>OY728165.1:1882220374-1892220374 GCA_963277665.1 Viscum album | reverse complement strand
TGCATTTACCACAATATTTCATTCCACATTTTTTATAAGTTGGAAATCCCACCCTGACCTTATTCCCCTTTTCCAAATTTTTTTTGATAGTGCTCAGCCATACGTTTATTTTCTTGTTTTCATTGGAAAATATAAGACTTGGATAATTAATTCTCAATATTGATAGCAATTGATAATATATCATCATATAATAAAAATTTATTATAAACTAATTCCCTTTTAAGATATAGATTTAAACCGTCAAATAAGTTATCAATATTTTTTCTAGTATTATATATATAATCCATGTCAAGAGTTGTTAACCTCATAAAGTTTACTTCAAATCTATAATATTTTCTCCTTTATTTTTTCTTAGATTAAGAAATTACCTCTCTATATCATTTCGTTACACATGAAGAAATTTTTTTCAATGAATATCTCCTTGAATGTATTCCAATCTATACTATTTATTTCCTCAAAATCTTTAGTGTTCTAGACTAGTGACCAAAATTAATTAGTGTATTATTTAAGATGATAAAATTCCATTACAACTTCCTCTCTTTCACTATTTCCCAATGTGGGAAATACCTTTTCCAGGGACTTGGTTCATTGCCCAACTTCTGATGGATTATTAGTCCCATTAAATAATTGAGATTTTTTTTCACATGAAGCAGTCCAATAATTTTTCACCTTATTGAGGATAAAAAAGATTCTCTATAAAGTTAATGTTATTGGGAATAACCTGATTCAACTAATCCAATATAGTTATAATTTTTTCAGCACCAGTTTCATATTCATTGTCTTTACAATGAGGGAAATCCATTCATAGATTACATAAATTGTTATGATTTTCATTATATCTTCTAGGTGAAATTTATAAACAACATAATACACTAAATTAACTCATAATATCATGAATTTTTAATCAGAGTATATAATTCTAAATATGGTGTAACACCTAACATAAATTGAAAATTTATATATAGCTAATATTAGAATCATAAGAATACTATATTTAGGAATATCATTAAATCATAAAAATAATTTAAAATAGTTCTTAATGGATTCTAAAAGACTATATGAATCCATGAAAGCATATCCCCTAGGAGTTTCTAGTTAAGTTTTTAATCTTAGGTCCACACATCATGTATTGTTGATTATCAATTTAATACCCAATCTTCCACTTTCAGATTTGTTACTCTTTCATGCATCTGTTCTATAACTACATCCACTATCTAGTATCCATACATATATGCATTTTCTTGGACAACCGCACAATCTCTAATTTACCAATTTTTTTTTGATATTATACTAAACCTAGACATATCCATAGATTCTGTCAAGGAGTTGTGTTTTCTAAGATATGTATACCTAAATATAATTCCCATGGTTTATACTAACCTTCCTTTGATACCAATTATGACACACTAACTCTATTAACCAATAAGAGGTTGTTATTTTACTTCATTGTCACAAGATACGTAATATTTCATCTTGAAGGATCAAATAGTTCAATAGTCCTGGGATACTATATACACACATTATTATCACGTTTCATTTGAAAATAATAAATATAAATTAATATTCAAGAGATAAATTTATCATTTCATCTAGTATACCCCTGAAATAACTCAAACACTATTGGTAACCCTGAGAAATGAAAATATAATAAAATATGAGCTTAGATTATCATAAAAGAAATTTTTTCAATAGATGCTACCATAGGATAAATAAAGCCTGGATAATATGGTAGTGATAAAAAGTAATCAAGTATTCAATATAACTAATATCATAAAAGGGGAATATATGTATGGATAAAATAACAACATAAATAATCACATGGATAACAATAACTAGTTTCATTATGATATAATTTATAATGTCGAATATCATAATCTTAGCACTACAGCCTTATTCCTAGATAGCTTACATAAATAGGTAATGTGTATAACAAATTCCAAAACTAGTTTTTCTCTTGAGACCAACCGATACATAAAGGGAATATAAAGGGATCCATTATCACTTGAGAAGTCTAATTCATTCATTATATAAAATAAATGGATAAAAATTAAATACATAATCAATATTAACATTTGTATTAAAAAACTTGTATAAAAATGTTAATATTTTCCTTAGTCAATAAATAGAACAATATGATCATAATTCATCTAGAGAAATAAGGTGTATGGTGTCATTGAAGTATATCTATAGTAAATAATAATATTAATAAAAGTATTTTAACATAAATGAAAATAATTTTAAAATATCATTGGAACATTTCTTAAGGAAACTACAATTTTCATTTTGAAACCAATTATTTTAAATATAAAAAATTCCATAAAATTAGACAAAAAAATCTTTAAAAATAACCATGGAAACATTTTAAGTAATCATAAAATTTAAGAATAGTCTTTATAGAGTTGAAACACTTTCATGTGGTAAATGTTAAAACAAATATTATATTCAAACCATTAGTAAAAAAGACCTCATTTAGAAATTAAAAGAAGATTACATTTTTTTATAGAAAGTAAAACATGTTAAAAATTACTTCAATCAATCATATTATAATAGTAAAAATATTCTTGATAAATAATAATGAAAAAATAAAAATGAAAGAAAAAATATTTCCCACCGAATATAACAACAAATTCAGTTTTCCATAAAAAAATAAACTTTCATAATATCGAGTACATAGAGGGAAGCAAATGATGGGATAAATA
This sequence comes from Viscum album, assembly GCA_963277665.1. Lineage (NCBI taxonomy): Eukaryota > Viridiplantae > Streptophyta > Magnoliopsida > Santalales > Viscaceae > Viscum > Viscum album. The sequence goes on along the minus strand of OY728165.1, from coordinate 1,892,217,675 downwards.
CTAATTTCTATAAATTACTATAAGATAAAAAAATATTTAATATTTTATAGAGATAGATTATATAATTTCATTATCGGTAATTTAATCATAAGAAATCCTAATAAAAAGTGAGATTTTAACATAAAACCCTTACCATAGGTCTGATTTTCTTCATAAGTTATTTTAAACTTATTTATAATAAATTTAAATTTATTATACTTATATACCAAAATCATATTCATACTTATCATACCATACATTTATCACTTATAACTTATTATCATATGTTCATTAATAGTCTTTCAATAGCATCACTATTTCGGGTGTTGATTTCTTCTATTTTCATGTTTTTTTAAATTCGACAATTATGGTCCATGCATGTTGATCATTATATAAAATTTTAAACTCATACATTATATAAACATTTAAATCCATCCATAAAATGTAGAGATAGAAAATTGAATCACGCAGTTCTTGGATATGGAAGTCCATATGTAGGCATGAACATAGTATTCATTTTCTAATGAAAATAAAGAAAGAAAAAAAATAAGTTTTTTCATTATTGAATCATAATTATATAAAATATATCTAAAATGTAAATTAAATTCATCATTATATACATAAATTATATATGGTTATAGAAAATGAATCATATCACTACGTGGAGGTGGTATTCCACACATACTCTTGAGAGATACTTTTACTTCCCATTTGATTGAAAGATGGTGCAAAATGGTTATACTATAATCATAATAACATCTCCGTATAGTTATTATACTAAATTAATTATTTTATGTTTAATAGAATTATATTTATAGGATGTAGAAGAAGAAATATACATTGAAATATTTGGGTAAGATGATTCCCAATTCTTTGAGAGACCACTTTTGGATTATGTATTAAGCCTTCTTAGGATGGTATTAGGGTAATAAAAAAAGATCAATAATGAAGGTATGGAATCTAGGAAGGTTTTTGGGTAGAAATTAGATAACATATAGTGCTCAATGTTTTTGATTAATGGAAGATAATATGTTCCCTTTTATATGTTAATGAATGGACGTACATGGAACTATTTAAAAGATTTAAATAATATAAATACATTTTTTTATGAAAGTGGAACAAATTGGAAAATAATTAAAAGGTATGATAATATAAGATCTAAATATCTATAAACAAAAATATTTATAAAAATTTATGTGGCATTTGAACCACTGTCTCTTAGTTTAACCCCCAGTAAACCCATTTTTACCCTAATCATGGTAAATTTTTTTATTGTTTTTACTATTCATCATGACAAAAAATTAATTAGAAATTATTACCTAATATTAATTGTGACTATTAAAAATATGTAATAACTTTTAAAATAATCAATTTTTAAAATTTTCATAATTAATGTTGATATTTGTATTCAATACCAAATGAAAACCATTTTTGGAAAACTATTTTATTTAAGCATAAAAATGATTTTATAGAAAGATAAAGTATTATTATGATTATAATTGAATTAATTGGATTATTTTAATTATTATTATACTTATTTTTCTTTTAATCCAAAATAAAGATTTAAAGGAACCTTGTATATACTTGATTAAGAGATAAAAACTAACATTAATTTTTATTTGAAGTAAAACATTACTTCATTTTCCAAATTATTAAAAACTTATTTCTAAGTTCAACATTATATTTTTATGCGAATGGAATTAATTACTAAATTTTTATTTTTTCAATTAAACTTTTTAATAAAATTTCAAGTTATTATTATATCAATATAATGTCACAAAAGTGACCATTTTTGTAAAATTAGTATTTTTTCACTATTCACCTAAAAATAAACTATCTCAAAAATTTACCCTAAGATAATTTTTACATGATAAATTAAAAAATTAAATTCATTTCATAAAACTAAATTAATAAAATTTGGGAATTTATGTTTTAATCACATCATTAAATAAAGCTATCTGCATTTTGTTATATCTTCTTTAGAATAAAAAGTTTACTTATTATAATTGAAGATTGGGTGTTATAGTTTTAATTCATTTATGAATCATTAAATCAAAAACAAACTAAAGAGTGAGAAAATAGATAATAATATTCAATATTTTGGTGGATTGAGGAACACCTAACCATACATGAAAATTCTTGTACTCAGGTTCATCAAAGAATTCAAGTATGAGATAAGGATAAAACGATTATTCCCAATAAATAATATCTTAATAGAAAATAGATATTCAATTGATCTTTTATTTCAAAAAGAAATAATTAGTCAAAGGATTTATTATTTTATGACTTATATATTTATTTAAATTCAACACCAGGAAAAACAAAATTTATAAATTAACCAAAAATAATATATGAAACAAAATTATTAATGAATATGGATGCTTCATCCCCAAATTCATTCAATTATAGGAAATAATTAATTAAATAATTTAGATATCATTATTAAAGAAGAAAATAAAATAAAATAAAATAAAATTATGTTATTAATGCACTTCGAAAATAATTCAATCCAAACATTTAATAAAATTTAATTTAAAACAACATTATTTTCATATTAAAAAAATCCCAAAATAATTAGAGTTACAGAATACATATTATTTGGGAAAAGATGAAAGTATTGGTTGTGTAATCCCCAAAAGAAATAGAATAATATAATTAATAATTATTCTAACTATAAATTTACAAGTATATTTTTTCATCTCACAAAATATATTCATCATAAGAAAAATTATTTTTAAAATATTCAATTTTAGAAGAAGTAATTTTTCCATTGATTACCACCAAGAAAAATTATTGAAGAAATTTAGTATTTCATGTTTTCATCCAATTAAAATCCGTATGTGTTTTTCATTGAAAATAAATCATTGATTAAATTATCATATAATAATTAGAAGTTAATCATGTTTAATAAAATTCATATTTTTATTCATTTAGTCAGTCTAGAAATTTTAAGTTATTTTATCAAAATAGTAAGGGGATTTAATCACACAATATATATAAGAAAAATAAAACAATATGAATCTTGATGGTGAATAACCATATCTTAGGATCATGTCACATTCCATGATCATCATTTTCACCACCATGGTAATGAGAACAAAGAACATCTAAGAGCACCCTTTTTTGTGGGAATAAGGGATAAAGGGTGTTGAATTCTCTATTTACTTACACCCATGAAATTATAAAGGGGGATGGGAAGATTTATATTGGGTAATGGAGGTGGAGTTATAAAAAAGCTAATTCCTTTCTATAAATAATCATTAATTTCCTCTAAATACTCCATCATAAATTCCTCCTATTAAAATCCCCTAATAATGGGAAAACATTCCAACAAGTCAAGGTTCCAGAATTTTCTATGCCACGATACTAGCATAGTTGTTTTTTATCTACCATGTCACAAAGCAAATATATCTCCATGACTATATAAATAAAAAATAAAAAAATTGTTTTTATTTAATTTTAAAGGGTGGAAATACTTGGTCTCGAAGTTCAATAACATTCCATAAAAATTACCTCTCTCATAAAAAAAATATTCTAGAAATAATCATAGTGTTGAAATTATGACATGGGACTTAGTTTATGACTTATTAAAATTTCACAATCATAGTACTAATATTTCTTTATATAATAAATATTAAATAAAAAAAATAATTAATCTTGCTCATAATTACCTAAATAATTAATCCTAATGGTAAATACTATATTCTTATTTCAATATAACCATTAGAACATTTTTATAAGGTAAAATTATAGAGTAAATTTACCATTTTATTCTCATTAAGTGACCCAATCCATTAAACTCAAAAAAAAGTCTCACTTTGAAAAAAATCCAGGCCACTATAGTATCTACCCATGATCATCATTTATATAGAATAAATGTTCTTCAAATAAGATTTTATTCTTTTCCATCATTAAATTCATAACTTATCTAATGTAAGGTAAATAAAATCACCTTATACTTATGAATTTAACCGACTCACAAATATCCTGAGTTGTATCTCTCATCAATAGGATCTCCAAAAAGTCGATAGAAAACATCCCATAGGCCACATACCATGAAGAAAATTACATGCATCATTCTCAAATAAATCAAGTCCACTCATAACCATTGTCTCATCCTAGGGTTTTCACTAAAATTAGGTATCCATATACCTATACCAAACTACCCACTCTTAGGGTGCTAAAATATTCTAGGTACCCATATATTGAATGACCGCCTCATGAATCAATGTCACATTCATGTGCATATTGATGATATTTATCTATAGAAATTAAAATAAAAAGTTAATAAAAACAAGATTAATTAAATATAACATAAAAAATAATCTATTAGTATAGACATTTAATAGGTTATTATGGAAACATTATATACCCAAAGATTTTATTTTTTTAGGAGAATCAAAACACACATAATAATGAACATGTCATGTGAACCTATGTGTTGAAGATGACACATGAACACATAAATCTGTACACATCAGTCCAAGATAAAAAACCAATAAATAAATAGCCTAAAATGTTATCCTTTATGAAAATAAAATCAGCTATAAAAAAGAAAAGTAATAACAACAATACCAAATCCACAAAAACTTGGACTTAAACTCATGCAGTTATTATCCAAGAACAAGTATAACATCAATCACATAACATGACTTGTCTTATCTCCATTGAAAAAATCCCAAATAATATAACAAAGAGAAAAATTATCTAAATCAACATAGAAATGAGGGTCTGATAATCCAAGTGGGGAAACTATACCCTCTAGTATTATCACAATTATTATAATTCATAATAGAAACATCTATAACAACAATAATGTCAGAGTCTAGAACATTGAGTTATAGTAGAATGTACACCATAATAATAACATATCCATGTTATTAAAAAAAATAAACTTTCAAGTAGTATAGTTATATATCTCAACAATATTACGTATTGGTCTAATTAAAAATAATAATGAATAAAATAAAAATTAAAGAAACAAAGACCCAACCATTTTACTTGGTACCACCTTGGATATTTCTCCAAGCCCACCCAAGAACCAATAATTCCTCCACTTGTACTATGGTCGTCACCCAATACTTCATTCCAACCGTAACATCTACATGCACACTAAAGATCCCTTGTAGGTTGTGAGTAAAAGATTTAATTTCTCACCACCAACCATGTACCTAATAAAAATTACTATATATGAAATTTTATATACTAAATGAAATGTAAGAATGAATAATAAATATCGTGAATAAACCTATTTCACTATTGGGTACTCAAGAAGCTACCACAATGTTCAAATGTAACTTCGTTGGTCAATACTAATTTATGGTCTATCAGTTGTGCTACCAAAATATACTAATATGCATACTGAGAAACATGTATAAATACCTGGGTGGAAGTTCATCCAACCTATGATGTATATCCATACTCAGTGGAAAAACATATCACTTAGCATACCCAATCACCTCAAGATGAATCATGTCCAACCTGGATCACAATCATCTCATTAGATGTCACGTCTAACTTGCATCACAATATGTTAGGAGGAATCATGATTAACACAAATCATGACCATATTAGGAGGAAACACAATTAATCATTTTCAAAACACTATTGGTAGTCCTCACATCCAAACCAAATTATAACTATCTTAGTATGAATCATGTACAAAATTTATCACAGCCATATCATGAGGAATCATATCTGTCCTCTGTAATAATATATCAAGAGGCATCACATCCAACAATTATAAAAAATATCATAGAAGGCATCAAATACAACCCAAATTAAATTCATTTCAAGATGTATCATGTCTAATCTACCTAAAAACCAATCTCCTTGTGTAATAATTACACCTAACTATATACCAAACACATAAAGTAGTTGGAATTAAATCCAATCGCATATCGATGAACATATCAGATTGGAATTACACTCAAATTCATAGAAATCAATATAAAATTTTTAATTATAAAAAACCACACACCAAAAAGAACATTTATGTATGTTTTAAATACTATTTTTTAGATAGGTTTAATAACTTTTGGAATGAGTGATTGTGGAAATTTGTTATAGAACTTGTGGTTATGAACATGTGAAACTAGGAGTCTACAGTAAAGAAGAAATGATAAAATTATTATAGGGGGAATATTTAATAAGGTAAAATAGATGAGTTTTAGATACCTGAATTTTTTGATGAGATAATTTGGATGTAACTTTTTTTTATAGGAAACAAGAGGTTCCCTTAATCAATGTGATGGATAATCACCAATATCAGATGGGTATGTAAGTGAAATAACTAGATAGAATCATCTATAAATAGATTATTGGTGTCACGTGTACTATATATTTCTATATTTAATTTTTATTGAACATAAAACCCATATTTAATTCTCCTAGGTAGTGTTCTAGAAGTTAGGTAGCATATAAATTAGTGAAACTTTCTTTTATTATATTAATGTTTTAGTGTTTCCTATAAATAAGTGTAACCTACCAGATTTTTAGTAAGGTATGTTATCTTTAAATTTAGTTCAAACCATTTTAAGATCCTATTTCTATCTTAATACAGGATAACCATTCCATTAGGCTGCTCAATTTATCATCTATAAGGAAAGGTTGTAGGTTGGATGAAGGCTAGCTATAGGCCAAATACATGGAGTGTATTAAATACATGGTGTGTATTTATATTACACAACATGTATTATTTACAGGTCATGTAATGGATTAGACAAGTCCCCTACATCTTGTGAAATTGGGTTTTCCTATAGAGGGAAAAGCCACATCTTTACACGACATGTCAAGTTTACATGCCACGTAAATTTGGTGGACTATTTTTTTAAAGAGGAATATGATTTTTTTATAGAGAATACCCTATTTTATATTAGAGTAGCTGCTTGAGAGAGCCCCCTCTATGCCTCACCTAGGTTCTTCTACTCCTCCTTCATCTAGGATTTGTTTCCTCTATCATCTGTCACATTGGATCCAAAATGATAATCTCCTACTTTATCTTCCTTCATTCCATTTTTATCATCCTATCTACTACACTATTTTGATGTGATCTTATACTCACTATTTTTAGGTGTTTTTACTCTTTTCAATCTTCTACTATTCTAGATCAAATCAAAGTCCAGAAACAAACGAGTGATCATTTATGAACCTAAGGTTGGTGTTTTAGTTCTTATCTCTCAATGTATTGTTTTATTTTATTATGCACAATGTGGTAAATGCCAAAAATTCTGACGACACCTATGTATTTTGAAAGTAATTAAATTAAATGTTAATCCTATCTATAACAGGACCCTAGATTCTTGGAAAATAATGTCACTGGCCATTTCACATGTCATTTGAGTTACATTGTTAAACCACTATTTGTGGTGTGTGGTTTTAATTTTAATAAATGATACTCTTAATACATTAATCTATATAAGTAAATGACATTCCATGTGTCAATCCCTTAAGATTTATTTTATAGAGGGAATTAAATGAATTAAATTAAATGGTCAAATTGATTCAAAAGTTCTGATTATAATGACTTAATGAATGGAATGGGGTCTTATTAGCTAAACCATACCTTCACATTATTTCAAGGGAAATACAAGGGTCCCGAATTAAGGATTCTTTGGGTGAGCTCATCATGATTTAGGATTAGAAATTTTATGAATAGTAAATACACCAGGAGTGATACTTGGAATGCCTTGGATGGGCTCACCAAGTGTTTTATCTACCACAGAATGAGGGATATCAGTTCCCTAGGGGAGTTACTGTGGATGATATCTATGTCTATATGGTTATCCCAAGGCATGAGTGATACTCGGTCCCCTATATGAGATACCAGACATGGGCTCAACAGGTTTTTTCTTCACACCATGTAGAGAGTGATATATGGGATTCCATTTATGGATATCCTTAGATGAGATCTTATGGTGTTGGATAATTTTAGTGTTCCTAGTGTGATACTTATGTTCTTTTTCATGGTTCACCCTAGACGGTCCCATGATTCCATTTTATTAAATTTTAGAGACACATTATATGTAAAATTCAAAATGTGATAACTTATTAAACTAAAGGATGCACCCACCATGCCAAATTACATGAATGGGATTGATCTAATCTGGATACTTTATTCATGATTCCCCATTTATACACCCATATCACACTTATAAGGGTTCAACCTTATTCATATACATCTATATTAAGCTGAAGTAGGTAGTGTTAGTTAGGTTCTGATGAGTAACCCAGGCCAAAAGATTTTATTTATCTATTGCCACACATTTTTTATATACCTACACACTGATCATTTAATTTGAAAATTCTGGATTGTTTTTAACTCAATTGGTGGTTTCCTATTGAGTAAATATCACACCCTGATCTTACCACCCATGGTACCTGAGAAGTCTTCATGATTTCTGGTGTGGATAAAGGGAAGTTTCTATCTTTCTATTCTTTCTTTTCAGTACTAGGATGGAGTATGAGAGCATAGGACCGAACCAATGATCATGATTATAGTAGAAGAGTTTGTTAGACTTTTTTTTTATTTTTTAACATATATATTATTATTTCCCCTGTATCCCATGTAATAATTTTTTATAATTACATAAAGTGATCATTATCATCAGTTTTGTATCTATTTATGATCTAACTTAAACCTTTTTATTTATTCAATGTTTATTTATTATTCCCCTGGTTCTTATTTCTTAATACTTTCATAATTTACATTTGTTATTTACAACTATCCTATACTCTAACTCATGAGGGAATAATCTCCTCATGGAAACACCCAATACCCTTGATGCTATTCAGAAGTCTCTAGAGGATGGGGAGGTGCACTTGAGGTCATGCCACCAACCATTTGAGGGACCACTTAGTGGATTCTAGGGTTGGATGATACAAAGTGGTATTATAGGGTTTCTCTTTCCTTTTTTTTATTACTGTTTGGGCGTTATACATGAGTCAAGGTTGTATCATAATTTCGTAATGATTCTGTTCTTAGGTGTAGCTAACCCACATACATGGAAATCCCAAATTACCAGGTACGACTTATTATTGTTATTGGTTTGTTCATATTATAGTTGTACTAATTTCCCTATTAGGTGACACCAATTTTTCACAATGTGATTATTGTTGATATTATTATTATTATAGAACATTTTCCCATGGAAGGGTGTGGTAAGAAGGTGTCATCTCATGAATCATTATAGGAACATTAGGAATTATGTTCTCAGTATTTTCCATGCCATTTTCACTTTCTGTGTGCATTTCTTACTACACATAGCTTGTACCAAGATTATTATATATTGAAACTTATCAGTGCTTATTAATAGGATAATATAATTATATCAATTAAAGTAACTAAATTAATATAAACGGTGTTTTACTTTATAGATTTATGATGTAACCTCAAATGACCAATTATTTCACATTTGATCGATAAAAAATTGGTTCAATGGGACAAAATATTAATTGATTTTGTTATTTAATTATAATATTATTTTATGAATCATGTACTTCTATAAATTCTAAATTGTAGTTAACTCAATAAAATCATTATAAATGACCTGTTACATCTTGATACTAGATGTAAAGTTCATGATTAAGTTACTTGACATACTAATTAAAATTTATAAATATTATGGGCCTTTTTAAATTGGAAATAGTGATGAATATAACTAGAAAGTAATAATTTTATACATATAATAAAGTATCAACTTAAAAAAAATAAATTTTAAAATGAAATTGTTACCTCTAAATGGGGATTCCAATTGCAATATAAATAGTTTTTTCTTTTATACCTTGTAATTGAAACTTCATTTACCGGAACCTCTATTGTGGGTGAGACCTTGACCCAGAACAAACCTTAGTAGTGGGAAATTAATTGTGTCTCATGTCATCCATTGTGATCCTTCCTTCACTTAGACATGGATTTTTGAGTATCCAAGGAGGCGTGAATCATTTATAGGATGTCTATGTAACTATCCTTTTATATTATTGTTGTTTCATATCTATTGATAAATATTATCTGCAGAGTGTGTTTAAAAATTGTAGTGATATGCCACCATGAAATCTTCAATTTGTATACTAGGAGGGTAGAGAAAACCATGATCTGAAGGTGGTGTCCATGAGATACCAATACTAAATCCTATAGTTACACTAGATTCACCCCTAATTGATCGTCCTCTGAGAATTGATGCTCAGTTTAGATATATCTTCCACTTATTTATGTAGTCTATAAAGGGATTTCTAGGACATTCCCCTACTATGGCAGAGTTGACTTGGGATTTAAAGCATCAACATCCTCCCACATATTTGGGGGATAACTATCCTTAGGATACATAATACTTCTTAGAGGCCATGTTATTAATTTTCGAGAATTTGGAGATTCATTATAGAGTAGAGGATCAAAAATTCTACCTATATTATGTGTGATTTGGCTAAATAATGGTGGGATTTCATAAACTAGTATGGACTTTATTAGGCTATGGTTTAGGTAGGCTACTAAATAGACTTTTATGATTAATTTTATTAACAGACATTGATATAAGACTACCCTAGAGATTTTATGAACTTACAGTAGGGTTCTATGTCAGTGATGGAGTATTAAGAACATTTCAATACACTTCAATGTTTTTCTCTGATGCTAGATGGTGAAAAGGTGTTGACTATGTGGATTTTTTGAGTATGACATTGCATACACTATCTGATCATAGGTAAATGTGTTTTGGTTGACCCTATTCAGGAGATAGTGAACTAAGACCTCAACACTAATCAAAACATGAGGAAGTATGGCAGTGTGGGATAGGGAAGTTCAGCATTTTTCTAGGGAGGTGGTTTACATACCAATAGAAAACCTCACATAGATCCCACTTTTGGTGGAAACATGATCCAAATGACATGCACCGACAACTATGTGGTGTGACAACAATTTGGTAGGGCAGGTCGTAAGAATCCCCAATGTACAAGGAACCCAAGAGAGTGCTAAGATTACAGCAGTATGTGTCACCTTTAGTATTTCTTATGAACTTTCCCTCTAGTGCCCAGTGAGAATCGATTAGTACATACATAGTATTTAGGTACATGACCAGTATCTACACATCAGACAAGGATCTATTCTACTTCCTACCAATCTAGAAAAGGAGGCAGTCATGGATTGGGATTTCAGTCTTTAGAGGTTCTGAGCCTATAGAGAAAACCTTCCCAGGATAGTCAGGTTTCATCTTAGGGCCATAGATTGGGATATATTTATGCATTGCAGCCTATTTTTGAGGATGAGATTTCAAGGCCTTCTATAGTAAAAGGTATTATTCTAGTATCATCTACTTTATTTTATTCTTTATTATATATATATTCATCACACTATTTTATACCTATTATGATTATGAAAAGTATGGGCCTAGATGTGGAATATTTCTTTGGAATGATGAATCTAGACACAAAGTTAGGGGTTCAATCAGAGAGTATACACCAATGTATAGGTTTCCCCCTTGGTAGTGGTGGGTACCAATTCTTGTGGAATTTCCTTGTCCTCATGATGAAAGTCTTTGATGTCATTCTTGGGAAGGATAAGTTACTGTCATATGATGCCAATGATGACTATTATCACTAGAGGGGGACTTTTACATCACTCAAGGGTGTTGGTTATGTGAATAAGGGAGAATTCCATTTCCATGTGATTTAAGATATACTAGAGCATTTTGGGCTGGGTGGAGTAAAAGCCTAGATGGCTAGTCTCTTTATGAGGGACCAAGGAATATAGTGTACTAGATTTTATCCTACAGAGGATCGTTTTCAGGAAAACTTCCCAGATGAATTATCTAGATTACCTATTATGAGATTGGAAATGTTCAGCATTGATATAGTTCCAGGAGTAATACTAGTGTCCATTCATCTTTATAGAATGGATGTTAAAGAGCTCCAGGAACTCAAGAAGTAGTTGGAAATCTTTTAATAAAAGGGTTTAATATGAACTAGTGCTTCACCATGGGGTTCAATGATTATTTTCTCCAAGTATAAGGATGACACCCTTAGGTTTTTTAGGGATTAACACCAGTTGAACCATATTATGGTTAGGAACTAGTATCCTCTTCCTTATATAGGACCTTTTCAACCATCTCTGATGAGTGATATTTTTCTATAAGAATTATTTCATGTCGATCTACCATCAGGTATGTGTGAGACCACTATACATACCACATATGGTGTTTCATAGAAGATAATAATTTTACAATTATCAATTTATATCTTTGTCCTTACGAATAGGCCCACTGTTTTGATGGATTTGATGAATCAGAGTCTTCACATGTTTTTGAATGTATTTTTTGTAGTTTTGTAGAAGATATTTGGTGTATTATCACACTTGACACCACCATGCTGAACATATTGAGATATTGAGGAATAAACTAGGTGAGGAGAAGAAGTATGCTAAGGTCACCAAATTTCACTTTTGGATTGATATAGTTTACTTATTAGGTCATATCTTTTTAGAGGTAGGAGTATCCTTGGACCCATAGATAGTGACCACCTCAGTTTCCATGGAGAAGCCCAAGATTGTCTTTGACATACATAGTTTTTAGCATTTAAGGGATATTATAGGGATATAATTTAGAACTTCTAATTCATATTATCACCTATCAAATATTTTCCTAAAAAGGGTGTGAAGTTCATCTGTTCAAATTCACGTGAGATAGCCTTTCAGTAGTTGAAAGGGAAACTGAATTCAGTACTGATCACGATTCTTCCATATCCTTGAAAAATCTATATAGTTTACTGTGATTATTTAAGAATTTTACTTAGAGTAGTTATGATTTAGGGTGATCAGGTTATAGCATACAAGTCCCACCAAATGAGTCCTCATGAGTAGAATTACCCTACACATGACCTCAATCTAGAAGCCGTGGTTCAAGATTTACACTTTTGGATACATTATCTTTTCGGTGAGTGGTTCATTTTTTACATAGATAAAAAAGTAAGAAATACATTTCTACACAACAAGACATGATTCTTAGGTAGCGTAGGTGGGCTGAGTACCTGAATTCATTCTATATTGATCTTTCTTATACACCGAGAAAGGGTAATGTAGTAGTTAACACCCTGAGCTGGAAAACTCAAACACATTCCATATGAGAGGCTATTTTGGAGGGTCAATTTATGGATTTATTTTCTAAGATGCACATGGAGGTTCAATAATGTCATGGAAAGCCTGTTTTAGGAGCTTTGGAAGTGATATCCTCTCTTATGAAATAGGTGTGGATGAGATAACTTTTATATCTTTAGGGCCACATCGTGAGGGAGAGCGTCTCAAGTGAGGACCCACCTCTTGGTTGGGTTATCGTTGAGGATGAGATTCTTCACTTCTATAAAAGTATATGGGTTACTTCATACATATGGGAAGAGTTGATGTGGTAATATCATGCTTTTATTTGGAAAGTTACCTCGATCTTACCAAGATGTATGGAGACATATGTTACCATAATTGGTGGCCAGGTATGAATAAAAATATTACAGGATTTGTCACTTGGTACTCCAACTATTAGTAGGTAAAGATTGAGAACCAGTAGCCTTTGGTAATCTTACAGTCTCTATCAATTCCAAAGTGGAAATGTAATGATGTTACAATGTATTTCATGATTATATTTCTGAAATGCCTGTGAGGCAGTGATGCAGTGTGGGTGATCATCAATAGGTTGACCATGGTCGCACACTTCCTACCTATTTGAGAGACCTTATTAGTTGATAATATTGGTAGGATTAATAGTTGGGAGATTTTTTTCCTTCATGGTGTTCTCTATTATTTCATATTTGATAGGGAAACTCAGTTTATGTCAAGTTATAGAAAGGGTTAAAAAAAGGCACTATTTTCAGAGGTTCTCTTGAGTACAACATATCACCATTAGAAAGATAGGTAGTTAGAGAAGATGATTCAATTTTTATAGAAAATACTCTCGGAATTTTATCTCTAATTTCGAAGGTTCATGGGATAATAATATACCACTCTTTGAGTTTTCCTATAATATAATATTTCAAGAAATTATTTAGATGGATAATTATGAGGCCCCTTCTGGTAGGCTATGTTGTTCACCCCTATACATGTTCGAGGAAGGAGGAGAAGTGCTATTGGGTCATTATCTCATTCATGATACTTCATAATAAGTATAACTATTTCAAAAATATATAGTGACAACCCATTCTAGGTAGAATTATTATACTAATCTTACTTTAGAACACTTGAGTTTGAGGATATACATTAAGTCTTTCTTTGAGTTTCACCAAGATTGGATCATAGATCAATTCAGAGATAGGGAAAGCTATTACCTCATTAGATTAGGCCTTTTGATATCATGGACAGATTCAATATGGTATCCTATTAGTTTCAGTTACTTTATAGGTACAGTATGATGGGTGATATATTCTGTGTATCATAGTTTTTTTTGTTATCATTCCAAATCATCTCATTTTTTTGATCTTGATGATATTGAGCTGGTGGAAGATGTGTTATTTGAGGAGAATATGATATGTATCATTAATTGTATTATGATGGATCTCCTAGGAATATCAATTCCTTTAGTGTGGGTTATATGTAAGAATGACCATACACATGATGATACTTGGGAGAGAGAGGCTAATGTATAGTTTCATTGGATAAAACTTATCACAGAAAATGATTTACCACCCTCGAAAGGGATACTCAACGACAAGTTGATTTAAATAGGGGAGGTTATAACATCCCATAATTAAACTGGGGTATGATTTCTTTTAATTTAGTTCAAACCTTGTTCAGTTCCTCTTTTTGGATTAAGATCAGGTAATTATTCCCTTTGGACAATTCCATTTTCTTTTGGATGGAATGTTTGTTGGTGGGATGGAGGAAGAATACATGTCAAATACATGGCATGTATTAAATACATGGAATGTATTTAGAATAAATAGTGTGCATTAGATACATGTTGTGTAATAGATTGGATAGGCCCCCTTCACATCTAGAATTGGGTTTTCCCCTAGGGAAAAAACCTAGAGCATTACACGATGTGTAAAGTTTACACACCATGTAAATATGATGGATAATTTTTTTAAGATAAGCGTATTTTTTATAGAGAACACCCTCCCTCTCTTCTTGATAGGAGAATCCATGTGAGAGATCCCCCTCCTTACCTCACCTAGGTTCTTCCACTATTCCTTCATCTGAGCTTTGATTCCTCTACCGTTAGTCATGTTGGATCCAAAGGGGTAATTTACTCTTTCCTATTTATCATTTCCATCTTTTATCATCTTATCTTTTGTTCTATTTTATGAAAACTCATATGCCTTATTTTTAGGGTTTTTCCTTTTTTATGTTTTTATCCATTCTAGATCAAATCAAAGGCCGAAAATAGACAAGTGGTCATCTACAAACATAAGGTAGGTGGTATAGACCCTTTACCTCAACGTCTAGTTGTATTTTTTTGATATGTGTGCCACGAGTTGGAATTTCTGTTGACACCTTAGTATTGTGGAATTAATTAAATTAGATGTTAATATTTTGTATAACGAGACCCTAATTACCTATTAAACAATATCATTGGGAATTTTCCTTAATACAGGTCGACCTGTGGGTGTTTCCTTCCTTAAGGTCTAAATTTACAATTGTATTAATTTTTCAAACTAACTTTTTTGTTGTGTTATTTCCTTGTAATAAATGATAATATTTATATGTGAATTCATCCAAGGAAATGATAGGCTATGTGTTAGCCCTTGAGATTTATTTTATAGTTGTAATTACATGAGTTTAATGAATTGGTCAACTTGATTGAAATTTTATGATTATAATTCTGTAATTATTGATATGGGGTCTTGATAGCTAAACCATACCTTCATATTATTCTGAGGGAGATATAAGGGTCCCGACCTAAGGACACCTTGTATGGGATTATCATGCTTTATGATTAGAATTGTTATGAATTGTAAATACTCTTGGAGTGATACTTACAATGCTTTGGATGGGCTCAACATGAATTTTACCTACCTCCATAAAAGTGATACCAGTTCCCTAGGGGAGTCACCATGGATGAGATCAATGGATAGATGATTATACAAGGATATGAGTGATTCTCAGTCCCCTATGTTTGATACCAATAATGGTTTTAGAGGGTTTTTTTCTTCACACCATGCCAAGAGTGATACTTGGAATTACATTTATTGATCACATTTTATTAGCTATTATAGTGTTAGATAATTTCAGTTCTCATAGTGCGATAAATGATTTATTTTACATGGTTCTCCATGGATAGGATATGAATGCCACTTTATTAAATTCTATAGATAGATTATATTTTAAATTACTGAAATTAAAATTTATCAAATTAAAGGATCCAGTCACGAAGACAAATCAAATGATTGGTATTGGTATCATATTTATAATCTATTAATGATGACCCATTTATACACCCATATCATAATTGTACATGTTCACCTTGGTTCAGAGACATCCATCTTAGGCTGAATCAGGTAGTGTTAGTCAGGTATCTATGAGGAACCAAAAAAGGTATGTTTTATTTATTTATTCCCTTATATTTATTATACACAAACCCACTTAACATTTTATATGTACAGACTCAGTTGTTATAGACACCATTGGAGGTGGCCTACTGAGTATACCTCACACCCTAATCAGGACTCTCTTGGTACCCAAGTAGACTTTATGATTGAAGGTTAGATTAGGGGAATTTATTATATTTTGATGCTTTATTTTTAGTACTAGCATAGAGTACAGACGCAGATGACTGATCATACGATCATGATTCTAGTAGAGGAACCATTTGGTATTTTTCTATTTATCATGTGGTATATGCATATCCCCCTATATCCCATGCACTCATTTTTTTCATAGCTACATGGCATGATCATCATATTCATGTTTTTTTCTATTTATCATTCATGTTCCACCTATTTATTTATGGGAAGTTTATTTACTATTCCAATGGTGCTTGTTTCTTTCTTCATTTTTTATCTACTTCTATTCTACCCTCTAACTCTTGAGTTAATATTCTCCTTATGAACACACCATAGTACTAGTTAGTATCCTCTAGCATATGGGGATGAATTCTTGAGGTCATGTGTCCAACCCTCTTGAGGCACAAATTAGTGGGTTATGGGGTGGGATAATACAAGAAGAATAGTTTCAAAACATGTAAATCCATGGTATTCTATGTTGATTGTTCACTTATATTTTCATTTATTACATTTTGGGAGTGATTTGAGGGTTCAACTATGTTTATTTAGTGTATGAATGAGATAATATGTATCTTAGTTTGAATACATTGATTCATGGAACCATTTCAGTTGTTCAACTTCCATAACCTTGTTTTACATTTGATGTTTTGAATGCTGATTCCTTATTATGGAGTTTCTCCGTAACAAGTTTTTTTATAGACTAATTTTAGAGTTTTCTTAATTTTAGTAGATAAAAATCTTAGACATTTGGAAGGTGATGATTTATATCCTTTAAAATTTCTCATTTCAATGCGTGTTTCTAATTTAGACGGATAAGTTTTGAAGTGATAAATATGTACATAAATAAGTTATATGGTTTAGAATTCGGATTCTAGAGGATGAAGGTAGAGGATTATTTGTTCTAGAAAATCTTTATCTTCCATTAATGTGGTTACAGTTGGATGTATTGAGAAAGGAAGAGTAAGAAAGGCTTGACTATAAGGTGTTATGTGTGATTCAGATGACGCTGAATTACACGCGACCTTAAATATCTATGATGTGAAGAAAAATATGAAACTTATTTTCATAATATAAAACATGTATGAGAATATAACAAAAATGAAAAAGTTTTTGTATGGAATTAATTTTTTTCAAGAATATATTTGAAGAAGGGTCAGTGGGTAATCATGTTAATGAATTTAACATGATTTAGAGTTAGTTAGAGTCTATTAGAGCTATTTTCATAAGATTAGTATGTGAAAACCTAAGTAATATTATCAATAAATAAATTTCATGTCATATTAATATTCATGATTATATTTTATGGAGTCAAATAAACTATAATAATTTTAATCCATTTTTAAATTGAAAAGATATATTTTTAATTTAACTAATCCATTTATTAAATGATTTTATTTAAAAGTAAAATTATTAATTTTTGTTTATGTAATTGTTAAAATCGACTTCATTTATAAGATAAACATGTTAAAATAATCTTAAGGTAATTTTATTTATATTAATATGAAGTACTTTATTTTTTGGTGAATAGTGAAAAACTGATTTTATAAACACCGTCAATTTTATGACATTACCGTAATGTATAAATGAATTTAAATTTTATGAATCATTTATTAACCAGAAAATATATATTTAATAATCAATCTAATTTATTAAAAAATATAATATTAAACTAATAAATCTGTGTTTGATATTTTGGAAGTCTAAGTAATATTTTTATTTAAATAAAAACTAATTTGGTTATTTTAAATTTTAGTCAGGTATTAAAATGGTTAATTTATGTTTTTTATATTTAAATTAATATAAATATCCTATTATTAATCCTAATCCAATTAATTTCATTTTTTTCAACATTATACATGATTTTTTTGTAAAATCATTTTCATGATTAGAAAGCCATTTTAAAAAAACTATTTTTCATTATGTTACATGTACTTATATTAATAATGATTTTTACCACTAGTAGAATTAGAAACATATAAAATATATTCAATATTTTTAATCGTCATATTCAAATTATTTAATAATCCCTAGTTCATTTTTAGTCAAAAAAAATTAGGTTACCAAAGTACATGTTAGTCACCACAGTAAGTGTTAAAAGGGTTAAATAGGGGGGGGGGGGGTTAAACTAAGTGATAAGGCTTCAAATATCTTTAATATTTTTTATTCAGAATTTGATTGGTTTATTGGATTTGTAACTTAAATAATATTGTCTTTAAATTTGTACTAATTTAGGGCCAATTTTCATGATAAATACTATTATTATATTTTAAATTTTATAATATTTACAAGGGCGCAAATCCACTCACTTATAAAAGGGAACACCATATCCAAACTTATTAAAAAAATATGAAAACCTTACCTCAATTAATATATTCCCAACTCCATACCCTAATATAATACATATATCCTATAGGTATTGGTCTATCCAAAAGACCAAACAAAGAAGGCTTAATGAGTAATCCCAAAGAAGGAAGAGGTATAATTATTAAAATAATTATTTAAAGTTTTTATTATAATAGCTCATTAAAATATATGATAACAATACTAATAAAATGAAATAAAGATCTTCACAATACTGAAATGTTATTATAAGTATGGAATAACTATTTTATACTAATATTCAATCCTATATAAATTTAAAACCCCTATCATGCGTACGTTCGAACTACTACCTATATGATGTGATGCTATTCCTTTTTCATCATTGACTCACATGGATGTTCATATGGGTTTTTTGTTAGAGAAGAAAAATCAAAAGGGGTCAATTGAGTTTCCAATAAAATTTATGTTTTAACAAAATTTTGATACTAAATCCCCCAATTTTATAAAAATTCCCAGTTAACAATAATAGTAGAGATATATAATTTAATATTTCAAAAATGTTCTCAAAATATAAATCATAGATAAGTTAAAATACTTTGTAAAATAATTTATATTTTGAAACTAATATTGTCATATCAAATAAATTATATAAAACAAAAATAAGAGTTAACAATCAGAGATTAGTTTTGTTTAAAAGTTAATAAAGTCAAAATATATTTGATTTAAAATCATGAAGAAATAGATAAAACACAAATAAATTTGATAGAGGTTTTAGTCTCAAGACAAGACATAATCCTATCCTATTGGAAATAACCTGATTACAATAATTTTATTAAAAAATAAATCTATCCACAATCTAGATCAGGTTTTACAAACAACAACACACACACGACTGTCTAGAAACAAAGCCTCCTCCATATCTATTCAAGGGTTGAAAAAAGTATAGGTAAAACCATACCTCTTACATATTTTCATTAGAAAATAAATGAATAATCTTAGGGGAGTGTCAAGAACTCTCCAGTTTATACATGAGATTTTATAAATATTCACAGTATTGATAATAGATTCAAAAGTAAAACATGAACCTAAAGATAAAAAGATTATAGAAGAGAAAAAGTGATGCAGATGAATCCAAACAGTTTTTTTTGATCAGGATTCTATGAAAATATTAACTAGAAGATTATATAAGGTTTATATAGAAGGTTCTGTAAAATAGAGTATATAGATGTTTTTGAGAAACCTTTTTTATTTACTAGTTCTTTTGTTACTGTATCTTTTACACTTTTTTATATATTTACCATGCACACATAGATTCCCAATATCCTGCATGAGGAGGATCATATGAAAATATAGAATTTTAAGAGATCCAATTATCCATTACAAAATAATAATAAAATTATTTGTATCCCTATAGTGATTAGAAATTATGGAAAGACTAACATTGTCGCTAAGTATTCCGTGGAGCTGTTTTTTGAATAATCATTCTTAAATACTTGTGTTTCTATCCAACATTAAATCCATAAAATAAATGATAAATAATTAATTTTGAAATTATTTATGGAAATTCATGGTAGTTAAACTAATGATCGATACCTTGATGGAAACATATTTAACTGGTAGTAGAAGGCTTTGACGGTAGATCACTTGTGGTAACAAAACTATGGTGGTAGCAGTAGAAAAGCCTCATAGTATAATGATCTAACATTATCATGTACTTGAAGTAGATTTTTTGACCATATTTGTAGCAGTAGATTTTACTTGGTAGCATCACTAAGAAATGATAGTAAATACTTATTGTATGATAATTTTATGGTAGCAATGTTTGATACTCACATTAGGCAATGGTTAGAAGTATCATGTGAAAATAGTAGTTCTTGGAGGTAGCTTTATTGTAGTAATAATAGTTTGATGAGCCAATAGTAGCACTTATTAACTAATGGAAGCTCATAGATGTATCATTTTTCAACTAGTGGTGACATGCATCAACTAACTATAGATCTTTATCAATAATGGTAGATTCATACTTGGACACATTTTACAATTTATACAAAAATAATTTACTATCATAAGACAATGTAATCATTAGATATATAAAACAAATATGATTTTGGATTATTAAAATAAGGAAGTTATAAACCAATTTAATGAATAAATATGATATTTATAATATTATTTTGATTATTTAAAGGTAAAAAATTATCTACTTTATCATCTTTTCATCCATTAGAAAAATGAAAATGTCGCTCATGCATATGTTCAGACTGCTACCTCCATGATAGACGAATATCAATTTTTATCCTGGAATTACATGGATAGTTTTAAATGTAAATTTAATGTATAAAAACTATAATTATTATATGATTGATATTTCATTACCATGACCCCTTTGAATTTAGTAAAACTACGTAATCTATTTTGAAGTTTAAGGACTAAAAGACCACAAGACATTTGATATATACTAAACTGATTTAGTAACTAAAATAGAACATGGTAATTCATGAAACAAAAGGAAAAATAATATGTAAATAAAAATGAAAAATTATATTAATCATGTAAATGAAAAATATAATTTTATAATTTGGGTGTTAAATTACATTCAATAAATGATAAGACTCATCCTATGATATTTTTATTTAATTTTTATAGTTTTTCAAACACTTTTTATTCATTATACATGTTCTTTTAAATGTTTCCAGAATATTATTATTTATAATTGAAATATTTTTAATGTTAAATTTTGAGTGTTTTTTCATTAAAAGTTTTAAAAATAATTTTTTAACTTTTTTCATATGGGTAACTTTGGACTCTTTATAAAAGTAAAAAAAAATATTAGAAGGTTTGGAATGTGGCAGTGTTTACCAATTTTTTTAGTTAAAGAAATAATTTTTGAGTTACGATCACAACACTATGATTTACTTTCATCTTGGTATCAATAATATGTATAGAGACCTTCTGGAATCCTATTTTTTAGAAGTAATGATGAAAATGTTGCTAATTTTACCATGAAATATTGGACTTTTCAATAAGTTAATGTTGCATCATAACTACTCAAGAGGATTATTCACCCATTTATGATACCTAAATAGAAATGAGAAAATATATCCTTAAATTTTATGGCAGGATTACCAAATTCATCTTGATGCAATAGTGTGATTTAGGTTATTCTTGATCATTTTACTAATTCTATTCATTTTATTTATATTTGAGATACCATATATTTGGATGAACTTTATATACAATATCTTAAATATATAATCATGTTATAAATAATTACTCACTCTATTTTATCTGATCATGATACCATATTTACATTGAATTTTTGTAATGGACTTCAGAATTTGAAGGGTACTGAGTTAGGTTTTAGTATAACTTTTTATCCTGAATATGGTAGACAACTAGAGAAGAAAATTATAAATTTAGAGGATATAGTCTATGATTTACCTTTGTATTATCAGGGAATTTTTTATTAACATATTTTATTATTTAAATTTTCTTATAATAAAACTTTTCATTATAGTATAAAAAAGGAACCATTTGAGCCTTTATATGGAAAGTGGTGTCAGACACCATCATGTTGGGATGAAGTCAGGGAGATAATTTTTTTGGACTTGAATTAGTACAAGATATGCTTGAAAAGGTAAACATGATTCACCACTATATGAGAACATAATGTATTTGGAGGAAGAGTTTCATAGATAACCAGTGTCAACATATTTATTTGAGGCATGACATCCTTTTTTTCTAAACAAAATCGAATGGATAGGTGTGATACATTTTTGAATAAAAGGAATGTTAAGTCCATTGTTTATTTATCCATATGAAACTCTAGTACAAAATATGTTACATGTTTTGTGATTATGGAAATTTATACATGATGTATCATGTTTTGATCCCTAGAGTAGTTTAGCTAGAATATAATTTTAATTAGAAGAAAATCTAGTATAGATTATTGATCACAGAGATTAAGTCTTTTAGAATGAGTTAACTCACTTAGTTATTGTTTTATGGAAGAACCATGTGATGAAATAAGTAACATGGGAATTTGAAAATGTTATGAAATAAAAATATCCACACCAATTTGTAAATGACTAATATTTTGAGGATAAATTTTTTAAGAGGGAAATAATGTTACAACCTAGTTAATGTTTTTAATAAATCAATTTCATCTCTTATTAATATTATTTATTTAATTTTATGGATTCATATTCACTATAATAATTTTAGGTAATTTTTCAATCGAAAAATAAATTGTTTTGTTTTAACTATTTTTTTTCTATTTATTATAGGATTTTATTTAAAAGTTAAATTTCATAATTTTATAATATAAAATTGTTAAATTCATAAATATTTTTGAATTCATCATTTAAAAAAAATATTAATATGAATATTTGGTATTTTTTTGAAATAGTTTATATTTTGGGTGAATAGTGAAAATACATATTTTACACATATTGTCACTTTTTGTGACATTTGCATGATATAAGAGTGGATTTAAAGATTATGAATATTTTTTTATAAAATAATATCCTTTCAATAAGTAATTTATTTCATTTCAAAATATAATGTTGAACATAGAAATCAATGTTTTAAATTTTGGAAATCTAAGTAATATTTTTATTCAAATAAAAACTATTTTTTTGTTATTATATTTTAATCAATTAATAATAATGTTTATTTGGGTTTTGGTTTGGTTTTTGTTTAAAATAAGTATAAATTTTTTAAAAAATCTAATTAATTTCTTGTTAACATTATACATGATTTCAGTGTAAAATCATTTTTTTGAAGAGACATTTTTCTAAAAACTATTTTTGATATTAAAAGTGATTTTTAACAATTATGTAAATTTAATATCTTAAAATTAATTTAAAATTTTAAATTATAATAATCATATTATTTAATAAGTTACATTTTATTTTTAGTTACAAAAATTAAGTTACCATAGTTAAAGTTAGTCACAACGGTAAGGGTTAAAAGGGTTAAACTAAGAGAGAGAGAGAGATTTAAATATCTTTAAAACATATATAAATTTGATTAGTTGAATGTATTAAGACCTTAACGTATCCTATAATTTAAATTTAACTTTATAGGATCTACTTTCCCTAATAAAGAAATTTATTTTATTTTTAATGTTCATAATATTTATTAGGGTGACACACCTCTCACTTATAAAATGACACCTCCCCACCTCACTTTTCTACATAATTGGAGCAAATTATATTAACCAATATCTAATAAAATACATCCATAACCATCCATATCACATCCTTGAGGTCATGGTCTCACCCAACACCAAACTAATAAGGCTTAAGGTGTCTTTTTAAATGAAGATATCTATAGAGGATTTAAAAGTCTTAACTGAATTATTTTAAGTTTATTTTTTTTCTACCTACATATAATAAATTATAACCATCATAATATAATTAAATAATTATATTTACTATAATTAAATGTTATTATTTTTATTTTAAAAATATTTTCTAAGTCTCTTATATCCTATGGAAAATAAAATTGTTGCTCATACATACGTGCACTTTACTAAATTCATGAAGTGTTGTAATTCATTTTTTATAACTGCCTAAAATGGAGAGTCATAAGTCTGAATTTAATGAATGAACGTGATATTTGCTATTTTATTATTGTTATAAAAATTTAAACATTCATTAACTTTATTTCTTTTTCATCCATTAGAGAAATGAAATTTTAACTCATGCATATGTGTGGAAAACCACCTCAATGAAAGTTGCATCTCATCTTTCATCATGTCCTAACAGAGATAGTTTTAAAATTATATAAAATATTAAAAATTAATAATTATTAAATGATTAATATTTTTCAACCATGAACCATTTGACTTCAATAAACATACCTATACTGTTTGAATGTTTATGGAACGAACTACTTCAAAATGCCTAATGAAAACTTAATTGATATAAATAATAAAATAGGACATGGTATTAAATTAAATAAAAGGAATAAAAATAAGGAAATGAATATAAATGAGATTATAAATAAATTAAATTATTAATATAATTTTATAATTAAATATTTAAATAATGTATGTTTCTAGACGAGACTCATGGTAATTGATCTCTCTTTAAAACATTATTTTAAATGTTTTTAAATGTTTTTATTGCATGTTTATTTTCTTTTAAATTTTTTAATAATGGTATTATTTATAAAAAAATTAATGTTAAAGTTAATTTTGATTATTTTTTACTTTATTTATAAATATTTTAAATGAATATTTTAAAATTTTCCATATGGGTCGCTTTTAACTCTCTTCGCAAAACTAAGAAAAGAATATTTTTTAACTATTTAGCGCATGATCGCCTTTTACCACCATCATAACCAATATTCATTGTCAAGATTATTTTAAAAGATTATATATAATTTAAAATAATATCCCATTCCCATTATTTTTCTAAATTTTTAATGTTTTTTAAAATAAAATGATATTTCCTCTCATTTTATGAGATATCTAATTGAAATTTTTCTTATATGATCCAATGAAAAATGTTTTGAGTATTATGATTAAAATGAATGATTATATATATTTTTATTATGATATGGTTCTTTAAAATTTTATATGATTATAGGTCGATCATATATAATACTATAATTCATTAGATAATGATATGTCCTGGAGAGGATACATGTTAGAATTAACCGAGAAGATTATTCGTTTATAAGGGTTTGTCTAAGGGCGATTTTAAAGATAATGTAAAAATAATATTATATGGTTTTTCTATGTTTTTTATTAGTGTTTTTGGGTATATTTTTACTTCAAAAGGTATGAAAACATACACATGATTAATGGAATGTCTAATAACCTTTAATGGTTAATTTTTTCTTTTTATAGGAAATTTTTTCATTAGTTTTAATGATTTCTCAAGAAGATATCATGATCTTGTTTTTTACATTATGCTTGATATAATTTTTTTATGAAAAACATTGGGAAAAAAGTCCATTTTATGAGTAAGTAAATATTTATCTGATCAAAAATTTTATTTTGAGAAAAATGAAATCTTCCTTTTGGATTTTCAAGTTTTTCAAAAGGGAATAACAATTTTTATTTCTTTATATACGCTCTATTGAGACATTTTTTATCATCCTATGTTTTAAAATGTTTTTAATTGGGAAAAGGATGTTTAGAAAATATATCAAGGTCAAGATTTCAGTAATTAATTCATGTTTTGAAGGATTTTATGGTCTGTATAATATAACCTGAGTATAACCATGAGAACCTCTTTTTTGTAAAAACATATGCAGTATTTGTAAATTCTTATTTTTTTATGAAATGGATTTACTAATTATCTACAAATTATAACTTAATATTTCTTTTAAATTTAATAAAGTGTAGTCCTTAAAATAAAATAAATAATTATGGATATTTTAATTTATGATTTTTTATACATTATGGGAATTCATCCTTCAGTCACTGCTTCTCAAATCATGAGATGCAATGGTTACCATAGTGAGTAACTCTTGTAGTAAGAATGAATTGGTGTTATAGGTGATTCATGATTTGATTCTAAATAAATATATCCATATGAAGGTGGTATCAGGTGTTACTGTTTTATGTTAAGTGTTCAAGTTAGGGGGTGTTCTGATCATAATAATGGACAAACTTAGAATAAGGGTAATGGTTTGGGAAAAAAGGGTTGATGAAAATTATATGGCCTAGTTAAATCAAGATGATGGAACTGTAGAAGTAAATAGAATTTTCGTATGTACTATCCAGAGTGGTGAGTTATATGAATTATTCTTACAATTCATCTACAAAATAAAAAACTAAGGAAGATAACACATTGATTCTAAGTGTCATATGTTTTTTGGAGACAAGGATACTTGAATCTATGAAATAATTTCACTCAACATTTTAAAAATACTGAAAATATAATTATGTATCTATAATCCTTGACTAGGTTCACATTCAAGATTAATAGGCACTCAATATCATTAAAAGGGTGATGTGAATATCTAGATGATGAATGGGTGTGTGATATAACTTTATGTTGTTCATCACATCCCATTGTAGTGGAATAACCCAATCTTAGTTGGTTAGATGGATGATTATGGTTTCTAAAGTGCCTTTAATAATAGATAGTATAAAACCAGATAAGGTTACATGGTGGTGGCCCGAGGTTTTAAGGGAAAACATTACACATTACCAATAATTTTGAGGGTATAATTCATGTCGTAACAATAAATTCTAGAAATAAAAAGTTGTTTAATTACTTACCATGATACATTGGTGAGAATATTTTTAGGATTTTAGATATGAGAGGAATACAAAAACATGACCATATGGAGTATCAAACATATGCAGAGTGTATCCTTCTAAATTAATATAATTTTTTTCATCATGGGACACAAAACTAAATAATTAAAAGATTTAGTTAGTTCATATGGTCATGTAGGGGGTAACACTAAGTTGATCTCACAAAGGGCTAATGTATTACATTACCTTCATTAATGATTCCACATGAAAGGTGTTCGAATTTTTCCAAAAAAATTACATATTTTCAAAATGTTCATTTAGTTGAGATCCATTATAGAGAATAATACTAAAATGAATCTAAAATAATTATGGTTCAAAAACATATGTGAGAGTAAAACTAATGAGTTTATAAAGTTTTACTAGATTAATGAAAAATAGATGGGGTAGTTTATAACAGAAAAATTGGGGAATAATTTTTTGGTCTAATGAAAAAATCAAGCATTGAATTAGTGAGAAATAATCTTGATATTATATTCTAGTTTTGAAAAGAATTTTGGGGAAGAATCTATAATCTATGAGACTTATGTTGTGAATCATAGTCCTTTTAAACTGATTTAGTAGGTACATTAGGAGGAATTATATATTTTATGAACGATGAATATATATCACCTGAATGTTTTCAAAATTATCACAGATGAAAATATCAATTATATGGCAAGGAAAGAGTTGGGAGATAAATCCTATAGAAGTTTCATTATTGGGTACAGTGATGAAAACATTACATTTAGACACTGTGATAATGATCAATGGATGTTTTTTAGAAGTTGGAATTCCATATTCGACATGGTGATTCCATTGAAGAGTAAAAAATTAGAAAAATATCTAGTTTATTGAAAATAATCAACAGATTACAAATAATTTGATCTAAACAAAATTTTTGTGGTTCTATATTATTCAGAAAGCACAAATTTTGAGGATGTAAAGGGAGGTTTTATATTGAAGTTGCTAATATGGTTCTAAATGTAACTTCCCAAAAATTCCAAAGGTATGAATTTTATTTTATTTTACCCAAAATTCGTTTATTATTAATTTTTTTGGCTATTTGGAGGGATTTGTACTAGTTAAGAAGGTTTCAACATGAAGTTCCTTGATACACCATGAGAGGGCGATGGTTAGAGTTTTGATGCTTCAAAGGAGCACGACACCCCACTATGACTAGAGATACCACACCACAAGTGTGATCATCGTAGGGGCATTATGTTAGGACCATTTTAGACATTACACAATACACTTCCTATGTTATTTTTTAAAATTTAAATATTTAGAAATGATAAAAGCCAAATTAATATGTCTCTGATCTTTTTTCCCTAACAGTAACACATGCCTCTCCCATTAACCTCTCATTATTATCTTCTTAGGGGTGTAAATTCTTTATTCTTGAACAAAATCAATTTTTGTTCCTTGTATAGGATCATTATGGGTAAGGTTAAAAGTCTTTTCAATTTCTTTCTCTCACCATTTATCAATTTATCCTTAGTATGCATTAATTTGGTGTTATTTTCAAGATTTATGATTTTTTATCAATTAAAGTCAAATTTTCAATATATATTCATCGGAAATAACTCAACTAGGTTTTTGTAGGTGGTCCCAAACCATTATCAATGCTCTTTTATCATTTTTACTCTTTGTTAAATATATGGTCACACTATCCATGTGTAGCTGACCTTCAATACACCAAAACTTTATTCCATATTTTATTTGATGTGGGGAATGCTTATTCAGTCCATGAGTGGTCTATCATGGGTAGTGATTCTTATGAAAGGGTCATCGATGGTTGTACACCCAAAATAAATGTGTTAAGAAATAATAGAGGGAACATAAAGAGGCATCCTAAGCTATGTTGTGACTTTTTTATCTTTGATTAGGTTGCTTATAATTATTTTTGGAGATGGAAAGTTAATTATGACAAGATAACAAGAATTTATCCATTGGTGAAATTTGAATCAATAAGGTGATTTTTGTGATTGACCAACCTAATGTAAACTATCTATAATTCTTGGGTGGATTACTATGACATATTGACCTTTGTGATATATGTGCACTTATTGGTATGATTTATTAATCTTATAGAACTGTGAGATGTGATTTATATTATGTGATTACTATTTTGAGTATGTTAAATAGTTATTGTTGATCCCACATTATGTGAGATATATTTTTTTTCAAGGAATTATTGTCAAGGAAATTAAATATAATAATGTATATAAAGTGATTGGATATTGAATAAAGATGTTAATGATAGATATTTATTATGAATGATGTGAAATCAAATCTTGTTGAAGAAGAGATCCCAAGAATTTTTTCCAAAAAAAGTTATATCATATGTACTAATATTGGAAAAAATGACTTGGAATTAGTATTTTATGATACTTTTTATCTAAAAATGGAATTCTTGCATTCATAATCTTATTTATAGTTTTTGAAGTTACATAGATGATTAATGTAATGTTATTCAAGGGAAGTTGGAATGTGTTGTTTGATATTGTAGCAATTTATATTTATTAAAGGATTTTTTTTCAAAATGGGTTTTGAGTCCTTTTGCATGAAGATTACTATGCTTATATGGAATAAGAATGTGTGAAATGTGATGACGTGGAAATATAATATATGGTGAAATTTTCAAAAATAAACATTCATTCAATGAGGTTCCATGAGTAATAATGACCAACCACATTAAGGCCTCAATTTTCCATGATATATACTTCCATTAGTTGTACTTCCATTGGCAATACTTCAATTGGATATGATTCCTTAGGTTAAGAATATGTGTAATGTTATTCCATGAATTATTATTATTGAGTTTATAAAGAGAAAAAAACTTACATGAGTTCCATATTAGACCTTACATGGGGATATAAATAGAGTATAAACCTTCCAAGAGTGAATAAATATCAACCTTGAGTCATATAATAGGTAGTTCTATGATGAGTGTTTCATGGAAGGTAGCTTGGAAATTGACTGAAGAGTGGGGGAAGAAGAACCGATTCATGATGGAAAGAATAATATAATGTTACAAAGTGTTTTGTTCTTCAATTATGGATATATCATGATTTTAATTTTCATAATAATTGAAAAATAGAAAATGTAAGAATTGAAGATGAATTTGAACCTATGGAGTACTTGTTCACCTCAAATTTCAGAGATACTAAGTAAGATGACATTAATAGTGAGTCTTTAGTTTAGGTTCTCATTTAGGTAGAAATAAATATCAAAGTAATGTATGAGTTGTTTCTCATACATGATTCAGGAGAAGTTCTATAAGATTTGTGTCATAATGATAGAATCCATAAAGAACCAATATTTTTGAACATATTGGTGCATACATAGTGAGTTTTAATTCACATATAGTTATCATGGATAAATAATAAATGAGGTGAAGTTTCAAAGGAATTAATGAGGAATAATTCCATGATTTAAGTAAGTACACTGATTTTGATATTTCCAAGTGAATTGGTTCTTATATAGAAAGTAAGATACTATGTCTATCATATTTTAAGTAGGTATAAAATGTAAGAAGGATTTATAAGATTATCCTATGCTTCAAATATTAAGTGACACAATTGAATAGGGTTCATGAAGTCATGAAATAATTTACGTATTTATATCCTAATTAAATAAATTCAAGTATTATGGAGAGATTCAAAAGTTGAAACCAAGAAATGAGGATGAATATAGCTCTATTTTTTTCAATTTAAAAAGGGTTCCATAGAAACTTTCATGTATATATAATTATTCATAAAAAATTAAAAGTGATTAATTCAAGAAATTCATTATATTTATAAGGATTGGTTTCAATGAATAAACACTATATTTTCCTACATATTTATTTAGTTATAATTTTCAATGAACTAATATGGTTTCTGTGTAGGTATTAATGAGTACATATTATATAGTTCTAGTTAGAGATTATAATTGTTGATATCTAAGGATTTTTAATTAGTGATAATATTGGTAATTAAAAATATACCATTCATGTGGTTTTTTAATTCAAACTAAATAGATGAAATAAAATAAAATAACAAAAATACTTCAAGTGTTTTATTATTCTATCTATATATACAAATTTGAGGTTAATGAAAAATTGTGAAAGAAGAGGGAATTTCAAAACTATTATTGAAGAAAGAATATTATTATATTATGAAAAAATATCCAACCAATCTAAAATATTTATACATTATGTGAGATGAATCAAAGAAGAAATATCATGTATAGGATGATATGGTGCACTAAAGAATGAAAAAGAATAAGAACAAAAAAGAATAAGTGGAAAGAATAAGAGGCATTGTGATTATTTTATTTCACTAGAAGAATAATACAAAGAAGAATTGGTCAATTTGGCCACAAAGTTCATAAGAAGAAGTTATGTGCACACTAGGTTGCACAGATTGAATAAGAGGTTTTATAATCAATACAATAGAATAAGGGGATAATGAAAGAAGGTTTTTTGTGCTATTGTTGTAGTGACCCCAAACCAAGTAGCCTATAGTGGATGTATTCTTTATTAAATTGGCATAAGTTAAAAGGAATCACATCCTAAATGACTGAAGAGTTTAGTAGTATTGATAAACTTGATATATATATGATTCCTATATTACATTTATAAACACAAATTACAACATTTTTTTGAGAATATCATTATTCCCTATAGTAGATCATTTTATATTAGTCATAGTATACTTCATCGATTCCTGGGAAAGGAAAATAATTAAGGGTTATCTCAAATGATCAGTATGGGTTAAGAATAACATAATCAATCATGAATAAATATCCATAATCCATGTGAAAATTTAAATAAATGAACAAACATGCAATTTAAACAACGTTATTATCATGATATGATAATGTATAATAAATATGTCAATTTAAATAGCTAAAAAAAATTCTATTTAATCAATAAATTGGTAATGAAATGAATCCATAGATAATATCATTATGAAAATATCATGGATAATAAGATAATTCATAATAAATATGGAAAGTTAGATAAATGAAAACACATTCTATTTAATCAATAAATTTAGAAAGAAATGTATCTAGAGATAACATCATTACAAAAATCTCATGGATAATAAGATAAATAATAATTAATATATGAAGATAAAAAACTAAAAAACATTCCATTTAATCAATAAAATTAGAAAAAAATGCATTAAGATATAATATCTTTGTGAAAATATCATGGATAATAATAACTAAATTCTTAATGAATGAAATTATTAATGATTGGATATCAGGATCTTAGGAATCAGGATACCTCTACCATCAATACTATGGAAAAGAAGGTTGAAAACTATTTGTAGAAAACCATTTAATTATTTCTTACTAATTTTAATCATGATAACTACTGATGCATCAAAGGTCTATATAATTCCAGGCTCCCCCATCACTACATGTCTAAAGCATTCATCATATATTTAATAATTGTTTTAATTCATGAACAATGTTCCTTGTCATCAAATATCCGTATTGATTAAAGAATTTGAATTTCTCAATATTTCCCCAAATAAAAAATACCTTTAATTGTATAACAACAAATGTAAAAAATCTGGTTTAAGAAATAAAGACATCAATGATAAATAATATGTATATATAGTATATATTTAATGTACATAGGAAAGATAACGATGTCAAGGGAAAGTTAATGACTTCAAAAATGAATCAATAAAGTTAATTTCAATACATTAACTGGTCAAAATTATTATAAACCTTTCAAAAAAAGAATAAGGATGGATCAATACAAATTATACCCATTTTCTAAGAATAAAGGGGTTTTTTCATTGAAAAATAGAAATACAATAACATGATTTTAAAAACAACACTTGAGAAAAATATCCTTTTTATTTTGAAAATCAATTTTTAAAACAAATATTTCACAAGAAATTTTGAAAATAATTTTCTTCGAAAATATTCTTTTAAGATTATAAATTAATTTTTAAAAAATTGAGTGGTCATGAAGGTAGGAAATTCTGTCCATATAGAGTATATTAAGATAAAATGTCCTTTCACATTTTCAGTAAAAGACAAATGAGCCTTGTTTTGAAAACAACATGAAGATTCCATTAAAAATATTTTTTAAAAATCAAAATTAGTAAAAATGACTTTAATAAATCATTTATAATAAGTTAAAAACATTTTTAAAAACATTTTTATAAAACATATTTTTGGAAGAAAACTGATTTCCGACTAAAGAGAGAAATAAAGTCAATTTGTCTTAAAGAAACATCACAATCATTATAAGTAACAAAGAGTGGAAAAATGGTACCAATACCTGAAAATATCATGACAAAACAGTATAATAATTTTAAAATGTTTTATTAAGAAGTAGAAAAATAATTTCATTCAACTAAAATTCAAGAATAAACAATCTCTATTAGAATGATATTGTGAAATAAACCATTATAATGATAATAACATTGATACCAGGATTAATAAATGAATTGATTATGTGAATCAATAATAAATAAAAATTAAAAAGTGTAAATAAAACATAATACAATAAAAATTAATTTCACACATAATCTTAGAATATCAAAGATGATGAAGAAGTAATATAACCTAATGAAGAAAATTGAGTTATGAAATTCTATACCACTTGGTAACTCTTAAGTCAAATACTCGGGGATGTAATAATTAAAATTGAAACTAAAAATAACCAAAATTATTGAGGAATCATGATTTTAAAATTCAAATGCGAATTATATACACCATATAAAAGAGATTTTGTGCATACCATTACAATATGAGTCAATTAAGAGAAATTGAGATGAAGTCCTGTACAAAGATCATATCATTAAAGTGGAGATTAATCAATGAATTGATTCTGTGTATCAAATTTAAATGTTATTTTTAAAATAACACAGAAAATAATAAAATTTCATTACGCACCTAATCTAGGATGCCATAATCAATGAAGTAGAAGTTTAACCCAATGAATGTAAATTCATTTAAGAAATCCATTACCTCGTGCTTCATTTTGGTTGGATGGGATTTGAAATAATTTATAGAGGTTTTAAAATGTTATTAACTTATAATAAAACCATATTAATATTTATAATATCATATATTATCATTTTATAACATCTTATCACCCTTTTGTTAATAATAATCCATTATTTTCAATTTTTGGGTATTAATTGTCATATTTTATAATGCGTGTTTTTCTATGAAAGATCAGGTTCTTGGTAAAATTATATTGTCCCAAAATCACAAGAATAATTGTAATGAAATAATTATAATATTTATATATCAATTATACTTTTATGACCAATCTTTAAAGATGGATTTGTGAAATGAAGTGTTTTACCATCATGGAGACTGTAGGTCATACATACGTTTGAGTGAAATCTCCATTTTTCAATGATTATTATGGAAAGGAGGTAAGTAATAAATTTTATTTAATAATTATAATAATATCACTAATAAAATATTATTTATTTAAATATAATTTTATATATCACCAATTTTGTTTGGTGACAAAAATATAGTCACAAAACTTCATGAAGGGGGTAGTCAATACATACACGAACGATGTTATCATCTTTAAGTGAGTGAAAAGGTAAAAATAAAAAGATATATTATCTTCTAAGAATGATAAATATACCATTAATATCAAAATTATTTCATTTATATCACATATATTCAATAAATTTATCCTTATTTCCTTCTATTTAATGCGACTGGAAAAAGAGAATCACATTGCTTCACGAGGCGGTAGTCTGGCGTACAAATGAGCAACATTATCATCTCCCCTAAGGAATATAATTTAGAAATGTTATATATGATATAATGACTTTATAGGTATAAATATGTTATAAACATAATATATATACTTTATATCTACCATTATACCCAACCAGGAGAGGAGGTAATGGAAAAATTAATGACATCGGTTCGCGAGGCAGTAGTCCTCCATACATAATAATGATGATTTCATAACACATTTTATGTAGATGGGGAAGGTTTTAGGTAACTAAATTAACATAAAAAAATCTATGTTTATGGTTAATACTAATGTTATTATATCAACATGATTTAATAATAATTGATGGTGGAGGAGGAAGAAATAAAATAAAAATGCTTGTTGAAGAACGTTACCTCTTCTTTTGGTAACCTTCTTAGGTTTGCACCAAAATCCTTTATAGGTTTTTTTATACAAAAAATAAGGCATATATAATTATGGGTGGTTGTTTTTATGTTATTTTTAATGTTTTTTCCAATAAAAAATGGTTTTAATATGTGAAGAATATAGGATAGGGGGTGTCCTTTTATAGGTGAGGTGAGTGGCACACCTGTCTGTTTTGAAATGAAAAAGGTATATATATACATTTTTTACCTACCAGAAGGATAAAAAATGTATGCTTATATATAATTAGACATGAAAATGTAAAAATATGTCCAGAAAATATATTTTTTAAAATTTTTTGGTCATTTTATCTCTTATCATTTTAGTTTAACCCTTGGTAAATCCATTTTTACCTTAACCGCGATAAATAATTTTTTTATTTTCCCTACTAATTTTGGTAAAAAATTAAATTTAAATTATTAGATAATATAAATTATGATTATTCCAAATATTTAATCCATTTTTAAAAATTCCATTAATATAAGGGGAAATATTTAATTGAAAATTAATCCTATAGGCGCAATGTGAAAACGAGTTTTCAAAGAGAAAATGTTTAAAAGTTTATAAGGAATCTATATCAAAATTCATTATGAAAATTATTAAAATGACCTAGATTGGATTAATTGATATATAATTAAACTATATTTACATTAAAACCAATTTAAAAAATATTTTAACTTTATAAAAAATTTATAATAAAACACAATTTCCAATTAAAATTCAGTATTTTTCACTATTCATAGAAAAATAAAACATTTCAAAAAACTAATTTTTTATACTAACCGGATTTTTTTAGG
The DNA here is from genome assembly GCA_963277665.1 of Viscum album. NCBI lineage: Eukaryota > Viridiplantae > Streptophyta > Magnoliopsida > Santalales > Viscaceae > Viscum > Viscum album. Next base: position 1,892,181,482 of record OY728165.1, on the reverse strand, counting down.
ATGATTTAAAAAAATAAATCTAATTTTATCAAATAATTTTTTTAAAATGTGGTAATAATTAATTTTAAATAATGTGTGAAAAGATCGACTAAACCATGTTTAAAAAAACACAGTTCTTTATAAATCAATTCCTTTTATTTTAAATGATTATTATTTTTTTTATAATCAGTAGATAACCACTATTTTAATAATTTATTTAGTACTATTAATGAATTCCAATATAATGGTTAGGTTATAACAATATAATTTTTAATGGTTTATTTTGACTCGAGGTTTCATGTTCCACAAGCTATCAGAGAGATTAAATTTAAAGAAATATATTTCATGGGTTTCTTAAGATTAGTGTTGTGTGTGACATATGATATCAAAAATAGAGTTCTTATTTTAAAATCTAGGGTTGTTAAATTCTAAAATCAGTAAATAAATTTTATTTTTTATATTTAAACTTGATCTCAGTAATAAAGGGTTTGGCATTAGGAAATACCATTTTTTGAGAATCCTAATAAAATATTATCTTAAGAAGAGTGAAATGGAAGTACAAAGGTCATTTTGAATAACACAGAACTAGTTTTTTTAAGTAGTATAACATTGGTGGAAAGTGATGATATGGTCATGGAATAAAATCATAAATAATTATTGAAAGTGACAGAGGTCATTGATGATAAAAAAGTGAATAATCAATTGAAAGTTAAGGACCTCAAACTATAAATATATGATGATTTAAAAGACCTTCAAATTCACAAGATATAAATATAATAGTATAAAATTTTGGTTTCAAGAACCTTTTTCCAAATATTTAGGAACTATTTTACTATCTAATAATATAATTAAATATACTTGATATGTTTCACTTTTATAAGAAAAATATCATTCTTTGGTTGTGATTCAATCAATTTACATTTCAACACTTAATACTAGAAATGAATATAAAAAAATGAGATTTTTATGCCTTCAGAACTAAATTTCACTTTTAAGGGATCATATGATCCATAAAAGAGTGACAAGTATTTACTTATATGTATAACTATTTTCTAAAACTAATACAGTTAAAATAAGTTATCAAATATAATAAATTAATTTGTAAACCTCAAAAGTAACACAATTGGTTCATCATTAATATAAATTTTTTAAATAATTTATCTAAAAAAATTACATATTAACCAAGAAATCATGTAGGCTAGTGGTATTTGGTAAACGCTTATTATCCTTTGGTTAGGGGTTTACCCCCACAACCTTGTCGGACATGACAATTTTTTCACTTGGTATGCAGGTTGTCCTTTTTCTAAAACCATTTTTATATAATTCATATAACATTCCCCAAAGTTTAATAACCCATAATTTCCTCAATATTAAAGGAAAGATAAACTCTAAAGTAATCAATTCATTTAAAATCATGTTTAAAAATGTAAATGTATTATTCCTAAAATAACCTTTTCATTAAAATATATTCTTTCCATAATGTTTTCACAAAATATCCCTATCTTTGTAGAATACCATTACATTAATCCCAATTAATTGGTTTTTAATAATTTTAACTTATGATCAATCTCAAACTCATAAACCCATAAGGGTATCCATAACTCTTATGTTAATGAATACAAATATGGTTCTAAAATCTAACACAATCTATATATCTTTCCTGATTATTATAACAAAAATACTATTGGTAAAATACTTATATAATATAATTATTGAATCCCAATACATAAATACTTTATTAATTTTATTTCAACTTAGGATCTTACTTATTCAAGGAGTTAACCTTCATTGACTCGTATAATGGCTTGGATCTCTACATTTAAGATAATAAACTATAAATAGATCCTTAGGTTGAGATTTATTTACTCACATTGTACTCTTCATTTTTCCTCATAAATTCATTACTTTATGGCCTTATTTTTAACATTTTACCTTTGAGACACATTATTTTTTTATCTAAGATACGTTTGGTTTAACCTTGGTCATTCATTATCATCATATATTCAAATATTTTATAATGGTTTGAAAATAAAATGTGAAGTATCTTAAGAATATCTCCGAGAGTGTCAAACCATGTGTACAGCAAGACATATTTTTGTACACCAGGTGATGACCAAGTTAAGATAAATGCACCATTTTCAAAGTTATTACCACTAGGTGTATCTGTGCTAGAACCACGCCCACTTTTATTATCTAGAAAGGTTTGTATTTCAATGGAAAACCACATAATCTATATCTTACCAAAACATTAGGATGGTATTTTATGTCTATCACCTAATTATATCATAGGGTTAGGACCTCTAATCTATTTTCCCTAAATATAGTTTCTTTGGTTTTTATTAAACATACTTTGATACCAAATGTAGTGATCCTGGCCTCAGTAGCCTAGAACCAGTGTCTATAATAATACATTAACATACGATACAAGGTTTCAAATCACAAATGACCAAATAATTTATCAGTATGGATAGAAAAGATACATACATGATTCCCATATTATGTATGAAAAAAAATTAAAACATATAATTTTTCAAGAATATCATTATTCCCTATAGTATATTCTTTCATTTCAGTCACAGTACTCTTCAAAAATTCCTAGAAAAGGAAACAGAATAAGGGTGAGATCAAATTTTTATTATGGGTTTACTATAGTGGAAGCTATCGTGAATCAATAATGAGAAACAACATAGACAGGTAAGTACCTGAATACACATTTCAATTAAAAAAACATGAATATCACGATAATATAATGCATGATCAATATGGCATGGTAAGAAAATGAAAACACATGCTATTTAATCATTAAATTGAGAATGAAATTCATCCCAATATAATATCATTATCAAAATATCATAGATAATAATATAACAAATAGTCAATATGGAAAGGTAAATAACTATGAAAACATTCTATTTGATCAAAAATAAAATATAATGAAATTAATCCATAGAAAATATCATTATGAAAATCACATGGATAGTAAGATAATGCATAATCAATATAAAAAATTAAATAACTAAACACATTAAATTTAATTAATAATCTGGGAAATAAATTCATATAAAGATTACATCAATTTGAAAATATCATGGATAATAATAATTTTATTCTTAATTAATTAAATTATTAAATATTAGACATCATGATATTAGAAACTATTATACAGCTAACATCAATACCATTCACAAGATATTTTAAAAATATAGGTAAAAACCTATTTAATGCTAGCTTACTGATTGACCTAATGAGACTTACTGATGCATCAAGGGGTGATATAATTTTGGGACCCACTTTTTACAAAATTTTCAAATCTTTCCTCATATATGTGATAATTGATTTAATTCATGAACAACATGCCTTATCATCAAATATCTATATTGAGTAAAGATTACAGATTTATCAATATTTCCCCAAATTAAAAAATAAATTTCTATATAGAACACATTATAAAAAAATAATATATGGTTTAATATTTAAACATATCCATGATAAATAATATTTATATTTAGGGGAAATTTAATGTTCAAAGGAAATTGAGTAATTCAAGGGGATTTTAATGACTACAAAAATGAATCAAGAAAGTGAATGTCAATACTTTACCTTTTCAAAATGATCATAATCTATCCAGAAGAATAATAAGGATGTTATCAATATAACATATTCCCATTTTAGTAATAATATAGGGTTTGTAGTTTACGAATAGAAAAAATAATTTTTTTTTTAAAAAAAGTCAGGATTAAAATATTCATTCCATTTTGAAAATATATTTTGAAAACTAAAATTTCCAAAAACCAATTAAAAATAATTTTATATAAAAATAATCTTTGAAACTTATAAATGGGGAATTAAAACAATGAGTGGTCATGAAGGTAGGAAATCCTTTACATCCTGAGTATGTTAAAACTAAGATTCCTTTCACATTTTCGAGCAAATCCAAACATGACATATTTTGAAAACCTCATGAAGATTCGTATCAAACATATTTGTAAAAAGTAAATGTGGGTAAAATTTTATTTAATAAATCATTTGTGAAATGATAAAAAATTAAAATCATTTTTAGAAAACATGGTTTTGGAAGAAAATGGATTTGTGAACCGAGAGAGAATTGAAGACATAATTTCTTAAAAATATTGTATCAATTATTTGAAGTAAAAAATCATGTAAAAATGGTAATATTACATAAAAATGTCATGAAAAAACCTGGGATATAAGAATTAAATTGTGTTACAAGGAAATTTTCATATAATTCCCTTCATCTAAAATTCAATAATAAACAATCTCGATTAAAATGAGATTATGAAATAAACCCTTACAATAATCATAATGTGGAAGTGAGGATTAATTAATGAATAAATTATGTGTATCAAATATATATACACATAAAATATTTGACAATACAACTAGGATAATGAAATTTCATTTTACGCATACTCATAGAATCACAAATATGAAAAATAAGGAATATAACCAAATGAAATGAAATCATATCATGAAATTATTTACCACTTGTTAACTCTTATATCAAACCCCATTAAATGTAATTATTATAATTAGAAGTATAAAGACCATAAATAATTAAGTAATCATGATATTACATTTCTAAAGGGGTAGTATATATATCATATAAAAGGAATCTGGTGCATACCATTATAATATTGCTGAATGAAGAGAAATTGAGATGATGTCCCTTAAAAAGATCATATAATTGATGTGGTGGTTAAAAAATGAATTTATTATGCACATAAAATGTAAATACACATAAAACAAGTGCATGTATAACATAAAATAATTAAGGCCATTAAACTCAAAATCTTAGCATGACATAATCAATGAATTATAAGTTTAACCCAATGAATGGATATTGGGTTATGAAATCCCTTACCACAAGATTCATTTTGGTTAAAAATGATTTAACCTCTTGTATAGTGGTTTTAGTCATTTTATTAACATATAAAATAACCATATTAATATTTATAATATGATATATGATCCTTTTATAACATTTTATCTCCCATTTGTTAATAATATTTCATATTTGTCATTGTTTCAGGTGTTAATTACCTTGTTTTCCCATGCATGTTTTGTCATGAACGATCTAGTTATTGAAAATATTATATAGTTAAATAATCTCAAAAATAACAATCATATTTATATATCAATTATACTTTTAAGACTAATCATGGATGATTTTTTTAGAAATGAACTGTGTTACCATCACAGAGACGGTAGGTCATACAAACATATAGGTACCATTTCAATTATTCAATGATCATTATGGAAAGGTGGTAAGTAATATTTTATATTTGTATAATTATAATAATATCATAAATATCTTATTATTTATTTAAATACACTTATATATATCACCCATGTGGTATGATGATAAATAGAGAGTCACATAGCTTTGTGAAGGTGATAGTCCACACATACACGATTGATGTTATCTTCTTTAAGTCACTAAAAAGGTTCGAAAAAATGATATATTATATTTTATGAATGATAAATATTTCACTAATATTATAAATATGTCATTTATATAACATATATTCATTAAATTTATCTTTAATATCTTATATGTAAAGTGTTAGTGGACAACAAATCACATCGCTTCATGGGGCTATAGTCTGCTGTACACTTGAGTGAAGTTATTATATCCAAAAAAATGTGAAGTAAAAAAATTTATATATGATATAATGGATCCATAGGTTTAATTTTGTTATAAATATCATATATATACTATAGATTCATCCTCATACCCAACTGTGAGAGGTGTTAATGTAAAAATGAATGACATCGATTCAAGAGGTGGTAGTCTGCCGCACATAAGAATGAGGATTTTGTAACTCATTTACTGAAAGTGGGGATGGTTATAGGTTATTCCCTTAAAATAAAAATGTAATATCCTAAAATTTTAAATATAATAAATACTCTCATTGATAATAATTTATGATTATTTTCATTTGAAAGTGTAGTTTTTTTAATAAAAATAACTTAATAGATTATTTAAAGGCTTTGGGTTAAATCCAAACTAACACCTTGGAATATTTTTAGAGTTAGGCATTTAGTTTTTATTATATTCTGAGTCCCAATGTTTTTACATAGATAGAATAAAAATATTAAATATATTATTTTAAACATGCATTATTTTTTGAAAAATAATTTACTATCTACCAAATAGTGAATCATATGAGAAATATTAGACCACTATTATTTTCAAGATGAGGGTATTACCTTAGGTGATTCATAAAATTTGTACACATCATCCATTTGGTCAAATGACATGTGAAGATAACTTATTGAATATTTTTATTATATTTTTTTCAATAAATAATTGAATATCTCCCAAACAGTGTGTTGTATGAGAAATATAAGACAACTGCTAGGTCTGGGATGCAGGTTATACCATAGGAGGGAAATAACATTTATGCACATGAGTTGTTTTGAAATATCATTATTATTAACTTAATCATTAAAATTCATATTTTACTATTCCTCTTCCCCTACTTGTGCTTCACCGCCATTTTGGACACGACTTACCTTCCAAAACCTTGTTAAATTAACCATTTTTTCCTGATTTTAATTTAAATGCCTTAATGGGGTGAATTAAATAACATATAAATTAATTTTAGGGTGAAACACTGTTTTAAATAGATGTTTTAATTTGGGGTTTTAATTATTGTTATTTTTGGGTTCTAGAAATAGCAGAATGAGTTTGGCTTAGATGATGGTTGATTTCATTGAGTTTTAGTGATATTGAGAGTCCCTTTCACTTGTCTGAAGAACCTTTCATCGATTGATCCTAGTGTGTAGAGTCTCCTTTCTCTCTACTCGTATACTACCCACTTTAAAGGTGAATTTTTTTATTTAAATTATTAAATTTATTCCTTTACTCTAAATTATTTAAAAATGGTTGATTTAAATAAAACATGAAAACCCAGAATTATTGAGGGACAATTACCTTGAATTATCTAAGGATAGTCGATAAAAAATGTATCAAAAGGTAAATTTATAATATTATCAAATGAAAATGGAATAATTTTAACAAATACTATTGTGGAAAATTATCTAATAATATTTTCACAATTTTAACAATTATAATTGTGGAAAATTTTCAAATGATAATTGTGTAATTCTAACAAAAGATAACTACCAAGAATTATCAAATGACAATTACAATAAATTATCAAAGGATAATTGAGTGATATTATTGAAATATAATAATATTGAATTATCAAATGATAAGTAATAATAAATCATTATAAGATAATTATCATTTGGTAATTCAGGGAAATGATAAAAGGACAATTATGTAAATTATCAAAACATAATTGAACAAAAATATCAAATATAATTATAAGAATCATAAAATGAGAATATCATCGTATTATCGAATGATCATTATAAAATGATAATTTCTCAAAATTTTCATTGGATAATTTATAATTTTTTTTATCAAAATACAATTATTAAATTATGAAGGATAATTTTTAAATAAAATTAATTGAATATAATTATAAAAATTAACCAAGGGTAATGATAATAAAAATTATCCATTTAAAAATATATTAAATTATCAGAGAATATTTATGAAATTGTCAAGGATAATTATATGGTTTTACTAAATAATAATTATAAAGAATTCCACATGTGTTCCTTAATAAATTTAGAGATATAAATTATTGAATGTGGTTTTAAAAATATTTTTAAAGAGATTATTACAAGTGCATGTCTAGAAAGATAATTTGAATACTATCAAAGAGAGAGAAGGTATCATCGCATGTGATGTTTTATATCTATCCAAAATAAAATAAATTATTTTAGTTCTAGGAACCTTAGAAAAACCTTGAAAATTGATATGATAATGATTGTGATATTATTCCCCAGGAGTGTGTGTTCTTGATTTTTGAGGTTTTCCACACCAGCTTGTGAGCCACATAAGGTTGTTTATCCTTGCCTTTATCGTCGATGAATTTTGAGGTATGAGGTACCTTACCATTTTAAGAATTTTATATATGATATTATCATGATATGATGTTTATATTGGACTCACCCATTCTTTTTCTAAGGTGCATGTGGGTTTTTGAGTAGCTATGGGATAAATTTTTTATGTTTTACTATGATGACTTTGATCTTGGTGTGACTTATCATTCCTTATTATGATATATATTGTTTTTGTGTTGCATCATATATGGAATATCACTGCAGGTACTGAGATACTTTGGTGGAGTCTTGAGGTTGGTTGTACATGGTTACCCATCCTGACGTAATCCTAACATCCCTATATAGGAGAAACTATAGTGCCTATATGGTTGGACCTGAGATACAGAGGTGGGTCCTTGAGGTTGGGAGTTATGCAGTCCTATAATCCTTAAAGGCGAGCGTGACTAATCTTATAAAGATGAAAGCATTAGTGGATAGTTACTGAGCCTAGTGTGGTCTTAAGATCCTTAAATTTGTGAATTATTACCCACATAGAGGATATATTATAGCGTCTTTTTGGAATATAAAAATCATAGATTCCTATAGACTTTTCATGTGGGTGATTAAATGGTTAAGTAGGCCAGGTATCAACTAGAAGGAACGTGTGACATTCCTATGACAACCACCAAATGTGTGGGGGTGAGATTTTGACATGGAAAAATGTACAATATTCCTATTAAACCCATCTTCTTAGTGGTGTTAACTTGGTTACCTTGATAGAGGTACATGACTTATTGACATCCTTACTGAAAATGAGCAGAAGTAGGTGGTGATGGGGTTCCTGGAAGTTGATCAGTGCATGATGACTCGACACATGTATGTTTATTGATCATTTACTTTTCTCATGATATCTACTATTATATATAGTGTGCACTTATGGTAAGGACACATTGGTTGTTTCCTACCGAGTATTTTACTCAAGCCCTACTCGGGCATTTTGGTGAACTTATAGATTCTACGAACATGGAACTGGAAAAGGGAAATGGCCCTACGACAGATGGTTGAGTGGTGGAGAATAGTTCATGAGTAGACTGGGACAAACACTAGTATACACTATATATGTTTTAATATTTTTTATATTGTATTTTCCGACTACTATTACTTCGGACAGTCTTACCACATTAGGATCGTTTTTTATATCTATGTCACTTATTCAATTTTCACATTTAAATTTTATTATTTATTAATTATTTTCATTGTTGTTCATTATTATACTTCTCGATGAAATTATATGTAGGGTATAGTCTCCAAACTATTGGATTTAGACCATTGATACTATTTTAAGGCCACTTTTATATGAGGAGGTGCACTAAGGTAACATGAAATTCTAGATCAGATATGGTGGCTCAGGTCAGGATGTTACAAAATGGTATCATAGGTCAATTTACAAACTTATATTTTTCCCTTTCCATGATTTGGGTTATTAAAATATGTAGTTAGGATGGTTAAGACTCTGGTAGGGGAACTATAAAAGTGTATAACCACCCCTATATAGTGGACCTATGAGAAACCATAAAATAATAATTTATGTTTTGCTGTTATTGTTAATTAAAATCATCTTGGGTGATGAACATGATATTGATATGTGATTTATTTTATTTCACATATGTTCCTGCATCAGGACGAGGTATATAGGTTTACATTCCATATATATAACTATTTTTAGGTTTCATAGTAGTTCATTCATTAAATTCATTTTTTGTATTCTCTATATGGGATAGTCTCCTTGTGTGATATACCTGTTGGCAAGTTATGTGATGTATCTTTATCATGTTTAATTATTCGAATTGATTATGTTTTTTTCTTTGTATATATATATATAAATAAATATATATATATATATATAAATAAATATATATATATATATATAAATAAATATATATATATATATATATATATATATATATTTGATTACGACTATTGTGAAAGGAAAGAGACAAAGGTAAGTTTTAAGAGGGTTATACCTTGGGATAGGGGTAGACTCTTTGGGAAGACTTTGTATGATCCCACAGACTAGCTATTAATTGTTATGTGTCAAATATTTTTTTGGTTATGGAGATGTGAGAGCGAGGGTCTTATTTTCAAATTTTTTGGTCTAAGTGGTTAAATAAACACTACGAGGGATAAATTATTGATTTTTCTATTATATTTTTTTTGAAAATAATATAATATCTCCAAAATGGTGCATCATATGAGAAATTAGTGATGTATATTAAGTCTGAGACGCATGATTTTTCATAAGTGGGAGATAATATTTATGCACATTGTGCAATTGGTAATATCATTATTATATCCTTTTTTTTAAATATAATTATTAAAATTCTGATTTTACTATTCATCTTCCCCTACTAAAACTTCACCACCATTTTTTGACATGACATAACCTCAAAAAACATTCTAAATGAACAATTTTGGTCTGAATTTAAATTAATTAATGGGGTGAATTAGAACACTATACAATCAATTTTTCATCGAAACATTGATTTAAATGGGTTTTTAATTTAAGGTTTCAATTGTTGTGATTTTTGGGTTCTTGAAATAGTAAAATAATTTCATCTTCTATTTAGGTAGATTCCATCAAGTTCAAGTTATCCCAAGAATCCCTTGGGTGTGTTTAAATTACACATCATCAATCAATCTGTGTATTTGCGGTCCCCTTCCTTCCTACTGGTACGCTACCCATGTTGAAGGTGAGTTTTTTTCTTTTATTTAAATAATTCCATTTTTTATTTATTCTATTATGAAATAATGGTTTATTTAATTAAAATATGTTAAACTAAGAATTACCAAGGGATAATTACATTGAATTATCAAAGGATAATTAGTAAAAAAATATCATAAGATAAATTACTAAAATTATGTCGTGAAAATTTATCCATTTTAATAACGATAGTTGTGGAAAATTATCAAATGATAATTGGGAAATTTTACCCGTGATAATTGTGGAAAATAATCAAATGAAAATTTCACAATTTTAACAAAATATAATTGACAAGAAATATCAAATAATATTTACATTGAATTAAAGAAGTCCAATTGTGTGACATTATCATAAGATAATAATATAGACTTATCAAATGATAATTTTATAAGAAATAATTAAAAGATAATTACTAAGTACTAATTTATATAAATTTTAAGAGGATAATTTATTATCAAACTATAATTGGATGAGTTATCTAAATATAATTGCATGAAATTTTTAAAGATAATTATAAGAATTATAATATTATAATTTCATCATATTATCCAAATATGATTATAAAATCATAATTTCACTAAGTTACCAAAGGATAATTTAAAAATAAAATTATCAAAAGTTAATTATTGAATTATAAAGGATAATTTGTAAAGAAAATTATTGAAATATAACTATACATATTATCCAAGAGTAATTATAAGAAACATTATCAAGTGAAAAAGATGTTAAATTATAAGAGGATAATTATGCGATTATCAAGGATAATTATATGGTTTTGAAAAAGAATAATTAAAAATAATACCACATGTTTTCTAAAATTAATGTAGAGATATAAATTATCAAATACGGTTTTATAATTATTCATAAGTATAATATTTCAAGTTTATGTCTAGAACAATATTTTGGAAATTATATAGGATAAAGAAAGTATCATCACATGCAATATTTTATTTAATTATGAAATAAAATAAATGTATTTTGTTCTCAAAACCCTAAATGATCCTCTAATAATAACATAATGGTGAATAATATAATAAGTCCATGGAGCGTATGTTCTTAACTATTGAGTGTTTTTACTCTAGTATTCGAACCACACTAGGTGGTTTATCCTTACCTTTGATGTTGACAAATTTTCCAAAAGGAGGATCCTTACCATAATAAGCCTTGTATATATGATGTTATCACAATATGATATTTATATTGGACTAACCCATGCCTTTTATGATAGACATGTGGTTGTGTGAGTAGTTATGGATTTACATGTTTATGTGTGATTATCTGAACTTTGATCTTGGGGTAACTTATCATTACTTGATATAACATATATTGTTTATGTGTTTCATAGCCTGTGGAATTGTGCTATAAGTATCAATAAAATTAGTTGGATCCTTGAGATTGGGTGTATGAAGTTACAAAATTTGATGCAATCCTAATGTACTTAAAGGAATAATTGGCTACCCCGGTAGAGGGTAGAGTATAAACGATAGTTTTTAAGAAATATTCATCACTACTCCATTAAAATTATTATTAACTACGAAGTTCTAATCAGGAAGGGTCCTTGAAATAAAGATTCACCTTATTGACTTGAGTCATATAATTTATCCTTTAACCCTTTAACATTATGGGGAGTTACATTCACCTCCCTTTAGAGCACAATGACTACGTTGTAGACCCTATATCTCAACCCAGGTAGTGCCACCACACTTCTGGCTAGGTTACTCCGATAAATATGTAACAAATGGGCCCCAATAATAGCAATGAAACCCTGCCTTAACTTGGTGGTTGGGTCCTAAACCACCAGGATCCACTAGTTTCCCCTCACACACATGGTTCCCTCCTTGGGGCGGAACAATATGTTTGAATGGGTCATCAGACTAATGAATCTCCCCATATTACAACACATGTCCCTTAAATTATTCTTTTCCCTCAATTGAACACACTATCAGAAAATTCCTAGAAGGCCACCCATCCTGACTACTACTCGAGTTCACACATAAATAACTATGGAGTTTTAATCAGGTATGCTCCTAAAAAGAAAGGTGCACATTGTTGACTTGAGTCATATCATTTAGCCATTTTACCCTTTAAAATTATGCGGTTTTGCAAAAAACATATTAGTATATATAATATATTTAGTTTATTATATAATAACGGATTAATAATAATTTATAGAGGTGGAGGAAGAAATAAAATAAAAATTCTCTCTGAAGAATGTTACATCTTCTTCGGGTAACCTCCTAAGGTTTTCCCCAAAAGACTTCCTAGGTTGGATTTAAAACCCAAATAAGGATTATATGATGAGGTGATGAAATTTTTCAATTGATTCGAGTAGGTATTGGATGATCCAAATCATTTTGATGTTGTGAATAATAGAGGAGATGGCCTGGCCTTTTATAGTGTGGTGAGTGGCACACTTGTATTTTTTGAAATGAAAAAGGTGTACTCATGTTTTTCACATGAAACAAGGGTAAAAAATGTATTATTATCAAGAAATAGGCATTATAGAATCTAAATATTTATTGAAAATAGTTTTTAAATATGTTTTTAGTTATTTTTAACCATTATCTTTTTAGTTTAACCCATGGTAAATCATTTTTTACCTTAACCATGGTAAAAAATTATTACCATTTTAAATATCCATTTTGGTCAAAAAGTAATTTGAAAATGTTAGATAATATAAATTATTATTATTCTAAATATATAATAATTTTTTTGAAATTCTATTCCTATAACTGGAAAGATTAAATTTAAAACTAATCACACAGACACGATAAGAAAGCGAGTTTTCAAAGAGAAAATGTTCAAAAGTTTACAAAGTTTTTGTATCAATATTCATAAGGAAAATTATTCCAATGAAATAAATTAGATTAATTTATATATATTTTAACACATTTTAATTTAAAAAAATTTAAAATATATTTTATATTTATAAATAATTTAAGGTAAAAATCAGTTTATAATTAAAATTCAGTATTTTTCAGTATTCATCCAAAAATGAAACATTTAAAAAATATCCAAACAATTCACCCTAAGATAATTTTCATATACTGATTTTAAAAATTAATATCATATTATCATGTAAATTTTATAGATGTTATAAAAGTTAATTTTAAATTATGTGCACAATGAGAGACTAAATTGCCTTTTAGTAAAAAATACAGTTTTTTATAAAACATTTTTTATTATAAATGATTATTATTTTATTTCAAATATATAGATAACTACAATTTTCATAATTTATTAAGTATTATTAAAACTCACATACTTAAATGTTATGTTATAACAATATACTATATTATGGTTTATTTAGTGGGTTGTTTTAGTAAAATGTTTCATGTCACATGCACTATAGAAAATGATGTTCTTATTTGAAAATCACTATGTTTTAATGTTTTTGAGATTAAAAAATAATATTAAGTGTTGATTTCATGCTCCTATGAAGCTAAGAGAATAATAAGGGGAGAATAAGTGGCCACACTATGACATACAATAGAATTCTCAATTGGTGGAGGAATCTCCTAGTATTGCAAAGATATTGAATAAGTTTAAGTCTTTAGATAAAATAATGATAAATATCATATTGGAGATACATGTTTAACAAGTTATTGCTATTCTAGGGAATAAATATTGTTGTATGTAACTTCCTAACATATAGGGAACCACACATTAGATAAGGATTGTTTCCAGGACAAGCAATTGTAATTGTTACCTTATCATAGTGGAGAATCATTGTATTAGTCATAACCATACAAAATATGGAGTAATTACTCTTTTTAGTATAAAACCTTTTAAAAACCTCATATTCCATCATTTAATTGATTTAATTTAATTTAATATAGAAATGAAGAGAGAACATGAAAATCAATATCCACACAGGGTTAATAGGTAAAGGGATAAAAGTACTAAATTAAATAAAACTACACCAACAATAGTTCAAACCCTCTAATTGTTTATTATATACCAAGTAAACCTTACAATTGGTATAAATGGGAATGTTCACATGAATTTAATTCTCTATCTTGGATGTTTTTCTCTTTTTAAGAATTTAATTTCATTCTTATTTTATAATGATGTACAGTTTTATTGAATAATTTTCACTATCTAATAAGAATATAGACTCTTTAAAGACTATATTGGATAGGAATAAGAATTAAAAAAAAGTGGTTTCATAAGTTTTACCTTTTTCCTAATGAAGATAAAGTTTTATGTTATCTATTCCAGGATAGCAAAGAAGACAGATATGGTTTTAAATGAGATGAAAATGCGGTTGATGAAACCAATAAGATAATGGATACTCATTATATTTCAATTGGTTAAATACACTCAAGTGATCAAGAGGAATGTTTTAATTTTTTCTCAAACCATCCTAAAGAATATCTAAGAACTAGAGAGAGTGGGGAAACATAAGTTGATTATTAAATTATTTCATTTAAGGACAATTTGGATGGATTTACCAAAATATTAGTCTTTATTATATATGGGTTTTTTAAAATCACTTAGGATTAGATAAAATAGATTGAGGAGTCAAGTGATATGGAAAAGTATTTTCAAGAAATTTTTTATCCTATATAAATCTCTCTAAAAACATTAGATCTAAAAAATTAATTAAGAATGAACTTAAATATAAGTGCCCTGTGTTTGAAGAATACTTTTGCAATAAAATCCAATAAATGGATAAGAAAAATAAATAACTTAAAGAAAATATCCATGAATTGGAAGAATAAAAATGATATACCATTAATGAAAAAATGATTAGTTGGATATAAAGGAAAAAAATAATCAAGGAACTTGATACCTTTATTTAAGAAAGAAATAAAATACATGAATATGAAAAGAAAATAACGAAGAAGGAGTGTGAAGATAAGTGAATATGATTTAAGATCAAAAGAACACCCTTAATATGGGTTCCTAGAATTTTAAGTTAAACTTGTAAATCTATATTAGTCATATATTGAGTATTAAAAAAATAAAGTGAATATAGAAGCTTCCACATAATGTTACTTAGAGGATTCTATTGAAAAAATACCTTCATCATATAAAAAAATCATTATTTTAATTTTTTTTCAAGAATCATTGAAGAAAGAGGTAACATCTATATTGTTTTTTAAGAATTTATCTAAATATGTTTCATGAGAAATGCATGTTAAAATAATATGAATGTGGTAAAATGAGGAGAATACTACTACTATGTCCATGGTAAATATAAGTAGAATTATAGAAGATGGTTTCCCAAAGAAAATATCAACCTGGTTTGAAATAAGTCTAAATACTTCTGACCACAAATCTATAAATAAAGTATATAATGTGAAGATATCAAGTTGTGTTGGTCTATTTTGGTTATACAATAGTTTTGGACATTCTGAAATGAAGTTTTGGTACAATCCTCTAATGTATAAATCATAAAGGAGGACTATTTCAGTGGGTTGGACTAGAGAAGAAGTAACATAAAATGATGATGAAGAATATGTCAATATCAAACTAGTGTGGTATACTTGATAATATCTATGATGTTTCCTATAGTAGTGGTCATATGAGTGGTGAATGATCATATCAATATATATAGAGGTCTAATAAGATGAAAATACCACAAGAGAAGGTGACGAGTGAAGTTCCATCCTTGAGAAAGATGTTGGGGAATGCTCTAAATGAAAATACTTACAAGAAAATTTCTAGACATTATAATGATTCATCCATTGGTAATAAACTAAATAAGTTCAATAAAATTGTTATGTAAAAAATAACAAATATGAAGAATAGTACACAAAAGTTTCTGTGTAGAGAAACCAAACATGCTATGCATATTTGCAAAGATATACTAGTCTTTTTCCAATATAAATTATGAATACGTAAGAAAAAACTGTTGAAAATATAAAGAGAATATTTTATATAGAAATTATAAATTCCATGAGAAGATTTCAATAAGTGATAAATATTATGCTAAATAATAACCATGTGAGAAATGTAAGAAAGCAGGAAACAACGTAAAATGTTGTTTAACTATTCTACTAGAAAATATAGACCTTAAAAAGAATCAAGAATTTATTCAACATAAAGGATGATTAAGAGACATTCTATCAACCCAAATTCTTTATTTAAGTGAAGAGACCCATTCTCCCTCCAATAAAATCATAATTGATAAAAAAAATATTGATGCATATAAAATGGAGGAACTTAGTTGATAAAATATTCTCAAACCTTTTTTTTAAAATTAAATAAGAAAGTAAATGCAACTTATTTCCTTTATCTTTATTTATTGTATTTGTTCTTAAATTTTAGGGAATTGATGTCTTATGGGGAGAAACTTTTATTCAAGTATGATTTCAAAAAATAGACAACCTTTAATAAGAAGAAACCATCATGGGTTGATCACTTTTTTGGTGTTATTAAATGACATGTGTTTATAAAGATCGTCCTTTTTGAAGATGTGGAAGTGGTCTATTTTTTTCATCCACATAAATTTGATGAGTCTTTAGGAGGGGGAGTTAAACCAAAAATCTTGGACAATATACTAGATCATTTTCTTTATGAATAATTGATTTTTTTTCTAGAATATTTTTAATGAGTGTAATTGAAATAGGCATGCCTATATTAGTTTATCAACATTAGTAAGTAAAAATAAAAGCACTACATAAAAAGTGGGAAATTGATTCAAAAGCAATAGAAATGAAATATGTTTTTAATAAGATTTAGAGCTGTTTCCAAGAACATCAATCTTGATTTTGGATTAAATTTTTTTGACCTTTTTTATTAAATAAAGTGTAAGAGTTTAAGGATTATTTATTATATAACATAATTTTACAATAATATTTTTCATATTGGAAAATAGTTGGAAAAATTTTAAAACCATATAGATTTCTCATTTCATTTAGTATCAATTTCATTTGAAAATCGATATATTTTTTTCTAAATAAAATCCTTTAGTTTCTATACCAAGGATGACTCACGTATACTTAGAGTGAGATGATTGATAGAAAATTGGTTAAGGATGACCCAATATGAATTTCCCAAGTTCCTTTTATTTCGTTTCAATAAGGGGGATAGAAAGTGAAATAAAAGATTGATTCGAAAGGGGGAGTGTAGGAATGAAGACAACACATATTGACACATCATTTATAATGTATTGAAAATAAATACCAAGAGGGATATTATTGATCCAAATTTTTGTGAGTTTTCTTTCAAGAAATAGTTTTCAAGGAATGTCAATATTTTGATGAAGAAGAATTAAATTGGATACTTAATAATGATTTTAATGATAAAATTTTGATTATGAATGATGAGTAAACCATGATTATTGATGAAGATATCCTAATAATTGTGTCTCATCACAATCATATTTATTGAATTAATAATTTAAGACACATATTGGAAGTAATAATTTAATTGTATTATTATATTTAGAAATGGAGTTCTTGTTTGAAAAATATTATTTGTAGTTATATTAAGTTCCATTGATTATTGATATAATATTCTTCAAGGTATGTATGAAAAATGTTGTTGGATATTTTAGCACTGTTATAAATATGAAAGGAGTTATTTAAGAATATTTTTTTGTTTCTTTCTTCACTAAGGTCATCGAACTTCTATGGAATGAAGATATGTGAAATGAGTTTCCATGAAAGGGAAATTTTTTAGTGATATTCTATTGAATAAGATTCCATGAAATGAGATTTTGTGACTAATAATGATCAATTTCATGAATTCATTTATGATTTTATAGATTATTCTTCCATAAGCTATGATTTTGTGGACTATGAATCTATAGAATAAAATTCAATGGATTAAGAATGTGTGAAATGAATTTTTTATGAGTTATGATGATTAATAGTATGAGGATAATGAGTCTTTCCTCACTATAAACTTGAACCATCCATGGGGATATGAATAATCAATAACCTTATGTGAGTGAAGAAATAATGGTCATGAGTTTCATGGTAGGTGGAGCTACCATGGGTGTAAGAAGAATCGTTTCTTAAAGTCAGATCAAATAACTAAGGAAGAATAACCACTGTATCAAAGGAAGAACAATTTAGTGATTAATAGTGATGTGTTCTTCAATAATGTATATATCATGAAAATAATTTTCTTAATAGTTGAAAAATTGAGAAAGAAAGAATGGAAGTGGAATTATATGCTATAGAGAAATTGTGCATAAAAAATATCAGAGATTCTAAGTAAGATGACATTAATCATGAGGCTTTGGTTTAAACCTTGATTCGGGTATATGTAAATATCAAAGTAATAAATGAACTATTTCTCATGATTGATTTAAGAGTGGTGCTGCAATATTTATGCCACGATGAAGGAATCCATGAGTGAATAATTGATTCATGAATATATTATTGTGTTCATGGTGAGATTAAATGAAAATACATTAATCATAGAGAAATGAGGAAGTTGGTGTATTTTTAAAGGAATTAGTGGGGAGAATTCAAATATTTAATTAAAGAAACTAATTTAGATAGTTTTAGGTGAATATTTTATTATATAAAAAGTGTGATATCTAGTTTATCATATTTTAAGTAGGTATAAAATAGAATAAGGAGTTTGGGATTATCCTATTCCACAAATGGTTGTTCCATAACTAACACATGCACATGAAATTATAAACTCAGTCATGTATTTATAATCTAATTAGACACATGAAATTATAATGAAGAGATAAAGAAGATTAATTCAAGAAATGAGGAAGAAGAGAGTTATTGTTTTTTTCAAGAATAAAGGGTCCCGTTATATATAATTATTCATGCAAGTAATTATAAAAAATTAACACAAGACACTTATTATGTTTATAAGGAAAAGTTTCAATGAATAACCGGGACACTTACCTAAACATTCATGTAGTTATAATTGCCTATGAATTAATATGGAATATGTGGAATCTATAATGAATTTGTATTATGTTGATCAAGTTGAATTCCATAAAGGCTAATATCCAAGGGTTTGGAATTACCGATAATATTGGTAATTAAAAATATTATGTTCATGTGGCCTTTCGAAAGAAATCAATAAAGAATAATGAAGTAGTAAACTGACTAATAGAATAGTAACAACACCTATGAAATTATAAATAAAATTTGGGTATATTATAAATGAAAATATGATATATTTAAATCTTGGAATAAGTAAATAATGGATTTAAAATGATATATTAACTGGGTGGTATTTATGTGAAACCTAAATGATTAATTAATTTTTTTTAATTAATATAATTATTTAAAGGATTTTTTTTTTCACAAAATAGATTCATAAATTAATATTTTGTTTCCTTATGATTATAAGATGATTTTATGAGACATTATTTACATTTTTCAAAGTTTAATAATCATTTATAAATTTTAAATTAGTATTTCATGAATAAATGGTGATTTTTATTAAAAATTAAATTTCTCATATTTAGAAAATTATTTTCATAAAATCGACTCCACTTTTGAAATCTAAGTGTTGAAAAATGGTTGGGGTGAATAATTGGTATTTTTTAAAAATAATTAAATTTTTGGTGAATAGTGAAATATGATAATTTACAACTTTTACAATTTTATCCAAAAACATAAATTTTTTGGTCATGGTTGAGTGATGGATGATTAATTTGGCCACTATATCTAACTATAATGCTATAGTTACTATATTTAGCCACAATAATCAAAACTATTAATAGTCTGGAGCCAAAATAATAAATAGACGAATAAAATAATCAAAAAATACCCATCTCCTTGACTATAAATACCAACCCTCAGCACAAATTCTCATTAAAAATTAATAGACATGAAGATTGTCAAAATTATACAAAAATAATATTAAAAATCCTCTCCCCCCACGTCCTAGATCCTCTTGTCTCAACAAAAGACCAAACACAATTTCCTAAGGAGGTTCTCAAGGTGAAGAAGTTCAAGAGGCCAAATCCTATTTCATTTTATTTTAATCTATTTCCAATTTATTTCTTTTATTATCCTTAAATATCCTACCCTATACAAAATTAATATGATAAACCTAGTATCATATATATACTAAAATTTTATTATGTTAATCACATATCCACCATCATTCTTCTTCTCTTCCCTTTTTGTTCTAAAAATGAAAACATTGTCCGTGAGGTGTCAATTCACAACCTTCATGGATGATGATTTTTTGTTTTTTATACCATCTTAAAGGATACTCATAAAACCATTATAATGATTAAAAAATATTTTAAAATTTATATTATAACATATTTAATATTTTGGAACTAGTATATATACATATTAAAAAATAATAAAACAAAACTAGTTCGCGGTGATTGAAAAAAACCAAAAATAATCTAAAAAATTATAATTAACGTTTTATCTAATGAGTTATCCTCATATTTAGAATCTAAATGATATAGAAGACCATTTAATCTTACATAACACCATAGATAACATATAATTTCGATTCTAGATAACAATTCCTTATTTATATGAGCTTTGGTACATGTATACAAGTGAACCAATCATGAAAACCAAAAAAAATAACACTCCCAAACTATGAAATTGGATCTTATAACTCATTAAAAAGGATAAAAATAAACCTAATTTTTTTAATAATTCAACTAAATTTTTAATAGGTTCTTAATTAAATTATTAATAAATCTAATATCATTATTTGGGATATTAAGTGCTAGTGTAGAACACTTTCATACATAAGGTAAGGGATTCTCTCCAAACCTCCAATTTTTCCTTGATATTATACTTAATATCTCTTTAACACAATGTAATTCTTAATTTTTATTATTTAATCATCCTATGTTTTGTATTTTTGTTCCAAAAATATGTTCCTATAATGATTATTCTTTCTTTTATGGGGAAAGACATATTTTATAAGGTTCCTTTATCAATTCTTCCCAATAATAAAACCCTATTAAAGGGAACTTCCCAATTTCTTACCCATTTTCATATACCCTCAATAATCTATTTTAAGCTACCATTATTTTTCTGAAATAAATCATTTTATAATTAATTAATATCATGGTTCATTTTGGGTTTTATACAAACAAATTTTGTTTTTCTCTTTTAAATAATCTTGAAACTTTTCCCTCAAACTATACTAAACTGGATCATTTTTAAAGATTCTTAAACACTATTTTTACATGTTTTCACTTCATTTGTACATCATATGTTATTATCTATGTATAATTTCCCTTATTAATGTTCATATATGTTTTAAATTCATTCATACATGGACAATATTATGATATTCCCATTGTTTATGCGTTATGAAATGGTTACTATACCCATTTAATTCCATGGGTAACCCTTATGATTATCAGTTATGTTTGATTAATCATGTAGAACACATATAAATGAACATTTTATTATGGGTGCACCTAGATAGTGATCCAATGCATTGGGAAATGTTTAGTCTCATGGGATGTCATGTTGGGATTGGTAGTAAACATGATTCCTTTATGGGACTTTGTCCACTATGTGTAATGTTACTGGAAGTTATCCTTGAATCATGTTAATCATGTGCAATGGTATTGTAAGTTTTACTTGACTCATGAAAATAATGTGTAATGGTCTTGGTAGTTATACTCGACTCATTCTTATGTCATCTTGTATGTTGTTTCCATATTCCTATGATTCCATGATTACATGATCCCATGTTAAACATGTTCTGATTCCTTATTTTTATTCATGTTACATGGATTTCTATTTCATCATATTATGCCTTATAACCCATGTTACATGATTTATTCCTATGTTCTCCTTACTATTCTTTTTAGCCCATCCCTTTGTTCTTCTATTCCATAAGTAATCTTATGTAGATGTAAGATCCCAAAGGAATTTAGGAACTCATTATGTAGTTTAAATAAAATATGTTTGTATTTTGGTTTCATATTTCCTAATTATGTAACTAGAATTCTAGAGACACGAGAATTTATGATCATTGGTTTATATTTGAAGGCTATTTTTACATAAATCATGTAATAATATGTGTAAAAGGATAGGGCCATTGGGGTTGGTATCAAATGATGTCCCATTTTCTTTGGACATTAGGAATAGATCAATTTAGTAAGAACCCTCAAGATAATTATATCACCATGAATAAACTTGATTGGAATTTATGGAATCACTTGTTAATTTATACCTTTCATCTGAAATTTTATCTATATATGCTCAATTTTTCATTTTTATATTCTTATTAGCTAAGTATTCAAGCCTAAAAAACTTAAAATATATTTATTAGTTAATGTATAGAAATAAGAGAAAACATTTGAACAATTAATGTGATAGGAAATTTTATTATTTACCTAAGGAAATTCCAAATGTGATAAGAATGGGTTCTTAATGTCATGATAGTACTAGAAAAATAGGATTAAGTTATGAATAATGACATCAATCATGTGAAACAGCCTATTTATCCCAATAAAGGGAATATTGAATTCAAATCCTTCATGTGAAAAAGGACTCAAATATTTATTGTACGTTTTTTCCCAATACTCACAAAATAATGGATTAAATCTATTGAGAAGATATTCTATAACCTTCTATGCTCGGAAGAAGGGAATATTTTTCTAGCGGTTAATTTTTTTGATGGGGATGATGATTAGTGGTAAAAATTGATCAAGAAAATAAATTATAAGGAGGAAATTGATTAAATGAAATGAGAATCATTCAAGAAAATATTTTTTTGATAAATATTTTCTTATAACACTTCATCTAAATTTGGAAAGGGAGTTCGTCAAACTACAACCAAAGGAAGAAGAGTCCATCAGTGTGTACGGGGAAAACGTCACAAGACTTGTATGATATGCCTTCGACTTTTTCATCGAAACTGAAATAAAATTAGATTAATTATTTTTTTTTATTAAAGATGATTATTTGAAATGCATGGGTAATTCATGCATTTGACAGTTATGAGGAGATTTTTTGTTGTGCCCTTAATGTTGAAATGGAGATAGGAGACTCTCAATGGTCTCATGGGATCATATAAAAAAGTTGAAAATTGAGTTTAATATGGGAGGATAAACATATAAATATCTTAATTAAATGAAAACCTAATACCCCACATTTAAATTTTTTGGGAAGAAGTGTTCTGGGAACTGCCTAAGGGGAACCAGAATATTCTTCAAATGTGGGAGAGTGGATATCTGTCTATTAATTTCTAGAGGGATATGAAGAAGCTGACACATGATGAATAATAAAGGAATGTTCATATCAACACTCTACCTATAGTTCATTTTCTAAACATTAAGGAACATGGTCCTTTTGTAAGCCATTGCCCTAATCCTAGGGTTGTAGGAGGTAGTCAACAACAACAACCTTAAAGGAAACAAGAAAGGTCATATTCTATAACTATTTATGAGGTGGAACCTAAAAATGATTTGGTGATAGGTATGCTGGTTATTCATGAAATAATAGAAAACAACTATTTGACTATGGGTCTATGGATTCTTTTATATCTTTCATGTTTAGTAGAACTATTAAAACACCACCTTAAAATATGGTGGTTGTGTTATATATGAGAACATAAAATGGTGAAATTATCACATCTAATGTATATAAATCCTACGAAGTTATTTTTTATGGACTAAATCTCCTAGAAAATATTTTCATACCTCCTTTGGTGGACTTTGATATTATTTTGGGAATGGATTGGTGATGTTTATACAAATACAACATCAACTATCAACAAAGGGAGAACAATATTCACATCCCAAAACAACCTCCAATTATGTACATGTGTAAAGAGGTGGATAAATCTCTTTCAGTACCATCATATCAAGTGTGGATATTATTTCCTTATGATCAAACATATATAGCGGAAATTATTGAGACAAGGGAGAGAATCATGTTCAAAGACATGTACATTGTTAGGGATTACACTAATGTATTCCCTGAATAATTTCCTAGTCTTCCTCCTGACCAAGAGGTTGAGTTATTTATTTAAAAAATTCCTCGATCTCTTCCTATATCAAAGACACCTATATAATGGCCACCATTTAGTTGGAAGAACTAAAGAAGTTGTTACAAGAGAATCTAGACCAGGGTTTCATACACCCACATGCCTTATAGTGGGGTACACCAGTCCTCTTCATCATGAATAATGATGGATCAATGTGAATCTTCATTGATTATAATGTGACCAACAAAATAATGATAAATAAAAATTATACCCTTCAACAGAAAGATGACTTATTTGATCAACTTTGGGGGGACATGTATTTCTCTAAGGTATCATTTTGGTTATGATATCACTAATTAAAGGATAGGAAGGAAGATAACTCCAACACCACCTTTATAACAAGGTATAAACAATATGAGTTCATAGTGATTCCCTTTTAGATCACTAATACTCAAACAATTTTTATTGAATTAATGAATATAGTCATTATAGATTCCCTTGAAAAATTTGTGGTTGTCTTTATTGATGATATTATGATATACTCAAAGAGAAATGAGGATTAAGAGGAGCATTTGAACAAGATATAAAGATTATATGAAGGGATAAATTATATGCACAATATAGTAAATGTTAGTTTTCAATGGAGGAAGTATCATTCTTGTAGAATGTAATCACTTGTAATGGGATATCTGTAGACCTTTTTAAAATAAAAGAAATTGAATAGTAGACTAGACCAGTATCTATAACAAATATCCATATATTATTTATTCTATCTTCGAATAAATAATGATTTGTGACAAACTTCTCATGATTATAAAACCCACTAACAATTTTGACTCAGAAGGGAGTATAGTTTTTCATGGACTAGTGAATGTGATGACTCCTCCAAAGAGTTGAAAACGAGGCTTATCACTACACTAGTACTCAAATTATCAACAAGTGGAGAACCCTTTATAACATACAGTGATGGTTTAAATAAGTTATTAGGTTGTGTTATAATTAAAAATGATAATGTGATAGCCTATACCTCAAGTAAGTTGAAGATCCATGAGGAGAACTACCCAACACATGATCTAGAGCGATAAGCTATTATTTTTTCCATGAAAATCTGGAATCACTACCTCTATAGTGATAAGTGTGACATAAATAATGATTATAAGAGTATAATGTATATATTCACACATAAGTAACTAAACATGAATCAAATTATATGGTTAGGTAAAATAATGGACTAGAATTTCTCTATTCTTTATCAACTTGGGAAGGATAATAATGTAGCTGATTCTATTAGCAGAAAATAACCTACTACTCTATCCATGAAGCAGATTTAGAAGGAACCTATCTTTATTTATATAAAAAGAATGGATTTGGAAATCATAATAGTAGGGAATATTACCTACCTTTCCCAAATTATTTCCCAATAATTTATCCAAGATAAGACCAAAGGAGGTACAAAGTGATGATCTCGAGTTTCAAGAAAAGGTGAAAGCAGTAAAGGAATAGAATATATTGGATTTATATATCGATGATGAAGGTGTGATTTAGTTAGGAATTGGGATCTATGTTTCTTAATTAGATGAGATTAATAAGGAGATTTTGGATAATTCACATAGATCACCGTTCTTTATCTATCATGGGAGTACTAAGATGTGATGTGATCATTGAGAAAACTTATGGTGGGATAACATAAAGAAGGATATTTTGGATTATATCTAAATGTGTTTGATATTTCAATAGGTTAAATAAGAGCGATAAAAGTCTAAAGGGATGATGAAACCATTTCCTATACCCACATGAAAATGGGAGAATGTCAATATGGACTTCGTAACTGGTCTCACGAAAACATACAAAGGAAATAATGCAATATGGGTTTTTGTGGATAAAGTCCCCAAGACTACCCAATTTATTGTTATTCAGGTAGATATCTCGCTTAAAAAACTTTCCAAGATATATGTGAAAGAAGTGGTGAGGTTGTATGAGGTACCACTTTCGATTGTCTCTGGTTATGATCCACAATTGACATCTTAATCCCTGAGAAGTCTTTAACATGGTTTGAATAATTAATTGAATTTAATCATAGCCTAAAACCCCCAAACTAATGAAAAATATAAAAAGACTATTTGGATTCTTGAAGTCATTATAAGATCCCCCCAATAGAATTTATAGGATGATGGGATCAACGTAAACCATTGGTTGAGTTCTTATAGAACAATAGCTTCTATTTAAGTATTCAGATGGCTCCATGTGAATCTTTATATGGAAAGCGATTTAGAACTCCACTATATTGGAATGAATTTGGATAATGAATGCTACTTGGAACTGATATTGTAAAAGAGATGAAAAAAAGGTTAAATTCATCCATCCGCACATAAAAGATGCTTAGATTCAGAAAAAGAGATTCGATGATAACCGTTTAAGGGGTTTATAGTTCAAAGTGGGTGACAATGGATTCCTTTTAATATCAACATGGAAGAGATTCATACTGTTTGGAATGGAAGGGAATCTTTTCCCAAGGTACGTTGGCCCCTTTGAGATCATTGATATCATAGGATAAGAGGCATATCATCTTGAACTTACACCAAATATGGCTCCAGTACACGAAGTATGTCATGTTCCACTCTTGAGGAAGTATATACCAGATCCCTAACACGTATTGAATCTGGATGTGGTACAACTGGAGAATGAACTCTTGTATAAGGAGTAGTTGGTGAAGATCTTGGACCATAGAGATAAATACATAAGAAACAAGGCTACATACATGGTTAATGTACTCTGGTGGAACCATAAGTATGAAGATGTGACATGAGAACTAGAGGATGCGATGAAAGAGAAGTACCCTCAATTTGTTTCACCATAGGATGTAAAATGAAATTTTGAGGGTGAATTTTCATAAAGGGGGAAGAATGTTACGACCCAAAATTTTATCAATGTAAATTAACTTCTTATAATTATTTCATACAGTATAAAATCTCATATAGAACATTATACAAACATTATAAATGAATAATGAATGAGATAAGAGGTATTTTTAGAAATTAAGGTACCTATACCAATGGAATATTAACTTGACCCTTTGAATAGGAAAGTATCCATTGTTAGGGCCAAGCTAAATGAAGAGATGGTTTGCAAGGATTTTCTTTTGTCGATATTGAGGAAGTTTTCATAAAGGAACGACACCTTGAATTTCCAAGAATTCAGAAGCTGGAAGTTCGAAGATTCGGCATCGAGAATATTGAACATTCGGAACCTGGTGTTCGAAGAATTCAGAGTCTGGAATTCGGAGTCTGGAAATTGAGAAGTTCAGAATCGGGAAATTGAAAATTCTCGAAAGCTGGCTGATATAAGATGTGAAGGAACTTATTGTAATGATTCTTTTCTATTTTGTAACTCTAATTTGTGAGTATATGAAAGTACTCACGATTCATGAAAAAGTTGGATCGAGATGTTATACCGAGAATCTGGTGAAGCCGATCTGAGAATCTGGAAGAGCTGTTCCAAGAACCTGAAGTCATACCGAGAATCGAAGAAGTCGTATCGAGAACCAATACCCATTCCGAGAATCAGGAAGAGCTGTTCTGAGAACCTAATGTCATATCGAGAATTGAAAAAGTCGTATCGAGAACCAAAAGCCATTCTGCGGATCTGGAAGAGCCGTTCCGAGATCTAGAAGAGTCATACCAAGAATTTAAAATCTTCGGTATCGATGAATAAAGAAGAGTCATACTGAAAATGAAGAATTTTTCATACTGAGGAAGCAATGAAAATCCATACCGAGAATTGATGAAGAGTCATACCAAGAATTGAAATGGTGTCATGCCAAAGAAGCAGTGAAGGGTCATGCCGAGAATTGAAGTGATGTTGAAGAATCAAGAAGGGTGAATACGGGAATATGATGTAGGGAAGACAGATAAGTGGATCTGAGAATATGATACCGAGAAACTTGTGTAACAAGGTCGGATCCAGAAAAGGCCAAAGTTCTTAATCAATAGAAGTGGAAGAAGATTTGAGAATATTCTAGAAGCGTTGACAAAGTCTTAATTACTCCGAGATTTTAAGAGAAATTATGATTTGGGTGAATATAAGTGAGTAGGAAAATATTTTTGTTTCCCGCCTAAGAACACTTGGGAGCACCTATAAAAGGAGATCAGAGTACAAAGTAAAAGTGTGATGATTAAGTAGGGAGATAAGCTCTGTTAATCTAGAGAGAGAAAGAATTGTTTGGTCGACAGAGTTTCATTACGGTTTCAATTGTAATGAGAATTTGATACTAGTTGACACCGTATTGAGTTTCTCGGAGTAAAAAATTCGGAGTGAAGAAGGAAATTCCGAGTGAAGAGTTAGGAGTGGAGATTAGGAATGGGGAATCAGTACTGGCTGTCACCGTATTGAGTTTCTCAGACTGAGGAAGACTCTAATTTAAGAATCAGAGTGAAGAGGAAAATTTGGAGTGGAGATTCGGAATGGGGAATCAGTACTGGTTGTCACCGTATTGAGTTTCTCAGACTAAGGGAGACTCAGATTGAAGAATCGGAGTGAAGAAGAAATTTTGGAGTGAATAATTTGGAGTGGATATTCAGAATGGTATGTTCGGACTATAATTGATCTATCGCAAGTCCAAGAAGTCCTTGCCTTTATTTTAGGTAAGGAAGTGAAGATTTGTGCTGAACTTGCTTACACTTGTGTATTTAAAAGGATGTGTAGGTAATATAAGTTGTTAAAAGAAAAGAGAATTTTCCCTATTGTGCTATGAGGGTGCACACACACTAGAGTGATTGTTTCACAGTGCTTCATGAGTGTAAGGGTATATCCTACTCATTTTAATCCAAGGATTGTTTTCTTAGTGGATTGTATGGTGCTGGATTGTTTCCAACCATACTAAGGATGTAGCTATTCTTATTGAATAGTGAACCTTGTAAATTGCTGTGTTCCTTTGGATGTGTTCTTGTTTGTTTTCTCAGTAGGGAATTATATATTTAACAGGAGAAAAAGGTTGTTCTCAATATTAAGGGAACTTTAAAAGTGAAAAAGGGGTACCACTGATTCACCCCCCTCTCAGTGGTTCATTGGTCCAACTGGGTACTTACAAGTGGTATCATAGGAAGGTTACCTTTGTTTTCCTTGCTGATGGAGAATCTGAATTGTGTGAACAATAAAGGAATTCCGGTATTTTATGGAAATAAATATCACATATGGAAGGATAGAATGCTACCGTATCTCATGTCTATTAGTTATGAAGTTCTTGAAGCAGTAACAATTGGGTTTCCCCCATTGAAGACAATGTTCCACTTACACATGTTGACAAGAAGTTTCTTGAGAATGATGGAAGAGACAAGAATTCCATATTGTCTTCACTTTCTGAAACTGAATTCTATAAATTAAAAGGAGTGTCCACAACCAAAGGTATATGGGAAAAACTGAAAAACATATATGAAGGCAATACATAAGTCAAAAATGAAAAACTTCAAATCTGGAGATTGAAGTATGAAGACTTGAAGATGGGAGAGCATGAATCTGTTGGGGATTTATTTCACCAGGGTAAACGATATTGTTAGTACCATTAGATGTCTTGGGGAAGAGCTAAAATACTCTACTGTGGTGGAAAAAATCTTGAGGATTATTCTTGATAAATTTGATGTGAAGGTATCTTCATTAGAAGAAAGAGACTCAGAGACTCTATCTCTTGATGATTTTCATAGAACACTCATTACTTATGAGATGAGAAGGGAAAAGGATATGAAGACCAAGACAAAGATTGACATAGAATTATATTTCAAAGCCATGAAGAAGGAGAAGTCTATGAGGATCTTGATTAAAGAAGATGGTGGTGATAATGACTCTGAAAGTGAGGTATGTAAAAATCTTAACGATATTTTATCCTTGTTTTCCAAAAATGTTAAAAGAGGAATAGGTAAATATAAGAGAAAACTTACCTTGAAGTGTTTTGAATGTGGAGTCATTGGACACTTTGCGGCTAACTGTCCTCGAAGGGAGAATGAAGGAGACAATGATGAAGAAGAAAGAAAGCCATGAAAGTTATGGAAGAAGTAGGGTGGTAAAGGAAATTCGGGGAAAGAAAAGAAGTTCTTCAAATACAAGAGAGAAAGTTTTCTATCTATAAATGAAGAAGATGAATAAAGTGATAAAGAATCTAAAAAATCAGTTGAGCATGGTATTAAGAATACCTTCAATGCAATAGTGAATGATGAAGATTTTGGAAGCAGCAGCTCAGAAGAAGAAGAAACTCAGCTTGAGATGCATCTGAAAGAAGAATTGAAGGAATGTTTAAGGAAGATCATAAGGCTAGAAAAACTTAAAAAAAAGTTGAAGGTTGAATGTTCCTTAGTATTCAATCAAGATAATATTAAATAAGAACTTGAGAAAGAAATTGAATATTTGAAGAAGTCTCTTGAAGATGAGAAAAACCAAAATGAGCACATGATAGTTAAGCTAAAAGCAAAAGAGGAAGAATTAGAGCTTATTCAGAAGAAGATCTCAGAAGATGAATTAAGAAACATATGTTTTCAAAACTCAACTACTAATGTAGGTGAAAGCTCTCAACAAGCAAATCCTGAGAAATTCAACAGAAGTATAAAGTGGTTGTTGTGCAGAAGAAAGATGAGAAATCTATTTATGTGGCCAAGACCATTGTTGCTGGGAACTCAGAAGTTTCAAGGAAACTTATGTATAAAACTGGTGAAAAAAAGTAAAATCAGAGAAGGAAGAATTCTAGTAGAACAATCTTGCTAAAAAAATAATGGTTCGTGGGTCTGAAGAAAGAGTAACAAATAAATATCAGTACAAAAGCTTTAGAGGAAGATACTACTTCTATGGGTACTATTGGTTTTGTGGTGGATTCAGGCACATAACGAATATGTGTTGGTTCAATCAACATTATTACCAACACCCCACAAGTTATGAAAGGTAGATATTGAGGGGGAGTCAATCTCTTCAAAGAAAGAAGTGTGATAAAGTTTTCTTGAAGAAAGTTGAGAAGAATGAAGTTAAGACATGAAATAGGTTCTAGCCTCTGGAGACTATTTCTGAAAGGTGTGAACAACCTAGACCTCTTGCAAAAGGATGTCTTGTGTTGTTACCATCTCAACAAAAAGTTCTTAATTCTCATAATCTAAAGGTGAAGAAAGAAGTGAAAGAATAAAAAGCTCTTGTTGTTGAAACTTCTCTAAAAGTTACAAAGGAAGAATGAACTTGGATACTTGATAGTGGGTGTTCTTCACAAATGACAGGAGACTTGATGTTTCTAAAGAATGTGAATAAGTTTAAAGAAGGCACTATGAAATTTGGCAATGATGAATCTCTAAAAATCATAGGTGTTGGATCAGCCATCATTGGGAAAGAAAAATTGAAGTCCAAGAAAACTCTGTATGTTGATGGGCTGAAGCACAACTTGCTGAGTGTATCACAATTGTGTGATGAGGGTAACAATGTTATCTTCAAGAAATATGGATTTGTTGTGAAAACTGAAGAATATGGGGAGATTGTTACAAGAGGACAACGAACCAAAAGGAATCTGTTTCCGGTAGGAAATTCACAATACTCTTGTTACATGAGCTTAGTGGAAGAAAATCAGTTATGGCATAGAAGACTTGGACACATGTGTCAGAGAAATATGAGCAAGTTATCTAAAAGGGAAAGTGTTCAAGATATTCTAGATTTTCCAAGAAGAAGAGATTGGTGTTTCACTAGCTATCAGAAAGGAAAGATTACAAGTGTTGTGCATAAGAAGGTTGACATTTGTTCTAAACAACCCCTTGAACTAATACATTCTGATATATGTGGGCTGATGATAAAAAAATCAAAAAATGAAGACAAGTACTTCATCACCTTCATTGATTATTTTACTCACATTACATGTGTTGTGTTTATGAAGCACAAGTCAGACGCCCTGAAAATGTTTAAAATCTTCAGAAGAAAAGCTGAGAAATAATGTGAGTACTCTATGAAGAAGTTGAGAACATATAATGGTGGTGAGTACAAAAGTAAATTATTTGAAGATTATCTTGAGAAGCATGGAATTCAGAATGAATATAGTGCTCCATATACACATCAAAAAAATGGGGTTGCTAAAAGGAAGAATAGAAGCTTGGTAGAAATGGAAAGAACCATGTTTCTTGAACATGGACTTACTCATTACATTTGGAGGAAAGCTAAAAGTACAACTATTTATATTCAAAATAAATGTTTCTACAGGACCCAATCAAAAAATACTCCATATGAACTTTTCTATGGAATTACTCCAAGTATGAAGCAAGATAAAGTTTTTGGGAGCCCATGAATTATAAAGAAGAATGGTGGAAACAATGTAAAATTTGAGCAGAAAGGAGAAGATGGAATTTTCTTGGTTACACACCAGAAGAAAGAGGTCATAGATGTTTTAACAAAGAAACATGAAGAATGGTGGATGCAGTTGATGTAATAGTGCTTGAAAATCCAGGGAATGATAAGCATGTCCAGACAGACAAGGAAGATGAGGAAGATGAAGTTAACGATTCTGATAAGGATGCAATCAATTGTAATCCTAATCAAGATGAAGAATTGGATTCATCCATATCAAGTGAAGAGGAAGGCACACAAAAAACTTATCCAAGGTTGATGAAACAAGTGCAAGCTCAGAGCATAATTGGTGATCAAAGTCACACGGTTCAAACAAGAAGAAAAAGTAATTCCATATCACATACTTCCTTGTATTCCAAAGTGGAACCAAATGATGTTAAAGAAGCCTTTGAGCATCCGTAATGGGTTCAAGCCATGAATTAAGAATTTTATCAGATTGAAAAGAATGATACACGGGAACTTGTACCCACGCCTGAAAATAAGAACATTATTGGCACAAAGTGGGTCTTCCAGAACATGCTAAATGAAGAAGGCAAAGTTATCAAAAATAAAGAAATATTGGTTTGCAAAGGCTACTCTCAGATTAAAGGAATTGACTTTGAAGAAACTTCTTCTCCAGTGGCCATATTAGAAACCATCCGAATCTTTCTTTCTATTTCTTCACAACAAGGCTACAAAATCTTTCAAATGGATGTCAAATCCACATTTGTTAATGGTGATCTTAAAAAAGAAGTTTATATTGAACAACCATGTGGATTTATTATTAGGAAAGATGAAAGTTATGTGTGCAGGTTGAAGAAATCCTTCTATGGTCTAATGCAATCTCCAAGATCATGGTATTCCGAACTGGATACTTGCTTAAAAGAGATGAAATTCAAGAAAGGAAGAGTTGATAGCAATTTGTACATAAATGAAATCCAACATCTTTCTCTCATTGTGATTCTCTATGTTGATGACATTATTTTTGCTTGGAATGATGAAAGAAGATGTAAAAGGTTTGGTGAATAAATGAAGAATTTCTTTGAGATGTCCATGTTGGGTGAAATGAGATACTTTCTTGGGTTAAAAATCATGCAACAGAAATAATTCATTTTTCCCTCCCAAGAAAAGTATGCTAAGGAACTTCTCAAGAAGTTTGGTATGGAAAACTCAAAACCTGTATCAACTCCTATCTCTTTAGGAACAAATCTAAGAAAAAATGATGAAGGGAAAGATGTTGATCAGAATGAATATCGAAAGCTGATTGTAAGTTTGTTGTACATAACTGTATCAAGACCAGATATTGTTTTTGCTGTTACCTTATGTGAAGGATTCCAGAGATCTCCTAAAGAATCAAATTTTGTTTCTGGAAAAAGAATTCTCAGATACATAAAAGGCACAACAGAATTCGAAATCAAGTATAGTTGTTCAAATAAAATTGATTTGTTTGGCTATTCAGATGCAAATTGTGTAGGAAATGTTGATGATAGAAGATTCACATCTGGTGGAGTGTTCTTTATGGGAAAAAGTTGTGTTGGTTGGCACTCGAAGAAGTAGAATTCTGTGACACTTAGTACAGATGAAGCTGAAAATGTTGCGGCCACCATGGCTGCTACTCAACTTATCTGGATGAAAACACAGTTGGAATATTTTTTAGTTGAAGTGAAGTTTCCCTTGCTCTTGGGTTGTGATAATAAAAGCACAATTAATCTTACCAAAAATCAAGTCCAACATTCTCGATCAAAGTATACTAACATCAAATATCACTTCATCAAAGAGCATGTGGAAAATAATGAACTGAAACTTAAATATGGTTCATCTACTGAACAAGTTGCTGATATTTTCACGAATTTCTTGCCAAAGGAATAATTCTCAAGATTGAGGTTGAACATGGGTGTCCAACCTCTTTCTCTTCAAGGCTAGGGTATGTTGTTCCTTCCCCTCTCTCTTATTACCTTTGGATTGTTTTGTCAAGGGGGAGTAGTTGTTTATACCATAAATCTATTGTTCAAAGAGAGAGTTGTGGGTAAGCTATGAACTCATCATTGTTTGTGTATGTGAACTATTCTAACTTTTTGTTGGAGTGGTTGTAGGAAAGAACTTGAAGTTGTTTATAAGAAGTATGAAGCAGAAGATGTCATTTTTCACTACCTATGTATAGCATGGTTTTGTTGTCAATGATTCTTCTTTCCTACAATGATTTAGCTCACGTAGGCTTAGAATTACTGATAAGTAATCCATTGCTTGAGGTTTCCAAGTTTGGTGATTTATAAAAACTTGGTTGATAACAAAATCCAAAGGGGGATATTGTTAGGACCAAGCTGAAGGAAGATATGGTTTGCAAGGATTGTCTTTTGTTGATCTTGAGGAAGTTTTCATAAAGCAAAGACACCTTGAATTTCCAAGAATTTGGAAGCGGAAAGTTTGAATATTCGGAACCGAGAATATTGAACATTCGGAACCTGGTGTTCGAAGAATTCAGAGTCTGGAAATTGAGAATTTCGAAACTAGGAAATTGCAAATTGTCGAAAGCTAGATGATAGGAGATGTGAAGGCACTTATTGTGAGGATGCATTGCTGTTTTGTAACTCTAATTTGTGGGTATATGCAAGTACTCACGATGTAAGAAAAATTTATATCAAGAAGTCATACCGAGAATCTGGTGAAGCCGATTCAAGAATCAGGAAGAGCTGTTCTGAGACCCTGAAGTCATACCGAGAATCGAAGAAGTCACATCGAGAGCCAAAAGTCGTTACGAGAATAAGAAAGAGCCGTTCCCAGAACCTGAAGTTTTATCAAAAATCAAATAAGTCGTATCGAGAACCAAAGGTCGTTCTGAGAATCTGGAAAAGCTGTTCCGAGATCCGGAATAGTCATTAAGAGAATTCAAAATATTTGGTATCGATGAATAAAGAAGTGTCATACTGAGAATGAAGAATCTGTCATACCGAGGAAGCAATGAAAATCCATACCGATAAGTGATGAAGATTCATACCGAGAATTGAAATGGTGTCATGCCAAAGAAGTAATGAAGAGTCTTGACGAGAATTGAAGTGATGCCAAAGAATCAAGAAGGGTGAATCTGAGAATATGATGCCAAGAAGACAGATAAGTGGATCCTATAATATGATACTGAGAAACTTGTGTAACAAGGTCAGATCCAAAAAAGGCCAAAGTTCTTAATCAAGAGAAATGGAAGAAGATTCAAGAAGATTCTAGAAGCGTTTACAAAGTCTTAATTACTTCGATATTTTAGGAGAAATTAAGAATTGGGTGAATCTAAGTGAGTGGGAAAATATTTTGGTTTCCGGCCTAAGCAAACTTTGGAGAACCTATAAAAGGAGATCAGAGTACAAAGTAAAAGTGTGATGATTAAGTAGTGAGAGAAGCTCTGATAATCTAGAGAGAGAAAGAAGTGTTTGGATGATAGAGTTTTATTACGGTTTCAATTGTAACAAGAATTTGATACTGGTTGACACCGTATTGAGTTTCTCAAAATGAAAAATTTGGAGTGAAGAAGGAAATTCGGAGTGAAGAATTCGGAGTGGAGATTCAGAATGGGGAATCAGTACTAGCTATCACTGTATTGAGTTTCTCAGATAGAGGAAGACTCAGATTGAAGAATCGGAGTGAAGAAGAAAATTCAGAGTGAGGAATTTGGAGTGGAGATTCGGAATGGGGAATTAGTACTGGCTGTCACCTTATTGAGTTTCTCAGACTGAGGAAGACTCGGATTGAAGAATCGGAGTGAAGAAGAAATTTTGGAGTGAAGAATTCAGAGTGAAGATTCACAATGGGAAGCTTGGACTGTAATTGATCTATTGTAAGTCCAAGAAGTCGTTGCCTTTATTCTGGGTAAGGAAGTGAAGATTTGTGCTGAACTTGCTTACACTTGTGTATTTGAAAGGAATTGCAGGTAACATAAGTTGTTACAAGAAAAGAGGCTTTTCCCAATTGTGCTAAGAGGGTGCACATGCACTGGAGTGATTTTTTCACAGTTCTTCAGTAGTGTTAGGGTATATCCTACTCGTTGTAATCCAAGGATTGTTTTCTTAATGGATTGTATGGTGCTGGATTGTTTCCAACCATACCAAGGACTTAGATATTCTTATTGAATAATGAACCTTGTATATTGCTGTGTTCCTTTGGATGTGTGATTGTTTGTTTTCTCAGTAGGGAATTATATCTTTAACAGGAGACAAAGGTTGTTCTCAATATTAAGGGAACTTAAAAAGTGAAAAAGGGGTACCACTGATTCACCCCCCTCTTAGTGGTTCATTGCTCGAACTGGGTACTTACATCCATTAGGAATAGTAAACTGACCAATGGAATAGTAACCTCACCTAAAAAGTACAAATAAAATTGGGTATCTTATAAATGGAAATATGATATATTTATATCTTATCATTAGTAATTAAATGATTTAAAAATGATATATTAAGTGTTTTCATTTTTTTGAAACCTAAATAATTATTTAAAATATTATAGTTAATATGACGATTTAATAGAAAAGCTATTTTAATAAAACAATTTCATAAATTAATATTTTTTTACAATTTTTATTCAATTTTATGAGACATTAATTATTTTTTTGAAATTGTCATAAAATTTGTTATAATTTTAAAATTTGCACTGTTTGAATAAATGATGATTTTAATTAAAACTTAATTTTCTCATATTTAGAAAATTAGTATTATAAAAAATTATATATTTTAAATCTAGATGTTGACAAATGGTTGGGGTTAATTTTTGTGATTTTTCTAAAATAGTTGAATTTTTGTTGAATAGTTAAATATAATAATTTACAGTATTTAACATTTAAAAAAAACCTGAATTTTTGAGTCTTGGATAATTTAGGTGACCACTATATCAAAATCACACACATTATTTACTATATTTAGTTAGAATAATCAACACAAATCATAATCTTTATCCAAAATAATAAACAAATGACTAAAATAATCAAAAAACACTCCTCTCCTCCACTATAAATACCACCCTCACCACCTCTTCTCCCCACACATTAAAAGCCTTTAAGCTTGTATAAATTCTTCAAAATACTCTTAAAAATCCTCTCCCCAATTTCATTATGTCTTTGGTCTCAAAAAAAGACCAAAACCTATTTCTTTAGGAGGTTCTCAAGGAAAAGAGTTTCAAGAGGTAAAATCTAATTTCATATTATTTTAATCTATTTTTAATTTATTTTCTTTTCTTATACTTCCCTAACCACTTATTTTATAAAGTAACATGATTACTACATTAGCATATATATACTATAATGTTATTATGTTAATGGTATATCCATCATCAATTCTCTTATCTTCCCCTTTTGTTCTAAAAATGAAAACATCGTCTATGAGTTGTCGATTCACCACCTTTGTGGATGATGATTTTTTTTCTAATACCTTTTCAAGGATATTCCTAAAAACACTAATATGGTTAAAAAATATTTTTAAGTGAATATTAAAAATTATATAATGTTATGAATCTAGTATATATACATCATATTAAATAATAAAACAAAACTAGTTCGTAATGATTGAAAAAACACCAAAATAATATAAATTATTATCATTAATGTTTTATCTAATGAATCATCATTATATATGGAAAAAATTGTTATATAAGTCCATTTATTCATTTTTAAGATCATTATTAACATATAATTTCAATTTTTGATAATTATTTCAATTTTACATGATCTTTCATATATGTAAACAAGTGGACTAGTCATGAAAACCAATGAAACAAACACTCTCGAATGATGAAATTTAATATTATAACTCTTAAAAAGGACATAGAAAAAATAATAAAATTTTAGTAAATATAATAAAAGTTTAAAAGTTTATTAATTAAATTAATAATGAATCTAATTTCATTATCCCATACATTAATTTCAAGCATAGAAAACTTTTGAACATAAGGTTAGAGAGTCTATATAAACCTCCACTTTTTTCCTTCAGTTTACACTTATTCTCTATTAAACCCAATTTAATTCTTAATTATTATTATTTACACATAATAGAATCTGTATTTATGTTGCAAACATATGTTCCTAGCCCAATTCTTATTTGTTTGATGGAGAAATACCTGTTTTATAAGGTTCCCTTCTCAATTCCTCCTGATAAACAAGCCTGATTAAAGGGAACTTCCCGATTTTTTAAACATTTTAAAGTTAACTCCATAATCTATTTTAAGACAAAATTATTTTAATATAATAACTATTTTTATCATGAGAAAATATTTTGGTTCATTTCATGTTTTATACAAACAATTATTCATTTTACATTTTAAAGAATCTTGAAATGTTTTCCTTAAATTGCACTAAATTGGATCATTTTTTAAGATTTCTAAACCCTATTTTTACATGTTTTCACTTAATATGGATATAATTTATCATTATCTATGTATAATTTAACTTATTAATGTCCATTTATGTTTTAAATACATTATTTATTGAACATAATTATCATATTCCTACTATTTTTCCTTATGACATGATTACGATACCCAATTCATTCCATGGGTAACCCTTATGATCAACCCTTATGTTTGATTATTCATATGGAACACATATTCATGAATATATTATTATGGGTGTTCCTAGATATATTTCCATTTAATTGGGTGATTTTTAGTCTCATGAGACTTCATGTTGGGCCAGGGAGTAGACCCGATTCCTTTGTGGGACTTTTTCCACCATGTGCCATGGTCTT
The DNA here is from genome assembly GCA_963277665.1 of Viscum album. NCBI lineage: Eukaryota > Viridiplantae > Streptophyta > Magnoliopsida > Santalales > Viscaceae > Viscum > Viscum album. Next base: position 1,892,141,915 of record OY728165.1, on the reverse strand, counting down.
GGTAGTTAGCCTTGATTCATGATAATAATGTGAAATGGTCATGGTAGTTATCCGTGAATCATGATAATAATGTGAAATGGTATTTTTAGTTTTAATAGACTCATGATTATGTCATGTAGTATGTTTTTCAACATTCCTATGATGCCATGATTACATGATCCCATGTTTAACGTGTTATACATCCTTATGTTTATTTATGTCTTATGCCTTTGTATCTCATCGCCTTATGCCTTATAACACATGTGATATTATTTATTCCTATGTGTATTATCTTATAATAATTTTTATATCATACCTTTTTCATGTATTCCTTAGGTTATCCTATACAAATTTATATGCTCAAAGAATGTTAGGAGCTCATTGTAGAGTTTAAATAATAGATGTATTTATTTTTGTTTCATGTTTCCTAATTATGTACCTAGTCTTCCAAATATACTAGACTTTATGAGCCTTGGTTTTTATTTTAAGGCTATTTATGATTAAAATCATGTAATAATATGTATAAAAGGATATGATAATTATAATGTTAGCCAAGAAGTTCATAATAAGATGAGTTTTTTTTCACACGAGGCTGTAGTGAAAGAAGAATATGTCTTGAAATTAGTGCAACAGATGGATGGAAGGAAGAAGGATGTGTGTACTACTACTAATTAATGAAAATAAATGTTTATTTCATGCTATTATTAATGTAAGAGAATATGAGGGGAAAATGATAGGGCATAACTATGATATACAAGAAAATTCTCAACTATTGGATGACTCTCTCGGTGTTGCAAAGAAACAAGACAAGTTGAAAACTGTCTATACATGGTCGTATAAAGATTTAGTTGTAGATGCATATAACCAAGGTTATAACCATAACAAGGAATTTATATTGTTTTATACCCCCTAATAAAGTGTAGGGGACCAAACTTTGTTTCATAATTATTTTGATTGCAAACCACAAAAACTATTACCTCATTATAGTAATGAATCTGTTAATCATTCATCACCATACAAAATAATGAAACTACATTGGTTGAGTAGTTAAAATTGTAAAAATATTAAATTCATCTCATTACCATATTCCATCAACTTATACACAAAGAGGAAGGGGGAATAATATAATCTAGATCCTAATAGGTCTAAGAGGTAAAGGGATATAAACTATTAAATTGAATAAATATTCACCAACACTGATTTAGACCCCACTTAGTGTTGAGTATATCTCAAGTGGTACAAATTATAACATCCCACATAATGATATAAAAAGTATTTTTCATATATAATAATATTTATGAATTATTTGGTAATTTTACGTTAAAAGTTATGCTATGTCTAATATCTTACCTGACATGTAACAATGATTTTATCTGAAATCTTGCATTTCATGTAAGAATCAGTTATGATAAACAATAATATACTAAAAATATTATTTTTTAAGTGGTATTTATCTCATAGACATTGTATCAAAAAAAAATGAATAGGAATAATTATATTATTTTTACAAATTTTTATTAAATATTCTTACATTCATCCAAGAAATTCAATAGTATTAAAATAAGAATAAATCTAATTTTTAATCATAAAAAACATTATATATTAAAAAGGTAGTTTTACAACCTTTTATTAACGAACCCATTTTAGATATATTTTTTACACTTTTATAATTCTTATGTGACAAAATAAAATTCACTTATGAATGATAAATATCAAAATTTACTTAGGGTTAATTTTTGGTATTTTATTGAGAACCTTCCTATCTTGATGAATAGTGAATAATAATTAATTTTAGTTAAAAACTAACTTTTCATCCAATTTATTTACATAGTAAAATTTTGTTTTAATTTGGTTATAAAGTAAATTTATATCAAATTTAAATAATTTAAATCAATTTATCTCATTTTAATCAATTTCACATTTAATTTAGATTTAAAAACATAGCAAAACTTTGAACATATTTTACATTAGAAACACACTTTTTCATCTCTTATGTAGGACTATATTTAAATTAATTTTTACAACTTTTGTGATTGTAATTTTGAAAAATAGATTCAATATTTGGAATAATAATAATAATTTATAATCACCAATAATGTCAACATAGTCTTTGACCAAAAAAATTAGTGAATGTAATTAAAATTATTTACTGTGACTAAGAAGAAAATTAGCTTAACAAGGGACTAAAGCATAAAATTAAGAGCCAAAATGACATAGATAAATTTTAAAATGACATTTTATGTTCATATTTAGAGCATATCTCCCATAATGTCAAATTTAGGATAATTATTTTATCGTATAACTATGTAATAATAATAATTTATGTGGTGATAATGATAACAATATAAAAGATCTTTTAGAAGGTTGTTACATCTTTTTCGAGTAACTTCTTTTGGTTTGCACCAAAGAGATTCCTTTCAAAAGATCCTTTATTTTGTTATCATTATCAACCACCTAAGTTATTATTATTACATGGTTATATAATAAAATAATTATCTTAAATTTAATGATATGTTTTTTATATGGTTTCTAACAACACTTACATACACTTCCATCTAATGGGTAATGAAATCACCTTTCCTGTACAGAGAACTACCACATCACGTAATGATGTATTTCATTTTTATTTTACCACTTCTCATGGATATGAATTATGATGGACAAAATTTTATTATATGATATATATATATATATATTATTTATGATTTATTAATACTTATTTAATTTCTATATACATATACATTCATGATTTCCATTTTGTGTAAATATGATAACATCATTTGAGGACGTGTGGACTACCGCATCCTAAAAGAGATGTGATACGTTCACACAATTAATTGAATGTATTAAGGATGACTTTAATCAATCATATGTGACATAAATAACATCCATATTATATTATTTACAAAATTAACATTCAGAAAATATAATATATCATTTAATTTATTACACTTCTATACAATGAAAAATTGATAACGGCGTTCGTGGATGTGTGTACTACCACCCCCTTGAAGTTATGTAATTAATTTTAAATCAAAATAATTCTATATATGAGTATATATGATTAAATAAAATGGTATTTATTATATAATAATTATTCTATAAATATAAATTTCCCTTAAATTCTTTCCATAACGATCATTGAAAAATGGGAACGTTACTCATGCATATGAAAAACCTATTGTCACCATGATTTTCACATTGGTTCATTTTTTATAAAAAAATTTAATGATTAGTTTTAAAAGTGTAATTGATGTATAAATATGATAAATATATCATGATAATTATTCTTTATTTGTTTATATAATGACCCCATTTACCATAGTTGACCTACCGAAGTCGTTTTTGACACATAAAATGAATATGGTCAAAACAGCCTATATAAAATTAATTATTTCTGAAGTTGATTACATAATTGTAATAAGTTAAACAAAATTATGGATAAAATTGAAAAAGGATTTCAAGAATTTAAATAATTAACTTTATTTAATTATTTATTAAGATAAAGTCACACGTGACAAGTCAGACTCAAGGTAAGATATTTCATCAAAATATCCTTTCATTGAGACATTTCTTGATGATACATACCTTTATTACTTTATCAATTATATATACATACCCTTTTAAATTATATTTCCATATTATATCTATTACCTTTTAATTTAATGTTTTTTCAAATGTTATTATTTCATGTGGATTATGATTTAAATGTTCAAAGTGGTATGGGATGCTTTGAATGTTTAAATATTTAATTTTAAAATCTTTTCTCCATGTCAATATTATTGATATTATTTTACATATTTATTTATATGGATATATAAGGATTATAAATTAATTTTTTTTTAAATTTCATTCCATTGTTTTTAAAGGAATTCTTTTTACGTGTTTTATACGGAACATTTTGTTAAATGACAAAAGGAATGTTCTATTCTTAACATACATGGTGACAATGACTTTTCTGCCATCATGATTATTATTTGATATCTAGATTCCTTTACAAGAATACATGTTTTCTTAAAAAATAATTAATTTCCTTTTTGGTTATTTTATTTATTGAAAATGGGTTTTCAAAATAGGTTGATTATTTCAATAACTTGAAATGTTTTCATTGGAGTGAAAATGAAATATTATGAGTGACATGCTAAAAATTTCATTATTTTATGTTTTATGATTATATAATAGTATTTGGACATTTTATGGGTGGTTAAATGATAAACTAAGGATCAGTGGTTTCATGATAAACCAACGATGAGTGGGTCCATAATTTCCCTCCAGTACATTGGGTATGGAAGTCTGTCATATGCATATTCCATTTATAAGAGAGAAATGTATGGAAGTCGACCATATGGTTATTCCATTTATAAGAGTGGAAAGTATAATGATGTCCAAGGATATGTTTTTATATTTTATAGAATTTATATGTGTTTTATGGAAATATTTTTATTACAAAAATGGTAAGTAATAAGCTTATTTTCAAAAGAAAGTATTTACTATTTGTTAAGGGTAAAAATTATTTCTTTTTAATAATGTTTTATGGATTTTAAAATTTATCAATAGACTAAAAATTTCATTCTTTTAAATACCTTACTGAAATTTTTATGATCATCCCAAATTTTTAATGTTTTTTACAAGACCTAAGGATGAGTATGAGATTAGAATAATTCACGTTGATAGTTGTGATAAGATTTTATAAATGAGATCATGCTTTATTTTAAAAGTATTAGATTATGGAAAAAATGGATACTATTAGGAAGTGTTCACTTTGTATTCTATTGTTTTTTAATGTATGTGTTATGGCCTAATTTTATAATAATATAAACCAAAAAATTTCTTAAATGTGAGAGAAAGAAAAATTATTGTCTTATCTGAATATTAAGAAATGTTTTAAGGATGGGTCTTTATAGTTGGTAATAGAGGTTGGTTTAGATAACTTTAGAGGTTAGGGTAATATAAATTACCTGAACATGAATGGTTTTAACATATAGTTAATTTAAAATTTTATATAATTTGAAGATTAATATGTTGTTTCATATAATGTATGTTTGTTCAGAATGGTTTTCCCTAGAGGAAACAAGAAATATGTACCGGGATGGTGCAGAAGGGAAAATATCCTTCGGAATCAGCATCCGAAGAAGGTTGGAGTTGGAACTGTGAAATTGTTTACAGTAATGGATCGATTGAAACATGTTGTGACCCATCATAGAGGGGCCAGTGTCTCAACTACCCTATGACCGCCTCTAATAGGCCAATGGTTGGTGACTAGCACTGAGTATGAATATCCTATAAATAGGAGGTATCAACCTGATGTACCTGCACAAACACAAACACACACACCTCCAAGTCACAAAATACTGAAATGTAAAATAACCGAATGAAATCCATGCATAAAACTAAGATTCCATAACTAGAGTATGATTGGAAGTAAAGGAAAGTAAACAAGGCCAAATACAATCCCAACACAATGAGTCTAGAACAGTTGTCCAACTAAAACTGTACAAAGTCCAACCTGCTCTTTGGGAGAGGACTATGTCAAAGGTACACTCATGGAAAACACCTTAGTTGGGCTAACTCCAGCTGTGTTCCACCCTCTCCCCATCCTCCTAAGACATCATCAAGAAGGTCATTGTCTACAAAAGACACGAAATTTGTGAAGAAATCCTGTGAAGGGGTGAGTATAATAGTACTCAGAAGAACACTGTAAAAACACTAAACACAAGGAAAAAATTATATTATTCCCAATAAAATATATATCAATCATTTTATAATATAAACCATGTGAGAAGAAAACCCATAAATAATCATGAGATACACCATGCCATCTGCAGGTCATAACCAACTACCAACCATATGATTTTGTAAAAAGAAACACTCGTTCTGAGAGAAATCAATCCTCAAGACATGATATCATCAAAGAAACTTGATGACGAGGTCTAGCTCACTTGGGCCCTACATAAAGAGAATATATTGGTATAAATAGACTATGATACACAGAAAGGGGTTCATGCCCAGAACCACTGGGGGAAACCTTGAACCCAATCTAGATCGACCCGCTACATATGGGATAACATGACAATGATTCCACAAACCCTACCAATGCATCCTATGAGATGTACGATCAATGCCCAACTTTGAGAGGTCACATTGATTCCCCAAACTCCAACTATGGATGATATAGGATCAAAATATGGTCTCATAGAGGGACAACGATACTCTATTTAGGATTCATCCTCAATATGGGAACACAATCTAGTGATGTTGATGTAATAACTCACTGTACCCTTGAGGAAAGGACTAAGGGAAATCACTCAACCTATAATGGTCTAAAGTAGGAAACAAAAGAGCCTCAAGCACTCTTGATGGGAGTACACAGTGTGTCCTAGGGGGTATATGGCATGTTAAAATATCCCAAGTCCTTCCCATGTGGAAGGGCCTCACACGACATATAGTCTCCATATAAATAGAGTGTAGAATGAGTACACAGCATGCAGAGACACATGGTTTCATACACATGTCTCCTGGACATGTCCGTGTACCGAATTTGTGTCTGTAATTGGTCTGGGTATACCAAGTCATGTCTATGTGGTAGTATATGGCATTTCTGTACCCATGTACTCCAACTCATATCTGTGTACTTATGAAGTACACATTGAGTCAATCGGAAAGGTTCACACACTGTGTGATAGGGGTTACATGCCATGTGGTCCTTAACTATAGCCAAACCCCAGTACCGAAACTAAAGGGCCCCATACACCATGTAATCCTAGATTACATGCCGTGTGGATCCCAATTTTCCTGAATCGTAGTTCTTCCTCTACACGTACCGCCCGATGCTCCGTCTTCGGTCCAGTGATTGATTCAGCACAAAACCGAAGATCCAAGTTTTTCAATGCCTTTCTGTCACCGAACAACACATATCGTCATTAGGTCTACTCAAAAAATGGATCAAATCACCATTCTTTATCATGTGACGAAGAATGACTAAGAATTCAATTTCAGGATTCATCCATCATCTGATCTACTCTATCTATGTCGATTAACCTATTTCATGCTGTAACGATCCCAGATCAACTATATTGGAACATTGTGCTAAGAAATGGGTGAACAATGATTTATTGATTGAGAATAGTCAAATCACAATCCAAATGAAGAAAGCCCATGATGAACGATGAATCAGGGGAGAAAATCACAAAAACAAATGAGAGGAATGTAACTCAATTGATTTTCTTATCAATATCGATTCATTTTTGTAAGATAATCATTGAAGAGATTTAAAATAATTCTCCTAAATTACCTCGTAAAAAACCCATCCCATAATACATCAATTAGAAAATCAATCCATTTGTCGATTGATTTGCGTTCATTATGGGAATTAAGAACGAGGAAAAATAAAAAATTTAAACACACACCCTACCTTGATTCAGTTCAATTTTCTATGAAGAATGGATATCATGTCATGTTTTTTGGTGAGATCTATTGAGTCTAAGGTTGCTCTGATCAATCAATCCATGATGTGTCACTATTTTCTTGAGAGGATTCTATGAAGCTCTCCTTGGTGGTCCTCTGACGTATCTAGGGTTATACGGATAACCATGGATTTCCAACATAATTTTCCATTGAAAGAAAAAATCATCATTGCATCAAAGAAACTTATAAAAATAATTTTTTAAAATAATTTTATTTGTTTTATTCCGATAACAACTTTTTCAAAAATGACCCACACCGATTAATTTTAAGTCATTCCTAGGGTAAAACCTCTATTCTGAATTCAATAGTTCATTTAGATTTCTGATCTGGGACCCATTTTGGAATTATTTCACTTTTTTCAAAAAAAAATGCACACAAATTCTATTAAATATATTTAAAAAAATTTAAAAAAAAATTAATTCTGGCCACAACAGGCCTCGGAATCACATATGTTCTCAGCGCATGGTCTCAAAAATAATCTATATAATATTTGAAAATAATACATAGAAATTCCAAGACGTTACATTCTCCCCAACTTGGGTCTTTACATCAATGAAAATACAAAACAAATACTATAAAGAAATGTTTATATTGATCATGAATTTGAGTCTCCCACACCCATGTGATCTCCTAGATATTCCCATGATACCACTGGACACACATCAAAAAAATTGATTAAACATGAAGGATTCTATCCTACCAATCCTTGATCTCTATTGGGTACTCAGCAATAGTCCCTACATCCTCGATATGCATCTCACCCCAGTAGATAACGTGTAATGGGTCATGCATGTACCTCCTCAGTTGCGACACATAGAAAAATTCGTGAACTCGGTTTAACTACAGTATAAGATCTAAGTGGTACACCAATTTTCTAACTCTACATAGTATATGGAAAGGAATAATGATCCTCAAAGATAACTTTCCACCCTAGAAAAATATTTGTAGTCCCTATTGAGGTGAAACCTAAAGGAACACTTGGTATCCTTCCATGAACTCCAAGGGTCTCCTTCACATATCAACATAAGAATTTTGATGGTTCTGTGTAGTCTTCATCCACTCTTCTATGATCTATACCTTCTCTTTTGTAGCTCGCACCAACTCCAGCCCCACGAGTACTGACTCCCCTAGATCTGTCCAACAATATGGGGCCTACATGGTTGCCCATGTAATGCTTCAAATGGTGCCATAATAACAGTGGAATGATAGCTATTTTTATATGAAAATTCCATCAGTGGTAGGTGATCCTCCCAACTATGGCCAAAGTCCAACACACAAGCTCTTAACATGTTCTTTAGAACCTGAATGGTCCGCTTCGTTTGGTCATCAGTTTGTGGGTGAAAAGCCACTCTTAGGTGTAACTAGGTCCCAAATGAATCCTATAATCCCTTAAAAAATAGGATGTAATGAGAGTATCATAATCAGAAAGAATAGTTGACATAACTCCATGTAGTCGAACTAGCTCTGGAACATAGAGGCGTCCCAACATCTCTATTGAAATCTGATCTCGGATAGCTAGGAAGTGGGCCGACTTGGTAGGTTAGTCAAGTATCACAAAGATGGAATCATTTAATGAATACTTATGTGGTAAGACCATAATGAATTCCATATATATCCTATCCCACTTCCACTATGGCACCTCATGGTGTTGAGCTAAACCCGTTTGAACTTTATGCTCATCCTTAACTTGCTGACAAGTAGGGCATCAAGAGACAAACCCTGAAACACATTTCTTCATCCCTAGCCACCAAAAATGATATTAGAGGTCTTGTTACATCATTTACACATCTAGATATACCACCAAATGGAACATATGAAACTCCATCATAACCTCCTATTGCAACATCATTGGTACTATTGTGTGTCCTCTAAAATGAATGATGTGCTCCCCACATTTTGAAAATATATCAAGAGAATGACCTATGGATATCTGAACACATAGGGTCTCCCAGTGGGTATCCCCAAGTTGTGCCTCCCTACCTCATTGTAATAGTGGAGGAGTAAAAACAATTGATTAAATGTAAAATGCTCCATATCCATCCAAAAAGGATAACCACAATGAGGGTAACCGCTCTGATGCCTTGTTCAAAAATTACGAACTAGATCTCCTGCTGGGAGCATCTACCACCACATTCCCCTGACCAAGAGTATAGAAAATCTCAAAGTCATAGTCCTAGAGGAACTCTAGATATCTCTTATGTCTCATGTTCATATCCTTCTAATAGAAGATATATGTGAGACTCCTCCGGTTAGAGTAGGTGATAAATTGCTCTCCCATCAGGTAGTGTGACCACATCTTCAATGAGAAAACTACCGCTACTAACTCAAGGTCATGGGGGGGAATAGTTCTTATCATGTTCTCTCAAATGATGTGAACCATAAGAAATAAATTCTTGACCCTTCATCATGACCCAATTGAGTCTAGTCCCAGTTGCATTATAGAACAATAAGTACCTGAAACCTTCCTCTGGTAACCTCAATATAGAAGCATTATTCAACCTCTACATTATCCCCTAAAATCACTACTGGAACATTTCAATCCACATGAAAGGGTTATCTTTATTGGTCAAGTCTGTTAAGGGTGATGTCACTCTGGATAAGTTGGGTACAATCCTTCGATAATACCCAACCAATACAAGGAAAATATGCATCTTGGTAACATTATTTAGTGGCTCCAAAGTAATCATTGCATCGACCTTCATCAAATCCACTATAACTCTAGCCTACAAGATGATGTGTCCTAGAAAATGGACCTCTTGAATAAAAAATTAACAGATTGAGAGATTTAGGAAAAGTTGGTGCTTGGAGTGTGTCCGAGACTATCATCAAGTGTCTCACACGCTCCTCATCAGATATCTAATACATAAGGATTTAATCAATAAAGAATACCACAAACCAGTCTAAAAGAGGTTGAAAGATCCAATTCATGATTCCTAGGAACAGTTCAAGGGAATTATTCACTCCAAATGGAATAACCAGGTACTCATAGTTATCGTAACGTTATTTTAAGGTCTTCTTCGGCAAATCCTCATCCTTTACTCATTTCTAGTGATATCCTGATCTGAGGTTAAACTTTGAGAACCATAACACACCCTTTAACTGATAAAATATGTCATCAATACTTGGTAGGGGACACTTATTCTTCACAATAACTTGATTCAATCATTGATAATCCATATAGAACCTCATGCTCTCATATTCCTTCTTGTCAAAAAAAATATGGATCTTCCTAGGGTGAATGATTAGGTCTCACAAAGCCCTTACTTTGTAAGTCCTAAAAAATTACCCTCATCTCACAAATCCTTGAAAGCCCCATCCGATATGCAGGTTTAGATATAGGTGTTATCAGTGTGTGTAGATCAATGTAGAAGTTTCTCTCTTGATGGGGATGTAAACCTGGAACATCTTCTGGAAAGACATCCTCATATTATGCCACCATTATAGGAAAATAGGAACTCACAACATCCACTACACTGAAGGCTAGGGTATCCAACTGATGAGTAATCAGCTGCAACTCTTATGTGTGAGTCAATTCTATGCTACTAAGGTTTCATTTTCATTGAAAAAGGAAAACGTCATTCCATCACTATGGACACACCACACCCTTCACCTAAAATAGTCAATCAAAGAATGAAATATGGATAACCATTCCAGACCATGAATGATGTCATAAGGCCTTGAAGCCACTACCAAGAGATACCAACCAGAACACTCACCTCCAAGATTCAGGTTACACTATCAGAACTAGTGTGTGATCATTGAGTCTCCTCTAGTGGGAGTCTCCAAGCATAAGCGTCATGTAAATGGTTCAACCAAAATCTTTGAGTCTCAAACAAGATTCAAGTCAAGAAAAGAATTACTAGCACCCATTCCTTTGAATATTGAAAACAAGGTAGAAAAGTTATGGATTGTACCTCATATAATCCATGGAGCCTTGGGGTTATAGAAATATATAGACAACATCTGGCCTCATCCTTGCCCACCAGCTCCCAGATCCATGTGTGGACTACTTGGAGGTCATGGTGGTAATAGGTCAAACCTCTTACCACCTCTTGCTGACCTGTTGAACCCTATTCCATGTCCTCCACTCTATGGACCACCATGATCTTCCCTCAGTCTCTATCTTGGTATCCCCTATACCATCCCCCAATTAGCTGTGTGATGGGTTAGTAAATATCATGCCATATGTACCCAACCAATCAAATAGAAACACTATCTATCGCTTGGATGATTTGAGCCACCCAGAGAGCCCCTCACCACTGAACCTGAGTCTTGGGTTTACATACTAAAGCACCTGACCCAATTGGATCCAATGCGTGTCTTCAACTACCTATTTCCATGGTCTTAGCTACCAGATGACCACTTCTAGCTCCCACTACTGGTGTTTTCTCTATTAGAAAACTTTCAACAAACAGGGCTCTCTCAATTACCCCAGTATAAGTATAAATTCTTGGAGACACTACTGACACCTTGATGTCTCGATGCATGCCCTTATCAAAGGTAATAGCCCTAAATATTTTTACCATACCACATCTGAGGAGTAATCTAAGAGATTAGTAAACCATGCTGAATACTCCTCTATGGTCATACTTTCCTACTGCAGATGTATAAGATCATATATGAATACTGATCAAAATGGGGATAGATATAACTCCTCTCTAAAGAGACACTCAAAACATGTTTATAAGAGAGCTGTCTCATTATGTGACTGGGTCACCAAGCTCCACCTCCACCCTATAAATCCCTAAAGAAGACTATCCATGGGAACTTCCATCTAGTGTGATGGCATCCTTACTATGCGGAAAATGGAAGTGAATACCTCTAATAAATCCTCAGTTATTTGGGGGTATGGATCACCCCAAATCCTAGTATTTTGTTGCCTCTGAAACTCATGCAACACACTCAGTCTTCATGAATCCTTAGTTAGTAGTGATGGTGCTAGATATTTCTCAATTGGTGGTGGTATTGCTAAACCACCAAAGAGGTACTATCTCTGGTACATTCCCCTATATCGATTCCTCGTCACTAGGAAGATCATGTGGTGGAATCCTTGTTGGGTATCTACATTTAGGCATCCTGAAATAAAAAAATATGTACCACAGTCAATAGATTATATATGGGTAGCTAACACAAGAAGGACATGGAAAACACAACCATTATTATATGATGCATGTACCATTGTTTCCCCTGAAACTAGTGTTATCATATAAAGAGTCGGAAAATAGGTGATCAAAGTCATAGTGTATGGATACTTTCCTTTTTTCACCAACACTGGTGTCCCTAGCCTAAAAGACAAAATCTAATCACTTAACAATGTTTTTGCAAACCAACCTCACAGACTCCCGGTCCTAAACTAGAACTGACTACTCTGATACCACTATGTCACAACCCTTCCCAGAGGGTACCATGACAAAAATACCCAAATCCCACCTCAAATTGGTTAGGGTGTAGTGAATAGCACCGAGTAGGTATATCCCATAAATGGGAGGCATTATCCTAAATTACTAGTACTCACACACACATCTGCAAGACACACAATTTTGAAATGTAAATAAACTGGAAGAAATGCATGCACAAAAATAAGATCCCTCAACCAGAGTATAAAAAGATGTAAAGTAATGTAATAAGGACAAATACAAGCCCACTAAAAAGAGTTTGTAACATAAGTCCAAATGAAATTCTTAAAAGTACAACCTGCTCCAAGGGAGGGGACTAAATCAAAGGTACGCTCCCCATAAACACCTCAGCCAGCCCAACTCTAACTATGCCTTACCCACTCCCCATCCTCTTAGGACACTATGAAGAAGGTCATAATCTTGACAAGACATGAGATGCATGGGAAAATCCTATGCCTGATTGTGTATAAAAATACTCATTAATACACCAAGAAAACACTAAACACGAATCACCAAGTATAGTCATCTTAATAAAAGATATAACAATATTTCTATAATAGGAACCAAGAGAGAAGAAAACCTAGATATACTCAAGAGAGACATGATGCCATCAGGAGTTCATAACCAACTTCCAGCCAAATGATTATTTTTGAACCAATGCTCATTCTAGGAGAACTCATTCCTCGGGCCATGATATCATTGGAGACACTCAACAAAGAGCTATAGCTCATTTGGGACCCTCCTAAAGAGAATGAATTTGTCTAAGAAGACTATGATACACAGATAGGGGGAACATATAAAACCGTTGGGGGACACCATGAACCCAATCTGGATCAACCCTCTACTTATGAGATCATATGGAAATGATTCAACAAACCCTACCAATTAGGCTTACTAGATAGAGAATAAACTTCCTACTAAGGGAGGTTATGCCAATTCCACAGACTCCGAATAGGGATGATAGAGGTTAGCAATCTAGTCTCATGGAGGGACACCAAAACTCTATCTAAGACTCAACCTTTATAGGGATCACAATTTAGGGATGTGGATGTAATAACACACTATACCGATGTAAGGATCAAGATAATGCGTTTAACCTATACAGGTCAAAAATAGGAAAGTGAGGAGCGTCAACTGATCTTAATTATAGTACACGATGTGTCTCAGGTATTACATGACATGTTTAGGTATACCAAGTATTTCCCATGTTGAAGGGACCCACACAAAATGTAGTCTCCATTTACAAAACATATAGAATTAGTACATGGTGTGTAGAGACATATAGTTTCTTACCCATGTCTCTTGGACATGTCTATATACCTAATCCATTTCTATGTACTAGTATGTGTATGCCAAGCCCTGTTTGTGTCTAAGTAAATGGCGTGTCTGGGTCCCTATACTCTAACATGTGTCTGTGTAATACCAAAGTACATATTGAGTCAACTGAGAAGGGTCACACGCCATGTGGAAAGGGTTACATGACATGTGGTCCTTAACTCTAGGAAAACCCTAGAACCACAACCAGGGCCCCCAACACACTGTGTAATCCCAGATTAAATACCATGTGGATCGTGATTTTCTAGAATCATAGTTCTTCCACCGCGTATCCCGACCGATGATTGACCATTGATACAATGATTGATTCACCATGAAATCAATGATTTAAGGTCATTCAATCCTTTTTTCCCAAATAATGCATTATTCCATCAAATCTACTCAGAAAATGGATCAAATAAACATTCTCTGTTGTGCACTGAAGAACACTGAAGATTGTGATTTCAAGAATCATCTACGGTGTTATTCACTCTATCTTCATTATCCCACCACCTTCATGTTGTGCCGATCCCAGATCAATGATATCTGATCATTGAAACATGAAATTGGTGTGAAATGATTAATTGATCAGGAATAGAGGATTCGTTAACTAAATAAATAATACTCGCGATGAATGATGAATTGGGGGATAAACACACAAACAAATTAGAGGAAAGAACCTTGATTTTAGTTCATGTTGATTTATATTTTTTTATAAGATAATCAATTAATATATTTAAAATAATTCTCTCAAATTACCCCGTAATAAACCCACCCCGCAAGGCGATTGATCAGAAAAACAATCTGTTGGTTGATTGATTTGAATTCAAAATAGGAATTAAGAATTGGGAAAGATAAAAAATTGAAACACATGACCTACTTCGATTTGGTTTGATCGTTGTTGAAGAATGGATGCCGCATCATGTTCATTGGTGATATCCGTCAAATCCAAGGTTGTACCGATTGATCAATACAAGATTTGTCACTGTTTTCCCAAGAGAATTCTACAAATCTCTCCCTAGTAGTCCTATAGTGTCTCTAGGGTAATGTAGATAACTTTTAATTTCCAACATAATTTTTTATTTATAGAAATAACCTTCGATGAAAAAAAGAAATGTATGAAATTAATTTTACTAAATTATTTTATTCATTTTATGCCAACAACAAATTTTTCACAAACTACTTGAGCTGACTATTGTTAAGTCATGCCTGGGGTAAAAACACTATTTAGAACTCAATGGTGCACTCAGATTTCTAATTTGGGAACCTGTTTATGAGTTATTTCAATTTTTAGGATAACCATTCATGATTTATATTAAATATATTTAATAAATTTCAAACATTTATTTTGGGCACACCAGGCCTTAGAATCGCATGTCGTCTCATCACCGGGTATCCAAATCAATAAAAATAATATTTAAAAATAATACATGGAATATTTAAGACATTGAAACATAGGATATAAAAGGTGGTGTTTTCCATGAAAGAGAGAATCCATATCTACCATAGAGGAACCTGATGATAGTGGATCATTTTATGTAAAAACAACCCTCATAAATCATAGGATCATCTTACCTCGTGATATCTGAAGGATGGATTAAATCCCTATATAATATATTCGATGTCACGAGTTTCTTAGATATCAAAAAAGCAACTCTTGAAGTTTATCATTTTAAAGGTGAAGTCAACCAGTGGTGGTCAGTGATTAAGAATATCAGAGAAAGCAAAGAGATTGATTCCTTGAAATGTAATGAATTTAATAATATGTTCCTTGAGAGATATTTTCTTAATGATGTTCGATGTAAAATAGAAAAACAATTCTTGTAATTGAGACCAATGGAGGAAGATTCAATGGATACATATGAAGCGAACTTCACTCGATTGGTGAGGTATTTCCCAATTTTTATACGATATTTTGATAATAAGAAAAATTAGTTTTACTCAGGATAAATCTAATGTATCGAAGGGAATTGTCTTCTAATAAGTTCAAGAGTAATAAAAAACATATTTAATGTGATGAGATAGTTGAAATGGAGTTTACAATTGATTAGGTGTACCATCAAAACAAGAAAAAGAAGAGGTCTAATTGTAAGACAATTCATCAAAGAAGTTTGGAGGTAAGAAAACCAAATTCTCATATTTTGAGAAGTGTTATAAAAACAATCCTAGAGAATGTATTTAAAAGTATGGGAAGTGATTTCGATGTGGTATGTTTGACTATATGTAATGTAGATAGAGGGATGATAATTAAGAAATCAATGAAAATATACTTGTAAGATGTTTTAAATGCAATGATTTAGGAAATTTTTTCAATGTGTGTCAAAGTTAATTACCGAGGGTGGTAACCAACAAGATTGAATGAAAAAGGGAGCAGTAAAATATTTTTCTTATATTGAAATTTATTTTGGTCAATCAAATGAATTTGGGAAAAGTATGTTATGGGTTTATTCAAATTGTACCAATACTTTATTTGATTATGGATCTTCACATTCTTTTATTTCTGAGAAATTTTATAAAAAGTTGAGAATACCACCTCATGAAATTAAGATAGAGATTTTGGTAAAATCTCCTAGTGGGAATCATAGAGAAACCAAGATTTATAGTGATATTTATAATAACATAACTATGATGGTATTTATTATAAATCTTTTTGAACTGCACATAGTGAAGTTTGATATAATTTTGGGTACGAATTGGATTCTATTTTATCATGAAAAAATAGATTGCAAAACCAAGAGAGTTTTATTCAATTATTTCATACCATTGATAACATATCAAGATGCTGATAAATTGATTAAAGATATCAGTGAATGTTATCTATCTCATGTTTTTTAAAAAAAGAAATTGTTTTGATTAGTGACATCCTAACAGTGAATGAATTTAATGATGTTTTTCCAGATTAATTTCCTCATGTTGTTCCAGAATGGGAAGTTAAGTTTGTTATGGATTTAGTTCCTAATGCTAAGCCTATTTCTACATCCCCTTATTGAATGGATCATGTAGAACTTGTATAATTGAAAGACCAGTTATAAGAATTACTTGATAAATGTTTCATCCGACCAATCACTTCACCATGGGATGCTCCTATATTATTTGTTGAAAATAAATATGGTTCCACGAGGCTTTTCATTGATTATAGAGCCTAGAATTACATCAATGTTAATAAAAACTTTCCTTTTCCTCATATAGATGATTTTTTAATCAGCTTTAATGAGATCAATGTTTTTTAAAGATTGATCTAGGGTCCAGGTACCATTAGTTGATGGTGAAGGAGGATGAAATTCCAGAGATTGCATTTCGAATTAGATATGAGCATTAAAATATTGTAGTTATTTACTTTGGGTTATTTAATGCACCTGTTGTATTTTTGAATCTTATGAATTGAGTCATCCATCAGTTTTTGGATTAGTTTGTGGTTGTGTTTATAGATGATATTTTGGAATATTCTAAAATCCATGAGGAATATGAAAAGTATATAAGTATTGTTTTGAAAACTGTAAAAGAAAATAAAATATTTGTAAAGTTTAGTAATAGTGAATTTTGGTTGCAATAAATTTCATTCCTTTGATGTATTGTTTCCAAATATGACCATACTATTGACCCTACAAAAAACAAAGTTTATGAAGAGTGGCCAAGACCTTCCAATGTCAAAGATATTCATAGTTTTCTTAGACTAGTGGGTAATTTATGACTATTTTTTTGAAAAATTTGTTTGTTTATATGGACCACAATTTAATTTATTGTGAAATAGAGTTAGGTTTATCTGGATGGAAGGTTGTAATGGTTGTTTTCAAGAAACAAAAATAATATTTGTGAATGCCCCGTTTTGGTCCTTCCTTCAAGAAATAGTGAATTCATCATCTATAGTGAAGTTTCGATAAAAGGAATTGGTTGTGTCTTAATGCATAATGATAAGGTAATTTTCTTATTATTCATATCAGTTGAAAACTTATGAGTGAAATTAACGTACACATGAGTTGGAGTTAGCTGATGTTGTTTTTATTTTAAAATTTGTAGGTATCATTTGTATAGAGTGAAATGTAAAAAATATACTAATCACAAATTTTTTAAGTATTTATTTACTTATAAATAATTGAATATAATACAGTTAATATGAATGCAACTAATCTTGGATTATGAGTTTTTGATTCATTATATTATTGGAAAAGTAAACAAGGTGGGTGATTCTTTGAGTTAAACAAGTAATTCAAAATTAATCATTTTATGTCAGTAATTAGACCCATTGGTTAATGGTCTGTTGAATTTTGGCCTAGAAGTTTTGGATGTAGAGTCATCCTCTATTTTTCTTTCATGTTCTAGTGTAGTACAATTTGTTAGATATAATTAAGAGGGATCAAAAGGTGGACCAATCTTTGTAGGAAAATGTGGAATCTGTAAAAAATGGTATGTTTCTTAATTATAAAATTGATGAAGATGTTTTTTTAAAATTTGGGAAAAGATTATGTGTTCCAAGTGATTCACACTTGAATAAAGTGGTTTTTGACTAAACCACATAGTTATCAATTATCTGTTCATCCAGGAAGCACTAACATGTTCAGAGACCTCAAGATGTATTACTGGTGGGATGGAATAAAAAGAGACATTGCTGAATTTACTGTGAAGTGTTTGGCTTGTAAGTTAGTTAAACTAGAGAGATAGTTACAGAAGGAGATTCTTCAACCTTTCCCAATACCGAAGTGGAAGTGGGAAAATTTATCAATGGATTTCATTATAATATTTTGGAAAACATCTCAAGGTAATAATGCAATTTGGGTTATTGATGATCAATTAACAAAATATGTACATTTACTTCCCATTGAAATATAATGTCTCTAGATATGATTTATAGAATGTATCTAAAATGGATTTTTAGGTTTCATGGAGTGCATCTATCCATTGTATCAGATGATAACCCCAAGTTCATAGCCAATTTTTAGAAAGAAAATAAGAAGTCATTGGGTACTAAAATAAATTTTAGTACATATTTTCATCCCCAATACGATAGACAGTCTGAGCAAATGATTCTGGAAATAGAAGATATGATTAGTTCTTACTCAATAGACTACCAGGGAATTTAGGATCAATATATTTATTTGGTTGAATTTTCTTGTAATAACTATTTTAAATCCAATATACATATGGAAGTTCTCAAGGCATTATATGGAGAGTGGTGTCAGCCTGTCACGACCCGTCCTTGGGTCCCGTGCCGTGACTACCCCAAGCCCGCCTCCCATAGGCCAGGGGCTGGAGACTAGCACCAAAGGCGTACATCCCGATAATTGGGAAGACATTGCCTTTATAAAGAGAAAAAACACCAGAGAGTACGCAAACTGAAGTAAAGACTATGTAAACTGAAAAACACAAGTAAGTGCTGGAAAGTAAATGAGCTAGTATACAAACCCAACAGAAGTGTAGTACAACTGAAAACTAAAGTATAACAACTGAAAGATGAAGTAACAACCACCTGGACGTTCTCTAGGAACTCCCACATGAAGGGT
The DNA here is from genome assembly GCA_963277665.1 of Viscum album. Taxonomy (NCBI): domain Eukaryota; kingdom Viridiplantae; phylum Streptophyta; class Magnoliopsida; order Santalales; family Viscaceae; genus Viscum; species Viscum album. Next base: position 1,892,122,264 of record OY728165.1, on the reverse strand, counting down.
GAGTACCGTCAGTCTTTTCGGCTCCTCGAGTCCAGCCATCCTCTCTGTGTACGTCCCACCTAATAGACCACCTCTGGGTACAATCCTGCTCCTCAAGCCTCAACCACGATCAGCACTATCCATCGTCTGCATCCAACAGAACGTAGTGCGGGCTTAGCCCGTGCAAGGGTGAGTATACAATACTCAGTAGGGACCCCGAGACCCCCGTAGGTCTCCAAGAATCCACGAAGGATAAACCACAAAGAATAAATAAAAACACGAGATAAAAATTTACCCTACTTAGGTATATGCCCATACATATACCTAAGTCATCAAACCTAGACCAACTCCAACTCTCGAGTCCAAGAACAACCCAGTCCACACAGGAAAGCATAACCCAGTCCACAAAGGGTAACCTAACCCAATCCACATTGGAAAGTAGAACCCAATCCACAAAGGATAACACAATCCAATACACACCGAAAATAAATTCAATCATTTCATGGATAATGATTGAAAATCAAGACTCAGCTCACACAGGTATTCATTTACGAATAGGGGTGGAGATGATTAGATGTAGCCTCTGAATCATCTCCTCTGTCGAACCCACATAGGATCCAAGTATAGTAGTCATCGCTGCCAAACCCACGGAGGATCCATGTATAGTAGTCATCGCTGCTGAACCCATGGAGGATCCAAGTATAGTAGTCATCGTCGTCAAACCCACAGAGGATCCCAGCACGACAGTCGAACCCACGGAGGATCTCAGTATAGTAGTCATCCTCGTCGAACCCACGGAGGATCCCAGTACGGTAGTCATCCTCATCAAACCCACAGAGGATCCCATTACGGTATTCATCCTCATCAAACCCATGGAGGATCCCAGTACGGTAGTCGTCCTCGTTCAACCCACAGAGGATCCTAGTACAAAATTCATCATCGTCGCTGCCAGCTCTAGGGTTCCCGCACACAGCACGCTCGATTCCAGGAGGGTCTGCTCCACGAGCCAAGATGGTCGATAGATCAACTGACACGAAGTCTGGAGTTTATTATTCTAAAGTTCTGTCTCATCAAAAGGAACTCAACGCGACAGACGGCGCGTCAATCAGACGCTCGGTCTGAGAGTTATTGGCGTTTTCGTCTCAGGGGCCTGGTTGGGATTTAAGCTAAACCCATTCCGACCATACTCCAACTACATCCAAACCTCGAGTGGAGTAAGACAAAAGAACCTTCTCACTATGAGGAAACCAACAAAGTCGACGACACGTCAATCGGACGTCCGAAGCACAAGTTATAAGCGTTTCCGCTCCGAGGGCCCGGTTGGTTTCGTGTTCGAACCAACATGGACATTTCCAAAGTTCTCCGAAACCTTGAGTGTAACATACCAAAATGACCATCTCGATCCCAGGATCACTATGCAACTAACAGTGCATCGATCGGAGGTCTGTAGCACAAGGTATGGGCGTTTGAACGGATCTGTCCGAAAATAGGGGGTTCGGGCCCGGTCTGACCCAGCCCGATACCCCTGGGTCGGCCCAACCCGGGTTCGGGTCCGACCTGTTATGGTGTGGCCTGGCCTGGCTGGCATGGCCCGGCCCGACCCAGCGTGGGCTGTTCGGCCCTGCGGGGGCGGTCCGGCCTGTGTGGCGGGCGGCTCGGCCTTCGGCTGAGCGAGATGCGGGGGGGGGGGGGGGGGGGGGGGGGTGCCCCCTTTGATTGTGAAATGGCGGCCCCCCATTATTGGTGGGGTCCGCCCTAATTAAACCGGGGGTTTCGACCCCCAGATTCTCAGAAAAGGCCGACCCGGTTGGCCGGCCGGTGTACTGCCGCGGGACCCCCCGCGGGTACCACCTCCCTACGCGCCGGTGGACGGCTGAGTCTGGCCGCTTTTTCTGCACCGCAGCGGCCTGCCCCGGCCGCAGCCCTCCAGGTGCTCCGACGTGGCGCAACGGTGCCGCGGCCCACACTTGACCGCGGCCAACTTCGGCTTCACCAGCGCAGCGTGACGGTGCCGCTCTCCTTTTCCACGGCCCGCTCCAGCCTCTGTTCTCTCGTCCTCGCATGGTGCAACGGTTCTGCCTCCGTGTCAATCCACAAAGAAAATAAATCAACAAAACGGGGAGGAGGTTTGGCCATGTTCATACGGTCCGACCTCCTCCATTTATATTGATAACAGGTGGACAATAATAACGATGAACATCAAAATAATCAAGAACGTGAAAAAAACCCCTACCTCAAAAGAAGTTCACGAAAGCTAGTGTCACAGGTGTGGTTTTGATGACGGCGTTGGCGTGCGTCCAATATGGGAATGATGTCTCACACAAACTACGTAGAGGATAAAAAATGACACGTCGTTGGTGATTTTCCGTGTTGGTGCCTCCTCCTTTGTCATGGAGGAAGAAGAGGACCGAAGATACAGGGTCGTCGAGTCGATGATCCTTGACGAAGTGTTGTTGTTCTTCGTTAAGGATGAAGATTTTCTTCACCGGAGAAGATGAAGTTCTTCAAGAGACTTAGAGATCTCTCCTCCAATACTCAACACAACCAATCTAACCCCAAAAATAAGATAAACTCTTCTTATTTTATTAAGTCATGCCATGAGTTCAAAATTCAAAAACTTAATTCAATTAATTAAATTAGTGTGTTGGCATGATTAATGTGAGGAGGGGGGAAGTCACCAAATTAATGGGAAGTTTAAAAGTTAAGATGAGTTACACATCTTAAGTGGGGGTGTGGAGGTGTTAGGGAATGTGAGGGGTTGGGATCATGTGGGCCCCACCCCACCTTTATTCTCCCAAGGGTAGTTAACAACAAGTTGGCCCCACCCAACTTTCACACATAGGTTATTACAACTTAGAATATGAAATAAAATTGTAACACAATTTTATTTACTTTACATTTAAATCTTTTTTTAACAACTCCTCCCGAGCAAATGCACCTTCGGGAAAGGTCCTCTTAAGAAATAACCGGAGCTGCGGTTTCATCAGTGCCCTCGGATTTCAATTCTGAGCAACAGATCAAAAGTTAGAAAAACCCGCTCGTCCGATCACTTAACGTACCCGAGATAAACTTCAAAAATTTACTCTAGGCACACCGGGCCTTGGAATCAGGTGCCGTCAGAAACTTCGTACTCGTAAAATCCCAAAGAAATTAAAAAAAATATTTCCTTGAAATTTACAGGTCTTTACATTACTCCCACCTCAGGGATTTACGTCCCCATAAAGCTATATCAAAAACTAAGGAAACAAAAAGGGGGTATTGTGCACGCATCAGAGCCTCTTGCTCCCATGTGCTCTCCTGGAGGCTGCCGTGCTGGCACCTGATGCGCACTAAGGGAATCGACCGTCTACGTAGGACCCACTCCTGTCGATCCTCGATCTCCACCGGGACCTCCACAAATTTAGCTCTATCATCGATGTGCAGCTACCCATGGTCGATGATATCCTTTGGATCGTGCACGTATCTCCTCAGCTGAGATACGTGAAAGACGTCGTGCACCCGGTGCAACTAAGGTGGAAGGGCTGGGCGATTAGCCACCTCTCCTATCCTGCTGAGAACCTGGAATGGTCTGATGAAGCGCGGAGATAACTTGCCGCCTCGACCAAAACTCCATAGACTTTGTGGAGGTGAGACCTATAAGAAGACAAAGTCGCCACCCTCGAACTCCACTGGTCTCCATCTCCTATAAGCATAGGACTTAGTCTACTCTTCATCTGCTCCTGCACTTTCTCTGATTCTACATGTACTAACTTCAACACTATCCAAAAAGGATATCTGAAATTCATCTAGTTGCTCCGTTGCAACTCCAAGTAGCTGGATGTCTGACCTCCTTCTAAGAGCATCAGCTACTATGTTCCCCTTCCCAGGAGTATAGTCTATCTCAAAGTCATAGTCCTGGAGGACCTCGAGTCATTTCCGCTATCTCAGGTTCATGTCCTTCTAAGAGAGGATACACTTGCGACTAAATATTTGGTGAGAATCATAAACGATTTTCTCGATGAACAACGAGTGAGACTAGCTGTTTGTAAGTACTCATCTCCACTCTTATTCGTCTACGATCTACCAGAGCTGCTGAGATTCCTCCTCTACCGAAAAGAGAAATCTGGTCTCATCCCCTGGATGAACCACGTTCTTTGCCTAATATAGTCAATCCTGACATGAACGGTACTATTTCATGTCATGGACGATGTCGTAAGGCCTCGACGCTACTACCAAGATATCCAACCATTACTCTCGCCTCCGTGGTTCGAGTCACACTGTCGACAGCAGTGTGTGGTCACTAGGTCTCCTCCAGTAGGAATCTTAGAAGTGGGGGTCAAGTCAACTGTTTTAACCAAAACCTCTCAGTATCAACTACATATAAAGGACAGGGAAGAAAAAATCACAAGAACATGTGTCCTTTATTACTACATCTCAAGGTACAAAGACACAAATCATCCACAAAAAAAACATCAACAAAGCTAGAAGAATCATGAACAAAATTTTCAATGACTAGAGCTAGTCCTGATCCTGTCTATCTGCTCCCTGAGCTCCATAGTCGTAGGCCTCAACTGCCAGTAGTTGAGATCTCCCTTGTCCACCCGTTCACTACGGTTAGGGTCGTCTTCCTGGTGGTGGTGGTGGTAGGGCCTCAAAGCGTCACCCACCATCCGCCGCTCGGCCAGCTCCTCTACCATGTCCGCCTGCTCCCTATGGACCACCACGGTCAAACCTCTGCCTGGGAGGTCCCTCTACCACCTGCTGATCATCTTCCGGGCAGGTCGGGTAGTCTCGGGCCATGTGACCCTGCCCGCCACATGCATAAAACTACGTCCTCCTCGTGTGGCTGGATCTGTTTCGTGTGCCCCACACAGATGAACCTGTTTCCTGAGACTGCTCATCTGATGGTCTGGCCTACTTGGTCCTCTACGTCATCTATCTACTACTGGCGGCAGAAGACTCCGCTGCGGGTCGTCTTGCGGAGGGTCTCGCCGCTGGTGACTACTCAGCGAGAAAACTCGCCACTAGAAGGGCTCTCTCCAGAACCCCCTCCTGCGTCGGGATGTTGGGGGAGATCATCGAAGCCCTGAGCTCATGCCTCAATCCCTGCTCGAAGGTCCGAGCCCTGATGAATGGGCCTCGTACCATATCTGTGGAGTAGCGCGAGAGATCAGTAAACCTCACCGAGTACAGGGCTACTGTCATGCTGCCCTACCGCAGCTATAGTAGCTCCGGGATGCGCACCGCACAGAGGGTGGCTGGAACAAACTCCGAGCGGAAGAGGCTCTAGAAGTCCATCCAAAGAAGTGATACGTCGTCGTGCACCTAGAGCATCAGGATCCACCATCTACCTACTTCTGTGTGCAGGATACTTGCCACAAGGATCACCATGAGGTCATCTTGTGTCCCTACTAATCTGAAAACTCGAACAACAGCCTCCAGCCAATCCTCGGCTGCCTGAGGGTCCATCTCTCCACGGAACCTGGGCAGTCTCTAACGTTGAAACTCGTGCAGTGCACTAAGGCGACATGCACTCTCAGCGGCTGGGGTTGGTGGAATCGGTGGCTCGGCGGGTAGAGGTACCGCCGATGCCTCCGCTGTAATGGGGCCCTGCACCGAGGCCTCGTCGCTCGATGGGCTGCCGTCTCTCATGAAGCTCAGAACCCTAGCTGGCTGCCGTCGTGGGGCCATCCTGAAAACAGAGAGGTGCGCCACGGTCAATATGGTATTCCTGGTGATATGACACAAGTAATCACAAATAAAACATGAAATACACATGCAATCAATGTTTTCATGCACTGAGTCGGAAATCAGAAGTCAGGGTCCTGGTGAATGGATACGTCAGCCGCCACACCAACACTAGACTCCCTAGACTAATAACCACACTCAATACCCTTAACACTATTACTTCACATAGAAGAGAGATCAGAGTCCTGAGTTCTGCGGTAGAACCGAACTCCTCTGATATCAATTTTCCACAACCCGTCCTCGGGTCCTGTGCTGTGACTACCCCAAGCCTACCTCCCATAGGCCAGGGGCTGACGACTAGTACTAAAGGTGTAAATCCCGATAATTGGGAAGGCATTGCCTTTATAAAGAGAACAAACACCACAGAGTATGCAAACTTAAGTAAACACTAAGTAAACTGAAAAACACAAGTAAGTGCTGAAAAGTAAATGGGCCAGTATACAAACCCAACTGAAGTGCAGTACAAATTAAAAGTAAATTTCAACAACTGAAAGATGAAGCAGCAACCACCAAGACGTCTTCTAGGAACTCCCACCTGAAGGGTGAGTATCATCTATCTCATCAGCTCCTTGAGTCTGATCGTCCTCTCCATGTACGTCCCACCTGATAGACCACCTCTAGGTACCGTCCTACTACTCAAGCCTCAACCACGATCAGCGCTGTCCATTGTCTGTATCCAACACAACGTAGTGTGGGCATATCCCATGCATGGATGAGTATACGATACTCAGTAGGGACCCCGAGACCCTCGTAGGTCTCCCATAATCCACGAAGGATAAACAACAAATAATAAATATAAACATGAGATAACAATTAACTCTACTTATGTATATCCCCATACATATACCTAAGTCATCAAACCAAGACCGACTCCAACTCTCGAGCCCAAGCACAACCCAGTCCAAACAGTAAAAGCCCATCCCAGTCCACAAAGGATAACACAACCCAATCCACACAGAAAAGAACAACCCAATCCACAATGGATAACACAATCCAATCCACACCGGAAAAGCTAGTCAATCATATCATGGATAATGATTAAAAGTCAAGACTCAACTCACACAGGTATCCATTTATGAAGAGGGGTGGAGATGATTAGATGTAACATCTGAATCATATTTTATGCCGAACCCACATAGGATCGAAGTATATTAGTTTTCACTGCCGAACCCCCAGAGGATCCAAGTATAGTAGTCATCGCTGCCGATCCCACGGAGGATCTAAGTATAGTAGTCTTCATCGTCGAACCCACGGAGGATCCCAGCATGGTAGTCAAACCCGCAGAGGATCCCAGTACAGTAGTTGTCCTCGTCGAACCCACAGAGGATCCCAGTATGGTAGTCATCCTCGTGGAACCCACGGAGGATCCCAGTACGGTAGTAGTCCTCGTCGAACCCATGAAGGATCCTAGTTCGGAAGTAATCTTCGTCGCAGCCAGCTCTAGGGTTCCCGCAAACAACACACTTGATTCCAGGAGGGTCCGCTCCATGAGCCAAGAGGGTCGATACATCAAGTGACATGAAGTATGGAGTTGATTTATCCCAAAGTTCCGTCTCATCAAAAGGAACTCAACACGACAGACGGAACGTCAATCGAACGCCCGGTCTGAGAGTTATTGGCTTTTTCGTCCAAGGGGCCCATTTGTTTTTTGAGATAAAACCAAATCGACCATACTACAACTGTGTCCAAACGTCAAGTGGAGTAAGAAAAAAGTACTGTCTCACTAAGAGAAAACCAACAAAGTCGACGGAACGTCAATCGGACATCCGAAGCTCAAGTTATAAGCGTTTCCGCTCCGAGGGCCCGGTTGGTTTCGTGTTCGAACCAACCCGGACATACCCAAAGTTTTCTGAAACCTTGAGTGTAATATACAGAAATGACCGTCTCGATCCAAGGATATCTACGCAACTGACGGTGCATCGATCGGAGGTCCATAGCCCAAGGTATGGGCATTTGAACGGATCTGTCCGGAAACAGGGGGTTCGGGCCCGGTCCGACCGGGCACGATACCCCTGGGTTGGCCTGAACTAGGTCGACCCGACCCGGGTCCGGGTCCGGCAAATTAGGGAGGGGCCCGGACCAGGCTGGGTGGCCCAGGCCAGCGCGGGTGGCCCGGCCCGACTGGCGCGGCCCGGCCCGGCGCGGGTGGCCCGACCCGCGTGGCCTGCGGCTCAGCCTTAAGCCGAGCAGAATGTGGCGGGGGGGGGGGGGGGGGCTGCCCCCCTTGATTGTGAAACGGAGGCCCCCCAATATTGGTGGGGTCCGACCTAATTAAACTGGTGGTTTCGCCCCCCTGATTCTCAGAAACGGCCAGCCTGGTTGGCCGGCCGGTGTGCTGCCGCGGGACCCCCGCGGGTCCCGCCTCCTGATGTGCCGACGATAGGATGAGTCCGGCTGCCTCCTCTTTACCACCGCGGCCCTTGTCCGACCGGTGCTGTGCGAAGGCGCCGCACCCCTCCTCCGCGGCCCGCCCCGGCCGCGGCCCTCTAGGTGCTCCGACGCGGCATGACGGTGCCACGACCCTCCGCTACGGCCCGCACTTGGCCGCGGCCACCTTCGGCTTCACCGACGCAGCGTGACGGCACCACGATCCTTTGCCGCGGCTCACTCTGGCCGCGGTTTTCTCGTCCTCGCATGGTGCAATAGTTCCGCCTCCGTTTCAAGCCACAAAGAAAATCAATCAACAAAAAGGGGAGGAGGTTCGGCCGTGTTCGTGCAGTCTGACCTCCTCCTGTTATATTGATAATAGGCGGCCAATAATAACAATGAACATCAAAATAATCAAGAACGTGAAAACAACCCCTACCTCAAAAGAAGTTTGCGGAAGCTAGCGCCGCGGGGGTGGATTCGATGACGGCGTTGGCATGCGTCCAAGAAGGGAATGACGTCTCACACCCGCAGTAGAAAGGAGAAGGAACATCACGTCGTTGGAGAGTTTCCACGTCGGTGCCTCCTCCTTTGTCGTGGAGGAAGAAGAGGACCAAAGATACCGGGTCATCGAGTCGATGATCTTTGATGAAGTGTTTTCGTTCTTCGTTGAGAGTGAAGACGTTCTTCGCCAGAGAAGATAAATTTCTTCAAGAGACTTAGATCTCTATCCTCCAATCCTCAACACAACCAATCTAACCCCAAAAATAAAATAAGCTCTTCTTATTTTATTATGTCATGCCATGAGTTCAAAATTCAAAAACTTAATTCAATTAATTGAATTAGTGTGTTGGAATGACTAAATGTGAGGAGAGGGGAAGTCACCCAATTAATGGGAAGTTTAAAAGTTAATATGAGTTACACATATTAAGTGGGAAGTTTAGAGGAGTTAGGGAATGTGAGGGGTAGGGATCGTGTGGGCCCCAGCCCACCTTTATTCTCTCAAGGGTTGTTAACAACAAGTGGATCCCACCCAACTTCCACACATAGGTTATAACAACTTAGAATACGAAATAAAATTGTAACCCAATTTTATTTACATCACATTTAAATCTTTTTTCTAACAAATCCTCCCGAGGAAACTCACCTTTGGGAAAGGTCCTCCTAAGAAATAACCGGCACTGCGGTTTCATCGGTGCCCTCATATTTCAATTCCGAGCACCAGATCAAAAGTTAGAAAAACCCGCTCATCCGTTCACTGAACGTACCCGAGCTAAACTTCGAAAATTTATTCTGGGCACACCGGGCCTCGGAATCTGGTGCCGTCAGAAACTGCGTACTCGTAAAATCCCAATGAAATTAAGAAAAAACTTTCTGTGAAATTTTATGGTCTTTACACAGCCACCATATTTCTGGGATGATGTAGGAGAAATAAAGTTAATGGCATCAGATTTGGTAGAGGAAATAACAGAGAATATTTATATGATCTATTGAAATAAGGGGACAATTAAAAGATGGAAGAAAATTTATGTAGATAACTGGAGAAAAGCTAATTCATTCATGGTAGGTGATTATGTCTTTTTAAATGTTTCTCCACTAAAATGTGTTATAAATTTTGGTAATAAGGAGAAGTTGAGTTAATTATTCAGTGGAATGTATGAAATCCTTGAGAAAGTTGGGTCAGTTTCCTACTACGAGTCTTTACCATTGAGTTTATCCCAAGAACACAACATATTTTATGTTTCAATGTTAAGAAAGTATGTACCAAATTCTTCTCATGTTTTGATCCTTGAATTAGTTTATATGGAAGAGAATATTTCTTATAAGGAAAAAATAGTTTAGGTACTTGACCACTGAGAAAAAGTCTTGAAGAACAAGGCAATTCATTAGGTTAAGGTTTTATGGAAAAACAATATGGTTGAAGAGGTAATATGAGAATCAAAAAAATTTATGAAGGGAAAAATATCCCAACTTATTGGATAAGTGAATAAAATTTCATGGATGTAATTTCCAAAAGTGGGGAAGGGTGTAACATCCCAGGGAATGATAGAATAGTAATTTTTTATATTTATTAGTATTTATGAATTAGATAGTAATTTTACATTAAAAGTGTGGCTATTTCCAATAGTGCACATGATTCGCAACAATGAGTTTTTCTGAAATCTTGCATTGCACGCAAGACTAAGTTATATCAAATAATAATAAACTATTAATATTATTATGTTAAGTGGTACTTGTTTCCTATAAATTGTATTAGTTAGAATGAATAGGAATAACTATTTTATTTTGACACATGTTTATTAATTTTTTTTACATTCATGCAATACATTCGATAGTCTTAAAATAAGAATGAATCCTATTTTTAAGCATAAAAGCTATATATTTTTAAAAGGTAGTTTTACCACCTTTTAATGGAGATCCCATTTTAAATATAATATTTGAATAATTTATAGTATTTATATGAAAAATTAAATTTTATTTTTGTTAGATATAAATAAAATTACACTTTGGGTAAATTTTTTGTATTTTTCTGAGAAGTTTCATATATTGATGAATAATTAATAATACTGAATGTTAGTACAAAACTACATTTTATTCTAATTTATTTTTATAGTTAAATAATTTCTTATTTAGGTTTAAATTATAATTATGTAAATCTAATATATACTTAATCAATTTAGATTATTTTAACCAATTTCACATTGAATTTCGATATAAAAACATAGTAGTCTTTTGAACATTTGAAATTAAAAACCCGCTTTGCCATCTCATCTACGGGACTTAATTGAAATTAATTTATGCCACTTATGTAATTTGAATTTGAAAAAATGGATTCCATATTTGGAATCAGAACTATTTATAATTTATAATAAGTTCAAATTTGTCTTTGACCAAAAATATAATTGAATGTAATTAAAATTAATTACCGCATTTTAGAGTAAAATTATCTTAATAAGGGATTAAAATATAAACTTAAGAGCCAAAATGACCTATAAATTTGTAAAAAATCTATTTTATGTATATATTTATACAATAAACCTCCTTTTCTATAATTTTCACTATTATTGGGGCTGCTTTACATGGGGAAAATATGGATGAAATTCCCATTTAAAAAATTTCCAATATCGCCACTCCGCCTCCACTATAAAAAGGAACTCACCCTTACAATTTATTCACATATCTAAAGAAATTTTTAGGACCAAAATATGCTCAAATAAGATCCAAAAATACATCACATAATACTATAATCCTCACCTTGGGCATAAATTAATCCAAGGAATCCCTTTGGTGCAAACCAAAAGGAGTTACCTGAAAAAGAGGTAATGTCCTTCCACAAGCTCTTTTGTTTTGTTTTCATTCTCCACCACCTAAATTATTCTTATTACATGATTATATGATAAAATGTTTATCCTAAATATACTTATATGTATTCAATATAAATTTTTACCATCATATTCACACAAATCCATCTACTGGGTAACAAAATTACCATTCATGTTTGGTGAACTACCACCCCACGTAACGATGTCGCTCATTTTTCCTTTACCACCTATCATGTTTCAAAATTATCATGAAAGAAATGATTTTATATGATATATATATATATATATATAATATTTATGATTTATTTACACTTATTTAATTTCTATATACACATACCTTCATGCTTTCTATTTTTTTTGTAAATATGATAACATCATTTGTGGACGTGTGGACAACCGCCTCCTCAAAGCGTTGCGATATATTCACACAATTCATGGGATGTATTAAGAGTGAGTTTAATTAAAAATAAGTGACATAAATAAAATCCATATTATATTCATTACATAATAATATTTATAGAAATATAATATATCATTTTCTTTACTACCCTTTCACACACTGAAAAAGTGATAACGTCATTTGTTGACGTGTGGACTACCACCTCCTTGACACGATGTTATTCATTTTAAATAAAAATAATTATATTTATATGAGTATATATTATTAAATAATATGGTATTTATTATATAATTATCATTTTATAAAGATTAATTTCAATCAACTTCTTTCCATAATGATCCTTGAAAAATGGGGAACGCTACTCATGCATATGTATGGCCCACCGTCTCCCTGATTATATTGTTGGTTCATTTTTCATAACCATATTTAATGATTGGGTTTTAAAGTTTAATTTATCTTTAAATATGATAAATATTTAATGATAATTATTTTTTATGTGTTTATATAATGATCCCTTTGACCATATTTGATCTACCAAAGTTGTTTTTGATACATAAACCGAATATGGTAAAAACACGTGATGTAAACTTAATTGTTTATGTAGTTGACTAAAAAAATTTAATAAGTGAAATAAAATTAATGATAAACTTGAAAAAGGTTCTAAAGAAATTAAATAATTAACATTGGTTCATTATTTAGGAAGATAAAGGCACACATGGAAATCAAGACTCAAGGTAAGGGATTTCGTCTCAATCTCCTCTCATTAAGACATTTCTTGAAGATATTTACCTTTATTATTACATAAATTGTATATACAGACCATTTTGAATTATATATCCATATTTTATCAATTTTGATGCTGTTTAATGTTTTTTATATATTTTTATTTTTTCTTGTAGATTATGATGTAAATGTTCAGAGTTGTATGTGACGCTTTAAATGTTTAAATATTTACATTCAAAATCTTTTCTCCATGTTAATATTCTTGATGTTATTTTGAATATTTATTTTTATCAATATAAAAGGATTATAAATTACATTTAAATATATTTTTAATGTTATTTCAAGGTTTTTAAAGGGAATCATTTTACATGTTTTACATGAAATTATTTGTAAAAAAAGGAATGTGATATTATTAACGTATGTGGAGTCAACAGATTTTCCACCATCTTGATTATTATTTTATTTCTAAATTTATTTATAAGATAAATTTTCTTCTTAAATTATAATCCTACTTTTAATTTTTTTGTAATTTTTTTATTGAAAAAGGGTTTTGATAATTGATTTATTATTTCAATAACATGAAATTTTTTCTTTAGAGTAAAATTGAAATATTAATTATGACATGATAAAAAATTCATTCTTTTTATGTGATATTATTATATAATGGTACTTATAAATTTTATGGGTTGATACATGATAAACCATTTATGTTTTGTTCTGTGATAAACCAAGGATGAGTGGGTCTATGATAACCCTCCAATGTATTGGTTATGGAAGTAAAATGTATGGATATTCCATTTTGAAGAGTGACATGTATAGAAGTTGACTATAAGGTTATTTCATTCATACAAGTGACATGTATAATGATGTCCAAGGATACCATTATTTATTTTCTATTCATGCTATAGATTATATGGAAATATTTTTATTACAAAAATGGAAAGCAGTGAGATTATTTTCAAAGTAAAGTATTTACTACTTCTTAAGTGTGAAAAGTACAAATTTTTTATAAAGTTTCAAGTATTTTATTTTTTATCAATGGAATAATGGTTTCCTTATTTTATATACCTTAATAATATTTTTATTACCATCCCCTATTCTTAATGTTTTTTCATAGGACTTAAATATGGGTAAGGAATTGGAAGAATTCATGTTCATAGTCATCAAGAGTTTTCATAAAATAGATCATTATTTATTTTAAAAGTTATATATTATAAAAAAATTGACAATGTTAAGAAGTGTCCACATTGTATTTTATTGTTAATTTATTTATGATTTATGGATGTATTCTATAAAACTATAAACCCAAAAAGATCCTCAATGTGATAGAAAGTAAAATTCTTGACATAACTCAAGAATATGTAATGTTTTAAGGTTAGTTACTTCTACTAACAGTTATGAAAATGGAATGGTTTAGGTGTAATGAAAAAAGGGAATGTGATTGATGTGTGTTTTTGTTTAATTCCTATCGACAATGTACGTGACGATGATTTAGGTGCTGGTAAAACTTGAGATTATTTCTTTATAAGTGGTTAGGCATAATGAAAACATAAAATTAAGGGGAATAGTTTTGAATAAAGTTGGGTCTAATGAAAACCTTAGTTATTTATGTGATTTTATTATGGGTAATGACAAAATATAATTTAATTATGATAAATGTTTTGTGTAATTATAACCACATGTAGATGAATTTATGATATTAGTAGGGTGTAATTATAGATGTAGTTCGATTTTGTATATGGGTTGGGTGTACTTCCAACAAAATATGGTATCATGATCCGATTTGGGTGTACAACCAACATGGGGTTCTTTTTTTAATGAGTTGGGTGTAATTCCAACTATACTACTATAGATTCCCTACACATGGGATTTAGGAGATTATATTATTGGTGGATATACAATCGACACTTGGTAATATTGTGATACCTTTTCAAACTCAACAATGGAACCAGAAAAAGAAGGTATGGTTGATCATTGGTGTCTTAATGAAACACATGGATGTAATGGGTAGTATATATTATTGTTCGTTATCATATTTCTCTTATTATATTAGTTTAAACTTACATAGAATGAATATGTTTAGGGACAACATTATTGGTGTCCTACTGAGTTTTACTCATACCCTAACCATTTTTCTAGATACTCAAGAAGATTTAATGATTCTTATTCCAGGTATGGCAAAGCCCTTGTTTCAATGGTGGATTAAACTTTAAGAGGTTTTTAAGAGTCAAGATATGGGACTGATCTAAGACTCGGTACATGATTTGTGGCTATGTATAATTTTGTTAATTTTTAGACCATGATGTATATGATCAATGAATTAGATGTATTATTGTTCTTTTATTTATCATGTTCCATTATAATAGATAAATTTTATATACCTTCAGTTATATTTACTCATATTGTAACTTACATGTGATTTCTATTTTATTATTTCCTTATATTTTTATTCTTGTTATATATTTATTAAACTTACATTTACAATTACATGATACAAATATTATAGTCTCGCCACCATATGTTATTAGTCCTTATCTTTTAGTTAGTATCCAATGGTATATAGGGGGAAAAACTGAGGTTTTTAATGTTATGGTTTGGTCATGATAGAGGTGAACTAAACCAATTATTTTACAAAGTGGTATTGTAACCTTATTTTATGTTATTTTACTATTTGGGATATGGTAGATATGACATAGGATGTTGTAGGATCATATTATGGATCATGTTATTAGGAGTAGTAGGAAATCATATTGGGGAAGTTTAAGATATCAGGGATGGGCTAGATGGTTTTGGTTTTTTTCTTTTACATCTGGGTTACTTTTTTTAAAATATGATGCATTATGCTTTTAATTTATGGTTTATAGTTTTACTCTTGCCCTGGGGTGGTGAGAGGAATTATTTCACACATCATTTATAGAATATAATATTCATATGATATTTGTGTGATTTCTTATGATTGAGTAAATTGGTTATTGAACACTATGGGGTGTAGTGAAAGTGTGTGTAAGGAGTCTAATTTTAATTTTTATTGGTTTTAATAATTAAATCGAAATATCAATATGAACAAAACCCCAAAATCTCCAATATTGGATGCTTTTGATCTATTTATAATTGATTTAGGACTAAAATTACCTCAAACCAATAACTTTTTCGATGAAAACCCATTTTTGGATTTTTTTCATTATAATTTCTATTGAGAATTAAAATGAGGACTTTTCTTTTTTTTTATCCACACAAGATGAATGAATCTATAAATGATATTTTTATTCTCTTATTGAAAATATAGTAATTCTAATTTATTTACAAAATTATCCAGAAATCACAACAAGGTTCTTTTATTCTCTCTATGGTCATGAGAGTTTGGTTGAGATTATTTTATCTTTAGGATTAATAGAATTATTGAGATGTTTTTCGTCATACACAAAACGTATTACACATTAAAAATATGATATACTTTCTTTATATACATACAATTAAACATAGACAATTTCACATATTCCCTTATCAATATTTTTAAATTAAGTAATATCTCATGTAAAATAATAATAATAATAACAATACTGCTATTACTACATCCCAAGACATGAACTTATTTAAATATAATTTATTAAATAAATAAATAAGTATTTTTTAAATGAAATTAAATAAAATATATTACTTCCATCATCCCATTAACTTGAAAAATTATTCCTCCCCTTGAATTTACTAATCCATGAATTAAAAAATATTTATTCAAATATATATTATTCATTCAATAAATAGAAAAATATTATATTAACTGAAATCGAAAATATAAATTTATTTTAATATTCATACAACTAAATAAATATTTATATTAATATATTAAATAAAATGTGAATAAATAAAAATTTATATTAATATATTCACTAAACAAGTGAATAAATAAATATTTATTTATTAACTTCTAAATAATTAACAGTAGATAAAATTCCACTCTCATATTTTAAACTCAAATATTTAATGATTAAATATTTTTTATCAATGTTACTTATATAATTATTATTCCACATGCCGTGAATAATATTTATTATTAAAGATATATTTAATATAATTTAATTATATTTTGGATACACTTTTCGTGTGATCTTCTAGGTCACTTTCTCTATTGCATAAGTTAAACTTATTTAATTTCCAAGATCAACATGTAGAAACATTTCAATGTGACTATAAAGAATAATTTTAATTTAATAATGAAAACAACATTAGGATGAATACAACTGTGTAATATAATCACATTTTCTATTAAAATCCCATCAAGTATGATATAAACATATGTCATCACCCCATACAAATGATTTACCTACATTTTGAAATAAACTTCTCGATGAACACCCATATACATGGATTGGAAAAATAGTTCCATTTAAATCAATGGGATAAAGGTATATTTTCCCAATAAATCAAATAGGAAAAATAATTTCTTTACCTATTTAATTAATTCCAAATCAATAATTTCACACTAATTGTATGCAATCTCTACATGAGCATATATCATCACGAGTTTTATCTACGTATAAATTTATGTGATTAATAATATGAATTAATAATAATCTCATGTTTAAAGATATATTCACCCATTCACATTTACAAATATCTAATGAAATATAAACATGTGGAATTATTTTCTGTGGATCTATCTGTATGACCACACTTTCTGAGAGATCTCCGAGTGTGAAAGTTGATAAGAAGTCTAAATGTATTATAATCCTCTATCACAAAATAGAGAAATATCAACCATGTACTACAATATATATATTATATAGACTATATGAAGTTGGTTTCATTATATTTTCATAGAATCTATAGGTTCACATTAAATATAGTAACTATTATAACCCTTTGACATGAAAAATACTCTTGGGAAATTGTCACATTAATGTTCTATAAAAGAAGAATCATTATTTGATAAGATATTTTTTAATATTAATTTAATCAAAAGTAAAATATCACTTGGTTTTAGGTAAAAAATAAAATAGGATCCCACATTAACTAGATAAAACTGCAATTAAATCTTAATTTGAATACTCTCATATGATATTCATGTTGTTTTTATGATAACTATTCAATCAATTACTCTTCCAAATTATCCAATATGGATAATTTTTTTACTATGACCTAAACTATTTAAGAAAAATCAATCAATAGTTGATACTTCCAAATTATTAGATCTTTCCATTGATGTGACTTGGGATCCATGGTTAGAACAATAGATGAAGTATTATCACAATATAGAGTGATAACATTTTTGTTACTATATACAAAACCACACTCATACCTTATGTTCTGTATCAATAAGACTTATTTAGGATTTTTATAAGTCATAATATACTAGGAATATATTGTAGAATCATTGACCACTGGTTACTTTCAAATCTCCTAGCTCATAAATCCTCAAATATAGAAAAACACATATATCGACTATGATTTTATATCGTTCTGATTCATTTGGAAATGAGAACATATATATTCCCTCATGAATAGTTCCTCATATCCTCTATAAATAAGGAGCATATCCTTCATATACCTCAAGTAGTTCAAGATAATCCTTATAGTCAATCAATCTGACTCTCTTAAGTCATTTTTATATCGTCCTACATTCCTCATGGAATAGGAAATATTCAGCTTGGTACATAACATGACATATATAATAAATATAATCACATAAGAGAAGGGTATTGTACCCATCCCTATATCTCCTACTATGTTTGAGGACACATTTTCATAGATAGATATATACAATGTTACATTGGAATTAATTATCTATGGAATTATTCTATATTAGATATATTTAATTCCATATCAATATATTTATCTTGTCTTATTATAAGGATCCACTATTAATATCAATATATTATGATCCCTAAAATATAGGATAATCCACTTAATATTTTTATAGATTATAATTTTTTAATCCATGTCTTAACTAACTATCAGACTTTTATCTTCAATACCATCAATAATATATCACCAACATATACTTCTAGGAAAACTGCTACACTTCCACCAGTCCTCTTATAAATGATGGGCTCAAATTAATTCTTAACAAAACAAAATTTTCTCATCCCTTAATCACAATGAAGGCTCTATTAACTTGATCCTTTCTTTAATCCATAAATGAATCTTTTTATGTTTCACACAAGATTGTAATTCTTTTATGTCATAAACCCATTTGGTTGTGTTATATCAACATCATCTAAAAGCTTTCCACAAAAGAAGGAAATACTGGAATTTATTTTTTTGAATATTATATTCTTGGTATATTGAAATGGAATGTATAATTATAGTGTATTTCAGTTTAGAAACTGATGAAAATGTTTCATTATAGTCTATGGGTTGACATTTCTTAAACACTTTACTAACAATTCATGTTTTATAGTTTTTTACTTTACTACACATGTGCAATTTCTTCATCAATACCCATTTTTACCCAAAGAAAATTAAATCAATTGAAGAATTTACTAAAACCCAAACATGGTTTTATTATATAGAATCTATTTAAAATTTCATGCCTTCTTTCTGTTTTAAAAATACTAAGATACATATTTTTTCCTTGTAGGATAATTGTTCATTATTTTCAAATAATAATGTGTTACCTTCATTGATGATAAAAAATTCATACCTCTCTAGTTATCTACCCTTCCTGGAGATACTTCATAGTATATGTTTCTCTAGAATAACATTATTAGTAGTTCTTATATAATGTTTTCCTATACTAATTTATATATATCCTAAGCCTCAACTTCATTAAATTCTATATAGATCCTACTATCTCCTTTTGAGATGAAATCCATTTATAGAAACATAGTTTGTCTCTCCATGATTATTTTTCTATATTATAGAGACCTAGGATATACTTAATAAGACTTTATAATATTTCTAAATATTATTCTAGAGCAAGGAACTAATACAACATGTAATTATGAGGCCCAACGTTTCCCTAATTAATTGTATAAAAATATTGAATATATTTTATATTACGAACACACAATTAATTAAAAAAATGGGATAAATCTTAAACAGTTGATTAGATTAGAAATACAAAACCATATTTGGGTTAGGAATGCAGTTTTTACCCTATGTGAGACATAAAATGAGTCAGTGGAGGATGTTCAGACCCCTTTCTCATTGGTGGTGTGTTAAATGGATAAATTAAATTATTAAATTAATAATTTAATAGCACAAACCTGAATATCTCTCAAATGGGAAATCTGATGTAAAATATGAGACCACTGATGAGAATAGAAAGTAGGTTTTACCCTAGGAATGGTATAACCTTTTTCAGCGTCAGGAGGATGGCCTATGTTCCATTATTGATGATTAATTAAATAGTAAAATAATTGATTATTTAATTATTTTAATTATTTCTTTAAACCTGATGAGAGGTTATAAATTTTTTTAGAGAGCTTGGACTCATAATTCAGTTTGGATAACGACAAAAATCCTCTCTTCTCATGACCTCCCCATTGATGAACGATGAATGAAGAATAATGGAGCCTTTGATCTAGGTGAATCGAAGTGAAAAAAAAAACAAAAACTTCTTTTTATCATTGTGCAAGTGTGATATTTTTTAATGACAATGGATCCAATCTATGTAGGAATTATCTTTTGTAATCCCTTAACATAGATGAATTTTCACGAGGATCACGAATTAAAATTATTTGAATTAATTAATTTGTAGATCGAAAAACAATTTGTTGAATCAATTTATTATTGTTTATCTTAAAATTGAAATTCTTGAAGTATGATAAATATTTTTTGTTCAATTCCTTATGTAATTGATTCTTAACTATGATGAAAAAACAAACACAGCCATCGACATGCACTTTTATCATGATATTTTCTAATTAATTCTTTATGCGTTATTCGTAGAAAAATAATTAAGAGTGTCAAAAACTCAATGTTTCATTGAGCATGGCATACAGACGCCAAGATCTTGACCTCAGGATCACTGATCCGTATTCATTTCTTCATTACGAGTTAGATCGAAGCCAGAGTGGTACATAGAAGGATTCTGAGGCATGAGTCCAGCAAGGGTTCTGATGAGGTCAAGGGGTTTGGATGAAGTGAGCTGGGCAAGGCAGTTAGAGGTTGAGTGGGTGACCAAGGCAACAATGTTTCATTTAGGAAGGGTAGGTCGAGGCAACATGGTTGGCTTTTGAGAATGTGGACGAGGTGGAAGTCGAAGGCTCATGGGGGCATCAGTGTGGGAAGACGGTGCAACAGGGGGTCGTGTGTGAGGTAGTCTGAGATGACGCATAGAGAGACTGGCAATGGCGATAGATGATCCATCATAGGAAATGTGGTTGGAGAGATGGTCTATATAGTTTACACTGAGATATGTGGTGTGAAATATGGGGACGAAAAATATTTTAGAGAGAAAAATAAAATACAATAATAATATATTAATCATATAAGTTGAATTTGTTTATAATTATTTATAGATATATTAAAAATACAAATAATGATCTAATTATGCTAGATGCATGTGCAGAATGAAGACCAAGGGAGAAGTAACTTGAATTTTTTGAATGTTTAAAACAAAATTTTAATAATAATATTAAAATATTATTATTTTAATTTTCGTTCGTAAAACCTATATTCTATCGCAACTTCTTGGTATGATATTTGATTGAAGAACCTTCATTGGTAGTGTGAACCTAGAGTTGAGACAGTCATTTTAAGACTATTGTTTGATACCTTTTTAGGACTCATTATTTGGGTCATCAAAACAGACAATAATAATAAAATTATTATTATCATGGGATCTCATATCAGACACATATCCCTCATACGATGTCAGAATGAAAAACTATCTGTGATGTTGTGACCCTGAAATTAAGAAAAATGTTTCAAGATGAATTTTGGATATTTAAATCAAGATCAAGGTGTGGGCCCCACGTGGACCAGTTTTCACATGTTGCGGTGAAATGAAAAATTTTCACCAAGTATTCGTTCTGGGAGAATGAGAAGCTGACCCTGTGTGTTTTTATGAGAGGATCACAATGGTGCGATTGATATAATTTGTTTTAAGACCAAGGTGTGGGTCCCATGGGACATCTTTTAAGTGTAATGTGGTGACATGAAAATTTTCCATTGGGGGATTTATGAGGGAGAGTGAATAGTCTACCTCACATTTTTTCCTCAAATATCAAAATATTGTGATCCATTAGGATGTATAGAGCCTTATTTGTGATATCATTAAATGTGGATGTTTTGGGGTGGTATATGTAGAGGTGACCTCCGAACACTACAATGTTGTTCCTATGTGATTTTTGAGAGGTTCCAGTTCTTTAATGCTTTCTGAGAGGTACCATCTAGAATGGGTGGCTTGAGTTCCTTGAGGCTTTCTAAGAGGTACCATTCAGAAAGGATGGATAGAGTTCTTCGATGCTTTTTGAGAGGTCCCATCCAACATGGATGATTAGAGTTCCTCAATGATTTTTTGAGAGGTACCATCTAGCAGTGATGGTTAGAGCGGATCCGGTATTACCCTCCAGCTGGGATGGGAAGTGGAATTCCCGAATTATTCTTCCTAAATTACCCTAAATTGCATCCAGGAAATAGAGTTTTACATTGATGGTTCTGGGTTTACCCTCTAACTAGGCTGGGAAGTGGTGTTCTTCGATGATGCTTCTGGGCTTACCCTCTAGCTGGGATGAGAAGTGGTGTTCCCTGATGACCTTTTACCCTCAAGAGAGGCTAGGAAGTGGTGTTACCCATTGATGGTTCGGGGCATACCCTCCAGGGAGGTTGGGAAGTGGCATTCCCCAACGATAGTTCTGGGATTACCCTCCAGTGAGGTTGGGAAGTGTCATTTCCCGATGATTGTGTCATGTTACCCTATAGCGGGGCTGGGAAGTGGTGTTCCTCAATGACTAATAGAACCTTACCCTCAATTATGTGGCAAAATGGAGAGGCGTGGTTTGATTTACCTAAGGAATCATGAGAAAGAGGGGTTCTTTCCCCACCAAGATTCATTCTTGTGATATGACCTAAAATCATGCCGGCAAGTCAGTAATGCCCAAAGTAGATAGTATTGAAGTGCGGTGATTTGAGCCCCTCTGACTTGTAACTCATGGGAAGAAACATGAGGTGTTGGAGATCACATATGGTTGTTACCATGAAACTGTTGGCTACTCACTTTCTTGGGTGGGGAAATTGAGATAGAGATCCCCTTACTCTCTAGTTGTGTTTCTTGAATAAGCATACCTATTTTTGGGTGGATCTATACTCTTATATTCACTTTTATTAAACCTTTTTCTTTCTACTAGTCTTCTTTTTTTATATATATTACTTCCCCACTCTTAAGTACCTCCATGTCTTCTCCCTAGAGCCTTCAAAGAATCCTACTGAGTGTTTTTATACTTATCCCTACTTGGTATTTTCCCGCACTTGGTGTTCCCTTGAAAACAAAAGACAGGTTTATTGTGATATTAGAGGAGATTTAGGATACTGGGTGGTTAGACCACTTACAGTGGTTGTATCTTGGGATTCCTAAGCATGACCCTCCTAGCCATTTTACCTTTTTACCTAATGCTAAGTTATGTCACTTTTATAGTTGGGTGTATATTTTTTCCTTTCCCTTTACACTATACTTTTCTTGTAATTTTACTATTTAGAGATCAATACATATATGTTTGGTTTCCTTTATTATAACAGGGTTGTATCTTTTTTTATTTTCCACTTCACATTTACATTAAATTGGTAGTGTCTGTGTGTAAAATTTCTTAGGCAAAGGCCTCCCCCAGTGTTTTGTGCCTTTGGCACTAGTCGGTAACCCCTGGAATATAGAGGCGTGCTTGGGGTAATTGTGGCTCGAGCCCTGATATGGATTGAGTCATGAAAAAGTGGTATCAGAGGTAGTTTGACATTTGAGACATTGTTTGGACATTTCCCTAAAACAGTCTTGGTTGGGTTTAAGGAAATAGTGTCAAAGTGTCTCGTGATCGGCTATATGAACAGAGATTCTAGTGATGGTATGGGCGTCCGACATATCCATTCACCAGGACCCTAATTACCCGCTTGTTGAATTGACACCCTGAGACACTTGTTGCAGGGAACAATGGTACATGTATCATATAATATTGTGTATTTGACTATACTTCTTGAGTAAGCTCCCCACTTATGTTGATATATATATATATATATATGCCCATCTGACCACGGTACCCCTTGATAACATTTAGGATGTCTCCGCAAAGACAACTAGGTAGGATACTAGCTCCAATTAGTTACAATGATTCCATGAGCAACAAGATCTCAGTTCATGACCCATTGTGTTACCAATTTCCTCAAGGCGGATAGGTAAGAGCACCTCCACCTATTGAGAAAATAACATCCTTAGTTTATCTAGCTGAGGAAATGTGCAAATTAAGTTCACTTTGTGAGTTCCAGCGTCAGGGGCCACTGAGGTTCCATGGTGAGCCAAACCCTCAAGAAATAAAGGTTTGGTTAGAGTCAGTGGGCTCCCTCTTCAGACTTGTGTGGACACCAATGGATCAAATAGTGTCTTTGGCCAACCTTTTTCCATGGATTAGCTATGTGTTAGTGGATATTGGTTACTAAAGTACATGATGAGTTGATACTCTCATGGGATGGCTTCCAGCATCTGTTTCATGATGAGTACTACCCCTCCATCTTTCAGTTCACTCAACTTCAAGAGATGTTATAGTTTCAGCAAGGTGGGATGACAGTGACTGAGTACACAACTAGGTTCCCAAACCCCACATGCTACTCTTTGGACATTCTCTATGATGACTAATTTTGAGCACGAAGGTTTTAGAAAGGAATATATAGGAAGATACATGATATCATAACACCCTTGTGCATCCCCACTTATACCGGGGTGCTAGAGCAGGAACTGGTGACAAAATGATTCATGTCATGCCATACAGTTTCTTATAGAAGAGGGTACAATGGAGCTGAGACATTAGCCACAACTAGTAGACGTCATTCGACAAGATATTGGTGTAGAAGACTTTCTCTTGACCAGTCTTTGGAACATGGTCATATGGGGCCCAGACAACACAACAGTAGCATGATGGAAGAGTCCCTCTGACTTTTACACTCAAGGCATGGTTGTGTAGCAAATGCTCTTAGCGGGAAGTGCAGGAAGTCCTAGGCTCAACTAGTTCATGAAGTTTTAGAGTAGTTAACTTTCCATAAGTTGACCCATGGGGAGTAGCAGGGTATAAATTTTTTCAATTGACGGTGTTGAATCCTTCACTTATTAAGCGTGTAAGGGAGTCTCAGTTGTGATGCATTGACTATGAAATCCTACATGACCAGATATCCTTGGATGTTTCACCATATGGATATTCTGTATTAGGGAATCATGAGACTCTATTCCCTTAGAAAAACTTATGAGGATGGACCATCCCTTTGGTTCATGTGCTGTGACAATAAAGAAACATCCAAGAGTTTCCCTGGGAGAAGGAGTGCTAAGTGCGGGATCTGTATCCTGAGTTTTTCCCTAATTTTGGTTTTTGTGGATGAAAAAATTGAAGGAAGGAATAATGTAGAGACCTATTTTTTACCTAATAAGACTTTGAAATATTTCTAAATATTATTCCATAGTTAGGAACTAAGAGGATGTGAAATTATGAGGTCCGGTGTTCCTGGAATTAATTGTATAAAAAAATTTAATATATTTTATATTATGTACATGCAGTTAATTAGAAAAAACTGGATAAATCTTAAATAGTTAATCAGTTAAGAAATCTGAGACCACAGTTGGGTCAAGAACGTAGTGTTTAACCTAGGCGCGACATAAAATGAGTCAGAGCAGGACATTCAGACTCCTCGCTCATTGTTAGTGTGTTAAATGGATAAATTAAATTATTAATTTATTCATTTAATATCTCAATCCCAAATATCTCTCGAATGGGGACTTGGATGAAAAATCCGAGACCACCTATGATCTTAGAATATAGGTTTTACCAAAGGCATGGTATAACCTTTATCGGTGTTGGGAGGTTAGCCTGTGTTCCATCAGGGATGATTAATTAAATAATTAAACAATTGATTAGTTAATTATTTCCTTAATATCTTTAAACCTAAGGAGAGGTTAAAAATTATTCATTAAGAGGGGTTGTCCTCATAATTTAGTTTGTATAATTATGAAAAATCCTCTCCTCTCCTCTCCTCCCCATTGACGAACGACGAACGAAGAACAATGAAGCCTTGGATCCAGGAAAATCGAAGTGCGACAAACACAAAAAAAATCTTCTAATCGTTGATCAAGTGTGATCTTCATCAAAGACAATAGATCCAATCTAGGTGGGGATTATCTTTGTGAATTCCTTACACTAATATAATTTTCATGATGAAAATGAATTAAATTTATTTGAAAGAATTAATTCACATATTGAAAAACAATTGGTTGAATAAATTTCTTCTTATTGATCTTGAAATTGAAATTGTTGAAGTATGATAAATATTTATTTATCAATTCCTCATGTTCTTGATTCTCAACGATGATGGACAAACAAACCCAACCATTGATCCACACATAGACCATGATCATTTATTATTCATTTTTCATGCATTCTTCATCGCCAAATAATTAAGCGTGTCAAAAACTCAATGGTTTGTTGAGAACGACATACAGATGTGGAGATCTTGACCTAAGGATCCTAGATCCACATTCATCTCTTCATTCCAAGTTAGATAAAAGCTGGAATGGTGTGAAGAAGTATTCTGCAGTGCAAGTCTGGGGACAGTTCTGGTGCGGCCAAGAGGTTCGACTGTTGTGAGTTGGGTGAGGTGGCTAGAAACTGAGTGGGTGACTAGCGCGGTGGTTCATAGTTCAAGAAGGACAGGGTGAGCCCGCCCAGGAAGCTTATGAGCAGGTGGCCAAGGTGGAAGTCGAAGAATCTCAAGGTTACTAATGTGGGAAGGCCACACAGTAGGGGGTCTGGTGTAAGGTGGATGGAGATGATATGGGGAGTGACCAACTGTGGTGGCAGAAGATCCAACAGAGGATGCATGGTTGAAGCGATAGTGACTAGGGTTTACAAAGGGATAGGTGGTGTGAAATTCGAAGAAGAAGAAGAAGGTTGGATAGAAAAACTAAAATATAATAATAATATATTAATCATACAAGTTTATTATGTCTATCATTATTGATAGATATATTAAAAATAAAAAGAAGGATCCAATTAAGCCAAATGTGCATGCAACATGAAGAACAAGGGAGAAACAAAATGTTTTTTGGAAGGTTTGAAACAAAATATTAATAATATTATTAAAATATTATTATTTTAATTTTTGTGGGTAAAACCTATATTCCATCGTAACATCTTCTTATGATATATGATTGACAAACCATCAGTAGCAGCGTGAACCTAGAGTTGAGATAGTCATTTTAAGAACAATGATGGATACCTTTTTAGGACTCACTGTTCGGGTCAACGAAACATCCAATAATAATAAAATTATTATTATCATGGGATCTTGTATTAGACACATCTCCCTCATACGATGTCGGAATGATGAACCATATGCAATGATATGGCTTTGAAATTATGATGGTCATTTCTAAACCAATTTTGTATATTTAAATCGAGATCATGGCATGGTTCCCCCGAGGCCCAGTTTGCACGTGTTGTGGGGAAATGCAACTTTTTCACTGGGTATTCATTCTAGGGGAATGAGTAGTTGATCCTGTGTGTTTTTTTGAGAGGATCACAATAGTATGATCTATATAATTTGTTTCAGGATAGATGTGTGGGTCCCACAAGACATATTTCAAGTGAAATGTGGTGACGTTCAACTTTTCCATCGGAGGTCCGATTGGAGAGGGTGAATAGTCTAACTCATGTTTTTTTCTAAAGGATAACAATGGTGTGATCCACTTGGATGTGAAGAGACTTATTATTGATCTCATTAAATTTTAATGTTTCCGGATGATATGTACATAGGAGACCTCCAATTACTGCAGTGTTGTTACTTGGTGCTTTTTGAGAGGTTCCGGTTCCTTGATGCTTTCTGAGAGGTACCATCCAGCAGGGATGGACAGAGTTCCTTGATGCTTTATGAGAGGTACCATCTAGTAGGGATGGACAGAGTTCCTCGATGGTTTATGAGAGGTACCATCTACTAGGGATGATCAAAGTTCCTCAATGCATTTCTAAGAGGCACCATCTAGTAGGGATGGCCAGAGAAGATATGGGATTACCCTCCAGCTGGGAGGGGAAGTGGAGTTCCCTGATGATCCTTCCAAGATTTACCTCCTTTTGGTACTGGTAAGTGGCATTCCTTAATGATAGTTATGGGTTTACCCTTCAAATGGGCTGGGAAGTGGCATTCCCTGATGATCCTTCGTGGCTTCCCCTCCAACTGGGTTGAGAGGTGGAGTTCCCTGATAATCCTTCTAGGCATACCCTCCATATAGGAATGGAAGTGGTGTTCCTCGATGATGGTTCTTGGATTACCATCCAGTGAGGCTATGATGGGGCATTCACCAACAAAAGTTCTAGGATTACCCTCCAGCAGGGATGTTAAGTGGTGTTCCTGGATGATAGTGTCAAGTTACTCTCCAGCAGATCTAGGAAGTGGTGTTCCTCGATGACTACTAGAGAAGGAGCCTTGATTGTGCAACAAAATTGAGAGGCATGGTTTGATTAAACTAAGGACTCAGATGAAATAGGGGTGCTTTTCCCACTAAGATGCATTCTTTTGATGTGACCTAAAACCATGCGAGCGAGTCAATGCCACCCAAAGATGATAGTATCGAAGTGTGGTGATTTGATCCCCTTTGACTTATAACTCCTGGGAAGACACATGAGGTGTTTGGAATCAAAGATGGTTGTTACCTTGAAACTACTAGCTACTCACATTCTTGGGTTGAGCTTTTGAAATGGATAACCCCTTACTCTCTAGTTGGGTTTCTTAAATGAGCATATCTATTGTTGGGTGGAGTTGTACTCTTATATCCACTTTTACTACCCCTTGTTCTTTCTACGGGTCTTCTTCTACTATATCTCTTACTGATATCCTCTTCAGTACCTCTCTTGATGCTCCCTCAAGCATTCAGGGAATCCTACTTAGAATTTTTATACTCACCCCTACATGGGATTTGCCCACAGATGGTGTGACCTTATAGAAAAAAGATAAGTTGATCATGAAATCAGAGGATCTTAGGGATATGGGTTTCTTGGACCGTATGTGGCGGTCATAGGTTGGGATTTAGGAGTGTGACTCTTCTAGCTATTTTACTTTTTCACATGTTTCCAGGTTGTGTCACTTTTCTACTTGGGTGTTTATTTTGTCCCTTTCTCTTTCTTCCCTATTTTTCTATTACTTTTACTATTTAGAGGTTGATGTATATAAGTTTGGTTTCCTTTTTATAGAAGTGTTGTATCTTTCCTTCTTCTTCTCTTCACTCTTCCATTAAGTTGGTTGCGTGTGTGTGTACAGTTTATTTGGAAAAGGTCTCCCCCTTGCTTGTTGTGTCTTTAACGCTAGTCTCCAACCCCTGGCCTATGGAGTTGGGCTTGGGGTAGTTAC
The DNA here is from genome assembly GCA_963277665.1 of Viscum album. Taxonomy (NCBI): domain Eukaryota; kingdom Viridiplantae; phylum Streptophyta; class Magnoliopsida; order Santalales; family Viscaceae; genus Viscum; species Viscum album. Next base: position 1,892,093,215 of record OY728165.1, on the reverse strand, counting down.
AACTTGAGCCTCAGTATGGATTGGGCCATGGCATATAAAATAGATCAAGCATGTAATATCCAATTTTCTTAGGGATATCCTATAATGATATACAGTCTTCCCTCAAATAAAATTTGTTTGTAGTACTAGAATTAATAAATTATCTACATCAAAACACATGAATATGTGATAAATAATATTTCTCCCATACTATACAATCATATGGGATTCTACTCATGAATTTAGTTGGAACATAATTTCTTTTATATGTTGTTTTATTTAATGCATATCCTAAAAAGGGAGTTAAAGATCTACATGAATCATCATCATTCTCACCTTTTCCAATATTGAAAAGTTCCCCCTTTCTAAAACACCATTATATTTTCAGGTATATGGTGGGGTGAGTTGGGAAAATATCCCAAAATCTATAAGATAATCAAAACATTATTAGTTAAGATACTCCAATCCTTGGTTTGAGGGGAGCTTATTTATCTTCTTACTAATCTCATTCCCTACTTCATAGTTGTAATAATTAAATTTATCAAAGGATTTAAACATATACCTCATCTATTAAAAATATTCATATATACTAAAATCATTATTAAATGCTATAAAGTATGAGTAACCACCTCTAGCCACTAAATATGAAGGTCCACACACATATATATGAATTAATTCTAGAATCACTGTGGCTTTCTCATCCTTTACACTAAAAAAAGATCTAATCATTTTAGCTTGTAAACATGAATGGAATATTTTCAATGGCCTCATCTCAAAATATTCTAATAATTTATCTATATATAATTTTGATAAAAAATATTTGTTTACCTGAACATGTTAGTGATAAAATAACTAGGTGTTATATGAGTCATGTGAAATTTTTTATCTATCTCCATTAGTTTATTTTCATATTTTAGAATATAAAGGTAATTATTCAAATTTTATATCCCATAACATATTTTATCTTTATAAAAGTGGAATTGTTTTTGATGAACTTGAAAAAAATCCATCCATTCTTGAACTGGACACATAAAATATGTTGTTGGTTATACAGGTAACATAATAAAAATTCATTAAAACAATAATCAATCTATTCAGAAATGTCATATTGTAGTATACTAAAACCAACAAAGCTAATTTCACTCCATTGGATATTTAGTGATACACCTCACATTTAGAAATATTCTAGAGTCTATATGATTTTAATATTTTGATAAAAATATGAGAACTAAAAACTACATATAACATCTAATTTAATAAATATAAAATTTCCACTTGATAATTAAAATACTTTAAGCATCCCTTGTGTTATTTTATAGGCCACCATTATTATTCTAGTGGCATTTCCTTCCATAAGAAATATATTACATCCTTCTATTTGTCTTTCCACTAGATATTTTTATTCTTGGAAGGGTAGTGAGATGGTTCTGGAGACTTAGAAATTTCTTTATAAATCAAAATTCCCTTCAACCTATTCACCATAAGGGGAAAAGGCCTTCATGATTCATGTACTTATACACTTCTTGAATCAAAATCAATATATATGGGATAATCTCATGTATATTTTTAATGTTTAAATTAATAATAAAACATGATAATCATATATGATGTGAAGAGAGAAAATATTAGGTAGACGGTTCCTTATGAACCTTGAATCCAAAGATTTAAAAATTCACAATGTAGTCAATTATCTTTACTACCTGATGTTCATATGAAACTACTTCTTATAGTATGGAAAAAAAATTTCCATGTATATTTCATATGTCTCTTATTTTTCCTTATCATAAAAGTTATCATGAAGATGGGATAACATGGAGTATGAATCTATATCTTGGAAAATATTATAGAGATCAGTAGTCTTGGATACTAACATGAGGAATTTTAAATCCAATGTTTCATCCACAACATTTTAGAAGTATCTTTTTTTCTCCCCACTATCCTTTTAAGAAGGCTCAACAAGAACTAGGGAGTCTAATACATAAAAATTACACTCATGGAATATTATAATGAAAAAGTGGATATATCATTCCCAGATGTTAGCATATGTTTAGATATTAACCTTATCCAAGATGGATCACAAGGATAGTGATGTGTTTTAATAGTTTACAATTTATTTATAAAAAATAATATTATATACTTTGTATACTATCATGATTACCCATTATAACATAATTAATTAATTTAGTCCACGTCCCACTATTTTATGATATCCCAATATCCCTCACTGTTAGATTAATAATATCCAGTTACTTAGATATTCTACTATAAAGGATCTAAAATTCCGTTACAAAAACCTAAAACAATACCTTATAAAATTATTCAATGTTATTTTGTAGTGTTTGCGGGCCTACTAGATTAACTCGCAAACCCTTGATCTAATGATTGGACTCCCTAATCCTAAAATCTGAAACTAATATTTTCTTAATACTTTCCTTTAAATTAAATGGATTATCACTGAGTAAATAAAAACATTTTCTAATATAATTTGAGTCGTCATAAACCTTTCATTGGAACCCCCAAATAATTTAAAGAACCCTTATGTGGGTGAAATAATTACTTTAAACAATGGTCGATTTCTAAGTCAGGTAATGGGAGATATTTTCCTACTTAATATCCTGATTGAGAGATTTTATTTAACTTATATATACATATTATTTATTTTATTCTTCACAATATTATTAATGTTATTTGGAACTTTCTTAATTAATTCACCATGCCTAATAAAGTAATTTATGTATAATAATTTTAAATTATTTCATCCTTAGTAGGATTGTTAATTTAGATTTTGTATTTGACCATGTTTAATCAACCAAATAGATCATGCATAAAAAAATCATGCATTGAATATATAAAATAAACATTTTATACGGTCACAAATTTTTTTCATCAGTTATTTTATCGAGAAATGATGAAACAACCTTGAACTCAGGGGAAAAAACTCTTCAATCCCACACATGGCTCGAGTTACACTATTTTTTTCATTTACTTTTGTTTCATTATGGTTAGATTCTATTGGATTGGGTCTTAAACCCTCTCCTCTCACTAAAAGATCCATTATTTACAGATTTTTACTTACTTATAGGTGATTGGTACCATAATTTTAGGGCTACATAAAATAAACCTTGGAAATTCATGCCCATAAATAATAAAGGAGTTATGGATGATACATAGATAATCATATTTAATTTAACAACATTATCACATAAAAAATGAACTAAATAATTAAACTAGGTGAATAAATCAAACACATGTACATGTTAGTGAAGATTATGATCAATCGTAACATTTAATGACACATGAATTTTAATATTGCAAGGAATCATTTTAACTCATTTTAACTAAGATAAATTTATTTTAATAAATAAATCAATCTACTAATTAATTAATTAGCTATTTATTTTAATATTTTATAAAAACAATCCATGACTTGTAATTAGATTCACATACCCTATTTTTTGAAATAAATTAAATGTATTTAATTTTAATTTAAAAATAACTATGTATACAACATGTACTAAAGAGGCCACATGGAATATACCTTTTGTATTAGATTAAATCCATTTCTGAAAATTAATTCTTACTTGATATGTATTGTCACTTGATATATCATGTGACAAAAGTTGTGTATGGTCCTTATTGTTTAATTTTTAATTACATTAAATGTATCCCCAAAAGGAATGTTATGATATATATAGTGCATAGTTACGTGGGTTAAGATGAATAGTATTCCTAGAATGTCTGAATAAAAGAAATAAAATACATGATAACTGATACTATTAATTCAATGAAGTACATGATGTGCATGATTAACCTTAAATGTCATGTAGTTGTGGAATTTATATGTTGTTAATTATTCAGTGTGTATACACACATGACACTCATAAAAAAAACATAGTGTATTGCTGATGTGAAATGACACTTATCACATGGAATATACATAAAAACATGTTATGTAGCTTCTATATCACTTGAATAACGCCAAGTATTGACCAAAAAAACATGCCCAAAATCAATTAGCATATACCTTTCATGGGATAACATGTGTTACATAGAATACACATACTAGATAATTGTCATGATGTTTATATTTAGCCACATTTATTGGTTAGTAGTCAATACCTAACATGTATTGACACCATATATTAACCAAAAAAATTTCTATGATTTATGTAGGAAAAAAATCATATGGGGTTACACAACATGTTCATCATTGGTATTCCATATAATTTTTATAAAACCCTGTTCAATACAGGCAATAAATATGTTTCATATAGACCATAGGGAATTTATTTAAGAATATTTCCATGGAATATCTAAGTTCCCATTATATTAAGGAACTACTATAAGCCTTTAATATAATAAATAATTCATGGAAATTATCACATTAATGTTACACAAAAGAATAGTCATTATTGTTAATATTTTAACTATATTTTAGAAATCAAAGGTAAAAAGTTAGTTTGTTTTAGGAAACAAACTCCAATTGTTATAATATAATGTTTTCCCATTTAATGTTTTGGAAAAAACTTAATAGTGTTTACCCATATAAATTGATGGCAGAAAACTACATAACTAAGTTCACATTAAAGTTTTTATTATTATTATTTGGTGATCAATCTGGTTGACCCTCTATTAATTATTAACCCTAAGAGTGGATAGATAGAGATAAAGAGAGTGACCAAATGTTGAGACCCTCATGACACGAGATGTGCATAGAGTAGTGGGATTCCATGCCTATTACTAATTATCCTAAATTATGACATCTTGAATTGGTATAGATTTTTTTGAGTTGTGTGTTTTAAATTTTAGTTTCATTCTACCAAGACATCCTCTAGTGAAGCACCAATTGGATAGGGAGAAGAATTCCCCAATAGTATTTGATTCGAAACCCCTAATTGTGATGGTACTGAAAAAAAGAATGACTCTGAGAGATTATGCTACAAGTTAATAAGTTTATGGAAAAAGAGTATCAATGTGTCAAGGATTCAATGTTTGAGTTGATTTGTGAGTTTAAAAATGCAACATGTACTCATCTTCAGAAGTGATGGTGGACCCCAATCTATTGATCTCAAGGCATAGTTGATATCTATAATCTTTGATCATTTCAATAATTCCCCTATGAAGTGGGTGTTTTTGGTTGGTTATATGCATTGGGGAATAATTAAGTGTTTGTAGGACATCATATTCTGGATATATCAACATGTGGGGTTGTCCTACAAGTATATTTATATTATTTTATAGATTATTTCTTCACTAATAACAAAAGAGTGGATATATACCATGATTTCACATATCTCCTTTGGAGGGAAATGTCAGTTATAGATTACAGAATGTGTTTCATGAAACATCTATGTTTTTATCTAATTATAGTTGAGGAAGAGGAAAACAAGGATAGATTATTCAAGGATGGTCTCGGTAATGACATTTGAATTCAGGTGAATTTATTTTCCATGACATCATTTACTAAGGTTGTAAATCAGGCCCTCATATATAAGAGGAACATAAATGAGTGAATGGGATCTGGGAATTTAGATTCTACTATGGATACTTATAGAGGATATTTAGGTAGTATTAATTAAAAGATTAAGGGTTTATATGAGGGAGATAATGGGAAGTGTAGTTGGATTGGTCGTTCATCACATCTTCTTATGAGAAGAGGTTATGTGGAGTGTTAGTAGTATAGTAGTATGGGTCACATGTGATCTTAGATCCACTAACAACATATGAAGTTGTAATTATTTGAGAATGTGGGTAACCTAAAATGGTTTTGTAGGATTACTCTAAAGTTAGCCAGTGGTTGAGGGTCTGGTAAAACAAAAGGATCTAGAACAAGGCTAGTAGAACTACAAGAAGTGGTAGTCAAGGGTTCCTTTGGTCATTTGAGTCATATAGATTTATTTAGTTCATAATGGTAAGTGAAACAATATCAATAGGGAAGTACACAAAAGGGTAGTTAGGTTATAGGTGATTTTGGGTAAGGCTCAGGCTAGAAGAAAATTATTTAGCCAACTCCTACTAATCACGTTGTCAATCCATCAATAGTTCAACATATGGTTTTAGTGGGACCTAAAATTTCTTTTACTTTGTTTTATATGTGTTTATCTCAATCATTAATATCTATCCAGTTTGATGATGTATTGAGTTTAACTATATAGTATCAATAAGGGGTGTTGTTTGTTGATATTCCATTAGGGGTTTTATTAAAGGTATTAAATATATGTTATTTGTGTGATATTGTGATTATAAATTAAAGGACTTTATAGTATTTCGTTGTGACAGAGATTCATAGTTTTTATGTGATCCTTTAAAAATATTTAATGTCTCAATATAGAGTGTACATTGATGTAACAAATGATGGGTATCCTTCACATCTACCGAGGGTGATTATTATACCCTAGTTAGGGAGTTTTATTTTTGATATAGGTCATTTAGGACCTATCCATCAATTTCTAGGACTGTAATATTCTCCATTATCTAGTATTGTTTTAGGTGATGAGGAGATGTGGTAGCCAATATTTCCCCTTACTAATGAGAACTTTTCAGACACCATTCCTAAAAAAGTATTAGGGTTTCCACCTAAAAGGGAGATTGAGTTTATGATTGACATTATTCTTGGTATAAATCCTATATCTTTTTATTTCTAATAGAATAGATCCTTAACTTCTTAGAGATATGATGGCTGAGTTGAAGGAACACGAGGTGAAGGAATTTATTCTCACTAGAATATCCCCTTGGTGTTCTCCTATACTATTCATCAAGAAGATAGATGATTAATTATGATTATATTTGGATTATTAGAGGTTTAATCTCAAGAAAATAAAGAACTAGTATCCTATTTTATGTATAGATGACCTATTTGAATAATTAAGAAGATCCAGATTGTTTTCTAACATTTAGTTGAGTTCCAATTATCATGAGTTTTTGATGAGACCTTTTGATATTCCTCATAGAATAGTGAAGATTAGTTATCCTCTATATATATATCTTCAGAAAATATTTTGATTAATTAACATAGAAATATTCTTGGAACTGATGAATTAGGTCGTCCATATATATCTAGAATTAGATGTGGTCCTATTCATTAATGATATTTTGGTATCATCCTAGTTGATGGTGGAAAATTCTTAATATTTGGAGATTTTATTGGAAAAAATAATATAGCATCAATTATATGCCATGCTCCAAAAATATTAGTTTTAGAGTAGTGAAGGGAGATTCTTAGTTAACATGATATCTAAGGCAGATGTATTTGTAGACCTTGAGATAGTTAAGGATACAATTTCTTTATATCAACCCAAGAATATTTTTCATATTCATAGTTTCCTAATATTAAAAAAATTACTACCATAGGTTTATTAAAGACTTATCCCATTTGGTAGTATTAATGATGAAAATGACCAAGAATAGGGTAATGTTTGAGGGCTTAACTTATTAGGAAAGGTATTTTCTGAAGTTTAATTTTAAATTTACATTGATCCTTGCCTTACTTGAACTAGTTAAGGTGTATACCCTATATTTTTATGTATTAGGGGATGGTTTGGGAGCCTTTTAATGCATAATTTCAGGTTGTTTTCTATAAGTAAAGGTGGTTGAGGATGTATTGTTAGAATTATTTTATCATGATTTCAAAATGGAATTGGTAGTGTACACATTAAGATGTTGGCTCACTAACTATTAGTCAAGAGGTTTTTGGTGTATACAAACCATTAAATCCAAAATTATATATTCTCTCAGTATGACCCAAACCTTCAGTTGTATAGGTGGTTCATGTTTACATTGTGCTTAAACTTCTAGATTTAATATGCCCCTATAAAAGGGAACATTATAGATGATTCACAAACAAGAAGAATTTGGTTTAGGTGATGTAGAAGGTGAAAAGTGAATAAAATTTAATGACCCTCTTCACTAAGATACATCTTGATGTCCAGGAGTACTAGTGCCAAGTTACCCTCATATATTTTAATATTACATCTTCAATCCTCAAAAGGGTGAAGGATAATAGTTATTTGATTTGAGTTTTCTAGTAATAATGGATAACATATATAGTGAGGAGCCACCATGTGACTTGTCCCTAAATGAATATAAGATCATTTATGTATGAGATTGAGTTGTGGTCCAAATAAGCTTGCACGAGAAGCTGATACAGGACTAACAAACCACGAGATGAAATACATAACAAGGGATTACCAAGATGTAACTTGAAATTCAAAACAATTATTAGTGGACTAAGATGGTGAATTAAATTAGAGGTTTCATCACATGATGCATCATCTATCAATAGTTATATTCTAAGCATTAGTGACCTATAAGAATTCATCAAAAATTACTCATTCCCAAGTGGAAGTGGCATGCCATGATGATGTAAATAATGGATGGATTTATATGGTATTTTTATGGTACTATTTGTATGTGGGTGATCATTTACTAGTTGATAAAAGTTTTATAATTCTTACCAATACAAGAGACTTTTATTATCAATACATTAGGTCAATTATATAACTTGGAGATATTTTATCTTCATGTAGTTCTTAGAATCATAATATATGATTTGGATTCTTTTTTTCATCAAACTTTGGATAAATATTTTCCAATTTTTTTAATAAATAAGAACAATTGAGAACTATTTAACATCATTATTCAAATAGGAAGTTTAAGTGTACTATTTGGGTGTTGAAGGAAATGATTTAAGAATGTATCCTTGATTTTGGAGGTTAATGTGAGAACAATATTTGTTTTGTGGTGTTAAAATATAAAAATAGATATTTGGTATAGATTTAGATGAAATATTTTAGGGAATCAAATGGTAGGTAATGCAGATAGTATTTTTTACTCGATAAAGGTAGTTGAGTAGACTAGTGTTGGACCAAGTCTTGTATAGGATACATCAAAGAAAATCTAGTTGAATATGAAGTTGTTAAAAATATCATATAGTATGAATAAATATTATACTGATTGAAAATAACTTCCTCTAGATTTTATGGTTTGTGATTGAGTATTCTTGTGAGTGTCACCGCATTTAAGGCATCACCTTATTTAGAAGAAGGGAATGTTAACACATTGATTCATGGGCCTATCCATGTTTGGAAAGAGAATCAATACCGTTGTATATAAAATATTATTTCCATAGATATATAGTTATGTGAAAGATATATTCCATGTATATACAAATCAAATATAACATCTTAAACCTTCACACATGATTAATGGTGATGATGTTGAGATAGGGTCAGAAGCATTGTTTGATAAAAGGTCAGTTCATATTGTGGATTTTAGTGAGAATATACTTTGATAGAGGATCTACCATCTAGTATGTGTAAAATGGTAGAAAAAGTGTATCAAGGAGGATAATTTGGATAAAGAGTCTGATATATGAGCTTAGTAGCAAGAGTTGTTCCCCAGTGAGGCCTAGTAATGCATTTTGAGGATAAGCTTCTATATGGTGGGGAAGTTGTAACACCCCGTATGTCCTTGAGGTAAAAATTTCACATTATTTTTTGTAAAACACTATATATTTTAGTGTTTTGGGTTGATTGAGGTTTTATAGGGGAAAAAGGGTATGTTTAGGGTAATTAACCCCATTTTTAGGTAGAAAATATACTAAATGTGGTTTATCACATGACAATACATAAGGGTTACAATGTGATGACGGCCAAATAAAATTATTTCATGAAAAAATATAGGACATTTCATCGGGAATGCTTAGTTCCTTACACTATTAAGTATCCATGATTCTTGGGTGCCACTATAGTAGAGATTATTTCCCTATTAAGGGGGTGTTTATATTGTGGATATGAGTCAGTGAGATATATCCTAACACTAATACTCGAATCTTGTGTTAAAAACATGTACTTTCTAAACTGACTCTCATAAAAAATTAATCAACCCCAAATTAAATGTTCATAATTATATTTTCAATAAAAATAGTAATTCACTTATACACAAAAGACCTTTTTAGTTTTACAATTTTAGATAATTAAGAAAAACCATTTAAGTAACAAAACCCTTGTCTTTCTCATCAAATGGGACTTTTTTGATTACACCAAGAACTTATTATTTCATATTATATATTTAAAATATCCCAAAAAAATTTCTACACATGATAATATTCATATCCATGTCCTACCTAGTATCTTACATCATAACATATTGAAATAGAAACATAAGAAAGGGTGGTATTAGATTCTTAGTAGGGATAAACATGGAAGATACAAATCAATGATCAAGAGTTATCATAATATAAGTATAAGGGTATTAGAACATGATCATAACATATGAAAACATATCAAAAAAGCCATAGAACAAATATCATGATCCATGAAATAAATATTTTTCATAATAAAAGACAAGATTATCAATTGTGAAGAATCATCACTTATCAATCACAAGAAATGAGAGCATCTCATAAGCATAATACAAGATTTTGTAGCACATAGTTAATCATATAAATTATAATTCAAGGATACAAAACAATACATTCATCACATAGAATTCTTGGGATAACCACCCCCATACCTTCTTGGCTTGGGTTAACTACCTGTGTACGCTCTTGGGCCTAGAAAAACATCCCATGTACCCTCAAGGGATTAGCCTAACTGCCTACATATCCTATTATGATTAGAATAAATACCGATGTACCCTTTATGATAAAGAGATATAAAACAATACCCAATTCATTGGATGGAAAAAAGAAATCAATCCATTATATATTGTTAAACCATACATATGTATTCCATCAAAGCACAAGAAACATTCATCATTTCATAAAATCTTAATTAACCCATGTGAAAGAAATGGGTTTATAAAACCATAATAATCATGATCCCTTAATAGAAACTAAGTGTATGGTATTATAATATCTTATCCATAGTGAAGAATAATAATCCTTAAATAATAATGATGTTGATGGTAAATAATTTTATAAAAAAATTAGAATGATTCTTTAAAAAACAAGAAGACATATTATTTTTTTTTGAAAATTTTAGAAAATAAAAATTATAAGAAAAATGGTAATATTATTTTTTTTATTAAAAAATGAATTTTTTAAAGAAATATTAATTATAGAGAAATTATAGGATGATGTGAAAATTCTTTCATGCCTTAAACATTTAAAAAACATTATTATCGTTATTAAGAGAGTAAAAAATGACCCATTCAAAAAATTATAAGAATAATCATTTAAAGTGTTTATTAATAAAGTCAAATATTTTAGAAACATAAATTTACCAATCATTTAAAATTATAATATAACTTCTATAAATCAACCTTTAAGAACATGGATATGGCTTAAAATGATTCATAACTAAAAAGAATAAATAAGGTCTTCTTTTTTGGGATCATTCTTTCTAAATTCCGGAGTAAAAAAGATAGTATAAATGGATATACTACATTAAAACCTATAAATAACCAAATGAGAATAAATTATATGGAATTTTGGAGAGATAAAAAATATAATTCATAGTAATGGAAATTGAAACGTAAATAATCCCATTAAAAAGAGATATTGTAACATAAACCACCTTAAGTAATAAATTTCTTCATATGCACTCTAAAATCATGTTTAATAAATTTAAACACGTTATAAATCCATAAAAAATCCATATTAATACTAAACTTGTTTTATATCTTTCCATTATAATTTATAATTACCCATTTAGCAACAATTGGTCATTAAAATAATATCTAGGTGTCAATTGTTCTATTTTCCTCATATGATTCAGTTCAATGATTAATGTATTTCCACCTTGGTCATGGTTTAATAAGAAAAATAATAATAATAATGGCATAAATATCATATATATTCATTATAAGAACTTTTATAACTATCAATGCAAGATAATTATGATAAATAAATTATGTCACTTTATTGATGTGATTGTTTGCACGTACACATGTGTGAGGTTTTCATTTTTTAAATTGATTGAAATAAATAGAAGTAGAAAATAATTTATCTTTCTATAATCCCAATTATTATATATATATGATATATATTCATTAAATTTATATATATAACCCACTATGAAAGGTGGTGATGAAAAATGAAATACATGTTTTGATGGAAGTGGAAGCCCACATGTACACACGAGAAACAATTTCATTTTCTATTAAATAGATGAGAAAGAGATAATCATTATTATATAAAAATATTTACATTTAATTTTATTTATTTTTATAATATTATGATATATATATAACAGATTCATATGATTTTTAATAAGAAATAAACTTAAAATAATGTGATCAATACAATTACCTCAACCTTGAGTATCCTCTACACTACACCATAATCCCTTTTAGGTTGGCCTTTTAGTTCTATCAGAACCTATAAGACATGTGTATGGGATTTTATAAACAATTTCCCAAGATATGGGTTAATTTAAGGTCCTCAATGTGTGTATATATTTCAGTACATGTGTTTCCCTTGTTAATATGAGGGGAGTGGAACCATTTTAAATACCCAGAATCTTAAAATAATATAATGTCACTTTCTTGGGATTGTGGAAAAAATTAGAAAAATTTCAAAGATAATGTTAAAATATTATTAAATACAATCAAAAAATAAATTAAGGAAATGTTATTTGTGGTGTTAAAATATTTATCCATTAGTTTAACCCCATTTTAATCCATTTTAACCTTTATCATGATAATTGAACTTTTACTATGATAAAAATTATTTATGAAAAAATGAAAAGTAACTTATTACTAAATTTGAATATTTTTATCCTTATTTTGGAATCCACATTTCAAGAATCAATTTATAAAGGTGTAAAAAATTAATTTAAATATCAGTACACAAAATATGAATTAAAACAATGTTTAGATTAATGAGTTTTAACTAGAGAGATGAATTTTCACCAAAATCATGTATAATTTTTTTTACAATTGAATTTATTAATATATGTGTAAAAAAATAATAATGTTATCAATTTAAAAGAAATAAAAAACCTAATACATAACTTTGAATACTAAACTAAACTAAAATTTTATTTTAATAATTTATAACTTATTTTCCACAATGTCAATCATATTTTTGAAAATAAAAAATAACTGTTTTAAATTAATTATTTTACTCCTTAGATATTTTTTTTGATAAATAAAATGGTTTTATATATTTTCAAGATATATTTATAAAAGGATTATGTCATAAATTTTTGGAAATTTGTAAAAATGTTATTTTTTAATATTCAAAAAAGATTAAATATTTTAGAAAAACACTAAAAATCACCATATTTTTAATTTTAAATCATAAATTAAAAAAATAAAATAATATTTTTCCTATTAAAATAAAAAATTTCAAAAAATTTATTTTAAATAAAACATATTTGATATAAAAATTAATATATCTAAGAAACAATTTTTTGTTTATCCATGAATAATTAAATTATCAATCCTTCAAGCTGATTATTTATTTATGGCATTTTTTAAATTTATTTTTCTGATTATTTATTTAATTTCACCAATAAATTCTATTGATCTCGTTCCAAAAAATTTAATAACTATATCAAAAAGTCTAATTCTCAAAAAATTCCAAATTTATAAAACCATACATAATAAAGAAAACATATAAAATTTATTAGGTTAATAATTTAATGTTTATAGAATTTAAATATTTACATAAAAAACATCATTAAATTGCATAAGATATAAGGGTAAGATATTCATTAGTGGAAGTAATGGGTGGTGGGCCAGTTAGTAAGGATTTAATAATGATTTCCATGATCTATAAATTCTCCCGTAGTCAATTATTCACTAGACATACTTATTATAGTTTATCTCAAGATTAGTTAAGGGATAAATCTACTGAAAAAACCTCTGTTATAAGATCAAACTAATACTACTCATAAGGAACACTGATACTACATGATACAATTGCTATAGATTTCATAATATGGTTAATTATATTTATACCTGATAATTCAATGGTTGTTTATAAGGTCAAATTTAATACTTTTAAAATGTATGAAATTTTTTTAATTCATTATTGTGTATGAAAAAAGATATTAAAAAATATGTATTTAAATGAAAACACATACAAAAATCTTGGGGTGTTACATTCTACCTCCTTAAAGAAATATCTTCCTCACAATTTTAATTATCTTTTTCTAATGAAAATATCTAAGGGTATCCCTAAGATAGTCCATATCCATGATGGGAAATCAACCATATTATCTTTATTAAGACTATTGAACTCATATTTTACCCTTATAATTATCATTTCCCTAATATTATGATTCTCCCTAAACATAATAAATATATTGGATTTAATTTCCATTGAGAGTTCATAATAATACTTATACGAGTAATGATCATACACTGATTGAAGATATAAAATATGACTTTCTTACCTTTGTAATTGATGTGGTCTGTTATAGATGGATACAATCCATTCCAAATATCATATCAAAATTTATGAAAGGGATATTAATTTTATAAGTAAAAATTATATTCCAACAAAATTCTATTAGAAATAGGTTATTTTCTTAGGATGCAATCACCACGCTACTAGGAACATTAACTAATAATTAGTTATTTTATCATTAGTATGATGATTTGATACCTTTATAAAACTTTTTATAAATAAATTAATGTGTAGATCTAGAATTAAATATGTAATTTAAAGTTCTTGAGTGGATAATAAGTGTACCTAAAACAACTTCATTTTAATAAATCACTTTAGCAGTTTTGAATAAAAAAACCTTAACTTTGTTCCAATTCTTAGGATATTGCTAACATTGATTATCTTTATTAACCCTTGGTTTGGTACATGTTCTAGAATAATTTCCATTCTTATTATAATTGAATCATTGGATAGTGAGTGGTGCCTTAGGAAAATATTTTCCTCCATTAATATTTTTAGTAAGCCTCTTCATATTGCCTTGATATTCATCTACCTGATGAACTTATCTTCCACATTTGAAGCATTTAGCAGTTCCATGGAGTTAGTTTCCCCAAATTTCTTTCTAAATTTTTGAAATGTATTATGATTAATTTTCATTCCTTTATGGGTTTTATCTTTTGAACTTCCTTGAAACTCCATTTTTATATAATATTATTTTTTAGAGGGTTGAAAATGTTCATGTTTAATATCATAACTCCAGATATCTTGTTAGGAATAACTTTATGATTTTCCATTCTAGATCCCATGTTGTTTGGTTTTTAATTAGGAAAATAATTTCATTGTACATCACATTCATTTATAACGTATTTTCCCCTGGTTCCATCCATTGATTAAATATAAAAAGGCCCTTATGAGCATAAAAAAATAATCAAATTAATAAATCGTATCCTAAGGAAAATCAATACTAAGATGTCTTTTCCTATAATATGTTTATTTCAACTAAATATAAATTCAGTTCAGTAATAAATTAAAACTATGAATCTTTTAATTTCATTCATATTTACATAAGTTTAATCCTCTTAAATTCCATAAAATAATACCCTAAAATAACTGATATACATAAGTTTTCATGATCGTTAATACAATATTCTAAACCAAAATATCAAGGAAAACTAAGATACTATAATTACACATAACCTTTATCCTCAAATAACTCACAAAATCACATACCAATCAATATATACCTTGATAATATATACCTTCAAAATATATTCAACTTTCCCCAAAATATCATGAATTTTTTATCACCAAATTTATTTTCAATCCCTAAGGTTATCTATACTACTAAACATATATTCCAAAAATTTATTAACCTATTTTTCCAATGATAAATAATTACCACACAATTTTATCATATAATAGACCAAAGGGTTATATAACCTCAATAATATATTTTTCATATGATATAATAAAAATATCTCAAAATATCACCTAACAATAATACCTCAAAATATGTATCTATGACTTTGTACATATGATAAAACATAAAATTATTAACCCATACTAGTATCCCCAACAATTAAATTATCCTTATCTGATAACTACTTAACTTCTAAATCTATATATACCCTACTATGATACCAAATTAAATAGCTCTAGACCCACACACCCTAAACCAGTCCTAAAAACATAATCTTCACATACTATACCTGATTCCAACATAAGTAAACCAACCATAAAATTTTGTATTTACAATTTTGATATCAAATTCTGAGTCACTTATATACCCCAAGAATTTTTAGGTTTCAAGATTTTGAGAATTAGGAATAACCCTTTATGTAATAGAACACATGTATTTCTCATCAAATGGGAATTTTTCCATTATATAAAGAGATTTTTATTTCATAATATTTCATCAAAATATACCATAAAATTCTCCACACATGATACCCTTATTACGAAAATCCAACTTAATACCTTCATTCCTAATCAGTGAAATAGTAACATAAGAAAAGTTGAGTTTAGATGTGCAGTAAGGTTAAACATGGGAAATATCTATCAATGATCATCAGTGAGTATTGGATAAACAAAATGGTATGATCACATGATCATAAATTAAAAAATAATTCCCAATGATTCATAGACCATAAAATATGATTAATGACACAAGGAATTGATATAAAAAAAATCAAGAGTCATAAGAGTACATAATGAACAATAATAAATCATGATCCCTGAGATTATATAATATAAATAATATAAAAGTGTTTATAATATAGTTAAGAATAGAAATTAAATATCAAGGCTCTAAGAAAAAAATTCATAACATTTTAATCTTGGGATAAACACTTTTGTACCGTATAGGGCATAATCTAATCACCTGTGTACCATCTTGGGCATGTGATAACCACCCAATTACCCTTTTGTGCCTGGGAAAAATATGAGTGTACCCACTTTTACTTGGGTGAACCACTCAAATTTTATTTGTGATTATGAGATATAAAATATTTCCCAATACATTTGAGTGCTATAACTGACACACCCATCAAATAATGACAAACCATAAATATTTATTCCATAAGATCACAAAAAAGTCACCATTTTATCATAGCTTAATTTACCCATGAGAAAGAAATGGTATTCTTGAAAAAAAATTAAAAATATCCTCATCACTATCCATCTAGAGAAATGAAGTGGATGATATTATATGATCACATACACTGTTCATTATACCAATTAATAAATGATGTATATATATATGAAAAATAATTTTATAAAATCATTAAAAAGATATTTTAAAAAATAATAAAAAATATACTTTTTTGTGACTTTTAAAAATAAAAAATTAAAAGAAAAATGGGAATATAATTATATTTATAAAACTATGTAAAATTTTATAGGAATATTCATGATGCACAAATGACATGAAGTCAATTAAATATATTCATTCCAAAAATATTTTAAAAAACATTATTTTCACACTTTTGTAAAGATAGTGAAAAAGGCACAATTTTAAAAATAAAAAGATGTCTCCATTAAATAGTTTTTAAATAATGTTAAATATAGTAAAAAAATAACATTTGAAATAATTTAAAAGTAGATAGTAACTTCCATAAAATAATTTGTAATTAATATTGATCTAGAAGAGAAAGATTACCATCCAATAAGAAAAATAAGGTCAGATTGTATTAAAACATTCTTTGGGTTATTTTCAGTACCAAAGAGGGAAGAAAATATAATTAATAATTGAATAAACTATAAATAACCAATGGAGAATAAATTATAGGTGGTTTCAATTTAAGATCCCAATTTTTGAATGAGGTAAAAATATTTTTCAATTTCAGTATAACTCTTTATTTTGGGCCTAATGTGGATGCCTAATGAGTTCATGAAGGTTATAGGGGTGTCTAGGGCTTATTCAGAGCTCAGAACCCTGGACAGTGGAAAAGTACACTGGGCTCCATAGTTATTAGAAAATGTACAAGCTTGTCCACAAGGTTTCTACTAATAGTACACGGCTTTACAATGGGGAAAGCAGTGTGCACAGTTTGACATAACTATGAACCCAGGGCCACACATCCATGAGGCTATCTCAGTAAAATATAGTAGAGTGTTCATCATGATTTGTGCATGGTAAGTCAAGCCATGCGATCCAAACCATGTGGCTTCCCTCATTATGTAGTGGGAGGCATGAAGTTGGGGAATAGATTTTTCAACTTTGTATCCACACTATACGACCTAGATTTATTTTTAAAATTTACCATTTTCCATTAAATGATTATAATTTTACCCCTCCTTCTTATTTACCATTTTTTCTATTGTACAGTTGGTTTTCTCTCCCATTAATCCCCCACCTTGGATCCTCCTAGGTTCTTTGATGACTCTTCTGTCCAAATTCTGGTCAAGGCTCGGTTGGACTTATTAGATTACTCCAGGTAAGCTCTTCAATCCCTCATCCTGGTTCTTCATTCTTATTTCCCTTGATGATGCTATCTTGATTTAGGATTATATTCCATTTTTTAGGGTGTTCGTCTATTCTTCCATTTTCTATCAATCCAGGAGAAATTAAGGGCTGATATTGGTTGAGGAGAGTATTATAGGATTATGGTTGCTGGTCTACTAATTATCCCTCAAGTCTTGGAATTTTTATAATGTGTGGTGTTGTGTCAGCAGTTATATTTTTTGGTCATTTATCTATGATACAAATAAATCATGTTAAATTCAAAGCCTTTTGTAGATTCATTATAGTGATCCTTTATTTAGATTGGGTTAGGCACCTTAATCCATTTACACCCTCCTAGGCGTGCATATATAATTTATTGTATATTATTAAATGCTTAAATGGAAAACCCTCCTTTTAAATGGTTTTGGTGTGACTCTATAGTGAGATAATTATAATGAATCAAATTGAATAGTGGTGAGTGGTAAGCCAATGCCTCCTAATAAAATTGAATAATTGTTACTAACTTGTTAGTTTTAAATTTTAATGAGTTATGACTTATCCATTGGCTCATATTAAAGCCAATGATGAATATCATTATTATAGTATGGGTATGGAAACCCTTTATAATTATGGTAAATGGGAATGATTACCATTGTGAATGTTATCTAAATATGGTCATTGTATCCCTCCTGCTAATTTGATATATTGGAGTGGCATCCCTATACTGTGATACTGGGCATGGAATCCCTATATTGGGATACTATTCATAGAATCCCTTATTATATGATTCCCGGAATAGAGTCCCCTTTATTATTATGATACTAGTCTTGGAGACCCTTACTACAGTGATATTTGGAATGTCATTCGTATTGTATGAAACTAGGCATGGAGTCCCTATACTATGATACCGAGCATTGATTTCTTATACTATGATACCATGCATGGAATCCCTATACTGTGATACTAGAAATGGTGTCCCTTACTACTATGATATTGGCATTGTGACCCTCGATACTTCTTCAAAGATATTTCGACATAGGTCAATGCATGTAGTGTCGGCTTGGTCTTCCTTCAGGAACTAGAGCTGACCCATTTAAAGTTTCTATTAAATCTTTCATTAGTATATATGCACACATCCATGTTATATTCATAGAATGTATTTTTATAGATTTACTTGGTGGTGGCCTATTGAGTTTATCTCACACTCTATCTAGGCTACAAATGGTACCCTAGAAGACTATATGCATGACAGTGTAGATAAGGGGAAACATCCTCTTATGGAAATATTTCTTTTTTCCATGAATTAGGGTGGGATCTTGGTAATAGATAACTAGGATGGAGCTTGGGATGATTGGATAGATATTTTAGTTTTTAGACCTTTTGTATATCATGTACTATATTGATTACCTACATCCATGTAAACATGTTCCCTATTTTGTAGAGATATGACATCATCATTATTGGTATATGATTTAGTTTACTACTTTTGATTATTATTTAGTGATTTGATGTTTATTTTTATTCCGCTGTCTTTTTCCATTGTTGATATGCTTACATTATGGCGAGTTAATTGTCCTATTTTTATAGTGTCTATTTATGTTGGACCATTAGTTTACATATTCTTCCACTATTTATCTAGTATAGTTTGTACCTGACATGAATCACCCCACAAACAACCCTAATCCCTTATATCAAGTCAACATCCTCTATCATTCCAGGAGGCACACTTTAGGCCACGTGTCCCACCACCTAGGGGATCCATCTAGTGGAATATGGGTTAGGATATCATAATGTGGTATCAAAGGTGTTTATTTTCTTGCTATACTATTTTTAAATAGTAGACAAGAGATTAAGAACACTTCATAACATGTTTATATGCCTTTCTTGGGGGTATCTAACCCACATACGAGGTAATACCACGTATCTTGAAGTAAGGAAATGTTGTTCTGTATTTTTCATATTATAGTTGAGTTGATTCCCCCATTAGGAGAAAAAATTGAATTGTGATGTTAATATTATTATGATTAAGGATTAATTTTTAACCTGATATAGATGAGATGAGGTAAATAAAGCATTGATCATGAATCATTTTAGCCACCTCATAGGAAATGAACTTTCCATACATTTTCCATTCCACAGAAAATACATTTCATGGCTCTATGAAATTGTTATATATACCTTCTGCGATATAAAGGATAAATTGGATAACATTTCAGGTAGGGGATTGATAAAACATAGTTGGTACTTAGAGTTCATGTTGTAAAACATATAGTTTTTTCATGATTAGGACATAAAAGACACCCTATGTAATAAACTATGGAATATTGATTCAGGGACCATTTTTCACATGGACTAGAACGTGTTATGGAATGGTTTAACTAGATTCCACATTTTAGTTCATAAAGTGTATGGGACCTTACAGATCAGAATTCATGAATGATTTGGTTCAACAGTTAAAAAAATATCGTAAAAAATATGAAATATGAAATGAAAATCAATAAAATAAAACATAGATCTTGATCCAGTACTGGCCTTAGTTGTGGGTGGTAGGTAACATCTCTTGTGTTCTATATAATGTTCCTACCATCTAGGCCTAGATTTATGGGAAGGTAGAGGGGTGAGTTTATCATAGAATGTATTTTTACATATTATATACCTATATCTTTTTCTTATTCCATTATTTAATCCTATATGAGGCGTGTATTTGAAAATTGTAGAGAAATTCAAAACAATGTCCTTTGGTTGTATGGTGGGAGGTTGGTGAATACCACGCTATGGTGGTGGTGGTCCCTAAGCTTTTAGTTATTCCTATAGTAGTTCCACCTCTAACACCTGTTCCAATTCCTAACATCATTGATGATGCCTAGTTTTTGAGAATCTTTTTTGGATTATTCGAAATCTAATGGGAGATTTACATTCTTCCCCTTCTATAGAAGAGCTGACACAAGAGTTCCAATAGCAACATCAACCAATGTTTCTGGGGGATGGTGGACCACAGGATGCAGAGTTATAACTCAAGGAAATTATTTCTATATTGTATTATCTAGAGACACCTCCTAAGATCGAGGAGAGTGAAACTCACAACATACATTCTTTGAGTATCCTAAAAACAGTGGTGGGATATTTTGAAATAGACTGGTTAGTATTAAGAAGTGACTTAGAGGGATTTCTAGTAAAGATTCAATGATTATTTCTTCCATGAGACCCTGAGGGCTGATCATTATAGGGATTTCCTATACGTACTACAAAGTTCTATGAAAATTATAAACTATTCATCGCATTTTATAGAGGTCCAACACTTTGCCTCCATCTATAATACTGATGAGAAAGCATGAGAAAAATGATTTGGGGATATCTTGAGGTATCCTATTCATTCTCATGAAATTTTTTTCCAATGGAATACTATATTTGATATAGTGAACCATTCCCTCATCACCAAGAAGAACCCAAGGGAAGAAGATGGTGAGATACATGGTGATTCAGAACCCAGATAGGGTAGTTGTTCAAATAGCAGTAAACAATGATGCTTTGAGACTGCATATGTGAGTAGAGGCAACTAGATAACACCCACATATAATTATGTGGTATGTAAATAGTATGGAAACATAGGGAATAAAAATCCCTAGTGTCCTAGAGACCCCATCGATTTTTGATGCTACATAAGATTGGGGAATCTTCAGGGATTCTCCCAGACTCTCCTATCTATTTTGAGTGGGAGAGGATACGTTCTAGATCCACCTTTAGGAGAAGGTTAAATAGAATATCTCTATTTCGGTAGCTATAGTACTAATATCCATACAAGAATAGTATTTTTTTCATGGACATTGTTTCTAGGAATCATATATACAACTCCAATAGAGCGGGCCTACTCCATGTAGTTAGGTTACATCACATGGTTAGGGATCAAGCCATATCTATTCAGTGAAACATATAATAGAGGATCAGGATTCTGATCCATTTATTTTTATAGGTACTATTATAGTAGCCTCAATTATAGTTTATGTATTACTCAATACATGTGATTCACTTTCCTTTATATTTTTTTCATGTTGTCGAGATCCTTGGGATTGATGTGTACTTTTCTAACAGTGTGATGAGGCTTGATACAACTTTTCATATACATTCTTTGAGTATATTCCAGTGAAAGGATAGTAATACCGAGGTAGGAATCCTTAACTTCTTATGGGACATATTCATTCTCTTGATGACCAACTTTTATTCCATTCTTTGGATGGATTGGTTGGTTCGATATCATGCTGATGTGTATTATTATTGCCAGAAGATGTTTTTTACATCACCAGAGGGAAATAATTATCTTCACTAGGGAACTTAAGATGTCTAGGTGGGTAGATATGACCATGGAATATAGGTAAAAGTGGAGCAACCACATAAATTTCTTTCCTTTACATGAATGATCGAGTACAACATTGGATTAGATTCCCTCCTCTAGTCGATCAATTCAGAAATGTTTTCCCTGATTACTTTTCCAGACTGCCATCTGAGATAGATGTAGAGTTACTATAGATCTAGTGGTTGGAGATGAACTAGTTTCCATTCCTCCTTGTAGTATGGATAATAACAAGTAGAAGGAGATCAAAATGTAACTAGAGGATTTATAGGCTAACAGATTTATATGGAATAATTCTTCTTCTTAGGGTTCATCGGTCCATTTTGCTAATAATGTGGATGAAACCCTCAGACTCTGTATAGATTACTAGAAACTGAATAAGCATAGATTGAAAAATCAGTATCCCTTACCTCACATAGATCATATCTTCGACTAGATCATCATCGAGAGTCTATTCTAAAATATCCATTTGAGATTAGGCTATCATCAGGTTTGAGTAAAGCCTTCAGATATTCTATATACAAATTTCCACATTTGGTACATATTATATGAGTATCTCATGGTGATGTTCGGTCTTATGATCATTCCTTATATCTTCATGGATTTAATGAATATGGTTTCCATCCTTATCATGATTCCTTCATATTGGTGTTTGTAGAAGAAATTTTGGTGTATTCTCATAGTTGAAGTGACTATGACACACATCTTGAGTTCATTTTTAATACACTAAAAGAGAACAATAAATATACTATGATTAGTAAATTTTACTGTTGGATAGACAAGGTACACTTCCTGGTTCATATTATCATAGAGGTAGGAGTTTTAGTTGACCCAAATAAGGTGATATATTTGTTCACCGGGGAGAATCCCAAGAATGTGTTTGACATACATAAATTTTTGGGGATATCTAGTTATTACTAATGTTTTATACTGGACATCTCAAAAATAGCCAGAACTCTTATGGTATTTACTAAGAAGGGTGTGAATTTTCCAGGGTTTGAATCCTATGAGACATAATTTTAAGAGCTGAAAGGGAGAATGACTTCAGTACTGATATTGATTCTTCCAGATCCAGAATGAATCTATATAGTATACTGCATTGCATCAGGTTTTAGGATAAGAGTAATTGTGATGTAAGAAGATAAATTCATTACATTTGGGTTGCAAATATTGAGGCATCATGAGTAGAGTTACAGACACATGATCTTGAGTTGGAAGCTATTGTACACACCTTTCATCGTTGGTGGCGTTACATGATGGGAGAGTGTTTTTTGGTGTTTACAGACCACAAAAGCCTTAGGTATGTCTTTATATAGTGATACATGAATATTAGATAGTGAATATGGGTTGAATATCTATAGTACTTGATTTTGAGCTATCTTATACTCCTAAGAAAGGAAATGTTGTTACCGATGCTCTAAGTAGGAGGACTTAGACATAGATAGTTCAAGATGCCAGTAGTGAGTGATAACTTAAGATTATGTTTTTTGATATGCACCTCAAGGTTCAAGAACATCATGGATATTTTATACTAACACCAATATCAGTGACCTCTTCACATTTATAGAAAGTGAAGATGAGGCAGTTTTCAGATCCTTAGGGAAAATTCTTTAGAGAGGGTATTTTAGGCAAGGACCCACCCCTAGATTGGACTATAAATGATGACGACATCCTATGTATACATGAGAATATCTGGGTTCCCATAGAGATGGGGAGGAGCTGATACATGATTTTCAATCTTCATAGTAGGACCTTCAATTGGGTATATCCAAAATGTATCATGATATGTGTCCACAATATTGGTTTTTAGGGATAAAACTTTAGAAATAAAGTTTTATCACAAGAAGTTCAACTTTTTAGCAGGTGGAGGTGGTGGAATAGTATAACAAACATACTCTTTATTTTACATTTAAACATTATTTATGACATAAAACCTTCACTTGATACAACATAAAATATCTAGAGGTATACTGTCTTTGGGGATTAGGGACATTACATAACTACTTAAAACCTAAAACACAACATCTTATTGAAAACTTCTTTTACATGACAACATCATTCCTTCGTACATAGCATTGCATGTGATACCCTGAGGACATAGATAATAAAAGGATGAGTTATAAAGATCAGTAAGGGAGTAAAAATAATAATAAGAAGAATAAAATACATGTTAGGATATAGGCATATCAATGGAGCTTAAGAGAAACATGAAAATAAAGGCATGATATAGCATGATTAACATAACATGGAAATGTGGCAACAACATTTAACAATATATTAGCATGACCCAAGGCCCATTGCACATGAAGCATGAGTAAACACTCATTGAACATGAATTATCATGAGTAAACCCTAATTTCACTTGATGTATCAGGATACTAATCATTACCCAATGCATTATAGCACTATCAGGGCACTCCTTAATCATTTAATTTCATGCATAAGTGTGCCACAAGGATCATATAATATAGATTCATTAAACATTGTCATTTATTACACAATAAAGGAATAAAGAATTCATATATTTAAATATATAATCAATAAGTAAATGTACATAAATGTGAATACCCTTGATAGAGAAATGGTCATGATATTCACCACACAATGACTTTGACTTGGAATATCGCGGTGCAATTTCGACAGCATAATGACGTGACATAAGAATTCATAAAAAGGGTTGATGAGAGAGAAAGGGGTATCTCAACATATATAATTGAAATTTACATTAAGGGGGTCATATAGATACATTTATCAACATATGTAATGGAATTTAGATTCATAATACAAAATAATTTCTTTAATGTAAATGAGGAGAGAGAAATTCCTTACAGAATTTTAGCATGGTAACAGGTGTACATGGGAGCCATTAATGAGAGAGAAATGGGGAATATAATTATTAATACATAAATAGGGCAGTATAGGGGTGGTGAGAAATCATACCCCAATATTTTTAATTTAAAATAAAATGGAATAAAAATATAATTATATTTGGACAAAAATGAGAAAGGAAGAAATCCCTTACTTGGAAGTGTGATCTCAAAGGTTTGGGAGACCATTGAGAGAGGTTTCATGGGAGATTGAGGATCCTTTTGAGGATTATAGAGAGAGGAGGTAAGTGTTTGGTAGATCTCCAAAGTCTTTGAGTGAAGAGGAAGTGGGATCTTCAGTGGGTTTATATGGGAAAAAACGGGGGAATTCTTTATTATTTAGGTTTTGGACCCTACACATTAAATTAATAAAAAACAAAAACCATACCATGGTTTTTTCCCCTGGTTTTTTCCAAAGTTGTGTGAGAAACAATATTTTATAAGGCCAATGGCCAAACTTCTTAAAATATTAGGATTTCTTATGTGGAGGTGAGTCACACTCCCAATGAAATCGTTTAAAAAATATAAAATGTTTTAAAAGTCTAGGAGGGTCCACTAAAGATTTATAAAATTAATAAAATAACACTAAAATTACATTATTTTAATGATAACACATATATTAGCATAAAAAAATATTTATAATATTTTATTACATCACTATTGGGTCATTAGGATGTCATAAACACATTAAATATTTAATCTGTATTTAATTTTTACCCAAAAATTCTATTATCTCAGAAAAGTATGAAAAATTCACCATTGGATAATTTCTAAGTCCTAATTCTAAAAATAATACTAATTTTATCTAAATAATTTTCTTATTATGTGAATTTTTACTTTTAAAATAAAAATCGATATTTATTGAAAATTCATCGAATTTAACAAAAACAGCTTTTAAGCCTTGATAAAAATTAAAATTGTATACATAAAAATTATATGATCATTTATATTTAATAAAAATTAATTTGGTAACAATATTTTATTAAAATATTATGTAATTAAAAAATCCAGTAATTCATCAAAATAGATTTCTTAATTCATTAATAACTAAAAATACTATTTGTTCTTTAAAAACTATTTACAAAGTAATAATAAAATGAATGTACATTCTCTATACAAAAATAATGCACCTAATCATAGTGCCAGGTTCTTGTTACATAACACCTTGTAACTCCCATATAATATATAAGGGTATGGTGTGCGATGGTGATAAACACTTGTGGTGGCTTGGACAACATCGCTGGGGTGGTAATCTCTACTAACTCCCACTTCTCCCGTAGGCGGTTCCGTTAGAGATTAACGTGTTGAAGATTGGATTTGTATTGGTTAATAGAGAATACCAATGACGCCACATCATTTCCAAGCTCTGAAAAATGGGACTTGTATTGATAAATTCTACTGGATGAGGCCATTTATTACTTTTTCTGAGTAAATTGGATTTGTTAAAAGCCTATATTTATACTTACCATGTGATCACTGTTCAACATCTATATTAGAAATGGTAAAAATTATTAAATTTATTTTGAAATCCAAAAACATAAAACCAAATAAGTGCATATAATATAAAACCATTTTACATAATAAGGCATTTAATTATATCAAGAGTAATTATCATTAATAAATGATTGGGTCATCACAATATTCCCACCTTATGAAATTTCACCCTCAAAATTTCCTTTTTCCATACAAAAATAGATTTTCGTAACTCTGCCTCATCAGTTCCTCCAGTTCTCACATTTCTTATTAAAACTTGTGTTTTCTCCACAACAATTTCATGGGGGGAATTATCTTATTTTGTAGAACTTTTTCCCTTTGATCTGTGATCTTCATCGAATTCTCTTCATAGGAGATATCATTCTATAATGGTACCACCTATGGATTGAGTACATGTAATGAGTTAAGTATGTACATCTTCAAAAGTAATACATGGAAAACATCATGTACTTGAGATAGATTTGGTGGGAGTTCTAGTTGATATGCCACCTATCCTATGCGATCAAGGATCTCAAAAGGGCTGATGTAACTTGGACAAAGCCTTAAATTCTTTCCAAATCTCATAACGCTCTTCCATGGTGATATGCAGAGGAATACCATGTCTCTGACATCAAACTCTAGGTCTCGTCAATGATTATCCACATAACTCTTTTGTCAACTATGAGCATCTTTAATGTGTTGCTGGATGGTCTTAACCTTCTCCACTATTTCTTGTGCCATTTATAGACCTAGGAGTTTTCGCACCCCAACTTCATCCCAACGTGCCAGTGTTCTACACCTCTTCCCATATTGGACATCATAAAGAGCCATTTAGATTCTTGAGTGAAAACTGTTGTTATTAGAGAACTCAACTAGAGGAAGATGTTGATCCTATTCTCCTTTTAAGTCCATTGAGAATTCTCTCAACATGTATTCAAGTGTTTGGATAGTCCTCTCAGATTGACCATCAGTTTGAGGATGATAAGTCATACTGAAGTTCAACTCAGTATTCATAACATGTTGAAGACTCTTCCAAAACATAGAGGTGAATCTTGGATCTTGATCATATATAATAGATAGTGGTAATTCATGCAGCCTTACCACATCTATGATATATATCTATTCCAGTTGATCCAATGAGAATCCTCCTGAATTACAATGAAGTGTGCAGTCTTTGTAAGACGATCCAAAATAACCCAGATAGAATTGTTTCCTTTGGATGTCTTCGAAAGTCCAATGACAAATTCCATGGTGATATTATATTATTTCCATACAGGTATGGGTAATGGTTACATCATCCCCTTATACTTCTACCTCTCAGCCTTCACTTGCTGACATACTGGGCACTTTAAGGTATACTTAGTGATATCCTTCTTCAAGTTATCCCAAAAGTAATGTTATCAAAGATCTTGATACATCTTTGTGTTTCCTGGGTGAATGGAGAAATTTGAACTATGTGCATCATCCAAAAGTTCTTTATTTAACTCTGGATTTGATGGAACACATATTCTTGACCAAGATCTCACAGTTCCTTCTTAATTAACATTGAACTCCGAGGATGTCACTTTTCTAATATTTTCCACTTTTTTCAGAATTCCAACATCATCCATTTGAGCAAACTTTAACCTTTCTAAAAGAGGCAGTTGAGCAATCATTTTTGAAAGGATCGATGATGTTACCTTATTTATGATTCCTATTTCCATATTTATTAAATCTAAAAATAATGGATCCTTTTCAATTCTCAGCAATGATAAAATTGTTGAGTCCTTTCTACTTTGAGAATCGTTCACCTTGTTTTCTTTCCTAGGGTGGTAATGGATTGAGCAGTCATTGCTTTTGATTAGCTCTAACCATATTCATTGGGGAATATTTAACTCTTTCTGTGTGAATATATAATTCATGCTTTTTTGGTCCGTATATATTTCACACTTCTCCCCAAAGAGGTAATGTAACAAATTTTTTTAAGCGATGATCACCAAAACCAACTCCAGATCAAGTGTTGGATAGTTATGCTCATGAACATTCAATTTCCTTGAATCATAGGAAATGGATTTTTCATCTTGAAAAAACACACATCCTAGGACCTTCTTCAAATTATCACTAAATACCACAAAACGTTCTCCACTTTTGGGTAGTGTGAGCACGCACTAGTGCATAAAATGATTTATATGTCGATTATTTTTTTTACAACAGCTTTTGGCTGACTTTATTATAGGAGACATTATAAATATTATTTTTTACGTTATTTATTTTAAACCCAACCTAAAAAACATAAATCTGAAGCATTTTTTACATTAGTTCCTAAAAAACCGATGTGGAAAACACTTCAGAGTGGGGATTTATCACATCAGTTTTAAAGTAACTGTTGTAGTATATCATTTATTATGTTAGTTATCTAATAACTGGCATAATAAATTGTTCCTTTGATGCATTTTTAACATCAGTTATTAAAAAACTAATGTGAAGAACAATTTTATAACATCAGTTATTATCATAACCGATGTGATAGACTAGGCTACGAAGTGGTTTTTCACATCAGTTATGATAATAACTGACGTGAAAACCAATATACTACGTCAGTTATTAAACAACTGAGGTAAAAAACCATTCCCATTCTTTTATTACATTTTTTATAAAATAACCGACATAAAAAATAGTCTACAAAGCATTATTCACGTCGGTTATTATTTAACAGATGTGAAAACATATACACTATGTCGGTTATTTAATAACTAATGTAAAAAACTATTTCCATGCATTAATTACATCAGTTATAAAATAACCGAGGTAAAAACCAATTTTTTTTAATAGAACCATTCAACCATTACTATGCTCTACCAAAGAAGACCTCAAATAAGCATAAAACAGACCAAAACAAGACAAAAATACTTACCAGAAAAACCTCAATCCTAGACCAAAATAAAAAGAAGAAAAAAAAAACTAGACAATAATATATAGAACAATCAAAACTTAAAATTTCAACTAAAAAACCAAAAACACCTTGGACAACCCCTACCCCCATGGACAGCTCTCCCACCCCACTGGACAACCCCCCACCCCTGGACATCCTCCCACCCCCAAGACAGCCCCCACCCCTGGGACACCCCCTACCCCCTAGACACCCTCCCACCCCCTGAACATCCCCCATCCCTTGGACACCCCCACCCACTGGACACAACCACACCCCACATGACAACCCCCTGGACACCCGCCCACCCCTAGAAACCCTGACCCCCCCTGGACTGACCCCCACCCCCTGGACACCCCAACCCCTGGACACTCCCACCCCTGGACACCCTCCCTCCCCTAGACATCCCCCACCCCTAGACACTATCCCACCCCACTGGAAATCCCCCCCCCACCAACCTGGACACCCTCCCACCCCCTAGACCCCCTCCACCCTCGTGGACACCCTCCACCCTCTTGGACACCCTCCCACCCCTGGACAGCCCCCCCACCCCTAGACATCCTCCCACCCCCTAGGACACCCCTCCCCCTAGACAGGTCCCCACCCCTTGGATAGTCTCCCACCCCCTTGTACATCCTCCCACCCCCTGGATAGCCCCAACCCCCTAGATATCCCCCACACCCCTGGACAGCCCCCACCCCCTAGACACCACGCCCCCTAAACACCCTCACACCCCCTAGACAGCCCCCACACCCCTAGACAGGCCCCACCCCCTTGACATCCTCCCACCCCCCTAGACACACCCACCCCCTGGACATCCCCCACCTCCCTAGAAAGGCCCACACCCCTTTGGACATCCTCCCACCCCCTTGGATACCCCAACCCCTTGGACACCCCCCACCACCCTAGACACCCCCACCCCCTGGACACCATCCCACCCCGGACAACCCCCACTCCCTTGAAGAGGCCCCCTACCCCCTTAGACATCCGCCCACCCCCTGGACAGACCCCAACCCCTGGAAATGCCCCACCCCCTTAGACATCCACCCTCCCCCTAGACACCCCCACCTGTATTGACCAAGACCTGAACAACCACCCGAATAGTGATAAACGAGTCGGGTGTTACTACCACAGGCACACCTCCCTGAATGCCAAAGGTTGCCGACTATCCGAGAGAGTCTTATAGGTACAGTGAAGAGGATATACCCTCTCAGAGAATAATAATGGTACTAGTAAAAGTATATTAATAAGGATGAAGCATAATAAACAACTCAGTAGACTCGAGCCAAACCCACAGAGTGGAAGCTCATTCAATATCGGTAAACAATGGTAGCAATAAATATAATCAACTACAGCAGAAAGTAAACACAAAAACATGCTGATCAGTTGTAACTACTACTGAAAAACAAACCTTCAACCAAAGAAG
Source organism: Viscum album (assembly GCA_963277665.1). Lineage (NCBI taxonomy): Eukaryota > Viridiplantae > Streptophyta > Magnoliopsida > Santalales > Viscaceae > Viscum > Viscum album. The sequence continues at coordinate 1,892,061,936 of OY728165.1, read as the reverse complement.
ATCACACATATCCATATGTAAGGGTGGAAATGCCTAACCAATTGTAGCTACAAAACAAGTAAGCATGCTGATACAGGAAGGAATAAAAAAAAGTAAACTCTAGCTAGGCAAGACCTCAAGGTCTATACCATATACATGAAATATCTAATGCATTATAGCTCCTGAATATAATCTATTTCTTTCAAATAAATTCATAATGTCTACATGCATCGCGAAGAGACTATGTAGGGTGTGAGGCGAATCTTATTAGGATACCACCCAACGGTTCATACCTAATATAATTGTTTAAGTAGGAATGCATTTATAAGGGAAACATAAAACAGTACGACGCACACAACCAAACACAAACTGCACTAGTGCTCAGTAGCCACCATGGAGTGTCACCAGATTCGGCCAATGCTGAAATATCAGTCATATAACCTGAAACCATGTTCCCCCTGACACTATGTGTCTCAAGTACCGACGTTACGAAGGTATGCCCAAGAAATAATAACCCAGAGGAATAATGATGCATGTCCTCAAATAAGTAAATGGAGGGATAGAGATGTCTTCCCTCAAATAAAGTAACTTGAGGGACAACAATTTCTCCCCTCAAATAAAGTAACTAGAGGGATAGCGATTTCCACCCTAAAATAAAGTAATTAGAGGGACAATGATGTATGGCCTCAAATAAAGTAACCAGATGGAAAACAATGTTTTCCCTCAAATAAAGTAATCCTAGGGGAAACGATGTCTTCCCTCAAATTACGGTGAGCCTCTGCCCTAACCTAATAGTCTCAACACTATCCCTTGAAGATTCCTCAACTTCCATGTTGCTTCCGAGGACATGCACCCCCAACCAATATTACCTAAACCGAAACTAATGGGGTCCTCTACCCAGACAATTGGTCAAAACCACATCATCACAGAGTCTCTCTATGTGCACACTACTCATGTTTCGGGTGAGTGGTAATCACCAAAATAGTACCCAAGACACAACACCTTTGACACGTCGTGTCCCTACGACCATGTTTCTCAAGTCAGACGACCTCGCCAACCATGTTACCTAGACTATGCCCAGCCTGATAGTCACCCTGCCTCAAGCTGACATCCATGATGCCCAATACCATGGTCAGAACCACCCAATGTAACCTGGGCCAAGACCAACCTGTGATCAACATCAATCAATAATATTTAGACCATGCCCCACACAACGGAAAGTGTTCCAGCACATACAATTCAGCAATTACATATAAAATAAAAAAATTACTTTTAAATATGAAAAAAACTAAACAGTTGAAATTCACTTACCAAGTGTTGTCCCATACCAACCCTAAGGTCTTCAAAGTCTCCAAAATTTCATATCAAGGATCAATAAACTAAACTCCATAATTTAGAACAACACCATTCAATTATAACCTTTTTGGCATCCCCCGACCTAAATTCCTTGATGTGCAATGACCACTCACCTAACCCCACCCAAGAAAAATATGTAACAGGGCATACCAAAAGGCATCCCATAGGTCAAATAACAATTAAAAATGCCATTATAGGGAAAACAGGGTCACACTCAAAATACCCGAAAATGCGCCAAAGGCCTTACCACCTAAAAGTATGTGAAAACACAAAAAGAGGTATGCACCACCTACCTAAGACTCATACAATGATACTCCTCTGATAACAGCCTCCAATTAAGTCTAAAAATTAGTTGATATAAAAAAATAATCAAAACTGCTCAAACCCCTATAACTCGTCTTAGAACCGAAATCAAGAAGAACAACATAAGAGAAATCAAGGCCTTACCAAGGGGGTTCTAACACATCTGATGACGATCTAAATGGAGTTCAGATTGACGATTGGGAGAAAAAATGAGCTCCATCCAGCTCTCCCTGCTCAAACCCATTGAAGGTTTGAGTTTCTACCTCAAAAAGAGGATACTACCCGTTTTAGAGAAAAAAAATAAACTACATGGTGTGTACTTCGGACTACATAGCGTGTATCATTTTACTGTTCATATAACAGCTAATATTTCACCGAGGACTTGATAACTGACTACATGGAATGTACCTAGGGGTACATGGCATGTACTTCTCTACCCAACCGACATCCCCAACACGCCATGTATATCCCCATACACGGCCCCTCTACACGGTGTGTATAAATAGAACACGATGTGTACTTTCTTAAAACATTCTACCCATCCAATAGGACTACATGTCATGTATGACCTCCACATGGTCAAAGGTACATGGTGTGTCAAGCAACACTACATGATGTGTAGTATGAAATTCCTACACGGTCAATACAAGACATGTATTTGGCGAGCACACGCCTGGTACGTGCCTAACCTATACATGATGTGTACTTTAGAGTACACGACATGTAGTCTGGAAATTTCCAAAACCTCCCAGATTTTTCCCAATTTTCTCAGAAACAAGTCAAAAATTCAAAAAGGGTCAGGATTTTGAACCATTCTAAAAACTCAGGTTCTTACAATCTCTACACCTTAACATATCTCATCCATGAGCTATCAAACAAAACCTGGAGATGGAACCAAACATACCACCCCAATCAAAGAAACCTGGACTTCCCCAATCTCAAAGGGTCTAGAAAAATTACTCAAGGGGCTCCCCACCTTATGAATTGCCTAACCCAGTCTCAACCCCACAAAACTCAACAAAGCAAGGGTTCACTAACTTGTTTTTGGACTCATGGTCTTCTTATGATGCATCGTCACCCCAATGCCTTATCAGTGCTCCCATGTTTCTCCCAAAAACCCAAACATATCCCGCACCTCATCGGTGTCTACCTCCATGAGGTCCTACATCCCATGGATGATCAAAATAAAACCTAATGCTATGCACCTCATGTAACCTGCATCCTCTATGCCTTGATGCCCAAGGCACCTCAAGTAACCTACATCCTTGATGCCCTGATGCATAAGGCACCTCATACATATGTATAAATATATCACACACCCGAAGGCACTAGTCTGACTGACCAACATCTAGTGAGTCCCCATGAATCATGTTCCCCTTGTGCACTCAAATCATACATGTCTCGATAGTTAATACCAGAATAAAATGAGAAAGTCACGACCACACTAGCGGTGTACCTCTAACTATCATCAGCTCACTAGCTTGCTCATCCCTTGGAAGATCCATGATGTTCCTCTGGCCTAAAGTATGGCTGCCTGATGTTTGACCTCCATACGGTTTTGCACCAATAACTAGTCACTAACCCCTCAACTGGGTCCCACTATGTATTTCATGTCCTCTACATGTAGTTGAAACTTGGATACCCTCTCTTGGTACCAAAACTAAACCAAATCCAGATACCATCATCTATCCTGGTCCCTGCCTGCCGGCTGTCTGAGTAGGAAGCCTGTAGATCCTCTCAAGATGACCAACCTGTCCACATGCCTATCACTCTTTTGGAGGCTTATCTCACTAAGTACGAACATTCCCTGTCTATCCACACTGAAAAGAAACCACTGAATAACTGCTACGATGTAGTCTATCTAAGTCCTTGTCCTAACTGCCCTGCTGTAACTCATCCCATACTCACATTCTACTATCTGAACCATCACATAAAGCCATTTTTCGACAAACATGGGGCCTATCCCTCTGGTTACCCTCCACTATGAGTGCCTGATTTACCACATTTGAGAATAAACCCAGCCTGAAGATATTCACCTAGATCCAAATGGTGTGTCGTGATCCATCCTCAAAGTGCCTCACCTTTACCGCGTCATCGGTTACCATACCCGGTAAAAAGCGAGATAGCACAGTGAAAGTTGCTGCATAGTCCATGAGAGACAAGTCTCCCTGCTAAAGGCTCAAGAACTCATCTGAGTATAATAATAAAGGCTTCTGACTAGCAGTGAGGGTTTTATAGGTATAGTGGGGAGGCTATACCCTCTCGGAGGATAATAATTGTACTAGTCTGAGTATAATAATAATGATGCGATGTAATAAACAACTCAGCATATTCAAACCAGACCCGTAGAGCGGAAGCATATTCAATATCGATAAATAGTGGAGGATACACCCCACCCCATGGACACCCCACCCCCTGGACCACCCCCACCCCCCTGTATAGGCCCCCATCCCCATGGACATCTGTCCACCCCAGAACACCCCCACCCCTGGACACCCCCATCCCCTGGACACCCTCCCACACCATGGACACCCCCACCATGGTCACACATACCCCCATGGACCTACCTCCACCCCCAATGGACACCCCCACCCCCTACACACCACCCCATCCCACTGAACATCTCCCCACACCCTGCACAACCACCACCCCCGGGACTAGTCACCCCCCTCGACACCCCCACCCCCTCGACACCCTCCAACTCCACTGGACATCCCCCCCTGAATAGGACCTCACACCCGTGGACATCCTCCCACCCCATTGGACAACCCCCGCACCTTGGACACCCTCCTACTCCCTACACCCTTGGACACCCTCCCACCCCTAGGCACGACCCCACCCCCATGGATAGACCCCAAACCCTGTACACCCCCACCCCCTAGACACCCCACCCCCCACAAAACCATTACTATGCTCTACCAAATTAGGAAACATGAAGAAACTAGACCAGAAGCAAACCAAATCTAGACAATAATCAATACTAGAAAAACATCATAACTAGTCCAAAATAATAACAACTAGAGAAAAATTATACATTAACATTTATAACATTAATAACTTACAATTACAACTAAAAAACCTAATTCCAACAAAAAACTACCAAATACACTATTATAATTACATTATTAAAAATTACATTTTACAGTACAAACAAACTATAATACAATCAAACCTGGAAAATAATTTGACCATTCCACTTATAAGTGTTTGAACTCTTGAGCCCTATAGGGTTGAGTGTTATAAAATAGAGAAAAATTAAAAGGAAAGTGGTCAACATGTATAAAGAATAAATCAAATGAAATGTTATGGAATTTTTTATAAGGAAATCTTACCAAGTAAAACTTCACTAGTGTTCCAGTTGTAATTATTTCATACATAAATCTTATCATATAATATCCAAAATTGATGATGCCTTTTTGTTCATGAAAATTATATTAAATGAGTGTCAATTCAAAATATGATTTTTATGTAATACATCAAAAAGTACAAATAATAAATTGATATTTACCTTTACTTTTACATATTTGATCTTGGCACTCTTTTTATTTTTATTTTTTCGAAAGTAGACCCATCCCCTATTAGAAAATTATTCAAATGGGATAAATTTAAAATTAATTATAAAATAAACAATTATTAAATTGAAACTTACTTTTCGAAAATATTCTTAAAACATCCCCGCATATCACCATAGACAAAGCATATCAAATAAATTGTTTTCTCCCTTGGAAAAAACAGCTAACATCCAATGATCACTGATATAAAAGAAAATTTATGGTTAGTGGTTTTTTATGTTAAAATATAATGAAAAAGTTTCTAGATATATGTTTCATACCACTCACAAAAAGGAATCATCCAAAACTACATGATTTTATTCTATTCAAACCATTCAGTAATATAATGTGTTCTTTGTTCCTCGTCCAATACATGTGCTTCAGGGGAAATCAAATGAGGTTCCATGAATACATATAAATATGTCCGCTCATTATTCTTACACATGTTATAAAGATAACTAATACAAAACAGACATAATTATACATATTTAATTAATATAATGTAGGGAAAGGTGTTAAGACTTATATGGAAAAAATCTGCACCACATTGATGCCCAACTTATCTCCAGTAACAAGCTCCATGATATCATTTTTTACAATCCCCACATTTATTGCACATCCACAAAGATGATATTCCATTGGAAACTCATAATTATCAGACAACTAATTTTAATATCTTGATAATCTATAAAGACTACAAGAATTTTTATCTGATGTCGTAACCATTTGTCTTTGTTGTTATCTGTAAAGTACTTCTTTTCCTTTGAATTATTACTATGAAAATAAATAGAAAAATATATATGCTTTTAAATGTTAAAACAACTTTAATTAAAAATAAAATAAACGATATAATAGACATACCTATGTGGTAATGACTCACAGAAGTTTGGATGGCCAAACTAAAAAGTGGCTGATATAATGTTCAACTGTCGTCACCTCATCTGTAGGTAATGGTACTCAAGCTGATCTATCTATAATATCATTTACAGTGACCCTATGATGCTCTACCTCTAACTATTGATGATGAACAATATCTCTTATACAATATACAAGCACATATGAAACTATATGATGGTGAGGATCATCAACATCAACTCAAAATAAGTAGGAAGCTGTGGCGGAGGATTAGGATAAAAAACGAGGTCTGTAGGCTAAGGTAGGGGAGTGGGAGATACTAGAGGAGGTGTAGGATACATAATGGGGTCTACAGGGGGAGGTGGAGGAGTGGGAGCTGTAGTATGAAATTGTCTTTGCATGTCTGTAAACATAGACTGTATCGATGTTCTAATCTTTTCATACATTGTCGTATTAATATTATGAACTTCAACCACCAAGGATTATATTTTTTTGATAAACACTTTCAATGGAATAAGTTGAAGAATGTGGAAAAAATTTCTTACTGATACAACTGTAAGATATCCTCATACATGACCGGGGTGTTCGGGCTTTTCAAATGCTGTAGATAAAATATATTGCCACTTAGCAGTTGTAAATACACCCTATGAGCTCTTCTCCTCAAGATATTCTTGTATTAATTACTTGAGCATTTCTGTAACGATTCAAATTATATAAAGAATATAATTAACTTAAATAAATAAAATAAATATCTAACAATCACCTTAGCTACGATTCTCGATTCTTCCAAAAGATATTGCCCCTTTTTCCCCATCTGAGCTCTCTTTAATTTTTCATATCTAGATGGATAAGATGGAGGGGCTACCTCTCCAGAGCTTCAAGACTCAACTATCAGTTTTTGTAAATTTTCCACCATAATGTTTTCTTCAAATAATGCATAACCTCCCCGAAATAAACTACGAGGGTTTGTATATTTATATTGGATCTCCTAATGAGATGTCCTTGTTTGATATAAATTGAGAATAAGAAATCATTAATAGAACATTAATAAGATCATTTATATAAGAAAGATTATAAAAGTTTACATTTACCTTACCTAAAATGAATCTTTTCTTCTACTATCAACAAATATTATGCATGTGTCTTCATTTATGAATGATATATATGACATGGATTTTCATGATTCCTATGACCAAAAATGAAATCAGATGTGACAGTTGATTTGAAATACCTCTATCTCCTTGGCGCCATCGATAAAAATTTCATCCTAACTTTTCCAGTGTTTGGAATATAAAATGTTATCTGATAAAAAATATTAAAAACATATTATACTAGAAAAATTTAAATAATAGTCAAACAATAACAAAATATCTTACCAAAATTGTCTCCCACAACTGTGGTATTATCTCTTTGTCCACACTTCTCCAATCATCATAAAAAATTATTACTTTTCTTTTAACCTGAGTTGATGCAAAGCTCTTAAAATCATTTTCATTTGGACCTCTAGGAATATCATCATCATCAAACTCAACGGTTATCCTATGGTCCTGGCTATAAGAAATTCATAATTTTGTTAAACATGTGCAGCCACGTTTACCAACTCTTGAACTCTTCTTTGTCGTTATGGGAGCACATGAGAAAGATTGGGGAACACTAAGAGGAGCATGTGAATGTTTATCCCCATAGGTATGATCAGGATTCTCATCTCCAGAATCATGTGGTTGATCAACTGATTGATCTATAATTATCCTTCAAATCAAAAATGAAAAAATTAGTTCACAGATATACAAATTCAAATATTACAATAAAAATGTAAACAATAAATGGAATAATGAAATAAGTTACGTAATATTAAACATAGTAAATATGGTATGCATGTTAAAAAATTGTAAATATGGTAAACATGGTAAACATGATAGTGTATTTATTATTCAACAAAATAAAAAATATATATAAGTTATATAAAGGTAAACTATGGTAAACTATGGTAAACTATTGTAGACATGGTAAACATGGTAAATATGTTAAGCATGTTAAACAATGGTAAAGATGGTAAAAATGTTAGTGTAATTATCATTCAAAGAAATCAATAAATATATACGTTACCTAAAGCTAAACTATGGTAAACTATGGTAAACATAGTAAACATGGTAGTGTAAATTTTATTCAACAAAATCAATAAATATATACGTTATGTAAAGGTAAACTTTGTTAAACTATGGGAAACTATGGAAAACATGGTAAAAATGGTAAACATGGTAAATATGGTAAGCATGTTAAATAATGGTAAATATGGTAAAAATGGTAGTGTAATTATCATTCAAAAAAATCAATAAATATATAAGTTACATAAAGCTAAACTATGGTAAACAATGGTAAACATGTTAAAACTGGTTAACATGGTAAACATGTTAAAACTGTTTAACATGGTAAACATGGTAAACTATGGATATAGGAAGCTATTTTAATGGTTTTAATCATGGATATAACCACGGTAAACCGTGGCAATAGACTAAATACAAAATGTCACCAGCAGGTTTCAATCCCTGCACCTTTTCTCTATGAAGCAGTGTACTTACCACTACACCGAGTGACATTACATGTATATATATATATATACTATGATATATATATATATATATTAATATAAACCATGGTAATATCATCAAAACTGTGGCGGTAGGTCCTCAATAAATATATAAGTTATGTAATGTTAAACCATGGTAAACTATGGTAAACTATGGTAAAAATGGTAAACACGGTAAATATGGTTAGCATGTTAAACAATGGTAAAGATGGTAAACAAGGTAAACATGGTATTGTAATTATTATTCAATAAAATAAATAAATATATAAGTTACGTAAATCTAAACTATGGTAAAATATGGTAAGCATGTTAAATAATGGTGAAGATGGTAAACATGGTAAACATTGTAAAATAATTTTCATTCAACAAAATAAATAGATTTATATGTTACGTAATGGTAATAATGATAAACTAAACTAAACATAATTAAAGTAAAATAAATTTCTAACATTTTATGAAAATAATAAATGTAACCAAAAAATAAACATATGATACCTATAATATTAGGAATTTACTAATGGTTTTTTCCCAAATTCCTTAATCATGATCATTCCTTATGGCACAAACCATGTCTTAAACATGCTCATCATTATTTTTTGCTAATATTTCCATGGATTTAGGGATATGACATAAATCAGCATCTTCATCAAGTTGATCCATACCAACATATTGTTTTTTCCCTTGTAAAACAACAGACCACTACATATCTGATTGATCAACTACATAAAAAATATGGTTTACATGTGTTTTCATTATAAAAGAATATGTTGTGTCTTCCAATCTATTTAGATTAACAACTGTCATTCTAAATTCATCATGTCTGACTCTTTTGTAACCGATAAACCATTTGCAGTTAAAAATAAGAACTTAAATTTTAAAATAATCAACCTTTCATATTTCTTTAATGACTCCATAATATGCACATGAAGTAGAAATTGGTTTTTTGTATTTAGGACACGAAAAATTCATTGCTTCTGCAAACACCAATACACCACTATTCTGAACTACACATTTGTTTTCCTAAGATTTCCTATAAAATGTATAGCCATTAATGTCATACCTATACCATGTTATCACATTTAAACCTGGACCACCCATTAACCATCTTAATGTCTCCGATATATCTGATCTACCAAACTAGGTCTTTTTAAACCATGGAAAAAATGTGTTGTTGTGCTCATTCAAAATCCATATTTCTTTCTTCTTTGGATGACATTACTTCAACTCATTAATATGCAGTGTGATATATGATTGAGCATTAGCTATGTTATTCAACATGTATAATTCTACCTTCTTCATCTGTTCAGCTGACACCGATTTTACTTTCAAGCCACGAATCCCCTTACCCTCAATATTAACTCGTTCATTGCGAGATAGAGAAAAACCTATGTTCTCCTCCACAACCAAGTAGCTTGTACAAAACTCCTCAACCTCCTCAGAAATATAATTTTCAATAATGGAGGCTTGAGTTCGATATGGATTCTTATTATACCCCTTCAATATTTTCATATAAATTTCAAAAGGATACATCCAATGAAGATATACAGGTGCACAAAGATTTATTTCTCGAACCAGATGAACCATTAAATGCACCATTATATCAAAACAATATGGAGGAAAATACATTTCCAATTGAAAAAGTATAGAAATTTAATCCTTCTCCAAAATGTTCAAAGTATTCACATCAATCACCTTATTAAAAATTGAATTGAAAAAATAACACAACTTCAGTACAATATTTTTGAAATTGATGGGAAATATTCAACGCAATGCAACTGGTAGTAGTTGTTGAATCATGACATAACAATCATGAGATTTCATACCTATCAACTTTAAATACTTTAAAGGGACAATTTTATTTACATTTGATGAATAACCTTGAGGCAATTTGATATCATGAATACACTGAAAAGGATTAATTTTCTCTCTCTTGGATAATGCTTGAAAAATCTAGGGGAGAAATTTTCATCTTCCATTAAGAGTGGGAGAAAACTCCAAATGTATTCTAATTTCTAGTAAGTCTAATATTGCATTCAAACCATCTTTAGTCTTTCCTTTAATATCTAACAATGTTCTAATAAAACTGTCTCATATATTCTTCTACACGTGCATGACATCAATAATATGTTTCACTTCATGATATCTCTAATATGGTAGGTCAAAAAATATTAACATTTTCTTCCAAATATGTATGTAATTACCATATTTATGTGTCTTTCCCAATGTCACATCAAGGTTTTGCACCCTCTAAAAATTCACATTAGGGGATAGAGGTTTTGGATCAAAATAAAATTCTTGTGAGCCATTGAATTCCTTTTTTAGTCTTCTATAAGAGTGATCCATATGAAAAACTTTTGATGAACCATGTATACTATTTTCCTCCCATGATGAAATTGATAATATAAAATCTTCTATTCGCAAATTGGACATGCTTTATGCCCCTTAACACTGTATCGATACAAATTTCCATATGCTGGGAAGTCATTTATAGTGAACATAAGCACTGCATGCATTTGAAAATATTCCATTTTATAAGAATCACAGACCTTAATACCATCCTTCCATAAAAGTTTTAAATCACCAATAAATGGTGACAAGAATACATCAATATCATTTACGAGTTGCTTCAGACCAGATATCATTATACTCAACATGACATAATTGCGCTTCATAGAAACTTCAGGAGAGAGATGGTAAATTACCAGTACAACAGGACATGAACTATGTGTGCTACTGAGGGTTCGATATGGATTCATTCCTTCTATGCACAACCCATGTCTGAGATTTATAATTTCATTTCGAAATGTAGGATACTGCTCATCAATTTTCTTCCATTGTGGACAATCACCTAGATGGTGTATTTTTCCATCACATATCCGCTCATCAGCATGCCATCTTAACAATTTTTCATTAGTGAATTAGAAAATAAACATTGAAAATGATGAATTATAGTAAGATACCAAAATACCATCGCTGGGATCTCTGTAATCTCTACATCAACCTGTGATTTTTCATTCAAATTATACCGTGATGTCCCACATTTAGGACAGTCTGACAAAAATTCAAATTCCTTCATACATATCATACACTCATTTAGATAGGCATGTATTTTCTTGTATCCCAATCCACTTGGGGATAATATTATCTTGGCCTTATAATGTGAATCCATAAGATCATTTCCTTTTGGAAGAATGTCTTTCAAAAATTTTAGTAGCTCTATAAAACTTCTTTCACCCCATCCATGTTCTTCCTTCAGATTAATCAATATTAACACCACTAAAAAAACATCAAATTCAATATAACCATAATATAATGGTTTTTATCATCACAATACAGATGCACAACGGTCGGTTATATCTCAATTTGTTCTGCTGAAATATCAAATTTCATTTCTTCAATTCCATTAGAGTTACAATCTTGCAAATCATCATCATTAGTAGATCTGACATTCTGTCTAGTTTCACCATGCCAAATCCATGGGCAGTAACTCAGATTAAAACCATGAAAAATCAGATGATCTTTGATCTCTCTACTTTTCTACTTCTTCATATTAAAACATTTCAAGCATGGACAGAAAAAAAGTTACTGCTTGGAACATTTCGTTTAGAAAATTCCAAAAAGGCATCAACACCTTCTTCATATTCATTACTCATTTTATGTGCCGTAATCCAACTTTGACTCATTATTACCTATAACAAATATCAAAATTATACAAATTTTTAAGATAATCTAATTATATATTTATATAGAATATATCATAATTTTAACGTAACATAATTTTTAAATATAAAAAAATATATACATATTTAAAAAATATATGAATGAAAATGAAACCATTGGGATATATATATACCAACTATTCATGAACCATTGGAATACATTTTTTCTAAAATATAATCTATTCCAACAGTTTCATGGAAACCTTTTGGATATATGTATACCAACGGTTCAAGAATCGTTGGAACACACTCTCTAGTATATAATCAATCGAAACGGGGGGTGGGTGGCTGTTCAGGGGGTGGGGGAGCTATCTAGGGGGGGGTGGGGGTGTCCAAGGGTGTCCAGGGGGTGGAGGGGGCTGTCCAGGGGGTGGGGGCTATCCAGGGGGTGGGGGTGTCCATGGGGGTGTGGGTGTCCAGGGGGGGTGGGGGACTGTCCAATGGGGTGGGGGTGTCTAGGGTGTGTCCACGGGGGTGGGGGTGTCCAAGGGGGTAAATGGGATGTCCAAGGGGTAGGGGGTGTCTGGGGGGGGGGGGGGTTTGTCCAATGGGGTGGGGTATCTAGGGGTGAGGGGGTTATCCATGGGGGTTGGTGGTGTCGAGGGGGTGGGGGGTCCAGGGGTGAGGGGACAATCCAACCCCTACCACCTTTGACACCCCACCCCTGGACACCCCCCACACAATGGAAAGCCTCCCCCCAACCTGCTGGACCCCCCCCCCCCCCCCAACTCCCTGGACACCCCCACCCCCTGGACACCCACCCACCCCCTGGATAGCCCCCACCCCGTAGACACCCCCACCCTCTGGACACCCCTACCCCCTTTGACATCCCCCTCACCCCTAGACACCCCATCCCCTGGACACCCCCACCCCCTTGGACATCCCCTCACCCCATAGACCCCACCCCCACCCCCTTGGGCACCCATGGACACCCTACCCCCTTGGACAACCCCGACCCACTAGACACCCCAACCCCCTTGTACACCCCTGGACACCCCACCCCCTTGGACAACCCTAACCCACTAAACACCCCCACCCCATGGACTTCCCCCACCCCCATGGACCGCCCCCACCTCCATGGCTACCCCACCCCCACCCCCTTGGCTAGCCCCCTCACCCCCTTGGACACCACCCCAACCCCTTGGACACCCATGGACAACCCCACCCCTAGACACTTAGACCCCTTCGACAACCCACACCACCCCTAGACATCCCCCACCCCTGGACACCCCATCCCCATGGACAACACCCCCAAACCCTGGACAACCCTCCCACCCCACCCTAGACAACCCCCACCCCCTAGACACCCCCTACCCCCTTGTATAGCCCCCTCACCCACCTCTATACGACCCCCAATCCCTGGACACCCCTACCCACTTGGAAAGGCCCCTCACCCCTGGACACCACCCCCATCCCCTTGGACACCCCCTGGACACCACCACACACTTGGATAGTCCCACACCCCCTGGACAACCCCCACCCTTAGACACCCCCTGGACACCCCGACCCCGCTGGACACCCTCGACCCCCTTGGACATACCCCTCACTCCTTTGGACACCACCCCCACCCCATGGACACCATATACCCTCTTGGAATGTCCCCTCACCCCCTAGACAACCCCACCCGCTCGGACTCTCCCCGGACACCACCACCCCCTTGGACATCCCCCACCCCCTAGATGACCCCCACCCCCTTGACACTCGCTAGACACCCCCACCCCTAGACACCCCTGACCCCCATGGATTGACCCCTCACCCGCTAGACACCACCCCCTGGACACCCCTACACCCTTGGAAAACCCCTCACCCCCTAGACACCACCCCCACCCCTAGAAATCCCTACCCCCTTGTACATCCCCCTCACCCCTTGACATCACACCCAACCCCTTTGGACACCCCTAGACACCCCCACCCACCTGGACAACCCCCCCACCCACTTGGATAACCCCCAACCCCCTGGACACCCCCCCTACATGAACGAACATACAAAACTACATGATAGAACACACAAAAATCGTAAACTTTCATGATATCACTTTCATGATTTATTTTACCAGAAAATAATTTATCATGGTATAAAAAACTATGACACTTACCCTGATAGAAAGAACAAATATAGAAAACAACACCTCAAAACTTATATTTAGGGCATCGTGAAGAATAAAAAAAACCAAGGAGTCCAAGGATTACATTATTGTTGCGATTCGACCTGATAGATCAGGTGATAATAAAGATAATGGATTATGTTGAAAAAATGAGTTTAGAGGGCATGACTTTGAAGCATCCTTTCACGGTTTTCCATGTGAGAGAGACGAGGTATAGGATGCTCGATCGAAGAAAATAGAATGACCGAATACAGAGAATGAGTATTCATTTAAAATCATTATCATGTTGGATATTCAATAAATGATGTGATAAACTATTTTTTTATGTTTATAATGTCAGTTATTAAATAACTGACATAGAAATTCCTTTATCATGTTGATTATAAAATAACTGATGCGAGATATGGAATTTCATCACATCAATTATTTTATAACCAATGTGATAAATCGCTGAGATTTGATATGTCACGTTTGTTATTTTATAACCGATGTGATAAAGTGCCCCGATTCGATCGATCACATCGGTTATAAAATAACCAATGTGATAAATCGATTCTCGCAATTTATCACGTCAGTTATTTTATAACAGATGTGATAAACCAATTTTTCCAGCTTTGCATGTAACGCCAAGACCCTAGTTACCTAGAGTCGGTCCATTATTACATAACATATGCATGATCATAAGAGATCATGTCCCAAAGACCAATTAGTTTGGTATCCTTGGATGTACTAGATACATACTTCAGTTTTATATTACATTATAAAATGAAAAACAACAACAACATCGCCTCCATTGAACACATTCATTTACCTTAGACTATCCCTATAGGTCAGTCATAATATAAATCTTCACATTATAGGGAAAAAATATAGAAAAGGGTGAGATCAGATGCTTTGCAAGGATAAAAATATAGCGGAAACATTCATAAATAAGAATAAACATTTGAGGCAATGTATACGATTAAAACAAAAGACTTTTAAACTTTAACTTCATCATAATATGAAAAATATAAATCGAAATAATGCCATTTACTTATTCACATGGATATTATACTAGTAGAATAATGACATGGAATATCAATAGCCACTTTCATAATGATGGAATGTATAATTACAGACTTCATAACAACATAGTCAAGGCATTGTGCTCATAATAAAAATAAGATTTTATAAAGGCCTTGCGCCAAGACACTAGTATGTCTCATGAGACCCACCGATTCATCGAAGATCTATAGAAGGCTCCACCCATCACTTAATAAGTCCAATGCATTACTCATATGAAAATGTTGAATCATAATCTAAACATTCTTATTTAAACTAGAATATTAAATTTCAATATTTTAACCACAACCCATGAATGGCATAAAAATAGAACATCCACAATCAAAAATAACTCATTATATAAAATATGGACGAAAGTATTATAATAAATAAACCTCAATCAAGAATAAAATACACTGAAGGATATTTACATAGATTAAATTGGTCATTAAAACTATTTGTGATAAATATCCCATTTTTCTTGAAAACATTTAAATGTGACACTATTTAACAAAGGAGTCGTTTAATAGAGATTTTTTAATCAAAGTGTCTCATACCAAATTTACACTTTGAAAATTAATTTTGATTTCAAAACATTCATGTACATAAAAGTAAATACATAAAACCATTTTCAAAACATATACATTAAGGAGAAATATTTAGAAGAATAAATATTTAAAACATTTAAAACAATATTTTAGTTTAAGAGTTCCTAAATAAATAAGAGACACTTGAATACAAGTAAATGAGGAATAAAATTAATAAAAACATTATAATATCATGATAATAAAGGTATTAATGATATACTATGTCAAATTATAGTATATACACCAAATAAAACTGAATTGCTGCATAACAACAAAGAATTCTCAATGGAATGTAAATTGAGATGAATTCCATTATAAAGATCATATCCTTAGGTTAAGGATAAATCAATGACATAATTATGTATGAAAAATATAAATACACTCAATATGATTGGATATTCAGTGTAAATGAATCATGGTATATTCACATATATTCTTTTAAAAACAACACTAATGACTTGGATGTTTAACTCGATGAATAGAAATTGAGTTAAAATTAATCTAATCATGTTTATATCAATGACTTGAGAATTTATAAATAGAGTGATTATGTGTTAAAATAGTATATCCACACAAAGGGGAGTGTAAATTACTACATATGTAAATATATAGTGATTTCACACAAAATCTTGGAGTAATGTAATCAATGAAGTTTGCATAAAACCGAATGAGTGGAAATTGAAATTTGAAATTCCCTTACCGATTTGGTAACCTAAAAATCTTACACCCCATTAAATAAAGACCATCCAATGATGATGTAAATACCCATAAATTAATGTATATTATGAAAACATTACAATCTTGGGCAGGACATACACCACACAAAAGGTAATAGTGGTAAATATAGCATGAATCTCACGGGAATACTAGTGAGATGAAAACCCCTTACATTGAACTTTTCCTTAGTCGAGGGTATGTTAAACTCCTGTATAATAGTTAAATAATTGTTTTTAAATTATACAAGAACCACATTCATAAATATTACATCATATATTGTCTTTTAATATTGATTTGTTAATAATATTTTTGTAGTATCATTATTTCATGTGTTAATTGATTCGTTTTCCTTTATATGTTTTGGTACGTAAGTCATGTTTGTTATGGATAGGATGTATTTTATTCATAACCAGAATGATATCAAAAATTTAAAATTTATTTTTAATCATCAAATGAAAATTATTCTTGAATTGTTATGATGTGGAATGACATCTCATCACGTCATGGAGACGGTAAGCCGTACGTATGCACGAGCAATAATATCATTCTTTAGATGGTGAAATAGTATATAATTGGATGGTATATCATATATACAAAATCATTAAAATGTTATATTTATTATTTAAATCAGTTATAAAAATTATTTTACCCATCCAAATAATGATGTTTTTGAATAACAAACTACACCACGACGTGGAGACAGTTAGCCGTACGTACGCACGTATGGTGACATTGTCATTTATAGGATGGATAGAATATTGAATATGGTTGTACCATATTTATAATAACATAAAAATATACAGGAGGTACTGGATTTATTATTTTGGTATGTAATCATCAATGAAATAGGAAGTGGGAGAAGAAAATAACTTGAAAGTGGTGATGAAATATTTGCCGGTTATTTGGGTTCTTCCTTTTGATTTGATCAAAAGGGATCTTTAGGTTGGATTTATGACCAAATGAAGGCCTCTAAGATTAATGGAAGAAGGTTGGGGGGATATATGGGAAGGTTTTGCCCAATAAAAATGGCTTTGGAGGTATGAAATTAAGATAATGAGAAGTTCCCTTTTATAAGAGAGGTGAGGGTCACTTTAGGAAAAGTTTGAAATATTATTTTATAATAAACAAATTTTCAGTTTTTAATCGCTCAAAAATAATTTATTTAGAATATAAGGTGGGTAAGGGTCTAAATAAATTCAAACAGTAGGTTTTATACTAGTTTAGGTTAGCATTTTAACCATATCTTCTATATTTAACTCTTAGTTAAATAGTTTAACTTTTACCATTTCTTCATGTATTCTTACATTATATAGTTAATAAACTTACTCTAAAATTACAAGAGAACCTCAAGTGGTTAATTAATAAAATGTATAATATTATTTAATCCCTTTGGATAAACCGTATATTTTTAGGAATATTATATTAATCAATAATATAGTATTTAAAAAAAACTAATTTATGTCAATTTTGAAACTATTTGGTATTTTTTTTGTGAAGTCATAACAACCTTATAACTTCTAAAAGAATTTATCTAATCAACCCTAAAATGTTATAGTCTATAAAATTATTTTAATTCATCAAAAGTCTCAAATTAGATTAATTTTGATATTTATAATATCAAATATGTTAATATTTTATTAATAAGGTAATTACTTCATCATCATTGTGTCATATATAAATTCATTTTTTTAATTTATAAAAATTAAAAATAAAATACCATTATGTAGGAAATATTTTTAGATCTCCAATTTATATTTATATTCTAATTTATCTTATGCGTAACCCTATATTAAAAATAGTTTAGTTAATAAACATTGAATTTAACTCTTTTAACTCTTCTTTAAATAAAATAATAATAAATCTTTTAATTGAATCAATGTGGACCTAAAGGATCATATTTTATTCCTATGTTTGTTTTTGGTATAATTACATTTATAAAATAGAATTTGGACATGTGTTTGGGTAATTATAATATCATTTTTACCTTTAATTACACATATTTACTTTCAATCGTGGTAAATAAAAGTCAAAAGGCACTATTCACCAATAATTATTTTCATCTTATTGAACCAAATTTTACATACTGATATTAACCGTGTCTATCGGATGTTTTATATTCAATTCACAGAAGTGGTAAAATTATGTTTTATGCAAATTTGCAAATGCACATAAAAGATGGGTAAAAGACAGTAAAATGTTCAATAAAATTTTATACATCTAATTTTATTATAAAATGACTCCAATGAATTAAATTGAAAATAAATAGGTATTATATATGTCTATTTTTATTTAAAATAAATTTAAATAAAATAAATAAATATTTAAATAAAAAGTCAGTTTTAAAATATAACGTAGTGTTTTTCACTATTCATGAAAAATTGAATGTTTTCAGAAAAATACTAAAAAATTTATGCTAAGCTGATTTTGATTTTCATAATTAAAAAATGAATTATATTTTACCAAATTAAATTCATAGAAGTTTCATTGATTAATTTAAAATTAACTCTCATTGGCAAAACCGAAAAGCGAGTTTTTAAAAGGTAAAAACAACAAAAATATTGACATGTGTTTATGTCAAATTTAACTATGAAATTACTTATAATGACCTAAATTATATTAAATTGTAGAAATATAGTCTAATTATACATAAAAACCATTCAAATTCTTAATTTAACACTATAAATTATTTCAATTAAAAGAGTTGTTTTTAATTAAAATTTAGTATTTTTAAGTATTCCTCAAAATATGAAAGTTATCAGAAAAGTACAAAATATTTATCCAAAATAAATTTTTATATACCGATTATAAAGAAGAATTTAATTTCAATAAATTGAATATATAAAAGTTTTAAATATCGGTTTTAAAATGGGTTTTCCATTAAAATGTTGTAAAATTTCATTTTTTGAAAAGTACTTCTTTTATCATAAAAAATGAATTTGTTCTTATATTATGTCTAAGAAAAAAAAATATGGATTATAAAATTATAAGGAGTATATAAAATTAAAAATTGAGTTAATAATATTCATAACCGTTTTTTGAACGACTAGTTTGGTAAGTCATGGTGCACTCAAACTCGGTGTGGTGTATAACACAAGCTATTGAATTTCTTTAAAGAAAATAACTTACTATGAAATCATGGGGTGTTACATTCTTCCCCCCTTTTGGAAATTGAATCCTCAAAATTTTAAAATTGGTCTTGGGAACTTCATTGAATGTCCCACATTAGAAATTTAGTTAATAAAACTATCACTTTAAAATAAAGAAAGAGAAGTACAAAGGTCACCTAAGATGAACCGTATTTGGATTACATGATGGAAAAATGGATATTGAAGATAAACTAAGTGTCATTTTCTGATGGAGAGTGATAGAAAAAATGATGAAGACAAAGTTAACAACAAGAAAACCACAAACTTGTGATGGTATAAACAATAATTAGTTTCCCAATAGGAAAATTAATTAGAACACACTTTTTGTTTTAAGTTCCATTTCATAAATTTGAGAAATTTATTTAAGAGATTGACTAAGAACATAAAGATATATACTTATTTTTAAGTAGATTTTCATCCTTTAATAATTTCTACCACTAAATCATCTTTTTTTATCAATGATGAGTATTCAAGATGATTTGGGCACACCTAATGTGCTAGAATCAACTTATATAGAATCACATAATCCATAAAGGATAAACTATAGATTTACCTTGCCTTTTGTGATTAACCAAAACCA
This sequence comes from Viscum album, assembly GCA_963277665.1. Lineage (NCBI taxonomy): Eukaryota > Viridiplantae > Streptophyta > Magnoliopsida > Santalales > Viscaceae > Viscum > Viscum album. Next base: position 1,892,041,410 of record OY728165.1, on the reverse strand, counting down.
AAATGGTTTGTACAAGATCAGATGATCCCCAAAAAATATAATCATTTAGAGAAAGAAATAATAATATTAATTTCTAAAACTAAACCAACAATACCCAATGTTCAATAAATACCATTCAATTAACAATTGTCCTTAAAATCCTTCAATATAATCCAAACTAATTTTTAAACCTAAAAATTAGAAGAATTTGATTACGCAGTCTTCCACGTTAAATTTTATCTCCAAATAACATTGGTTACTCTTAGAGTCACATACTTAATTTTAATTAAACTAATCAAATATTCTCTATGATAGGTTAATCATTTCCATAAACAACCCAAATCACTATAAGTCCACGATAAAAACATAGATAAAAATACACCATTAATACTCTAATGAAATTCCATAGTATTCTATTTTTCATTAGGCATACAGTGTTCCCAATAGAGTGAACATCTTTAAAAATAACATTTATCACTTAATCACCAAATAATTTTCTTATACTAAGGAGATCCATTTGATAAGACATAAGATCTCAAATCAACTTATTATTGATCAATAAAATAATTTAACTAAAAAGAATTAGTCACACTAACTAGGGAGATCACATAGTACAATGGGGGACGATAAATCCCAATCGCACTATGGTTGTGGGTTAGATTCCCATAGCTTTTTTTGATGCGATGGGTTGTCACACGGTCTGTGGGTTGTCCTTTTTCAAAAACAATATTTCATAACATTCCCAAAATGAGATAAATTCTTCAAAAAAACCATTCCATAATTTCACCACAAATGTTTTCTCATACCTCACATTGTAAAGATCCGTAAATTTCAAGGAAAATTTTTTTTCTTAATTTTCTTTGGAATTGTACAAGAACGTAGTTTCTGACGGGGCCTGATTCCAAGGCCCGGTGTGCCCGGAATTAATTTCTGAAGTTTGGCTCGGGTACATTCAGTGAACGAGCGAGCAAGAATTTCTATCTTTTGAACCGGTGCCCGGAATCGAATTCCGAGGGCACCGATGGAACTGCAGCGCCGATAATTTCTTAAGAACGCCATTTTCGGAGTCGCGTTTATCCAAGAGAAGATGATAAAAATTGTGGAAGTTTAATTTATAACTTATCTACAATTTTTATTTTCTTGTTAAGTAGATTAAGTGTTATGTTACAACACTTGACACTCTCTTAAGTGGTTTTAACCTATGTAAGGGAGTTAGGGGTGGGACCCACTTGGAGTTAACCACCCATGGAAGGATTTAAGGTGAGGTGGGGCCCACATGAACCCCACCCCTTCACTTTTCCCATAACCCCCTAACTGCCTCTTTATTTTGAAACTCCTCACCTCCCTCTTTATTTTTAAACTCCTCAACTCCCTCTTTATTTTGAAACTCCTTCTCTCCCTCTCTCCCTCATAACTCATGCCAACTAGCACTTAAATTAAGTTATTGAAACTCTTAATCAATTAAGTGTTTGAATTTTGAACTTACAATGCATGGCATGATTAAAATAAAATAAGGGGAAACCTTGTTTTATTTGGAGGTTGAATTGTGGTGGGAGGATTTTTGAGAAAGAGCCTCTGTGTGATAGAAGAAGGAAGCTCCTTCTTCGTTGAAGAACGTCCTCCTCTCCGTGAAGAACGGTTCTTCTCCGATGAAGAACATCGATCCCTCAACTTAGAACGACTCGGTGATCACGGTTCTTCATCCTCTTGTTCCTCCACGGCAAGGGAGAAGACACCGACGTAGGGAACTCTCCAACGACAACGCGCCTTCCTTCTTCATATCCGCAACAAGTGAGGAGACGTCGTTTCCTCCTCGGACGTACCCCAACATCCATGGAATCGACGTCCGATCTCCGCGACGTCGTTATCTGCGACGTCGTTCTCCGTGACGCCGTTCTCCGCGATGCCCGACGTGCGACGTCAAATATCCAAGTAGGGGTTTGTTGTTGCTTTATTTAATTATTTTCCGTTCTTGGTTCTAGCATGACAAACTTGAGGATGAACGATTAAGTGTTATCGTCTAACGAGAGGGGGGACCGGACCGCACAAACATGACCGAACCCCCCCTCCTTTGTTCTTGAATGTTTCTTGTGGATGAAACGAGATAGCGTGGTGCCGTCGCACCACGCGGGAATCACACGGAAATTATTGCGCGACGCCGTCGCGCCACGTCGAAGGAAACCGAAGACGCCGCGGCTGGAGCGGGGCCGCGGCGGAGGGGCGCGGTGCCATCGCACCGCGCCGGATGACGAAGGCCGCGGCCGGTTCCGGGCCGCGGCGGATCGTGATGACCGGCGGCCAGCCGGGCCGCCCGTGCCGGAAGACGGAAGAGGACCGGCCCTTACCGGTCCTGTTGACAAGAAGCCGGCCGGCCAGGTCGGGCCGGCCGGGTCGACCCCGGCCGGGGCGGGTCGACCCGGTTCGGGCCATCCGGGGGGTCTCGGGCCGGGACGGCCCAGGCCCGAAACCCCCGTTACCGAGCGGTTTGGTCAAATGCCTGTATCTTGGGCTACGTGCCTCCAAACGACTCGCCGTCAGCGGCAACACGATCCTTGGATCGAGACGGTCGTTTCGGTATACTATACTCAAGGTGCACGTTCCTTTTCGGGAGCCTACGTGGTTAAAACTCCATAGTTAAGCGTGCTTGGCCTAGAGTAGTGATCAGGATGGGTGACCTCGTGGGAAGTTTCCCAGGGTGGGTGTGGAATGAAAAAGCCAATAACTCTCATACCGGGCGTCCGATTGACGCGCCGTCTGTTGCGTTGAGTTTCTGTTGACGATACGGAACTTTTGGCATCCTCTGCCCGAGTTTTGGATGCAGATGGATAGTGGCCAGGTTGGATCACACTGCAATCCAACCGGGCCCCTGGAACGGAAAAGCTGATATCTTTCTGACAGAACGTCCGTTTGACGAACCGTCAGCGGCGTTGGTGATCTCATTGAGAAACCGTCCATATGAGTATACCCTATGAGAGTTCAGGGTACAGTTGAGATACAGCCGGGTTTGGTTCGCTCACGAAACTAACCGGGCCCCTGGGACGAAAAGGCTAATAACTCACAGACCGAGCATCCGATTGACGCGTCGTCTGTTGTGTTGAGACCCCTATGACGAGGTGGTCCTTTGAGATATTTCTTAGTGGGACTTTGAGATACTTGGAGTATCGACCTGTAGCTCGTGGAGCAGACCCTCCCAGTGATGAGCGTGTGGAGTACGAAGACCGTGTAACTGGCTGAGACCTGACGACTGCTTGACCAACTCGACTTGGAGTGATTCGAGTAGCCCAGTGGACGGAGCACTACTTTCTGAGGTGCAGACCCATGGAGGACGGAGCACTACCTATGTGACAGTGCAAACCCACGGTACTCGTCCGGAGAGTACCTCAGTAGGCTACTAGGGGGTGTGCACTACTGTGTTTGGGTGACATACCTCGGCGGGAAGCACTACTGTGTCTGGGTGGCTGACCCGCGGTACTCGACAGGAGGAGTACTTCAGCAGTCTTAGGTTAGTTAGCAGTACCTCGGAGTCGTGACAGGACCATTGTACACTCCAGAGACGGAGCTCTTCAGTAGTTACGGTTTCGATAATGAAAATCCTGGTTTGAGCTGAGACTTTTGACCTTGTGTTTACCTCATGATTGAGATGGGTCACTTGATAACTTAGGTATATGTATGGGCATATACCTGGGTAGTAGTTATCTATTGATTTCACAATCATTGTGTTTCCTCATGATTGAGATGGGTTACTTGATAACTTAGGTATATGTATGGGCATATAACTAAGTAGAGGTTATCTGTTGAGATCTTCTATGTGGTTATCCTTGTTGGTTTTAGTGAGACCTTGAGGGTCTCGGGGTCCTTACTGAGTATCGTTATACTCACCCCTGCACGGGCTATGCCCGCACCTCGTTGTGTTGGTTGCAGACGACGGCCAGTACTGATAGAGGCCGAGTGTTCGAGGACTGGACGGTACCTGGAGGTGGACTATATGACGAGACGGTACCCATAGGTGGACGTGACGACGAGGCGGTACCCGGAGGTGGACCACTGGGCGGGACATACTCGGAGCGGACGGCGGGACCCGAGGAGCAGAGGAGCTGTCTGTACCCACCCTTCAGGTGGGATTTCCAGTGGACAGCTCAGCATAGCAGCTTTACTTTTCAGTTTCTTTTTTCCCTTTTGAGTTGTACTTTACAGTTGGGCTTGTATTTCCGGCCCCTTTTTACTTTCCGCACTTGCTATTGTACTCAGTTTTTACTTAGTGTTTACTTCTTCCGCTTGTACTCTGTGTGATTGTTTACTTTACAAAGGCAATGCCTTCCCTTTTTACCGGGATTTACGCCTTGGTGCTAGTCGCCAGCCCCTGGCCTATGGAAGGCGGGCTTGGGGTAGTCACGGCACGGGCCCCGAGGACGGGTCGTGACAAATTGGTATCAGAGGAGTTCGGTTCTACCGCAGAACTTATAACTCTGATGTTTCTTTCTGTGAAGCAATAGTGTTAAGGGTACCGAGTGTGGTTTTCAGTTTAGGGAGTCTAGTGTTGGTGGGGGCGGCCGACGTATCCATACACCAGGACCCTGAAAACTGATTTCCGACTTTGTGCACGAAAACACTGATTGCGTGTGTGTTTCCAGAAGTTTTTAAATGTCAGCTCAAACCAGGTCAGCTCACCAGGTATAATCGTTTGACCCTGTTACATTGTTTCTTTTAGGATGCCTTTTCACGAATGACCAGCTAGAGCCCAGAGGGATGTGCGTACTGACAGCCTGTCGAGCGACGAGGCTTCGGTACAGGGCCCTCTTGCAGTTGAGGCACCAACGGAGGCACCAGCGATACTACCATACGTTGGGACACCGATGCCACCAGCCCCAGCAGTTGGCGATGCACGCCACTTGAGTGCGCTGCACGAGTTCCAGCGCCATAGGCCACCCAGGTTCCGGGGAGATACGGACCTGCATGCGGCTGAGGATTGGCTGGAGGCTGTGGTGAGGGTCTTCAGGCTAGTGGGGACGCTGACAGACTTCATGGTGATCTTTGCTGCCAGCCTCCTTCAGGCAGCAACAGGCAGGTGGTGGAGCCACTTGTTTCAGTTTTGCGACGGGATGACCTTCGCATGGGAAGACTTCGAGACCTTCTTCAGGGTGGAGTTTGTGCTAGTAGCTCTACACCCCGAGCGTGTACATGAGATTCTGCCTTTTCCATGTGTTTTTTGATCAGTAGCCTTGTCATCTGTGGGAAGTAGACAGATGATGCAGAGGTCCAGGAGGACCAGACTAGCAGTTGGACGATCTCGGGTTTTAGGACTGGTGGTGCGGCGCACCTGAGGTGGGGTCAGAGCCAGGCGTGCCAGAAATGGACAATGTTACTCTTGCAGCGAGAAGGGTCACCTGGCACGTGACTGTCCGACTCCTCGTACGATTGATCAGCGGGTGTTGGAGGAGCCACCGAGACAGAAGCAGCGACGAGTGCTTGAGCAACAGCCGAGCAGTGGACAAGGCAGTAGAGCTCCGAGAGCAGTTGGATAGGAGAGGAACTAGTGGATACGTCCCTTGTACTTCTAGTTCCATTTTTCTATTGTATTCGTGTCTTGTACTATGAGCTGCAATAATAAAAAGACACTTATCTTTGTTTGCTTTACTTTCCTTTTGTTTGGTTGATACTGAGTGGTCCCGATTAAACTGTTGACTTGACCATCACTTTCGAGATTTCAACTGGAGGGGACCTAGTGACCTCACACTGATGCCGACAGTGTGACTCGACCCTTGGAGGCGAGAGTGACAGTTTTATCTCTTGGTAGTTACGTCGAGGCCTTACGACGTCATCCATGGCATGAATGCATCATTCATGTTGGAATTGACTGTATTAGGCAACGAATGTGGTTCATCCAGGGGATGAGACTGGATTTCTCTTATTGGCAAAGAAGAAATCATAGCAGCTCTTGTGAGACTAAAGGAGGTCCAGGACAACCAAGAGAGGATGAAGACTGCCCAGTACAGTAAGAAACAGGAAACTGGTGCCAATCTTAGAGACTCGGGCGTGTTAAAGAAGAAGAAGCTTAAAGGAGAGATGAGTCTACGAAGCAGTAGACGTGGAGGCAGAGCTAGGAGAGCAGCATGAGGTGGTGTACATCCTAACTTTGTACAAGAACCCACCTTAGTTATTCCTGCCAGGCTCAGGGAGATGGAGGGCGGAGGAAGAGTGCGGCTGTATGCGGTCAAGGAGTGTGACCCAATGGCTCTAGAAATGATTCAAGGGACAGTCTGTGTCCACTAGTAGCTGTTGTAGTAATGGACGTCGATGTGAATAATTCCTTTCTTTCACAAATATTGTTCCAGACCTAGAGTTTCTGGTAAGCCGTGGACTTGACCCTCACATCTGGAGATACCTTGGGAGGAGACTCGATAATCACACTTACGCCGATGGTGTGGTCAGACCCTCAAGGCGAGAGTTTTGGTTGGAATATCTTGGTGGCAGCGTCGAGGCCTTACGACGTTAGTTGAGTCTGGAATGGGCAATAACTGTTCATACTCAAATTGACAGTTTTAGGCAAACGTCAGGATGGGTTTTCCTTGGTCGGCAGAAAAGGAAACCCCAGACGGCGCAGGGTAACTCTTGCACAGGAGGGTGCGACTGATCACTCTTGAGTCGGTCAACCTTACCCTCCTGACAGCAGCCTTTCGAGTTCCAGTTCTAACATAAAATGGAGACCTCTTGAGTTTGAGGATGACGATCACGTCCTTATACGGGTCTCACCTCGACGAGGTTTACGGAGATGTGGCCAAGGAGGCAAGTTATCTCCGGGGTTCAGCGGACCTTCTTAGGTCCCCAGATGGGTAGGCGGGGTGGTTTACTGCTTGACCCATTCACCGCAGTTGCACCAGGTGCACGACAACTTCCACGTATCTCAACTGAGGAGATACGTTCTCGACCCTTCGCATACCATCGACCATGAGGAGCTGGACGATGGCGATGGGGTGTCTTTCACGGAGATTCCAGTGGGGATCGAGGATCGACAGGAGCAGATCCTAGGAGGACGATCAATTCCTCGGGTGCACTTTCCTTGGCAGTACAAAACCTCTAGGTGAGCACATAGGAGCGGAAGGCTCAGATGCGTGCTCGGTACCGCTTTTGTGACCCTAGTTTGTGTTGAAGCTTTACGGGGGCGTAAAGCCCTGAGGTGGGAGTAATGTAAAGATCTGTAAATTTCAAGGAAATTTTTTTTCCTTAATTTTCTTTGGAATTGTACAAGAACGCAGTTTCTGACGGGGCCTGATTCCAAGGCCCGGTGTGCCCGGAATTAATTTCTGAAGTTTGGCTCGGGTATGTTCAGTGAACGAGCGAGTAGGAATTTCTATCTTTTGAACTGGTGCCCGGAATCGAATTCCGAGGGCACCGATGGAACCGCAGCGCCGGTAATTTCTTAAGAACTCCATTTTCGGAGTTGCGTTTATCCAAGAGAAGATGATAAAAATTGTGGAAGTTTAATTTATAACTTATCTACAATTTTTATTTTCTTGTTAAGTAGATTAAGTGTTATGTTACAACACTTGACCCTCTCTTAAGTGGTTTTAACCTATGTAAGGGAGTTAGGGGTGTGACCCACTTGGAGTTAACCACCCATGGAAGGATTTAAGGTGAGGTGGGGCCCACATGAACCCCACCCCTTCACTTTTCCCATAACCCCCTAACTCCCTCTTTATTTTGAAACTCCTCACCTCCCTCTTTATTTTGAAACTCCTCAACTCCCTCTTTATTTTGAAACTCCTTCTCTCCTTCTCTCCCTCATAACTCATGCCAACTAGCACTTAAATTAAGTTATTGAAACTCTTAATCAATTAAGTGTTTGAATTTTGAACTTACAATGCATGGCATGATTAAAATAAAATAAGGGGAAACCTTGTTTTATTTGGAGGTTGAATTGTGGTGGGAGGATTTTTGAGAAAGAGACTTTGTGTGATAGAAGAAGGAAGCTCCTTCTTCGTTGAAGAACGTCATCCTCTCCGTGAAGAACGGTTCTTCTCCGATGAAGAACATCGATCCCTCAACTTAGAACGACTCGGTGATCACGGTTCTTCATCCTCTTTTTCCTCCACGGCAAGGGAGAAGACACCGATGTAGGGAACTCTCCAACGACAACGCGCCTTCCTTCTTCATCTCCGCAACAAGTGAGGAGACGTCGTTTCCTCCTCGGACGTACCCCAACATCCATGGAATCGACGTACGATCTCAGCGACGTCGTTATCCGCGACGTCGTTCTCCGCGATTCCGTTCTCCGCGATGCCCGACGTGCGACGTCAAATATCCAAGTAGGGGTTTGTTGTTGCTTTATTTAATTATTTTCCGTTCTTGGTTCTAGCATGACAAACTTGAGGATGAACGATTAAGTGTTATCGTCTAACGAGAGGGGGGACCGGACCGCACAAACACGACCGAACCCCCCTCCTTTGTTCTTGAATGTTTCTTGTGGATGAAACGAGATAGCGTGGTGCCGTCGCACCATGCGGGAATCACACGGAAATTATTGCGCGGCGCCGTCGCGCCGCGCCGTGGAAAGAATTATCATGAACGCGACGCCGTCGCGCCGCGTCGAAGGAAACCGAAGACGCCGCGGCCGGAGCGGGGCCGCGGCGGAGGGGCGCGGTGCCTTCGCACCGCGCCGGATGACGAAGGCCGCGGCCGGTTCCGGGCCGCGGCGGATCGTGATGACCGGCGACCAGCCGGGCCGTCGGTGCCGGAAGACGGAAGAGGACCGGCCCTTGCCGGTCCTGTTGACAAGAAGCCGGCCGGCCAGGTCGGGCCGGCCGGGTCGACCCCGGCCGGGGCGGGACGACCCGGTTCGGGCCATCTGGGGGGTCTCGGGCCGGGACGGCCCGGGCCCGAAACCCCCGTTACCGAGCGGTTTGGTCAAATGCCTGTATCTTGGGCTACGTGCCTCCAAACGACTCGCCGTCAGCGGCAACACGATCCTTGGATCGAGACGGTCGTTTCGGTGTACTATACTCAAGGTGCACGTTCCTTTTCGGGAGCCTACGTGGTTAAAACTCCATAGTTAAGCGTGCTTGGCCTAGAGTAGTGATCAGGATGGGTGACCTCCTGGGAAGTTTCCCAGGGTGGGTGTGGAATGAAAAAACCAATAACTCTCAGACCGGGCGTCCGATTGACGCGCCGTCTGTTGCGTTGAGTTCCTGTTGACGATACGGAACTTTTGGCATCCTCTGCCCGAGTTTTGGATGCAGATGGATAGTGGCCGGGTTAGATCACACCGAAATCCAACCGGGCCCCTGGAACAGAAAAGCTGATATCTTTCTGACAGAACGTCCGTTTGACGAACCGTCAGCGGCGTTGGTGATCTCGTTGAGAAACCGTCCCTCTGAGTATACCCTATGAGAGTTCGGGGTACAGTTGAGATACGGCCGGGTTTGGTTCGCTCACGAAACCAACCGGGCCCCTGGGACGAAAAGGCTAATAACTCACAGACCGGGCATCCGATTGACGCGTCGTCTGTTGTGTTGAGACCCCTATGACGAGGTGGTCCTTTGAGATATTTCTTCATGGGACTTTGAGATACTTGGAGTATCGACCTGTAGCTCGTGGAGCGGACCCTCCCAGTGACGAGCGTGCGGAGTACGAAGACCGTGTAACTGGCTGAGACCTGACGACTGCTTGACCAACTCGACTTGGAGTGATTCGACTAGCCCAGTGGACGGAGCACTACTTTCTGAGGTGCAGACCCATGGAGGACGGAGCACTACCTGTGTGACAGTGCCGACCCGCGGTACTCGTCCGGAGAGTACCTCAGCAGGCTACTAGGGGGTGTGCACTACTGTGTTTGGGTGACATACCTCGGCGGGAAGCACTACTGTGTCTGGGTGGATGACCCGCGGTACTCGATAGGAGGAATACTTCAGCAGTCTTAGGTTAGTTAGCAGTACCTCCGAGTCATGACAGGACCACTGTACACTCTAGAGACGGAGCTCTTCAGCAGTTACGGTTTCGATAATGAAAATCCTGGTTTGAGCTGAGACTTTGGACCTTGTGTTTACCTCATGATTGAGATGGGTCACTTGATAACTTAGGTATATGTATGGGCATATACCTGGGTAGTAGTTATCTGTTGATTTCACAATCCTTGTGTTTCCTCATGATTGAGATGGGTTACTTGATAACTTAGGTATATGTATGGGCATATACCTAAGTAGAGGTTATCTGTTGAGATCTTCTATGTGGTTATCCTTGTTGGTTTTAGTGAGACCTTGAGGGTCTCGGGGTCCTTAATGAGTATCGTTATACTCACCCCTGCACGGGCTATGCCCGCACCTCGTTGTGTTGGTTGCAGACGACGGCCAGTACTGACAGAGGCCGAGTGTTCGAGGACTGGACAGTACCTGGAGGTGGACTATATGACGAGACGGTACCCATAGGTGGACGTGACGATGAGGCGGTACCCGGAGGTGGACCACTGGGCGGGACATACTCGGAGCGGACGGCGGGACCCGAGGAGCAGAGGAGCTGTCTGTACCCACCCTTCAGGTGGGATTTCCAGTGGACAGCTCAGCATAGCAGCTTTACTTTTCAGTTTCTTTTTTCCCTTTTGAGTTGTACTTTACAGTTGGGCTTGTATTTCCGGCCCCTTTTTACTTTCCGCACTTACTATTGTACTCAGTTTTTACTTAGTATTTACTTCTTCCGCTTGTACTCTGTGTGATTGTTTACTTTACAAAGGCAATGCCTTCCCTTTTTACCGGGATTTATGCCTTGGTGCTAGTCTCCAGCCCCTGGCCTATGGAAGGCGGGATTGGGGTAGTCACGGCATGGGCCCTGAGGATGGGTCGTGACACACATTTTCATCCCAAAATTTAATAACTTTTAATTGCCTCAAATTCAAGGATCATATAAACCCGAATGGTTATTTATAACTATATCAACAATAGAAAATTTAATTCTTCCTAAAATAGCATTTTCACATAACAAACAACGGGGTTATGAATACAAGAGAAAAGTCTTCAAAAGTAATCCTCTAAACAAAGAGCACTAATACTTTTGAACATTTCACCATCCATTTATTTCAACAAAGGTTCTTCATTGAACAAGATGTTATCTTATAGAATAGGGAATTAACTCGGGTAATTCCCAGGTCCCCAAAATTTACACTAAATTACTGTAAATGGATTCTTGGGATCATTTTTATTTTCTTCCATAGTACTCTTCATTTTTTCTTGGCAATTCATTACATTATGTCCTTCTTTACCCCACATAATGTATTTCTTTATTCTATTGAGACACTTCCCTAGGTGTCTCCTTCCAAATTTCCTACATGATGGAAATTGAGTTTTCTTTTCTCTATGGTCTCCACTGCTGGAGCTTTTATCATTCACCGCCTTTCTCTTCATTGTTGAGTCTAGGAGTTAGTTAATATATATGTTGTTGATAAAATTTTTGGAAAACTGATTCGTCATGAACACGATATCTTTTACACCTATCAACATTCCATTTCATTGCTCATTTCCACTATTGTTCCCACCTTTTACATCATGTTCAATGTTACTATTACTTTATTGGAATCCAGCTATTGACTAACACAAGAAAGTATAGTGTGAGTCATAAAATAATTTATAGAATATCATAACACCTTATATTTAATCTAAAACACCTTAGGATTAACCTAGGTTATTTATTCTCATCATATATTAAAATCCTTCAAATCGTTTTGTAAAGAAAATGGGAATTATCCAAAGCATATCCCCCATGATTGTTATAACCAAGAGTGCAGCAAGGCCCATTGTCGTGTACCAGGAAACCCCGGGTCAAGCTCAAAATTCCTTGTCTGTGTTTTAACTCCTAGGTATATCTGTGCCAGAGCCGCCTCTACCAGCTCGTATCCAGATAGGGATGTATTTCTTGGAAAACATACAAAATATTTACATTACCATAATTTTTGGATATTATTCTATTCTAATCCTCAATGTCTATCTTATGGTAGTGTTTTCTAATCAGAGTTTTTTCTTAATCTAGCTTCCAAGTATTGTACTAAACATCGTCTGATACCAACTATAACGACCCGAACCTCGTTACCCAGAGTCGGTGCATTATTAGTTAAAATTAGCATGATCAGAAAAGATCATGTCTTGAAAGACCAATTAGTTTAGTAGCCTATTAAGTACTAGATACATAATTAAGTTTCACAATACATTATAAAATGAAAATAATAATAACATTGTATCATTTGACCACATTCATTTCCCTTAGACTATCCCTGCAGGTTAGTCATAATATATATCATTACATCCTGGGAAAAATAAAACATAGAAAATGGTGAGCTCAGATGATCAGCCAGGATAACAATATAGAAGAAACATTCATAAATAAGCATAAACATTTAAGGAAATGAATAGGACTAAAACAAAATCCTTTTAATCTTAAAATTCATAATTATATGGAAAATATAAATCGAAATAATTTCATTTAATTATTCACATTGATATTCTACTTGTAGAATAATCACATGAAATATCAAAAGCAAATTTCATAATGATGGAATGCATAATTCCAGACTTCCTAACCACATAGTCAAGGCCTTGTGCCGAGACTACAAATAATATTTTTTCAAGGCCTTATGCCAAGACACTAGTTTGTCTCATGAGGCCTACCGATGCATCGATGAGCTATAGTGGGCTCCACCTATCACTTACTAAGTCCAATGCATTCTTAATATGAAAATGATGAAACTTAATCTAAACATTCATATTAAAACTAGCATACGAAATGTCAATATTTTAACCACACACCATGAATGGCATAAAAATAGCACATCCACAGTCAAACATAACTCATTAAATACAATATGGATGATTGTATTATAAAAAAATCAACCTTAATCAAGAATAAAATACACTAAATGATATTGAAATAGATGAAAATAATCATTAAAACAATTTGAGATAAATATCCCCTTTTTCTTGAAAACATTTAAATGTCGCACTATTTATCAAAGAAGTCGTTTAAAATATATTTTTTTAATAAAAGTGTCCCATACCAATTTGAAACTTTTAAAAGTAATTTTGATTACAAAACATTCATGTCTATATAATTAAATACTTAAAAACATTTTTAAAACATTGACATTAATGAGAAATGTTTAGAAGGATAAATATTTAAAACATTTAAAACAATATGTTTGTTAAAGAGTTACTAACCAAATAAGAGATACTTGAATACAAGTAATTGAGGACTAAAATCAATCAAAACATTATAATATCATGAGAATAAAGTGATTCATGATATAATATGTCAAAGTACAGTATATAAACCAAATAAATGTGAATTTCTGCATAACAACAAAGAAGTCTAAATGGAATGTAAATTGAGATGAATTACTTAATAAAGACCATATCTTTAGGTTAAGGATAAATCAATGACATAATTATGTGTTAAAAATATAAATACACTAAATATTATTTGATATTCATTGTAAATCAATCAGAGGACATTTACGCATATTCTTGTAAAAACAACACCAATGACTTGGATGTTTAACTCAATGAATTGAAATTGAGTTAAAATCATTCTTATCAAGTTTATATCGATGAATTGAGAATTTATCAATGAAGTGATTATCTATATCAAAAGTATATCAAAAAAAAGGGAGTGTAAATTACTACACAAGTAAATAAATAGTGATTTTACACATAATCTTGGAGTTATGTAATTAGTGAAGTCTAGGTAAAATCGAATGAGTGGAAATAGAAATTTGAAATTCCCTTACCGATTTGGTAACTTACAAAAAACGCACCCCATGAAAGAAGTATTAGACAAAGCTGATTTAAATACCCATAAATGAAAGAATATTACCCAAACATTAAAATCATGGGTAGTACATACACCACAAAAAATGTAATAGTGGTAAATATAGTGTGAATCTCACGAGAATAAAAGCGAGATTAAAACCACATGCCTTGTAATTTTCCTTAGTCGAGATTACATTAAACTCCTATATAGTAGTTAAATAGTTGTTATTAAATTATACAATAACCACATACATAAATATTATATCATATATTATCTTTTAATATTTCTTTGTTAATAATATTTTTGTAGTATCATTATTTCGGGTGTTAACTGATTCATTTTCCTTTATATGTTTTATTACGTAAGTCATGTTTGTTATGGATAGGATTTATTTTATTCATAACTATAATTAAATCAGGTATTTAAACATTATTTTTAATAATCAAATTAAAATTATTCTTTAATGGTTATGATGGGGAATGACATCTCATTGCATCCTGGAGACGGTAAGCTATACGTACGCACGAGTGACAATATCATTATTTTGATGGGGTAATAGTATATAATTGGATGGTATATCATTTATAAAGAATAATTAACATGTTATATTTATTATTTAAATCAGTTATCCCCGTTAATATACCCATCCAAATAATGATGTTTTTGAATAACAAACTACTCCACGAAGTGGAGACGGTAAGCTGTACGTATGCATGTATGGTGACTTTGTCATTTATAAGATGGGTAGAATAACGAATATGGTTGTAACATATTTATAATAACATAAAAATATGTCGTAGGAACTGGAGTTATTATTTTGGTATGAAATAATCAATTAAATAGAAAGTGGGAGTAGAAAAGTACTTGAAAGGGGTGATGAAATATTTACCACTTCTTCGGGTTCTTCCATTTTATTTGATCAAAAAGGATCCATATGTTTGCTTTCTGACCAAAGTAAGGCCTCTTGGATTATGGGAGGAAAGTTAGGAGGATATGTTTTCAGGATTTGGCCGATCCAAATGGCTTTGGACGTGTGAAATTAAGATAAGAAGAGGTACCCTTTTATAAGAGAGGTGAGGGTCACTTTAGGAAAAGCTTGAAATATAATTTTGTAATAAAATAATTTTCAATTTATAATGGTTCCAAAATGATTTATTTAAAATATAATGTGGGGATGGGTCTAAAAACATTAAAATAATTGGTTTTAGACAAGTTTAGGTTACAATTTTAACCTTATATTTTATATTTAACTCTTAGTTAAGTAGTTTACCTTTTACTGTGTCTTCTTGTATTCTTACAATATATGGTTAATAAAAATATTATAAACATCTAATAGAACCCCAAGTTGTTCATTAATGAAACATATAATATTATTTAAGCCATTTGGAAGAACCTTAAATTTTTAGTAATATTATATCAACCAATTATATAGTATTTGTTTTAAATACTAATTTATGTCAATTTTGATGCTATTTGGTATTTTGTTTTTTGTGAAAGTCATAACAACCTTATAAATTTGAAAAAAAATTATCTAATTAACCCTAAAATGTAATATTAACGTATAAAATTAGTGGAATTCATCAAAAGTTTGAAATTACATTTATTTGGATATTTATAATATAAAATATTTTAATATTTCATTAATAAGGTAACTACTGCATCAACATTGTGTCATATATAAAATAAATTATTCTATGTATAAAAATTATAAATAAAATACCATTATTTATGAAATATTTTTATCTTTATAATAAATATTTATAGTAGAATTTATCTTATGTGTAACCTTATATTAAAAATGTTTTAGTTAATAAACTTTAAATTTAACACTTTTAACTCTTCTTTAAATAAAATAATAATAAATGTTCTAATCTAATCCAAGTGGATCTAAAGGATAATATTTTAGTGATAAGTTTTTTTGGTTGAATTACACTTATCCAATAGAATTATGACTTCTGTTAGGGTAATTATAATATCATTTTTACTTTTATATACCCTATTTACTTTTAACAATGGTAAATAAAAGTCAAATTTTACTATTCACAAAAATTATTTTCATCTTATTGAACCACATTTTAATTACTGATATTAACCATGTCTCTCTAATTTTTGAAATTCAACTCATAAAAGCAGTATAATTATGTTTGCAAATTTACAAATGCTCTTAGAAGGTGGGTAAAAGACGGTAAAAAGTTCAATAAAATTTTATACTTCTATTTTTATTATAAAATGACTCAAATGAATTAAATTTAACTTATATAAGTATTATATATCTATTTTTACTTAAAATGAATTTAAATATTATAAATAATTATTTAAATAAAAATTCAGTTTTAAATTATAAAGTAGTGTTTTTCACTATTCATGAAAAATTGAATGTTTTCAGAAAATTAAAAAACATTTACCCTATATATAATTTTGATATTCAAAAATCAAAAATGAATTCTATTTTTAGATAGTAAAAACATTGAATTTGAATTAATTAATTTAAAATTAATTCATATTGTCAAAACCGAAGAGCAGGTTTTTAAAAAGTAAAAACTATCAAAATATTTACATGTGTTTATGTAAAATTTAACTATGAAATAATTTATAATGACCTACATGGTATTAAATGATAAAAATATAATATAATTATTCATCCAACCCATTAAAATGCATACTTTAACACCATAAATTATTTCGATTAAAAATGTTGTTTTCAATTAAAAATTAGTATTTTTCAGTATTCGTCAAAATATTCAAGTTATCAGAAAAGTACCAAAAATTTATCCAATATAAATTTATATGTCCCAATTCTAAAGAGGAATTTAATTTCATTAAATTGAATATATAAAGGTGTAAAATATCAGTTTTAAAAAGGGGTTTCCATTAAAAGGTGGAAAATTTGCATATTTTGAAAAATACTACTTTCATATGAAAAAATGAATTTGTTCTTAAATTATGTCTAAGAAACATATAATATGGATTATAAAATTATATGGAGTATATAAAATTCAGAATTTAGTTAATACTATTTATAACCGCTTTTTGAATGACTAGTTTGGTAAGTCGTGGTGTGATCGAACTCAGTGTTTCGTGTAATACAAGCTATTGAATTTCTTTAAAGAAAATAACTTACTATGAAATATTGGGGTAATAAATTGAACATCGGTTATATAGAACAAACGTAAAAAATGGTGACATGTTATATGTTTTTTGTACTAGTGACGGGCACAATGATAAGCCTTATTTTTAACTCCTTGAAGCTTTCTTCTCATTCATCACTCTAAGAAAACATGACTCACTTTTGAGTTAGCTTGGTAGGAGGGTCTGAAAATCATGAGAAATTTCTCACAAATCAGTGATAATATCCATCTTACCCTTGGAGGCTATGGATATCCATTACCGATGTTGGCCTCAATTATCCCTCAATTACAACTATCTTGGAGGTATCCACAGATATTCCATTGCTTGTTATGATATGACCCAATAATGAAACCTCCTTCAACCAGAACTCACACATTCTGTACTTTCCAAAGCGCTTCTCCTTTCGCAAGTTCTCTAGTACAATGCTTATATTCTCCTCATGCTCTTTGCTTTTAGAGTATATTATATTATCATCTATAAATAATACCAAAAATTTATCACGGTATTATCTAAAGACTCTATTGGTCAAGTCCCTTAAGATTTCTAGAGAATTAGTGAGTCTGAAAGGAATTACTATTAATTCATAGTACTTGTACCTTGAAGTAAAAGCAGTCTTGGGGATATCTTCCTTCTTCACCCTTACATGGTAATATCTCGACAAAAAATCCACCTTGCAGAAGTATTGGAATCTATATATATGATCAAAGAATTCATCAATTCGGGGTAGAGGATACTTGTTCTTTATCATGATTTTGTTGAGATCACGATAATCAATGTAAAGGTGCATTGACCCGTACTTCTTCTTGATGAAGAGGACTGGTGCACCCCATGGTGAAGCACTTGGGTGAATAATCCCTTTATACAGATTCTCCTATGGATGTTTCTTCAGCTCATCAAGCTCCACAACAACCATTCAATATGGAGTCTTTGATATCTGAAATGCCCCAGGTATAAGATCAATTGAGAATTCAACATCTCTTATAGGAGGAAGACCATGAAATTTCTCAGGAAACACATCAATGATTTCCCTCAAAATAGGAATGACTTCAGGGACAGTTTCATCCTTAGACTCAATCATCTGAGCATGATACACATGCTCATAGGGTAGTAATATCCACACTTGAGATGATGGTTCTAAAGAAGATTCATCCACCTCCTTGCACTTTTACAGAATCGGGAGATGATTCTCCAATGGTGAGTGATTTCCCTCTCAAGGCAATTTATGTTGGATCTATATAAGGAAAGCCAATCCATGCTAAGAATTGAATCAAATTCCACTATAGGGAGTATGAAGAGGTTCGCTGGGAAGTTCAATCCAAAAATTATGACAAGGGATGAGTTATATTCATTGGATCCAATGATTTCCCCATTTAATGTACTCATCAATATCTTTACTTCCATAATTTGTGGTGGTGTTGGGATTGTTCTACTAAACTTTCGGGATATAAAATAATGCGTAAAACTAGAATAAAAAAAGAATGTTTGATATTCTTAAATGAATAACCAGACTACATGTCTCCACTTCATTGTTGGGATTCAAATTGGTGGTAGTGATGAAAAAAGCTCTCCCTTGATGCCTTTTAGGTTTTTGGTTTCCTCTAAAAATCATTAAGTTAGAGAACTAGTTAGAAAAGTGCCCTAGTTATATTCATTTTAAACAATGAATAAAGAATTGAGGGTTGAACATAGTGTTCCTATCCTCTATCACAACCACAAGTTTTTCTTGTCTGTAGTTAATGTCTAGGTACCCATCTCTTCCACACCTAAAGCTTTTCCTCATCCCCTTAAGGAAATTTCCAGGGTGCTTCTTTCCACCCCTCTGGCTAGTGGGGTGCTGGATTTTCTTAAAACCATTGTACTTATCCATAGGAATTCCATCATTAAATTCCACCTTATGCTTCTTATCCCCAGGATACCCCTGAGATTTATAGATCTCTATTTTTACTTTGAGGGAAAATCAGACAATTTCCTCATAGCTCTTGAAGTAACGAATCACTATGGATTTCTGTAGGCCAGGTTTTAGACCACCAAAGAAACTGTCAACCTTGCATTTGGGGGAAATAGAAAATAAAGAGGCATATCATATAGGCCTTCTGAATTTTCCTCATATTCTCTGATAGATTCTTCATCTTTTTTCTTGAGGTAAAGTAAGTATCTTTCCATCTTAAGTCGTAGGGTTTGCGAAAAATATTTATTTAAAAACATCTTCTAGAAATCCTTCCATTCTAACACCTCAATATCTTCCTCAGGCTTCGTATTTTTGATCAATGTCCAAAATTGATCAGATCTTCCTTCCATATGATATGAATCCATACGAACCTTCTCTTATTTGGAACATTGAAAGATAGAGAAGATATTTTCAATGGAGGTGATCCATTGTTTGGCAATTGAGGGATCAGATGATCCATTAAAAGTAGGAGGCCTTTGTATCATGAATCTCTCAATTGTGACTTGTTCTTTCTTAGGGGGGTTGAATGTTCCTATAGAACCATGTTTATATTAAAAAAATTAGTTAACTGAGAGGGTACAGTGACAAATATTGTGATTCCCACTCCAATCAGATTAGGCATCTCATTAGAACCGTCGTCACATTGATCTTTGCATCGGTTGTTATCCTGACTCCTCCTATTACCATCCATTTTCGAGAATAAAAGAAAATTTAGCGGTAAAACATATAGGTAATCCATAGATAGAAACATAAGAATTATAAATTACTTTTATTTCCTTAACTTATGAATTTATAGGCTTTAATCTATGTTATCCATGATATACTTCCCAACATACATTCTAAATGGATTTTTTTAATTACTTTAATAATGGTTCGTACTAAGTTTATTAATTTACCAATGCATATACCCCAAGAGTATCATAACCAAGAGTGCAGAATAGCCCATTTTCATGCACCAGTTCCCATTTGAGTATAGCTTAAAGAGGTGTTTTTGGGTTTTACCCCAAGATATATCTATTCCAGATCCCCCTTTACCCACTCATATCTAGATAAGGATGTATTTAATCTATAAACCACTTAATCAATACAAAAATTTAGCGTTTTTTTAATTATACATGGTCTTATCCCTAAGGCTTTCACTAGGGTTTTCTAATCCTAATCTGATAAATAACTAAACCTATCCTCTGATTCCAACTATAACAACCCTTCTCTTTATTTCACACATAAACATAAATTATTACATAAAACATTCACTTGATATAACATATAAGATCGAGAGGTCTAGGGTATTTGGGGATTAGGGACATTATATAACAACTTAGAACATAAAATGCAACATCTTAATGAATTTTTTTTACATGACCACATCATTCCTTCGTACTTAGCATTACATGGAATAACATGAAGACATGCATAATAAAAGAGTGAGCTATAAAGCCCAGTAAGGGAGTAAAACGCATAACATGAAGAATAAAATACATGTTATGCAATAGGAATATCAATTGAGAATGATAGAAACAAGAACATAAAGGTATGATATAACATGATTATCATAACATGGAAATGTGGAAACAACATTTAACATGATATTAGCACAAGACAAGGACCATTTTATATGGAGTATGAGTAAACACTCATTCCACTTGATTTATGATGATTAAACCCTCATTTCAATTGAATTGTCATGATATTATTCTTTACCCAATGCATTGGAGCACTATCAGGGCACACCCTTCTTAATCATTTCATTTCATGCATAAGTTTTCCACATGGATCATATAACTTGGATTCATTAAACATCATCATTTATTCCAAGATAAAGAAAATTTCAAATTAATATATGAAACTATATACTCTATAAGTAAATGTTAATAAAGGTGATTACCCTTGATAGAGATATGGGCATGGTATTCATTACACAATGACTTTGGATTAGAAAATCGTGGTGTAATTTTAGTAGCATAACGACACGACATAAGAATTCATAAAAATGGTTGATGAGAGAAAAAATGGTGTCTCATAATATGTAACAGAAATAGAAACTAATGGGGTCATATAGATACATGTCTTAACATAATTAATGGAATTTATATTCATAATATAAAATAATTTCTTGAATGTAAATGAAGAGAGTGAAATTCCTTACAGAATTTCATCATGGTAACGTGTGTACATGGGAGGAATTAATGAGAGATAAAGGGGGTTTATAATTATTCAAAAATAAATAGGGCATTATATGGGTGGTGAGAAATCATACCACAAAATTTTTAATTGAAAATAAAAGGGGATAACAACATAATGAAATTTTGACAAAAATGAGAAAGGAAGAAATACCTTACATGGATGAGTGATCCCAATGGCTTGGGAGAGGCTTGAGAGATGATTCTTGGGAGCCTAGGGCACCTTGTGAGGATTCTAGAGAGATTAGGGAAGAGTTTGGTTGAGAACCAAAGGCTTTTAGTGAAGATGAAGTGGGATCTTGGGTGGGTTTGTATAGGAAAATTGAGGGAATTCTTTATTACTTAGGTTTTGGAACCTACCCATTAAACTAATCAAAACTCAAAACTATCCCAAGGTTTTTCCCATGGGGTTTCCAAATTTGAGTGGAAAACAATATTTTATAATTAAAAAATCCATTATTTCATCAAAACAGTTTTCTTAATTGAATATTAACTGAAAATACTATTTGTGATTTAAAAACAATTTACAAAGTAATAATAAAATGAATGTATATTTTCTATACAATAATAATGCACATAATCATAGTGATGAGTCTTATTAAATAACCCTTTATAACACCCTCATAATACCTAAGGGTAAGGTGTGTATGGGTGACAAACTCTTGGAGTGGCTCAGACAACATTGCTTGGGTGGTAATCTCTACTAACTTCCACATCTCACATAGGCGGTTCTCTTCGAGCTTAAAGTATTTAATTATGTATTGGGCTTGGTCAAGAGTGAAGAAATGTGACATCACCTTCCTTATAAGCTCCGAAAAATGGGCCATCACTTCCTTTGTCTGTGAAAATTTGATTTGTTAAAGCCCTATATTTATACTAATCATGTGATCACTGTTCAACAACTATATTAGCAATGGTAACAATTCTTAATGGTATATAAAATCCAAAAACATAAAACCAAAGAAGTGAATATGGTTTATAACCATTTTACATAATAATAAATTTAGTTAGATCAAGATGAATTTTCACTGATAAATGTTTGGGTCATTACAAATAGTGACCTACAAGATTTTTACAACCATTACCAGTCCCAAAATGGAAATAATAGGATGTTGTTATGTATTTTATCATCATCTTACCAAGGTTTCCTTGAGGTAGAAACACAGTTTGGGTAGTTGTGGATTGACTGATGAAAGTTTCCCAATTCCTTTCTACCTAGAAGACTTTACCATTTGATGATCTGGGAAGATTGTATGTATGTGTGATTATATATATATATGGTGTCCCTTGTACAATCATTTAATATATGGATTCACATTTTATATTTAGGTTATGGATGTAGTTATAGAAGTATATAGATCCATAGGTGCTTTTGAGAATAACTTTTCACCCCCATACTGATGGAAAATCAAAATAGGGTATTCAAGTGTTATAGGAGATTCACAGAGCATACAACATTGATTTTGGTGGTTCATGGGAGAAGCATATTCCTATTGTCATGTTATATGATAATAACTATTATTAGGAAAAGATTCAGATGTCTCTTTATGATTCCCTATACAGTGGGACATTCTTTTCAACCCTGTGATAGATAGAGATGGGAGAGTTAGTAATACTTGGTCCACATCTCATTTATGAGTCTTAGGAGTATGATCAACAAATAAAGGAGATTTCAGCTACTCAGTCTAGATATAAATATTATGCTGATCACCATTGATGTCCTCTAATGTTCAATGTCATAGATCATGTATTTTTATGGGTATCACCCAGAATTGGTCATAAACAGATACAGAGTAAAGAAAAGATGTCGTCACATTTTTTCAAGTGATTTGAGATCTTAGAGAGGGCTAGGCTAGTGTCCTATATGTTTCTATTACCTTATAGGTATTTTTCCATGCACGATGTCTTCCATATTTTATAGCTTCGTTGTAATCATGCTGACCCATCTCATACTTTTGATCTTGAAGATGTTGAGATAGATGCTTACACTTTTTTTTGTGGAGTATCCTTTACGCATTGTAGACTGAATAACAAAGAATATCTGAGGATGGTCTGTTCATTTATTATATGATCTATGTTATAATGGACGGGTATAGGATGAGACTTTGGAGCGGGAGGCCAAATTACATGCTCAGTGGTTGAAATTATTATCTGAAAGTGTTTCGCCACCTGTGGAAGGTGATCTCAGGGAAAAGTTCCTTTAAGGGGAAGACAGTAAGATCCCTATTATTGTATGAGGTACAAATACATTTATATTTTGGTTTATATCCTCCTTTTAGACCTAATATGGATTCCTAATGAGTAAATAAAGGTTACAGGGATTTACAAGGCTTGTTTGGGGCACATAACCCCTGATGGTGAAAAAATGCACTATGTTGCACAGTTATTAGAAATCGTGCAAGACATTTTGCATGGTTTGTCCAAACCATATGAGGCTTTCCATTAGGGGGAAGTAGGTCATATGGTTTTTACTAATAGTATGCCTAGGTCTGTATGTCGGTGCGACTATCTCATCAAAATGTAGCAGAGGGGGAATCACGATTTGTGTATAGTTCGTCAAACTATGTGGGCCAAACCTGGGTGGTCCCTCTTTAAGTAGTGTTAGTTTCATGGTTTGGATAATCTTGCAACCCGGATATTTTAGGAAAATCTAATTTTTCCCTTAAATTTTTATAATTTTACCCCTCCCTCTCATTTCTCTTATTTTCCAGCATGCAATGGGTTTTCTCTCCCATCGATCTCCCACCATGGCTCCACCTAGGATCTTTGATAACTCTTTCATCCAAATTGGGATGATGCTTTCATTGGTCTTTTCGGATTCCTCCATATATTATCTTATATCTATAGGATCACTTTTTCATTATTCTTCCTCTCTAAATCACTATCTTGATGAAGGATCATATTCCCTATTTTCATAGAGGTTACCCATTATTCTATTTTCTCTCAATCCAGGCCAAATAGAGGGTTGATACAAGATGAAAAGATAAACATGGGATCATGGTAGGTGGAATACTAATTATCCCTCATGTTTTTGTGTTTTGATAATTTGGTCCATTACACCTCACACTGAATTCTCCTGGAATTTATCTAAGATTAAATTAAAGCATGTTAAATTCAATGACATTGATATAATCGTTGTAGTGATCTCTTATTGATATTGGGTTAGGTACCTTTATTCATTTCCACCCTCATAGGTGTTCCCATGTAAGTTTCTTGATATTATTAAATTCTTAAATGGATAAACTATCTTTTAAATGGTTTTTGTGTGACTTTTATGTGAGATAATTTTAATGAATCAAATTGAATAGTGGTGAGTGGTAATCCCACATCACCTAATTAAATTGTACAATGGTTATGAAATTGTTATTATTAAATTTTAATTAGTTACGACTTATCCATTGGATTATATTAAAGCCAATGATGCTGATTATTATTTATTTATGGGAACAAAGACCCTTTATAATTATGGTAAGTTAGCATGATGGTCCTAATTCATGTTATCTAAATAAGGACCAAGTTTCCCTCCTACTAATGCGATATATGGGAATGATGTCCCTATACTATGATACTAGGAATGATTTCCCTATATTATGATACTAGGCATAGCATACCCTATTCTGTGATACTGGGCATGCCATCTTCAGTACTACCATGATACTACACATAGAGACCCCTAATAATGTGATACCAGTAATGGAGAGTCTATACTGTGATATTGGGAATTTAGTCCCCATACTGTGATATCAGGCATGGCATCCCTATAATATGATACCTTTCATGGTGTCCCTATACTGTGATACAAGTAATTGGGTCACATACTACTATGATATGAGTATTGTGACCCTTCACACATGTCCATAAATATTATAGAACAAAATAAAGCATGTAGTTTGAGCTCACCCATCCTTTATGAACTAGAGCCAACCCATTTACAGTTGTTATTACATATTTCATTATTATATCTGCACACATACATTTTATATATAAAGAGTATAATTTTATAAATGAATTTGGTGGTGGTCTACTGATTTTATCTCACACCCTATCCAGGATACTGATGGTACATGGGAAGACAGTATTCTTGATGTTGTAGATAAGGGGGGAAATCCTATTACAGACATGTGACTTATTTCCTAACGTAGGATGGGAGCTTCGTAGCAGATGAACAAGATTGAGATCAAGATTTATGGATAGATTTTGGTATTTTTATAGATTTTATTTATCATTCACTGTATTGACTACTTACTTCTATTTATACATGTTTCCCTATTTTGTAAATACATGACATCATCATTATTGGTATATGATTCGGTTTACTAAATTTGATTATTATTTAGTGTTTAGATGTTTTTTTCACTTTTGCTATATTTTTTCATTATTGATATAATTTTGTTACAGTGGGTTACTGGTCCTATTGTTGTAGTGTTAATTTCTGTTGGGCCATAAATTTACATATTTTGGTTCTATTTATTTGTTATAGTTGATATACACTATTCTCCACTACAACATGAAGGAAAATTCTCCCCCATGAGCACACCCTTGGCCCTCATTTCTAGTCATTAGCCTCTAGAGTATGAGGAGACATACTCAAGTCCATGTGGCCAATTGGATCGTGGCACCATCTCAATGGAATCTGGGTTGTGAAATCACATTTGGAGAGAAAGAATACACAATTACGCACATTTTAAATTGAATTAACAACCTATCGTGAAAAAAAGTGAGATTATAACATAAACCCATATATCAAGTCCCAACTAACTTCATATAAAATCTAAACTATCATATAATAATTGTTGGATTATTATACATATATACTAAAACCATATTCATAATTATATTACTATATTTCATCCCTTATAATTAGAAACTGCATATTTATTAACAATTCATTATTAAAATTAATATTCAAGTGTCAATGGTATTACTTTCAATAAATATTTCAGTCCGAAAATTCTTGTATATGCACCCTGGTCATGGTTTCATCATCTAAAAATCTTATTCATGTAATAAATATCATATTTATTCAAAATATACACTTTTATAACCATCCATATAATGAGGTAGTGAAAAATAATTATATCACTTTATGGAGGAAGAAATATAGACGCATGTAAGGTGATGTTTTCGTTTTTTAATGGTCAAAAATAAAGAAAGTTAGAAAATAACTTATCTTTACCCAATAAAAAATATTTCATAAAAATAATATATATTCATTAAATAAATCAATATAACCTAAAAACCTAGAAATGGTATAATATGAATAGAATCCCAAAGACAATAAAATTTAGATGTCTAAATAGTAAAAAGACATCAAGACTCGTGTATCAAGATGGAACAACTCTATAATCAAAAAATCGACCAGCCCCAAGCTTCATATACATATGACTAAAACTTTATGATGCTCTCCTAGAGAAGTATGGCATATTTCCTTTAACTATATTTTTATAAACAACATCTTCAAAAAATTGAATATATAAGGGGTGAGTATATCGACTCAGTTAGAAAACCCATCAAGACTTCCCACATAGGCCACTAAGAAAATATAAATTAATAACAATTTATATAAAATAGAAAAATATTATAAAACAAGTTATGAAGAGAGATAAATATAAAAAGTTGAAAAATAACCCACACTAAAAATCACTCCTAGGGAATGAACACATTCAACCATGCAAAACATAACCCAATGCATCTCTTATCAAAGAAGGCCCTCTAACCAGTACAAATAACGAGTGGAAACCCCAAATATTTAGTTCTAAGTCATCACTTTGTGGTGCAATGTATTTTTCCATAGCTAACATTGAAACCATGTTTCAAACAACAAGGCAACCCTCAAATGTATTGTGAACACACACTAACCATGACCATGAAAAGTTCTTACAACATCAATTCATTATTTAATAAAAATAATCATTAAATAATATCATCATACATTTTTTATATGACACCCATATCTCATAAATTATGAATCCAAAAATAAAAGGGGGCTTCCAATAATTTCTTACCAATGTTTTCAATTAAATAAAAAGAGTAATAAATTTTAGGAAAAAATCCACCATGTTATAAATAGAAGTGGAATGTGAGAGAAGTAACATACCTCAAATAGGTTTATATAAAACAATCCCACCATGATATCATAGATATAAGCCCATATAACCCTCTCTTTTACTAATCATAAATATTTCCCATCAAAATAAATCGTTTTCTATAGATATGGGCATAACAACATCAATATAGGGTTCATCTCAAGAGAAAAAATGAGAAGGTTGAGCTGGAGGAAGATAAATGAGACACTTACCATTAATTAATTGGATCCAATGCTCAATAATTCATCAAAAATAGCTTTTAAATGGAAAGAGATCACCAAAAGTGACAAAAAGAGTCATGGAATTAAAGATCCCATGTCAAGTGAGGAATAATGAGGGTTGTAGAGGGTATTTCCAGTACAAAATAAAATTTTAATACCTCATTAATTATTTCACTGGTTTAGTATACATAGTTCAGTGAAACATGTTACAACCATGTGATTATTATTGGGAAATACCCAATTCCACATGGTATATAAAACTATG
Organism: Viscum album; assembly: GCA_963277665.1. Lineage (NCBI taxonomy): Eukaryota > Viridiplantae > Streptophyta > Magnoliopsida > Santalales > Viscaceae > Viscum > Viscum album. Next base: position 1,892,013,820 of record OY728165.1, on the reverse strand, counting down.
ATCTAACAATGAAAAATACTTCTATCTGAAAAAATATAAGAATTCATGGTTTCTGCATGATTTCTCTAAGCCATGTTCTAACCATGAGTTTCCCCTGAGTCTGATATCTACCTTTCACAGTTACTTAGAGAACCAACATAGTGTCCCCTAACCATGATCAAATATTTCACCCTTTATAAAGTATCCAATGTTTTTTGAAACCATCTAGAAAAATATATAACTCAACCCAATCATACTATAACTTAAAAACACATAATTAAAGAGAAAATTAAATAAAATCGGGGGTGTTAAATTATACCAAGCATTGGGAATTCCATCCTCAAAATTATGGAAATTAGTGGTGTTTAGAAAAATAATCATTCACTGGTTAGACATACAACATTTCACTCCCAACTTCCCGACAGACCCAATGATTCTTCTACCAAAATATACCAGAGACACTCATCCAATAAGATATTATCATGCTAAACCCAATATATGATGCATGGTGAGAATTTTAATGATAATATGAATTGATAGAAACACTAAAAAAATACCTATGGAACATATTTAGGATAATACCTCTAGAGATGAGATATGTTAACTAGTCATGTGTTTCCACATCAAGAGGTTCATGTTTCCAAATTAGAAAACTAAAAAATGTGTTCAATAATCACAAATTTCATATTGAATAAATGTGTTAACTACCATTTCATACCTAGATGATATTTTTCAAGTCATAGGGATACCCACAAGGAGACTTGACCCCTAACTACCAATGATAATGGAATAACCTAATGATCCCAACTAGTTACATGAACAAAGGCTGGCACACACTATGGTGCTATCTATCTTCCCTTATGTAAGAAATAGTTTCCAAATTCTAATAAAACGTGAATAATATATCATTTTACAATAATAATAATAATGTAAATACAAATAAATATAAGCGATTAAAGTTGGTTTAGACACAAATGATTGAAAAATTCTCTAATTGGACCACATGAAGTATCTTAAGAGAAAACCATGATGGAAAAAATAAGGCATCTAATATTGATTAATGAAATATATATCCCATGTGAGGGTAAAAATACCTTGAGAGATAGGATATCAAGATATTCTAAAAACTTCACCCATGAATTAGAATTAAATGCATCGACATAATGAGTTGGTTAAGTACCAATACAAAGTGATCATGCTTCTGGATACATGCCTATTTCAAATCCCATGTGGATTCACTCAAAAAACTGGAAAGGTATAGGTAACACTCACTATATACCCCCTGGATGATGTTCCACATTTTCTACAAACTGTACAATCCAAATATTAAAATGGACAACTGACTTGAAACTATCTTGACATAGGGCAGAACCAAGATTGGATCCTAAGTCACAAGAGGGAAGATTTAGAAGATGCACACCCCTTAATTGTTATCTATAATGAAGGATTGATGTAATGGTAATACTATGAAAAATTCGCCCACGAAAATTCCTAGTACTTAGTAACCCAAATCAAGAATGAGAGTTATCAGATTGAAAAACATGAAATCAACTTGTTTTGTATGAACCAAGTTCATGTTAGTGATTTAACCCCTAAATCATCCATGATTCAACATACCAATAACCTCTCACCTAGAGACTTATGATTTAATAAACCCACTACTAATATAGTCATAAACTATCATACCCAGTCAGAATAGTTCTTGATGCGAAAAATATACAAACACCCAAAAAAGAAATAGTAAAAAAATTTCTAAAAAAAGAGGGTAATAATCCTTTATCTATGTAAAATAATATCTCAATCATTTCTAAAGTTAATTAAAATTACAGACATTGATCCATATCTAAGAAAATTTCAAAAGAGGTTAACCACCCAAAACATATTCCTAATAAACCACAACTAACTAAGAAATTTAACCTAGGTTGGTTCGTAAAAATTAATTTGAGGTTAATTTTTAAAAATCCACAAAATTTGATTGTCAATTTCTGTCATTAAAAATTTAATCAATAAGAGATGGTTAAAACTTTTCGAAGCTAACCATGCATGATCCATCTCCCATATCCATTAAAAATATGAAAAAATACTCCAGAAGTTACAATAGCGACTCTCAGTCAAAGTAGTCAAAATGAAATTGAATTCTAGAAACTACATCATTCCCAATAATACAACAAATAAACTTATAAGATAGTGAAGCCCAACCAAGCTAGACCATTTTAATGGTAATTAAGAATGGTGACCAATATAGATCCCATAATATTCTGCTACCCAAGAGATCTCATGATGCTCGTTCTATGATCCATAACTTTTTATTATCTTGTATTACCTTACCATGTATTATGTCTATCAACGATCAATGAAAACCAACATAACCAATGCAATAAGTAGAAATATCACGCAATCATCATTATGAAAAGACACCCAATAAATATAGAAACATGAAAACAAAACCACCATAACAATTTTTACATGGATAACTAGATAAAACATAACCAACACCATAAATCCATCAAGGGAGTATCCAAAAAAATATTTTCTAGGCATTATTACTTCGTACTATCTATTTCTGTAAGATAAAATAAGGTTATCATTCATATATTCCCATATGTTATAACAATCCCAAATACCACATGAAATATTATTATATTCCCAAAAAAATGAAAAAATTTTTCTTAAAAATTTATTTGTTGTAACAACACAATTTATGTAAACTATTATAAAATGATAATACTAGTAAAACCATTATAAATACCCTTTATAGATATATATTAAAACAAAGAATGAGAATATAGTAAAGTTACATTTTTAAAATAGATATGATTAAAATACTGAAAATCTTACATTTCAAAATAATAAAATGTTTTGTTTTAATAATTATTTTACCCAAAGGGTTATTTAATGAATATTCTTTAAATAGTTTTTAAAACAAATAATACTTGAAATTTTTCGTAAAAAATTGCATAAAATTATTTATCAAAATATCTTTTAAATCAAAAAAAATTAAAAGAAAATTTACAAACAAAATTCATTAATTTAAAAAAATCTTTATCATAAAAAAATATCATCCAACCAGATCACATAAACAACAACAACCAAATCATGAAACCACCAAGAAGGAACACTTGAGAAATGTGTTCTAATCATTTTTTATACCTAAAAAGGTAACTAAATTACTTATTAAATTATGATCAACAAAACAATTTAAGAAAAATTCTAGTTAATTCCTGTTCAAAAAAATTTAATCATATAAAATTATTTCAAACCAAAATGAAAAAAATTTATTTAATACTCTTCTTTCAAACCATATTTTATGCAATTATGTTATAAGGTTAATTAGTTTATTGCAATCATTCTAAAACAATCAAGCATCATCAATTAATCAAAAAATTATATACCTACTGTTAATATGTCATATAATTTATCATTATCTCATAACTAGAGAATCACAAAATTGATTAAAAATTACCATATGTTATCTCTATTTAATATACATGAATTTTTATATGCTATTATACTCATTATTATAAACATGATTCACTAAATACACACATATCTAGGAATAACAATAACATGTTATTATTTATTAAGTGATCGAATTGATAAAAAATAACCACATTTATAGCATTCTTTTTGACTAATTACAATCTGCATGCACTTTATTTCTAATTCATGGGATTTATGTCAAGTCACAACATTTTAGGAAAATATTAAAAATTTAGGCTAATAAAAATCACTCAATCATATGTAAGTGTTATTATAGTATAAATATAGTTATAATAATTAACAATGTTAGATTATAAACATCGAAACAATTATGGATTTTAGTTATGATTCTGAAAATTTTATCATTCACATAATATATCATGAATTCTAATTATCATTTAGTCAATTACCTCTCATTAGAGACATTACCACTTTACATTCTAGTTTTAGCCAAACATCTTGTTTCTTTAGTATATATAACACCATGAAATCATAATCATAACTCCATGCTATTATGAATGAACACAAAACCAAAAACCATAAATTTTTTACCAATTATTAAAACCTTTTCATAGAATCCCTTAGTTCCATCCATAAGTAGAAACAACGATTTAGAGAAAAAAATTATTGTGTTAGAATTTTCCAATTCATTACCAAATACATATCTCATGAACGATTCCATAATAGTGTGATGTCTCTTTATTAATGATTAATAAACAACTCTCATTGGATAAACCCATAATAAAGATGTTATAACAAGACTAGAAGTGCTCAAAATACACTTTTCATACACGAATAACATTGGAGACTAAAAGTATATCATAAATAGTTGAGATGCATATTTTTTTTGATTTACATTATAAGTCCTAAAAAATAAAATTTCCATGACTACAAGATTAAATGATAGATTTTACAAAACTATTACTATTTATAACATCTCAACCCCAACCTATTTCCTTGGAAAGGAAAAAAATGCCATAAAACCTACCTAACATACCATAGAAAAAAAATTCTGGAAATAAATGATAAGGTTATGTAAGAAAATTTGTGGATAGTTTACCCCTTTACACACACATCTAGAAACACTTCCTATAATATATAACAAAACTGACTATATAATATGAAGCATGAAGTAAAACCTGATAAGATAAAGATATAACAATTATACAGTTAGAGTCTAAAAAACGAAATACAATGAAGAAGTCTAAAAATTACAAATAAATCAAGACTATAGTACCTTGATATAACAACATCAAACTATAAAACTTGACCAACTATAATATTATACCAATGGTATGTAAGACATTGGGGGATGGTTTGTGCTTTTATGAACACATAAATGAACAATATATTCAATAGATAATAAAACTAATATAATTATATGATGAATTAAGTAAAACCAAATATAAAAAATACTTAATAATGTTATAATTAAAGTCACAACCTAAATTCAATAAAATGGATATGTTTAAAAATTCTGAATACATCAAGACTTTAGTTCCAAGATAGAACTACTATAGCCTCCAATAATGGACCAACTCTATGTTCCATTTAACTATATCATGATCAAAATAAATATTCATATTCACTAATGTTCAGACATAGGGGTTACTGTATTCATTCCATTGGAAAACACTAAAGAGGCTTCCCATACATGCTACTAAGGAAGAGCTTATTAGAATAATTTATATTAAGCATACATTTAGTATAAAAAAGTTATCAATGGAGATAAATATAAAATAGATAAATATCCCACACTAAAAACACATCAATATCATGAACAAAAATGCCAATGAAACACACAACCCAATGAATTTATTATCAAATCGTACATTCTAAACTATCCAATTTACGAGTAGAAAACCCATCTATCAAGACCCAAATTTTTTACATGGTGGTATAATTGAGTGTTACCCAGGTTTCATGGAAACCAATTTAGAACCAACATGTCTACCCTCAAATGTAGAATGAATGCATGAAAACCAAAATCATTCCATGTTCTCACAACCCAATTCATTTTTTAATCAAAATTCATTTTAAATAACTTCATCGAGCATCTTGTGGAAAACACCCACAACCCATAAATTAAGAAACAAAAAATATAGGGGGTTTATAAATGGTTTTTATTAATGGATTTCATCAAATAATATAATAAATAAATTTTAAGTAACAATTTCACCACATTTTCAATAGAAGTTTAATTGTAGAGAATCCACCCACCTCAAAGACATTTTTGTTAAAAAATCACACCTAGATCTAAAAAATAAAAATCTATCTCACATTTCATTTAATAAATGAAAAGTAATTCCCATAAAAATGATCATAAATCTTAGATTTGGAAATGAAAATCCAAATATAAGGTTATTATTAAGATAAAATAAGAAGGTGAAGAGGGAAAATAGAAATGGCTATATTAACTTTGATTAATAGGATCCAATGCTCAATAATTAATTAAAAATAGCCTCAAAAGTGAAGGAGATCACCAAAATGCCTAAGGGAATCCTGGGGTTTGAGAGAATAAATCAAGGGAGGTAGGATAAGGGTTACTAATTATTTTTTTAGTTTCAAAAACTATTTTTTTGATCTCATTAATTATGTCACATGGTTACTCTGTAAAGATTGGTAATCCAAGAAATAATTCTAAGAGTATTATTCGGTAATACCTTATGCCACATGGTTGGGCTGTATGGGTTTACAAACCTAATGAAAACTATATAAAATGCCTCTAATTGAAAAATTCAAAGACTACACAGTTACCAAGTGGATTACCCACACAATGAGCTAATCATGTACTCCACACCCCCCCTCGAGTTTCCTCTCTGCCTTTCACAAATACCTAGAGAACTTTCACAATTTCCCCTAACAATTCTCAAAGCATGCACACTCTATAAATCGTCAAATACACCCTAAAAATCTCAAAAACTATTGTAACTCAACCAAATCGATATATAAATTCAAAATACATATTAATGGAGGAAAGAACCACAAATTAGGGGTGTTATTGTTTTTGATTCATTATTTTACTACATAAATACATTCTGGGTCAAGCTAATGGTTTCACATATTTTTAAGTAATTATTATATCTTGATAGTTTCATAAAAGTTACATTATTTTAAAAAATTATATTTTTATTTATTCTCCAAAAAATAAACCTTTTCTGAAAAATATTTCAAATTAACCCACAGTTAATTTTGACATACTAAATTTAAAACCGATGTTAATTTTAACATATTAATTTTTCAAAATTTAAAATTTTTCATTTAAAAAACATATATAATATAAAATAAAAATTATGTTTTTAATTAAAACATTTTTATTCATAAATAACTAAATTATCATTCCATATTGTTGCTTAATTATTTATTGGATGTTTTTAATTAATTATAAAAATAAATATTTTAATTTAGTCAATTAATTTTGTTTATATCATTCTTCAAAAGGAATAACTTTTAATGAAATAAAGATTTTATAAAGAAATGAAATTTTTTAAAATATACATGATAATGAAAAAATAATATAATTTATTTTTTTAATAATTACATATTTTTATCATCATAATATTTACATAAAAAACCCCTCATAACCTCTATATAATATCTAAGGCTAAGATATGAATTAGTTTTAGTTGTAGGTGGTGGTTCAACTAGCATGGATCTCATAGTGATATCCATGGGCTTGAATTTTTCCAATAGGTGATTTCGATCAATCTATAATTATTGAAGTTCATCTTGGGCTTGGTCAACAGAAAATATGAGTGACGCTAACTCCATTCCGAACATGAAAAAATGAGCCTCATAAGGAAGAATGGTACTAGTGATTCCACCAAAATATATTTCAAAATAAGTTAATTGTATTTATTCACACTAATTCAAAGATTATTTATAATATCCTATTTAATAATTATAAAAAATATATGTTTTTGTATTAATTAGTTATTTTGTGTGAAATAATATATTCAATAATGTTTATTTAATGGATAATCCATACTAAAATCTCATTTTCTTCTCATCAGTAGGGAAGGAAATGTTTTGAATCATTTGTACATACCATGAGGGGGTGAAGATTGGGGTTCTAGTTTTTTCTTAAGGTGGGGCACTGAATTGTGTACGGAAGGGCCATACTATAAGGGTGACCTAATAAGGGGAATTGTATAGATACCATTATAGGAATATCTGAATGCATGTCCAATTTTTTTAAATTAAATATTTAAAAATAATAATAAATAAATTAATTGGGTGTATGTAAAGACCCATAATTTCCATGTAATTTTTTTAATTATATGGGAATTTTAAAAGTCCACAAAAATTTACAACATGTGATTCCAAGGCCTGGTGTGCCAGGGATAAATTTCTAAACTTTTCTTCGGGTATGTTTAGTAAACATGCGAGCGGGTTATTGTAACTTTTGAACTGGTGCTCAAAAATGAAATCTGAGGACACTGTTGAACTCACATCGCCGATATTAGATTAAGTGGACTTTCACCTCGATGATAGTTGGTCGATCGTGGAATTTAGTTTTCAAGATTTTTCATGGAAGAAGAAAAATAAAATGCTTAATATTTTTATTTTTATTTTTGAAAACCTCTCAACATAGGTTATAGTGGTGGGGACCACTTGAACCCCTATTAATGGGGGGAGGGGACCTCTTAACTACCCATTAATTTATTCTCCCATTTAATTATTCCAACCCTCCAATTAATTATTTGAGATATTTGATTTTGTGCCAACATAAATTAAACTTATAAACCTACTTTAATTTATGTTGGATCCTCATTTAATAAATGGGGAAAAATGATGGCAAAGGGGAGAGTAGGGATAACTATAGAAAAATACTCTCCAACAAAGAACTCTACTACTTCGATGAATATTTATCCAAAATACTTTGAAGGATCTCCAATGATGAATGAACAGACGATTGAGGAAACACCGTTGTCACCAACTTCACCTTTTTCCTCTCCTCAAGGATGTCGTTGGAGGAGACCTGTTTTGGGATCGACAAATGCCAATCTATCTCAATCGTAGACAATATTCAATCGAACCATCTAGGTAGGGGTTTTGTTGTTTCTTTATTCAGGGTTTGAGTTGAATTAATCCTTTTGATGCACCTACAAGTGAACTAATGTGGAGGGTGCGGGCCAAACAAACATGGCCTGATCCCTACGCTGTTATTCATGGATGTTGTATCCTATGTGGTGGATAAAGGTGGCGGCCATCGCAGGTAGGCCACATGACAGGGCGGCGGCATGCATTTGTGCCGCCTAACGAGCAAGGGTCGCGACTTGTGCCATGATGAGGAATGGGAAGGCGGATGGAGTTCGGCCGGCTACGGAGAGGAGGCGCACGATGCACTGCCATTAGAGAAAGGGGTCACGACCCTCTTGGGCACAGCAGATGGTGGAGGTGCGGATGACGTTCGGCCGGCCACAGAGCAGTGGAGCACGATGCGCTATTGGGAGGACCCAAGGGTCTACCATTTCGGCCAGCTGAGCGGGACCGAGCGAGACCTGGTCGGGTCCCAGTTGCTGGATCGCATCTAAACGGCCGAGCTATTCGGTGTTTGAGAGAAGGGGGTGCGCGGCTCACCCCCCCCCCCCCCCCCCCCCACATGCGGCCAGGCAGGGCCACCCAGTGTGGGCCAGATCCATTGGGCCAGGCCAACCTGAACTGGATCGGGATGTCCTAGGTCAGGTCGGGCCAGGTCGGCCAGACCAGGTCAGACCGGAACCGGACTAGTTTTGACCCTATAAGAACTTTTGGCCATTACTTTCACACCAGGCATCCATTTGAAAAACTGTCTGTGGCACCGGAAACCATGGAGAAAAAAAGACCTTTTGGTATAACCCACTTGAGTTTCGGATAAAGATGGGGTACAGTCAGGTTGGATCGAGCATGAATCCAACTGGGCCCTCGGGACTAAAAGGCTAATGACTTACAAACCATGCGTCGGATTGAGGCACCATCTATTACATTGAGACATCTATTACATGGAAGTCCTTTGGGATACTTCTTCGTGGGACATCGTGGCAGTTGGAGTATCGACTCGTAGCATGAAGAGCAGACACTCTAGAAGGCGAGCAAGCTTTGTGCGGGTACCCTGTAGCTGGTTGTGATGATGTACTGATGATGTACTAGGATCATGTGTGGGTATGACGATGTACAAATGATGTAATAGGATCCTGTGTGGGTATAACAATGTACTGAAGATGTACTAGGATCCTTTGTGGGTCTGACTATGTACTTGGATCATGTGTGTGTCTGACGATGTACTGACGTTGTACTAGGATATTTTTGTGGTCTGATGGTGTACTAGGATCATTTTTGGGTGTGACGAGGTACTAGGATCCTTTGTGGGTCTAACGATGTATTAGGATCCTTTGTGGGTCTGACGATGTGCTGATGATGTACTCGGATCCTGTGTGAGTCTGATGATGTACAGGTGATGTACTTGGATCCTATGTGGGTATGAAGACGTACTAACGATGTAATAGGATCTTTTGTGGGTATGATGATGTTATGATGATGTACTAGGATCCTGTGTGGGTCTGACGATGTACTAGGATCCTGTGTGGGTCTGAAGAGGTACTAGGATCCTGTTTGGGTCTGACGATATACTACGATCCTCTGTGGGTATGATGAGGATTTAGGATCCTATGTGGGTCTTCCTCTTAATAGAGCAAGATGAATTAGTAATTACATATAATCATCTCTACTACTGTATCTAATTTATACATGGTGTGAGATGAGTTCGTACCTATGTGGTACTTTCCTTCATGGTAAAACCTTGGTGGTATTTTTTAGTGTGGCGTACCTATGTGGTACATACCTTTGTCATATTCCTTCATTTATGGAACAGTTGAGATTTGGGATTTTGGGTTGGACCCTGTGTTTTTTCATGATTGAGATGGGTATATTTGATAACTTATATATATATATATATATATATATATGAATATACCTAATTTGGGTTGTCACTGGTTTACATGATTCGTGGTTTATCTTTTGTGGATTTTTTGAGACCTTGAGGGTCTCGGGGTCCCGACTATGTATCGTTATACCCACCCTTGCACGGGCTATGCCCGCACCTTGTTGTCTTTGATGAAGATGACAAACAATGTTGATCAAGGTTGAGTGTACCAGGACTAGAGAGTGCCAGAGCTGGACTATAAGATGTGACGGTACCCAAAGGTGAAGGGAGGATGTGAAGTGATGAGGAGGCGATCTATACCTAACCTTTAGGTAGGAACCTTGGAGGATAACCCAATAGTTGTCTTTGTATTTCTTCAGTTTTATTGTGTTTCAGTTGTACTTGTACCATTACTATTGGGATTGTATTTCGACCCCTCTTACCTTCAACACTCTTTTTTTCTATACAGTTTACTTGTGTTCTCATCTTTCTATGTGCTTGGTTGCATGTGTTTACAGGATATAAAGGCAATGCCTTCCTGATTTTTAGTGAATACGCCTTTTGGTTCTAGTCTCCAGCCCCTGTCCTTTGGAAGGCGGGCTTGGGGTAGTCACAGCATGGGCCCTGAGGGATGGGTCATGACAAATTGGTATTAGAGAAGTCAGTTCTACCATAGAACATAGAACTCTGATTTTTATTTTAATGAAAATAGTGTTAAGTGTAGTGAGTGTGGTTATCAGTTTAGGGAACCCAATTTTGGTGTTACGACCGACATATCCATACACCAGTACTCTAACTTCAGATTTCCGACTCAGTGCATGAAAACCCTGATTGGGTGTGTGTTTTTCTAAGTGTTTTCTTTGTGATATATTTGAGTTAGATCACTGGGTATAACTTATTGACCATAGAGCACATGTGTTTTTTTCAGGATGCATACACGCAGACAGCTAGCTAGGGTACTAGGTATAGTATTCTCTGATAGCCCACCGAGCGACAAGGCCTTGGTGTGAGGCCCTCTTCCAGTAAAGCCACTAGTAGAGGCACCAGCAGTAACATTACCCATTGGGCCACCAATGCCACCAGCCCCAACAGCAGAGGGTGAACGCCGCTTGAGTAGGTTGCATGTGCTCCAGCACCAGAGGCCACCCAGGTTTAGGGGAGATAGAGACCAACATGCGGCTGGGGATTAGTTGGAGGTCGTGGTGAGAGTCTTCTGACTGGAAGGGACACCAGATGATCTTATGGTGATCCTTTCCGCCAGTCTTCTACATGCAGTAGTAGAAAAATGGTGGATCATGATGCTCTAGGTTCATGATGAGGTGACACTTCTCTGGGCACACTTTGAGAGCCTGTTTTAGGTATAGTTTATCCCAATGATTCTTCACTAAGTACATATACATGAGCTTCTTCATCTGTAGTAGGGAAGCATGACTGTGGCTCAGTGCTCAATGAGGTTAACTGACCTCTCACGCTACTCCACTAATATAGTACAAGACCCATTATTTAGGTCCTAGACCTTCGAGTAGGGACTCAGGAGAGATATTAGGGCATTAATGATCTTACTCAGCATTATGGCGTAGGCAGGGGTGTTAGCGCGAGCCCTCTTAGTGGAGAGTTTTCTTGCTGAGCAATCACCAGAAGTGAGACCCACCACCAGTCATCACATAGAGGAGTATTTAGAAGCTAGAAGCAGAAAAATGTCATAGTGGTCTAGGAGGACCATACCTATAGGTGGATGAACACATGACTCAAGATTGGTTGTGCGGGGTACCGGAGACAGAGCCAGTCATGCGAGGAACAAGCAGTGTTTCACATGCGGAGGGCAGAGTCACATGGCTTGTGACTGTCCGACCCACCGTACGGATGATCAATAGATGGTTGAAAGACCACCCAGGTAGAGACAGAGGCTCGACCGAGGAGGTCCACATGGAGTAGGTGGACGTGGCAGAGGAGTTGTCTGTGTAGCTGGCAGTGGGCGACAATTCGAGATGTTACCACCACCACCACCAGGAGGTCCAACCCAGCCATAGGGATTAGGTGGACAGGGGTGAGCTCATCTCTATGCTGGTGAGGCCTACAACCAAGGTTCTCCGAAGATGATATGAGGTACAATATGTGTCTACTCTACCATAACTATTGTTCTTATAGACATATGTGGTAGTCATTATTTTATTGCAATGGCCCTCGTTTGAAGCTCAGATATTTTGATGAAGTCTTTGGCTCAATCCTTACAGCTAGAGACTTCTATGGGAGAGGATTCGACGATTACACACTGGTTTCGGTAGTGTGAACTTACTCTAAGAGGTGAGGGCTTCCAACAGAATCTCCTCGTAGTGGCGTCTTGGTCTTATGATGTTATATTGGGTATGGACTGGTTATCTATAGTCCATGCTCATAATGACTGTATTAGGCACAAACTACGGTGTTTCCACACAAATGAGGCCATGTTTACCTTCTCCGACATGAAGGGAGCCATTGCAGAATAGGATGGAATTATCCAGAGGAGAGTGCATCTGATCACTCATCAGTTGGCTAGCCTTACCCTCAGAGCAGTTGATGAGGAGAGTCAGAGCTATCCTATAGTGGTGGACCAGTATGCAGATGTATTCCCTGATAATGTTCCAAGTCTACCTCCTCATAGAGAGGTGTAATTTTACATTGACTTGTTCCCCAGGATGACACCACTATCTACAGTAAAAAATCATATGGCTCCCATGAAGCTTCATGAGCTGTGGGTACAGCTGGAGGACTTATAGGGGAAGGGATTCATTCGGCCTCGTGTTTCTCCTGAGGAAGCCCTGTTGTTTTATCTAAGAATACGGACGGGAGCTTGAGACTTTTTGTCGACTGTTGGTTCCTGAACCAGGTGACTGTGAAGAAAAAGTACCCACTTTTGATGATTGACGACCACTTTGATCAACTGAAGGGAGCACATTGGTTCTCAAAGATAGACCTCAGGTCAGGCTATCACTGGCTCAAAGTGTGAGATGAGGATGTGTAGAAGACGACTTTCAGATGTTGGTATAGCCCTTTTGAATTCATGGTTATGCCTTTCGGCATGACCAATGCTCCAGCAATGTTCATGGGACTCATGAACATGATCTTTCAACCGTACCTTGATCGCTTTGTAGTAGTCTTCATCGACGACATTCTGATCTACTCAGCTAATGAGGAAGAGCATGACTATCATTTACAGATAGTTCTTGACACACTCCAAGAGCACCAGCTTTATGGTTAGCTCTCAAAGTGCCAGTTTTGGATCCTATTAGTGCACTTTATGGAACATGTCGTCTCATAGGCTTGAGTTGTAGTGGATCCAACAAAGATTGAGTCAGTACTTTCTTGAGAGCCACCCAGGAGTGTAACAGAGGTACAAAGTTTCCTGGGTTTGGTTGGATAATATCGGAGGTTTGTGCTAGATTTCTCCATAGTGGAAACACCTTTATTAGAATTGATGAAAAGGGGAAACCCTTCATGTGGTCAGAGAAATTTCATCAGAGTTTTCAGGAGCATAGGTAGAGGCTGACTAGTGTCCCCATCTTAAGGCTTACAAAGGAGGGTGTAGGGTAAGTAGTATACTGCGATGCATCAAGGACTGAGCTTGGATGTGTCTTGATGCAGGAGAGAGCAGTGATCACATATGGTTCTTGATAGCTGAGAAAACATGAATAGAACTACGGTACCCATGACCTGTAGTTATCAGTAGTGGTATTTTCCTTGAAGATGTGGTGACATTACTTTATGGGCGAGCGTTTTATAGTTTACTCGGATCACAAGAGTCTCAGGTATATCATCTCACTGAAGAACCTTAACCTGATATAGCGAAGTTGGCTTGAGTTCCTATAGGACTATGACTTCGATATATTCTATACACTTGGGAAGGGAAAAGTTGTAGCAGATGCACTCAGCATGAGATATGGTATACAGATTCTAGGCGAGGAGACAGATTAGATGGACACTTTGTAGATATCCATTGTGGATCGAGATGGAGAAAATTTTCATCAGTCTCTTATAGTCACTCCCCCACTTCATCAGCGAGTTAGGGAGGCACAACATGGCGATACTGACTGCGAGGCTTGACGTGCTCAGTTATCCACAGGACATGCACCTGATGGATTTTCTAAAGGTGGGGAGCACATCATTATCTTTAGAGAACGTACCATAGTACCCATGTCGCTTTGAGAGGAAGTGTTGAGGTAGTTCCACACATCCCCTCTATCGGTACATCCAGGAGTGACAAAGATGTACCAGGACCACTGATGATAGCACTGGTGGCCAGGAATAAAGAAAGTAGTAGCATAGTTTGTCTCTTGGTGCCTCACATGTCAGCAAGTGATGGCAAAGCATCAGGTACCACTGGGCTTGGTTCAGCCTTTAGATGTACCATAGTCGAAGTGGGATGGGATATCCATGGACTTCGTGAAATGAAATCCACATACATCTAGAGGTCATGACTCTATCAAGGTGATCGTTGACCGACTCACCAAGTCGGCCCACTTCTTACTGATCAGAGAGCAGGGTTTAGTAGAGATCTTGGGACGCCTCTATGTGCAGGAGATTGTGTGGCTACATGGAGTACCCTAGATGATTTTCTATGATCATGATATATGTTTTACTTTCCGTCTATGGAAGGGGCTGCAAAAATCTTTCGAGACACAGCTTCATTTGATCACCACCTTCCATCCTTAGACGGATGGCCAGACGGAGCAAACCATTCAGATCCTTGAGGACATGCTGCATGATTTCATCCTATACTTCGGTCGCAATTGGGAGGATCACTTGCCTTTGGTGGAGTTTTCATACAACAAAAAATAACACTCCACTATTGGGATGACACCTTTTGAGGCATTGTACGAGCGACCTTGCAGATCACCTTTGTGCAGGACTGACCTAGGGGAGTCAGCACTCGTGGGACTAGAGATGGTATGAGCTACCACAGAGAAAGTGAAAACCATCCATGAGAAGATGAAGACTGCACAAAGTTGGAAGAAGTATTATGCTGATAGAATATGGAGACTTGTTAAGATTAAGTCTTGTGTCCACATCTTTCTACGAGTCTCACCTCGATGAGGTTTGGAGAGATTTGGCAGTGGTGGAAAGTTATCTCCGAGGTTCATCGGACCCGTCCAGGTCGTCAGCAGAGTTGGCGAGGTGGCTTACCGCCTAGCTCTTCCACCTCAGTTGCACCAGGTTCATGACATCTTCCACGTATCCTAGCTGAGGAGATACATGCACTACCGTTCTCACATAATCAACCACGACGAGTTAGACATTATGATGGAGCGACGTTTATGGAGGTTCCAGTAGAGATTGAGGATTGAAAGGAGTGGGTCCTTCGTGGGTGGTTGATACCTCTGGTGCATGTTAGTTGGCCGAACAAGAACCCCCGGGAGAGAACATGGGAGTAGGAGGCTCAGATTCATGCTCAGTGCCCCCACTTGTTTCCTTAGTTTGAGTTGTGGCTTATGGGGATGTGAACCTTGAGGTGGGGAGAATGTAAAGACCCAAAAATTTTATGTAATTTTTTTAATTATATGGGAATTTTACGAGTCCAAAAAAATTGAAGGCGCATGATTCTGAGGCTCGATGTGCCCAGAATGAATTTCTGAACTTTGCTTCTGGTACATTCAGTAAAGGTGGGAGTGGGTTTTTGTAACTTTTCAACCGGTGCTCGGAATTGAAATCCAAGGACACCATTTAACTTACAGTGTCGGTATTCACTTAAGGATACTTTCACCTCTACAATAGTTGGTTGAGGGTAAAAGTTAGTTTTCGTGATTTTTTATTAAAGAAGAAAAATAAAATTTTTAAAATTTTTATTTTTTCTTTTTGAAATCCTATCAACATAGGTTATAGTGGTGGGGACCACCTAAACCCCTCTTAATGGGGGAAAAACCTCTCAACTCCCCATTAATTTATTCTCCCATTTAATTATTCCAACACTCCAGTTAATTATTTGAGCCATTTAATTTTGTGCCAAAATAAATTAAATATATAAACCAACTTTAATTTATGTTAGCTCCTCATTTAATCTTTGGGGAAAAAATTGTTGGAAAATGGAAGAGTGGGGAGAACTTTGGAGAAACATTTTCCAATAAAGATGGGGCAAAAACACGCATGGAGAAAGGTGGCGGCCAACAGAGGCCAGATGCACGACTGGGCAACAACGCACGTCCATGTCACCAGACGAGCCAGGGATGCGGCATGTGCCATGGTGATGAAGGGGAAGGTGATCGACTTTCAGCCATCTACAGAGAGGGGGCGCATGATGCGACACCATTGGAGAAAGGGGTCTTGGCCCTCTTGGATATGGAAGAGGTGCGGCCAGTGTTCGGCCAGTCGTGGATTGGCGGTGCATGACATGCCTCCAAGAGGACCGAAGGGTCAGCCATTTCGACCGGCCTAGCTGGACCGAGCGGGACCCTCTCAGGTCCCGCGTGCTGGCAGGAAATCGAATGGATGAGCTATTCAGTGGTTGATAGAGGGGGCACGTGGCTCCACCCGCATGTGGGCAGGATGGACCACCCATCACAGGCCGGGTTAGACCCAGTGGGCTGGGCTGACCGGGTTGGACTGGACTGAGACCAGTTTCAACCCTATACATACTTTTGTCCATAACTTTGGCACCGGGCATCCGTTTGATGAACTGTCTGCGGTGCCAGAAACCATGGATTGAAATGGAACTTTTGGTATACCCCAATTGAGTTTTGAATAAAGTTGGGGTATGATCGGGTTGGATCGAGGATGAATCCAACCGGGCCCTTGGGAATAAAAGGATAATAACATACAGACCAGATGTCTGATTGACGCACCGCCTATTGCGTTGAGACCTCTATTACATAGAGGTCCTTTGGGATACATCTTCGTGGGATTTCATGGCACTTGGAGTATTGACTAGTAGCTTGAG
This sequence comes from Viscum album, assembly GCA_963277665.1. Taxonomy (NCBI): domain Eukaryota; kingdom Viridiplantae; phylum Streptophyta; class Magnoliopsida; order Santalales; family Viscaceae; genus Viscum; species Viscum album. The sequence goes on along the minus strand of OY728165.1, from coordinate 1,891,996,550 downwards.
GAGCAGACTCTCCCAGAGATGAGCAATCTTAGTGCGGGTACCCTGTAGCTGGCTGTGATGATGTACTGATGATGTAATAGGATACTGTGGGTGTATGACGATGTACAAGGATACTGTGTGGGTATGAAGAGGTACTAGGATCTTGTGTGGTTCTGATGATGTAATAGGATCCTGTGTGGGTATGACGATGTACTGATGATGTACTAGGATCCTCTATGGTTCTGGAGATGTACTAAAGATGTACTAAGATCATGTGTGGGTCTAACGATGTACTGACGATGTACTAGGATCCAGTGTGGGCCTAACGATGCACTAACGACGTAATAGGATCCTATGTGGGTCAGACGATGTACTACGATCCTGTGTGGGTCTGACAATGTACAAGGATCCTGTGTGGGTATGATGAGGTACTTGGATCCCAAGTGGGTATGATGATATACTACGATCCTCTGTGGGTCTGATGATGATTTATGATCCTACGTAGGTCTGCCTCTTATCAGAGTAAGATAAATTAGTAGTTATATCTTATCATCTATACTACTATACCTATGTTATACCGGGTGTAAGATGAGTTCATACCTGTATGGTACTTTCCTTTGGGGTAATATCTTGGTGGTATTCATCAGTGTGGCGTACCTATGTGGTACATACCTTTGTGGTATTATTTCCTTTATGGAATCGTTTGTCTTAGGGATTTTGGGTTGGACCCTATGTTTCCTCATGATTGAGACGGATATATTTGATAACTTAGGTATATGTATGAGCATATACCTATGTAGGGTTGTCAATTGTTTACATGATTTGTGGTTTATCCTTTATGGATTTTGTAAGACCTTGAGGGTCCCATGGTCCATACTGAGTATCGTTATACTCACTCCTGCATGGGCTATGCCTGCACCTTATTGTGTTTGATGCACATGACGAACAACGTTGATCAAGGCTGAGGGTACCAGTACTAGATGGTGCTAGAGGCGGACTATATGTAATGTCAGTACGCAAAGAAGACATGCAGATTTGGGGTTATGAGGAGGAGATCTGTACCTACCATTCATGTAGGAACCTCATAGGATGACCCATTAGCTGTCTTTCTCTTTCTTTAGTTGTATTTTGTTTTAGTGGTACTTGTACCTTTACTGTTGGGCTTGTATCCCGACCCCTCTAACTTTCAATACTCATTTTCATATACAGTTTACTTGTGTTCATATCTTGTTGTGGGCTTGGTTGTGTGTGTTTATAGGATATAAAGGCAATGCCTTCCTAATTTTTAGGGAATATGCCTTTGGGTGCTAGTTTTCGGCCCCTGGCCTAGGGAAGGCGGGCTTGGGGTGGCCACATCATGGGCCCCGGGGGATGGGTTGTGACAGTGCCCCTATTTTTTATAAAATAATATGACACCTATGAAATTATACTATCATTCTTCTCTTGAATGGGGAAATAATTCTTTTTTTCTTTACTGAAATCAAGTTCTATCAAATCAAGTGTATAACTACCTGTAAGGATAGAATTCTATTCTCCTCTAATGTTAGTTTCTCCCAATATTTCACTATGCATCATTGTTTATGATATAATTATGGGGGACATCAAATTTTTCGATTTCTATTGATTGAAGCAAAATCAGCTAGATACAATAAATGAAAATGACCAAACTAGGTATAGGTAGGTGTTCCTTAACCATTATCGATGTTTTATACTAATTCATTTTCTTTGTATGATATGTGGTTTTCCATACATGTGTTCCTAACCATTAATTATTCTATTTTTTTTATTTAAATGTGTGTGTGGAATGTTTAATCTAAAATTGTTTCTTCCTGAAAATGGAAATCAAATAATTAAAGAATAATATGAAAGTATCCATAGATGAAATGAGATTTATCAAGGGATTATAAGTGAGTTAACAACCTACTGTAAAGTTTATACCAATGTTGGGTGAGTTCACAACCCACATTAACACTTATATTATATTTTTTTCTCATTAGTATGTTTTATTAATCCTATAACATTATGAAAAGTGATTTTGGTTATGTGATTGTTATATCGGGTATGTAAAATGGTTATGAAATTTGAATGTGTTGGGTGTAATTCCGATAGTGAATGTTTTTGAGGTTCAGTTTGGTGTAATGCATACTCATAATACATGTTACCATAAGTTGGGTGTAATTCCAACTTTATAGTATCATTTGGTAAGTAATTGGGTGTAATTCCAACTCAAACATAATTGGAATATTGATAAACAAGGTTCAATGTTATATTAATCATGGTTATTTATGTGATAAGATTTTTTTCATAATTCCAACTGTAGATTAATACGTGATAAGGGATAGGTGAAATAAAAATTATTGTTAGATTAATTTTATATATGGGTTGGGTGTAATTATAACTATATATTGATTTTTGATATTATATTTGTGTAATTTCATCTACACAACAAATTGTATCTAGGTCGGGTGTGCTACCAATAAGGTGTTATTTAGTGGTATAAGTTGGGAGTACTTCCAAAAATTCTATTTTGGGTTTTAAAATTGGGCTTAAATCAACTGATATCGATAGGCCTTCTGAGATGAAGGTATGGGATGATATCCCACCTACCCTAGTTTATGATGTGTGATAGTTTTATACTCAACATCAATACTAATTAAAGGAGGTATGCTTGATTGCATGTTTCATGACTGAACTTTATGACGTGACATGTATTGATTATTTCCATTCAATATCATGTTTATCATTTCATCTAATTATATACTTACATAGTTTGGATATTTTTAGGGATGTTGGTAGTGGGGTCCTACAATGTTTTAATCACACCTTTCTTGGGTTCCTCAGTACATCAGTATATTTTTTGTTTCATGATTCTAGTAAGGGGAAGTTCCCTACTTCTATTAGTGGCTAAGATGGAAGAACATATTTAGAGTCAGGAGATAAGGATGGGCTAGGACATGGGACACAATTTTGGTGATATCTTGTTTTTTTAGACCATGATGCATGTGATCGACCCATGGGTATTCTTATAATTCTACTATGACTCGTGCGTCATTACTATAGTTTATTTTTATATAATATGGGTTTTATTATTTTCTTATATTGAATATTAGTTGTGTTTTCTATTTTATTCCTATCTTATATTGTGATTCCTATATAAATATACACTATAGAAAAAATATATTTTGCAGTTGTTTTGAAAACTATAGTTAAATTCTTTAAAAAAAAATTAGCGATGAATTTTTTAAATTCCAACGGTATATATTTTTTATTTTTTAAATGATTTTTTACATAAAATTACATCAAATCTAATTTTTTATGTATTATGTTTTATTCTATTTTTTTTAATATGAATATTAAAAACTAATGTGAATTAGAAAGTGTTTTTTTAAAAAGAACCACTAAAATAATAACAAAATGTTAAATATTTATCAATTAATTAATATTTATTATTAATAATTAGTACTTGTTTTCTATAACCATTTATTTTTAATTACTTACAATTTTATTTAATTATCATGTGTTAATTATGAAATATTTATAATTATTTGTTGGTAATTATTTGAAATAGAAATTAATTCTCAGATAAGTTAAAAATTAGACTTCAAAATCAAATGACCACAAATTTCGATCCGGGTGTTTGATTTTGATTCAAAACTAATCAAATCAAAGATTATGAAATGAACTACAATGAAATTAGTTAATATTTTTTTAATAATTAATGAAATAAAATTTATCATTGTTTTAATATAATTAAAAAAAACATCATCTTCGAACGACCGTAACTTTTTATCCATGTGTCAGTTTGGGCTTTGATTGATGTCAAATTGAATCATGTGAAGAGATTTATGTCATATTTGTTGTGGAGAACCCATATCACTATTTTTTGAAATAAAAATTCCTAGGGTTACCCTAAAAATTTGTTTTTTGTTTGAATAAAATGATTTTTAAACATTTGATGTGATTTCATCATCATATAAGAGGTAATTCATATGATTGTTGGGTTGTTTATGATTTTATTCCAGGGATTTTCATTCCTATTAATTTTATGTTGTTTCAATTATTTTGGTTTTAACTATTTTTTTTATTTATTATAAATTATATATATATATTTATATTTATTTCTATACAATTATTTATATTTATCTATAATTTATATAATTTTATCATGAATTATTTAAAATTACAGATAATTGTTTATATTCATAGATATTTGTACATATTTGTGATTGTTTTTATTTTTTTTATAAATTTATTAATACTTATACAGATATATGTTTTATATATTTTTATATATTATGTGATAATATGAATATATATTTATATTTACCTATGTTTATATATATGTTTTTACTAATATACAATATAAATATAAATCTACATTTATATAAATTTATGTGACATAAATGTGTGTCTACATATATTAATTTATATTTCATTATACATATATATTTGTAGATATTTATATCCAATTATTTATATTAATATACATGAAGGTATATGTACATATATATATATAATGTTCATATATATATATATATATTTTATATTGGTTGTTGTGTGTGTGTCTCAGTGGATGTATTTATAATCATTTATATAAATGTATTTTTATTTATTTATTTTTATAAGATATATAAAAATTTATTTAAATAATTTTTATGTAATTATAAATATATATGTGTGTGTCTATTTACTATTACCTATATTGTTTTTACTATTTATTATTTAATATTTATTAAATATAATTAAATGACTTTAAATTTTTTATTTATATATTTTTTATTTAATATTTATTTAATATTTTTACAAATTATTTTTAGCAATATATTATTTATTATTAAATTATTATTTATAAATAATTTATTATTAAGGTATTATTTATTAGTAGTTAATTTATTATTATTCTTTATTTATTTATTAGGTAATATTTTTTATATATTATTTATTATTTATTATTTATTTAGTAATTATTATATATATATACATATATATAATTTATTTTCTACTTATCTATTATATATTGATTTAGTGTTGATTATTAATTTCTTATTAATTTCTTATTTATTATTATTAATATATTTATTATTAATTTATTATTAATGTATTGTTGGTTTTTTGATTTTTTCCATTTTATTATATATACATTAACTATAATTTAATAATTAATAATTATTTATTCATTATTTATTCAGAATTTATTTATTATTTAATTATAAATTATAAATTATTAATTATTTATGACTTATGACTTATTATTTAGTAATCATTTATTTATTATTTATTATTCATTATTAATTTATAATTTATTTCATATTTATTTATTATTTGTTATCTGTTTATTATTTTTTACTATTATTATTCTTGAATATTTTTATTTGTTTATATGTCTTTACATGTATTTATCTAAATATATATAAGTATATTAAATATTTGTAATCACCATATGAAGATCTTGCTATAGTGGTAAACTCTATATAGAATAAATAAGATGTAAGATATTCAAATCTCACCCAACACATATATTTGCTTAATTTATTCAGGAAATACATAACATATGAATCCATGGTAGGGTAGTTAATAATAAAAAATTAATATATATATATATAAATATTTAGTTAATTATATAATTCGTTAAATAACTATATAAAATATAAAAAATCTAGAAAAATTAAAAACCTATACTGATCATTTAGAGTCTGTTTAAATTGCTATTAAATGACTGTAGTGATTATAAAACCATCGTTAAATGATTCCCGACACCGCTTTTAGGAGCGGTTTTGGAAAACCACCCCTTAATGTGGTTTTTTCATAGGGATTTCATTCACTTTTATTTATGTTGGTATGATATAGAGTTTATAGTCTCCCAATATGATGTTATCAAACCCTCACTCTTATTCGGTGGCCTCAGGCCTACATGGAGGTGTACATGAGGTACAAAACACACTAGTTCAATCATGGTGGAGGTGAACTAGACTATGGATGTTATACCAGAGGTAATGGAGAAATATTTACATGAATGATATTTGATTGTGGAATCTTAGACAATAGTTTAAAACATGCAGGGTATGGAAGGAGTTGAACCATTGATGTTGAGGTGGTCTAACACGGTTAGAAGACCAATTTTGATGCATGAATCTGAAATATATTATCTGATTCTTATTGATTATGGAGACCCTGAGGCCTCGAAAGAGGTGGGAAGTCAATGTGACTTAGAATAGTGTGATTTAATATTGAAGGAGGATATGTTCTCCTTTTATTATTCTAGAATATGGGTGCTGATGGAATTACCAATGGGGAAAAGAGTGATTTCTAAATTGGTTTCTACTGGTTGAAATAAGAAGCATATGGTTGGAAATGGTATAAGTTGATGAAGGTTATGAAAGGATTTTGTTAAAAAATAGTACATTTGATCCATTTTTTTCTCTAATTTTAAGAGAGTCAATAATCTGGAAAATGGTCAGTCTGGTTTCTATGTAAGCCCAATTTTGGGAGCATTTACATGATAAAATTATATTCCTTTATGGTTATTTGGAGGTAAAGATTTATACAGAGGACCCAAAAAGATTTATATGAAACAAAATAGACAACCTACTCTATAAGGTCAAATAGAGTTCATATGGAATTAAATAAGCACCAAGATAGCTTAACTATAATTTGATGACTTTAGGGAGGAATCAAAATTTGACCAGCGAAAGATGGATCATTATTGCTTCTGAGAGGTGTTTGATGATGAGAGTTTAATCATTTTTTTCATGTATGCATATGATACAATCATATCTTATAATGAACCAAGAATCTATAGTTTAATGCTTTGATTATACATACATACATACATACATACATACATACATACATACATACATACATACATACATACATACATACATACATACATACATACATACATACATACATACATACATACATACATACATACATACATACATACATACATACATACATACATACATACATACATACATACATACATACATACATACATACATACATACATACATACATACATACATACATCCATACATACATACATACATACATACATACATACATACATACATATATACATACATACATACATACATACATACATACATACATACATACATACATACATACATACATACATACATACATACATACATACATACATACATACATACATACATACATACATACATACATACATACATACATACATACATACATACATACATTCATACATACATGCATACATACATACATACATACATACATACATACATACATACATACATAAATATATATATATGGTCTTTTCTTTAGAGTTAGATTTGTTTTTAGGTGTCACATGACCCAAAAATTAATATATTTACATTATTAATATATATTACATCACATGCACACATATTTTCAGAATACTTTTTCCTATTGATTGAGACCATTGATGGGAATTTCAAGACCATAATTGTTTCCAGAATGAAGGTTTTACACTGAGTGTTTTATAAAGGTGGTCGAGGTTTGACATTCAATTGAAAGTGATCCTTCATGGCTTCTTTATGTAATTAAAAAATATATTTAATTAATTTACACACATAACCTAAAACATATCTCCTTATATAATTATTTCATTATTGAAAATCTATAGGGTAAACTGTATAACCCATGTAGATTAAAGATAAGCATGAAGAGTGCTTCACATGCATTGATGATCAGGGAATGTGGATCAATGATAATGATCGAGGAGAATAGTGAGGTGAATGATGAACAAGGGGTGATCTTCACCTAGTTTTCTAGTGAATATGTTCTTCACCAATGATTGATATGTTCTTAAGTTATGGATCATTATTTTTTGGTTCTCCACTTTTGGTTTAATTTGATGAGAATGGAGTTGTTATCTTCCAATTGTTTATCTGTGATTTGAGTTCTTCGCATGAGTCCAATTAAATAGAATTGTTCAAAATATGTTTTTATATCTCCTGCACACATGAATTCACCCTTGTTTATATTTTATCTATTATTTGACTGAAATTTCATTGACCAATGACATTTTAACATGGTTCTTATGTTTTTCTCCCAGCCATTTTTCACATTCTTCATCATTATCCCAAGAGGTCATGATTTGACATTGTCGATCGAGATTAGAAAATGATAAACCCCCATATTCATGGTGGATACTTGAATTTCATGGGATCCCGATTATTGTGGCTGAATCAAAATGGTTTTGTAGATACAGATTATGGATTCATGGCTCAAGTTCCCAAATAGTGATAAGAGGTGATGTGGCTACCCGCATTAGAGACTGGAGTTCCAATATCTGACCACTATATGCATGAAATCAATGATTAGAGGCTTTAAAAATATTTTTTAGTGGATTTCGGTTGGATGTTAGTTAGGAAGATGGGGGAAATCATAGATCTAGGGACTGTGTGAATAAGGTATTTGGTTTCCAAAAAATCTTTGAGTACAAGCTGTATACCCCAGAGGAACAGACAACATGTAGTTTAGTGTCAAATGGACAATAAGGTTTTAGGTTATTTAAATATCACACACCATGTGGCAACACCTACACATCATACGACCCTAACTAGGTAGCCAAACTGTGTGCCGAAGGCACATTCCCAAGACCCTGTGTAAGTATAAATGTGGTGTGCCCTGAGGGAAATTATGTGTATAAGTACATGGATAGGTGATCCATGTACCATGTTTACACACCTAGGTTCCAGGGTGGATGTACACACCGTTTCCCCCTTTGTAACTTCCATATATATTCATATGGTTATCCATGCCATGTCTAGGGGAGGACATGCCTAGGTGTCTAGGAGGAATCACACATTGTGTGACCCAATGTAAACATCATGAAATTTTATTTTACATGAAAAGTTTAGTGAGGTGAGATGGATAGTGTTTACCTTAATGAGAAACACCATCCACCCTTTTAGAAAAAACTATGTACACTAATCATAGCCATCTACCTTGCATATCTCCATCTTTGGGACCAAGATTTGTCCCCAAGAGTAGTCTATACTATGTGGCTTTTCACATGGGATGTTATGGTGGAATTCATTTTAGAATCAAAGTTATGAAGCATAATGATAAAAGAGGGACACTTATTTTAGTGACACTTTGATGGTGGTAGTGATCAAGTGCGATCTTCAAATTGTTACTAGGTTTGGTACTCCCCAATCTCTCCAGGGTGTGGGTCTCCATATCCTATATACACGTAGAGGTAGAACTCCCCCACACTACAAAGGGTGTTTGTCCTCTATTTGTTGAGTGGACTCCCCATCTTTGAGCTCATGAGTTTTTTCACTATGAGTTTGTGTTTATTTTTTTAGTGTTTTAATAAATTGAAAATTCCCTTAGTTTAATATTTTATTAAAATTGAATATAATTATTATTTTTATATGTATTTATTAGAATTTAAAAAGAAATTAATTTTTAATTATTTTATTTTGAAAATATTGTTTAACTAAACTGCCTTTCTTTTTATTATTTATATTCTTGAATTGCTTTTAACCCTTTCTTTTTAAATAGATCTTTTAAAAATAAATGTGTCAACATTTACCAGACCCTGGGCCAAGCCCTCAACCACATTGGGGGACCCAGAAGTCAACCCTATGAGAGAGTATCCCATAGACTAGCTGAGGTCCCATGTAATTAAGTGGGATGGACCTTGTTTAAGGCATGACAGAGCACACCCAAGTGAAGGGTTCATTGTTAGTGCCAAGTTGACGATGGGCCTATATGGGTCGATGGAATCACATGTATAATGTGTGTAGTGTAATGGGTGTTGATCCCCAATATCCATCTTGATCGGTTGTGGAACACCTTTATTGAAAAAACAAAGGCTTAACTTAACTCTTCTTTTATGTGGGACAACGATATGCACTACACTATTCACCCGTCATTAAAAAGTTGGACACTATATCACCCATCCAATCAAAGCCGTTGTAGTCATCAGATCACATAGGCCTTGTGAGTTTTAAATGATTCATAGTCTTCTTCATCCTGACCATATCAAATTCTCTTATTTTCGAAAGCTATTGGTCATCCATCCTTTGATCAAAAGACAAAACGCCCTAATTCACCCAATAAACCGAAGTCATCCATGTTAAATAATGATCTGGTTACTATAGAACAATAATGAATTCAATAAGAAGAATAAATGGAGTCATCATATGTTCATATTAATCTTTCTAAAAACAAAAATGATATAAGAAAAAGTTGCATGGAGATTTCTTGACATCTGAATTTGGTTCTCTACGATAGATCATATTCGACACCAATGGTAGATCTATTTCATAATGGTAGTATATATCATCTATGTGATGGAAGTAAAATTGTATCAATGGTAGATACCTCAAAAAAGTTACCCCAGCCCTTCCAATATCTATTGACTATTCACTACAATGGTAGATATGTTTCATTATCAGTGGTACAATTCATAAAAACGGTAGTAGAAGCACTGACCATAAAAAATCCTCAAATGGTAGAACCTTTCTTTTTTTGATGGTAGATACCTCAATGATGATAATTTGACCTACTTCACTGATATAATAATGGGTATACTACTCTCTATTTTAAAACTATGAACCATTCCTCCTTACTCAATGGTAGATCATACGGAATGGTAGATCTTTATCAATGTTATCTTACATCGGTAGAAACACCATGCTAAAACTAGGTATATTTATTTACTATTAGTTATCAAATAATTTTTTCTAAAAAAATTATAATTATAATTATTTTATTTACTACAGTTCATAGAAATATTTTTAAATTACTTTAATTCTAAATATATTTTGTTAAAATATTTTTACTTGTTTTTTAATGTGTTATTTGAGAAATATTCAATATATTTTTTAAATACAGTATATTATTGTATGATACTCTTTTTTGTGAATTTTTACATTCAAATAAAATGAATGTTTATTCTCATTAGTTTAACTATTTTATAACTATAATTTTTTTTGATCTAACTATCATGCTAGAATTGATATTATATTATTTTATACATTAATAAAAGATCATAAACTATCTATATATAAGTAATTTAATTCAAATTATAGTAATAAGTATATTTTATATGTTTATTTAATTTCTAACATGTATTAATGTGATAAGATGGTGAGATATTCCCAGAACCTTGGACTTAATGACATGATTATCCCTTATAGAAGTGAACCAAAAAACCATGATAAAATAATCTCCAAAAATATTATTAATATGTGATTTAGTATGAAAATTATCATACAAAATATATATATACAATTAAAACTTTCACATGATATTTGTGAAGTAATGCATCTGGACTACAACTACTATTCCATTTCCTCAATCATGATAGAATTCATCATTTTCATCATTCACTACTGAAGTGATTGAAGAAATTGATATATATCAAATTTATATAATATAGTATCTATTGAATGTTTAATTATTTCTATTTTTTATCATTATTATACTCTAGATATGGTTTATGATTCTCCCATCCAAAAGCTATCATATTAGGTTACTCCTCCGATCTAAAATGGAAGTTGATTTATTCCTCTAAGAAAAAATGAAGGTAGGTTGTGACTCATTGAAAAGATTGGGGTTATTGAACTAAGTGAGAAAAAGGTATGATTGTTTATAATTGGGTTATTACCCTCCCTAAAAAGTAAGTATCTATTAAATAAATTCCACCTATCCATGTTGAGGATGTTGATGAGTGGGCTAGGATCATGGTGATCTAAACCACTATTAAACAACATGTGTTATTTGTTTTAATTTCCTCTCCACATTTAAAACTATTTCCCCACTCTGACAATCATACCTGAATGAATATTTTTTAAAAGGACTATTTAAGCCCTCTAGTCAATAATTCCATAAATTCGGACATAATAATTGGTATCTAAGTCTAGTTCCTTTTATGGAATTTTTTAACTATTTAATTACCTTTTTTTGTATTAATAATTAACCTAGACTCAAAAGTCTCTAAAAATGATCCCCTGATATGTTATGGAAAGTATAGAATTCATGATGCTAAATACAATCAGACAACCAAGCTTAAATGTAAAAAAAATATGTCTACTAGAAGGATCAAATGAATGCATTTCTAACAAATACATTTATTGAGTTTTGGGATATTGTGTCAAACCCTTGTAAAATACTAACCTTTAATGATTCTAAAAAATCAATTTTAAATTACAATTTTATGAATTACTTATATTTTCCTTATGTTGAAATTTGAATCATCATATTTCATTGTGAAAAAATTATTCGGACATCATGAGGACTTTAAAATTCACTAATCAAGGAACTGAAAAGTTAAAGAGAATAATGATATATATTTATAGATGTGAGTTTCAGTAATTCAAAATAAATGATCAAGAGAGAATCAAGGATATTTAAAACAGATCCAATAAAATAGTGAAAACCCTATTTTCATGATAAAAATAAAGGTATATAATTCAAATATAATATAAATTTCATTACCAATTCCTCTAATTCTGTGTTAGATTAATGTGATAAGTATGAAATTGAAAATTTTATCGAATGAGTCTACAAGTGAATTAATAGAAAAAGTGGATTTAAGATGTGTCCTATAAGATATCCTAAAATATGGAATAAATGGAATTAAGAAAGGTAGTAGTGGTAAGTTTTATTTTTTTGAATTAATATTATATGAGTTCCAGAAAAAGAGATATATAAAATCATACTCTCTAAAATTGAAGAAGGGAAAGACAATAATAAAAAAAACTAAAAAATGAATTTTAATATCTATAGTTCATGAATTTGTGTTATGGTGTTTTAATATATTTATATTTGTATTTATATGATTATTCTTTTAAATTATTGAATAGTTTAAATCATTTTCAGTTTTACTGTAAGATATAACAGATAATCAAGAAAGGAGAAAAACGGAACTCCATTTAATGAGTGAAGAAAGGAAGAATTAAATTTAAATTTTTTGAGGAGTATCATGGAGAACTTCGAATGAAAACAACTAAAAAACCAAGGAAAAGGGAATTTTGGAGTAAAAAAATTACATTACATGTCATGTAAACACTAAAAGTCAAGTATCAGTGTAATTCATGAAAGATCTATAGGGTGTGAATTAGAGAAAATCAACATGAAGTGAAATTTATATGTTTCACTCCATTAAACATGTTATGATGACTATAACTAATGTATGTCATGATTTTGGAACATTTAGTGCAAGATTACATGAGTTGTAATAACTATACGATGTGTAAAAAGTGGGGATGAGATAAAAAGTATAGATATAATGTATCATCAATTTCTGACTTAATTTAACATATGAGACCTACCCATGACCACTTTTGATGAATAATGCCCCAAAAGTGTATAAAAATGATACCGTTTCCACTTATGGTTACAACTAAGATTTTAGGTTTCATTATTTTTAATACAACTTTATTACATTATTTTAATTTCAATTATTTCATTGGGTGTGCACATGTTTTTAATTATTCTTGTTAAAATCTTAATGCATGGTCAAAAAATGTGCATAGAAGGAAAATGAATTTTTGACATCAATTAAAAAAAATTATAAAAACTGGAGAAAGAATAAAACAACAACTATAGAAAGCATTGAGAAAAATAACAATTTTGGGTTTCTTCAAAGTGATCAGGGGATATAGACACTCGCAGAATATAGGCGACCATTAAAAAAAGGATTGAAACTGAGTATCCAAGAACATCTTATGGATTAAATCTAGTTTGAGATCAATCCAATGATCATATATATGATCTCCAATATCATTAAATTCACCAAACTATCACATGAAGAGCATAAAACACAAATAGAGAACTTTCTCGAGATCTGCAACACATTCTAATTCTATAATGTTTTTAGTAATGTTGTACGACTCTATATTTTTTATTTTTTATAACATGACTGAGCTTTTGATTGGTCCCAAAGCCTAACTTAAAATTCCATTACATCATGGTATGTGTTATCTTGGAACTTTCTCACACTTTTCATTCCACCATCTAAGTCAATGGACATTTGGATAAAAATAATAAACTTTTTTCAATTTGAAGATGAATCTCTATATTCTACCTGGGAATGATATAAAGATATGACTAGAAAATGACCAGATCATGTTATAAAGATGTGAATTATAATAAAAACTTTATATATGGGTTTTTATTCGAAAAAAAGTAAAATATTGATTCTGAAACTGGAGGATCATTGATGAGTAAGTCACCTAATTTGAGGTATAACTTATTGGATGAAATAGAGAGCAACAGTTCCTAGTGAAAAGGGGAAGGGAAAAAATGAAAAGGTGTTCATGAAATCAGAAACAAATGACTGGATGGATGTACAACTTGATTCCTTAAAAAAATATAGACATAAAGATGGTCTATTAGAACCCCCCAATATTTATATAGAAAATACAAATTATGATGATTATAATTAAGGTAATCAATTTTAGGGTTGGTGGACTCAACAACAACAAGGAAATGGAAATCAACAAAGGGGACAAGGGTACAAAAATCATGAACCCCAAGGGACCACACTGAAAAGAGAGTTCCATAATTTGGAATATATTTCAGATACATTCACAATCACAACTAGGTCTATACTCAAGGGAATAAAAGAATAATTAATGAACCAAAATGCCGTATTGCGTAATCTGGAACATCATATTGGACAAATTTCTGTCCAGATCAGAGAGAGAAATGGTGGATCACTAATATAATTCTCAGTAGAATGACCTAAAAATGATTTAAAAGTTGGACTACTTAGAATTAGGAAGTATACCCAAGGAAGTTGAATAAAATTTAAATGACAATAATCGGTGGAAAAAAGTGAAGAAGAAGATGAAAAAACCAAGGGATAAATAGATGAAGAAGTTGAAGAAGAACCACCTCAATACAATACAAGACTACCATTTATATGATCAATGACACAAGTGATGATCATCATGTAGAAAGGAAAACATTTGGAACTCTTTAAAAAAATTCCTTTTAATATTCATTTTGGAGAGGCTCACACAAACATGCCAACATATGAGAAATTCACAAATGTGATAGTAACCAATAAGAATATTGAGGAAAGTGGTACAATTCCACTCACATAAGAATGTTAAGTGGTGGTATCATGGGAACTACCTAAGAAGAAATGTGATATAGGTTTCTTTTTTATTCCCATCTTTATTAGATCTAAAAAATGTGGAAATGATTTTTGTGAATTTGGTGAGAGTTTCAATATCATATCGTACACACCATTTACGAGTTTGGGACTCAAAGGTATGAAGCCCATAACAGTTTCAATTCAATTAGAAGACTATGAAATTATGTACCCCCAAAGATCCATCAAGGATATTCTGATTAATGAAAAAAAATTATACTTCACCTTTAACTTCTTATTATAGGATATTGAAGATGTTCAAAATCAAATCATTCTAGGGAGGCCATTTTTAGCCCATGGGAATGCACTGGTCGATGTAAAAAGTGGATAACATTATCTAAAAGTTTTTTGCGATCAATTAAGTTCCAACATCTAATAAGAAATGATGAACTACAATGTTCAAAGGAATAGTGAGTTTGGAGAATACAATGAACCCAAAGTTGAGGGTGTCACTAAAACTGAAGAGGTACATGAGTTAGATATTTTTTTCTAGAGGATTCTCAATTGAGGAATAAATATAAGAGGTGGAAAAAGGTCAATGAAACTTATGGAGTGACCCAGTCCACCACATTTGATAAAGGATATGGGGTTTGAATGGTACAGTAACTTCCATTTAGTTCACCAGGATTAAGGAATAAATGGTGTATCAACCCAATAATGATCCATAAATATCAACTATCATGAATAAGTAATATATTTAGAGAGGAATAAGAGAGTATAAAATACATTGGAATGACACAACTAAGACTATTTATACACCCTGACCAGGTAAAAATAATTCAATTGTGTGTAACATGAACTGAAGTTGAAGAAGGTAAGGTCAATCCAACGATGGTAAAAACGGTGATTTAAAGAGGTAGCCTAAGTATTTTGTATTTTTATTTATTTTGGTCTTTAGAGTC
This sequence comes from Viscum album, assembly GCA_963277665.1. Classification (NCBI taxonomy): domain Eukaryota; kingdom Viridiplantae; phylum Streptophyta; class Magnoliopsida; order Santalales; family Viscaceae; genus Viscum; species Viscum album. The sequence goes on along the minus strand of OY728165.1, from coordinate 1,891,980,530 downwards.
ACATTATATCACTTCAAATATTTCAAAATTCATTGATAATGCCATATGATTTCAAATGTTTATTTTTAATGTATAGGACCATCAAGAACTAGGCATGAAGAAAATAGTAAGAAGCACGAAAAGAGGCTATCAGACCAATACACATTATGAATTAGGACTAGTCAGAACCTGTTCAACCAAATTTAAATAAAATTCAAAAGGGTAGTATGTGTTTCAATATTAAATTTTTCTACCATATTCCCCACTTTAAACTGATTTAATGTTTTAATTTCAAAATTCATTCCATCACTTGGTTATTACTATAATAAACCGAACTAGGAGAAATAAAAAACTTAGGAAAATTACTATGTCATAAATTTTAAATTTATTTTTCAATAAATTTGAATGATAAAAATATATAATATGAATTAGTATGGATACAGATGTGTATTATGATTTCAAAAAAACATGATTTGAAGATCATGTTAATCACTGTAAATGTTATTTTTAGGAGATTTTTCCATGCATTAAATTTATGATATTGTCATTAATTGAATTTATAATTCAAATTAAATTCTATGAGTGATTGTAACAACTATTAATCTCATTACAGAGACATCCTTCAAGACAATGTTACCATTCTTTGTATAGTATATTTCTTTTGAAACTCGGGGTTTCTTTCTTCAATAACTTTCATCGCATCTGATCAAAGATATGAATGAAAATAATAACTTTTAATATGATTGAGGTATATTTTGTTAGCCCTTATCCTAAGACCCAACTTAAATTAATCCATTTTAAATCCCATAGATTCCATGAAAATACTTTCTTGGGAAGAGACTGTTACACAACCATCTTATCCTTTCATGCCTTGATCAAAATATTTTTTAATGATTATAAAACCTAATAGTGGGGGATATGGAGACTGGTGGATGGGATGCATATTTTTTGATGAATAATGTGTGGGATAAATTTCCTAATATTTGGGTAAGGTACATTCATTGAATTTATTCCACACCCTCTTTAAAAAAATAGTCAAAATATAAAAAATAATATAAAAAAGGGTTGTTTATTTGTAAATTCAAAAATTACCATATTTTGACTATTGATCTTATTATAACTATTAAAAATAGTGTCATGAGAATATTATTTGGGTTTGGGTGGTGGTTGTGATAATTTTCTCTAATTTTTTTAAAAAATAGAAGAAAAAATAATAATTGTAAAAGATGCTATTTCATTTTTTATTTCTTTTTATCTCTTTATGATCCCACTCTTTATTACTGAGGGAAGATGATAATTTCAATGAGATTTTTTTATTATCATGAAAATTACATTAGATACAATCCTCCTTTTGATCCTTACTTTATTTACATCATTTACCTACCTACCATAGGCCTCATATTCATTTGACCTTATATGGTGAAGCCCTCATAAATGTATGTTATTTTGTCTTTATGCGATGTAGATGATATATTCTTTACAAGGAAACATTAAGTGACTTGTTCCTGAGGTATGTGCATCATCTATTAATCCATACCTTTATTACAAGAATAATAATTCTTGTCAGGTAAATTACAGATGGTATTGACATTAATAATGAATTTAAAAATGAAAATGGATGAATGTAAAGGGATGGAAATTTTAAGAGGAAAAGTAAAATACATGGTCAATTTATATTCATTAAAAAATGAGGCATTGATAAATTTTTACATATGATGTTAAAACATTTAATTTTATATTTTATCAATTTATTTCATTGAAATTTCATTTAAATAATGTTAGAGAAATCATTCTTTAAAGTATGTTTAAATTTCATCCTTAAAGATAAGTTTGAATTTAATTGTGGGGGTACTTGATATCTACATTTCATGAATTTTTTATGGTGATTTAATATATTGATATTGGTATTTAAATTAACATTCTTTCAATTTTTGGAATTGTTTAACTCATTTTTTTGTTTTATGCTAGGATACATCAAATAATTGGAAAATCGAAAAAAGGCGCTTCGCATCATGAGCATAGCAAAGTGAAAGGACTATGAAATTTTGAGTAGGATCATGGAGAATCTACAAGGAACATAACTAAATAATCATGATAAAATAAGGCTTTAATAGAATAAAACTAACATTACACATCATTTAAACACTACATGTCACATACCAGGTCATGTTGTGAAAGAACTAGAAGGCTTGAAGTGGAGGAAATCAACATGATGTGAAATTGTCATGTGTCATTCCATAAAACAAGTGGTGATGCCTTGAAATTTTGCATGTCATGAATTTCGTACATGTAGGGAAATATTTTCACACTTTGTAATCACTAAATGATGTTCCAAATGTTAGGATGGGATAAAAGAGTCTAGATTTGACGCAACTTTAATTTTCAATATATTTTATGACCTAGGACCCTCCTATGACCAATTATTGACCCATACTTAATGAAATTAAATACTTCATGAACCCATATAGACTCTATAAATAAAGTAAAAGGTTTCTATAGTGAATGATATCCTAGAGAAAAAATATTGGAGCGAGAAGATGCACTAGGTAGGGTTCACCCCAGTTTCATCTCAAATTTCATTATTCTTTCTTTTTATTTATTCATTGTTTCTTATTATCTCCTCACTAGGATGATGGGGTGAATTTTTCTTTTGATAAGGTTATGTAATAGATTTAGGAAAGTTATTTTGGATTGATTTATTTTAATTTTTTCCTGATTTAGTTTTTCTGTGATTTATTAAATCAATTTTAATCCCTTTATTTTACTTTTAACATGACCATTGGCATTTGAATCTGAAAGGAACCTTAAAATTGTGCAAATGATAACCATAAAAGTGGAATAAACATTTTCAATTTTTTTTTAATAATGTTTAAAAAAGGTATTGAGAAAAAAATGATTCAGAAAAACCATAAATTACTGAAAAAAAAAGAAATATTGGACATTCATGTGAAGGAGGGGATACTATAACCCTTGGATCTCCCTCATATCAACTATGGGAAGCCATTGAAAACATGATTGAAAAAGATAATCCTATCACCTATTGTGCCTGAAACCCACTTTGATGCCAAACAAGTGATTATCTAGATGATATCTAATATTGTAAAATTCACCAAACTAACACATGAAGATTCGAACACACATCTAGGAAAATTCATCAACCTCCATAATAGATTCCAATTCTAAAAATGTTTCAAGAGATTCGGTATGACTCTATCTTTTTCAATTTTCATTATAAGAGAGAACTCAAGATTGGATCCAAATCCTACATATTACTATAGGGGATGAATTGTCCGGAAACATCCTCATCCACTTATTTCCATCTGCTAAGTCAATGGACATATGCGTAAACCCTCTAATTTTTTTTTCAATTTGATGATGAATCTTTATATTATTCCTACGAATGATAAAAAGTTATGACTAAAAAATTACCCTATCATTCTATAAACATTTAGATTATAATAAAACATTTAGTAAGGATTTTTGTTGAAAAATAGGTCAATTCTTGTTACTGAAGCTGGGGGATCATTGAGGAAGAGGTTAACTGAATTGAGCAACAACTTGTTGAATGAAATAGAGAAAAATAGTTTCCAGTGAAAAGGATATGGGATGCAACAAAAATGCATTCATGTAATCAAAAATATTGAATAGATGGTGGTACAAATAGATGGTTTAATAAAGAATATGGACATTATGATGTTCTAGTAGTAAAAAACCCAAGTTAAATATATAGAATATGAAAATTATATTTATTACAATTGTGGTAATCAATTTCAGGTTTGGTGTAATCAATAAATACTAGGACAAGGATATCAAAAAAGGCCACAATGGTACCAATCAAAAATCACCTAAAGGTTCCAAACTAATAAGATAGGTCTATACAATATAAGAAACACTGGCTACCTTCATGAACACAGCTGGGTATATACAAAAATGAATAAAAAATAACCAACAAACCAAAATGCATCATTGGGTAATCTAGATCATCAAGTTGGAAAAATTACTAACCAAATTAGAGAGAGATCCTATGGAGTAATTCTAGGATTCCCTAAAGTACACCCTAATAAGGATTCAAATATTTTATTACATATATGTGGGAAGAAAGAACAAGGATGTGGAATGGAATTTAATGGAAAAAACATTATAATAAAATGAATAATTAGTTTAAAATACCCAAGAACTTGTAGCTGAAGAATTTTAAGAAGTACCACCGTAGTAAAATACAAGACTTGTAATTCCATAATGAATGACACAAGTGAAGTTAAACTCAGAAAAAGGAAAAATTTTCAAACACTTTAAAAAAATTTATATTAAAAGTCCTTTTGTAGAGGATCGTGTGAACATGCCAATGTATGAAAAATTCATAAAAGAGCTAGTAATGAATAAAAATTAAATGGAGGAAATTGGAACCATTCCACTCACATAAGAACGTCTAGATGTGGTATCAATGGACCTTCCTAACAAGTAATCTGATCCAAGTATATTTTTGATTCCAATATTTATTGGAGCTAAAAAATGTGGAAAATATTTTTTTGAATTATGTGTGAGTTTAAATATCATATCATATAGGAAATTAAAGGGTTGGGACTAGAAGTCATGAATCCAATAAATTTTTGACTTAAAGTAGAATAATTAATAGTGAAGAACCCCAAGGAGTCATCTAGGGAATCCTGATCAAAGTTGATAGATTCTACTTCCATGTAGATTTATTTGTTCAAGATATGGGAGAGGACAAAAATCCAACCATCTGGGGAGATCGTTTTTTCCATTGATCATTAAATGATCATTTTACAAAGCGGTAAACTCTATCTAATATTCTGTTTTGATCAATTTAGTTTCAAAATCCACTAGAAAATGATGAATTTTGATGTGTGAGAGGAAAATTAGTTTGGAGAAGATAATAACACAAGATGTTTAGAGTGCCACTAAAATTGAAGAGGTACATTAGTTAGTTGGTGTTATGTGAAAGGATGCTCGGCTAATGAAGAAAGAGGCAAGGAGGACCAAGATCAGTAACACTGATGGAGAGAACAAATCCCAGACATTTGAGAAAGGACAACATATATATACAGTACATGAACATCCATTTATTTCTTCCGTATTGAGGAAGAAATGGTGGATATGACCAATTAAGATCAATAAAGTTCTTCCATAATAAAGAATTAGGTTTTCTAGAGAAGAAGATCATGGTATGACCTATGTGGACAAGACACAAATGAGACCATTTATGGACCCCAACTAGTTACACAATTTTCAATCATCTATCATGTGACCTGAAGCTGAATAAGGTAAAGTCAATACAACAATGGTAGTCTAAGATGATTGATTCTAATTTACAGTAGACTTATTAGTTCAAGATATGGGAGAGGACCAAAATCCTCCCATTAAGGGAGACCATTTTTATCCCCTGACCATGAAATAATCATATTCCAAAGAGTATAACTCTATAAAATATTTAGTTTTGATCAATTATGTTTCTGCATCCACTAGGGAATAAAGAATTTAGATGTGTGAGAGGAAAATAAGTTTGGAGGAGATAATACACATGATGTTGATAGTTCCACTAAAATTGAAGAGGTACATGAGTTAGTTGGTGTTATGTGAAAGGATGCTCAACTAATGAAGAAAGAGGTGAGGAGGACCAAGATCAGTAACACTGATTGAGGGAACAAACCCCACACATTTGAGAAAGGACAACATGTATATATAGTACATAAACTTCCATTTATCTCATACGTATTGAAGAATAAATGGTGGATATGACCAATTGAGATCAATAAAGTTCTTCCATTAGAATGAATTATGTTTTCTAGAGAAGAAGAACATGGTCTAACCTATGTGGACAAGACACAACTGAGACCATTTTTGTAACCCAACTTGGTACAAAATTTTTAATCATCTGTCTATGAGCTGAATCTGAATAAGGTAAGGTCAAGACAAAAATGGTAGTCAAAGGCGCATTTTGGTGGAAACCCATGTTTTTTGTATTTTTTGTACTTATTTATGTTTTTAGACATGCAATTTATCTCTTAAAATATTTCAAAATTCATTGATAATGGGTATTTATTTCACCTATTTATTTTTATAATGCAGTAACTTCCAGACACATATTTGAAGCAAGAGTCATGCAGCACAAAAAGTGGTTGCAAGACCAACGCACTTTTCAAATTAGGAGGAAGAAGATTCAACACAACCGAAATTATGAAAGTACTCAAAAGGCGAGTAATCATTTCAATAAAAAAAATTCTACTGTATTCCTCACATTAAATTGTTTTAAAGAATCACATACCAATTTCATGCCCATACTTAATTATTTATTCAATAAACCAAACAAAGAGACCTAAATTTATTATTAAAATTACTATTCCTTGAATTTTAAATTTACTATTCAAGAAATTTTAATAATTAAATGGGGAAAATAACTAGCTCGAATAAGCATGTGGATTAGGATGTGAAATATCATTATTAGAGAAGCTCGTTATTCATTGTAAATGTATTTTTTGACATTTTTTCATGATTTGAATTTATGATATTTTCATTTATTTATGTAATTATTTATATGAAATTTCATGAGTTATTATCCTAACTATTAATATCATCCCTAATACATCCTTTGATATAATGTTTCCCATTATTTCTATAGTATATTTCTTGTAAAACATACAAATTCATTCTTTTAGAACATTCAATGCATTCTATCAATGCATTGACAAAAACATATCTTTTAATATGATCAGGGAATATTTTTTAGCCCTTATCCAAATACCCAACTTATATTAATCCATTTTAAATCTCATAAATTCTAGGAAAAAAGTTTTTAGGGAAGAGTCGTGTTATAATCCCCTCTTATCCTGTCATGATTTACTCTAAATATTTGGATGATTATAAAAAATAATATTAGAGAGATGGTGACTGGTTGAATAGATACATATTATGTAATGAATAATGTGTGGGTAGAATTTCATGATATTTTTGGAAGGTAAATTTTTTGAATTTATTTCACAACCTCTTTAAAAAAGAAGAGAAATAAAAAATAAAAAATGGTTCATGTGTTGGGAAATTAATAAATCAATATTTCTTTACCAATGATCATGTTATAACTATAAAAAATTATTTCATGAGGAGATCATTTATGGTTGGATGGTGGTTGTGATAAATTTCCCAAACATAATCTTTTAAAAAGTAAAAGATAAATAATAATAATAATAACAAAAGAGGGTGTTTCATTTTTTATTTCATTTCATATATTTAGAATAATGCTCTATGATACTGGTGGAAGATGAGACTTTCATTGAAATTTTTCTGATTTTCATAAAAATTACATTATATAAAATCATCTTTTATGAGTATTACATGATTTACATAATTTACATACCTACCCAGAGTATCAGAGTCATTTGATCATAAATTGCTAAGCCCTTATGATTATTTGTGATTTTGTATCTAGACAATGGAGATGCTAAATGCCTTTCAAGACAATGGTAAGGGAAATTTTCTTAAGGTATGTTCATCACTATATTCATTCATACCATTATGATTATCCAAAAAATCAGTGCGAGGTAAATTAAAAATGGTATGAATATTAATAACGAATAGAAAAAAGAAAAGGATGAATGAAAATGATTGTCTATTTCAAATGAGAAAAATTAAAATACATGGTTTATTTGTATTATTTGTAAAATGATGCATTGATAAATTTTCTACATGAGATTGTTGAATATTTATTTTTATATTTGATCAATTTATTTTTTTAACATTGAATTTCCAACATGTTAGAGAAACATCCTTAGAATTATTTTGATTCCATAGGGGAGTGCAAGAATTCCAGTGTGGGGGTATTTTATATCTGCATTTCATGGTGTTTTAATATATTGATTTATGTATTTAAATTATAATTCATTACAATTTTTGTGTGATTTAATTCATTTTATGTTTTGTGGTGGGATATAATAGATAATTCAAAATAGATAAAAATGTCACTTCACACCGCAAATGTAGAAAAGTGGCGTGATACCAGATTTTTAAGGATCATCATAAAGAATTTATAAGGAACATAATTGAAGAACCAATTCAAAATAAGAATTCTAGAGTATAAAACTAAAATTACATGACATGTAGGCACTACATTTTAGGTACAAGTGTATATTTTGAAAGACGTATAGGGATTCAAGTGGACAAAATCAAAATGAAGTGAAATTGTAATGTTCAACACCATGAAACAAGTGTTGATGCCTATAAATAATTCATTTTTTGATTTTTGTACATGTGTTTCAAGATTTACATGCGGTGCGATCACTATATGATGTGTAAAAATATGAGACAATATAAAAAAGATCATGTTAGATGTATATTAAAATTTGGACCTATTTTAAGAACTATGAACGACCCATGACAACTTTTTGACCAATACTTAATGATAATAAATCTTAAATGAGCCTATATGGAATCTATAAATAGAGGGTCAGGCTGCTGTTGTGAACAATATCTCAGAGACCAAAGCTTAGAGTGAGAATTTTCTCTGTTCCGAGTCCTCCCCAGTTTTATCTCCATTATAAATATGATTTATTTTTATTTAATACATACCTCTTATTATATAATCAATATGATGAGGGGGTAAAATTTAATTGAACCAGGGTTATGTAATAGAAAGGGGAAGGTTTTCTGGATAAATTTCTTTTCCATTATTAATGTATTTGGTTTTTCACGATTTCTTTAATCAATTTCTAATCCCTTTCTTATACATTTATCATGGCTATTTCTATTAGAATATGAAAGGAAACATAAAATTGTGAAACTGAGCACCTTAAAAGAAGTATGAGCAGTGTCAAATTTAGGGTAATCTATTTTAAATATGGAATTGAGAAAAACTTGATTTGATAAAAACCCCAATTACCACAATAAGGGAAATATGGGATTTCTTGTCATGGAGGGGATACCATTACCATTGTATCTCCCTTGTCTCATCTCCAACACCAATCATGTATTAATCAAATAAATTTTGAAAATACAATTTCACCTGAACTGTAAAATCAAAAAACCCAAGTATTCCTTTCAAATATGATTTAAAAAAACCAACCTGCTTTTATTTTATCATTTTTATCAAAATCAGTCAATCCAAACCTTTCTCACCTATATATTCAATTTAATAAAATAAATTCTTTTGAAAAACTAATCAAAATAATTCACTTTATCTCTTGGTTCAACCTCGATCGTTCCAATAATAAATTTTAATTAATCGAGTAGAATTATTTGAGTTTTTATAAATTTTTATTTATATTAGAAAGTAGGGAAATAATGACACCCCATGGGTGTGTCACATATCTTGTTAGATGGAGTAATATAGAAGATCCAGACACTAATAGTGATGATTTTCAGAGTAAAAAGGAATATTCCAATCTTTACATTATAGAAATGATAAAGAATGTGGTAAACATTGATTCGGATTATAATTTTTATTGTGAATATGATATTGAAAATGAAGATAAATAATTAGGTAAACAAGATGAAAAATATACAAGTGATATTTTGATATTGGTTGAACTGTATAAAGATCAATAAATAGAAAATAAAAAGTTAAAGAAGTGAAAAATATTGTAGATACTCAAATAATTTGGTTAAAAGAAGAGAATGAAACACGAAATGAATTCATGTAAAAATATGACGAAGGTTCTGATAGGAGATCTAAATTAGTTTATATTGACTTGGAAAAAATCAAAAAGGAATGTAAGAATCTTAAAAATTAAAGTAATAAATTGAAAAATAAGATAATGATCAATTTTTAAAATATGGGATGACCTGTATGTTTTTCAAAAAGAAAATCAAAATCATAATAGGAAAATAATTTAATTAATAGAAACACTATCCATTTTTTTTTCAAGGAAAAGATGAACTTGATAATATAACTACTTTGATTAAAACAAATAAATAATAAACTATATTTTTTTAATAGAAAAATTCCTAATATGTTTAAAACTATATTTCTTAGAAGTATAAATTAAATGTTTCTAATGATACATGATTTATATGTGATATGAATGTGAATTATGAAAATTAATGTTCTTTATGATTTAATAAATCACTATAAAACACTAAGAGTTTTATATCTAAGAACATGTCCACTATATTTAAATATAATAAATTTATAAAATATCTATGGGATCCTAAGATTTTTTTTACTAATCTAGTAGGACCCAAAATTTATTGGGTACTAAAATAATTATCTAATTAATCTAATTTTTTGAAAAATTCCTAAATAGTCATAAAGATACAAGGTACATAGAGAGTGTGTTATCTAGACACATTAATGGTATCATCATTAAATTTCTAGGTTTTAATTATTGTAATGGAGGTACTTCCACTTTGGGTGACAACTCTAAAGTTATAGTAATTTTTTTTGGGAAATTAGGTATATTAAAATTTGTTATAATTTATAAAGTACTATATATAAAAGGATTTAAAAGAAAATTAATTATAATATCATAATTTTATGATGATATTATGAATGAAAATTTTAATGATAAAAAAATTTACTTTTTATAAAGATAATAGTGTTTTATTTTATGCTAGTAGAAAAGAAAACATATATTCTATAGATTTTTTAAAACTAACCTAGGACAATGTAAAGTTAATAAATGACCAAGAAATAGACCACATTATTTGGCTTTTATGGTTGGGACATGTTTATCTTTTAAAAATATACAAGTTGAAAAAACATGGATAGGTTCTAGAACATCCAAATTTTAAAGAAAGTATTTTATGCGTGATTCTTTTCTGAAGTGTAAGAAACCTAAAGAGAATTTCAGATATTTTATTATGGTTAATATTGATAGATGATTTAAATTACCTGATTATGATTTATTTGGATAAAGAAGAACTATAAGTTTAGGTAGAAAGATATATATGTTTGCAATTATAGATGATTTTAGTAGATTCACTTGTACTATTTCATTATCCTATAAAATTAAAACCTTAAAAAAGTTTATTGCATTATATAAAAATATTTAGAATAAATAATACATTTAAAACATCAATTAGAAGTGAAAAATAAGAAGAACTTTTTAAATTAGATTTTTATTTTTTTTCAAAATAATGTATATTTCTAAAAAATTCCTACTTCTAGAACATAACAAAAAATGGTTTTGTATAGAGGATAACTTATTTATTGAAGATATATAAAGGAAAATTCTTAATTAATTAAAAATACCAAATATTTTTGGATGAACAACTTTAAATTTATTGTTATATCATAAATAGATTCAACATTAAACCCCAGTTAAACAAAACCCCTTATGCACTATTTAGTGAAAAGAATCAGAAATTGATTACATTAATGAGTTTGGATGTAGAGTATTCATTTTAAACACTGAAGATAATATAGAAAAAAGTAAATGTTAAAAGTGATGAGGGAATTATTATTGGATATTCAAACAATATTATAACTTATCATGTATATAATAAGAAAACTTTTAAAATAGAAGAATATGGATATGTGAAAATCATTAAAAAATGAAACATAGATTACAGATTTTATAGAATTATCCAAGGAATTTGAATATTTAAATATTAATGAAGATAATCCTAATATTAATAATGCATCAGTTTGGGGGGAGTATATATTTTCTCAATCCGATCCTTTGAATTAGAATACCCATAGATTACACTCATTAAAAAATGTTTTTAGAAAATTTGAATCTAAAAGAACTAGGAAATCTATTTTGAAATTTTTACTAATTCTTTATTTGAAGCTAATTTTGTGCCTGTTAATATTATAGAATCATTGAAATATTCAAACCAGATAAATGTTATGCTTGATGAACTTAACAAATTTGATATGAATAAAGTCAAAATTTTGGTTGATTTATGCAAAGATAAACTATCTATTAGAACTAAGTGTTTTTTAAATAAAATAGATGATTCAAGAAAAATAGTGTTAAATAAGGATATATTAGTTTCCTAAGATTATTTAAAAAATTAAGGAATAGAATTTTAAGATTCATTTTTAATAGTTTATATATTATAATCCAATTGGATTTTATTGTATTATCAAAGTTTTCAAAATTGTAAACTATTTCAAATGGATTTAAAATGTGATTTTTTTAAATGGTGCACTCTCAAAAAATGTATATGTTAATCAACCACATGTTTTTAAAAATAATGAATTTCACAAAAATATTTTCAATGTTTCTAATGCATTATGTGGTCTAAATCAAGGACCAAATGCTTGGTATGATATATAAAATGTTTTCTTACTGCAAAAATATTTTTAATAAATGGAAGGTTGATCCAAACATACTTATAAAGAAATATTCTTTTGATATTTTAATTATATATATATATATATATGTTGATGATATTGTATTTGGATCTAAAAATGATATGCTTAGTAATGTGTTTTAAAAATTAATGACTAATTAATTTAATATTATACAAATGGGGGAATTAAGATTCTTCCATGGTAGTAAAATTAAATAAAGAAGAAATGGCATTTGTCTAAATCTAATAAAGTATGATAATGATTTGGTTCAAAACATTAATCTTTATTACATTAAATCAATTATAACCCCAATCAGAACTAATTATAATCATTATATGGATGAATCTCGAAAGTTTATAAGTGATAAATTATTTATAGAATTGATATGAAGCCTAATACACTTAAGTGCATCAAGAACTGCCATCATTTTTTTTGTTTGTATGTCTGATAGATATAAATATAATAAAAAATAAATTTATTTAATTTTTTAAAAAATGATTAAATAGTTATGTTAATGAAATATTCCAAAATAGTTTATTTTATTAAAATTAGGACTATTTTAATCTTCTATCATTTTATGATTCTGACTTTTGATGTTGTAGACTTTACATAGAGAGAACGTCAAGTATATTTCACTTATTACGTAAATAATTAAATTTTTGTACCAAAAATCAATTGTCAGTTTCATTATCCATATATGAGGCTGAGTAAATTTTTATAGAAAATTTTTATGCTCAAATTTAACGGGTAAAAAAAAGTTATGTGTTTTAAATGATTACTTATATAATATTCCTATATTCCATGAAAACATCTATTCTATTTATATTTCTAAAAACCCCTTACTGTATTATTGGACTAAATATATAGATGTTATATTTAATCTTATAGGAGATCATATTAACAAATGGGACATTTTTTTGGAATAAATTCTTATAAAAAACTAAAGAATAGATAAATAAACTAAATCTATAGACACTGTGAGTTTAGAAAAATTAAAATTTGCAATGGTCTTGAGATCCTGTTAATCTATGTTTTACTAATTTTATGTATTTTCATTAGAATTTCATGAATTTCGACATAATTATCCAATGTTTAAAATAGTTTTATTTATATCTTCTTTATATTGTTTTTTTCCTTATTTTTTTATTTTTTATAAATTTGAAAAACTAGGGAGAATTTTGGAGATAAAAAAGGAGAGAAAACCGGGGATTTCGTATATTTAATGTTTAAGTTTTTTTATTGAAATTTTAAAATAGGGTAGAGTGTTTTTACTATATGTTTTTGTTTATTTGTTTTATTGTTTTGATAAATTTAAAATCTACATAGATTAATATTTTATTAAAATTAAATATAATTATCTTTTATTTATATGTATTTACTTGAAGTTAAAAAGAATTATGTTTTTTATTAATTTTATTTCTTATTTTTTAACTCAACATCATTTAATTTTTTTATTTCTATTCTAGAAATATTGTTTAACATTTTATTTTTAAAATGTTCTTTTAGAAATAAACAGTGGTGAACCTTAACCACCCCATGGGAAAATCCCCCAACTACATTGGGGGACCTGGAGGTCAACCATGTAGGAGAGTATCCTATTGACTAACCATAGCATTGAGAAGGTAAGTGAGAAGACCCATGTATATGGCCCATAAGATTATGCTCTGGTAAATGGTGCATATTTAGGGAAATGATTTGGGTGGGCCTACATGGGTCAGTGAATGACCACGTGGTGTATGTGTATAATAACAGGTGTTGATCCTATATCCATGTTGATCGGTTGCGACATGCATTGATTAATATTCCAAAGGCTCGACACAAATATTCTCTAATATGAGGAAACAACATTTGCTACACTATTCATCCTTCATTAAAAATACTGACATTCTATCACAACCATATAGTTTCCCATGTCCCATGAGGTTTAAATAAGTCATGATCTATTTTACTCCGGACTATATAAATATTTCTTATTTTATGGAGCTCTTGGCTATAATTCCTTCAAATAAAATCAGAACTTACCATCTTCACACTTAATGCCCAATGAATCCATGAGAAATATACATCTCATTATAGTTTCTTGATCAAGAATTCAAGAAGAATAATTTGAGATATCCTATATGCATATCCATATTTTTAAGAAGAGAAAATTAATAGGATAACATTGAATGGGAATATATTGATAATAGCATCTAGTTTCCCATGGTTGATCACATTTAACACAAATTTGAGATCACTTCAATGATGGTAGTATAGGTCCTCCACGTGATGGAAGTACCATTAGGTCAATGGTGGATCCCTCGCTGAAAGCTCCTCTAATACTTCTAGCATTTATCGACTGTTAGACATAATAATAGATCATTTTAACTAACATTAGTACAATTTGGAGAAATGGTAGTAGAAGCACTAAACACAATTGAACCTATAATTGTAGAACCATTCATTTTTCAATGGTAGACACCTCAACATTCGATTGTTTGACCTACTTCACAAGTAGTTGAATTGATACACTAGTCTCTTATTTAAATTTTTGATTGTTCCTCCTTGATTGATAATAGATCATACCAAGTGGTTGATCATTATCAAAGGTAGCTTGTGATGGTAACAATACTGTAATACCGCCATGTGCATTCTATCAACTATTATTTATAAAATATTTTTTTAAAAAACAATTATAAATCTTTTTATATAATTTATTATAGCTGAAATAAATATTTTAAATATTTTTTATTTTAATTATACATTAAAAAATATATATTTATAGTTTTTAAAATTTCTTTTGGGAAAAAATAATTTCTCATTTTTAAATAAATTATATTGTTGTATGATACTATATTTTTTTTTATTTTTAAATTCAAATAAAATACAAGTTTATTCTCATTATTTTAAGAATTTTATAAATATGAAATATATTTTTTGATATAACTATATTTTCCAAATATTTTTAATATTATTCTATACATGAATAAAAGAGAACCGACTCTATAAGTATAAATGTGTTAATTCAAATTATGGTTATAAATATATTTTATATGTTTATTGTTTTTCTTAACATGTCTACATGTGATTAGCTGATAGGATGCTCCAATATCCTTGGTAAAAATGACTTAATTTTCTTTTCCTACAGTGAATCAAAAAATTTTGACAAAAAATATCGAAAAATATTATTACTATTATATTGACTACAATAATCAGAAAATGAAATAGAGATATAAAATTAATGATTTCATATGATATTTTTAATTTACTACATTTAGACTATAACTATTATTCCACTTCCTTGATCATGAAGGGATTTATCATTTTCATTTTCCACTACTGATGTGATAAAAGAACTTGAGTTGCATTGAATTTCTATATTATCTCTTCCTATTCTATTTTAATTCTTTTGGTTTTTTCTACATTGTACTACCTTTTACCATATGTTTGTACACTAGAGTTTGTTGAATATTTTTATATTTAAAATCTTTTATATTTGGTTATTCTTCCCATCTAAAAACAAGTTTAGGTTATTCCTCCCAAAAAAGGAAGGAAGATTGTGAATATTTCAATATTATGGGGTTATACCACCAGGTGAGAAAAAGGTATGTCTATTTGTAATCATGTTATTACACCATATCAAAACTAAGGATTCAGTATATACCAGTCTCCACACCAAGAAAATGAGAGTGAATTGGTGATCTGAACTGATATAAAATATTTTGTATTATTGTTTTTATAACTGGTCCACATTTAACACTATTTAATAACTATGAAAATAATTTTTGATTGAATATTGAAAAAAGGACTATTCACTCCTTCTATTAAGTATTTCCAAACATTGGGACCTAATAAGAAGGTGACCGAGTTCTCTATTAAAGTATTTTCCCTCAGTTGTGCTATGTAGTGGAAAGGTGCAGGTCCTTTATAATCATTATAGAGAGGTTACACATGAATCCTAGATAACAGATGAAGCCTTTTGAGATGCAAGAAGATTCTTCATTCTAAGTTGGTTTTATAGATAGATATCACTATTATCTATTTTCTTGGAGTTCTTTTGAGTATATATGATACTAGGTTTTTACTATATTTTTTCTGGGTTAATCATGATATAATTATTTCTATTCCCCCTTATTTGTTTTTGGGGAATCCTTCTGGGTTTGTATATACTCACCCCAACATTTTCTATGACTATATGTGTTCTGTATTATGTAAATTATAGGATGATAGATGGTGACTTTGGTAGACCAAATGTTGGAGGATTATATTGGAACATAGAGGCACTGATTGAGTTCATTGGTTGTCCTTGGATATTGGGAGTCGTTCTCTCTTCAATTTTCCCCTTTCCCAGTAGTTTCTAAGTTGGGATATCATTTTTGGATGGACATATATCTCCCCCATTTATATAATTTTTGTTCCCCTATAGTATATTGATGTATTTTATAGAGGTTTTTACATTCCTTGTTTATACTCTAGATGTTTTATTATATTCATAAATATATGTACTATTGCATGGACCTAGTTTAGTGAATGTGTATATGTACATAGGATAAAGACTCTCATTTCAGTAATATGAGTATTTGGTTCTAGTCAAATGCCCCAATCCTTTTATAGGATGGATTGGGGCATCATGCTCAGCTTATTTATAGCCAAAGAGGGGTCGTGGTTGGCCGGGTCATGACATAGAGGATCAAATGGGGATTTTACTCAGGTTAGTGTTTAGATATGGTCATTTTATGAGGTCTACATTGGGAAATTATGGAAATAAAATTAGAGTGTATCATGTTTTTCTCTTAGGAAGGGGAACCCATATATGGTGCGATGGCTGATGTATTCATACACTAGAAGTTTGACTATCTATTTGTCAACTTGGTATGTTGAGGAATTAGTTATAGGGAAACTAATGGTACATGTATCCTATAGTATTGGTTTTTTTACTTTCATGTCCTTATTAAGTTATCTCCAAAATTATTCTCATCAAACCATTATATGTATTGTTAACTTTTAGGATGCCTCTGCAACAACAACCAACAAGGATATTGATATAGGGTTTTGATGATGACTATTTGAGGGATACTACCTTAGTTTAGGGATATATTCATGATGTGTATCCACAGATGGGTGTAGATTAATTCTTTTACTCCATATAAAATGTCTGGATCCAAATCTAGTGGTCCAACCATTTGATTGACTACATATTGGGCATTAGATAGCTCAGACAAGCTAAGACGATGATGAGCATTTTTTGAGCGAATTACATGATTTCTTAGAGAAAAGGACACTCATGTTTTTTGGTGAGATAAGACCTCTTGTAGAGTATGTTTATATTGAGGGTGTGGTTGGAGTTTTATAGATTATTTTTACCCCTACATATTAGATTATTTCACTTGCGACAATCTATCTTCATGGGGAAGCATGAAACTATTGGGGTCATATCACTCACACGCATGATGAGATGATTCTCTTAGGGACATAAATTCAGTATTTGTGTCATGATGAGTATTAACCTTTAATATTTTTCTCTATACATATATATGAACTTCTCGAGCTATAGTAAGGTGATATTTAAATTTCTATGTTTGCCTCAAGGTTTATCAACCTCACACGCTAATCCTCTGATATGGTGTGAGATGGATACTTCCAGGTTGAAAAGATTGAGCAGGGACTTCAAAGAGACATCCCTTTTAGTGTATTATCCCAATGTATTCTGACATATATTAGAGTTCTAGAGTGGGTCTTGGTTATATAAAACATTATTATATATGAATTTTGGGTGTCTGGAGTTGGAAATTGACATCATGGGTTTGAGTCATCTATAGTTTTTGGAAGGGGATTGTTGTTAGGGTATCGACATAGGAGGCATACTCATGCCTGGACTCAAACGTGTAGATTAGTGGAAATTGTTTCACAAAGAGGATCCATTTATCCCAAAGAGGGGTGATGATATAAATTTTATGGGTGAGGTCACATTGCTTATGAGTAGATAACTCATCATGCTACTGATAGTGGACTGGTAGTGAATGGAACCCAATGATAGAGCTTTCATCATGATCAGGGTTCTCCCAAGCCTGGTTAGGGATACCCCCAAGAAGATGTTGATTATTGATAATGCAGATATTCAGAGGGGGGACATGTAGGAGTATGAATTTTCTATGAATTACTCCAACTACCACCCCAAGTGTCTTATTCCATGATCAAAGGGCTGGTAATCGAGGGTTTAAGAAGTTGTAGGCTACATGGGGATATGATCTGTATTATCATGAGATGATTCGAGGTTCTATATATTTCTTCTTAACTATATACTTAGTATAAATTGATATAGGTTTGAACCATTCCTTTGTCACCATATTCTTTGTGTGAGAGTTAGAGCATCCAATCGAGTCTCTAGACTAGTATTTGTGGTTATAGGGTCTAATAGGGAGTGCTTATTTAATTTCACACATCTTCCAGTAGCGTGAGTTGGTGAAAAATAGACAGAGTTTCTCATGGAACATCTTGGTAAATGATATGAAACAATATGATGTCATTCTAGGTATAGAATAGTTATCTGTTGTACATCCCAAGATAAACTATTTTCATTTTAGAGTTGCATACATTCATATAAATGGGATGATAATATCTTTCATGGAAAAGAGGGATCTTATGGATGAGTGAGTGGGACTCATGATAATGAAGCTGAAAACTATCACCCATAAGTTGGAGAGTTTTTCCTTTGGTTCTACAGGATGTTCCGACATATGGATTCCAGCAGTAGTGGATAATTATATAAACTTATTTCTTGAAGATGTTCTAGGACTAGCTTCAAGGAGAGATATTGAATTTGTATCAAATATCACAACGGAACCACAAAATTATCATGAAAAACGTATTAGGTGTACCGATATAGGAATTGGGATCCAAGGGTGCATTTTTCATACCATGGATGGAAAATTTTTATCAGACCTTTCTTGTCCCCTTTAGAAGCTCTATATTTTCTCTTGAAATAAGTGGATATGAGTTTGAGGATTTGTGTTGATTAACATTTCCTAAATCAGGAAACATCAAGAATATGTACCCCATGCTGAGGATTGATGACCTTATCAACTAGTAGAAAGGATCAAGTTGGTTTTTAGAGATAAATATCGGGTTATTCTACTATCATTTTAGGGGTTTCAAGGATAATATTTCAAAGAAGTCATTTCAATGTCACAATAGACACTATGTGTTTCAGGTGATGAATTTAGGTGTGAAAAATGATCCTATTGTGTTCATGAAACTTATGATCTGAATCTTCTCATGATACATGACTAATTTTTAATTTTCTATATCAATGAAAATATCAAATCCTCTATGTTAGAGGAGGATCATGAAGTGCATTTAAGGATGGTCCTGGACTTACTATGGGAGAACCTGCTATATGGTCATATTTCGATGTGTCAGTTTTGGATCTGAGAGGTTCACAATATTGGAAATATAATCTCTAAGCATGGTTTATCTTTTCATTTAATAAATATCATTATAATTATTTCTTGGAACTTCCTATGAACGTGTTATGTATTCATAGATTTCTTGGTTTCATGGGGTACTACTTGAGGATTGTGAAACAAATTTCTAGGAAAGGATCCACATTTTACACATTTACAAGGAAGGAGGATCTTTTTACCCAGATAGAGCACTATCAAGGAACCTTTGAGGAGTTGAAGAGATGGTTGACTAGTGATCCTACTTTAATTCTATCAGAGGAGGGTGTCATGTATGTTTTATTTTTGATACCTTTGTACATTGGATCAGTTTTGTTTTGATGAATAGGAAAAATATTTTCACTTATGGTTCTAGGTATTTGAGGCACCATGACAAAAATTATGTTACACATAATTGGAGTTGGAGGAATTAGTCTTCACCTTGAAAATGTAGAAATATTATCTTTTGTGTGGGAATTTTTTTGTCTAGTCAGACCACCAGAGTCTCATATACATCTTCAAATTGAGATATATAAACCTAATATAGAGGTGTTTGTTAGAGTTACTATAGTAAAATGAATTCATGGTAGTATATACTACAAGGAAGAGAAACTTGGTGGAATATACCTTAGCAATAACTCATGTTCTATCTTAATAGAAAAGGTGGTAGAGCAGTTGGCCACATTATATCTGACCCTAGGGGATAAGGGGGGTTATTCTTACATATGGTTGATGGTGGTGGATTCATAACTTCTTCATTAAGTGGGAGAATATCAATTGTGATATTTCAACTATGAGGTTCTACATTACTATATATCCTTAGGATAATCAAAAGACAGTTTTTTAAAGGAGGGGTGCACATAATACTTTTCTAGGTATGGATTGTGTCTTTGGTATTGATTAAAGTGAAAGTGTTGAGGGAGTTTCATACCTCACCCTTGGCTATAAATCTGTGTGCGGTGAAGATATAAAAGGACCTGGAGTGGTAGTTTCTATGAGATATCATTAGTGGGAGAATTTTTGAGTTTACCTCTCAGTGTCTCGCATGTCGGTAGGTAAAGGATGAACATTATATTCTAGAAGGTTTGACTAAACATTTTGTGATTCTATAATAGAAATGGAATGAAATATTGAGGTATTTTTTATCGGGATTCTATAGAAAGAGAGAGGCCACAATGCTATCAGGGTGATTATTGATTGAATAAATAAGTTTTCACACTTTCTTATCATCTAAGTGCAGAGTTTGGTTGAAATTTTGTGGAAGTTATACATGTGGGGGATCATCCAACTTCATGGGGAACCCATGATGACCATCTCTAACCATAATCCTTGGTTTACAACATGATTGTTGAGGGCATTCAAGTATAATGTTGGGGAAGGTTATAAATGAGCATATAACTTCACCCCATATGGATGTATAGACCAGTGATACCATCTAGGTTTTATAGGATATACTATGAGCCAATGAGTTATACTTATGCAAAAATTGGGAATATCACATACCCTTGGTGTAGTTCACCTACAATAATAGAAATAACCCAATATTGGAATGAAACCATTCAAGCCCTTATATGGGAGACCCTACAGGTCACCCTTTTGTTTTACTGATATTTTTGAGACATATCTTATTGGGATAGAGATGGTTAAAGTTATGGCAAAGAAGGTTTAGGCGATCCACTAGAGTATAGAATATCCCGTAGAACACAAAATCTTTCATAGACTGAAATAATATGAATTTTGAGTATGATAAGGGTGAACATGTTTTCCTAATAGTCACACCACAATGAGGATTGAAAATATTTTTACAGAGATGAAATTTATCCTGAGGTTTATCAGGTCATTTTAGAACCTAAAGAGGTTCATGGAGGTTTATTACCACTTATCCTTAAACCCATAGTTATATTGAGTACATGAAGTCCTCCATGTGTCAAAGATTAGGAGATACATTCATGGACCATTGAAAATCATTGAATGGGTATATATGAAAATTTTAGATAGATCATCCTTCTCATATTTACTATTGGTGATGAAGGACCAATAGGATAAGATACTATATCAGAAGACCATTCTTGTGAGTCAAGATGTTTTTTTAGAATGGGAGTGTGTAAGAGAACATTAATGGGAATGATATCAATATTTAGGTTTAGTACCCCCACCATTTTGTGTATATAGTGTTATTTAGGGTGAGAATCCTTGATATAGGAGACAATATAACTACTCCAGACTATTTAGTTTGATAATTTAAGTATTTATATATATGTATATATCCATATTTTTCCTCAGAGTAAAAATTATGTTTGGGTGTTGTAAGACACCAAAATTAATGTATCAAAAATATTAATATGTATTAATGAATATGAAATAATATTTTTTGAATAAATTGTTTTCTCATTGATTGGGACCTTAGATAAAAAATATGAGACTGTGGTTGATACTAAAATTCATGGTTTACCATGGGTGAAACATAAATGTGTTATAAATTGAGTGTATGGCTAGAAGCCACCATTAATGGGTGAATTAATTAAATATATAATTTATTTATTTAATTTACACGAATAACCTAAAACCTATTCACCCTCTATAAATATTCCGTTATTAATAAACTCTAAGGTTGAACACATAACCCTAGGTGATTAGATAGTTGCAGGAGGAGGTATTTGTAGGAGTTGACAACCTGGGAGTTTGGATCAAGGATATGTATCTAGGAGAATAATGAGATGACTAGAATAAATAGTGTTAAATTTACCTTCTTCTGTATAATTTGTGTTTTTTTTTCAATTACAAAACTATTCTTGAGGCAAGGCTAGTTATTTTTTCTTCCCTTCCCTTTTTTTAATTTGATGAGAATGAATTTCTTATATGCCAATTATTTATCAAGGATTTCCATTCATCACACAAGACAAATATAATTATTGAACCTATTTGTGTATAAATACTATGCACATGAATTTCTATCTTTTTTTAATTTAATGAAATCATTGGTTGTGATCACATCAGAAAATGACGTTTTCACATCATTCTTCTATTATTCTCTACACTTTTGTTTATATTCTTCATCATTGGATGCTAGGGTCATAATTCGACATTACATGGATAGATTAAAGGGTTATTGAACACCTGGATTCATGTTGGATGCATGATGATCATGGGAATCTATGTTTTAAAGATGAATCGAGATGGTTTTGTGGATACATGTGATGTCTTTATGAACTGGGTTTTAGAATGGCTATGATAGGCATAGAGACTACCCTCCTAGGAGATCATAGATTCAATTTATAGCCACAAGAGGATTGGAATTAATGATCATAGGATTCCCCCATAATTTTAGGTGGATTCAGGTTGGTCAAATATGGGGAAGGTGGGTAAAATCATAGATCTAGAAACCACAAGAAGAGAGACTTCAATTTTTGGGAAATATGCAACCATAAATTGTATACCCTGAAGTAACACATGTTGTATAGAGTAAGTTTTCATGGTTGAAAGGTTTTCAAGTGAGCTAAATATAATACACCAAGTGGATGGTCCTACACACTATGTGACCATATAAGGGGCAATAAGCCATTTAAGGAAGGCACATGCCTAGGACCCCATGTAAGAATACAATCCATGTACCATGTGTTTCATTACATATTGTTGTACATGGATAGAAGAACCATGAACCATGTGTATATTCCCATGACCAAGAGTATATGTGCATTCCATGTAACAACACGTACACACTACGTAGTTTCACATGGCTATCCAAACTGTTTCGAGTAAAGGACATTCCCAGGTTTTCAAGAAGAGTCACACATTGTGTAACCCATGGTACAAGACATGTAAATTTATTTTACATGCCAAGTGTAGTGATGGGAAATTTCAATGGTTAAAATTTGTGAGGAACTCCATGTACCCTAGTAGGAAACATCATGTACTTCACTTAGAACATTTTACCGTGTATATATCCTTCTTCAGTACTCAGATTTGAGCTTGTGAGTAGCCTATCCTTATAACTTGTCACTATGGGATGTGATTATGGACTTGATTTTGGTATCATAGTTATTATATGAGGTGATTAAAGTGGGGGTTTTCCTTCAATGATTCTTAGCTAGGGAAGGTGATTGGGTGTGATAATTGGAGTGTTTCCAATGTCAGTAATTCCCTATCTCTAGTTTACAAATCCCCCAAATCCTATATATAGGTAGAGATGGAACAACCCCACAATAAAGAGGGTGTAGATCATCTATCTATAAGAAAGGCTCCCAATCCATGAGTTTAGGTAGTGAGTAGGTCCTATATTGTAGTAGTGTTCTTTATCTACGCTACGCAATGGAATGGTGTGAGTCCTCCATACACATTCTAAAGAGATTAGATGTGATGGTTGGCTAGTAGATGAGACCTTTAACAACCTTCAGGTTATTTTTATGTATAAATTTGAGTTATATTTACCTTTTGATTAATTATTGGGATTCCTAGGTTCTAAGAGTGGTAATTTTGAGTCTTTTGGAAGATAGAGAAATGGGCATAGTTAGAGCCCAATTTGTCAAATTGTGCGGCTAACCGTGAGAGGGTGATAAAGTTTGGTATAATTGAATTTTCAAGGATTAAAAAGTGTTTACCCAAAATATTTAACTTCTTATGGGTAACCATGTGACCCATTTTTTGGTAGATTTTGGTACCAACAATGTTGGAACATGGTTTTCCTAACCATGTTTCCAAACCTTAAAGCCTATCCATGTCACCTAAAAAGTGTTTTTTTACCATTTTGGATGACATTTTATGATTTTGACACTAAATTATTCCTTCCATCAAGAATATCCCCTCTCCATTGGTGGTGGATCTTTCCCTCTCCATTGGTGTTGATTTCTATTTAAAATATTTGTGTTTTGGCTTGAGGTAAACCCCTTTCTTCATGGGTTTTTCTTACTCCCCTATTCTTTCTTGTTCACCCCTTTTGGTAAAAGTGTGTAACCCTATTGAATGTTTTTGATGATTCTAGGACATGTAATGCTGAAAAATGGGTTTTTATTGTGTATTAGGTGCGTACAACCTTTTTATTATTCTTCTAGGTTGTCATCAATGATGGTTAAAACCTTGGACTAAATCCAAGGTTGGTGTTTCTATTTAAAGGGTTTCACATGGATTGACTTCAAATTGTGAAACGAATTTGGTATTTATTGTTTAAATTTACATCTAAATTATTTATCCTTGATATGTATTACATGGTTGATATTTTTTTTGGATTGTATTGGAAAATTGTGTGTTCATAAGGGGTTTTCCAAATGGGTGTGTCTTGAATTCAAACCAAGTGTTTGTTAAAATGGATTAAATGGTTTTAATCAGTTCTAAATGATTTATAATACAGTTTTATAAAATGGTTTTACCCTAGGTGAGGGTGATTTGATAAATAAAAATATTTTTTTTATACAATGGATTCTATTCTAGCTTGTTTTATATTTGAAATTTCTCGTGGAAGTGTTGGCATGGAGTACCACATGGGTTAACTAGGGTTTGAAAAAGGATTTTTTTCATGGGACTATGTGAGACTTCATAAGGAATACCATTGGAGTTTTCACTTTCTATATCTGAATGGCCATGTAATCTATCAGAGGGAGGACAATGTGAGCCTCCAATTTGGGTTCTAAGGGACTGTGAGAGATATTGGGTATGAAGACCACGATATCTTCTATGTTGGGTATGGGGAAGACTGTGAGATCTTCCATTTCTCTTATCATGCTAGCATGCATGTTTAATCACACATGATAAGCCTAATGTTAATATCCCTAGGTGTACATTACACATATTGGTTAGGTAAATATTATTTATACATTTTATTTGTGCCATTTTCATGTGATTAGATATATATTATTCCCATTATCCATTGATGTGCCTACTTGTTATCATTGTTATTCTCACACTTGAATAATATTTGGTTTTCATATTGAACATGTTATGTGTAAGAACCCATTTGTTCACTCAAGTATGTAATATTTAAATTTTAGTCTAATTATTTATTTTGGACCTAATGTGGATTCCTAAGGAGTTATAAAAGGTCCCGATGGTGTTTGGGGCTTCTTCGGAGCAGATAACCCAACTTCCGGGGAAAACTAGGACTGTCTCACTATTAGAGAAAACCATGACGGTAGGCCACACTAATGGTCTGTATTTTCGGAAAGATCCATCTCACCCAGTTGGTGGGAAATTTATTAATTGTGTATCCAAACCGTGTGGTATGACCCTTTATCTAGGTATTGTGCATGGTTTGTTCATAAGTTGGAAAATAGTGTGAACAACCAGTGCACATGCTAAATGTTAAGCAATTTTACTATTTTACCCATAATGATCTAATTTAACCTCCTACTTCCTCCTGTATGATTTTCTAGTGGGATTAGTATCCATTTATCTCATTTTGTATTTTTTGAAGGCCTAATCTAGGGATCAGAAGATCTCCATCATTCAGGATCCATTCAATCTTTCGCTCATCACGTAGGATGCACAACAATAATTAATCAAGTATGGTTGACAATTATTTTTCACTTTTTCTCTCATCCTAGTTACTGAGGTGTGATCATTTTTACCATTTTCTCAAATCTACTCTGATACAAGCCAAATCAAAGGTCAATATTAGAGGAAGAGAGTTGTATGTGGTTTGAACATGAACATGGAAATGAAAAACATTAGGTAAGGGTTTAGTTCACAATCTCATCATTATTCATAATTTTTTAAGTCTATGAATCCACTGGGGTGTTACTTTAATAGGACTATGTTTTCTAAAATAAAATTCAATAATATTTTTCCTATTCTTCTACTAAAATTTGAATATAATTTTAACAATGTTTTATTATTTAGAAAAATGATTGAAAGATATCTTTTTTGTTGATATACTTTTGGTTTTTTCAAAAAAATATGGATAAAATGTTTTTCTAACTTATATAGAATAAGTATATTTTCCCATATTCATGACACCTCAATGATTTGAATATTAATTTATATGTTTACAAGGTTATTTTAAAATAAAATATTTTCCATTATAATTAAACAAATGTTTCTTAAAAAGAATTTATTTTAAAATAGAAAGTTTATTTTCCTCAGGAATTATTACCACTGATCAATCAAAATAATTTTATATATATGATAACATTATATGATGTTACTTATGATTTAATGTAGTTATGTTCCAAGTATTAAATCCTTATTATTTTTCAAATTGGTTTATTTTTATGAGAACATTATGATTATGATTATTGTTTCTTTTCCACAAGTTATGTTAATATGAAATGTTTGTGAAACCCTTTTCTTGTTACCAGATATGATCTGATGAATGATTTATGATCTTGAGGAACACATATTAATAGTTATCATTATATGATGGTTTTTACCTATATATACCTTCAATGAATCAAGTAAATTTTTATATATCATTAGATATTTATGGGAA
Source organism: Viscum album (assembly GCA_963277665.1). Lineage (NCBI taxonomy): Eukaryota > Viridiplantae > Streptophyta > Magnoliopsida > Santalales > Viscaceae > Viscum > Viscum album. Next base: position 1,891,953,466 of record OY728165.1, on the reverse strand, counting down.
ACAAGTCAACGTGCATGATCCGTTATAATAAACAAGTCTATGTGCATGATTAGTCATGAGAAACAAGTTGATTGTCTTGATCCATTATGGGAGACAAGTTTGGATTACTGATTCTATGGATATTTAGTTAAAAATTACATATGAAATTTTTTCTATGCATATGATGATGCCCCATACAATTATGACATGATCTTATGGTTCATGATTGAGTTATGATGAATTATCATTCTTATGATTAATGTTTTTTAAAATGTCAATGTTTTATTCCATAACTCTTGTTTATTATTTTTTTATGTTATGGTAGAGATAATATTCCCATACTATTGGGAAATAAGTCTATGTGCTTGATCTGTCATGGAAAATAAGTCTATTTGGTTGATTGATTATGGGAAACAAGTTTGGATGACTGATTTGATAGATATTTATTTAAGCATGACATATGAAATTGTTTTTATACTTAAGATGATGACCCATACATTTATGACTTGATCTTATGGTTCATGATTGAGTTATGATGAATTATCATTCTAATGATTAATGTTTTCTAACATTTTAATGTTTTATTCCATAACTCATGTTTATTATTTTCTTATGTTATGGTCGAGATAAAATTCACATACTAATGTTTTATTATTTCCTATGATTTTCAACTGATATTTCACATTCTTACGATTACTGAGCATCCAAGCTCACCCTTTCTTATGTTTCATTTCCCTAGGTTATGAAGATAATTTTTAGTAGGGTATGCCTATGAAGAGTTAAATGATGAAAGTGGTTTATGGTATATATTGAAGATCTCTCATAAAATAATATATAAATATATATAATCTAGAAAGACACTAATATTATAGTCCTCATGTGTATTTTTTATACAATGTGTTTAATATTTAACTATTAAGATGTAATATTTATGTAAAAAATACTTGGATTTTATAGTAGTTATCAGATAAAGTTTTAGCCAACTTTTTGAGATTAGGGTTATATAAATTTGGTGAAAACCTTGGTATAATTCTATATATAGGATAATATCCTAAATTTTTAGCAAGGAAGAGAATATGTGATTTTCCAAGAAATTACATCTATGTCTAGATTCAATAAGTCAAGGTTTCTCTAGAACAGTTGTACATAAGCGTAATAATATAAAAATGATGAATTAAGATAAACTTGATTATCAGTTAGTACATGAGAATGGGACTTACTGTACATATATTTTGGAACTCCCAAGGGATATGCTCTAGGTTAAACTATATTTTCTTTATAACCCATTATAAGGGATTTGAATTGATTATAATTATAGATGACCTAGGTTAAACCTAAGGCTTCATGACATAGACATAATATAAATGATTATGTAGTTTCCCACAATGTTTATGGAATGTCACTCTATGATTTTGGTTTTATATAATGGCTGGAATGAGTACTGTCCATGTTACTGGTGAATGTAATAGAAAATGGGATAATTTTCCTATTGAGGAAGCAAATTAAACAAGAGATTTAAGGAGAATCCTTATTATTATTCCTAATTAGAAATATTATAATATGATCTATAATCTCATCCTAGGTGAGTTTCTTGACACATATAACAAGAGTAAAATTGATTTTGATTATGACCATATAGGAAATAATGTTTAATTTTTGTCATGTCAAGAATGTGGAGATAAGAAGGGAGGAAAATTCCTAAAAGGAATAAGAAGATGTTTTGGGTGATGTAAATGATGATACAGACAAATTAATTTTCTTTAAAAGTGAATTGTTCAGTTAAATCAATGGATGGTAATAGTGGTTTCAATAAAGTATAATTGAATGTTGAATTTTTTAAATGTGTAAATTATGGGTATTATAAAAATTAATGTCCTGTGGTGAATATTGAGAAAATAATAAGTAGGGTTGTATGAGTAATGGATTTTCAATTTATGATTAAGAGACTTTGGATGACATATTTAAGGAAAATAGTGTTATAGAATAAGATGAAAAATACTCATTAATATATTATTAGGGAAATGGAATTATTGAACTGATTATGTATTGGGTTTGAGAATTATGTTGTAATAGTGTTTAATGAATAGTAAAATGGATTATAAAAATCATGGAACTTATATGTATTTTCCTTTAGTTTTTTTGTTTATGGAATTTAAATAATATATTTAATGGTATGAATAACGAAAAAATTGATTGAGTGGTGAGTATTTCTATTTTTAAAACTAATGATTGAGGGAAAGATAAGGCTTATTATGTTTCTAATGTGGAGGTAAGAATGTTTAGTTTAGAAAAAGTGATGTTTTAAATAGATGGGATAGCATTAAAAACATTTAAATTGTTAAGTTATTTAATTCATATTTGATAAAGTTTATTTAATTTTGGATTTATAGAAAATGTTAAATAGTATATGAATTTAATTGAGGAAAAATGATGTTGACATGTTTTTGAGACCTATATTTTTCATTAATTTTTTATGGTAATTGAGGTTATTACCACATTTCTAGAGAATATATAATCATGGTTTTCACATATTATGTATGTGAAATTAATAAGTAATATTGGATATTAAATTTAAGTTGATTTTCGAATCATATTGTCTTTCTAAATTTTTTCATCTTTAATTTTGTTAGATATATTTTGGAAGAGTTATATGGTTAACTACTTATGGATTGTATAAAACTTGACCATGGGAATTATTGCTAATGTTTTATAAGTTAATGATTTTATCCATATTTTATTAATTATAATAACCATTTTAGTTTTGGTTAATATTTAAATACAAGAGGAGTATCTTTTTATCATTTTTAGGATTATCTAATCCTTTATAAGTTGATCTCAATTCTTAAGTCATGAAAAATTCATCTTGAATATTCATCATTTTGAGAAAAAAGAAGAGATTATGATGGAAATTTATTAATGGTTGAAACTATAATTTTAAAGTAATTATATTTACTTATGTTCCTTGTATAGATGGTAAAATAATTTGTTAACCCTTAGAAAATGATCTTAAGGAAAAAATGTAGTCCTATAATCTTCTATTATGATGAATTGATAATATTTTCAACATATGTTCTCTACAGTTTTTTGATTCTTAACTTTATCTAGATCATTCACTTTCTTTTGATTAGTGATCTTTGAAAATTAATTTTCTTCCATGTCCATAATTTCACATTCAACTAATTTTATTCTGTTAAGAAATCTTGTATGTTTAATCTAATATGTCCTTTGTAACACACCATGATTTAATAGTAAGTTATATCATTAATGTAATTCAATAGCTTATACTTCATGCAACACAGATTTGGCTTACATTATATGGAAGATTGAGTTTATTTGAAACAAAACTAAAATTATTAAAATGATATATTTATAACATAACAATTAAATATATTAATACAAATAGTAACAAATAAATTTTAAATTTCATTTAGAATTCTATCACAAAAATAAACCATATTTATAAGGAAATGTAAAAGCTTCTTTAAAATATAAGTACTATTTTTATAAAGGAACTACCTCTTATGTACTATTGTGATAAAAAAAAAATTAGTTTTAATTATAAATTAAATTTGGTGAAATAGAATTAATTTTTTAATTCATAATACCAATATTATATTAGGGTGAATGTTTGGTATTTTTGTGAGAAGTTTCATTTTTTAATGATTAATGAAAATACTGCATTTTAATTCAGAACTTCTTTTTCACAAAATTTATTTATATTGTTAGATTATCCTTTTAATTGGTTTTAGAGTATATATATATTCTATGTTTATCATTTTATATAATTCTGGTCATTGGATGTAATTTCATATTTAAATTGGATATAAACTCATGGCAATCTTTTGATAGTTTTTATTTCTTAAAAACCCGCTTTTTGGTTTTTACAGTTTGAATTAATTTTAAATTAATTAATTAAACTTACATGTCTTGATTTTTTTAAAATATAAATCATTTTTATATTCAAAATATGAAAAATACCTTAGGGAGAATTTTTAGTATTTTTCTGAAAACATCCCTTTTTGATGAATAGTGAAAAATACTACGTTATTGTTTAAAATCGAATTCTATTTAAATAAAAAATAATTATCATTTTAATTTATTTTAAAGAAAAAATAGAAACATAATATCTATATTAGTTCAATGTAATTCATTGGAATCATTATATAATAAGGTTAGATGTTTAAAGTTTTATTGAACTTTTCAATGTCTTTTACCCACCTTGTAGGAACATTTTCAAATTTGCATAAAACATAATTTTATAGCTTATATGAATTGAATATCAAAAATCTAAGAAACACGGTTGATATCAGTAAGTAAAATTTGTTACAATATGATGAAAATAATATTTGGTAAATAGTAATTTTTGAATTTTATTTACCACTATTAAAAGTAAATATGGTAATTTAAGGTAAAAATGATATTATATTTACCCAAACACAGTTAATATTTCTATTATTCAAGTGTTTTTAGACCAAAATAAATATTAATAAGAAATTATGATCCTCTTTTTATCTACTTGGATTAGATTATGACATTTATTATTATTTTATTTAAAGACGAGTTAAAACTGTAAAATTCAAAGTTTAGTAACTAAACCATTTTTAATATAGGGTTATACATAAGATAAATTTTACTATAAATATAAATTAGAACGCTAAAATTATTTACTAGACCGAGGAATTTTAGTTTTAATTTTTATATATTAAATAATTAAATTTATTTATAACACAATGATGAGGCAGTAATTTCCTTATTAATGAAATATTAAAATAATTGATATTATAAATATAAATATAAACTTTTGATGAATAACACTAATTTTCTAGGTTAATATGACATGTTAGTATTGATTTAATGTAAAATTTCTAAGTAATCAAGTTTTTTTGACTTTCACAAAAACTATATACTAAACAGTGTCAAAATTGTCATAAATGAGTTTTTAAAAACAATACAATATTATTAAATGATATAATATTCCAAAAAATATAAATATTTTCAAAATACTTATATAATTATATAAATTTCATTAATGAACCACTTGGGGTTATTTTGTAATTTTATTGTATTTTTATGAACCATATAATATAAAAATACAAGAATACATGGTAAAAGATAAACTAATTAACTAAGAATTAAATTTAAAAGAAAAGGTTAATATGGAAAATAAAGTTATCTAAAACCTATTGGTTGAGAATATTTCGACCCATTCCAACTTTATCCTATAAATAAATTAATTTTAAAACATTATAACCCAAAAAATATTTTATAATGAAATAATATTTCAAGCTTTTCCTAATGTGACCCTCACTTCACTTATAAAAGGTTACTTCCCCATCTTTTAATTTCACACCTCCAAATCCATTTTCAACATCAGAACACTTCTCAAATAGCCTCTTGACTACCCTCACTTCAACCTAGAGTCCTTATATTGATCATAAATCCAACCTAAGGATACTTTTTGATCAAATCAAAAGGATGCACCCAAATAAGAGGTAATAATTTCATTACCTCTTTCAAAGTTCTTTTCTTCTCCACTTCATATTTCTTGGTTGTTTCCATATCAAAATAATACCTCTAGTACCTTCAATATACTGTTACGAATTTATAAATATGGTACAACCATATTCATTATTCTATCCATCCTATGAATGAAAAATTCACCAAATGTGCGTACGTATGGCTTACCGTCTCCACATTGTGGTGTGGTTTGTTATTCATCACTTCATTATTCGGGAGGGTATAATAATGAGTTTAATTGTTTTAAATAATAAATATAACAAATTAATTATTCTTAATATATGATATACCATCCAATTACATATGATTTAAACATCAATAAAATTATATTGTCCCTCGCGAGTACGTACAAATTACCGTCTCCATAAACGTGATAAGATTCATTCACCGTCATAAGAATTCAAGAATAATTTTCATTTTAAAATTAAAAATAATGTTAAATAACTTAATATTATATTGTATATGAATCAAATACATCCTATTCATAACAAACATGACTTATTTAACAAAATATAAAATGAAAAACAAATCAATTAACACCCAAAACAATGATACTATTGAAATATTATTAACAATACAATATTAAAAGATCATATATGATATCTAATTTTGGTATTTGGTTACTTTATAATTTAATAAAAATGATTTAACTATAATACTAGAGGTTAAGAAACCCTTTACTAAGAAAAATTACAATGTAAGGGGTTTTCATCTCACTTTTTATTCCCGGGAGATTCATGTTAAATTTTCCACTATTTACTTTTGGGTGGTGTATATAATGATCATGATTGTATTATTTTTGTTATATACTTTATTTTATGGATATAAACATTTTAATTTTATGATACTTCTTTCATGGGGTGTATGTTTCATAAGTTACAAAATTGGTAAGGGAATTTCTAATTTCAATTTCCACTCATTGGGTTGTACGCAAACCTCATTGATTATTTTACTCCATGATTATGCATAAAATCACTCTTTATTTATTTATGTAGTAATTTACACTCCCATTTGTGTGGATATACATTTGATACACATAATCACTCCATTTATAAATTTTTAATTCATGGATATGAACTTCATAAGAGTAATCTTAACTCAATTTCCATTCATCAAGTTAAACATCAATGTCATTGGTGTTGTTTTTCCATGAATATGTGTGAATATAATTTAATAAAATTACACTTAATATCCGATCATATTGTGTGTATTTATATTTCTAACACATAATTGTTCATTTATTTATTATTAATCTAAGTATATGGTCTTTATAAGGGATTTCATCTCAATTTACATTCCATTGAGACTTCTTTGTTGTTATGCGCCAATTCACTTCTATATAGTGTATATATTTTCCTATGACGTATTATATCATGAATCCTTTTATTATCATTATATTATAATTTTTATATTACCTCAATTATTTTTATTCAAGCATCTCTCATTTGGTTACTCTAACTAAAATATCATTTTAAATGTTTTTTATAAGATTATTCTTCTTAAATCATTTTCATTAATGTCCATGTTTTTAAAATGATTTTAAGGATTTATTTATATGAACATGAATATTTTAAAATTAAAATTATTTTTAAAAGTTTCAAAGTAGTATGGGACACATTGATACAAGAATCTCAGTTAAACAGCTTCTAGATATATAGTGGGACTTTTAAATGTTTTCAAGAAAAGGGGATATTTTTCCCAAATAGTTTTACTGATTATTTTCATCTTTGTAAATATCCTTAATTATTATTCATTGTGGTTATTATATAATAATAAAATCTTCCATATAGTATTTAATGAGGTATGTTTTACTGTGTATGTGCTATTTTTATACCATTCATGGTTTTTGGTTAAAGTATTGACATTCCTATGCTCGTTTTAATACGAATGTTTAGATTTTGTTTCACCCTTTTCATATGTGGAATGCATTGGACTTAGTATGGGATGGGTGGGGCCCACTATTTCCCCTCGATGAATTGGTAGGTCTCATGAGAAAAAACTAGTGTCTTGTCACAATGCCTTGAAAAAATCTTGTTTGTAGTATTGTCATGATGCCTTGACTTTGTGGTTATGATGTCTGACATTATGTATTCCATCATTATGAAATTTTTTGTTGATATTACATGCGATTATTCAACTAGTAGAATATCCATGTTAATAAGTAAATGGAATTAATTGATTTATATTTCCCATATTAGGATTAATTTTAAGTTTAAAAGGATTTTGTTTTAGTATTATACATTTCCTTAAATGTTTATGATTATTTATGATAGTTTTGGATATATTGTTATCCTTACTGAGCATCTAAGATCACCTATTTCTTATGTTTTCTTTTTCCCAGGATGTGATGAAGTATATTATGATTGACCTTCAAGGATATGAAAAGGGATATTAGTGTTTTCAAATGGGACACAATGTTGTTGTTTTTTATTTCATGATGTAATGTAAAACTTATGTATGTATCTAGTACTTAAAAGGCTACTAAAATAATTGGTCCTTTGAGACTTGGTCTCTTGTTATCATTCCAATTTTATGTAATAATGCACTGAAACTAGGTAACTAGGGTTGGGGAGTTACAGCTGGTATTATAGGAATTTTAGTAAAAACCTTGGAAAATAGATTTATATAAACTCTAATTAGAGAACATTAACCTAACATAGACTTTGAGGATTAGTATAGAATAACATCCAAAAATTTTGGTAGTGTAAATATTATATGGGTTTTTTAAGCAAATACATCCCTGTCTGGATACAGACAGGTAGAGGTGGCTCTGGAACAAATGTACATAGGTGTGAAAACACCAACAAGGAGTTTGGGGCTTGACCTAGGGTATCCTGGTACATGAAAATGGGCCTTACTGCACTCTTTGTATTGAAACTCCTGGGATATATGAATAAGATAATTCACAATTTCATTACAAACTGATTTGAAGGTTTTTAATATAAGATGAGAATAAATAACATTTTTTTAACACTAAGGTGTTTTAGATTGGAAATAAGGTGTCATGATATTATATAAATGATTTTATGACTACTATTACTCACACTCTGCTTTTTGGTTTTAGTCAATGGATGGATTCCAAGGAAGTCATAGTAACATTGAACATGATGTACAAGGTGGGAATAGTGGTGGAAATGAGAAACTAAATAGTGTGTTGATAGGTTTAAAATATATCGTGTTCATGAAGAGTTTATTTTCAGAAAATATGATCATCAACATATAAATTAACTAACTCCCAAACTCAAAAAAGAAGAGAAAGGTATAGAATGATAAGATCTCCAGCAGTGGATGCCATGGAGAAAATAAATCACATTTTCCATCATGTAGGAAATGAGGAAGGAGAGACCCAAGAAAGTGTTTCAATGGTATAAATAAATGCTTTATGTGTGGGAGAGAAGGACATATTGTAAAATAATATATGAAAGATGAAAAGTACTATATAAGAAAAGACTAATACTAAGAATCAATTTACAGTCATTTTCCATAAATATAGGGGACCTGGACATTACCTGAGTCAATGTATTATTCTATAGGATAACCTTTATGTCAAGGAAGAACTTATTTGGAAATAAATAGATGGAGAAATGTTTAAAAGTATTAATTCTCTTTGTTGATGGAATAAATTTGTAAGACTTTTCTCTTGTATGTGTAACCTGACAGTTTGTTACATGAAAATGCTATTTGTGGAAGAATTATCTTTTCTTTTGTGGATATAGTTATATAGAACCATTGGGGTTTATATGATCCCGAAATTTAAGTCAATTAAAGGTTATTACTTTTTGGGAAGAAAATGCAAGGTATGAGATAACATTTGTGGTTAAAATATGTTATGGTTATTTTTGAGGGATTTATCTCATTTTTGTAAATGTTAAAAAATTATATAGTTTTGGAAAAATTAAAACACATAGACCATGTGGAACCCCATCACATTGGAAAAATCTACGAGAATTGAACCCAAAATGAAAGTGCGACTTGTATTTATCTCCTACCATAGGACTACGTGAAGTACCTGGTTAGTATGACTAATTATATTTTGTTATATGATTTTATGGATCAATAATATGTTGATTTTGGGAACTTATGATTTATCCTTTGTATAGGAAGATGATTTGGTCATTATGTGATAAAAGTTATTTTGGAAGATGTTCTTTATTTTGGGAACACTATATGCCTAAGGAAAATTGAATACTATGGGATTTCAATTGAGAGTAATGGTGAATTTTTATTTTGGATGAATGTGTATTTTTATTTTGGACTTATAGAGATTTGTGTTTTTTATGGAAATGATTAACCTTTAATAGATAATATGTGAATTAGTTAATTACTTCTAAGTATGTGACTTTAAGAGTAGTCGATGTTATTTGGAGATAAATGTTATGATTTATCTTGGAAGACAATGTGATAAAATCCTTCTGAATTTTGGGTTTCAAACATATTTTTGATTATTTTTAATAATTTTAAGGATAATTGTTTTTTGAATGGTCTTTGTTGAACTTTGGGTATTGTTTGTTTAATATTGGAAATTAAGAGTAGTATTACTTTCTACAAAGGATTATACTTTTTTGGGATCATCTGATCTTTTTATAGTCATTTTGGTTTTGGTTAAAGATAAGGGAAATATATAGTTTATCTTTTTTGGATTATGCGATTGTCTGGAAGTTGATTCTAGTGCTTCAGGTGTGACAAAGTCATCTTAAATACTCATCGTTTGGTGAAAAGATGAGTTTGTGGTAGAAATTTATTAAAGGATGAAACTCTACATGAAAAGTAAGTATACCTCATTATGTACATAGTAAATATCTTAAATAAATTCCAAAATATTATTAAAAGAAACTTAGAACAAAAAGTTTTCCATTTACTCTTCCTACTAGGAAATCAAAGACCATTTAACCCATCATAAGTTTATGGTTTTTTGGTAGTTAACGTTCTCCTGATCATGTTTTCTATCACTCTCCATCAGAAAGTGATGGTTTATTATCTTCTATATCCATGTTTTCTTATATGGAACCCTAATATTGGCTTTATCGATTGACCTTGGTACTTCTCTTTCTTTCTTTTAAAGTGATAATTTTATTGACTCTTTTCCGACGTGGTATTTTAATAAAGATGTTTTGAAATGTCAAAACCCTAGTTTTTTATTTCTAAGTTTAAATTTTGATGATAAAATTATTTTAAGGAGGTGAGAATGTAACAATCCAAGATTTCATTGTAAGTTATATCATTAATGTAATTCAATAGCATATACTGCTTGCAAAACTGACTTGGCTTACATTATATAGAAGATTGAGTTTTTGTGAAACAACACTTTAATTATTCAAAAGATGTATTTATAACATAATAATTAAATATAGTAATATGAATAGTAACTACTAAATTTTAAATGTCATTTAGAATTCTATCACATAGATAAATCATATTTATAAAGAAATGTATAAGTTTCATTAAAATATTAGTACTATTTTAATAAAAGAACTAATTCTTATGTCCTTTTGTGAAAAATAATAAAAATAATTTTAGAAACTTTTATAAATTAAATATTTTGAAATTGAATTAATTTTTGAATTCAGAATACAGATATTAGATTAGGGTGAAATTTTGGTAATTTTATGATATGTTTCATTTTTTAACGAATAGTGAAAATACTGCGTTTTAATTAAAAACTAACCTTTCACCAAATTTATTTATATTGTTATATTATCCTCTTAATTGGTTTTCTAGTATATATAGATTATATTATTTTCAATTTATATAATTTTGGTCATTGTAATTAATTTCACATTTAAATTGTATATAAACACATGCCAATCTTTTGATTGTTTTTATTTCTTAAAAACCCACTTTCTGGTTTGCACAATGAGAATTAATTTTAAATTAATTATTGAAAATTACATGTATTGAATTTTTTAAAATAGACATCATTTTTATATTTGAAGTATCAAAATTATCATAGGGATAATTTTTGGTATTTTTTTGAAAACATTCAATTTTTGATGAATAGTGAAAACAATGCGTTATTGCTTAAACCCAAAATTTATTTAGTTAATAATAATAATAATTATTTTAATTTATTTTAATGTCAAAATATATACATAATACCTATATTAGTTTAATTTAATTCATTGGAGTCATTATATTATAAGGTTAGATATATAAAAGTTTATTGACTTTTTAACGTCTTTTACCCACCTTCTAGGCACATTTTCAAATTCGCATAAAACGTAATTTTACCACTTCTATAAATTGAATTTCAAAAATATGAGAGACACAGGTTACATCAGTATGTAAAATGTGGTTCAATAGGATGAAAATATTTTCTTGGTGAAGAGTATCTTTTGAATTTTATTCACCACAGTTAAAAGTAAATAGGGTAATTAAAGGTAAAAATGATATTATAATTACCATAAAACATGTTATAATTATATTTCATAAGTGGTTTTTGACCAAAATAATCATTAGGAATAAATTATTATCCTCTTCGATCGACATGGATTATATTAGGACAATTATTATTATATTATTTAAAGACAAGTTAAAAGTATAAAATTCAAAATTTAATAACTAAAACATTTTTAATATAAGGTTATAAATAAGATAAATTGGACTATAAATATTAATTATAAAGATAAAACTATTTACAACATCATGGTATTTTATTTATAATATTTATACATTAAATAATTAAATTTATTTATGACACAATGATGATTTAGTAATTACCTTATTAAGGAAAGATTAAAATAATTGATATTATAAATATCCAAATAAATGTAAATTGAGACTTTTGACGCATTACACTAATTTTATAGGTTAATATGACATTTTAGGGTTGATGTAATATATTTTTATCGAAGTAATCATGTTTTTTTGACTTTCAAAAAAACAAAATACTAAATTCTGTCAAAATTGACATAAATGAGTTTTTAAAACAAATACAGTATTATTAAATGATATAATACTCCTAAAAATATAAGGTTTGGATAAAGGAATTATATAATAATATATATGTCATTAATGATCCACTTGATGTTATCTTGGAATTTTATAATAAGTTTATTGACCATGTAATCTAAAAATAAAGAAGACACGGTAAAAGTTAAACTATTTAACTAAAAATTAAATCTAAAATATAAGGTTAATATGGTGACCTAAACTTGTCTAAAACCAATTTTTTGAGAATATTTATATCCATAACCACTGTAGACTCTAAATAAAATCAATTTTATCCATTATAAACTTAAAATTATTTTATAATAAAATAATATTTCAATCTTTTCATAATGTGACCCTCACCTCTCTTATAAAAGGGTACTTCCCCTTCTCTTACTTTTAAACCTCCAAAACCATTTGGCTCTTCCAGCCCCTAATAAAATATACTTCCAACTACCATCACTTAATCCTAAAGGCCTTACTTTGATCATAAAGCTATCCCAAGGATCCCTTTTGATCAAATCAAACAGAAGAACCCTAAGAATAGGTAATAATTTCATCACCTCTTTCAAAGTTATTTTATTCTTCCACTTCCTCTTTATTGGTTGTTTAAATACCAAAATAATAAATACAGAACATTAAAGATACTATGAGGTTATGATAAATATGTTACAACCATATTATTTATTCTATCTATCATATGAATTACAAAGTCACCATACATGCGTATGTACGACTTACTGTCTCCACTTCGTGGTGTAGTTTGTTATTTATAACATTATTATTTGGGTGGGTATAATAATGAGTATAATTGATGTAAATAATAAATATAACTTGTAAATTATTCTTTATATATGATATACCATGAAATTACATACAATTTGACCATCAATAGAATGATATTGTCGCTTGTGCGTACAAACAGAATACCGTCTCCACAAACATGATGAGATTCATTCCCCATAATAACCATTTAAGAAAAATTTTAATTTTATGATTAAAAATAATTTTTATAAACATAATATCATTCTGGATATGAATCAAATACATCCTATCCATAAAAAACATGACTTACATAACAAAACATATAATGGAAAACGAATTAGTTAACACCCAAAACAATGATACAGCTGAAATATTATTAACAAAGAAATATTAGAAGATCATATATGATATCATATTTAGGTATGATATTCTTTTATAATTTAATAAAAATGACTTAACTTTTATAAAATAGGTTAATGTACCCTCGTCTTAGGAAAAGTACAAGGTAAGGGTTTTTTATCTCACTTTTTATTCTCGTGATATTCAAGCTATATTTGCCACTATTTCCTTTTCAGTATTGTATGTACTACTCATGATTGTATTATTTGTGTAATACAATTTAATTTATGGGTATTTAAATGTTCATTTTATTATCCTTCTTTCCTGAGGTGTATGTTTCCTAGGTTACCAAATCGTTAAGAGAATTTCAAATTTCAATTTTCACTCATTGGGCTTTACACAAACATCATTGATTATTTTGCTCCATGGTTATGTGTGAAATCACTATTTATTTATTTATGTAGTAATTTCCACTCCCCTTTGTGTGAATATACTTTTGATACACATAATAAATCCAATGTAAAATTCTCAAGTCATTGATATGAACTTGATAAGAGTAATCTTAACTCAATTTCCATTCATTGAGTTAAACATCCAAGTCATTCGAATAGGTTTTAAAAGAGTATGTGTGAACTACTTATGATGTATTTACGATGAATATCCAATAATATTGAGTGTATTTATATTTTTCACAAATAATTATGTCATTGATTTATCCTTAATCGAAGGATACAGTCTTTATAAGTGATTTCATCTCAATTTACATTCCATCATGGCTACTTTGTTGTTATGCACCAATTCACTTTTATATAGTGCATTTACTGTCCTTTGACATAGTATATCATGAATCCTTTTATTCTCATGTTATTATAATGTTTTTATTATCTAAATTATTTTTATTCAAGCATCTCTCATTTGTTTAGGAACTCTAACAAAAATATCATTTTAAATGATTTTTAAAGATTTAATCTTCTTAAATCTTTCTCATTAATGCCCATTTTTTAAAAATGTTTTTATGGATTTATTTATATGGAAATGAATATTTTAAAATTAAAATTCATTTTAAAAGTTTCAATGTGGTATGGGACCCTTTGATACATAATTCTATTTTAAATGGCTTCTTGATAAATAGTGTGGCTTTTAAATGTTTTCAAGAAAAATCGGTTATTTCTCTCAAATAGTTTTACTGATTATTTTCATCATTTCCAATATACTTCATTATTATTGACTGATATTATTTTATTATAATAAAATATTCCATATTTTATTTAATGAGTTTGTTTTACTTTGGATGTTCTATTTTTAAACAATTCATGGTTTGTGGTTAAATTATTGACATTTGTATGTTAGTTTTAATACGAATGTTTAGATTTTGTTTCACCCTTTTCATATGAAGAATTAATTGGACTTAGTAAGTGATGGGTAGGGATTTCTATATACCCTTGATGTATCAGTAGGTCTCATGAGACAAACTAGTGTCTTGGCATAAGGCCTTGACAAAATCTTATTTGTAGTCTTAGCACAAGGCCTTGACTATGTGGTTATGACGTCCAAAATTATGCATTCCATCATTATGAAATTAGCTATTGATATTACTTTTGATTATTAGACTTGTATAATATCCATGTGAATAAGTAAATGGAATTATTTGACTTATCTTTCCCACAGTATGCTCAAGTTTATGTTTAAAAGGCTTGTGTTTTATTCGTATACATTACCTTAAATGTTTATGCTTATTTTTGATAGTTTCCGCTATATTTTTATCCTTAATGAGCATCTGTGATCACCCATTTGTTATGTTTTCTCTTTTTCCCAGGATGTGATGAAGTATATTATGATTGACCTGTAGGGATAGGAAAAGATATATCAGTGTGTTCAAAAGGGACATAATATTTTTTTTATTTCATGATTTAATGTAAAACTCATGTATGTATCTAATACTTCCAAGGCTACTAAACTAATCGGTCTTTTGAGACTTGATCGTTTATTGTCCTGACAATGTTATTTAATGATGCACCGACTCAGGGTAACTGGGGACGAGGAATTTCAACCTTCATACTTATCTTCCTTTATTTTCAAGAAAAAGTCTGATTAACCCTTTTTATGATGTGGGTTTTCATAAAGAAATTTCCAAATTTCAAACATCTGGTTACTGAGAATAAGTTAAAACTATGAGGAAGAAATTTATTAAAGGAGATGGGGTTTAGATGTAACACCCTGAAATTTTAGAAACTATATCTCTAAATATTTAAATTTCTTCAATGGATTACATTTCAAGCAACATCGAGTTTAATGGAACCGTAATACATTATTAAAATATTATTATTTATTGTGACAATTACAACCTAGTAATTAATATTTTTCTTTATGATTATGATTATCTAATTTATGATATATATATATACATATTTGTTACTCAATATATATTTATTGATAAATTATTACTAAATAATCATTAAATTTTTATTAAAGTAATTTTATTGTTCAAAAAATATTTCAACCAAAATAGTTTTCCATGTGAAAAAATATTATAATTTATTATCAAAATTTATCAAAATTTATTTTAAAATATTATTTTCATTTATCATGTAAAAATTATATAAAGTTTAATTATTGAGAATTTTATGAAAATATTGAATTTTCAATGAATAGAAAAAAATACAGTTATTTATTTTAAAAAGTATTTTTCTTTTAAAATATTTACATTGTAAAATTATATTTTGGGTAATATTAAAATATAATTAGTTAATTTTTATTATCAATAAATAAATTATTATTTTTTAAATGGGTTTTAAACTTAAATTTAGTATTAAAACCTTTTATATTTAAATATGTAAATGTTTTAAAAAACCATTTTTCATAGCATTATTCATGTTTAATTTTTAATTAAATTCTGAAAATTTTGTATGATGAATTTTTAATAATGGATTCTATATTTTGAATCTGTGAGTAAATTTAGTAAATATTTACATTTAATTTTTGGTCAATATGAATTGTAAACATAGTGAATTTGTTATAACAATAAAAATTAAAACATTTAATTAAGTGCTAAAACAAATTGATATTGCCTATAAAATTACCATAAATTTTTTTTAAATATTATTTTATGATTAGATCTCTTCCATAATAATTAAAAGTTATAATGTATTACCTTTTATGGTAAATTTTATGAGATTATGAATTTCATAATATTTTTTTAATGAAATTTTAAACATGGAACCCTCTTGTATTTAATAACTAAAATATTTTTAATATTGGGTTATCTAGTGTAAATAATTTAATCTAAATATTATTTTATAATATAAAGGATTTATCTTCATCATGATATTTTATTTAATTTTTATGGAATAAATAATTACCTTAAATTATTACTCAACACTAACTTAATAAATATTAAATTAATGTAAAAATTTGAACACAATTTTACAAATATTTAAAGAATTATAATTTTAGGAGATTTATGTGATAAACGAATTTTAAAGGTGAAAATTACATGTTATTGATTTATTGAAATATTTTTTTTCGAATTTCTATTTATTTCCATGATGTTATTGAAGTCAAAGTAATGGATAGAGTCAAAATTGTCAATAATAATATTTTATGACAATAATATTTTGTTAAATTGATTAAAAATTTAAAAAATATTATATAAGGAAAAATTGTATAATACGTGGTAAAACATTTCACCCCTAATGCATTTATAGTCAATTTTGAATCATTTGTCTCTAGAAAAAACTTTTTTAATTTAATCTTTTGAGAAATTCCAAAAGCAACCATCTCCTCAATTACAATACCCCCTTATACCTCGCTTAATTACACTAATATTATCCATAAAGGTCAAACATAATCTAAGATATTCTCTTCTAAAATTTCATATCCACATTATATAGGCTATTTTATTCCTAAAATACCATCCCAATAACTCTTTAGAGGTGATCGAATGGGGTCATTTAGAAGAAGTGGTAATATCTCTAACCGAACACTTTAATTTTATACTCTTATTTACATCCTATTAATATTTGATATTTATCATAAACTAATAAATTACATAATATAAATATTATTAAATGTTATTATGTTTATAAAAAACCACTATACACCCTCTTTCCCATTAAAAAAGATGCAAAAGAATTTCTTCTGCTTACATACGACTTACCATATCCACATAGTGATAGAATTATTTTTTCATCATGATATTTTAAGGATAAGAATTATGATGGGTTAAAATTTTATATATGATATTTATGACACTTATAATTTTGTAATGATAATATCATGTCAACCTTCTTATCATCTAATCTTTTCAGAAATTATAATGTTGCTCGAGCATATATATGGATACCATCTATTTGATTTAGAACGATTTTCTTAATTTATATTTCACATGGATTTTAATAAGGATGAATTTTATGAATATATATGATATTTAAGATATAATAACAGTTATATTAAGGTGAATAATCATGTACATTTCCTTCATTCCATTATTTGAAAAATGGAAATTGAATTCATGCATATGTACGACCTACCATCTCCATGAACATTATAATTCATTTTTCTATATCTAATTTTTATTAATGATTATGAATATGTATATAATTAATATTTATAAATTTTATACCATGATTATAATTCCTTAAATGATGGTACCATGATCAATGAATAAGTATCGAGACTGTAAAACCGAAATATGCTGTGAAAATGAAGCGGTTATCACCTTAAAAATTTATTTTAATAACAAATTATTAATAAATACACGATAATATATTATAAATAAATCACACATGTTTTTATAGATATATGTTTATATAAAAAATTTATAATTAATCCATTTTTATTATAGAGTAATCTTTAACGTGAACAATTAATGTTGGGACTTTGGTTAAGGGTTTATTTTATAATCTCATCATTATTAAGGATTGTTTATGGTTATGTTTGTATTAAAAAATATTTCTCTTACATGTACATGTTTTCTAAAAATGATTTCAAAACAGTTTTTTCATTTCTATTAATTTTTTTAGAATAAATTTAACCCATGTATTACTTTTTACAGAACAGTTTGAAATGAATCTTTTTGTCGAGGTACATTGTGATCTTTCTAACTGAAATATGAAAATAATGTCTTTTAATATATATTCTGGGAGAAAATTTTCTCACCATTATGAAATATTCGTGGTTTGAGGATTATTTTACATGTTTACAAGTTTTTTTCAAATAAAATGTCTTTCTTTATAATTTATTATCTTAAAAAGATACTATTTCAAAATGGATAAGTTATTTTTCTCAATAATTATTCCAATTAGTCTATCAAAATCATTTTCTATAATGGATCAAATTATCGGATCTTAAATATACTATACTTGGGATATGGTCTAAGGATACCATCCTTATTATTTTTGTAAATGTTTTTTGATTATCATAGAATTATTTTTAGGAATTCCGTTTCTTTTCCATGAGTTATGTTATGATGAAATGTTTATGAAACCCATTTCTTTTTATAGTTTCTAAAATAATTAATGATTTATAATACAATGAAACAAACATATATATATATATATGTGTTTTTCATTATTTAACTGGTGGAAACTATATATCCCTAAAATTATTTGGTAAAGTATTTTATCACATGAGATTGTTATGGGAAACAAGTTTATGTTCCTGATCTATTATGGGAAACAAGTAGATTTACGTAATCCGTTAATGGAAGAAAGTTGTTATTAATAAACCATTATGGGGAAGATGTCAATGTACTTGATTCATTATAGAACCTGTTATTAATAACTGATCTGATTGTATTGGTATTTAACCTTTACACATGAAATGGTTTCTATACTTATGATGATTCCACACACATTTATGACATGAACTTATGGTTAGTGATTGAGTATTGAGGAATTCACTTTATTATGATTCATGTTTTTTTGAAATGTTAATATTTTATTCAATAACACATTTTTATTATTTTTATATGTTGTGATCAAGTTCTAATTTTCTTTTTCTTATCTTATGCTTTCATATGATTATCAATTAATATATCCCATGGTTACCCTTACTAAGAATCTGAGATCACCCTTTCTTTAGTTTCCTTTCCCTATGAAATGATGAATTGTTTTAGTAGGGTATGCTTATGAAGATTGCCATGAGTAAATATATTTATGGTAATTGATGAATATCATTCATAAAATAATAATATTCATATATAATATCCAAATACAATAATCTTATATGGTCCTTGTGAATATTTATTTATACAATGTATTTAATATTTATATATTAAGAGGTAGTATTTTTTTATGAAAATCCTAGGCTGTTATAAGATCTGGAATGAAAAAATAGGATGAATTAAATCCCCTCTATAAAAGGATAAATAAAATATAAAATATTAATTATTTGTCTAATACTAATTACTTTCATAGAAAAAATAGAATTAGGGATTATTGTAGAATGATACACTTTTTTCACTACCAAACACCCCTTCCAAAGGAATCGCAAAAACTACATAAGCAAATCTCATGACATAACCATATATGTCACAGTGTAATTCCTTAATCCAGTTTAGCACTTATTATTTGTAGACACCTATTTTTGTTGGACCTAGTGCTTTATGACCCAATCCCTATCATTATGGTGTGATTCCTTCAAAAACTCTAGAACCTAATCTTATATAGGATCTTGGGTGTCATGAAAATACCTGCTAAGTTATTATGTGATTTTTAACTAAATTCCAAAAAAAATATTATAATGGGATATCGTGGTATGATCCTTCATTTCAGGGAATAAACATATCCTAATTTTTGGAGTCATATTCTTATGAAAAATGAACGACACTATGTAAAACCCCCTATTATGATGTGAAGTTCAGCCTACAAGAAATGTACAAACAAAACCATGATTAAAAACTTGAATAAAAACCATTATCATCAACAAAATCCTAAAATAGATTAAAATAATAAATATATATATAGAATGACCAAAATTTTAAAAAATATAAACCTTAAAATATGTGGTGTGTTATAATATACTGAATTTCAATATTTTATGTATTCTATCATATTTATATCAAGAAACACAACATTAATTTATATGCAAAGGGAGTTTAACTTGATGTATTAATTTTTTAAATGTTAAAAAATTAAATTAGTTTGTAATAAAGTGAATGATATATATAGTAGAGGTCATATAGTAGATGGGGATATATAGTATATGTAATGAACTGAAATTTTGAATAAATTTTGTTTCCTAAATTTTGTGTGTTATTTTATTTCATACTCAATAAAACTGTTTAATTTTATAACATGAGTATAATTAAAATGAGACCGTTGGGTTTTTACTGTTATATTACCATTGGTCAATATGACTGCTTGAAACTAAATGTTTCGATTATTGTCTCTAAATACAAGTGATCTTGGTTAATTAATATAGAAAGAAGATTTGATGGCCTCATCCAGTAGTGTTGGGCCAATCGAAGCCCATCTAAAAGAACTTGGGAAGGAGGTAGCACCACTGGGCTTTGCTCTGGACCAAAACCAAGATGAACTTCATCGTGTGAAGCTAGAACGGATTCTCTTTCGCAAGAAGTTCAAACTGATAGAAATTACTACTCGTGCGATGTTGGTCGAGCCGCCCTCAGATTCTCTCACCTTAGCACACCTTACACTTAGGTCTTATGTTGAGGTTATGAGGGGCTATATAAAGAGACCATAGCTAAGTTGTGTAATCCTTTATTATAAATAAAATTGTGTTTTCTTCTTATGGTGAAGTTTGTGAATTTTCAACTGTCTGGATAAATATAGTATGCATATTTTTGATGAATTTTAAAAAAAAGATATTTTAAAAATGTTTATGTAAACCTTAAATAATTAAAAACGTGTAATGATTTTCAAAAAATGGTCTTCTACAATTATGTTCAGTACGAAGTTTAGAGTCTAATAAGATCAAATTAATTTTTGATGAATAGTAAATTATGAATAGTGATTTTATGCTTAGGATTGGTAATGTGACCAAATGGATTAGTAATATCAGTTAAAGAAAGTATTCATATAATCTAGGCACCTTGATTAAGTAATGTGATCCAATAAAATAGGTAAATAACTGTTTCAAAAATTATTCGTCAAGTATTAGTTTTTTTAGGTGAATAGTATTTTTTAATTAAAAATTAAATTAAAAATATTCAGAAAATTATTTTTATAAAATGGACTTTATTTTTGAATTCAGAACATCGATATTATGCTATGGTAATTTTTGGGGATTTTTCTAAAAAAAATGAATTTTCGGTGAATAGTGTATTTATTTAAAAATTAAATTAAAAATATTTAGAAAATTATTTTTATAAAATTGAGTTCATTTTTGAAATCAAATCATCGATATTTGGTTAAGGTGAAATTTTGGGATTTTTCTAAAAAAGTTGAATTTTCGATGAATAGTGAAAATACACTTTTTAAGTTATGGGTGTTTAATGACATCATTAAATGATGTATTAAGTACATAATCAATATGTTCGACTTATGAATAGTAATATATGGTATGAGTTGTCCCATGTGGCCAATACCATGGGCAAATACCATGGGCAAGCCCATTGTTTTTCCAAAACCACCAATGAGGTGTCCCTTGGCCATTAAGGCCTTGTCCCCTCACTTTCCCTATAAATACCCACCCTTCCCTCCATTAGTTTTCACTCCCAACTCTCCCCAAATGAATCTCTGGTCTCATTACCTCCCAAGGAGTCCTCCCAAGGTGCTGCGAAGCCCTCAAGGTCCCAACCTTTGAGTTTAAAGAGTTCCGTTTTGGGTAAGGGATTCTATCTCTCTCTTTCTTTTCAAGTAATCTCTTTTATGTCATTTCTTTTATGATCCATGATCTTATGTTGGAGGATGTTATTTTATATTAATCTTACATCCCTTTTCATGTTCATATGATTAGATACCCCCTCTTTCTTTCATCATTTCATTTTATTAATGTTTAAATGGCGCTGTTAGGCTGCCGAATTTTAAGAGATTCTTTCACCCTTCTCATTTTGAAGTTCTATGTTAATGTCAAGTCTTCCATGTTTTTATTATTATTTTGGGGTATGATCTCTATATCTATCATGCTTATCTATTATGTTAAAATTATTATAGACCATATTTGATCTCGTAAATTCATTTTTGTTGAAGTTTAAGTGGCGTCATTAGGCTACCGAATATTTAAGGGATTCGTTCTCCTTTCTCATTTTTCAAAGTTCTACTTTCATGTCCAGTATTTCAAGTTCCTTTTTATTATGTTGGGGTATGATATATATATCTATCATAATGATATTTTATTTTCATATTATGAGAGACCCTATTTGATCTCGTCAATTCATTTTTTTGAAGTTTAAGTGACGTCATTAGGCTGCCGAATTTTCATAAGAGAAATATTATTTCTGTCTTCCTTTCACATTCTTCATTTCATATGGCATATCATTAAAATTTTATTACCATGCTCTTAATTCCCTTATATTCTGTCCCATACTATTTTATGGATCATTTATGAGTGGGTGACCCATGTCCCCTCTCTTTTCAATGTTTTCTAAAACCCTGTAACATAGCCGTTATGCTGCAGATTTTTCGTCTCAAAATGTCTCTGTCTTTTTCTAAAAATTATTTTATTTTATTAAGTGAATACTCAAATCTCATTATTATAAAATGGTTTTCACCTATATTTCAAGGTGTTATATTTTAAATTCTGGTATTCACATATATGAGACCTTCTTTCATTTTCCGTGGGTTTAAAGTGACATAAATATCATGTCTTAAAAGCAGTTTTTAAAAGGTTATGATTATGAAATGAAACCCATTTATTTTATGCTATATGGGTTATTTATAAAATGTTGATGATTATATATGTGTATCACATGATAATAAAGACAAATTAAGGGTGATCCCTGATATCACTCCAATGCATTGGGTAAAGACTTAATCTCTAGAGATGACCATTTTTAACGATGCCTTGGTGAATAACCTTGGTAATTTTTAATGACACCTTGGGGATGGACCTTGATGAAACGAAAATTATTTTCAATATTAAATGTTGTAGCCACATATTCAAGTTATTAAATACATTATTTTTATTATGATATGCCTCATGATTTCTTTTTCATGCCTTAAAGTGTTTTTTCAGGACATTGTTGATGTATCTCAAGTTAACATGTTAAATGTTTCCCCTTGTTTCCCTTATTGGGCCTTCTGCTCATCATTTATTTTGATGTATGTCCCCAGGTTATGAGATTCAGTAATGAACCTAGGAAGAAAATAAATAGAATCCTTTCAAGTGTTCAAGAATAATGTTTTATGTTTTCATGTTTTAAGTTCCTAGTTTCCAAGACACTAAACCTTAAAGATCCTCAGTTTTGTAAAATGCAATGAAAGTTTATGTGATAAAAAGGAAGGATGTCATAGTTGGTATCAAAGTACGGTTTAGTTATTTGTGGAAATTAGGATATAAAAACTTTAGGAAGAACCCTATAGAAATGTTTAAATATAGGAAATATTCCTGGTATTTTGTTGAGTATTGAGTAAGGGGTTTCCAAGAAAATACATCCCTGTCTGGATACGAGCAGGTAGAGGTGGATCTGGCATAGATGTACATAGGGGTAAAACCTGAAAACACAGCTATGAGCTTGACTTTAATGGGAACTGGTATATGACAACGAGCCTTTCTGCACTCTTGTTTACAAGACTCCCAAGGGATATGCTTTGGTAAATTCATAAGCTTAGTATGAACCATTATTAATGGAATAAAGATAAAATAAAATAAAGATTCACATAAGAATATATGATCATGGATAACCTAGATTGGAACCTAGGGGATCACGAGTTAGGGTATACTTTCCTTCTACAAGTTTATACTTCTATGCTTAAAGTTTCCTTTCAATTATTATTTGCTAAGTATTTAAGCCCCCGGATTATATGTTCTTTTCTTAGTTAATGGCGGGAAATGGAAGACCATGTCCCAACAACCAATGCGATAGGAAATGTGATGATTACACTATTAATGTGACAGAGATGATGAAATATCAAGTTGAATATATATTTATTATGCCAAACTAGCTATCAAAAATCACAATTAATAATTGGTACCTAGTTGAATGCCCATATTCATCAAGGAAGAAGAAGACAAAGTCTCAAGGGTGTTCATATGATAAAGTTGATAAGGAAAAGAAGACCGAATTTATTTTTTGCAAAAAGTGTGGGAAGAGGCACCAAGGAGAATGTCCCAAAGGAACCAGGAGATGTTTTAAGTGTGCGATGATATGGAATAAAGTAGCCAATTGATTTAAAAAATGGATAATTTGATGAATGGAGATAAGGTTCGATCTAATGTACCTTATACATTTTGATGTCATAAATGTGGAGAAGTTAGACATTATCCAAGGCGATGATCTCTTATAACGGATGAGAAGCATGATGAGCATCAACAATCTTCAAGGACAAGGGAACAATGCAATTCCTATGCTGAGATGGTTTATGATGGCTGAAGTACATGTAACTTTATCGCAATAATTGTCTATGTCATGTTGTATTTTAGTTCTTGCTCTATGAGCATATATTTTATGTTTTATAAGATCATCGAACCACTAACTAAGATGATTTTATATCATTAAGGAAAACATCTATTGATATTTACCACATGTTGATGTAGTGAAGCTGTTCTTCTTAAAAAAATGTGATTAGGGGATTGAAAGATGATTATTATTTTGGAAGACGTTCACTATTTTGGGAACCCTATATGATCAAGGTAAATAGATTACTATGGTATTTTATTTGAGGAGTAAAGGTTGAATTATATTTTAAAGAATTGATGAATTTAAGGCGAACATATGGTAATTTTGGTTACATATGGAAATGATTAACCTATCTTGGGGAAAATGTGTTTAGTTTAGTTACTTTTGTTATAAGATGATAAGAGTGGTTGATGTTGTTTGGAGATGAACGATAAAGTCTATCATGGAAGAATATGTTATGAGATCATTCTTATAATTGGTTTTCCATCTTAGTTTGGTTTATTTTGAGGAATTTTAAGGACAGTTATTTATGGAATGGACTATGATGAACTATGGGTAGTACCGTGGAATTTTGAAGATTTAAAGAAGTTTCCATTCCTATGGGATTATTTTTTTTGAAGAATTGTTTTATCCTACCCCTTCTGTTTTTGGTATAATGTTTAAAGATAGAAGAAATAGACATTTAATCTTTTGTGGATTATATGATTCTCTAGAAGATGATTCTTGTTCATTGATGAGACCAAGTAGTTTTGAATGATAATCTTTTGGAGAAAAGATTAGTTTTGGAAGAAACTTATTAGAGGATGAAACTATACTTGAAGATAGGTATATTTCCTTATGTTTTTATTCCATAATTCCTCAAAATTATTAAAAGGAATGTAAAACAGAAACGTCATTGGTTTAAGTTTCCTATTGGGTAATCAAATTCCGTATACACACATCATAATTTTGTGATTTTCTTGTGGTTAACATTCTCATAATCATGTTTTTTATCACTCTCTCTCAGAACTTGACCCTTTTTTTCTTCCATACCCATGTTTTCCTACATGGAATCCTAGTATGGGTTAACTTGGGTGGCCTTTGTACTTCCTTTTCTTTCTTTTAAAGTAATAGTGTTATTGAATATTTTTCCGATGTGGGACGTTCAATGAAATTTCCAACCCCAATTTTAAAAAAATTGCGAGGATGCAATTTCTTAAGGGGGGAAGAATGTAACGACCCGAAATTTTGAATAAATTTTGTTTCCTAAATTTTGTGTGTTATTTTATTTCATACTCAAAAAAAAAATGTTTCATTTGATAACATGAGTGTAATTAAAATGTGACCATTGGGTTTTGACTGTTATATGACCATTGGTCAATATGACTGCTGGAAACTCAATGTTTCGATTATTCTCTCTTAATACAGGTGATCATGGTTAATTAATATAGAAAGAAGATTCGATGGCCTCATCCAGTGGTCACGGTCCAATCGAAACCCATCTAACGGAACTTAGGAAGGAGGTAGCACCACTGGGATTTTCTGTAGACCAAACCCAAGACGAACATCATAGCGTGAAGCTAGAACAGAATCGCCTTCGCGAGAAGTTCAAACTGATAGAAATTACTACTTTTGCGATGTTGGCCGAGCAACCCTCAGGTTCTCTCATCCTAGCACACCTTACACTTAGGTCCTATGTTGGGGTTATAAGGGGCAATGTAAGGAGACCATAACTAAGTTGTGTAATCCTTTATTATAAATAAAATTGTGTTTTCCTCTTATGGTGAAGTTTGTGAATTTTCAAATGTCCGGATAAATATAGTATGCATATTTTTGATGAATTTTAAAAAAAGGATATTTTAAAAATGTTTATGTAAACCTTAAATAATTAAAATCGTGTAATTATTTTCAAAAAATGGTCTTCTACAATTATGTACAGTAAGAAATTTAGAGTCTAATAAGATCAACATAAGTTTTGATGAATAGTAAATTATGAATAGTGATTTTATGCTTAGTATTAGTAATGTGACCAAATGGATTAGTAATCTCAGTTAAAGAAAGTATTAACATAATCTAGGTACCTTGATTAAGTAATGTGATCCAATAAAATTGGTAAATAACTGTTTCAAAAATTATTAGTCAAGTATTAGTTTTTTCTGGTGAATAGTGTTTTTTAATTAAAAACTAAATTAAAAATATTTAGAAAATTATTTTTATAAAATGAACTTTATTTTTGAATTTAGAACATCGATATTATGCTATAGTAATTTTTGGGGATTTTTCTGAAAAAAATGAATTTTTGGTGAATAGTGTATTTATTTAAAAATTAAATTAAAAATATTTAGAAAATTATTTTTATAAAATGGAGTTCATTTTTAAAATCAGATCATTGATATTTGGTAAAGGTGAAATTTTGGGATTTTTCTGAGAAAGATGATTTTTTGATGAATACTGAAAATACAGTTTTTAAGTTACGGGTGTTTAATGACATCATTAAATGATGTATTAATTATGTAATAAATATTTTCAACTTATGAATAGTAATATATGGTATGAGATGTCCCAAGTGGCCAAAACCATGGGCAAATACCATGGGCAAGCCCATGGTTTTGCCAAAACCACCAATGAGGTGTCCCTTAGCCATTAATGCCTTGTCCCCTCACTTTCCCTATAAATACCCACCCTTCCCTCCTTTAGTTTTCACTCCCAACTCTCCCCCAACTAAGATTTGGTCTCATTTACTCCCAATGAGTCCTCCAAAGGTTCCCCTAGTCACTCAAGGTCCCAAACTTCGAGTTTTAAGAGTTACGTTTTAGGTAAGGGATTCTACCTCTCTCATTCTTTTCAAGTAATCTCTTTTATGTCATTTATTTTATGCTCCATGATCTTATGTTGGAGTATGTTCTTTTATATTACTCTTAACACCCTTTTCATGTTCATATTATGAGATACCCCCCCTTGATTTCATCAATTCATTTTATGAATGTTTAAATGGTGCCGTTAGTCTACCGAATTTTAAGGGATTCTTTCACCCTTCTCATTTTGATGTTCTATTTTCATGTCAAGTCTTTCAAGTTCCTTTTATTATTTTGGGGTATGATCTATATATCTATCATACTGATCTATTATGTTCATATGATGAGAGACTCTATTTGATCTCTTCAATTCATTTTTGTTGATGTTTAAGTGGCGCCGTTAGGCTGCCGAATTTTTAAGGGATTCATTCACCTTTCTCATTTTTCATAGTTCTACATTCATGTCAAGTCATTAAAGTTCCTTTTTATTATGTTGGGGTATGATATCTATATCTATAGTAATTATCTTTTACGTTCATATGATGAGAGATCCTATTTGATCTCGTCAATTAATTTTTTTGATGTTTAAGTGACACTGTTAGGCTGCCGAATTTTCATAAGAGAAATCTTATTTTTGTCTTCATTTCACGTTATTCATTTCATATGGTATATCATTCAAATTTCATTACCATGTTATTAAATCCCTTATATTATTTCCCCCTACTGTTTTATCTATCATTTATGAGTGGGTGACCCATGTCCCCTCTCTTTTCAATGTTTCCTAAAACCCTATAACATAGCTGTTATGCTGCCGAATTTTCGACTCAAAATGTATGTGTCTTTTTCTAAAAATTATTTTATTTTATTAATTGAATACTCAAAGATCTTTCTTCTAAATTGGTGTTCACCTATATATCAAGATTTTCTATTTTAAATTCTGGGATTTACATATATGAGACCTGCTTTCCTTTTCTGTGGGTTTAAATTGACATAAAGATCATGTCTTAAAAGCAGTTTTTAAAAGGTTATGATTATGAAATGAAACCCATTTATTTTATGCTATATGGGTTATTTATAAAATGTTAATGATGATATATGTGGATCACATGATAATAAAGTAAAATTAATGGTGCGACCTGATAGTGCTCCAATGTATTGGGTAAAGACTTAATCTCTAGAGATGACCATTTTTAACGACGCCTTGGTGAATAACCTTGGTAATTTTTAATGACACCTTGGGGATGGACCTTGGTGAAACAAAAATGATTGTCAATATTAAATGTTGTAGCCGCATCTTCATGTTATGAAATACGTTATTTTTATTATTATATGCCTCATGATTTCTTTCTCATGCCTTAAAGTTCTTTTTCATGACATCGTTGATGTATCTCAAGTTAACATGTTAAATGTTTCCCCTTGTTTCCCTTATTGGGCCTCCTTCTCATCATTTATTTTGATGTATGTCCCCAGGTTATGAGATACAGTAATGAACTTAGGATGAAAATAAGGAGAAGCCTTTCAAGTTTTTAAGAAGAATTTTTTATGTTTTCATGTTTTAAGTTCCTGGTTTCCAAGACACTAAACCTTAATGATCCTCAGTTTTGTAAAATGAAATGAAAGTTTATGTGATAAAAAATAGGGATTTCATAGTTGTATCAAAGGATGGTTTAGTTATTTGTGGAAATTAGGATATGAAAACTTTAGGAATAACCCTATGGAAATGTTTAAATATAGGAAATCTTCCTGGTATTTTGGTGAGTATTGACTATGGGGTTTCCAAGCAAATACATCCCTATCTGGATACGAGCAGGTAGAGGTGGCTCTAGCACAGATGTACATAGGGGTAAAACCAGAAAACACTACTTTGAGCTAGACTCGAACGAGAACTGGTACACGACAATGGGCCTTGCTGCACTCTTGGTTACGACACTCCCGGGGGATATTCTTTGGTAAATTCATAAGCTTAGAATGAACCATTATTTAAGGAACACAGATAAAATAAAATAAAGATTCACATAAGAATATATGATCATGGATAACCTAGATTGGAACCTAGGGGATTACAAGTTAGGGTATACTTTCATTCTACAATTTTATACTTCTATGCTTAAAGTTTACTTATAATGATTATTAGCTAAGTATTTAAGCACCCTAATTATACTTTCTTTTCTTAGTTAATGGCGAGAAATGGAAGAGCATGTCCCAACAACCAATGTGATAATAAATGCGACGATTGCCCTATTAATGTGATATAGATGATGAAAGATCAAGTTGAATATATTGTGATTATGCCAAACCAGCTATCAAAAATCACAATTAATAATTGGTACCTAGTTGAATGCCCAAATTCATTAAGGAAGAAGAAGACAAAGTCTCAAGGGTGTTCATATGATAAAGTTGATAAGGAAAAGAAGACCGAATTCCTTTTTTTCAAAATGTGTGGGACGAGGCACCAAGGAGAATGTCACAAAGGAACTAGGAGATGTTTTAAGTTTGGGAAGATAGGGCATAAAGTATCCAATTGCTTTAAAAAATGGATAATGTGATGAATGGAGATAAGGTTCGATCTAATGTAACTTATACATTTCGATGTCGTAAATGTGGAGAAGTTAGACATTATCCAAGGCAATGCTCTTTGTAAGGGATGAGAAGCATGATAAGCATCAACAATATTCAAGGCCAAGGGAATAATGAAAGTCCTATGCTGAGATGTATCATGATGGATGAAGTACATGTAACTTCTTCGCAATAATTGTCTATGTCATGTTGTATTTTAGTTCGTGCTCTATGAGCATATCTTTTATGTTTTCTAAGATCATCGAGCCACTACATAAGATGATTTTATATCATTAAGGAAAACATCTATTGTTATGTACCACATTATGATGTAGTGAAGCTGTTCTTCTTAAAAAAAGTGATTAGGGGATTAAAAGATGATTATTATTTTGGAAGACGTTCACTATTTTGGGAACCCTATATGATCAAGGTAAATAGATTACTATGGTATTTTGTTTGAGGAGTAAAGGTTGACTTATATTTTGACGAATCTATGAATGTAAGTCGAACTTATGGTAATTTAGCATACATATGGAAATGATTAACCTATCTTGGGGAAAATGTGCTTAGGTTAGTTACTTTTGTTATAAGATGATAAGAGTGGTTGATTTTGTTTGGAGATGAACGATAAATTCTATCTTGGAATACTGTGTTATGAGATCATTCTTATAATTGGGTTTCAAACTTAGTTTGGTTTATTTTGAGGAATTTTAAGGACAGTTATTTATGGAATGGTCTATGATGAACTTTGGGTAGTACCATGGAATTTTGAAGACTTAAAAAAGTTTCCCTTCCTATGGGATTATTTATTTTTGAAGAATTGTTTTGTCTTACCCCTTCTGTTTTTGGGATAATGTTTAATGATATAAGAAATAGATAGTTAATCTTTCATGGATTATGTGATTATCTAGAAGATGATTCTTGTGATTTGATGAGACCAAGTAGTTTTGAATGATAATCTTTTGGAGAAAAGATTAGTTTTGGAAGAAACTTATTAGAGGATGAAACTATATTTGAAGTTAGTTATATTTCCTTATGTTTTTATTCTATAATTCCTCAAAATTATTAAAAGTAACATAAAATAGAAACGTCGTTGGTTTAATTTTCTTACTGGGTAATCAAAGACCGTTTACACACATCATAAGTTTGTGATTTTCTTGTGGTTAACTTTCTCCTAATCATGTTTTCTATCACTATCCCTCAGAACCTGACCCTTTGTTTTTCTTCCATATCCATGTTTTCCTACATGGAATCCTAGTATTGGTTAACTCGGGTGGCCTTTGTACTTCCTTTTCTTTCTTTTAAAGTAATAGTGTTACTGACTCTTTTTCTGATGTTGGACGTTTAATGAAATTTCCAAGCCCAATTTTAAAAACAATTGTGAGGATGCAATTTTTTAAGGGGGGAAGAATATAACGACCAGAAATTTTGAATAAATTTTGTTTCCTAAATTTAGTGTGTTATTTTATTTCATACTCAAAAAAACTATTTCATTTGATAACATGAGTATAATTAAAATGAGACTGTTGGGTTTTGATTTTTATATGACCATTGGTCAATATGACCGCTGGAAACTAAACGTTTCGATTATTGTCTCTAAATACAAGTGATCAAGGTTTATTAATATAGAATGAAGATTCTATAACCTCATCCAGTAGTCTCGGGCCAATCGAAGCCTATCTAACAGAACTTGGGAAGGAGGTAGCACCACTGGGATTTACTATGGACCAAACCCAAACCGAACTTCATCGTGTGAAGCTAGAACGGAATCTCCTTCGCGAGAAATTCAAACTGATAGAAATTACTACTAATGTGATGTTGGCCGAGCCACCCTCAGATTCTCTCACCTTAGAACACCTTACACATAGGCCCTATATTGGGGTTATAAGGGGCTATGTAAGGAGAACATAGCTACGTTGTGTAATCCTTTATTATAAATAAAATTGTGTTTTCTTCTTATGGTGATATTTGTGAATTTTCAAATGTCCAGATAAATATAGTATGCATATTTTTGATGAATTTTAGAAAAAGGATATTTTAAATATGTTTATGTAAACCTTAAATAATTAAAAACGTATAATTATTTTCATAAAATGGTCTTCTACAATTATGTTCAGTACAAAATTTAGAGTCTAATAAGATCAAATTAATTTTTGATGAATAGTAAATTATGAATAGTGATTTTTTGCTTAGGATTAGTAATGTGACCAAATGGATTAGTAATCTCAGTTAAAGAAAGTATTAATATAATCTAGGAACCTTGATTAAGTAATGTGATCCAATAAAATAGGTAAATATTTGCTTCAAGAATTATTAGTCGAGTATTAGTTTTTTTCGAGTGAATTGTGTTTTTTAATTAAAAATTAAATTAAAAATATTTAAAAAATTATTTTTATAGAATGGGATTTATTTTTGAATTCAGAACATCGATATTATGCTATTGTAATTTGTGGGGATTTTTCTGAAAAAAATGAATTTTCGGTGAATAGTGTATTTATTTAAAAATTCAAATAAAAATATTTAGAAAATTGTTTTTATAAAATGGAGTTCATTTTTGAAATCAGAGCATTGATATTTGGTTAAGGTAAAATTTTGGGATTTTTCTGAGAAAGTTGAATTTTCGATGAATAGTTAAAATACAGTTTTTAAGTTACCGGTGTTTAATGACATCATTAAATGATGTATTAAGTATTTGATCAATATGGTAGACTTATGAATAGTAATATATGGTATGAGGTGTCCCAAGTGGCCAATACCATGGGAAAATACCATGGGAAAGCCCATGGTTTTGCCAAAACCACCAATGAGGTGTCCCTTGGCCATTAATGCCTTGTCCCCTCACTTTCCCTATAAATACCCACCCTTACTCCATTAGTTTTCACTCCCAACTCTCCCCCAACGAAGCTCTGGTCTCATTACCTCCCAAGGAGTCCTCCCAAGGTGCCCCCAAGCCCTCAAGGTCCCAACCTTCGAGTTTTAAGAGTTACGTTTTACGTAAGGGATTCTACCTCTCTCTTTCTTTTCAAGTAATCTCTTTTAGGTCATTTATTTTAGGATCCATGATCTTATGTTGGAGGATGTTCTTTTATATTCCAATTAATACCCTTTTCATGTTTATATGATGAGATACCCCCTAT
This sequence comes from Viscum album, assembly GCA_963277665.1. Taxonomy (NCBI): domain Eukaryota; kingdom Viridiplantae; phylum Streptophyta; class Magnoliopsida; order Santalales; family Viscaceae; genus Viscum; species Viscum album. The sequence continues at coordinate 1,891,919,951 of OY728165.1, read as the reverse complement.
TTCTTTCATCATTTCATTTTATGAATGTTTAAATGGTGCCGTTAGGCTGCCGAATTTTAAGGGATTCTTTCACCCTTCTCATTTTGAAGTTCATTTTTCATGTCAAGTCTTTCAAGTTCCTTTTATTATTTTGGGGTATGATCTCTATATCTATCATACTGATCTATTATTTTCGTATGATGAGATACCCTATTTGATCTTGTGAATTCATTTTTGTTGAAGTTTAAGTGGCGCCGTTAGGCTGCCTGATTTTTAAGGGATTCGTTCACCTTTCTTGTTTTTCAAAGTTCTACTTTCATGTCAAGACTTTTAAGTTCCTTTTTATTATGATGGGTTATGGTGTATATATCTATAATAATTATCTTTTATGTTAATATGATTAGAGACCCTATTTGATCTCATTAATTAATTTTTTTGATGTTCAAGAGACACCGTTAGGCTGCCGAATTTTCATAAGAGAAATCTTATTTTTGTCTTCCTTTTATGTTCTTCATTTCGTATAGTATATCGTTAAAATTTCATTACCATGTTCTTAAATCCCTTATATTTTTTCCCCCTACTGTTTTATGGATCATTTATGAGTGGGTGACCCATGTCCCCTCTCTTTTCAATGTTTTCTAAAATCCTGTAACGCATCCGTTATGCTGCAGAATTTTAGTCTCAAAATGTCTCTCTCTTTTTCTAAAAAATATTTTATTTTATAAAGTGAATACTCAAAGCTCTTTCATCTAATGGGGTTTTCACCTATATATCAAGATGTTCTATTTTATATTCTGGGATTTACATATATGATACCTTATTTCTTTTTCTGTGGGTTTAAAGTGACATAAAGATCATGTCTTAAAAGCAGTTTTTAAAAGGTTATGATTATGAAAGGAAACCCATTTATTTTATGTTATATGAGTTATTTGAGAAATGATTATGATGATATATGTGGCTCACATGATAATAAATACAAATTAAGGGTTCTCCCTAATATCTCTCCAAAGCATTGGGTAAAGACTTAATATCTAGAGATGACCATTTTTAATGATGCCTTGGTGAATAACCTTGGTAATATGTAATGACACCTTGGGGATAGACCTTGGTGAAACAGAAATGATTGTCAATATTAAATGTTATATACACATCTTAAATTTATGAAATAAGTTATTTTTATTATTATATGCCTCATTATTTCTTTCTCATTCCTTAATGTTCTTTTTCATGAAATTGTTTTTGTATCTCAAGTTCACATGTTAAATGTTTCCCCTTGTTTCCCTTAATGGGCCTTCTTCTCATCCTTTCTTTTGATGTATGTCCCTAGGTTATTAGATGACGTAATGAACCTAGGATTAACATAATGAAAATCCTTTCAAGTGTTTAAGAAGATTTCTTTATGTTTTCATGTTTTAAGTTCCTGGTTTCCAAGACACTAAACCTTAAAGATCCTCGGTTTTGTAAAATTCAATGAAAGTTTATGTGATAAAAAGGCGGGATGTCATAGTATATCTCTACCGGAAATATAAATACCAATGTGTAAATATTTGATATTGTGTTATCATTATAACTTTATATATTATAAATTTCTATGTCACTAATATGTGTCACCACATTATATCATGTGATTATATGTATTAAATTTTTTCCTATATTATTAATCAATTTGAAAAATAAAATATGATAATTAATTTTTTCATCCGAATATATGACATATTACTTAATTATTTAACTAACAATTAGATGAGACTTATAGGATATGTCATCTATAAGGGTTTCCCCCATTTAAGGAAATAATTCTATTGAAATGGAGTTATACCTCCTTATAATAAATCCAATAATTTTAGTATTAAAAGTTGAATTTCTCTCCCCACCCTTCGCTAACTATCTATCTTAATTTATTTTAAAATACTTTTAAGATGATGTTTTTTAGTTTATGGGTTATGTTTTTTTTAAAACAAATAGGGTTTAAAAATTACATGTCAGTTATTGAAAAAGGGCGTTGAAGAAATGGTTCTAGAAACACTTTAAGGTGTTTGTGATGGTGTGTAGAAAAAATTGGCACAAAGGGATACTATTTATGTAGCACTTATGTGACTTTGTAAGAGTTACAAAGTAACATGTTATCATAAGAGTTACATGACCATGAAAAAAGAGCACAAAGTATATTATTTATAATGATGTAATATAAGAAATTTATAAATAATTTATGGGGGATTATAAATGAACAAGATCAATTTTGAAAAATAAAATTTTTCAAAGGATGTTTGAGAAGATGTAAATGTGTTATGCCAAGGATTTTTCATGAAATCCAAAAAAGTGTTTCACCACATAACTAGTATTGTTTAAGAGTGATAGGCGATGTTTTTTTGTATAATATAGATGGAAAAATATTTTGTGATTCTAGAAAATTATATCATATGAAAAGGGGTTTACAAAAATTGATGAACTATAATCTTATGATTAGTGTATTTTTTAAAATTCATTACAAATATAAATGCGTGTAAGTATTTCATTATGTAGAGAGATAAATTATAGACTCAATGATTAAAATTAAGATCCTGTTTCTCAAAAAAATTCAATACTGAAATTTTGAGTAAAGAATACTACCATAAATTATTTATGTAGTTCATAGAAGTTCACAAATAATTTACATAGTGAATATAAATTAATGAATATAGGTGAATACGAGTTCGTAAAATAATTTATAGGGTAACTTCGAAAATGAGACAGTCCATGAAGCATTTGAATATAAGTAGTTTGTTAATCATCATGATTGTTCACAATGTATGGAAGTTCATGAAGTGAGGTAGGTCATGATGGAAAAATTACACCAAGGGAAGTTCACAAAAGGAAAAAAAATTCATAAAAGATTTACCATTGAAGTAGATTTTTCATAGTAAATAGGATTTCATCCCATTAGTGTGAGTAAATTAATTAATAATAAATATCATTAATAAATCTTTATATAGGAGTTGTGAATTCTTACCAGTTGAGACAAGAATAAGTTCCCAAAAGTGTGAATGGTTGTAAAATAGGGGCAATGTTTATTATTTATAAAATGTAACAAAAATGTAACAATAATATTCTATAGTGATTATGGGACATCAACTCATTTTTTTTGTCTATTGATTTGATTAGCCTGATTTAGGTAAACAAAGTAAAATTGACTTGTGTCTTACTTATTTTTCATTTCTTTATATATTTCAATGATATAAAGAGATTTTTTTTTGGTTTAACGAAAAAAATGATAATATAAAAATATTATATTTATATGCTATATCGTGATTCACCCCTCTTATGGTATTTAGTATAGTAAGGACAAAAAGTGGTATTATATGTAAATTTTTATGTTAGTGGAACTTTATATTATTGGAAAACAAGTATGCAATAAATCACAAAGGAATTGTGAACATCAAGAGAAATAAATTTTATATTTGGTAGAATTGGATACGGTACAACTTATGATCTTTCGTAATAGATGTTTCTAAAGTCTCTAATCATTGTATTTCTATCAGTATGGATAGAGTATCATTATCAAAAAGAGATCATAATGAACTGAATTCTAAATGTAGATTAATTGATTTTTTAGGGTGAGTGTGGTCTAACACAATCTACAAGAAGCTTATTTCTTATAAATCCTCATATTCCAGGTGGGTAAAAAAATTAATATATATGAAGGTCTATAAAAAGTATGAGAATTTTTATTATTGTTAATATAGAACAATTAAATGGACTTGATGATGTACCCAAAATAATCTGTTGAGGCATTACTTGATCGGGTAAATGTAATTAAGAGGATACGTGTATTCTTAGAGAAATATTAAATTATGTGAAGATCTTAAAGAGAATCTTGAGAAGGTTTCCACCTCTATTTAATCCAAAATTCCATATTCATAAGGAGACAAATCTAAATGTGGTGAAATTGGATAGTCTTCATAATAATCTTTTCATATATGAGATGGGAAATGATGATAATGAGGTTGTGAAATACGGTATGTATAATGATGATGCATTCAAGGTATTGAGGAAGCTCTCTCTAGATGATTACAAGAAGGATAAATTGGTTAATGAATTCATGTAATTCCATTCATAAAACATGGAAAGAAGAAAATAAATGTTTAAAGGAAATCTTCTACTCACATTTTTTTAATTTTGAAAATTTAGGAACCTTGAGATAAAGTGTGAATATAAATTTCAAGAAGATTATAGGGATGATTAAGTTCCCATGAAGAAATTATCATCTATTATGATTGGTAGGTAGAGTACTAAGACCAAATTCTTCATGAAGTGAAACCAACTTTATTAAGTGGTCCACAACTCAGAAGATACTAAATTAAAAGAAAATTAATAATAAAAATACCTAAATGAATATGTTCTCATGGATGTTTTAAATAATTAATAAATAAGAGAACACAATAAAGGTGAACAATGAGATGAATAAGGTAGAGTAAATATCAAATCATATTTGGAAGTCTCTCTTGATAAGATAGATTCATGGAGATCCAAAAGGGAGAAAGCTAATGGAGTGGTTCCTGGAATTGAAAATATTAAATTCAAAAATATTGAAATATCATAGAGGGTTATTATGTAAACTAATAAGATTAAAAAACAAACCAAAGTTATCTATGGTTTGTATAATATAGTGAAATATTGAATCAAAATTTTCCAAGATCATGGGAAGGATGTCATTAGTCTGTGATAAAAATTGGAATATTTGGAAAGACACTTGAATCTCATTATTTATTATGAAATAATAGAGAAAATTATGTGAAAGAGGTGAAGGATGAGAATATCCAAAAAATTATACAAGTGGAGTGTCCATATAAGAAAAAACACATCATGATAACAATTTCATTACGAGTCTCGATCAAAATAAGAAGGAAATAGTGGTTAATTATATGTTTCATATAACCAATCAAAAGTTTATTATTGATCTAGCCTTGAATCAAAATCAAAAAACAAAAATGACCCTAATTCCTATCAGTGATATTTCAAAGAAACACAAGAATTTAAAAGACATTAGTTGTTTTTATCATGGAGATAAGATACAATCTCAAAATGTTTTTCCATTTAAAAAGGGCATTGGAATACATAAGAAAAACAAAGAAGATAATAAAATATCAACATTCTTAGTATTCTTTTTATGTACACTAATTCTAGTGTGAAAGATTTAGAAACACGAAGATATAATACTCGTCAATTATGTATAGGAATGTTCTAATTAATACAATAATAATAATTTTTTTTATTTAAGAAAATCATCAAGCTGGATAAAACAAAAAAAAAATCAACATTCCACTTTATAAGATGAAGTTGGTTCATTATATTCAGTGGATGATAAAATGTGCATGGAATCACTAGGTGTGAATATAGAGACATAAACATTTTATACATAAATGTTAAATAATTTTATATAAATATTCATTACATATTAATACAATACAGGAAAAACCCATAAAGGTTTTATGTCTTTGGAAACATGGACACATAAACAGTTGGTATATAAAAAATCTACATCATTTACCATTAATTTCTTCATAACTAGAATGCCTCTTAGACCTACCATACTTATAATCATTCTCTATAACTAATGGAAAGGAAACAAAAGAAAAGGTGAGTTTAGATACCCATTAAGATTAAACGTAATAGATATCAATCAGTGATCATAAGTAAGAATAACATAAGCACAAGTGTATGAGAACATGATCGTAGAATATAATAATCCTTTCTAAACAGTCAATGATCATTAATCATAAATCATGAAATAAAGCTTTCACAACAGTATAAATAAGTAAAAATTTTATGAAATAATTAATTATAAATCACTATCCAGTAAAATGTATCTTTCAAACAAGAAATAAGTTTGTGGCACACACATAATCATTAAAAATAAATTCCTTAGTCATTGCTAACTCATACGATAATAATTGTGAAAAAATTATTACAATGGAAATGCCTACCCATTCATTTTAATCATTCTATTTGGAGTAACTTCCTTCTAGATAACTCAATCATATTTTAGGGTTTTATAAACTAAGTTAACTCTTATGTGTTTCTCAACTATGTCATTTTCACCCAATGTATTAGAAGGGTAAAATGGACCCACCCACCATCTTGAACTATATTTGACTCACTTATCACATAATCATAATCCATATATAAGAGATTCACATAAAATAATCATCATTTCATCATATCACAACCCATGGAATGATGATGAGTTTCATAAAAATGTAATAATCATAATCATAAAAAAATTAGATAAATAACATATATGGTATCAATGGATCATATCCCTAGTAATTCATAGGATACATTAATGTATTTTTATTATAGATGAATATACCATTAAAATATTATTGAAATATTTCATGCAGAAAATAAACTTTTTATATTAAAATAAATTATTTAAAATATAATAATTTTCAAAAATATTGAAGAAATAATTTTCATTGAAAATAACCATGTAATCTAGTAAAATAAGTTTCAAATACTATAGAGGTTTTGATTGCATGAAAATTCATTCATTCCATGAATTTAAAAACAAGGAATTCTTTCACATTTTCCATAAAAAGTCAAAATTACATAATTCAGAAAATGAAAATAAGATTAATTTCAATTTTTATATTAAATGTCATTCATCGGTAAAAATTAATTTAATAAATATTTAGAGAATATTAAAAAATAAAATTAAAACTATTTCTATGAAAATAAAAACATACAAGAAAAGATTCCTTATTGATGAGAAAAATAAAGTTGATTTTCCATAAAATAAATTATTTTAATATCTTGAGTACATAATGAGGGTTAAATTAAATTAAAACATGTAATGTATATATTATAATTGAGGATAAAAAATACAAAATATTTGGGAGATTAATATTAAATAATTCCATTATCATATATTTAATCACAAACAATCGTGATAACAATGACATTGTATCAAAAAACCCTTAATTCTTTGGTAACTATTTATTCATAATCCCTATGAATGAAATAAATTCAAATAAAACTTTAAATAAAAGTAACATAATTATATTCATGATACAACATAACAAGGTTTATTATATACACCATAAAAAAATATAAGTGTATAACATAACATATGTCCTGAAGAAGACAATTTGAGATGATAAACCCCTACCACTTTTGTAACATTTGAATAAGAACCAACTGGGTGAAATAATTTGTGTTCTAAATTTCAGTACCATTAATTAAGAAGTATAAATTTCATCAAAGGTGGTGCTTCGATCCAGATAAAAGATGATGGAGAAGCTCTAGCAATGATGTCCGATGCATTTTCCCCCCTCCTTGAAGGAGGGAGGGGGAAATGTCCGAATCTTTCTCCCATTCACCAACCATGATCTCCTTCCTCCATTCCAAGAGATTCCTCTATGCCCTATGATTCCCAAACTCCACAAGGGTTCACCCCAGCTCATGCTTTCCACAAAGTAATTCAATTCCGCATCAAATCTCTTCAAGACAACACTGTTATCTTGTTTTACGGGCCTCCATCCTTCGGTAGATGAATTTGATAGATTCGTGTTTGAATCATGGGGATTCAAAATCACGTTGTTGTTAGTATTCTCGACTGGGGAAATTTGATGGTATGTTTTTCCATGGAGATCAATCTTTTTTTTCTTGGTCCACTTCTCCTATAGCTCTCATCGGATTCAGATTTTACCTCCTTCTCTAGTTCTTCAAGTTCAACATGAACTGGGATGATGAGGGCGATGTGGGTATGTTTCCCAGATTTTTCACGTCCTTTTTAGAATCCATTGATTATAAGAATGTTAGGTAACTTGGTTTGTAGATTTCTATGTTTAGATAGTAGGACTTCTACAGTTTTCACTGTATCAACCCTCACATGTGTGTTGGGGATGATGTTTCAAAGCCTCTTATAGAATGGATTTGGATTTTGGTTGGTGAAGAATTCAGATAGAAATAGAGAGTGATTTATGAGTCTTGGAAAACGTATTGCTCGGGTTGTCAATGGTTAGGAAATCTTGTCCTTGGATTCCGTAGTGGAAAAAGATCTTGAAAAATGTTGAAACCCCAAATAGAATGGTCTCAGGAGCTGGTTTCCCTTGCTGTGATCTAATAGTCGGATAGTGCTAGTTTGGACAGGTCTGAGGAGGCGTGCGAGGTAGTCTCAGAGGAATGGGAACCAGGAAGGATTCAAACCTATCTAGGAAAATATTTGTGGTTTGAACTAGAAGGTAGTTATCTGGAGGGCCTACATATGTAGTGGCCTTCTTCAATGGTTCCCGATGCAGTGAAGAGTGATGATATTAGTGTGCTCGAGCTGTGAGTCATGGATGTCCCAGCCCTCTTAAGGTAGGATTTGTGGATTAGACCCTTATAGGGGGTGGAGAAGAGGAAGTGTAAGTCGAAGGAAATTATAAATAGGTCTCATAGCATGTGGATGTGGTAGAGCATATGGTCCATGTCAGCTATATCTATTACAGTGTGGCGAACACTTTAGTCAGTGAGGTCCATGGCCCTGGTGGTCCTCAAGGTAGAGTATGAGAGGACACTAACAAACAATACCAATTCATGGGTCAAGGATACGAGCATCCCACATTTCCATTACCACGTAGTGATGTCCCTAAGGGTGAATACAGAAAGGAGGCTGAACCATCTGTAAAGACACTGCAGGGGAAGTCTTTTTTGCAGCTACAGACTCTTACAATGGACAAGGAAGGTAGGATGTGGTTGGTGTCCTAGAACCCTTAGAACCAAACAATACCATTCCTGTGTTCTATTCCTTTTAGAATACTAGGATTTAGGGAAATAATAATAATGTCATGGAGGTTAAAGTAGGAAAGTTGGATTCAACGTGCAGGCTAAGGCCTCTAAAATATGGAGCATCAGTTGAGGTGAAAAACTGTTTTGAAGGTCTGGTAGTGCAAGAACAGACATTGACACATGAGGATAATGATTCAAGTGATGAAATTTTTATCCAACCCTCAATGGACAGTCTGGACCATTTCCAAGGGAAAGGTCCCCATAACCCAAGAAGGAAGAAGGGGAAAAAGGAATGCGTGACTCGGGGAAATGCATTGTGGTCTTGGGGAAAAGACCCAAGGGATACAAAGACTAATATCACTTGACTAAACTGATAGAAATAGGATTAGCGATGGATGGTGGAAGTAAGGAAACAAAAGGCCTTCAAAATGGGGAATGTGGTGATCCAAATAGAGAACCAATAGTTATGGAGGAAGAGGTAGTGCAGTGATTGAGGATCATATTCCACTCCAATGAAGAGATGATATAGAAATTCCTCCAACAAAATGCCTCAAATTAGTATAGTTTAAGAATTTATGAAAGAATCTTGCTGGTTGAGGCCCTAGATGAGCAAGAAGCATGGATAAACAAGCAGGACCGAATCATCGCCCGAGGCTTCAAGCGAGGCAGAGTCATCTTGGAAGAAGTCATCCTGACAATGGATAGAATGGTTTCTCACCTCGAAGAACTTATCTAGGAGGAATCATACACTCAGTTTAGTACTCTACACTAGGAATTATATAGAGCAGCTGACTCAAATAATCATAGTCATGTGTTTAATAATTCTATGAGATCTTTCAGCATGTAGTGGTGTTTGTGTAGAAAACTATGGTTTCAAAATTTCCCTTGATGTGGCTTAATAAAAAATTTATATTTGGAGGTTATATACACCTCATAAATATAAATAGTTTCATAACATCAAACATGTCTTTACAAAGAATAATTCAGATGAGGAACCCTTACATTATGTCAAACCTTATTTTAGTCACTATAACCTCCTCTATTTTTTATATTTTTTTATTAATATATAAAATTACCCTGCTCATAATTTTAGTTTCATATATGATCCACTTATAACATTTTGACAACCTATTTTAAAACCATTCTTTATAAAAATTATCACTTTTGGGTGTTAACTAATTCTTTTTTCATGTATATTTCAGTTCGGTAGTTTTGGTACTTGAACATTGATCATGGATACATAATATACAAAATATTAATTATTTCATAGTCATAATATTTAATCATTATTTATTCTTTTATAACCATTCAAATAATATGATGAAGAAAAATAAATTACATCACTTTGGGGAGATGATAATCCATACTTGCACATGAGTGATGTTAACACTTTTTGATGGATGGAAAAAAGAATGGTAAATGATAATTCAGACTAATAGAATCATTATTATATTATAAATATAATAAATATTCCTTAAATACATATTCATTAACATCCATTCTAAGTGAAAAAAATTGGATTGTATCGCTCCATAGAGGTGATATTCTACAAGTATGCTTGAGTGACATTACCGTTTTACAATTGAGAATAATTTAATAGGATATATAAGATGTTATAATTATATAAGAATAATTATTTAATGAATATCAAATATAAATGTTAATTCCATCACAATAACCATCCATGATATATTATGATGGTGAAAGAATCATATTGCTATGTGGAGGAGGTAGTTCACGAGAACGCAAGAGCGATACTTTCATTTACCATTTTATGAAAAGGAGGTAGGAAATTGTGGTAAAAAATAGAAATAAAATTTGGGTATATTTATATAGTATATTAATCATTTTTATAGATACCAAAATTTTATAGGAGGTTTAGAAAGAAAATAAATAAAAAAATCACTGAAATGATTTATTTAATTTTTTGAAACATCTCATTTATCTTACATATTAATCCTTGAAGGACTGGTCTTAAAAGATGAAAAAAGATATAGGTTTAATAGAAGTAATATAATAGCGTTCGAGATCAGGTATTTACACACACACTCTAATCATTTTTATTATTATTTTGTGAAACCACTTTTTAGTTAAGTGTCAACTGTACAGAGTAGTTCAAGTCCACACATGCACAAAATAAATGAGATACAAAATTCAAAATTTGAATTTAAAATTTCAAATTGAAATAATAACACATCCTATGGCCACATCCCATCATGTCATGTACCCTGACATAAAACCATCCCATTATTATACTGGATCATCGGTGATAAAACTGTTGAAATCCATCATCGTCGTCGAGCAGCATTATCATCTTCCAAAAAAACATAACTTGAAGAGAATCTCCAGGATCTTTTCCACTTTTACTATTTTACTGAGAACCACCCCATAAAATCTAGTATTAATGTAGACACAATCCATCCCCATGGGAGAATCACCACCTTCCCAAAGGCATGTTTCTCTCCATCATCAAAGAGAACATCACATGGAGAGAAGAATCAGAAAAACCCCATCATAGAGCAACTCATATAATGTCATAATCAACTTAAAAGACCCCCCCAAAGCCTCCATAAGAACAATATCTGCAGGCCTTATTAGATAGGTGAATTGGACTATGAAGCCAGGGAAGAGTTGAGTGGACAATGTGCACAACAACAAGACAAAAATTTTAGGGAAACGATTACCAAAATTCAGGACAACTAAAAGAGGAATAAAGAAACAAACATAATAAAGATTCAGGAACCATCCCCCAAAAACTAGAGACTCTTTTATGAAGACTAGATACCAATAAAATGATCACCAAAAGCTCTAGTTTCCCCCTCAACTGCCAGAGATATGTGCTCACCGAACACTAGGTCACCAACATTTTAAGGTAGAGAGACCAATACTTCTGTTTTCTAGAAGGACTTCCACAAAAACCTTAATGGACCACCGAGGATGACTCCAATGAATAACCTAATCTAAATCCACCCTAGAGTGTTTCATGTGATCCTAGAACCAAATGGGAAGGATGAAGCCTGTTGATTCACGATGAGACACACAACTAAGAATGGAGGAGGAACAATATTTGGGGATGAATGAGGTTAAATGATAAAGAGAACCATGAAATAGGAATATGTAAGATCATGATGAGGTTTTGGAAGAGAAACACATGTGATAAGGCAATATAAAACCCTAAAAAACATCACAACTAGAAATAAGAGGCGCTGTGGAGCACGAGCGTGGTGGAAGAAAACACTAGATTGAGAGCACCTCGAGAGTGCTGAGGGAGAACAAACTCATCCTTATTTCTTTAGGATCTATATGATCTAGAATTCAGTAATATAGAAGGTTCAAATTGTGTGATTAAGGGAGGGGAATAAGTTTCCTTATATAAGTGAGGGGAGGGACTCACATAACATTTATTAAAAAATTTCAAAATTATATGGTCACTTCTGTGTTCATATAGATCCAAGTGGACATGTAATTGAATATATGATAATAAAATGTTTTAATATATTTAAAAAATATGAATAATATAGGTTTGGGATTCATTCCTAACCTTATCTTTTGGTTTAATTCCCTAGGTAAAAACATTTTAACAATAACTATAGTAAATAAATTCAAAGTATTTACTATTAATTATGAATAAATTAATGTTGAACCAATTAAATTATAAAAATTACTGTTATTAAAATTATGGAATCAATTTTACCAGATTAAATTTTGATAATTGGTTGAATTTAATTTAAAAAAATTTCACAAAATGCAATGAGACCCAATTATAAAAAAATATATTTTTTGTAATGACCCATAAAATTCAAGGGAATTTTTTTTCTAAATTTTCTTTGGGATTTTACAAGAATGCAGTTTCTGACGGCACCTGATTCCAAAGCACGGTGTGCCCGGAATCAATTTCTGAAGTTTAGCTCAGGTACGCTCAGTAAACGAAATAGCGGGTTTTCCTAACTTTTGAACTGGTTCTCGGAATCTAAACCTGAGGGCACCGATGAAACCACAACACCGGTAATTTCTTAAGAACACCTATGTCAGAGTTGCATTTTCTCAGGTGAGGTTATTAATTAAATGGGTTAACAAAAGAATAAAATTAAATATTGTGCTACAAATTTTATTTCTATTCTAGGTAGTTTAAACCGAAGCTTGGTGGTTGGAGTGGGACCCACTAATATCCTAATTCCACTAGGTAGGATATTAGTGAAATGGGGCCCACACGAGCCCCATGCTTTCAACTTCCTCAAACCCCCATTAATTGTGTAACACACCTGCACCCCCCTTTAATGAAAAGTCAACTCTCTTAATTAATTAATTGATTAAGTTATTCAATGTAATTAATTCAGGAATTCATTTCGAATTTCAAATTGAACGTTGGCTTGTGTGTGTTAATTTAATAAGACAAAGTCTTATTTCATTAAGGGTTAGTTTTCGTTGTGCAAGGAGGATTGGGAGAGGATTTTTCCAAAGCCTTAGAATCTTCATCTTATTCATTGGAGAACGCAAAGAACAACAAAGAATGCCGGCCTCTAATGGAAGACGACGAAGAACGCTAGTTCCCCGGAGATTGATGACGTGACGCCATATACCATGATGCTGACAATCCTCTCCTCCGCGATGCCGATGATGCTTTTGGAGCCTCCTTCCACGACGTCCATTTACCGCGTCAAACCTTCGTTCATCAACACTTTGAGGTAGGGGTTAATTGTTTTTGCCTGTGAATTATTTCTTTGTCGTTCATCTATATGGGCCGCCTGTTATCGTAATAACGGGAGGAGGTTAGACCGCACGAATATGGCCGAACCTCCTCCCCCTTTGATGATTGTACTTTTTACGGTACAAGAAAAGGTAGCGCGGTGCAACGGCACCGTGCGGAAACAAGAAGGAACACGACGAAGAAGCGCGGCACCGTCGCGTCGTGCCGTTGAGGCTGAACGAAACGGTGGCCAGAGTCGGGGTTGCAGAGGTGATTCGAAGACTCCGCAGATTTTTTATTTGATGTACGGATCTATAGGCGATGATGGAACGGGCCACAAAGGTGATTTGATGACTTCGCAGTAAAGTACAGGACTCGAGATGAACACCGGCACAGATGAAATTGAAAATGGACCACCGGAGAAACTCCGGTGGCCCGCGGACATCACCGGCGGCCGGCACCGGCCAGCCGCCCAGAAGCGGCGGTGCCTGGGCGCGCCGCCAGGAGGAACCGCCACGGCTGAAGTAGTGGTGGCAGGTGGCCAGATCTCGTGGCCACGCAGGATCCGGGGGAGCAGGACGCGGCGCTCGCCACGTCCGCGGAGCGCAAAGGCCGCTCGGCTCACTGGCCAAGCCAGCGTGCCACCCGGCCAGTTCGGCCAGGGTGCGTGGACCATGCCGGGCCGCGCCCAGCCATTTCGGACCTGGACCTGGGTCGTGTCGACCTGGGGGGGGGGGGGGGGGGGTTGGGCCGAGTCAGACCGGGCCCAGACCCCCATTTTAGGATCACTTTCGGTCTTTTGCCCATCTCATGGGCTGTAGACCTCCGATCGATGCACCATAAACTGCGTAGTGATCCTTGGATCAAGACGGTCGTTTTGGTATATTACACTGAAGGTGTCGGAGAACATTGAGTACGGAAGGGTTGGTTCAAACACGAAACCAATCGGGCCCTCGGAGCAGAAACGCTCATAACTTGAGTTCCGGAAGTCCAATTGACGTGTCATAGACTTTGTTGGATTGCTCTTAGTGAGACGTACCTTTTGGCTTACTCCGCTCAAGGTTTGGGTGCATTTGGAGTGTGGTCGGGTTGTTTTTGACTTAAAAACCAACCAAGCCCCTCGAACGAAAAAGCCAATAACTCTCAGACCGAGCGTCCGATTGACACGTCGTCTGTCGCATTGAGTTCTTTTTGTCGAGATGAAACTTTGGGATACATCAAATCCGAACTACATGTCATTTGATGTATCAAACCCCCTTGGATAATGGAGCTTACTCTCCCAGAATCAAGCATGCTGTGTGCGGGAACCCTAGAGCTGGCTGTGACTGTGACGACGATGAAGACTGCACTGAAATCCTCCGTGGGTTCGACAGTGATTATGACTGCACTGAATTCCTCCATGGGTTCGGCAGCGATGAAGACTGCACTGAAATATTCTGTGGGTTCGGCAGTGATGATGACTTCACTGAAATACTCTGTGGCTTTGGCAGCGAAGAAGACTGCACTGAAATCTTCTGTGGGTTTGGCAGTGACGATGACTGCACTGAAATCCTTCGTGGGTTCGGCAGCGATGAAGACTGCACTAAAAATCTCCGTGGGTTTGACAGCGATGACGACTGCACTGAAATCTTATATGGGTTCGGCAGCGATGAAGACTGCACAGAAATCCTCAGTGGGTTCAGCAGTGATGAAGACCGTACTGAAATCCTCTGTGGTTTCGACGACAATGAAGACTTCACTAAAATCCTCCGTGGGTTCAGCAGCGATGATGACAGTACTGAAATCCTCCATGGGTTCGACTGTGATTACTACTGTTCTTGTATCCTACGTGGGTCTGGCACTGTTGACTCTATTCTTTCTATCCTACATGGGTCTGGAAGAGTAGCTGGTATGTATCCTATGTGGGTCCGACATCTTAGCTGGTTTAGTATCATACGCGGGTCCCAACTTAGATGAATCAGTGGCTACATCTGATCATCACTATCACCTTACGAAGAAGTGTACCCATGTGAGCTGAGTTTTGACTTTCAAACTTTATTTTTAATAAGATTGACTTGATATCCTGTGTGGATTACGTTGTGTTTTCTTGTGTGGACTGGGTTATGTTTTCCTGTGTGGATTGGATTGTACTATCCTGTGTGGAAGTCATCGAACTTGGGATCAGATGTTGGAGTCGAACTGGAATTGATGACTTAGGTATATATATGGGCATATACCTAAGTAGTGTCGGTTGTTACTTTGTGATTGTATCTTTCCGTTGTCAATTATCCTTTGTGGATTTCGGGAGACCTTCGGGGGTCTTGAGGTCCCTACTGAGTAGCGTATACTCAACCCTGCACAGGATATGCCCACACTACGTTGTGTTGGATGCAGACGACGGACATCACTGATCATGGTTGAGGCTTGTGGAGCAGGTCGGTACCTGGAGGTGGACCACTAGGCAGGACTTACACGGAGCGGACGGCTAGACCGTGGTGCTGAGGATATTATCTGTATCCACACTTCAGGTGGGACTTCCAGTGGATGGCTCGACGTTGCTGCTTTACTTTCAGTTGTTGTAATTTCTTTCCAGTTTTATTTTACATTCAGTTTGGGTTTGTATTCTGGCCCATTTACATTCTGCACTTACTATTGTACCAAGTTTTACTTAGTGTTTCCTTCTGTTTTCTTACTCTGTGGTGTTTGTTTACTTTATAAAATCAATGCCTCCCACTTTTTTTCGATATTTACGCCTTGGTGCTAGTCACCAGCCCCTAGACTATGGGAGGCGGACTTGGGGTATTCACGACACGGGTCCCAAGGACGGGTCGTGACAAATTGGTATCGGAGGAGTTCGGTTCTACCGTAGAACTTAGGACTCTAATATTTCTGCTTTATGAAGCAATAGTGTTAATGGTATTGAGTTTGGTTATCAGTACAGGGAGTAAAATTTTGGTGCGGCGGCTGACGTATCCATACACCAGGTCCATGAATTCTGATTTCCGACTTAGTGCACGAAAACATTGATTGCATGTGTGTTTCGAAAGTTTTCTTTGTGATTAATTTGTGTCAGATCACCAGGTATACAGTTTTGACCGTGGAACACCTGTTTCTTTTCAGGATGGCCCCATGATGGTAGCCATCTACGGTTCCGAGCTCTGTGCGAGACAACAGCCCATCGAGCGACAAGGCATCGGTGCAGGGCCCATTTTGGCGGAGGCACCGGCGGTACCTATACCCGCCGAGCCACCGATGCCACCATCCCCATCCGCTAAGAGTGCCCGTCGCCTTAGTGAAATGCATGAGTTTCAGCATTAGAGACCGCCCAGGTTCCACGGGGAGATGGACCCTCAAGCAGCCGAGGATTGGCTGGAGGTTGTAGTTCAAGTTTTCAGGTTAGTGGGGACACCAGCTGACCTCATGGTGATCCTTTCAGCGAGCCTCCTGCACGCGACAACAGGCAGATGATGGAGCTTTATGATTCAGGTGCACGACGAGGCATCTCTCCTCTGGACGGACTTTGAGAGCCTCTTCCGCTCTGAGTTCTTCCCAGCCACCCTCAGTGCGGTACGCATCCAAGAGCTACTATAGCTGCGGCAGGGCAGCATGACGATAGCCCAGTACTCGGCGAGATTTACTGATCTCTCATACTACTCCACAGATATGGTACGAGACCCATTGTTCCAGGCTTGGACCTTTGAGCAGGGACTAAGGCATGAGATCAGGGCTTCGATGATGTCCCTCAACATTCCGACATAGGTACCGGTGTTGGAGAGAGTCCTTCTAGTAGAGATTTTTCTCGCCGAGCAGTCACTAGTGGCGGGACCCTCCGCAGGAGGACCATTAGTGAAGTCTTCTGCAGATGGCAGTAGACTGATGAAGCAAAGGTCCAAGCAGGCAATACCATCAGAAGAGAAATATCAGGATATAGATTCAGTTGTTCGGGGAACACGAAGGAGAGCCAATTACACGAGGAGCAAGCAGTGCTACGCATGCGGCGGGCAGGGTCAAATGTCACAAGACTGCTCGACTCATCCTGTAGATGAGCAGCAGGTGGTAGAGGGACCTCCCAGGTAGAGGTTCGACCATGGTGGTCCATAAGGAGAAAGAGGATTAGGGAGAGGAGCTGGCCAAGCTGTGGGTGGTGGGAGACGCTTTGAGGCCCTACCACCACCACCACCAAGAAGACCACCCCGACTGGAGGGAACAGGTGGACAGGGGAGAGCTCAGATTCAGGCAGCTGAGGCCTATGATCATGGAGCTCTGGGATTAGATGGACAAGAGCGGGACTAGCTCCAGACATGGAGACTTTTGTTCATGTTGCTTCCAGCTTTGTTAATGATTGTTTATGGATGCTTTTTGTCTTTGTACTTTGAGTTGTATTAATAAAATACACCTTTCTTTTTGGCCTTTACTTCCCTGTCCTCTCTTTTTGTTGTTACTAAGAGGTTCCAGTTTAAACTATTGACTTGACCCTCACTTTTTAGATTCCTACTGGAGGAGACCCAGTGACCACACACTGATGCCGATAGTGTGACTCAACCCTTGGAGGTTAGAGTAACGGTTGAATCTCTTGGTAGTAGCATCGAGGACTTACGATGTCATCCTTGGTATGGATTAGTATCAATCCATGTCGGGATTGACTGTATTAGGCAAAAAATGTGGTTCATATAGGGGATAAGACCGGATTTCACTTATCAGCAAAGAAGAAATCTTAGCAGCTCTTGTAGGACCAGGGAAGGTCCAAGTTATCTAGGACTGAATGAGGACAGCTCAGAGCCGATATAAGTCTTTTTCCAATAGGAGGCGGAGACCACTAGAGTTTGAGGATAGTGACCAAATTTTCTTACGGGTCTCACTTCGACGTGGATTACGGAGATTTGGCCATAGTAGCAAGCTATCTATGTGCTTCATCGGTCCCTTCTAGGTCATCAACAGGAAAGTCATGGTGGCTTACCACCTGGCTCTACCACCTCAGTTGCACTGGGTGCACGATGTCTTCCACGTATCTCAGCTGAGGAGATACGTGCACGATCCGACGCATATCATCGACCATGGGGAGTTGGAAATTGATGATGGGGTGACTTTTGCGGAGGTCCTGGTGGAGATCGTGGATCGACAGGAGCGGGTCCTATGTGGATGGTCGAAACCTCTAGTGCACATCAGATGGTAGCACGGGAACCTCCAAGAGAGAACTTGGAAGCGGGAGGCTCAGATGCGTGCTCAGTACCCACATTTGTTCCCCTAATTTATGATGTATCTTTACGGGGATGTAAATCCCTGAGGTGGGAGTAAAGTAAAGACCTGTAAAATTCAAGGGAATTTTTTATGAATTTTTTTTGGGATTTTGCAAGAACACAGTTTCTGACAGAACCTGATTCCGAGGCCCGGTGTGCCCAGAATCAATTTCCAAATTTTAGCTCGGGTATGTTCAGTAAACGAATGAGCGGGTTTTCCTAACTTTTGAACCGGTGCTCGGAATCGAAATCTGAGGGCACCGATGAAACCGCAGCGCTGGTAATTGCTTAAGAACACCTTTTCTGGAGTTGCATTTTCTGGGGTGAGGTTATTAATTAAAGGTGTTAAATAAAGAATAAAATAAAATATTGTGCTACAAATTTTATTTCTATTCTAGGTAGTTTAAACCTAAGCTTGGTGGTTGCAGTGGGACCCACTAATATCCTAACTCCACTAGGTAGGATATTAGTGAAGTGGGGCCCACATGAGCCCCACCCTTTCAACTTCCTCAAACCCCCTTTAATTGTGTAACACACCCACACCCCCCTTTAATGAAAAGTCAACTCTCTTAATTAATTAATTGATTAAGTTATTCAATTTAATTAATTTGGGAATTCATTTCAAATTTCAAATTGAACGTTGGCTTGTGTGTGTTAATTAAATAAGACAATGTCTTATTTCATTAAGGGTTAGTTTTCTTTTTTCAAGGAGGATTGGGAGAGGATTTTCTCAAAGCCTTCGAATCATCATCTTCTTCGTTGGAGAACGTGAAGAATGATGACGAACGCCAGCCTCTGATGGAAGACGATGAAGAACGCTAGTTTACTGGAGATCAGCGACACAATTCCATGTACCATGACACCGACGATCCTCTCCTCAGCGACGCCGATAACGCTTACGGATCCTCCTTCCGCGACGTCCATTTCACGTGTCAAACTTTCGTTAATCAACACTTTGAGGTAGGGGTTAATGGTTTTTGCCCGTGAATTATTTGTTTGTTGTTCATCGAAATCTATTTGGGCTACATGTTATCGTAATAAAGGGAGGAGGTCGGACCACATGAACACAGCCGACTCTCCACCCCCTTTAATGATTGTACTTGTTGCGGTACGAGCAAAGGCAGCGCGGTGTAACGGCACCACGCAGAAACGTGGAGGAACACGTCAAAGAAGCACGGCGCCGTCGCGTCGCGCCGTTGAGGCCTAACGAAACTGCGGCCAGAGTCAGGGCTGAAGAGGCGATTCAAAGACTCCGTAGATTGTTTATTTGATGTGCAGATCGACGGGCGATGACGGAACGGGCCGTAGAGGAGATTTGATGACTTCACAGTAAAGTACGAGACCCGAGATGAACACCGGTGCAAATGGAATTGAAAACGGACCACCGGAGCAACTCCGGTGGCCCGCGGACTTCATCGGCAGCGCCGGAAACCGGAGGTGGCGGCGCCCCGGAGTGCCACTAAGAGGATCCTCCACAGCAACAGGCAGCTGGATTCCGCGGCCGCGCGAGATCTGGGGGAGCAGGACGCGGTGTTCGCCGCGTCTGTGGAGCGCAAACGCCGCTTGGCTCGCTGGCCGAGCTAGCGTGCCACCCGGCCGGTTTGGGCCAGGTTACGTGGACCAGGCCGAGCCGCGCCCAGCCGAGTCGGACATGGACCTAGGTCGGGTCACCCCGGTTCGGGCCAACCCAGGGGGTTGGGCCGGGTCGGATCGGGCCCCAAACCCCCCATTTTTGGATCACTTTTGGTCTTTTGCCCATATCTTGGGCTATAGACCTCCGATCGACGCATCGTTAGTTGAATAGCGATCCTTGGATCGAGACGGTCATTTCGGTATATTACACTCAAGGTTTCAGAGAACTTTGGGTATGTCCGGGTTGCATCGAACACGAAACCAACCGGGCCCTCAGAGCGGTAACGCTCATAAGTTGAGTTCCGGACGTCCGATTGACGTGCCATCGACTTTGTTGGATTCATCTTAGTAAGAAAGAGATTTTGGCTTACTCCACTTGATGTTTGGAGGTAGTTGGAGTGTGGTCGGGCTGGTTTTGACTTAATACCAACCGGGCTCCTGGAATGAAAAAGTCAATAATTCTCAGACCAGGCGTCCGATTGACGCGCCGTCTATCGCGTTGAGTTCCTTTTGTCAAGATGGAACTTTGGGATACATCATCTTTGGACTACGTGTTAGTTGATGTATCAAACCCCCCTTGGCTCGTGGAGCATACCCTCCCAGAATAGAGCATGCTGTGTGCAGGAACCCTAGAGCTGGCTGTGACTGCGACGACGATGAAGACTGCACTGAAGTCCTCCTTAGGATCGGAAGTAATGACAAATGCACTGAAATCCTCCGTGGGTTCAGTAGCGATGAAGACTGCACTGAAATCCTCCGTGGGTTTGGCATGGATGACGACTGCACTGAAATCCCTCGTGGGTTCGGCAGCGATGAAGACTGCACTGAAATCCTCTGTGGGTTCGACAACGACGACGACTGCACTGAAATCCTCTGTGGGTTCGGCAGTGATGAAGACTGCACTGAAATCCTCCATGGGTTCGGCAGCGACGACGACTGCACTGAAATCCTCTGTGGGTTTGGCTGTGATGAAGACTGCACTAAAATCCTCTGTGGGTAGGTCAGCGATGAAGACCGTACTGAAATCCTCTGTGGGTTCGCCGAGGATGAAGACTGCACTGAAATCCTCCATGGGTTCGGCAGGGATGAAGACTGTACTAAAATCCTCCATGGGTTCAACAGTGATGACTACTGTTCTTGTATCCTACGTGGGTCTGACAGTGTTGACTCTGTTCTTTCTATCCTACGTGGTTCTGGAAGAGTAGCTGGTATGTATCCTATGTCGGTCTGACAACTTAGCTGGTTTAGTATCCTACATGGGTCCCAGCTTAGATGAATCAGTGGTTACATTTGATCATCTCTATCACCTTACGAAGAAGTGTACCTATGTGAGTTGAGTCTTGACTTTCAATCTCTATCTTCGTTAGGATTGACTTGATATCCTATGTGGATTACATTTTTTTTTCCTGTGTGGACTGGGTTATGATTTTTTGTGTGGATTGGATTGTACTATCCTATGTGGACGTCATCGAACATGGGCTCAGATGTTGCAGCCGAACTGGAATTGATGACTTAGGTATACGTATGGGCATATACCTAAGTAGTGTCGGTTATTACTTTGTGATTGTATCTTTCCTTTGTGGATTTTGGGAGACCTTCGGGGGTCTCGTTGTCCCTACTGAGTAGCATATACTCACCCCTGCACGGGCTATGCCCGCACTACGTTGTGTTGGATGCAGGCGACGGACATCACTGATCGTGGTTGAGGCTTATGGAGCAGGTCGGTACCTGGAGGTGGAACACTGGGCATGATGTACATGGGGCGGACGGCTGGACCGTGGAGCTTAGGAGATTATCTATACCCACCCTTCAGGTGGGACTTCCAGTGGACGACTCGACGTTGCTGTTTTACTTTCAGTTGCTGTACTTTCTTTCCAGTTGTACTTTACTTTCAGTTTTGGTTTTTATTCTGGCCCATTTACTTTCCGCACTTACTATTGTACCCATTTTTACTTAGTGTTTCCTTTTGTTTACTTACTCTGTGGTGTTTATTTACTTTATAAAGGCAATGCCTCCCCCTTTATGTCGGGATTTACACCTTGGTGCTAGTCTCCATCCCCTGGCCTATGGGAGGCGGACTTGGGATAGTCACGGCACGGTCCTGAGGACGGTTCGTGACATTTTTAAGCATAAAACTGAATTTACATTAATTCTATGGCTTTTAAAATCCATAGAATGAATCTCAAAATATAATATTAAATATAAAATCTATAAATTCCATTAAGATCATTAATCAATTTTTTTAATTTATTGAAAAAACACACATTTCTATTATAAAAATAATTTGTAGAAAAATGTGTTTTTATACCCAAAAATGAACTTATACCAATATAAAGTATAATTATAAATCCTAAATATGTAATTAAATTATTTATAATTAAATTATCCTAAGTTTATTTTAAGATAAAATAAAAATCATAGTTGGAATGCTTATTGAAAATAAATGACAGTGTTACAAAAATCAATTTCTTTCAATATTAACTATAAAATAAATATTTTTTAAAAAAAATCCTGATAAATCACCCTAAAAAATATGGGCATAGTGATTCTAAAAAGATATATTCATTAACTCAAATAATATTGTAAAAATTTAATTATTTAGTTATAATTTCTATGTGAAAAAATAACTAAGACCCAATTTTTACGAAAACATTTTTATAAAGCATACATTTACTATATGGAATAATGAGTTAATATTTATTATGAATCAATAAATAAAATTTATTTATTTAAAATATTTATATATAATTTTCATAATGTATTTATTAATTTTCATACCAAATAATTTAATAACCATATTATAATGGTTATATTTAAATAATATTATTTCTATTTCATAACATAGTTCAATTAAAGATTGATGTTGTGTGTTAAGTAAGTTATTGAGAAAAATATTATATTAAAATAAATTTAAAGGGTTTTATTATAACATCTTGATTTAGTAAACACTGAACATTGCCCAAAAAAGGTCAGTCACATGGCCTCAAGCATGCCTCCCTTTATGCCAGATGCCACCAACTAGTAACGAGGGTCCAATGGAATGGTGGGGAGAATAAACCCTCTTGATCAATGTAGAAAAAATAGTAAAAGATATAATAAATCAATAAACAATATATGTAGTATAAATGATGACATTAGATGGTAATAATAAATGATAAAGTAGACAATTCTAAATATACAGCCATGCATGCTTGCCCATATGAGGACACATTATCTAAATTAGTAAACAAAAAATAGGAACTAAAATAAAATTTAACAAATAAGAAATGAAAAAATGACCCAAGGGTCATCTTTATGAGAATCATGCGATCCAGATCAGTCTAATGATCCAAACTCCCATGTATGATCCTAAAAACAGAATACATGGATCCTGATCCTGTAACCAATGAGGTCTTTTTGTGTACCGTAGTAAAACAGCTACCTGAATAGTGTGCAAGATATGATCAATAGGCCACCACCAATGAAGTATAAATATATTTAATCCATGAATATAAAATAAAATAGTATGTAGGTATGATAGGTTAATCCATTGATAAATATCGGTAAACAAGTCAAATCAGGTTCCTTAGGGACTCTTGGCTGACCATACCTACATCAGACTAATTTTGAATATCTCAAACAATGGTCAAATTGTATAGATTTAATGTATGTTTATATCCGCACACACACACACACACACATATATATATCTTCCATGGTTATGCACAGAAGGACATAACTAGTCAAATACAATCATGGACTAAACCCAAGGATGTTCTTCATCTTGGCATACAGATAATATATTTCATAAATTGGCATTACATAGATATAATAAAAGGAAAATATGGTTCTTAATAAAAATCAATCATGAGAATTAAACATATTTTGAAACAAGATCCCATCCAAGAAAAAATATAAATATGAACCTAAGTATTTCTCCAGGATCACTATAATAATCTAAAACCACAAGATTTTGTGAAAGGAGATCCATAAAAAAAATCCAAAGTATCAATCTTAGTATGGTATAATGGTATAACCCACTGATCTCATCCCAGGTATCTCATTTAGAGGACTGAGTATCACTTGGGGAATGGTATAAACATATTGTCACTGAAACCATCCAAGGACTCTTCCCTATGGAACATCTATCAATAACTAGTAGCTAAGTAATCTACTCAGTGATCCCACCCAAGTAATTCTATAAATAATTCATGTATAAATTTTTGTGTAATATATGTCATGTGACCTATGATTCCATCCACAGTGTTCATTAAAAGGAATCCTAAGTATCATCCAAGGCACATATAATCTATAACAACTAATGATCCCATAAAATGAGTTCCATGAAAATGAATCCGAGTATCACTCAAGGATTAATACAGTTCATTTATTCATTAATGTTTAATTTTAAAAATTCCATGTTAATAAACATTCCAACATAACTCAGGTATACAAAGGAGGCCATAACTATTATTAATTTCTATTACAATAGAAAATTACATTTACATAAGAATTCCATTCATTATTTCAAGCATCACTATTAATTTGAATCCTTTTATTTGAGAATTAAACACCCCTCAAAAGGTTGTTTTATTCTGCAGTGGGGCATGGTTTTCTTGTCATGGAATAATCAATTTAGTTTATTTAAAATATATATTGTTCTATAATTTATCAAACAATCCTAAAAGGTGATTTATAGACCAAATAATGTCATTATGATCATAATTATAAGATCAAAACCCATGAAGGGAGATTTAATTACCTAGAGAAAACATTTTCCATGATCCTTATGTGTGACACCCCATGGGGATGGCTAAAGTTGATTCATTAAACCTATAATGGTCCAAATTTTGGGCACAATGGATAAATAATTTTTAGAAATAGGTTCTAAAAACATAATTTCTTATCTCAGAGGTGTAAAATTAAAATATTAGTGTGCAACATAATGACATAATTTACAACTCAACGAACCTCAAGGGAAAATTTATAGACCACCTACCTCATTGATTAAGATGGTACACTCATCCAGTATTGAGCCTTGGATCATTGTAGTTTGATAGAAATTGATGAAATGGAAAAATTCACTAAAAATAAGGTGAATTGTCTCACATGAAGACAACTCAAGATATGATAAAATAAATCAATAAAGGATAAATGAAGTGTCATATAATTACCGATACTATTCCAATGTGATGAACGACACTCAAAATAGAGTCTAGTTGATGGAGATATCTCCATAGAAGGTGGATAAGAGGATGAGTTCGATTGGATCCTTATTATGCATGTGGGTTAGAAGAACAAGGATGAGAAGAATTAAAAGAAAATGTGGAAAAGGGGTAAATTTATCCTTTAAATGAGATTTATTTTTTGGCCACATGGTTAGTCAAACCATACACCAACCCAATATGGGATACTACCTATAAAGAGGTCTATCACATTTCATGCGCATTGTTTGATAAACTATGATAAAACCATTCATTTATCATATGTGAAGAGGTCTAAAATATCTTCAAAACCATGTGGAATGGTACATATGGTTAGACCAAACCATAAAATTCCCTCATCCAATCTAAATAGGGTTCATGATTTCTCCTAGTGGATTGCACAGTTTCCTAAAAATCGTCTGCCTCTGCCAACTTCTCCCAGAATTGAGTTTTCAATTATTGACACTCCTGAAACACATATGAACACCTGAGAGACCTATTTATTCTTAAAACAAGTTTAATAAAAAAACCTTTATTTGTTTCATACCTCATATTTACACTCTTAAACTTGTTTTAAAGAATGTACAATCAACTAAACAGAAAAAATGAAATTCCCCAAGAATTTCAACCTGGTCCAAAAACGCGGGATGATAAAACATCAATTCCATAAAACATATTATACATGAGAATAATTGTGAAATAAAAAAATAACCACCTGACCTAATAAAGTCATTAAATATCATTTAAATTCTGGTGTTTCATTTCAAAACACCCAACACACCACCAAGAATCCCTTTAAGAGTATGGCTCATAAACCATTAAAACTCAAGACAACACAGAAATTCAATGATTTTTTATAGGGAAATGTATACCCTTGAATTAATAACCTGATACATTATGAAATAATAATATCTTTAATCATCCATATTATTTAACTCCCCACCATAGGCTCTATAATTTGAAGTCCAATTCCAAATCACAATATATCTACCATATGAATTGTCCAACGAACACGCCTTTTAGTGTTATAATAATGCATTCAAATGGATTATGAACTATACTAAATAGTCGAATCCCAGTTAAATTTAATTATCCTGGTAAAGTGATATCTTTTTAAACCATCATTTGACTCAAACATCAATCACCTCACCCCTAAAACATTCCATGAAGTGGTTAATCACCGACCACATTTAATGAAACAAGAGAAAGTATGTCGAGCCACTACCAACCATAAATTTCCATATTGTTCTTCTTAGATTATCAATGTATCAAAACCCAAAATACTATTCATTATCCTAAGGAATTACCTTTTACCGTGACCATATCCACCAAATCCTATAAAAAACATCTGATGATTTCTCCTTGCTGAAAATTTCACTTATGTTGTCATGTCCAACATGAAAATCGGTGTAAACAAGATCCACTAAACATGGATTTGTACCCATAAAACATATCATCTAAACCTGAATAAAGTAATGGGTAACCTCAAATTCATCAACTAGAGTCCAATGAAGTCATCCATGGTAATCCCTACTTAGATGTTTACAAGTGAGCATTGGTACATAGCCGGAAGTCCATATATCAAGAACACTGACTAATCCCAATGGCAGTCAAGTCAAATATATGACTTAGGCTTATGAGTAAGTCCAAGTAATTCCTACTTGGGAACACAAGTATCAATCTGGGCTTACCATTCCTCTATAAACAAGCATTATTATAGAGAGAATCTCCCACAATTTATATGTTTCAAAATAGAGAGGGGATTTTAATTTAGCTTAGTGTTTGACCATTGATTTCTCTATTTACTCAAGATGATATCAAGATAGGGTACATGATCATCACTATGTTATGTGTACACTAAGAGGATATCAAGAATTCCATGAAGAACTTAGATACTTTTAGAATATCCAAGATGATGTTCCCTATATGGTCTTGAATCAATCGTACCCAACTACTTGAAAGAAGAACAGTCAAATCACAAATGGCCTACTTCTTTTTAAAAGAGATTGATTGATCCAAAAAATGTGTCTTCAAAACATAACCATTATTCTATCCCTATATATTAATCTTTTGATTAATCAAGCACAACCACCTGTGTCCATCCATGACCAGTGATGTTTT
Organism: Viscum album; assembly: GCA_963277665.1. NCBI lineage: Eukaryota > Viridiplantae > Streptophyta > Magnoliopsida > Santalales > Viscaceae > Viscum > Viscum album. Next base: position 1,891,892,382 of record OY728165.1, on the reverse strand, counting down.
TCAAGGCTTGCATACTCTTCCAATCATATCATCATTATGCTGGCCTGCAAGAACTAACACATATGAAATACTACCAACCTTAAGGAAAATTTAAGGCCACACTAAACATGTTCAAATGTTCCTCCATTGTTGTGTTCCTTTTACTTATAAGGACACATCTTTTTCTATTATTGATGAGATATTCCCCACCTTTGTGGTGTTTATATCATCAACTTCACTAAGGATTGGAACTCATCCAATGGAACATGTTCCATTGACCACTAAATGTGGGTACAAGATATGTCCAAACTGATTCAAAAATATTTAAATTGTAAGATGTGATAACAATCCTGATTAAGGTACAGTAAAACTGATTTAATTTATAAGTATGCATGAAACTCCTCTCGAGTAACATCTACAAGCATCATAACAACAAGAGTAAAAGTCAAATCCAACTAACCAGCATGTCAAAAAACATAATCCTTTTATGATATCATCTGAATCATTGGTATGAGTCTAATTTCATATATTTCTCAGTTTATTGTACTATAGAAATCACCTATGATTCAAATGTAATATTAAAAGAGTAGAAATATTATCACCAAAATCCTATGTATTTTTGTATTGTTTATCAACATTATAAGTACTATGTGAATCAATGAATCATATCTTGATATTTTATCTAAAATATAGAACATTCATGATACAATCCATAGGATATTACTATAAAATAGGCTGAAGAACTCCCCATTCCTCCAACACTGAAGAAGAGAAACATGGTTCACACAACCCACTTGGAAGATGAAAAAGCCCTAGGCATTGCTAACCTACTGGAACTGAGCATTTATTGATACCCACACCCATAACAAGGGCCAATATATAGAATATCCACCCATTAAGAAAAATGCGAAATTTTAGAAACTAATATTCCTACATGGGTCGCATGAATCCTTAATAGTACTACACATCAGAAATCTCATCACAGTAATTAGTAACAATTTAAAATTTTAAGGGCACTAAATACCTTGGGTTTTCCCCTTATTATAGAATATTAAATATATCCCACCAAGAGTTCATGAATGAAAAGGTTCCTAGGAACTATCCCCAATAATATAGTTTAAAATAATTTTATGGTCAATGGTCATGTTCCTGTTGTATGGAATGTGAACAAGATGTTGAAACAACCATTATAAAATGGTTAAAATTGAAACGACACATCAAGGACTTCATTTAAGACATTTAATTAATCTAAATTTAATCTTTAAAAATTTAAACCGTGAATTTAAAACATAAAGTTCATGTTATAAGGAAAACTATAATTAGAACATTATTTTTGAAATTCAAATTTTAAACCCCCTTTTAAACATCTTTTATTTATCAATATGGTTCTCAAAAGATTGGCGTTAGTTAAAAAAATGTCAATCACAACCTGTAACGGAAAACACCCTTTGGGTAGTAATTGGAATTTTAGTTATCTATCAACTCATATATGTACAACTCAAAAGTAGATAATAGGTATATTATATATTAAAAATGGGACTGGTCAAGTAGGATTCCACCATATGTTTATATGTGAACCCATATAAGCCAATACAGACACATTAAATGATATTCTATATATTGGAAAAACATAACCCAATAGGGTTTAATACTAAGGCATAAAATTATATATTGACCTATAAGAGTCTGATTGATCCATTCTAGGACCATCAAAATGAAACCCCATTTTATTCAATACAATAATATTTTTAAAACACTCTTAATGGGTTTATATCATAAGAAAAAATCACAATGAACAAAACACTTCGTTCGAGTCAAGTATATATTAGAAGCAACTTGCCCCAACATACCTAATTGGATCAGGTTGTGCATTTATGAATTGGGTCTTATGGGTGGCCATGCCCAAGTCATAGTAGTACAAGCCTTTATAGAGGTAACCATTACTAATAAAATCAAGATTTACAGTGTCTATATTTATAAAAAGTTTTCAAGGCATTTCAAGCTCAAATATGATGGTTTGATTATATGGGTTACGATTTTACAATTAATAAAGTGCCCATACACTTTAAATATTTTAAATTATCCCCCATTTAATTGCAACCAATACATTTCATCCCTTGAAACCCAAGACACATGTATCAAGAATACCAGGATTGGATAGTTAAGCTATCACTATCAATCTATGTAGAAAATCAATATTTAGGTTGAGGTTATAACATTAATAAATAGTCATATATTAAAATAATAACTAGGAATACTATCATGTGTAGTAAATATCAGAAACCACATTAAATAATTACCTAATCATTGTATGCTGATGAACATAATTAATAATCACGAAGCATGGAACCATAATCATAGATCAAGTTATACAGGAAAAATTAAAGATAAATAAAAAACATTGAATAATACTCAAGGAAGGTATACAAATAAACATGAAAAACATATAACTTTAATAACTTAAAAATTTTGTATGATAAAATGTGCTAAAATTATGCTTTATATTTTACAAACATGTAGTCTAAATAATTACACAAGGAAAATATATCAATGAAACTACATGGAATAGAATATACACAGAATGTGAATATCTATGTGCCTATAATATGCATGAAATGGTACTTACATTACACACCGATCCAGGGGGTTATTACTGTAAATATCATAAATAAATAAGAACAGAAATTACACTAGTAACTCAATGTGAAATCATAGTCAAACATAGAAAATAACCTAAAAAAAAACCATCCCATCCCTAGAAACTTAGTCTTCTACCCATGCATGGAATTATAACTCTAGGACATAGCTATTTACCATGTTCTAAGACTTTTTGTGTCTCCTATATTGTACCCCATATAGTAAGACAATGGAAAAGAAAAATGATATGATACCACTTTCTAACATCCTGACCTAGGAGCCACTAAATGGTGTCTCAATCCAGTTAGTGACATGGCCATAAGAATGCCTCCTAATATTGCAGAGGATGCCGAATTGAAGAGAGGGTCAAAATATGTAACTATTGGGAGACTATACTATATTGATCAGAGTATAATAGTGGTATAAGATATAATAAATCAATAAATAATGGAAGCAATATAAAATAAAAGCAACAAAAGATAATAATAACTTATAAATTAGACAAAGACAAATGTAAAACCATGCATACATTTTCATATGGGGCTATAAAATCTAAAGTTGTAAACAAACATCACAATATATAATAAAATAGAAAAAATAAGAAAATAAAAAATTCCCCATGATCCATTTCCATCATAATTCTATGCTCTAACTAAGTCTAGTTCTATAGACTTTTAGCTATAATAATGACAACACAATCCAAGGATCCTGATCCTATAACTAATGAGGTATTTTTGTGTACCCCAGTGCAATGACAACAAGAAAATGGTGTGATATGTACTCAATATGAAAAAATGGTGTATAAATAAATCCATTCAATGAATATAAAATATAACAGTGTGCATGTTTTATAGGTAAAACAATAAATAAATAAAAGTAAATAAATCGGCTCGGGTTTCTCAAAGACACATGGTCGACCATACCAACTCTTTCCTAAGCTGGAATATCTATAACCATAATAAACCTATATAGATTTAATTTATATTAATAGAAATATATATATTCTAGATTAATGCATATGAGGTCATAATTGGGCCACTATAAGTCTGAATACAACCATGGACCAAACCCAAGTTTGTTCTTTGGTTAGGCATACATATCCTTAGATTTAATAAATTTTCATTCTTTATCTTTGATAAAATGAAAACATTGTTATTAATAGAAGGCTTATTTATAATTTAATATAGATAAAACCTTGATCCCATCCAAGGAAAAATATAAATATGATCCCGTGAATTTCTCCAGGATCACTATAATTACCCATCACCATTAGAGTCCGTGCAATGCAATCCGTAAAATAAATCCCAAATATCACTCTTGGTATGGTATAAGGGTATATCCCAATGATCCCATCATATTTATCTCAAATAGGGTAGTGAGTATCACTCATGTCATGGTATAACCATCATTCCACTAAGATCATCCAAGGTGACTCGCATAAGGAACCAATATCACTCAAGGGTAGGTAAGTAATCCATCCGGTGATCTTATCCAAGGAATTATATAAAGAATCAATGTATTTCTCTGATAATAATATATATCATGTAACCTATGAGAACACCCTTGTCATTCCTTAAAAGGAAACCCTAGTATCTCCTAAGGAACATAAAATCTCTACCAACCGATGAGGCCATCCAAGGAATTCTGTAAAAAGATACCCAAGTAACTTTCATGCTCTAATAAAATTCATTTAATAATTAAAGTTCAATTACAAGAGATACCATGTTCATAAAAATTCTAACACAACCCAATTATAAATAAGAGGGCCGTGGCCATTATTCATTTCAATTATAACAGAAAAGGAAATGTACTTAAGCACCACATTCATCATTTAAAACATTAATATTAAATTAACACTTTTGTATTTATAAATACAGATCCCTGAAAATGTGTTTTTATTAAAAATAATGACATGGTTTTCATGTCGTGAAATAATAAATTTATTTTCTTTAAAAAAACTACTAGACTAAAAATTTCAAATACAACGAAAATGTGATTGAGAGTAATAAGAAAGTAATGATGATCCCAAAAATTAAAACAACACCCATTGAGGGTGATTTAATTACCCATTAAAACATTGTCCACGATCCATATGTGAAAACCCCATTGGGGAATGATCATCTGAAGGTGTTTAACCTCAAACAGTTCAATTTTAAGGCACAACCACAAAAATTAATTTGAGCATTACATTCTTCATACTTAATTCCTTATTTAAGAGGATTTACATGAAAATACAATCACACAACACATTGGAGTAATTTATAAATTAGTAGGACTCAATGAAAAATCTATAGAAAACCTAAAAATTTCTTATAAAGGTCCACTCATCCAATATCAAGCCTTGAACCAATCCGTTTTTAAAGAAATAAAAAAACTGACAAATGCCATGAAAATAGAGTGAATTATCTCACATTAAGATAACACAGGATATGAGAGATAAAATAATAAATGAGGAAGGATAATTTGTAGACTTACAGATAAGATTTCAATGTGATGAAAGACCCCTAATACAAAGGCCATATGAGGGAGATCTCTACATATAGGGCTAAGGGTAGGAGAAGTTTGAGAAGATCCATACTGTGCACATGGGTGAGATAAAAAGGGAAGAGGAAAGTTAAAATGAAACAGAGGAAAAGGGTAAATTTACCCCTTTAAATGAGTAACACAATTAGACCACATGGTTGTCCAAACAGTGCATGGGAACATTCTATATAGGGGGATCATAGGGTTCATGTGCAGCATTTGAGAAACCATGTGAAAACCATGCATTTATCCTCTATGAAGAGGTCTGAAATATCTCCATGGACATGTGGATTAGTGTTTATTGGTTTAAAAAACTGTGTAACACCATCAACCTCTTTGAACAGGCTGCACAATTTCTCTTGGTGGGACACACTATTTCAGGAAAACCATGCACCTCTTCCATCTTCTTCGAGAATTGAGTTTTCTGAGACTGACACTTCTGAATCTCAACCAAACACCAAGACACCTCTGAAGCCTTAAAAGGTATATAAAAACACATTTAAGTGTTCAATATATTATATTTACAGTATGAATCTTGATTTAAGAATTACCTATAAACCAACCTAAAAAGCTCAAATTCCACTGGAATTTCATCCCAGTCAAAAAATATGGGATGCTGCGTTTACATTAGATGACCATAAATAAATTGCATCTTTATAATTTTTATCTCGATAATCAAGAGTTTTATATTAGAAAACACCATTTTTGAAAATGTATATTATATAAAAGGATAATGAATCTTCCTTGAAAAGGGAAGTGAGAAACAGGATGGCTACCTTTAAAAAAACATAATTGGGTTCCCAGATATGGATATAATTATAGGTAAGTGAAAATATTCTAATAGAGGAGAAATATAATTTCAAAAGAATAATATATAGTGATAGAGAGATCATGTTAATCAGAAAGTTAAAAACTAAAAAGATATAATTAAGTGAGATGTGGAAACTAACTTCAATTCATCAAAAATAACTATAAAATGGGAAAAAATTATTTTCAATGGACTTTTCCCTAGAGTTGAGGAATTAATTTATTGAAAATATAGAGAATAGAAAATGATATACTTAATTTATTTCTTTTCATTTCATATACATAATTTAATTCTTTGGTTTCTATTCGATCAATTTACACTTCTATCTCATCTATTACTATATGAAATGAATATTCAAAATAAATTATCTATTCCTAAATCATGAAAATTAACGTTTAATGGATCATGAGATCTATAAAAATATCTCAATTCATTTATTTTATTTGTATATTTTACCAAAACATAAATTTTCACCACATCTTATCCAAACTGGATTAATATTCATATGATATAATAATACATAAATCTCTAAAACCTCAACAATAATACCCAAGGTTTAACTTAAACCATTCTATAATTTTTTTAATAAAATTCCTCTAAAAAAACTTTTATAACATTGAAAACATAAAAAATATTAAGAACATTTTTCTATGATCAACTTTAACCTTTTCCCCAAAAACATATTTTAGTTCATAATTTCACACACCAAACACTTGAATACCATAACAAAATATTCTCATAAAACATTATTATAATTTATAAATTAATATGAATAACTATAAAACCATAATGGAAACATAAATTATTCCAAATATTAACTCTATCCATATTTTATAAATAAAATCGTAGACTATCCAATATATTCCTTAAATTTATAAATCATTGAAACTTCACCATAAATCACATTGTAATCAAATCACTAGTCAATTTCAAGGTCACCAATACTAAACAATTTATATTATCAATATCTATAATCACTTATTCCCAAATAAACATTATTATCTCACCAATATTCACAAATTAAGGGTTATCTTTTATTAATAATGTTTTCTCTAAAAATATAAACTTACTACAAAATCACTTTTAATAATTATTGATACCAACCAAAAAATTCTTTTAAATCCTAAATGAAAAACTAATACGAAAATATCCGTAGATGTTTCCCAATTAATAAAACCATAATATCATTGAAAAAACAATTATATAACATAATTATCAATTCCCAACACATAAATACATCAATCATTCCACTTACTTCTCAAAACATTAACCACAATTCATCAATATATTCAATAATACTTCCTTCATACAATATGGAAAATAATCATTCATTAAGATCCATCAACCTCAATCTAATCATGATTATTAATTTTGAAAAAGTAAAAACTACAGAAATGAATCATAACTTTAATATTACATTAACATTCACCTTATCCTCAATTGTAAAACCTTTTACTAGTAAAAACATTGTGATATTCTTATTGGGATTCCCCCAAGGACATATATTATCATAATTCCCAAACATTAGACATTTAAAACATTCAACCATTGGTGATACATTTTGGAAACCATTATTCCATATTCATTGTATTAACCAAAATTTTCACCTGTTCTCAATAATAACTTTCTCTATGTAGTTCTATTGTATAGTCAAAAAAACATTCCATTCCTTTAATACATTACCTTGGGTTTTTATTCACACATTATCAAAATACATAAAGTTGAATCTTCTTTCCTCTTTGGACTTCATAAAACTCCATTTTCCTCTTATTTGATTCATTTAGAAACTCAAATATGTTTTTTTATCAAAGATATTTTTAGATTACTTATTAGAAATAATAACATTCTTCTGAATAACATCCACCATTTCATTTGGTTATTTATAAGGAAAATAACTAAATTATCTATCATATTTTGGCCGCTTGGTTTCAAGGTTTGGAAAAAGGTCCATAGAATTCAAGGTAAGGTGTGTTATTCTTTCCTCCATCTGCTATGTCATCTGGGAGGCACAGAACCATTCTCAGCTGGGCGATGGGAGGCCTCCTCCATACCTATGAATCTAATTAGAGGATCTTATCTTTGAGATATGCCCTCTATTAAAAGGGGGACAATATCTCTTGGGTTAGTCCTAGAAAAATATGATAAATAGGCATGGTATCCCGGAAGGCCGATGGATCAGATGGCACCCAATGATAAGTGGTGTCAAATTGAATGTGGATGGTTCATTGATAAATGGGATTATGAGAGGTGGTGGGGTGATAAAAGATTCATGTGGATCAGTGTTGGTGGCCTTCAGTTTATACTTTTGCATTATAAATTCTTTGGGAGCAGAGGCACGGGCACTTCTCATAGGAATCATTGTTTGTCAGAGGGTGGGTTTTCAAGTGGATGAAGTGGATTCAAGCTCAGAAGTCCTGGTCAGATCGGTGAAAGGTATTTATAAACCTCCCTAGTACCACGTTTATGTGATCCACTGATGTGCATTTGCAATAGATTTTGGGTGGATTGTAAAGCATTGTTTGAGGGAGTCTAACTATGCGGCCGATGCCCTCTCACGGGTTGGAAGGAAGGAGGATGTGGTCACTGTTTATGATTGTTTAGGCTCCCTTACATTGGATTTTATGTCTTTTGATAAAGGGGATTCCCTTGGTTTACACCATTTTCATTCTTCTTCAACTCTTGGTTGGGTCGTATTTTTTGGCCACCGTTCAATATTATAATAAAAATGATTTTTTAGTCAGTCACTATGTAAGAAACAATAATCTTATAAATTAATCATGTAATCATGAAAATTTAATCATAGTATATCTAAATTAGGAAATCTATTTTCAATTTACGACACCTCAAATTTCACCTAGTGAATGCATGATCATTATCTATTCAAATCCTACATAATGAAACTTAATTATAATATGAATTAACCCAAGAATATCCTTTTAGAGACTCTATCGAAGAGTTTAGTCTCAGGTACACTCATCATGCATTGATGATGATCAAGTAAATACTCAATCTGTCCATTTAGAGTTGTTACGCCTAGGTGCAACTATGCTAAAACAACATCCCCATGCTAGTATTAATACATGGATGTATTTTTAGGGAGACTACACTCATTTCTATTCAGTAACATAGAACGTTCAATTATACATGGGATTATACCAAGAGTACTCACTAAATTATTCTCATCATTATTTTCAGAAGTAATGAAACATTGATTTAATATCGTATATAGTGAACACACTTTTCAAATATAAATATTACATCATTATAGATGAATATTTTAACACCCCGAGATTTTATGAAAAATATTCTTTTTAATTTCATTGATGTATTGTGTTGTACGCTATACTAAAAGGAGATTTCACTACACGCATCCCTGACTTGGCTTGCATTACACGCAATCACGACCTTCAATGATAGCGTGTGTTGTACGCAATACCGAGTTTCACTAAACAACAATATGTTATATAAACTAGCTGTTATGAATAGTAATACCAAAATTTTGAAATTATATAAATTTTATCTTTCGAAATGGACTTCATTTTTTGATTCGGAATATGGAAATTAGCCTATGGTGATTTTTTGTTATTTATCTGAAAACTTTCAATTTTTGATGAATAGTGAAAACACTGGGTTACTATTTAAAAACCGAGTTTTTATTTAAATAATTATTAATTTAATTTAATTTAATTTTATGTAAAAATTGATACATAATACCTATATAAGTTCAATTTAATTCATTGGAGTCATTTTATAATAATTTTGGATATATAAAAATTTTATTGAACTTTCAACGTCTTTTACTCACCACATAGAAGAATTTGAAAATTTACATAAAACATAATTTTACTACTTCTGTGGTTGTAATTTAAAAAATCCAAGAGACGCAGTTAATTTCAAGGAGTAAAATGTGGTTCAATTAGATAAAAATAATTTTTGGTGAATAGTAACTTTTTACTTTTATTTACCATGGTTAAAAGTAAATATGGTAATTAAGGGTAAAAATGATATTAATATTACCCTAACACATGACATAATTCTATTGGATAAGTGTAATCCGACCAAAAACAACCTTATTTATAAAATATTACCTTTTAGGTCCACTTGGATTAGATTAGGACATTTATTATTATTTTATTTATAGAAGAGTTAAAATAGTTAAAATCAAAGTTTAATGACTAAAAACTTTATAATATAGTGTTATACATTAGATAAATTCTACTATAAATATTTATTAGAATGATAAAAAGATTTCCTACATAATTCAATTTTATTTATAATTTTTAGACATAAAATAATTTAATTAATTTATTACACAATGATGATGCAGTAATTAACTTATTAATGAAATATTAACATAATTGATGTTATAAATACCCAAATAAATGTAATTTGATACTTTTTATGAATTCCACTAATTTCATAAGATAATATGACATGTTAGTATTGATTTAATTATCTTTTCTCAAACTAATCATGCTGTTATGAGTTTCACAAAAATCAAGTACCAAATAGTCTCAAAATTGAAATAAAATAGTTTTTAAAACAAATATTATATTATTAATTGTTATTATATTCTTAAAATTCTAAGGTTCATCCCAATGACTTATATAATGTTATATATATTAATTATGAACCACTTGGGGTTCGTTTGGCTTGTTATAGTACGTTTATTAACCATATAGTGTGAGAAAACAAAATACATGGTAAAAGTTAAATTATTAAATTTAGAGTTAAATCTAAATGATAAGGTTAAAATAGTAACCTAAAATTGTCTAAAACCTATTGTTTGAGAATATTTATATACATCCCCACCATAGATTCGAAATAAATCAATTTGGAGCTATTAAAAACCAAATATTTTTTTATTATAAAATAATATTTTAAGTTTTTTCAAAGGTTCCCCTCTCCTCCCTTATAAAAAGGGCACCCATTCCCTCTTTTCTTCACACCCTTTTGAGCCTTGAATCTCGGCCCTGCCCATCCAATTCATATTATCAACCTCTCTAGTTATATCATATAGGTTTTGGTCTTCTCAAAATACCATCTCTTGTGCCCTAAGAAGAAGTTTAAAAGAGGTGTGTTGAAGAAGATGTAATCTCTTCTACCGATTCATTCAAGTTTTCTTTAATCATCAACTTATTCTTCTTTAGTTGTTTCATAATAAAGTAATAACATCAGTATCACTAATATACTGATATGTTATTATAAATATTAAACAACCCCATTTCAACTTCTATCCATCATAATGAAAATGAAATCACCGTGCGTGCGTATGTTCGGAATACCGTCTCCACGCTGTGGTGTAATCTGTTTTTCCACCACCACCATACTCGGATGGGTATAATGGTGTAAAGAATAAATATATATAGTTATTATAACATCATAATTATTATGTGATATTAAATAATTCACTCCAATTCAATTCAATAATTAAAAAAATGATATCATCGCTCGTGCGTACGTACGGATTACCGTCTCCACGACGCGATGAGATTCATTCTCCATGTTAACCATTCACGAATGGTTATATAAGTATATATAATGAATATTAGTGAAATATATGACATGATAAATCTACTGTATTTATGTATATATATATGTCATCTACTTACTTCCATTCAAGTCAATAAGGAAAGAAAAACAGCGTTCATGCGTACGTACGACCTACCATCTCCATGAACGGTGTATTTCATTTCATTTATATATCTATTATATATATATGATATATAAATCATTATTTACATTCTGGAAGTATTTAAATCAATATATAATTAATAATAATATCAAGAACAACAAGTCCAAACACGTAAGATAAATAAAATGATTTTATCCAAAACGCTGCTTTAACATGGAACTTACAAAAGAACAGGTAATATAAAGTCATAAGTGAACCATATATGATATCATAATAATGAATATGATTATGTAATAAGTCAATGACATTATTTAAATAATTATATGGGAGGTTTGGATATGTACAAAGCATATCAGACCTAAGGTAAGGGATAATTTTTCAAATATCATTTTTATCTGAGATTGCTTATACATAAGTATTTACATGGGTTATATTTTTCATCCATGTCCATAAAAATGTTTTCAATAAAGTGTTTAATATTCCTACATATATGTTTAAAGTCATGTTTAACCCTCTTTTACTTTTAATTTGTGTTATGGAGGAATATTTAATTTGTTTACCATACATGGTACCTTTTTGACTTTTCCATTAAAAGTACGAAGAGATTGTTTTTTAACTTATACTGCACGAATGGATTTTTATGCTTTCATATAGACTAATTTCAAGAAGCTTCATCTACAAGTTTTCATGGTTATTTTCAATAAAATCCTTTTATTTTAAAATTGTGTGGCATTTTGTGAAAAGAAAATGATTTTTCAGAAGAAATGATATTTTCCTCAAGAATTCATTTCAAGTGTTTTATCAAAACTATTTTCCATCTAAAATGGAATTATTTAAAATGTTTATGTTTCAAGTATAATGTAAACATTATCTACATGGTTTTATTTTCTTATGATGAAATGATATCCATTTTTTAATATGGATTATGTTATGATGACATGATGTTTAAGACTCCCATTCTATTACATGTGTTATGCTATGATGTATGATTTATGATTTTGTGGCATACGAAAGAATGATTTCATTATGAGATGGGTGAGACCTATATCTACCTCCAATTCATTGGGTAAATACTAATATCTCATGAGATATACATGGCTGGAACGGTAAGTTAATCTGGTTCAGTGTTACCGGACTTGAACGCGGAGTGAACTCGATTCAGAAAGGGACTTTTTCCACTAAGATGGTCTTGGCAGGAATGCATTGGCTACTATGGAAATCATATCATATAATTAATGGTTTTATACAATTACATTTTTTATTCCAATCTTATTTTATCATAATTGATGTTAATTTTTTATATATCCCTTACGTACTTCCAAAATTTATGTCTTTTATTAAGATTTTAATATTTAGATTTTATGTTCATGTTTTTGTATTCAAATGTTTATGGATTGTTTTATGTTCTCTATGTTTACCCATACTAAGAATTTGAGCTCACCCTTATTATGTTCATATTTTCACCAGGATATAAAGAAAGGTTTAAGTAAGAAAACAAAATGGGGAAGATCTTTATGGGATATGTTGAAGATCTTTCACCACGATTAGTAGATTTTGTTCCGAGTTTCCAAAGACACTAAAGTATTACAGTCCTTGTGTGTTGGTTTTTGTTATGTATTAGGTATTCTGCAAAAGTAATGTAATTTCCATGTATGCCAAGATTTGGGTCTCTACAATTGGTATCAGAGGAATGGTTTAGTAAACCTTTGGAAACTAGGATGCAAAAACATTAGTGAGATCCCTAGAAGATATTTTTAAGGTATGTATAGGGATGTACCTAAGGTTACGTTTAAGTATAGGTTATAGTCCTAGAATTACGATAAATATCATATAATTATACCTAAGATGTTAGAGATTAAAAGTACTCCCCTTGATTAGGTTGTTTTCCTCGTATGATTTTTTCCTCTCACACTATTCTTTTTGGGTTTTAGAAAATGGTTGGAAACAGAAAGATTCACGATAATAGAGGATATGATGGACAATGGAATGATATTATTCACGAACAAACAAATGAAACGGGATTTGGAAGTCCAAAAATTGTTATTATGACTAATCAGAAATTTGATAATATGATCAATAATATCAACTTTGGTAAGTTTTCGGACTCAACTAATAAGAGAAAGATGGATTTTCATGATGATCATAGAGGAAATAAAGTTCAATTTTCATCATGTAAATAATGTCATAAGAGGCATTAGGGAGAATGTTTCCAACGAACTAGAAGATGCTTTGGGTGTGGAAAAGAAGGACACAAATCTAGTAATTGAAAAGGAAAAGGTTCAGTTAACACCATGTACAAGGATAATGGTATTTCTAAGACATCAATAATAGGTAAATGTTTAAAATGAGGAATGTACGAGCATTATGCAAACCAATTCCCTAAGGGAAAATCTCATCAAGATAACCAACATGGTCATATGGGTAGTATTTATATTGATGATGATGAAGAGACTACAAATGATATGTGAGATGAAAGAATTGTTCAAGATCAGTCAACGTTTTAAGAAGGTAGTGGAATGATTACATGTTTATCAAGAGTAATGTTGTATAAGTAATCTCATGGTACTATGGAATAAAGAGAGATTTAAGGATTGTCACATAATGGTTTTTACTTATGTTTTTTGAAAGTATGTGTTGAATGGTACCGGTAACCATGAAAGGTTATTCATATATTTTTGGAAAGCACATAATATGCGCATAAAGAAGGGATAAAGAGATAATGAAAGGTTTGACAGTATTTATGATCTCATGACTGATATAAGGATAATGTGATATCATGGTTTGAGTATATATAATTTTTTGGATTTTGGTATGTGGAAAGAGTTACCTTTTGACAGAATTCATGTTTTCACTATGGTTCTATGGTAATTTATGAGAATACATGATTAAGGTATTCACAAGTTTGTAATTTGACCAAGAAGATATATTGTATGATATATGGGGGATAAATGATGGTATTCACATGCTTTGAAAATGACATTTCTAGTAATTGTTTTCTTTATACTATGAGCATGGACAAAAGTATTTTGATAAGCCTAAATATTGGAAGGGATTATGTTTGTCATAAGTTAGTATTGTTTAAGGATATAACTTTTTTCGATATTATTGATGGAATGTTATAATAATATAGTTTTTGAAAAAGGACAAACCATAGGATGAGCAACAACCCGTCACGTTGGACAAGGCTGTGTGAATCAAACCCACAACCGAAGTATGACATGCCTTTATCGCCTACCACTAGAATACATGAAGTCCCTAGTTAGTAGAAACTAGTTTTATTAAGTGGTATTATAGATGAAGTATAAGTCCATTTTTGGAATCATATATGATTAACCTCACCATAGAAGGACTTATGTATATTTGATAACTTTTACTAACCTTTTGTTTGAGACATATGGAATGACACATCATTCTGTCACATGATTTGATAACACCTCACGAATGAAAAATTCAATTTCATTTCTTTAATAGATGAAGTGGAAATTGTTCAAGGCACAAAAAACGACGAGATTATACCGAAATAAAGTAAGTATTTCTTCTAATTCAAATTCTTCAACATTAGGGAAATGATCTTGAAAACCAAAAATGTTGTCCTAGTGCCCTTATATCTGATGAATCAGATTGTACCATAGATCATCACAAATTTATGGATTTGTGATTGTTGGCTTTTTCATAGCCATGTTCTCTACCACTCTCCATCAGAACATGATGGTTAGATTTCTCTTCCATATCCATATTTTCGCCTATGTCCTCCTATGTGAAAACCGAGTGATTAGTTAATTTGGGTAACCGTTACGTTTCATACTTTAATTTTTAATACAATTTTTTTTGTATTCCTTTTTACGATGTGGGTTTCTATTAAATAAACTTTCGAGTAGTAAACCATTTATAACCCCGACGAATTTCGAGGGCGAAATTCATTTTAAGGGGGGTAGAATGTAACACCCCGAGATTTTATGGATTTTTTTTTTTAAATTTCATTGATGTCTTGAGTTTTACACTACACTGAAAGGAGATTTCACTACATGCATCCCTGACTTGGCTTGCATTACACATAATTGTGACCTTCCACGATAGTGTGTGTTGTACGCAATACCGAGTTTCACTAAACAACGATATGTTATATAAACTAGCCGTTATGAATTGTAATACACACTTTTTGAAATTTTAAAAATTTTATCTTTCAAAATGGACTTCATTTTTTGATTCAGAATATTGAAATTATCCTAGGATGAATTTTTTTTATTTTTTTGAAAACTTTATATTTTTTGATGAATAGTGAAAACACTCAGTAACTATTTTAAAACCGAATTTTTATTTAAAAAATATTTATTTTATTTAAATTTATTTTAGGTCAAAATTTATACATAATACCTATTTAAGTTAAATGTAATTCATTGGAGTCAGTTTATAACAATTTTAGATATATAAAAATTTTATTGAACTTTTCACTGTCTTTTACCCACCTCCTAGGAGAGTTTGAAAATTTACATAAAACATAATTTAACCACTTCTGTGAGTGGAATTTCGAAAATCCAAGATACATGGTTAATCTCAAGGAGTAAAATGTGGTTTAGTAAGATAAAAATAATTTTTGGTGAATCGTAACTTTTTACTTTTATTTACCACGGTTAAAAGTAAATAGGGTAATTAAGGGTAAAAATGATATTACTATTTCCCTAACACGTGTCCTAATTCTATTGGATAAGTGTAATTCGACCAAAAACAACCTTAGGAATAAAATATTACCCTTTAGGTCCACTTGGATTAGATTAGGGCATTTATTATTATTTTATTTAAAGAAGAGTTAAAATAGTTAAAATCAATGTTTAGTAACTAAAACATTTTTAATATAGGGTAATACATAAAATAAATTTGACTATAAATATTAATTAGAAATATAAGAATATTTCCTATATAATGGTATTTTATTTATAATTTTTAGACATTAAATAATTTAATTTATTTATAACACAAGGACGATGAAGTAATTACCTTATTAATGAAATATTAACATAACTGATGATATAAATACTCAAATAAATGCAATTTGAGACTTTTTATGAATTCCACTAATTTTATAGGTTAATATGACATGTTATTATTGATTTAATTATCTTTTTTGGAACTAATAATGCTGTTATGAGTTTCACAAAAATCATGTACCAAATACTGTCAAAATTGACATAAAATATTTTTGAAAATAAATATTATATTATTAATTGTTATTATATTCCTAAAAATCTATGGATCGTCCAAATGACATATATAAGGTTATATATATTAATAATGAACCACTTTGGGTTATTTTTTTTTGTTATAGTAAGTTTATTAACCATATAGTGTAAAAAACCAAAAAGACACGGTAAATGTTAAATTATTTAACTTAGAGTTAAATCTAAATAATATGTTAAAATAGTAACCTAAACTTGTCTAAATCCTATTGGTTGAGTTTATTGCGACCCATCCCCACCTTAGATTCAAAATAAATCAATTTTTAGCTATTAAAAACCGAATATGGCTTTATTATAAAATAATATTTTAATTTTTTTCTATGGGCCCCTCTCCAACCTTATAAAAAGGGCACCCCTTCCCTCTTCTATTCACACCATTTTGAGCCTTAAAGATCTGCCAAACCCTGAAAATTAATCTTCTAATCCTCTCTAGTTATATCATATAGGTTCTGGCCTTCTAAAAAGACCATCTCTTGTGCCCTAGGAAGATGTTTAAAATAGGTTTGTTGAAGAAGAGGTAATCTCTTCTACCGATTCTTTCAAGTTTTCCTTCATATTCAACTTATTCATCTTTAGTTGTTTCATTATAAAGTAATAAAATAAGTATCACTAATATACTGATATGTTATTATAAATATTAAATAAACCCATTTCACCTTCTATCCATCCTACGGAAAATTAAATCACCGCGCGTGCGTACGTACGGAATACCGTCTCCCCACCGTGGTGTAATCTGTTTTCCACCACCACCTTACTTGGATGGGTATAATGTTGTAAAAAATAACTACATATTGTTATTATAACATCATAATAATTCTGTGATATTAAATTATCCACTCCAATTCAATTCACGAATTATGGGAATGATATCATCGCTCGTGCATACGTACGGATTACCGTCTCCACGACGTGATGATATTCATTCTCCATGTTAACCATTCAAAATTGAATTTAAAATGTATATAATGAATATTAATGAAATATATGACATGATAAAGCTACTGTATTTATTTATATATATATTTCATCTACTTACTTCCATTCAAGTCAATAAAGAAAGGAAAACAACGTTCATGCGTACGAACGACCTACCGTCTCCATGAACGGTGTATTATATTTCATTTATGTATATATTATATGTATATATATACTGAATATATATATGATATATAAATCATGATTTACATTCTGGAAGTAGGTAAATCAAGATATAAGTAATAATAATATCAAGAACAACAAGTCGAAACACGTACGATAAATAAAACGATTTTACCCAAAACACTGCTTTAACATGGAACATAAAAAAGAATGGGTAATATAAAGTCATAAGTGAACCATATATGATATCATAACAATGAATATGATTCTGTAATAATTCAATGACATTATTTAAATCATTATACAGGAGGTTCGGATACGTACGAAGCATATCAGACCTAAGGTAAGGGATAATTTTGCAAATCTCATTTTAATCCGAGATTGCTTATACGTAAGTATTTACTGAGGTTATATTTTTCATCCATGTCCATAAAAATGTTTTCCATAAAGTGTTTAGTATTCTTCCATGTATGTTTAAATTCATTTTTACCACTCTTTGAGTTTTACTTTGTGTTATGGAAGGAATCTTTTTTTACTATACGTGGTACTTTTAGGACTTTTCCATTAAAAGTACAAAGTGAATGTTTTTTTAACTTATATGATATGAAAGGATTTTTATTGTTTCATATCGCCTAATTTTAAAGAAACTTCCTCTACAAGTTTTCATGGTTATTTTCAATAAAATCAATTTCTTTTAAAATTGTGTGGAATTTTGTGAAAAGAAAATTATTTTTAAGAAGAAAGGATATTTTCCTGAAGAATTCATTTAAAGTGTTTTATCAAAACTATTTTCCTTCAAAAATAAAATTATTTAATCTGTTTATGTTTCAAGTATAATGTCTCCACTATTTATATGGTTGGATTTTTTATGACGAAATGATATCCATTTTTTTATATGGATTATGTTATGATGCCATGATGCTTAAGAATCTCATTCTATTACATGGGTTATGCTATGATGTATGATTTATGATTTGGTGGCATAAGAAAGAATGATTTCATTATGAGATGGGTGGGACCTATATCTCCATAAAATTAATTGGGTAATGATTTATATCTCATGAAATAGACATGGATGGAACTGTAAGTTAATCCGGTTCAGTGTTACAGAACTGGAATGAGGAGTGAACTCGATTCAGAAAGAGACTTTTTCCACTAAGATGGTCTTGGCAGCAATGAATTGGCTACTATGGAAATCATATCAGGTTCATAATGGTTTTCCACAATTACATGTTTTATTCCAATTCTATTTTATCATTGTTGATGTTTCTTTATGATATATGCCTTATGTACTTCCAAGATTTATGTCTTTGCTCAAGATTTTGATGTTTATATTTTATGTTCATGTTTTTGCATTCAAATGTTTATGGATTGTTTTATGTTCTCTATGTTTACCCTTACTGAGCATTTTAGCTCACCCTTTTTATGTTTTCTTTTCCCTAGGATATAACAAAAGGTTTTAGGTAAGAAAACAAAAAGGGAAAGATCATTCTGGGAGATATTGAAGATCTTTCACCACGATTAGAAGATTTTGTTCCGAGTTTCCAAATACACTAAACTATTATGGTGCTTTGTTGAATATTATTGTTGTGTATTAGGTATTCCGAAAAAGTAATGTAATGTCTATGTAAGTCAATATTTGGGTCTCTACAAATATTTATGATTATAAATATTATCTTGGAAAGAACTGTAAATTTTTAGTATATTTTGAATCATGGATACATAAAAACTAGAACATAAAATATCTATATCATTTCCAATTAATTTGTTTACAAACATCACCCTGCTTATATATATCTTATTTAAAACATTTCTTTATAGCTCTCTGAAGGGAAACATAATAAAGGGTGAAATCATATTCCCAATAAGGGTAAATGTAAGAGATATCGATTAATGATCATAAGTGGGAATATCATAATAATAAGTGTATGATAACATGATCATAAATTAAAATAATCTTACCCAATAAATAAAAGATCATTAATCATTCATCATGTATTAAGGATTTGTCACAAAAATAGAAAATATTTATAAGTGTTCATAATTATATGTAATAAAACATGATCCATGATAATATATCATAAGATTAAAAAATAAGTTGTTGAAAAAAAATAAGCATAGAATATTAATTCCTTTGTGATGGTTCAGTCTATATAATATCATTGTGGAAAATGTCCTATAATGTAAAAATAAACCTGAACTTTTCCAAAATCCCCTTACCAATAAATTCTATATAGTTAAATCCATCAACTGTTTGTATTTTTTTAAATATATCATATCTTAGGTGTTTTTCAACTAAGTTATCATTACAAAATACATTAAAAGGATATAAAAATCCACTCCTAACCATGAGATATATTATGATCTCTTGTAATATAATCAATATATATATATATATATATATATGAGTGCAATATAAAATATTAAAATTTTTATCATATCATAACCCATGGAAAAAAAATAGTTTTCATAAAAATTTGATCATCATAATGACAAAACATACATAAAATTATTAATGATTGCAACATTGTATCATAACTCTATTAAAGTATAAGAAACACCAAAGGATATTATCAGAGATGAAGAACCATTTAAAATATCACTGGAACAATTATTATAGAAAATTCCCATTTCATTTTGATATCAATTATTTAAAATCTAAAAATTTATAAAACATTATGGAAGAAATTTTATTTGGTAATAATCATGGACTATTTTACAGTATTCCTAATATAAAAGAGCATTTATTACATTGTGAAAATTCAATTATCTATTGTATATATAAATAAGTATTCCATTCAAATTTTTAGAAAAATATCCAAAGTACGAAATTTAGAAAATGATAAGAATATTCCCTTAGAAATAATGTATATAATGTAAAAAATTGATAAAATGAATTTAATAAAAAAAATTATAATATTTAAAGTAATATTGAAAATATTTTATAGAGAATATGAACATGCATGAAATGATTCCCAAACGAAGAGAGAAATAAATTTAGATTTCCATAAAAATGATATTTTAACCTCATGAGTACTTAAAGAAGATAAAATGGAAGGAAAACATGTAATCTCTAGAAATAACCATATGAGGCTGAAATTCATAATATTTTGGAGAGATAGATCATAAAACATGACCATTTTATATTTATGAATAAAAAATCCCAGTAACAATTATATCGTAACATAAAACCCTTACCCCTTTAGTTACTTTTGATTCCTCATCCCCATGAAAGAAATAAATTTAGATTAAACTTTCAAATCCATAAACATAAGGATATTATTGATAAAAACTTCCAAGGGATAGTAGATGCACCAAATAAACAAATATAGATGTATAACATAACATATGTCTCAATGAATACAAGTTGTGATGATAAACCGTTATAATATTGGTAACTTTAGAATCATATCCCCTTGGATGAAATAATTTGAATTGAAACTTCATATATCATGAAATAAGAAGTATTTATGGTATAACATTTACAAATTTAATAAGTTAGACAAGTTCAAAAAATTATAGATGAATAATTATGTCATAAATATCATATATAAACATTAAACGCATCATAATAACCAACCATGATAGATTGTGATGGAAAAAGAATCATATTTCTACATGGATTCATTAGTCCACATGCACTCAAGAGTGATAATTGCTTTTCCAATATGATGTAAAAGAGGTTTGAAATGGTCATTTAATCTATATAATAATATCTCACTGTATTTATGATATTGTATTCATCATGTTTATATTCATTTAATAAGTTTATAAAATTTTAATGAATAATAAAACTCGATATTTCTCAGTTATGATTTATACATCTTATTCGATAAACCTCCTTTATTGGACATTATACTTTGAAATGTCAGTCTTATGAGATTAAAAAAATCTATAGTCTGAAGGTAAAAAATATATTAATTATTTTTATCTTGTACTATACTATATATAATGATAAAATTGTGTGAATAAAGGCGGATAAGAAGTCTGCTTTTATATGTGAGGTAAGGGACACACATGGAATATCTTAAAAGGTTTCAATATTATAAGGTTACATTCATGTGAAGGTTTATCCAAATGAACATGGATTTTAAGGGAGGATATTATAAGGTTTTAATATATTAAACAATAAAAATTAGATAAGTATGGGTAGAATTCCTACCCTTATCTCTTGGTTTAACCCCTCGATAAACCATTTTTAACCTTAACCGTGATAACAAAACTTCACTATTATTACTATTCACAATGACAAAAAATTATGACAAACCTATTAAATTATAATAATTATGATGATTAAAAATTTTGAACCTATTTTACCATATATAATTTCTATAATTGGAAGAATTTAATTATAAATAATCATGTGAAATACATCAAAGAACCATTTTAGAAAAATGAATTTTTAAGCATAAAACTGAATTCGCTTCCATTAAATTAACTATAAAAACCATAAAATGAATGTTAAAAAATATCATTGAATTAATAATATAGAAATTTCATTAAATTCAATAATTAATATTGAAATAATTTATTTATTAAGATAAAACCAAATTGGGTGCTTAAAAGCAGTTTTTTGATAAATGTGTTGTTAATCTGAAAAATAGACTTACACTAAAATAATGTATAATGAAGATACCTATTTATTTAATTATATTATTTATAATTAACAGAAAATTATTTTATATAAATTTAAAATTAAAAACAAAATGATACTTCTTGAAAAAAATTATGGTTTTTAAAAAATAATAATTTTACAATATTCATTGAAAAACAAATTGTTTTTAAAAAAACCTCAATATTTACTCTAAGATAATATTAAAATTATTATGTATAAAATGATATTAGTGAAATTAAATAAAATTTCAAAAAATGATAAAAATTAATTTTAATTTATGTGATAAATAATCAATAAAAATATTTTGGTAGAAAACATATTTTTGAAGCATTGAATGACTTAATGGAAAATTGAGTTCATAGTTATTATACATCAATCAATAAATTTTAATTATTAAAATACATTATACCTTTTTTTAAAATGTTGTTTTTACTATTTGTACATGATTATTTAATTTCTAGGTTATAATGGTCACATTTAAATTATATTATTTCAATTATATGTCGTAGTTCTCTTAAAGATCAATGTTTCATATTAATGAAGCTATCAATGACAATATTTTTTAAAATCAAATTTTTAAGGTATTTTATTGAATAAAAAAGCATTTTTCAAGAAGAAAAGTTTTAAGAAGGTGTATATTATCGGTTGTTCCTTTAAATAATTGGATCATGCTGATACATAGATCCTTTATAGAAAATATATTCATCACATTATGAGAAATAAGGATATTGTCACATGCATCAATTATGTCAAGAAACGTGTCATAATTTTTTTCAATGATGAATGAATAAAAATTACAAGCTTTGGATAAGATAATTTTTGCATAAATACACGATATATGGATATTTCATTGTTGTTTATAGCCTTAGTCACAAATTTCTATGTTTTAGTCAAATTTTGTACTCCTCGAATGTAATGTAAAATAACAAGAAGATTTGAATCATTAAGGGGAAGGATATTGGAGATATAATGATAATTACTCTTACAAAGGTAAACATATACTTTTATAGTGGAGAAAAATATATGTTCTTTCTATATATAGAAGTGGAAAACATTTTGTTTCATAAATGTCTTGGACACATGAGCCTAAAATCCTTGAACAGATTTGTAATAATGATGAATCTTATGATCTCCCTAAACCATCATGTGATATGGCACACAAATGTGATGTTTTTTAAATTGTGGATGAATTTTCAAAATCATTATAATTCCAAATACTAAAATAAAAATAAGGTTCTTGAATTGGAGTATGTTGATGAATTTGGACTTATATCACCAAGAACTATTAAAAAGAAGAAAAAATAGGTTTTTATTGATTATTTCAATAGGATTTAATGTTTGATTGTTGTAACCCTGAATTATATGATTTTAGTGTTATTACTGTATATCATAGAAATGATGAAAATATTATTTGTTAATACATTCTAAAATTTCAAATCAAAAATTTCATGGAGTTTACTAATAGTGAAGTTGATCATTGTCTCATGAATCATAGGATAAAGAACAATTTTTAGTAGTGATAACCCCTTAAAAATAGTGTTTTTGGAAGGAGAAACTAGATCATAAAAAACACAGTGAGAATAATTCTCACTAAGAAGGATCTACTAGAGATCATTTGAATGGAGGTAGTCATGACGTATGACTATAATTTAGAATGAGTTTTTTCTGTCTGAGAGAATAAATCGCTCCATATGATATGTGGTATATAAAGAATCCAACACTAAAAAACGTTCATAATTTTAAAAGAATTTGATTTATTCTCAATAAGGAGGATTGAAAAGTCTTCCCCCTAGTCTATAGCCATTGAGTGATTACTAGATTAGAAAATTCA
The DNA here is from genome assembly GCA_963277665.1 of Viscum album. Taxonomy (NCBI): domain Eukaryota; kingdom Viridiplantae; phylum Streptophyta; class Magnoliopsida; order Santalales; family Viscaceae; genus Viscum; species Viscum album. The sequence goes on along the minus strand of OY728165.1, from coordinate 1,891,868,022 downwards.
CTATGTGGACTTGAGGAACACCTCCCGACTAGCCAAAAGCAACTGAATATCTACAAGGGCTTAGGTTTTGAAAATTTGGATAAAATGACCAAATTTCAAAGGAAGAAATAACAAAAAATAACCTAACATCTAGAATAAAGAAATACCAAAAAAAGTGGAAACATTGTTAATAAAAATGAAATATTATATATAGAGTCAAGGTTATGTCGATCCAAAATAAATTATAACCATTAGGCCTATAAAAATATTGAAAAAATAGATAAATAAAATTTATAAACCTCTACTATTAGTGAGTTGGACCTAAAACCAAACCTTTACCATTACCCATGAAATATTACTCAATCAATATACACTATACCTCTTCACACCCTAAACTTAAGAAAAATGAGGCCTACTCGGGTACCCAATGACCATGGTTTCCTGGGTAGGGTGTGAGTAAAACATATTTAGGCATTACCAATGTAGTCCTATTCAAAAAAACTAATGTATTATATATTATATGTGACATGATGATGACTGACCTATCATGGGGCCACTGGAAAATGAATTTTTAAACCAAAATAAAATGATGTAATAGTTGATTGGAGTTATCACTGAAGAGGAGAGTGTTTTGGGTGTGTTAATATCCAATATAGTCGGTATATACTATGAAATCAACAATTTAATTATATTTCTTTTCTAATTCAATTGTTTTGGATGTGGTAAAACCTTTGATATCTCCCTCTTAACACATTAAATCAATTGTCAATCTCTATCCTCTATTCTTTATTTAGTCAAATGAAACATCATCACCCCTAGTTATTTTAACTTAATCAGAGGGATGAAATAATAACATCAAACTATAATATAACATAGTATACTAATTGGTTATCTCTAATCACTCATGGTTCATCACATCAATAAAGAACCTCTAGGCGTCTTGTTCATGAAAACTATAGAGAAAGGAAGAATACTTCAAGTACATAGAACAAAAGGAAACATCCTAATATTAGTTGTTTTACAAAAAAATCAATAGATGAATATTAGAGAATTAAAATTTAATCATTGAATTCATAAATAAGGGAATGTATAATCGCTTAGGATTGAACACTAATGTTTTAGTGTTCCATTAAAGGAGTAATTATAGAAGAATAAAATAAGAATGTTGTAAAAATCAAATCAACTCATAATCAATAAATTATGAGATCTACCTCATCTTCTTAGTGAATAGTTCCACATTTATAGTAGAATAATTATATATCCTTTATATACATAAATTTTACAATTTGGGTAGTTTATACTTTTTCTAATTCCTAAGGCGATTCTAGTGTTTCATTAATAGTTATTAATTTTAGTTTTTGAGGGCTAGTAAATTCTTCATTGTATTTATGATAGGAATATGTGTATGTTAGAAGTTCCCAATCATCAAAATTTAGATTATCTCATATTTTGTTTTTAACTTTATTCCTAATAATATAATTATACCTATCTCATGGGACACCACCAATGATCGAACACCATATGGATTCTAGAAAAAATATGGTGCAATTCTTTACATAATAGAAGAGTATACCCTCTGTAGATATTTGTAGTAACATAAATCATGTGAGGTAGATAACACCCATTCCATGGGTGTATTATAATTTGAGTCAATGTGGGAATAGTACTTGTGAAAATTAACTTGATTTTGTTTTTGGATACATTAGTGTGTGGATATTGATAAATTTGTTTAGAAAAATCCGGGCTAGACTGTAAGGATGTTGGTTTGGTCCCACTATACATGGATCACAATCTTGGAAGATCATAATCAATATTAGTTGAGCAATCTTTTACTGATCTAAAAAATTCATCATCATATTTTTTCTATTAATATATCTTTTTTATATTGATGTTCATTTAACTTTCATTAATAAATTCTATATGTAATAATCAACAGTAGTGAAAAAATTATTCCAATTCAACGATCAACTTCATCATAAACTCACAAAATTCAGTCTTAATAATTTTAGTATCCTTCATTATATTTATCATGTTATAGACATTAAAAATCAAACAGAACAATGAAGCTCCAACCTCATAAATTGGAACTCTAAAAAGGAATCCTTCAATCAAGGCTATAATAACTAAGTGAGTCTTAGATGGCTCAAAACTTCATTTGACCATTTATTCATTTTCCTCACATTTATACATATTTTTCACTATGGATATAGAAATGGAGAGCGTAGATTCCCCTTCATTTATTCAATTCTTTCATACTTACAAATGAAATCAAAAAATTATCACACTATATTTCATCTATAATTTTTTCATTGATCAATTCCTGAAACATCGAACTCATGGAATCTTGTATAATTTTTGTTTTATGTCAATCCTATTTTTCAAATCATGATTTATTCAATTGATCCATATTAGAATTGGTTTTGGTTTAAACTGACCTCAATCTCTTTCTAAAAACCACATATGGTCTAATTTCATGTTTGTTATATAATTTTCAATTTAATTCCATGGATTTAGATGTTTTGTCAGTCTTGAATGAACTCATCCCTTTTAACAAGTGTTGTGCTTCAATTATGGTTGAGGGTTTCAATAGTTTTAGTATATATATAATATAGTGGTGAGGCAAGGTCATTTGAATTTTCAATGCATGGAATGTGTATTTACTAATCCATGAATGGGTATATTTTCTCCCATAGTATATAACATTCCATGTGTGGAGGGTGAGCTTCGATACTGTACATGTAATGTGTTGGATTGTTTATTGGTGGATTCAAGAGTCTCGGTTGAGTGTTGGTAAGATTTGGTGTGTCATTATTGACTAGTGTTACTTATGTGGTAGACTATGGTGCTTGAGGTTAATTGGATGTGGTTTAATGATGGTTTGTGGCATGTAGCCTATAATTTATATGCATGATCCATTTAAATGCGGTTTTTAGTATATTGTAGAAGAATATTTCTTATAGTCACTTATAGACTCTTGTTGTGATTTATCGAGTAGGTGCAATAGGTTTTGGAGAGCTTCAGGTTTGTGATCATTTTATATGGATATCAAAGTAGGTTGAATTGGTATTATTATGGTTAGTTGTAGTTATTTTATTCCTTATATTGAATGAGGACTCAATCCTTCAATTTAATTAATACACTGATGTAATGGGACATTGAGCGAGTTGGGATTTTTTTTTATTAGAGACAATTAACAGATCATGAGAAGGATGGGTTAGTTAGTTTAGGGTAGTTAAATTGGTTCCATAGTTCTTTGAGAGACCATGAGGCTGGTTTGATATACTTCTTATAGAACCTTGATTCACCATGAGGGGAACAGTTAGTTGAGTACTTTTATAAATTTCTACTTCCATCTATATAGTCAAAAAATTATTATTATTTTCATAGGAAATGTATAGAATAATTCAAAAAATAATCAAAATAATGTAAAATCTAGAAAAGTGGATTGTTTAAACTTTAATGTACGTCAAACCAATTTATAGATTTCACCTAATTCTATAATGAATAAAAATTTAAAATTTATGATTAAATACATTGAAAAAATTAATTCCAGATTAATTCCAAAACTAATTAAAATAAAAAAAATTCCAAAAATATAAAACCCATAAAAAATAATTCCAAAATTTGAATCAACATATGGATTCTTTCATAAAAATTTGAAAAAATCATAAAATATCATGTTTTAGGAAAATTATAATTGAATTTCCAGATTTCACATAAGTATAAAAATAAAAAATAAATTTCCCTATTGTTATAAAATGTATGGGGGTAACTTTAGTAAAACAAAAGTAAAAAATTATGGATATTTCAATTCTCATGACACCCCCAAACTTGAACTATTTCACTCCCGGGTAATTTCTTTGATGAACATCCAAATGATTAATCAATGGTTTATGAATGGATCTTCCAAAAAACCACTTCCAATTTTTTATAAATCAAATAACTACTTCTAATAAAAAATAATATTAAAAATAAATGTACTTAAATATCTAGAAGCATTATGTTAGTTCACATATATTTAAAACAAATTTATTAATCAACATGCAGCTTCAGTAAAAACATTCTTCCAACATGATATCAAGATAAATTTTAAAAGTAGTAAAAATAATTCAATCATTAAAATTGATATTCATCCTTATAAGACATTAGTACTTAATCAAGAGAAAATGTAATTCATAGTTACATTAATTGATAAATTATTATGCTTCTTCTTTGAATTCATTATACTACCTCAATTAAATTCGAGAATTGGTTCAAATTTTGGGTTTTACATATAATAGATCTTAGTGGGATAGGGATATTAAGAATTGTGACTTTCCTAAATACCTTTCCCCTATGCTATCTTTTCAAGGTTTAGTTTCACAATTCATTGATACTTCTTAAATGAAATTCATATATATCATATTCCCCCACATCATAAATTTTCAAAATTTCACAAAATATCAATTAGATTTGAAAATTTACAATTATTGAAAATGTACTAGCCATATTTGTGAAAATAAATATTGACTATATAGATAAACTAATTACATGACCATACCATGACAATAGGTATACCCCAAAACAAATTTTAATAGTTAATTCCATGAATAAATTCCTAGCAATTCTGCTTGTAATTCACTATAAATATTATTTGATGGTTAAAATCACACTCACGTGCTTATGTGGACTTAGGAAGACTTCCATGTATGATCCCATCTGCTTGTTTTAACCCATTTCATATTAGTTATCTAAATTTATTATATATATTCTCTATAAGGTGCCACTCAATCACCTCATTTAGGTAACGTAGGTTTGATTTCACTAATTTAATTTCCTCAAGCTTTGATTTTGGTTCCACTGTTATTTTTCATTTATAATAATTTCATCATCTCAAAAGTAAAAGAATACATGAAATTTTTAATAAATTCACTTTTAAATATTCAAAAAATATATTTTCAAAACAAATGAACTAATTATATTATATAATTTTATTTTTTTCTAGGATGAATAACATTCATTTCATGTATTCCTATCCAAAATTACTCTAAAATGTTCAAAAAAAAATTAAAAATTATCTAAAAACATTAAAATAAAGTTTTGAACAATGAGATTTCATTTATTTTAATAAAAAAATATAGAAACATAAAATGAACGAAAATAAACACTTTTTATATCCTATTTTACATTGTTCTATTCCCCACACTTATGATATACACCATTACAATTAATTACAACAAGCAATTTTTTTTTAAATTTATAGTCTTTTAAAAAAATATAAGATATATATATATATATATGTGCAAGTAAATTAATGACATAACCTGATAATTATTTATTAAATGGAAGAAGGGGCAGTTTGGAATTATTTATTATATATTTCTAAAAGTCTTCATAGTAATTCCTCACTTTTTAACATTTAAAATGAATGGATACTTTTTATATTTTCCTTCGATCTCAACTATACAAAATTGAAAAGTAGTTGTTCTTATATACACCCTAGTCCACTTGGAATAATATTTACGAGACATGAGATTATTCATTGAAGATAATGGTAGAAATTTGTCTCCAATATCAATGTTTCTTTTCTGTATGTACTTGTAATAGATAGACATGAAATTTTTCTTGGAATCCAATGAATTGTCATAACATTATCTGATCTATTATTCAGGCTCCATAATATATAGAATAATTTTATCTAGGTTTTCCCCCAAATCTAGGATTACCCTATTCTTGGTATAATAATCGATGTTATATAACTCTACATAAATGTGATATTTCTTTACATAAACTATTATTTACAGGCACATACATAATTTTGTTATTAGGTAGTTTAGAAAAGTTATAGTGCATGTTTTAACTTACGACTTTAGGTCATCATGGTGGGTTGCACTGTATTTTTTATAATTCTATTTATCCCTATATTAGATACCTCTTCTTGCCTATTTTTTCTTTAAGATGTATGCATATGAGGTTTTTTTTGTGAAATCCCTATTTTATCACATGGTCCTCCATTTTCTAACTATAAAAGTGTGTTCATTATTTATTCATTATTTCTCATGTTATTCCAAATATTTTAAAAAAATTCATACTTATAAATTCATTGAAAATATTTTATTCCTCTGTTATAGTTTTTTTCCTCAATCTATTTTGATACATAGTAAACTAATAATACTATATGAAAAAAACTAATTGAGATAGGAAATGGAACCATGAAATTAATCCAAATACAAAAAAATATTTCATAGAAAATAAATGATTTTTGGGGAATTTCATATCTTTTAGAAATTCCACCAGTATATTGGATGTTTGGATAGGCTTTTAAAAAATTATGCAATTCATCAAAAATTAAAGGCCAAAATAAACCATCTTCTAAAACCTACAATGTAGTTAATTGTTGTTCCAAAAAGGACTTCAGATGCCGGTGTATAGCAAAATGTAAGTAAATATTTTACATTTTCCATTGGGATACACCTAATAATTACATGGCCATTAAAAATATTCCATAAATATTCATTTTCAAAAATATAATAATTTGAATCATTTTTAAATTTAAGTTGTTGATGGTTAGTAAATGTGGAGGGTACATTTCATGTGACTTGAAAAATGAAATGATCGATGTACTACGTTACTTATGTAGCATTATACATTTTCTCATGAGGTAAATAATCATCCACTCTTATCTTAGTGGGTGGTTTTCCCTAGATATTGTAAGGTAATCTACCTATGTGATCGAAAATAATATTTTCAGAACACTTTTTTGATTGATTTACATGTAAAACTATTTCATCATCAATACTAACCTCAATAGTCGTGGTTTTATATTAGCCTCATGATAAGATTTATTTCTAATATATGATTAGAGAATATAGATATTTTACTTACTAACTTATAATACTATAATTTTTATAAATCCATAAAAATTGAAAAAAATACTTTTTCTATTTCTGTGTAAATTATTTCGGTTTTTTCCAAGGTCTAAAACGTATAGGCTATCACAGTCTGGTGATTTTCAATTTATTAGGACAACATATCTCCAAAAGAATTATTACAGGAATCACATAGTATATCAAAGGGAATGCTATAGTATGGTGGAATGATTATGGGGGTTTTTAGGCATTATTTGAGCATATGAAAATAGATCCTACATGAATCATCAAAAATAAAATTAACTTCCTTCTTGTGTAGGTTATTTAGGGGTAATTGAAAATTTTAAAATTCCTAAATAAACCTATTATAAAACTGATAATGTTCTAAAAATGACCAGATATGTATCATAGTTGTAGGGTATGGTAGTGTGGGAATCACATCAATTATGGTTCTGTCAACTTCAATAACATATTTCAAAATTATGTGGCATAGAACATTTTAGTTTTATACCATAAATTTATTAATTTTAATGTTCAAAACTATGTTTTTATCTATGAATTTTTATAAAAAACTTTTTAAAATATCAGAACAACTTTCATAAAAAGTTTAATAAATAGTGAAATCATTCTGAAATACCTATAAAAATATAAATTAAATCTAAAATGATACAAATTAATCACCATTTAAATGTACCTGGGGAAATAAAAGGCCTAATGGAATTATTCAACATAAAATCATAAAAAGTGGTAGGTGAATTCAGTCATTTCATGAACATCTAGAGCTATTTGAAAATGAAAATACCTAGAAAATCCATCAAAAAACAAATTATACCCTTCTCTTATAGTTTCTATAAATTTTGGTCTTCAAAGGGAATTAATTATTTTTCTTGTTACAAGGTTTAATTTTTTATAGTGAATTAAAACTATATATAGTTTTTGAATCATTGTGGGAACTAATACATTTTTTTATTCTATATAATTGTTTAACCTGTTTTATTTAGAACAATTAGAATATAACTTACCCACTAGGTTTTAGATATTGGGTATATGATTCCATCTCCAAAAATGTTTTCTAATTCTTTTATTATAACTTCAAAGATGGTTAGGTTGAGACTCATTTGGGTTTACCTAATGTGTTTAGACTCAAATTATTGATAACTCCTATTCAAGTAGTTTATACGACTAATCCATGGAATGTCTCCCATTTTCCTACATATGATCCTAATGTATTTTTAAATGAATTTATGTTGTATCATTTGATTGAGGATTATATTATATGATATTTTTGGTGTAATTTTGTTATTTTCCTCAATAATAGAACGTTTTTTATTGGTTTTAAATAGAATAAATTATAATTTAGGTGGGTTTTATAATGAATTTTTTAATTCAGAGAGATCCATGCTAGTAGCCTACATATATAAACTATATGTTTTAGGGATATTTTTGAGGAAATCATTAAAATATTTTTCATAAATTTCTGTAATTTTTTCAATGTATGAAATATATCCTGGATTATGATAATTAAAAAAGTATAATCAAATAAATCAAGTGTTTATTATGCTTCCTGTAGTCATTTTATATCATCAAATATTTTAATCTCCTCCTTGGAACAATATGGTAATTCAAAGTGCTTTAATGTAAACATAATTTGATCATCATGGGGGTATTTCTTTGAATCATGAAAATTAAAATTCTTAACATGTTCTCTAAAATACATTTATAGTGTTTCCCTATTAAGACTTATTATTAATTTGGTATTATAATGAAATGGTCTACCTAGAATTATAGAGGAGTGAACTTTTTCTATTTTTATTCCATATTTAGAATTTAGAAGTATTCAGGATATATAAATCCTTATACACCTACTAGAACATCCTCTACAACTCCAAATAGATAGGATGCGGGTTTGTTAAAATATTTCACTATAACACAGGTGGGTCTTAACTCTCCGATATATAGGAAAGAATGAACTGAATAAGGAATCACATTATTTGAAGCTCCTAAATCATATATTTCATTAAAAAAAGTGATTTCCAATATAATAGGATACAATGGAAGTATATGTATCTTATAATTTGTTTGGTATTTATGGTGTAAAAGGAAAAAATATATTTCTTTCTAGATTTACATGTTCATGTCATTATAATCATTTCTACCTGGTGAACATGTGCTTAAAACATTTTTCATACCACGTGATTTATCGAATGGATTACATCAAAAAAAATTTCAAAATTTTAAATATATCTAAAATTTATTTTTTATAGTACATCATCATTAGATTTCATTTACTATTTTACTCTAGATGAAAAGAGAGTTGGGGGATGATTTTAGTCTTACACCTTGTCCTTTACCATGTATTTATTCAATGGGGTAGTTTCCACAAGTACAACATTTTTAGGGTCATTCTTAGGGATTGATTTTTTAGATTCTATGGGTTTTCCACTTATATATTTGGATTTTGATGGATTTTCATCAAAATTATGTTGTTCTTTACAACTCCTCAATGAAATGTAACTAAAATTTCCTTTAGGTTTAGTAATTGGTTGGGTAGAAATCATACCTCATCCATTATTTTTTGGATTATTAGGAGTAGATATAGGTATGCCAAAATATCCTTCTAGAACCTTAATTCATAATTCATGAGTCGATATAGACTTTTTTAGCTAGTTTTTTATTCTACAAGTTGGCTTAGTTGTTTTTGACAAATAGTTCTTAATTCTATTCTTATTGATTACTTGTATGTGGATGAGAGTTGCTTTTATGAAAGGGTTTTTTTTCAGGAGTGTTTACTGGAAACCATTTTGGAAGGTTATTATTTGTGAATATTGGGTCTGAACTCTATTTTGACTATTATAATAATCTATGAATACTTAATTTATTCTAAGTTATTTTTTGTAATGCCTTTGGTACATAGTATTGAAACATTCAGTTCCATGAATTCGGGGGTGACCATCAGTATAAGTGACCTAAGAGTAGTAATGTTTTAAAACCATTTTAGGTTTTTTGTAGGTTCTTTTTAATGCAAGCTACTCAAAGATAACTATCTCAAAATAGAGTTTAGTTTTTATTTTTACGAAAAGGGGTGTAAGAACTTTTTACCTCATATACTCCTCTTATCATAGTGTATGTACCAAATTTAGTAGTGTTTGAATAATTCATTATATTGACTCTCTCACTTCAATATCATACTTTTATATGAGTTCTTATCCAAAGGAAGAATATATATGGTTGTTATAATTTTATATAAATCCCTTGTAGAATAATACCAGGAAATGGAACTCTTCATAATGTTGATATGCGTACGATGCATTCATTCACTTGAATTTCTCAAGAAAATAACTGATAGTTTCTATACATTATTCCTTTATAACCTTAATTTAATTCTATATCTAAGTTCTCTTAGATGAAAGTAACTATTTCTAAATTAAACATTTATTTATTTTATCCCAAGTGGTGACTTCTCTATATTGTATATTATATAAAAATTAATTGGTTCCTCCTTTAAGAGATATCTAAAAGGCGTTTCATTTGACTTTATCTTATGAGACTCAAATTTTTTTGAAATTAATAATGAAATTAGAAATAATTATTAATTGTTAGTTAGGATCCTATTATTCTAATCCATTAAACTTTGAAAGAGTTGGATCATTCCTTTTTAAGTTTCAAAATCACATTTGTCATTCATTTGTAACTACCTATTATTGTTTTTTAAATTTATTTAATACAATTATCTTCAATTCATATTCAATTGAAATTAATTTTATTATATATATTCATTACCTATAGTTTCTCTAGTGGAAGAATATGGAGTGGGTTAGGAGTCATTCATTAGAATTGTGATGAATATTATTTCTACTTCATTAGTGATTCTTAACTTTTTAATTCATTCAAGGATAGTTCCTTCGACCATTGGATCAAAACCCATGATGTGAGATTAACTAGAACAATTCATGTTTTAAAATATGTTTAAACAAAAGTAAGACACAATAATGGATTCCCTGAGAATATTTCCAGTTTGATGAATGAACTATCATAGGGACACACACAAATTTATTTTTGAACTGAAATAAAATTATTTAATAGTGGGATTCTGTTGCCTCTAGAGAAGAGAGTGTTTTGGGTGTGTACTTTGGTTGTTTATTTGGTTAAAAATATGAAACCAACAATTTAATTGGATTTTTATCAATTCAATTTTTATGAAATTATCCTAACATCAAATATTCCCCTCCTAATGCATTAAATAATCATTCAATTTATCTTATATATGCTAGTTTAAATCAAATGTAACGTAATTGGATTACCCACCCCTAGTTTTTTTGGTTTAATTTGAGTGATGAAATAATCATATTTGTTTATAATCTCACCTATACATGTAATTCAATAACACTAATCACTAATAGTTCCTCAAACTATTTATGATCAAAATCTTTAATAATCATGAGGTTTAATTTTCATGAAAGCTTTTGGAAAAGGAATAAGAGTTCAAGTATATATAAAAAATCTATATTAATATTACATAACTTATTTAAAAAAAGAGACATGGTTAGAAAATAATTAATATTTAAGTATTTAATTTATCAATGAGGGTAACATGAATCTTTCCGTCCTGACCACTAAGGGTCTAGTATGATATCACATGAGTTATTATAGTAGAATAAAATATGAAATAAGTAAAATTGTTACTCAGATCTCAATAAAGTAATTAAGTGAGTAGCCTCCTATCCTTATAGAATATTTCCACCATTTATAGAATAATAATCATAGTTCCTTCACATACTTACAATTTTAACCCATGAGTAGTGCATTATTCTTATACTTAACTCAGGTAATTCCAGAGCTTTCAAAATGTTCCTCAATATCAATTTCCAACTCCATTGAATTCTATTTTAATTGGATGATTGGTTGCATCCAAATAAAGAGGTATGGATCATCTTAGATGAAATAATAATGATTGTTATTAATTTATTCCTTATAACATTATTAGAGAAAATTGGAGGACTCTTTGTTTGATAGATCTTTGAATTCATTCTAGAAAAATTAGTTGGTGCAGTGCTTCTATAAATCATAGAACTGTAGAAATACATGAGGTATTTGTTATCAAAATCCTTACATGAGGTTGATGATTCATGTTCCCTAGGGTGTCCTATAATATAAGTAATGGTGGGCATGAACAACATTAAAATTGGAATATGTTTTTATTTTTCATCATCTAAGAAATGGTGGGCTTGATAAATTATGTTGGGAAGATCAAGTAAGACCTAAATGGGTTTTGGTTTTATCCCAATATTCTGGGATCATAATTTTTTAATATCATCATCAATATTGTTCAAGCCTTATTCTACAGATCTTAGAAATTATTTTTCAGATTTATTCCTATATTGCCTCTTGTATTACTGACCTTTATTTTATTTCCATAAATCGATCCTAAAGGTAATAATAAACACCAGTGAACAAAGGTATTCCAAAAATCTAATTGAATCATTATCAACATAAAACATTAGGGAATCTAATTTTGGGCATCCTTTATCATCTCTTTCATCTTCTTGACATCATAAATCTCATTTAAAATGTATTTTAATTCCTCAAAACATTAAAACCCATAAAAGAACTCCTTAAATTGATGATTCAATATATAGGTGAGGATCATATATATTGGAACATAATCTGAGTATTTCATAATACCCCCCGTATTCACGTGTTTTTTGTCACTATGACCACAAAATTAGAGAAATAAAACGCCCATTCATGTCTTTTAATTACTTTTACCTAAAAATAAAATCATCTCGTGATCACATTTTATTCCTTTTCTAACTTGATCCCAAAAACATTCATTAAATTTAATATTCCTGGATAACTACACAAGCATTGGTCAACATTGATCTTATTTTATGAATCTTGTTTAATTCGGTCTGTTCGTAACAGAATTAGTACATTTTTAAACTTAACTCAGTCTCTATCAATAGGAAAAAAATTCTCTACAATGAAGCAATGTTTATAATCTTTTTTTTTTGATTCCATGATCATTAATTGTGCTTCATTATTGAATAAATTCATCATTGTGGTCATGTTTCATTCTTTGTTTGAAGTTGAGGGTTCCCAGAGGTGTGATATATGTTAAATAAAATAGATATGAATGGCCACTTGGATCTTCAGTGCATGGAATGTGTGTATATAGATTTATAATCAGAATCAATTACTCATGTAGTAGAGAAAATGAAATGAACAAAGGGTGATCTTGAGTAATAATCTAGGTATACGAGGGATTGGTTCAATCAATCAATGGAATCTAGTATATTGGTTTATCCAGGTTAATATTCAGTGTGGTATGTTTGATAAATGGTTTTTAAGAGGTATAATATTATAATTATGGTCAATTGGGTGTGAAAACATAAAGGGTGTAGAAAAAAAACATGGAATTTAGTGGCGTGGTCGATTTTAATTATTATTGTTGTTTAATAGAGAAAGAGTTGTTTTATTCTCAAATGAAGACTCCACTTATGGTAGTTCGAGAATGTGTGATAGTTGGGGAGAGTTTGTGGCTAGTACTCAAGGTAGTTGGGGGTAATTGTAGGTTGAATAGGTTTTCTTATAGTCAGCTTCAATACCTTCATTTTCTAGCATGAATGGGGCTTCTCGTGATTAGTTTACAGACCATGGGGATATAGTGGAAGGGTAGATGCATATGTATTTTGATCATAATGATAGTTAAATAAGCATGATAAGGATGTGTCTAATTGGTTAATGGTACATTAAAGTGTTCACATGATCAGTTGTGTGACCATGACACTGGTTATATTTAATCCACAAAATAGCTTGACTGACCATGAGAGATATGGTTAGTTTACCCATTTTTATATTTTTTATTTAATCTACATAGTAAAAAATCACAATTATTCCTATAAGAAAAGATAATATTAACATATAAAATAGTTAAAACAATCATATATAATTAATATTATCCAATTTATATGTTAAACTCCTTTAAATCAATGTATGGATTTCACCTAAATAAAAAATTAAAGTTAATCTTTAAATCCATTATAAAAATAAATTCTATGTTAATAATTTTTCTTAAAAACAATAAAATTTAATAATTTAAAGCATGGGAAAAATATTATTCCAAAATTTGAATTACTATATGGATTTGATCATTAAATACAAAAAATGAAAAAAAATCCTTAAATTCTATTTTAAACCAACTATCAATAAATTTCATGATTTAAGTAAATAAAAAAAATACATAAATTACCCAGTTTTTATAAAAATTATGATGTTGGTTTTATTTAAATATAGAAAAAAATTAAATAAATTTAGGATCTTATCATATGTTCAGAATAAATAAATAAATAAACTATGGTATCATAAATAAATAAACATAGTTGGTCCTCATGTTTTTATGTGTAACTCAACATTCACTATGACTATTTTGGCTTATGATAAGTTTCTATGATCAGGAAACATACCATCTGATGGATACAAGTCCTACCCATGTATTGCATGGACAGGGATCCATTGGATATACCATAATATCCTTGTGAGTATCCTAGGAATCACAAATAATAACAAGTTCAATTCAGATCCTTGGGACTTCCCATGGAATCCCTTAATATTAGGAATAATCATTGGATCCTAGGTATTCCAGTAGTCTTATAATATGTACAGGCTCCTCAACCAAATCCTATGAGTCCTAGGCATCTTAATGACATAGAAAAGACATCCAAATCCTAGGAGCCACTTTTAATATTTAAATCATCACCAAGAATCTCACCGGATCCTAGGTATCACTATTAAACTCATAAATTATCACTATACATACCTCTAAAGCCTTGATAATTCTATGAATCTATTATATTGTCACTTTTAGTCATGAAAGATCCAAATTTTCACTTTGAATATCATAAATTATCATCAGTAATCACTTTGAATCTAGAAAATTATCATCAATCATCAATATGGATAATAGGATTTACTAGGAATCTCTCTTGAAATCATAAGTCATGATAACCAATACCTAGGGAGGTGATCCTCAACATCATCAAGTTACCAAGAATTATTATATAATATGGAGGTAATTTTATACATCCATCATTGTGTTGTACTATTAAATACAAGGGTGGTAATCCTAGGAATATGTTGATATATATCCGGGTCCATTCATCCACATATTACATATCATGAAAATAATAATATTATTAATAATTACAAGGGTTGTTCCATTTCCAAACCTATCTTGTATAATCATGTTCAGTCTCACATGTGCATGAATCATCATTATTACTTGCTCCATTACAAGCTCACGTTGTTTAATTGGGTTCTATGGTTACACCAAAAATCATCTATACCATCTCAACTTCAATAACCATCCATAAGGTCAGCATATATAACCGGGGAACCCTTTGAGGTCCCTATCCCACATAGTGCATGAAAACATCTTATGGGTTCTTCTATCTCATTTCTAACTAACAAGTCATAATCCATCACAGAGAGGGGACATTTTCCCTCAATATCTTCATAATAATATCGTAGCCTCAATGGATTTATAGGATAATCCCTACTATAATCACTATAGTATGTTTACAAATAGCCCATTTATCATCTTAATCCATCCTCGGTAAATTTTCTTTCCCAATTTATCCAAATGTCTCAACCAGGGAATTCCCACAAGGTTCTCATTCTATAAAGAGGGTTAAAGACTCACCCCTTCTCTTGTATCAATATATAAATGACATTAAAGAAGATCAAGGATCTATAAGGCCAACTAGGGTCATTATTATCATCCCATCACATATCTATACTTAAGAGGTCTAAGGGAACTATATAGGTTAAATATAATAATTAATTTCTTTTTAATATCTCCCCTTTAGGTCCATGTATTGCAGAAAATATAATTATAATCAAGGCCATGAACATTGATAACTGAGGAATCTAGATAATCAATAATGGTCCCCCATATCCCCTGTAAATTTGTTTACACCATTAATAAAAATCTTATTTAATAAAAAAATTAATTTAAAATAGAAATTTTATTTAATTTATAAATGTCAATCACTATATTTATGAGGCCACATATCACATGCATGTAATAAAAATACTTTTACAAAAGGGGGAATGTTCAAGGGACTACCTACCTCATTTCCAAAATTATTCCCACTAATGTATCTCAACTACCACCTCCCAATATTTCCTAATTACTACATCATCACCAAATCCCCTATCTCAACAATAATATTTAATTAAATTTATCTTAAATTTTTTTCATTAATGTTAAATATAATTCATATATGAATAACACCAAATATATCTCCAGATCAATTTACAAGACCTAATCCTTGAGAAAAGTTGTTCTCACCACCGTTGACATCCATCCAGACATTTAACACACAAAGGGCTAAATTTTTCATCTAATTAAGACAAACATTTTTCACAAAAAACACATAAAAACATAAATAATATCATGGTAATAACATATCAAAATAAATATGCATTTAGCCTAGTATAAACTATCTATTAATACATATTTTCAATAATATAATTAAAATACATATCATATCAATATTATTCCACCATCCTCCAATAGAGTCATCTCCCATACAGAATAAGGACCATGAAAAATCAGTTGTAAGAAGTAAGAGGTGAATAAACTAAAAAGATATAAACGAGGAATAATATATTTTACATAATTTATTCTCTTGAAAAACAAACATTTCTCAACTAATATATAAGGAACATATCCCACATGGAAGTGGAATATAGATATACCTTTGAGATATTTGTTACCAAGATATAGAACACTTTTTGTTTCCCATTAAAATAATTTTGACCAATTTTTTTATCATTTAATTTTAATATTCCTTTCGTCATTTTATTTCTTTCATTTAATTACTTTTATCATAAACCCTATATTCCTCAAATAAGGGTCAAGGCTCCTAACCATTATACAACTGAAGGGCCCTGAACCTTATGCATAATAATCCTTATGAATAGCGTAAGGGGAGTTTCCTAATGTTTGATTTTTTTTGAAAAGTATAGCCACACATGAATTCCACTTAGATATGCATCCTCCTTTACCAAAAAAAACACCCACTAAACATGGATACCTTATTCATGGGAGAATTCTTTTTTAAGTCATAACCAGCTAGCCTAAAATCCTTAGTCTTTGACAAACACTAACACATCAAACACCTTAGGTGACTTTCTTTACACAAGTCGAACACATGCCTTCACTTAAAATACATCTCCCGATTACATGGTTCACTACATGAGCATCAAAATATGTCCAAAAACATTAATTGGTGCTATACCAACTCATATATTCTTGATCCAAATCCCATTTCTAAAAAAAACCCCTCACCAAAATAAAAAATCCAAATTTCCTTCAAAATTAAGAAACCATAAAGGTGTCATTATTTAAAAACTCATCACCATAACACTTCAAATTCCCAAGAATCCTTGGTGGGCCTCCAACCATAAATACCAACTTATCCATGTCATAATTTCTTGCTCAATTCCCTATGTTCTACCCAAAAATGTTGAATTAAATTTACCTTAAAAAATCAAAACATAAGGTCGATTATTTATCAAATACCAAACCATCACTTGTTATCAGCACAAAATAATAGAGACAACCCTTTACTATTCTCATATTTCCCCAGAAACAATGAGTTCATAGACTATATCATCTTCTTTCCAATAGTATTCCCTAATAGAAGGCTCTTCTCTTAAAGGAAAATTTTGATCTATAGTTCTCCCTCTATAGATATTTTCTACTTAAAATTCACTTCCTCCAGTTTAAGAACCCCCCTGACATGTTTTCAAAATCACAACTCCTAATAATACACAAAAGACACTAGTTAGTACTCGTCATCCCAACCCCTCTTGAAAATTATCAGTATCACCCACTGATGAACAATCACTCTAATTGATCAAAATGACTTAATTCCCAAAGGAATCCCAAGATCATCTAACACCCACATCAGAATGAATATAAAACACATAGTGTAATTCCATGGTTGGATCATCAACCACACACACCAGCTATAATGAAATCAAATAGAGTAATGGAATATCATCAATATAGCTCACCATCATGTTTTATCAAATCCAACCAGAAACCAATACCAATGGATCGACTCCATCTATAATAACATCCACTGAAAATTAAGTATTTACAATAAAACAAAACATTAATGGATATTACCACACATCATCTTTTCAGTGACATAAAAAATAACCACTGACCAGTCTCGTCACATTAATGAACCTTCCAATATGAGTTTTATACCTATACATCTAATTCAAAACACCCAACTATACAAATTACTTCATCATTTTTTTATTGAACAAACACACCCGTCACAATTTTCCATGTTCCTTCAATTACAGCATGTGATGACTAGATATTTTATTCCGACTAATTCTCAAGTGAGAACTCTAAAAACTAATAAAAACTATTTCATGGATCACTAGGAATGTCACCCTAGACATCCACTAAATTTCAGTTAAATATCGAGTGAGATGACACAAAAAGGTTTATATTGTACTCACCAAAAGAAAACTCTCTTATAGTTCTATTTGGGTACATCATAATTGGGTTCCTTCATCACACACATGTCTCTCCTCTCGAGCCACATTCATCTCATACAAAAAACCCTATCAAGGAATAAGTTTGAATTGACCATGTAACCAAACTATGATTCACATATTATGTCTCCTCTACCAAAGAGGTTATTTTCCCGCTACCATCAAACCCTAGGAAATGAAGACAATAGTCCTTATATTAAAACATTTAGTCCATATTTCATATATGGACACTCCCTAATTCAAAATTAAATGACATCACATGTGACCAATGCACACTAACCCAATATCATCATATTAAAATATACATACACTCCAATATAACATGATCATAGAATCCAACTCATGATCCTATGAGTCATACCTAATTAATCCTAGTATCAAGAACCTAAATCAATAACCTTTCTAATGACATGTCAACCCCATTTAACCAAAATATCCCTCAGTGATCCTCTTATAAATCTGGTACTTCAACTACGAAAACTCTACCACATGATCACCTGTCACATGGGAATCATTCCAAAATAAAAATCATATACCTAGGTTCTTTTCATAATTTATAAAATCATCAAGGATTGAAATTATCTATCTCATGGATATTTGCGCATGAAATCAACTTGGTCCATAATCATATTTTTCTGTCCATCTTAAAATAGACCTTGATACCAAATGAACCCATACTAAATGTTCATTACATTATGAAGGCTTAAAGAACCACTATGCCTACACCATATACTCAATCAAAAATCCTATTCACAGACCTCATAATTTGATGTAATTAACTATGCCTCCCATAAATTTGGAACTCAAAAACTTGTTTTAACCCCTCTCTTGGGTAACCCCTTTATAACACATCTTATCCCAACTATATTAGTCTACATAAAAATATATTATGCCACTTAAAAAAGAACTATGCTCTTCTGCATAACCCATAGTTCATAAATCCTAGAAAAAAACCCCTATTACCATCTCAAAATTCACATAACTTAACTTCTACAAAACCCTCTCTAGGGTTCCCATATATATATTTATATGTATATTATAAGGACCCATCCTTGAACATAAATTATTATTTATATTTTATCACTATAAATAAAATTATTTTCCTAAATATATTTTAGGTATAGAGTTTTAGAGATTTAGGACAAACTTTTACATTGTAAAGCAATACATTACCTGTAAACACCTCTACTTAGTATTCATTGTTTCCAAAGGAAACACTTTTAAATGAAAACATTGTTTCTTTTCAAGACACATATTCAATACATTAATCAGGACACCTAATTTGTACTTACCAATATTTTTTTCTAGTGAAAAAATTTAACCCCTATAATGAGAAAAAAAGATCACAAAGGTATATAAAATAATTATATAAAATTTTAGTTTATAAAAATAAAGATTATAATCCATGGAAAATACATTTCATTAAAACATAACATTTTAACCATATTATTAATTATAATTCCATTAAAAAATATCATTTATTTTAAAATTTGAAAATATATATTTCCCATAAATAGTCAACAGAAATCTCATATAATTCGTGTGGGTACCTTTTGACATCACCTCATTGAACCATTACAGAACGCTTATAAATTGAATAAAAATATAGTCAATTTATATCTTTAGAATACCCAATGCATTGGAGTGATTTATGGGAACACCCATCATTTAATATATAATGTAACACCCCAATCTTCCATAGTATGCTTCTCTTTGAATAATACGGTAGCGTGTGTTTTATGCAACATCGAGTTCTAACACACCACAACCAATCAAACTAGCCCTAATGAATATTAATACCCACTTTTTGAATTTTTTTCATTTTATACTTCAAAATGGACTTCATTTTTGGATTTGGAATATCTAAATTATCTTAGTGTGAATTTTTGGTACTTTTCAGATTACTTTCATATTTTGATTAATAGTGAAAATTACTAAATTTTAATTAAAAACAACCTTTTTTATTCAAAATAATTAACAGTGATAAATTATAAATATGAGTTATTTTAAAGTATATTTAGAATATATCTTTACCATTTAATACAATTTTGGTCATTGGACATAATTTCACATTTAAACTGGATATAAGCAAGTGTCAATCTTTTAATACTTATTATTTCTTAAAAACACGCTTTCAGTTTTGACAGCGGGAATTAATTTTAAATTAATTTCTTCCACTTATATCATTTGAAATTAGAAAAATTTATTCCATATTTGAAATCAGGAGGTCCAAATTGTATAAATAGTTAAATTTTATTTTTAGACATTTTGAATAATTACTTCGGTAAATTTGTTATTTACCATGGTTAAAGGGTAAATCCGATATATAAGGGTACACAAATAATATTATAGTAATAATAAATTATCCTAAAACGTGTTCTGACCCTATTGGTTGACACATGTATGACCATGGGAATCTTTGGATATATTTTCGGACCCCATGGATCCACTTGTAAGTGATAATGACACTTTATATTAATTAAGTTAAAGTAAATACAAAAAAGACATAAGCATATATCTTTTTGGAAAAACAATTTTTACATAAGGTTATATATGTTATATTATAGACTATAAATATTCATTAGAAAAATAAAAATATTTCCTACATAATGGTATTTTATTTATAATTTTTAGACATTGAATAATTAAATTTATTTATGACATAATAATGATGCAGTATTTTCTATATTAATGAAAGAATAAAAAAATTGGTATTATAAATGTTAAAATAAATATAATTTGAAAATTTTGATTCCATAAAAGAATTTTATTGATTAAAATGGCATGTTAGTATTTATTAAATGAATTTGTTTCTAATTAATAAAGTTTTTATGAATTTAACAAAAATCAATTATTAAATAGTGTCAAAATTGACATAAAGGAATTTTTAAAAGAAATATTATATTATTAATCGATATTCTATTCCTAAAAATCTATGGTTCGGTCAAAAGACTTATATAATTATATTTTTATTATTAATGGACCACTTGGGGGTTTCTTGGAAGTTTATATTATGGTTATTGACTATATAATATAAAAATAAAAAGAGATATGTCAAATGTCAAACTATTTAACTAAGAGTTAAATAAAGAGAATAAAGTTAATATTTTGACCCAAACCTGTCAAAAACCTATTTTTTGAGTGGTTTTTGACCTATCCCATCCTTAAAAATTAAATAATCCACTATGGTTCCATTAGAAATTGAATATTAATTTATTATAAAATAATATTTCTAGATTTTCCTAAGGTTCCCCGCACCCCTCTTATAAAAGGGCACTTCCCTTTACCTCTAATTCACACCTTCAAAACCTTTTGTATTGGAAAAATCCGACCCAAATATTCTTTCAACTTCCCTCACTTCAACCTAGAGGCTATTGTTTTATCAGAAAGCCATCATAAGGAGCCCTTTTGATCAAATAAAAAGGAATATCTTGAAGAAGAGGTAATGTTTTCACCATCCTCTTTCAAGTTCCTTTCTTCTTCAACTTCTTCTGTCTTTGTTATTTCCATTCTAAAAAAATAACACCAGTATCTTCTATATACTGTGATGTTATTATAAATATGGTACAACCATATTCAGTATTCTATTCATCCTTTTAATGACATGTCACCATACGTGTGTACGTATGACTTACCGTCTCCATGTCGTGGTGTAATTGTTATTAAAAACATTATTATTTGGATGGGTATGATAATGATGTATAATTGATGTAAATAATAATAATAACATGATAATTATTCTTTATATATGATATACCATAAAATTATATATTATTTTAATATCAAAAGAATGATATTGTCTCTCGTGCGTACGTAGAGACTACCGTCTCCACAAATGCGATGAGATTCATTCCCCATCATATCCATGCAAGTATAATTCTCATTTGATGACTAAAAACTATGTTTAAAGACATGATATAATTTTGTATATGAATAAGATAAAACCTATTTATAATAAACATGACATATGTAATGAAATGTATAAAAGAAAATGAGTAAGTTAAGAACCGAAACGGCGATAATACTAAGATATTATTAACAAAGAAATGTTAAAAGATCATATATGATATCATATTAACGTATATTATTCTGGTATAACTTAATAACAATTATTTAACCATTATATATGAGGTTAACCTACCCTCAACCAAGGAAAAGTACAAGGTATGGGTTTATTTCACAATCTCTTCATTATCCGAGGTTGTTTATACGTAATTATCTACTGGGACCTCTTTATCATCCGCATCCATGTTTCTTAAATATATATTTCAAATTATTCTAAATATTTTAAAGACTATGGTTTAAAGCCATTTATACCCTTTTTGACTTTTTATAAGATCTTTATAAAGGAATATTTCCATCGTTTTCTAAACAAGGTCCGTTTTAACCCTTTTGACAGAATTATGGTAAGAATGTTTTTTTAACTTATACGGTGGGTGCATCTATTTTTTGCAATTATAAAATTGTCTAAACTTCTCTTATAATCTTATAAGAATATTTTCAAATTAAATGTTTTCTTTTATAATTATGTGACTTTTAAATGATTTAAAAAAAGATATATTTCTCTCAAATAGTTTTGATTTGATCTATGTCAACATCCTTTGATGGATTTTAAGTTTATTTGAAGTTGATTTATTATGATACAAATATTCTATATTGTATTGAAGGTTTTGTGATATTTTTGAATATGGATGTGTTATTTTTATACCATTCATGGTTTATAGAGAAAGTATTGACATTTCATACACTAGTTTTAATATGAATATTTATGTTATGTTTAAACCTATTCATATGAGAAATGCATTATACTTAATAAGGGACGGGTGGAGCCTGCTATAGCTCCTCGATGCATTAGTAGGTCTCAGGAGACAAACTAGTGTCTTGGCACAAGGCCTTGACAAAATCTCATTTGTATTCTTGGCACAAACCCTTGACTATGTGGTTATGATAGTCTGGAATTATGCATTCCATAATTATGAAAGTGTTTATTGATATTTCCTGTGATTATTCGACTAGTAGAATATCCATGTGAATAATTAAATGGAATTATTTAATTTTATTTCTACTATATTATTCTGAAGTTCAAGTTTAAAAGGATTTTTTTAGTTATACATTGCTTTAAATGTTTATTCTTATTTATGAAAGTTTCCGCTATATTGTTCTACTTACTAGGAATCTGAGCTCACCCCTTTCTATGTTTTATTTTTCCCAGGATGTGAAGAAGTATTTTATGAATGACCTGTAGGGATAGTATAACGGGATATGAGTGTGGAGACAAGATGTTGTTGTAGTTTTCACTTTATGATGTAATGTAAACTTTATGAATGTATCTAGTTATTCCAAGGCTACTAAACTAATCGGCCTTTCTAGACATGATCTTTTGTAATCATGAAAATGTTATATAATAATACACCAACTCTGGGAAACTGGGGTTGGTGCATTATAGTTGGTATCAGAGGAAGTTTAGTAGAAACCTTGGAAATTAGATTTAGATAAAATCTTATTAGAGCACATCACCCTAAAAAAGACTTTTAGGATTTTTATAGAAGAAATTCCTAGAATTTTGGTTTTGTAGAGATTTTGTGAGTTTTCTGAGCAATACATCCATGTTTGGATCCAAGAAGGTAGAGGTGGATCTGGCAGAGATATACCTAGGGGTAAAACCTGGAAACACCGCTCTGAGCTAGACTCGAACTGGAACTGGTGCACGACAACGGGCCTTACTGCACTCTTGGTTATGACACTCCCAGAGGATATGCTTAGGATAATTCTAATTTTCTTTGCAAAACATTATGAAGTGTTTATGAGTATATACTTTCTAAAAGAAAACATTTTTATGATTATGGATTATATCCATAAACTGTTCAATTTATGTTAAGTGTTTTACAATTTTGGAATTATGTATTTTTATTTATAAACTAATCTAGTTTATGCCATTATTTAAAAATGGCGCCTAGTGGAAGAAATGGAAACCATTCCAGTGCACAAACTCCATGTAGGGATTTCCCTCATGCTCAAGATAATTATAGTGGAGCTAGTGATGCAACTGTTTCTGATCAGCTAATCACCATACTCGGACAACTGACTCAGGTTGTGAATAATAACTTTACCCCTATGGAGCACCATGATCCGCAGTGTGGAGGATCTATGTTAGATCGATTTATGAGGAAACAAAAACCAATATTCAATGGGAGTACAAATTTCTTAGTAGTTGAGCAATAGATAAATTCCTTAGAGAAAATATTCCATGCCTTGGGGAGTAGTGAAAGGGAAAAAGTTATCATGGTTGTTTACCGCCTCACTGGAGATGCTGATCAATGTTGGTCATTGATTCAAAACATGAAGGAAGATGATAAAGTATAAAATATGGAATGGAGGGATTTTAAAGAGATTTTCTTAGAAAAATACTTTCCTCATGACCATCGATCAGATATGGAAACACAATTTCTAAGTTTGAGTCAAAAGGAGGATGAGAATGTCGAAAAGTACGAGGATAATTATATAAGGTTAGCAAGGTATGCGGCAGATTATATACGTAACCCAAGAATTAAGATTGATCATTTCTTTGATGGGTTAAAACAATTTCTCCATCGAGCATTGGTATCACAATCCTTCTCGTCATACGAAGATATTGTCTCGTGTGCTATCAAGACAGAAAATGAATTCTCTAAGTCTTATGACTTTAAAGCAAAGAAAGAGAAGAAGAGATCTGCTGATCACTCTAGAAATGGAAATAAGGGAAGAAGGGAAAATATGATTATCCATCCTGCAGTATATGTGGGAAGAAACACCCTGGTACTTTCTTGAAGGGAATGTGAGTCTCTTACAAGAGTGGTGAAAAAGACAACCAAGCTCATGGTTGCAATGGAAAGAAAGTTGTTGTAAATGTGGAATGCTATAATTGTAGAGAAATGGGGAATTATGAAAATGAATGTCCTAAGAGTCAGGGGAACTTACCTCAGAAAAGGACAAGGGTTCAAGTTCAAGCTTATTCTATCACTACTACTGAGGTAGAAGCTCCGAAAGACTAGGTGGAAGGTAATTTAATGGTTTCCTCAAGTTTAGAAAATGCATTATTTGATTCTGGATCATTAAATTGTTTCATATCTTCCCAGTTTTCTAAGAAATTAGATATTTTTAATTTGATCTAACAAGGGAGTTGTTAGTTAAAACTCATAAGGGAAGTATTATTGCTACAATGTTCTGTGGATCCGTCCCCATTAGGGTATATAAATGCTCATTATCTGCTGATATCATTGTCATATCCATGATTGAATTTGATATAATCCTCGGTATGGATTGGCTTTTGGACCACGATGCAAAAATTTATTGTAATAAGAAGGAGGTTAGGATTTTTGATGATGATGATAAAGAACACCAAATATTTAGAGCAGAATCATCACCACCTGATTCTTATCTTGATCCACCCCCAATAGCTCAACTAAATTAAATTATTGGGGAGTAAGAGAATAAAATAACTGTGGGTGAGGAAAGGAATGTTCAAATAGAGTATGTACCTATTGTGAAAGAATATATAGATGTGTTTCTAGAAGATTTACCTGGACATCCTAAAGAATGAGAAATTGAGTTTCCCATTGATTTAATTCTTGGTTCAATGCCCATATCAAAGACCCCTTATAGAATGTCCACTATAGAATTAGTTGAACTAAAGAAACAACTAGAGGAATTGAATAATCAGGGATTTATTCTCCCTAGTGTTTCTCCATGGAGAGCCCCTGTCCTTTTTGTTAAGATGAAAGATGGATCTATGAGGTTATGTGTCAACTTTAGGGAAATCAATGCTATAACAATAAAGAGAAAGAGTCCCCTACCTCACATTGTTGATTTATTTGGCCAACTGCATGGAGATCCATACTTTTCAACGATTTACCTTTGATATGGATACCATGAGTTGTTTGTGATGAAGGAAGACATTCCGAAGAAAACGTTTCGAACCAGGTACAAGCATTTCGAGTTTACATTAATGCCTTTTCGGCTGACTAATTCTCCCTCTGTATTCATGGATATAATGAATAGAGTTTCCAAG
The DNA here is from genome assembly GCA_963277665.1 of Viscum album. Taxonomy (NCBI): domain Eukaryota; kingdom Viridiplantae; phylum Streptophyta; class Magnoliopsida; order Santalales; family Viscaceae; genus Viscum; species Viscum album. The sequence continues at coordinate 1,891,841,568 of OY728165.1, read as the reverse complement.
GAATATCTCGATGATTTTTTGGTGGTATTTGTTGATGATATCTTATTATATTCCATAAGCTACGAAGATCATGAAAATCACTTGCGCATTATCCTGAAGACTCTTAGAAGAGTTATATGGGAAGTTTAGGAAGTGTGAATTCTGGCTTCATGAGATTTGTTTTCTTGGCCATATTATCTCGAAAGATGGAATCTATGTTTATCCTTCTAAGAACAAGGAAATCCAAGAATGGCCAGCCCCAATGAGTATAACTGAGTACACAATTTTTTTGGTTTAGCAGGTTATTATCGATGTTTCGTCCCTAATGTTGCTCGATTGGCTAACCCATTAATGAAGCTCACATGTAAAGGGGTTAAATTTGTTTGGACAAAAGAGTGTGAAGAATTTTTTGAAGAACTGAGGGGAATATTAGTCATTGCTATTACCTTGAATCGACTATCAGGGAATGATGTGTTCATTATTTATAGTGATGCATTTAAGAAAGGACTTGGTTGTGTCCTTATGCAAAATGATAGAGTTATTGCCAATGCATCACGACAGTAGAAAATTCATGAGAAAAACTATCCTACTCATGATCTTGAGTTAGCTGGTGTAATAGTTTCTTTAAAGATATCGAGACATTATCTCTATGGTGAAAAATGTGAGATATATACTAATCACAAGAGTTTGAAGTACATTTTCTCACAGAAAGAACTCAACATGAGGAAAAGGCGATGGCTTGAACTACTGAAGGATTATGATTGAATGATACACTACCACCTGGGGAAGGAAAATAAGGTGGCAGATGCTTTGAGTAGAAAGGATCATGGAGTTTTGAACAAGATGAGAGTTGAAATGGATCCTATTTTCATGGATTTAGTAAAGATGGATATGGGAATCAAAATGGAAGGTAAAACATCAATACTTTTTCAAATGGTTTCCAAACCATCTTTACTAAAAAGGATAAAGAGTTCTTACAACGATGATGAAGAGTTTAAAAAGAAGATTAAAGCTGTGAATGATGTGAGATTGAGTGACATTGTGTATGAAGATGGAATTTTGATATTTGGGAAGAGAATTTGTGTTCCCAATATACCTGATCTAAAAAGATAATTTTTGGATGATTCTCATAGTTCCAATTTATCTATACAACCTGGGAGCACTAAAATGTATAGAGATTTGAAGGAACATTTTTTTTGGACAACATGAAGAGGGAGATTGCTGATTTTGTGTCAAGATGTATGGTTTTGTCATCAAGTGAAAGCTGGAAGGCAACAACCCGGAAGAGTATTGCAACCTCTTCCCATACTTGAGTTGAAATGGTATAATATCAAAATTTACTTTTTCATGGGACTACCAAAGACTCCTAGAAGGAACGATGCAATATGGGTCATTGTTGATCGTCTTACCATGTCAGCACATTTTCTTGCTATAAGGGAGGATTTACCACCTGAATGTCTAGATAGACTATATATTAATGAAGTGGTGAGGCTTCATGGAGTATCACTATCAATTGTTTCTGATCATGATCCCCGTTATACTTCAAGATTTTGGAAGATTCTTCAGAAGGCCTTGGATACTGAACTTCGTTTGAGCACTTCTTACCACCCCCAAATAGATGGACGATCAGAACGAACTATTCAAACCATAGAAGACCTGTTTAGATCATGCTAACATAACTTTCAGGGTATGTGGGATCAATATTTACCTATGGAAAAATTTTCCTATAACAATAGCTTCAATTCGAGTATTCAGATGGCACCATATGAAGCAATATACGGAAAGAGATTTCACACACCAACCTGTTGGGATGATGTTGGTGAAATAAAACTCATAGTCCTATAACTGGTGGAGGAAACGATGGAAAAGATGAAGGTGATCCAAAACCACATCAATGCAGCTCAAAGTAGGCAAAAGAGCTATGATGACAACCGACGGAAGGAATTTGAATTTTAGGTTGGAGATCATGTTTTCTTGAAGTTATCTCCATGGAAGGGTGTTATAAATTTTGATAACAAGGGAAAATTGAGTCCCAGGTACATCAGACCATTCGAAATTCTAGAATGAATTGGGGTTGTAGCTTACCGTTTGGCAATTCCTCCAAGTCTCTCCAAAGTTCACGATGTGTTCCATGTATCACTGTTGAGAAAATACATGCTTGACGCAATTCATGTACTCAACAATGAGGAATTAGAACTGGAACCCAATTTGTATTATTGTGAAGATCCTGTCAAGATTCTTGATATGAGAGAACAAGTTCTGAGAAACCAGACGACTCGTCTAGTAATTATTCTATAGAGAAACCATAAGATGGAAGAGGCAACGTGGGAACCTGAGGAACTTATGGTGAAGAACAACCCGAGTCTTTTTATGCAGTAATATTCTAGAAATTTTGAGAATGAAATTATTTGAAGTAGGGGAGAATGTAACACCCCAAGCTTCCATGGTACGCTTCTCTTTGAATAATACGGTAGCGTGTGTTGTACGCAAAATCGAGTTCTAACACACCACAACCAATCAAACCAACCGTTATGAATAGTAGAACCCACTTTTTAAAATTTTATTCATTTTATATTTCAATATGGACTTCATTTTTGGATTCAGAATATTGAAATTAGTTTAGGGTGAATTTTTGGAACTTTTTGAATAACTTTCATATTTTGATGAATAGTGAAAATTACTAGATTTTAATTAAAAACAACTTTTTTTAATCGAAATAATTAATAGTGATAAATTGTGAATTTGAGTGATTTTAAAGTATATTTAGAATATATTTTTACCACTTAATACAATTTTAGTTATTGGACGTAATTTCACATTTAAACCGGACATAAACAAGTGTCAATCTTTTAATAGTTATTATTTCTTAAAAACACGCTTTTTGTTTAGATAGCAGGAATTAATTTTAAAATAATTTCATTCAATTCTGTGATTTGAATTTAGAAAAATAGATTACTTATTTAGAATCTTGAGGTCAAAATTGTGCAAATAGGTAACTTTTATTTTTAGACATTTTGAATAATTACTTCGTTTAATATTTTATTTACTATGGTAAAAGGATAAATCCAGTAAATAAGGGAAAAAATAATATTATAATAATAATAAATTACCCTAAAACCTGTCCTAACCCTATTGGTTGATACATGTCCGACCATGAGCATATTTGGGTCAATTTTTGGACCCCATGGATTCATTTGTAAGTGATAATGACACTTTATATTAATCAAGTGAAAGTAAATAAAAAAATGACATAGGCATATATCTTTTATAAAAATTGTTTTTACATAGGGTTATTTATGTTATATTTTGGACTATAAATATTAATTAGAAAGTTAAAAATATTTAGTAAATAATTGTATTTTATTTATAATTTTTAGACATTGAATAAGTAAATTTATTTATGAAAAAACAATGATGCAGTATTTTTTTTATTAATGGAAGAATCAAATAATTGGTATTATAAATGTTAAAATAAATATAATTTGAAATTTTTTATTCCATACACGAATATTATTGATTAATATTACATGTTATTATTTCTTAAATGAATTTGGTTAGAATTAATAAAGTTGTTAAGACTTTAACAAAAATTAATTATTAAATAGTGTCAAAATTGACATAAAGGAGTTTTTAAAACAAATATTATATTATTAATTGATAATATATTCCTAAAAATCTAAGGATCAGCCATAGGACTTATATAACGATAGATTTATTATTAGTGGACCACTTGGGGGTATCTTGGAAGTTTATAGTAAGTTTATTGACTATATAATTTAAAAATACAAAGAGACATGGTAAATGTCAAACTATTTAACTAAGAGTTAAATAAAAAAGATAAAGTTAATATAGTGACCCAAACCTGTAAAAAACCTATTGGTTGAGTGGTTTTAGACCTATCCACACCTTAATATTTAAATAATCCACTTTGGAGCCATTATAAACTGAATATGATTTTATTATAAAATAATATTTCTAGTGTTTCCTAAGAGCCCCTCACCCCTCTTATAAAAGGGCACTTACCCTTCTCTCTAATTCACACCTTCAAAGCCTTTTGCCTCTTCCAAAACCTAACCAAATATTCTATGAACTTCCCTCAATTCAACCTATATTCCTTAGTTTGATCAGAAAGACAACCTAAGGATCCCTTTTGATCAAATCAAAAGGAAGCATTCGAAGAAGATGTAATGTTTTCACCACCCTCTTTCAAGTTCCTTTCTTTTTCAAATTCTGAATTCTTTGTTATTTCAATTCTAAAATAATAAATCCAGTATCTTCTATATACTATGATGTTATTATAAATAAGGTACAACCATATTCAGTATTCTATTCATCCTTTGAATGATATGTCACCATACGTGCGTACGTACGACTTACCGTCTCTCCGTCGTGGTGTAATTGTTATTAAAAACATTATTATTTGGATGGGTATGATAATGATTTGTAATTGATGTAAATAATAAATATAACATGATAAGTATTCTGTATATATGATATAACATCCAGTTATATATTTTTTTAATATCAAAAGAATGATATTGTCGCTCATGTGTACGTACGGACTACCGTCTACACAAATGCGATGAGATTCATTCCCCATCATATCCATGCAAGTCTAATTCTCATTTGATGATTAAAAATAATTTTTAAGGACTTTAAATCATTCTTTATATGAATAAGATACAACCTATTTATAAAAAAATTTGACTTATGTAACAAAACATATAAAATAAAATGAGTAAGTTAACACCCGAAACGATGATAATACTAAGATATTATTAACAAATCAATGTTAAAAGATCATATATGATATCATATTAATGTATATGATTCTTGTATAATTTAATAAAAATTATTTCACCATTATACAAGAGTTTAACCTACCCCCAACCAATGAAAAGTACAAGGCAAGGGTTTATTTCACAATCATTTCATTATCTGAGGTTGTTTATACGTAATTATCTACTAGGACCTCTTTATCATCCACATCCATGTTTTCTAAAAATGTATTTCAAATCATTATTAATATTTTATACACTATGGGTTAAATTCATTTATACCCTTGTTGACTTTTTATAAGATGTTTGTAAAAGAATCTTTTTGTCATTTTCCAAACGAGGTCCTTTTTAACCTTTTTGAAAGAATTAAGGTAAGAATGTTTTTTTAACTTATACGGTAGGTGAGGATATTTTCCACCATTATAAAATCATCGAACCATCACTTAAAATATTATAAGAATATTTTAAAATTAAATGTTCTATCTTATAATTTTGTTAATTTTAAATGATTAAAAAAAGATATATTTCTCTCAAATAGTTTTGATTTCATCTATGTCAACATACTTTGATTGATTTTGAGATTATTTTAAGTTGATTTATTATGATACAATACTTCCAAATAATATTGATGGTTTTGTGATATGTTTGACAGTGGATGTGTTATTATTATACCACTCATGGTTAATGGAGAATGTATTGAAATTTCATATGCTAGTTTTAATATGAATGTTTATGTTGTGTGTAAACCTGCTCATATGAGGAATGCATTGGACTTAGTAAGTGACGAGTTGAGCCTGCTGTTTCATCGGAAGGTCTCATGAGACAAACTAGTGTCTTGGCACAAGGCCTTAACAAAATCTTAATTGTAGTCTTGGTACAAGGCCTTGACTATGTGCTTATGATAGTATGGAATTATGCATTCCATCATTATGAAAGTGGTTATTGATATTGCATGTGATTATTAGACTAGTAGAATATCCATGTGAATAAGTAAATGGAATTATTTCATTTTATTTCTGCCATATTATTCCGAAGTTCAAGTTTAAAAGGTTTTTGTTTTAGTTATACATTGCCTTAAATGTTTATGATTATTTATGAAAGTTTCCGCTATATTGTTATCCCTACTGGGCATCTCATCTCACCCCTTTCTATGTTTTATTTTTCCTAGTATGTGAAGAAGTATTTTATGAATAACCTGCAGGGACAGTATAAGGGGATATGAGTGTGGAGACAAGATGTTGTTGTTGTTTTCACTTTATGATGTAATGTAAACTTTATGAATGTATCTAATTATTCTAAGGCTATTAAAATAATCGGTCTTTCGGGACTTGATCTTTAGTGATCATGTCAATGTTATGTAAAAATGCACCGACTTTGGTTAACTGGGGTAGGGGAGTTACATATAAAGGGCTCACTCGGTGCTATCTGGGTATAGACATAATTTATAATTTCCAAGAACCACAACATTTAATGAAAAATTCCACTATTTGACAAAATTTTTCAAACTCATATAAAATAACTTTTAGATATTAAAATACCATTATCTTTCAAAATTCCATTTTTAACAGAAAATAGAAATTTATTTTAAAAACAAATTTTCAATACCAAAATATCAAGAAAAAAGATATAAAGGTTTATTTTTGTTAATTTTTTTTTATGGATTTTAGAAGAATCTAAATATCAAATAATTATAATGGAGGTGGATATGTTTTTTTGCCGTATACATTAAAAACACAATCCTTTTTTTTATTTGTAATGAATGTCTAATGTTTCATATAAAAAATACAAAAATATTCATATTTTGAAATCCATTAAACTAAATTTAGAATAGAAACAAATTTCTTTAGAATAAATTTCTATCCATATAAATAATTACGTAAAATCATATCAAAAATATTTACATGAAGAAAAAAATTAATAATTAAATCTATAATAATTGAATATCTCTCATACAACATTGAACATTTAAATAATAATATCCACAAAATAATACACATAAAAAACATTAATTAATTTTATTATAGATAAAATATGGATATTAAATGTAATAGCAGATATATATACACCTTATAAAAGAATAAAGGTCCATATCATGAAGAAATAAATCAATGAAAAGAGATTGAGATGAAAACCATTACCTTGAGTCTGATTCATTATGTATGTTAATTATCTTCCATAATAATAAAATAAGGATAAATATTTACTTTCTTGAGAACCCTTTTCATGTTTATTATTACATTTATACAACTTATTAAAATTTTATAACAATTACATATTTATTTTAGTTCACATTGGATGTTTTGATGATATTTGGTGCTTGAGTCGAAAATGACATGGGTATGAAGTCAACAGTGGAAGTGGTCATTAGTCCATCATCTCCCGAATAATATTAATAAAATAATAATCACTTTAATACATACATTATATATTTAAATCCATCTATTAAATATGGATATGAAAAATGAACAATCATTCAATTATGGAGATGATAAACCGTACGATCGCAGGAGGAACATTTTCACTTTTCAATGACTTTTACAGAAAGATGGTCAATATTATTTCATATTTTTATAATTATAATAATAAAATTAATATAATAATAATAAATTAAATATACTAATATATATTTATATATTATCCATGTAATGTGGTGATGAAAATTTAATCACACCACTTTGTGGAGGTTATAGTTCACACATATGCACGAATAGCGTTACCATTTTCATGTGTATGGAAAGTTATAGATTAATTGATATATTATTATATTTTAATGATAAATATGTCATAAATAAAATATATAAACATTAATTAAATAATTATTTCTAGTTTTTTGATATGGTAATGGAAATAAATTATATCAGTTAGTAGAGGTGATAGTTCACATATATGCCCACATGATTATTTTATTTTCCATTTGGTGGAATCATAGATGGATTCATGTGATGATATTTACAAAATAACATATTAGTATATTGAGGATAATTTTTTTATTATGTCATAACTATTGGAAAATATTTGAAGGATGTGGAAGAAGAAATAAAACATAAACACTAAATTTAAAACGAGACATCTTCTTCAGACGATCACCTTTGATTAAAAACATAGCACCTGTAAGGGGGCTTTTATGCCTATTATAAGGCCTCTAGAAAATTTCTTGGTATTATAGGAAGGTATTTTGGCAGATATTGGTTGATACAAAAATGTTTTTTACATTTTATTCAATGAGATGAATTTGAGGCTTTTTATAGGAGAGAGAAGGGACATTCTTGTAATTATTCAAAGTAAAATATATAATAAGAACATTATATATCCAAATACATAAAAATATCCCATAAATGAAAATTAGAAGAAATATTTGACCATATACTATCCCTTTTTATTATTTAACATTTTTTTATTTTTAAAAAATTTAACTATAAATTAATTTAATAAGACATCTTTATTTTCATATTTAATATTATTGATTTAATTTGACATCAAATACATCAATACAAAGATGGAATTTGAATATAATGATTTAAAAAATATATCATATATCTTATATATTTATGAAATTAGTTATACACATTAAATCATTGAAAATATATCAAAATTTATATTTTTAATATCTATGATATTTTTTCCTATTATTTAAATCAATATCATTTTACCATTAATTTTTTAATATAATTATATTATTTAAAAAAATACAAAAATATAAAAAACTAAAATAATTTCATTATTATCAAAATATATATTTATATTAGCTCTTATCTTGTTTTTGTCTCAATGTGGACAAATTTAGATCATTAAATACAAAGAGAGTGATATTTTGTAAATATCATTGATTTAAATATCATATAATTAATTATAAAAAATATGTGTCAATTAAACAAATAAAGATCTATATTAATGTGATAAGGGTCCAATCTTATATATCAAATATTTTACCAGTTGTGATTACTGTTTTTATCTTTCTCTTTTTGTTTAGACCATTTTAATTATTACCATGATATCATGTAACATAAAATGTTACGGTTCATATAATTAAAATAAACAAAAAAAATAAAAACAATGAGTCACTACGGTCATTTTTATACTTATACCAATAATTGGGAAAAATTATATATTTTCATGAATTTTATATCATTTAATAATATATTATTTATTTTAAAATATCATTAATGGCAATTCTGAGACTATTGATTAGTTGACTTTTTAAAATTATGATAACCCGTTGATATATTTAACAAAATTCAATTAACGCATCCCTAACATGTCCAATACCACCATAAAATTAATTTGGGACCACAATTATATCATATAATATTTATTTTAAAATTTCTAATATCATTTTTTTGACTCTCCGATTAATTAAAACATTACCACATCAACATTATGTCACTATTTAATTTAATTAGTACCTAAAAATTATAAATAAATTAACATGAGGTATTTAAATGTGTTATATTCTCATATAATATTTATATTAAAACATATCCATTATATAAACTCATATAAAAAATACTATACTGGTTAAAAATAAATGTGTTAAAATTTGTATTTTATTCGAATATAATATAATTAATGACATACTCACAACCAAGTGGCTTAAAAAGGCTATATTCTCTGCCCAAGGATTATTTTCGTTGAAAAATACTAGTAATATTAAATTAGGTCAAATTTTAGGGTGATTTTATGATATATGTAATATTAATTTTACCCTTAATTGCCCTATTTACCTTTAACTGTGGTAATAAAAATAATTACTAGAGTTATAGTTCATATTATCCAAAAATTAGAAGGACCTATGTATATAATCAGAACCTAATAATTACAAATATGGAATCCATTTTTCCAAATTAAAACCACATATTTAAAAAAAATTAATAAAAAATTAATCATGTTGATGGAATGAGAACAACATTTTTGAAGTTAACATGTTCAAAGGTTCGCAAAGTTTTTATATCCAATTTAATTGTGAAATTGGCTCTAATGAATTAAATTGTATTAAGTTAAAAAAATTTATCTAATTATACTTTTAATGCATTCGAATATGTAATTTTATACTATAAATAAATTTGATGAAAAAGTTGTTTTCAATTAAAAATGAAATATCTTTTCACTATTCATAAAAAACTGAATATTTTTAGAAAAATACCAAAATTTTTACCTATGAAAATTTATATACTTATACTTGAAAAAGAAGTTTATTTCTTAAAATATAACTTATAATAGTGTCAAAAATTGATTTAAAACTGGTGCGATTTTAAAAGGCGACAAAACTACATTTTTCTGAAAAAATGATTATAATATATGGAAAATTAGATTTTTTTTATATACTATATAGAAAAATAATAATATGATTGTATAATATTATTTTAAATATTTTAAATATATATATTTATTAATATAATCCAAAAACATTGATTTGTTTATTTATTTTTATAAACCACATTTTTCATCTCTATATATTATTTCAAAAACAAATTTCTTTTTATTTTAAAAAAGGGTTTACATTCGTTTATAATTAATTATTCACCAATGAATTAGTTATATATACATTTATAAACCAAATTTTACAAATCCATCAAATACATTTCATTCTAATCTTTATAACAAATATGTTTTAATGGTAACATTAATATATTATTTAGTTTGTCTCTTAAGCCTAATGTGGCATATCATGTATGCTATAGAACAGAGTGTTTCTGTTAAAAACTATGGATGTTACATTATCCTAACTTAATAAATTAAGCTCTCACAATTTGAACCCTTTATTGGTAACCAGTGTTTGACTATTCAAATTACCTTTATAGAAATCCCATAGTGGAAAAAGGATTAATAAAACATCCATATTAAAATAAATAAAGGGTAGTATAAATGTCACCTAAGACTACACATACTTGTGTTCCATATAGGAGAAAATTGAAATGGAAGAGAAATATAAAACTCAATGACTAATATAGAGAGATATAGAACATGATAATGGGAATTTTGACCATGAAACTACTATAAATATGTGATGGGTCAAAAGACAAGTTATAAAAGTAAACGAAATTTTTTTCTTTGTTTCATGATCCATTTCATAGAGTTGAGGGATTGTTTTACTACATGGAATATGAACATAAGGAAACATACATACTTGAAAATTAGTGTCTCATATTTTAACCAATTTCCACCTCAAACTCATATTTTTCTCCAAATGATGAGTATTGTAGATAAAATTTTCATTCCCACTAGAATAATCTTCTAGAGAATCATATAACCCACATAATATTAAATATCTATTTCTCCTATATTTATACATTAACCAAAAAAATGGTTATTAAAATATAATATAATTCTCCAAAATTTATCTGTAATATGAAAAGATAATCATATACCATTCAATGAATAACTATCCTTAAAATTAATCAAAAATACTATATTCAAAGTTCAAAACTGAATTATCAGAAGGATTTTACCACATAATCTTTAAAGATATGTTTCATGAATTATCCCCAAATAAAATAAATTACTATTGAATCCTTATGGGAAAAATTAGTTTATATAAATAACATGATCTCTAAGTATCCTATCCATTCATATAAATAACATGAATCACCATAAGTCCACAATGAAACCATATATTATTTCAAAATAAAATTCAACTTTTATTAATCAAATAAAATCTCACTGTATTTTATGTAACGAAATAATTTATCAAAACTCAATAAATGTCTCCCAAAAATTATCACATTTTTACCATTTATCAATGCTATCAAGAACATCTAATATTTATTTCAATATCTTATTAAAACAAAACATACTATAGAAAAATCTTTAGGGGTCTCGTGATTCCAATGAAATTTATAAAACTCCATTATATTAAAAATTCCAAAACTCAATACATAAGCACATCCTTGATTCCAATATCTTATTAAACCATTAACCATGCTTCATTATCTTATTCCATGATATTGTATCCCTAAAATAAAATATATGAATTATACCCTTACGATTAATCAATATCAACTAATTTTTCCCTAATCAGAACATAAGAAAATAACTCTAACCTTAAATCTACACATCATGATTTCTTTGATATCCCATTTTGACTTAAGACATGATGATAAAATTACAAAATGTAAATGATCATGTCCTTTATAGAATTTCACTTTTCTAGGGAGTTTGTAAAGTTGATATTTTGGAATAAAATGAAATAGATACTGTGACCCATAAATTTTTTTGGAGAAAAGAATAGGTGTAGACAAAGTCAATAATTTCTGGTGGGTTATTTGAATACTCAGAAAGCTATCAAAATCATTTAAAAAATATTTTGAAATAATAGTGATCATAAAATAATACAGAAGGGATATGAATGTTTTGAAATATCACGTTCCTTCCATCTTGATAAATGATCCTCAGTATGCATGTAATAACATCAATAAAACATGAAATGAAATAAAAAATTTAATATGAAATTTTTTATTTATTGATAATATCAATAGAAACCCAATAATACTTTAACCTTAAATTCCTTTATACCCATATCTATTGACTTTCTATATCCAATTTTCAATAATAACATTAGTCACCATAAAATTTCATCACTTAAAGCCTCAAAAGGGGGTTTCTAAGACAATGAACCTATGATGAACCATAAAAGTATAGAACCAAGATGATATCTTTTAATCTTAAGAAGATATCTTAATCTTTAAAGTTGTCTAAACCATGATATGATACCAACTATAAGGACCCAAACATGAACATAACATATTCTAGTTATTTTGAAACTAGAAATAAAATTATTTTCACAAAGAAGTTTTAGGTCTATAATTTTAGAGAATTGGGAAAAAATAATACATAGTAAACCTATAGAGCCCCAAAACTTGACATATATAGAAATTACATTACTTTTTCGGAATAATTAATAAATGAAAAAAACGGACGCCCAAAGACTGTATTAGTTTATGTCTTTGGAAACTTGGAACATAATCTTCTAATCATGGTTAAAGATCTTCAACATCTCCCATAAAGATCTTCCCCTTTGGTTTTCTTACCTAAAACCATTATTTATATCCTAGGGAAAAGAAAACATAAAAAGGGTGGGCTCAAATTCTCAGTAATGGTAAACATAGAGAACTTAAAAACAATCTATAAACATTTGAACAAAAAAACATCAACATAAAACTTCAAAATCTTGACCAATGACATAAATCTTGGCAGTACACAAGTCATAGATTATAAATTAACATTAATCATGATAAAATAAAACATGTAATTGTGGAAAAACATTAAGCACATGATATGATTTCGATAGTATCCAAGGCATTGCTGCCAAGACCATCATAGTGGAAAAAGTCCCATACTGAATCGAGTTTACTCCTCGTTCCAGTCCTGTATCACTGAACCAGAATAACATTCTATACCAGCCATGTCTATATCAAGAGATATAAATCATTAACCAATGCATTGGAGGGAGATATAGGACCCACCCATCTCATAATGAAATAATTCTTTTTTATGCCACAAAATAAACATACATTAGTCATGATAACCCAACGGATTAAATGGGTTTCATAAACATCATCCGATCATTACATAATACATATAAAAGAAAAGGATATCATTTAATCACAAGGAAAATAAAAACATGTAAATAATAGAGGCATTATACTTGAAACATAAAAATAATATACAATGTCATCTTTGATGTAAAATAGTTTTGATAAAACACTTGAAATGAATTCTTGAGAAAAATATCCTTTCTTCTTCAAAATAATTTTTTTTCAAAAATTCCATTCAATTTTAAAAGAAAATGATTTTGTTGAAAATAATCATGAAATATTTTAGAGTATGATTCATGAAAATTAGCCATTATGAAACTGTAAAAACATCCATTCATGCCGTATAAGTTAAACAAACATTCTCCTCATACTTTTTCTGAAAAAGTCAAATTGTTCCTCGGATAGTAAACAAAAGAAAGATTCCTTCCATAACACAATGTAAAAGTCAAGGAAGGGTAAATATGTGTTTAAAAAATACATGTATGAATATTAAACAATTTATGAACAACATTTTATGGACATGGATGAAAAATATAACCCCAGTAAATACATACATATAAGCAATCTCAGATAAAAATGAGATTGCAAAATTATCACCTACCTTAGATCCATTTTCCTTATTATGTGTCCGAAACACCTTTATAGTGGGTTTAAAGATATTATTAACTTGTCAAATAACCATAATAATAATTATGATATCATAAATGATTCACTTATGACTTTATATTACCCGTTCTTTTGTAAATTCCATTTAAAGCAGCGTTTTGGGTAAAATCGTTTCATTTATCGTATGTGTTTCGAATTGTTTTTATTGATATTATTAGTTATATCATGATTTGAATAATTCCAGAATGTAAAACATGATTTATATAAAATATATATTCAGCATATAAATATATATGATATATCAATAAATGGAAGGAAATACACCGTTCATGGAGACGGTAGGCTGTACGTATGCATGAACGCTGTTTTTGTTTCCTTATTGAATTGAATGGAATTACGTAAATGAAACCTATATGGAAATAAATACAGTATAATTATTATGTAAAATATTTCATTATTATTTATTATACATACATTATAATCATACTTGAATGTTTAATCATGGAAAATGAATCTCATCGCGTTCGTGGAGTCGGTTGTCCGTACATACACACGAGCGACAATATCATTTTTTTGATATTTAAATCATATATAATTAGATTGTATATCATATATAAGTAATCATAATGAAGTTATATTTTATTATTTTTATCATTTATACTCATTATTATACCTATCCAAATGATGAAATTTTTGAATAACAAACTACACTATGATGTGGAGACGGTAAGCCGTACGTACACACATGTGGTGAATTTTTCATTCATAGGATGGATAAAATAAAAAATATGGGCATAAAATTTTTATAATAACATCAATGTTTATATAATATACTGGAGTTATTATTTTATAATGGAAACAACAAATAAGGATGAAGTGGAAGAAGAAAGTAACTTCAAATAAGTGGCAAGATATTTACCTCTTCTTCAGGTTCTTCCATTTTATTTGATCAAAAGTGCTCCATAGGTTGGCTTTATGAATAGAGGAAGGACTCTAGGATTAAGGTAGGATAGTTTAGAGGGTATTTGGGCATGGGATGGCCGAGCCAAATGGCTTTGGAGGTGTGAATTATAGAGAAGGGTGAGTGCCCTTTTTTAAGAGGGGTGAGGGGCACCTTAGGAAACACTTAAAATATTACTTTATAATAAATGCATATTCGGTTTATAATGGATAAAAAGTGACTTATTTTGAGGATATGGTGGAGATAGGTCGCGATCCTTTCAACCAATAGGTTTTATACAAGTTATGGATACCATTTTAACCTTATCCTGTAGATTTAACTCTAAGTTAAATAATTTAACTTTTACCGTGTCTTCTTATATTCTTACACTATATGGTTAATAAACGTACTATAAACTACCAATAGAACCCCAATTTGTTCCTTAATGTCATAGATATTATTATATAAGTCGTTTGGCTGAAACATAGATTTTTAGGACCATTATATCAATTAATAATATAATATATTTTTTAAAAACGTTTTTATGTCAATTTTGACACTATTTGTTATTTTGTTTTTTCTAAATTCATAACAACATTATTACTTCAAAAAAAAATCCTATAACCAACCCTAATATGTAATATTAACCTATAAAAATATTTTAATTCATAAAAAATCTCAAATTACATTCATTTGGGTATTTATAATATCAATTATGTTAATATTTCATTAATAAGGTAATTACTACATCATTATTGTTTCATAAATAAATTAAATTATATAATGTCTAAAAAATATAAATAAATTACCATTATGTAGGAAATATTTTTATTCTTCTGATTAATATTTATAGTCAAATTTATATAATTTATAACCCTATATTAAAAATGTTTTAGTTATTAAACTCGGATTTTAACTATTTTAACTCTTCTTTAAATAAAATAACAATAAATGTACTAATCTAATCTAATTGGACCTAAAAGGTAATATTTCATTCATATGGATGTTTTTGATCGAATTACACTTATCAAATAGAGTTAGGACATGTTTTAAGGTAATAATAATATCACTTTTACCTTCAATTACCCTATTTACTTTTAAATGTGGTAAATAAAATTTAAATGTTACTGTTCACCAAAAATTATTTTCATCTCATTTAACCACATTTTACTTATTGATATCAACCATGTCTCTCAGAGTTTTGAAATTCAACTCACAAAAGTGGTAAAATTGTGTTTTATGTAAATTTTTAAATGCTCCTAGGAGGTGGGTAAATGACGGTAAAAAGTTCAATAAATTTTTTATATATCTAAAATTATTTTAAAAGGACTCCAATGAATTACATTGAACATATATAGGTATTATGTATCTATTTTAACCTAAAATAAATTTAAATATAATAAATGATTAATTAAATAAAAAGTCAGTTTTTAACCAATAACTCAGTGTTTTCACTATTCATAAAAAATTGAATATTTTTAGAAAAATACCAAAAATTCACCTTAAGCTAATTTTGATATTCCAAATCCAAAAATGGAATGAATTTTGAAAGATAAAATTTATAAAATTTCAAAATTTGGGTATTTCTGTTCATAACGGCTAGTTTATATAATATTTTAATAACATATCTTTGTTTAGTGAAACTCGGTATTGGGAACAATGAAAGCTATCGAGGAAGGTTGCTCTTGTATGTAACGCAAGCCAAGTCCGGGCTGTGTGTAGTGAAAGCTCCCTTTGGGTTGCATATAATATAATCAAAACTTATTTAATTTATACATTAAACAAAATATTTACTTAATGTTTCATAGAATAATTTTTATAAAATGAACATTAAATTGTGTGTAAGACTATCCAAGAATAGTGTTTTTTATACTGCAAGATAATACGATGTTGCGTATAGAACAAGCTATTTTAGGTGTAACTTACAACACAAGACATAAATGAAATTAAAAGAATATTTTTCATAAAATATCGGGGTGTTACATTCTACCCCCCTTAAAATGAATTTCACCCTCGACATTCTTCGGGGTTATAAATGGTTTACTACTTGAAAGCTTCATTCATAGAAACCTACATCGTAAAAATCAATAATAAAACTTAATTTTATAAACTAATGGATGAAATGTAACGATCACCCAAATTAACTCATCACTGGGTTTCCACATAGAAGAACGTTGGTGAAAATATGGATATGGAAGTGAAATCGAACCATCATGTTCTGATGGAGATTGGTAGAGAAATGGCTATGAAAACGCCAACAATCACAAAGCAATAAATTTGTGATGATCTAAGGTACCATCTAGGACAACATTTTTGGTTTTAAAGATCATTTCCCTAAAGTTGAAGAAAAATTGGATTTAGAAGAAATAGATAATTGATTTTGGTACAATCTCATCGTTGTTCATTCGTTGATCAATTTCCACTTCATATCTTAAAGAAATGAAGTTGAATTTGTCATTCGTGAAGTGTTAGAAGATCATGCCATAGAATGATAGGTCATTTCATCTGTCTCAAACAAAATGTTAGAAAAAGTTATTAAATATACATAAGTCCATCTATGGTGATATTAATCATATATTCTTCCTAAAATGGACTTATACTTCATATATCATACAACTTAATAAATTAAAACTAATTTATACTAACCAGGGACTTCCTGTAGGCCATTGGTAGGTGATAAAGCCCTGTCACACTTCAGTTGTGGGTTTGATTCCCATAACCTTGTTCGACGTAACGGGTTGTCTCTCGTCCTGCAGGTTGTCATTTTTCTAAAACTTCACCATTATAACATTCTAGAAATAATATCAAAAAAATTTCTAGTCTTAAAAAATAATATCTAATGTCCAACTTGATCCATTCCATTCTTTAGGCTTATCAAAAATACTTCTGTCCAATCCCACAGTATAAAGAAAATTATTACTATAGAGGTCATCTACCAAGCATGTCAATACCATCATTTATCCCCCATATATCATAAAATATATCTTGTTGGTCACATTCCATACATGTGAATACCTTAATTATGTATTCTCCTAAAACATGAATTACCATAGATCCTTTGTGAAATCATGAATTCCGTCAAAAGTTAAATCTTTCCACATACCAAAATCCCAAAATTTCTATATACTCAAACCATGATATCACATTGTCCTTATATCAGTCATGAGCTCATTAATACTACCAAACATCTCTTTATCTCCTTATACCTTCAATATGCACCTATCATCTACTTTCCAAAAATATCTAAATAACCATTCATGGTTACTGGTACCGTTCAACATATACTTTCAAATTCTTGAGGGGAAAAACTAGTGTAACAATCCTTAGATGTTTCTTTATTCTATAATACCATTACCTATACAACATAACTCTTTATAAACTTAAATAATTCCACTACCTTCCTAAACCATTAACATAGCTTCAACAATTATTTAATCTCACATATCATTTTTAGTCTCTTAATAATCATAAATATAAATAATACCCATAAAACCCTGATGATTCTCTTCATGAGACTTTCCCTTAGGGAAATGGTTTTCATAATGCCTTTACAATCCACATTTAAAACATTTAACCGTTGTTGATGTCTTAGAAATACCATTATCCTTGTCCATGGTGTTAATTGAACCTTTTCCTTTACAATTACTTACTTTGTTTCCTTCTTTTACACACCCAAAGCATCTTCCAGTTCCTTTGAAACATTCTCCCTGATGCCTCTTCCCACATGATTTACATGAGGGGGATTGAACTTTCTTTCCTCCATGATCATAATGAAACTCCATCTTTCTCTTATTAGCTGAGTCGGTAAACTTACCAAAGTTGAAATTATTGATCATATTATAATATTTATGATTAGGAATAATTACGATGTTTGGACTTCCAAATCCCATTTCATTTGGCTGCTCATGAAGAATATCATTCCATTGTCCATTATATCCTCCATTATCATGAATATTCCTATTAAAATCCATTTTATAAAACCCTAAAATAATAGTGTGAGGGGAAAAAATCAATCTAGGAAAACAACATAATAAAGGGGGAGTACCTTTAATATCTAACATATTAGGTTTAATTCTAAGATCGTTACTGTAATTATAGGACTATAACATATACTTATACTTAACCATAGAGACATCCCTAGACATACCTTAGAAATATCTCTAGGGATCTCACGAAAGTTTTCACATCCTAGTTTCAAAAGGTCAACTAAAAATTTTCTCTGATACCAATTGTAGAGACCCAAAGATTGATGTACATATAAATTTCATTAATTTTTCTGAATACTTAATAAATGACAAAAATAGATGCCAAAAGACTGTATTAGTATAGTGTCTTTGGAAACTCGGAACATAATCTTCTAATCACGGTGAAAGATCTTCAGCATCTCTAATAAAGATCTTCCCCTTTGGTTTTCATACCTAAAACCTTTATTTATATCCTAGGGAAAAGAAAACATAAAAAGGGTGAGCTCAAATTCTTAGTAAGGGTAAACATGGAGAACATAAAAACAATCCATAAAAATTTGAACGTAAAAACATGAACATAAAACATCAAAATCTTGAGAAATGACATAAATATTGGCATTACATAAGTCATAGATCATAAAGGAACATTAATCATGATAAAATAAAACATATAATTGTGGAAAACCATTAATCACATGATATGATTTCTAAAGTAGCCAAGGCATTGCTGCCAAGACCATCATAGTGGACAAAGTCCCTTACTGAATGGAGTTCACTTCTCATTCGAGTCCTGTATCACTGAACCAGATTAACTTTCCGTTCCAGCCATGTCGATCTCGTGATATATAAATCTCTACCCAATGCATTTAAGGGATATATAGGTCCCACCCATCTCATAATCAAATCATTCTTTCGTGTGCCACAAAATAAACATACATCATTCATAATAACCCAACGAATAAAATTGGTTTTATAAACATCATCCCATCATAACATAATCCATATCAAAGAAATTTATATCATATCATCATATGAAAAATCAAACCATGTAAAAAATAGAGATATTATACTTGAAACATAAACATACTAAATAATGTCATCTTAGATGGAAAATAGTTTTGATAAAAAAATTGAAATGAATTCTTGAGGAAAATATCCTTTCTTCTTCAAAATAATTTTCTTTTCACAAAATTCCATTCAATTTTAAAAGAAAAAGATTTTGTTGAAAATAATCATGAAATCTTGTAGTGGAAGCTTCTGAAAATTAGGTGTTATGAAACCCTAAAAAAAATCCGTTCATGCCATATAAGTTAAAAAAACATTCTCCCCATACTTTTTCCAAAAAAGTCAAAATGTTCCTCGTACGGTAAAAAAAGAAATATTTCTTCCATAACACAATGTAAAAGTCAATGAGGGGTAAAGATGTATTTAAAAAATTACATGGATGAATATTAAACACTTTATGAAAAACATTTTATGGACATGGATGAAAATTATAACCCCAGTAAATACTTATAAGAAATCTCGGATAAAAATGAGATTGCGAAATTATCCCTTACATTAGTTATGATTTCTTATATACCTGTCCAAAACTCCTGTATAGTGGGTTTAATCATATTATTAACTTGTAACATAACCATAATAATATTTATGATATCATATATGATTCACTTATGACTTTATATTACCTATTCTTTTGTAAATTCCATGTTAAAGCAGTGTTTTGGGTAAAATTGTTTCACTTATCATACGTGTTTCAAATTGTTTTTCTTGATATTATTACTTATATACTGATTTAATTAATTACTGAATTAAAAAATGATTTATATATAATATATATTCAGCATATAAATATATATGATAGATCGATAAATGGATGGAAATACACCGTTCATAGAGACGGTAGGCCGTACGTACGCATGAATGATGTTTTCGTTTCCTTATTGAATGGATTGGAATTAAGTAAATGAAACATATATGTACATAAAACCCATATCATTATTATGTAATATTTTTCATTATTATTTATTATATATACTTTATAATCATACTTGAATGGTTAATCATGGAAAATGAATCTCACCGTGTTCGTGGAGACGATAGTCCGTACATACACACGAGCGACAATATCAATCATTTGATATTAAAATCATATATAATTTGATGGTATATCATATATACAGAATGAAAATAATGTTAAATTTATTATTTATATCAATTATAGTCATTATTATACCCATCCAAATGATGAAATGTTTGAATAACAAACTACACCACGACGTGGAGACGGTAAGCCGTACGTACTCACATGTGGTGACTTTTTCATTCATAGGTTGGATAAAATAACTAATATGGTTGTAAAATTTTTATAATAACATCACAGTATATAGAATATATTGGAGTTATTGTTTTATAATGGAATCAACCAAGAAGGAGGAAGTGGAATAAGAAAGGAACTTGAAATAGGTGGTTAGATATTTACCTCTTCTTCAAGTTCTTCCTTTTGATTTGATAAAAAGGGCTCTTTAAGATGGAATTATTACCAAAGGAAGGCCTCTAGGATTAAGGGAGGAAAATTCAGAGGGTATTTTGGTAGGGTTTGGACAAACCAAATTGCTTTCTCGGTGTGAATTGGAGAGAAGTGTGAGTGCCCTTTTATAATAGGGGTGAAGGGGACCTTAGGAAAAACTTAAAATATTATTTTATAATAAATTCATTTCCGTTTTATAATGGATCCGAAGATACTTATTTAGAGGATAGTGTGGGGATGGGTTAAAACTCTCTCAACCAAAATTTTTTATCCAAGTTTAGTTTACCATTTTAACATTATCATTTAGTTTTGACTCTAAGTTAAATAATTTATCTTTTACCATGTCTTCTTGTATTCTTACACTATATGGTTAATAAACATACTATAAACTATAAATCAAACCCCAATTGATTCATTAATGTCCTATATATTATTATATAAGTCTTTTTGAATAACCTTAGATTTTTAAGACCATTATATCAATTAATAATATAATATTTGTTTTAAAAACTCTTTTATGTCAATTTTGAAACTATTTGGTATTTTGTTTTTTATAAATTCATAACAGAATTATTACTTTAAAAATAATTCATCTAACCAACCCTAATATGTTATAGTAAAATATAAAATTAGTGTAATTCATAAAAATTCTAAAATTACATTCATTGCGGTATTTATAATATCAATTCTGTTAATATTTCATTAATAAGGTAATTACTGCATCATTATTGTGTAATAAATACATTAAATTATTTAATGTCTAAAAAATATAAATAAATTTCCATTATTTAGGAAATATATTTATTTTATAATTAATATTTATAGTCGAATTTATCTTATGTATAACCCTATATTAAAAATATTTTGTTATTAAACTTTGATTTTAACTATTTTAACTCTTCTTTAAATTAAATAATAATAAATGACCTAATCTAATCCAAGTGGACCTAAAGGGTAATATTTTATTCATAAGGTTGTTTTTTATTGAAATAAACTTATACAATAGAATAAGGGAATGTTTTAGGATAATAATAATATCATTTTTACCCTTAATTACCCTATTTACTTTTAACCGTGGTAAATAAAAGGTAAAAGTTACTATTCACAGAAAAATTATTTTTATCTCATTGAACCAGATTTTACTTACTAATATCAAATGTGTCTCTTAGATGTTTTAAATTCAACTCACAGAAGCAGTAAAATTATGTTTTATGTAAATTTTCAAATGCTCCTAAGAGGTGGGTAAAAGACAGTAAAAAGTTCAATAAAATATTTATATATCTAAAATTATTATAAAATGACTCCAATGAATTACATTGAGAATATATAGGTATTATTTATATATTTTGACATATAATAAATTTAAATAAAATAAAATATTAATTAAAAAAAGTTAGTTTTTAACCAATAACTCATTGTTTTCACAATTCATCAAAAATTGAATGTTTTCAGAAAAATACAAAAAATTCACCCTAAGATAATTTTGATATTCCGAATCCAAAAATGAAGTCCATTTTGAAAGATAAAATTTAAAAAATTTAAAAAAGTTGGTATTAATTTTCATAACGGCTAGTTTATATAATATTTTAATAACATATCGTTGTTTAGTGAAACTCAGTATTGCGTACAATGCAAGCTATCAAGGAAGGTGGCTCTTACTTATAATGCAAGCCAAGCCAGGGCTGCGTGTAGTGAAATCTCCATTTGGGGTTAGATATAACATAATCAAAACTTATTTAATTTATACATTAAAAAACTATACTTAATGTTGCGTAGAATAATTTCTACAAACCGAATGTGAAATTGTGTGTAACACGGGCCAAGAATAGTGTTGCGTATATTGCAAGCTAATTCGGTGTTGGGTATAGAACAAGCTAATTTCTGTGTAGTGTAAAACAAAAGACATCAATGAAATTAAAAGAATATTTTTCATAAAATCTATGGGTGTTAAAAAACTCATACATTACTAGTAAACACTTCTACTTAGTATCCATGTTTTCACCAAATGAAACCCTTTTCAAATAAAACTTAGTTTCTTTTCATGACACATATTCTATAATTATATCATGAAACCTTCATTGTACTAACCAAAATTTAAGTCCTGTAAAAAAATTTTAATCCTTGGGATGAGCATAAGAAACCCAATAAGGTACATAAAATAAGGAAAGAAACAATTAGATCAATAAAATAAACCTTAAAACCCCAATAAAATATATTTTGTAAAAAAATCACATTTTTTTCATAAAGGTAATTAAAATTAATTTAAAAAATTTATTTTATTTTATCTTTTAAAACTAAATAATTTTCATAAAAAACACATTATGAAGCATATATAATTCATGTAGGTACCCTAGTACATCACCACATAAACCCTTACATAACCTTTAAAAATGAAATAATCATATGATCGACTTTAATCTATGGAGTACACAATTAATTGGTGTGTTATCACATGCACCCATCGTTTTAGTTATAATGGTCTCAATCAATGATATTTGGGTGAAACCATGATTTATAATGACTAAGAACCAAAAGTTTTGATAAAAAATTTCATCATTTGAAAAACTCTTTTCAAATCATATGAAAATCACCTTCAGATATCAAAATATCATTATATTTCAAAATCCCATTTTTAATAAAAAAATACACCATTCTTTTTAAAAACCATTTTCAATAAAAAAATTCTACAATATGGAGAGATAAGTTTCATTTTCTTAAAAATATTAATGCTTTTATAAGAATCCTTTAATGGTCCGAAGGCCTTCATTTTTAACTGGTTTATAATAATCCACCTTTCAAGGGTTGAGGTGGAACCCTTACAAGGCTCGTTGGTGTTAGTATTACATAGCTCGTAAGCCTTAGAAGAATCCATTGACCGTAAGCTCCAAACATGACATACAACCCAGAATAATATTCATGAAATAATAGTAAATTTCACCCATCAATTTTACTTTTCAATCCATCAATTAAATATAGATATGAAAAATGAACAATGTTCCAATCATGGAGATGGTAGGTCGTACATACGCATGAGTAACATTTTCATTTTTCAATGATTAGTTAAAAAAAAGTAAAATACTATTTTATATTTCCATAAAGAAAATAATATAATTAATATAATATTAATTGTTTAAATATACTTATATATATTGTGCATGTGATGTGGTGGTGAAAAATGAATCACATCATTTTATAAAGGTGATATCTCACACGTACACACGAACGACATTAGAATTTTCATGTACAAGAAAAGTAATAATTTAATTGATATATCACTATCTTATAATGATAAATCTCTAATTAATATCATATATAAACATTAATTATATCATTATAACTAGCCCCGAGAGATGGTAATGAAAAACAAATTTTATCGGTTCGTGAAGGTGATAGTTCACTCGTATACAAAAAATGATTAATTCATTTTTGATTTGATAGAATTAGAGATGCATTTAGGTGATGATATAAACCCAATAACGTTTCAGTATATTTATGATAATGGAGATATTATATCATCATGTTTTGATAAAATTTGAAGGAAGTGGTATAAGAAATAAAACCGGAACACAAAATTAAAAACGATACATCTTCTTCGAATGATCACCTTTGATTAACACCTTAACACCACAAACAAGGGTTTTATACAAAAAATATTGAATATTAAATGTGGGGAGATATTATAGGAAGGGATTAGGGTAAATATTTTCCAATTCAAATAGGTTTTGAAGCGTTATGAAATGATAACAACGAGTGCCTTTTTATGTGAGAGGGAAGGAGCATTCATAGAATTATTCAAATTATTAAAATATAATAAGACCATTATAGATCAAAATACATAAAAAAATCACCATAAATGAAATATAGAAGATATTTTAGACAATATACTGTTTCATTTTTTTTAATTTTTTTAAATAATTAACTAATAAATTAATTCACTAATATATCCATATTGTCATATTTAATACTATTAATTTAATTTGACTTAAAATACCACAATAAAACATTGAAATTCGTATAAAATGATTTAAAACATATAAAATATAACTTATATATTTAGGAAATTCTTTATACAAATTAATTTATACAAAATATATAAATATTTATGTTTTTAATATCAATTATTTTGTTTTTTAGTTAATTCATTAAATATTGTTTTAGCATTGAAGAATCATTTAAAATAATTATATAATTACTAAAAATTAAAAATAATATTATAAAAAAATAAATTTTATTATTATAAAAATAGACATATATATTTTTTATTATCTGGATTTTTCCCTATGTGGACACATAAAAGTTATCAAACACAAAGTGAGTGATATTTTTTAACTATCATTCATTTAAATAAGATATAATTAATGTTCAAGGGAAAGTTTTCATTAAACTACTAAAACATGATAATAATGTGATAATGGTTGAATATTATTCATCAAATAATTTTTTGACATGTTTTTCTAATCCATATGTTTTTTCTTTAACGGTTATTTAACCTTTTTACCTATTGACGTGATTTTATGTAATTAACAGTTTGAGGGTTAATATAAGTAAAATAACTTGAAAAACAAAAAAATTGAGATGTTAATGATATAATTAGACTTATAAATATATTTTGGCAGAATTAAATATTTTTATGAATTTCATATCATTTAATAAATATTATTTATTTTAAAATAACATTAACATAAATTTTGACATTATTAATTATACAAAATTTTAAAAATATCATAGAAACATGATATCTTAGAAAAACTTATATTACATCATCCATAACACGTAATATTAATCCATTATATTTGTGTATGACATCAATTATATTGAATAATATTTTTTTAATATTTTTAATATCATTTATTTAACTCTTCTATTAATTAAACAATTATGGCATGATCATTATGTCACCATTTAATTTAAGTAATTTCTAAAAAATAATTATAAATAAATTACCATGATGTATATGAACATTATTATATTTTCAAATAGTATTTATAGTTTAACATACCCCTTATATAAATTCATATTAAAAATATATTACTTGTTAAATATAAAAGTGTTACAAAATTGATTATTCATTAAATATAATATTATTAATGTCATAATTACACCCCAGTGGCTTGAAAAGACCATAATATCAGACCAATTATGCTTTTGGTTGAACTATACTCATTAAATTAAATTAGTACAAGTTTTAAGGTGTTTTTATAATATACATAAAATTATTTTTACCATTAATTATCTAATTTATCTTTAACCATGGTAATAAAAATAATTACTAAAGTTACTATTAAAAGTGTAAAAAAATAAAAGGGATCTATCTACCTAATTTTAAACATTTTATTACAAATAAAGAATTTATTTTTCCAAATTTAAATCATAGAATTAGTAGAAATTAGTTACAAATTAATGTCATTGACATAACGAGAGAACGAGTTTTTAATGTAAAAACATTAAAATGTTTATAATGTTTTCATATCCAATTTAAATGTGAAATTGATTCCAGTAAAATAAATTGGATTAAATGAAAAAATCATGATCTAATTGTAATTTAAAATCATTAAAATATATAATTTTACATTGTAAATCAATTTTATGGAAAATCAGTTTTCAATTGAAAATTAAATATTCTTTCACTAATCATCAAAAAATGAATATTTTGAGAAAAATAAAAAAAATTAAAGGAATGTAAATATTTATACTCTTATTTAAAATAATAATTTAATATTTCAAAATTGAACTTATAAAAATTTCAAAATTATATTTAAAATAGGTGTGCCATCAAAAGGCGACAAAACTGACTTTTTTGGAAAATACTTATTTTATATGTAAAATTTGATTTGTTCTTATATAATATCTAGAAACACAAATTATTAATGTCAAATATTATATTGATTATATAAAATATCAATTTAATTAATATAATTTAAAAAAATTGATTTTTTATTTATTGGTTTAAACTACACTTTTTCACCTTTAAATAGTTTTTTAGAAAAACATTTATTTTTAATTTAAAAAAGTGTTTACATTCAATTATAATTAATTTTTCACCAACTAATTAATTATATAAACATTTTGAAACCATATTTTCATAATTCAGTCAATACTATTCATTCCCATCAATCTGACAACTAGGTTTTAATGGTAATATTTAAATATTATTTATTTTTTCTCTTATGCTCGATGTGGTGTATCATGTACTCTATCGAACATAGTTTTTCCTTTTAAAAGCATATGATGTAATATATATATATATATATCAGGAATCACATTCTATTAAATCAACCTACATAGCATGGACTCTCACCATGAATCCATATATGGGACTACCCCTATAGAAACATGATGTCAGGATAATCCACACCAATTATCCATATATAGGAGATATTACATTGAGGATCACTATATAATATATGTATATATGTATTATAGAATCATCAAATTATGACATGTGTCGGTTATATCCCATAATCATATGGTTCAATAAAGTAAAATGACACCAAGATGCTCTATTGGAAGAAACAAATATTTTTTGTTGACACATTATATATCAGAATTGGTATAATGGCCATCAATAAGGGTTTTATCATAAAGTCCTCCAATGACTTTACCAAACTATTATGGTTTAATATACTACTATTATTTATAGGGACTATATAGATATGAAAAATTATTATGTAATAGAACATTAAGATCTATCATCCAAAGAAAATATACTATGGTTTAGTTTAGTAGAATGAAACAAATAATTTATATAGAAAAACACCATATAGGTTGTTGTTTACACTTTAAATTTTTAAACCCTCATTGTTATTAATAACATTCATAAATAGGCACACATATTTTATGGGAATACTACAAGAAAGATATAATTCATATACACAATACTCATTCCAATAGGACTAGAGGAAAAACAAAATAAAAAATTATCCCCAAAAAAATAAAAAAAACATCAATTCCATAAAAAATATAGTCAAAATAAATAGGAATACGAAGAATAAAAATCTTATATCCCTGGTAACCTATAATTCCCCTCATGAATGATATTTTTGATTAACCCAAACAAGACCCATAACAACACAAAACACATTCCCATATCACTTAGACAATATCTCCGTAAATAAAAAGACATAAATACTCTCATACACAATGTGATATTTATAAAATCCCATTACCTATGTTCAGGTATTTATCTGTTCTCTCTATTCATTTCCATTATTATTTGGGACCATTTTGGCACTGTTGATTATATAGGAAAATTACTAGGTAAAATAACCTAATTTTCAGGGATGTATACTTGTTTGAATTAATGGATTCCCAGTATACATGTGTTAAAGGCCTTGCATGGTTATTCTTGAGTTTGAAGAATTATAGAGTTATTTTGAACTTTAGTGCAGAACTGGAATGTTTGATGTCTCTTGGGTGATTTCATGTCGTGTGAAGGTATTGCACATAATTTAATTGTCTTCGAAAATATGTCATGATTCTAGTTCAAGGATTGAAGTTTACACCCCATGTATTTAGACTTCATGAAATGTAATTGTAAAGTATTTTTGTTAATAAAATGGTGATTAATTTTATGGTGTACTTGAGTTTTTTTTAATACATGACTTGAAAAGGGGTTAAACGCCATGTAAATCTTTTTATTTTTTTAGTGTGTTCCATTGTTGATATCTCTTTAATTCAGTCCTAGATTCTACCATATCGACCTTGGAGCTCTCCTAGGTGATTTTGGAGACCTCCCCTCCTTCTAGATCATTTTTTTGAGATATTGATTATCATTGTAGTTGTGGTGTGTTTATCTAAGTGAGTATACGACTTATTTATTCAGTGCCTTTAACTGTGGTGTCATCATTGCATTATGTTTATAGATATTTTGACTAGTTAGGTTGATTATTATTTATTTATTTAAGATCCATCATGAGATCTTCCTCTAAAGTCTAACCCGTATGTTGGTTGTTATTTTTCATGGGTTCTCATTGAGGTATTTTTTTTATCAATTCTCTCCACCAACCATTTTGTAAATTGAATCAGTTATGAGATGTGTAGATTGATTCTAGGTCTTCAGTCATTGTTTCTTTCTACTTAATTGTTAGCAGTTTCCATTATGGGCATGTGTGACCCTATTTTGAGGTAGGTGGTTGAATATATATATTATATGGGATAAACTACATTACTCTAGTTATATAATTTTTTTTATAAATTATATTTCATGATGATTGATCGATTTGTGTGTGTGGAAATCAGTTTATAATAAAATATGGTTTATCCCTTTTTTTTGTTAAAATAAAAAAGTTATTTTTAAATAATTATTAAATAGGTTTCTAAAATGGTTTTAAAAGCATTATTTTGATGAAATGTTTTGGAAAATAGGGAATATAAGAAGCCTTATTCACATTGGAGGAAGGTTTATCTTAGGGCCATTATCATTGCCTTATCAGGGGGTTCACACATGGGATGTTCTTCCATTTTGATGGACCATTGTTCTAAGTAATTGATATTGGCATTATTTGGGGATTTACTCATGGGGAGTCTCTATGCTCCTTAGGCCTATGTTCTATGTACTTGATTCTACACTAGTCATTGATTTTGGTATAACAAGTCCATTATCCGGACTATGATTGATCCTTGGTGTAATGTTAACTATGATTTTGGATTATAATTATTTATCTAGTTCTACCATGTATTTGATATGATATTTGATAAAATGGTTTTTTCAATTGATATAAGTAAAATTATTTGAAAATGTTTCACCTAGATTATTTTGGAAATGTAGAAATGGAGAAGTAACTTTTTCCCATCCTTTGGATATAAAAACTATAAAATTTTTATCATGCCAAATTTTATTTAAAGTTGAGAATATTTAGAATATTATATGAAGACTTGTTATGGAACACCTTGGTGGGATCTTTGTTTGCCTATTAGCTCACACCATGTTCACCCCTTTGGTGGTGTGTAGACTTTTGTATATATTTCTATACAGGGAAATGAAAGGAATTGTATTGTGGTGGTGAGGTTTTATATCAGTAATGTTTGGGTATTAGTGATGGTAGGGGGATTTTTCCCACACTATCACATGGAGTTGTTGGTTTCTAGTCTTAGTTGTTAATTTATGATGGGACTTTTACTTGGTATGTTTTTACTTATTTTGAGTTGTATCATTTCCACTATGTTCTTTCAGCTATGGAATTTGTGTATCTATTATGTTGTTTTACTCTATTATATATATATGTATACAATTTTTTCTTCATTCTATTGGGATAAATAATTCCTTATGGTTGTTTTTGATGCCTGGATGCTAGTCTCCATATCGTGGGTACTGATAATAACCTTCTTTTATGTGGAAATTCATGTTGGGTACCAGTTTGGGAGGGTATCCACATTGGTTTCTCCACAGTTAGATATAATAGGAGGGTTTTCCACAAGATTCATTTCCTTGGGAAATTTACTATACTAGAGATAGGGTTTTCTAGAATTGAGAGGTTATTTGTGGTGAGTTCCTAACTATCTCTTTCATTAAAGACACACAAGATACCATGGGATGTTGGGTTTTTTGTCTTCTATTTTTAGTTCCTGATTGAAATCTATGTTTTTATTATGATTTTTTTAGTTTTAAATGAGATTTTATTGATCCTTTATTCTAATTAGGTTTGTATCATTATGCCTCTGAGATGTGTTCCACTGCTTCCTTAGGAGGGTATGGTATATTATCTGTAAGGTAATCCTCCGACATATTATAATTTTTTTGAGGTTATCATTAAGGTTGTTCATGCAGTCGACTAGATTGAAACTCAATTCCCAAATATTGTTTTGGAGGCACATCTAGGATATGGAGGATAAAAAAATCGATCATGATTGTTGTTGTGTAACAATACAACATTATTCAAGGGTATGAATGAACCTCAATAGGTGGAGGACTATCTTTGATAAGCTCAGTCATATTTTCAAATTTATGGATACACCAGAGAATATGAAGGTGAATTGTACAAAGTTCTGACATGAGGGTTCTAACAAAAGATGTTGGGATTCAATGCTATAAGTATATAACAATGTTGTATTGTAATGAAAGGGTTTCAAGGATCTATTATTTTAGTATTTTTATCTAGAGCCACTAATGAAGGTGAAGTCTCTAGAATTCATTTATATAAAATAGGGAGAAAATTTGGTGTCGGAGTACACCCATTGGTTTGTGGTGTTGGTTCATTTTTTCTAGAGGTAGTAAATAATGATAAGATAAAATATTCAAAGTTATTTATAATTTTGAAACTAGATATCATATCATTGGTATTTATGGTGATGTTTTTAACCTATTCAGAGATAGTAGACATGGAAATGATTGTTGAAATGAATATGATAATAAATTTTAGATATTCAGCCCCCTCTCATCCAAAAAGTAGTAGATTTAGTGATGCACAAGGGAAAATAGAAAGTGGAAAGTTCATACACCCCCAACATTCTTGTCCTTAACTAGTAAAAATGTGCAAAATTTATAGATGTTATCATCATTTGAATAATTTTTGTTAAGCTGTGTCTATGGTTCAATATGGTTAGGGACCCTTCAGTCTAATGGTTACTTTTGCATAGTTATATGTGTGAAATACTATTGGTCTTGAACTGCATGCCTTTGGAGTGAATCACCTTAACATGGTAGATGTCCTTTCAACGAAGGTAGATATAGTTATAGATATATATAGAGCTACCATATCTATTTCATCTTCCATTGAGATTTATTTATTTGATACCGGTGCTTCCCACAAATTTATATCTGCACATTTTAATTTTTTTTAAAGTATGGGGCCGAAGCCTCAATTTTTTATTAAAGAAAATACCTATTTATGTCTGGGTATATGAAAAACTATTTCATATCTCGAAGGCCCAAGGCCAAGTGGACTGAATACAAGGCTTGAAAGCCCATTTTTTTCCAATGGACCCCTTGATGAGCAATACTACTATAGTACCCACACTGCTACAATAACTAATACAGTACCACTGCCGCTACAGTTCTGCTGCTACTACAGATCTGCTGCTGCTATAGTACAACTATAATGACCTTCTACAGTACTATTGCATCAACCCGAAAAATTTATTACTACCCAAATTTGATCCTAGGTCTTTTTGGTGCCAATAAAAATCCTATACCACTTGGGTATATGCTTGTTGGCATATTTGGAATATCTTTTTATATGCTTAAAATTCCAATGGAGATCATGACCTTTGATATGGAGTTGGTGAAACATCTTGGAAATAATTAAGATAATGGGTTTCAGTGTCATTCTTCTTTTCCATCGATACCTGATGTAGAGTCCATCTGGGATTTTCTCATTCTTGTTCTATAACTATTTTATGTCATCATTTAGATGGATTATATTATTTGTCATCATGATGAGGTTGATTTTTTATCATTATTGTCTATTATTTACTATGACTAATGGGATATCATGGGTATTTCAGGGAGTGGGGGATGTGATGTCAGGTCACGCAGGACGTTCCTGTGCAGAGCTTGTGAGATTTTTTCTGTTATAGCTGCTGAGCTGGTTAAATTTTATTATGTTGTCGATCATCCTATTGTTTTTTGTGACTTCCATAATTTATACCATATTATTTCTCTAATAATCTTCCATAGAAGGAGGTAGAGGTTAAAATTTACCTAGTTCTAGGTATGAAACTTATTTCAATTCCCTCACATCATATGAAACTAGTAGAGGTAAAAGAGTTCAAGATTAAGGTAAATTACCAAATGGAAAAATGTATTTTTTCTCTCCCTTGTATTTCAACTTTGGGAGACCCTATAGTCTTATCTGAGAAAGATAATGGATCACTCTGATTTTGAATCGATTATCGAAAGTTGAACCAGGTAACTGTTAAGAATAACTATCCATTGAATCATGTGGATTATTATTTTTTTGATTAGATAATGGTGGTAAATTGGTTTTCAAAGATTGAACTTTGGTTGGGTTATCATCATATCAGAGTTTCGCAGTCTGATATACTAAAGATTGATTTTAGGGGTAGGTATGTACAATATGAATATATTGTGCTAGTTTTTGTTCAGATTAACAATTGAACAATTATTATGTTTTTGATGAATCCAATATTTTATGAGTATATTGACACTTTTGTGGTATTGTTTTTTGATGATATTTTAATTCTTCAATATCTAAAAAAGATCATGATCATTATTTGGGTTTGGTTATGGAGATCCTGATGAGTCAATGGTTATATATAAATATTTATAAATGTAATATCTAGATAGAAAAAGTGAATTTCAGGGACACTTGATTTCTGGTCATGGATTATCAATTGATCCTAAGAAGGTGAAGGATTTTTTCTCGTGGTAATAACTATAGAATTTATTTCATATTCGAATCATTTATGGTCTTATTGGATATTATTAATGGTTCGTCAATGATTTCTCAATTGTTCCATCGCCTTTGATTACTCTTAATATGAAATCGGTGTAATTTATCTAGGATAAAAAGTGTTCATATTCCATCAACGATCTGAATCAACTTCTTAAATTCACTCATATTCCGATCTTACCATATCTTAGTAAGGGGAATATGTTTTGCTATGACACTTTTAGTGATATTTTGGGTATTGTGCTTATACAGGATGATCATATGGTGGATTACGACCCCTCGTCAACTTCAACCACATGAGAATAATTACCACACTCATTATGTAGAGATTTTAATTATTATTAATTCTAGTATGAGTTAAAACACTATCTTTTTGTAGATTTGTTCATAGTCTTTCCTAACTGTTAGATTTCGAGGTATTTCTTTTCATAAGAAGACATGAATCATAGATAGAGGATATGGGTGGAATAAATTCTTATGTTTGACATATATATCACCTACACACCATAAATGGGGAATATTGTTTTAAATTATCTTAGTAGTATATTACCTTCATTTGATATTCTAGAATCAATGATGAAGTGGACCCTTATAAGGGTATTTTCTCATTTTCACCTGTATTCTTAGAAAGATGATTCAACTATGGTTCTATATAGTGTTTTTTTATCATGATATCTTCTTGAGCTCATTATATAGACTCACCAGTAGGATGAGGAGATAAGAGGAATTCCAGAAAAACTACATGATGGGGAGACAATTTCTAGATGATCTACCAATCTTCAAGTGGTATTCTCTATTTTAGAAATAATAATTTCATCCTAGAATCTTTTGGGATATATTTTTTATTTCATTATCACATTTATTCATGGTTCATTCATCTAGGAACTTTGAAGATATATTGTGACATGAGATGATGATTCTGGAGGTTGAGTATAAATCATGGCATTGCTAACTATAGGTCCTATTGTTGCAACATCCAACAGATAAATGTAGAGTGTTTGAAACATTATAGTTTTCCTCTTATTATAATGGCTCTTATTTAGAAATGGTACAATGTGTCACTATTATTTTGGTTATATTAACATGGAATTATTAAGTTAGTAATTCTATCTGGGTGGTGATTTATCTGTTTAAATGTTTAATCTCACTTCATTTCAATATGCGATGCTATTAAAGCTGAATTTATAAGTAAGCTATATGTGCCAGATGTTATGAGGATACCTAGAGTTAGTTATAATATAATTTTATATAGGGATCCTAGTTTACATAATGTTTCTGGAAAAGTCCCCAAGAGGTTATGGGGACTCATTTTAGTTTCATTACAACATTGCATCCATAGGCAGATGGCCTGACAGAGAATGCTATTCAGATCTTAGAGGATTTTGTTCACACCTGTGTCATGAATTTTGGTGTATTTCATGATATTCATATAGTACTATTTGAGTATGATTATAATAAAAAATATTAGTTTTTCTTTATAATGGATTATTTCAAGGCTTTATATGGGAATCCATGACGATCACCTCTTTTTTGCACAGACGTGGGTGAAGCATCTTTGGTGGGACCATGTCTTGCTCAAGAGACATAAAAAAGGATTTAGGATAATCATCGACATCTAGTCACATCATATAGATGACATAAATATTATTCAGATTAGTAGAATAATAATTTGGGGTTTTTAATTAGTGACTAGGTTTTCTTGAATGTTTCTTATTAGTTGGATCATAGTCATCTTGGAAAATGAGGAATGTTAGCTTTGAGATGTGATGGACTATTTGAGGGCATCGAGCTGCTTGGGTAGGTGGTTGATTGGATGGAAATTATGATTTAGTTTAGTGTAATTCATTATGTTTGCCACATATTAAATCTCATGAAATTATATCCTGACCACTCTCAGGTTTTGAGTTGGGAAATTATTTTTTTAGAGAAAGATATTTCTATTTTGGAATAGACAATGGATATCACTAACTCCCAAGAAAAAGTCTTGCATTGGAAGTCAATTTTATTGTCTACATGGTTATTGAGAAACATATTATATTACAATGAGACCTAAGAGTGTGAGTCATTGATGAGAGTTTAGTGGTCTAATCTCTATTTTAGAAATCATTATTCCACAAGACTTCTTAGAGACGAACAGTTTTATGGTGGGGAGTTTGTAACATCATATTACCCACTTTCAGGTATTTCCCTTCTATATTAACATTTCCCTTTTTATTTCGGTTTGTTTTGGGACTCTAAAGGATGGATAAAATTTTTGGGTAAAATGAATTAATTTTCATGGATGTATGGTTTTTTAATTAATGTATTCTGGGTATAAATGAGTTATAGTAATTGTACTATTCTCCTTGAGTTTGGAGAATTATGGATTTGTTTGGTTCTTTTGTGTAGAACTAGCCTCGTTTTTGTCTACTGGGTGAATAAAAAGTGTCAAAATGTATTTCACATCATCAAATAGTCCTTGGGAAGATTCCATGAATCCAATTCAAGGAGTGAAATTTAACAACTGTGTATTTGGATTTCATGGTGTATAATTATAATACTGAGTTTTTAATAAAAATGTGAAAGGTTTCTTAGCATACTTGAGTTTCATGGATTAAATTATTTGAAAAGGGGATACATTCCAGGTACATATAATGAGTTTTTAGGGTGTTTCATGTATTATCTAATTTTTATTCAGACATAGCTTCAACCCGATCGACCCAGGTGCTCTCCCAGGTGATTTTGGAGACCTATTTTCCTTCTGGATCATTTTCTTAAATGATTTATCATTTCTTTGGTTATGGTACATTTCTATGGGTGAGTATTCCTCATTTTTCTTCATTTCCCTTGATCACAGTAGTTTTATTTCATTACATTTAAAGATACATTGATCAGTCAAGTCGATTCTTCATGATTCCTTCTAGATTCAATGTGATATATTCCTTTAGTTGCTAACCTTTTTGTTGGATTTGGTGTGGTATGTGTGTTCATTTAGGTATGTTATGATCAATTCTCTCTATTAAGTATTTTTCAATATTGAATTGATTTTGAGATGTGTGGATTGATTTTGGTCCCTCCATCATCTTTTTTGTGTTATTCATTATTGGGTTTTCTATTGTAGGTGTGTAAAACACTAGTTTGAGGTAGGTGGTTCTGTCTCTAGATTATCTTGGATGAAATTAATTTATATAGTTTAATGGACTATTTTATAAATGATGTAGAATGATTTATTGATCGATTAGTGTATGTAGAAATGAATTTTTAATAAAAGATGGGGTTTCCCTTGTTTTGATAAAAGGAAAAAGTTATTTTAAAATGATTGTAAAATGGATTTATAATATTGTTTTTAATGAATTGTTTTGATTAAATTGTTTTTTAAAAAGGTATCATGGGATGATCTGAGTAATTTGGTGGAAGATATAGCTTAGGGACATCATTCATGTGTTTTTTTGGGGGGTCTACTCATGTACTGTTCCTCTGTACCCTAGTCTTGTTGATCTTGGGAATTAGTATTTAAATTATTAGGGGATCCACTCATGTGGTTTTTCTCTTCTCCATAGGCCTGTGTTCTAAGGACTTGATTGTGCACTGGTCATTGATTATGATATGTGTAGTCTACTATCATGACTTATAGTGATCCTTAGCTTGATGTTACCTATGATTATGACTTGTACTGTATTAGATTTTACTTCCATGTATTTGATATGATATATGATATGTGATATATGAATTTATGTGATTTATAAATGATAATTTCTTTGAATTTTTTTAAAAGGCTTATTTTGGAAATGTGGAAAAAGAGAAATATTAAAGGTTTTTCTATATTATTGATATAGTAACTATAAATTCTTCCTAATGAGTTATTTTATTTAATGTTCACAATGTTTAAATTATTATATAGTGACTTTTTATGGAACACCTTGGTGGGATCCTGCTGAGCTTGTTAGTTCACACTCTATACAGCCCTTTGGAAATGGTTAGACATTTGTAACTCTTTCAAAGCAGGTAAAGGAAAGGCGCTGCAATGAGGTTGTGAGATTTTATGTCAGATGTGTTTGGGTGGCTGGGGGTGGGATGGTTGGAGTTTCCCCGCACTATCACATGGAGTAGTTTATTTCCTGTTTTAGTTTTCTATTCATGATATAACTTAGACATTGGGATGTTCTGACTTCTATTGAGTTGTATCATTTCTATTATCTTATTTTAACTATAGAATATATGTACATATTTTATTGTTTCACTATATTATATACATATATACATATGTATTCCATTTTTTAACTACTTGTTTTGTAAAATCATTACCTCTAATTTTTTTTTGATTCTTGGATACTATTTCCTAGAATGTAGGGATCAGGAATTCCCTTCGGGTTTATATAAATTCAGGTTAACAAACAGTTTGAGAGGTTATCTAGGTCGGTTTCACCACAATATGATTCACATAATATCTAATACCACTTTCTAATTTTCTCCCATGTTCTGTAACCACTATGTGGCTCTAAGGTTGGATAAGTCTCTATAAATATATCAGGCACACTACCTTGTATGCCAGAAGTTATTGAATATAAGTGAGGGCCTAGAGCATGACTATGGGAAAAATGACCTTATTTTAGAGTGATAAAAAGTAGTTGGAATAAAAAAATATCCCATCAAAAAATATTTTGAGTATTTACAATAGATTAATGTATTAATATGTTTAAACTAAATAAAATGTAAAAAAAATATATAAAGTTATTATATTATGTAATTATTGATCACCCACTGGTACAATCAATATATTAATAAGTAAAATAAAAAATATGTTAATGGAGTTATTAATAATGATCCTTACCCAAAACATTGCCTCAAAATTTTTCTAAGATATCCTTCTAGATGAAGTAACAATGGACCTCAAACCAATATGAACCTATAAACTCTGAAGTATTATCAAGTACCCATGTTTCATTGATGTCCCTGCACAATGTGAGTAAAACTCATTTTCTCCCCACCTATGCAGTCTCATACATAACCTGTAATTCGATATATGTGTTATGTTAAATTCTAAATATAATTAAATTAATAAACTATAAATGAATAACTAAATAAAAACCATCCTTCCTCAAGTTCTCACATGACAACTAAGATTGAATGTACCTACTTCATCTTGTTCTATGTCTATATGAGCATTACACATAAACTAAAGCTGATACAAGTCCATATCCTAGATATTATAAACAAGACTCCACTATTTATAACATCATATCTATGGATTATCCTAAGAAACCTATATAATATAAGGGTTAATTTGGAACCCAGGGAGTATCTAAGGCAACACTTAATATCATGTATAATCAATAAATCGTAGGTATTCATGGAATCCTATAATATTTCTATGTATAGAATATTGATCATAGGAGCCCTAAGAATCTAAAATTATTTAAAATATCATTTAAATCATAGTATTTACTTGAAATATCCTAAATTATAACTGGTAATACACATAGATCCTTGGTATCAATAGAAATCTCATGGATTATCCCAAATCATCCCAACAGATCCAAGATATTACTTGGGGTCCCATAAATTGTAATAAGGAACCCCTCCCTATATGAGGAATCACTAGGAATATTAAATATTATTACCAAGAATCTTCAATGATCCTAGGAATAACTAGGAATCTCTCCCGATATTATAAGGCACATAAAATAGATCCTACTGTGGAAATCCATGATTTTCCCTAGACACCAAGCATCATTGTATACTAGTGAGGTAAACCCTAACATACTTATTCATCAAATTATATCAGATCCTATAGAGTTAATCCCTAGAATATATCATTATATATCTGGTGTATTGCATCCACTTAGAAACATATTGAGAAATTGATAATAATAATGACATGGGTTAGACACCTCACCAACCCATGTCGTATAACCAATGTTAGTCTCTTATATACACGACCATCACTGTCACTATAGCCATGATATTATCTTGTTTTCAATTTAGGTTATAAGGTTAAATATAGAATTTTCTATATGAGAAATACTATACTAACCCTCCATAGGTTCCACATATATAGATGGAGCACCCTCCACAGTTCCCTAGGTCAAATTATATATAGACACCCCTTATGGGTTCTCCCACCGTATTCCATAATTAAGGGTAAACATATATCTCTCAAAGGGAATAACATACCTCATTGTATTTATAATTTTATCATGGCCTCATAGGTCTAATCGGATAATCCCTACTGATATCACTCAAGAAATATGGTACATTGATTATGTCATATCCCAATAAATCCTAGGTTTGCCCGATCTCCAAACAAATCCAAAAGTATCACATGGGGAATTCCTATTAGGATCTCAATTACATAGGGATACTCAGTGCTAATCTCATATCACTAGCCTAATGAATATATGGAACCCCAAGGGTCCATTATATCCAACCAGGGACACTGATTCACTACCCGTCACTTACCCTTACTACATGATCTAAGGGTTCCAATCTCAGTTCTCAATAATAAATATGATTACTTAAATCTAAAACCTCAATGCCCGAGTATCACAATTCATGTAACTATAATTGAGGACTTTATTGTTAGAATCTGACGTATACGTCCCATTAAAAAGGGTAATTAT
Organism: Viscum album; assembly: GCA_963277665.1. NCBI lineage: Eukaryota > Viridiplantae > Streptophyta > Magnoliopsida > Santalales > Viscaceae > Viscum > Viscum album. The sequence goes on along the minus strand of OY728165.1, from coordinate 1,891,801,290 downwards.
GGACCGTGAAACTTTTTTAACCAATTCATAATGATTTTATTTAATAAAAAAATCCATTTCTATTTGATTTTTTTAATTTCGAGAACTCAATCACTCATAGTGGAGTGATTATGTATCACATGCATATAATAAAAAATTAATTCACTATTGGGGTGATGCTAAATGGACATGTATTCTCAAATAAAATATATTCTATTTAAATAAGATTGGACATCATTGAACAAGGTTTCTTAACCATTTTATCATCATCCATGGACCTATATTAGTCGTCAATATTAAAATAAATATATTTTAACAAGTTTTCATTAATTTTAAAAATTAATAAAGATAGGAATAATTTATTATATATCTCTAAATCATTATCTAAGGTATACTCCTTGAGAAAAGGTCTACGCACTATGATTAATATCCATTCAGAAATTTAACACCTATAATCCATAATTTATTATCCAATTAAATCCAACCATTTCACACAAAATATATGAAACTATAAATAATCCCGTGGAAATGATTAACAAAATAATACACAGGGAATTAATCTAAACATTCTAATAGAACCAATTTTATCTAAGCTGATAAAGAATTATCTCATATTAAGTTTATTTGACCATGATCCATTGTAATTGGCTCCAATTCTATATATTTGTCATGGAATATTTGTAGAAAAAATCAAAAGGGGTGAAATTGGAAGGAAATTAATGAATATTGATATATTAACCTGAAACAATACTCCTTATCAAATGGATCTTGATATTTAAAGGATAGGAAGAATATCTCCAACTATGAAGAGGGATGACCGAGATACATTTAAGCTCATTATATCTAGGTTGAAGAATTCCCCAAATTCTCCTATAAAAACATTTTTAAAAATTTATTTTCTTTTATTTTATATATTTATAATATTATTTCAATTTTCATTCCCTCATTTTATTTTATCATTTTAATTCTTTATATTTCTTTTTCCATGAGATATGTCTTTCTTGCATAAGGTTACGGTCCATTAACCCATAAAAATATTGTAAGTGTCCTCAAACATTACACACAACCACCATTACACATAGTGTAAGGTTCGATTCTTAATATTTTTGTTTTTCCAATTCTTGATAAAGTCTATCCATGTAATAATCATACCCATTTTGTGATCCCTTCACTAAAATCACTTAATGCAACTACAATTGTGCTATTCAAGAAAATTATACTAATATTTTTCATTCTACATAGACACACTAAACACCTCAACTAATATACTTCATAAATGTCCCACACATAGGTCGAATTATAATTCTTGTCCCAGCCACCTAATTCCCCACCCAGTCCTCAAAACCATGTCTATAAACATTACCCTATACTATCTAAAATCTCATATTGTAAATTCAAATCATATATCCCCTCAAAAGAAGAAAAAAAATCCCAAGAAATTAATAAATCATAATGGTGGTGATCGTTACCTGGAATTCATGAGTTTTTTTCTTGTAGTGATATGGGTATTTCCTTTTAAGCATAATCAATGTAATGGAATATATGTGTTTTATTAAATTATATAGAAGAATAATTGAATGAAAGGACATCATTCTAGTATTGAACATGTGAAATCATCAATAGAATTGTGATAAAATAATGGAAGAGTGTGATGAAGAATTGATCAGATCAAGGGGCCACAAGGGACTAATTCTAATTCAAAATAATACATTTATCATGATTAGAATGATGTTATAACTATTTATAAAAATTAATATTAAAGTAGTGTTGACATTTCTAATCAAGTTACCATCATTTAGCAGACATCACCAGTGAAAACAAGGGGAATGAGTTATCTTCAAAAAACCATACTATTATAATATATAAAGAGAAAAGTTTTTAAAGAGGCCACTAAAGATTAGAATTGGGTCTTAGCGATGTATTAAGATCTTCTCATAATTAAAGGGAGTTGGACATGGAATATTCTTTGAGAAGTATCATATGTGAACCACCTAAAGACAAAAATGGGGTGTTTTTTATAAAAACTAATTGAATAAAACATAGTGATGCAGAATAAGGAATGGATTATATACAATGGAAACTACCATATTGAAGGAATATATGTATATGAGATATTTATTCCTATGGTTATTTTGGAAACAATTCGATTATTCTTATCCATAGTAGTGAAAAGAAGTTAAATTTTCTTTGAAATGGATGTCAATTCAACATTATTGAATAAATTTCTTGAACAAGAGGTGTACATTGAGTAGATTTATGGTTTTATTTTTAATTAACATGAGAACAAAATTTCAATATAATGAAGTCACATAAGGATATTAAGGATCTAAGAGTATGATATTGATGATTATTTCAATACAAGACAAATATAAGTTTATAGTGTGGTGGATTTGATCATAATATATACATAAATATGGAGAGTGAATAATGGATGATGGTGTTTGTTTATATTAATGACATAATCTCTGGTTGATCAAACAAAGAACAATTCATGAAGTTACAAAAATTCATGAGGTGTGAGTTTGAAATGTTTACGATTGGAGAGTTGACATTTTTCCTTGTCATACAGGTAATATAAATAAGGATTTATAAATTTATCCCTAAATATAAATAATCTAGGGTGTTTTTTAGAATATTTATAATGGATTAATCCTAGGTAATTAAAACATAAATTTCTACATTGTTTTTGTTTTCATGGGAAAATAATTGAAAAATGGTAAATTTTACTGAATATAAGAAACCATTTAGAGTCTTTTGTACTTTATACTGTGTTTTACATTTTTCATTTTTGGATATACTGAGTAGAAACAAATATAGAAACTTTATTGGGGTGAAATTAATATCGTGGTATATCAAAGTCATAATGAATATTGGTTTTCTATATAGTGAAACATTAGAGTATGAGTTTCTAGGATACACATATGAAAATTGGATCAGATAATTAGATCATATAAACTAAATGTTATCTAGTGAATTATATCTTATAATATTGTGTATTTCATAGAATATAAGTAAATATTATTACTTATCACAGTCATTTCAAAATATAAATATATTATAGACACTCAAATGAGCTTTTAACAACTATAGATGAAGTGAAAACCTAATGAATAGGGTGTAAAATTTAATACTCCTATTAGAAACAAATTTTACAATTAATATACAATAATCCATAGTAAAAATATTTTACATCACTCAAGGTGAACGAAAATTGAAATCAAGTATCATTTATAATGTTGAAATCTGATCATGGGGTTGAGAAATGTGATTATGTGCCTATTAATATATAAGTTATATATATCATGAGAATGTCCTAACCCAATGAATAATTTTAAAGGTATGTATTGGATCATAGAGGATAGTTTATTCCTAAAATTATACAATTTTTATATAGAACCCCTAGTTATGCTATTGATTCCCCCATGTACTAACTACTATTATTTTCCTTGTTGTAGACTGTAAAGGGGAAACCATTTGGTTTGTTGGTAGGGGGATATTCTTTAAGAAAGGGTGAGATATTACACTAATATAGTAAGTGGTAAAGGAAAAATTAAAAGGGGAGATTTATTCTTTGTTTAATTTAGGGGGTGTCAGGATGAATGGAGAGAAAAGTTAAAAATAATGATGCAAAAATGTTTCTATTACAAATTATATATCTTAAAGAGATATCGGGAAGCATGTTGTTTGAGAAGTGATGACTTAGAGTTAAATAATGTTTTTCATTGATAATATATTCATGATTAAATTATTTCTCACACTGATCTTCACTCACATGATCTTGGATTATGTGTTGAGTATGTTTTTTATTTCTACATAGATTTATAGAGTGATTTTTTTAAGAATAACATTTTAAATAGTTGTTAACTATTAAGAAAAAAAGTTTTATGTGTTGTTAACAAACATAAATAGTGGATGTTTTTTTTAAAACCATTAATATGGTGTTTTAGTGTTTTTGGTTTTTTTCTAGAAAATGTCAGTTGAAAAAAATCCAGTTGTTTTTTGAAAACGTGCATTAACAAAAAGGATTTTGTTGAAAATGAAGGTATTTTGGAAGTTTAATGGAAAACTTTTATTCAAAGGTTGTATTTTCATAATGAAAATATGAGAGATCCTATGAGTTAAAAGTGAGAATATTTATGTATATTTTACATGACAATGACCTAAACACATTGAATAGCATTTATGGGAAGATATTGTGAAAGCGGTTTGTGAACTGTGAATAAGGGATTTACAATTGGGAAAAAAGGATTTTAGGGACCAAAAAAATTCATAGGTAGTTTATGAAACTACAAAGAAGTTATGTGGATAAAATTTTGTGAAATATTAAATGGAGACACACTGTATATATGGTGTCATTTTCTAATAAGAGGCATTGTTTCCTACGATTCTAAAGAGGGAAAAATATTATGTGATGTTGTGAAGGAAAATTATATGTGATGGGGTTTATATAAAGAGATAAATAATGATATTATAATTAACATATTTAAAAAATAATTTTTCCATATAAATACCACTAACAATTTCATTATATAGATAAAATAATTGGATAGCATAATATTTAAATTTAAGATAAATTCACTCTTAATTTAATTTTTTAAATAAATTGTGTGAAAATAAATTTACTGAAAAGTATTTAAATGGTTTATAAGATTTAAAAAGGAAGTTATGTTTTGTGAGAAAGTTCATTAAGAGTGGTAAACATGTTTCTTTGAATAGTTTTTTATGGAGTAAATTCACATAAGAGATTGTTCATGAAGTTTTCAAGTAGGGGGTTATGAAGTGAGGTGATTTGAGAAGAAGGGTGGGTCTAAAATCATGGTTGTTCATAAATGTGTCATGTCATAATGGGTAACTCAAGAAGGAAGTAGTTGTCAAAGGAATTAGAAATAAATAATATTTTACAAAGTAAGTAACATTTCATCTCGTTAACAAAAAAGAGATTCATGCCACACTTATTTTAGTGTGAGTCAATTAGGAGCTGATTAAAATCATTTAGGGATTATTAAAGAGGAATAGTGAGTTCCTTCTGATTGATTTATGAGTGGTTTATCAAATGTATGAATGGTATTAAAATTGGGGGATAGTGAATACTTTCCAAACATTGTAATAGTAATACACTATATAGATTCTAGTACATTGACACATTTTTATTGTATTCTCCTTGGATTAGCCTTATTTGGTTGAACTAAGTAAATTTGTAGTGTTTATTGAATGTTTTTTAATTTATTATATATTATGATGAGACAAATAGATAATAATGGTTTTTTAAATGAGGAAATAATATCATATTTGTGGATTATTATTGTATTTCATACCCTAATTAGTCACCCCATCTTATGGTATTAAACCTGATAGGGCCAACATCCAAAATAATGGAGGTGGTAGAACATTGTGATTAAAGAGAGAAGTTTAAAGTAAGTGTTTTTTGATTTCATAATTATTGTATATAACATAAAGTTATTAACCCATTTTTATTAGAAATAATTAGCAATATCATTCTTCAATGATAGAATAGTATAATAAATCTAGATATATTATTCATTTTTTAGAAATTAACTTCTCATTATTCTTATTTTGGATGATATTATTTTTTGAATTTTGTTTTTATTATAATTTTAGTATGTTTGAAATCATAAAATTTCATCAATGGTTTTAGAGAAAATAAAGAAAATATTTAGAAAATAATGAAATTTTATAAATTTTTTTGCTTTTATGGTGAACGTGATATCTTAGGTAATGATATATTGTTATTATTGGTTGTGTTGTGGTTTTATAGAATTAAAAATTCTTGACTAATCAATCATCTATTTATTGATTATAGTTTGGGATATGTTCTGTTGAATTATGTGTCATAAAATAGAGTATCATAACATATATGGTGATATATAGATATCATAGAATGTGTTATATTCTAAAATTACTGTTTTATGATATCTGAGAAATGATATAACAATATCATAACCAATAATGTATAACTCGACTATCATTATTTGAAATCAATGTCATGTTAATGTTTATATGATAATAAGTGATTTATGGTATTGTTGTATGTGATATAAGGGATACTGATTAGTATATCATGGAATCCACAGATAGTTATAACCTATGATATAATTTTGTAATATATTATAGATAATGATATTATTTATTGTTTTATTCAATATAGTTTCAAGAGAAATTAAAATTATTTAAAATAATTCATGGAATGGGAAACAATTACATGCACCAAATTTATATCACATTAGATCATACCAAAGGTATTATAAGAAGATAAAATCATGTTAGTGTTGGGATAAGTTTTTCATTTGTCATCAATGATGTTTAAATTTGTTTGGTGATTTTGTTTAAGTTGTGATTCTTAGAAAATCATTATGGATTGACTTAATGGAATTGGATGTCATTGTTGAGTAATTTTACTTGCTAAATGTGATGGTTTTTGAAGGGATATTCCTTGTAAAAGAAATGTGTAAAGGTAAATTCAAAAGTTTCATAATGCATAAAATAAATAGAGTGCCATGAAAATATTTTTTTCACGGATAAAGGCTTGGTATTTTATTTATAATTAGAATATCTATAAATATATTATGATAAGTGGTGTCCTTTTTAAAAAATATGATCTAACCCACAATATATCCTAGGACGGGCTTGACCATGTCTATGTGGGACCTGGAGGCCTACCATAGCCAAGGGATCCAACCCAGGCCAACCGCTGGGTTGAAAAGGTGGATCGATAGTTATAGATCCCACAAAGTGTGGGTTGGACTATGTATAAGACCCATATAGAGAACAACTGGAAGGTGAATAGGTTTGGTAAGAAAATCACTAGGTCGATGACCATGGTCTGTGAAGGTGCGATAAACACTGATCTCCCATAGTCAGATAAAACAATGATCAAACATGGAAATGCTAACAAATCATGGTATCTTCATATAGAGATTTCAATGTGGGATGGACTATGTGAGAAGTATTTTTACCTAATATTAAAATATACATACATATCCATGTCTTCCTGATTTGACATGATCCTATAATCCTTTTACCTCTACATAGTCACAATCTACCTCTATTCATCTAGTTCATCAATATCCTCCCTGATGAGATCAGTTTGATGTTTCATGATACACCCACCATCATGGCTATCTCTAGAAATAGATATTAGTCTATGAAAAAATCACCCTCAGGAATCTTGAACTAATTAATTCTATCTATTTCTTGTATGAATGCAGATATTCTAAGACACAAAATTTCTGAATGAAAACAATAGTTTCAGAAGTAAATTCAGATAAGTGCAAGTGTTTGATCTTAATATATAATGAGAATGTGATTATCTTCACATGATCATTATTTTTTAATTCTATATAATTTAATATAATACTCATTGTTTCTTAGTGTACGTTTTATTAAACCCAGAAAAATTATCTGAGATATGTTATTTGATAACACAACATGAAAAGAAAAGATCCAGTGTGAAATTTTTCTCAGTGGTGGAGGTGGTGAAATCCATCTGGAAATACAAAGTAACTGAGCTAAGATCCATTTCTTTTGATTGTGAGTGTTCTCTCACTTTAAAAGAAATATATCCAACATGATATATCAGTTTTATGAGGAGGAGGTTTTGTGAATAATTGAAATACACTAGGTGGAGGTGAACACCACAGGAATATGACTTTTTCACAACCCACTCATTTTTATTTTCAATGTACTTGTTCTGTAAAGAAATCATGATAACATGATACTCTCAAACATAACCTTTATAACAAGTAAAAACAAACTGATAACTTTTGTGATTAACCATACTTCTTTTCACAATGTTTTTTGTATGCAGATCATGCACTTGGTTACTGATAATGTGATTTTAAAATTCATTATTATACACAAGAAGGAAGTGCACACTAATAGATTGACATGCATAAATTAATCTTAATGAGCACGATGAATAATTAGAACCCATTTGAGTTTGTGAATAATGGAGTGGACAGTGGTGCATGCTTACATGCCAGTGATTATCAAAGGCATTAACTTGGGAAGAACCATTTAAAAACCCAACATAAACATACTTTTGAACATTTAATGTTGAAGGATTGATAATGAGATACCAAAAACATTACTAATATTAACATAATAATGATAATTTTGGGTGGCCTGAAACTCATGAATAAAGTATAATGGAGTTGATATAGTTCATGATATTATTACAGAAAATATTATTAATGAATTTTTGTGCCAAACTATAACACATCTACGTGAGGTTGGGACTCTATAATAAAAAATAATTAACCAGGCATAATACCAGAGAGGAAACTAATTAGATACATGTGATCAATAATTATTTATAAAGACAAAAATATATCTTCAATGGATGTTGAATATAACTAAATAGGTATGTAAGAAAGTAAAATATTATAATCTCATGGAGAAATATCAAATATCATCATGTAGTGGATCAATAATTTATCAAAGGTGAAGTCTTATGGTTGGTCCCAGGAGTAGTTGGAGTCTTCTAGTTGGAGTCAGGGGCAGAAGGAGTGTATCAGTTGTAGCCATAGTCAAAGAATTCATTCACTTGGAGCTAATGGTTTTGTAAGTATTTTGGTTATAGTTTGAAGCAAATAGAGTCTATCAGTTGGATCCAGATCATTGTAATCAATATTTTTAATGTGAAGAATCTATGTAGGGGTGAATCAAAAACATGTCAAGGAGTCATCATTTCAAATAAACATTGTAAATATTTTATGTTTCTCTCTCTGTTACTGCCTCGACACATGAAGCGATATTGAGTATAAGTCCCCACCCTTAAAAATAAAAAAATCTTGAGTTAATTAAAAAATTCACATTGATGATCTTTTTAGGATTAGTGTTTTAGAGAATTAGGCCATAACTATTACATTACATTTCAAAAATTACAAAGTAGACACTTCTACTCTATCCAATTATTTTCCAAAAAAATAAAAAACCTTAATTAAAAGAAGAATTATTTTCTTGATAAAAATATTCTTGAATTCATCCTTTCTCTTACCCATACTTACACCCTATGAAAAACATTTCACAAAAAGTGGATAAGCATAAAAATCTCATTAAGGGGTATAAAATAAGGAGAGAAAACATTAGTCCATCAATACATATAAATCAATGAAATAATACCATTAAATCATAGAATATAATCTCTTTAACATACTTATTGAAATAATAATATTTATTAATAACACATAGAAATCATAAATCATAAATGTAACCTATGGAATAAATAACATATTTACATTTTACCATTCACAGCTACATAGGGAGTTAAGTTTGGAATACCCATCACATTATATTCCCTAAATATCTTTATAGAAACATTAATGTTTACCTCCATCACATTACCCAATTAATTTAAGAGATATATCATGCTCACCCACCCTTGGATTATCCTATAACCTCCCATATACGTAAACAATTCCCATGAACCATAAAATATTCATAACACATAAAACAAGCATAATGGAAAGATAACATTTCGACATTTTAATAACAATATATCATTTGAAGTTATTTACTTAATAAATTCTTCCTAAAACCCATTTTCAATACCAAAATACATAAAAACTTTATATAATATATATTTTCCTTTTGAAAACATTGTAACTTATTAAGGAAGCCAAATATCAAATAATACTCATGGCGGTAGAAAGGTTGTTGTCACTACGTATGATAAAAAGAAACATTCCTTTTATCAGTTAGTAAAATTTTTCTTAAAACAGAAGATTAATTTTTAAAACATAATAATGAAATTAAAAAAATTGTATAATTATACACTGTAGAAAAGAGGGTCAGGTATAAACCAAAATATGCCTCAATAAAAGGAGATTGAGATAAAGTCCCTTACAAAGTTCTTATAAATGAAGTAAGAATTCATCATTTGAGTGAATATGGGTAGAAATATTATATAAACATGAAGGGAAGTTTAAATTATAACAAACATAATCATGGCATAATATAATCAAGGAAGTATGTGTAAAACCCATGGAGAGGAAATTGAGTTTAGAAATACCCTTATGAAAATTTGGCAGCCTAACAGTGTCACTTAAAAATTAAGAAATTGAGTTGATGAGATATAAAAGGGTCTATCATAATTTTAAAATAAAAGGGAATTAAATAAGGAAATATAATAACATACCCCAACATAATAAAATGGAAATTAGAAGACATAACAAAAAATAAGTCTGCCTAAAAGTGGAGGGTGAAAGGTTCCCTTACAAAGATCATTTTGTTAATCAAATAGATTGATTATGTGTGTTCTCTATAAATCCACATAAGGAATGTATAAATTAAATATAAGATATAAAAATTAATTTCTCACATAATCATGGAATGACAGTGTCAAGAAGTATAATATCAACCCAAAGAATGGAAATTTGGTTAAGAAGTTCCCATACGTTGAGTCTGACTTGTCACATATGTTCCTTGTTCTTCCTGAATAAAAAACTTAAGTTAAATTATAAATTCATAAGAAACATTTAAAATTTTATTATTCTTTTTATATTACTTATCACCTTGTTATAAAACTTAAATAATTATTTATGTTAATATAGGTCCTTTAGTCAATATTCAATACTTGATTTGAAAATGAACTTGTTTTGATATAAATTTTACATGTAATAAAATGTAATTAATAGCCATAATATTATTCATGATTTAAGTATCATATATATCCTGTATATATGTATTTAGAGTAGTCTATAACATTTGGAGATAAGAAATGAAATGCACCATTCCTGGAGACAGTAAGTCGTACGTACGCATTATCACAAATTTCATTTCTTTTTCATATTTAAAGGATTGAAATAAATGATATATATATATATATATTATAATTCCATTATAATATCATATGTTACTTATTTTACTTAATTTCATTAATTTCATCTTTTATACATTCCATGTGTGGCATGAATGAGTGATATCACTTTGAAGGGGCAGTAGTCCGTACTTCCTCAAATGAAATTATCATATTACACATTATGGAAAGAATAAAGGTATTATGTAAATGAAAAATATTTAAGCATAGAAAAAATATAATTATAATAGATATCAAATATAAATACAGTTCCATCATAATGGCCACCATGATAGGTGGTAGGGGGAAAACGAACAATCAACGTTTCATGTGGAAGCAGTTCGTCGTACACAAAAATATAATGTTTGTATCCATTGGATAAAGGTGTGTGTAAGTTTAGATCGAATAATTCTCATAAAAAATAATTGTATATTTAGAATACTGGGTTTTTTAATTAATAAACTAATAATAAGATCAAAGTGAGTAGACAAAGAAAATAAAAGAAAATAACTTGAGAGAAGATGTTAACTCTAAATTAGGTTCTTTTGATATGAGCCAAAAGGATTTATTAAATTTCTTCATTCCCAAGTTAAGGCTTATTAAGAGTAAGGGGGGATTTTGGAAGAATATATGGGAAGAATTTGGATGATATAAGGGGATTTATAGGTGTGATTAAATGGGTAGAGGTGGTGGCCTTTTATAAGTGAGAGGTGGGGAACTTTAGGAAAGTCTAGAAATAATACTTTATTATAAATTATATTTCAAGTAAAAATTAGTCTAGATTCAGTTATTTAGAATATAATATGGATATAAGTATAAATAAAATACTATAATAAAAATTATATAGGTTTCATATATTTTTTAATCATTATCTTTTGGATTAAATCCTTTTTACTCTTTTAGATTTATCAAGCATTTAACACTTTGAGAATTGAAATAGTTACGAAAAATTGAAAAATGTTCAATAGAAGAGTAGTTCATAAAATTTAGGAATTTTCATAACCATTTTTCCTAATATTATATTTTTAGGAATTTAATATCAGTTAATGTACTATTTTATATTTTAAGTTATGAATTATGTCAATGTTGGAAAATATTCATACTTGGCTCCTTTACAAATTCATAACAACCTGATTCCTTAGAAACAAAGGCATTAACACAAATATAATATGTCAATATCGTCCAAAAAATCTTTTATTACATATAAATAAACAAATAAAAATTATTTTAACATTTATAATATCATTTATTTGAATCCATTATTAATGTAGCAATCACTGCATCATCATTGTCTCATAATTAAATTTAATTACATAACATATAAAAATTATAAATAACATCAAATGATATAGGAAATATTTTTATCTTTTTAATTATTATTTATTGTCGAATATATCTCTTATATATCCCCATATTAAAATTGTTTTAGTAAAAGATACTTGTTTATGTTATATATTTTTAACATTAAATTAATTGTTATAAAATGTCATTTTCACATCCATGTGGCTCCATGGGGTCCCAAAATTTAACCATGGACACCCATTATGGGAAATATATCATAAAATAGGATTAGGACATGTTTTATGGTATTTTATATTATTATAATATTATTTTTTACCCTTATTTACTAGATTTACCCCTTAACCATTGTAAATTAATTAATTACAGAAGATACTATTCATAATGTCTAAAAATAAAACATACCTATTCACACAATTTAGAAAAATTGATTAAAAATATGGAATCCATTTTTTCAAATTCAAAACACACATGTTCTATTTATTAATATAAAATTAATTCCTCTTATCAAAACCAAAAAGTGGGTTTTTATGAAATAATAACTATCAAAAGATTGACATGTGTTTTTGTCCAATGTAAAATTGAAATTACTTCCAATGACCAAATATGGATTAAATGATAAAAATATAATCCAACTATAATTAAAAAAAAGTATAATCTAACTATACAAATAAATTAGATGAAATTGTAGTTTTGACTTCAAATGCGGTATTTTCACAATTCATTAAAAAATGAATATGATCAGAAAAATACGAAATTTTATTCCAAAGTAAATTTTGATGTTCTCATTCTAAAGGAGAATTTTTTTTCAAATAAAACCTATAATAGTGATACAACTAGATTTAAAAGGTCCTCTCCATCAGAAGGCGGTAAAATGATCTTTTAAAAATATTGGAATATTTCATGCTTAAAATCAGATTCACTCTTATTTTAAGACTATAAAATTTATTGGATAAATGTAAAGATATTTAACAAACATGTATGATAATATTGTAGTTATTTTTGTTCATTTATGCAAATACAACGTCTTGGCAATAACTATGATTTAAAATAATAATAATAATATTATATTATATTTCAATACAACTCAAAGTTGTGTGCAACATAAGTTTTCAAAGAAACCAGTTATTTCCAATTGAGTATGTTGTTGGGAAAATAATCCTATTTAATGTAAAAATAATATCTTATTCATAAATATTAATATAAATGAAAAAATATTATTCTATAAATAATTGGTCGTTACATCCTTTCTCCCTTCTGGAAATTGTATCCTCACAATTTTAAAATTGGGCTCAAAAACATTATTGAAAGTCCCAAATTGGAAAAATAGTAAATATGATATAACAATAAAATAAATAAAGAGAATTAAAAAGGTCACCTATGATAACTTATACTGGAATTCTTGCTAAGAAAACATGGATATAAAAGAGAAACTAACCATCATGTTTTGATGTTGAGTAATAGAGAACTTTATTTGGAGAATGTTAAACGCCACAAAACCATAAAAATGTAATTTGTTAAATGGTAATTGATTAACCCACAAAAAAAGTGAATAGAAAACATTTTTTTAGGTTCCTTTTTATAATGTCGAGAAATTTATTAATGAGATTGACTAAGAACTTAAGGAAATATAATTACTTTTGAAGTAGAGTTTTATCCATTAATAAAATTCTACCACAAACTTATCTTTTATCTAAAAATTGAGTAGTCAAGATGACATGGTCATATCTAAAGTTCTAGAAAAAACATCTAGATAATCACATAATCCCAAAAAGATGAACTATATATTTCCCCTATCATTAGAAATTAACCAAAACAAAAAAAATGGTTAGTACATGATCAGATAATCCCCCAAAAAGAATAATCCTTTAATCTCCAAAATTCAACAAAAAATACCCAAAGTTCAATAAAGACCATTAAATAAAAAATTGTCTTTGAAATTATATAAAATGATTATAGACACAATGAAATGTGTTCCAGGCAAATTTCCGTAGTGTAAAGATATGATTCTCACATAGACAAAAAATTTAAATTATCATTAAAGATGTTTTAATCAGAATAGAAGAAGATGAAGGTTGGATTCCTATGTGCCAAAATACTACTCCATACCAACATATAAAGTGGACTGATTTCCCTATCCAGGAGTAGGCAATGGATTTCCAAGATCAGTGATAGAAAGGTGTCAACACATTAAATTCAATTTCCATGTTCAATTCAAGAAGATATGGTGAATTTACCATCTATAGAAGAGTATATCTCATCAATACCTTTGATTTGACTGGTCACAGAGCCTAAACAGACTTACAGATCCAAAGTTATGACACTTGGAAGATGGAAATATTTTATCCTAAAGAGATACGTGAAGGACCTACGCGAAGGACCAACGCGGAGGACCAACACGGTAGTATACTTTTTTCACACCTACGTGAAGGAACTACGTGGAGGACCTGTTTAGAGAACCTACGCGGACCACTTTCCTTCGACCTGGTCCCCTCCTTTTTCCTATAAATAGGACCCTTGGGCTCCCTATTTTCCGGATGAAAAAAATTGGACGAAGTCCCAAAGCTCCCATTGCATACCTATTTTGCGAAGATCCACCAAATTTTCCCAGGTAGTTCTCTACAACACGATAGAAGAGAGAATTAAAGGGGAAAATGTGTTTCAAAGTCGAATCAGGGTTTAGAACATATGGAACTGCGCGGAGCACCTACGCGGTGCCCCTGCACAGAGCACTTGGGCAGTGCCCCTGCATAGAGCACCTGGCTGGTGAACCTGCGTGCCACACCTACGTGGAGTACCTATGCGGGGGAGCTAGGCATAGTACCTTTACGGGGGAGCTATGCAGAGCACCTACATGAGGCGCCTTGGTGGAGCACCTACGCGGCCCTAATGGTCCATACCACAGGGGTTGCGCCCTCGCACCCCTGTTTGGGGTCAGTGACCGGCTATGGTCCCATATTTTCAGGATGGTCCCTTCACTTCCATCACTGAACACCATAAAAAATGTACAGTCACACCGCAAACATTTCATATTCTGTCGAAGACATTTTCCATTGCGCCCTTTATGCGACCATACTTCCAACCGTGGAATACCATGATCTGAGAAAATCCATCACACTCAATGAAGTGCCTTGAGTCGACTTACTCCTCTTGGTTATTTTATCATATTATGAGTTTGGACTCTCCTTATGAATTCCTCAAGTACCTTGAGTCGATACAATCCTAGAGAAACTACTCAAACCACATCACCTAACTCCTATGCCAGGTTAAATTCCAAATGGGCATCCTCCTTAAGAGTAAGCCCCAAAAAAACCTCAAATGGGAATATTCCATATAAGTAAGCCAAACCAATTTCTTCATGGTATCCATCCCGGTATAAGTCCCTAACCTTCACCCCTTATTCCTTACATTGGACCCTTGTCCATTGTAAATAGAACAGAGAGAAGGATCTTCGCCTCGCCCTCTTTCACGGTCGACACGCCATCTTCCATCATCGGAGGAGGAAAAGTGTGAAATTTCATTGTTGAATCTTTCGCATCCTCTTGTTTCTCACACCGAGCATGACTCACATGGGCTTAGAGATACGTGATGATTACAACGTATGCACAAACACTCGTGTAACACCCGAGAATTTTATGAGAAATATTTTGTTTTTATGTTATATAAATCATCAATGGAATCTTTCACTACACAAAACACTAACTTGTCTTGATCTACATGCAACCGCGGCATTCCTTGATAGCTTGTGTCATACGCAATACTGAGTTTCACTAAATAATGATATGCTATTAAAATTTTATTAAAACTAGCTGTTATGAATAGTAAATAACCACTATTTGAAATTTTTTAAATTTTACTTTTAAAAATGGACTTCATTTTTGGATTCGGAATATCGAAATTAGCTTAGGGTGAAATTTTGGTACTTTTCGGATAACTTTCATATTCTGATGAATAGTGAAAATTATTAAATTTTAATTAAAAACAACTTTTTTAATCGAAATAATTAATATTGATAAATTATTAATTTGAGTGGTTTTAAATTAAAATTAGAATATATATTTACAATTTAAAACAATGTTGTTCATTGGATGTAATTTCACATTTAAACCATACATAAACCAGTGTCAATCTTTTGATAGTTATTATCTCTTAAAAACATGCTATTTGTCTTGATGACGTGAATTAATTTTTAAATTAGTTAATGTAACTGATATGTTTTGAATTCGGTGAAATCAACATCATTTTTGAATTCATAATATCAAATATATCTTAGGCCTAATTTTTGGTATATTTCTGGACAGTTTCATTTTTTTGATGAATAGTGAAACCACTAAGTGGGAGTTAAAAAACTGAATTTTTTCATAAAACTTAATTTTACCACTTCTGTGAGTGGAATTTCAAAAATCCGAGAGACACGGTTAATATCAAGGACTAAAATGTGGTTCAATGAGATGAAAATAATTTTTGGTGAATAGTAACTTTTTACTTTTTTTTCCCACGTTTAAAAGTAAATAGGATAATTAAGGGTAAAAATGATATTTTTATTACCCTAACACATGTATTAATTCTATTGGATAAGTGTAATTCGACAAAAAACAACCTTAGGAATAAAATATGACCATTTAGGCCCACTTGGATTAGATTAGGACATTTATTATCAATTTATTTAAAGAAGGGTTAAAATAGTTAAAATCAAAGTTTAATAACTAAAGAATTTTTAATATAGGGTTATACATAAGATAAATTCAACTATAAATATTCATTAGAAAGATAAAACGATTTCCTACATAATGGAATTTTATTTGTAATTTTTAAACTTAAAATAATTTAATTTATTTATGATGCAATGATGATGAAGTAATTATCTTATTAATCAAATATTGACATAATTGATGTTATAAATACCCAAATAAATGTAATTTTAGACTTTTTATGAATTCCAACAATTTCCTATGTTAATATGACTTGTTATTATTGCTTTAATTAATTTTTTTCGAACTAATAATTCTGTTATGATTTTCACAAAAGTCAATTACCAAATAGTATCAAAATTGTCAAAAAATAGTTTTTAATACAAATATTATATTATTATTTGTTATTATATTCCTAAAAAGCTAGGTTTCGGCTGAGATACTTATATCATGGTAGGTGTATCATTAATTTACTACTTGGGGGTCGCTTGGATGTATATGGTAAGTTTATTAACTATATAATATAAAAATACAAAGTGACATGGTAAATGTCAATCTAATTAACTAAGAGTTAAAACTAAATGATAAGGTTAAAATTGATACCTAAACTTGTCTAAATTATATTGGATGAGATGATTTCGACCAATACCCACCTTAGCTTCTAAATATATCAATTTTTAGTCATTCAAACCCGAATTTGACTTTATAATAAAATAATATTTTTAGTTATTCCAAAGGTGCCCCTCTCCTCCCTTATAAAAGGGCACCTCCTCCCCCTCTTCCTCACACCACTTTGAGCCTTCAATCTTGGCCAACCCCTGCCAATATCTTCTCTCCACTTCCCTCGAAACATCTTAGAGGTCCTGGTCTTCTTCAAAGACCAATGTTAGTGCCCTAAGAGGAGGTCTCAAAGAGGCACTTCAAAGAAGAGGAAATGCCCGTTACCGATTACTTCATCTTTATTTCTTCTTCCACTTCTTCTTCTTTAGTTGTTTCATTATGAATTAATAACATCAGTATCACTCATATACTTATATTTTATTATAAGTAATAAACAATCCTATTTAACTATCTATCCATCCTACAGTAAATGAAATCACCACGCGTGCGTACGTACGGAATACCATCTCCCCGCCGTGGTGTAATCTATTTTCAACCACCACCTTACTCGGATGGGTATAATGGTGTAAATAATAACTATATATGATTATTTTAGAGTGATATTTATTCTTAAATATTATATATACACTCCAATACAATTCCACGATCATGGGAACGATATCATCGCTCGTGCGTACGTACGGATTACCGTCTCTACGATGTGATGTGGCTCGTTATACATGATATTCATTTCATAATGATTATATAAATGAATTGAGTGAATGAATATTATATATATTACACTAATACCATTCTGGAAATGTGGTATCTATAACCTAAAAAGAAAAACAAGAATTTATTTGACAAAACGCGCATAAGAACAAAAAGCAATAAACACCCAAATAACAAGTAGTAATGAAATATTACTAATAAGAAGCTAAGAATATGACCATATATGATATCATAAAAATAATTATGACTCTGGAATAAGTCAATAACATTATTTAAATCATTATATAGGAGGTTCGGACACTTACGAAGCAAATCGGACATAAGGTAAGGGAAAATATCACAATCTCATTTTTATCCGAGATTGTTTATACTTTGGTATTTACTGGGGTGTATTTTATCATCCACATCCATGTTTCCTCAATATGTAATATTGTTTCCATCCACCTGAAATTTTTTAAATCCAATTTTACCCTTCGGTGAGTTTTTAGTAAAAGATATAAAAGGAATCTTTTGTCATTTTTCGTACGAGGTACTTTTTGATTTTTCCGACAAATGTACTAGAAGAATGTTTTTTAACTTATACGACATGAATGGATTTTTAAAACATTATTTCCAAGAAGCTTACATTACAAGTTTTCATGTTTATTTTTAATCAACTTCTTTTAGTCTGAAATTTTAAGACATGTTATGAAAGGAAAATCATTTTGAAGTAGAAAGGATATTTTCCTCAAGAATGGAGTTCAAGTGTTTTATCAAAACTATTTTCCATCTAAGATAATATAGGGTTATGTTTCTATCCCTATTATTACATTGATTTGATTATGTTTTGATGGAATTATTTTTATGAATTCCTTTATCTTATATGAATTTTCTTACGATGTCATGTTGTTTAAGAATCCCATTTTTTATTACATGGGTTATGCAATGATGTATGATTTATGATTTTGTGGAACAAATAAGAATGGTATCATTATGAGATGGGTGAGAGCTATATCTCCCGACAATGCATTGGGTAAAGATTTTATATCTCATGAGATAGACATGGCTAGAACGGCAGGTTAAACCGGTTCAGTGAAACAGGACTGAAACGAGGAGTGAACTCAGTTCAGAAATGGAATTTGACCACTAAGATAATCTTGGCAATGAGTCTTGACTAATAAGAAATGATTCTCTATGATTATGTGTGTATTCCACAAAGTTTCATGTTTATTGTTATGATTATTGGGATTTCATTTCACTACTATGATTTATACCATGTTATGAAATTATGCACTCTTCTTCAGGTTAAGATTTCCAAAATGTTATGTTCTGATGAATATGATGTGATTGATATTTCTTTTGTTTACCCTTACTGGGCATTTGAGATCACCCTTTTGTATGTTTTCTTTCCCCAGGTCAGGAAGAAGGTTATTAAGTAAGAGATGCCAAAAGGGACTATAGATATGATGAAATAAATGGGAGACAATGTAGATGCTTTATGAACCAGTTGTTTATGTTTCCCAGTTTCTAAAGACACTATACCTATATGTTCCTTTCATGGTTTTGTTATAGGTTGTAATAAGTATGCTTCAATTTTGAAGTAATAAAAATTTATGTAAAGTATGGGTCGTTATAGTTGGTATTAGAGGAAAGGTATAGTCAACCTTTGGAAACTAGGATGTGAAAGCCTTAGTAAGAACCCTAAGGATAATTCTAAGCATTGAACACAATCTTAGTGTTTTAGAAATGACATTGAATAACCTAGGATAAGACCTTAAGTGTGAAATTTGATTCTTGATTATGTTGTTTTCCTATTATAATTAGTATTGTTCACACTATTCTTCTTAGTTTTAGTCAATGGCTGGAACCTGAGGGAACCATGTTAATGTGGAATGCGACATGCAATGCAATGATTGTCCCCCTGAGCAACCAAACGTTATGGGAACTGGAATGAAAAATATTGTAGCCATGCTCACACAACTTTCTCAAGCTATGAATCATGCAGGACTTCCAAACGAGAAAAGGAAAGAGCAACATTCTGTTGAATCCTTCATGAGGCAGCCTCCACCTTCTTTTAGCGGGTCTACTGATCTATTAGTTGCTGAACAATGGATTAGTACTACTGAAAAGATATTTTCAGTTCTTCAATGTTCTGAACATGATAAATTCATGCTAGCAGTGTATCGTTTGGAAGGAGATGCTGATCAATGGTGGAATCTTATTAAGAATATGAGGAAATGGAATGAAATTGAGTCCATGGAATGGTTTGAGTTCAAGAACTTATTTTTCAATAAGTACTTCCCTATTATTATCCAAAAAAAGATGGAGAAAGAGTTTCTTGAACTGAAGCAAAAGGATGATGAATCTGTTGGTACCTATGAAGGAAATTTTACAAGACTTGCAAGGTATGCTTCTAGTATTATTATCCAACCTGAGAGTAAGATCGATCGATTCTTTAGTGGCTTAAAAACAAGTCTTCGAAGGGCCTTAGCCATAAGGGACTTCAATAGCTACCAGGAAATCGTTCGATGTGCTCTCAAAGTTGACATGGAGATTGGAGTAACCCATCAGTCATATGGGTTTGATAAGAAGAGGAAAATGGAATTCAAAGGAAAATCTTAAGAGCACACTGAAAAGAAGATGAGATTTCCCTTATGCTCAAAGTGTGGAAAGAAACATGGAGAGAGTTGTCATAAAGGGACATGTAAATGTTTCAAATGTGGAAAGGAAGTTCATCGGGCATTTGAATGCCGCAATGATGGGAAGAAGATGTCTAATGATGCAAACAAAGGAAGGGACACACAGAATGAACCTACTACACTTCAATGTTTCAATTTCAAGGAGATGGGGAATTATGCCAATAAATGCCTTAATCCAAGGGTTGTTGATGATGATCGACATCAACAAAATCTTAAGTCTAAATACAAAGGAATTTCACATGCAATTTCTATCAGTGATGTGGAGTACGATAACGATGTGGTGAAAGGTACACTTACCATCCACTCTAAATTATCAAATGTTTTATTTGATTCTGGATCCACCCACTCTTTTATTTCTGAAGATTTTTCTTAGGGTATCACCATATTACCTAAACAATTAGATGTTGAGTTAGCTGTGAAAACACCTAATGGCACAATAGTCGCATCAAAAGTATATAATTCTTCACCGATTAAAGTTTGTGGGAAAGTGATTCATGAAAATATTGTGATCCTTCCTATAGTGGAATTTGATGTGATTCTTGGCATTGATTGGCTTTCTTTATATGGATCTCATATCAATTGCCAAAGAAGGGAAGTCACATTTCATATTCTAGATCAATCTATGATCGTCTATCGATGCAAGGATGAACATAACCTTCCAGTGGAAATTTCATCCATCTTATGGGTCTTGATTCCACTGAATGAAGGTTATTTATATCAAATGGTTGGTGAGAAACTCACAATTAAGAATATGCCCATTGTACAGGAGTTTGATGATGTCTTTCCGGATGAATTTCTGGGTCTTCCACCAAATCGTGAAGTTGAGTTTTCAACAGAACTCTTACTGGGTGCATTTCCTATTTCAAAGACACATTATAGAATGGACCCAATTGAGTTGTAGGAATTGAAGAAGCAACTCCATGAGAATCTTGATAAAGGATTCATACGCCCTAGTGCGTCACCTTGGGGAGCACATGTTCTATTTGTTAAGAAGAAAGATGGATCAATGAGACTCTGCATTGATTGTCGAGAACTTAACAAGATCACTATCAAGAACAAATATCCTCTCCCATGCATTGATGACTTATTTGACCAACTACACGGAGCTCAATACTTTTCCAAGATTGATCTTCTTCAGGGTATCATCAATTAAGAGTCAAAAGGGAGGATATACCAAAGACGGCTCTCCATACAAGGTATGGACACTATGAATTTATAGTGATGCCATTTGGTCTTACTAATGCCCCAACTATCTTCATGGATCTGATGAATAGAGTCTTTAGAGACTATCTTGATCAATTTGTGGTAGTATTTATAGACGATATTCTTGTCTATTCAAAGAGCAAGGAAGAACATGAAGATCACTTGTGAATTATATTAAAGACCCTGAGAAAAGAGAATATTTATTCCAAATTTACCAAGTGTGAATTTTGGCTTTAAAAAGTTACATTTTTGGGTCACATAATCTCAAAAGAGGGGATATATATGGATCCAGAAAAAATAGAGGTTATCGAAAGATGGTCGAGACCAACAACAGTAACTGAGATCCGATGTTTTCTTGGTTTGGCTG
Source organism: Viscum album (assembly GCA_963277665.1). Taxonomy (NCBI): domain Eukaryota; kingdom Viridiplantae; phylum Streptophyta; class Magnoliopsida; order Santalales; family Viscaceae; genus Viscum; species Viscum album. Next base: position 1,891,778,925 of record OY728165.1, on the reverse strand, counting down.
GATATTATTGACGTTTTGTGAAAGATTTTTCACTATTATCTAAATCCACTCACCAGGTTGACTCGGAAAGGAGTTAAGTTTGTTTGGATGGAGGAATGTGAAGAGAATTTCAAGGAGTTGAAAAGAAGGTTATCCAGTGCACCTGTTCTCACACTGCCTTGTAGTGGTGAAAGGTTTGTGATCTATAGTGATGCATCCAAGAAGGGGTTGGGGTGTGTTCTTATGAAAAATTATATGGTGATAGATTATGTCTCACGATAGTTGAAAATACATGAGCAAAATTACCCAACACATGATTTGGAGTTAGCTGTGGTAATCATTGCATTAAAGATTTGGAGGCATTATCTTTATGGAGAAATGTGTGACATTTATACTGATCATAAAAGTTTAAAGTATATATTTTCACACAAAAGGAGCTGAATATGCGCCAAAAAAGATGGTTGGAACTGATTAATGATTACGAATGCTCAATTCATTACCACCCTGGGAAAGAAAACAAGGTGGCAGATACATTAAGTCGACAAGACCATGCCAGTTTATCTATGATGAGGATCACACAAGATCCAATATTTATGGATTTATAAAGGATGGATCTTGGAATTATAATGGAAGTGGGAAAATCGTATCTTTTTCAAATGAATGTTCAACCATCTATACATGTAAAGATTAAAGAGGCGCAGAAAGAAGATGTAGAGTTACAAAAGAAGGTGAGAAATATTCCTGAATTCAACCTTGATTGTGATGGGATAATAATGTTCAGGAATCAGGTTTGTGTTCCTCCTATCCCAGAATTAAAGAAGGATCTGCTGGATGAGGCTCATAGTTATTCATTCTCTATTCATCCTGGAAGCACGAAGATGTATATGGACCTGAAAGAGTAATTCTGGTGGGATGGCATGAAAAGAGATGTTTCTGAATATGTCTCTCGATGCTTGGTTTGTCAGTAAGTTAAAGCTGAGAGACAGAAGTCTATGGGGATGTTACAACCATTACCCATACCCGAATGGAAATGGGAAAACATCACTATGGAATTTTTCACAAGACTTCCTAAAACATCCAAAGTCAATAATGCTATCTGGGTCATAGTTGATCATCATACAAAGTCTGCACACTTCATTGCTATTAGATAGGATATCTCTCTGGATCAGCTTGCCAGGATATATGTAAAGGAAGTGGTAAGATTGCATGGAGTACCACTTTCTATTATATCTGATCGGGATCCAAGATTTACCTCGAAGTTCTGGCGAAGTCTTCAGCATACTCTGGATACAGAGTTGAGTTTCAGCACAACTTATCATCCTCAGATAGACGGTCAGTCTGAGAGAACAATTCAAACACTAGAAGATATGTTGAGAGCTTGATCTATGGATTTCAAATATGGTTGGGATCAACACCTACCTTTGGTGGAATTTTCTTATAATAATATCTTTCACTCCAGTATTCAGATGGCTCTTTATGAAGCTCTTTATGGAAAGAAATGCAGGACTCCAACTTGCTGGGATGAAGTTGGGGAAATAAATCTATTAGGACCTGATCTTGTTGATGAGATGGCAGAAAAGGTCTGATCTATTCAACAACACATAAGAGCAGCTCAGAGTCGACAGAAAAGATATACCGACAACCGAAGAAAAGACCTAGAGTTTGAAGTGGGTGATAAAGTGCTCTTACGAATATCTCCCTGGAAGAGGGTCATGAGATTTGGAAAGAAGGAGAAGTTGAGCCCTAGATATATCAGTCCTTTAGAAATACTGGATCGTGTTGGAAGGGTAGCTTACCAATTGGCGCTTCCACCGAATATCTCTCAAGTTCACGATGTGTTCCATGTATCTCTCCTGAGAAAGTACATACCTGATCCTTCACATGTACTCATCTCAGAAGTTGTACCGCTGGAGCAAGATCTTTCTTATGAAGAACAGCTGATAGAGATTCTAGATCATAGTGAAAAAGTCCTACGGAATAAGACCACTCACTTGGTGAATGTTTTATGTACGAACAACCAATTATAAGAAGCTATATAGGAGCTTGAGGATATGATTAGGGAGAGGTATCCTCATCTTTTTGTTACAAAGTGACGGATTTCGAGGGAGAAATTCATTTTAAGGGGGGTAGAATGTAACACCCGAGACTTTTATGAGAAATATTTTGTTTTTATGTTATATAATTCATCAAAGGAATATTTCACTACACAAAACACTATCTTGGCTTGCTTTTCACGCATCTGCGACCTTCCTCAATAGCTTGCGTCGTACGCAATACCGAGTTTCACTAAACAATGATATGCTATTAAAATATTATTAAAACTAGCCGTTATGAATTGTAATAACCACTTTTTAAAATTTTGTAAATTTTATTTTTCAAAATGGACTTCATTTTTTGATTCGGAATAACGAAATTAGCTTCGATTGAAATTTTGGTACTTTTCGGATAACTTTCATATCCTGATGAATAGTGAAAATTATTAAATTTTAATTAAAAACAACCTTTTTAATAGAAATAATTAAGAGTGATAAATTATTAATTTGAGTGGTCTTAATGTATATTTAGAACATATTTTTAAAATTTAATACAGTGTTGTTCATTGGAAGTAATTTCACATTTAAACCAGACATAAACAAGTGTCAATCTTTTGATAGTTATTATCTCTTAAAAACACGCTATTTGTCTTGGCGATGGGTATTAATTTTTAAATTAGTTAATGTAACTAATATGTTTCTAATTTGGTAAAATAAACATCATTTTTTAATTCATAATATCAAATATATCTTAGGCCTATTTTTTGGTATTTTTCTGGAAACTTTCATTTTTTTATGAATAGTGAAACCACTAAGTGGTAGTTAAAAAACTGAATTTTTTCATAAAACTTAATTTTACCGCTTCTGTGAGTGGAATTTTGAAAATTCGAGAGACACCGTTAATATCAAGGACAAAAATGTGGTTCAATGTGATGAAAATAATTTTTGGTGAATAGTAACTTTTTACTTTTTTTTACCACGGTTAAAAGTAAATAGGGTAGTTAAGGGTAAAAATGATATTATTAATACCCTAAAACATGTCCTAAGTCTATTGGATAAGTTTAATCCGACCAAAAACAACCTCAGGAATAAAATATGACCATTTAGGCCCTCTTGGATTAGATTAGGACATTTATTATCAATTTATTTAAAGAAGGGTTAAAATAGTTAAAATCAAAGTTTAATAACTAAAGAATTTTTAATATAGGGTTGTACATAAGATAAATTCGACTATAAATATTAATTAGAAATATAAAACGATTTCCTACGTAATGGTATTTTATTAGTAATTTTTACAGTTAATATAATTTAATTTATTTATTATACAATGATGATGCAGTAATTATCTTATTAATGAAACATTGACATAATTGATGTTATAAATATCCAAATAAATGTAATTTGAGACTTTTTATGAATTAAAATAATTTTCTATGTTAATATGACGTGCTAGTATTGCTTTAATTAATTTTTTTTGAACTAATCATTCTGTTTTGATTTTCACAAAAATCAATTACCAAATAGTGTCAAAATTGACATAAAATAGTTTTTAAAACAAATATTATATTATTAATTGTTATTATATTTCTAAAAATATATGGTTCGGCCAAGATACTTATATCATGATAGTTGTATTATTAATGGACCACTTTGGGGGTCTCTTGGATGTATATAGTATGTTTATTAACTATATAATATAAAAATACAAAGTGACATGGTAAATGTCAATCTAATTAACTAAGAGTTAAAACTAAATGATAAGGTTACATTTTTTAGCTAAACTTGTCTAAATTCTATTGGATGAGAGGATTTAGAACCATACCCACCTTAGCTTAGAAATATATCAATTTTGAGCTATTAAAAACCGAATTTGACTTTATAATAAAATAATATTTTTAGTTATTCCAAAGTGGCCCCTCTCCTCCCTTATAAAAGGGAACCTCCTCCCTCTCTTCCTCACACCTATTTGAGCCTTCAAGCTCGGAAAAACCCTGACAATATATCCTCTCCACTTCCCTAGAATCATCCTAGAGGTCCTCGTCTTCTTCAAAGACCAATTTTAGTGCCCTAAGAGGAGGTCTCAAAGAGGCGCTTCAAAGAAGAGGTAGTGCCCGTTACCGATTCTTTCATCTTTATTTCTTCTTCCACTTCTTCTTTTTTAGTTGTTTCATTATGAAGTAATAACATCAGTATCACTAATATAATGATATGTTATTATATGTAGGAAACAACCCTATTTCACCATCTATCCATCCTACAGAAAACGAAATCACCACGCGTGCGTACGTATGGAATACCGTCTCCACGTCATGGTGTAATTTATTTTCCACCACCACCTTAATTGGATGGGTATAATGGTGTAAATAATAACTATATATTATTATTGTAATGTGATATTGATTCTGAAATAGTATAAATACAGTCCAATACAATTCCACGATCATGGGAACGATATCATCGCTCGTGCGTACGTACGGAATACCGTCTCCACGATGTGATGTGACTCGTTATACATGATATTCATTGAATAAAGATTATATAAATGAATTGAGTGAATTAATATGATATATATTACACTAATACCATTCTGGAAATGAGGTATCTATAACCCAAAAAGAAAAATAAGAATTTATTCGACAAAACGCGCATAAGAACAAAAAGTAATAAACACCCGAATAACAAGTAGTAATGAAATATTACTTATAAGAAGCTAAGAATATGACCATATATGATATCATAAAAATAAGTATGATTCTGGAATAAGTCAATAACATTATTTAAATCATTATACAGGAGTTTCTGACACTTACGAAGCAAATCATACCTAAGGTAAGGTAAAATATCACAATCTCATTTTTATCCGAGATTGTTTATACTTTGGTATTTACTAGGGTGTATTTTATCATCCACATCCATGTTTCCTCAGTATGTAATATTTTTTACATCCACCTAAAATTTTTTAAATCCAATTTTACCCTTCGGTGGGTTTCTAGTAAAAGATATAAAAGGAATCTTTTGTCGTTTATTGTACGAGGTACTTTTTGACTTTTCCGACAAAAGTACGAGAAGAATGTTTTTTTAACTTATACGGCATGAATGGATTTTTAAAAAATTATGTCCAAGAAGCCTACTTTAGAAGTTTTCATGTTTATTTTTAATCAACTTCTTTTAGTTTAAAATTGTAAGACATATTATGAAAGGAAAATGTTTTTGAAGTAGAAAGGATATTTTCTTCAAGAATGGAGTTCAAGTGTTTTATCAAAATTATTTTCCATCTAAGATAACATAGGGTTATATTTCCATCCCTATTATTACATTGATTTTATTATGTTGTGATGGAATTATTTTTATGAATTCCTTTATCTTATATGAATTGTTTTATGATGTCATGTTGTTTAAGAATCCCATTTTATATTACATGGGTTATGCAATGATGTATAATTTATGATTTTGTGGCACACATAAGAATGGTATCATTATGAGATGGGTGGGACCTATATCTCCATCAAATGCATTGGGTAATGATTTTATATCTCATGAGATAGACATGTCTAGAACGGGAGGTTAAACCGGTTTAGTGAAACAGGACTGAAATGAGGAGTGAACTCGGTTCAGAAATGGACTTTGTCCACTAAAATAGTCATGGAAATGAGTCTTGACTAATAAGAAATGATTCTCTATGATTACGTGTGTATGACACAAAGTTTCATGTTTTAAGTTATGATTATTGGGATTTCATTTCACTACTATGATTTATCCGATGTTATAAAATTATGATCTCTTTTGCAGGTTAATATTTTCAAAATGTTATGTTCTTATGAATATGATGTGATTGATATTTATTTTGTTTACCCTTACTGAGAATTTGAGCTCACCCTTTTGTATGTTTCCTTTCCCTAGGTCAGGAAGATGTTTATTAAGTAATATATGCCAAAAGGGACTATATATATGATGAAATAAATGGGAGACAGTGTAGACGCTTTATGAACCAGTTGTTTATGTTTCCCAGTTTCTAAAGACACTATACCTATATGACCCTTTCATGGTTTTGTTATATGTTTTAATAAGTATGCTTCAATTTTGAAGTAATAACAATGTATGTAAAGTATGGGTCATTATAACTCGCATGAATGAACTACAAGAACTCTGATTCCTATTCAATCTAGGATACGTAGGATTCCCTTTCAAGGCCCGAGCTCACTAGATATCCTTCTTAGGAATCCAACCCTAATTCCCCAAATTTGGGCATCCTCATTAGGAAATAATCCCCAAATACAATCCTCAAATCATCAAGGCACCCCTTTTTAGGAAGTAAGCCCAAACGCATCTTTCTCAGAGGACTATATTCTCCAATGATATTTATCGAACTACTTGGGATTTGATTCCCATCCATATGGGATACGTAGGAATCCTCCTTAATGTTCAAACATAACACTTCAAATCAACCCTGTTCTCTTTGGGCCACACTCCCAATAGGTTTTGATCATATTTGGAAGCCTATATACTTTCCAATGTTCCTTGGTCTGTATTAACATATGTCCCACACTAAGTTGTAACTAATCACCTTCTACTTAGACGTCCTTATCACATCACCTCAAAAGGTATGATGTGTCCCATTAAGTTGCACCGAACTACGAGGGTTCTTATTACTTTCACAAGGATATGCAGGTAGCTCATTTTATGAGAACGATTCAAAGATCAAAACAAACCTTCATCTACCTGGATGTCAATAAACTCCAGAGTGCCCCACTGAGTGGCATAAAAACCAGTATCATCAAAAATGATGATTAAAAAAGTCTTTAATCAGTATATTAGAGGATACCATTGATGGAAAACATCGAATACATATTGATAATTCTTAAATTTTATACATGTTAAATAAGTGTTTTTAAATATCAAGGGATACTTATGATATACTTGGTGAATTAATAAGGATTCAAGATAATATTTCAATTTCAAAGAGAGTTCTGGAGTAGACAATAATTCCCCCCAAAAGGGTGCGATGAGTCTGACCTCCCATCCTCTTAACCAATGCATGTTCTTAAGTATTATAATGTTCAAAACATAAAAAATGCCTACCTTTGTAAAGAAGTTCCTCTTTGGATAAAGAACTGTTGGAAGTTTCCGATTCCATGAATAAGTCCAATGGAAACTGCCTCGAAACAAGGATTCTTAAATCAATAATACCTTGTTTCAAGGACCTACGAAACAATGATCCAAATTAATATGGAACCCAAAATTCATAAGGATTTAATCACATTGTCTTCCATGATAAATCTTACAATTTATCTTTAAATAAAATCGACTACTCTTAAAATTCAAAATTATTTGATCACATATTCTGTGTGTTGTCCATTTTCAAAAACTATATAATTTTATAACATTCAAAAAAAGGAGATAAATTCCTCAAAAATAACCACAACATATTTTAACCTCAAAAGTTATCTCATACCTGTCATTTGTATCCCAAACATTAATAACCAATAATTGCCTCAAATTCAAGGATCATATAAACCCAAATGGTTTTTTATAACTATATCCACCACAAAAAGATAATTCATCCTAAAATAGAATTTTCACATAACAAACATCATGGTTACACATACAAGATAAAAGTATTCCAAACTAATCTACTTAAAAAAGAGAATTAATTCTTTTAAACATTTCATTACCCAAATTTCTAACATAACTCTCAAATTTCTAAAATGTAGACATCTTAATCATCAAGAGTTATTCATGATCCCTTAACCGTTTTTTACAAATTATTTCATAGTACTTATTTCCTATATAAAAAATCATGAATCAAATCAAAAGATTCAATAATGTAAAAAATGAGATAAGAAATAATCCAATCATTTCATAGGTCATTTTTAGTTTCCTCATCCTCAATTGGACACTGTCTCCATGAGATTAGGCTGAGAAAAATGAAGTTGTAGTATTTGGGAAGTGTTTCAAAAAAAACCCGACATTACTGCACTATTTTTTAAATCATCTGATTATCTTAGTTTTATTCCACCATCAAGTACGTGCGGAGATTACACATCTAATGCTTGCATGTACGCCCCCGCCCCTACATCCTATTAGTTGATGTATCTGTTATGATAGAAAAACAAATATTATGTCAATACATGTTATAATGAAAATAAATTATTATAAAAAGAATTTTTTTAGGGTTCTGAAATATACATACGATAGTATGCACAATGGGTTCCTCTGTATCCACTTCTATTGAAGGAACATCACCATAAACCGGTGGAGTGGGTCCCACTATATGCTCTGTAGGCAAAAATTGTGTTGGAGAAGGAGTCAAAGAAGTAAGGTATAAGCCCATAGAAAAATAATTATATGTTAAAAAAGATAGAATATATGACTGAACAACTGTATAATATGGATGAGGAGTGGTAATCTTCATGGGATATGTTAAAGATGGGAGAGGAAGCTCAAATGTGAAGGGTGGTGAAAACTTGGGAGGGCTAAATATTTCATCTGTCCCTAATGACACAACATGATCAGAATATGTAGAATATTGTACGTCCATGGGAGGGTCGGGTTCTAAATGGGTATGCTAATTAGAGCACATAGCCCTCGTACCACCCCCCTCATACCACCATCCTGAGTACTGGGACCACTAATCAGCTGCTCATTGAATAACAGGCAACTCAGTGGTTGATCCTGTATAAAAGTTTAAAACAAAATTAATAACATGATAATATATGTTATTGATATATATATATATATATATATATTTGAAATAAAATAAACACAATATACACTAATTGAAGAATGCACCTCTCATCCATTCGATGATTGTTTTATATCATATTTTTTCTTCACTGATCCTCATATGTGTTTATTTTATTCATTTGAAAACAAATATGAAAGTAATTAGAAAAGGTAACTAATGTGTAACAAAAAACAAAATATTTGAGACATCCCTTATTTCTATTAGGTCATTTAGTTTATATTTTCAGTTAGGTAATTTAGCAATTTATTGGGTTAGGTCATTATTTTCATTGTTTTTCTTTTTCATATCAATTAGTTTAATATATCCAATTTAATTAATCTAGTTTTTTGTAACAATTTAATTGTTTTGGTTTTGTTTGGTTTGGTAGGAATTAATACAATACAATTCAATATTATAAAATGAAACTCCAAGAAAACTGTAACTAGTAAATATTGAAAATTTAAATGAATGTCTAGTTGGATAAAAAATATTTCTAATCAATGTGTATAGAATAAACCTCAAGAACTCAAGTCGAGCTAAACTAAATGAAATAATAACACAGAAAATTTATTCTATATATTTCCCACCATAACTTTAGGTCCAAAATCAACTCTATCAGTTGAAGTATTAGAGTCATCATACGTAATAAATGGATTGGGGCCAATGGGAGAAGGGATGGTTTCAATTCCATCATCTTCATCATCAAAAATATGTATTGGGATTACTTAAATAATGACACCAAATTCTGGTGAAAGATGATCTTTGACATAAAAATCCTGCTTCGTCATTGATTCCAATACATATGGTTCAACAATAGCAAGAGTGCGAGTCATGTCAATAACTCAAAATCCACAATCATTAATAAAGGTTCCATGCATCGCCGTTAAATCAAAAAACTGTTATTTCATCATAAAGACTCGACCATGAGAGTAATAATCTATTATTATTATTTTTTCAATGACTCCATAATAAGATACCTTTTCGAAATGAGGTATATTATCCGATGTATTGACATAATAGTTTATTTTGGTAGTTAGAATAACACCATCATGTTTTGTTCTCATGTTCCTTTATTGTTTAGTGATAATTAATCTATACCCATTCATCACAATTGATTTACATTCACGAACCACGATATTATGACCAAAATCCAAATATCTTATTTCCTCGAAGAGAGTGTCAACATTCAAAATCAATACTGGAAATATAAAAAAATATTAAACTTAATGAAATATTGATTTTATTTATTTGATACATAAATTTTTCTACCATCAATTTCAACAAACAAAAAACTCTTTGCTATGAACAGTATCTTTTCTTCTCAAAGATAAAGAATGATGCTTTCTATTTATAATTTCCTTATGTTCCCAATAGCTAAAAATAGAAATAAATTAATAGATATGTACAATTACAGGAGTTGATATAAAAGATACATGTTCAATTTACTTATTTGATGTAGTCATAAAATAAATAATAGTTGAAAAAAACTATGTGATGTCCCATCTCACTCTCTTTAATGATTAATGCCATCAATATTTATGATCTGAGAATTCATCCTTTTTGAGGAAGTGTTGGAAAACTTGTATCAATTTTCTCATACTTTTATTCTTAAATTCTAATTGGTCTATTCATTCTCGTTGTAAGATAAGAAAAATACATTGAGAATAAATCCATAAATTTTTTATCCAAGTAACCATTCACAATAGAACCTTCAGGATGATTCTTGTTCTAGAAAAAAGATTTCATTGTGTACATATTTCTTTCATTTGGATACATCAAATGAGAATCTATAGGTCCTCTGAGAAGTATTTCAAATAGGAGTTGGAGAGTCAGATGAAACATGCATCTGAAATATTATGGAGAAAATATTTTCTATAACACATACAAAATTAATGGTGTCTCCACTAACATTTTTTTCAAGAAAGACTAATACAACTTCTTCGCACCAATATGTCTAAACAAATATCACAACCAAATAACTGACACCCTTACATTATTGGACAAAAGTTGATGGATTGCTATTGGAATAAACTCATGTAAGAGGACATGCTAATCATGAATCTTCAAATATTTCAACTTCAACTCTCTTCTATAGAAATGTTTTGATATTTTTCTTGAATATGCATTAGGAACATTAATAGTCTCTAGTACATCCAAAAAAAAAATTTCTGCAGGTTTCATCACTTAAAAATCACATAGAACATGTCATTTATTTTCACCGATATACACTAGATTCAATTATAGTCTGATCTCAAAATATAACAATTCATTCTATGATCATAAATCATATTATTCTATTACTTTGACATATAAATGTATAAAAAGTACTATTTCACATATATTCTTTTCAATGTGCATTACATCTAAAAATTCACATAACCAATTGGTTTACCAATAAGGAAACTCAAAGAAAATAATCCTCTTATTCCAATTCTTATAGGTATCATTGGAAACAATCTTTATCTTTCTATATTTCATTAGAAACATCCCGAATGAGAAACTGAAATATTGAAATTTGTTAAGCACATAAATTGCAGAAATAATCCTAGGTGGATCATCGGTCTCCATGGTATTATCAAATCTTCATCGATTATTTCTATATGGACTGTCCACTGGAAATAATTGTTGATGTCCCATAAAACTAAAACTATGATAAAATTTCAGCCTTCTGGATTGATTATTATTAATAAAAATAGGAAATGAAAATTTTCCCTTCATTCTCCATTCAGATATCATTGAATAAGTAAGAAAATCATTGATCGTCCACATAATCACAACACACATATGAAATATGTCTTTCAAACAAGCATCGTATGTGTGCACACCCACATACCAAAGGAGTTTAACCTCCTTTATTAAAGGTTTCATGTATACGATTATATCATTTCAATGATCAAAAAGGCTAGATATAATTATACTCATGAAATTGAAATGTTTTTTCATACACAACCATAAGGGGAGGTTATAAATGTGTATGAAAACTAGCCATGTGTTGTTCAAAGTAAGCATCTACCCAAATGGATTAAAACCATCACATGAAATACCTAGTCTCATATTACACATGTCAGCTACAAAATCTGAATATTGAGCCTCAAATATCTACCATGAAAATCCATCTTTAGGTTGGACCAACTATTCATTATTATTATCTCTCTTGGCATCATGCCATCACATTTTTATTGATATTTCATCGGACATGAAAAGATTCTAGAGTCTCAAGGATCAATTGAAAGTGGAAAATTACTTTCTATGTAACACGATATGGTGTTCCATCAGCTTTGGGGTTCCATCAGGATGTTCCAAATTCATACAATCATTTATTTTAGTAGTTTCCTCCTAGAATAAGCTACAATATTTCGGGAAAGCATGAATGTTGTTTTTTGAAATTCCACATTCTTCAACGAAATTCCATTCCATATAGTGGTTTGAGGTAATATATAAATTATCTAGAATTAAGTCCTTCAATAATGCAAAAATTTAATCTATAACAGTATTTGAAATTCCATACATGGTTTTCCCATGAAACAATTGGATAAAAAATTCCTTTATTTTCATTTTTTGACATTTCCAATATATTGTGGTCGTTGTATCATCACACTATTTTTTCACCCTATAAATATAATCATTTTAATTGGATGCATCATGTGTGATCCTATCAAAATGTCCTTAGGTCAACATCCATTCTTTCTCATAATAATGGATAAAATCAAACTGGTCACATATCAAATTCTCTAATCTAGTCTTCTCAATTTAATCATCAATAAATTGATATTATATATTGTCCCCATTATGATACCCCACAAAATATTTTATTTGAAAACCATATTTTATTATATGGTATATATCTTCTTTACAGCTCAACCAAGGTTTTACAACACAATTATTTCATGGACAGTGTATGAGACCACTATCGGAAGCATTGTAAAATGAAAAATCTAAAAATCTCTCCAATTTTTTTTGATATTTTCTTGATATCTAATCAGTATCATACTTCCAACATTTATTTATTATGTAAAAAAATTGGTATAGGTAATTTCATGAAGGCAATTCAATATGATTGAAGATCAATCGAAAATATATTTATGTAAATGGGAATTTTTCACTTTCTATAAAAACATAACTGACACACTATTATATATGAGTGTAATAATATGAGAGACAACAACATAATATATATATATATATAGTATAAATAAAAAACTGAAATCATGAATTGAAAGATGATGGTTGTGATGAAAAATCATTGAATAATGAATAATCTCTCTAGGATAATTATAAGAAAACTGTTTACATAAAGTCAATATTTATAGAGATCATTGTATTGCATAATTAATAATATATTTATAATAAATGGTTTCATTTTAGTGTTAGTGATCTGTGATATTTTTTATATGGTGTGTTTTTAAAAAGGTATCCATCTAGGTGTCATGAATAATAAACATGTAGTTTATTAACAAAATTGATATAAATCCAGTATATCTATAAAAATTAAATATAATGGATTTATAAAAAAGTAGTGTATTTATGAGTATACATATGTCATATATGCTATAAAATTAATGAATCTATGAAATGTTAATTATTAATTATAGATTATGTGGATGATTACCGAAATGTTAAAACATAACATTTTACTTCTTATGTTAAACATAATATATGTTTAAACCATATCATTACATTATGATATGGCCATATTGTTCAATGTAATCGACTATGGAAGTTGTAATTAGATGCCAATTTATCATGCCTAATGAAATCCCTTATGTCAATGTATATGATATTATTTGGATTTATTTATATCGCACCCTATAACATACACATATCTTCAATATGAAATCACTAAAAACAACATATGATTTATTTTGTATTTAAGGTGCATTCTCAACATGAAATTATTTGGAACATGTGTTTTAGATGTTGTATGAATTAGAGTATCTATGTTGCGGGCATAGACTAACCATCCATGTGTTGTTTTACTTTAATATGTGTGTTGCCCGCATGGAGTACATTAGATATGAGATGTGTTCCAAAAACCAATCATGGTTAATATTCTCATTATGACATGGTATGATGGTCCTTCATTGTTATCATCCTTGTAATGATGCTATTTTGAACATTTTTTGTGATATTTATTATGTTTATGACATTATGTAAGATCATTTAACAAGTTTTTTACTATATGTAATGTTGTACTTTAACTAAAACTCCTGGCACATACACCATCACACATACACAACATACATCACCCATGTGATCTCTCATGTGATAAACAAGAAACATACCTTGCACTGTACAAACTATCATGATTTACACCCATAAAACCCAATGTAAATCCAATCTTATACTAATTTTTGCACATATATGAAATGGTATAATAATTATATTCTAACTGATGTTTTAAATATAAAAAAAATAGATCTGAATAAAATATTTATATATGTTAATGGAATAAAACTAAACTAAAATAAAAAATTAATAGAATACAATATTCAAATTTGGTTCTTAGATAATATGATAATACAAAGTATATTTATTTTCATTATATTGAAATTTTGTATCCTTAATAAAAAAATCATTATTGATTTTCATAATAATATGATCAAAATCACTAAGTATAAGTGAAAATACTCCTTCCTCATAAGGTATCCTTGAATCAACTGAATAATCCAATTCTCAATAAGAACCTATCTCAAAACCACGGTATACTATAACCTTGTTTAACTGTAAGAACAATATCTATGTATAGATCTTTCTTAAGGATTTTATATGTTGATGATCAAAACAAACATCCAATGATTGAACTAGTTTTTATAGACATCCAAATACACAGTTTGGAACATAAATGTTCAGATGTATTAATGATATGTTTAACAATTTTCTTATATTATAACTCTTTATAACACCCAGATCAATTTAGTTTTAGTTTTAAGGATTAAATAAACTTGTAATACGTTCAAACTCCTCCTCCTCCTAATCATATCATTATCTGACAGAGAATGATAACATGGTGCCGGAGATTAAGGTATATTGATATGATATCACATACCATATAAGATAACATGAAGAGTATTATAACATGGTGGGAGTCACCACTCCATTTTATATCCTAATGTATACAACAATTTCATTTAATCCATCATTCCATGGTAGTTTTTTGTGCATATTTCTACCCCCAATTAGAGTAAAATGTTTTTGTAATAAATAATTTTTCCCAAATACTTTTTGGACAATATATTCTATTTTTTGGAAGAAACCAATAACACTAGATACTCAAATGCTTCAATATAAAACACTAAATTACTCATTGAATAAATAAAACCAAAGAATAATAACTTTATCTATATAAAGGCCAATAATGTAATTATTTTGTTTACATGTAACAAGGGAGTTGATCAAATATTTGAAATCATACACCTTAATTAAATAAAAGCTGAATTGATTAAAAAACTCGAAGAAGTAGAATATTTAGTTAGCCTTAGCTTAAATAATAATCCATTACCTGAAAATAATCTTGCGGACTATAACTTGAACTCTACCAAACTCATCTTTAATAAAAAAATTATTTCCACATTTTTTTACACTAAAACTCAAACATCAAAATTTTATAACATAAATATTAAAAATTTAGGGCACCATAATATATAAAAATTAATATCAGGATGATTAATATTTCAAAAAATAAAATCAATGCTATTCTATTTTTTTATTAAAAATTAAGTATGATAATGATGAATTGGATCCAGACTTCATAAAGATGATTAATATTATGAAATCAGACATTATTATTCTTAATATAAAAAAACAAAGTCAGAACACAAGTTTCCTATACCAGATTCATGTCACCAAATAAATGAACAGGGAGAGGGATCAGCTGTATTTTGGGGACAGATGAAAATTCTCACTAATTTTAATCGAAACATGGGATTCTATCATTGAGAAGAAAGATGTCTAAATTATAGATGGGAAACCCTTCTACTGAGAGTTACTCCTAAATACATGACTAGTATTACCTGATGTTATGTAATTAAATCAAAAAAAAATATTTTATACAACTAATTCATTAAGAAATTAATCTTCATTGTCCCCTTTATTAAATTATATAATATTTCTAAAGATAAATATTCCAAATGAGTTAAAATAATATGATGAATAACCACGTCGGTACAAGGGAGATCTCGATTAAGAAAAATCAAAACACACAACAAAAAAATATATGTAGAACATTAAAAAAATGTATCACTTATAAATTTGAAGTGTTGGAAAAAAATGGTTTGACTGAAGGTGGATCGATCAGTGGGAAGAAGTTTTACAGTCTAGGTATGGGGGAACTTCGGTTTTGGGAATCAATTGTGCGAACGGGGAAACTGGAGGGCCGATCTATAGTTTTGGAAAACATTCCTGAAGGTTATTAAAAACTATTAGGATATATTATATAACCCAATAGTTTTCATAAAATATTGGGATAACTTTTTAGATGGGAGACTATACTAAAAGTTTAATCAAACTCTTGGGATAGGTTATGTCTAAACATACTATAACAATAGATTGTACAAACAGTTGGTATAGTCTCCCTGTACCAACGGTTTTTTCAAACCATTGTTATAAAATAATTGGTATAGAGTATATTTCAACTAGTTAATATTTAATTATTCTCAATATTATTATGTTTTTATTCTATTTCTTCCAAACATTACCCATGTTACAATGCCTCTTGAAAACTCATTATTTCAACTTGTATAAATAAGGTAGCGGGATTGGAAATTCACATACTTCTCTAGGTTCTGACACTGCTGTTTCCTAATTTATAGATGTTTTTAGGATCAAAATGTTTTCTATGACTTTATAATTTAGAACTTCATTTATCCAATCCTCCTATATCCTTTTGAAATTTTATAATCAAGATGAAAGTTTTGAAAAGCATCTTGTCTAATGAAATTTTTCCCATGTTGTCATGTTCCCTCTTCTTAAATTTATTCAATATCATCATAAACAAGAATGTAATTGTGTAGTGAATTATTATTATTTTTAAATCATATTAACTTTATAAATAAGGGAATATTCATTTATAGTCTATCCTATAAAATTTTACCCAATATCTTTGTATAATATTGATATATCATGGGATTTGAAATACATTTAAACTTCTCAGGTTTTGATTAATACTAAAACACACCTCATAAGGTTTGTTGAATTTTTTTGGTCAAAGTAAGACCTTAGTTTAGATATATAAAGAATCAGTGCCTCATTTCATTGAGACCAAAAATTTTGAGGACTATATAGTGAGAGGTGTGTAGAGATAAGATTTGGGTACTCCTTCAAGCTTGTATCATAAGATGAGGTATGGGTTTTCCCTTTCATTAATATATTTGGTACTCCCACAATGGTGTGTAGTTTTATCCCTCTATACTATGTAAGGTTTTGTTGGAGATTCCTCTCAAATAATGGGATGATTAATACATGGATAGATATTATATTCTCTTTGGTGGATATTGGCCCTTGGTGTGGTGAAATATCATCATTGGGGTTGGTACTTCATCAATTTGAATGCATGATTTGGTGAGTCATTGGTCCCCCGATGCATTTGGGAGTGGTGACATTATAGTTGTTAAGAACAAGTAGCTATAATGGTACAAATTTTGGGGGATAGTAAGTATTGTAGAATCTCTTTAAATGCATTTCACGTTTCTATACATTGATGACTTGTTTACTCACATTTTCCCCAAAATCTTATTATTTTACTCTAGAACATTAGTTTATTTGGAATATATAGGGAAATATATCGATTCATTATTATATAATTATAAAGATATTACTTGAAATCTCCATTAATTTTTATTGATCCATTATCCTTCCAATTTATTTTGACAACACAATGTATTTTTCTTTTATCACACCATCAAATTTTCTTGATCATATAAAGAGATTATGGTTTATTCTAACTTAAATAAATCTATGAAATATAACTAAAATTATCCAAAAAAATCATGACACACTTATCTCCATTGGTTAACTTCAAGGCCATTGTAACATACACATATGCATGTAATAACATAGGAAGTCTCTTTGTTTTTTATCTTTATTTCCTTTCTACTAATATTTGACCATACAAATCTTTCATAGGTATCACAAGTGTTTAGTATTTATTCATATATATTTTGTATATTTATCAAAAATTCAAACGTGATTTAATTATAAATTTTCTTTCGAAACAAATGGTAATGTATCCTATACCAAATCTTATTATCCTCCTTCATTCTCATCTAATATGTTTCTGATTATTGGTAATCAAGAATATATTTTTGTTTGTTATTTGTACCATCATAATAATATTTTCAACTAATAATCTCTATATGAAACTTCTATTCCCATGAAATATGATCTCATTATCATTGTTAATATTTTTAGAAACACTCCAATGATTATTAATTTACCCATAAATAAATACAAATCCATTATATAAAAGTTTCTTATCCTTTTTTTACACTTCTCAAATTTTTTCACATTGAGCTATCCATTATTTCTAAAAGTGAAATATCTTAAATTATAAAATGATATATCTTTAATGATTTTTTATTATAGGTCATGTTTGATTAGAAACCACTATGAATTATAAATGGATTTCCACCTTTTACGAATTTTAAATCAACAAAAATGACTAAATATTTTTCCATATAACATATTCTATTGATAGATTTATAATTCCCATTTTTATTATACTAGTAGTATAGTGAGATAATTTTTTGTGGTTTCTTGAGCTTGATCACACCTCCCACTAGTTTCTTAAAGGGAATTAAAAATAAAATTTTAAAAAAATCTTCTGGTGTTATCTTAGCTATGCTTTAAAAACTATTGGTTAACCCCTTTGAGTTAAGGATACACATTACATTAGGTAGTGAAATATAATACCATCACACATTTATTATTTTCCATTATACTTATCAACACCAAAATATTATTTCAAATAAAAATATCCTCATTTGAAAGTATGATTCATTAATATATAATTTTACATTTTCTTTGAAATTTACTTCATTTTTTCATATTTTGTGTTTCTAGAAGAGTCCCCATATACCTTGTATGTTCTCTTTGGATAAGATTTGATTTTACTTCACATACATTCTTCATTTCATTTATAATTTTTAGTATCACCACTTTTAGTATAAATGGGCACTTTTTTCTTCTTGGCTGAAGAAAATAACATCTTTCATATGTTATAGTTGCTTCTAAAATTTATGATTCAATATTTAGAGTCTAAAATAATGGTTCATGGTACCATAATGAATTATATATATTTCTTATTAGCATTGGATACTTTCTTTGTTTTTTTTGATGTATTAATTATGTTACATAATTGAATCCTAAAACACAATGTGGGTATTCATAAAATAATTCATAGAATCAACAAACTTCTCCTCGACTGTTTTTACTTCCACATTTATAGAAATTTTATTTTTTGTGGTGATATTAAGATTATTTTCTAATGATTCAATAATTTCATTTTTATAAACTATCTTCTATGAAAAATTTATTTTTATTGTAACATGACAATACCTAGGGGTATTAATTATGGTGTTAAGATATTTAATCATTTTTTCATCTTATATTTTCCATTTTATCTTTTTACCATACATAATGAGAACTATTTATCCCTTTATTAGCTTTTTCATAACAAAATCATCCATATACGATACCATTCTTAGGTAAATAATAAAAAACACATAGTAGCCCATATATTTTTTTACTTGTTTCACCTATACTGGGCTTCATCCAAGGTTCATACAATCATTGTTATAAAAGTGTAACAAATTAAATATAACTTGTTGTTTTTTTATAATTATTTGGTGAAGTCACTGTTTTAATGGAAAATAGACCACCTATAGGTGTGTTCGGTTTGGCCTGATGGTTGATTGTGGGTGGGGGGGGGGGGGGTCAAATGTGATGCAAAATCAATTAAATCAAGTTACAAATGTTTTTATTAATCAAAACTCCCAATGGTTCCCATATCTATAACTACATACAAACCATATTTCTAAAGGAAGGAGTTTAATTAGAGTCCAAGCCCGATGAGACTAAGGAATTCACATTTCATGAGATGATGGGAGGTTAGAATGATCACACCCTTTTGGGGGGAATTTTTTCATACTCCAAGAATCTCTTAAATATTTATCATATGTCTGAGAATCCATTCATAATCCAGATATGGGACCATTTACCCTATCAAAATGATCATTGGCAAACCATTTTTATGTAAAAATGATGAGGAGGATCTCATTATTGAATCCATTTGTATATATATGAGGTTATTCATCTATTTCCCAGTAATGTGTTGCTGCTTATATTCTAAAGCTTCATAACAAGGCACATCGGTATTTTCTATCATGCATAAGGGTGGTGGAAATTATTAGGAGGGGATTGAGCAATTACATAGCATCCTGCATATCATGTTTATTACAAGAATAAAAATCCATATATTTTCATAAAAAAATGTAGTTCAACATAAAAAAAAGTACATAAGATTTTCAATAGAGACACAAAATATTTGAGCTCAAGTCTCAAGGATACATCCTATGTATCCATGTTATAGCAGTAATCCAATTTATCATAGTTCATTCACGCCCTTGGTATTGTCGCCAAGGTATATTCCCTTATATGGGGGATGTTTATATCATTCCAATCATAGGGTATTACATACTAATATTTCCCTACCTGATGGAGATTCATGATGTGAATGGCATGAACATTGTAACTCCTAAAGCTGACATCAGTTCTAGGTGAGGGAAATAATGGATAACTATTAATCCATATCAATCCACATGGATGCATGACTTATGTATTGTAAAACATTAGGAATGTTTATTATGGAGCTTTATCATTAAGAAGGTATCCTACATATCCTAGTTATATAAGTAATCAGAGTCATCATAGTATAATTTTCATACCTTTATACTAAGGGATGAGAGAGAATAATCAGCCTAGGGGATTGATCAGGTCCCAATGCCTAAAATTTCAAAGACATAATGGGACTTATATCGAGGTGGGTGCCCATTTGAGTTTGGGCTCCAGCCTTAGGAATATGTCCAACGTATCAGGGTTATGGTAGGAATCAGATTCCTCTTAGTTCCAAGAGTTATTAATTTATTGGTGGATGGGGAAAGATGATCATCCCATGGGAAATATTGGATACGGATGGATGAAATTTTTGAAAAACAAGGTGTATTATAACAAATTTGGTTCACATTTGAGTTCCAGATCACGCCTTAAGAAGGGATATAATGTATCTTAGTTATGGTGGGAATCCAAATTTTCATAAGCCAATGAGTTCTCAATCTATTAGAGAGTGAGGAAAGGTGATAAAACCTTGAGAAAGATTAGGTTTCAATGGTTGAAATTATGACGACATTATGAGGCTTATACCGAGGTGGGTTCCCATATTAGTTTTGGATAATTATTTATGAAGGATTCCAATGTATCCTATTTATAGTTGGAATTAGATTCCTCATAGTTTGACTGGTTGGGGATTACATGTTTCCCTTTCCCTTATATACGGGACATATCATATTATACCACTAACAGGGGCTTACATGATGAGGTTTCACTTAATCTGATAGAGTCTTGTCATGTGAATGATATGATCATTGAAACATCCTAATCCCACGTGAGATATGACCATTTTGAGAAACAAGGGATTCCAAATAATCAGTCTCATTTCTTATGGATATGGGATTTATGTTTTGGGACTACCCTTTGGAATCATAATATAGATATCAAGAAATTTGTAGGTGACCTATGTGTCATGTTCATAGAAGGAATCAAACTCTTCATATCTCAACGGATTGGGGCTTACACACTAGAATTTCCACTCTGATTTGGGCTTACACACTAAGGAAGGACAAGGTTATCGTGTCATGGGTTTCATAATTGACATGGCCTACTTGTTTTCTTGACATGTGTTAATTGTCACTCGACTTGACTTGATTTTATATTTGACATGTCAAAGGATATGCTCTTGACATGTACAAATACAATCGGTTGATCCAGTTGACTTGTCAATGGATAATAACATGACCAGGATGGAATGTGTGAAGGTCATCTCTTGATTAATGACGACTTGTCTAGAGGACATCGCATGACCTAGATGGATTTTCCTAAAATCCATTTCATAATCTTAGTTGTGATGACTAGAGGGAGTCTAATGATTCAGCTAACTTTCCCTAGCGTAATCGCTAAATTTGGATGACATTCTTGGAGGTCTTCACGAGAGTCAGTGTGACATGTCTTAGAGGGTTCCATATGTCATGAATAACTTTTCCAATTTTCATCGTAAGAGTGAGAAGAAATGTCCAGTGGACATATTAAGAGACTACTTACATACCCCTAGGAGATTTAGATGTTTGGATGCCTTGTCTAGAGGTTGTTGTGAGATCTAGTTGACATGACCTGGTACTATCATGAGACTTTTATGACATTTATTGATGTCTCCAAATGATCTAGGTGACATTTTTAAAGTATATTAGAAGGCCTAGATGGATATCCCAGAGGGTTTCAAAGACTTTGGTGGCATTCTTGGGGTCTCCATGTGAATTGATCTAGCATGTCCAAGGGACTTATCATTATCCAAAAATTATACCAAATGAGCATCACCTGACAAGGGTGACATGTGATGGGGCAGTTTCATGACCCAAGTTGTTCATTAGAAGGGAATGACGATCATCATATATCTTTTTTTTCACAAGTCTCTTTTATTTTAGTCTTTTTTCTAGATTTTTTTGAACATGCCTTATATTTTTGCATTGTTATCTTGTTTTAAGTATCACTTGTTTTAGAAAATATATGGTATGTCCTTCACATAACCCGCTAGAAGAACTCAACGTGATCTATGAATGTCCAAGAAATGTTTTTATGCATGTTACATGATTTCTATGGTTGTTCCTCCGATGTTACCTAATGAAAAAATACCTAGTCATGAGATCATCCACTGTGAGAAATTCATTTTGATTTCAAGGTGCACTGGTCTGAAGTTCCAAGAGTCCCAATTTTCTCATGATGGGAAGGGAGATTTATAAGACTCACCACCCTAATAATTTTCTACTTTCAATAGTCTATATCAGGAAAATACTAGATGGATTTTTTTTAGGAATTTAATTTCATGACTCTTTCATGAAGTTTGGTTATTTTACATTCAATTGATGTCGTGTGATTTTCAGCAATCGTGAGATCATCCTGTCAACACCTCATTTTTTGGGTTATATCATATTTAAGTCGGTCTCATTGAATCATGAATACATGCTGAGGGTCTATCATTTTTTTCATGATGACATGTTTTATAGACTTTAATGAGATCAATATTCCACTTAAATGGTATTCACATGATCATTGATTCCTTATCCAGAATATTTCATGAGACAATGATGGCTTTCAAGAGGGATTTTGGGAAATCATGTTAGTGTGTTGCCTATGTTTTTTGACCATAAGAGACTCCCACATTTTTTTCCTTTTACTTCCTTCTTTTATTTTCCAAGTGAATATGTATTTTTTGTTATTACATGACTATTTTCTTGGAAAATAACCTTCTCCACCAGTGATGCACTGCATAAACCACAAAATAACTCGTTGTGATGTGGGAGAACATCATGGATAAAACATTGCACTTACTTTTGGAAAAAAATGGGGGAGAATGAGACAATAAGAACATGTTCAAAACTTTTTTCAAGATTGATGTGACAAACAATGGGCGCTTGTGTGACAAAAAAAACATGTCACTAGGCCTTCCATGGTGTCTCGTGGGCTACATGGTGAACATCGCATGAATTTTTATGATCGTAGGAGGCTCTCATATTTCCCCTTATTTATTTTCTTTGATTATTTTTCAATGTTTGGGGATCTCTTGAGGTTGTATGAGAGTTTTCAACGATAATAAATCTACCTATTAGTGATGGATCGCATGATATTTATGATCACTAGAGGCTCCTACATTTTTTATATTTCCGACCTATTTTTCTACTATTGCCTAATGTCTTGTTAGGTGTCTACTAGATGAAAATTCTCATGACCTTGTTGTTCTTTTCTAGAACCCATCGCATAGTCACTGACTATTCAGGTCACCTTCTTAAGAGAACAATGAGTTTTCGAAGGTGTTCCATGGGATCTCCGATAGGCTATAGGCTGTGTGCACCCATCCACATGACAGTACATAGGTCATGCGACCATGTGTCTCCAGGAGGTTCATGAAATATTCATGATCATGAACACCTTCTAATTTCAATTTTTGTAGGGAAAATTACTCATATTTAAGTATATCTTCGTATATGAATTTTCAAATGCTCATTTAGCAGGTGTAACCAAATTACCCCTTCTAGAACTACATCAACAGGGACAAGGGATCAATTTTTAAGAATGTAAAATCCCATATGAGGCTTTGGTGATATAACCAATCGGTGCCTTAGGAAACATTTTGTCTTCTAGGTGACACATTATATTCCATGTATTTCACTATAAATAGTGGAGTGGAGAGGGATTCATACACCAGCTACCTGACACTCCAAATCTCTTCCACCATGCTTCCATCACATAACCTCATGACAAGACCTTTCTGCAATAACCCATCACGAGACCTTTCCATAAGACCATTTCTATGAACTACTTGAGAAGACTTCTTTTTCCTAGGAACCTCTTTGGGACAATACTAATACTTATATTCTTTAATTTTTTTAATCTTAGGCTATGGGGAAGCATGATCATCTTGAGGGTTTGTTGGATCTACTAGTTTGATCACATGATAATTTGGAAATTTTGTAGACCGCATGAAAATGTCAAAGTCATGTGATCATGAGTCTTATAAGAGGTCATTATTTTTTGTGATTCCTTGTGGGTTATGTAATCTATGATATATTCATAGAGTTTGTCGATTTGTGATTCCTTTATAGAATTTCAAATTTCCTTTTAGTTTTTGTAATTCACATGAAGTAGATAGAATTTTTTAACTTTCCATTCACTATTTTGTTTTATCTACTTAAAATATGACACTTTAGTTTATTCATATGTATTTCAAAACATGTCAATGTTTCTATACATCAGTAAATTAATGGTCCACAATTGATAGAAACCATAATTTTGCCCCTCGACACCACATGAATTCTAATATTGAGATTCTGAAATGTATTCTTCCATTAAATTTTCAAAACTGTCATTTATCACAAAAGAGTCCTCTATACAGGTTTTTTTTGTTACATGATATTTTAATTCCTCCTTCATAATTTAAATTTTCAATCATGCTAGGTGTTATGTTCTCTTTAATGTACTCAGGAATCAATTGTTGAGGATGGATGACTAGCCGAAGCTCAATCCAAGAGGTTGTCTTTTTATATTATAAAACTCTCCAATGGGCATAAAAGACTATGATTTCTCTCATAATATCATCACTCAGAGCTAATTGAGTATATTTTTCTCTTCTCCGAACAAGCCTTTTTGAATATGGAGCCCAAATTGGAATCTCTTTCTTAGTGGTAATTTTTTAAATGTATGGGTGTTACCATTATGTTTTAGGAAAATTTTCTTATAATTCAATGACTAGTTATATAAACCCATATTTATGAAATAGTATGAAGTTACCAATTTATTGTCAATCTATATCTAATATTATTCAAGAATTCAGTATTCATTGGGGTCTTGGCACCAACTCATTTCATTTATCCCATGGTGATTTTGGAATCATCATATTGGATATCTACCAACTGGGCGAGATCCCCCCTATTGGAGAGATGTACGATGAGTTCCTTACTAACACAAATGTTTGAGATAAACCTTTGAGAAATATGGTATTGGTGAGGAAAATTATCACCATTGTGATGTAAAAGTTAATAAAAGATATGACTATGTTCTCGCTCATCTCATTCAAGGATTGGATAATCATTTTCCTTTGTCATAATTGAGTTTGAAAAAGTGATATATTTTCCCATTAGTACCTTTCATAGAAATATCAAGAAAATGATGGATTGTATTGGGACATTTTGGAAGCAGAGTGAAATACTGCCTGGGGATGTTAGGTGAAACCATAAATCACTCTGAGCTTTATACTGGCCAGATTCATGGCCATGTTCTTGAATTATGACAACCCTGCTTTTATTACAAACATAAAAATGATTTATTACATAAAAATTCACTTGAAAAAACAAGAAGATCGAGATGTATAGTGTTTTTGGGGCTTAGGATCATTACATAAAAACATAAAACATGAAATACAACATCTTTATTGAAAACTTCCTTTACATGACCCCTACATTCCCTCATACTTAGCATTGCATGGGATAACCTGAGGACATGCATAAGAAAAGGGTGAGCTATAAAGACCAGTAAGGGGAATATTATGAGGAGTACAATACATGTTATACATTAGGAATATAAATAGAGCATAAGAGAAATATGAACATAAATGCATGATAAAGAATGATAATCATAACATGGAAATGTTGCAACAACACTTAACATGTAATTAGCATGATCCAAGGCTCATTGCACATGAAGCATGAGTAAACCCTCATTGCACATGAAGCACGAGTAAACCATCGATGCACTTGAATTAGCATGAGTCATCACTCATTGCACATTACGTATCATGATATTATACTTTACCCAATGCATTAGAGCGCTATAAGGGCGCACTCTTCTAAAACATTTCATTTCATGCATAAGTGTGCCACATGGATCATAAAACATGGATTCATTAAACATAATAATTTATTAGACAATAAAGGAATGTAGAATTTATACATGAAAATTTATAATCAACAAGTAAATGTGCATAAAGGTGAATACCCTTGATGGAGAAATGGTCATGGTTTTCCCTACACAATGGCATTGGCTTAGAAAGTCGATGCGATTTCTGCAGCGTAACTGCATGACATAAGAATTCATAAAAAATGATGATGAGGGAGAAAGGGGTTCTTAATCATATTTACATGTAATGGAAAGTATGTAGGTCATATATATACATTTCCCAACAATTTTAATGGAATTTAGATTCATGATACAAAAATTATTTCTTGAATGTAAATGAGGAGAGAGAAGTTCCTTTTGAAACTTCGGCATAATAATGGGTGTACATAGGAGGCATTTAATGAGAGAGAAAGGGGTATCCCATCATTCAAAAATAAATAGAGCAGTATACGGGAGGTGTGAAACCATACCCTAACATTCATATTTGAAACTAAAAGGGAAAAACAACTTAAAGAAAATTGGACAAAAAAGAGAAAGGAAGAAAAAACCCTTACTTGGAAGTGTGCTTCCAAAGGCTAGAGAGAGTCTTCTGAGAGGATTCTTGGGAGATCGGGGCACCTTGGGAGGATTCTATAGATATTAGGGAAGTGGTTGGACTAACTAAAATGGATTTGAGTGATGAGGAAGTGGGAGCTTGGGTGTGTTTATATAGGAAAGGTTAGGGAATTCTTTATTATTTAGGTTTGGGACCCCTTACATTAAATTTATCCAAACCACAAACCATCCCATTGTTTTTGCCCATGGTTTTTGGAAAAGGGAAGAAAAACACAATATTTTATAAGGACAAAGTCTAAAATTCTTAAAATAATAGGGTTGCTTATGTGGAGGTGAGTCACACTCCCATGGAATATAATTTAAAATGACAAGATGTTTAATAAGTCTTGAGGGATCCATTATTGCTTTGAAAAGTAGGTCAAACAAACCGAAAATCACATTATTTGAATGTTAAAACATATATTGGCCGAACATAAATCTTATTGTATTTTATTACATCACTATTGGGTCATTATGATGTCATAAATTACATCATATATTTAAACGGTATTTAATTTTTACCCAAAAATTTGACTATCTTAGAAAATTATGAAAAATTAACCATTGGATAATTTTGACATCCTGATTCCAAAAATAACATTTTTTTTGTCTAAATATTTCTCTAAATATGTTAATTTTCACTTTAAAGAAACTGTCATTTATCGAAAATTCACGGGTTTTGACAAAAATGGCTTTCAAACCTTAATAAAAATTATAATTGCATTCATAAAATTATATGATAATATATAAAAATTAATTTAATAATAATAATAATAATTTATTAAAATATTATTTAATTAAAAAGTCCTTTAATTTAATAAAATAAATTTCTTAATTAAATAATAACTAAAAACATTATTTGTACTTTAAAAACTATTTACAATGTATCAATAATGACAAGAAAGTATATTCATTATTATATACAAAAAATAATATACATGAACATAGTACTATTTATTTGTTACATAACCCCTTAAAACAGCCACATAAGACCTAAGGATAAGTTGTGCGATGGTGACAGACTCTTGGGGTGGCTCAGATAACATCGTTCGAGTGGTAATTTCTATCAACTTCCACTTCTCCCATAGACGGTCCCATTTGAGCTTGATGTGATGAAGCTCAGCTTGGTCTTGGTCCAGAGCGAAGCCCAAGGATGCCACCTCTTTTCTGAGCTCTGACAAATGGGCTTCGTATGGGGAAATTCTACTGGATGAGTCCATCTCTTCCTTTGTCTGAGTAAATATGGATTTTTTAAAGCCCTATATTTATACTAATCATGTGATCACTGTTCAACGGCTATATTAGCAATGGTCAAAATTCATAACATAAAACCAAAGAATTTGACATTTTATATAAACATAAAGATACTTTTAATTAGATCAAGAGGGATTTCCATTAATGAAACTTTGGGTCATTACAATATTCCCCCTAAATAAAATTTCACCCTCGAAATTTTCCTTTTCCCACACTAAAACAGATGTGGGTAACTCAGCTTCATCATTTCCTCCAGTTCCCAAGTTGCTTTTTCAAACTTTTTGTTTCACCACAACACCTTGACAAGGGGCATTGTCTTATTTCGTAGAACTTTTTCTCTACGATCTAAGATCTTCACTTGTTTCTCCTCATAAGAAAGAGCATCCTCCAAGTGTACCACCTCAAAAGAGAGTACATGTGAAGGGTCCAGTATGTACTTCTTTAAAAGGGATAGATGAAAGACAATATGTACTTTGGCCATGGTAGGTGGAAGCGCTAGTCGATAGGCCAGAGCCCCGACATGATCAAGAAACTTGAAGGGACTCATGTACCTTGGACTTAACTTCCCTTTCTTTCCAGACCTCATGACCTTCTTCCATAGGGATATGCATAGAAAAACCATGTCTCTAACTTTAAACTCAAGGTCTCATCGATGATTATCTGTATAACTCTTCTGCCGACTCTGGGATGCCTTGATATGCTACTGAATGGTTTTCACCTTATCCACCATTTCCTCGACCATTTCTGGTCCAAGAAGCTTACGTTCACCGACCTCATCCCAACATGCTAGTGTTTTGCACCTTTTCCCATAAAGGGATTCTTATAGTTCCATTTAGATGCTCGAGTTGAAACTGTTATTATAAGAGAACTCAACCAGAGGAAGATGTTGATCCCATCCTCCTTTAAAGTCCATTGATCATTCTCTCAACATGTCCTCAAGTGTTTGGATAGTCCGCTCGGATTGGCCATCAGTTTGAGGATTATAGGCCGTACTGAAGTTCAGTTCAGTATTCAGAGCATGTTGAAGAATCCTCCAATCCTTAGAGGTGAATCTTGGTCTCAGTCAGACACAATAGATAGTTGTACTCCATGAAACCTTACCACATCCCTGTTACATATCTGTGCCAGTTGATCCAAAGAGAAATCATCCCAAATAGAAATGAAGTGTGCAGTCTTTGTAAGACGATCAACAACAACCCAGATTGCATTGTTGCCTTTGGATGTCCTTGGAATTCCGGTGACAAAGTCCATGGTGATGTTCTACCATTTAAATTTTGGTGTGGGAAATGGTTGCATCATCCCCTTAGACTTCTGCCTCTCTGCCTTCACTTGCTGACACACCAGGCACTTTGATGTATATTCAGCGATCTCCTTATTCATATTATCCCACCAAATGTTTTCTCGGCGATCTCGATACATCTTTTTCTCCCTGGGTGAATAGAGAAATTTTAACTATGTGCATCATCCAAAAGTTCCTTATTTAGCTCTAGACATGATGGAACACATAGCTGTTTCGCAAACCACACAATTCATTCCTCATTAACATTAAAATATGAGGATTTCCCTTTTTCGATAGCTTCCACTTTTTCTTGAATTCCCACATCATCCTTTTGAGCATCCTTTAACCTTTCCAAAAGAGATGGTTGAGAAATCATTTGTGAAAGGATTTATTATGTTACCTTATATATGATTCCAATGTCCATCTTGATCAAGTCTATGAAGATTGGATCCCTCTCAATTCTCATCATTGATAGAATCACTGGGTCCTTTTTACTTATGGAATCCACCACCTTTTTCGCTTTCCTAGGGTGGTAATGTATTGAACAGTCATAATCCTTGATGAGCTTTATCCATTTTATCTTGCGCATAGTAAGCTCTTTTTGTGTGAATATATATTTAAGACTCTTGTGGTAAGTATATATCTCACATTTCTACCCATAGAGATAAATCCTCCAGATTTTCAAGGAAAAGATTACCGCCGCCAACTCCAGATCATGTGTTGGATAGTTTCGATCATGGATTTTCAACTGCCTTGAGGCATAGGATATCACCTTATTATTCTGTATCATCACACAACCTAATCCATTCATTGAAGCATCACTGAAAACCACAAAAGGTTCCCCACTTGTAGGTAAAGTGAGCACATGCACATTGATAAGCCTCCTTTTCAACTCCTTGAAGCTTTCTTTTCAATAATCTATCCAAGAAAACTTTACTCCTTTAGAGTTATCTTGGTAAGAGGGTTGGACAATCATGAGAAATTTCTCACAAATCATCTATAATATCCAGCTAACCCCAAGAAGCTACGGATATCCGTTATTGATGTTGGCCTTGTCCTTCCCTCAATTGCATCTGTTTTGGAGGGATCCACAGATATCACATTGCTTGTGATGATATGGCCCAGGAATGTGACCTCCTTCAACCAGAACTCACACTTTCTGTACTTTTCATAGAGATTCTTCTTGCACAAAGTCTCTAGTACATTTCTTAAATGCTCCTCATGATCCTCCTTGGTTTTGGAGTATATTAGAATATCATCAATTAAGACTACCAAAAATTTGTCGAGGTAATCTCTAAATACTCTATTCATTAATTCCATGAAGATTGCTGGAGCATTAGTGAGTCTGAAAGGCATTACTATGAATTCATAGTGCTTGTATCTTGTGCAAAAAGCAGTCTTGGGGATATCTTCCTTCTTCACCCTTACATGATAATATCCGGAACGCAAGTCCAACTTGGAGAAATATTGTGCTCAACGCAGCTGATTAAATAATTCATCAATTCGTGGGAGAGGATACTTGTTCTTTATTGTGGTTTTGTTAAGTTCACGGTAATCTATGCAAAGCCGCATTGACCCATCCTTCTTCCTGATGAAGAGGACTGGTGTACCCCATGGTGAAGCACATGGGTGTATAAACCATTTATCCATATTCTCCTGTAGTTGTTTCTTCAGTTCTTCAAGCTATACAAGATCCATTCTATATGGATTCTTGGATATTAGTGAATCCTCGGGTATAAGTTCAATTGAGAATTCAACATCTCTTCTAGGAGGAAGACCAGGCAGTTCCTCAAGAAAAACTTCAGCGAATTCCCTCATAATAGGCATTTCTTCAAGGATGGTTTCTTCCTTGGACTTAATCATCTGAGCCAAATACGCGTGCTCATAGGGCAGTAATATCCATGCTTGA
Source organism: Viscum album (assembly GCA_963277665.1). Lineage (NCBI taxonomy): Eukaryota > Viridiplantae > Streptophyta > Magnoliopsida > Santalales > Viscaceae > Viscum > Viscum album. Next base: position 1,891,747,441 of record OY728165.1, on the reverse strand, counting down.
GATGATGGAGCTAAAGGAGATTCATCTTCCTCCTTACACTTGTAATGAATCGGGGGTCGATTCTCCATATGGATTTTGATTTACCTATCTAGACAATTTATATTGGCTCTATATAAGGAAATCCAATACATGCCAAGAATTGCATCAAATTCCACTAGAGGGAGTATGACGGGGTTCGTCGGGAAATTCAATCCACAGATTATAATAGGGGAGGACTTATATTCATGGGATGCAATGATTGCCCCATTTTTCGTACTCAACGACATCTTCACTTCCATGATTTGTGGTGGTGGTTGGATTGTTCTACTAAACTTTCGAGATATAAAAGAATGCGTAGAACCTAAATAAAAAAGTACATTCTCTATTATTGAATGAATAACGAGCGTACCTATCACTACTTTGTTTTCGGGGTTCACTTCGGCAGAAGTGATGGAAAAAGCTCTTCCTTGCTGCCTTGTAGGTTGTTGGTTGCCTCCAAAAACCCTTGGATTAGGGAACTGATTTTCAAAATGACCCAGTTCTTTGCATTTGTAGCATTGAACAAAACATTGGGGTTTGAACGGAGTGTTCCTTTCCTTTGTCGCGGCCGCAGGTCTTTCTTTTCGATAGTTAACAGGTAGGTGACCTTCTCTTCCACAGCTGAAGCATTTCCTCATCCCCTTAAGGAAATTTCTAGGGTGCTTCTTTCTGCACTTTTGGAAAGTGGGGTGATGGATCTTATTAGCACCGTTGGATTTAACCATCGGGCCCCCATCATTGAAGTCCACTTTGCACTTCTTATCCCCATGATACCCCTGTGATTCTTTGATCTCCATTTCAACCTTGAGGGCACATCGTGCAATTTCCTCATAGCTTTTGAATTCACAGATCGCCAATGATTTCTACAGGCTAGGCTTCAGCCCACTAAAGAAGTGTTCAACTTTGCATTCGGGGGTAATAACAAAGCTGGAAGCATATCATGCAATCCTTGTGAAGTTTTCCTCATACAATCCAACAAATTATTCTTCTTTTTTCTTGAGGTAAAGGAATTCCCTTTCCATCTTAAGCCAGAGGGTGAACAGAAAATATTTATCGAAAAACATCTTCCAGAAATGCTTCAATTCCAATGCCTCGATCTCCTTCTCAAGATTTTTATTTTTGATCAACGTCCACCATTGATCAGCTTCACCCACCATACGACAAGCCACCAGGAGAACCTTCTCTTGTTCAGAACATTGATGAATGGAGAATATCTTTTCAATGGAGTTGATCCATTGTTCAGCGATCATGGGATCAGATGATCCACTAAAAGTAGGAGGCCTTTGTCTCATTAATCTCTCGATAGCGACTTGTTATTTCTTAGGGGGGGGGGGGTTGAAAATTCTTCTTGATCTGTGTTTCTATTCAAAACTTGAGTTATCTGAGAGAGAAGTGTGAAAAAGTTTGTGATTCCCACTCCCATTGGATTGTGCATCTCATTAGTACATTCATCACATTGATCTTCACATCAGTTGTTAGCCCGATTCCTCCTATTACCGGCCATTGGCTAGAATAAAAGGAAAGTTAGGGGTACCACATAAAGAGTAATCCAACGACAAAAGTTGATGAATTATAAATAAACTTTTATTTCCTTAACTCATGAGTCTATAGGCTTCAATCTAGGATTTTCATGATCTACTTTCTAACATATATTCTTAGGGGAATTTTTTTAATTCCCTTAATAAGGGTTGATACTAAGCTTGTGATTGTTCCAATGCATATCCCCCGGGAGTGTCGTAACCAAGATTGAAGCAAGCCTCATTGTCATGCACCATTTCCCGTTCAAGTCTTGCTCAAAGCGGTGTTTTTGGGTTTTACCCCTAGGATACATCTGTGCCAAAGCCGCCTCTACCTGCTCGTATCTAGACATGGATGTATTTTTTGATAACCCACTTAATAAATTCTCACCAAAACTTAGTGATGTCTTTATTGTACTTAGTCTTATATCTAAGGCTTTACTAGGGTTTCCTAATCCTAATCAAAAAAATAACTAAACCTATCCTCTGATACCAACTATAACAACCCTACTTTTATTACAAACTTAAACATGATTTGTTACAAAAAACATCACTTGATACAACAATAAGAACGATAGTTTTAGTGTCTTTGGGGCTTAGGATAATTACATAAAAACATAAAACATGAAATACAACATCTTTATTGAAATCTTACTTTACATTACCACTACATTCCCTCGTACTTAGAACTTCATGGGATAACCTGAGGACATGCATAAGAAAAGGGTGAGCTATAAAGCCCAGTAAGGGAAAACACATGGAATAACATGAGGAGTATAATACATGTTAGACATTAGGCATATCAATAGAGCACAAGAGAGACATGAACATAAAGGCATTATAAAGCATGATAATCATAACATGGAAATGTGGCAACAACACTTAACATGGAATTAGCATGAGCCAAGGATCATTGAACATGAAGTATGAGTAAACCCTCATTGCACATGAAGCACGAGTAAACCCTCTTTTAACTTGAATTATCATGATTAATCACTCACTTCACATGACTTATCATGATACAATACTTTACCCAATGCATTGGAACTCTATAAGGGTGCACACTTCTTAAACATTTCATTTCATGCATATGTGTGCCACATGGATCATAAAACATGGATTCATTAAACATAATCATTTATTCCACAATAAAGGAATATGGAATTCATACATGAAACTTTATAATCAATAAGTAAATGTGCATAAAGGTGAATACCCTTGATGGAGAAATGGGAATGGTATTCACTACACAATGGCATTGACTTAGAAATTTGGTGCGATTTCGGCAGCGTAACGGCGTGCAATAGAATTCATAAAAATGGTTGATGAGAGAGAAAGGGGTTCCTCATTATATTTAAATGTAATGGATAGTAATAATGTAATATAGATACATGTCCCAAAAATTGTAATGGAATTTAGATTCATGATACAAATGTATTGCTTGAATGTAAATGAGGAGGGAGAGGTTCCTTTCAGAATTTCGGTATAGTAACGGGTTTACATGGGAGGCATTTAATGAGAGAAAAAGGGGTCTCACATAATTCAAAATTAAAGAGGGAAGTATGAGGTAGGTGAGAAACCATACCCTAATATTCATAATTGAAATTAAAAAGGAAAAACAAATAAATAAAATTGGACAAAAAAGAGAAAGGAAGAAAAACCCCTTACTTGGATGTGTGGTTCCGAAGGCTAGAGAGAGGCTTGTGAGAGGCTTCTTGGGAGCTTGGGGCACCTTGGGAGGATTCTAGAGATAGTAGGGAAAATGTTGGACGAACTCCAAAGGATTTGAGTGAGGAGGATGTGGGAGCTTCGGTGGTTTTGTATAAGAAAGGTGAGGGAATTGTTTATTATTTAGGTTAGGGACCCCTTACATTAAATTAATCCAAAACAAAAAACATACCATTGTTTTTCCCATGATTTTTGGAAAATGGAAGAGGAAAAAAATATTTTATAAGGCCAATGTCCGAACTCCTTAAAATAATAGGGTTTCTTAGGTGGAGGTGAGTCACACTCCCATGGAAAATAATTTTAAAAGACAAGATGTTTAATAAGTTTTGAGGGGTCCATTAATGCTTTGAAAAGTGGGTCAAACAAACCCAAAATCACATTATTTTAATGATAAAACATATATTGGCCGAACACAAATCTTATAGTATTTTATTACATCACTATTGGGTCATTATGATGTCATAAATCACATTATATATTTAAACGGTATTTAATTTTTACCCAAAAATTTGACTATCTCAGAAAATTATGAAAAATTCACCGTTGGATAATTTCAACATCCTGATTCCAAAAATAACATATATTTTTTATAAATATTTCTCTAAATATGTTTATTTTCACTTTTAAAATAAAAACCGACATTTATAAAAAATTCACGGGTTTTGAAAAAATGGCTTTCAAATCGTAATAAAAATTATAATTGCATTCATAAAATTATATGATCATATAATAAAATTAATTTAATAATAATGATAATAATATTTTATTAAAATATTATTTAATTCAAAAAATCCCTAAATTTAATAAAATAGATTTCTTAATTAAATATTAACTAAAAACATTATTTGTACTTTAAAAACTATTTACAATGTATCAATAATGAAAAGAAAGAATATTCATTATTATATATATATAATAATTTACATTAACATAGTACTATTTATTTGATACATAACCCCTTAAAACAGCCACATAAGACCTAAGGGTAAGGTGTGTGATGGTGACAGACTCTTGGGGTGGCTCAGATAACATCGGTCGAGTGGTAATTTATATCAACATCCACTTCTCCCGTAGATGGTCCCGTTAGAGCTTTACATGATGAAGATCATCTTGGGCTTGGTCAAGAGTGAAGCCCACGGATGCCACCTCTTTTCTAAGCTCCGACAAATGGGCATCGTACGGGGAAATTCTACTGGATGAGGCCATCACTTCCTTTGTCTGAGTAAATTTGGATTTGTTAAAGCCCTATATTTATACTAATCATGTGATCACTGTTCAATGACTATATTAGCAACGATAAAAATTCTTAACATAAAACCAAAGAAGTTGACATTTTATATAATCATTAAGAGACATTTAATTAGATCAATAGGGATTTCCATTAATGATACTTTGGGTCATTACATGAATGGATTTATTTTCCCAGCAAGGGATGCATGTTTAGGAATCCAGGTTAGTACACTAGAAATACCAGCATGACTAGTGGAGAGACGACACCTTCATATGGTGTTTCTGACCCTTATATGCTTTTACCACCTCATGGGCCACATTTATCAAGGCAAAACCCCTTATATGATTAGTTGCCCATTTAAATTTTTCCTTGGTTGTAGAGGGGAGATATTCCATTTATTCCAATAATACAATGTCACTAAGATCCCCAATTCCTTATCGTGTCCTAGGATTCTGAACATATCTGGGTTTGGGCTATGTCAATAAACTCTGATGAGGTTATAAATGTGTTGTTTTGATCTAATATCTTATATTTCACCCCTTATACTACTTATACTAGGTTGATCATTGATAATTGAAGTGTATCTCTCGATGAAAGCTCATACAATATCTCCATCCGGGATGGGGTTCTTGTATCTAGGATGGAAGAGATAATCGACTGTGAGCCATATAAACCTTATTAGTTTGCTCATAAGTTCATATAATCCCAAAGGGTCTCCCCATTTACTTCAGCTAGTGTATAAGGAGAATAACACCCCAGGATCAATCATTATTTATGGATGATGTTGGCCCATTGAGACACTGATGCTGATATCATTATTTTTTTGACTGATGTTATTTCCTTTCTTACTCTGAATTATGATTGGCCTTGGGTAGAAGCATACCTGAGTGGGGTTCTAAGATGACTAGTTCTTCTTGTGGACAAGTCATTTTCCACAACAACCCCTTTTTCTGTGGAAATAATGAAGTTGATTTAGTACTTTAGTGGGACTTCAAGGAAGATACCTCATCTCAGTAATGACCACCCTGATAGTGGGATCAAATATATTGAGTAAATCATCCCTCAAGAACAAAAAATAGTCGATTTCTCTATTTAGGGGAGGATATATGGATCCACCTTTCTTGTTTCCTTTCTTTCCATGTTAACTATTTATTCTTTTGGCATGCACATCCCATTAGTCAAAGAATCCCAAAAATTGTACATGATAATCTAATAGAAAATTAATGAATTGATTATAGAGACTCTTTTGGTAACATTTCATAACCAAGTGGAACACCTTCATTAACTATTTAGTGACTTGGGGGAGGATGATTTTGATCAAAAATAAATTTTTGAAATCATAAAACAAATTATCCTAACTTGTAAAGAGTTGGAAACTAATGAGAGGGGTTTTTAAAATATTGAATATAAGTATCCCCTTACTGAATAGATAAAGTAGGGTTTGGAGGCACTCCAATAGATTTTCCAATTTATATATAAATTTCAATCCTATAATGATGCCTAGACCATGAAGGTATAGATATATGATGAAATAATAGCTCACTAGATGTCTGACCATTAAACTTCATCATCCTCTTTGGACACTGATCAAAATAATGTTGAGGATCTGACTACTTTAGTCCAAACTCTATTCCCTAGGGTAGAAGTAGAAGAAGTTAGGTGAGTTGAAATTCTGCATTCAATTAATACTTCCCACCAGACTCTGGTTGACTTGTCTAGATCATCCAATCATATATTATTATATTTTGACCATTGATATACATTATATTTTGGATGATATTCATTGACACACTCTGAAATATAAAGATTCTTCTTATTGATTTCTATCAATGAATGGATTTCTAGAACCTATAATGTTAATTTCCATTTTTTATTTCATTCATGATGTTTATGAAACTTCACAAACCCAATATTTTATGAATCACCAAGGATATAGATCGTTTAAATAATATCAATTAATCCTCAATTCCTAGATCTAAATATTTAAATCATACAAAAATTTCTTGAGAAGTTCTTATAAATTCTCAAATACATGAGATTCCTTATTGATATACCTACTTTGGTTATCAGGATATTACCTAATTCATAGAAGGATAATTGTGTATAAATCCTTTCCTAGAGGGAGAGTTCTTTATTTTTTCCAAGGCTAATAGGATTTGTGAGAGATGCTTGAATTTTCCCAAGGCCATATGGTGGGACTTACAATCTTTATCATTCATATAGACTAAATCATTTTTGTCCTATTTTTTACGGTCTTTTATCTCAGACCTTCTATCGATGTTGTTTAGGGTCCTTTAGCTTAAACCTTCTATTGTTATAGTTTAGGATCTTTTATCATAGACCTTCAATAATTTTAGTTTATGGAATTTTAGCTTAGACCTTCTTTAAATATTGTTTATGTTCAGATCTAATCTTATATCATACTATATTAGGGTCTTTTAGCTTGGAACGTCTATCACTATAGTTTAGGTAGATTTAGCCCAGACATTATATCATTTTTGTTTATGGACTTTTAACTTGGACCTTCTATCACTATAGTTTAGGATATTTTAGTAGGGACCTTTTATCATTGTAGATTAGGGTCTTCTAGATCAGACATTCTATCTTTCTAGTTTAGGTCCTTTTAGTTTGGACCTTATATTTTTGTATTTTAAGGTATTTTATCTCATAACTCCTATTGCTGTAGTTTTGGTTATATTATCATGGACCAGTTATTGAAGTAGTTTAGGGTCTTTTAGCTCAATGCTTGTATCCCTGTAGTTTGTGGTATTTTATCTCGAACCTTAGGATTCCACACAGTTTAAAATATTAATACCAGAACATGATCGATGATCATTGAATATAATGAAGACATTATAGGAATGATCGAAAACAACCTAGGGTGGTGAGTTCCATTATGGGGTTTTCGAGGCTCATGGGGATTAGATATCCTTTCCTACAAGGTTGTGATGCCTCTGGTTGGCAGGTCAAAGCCCTTATGCATCAGTTGTATTGTCAAACCGAGGTGTGTTCATTATTTTCTAAGGGTCATGGAATATTTATGGGGGTAATATTTGTTGTGTATGAATTATTAGGGATGATAGGTCCACTTGATTGTTTTACAACGGTTTATATAAATTATAATCCAAAATATTGAGTTAGTGAATATGGAATGGGTCATACATGACGGGGTTGATTCGTAACTCACTGAGGTTCCAGGTTCTTCTACAATTTTTCTAGTGCTCACAATGAATGAAGCTACTTTTTTAATATGATTATATTCATTTAGTTGGTAGTTAATGGTCTTTATGAGTCAGTATAATGGTCTGGAAAAAATGATCTCCATATCTTTTTTAAGTCCATGAGAGATTTCTGAAGACTCAAATGTCCTGATGATGAGGTTGGGTAAGGAGGAAACCAATCTTGGAAGGGTTTTATAACCTTAGTAAAGATAATCTCTTAATTGTAAAACTCAAGCCCTATTCCTTTTGGTTTTGAATAATGAGGTGTGATCCAGAATAGGTTATGGAATGTAGTGGCTTATTTCTCCCTTGAGAAAGCACACAAAACATGCTGACATAACGTTGAGGATGTAAAATACACATGGATAGTTTGGTAGGGAGATTGTAAATCATAGTTTAAAGTTCTTGTATTAGTGGGATGATATGGTACAATCATACCAGGAATGGACCAAAAAACATTGAGGTGTTGAGTTCTGCCGTAGTGATGCTACAGATTACAAGGATTGGAAAGCCCTTTTTTCAGAGTGATGAATATGTTTGATGACTAAAGCTGCATATGGAGGATCCCTAGGAATACATTCATAGTTATAAAAAGGGTCCATTAAATCTAGATATCATTTTTCAAAGTCCATGGAAGCATTACAGTGATATGAGGTTATGAAATCATGAAGTATGATTTATGGAAAATGTATTACAAATAAGGGGTTGATCACCCTAAATATTGTGTCACTAACTAGAGAACATATTCTTATAGTGGAGAGATGTGAAAAATAATTAATATAACATTTTAATAAACTAGGGGGTCAAGTGAACATATAATATATTTCACTAGGGATATAGAGTATGAACTATGATATTTATTCCTTATTTATTTTTTCCCTAATATTTTCTTGTAAACTATGGAGATGAAGTGTTTAGAAAGTGAAGACTTGAGTTTTTCTCAAGCCTCCCTATGTAGTTTTTAATCTTGATAAGTTTTGCGTCTCTTTGTCTTTTTGTTTAATGTATTTTGATTTGAACCATTATAAGATAGATTTTATGGTCATATAACTTTTACCATAGTTTAGGAATTTTATGGTCATGACACATATGGACCCAGCATTGGGGATTATACACAAGATGCTAATTAGGATAACTAAGTTCAAGAGTACCCCGTCATCCTTCTAAGTGGTAGATGAAAATATTTTAAATCATGGTTAAAGGATCTCATGTCATGAGTCATGATATGGGACAATAATATCAGTAATGGCCGAGAACACACTGAGGTATTGAGGTATACTATGGTGAAATTATAGGTCACAAGTATCGAAAACCCATTTTGAAGAGTGACACATTTGGATGATGACCATAGGTACCTATAAAGGAGTAATAGAATTGAATGCATTGTAAAAAAATGGTCACTCGAATCCAGGTTTCTTTTTCAAAGGTCTATGAAAGGTTTGTGGAAAATTGAGGTGCTTGAGACATGAAGTGTGATATATGGATTGAGGTTCTTCAAATAAGGAAGAAGTACCCCATATTCCACATGACTAGGGTAAAGCTCTTGAGGTCCATTAATAAGGGATATTGTAAGATGGTTTTTTAGTAGAGTCATACTTGATTTCATGTAGTTTAACATCATGTGGTAAGGATATTTTCCTTGTATTTTAACATCATATGGTAAGAACATATTTGTTGTACCATATTAATGTCATACAAACAGGACATTTTCCAACAGTTTAATCATCATGTAGCAAGTACATGGGTATCATTTGTCATAGATGCGCCTAGGATTGGAAATTTTGGCATCAATATAAATCATATGATAATAGGAATCAATCCCCACATAGTTCAAGAACGGGAAACTCTCTACATAGGTCTGAACCATATTCAAATGTGGAAATTGTTATCATTGATTATTGTAGATGGGACCTTGATTGGATGTCTAGGAATCACAATGTAACCTATGATGATAAGAATCAAGGCACATGTTGTTCTCAATATAAAATATTCCTACACAAGTCTATCTTCTGTGCATGGAGGGTGGATCTTTATGTTTATTTATTGTGACCGGACATGAGGATGGAGATGTGGGCGTCACTACATATCCTATGATTCTAGGAACCAAGTCACATATAGTTCATGATTGGATGTGTGGTAAGAGAACAATCACCAAAAATAGTGATCCTCTCTAGTAAGGTCTATAGGATTGTGCAACATTATGACATACAAGGGGAATAAACTATGTAGTTTAATGTCATGTGGTTTGTACTCCTAGTATGATAGTTAAGGTATCACATTCACAACCATGATGATTCTATTCTGAGATATATTCCTTGTTTATACAGGTAACACCTTACAAAAACTCAAAATCCCATGTGATCTTTGATCATTATGAGAAACATTGAGTGGAAAGTCTTCTTCTCAATATGAATAGAAGATTAAAGATATGGCATGGGTATTGTGTATAATGTGGTGGCTGAACCAAGATATATGATCTAGGAATCCCTATTTATCCCATTGAAAATGAGAATCAATCCATACATATTTCAATAAAACTCATAAAGTTTAACGTCATGTGGAAGGGACATCTACCATGTAGTTTAACATCATGAAATAGTGACATATTTAGTGCAGTATAACATCATTTAGTAAGTATGAGGGTCACCTGATGTAAAAAGGAAGTAACATTATAATTCTGTGTAGTTTTTACCTCATGATGTAAATAAATATTCAATACATTTAAACATCATGCAGTAATGAAATATGTCTTGCAGTTTAATGTCATGCGGTAAATACATCTTTTGTGCAGTTTAGCATCAATGCGGTAATGGTGAGGATCAACCAACATGAAAGAAAAAATATAATGGATATAACCAAGAATAGAAGTTCGGGAGTCACTACATATACTTTTATGGAATAATAAATCCACACATAGTTTTTTATTGGAGGTCTTCTCTATGTAGAGATAACTCTCACATAGGGACAAGGGAATTTCATTATTCCATCACAAAGATATAGCTTTGGTGAGAAGATTCATTAGTGATTTGGTTCCTCGTATTTAGTTTAACATCATATGGTGAGGATGTGATCTAGATAGTTTAGAGTCATGTGGTTAGGACACAAGATAATGTACATTTTAAATTATTGTTTCTAGGACATCAGAAATTGTTTATTTTAATGTCATGCTGTCAGGATGAAATTGTATAGTTTAACATCATGGGATGAGGATGGAGTTGATTGATGATAAAAATGAAAATTATTTAATGGGAAACATCACATTCTTGGGGGTTGTGACATGTTCCCCATCTATTGTGGGAAATGAGTAAGCTCTTTTGTGATAGAAATTATATAGGATGTATGACCCTTGTAATTTGGGTTCTAGTTTTGGAGGCTTCTATCCTAGTATAATTGGGGTCCTGAGATCCAACACCAGTTATACTTGGAGTAATGAATGGAGGGGAACCTTCTAATTAAAGTCATGAATGATACGATTCTGATGGATTTAATGGTTTTGAAATGTATGCAGCATTTTCTCATCGATTCTCTCTAATTCATCCATATAATTTTGTGATTGATCATCATTGAGTGTCTAAAAATGGATATTCATCGAGAAGGAAGATGGAATTCTATGGGTAACACTGCCTTGTTCCCACACACTAATGAGTATTTCATTTCTTGCGTAGAAGTACGTGTGGTGTTATGGTAGGCCCATAAATAATGGAGTATCTTTTCTGGACAAGACTTTTTATCCTTGTTCACCATCTTATAGATTCTATTTAAAAGAGTCTTATTAAATACATTTATCTATATATTTTACGTCATATGATAATCATATGAGTGATTTGACTAGTCAATTTACTCCCAGTACAGTTTTATCAACTCTGTAGAATAGAAGTTGGTGCCATTTTCCACCAATATCTTGTGAGGGACTCCAAAATTTGTGATGAAATGAGACTTTATGAATTGGATGACATTATTTTCCTGAAATATTTTAGGGTTATCTTCTCAAAAAATATGGAAAGGATTCAGTAGTAGTACTGAAATGAATGAACTGCTTAGCTATCAATGATGGGATATGGACCCACAATATCCATTCCCCAAATGGAAAATAACCATGAATATTTACTTGTATGTAAGAATTCTAGGGTTTTATAGATGAAGTTTTCATAGGACTAGAATGAATTAAAATTACAAGTGTATTCCACATAGTCTTGTATCATGGTTTTTTAGTAATATCCCAAAATTCAAAAAATGGTGTGAGATCCTAGTATAAGACTAATGGGCACGATAGGAGCATGCATATGCTTCTTCCACGATAGAGTGAATATCTCCATGTGTTGTGAATTTGATGACTATCCTACTAAAGCCTCATTTTTAGAGATATTTATATTAATTTGGCTGATCCTGTAGGGAAAAATTCACTAAAAAGAACTAAATATGTTCCATTTATGCTTATTTTATCAGGAGAACACTTTTTTTATATAATTGATTATGAGATCCAACCATCCAGTTGCATATATATGTTAATCATGATATGTTGTGGGGTTGAATTTATTGATTTCTTCAATATAATAGATGGTGATCAACGAGACCCTTCTTCATTTCATGATATGTAAGATTGATTCCTTTGGACTAGGGTCATCCGAGACTATGGTTGCATTATCCAATGTTTTGGAATGTGAATTTTGTGATCAAGGAACATGATAAATGTGAGCTCAAAAGGGAACTCTTCCATCAGTCCCCTAAGGTAGCTAGTGAGAGGGGCCAGTTGTTCCTTTTTGATAGAATATTCACCATTAATCTTCTTTGTCATTAGTTTAGAATCCCTATTGGTATTCAACTAGGATATCTATAGATGTCGTTCTAGAACCAAATTATCGATGAGGGCTTGGTATTCTACCTCATTATTTGGGTAGCACTTTGATAGTGAGAAAGAGTAGGGAAAACTCTTTTTTCTAGAGAAAAAATAAAATACCTAAGACAACCTGATTGAGCTTTGGGTTTTCCATCCTTTTGTCAATAGGACTTTAGTAGGAACCATAAAAATACATCTCCAAGGTCTATGGTGTTTTTTGGGCATAGAATACCACCTAATTTGGAAGCTCATCAGACACTAGTGTATTCTTTATGGTAGGTTTTTCAATGAGGAAATCATCAATGGCTTCCCCTTTCACTAATTTTTGTAAGAATAACTTAATGTTAAATTGTTTTAGAATAACTACAAATTGGGATAGACACATAGTTAGCATGGGGAGTCCAAGGATGTACTTGAGAGGATCAATATGAAAGACCAGATGGACTTTGTGGTGCTTCAAGTAATACCTCAAATTTTTTCACTATAAACATGAGTGAGAGAAAATACTTCCCAACATCTGAGTATCAAGTCTCTAAACCTATCATTGTTTGGATAATGTAATATATAGTGTTTTTTCTCACCACATATATTTTCAATGTGAATAGGGTTCCTATTGAGCATTCCATGGTGGAAACATACAAGATGAGTGACCTTTCTTCCACCAGAGGCATCAGAACTACTGGGTGCAACAGATACTGATTGGGTGATTCTCTAAATTATCCCACTGAAGAGGAGATATTTTCCATCCATTTTGGCCGTGAAATGCTGAATTTTGGTGAGGTGACCTTGTATTCCCCTCAACTCTTTGATATTGGGGGGGGGGGGTAACAATGATAAAATATAACTAGTCATTTTTGGGTCAACCTCAATGTCACTGGAGGAATATCAGAAGGCCATGTAACATCAAAAATGTTACCATAAATGAGAATTTCTATGGATTTATCTGTAGACAATGTGGTTGTAGCTTGTTGAAGATAATATGATGATATGTGAAGTGATCACATCACTATTGGGATTCAACCACCAGTTCATCAGCATAGTATGCGACTATTATTCATATGAATGGTTTAATTATATTATTCATGGCATGATGATATGTTGCGCCAATATTCATTAATCCTAGGGGAATAACCTGAAAGAGAAAAATTCCCTATGGTTCTCTAAAGGAATTGTAGTCCTCATATTCATAGGCCATCTATATTTTATTGTTCCTTGAATACCCATCCATGAATGAATGGGCTTGTATGAATGTATTTACTTCTATTAAGAGCTCTATGATAAGCATTGGGAAATCATCATTTGGGATGTTTCGAATAAGGTCTCTGAAAGAGTTAATTTTCATGTTATTTTACATGATATGGATGATGTTGTTTATCAATATTGGGTATTACACTTCTATGGAAAAGTTGGATTTTATATATTTTTCAACATCTACCTCTACATTAGTGGAATGAGAAGGGTGAATCCTCTTGGGTGCCTGATTAATTTGTTAATGGTCATAGGGTAGGCTAGGATGGTGTGTAGAAACATCTAGATTTATTCGATCATTTTTTTTATAATTCTAAGACAACACATATCAGTGATGATTTAGAAATTCAATATACATCTATTTGTCTTTGAGGGGCATGGGGGGTGCTAATCAGTGTAGGTCACATGTCTTCTTATATTCCCATAATTACCTACCTAAGCTCATTAATGGGGGTGGATACACATTCCTCGAATGTGAAAGGGTCATTCATGAGGTCATACTATTCTTCTTCTTCTATATTTTAGTTTATTAAAAGAATTATTAGAAAAAGGTGATAATTTGGGGTATCACTATCACTATTGAAGTGAGAGAGGCTCTGAGAAGAGACAATAACATCCCCTACTGCCTATGTCATTTTAGAGAGATGTCAGAGTTGAATTCCTTTTACACTATCGCTAGGGATTGGAGGAGCCTAGACCTCTGGGTCTGGGTCAATCACCTCAGACAGGTCTTCAAGTAGCATATAGTCACTGTAGAGTATACTCTAAGGAGTTTTAGGGCTGTCCCCAAGTAGTTGTGGCCTGAAACAAGTATATCATCATCCACCATTGGTTATTTTACTCCCTTTTATCAAATCTTATTTCAGTATATGTGGCTTTACAAGTCTCGAAGGGGTCATTGTCACTATGTAGTATGTTAACCATTCCTTCTATGGGGTATTTTAAACTTTGATGGAATGTTGAAGGTACCTCCATGTGCCTATGGATATAGGTCCTTTCAATTAAGAAATTTTTTGTGGTGTCTTCATGGATAACTATAAAATTGGAATCATGTGTGAGATCCTAAAACCGATCTTGGACTTTTATCTTCCCAATAAGTCATTTCTCATGCTTATCATACACTTAAATTGTCATCTTTGTGGGAGAAAAATCCTCTTTACTATATCCCAAAACATCAGAGGTTTCAAACTGGGATGTGTTTAATCTCATATCCATTATCAATTAGAGTCCTTTGGATGTGGATATTATCAATTATTCTCAAAACATATTGGGGACTGATTTGTCCCTTGATTACCAATTCATGATTATGCTCTGTGAATGATATGATGACATGATATTCGATTAAAATGGTCTCTATTTGATAGACCTCAACTAAAATGACTACTTTCTTGAATTATAATGGTCTTTGGATGGATTAAATGTGTTCCTCTCTAAGTTCTTTTGAAATATAGAGTGTTTTTAGGATTGAGATCTTGGCTAGGACAACTGCCACATAATTTTTAACGAGATAATTTTTCCCATATGTCCACGCTTCGCAATGTTGGGTTTATCTAAGAAATTTGGATCATAAATGGATGAATTTGAGATGGGCGGGCCTTGTTCTTATTCATAGGTTCTGGGAGCATATGCTACCAATTTTTTTGGTTGTTCTGGCCTTCCCTGCTGGCTGGGTTAATCAGATAATTGAAACCCTTCTAGACGGTCTTGAAATACAATTGGATATGAACGACTAATAGAGGATTCTGGAACACCTCCATGTATTTTTTGGGCTTACTGATGTTATTTCCTATGGGTATCCACTACATATAAGTTCTATGTGGGGATGTGACTGAAATATTGGTTCTAACATTTTCTGTGTTGTCCCATGTATCCTATGTTCCTGTATATTTTTCCTTCTATTCCCTGATTAGGTGTGGGAAACTCATACTCAGAGGTATATTCATCATCATATAATTGTTTACCCAAGTGTTTCATGCTGATAGAACCAAAAATGATATATTCATCCAATTATTTTTCCATCTGGTTGGGCAGTGAACATGATTCAGATATTTCAGCGAAGAAATATGCAAGATTTCGAGCTTGCACTTAAGTAGAATATTACTCATCCACATTTCATAGACATATCTAATCTCACATTCTTTTGTGGTAGAGATATTGTGGGACTACACAGCTCTGCTCTTAGGGTGGAATGATCTTAGTTAAAATATTTTCTAACTCATCCAATTATTGAACATCTATTCACTTCTTTCCAGAATATTCTCCCAATGACCATCTTCTTGTGACAGGGTAATAGTTTTGTAGGCCACTAGCTCTGAGGAGTTATTTAACAACACATGCCTAGAATCGACCAAGCCATGGAAGGTAAATTAAAATATGAAGTAGTCATGGATATTTTTAGACAACCTTCTATGTAAAAGGAAATAGTCAGGATGGTTAGTGAGGTTGGCTGCATCGGGATTCTTGGGCTATGGTAACTTGAGCAGGTTATTTTCTATGGTTTCTAAGAAATAATAAAGGACTTATTCATTTCAAAAGGGGTATTCATTATTCATATTTTACTAAAATCTTGGGAGACCTTGATTTCTTTATGCTTTTTTGTGAGGGTGATTTCATGGTTATCGGTGCTCGATAAGAGGTGTTGGGCAGTTTAGGACTTACATAGGTGTCCTGATGGGTAATTATGCTGGTTGTAGAGAGAAAAATATAACTTCTTCTTTACATATCGTTTTCCCCTATGTCAAGTGAATGAGTTGAGATTTGGATCATGTTTTCTGAATGGTGTCCTCTAGATAATGTTCAATATATGTGAACTCATGAAACTAACCAAGATACATTAGTGGGATCAGAGGTGTCTGAAAATTATCATGGAGATTTTTAGAAAAGAGTTATAGAAATTACTCACATGGGAGAGGGATATTGAGTGAATAGGTTAAACCTTTTCATATAGATATAAAGTCAAAAACCCTCTCATTTTCACATTGTTGCAGTTCATCAGGTCATTAATTGTTGTTATCCTCAACGTGGTGGTGAACTTATAAAGTAATTAATGATGAATGTCCTCCCATTCTAAAATGTATGCTGATGGAAAAAACTTGTACCAAACAAAGCATAGCCTTGTCAGATTCATTAAAAACACAACTGATTTGTTTCATCTTGTTGATCTTGCGGGCCCATCATCAGACCACATCGGGATACTAAGTGTGTGAGATGTTGTTTGGGGTTGCCTACGCCATCAAAGGTATATAAAGATGGATTGCTAAAATTGGACAGGGGAAGAGTATTATACAATGACAAGGGATAAGGATTGACCTTAGGTTTCATAGGTGAACATCTCCCTTTGTTGGATTCAATTTGACTGTCCTAGTACTTGATGGTGTTTTGAATCTCTAGGGGAATTTTTGTCTAATCCACCTCCCATCTATATGGAGTGGGTGGGGGTCGATATGATGTCCCCACATTCATATCCAACTGATTCTTCACTCGTACTATGATTTAATTATCTCCCTAGAGTGGGATAGGTTATTTGTGCAATGGAGGTAAGTTAGAATCATTTTTGAATTCGTCATTTAGGCGGAATAGCTGCCTAGATCTGAATCAACTCTAATGCTAGAATACTGCTCTATCAAGAAGATTGTCTATTTATAAATGTATGTGTGGAGGAATATTTTCTCCAACCCAATGACAATACCAGACATGAATATTTCCTCCAAGTAGATCCTTGTTGGTTTTACAGAGAGTCTGTATCTCATTCACATATTGTGACAAATGTACCTCCATAGAAGGAAATTAGATTCTTCCAGGTGGAGATTTGGATATATCCAGACCATTCCCTTTATCTTTGGTAGTGTTCCTTCAGAGAGGTGTAATGTCGATATTCATAGTTGCTAAATTTTGGAACATTCTTTAGTTTTGGTTACATGCAGCCTCATTTAGTGAATCTGAATTTCCATCCTCTAAGTGTATAATTTTCATGTTTCAAACGTCTTGATTTGTTTCTTCATCCATAATATCTATTGTATTGATAGTGACAACATTAAAAAAAGAATATTGGGAAATGGTGGTTGTCCCACTACTTTCAATGAAACATGATGATTCTGTACTACCTTTATCGGGGTCATTACATGTACCCCACATCATATTTGGCCATTTAGGCTTGCAACCATGGTGAGGTCTGATTTCTTTCACCATACACTTCTCCTATCTCGACCTATAAGTAATGAAATTGAGGGATTTCCCAATAACGATTGCCGAATGAGCCCTAAACAATAGGTTTTTTTGTTTTTTCAGGTGGTACATAGGGCATTACGATCATTTATATTTATCTCCAAACATAGAGAAGATTGATTTGTTCCATAGTTATGATTATGAGGAAAACTCCACCAATTTTGGTGGGTTGGGGGTTATCCAAGGCCACAATTGATATCGATTGACCCTATTGTTGAGGATCTAATGATTCTAACTAGGGATTTTATTACTCCAAGGATTTATATTTATAAATAAATTCCCCCAAACCAGTGGTATGGTTTTGATATGGAATCACCATCGATTTACCCAGAATTAACACATGGGATGATGAACCTGGTGATAGTGATTGAAATATAAATTCCCCCAGCCTAGTGGAATGGGGTTTTCTTCTAGCTGCTAATGATGTTTCATGAGACCATTCATGAATTGATGATCGTATGGGTGGATGTGGTGGTAGATATTCCACCAAGAAAGTTAGATGAGTCCCCTCATGGAAAACTATTATGGAAACTGATACTACAAACCTTTCAATGCGGTGTAGTTATGCTCTCATTAGAGTTGGATGCAATGGTAGACCATGATGAGATCCAATTTCTATAGGATTCTATGAGGATGATTGCAACCTTTTATTCCATTTCTTAAATTAATTATCATTTCTTTGAGTATTTCAACTCAAATACCTATTGGATATCCACTTCCATTATCCTTGATGTCTAGGTATCATCGAAGTGGGTGAATCTTGTTGTAGTTACCAACTAGATCACGCATTACATTATCGTCTAATTTTTCTAGAGGTTATGAAATTATTGGATGCCTTACCGGAAGGGTTCATTAATTCTAGGTATAGAGTGAATTTAAGTGCTCTATATTACTCTCATACTCGAATACACATGTCAGGTGATTCTCTAGAAATTATTCGGCTGATAGTTGGTGCAGTACAGAGTCAAACACTACATTGGGTAGTTCATTTTCTATCGTTCTCATGTTCCAAGATATGGAAAGGTCACCATATCCAATTAAAAAAATAGTGTATTGATGAGTTGAAGTTGATACTCATATACAAGATAATGGATATGTCTAGGATTCAGTCTATAATGATTAGCCCACAAATTTTTTGTAGGTGAGACAATAAATACTTTTGTAGATCATCTGGGACCACTTACATAGAAATGGTGAGGGTCCAGAACATGGTGGGAATGTTTTTTTCTAGCTAAATGCCTCTGTATGTAAATGTTGACATCCTCTTCATCAAAATTACATGCCTCAATCTGATCAGACTACAGAAGTTGATTCTTAGGGTCTCCTTCTAAATGAAGTGGAGTGCTACTGGTAGTTGATGGGGAACTATATGTGGTTGAATCTAAAGATTCTATAACCTCTATATACAAATGAATCTAAGTTTTCTACATCTATCTATATGAAAGTTTATTAGTAAGTGGATGATTTCCTTGTTTGTGGGAGATATCACAATGGAAAGGTTAACCATGGAGGATGTTAGGAGTAGATTCCATATGATCCATCATCATGCTACTATGAGGAGGACTATCAAGATAATGATAATCTTATTCTTCAGTTGAAGAGTTGACGGACACTTGAGGTGTTTTGAATGTGTCTTGAATAACCTAAATTCCACTACCATTGAGTAGATAAGGTATGTGAGCCTCGTTATGCATCATGGGACCAATATGTGATATGCCTTCTAGAATTGTGCGGTGATATGAGCATGCTCCAAGACATGTTTATAATTTTATAGTGATTCGAGAGTTTGATCTCATTATTGAAATGATTCTATAATATTCTAATAATGTTCCTCATTATTGATAGAAATATGAACATGTTCCAAGTCATGTACTATTATTACATGGTGAGCCTCATTTAGAACAGGGGTATGATCCTGTTCCTAAGACATTGTATATGCCACATGACTTCTGTGGTAGGGAAATGATCCTTTCACAAGGTCTATTCCACACTCACGTGGTGAGTCGCAGTTGGAACAATAATATGATCATAGTTCGAATATGAATTCCCACTTAAATAGACTGACATAACTATGAAATTTGATAAAGGATATGATCCTTCTCTTGTATTACCTCAAAATGATGTTGGTATCTTCATTCATCAGAAGAAGTAGGAATGTGCACCAAGATTTTGTTATCCACTGAAATATTCTAGGAAGATTCCCTAATAATAATATGAGCCTTTCCCAAGGTATGTTCCATTCTCAATTAGTTATACCCAACTAGAATTGGAATATAATCCCAATTATGGGTCTTTGAAGGATTCCACTAGTCTTCTTCAATAGGAATATGAGCCTATCCAGAGATATGTGCCACCATAACTACATGAGATCTATCCAAAATGGGGATATAATCCCAATCATGGCCTTTTGGGTTATATTGTTAGTTTTGGTTGACAGTCATGTACCACTAACCCAAGGCATGTGTTTCTCTCACCTGGTGAGCTCCAGTTGTAATGGGATTATGAGCCCAATCAAATGCATCTTCCAATATTGGAATGCGCTCATAATCGTCCTAGACGGGAGAAAGAATGTGTGCTTTCTTGAGAACAACCAATTTTTTCATAATGTTCAGAGTGTTGAGCTTCCATGGCTAAATGGATAGGAATATGTGCATGTCCCTATTTCTATTCTCGTACCAAAATTTGTGGGCAGAGTTCCTCATCTATTTCTAAGATGTAATGACATTTTAGAAAAGTGTGATCAGGAATATAATCATGAACATTTTATAGGTCCACAATATAATGAAAGAGATCTTTGATTAAAGTATGGATATGATCCCATTTTTTCCCTACATGTTCCACTAGAATATACTGATGGAATTCATGAATGGTGGTAGGAATATGTTCCAACCCCATGTGTACTACCAAAATATGGAAACATACATTCTCCAAGTGATTATGGATATGATCCTTCTCACTAGTTTTTGCTGGAATATGATCACGAATATCATAACTGGTTGTTGGGATACGATCCCACTCATAGATACCCATTATCTTACCCACCCAATAGTTCTTTCTTGTAATCCATTCATGGGTATCTGGGGGTGTATGTGTGTTAACCGGTACCCTCTTTAGGTGAATGTTGGGTTATAGTTGGATTGTGATGGAGATAGTGGTGGAAAGAATCCCTCCTCAGTTGATCCTAAATCGAAAGGGTGATATATTTGACTGCATGGTCCTCCTTCATCAGATACTGAAGGGGTAATTTTTTTTCTCTATGGATAAACAATCGAAGAAGTTCTCTATGGTAATGAGGGCCACTAGATTAGCTATAATTTTATATTGATGATACATACTCATTGGATTTAGTACTCCATGACCTTGATGAAAGGATTTGATGGTTGGGGTTGTACCACATCGATGGTAGTCACAGAACATTATGTTTTCCACATGACGTTGAAGTTGTTTGGTAGGTGAGGTCATTTTTCAATCCATCAGGGTTACAAACATAAAAAATTTAAAGAACGATCATTGGATGATTGCATTATCTCATATCAAGTTTCTATTGATGAGAGCAGTATCTATAGTCATGTTGATAGTAAGGAACAAGGAAATTGATCAGTCAAATATCATAGGCACAGTTCATTCTCAATTAGATATTCATGATTAACAAAATATTCCTCTTATTAACAATCTGAAAAGTATGTTCATGTGATGTTTTTAGAGCAAGGGTGTAGTTATTTCATGGGGATCCTAGTTATAGAGAATCAACTGTAAGATTTATGTCAGGAATATCTTATTTTATAGTAAAGGATATGCTGACAAAGTGGATTGACATATAAAAAACTGACCATACTTGCTATTTGGGGGTTTTGTGTTGGGATCCCTATTTCCTTTTTTGTAGAATATGAAAATAAAAATTAACTGAGGTTTGATTAATTTATCATTATTTTATTTGACTCATTCTCGTCGGTTTCACCATTTTTGTTTCGATAGAAAAGCGACAACTAGTAGGTGTGTTCAGTTTGGCCCGATGGTTGATTTTCAGTTAGGGGGTTAAATTTGCTACAAAATAATTTACATTGGTTTACCATTGTTTATTAATGTAAAATCACAATGGTTTCCACATCCAAAACTGGGTACATACATACTTTCCAAATGTTGATGGTTAGTTGGTGTTTTGGACCCAATGAATCAAAGGAACTCACATTAGAAGAGAGTGTGGGATGTTGGGCTCATCATACCCTTTTGTGGGAAATTTTTTAAGACACTGAGACTCTATTATAGATTTATGTTATGTCATATAATGTATTACTAATCCGAATATGGGATAGATTACCTTAAAAATGATAATAGGTCAACCCCTTTTATGTGAAGAAGAATAAGTGGATCTCAATATTGAATCCATCTATATGTAACTGAGGTTCTTCATCAATTTACTAGTATTTAATATATTCATATATGTTAATGTTTCAAAACTAGGACCTTCATAATTTTCTATCACACATGGAGATATTTAACATTTCTAGGTGGGGATTGATCCATTACGAGGTATCCATCATATTCTATTAATTGATGGAATAAAAATTCATGTAATTAATTAAACCCAGGTAGTTCAATGTCATGAGTGATGGAAATGTGTGTGGGAACATTGGAAGTAAATATTTAAGCGTGAGTCTTAAGGATATATCCTACATATAATTGTAATAATAGGAATTAGAGTTATAGTTTTTCGTTCACACCCTTGGTACTGGCCCCATTGAATATTCCCTTATATGGGGTATGTTTATATCCTTCCACTCATCGAGGCTTGCATACTAATATTTCCCTAGATTGTGGAGATTCTGGGTGTGAATGACATTACAATTGTAATTCCCTATGGTGACATGAACTAGGATCAGTGCGAGAAACATGTTATTACATGTAATTAGTCCCACTGCATATGGATGCAGGACTTATGTACTAGGAAATCCTTGGGATGTTTAATATGGTGCTCGGGCCTTTGTAAGGAATCCTATGAATTCTTTTTATCACATTAATTAGAGTCATAATAGTTCAATTATAATCTCCATCTACTGAGGGATGAGTTATAATGATCATCCCATGGGAATGATTGGTTCCTGATGATTGAAATATCGAAGACATGAGGGGATTATACCTGAAACACCCCAAGATTTTATGAGAAATATTCTTCTTAATTTCATTGATGTCATGTGTTGTACGCTACACCAAAATTATCTTGTTCTATATGCAACACTGTATTAGCATGTATTATACACAAACACTATTCTTGGCTTGTGTTGCACACAAGAGCAACCTTCCTCAATATCGTGTGTTGTACGCAATATTGACTTTCACCAAACAGCGATATATTATTATAATATTATTATTAACTATAAATTATGAATAATAGTAACTACATTTTGAATTTTATGACATTATAATTCATCATACACATTTTATATAACATTGTATGAGAACAAAATAAATTTTTCGGGTAAAATAAGTATTTTTAAAAAAATGCAGTTTTTCCTCCTTTTGATGGTGGAGCCACATTAAATCCAGTTTTTGACACATTTAAAAGTTCAATTTGATGAAATAAACTTATTCATTTCATTAAGGATATAAAAATTATCTTTGGATAATTTTTTAATATTTTTCTGTTAAATTTTATATTTGGATGAATAGTAAAAATACGCTAAATTTTAATTAAAAAGTACAATTTTCATCGAGATAATTTATATGGTTAAATTATGATATTTAATGGTTTTAAACTATAAATATAATATATTTTTACCATTTAATATAATTTAAGTAATTATAATTAATTTGACACTGAATTCATAGGTAAAAACATTTAAATCTTTTTTAATGTTTTAACTTTTAAAACCCGTTTTCTCAACAACGAGATTAATTTTAAATTAAATAATGCAACTTTTGTGTTTTGAATTTGGAAAAATGGATTCCATATTCGGAATAAGTAGGTCAAAATTATGTTAATAGACTATTTTTTATTTTTAGACATTATGAATAGTAACTACGGGAAATTTTATTTCTACAATTACAGGTAAATCAGGTATTTAAGGTTAAAAATAAGATTATACAATTACCCTAATACATTCCAAAATTATATTTGATTAATACAAGTAGACCCATATCACCTAAGGGTCATAATATATTAATTTTATGGACTTGTTACCATGAAAATGATGTAATAATTATTAAAACCAAAGAAAGTGACAACAGGTCACTCTCTTATATCTTATAAGTGTAATGATTTTAATTTAGAGATCAAAATTTCTTAAAAATTCGAACATAAATAGTAAATATAAATATAATAAAAAAAATTACATCATGTGAATTTATTTAGAATTTTTAGGGATTGAATAATTATCATTAATGGTGATACAATAGGGATATAGAAATTATTTTATTGATTGAAATATCAAATAAATGGTTTTAAAAATATGAAAATAAATATTATATGAACTATTTAACATGCTCCATGAATTTTGAAGATTAATATTACATGTTAGGGATGTATTAAATATTTTTTTCGAATATATCCTCTGTGTGGGTTTTATTTAAATTCCAATAAATGAATAGTGTCAACATTGACACTATTGTTATTTTATAAAAATAACATATTATTAAATTGTTTAAAAATCACAAATATATTTAAAAATTATAAATTGAAATTTATATGGTCTAAAATTTCATAAATTATCCAATTGTGGACGATTCAAAAAAAATAAGTAATTATTTATAACAATATAAAATTTAGAATATTATTACGACAAATAAAATTAATAATATTAAATAAGGATAAATCCAAATGATAAGGTTTAAAATAAACTTGAAACATGTCAAAATTTTATTAGAGGATTATATAAAACACTATCATATCTAATATATTTATTTAGTAATTTTTTAATATTTTTAAGTGGGGTTTGATTTTATTATAAATTAGTATTTTGGAGGTTTCCAAAACTGCCCCTCTCCTCTATTATAAAAGGGCACCTCCTCCCTCTACTCTTCACAAAATTTTGAGCCTTAAAGCTCAAATAAACACTATAAATTTCTTTTATCCAATTCCCTAGAAACATACTAGAGGTCCTGGTCTTCTTCAAAGACCAACTTTAGTGCCCTAAGAGGAGGCTTAGAAGAGGGGCGTCGAAGAAGAGGTAATATCTTTTACCGATTATTTCAAATTTATTGTTTCGTTTAATTCATGTTTTTTACTTGTTTCATTATAAATTATTTACATAATTTTCACTCATATAATGATATGTTTTTATAAATATTAAACAACCCCATTTCACCTTCTATCCATCCTATGGAAAATGAAATCACCGTGCATGCATACGTACGGAATACCATCTCCATGTCGTGGTGTAATATGTTGTTCACCACCAACTTACATGGAAGGGAATAATGTTGTAAATAATAAATATATATGGTTATTATAACATGATACTAATTCTGATATATTATATTATCCACTCTAATACCATTCAATAATTATGGGAATGATATCGTCGCTCGTGTGTACGTACGGATTACTGTCTCCACGACGCGATGAGATTTATTCTCCATGTTAACCATTAATGAATGATTATAAAGTATATATAATTTATAATCATGAAATATATGAAATAATAATGATTCTATATTTATTTATATGTTATTTACTTACTTCCATTCAATTTAATAAGGAAACAAAAACAACATTCATGCGTATGTACGACTTATCATCTCCATGAACGGTGTATTTAATTTCATTTATTAATCTACTATATAAATTTATATGCTTAATAAATTTTATATATAAATCATGTTTTCAATTCCGGAATTATGTAATCATTATGTAATTAATCATATGAATAATTACAAGTCAAAACACGTATGATAAATAAAACGATTTTACCCAAAACGCTGCTTTAACATGGGATGGACAAATGAACGGGTAATATAAAGTCATAAGTGAATCATATATGATATCATAAATATTATTATGGTTCTTTTATATGTTGATGATATGTTTAAACCCACTATAAAAAAGTATTAGACACATATAGAAGAAATTTTACATAAGGTAAGAGATATTTCATCTCACTTTTATTTCTATGAGAAAAATGCCTTAATCACCATCTATTTCTTTTGTATGGTGTTTATGCTTTCCATGAATGTTTGATGATTTTTTTATGAATGATATGATATTTACATATTCATGTAATTTTATTTATTTTATGACACGTATGATTTCACCAATCATAAATAGTAAGGGATAATTATTCCAATCTCATTCTTATCTGAGTTTTTTTATTCATAAGTATTTACTGGTGGTATATTTATCATCCATGAACAGGTTTTATAAAAAAATGTTTTCATAAAGTTTTTACTATAATTCCATGTATGTTTAATGTCATGTTTACCTATTTTTGACTTTTACTATGTGGTATGGAACAAATCTTTCTTTTGTTAACCATTCGAGTTACTTTTTTGACTTTTTTGGAAAAAGTACGAGAAGAATGTTTTTCTAAATTAAATGGACTGAATGGATTTTAATGGTTTTATAATGACTTTTTTCCATGAAGCGTCCACTACATGATTTCATGATTATTTTCAACAAAATCCTTTTCTTTTAAAATTTCCTGGCATTTTGAGAAAAGAAAATGATTTTGAAGGAAATAAGATATTTTCCTCAAGAATAGATTTCATGTGTTTTATCAAAGAAAAATTCCATTTAAGATAACATTATTTAATATGTTTATGTTTCAAGTATAAGTCACTATTATTTACATGTATTAATTTTTCTTATGATGAAATGATATCCATTTATTCTATATTGATTGTGTTATGATGGAATGATGTTTATGAAACACATTTAATTTGTTGGGTTATGATGAATGATTTGTGTTTATGTCGTGGCACACAAAAGAATGATTTAATTATGAGATGGGTGGGGCCTATATATCCCTCCAATGCATTGGGTAAAGATTTATATCTCATGAGATAGACATGACTGGAATGTCAAGTGAATCTGGTTTAGCAATACAGGGCTGGAACGACATGTAAACCCAATTCAGTAATGGAATTTTTCCACTATGTTGGTCTTGGAAGCAATTACTTGGATACTATGGAAATCATAACATGTGCTTCATGGATTCCAAAATTACATGTTTTATTACCATGATATTTTATCGTGATTAATGTCCCACTATGATCTATGTCGTACGTACTTCCATGATTTATTTCACAACTCAAGATTTTGATGTTTAATATTTATGTTCATGTTTTTTAAGTTAAAATGTATATGGTTTGTTTAATTTTCTCCATGCTTAACCTTACTGAGAATTTGAGATCACCATTTATATTTTTTCATTTCCACAAGATATAAAGAAATGTTTTAGGTAAGAAAGAAAAAGGGGAATATCATTATGGGAGATGTTGAAGATCTTTCACCATTATTAGGAGATTATGTTCCGAGTTATAAAAGACACTAAACTATTACGGTCATTGGGTGTCTATTTTTGTTATGTATTAATTATTATGAAAAATTAATGTAATGTCCATGTATTTCAAGTATTGGGTCTCTATACTTGGTATCATAGAAAAGGATTAGTTAACCTTTGGAAACTATGATGCAAAATATTTAGTGAGATCCCAAGAGATATTTCTAATGTATATCTAGGGATGTCCCTAAGGATAAGTATAAGTATAGGTTATTGTTCTAGAATTATGGTAAAGATCATATAATTAAACCAAATATGCTAGATATTAAAGGTACCCCCCTTTATTATGTTGTTTCCCTAGCATGATTTTTTCCTCTCACACTTTTCATTTTGGGTTTTAGAAAATGGGTTGAAACAGGAAGATTTATGTTAATGGGGAAAATGATGGACAATGGAATGATATTATTCATGAGAAACCAAAATAAATGGGATTTGGAAGTCCAAACATCATTATTATGCCTAATCATAAATATCATAATGTGATCAATAATCTCATCTTTGGTAAGTTTCCTAAGTCATCTAATAAGAGAAAGATGGAGTTTCATGATTATAATAGAGGAAATAAAGTTCAATTTCCCTCATGTAAATCATGTGGGAAGAGGCATCTAGGAGAATGTTTCGAAGGAACTGGAAGATTATTTGGGTGTGGAAAAGAAGGACACAAAGACATGAAGTGAAAAGGAAAAGGTTCAGTTAATACCATGGATAATGATAATGGTATTTCTAAGACAACAAAAATGGTTAATTATATTAATTGTGGAACATACAAGAATTAAGAAAACCAATTCCCTACGGGAAAATATCATAAAGAGAATAAGCATGGTCGTATGGGTAGTATTTATATTGATGATGATGAAGAGACTGCAAATTATATATGAGATGAAAGAAGTTTTGAGGAATAAAATGATGAATCTTGGTCAATGGTTTAAAAAGGTAGTGGAATGGTTGCATGTTTATCAAGAGTAATTTTGTATAAGTAATCTGATGGTACTATGGAATAAAGAAACATCTAAGGATTGTTACACTATTGTTTTTCCTTAAGTTTTTGAATGTATATGTTGAATGCTACTAGTATCCTTGAAATGTTATTCAGATATTTTTGGAAATCATATAATATGCACATAATGAAGGGATAAAGAGAAAATGAAATGTTTGATTTTATTAATGAGCTCATGAAGGATATCAGGACAAAGTGATATCATGGTTTGGGTATATAGAAATTTTGGGATTTTGTTATGTGGAAAGAGTTAATTTTTGACATCATTCATGTTTTCAAAAAGATTATATGGTAATTCATGTTTCAAGAGAATACATGATTAAGGTATTCACGTGTTCGGACTGTAACCAACAAGTTATATATTATGATATATGTGGGATAAATGCTTGCATTCACATTCTTGGTTGATGACATTTCAAGTAATCATTTTCTTTATACTATGAGATTGGATAGAAGTATTTTGGATAAGCCTAAATATTGGAATGCATTACATTGGACATAAGATAATATTGTTTAAGGCTACATCCTTTATTCAATATTATTTGAGGAATGTTATAATAGTGTAGTTTTAGGAAAAGGACAACCTAAAGGACAAGTGGAAACCCCTCATGTTGGACAAGGTTGCTGGAATTAAACCCACAACTGAAGTGCTATAGGCCTTTATCACCTACCACTGGCCTACATGAAGTCCCTGGTTAGTAGAAACTAGTTTTATTTTATTAAGTGGTATGATAGATGATGTAGAAGTCCACTTTTGGAAACTTATATGATTAATCTCAGCATAGATGGACTTATGTATATAAATTTTTCTAACCTTATGTTTAAGACAGATAGAATGACCTATAATTATATTACATGATTCTCTAACACTTCACAGAAGACAAATTAAACTTCATTTCTGTAAGAGATGAAGTGGAAATTGTTCAAGGCACAAAAAAAGTGAGATTGTACCAAAATCAAGTAAGTATCTCTTTTAATTAAAAAATTCTCCAATATTAGGGAAATGATCTTGAAAACCAGAAATGATTTCCTAGTAACCTCATATCCGATAAATCATATGGTACCTTAGATCACCCCCAATTTATGGCTTTGTGATTGTTGGATTTTTTATATCCATGTTCTCTACCACTCTCCATCAGAAATTGATGGTTAGATTTCTCTTCCATATCCATATTTTCAACTATGTTCTCCTATGTGGAAACCAAATGATGAGTTAATTTGGGTAACTATTACATTTTATAATTTAGTTTTAAAATTAAGTTTTAGTATTCCTTTTTACGATGTGGGTTACTATGAAAGAAACTTTCAAGTAGTAACCCATTTATAACCCCGATGAATTTTAAGGGAGAAACTCATCTTAAGGGGGGTAGAATGTAACAACCTATGATTTTATGAGAAAAAATCTGTTTAATTTCATTGATTGATTGTGTTATACGCTACACAAAAACTAGCTTCCACTATACACAACACCGTATTAGCTTGCATTATACGCAAACACTATTCTTGGCTTATGTTGCACGCACGAGCAACCTTCCTCAATAGCGTGTGTTGTATGCAATACTGAGTTTCACAAAACAACGATATATTATTATAATATTATTATAAACTAGACGTTATTAATATTAGTAAATACATTTTGAATTTTATGATATTAAAATTCATCATACACATTTTATAGAACATGTTATGAGAACAAAATAAATGTTTTGGGTAAAATAAGTAATTTTAAAAAAATTCAGTTTGGCCACCTTTTGATGGCGTACCCACTTGAAATATAGTTTTTGACATGTTTATAAGATCAATTTTACAAAATAAAATTTTTCATTTCAATAAGTATATAAAAATTTAGTTCGGATAATTTTTTAATATTCTTCAGTTTACTTCCATACTTTGATGAATAGTAAAAATACACTAAATTTTAATTAAATACAACTTTTTTATCGAGATAATTTATATAGTTAAATTATAATATTGAATGGTTTTAAAGTATAAATAGAATATATTTTTACAATTTAATATAATTTAAGTCATTAGCATTAATTTTACACTGAATTCATAGATAAAAACATTTCAATCTTTTGTAATGCTTTAACTTTTAAAACCAGTTTTCTCCATAGTGGGATTAATTTTAAATTAAATACTACAACTTAAATGTTTTTAATTTTAAAAAATGGATTCCATATTTGGAATCAGTAGGTCCAAATTATGTTAATAGGCTACTTTTTATTTTTAGATGTTATGAATAGTAACTATGGTAAATTTTATTTAATACATTTAAATGTAATTCGGGTAATTAAGCGTAAAAATAAGATTATAAAATTACCCAAACACCTACCAAAATTATATTGGATGAATAAAAGTCGACCCATATCACCTAAGGGTTCTAATAGATTCATTTCATGGACTTTTAACCATGAAAAGGGTGTAATTATTATTAAAACCAAAGAAAGTGACAACATGTCACTCTCTTATATCTTATAAGTGTAATAATTTTAATTCAGTGATAAAATTCATAAAACTTTGTAAATAAATAGTAACCAGAAATCTAATAAAATTATCTAAATCATTTGAATTTATTTGTAATTTTTAGGGATTTAATAATTATCATTAATGGCGACACAATAGGGATGTAGAAATTATTTCATTGATTGAAATATCCAATAAATGGTTTTAAGAATATTAAAATAAATATTATATGAACTATTTAATGTGATCCAAGAATTTTAAAGATGAATATTACATGATAGGTATCTATTAAATATTTTTTTTGAATATATCCTCTCTGTGGATTTTATTTAAATTCAAATAAATGAATAGTTTCAAAATTAACACTAGTGTTATTTTATAAAAATAAAAAATTATTAAATTGTTTACAAATCACAAAAATGTTTAAAAATTATAAATTGAAATTTATATGGTCTAAAAGGTTATAAAGTATCCTATTATGGAAAATTAACAACACACAAGTAAATATTTATAACAATTTAAAATTTAGAATATTATTACTGCAAATAAAATTAATGATATTAAATAAGGATAAAACAAAATGATAAGGTTTAAAATAAACATTAAACATGTATAAATTTTATTGGATGATGATATTAAAACTCTATATTCTCTCATAATCTAATTGAGTAATTTTTGGAGATTTTTATATAGGGTTTGATTTTATTACAAATTAATATTTTGGAGGTTTCCAAAAGTGCCCCTCTCTGTCTTATAAAAGGAAACCTACTCCCTCTTCTCTCCAAACCTTTTTGAGCCTTAATTCTCTGAAAAACCCTGTAAATTTCTCTTCTAAACTTCCCTAGAAACATTCTATAGGTCCTGGATTTCTTCAATGACCAACTTTAGTTACCTAAGAGGAGGTTTAGAAGAAGATCGTCGAAGAAGAGGTATTATCCTTTACCGATTATTTCAAATTTATTTCTTATTTTACTTACTATTAATTATTTGTTTAATTATAAAATTATAACATCTATATCGCTAATATACTGATATATTATTGTAAATATGTAACAACCCCATTTCACCTTCTATTCATCCTATAGAAAATGAAATCACCGCGCATGCGTACGTACAGAATACCGTCTCCACGCTGTGGTGTAATCTATTTTCCACCACCACCTTACATGGATGGGTATAATGGTGTAAATAATTACTATATATGTTTATTATAACATGATACTAATTCTATGTTATTATATAATCCACTCCAATACCATTCAACAATT
Organism: Viscum album; assembly: GCA_963277665.1. Lineage (NCBI taxonomy): Eukaryota > Viridiplantae > Streptophyta > Magnoliopsida > Santalales > Viscaceae > Viscum > Viscum album. The sequence continues at coordinate 1,891,715,192 of OY728165.1, read as the reverse complement.
ATGGGAACGATATCGTTGCTCGTGCATACGTACGGATTACAGTCTCCACGACGCGATGAGATTCATTCTCCATGTTAACCATTCAAGAATTATTATAAAGTATATATAATAAATAATCATGAAATATATTAAATAAACAATATATTATATTATTTATACATTATTTACTTACTTCCATTCAATTTAATAAGGAAACAGAAACATCGTTCATGCGTACGTACGACCTACCGTCTCTATGAACAGTTTATTTCATTTCATTTATTGATATACTATATATATTTATATTCTGAATATATATTATATATAAATCATGTTTTGACATATGGAATTAATTAAACATGATCTATGTAATCATATTAATAATTACAAGTCAAAACTAGTATGATAAATGAAATGATTTTACCAAAAATGCTTCTTTAACATGGAATATACAAATGAACGGGTAATATAAAGTTGTAAGTGAATCATATATGATTTAATAAATTTTATTATGGTTTTTTAAATGTTAATATTATATTTTTACCCACTATACATGAGTCTGAGACACATACGGATTAAATTGGACATAAGGTAAGGGATTATTTTGTCTCACTTTTATTTCTGTGAGACATATGCCTTAATCACCATCTATTTCTTTTGTATGGTGTTTATGATTCACATGAATGTTTTATGATATTTATTATTAAGGATATGATATTTAAATATGTATGTCATTTTCTTTATTTTATGATACATATGATTTCACCGATCTTAAACAGTATGGGATAATTATTCCAATCTTGTTCATATCCGAGATTGTTAATGTGTAAGTATTTTATGGGGTTATACTTATCACCCATGTACATGTTTTATAAAAAAAGGTTTTAAATTTTTTTTTACTATTCTTCCATTTATGTTTAAAGTCATGTTTACCTTTTTGACTTTTACTATGTGGTATGGAACAAATCTTTCCTTTGTTTTCCATATGAGGTACCTTTTGACTTTTCTGGAAAAAGTACGAGAAGACTATTTTTTAAAATTATACAGCATGAACGGATTTTTACGGTTTCATAACGACTTATTTCCATGAATATTACTCTACATGATTTAATATTTATTTTCAAAAAAATCCATTTACTTTAAAATTTCATGGCATTTTGAGAAAATAAAATGATTTTGAAGAAGAAAGGATATTTTCCTCCAGAATTCATTTCAAGTGTTTTATCAAAACCATTTTCCATCTAAGATGACATTATTTAATTTGTTTATGATTCAAGTATAATGTCCTTATTATTTATATAGATTCATTTTTCTTTTGATGAAATTATATCCATTTATTCTATGTGGATTATGTTATGATGGAATGATGTTTCTAAAACCCATTTTATTTGTTCGGTTATGATGAATGATTTATGTTTATATTATGGCACAGAAAAGAATGATATCATTATGTGATGGGTGGGACCTATATCTCCATCCAAGAAATTGTGTAAATATTTATATCTTATGAGATAAAAATGCTTGGAATGACAAGTGAATCCGGTTCAGTAATACAGGGCTGGAACGAAATGTAAACCCAGTTCAGTAATGGACTTTTTCCACTATGATGGTCTTTGAAGCATTGCCTTGGCTACTATCAAAATCATAACATGTCCTTAATGGATTCCACAATTACATGTTTTATTCCCATGCTATTTTATCATGATTGATGTTTCACTGTGATCTATGCCTTACGTACTACCAAGATTTATTTCACAACTCTCGATTTTGATGTTTAAATTTTATGGTCATATTTTTTATGTTAAAATGTATATGGTTTGATTTATTTTATCCATTCTTACCCTTACATAGAATTTGAGCTCACCCTTTATATGCTTTATTTTCCCTAGGATATAAAGAAATGTTTTAGGTAATAAAACAAAAGGGGAATATCTTTATGGGAGATGTTGAAGATCTTTCACCATGATTAGAAGATTTTGTTTTATGTTTCCAAAGACACTAAACTATTACATTCCTTGGGTGTCTATTTTTTTTATGAATTATGTATTCTATAAAATTAATGTATTTTCCATGTATGTCAAGCTTTGGGTCTCTAAAATACATAAGTGTGTGCCTATTTAAAATTGCGATCAGGTTCATAGGAAGGAATCCTATGTATCCAATTATGATATGAATCAGAGTCCCCATAATTCAATGATTTATAAATCAATTTGTGGATGAGGAAATATTATCAACCCATGTAAATAGTTGTGTATCGATTGTTGAAATATCAGAGACAAGAGGGGACTGGGTTCCGAGTTGAGGTTAGGATCATTCCATAGGAAGGTGTCCTATATATCATAGTTATGATAGGAATCATGTCCTCATAGTTTGATCATTTCACAATCTGTGGGTGTATATAGAAAGATGATCAGACCATTGGGAATGATTAGGTCCCAATTGTTGAAATTTCAAAGACATAAGAATAATTATAATGATGCGGGTGAAAATTTGATTTCAGGATCAATCCTTAGGAAAGATTCCTACATATCCTAGTTATAGCAGGAATCAGATTCCTCATTATTTGATTGGTCGGGGTATACATGATGACATTTCCCTTATATGTGGGACATATCATATTATGTTTTTGATCGAGGATTACTCACTGAAGTATCCCTTTCCTTGATAGAGGTTTCTGACATGAATAATATATTAATTTCAACTTCCTAATCCCACATGATCTATGATCAATGTGAGAAGAAAGGGTTATAAAATGGAAAGTATTATTTTTTACGGATTCCAGACATATGTAACAGGGATAACCCTTTGGATGCTTAATATACTGAGCATGCCTTATGAAGGTATCCTACATATCCTATTTATAGAAGGAATTAGAGTAATCATAGTTCAATTTATTGGAGCCTAAAAACATGTGTTTGCTTTCTAATCAGGTATTATGTAATGAGAATGGACAAGGTTATCAAGTACTAGGATTCCTGATTGACTTGACATGATTTTCTATAATTCATACATTGATTGTAATCTCAACGTGCCTTAATTGTTTATTTGACATGTTGGAGGATATCTAAATGACATATCCAATGATAACCCGATGATCTAGATGACATGTTCGATGGACATCACATGACCTTAATGGAATGCATAAAAGTTTTCAAATTATCATGGATGAATTTTCTAGAGGACATTGTAAGAACTGGTGGGATTGTCCAAGAAGTTGTCGCATGAACCCTACTGACATTCTTAGAGGGTGTCACATAATCAAGTTGACATTCCCACAATTCATCACTAAAGATATATGGAAAACTTTTATGTATTCATGATAGTCATTGTGACATGTCTCAGAGGGTTCCATATGTCCTAGATTACATTCCTAGTGTAATCACAAGAGCCAGCTGACATGTCCCTGGGATGTCACCAGATCTAGATGACATAATCAAAGGGTATTGTGATGTCTAGCTAGATTTTCTAGGGGATGTTGCGAGATCCAATTGACATGCCCTGCTGTTATTGTGATAATTAGCTGACTTTTACTGATGTCACTATACGAATTGTGTGACATGTGTATAGGATATTGTGAGGCCTAGATGGAAATCCAAGAGAGTTTGTTGAGATATGGGTGGAATGATCAAGGGGATCCATGTGACTCATTGTGACATGTCCATGGGACATTTCATGATACAAATAGTATACTAAAGAAAAATCACATGACTAGGGTGACATGTTATGGTTATATCTCATAACTAGTGTGGTTCATATGAAGCACATAAGAATTGTTGTATATGTTATTTTCCTAAGTCTACCTTAATTTATTCTTTTTTCTGTCCATTAATTCTATATTCCGTATATTTTTTTAGTTTTATCTTGTTTTATATCTCACATGTTTTACAAAATATATGGGATGTCCTTCGCATAACTCAACATAAGTCCTCCACAAGATTTATGAATGATCACAGAAAGTGTTTATTCATGTTTCATGATCACTCAGTTTGTTTCCTAGGTCTTACCTGACTGATAAATTTAAGAGTTACAAGATCTTACACTATGAGAAATTCTCTTGGATGATTAGTTACGCTGGTGCAAGTTTTTAAGTGTCCCCCTTTTCATGTTGGGGTGGGGGATTTATATGACATGCCACCTAGATTATTACCGAATTTGTGTGGTGCATATCACAGAAATCTACACTGGAGTCGGTGGAGGACTTTGATGTCATGGGGTTTCACAAGGTTTTCTTATAAGTCATTCTAGGGGTGTTATGTTATTTTTCATGAATGCACGATCATCCCATCAATGCCTTGTTTATTGGATTATGGTCAATTTAAAGGGGTATTTATGGATCCTAAAAACATTCCAAGGGTCTTTAATTTTTATTTCGAAGACATTTCTAAGTACATTCATGAGATTGGGATTCTAGCTTAAAGGATTTTGTGTGATATTTGATTCCTTATGGCATATATCCCATGATACATGGATGGATTTCCAAGGGACCTTTGGAATATCTTTTTGGGGTGTCCCATGTGTTTTAGGACTACAAGAAGCTCCCTCCTTTTTAATTTTAATTCCTTCATTTATTTTCCAATGTATTTGGGATTTTGCGATATTAAATGAGTGTTGTCAATAAAAATCACTTTCCCCACCAGTGAGGCATCATGTGACCAAAAAGGCCTTATGGTGATATGATATAAGTTAATTTAAAACCCATTCCACTTATTATTGGAGAAAAAGGGTGAGCTAGAGACTACCTAGAAAAGTTTGAATCAATTCATGTGAAATGGGTGACATGCCAGTGGGCTCTTACGTGACCAAGTGTACATTTCACTATGGATTCTATAGTGTCACACATTCTTCCGAGGGTCCATCACATGATTATTACAATAGTAACATGCTACTTCATTTCCCAATTTTTTTACTTCGTTTTTTTATTTTAAAACGGTTGGGGATCTCATGAGGTTGTATGAGTATTGTTGAAGTCAATCACTCTACCTATTTGGGATGCATCGAGTGATATTTATGACCAAATGAGTTTCATACATTTTATATATTTTAATCATATTTTCCAAGTATTTTTTAATAAATTATCATGAGTCCTCCAATTGATAGTTATCGTGACCTAGAGGTGCTAGTATAACAGTCTCTACGTGCTCAAGGACTATCTGGGGTGCCTTCACATTTGTAGAAGGACTTTTTGAAGGGGTTTAATAGGATCTGATGTAGGTTATTCATTGTGTGCGACCATACTTATGACCTTACATAGGTCATGATATCATGCATCTCTTGGAGGTTCATGTGATCCGTGTGATAATGGACACCTTCTTCATCCTTTTCTTTATTGGGGAAATAATACCCATGTTAAGGTATTTCTTCCTTTATGAATTTTCGAATAATTATTTGTTGGGAGTAAATAGTAACTCATCAGCAAGGCACGATGATTGTACTAGTTTAGGTAAGTCTGATCCTCATAAGGCACACTAACTATTGGATGGTTTATGGGTTTTCTCATTACCACCCAATTGTTACTCTAATTATCCTTCTTTATGCACCACATTAAAATATACCAATTTATAAACACATAGGTCTCTTATTACTTTATTGACATGTGGGTCACTCAAACATCATTATGTAAAAAATGCATTAGAATTCTAGAGATATAATCAAATGTATATCAATGTTCTAATATTTTATTCATCCTTCAAAATATAAAAACTTATTATCGAAAGAGTTCAATAATTGTTATTAAATTAATCTTCATACCATGACATATACTCCAGATACAATAATTAAAAAATAGGAATTATTATTTAATATAAATTTTCCTCCAAACATAAATAATAATGATGTATCAATGATATTATATATATATATGATCTTTAATATATCCTAAATCATCAACAATAAAATATTTTTAATTTATATCTTCATTTGAGATTATATAAGGATATTCATTTTTCTCCACATTGAGCTCAAAGTTCCCTTTTTTTCTATTCTATCTTATTTTTTATATATCCTCTAAATTATAATATAATGTACTAAATATATCTTGAGAATTTGAAATTCAAAATTCATCCATAATAACTACCTTTAATTATCCCTCATTTAAATCCATCATTTTATTATATTTAATTCCATCTCTACTAGTAGAATTTATAGTGGCAGTAATTTATTATCTTGAAAACCTTCAAATATTCTATGAATGTCGTCTAATTTAATTTTTTCAAATAAGAAATCATCAAATAATATACTTATTCATGGTGGGAACATTCAATTTATCCTTTGACTTCCTATAATTTCAAGATTATTCATGACATGATGTATAGAGTCATGCCAAAAAAAAATTACTAATGAAAATAAATTTCAACAAAATAATTTACCTCCCTATACCATTTCCAAGGTTATAAATCATGGTACAAGCTCATCAATAATATTTTTTTGTTTTAAATGATTATGGAATGGGTGTTCATTCTTGAAATAAGGAACATAAAAGTATTAGAAAAAATTAAAATCTACCATGTTTATAATGAAATATCCTACCCCTCATGGTGAAAATGACTCATACATTTCTATTTTTATTAGGTTACTGTTATAAAAATCCATTCTCATAGAAATAAGTTTTACAGAATGTCACATATGAAATTTACAGAATATATTTTCTCTATATGATTACTATGTAAAGTAATTTTCTCATATATTTAGGAATATTATTTTAATGAAACTTATATTAGAGACTTTATTACTCTTACGTAACACCTTGAAGAATTTTATTATGAATCATAGTTACCCTTACAGACTCTTCATATAACCATTATAAATTAGGTAGCTTACCGAATTCATTGTCTCCTATAATGGTTACCATTTCCCACTTATGTTGGAGATAATTACAGACCATAAATAATTCCCTATGTGGATTTTATGGTTATATGGATGTACTAACTTGTCATCCTTACCCATATATGGAGATTCTAAGAAATATCTATATTTCTATAAGCTTCAAATTTCCGACTTTTTTTTATTCTCCTAGAGGGTCCTGATGACCAGTTTGAACTCATGGTCTTATTTTACTAATCCATAAAGAATTAAGGACATCATTTTTTTTCAGATCAACATAGGTAATCTTATATATTCTGGTAAGATTCATTCAACTTTATATCATTATAGGATTTAAAATGTAACGACTCAAAATTTCATTAATGGAAATTCCTCTTGATCTAATTAAATGTCTATTATGGTTATATAAAATGTGAAATTCATTGGTTTTATGTTTCTTGATTTTAAAATACCATTATGAATCGTGACCATTTCTAATATAGCCGTTGAACATTGATCAAATGATTAGTGTAAATATAGGGTTCTAAAAAATTCAATTTACTCAGAAAAAGGAAGACATGGCGTCATCTAGTAAACTTTCCCCATACGAAGCCCATTTTTCAGAGCTCGGAAAGGATGTGGCATCATTAGGCTTCACTCTTGACCAATCCCAAAACAAGCTCTAACACATTAAGCTTGAGCGAAGCTGACTTCGGGAGAAGTGGAAGTCAATAGAGATTACCACCTGATCAATGTTATCTGAGACACCCCAAAAGTCTGTCACTATCGCACACCTTACCCTTTAGTCTTATGTGGGTGTTATAAAGGGTAATGTAATAAGAGCCTAGCACTATCACTATGTACATTTTTTATATAGAATGTGCATTCATTTTATTATTGTTTGTTTGTAAATTGTTTTTAAAACACGAATAGTATTTTTTTGTTAATATTCAACTAAGAAATAAATTTTGATGAATTAATGGGGTTTTTGAATTAAATAATATTTTAATAATATATTATCATTAAATTAATTTTTTAAATATAAATGATCATATAATTTTATGAATGCAATTGTAATTTTTATTAATGTTTGAAAAATGTTTTTGTCAAAACATATGAATTTTCAATAAATGTTGATTTTTTACTTTATAAGAAAAAATTCACATATTTATAAAATTATTTAGATAAAATGAATATTATTTTTTGAATTATGACATTGAAATTATCCAATGGTTAATTTTTCATATTTTTCTGTGACAGTCGAATTTTTGGGTAAAAACTAAAGAGCATTAAAATATATAATGTGTTTTATGACATCATAATGACCCAATAGCGATGTAATAAAATACTATAAACATTATTTTAGTAAAAAAATATGTTTTATAATTATAATAATGGGATTTTAGATTTGTTTTATTTATTTTACAAAGCATTTGTGGACCCTCCAATACTTATAAAACATTTTTTCTTTCTAAATTGTTTTCTTTGAGAGTTTGACTCACTTCCACATAATCAACCCTATTATCTTATTTGGTTCGTCCCATGGACTTATAAAAAATATGTTTCCACTCCCCTTTGTCAAAAACCAATGGGAAAAACCATGGGAAGGTTTGTGGTGTTGATTAGATTAATGTGACGTGTCCCAAACCTAAATAATAAAGAATTCCCTCTCCTTTCCTATAAAAACCCACCCATGATGCCACTTCCTCTTCACTAAAATAATTTGTAGTTTAACCAAAACCTGACCTACTCTCTCTACAATCCTAAAAAGGTGCCCGATTCTGCCAATAAGCCTCACTCACGCCTTTCCCAAGCCTTTGGTATCACACTTCCATGTAAGGGATTTCATCATTTCTTATTTTTGTCTAATTTTCTTTAAGTTATTATGCCCTTTTTGTTTTCAATTAAAAATATTGGGGTATGATTTCTAACCTCCCCCATACTTACCTCTTTATGTTTGGATGACGGGATTACCCTTTACCTCTCATTAATTCCTCCCATGTACAAAAGTTTCCATGCAGAAATTCTGTGAGGGATTTCTCTCTCCTCTTCTTCATCCATGTAATTATTTTGTATTATGCATCTACATTCCATTAAGTTTGTTGGTACATGTATCTATATTACCCATTTATTTTCAATTTCACTAAAATATTATGATACAACATTTTCTCTCTAATCAAACATCTTCATGAATCTTTATGTCACGCTGTTATACTGCAGAAATTGCACCGTGTTTTCCCAATCCAAGATCATTGGGTAGTGAATACCAAACCCATGTCTTTATCAAGGGTATTCACATTTATGCCCAAATACATATTAAATGGTTCTCTAATTTATTTATTCCAAATTACTTAATCATGGAATAACTTATTATGTTGATTGATTCCATGTTATATGATCCATGTGGCACACTTATGCATTAAATGAAATGTTTAAGAAGGGTGCGCCCTAATAGCGCTCCAATGCATTGGATAAAGAATAGTATCATGATACGTCATGTTCAATGGGTTTTGAATAATAATAATTCATTTAAAATGAGGTTTTACTCGTGATTCATGTGCAATGAGGGTTTACTCATTCTCCATGTGCAATGAGCCTTGGATCGTGCTAATTTTATGTTAAGTGTTGTTGCCACATTTTCATGTTATGATTATCATGATTTATCATGACTTTATGTTCAAGTTTCTATTGTTCTCTATTGATATGAATTTTTTATAACATGTATTGTATTTTTCATGTTATTCAATGTTTATTCTATTACTGAGCTTTATAGCTCAGAATTTTCTTATGCATGTCCTCAGGTTATCCCATGCAATGCTAAGTATGAGGGAATGCAGTTTCCATGTAAAGGATGTTTTCAATAAAGATGTTGTGTGTTTTATGTTCTGTGCTATTATGTAATGTTCCTAATCCCAAAGGCACTCGACCTATTTATCTTCTATGTTGTATCAAGTGAGGATTTTATGTAATAAATCAGGATTAACTGTCTAATAAAGATAAGGGTTGTTATAATTGGTATCAGAGGATAGGTTTAGTTATTTTGGGATTAGGATTAGAAAACCCTAGTGAAGTCATAGATACAATAATAAGTATAATAAAAACATCCCTAAGTATTGGTGAGTATTGAGTAAGTGTTTCATCAATAAAATACATCCATTTCTAGATACGAGCAAGTAGAGGTGGCTCTAGCATGGACGTATCCTAGGGGTAAAACCCAAAAAGACCGCTTTGAGCTAGACTCGAATGGGAACTGGTATAGGACAATGAGTCTTGCTTCACTCTTGGTTACAACCCTCCCAAGGGATATGATTTAGTAAATTCACAATCTTAGTATGAACACTTATTAAGGGAATTAAAAAAATGACCCTAGGAATATATATTAGAATGTAGATCATGGATAGCATAGATTGAAGCTTATGGATTCATAAGTTAAGGAAATAAAAGTTATTTATAATTCACCTTTTTTCCCTTGGATTACCCATTATTTGTTACCCCAAACATTCCTTTTATTCTAGCCAATGGCTGGTAATATGAGGACTTGGGCTAACAAATTATGTAAAGATCAATGTGATTACTGTGCAAATGAGATGCCCAATACGATGGGAGCGGGACTAGAGATCTTTTTCACACTTCCCTCTCATTTAAATCAAGATTTGAATAGAAACATGGGTCAAGGGGAAGGTTCAACCCCCCATAAGAAAGAGCTTCATGAGAAAAAGGCCTCCTACTTTTAATGGATCATCTGATCTCTCAATCACCGAACAATGGATTAAATCCATTGAAAATATATTCTCCATCCTTCAATGCTCTGAAGAAGAGAAGGTTCTTCTGGCCTCTTATCATATGGAAGGTGAAGCCGATCAATGGTGGAAGTTGATCAAAAAATTTGAATCCTGAGAAAGAGATCGAGGCATTGGAATGGAAGGATTTCTAGAAGATGTTTTCAATAAATATTTTCCATGCACCATCTGACTTTATATGGAAAGGAACTTCCTTCCCTCATGAAAAAGCACTACGAATCTATCGGATCATATGAGGAAAACTTCCCAAGGATTTCATGATATGGATTTTGATTTTTCATTATCCCCAAATTTTATGTTAACTACTTCTTTGGTGGGATGAAACCTAGCCTAAGGAAAGCACTGGAGATCCGTGACTTCGACAACTATGAGGAAATAGTCTGATGTGCCCGCAAGGTCGAAATAGAGATCAAAGAATCTCATTGGTATCATGGGGTTAAGAAGAGTAAGGTGGAATTCAATTTTGGTAGTCCAATGGATAAATCCAATGGTTCTAGAAGATCCATCACCCTACTCACCAAAGTTGAGGAAAGAAACACCCCAAAAAGTTCCGGAAAGGGACGAGGAAATGCTTTAGGTGTGGAAGAGAAGGGAACCTAACTGTTAACTGCTGACAAGAAAAACCCATTGCTAAAAAAGAGGATAGGAATACTCTGTTATAACCTCAACATGTTGTTCATTTCTATAACTAAAAAGAACCAGGGCATCATGCAAATAAGTTCCCTAAGTCAAGTGTTTTCGAAGTCATCCAACAACCTCCAAGGAAGCAAGAGAGATCTTTTTCCATCACTACTGCTGAAGTGAAACCTGAAAATGATGTTGTTATAGGTACGCTAGTTATTCATTCAAGAATAGTGAATGTACTTTTGGATTTAGGTTCTATGCATTCTTTTATATCTGAAAATGTTTATAGAACAGTCCCAACACCACCACAAATCCTGGAAGTAAAGATGTCGGTGAGAACGAAGAATGGTAAAATCATTTCATCCCATGAATATAACTCCTCCCCTATCATAATATGTGGATTTAATTTCCCGGAAAACATCTCCATACTACCTCTAGTGGAATTTTATGCAATTATTGGAATGGATTGGCTTTCCTTATATATGGTCAACATAAATTTCCATGAGAGGGAAATCACTCTCCATGTAGAGAATCAACCCCGGATTCTATACAAGTGCAAGGAGGAAGATGAATCTTCTTTAGATCCATCATCTCAAGCGTGGATACTACATCCCTATGAGTATGCACATCTAACTCAGATGATTGAGTCTAAGGAAAAAACCATCCTTGAAGACATGCCTATTGTGAGAGAATTCGCTGAAGTGTTTCCTGACGAATTGCCTAGTCTTCCTCAAAGAAGAGATTGTGAATTCTCAATTGACCTTATACATGGGGCATTTCCAATATCCAAGACTCTTTATAGTATGTCTGTTGTGGAGCTTGAAGAGCTGAAGAAACAACTACAGGAGAATATGGATAAAGGTTTTATATGCAAAAGTGCTTCACCATGGGCTGCACCAGTCCTCTTCATCAAGAAGAAGGATGGGTAAATGTTCCATTGCATCAATTATCGTGGGCTTAAAAAAACCATGATAAAGAACAGGTATACTCTCCCATGAATCGATTACTTGTTTGATCAGCTTCATGGAGAAAAATACTTATCCAAGGTGGATTTGCAGTCCTGATATTATCAAGCAAGGGTGAAGAAGGAAGATGTTCCCAAGATTACTTTTCATACATGATACGGGCACTATGAAAACATAGTAATGCCTTTCAGACTCACTAATGGTCCAAAAATCATCATGGACGTGATGAATAGAGTATTTAGGAATTACCTAAAAAAATGTTTTGGTAGTCATTATAGATGATATTCTAATATACTCTTAAACCAAAGAGAATCATGAGGAGCATCTAAAAACTTTACTAGAGACCTTGAAGAAGGATAATCATGATAAAAAGTATAGCAAGTGTAAGTTATGGTTGAAGGAGGTCTCATTATTAGTCCATATCATGACAAAAAATGGGATATCTATGGATCTCTCTAAAATATATGCAATTGAGGAATGGCCGATGCCAACATTGGTAATGGATATCCAAAGCTTCTTGGGTTTAGTTGAATATTATCGACGATTTTTGACAAATTTATCCCAATTTTCCAACCATCTTACTAGGCTAACCTGGAAGGGAGAAAAGTTTTCGTAGAGTTATAAATGGGAATAAGTATTAAAGGAGTTAAAAAGAAGGCTTATCAATGTGCCCATGCTCACTTTAACCACAAGTGGTGAACTTTTTTGGTATTCTGTGATGATTAGAAGAAGGTCCTAGGATCTGTGTTGATGCAAAATGACAACGTTGTTGCCTATTCTTCAAGGAAATTGAATGTTCAAGTGTAGAATTATCCAACACATGATTTGGAGTTGGCTGCAGTGATCTTTGCATTAAAAATTTGGTGGCATTATCTCTTTGGGGAGAAGTGTGAAATATATACGGACCAAAAAATCCCCAAGTATATATTAACACAGAAAGTGTTAAACATGTACCAACTAAGATGGTTAGAGCTGATCAAAGACTACGACTGCTCAATCCATTACCACCCTGGGAAAGAGAACAAGGTGGAGAATTATCTAAGTACAACATACCCAATGATTCTATCACTTATGAGAATAAAGAAGGATCTAGTATTCTTAGATTTGATGAATATGGACATGGGAATCATAAAGAAAGTAACATCATCAATCCATTGAGAAATGATTTCTCAACCGTATCTTTTGGAAAGGTTAACAGATGCTCAAAAGGATGATGTGGGAATTCATAAGAGAGTGGAATCTATCAGAAAATCTAAATCCTCATATTTCAATGTTAATGAATAATTAATTGTGAGATTTGGGAAAATACTATGTGTTACATCATGTCTGAAGCTGAATAAAGAACTTTTGGATGATGTTCTTAGTTCAAATTTCTCTATTCACCTCGAAAACACAACGATGTATCATGATCTTCGAGATCATTATAGGACGGATAATATGAAGTAGGATATAGCAGAGTATACATTAATGTGCCTGGTGTTTAATCAAGTGAAGGAAGAGAGGCAGAAGTCTAAGGGGATGATGCAACCATTGCCCATACCAGCATGGAAATGGGAGAACATCACCATGGAAGTTTCACCGGACATATGAAGTGATACAAAGGCAACAATATAGTATGATTTGTTATAGATAATCTTACAAAGTCTGAACACTTCATTGAGATTTAGAAGGATTTCTCATTAGATCAACTGGAATGGATATATATTAGGGAAGTGTTAAAGATGCAGGAAGTACCACTATCTATTGTACCTGATCGAGATCCAAGATTCACCTCAATGTTTTGGAAGAGTCTTCAACATGATCAGAATACAAAAATGAACTTCAGTACGGCCTATCATCCTCAAATTGAAGGACAATCTAAGTGAACTATTTAGACACTAGAGGATATGTTAAGATTATGTTTTATGGGCTTCAAAGGAGGGTGGGACCAACATCTTTAACTTGTTGAATTCTCCTACTATAACAATTTCCACTCGAGAATATGAATGACACCTTATGAATCCCTGTATGGGAAGAGGTGCATAACATCATCATGCTGGGATTAAGTCACTGAATGTAAGCTGCTATGACCGGAAATGGTCGATGAAATGGTGGAGAAGGTGAAAACCATTCGGCAGCATATCCAGGTAGCCCAGAGTCAACATAAGAGTTATGCATATAACTTTGGACGAGACATTGAGTTTAAAGTTGGATAAATGGTATTTCTACACATCCATCCATGTAATATGGTCATGAGGTTTGGAAAGAATGGGAATTTAAGTCCTAGGTACATCATCCCCTTTGAGATTCTTGATCGTGTTAGGGTTGTAGCCTATCGACTAGCACTTCCACCTACCATTGCCAAAGTACATGATGTCTTTCATGTATCACCCTTAAAAAAGTACATACTCGACCCTTCACATGTTCTATCTTCTGAGGGAGTACAACTAGAGGATGATCTTTCTTATGAGGAGCAACCAGTGATGATCTTATATTGTAGTGAAAAAGATCTATGAAATATGACAATGGCCCTCATCAAGATGTTGTGGCAAAACCACAAGTTCGAAGAAGCAACATGGGAATCGAAGGAAGTGATGAAGAAAAGTTACCCACATTTGTTTTATATTGCAGAAAGGAAATTTTGAGGGTGAAATTTCTTAAGGGGGGAAGATTGTAATGACCCAAACGTTCATTAATAGAAATTCCTCTTCATCTAATGAAATGATTTTTATGGTTATATAAAATGTGAACTTCATTGGTTTTATGTTTCTGGATTTTAAAATACCGTTATAAATTGTGACCATTTCTAATATAGTCATCGAATAGTGATAACATGATTAGTATAAATATAGGGCTTTTACAAATCCAATTTAATTAGACAATGGAAGCGATGACCTCATCTAGTAGACTTTCCCCACTTGAAGCCCATTTGTCGGAGCTCGGAATGGAGGTGGCATCATTGGGATTTACTCTTGGCCAAGCCCAAGCCCAGCTTGAACACATTATGCATGAGTGGAACCGACTACGGGAGAAGTGGAAGTTAAAAGAGATTAAAACCCGAGTGATGTTATCTGAGCCACCCCACGATTCTGTCACCATCGCACACCATACCCTTTAGTCTTATGTGGGTGTTACAAGGGGTCATGTAACAATACCATAACACTATGACTATGTATATTATTTTTATATAAAGAATGTGCATTTATTTTATTATTGTTACTTTGAAAATAGTTTTATTGCACAAATAGTAATTTAGTTAATATTCAACTAAGAAATATATTTTGATGAATTAATGGATTTTTGAATTAAATAATATTTTAATAAAATATTACCATTAAATTAATATTTATTTAAAATAAATGATCTTATAATTTTATGAATACATTTGTAATTATTATAATGGTTTGAAAACTATTTTTGTCAAAGCCCATGAATTTTCGATAAATGTTAGTTTTTAGATTAAAAGTAAAAATTCACATATTTATAAATTTATTTATATAAAATGAATATTTTTTCTAGAATCTGGACATCGAATTTATCCAATGGTGAATTTCTCATAATTTTCTGAGATAGTCGAATTTTTGGATAAAAATTAAATACCGTTTAAATATATAATGTGTTTTATGACATCCTAATGACCCAATAGTGATCTAATAAAAAACTATAAACATTATTTTCGACCAATATATGTTTTATCGTTATAATAATGTGATTTTATATTTGTTTTATTTACTTTACAAGGCTTTTTTGGACCCTCCAAGACTTATAAAACATTTTGTCTTTTTTAATTTTTTTCCTTGAGAGTGTGACTCGCCTCCACATAAGCAACCCTATTGTTTTAAAAATTTAGGCTATTGGTATTATAAAATATTGTTTTCCACTCCCC
The DNA here is from genome assembly GCA_963277665.1 of Viscum album. Classification (NCBI taxonomy): domain Eukaryota; kingdom Viridiplantae; phylum Streptophyta; class Magnoliopsida; order Santalales; family Viscaceae; genus Viscum; species Viscum album. The sequence goes on along the minus strand of OY728165.1, from coordinate 1,891,699,161 downwards.
TTTGGAAAAAACCATTGTCAAAAACCATGTGCTGGTTTGTGGTATTGATTAGTTTAATGTGAGGTGTCCTAAACCTATATAATAAGGAATTCTCTCTCATTTCCTATGTAAACCCACCCAAGATACCAATTACAATTCACTCAAATCCTTTGGATTTACACCAAACCCTAACCTCATCTCTCTATAATCCTCCCATGGTGCCCCAATATCTAAATAAGCCTCACTGGAGCCCCTCCCATGCCTTTGAGATCACACTTCCAATTAATGGATTTCTTCCTTTCTCGTTTTTTTCCAATTTTCATTAAGTTGTTATTCCCTTTTTGTTTTCAATTAAAAATATTAGTGTATGATTTATCACATCCGCCATACTGCCATCTTTTTTTAATGATGGGATACTCCTTTCTCTCTCATTAATTCCTCCCATGTACACCCGTTACCATGTCGAAATTCTATGAGGGATTTCTCTCTCCTCTTTTACATCCATGTAATTATTTTGTATTATGTTTCTAAATTCCATTAACTTTGTTGGTGCATGTCTCTATATGACCCCATTACACTCCATTTCATGTACATATGATGAGTCACCCTTTTCTCTATCATCAACCATTTTCATGAATCTTTATGTCACGCTGTTATGTTGCCCAAATTGCACCGCGTTTTTCGAAGACAAGATCATTATGTAGTGAATACCATACCCATGTATTTATTAAGGGTATTCACCTTTATGAACATATACATATTGAATGGTACATTCATTTATTTATTACACAATACATAATCATTTAATAATTTAGGATGGTGATTGATTCCATGTTATACGATCCATGTGGCACACTTATGAATGAAATGAAATGTTTAAGAAGGGTGCACCCTAATAACACTCCAATGCATTGGGTAAAGTAGAGTATCATGATACATCATGTGCAATGGGTTTTGAATCATGATAATTCAAGTAAAATGAGGTTTCATTCGTGCATCATGTGCAATGAGGGTTTAATCATGCTCCATGTGCAATGAGCCTTGGCTCATGCTAATTCAATGTTAAGTGTTGTTTCCACATTTCCATATAATGATTATCATGCTTTATCATGCCTTTATGTTCATGTTTCTCTTGTGTTCCATTGATATTCCGATTGTCTAACATGTATTGTATTCTATATATTATTCCATGATTATTCCCTTATAGGGCTTTATAGATCACCCTTTTCTTATGCATTTCCTCGTGTTATCCCATGAAATTATAAGTATGAGGGAATGTAGTGGTCATGTAAAGGAAGTTTTCAATAAATATGTTGTGTGTTTTATGTTCTAATGTGTTATGTAATGTTCCTAACCCTAAATACACTAGACCCCTCAATCTTCTATGTTGTATCAGGTGATGAATTTATGTAATAAATCAGGTTTAGGTGTGTAATAAAGAGCAGAGTTGTAATATAAAAAATATATAATCCTTATAATGTTTTAGGAATATAATTCCAACAATTCCAATTATTTAATAACTTCTATAAAACACATTACCATCTTTAAAATATTGAAAACACTATCAAATGCAAGTTATAATTAAACTAAAAAGACCAATTATAGTCAATAATTAGACCTTCATTAACCTTCATTTATCAACAAGAGTCAATAAATAATTTAAAAAAATGTTGAAATTTTAACACCTTACGTAATTGTCATCTTTTACTGATTTTCAATAAATCCTACTTACAACCACTTGGATGTATTAGTTTCCACCTTTTAATTTTTTTGACAATAATTCAATAAAATCCAATAATAACAAGATATAGATATAAAGAGTCCCCATTTTTTATCTTAATCCAGGATGATATAATCATATGGATTTAATGTATTTCTTTCTCCCCCCATTGTCAATAATATTTTAAGGGATTTATCAACTCATTTTCGAGGATATAATTTTTAAATTCACCCCTTTGTTAAAATAAATGTTTCACCATTGTTGTTAATAGAATTAAATATGTTATCAATCCTAAACAACTCATGATAAAGAATGAATATATTTACCCTTAATATTTACTTAAAATATTCCTATGATTTTCCTAATTACCATTAAACACTTTTTACCATTGGAATAAAAAGTATAGATGTACTTAGTAATAACTCTCCAATTTTTTAATAAAAACATTCAATGAATTCATTAACTTGTTTACACATTTAAAACATTGATTTTTAGAACAAATTATTGAATTTACATAGAAATATTGTGATTTTTTCAATTATGATTCATTTTATGATATTTCAAATCATATTCATTTATAACTAAATTATTCAAAAAAATATTCAAGTGGGTGAATTTACCACTTAGTAGTGATCCATTAATAAATAATCCAAGATTTATGTGTAAAAAAATGGTGTTGAAAACTAGCGTCTCTATTAACAATATCAAAAATATTCATATCAGTCACTAATTCCTATTAAAAACTTTTAGCTTGAGAAATATAATTCATTAAAAAATAAAGTTCCTATGATATCAATCATACTTATAAAAAATACTATATTATAATAAATAAAGAATTAAGAGTGTGATTTATACCACAAGTTAAATAAATTGATTCCACTTTTTTATAATAAAACAATTATACCAATCTTATATACATGATCTTTATTTTTGGATAAGGTTTCAAAATTATCACATAAGGATAATCAGCCTTTAAATACTCATCCTTTACTCCCATTTATATCATTATTTTTTAACATAAAATATAATAATAGTCTTCATGATAAGAAAATCACATATTAGTCATAACTCTATATTCTCACCGTCATTAATTATCCTAGAAAGAAATATGTTGATTCCACATGATTAGTTTAAAAACAAGTAGATTAATTTTTCCTAAAATAATATTATTGATACACAAAAAAGTTCACATATTCATCTTAGGATATTTTCACCTCTTAGTAAAGGTCTAATAACATATTTTTCAATTACAAAGTTTACATGATATAATTTCAAAAATTCATATATGACTCTAAAACCAATTTCACTCAAGAGAAGAATTACTAAAAATTACACTTAATTATTTTAGCATACATAATCCGATTTTTACTTGATTAATCATGGGTATTATTTGATATCACTTATTGATCTTGTTTTTAGTTGGAATCTCATGAATTTCATCATCACTATATGTATCAATAGATTTAAAAAATTTATTCTTTGAATATGTTAACCCACTTATTTTTTTAACCTTTATTATTTTATCAATGCTGATAACTTTTGTTAGAATAGATTCCTACTTATTCATCCTTGATAAATAATTTCAGAACCTCTTTTTTTATCTAAACTATTATAAGTGAAATAAATCCACATTGGTGATATCATAGCCTTACTATGAATTAACCCCTTTGAACGAATAGACTCTATGCATCATAAATACAGATTATTAATGCATCAATCCAATCATCTCATAAAAAAACAAGTTCATCAAGAGAGGGGTACCTCTAACATCCTGAAATAGAAGACTGTGGTTTTCCATGACTAAGAAAACCATTTATTCCTTTTTTATCCAAATACTTTATGGTGACTTTACATTGACTATAACCGCATGTACAAAATTATAACTAGGTGTTGGAATTAAAACTACTCACATTTTTAGATAGGTCACCATTTACAAAGTGTGACAAACCCCACATATGAACTTTTCTTCCATTTGTATATATTTATTTATATTTCTATGTTACTTTAATTTCTTATTAGTTTTATTTATTTTAGTGATACCATATAAAAATTTTTCTTTATTAATTTTTAATTTATTACATTTCTTCTACATTGACTTCATATATATTCCATAAAATATAATCAGTGATTCCACATTCCCAACCATCATTCCTTTTCATAACATTAAATTTTACTCTAGTACCACAAGTAAATTCATGTTCATTCCTTTTTAACATTTTTGAGTATTCCTTTCCAATTAAATATTATATTCTAGCTATGAAGACATATTCATATTTCTTCATTATCTTCCATAATTTATTCTTTTTATTCATTGAAGTTTTATGTACCATACAAGTATTTGATGTATTACACTATTCTCTAATTTATCTCATTTTTCATCAGGAACATAAGTTTTTCTTATAATGTAACATGGGTTTTTTTCAGACCAATTTTATATCTATTATTCAAAAAGCAGTAACCTTCCAAAACATTTCTTATCTACTTCTTGTATTAAAATATTTTATAATATGTCCTTTATATCCACATTCATAAAATATTTTACTATAAGGATCAATAATTATTCATTCTATCCATATATTTCATTTCAAAAATCCCTCTTTCACTAATTTTTACTGTGACATAACTATCTAAAATAATAAAAAATTCATCCGAAAGTATATTTAAAATTTTATTATCTTAAAATAACAATTCTTCTATGTTTTTTTTTCATTCAAGTCACTCACACCGTAATTAAAATAATGATAAAAATATAAGAGTTATACCTTCTATCTTGTGGTTTGAATGATTTTTTATTCCTATCATTTAAGAATATGAAATCATTCAAGTGATATCTTCACAAAAAACAAATTTTATAGCCCTGTATCCCATAATAAGAACACATATAGTAATATGTTTATATTTTGATCCACATGTTTTATTTAGTAACATTCATCACTTTTTGACTTGATTTCCTAGATTCTTCATTGTGAACTCAAATTATATCCTTTGGTAATTCACTATAGGTTTCTTGATTTCATTGGATAATGATGTATCAATAATAAAACCATCTTTTCCTATAAAATTATTTCATTTGGGTTTAAGAGGCTCCATAGGTCTTCTTGATGCCTTAGAAATTCTACAATGAGTATTCATATTTTCTACAACTGAGTATTCAATAGTTTTTAACCTTACCACTACATGAAATAATTTCATAGACAATATATATCTTTACCATACTCTATTGTTAGTTAGTTATGTTTTTTAATCTTTTTCTAAAGATCTTTCTCATTTCCCATCATTAGAAACTTGGTCAACTATTGTTCATTGGTATTATCATCATATATATGTGATATTCAATGATAAATCACCCAAAAACATTCACATTAAAATAAAAAATCATATAAGGGATCCTTAGAAGTATTATATTTTAAACATAATTAAATCATCCTTAAGAGACTCAACTATATCATTTATTTATTCAAATAATGTAAAAAAGATGTTAAATTATCTTAGATTGTACTTATTCCTTTTCTATTCTAATTAATACGTGATTTTGATTCTATAATAATTTCAGTATGATATTTAATAAATTCTTTCATCTATAGAAATTTAGATTTATGTTATTTAACATATGCAGAATACATCTTTAATGGTCCTATAATATTTCGGTTCATTTTCCACTGAATATCTAATTATTAATGATAACTCTTAAGATCTACTTCAAGATAAATAGAGACCTATAGTTTATTCGCATAATTATTAACAAAACCATCATAATATGATTCTAGAACATTCAAAATTAAAATATAATTTAATATATTAGATATAAATAATATTAATCCAAATATTTAACGTTGAATTTACAATAGAACCTACTGGATATGATGCTGCTTATTGTAACCCAATAAAAATCTAGAGGGGGTGTGAATATAGTGTTAATTGATTTAAACCCTTTTAATATCTTATATTTTACATTATTAACTTGTTAGAAGGAAAACTATTATACCTTTTATTAAAATTCCTTTAACATTTCCATCCACATGAAATATCATGAATATGTATTGAATGTATAACATTATGTGACACATGTAGTTTTACTTGGCTCAGCTACACTAGGCTATATCCAAGGAGAATATACAATGTATTATATTGGTGTTCCAAATTAATGATATCTATTTATTTTATAGACACAATGTTTTGGTTGAGTCACTAATAACCATGGATTACTTCTAATATTAGATTATTCAAGATTAATCTTCAATAAAGATCACTACCTGTTGAAGGGTTTAGGGATTATATCACTACCAACCAAGGGGTACTCTATTTATCATCCACCAAAAACTATTCTAGAATATATTAGTTTTAATATTTCAGTTTTATTATCTGTTTATTGGCATGTGGGTCACTCTAACATCAATATATAAAAACCGCATCACTATTTCTTGAGTGATGATCAAATGTACATCAATGTAATTCTTTCAAATTCTTTTTCCAGATATATAAACTTATAATCAGAAGATTTAAGTCATTGAACTCATATTAAACTTAAATATAAAATATGAACTCATGATATAAGAATTATAACCTAGTAATCAATTATCAATATAATTTTTCCTTACATCGTCAATAAAAATGTTTGAATGATATTCCATATATCTAAACATTAATATATCCACTGTCAGCAAAAATAATATTCTTTAATATAGTTCTTCAACAAATCCCAAATTATTGTATTCCTTATTCTCTACTCAAAACACATAGTTACATTTTTTATATTCTCTCATATTTCTTCTATATAATCTAATTCTCTATACAAGATTACAAATATATCCAAGGAATTCTAAATGAAAAATTCAAAAAATCAATAAATTCAAATTCCATAATTTAAAACCATCATTGGATTATCTTAAATTAATATCTACTCTAGTAATTTCAATGTCTAGATAATAATATCCTTAAAAACCACTTTTTATTATAAGAATTTTATTTTCTTGAATTTTCAGTAAAACAGAAATGAGAACGCGTTATACTTCTTCATAGAAGAGAAAGTCAGATTCACTTTTAACTTCCTACATTATCTAGATAAGTCTCTGCATGGTATATAGATCCACTTAATGAGGTTTGTAAATAATTAGAAAAATTTAAATACAAAAATTTCATGTAAATTTATCATTTCCATGGTTATAAATCAAGTACTATCTCTTCGATTATATATTGTGATTTAACAGTTTCAACATGATATTTTCAATGTGATGTTGGAAACTTCAAAACTTATGAAAACACTAAAATTATCTATGTTTCTTCCTGACATTACCAACCCTCAACCTCACAAATTACTCATAAATTTCTATTTTTAGAATATTACTATTATGAAAAGTCTATATCATTGAATTGAATATTATGAAATGAGACTTAACAACTTTACAGAATCTATTTTTTTATAGTGAATATTATTTCATGTAATATTAGTATTATGTTTCAATATCCTTTGGGAATAAATATTCTATTTGAGATTTTTCAGTCTTTATAAATACCATGAAGGCTCTTACAAAGAATTTTTGATACCACTATCCACCATTCGGATATACCTAATGAATTGGGTACATTAAATAATATATTATCTCCAAGATTTATATATATCATAAACTAGTATATGATACCTTCATATAACATAGTTAGTTAACTCCAAATTTTATTCAATTATCTTGTTATAAATCCTATTTACCCATACACATATAGGGTGTGTCAATAACATTACCATATTTTTTAAAGCTATTTTTTGTCTCGTATGTATTCTCATAAAGATGATCCTTATGAACTCAAGGAATTAATTTCATCACTCATACAAAATTAAAGACTAATAATTTTCTATATCAATTCATGTACATTGATGTATTTCTTTAAGACTAATTCAACACTATCAAATTTCAAAATTACAACTACTAAACAACTCTCTTAACCTATGATATTTTTATTCATCGAATTATATATATAAAATAAATTTTATAAAATTAAAAGTTCATTAACCCTTATACACTAGTCTAATGATTAAAAATCAATAAACATGAATCAAAAATAATATTAAATAACTTTAATAATTATTAACCTTTCTGGTTTAAATAGTGTTCACAAATTCAATGTAATGTCAAAATATTCGGTAATTAAAAACTTTTAATGATTATTGATATATCCAACATACAATCTCTTGGTTTCAATAGTTTCCATATAATTAATTTATTTAAATTTTGAATCAATAAGAGTTTTATTTATTGATTTATTAACCTTATTCATATATATAATTTCATTGTCATATGTTCTTATTTATTTTAGGCTGACCAGATGTTCTATCCTTAATTGAAACTCTTTTATTACCTCCTAAACACTTATTTTTACTTCAACAGTCACCTTATCTTTTTCATCACTTTAGGGATCCTAAGATGTTACTAATTTTGGAATTAATATTTTAGAACCATTACCCTCTCAAGAATCAATTCTTCATTTTAATTTCATTATAACAAGATGAAACATCATATTCTGAGAGAAAATTAATTGTCCTTGATTTCTTAGACTTTCCATTAAATTTAAAGACCTATTGTGATGTTTTCTTAATAGTTTTTTACATTTTATGGACACTAAATTTTGTTAAAGATTTTTTTAATAAATGAATGTTTGTTAAGAAAATTTATTTGGAATTTTTTAGAGAAAAAAAAGAAATAAAGTTGAAATGCTTCCTTAACATTGTAATATAAATTTATAACTAAATTATATGACTCTATATTGATCTAATAGTTCCTAATGATAATTTCATAGTTATGATAGTTGTATCAGTGAGAGGGGGAGGGGTTAATATGTGATATATTTTTCATTTATGTTTACTTATTATTGAAACAACCAATAATTGCTGTTATAAATTTATTTATCTACTAAAAAACACTTCCACATGAATAAAATAATTTATAATATTAACTACTCAAAAAGAGTAGCTACATCCTTGTAATGGTTTAGAAATTATCCAATACCATACAATCTACTAGAAAACAATCCTTCTCTATGGTGTAGAATGAGTCGGATATTCCATTACACACATGTAGTACTATTTTCAATAAAAAATTGTACGTTCTTCAGGAAGTATAAAACGATATAATAAAATTTATTTAAAAAAAATTATTGTTCTGCTTGATAAGCATTACCAGATATGTTCTTCAAAAAATTTCTTCTCTTTATTACATAGAAATATGTAAGAAATTATTCTAGCCTTTATAATGATACTCAATGTTATTTTCTAGTTGGATTCCCACGTCTGATTTATGAATTAAAAAAATATAAATCTTCTATAATACTATTAAAATAATTCTGAACATCTTCTTTCTCAGTTAAGAAATCTAAATACAATTTTCCAGCTACGATTATCTAACCCAATATAATAACCAAAAGAATAAGATATCATACCCTTTAATTTATTCTTATATTCTAAAACATCCTCAGGAAAGAATAATCCACAAATATATTATCCCAAAAATTTGAAGGGTATCTCTATATAATACTTGTTTTAAGACTATATAAATTAATCCCTCCATTTTTAGGCAACTCAAAACGGTTTGGGTGGGATTCTAATACCTTTTCCCACTCGGTCAAAATCCCCAAAAACTATATTTCCCTTTATTCTAGATAAGTTCACGAATTCATAAATGATTCTAAACTCTTCTCAAATATTAACGAATCTTCCTAAAACATCCTCACGCTTGATTTTTTTAATAAATTTTAGTCCGATCTTGATTCCCCATTACAATTTTTTCATTACGATTAAGTCATTTGGTCAATATTATATTCTTGACCCACTTTAAAAACAAATAAAAACTGAAGATATCTCACTACATTTCTATTTATAAATTGAAAGACTAATCTTCCCATTCTGATTTTCTTTTGTATAAGGAAGACCTTAGATTCATAAATATGTTTCCATTATATAAAAAGTGAGAAATGATAAACATACATCTTCCCATTACAATTTCACTTACCAATTGAAGAAAAAAAATATATTCTTCCTCAAACTCTTAAAGATTCCTATCCCCTTTTGAAAGCACTTCGAAAAATCACCGAAAAAGATTATTCGTTCGTATTTTCTTTTGATTGATGTTCCTGATCTTAATAGTGATATCAGTGTAATCCTATATTTTATGGACCAATCTCATCATCATTATGATAATCCGTGTCAGCTTAAATTCAATGGATGTTGACCCACATGTGAACATATCAATTTTTAAGAATATTATATAAGAACTGAATATGTCTATTTGTTCTCTTTCATCCCACTTGATACCAAAATAGAATAATTCAACTAACAATTCATCTTGATTAAAATGGATGAATACATTTTTTATCACTCTATAAATTTATTTTTGTATCTTCCCCCAAAAAAATTACTTCTTTTTATTTTCATTGTTACCAAAAACTACTAATGAAAAATATTATTTTTATAATAATTATGATGGAATACTCAGTCTAATGGACCGGTATTAGTAAATTCAACTACAAAAACTAATTTCATTTCAAAATATGCTATCAAAGAAGTTACTTCTCCTTTTTATTTATGATAATAATCATCTTATTTGTTCAAAGATTAAAATATTTCATCTTAATGGTCTGAATGAAAAACATCCCCTTGGATTACTCTCATTATGATCGACCTTTTTATCCTTTAAAAAATCTGGGTCCAGTGATCTCATACTGATGGAATGAGATCAGAATGGTTTTTTTACACAAATATTACACTTCTTAAACGTATTTCATGTTAGAATGACCTATTCAAGTCTTTGAAAACTTTTAAGATCAGATTCAGCATCATATGAAATATAATTGAAGAAATTGTAACTTCTCTTTCCTCCATCAACATCTTCCTACCCTTCCAAGACCTAATATGATTGGCTACACTGCCTCTTTATTTAATTAATATATCATCACAAAACATTCATCTTACTCATGATTAGTGGGAAATAAAAAAATACAGAATCATCAAATCATTATCAAAGACAAGAAGACTCTGAAGAAACACCTCATTATGATTTTTCTTTCATTCTGGACTCTAGGTGAGTTTTGTGAACCTTTTCTTCTTGAAAACTTCATCCCAATCCTATAGAAATTATTATATAGTGTGAGTCCAATTTTTTGAATTCGATGGTCATTCCAATTTTCAACTTTTAAAAAGTGAATTGATTTATATTCATTAATAAAAAGGGAAACACACTTACTAAACATGCTTCTTCTAACTTCCAAAAATATTTTTCCAGCCAACTATACCCCCTTGGATTTTGTTCTCAAACAAGATTCATAAATCACTAATCTTTCTAAGATTATTATACGAATTACTGATAAAAAAATCCAATAATATGTGAAAAACCTCATTTTATGAAACAAGAATTATTGAGAATAGAGCCATGCTATCCAAAAGTATGGAATCATGAAACCTCATCAAAAAATTTCCCCATCATTCTTCTTGTTCAGATTTTGTACTCAAAATATCATGAAAACAAACTTTTCCTAAAACCACTCCAACAAATAGTTAGAATAGTTCACACACTTGCATGCTGGATTCACATATTACCAACAAAAACCCTTTTTTACATGAGTCCTTAAAATTTTTAGTACACAAAAATATGGATTGAATTATGAAACAATAATCCCCCATGACAACACTATCCAACTAATAGACGAGAGAGGGGAAAAAGACATACCTCAATCATGATGAGAATGTGGTTGTACACCCATTTTCAGCTCAATTTTAAAAAAGCGTACTTTGGTAATGGGGTTTTGAAAATTTCAACAACTTCTTCCGAGGTAGAAATATATTCCTGCATCAAATCATTCTTATCCACATGCTCATTGATGAAAGGAAATTTTCTATAAATATGTTTTGAATGAGAATATTGTTCTATATTCTAGGTAAGGTTGAATTCACTTTGATTATAACAATCTAAAATCAAGGGTAACTTCAATTCAACATGTAAGTCTTCTATGTGTGTTTTCATCCACATAAGTTAAGTAGCGGATTGAGTGGAAGAAACATAATCTGCTTCATCTAGGTTAAGAGTTACTAAATTTTGTTTCATTTTATTCCAAATAACATAACATTTCTTTACAAGGAAAACTCCACTAGATGCAGATCCTATATTATCAGAATTTTATGCCCAACCAGCAATAGTATACCCAACAAAGTGAATAATTTATGAGCTATTATAGATGATTATAAAATTTTTCATTCCATTGAAACATCTAAGAATTATGTTTCAAGTAATTCAATGTAATTATTTTTTAGCACTCTAAAATATTTCACATATGGTAATAGGGAAAAAATATTGGGAATTAAGGCAGTAAAATATAAAAAACTTCCAATTGGCTTTCAAAACACTTTTAGATCAACTTTCTTGCCATATATGTATTTAGAAAACATGGTTACCATTGATATTGGTGTGGAAATTGGTTTTAGTATTTCCATGATTGTCTTATTAAAATTTACATTAAAATTATCTTATTGAGAAAAAAAGTTGTTTATTTTTCTATATGATTTGTAATGAAAGAATTTATTTCATTCCTCCTAGCATGGACATCTTAAAAAACAATTTTATTTTTATAAAATCCTTCAAAATATCATTCATCATTCACAAAAAATAGTTTTTCATCAATAAAAAAAATTATGATGAATAAAAATAATGACTTTCAATGATGAAAGGATTTCCATCAATTCTTCTTTACCTAAAATTTGTCTTCCTAATAAAAGTATCCAATTTTGAATTCCATTATCTGGGAGCTTGTTTTATCCCATACAATGTTTTATTCATATTACAATCATAACATTCATCTTTACCAAAAAAATTACCAGATGGTTTTTCAATATAATCTTCTTTATAAAGATATTTGCAACTATGTTGGAGAAAAAGATCATCCTGGCAGAGATGATCCTTTCGGAAGAACGCAAGACCAGGGATAACTCAAGGGTGAAATGGCTTCGAGAAGGGGATACGAACTCGGCATATTTCTGTGCATGCATTAGGGAGAAAAAATGTATTACTGAGCCTAAAATCCTACTGGAGAACGGGTCCTACCCTGATGACATGGATGTGGTCAAGCCGATGGCACACACGACATTCAAGGAACTCCTGGCTGGCCCACATGGAGGGATGCTGAATGGATATCCTAGTGGCAGTGCTGGACTGTGGGACGTAATCCCTTGCCAGGTATCCACTCAGGAAAATGACTCTATGGAGGCTTTAACGGATGAGGGGGGAATCAAAGAGGCGATGTTTCACCTTAAACATGATAGTGCGCCGGGGCCAGATAGTTTTCCAGGGTGTTTTTACAGAGCATCGTGGGAGATGGTTAAAAGAGACATAGTGGATGAAGTATAGGACTTCTTCCAAGGGGGAACTCTGCCAAGGGTGGCTAGCACTACAACTCTGGTGCTGATACCAAAGATCAAGGACCCCTCCTCATTGATCGACTACAGGCCAGTTAGCATGTGTAACTTTCCTTACAAAATCCTGGCTTGCACAATAAATCTAAGACTGTCCAAGTACCTTCCCCGCTTGGTTTCAATGGAACAGCATGGATTTGTGAGGGACCACTCCATCCAAGGTGCCATCACTTTGGAATAGGAAATGTTTAGAGATATCCACATGAAAACCTATGGTTCCAACATGGCGGTCAATCTGGACATGAGTAAGGCTTATTACAGGATTAAGTGGGGATTTATTAAGAGAGTACTCACGAGAATGGGTTTCTCCACCTGGGCAGCTGATATCTTGTTCAAATGTTTTAGTTCTTCATGGATGGATATCTCTTTCATGGTGAGAACCCATGGATTTTTCAAGGCAATGTGTGGGCTTCGGCAAGGAGACCCCCTTTCTCCATGTATTTTCATCCTCATACAGGACTCTCTTAGCCGACTCTTGAACAAAGCAATTTCTAGTAGGGACATCCTCCCATTCTGTAGAAAAAAGAACCTCATCTTAGTATCCCACTTGATGTTCACTGATGATATGATAATCTTCTCAAATGATGGTAAACTATCGGTTCGTAGTCTAAACAGGATTCTAGAGGAGTACTGCTCTTGGAGTGGGCCAGGTGATCAACAAATCCAAAATAAACCTTTATATTTCCATCAAATGCACTTCCAGAAGGGAAACTCATCTGTGCAGCTGGCTCAACATATAGCGCGACTCCTTTCCAATGGAGTACATTGTCTCCCCAATCACCTCAGGATGATTGAGAATCTATGACTCTGATCAGGTTGTAAATAGGATTATAAGATGGGTCTTTAACTTGAAAAATAACTACCTCTCCTTTGGGGCCCAGATAGCTCAAGTGAACAGTTTATTGTTTGCTATCCCAGTCCATTCTATGGCGTCAACCTATATGCCGATGGGAGTCATCAAGGCTATTGAGAAGGTGCTGGCCAGATTTGTTTGGGACACTCTATCGGAAGGGAAAAAGCATTGGATTTCATAGGACAAGATGGCCAAACCCATAGGTGAGGGTGGGATCAATGTTAGAAGCTTAAGAGACACGATCCTTGGTTTGCATGCTAATCTTGTGTGGGAAGTTATTAAAGAAAAATCACTGTTGGGGAAGGTAATGTCGCAGATGGCTAGGAGTAGTGTGGACACGGTGAGTACCCATGGGTCCCTTCTCTGGGCCAAGATCCTCCCCCTTATTCCGAGCATCAAGATGCAATATCGATGGGTTATTGGAGAGGGAATATCAATTTTTGGCACTGAAACTTGGCAAGATAAGTGCTTGGCTACCCTGTATGTCCAACCCCTGATATTTCCTTCATGGAGGCAAACCAGTAACCACAGTTCATCAAGGATGTTCTGAATGCGAACCAGTTTTAAACTTATGAGTTAATCTCTTTTAATGCTGAGCCTGAAAAATGTGTCTTCTCCCCTTCTACTACGAGGAAGTTCACGATGAGGGACTTTCACCGGACCTTCACCTATCAGGATGTTAATGATGAATGGAATGAGACACTGTGGTGCGGCAAGATACCTACAAAATATAGCTTCCTTTGCTGTAGAATGAGAAACCAAGACCTCCTTATGGATGACAAAATCAAAAAACTGGGTATTCCTCTGAAATTGTGTTGCCAGTGCTGTAGGAACAAGAACGAAGAAAGCATCAACCACATCTTCTTTAAAGGCGGCTGGGATTAGGAGGTTTGGATATAATTTTGTGGGTTCATTGCTTCTTTCTCCCAGGACCCTCAAGATGGACCATTCTTGCACTGCTGGTTCCAGGGAACAAATGGAAAAGGCCAAGAAAGGAGGGATCATGCAATATTTTTCAACGCAGGCTACTGGAGCCTATGGCTCGCTCATAATCAGGCGCGCTATGAGGGGTCATCACCAACAGGGTGGACCATCGCTATCCGAGAAAGAACTCTTCTGACCGACCTGGTGAATCTCTCTAGTGGATGGAAGCATACCCCTACCCTGAGGATGCTCCAAGTGATCTCTCCAGTGGCCCAACCCCTCATCAGGCAGGGAAAATGGGTGCAGTGGAAACCCCCTGACAATGGCCTCAAACTCAATACTGATGGTTATTTTTGTGTGGGGGACATGCGAGGAGGTGGGGTCATCTGTGACTTTTGAGGCAGTGTTATACTAGCCTTCACAGCCCACTATGGCCTAGGAAATTCTATGCAAAGCGGAGGCCTAGGCTTTACTCACAGGCCTAAATCTTTGTAAGAAGTGGAAAATTGTTTTATCTCATGTTGAAACGAACTTCAAGATAATCCATGAATCCATGCAAGAGAAAGGTCACATTCCGTGGACGATAACATACACGACCAGGAGGTGTAGAACCCTCATCAATAGCAATATGTGAGTTTCTCACACTTCATGGGAGGGGAACAAGGTCACTGACCATCTTGCTTCTCTGGCCATCCAAGGCTCCATTGTCTCCTGTCTTAATACTTTCTCTAGCTTCAAACCCGAGGGGGTGAATCTGATACGAGGGATGCCCTTGGTCTTCGCTACTTTCGACCCCCCTAGTTCTTAGTTGGGTCCGCATGTGTCCCTTCTCCCTTGGTCCTTTGGTATAAAAATCTAATGTTATGGTGATGATATTAGATCAATAGTCTCATTAATATCAGTGCCTTCAATCTTTGAGTAACATTTTCACACTAATATTGCAATGTTCCTTATCACTTCACCTTCATAATGTTTCATGTTCTAGAAAACCCATTTTGTACTAATTAAAGTTTTGTAATTTGTCTTGGGTATAAGCTCCCAAGTACCATTCTATTCTATCTAACCAACTCTTCATTCCTTGTCTGATCCCATTTCAGATTCTCAAAAGATTCATTCACATCATTCGGCTCAAATATTGAATAAAACAAAGTGTGTGCAATTTTTTTGATATTATCCTTTTTTGAAACTTATGATGTTGATCACAAAAAATGTTCTAAGAATCCACATTATTCCTCAATCTGGGATGATATTTTATAGTTTCTTCATCATCACTTGAAATAGCTGAGTGTGAATCTTTTTCTTGAGTGGGATAACTGTTATCATTATCTTGATCATGTTTTTTGACCAAAATTATGTTATCTTAATCATCATCCATATTATCTTGTTAAATGTTATCTTCTTCAACCTTTTCAATAACCTAGAAATTAAAAGAATCAATTATTCTACCCATTTAATTATTCAAACAACTATATTTTCTTCCTTCTCGAGCATAAATAAGAAAAATTCCATCTCCACCTCTATATTCAAACATTCAAACTTTTAGACATTTCTTCTTTATGACTCATCGAATCCCAAAAAATGTTCACTATTTGAAACATATAGTTTTATAAAAAAATCATATGGATTCATATCTGAACATGGAATGTAAAAGAATTGATATTAGATATACAAATCATTACTCATGGCTTACCTCCAAAATTGATGAGATGGATTATTCTCAATTATTATAGTTCTATAATTTCCACCAAACTTTTTTTCTTCCTTTCAGAAAGCCCAATTTTTTATGAGTTTTCGGTGAAATGAACTCATGACGAATTCCATGCATCTCATGATAGTATTAAAATTATTTATTTATATACACATCAGCATGATCTCTTCTCAACTTCTTCACTAAATAATCAAATTCCTTTATATCTTTCATCCTAGAACTTTTATACATTAAAAGAGAATTAGAATTATGTTTCATATACATAACACAAGTAATGTGATTAAGGTAATCAATGAAATTGATGAACTACTTATTATAAATAGTTTAATATGTTCTCATTGGGCCACAAATATCAAAATAATTATTTTATAGGGGTATTTTTGAAGAAATGTTAACATTATCATGAATTAATTTTTTAATCTTTCCATTGTGAAAAATAGTGCAACACCAATATCTTCTTCCAGAAATATCAGCAATCCCACAAACACTGTCACTATTTGAAAATTTTATAATGTTTATTTGACACATGTGTCCCATACTTTTATGGAACAACTAGTTATTTCACCATTCCTGATGAGGCCGGAGGTCTTCACGGCCCCCAAAATTACATTTATTACTCCTAAACTAGTATAACAGTGCAGGGTAGATCCACAAAGAAGGCAGATGTGAATTATAGGTTTTATTCAAAAGTAACTTCAATGTTGTCAGTAATGGAGATAGTGAACATTGATTTTATTATTACTTTTTATTTTTTTATATTTATATTAAGGAAAGCAGTAAAGTAAATAGTGTTTACAAAAACAAAATCAATTACTAGTAACTAATGAACTATGAACTACTATAAAATTATCATAAGAGAACAAAATACTAAAATAATGAAGCAAGGTCGAAGGTGAAAATCAAATATAATACTTAAGAATTTTAATCCAATGGTTTAAAGAATACCTTCTAAACTACACATTATTGAATTACACCTCAAGAAATAAAGGGGAAAAATCTCCCTCCCTAGGATGCTCAACACTCAGTAAACTGATTTTAGGAGTTTGCTACTCCAAATTCAGTTAAACCGCTTGACAATTATAAAATGATAACAATCAGAAATAATCTTGCTGTAAATTACCATATGTAAAGACGTTAATGCTTAGAAAATGTATTCAAGAACTAAATCACCAGTAGAACTTGAATTTATGAATATTTAAAACATTTAATGTGTGAAACAACGAAATAAGGATTCATTATACAATCTCGCTGATTGATTAGGTTTCTAAAAATTATAAAGTGAATGAAGAAGTCTGGAAGATTGAACAACAAAATTGAATTCCCAAGGTAACACAACTAATCTCTTGATCATATTGATTTAATAAATTAAAAAAAATCGATTAAAGAGTATTGAGAACTTAAGTACAAGATGGTAAAATAACTCCCTTAGTGATGTTATGTTCTCAGGTTCCTTCGCATCCATGTCTGCTCTCTCATCTCCCAGGAGTTTTCTCTCTCTAAAAATGGTGTTCGTGGAATGAATGAGCATTCCCTCAAAACTAATGATTGCTCTAGTTTAAGTAGCTACAGTCAGAAGCTTCCTATAACCACTTCCTTTCCACAGGCTTCAATTGTCCTTCACCTATGCACCACACAACGTGCGTTCCTTCGCGACTGGCATGTCGCGCTGGGTTTTCCCTCATAAATAACTTCCATTGAGTTAGTAGCGTGAACCTGGACATGTTTTTGACTTTGGTATGAACCTGCACATATACAATTGAATATAAAAGAAAAGAAATGAAAGAGCAAAGAATGAAGAATAGTTATTTTTTAAGATAAGTGTTATATTACTCGTTACAAGTTAACTAAAGTTAATTAATAAATATCTTAATTGATAATTATTATTTAATTTGATATTAAAAATGTTATTCGCTTAATATTACTATGGTAAAACATAAGTTTATTTAAATTTTTTTAATTTAATCAAGATATTAAAAATAAAAACTAAATTTTTTAGTTCAACATTTTTCACTAATTTATTAAAATTTGACAACATGAATAAATAAGTAATTAAAAATTTAATATTTAAGATTGAATTAATAATTTTATTATTAATATTTAAGAAATTAAATTTCATTATTAATTTAAATATATATAAATTTATCTATTAGTTTATTTTAATTTAATAATTAAAATTAATTCATTAGTTTTAAATATTTTTAAATTAATTAGTATATTTTATAGTTTATTAATTATATATTTGTACTATAATAAGTATATTAATTTATTATTAATTATTTTTGTATTTTAGTTTATAATTTATCTATTTATTAATATTATAATTGTTCAAATTCACAACTTTATTTGAAATTCTATTATATTCTTTTAATTAATTAAAGTTAACTTTTACATTTACTTTACATTTTTTTCTTTCTGTTTTACTTTACATTTATTATTATTTTTATTATTTAATTTTTTAACTTCTTCCTCCCCCAAACCTGCGTAGCAAGGGGGGATTCTTCTTCCATTGACCGGGCAGCAGCGACCTCCTCCAATCCAGCGCGCCGCGGCTCTACCAGTAGTAGGCTTCAGCTTCGTTATGGCTGACACCTCCACCGGCATCCCAGCTCTTCATCCTTCCCACAACAGCGGCCTGTGAGGGCGGTACAACTCCCTCAACAGTGGCGCGGTGGTCCTTGGCCTACAGTGTGGTCTTCAGCCTTCAGTGGTAGTCCTCAGCGACGGACAACGGCATCGGTGAAGGGATCCAGTGAATGGTGTGGTGTGACTTGGATCCAAAGGACTCCTGAGGTGACAAAGAAAGTCCCATAAAGCAGATAACTCCAACTCTTTAAGCAGGTGTCGGAACAACCTCAACTCTGAGGGTTTGATCTGATGAGATCTGGTACCAATTTGAAATTTTCTTTAAGATAAAGTGGTTAATTTTATTGGTTGAGTCTGCGTTGAAATGAAAAGAAAAAGGAGAAGGTTGGAAAGGAAAGGGTGGAAATTGGAAGAGGATTGATCGCTTAACAAGGTAGCGGTGAGGTGAAGGGGAGTAGGAAAAACAAATAAATGTCTATCAGTGAGGATGTTACTGATAGACAGAAATAAAAGAAGAGAAACAGCAAGAGGTTCACTGATAGAAAATATAAGGAAAAAAGCAGGCATAGGGAGTAACTGTTACGAAATAAAAAAAAACAAAATCTCCCCTACAAAATAAAAATAAGAGTCACCAATAAATTAAAATAAAACTGATTACCATTATAGAAACAATAATAAGCTCAATGTTAGTACAAAATAAAGAAAGGAAAGAACCTGCGTGGAGGATAAATAAAACATGTTACCGTTAAAAATAAAAATGATAGAGTCACTGGTACAATTAAATAGAACATGTTACTATTAGAAAATAAAAATAAAGGGGTCACTGTTAGCTTAAAATCAAAGGGAAGTAGTGCAGTGCAAGGTCACCGATACAAAATAAAAATTAAGGAGCTTACCGGTAACACAAAAAAAAGATTCATTGATAGTTTAATTAAAATAGACAGTTCACTGGTAGTATAAAATTAAGAGCTAACGGTAACCTTAAAAATAATTTAAAATTATATGTTTAGTAAACTAATTAAAAAGACTGAAAATAATGAATTACAAGAATGTAAAATACGATAAATTTAAAAAAATATTTTTATTAAACCTCAAAATATTAAAACCACAATTAAGATTATTAATTGATTACACATAAGTTAAGAACTGAATGATTAATAAACTAACATGTTAAATTGATTAAATTAAAATAACAATATAAATAATTACAGGATACCAGCAAGTGAAAATGAAGAGTATTAGTGACCCAGTAGGTTATCGCTAGTTATAGTCTACCTCACCGGTAGGCAAAAACCAATAGAAAATGAATTAATAATCAAACTGCGTACATAAAATAATATAATTAATGTTTAAAAACTTGTAATTAATTAATTAAACTACTATTTGAACACATAATATTAAAGGAAAACTATTTTATTTAATTAAAACTAAAATTATTTACATAAAAGATTAGCATGATGACTAAACATATTAATTAAAATTGTTAACCTATTCTAATGTAACTAAATAATAAGATAAAATATTTAAATAAAGACTAAATTAAATAGAATTGCGTTGATTTAATAATTGTTTAAAATAGATATTAAATTATTAAAATGTCAGGCAGATTTAAATTAACCATACTAAATAAGACACAATTAATGTTGATTTTTTTAGTAAGATTAAAATAATTATTTTGATGACTAATAATACATAATAAATTATTAAAATTGATTAATTATCAAAGATAACTATAAAAATACAAATGTAAAAATATTTGGTATAAAGTGATTAAATAATTAATTAAATCATTAAAAATTAAGTAAAAAGATGTCGCAAAACCATGTAAAAATAGAGCCAAATCAAATTCCCCAACACTTAAGCATTGTTTGTCCTCAAACAATATCATGTTTTATTTTCTTTGAAAACAGTAAAGTGTGTTTTTGATTAAGATCACACTGTGACATGTCCAACACTAAAAGTAGAGGACATAAAATAATAGAAGGCTTTAAGAAAATGAATTACTCATATGAATCTTGCCTATGACAAATAATCAAGGGTATTTAAGAAAGCTATGAGTCATCAAGCAATGAAGATGCCATGCATCATATTTGATACTACTTAATGACTCACATTAATCCAATCTCATGTTATAAGTCCAATAATGACAGAAGATAAAATATCAATGGAATGAAGATCTTAACCAAGAATCTTTGTACTTTGACTTTTTCACCTAGGTTCCAAAAATAATTAATTTTCTTTTGTGAATCACCGCAATGAGACAACCAAAATGACTTCCATATAAATCAACTGACCCCTTCTTCATCTGGAATTCATCATTCCCCTCACCTTAATGAACTCATTTTGACCCTAGACACTTTATTTAATTTTTCCCAAGTCATGTGTCATTGTGCTAAGCACTATGCAATGCACTTAGTCAATGTGAATAGAGGACTTAATGTTAACAGGAACACACCCAGTATCTAGGGTCTCAGAGACTCACCGTGCGATCCCAGATGCCCAAATTACTCCAGTTTCAAAATATTTATATAGAAACCATCTACATTGGATCATTAAATTAATTAATTTTAATAATTAAAAGATAAATGAGGCCCCTAGAATCAGAATCAATCTTCCAGTTCCAAGGTTTATGATCATAGCTCCACAAACATGTAACCCATATTACTTTTAGAAGTAGGTTCTAAACTAAATTTCCATCAAATCACTAAGTAAGATCACTCATCAATCATCCCACCTCATCAATTTCAGACTTTACGATGTTATTAACTACCAGCAAAGAACTTTTCCGAAGTCAAGACCCAATTGAGTACAATGTAAAGCCTACAATTATGCAAGAATTTTGAAAAAAATTTATCCATTTTTTGAAAAAAAGTTTGAGTTGCAATGGGAATTGATGGGCTTTAAATTAAGAAATATTTAACACAATCAAGAATTGACCCCCTCCACTACACTTAAAACCAAACTTTTTTCCCAAAGTAGACTTCCTGATATGGAAATGAACAATTAATCAATTAAAGTTCAAAATAGATTTTTAATTAAATAGATTTATGACATGTAAAAAAATCTCAATGAAGTTCAAAGAAATTTTTTGCCACAATAAATAAATAATCCTAAGGTTCATTAGAAAAAACATTAATTAACTTATATGACCAGTGAAAAAGATTTTCTATTAATGTTCAAAAAAGGCTTGTAACTTATGGGTGCAGAATTAATCGGGTGGAAGCATGTTTAGCAGAATTTATTCAGTTAGATATTAAATAAAGCATACAAAGTTCATGCTAAACACCCAACATTAATCGGATTCAAATGAACTGTAGCATGTACTCCCCCACACTTAGTTTTAAGCAGTGAAAATATTTTAATAACAAAAAAAATTCAGTTTCCAGCAGTGAAGTACATGTAGATTGTTTTTATTTACACATTGGCATACAACAAAATTCCATTCAAATATGAGCATAATTTTAAACATATGAATAATTTTTATTTCAGTAGCAAGAAAAACAGATGAATTTAATATAGTTCAAATCAAGCAATAGAATTTTCAGTACACATGTAGCAGATTTTTTCAATACAAGAAGAATTTTCCAAGCAAGGAAAACATGCAACGGATTTTTTTAAAGCATTAAGGAGCAGAAAAATGAAACAAAAAGTAATAGTAAGATACTTCCATAACTAGGTTTTCCATTACTACTTCAGCATGGTAATTCCACTCCTTAAATGGCATAATATAATCATCCTAGAAACACATAGTATGTAAACTAGGAACAAAAATCCAACAGATATAGAGCATATGGAAGACAACAAAGCAGAACTTTATTCAACACTAAACAATACAAAAATGAAAACAAAGAAAGAGCATGAGTTGACTCTGATGAAGTACTGCTTTTAAATTATTTAGTTAGTCTTTATTTATTTACAATTTTTTTTTGAAAAAAAAATAAAATCCATGGGTTTCCTCCCATGCAGCGCTAGGTTTAAAGTCTCCAGCCGGACTCACCTAGCAACTAACCGTAGTCACTAGGTGGATGTGGTTTCCTTAATAATAACCACCACATATGTTTGGACCTATTATTTTTAATATAATGATGATATTTGTGGGAAACAAGACTAAGGTATACTAAAACCAAACTCTCATAACCTGAAATAACCCCTATGTAGCACCGTTTAACTATAGTGGGTATAGTGATGTCTAATTACAGAATAAGTCCAAAAATTTCAAGATTTTAATCCTCGTAAAGGGACAATATAGATCTAGGTTCATCAAAGGGTGTAACATTGACCTCAGAGCTATATTTCTTAACCTCAACACTAATAGGTTCAAATTCAAGGGTGAAAATGTGTGAATACTAAATAGTAGGTTCAAGAAGAGATTCAATAGAGTGTTGAACAGAATAATGTAAAGTGGAACTCATTTCTAATTCTTCCTCTAAAATACTATCAGTATCATGAGAAGGATCAAAACCCTTCACAGGTGAGGATGGAAGTGATAGGCAGGGACGAGAATTTATTTTATCACAAACAGATTCATGTCTAATAATGTTATAAATCTCCTCATAAAGATCCTCATCTATTAACTCACACTGAACATCTACTAATTCTATCAAATCAGTTCTGGCTAGATCAAGTGTGTGTTAATGCCTACTTTAGGTTCATGTTCAAAATACTCATTTCCCAAAACCGTTTCATTTGAGTGTTGCAATTCAATTTCAGGAGAAGAATTGTACAATTCAGTTTCAATAAATTCAGTTTCCAAGATGTTCATATTAAGACAATTCTCCTCAAGTTGGCGAACACTGATTTCCATTTTATTGCACAATGGTTCAGAAAAGTGATTACTATGAGAATAGGGAAATGAAAACTCATTAGTTAGTCTTTCTTAAAATATCACTCCCTCATCCTCAAAATCCGACAACATTTCAAAATTTCTTGGGTTTACATGTTCAAAATATGGAAGAGAGGTTTCCAATTGAGGTTCAAGGATTTGAGATTCTGTGATTTCCACCATAAGTTACTCTTCCAATGTGTTCTTAATATCAAGTTAATACTCATTGTTCAGAAAATTAGAAAAATTGGGTGAAGAATTATTTACTTTCAAGTTTTCAGTTTCAAGTTTGACATCAACCCAAGTGACTTCATTCTCAAAATTTCTAAAACAATTTTTTTCCCCAATATAGGAATTATGAAGAGAACTGGGAATTAATTTTCAATATTTTTCAATTCATCTTCAAAATTTTCCAACACAACAACATTAATGTTCTTTATCGGATTATCAATGTTGTGTTCTTGACTCATAGAGTTGTTTATTTCCAAATTTAGATCAACTGAGTCAAATTTTTCAAAGAGAATGATTTATTGTCTGGTTTCAAAGTCACTCTCTTATTCTAAATAATTTTTAAATCTTTTATAAACATTTTATTTTTCATTTTCATCAAATTCATCTCATTCCTTATCTTTAGTTTTAATTACAATAGCATGTTTTCCAATCTTTTCATTCTTTGATCTTGCTCTTGAGAATCTTTATGTTGAATTTCATGGGTTCTATTTATCTAATTGTTAATTAATTCTACCCTAGCATCCAATTTAGAATCAATTAGGTCAATTTTAGCTAGGGTGTCAGGACTGGGCTCAAGATATTCATCCTCTTCATAGAAAGAAGTCTGTTGTGGCTGGTTATAGACACACTGCAAGGTAGTATGTCCATAATCTATACAAAAAACATCGTAAGGTCCCGATTGATTCCTATTCTAATGCTGTATCATTTTCCATTAAACTAAAAACAAATGAGTTTACGCACACTAGGTTGCACAGTTGAGAAGATTTTTTTTAAAACAACAAAAGCAACAGATACGTTTCAAAGCAGTTTTTTTTAAATCATATTTTTTAAATGATTTTTTTAATTTTTTTATTGTTTTTTTTATTTTTCAAAACCTAGAAAATTAGTGCGTGCCTTCCCCAAAAATGGTGAAAAGTTTTGATGAAGCCGGAGGTCGTTACGACCCTCAAAATTACATTTATTACTCATACACTAGTATAACAGTGCAGGGTCGATCCACTAAGAAGGAAGATGAGAATTTTAGGTTTTATTCAAAAGTAACTTCAGTATTGTTAGCAGTGGAGATAGTAAACATTGATTGTATTATTAGTTTTTAATTTTTTTATATTTATTTTAACGTAGGAAGTAAATTAAACAATGTTTTAAAAAAACTAAATCATTTACTAGTTACTAATGAACTAAAAACTACAGTAAAACTAACATTAGAGAACAAAATACTAAAATAAAGCAGCAAGGCCGAAGGTGAAAATCAAATATAATAATCAAGAATTTCAATATACTGGTGTATTGAATACATACTCCACTACACTTTATTGAATCACACCTCAATAAATAAAGGTGAAAAATTTCCCTCGCCAGGAATCTCAACACACTGTAAACTGATTTTTGGACTTCGCCACTCCAAATTCAGTTAAACCGCTTGACAATTATAAAATGATAGAAATCATAAATAAAATCACCATAAATTACTAGATGTAAAGATGTTAATGCTTTGAAAAAATATTCAAGAACTACCTCACCAGTAGATCTTGAATTTATGAATATTTAAAACATTTAATGTTTGAATCAACTAAACAGAGATTCATTATTCAATCTTGCAGATTGATTATGATTCAAAAAATTAAAAAGTGAATGAATAAGTATGGAAGATTAACCAATAGAATAAAATACCCAAGCTAACCCAACTAATCCCTTGATCGTATTGATTTATGTAATGAAAAAAATTGATTACAGAGTTTTGAGAACTTATGTACAATAAGGGAAAAGAACTCTCTTAGTGATGCTCTTTTCTCAGGATCCTTCACATCCATGTCTGCTCTCTCATCTCCCGTGAGTCTTCACTCTCCAAAAATGGTGTTTGTGGAATGAATGAGTGTCCCCTCAAATCATCTACTTGCTCTAGTTTATGTAGCTACTGTCAGAAGCTTCCTGTAACCACTTCCTTTCCATAGGCTTCAATCGTCCTTCACATATGCACCACACAACGTGAGTTCCTTTGCTACTGGCACACCGCACTAGTTTTTCCCACGTAACTAACTTCCGTTGAGTTAGTTGCGTGAACCTGGACATGTTTTCGAATATGATATGAACCGACACATATAAAATAGAATAGAAAAGAATTGAAATGAGAGTGCAATGAAAGAAAAATAGATGTTTTTTAAGTTAAGTGCTATATTACTCATTACAAGTTAACTAAAGTTAATTGATCAATATCTTAATTGATAATTATTATTTACTTTGATATTAATAAAGTTATTCACTTAATATTACTATGGTAAAACATAAGTTTATTAAAAAGTTGTTAATTTAATTAAGTTAATAAAAATAAAAAATAAATTTTTTAGTTTAACATTTTTCACTAATTTATTAAAATTTGACAACAAGAATAAATAAGTAATTGAAATTTTAATATTTAAGATTAAATTAATAATTTTATTATTACTATTTAAGAACTTAAATATGAAGCTAAATTTAAATATATATAAATTTATCTATTAGTTTATTTCAATTTAATAAGTATAATTAACACTTTGGTTTTAAATATTTTTAAATTAATTAGGTATTTTATAGTTTATTAATTATATATTTATACTATAATCTGTATATTAATTAATTTCTAACAATTATTATTAATTTAGTTTTGTATTTTATTTTATAATTTATCTATTTATTAATATTATAATTGTTTATATTTATTAATTTTTGTCAAATTATATTATATTCTTTTAATTAATTAAAGTTAACTTTTACTTTAACGTTACTTTTTTTTTTCTTTTTTTAACTTTACTTTTATTATTATTTTAATTATATAATTTTTTATTAACTTCTTCCTCCCACAAATCTGTGTAGTAAGGGGGAGGCATTCTTCTTCCTTTGAACCGAGTGATGGCAAGCTCCTCCACTCCAGCGCTGCGTGACATTACCAGCATGTGCCTTCAACTTCGTCACAGCCCACACCTCCAGTGACATCCCAGCTCTTCATCCTTCCAGCAATAGCGGCCTATGGTGGCGGCGTAGCTCCGTTAACAGTGGCACGGTGGTCCTCATCCTACAGCGGTGGTCCTCTGCCTTTAGTGGAGGTCCTTAGTGATGAACAGAAGCGGTAGTGAAGGGATCATGTGAGTGGTGTGGCATGACATGGATCCAGCGGACTCCTTAGGTGGCGACGAAAGTCCCGGAAAGTAGAAAACTCCAACTCCTTAAGCATGGTTTGACACAACTTCAACTCTGAGGGTGTGATCTGATGAGATCTGGTCCAAATTTGAAATTATCTCTATGTTATAGTGGTTGATTTTACTGGTTGATTCTGCGTTGAAATGAAAATAAAAATGAGAAGGTTGGGAAGGGAAATGTGGAAACTGGATGAGGTTCGATCGCTTAACATGGAAGCGGTGAGGTGAAGGGGAGTAAGAAAAACAAATAAATGTCTATCAGTGAGGGTTTTACTGATAGACAGAAATCAAAGAGGAGAAATAGCAAGAGGGTCACTGATTGAAAATAAAAGGAAAACAACAGGCGTTGGGAGTCACTGTTACGAAATAAAAAAAAATCACCGCTACAAAATAAAAATAAGAGTAACTGATACATTAAAATAGAACCGATTACCATTATAGAAAAAATAATAACCTCACAGTTAGTATAGAATAAAGAAAGGAATGAACATGCTCGGAGGATAAATAAAACATGTTATCGTTAAAAATAAAAATGATAGAGTCACTGGTATAATTAAATAGAACATGTTACTATTAGAAAATAAAAATAAAGTGGTCACTGTTAGCTTAAAATCAAAGGGAAGAAGTATATTTCAAGGTCACCAATACAAAATAAAAAATAAGAATCTTACCTGTAACACAAAAATAAAAATAAAAATATTCATTGATAGTTTAATTAAAATAGACAGGTCAATGCTAGTATAATTAAGAGCTAACGGTAACCTTAAAAATAATTTAAAATTAAATGTTAAGAAAACTAGTTAAAAAGATAGAAAATAATTAATTAAAATAATTTTAAATAATATTAATTTAAAACAATATTTTTATAAAACTTCAAAATATTAAAACCACAATTAAGATTATTAATTGACAACACTTAAGTTAAGAACTGAATGGTTAATAAACAAACATGCTAAAATAATTAAACTAAAATAACAATATAAATAATTACAGGGTAGCAGCAAGTGAAAATGGAGAGTATTGGTGACCCAGTAGGTTACCACTAGTTATAGTCTACCTCACCGGTAGTCTAAAACCAATAGAAAATGAATTAATAATCAAACTGCGTACATAAAATAATATAATTAATGTTTAAAAACTCTTAATTAATTAATTAAACAACTATTTGAATACATAACATTAAAATAAAACTATTTTATTTAATTAAAACTAAAATTATTTACTTAAATGATTAGCATGATGACTAAACAAATTAATTAACATTGTTAACCTATTCTAATGTAACTAAATTAAATGATAAAATATTTAAATAAAGAATAACTTAATTAAATTGAATTACGTTGATTAAATAATAGTTTAAAATAGATATTAACTTATTAAAAAGTTAGGAAAATTTAAATTAACCAAACTAAATAATACATAATTAATGTTGATTAGTTTAGTAAGATTAAAGTTATTATTTTGATGACTAGAAATACATAATAAACTAGAAAAATTGATTAATTAACAGTGTTAACTATAAAAATACAAAAGTACAAATATTTGGTATTAAGTGATTAAATAATTAATTAAATTATTAAAAATTAAGTAAAAAGATGTCGCAAAAATATGTAAAAATAGAACCAAATCAAATTCACCCACACGTAACCATTGTTTATCCTCAAAAAATGTCATGTCTTATTTTCTTTGAAAACGGTAAAGTGTTTTTATGATTAAGATCACACTGTAACATGTACAGCACTAAAAATAGAGGACATAACATAACAACATGCTTTAAAAAAATGAATTACTCATATGAATCTTTCCTATAACGAATAACCAAGGGTATTTAAGAAAGATATGAGTCATCAAGAAATGAAGGTATCGTGCCTCATATTTGATACTACTAAATGACTCACCTCAATCCAATCTCAGGTTCTAAGTCCAAGAATGACAGAAGTTAAAATATCAGTGGAATTATGGTCTTAACCATGGAACACTGTACTTTGAACTTTTCACCTAGGTTCTAAAAATAATTAATTTTTTTTGTGAATCACTTCAATGATACAACCAAAATGTATTCCATATATATCAACTGACCCCTTCTTCATCCAGCGGTCATCAATCCCCTCACCTTAATGAACTCATTTTTGACCCTAGACACTTTATTTAATTTTTCCCAATCCATTTATCATTTTTCTAAGCACTGTGCAATGCACTTATTCTATGTGAATAGAGGTCTTAAAGTTATCAGGAATGCACACAACATCGAGGGTCTCAGAGACTCACCGTGGGATACCAGATGCCCAAATTACTACAGTTTCAAAAGATTTATATAGAAACCATCTACATTGGCTCATTAAAGAAATTAATTTTAATATTTAAAATATAAATGAGGCCTGTAGAATAAGAATCAAACTTCCATTTCCAAGGGTTATGATCATAGCTCCACAAACATGTAACCCATATCACATTTAGAAGTAGGTCCTAAACTAAATTTCCATCAAATCACTAAGTAAGATCACTCAACAATCATCCAACCTCATCAATTTCAGACTCTAATTAGTTATTAACTACTAGAAATGAACTTGTCCTATGGCAAGAACCTATTTATTACAATGTAAAGTCTAAAATTATGCAAGAATTTTGAAAAAAGTTATCCATTTTTTGACAAAAAGTTTGAGTTGCAATTGGAATTTATTGGATTTCAATTAAGCACAACTTAGAATAGTCAAGAATAAACCTTCTCCCCCACACATAAAACCCATCTTTTCCCCCAATGTTGACTTCCAAATATGGAGAAGAACAATTAATCAATTAAATTTCAAGACAGATTTTCAATCAAGTAGATTTTTGACATGTAAAAAAACTCAATGTAGTTCAAAGAAATTTTTTGCACAATAAATAAATAAACAGCAGGTTCATTAGCATAAATTTTAATTAACATATATGACTAGTGACAAAGATTTTCAATTAATTTTCAAACAAGGCTTGTATCTTATAGGTGCAGAATTAATCGGGTGTTTGCATGTTTGGCAGAATTTATTTATTTAGGTATTCTATAAAGCAGACAAAGTTCATGCTAAACACCCCAAAATTAATCAGATTCAAAATAATTGTAGCATGTACTCCCCCACACATAGTTTTACGAAGTGAAAAGATTTTAATAACAAAAAAAATTCAGTTTCTTGCAGTGAAGTACATGTAGATTTTTTTAATTTACACAGTGACATACAGCAAAACTCCATTCAAATACGAGAAGAATTTCAAACATATGAAGAATTTTTATTTCAGTAGAAAGACAAATAGATGAATTAAATATAGTTCAAATCATGCAACAGAATTTTCCGTACACATATAGCAGATTTTTTTAATACAATCGGAATTTTCCAAGAAAGCAAAACATGCAGCAGATTTGTTTCTAAAGCATTAAAGAGTAGAAAAATGAAACAAAAATTAAGAATAAGATACTTCCCTGACTAGGTTTTACATTACTCATTCATCATGGGAATTGCAATCCTTAAATGGCATAATAGCATCATCCTACAAACATATAGTATGTAAACCAAGAACAAAAATCCAGCCGATATAGATCATATGGAAGACAACAAAGTAGCACTTTATTCAAAACTAAATAGTACAAAAATGAAAACAAAGAAAGAGAATGGTTTGACTCCCAGGAAGCACTGGTTTTAAAGTCTTTAGTTAGACTCTATTTAATTACAATTTTTTATTACAAAAAAAGAAAAACCCTCGGATTCCTCCCATGAAGTGCTAGGTTTAAAGTCTCCAGCCGGACTCACCTTGCAACTAAACATAGTCACTAGGTGGATTTGGTTTCCTTAATAATAACCACCACATATGTTTGGACCAATTATTTTTAATAGAAAGATTATATTTGTGGTAAACAAGATTAATGTAGACTAAAACCAAACTCTCATAACCTGTAATAACCCCTATGTAGCACCCTTTAACTGTACTGGGTATAGTGACGTCCACTTCCAGAATAAGTTCAAAAATTTCATGATTTGAATCCTTGTGAAAGGGAAACATAGATTTAGGTTCTTCAAAGGGTGTAGAATTGACTTAAGAGCTATCTATATTAATCTCAACACTAACAGGTTCAAATTCAAGGGTGAAAATGTGTGAATACTGAATAGTATGTTCAAGAAAAGATTTAATATAGTGCTGAACAGAATCATGTACAATGGAACTCAACTCTAATTCTTCCTCTAGACTACTATTAGTATTATGATAAGGCTCAGAACCCTTCATAGGTGAGGATTGAAGTGATAGGCAGGGAATAGAATTTATTTTATCACAAACAGATTCAGGTCTAACAATTTTATAAATCTCTTCCAAAAGATCCTCATCTGTTAACTCACACTGAACATCTATTACTTCTGTCAAATAAGTTCTTCCTATATCAAGTGTGTGTTCAACGTCTACATTATGTTAATGTTCAAGAGGATCATTTCCCAAAACCATTTCACTTTAGTGTTGCAATTCAATTTCAAGAGAAGAATTGTACAATTCAGTTTTAATAAATTCAGTTTCCAGGATGTTCACATTAAGACAATTCTCCTCATGTTGGCCAAAACTGATTTCCATTTTATTGCACAATGATTCAGAAAAGTGAATACTATGAGAATAGGGAAATTAAAACTCATCATTTAGTATTTCATCAAATATCACTCCCTCATCCTCATCATCTAACAACATTTTAGAATTTATTGGGTTTAGAGGTTCAAAATATGGAAGAGAGGTTTTCAATTGAGGTTCAAGGATTTTAGATTCTATGATTTACACCATAAGGTACAATTCCAATGTGTTCCCAATATCAAGTTCATACTCATTGTTCACAAAATTAGAAAAATTTGGTGAAGAATTTTTTACTTTCATGTTTTTAGTTTCATGTTTGACTTCAACCCGAGTGACTTTATTCTCAAAATTTCTAAAACAATGATTTTTCTCCAATGTAAGAATTATAAAGATAACTGGGTATTCCTTTTCAATATATTTCAATTAATCTTAAAAATTTTCCAACACTACAACTTTAATGTTCTTTATTGGATTATCAATGTTGTGTTCTGGACCCAAAGAGCTAGTTATATCCAAATTTAGTCAAACAGAGTCAAATATTTCAAAGAGAATGTTTTCTTGTCTAGTTTCACAGTCACAATCTTTTTCTAATTGATTTTCAAATCTTTTATAAACATTTTGTTTTTCATTTTCTTCAAATTCATCTTTTTTCTTTAACCTTTAGTTTTAATTACAAGAGAACGTTTTCCAGTATTTTCATTCTTCGATCTTGCTCTTGAGAATCTCTAAGTTGAATCTCATGGGTTTTAGTTAACCAATTGTTAATTAATTCCACCATAGCATCCAATTTAGAATCAATTAAGTCAATTTTAGCTAGGGTGTTAGGACAGGGCCCAAGATATTCATCCTCTTCAAAGAAAGAAGTCTGTTGTGGCTGGTTATAGACACACTGCCAGGCAGTATGTCCATAATCTATACAACAAACCCAGTAAGGTCCCAATTAATTCTAGTTCGGATGCTGTACAAATTCCCTTAAACTAAAAACAAATGAGTTTAAACACACAAGGTTGCACAGTTGAGTGGATTTTTTTAAAACAACAAAAGCAACAGATACAGTTCAAAGTAGTTTTTTTTAAATCAGATTTTTTAAATGATTTTTTAAATGTTTTTATTGTTTTTTTCAAACCCTAGACTATCGGTGTGAGCCTTCCCTGGAATCTTCGCCAAATTTTGATGAGGTCGGAGGTCTTCACGGCACTAAAAATTACATTTATTACTCCTACACTTGTATAGCAGTGCAGGGTTGATCCACAGATAAAAAAGAATAGAAATCTAGGCTTTATTCAAAAGTAACTTCACTATTGTCAGTAGTGGAGATAGTGAACATTGATTGTATTATTACTTTTTAATTTTTTTTATATTTATTTTATGGTAAGCAGTAAAGTAAACAGTTTTTTTAAAAAACTAAATCATTTACTAGTTACTAATGAACTAAAAACTACATTAAAACTAACATAAGAGAACAAAATACTAAAATAAAGCAGCAAGGTCGAAGGAGAAAATCAAATGTAATAATCAAGAATTTAAATCTATTGGTTTAATGAATACATTATCCACTACACTTTATTAAATCAAACCTCAAGAAATAAATGTGAAAAATCTCCCTCACTAGGAAACTCAACACTCAATAAACTGATTTTAGGAGTTCGCCACTCCAAATTCAGTTAAACTGCTTGACAATTATAAAATGATAACAATCAGAAATAAAATCACCATAAATTACTATATGTAAGGATATTAATGATTTGAAAAATTATTCAAGAACTACCTCACTAGTAGAACTTGAATTTATGAATTTTTAAAACATTTAATATGTGAAACAACTAAACAACGATTCATTATTCAATCTCATCGATTGATTATGATTATGAAAATGATAAAGTGAATGAAGAAGTATGGATGATTAACCAGCAAAATTGAATTCCCAAGATAACATAACTAATACCTTGATCATATTAATTTATGCAATGAAAAACATTCGATTATAGAGTACTGATATCTTTAGTACAATAAGGGAAAAGAACTCCCTTAGTGATGCTCTGTTCTCGGGCTCCTTCACATCCATGTCTGCTCTCTCATCTCCCGGGAGTCTTCGCTCTCCAAAAATGGTGTTCGTGGAATGAATGAGCATCCCCTCAAATCTGCTACTTGCTATAGTTTAAGAAGCTACTGTCAAAAGTTTCCTGTAACCACTTCTTTTCTACAGGCTTCAATTGTCTTTCACCTATGCACCACACAACGTGCGTTCCTTTGTGACTGGCATGTCGCACTAGTTTTTCCCTCGTAACTATCTTCCGTTGAGTTAGTTGCATGAACCTGGACATGTTTTCGACTTTGGTATGAACCTACACATACAAAATAGAATAGAAATGAAATAAAATGAGAGCGCAAAGAATGAAAAATAGCTATTTTTTAAGTTAAGTGTTACATTACTCATTACACATTAAAAAAAGTTAATTAAAAAAATATCTTAATTGATAATTATTATTTACTTTGATATTAATAAAGTTATTCGCTTAATATTAATATATTAAAACATAATTTTATTAAAAAGTTGTTAATTTAATTACGTTAATAAAAATAAAAACTAATTATTTTAGTTTATAATTTTTCACAAATTTATTAAAATTTGAAAACAAGAATAAATAATTAATTAGAAATTTAATATTTAATGTTAAATTAATAATTTTATTATTACTATTTATGAAATTAAATTTCTAGATTAATTTAAATTTATATAAATTTATCTATTAATTTATTTCAATTTAATAATTAGAATTAATAATTTAGTTTTAAATATTTTTAAATTAATTAGTATATTTTATAGTTTATTAATTATATATTTATACTATAATCTATATATTAATTTATTATTAACATTTAATATTAATTTGGTTTTATATTTTAGTTTATATTTTATCTATTTATTAATATTATAATTGTTTAAATTCATAACTTTTTGTCAAATATTATTATATTATTTTATTTAATTAAAGTTAACTTTTACTTTAACTTTAATTTTTTTTCTTTTTTGACTTTAATTTAATTATTATTATTATTATTTAATTGTTTTTAACTTCTTCCTCCCCAAAATCGTCACAGTAAGGGGGATGCTTTCTTCTTACATTGAACCGGGTGGCGGCGAGCTCCTGCACTCCATTGCGGTGCGACACTACTAGTAGGTGCCTTCAGCTTCGTCATGGATGACACCTCCAGCGACATCCCCACTCTTCATCCTTCCAGAAACAACTGCCTGTGGTGGCAGCGCAACTCCGTCAATAGTGGCACGGTGGTCCTCGACCTACAGCGGTGTGCCTCGTCCTTCAGCGACGGTCCTTAGTGACAGACAGTAGTGGCGGCAAAGGGATCTGGCGAGTTGTGTGGCGCGACATGGATCCAGCGGACTCCTCAGGCGACGAAGAATGTCCCATAAACAGAGAACTCATACTACTTAAGTAGGCATTGGCACAACTTAAACTCTGAGGGTGTGATCTGATGAGATCTGGCGAGATCTGGTCCCAATTTGAAATTAGCTCTAAGTTAAAGTGGTTGATTTTATTAGTTGAGTCTGCGTTGAAAATAAAAGAAAAAGGAGAATGTTGGGAAGGAAAGGGGGGAAATTGGATGAGGTTAGATCGCTTAATAGGGAAGCGGTGAGGTGAAGGGGAGTTGGAAAAACAAATAAATGTCTATCAGTGAGGATGTTACTGATAAACAGAAATAAAAGTGGAGCAAAAGCAAGAGGGTCACTAATAGAAAATAAAAGGAAAAAAACAGGCGTAGGGAGTCACTATTATGAAATAAAAAAATGACATCACCGCTACAAAATAAAATTAAGAGTCACCAGTATAGTAAAATAGAACAGATCACCGTTATAGAAAAAATAATAAGCTCACAATTAGTATACATAAATAAAGGAAATAACCGATGTGGAGGTTAAATAAAACATGTTACCGTTAAAAATAAAAATGAGAGTCATCGGTACAATTAAATAGCATGGTTTACCGTTTGAAAATAAAAATAAAGAGGTCACTGTTAGGTTAAAATAAAAGGGATGCAGTTCAGGGCAAGGTCACCGATACAAAATAAAAATTATGGAGCTTACCGGTAAGGCACAAAAAAATATATAGGGTCACTGAAAGTTTAATTAATATATACAGGTCACCGCTAGTATAAAATTAAGAGCTAACTGTAACCTTAAAAATAAAGTAAAATTAAATGTTAAGTAAACTAATTAAAAATACTAAAAATAATTAATTAAAAGAATGTAAAATACCATAAATTTAAAACAATATTTTTATTAAACTTCAAATTATTAAAACCACAACTAAGATTATTAATTGAAAACACTGAAGTTAAGAACTGAATGACTAATAAAATAACATGCTAAAAGGCTTAAATTAAAAAAACAATATAAATAATTACAGGGTAGGAACAAGTGAAAATGAAGAGTATCGGTGACCCATTAGGTTAGCGCTAGTTATAGTATACCTCACCGGTAGGCTAAAACCAATAGAAAATGAATTAATAATCAAAGTGCATACAAAAATAATATAATTAATGTTTAAAAACTCTTAATTAATTAATTAAACAACTATCAGAATATATAAAATTAAAAAAGAACTATTTTATTTAATTTATACTAAAATTATTTACTTAAATGATTAGCAGGATGACTAAACATATTAATTAACATTGTTAACCTATTCTAATGTAACTAAATTAAAATATAAAATATTAAAATAAAGACTAACATAATTAAATAGAATTACGTTGATTAAATAATTGTTTAAAATAGATATTAACTTGTTAAAACGTCTGGAAGTTTTAAATTAACCTAACTAAATAGGACATAATTAATGTTGATTAGTTTAGTATGATTAAAATTATTATGTTGATGACTAATAATACATAATTAATTATAAAAATTGATTAATTAACAAAGTTAACTATAAAAATAAAAAGTACAAATATTTAGTATAAAGTGATTAAACAATTAATTAAATCATTAAGAAAAAATATGTGGCAAAACTATATAAAAATAGAGCCACATCAGTGCCCAATTAACAAGAGTTTTGTATTTTACCAACTTGAAATAAGATTACTTTTGTATGTTGGCCTCTTATAACTATCCTTCCATCTTCCTCACTCTTAGAAAAACCCCATATTTTCTAAAAATATCTTTTCTCCACAATCAAATAGTTGTGAAAGACTTTGATTGTTTTTTTTTCACCCCACAAGTATACAAATCTTTCTTGGACTTCATATTGTCTTTCCCAATAATGGTTGATCCAACACCTTTGATTAACATAGATTCATCATTTCAAAATGTAACAATTCCTTCTTTAATGTAACTAAAATTCTTTAAAAACATTAAGTCTCCTATTAGATGAGAACAATACCCACCATGAAAAATCCATGATGCTACTCCTTTTGTTTCTTTGAGGGTAGTTTCAACAATAAGAGATTTTTATTTCTCTTTATCATTATCAAAATATCGATTGTGAGAATTGTTAACAAAAAAATTTATGCATGCAACAAAATAATACATCCTTTTGAAAGATTTCTATGTTTCTCAAACCTTTGAAAATAGTTTCTAGTATTTCGAACATATTTTCCATTTCACACTAACCTTCTAAGGCTTCTTCAGAACATCCCACTTAGACTACTTCATTTAAGGGTATTTAATACCCTTCAAACATTTCCTTATGTAATTTGAGGAATAGAAATTATGATGTTGATTGAACAAATACATATTTTCTACATGTCCAAATCCACCAAAATACCATGAGTATCCATAGAAGGACTATTTTTATATGAAAATTTCCTACTAGCCAGAGTTGTGAACATGTTTCTCAAAAACCTTCTTACCTTTCTTATCAGATTATTTTTTACCACCAAACTTTCTTTCACCAATCATATTATTCTTTTTTAGACCAGTTTCCCTATCATCCTTATTAGAACTATAAGTAGTAAAAAAATCTGACATTGATTTTTTTGAAAATTACGACTTCACGAATTTGATTGTGTTTTCAATATACATAACCCTCCCACATTTCTTCTCTTTATAAAAATTCCCATATTTCTTTACCATAGAAGAAACATCATCTTTCATTTCATCCTTTGAAGGTAAATTTTGATCATTCTAAGGTTATTCATTATGATAACCTTTAGATACGTTAGGGTTAGAGTTATTAAAACATGCAGCAATATATTCTTCTTTATAAGTTTTTTATTGGGGAAGTTCCAAATAATCTTATTTCACTTTTATCATTACTACCAAGTGCTCATTAAAATTATTTTATTTCTAAAGATATTTATTTAGATCATCAATCTCTTTCAACATATTGACATTCTTATTAGGAAAACCATCTTAATTATTTATTGAGGAGTTTTCAATTTTCAACTTCCTGATTTCCTTTTCAACCATCCCAATATTTTTTTTGGAATTCATTCAATTATTCTTTAAGATTAAATTTTAATCGGGTTTCTTCTTCTTTAGAACTTCCGCTTTTGAACACATCATTATTCACTATTAATATAAATGTATTTTCACCAGTATGATCGATTAATTTTTTAGATCTAGTTTCACTGTCTTATTCTTCAAGATATTTAGATAATAGACTTATTATTTTGGATTTGGAGAAATTTATATCTTTCACTCTGGAAAAATATTTAACCTTATCTCCATGTTTATTCTATGACAATCTTTTCCTTTTTCATCTCCATTTCTATTAGCGTACTTCTTTTTTCAAGGACAGTTAGACACTAAGTTTAAAATAGATCCACAATAAAAAAACATTAATAGAATTTCCCAGTTTTATTAACCTATAACTCATATCACATTTTCATAAAACAAGGAAAAAATTTTATCAATATTTTTACATACCTTATTTTTTTATTCAGATTCAAAAACATCAAATTTTTCAAGAGCCTTCAAAAATATTTATTTCTTGGAATCTTTGAATGACTTTTCTCTTTCATATTTTTTCCCTTCATAATGTTTTCTTTTCTAATTACATATGTAATGAGAGTACAACGATGCTCACAAAAAGGTAGAGTTTTAGTATCTCTATCTTCCAATGAGGAGAATATAACATCAAATTTATTGGGAAGAGTTTTTAGGATCCCTTCAAAAATTGTAGAATATTATAACATTTCAGCAAGGTATCTGATAGTGCTGAGAATTTCATTCACCCTATTAAAGAAATCACTAACCAATTCAATATCACCCATTTTAATATCTTCAAACTTCATCCTCTTGATTTTTTTTACTTCTTGACTTTTGTATTGACTTCATAAATGTTTTTCAACACATCATAGATACCATTGGGGGTGAAAACACCATTCACTATTAAGAACTCACTTTCAAATTGTGACACGAATAAATAATTCATGGATATTCTATCATTCTCATTATTATTATTTTTAACATATATAAGATGAAATTTAGCAACCATAAGTGGAAATCCATGTGTTATAGCTACAACAACCTTATATCCCAGAGACATAAGATAAAGTAACATTCCATATTTATAGATATAATAGTTCTTACTATCAAAGATCACAATACCATTATTGTTGAAATAATTAAGATTCTCTATAAAATAATATTTAGAACATCAGAATAGGTAAAATAAGGGGAACCTTCATCTCTGATACTACTTGTAATTTCCCATACAAGATAGTTGTACCACCGATAGGGGATGGAGTGAATTAGTGAAATATATATTTTTAAGTTTCTTCATTCTTGAAACATACATCACATTATGTTATATATTTCTTTCATTGATGAAAACAAAATAGCCACATATTCATTGGAAGACAATAATTTACAAGGTTTAGTACCCAATAAGATTAGATACATCCTTGGTATGGTTTGGAAACAATAAAAAAATACACAATTCACT
The DNA here is from genome assembly GCA_963277665.1 of Viscum album. NCBI lineage: Eukaryota > Viridiplantae > Streptophyta > Magnoliopsida > Santalales > Viscaceae > Viscum > Viscum album. The sequence goes on along the minus strand of OY728165.1, from coordinate 1,891,659,231 downwards.
AGAAAAAAATCATTTTTTATGGAATACAATGAGTGGGATATACCCTTACACTCACGTATCACTATGTTCTATAAAACAATGCTAGATCATTATATAACACAAAAATATGCATTATACTTCATGTAAAAAACTTGTTATGGTGATTCTTGATCAACTCTCACAAATATGTTCCTCAAATACAGTTCTTCACTTTCTTATGAAATTGTAAGAATGAACATCTTCTAGACATTGTAATGATACTCATTCCAATTTATCAGTCTGATTCCAATGTTTGATTTCTCAAATAGTAAAATATAACTCTATCAAAATACTGTTGAAACAATTCTAAACTTATTCTTCCTCAGTTTGTAAATCTCAATATGATTTTCCTAGTCTAATTATCTTGGCCAATATGATTTCTAGCTAAGTATAATATTGTTTAATCTCCTTTATTCTTCTGTTTGAAAACATTATAAGGTAAGAATAATCAAGAAACATCTTCTCCCTAGAAATTAAATGCTTTTGACTGAATGCCCCGAAGGCCAAAATTATTATTAATTATAGATAATCCCCCTTTTAAGGATAAAGGGAGGGAAAACCACGACTTCAAGGACATCAAGACTTTAACAAAAATCGATAAACAATGGGTTGCAACCCAGAACAAAACGTGAGGGAGTGCTTCAATCATGAATCAATATCATTAAGACACACCTCTACAAAAGCATGGTTGTTCAACAAGCAGTCCCGTGCAAGAGTGCATGGCATGATACCGATGGATGCGCCATACCCTCTCATCTTCCAAGTCTGAAAAGTCATGCGCGGTGAAAATGACCACCTATATCCACATATGAAGAAAACCCTTGAAGAAAGTCTGGGTTCACCAACTGACCATCCAATTCACCTCCAACAACTCAACCAAATAGAAACCAATACCACCAAAAACACAGCCATTCAAACATACCCATCTTGAACAAAATAGAACCTAGATAAAGAAATTTATTCAATTTTATTTTCACGACCCACTTTATAACAAAACAGAACTTAATATATCTCATTATGTTTCTATACAACAATTGAATGACTAATATGACCATTCTTATTTACTCAGTACGATGAAGACAATTGATTCATAGATACATTTCTCTTATACCGAATGTTAAAAATGTAAAACATATGTCTTCCCATTATGATGTGTCATAATAACTAATGAAAACAATCATATGCTTCCTCAGACACTTCAATATTCTTTTCCCCTTTTGACATAACATCAAAAAATACACAAAAAAAGATTCTTATTTCTTATGTTCTTCATACATATGATCCTGAGAATAATAGTGATATCAGTCTTAGCATGTGTCTAATGGTTCAATCTCATATTTATTCATACAATCAATGTCATATTCAATATGATAACTCTTTAATCACATGAGACTGTATCAATTATTAAGAATATCAGAGAAACATGAAATACTTTTGTTTATTTTCTCTAGAGATCATAATACCAAAATAAAATAGTTTAACCAAAAATTCAACTTGATTAAAATGGTTGACTAAATTATTTATTAGTCTCTAATTTTTTTATGTCATCCTCCAACAACATTACTAGTTTTCCATATTATTGGTCCTAAAAACTTCAAAAAAAATTATACTTCTGATGACTATGATGGAATATTGATTACGATGGACCGGTATCAACATCTTAAACACCAGAAGCTTATATCTTTTATGAATATTCTATCAATGAAAATACTTCTATTTTTAGATTACCACTCTCTTAAAATTTTTTCTCTATATTATTAAATCTATTAGCTTATTAGTTTACCTAAAAACCATCACATTTGGTTACTCTAATTATGATTAACCATGTTAGCCTTTAACAAATTTGGGGCTCATAATCTCGTACCGATGAACTGAGACCAAAAATGGTTTTTACACAACCTTTACACTTGTTCATATTCATTCCTATAAGCATGAATTCTTCATTAATTTGAAAAAAATATAATATCATCTTCATCATTATAAGACATATAATGGAATGTATGTAACATCACGTTCCTCCAGAAACATCTTCCCTTCCTTCCAAGACTGAATACGATTGGTATCAATCCCCCTTCTTTTATAAATATGGAATAATAATTTTTGCAACATACATATGTTTTTTGGGAAATACAAAAAAAAATCATTGTTATATTTTTATCAAAGATAGTAAGACTCTGATGATACACCTCATTACAATTTTTCTTTCATCCAAGACGTAGGTTGAGTCTAATAATACATTTCTTTTAAGTGGAATCTTCTTAATTTAATGGACATTCTTTAGTAGTGTGAGTCCAATAACATTAATAAAATTTTCTGTATATTTTTTGAATTTTACAATGTGAATTTATTTATCATCATTGACGAAAAAATATAAAACCCAACTGCAAAAAAAAACTTATTCTTACATCCATAAACCATATCTATATAACATAATCCCAACACAAACATGATAAAAAGACCATGATTCAAGATGATGTGTACAAAATTTAAATAAAGTGTTTAAATAAAAATAAGGAGATCAACTTTGGCCACAGAGAGAGAATCTTAAAAAAACTATTCTGGATGAACTTGTACGGATGATTTTTTTGGCACAAAATCTTCTGAAGAATATTAAATAAGTGTTATCAAAAAATATATTTGCTAAAATTCCACTATAAAAGTTACTAAAATTATTTCCATATAAATAGGCATTGAAATATTGATTATTTGATAAACCATGTATGAAAAAACTTCCACATGGATGTTTTCACACTGACCATAAAATGAAAAAAATTGAAAAAAGTGAGTTTGGTCATCAATTAATTTTTCTAAGATGTTTTAACATTGAATTCAAATTAAAAGAATACAGATCATCAGACAAAGAAATTATTGAAATCCTGGATGTTTTTTATGAGTAAACTGATAAAGGATGTTTATGAGTATTCATTCATTAAATTCGTGGACATAATTTTCCATTTGTACAAAATTCAAGTCACCCGAAAAACAATTTGGATGATGTTTTTATAAGGATAGATACTGAAAGATAAAATTTTATTATGTTTTTACAAAGGGGAATTTTGTGAGACTGATCATTAGATGTAAAATATGTTGAATACCAAAATAAGTGTTCAATGTTTTTATTTGGTAATTTGTTTAGATTGAAATTTTCTTAAAAATATACTAAGTGTCATGGAAAATCATATTTTAAAATATGTAAAAATACTAAAGTAGATATTTCAATTAATTTGAATATATAATTGTTAAACAATGAAATATTGTTATAACATAATTATTTATAATTTTCAACCATATTGTGAAACAAATTCAGAAAATAAACCAGATTGGATAGTGGTAGATGTTGTAGTTTTATAATATATTCAGAAGACAGAAATATTGTATAATGATGTTTTTTAAGGAATTTTTCTTTGATGTTTGAGGAGAAGTGTTTTTTTACATGATAAATAATTTTTGATGGTTGAATAAGTATTAATTTGCTCTATTAAAAGAGTTTCATTGGAATTTTTTTAATGAATTTTATTAGATGGATGTTTCTAATAAATATATGTATAATGTTTTATTTGAGGAAAAGTGATCAAAAAAAGAAATTATGTTTCATCAGATAAAAATTTCCTTTGTCCTTTGGATGAAGAATTATTATAAATAGAAACAATCAAGGAATAGATGAGGTATGATGATAAGACTAAATCAAATGGATAGAGAATAATAGGGATGTAATGTTTTTTCATTGGAAAAATATTTTTATACCTATATTTCCATGATAATTTTTTAATAAGAAAATTAATAGTGTTCCAAATGTGATGAATCTAGTTATTTTCATTCAATTGGTCTTCTATATTGCTTAAAATTAATATGTTTGATGGATTCCTTAACTTGTTATGTTGAGGATGTTTAAATAATATTGGAAGATTTTGATAACTTATAAAAATCCATGAATATTCTAGATGAATTGGAAAGCATACTTTGAAATTAAATGGTGCAAAAAATTTTCATTTTAAGACTTAATTGAGTGGAAAAATGAAATGGGTTTCCACATTTTACATTTTAGGAGAACCTATATAATGTGATGAGATTTACCATATACATAACATTGTTCAAACTTGAATTAAATCTCAGATACTTCAAGTTTGTGTTTGTGAAGGTATGAAAAATTATTTTTGAATTAGAGTATGATAATTTTCAATTTAGAAAATAGGATAGATAAATCAGAAAAAGTTTCAGTTCCAAACACTAGATAATGAAATTATATAGAGTTTTTATACAGGGATTTTAATTTTAGAGTTTTTTTAAATGAAATATGATATGTTAGATAAGTGAATTATTTTTGGAAAATGAAAAAACATTGACCAAATAGAAGAAGATAGCACCCGATAAACATTATCAGAAGAAAGAATTAGGTGGACATTCAAAATAAAATTTTATTATAGTTGTTTTGTAATTTTTCATATACATTCATTTATGGATCAAGTTTTACAATACATACATGTAAACTGATAGGACATAATATAATATCACGTATCGATAGTTATAAAAATTCTATTGGGAGTTGGTCCAAAATTTATATTCAGTTTATATTAATAGTGAATTTTTATGGACCCATAGGATCATTTATAGAAATGACGTAGGTTATCAAACTTTTTTTAAAACTTATAAATCTTCAATGACTTGTTTCCATTCTCATATTAGTATGATGGTATGATTATTTCAAAATGATAAAGAAATTTACTCAAACATGTTTTTGGGGTTAAATTTCATAAAGATGGAAATTTGTAAAAACTCACCACCAATTGAAGAATCCTTTATCAATAGTTAAAAAGTCCTCAGAAACTTCTTGTTGTATCATATCATAGGTTACCTTATTGAATCATTATCACTGAAATTCTTAAATTAGTGAATAGTATAGGTATTCTAATATTTCATGGAAACAATTATCATCGATGAAAAAAATAGAATGATACCCTATATTATATTTCATGCCCTTTAAGTAACTGATGAAGTTACTCTTGGGTTTTAACCCATTTAAAAGATCCCACTATGAGTTTTGATGAGAGTAATAACATTCATGTTCATGAGAAAGATAAAAATTATATTCTTAGTTATTTTTGAGAAAATAATTTCATAAAGGCGATGAGTATCAAAACTGGTAAGGAAACATGGGTCAAAATTGAAAATATCTTCGAGGGAAACACTAAAGTGAAATGGTAAATTTTACAATTCTTTAAAAGAATGTTTTAAGGTATTATAATGAGAGATTAAAAACTATTGATCAATACTTCACCAAATTTAATGATGTTTTCTGAAAAATTAGAGGCCATCGAGATATCTTTGAAGAATTTACAATCATAAAGAAACTCATGAAAAAAATCACTAATAAGACTGAATATAAAATCATTTATTTAGAATATAAATATTATTTATCACTTTATGAATATATTCTTATATATTTTTATGATATGAGAAAATATATATCATTCAAAAATAAGATCTAGGATGATATAGAACTTGATGATTTGAGAATGTTAAAAATCCAAGATTTTGAGAATTCCATTCCTAATGATTTATAATAAAATTAATATGATAAAATAAATGAAAATATTATTTCTATTATCTCTAAAAACGATTTGATATTTAGGGGAATGTATGGAGGAAAACTTTCCCTGAATTTTGTCATGTGTGGATGTATTTGGAATATTTATAAAAAAAGTTCCCCAAGAAGAATGTTGTTGAATTTTAAATTAAACCTACATAAAAACCTCAATGAATTTAATTCAACAAGTCTTTTAATTAAGTTAAGAAATATACTAGTAATGAGAAACTTTTTTCTAGAAACAAAATAGTCTTGTTGAGTAATAAATACAAATACGAATCATTGAAAAAAAATATATAGAAGATGAATGTTCTTAAATATTTATAACCTTATTTTAAAATATTGAGAAAAATTAAGATTACATAAATAGTGAAGAAGATAAAATAGGTTAAGAATTTTGCAGATAATATTATATGATAACATGAATAGTTTAATGTCTTAAGATAAATAATTAACTCAATAAATAAATCAGACTAATAAAGAGTGAAATTGGAATGTATGATGAAGTAAGGAAAATATTACTTAAATAAGAAAATGAATATATCCATGTGTCTCTAAAATTAGAACTAATAGTTTCTGAATAAGGAAAGATAGTGTAGTACTTTACTAATAAATTGGACACTAAGGAATAATATGTTTGTAAAAATGAATAAAAACATCTTGTGGACAAAATTATATTAATAAATATGAATTTTTTTTGAAAAAATCATCATATGTAAAATTTAAAACCTATCAAACTATAGATAAATATCATTCATAGAATCAATTGAAATATTTACGCATTAAATGTAAAATTTCATCTAATTCCACTAACATTTTGGTGTTATGAAAAATACTAGTAAATATTGGGATGAGAGAGTTTGTGAAAAATATACCACATCAATTATAGTTGAAAACCCATTATAATAAAGTTTCCCAATGTCAGTAGGAAAAAAAACTAAAATATATTATGAAACAAGGAAGACCATAAATATGGAATGATCTTACATATATAGAAAACTATGATTCAATGATTTTTATTGTTTTGTAGGACTTATTAGAAAAATCAATATAATTTTTGGAACAGAATTTATCATCTTGTAATTATTATGAAATTAGAGGCCGAAAAAAAGAAGAAATGTAACTAATTTTCCTCTATCGTGGGAAGTTGGAAAAAAAATCAAGATGTTATAAAGTGTCTAATGAAAACTTAGTATGAAAAATATGTGATGAACTGGATCTCTTTTTTAATGATTGTATGAAAACTCTTATGGGAAAATTTTCTTATAAAAGGAATGAAAAAGTATCTATAAATAAGAAAGTAAAAGTAAGAGCCTTTGTTGTAGAGACAACTCTAAAAGAAAAAAATGAACAACCCATGGATTATTGATTGTGGTTATTCCTCACATACTAAATGTTTAGATTTTTCAAAAGAGATGTGGAAAGAGAGTTGGTTGTTTACATACAAAAACTAAGAAAAGATAACAAAAATGAGTACACTTATAATTCTTTTTAATCCCACCAAAAAAAATATGGTATTAATCATCATTAATGTTCTCTTTACAACCCTAAAAAATAGAGTTGTAAAAAATATAATTTTGTTGCGTATTAGAATAATTGTGTTGGATGAGTATAAACATAAGTTTTTTTGTAGTTAAGATATTAGTGTTATTGTAAATGAAAAAAAAGATTGATAAGGACATATTCCAACAAGAAATTCTATGAGATGTTGTATATGAAAAAACCATTAGTGAAATATTTCATTATTTTTGGATTTCCCTATTTACTAAAGAAAAAAAATTCAGATCATAAAATTGTTTATGAAAAAGCTAATGAATGAATTTTCATGGGATATTCACCCAATTGAATAAGTAATAAATGTCAATTTTTTTCCAAATTTATTTGGATTTTTATGACATGAAGGTTATTGAAAATCAATCCCCTTGAATTCTTTTTGAAAATATTAATAATGATAATTTGAATACTTCCAATGAGAATAAAAATACGATGAAGATACAGAGAAAACATATGTGAATGAATATAAGAAAAACTGTGTTATGAGCAAAGTAAAACTACAATCAAAAGTTAGAAATTTCATACATTACATAAATAAGTGTATTGTTATAACATTAATTGAAATCATAAATCTCATGATCATACTACAAGAAATTTGATATTAGAAAATCAAACACCACATATTACATATGTTGAAATTGAATCAGATTTAAAATCAAATGAACATAACTAATGGGTAGATGCAATGAATTAATATTTAGATTAGATAGAGAAAAATGGAACCATGGAAATCGATCCATTAATAGTATGGAATAATATCATTGGGATAAATGGGTGTTATGAAAAAAGTTGAATGGACATGTTGAAGTTTGAAGAAAAAAATATCAACTTTTTTATAATGGTTATTCACAGATGGAAGGTTTGGATTAGGAAGATAATTTTCCACAATTTCAGTGTTTGAAAATAATGGAATGTTCTAAGATGTGATTTCATGTTGTTATTATAAATTTTTTTAGTTGTATGTGAAGTAAACATTCTTAAATTGGGAGATTGAGGAAGAAGTTTACCTTGGTCGACCTTGTGGATTTTCACATGAAAATGATTGATGTAATGGGTGTATGTTAAAGAAATCAATTTACAGGTTTAAACAACCTCCATGATCATGGTACTAAAAACATGATAGTTTTTTAATAAAACTGAATTATTAAAAATGGAAATTTTATTGAAACTTATAAATGAAGGAGATGAACTCAGATACCCTGATTTTTATTATTTATATTAATGAAAATATTATTTTAGGTAAGATATAAATAATTGTAAAGAGTATTTTGACTAAATAAAAAAGAATTAAAATTTTTCATCTCATAGATAATTTACCTTCATCATGGGTAAAAGTTTAAAAAAATTATAGATACTTTTTTCTATCACAAGAATAGTGCACTAGATAATTGTTTAAAAAATTTAGCAAGGAATATTATAAAGAAGTTTCTACACCAAAATTTATTGGTGTATGGTTGAGTAAAGATGATGTTGAGAAATATATGAATCCTATGTATTTATAAAAGATGATAAGAAGTTTTCACTATCTTACAGTATCAAGGACAATTTTTTTTTTCATATTTTGACTTTTTGTGAATGATTTAAGAGTGATATAAATGAATCAAATTTTTGAGAAACAAAAAGAACTATCAGATATGTAAATGTAATATCTTTATATAGGGTATTGTATAAAAAGGCAGTAATATAAACCTTCATGGTTACATAAATGATGAATAGTATGGATAATGAAATGATATAAAATCAACTATGGTAGGAACATTTTTCAAGGGATAATGTTGTACGAGTTGTCATATTAAGATATAGGGTTATGTAACATTGAGTATAATGGAAGTAGAATATCTTTCCACCATAATTTCTTGAAAAAATATTATTTGGATTAAAGTATAATTGGATGAATTTATAGTTAAATATTATAAAATATTTGTGGATAAAACATGTTTGGTTACATTTCTATAAAATATCAAATTGTTGATTATTTACCAAAGTTATTCAAATTGAGATATTTCAGGAATTGAGGTTGTAACATAATATACACCCTCTACCAAGGTATTCCTAATGCTTTTAGGTAAATCCCACAAAATGATTTTAATTATGTTTAAAACCTAGGAGAATGTAAACATTATCCTAAAATGCATTAAGAAAGTACATTTCTTTAAAAATGATTATGAAGTTGTGGTCACCATTAAATAGGAGAGAGTGAAAAAATAAGTGTCAAAGAAATTTTTATAATTTGTTAAGAATGATTTTATGGGGGGAGTTTATATTAACATGGATGATTATTTTCTTATCACTAAGGGAAAAAATTCCTTTAAAAAATTACTTTCTCTAGTAGAGTAGTGGCATGACACTCGTTATGATAAAAGACAACTTTTCATAAAAGTTAATAAAAATTTGAAATGTGAAAAATTATGAGTTATGAAAAATAATGAATTTTGGAATGTTTTTAATGAATTTTTTCAATAAATAAAAAGGGGGATGTTAATCATCCATTGTAAATCATCCATAATTTATTTTTGTATTTGTTGACTACTATATTTTGTTAAATATTATTTGGGTTAACATATGGACGTTTTTTTATGAATGTTTATTATGAAATATTTGGAGATGGAGAAAGATAGAATGTTTGAATGTTTTCTTAAATTCCTTAAATAACTTTCTATCCAAATTATACTATGATATTCTAATCACAAAGTTAAAAACATCATGAAAATTACATAAAAAATTGGGGTTTATACATTTGTTTTACAATCTATGTGAAGACAAATAAGAATATCAAATTTGGTTTTAGTAAAAAAATCTCAAAATAAACTATTCCTAATGAAATCTTCTAGATATACCTTCCATCACATACACTTGTGTAGAAAATTAATGTACTGTTACCAAATCAAATTTCAGCTAAAAGTACACTATAAAAGATTCAAAATTTGTTTACAGAGAACTACCATTACAAGGTTAATCAATAGAAATCTATTATGGACAAATATTCCTTAAGGAAGTTTTCACACATACCATCATATGATCAAAATGCCTAAGTTATTATACATGGTTCACCTGTTAAACTTTTTGTAATAATTTTTATCATTGAAGTCAAATTAAAAAAATGAATATCATGAAACAAATATTGTTTTGAAAATATGGATGTGTATTTTACGATTTTCTAGAAAAAGGAAGTTTCTAAGTTTGTATTTAAAAAATTATTGCACAAAATATTCAAAATGTAAAAACATAAATTACCAACAAAAAACATTTAGAATTAGTTCTTGTAATAAGAGTTATTTAAATATCATATTTTACAATTTTTAAAAATGGGGAAATTGTTGCCTCTAACCTTAACACATACTATATGATGAAAACTATACAAAACAATTTTATCGATTTTTTTTATGAGATTTTGTAGATTCAATTTTTTTTTAAAATCAAATATAGTTATATTTAAATATCTATGTAAATAAAAAAGATTATATTTCAAAAGAATTTCAATCTTGAATTGTGATTCAAAGATATTTTCTTTTAACTGAAGTATTTAAATTTTAATACAATTTACTCAACTATCTTCATAAAATCAATATGATTGGAGAAAGGTAGATGTAGTTATTTTTTCAATAGATTCAAGTGAAACAGGAAAAGAAAAATGAATGTTCTAGACATGTAGTTATTCTAATTTGTAAGAGAGTAGTTTTATTATGGTAAAAATAAATTTCAATGGTAGAAGAATATTTAATATGATATATAGATGGAATTCCATCAGATAAAAATTTATAATGAAGTTAATCAGAATGATTTTTCTGATAAACTGATGTATATTTTCAGAGTAGAATAAATTTGATCGGACAAAGAAATTTTTTTCATCAAACAATCATTTCTTAATTCCATCAGATAAATAATGTTTTAAGGGTAAATGATCAAATAATAGAGAAGTTAGGATGATCGAGCAGAATCATATAGAAATAGAAAAATGGATAAGCAATATATTTCATCATAAAAATATTTATAGAACAATATTTATAGATTATTTTTTATAAAAAACATTGAAGAGTTCTAAAATTTAACTACGCATGTTATGTTATTTTAATTGGGTTTTAATCTGAATGAACGTGAGTAAGTTTTAATAGTTCCTTAACTTGTTATATTGATGATGTTTGAGGAACATTGTATGTACCATTGAATTCATGATTATTCAGGGACAATCTAGACAAATTGAGAATAATCCTTCAAAATTAAACTGTTTTTCAAATGTGTGTTTTAGAATTTCATTGAGTGGGGAAAAAGGGTTTCAATCCTTTTGCATTATGGTAGCAACAATATAAAGGGATTCAATGTAAAAATTAAATAAGACTACTCACCATTTAATTAGTGATGAAACACTCTATTTTTTTAGTGAAAGTACTGGATATTGTTCTTGAATTAGTGTTATATCATGTTTTGGTTTAGAAAACCTGATAGGTTAATCAGACAGTGTTTTATTTCATAAAACCATACAAATCAATTAAATAGGGTTTTCATAGAGAGGTTTTAGGTTTAGTTGTTTTTGTAATTGAAATGGATCATAGGTTTGAATAGTTTATTTTTGTGTGGGGAACACTAGATGAACATTCATTTGACATAAGAAGAGTGAGTATTACTGACACTATCACATAGAAATTCCAGATGAATTTTCGATGGAGTTATTTTGTAAATTTTAAATTTTTTGTGGCTCATACTTTGTATTCCAAACATGTAAATTTAAGGGATTTAGTATAATCATACCTATTTGAAGTAAGACGAACTATAATGGGAGTTGGCTTAAATGTTTTAGTCACTGATTTCTAATAGTGAATTTCCCTAGATGTATGGAAGTGTGCATGAAATTAATTTATGTTCACACACTAAAATCGAACATTTTAATCGTTAATTTATTGTTTAATTTCTCATATTTTCATGCTTGTGAGATTATTAAAAAAATGTATAAGTAATATCACTTTAACAGTTTACAAGGGTAAAATTTCATAATGTTGTAAACTTGAAAAAACATCACCACTGATTCACCCCCTTTCTCAATAGTTTGATGATCCTTGAGAACATTAGTTTGTATATGATAATATATTCTCTTAATGAATCCTTATCATGGAAAATATAATCTTAGTAAATAGTATAGGTATTTATATATTTATTGGAAATTTTATCATGGATGAAAAGAATAGAGTGATACTCAATATACTTTCTCTTCGATTTGAGGTAATTGATGTAGTTACTATGGGTATTCCACCCATTGAAGTTGATTTTAATAATAATTTTAATGATAGGAATAACATTAATATTTAGGGGAATAATATAAGTTATATTATTATATTTTTTTAGTAAATATTTTTAGGACGATGATAAGTCTCAAAATAACTATGGAATCATTGGACAAACTTAAAAGATTCTTTAAGGGAAATAAAAAAGGGAAAGAGGAAAAGTTTTAAATATAGTGAATAAAGTATGAAGTGAATATAATGAGTGATGAAGAAAATTATAATGAATAAATCACTGGAGTTAATGATGTCATCTAAAAAATAGAGGTTTTGGAGATATCATAGAAGACTCTACTGTTATCAATAAATTCATGAAAAACATCCCTGAACATTTTGACTCTAAAATCATATAATTATAAGATTAAGATGATTTATTATTTAATAAATCACATAAATTTATTATTTTGTATAATATGATAAAATATATAGAATTCAAATAGATGGTCAAGGATGAAATTGCTACTAAATCTATGAGAATGGTGAAAATAAATGAATACAAAATGCTAATAATAGTGATTTAGACAAAATGGTATATGATAAATATTGTGAGAAGATCATGCCTCTTATTTTCAAAAACTATTGGTGTGCTAGTCGAAACTATGGAGGAAGTATTCCACTCAAATGATTATAGGTTGGTGTCATTGTAATTTTTTATTAATTTTGCCGTGAATAATGTTGGTGAATAAAATATTAATTCAGAAGATAAATATCAATGAAAGTAATTCGAAAAACAATTTTATAGAAGATAATAAATCTTTTTATGTCATGAAAAAATTCACTAGAATTAAAAGAATCAACTTGTATAAGAATTTCAAATCTAACACTTTTGAAAAAAAATATATTCAGAATATGAAATTTCAGAAATATTTTGAACCATCTTTGAAAATATTGATAAAAATAAAGATTCCTCAAACAGTGAAGAAAAATAAATAAGAGGAAAATGTTATAGATAATATTAGATAATATCATAACAAGATACATGTCTTGAGAAAAACATTAAAATAAATAATTAATTGAGATTGATGAAGAGAGAAATTGGGAAGGATAATAAAGGATGGAAAAAATTCAAATAGGAAGGTGAATATGAATATGAGGTCTCTAACCTAAAAATGTGAGTTACTGAACACAAATATATGCTGAAACACCTCAATAATAAATTGACATTTAAGGAAGAAGAAATTTTCAAAACTAAATCCAAAACACTTGAGGCCGACTGTACCAGAAAAAGGATGAACAAAAATTTCAATAAATCAGCATAGGTAAAATATGAAACATATCAAGTTATAGAGAAAACTATTTCATAGAATGATGTGAAATCATCACCCACTAAATGTAAAATTTCATCTTATTTTACAAACCATATATGTGTTAAGATAAATACATGGAAATATTGGGTTGAGAAGTCATTTTAAAAATCTATGACAATAATGAATGTTGAAAAAAAAATTTAAAAATGTTTTCCTATGTCTGGAAGAAACCAAAACTGAAAGGTGTTAAGAACTGTAATAGACTTTTTACAAGGAAATATCATACATCTCTAAAAAACCATAATTTAAGGATTTTATATGCAATGGAAATTATTGGAACAAATATTATAATTTTGAAATTATTAAGCATCTTCATAGTAGAAGCTAAAAAATAAAATGGAGCTAGAGAATAAGAAAATTAAGCAATTTTCCGTAGCTTTAAAATATTAGAATACCTAAATCTCAAGAAGATACAATGTTTCCAATAGAAATCAGTTTGAGTTCCTAGAGGAAATTTATGCCATATCTAACTCTCTGGGTCAATTTTCTGAATAATGTAGTGCATCTATTCTGAGACAAGTTTCTCATGTGATGAATGAAAATGTAGTTTAAATGAAGAAAGTCGAAGAATGAATATTGAATTATGTTGAATATCATGATGGAGGATAAGTTAATATTGGAAATTATATTTACAAAAAAAATTAAATAAATAAGAAATATGGAGATTAAAGCAGATAAAATGGATTCTAAATAAGTTTTATATGTTAATGATCTCAAGAAAAAATAATTTAGTGTCATCCGTATTTATGACGATGGAAGGAAAGAGTATTTCAGAAATTTGTCATGCATCATCATAACTATATATGATGGTAAATTTTCTAATGTTGAATAAGGAAAAATAGAAAATATATTTAAAAGCATTAATCTTGGTGACTCATGTTATTTGAGTTCTAGATGTGAAAAACAATAATGGCATAACAGGATCCAGCAATGTGGCTAGGAAAGTATGAAAAAATTATCAAAGTTGACATTATAAGAAACATTCCAACATTGAAACTACATTAAGAGGATGTTAGTAGAAGTCAGTAACCAAAGTAGAGGTGGATTGAGTTCTCAATAAATTTTTTAATTAAAACAAATTTTATACAAAATACCCTAATTAAATTTTTTTCCAATAAATCGAATGATTAGATTAATAAAATAATGATCTTTTAAAATATTCTTCAAAGGATGACTAGTGCTCAGTTAAAAAAATATGAAAATTACTTTAACTTTTGAAATCAATTCAATCAATAAAATAATTATATAAACATGATTAAATATTATCAATCAAAGTTCTTATTTTGTATTTAGTATAGAAATAAATATGGTTCATGTTTTTTTGTGGATTGAAATAAAATTGAATCACAAAGTGAAATAGAAAAAGGTGTTTAGTCTCAAGAAAAGATCTAATCCCCTCAACATGGATATCACCCACTAGAATAAATACTATATTATTATAATATAATCCATAACTTATATCAGGTATAAACACAACATATTACTTGTTTTCAATGACATGAAAGGACCACTTCTATTAAAACCAAGGAATGGAAAGAAAATATATGCCATATAATGACCTATTACACTAACACTATGAGTATGAAAATTAATAGAGAGAGAGAATATAATTTATTCTATTATTCTAAAATAAGTTTCAATGTGTGTTGATAAAAATAAAAATTAACACACTTCTCGAATGGAAAATAAATCAATCAAAAAGAGAAAGAAATAATATAAAAAAGTGGTAATGTTTCTTGGTATATAGTTTTCTATATTCTTGATAATCAATCGATGTGTCTTGGTGAGGAGCCTTAACTATTTCACTAAAATTAGTAGTAAAACTGACAATCTCAATGTTCTATTTTTTGGATTTTATGAAATGATCTTGATGTTTAGCTTACTCAACTCTTACAGAGTTGAAGGTAAGTAAGTATACAGATTGTAAACACTTGAGTAATGATACTTCTATTATTAAGAAATAAATATGATTTATCATATTTTTTTTATTTTTTCATATGCATGTGAGAGAGAATTTTAAGAGTATAAAACCCTACATGAAGTAGTGTCCATTCAATGCATAACAATAGATCATTTTACAGAAATATGACATTGAGTTTAACGAATTTCTTAAATATTTAATAAAAATCATTGAATTATTCTTTTCATTAACTTCCATAATATTGCAGTTCAGATTATTTATTTTAATAATGGAAGAATAGGGATGACGAATATTCTGATGGAAAGAAATCATAGAAAACAGACATCATGTTGGTGAATCATCCTAGAGGTGATTCATCCTAGAGGTGAGTTAGTCTAGTTGTGACTCTTCAAGCAATAGATCATCTGGATGTGACTCCTTAGAACTAAAAACAAGTCATTTATGGATATAGATCAACACTGACATTAAATCATTTTACATAATAGTGAAATATGCTTAGTGGTAGCTCAACTATGGTAATGACTCGTTCAAACTAATTTTGAGTCATGTATAGCAGTAACTCAACTATTGTGGTACCAGATTTTGGTGGTGAGACATTTGAACTAATAGTAACTCATACTGATGGTGAGTCATGTCTAAGTGTGAGCCATTTTGAACTAATAGTGACAAATCTCAACATATAGTAAAATCTTCATAATATTTTTTTTTACATTATAAAATGATAGCATAAACTAGAAAACTCATTTGAAATATAATAATAATGATTTTGAGTATTAAATTGGTGTCAAGAGAGGTATTTTAACAATGTGTTATAAAGAAAAGTTTATTGGAAGAATTCATAAGAAATCTAAAATTTTGTTTCCAATACCTATTGATCTTAATCACTTTGATTTATGTATACTTGTGAGACACTAATCAATTTCAAAGGTTATTATTTCACCACTATTATTTATTATTTCCCTTGGATGAAAACAATTCTGTTAATGAAGAACAAATAAGAGGTTATAGAAATGTTCATATTTTTCATAAGAGAGGTAAAAATTGTGTTGGGTGTTTATATATTGAA
This sequence comes from Viscum album, assembly GCA_963277665.1. Lineage (NCBI taxonomy): Eukaryota > Viridiplantae > Streptophyta > Magnoliopsida > Santalales > Viscaceae > Viscum > Viscum album. Next base: position 1,891,642,508 of record OY728165.1, on the reverse strand, counting down.
ACTAAGAATATTTAAAGGAATAAAAATTTATTACTTTAAATCCAATATAATGAAACATTGAATTAAACATAAGATTAGTTCTCTATACACACCTTAACAAAATAGAGTGGAAAAAAGAAAAAACATAAGTTTGGTAAAAATAGAAACAACTATGATATCTATGTACATCAATTCTATATTTTTTAGATAGAATTAATTACTACTTATATACATGTATAATAGATGTTTTTTAATGTCCAAATCCAACATGACTTCCAAAAAGATATAGCATAACAAAAAAACATTAGTAAAATATTACCAAGTTTTTAGAAGTCCCGATTTATTAAAGATAAAAAATATGGATCTTAGATAATTTGATGAAAAAGATAAGAATGGAATTTACATGTGATATTCACCTGACAAATGATGTTATAAATGTTGGAATAAATGTTCAAAAATGACAATGGATTCTTATGATGTAAAATCTAATAAATCCATTCTCTTTAGAAAAATTTATTGTGAATGATGAGAAATATAATTTAATGATTTCCAATGATAATAATAAATGTACAGAAGATAGTGGGGCAACATAGTGACTAAGGATTCAAAAGAATTGTGTGGTTAGGAAAGTGAAACTAGAATAAAAAAGCTGAAATATCATACCTCATAGAAATAGGTGTAATGTGATTACATTATTCAGAATCAAAAAGAACATGTTCAGACTAGATGAATTTTAACATTATAAAATCAAACATCACTTATTTAAAATGTTAAACTAGAATAAAATTTATAATTAAATAAATATAATGAATGAGTAGATGTAACAAATGTAGATTTCGATCAGATGGAGAAAAATAGAACCTGGGAAATAATTCCACAACCTATAGTGAATTATATTATTTGGATAAAATGGATTTTTAGGATCAAGTTGAATGGACATGAGGAAGTTTGAAGAAACAAATATCAACATGTTTTAAAGGTTATTCAAATGTTGGCAGTGTGTATTTTGAAGAAACGTTTCCCTAATTCTAATATTGTAAACTATTAGAATGTTCTCAGTTGTGGCTAATAGTTGTAACTAAAAAGACTATCAAATAGATGTAATGTGATATTTCTAAAATGGAGAGATCAAGGAATATGTTTACATTGAAAATAATTGTGGGTTTTTACATGTAAATAATAGATTCATGTTATTGAAGTTGAAGAAATATTTGAAAGGTTTAAAATAAGCTCCAAGAGTTTGGTACTCAAAACCTGATAGTTGAATAAAAAAATTAAAATTTTTAGAAGAAAAATTTAAAAAAACACATTTGTGGAAGAGATGAACCTACATTCCTTAATTTTTATTTATTTTATTGACATAATTATTTTGTTGGTGGAGAAAATAATTTTAAATAATTTACTGAACAAACAAGGAATAATTTTTAATAAATACATAGAGTATTAACATTCTCCCTACGTCTACAAGTTCAACAATAGAAGAGATACATCTCCCTATATCATGAAAATTTTTCTAGGCAATTGTTACAAATCTTAGTCATGGATGATTCTAAATAAGTTTTCACACCTATCCTTGTTTGTTTAAGGTTGAGTAATGATGAAACTAGGAAATTTTTGAATAAAAATACTTTTTAAAGTAGATAGGATGTTTTCACTATTATAAAGAGTCAAGGCTCGATATTGTTTATAATGTGACCCAGTGTGAATTTTTTCAAATTGATTGAAAGGAATCACATTTTTTGTAAACAGAAATAATTATTATATATTTAAAAGAAGTATATTCATATGATATATTACATAAAATATGAAGTAATATAAACCATTATGGGTACATAAATGTTGATTGGTCTGGATAATGCAAAGATAGAGAATCAAGATTGGGAGGAACAATTTTCATGGGAGAGTTTTGTGCAAGACGACATTGTAAGAAATAGATTTTAGTAAATTTGATTATTAACAAAGCAGAATATGTTTTTACCACCCTTTCCTGTACAAAAAAATTATTTCGATGAATGTATATTTGAAATAAATGAAATTAAAAATCTCTAAATTATTAAATATAAAATATGATAATCAGAGTGTAATTAATCTTTCCAAAAATCCTATACAACATTCAATATAAAACAAAATTTATTTAAAGTATCATTGCATTAAAGAGAAATATTTTGGTGGAGAAATAATGCTCGATTAAATTTATATGAAATATAAAGTTGTTGATGCTTTTACCAAAGCTATTAAAAAAGAGTGATTTGTGGAATCGAGTCACAAAAATCATGTTCAACATCCACCAAAGACATCCTAATGTCTGTAAGGAAGTCCCCAACCGTTCTTTGGATTATATTGAAAATAGGGGAGATTGTACAACATTATCCTAAAATTGGGATAGAAAGAATATTTATTTCAAATATTGATATGAATTTATTCTCATCATAAAATGGGTGAGAGTGATAATTGAAAGGTAATGAAATATGTATGAAAATTCAAGGGAAAAAGTTAGTGGGAGTTCATATTAACTTAGAAATTTTTTTATTATTTCCAAGTGATAGAATTAATTAAAAAACATTATTTTGACTAATAGTGTTGTGTTAAGATACTTTTTATGATAAAGGATATTTTTGGGTAAATGTTCTGAAAACATTGATATGTGAAAAAGTAATATTGATGATAAATGATGAATTTTGAAATATTGTTAATGAAAATATTCGAAACATACAAAGGGTGAGGTAGATGATCTTCTACGATGTTTTCATAGCATCTTTTTCCAATTTATTAAAACTATATTTTGTTAAAAATTGTTTTTGTTAACTGTTGAATGAATGATAAGAATTTTTGTTAAGAATTTTCTAGAGAAGAAGAAATAAATATTGTTAGTAATTTCTATAACATTTTTAAATAAATTTATAACTAAATCAGATGAAGTGAGTCTAGTCCAAAATTTCCTAACATCAAGAAAATATTCTGATCTAAGATGATATGTGCAAATGTTTTTCAAACCATGTGAAGACAAAGGCGGAGATCAACTCTTGTTTCATATATAGAATCTATGAACAAACTATTCCTGTTGAACTATTTTGGATAACTATTTTTGGATAAAATCTTGTGATGAAATTTAAATAATTGTTATAATGTATTATTTCTAATAAACATCCACTATATAATTTACTGAACTACTTTCTAGATAAAATAGTGTCGATAATTTGTTGATCAGACAGAACACATCGGAAAAACCTTTCATAAGGTAGTTTTTTACAATGACCATCATTTGAAAAAATTAATTCCTAATTTTTTAGAGTTGACACATTTGTCAAAAAAATTATATTAATTTTTTATCATTGAAATAAGATGAAAAAAATCAGATCATTTCACAAAGACATTGTCGAAAAACTAGAGGGGTTTGTTACGGAGTTTCTAGAAGAGGAAGTTGCTAGGTTTTCATTCATGAAAGTCTTTCAGAATGATTTTTTGATATAAAAGAGTAATGTTAAAAGAAAAAAATTTGACACAGTTCTGTAAGATGAGTTGTTAAAGGTGAAAAAACTAAAATGTTTTTACAATGGTAAATATGGAAAAACCGATCATCAAACATACTCCATGATGAAAAATAGAAAAACAAAATAGTTCATTGATTTTTTTTTTGATTCTATACATATTCTCAAATGGTGAATGAAATACAAAGTGGAATAGATAATCATATTTGAATGTCTATGAGAATACAAAATGGATGACTTCAAATAAGTTTAATCCACAATTGTTATTATAATTAAATTGATTATGACTAATGTTTTAATATGTTGAAATTTTTTTCAACCAGATTTTAATAATCTAGAAAAACCTACAAAGGAGGATATAGTTGTTTCTTAAATATATTCAAGAATAACAGATAAAGGAAAATTATGTTTGCTGGTAGGGAGTTTGGTTAATTTCTTAAGGGAAACATTTCATTACATGATGGATAATATTTAAAGGTTAAAGAATTTTTAAAGTTATATATTGTAGGAAGCTCATCAAATAATCATTTTTAATAATTCATTAGATGGAAATTTTTGAGAAACTGATGTATAATGTTTGTGATGATGCAAAGTGACCAGAAAAAGAATATTTTTTTCATCAGGAAAACATTTATTAAGTCCCTTTGATGATGAATGATCAGAAAGATAAATAATTAATGATGATTTTAGGATGGATGTTCAGACTGAATAAACCCAATAGTGAATAATAAAGAATAAACTTTTTTACATCGAATAATTATTTCAAGAAATGTATTTTCCAGAATTTTTTTATATGAAACATTATAGTGATCCAAAATTTGGTGCGGTTGGATAAGTTCATTCATTTATTTTTTAAACTGTCTAAAATTTTGTAAGATTAAATAGTTTCATAAATTTTGATATTATAGATATTTGAGGAAGATTAGAAGTCCTAAAGAATTCATGAAGATTAAATATGATTCAAGAAGAATTGAGAATCATTCAGTGAAATTAAAATGTGACTAAAATTTAGGTTTTATCATTTTTTTGAGTGGCAGAATGTAATAGGTTTCCCACAATTTCTATTTTGGGAGCACCTATATAATGGGATTAATATTACATCATATTAAACAATTTTCCCCGATGAATTAAAGCTAAAATTAGACAATATTATGTTGATGCAAGTATGTGATAATTTCTTTTAATTAGATTCAAATAGATTTTTAGTTTATAAAACTAGATAGATAATTCAGATAGAGTTTTAGTTCATAGAAACATATATCTAAATCAAACAATTTTTTTATGTAAGATTTGAGAAATAATGGTTTCTATTAATTAGACTAACTATAGGTAAAAACAGACATGTTTATCTAATGTAAACTATAATAAAATTAATCCAAAAAAATAATAGAACACCAAAAAGAAATTAATGGATGGAATAATCTAATGGAATTTCTATATGATATTTTCTAGGATTTTTTTTCCAAGGTTTTATACGCTACTGTTCTTACTCATGTCTTGTAAGGAAAACTTTCAAACAACGGTATTTATTATAATCATATATGATTTTTCTCAAACATCATAGATGTGCATAATCATTTAAATTTTGTTTTGAAAGTATTAATTTTGGAATAATTTTTTTTCTAAGTGTGTGAGAAATCTTGAGGTTCTTATGGTGGTTCAAGACAAGAATGGAAGAGAAATCCGTCCATTATGTGCATGGTTCATAGTTTGCACATGGTTTGAGTAATCCCTGTGATGGGGAATCCATTCTATGAAATATTGGATAGATGATTCTCATATGGTTGGGGAATGATTTATTAGAACTTTTGGTCCTCTGTAAGAAAATTTTCGACCTAAAATCTTTTGGATAGAGACAGTCATACAATTTGGTTCACGATTTGGAAAACTGTGCAGCCAAACCCTACGCCTCATTAAAAAGTGTGAAATTAAAATCCTAACCCTCTGGATTTTAAGACTTCCAACCAATTTTCTCCCCCATTATTCCCCTTGTAACACTATTTATGAAAAAATATTTTTAATCTTCCCAAATGGTGGTTCTCAATTGATTATAGTCCATTTGGAGCATCGCTGGTTGTGGATTGATGCTTTGGCTAATTATAACACTCCAATTTCTTCTGTTTTCTAGATTAGGGAATGTAGATTTTTAGTCTTTTTTCGAATCACTAAAATACAAATTTTAAGTGATTATTAGATTGGGGAATTAAACTGTGATTAAATTCAGATCAAGATAAATGGTTAAGGGTGTTTTCATCATCAGATTCGAGGTTTGTGGTCTACATGTTATATCCCTTGGTCTTGAAGTTGATTTCTGTATGTATGGTTGTGTTCATGGTTATATCTCATTGTGAATTGGATTCCTTTGTTAGGGTTTAGTAAAATGGATACCTAAATTAAAAAATTAACACCTCATGATCCTCATTGGGATGTGTTGAGGATGATTAGACTAATATAGGGCCACCCATGGGGTGTGCTAACATTCTGAGACATAGAACACTGTAATGTTAAGCTAGAAATTGAATTTTCTAGAAATAGATCCCATGTTAAAGTTGTTTACATTTTGGTTGTAATTATAAATTTAAACTAATAGTGTTTGTGTCTAGTTATTGGTAATGGCCTACGAGGCTGTTTGGAATAATGAAAAATAGGTTAAATGAGTTAATGTGAATTTGTCAAATGGGTTATGAAATTGTAAAGGAAATTCATTGATGGATTATGGTATTTTAAATGATAAAATATGTTAAATGGTGAAATTTATTGAAATGTATGAATATAATTAATGGTTTATGGAAAGGGAAATAGAAATGGGATAAATGGGCTATGTAACATAGTTGGTAAATGTGTTAAAGGGATAAGTCTCGATGTTAAATTCACTTGTTGAATAATTTTCAAATGTGAATATGTGTTATTGATTGTTTATGAATTGGGATATGGAATATGCGGTAAATGTATAAATATAATGTGGACATGTATTTTTAGTTGAGGGTTATTGGACTTGAGTTTCTACACCCATGGGTCTGGATAGTCCGAGGCTCCAAACCCCACCCCATAATGCATGGGTTGGGTAAGGGAATTGAGGCTCTATTCCCATAATGAATTAATTTTATGAAACTACATGGATGGAGGATTCAAGGTCAGTGTGATGTAATAGTTTATCAAAAGTTTTTCCCTAGTGAGATTGAAAATTTATTAATTCCCTTATGAATGATAATTGACTGGCCTAGGCCATTGTGTAAATGATGTAAATTCCAAACCCTTGGAATATGTGTTAAAAAATAATTTAATAATGAAGGCGGTCTAAGTGATGAAAATGGAAAATTTGATAAAAAGTTAAATGTGATCATTATTACCTAATTAAACCCATTATATATATTTTTTAACTTCTTATTTATTTAGTTTTTGAATCTATTATATGTTTAGACTGGATATTTTGTAGACCCCATTGGGGGTGGAATACAAATTTGTACTCACACCATAGTTGGCCTTCCATTGGGTACCTAAGAAGACTTTATTGTATTGGGATAAAAAAGAGTTAATTCCAAGTTCTAGATGGTTGTGTTGGGAATGGGTTCTGTATTGATGAGGATCCATACTTTGAGTTAGGACAAATTTTGGGTGTTCAGTTGTTTCTATTTATTTTGGGTTTTTCTTCACTTTTTGAATAGTTATCTTGATAAGATTTTTTTTTAATTTTGGTTTGTACCCTATTTTCCAACTGGTTTTTAATGCATGTTTTTTTTGGTATTATAATTTCCTTTATTTAATATCATAAATATTTTTTAATACTCTTGGAAATAGGGTATAGTCTCCCCATGGGACCTATCAGAACCTTGACACTATTCGGAAACCTCTGGCGTAAAGGGAGTTGGGCTTGAGGTCATATTGTGACTTGACTCGAATCATCATTTTTGTGGCTTCTGGGTCGGGGACATTGTAATAACTATAAAAACATAGAATAATTATAAAAATATTTATCACAAAACATTTTATTGTTGAGGTTGAACCCTAAAAATTGGGCATTCCTTGTTTACTTTTTCATCTTTTCATGCTTTTTATATTTTTATAAATTGACTAGTAATGTAACTATCACAATTTTTAGGGGTTAAATTTCATAATGTATGAATTTTTTAAAAATATCACCACTTATTTAATCCCCCCTTCTCAGTTGTTCAACGGTCTTTAGTAACTTTCACCATTGAAAGAATTTACTCCATTATATCCTCTTTGAATGTTCCTAGTCTCGATAATTATTTCACTAAGTGGGGAAGGGGGTTAATTAGTTATAAGTTTTCATTTATGTTTCAATCCAATTAAAATAACCATCACCTACTATAAAATATTTTATTCCCCACTGAAAACAATTCGAACACACATCCATAAGAACACAAGTATTTACAAGGATAACTATTCAATATGAATAGCTACATCCTTGGTATGGTATGGAAATGATCCAATACCACACAACCCAATGGATGATAAATCCTTTATTTAAAATGTGAAGGATAAATCCTTTCCCTCTTATACCACTATGTGAACAATCCAATAGTGTGCAGATACCCTCTTTGGAAAAAATGGTAGTTTGTGTACCAATGCACCTTACCCATTCTTCTTTTCAATTACACAAATGTATGAAATTGTAAAAAACCTTCTTCAATTTATAGCCTCAAAGAAGGTAAGAACTTCATGGACATTGTTAAAGAAAAACCATTCTAATTTTCTCAGTATGATTCATCAGAGAATGATTAACAATGATATGATTATTATCAAAAGGATTACCCCCCTATAAGGTTCCCCCCGATATGATTCTACCCAGTACAATTCTTCCTCAGTCTAGAAATCACTATAAAATGATCCCAAATATGATTATTCAGCTCGATATGATGATCACCCAAATATAACCTACAAGTTGAATATAATCATCAGTTGAGTACGATTATCCCTATGTACGATGATCAAATGAATATAATATTATGATCTTATATAATCTCTTTCACTTCAATCCATCAAAACATTTTCAAAAAAATTGAATACAAAAACTTCTACTTCTCTCTAAAACTATGAGCTTCCCTCTCATGAACAGTAGATCAATGATCATGAAAGTACAATGTACTTTCTTCCATTTATATGTAAGCCTCAAGTGGCTCCAAAGGGAATCCCACAAATTTACCTGCATAATCATATTCACCCTAATCTCAATTTCCCTAAAAATATTAGGTGAATTTCAAAATTTTCAACTCTTCTCGAAGATTCTAAATTCTTCTACAATATTTACTACTTCTTCATACATTCATCTCAATTTCCAGTCCTATTTTAATTCATGTGTCTGATTTTATGAATCCAATTTCATTAATACAATGCTATATATCAGTTGAATGTAAATGCATAAAGAAATTGATACAACTTATAAATGATGAATACAATTATTCTTTTGAATTTTGACCCTCCCCCCTTTATAAAAAATCCATCAAACATCACTTTTAATTCATCACATCTTCTGTTGACCCGGTTGGAAATATAAAACAATTTATCTCTAATACAAAGTTTATTGACCCAATTGAAATTCAAGCTTCTTATTATCCTCTTCTCTTGACCCATTTGAAACTCACTCTTGAGTATGATTCTCCAGATGATCTTAGTATGATAGAAGTGAGTATGATTAGTATGAGTATGAATGTCCTGGATACAATCATTTTGGGTATGAGCATTCCTAGGTACGATCATTCTAGGGTGATATTTTTCTTATCGATCCTAAGTATGATCTTCTTGGGTCCAATATTTTTCTTTTTAATTTTATGGATGATCAGATGCTATGGTGGCTAACCATGATCATGCTGAGTACGATCATTTTTTATCTAAAACATCTCTTTCTTCTCTTCCACTGAGATATGATAAATATGGGTATTAAATGGAATACCTCTTTTCCTTTTTCATAGAAAAATCTTGGATCATAATTTATTGAATGAAATTATTATTTATGTGAAATAAAAATCAGTGAAGCACCATCACATATAATTAATCATATCCATGCAGAATTTAATTCTCCATAAAAAAACTTCATTCATATCAATTTCAGAGTGAATATGATAAAAATAAATTCCTCATTAAAATATTCTCCCATTCTGGACCCATGGTTATTCTGATCGAAACATTTTCATCTAAAAAACTTATTCTCATTATGATGAAAAAGTAAGTCTGATTCTTTTGAAAGCATGAGTCGAATTCTTATATATACACGAGTTTGATTATTTTTAAATAATGAGTCAAAATTATTTTCACAAAAAACAACGTGAGATTATTTCCTTTCACCTTTCATCATGAACATTCTTGAAAAAAAAATTCAAAATTTGAAAACAAACTCTTTCCATACCATTTTGGTCCCAACATTCATTTCAAATTTCTTCTTTGAGATGAAAATTTTCAAATACTTATAGATATGAAACAGTTAAAAGGAATATTTTACATATATTTAGATTTTACCCTTTTTATTCTATTATTGAATTATGAAACGAATCCATTAAAATTAATAGTAATATCATTGGATTTGGGTTCCATGTTAAGAGACTTATTTGGTTCAAGATATTTCAATAGTTTTGATAGAATCAAATTTATCTCCTCCTCATATTTAACTTTTAAACATAAGTAAGTCCCTATTATCATCTCATATAAAATAAATATGTATTCTTTTTTCAATGGTTCCCTCATCTATGTGTTGTTCATATAAAGTACACATCTTTAATCATTTTATTCATGGATAATACTCAATTATTTACTCACCACCATAAAATATTTATGAACTTATGTTTAACATAGGAACATAATTTTCATTTTGTTGTCTCAAATGAAGAACCTATACATAAACTAATATTTTAATATGTTGATATCATCAAAATGAGAATGAAATTAGTATAACCATGTCCCTATAACATTATTATCTCCCTAGAGGTTATAATATATTTCCCATACAATTATATTGAATATTTTTATATCCATTACGCATTTAAATTCCTCATCTATGTGTAATGAGATATACACATTTCATTCTCTCCCATGAACATCAATATTCTTCATATTAATTAATGTGTTTGATATTAAAGTTTTTAGAATATTTATATTATTCATGGGAATGTAATGAACTTCTAAACCTTAATTAAAAAAATATAGAACCATCTACTCCTTATATAGATAGAATTACGTATCATTGAACACAAGTAATCATTTATTATTGATAATATTCAAATCCTATAGAGATCTCACAAATAAAAAAATATTATTAAAAAATAAAAATCCTTTGTAAAGTAACTAAAACCTCTGTAATAAGATCCAAATGAATATTTTTCAAAGATAAAAATTTTAATGAATTTTATCCTCCTCATATATTTTGTTTAAGGATATAGATATAGAAGAAAACAACTAGTATTGGCGAAAATAAATCACTACAAAAACAAAAAAGTGTCAAATAATCTTCCATTATTTGGTTATTATGAATATATATCAAATGATATGATGAAATTATGATATATAGAATGAAAAATAATAAACATTAGACAAGGGTTTTTATATTTTTCACCCAATCCTTTTATTGAGTGTCTAGTCCATTGTCTACAATGGTTATGATGCAAATTCACTTGTTGTTAAATTATTATAATTGAGAATAAGGAATATAACATGAATATGGTTATAATATATTAGTGTAATAATGAATGAAAACCATCAAAAAGTTAATAACTATTCATAACATTACTTCCAATGCCAATGAAATTATGTTCTTGTGTACACTAAATTTATTCTTGTTAGTCTAATTCAAAATATGTCTAGAACGCTTCTTAGAATTAATGGATATATATCCCAGATATTCATCTCTTTTATTTTCCAACAAATATCCAAGAAAATAATCAAAAAAAATTAGACCATACATGAATTGTGGCATGAAGCCCTTGATTTAACTATGATCATCAATAAAAAATTACCTAGCTAATATCTCTCAAAAGATCTGTAGATATTACACCATGAATTATATCTTGAATAGAAACATTAGGGTACAAATTTTGAATTTATCCATTTGTATATAATCATGGTATTTCATGTCATATTATGAAATGGGATAATTTTGTCAACAAAACTAACCTGTAATTGATAAAGTATTCCCAATTGAATGTTGTAGCGTGAACACAGAAACTCCGACATAATGATCAAGCTTGTGGCTTGATGTATTTCTTCTCCAACAATAAAACTGAACTCATTTTCAATGGATTATCATAATGGCTCAGTCCATACCCTAAAACACCTATGAATCATTATTATTGTGATATGTGTTTAAATTATGGAATGATTCTACAATTTTAGAGTATATTAATCTTCTGACTCTATCCCTTCACGAAAAAATAGATCTCTACACATTTTTACAGGATTTAACTCAACAAAACTGCATTCCTTTACATTCCATCTTATCTATAGTTAACCTCTAACTCATCCATGTTCATGTTGTTAATAAATAAAAAATATAAATAACCTGCATACCTATTACATGAATTTTTAAAGAAACAATTCAATACATGTATCTAATGGTAAGGATATGGGAACACTACACCATAATATAAAATGGTTTTTTTAGTTTTATCTTAGCCTATCAGTGTATGGAAAATCATTATATTTACTATATCTTAGTATAGATCAACTCCTATTAACATAAAACACTTCATTTTGTCAATTGCCTTTATTAACGGCCTTATTCAATCTCCCCAACCTCATAATCACCCCTTGGGTTCATCAATTATCTTAACATCATAGTAATGATTATTGTAAATAACAACAACATTAATTCACACATGTTTCATAACTTATTAATAATGTTAACTATATATGTCTTTATATCATATATAAAATAAGGATGATGCTTCTATTAATGACAAATACAGAGGTATTTTATTATTTTCTACTAGTAATTATAAAAAATTAGTCATATCACCAAAGTGTTCGACATATATATAATTTTATCTCTTATAAATTACTATTTTTAAATAATATATGTTTCTAAAAAATATTTTTATTTATTAAAATTTATATAAAAGATAGATAAATGGTAATTAATGTTCCCAGGTTATTAATGAGGTTACAATAATAATGGGGATAAATTAGATTTTACTAACTAAAAATTATTTCTTAAGAGATCATCCTTTGTGAGTTGTTGGAATTATGATTTTTTAATTCTATAAATCTCACCCTCACCCATACATAATTTAAATAAACAAAAAAAAGAACACAAGATTTATACATGGTTTTCCCCTAGTATGGGTAAATATATCCTTATTGTGTTTGGTTTGATTCCATGTTATAGATGTACCACTAAAATAATAAAGTATTTATAATAAGGGAAGGTATCATCCTTAAACCTAAAATAAACATCCAAATAACAAAGACTCATGACTAATTTATTTTTTACTATAGATATATTTTTTATAATAACTGTTAAAACAAAAAAAAATTCACCAAAACATGTCCTCAATGATTCAGTTCTAGAAAAATTATCTTTTCTTTAATTCCTCATAATATTTTGTACCAATTTAGGCTCCCTCTTATTTAATAACATTGATATCTAGAAGATAAAATAGTAGTTGTAGATAATTATTATTCTTATAAACTAAATTATTATATCATTTACAAGTTATAATCCTCTCAATAATTTTTCTACAATTCAAATTTCATGCTTTAAATATATATATAAAAACCAGTAGGAAAATGTTTCTATATTATAATTTTCTAAACCTCTATTAAAATTAAATTATTTTTATCTTTATTAATGTAGAGAAATATACTTCCAAGATATCCCCTACAATAATAATTAAAATAATGAAATAAATATTCTCATTCTGGCTTCCAAAAATATCAATCAAACATATTCTCGTGATCTTCATGGTCTTCTCAGTTAATTTTTTCGAAGACCACATATTATTCTTTTATTTGAACTTTAATAAGCCCATAACTTGGATTTATATCTGTATGATCACATACATAAATATAATTATGTTGTGACTCTTCTTACCATAGTGTAATAATCCTAAAATCTCATAAACATATTCATTTTATTGAATACCAGCTATGTATTAATGAATCAAAATATTTTAACACAAAAGAACAACACAAAATTATCATATTTTATTTTACATATAACATAAACAACCTATTAAATATTAAATTACCATATGAAATATATTATATATCAAATGAAACAACATGTTACTCTTATATATCATTTGTGTTAATCCTATCTGATCAAAATTTATTCATACATATCCTCTATAATATATGATTTAATATTATATATCCTCAAATAGTTTCATACATATCTAGAGGAACATTGGAGTATGTTTTATAGATAATCAAGAAATTATTATGTATTTTCTATGTGTCTTTTAAATATTATCTATGAGATACTAAATATCATTTGGATCACTAGAGTTAATATTTTGTAAAATGAGTTTAATATTATATATCAGTGTTAATTTTCCAATTCATTTCAAAACATCTACTTTGAGAGAAATTATATATTGCTTTTCTAGTTTCCTGGATATTATTTATATAGTCAAAAAATCTTCAAATCAACTCTGAATCACCATAAATAATATATAAAATTAAAAAAATGATTTAAAACATTCTAAAAACATTAAATACTTCTCAGGGTTTCTCATATATTATTGGAAACAAATACAACATACTATTATAAAATTCTTGGGATTTATATCTGACTTTGGATTTTTATAAACATTCAAAAATCACAAAATTATATCATTTCTCCATGATAATTTTTTGGATAAAACATTATTATATATAGTAATGTTTTGATAGAATTACTATATTATATAGCCTTTTTTAGGTATGCCTCTCTTTGAGTTTTTGTTAATATTTTATTTTGGTTTTGTATTGGTAGTGAATGCTTGTTGTTTAAATAACTATATTCTTGGGTTTCAAGGAAACATTATAAGGACTGGAGAGTTTCAATGAGGAGAAATATATTTGATAAAATTAACTAAGGTTCAACGATGTATTATTTTTTGAAGTAATGGAGACTGAGAATATTTAGATTAATAATTTCATGGGTTCTTGGTAAATAGGTTTAGTTTCTTTAAAATAAAATTTGGTTGAAATATAAACTCAAGTTCATTTTCAAGTTTTGGAAAGGGTTTACATGTAGTGTAATTATTTGAGGGTTTTCATAAAATAAATACTAGATGATGTTTTTTCAATGAATTATCGTAAAGACATTTACACAATGTTGAAACACATTACACGATATATAAATGACCAACCTGTTTTTTAAACATATTGTGCAACTGATTGTCATTCTAATACACTGTAGCTTCTATCCTCTCAACCATTGGGATCTCTTAAGGTAAATTTTGGATACCTATATCCCTTCTGAACGTCCTATTTGTGTGAGAAATCTCTAGTAAGTCCTTTTGGTTTGGTTTATTCATTATCTTCCTTCTTCTCCAACCATTATAGTTAAATTATTTTCCCAATTGCATTGTATGTTTTAATATTGATTAGTTATGATCTCGGAATCTTATGGAAATCTTCCTCACCTTCATCTTCATGGGATTTATCCATTGGAAGCATTCTTGTATCATCAATTAAAGTCATGGGGTCTAAATAATAACCATATGGTTTGGTAATATTAATGTTTATGAGATATTGTGATTGTTATAATGAAATGTGAACCCAAGATGAATAAATAAAAAATGGCATTATTCATTGGAATTACATTATTTTCAATTGGATTCTGACCTGGCATCTCGCTACCCATTGGGTGGGAAAATTATTGAATATAATTGAATTTTCTAAGGTCTTAGGGTATGTTTATAATGACCTATGATCTAGGGTTATTTATTGTTATATAATCCCTAAATTTAGTTTTATTTTTATTGATATAATTTATAATCAATGGTGAATTAAATTTCAACTATCATATGATAGAAGAATGTTAATTTTCATAATTAACCATTGAGGAATGTGATGAGATATTGTGATATCCATGCTATATGATAAGTATTATGTTCCATGATATAGTGTTTATATATCAGGCTCATCCCTGGCACATTCAAACTCATTAGTTATCTTGATTATATTGAGTAGTCTTGGCCTATTCCCATGTTTTAATGCTTATAAGGCTTGGTCCCAGTTTATCTAATGCTTATAGGTCTTTTACTCATATTGTTGTCACTATTATATAGTTATATGGTTATGGTATGCATGGTCTTATAACATGCTAATAGATATGTTTTCATACCACCAAATCATGTTATTTTACATTGGATATATGGTTGTGGTTGGCATTATTGTAAGACATGCTCTGATATATTCCAACATGGTGCTGAAGTAGGTTACTTCACCATGGTTATATGGTTGTGGTTGGCATGGTTATAAGACATGATAAGAGATATTCCAACATGGCCCCAAAGTAAGTTATTTTACCATTATTATATGGTTTTGGTTGACATGGTTGTAAGATATGCTTAGAGATATTCTAGTACCAAGCCAAATCAGGTTGTTATAGAATTTTATTATTTATTGAATTATGTAACACACTTTTTTATCACTTTTTTTAACAAACTTATTATTAAACTAGTTTAGTTTAAAAAGGTTGGTGTTAAGCTACTGAGATATAATCACATCCTATTCCGGGTGAATTTTTGTTCCAGAGCTGATTTTGTGCATACAGGTTTGGAGAAGCAAAAAGGAAATTACTATTGATTTTTTGTTTGTGGATGGGATGGAGTTTGGAGATGGGACCGATGTGGGGTTTGGGACCCATGAATTTGATCCCTTTTTTAGTCTTCTTGTAATTTTATTTTTTTATATTTCATGACATTTAGTTACATTCCACCACATCATTAAATTATTTATTATTTATTTATTATATTTTTTAGTTTGATTTTGTGTTTTCTTCCGCTATGTATTTACTTTGATTGTTGCAGTTTTATTATGATTTGATTCTATTGCTATGAAACTTCATAATTAGTGGTATAGTCTCCCCACATTAATTTTCACACCCTCACTGCTAGTCTGTAGTATATAGAATATAGGGAGGTGTTCTTGAGGTCTTATAACCAACCCTTTCCGGCCATGTGGGAGGGTTCTAGTTTGGGGGATGTTACAAAGTTGTATCAAAGAAGGTTTTCTTTTTATATTCATTGAAATTTGGTTAAGGTAGAAAGTATAATACAATGTGTCTGGATGTGGTATTGATATTATATATGGGAGTAGTTAACCCATGTAAAGGGTGAAATCCATCTGCCCCGGGACGGGATTATTGTTTTTTTCTATGTACTTTTTATAGTTGGTGTTATTTCACCTTGGGTGATTCACATGTAGTGTAATTTGTTGTTATACGATCTTTCAATTTCTTGAAATTTGTACTCATGGACTGGTATAGTGTGTAATAAGGATTCATGAATCATAATAGGCACATAAGGATATATTGACATGAATTATTGATTATAGGGACACTTATATTTTTTTCTGAAATATATAATTTCATGGTGAACTAAAATTTGGGATGTTTGTTTCACTAAATAAATGAAATGGGTTTTCATGTAATGATAAAGTACTTGTATTCCATATCTTGAGAGACCAATAGTTAGTGGTTCATATTTGTAGTCACCTATTTGGGTTGACCTTGTTTCTATCCAG
Organism: Viscum album; assembly: GCA_963277665.1. Taxonomy (NCBI): domain Eukaryota; kingdom Viridiplantae; phylum Streptophyta; class Magnoliopsida; order Santalales; family Viscaceae; genus Viscum; species Viscum album. The sequence continues at coordinate 1,891,625,355 of OY728165.1, read as the reverse complement.
TTTTATACGGTGTTTTTTTTGTCTTGTAAAGAAAATATATCTTCATTGTATTCAACTCACGAATTTGGAGAGTGGAAATTTGCACACTCTAAACCTATCCAAACTAAAGCTTCGTATAGTTAAAGAGGAGCATATAGATGTTGATCTTCACTATAGATTCCTGATGGTCATATGATCTAAAGAAAGGGATACTTTTCATATCATTTAAGTGATGTTGAAGCTGAAAATGGAGTTTTATCTATAGAATCTATATGTATTTTCATTTGAACGGGAACCCTATATAGATGTGTTTTAGATTGAGTCAGTCTATCAATTCTTCAAGAATCTTGAGACACCCACACATATGAGGGTGAATCTTGCAGCTTATATTCATTGTGGACATGCTAATAATTGTTTGTATATTATGGAGGAATATGGGTACTAGGATGAGCTATCTATGAAGGACTTATACATGAATTTCTCGATCAATTTCCATCCTTATACCTTAATGGGTAGAAATGATTCTATGTTTATAAATTTGACATAGGAGGGTTTGTCAGTGCTATACTATGATGGATGTTTTATCGACCTACAACGCTTTTCTCTATCTTTGGAACCTGATGAGATCTACAAGGTGAGAAGTTTCCAGGGTGGTCTTCATTATGAGATCAGGTCGCAGGTAAAAATTTTCCATTTAAGAATATTTGAAGACATTATGAAATAAGCACTCATCAGGGAAGGGAATATGAGAGATGCTATGATCAGAGGTTAGGCAGTTTTAGTAGGGAGATCTAGGAGTTACTCTCTGGGTGGTGAGAAGAATTGTTAGGATAGATTCTACCCAAATAGTGTGATTAGGTAAGCTTACGTAGTGGAAAACCATTACAAGATCGTGTTATGTTCAAGTGAAATTAGTGTGGTAGGTTTGTACACAAGACCCCTAATATCATTACCCCATAGTCAAGTGTTGTATCTATGGTAGACTGGGTCATCTATATATGTTTCGTGTGAATGTTCCATAGTATAATAGTGGAAGAGAATTAAAACAATCACTATTGTCGGGAAGGGTATTGCTTACCCCTCGGCAAGATGGTAGCTAGAGTTCTATAGGTCATTCAGTCTAATGTAGGTGACATTGTACCCTAATGCAAGATCAATAGTACCATACAAGAGAAATATCTCATGGTAGTCATATTGGAGCCCATGATAGAGGGAAAAGGTAGTTTCATGTTCTACAGACTACTCCATCTTATGTGGTTGTATGACCATCTGTTATCAAAGGTATGATTCCTATATCATCTACCTTAGCTTGTGTTTTGTTTGATACAATATAATCACATACTTTTCTATCTAATCCTTCTAAAAATGGTTTGGGAATGTATGTATAATATTTACATGGTGATTCATCCATTGACACACCATTTGGTGTGCAGTCCAAGAATATCAAATATTTCAAGGTGTGGTCTCTCGATATTGGTGTTTTCCATTTCTTTTACGAACCATTCGTGATAGATATGATAGGATTCGACTAGATTCTGGGTATGGATTGGTTAGTTCCATACCAAGATAATATCAATTATTATAGATGTATATTTACCTTCCTATCCTTAGAATGAAGCATGTATTATCAGTATGGGGAGTGGGATCTACATGCTGTTCATGCAAAAATTATTTAGTGAAGATTGGACTATCTCATGGCACAGATCGAAAGTCTTTCTATAGTTAGTTGTGGAATGCATTAGAATTATTTTTCTATAGTGGTATACAATTTTGGATATTCTTTCTCTAATGAGTTACACGAATTATATCCTAAGCAAGAGATCTATTTCAATATTGAATCGGTTCCAAGATCATATCATGTTTCTATTTTGCCTTAACGAATAGATCTAGTAGAGATTAAGGAGATGGATTTTAAGTTGGAAATATTGAATATAAAGTCTTGATATGTCCTAGCACATATCCTTGTGGTTCTCCAGTTATCATACCCCAAAAGGAGAATTAATATTTTCAATTATGTTTGGATTATAGAAGGTTGAAGCAGAAAACTATCAATAACTAATATCCTCTTCCGCGCATTGATGATCTTTTCGATCAGCTGATTGGTGCTAAGATCTTCTCCAAGTTTGACTTGAGAATAGTATATCATGAGTTATGTTTGAGATCATCAGACTTACATTAGACTTCTTTTAGGATCATGTATGTATTTTATGAATTCATAGTGATGTCGTTTGGGTTGACTAACGCACTGGTGGTATTAATAGCCTTAGTGAATTATATCTTTCATCCTTTTCTGAATCAGTTTTTGGAACTTTTTGTGAATAATATATTAATTTACTCACAATCAACAAAATATCATTCCAAATATCTTATCATCATCTTATGTATAGTGAGAGAGCATCAACTTTATGCTAATATATCCAAAATTTGATTCTAAATTAACGAAGTGCACTTCTTGGGACATTCCATCTCAAAGGTTGGAGTGTCATTGGACCTAGAGATATTCATAGCCATGATATCTTGGGAACAACAAAAGAATATATTTGTAATTCATATCTTTTTGGGATTAACAGGTTATTACCATTGTTTTATCCATGATTTCTCTTATTTAGTAGCCCTAATGTCTAGGATGACAAGGAAATGGTTTAATAATTTTTGTAATTATTGTGAGAGATATTTTCAGGTTATGAATGATATGATAACCTCAACACCAATCATCACATTACCTATTCCAAGTAAAACATATATGATGTATGGTGACATATCTCGAGTTAGAATCAGAGTGGTTCTATGGTAGGATGATTGAGTGATTTCATATGGATCCCGGTAGCTGAGACAACATGATAGGAATTACCGTACTCCCAATCTAGAGTTAGATGTTATGGTACATTCCATGAGATGTTGGAGAAACTATCTGATGGTTGATAGGGGTGTGTTATACATGGTTCATAAGATCATCAAGTATAATATTTCTTTGTGATACCCGAACCCTCGACAAAGGAGGTGGGTCGAGTATTTGAAGTATTTTGACATGGAATTGATATATACTCCATCAAATGGCAATGTCATTGCTAAAATATTTAGATAAAAGGAATAGATAGAAGATTCACATGATTCTTGTGATGAGTGATGGAAAATGACCCTCTTTGCAGATAGGTATCTATATGTTTAGGAATCTCAAGGGTGTCTTGCTCGGACTTCAATATTTTTATACCCATGATTTTCCATTGGATTCAGACAAAGAATGTATCTAATCTAGAGGGCTCATTTCTGATAGAAAATTATTTTTTGTGGATGGTATATTGGAAATTTAAATTCTCTTCATTTACATGGATGATTATGGGTTCAAACATCCTTGCATGAGAAGCTGATGAGGGAGTTTCATTCTTCTGGATGGTTGGTACATCTTTGTTTAACAAATATGTATCATGATCTAGGTGGATTGTACTTGCAGTTAGGAATAAATAAGTAGGTATAATTATTTTCAGCTAGATGTTTCACTTTTGATTAGGTGAAATCCAATAATTAGAGACTATATGGGCTTTTCTAGATTTTACCCATTCTCAAATAGAAATTGGATGATGTGATAATGTATTTTGTGACAGGACTACCTAGGAAAACTGATAAGAATGATGTTGTATCAGTTTTTGTAGATCGAATGACTATGGTAGACAACTTTTTACCTATTAGTGGAACCTTCACTATTGATTATCTAGGATATATTTACAAGTGTGAGGTGGTTTTGATCCATGGTTTTCCAAGGAGTATCATTGCAGATAATGGTACACCTTTAAAATCATGTTTTTAGAAGGGTCTTCAAGAAGCCCTTGGATTCAAAGTTATTTATATCATAGACTACCATTCACAGATGAATGGTTAATCTAAGGTGACTATTCAATTTTTGGAAGATGTTTTATGAGGCTATGTTTTTGATTTTGGTGGTTCACGGGAGTATCATATATAACTCATAAACGTTTCATATAATAATAGCTTAAAGAAATTGATCCAAATAGAAACTTTTGTGGCCTTGTATGTATTTCCATGGAGTTTATATTTTTGTTGGTTGGAGTCATGCGATTTAGCACTAGTTTGGCCTAGTTTTGTGTAGGATATTTCAGAATAGGTTCAGTTGATATGAAAGTATTTGGAGCCCACAAAGAGTATAAAGAATTCATATACATACAATAAAAGAAAACCTATGGAATTCAAGGTTTGCCATTATTTTTTTGATTGGTTTCTCCTAGGTTTGGGAATAACTATATCCTGAAACCAAGAATTCTAACATCTAGGTTTTTAGGGCCATTTGAAATAGTGTCAAGGTTCGGTCCTGTGGCATATCATTAAAACCTTCCACAATGCTATAATAAAATGAATGATGTGTTCCATGTGTTGTATCTATATAGATATCATCCAGTTCCTTCCCATGTGATATACATAACAAACATTGAGAATTATGTTGATGCAACCTATTAGGGTTATTCAATCTGTGTTGTGGATCATAGTGAGAAATATATTTGGAAAATGATTATACTGTTGGTTCAGGTCCAATGGAAGAATTGGCATGTTTTGGAGGATACTTGGGAGAAGGAGTCCAATATTTGAGTACAGTTTCTAGAATTGGTCACTGAGGCCTCACAATGATTCTTGGAGCAGTTCAAGGATGAGATGTAACACCCCAAGCTTCCATGGTATGCTTCTCTTTGAATAATATAGTAGCGCGTGTTGTACGCAACTTCTAGTTCTAACACACACCACAACCAATCAAAGTAGACGTTATGAATATTAATACCTAATTTTTGAAATTTTATAAATTTTATCATTCAAAATGGACTTCATTTTTTGATTCGGAATATCAAATTTAGCCTAGGGTGAAATTTTGGAACCTTTCGGATAACTTATATATTTTGATGAATAGTGAAAATTACTAAATTTTAATTAAAAACAACTTTTTTAATCAAAATAATTAATAGTGATAAATTATAATATTGAGTGGTTTTAAAGTATAATTATAATATAATTTTACCATTTTATCCAATGGTGGACATTAGAATTAATTTCACTTTGAAATTGGACATAAACAATTGTCAATGTTTTGATTGATATTGTTTTTTTAAATACACGCTATTTGTTTTGACAACATGAATTAATTATAAAATTAATTAATGAAACTTATATGTTTGGAATTTTGTAAAATAGACATCATTTTTGAATTCAGAATATCAATTATAGCTTTGGGTGAATTTTTGTTATTTTTCTGAAAATCATTAATTTTTGATGAATAGTGAAACCACTAAGTGGTAGTTTAAAAACTAATTTTTCGTGTAAATGAAACATTACCACTTCTGTGAATTGATTTTCAAAAATCCAACATACATGGTTGTCATTAAGAAGAAAAATGTGGTTCAATGGGATTAAAATAATTTTTGGTGAATAGTAACTTTTATGTTTTATTAATCGCGATTACAGGTAATTAGTGAAATTTAAGGTAAAAATGATATTATAAAAATATAAAAATATATTGACGCTTGTCCTACACTTATTGGATGAGTCATTGAAGTCCAATACAATCCATGGGTCAACTTGGGGACCCCATGGAGCCACTTGGGTAAGAAAATGACATTAATAACTTTTTATTTAAAGTAATAATAAAATTGTCACCAACATATGTTGTTTTACTAAAGAAATTATTAAATGGAGTTATATAAGTTAAAATTTCTATTATAAATATCAATTGGAAAGATAAAAATATTTAATACATCATGGTAATTTTTTTATTATTTTTAGACATTAAATAAGTAAATTTATTTATCACACCATGATGATGCAGCGATTACCTCATTAATTAACGATTCAAATAAAATAAAAAGATAATGTAAAATCTAAAACTTAAACTTGTCTAAAACCCATTTGATGAGTATATTTAGAACCCGTATCACCTTATCCTAGAAATATATCATTATGGGACCTTTAAAATCCTAAAATCATTTCATAATAATGTAACACTTCATGACTTTCAAAGAGTGCCCCTCCTCTCCTCTTATAAAAGGCCCCCACCACTACCACATTATTCACACCTTCCAAGCCATTTGGATCTTCCAAACACTTCCCAAATACTCTCTAAACATTCCTATATTACTCCTATAAGTCTCACATTTGGCAGAAGTCTTCCCAAGGAAGCCTTTGGCTCAAATCAAAAAGAGTTCCCCGATTTTAAGGTAATGAATTCTCTTATGTTCTTTTGTATTATTTTGCATCTCCAACCCCTTAAACTCTTTTTATTTATTTTATTTTGTAAAAAAACCAGTATCTACAATATACTAGGATGTTGGAATGAGAAGTATTTTATTTACACTTACAAATAACTTCATCTAATGGTTAAAGAACATACTGTTTCTGTGGGTGGTGAATTACTGCCTCACGAAATGATGATTATTCAATCTTCTTTTAACACCTCTCATGGTGGCCATTATGATGAAACTATTTTCATATATGATATATATTATGTTTATGTTTTCCTTATGCTTCTGTATTTCTCATTTATGGCATACCTTTATTATTTCCATTATCGGTAAACGCGATAATTTCATTTTAGGAAGTGTGGACTACCGCCCCCTCAAAGTGATTTGAATCGTTAATGCCATATGTGGGATGTGTAAATGATGGATTAAATGATATTATATATTATATTATACTGGAATAATAACATACCTTTATATAATTATTATTTCATTCAATTAAATACAAAATAGAAATGAAATTAGCGTTCATGTGTACGTACGGCTTACCGTCTCCATGAACGGTGCATTTCATTTCTTACCTATAAATGTTACGTAATATTATGAATGAATGTATATACTTGATATATATGATATATATGATATCTAAATCATGAATATAATTCTGGATATAATGGATATTTTACCACATGAACAACTTGTAATTATAAGTAGTTTATTTTTGACTCAAGTACCAAAGATCGACAAAACGACCGTTATTAACATAAATAATTACATAATGTTCATCACATGGTAATAAGTGATATAAAAGGAATAATAAACTTGAAAAAGGTTCTTAAGAAATAATAAATTAACTCTTGTTTATTATTCAGGAGGTTAAAGAACGGTCGAGTCAAGTCGGACACGAGGTAAGGGAACTTCTTAACCCAATTTCAGTTCTTTGGGTTAATCTCCCATATTCATATTATGTCATGATATTATTATGTACTATCTTGTATTTGTACTTTCATTATGTGTAATTATAGTGAATAAACATAATAGATCTATTTTATTTAAAATATTATCTTTTTAAGGGACTTCGTCTCAATCTCCATTCATTTAGGCATATTTTGTTTTATACACAAATTTCTTTTATACGGTGTATAAATCCCTTTAAATTTTACTTTTATTCAAAAGTAATCTTTTTATATGAGGTGTTTTAATAAACGACAAAAAGGAATGTTTTTATTGTCATACATATGCTGCGACAATGACTTCTCCGCCGCTTTGACCATTATTTGAGTTTCGGCTTCCTCTACAAGCCATAACTTTTTTTAAATGAAAAATAAATACAAAGTTGTAATTTTCTTTTATTTTGGTATTGAAAATGGTTTTGAAAGTGCTTTTTTATTATATAAATGTGTTGTATTGTTATCTTGTGATTGAAATGTGGAAATGTTATGTTTCCTTTATGCATGTTTTATATTATACGATTGTGTTATGGTCCTTGGGAATTATTTATGATATGTATAAACCTTTTCATATAAGGAATGCATTGGACTTAATAAGTGACGGGTGGAGCCCGCTATAGCTCCTCAATGCATCGGTAGGTCTCATGAGACAAACTAGTGTCTTGGCACGAGGCCTTGGCTATGTGGTTATGATAGTCTGGCATTATTCATTCCATCATTATGAAAGTGGTTATTGATATTGCATGTGATTATTCGACTAGTAGAATATCCATGTGAATAAGTAAATGGAATTATTTCATTTTATTTTTGCTATATTATGTTGAAGTTCAAGTTTAAAAGGCTTTTGTTTTAGTTATACATTACCTAAAATGTTTATGTTTATTTATGAAAGTTTCTACTGTATTGATATCCTTACTGAGCATCTGAGCTCACCCCTTTCAATGTTTTAATTTTTTCAGGATGTGAAGAGGTATATTATGAATGAACTACAGGAATAGTATGAGGGGATATGAAGACAAGATGTTGTTGTAGTTCTGTTTTACTTTATGATGTAATGTAAGACTTATGAATGTATCTAGTGTTTTCAAGGCTACTAAACTAATCGGTCTTTCGAGACTTGATCTTTTGTGATCATTCCAATGTTACAAAATAATTCACCGACTCTGGGTAACTAGGTTCGGGGCGTTACATTTGGTATCAGAGGCAGTTTAGTACTAACCTTGGAAGCTAGATTTAGATAAACTCTGATTAGAGCACATTGCCCAAAGATAGACTTTGAGGATTAGTATATAAGAACTTCCTAAATTTTGGTATTATAGAGATTTTGTGAGTTTTCCGAGCAATACATCCCTGTCTTGATATGAGCAGGTAGAGGCGGCTCTGGTACAGATGTACCTAGGGGTAAAAACCAAAAACACCACTTTGAGCTTGACTCAAATGGGAACTGGTTCACAACAACGGGCCTTGCTGCACTATTGGTTACAACACTCCCAGGGTATATGCTTAGGATAATTCTCATTTTCATTACAAATCAATATGAAGGGTTTATGTATATATACATCCTCAATGAAATCATTTTTATGATTATGGATTATATCCATAAATAGTTCAGTTTATGTTAAGTATTTTGCAAGTTTGTTATTATTTATTTCGATTCATAAACTAATCTATTTTATGACATTGTTTAGAAATGGCACCTAGTGGAAGGAATGGAAACTGTATCAATGCATGCACTCCATGTAGGGATTTTCCTCCTACTCAAGATAATTATAATGGAGCTGGTGATAAAACTGGTGCTGATCAGCTTATCACCATACTAGGAAAACTCACTCAAGTTATGAATAATAACCTTACTTGTATGGAGCACCCTGATCCGCAATGTGGAGGATCAATGTTAGATTTTTTCAGGAGGAAACAACCACCAACATTTAATGGGGGTACAAATCCATTAGTAGTTGAGCAATGGATATTCTCCTTAGAGAAAATATTCCACGCCTTGTGGAGTAGCAAAAGTGAGGAGGTTGTCATGGAAGTGTACCGCCTCACCGGAGATGCCGATCAATGGTGGTCGCTGATTCAAAACAAAAAGGAAGATGATGAACTATAAAATATTGAATTGAGGGTGTTCAAAGAGCTTTTCATAGAAAAATACTTCCCTCGTGACCATCGAGCAGATATGGAAAGGCAATTTCTGAGTCTGAGACAAAAGGATGATGAGAATGTCGCAAATTATGAGGCTAACTTTACAAGGTTAGCAAGGCATGCAGCAGATTATATACGTAACCCAAGAAGTAAGATTTATCATTTCTTTGATGGGTTAAAACCGTTTCTCCATTGAGCCTTAGGCTCACAATCTTTCTCATCGTACGAAGATATTGTCTCATGTGCTATCAAGTCTAAAAAGGAATTCTCTAAATCTTATGAAGATAAAGTAAAGTAAGAGAAGAAGAGAATGATGAAACAAGATACATATAAAGGGAAAAAGGGAAAGAAGTATTTTCCATTATGTGATAATTGTGGGAAGAATCACCCTGCTAATTGCCTAAAAGGAACGTGAGTTTGTTATAAATGTGGAGAAAAAGGTCACCAGGATTCTGATTTCAAGGGAAAGAAAGAGGCTATCAATGTTGAATGCTACAATTGTATGGAAATTGGGAATTATGAAAATGAATGTCCTAAGCGTTAGGGAAACTTACCTCAGAAAAGGCCAAGGGATCAAGGAAAATCTTATGTTGTTACTACAGTTTAAGTGGAATAATTAATGTATTAGTGCTTTTGGACTCAAGGATTATATTCTGGTTATAAGAATAATGTGATATATATATGGATTGTACTGCAATACTTGTTGTTTTCATTAAGTTTTTAATATGATGAAGGTAATCATATTTTTTATGTGAAAATAATAGAAACTTCACTTTGTTTGATTAATCTGATGATAAAATTGATTTTGGAATTTAGAGACCTTTTAGAGAAAGTCTGGACAAAGGTATTTTGGATAACTATAATGGTTGGAATGGATTAAGTTGAACTTTGGATAGTATTGTTTAAGGTTAAAATATTTATGAAGATTATTTTTGGAATATTATAACACTATAGTTTTAGGAAAAGGACGACGTGCAGGTTGGGGGATAACCCTTCGCGTCGGACAAAGCTGTAGGAATCAAACCCACAACCATAGTGCTAAAGGCCTTTATTACATACCACTAGCCAACAAGAAGTCCCTGGTTATTAAAAAATAGTTTTCCTAATCTAAATGGTATGTGTTAAGATTTGGAACCTTGTACGATTAGGATAAATATAATATTTTTGAGTTCTATAATCTTTTTGAGTGAAAGATGTATTTGTGGTAAAAATTTATTAAAGAATGAAAATATATATGACAAGTTTGTATATTTCCTTACATTGTTTGTAAATCTCCAAAATAAATTCCTCAACTTTATAAAAGGAAACTTAAAACAAAAACTTTTTCGGTTAACTTTTCCTACTGGGGAATCAATGATCGATGTGTGTGATTTTATTGTAGTTAACTTTCTCTTAACCCTGTTTTCTAAAACTCTCAATCAGACATTGATGTTTTTTTCCTCCATATCCATATTTTCAGAGAATCCTAGTATGGGCTATCTCGGGTGACCTTTATTACTTCTCTTTCTTTCTTATAAGTTTATATTTTTATTAACCCTATTTTCGATGTGGGTTTTACACAAAGGTATTTTATATTTTCATTATTTATTTTCAAAGAAAAATTTCATATTGCGAGGATGCAATTTATTGAAGGAGGGGAGAATTTAACAGCCCAAGCTTCTATGGTACACTTCTCTTTGAATAATACAGTAGCGTGTGTTGTACGCAAATTCGAGTTCTAACACACACCACAACCAATCAAAGTAGCCATTATGAATATTAATACCTAATTTTTGAAATTTTCTAAATTTTATCTTTAAAAATGGAATTCATTTTTGGATTCTTAATATCGAATTTAGCCTAGGGTGAAATTTTGGAACTTTTCAGATAACTTTTATATTTTGATGAATAGTGAAAATTAATAAATTTTAATTAAAAACAACTTTTTTAATCAAAATAATTAATAGTGATAAATTATACTATTGAGTGGTGTTAAAGTATAATTAGAATATAATTTTACCATTTTATCCAATGGTGGTCATTATAATTAATTTCACTTTGAAATTGGATATAAACAATTGTCAATCTTTTGATTGATATTGTTTTTTTAAAAACACGCTATTTGTTTTGACAACGGGAATTAATTATAAAATTAATTAATGCAACTTATATATTTGAAATTTTGTAAAATAGATATAATTTTTGAATTCAGAATATCAATTATAGCTTAGGGTGAATTTTTGGTATTTTTCTGAAAAACATCAATTTTTGATGAATAGTGAAACCACTAAGTGGTAGTTTAAAGACTAATATTTAGTGTAAATGAAACATTACCACTTCTGTGAATTGATTTTCAAAACACCAACATACATGGTTGTCATTATGAAGAAAAATGTGGTTCATTGGGATTAAAATAATTTTTGGTGAATAATAACTTTTATGTTTTATTAATCGCGATTAAAGGTAATTAGTGAAATTTAAGGTAAAAATGATATTATAAAAATATAAAAATATCATGAAACTTGTCCTAAAATTATTGGATGAGTCATTTATGACAAAGAAAATCCATGGTAAAACTTGGAGACCCCATGGAGCCACTTGGGTAAGAAAATGACATTAATAACTTTTTATTTAATGTAAAAATAAAATTGTCACAAACATGTGTTGTTTTACTAAAACAATGATTAAATGGGGTTATATAAGTTATATTTTCAACTATATATATATACATTGTAAAGATAAAAAGATTTAATACATCATGGTAATTGTTTTATAATTTTTAGACATTAAATAAATAAATTTATTTATCACACCGTGATGATACAACGATTACCTCATTAATTAACGATTTAAATAAAACAAAAATATAATGTAAAATATAATACTTAAACTTGTCAAAAAACTATTGGATGAGAGGATTTCGAACCCTTATCACCTTATCCTCAAAATATATCATTGTGGGCCCTTTAAAATCAGAAAAGCATTTCATAATAATGTAACATTTCATTACTTTCCAAGAGTGCCCCTCCACTCCTCTTATAAAAGGCCCCCACCACTACCACCTTATTCACAACATCCAAGCCATTTGGCTCGGCCAAACTCTGCCAAAATACTCTCTAAACTTCCTCATATTACTCCTAGAAGCCTCACTTTGGGCAGAAGTCTTCCCAAGGAAGCCTTTGGCTCAAATCAAAAAGAGTTACCCGATTTTAAGGTAATGTATTCTCTTATGTTCTTTTGTTTTATTTTGCTTCTCCAACCCCTTACACCTTTTTTATTCCTTTATTTTGTAACAAAACCAGTATCTAAAATATAGTAGGATGTTTCCATGAGATGGATTTTATTTACACTTATACATACCTTCTTCTAATGGTAAAAGAACATACTGTTTCTTTGGGTGGTGAATTACTGCCTCATGAAAAGATGATTGTTCAATATTCATTTAACACCTCTTATGGTAGCCATTATGATGACACTATTTACATATATGATATATATATTATTTATATGTTTTCCCTATTCATCTGTATTTCTCATTTATGGCATACCTTTACGATTATCATTATGGGTAAACGTGATAATTTCATTTTAGGAAGTGCGGACTACCGCCCCCTCAAAGTGATTTGAATCGATAATGCCATATGTGGGATGTGTAAGGGATAGAGTAAATGATATTATATATGATATTATATTGGAAATATAATATAACTTTATATCATTATTATTTCATTCCATTAAAGGCCAAATAGAAATTAAAGTAGCGTATATTCGTACGTACGACTTACCATCTCCATGAATAGTGCATTTCATTTCTTACCTCTAAATGTTACGTAATATTATGAATGAATGTATATACTAGATATATATTATATATATGATATCTACATCGTGAATATAATTCTGTATATAATGGATATTTTACCACATAAACAACTTGTAATTAAAAGAAGTTTATTTTTTACTCAAGTTTCAAAAATCGACAAAACGACCGTTATTAACATAAATAATTACATAATGTTCATAACATGGTAATAAGTGATATAAAAGGAATAATAAACTTGAAAAAGGTTCTTCTGAAATTATAAATTAACTCCAGTTTATTATTCAGGAGGTTAATGAACGATCGAGTCAAGTCGGACACGAGGTAAGAGAACTTCTTAACCCAATTTCCGTTTTTTGGGTTAATCGCCTATATTCAAATTATGTCATGATATTATAATGTACTATCTTGTATTTTTTACTTTCTTTATGTGTACTGATAGTGAATACACATAATAGATCAATTTTATTTTAAAAATTATCTTTGTAAGGGACTTCGTCTCAATCTCCATTCATTGAGGCATATTTTGTTTTATACACAAATTTCATTTATATGGTGTATAAACCCCTTTGACTTTTATGTTTATTCAAAAGGTATCTTTTTATACAAGGCATTTTACAAAAGGACAAAAAGGAATGTTTTTCTTGTCGTACGTATGCGGCGACAATGACTTCTCCGCCGCTGTGACCATTATTTGAGTTTCGGATTCCTCTATAAGCCATAACTTTTTTTAAATGAAAAATAAATATAATGTTTTAATTTTATTTTATTTTGGTATTGAAAATTGTTTTGAAAGTGTTTTTTTATTATATCAATGTGTTTTATTGTTATCTTGTGATTGAAACGTGGAAATTTTATGTTTCCTTTATGCATGTTTTATGTTATACAATTATGTTATAGTCCTTGGGCATTGTTTATGATATATTTAAACCTTTTCATATAAAGAATGCATTGGACTTAATAAGTAATGGGTGGAGCCCTCTATAGATTCTCGATGCATCGGTAGGTCTCATGAGACAAACCAGTGTCTTGGCATGAGGCCTTGAAAAAATCTTATTTGTAGTCTTGGCACGAGGCCTTGTCTACGTGGTTATGATAGTCTGCCATTATGAATTCCATCATTATAAAAGTGGTTATTGATATTGCATGTGATTATTTGACTAGTAGAATATCCATGTGAATAAGTAAATGGAATTATTTCATTTTAGTTTTTCCATATTATGTTGAATTTCAAGTTTAAAAGGCTTTTGTTTTAGTTATACATTGAATTAAATGTTTATGTTTATTTATGAAAGTTTCCGCTGTATTTTTATCCTTACTGAGCATCTGAGCTCACCCCTTTCAATTTTTTAATTTTTTCAGGATGTGAATAAGTATATTATGAATGACCTACAGGGATAATATGAGGGGATATGAAGACAAGATGATGTTTTAGTTTTTTTTACTATATGATGTAATGTAAGACTTATGTATGTATCTTGTTTTTCTAAGTCTACTAAACTAATCGGTCTTTCGAGACTTGATCTTTTGTGATCTTGCCAATATTATGCAATAATGCACTGACTCTGGGTAACTGGGTTCGGGGCGTTACACGAGATCTTATAAGGTGGGGAGGTTTTATGTTCTCATCTTTTCATGGTACTTCTTTGTCTCTCAGTTTTTTTCAATCTTTCCTTTATTTTATATTTTCATCATAAATGTCTATTTATTGTATAAATATAGTCTTCGGTTGCAAGGAAACATGAGAACGGAAGTACTGTATGATCAATAAGAATTTTTTTATAAAAAATTACATAAATTTCAATGATGTGTGCTTTTTTAAATTAGTGGAGTTTTAGAATAATTGGGTTAAGAATTTTTAGGGTTTTTTGTGAGTTGGGAAGAATTAAAATAGTTTTTGTTTGTTTAAAAAGAAATTGGGATAAAAATCAACTGTAAAGTATTTATTCGTAGATAAATTTTTTGAGGGTTATTATAAAATAAATTTTAGGTGAAATGTTTATGAGATAATTCTTTTAAAAAATTTACATGATGTGTAATCACATAACATTCCATGTAAATGAGAAACTACTATTTCAAAATTTTCATGCAAATGATTTTCTTTCAAATTCGTTTCAAATCCTCTCTACTCGACCAAAGGTCTTCGTCCATATGATTTTGGGGTGCCAACTTCTCTTCAGGATGTCCTGTTTGTACAATATATTCATGGTAAGTCCTTTTTCTTAGGATTCATCCTTCTCATTATTCTTGTCATACCATTATGGTGAAATCAATTTCCAAATTATGTAGTTGGTTTTGATCATAATTAGTTTTCATCTTTGAACCTCTTTGAAATCATATTATCTTTCTTCCTCATGGGAATTAGCCATTTGAAGCATTGTTAGATCATTGGTTAGAGGTACGAGGTCAAAATATTAACCCCATGGTTTGATAATTTCAAATTTTATTCAATATTGTGATAAATAAAATGAAATGTTTTCCCAAATTATATAAATAATAAATGGTATTATTCCATGAAATTATTTTTTCTCAATTGGCTTCTAACCTGGATTATAGAAACCCATTAGGTGAGGAAAACCATGAATGTAATTGAATTAGAAAATAAACAAAATTATATTTATCATGACATGTGAAGTAGGGTGATTTATAGTTATATAATCTCTGATATATGGAATATTTATTAATGATATAATTTTTAATAATTTTTTATTTAAATTTAAAGTAGAATATGATATAAGAATTGTAATTAAAATAATTAACCATTGAGAAATGTGATGTGATATTATGATATCCAAGCTATATAAAATTTATTTTGTTCCATTATTTAATGCTTATATATCGAGATCGACCCTAGAGCTTGCACACTTATATGCTGCAATGCTAATATTGATCGATCTTGGCCTAGTACAATGCTATAATGTTTATTGAGAGAAGGATATTTCTGTTCCAATGTTGAATGTCTTATTGGGATTTATCCCTAATTTTGTAATGATAACATGGAATTGACCATAATTTTAGTGACTATACCATGGTTATATGGTTATGGTAGGCAAGTTCATAATATAAACATAGAGGTACTATAACATGGAAGCTAATTAGGTTATTTTACATTTGTTATATGGTTGTAGTTGGAATGGTCATAAGACATGCTCAGGGATATTCTGGAAGGGAACATAAGCATGTTGTTTTACCTTGGTTATATAGTTATTTTTGGCACAGTCATAAGACATGATCATGATATATTTGGCATGATGATGAAGTAGGTTAATTTACCGTGTTTGTATGGTTGTGGTCAACAAGGTCATAAAATATGATCAATGATATTCTAGCATGGATCTGAAGTTGGTTGTTGTTTTATTTTATTAAATGTTGAATTAATCAATTAACCTATTTATCTCTTTATTGTATACACTTATTATTAGAATGGTTTTGTTTATACATAGTGGTGTTGTCCAACTAAGTTATACTCACACCCTATTTAGAAGATCATTTGGTACTCGTGCAGATTTCATAGATTCAGGTTTGGAAAATGGAAAAGGACATTCTTATTGATTAATTTTTTATATATGTGATGGAATTTTTAGATGGGACCAATTTTAGGTTCCATACTCAGGACTTTTAGTATTCTATTTGATAATAATAGTCTTTTTCTTGTATTATTATCATATGAAAATTAGTTTCATTCTAGTAGGTCATTACATTATTTATTATTTATTTATTGGATTATTTGGTTATCTTTTGTGTTGTATTCTGCTATGTCTTTACATTGATTATTTATTTTTTATTATGAATTGATTCTACTTCTATGACACTTCATACAAGGGGGAATAATCTCCCCACTATATTTTTTACACCCTTGATTCTATTTGGAATCATCAAGAATACTAGGAGGCATTCTTGATGTCCTCTAACCAACATTTTCTGTCTACTTGAGAGAGTTCCATATTAGGAGATGTCACAATTACATCCTTTGTTGATAAGTATTTTGGTTCTAGTGATATTGAATATAACCACCTTAAATAACTCAATAAAATTTCCCACCTTTATAAATAAAAACATATTTAGATTCCCCTAATAAGTATCACATGATTTGGGTACCATTCCCCCACTTTTCTAATGGAATCAATATAATTGTTTCATTAAAAATATTCATTAAGTGGGAACATCTAAATATCTATATCCAGTGTTAAATATTCAAATTTATCCCTCATAATAACCTTGCTAAAATCATTAAAAATTAAGTACATTATATAAATGAATTATAAACACACATATCCATGTGAAACTATCTCATTGATGAAATTATATTTAAAATAAATGTGTTCAAATTAGGATTTCTTCACTAGTTTTTTAGAATAGTTAAATTCACTCTAATTATCACAATAAATTTTCATTGGTTTCTCAACATTCAAATTAAATCATTATAATCATTCTTCAATCCAAATAATTTTTATATATTCATGTAAAATAGCCACATACTGATTTTTTATAGTTCACAATGTTATAGATTTTTTATTCTTCAAATTCCATATCACAAAACATTATCCTAAGAAATATATACTCAAAAAAAATTTATTTTTACACATAAAAATATCTATCTCATATAGTATCACTATTATCATTTAATCTAAAATTCTAAAACCTCATATACAGTTGACAAAAAATTAGCTTTACTTTTGTGTATCAAAGAACTATCTTAACATCCACCACATTATTCTTTCAAATACATTTAATTTAATGCACAAAAAATTGGAACATAAAATTTTTTCATGATTTTGTTTGATAAAGAAAGAAATCAATCATCTTTTTGAAGTAATTTTAATAATAAAATTTAAATTTCTAAACCCTGCTCAACTTCATTCCAACTCTCATCATTGTTGAAACTTTTTGAGAGTATTCCCTTCTAAATTACTTCAATAATTCCATGGAATATATTTCCTGAGATAAGAAAATATATTTCCCTTTCATTACATGTTTTAATATGAAATTTAGTCCCAAATCATGAACATTTAAATTTAAAAATGAATCCTTATTTTCTTTAAAAATTAATTATTAACAAACTCCCTATCCCCTGAAAATATTATATTGTAAACCTAAGAAAATCCAATATGAGTACATGTGCCCATTTAAATTACGTATAGTTTGTTTTCCACATCCCATTTATTGAAATTCGTTACATTCAAGCAACCATCAAGCTTAGAATATTATGATATAAGGGACTATTTTGTCCCATTAAGTTACATTATCAACCATTACACCATTACACAATTATTATAAAACAGGGATCCTTTAGATTTATCAATAAATACTTCTTTATCATGATATTAATTCAATAAAATATAATTCATATCAATTTGATAAATCTAGTATCACATATAAGGTTTAAAACTCTAGAATATTCTTATTTTCTTAAGCCTTTAAATGAGAACAGATGTTTCTTTAAACTTAACTCATAAACCTATTATTATCCTCTACATTCCAATTTGGACTTGTTTCATGAAATATTTCCTTTATCATTGAGATTATTTAATAACACCCACTTGGTTCCAAAAATGTTCATCCCCAATTGTCTTGGAAAAAAATTACAAGTTTGATTTATTTTCAAAATAATCCATTTCCTCATTTAAGAAATTTATTCATTACATTTTCTCAATAATATAAAAATTTATTTGAGATATTTTTTTGACACTAGAGTTATTTCATTATCATGTTTGTATCTTCTTCTAGTCTGAACAAGTTCCATTTGGTATATAATTATATTTTTTATATGAACATGCTTTTGAAACATGTAGTACTTATATTTTCCATTTTAAACAATACCCCCATCATGAGTGGTTTAATCAGAATCTTTAGTAACAATATTTGATTCATATACATTTTACTTTTCAATTTGTTTTTATTTTCAGAATTATGCATATCAACTTCAATAGTTTTTTCAAACTCTACATCATAAAACTCACATTAATTCTTCTTATTTAAAATTATCTTTATGTAATATCAATGTAGAATCTTACTTAGTATCTTTTTCTAGAACTTGTATCCACTACTATAACGTCCTAGTTCTTGGTGCCGCCCAAGGGTGCCCAATACCTGGTTGGCCACATGACCCCTAGTGAATTTCCTCAAATTCCCAAGGCTACCGACTAGCAGCGAGGGCCAAGGTATGATAATGGGGAAACTATTTCCTCATTATTAGAGTATACACAACCGAATAACAATAGTAAACAATAGCGGAAATAGTAATACTGTAAAACAGAAATAAATAGAAGATGACTGATAATAATATAACAACTAGAGAATATATAAATGACACATGTCACATGTGTCTAGGAAAAAATCCAAACAGGTCACAATGCTGAAAATACAATAATGAAACCAAAGTACAGAAAAGTAGTAATCTCCAACTTCATCACAATTCTTAGCATGGTCCCATGCTCTCTATCTCCAACAACAATCATGTACCTAATGAAGAAGGGAACTTTACATTATCTATACATGGAACCATATAATATGTTTGTCTTCAAAATCATAACCCAAACAAGGTTTGAGATAAATAATAGTAGGAAATTCCCAAATGATCAGTTCTTATCTGTTAGTGATTATATATAGCAGGTAATATGCAAAAGTGAAGCAATAAACTAGGATGTACTCAAAAGTAAATAGTCCTACAATTTTCAATTACATTCTTTTACATTAGGGACTTATTCAATGTGTTGAATAATGAAATATTGAGATCTATCCTGAGCTTAGTATCCCTCTATATAATAGTACCAAATTTGATGTCTCAGAAGACCATCACATCAAAATAATTAACATCAAGTATAAGTATGTGGATTGTCTTGGAATACTCGTCCCAATCATTCAGTAATTCCTAAACAACCCTCTAGTAAAGCTCTCATGGTCTTACCCCATTGGTTTAACATAACACTAAATCTTTACAAATGAACACTTGGGTAGATCTCATAGTCTATCCCCTTGATTCACATGGCATAATATTCAAAAAAAACCTCTTGGGTAGCTCTCATGGTTAATACCACTAGGTCTACAAATAAAAAAATTATTATAAAAAACCTCTGAGAAGCTCTCACAGTCAATACCCCCTAGGTCATAATATCATAAATAATTCATAAACAACTTCTGCGTAGCTCTCATGATCAATACCGCCAAGGTTAACGTCTACTCCAAGGCTCTCATGGTCCTGTGTAAATAAACATGGAAACCCCAACAATTTTCTGGGTCCAAGGCTCTCACGGCCCATTGGAAGATCAGCGCACATATCATATCAAATCTGCACATGTAATCTATAACTACTACATGTCTAACATTGACACAAAAAACACATGAAATTCAAATAATCAAATAACTTCACTCTAAATAAATCAAAGCATGGAAACAGAGTATGTCTCATAGGCGACCAATGAAAAATGGACATAAACAACCAAACTATGGAATTTCACCCATGGGGTGTGCCGTAAATGAGGAGTCTAACCATATGCATATGAAAAAACCCCTTTCAATCAATAAAACCATAGTAGGTAAATAATAGGGTTAAATTTAACAACACAAAATACCCCAAACATGGGTATTCCTCACTTTAAACATATATAATCCAAATACAATCATAGAAAGGCACAAACCTCTAACCTTGATGTTGTAAAATGAACACTCTTGAATGTTGGCCCTTGAATTGGCTTAGAAAGATGTAGATCTAAAAAATGGTAAAAAAATTTCAATAATGAATAAACCATGGAAAAAAAAGAAATCAAGATGAAAGGATCCCAGGAAAGAGAGAACTCACTGGTGGGAACCCAATGCACCAGGAAATATCTCAATCAGATCCCAGAAGGAGAACCAGGAGGGGCATGAAGTTTCTATGTCATTTGATGCTATCCTATACAAACTAAGGGGAGAAAAAATGTTTTTTAGAGATGAGATACGACCCCAATCTGAATCATTAAATAAAAATAAAAGTACATGGCATGTTCATTTAATGTACATGTCATGTACTAGCCTCAACTGCCCCCTACATTCACCGGTCTGCCTGCTCACCTACATGGCCATGTACTTGGCTGTTACACGGCTAGTGCACAGCTACACGTGGCAACCAGGTAAAAGGCACGTACACAAAAGTACACGTCATGTACTTTTAATTTTTCCATTTCTTCCTTTTTATCAAAGAAAATAAGAAATAAATATCCGTACATGAAATAAATATCCGTACATGAAATAAATATTTGGGTTCTTATATTTACCATTATTTAAATGTGTTATGAAAATACATTCCTCAATTTATTATTTGAAATATATCATATATAAATTATTAATCTTCAGAATTCATGGAATTCTGAAAAATTAAAATTCATAATTGTTGGATTATTTTTATACCATATAGGATTTTATGTTAAATTCTTTCTTAAAAAATCAATTTTGATATTTCTTATTGTACTTATAACTTATTTCAAGAAACATATAGAATAATTCAATCTTGTTAACTTGGTTTATGCCATTCTAACTAATTTTACATTCTTCCACTCTAAAACTACATTTAGTTGGGATATTTAAGGATTAGTATATTTATTTTAAACCAAATCTAAAAAATATAGTAATTAAAATAACTTCTAATGAAATATCTTATATTATTAGTTCCCAAAATTTTCAGATATACTTCGATCTCTTTCTCAAAATCTCTTCAGAATATTTTAAACAATAATATTGCATCGTGGGTTTTCTTTTTCAAAATTATATTAGTAATTATAGTGAAATAATCCACAAATATAATGAAATAAAATACAAATTTTCTGAATTGATGTCACATAGGACTCTATAAATCAGAATGTATTAATTTAAGTGTCCTAGTGAAATAATTTTCTACTTTTGTATTATTTATTTACCTAATTTTCTTTATCTTATCAACTTCTAATATTTTATTTAATTCTCTATTTAATTTGAAAAATTCTCTCACCAAATATCATTTTGAGGACATACATACACTTTATTTACCAATATAGAAAAATCCTATATTATAATTATTATCCCATTATTTTAAACCTAAATAAATTAGTCACCGAAATTTAAAATTTTGAATATATTACTAATATTTTTGTCTCCCTTAGTGGTACTTTTCAATATTTCAAAAACATGATTATTAAAATATTACATTTAAATATAAATTTATTCTAATCAACCAAAATTTTATATAACACTCAATAAATTATGTTTAAGGCTATTTATAAATAAATCATCCTTTGATTTCAATTTCAAATCATTAATATGGGATAAATCAATTCCTCTAATTTTCATGGAGAACCGATTTCTAGAGGTAAAAGAACCTCTACAATGATGTTTTATGTTTTTCAAGAGATTAGTTTCACCAATAATGTTATATGAATAACTAGTATAAAGAATATATTACATGAATCGTTTTCTAGATATTTTGGTTATCTAATGAAGTAGTGAATTACATGTTTTTCATTTCTCTATCTCTCATCTCTAATAGTTTATAGTGTCAATCCATGAAGAGTAGAAATTTATTATTTATTGAAACGAAATTTTTGTACAAATATTCAATAAATTTCTTCAAGGTAATCCAATTTATAAAAATAGTATTGATTTAGTGAATCTCTTTTCACAATTTTACTTTTCTAAAATTTCTTCTCATATTTTCATGATTTCTACCACTTAATTCATTACTTATTTGTATCGAATTAGAATAAATATTATACCTAAAAACTTTATATTTAATCTTAAATATCCCATAATAAAAATAATAGACATAAAAAATAAAATTTATATGTTATAATTAAATCTTTCTAGGAAAATATTATTTCCACCAAGGTGATTTTTGATCATTTTATCCTTAAACTTAGAGGGGTTTCCCTTCATACTTAATTTTCAACTCCTATTGATATAGGATTAACTTTATCATGTTCTTTAACCAATGTAATTTTCTTTTTGGATTTCTAACATGCACTATTATTAAAAATAGATTTAAAATATTTTTAATTTACAAGTGATAATTTTACCATTCTGGATGGGCTGTTATTCTTAGTTACTAAAGATATTTTTTCCATAACTTTCAAAATATTATTGAAATACTCTATCATTTAATCGTCAGTTTTCAAAACATCAAACACCTTAATTTTTATCTATTTAGAACATATTCTATAATAATTTATTTCTCTTAAAAATCTATTAACATATTATATTGTTATGAAATTATCCATTTTAGAAGCATCCATCCTTCAATAAAATAAACATACAAATTCAGTAAATCATATTTAAAGTAATTTTTCTTCTAAAACAACTTATTATACATCTTTATCTATCAATTTCGTTTGTTTCTTCGGAATAAAAGATTCATTATCAACTTTCAACACATGCTCAATATAGGTATATTTTCATTTATCATCACTAATTGAGAATCATCAATATTTTTCAACATATAACACAATATTTTTAAAACTATCATTACTGTATTCTTCTAAATGAATCATGAGAGTAGATATTTTATCCACTTATTTGATCAACATGAAATTTCATTTTATTTTTGTAATTATTTTTATACTGTTAAATGAAGTTTTCAATTATCTAGAGATTTAACTCCCTTCATTTTTTCAAATACATTCTTTTTTCTTATAATAATTATACTCACCACATTTATTTTTTTTTTCAGTTCAATTAAAATGATCCCAATCAAACTTTGGTTGCAAAGTTTCCATAAGGGTTAACTTTTATATCAATCATTTCTTTTAATACAATTCATTTAAATAAGCGACATTTTTCTCTTAGGTTCTTCATCCATTTATTCCTCATATCAAGATTCATTAAGAAACTCATATTATAGATCCTTAACATTAATAATTTTCATGGATTTTAACACCATAAAATTTATCTGTGTAAAATTCTTCTTGAATGTATGATCATTTTCCATATCATAAGAAATATGTATATAGTGTGACACAAAAAAAGATAGTTCTTCTTTATTCCTAAAGAATTTTTTTGGCATCAAATCTATTTGGAAAGTTTCTCATTAAATTCATGATAATGGTAAAATTTATAAAGCATCTAAAAAACCCATAATATTTCTAATAATTTCACTCACTCTTATGAAAATTTCATTAATAGTTTATTCATCACAAATCCTATTATATTCAAAATTTTCTATCTATATTTATTGTTTGAAGTATTTTACATTAACATCAAAATCAATGATATTTTAATGTTTAATTGAAATTTATATGGGATCAATGATTCCCATAAACATGGTATAAAAATTTTCAGATAGGGACCCTGAGATAATATTACATACATTACCATTAACTTTATGATCTATTTTTTTGTCATGTGTCATAGGAGTATTTTTCTCAACTGCTGGAAAACTAATATTCAGATCATACGAAACCTCTAGGTCATGTTATTGAAGATATTTAATCATCTAATTCTTTATCCAATAATAATATTTTCCCTTAAATGATGGTATGCCTCAACTATTCTCTATGTTATGATTCATTATCAATTATTTAAAATTGATATGGTCTTTTATATGAAAAAATGATATCTCTGATACAACATTATGTGCTAATGTGCATTATGGTGCAAAAATAAGATGGGGAGTCAAAAAACCTCTTTTTTAATTTATTTCATCAAAAATAAAACTATATATATATTTTTAAAATCATTTCTAATCATTTTTTAAATATCACCCACTCTCGGATGAAAAAATAAAATAAGAACACAAAACAACACAATATTTTAATAAGGTTTTCCCCATTATGGGTGAGTATATCCTTCATTTGTTTAGATCATGTTTAACAAAAATATGTACCACTAATATTATAAACTAATTATAATAATGGAATGCATCATCCTTAACTCTAGGAAATGATTCCCAATATTAAATTCTCTTCATAGTTCCTTACATTAGTACCCATTATCTTAAAATATGTGTTATAATCAGAATAGAAAAGATCATTAAATATAGTATTTGATGATTAAAGACCAATATAATGATTTTTCCTAAAGAATTCAAAATATTATATTTGAATTCTGGAAGCCTCTCATTTAATAACATTGAAATCTAGAATATATAGTAGTAAAAATAGACCATCCATCTTCTTCATATCTAAAATAATCTAACATTTTATTTTTCTTATTCTATAATTTCATTTTTATTCACCATTATTCTATTAAATATCAATAGATAAATAATAAGAGTAATGTTTCTATATTTTAATTTTTCAAAACCATAATGAAAATAATGAAATCATGACCTTTATTACACAAGTAAAATAATAATATAAGATATCCTTTAACTGTAATCCTTATATTAAAGGAAAAAATCACTTTATATGAACCTCCTATAATTTCAATGAAGAATATTCTCATGATCTTCATAAATTTATCATTTAATTATCTTAAATATCCTTCCTCCTTATTTTATTATACCTTCCATAAAACCCACAACATCCTTCCTTGTTTACATGGTCACATATAGAAAAATAATTTCATTGTGAATATTCTTATCTGAGTAAAATATTTATAAAAAATAGTACCATAAATATTTTATTGAACTATGGTTCAGTATTCAAATAATCAAGATATTTAAATACCAAAGAACAATACATCATCATCACATTTTATTTACCTATATGGGAAAATACTAATTAATCATATGAGACCTTCTAAAAGATTATATGTATTAATTTAAACCCCAAGTTACTCTTATGTATCATCCAAGTGGACATTACAAGATCCAAATTTCTTTTTATTTATGCTTTAGAATATCTAATATAGTCTTACATATCTATGAATTTATTCCCATATATTCATTGTGTTTTAGAGTTAATCTTACATATTATCATCTTATTATAATGTATACATTATTTCATTCTTACATTTAATCTATGTGATATTATTTATCCCTTGGAAATATGGGGTTATTCTTACACACTAAAAATTTAATATTTTATATCTGAGTGATCTTTCTATTTCTATTCAAATTATTGACTATTTGATATATGAGTTATGCCTTTTCCAATTTCTAATACATTAGAAATGAACTTTAATCATCATCAAATAATCTTAAAACCTATATGACACATCTCTAGATATTTCAATGAAACTCAAAAACATTATCAAATACCTACAATAATTATTATATAATGTTGAAAACAAGTACAACGATCATTTTTATAATTACATGGTTTTTCAATAATTTTAGTTCAAATTCATCAATTATAAAAAAATATCCAAATTATAATTAACACTCACGAAATGTGAACAAATACATTATTACACAAACTAAATTCTTAGGTTAAAAAAATTAATCCTTTATTATTGTAAAAAAGGTAGAGGTCATTATAAATTCCATAACATGTGATTATCATAATATATTTGTATACCCTATCTCTTATATAAGAACCACCACTTATCCTAATCGCAAAATCTCAACTAACTCACTAATAAAAACCTAATTACCAGTCTTCCTTCAAAGGTGAAACTACAAAAACAAATAATTCCTTTTTCTACCCAAGAACCCTATCAACATGAAAATAATATAAAACCATTAAGGTTTACAAATTATATATAATAAATTTAATTTAAATGTTATGGTTATTACCATAATACGAGGAATATGATTTTCATTGGTTTTTTAGGCCATAGAATTTTTAGCTTAATATACTACATTATTTATTTAAAATATTTTTTCCCAAATGTATATTTGATTCTAAAAATGAAAACAAGATTTCCTCTTTAAATATTTTAATTTTACTAAAATGATTCTCTTACAAATCATGTTTTTATAAATTAAAACTTCCTAATATACATTAGAAAGACTAGGTATATCTATTTTGGATTTACATTTTAAAAACCCCTCTTTTATTTAAACACCACATTAAAACATCATTTTTCTTTTCTAAAAATGATAAAATCATTCACTAATAGTTTAACATTCGAGAAAAAACACTTATTGTATTAGTTATTTAAGAGGATATATAATCATCAATAAAAATTAGAGATATTAATTTAAAAATGTTTAAAAAAATATTAATAAAAAAAACATTACATTAACTATTTACATATCGGTATGATAAAACATATATATAGGTATAATACTAAATATATAACAAGTAATAGAAAACAATCCTAATATAAATATGAGTAACTTTGACTAATTACATCACCCATTTTAAGATTATTATAAATAACTGATTAGTTCATTAGTATCGTATTATAAATTTTAGTTATACACATATATTAGTTATAAAATACAACAAAATTCCCATGATCTAATGTACCCTTTTTTATATGAAACACAAATGATTAAAAAATTTGGCAATCAATTAAGTCTTATGATTGTTTTAATGTTTAATTATATCTTAAATGTGATATATAAACAATAGCCTCATGGGAACCTATTGTGTCTACTCAATACCATGATATACCTAATCAATTGAGATTCTACCTTAAATAGGTTGATCATGGTTTTTTATTTACTATTTATCATGTCATTTAACTTTTTATTTTCTATTTAGTAAATCCTAGAAAATCATAATCACAACTATAATTCCATTTTATAATGACCGTAATATAGACACTAAAACATTTCCCAAACCATGTTTCTACTAACACCAAGAGTTTTCCTTGATCCCCATGGTTATTTGAGTATCATTGAAGGTCATGATTTATCATTAGGGAATGATTTTTTTCTTACAGTATAAAATTGTTTTATACCTACATTTTGACTATATGTCAGCAAGACAATTTGTATGAAAAACAAATTAAAACCCAATATAAACATAAGTAGGGGCCAAAAAGGAATCCCATAGTCTAGAATAAAAAATATATAATTGATGTAACAACAATAAAATAAAAGTAGAAAATTAAAAATGTAATAATATTCATAAACTAAAAACATAGCCAAATAGACCTTATGACAAAAACTAAGTAAATATGGAGACATTCTATATAAAATGATCCTTCCAGACAAGGAAACCAATGATTTAATAACCCTTATACTATTTTTATCCACAATCCTAAACACTAATACTACTATACCACATCTAATCACCTAAACCCAAATAGTCTTATAGTGGAAATTTATTTAATAAAAGATACATGTCCACTAATGTTGTATTTTAATTTTTCAAATAAACATTTTCCTTGAATCTTCATAGGATTATAAGTTCCTAAAAAGGTTTTTGAAATATGGGGGTAGTAACTAATGATAACATCTGGATGTTGCAGCTAATACTAGCATATGATAGTAGCTGCTAAAGGTAGCATTTGGTGCTGTCAAACATTGTATGAAGGTAGTATACATAGTCTAGAAGTAGAATATTATGGTAGTTGGAGGTGGTAGTAGCTGATGATAGTATCCTACATTACCAATCATTCATTAGTGGTAGTAAACATAGTCTGGAGATATGATATGGATATAGAAGACATAGTCTGTTTTTAGTAGTTGTCGTTAGTATACATGGTATAGAAATCACATAATGTGGTAGAAGATGGGGTAACAGCTAGAGGTAGTATCTTGAGGTACCAGCTATGGGTAGTAGCTGATGGAAGCATCTAGTAGTATTAAGTTCTAGTTTTTTAAAAATTTCCTATTTTTCCCTTTTTACCTATTTTTACATAAAATGGTTATAAATCTTTCATTAAATTGATAAAGAGATGTTTCCAAATAGAGTGTTTATATCCTCAATTTGTTTAATGTCTAGAGATTTTAAATGCTTATTTTGTATGGATTTAGTGGGACTCTCAATTAAGGTTAGAATTGTGATATTGAAATATAATTGTATCCATGTTCGTATCACATAGATAATTTCATTTCAGTCCTAAATTGATTTCTTCTAGTCTAGAAGAACCATCACTGTTATTGAACCTTATAGAATCACCCACATCCCCCAGGAGACATAATGTTTAAATTTTCTAGGCCTATCAACAGTTAGTCTGACACTCCATTTCAGTAGTATTTATAGAAACATCCCTTATAGGTAGGGGATTCATTGTTGTGAATTTATTTTCATGAAATAATATGGTTACCACAGTTTATCCCTTTGTAAGGGTGTGGAATTAACCATAATAAATATTTAACAAGATTAAATTAAAATGAAAATTATTATGTTTGTTGAAATATGATGTTATATATTTTGTTAATATGGTAATGGTTTACCTTATTGATTTATATATAGTTTATTATCTTCATTTTATTGGTTATCATGTTTTTATGCTTAGTTTGGATTGTTCATTGGAAAATGGTGAATAAAATAATGTTGTAATCAATTTAGATGGTTAATAAATATAAGAGTAATGTTTAATGAATCTACTTATTCTAATAATTTGATAGTAAAAAAATTGATTCTAAATGATTTTTTATATAAATTTGTTTTTAAATGTGATAAAATAATTAAAAGATAACTTGATGTTGGGAATTATTGTTAATAATTAAAAGATAAAAAAGGAATTTTAATTGATAATCTTCTTCTCATAGTTTTATGAAACTATTTTTATGATTGGAAGAGTATTATATTAATTTGATATATTTTTATAGATAATTTCATAGGCTTACTATAGTTAGAACCTCTAATAATTAAATCAGTTAATTAAAGATAGAATAAGAAATCTAGTTCATTGATAGATATAAATTGTTGGTAGAAAATAGGGCCTATTTTCTTATGAAGGATAACTGCCTTTTGTTTAGGACTATGTTTCCTTATTTAAAATTATTTTTTGTTTTAGAACTTTTTAAGTTCTCTAGATAAGAGCCTAGGGTAGCTAATCATGGTATGGCTAATGATATGGGTGGGGAGACCCAGATGATGTGGTATTAGTTTAAGCCTGTTATGTCTGGATGCATTGGGATAAACCTGAGTGTGTCAAGTGTGACACCAAAGTTGATAGAATGGGTTGATTATATGGTTACCGTTGTTGTAATAAAAGTTTGTACTATTTCAATTTATTAATTTATTTAATTCTCATATGAAGATATTTCTTCTATAATCTACATTCATTTCCACACTATATAAAGTGATTAGATGTCCAGGGTTTCATATCTCTTTTTGGTATATCATGATGTTATTCTTAAGTGCATGGAATTATCAAACATTAATAATTTCTAATAAATTTTAACCCATGGGGTGGGTACTTACTTGAATGAAATACTAAATTTATAATAATGATAACTTGTGGAATCTATTGTCTATACATAGAGGGAATTGACATAGTGTTGTTGTAAAAAAATGTAACTTGAAATAATGTTAATCTTAATTAATGGTTAAAAATTTTCTTAATGAAAATTGAAATGTTAAAATATAATTAATTAATTAATGTGTCACCTTTAATGCTTGTGTGCATATAGGATTATAGTTCCTAATATTCTCTGTCAGGTGTCCTAGTGATGTTAGTGTAGTCGAGGATATGACTATGTTATTCCTATAGTATTCTTGTTAACTATACTTTATCCATTATTTTGTTTTCGTGATTTTGAGTGATACTCCACCATTTTTGCTTAGGGGGAATCAACCATGTGTACTCTAGGAGGGTGTTTTACACAAAATCCATGTTGGCGAAGAATGGATTTCACAAACAAGCCCGGGTACCCTTGTAAGAAAATAACTGAGCTAGCCCTGACATGTATTGAAGGGTATTCCTGATCCCCATGGTTTGGTGACTAGAACTCAACATTATACAAAATTATAGTGGGAACTATTTTTCCACCAAAATTGTAGAAGCAAGATAAAGAGACAGGATGAATATAAGAACAAATCCACTAAGATATGTGTTCTATAAGTCAAATAGTTATAAAATAGCCCAATGTACTACTGAAAAGTACAAGAAAACTAAAAGAACTAACTATTTTTTAACATAAACAACACTCCAAGATCAGGGATCTACAAATATTACCACCTCCTAGTAGTTCATTACCCTTACTTGAACCTATAAGAAGATAATCTACAAACACCCAATGGAATAGGATAGGAGTGGTCTACAACCCTAGTAAGGTCTCACCAATTTTTCCATAATAGATTCTAACATTTAACTAACCAAATAAATATCTTTTAATATTCAAATAAATATTATTTGTAGGATCGAAACAGTGATGTAGATGCTCAATTTACAAGAGGGGGGTGAATTGTACACTTTAAAAATTCCTTTGGAACCTTTAAAGTTAGTTAAGAATAACTATGTTTTCCTTAAGAAAAGGAAAGGGCTGAGTTTAACAAAGTTAAACTTAAGAAAATTCACAACACCTCTAACACCAAACAAAACTTGGAAAGAGATTCCGAAAGCAGGTTCCGAAAATATGGTTCCGGAAATAGAAACTTAAGAAATGATTACAATATGAGATTCTACCTTAAAGCGTATAGAATCTAAATGAAACAGAGTAAAGATAAGGAAGTATAAGAAAGTTATACTTTCCTTACAATACAATATGCAGCAGAATATAAACAAGTAGTAGAACTACAAGTAACAATATATAAGTCTTTTAACCAAAAGAGAAGGGTATCCAACAACCTTGGATAAAGGTCCCTTGATTTATACTTTCAAGCAAGTCTGTCTTACCCACACCAGGGTAAGCCCTCGATACGAATATCGGAGTCTCTGTCTTGCTATCCCCGCAAGCCCTCAACTTCAAGGTAGTTGGCACCACTGTCTTCCTCAGCAAGAAAGCCCTCGAACTTCAAGGTAGTCAGCACCTCTGTCTTCCTATCCTCGGAAGTCCTCAAATGTAATCACCAACATTCGGAGTCGCACAAAGCAAAAACTGAACGAGCGGTTCAGTACGCACAAAGCATGAAAAGATTTCTCTCTCTAGAAATCACCTTAGCAGTGTGTGGTCTCTAGATTGATCAACTTAATTATTTTTTTATGAGCTCTTTCAAATGAGCTCCTATTTATAGGAAAATTTCCTACAGTCTGCTCCTTCTTCCAACGGTCATATTTTCCATGAAATTCAGAAGGACCTGTACACGTGTAACTCAACCAATGGTTAATAAGAAACAGAATAGATGACATCGTTTTATAACTAACTTTGTATAACTGAAAGTATGACATCGTTTTAGAATGAAGCATATGTAAGTAAAGGCTAATTAATAGTTCAGAGTGTAAGCAAGTCAAAGGTTTGGAGTCTAACCAAAATGAAGTTCGGAGTCTATGTTAAGAAATGTTCGGATTCTATTTTATAGGAAATCAGCGTCTAGCTTCATCAGAGATCGGATTCTAAATCTGTAGATTTCGGAGTCGAACTGCTTAAAATTTCAGAGTCAAACTTCTTAAGAGTTAGAAGTCGAACTTCTTAAGAGTTCGGAGTTGAACTTCTTATGAGTTCGGAGTCAAAATTCTGAAGAGTTCGGAGTCGAACTTCTTAAGAGTTCAGAGTCGAACTTCTTAAGAGTTCGGAGTCGAACTTCATAAGAGTTCGGAGTCGAACTTCTTAAGAGTTCGAATTAGAACTGCTTCAGAGTTTGGAGTCCAGAATCCTGATTAAACTATATTATAGATCACTTCCATGATTCGGATCCTAAAAACAGAATGATCCAACTTTTCATTATAAGGCTCCAGAAATTTGGTCGTGATTCCGGTTTTTGATTTTAAGGGAAAAATAGCTATGTATAAGAAAATATAGGTTAAGGTAAATTTCCTTAAAGAAGTAAATTTTCCTTATTTGAGTAAAAATAATATTTTCTTAATTATAAGGTGTTTGTGATTTTCAAAACAAGAAGGAATGGAAAAGTCATAAGGAAAACCTTATTGACTCAACAATCTCCCCCTTTTTGGAAAGCACAAACATCCTTTTGAAAAAGTATATAAG
This sequence comes from Viscum album, assembly GCA_963277665.1. Classification (NCBI taxonomy): domain Eukaryota; kingdom Viridiplantae; phylum Streptophyta; class Magnoliopsida; order Santalales; family Viscaceae; genus Viscum; species Viscum album. The sequence goes on along the minus strand of OY728165.1, from coordinate 1,891,592,436 downwards.
GATTTTGAAAATTTTCATTAGACTATTAAAACTTATCTCCCTTTGTTCATGGATAGAAGTGAATAAAACTAACTCCCTCTTAGGAATTAAAACTCTAAGGATTGTATTCTGGGTTTCCGGAGTAGAGTTTTCATTATTGTAAGAATGAAAAAAAACGTAGTGGGAAACTCCCCCTTTCTTTAAGGATATTTCTCTCCGAAATTTTCCCTTTCTCCTCCTTAGGAATAGTTCTTTTTTCCTTCTCCCCCTTTGTGATTTTCAAAAAGAATTGAAGGGAATGGAAAACATGTTATGCTACCTGAAACATTAGTATATAACAAGATACAAACCAAACAGATAACCATTTCATTAGAGTTGGGGGGAAAAATTACAAGGAAAGACAAATACAACAAAAGATCGGAGTGGGTTCATTTGTCTTCCTTTTCCTTTGGAATAAGCTGCTTCAACAAGGCTTTGAGTTTCTTCAAGTTTCTTTGGTCTTCCTCTCATTGCCTCTCTAAGGATTTTACCTTTTCTTCTTGAGCTTCTAACAGCTGTGCTTGAGCCTCCAAGGCTTATTTTTTCAATTTCAACAACTCGTCCTGCTTTTCCTTCCTCTGCTGAAACTCATTCTGGAAATCTCTTTAAGATTTCCAATTCTGAGATACTGAGTTAAGCTTGCCATTCAGATCCCTGACCTTTTGATTCCGGATATTTTGTTCCTGGGTCAACTTCTCAGAAATTTCATTAACCTTTTTGTCCTCCATTTCAAAAGCACTTTGAACATCAGCCTGAATATTTTCAAAGTGAACTAAATCTTCGTCCACTCTCTTAGACCACTTAGTTACTTTACTACAAGATTTCCTATGCACATCATAATCGATCAGAAAACTTTTCTGTTCAGCTTCCAACTTCAAAAACTTATCCATTACCATGGAAAAAGAATCCGATTTTTGATTCATAGATTGTTGCAGCAACTGGCATCTAGAATCTATAGTTGGAAGAATCAGTATTGTGTCCACCAACTTTCTCAGAGATTGAACCACAAAATCATGCCCGTGGGATGATGATTCCGAATTAGAGACTTCTTTTTGAGATTCCTCTTCTTCAACTGGCATCAGCTTCCTTCTAGAGGTACCACCAACTGCTTTCTTTTTGATGATATCTTTAATAGGTGTCTCCATTAAAGTTTTCTTGCCTTTATCGAATTTTGGAATGGATTGCACATTTGGAGAAACTTCCTCAGATTCAGAAACTTGAACAATCTGATCTTCATCTGGTTTCTGTCTTTCTTGTCCTTCTTCAAGAAAGTTCCTTTGATAAGATTCTTCTTCATCAAACAGGTCATTCTCTTCTTCTTCCTCTTGAAGTTGCTTGCCGGCTTCCTCATCTCCATTCCCTGAAGATACTATTTTTTTCGGATTCGACCTTATATTCCTGAATTTTTTTGATCAAGGTATCTAGATCTTTACTCTCCTCCTCTTCTTCTTCTTCTTCCTCTACTTGTTCTACTTCTTCCTCAGCTGCTTCAGCAACCTCCTTCTTAGCTTCTACTGCAGGTTCATTACCCTTGTTCTTTTCCGGAGTGACATAATTTTTTGCTGGTGTTTCTGGTAAAGAATATTCGACTCCAAAAGTTTCCGGAACTGGAAGCCTTTCAGAAGCTAACTCTGTACCTTTTAGCAAAGATTGTACTAGTTTAGCTTCAGTCATCTTCTTCTTCAACTTCTTTTCCTTCGTTTGTCTTTCCAGCTCCTCAGCAGCCTTTTCTTTTAAAGCCTTAGCCTCAGCAGGATCGAGTCCGAATTGAGGATCCCCTTCCTTCCTCATTTCTTTATCTTTCCTCCATTTTGCTGCTACTTCATCTGTATAGATTTTCTGCTTCTTCAGTTTGGGTGGTGCATATTCAGTTTCCTTCAGCTGAGGAAATTCTTCATCAGTAACTACTTCCTTAGACTTTATCTTCTTCCTTTGCTTTTTTAAAGGTTACAGAGATTGTGTTTCATTTTCAGCTGCTTAAAATACTTCCATAGATAGGGGGTAAAATTCTCCGGATTCACTAGAAAATATCATCTTCATTCTCTTAAGCGTATCATCACTGACAAGCATGAGTTTGCAATTTTGGATCTTTGATTTGCAGGAAACATTGGAAGATTCTAAGCATCAAACAATCAACTTTGATAATAAGGCAGGAAACATTATAATCTGAGCTCTCAGATTTCCTTCTTTGATATTCTTGATCGTAACAAAGACATGCCTTATCAGATTTATCTTTCTTAGATTTACCAAAAAAATCTAAGACATAGATATCACTCTTCTTCAGATTGTCTTTGTCTCCTCTTCTCGGAACCATAAAACCTTACACCCATAGTTGCAGTATTCTATTATTCAGAGTGAGCCGAGCAATCTCCGTGGTTGAATCATCCTTAAACCCAAGACACCACAGTGCTTTTTCCTTAATAAAACTTCGTTGCACATCCAGAAGTTTGTGAGAGAAAAATTCAGCTTCTCCCTCATATGATATACCAACCAGGCTTGCTGGCTTATTGTAAGAAAGTTTATATGTCTTTCCATAAGACTTAAAAGAAAATCTTTCTCTGCCATCTTCCACTAGGAAGGAAACAGACTCATAAAATTCTTTCAACAAGCCAGTGTAAACTAAATCCTGTTTATCTGACTTGTCTATGCAGACGTCTTCCCATCCATTTAGTCTAATATTTTTCGAAATAATAGAGTCAAGCTTATAAAAATCCAGATGAACTAACCTTTCTCTATAAACTAACCACTTTGAAATTGGTTTCCTAGTTGACATATCTTGTGAAGTTGCTTCAATAGACATTCAGAGTGAATTAAACTGTAGGATTTGAATCAACTTCACACGGTTCGAAATTGGCCTTAAGAGGAGCAGCAGGGCTTCGAGACGCAAAAGCTTGAAAACCTATGTGGGACGAGTCTCAAGACCCCCTTTTTATAGGCAAAGAAAATGACTATTGGTCTTCCAATGGTCATCCAATGGTTGAAAATACTTTGATCTGATCTGACGGTTGAGAATAACCCCGCAAAAAAAATGACTCCGATCTTTTGAGGTTTTTTTAAAGAAAACATTCAGATTTGAGGCAAAACTAGAATCCGAACTAACCAAGGAAGATACCAGTAAGCAAAATTTGACTACAAAACTATAAGTAGGGAAATCATAACTTATGGATTGACAAGAAATATTATTTGAAATTGGTAATATTCTTCTAACAAAACTTTATTATGAAAAGTCTAGTACAAAAAAAACATTACGAAATGCCATGTCTGAAAATCTTCGTTCTAGAAATTTTCAGTACGAGAATTCCATTCCGAAAGTTTTCAATATGAGAAAAAAAATTCCAATCCAGAAAATTTCAGTTCCAGAAATTTCCATTACGGAAATCTTAGTTCCTAAAAGTTTGAAAACAAACTTTGAAAAACTTTGTTATTCTAACAAAAAAATGTACTCCCCCTATGAAAAGGAGTTTATTACTGTAAGAAGACATTTTCAACAGAAAGTTAATTAAGGAGGATTACCTTATGGTTATCATCCCTAACTTCTGTTTAATGTATTCAAATCTATCAGAAGGCAATGATTTTGTGAAAATATCAGCAAGTTGATCTTGTGTTCCGATAAATTGAAGAATGATATCTCCTTTAAGTGTGTGATCCCTAAGAAAGTAATGCCTAATATCTATGTTTTTTGCATGGGAGTGATGCGCAGGGTTCTTACTTAGGGCAATGGAACTTGTGTTATCACACAAAATTTGAGTTTTAGTAAAACTCATGCCATAGTCTATGAGTGTGTGTTGCATCCACAACACTTGAGCACAACAACTTCCAGCTGCTACATATTCAGCTTCAGCCGTGGAAAGTGCTACAAAATGTTGCTTCATGCAGGACCAAGAAACTAACGAATCTCCTAAGAAATGACAAGTTCCGTATGTACTTTTTCTATCCATTCTACACCCACCAAAATCAGCATCAGAAAAGCTTTTTAGAATAAAATCATTTCCAGAAGTATAAAATAATACTAGATCCATGGTTCTCTTAAGGTAGAGAAAAATACTTTTTACTGCCTTTAAGTGAGATTCCTTAGGATTGGATTGATATCTTGCACATAAGCATACTGAGAACATTAAGTCTGGTCAACTAGCTATTAAGTAAAGTAAACTTCCTATCATACCTCTAAAAGATGTTTGATCTACTGGTTTCCCAGTTTCATTAAGATCTAAAGAGTTTGAGGTACCAATGGGAGTACTTATACTCTTAGTGTTGTCATAACCATAATTTTTAAGAAGATCTTTAATATACTTATTTTGAGATATGTAGGTTTCTTCTGGTTTTTGAGAAATTTGAAAACCAAGGAAAAAAGTTAACTCAACATCATACTCATTTCAAACTCATATTTCATTAGACTTGCAAAACAGTCGGTCAAATATTGCTGAGTTGAACCAAATATGATGTCATCAACATAAATTTGAACAATCAAAACATTTTTCTTATCTTTCTTTATATAAAGGGCTGGGTCTGCATTTCCCTTAACATAGTTATTTTGAAGCAAAAATCTAGTGAGTCTATCATACCATGCTCATGGGGATTGTTTAAGACCATACAAAGCATTGGTAAGTCTAAAAACATGATCAGGATGTTTTTTATCTTCAAAGCCAGGTGGTTGTTCAACAAAAACTTCCTCTTTAACATAACTGTTAAGAAAAGCACATTTCACATCCATTTGAAAAAGTTTGAAATTAAATAAAGCTGTAAAGTCAAGTAGAATATGGATAGATTCAAGTCTAGCTACTGGAGCATAGGTTTCTTTATATTCTATTCCCTCTTGCTGATTATAGCTTTTAGCTACAATTCTAGCTTTATTTCTTACTATGACTCCATTTTCATCACATTTATTTCTGAAGACCCATTTTACTCCAATAACAGAAGTTTCCTTAGGTCTTTCAACTAAGGTCCAGACTTTATTCCTTTCGAATTCATTTAGTTCATCTTGCATTGCTTTGATCCAATCATCATCACCTAAAGCTTCAACAGTGCTTTTAGGTTCTAATTGGGAAAGAAATTCTAGATGTTCTACTTCATTTCTTAAGGAACTTATAGTCCATAGATGTTGATTTACATCACCAATGATACTATCACTGGGATGATTCTTAAGAAACACCTGATTTGGGTTTTGTAAAACTTGTTAATCAACATAGGGTAGAAAGTCTTCTGGGTAAATGTTTCTGAAGTATCTTCTAGAAAATTATCCTTATCAGAAGGTTCTTCTATCAATGATTGATAATCAGTTTTTGGAAACACATCCGAATATGTAGGTTGATATTGTTTAAAAACAAAAGGATCCGACTCATCAAATTTTACATGTACTGTTTCTTCAATAGTACAAGTATTTTTATTAAAAACTCTATAAGCCTTAGAGGTTGTGGAATATCCTACGAAAATCCCTTCATCAGATTTTGGTGCGAATTTATATAGGTTATCTTTAGTATTTAAAATAAATACTTTGCAACCAAAAACCTTGAAGTAGTATAGTCTTGGTTTTCTACCATTCTATAACTCATAAGGAGTTTTATTAAGAAAAGGTCTAATCAAAACTCCATTTATAGTATAACAAGCAGTACTTACAGCTTCAGCCCCGAAATGTCTAGCAATAGAATATTCACTCAACATGGTTCTAGTTATCTCTTTAAGAATTCTATTTCTTCTTTCAACTACACCATTCTGTTGAGGAGTTCTAGGTGCTGAAAAATTGTGAGTAATACCTTTTTTACTACAAAAAGTTTCAAAATCAGAATTTTGAAATTCTCCTCCATGATCACTATGAATAGTTTTCAATGGAAGGTTTTTCTCATTTTTAACTTGAGCTCTAAAACTTTGGTAATAGGAAAAAACTTCAGACTTCTTTGCTAGAAAATAGACCCAAGTAAATCTAGTGTAATCATCAACTAGAACAAACACATAGTATTTGCCTCCAATACTTTCAGTTTGTGTTGGACTAAAAAGATCCATGTGCACTAACTGTAATGCATCAGTTGTTGAGACTTCACCAATTGATTTAAAACTAGATTTATGTTGCTTTCCATATTGAAAAGGATCACAAACTTTAAAAGAATCAAATCTATGCTCCGGTGGATCCTTAACTAGTTTCTTTTTAAAGAGTTTACATAGGTTCCTAATATTACAGTGACCTAGTCTTCTATGCCATAACCAGGAGTGATCTTCCATTGCACTTAGGCAAGGTAAATCTTGGCTTCAGAGGTCTTCTAAGTTCAGAGTGTAAACATTCTATTGCATCTTGGCTGAGAGAATAAATTCTTCCTTGTAATTGTGAACTAAACACTTATCATTCCTAAAACTCACAAGGTAACCATCATCACATAACAGACTTATGCTTATGAGGTTGTGCTTATGACCCTTAACAAAAAGAACATTTGAAATAAAGGTTTTACCAAGAAGAACAATATTACCAATACCAAAAATCTCTCCCTTAGCATTATCTCCGAAAGTTACCTTTCCTCCTTTCGTTTTGATAATATTTTCAAAATAGATTTTGTTACCAGTCATGTGTCAGAAACATCCACTATCCATGTACCATGTATTTTTGCTGGTACTCTCTTTATTTTCCTGAAATCAAGAAGAGAATTAGACTTTCGGAATCCCAACTTGCTTGGATCCGAGATTTCCTGATAATAAAATTTTAGGTACCCACACCTTCTTAGAGAAATAAGCTTTGTGAAATCCTAAAGATTGGGTTTTGTTTAAAGAACAATTATTTTCCCAGTGACCACCACATTGACACTTGGTACAAAATGGGGCACTTTGAGAAACAAAATAATTGTTACTAAAAATTGGTTTTGCATGGGTATAACCAAATCCGGATTTATTTCTTAAAGGTCGTATTTGGGAATACATTTTATCAAAATTTTCCTTACCATGGGTAAAGTTTGATAAACACTTCTTTAAGGAAAAAATTTCGAACTTGAGTTTTATAACCAAGTTTTTATCCTCAAAATCATTAGTTTTAGAACTAGATCTAGGATCAAAAATATTTTTCTTAGAAATTACTTTTTCTAATTCTTTAGAAAGTCTGTTCTTCTCAGAACATACTTCCTCAAGATTTTTTGAAATACTTTCAAAATCAGAATTTTTCCTATCAAGATTTTTAGAAAGATATGATATCTCTTTTGTAAGAATATAATTTCTAGATTTTTTCTTATCAAGTTTCTTATTGAGTTTGGAATTCTCAATCTCAAGAAGTTCAGCAAACCTAGAGACTTCTTCCTAAGTAGGTAAAGTATTATCTTCATCAGAAGAGTATTCTTCATAAGAAGAGTTATAATATTTACTATCATTAGAATTTAAAGATACATTGGTCAATGATTCAGCATTTCGTACCTTAGCCATAAAACAATGATTTTCAATAGGTAATCTGGCCATAAGACCAACATTCTTCTGTCCTGAAGATTCATAATCAAAAGATTCATCTGAAGAGTCACCACCACTGGAACTCTAGGTGTCATTAGCTTTCAGAACATTCTTAGATTTGGATTTATAATACTTTTTTCTATTCCTGTCTGAATGTCTTTCTTTCCTTTATTTATTTTCGAGCAAAGGACAATCTGGTCTAATATATCCAGCTCTTTTGAATTCATAACAAGTAACTTCTCCATATTTTCTATCTTTCCTTTCCTTTTTCTTATACTTTGATTGGAAATTTTTCTGGCCAGCTATCTTTTTCATCCTTCGAGAAAGATTTTCTAGTTCATTTTCTTAGACTTCACTCTCACTAGATTCGGATTGGAAAATAACTTTCTTAGACTTGGATCTGGTTACTCTCTCAAGAGTCTTAGCTTTCATCTGATTTGAGGTTGTTGTAAAAGCAATAGTACCATTTCCATTCTTCTTCTTGATATTGTCCGCATCTCTCTTCATTCTGGTCTCATGTTGTAGAAGAGTTCCAAATAGCTCATCAAGAGTAATTTGAGTGACCTTTTTGTTCTCATCTATAGCTGTTCTTTTGGATTCCCACTCATTGGGCATAATATCAATTATTTTATCCACAAGAGCTTCATCATCTAAACCTTTCTCTCCCATAGATTGTAGGTTGTTGACTATATTCATGAATCTTTGTTGAACTTTACAGATTGGTTCTCCATAAGGAAAGTTGAAGCTATCATATACAGCTCTAAGCATAGCTCTCCTAGTCTCAATCACTTTAGAAGTCCCAAAGTGTGTAACCTCTAACTTCTTCCATATACAATTAGCTGCTTCCCAAGAAGAAATTTGTCTATATATATTTCTAGTCATTGAACACAGTAGAGTATTGCGTACCTTATAATTGAGTTGATATTCTTGCTTTTCCTGGTTAGTAAAAATTCTAACTTCCTTGTCAGGAATATTATAATCACCAGTAAGCATAACAAAGTTATCCTCTCCAGTGTTGATAACAAAAGTCTTCATTCAATCTCTCCAGTACTAATAGTAATTACCATCAATGATATGTGGTCTTGTAGGATTTATATTATCAACATAACCAACATTAATTCCTGTCATACTAGAAACTTTTGATACACAAACTTGTTAGTAGAAAAAAAATCGTAATAACAAAGTTCGGAATGAGAAAGTTCAGAATGGGAATATTCGGAATGGAAAAGTTCGAAATGGAAAAGTTCGGAATGGAAAAGTTCGGAATGGAAAAGTGAGCAAGAAAAACTTATTCGTGAGTATAAGTATTTTAGAGATCTCCTCTGATACCAATTGTAGGATCGAAACAGTGATGTAGATGCTCAATTTACAAGAGGGGGGTGAACTGTACACTTTAAAAATTCCTTTGGAACCTTTAAAGTTAGTTAAAAATAACTATGATTTCCTTAAGAAAAGGAAAGGGCTAAGTTTAACAATGTTAAACTTAAGCAAATTCACAACACCTCTAACACAAAACAAAACTTGGAAAGAGATTCCGAAAGCAGGTTCCAGAAATACGGTTCCGGAAATAGAAACTTAACAAAAGATTACAATATGAGATTCCACCTTAAATCGTATAGAATCTAAATGAAACAGAGTACAAATAAGGAAGTATAAGAATGTTATACTTTCCTTACAATACAATATGCAGCGGAATATAAACAAGTAGTAGAACTACAAGTAACAAGATATAAGTCTTTTAACCCAAAGAGAAGGGTATCCAACAACCTTGGATAAAGGTCCCTTGATTTATACTTTCAAGCAAGTCTGTCTAACCCACACCAAGGTAAGCCCTCGATACAAAGACCGGAGTCTCTGTCTTGCTATCCCTGCAAGCCCTCAACTTCAAGGTAGTTGGAACCTCTGTCTTCTTTAGCATGGAAACCCTTGAACTTCAAGGTAGTCGGCACCTCTGTCTTCCTATCCTCGGAAGTCCTCGAATGTAATCACCAACATTCGGAGTCTCACAAAGCAAAAACTGAACGAGCGGTTTAGTACACACAAAGCATGAAAAGATTTCTCTCTCTAGAAATAACCTTAGAATCGTGTGGTCTCAAGATTGATCAAATTCATTGTTTTTTATGAGCTCTTTCAAATGAGCTCCTAGGAAAATTTCCAACAGTCGGCTCCTTCTTCGAACGGTCTTATTTTCCTTGAAATTCGGAAGGACCTGTACACGTGTAACTCAACCAACGGTTGATAAGAAACATAATAGACAACATTGTTTTATAAAAAACTTTGTATAATTGAATGTACGACATCGTTTTGGAATGAAGAATATGTAAGTAAAGGCTAATTAATAGTTTGGAGTGTAAGCAAGTCAAAGGTTCGGAGTCTAACCAAAATGAAGTTCAGAGTCTATGTTAAGAAATGTTCGGATTCTATTTTATAGGAAATCAGAGTCTGGCTTCATCAGAGATCGGATTCTAAATCTGTAGAGTTCGGAGTCGAACTGCTTAAAAGTTCAGAGTCAAAATTATTAAGAGTTCGGAGTCGAACTTCTTAAGAATTCAGAGTCGAACTTCTTAAGAGTTCAGAGTCGAACTTTTTAAGAGTTCGAATTAGAACTGCTTCAGAGTTTGGAGTCTAGAATTCGGATTAAACTATATTACAGATCACATCCATGATTTGGATCCTAAAAATAGAATGCTCCAACTTTTCATTATAAGGCTTCGGAAAATTGGTTGTGATTCCGGTTTTTGATTTTAAGGGAAAAAAATAGCTATGTATAAGAAAATCTAGGTTATGGTAAATTTCCTTAAAGAAGTAAATTTTCCTTATTTGAGTAAAAATAATATTTTCTTAAGTATAAGGTGTTTGTGATTTTCAAAACAATAAGGAATGGAAATGTCATAAGGAAAATCTTATTGACTCAACATTATTTTCATTTCTATAGAATATTTAAACAAGCCTTTTTTTATATTTCAAAATATGGAATACATTTCAAATGATGGAAATATGTTAAACAAATGACTTAAATATAAACTTTTATATAAAATTGTTTATATAAATTAGAAGGAATTTAAAATATTTCATAGACATTTGAATAAATTTATATATTATATATAAATAAGTGAGAAAAATTACCATTTTTTAAAAGGAACGATAGTTCCAGGTTATGGGAACCTCACACTCTTAAGTGATAAACCACAATGTGTATACACATCCCTCAACACTGGAAATAGAGGACTAATATATATCCCACTAGTTATTAAGATTTTCTATGAATTATGTATTTAGTGTTTTAATGTCTTAATAAAGTTCTAGGGAATTCACATAATGTCTTGTTTTTCCAAAAATTACTCACATACTACCTTGGATTCAAAGTTCTCTAATAAAAATCAACGATGAAACATTTATTTTAATACTACATAAAATAAATTCAAATCCCATTCCACCATTTCAAATATTCTAATTTTCTATTTTAAAACAAAAAATGGTGTTGAATCATCACAAGAATTTTTCCCAGATAAATCAAAAAGGTTTCTATAAAAACTATTTTAATCTATTTATTTGATAGATATGATTTTGAAATTAATTCAAAAATTATATTCAAAATTAAATTTCAACTATTAAATTCAATAATTTAATTGAAATTTTTTTCATCAAATTCTTTATCTAGATTCAAACATTTAAATCTCTATAATTTTCTATCAATTTGATAATCACATCCAAATTCAATGGAATTGGGGGTTTTTCCAATTTCATGGAAAAAATCAAATTTCCAAAACCAAATTCCCCAATTTAATTGAATTTGTGTTTTAATAAACAAATTGAATGATTTTCCAGAAAATGAATTTAAATCGAACATTTAATTTAATATATGTAATTTAGTGTTAATAAAATTTGACCATCATAAAAGAACCACCTACCTTTCTCACAAAAAAAAACTCATAGTAGAACCCACTGACAAGACAAAAGTCATAGAATACCTAGGAACTCAACCTAGAAACAAGATTCAACAACATGGGGTTTATACCCATCAATACCAATACAATATATAAATCTCAAAGAGGGGAATCGAAAGAGATGAAGAGACAGGGAGAAAACTTACCTAGTGAGTCCCACCGCAATCGTAACAATGATAAATCACTAATAAAGATGACTCATATGGGGTTAAGGGATCAAAAATTTTTTGGGAATGGATTTTTTGTTGAGGTAAATGAAAATTCAAGTGGGTAAAAATAATAATCCACATGGTTCTCTGTTAAAAACAACCATTGGGAATTTACATGACGTGTAAACCAATAACATAACGTATAAATATAAAATAAACAATTCTTAAAAAACACATCACATTTAAAAAAAATTGATTTATTATCATTAGAATTCACACACCCACTAACCATATTAAACGTTGTGTAAATATCCAAAATAATATAGAACAATTATGTTATTATGAAGAGAATAAAAAAATATCTCACTTCACCATCATAGGTATCCTCCCAATTTCTTCTCGGACCAACCTAGATAACAATAAAGGAAATCCACAATAAGTTTTAAAACATAATTTTCCTAAGTGTAATGAGATGTTACAAAATCCCCACAATGAAAACTTTCTATCCCTAGAAATCATATCAATAATCATCCATAATAGAAAAGTGAGTCCACTTATCTATCATTAGATCTTCATTATCTCATGTCTCATGAGTATTAGAATCATTATGCCATAGAACACAAACCAAAGGTATTTTCCTCCCATAAAAAACCTTGGTTTCAAAATCAACTATTATGACTGGATTTTCAGTCATGGATAAATTACGTTAAACCTCCAGATCACTCCAGATTAGAAAATGAGATGGATTAGATACATAATTTCAGAGTTCTGATACATGGAAAACATTATGTATCGAATTTATTTGTGGTGGAAGTTCTAAATGGTATGGTACTTTTCCCATATTCTCAACATCTTCAAAATGTCTTACAATATAGGGATAAAGTTTCCCTTTCAGCCAATAATTTCAATGACCTCATAGAGGTAAAAATATCATGAACAAATGGTAACCATATAATAATCTGAATAATGTATGATGATGACAAACATCAGACTTATACATGCTTTTCACCATCAACATTAACTGACAAATCAACTAAATCTTTTTTTTCATCTCTTGAACCAATCATGGCCCATCCAAGGAACTTTCCCTAATATCTGACCAAAAGAGTATTGATCTAAAATGATGAATGATTAGCCACTAAATGAGACTAATATTAATTGTAAATATATATAATATTCATGTCATTTATTATTCATAAACACAATTTTAGTACAATTTACACTTTGAACATCATTTCACATTATGATTGTAATTCCTTCTTAAAATGCACTATTATGTGGTACATTTTTTAACATCATTTAAAATACCCAACGATTCATCTAATTTTAAGGGATTTTATTATCCCTATTTTAATTTTATATTTTGGTAAATTTATCTATAATTAATTATGAACATGTTTCATTTAGGTATTAATGGATAGTTTATGGAAGAAGATGGGGATATTTTGTGATGAAAGGAAGCAATTCTAGAGAAAGCAGATGGGACACCAGCCCACTGATGAGAATGTGGGACTCACATTACAAACCCAATGAAGCCCAAATTTGGTGGGAGGATAGAAGACATATAGAGGAACAAATCAATCCCTAGAATCCAGTGCTAATTTGGCCCCCATTGTATACATTTAGGGGGCCCAAGTTAGAGATAAAATACTGGGCCAGATTCTGTGTCCCAGAAAAACATTCCACTAGTCTAATCATATCATCAAATCCACAAATACAAATGGGTCCAAATTTTACAGGCAGGTAGGAACCATTAAATAATCCATTTGCTTCTTCAATGGCCCACTCCAAATCGTCCATATAGATGGTCTTTTAAGCGCATCTGTTCGGTGGGTGAAAGTTGGATGCCACCTCGGGTCAATGGTGTAAAAATCAACTCTCCCTCAACTTTCCACCCACCCATGGCCTACCAAAATTAATTGAAGAGACTGGGAATATTTAAGGCTCAACCCAAGGATTAAAAAATTTCGATTTATAGTAGTGTTGGTGTAGGAGTTTATGATCTTGGTTGCTTTGTTCAATTTTAATGTTATGTTGTGGTTTTGTTGCCTCAAGTTTGTCTTTCACATGCAAGTTGTTCAATTCACTTTAGTTTCTTAATAAAAGCCCTTTTTTCCCTTTATTCTGTTTTTATTCATATAAATTTGATACTGTTAGTTCAAGGTGTGAATTTATTCACACTAAACCATGTGAAATTATTCACACAACGGTGGAGTGATCATTTTCTTTTTATTGTTTTCTTTACTTCTTCAATTCCTTCCTCATGAGTCTACTTCCTGCTTCCATTGAAACCATAACAATAATGGAGGGATAACACACTTATGGGTTGATCCAAGGGAGTATAAAGGGGCTTTATTGGATGTTATTTATCACCCCATTAATGTTTAATCACTTCTTTAATTGATATTTTTATTTGAATTTTTTTAAACTCCATCGTCCTTGTTGAATTTAAGGCCACACAATTCAAGTGATAATACTAACATTTACCTTGAAGTGCTCAAAACATTGATCATTCAAATGTATAGGATATTATTATTAAAGTGTGTAGGCATTAATCCAGTAAGTGATGATATTTTTTTATATTTTTAAATGAACCCATCTCAAATATAAGAAATTTATATCATTGAAAATGAAATACGTCCAATCCACCCCAAGTGATAACCTAGGGTCAACTCACTCTTTTAAATTGAATTCACTTAAGTATCTTAGATTTCATTTAAAACAATCTTAAATCAACCCATGTTGGCCACTTCATAGCCAAAAACAATTCATAGAATGTACGTGTATGTTGGTTACTTCTTAGGTCTCTGAGGATTCGATAACCCACGCTAAACTACAAGGGTCGTTCTACCTTCATCTCTTGGCTAAACTAGAGCATGAATCAATAACTGTACAAGGACACCGAAGGATCTATATTTATCGTGGACTAGTATCTATTATTATAATCAATATCAACTAGCCCTAAATGATCATCCCAATCCACTCTGATGTTAGAAACATATGATCTAAGCATATCCCCAAGAATATTTATATCAACTTCTATTGGGACATAAAACTGTGAATGGATTGTGATGATCAAATGAAAATGAGATCCTTGTGCCTACTAAAGGAATATCAAAAAATGAGATGTGATCTGAGGATCGTTGTTAGAAACTATAGTATATGGAATTCTATGTAGATGATCAATCTCATTCATGTTGAGATTTATTAACTCCTTAACATTGGTTATATCACAAATGGGTATAGAGTGTGATGATTCGATCAGCCAATCGATTAAAAACCATATTTCATTATTCCTTCCATGGGAATTTAGAAACCAAACAAAAATTTCCATAAATATATAATACCACTTCCAAGTATGGGTAAGATGTGCATGAAGAAAACCCCTATGGTTTTTGGTGCTCACCCTTAGCCTTCTAGAACGTATAAAAGTGAGATGAAAAAATTTTAAATTCCCCACACACTAGGACACCAGAACTATTGTCATATTTCATAGAATAGATTCAAGGGTTTTGGGTTAACTTCACACTGGGAACTATGACGGTCCTCTATAACATCTTTCCTTATAAAAAACAACATAAAAAAGTTCTTATGATAAAATAGAATACCCTCAGTGGAGAATGACCAATCAGGCGTGGTCTCTCCACCATAAAGAGTATATATAATTCTATAGAAAACATCATCAATATGTTTTTCTTGAAGAATCATCTCTAGAAGATAATATGTCAAATGAACACTGGGAAAGGAAACCTCAGTCCCAGATTCCTTGACTCCAATGTGTAACTGTGCAAAAAGATCCATTAAGTGCCAATATTCTGAATGTTCTTTCACAACCTAGGTCTTTAGTTTCATGCCAAAAGCATCAAAAACGACATTCCCATTCCCTCAGGTATAGCTGATGTCAAAATTGAAAAATTTCACATATTCCAACCAACTACACTGAAAAAGATTCCAATAATTTTGATATAAGATATAACTCTATATTTTATCTTTTCAAAACACAGTAATCCATTTTTTATAATTGTAATGAAACAAACTCTTAATCATGTGAATCATATCTACATGTTCAGGGTTACGGTTTAGATAATTCTTCTCATGTGTACTAGGATGGAAAGAGACATAAGAAAACATATGATCACAGTTTTTAATAACATAACCCAAACCTAAACATGATGCACTAAAAAAGACCCAATAGCCCTATCCAGCCTCTGAATGAGTCAAAATCAGTGAAGTAGTCAAAATAAATTTCATATCAATAAAATAATTCTTAAATTTCTCATCCCAAGAAAAAATTACTCTATTCTAATTTATTTTAGTCATTAGAGATTCCAACATTGAGAAGTACTTTATAAACCAAAGATAATAACCAGAAAATCCCAATAAACTCTGAATCTTGAAAACATTTTTTGGTTATTCCCATGTTATAATAGATTTTAACTTCTTTGTATAAACTAGTATCCAATTTTCTGACACCACATGTCCATATATTTTCAATTGGAAAATCTAGAAATCACATTTTGAATGCTAGACATAAATTTGATGATTTCTAATAAAACTCCAATCTACTCTAAGATGATGCATATGATCCAACATGGACATAGATAAAATATGGATTTCATAAAAAAACTACCACAATGGTATTATGATACTGCACATTAGCCTAAACCTAGTTGGTGAGGTGTCTTTAATTTCATCCACAAGACACAGGTTCAAAACCAGGTAGAAGCAAATTTCTGGTACTATAGCAGTACAGTAGCAGGCACGATAGCAATACTGTACACTGTGTGGGTACTATAGCAGAACTGTACACTATAAAGGGACTATAGTAGAACTGTACACTGTGCAGGTACTGTGGTAGGTACTGTAGAAGGTACTGTTCGGTACTGTGTAGCTGGAACTATTCACCTTGGGCCACCGGTTTAGGCTTGGAGTCTTTAAGGCTTTCAAGCCACCCATGCCTTCAGGTCAGTATGACTTTCAGGACACCATTATGTCCCTCAGGACACCTCAAGGCCTTCGGGCCACATGTAGTTTCCCCAGACACAATACAAAAAATGAGTAGCCCCAGATGATGATTCAAAGCAGGTGAAATAACCCAAGCAGAACCAAATAGATTGTCCGAATGAGAGGGTATGGCTATGCCATCGGTACCCACCTATGCTTGCATGAGAAGCCTAGACAGATGACCATGCAAAGGTGGAGATCTACTATCATGAAAAAGATGCTGGGGAGGGGCAGTTCCTTATAGATAGTCTGGTGGAATTCGCTAAGACCTTATGGTCATGTAATCTCCTAAGCGAATGGGCCTTGTAGTCTCTGAGCCTACGGTACTTGTAAGGGTTCCCCTTCATCCCTTGAAATGGAGGTTATTGAAAATCAATAAAAAAATGAAGTCCTTCGGGCCATTCTGGCAATGGTATCATGATACTCATGGAAAATCATGTTCATTAAATCCATGAAAACTTTAAAAAGAGTTGCATTAAAAAAGGGCATGAAAAGTTACACATAATGGCCATACCTACTTCAAATGGTAGTTTTTTGGATATCATATTACTTTATCCTAAACTGATGGTTGCCAGAGTGAAGATCATTCTTTAAGAACCACTCAACTTTTATCATCTAATCAAACATATCATCATTCAGTTACAATATATACGTGTTCATTATCATAACTCAATTGGGTTTTTGATAATCAAAACAAATGTGGAGTGAACCATTATCTTTATTAGTAAAGAGAACTGGTTCCTCCCAAGGTGTCACACTCAGTAATATAAAACCTTTATCAAGAAGATCATCTAATTAAGACATCATCTCTTTAATTTCACCTAGAACCATTTAGTTAAAGGAAATAGAAACTGGTTGAGTACCAGGCATAGTATCAATTGAGAACTCTACATCTCATACCAATGGTGAACCAGAGAATTAAGAAGAAAAATACTCATAAAACATGATGATAACTATTGGGAGATCAAATATTAATGATTCTTACTCTAGATCAAAAGAAAACATAATTATCACTTTTAGAACTCTAGATAAAAAGGCTCATCTCTACTCAAACATGGGGTCATTATCCTTGAATTATTCGACAAATTGCATCGCGTTCTATAAAGGAGACCCATTGAAGATAAAAATAATTATAGGATTCATAGGAAATGAGCCAATCCATCTTGAATATGACGTCATGATGTTTCGTGCAGACAACTAGAAAACTCCAAAAATGCCCAGCATCTGATAGGTGAAACACTGGAAGGACTATAGAGACCCTACTCTCTCTTTATACAAAGTGGTGTAGTAATGTCCATGAAATTAAAAAACATATGGTTAGAAATAAAAGAATTAAATACATCTGTTTCAAATAAGTTAGTCACTAATGTCGTGGCTATAATGATGGTACCACTCACAATCACTAGACCCATATCTGCATCCTCTAGATACTCTTCCACTATGTGAATAAGATTCATTCTGGATTCATGTGGTTAAAACCCTTTTGTCCTTGAAGAATATGATTTCCCCATATTTTAATATGGTGTTGATGATCCTATTCCACTATGAGGAGTGTTAAAGATGTGGAAGATCATTTTTATGTGACCCGAATGTCTGTAGAAACCACATTTTATGGGTGCCTCAGTGAAAACACACAATTGAAGCCCTAACATTCTACACTTCTAGAAAATAATTGGACCTATTCCAGGAACTATAGGAGGTTTGAAATGACCCTTCTATCCATAAACACCATTTGAATTATTATGATTATGATATCCCGTAAAGCATTCTATGCTACAAATATGAGAGAAATAAACTATTTATAACCATTACATGAAATCAATATTCATTTCAAACATTAGTTGTTTATCTATAACATCAACGTAATAGGGTTGTGTCAGTAAGAAAATTGGATAAAAAATATCATGTCAATGTCCTAACTCGAACTATTGAGTCTTTTTCTTCTTATTTGATAATATCTCAGGTGAAAATTTCACTAGATAATAAAAACAATTTTCATACTCTGCCATGGTCATGTCACCCTGATCAAGTTTGAAAAACAATTTTGCCTTGAATAACACCATAAAATCTAGATAGAATTGATCACCAAATCAAGCTTTGATGTCTTTCCACTCTAAGACCTCATGTTTCTTTATTTCCACCAAATTTTCCCACCATCTCTTACTTGGTCCTTACAGCACAAAGGTGGCATACTTCACCTTGATCTTGTTAGGTGATTCAAAGAACCCAAAGTAATGATCAATACTTCTCAATAACTCCATAGCCTCTAAAGGATCATTTGATGTTTTTGAACACTGGTGGATTCTAGAAAAGGAACACTTGGGAATGGCCTCTAATGTTAACACTTTGAGGTTCCATAGCTAGAGCATAAATGGGAACAAGTGGTGGTGCATGCCCAAGAGCTTAGACAGTATGTAAGATCTCTTTTACTATGTTGAGGTCCATAAGTGGATTTACTCACTATGTTTCATTAGAATCTACCCCTAAATAATATTTTCATTTCTTCTCAGAGGAAAGATGTTACACAACATTAGAAAATAACAAGGAAGACATAATATAAGACTCAAACAGAGCGACAAGGGAATATTAATGCCAATAGATAGACTAACATGATTTCTATTTAACTAATCCAAATAAAAATTAAGGAAAATAATAGACCTAATCCTGAAAAAATAATTCCCAAACAACCCCTAGTGACTTAAGGCTCATTGTTGTGATATCATTCAAAATGCTCAATCAATACTACCACCTATATCTGGACAAGAATACACAAATTCAGATTGACTTCAAAAAAATAAGTTTAACCACTCTTTGATGCACCTTTTTCATGGACCATCCCTAGTACCATGGTTACTTGATAACCATGGTAGACTTGACATGGCCCGAAGAAATTCACCAAACCCCATGGGTTGGTTACTAGAACATGATATCATATAAAATTAGATTAATAAGGATTTTACACAATTATTGTGAATTAAAGATAAGAAGACATTATTAATATAAGAAAAACTATAATGTGAGAAGTGTACTAGAAGTCAAACAGGTGTAAAACAAAATGATGTACTATAGTAAAGTACTAAAAAACAGAAAGAATAATCCATGTCCTAATAGATACAACAATCCAAGCCCAAGTATCAACAACTAATACCACCTTCATGTGGATTCTTACACATTATCAAACATAGAAAAATATAAACTAAAATCACACAATGGGTTACGTAGAGTGTTAGATAAAGTCTAAGTAGGGTCTCAGCAAGTATTCCATAATATACACTAATATTAAAATAGAAAAATAAAGATAATTCATTTTCTAAATAAACTATTTTGGTATTTCAAAATCAAATTGAATAAAATCATGCTCTATAGTTCATAATATGTATTACATGTCAAATAATAGAAATACTTTTAATAAATGGATTAAATAAAACATTTTTTATGAAAACATTTTTATAAATATAAATACATGTAAAACAGTTTACAATCATTAGAATACATTTATATATGATATATAATTATGATAGTAACATAGTCATCCACCAAAAAGTAAGATAGTCCCAGGTTATGGGATCCTCACACTCTCATGTGATAAACTGAAATGTGTACACACATCCCTCAGCACTGGAATCTATTTCCCACTAGGGAATAAAATGTGCTAAGAAGTATTTAGTTTGTTTTGTGAAAAATCAGTCTAGTTATAGGGAATTTCAATCCTATCATGTTTTTATTAAATAAATCACTAACTAATTATGCTTGAATGTTGTCTAATACAAAATAAATTATTGGAATTTTTTTTAATACTACTTCAGAAAAAATTTAATCCCACTGTCCCGTTTCAAAAATGGTAATTTTCTATTTAGACCCTAAAATAGGGATTTAATAAATATATAATTTTTCCAATATGAAACAAAAGCATTCTATCAAATCCATTTTTAATCTATTTTTTTCACAAAATATGATTTTGGTATCAATTCACAAATTCATTTTCACAATTGAATTTTGAGAATTAAATTTTAAAAAATAATTGAAACAATTTCAATTAAATTCAAAATTTTAATTCAACAATTTAAATCTCTATAATTTTCCATTAATATCACAATAACACTATGATTCATTGGAAATTATTTTTTTCCAATTTCAATCAAAAACTCAATTTTTAAAACAATAAATCCTCCAATTTAGTGGAATAGGTTTTTTAATAAAAAAAATGAAAGAGGAATCAAGAAAATAAATTTTAATCAAATAGTTAAAATTAAATCATGCAATTTAGGGTTAATTGAATTTGTCCATCATAACTAAACCTCATAAAATTCCCATTGAAACACAATGCTCTCAACAGAACCTGCTAATAAATTAGAAGGTATACTAGAAATAATAACTCAACCTAGAAAAATGATTTAACAACAGGGGGTTTAGATCCATCAATCCCACGATAATCTATCAATATTAATAGAGGAAAAGATAAATAAATTAAGATGTAGAGAGAACACTTTCCCAAGGAGTCATACAATAACAAAAATAATGATCAATTGCTGAAAGAGACGACTCATAAGGGTTTAAGGGATCCAAATTCTCCTAGGAATGGTTCTTGGTTAGAGAGTAATGAAAAATAGAGAGATTAAAAAGATTAATCATCCAGTTTTTCTATTAATAAAAAACCATATTAAATTCACATGGTATGTAAAAAAATCACACATCATGTAATTGAAAAATATCAAATTCTCCAAAAAAAATCATCTCCTTCTGAAAAATACGTATTTATTATCATTAAAATTCATACATCGTGATACCATTTTTAAGGACATGTAAATCCCCCAAAAAATGTATAATGGGAAGGTTTTTATGCTAAGAATCAAAATAATCTCTATTTTCACCATCACAGGTTTCCACGAAATTTCTTCTCATCCCTTACCAGACAATGTAAATGGAAAACCATGAAAATATTAAAAACATACATGTTAGAAGAGTAACGAGATGTTACAATGGATGGTTGACTTCCCCCTCTCTCACTACCCTCTTCTCCTGGAAGTATTATATGTATGTATTCATGGTGGTTATTTTCATATATATTTATATATGTGTGTATATATGTGTGTGTGTATAGGGTTGTAATGTATTTGTTTTTGTTTGTACAAATTTACCTCTGTATATATTATAGAATTTTTTTATGTATGATGTGTATAGAGTTTGATGACTAGAGGTACGTTACATAGTGTATGGGATATGATGTCTTAAGGTATAATACTCGATGTATGATACACATCATATGGATGTTGTGGATCCAAAATACTACTAGGTTACTATTTTTTGATATGATATGGGATGATGTGATTATGTGATGAATGAGGTATTTTGTTGTGATAATTAGCCCAGCTGTCTTCAAACTATATATTTTCAGAGAAATGGCTATGGACATGTGATTTTGAGGTAGATAAACAAACTATAGGGGATGTGGTAGTGGGTTAACCTTATTGTTTATGTTACATTATATTTTCTATTTTATGTGATACTCAGTGAGAGATAACCCTGATGAGGCTAGGACATTTGTATACCTATCTATGTTATGTGTTAGTTTCGCTTGTGGTTCACTAGGATATAGTGTGCTTTCATTATATTTTACACTAGATGATATGGGTAGAATCCAACTATGTATATTCATTTTCTCACCCAATATATATATATATATATATATTATTTTTAGGTCAGTAAAAGATTGTTAGAGATTGGTAAGGATATTAATTTCTTGTTTATATTACATGGTCACTACCAAGTTTACCTATTGTTACTAGTAATTTTCATTTACACTTATTTATATATTGTATTATATTACATATGAATAATTTTATTTTTATTTTATATCTATCTAATAAATAGTTTATTGGTGTAACTACCGTATCTATCTCTTTTGTGTGTTGTCATAGAGGGTAATATAACCCATGTGTGTGTATGATTATAGCCTTGGCACATGTATCCGACTCAAGGCTTACGAGAGATAGGACCATGTAGTCACCATCATCCTTATCTCATTCCGAGATCATGAGGAATACTCTTTGTGGGGATGGGGTTATGAAAAGGGGGTATCAAAGTTTTAGAAAGATGGATAGGATGTATTTTCGAATTAGGCACAAGTGATATTTCAAGGGATGATAGTAAAATAGTGTCAGATAATTTTAGTAAGCAATGTAAAAAGGGATACTGGATTAGAAATAAGTATTTAGGGCCCCTTGGGATCTATTGAATGTAAATTTAGGTTTTTTTAGCCTACTTTATGAAGTGATACTAGTTGTAGGGTATAGACTAAAGAAAGGACCATGAATTATTATTCCTTGTGCCTATTCTCGAAAAGGGTAAACCATGGTATAGAATAAACCTGATATGAAATAAAGTAAATAAATAAATAAATAATCAATGTAAAATAATCCATATTCTATGTTTTTGAGCTTTAAACATTTGATCTTCATGCACGTGTTTCAATAGGTTTGTGTGCTCTTCAGGTTCACATTGAAGTTGTCTAGTGGAATTTTCTATCAAATCATTACCACATAGAGGTCTATAACGACAAACTTATAGGACAATGTGAGAGTTTCAGTTCCAACATCTCATAATGTATTACAGATCTATTTCATATTTATTGATAAAATACTGGTTGGAGGAGGTAGGGATTTATTTCAGTTTGATATTTTCTCAGATGAAGCATTGTTACTTATTACTTGTGATGCTAATTATGCGTGGATTAATGAGGCAGTAGTGGATCTATTTCATTGGGGATAATGAGGAATTAGCAGTCTCAAGTGAGAATATTCAAGAATTATTTATGGAAAATTTTCTTTATTCAATTATTAAAGCAGCCAGTTTCCAAAATGTACATACTCTTTGACAAGGGAGTTCTAGTGTAAATGAGTTTGGGATCCATTTCAAGATCATTCTCTGATATACATTATAAATATTGTTGGAGGCACATAATAGGTATATTAATTTTTTGGAATATTTTTTTCATAGATCTAGAACTAGGTCACCCAGTTCCTGTTGTTGACATATCTTGATGTCATAGTGAGAGTAGAGGTTGTTGAGTGGAAACTTTCTAGAACTAGATCATCAAAATATGGGAGTCTCCAGGATTCCACATCTATTTATTTTTGTGTTTTCAGGTTCCTATGTGCCTAGATAGAAGAGTTTTTAGGTATTTTGGGGTTGGTCCCAGCCCTCATTGTCTCATTTTTCTAGGGGGTGGTGGGTATTTATGCCTATGTGAAAGGATACAAGGTATGATTTTTTGTGGAGTTTGAGTTTATCAGTGGAGAGAGTGCCCAAACATTTTGATTAGTAAACATGTACTATGTGTCCCACTTTAGGTTCCCCCAATAAGTCAGTTTTAGCTGAGGCAATAGTAGTATAGTGCTCCATCTTCAGATTGACAGAGAGGATATGTGGCATATAGAGGATAGCCCTCATATTCTCCCTATCATCTAAGTGAAAATTTTAATTGTGAAGGTGGTCACCATTTGGGTAAGAGAGGCTATGGAGTATGTCATGGCTAGCTTCATGCTCTAGCACTTCTAGCACCAGGTGAGCCATATGTCATTTTAGGTACCTTTATCTATTTTTCTACTTGGGTATATTCTTAGATTGATTTAGAAACTATGTATTCCATTATATCACCTAAAATAATATATTATTTTGGAAATTATTTAGATAGATTTATAGTTTCATTTTCATTAAATACACTAGTTAGAGTTTGATATATCTTTTATGAAGTATTTAGTGATTGTGAGTTAGTTTCAGTGAATCACTTATCTAAAGGAAAATTCTCATTTTTATTTGTTCAACCATTCAAAAAAATTTTAAAATTGGATTTATTGAATTAGGATCATGATATAATGGAATGATTTAGGGTACATGTTGATTTCTATGACACTAGTAGAGAACCTATCAGGTTTTTTGGGGAGAAACACCCTCATATGGGTCGAAGATAGGTTCAATATCTACCTTCTTCATAGGATGATATGACACTATGTTCATCAAAGGTTCAGTCAGCTGTGTTTCCCAGGGTTGTATAAGAGTAATCTAATGTATTTCTTGAGGAAGTTGTGGAATTACCCAATAAATGGGAAATTAATTTTTGGGATAGAGCTACATCCAAGAGATTCCAGGATCTTGATTTTACTGTATAGGATGCCACCTTATATGTTTTAAGAGCTGTGGGTATATCTTGATGATTTTTTTAAGAAATTTTTTGATTGGTCTGGTGTTTCACAATAGGTTTCACTATTTTTTATCATGAATATGGTTTCTTGTATTTTTTGACTATGTATCAATTGTCAATTCTTCAACCATGTGAATGTGATGAACCTCTATCATCTTTCATAGATTGATAATTTATTTTATCATATTAAGGGAGTTGGGTAGTTCTTGAAGATAAATCAGCAATCAAGATATCATCATATTGGGGTAAATGATGAGGATATTATGAATAATTTTTTTTGATGTCATTATGGGTGTTAGGAGTTTTTTTGTAATATCATTTGGTTGGATGAATTATCAATCCATATTCTTGGGGATGATGAACATAGTGTTTATAGAGTTTCATGATAAGACTGTGGTGGTTTTAATCTATGAAATCTTTCTGTACTATGCATAATGAAAAGGATCATATTGAAAATCTATGGTTCCTTTTAAGATTTCTTCATTATCAACATCTATTTAGGATGCTAACATAGGGTGAGTTCTTGATTTATGAGGTTTGATTATTATGGAATGTTGTGTCCTAGAAGATAGTAGCTATGAATCCTTCAAATATTGATTCATTCCTTTCTTTGGTAGCCTCAATAATTTTTGAAGAGGTGTGGTGTTTCCCAGGTCTCGTTGGTTATTACAGAAGATTCATAACATATTTTTTTTGGGTTGAAACTCTTATAATAAACATTATGATAATGAATCAGGAGTTCTATTTTAATAACTATATTCACGAATCTATTGGTTAATTGAAGGAAACTTAGATAGTCTTCCAGTTATTTTCCTACAAGATGAAAGAGTTTAGTTTTAGGTTTTATGTAATGCTTTGAATCTTAGTTTAGGAGGCATTCCAATATTACTTATAGTAGTTATGCCTTATGTGTCTCAAAATTTTCATCCCTGTCAGTGTAATTATTCATCCCATTAAAGGAAAATGTTTTCTTTTATAGATGATAGAGTATTCATCTTTTGTGAAGTAGGTAAAGGAGTCCTAACAAGTGGATTATTATGTAGAGGTTTGAAGAGACATGGATTGTTTTGTGATTCCATTAATGGTTGGACTGATGATGAATAAAAATAGGTATAGTTTTATGGGATGATTTTTGGTCCTTTGGGTAAGCATGCGATGGTTCTCCATAACTTCCATACCTCACCCATGGCGGCACATTCTAGTGTGAAGAATATTTTCTAAGCTCTAAGAGGTTGGTTTTGGTGTCCTTTCATAAAGAATTTTTTTATAGTGTTTGTGTATTCATTTTTAGTTTTATAGAAGGATATGGTCAAGCACGGTGTTCTCGGTGGTTTTCCCCAATCATTAATGGTTCCTTAGTGGGAGTGTGAGATCATATCGATCGATATAATTACTATTTTACCTCGATATTAGGGAGTATTTTATTCTAAATGGGTGATCATGGATAATTTAATGAAATAATAAAACATCATATTAGTTAAATAGTCGAGATTATTATTGTTTTTGTTGAGGTATTATATGTTGGATTGGGGGATTATCCCTGGGGTCCCAAGGATGATCATCTCAGATCATGATTTCCATCTTACTTCTAGGGTTTAGAAGGGTATCCTATATTATTTTAGATATCATTTATTCCTTATAATTTATTTTCATCCATAGATGGATGGTTAGAAAACATGGACCATCTAGGCTCTTTAATACATGTTTCATTATTGTGTCCTAGATTTTGGGGGTTCATGAATGATGAACCTTCCCTTCGTTGAGTTTTTAAAATATTATTCGTCACACCACAAGTGTTATTGAACTATTTGAAACATTGTATAGATGACCATTTTGTTATCCATTGTGTTGAAATAGGATCAAATATTTAGTAATTATTAGGATAGAGCTAGTATTGGACATGGTTGACATGGTTCAAGTACTTTTTTATATGATTTATTTAACATGAGATCATCATAAGTCTTACACTGATCATAGGAGGAGAAAATTCTTGTTAGATTTTGGAGATGTTGTTTTCTTAAAAGTGAATTATCATCAGGGAAAACAATGGTATGGTTATGTGAGTAATGTTTCTACCTAGTTTTAGGGCCTTTTGAGGTGTTGGATGGAGTTGGAGTTATGGCGTATCAGATAGAACATCCACCAATGATGATCTTTATTCATGATGTATTTCATGTGTCATAGCTTCACTGTTGTGTTCATGATGACTCATATTTCATTTAATATGGTGAGATTAATGTTGAAAATGATGCAACCTTATAGAAGAATATTGTAGAGAATCATGAATTCTAGAAGAATATTTTTTAGGGGAATTTTATTCCTTTGCTTCATGTATTATGGATGCCTAGTTTCATTGTGAAGTGTACCTGGGAACATGAGTCGTAGATATGTGCTCAATACAATGAGTTTTTTTTGTTTATATCATCTCTTATATTTATAATTATGAATATGGTCCTTTTTTTATTTATGTGGTTGTTCATCTCTTATTGTTTTTTGTCGACTTACTCTCATTTTAAAGGAATGTCTCCATGGATAATGTTTAGGAGCAGTTTTTTCTATTGAATGTTATCCACTTTATTCTCATGAGTGAGGTGGTGGAGCTCCTATGATGGAGAGACTCATGAGAGGTATCTCCTATGGTGGCTATCTAGACAATCCTTTTTAATTCCTGTCCCATTAGGATTGGACTAATTATATTGGATGCTAATTTGTCAATAGGTATCTAATGTAATTACCTTATTACTAGGGTCCTTTTCCCTTGAATTTTCCTAGACTTGTAATTTCCAAAAGTGGTGTTTTAATGTTGGAGTAGTATATGGCGGTAAAAACTAGTGTTAGTAGCTGATGATAGTAGTTGGGGGTAGCATAAATAGTTTGGTGCATGCAGAGTAAGTCCCGTGGTAGCATCTCGAAGTAGAAGGTGGTGGTAGCTGTTGGTAGTAATAACCGGCGGTAGTATCTAGTGGTTAAAAAATTATTTCTAAAGTAGTATCAAGTTGTAGCAGTAATTTTATGGTGGTAAAAGAATTATTCTAATTGTAGAAGCTGATAGTAGTAGTTAGAGGTGACATAATTAGTCTGGTGGTGGAAAACATAGTTTGGTGATAGATTCTAATAATATAAAGTTCCCATTTTTCCTGGAATTTACAGTTTTTCCCTTTTTACTTCTTTTTGAGGTAAAAAGATTTTAAATCCTTAGTTAAGGGAATTAATTTTTTCTTCAAAATTTTATATTTAAAACACCCCCAAATTCTAAAATAAGGACACTATATTTTATATCATGTATGAAACACAACACCATGCATATAATAGAATATAACACCCAAATACATTATGATATATTTATTTATAAATTAATCAAATATCTTTAATATCATGTATTACACCAAACACTATGTTTATCTTTCATTACAGGAAACACATGATTTAACTTATGTTATGCACAAAATCTATTGGAATCGAAATGTGAAATATTATTATAACATTATAATTTAATATAATAGTTATAAACTAGCTGCTAAATTAGATGTTACGAATAGTACAAACAAAAATATGAAATGTTTTTATAAGAATCATTTAAAAGAAAATGAAATATTTATATAAAAAGTTTCATTATTTCTAAAATATGGATTAATCATGCCTTACACAGATAAATTAAAATATGTTTTTAGAATTTATTGATTTTTTTGTGATAAAATAAACATAATTTTTTGAAATCAAGATACAAAAATTATATTTGGGGGAATTTTTTGTATTATTATGAATACTTTTATATTTTGATGAATATTGAAAAATGATGAATATTAATAGAAAATCACTTTTTCATTTAAATAATGTATAATATTTAACTATAATTGAATTGTTTTTAAATTAACATTAGTTAAATTATATATTAGTTAATACATTTATGTCATTTTAATAATTTTCATATTGAATTTAGATAAAAAAACATGGTAAACATTTGAACATTTTCCCATTAAAAACCCATTTTTCACCACATCAATGAGATTAATTTTAAATTTAAATTTACCAATTTTGTTAATTTAATTTGGAATAATTTATTCCATATTTTTGAATTATAATAATTTATATTATTTATTAAGGTCTACTTCACTTTTTATAGAATTTAATAGTGAATATAGTAAAAATTAATTACCATAGTTAAGGTAAAAGTAGGTTTACCAATGGTTAAACTGATATGATATGGGTACTAATGAAATATTCACTTTTCCAAAACCCATTTTTGACATATTTTCACCATTTCACCTCAAAGGATCTATAAGGTTCTATTTGGGACCATTCTGATATATGAAAAGGTGGGAGCACTCAATTCCTTTCAAAAATACCATGTGGGTCCTCTTCCCAACATATAAAAGGCCACAAACTATCCTCCATTATTAAATCAGTCATAAAACTTCTTTTTCACCAATACCTAACAAAATAACTTCCCAATACTCAAAAAATCATCCAAGAATCCTTATTTTGGTCAAAAAATTCAATCTATGAAGTGTTTTGGTAAAACCTAATTAGGATACCCAAAGAAGAGGTAATGTTCATCAACGATCATCTTTATTTACTTATTTCTACACCTCCTTAAATTTTTATTACATCATGATTATATAATAACATAAGTATATTCCATGCACATGGATGTTTTTATAATATGTAAATGACCTAAAACCATCTCCACTTCCATCAAATTTGTTATAAAATTACATTTTGTGTGTACGACAGACTACCACCTCACAAACCGTAGTCGTTCATTTTTCCTTTTCCACCTCGTAATGTTTGGTATGAGGATAGATATAAAGTACATATATGATATTTATAACATATTTATACCATTGGAGTTACTATATCATATATATATATATATATATATATATATATATATATATATATATTTCCTATCCATTACATTAATGATATGATAACATTGTTAGTGTGTATAGTGGACTACAACCTCATGAAGTGACATCATT
Source organism: Viscum album (assembly GCA_963277665.1). Taxonomy (NCBI): domain Eukaryota; kingdom Viridiplantae; phylum Streptophyta; class Magnoliopsida; order Santalales; family Viscaceae; genus Viscum; species Viscum album. Next base: position 1,891,562,723 of record OY728165.1, on the reverse strand, counting down.
CATGTTTCACTAACACTTCACATGGAAGGTGATAAAGATAATGTTGATGATAACATTTTTCGTGTACATGTGGACTACCACCACCAGAAAGAGATGTGAGTCTATTTTAAACACCACACCACATGGATGATATATGTATATATATTTATATAATATTTTATTAATTAAATTATGACCATTATATAAATATAAAATACTAATTACCTTCTTTCCATAATGACTAGTGAAAAATAGAAACGTTACTCATGTGTACCTATGACCTATTATCTTCACGGTCGTATCATATGTTATTTTTCACAACCATAATTAATGATTTTTTTAATAGTAAAATTGATATAAAAATATGGTAATTATTTCATGGTTATTATTATATATATTATATAAAATTAAAATATTTACAAGAACTAGAACTTTCATAAGAATGTATTGAAGACAAAACAAGTCAATTAACACCCAAAACAATGAAACCAATGAATGATTATTAATGAGTGGGTAATAAGATGTTATAAATGGATAATATATGAAATTATTAATATTAACATTGTTATGGTATAAGATAATGACATGGTTAAAATGACTATTTTTGAGTTTAAATAACTTTAATACAAAAGGAAGTGTGACGTATGTGATTTCATCTCAATTTACATTCCACTGAGACTTTAATTGTTATTATGAAGCAATTCACTTTTATGTGGTTTATATACCACTATTTGAAATTTAATATAATGATTCATTCCTAATTAAATTTATTTTATGTTTCCCTTTGGTTCATTTTATCTAAGGGTATTTTACTTGAAAATTTCAACATGGAAAAAGTTATTGTACAATCTCAATTTCTTTTGGGATTATTGAACATATATAGAAGTTATAAATTTATATATATGATTATTTGATTGGAAAATTCATTTATATTAAATAAAAAATTTATTTTATGATGTATATTATTATCCTATAAACCATACTACACTTTCACATATGGTGTTTACTTTTAAATTTATTTGATTTACTAGAAAGTATTGATAAATATATTTCCTTTACTCAATACATATATTTGATGGATAAGAACATTATTTATGAATTAAATTTATTATTAGATAAATGAGGAATTATTTTAACATGAATGAAATGTGTTGGGGCCTTTTATAGAAAGACCCTTGATGAATCAATATTCTCATTAGACAAAATCAGTTGGCAAAACCATCTGCATTTATGACCAGTTCTTTAAAAATATCTTGTGAAAGGTTTTGAAAGTAGATATATAGTTAGAAAAACTGAACTGGTTTGTACTCATTATATTCTAAACCATACTTTGAATTATCTAGATGGTAAATTAATCATCTTTCATGGAAACATGGTGTCTGATAATTAACCATTTACTTTATTTTAATTATTATCATTATCTAAGAGATTTTCAATATGATGGTATTTATTGATGTATTTCATTTTAATTTATTTTTAAAATGGAATGTGTTTTTAGTAATTTTATTTTCCACATTGATTATGGATTTCTTTATCATGATAGTCATGTTATTTACATTGAATGGGTTCAATGTTATTTTCACTTCTATTTTGATTATACTTATTGACTCCTCATTACTTCCACTGTACTTAACCAATACTAAAATTTTAGCTCAACCTTATTTTGAATTTTATACCCAAGAACCCATGAAGTATATGATGTTTTATAAGAAGGAATATTCTAGAGGGGGTATTGGTACTCTCAAAAGAAGAAAACAAATATATTGGAAATTATGTTTTCAAATATAAGTAAAAACTCGTCTATTTTTAAAGTTTACTAATACAAATAAAGGATTTGGTCATTCTGGATGTGATTCAGTATATCTTATGCCAATATAATAATTTAAGAAACTAGATTTTAGTTACTCGGGTTAGGGTGGCTATAGTTGGAATTAGAATAATTTTGGTAGAAACCATGGAAACTAGACTTCGGAAAAAATAGATTATGGAAAATAACTATATGATTGACATTGAGTATACCTATAGTATAACAACCTAATACTTTTTAAAGGTGTATATAAGGAAGTTTTACTTGAAATGTGTCATTGTCTGCATATTACAGGTGGATGTGGTTCTGGAACAGAGGTACATAGGGGTGGTAACTCTGAAAAGGTCATAATGGGAATGACTTGAAAGTCACCTAGTGTAAAAAAATGAACCTAATTTCACACTAGGTTTGACACTCCAGGTATATATTCTTAGGATTGTTCACATTTTCATTACAATCCATAATAAAGGATTTTAAAATAATGATATCCATTTTTATGATTATTAGATTACATATGCATAAATATTTCAATTTTTATTATGTCTTTCACATGATTTGGGACCATACATTATTTTTAAAAATTATATTGTCTAATATAGTTATTAAAATCATTTATTAATTCATCATAGTATAATTCATGGGAACCACATCAAATTACATAGTCCAAAGATTATGAATAATGATTTCTTTTATTGTATTAAGACATTATGTTGAAGGGAACTGGTCTCCTAAACATTATCATCATATAAGGACATAGTATATTGTGTTAAAAAGAGAGAGAATGAATTATATAAGTATTATATATTTAAATGGAAGCATGATAAGAAGGGGATGTCATAAAAAATGATAAATAATGTTTTAAAATTATTTTTTTGATGATATTTTGGTTATAATAATAATGAAATATATAAGTATTATAATGATGTAATATTTTGTAAGTGATTTGAAAACACGTGACAAATTTTACTAAGAAAAGTAATGAATCTACACTTTTCCCTTCATGTAAATCACATTATTGAAGAAAATATAACGATTAATATATTCCTTATGTTGAGATAATGATGTTTCATAATGAAATGATAGACATGGATAAGGTAAATTAGATAGTACTGACTACCATGGAACTGATTAAGATATTCATTGAAAAAGTGGTTTATGATATCATTAGTGGAGTTAATTTTTTATTTATTTATAGAAAATATCCAATAATCTATTTTTTATTTAGGGAATAATTAAGCGTGAAGTGTATCAAAACAATTTTATGGTAATTCATGTAATTACCATGTTTCATGAGAATACATGATATATGTATTCACAATTTTTGTATGTGAAGATTAAGAGCGACCTAATATTATTTAAAGATTAATCATATGTTTATTTTGGATATTTAGAGAACTTATTTCTTATGATTCACATATTAATCAATTCTAAGGTTCATATGGTCAACCATTTATGAAATGGTTTATTTTGAAATTTGGAATAGGTTTAAAAGATTAATGTAAAACTTCACCATACCGAGATTTATGAATATAGATAAATTGTTCTAACCATATTGGTTATGGAAAATAGTTAGAGACATATGGAATGAATCGTAACTATTTTACAGTAATTATGATACATTATATGTGAATTTTACTTCTTTAGGAATAAAAAATCATTATTATGATATTCATTTGTTAGAGGAAGTGGTGAATTGGAAATCAATTAAAGCACAACCATTGGATGAAATTGTGTTAATTAAATAGAAATGTATTGTTTGATTATATTTCCATATATTCCTAGAAAATAAATCAACAACATTAGTAAAAGGATCTTGAAACAAAAAAATTTATCCTCTTACTTTCACACAAAATAAATCTTACAGCCTTTTAGATCATCCTATATTTTTTTAGACTCGTAACATTCCATTGATCATTCACTTGATTGTGATCAATGACCTAGATTTATCTTTATAATTATTTTATATTTTATTCTATATACATGTTTTTATTTCCAAACTATTTTATCATTAATGGAAACTTATTAAAGATAAATTTTTGATGAACTTTTTACATTTATCAATTATTAATAGGAATTTTTTTAAACAATTATTGATTTTAGTTTATCAATAATGTAATTTTTAAATATAAATACCTATATTAGGGAGATCATGCTTAATTGCGAGGACACAATTTATTTTAAGTTGGGGAGAATGTAACACCACAAAATTATAAAATAATGAAATTGTATTTGATAACATATAAAATATGAAACACTATGAGTGGAATGTAATACAAAAATATAAGAATTTATGATATATTTAATTTTAAATAAATTCAATCACTTTAATATCTTTTATTACATAAATCACTGAGTTTAGATTTTATTAAATGCAACACTGAGTTTAAATGAAATGTGATGTATTATTAATATATTATTATTTAATATAATAGTTATAAATTATAGATTTAATTGGAGGGCATGAATATTACTAACTATATTTTGAAACTTATGGTCATCTATTGATTATAAATAAAAAAATATTCTTATAAATAAAATGTAATATTTTCTAAAAAAACATTTTCGTTTCTCAAAGATGGCTTAATCGAGCATTTCATATATAATTTAAAATAATTTTCAGAACTTATATAAAATTTAAATGAGAAAATAAAGTTAATTATTTAAATTTGGTTACAAATATTATCTTAGGGTTTTTTTTTATTTTTCTAATATGTTTAATTTTTAGATGAATAATGAAAATACTAAATCTTAATTGAAAATTTTCTTTTAGTTTAAATAATTTATAATGTTAGATTATATTTTTAATGGGTTTTAATGTAAAATTAGTGCAATTGTGAATTAATTAAACCAATTTAGGTAATTTGAATCATTTTCTTATTCAATTTAGCGTTAAAAACTTTGTATACTTCAACACGTTTTAACTTTAAGAACCCTCTTTTTCATCATGTTTGAAGCATTATTTTTAAATTAAAATTTTACACTTCTGTGAATTGAAATTGGAGAAATGGATTCTATATTTGGAATCCACCTAATTTATAAATTCTGATATGTTCAACATAATATTTTTTCAAATTAATAGTGACGGCAGTAAAAATTAATCATCACGGTTAAGGTAAAAAAGGGTTTACCAAGGGTTAAACTAAAAATATAAGTGTAAAAATGGAATATAATTATTTACAAAAACTATATTATGGAAATATTTTGACCATTTAACTTCTATGGTTTAACAATTGTACATTTGGGACACTTTTTCATATAAAAAACATTGGTGTACTCAATTGTTTTTACAAAATTCCAAGTGTTTCCTCTCCCTTAATTATAAAAGGCCTCCACCCGCTACCTTCTTCACACCATCAAACCTATTTGGTTTAGAAAATACCTAATGAAATAACTTCCCAAATTTCTTTACTTCATCCTAGAATCATTATTTCAGGCATAAATCCAACCTAGGCAGGCTGTACTGCAAACCTAAGGAGGATACCTTAAGAAGGGGTAATGTTTTTCAATAAGTGTCTTTATTTACATCTTTCTCCACCCCCTTTAATTTTTATTAAACCATAATTATATAATAACATTAGTATCTTAAATATACTGGTATTTTTTAATACTAATGAAATGACCTAAAACTATCTCCACTTCCATCAAATGGGTTATGAAATCATTGTTTGTTTGTACAACAGAGTGTCTCCTCGCTAACTGATGTCACTTATTTATCCATTCCCAACTTTCAAGGTTCTATATAATGATATATATAATGTGTATATGAAATCATTATAAAATATTTATACCTTTCAATTCATTATACCATATACATATTTTTACCTTCTAGGCCATAGAATATATGATAAAGTTGCTCTATGTGTGGTAGACTATCACCTCGTGAAGCGATGTGATTTTTCTTTCACTAACGCTTCACATGGAATTTGATAAAGAAAAATTTTATGATTATATTTGATATATATAAATTATTTATAATTATTTAATGATAAAATATATCTTTTTATTTATTTTCCTTACATTCACGTGATGATCATAACATCATTCGTGCATGTGTTGACTACCGACATCACAAAGCAATGTGACTCTATTGTCATCATCATGCCACATGGATGATATATATATATAAGTATATATATTATGGTCATAATGATATTATTATCATTATATGAAGATAAAAATATTACATACCACCTTTCCATATGGATCGGTGATAAATGGAAGTATTAATCACGTGTATGAACGTCATTCCATCTCTATGATCATAACATAATTCATTTTTGCATAACCATAATTCATGATTAGTTTTAAAAAAATAATTTATGTAAAATATTTTAACTATGTCATTTTTATTTTTCTATTAATTATATAAAAAATTAATATAAAATATAACTGGAATTTCATAATAAAGAACACCTGAGGAAACCAGACAATTAATACCTAAAATAATGAAAATAACGATGTATTATGAATGAGAAGGTAATAAGATGTTATAAAAGTACAATATATGAAATAATAAATAACAATACTGTTCTGGTATATGTTAATAACATGTTTTAACCACTATGAATGAGGTTAATGAATGTACAATAAAAATTATTTGTGAGGTAATGTATTTCATCTCAATTTAAATTCCATGGATTAATTTTTATTATTATTCACCAATTCAATTTTATTTGGTATATATACTTCCCTTTGAGAAGTAATATCATAATCAACTCATAATTCATGGTATTTTATGTTTCACATTTCATTATTTTATCCAAGGAGATTTTACGTGAAAATATGAAGTGGTAAATTTTATTGTTCAATCTCTCTTTTTTTGTTATTGATAATTTTTAGGTCCACTAGGCTAGATACCCTGAGGGGGGGGGGGGGGTGAATCAAGGCATGAAAGATTAAAATAACAACCCCTTTTGATCTTGCATTGCTATTACACAAAACTCTCTTCTCTCACCTTCGCGAGGAAGAGTATGGATAAAACATAAAGCATGCACATAACACAAAGATTTTTACTTGGTTCACCCTCACTGGGCTACGTCCAAGGAGCATACATCGGCAGTGTGCCAGTATTCCAATTCCACTATAAGCACACTGCATTTTACAAGTTCTAAGTGGACTCACTGTCCCTCCTGGTTTACAACCACTCAAAATTTGAGAACTCGCTGCTCCTTCAACTGATGTGAGCTCACTGCTTCTTCAGAAGATCCACTCACAGTTTATAGACCTATAGGTCTCTTCATTATCACTAATGAATGCATCCTCTATTGTATGTAGATGCTCTGTTAATGTCTAACATTCACCCAAAGATGACTCTCACTTTGCACCAGAGGTATCAGGAAATATTCTAGCTTTTTCATAGCACTAAGATGATTGTCATGCTTCTACCATACCTGGAATGCAACTCCAAGTCGACACGCAAGTTCTAATGTGAAAGTTGAATCTGGAGCGCAAGTTCATCTCAACCACATACACAACACGCACTTCTTCAACTCCAAACTTGCGTGACTCACACCCTTTTTCGACCAAACCAATTTTGGCATGCAACTATCAACAATCAAGTTTCTTCAAATCTTGGCACACAAGTGTCACCAAACTACAAGGGTGACACCACATTCTTTAACTCTAAACTTGGGAGACTCAGACCCTTTCTTTCCCAAACCACTTTGGTCGCGGAACTATCAACTGGCGCACAACTTCTAAAAATCTTTATACTTGCGCGACCACACCACCTGCGCCACTGGAAGTATGATTTTATCTATGTTTTCAACTTACACTAAATGAGGAGTGGTTGACCTATATTTATAGTCATTTGGACACCCTGAGTTCTAGTCCACAACTTTCCTCTCGGCTCGCAAGTCCAACCGCCCTAGTCGTTATCGCCCTAGTCACTTGGGTGACCAAACCTAAAACATGGGCGCCCCTTTTTTCCTTTACTATATTTTGATGATATGATCTTGAAAAACAAGTGGCGCGCATGTTTCCAAGCCTCCAAGACACCGGTGTACAAGTCACTTTTCTAAACCCAATTTTCTCCATTTTTCAATTTTGAGGTCCAAAAATTTGGCAAACACTGGAAAACAGTGCCACCTTCTATATGATATTTTTGAACTGCCTCAAAATCAATCATTCCTTTGTCAACATTCTTGAATAAATCATGGATCATTAACAACCTCCCTTGAATTAGAAATGCCACCATTAAATCCCCATTGTCAACAAATTTATACGTCATGGTTGCTTTGTCAACAAACACAACATAGAGGTCCACATTCTCAACAAACACAATCACCTCAAAAATGCTTCAATTATACCTTGAGGGATTTTTACCCAATAATAACTTTATCATAAAGCAATAAATATCTTCATTCTCCATTAGACATTAAATTTCACTTAAATATTCATTTTATTTAATGATTTATATTATTATTTCTGAAAAAATATTAAATTTTTATATATATTTTTTACTTTGAATTTTATTTGATTTGTTGGGAAATATTGATAAATCAATATCCATTACTCAATACTGATATTTGAGGATAGAAAACATTGTTTATGACTTAAATATATTATTAAATACATGAGGAGTGAATTGGACATATTTTATATGGTCTAGGTTCTATTTATAGGAAAACCCCAATGCATAAGAAATCTCATGAGGTGAAATCAGTTGTCCAAGCCCTATGTGTTTGTAACCAATATTTTTAAACAATATTGTGAATGGAATTGATGGTAGATTTATAGTTGACCAAAATGAACCAGTTTTTACCTTGTATGTTCTAAAACTTATTGTGAATGGTATTTTTGGTAAAGGTATCATGATCCCAAGAAATAATATATCCAATAATTAGGCATTGGCTTCATTTTAGTTATTATGATTATCCATGAGATTTTCACTATCATATTCCTTATGGATTCAATTCATTATTAGTTATTGATTGAATGTCATGTGTTTTCAGTTACTTACCATTCCATATAGATTATTCATTATCTTATCATGATATTAATTTTATTTAAATTTTATTTGTTTTTAATTATTTACCTTTCCATGTTGATTATGCTTATTGATTCATGATTGATTCTATTTTACGTAACCCTTACTGACCATTTATGCTCACCCATATTTTATTTCCTTTCCTCTTAAACCCATTAAGTGTGATATTTTTTATATTCATGGATATAATATAGGGTAAATTATTATTTTCAAAAGAGGGAAAAAATATGTGGTAAATTATCATTTTATATGTAATGAAAGACTGTATGTATCTAGTTTTTAATGACTACTAAACTATTCGATCCTTCAGGATGTGATTAACTGTATCTTCTTCCAATGTAAAAATTTTTGGAATCAGATCTGTTCTACATGGGTCTAGGTCACTACAATATTTATATAAATAATTTCATAAATGTATATATCTTTTAAATGTATCTTCAATGTAAATTTAATGGGATTCAAATTAATGTTGCAATCATGATATGAAAATATTGTGAGTTCCCTATCATTATTCCATCATTCCTTTATCGAAATATTTGATTGTTTTTCCATAGTCTATATGAAATGATGTTTTTCTTGAATAATATATAATTTAATGCATCCCCTAGGAGCATCCTTATTGACTTTTATGGGCATGTTAATAGGTAGGTTGACATTCTATTTTAGTTTCTTTTGTAGAATCATCCCTTCCTTTTAAGTGATTTGTTGCCTCTACTTTATTTATATTGAATTGTATTATTACCATGGGTTATACCTTAAAATGGAAGTGGAATAAAGCATAATAGATATTTAAATGGAATAAATAAAATGGATGTGGATTATAATCAAAGAAATCACATGCTGTTACTTTTCACCATATTAACAATTTATCTCTTCATTTTTTAGATAGGGTGATATCTATCTTATGTTTTTTATAATGTTTTCTTATGCTTTCATTGGAAAATGGTAAATAACGTAATTAAAGAAACAATTTGGTAGGAAACAAAATTTAAGAGAGTTATTTAATGAATCAATTGATTCTTATAATTTGATACTAATTAATTCATTCTAAATGTATATTTTTTTAATGTTATTATTCCATGTGCTAATGGAATTGATAAAGAACAAGGATATGGGGATACTTATAAATAATGAAAAGAATAAAAATTATTGATAATTTTGGATTGTTCTTCTCATAGTTTGATGAAACTTTTTGTATGATAAAATTCATGTTAATCTAATTTTATAGCTTTTTATTGCTAACACCTTAGGCTTCTCATAGTTGTAACCCATGATAATTGAATTGGATAAATCAATATGGATTAAAATAACTTGTTCTTTGATAAATATACATTATTTAAGTCTAAGAGATCCTATTTTCTTGTGAAGGTAGAGTTCATTTTGTTTATGGTTGAGTTTCCCTCTTGACTATTCATTTTTTTTCATCCATGTGATCTTCTCAAGATATGAGCCTGGAATGAATGATCCTTGGATGAGTGATGATATGGTCATATAGGCCTAGAGGATGTGGTAACTATAGACACTTTTGACAGAAAGATGGATCAGGATATGCATGATGGTGTCAATGATGACACTGAAGATGATAGAAATGGTTGAATACGGTATTACCTATTGTCATGTTATAATTTGGGATGCGTATTGTTAATAAATGTGTTCAAATATTGATTGGCCGGGTTTCTTATTTAATCTACCTTCCTTTCTACACTACTTAAGGAAATTGAATGTTCTTGGTTGCATCTCCCATGTGGCATCTTAAAATGTTCTTCTAAGATACCTAGAATTATGGAAAGTTAATAATATTTAATAATTATTTTCCCATGGGGTGGGTTCTTACTGGAATGAAATTATAATATTGTAATATAGATAAACTGTAAACCCGATTGGTTATTCATGGAGAGCATGGACTTCATGTTGTTGGATAATGAAAGTAATCTTGATATAATGTTACTATTATTTAGTGGTTAACCAATTAATTAAATGAAATTGAAATGTTAAAAGAAAATTAATTATTTATTATTTCCCCTTTAATTATTGTGTACTTATAGTATTGTAGTCTGTAGTAGTGGAATACGGGTGTTCGAGTGATGATAGATACAGTTGATCATAGGACTCAGTTATTATCATAGTGTGGTTGTGAACTATATTATATCATATATGTTTTTTTCGATTTCACATGATATTGAACCAATTTCATTTATGGAGATTGGCCCATAGTGGACTCTGGGAAAGAGTTTTCCCCAATATCTAGTTTGGTGAGGATTTTATGGATTACTATCCCCTCAATCACTGTTCTCGTTTTATGGTAGTATAATGTGATGGTATTCATGGTGGTTACTTTACCATATATTTTTATAGAGGGATCTAGTGGTTTGTGGTTGTTTTACACACATGTATCTTTGAATATAGTATCCAAATGGCTATTATAGGTATGGTGTGTCTATGATGTAATGGATTGAGGAACCTTACTTAGTGAATGGGATATAATGTCTTGAGGTATAATACTATTTGTATGATACACATCATATGATCTGTGGCTGATCTCAAAAACTACTTGGTTACTATATAAATATATGATATGGGATGATGAGATGATGTGATGCATGAGGTGAGTATTGTAATATATAGCCCAGATGTCTCCAGGATGGATTCTTTTAGATTGAGATGGTTCAAAACATGTGACATTATGGCAGAACAACAAGTAAATAAGGAAGCCGTAGTGGGGTGCCCATACTTTGTAAACTGTATTATGTTATCTCATTTATGTGCTACTTGGGGAGAGATAGCCATGATGAGGCGAGAAGCATAGTATACCTAATTAATTGATGAGTAAGTATCAATTGTTGATCACTAGGATTTAGTACACTTTCATTATATTATGAATGAGAGGGTCCATGGAGGATCAAATAGAGTATACAATTATTATCACCCTAGATATAAATTAATTGTTTTTAGATCAACATGAAAAGTTTGGTGATCAGGCTAGATGTTAGTATCCGATGGTTTTACTTCTGTTTTTTGGGCATCATGGTAGATATCATGTTTTATTTTTCATTTCAAGTTGTTTAATTTTTTTATTATATTTCTTATATGTATTTTGGTTTTTATTTTGTATATATCTGAGAAAGAGTTTATTGGGGTATCTACCTTTTCTCAATATTTTTCTTGTTTTAATAGAGGTCATTTTCTCCAATTTTAGTGTGTGATTATACCATCAATGATTTTCACCAAATTGTGGCCTACTAGAGGTAGGAATAGGGAAATCAGCATCATCCTTCTATCATTTTTGGCCATAGAGGGGTACTTTTTGGGGGATGGGGTCATGAAAAAGTGCTCCTGTAGGATGTGAGAACATAGACTCAATATGCCACTTTTAAGGGTTTCTCAACTCATATATTGAATAATCCAGTGAATTAAATTGAATATATCTTCAAATTTAAATGATGAATAACAAATAATAATTTCAGAAAAGATAACAAAAGAACATTATCCACTCATAATCAATTGAAATAAAAGATAAATGATATTCATTATAGGGAACACCCTATATCAAGAGGATCCAAAACAAATTATACATTCATTTACTTCGAATAAATAGATTTTGATACCTTTTTCAAAATATCACCAAGATTCCACATCATAATATTAGCCCATAAGATCAATGCATAACTTGTCCAGGTTTTTCATCTTTAACAAACCAATAGACTCACTAAAAAGAGACACATAGGATCAATGAGATCATTGAGATAGGGGATATATTTTTGGCACTGGATTTTTTTATTTAATTTTTTTTAAAAAATAAATCCACCTCTTGTTATAGTGATAAAAATTCACTATTTAACACACAGATGATGACATAGAACAAGTGAAAATATATTAAGAAGGTTCACCTCCCAAAAATAAGAATGAGAGCCCTTAGTTTGATCTATAATCACTCGTGATCATATTAACTACTAATATCAACCTAAGGATTACAAGAATAAGTATTCATCTATGAATATTTATTACATTACAGTCTCTCTATAGTGTATCTGCACCACACACAGTTCAAATGATGTAAAATGGTTTCATAAAAGCAGGTGAATCTTCCACAGGTTTTTGACTTCAATTGTGTTATTACATTGATTCTTGTTCCTCCATGTTTACATGATATCTTGAATCACCAAAATATGGATTTCCAATATACATTGTTGAATCCTTGATTAATTTATTTGATCCAAACCTCTTAGTATTCTTTTGTTTTGATGATGAACAAACCAAAAACAATCACTTGATTAAATCCTATTCATTAGAGTTCTTTATTCTTGAAATTTTTGATTTATCACATCTGATCATTCTAAAAAAATCATGTTGTATTGAACCTTATAAAGATTCCATAATTATGAAATTGAGCCATACAATGATTAAACAGAATAAGATTTTATGCTTATGAAATACTAATATCAACCATTTGATGTTAATTTAGGAACCAACCTTGGTACCATAGTAACATGATAACTAAGGTGGTCCTGGAATATGCCAAAGGGAGTTCCTAATCCCTATGTGTTGGTGAAAATTAGATGACATCATAAAAAATGAATGTTGGAATGAGTTTTCAACAAAAATCACAGAAGAAATATAAACAATTCATTATGCATAAAAAATTATCTCCATATGGAGAACTGTTACAAAATTCAAACAGGTATAAAAAAAGACAAATTACTACAGAAAAGTACTAGAAAAAAGGATAAGTGACCCAATACCAATGGATGAAAATCAACATGTCCATAGATCAATAGATAGAACATCCTCCAAGTATTGTTTTTCTTCTTCTCTAACATGGAATTATACAATCTACAATCTTACGAAGGCATAGGTAGAGTGTGAGCTAAATTCCCATCAGTGTCTCACCATAGATTCCATAATAGGATGAGAAAATTTAACTAACAAATTAATGATCTTGATTTTTGATAAAGAGATTTTCCATTTCAAAATAATATTTTAAAAACATGATTTATACTTCAAATGATTGAAATACATGAAAAAATGGGTTCATAAACATTTTATATAAAATAGTTTTTTTAAAAAAAGTAGAAGGCATGGAAAAAATTATACAAAAAACATTGATATATATATATATATATTCAAATTCAAACAAATGAGTAACATGGTCATATGTCTAAAGGTACAATAGTTACATACTATGGGGCTATACACAATCAATGTGACACGGAAATATGTGTACACATAGGTCCCTTTGATACTGGTAAATATGACTTCATCACTATCTCATCAGGGATGTGACATGCTACATGTATGTTTCATAATTTTTTAATTCATTGGGTGATGTATGAATAACTCACTAACTGCCTATGGCTTCAATGTTATCTAATAACATATAGTGATGGGAAAATTATTTTAAGACTACTTAAAATAAAATTCATCCCATTCAACATTTCAAATATACTGATTTCCCCTTTAAAATTAAAAATGGGTTCTTAATAAAATCAAGAATTTTTTAAAGAAAAAACCCATGGATTCCATTCAAAAATAATTTCATGTCATTTTCCCAAATAACATTTTGAAATAAATTTCATCAAATAAATTTCATACATAAGATCTAAAAATTTATTTTATCCCTACTTCCATCAATTTCACAAACACATACCAATTCAAGGTATCTTTTGGGTTTCCCCAATTTCATACCAAAAAAACAATTTTATATCCAAATCCAAAAATTTAATGGGATTTGGGTTTCAATAAATAATTATAAAAATTTCATGAAATTCAATTTATATTAAACAATTTAATTCAAATCAACCAATTTGGGGTTAATAAATTTTTTCCATCAGAATAGAACCTCCTACCATGGAAACATGGGATCATGAATCACAAAGCCATAATTAAGATTTTCCAAATTGATATATTGACAACAAGAAACAAAGAGTCAATCCATAGATTCAATATCCTAATCTTGGGGATTAGATCCACAAATGAACACGAGGCTCTACAAATCTCTTGAGAGGAAAGTGTGATGAATTGGAAATTGAAAACATGAACCATAAACCTACCTGGAGAAGATCAAACATCATTATCGTATCTTTGATTCACCTATAGAGGGGTATATATGGGCCAATAACTACTCTTGGGAGCCTCCATAGAAGAAGAAATCACTAAGATATCGTAGAATCATATTGGGGACCTAAAAGATGGGTTTCAGTATTTTTAAACATAATTTAAAATAAAAAAATATCATATGCACGATTATATGGGAAGAGTTGCATAGTTTAGATAAACCATGAACCCTAATCCTGAAACCCCTTTTTCTAGGTGCACAGTATCTACTATGTGGGTTCACGGTATGTAAAATCCTGGGCTAAGATTGAAAATATCACACTACCATGGTTTGTATGATTTTCTCTAGCAGGGAACATAGTTTGGGAAAATCATGAACTAACCGTTCAAATCCCTAGAACATTCCAAAATTGCATAGTTTTCACCAGAAACAACCCCAAACAAAACCCAACCATAGAAAGGAGAAAACATGGGTTTTGTATTACCTAATAAAATTAATAGGATATTACAACCTCCTATCATAGGAAAGTTCTATCCGTAGAAAGACTATTTAGAAGTGTTCATGCCAAATTTATGAGGCCAATACTCTATCATCAGTGCCCCCTCCCACGTCTCAGGACTATCAAAACCGTACATTCATAGCACTCAAAAAATGGTGTCATCCTAACACAATGTACATTGGTTTCAAAATAACCTGTCATGATTGGTTGTTTAGTCACAGATAAATTAGATTCAACATTAAGATCACTCTATCTCTGAACATGAGGAGGATCATATAAATACTTTCATAGCTGAGATACATGGAAAATGTTATGTATCATCATTAGCTGCGAAATAAGTTCAAAATAGTAAGATACTTTTCCCATATTCTAAAAAAAGGTCCAATAAAATTTGGAACATGTTTCCATTTCCTCCCAATCTGTAAATGACCAAAATAGGGTGAAAAATTCAATAACACCAATTCACCAACTGAAAATTCCAATGGTCAATGGTGATGACCAATATAAGATTTAAACCAGCTTTTTTCCATCAACATAATCTAACAAATCAAGTGAATATTCACTATCTTATCATGAACAAAGATCGATCCATCCAAGGAACTTCCAACATTCCTTGACCAACATAATGGTGATCTTCAAAGATGAACATACATGGCCTCAGAAGGAATCATTTTAATCATAAATGGGTAAGTATATTTATATGAAAACTCAAGCAGCTGTAAGTGATCATCCCAAGTTCCACCGAAGTCAAGAACACATGCCCATAGCATGTCCTCAAAAATATATACATCACTTTATGTTTATCCATATCACTTTATTTGGTAAGACATATTCAAAAGGACATGTTATACCAGTGCCTCCTGAAGGCCTCTTTAAAATGGGATGTGAACTGAGGATCTCTATCTAAAACTATACAGTATAAAACTCTGTCCAAACTATCAATCTATTTCACATTGAGATTTCTAAAATCCTAATCTTTGGTTGTTTCAGTAATGGGTATAAAGTGAGATTATTTAGTCATATGATTGATCCCAACCCATATCACATTATTATTTCCCTCGGAATGTGGAAGCCCAACCACAATGTCCAAAGAGATTTCATTCCACATCCATGTTGGCACTGGATTGGTATGGAGAAACCCCAAGGGTTTCTATTTCTCTTCCATGTCCTATTGAAAGATATAATAATGAGAGATAAATTCTGTAATGCTGTATCTCATAACTAGCCACCATAATTTCCACCGAATGTAATAGAACATCTTTAGGGTTCTATGGTGCATTGCTCACTGGGAATTATGGCAACCCCCATCACACCTTTTATCCCTTACCCTTCATTAATCCCTTTGTTTTCCCTTTATGGTTGTGTTCTTATCTAGATAATTCATTATAGTAAGAATATTATTTCATGAAAAAGTTACCACGACACATAATAACCTTATAAGAAGGTACACAGACCACTTCATGAGGCCCTAGCTGATCATGCTCAACTGCTGAGCTTATGACACTAGTATTTTTTTGTGTGTGTACAGATTATGATACCAGAGGATGAAATAATATGAATGACCCATATAAGACTATGATGACGGATCCAAAAAATCTATTGATCTATCCTTCCCTAGATGTCCGTTATGAAAATATGGAAATCCTTGGCTTCATCAATATTTTTGTTCAGACCACCATCATCAATTTGGATTTATTGGACCCCATTAGTCCCTTAAATCAGGACTATGTTATTTTGATTAGTGAACTCGGATACCCTAGTTTTCTATTGGGATACAGAACAAGATGTTTTGGGGATGCCTCGGTGATAGGGATGAAAAATGTGTCCAAGATTAGAGTAATTTGAACAATAACCAAGCTAAGATTCCAATTTTCCTGGTTGCTAATAATTCATATCACCATCATTTATGATCCTTATACTTGTTTGAGGAGGTTTTAAAATATCCATATCAATTCATAATGGAGAATAAAATAAATTTTTTTCATCATCGTATGATGATATAATCAAATAAATCTAAAAGGAGCATTTTTAAGAATGAAATGAATCACATAAATTTTGGAACAATAGTAGGTGGCCTAGAAGGCAGATCTAGACTGCCATAATGGAGTGATGCTTAATGAAATGAAAATAAAAGGACCAATTTAGTATATGAAAATTAAAATAGCTTTAAAATCTACATTTCTTGGACTATGAATGTGTGATATCATATTCCATTTCAAAAATAAAACGGATCTGACGAGGTTCAAAAAGGGCCAACAACACACGATGATGAATAACCCATGTTTCATTGACATGCTTGTAAAAAAAATTCAACGATTTTTCCTAAGGAGTGAATCGTGAAACCAACATCAAAGAGAGTAGAAAAGATACTTTTTTCAACTCCACATGGGAGATTGAATATTCAAAAAACCACTTCAAACCAAATATGAATGGAAAACATTCAATTTAAATCATATTCACGTCATGAACCACCTATTGTACTACTCATGTAGATACAACCTCAATAAAATATCCTCATTACTCTTCTAAACACCTGCGACTACCAAAAATAGAAATGTAATAGGCTGGGAAGGCATGGACTATTACATTAGATACATCTCAAATGTCTCTCTTTGTCAATAATCAAAACCAAACCCAAGAAAATAAATGTGAAAAAAATCCTCCCTTTGAGATTCCTCATGTTTTTCATTACTCCTCAAATTCCACCAACCAGAAATACAAAGCCATGATGTTCAAAAACACACCACTATCCACATAACTACCTATCATCGGGAACAACACCATACAATCTTAGGCCTACCACCAGCCACCAGTTTCCATATATCCATTCTCAAAACAATTTCAGCCTCCACATATCCCAAAACATCCACTTCAACAACCGACATAAGAACTACCCCAAGCATACTAAAAATAGAATTTAATCCTCTGTGTCAAGATATTATATAATTTTGGAAACACTGACTCACTAGAAAAAATTTAATCATGTCACAGTATAAAATTTCTAGATTAAGAATCAGGTATTCCCCATTCCTTATACAAGTTTATTTATCACATATCACACATCACACATCAAAAAAATCACACAACACAAAAAAAACCTGATCCAAAAATCACATCATCAAGTCAAAACAATGTAAGGAAAAAATCAACACAACTCAAAGTACTAGGCAAAGATCTATATTTCTTACTCTCAAGTACTATTCTCCAGGACACCATGCGTCCACAATACACAATCCAAGGGAATTATTCATCCACACAATAATTCTATTGATGATCCTGGATATCTTCTGGTTGTGGATCCTTTTATCCCATGGTGGAAATGCTGACTGATAAACCACCTCACCAATATGACCCAACACCTCACAGTGTGAAAAAACCTAATATTAATCTTACCGCTTCCAAACCACTACTTCCCACTTTAAATAGAATCTCAAGAACACATGTTCTCCAACATCGAGTTCCAAGGGAATTTTTTTATGATCATAAAAATCTGTTTGATGATCTTATGTATCCCCCCTCCACTCTTGATCTAACTAAATATTATTAGTCATTCACTAGAAAACATTAGGACCAACAAATATTCTTCCCCAATATCAATCCAACATTATGTATCACAATACAACCACCCATATAATTTTTCAAATAGACTCGTTTCAATGGATGATTAATAGTTGTTTTTTCTAAAAACTCAACCCGAGTAAGGTTACTTAAACAAGATTCAAAAAATTCCAAGATGTAAGTTGGAAACATAACCTCTTATATCTGGATGGTTCGCTCTTTCTGAGGGTGTAAATTAGTAATAAGGTGAAACCGAGAGCCAAATGAATTATGAAATCCCCTCCAGGTTCATGAGTTAAAATGGGGACCCCAATTAGATATGACGATCCTAGGAACCCCATGAATCCAAACCACATCATTAAATATGGCCTCAAAAAAATCCTGCTTCTCTAATCACATATTGCAAGAAAGTTATCTGACATCATCAAATAGTGCACTATTACCCAAACTACCTCAAAAATACCTATGATTAGGGTAATTTGGTGATTAATTCCATATATATGTATTCACATTTATACTTGGAAATATATAAGGACTAAAACAAACATCTAGAAACACAGTGCTCCACATTCGACTACTGAAAAACTACACTCTTCACAAAAAACACCACCACTGATTGTTCCAGCCCTAGACACCAAGGCTATCTCCTCAAGCCATGATTCTTCTTTATCAAAATTGGATTTAATACTAATGATGGTCTATGAAACATAAAAATAACTCCCTCATGGATCACATGTGAAATGAGAAACCACCCTTGGATGAAAATTCAATTTCAACCATCTCTATGAAGAATACCCATGGCCATCATGGTCGCACATCACCTTCAACTCAATGTCTCCCCACTGATAATCCCCCACCTTACATGACAAGGATGATGCCCTAGTCAAATTATAATGTCAAATTGTGTCAGAACACTAAAATATCCTCTGACACTTTCCAAACATCAACATACTGTCACACTATATTTCCATGGGACTTTTGACTCCACACAACGACAATAACATTCCTCTTTTCTGATGCATAAGATATATAAAAATTAAAATACTAAAGAAACTCCAGCAACTTCTACTGCCAAAGAATAAAATAAAACTAAAAGAAACATATTTCAGGATCTAGAGGTTCATTAAAACCACAAAGAGTTTGTCTATGAGGTGATTCCTCCAAAACATTAGCCCAATCATAATTTCCACCATCTTTAGATCATGGGTGAAATAGTTATGATTCTTGGGATGTAACTTCATAGACCCATAAGAGATCACTTTTCTCTACTATATCAAAACTCATCTTAATAACAGACATGATTCGTTATGGAAATCCATAAATAAGACACCAAACATAGAAATCTGAAGCACATGGGAAATAACCAAATTCTTATTTAGGTAACATAACCCTACCTAGTAAAGAACATTCCACACAAAATAATGATTCTTCCTAGTAAAATGGATAGTGAGGGTACAAATCTATTGAAGTCAGGTTTAATCTTTCAATATTGATTATGTGACCAAGGAAACCAAAAGCCTCAACAATGTTCTAGGGTACTTCCCAAAATGATGCCTCAAACTTCGACAGGTCCACTACTACACCATATTGATACACCACATGTCTAAGGAAATGAATCTCTCATGTTATGCAAATTCACTTGGACAACATCTCATAGATATGGTTTTTTTTATGGACCTAAGAAATAGATTTATATTTTTTGGTAATCTACTCCTATGACCTCTAGTATATCAGGATATTATCAATAAATATGATGATGAACAAGTACAAAAATTCATGGAACATGGAGTTCTTGAGTCCATTGAACACAGATGATGCATTCGTAACACTGAACCACATGGAAAAAAACATGACGTTCCTATACCTACATCTAAAGAAAGCCTATGGGATATTACTATCCCTCAACCTCAACAGGTGATATATGAATTGAAAATGAATCTTAGAGAACCAAATAGCTCCTATAAACTGGTTAAATATATCATTAGTCCTCAGTATATGGTAAAGGATCTTTATCGGTAACTTATTGAACATATGGTATTCTATACACAACCTCAGTCTACTAACTTAAATCATGGTGAACAATACGAAAACACCAAATATATACAAAATTAGGTTGGATAAAACTGCTCTTCATCAAATCATCCAATTTCATCAACAAATAATGAAATTATATAGGCACTATCTGATAAGGTGTCAACGAAATTGGAGACATTACCGAATGCATCTTTAACCTAAACTGGATACTATGTCAAGGGGTTAGGGTCATAAAATCCTCCCAAAAAACATTCACGAACTCCAAGAAAACCCTAGGAACACAATTCTCCTTAGATTCCCCAAAAACTGAACCAAATGAGATAAAATTGGTTTATCTTTCCGACCTCCCATCTGACAACCTCTCTCACCAACAAACTCCCCTCCTTGGACCTCCACATTGGAAAATGAAACTCTCATCTAGATGCAGTAAATGACCATGCACATGAAATAAAACCAGTTAAATACTAGGATAACATCAAATTGATATATTTATATCAAGACGATGTCTCCCACTAAATGGTGTTTCCCCATCAGTAGCCGATATCTCTAACAAACATAAAAAACAATCTGACCTCCATCAAGCGTAGATAATTATTGGGGAACTAGATGTCTCTCCAAATAGAGTCCCAAATTATGGACCAATATATGAGAAATAAATGAGTATGGGAATCCTAAATCAATAAAAACACAACTAATGGTAGATAATAAAATCAGCATACCACGGAAATCGGCTATCATTCTTGGCGATGTCACCTCCAACTCGTGCATTTGAAGACACTCAACTCTTCTACCTCTCTACTACTTGCCTTTATATCCAAACTATGGATTGGGTCCCTATGGATGAGGAACATCATGAGGATTTACTCTAAAAATAACATCTACCCTTGAATGATGAACATGTGTTGAAAATCCATATTAATTAAACTACAATAGAGGCTACTATTACTACTGATATCGAAATGGGGCCTAACCACCCATCTAGAACTATACTCCTTAAATGGTCAGACACCGAGCTTAACAGTGACCATATAACGAAAATACATAGTATGAAAATAGAAAGACTCTATAGTGAGGAAAAAAATCCACATATCCTGGAATAAATAATGGATATCAAGCGTGGTAGGTTCCCTGCTAAACGGATCCCTAACTGACAAGACAACAATATCCCATTACCTAAATCTATTTTTTTGAGAGAGACTGTTGTACACTATATTGAGACTCAACTCCTAAGGAAATCATCCACTTGATAACCGTATCCTTTTCTATACCTCTAGATATGTATGGGGAATAAATGGAGTGACCACACACTTAATAAATGGTTATAGAGAAACTATTAGAAGCAATTATATAGACTCCTCATCTAGAAAAACATCATGTGAATAGTGTGAGGTCCTTAAACGTAATCCCAATCATTCACACATATTGGATCAATAGCTCAAGGGAGATAATCTCCTACCTCTTTTCTTCCCAAAAATTCATATTTATAAATTCTAAATGGAATTACTTCTAAATGTCGGGCCACAACACATCTCCCTCCTTATAGTCACCATGAATCAAAATCCACCACTAATGTGAAGATACCTATAACTAACTATCCTTAATCATCACCCCAAACATATAACCCACTCGAGTTAGACTGAAATCAAACACAATATTCTCCATCCAAAACTCCATCACCAGATCAGAGATGCTCGCCTCAAACTTTCTCGAACACTTCCAATATAAGGCATGAAAAAATCTATACCTAACCACATCATCATTTTTTAGGTAAATCCACTGAAGATCAACCAAATCAACCTACTGAACCTCTACTAACCGACCTACTCAAATTTGAGTAACAAGAGCCATTCATTAAAAATAAAGTAGACAATACTAATCCCAGTAGCATGAAATTTCATGAAAACCTATTTAGTTAATTTGGTTTTAATTTCCCAAGATCACCCAATTACACACAAAAAATCAATAATGATACACATAATTGTCCTACGTATCTACATAGTAAATAGATCCAACACACCATGTCATTAAACAACTAAAAATATATGCCTTAGATTAAGAGGGACTAAAATCACATTTCCAAACCTATCTCAATATCCTATTTCATACACCTATGTCAACTGACACTATGTACCTACTATATCATGCAAACACCATTGTACCAATCATAAAAAATTATCCATTCTCTCAACAATAATCTTGGATACCACTCTATCATGAATCTGACCCTCAAAAGATACCATAATGAAGGAACAGAGATAATGACCCCTGAGAAACCTTTAATAGGCCCAAAGAAGGATACTAGAATAGAGGCTATAAAAATATAATAAATGAGTGGCATTACCCTCTCTAATAAAATATTATTGAGTGATAGAATAAAAACAACAAAAAATCGTAAATATAATATAAATCCGAACAAAAAACTATCCCATAATGCATGAATAAAGTAAAATTATTCATACAAAAGTCTAAAAATATACCAAAAGACATGTTTATGGTAGCGACTCAAGAGAAGCTCCAACACAAGCTGGTAGTATTCCATTCATTCACAAACGTCCTCCTAGAAACCTGAAAAAAATAATATATATATATATATATATATGGTGATCATGCAAGTATAATTGGTAGAAACATAACGTAGGTCTCGTGTGAACTTATCAGAAAAATATACTATCCGCTAGTGAACAAATATGATAACCAGCAAGAAACTAAAAATTTTACTAAACAATCTCAACCTTACCATGGATCACTCACAAAATCTCACATCCAGTATTTTAATATAGTATTGAGATTCAAACAAGTAAAGGATCAAGACCACTGCTTCCCTACTGATTATCCAAATGCACACCCCAATGTTGTATTTTCTATTCACCCAACCCTTTAATAGATATCAAATCAGATTAAATAACATTATATCTCACATGAACACACATGGGTCATTTTGGAAGTGGGTCAAGATGCATCACTACCTACCCACCCTTGCAGGGTCTATAATCTAGCGATAGCATCTGGTATCATCACATCACATCAAATCTCACCTGATGATACATGGTCTTTCACAAAAAAATCATCAAATAACTAGAAAAGTATGGTATACTATGTGTGAATTAAATAAACCTTGTTCCCTCATACTACCACGCATGATCCCCAATATATATCACTTCACATCATAGCCTCACCACATCATACCTCTCCCAAACAACACACATTAAATCATAGATTATATATCCTAAAAATAAAAGGTCCATTAGTGGTGGTGGAAGAGTGGGGATGAGGGGGTACATGGCTATCCATATCACCATCATCATGGATGTTGGGGAAAACACCTGGAACATAGAACCTTTAAAATTAAGTAAGGTTATCCAACTTTGGTTGGGTTCATATATTACAACGGTTTTAAGGAAGAAGATATATATTAATAATAAAATAATGAAAATATATGACACCTACAATTACAATGGGAGACTCAAACCTGAGACCTCCCGTGAGACCCCTCAAAGGGATGACCACTAGGCTATTCATATATTCCAACTCTAGTGGGGAACATATAAAAATAAAATAATATACATGATATTTAGTGATCACACAATACAAAACCTATGAGAGCATACCAACTTAACTAACACACACCACATCTCCATTGTTGTACCACCCATCCTTAATTACTTCCACTACCACCACTATATGAAATTCCACCCCACTACCACAAAATACTCACAACATTTTACACTATAAATTACCTTCCACTTCATTCAAATTTAAAATAACCATTCTTTTATTTATTTCAACCAATTCATTAATCAATCTACGACACATAAATTTCCAACCAATTCATATTCATTTTATCATCATTTTTTATTTCATGTCTAATTGGGAAACTAATATGTCAATGCTACACAACAACTTACCCATCTCAAATGAACTATCATTGTCATGCCACACCAGCCAAAGCATCTCACCAAAACCACCACACATCGACCACTGTCATTACGCCACAAATACCACACAACACAACTATTGTGCATCACAACCACTATGCATCACATCCATTATGAACAAAATCACATACCAAAACCTCATCACAGAACACTACCACATGAAAGAACACCACCACACATCATAACCAATGAAAAACTTCCCACATCACATCCATGCCACCCAACCACTATATCACAGCCCCACATATCACATAGCCCATTCGATCACCTTCATCAGTACAAAATATCCCATACCACAAAATACAGCACAAAAAGTATAAGAACACAATAACATCAACAACATAAATAAGCTTCCATAATTATTTAGTGGATTTGTCCAATTAATTGTTTATTTACCTTGGGTATTATTCACAAAACTGGATTCCATGAGTAAAAAATTTATTATCCTAATATAAATTTATTATTCATTTATACATAGTGTGATCAAACAACAACCCAACATGGTTCTCAAGGAATATCACCTACAACAAATACAATGATCCAATGACCATTATTTTCAATATTTTCAAAAAAAAATATCAATATCAACATCAAAAAATATCATATTAGTAAGGCACGCAATATCTTCATATTCTCACCAATCTCCATGATGAAAATTTATTATTATTTTAGGACAGCTAATATTATCCTCCCAAGGAAAGAAAAATCATGCAGTTCCCAAACATAGCATATATAAAGGTATAGAATGAGGATCCACTACTTCCAAGAAGGTTAGTGCATCTCACTACTCACCAAAAGGAGAATAAGGAATATACCTAAAACACCACCACACTAGAAAACCATGGGAAAACCACCAATTGCTGAAACACCACCACCATAACCCAAGGATCAATGTGAGTGAATATAGGTTAGAAGGTCTTCCAAAATCATATATGGTCCTCCCCAAAATTAGAGGAAGAGAAGAAAACAGAATGGTTAGAAATTTTGAGGAAAAAAAACCTATTTACAACCTAGAATACACCCCTTTGAGAACATAAATTATAGAATGAATCCATTAATTCTATAGGGACCATGGTTTATAAGACATGAATCCATTATAAGGCATAAATTCCCAATATTTTCAACATCAATCAATATTAATCTTTCCTTGGATTGATTTAATTACATGTCATAAATTACCCTTTCACAACGTCAAATCATTCCATGTAGGGCTTCAAATCTTATCAATAAAAATTATACGATATTCTATTATTCTAGATGTGGAAATTATTCCCTTATGATATGGACATAGCCTTATTCTAGAGTTAATTGTAATTATCCAAAATTGATTTAGTGACTAAATAATAAAATTCTGATATATACCTTTACATTAACATATAAAATGAGTAATTTAGTGATGTGAATATGGAGTTGATACCAATTAAAAATCCACCCTCAGGATTCGTGACATCACTATGGGTGGGGGGAGATGAATCAATTACCTAAAAAAATTTATGCTATCCTTTTAAAACAACCTACATCACCAGTTAATGTTATTTGGTTTCTCTTTTAAACAAAAAATCCACATGAAGAATAAGGCATAAAATATTTTAAAGGATAAACTCTCAAAAATATATGTTTAATCATTGGTGGGATTCAGAATCACCCATAAACACACATCCAACCAGTATTATCCCTAAAATTAAAACTAGAAGGGTCTATCCATGACATTTCATTACACTATAGTATCCCAATTGTTTATGTGCATATTTCACAGTTACAATGATGTAAAATGGTTTCACAAAATTTGTGGATTCTTCTTCTATTTTTTGGATTCAAACATGTAATCAATGTGTTTTATTTTATTCTTCAACTTGAATTTTCATAAGTCTGATATTCTTACCTATCCTTTTTCATTCAATATGAGTAATAATTTATTTTTATTTATTATTTTTATTTTTTATCTCCATGATGTAGTTAGTTTTCAACATTTTTCATTATCAACATTTTCCTTTTTATTTTGTGACATAATCATTCTATTATTCTCAAATTATATATAATATATTATATGAATATTTTTTATTATATGATTTATCAAAATTCCCAATAACTTTGATCTAGTTCATAATTCAATTTGATGGTCCCCAAATTCTTCTCTAGTCTTCTAGTAATATTTTAATTAAAAATATTTAATTTTAAATTCTCTGAAATATTAACCATATACTTCTCTCCAAAATTATTCTAAAAATTTCAATGAATTCATCACTTCAAAGTACTCTAAAAAATACGTAGTAGTGAATTCATTTAAAACAACAAACCTATGTGCATGAAAATTTGGGAAAACATGACATGTATTTCTTCCGAACATCATACAATAATCCAACACCAGCTTCAATCAAAACATCCTATCCTGAAGTATGTTTCGATATATAAAAATCTTAAAGCATTGTCTGCTTAAATCATATTCTTTAAAATTATTTGTTCTTGAAAACTATGATTTATCCTGTTCCACCATTCTCAAAAATTTCACCATGTTTGAAATTTATCAAGATATCATCCTTAAAAATATGAATATTTTTAATATCAATCATGTCAATACTTCAAAACATATTAACTAATCATTAAAAAAATACAATGTTATCTTTTAATGAATCTTATAAAAATACTGGGAACCTTATGAAGTTCTTATCATCTAAAACTCATAGACTTATTTTTACAACCTTACAAATTTCACAAAAAAAAGTCTTGAAACCTTATAGAGTTAAATAACCTTATGATGTTCCATGTACATGAACCCTATAATCTTCATTGACCTTAAAATGTTTTTTAAATGACTATGTTTTTAAAAAACGATACACAAAATCAAAAATAAACATTATTTTCTTCAAAAAATATATAAACCATTAAATAATAATTTATATTTTTCAAAATAATAAAACATATAAAATTATGATAAAGAGTTACAATTTTCCCTTAGGTATTTTCTAAATTCAAATATTTCTAACAACAAATTCGTCTAAACTACTTATGAACATCTCTAAACTTGTTCTATCATTCACCATATTAGCTCTAAACATCTTAAACCATCCAAAAAACCATGAAATAAAATGTTATAATTATTTTCTCATTATTTTCAATTTTATTTATGTATTTAAATAAAAAATATTACATAATAACCATATCTCCTTCCACATCCGTCAATTATTATCATAACATAGACTTACATTTAAACCTTAAAAAAATACCTCAAACAACAATTTTATTCAAAAAAAATATTAAGATTAACACTATATATGTATAACTTGTTCTACATCATCTCAAATCATGAGTTACTATCACAATTTACCAACTACTAAACATACTCAAAGTGAAACTCCATGACATGTCACTAGCTTGGGTTCTCATCTGACTAACTCACACAAATCAATCCAATGGAAAACCATGAAATATCACGTTGTATCATGAATAACCATTTCTTATGTCTCATCCACACTTTGAAACATATAATAATAACTAAATAAAATGAAATCAAAAAAACCCATCACATCAAGAGTTCAACCACCCTCCCATATAAAAACTTTAAAAAATAGCAGAGTGGTAGTAGTAGTAGCAGTAGAATAAGGAGAAGAAGTAATAATAAAAATATTAGTAGTTGTTGTAGTCATCGTAGTAGTCGTACTAGTAGTTCTCATTGTCATCATAGTAGTAGTAGTAGTAG
This sequence comes from Viscum album, assembly GCA_963277665.1. Lineage (NCBI taxonomy): Eukaryota > Viridiplantae > Streptophyta > Magnoliopsida > Santalales > Viscaceae > Viscum > Viscum album. The sequence continues at coordinate 1,891,534,174 of OY728165.1, read as the reverse complement.
CTGCTGCAACATCTTGAAATCACTAATCAAATAAACTGGATACCCACAACCTAATAGAATCTCAACACAGAACATGAGCGTAACACTTGTTCTTGGGTGCATGTCTTTGGATTTCCACACAAGATTTATTTTTCACAACCATTATATTTATGAACAAACCACCATGAAAATCACTTTGACCAAATAGACTGAAGGATCAGTCTATGCAAACGATTTATAGTGTGTAAGTCTTCTGCATGCTAGTCTTTTGTACGGATTAGATTAACCAAAACTATACCCTAATATTTCATAAAAACCATCAATATTCAATTAAATCATTATTCTCACAAATATATGATTCTATGAAGCCTCTTTATATTCTACTATGAGTCCTTATTTCCAAACCGTCCATTCCACCAAAGGAAAATTTCAAAATCAATTAGAAATTTAACCCGGTCTAAAACAAGGGATGTTATCTCCCTCAAATTAATTGGATAAATTTGGATATATAATGATATAAATAGGAATATAATGGTGAGTGAACCCATTTCATTATGAGCCTAAAACATATCCAAAATGATAATGACTAATTAATTTATAAGGGAGAAATTATGGACTCAACTAGTAGAGTCGTTCCATATATGTCCCCTTTGTCAGATCTTGGTGGTTGAGGGTATAGATTGAGTTTCTATGTGAGATTGGGAAAGTAATGATGTTTTAAACATCACATGGGTAGACTAATTGAGTTTTCTAGAGTTATTTAGGATCGATAGTGAGTCCATTTTATAAATAAATCAATTTAAAATCCTTTCTAAAATAACACTTGAGATTTCCCAAATTTTTTCCATGTTTTCAAAAACCTGAAACAAGCATGTAACATAGAGGGAATAAAAACCATAAATATAAGATTATTTATAAGACCATTGGTTCAACAAAAATCAAGGTATTAAGAAAAAAACAAATTTATGAACATCTTGTTGCCCAGTTATGCATTATCTCCCTCTCAACTTGTAGCCTAGACCTAAAGACTCTCTACCCCCACATGGTTAGTCGCCCGACCGTATGACCTATTAGAAGAAGAGGTGTTGGTACCTAATAATTTAGAAATATGACACCACATATTTGTAACATTATCTTGAAGACCATACAGTCAAACCATGCAGTCTTCCAGATCCCTTAAAAAGTGGCAATTGACCACTTTACCCTTCTCGATTTTAACCCAAATAACCCATATTCTTCACCCATTGGACCCCCAGTAGCCACGACAAATCAATTTATGATGATCTCAGTAGTGATATCATTGGTGGTTGTTGGGGGGAAATGTTTCCCTTTTCTGGGGGTCTGGGGGCCGAAGGCCCTTTACCCAAAATTTGGGACACTTTGGCAGAATGCTTCAGCCTCATACAGTGTATCAGGATCCAACTCCATGGGAAGAGATCTATGGTGAGATAGTTGGGGGTAGTGTGATAATCATGCCTTTAATCTTGGGTTCAATGTTATCTAACCCATCTTTTGTGGTACTATATAAAGATTAACTGAATATAAAAGAGTTAACCAACCGACACTAACAGGGCACTGTAGGAGTGCAAACCTTTGGCCCGATTATTGTAGCTCCGTGGACTTATAGCTATCGGCCACCATTTTCTCCATATATTTAATCTAGATTATTTTTTAAGCTTTAAGATGCATAAAAATAATCTATGTGTTTTGTAAACAAAATCTCGCTGTAAATTATGAATTGTGTGCATATGGTATGGGTGTTGATCCCTTTATCGTCTCGAATAGACGATAGCCATGTAATGGATTATATACAAAAGGGGATGTGATAAAGGAGTTCACCATAAGACATAGTATCTTAATGGTGATTAAACCTAGCTCATTTGATCAAGTTTCTTGACGATCTGCATCATTCAATCGTGCTTATAGTCTTCCAACACATTTGAAAATGAGAAAAATAATCATAGAATTGAAGAGATATCGTATGTAGTAAGGTAGTAAGAGGAGGGAAAATGTGATATAATTAATGATAAAATATCTGTATTTATATGTGACAATGGTATGGGATACATGGTTTCATTAATTATTTAGTGTTGCACATATATTAGAGTTTCATGAAGGCTTTTTCTCATGTGTGAAATCTTTCTTCCTTAATTGGTGTGGAATTATGATCTCTCAACCACAATCCAAGATATTTTGGGGATCATGAGAGGTACGCCATGAAAGATATCTACCTTTTATGGTATATAGTATTTACATGATTTCATATAAGAGAGGGTTTTGTGAAAGACAGTGTAACTTCTTCTTCTCTAGATCTGTCCCCAAAGTGTGGTGGTGGGTTCAATTTATAGACAAAACTGGCTCTCGATGACGTGCAGTTTCACTGGTAGTGGTTTTGGTAGTGGTCATAGTGGTAGTGGAAGTAGTAATGGTGTTATTTGTGGTAGTTGTATTGGTATTTTTAGTCATAATAGTATTATTAATAGTAGTGGTAGTCATTGTAGTAGTGGTAGTGGTAGTGGCAATGGTAGTGGTAGTGGTAGTTGTAGTGGTTGTTGTAGTAGTAGTGGTATTCATAATGGTAGTTGTCCTAGTAGCGGTAGTGGTAATGGTAGTGGTAGTTGTATTGGGAGTGGTTGTGGTAGTGGTAGTAGTGGTAGTTATCGTAGCTAAAGGGATAGTTACTTTTAATAATGATAGTTTAGTAGGTAAATGATATAATTTAGAAGAATGGAAAGATTTTGATGAAACCTTTTCCCCTATTCCAGGATTATAATCCATTATAATTATTTTATATTTGCATCATATATGAATTTTAATTTATAACATATGGATGAAAATTGAGTATTTCTAAATTGTTATTTAGTTTGGAAATTCAATGTTAAGCAACAATCAGGTTTCAGAAACTCCCATATACAAAATTTTATTTTCCAACATACTAAATCTATTCATGGCCATAAAAAGGAACCAATATATTTTTATAAAATATGGAGTTATTTTCTACAAATAAATGTCTTTTTTGTTAAGATGGAATATCCTAATGTCATTAAGAAAATATTTTACACAGATATTTTATGACTAAAAATTTATGTAGATGATGTTATCATTAGTTAAACTATTAATATTCTTTTAATTATTTTTCTAAACTTATGAAAATATAATTTTAAATGAGTATGATGATAGAATTAAATTTTTTTCTTGGTATTAAAATCATTCCAAAATATTATTGGAATGTATTAAATCAAAGTAAATATATTATTGATTTTTTAAAATAGTTAGGAATTAAAATAGATTACTTATACTTATATTATGTGTACCAAAATAGTACATTATTTAGATGATGCTAGAAGACCAATTGATACTAAGTTATATTGAGTTATGATTGGTAGTTTCTATATCTTAATACTAGTAGACATGACATTATATTTTATGTATATCTTTGTCCTATATTTCAATCAACCCAAAAATAATATCCTCAAAATAATATAAATATAACTATAATTTATTCTAAAGAATCTATTTTCATCCATTACATTACCTGAAAACTTTTTTTGTAATTTCATTTTATATTTAGAAGTTGGTTTTGGAGGATATAGGTAAGATGGAAAGAGTATCTTAAAAACCTATTAATTTTTAGGAAAGTACTAAATTCCATGGTCAATCAAGAGACAATATTTAGTTTCTTTATTAATATATTAGGAAGAATATATTTCTACTTGTAGTTTTAATGTACAAGTGTTATGAATTAAACACACACTTCTAGTCTTTGGACTAAATTGCTATAATAAATCTATTTTTATAACTATACATGTGAAACTAATTTTTTTTAAAATATTAATTCATTAAAGGATTAAATATTTTTATATAATACATATTTTTTGATAGATCATGTACTAAAGGGGTTATATAAATGAAATTTGATAATACTAAATATCAATATATATATATATACATTAAACCACTTCACAATATTAGTTTTTAATTTAATTAAGGGGTGTTAGGTCTATTTAATTTTCCAAAACTTGATTATCTTTGGTTAATAATTATATTTAAACATATATATATATTTAATAGTTTTGATTTATTATTAATTCTGTTTTCGTTAGTTTTTGATTGACTATTAATTATTTATCTGTTGTTTAATAAATTATGGATTTATTACTCTTTAAAAAAGAGTATTTTTTAAAATAAAATTCATAATGATTGCTCTAAATTTTTTGGCTTGAGAAGATGAACCGATTTTAAAAAACCATTATAAATTATGCTCCCAAATCCCTCTTTCTCTCTGACCTTTAATCTCAAACACTTTCAAATTTTAGCGCTACTGATTTCTCTTAAAACTCTAAAATGTGAACCTTAAAGCTTTAGATTTTATTTAATGGAAAAAATAAAATACAAGAAGGAATAAAAAGAGAATATAAGGTCCAATTATCTTAAGGATATGATATATGAGTCTTTCAAGTGAATTTCATCGATTTTTAGTGGTTGTTTTAGATGAATCTACTATTATAGTATGTATAGATTTCCAGGCACTTGAATTTATTTTCAATAGTGAAAATAATGATTATGTTTTTGACAGTAATGAAAAATAGTTTTAGGAACACTCCCATTTTATAATTGGTTACAGAAAGGGGGTAGTCTCCTTAAAGGTAAATAATGTAGAGTTCTCTATCTCTTCCCTGTAGTAGCCATGTATTTTTAGTGACCCCATGAAGAGGGTTTTCACTTTAATATTTGATTTATTAGTGCTGATGAGTATAAACCAGAGGATATTATGTCTTCTATATTTTGATTGACTCTAGTATGAAAGATTGTTGTAAAATATATTAAATATGATAAGAAGGATATAGTCTAATTTATTTAATATATAATAGTGCCTAATATTCCTGTGATGTTGAAAAATATTTTTCTTGACATTTATATCATGTATTTTATTTTAAATGAAATTAAGATAAATTTTTGTAGATATATAGTGAGATATTTTCATCACTCTTATCAAAAGAAAGTTATAATGATCTTTTATCAATATAGGGGACTTATTTATTTTCTTTCTTATATATAGAATAAGATCTGAAATATTCAATTAGTCATTAAATGTCATCATAGTAATATTCATTCTACTTGAACCTTATGATGTTTTCGATTATTTTTGAGAAATTCGAATGAAAAGTTGATTTTTTCCACTAATGATCAACTAGTATCTTGTGAACATTCTCCTGGGGAGCAAGGAAACTAGAAGATGGATGAATCTGTATATATTGTTACAGAATTAATTGATAAATAATTAATAGAGAAATTTTTAGAAGAAATATGAAGGTTACTCTAGGTTGATGTAAGTGACCTATCTACTATGGAATGTATCCACCAATCACATGATGAAACCCCAGGAGAAACCAATAGTGTTGCTCTAGTTACAATGCTTAAAAAAGGAAAGATCTTATTTTTAATGCCAAAGTGGATGAGGTTTGAACAGGTGAAAATCTGTGTTTATAGAAATTATAGTTACTTATATAAAAAAATTAATTAAAATCGAGAAGAACTAGAGAATCATAACAGAAGAACATGTTGGAAAAATATGAAATATAGTGAGTTGGTGCACAAATATATGGATGAAACTACTAAAATAAATGAATATTGGATACTTTTATTAGAGGATAATCCCTGTAGATGGCTGTTATCGAATTTGGTGAGAAAATATAAGTTCCTTTAACTTTTTCTTCATCATCGTGTAAAATGAATGATGGACTGTCCCTATCTGTGGTTGAATTGGGAAAACCATAAAAAATCAATAAGAAAAATCTTTTGATTCTCTTAGTGACCAAATATAATATTATGTTTGAAAATATTTTGATTATTTGAAAATTTAATCTATTCTAAAATTATAGTTGGAATCAATTCAAGCATTGCTGCAAAACCTATGAAAAAATTATATTTCCAAAATAGGTTTTTATTTTTTTAGAGAGATATGACTATCTATCTTAAGAATCTCTAAGTGGAGTCAGTTTCTATGTAATATATTATTTAATTAAATAAGTATTTGTGGAGTAAATTTGAATTAATAAGAAGTAGCTCAAATTAATAATGTGATTTTTCTCTTATTCATCTGACTTCTATAGATTTGACGAAGAGGTTCAAATCAAAATAGTAGTTTTAATATGAAATAAATGATCATATTGAGAAAATATCTTGTGATAGTGTTCAACTTCAAACATTGGTGGAAAATAAAAAATCTTATTGGAAAATTATCATATAATGAGACAGGTATTGAAAAACCTTGTTAATCAGTTATGTGAGATGATGTAGAATTCTCTACGGTTGACAACATCTATCCACGAGTTCCTAAAAATAAATATAGATGAGGATTTGAAAATGGGACAAGAGTCTAATTATGTTTTTATTGTTAAATACCATGAAATATATTGTTCTTAAGTGTGTATTAATTTTTATACCTAAAAAATATATGATATTATGAAGAGCTACACTTCTGATACATACATGTCTTAATCTTGTGATGTTTAACAGTTGTATTGTTGTTGATGTTGTAATTATTTTTTGTGGTATTTCTTGAAGATCGTCAAAAACTAGGATCTGTTCAAATATATTCATTCTCTAAGAGTATTATCTATGATGAACTTCCATTATCTATTAGTTGAGGTTGAAATTATGAGATGAGTCTATTTCACAACAAATTAATCAATCTTAATTTTCTAGATTATTGGATTATTCTACTTATATTTTTTGGGGTGTCAACGTCACATACTATGTTTTGGATTGAACTGTTTTTGGTGTAACAACTTATCATTTTGTATGGTTTTTTCTACCTTCACTCAATTGTGGAGGTCTTATGATAAGAGGACTAATTTAGTAAAAATCACAAGCCTCACATAAAATTTTTTGGTGGAGGGGACTAGGGTATTGTTTTTTCGTTAACCACTATATACAAATTGTGTTATTATTCAATATTTTCCAATGCATAATTTTCATAAGTAATAAAATGATTAATATCTTTATAATATATAAATAAAGATAAAATTTAAATTTTTCTAGTTTTTTATATAAATAATTATCCCCCACTTTTGCATATTTGTATTTTTTTGACATAAAAATTGGTATGAGAGGAGTAATGTTTTTTTAAGTTCGATAAGCTCTATAAAGATCGATTTAAAGGTCTATATAAAGATAGATTTCAATAGAATAACCAAAATAAATAATGTCCATGATTCAAGAACCATACTTACATGAAGAAAAAGACGGTTGATGGAATGAAATGTTGATTATCTGTTTAAAGAATCCTGGTATAAAAGTCTATATGAAATATATAAAACATTATACAATCCTTAGATAACTAGAAATGTGGGATGCTATAAAGGAAGATAAGTTTGTTGTTATTTTATGAAACATGGTTGTTATTATATGTATACTTAGTCTAAATGAATTTAATTGGGTATCTCAAGGTGCTAATACCTATGTGATGTGGAAAACTATCATAATTTCTGACGATGTAATTGAAAATTTTATGAAATTAAGATATAACACTACAATGATGAAATTTTATGCCATTAAATTTTTGAATGTGGAAAGCATCACACTGATGAATGAAATATTGACTGAAATAGTAAATGGTGTGGCTGTATTAGGAGATCCAAATACACAACTAGATCATTCATTAAAATTTCTAAGAGTCATACCCTATAAATGGAATGAGATATCTACTGCAAACGAAAAATATATTCTTATCAAAAAACTGACAATGAAGGATTTTATTAACACTCTAATGATGTAAGAACCCTAAATTAAAGCTCAAAATGGAGGTCATAGTACAAAAAATTGAAAATATCATGATTAATGTTACTAATAAAAACTATTAATAGAAATCAAAAGAGAAATTTATATCCTCAAATGATATAGAATGTTTAGATACTAGAATGCAACTAGCTTATATACAAAAATATTTAGTATATTTTATATGAAGAAGAAATGATATAAAAAGTATGTCAATAGTTTCAAGAAATATAGTTGAGGTATTAAAGATGTAATATTATATGACTTCAACCAAATGGTATATATCAGACATTATTTTACATAGATAAAATAATATATAAGAACGATGCAAAAGAATGAATGGATTCACCAAATGAGAACTAATTATGAGCATAAAGTTAAAAAATATATGAAGGCTACATGGTGTAATTTTTAGGACTCATAAAATACTTCTAAATTTGTTTTAGAAAATGATCCGACCAATCAAAATGAAAACGTGTTCTTCATTCCTAACGTGGAAGAAGTAGTAAAATATTATTAATCATCTTACACTTATTTCGATAGTTTTTAAAATATTAAAATAATTTCCTACTCATCAATGGTTGATGAAAAGTATGAATCCTTAGTAAAAAAAAGAACAATTTTCTAAAGAATATTCATAACATCGTGGTAAATGATGAAGACTCAATTCTAATACAACAATTATAATTGTAATAAAAATGTAGAAAATATACATCAAACATTGTTGTTTATAATTGAAAAATAAAAGAGTTATAGGATAAAGTATAGTCATTCAAAAAAATGTAGCATATTATCTATGATTGAGGAGTCTATAAATCATATTATTGATAAAAATATTCATAAAAATTATAAATATGGTGTATGGAGTAACTGAGAAAATTTTAAATTATATAGAATCTATTTTGGATCCCATTTCTAATAATAACAACAAATCTTGACTAACCATTTTTTATTAGGGAATTAAAGGGAATTATTTAAAAACATTGTTTCAGAAATACCAAAATCATTTGAATAATTTTTTTTAATAAATATGTCTCATGTTATTTCCATAAAGTTAGGAAAAAATTGGAAAAATGGTGAACCAGAGCATTACTTTATAACACAGCTGGACACAAATACATTTTAGTACCAAAATAATATTTTATTTAATTTTTTTGTAGGAAATCATTTCACATTAACAAAAATGATATATAGATAGTGGTTTCTCATGAAACATGATTGGATACTCCTATAGGTTTTCATATATTTGAAAATTAGATGGTCTCCAGGTCACTTTCATTGATAATTCAAATAGAATAATAGTTGAGTTAGATTAGTTGGATATCCAAAATATATTTTGATCCATAATGTTCTATATGTTCAGGATTTAAAGAAAAATATGATAAGTATCTATCAAATCGATAATGATGGGTTTTAATGTTGATTTTTCTAATAATTTATACTATATTTATAAAGATAACATATTATTTTTAGATCAAACATAAATGAAAATGCTTGTAATTTTGATGTAAATTCTTTATGTGAACTTCAATTGAATTTTTTATGTGATGGAAAAAATGAGTTTGGTATTTTTCCTAGAAAACATAGAAATTATAATGTATTTAATTTTTACAAATTATCTATAAAACACTTAGTTTCTAATTTTACATGTCTGAAATTTGACAATGATAATGTTTTCAATGCATGGAAAATTGGATTGAAGCACAGTTCATCAATAAAATCTATTAAAAATGATTCTATATCTAAACTACTAGAACATATCCACATCTATTTGGTTATAAAATGTGGAGTAGTAATCTTGGTTGGTAGATCTTATCTTTTCATGATTTTTTAAGATTTACTTGGTTTTATTTTCTAATAACTAAAAGAGTGTATTTTTATGTTATTATAAGATTCTTTAAAATTGTCCAAAATGAACCATATATTAAAAAAATTCATTCTGAATTGATAATGGAGAAGATTTTGAGAATGTTAACTTTAAATATTTTTTTATAGACTTTGAAATTAAACATATCTTCTCTACTCTAAAACACCTTAATATTTTTTGGGATATATGAAATTTTATTATTCAATAAATGGTATAAACTCTGTTATAAAAATACAGTATTCCTAAATAATTTTAGAAAAAAAAATCATATACGTATTTCTATATCATGAATAGTCTTTTAATATGACCCTTGCATAAAAAGATACCCTATGAATTATGGAATAATAGTAATCTTAAAGTTGGATTCTTTAATATTCTTTGATGAGAGGTTTATGTCATAGAATATTAAAGAAAACATGGTAAATATGATCCAAGTGCTCATTGATGAATATTTCTAGGATAATATGATACTTTTAAATCTTATATAGTGTACAATAAAAGGATAAGGATATTTGAAGAATCTACTAATGGGATGATTGATAAAACATAACGTTTTAGTCATAGGAAAAATCAAATTGATAAAGTTCCTAATTCTTTATTAAACTAGAAACATGAATTATTTAAAGATGATTTTGAAAATAAACTACAATATGATGCAATTTTACGTTACACAGAAAAAAACGAAATAGTTGAACCAAAAATTTTCTTACCAATAAAACCTATAAAATTAAATAATTATCCTCTAAAAAATATTATAGCAGTTTATATGCAAAATTAATGAGTAAAAGGAGTGTAAAAAACCTTGTTAAATTATCTCCCTTCCAATCTCAATCATAACCTAAAATTTTAGAGGAACCATTTGAAGTTTATAGTTGGATAATAGCTATACATGAAGAGATTAATCGGTTTAAAAGATTTAAAGTATGGTAATTGGTCAAGTGACCATAAAATTATCTAATAATATGAATAAAATGGGTTTTATAAATAAGAAATATTATAAAATGAAAATGACTAGAAATAAAGACAGATTAGTATACAAAATATATAATCTGAAAAAATGGATAACTATGATGACAGATTTTATCTTGTTTATAGATTATAATTCATTATAATAATTTTATCTTATGCATCATATATAAATTTTAGATTATATTATACATATGTAAAATCATCTTATCTAAATGCTTATTTAATTTTTTAATTCTTTGTTGAACATATATTGGGTTTTGAAAATACCCATCTACCAATTTTTTTCAAACTTATAAAATTTATTTATTGCCTTAAACATGAACTAAGAGATTTGTATGAATGATTGATTTATTTTCTTATAAAATATTTATTTTTAAAGGGATGGAAGATTTTACTCTCTTTAATAATAATTTATTCCCTATTATATTATTAGTACTCATTTATGTAGAGGATGCTATATTTCATTCATCTAATAAAAATATTTGAAATGAATTTTCAAAACATCTTCTAATGATATTTGAAATGAGTATTTTGGGAGAATTAAATATCATTCTTGACTTTAAAATATATCAAAAAAGTATGGGACTATTTTAAAACGAACTAAATATATTATTTATTTATAAAAAAAATTGGTCTTGAAATCAATTAAACTTATAAAACTCCAATGAATACCAATATAAAACAGGATTTGGATGAACCTAAAAAACAAGTTGACAAAAAGTTAAATATAGGTATGATTGGATATTTTCTAAATCCGGCTATAAGTAAACTAAAAAATATTATTTCTTTCTATATTTATTCTATATTTTTATAAAACCCAAAATAATCTCATCTTACTAATATTATAATAATTTTTTGGATATTTGAAAGGAATTATTTTTCAATGTTTACTTTACCAAAAAAAATTTGAAATTAAATTTATTTCATATTCATATAATGATTTTAGAGGTCTTATGGTAGATAGAAACAGTACATTTGGAACCTGGCACTTTTTAGAGAAGTCATTATATTCCTGTTCAAGTAAGAAACTACCTTCTATTGTTTTATCAATAGTTGAGGTAGAATATATTTCCACTGGAATTTATTTGGAACAATTGTTTTGGTTGAAACAAACACTTTTAAAATTTGGATTAAATTTCCATAATATTCTTATTTAATGGGACATTGAAAGTAAAAAATATTGTGAAAAATCATGTGACTCACTCAAGGAAAAATTATATTAACATAATATATAATTTTCTATGAGATCATGTTCTAAAAGGGGATATATATTTATAATTTTTTAATAATAAGTTTCAACTAGAGGATATTTTCACTAAACCACATCCCATTGATAGTTTTGAATTTATTAAGAGGTATTTAGTTATATTAAATTTTAAATAAAATTATTATTTTATTTAATAAATCCATTTATTTGAAATAATATATATATATATATATATTAATATATATATTAAAGTTTTAAATAGATTAGTTTTATTTTTGTTATTTCTAATTATTTTACTTTTTTAGATATTAATTCTTTATTAGTTTTTTTACTAAATTAAAGATTTATTATGCTTTTTGAAAAAGTGTCCTTTCAAAATTAAAATCAATAATTATTATTCTAAGTATTTTTTCTAGTGGCTAAAAAGAAGTCAAAAAAACAATTATGAACTACCCCCTACTCTCTATTATGCTCAATCTAAACCCCTTTTTAATTTTAGAGAGAATAATTTCTCTTCAAACACTAAGATCCAAACCTCATACATTTAGATTTTCTATAATAGATAAATAAAATGAGGAATATGACGAATGACAGGGAAAATATAATCACCAAAGATCATCATGATCCGATAGATGAGTCATCTAATGGAACATTTTCTATTTTGAGTGGCTATTTCAGACAAACTAACTGTTAATGTAATTAATGGGTTTTCAAGGATTATAATTTATTTTAAATGGTAAAAATATTTAGTATGTTTTTGATTGTGATGAAAAAGGGCTTTATGAACATAAATAGTTTATATTTTGTGAAATTGATTACGTAGTCTCCTCAAAGGTAAATAATTTAGAGTTTTCATTCGTTTAATTTGGAATACCAAAGATTCTTCAGTGTGACCATGAAGGATTTTTTAACTTTAGTCTTTGATATATTGGATATGAAGGGCATAAAATTGAGGATATTATGTTTTTATATTTTTTGATCCAATATGGTGTGATGTTTTCTACTAATAGTTCTTAAAAATAAGCATATGATATTGTCAAACCTGATCAATCTACAGTAGTTCCTAGGATTTTTTAGTTGGAGAAAATTCATTTTCCTGACATGTAAAAAATTGATTTTATGTTAAGAGAAGTTATGTTAAATTTCCATAGATATATGTTGAGGTAGATGAATCAATATTGTAAAATGGATTATATAATGTCATTTTATCCATATTGGAGACTTATTTGTCTACTTTTGTAAATAAAGAATAATATTTTTATTATTCAAAGAGTTGTTTGATGTCATCATAGTGATATTCATTCTACTAGAACCTTAATAAAATTTGGTTTCATTTGGAGAACTATGATAGGAAAGATGATGAATTTTAGTACTGGTGATCAATAAGTATCAGGTGCTCATTATAAAAGAGTTCAAGGAAACTAGAAGTCAACCGTATCAGTACTAATTCATGGTGAATAATCTAGTGATTCCAGAATAGAGGGACTTGTTGACGAAACATGAAGGAAAATTATGGTTGATGTGAGTGACCCAATTGCTATAAGAGGTTTCAATCAATCTCTAGAATAACCCTTAGGATACTCCAACAGTGAGGCTCTAGTTACAAGGCTTATAAAAAGATAAGAGCCTATGGTTCTGGAAAAAGAAAGGTGAGGTTGTAGAAGTCGAAAAAAGTGATTATGGGTGTTATAATTACATCTATATAAAGTCAATTTAAAAATAAATATTTGATAGAGGCTCATGAAGACAAACAGTTTGAAAATAATTATTAATATGGTTATAAAGTGGACACACATATATATAAAACTACTGAAATGATTGAAAATCAGATAGTTTCTGTTGTTGAAGAATCATTAGAGAAGGATGTTGTTCAATCTAGAGAGAAAAAAATAGTTATATGAACTTTTTCATCATCATAAATTTAAAGGACATAAGGGCATTCCATTATTGTGGTTGAAGTAGGAAAACCCTTAAAATTTCAAGAAGAATAATCTTATGAATATCTTAGTTCCCAAATAAAATATTATATTTAAAATTTTAATCATATGAAAAAAGTAGATAAAAATATATAATTGAATCTAGATATTTCTAGAAAATATTTAGAAGATATGAAAAATGCAACTATTCCAAAGGTAGAGTTAGAATCAATTAAATCTTAGCTGTGAAACCTAAGAGAGAGATATATTTATAAAAAATATTTTGATTCATTTTATATAGAAATGACTAACCATATAAGAAAACATAGAGAAGTGTCAATTTAAAAGTCTGATTTTTGGATAATTAAGGAAATACATGGGGATAGAATTTGAAATAATAAAATGTAACTCATGTCTCGAAAGGGATTCTACATATATTCATCTGACATCTCCAAATTTTATGAGGAGTTATGAATAAATTATTGTAGATTTATCTCTAATAAATTATCAGTTTCATAACCTTTAGGGAGATAGCATTCATATTCATACTTAACTGGACAATCAAAATGATCTTATTCAAAAATTCATATATGTTGATCCAAGTATTTAAAACCTTATCAATAAATTAAGTGAGATGAAATGAAGTTTGTACAGTCCTCAGAGGTTATCCATTAATTTCTAAAAATTAATTTAGCTGAATATCTAAAAATGTTGTAGCAGTCCATGATTTTGATGAAATAGTGGAATGGGATTTCTAAAAATAATTTTGAAGCGATAGTAAGAGAACTCAAGATTCTTTATCAATATATTTGAGATTCTTTTACATATGATTTATCATCATAACCTAAGTCTTCACCCTCACTCAATATTGTATCTAAAAATTTTAGAGACATGTATTTATTTTAATCAGAGATATGTTTTGATGAAATATTATTCTTTCTTATATTATTTTTCTTTGATTCTTGTTTCTTTGTCCAAATCTATTGATTTTACAAGAATTGTTTTATCTTATAATATGATAACATTCATTTCTTATTTTTTTGAACATTAATTGTGTTACATTATCTATTTCAATACTATAATTTTGATATCACAAAAAGGAGAAAAAATTTGGGTACACACAAAATTCCTATCACTATGATATATTAAAAGAGGTGAATGGGAGATGTTTATAAATTTCAATATTTTATAATTTTGGATAATTTAACAATTTTGTTTAGAAAAAATAACTTTTTCATAAAATTATTTATTCATCTAAAATTTATAATAACATTAAATGAGAATTGAAAAAATTTATGTCGCTTAAAAACTTATTTTATTTATATCCACATTTCAAATATTTTATATTAGTTTTTTATATGGGTTTTGTGATAATAAAAAAGTAGGAGATTGTTGGTCATGTGTTATCTCAAAAATATTCATTGTTTCAATAATATTTTTTTTAATTACTCTTGATTTTCATGCTCACAAATACCACTGTTTGTTTTACTAATGAAACTCCTTTATGATTTTTTTGAGATTATATTTTATGATAAATTTATATTTTTCTAATGTTAGTTTCGAGTTAAAGTATTCTAGACCTATTTTTGAGAAGTCTAGAAACACTATTTATAACCAACATTTGTATGTGGGACATATGAGTTTCAAACACTATTTTTAGAAAGCAACAACACTTTAATACCCTATGTTTAGAGTGAATGTACTGATTAGGTACCCTATGATATTATAACATTATAGACTAGGAACCATAATTTTGGAACCATACCTAAATTTTTTGATCTAACATATGGTTCAACAGCAAAATGTTTTTATGTCATCTGTAACATCCCATGATTTCATAGTACGTTATTTCTTTAATCTAATTCAATATCTTGCGCTACACGTAACATCGAGTTTGAGCGCACCACGACTTACCTAACTAGACATTAAAAAAGTGATTAAGAATAGAATTAAATTTATTTTGAATTATATATATATACTATAAAATTTTAACACTCATATTTTTTTGTTTCTTAGAGATAATATAAGGACCAATTCAATTTTTCAGATAATAGATGTATTTTTCAAAAAATGCAATTTTACAACCTTTTAATGGTGAACCCTCTTTAAATTCAATATTTGACCCTTTTATATATTAAATTTGACAAAATATATTTATTATTTAGAATAGGTACATTAAAATGAAGTTTCAATAAATTTTTGGTGTTTTTCTGAAAACATTCATATTTTGGTGAATAGTAAAAAATACTCTATTTTAATTGAAAACAACTTTTTTAAATGAAATAATTTATAGTGTTAAATTATATATATGAATGGTTTTGAAGTATAATTAGATTATATTTTTATAATTTAATAAAATTTAGGCCATTTTATGTATTTTAACATTTATATTTGACATAAACACATGTCAATCTTTTGATAGTTTTTTCTTTTTAAAAACCTGCTTCTTGGTTTTAACAGCAAGAATTAATCTTAAATTAATTATTTAAGCACTTATGTTTTGAACATGTTAAAATATAATTAATTTTTGAATTTGTAATATCAAAATTATCTTAGGGTGAATTTTTGTTATTTTTCTTAAAACATTCAATTTTTTATGAATAGTGAAAAACACTACGTTATTGTTTAAAACCAAATTTTTATTTAAATAATTAATTATTTTATTCTAATATATTTTTGGTAAAAAATAGAAATAAAAACTATATATGTTCAACATAATTAATTATTTTAATTTTATAATAAGTTTAGTTATATAAAAGTTTATCGAAATTTTTATAGTCTTTTACCCACCTCAGAGAGGCATTTGCAAATTTGAATAAAAAATAATTTTACTGCTTATGTGTGTTGAATTTCAAAAATCCGTGAGAAACAGTTAATATCAGTAAGTAAAATTTGGATCAATAAGAAGAATTTTTTTGGAGAATAGTAAATTTTTACTTTTATTTACCACGTTTAAAAGTAAATAGGCTAATTAAGGGTAAAAATGATATCATAATTAACATAACAAAGGTCATAATTCTATTGGATAAGTATAATTCTACCAAAAACAACCGTAGTAATAAAATATGGTCCTTCTTGATCCAATTGGATTATATTAGGACACTTCTTATTATTTTATTTAAAGAAGAGTTAAAAGAGTTAAATTCAACGTTTAATAACTAAACCATTTTAAATATTGGGTTACGCACAACATAAATTTGACTATAAATTTTCATTAGAAATTTAAAAAAAATTCATACGTAATGGTATTTTATTTATAATTTTTAGACATTAAATAATTTAATTTATTTAGGACACAATGATGATGCAATAATTACCTTATTAATGAAATATTAAAATAATTGATATTATAAATATCCAAATAAATGTAAATTGAGACTTCTGATGAATTACACTAATTTTCATGGTTAATATTCTATTTTAGGGTTGGTTAAATAAATTTTATTCTATTTATAACGTTTTTATTACTTTCAAAAAATCAAATACTAAAGAGTGTCAAAATTGACATAATTGAGTTTTTTAAAACCAATATTATATTATTAATTGATATAATATTTCTAAAAATATAAGGTTCGTAAAATTGAATTAGATAAGGTTATAAATACTAATAATTAACCACCTGGGGTCATCTTGTCCTGTTATTTTATGTTTATTAACCATGTAATATAAAAATACAAAGAGACATGGTAAATGTCAAACTATTTAAATAAGAGTTAAATATAAAATATAAGGTTAATATGATGACCAAAACCTATTGATTTGAGAGGTTTTATACTTATCCTTACCTTATCCTAGAAATAATTCATTTTGGAGCCATTAGAAACCGAAAATATTTTATTATAAAATAATATTTCAAGCTTTTCCTAAAGTTACTCTCACCTATCTTATAAAAGCGCACTTCCCCATCTCATAATTTCACACCACCAAAGCCTTTTGGATTGCCCAACCCCAACCCAAATATCCTCCATACTTTCCTCCATTCATCCTAGAGGCCTTTCTTTGGTCAAAATTCTATCTTAAAGTTCCCTTTTGATCAAATTAAAATGATGAACATGAAGAATAGGTAAATATTTCATCACCTCTTTCAAGTTCTTTTCTTCTTCCACTTCCTCTTTCATTGTTGTTTCCATACAAAAATAATAAATATAGTACCTTCTACATACTATGATGTTATTATAAATATGGTACAACCATGTTCGTTATTCTATCCATCCTATAAATGACAAAGTCACCATACGTGCATACGTATGGATTACCGTCTCCATGTCGTGTTGTAGTTTGTTATTCAAAAACATCATTATTTTGATGGGTATAATAATGAGAATAAATGAGGTAAATAAAAAATATAACATGTTTATGATTCTGTATATATGATATACCATCCAATTACAAACGATTTTGCCATCAATATAATGATATTGTCACTTGTGCGTACGTACGGATTACCGTCTCCGCGAACGTGATGAAATTCATTCCCCATCGTAAGCATTCAAGAATAATTTTAATTTTTTGATTAAAAATAAAGTTTATGAACATAATATCATTCTATATATGAATCCAATAAATCATATCCATAAAAAACATGGCTTATTTAACCAATAATATAGAGGAAAATGAATCAGATAACACCTAAAATGATGATACTATTGAAATATTATTAACAATGAAATATTAGAGGATAATATATGATATCTTATTTATGTATATAGTTATTTCATAATTAAAAAACAATATTTTAACTGTTATATAGGATTTTATCATACCAATGATTAAGTAAAAGTATAAGGTAAGGGTTAATTCTACAATCTCTTCACTTATCCGAGGTTTTTAATACGTAAGTATCTACTGGGACCTCTTTATATTTCACAACCGTTTATTCTTAAAAATATAATTCAAAACATTTTTACTATTTACTAGACAGTGGGTTAATGTAATTTATACCCTTATTAGACCATATATTTTTTGAAAGTAATATTTCAGTCGTTTTCCGAAAAATGTACTTTATATCTTTTTTGACAAAATTAAGGTAATAATGTTTTTTTAACTTTTATGGCGGGTGCGGCTATTTTCTGCCATTATAACATCATTGAAACATCCCGTACAAGCATATAAGAATATTTTCAAAATAATTTTTTTTATTTTATAATTATATTACATTAATATTATTTCAAAATAGAATGATATTTTTTCCTAATTGTTTTTTGATTTCATCTATGTCAATATACTTTTGATGAATTTTATGATTATTTGAAGTTGATTTACTATGATAAAAATCATCCATATTATATTGAAGTTTTTGAGATATGTTTGACTGTGAATGTGTTATTTTTAGACCATTCATGGTTTATCGATACTATATTAACATTTCGTATTCTAGTTTTAATACGAATGTTTATATTATGTTTAAACCTTTTCTTATTATGAATGCATTAGACTTAGTAAGTGATGGGTGGATCCCACTATAGCTCCTTAATGCATCGGTTGGTCTCATGAGAAAAACAAGTGTCTTATCAAAAGACCTTAACAAAATAATATTCTTATTCTTGGAACAAGGCCTTGACTATGTGGTTTTAAAGACTGTCATTATACATTCCATCATTATGAAATTGGATATTGAAATTTCATGTGATTATTCGACTAGTAGAATATCCTTGTGAATAAGTAAATTGAATTATTTGATTTTATCTTTGTTATATTATGCTTAAGTTTATGTTTATAAGGCTTTTGTTTTATTCTTATACATTTCCTTTAATGTTTATGCTTATTTATTAAATTTTCTGCTATATTGTTATCCATACTGAGCATCTGAGCTCACCAATTTCTTATATTTTATTTTCATAGGATTACAAGAAGTTAATTATTATTGATAAGTAGGGTTAAGCTAGGAGATTAATGGAATTCTCAAAGGATCATTTATATTGTGTTTTATTTTATAATGTTTAATGTAATGGTCATGTATGTAATCTATTTTCCAAGACTGCTAAACCGATTGGTCCTTCGGGACTTGATTGGTTGTAATCATGCCAATGTATTAAAATAATACATCGACTCTGGGTAAATGGGGTCTGATCATTACAGTTGATACTAGAGGAAGTTTATAAACAACCTTGGAAATATATTTAGATGAACTCTGATTAAGTAACATTACCCTAAGATAGAAATTGAGGATTAGAATAGAAGAACTTCCTATAATTTCGGTAATGTAGAGATTATGTGAATTTTCCAAGAAATACATCCCTGTCTAGATACAAGCAGGTAGAGGCGGCTCTGGCACAGATTTACCTAGGAGTGAAAACTCTAACAAAGATTTTTGATCTTGAACCAAGGTATCCTCATACCCGACAACGAGCCTTGCTGCACTCTTGGTTAAGACACTGCCGAGGGATATGCTTAAGATAATTCAAATTTTATTTACAGGCCATTTTGAAGGATTTATGAGTAAATATATCATCAAAGAAAACATTTTATTATTATATATTATATGCATAATATTTTCAATTTACATTAGGTATTTTACAATATTTTAATTATTCATTTTGATTCATAAACTAACCTAGTGTATTCCATTGTTTAGAAATGTCACCTAGTAGAAGGAATGATAATTCCAGCAATACGCATGATTGAAAGATTAAGAAGGATCATATATTTCATGGTATTAAGACAAAATTTAAAAGGGAATTAGTCTCCCATGTATTCTCATAATATGATGAAATATTATCATGTGTTAATAAGATAAGTAAAGATATCTTCAAGTCCTATGGATTTAAAGGGAATCAGGAGAAGAAAAGGATAGAAGAGAGAAAGATGGATAATCGGAAGAGGGAAAAGAAGGATTTTCCAATATGTGATAACTATGGAAAGAATTACCTTAGTAAATTATTGTAGGTAATGGGGGTTTGTTATATGTGATGAGAAAAAGGACACAAAGTACATGATAACAAGAGTAAGAAAAAGTTTTCAAGTGTGCAATGCTTCATCTGCAAGGAGTGGGGACACTACACGAATCAATGTCCAAATCATTAGAGTATGCCCCAAATGATGGTATTAGATAATAATCAAGTAATGATACTACCACAGATGAAGAGGAATGACTAGTGTTATTATGTTTTTATTAAAGAATTTTTTCATTTGAGTGTAGTATCAATGATGTATTGGTTATATAAATTTTATAAATAAATAAGGATTGTACTTTAATACTATCTCATCGAGGATTTGAGATTATCTGGTTATAAAAAAAGTTATATAGTATCAAGTTAATATTTTTGGAAAATACATGGTTGAAGTAAGGATAAACATTAATATGGTACAAATACGGAGGTAGTGATTTTGGAATAAGATATGATTTATTTGGATAAATTATATTCGACATTCTTGACTACATGGGAAATAATTAATTTTATGTTTATTGCATTTTTGTTGGAGTATACAACATTTTTGGATAATATATGTATATAGAGTATTCTATAAAGAATTAGGGAGCGTGAATGTAATCGATAAGGTTTTACGGTAATTTTGGGTGATACAGTGTTTTAAAATAATACGTGATTAAGGTATTCATATGTTATTACGTGGAAAAAGGATCATCATTGTGTTTACCTTCCTTATAAATTATTGATTGTGAGTTTGGAAAGAATTATTTTTGTTATGTCTAATGGTTGGAAACGATTAATTTTGACATTGGATACTATTTTTAATGTTAAATAATTTCTTTAGATTATTTTTGGATTGTCATAAAAAGGGAAACCTGAAGGTCGAGTGATAACCCGTCGTGTCCAGCAAGGCTGCAAGACTTGAACCCAAAACTGAATGGTGACAATGGTGCATCACCTACCACTAGCCTACATGATTTCCTAGTTTGTGTAATATAGTTTTTTTTAAATAGTCTGACAAATGATTTATAAATTAATTCTTTTTGGAATCCTATACGATTAGGATAAATAGAATATTTTGGAACTCTATTATCTTTTAGAGTGAAAGATGAGTTTGTGGTAGGAATTAGTTGAAGGATAAAACTCTACTTGTCAAGTATATTTCTACTCTCTCTTATTCTATGAATAAATTAATTATTAAACTTTAAGAAATGGGTCTTAAAACAAAAAATGTTTTATCCTAATACCTTATGTTTTGTTGAACCGATGATATTTTAAATCATTATAGATTGATGGCTTTGAGGCCCTCAATTTTACACTTGTCTGCGATTGATGACCTCAATTACTCCCTAGAAATATTTACATTTTCCTCATATTATGTGTCCTTAATATCCATCAATATTACCTTAATTGAGATCATAATTTGGTGGTGACTTTTTAATTTCCCTTTCCCTCTTATTAAGACTAAATTTTACTAACCCAATTTCTATGGTGGGTTTTCCACGAAGATATTTTCCTGTTTTTAAACTTTTATTTTCAAAGAACAATTTCAAATTGAAAGTACACAATTTATTGAGGTATGGGATAATGTAACACCCCAATATTATATTGTACAATATTTCTTTAATTTAATTTAATAATTTTTTCTAAATGTAACCCCGAGTTCGATCGCACCATGACTTTCAAAACTAGACGTTCAAAAAGTTGTTATGAATAGTATTAACTTCATTTTGAATTATATATATATATCCTAAATAATTTTTACATTCATATATTGTATTCCTTATACATAATATAAGGACACATTCAATTTTTCAGTTAAAAGAAGTATTTTTCAGAAAATGGAATTTTACTACCTTTTAATGGTGATCCATTTTTAAATCCAATATTTGAAACATTTATATATTAAAATTGACAAAATAAACTTCTATTTATATTCAGAACATAAAAATTTAGTTTAGATAAATTTTTGATGTTTTTCTGATAATTATCATATCTGGATGAATAGTGAAAAATACAATATTTTAATTGAAAACAACATTTTAATCGAAATGATTTATAGTGTTAAATTATGAATTGGAATGGTTTTGTTGTATAATAAGATTATATTTTTATCATTTCATAAAATGTAGTTCATTATAAGTAATTTCACATTTAAATTTGACAAAAACACATGTCAATATTTTGATAGTTATTACTTTTTAAAAACCCACTTTTCGGTTTTGAAAAGGGGAATTAATTTTATATTAATTATTGTAACCAATATGTTTTGAACTTTGTAAAATAGAATTAATTTTTGAGTTCAAAATATCAAAATTATCTTAGGGTGAATTTTGGTTATTTTACTGAAAACATTCAATTTTTGATGAATAGCGAAACACACTACGTTATTGTTTAAAACTGACATTTTATTTAAACAATAAGTTATTTTGTTTTAATATATATTAGGTAAAAATATATACATAATTCCAATATATGTTCAATCTAAATCATTGGAGTCCTTTTATAATAATTTTTGATATATAAAATTTTATCGAACTTTTTATTGTCTTTTACCCACCACCTCCTAGGAGCATTTGCAAATTTGCTTAAAACATATA
The DNA here is from genome assembly GCA_963277665.1 of Viscum album. Classification (NCBI taxonomy): domain Eukaryota; kingdom Viridiplantae; phylum Streptophyta; class Magnoliopsida; order Santalales; family Viscaceae; genus Viscum; species Viscum album. Next base: position 1,891,510,988 of record OY728165.1, on the reverse strand, counting down.
TTTACGGCTTATGTGAGTTGAATTTCAAAAATCTGAGAGAAACAGTTAATATCAGTAAGTAAAATGTTGTTCAATAAGAAGAAAATACTTTTTTGGGTGGAATAGTAACTTTTGACTTTTATTTACCACTATTTAAACACCATAGGGTGATTAAGGGTAAAACTTTTATCTTAATTACCCTGACACATGTCCTAATTCTATTAAATTATTATAATTAGACATAAACAACCTTAGGAATAAAATGTGTTCCTCTTTTGTCCACTTGGATTAGATTAGGACATTTTTTTTAATGAAAAGTTAAAAGAGTAAAATTCAATGTTTAATAACTAAACCATTTTTAGTATAGGGTTACACAAAATATAAATTAGACTATTAATATTAATTATAAAACTAAAAATATATCCTACATAATGTTATTTTCTTTATAATTTTTAGAAAATATATAATTTAATTTATTTAAGACACAATGATGATGTAGTAATTACCATATTAATTAAATATTAAAATAATGGATATTATAAATATCCAAATAAATGTAAATTCAGACTTATGATGAATTCCACATATTTTATAGAATAATATTACATGTTAGGGTTGGTTAAATAAATTTTATTCTAGGTGGTAACGTTTTTATGGTTTTCTATAAAATCAAATACAAAATAGTGTCAAAATTGTTAGTATTGAGTTTTTAAAACAAATATTATATTATTAATTGATATAATATTCTTAAACATATATGGTTCAGCCTTATGAATTATATAAGGTTATATTTATTAATACAGAACATCATGGGGTGCCTTTGTCTTGTTATATTATGTTTATTAACAATGTAATATAAAAATACAAGGAGACATGGTAATTGTCAAACTATTTAACTAATGGTTAAATATAAAAGATAAGGTTAATATGATGACCTAAACCTGTATAAAACCAGTTGGATGAGATTTGTTTGACCCATGTACACCTTAGACTCAAAATAATTAATTTTGGACCAATTTGAAATCGAAAATGATTTTATTTTAAAATAATATTTCAAACTTTTTCAAAAGTCACCTTCACCTCTCTTATAAAAGGGCACTTCACCTTCTCTTAATTTCACACCACCAAAGACTTTTTTCTCGGCCAAACCCAACCCAAATATCCTCCAAACTTTTCTCCCTTCATCTAGAGGCATTCCATTGGTCATAAATCCAATCTAAGGAGCCCATTTGATCAAATACAAAGGAAGAACCCAAATAAGAGGTAAATATTTCATCACCACTTTCATGTTCTTTCTTCTTCCACTACCTCTTTCATTGTTGTTTCCATACCAAAATAATAAATCCACTACCTTATACACACATTTATGTTATTATATATATATATTTATCATAAAACAATATTATTTATTCAATCTATCATACAAATGACAAAGTCGCCATACGTGTGTACGGACGGATTACCGTCTCCACGTCGTGGTGTAGTTTGTTATTCAAACACTTAATTATTTGGATGGGTATAATAATGATTATAACTAATTAAATAATAAATATAACATTTTAATGATTCTATATAAATGATATACCATCCAATTACTTAAAATTTCTCCATCAGTATAATGATATTGTCGCTCGTGCATATGTAAAGATTATCGTCTCCACAAACGCGATGAGATTCATTCCACATCATAATCATTCAAGATTAATGTTCATTGTATGGTTAAAAATAATGTTTATGAACATAATATCATTATTTATCTGAATAAAATACATCCTATTCGTAACAAAAATGACTTACGTAACCAAGAAAAGGAAGGAAAATGAATCCGTTAACACCTGAATCGTTGTTACTACTAAAATTTTATTAACAATGAAATATTAGAGGATAATATATGATATCATATTTATGTATATAGTTCTTGTATAATTTAATAATAATTTTTTTACTATTATATCAGAGGTCAACATACCACCGAATAAGGAAATGTACATGGTAAGGGTTAATTCTACAATATCTTTACCTATCTGACGTTGTTAATATGTAAGTATCTACTTTGACCTCTTTATCTCCCACATCCATGTTTTCTTAAAAATGTAATTCAAAAAAATTTTACTATTTAGTAGATGATGGGTTAAATTCATTTATACTCTTATTAGACCATATATTTTTTGAAAGTAATCTATCTGTCGTTTTTCAAACATGTTTCTTTATGACCTTTTGACAAAATTAAGTTAAGAACGTCTTTTTTTAACTTATTCGAAGGGTGCAATTATTTTCAGCCATTATAACATCGTCGAAACATTACATAATAGATTATAAGAATATATTCAAAATAAATTTTTTCTTTTATAATTATATGACTTTTAAATGATTTCAAAAAAGAAAGAGATATTTCTATAAAAAAAAGTTTGATTTAATCTATGCCAATATCCTTTTGGTGGATTTTAAGATTGTTTGAAGTTGAATTCTTATGATCCAAATAATCCATATTGTATTGAATTTTATGTGATATGTTTGATTGTGGATTTTTTATTTTTACGCCATTCATGGTTTATGGATAATGTATTGACATTGCATATTCTAGTTTTAATACGAATGTTTATGTTATGTTTAAACATTTTCATATGAGGAATGCATTGAACTATGTAAGTGACGGGCAGAGCCCACTATAGCTCCTAAATGCACCAGAAGGTTTAAACAGACAAAATAGTGTCTTGGAACAAGGCCTTGAAAAATTCTTATTTTTAGTATTGGCCCAAGGCCTTGAATATGTGGTTATGATATCTGCCATTATGCATTCCATCATTATGAAATTAGATATTGAAATTGCATATGACTATTTGACTAGTAGTATATCCATTTGAATAAGTAAATGGAAATATTTGATTTTATCTTTCCATATTATGCTGATTTTTATGTTTAAAAGTCTTTTGTTTTAGTCATATACATTTCCTTAAATGTTTATGCTTATTTATGAATGTTTATTCTATATTGTTATCCTTACTGAGCATCTGAACTCACCCCTTTCTTATGTTTTAATTTCCCAGGATTCCAAGAAGTGTATTATGATTGATAAATAGGGTTATGCTAGGTGATTAATGGAATTATCAATGGATCATTTATGTTGTGTTTTATTTTCTAATGTGTAATGTAACGTTCATGTATGTAATCTATTTTCAAAGACTGGTAAACTGATCGGTCCTTCGAGACTTGAATCCTTGTAATCATTCCAATGTATTAAAATAATTCACCATCTTTGGGTAACTAGGGTCGGGGCGTTACATCATCCATATGTTTTCAACTATACTTTCAATGTTTACCCCACATTTGAATTGGAAAAATATGATGATTAAATTCAATATATCTTTTGTGATTTAAAAAATGGTCTCTTTTAGATTAAATATGTATTTTAAATTTTTCTGAAGGCCATTTTATATTATCAATGATAAATGTATTAATTCGACACTATTTCTTAGGTATGTTAAGATTTGATTTTTACTTTCAAAATTCAAATAATTATAATTTATCACATGATATTTTTGGATCTATTTAACCAGAATAAAATAAAATTTATCTTGAAAAATACAATGATTAATATCATTTGAATTTTTTTTGTTGTTTTTATGCATAAAAAAATATCATATAGGTGAACTCTATTTTAGATATAATATATGAACAGTACTAAGGATAGATCTTATAAATTATTCCTTTTACACCCTCCATATAAAACACAATTATTTTAGTAAGTGTATTCCTTTAAATATATACAATGTTGAATATCTTTTAACCCAAAAAACACATAACTAAAATGAGTTGTGACTTATTAAAACAAACCATCAAAAACTAAAATGATAGTAATCAATTATGATACTTAAATTGAAATATTTTTTTTTCTATTTATGAGATTTAATGATTAGAAAATAAATATGTAATATGATATGATTAAAATTATTCAATGTTAGAAAGTGTAAATTTTCAAGGAACTATTTTTAAAGATTAGTTTATTTTATCATTATATGTTAAATTAATTTATTTTAAAGGAAAAATTTTATAATGTATTACATTTAAATTTTAAAACTAATATATTATATATATTTAAATGTTAATTTATTTAAATAATACATAATGTTTAACCGGGTCATTTTTTTTATAAAATTGAATTTTCTTTACATTTTATATTTTAATGAAAATGATAAATTTATGTATTTTTCAATTTTATATTTACAAAATGTAATAAAAATAATTCATAATATATAAATATCTTAGAGTTAAATTTTATGATTTCTTGAAAAGGATTATTTTTGTGTGAATAGTGAAAAATATCGATTTTAAAAATACTATCACTTTTATGGAATAATTATGATATAAAAACAAAAAAAATTAAATTTTATAAAATATTTTATCTTTACCATTCCTATATTTAATATGTAGTGTAATTAGATTAAAAATATAATGTTAAACTTAGAAATCTATTTTTGATGTTTTGGAAATAAAGGTAATGTTTTATTCTAATTATGTTATTATCCTTTTCATTAATTAAGAAATTATATTGTTACATTTGTTTTTAGATTGATTTTACAGATAAATAAATAACTTATTTTCATTCATAATCAATATTTTTTTAGGATAATAAATTATATAAATTATTTTTTGTATAAATTAAATTCTATGCCCAAAAAGAAATTTTTATTGAATACAATTTTTTGTTGAATTTCTCATACTTATATTAAAATTAAATTTTCATTCACTAAGAATTGAATATAAAAAATATATTCCATATTATTAATTTGTATGTTAAAATTATTTAATAAATTTGAATTAATTTTAATTCCTAGTGAGTAGTTATCAATGTTAAAATGTAAGTGACGGTTATAAGGTTTTAAAAGTATAAAAAGGGTTAAACTAAGAGATTAAACATAAAATATAACTCTAAAAATTATAAATTTGATTATTTTATTAGATTTGGACCTTAAAATATCCTATATTATATATTGGACTCATTTGGATCCAATTTACCAAATCAATACAATTATTATGCTTAAAAGTTCATAATATTTATAGTTGTTCCACTCTCCCCACATATTAAATATAACATCCTGTTCCCACATATCCACACCACTTGAGAAACTTAGAGAAACCAATTTCCCCCAAAATACCTTTAAATCAACCTTATACCCGACCTATATATTTTTGGGTATTCAAAAGACCCTTCCAAGAATCATTGTAGTGTTTTTAAAAGAGATTATCAAAGGTAGAGTTATATTTTCTTACCATGTTGTTCCTAGTTTATTTCAACATAAATATCACTAATATACAATAAAAATATCTTAAAATAACTAAATATGTAAATTCAATACATTTAAATGTTTTTATGTTATTTTTATAACTATTCCATAACTCATTTTCATCCAATGAGAAATGAAAACACCGCCCGTGTGAAATACCATCTCCATGAAGTGATGTGTTTTGTTTTTAATCACTACATCATACATATAGTTATTTTTATGTATTTAATATATATATATATACAGAAAATATTTATTAAATAATTTTAATTATATGAGGATTATATAATATCTTCCTTGTCCCTCGGTTATCCATTGGAAAATATAAATGTTTATTATATGTGTGTATAGAATACCACCTCCATGAATGAACCTTTTCATTTTTTATTTCCCTATCACATGAATACTCATAATGATTTATTTGATTAATATATATGATATTTATAATATTATTTTGATACAACAATGGTAAAACTAAAACTACGTTATATTCATTGCATTGTTTGAAAAATGAAAATGTGGCTCATGCATAAGTGTAAACTATTACCTCCATGAAGAATATATTAAATTTTTCATAATATCCTTATATGGATGAAAATAAAATTTTACATAATTTATAAATATTTTATATATATATGTGTGTGTGTGTGAAATTACAAACATTATTAATGTTATAAAAGCCTGACTAATGTGAAATGATCAAAATGGCCAAGTCAAATGATGCATGAGAGACAAAATAGTAAAATAATTGATTTTAATAGAGAATTATGAGTAATTCCATAAAAATGAAGTTATGAATAAATTATTTACAACAATATAGATAAAATATAGATTTTATATAGATTAATAATATATATAAATTTATTTTACATGAGGTTGGAATGCATTCACCATGGTAGAATCCAAGGTAAGAGTTTATTTAACAATTTAATATTTATTACGAATTGTTTATGATAAATTTATATTTGTGTAATTTTATAATATTTACCCCGTAAAAAATGTTCTTTCCTTTAATATGGTAATTTTTTGGGGTTTATGTATTAAAACTATTTTTATTCAATTTATTAATTAAAAATACTGAAAGAATATGTTTATGAAAATATGATCATAATTATCTACACTTGGTCAAGAATATTTTAATGCCATTTCAATGTACTTAAATATGTTTTATAAAAGTTTTATCTCTACATAATTTTTTGAAATTGGCCATTTTTACTAACTTTTAATTTATTTTAAAATATTACAATCAATATTTTCTAACATTTTTCATATGTATCACTTTTTACTTTTTTTACAAAAGTCTAAATATAGTGTTTTTAACGATTACCTCATAAATCCATTTAAGAATACTATACTTGTTATTTTTATCAATATTATATTTATTTTTTTTATTTTTTTAAAAGAATATCATTTTCCCATTTTTTAATGATTTTTTGGTTTCTTTAATAAAATTATTAAATGAATATGATATTTCTTCTAACATTGAATACTATTTTAGAATGTTTTTATAATGGTATTTTTAATCTAAATCAACATTATTTAAAGAACATTATTCCGAACTAATGATATAATCTAATGATATCGTCCACCTTATCCATCTAGATGTATTATGATCATGATATTCTATTGATTTTGATTGTTGACATTCAAAATACTTGACACAATATGAGTATTTATTGATTGATATGGAGTATTGATTATAAATTGTATTGAATATTTAATATATAATGAATATTTTTATTTCACCTCGATGCATTGGTGTATCTTATAAGACAAACTATCTTGGGTATTTAGGGTACTACTTACCTAATTCTGTATGTTGTCTTAGTGTATAGGCCTTCACTATATATAACATATCCTGGTTGAGAGGCCTTTATAGAATATAAGGTGCCTTGGTTAATAGGAAGTGATGAAATATAACTTTTTTTTTTTGAGAGGGCTTGATGGTATGTAATATATCTTAGTTGATAGGCATTGAAAATATATATGATATATTGTTTGAGAGACCATGAAGGTAAGATCAAGATGTTTTGTAAAATGCATTCCATCGTTATAAAATCAGTTATTTTTTCGATGGGATTACTATGTTTTCTTCCATGGATATATTTCCTACATAATTTATTCATAATATGAAAAATTTATTAATCATTTACTCCAATATATTGTTTATTCCATATGTATATATGATAGATTCTATTATACACATTCCATTTCTGTACATCTATGATCACCCTTTATTATTATTTCCATTCCACATGGTACCAAAAAGATATATTTGAATTATTTTTTAGTATTTATATATAACATAATAAATTTTATATGATTTTTACGAGCTATAATTCAAGTTTCAAATTTATTAGAGGAATTATTATAAATCTAGTCTTCCAAGGAAATTTAGTTCTTCAATACATTGGGTAGTGATATAATATATCATGTAACATAGTAAACATTGAATTAGGGTTACTAGAGACATTGTTTTTGTAGTTGGCACCAAATAATGTATTCGGACCCTTGGAATGTAGGTTTTTTATACAATATTTTGCATGATAATTTAGATAAAACCCAAGAATTTATAATAAATTTTTAGGTATTTTTATGTTATGGATAAATATTAATAATTTTTTGATCTAATAAGTGTATTTCAATATTTATAGATGGATCCCAGTGAATGGAAAAGAAAAATAACCACTCCAAAAAAATTAATGGATTTCCTAGTTATGAACGGAAACATGGATAGTGTTGGAGTGAAGTTGATTATGACTATATTAGGGTAGTTCACTTTGGTAATAGCCAATATCATTACCCATATAGAACAAACTATTACTTTACAACATTATCAAATGATATTATCCTCCTTCATTTGAGAAATACCACCGCCATTTTATAGAACAAAAAATCCCTTGATATATCAAAAATATATTAAATCATTTTAAAATAAATTTCTTTCTTTGAGATGTAATGCTATAGAGAATGTTATTATTGTACAATATTGTTTAAATGGGGATATTAGAAACTAATGGAAATTGATCCAAATATATTTTGGGAGGAGGTGATAAAGATAATGGAATGGAAGTATTTTAAGCTAATAATCTTTTAAAAATATTTTCCATCAGTGTAATGAGATAATATTGGAAGTAAATTTGTTAATTTAAAAGAGAAGGAAGAGGAATGTCTTGCTGAGTATCAGTTAATATTTAAATTATTATAAAGGCATGACATAGAATATGTACACAATCAAAAATTTACCATTTTCTATTGATTTATTAGAAATAATATGATCCTTTTAAGGGCACTAGATTCAAAACTATTTTCATCATATGATGATATAGTTTCAATTTTCATCAGAATAGGGAAATAAATATCAAAATAATATATTTTAAAATTAATTTAATAAAATAATATGAAGTTTTACTGCTTTGGAAATATAAATAAGGCAAAGAAGAAGAAATGTTGGATGGTATTTCAAACATGTGATAATTGTGGATTAAAAATACCATGGTATATGTTTAATGATAATGAGATTTTATTTTATGTATATGGATAAAGGCTATAGGGCTTATAACTACAAGGGAAATAATAATATACCAGTATAAACTATTTAAACTATAAGAAAATATGACACTATTTGAACCAGTTATCTAATAATCAAGATAATTTACCTGAGAAGTGTCCAAGAGAGAATGTTAAATCTTGTGTAATTTCTACATCTAATGTTGAGGCCAATTAAATTGTGATGGAGGGTATTTTTATTGTAAACTCATATATTATTTTATATCTATATGGTCATTTTATTTTACATGGATTCAGAATCATCCCTTTACCCTAGGAAGACTTATTTTCAAATTAATACACCTATTGGGAAAAAAATTAGTGAGAATCTATCAGGAAAGATGAATAGTTATGTAGGGGTTGATAGTATGATAGGTATGATACTTATTGTAGTGTCAAACTATGGTGAAGATACTCAATATACACGAGGTTAGAGGTGAATTTTATATTTTAAAGATCCATTAGGAAATTTTTCATAAACAAAATTCACAACACCTCTATGTTCTAATAACATGCTTGATTCTTGAAAATTGAATCCGGAAATGAAACTTAATAAAATTTTACAACAACTAAGATTCTACCTTAAAGCATATAGAATCTTATATAAACAGAGCACAAGTTTAAGGAAGTATAAGAATAATATAATTTCTTCAATAACCAAAATTACAGGGGAAAAAAATTGAAATACTACATGTAACAAGTATTAACTCTTTTAACCCAAAGAGAATGGCATCCAACAACATTGGATAATGGTCCCATTGATTTATACTTTCAAGAATGTTTGTCATACCCATACCCAGGAAAGACCTAAATATGAAGATCATTATCTATTTTGTTATCCCCGTAAGCCCTCGATTTATAAGGAAATCGACACCTCTGACAACACAAACCGAAGTATCTGATTTCAAGGAAATCGCACCTCTACCCAAAGAAAATCTGCACGAATAAAAGTTTGAACAAGTTTTTCAAACCTTTTTCACAAATCCTGAGATTTTATAAGAGCCTCTCTCTCTAGAAATCACTTCAACAAATATAATTTTTGTTGTCAAATTTCTATTCTTCAAAAGTTGTGAGGTGATTCAAATGTGCTCCTATTTGTAGGCATGACTTCGATGGTCGGCTCCCTCCTCCAACAGTCATATTTTCCTTGAATTTCGGAGGGACCTGTACATGGGTCACTCAAAAAATGATTAGTTAGTAACTGAATGCACAACACTGTTTTATAACAAAAACATATATAAGAAAAAATATAGTTACATAACCAAAATTAGTTATTTGGTGTGTAAAGAAAAATAGTTCGGATTCTAACCAAAAACACATTCGGTGTCTATAATACAAGGATATTCAGATTCTGTTTTCTATGAAATTCGGAACATGAACTCTACAGAATTCCGGAGTCTGAATTTCAAGGAAATTTGGAGTTTGGTTTAACCAGAATTTGTAACCTGATCTTATAAAGTTCTAAGTTAGAGTTCATAAGAATTCAGAGTCGGAACTCACAAAGTTTGGAGTATGAATTCATTATAATTCAGATTGAGAACTCATAAGATTTCGAAGTCTGAATTCTGAGAACTCAGAGTAATAACTCATAAGAGTTCAGAGTCCGAATTCATTAGAATTTGAAGTCAGAACTCACAAAGTTCGGAGTCTGAATTCATTAGAATGCAGAGTTATTACTCCCAAAGTTTGGAGTCTGAATTCATTAGAATTCGGAGTCAGAACTCACAAGAATTCGGAGTCTGAATTCAGTGAGTTCGGAGTCAGAGTTCATGAGAATTCGAAGTGAAAACTTAGAAGATTTCAGAGTCTGAATTTAGATAACATGGAGACTGAATTCGGATCCTTAAAATAGAATGCTTTATATCTAAGTATTATATGATTCTGAGGTTTTGGATTCAAAACATAATTTTATACTTAGAAAAATAAATAACAAAAAATATGGTAAGAATAAATTTCCTTTGGGAATGGAAATTTTCCTTAGAGAAGTATAACATTGGGTAAAATGAGATTTTCCTTGAGAAATGGTGTTTGAGATTTTCAATACAAGAATGAATATTAAAGTCATAAGGAGACCTTATTGAGTCCACAATCTCCCCTATCCATGAAGTAATGGAAAATTCATAATGAAAACCATATTTACTCAATAATCTCCTCCTTTTTGGAAAGTAGAATCATCCTTACGAAAAAGAATAAAAGTTGTTAGAAAATATTTTTCTAGAATCTGAAAGTACAACTTATCTCCCTTATCGCATGGGAAATGATGAATACCACTAACTCCCCATTAGGCATTAGAACTCTAAGGATCATATTCTACATTTCCGGAATGAGATATTTCATAATATTGAATATAGAAATCATTGTAATGAAAACTCCCCCTTAGATAATCCCCCCTTAGGGATATTTCTTCTTTTCTTAGTAATATTTTTCCTTTCTCCCACTTTGTGATTTTCCAAAAGAATTTTAGGGAATGGAAAATAAATTATAGTACCAGAAATATTAGTACAAAGCATCCAAAAAAATGAGCAACCAAAAATTTCATTACGATATGAAGAATTTGTACAAGTAAAGAATACAACAAAAGATCTGATTGGATATATTTTCCTTCCTTCTCCTTAAGTATCAATTTCTTCACTATGGTTTTTAGATTTTTCAGATCCTTGTGTTCTTCTTATGCTTGCATTAGGATTCGACCCTGATCCTCTACTTTCTTCTCTAAATATTTGATCTATTCATCCTGAGCCTTCAGAGCCTCTACCTAAGCCTTCAACAACTAATCTTCTTTAACTAGATTATCTTCGATCTTGATATTAATATCCCTTTCCCACTTCCAACTCTGGGAAACAGAATATAGCTTCCCATTCAGATCCTTTACCTCTTGAATCTGAGTACTCTTCTCAATAGTTAGCTTTTCCTCAATGCTAGACGTCTGATATTGGATTTTACTATCTTCATTATCAAAAGCTTCCTTAACTTAAGGTTGGAACTTATCAAGATCACTCAAGTCTTCAACTGCATTATTTGACCAGATAATCACTTTAAAAAAATATTTTTTGTGGGAATCATAGTTAATGAAGAAGTTCATTAATTCAGCCTCAAGATTGATACATTTGTCCATCACCATGGACAATGAATCCGATTTTTGATTCATGGTGTGTTGGAGTGTCTGACATCTCGAGTCAATACTTAGAAAGATCGGAATGGTGTCAAAAAGCTTATTCAGTGATTGAATGATGAAATAATGTCCTAAGGATGATGATTCTGAATCTAAGAGATTTCTTGGTGAGGAATATTTTTGTACCTCAACATGTTTTCCCTTAGAAGATCCACTAGCTTCCTTATTCTTTAGAACAAATTTAGTAGGTGTATCCATAATCACTTGTTTTCCGTTGTCAGTTTTCAGAACAACATCCTCATCTTGAGACTCATTATCACTGTCAGATAGATGAACAATTCTATCTTTATCAATCTTCTCCTTCTCATATTCTGCATCTACATCTTCAGTTTGAATGAAATCATGGTTATAACTTTCTTCCTCACCAGGATTATTCACTCCACCTTCTTCTTTTTCATATAACACAAGAGTATCAAGCATTGAAGATCCAGCTTGAGAGGCCCAGATTGACAATTTCTCGGATGGAATTTCCTTCTCATGAATGTATTTAACTGGCTTTATGTGGTCTTCTATGTCACCACTAATTTATTCTTCCTGCACTACTTTCACAGCTTCCATTTCTTTAGCAATGTTTTCTTGTTCTTTTTCTGGAGTGAGAAATTGCTTCCCCAGTGTCTCAGGTAAGCATTCTACCAAGAAGGATTTCAGTAAAAAGATATTCTCAAATGCTATCTCATTATCCCTTATAAGGGATTGAACAATCATAGCCTCTGACATCTTCTTCATTTGCTTCTATTCCTTAGCTTGCTTCTCAAGCTCATCAGCGGTCTTTTCTTTTAAAGCCTTGACCTCTACAGGATCTAAGAAAAACTATGGCTCCCCTTACTTTTGGTTTATCTTATCCTCCCTCCACTTTTCAACAACCTCATCCATATAATCTTTCTGCTTATTGGGATATGGAGGTGCGGATTGAGCTTCCTTGTCTTTGGGGGTCTTCTCTTATTCTTCTACTTCCTTCTATTTCCTCTTCTTCCCAACCATTTTTGATGGTTCTTCCACTTCATGATTCTTTGGAACAGCTTATGATTCATCCTTTGGTAAGTATTAAAATTCTCTAGAATCTTTAGAGAAACCAATATTCATTCTCTTTAATGTATCATCAATTACTAACATGACATTGAAATTCCTCAGCTTAGAACATCAAGAAATTTTGAAATAATCAAGGCACCAAATAATTATCTTAGAATGAATAGCCGGATATATTATAATCTGAGACATCAGATTTCCATTCATGATATTACCTATTGTAATTGGAATATACTTAATCAAATTTATCTTCCTCAGATTAACTAGAAAATCTATGATGTACATGTCACTCTTCTTTAAGGTGTCCTTATCATCTTTTCTCATAATGATGAAACTTTGAACCCATAATTCAAGGATCTAATTATTTCTAGACAGATGAGAAATCTTCGGAATCTTGAAATATATATGTCCAAGAAGCTCCATATATTTTACCTTTACAAAACTTCCTTGTACATCCATAAAATTATGGGAACAGAATTCAGCTTCCCCTCCATAAGAACACCCCACCAAGATAGCAGCCTTGGTGTATGAAAGGACATAGGTTTTTCCATAGCTTTTTAAAGAAACTTTAATCCTCTCATCTTCTTTGAAAAATATCACATATTCATAAAATTATATAAGAAGATCCAGATATACTCCATCTTGGGCTTCTATCATTTTTATGAAAATGATTTCCCATCCATTCAACTAGATATTCTTGGATATAATGGAATTGTACTTGGAAAAGAAATTCAGATGCACTGACCTCTCTCTGTAAATCTACCACTTCGAAATTGACTTGACAGTTGACATTTCTTGAGAAGGAACTTCACCATACATTCGGATTTGATCAAGATTTGAGATATTCAGAACGGTCTTTTGAAAGGGGGAAGATCTTGAGCATGAAAATGATTGAAATATGATATGGGATCACCTTCGAGGGGTCCTTTATATAGGTGTTTAAAGTAAAGGATCATCTTCCAAACTCAATCCAATGGCTGAAAATCCTTCTGATGATATCCTACAGTTGAAATTATAGCCGCAAGGAAAATTTGGTAGGATCAGATCTTATGAGGTTTTTAAAGGGGAAAAACATTCAGATTTAAATAAACTAGAATCCCAAAAATTTACAACACAAAAGAAAGTACTAGTAAGTAAATGATGACTACGAAAACTTAAGAGAGAAAACATACCTTTCTGATTACTCTGAAGATTATACATATTGAGGAAAAATTCTTCTTGAAGAAATTTAGATTTCAAAAATTTTGATTACGAGAAATGGAAATGAGAAAAAAAATCCATTACAAAAATCTTCATTATGAAAAATTTGAGTATGAAAATTTTCATTAAGAAAATCGTCATTATGAAAATTTTGAAAACTTCATTAAGTAAAATTAAGAAAAAGTTTTAAAAAGTTCATTATGAGAAATTTAAAAAGATTCATTACAAAAAACATTAAAAACTTCATTATGTAAAACATGAATAAACTTCATTATAAAAATTTGAAAAACGTCATAATGATAATTTGAAAAACTTACTTAAGAAAATTTGAAAAACTAACAAGAAAATGTGCTCCCCTATGAAAATAAGTTTATTAATTTAAAGAGATTGGTTTTAATAGGATGTTAATAATAAGTATTCCCTTATAGTTATCATTCCTAAATTCTATTTAATGTATTCAAATTTATTAAAGGGTAAAGACTCTATGAAAATATTAGCAAGTTGACCTTGAGTTCTGATAAATTGAAGAATGATATCTCTTTTTGTGTGTGATACCTAAGAAAGTGATGCCTAATATCTATGTGTTTGGCATAATAGTGATGTGCATGGTTTTTTCTTAAATAAATGACACTAGAATTATCACAAAAAAATTTTGTTTTGAAAAAACTCAGACCATAGTCTGTGAGTGTGTGTTGCATCCATAACACATGAGCACAATAACTTCCCGCTACTACATATTCAGCTTTAGCAGTGGAAAGTGCTTCTGAGTGTTGCTTTTTTGCGTGACCAAGAAACTAATGAATCTCCTAAGAAATGACACGTTCTAGATGTACTCTTTCTATCCATTATACATCCACTAAAGTCCTTATCTGAAATACTTTTCAAAATAAAATAATTTCCAGAAGTATAAAAGAGTCCTAAATTCATGGTTCCCTTTATGTTGTAAAAAAATATTTTCACGAAAATTAAATAATATTCCTTAGGATTAATTGATATCTTGCAAATAAGCATACTAAAAACCCAATGTCTGGATGACTATCTGTCAAGTAAAGTAATCTTCCTATCATACCTGTAAAAGATGTTTGATTTACTAGATTCCTAGCTTTATCAAGATCTAGTGTGTTTGAGGTACCAATTGGAGTACTAATACTCTTAGTGTTGTCATATCTGTACTTTTTAAGAAGATCATTAATATACTTATGTTATGATATATAGATTCCTTGTGGTTTTTGAGAAATTTGAAAACCAAGGAAAAATGTTAAATCACCCATCATACTCATCTCAAACTCAGATTTCATTAGATCTGAAAAGGAATCTGTTAAAGATTGCTGAGTTAAACCGAAAATAAGGTTATCAACATAAATTTGAACAGTCAAAACATTTTTCATATCTTTCTTTTTAAAAAGGGTTGGACCTGCATTTCCCTTAACATAATTATTTTGAACTAAAAATCATGTAAGTCTATCATACCAAGCACGAGGGGCTTTCTTAAGTCCATAAAAAGATATAGTAAGTTTATAAACATGTTGAGGATGTTTTGTATATTCAAAACCAAGAGGTTGTTCAACAAAAACTTCCTCTTGTACAAAACCATTAAAGAAAGAACATTTCACATCCATTTGAGAAAGTTTGAACTTGAAGAATGCTGCAAAGGCAAGTAAAATACAAATAGATTCAAGTCTAGACACTGGAGCGTAAGTTTCTTCATAGTATATTCCTTCTTGTTGATTATATAATTTAGCAACCAATATCGCTTTTATTTCTTACTATGATTCCATTTTCATCACACTTATCTCTGAAGACCCATTTTACTCCAATAACAGAAGTTTCCTTAGGCCTTTCAACCAAGTTCCAGACTTTATTCCTTTTGAATTCATTTAGTTCATCTTACATAACTTTTATCCAATCATCATCACCTAAAGATTCATTAGTGAATTTGGGTTTTAATTGGGAAAGGAATGCTAGATGTTCTACTTTATTGTTTGAGGATCTTCTAGTCCCTACCGGTTGATTTACATCACCAATGATACTATCTCTGGGATGATTATTTTGAAACAACTGATTTGGGTTTTGTAAAACCTGTACATCAACATAGGGTAGGAAATATTCTTGGGTAAATGCTTTAAAAACATCTTCTTGGACATTTTCCCTATCATAAGGATCTTCTAATATAGGTTTATAACCAGTTTTTTAAAACACATCCGAAGATGTAGGTTGAGGTTTTTTAAATACAAAAGTATCAGTTTTATCAAATTTCACATGTACTATTTCTACAACAGTACATGTGTTTTTACTAAAAACTCTATAAGCCTTAGAGGATGTGGTGTAGCCTTAGAAAATTCCTTTATCATATTTTGGTGAAATTTTTTGAAGATTATCTTTAGTATTCAGAATGAATACCTTGCATCTAAAAACACTTATGTAGGATGTCTAGATTTTCTACCATTCCATAACTCATAAGGAGTTTTATTAAGAAAATGTCTAATCAAAACACAATTTATAGTATAACAAGCAATACTTATAGCTTCAACCCAAAAAATTTTGGCTGTAGAATATTCACTCAACACGGTCCTTGTTATATCTTGAAGAATTCTATTTCTTCTTTGAACAACACCATTTTGTTGAGGAGTTCTAGGTGTTGAGAAGTTATGTGTAATTCCTCTTCTACTACAAAGAGTTTCAAAATCAGAATTTCAAAATTATCCTCTATGATCACTATGAATAGCTATCAAGGGATGATTTTTCTCATTTTCATCTTGGGCTCTACAACTTTTGAAATACGAAAAAGATTCATATTTCTTTACTAGAAAATAGACCCACGTAAATATAGTGTAATAATCAGTTGATACAAATACATAATATTTCCTCCAATTCTTCCAGTTTTTATTGGACCAAAAAGATCCATATGCACTAAATGTAATGCATCAGTGGTTGAGACTTCACTGATCGATTAAAAAAATGATTTATGTTTCTTTCCATATTGACAAGGATCACAAACTTTTAAATAATCAAATGTAAGATCCGGTAGTTCCTTAACTATTCATTTAATAGAAATTTTTCATAGGTTCCTACAGATATAGTGCCCTAGCCTTCTATGCCACAACCAAGAATGATCTACCATTGCACTAAGGCAAGGTAAGTCTTGGTTCCTAAGGTTTTCTAAGTCTAGTGTATAAACATTCTCTTGGCTGTTGGTAGAAAGAATAAACTCTTCCTTGGAATTGTGTAATAAGCACTTTTCATTCCTAAAATTCACAAGGTAGCCTTCATCACATAATGGACTTATGGTAATGAGGTTGTGTTTAAGACCTTCAACAAATAAAACATTTGAAATCAATGTTTTTCTAAGAAAAACAATGTTACCTGTACCAATAATCTCTCCCTCAGCATTATCTCTGAAATTTTATTTTCCTCCATTCAACTGGATAATGTTTTCAATGTAGTTTTTGTTACCAGTCATATGCTGGAACATCCACTATCCATGTACCAATTATTGTTGTTGGTAACTTCTTTATTTTCCTAAAAATAAGAAAGTAATACTTTCAGAATCCAAACATTCTTAGATCCGGAAATATCAGACAGAAAATTTTTGGTTATCCACATTTGTTTAGAAAAATAATATTTATGAAACCCAAGAGATTGGAAATTATTTAAAGAAATTTTTTTTCTAATGCTCACCACATTGACATTTGGTGAAAAAAGGGGCTCTGCATGGAATAAAATAGTCGATTTTGTAAACAGGTTTTTGGTGAGTGTAACCTACTCCAGTAGTATTTCTTTGAGGTTTTATTTGAGAATACATCTTGTCAAAATTTTCTTTACTAGAGGTAGTTTTTGAAATATGTTTCTTAAGGGAATATATTTCCGATTTTAGTCTGATGTCTAGGTTCCTATCCTTAGTAATTATTTCCTTAGAGTTATATTTTTCCTCAAAATAATTTATTTTTAAAATAGCATTCTTAAGATCTTTAGAAAGTTTTTCCTTCTCAGAATTTACTTTCTTAAGGTCTTTAGAAAGCTTTTCTAGAATCTCATACTTATTATAGTGACCCATACTTTACATACATTATTATTACTTCAGAATTGAATCAAACTTATTACAACATATAACAAAACCATGAAATGACTATATAGGTATTGTGTCTTTAGAAACTGGGAAACATAAACAACTGGTCCATAAATCATCTACGCGGTCTCCCATTTATTTCATCATACCTAGAGTCCCTTTTGGAATATTCTACTTAATACCCTTCTTCTAGACCTGGGGAATAGAAAACATACAAAAGGGTGAGGTCAAATGCTTAGTAAGGGTAAACAAAAGAAATATCAATCATATCATATTCTTAAGAACATAATTTTTTGAAAATATTATCCTGCAAAAGAGATCATAATATCATGACATGGGATCAATCATAATAGTGAAATGTAATCCAAAAAATTGTAACACAAAACATGAAACTTTTTGGCATACACACATAATCATAGAGAACCATTTCTTATTAGTCAAAACTCATTTCCAATACTATCTTAGTAGACAAAGTCCATTTCTAAACTGAGTTCACTCCTCATTTCAGTCCTGTTTCACTGAATCAGATTAACTTGTCATTCCAGCCATGTCTATATCATTAGATATAAATCATTACACATTTAATTGTAGGGAGATATAGGTCCCACCCATCTCATAATGATACCTTTATTATGTGTTCCACAAGATCATAAATCATACATCATAGCATTACCGATGTAATAAAAATGGGATTCATAAACATCATGCCATCATAACATAAATCATATAAGATAAAAAGACTTCATAAAAATAACTCCATCATAACATAATAAAATCAATGTAAAAATAGGGACAAAAACAGAACCCTATATTATCTTAGTTGGTAAATAATTTTGATAAAATGCTTGAACTGCATTTTTGAGGAAAATATCCTTTCTACTTTAAAATCATTTTTCATTTCCTAACATGTCAAAAAATTTTAAACTAAAATAATTTTATTAAAAATAAACATTAAAACTTATAAAGTAAGCTTCATGGAAATAATGTTCTTCGAAATAATAAAAATCCATTCATGTCGTACAAGTTTAAAAAACATTCTTCTCGTACTTTGGCCGGAAAAGTCAAAAAGTACCGCGTACTAAATACAACAAAATATTCCTTTCATATCTTTTACTAAAGACTCACCGAAGGGTAAAATTTGTTTTAAAAAATTGTAGGACGATAGAAATAATATTACATATTGAGGAAACATGGATGTGGATGATAAATACACACCATTAAATACCAAAGTACAATAAAATCTCGGATAAAATGAGATTGTGAGATTTTCCCATACCTTAGGTCTGATTTGCATCGTACGTGTCTGAACCTCATGTATAATGATTTAAATAATGTTGTTGACTTATTCCGGAATCGTACTCATTGTTATGATATTATATATGGTCATATTCATAGCTTCGTATTCGTAATATTTTATTACTAGAAGTTATTCGGGTGTTTTATTGATTTTTGTTCTAATGTGTGTTTTGTCAAAAAAAATTCGTATTATTATTTTTAGGTTATAGATACCTAATTTCCATAATGGTATTAGTGTAATATATATCATATTTATTCATTCAATTCATTTATATAATCATTATGTATTGAAGATCATGTAGAACGAGTCGCATCACATCGTGGAGACGGTAGGCCGTACGTACGCATGAGTGATGATATCGTTCCCATGATCGTGGAATTGTATTGAAGTGCATGTATACTATTTCAGAATAAATATAACTTTACAATAATCATATATAGTTATTATTTACACCATTATAAACATCCAAGTAATGGGCTGGTGGAAAACATATTACACCACGGCATGGAGACGGTATTCCTTACGTACGCACGCATGGTGATTTTGTTTTCTGTAGGATGGAGAGAAGGTGAAATAGGATTGTTTCATATTTATAATAAAAATCAGTATATTATTGATACTTATGTTATTACTTCATAATGAAACAACTAAAGAAGAATATGTAGAAGAAGAAATAAAGTTGAAAGAATCTGTAACGGACATTACCTCTTCTTGGAAGCGCCTCTTCTTAACTTCCTCTTACGGCACTAAATATGGTCTTTTAAGAAGAACAGGACCTCTATAATGTTTCTAGGGAAGTGGGGAAGAGAAATTGGCAGGGTTTGGTTGAGCTTGAAGGCTCAATGTGGAGTGAGGAGGAGAGTGAGGAGGTGCCCTTTTATAAGGGAGGAGAGGGGCACCTTTGGAAAAACAAAAAATATTATTTTATTATAAAGTCATATTCGATTTTCAATAGCTCCAAATTGATTTATTTCGAAGATAATTTGGGGATGGGTCTAAATCCTCTCATCCAATAGATTTTATACCAGTTTAGGTTTCTATTTTAACCTTATCATTTAGATTTAACATTAAGTTAAATAATTTTACTTTTACCGTGTCTTCTTTTTTTCTTACACTATAAGGTTAATAAACTTACTATAACAATAAAAACGAACCCCAATATGTTCATTATTAATATATATAACCTTATCTAAGACATTTTGCCGAACCTTAGATTTTTATAAAAAAAATAACAATTAATAATATAATATTTGTCTTAAAACCTATTTTATGTCAATTTTGACACTATTTGGAAATTGATTTTTTGGAAAATCATAACAGCATTATTAGTTCTATTAAAGTTAATTAAATCCGTACTAAAATATCATATTAACCTATAAAATTATTTTAATTCATAAAAACTCTCAAATTACATTTATTTGGGTATTTGTAACATCAATTATGTTAATAATTCATTAATAAGGTAATTACTGCATCATCATTGTGTCAAAACATAATTAACTTATTTAATGTCTTAAAATTACAAATAAAATACCATTATGTAGGAAATAGTTTTAACATTAAAATGAATATTTATAGTCAAAATTATCTTATGTATAACCTTATTTTAAAAGTTTTTTAGTTATTAAACATCGATTTTAACTATTTTAACTCTTCTTTAAATAAAATAATAATAAATGTCCTAACCAAATCCAAGTGGACCTAAATGATCATATTTTACTTCTAAGGATGATTTTGGTCGAAAATAAATGTATCCAATATAATTAGTACATGTATTTTGGTATTAATAATATCATTTTTACCCTTAATTACCCTATTTACTTTTAACCATGGTAAAAAAGTAAGAAGTTACTATTCACTAAAAATTATTTTTATCTTATTGAACCATATTTTACTCATTGATCTTAACCATGTCTCTCAGATTTTCGAAATTCCACTCATAGAAGTGGTAAAATTAAGTTTTGTGTAAATTTTCAAATTCTCCTAAGAGGTGGGTAAAAGACGGTGAAAAGATCGTTAAATTTTTATATATCTAAAATTATTATAAAATGACTCAAATTAATTACATTGAACTTATATAGGTATTATTTACCAATTTTTACCTAAAATAAATATCTATAAAATAAATAATTATTTAAATAAAAATTCGGTTTTTAAATAGTTACTTAGTGTTTTCACTATTCATCAAAAATTGAATGTTTTCATAAAAATACCAAAATTTCACCCTAAGCTAATTTCGATATTCCTAATCCAAAAATGATGTCCATTTTGAAAGATGAAATTTATAAAATTTAAAAAAGTGGGTATTAATATTCATAACTGCTAGTTTTAATAATATTTTAATAGCATATCATTGTTTAGTGAAACTTGGTATTGCGTACAACGCAAGCTATCAAGGAAGGTTGTGATTACGTGTAAAGGTTGTCAAGATAGTGTTGTGTGTAGTGAATGATTCCTTTGATGATGTATATAACATAATAACAAAATATTTTTTATCAAAATCTCAGGTGTTACATTCTACCCCCTTAAAATGAATTTCTCCCTCAAAATTCGTCACTTTGTAACAAAAAGATGAGGATAAATCTCCCTCATCATATCCTAAAGCTACAATGTAGACTTTTATAATTTGTGGTTCCTCCATAAAACATTCACCAAGAGAGTGGTCTTATTCTGTATAACTTTTTCACTACAATCCAGAATCTATATCGGCTGTTCTTCATAAAAAATATCTTGCTCCAGCAATACAACTTCTGAGTTGAGTACTTGTGAAAGATCAGATATGTACTTTCTCAAGAGAGATACATGGAACACATCATGAACTTGAGAGAGATTCGGTGGAAGCTCCAATTGATAATTTACCTTCCCAACACGATCCAGTATTTCAAAGGGAACGATAAACCTAGGGATCATCTTTCCCTCCATTCCAAATCTCATTAATCTCTTCCAACGAGATATTCATAAGAACAATATATCACCCACTTCAAACTCTAGGTCTTTTCTACGGTTATCGACATAACATTTTTGTCGACTCTGAGATGCTCTTATGTGTTGTTGAATTGATCAGACATTTTCTACCATCTCATCAACAAGATATTGTCCTAATAGCTTTCTTTCCCCAAATTCGTCCCAACAAGTTGGAGTCATGGATTTATTTTCATAATGGGATTCATAAGGAGCCATCTGAATAATGGACTGAAAACTATTATTATAAGAAAATCCCACCAAAGATCGGTTTTTATCCCAACCTCCTTTGAAATCTATAAAGAAATCTCTCAACATATCTTCTAGAGTTTGAATTGTCCTCTCAGACTGACCATCTGTCTGAGGATGATAAGCAGTGCTGAAACTCAACTTTGTATCCAAAGTATGCTGAAGACTTCGCCAAAAAATTGAGGTATACCTCGGATTCTGATCAGATATAATAGAATGTGGTAATCCATAAAATCTTACCAATTCCTTTACATATATCCTAGAAAGCTGATCCAGAGAGAAATATTCTCTAATTCAAATAAAGTGTGCCAACTTTGTAAGACGATCAACTATGAACCATATAGAATTATTGCCTTTGGATATTTTAGGAAGTCCGATTACAAAGTCCATAGTGATGTTTTCTCATTTCCATTCGGGTATGGGTAATGGTTGTAACATCCCCTTGGACTTCTTTCTCTTAGCATTAATTTTCTGACAAACAAAGCATCGAGAGACATATTCAGAAACATCTCTTTTCATTCCATCCCACCAGAAGTACTACTTCAGGTCCCTATACATCTCTGTGCTTCTAGTATGAAGAGAGAATGAAGAACTATGAGCCTCATCGAGCAGCTCCTTCTTTAATTTTGGGATGGGAGGAACAAAATCCCAATTTTTGAACATCATTATCCCATCACAATCAAGGTTGAATTATGGAGCATTTCTCACCTTCTTTTGTAACCCTACATCTTCTTTCTGTGCCTCTTTAATCTTTACATGTATAGATGGTTGAACATTAAATTGAGAAATATAAAATTTTTCCCCTTCCATTATAATTCCAAGATCAATCCTTTGTAAATCCATAAATATTGGGTCTTTTGTGATCCTCATCATGGATAAGCTAGCATGGTCTTATCGACTTAATGCATCTGCCACCTTGTTTGCTTTCCCAGGGTGGTAATGAATTGAGCAGTCATAATCCTTAATCAGCTCCAACCATCTTCTTTGGCACATATTCAGATCCTTCTATTTGAAAATATACATTAAACTTTTATAATGAGTATAACTGTCACACCTTTCTCCATAAAGATAATGTGTAACACCCCAAGATTCTACAGTACGCTTCTCTTTGAATAATGAAATAGCGTGTGTTGTATGCAACATCGAGTTCTAACACACACCACAACCGATCAAACTAACCGTTATGAATAGTAATACCTACTTTTTGAAATTTTATAAATTTTATCTCTCAAAATGGACTTCATTTTTGGATTCGAGGTATCGAATTTAGCCTAAGGTAAAATTTTGGTACTTTTCGGATAACTTTAATATTTTGATGAATAGTGAAAATTACTAAATTTTAATTAAAAACAACTTTTTTAATCAAAATAATTAATAGTGATAAATTATGAATTTTATTGGTTTTAAAGTATATTTAGAATATATTTTTACCATTTAATACAATTTTGGTCATTTCACATAATTTCACAATTAAACCGAATGTAAACCAGTATCAATCATTTGATAGTTATTATATCTTAAAAATATTCTTCTTGGTTGGACAACGGGAATTAATTTTAAATTAATTTCTGCCACTTCTGTGCTTTTAATATGAAAAAATGGATTCCATATTTGGAATCCGTATGTTCAAATTGTGTAAATAGGTAACTTTTATTTTTATACATTTTGAATAATTACTTCGGTAAATATTTTATTTACTGTGGTTAAAGGGTAAATATGGTAAATAAGGGTTAAAAAATTATATTATAATAATAACAAATTACCCTAACACGTGTTGTAACCTTATTGGTTGATACATGTCCGACCATTGGCATCTTTGGGTCGATTTTGGGACCCAATGGTGCCACTTGTAAGTGATAGGGACACTTTATTTTAATTAAGTTAAAATGAATACAAAAATGACACATGCATATATCTTTTAGAAAAACAATTTCTACATAGGGTTATATTTTTTGGATTTTCGACTATAAATATTCATTAGAAATATAACAAGATTTAATACATAATGGTATTTTATTTATAATTTTTATACATTAAATAATATAATTTATTTATGACACAATGGTGATGCAGTAATTACCATAATAGTGAAAAATTAAAATTATTGATATTGTAGATACAAAAATAAATATAATTTGAGACTTTTTATGAATTACAATAATTTTATAAATTAATATGAAATGTTAGGAATTATTTAATTAACTTTTTTCGAAGTAATAATTCTGTTATGATTTTTAGAAAAATCAATTATTGAATACTGTCAAAATTGAAATAAAAGAGTTTCTAAAACAAATATTATATTATTAATTGATATTAAATTCCTAAAAATCTAAGGTTCAGCCAAGCAACTTATATCATGATAGGTTTATCATTAATGGACCACTTGGGGGGTCTCATGGATGTATATAGTATGTTTATTAACTATATAATATAAAAATAGAAAGAGACATTGTAAAAGTGAAATTAATTAACTAAGAGTTAATACTTAATGATAAGGTTATTATAATGACCCAAACCTGTATAAATTCTATTGGTTGAGTGATTTTAGACCTATCCCCACCTTAAAATTTAAATAATCCACTTTGGATTAATTAGAATCCGAATATTAATTTATTATAAAATAATATTTCTAGCTTTTCCAATGGTTCCCCTCACCCCTCTTATAAAAGGGCACTCTCCCTTCTCATTAAATCACACCTTCAAAGTATTTTGGTTCGGCCAAACACTGCCCAAATACTCTCTCAACTTTCCTAAGTTCATCCTAGAGGCCTTCCTTTAGTCAGAAAGACAAATTAAGGAGCCCTTTTGATCAAATCAAAAGGAAGAACCCAAAGAAGAGGTAATGATTTCACCACCCTTTTTCAAGTTCCTTTCTTCTTCCACTTCTTCCTTCTTTTTTATTACCATTATAAAATAATAACTCTAGTATCTTATATATACTGTGATGTTATTATAAATCTGGTACAATCATATTCAGTATTCTATCCATCCTTTGAATAACATGTCACCATACGTGCGTACGTACGGCTTACTGTCTCCACGTCGTGGTGTAATTGTTATTCAATATATTATTATTTGGATGGGTATAATAATGATGTTTAATTAATGTAAATAATAAATTGAACATGATAATTATTCTGTATATATGATATACCATCCAATTATATATTATTTTAATATCAAAAGAATGATATTGTCGCTCGTGTGTACGTACGGACTACCGTCTCCACGAACGCGATGAGATTCATTCTCTATCATATCCATTCAAGTATAATTCTCATTTGATGATTAATAATAGTATCTAAGGACATTATATCATTCTGGATATGATTAAGATACAACCTATACATTAAAAACATGGCTTACGTAACAAAACATATAAAAGAAAATGAGTAAGTTAACACCCGAAACAATGATAATACTAAGATATTATTAACAAATCAATGTTAAAAGATCATATATGATATCATATTAATGTATATGATTCTTGTATAATTTAATAACAATTATTTCACCATTATAGAGGAGGTTAACCTACCCTTAACCAAGGAAAAGTACAAGGTAAGGGTTATTTCACAATCTCTTATCCGAGGTTGTTTATATGTAATAATCTACTGGGATCTCTTTATCATCCACATATATGTTTCTTAAAAAAGTATTTCAATACATTTTTTACTATTTAAATGAATATGGGTAAAAGTCATTTATACCCTTGTTTGACTTTTTATATGAGTATTATAAAGTAATATTTCCATCATTTTCAAAACAATGGTCTTTTTATCCTTTTTGACAGAATTAAGGTAAGAATGTTTTTTTAAACATATACGGCGGGTGCAGATATTTTCTGCCATTATAAAATCGTCAAAACTTCCCTTACAATCTTATAAGAATATTTTCAAAGAAAATGATTTATTTTATAAATATATGACTCTTAAATGATTTCAAAATAGAAAGAGATATTTCTCTAAAAAGAGTTTTGATTTCATCTATGTCAACATCCATTGATGGATTTTATGCTTATTTGAAGTTGATTTATTATGATACAAAACTTCTATATTTTATTGAAGGTTTTGTGATATTTTTGACTGTGGATGTGCTATTTTTATACCATTCATGGTTTATGGTGAAAGAATTGACATTTCGTATTCTAGTTTTAATACGAATTTTTATGTTATGTTTAAACCATTTCATATGGGAATGCATTGGACATAATATATGACGAGTGGAGCCCGCTATAGCTCCTTGATGCATCGGAAGGTCTCATGAGACAAACTAGTGTCTTGTCACAAGGCCTTGACCAAATCTTATTTTTAGTCTTGGAACGAGCCCTTGGCTATGTGGTTATGATAGTCTGGCATTATGCATTCCATCATTATGAAAGTGGTTATTGATATTGCATGTGATAATTCGATTTGTAGAATATCCATGTGAATAAGAAAATGGCATTATTTCATTTTATTTTTGCCATACTATGTTGAAGTTAAAGCTTAAAATGATTTGGTTTTAGTTATACATTGCCTTAAATGTTTTCTCTTATTTATGAAAGTTTCTGCTATAATGTTATCCTTACTGGGCATTTGAGCTCACCCTTTTTATCTGTTTTATTTTTTCCAGGATGTGAAGAAGTAATTTATGAATGACCTGCAGGGATATTATGAGGGGATAATAGTGTGGACTATGGAGACAATATGTTGTTGTAGTTGTTTTCACTTTATGATGTAATGTAAAACTTTATGAATATATCTAGTGTTTCTAAGGCTACTAAACCAATCGGTCTTCCGAGATTTGATATTTCTTGTGATCATGTCAATGTTATGTAATAATGCACCGACTCTAGGTAACTGGTGTTGGGGTATTACAGTTGGTATCAGAGGAAGTTTAGTACAATCCTTGGAAGCTATATTTATATAAACTCTGATTAGAGCACATAGACCTAAGATGGAATTTGAGGATTAGTATAGAAGAACTTCCTAGAATTTTGGTATTGTAGAGATTTTGTGAGTTTTCCGAGCAATACATCCATGTCTGGATATGAGCAAGTAGAGGCGGCTCTGGCACAGATGTACCTAGGGGTAAAACCTGAAAACACCGCTTTGTGCTAGACTCGAATGGGAACTGGTGCATGACAACGAGCCTTGCTGCACTCTTTGTTACGACACTCCCGGGGGATATGATTAGGATAACTCTCATTTTATTTATAAATTATTATGAAGGATTTATGAGTATATACATCCTCAATGAATTTTTTTTATGATTATGGATTATATCCATAAATAGTTCAATTTATGTTATGTGTTTTATAAGTATGGGATTATGTATTTTGATTCATAAACTGATCTAGTTTATGCCATTGTTTAGAAATGGTGCCTAGTGGAAGAAATGGGAACTGTATCAATGCACACACTCCATGTAGGGATTTCCCTCCTAATCAAGATAATTATAGTGGAGCTGGTGATGCAACTGGTGCCGATCAGCTAATCACCATACTGGGACAACTCACTCAGGTTATGAATAATAACCTTACCCGTATGGAGCACCCTGATCCGCAGCGTGGATGATCACTGTTAGATCACTTCATGAGGAAACAACCACCAACTTTCAATGGGAGTACAAATCCCTTAGTATCTGAGCAATGGATAAATTACCTAGAGAAAATATTTCAGGCTTTGGGGAGTAGTGAAAGGGAAAAAGTTATCATGGCAGTTTACCGCCTCACTGGAGATACTAATCAATGGTGGTCATTGATTCCAAACATGATGGAAGATGATGAAGTATCAAATATGGAATGTAGGGAGTTAAATGATCTATTTTTAGAAAAATACTCTCCTCGCGACCACCAAGAAGATATGGAAAGGAAATTTTTGAGTCTGAGACAAAAGGAGGATGAGAATGTCACAAAGTATGATGCTAACATTACAAGATTAGCAAGGTATGCTGGAGATTATATACGTAACCCAAAAAGTAATATTGATCGTTTCTTTGATTGGATAAAACCATTTCTCCATCGAGCAGTAGTCTCATAGTCCTTTTCATCGTACGAAGACATTGTCTCATGTGCTATCAAGACTGAAAAGGAATTCTCTAAGTCTTATGACTTTAAAGAAAAGCAAGAGAAGAAGAGATCTTCTAATCAATCTGGGAATGGAAATAATGGGAAGAAGGGAAAGGTTGAATATCCATCTTGTGGTAAATGTGGGAAGAAACATCCCAGTACTTTCTTGAAGGGGATGGGCGTCTGTTACAAATGTGATGAAAAAGGCCACCAAGCTCATGATTGAAAAGGGAAGAAGGAAGCTACCAATGTTCAGTGCTACAATTGCAGGGAGATGGGACTTTATGAAAATTAATTTCCTAATCGTTAGGGGAACTTACCTCAGAAAAGGCCAAGGGATCAAGGCCAAGATTTTTCTATCAATACTATTGAGGTAGAAGCTCCGAAAGACGTGGTGGCAGGTAATTTAATGGTTTCCTCAAGTTTTGAAAATGCATTATTTGATTCTAGATCATCGCATTGTTTCATATCTTCCCAGTTTTCTACGAAAATTAGATATTTCCAATTTGATTTAACAAGGGAGTTTTCAGTTAAAACTCCTAAGGGAAGTACCATTGCAACAACGTTTTGTGAATCAGTCCCCATTAGAGCACATAAATGTTCTTTATCTGCTGATCTCATCGTCATACCTATGATTGAGTTTGATATAATCCTTGGTATGGATTGGATTTAGGACTATGATGCAAAGATTCATTGTAAGAAGAAGGAGGTTACGATTTTTGATGATGATGATAAGGAACACCTTATCTTTAGAGCAGAATCGTCACCACCTAATTCTTATCTAGATCCACCCCCAGTAGCTCAACTAAATTCAATTATTGGGGAGGAATATAATGAAATGACTATGGGTGAGGAATGGAATGTTCAAATAGAGGATGTACCTGTTGTGAAAGAATATGTAGATGTGTTTCCGGACGATTTAACTGGACATCCTCCAGAATGAGAAGTTGAGTTTTCAATTGATTTAATTCCTGGATCAAGGTTTATATCGAATACCCCTTATAGAATGGCCACTATAGAATTAGTTGAACTAAAGAAAAAAGTAGAGGAATTGATTAATAAGGGACTTATTCTCCCTAGTGTTTTTCCATGGGGATCCCCTGTTCTTTTTGTTAAAAAGAAAGATGGATCTATGATGTTTTGTATCGACTATAGGGAGATCAATGCTATAACAATAATGAACAAGTATCCCCTACCTCTCACTGATGATTTATTTGACCAAATACCTGGAGCTCAATAATTTTCAAACATTGAACTTCGATCTGGATACCATCAGTTGTGTGTAAAGAAGGAAGACATTCCGAAGACAGCATTTCGAACCAGGTATGAGCATTATGAGTTTACTGTAATGCCTTTTGGATTGAATGATGCACCCTCTGTATTCATGGATCTGATGAATAGAGTTTTCAAGGAATATCTCGATGAATTTGTGGTGGTATTTATTGATGATATCTTGGTATACTCCAAAAGCTACGAAGATCATGAAAATCACTTGCGCATTATCCTGAAGACTCTGAGAAGACACGAATTATATGGGAAGTTTAGCAAGTGTGAATTCTAGCTTCATGATATTTCTTTTTTGGCCATATTGTCCCTAATGATGGAATATCTGTTGATCCTTCCAAGACCAAGGCAATCCATGAATGACCAGCACCTATGAGTATAACTGAGGTACACAGTTTTATTGGTTTGGTAGGTTATTATCAACGTTTCGTCCAAAATTTTGCCCGATTGGCTAACCCATTAACAAAGCTCACATGTAAAGGGGTTAAATTTGTTTGGAAAAAAGAGTGTGAAGAATGTTTTGAATAACTGAATATAAGATTAGTCAATTCTCCTATATTGACTCTACCATCGGGGAATGATGGGTTCTTTATTTATAGTGATGCATCAAAGAAATGACTTGGTTGTGTCCTTATGGATAATGATAGGGTTATTGCCTATGCATCATGACAGTTGAAAATTCATGAAAAAAACTATCCTACTCATGATCTCGAGTTAGCAGCTATGATCTTTTCTTTGAAGATATGGAGGCACTACCTCTATGGTGAAAAATGTGAGATTTATACTGATCAAAAGAGTTTGAAGTATATTTTCTCACAAAAAGAACTCAACATGAGGAAAAGGAGATGGCTTTAATCTCTCAAGGATTATGATTGCACGATACTCTACCACCCGAGGAAGGCATACAAGGTGGAAGATGCTTTGAGAAGAAAATACCATGGAGTTCTGAACAATATTAGAATTGAAAGGGATCCAATTTTCATGGATCTAGTGAAGATGGACATGGGAATAACCAGGGAACGTGAAACATCAATTCTCTTTCAAATGGTTTCCAAACCGTCTTTACTAGAAAGGATTATGAGTTCTCAGACTGATGATGAAGAATTTCAAAAGAAGATTAAAGTTATGAATGATGGGAGATTGAGAGACTTTGTGTATGAAGATTGAATTTTGAAATTTGGGAAGAGACTTTGTGTTCCCGATATACCAAATCTAAAAAGGGAATTGCTGGATGATTCTCATAGTTTCAATTTCTCTATACACAATGGGAGCACAAAAATGTATATAGATTTGAAGAAACATTTTTGGTGGGACAACATGAAGAGGGAGATTGCTGATTTTGTGTCAAGATGCATGGTTTGTCAACAAGTGAAAGCTGGAAGGAAACCACCTGGAGGAGTCATGCAACCTCTTCCCATACCATAGTGGAAATGGGACAATATTATGATGGACTTTTTCATGGGGCTACCAAAGACTCATATAATTAACGATGCAATATGGGTCATTGTTGATCGTCTTACCAAGTTAGCACATTTTCTTGCTATAAGAGAAGATCTACCACTGGAACGTCTAGCAAGACTATATATTAATGAAGTTTTGAGACTTCATGGAGTACCCCTATCGGTTGTTTCTGATCGTGATCCCCGTTTTACTTCAAGATTCTGGAAAAGTCTTTAGAAATCCCTGGATACTAAGCTTCATTTGAGAACTGCCTACCACACTCAGACAGACGGACAATCAGAACGGACTATTCAAACCTTAGAAGACATGTTGAGATCTTTCTCACTTGACTTTCACGGTATGTGGGATAAATATTTACCTCTGGTATAATTTTCCTATAACAATAGCTTCCATTCAAGTATTCAGATGGAACCATATGAAGTGTTATATGGGAAGAGATGTCGTACACCAACCTGTTGGGATGACGTTTGGGAAAGAAAACTTGTAGGTCTAGAACTGGTGGAGGAAACGATGGAAAAGGTGAGGGTAATCCAAAATCACATCAAAGCAGCTCAATGTTGGAAGAAGAGCTCTGTCGATAATTGAAGGAAGGATTTGGAATTTCAAGTCGGTGATCATGTTATCCTGAAGGTATCTCCATAGAAGGGAGTCATACTTTTTGGTAAGAAAGATAAATTGAGTCCCAGGTACATAGGACCTATAAAAATTATAGAACGAATTGGGGTTGTAGCTTACCGATTGGCAATGCCGCCAAGTCTATCCAAAGTTCACGATGTGTTCCACGTATCTCTGTTGAGGAAATACATGCCTGACCCAATGCATGTACTCACCTATGTAGAATTAGAACTGGAACCTGATATGTCTTATTGCGAAGAGCCCATCAGGATCCTTGATACGAGAGAACAAGTACTGAGAAATCGGACGACGCATCTGGTAAAAGTTTTGTGGAGAAACCATAAGATGGAAGAGGCAACGTGGGAACGCGAGGAACTTATGATGAAGAACCACCCAAGTCTTTTCATGCGGTAGTATTCTAGAAATTTCGATACCGATGTTATTTGAAGGAGGGGAGAATGTAACACCCCAAGCTTCTATGATACGCTTCTCTTTGAATAATGCAATAGCGTGTGTTGTACGCAACATCGAGTTCTATCACACACCACAACCGATCAAACTAGCCGTTATGAATAGTAATACCTAAATTTTGAAATTTTATAAATTTTATCTCTCAAAATGGACTTCATTTTTGGATTCGGAGTATCTAATTTAGCCTAAGGTGAATTTTTGGTACTTTTAGGATAACTTTAATATTTTGATGAATAGTGAAAATTAATAAATTTTAATTAAAAACAACTTTTTTAATCAAAATAATTAATAGTGATAAATTATGAATTTGAGTGGTTTTAATGTATATTTAGAATAAATTTTTACCATTTAATACAATGTTGGTCATTGGACATAATTTCACAATTAAACCGAACATAAACCAGTATCAATCTTTTGATAGTTCTTATATCTTAAAAACACGCTTTTTGTTTTGACAGCGAGAATTAATTTTTAATTAATTTCTGCCACTTCTGTGTTTTAAATTTAGAAAAATGGATTCCTTATTTGGAATCAGGATGTTGAAATTGTGTAAATAGGTAACTTTTATTTTTAGACATTTTGAATAATTACTTCGGTAAATATTTTATTTACCATTGTTAAAGGGTAAATACATTAAATAAGGGTTAAAAAATAATATTATAATAATAACAAATTACCCTAAAATGTGTCTTAACCTTATTGGTTGATACATGTCCGACCATGGTCATCTTTCGGTCGATTTTGGGACCCCATGGTGCCACTTGTAAGTGATAGGGACACTTTAATTTAATTAAGTTAAAATGAATACAAAAATGACACAAGCATATTTCTTTTAGAAAAACAATTTTCACATAGAGTTATATATGTTGTATTTTCGACTATAAATACTCATTAGAAATCTAACAAGATTTTCTACTTAATGGTATTTTGTTTATAATTTTTATACATTAAATAATTTAATTTATTTATGACACAATGGTGATGCAGTAATTACCATAATAGTGAAACATTAAAATGGTTGATATTGTAGATACCCAAATAAATATAATTTGAGACTTTTTATGAATTAAACTAATTTTATAGGTTAATATGACATGTTAGGAATGAGTTAATTAACTTTTTTCGAAGTTATCATTCCGTTATGATTTTTACAAAAATCAATTATTGAATAGTGTAAAACTTTACATAAAAGAGTTTTAAAAACAAATATTATATTACTAATTGATATTAAATTCATAAAAATCTAAGGTTTGTCCAAGAGACTTATATTGTGATAAGTGTATCATTAATGTACCACTTGAGGGTCTCTTGTATGTATATAGTATGTTTATTAACCATATAATATAAAAATACAAAGAGACATTGTAAAAGTGAAACTAATTAACTAAGAGTTAATACGTAAAGATAAGTTTATTATAATGACCCAAACCTGTCTAAATTCTATTGGTTGAGTTTTTTTCGACCTATACCCACCTTAAAATTTAAATAATCCACTTTGGAGACATTAGAAACCGAATATTAATTTATTATAAAATAATATTTCTAGCTTTTCAAAAGGTTCCCCTCACCCCTCTTATACAAGGGCACTCTCCCTTATCATTAACTCACAACTTCAAAGCCTTTTGTTTCGGCCATACTCTACCCAAATACTCTCTCAAATTCCATCACTTTATCCTATAGGCCTTACATTTGTCATAAAGACAACTTTAAGAGCCCTTCTAATCAAATAAAAAAGAAGAACCCGAAGAAGAGGTAATGATTTCACCACCCTTTTTCAAGTTCCTTTCTTCTTCCACTACTTCATTCTTTGTTATTACCATTATAAAATAATAAATCTAGTATATTATATATACTTTGATGTTATTATAAATATGGTACAATCATATTCAGTATTCTATCTTTCATTTGAATAACATGTCTCCATACGTGCGTACGTACGGCTTACCGTCTCCACATAGTGGGGTAATTGTTATTCAATAAATTATCATTTGGATGGGTATAATAATGATGTGTAATTCATGTTAATAATAAATTTAACATGATAATGATTCTGTAGTAGTTTTTCACTTTATGATGTAATGTAAAACTTTATGAATATATCTAGTGTTTCCAAGGATACTAAACCAATCGGTCTTTCGAGATTTGATCATTCTTGTGATCATGCCAATGTTATGTAATAATGCACCGACGCTAGGTAACTAGGGCCGGGGCTTTACATAGTGCCTCCAAATATTTAATGCAATGATTACCACAGATTACTCTAAATCTTGAGTTGGGTAATTTTGCTCATGGATTTTCAACTGTCGTGAGGCATAATCTATCACCACATCATTTTGCATGATAACACACCCCATTTTCTTCTTGGATGGATCACTGTAGATCACAAACTTATCTCCACTACAAGTCAGTGTGAGTATAGGTGCACTAGATAACCTTCTTTTTAACTCTTGAAATTCTCTTCACATTTATCTTTCCAAACAAACATAACTCCTTTCCGAGTCAATTTGGTGAGTGGGTTAGATAATCGTGAAAAATCATTCACAAAACATCGATAATATCCAGCCAAACCAAGAAACCTTTGGATATCAGTTACTGTTGTTGGTCTCAACCATCTTTTGATAACCTCTATTTTTGCTGGATCCAAAGATATCCCCTCTTTTGAGATTATGTGACCCAAAAATGCAAATTTTTTAAGCGAAAATTCACACTTGGTAAATTTGGCATAAAGCTTCTCATTTCTCAGGGTCTTCAATACAATTCTCAAGTGATATTTGTGTTCTTCATTTCTCTTTGAATAGACAAGAATATCTTCTATAATGACTACCACAAACTGATCAAGATAGTCTCT
Organism: Viscum album; assembly: GCA_963277665.1. NCBI lineage: Eukaryota > Viridiplantae > Streptophyta > Magnoliopsida > Santalales > Viscaceae > Viscum > Viscum album. The sequence goes on along the minus strand of OY728165.1, from coordinate 1,891,475,473 downwards.
AAAAACTCTATTCATTAGATCCATGAAGATAGCAGGGGCATTAGTAAGACCAAATGGAATAACTATAAATTTATAGTGTCCATACCTTGTACAGAAAGTCGTCTTTGGTATATCCTCCCTTTTGATCCTTAATTGATGATACCCTGAATGAAGATTAATCTTGGAAAAGTATTGAGCTCCGCATAGTTGGTCAAATAAGTCATCAATGCGTGGGAGAGGATATTTGTTCTTGATAGTGATCTTGTTAAGTTCTCGATAATCAATGCAGAGTCTCATTGATCCATCATTATTCTTAATAAATAGAATAGGTGCTCCCCAAGGCGATGCAGTTGGGCGTATGAATCCCTTATCAAGATTCTCTTGGAGTTGCTTCTTCAATTCATGCAACTCAATTGGGGCCATTCCATAAGGTGTCTTTGAAATAGGAAAATCACCCGGTATGAGTTCTATTGAAAACTGAACTTCATGATTTGGTGGAATACGAGACAATTCCTCTTTAAAGACATCATCGAACTCCCGTAAAATGGTCATATTCTTAATCGTGAGTTTCTCACCAACCATTTGTGATAAATAACCTTCATTTAGTGGAATCAAGACCCATAAGATGGAAGAAATTTCCACTGGAAGGTTATGTTCATCCTTATAACAATAGACGATCATGGATTGATCTAGAATATGAAATGTGACTTCCCTTATTTTTGAATTGATATGAGCTCCATATAATGAAAGCCAATACATGCCAAGAATCACATCAAATTACACTATAGGAAGGATCACAAGATTTTCTGGAAGCACTTTCCCACAAACATCAACCGGAGAAGAATTATAAACTTTTGATGTCACTGTTGTGCCATTAGGGGTTGTCACAACTAACTCAACATCTAATTGTTGAGGTAATACGGTGATACCCTTAGAAAAGTTTTCAAAAATAAAATAGTGGGTGGATCCAGAATCAAATAAAACATTTGATACTTTAGAGTTGATGGTATGTGTACCTTTCACCACTTTGTTATCATACTCCACATTGCTGATAGAAATTGCTTGTGACTTTCCTTTGTCTTTATCCTTAAGATTTTGTTGACATTGATCATCTTCAACAACCCTTGGATTAGGGCATTGATTAGAATATTTCCACATTTCCTTGCACTTGTAACATTGAATTGTAGGAGGTGCACTCTGTGTGGCCTTTTCTTTGTTCACATCACTAGACATCTTCTTCCCATTATTGCAGCATTAAAATGCCTGATGACCTTCTTTTCCACATTTGAAACATTTACTTGTCCCTTTAAGACAACTCCCTCCAAGTTTCTTTCCACACTTTGAGCATAACAAAAAACTCATCTTCTTTTCAGTTTGGTCTTTCGATTTTCCTTTGAATTTCATTTTCCTCTTCTTATCAAACCCATATGATTGATGGGTTACTCCAATTTCCATCTCAACTTTGAGAGCACATAGAATGATTTCCTCATAGCTATTGAAGTCCCTTATGGTTAATGCCCTTCGAAGACTTGGTTTTAATCCACTAAAGAATCAATCGATCTTACTATCAGGTTGGATAATAATCCCAAAAGCATATCTTGCAAGTCTGGTAAAATTTTCTTCGTAGGTACCAACAGATTCATCATCCTTTTGCTTCAGTTCAAGAAACTTATTCTCCATCTTTGTTCAAAGAATATAAGGGAAGTACTTATTGAAAAATAAGTTCTTGAACTCATCCCATTTTATGGACTCAATTTTATCACCTTGCCTCGTATTCTTGATAAGATTCCACTATTGATCAGCATCACCTTCCAAATGATACACTGCTAAGATGAATATTTCATGTTCAGAACATTTAAGAACTGAAAATATCTTTTCAGTAGTATTGATCCATTTTTCAACAACTAATGGATCAGTAGACCCACTGAATGAAGGTGGACGCTGCCTCATGAAGGATTCAACAGAATTTTTCTCCTTCCTTTGCTTGTTTGGAAATATTGCATGATTCATAGCTTGAGAAAGTTGTTTGATCATGGCTACAAGATTTTTCATTCCAACTCCCATAACGTTTGGTTGCTCAGGGAAGAAATCATTGCATTGCCCGTCGCATTCCGCATTAACATGGTTCCTTTGGGTTCTAGCCATTGAATAAAACCAAGAAGAATAGTGTGAGCAATGCTAATTATAATAGGAAAACAACATAATGAAGAATAAAATTTTACACTTAAGGTCTTATCTTAGGTTATTCATGGCCATTTATAAAATTCTAATATTGTGTTCTATTCTTAGATCTATCCTTAGGGTTTATACTAATGTTTTCTAATCCTAGTTTCAAAAGGATGACTATACCTTTCATCTGATACCAACTATAGCGACCCATACTATACATACATTGTTATTACTTAAGAATTGAATCATACCTATTAAAACATATAACAAAACCATGAAAGGACTATATGGGTATAATGTCTTTAGAAACTGGGAAACATAAACAACTGGTTCATAAATCATCTACATTGTCTCCCATTTATTTCATCATATCTGGAGTCCCTTTTGGTATATTATACATAATACCCTTCTTCCAGAACTGGGGAAAAGAAAACATACAAAAGGGTGAGCTCAAATTCTCAGTAAGGGTAAAAAAAAGAAATATCAATCATATCATATTCTTAAGAACATAACTTTTTGAAAATCTTATCCTAGAAAAGAGATAATAATATCATAACATGGGATCAATCATAATAGTGAAATGTAATCCAAATAATCATAACATAAAACATAAAACTTTCTGGCATACACACATAATCAGAGAGAATCATTTCCTATTAGTCAAGACTCATTACAAAGATTATCTTAGCAGACAAAGTCCATTAATGAACCGAGTTCACTCCTCGTTTCAGTCTTGTTTCACTGAACCTGATTAACCTGTCGTTCCAGCCATGTCTATCTCCTGAGATATAAATCTTTACCTAATTAATTAGGGGAAGATTTTGGTCCCACCCATCCCATAATGATACCTTTCTTATGTGTGCCACAAGATCATAAATCTTACATCATAGCATAACCCGTGTAATAAAAATGGGATTCTTAAACATCATGCCATCATAACATGAATCATATAAGTTAAAAGGACTTCTTAAAAATAATTCCCTCATAAAATAATAAAATTAATGTAAAAATAGGGATAGAAATAGAACCCAATATTATCTTAATGGAAAATAATTTTGATAAAATGATTGAACTCCATTCTTGAGGAAAATATCCTTTCTACTTGAAAAACATTTTTCCTTTCTTAACATGTCATAAAATTTTAAACTAGAATAAGTTGATTAAAAATAAACATTAAAACTTATAAAGGATGATTAATGGAAATAATTTTCTATGAAATCATAAAAATCCATTCATTCCATATAAGTTAAAAGAACATTCTTCTCGTACTTTGGCTGGAAAATTCAAAAAGTACCTCGTACTAGAAACGACAAAAGATTCCTTTAATATCTTTTACTAAAGACTCACCGAATGGTAAAATTGGTTTTAAACAATTTTAAGAGGATATAAATTATATTAAATATTGAGGAAACATGTATTTGGATGATAAATACACCCTAGTAAATACCAAAGTATAAACAATCTCGGATAAAATGAGATTGTGAGATTTTCCCTTACCATAGGTCCGATTTGCTTCGTACATTTCCGAACCTCCTGTATAATGATTTAAATATGGTTATTGACTTATTCAAGAATTTCAATCATTGTTATGATATCATATATGATCATATTCTTAGCTTCTTATTAGTAATATTTCATTGCTACTTGTTATTCGGGTGTTTTATTGATATTTGTTCTTATACGTGTTTTGTCGAATAAATTTTTATTCATAATTTTAGGTTATAGATACATCATGTCCAGAATGGTATTAGTGTAATATATATCATATTTATTCATTGAATTCATTTATATAATCAATATGCATTGAAAATCATGTAGAATGAGTTGCATCACATCGTGGAGACGGTAGGCCGTACGTACGCACGAGCGATGATATCATTCCCATGGTCGTGTAATTGTATTGAAATGTATGTATACTATTTCATAATCAATATCACATTACAATAATCATATATAGTTATTGTTTACACCATTATACCCATCCAAGTAAGGTGGTGGTGGAAAACAGATTACACCACGGCGTGGAGACAGTATTCCGTACGTACGCACACGCGGTGATTTCATTTTCCGTAGGATGGATAGAAGGTGAAATATGGTTGTTTAATATTTATAATAACATATAAGTATATTAGTGATACTTTTTTATTACTTCATAATGAAACAGCTATATAAGAAGAAGTAGAAGAAGAAATAAAGTTGAAAGAATCAGTCATGGACATTACCTCTTCTTTGAAGCGCCTCTTTTTAACCTCCTCTTTGGGAACTAAAGATGGAATTTAAAAAATATCAGGACCTCTAGGATGTTTCTAGGGAAGGGTAGAAGAGAAATTTGGAGGGTTTTCCAAGCTTTAAGGCTCAATGTGGTGTGAGGAGGAGAGGGAGGAGGTGCCCTTTTATAAGGGAGGAGAGGGGCACCTTTGGAAAAATTAAAAATATTATTTTATTATAAAGTCATATTCGGTTTTTAATAGCTCTAAATTGATTTATTTAGAAGATAATGTGGGCACGGGTCGAAATCCTTTAATACAATAGAATTTAGACAAGTTTAGGTTTCTATTTTAACCTTATCATTTAGATTTAACTTTAAGTTAAATAATTTTACTTTTACCGTGTCTTCCTGTTTTCTTCCACTATAAGGTTAATAAACATACTATAACAAGACAAACGAACCCCAAGTTGTTCACTATTAATATATATAACCTTATCTAAGTCATTTGTTTGACCCATAGATTTTTTGAAATAAAATAACAATTAATAATATAATATTTGTTTAAAAACAATTTTATGTCAATTTTTACACTATTTGGTAATTGTTTTTTTGTGAAAATCATAACAGAATTATTAGTTAAAAAAGATTAAATTAAATAAATACTAACATGTCATATTAACATATAAAATTAGGTAAATTCAAAAAAAGTCTCAAATTACATTTATTTGGGTATTTATAACATTAATTATGTTAATATTTCATTAATAAGGTAATTACTGAATCATCATTGTGTCAAAAATAAATTAACATATATAATGTCTAAAAATTAAAAATAAATTACCATTATGTAGGGAATCATTTCAGATTTCTAATGAATATTTATAGTCTAAATTATCTTATGTATAACCCTATTTTAAAAATGTTTTAGTTATTAAATGTTGATTTTATTTATTTTAACTCTTCTTTAAATAAAATAATAATAAATGTCCTAATCTAATCCAAGTGGACCAAAATGAGCAAATTTTATCCCTAAAGTTGTTTTTGGTCGAATTAAACTTATCCAATAGAATTTGGACATGTGTTAGGGTAATAATAATATCATTTGTACCCTTAATTACCCTATTTACTTTTAACCGTGGTAAAAAAAGTAAAACATTACTATTCACTAAAAATTATTTTTATCTTATTGAACCACATTTTACTCCTTAATATTAACCGTGTATCTTGGATTTTTTAAATTCCACTCACAGAAGTAGTAAAATAATTTTTATGTAAAATTTTAAATTCTCCTAGGATGTGGGTAAAAGACGGTGAAAAGTTCAACAAAAATTTTATATATCTAAAATTATTATAAAATGATTCCAATGAATTACAATGAACTTATATAGGTATTATGTATCAATTTTAACCTAAAATAAATTTCAATAAAATAAATAATTATTTAAATAAAAAGTCGGGTTTTAAATAGTAACCCAGTGTTTTCACTATTCATCAAAAATTGAATGTTTTTAGAAAAATACCAAAATTTCACCTTAGGCTAATTTTGATATTAAGAATCCAAAAATGAAGTCCATTTTGACAGATAAAATTTATAAAATTTCAAAAAGTGGGTATTACTATTCATTACAGCTAGTTTTATTAATTTTTTAATAGCATATCAATGTTTTGTGAAACTTGGTATTGCATACAACGCAAGCTATCGAGGAAGGTCGGGATTGCGTGTAAAGCAAGCCAAGCTAGTTTTGTGTGTAGTGAAAGATTTTCTTTGATGATTTATGACATAAAAACTAAATATTTATCATTATAATCTCAGGTGTTACACTTATCTTCAAGATATCTAGAGTGGTCTGAAATATCTTTTGTAAGAATTAATTCCCTAGTATTTTCCTTGTCCCATTTCATAGAAATTTTACAATTTTTTTGCTTCTAACAAATTGGAATGTACAGATACTTCTTCATAAGAATGTATTTCTTCATTATCTAAAGATGAAGTATCTTCATTAGAAGTAATATCTACAGAATAGTAATTATTATCAAGAGCTAAATTTGTTAAAGCATCGTCAGAGTGTACCTTGGCCATAATACATGTGTTTCAGAAGATTCTAACTGAATAATAACTTTCATGGACATTGATCTAGTAACTCTTTTTGGAGTCGTGGCTTTCATATGTTTAGAAGTAGTTGTAAAAGAAACTCCTCCATTAAAATTCTTATTTTTAACATTATCATCATCTCTCTTCATTCCAGTCTCATACTGAAGAAGAGTTCCAAACAGGTATTCTTAGGAAATCCGGGTAAATTTTCTGTTCTCATCAATTGTTGTACACTTGGACTCCCACTCATTTGGCATGATGTCTATGATTTTTTCTACAAGGGCCTCATCATCCAAACCTTTTTCTCCCATATACTGTATGGTATTCACGATAGTCATAAAAAATTTCTGAAATTTGCTTATAGGTTCTCCATAAGAAAATTAAATCCATGGTATTCAGATCTCAACATAGCTCCTCTTGTCTATATGACATTAGAAGTATAAAAGTGTGTGACTTAAAGTTTCTTCCAGATACTGTTTCCAGCTTCACATGAAGATATTTTACTATAGATGTTACTATTCATGGAACATAGCAATGTATTTCTAACTCTGATGTTTGCTTGATATTCTAATATCTCCAGATTAGTAAAAGTCAGTAATTACTTATCAGGAATATTATAGTCTCCTATCAGCCTTACATAGTTATCAAATCCAGTGTTAATAACTAAAGTCTTCATCCTATCTCTCCAGTACTCATAATCATTTAGATCAAAAATAAGAGGTCTGGTAGTATTTAGATTGTTTATAGAACAAATATTTAAACCTACCATCTTAAGAAAATTATTTCCACACAAACTTGTTAGTAATAAGTGTTTGTAAACCAGAGAAAATATCCTAAGCAAGGAAAATATAACTAGAGTATCTAAAATCAAAAATGAATCTGAACATTAAGGATCTAGAAATATGATTCTGAAAAAATAAAGAAGAAAACTTCTATTCTGAATCTAATCATGAGATTAATTCAGATTTAACCGAAATTCTAAAGCCAATTGTTAGATTGGTCCAGGGTACAAGGTCACCTCATATGATACCAATTGTGGGGATCGATAGTATGATAGATATGATTCTAATTTTAGTATCAAACTATGGTGAATATACGCAATATATGAGAGGGGGTGGGGGTCAATTGTATACTTTAAAAAGTCTTAAGGAAATTTTCCATAATCAAAATTCACAAGACCTCTAAGTTATAATAACATTCTTGATTCCAAAAAAGTGAATCTGGAAATGAAACATAATAAAATTTTACAACAACTAAGAGTCTACCTTAAAGTGTATAGAATCCTATATAATCAGAGTACAAGTTTAAGGAATATAAGAAAATTATATTTTCGTCAACAACCAAAATTACAGCGGAAAACAAAATTGAAATACTACAAGTAACAAGTAGTAAATATTTTAACAAAAGAGAAGAGTATCCAACAACCCCAGATAAAGATCCTTTGATTTATACTTTCAAGAAAGTATGTCTTACCCAAACCCAGGTATTCCCTTAATCCGAAGATCAGTATCTATCTTGTTATCCCTGCAAGCCCTCGATTTATAAGGAAATTTGAACCTATAACTTCACAACCCGAAGTCTCTAATTTCAAGTAAATATCATCTCTGCACAAAGAAAATCTGCACGAAGCAATGTTTGAACAAGACGTTCCAACTTTCCTCACAAAGACTAAGAGTTTATAAGAGCTTATCTCTCTAGAAATCACATCAACAACATGTAATCCAAGTTGTCAAAGTTCAGTTATTCAAAAGATGTGATCTCATTCAGATGAGATCCTATTTATATGCACAACTTCAATGGTTATCTCCCTCCTCCAACAGTAATATCTTCCTTGAATTTCAGAGAGACCTGTACATGTGTCACTCAAACAATGGTCAGTTTGTAACTGAATTCATGACACCATTTTATATCAAAAACATGTATAAGCAAAAGTATTGTTAAATAACCAAAATCAATTTTTCCGAGTGTAAGGATAAATAGTTCGGAGTCTAACCAAAAACACATTTGTTGTCTATAATACAAGGATATTCGGATTCTATTTTCTAAAGAATTAAGAACCTCAATTCTATAGAATACCAGAGTCTGAATTTCAATGAAATTCAGAGTCTGTCTTGACATGAATTCGAAACCTGATCTTACAAATTTCGGATTTAGAGTTCATAAGAATTTGGATTCAGAACTCACAATGTTTGGAGTCTGAATTCATTAGAATTCAGAGTCAGAATTCAAAAGAGTTCGGAGTCTAAATTCAGAGAACTCGGAGTCAGAACTCATAAGAGTTTGGAGTCTGAATTCATTAGAATTCAGAGTCAGAACTCAAAATGTTCGGAGTCTAAATTCTTTAGAATTCAGAGTTAGAAATCACAAAGTTCAGAGTCTAAATTTATTAAAATTCCGAGTCTAAACTCACAAGAATTCGGAGTCTAAATTCAGTGAGTTCGGAGTCAGAGTTCATGAGAATTCAGAGTTAGAACTCAGAAGAGTTCAGAGTCTAAATTCAGAGAACTCGGAGTCTGAATTTGGATCCTGGGAACAAAATTCTCTATTTCTAAGTATTAAATGATTCTGAGGTTTTGGATTCAAAATTGAATTTTATACTTAGACCAAATGAATAACAAAAAACATTGTAAAGATAAATTTCCTTAGGGAAGGAAAATTTCCTTAGAGAAGTAAAACATAGGGTAAAATGATATTTTCCTTGAGATTAGGTGTTTGTAATTTTCAAAACAAGAATGAATGGAAAATTCATAAGGAGACCTTATTGACACAACCATATCCCCGAACAACGAAGGAATAGAAAATTCATATGAAACCCATATTGACTCAACATGTTATTCCCATGTTTTAAACATAGTTATTATACCAATATTTTACTTTGACATTATAAAAAATTTGAGAGTTTAATTAATTTTATGAATTTATAACATAGTATATTAATGAAAAATTAATCAATTCAGAACTACTGGAATTATTTTTAAGGAATTTAACAAAAATCTTATTATAAAATTCCTTTGGGTGTTACTATTTATACTTTATTAATTAATGTACTACTTCATCACATGATTGATCATTCATGATGAATATATCTTATCTTGTTCTAGCCATTTTCATTTATGATTTATAAAATAAAATTTCATTGTTTTTCTATATTATGATTCATTAAAGGTTTATTTTTATTATTTTGGAATGAAAAAGTTATCTTAGTCATTTATCATTAGAATACAAAGTAGAAACTGATTGAAACGCTTTATCAAATGGGAACATTCCTCTTAAGAAATCGAAAGGAATCCAGTATGTATTATTTTCAAATTGCTTAAATTATATATGAAGATAAATATATTATTTTAAAAAATACTCAAATTTTCATATTTTGAAACTCATCCATAATTATTATTCTTATAGAGTTATTGATATGGTTTAAGTAATATTTATGATAATTTTCCTAGTACTACTTAATATTAAGTGGTTTATATCTTAGTAGAAATTATATATTGAGTCATATAATTTTTATAGGTTTCCTTATAAAAATAAATTGGTAAGTAATAATTAATATTTTGAGGATGTAATTTGGGGGAATAATAAAACAACAAAATAATTTATTATATGTTTCTCTATAAATAAATTCAATATTTAACAGTTAATAATAGACACAAAACCAAACTAAAAAGAGTTACTAAAAAAATAATTATTATTTGGAAAATATAAATATGGTAATCAGTGACGTGACATAAATTTTATTATATTTTATTTTTTAATGAAATTTATTGACTATAAAATGAATAATTAACATGATATGATTAATACTATTCAATGTTTAAAATTGATATTTTTTCAATGAACTATTTTTATATTTTTGGGAATTTTATATTAATTAAGTATATTTATCAATTTTAAAATATTATTATCAAAAAATATAATATTTAAATGTGTAAATTAGAATATTATCCCTCAATTAATTAGCTGTTTATTTATAGAACTTATAATGTTTGATAAATTCATTTTTATATTAAAACAGTTTTTGTTTATATTTTTCATTTCATGTAAACATAGATTTATGAATTTTATTATTTTAATTAGATGAAATTAAATTAATTTTAATTAAATATTAGAAAGTTAACATAGAGTAAATATTGTGATAATATTTTTAAAGGTTTATTTTTTTGTTAAATAGTGAAAAATATTGATTTTAAAAACACAATCACTTTTATGACATCATCATGATATAAATATTAATTTAAACATTAGAAAACAATTTTTACATAATAAATATATATTTAAGACTTAAAATAATTTATTTAAAAATTTAAAGTCCAACTTATTAGTCTGTGTTTGAAATTTTGATTTCCAAGTAATGTTTTATTCTAATAAAGGAAATGTTTTGATCATTTTTGTTAATTATTTAATTACAAAGTTACATGCGAATTTAGATTTATTTTAAATTCACATTAGTAATATTTTTATTATTATAATTAATTTTACCAGTGTAACATCCTCACCATTTTTTGATTTTTTTTCAAATAAATGTAATATCTTTAATAGCCTACATTACAGGAAACAAAAAGTCTTAACGAGCCATAAGAGACAATTAATATTATTATCTAAAAAAGGATATTACTACCTATCAATTAATATTTTTGGAATGAATATGAATAAAAAATTTAAAAATTAATTAAAAGGGTTTTATATAAATAAATCATATTGAAAAAAGTAGATAATTTTTAGTGAAGTCTTTATACAGTTTGAAAATTTATTTTTTCATAAAAAAGTAATTTTTATTGCTTTTTGTGAACAAAAAATTAAATAAAATTTTAAAATTTTAAAAAATAAATTATTTTAAAATTTTAGACTTAAATTTTTCAATAAACATGTAAAAATTATCCTATGTTTAATTTTTGGTATTTTTTAAAAAGAATAATTTTTCAAGGAATATAAAAAAAACAAGTTTTATTCCAAAGAGAATTTTTTTTAAACAATTTATTGGATTCCATTTTTTATAAAATGTTTACAAAATTTAAATTTGATTAATTCTAAATTTATTAAAATAATTTATTTTTTTAATAAACAAAATATTGAATTTTTATGTTTAAGATTTATCTACATATGAAATGTTTCTCTTCAAAAAACTATTTTTCCATCACAACTGCAGGTTTAATTTTAAATTAAAATTTTCGTTTTGTGTGAATGGGATTTGTAAAAATTGATTAAATAGTTGTATTTATCATAATTTATATTATTCAAAAATTTAAAATTATTTCATGTTGATATTTATTAGTAACAATAGAAAAAATAAATTTACACGATTAATGTTACAACGGGTATACCTCGGGCTCAAACTAAAAGGATAACGGAAAATGTTATTGAAACTTTTCCAAAAAACAATTTCATGGCCATATTTTGACATTAAAACCTCTATTTATTAGTATTGACACTTTTTGGAGCCATGTTTACATGTTTAAAACCCATGTAAGTATTATTAAGTTCAAATATTTCCTGTGTGTCCTCTACCATGCTTATAAAAGGTCACCCCCTCTAATATCCTATTAACACTTCCAAACCAATTTCTAATACCCAATATCTACACAAATATATTAATTACATCTTTAACCACATCCTATAGTCATTATTTTTTTTAAAAACCCTCTAATGATGGATTTAGGTATAAAACAAAAGTGGTTCTCTACAGAAGAGGAAAATTTCTTAAACATTCTTTTATTTATTTTATTCTTAAAACTCCTTAAATTTATTTTAAATATTTTAATATAATAATAAAGTATCTATGATATACTGGGATGTTATTATTTTAATGTTATGACTTACATCAATATTCACTTCCATCAAATGGGAAATGAAACCATCAATCATGTGTATAGTAGACTACCACCTCGCAAACAAATGTTATTCATTTTCCATCACAACACCTCAAAGATAGATATGATGATGGAATTAATATTTCTATATGATATTTTTAATATTATTATACTTATGAAATTATAATATCATATAAACCTCATTTCATTTTATTTCTTGGGAGCATGATAACGTCTCTTTTGTGTATAGTAGACTACCTCCTCGCAAAGCAATGTGATTTGATTCCCACTTATGCTTTACATGGAAGTTAATAAGTATAAATTTTAGGAATATATGTGATATATATGAAATAAAAATTATTTTTATAAGATAATAAATTATTTTTCTTCATTTATTTTCAACTGTCGATAAAATGAGAATAATGTTCTGGTGTACGTACTACATACCATCTCCATGAATTGTATAACTCGTTTTATATCTTGAACATTACTGAATTACTCTAAATACATATATAATTAATATATATTAATTTTAAATTATTTTTAAAATATTATATATTATGTAACAACAATAAAAATGAAAGGGATGAAAGTACCAATTGAACACATACCTAAAGCTGTACCAATTATTACCCAGAACATGATTTTAGAAAGGAATTATTAATAATAGGTAATAAAAGGTCATAAGTAAATCATATATGATGTGATAATCATGATTATAGTTATATAATAGATGTATAGTAATCCTATATTTGTTATACATGTGTTTAAAATTTGTGTGATGTAATTTGATACTTGAGGTAATGGATTTATGTCTCAAATTATCTTCTATATTAAATAGTTATGTTATGAACCTATTGTCATTTATATTATGTATATAATAACCATTGAATAGTTTATATCATGAATTTTTTTATTATCATGATATAAAATGTCTTGTTTTATGTTATTCTTCCATGGGGATTATGATTTAATATTCACCAAAGTTGTAATAATTGTATGTTACAATCTCTTTGTTTGTTAGGATTGTTTATGGTTATTTTTTTAATGATAATATCTTATTATATATCTCTCATGAAAATTTTAAATTTTCTTCTAATATGGTTATTTATTGAGAATAATTTTATATTTCATTTTACACTATTTATTTACTCAAGTGATAAAACAAATTTTAATAAAATATTTTATTAAATTTCCATGATTTCAATAAAATTTTTAATGAAATGTTTTTTTATTCTACATTGACTGTTTAAAGACAACATTAAAAGTGTTATTTTAATATTTTTTCTGAAAATAAATATTCTTGTCATTTTCTGAATAAATCTATTTTTAATTTCAGAAAATGTGAATGGAATTATTATTTTTAACTTTCATGACATAAACAAATTGTTCTATTGTCACAAACAATAATTTCTTTGAAAATTCTTTCATAAGATTCCAAAGTTATTTTCAAAAAAAATATTTTGGAAAATTAGTATAATGTTTTAGATTTAGATTTTTTTTTTCAATTTGGAAAGAGCTTTTACCTCAATAAGTTTTTCTATATTATCTTTCAAAATCATATTCTATCTAAGATGAAATCCTTTGATGGTACCTATTCTTTAATGGGGATATAATACTAGGATACAATTATTATTCTATTTCAAATGGATTATGATAATTATGATTAAATTTTTGTGAAGATTATTTATTTTAAATAGTTTATTCCATGATTAAATCATTGTGAAACCTATTTATTTTCATTGGTTATGATTAGATGAACATTTAAAGATCCTACGGAATATAAATTTATAGATTATGTGATAGGTTAGACCTATATATCTGTCTAATACATTGAATAATGATTAATTTTATATGAGCCCAAAGGGTACTTAGGAGGTTATCCAAAGAACAAAATAGGTTAAATTAGAGGTTATCCCATGCTCAAAATAGGTTACAATAGAAGTTATCACCAGCCTGGAGTAGACAAATAGAAGGTTATCCCAAGACTAACATGTTATAAATGTCTTGGAGAAATGTGTTGGCATAATAATTTTGCTTCGAATATTTATTCAAAAAATATATATCTTATTCTACTATTATGATGTCATGGCTCATGTTATCTGATTATCTCATGAATAAATTATTCCGAACTACTAATATTTATGTAATTACTCATGTTTGTGATCTATGATATACATGGTATGTTTTTTAAATGATATACTATTTTTCTCACATCCTTAAGCTCATGTTTTGTTGATATATCCCTTGTATACCCTTACTGAGCATCTAAACTCACCCTTTATTGTCATTACATTCCCCATATTATGAATAAAGTTATTATATATGATATATCAAATAATTGTGTTAGTAATTAAGAAAATAGTGGGAGATAACATAACACACTTATAGAATAGTTTTTTATTTTACCAAGATTCCAAGAGAGATATTACTAATTTTTTCGAGTGTGTATAACTATGTTATGTATAGAACATTTGTTTGTTAAGATTTAATATTTATGTTTGAGATGTTTGGGGTCTTTACATTTGGCATTAGAAAAGGTTTAGTTATGATTTTGAAAGTATGATGAGAAATAATTATTGATATCCATAGGGATATGAATAAAGGCATGTATAAGAGTAATTAAAATTATAGGAAAATATCCATGAATATACCTGAAGGATAAAGAAATAGGTTTCCAAGATATTACGTACCTATCTGTATAGTAAAAGTAAATGTGGTTATGGAACAGATGATCATAGGTGTAATATATCCAAAAAAGGTAATTCAGGATTAACTTGATCCTTACATGGTGCATGAAAATAATCCCCATACCCCACCTAGTTTGAAACACATGGGGGATATGATTTTTTAAATGACAAACTCTTTATAATTCATCCTTAAGGAATTGAATAATTACGTTTGTTAAGATAAAAGTGTTGCAAATTAAAAATAGGGTGTCATTTTTTAGACATCATATAAGTGATTTTTCATTATTTTGTGGTTACCCACAATGCTTTTTATATCATTAATTATGGATGGAACAAAAAAGAACCATATTAATAAAAATGAAATGGAAGATTACATTATTTTCGTCCAATGAAACCAAATGTTATTTGATATGGAATGAAAAAATTTATTTCTGTACTCACACAACATTCTCGTGTTATAAATCACACCAAACTAACAAATGGTCAAAGGAATGAAAATCGTTATATTTATTCCATCATGAGGAAACATCCAATTTCTTTTAGTGGTTCTACTGATCCAATAGTTTCTGAATAATGGATTAGGTCAATTGAAAAGATAATCTTCATTCATAAGTGATAGGAGCATAAAGAAGTATTTTTAGTTAACTATTATTTGAATGGCGGTGTGGATAAATGGTTGACTCTTATCTAGAATACGAGACAACAATATGATATTGAATCCATGTAGTGGGGCGAGTTTAAAATCTTATATTTCTATAGGTACTTCCCTCATACTCATAATATGAAAATGGAGAATGAATTAGTTAATTTTATTAACTTTCATGATGAATTTGTGGGTATCTATGGGGAAACATTCACAAGAATTGTGAGATGAAATTATGGTATTATCTTCCAACATGAAAGTAAGGCTAGTCATTTCTTCAGTGGATTCTCACAAAGTCTCTGAAGGGAATTATCTATAATGGATTTAGGTAACTATGAAGAAATCATTAATTGGTATGTTAAGGTGGAAATGAATATTGGAGTGACCCATCAATAACATGGCTTTAAAATCAAAATAAATATGGAATTCGAGGGAAACTATAAAAACTATTGAGAGGAGAAGATGATCATTAAATGATGCTTGATGTGTCTGAAAAACATAATGGAAATTATATTTAGGGGACTACCAAATGTTTTAATTTTACAAATAACGTCCATCAAGTGGCTGAATTATGAAGTGATAGGGAAATTATAGCTAATGATGTGAAAAAAGAGAATGATCCACAGAATTCACATCCCTCAATTCAGTGATTCAAATTAATAGATTTTTATCATTATGATTACAAGTTCCCAAAACCAAGGGTTGATGAAAATGATCAGTGTCAAAAAAATAAAGCCGAAAAAAGGTAAGTCTCATGAAATCACTATTTTAGACGAGGGGTATGATAATGGTGAATGGTACGCTAACCATCCACCCTAGAACCACTAATGTGTTATTTTAATATAGATCTACCAAATAATTTTTTATCAGTTTTTTAAAATAGTACCAAAATTATATCTCAATGATTAGATAATGAATTAGTATTTAAAACCCCCAATGGAATAATAATCAAATCCCATGTTTATGATTCCTCTATAATTTATATTTTCGTGAAGTGCATCCTACAAATATTTTCAATATTTTTATGGTTGAGTTTGATGTTATTTTTAGAATGGATTGGATTTATCTACATAACTCTAACATCAAATGATGATTAAGGGATGTAATATTTTATATTCCAAACCATCCTATTATCTTATATCAGTAAGATGATAAATATGAAGATCTAATGGAAATTAAATCAATTGTATGGGTTTTGTTTGCAATTTAATGGGGAAGTTTATCTAGATAGTTGGGTAGAAACTCAACATCAATGATATTCCTATTTTAGGGGAGTATGTTTATGTTTTTCTGGAAGATAGTCCTAGTATTCCACTAAATCATGAAGTTGGGTTCCTAATAATACCCATACCATGTTCTAAACATATTTTAAAGACTCCCTTTAGAATATCCCTGATTGAGTAATATTAATGGAAGAAGCACCTCTCAGAGAACCATGAAGAGGGATTAATTCATCCAAGTGTGTCACCTTTTGGTGAACCTTTTATTTTTTATAAAATGAAATATAGATCGGTGAGACTCTACATTAATTGTCAGGAGATATACAAGATCACAATCATTAAAAAGTATCCATTACCATATATTAATGGCTTGTTTGATCTACTGCATGGAGGTTAATAAATTTCAAAGATTGACCTTTATTATAGTTACCATCAAAAAATAGAAAATAGGGAGCTTATGAAAGATATAGTATTCCATATATGGCATGGACTCTATGAGTTTATAGTGAAACCATTCAGTATTACTAATTCACCTCTTATATTCATGGATTTAAAGAGTAATGCCTTTATATATTAAACTGATTTTTTTGTGGTATTTATAGATGATATTATAATTAATTCAATGATAATGTTAAATCACAAAGAGAACATGATAATTTTACTAAATACTCTATAGAAGGATGAATTATATTTAAAACTTACAATGTATGAATTTTAGTAGAAAAATATTTCATTTTTAGGTAATATAATCTCCTGAGATGGTACATCAATACATTCATCAAATACAGAGGCTATTGAGCATTGGTCTAGAAAATCCATGGTGCCTGAGATCCATAGATTAATTGGTTTAACATGAAATTATAAATATCTTATGGATAATTTATCATGTGTATCTAATATAATCATTAAATTAACTCAAAAGGATCCATGTTCCTTTAGATAGACAAATGTGAGTGAAATTTAATGAAACTGATGATAATATTAGTCATCACACATGTAGATACATTACCATACCATAGGGAAGTGGTTGTAATCTATAGTGATGCATCCAATAAAGGATTGGGATTTGTAATTATGAATAATGACATCTTTATAGATTATGCCTCAAGACAATTGAAGGTTCATAGGAAAAATTTACCTACTCATGATATAGTGGTAGTTGTGGTAATGTTTTCAATATATACATAGAGGGATTTTATTTATGGGAAAAGTATAATATATATACTAATAACACTACATTAATGTATATATTCATACAAAATAGTAGAACATGTTCCAATGAAGATGGTTAGAGTTGATTAATGATTGTGACTCCGGAATACATTACCACCATGGGAAAGTGAACAACATGACAAATGATTTTAGATAAACGATAATTCTATCTTACCCCTGACAAGGATCACAAATTATCTACTATTTTTGGATTTACAAAGGATGGATCCATAAATTTGTATGTAAGGGGGAAAATAAAATCATTCTCAAATGAGTGTTTAAACATCTATCCAGGTGAATATTATAGAGGCATAGATGGATTATGTGGATCTATAGAAGAATGAAAGAAATGTTCTTGTGTTTAATATTGATTGTGATGGGGTAATATGGTTTAGAAACCTTGTATGTGTTACATCCATACCTGATTTGAAGAAGTATCTATTACAAGAGTCTCATAGTTCTTCATTATTTTTTCATCCTAGAAGTACAATGATGTTTAGATATTGAAATCATATTTTTGGTGGGTAGACATGAAGAGAGATATCATATATATTGTATCTTGTTCTTGATATATTATCATGTTATGGTTGAGAGAGAAAATCATAAGGGGAAGCTATAATACTTACCCATACCAGAATATAAATGGGAAAACATCACCATTGATTTTGTCATTAGAAACCCCATATATTCTAATGTGAATAATTATATATTTTTAATGCTCAATCACCTTAAAAATTAAATTACAATTAATTTTTATCAGATAATTATTATATTTTAATAATCTTTCCATAAATATATTAATGAATTGGTAAGGTTTCATGGAGTACCTTGTTCTATTTTATCAAATATGCATTCGAGGTTTACATCGATGTTTTAGTGAAGACATTAGTAATCCCTTGAGACAAATTTGAGTTTAAATAATGCATATCATCCTCAAAAAAATTGATAGTCAAAGAGATATATTCCAATGGAATAGGATATGCTGGGAACTTGACCTATGTATTTCAAAGGTGTTTGGGATTAATGCTTTTGTCTAGTTGATGTATCTTACAATAATTTATTTCAATCAGGCATTCATATTTCCTCTAATGAAGCCATTTATGTAACGAAATGTAGAACTCCAACATATTATGAAGAATTTATAGAAAGAATTATACAGGTAAAAAATGTAGATGAACTAATGCAAGAGAAGGTTATGGCCATTCATCAGCAAAAAACAGAATTATAATGTCAATATACAAGTAATACTAGATATCATTGATGTGATCTATAATTTGAGGTTTGAGAGAAGGTTTTCGTATGAATTTCTCCATGGAATAAGTTAATGAGATTTAGAAATAATATAAAACTAATCTCTATGTATACAAGTCCCTTCGAAATTATTGACTATAATATGGCCTTATCTTATCTTCTAGAACATCCACCATACCACTTTTAATTTCACGGTGTGTTTCATGTAACTCATATGAGGAAGTACATACCTAATACACCACATGTACTAAACTAATATCCTATACTTATATAGAATGATATTTATTATGTGTAAAAACAAGTGTATATTTTATATCATAGTGAGATAGTGATATGAAATAGGACAACTCAACGGGTTAATGATTTGTAGAGAAAACACTATTTTTAAAAGGCTCTGTGGAAAACTGAGGATTTGAGGATATAAAATCATCCACTTTTGTTTATATTAGAGTTAATAATTTTAAGGTAAAAATACATTTTAAGGTGGGAAGAATGTAACACCCTAATAATTTTAAAAATATTTTTCAAATAAATTTAATTTATTGGACTTCTTGTGTTACATGCTACATAACATTTTAACAAATCATGATTGACTATTAATATTATTATTTAAAAATGAACATTATTACCTTGACATTAAACATGGTGTCATGAATAGAAAGAAAAAAATATAAAAAATTAAGTAAAATGATTTTATATAAATAAATCTTATCTTTAAAAAGCATAAATTTTAGTAAGGCCTTTATATACTTCAAAAAATATTTTTTTTCTCAAAAAAATGATTTGTATTGAGTTTTTCGAATAAATAATAAAATAAAATTTTATAGAATTTAATAAATTTAATTAAAAAATTCACATAATTTTTGGAATCATCCTGTAAAAATTATATTAGGGTGAATTCTTTGGATTTTTTAAAAAAGATTAATTTTTTGACGAATAGTGACAAATACTGGTTTTTGTTAAAGGCATCATTTTTGTTTAAAGAATATATAACATTTAAAAAAAATTAAGTGGTTTTAAATGTTAATATTTTTAATTATATATTTACTAATACAATTAATTTAATTTTAATAAATTTAATTTTTAATTTTTATATTAAAACATTCTTTACATATGCTAACATTCTATTTGGAAAAAATATGAATTCATCATGTCTACTGGTTTAATTTTATATTAAATTTGGTTGATTTTGTGAATGGAATTTTAAAAAATTTATTCCATATTTTGATTAAAAATAATTTAATAATATAATATGTTCAAATTAGGTTTTTATCTAAATGAGTTGAAAAATAAGTGAAAAATTAATTACTATGGTAAATGATTTAAAGAGGTTTATTATGGGTTAAACAAAAAAATATAGCATTTAAAATGAACTCTAAACATACAAAAACCCATTTTATGGGAATAATTCATCCATATAACCTCTATGGTTTTTTAATGTCTCATTTGGACCCTTTTTAAATGTGAAAAACATAGCTACACTTATTCTTTTCACAAATTCCATGTCTGTCCTCTCCCCCACTTATAATGGACCACCCAATCTCATATCTTCATTGCATATAAAAAACCATTATGTTTAAAAAATAGCAATACAAATATATTTATTACATACCTATACACTTCCCAAAGTCCTTAGTTATATTAGAAAACCCTCCTATAGAGGAATTAGGTATAAACCTAAAGAGGCTCTCTAAAGAGGAGGTAAAATTCATAAACAAGTGTATTTGTTTTATTTATTCCCAATAAAATTTAAAATATTCTTAAAATAGGATTATATAATAATAAAAAATTTATTCACTATACTAATATATTATTTAGTTAATGGTATGACATAAATAAATCCTATATTCCATCAAATAGGAAAGACAACCGTCGATCATGTGTACAAAGGACTACCACCTTGCAAACTGATGTTATTCATCTTCCATCACAACCTCTGACAAATTTATATAATTTTTATATATGATATTTATTAAATTATTATACTTATTAAACTATAATATCACATATATACTCTTACTTTCCATTCCATGGGAGTACATTAACATCACTCATGTGTAATGTAGACTACCACCTCACAAAGCAATGAGATTCGTTTTTCACTTACACATTAAATGTTAGGTAATAAGCTTATATTTAATTAATATATGTGATATATATGAAATAAAAATGAATATGTAAAGATAATATATTATTTAACTTATTTTTTTCATCTATTAAGGAAATGGAAATAGCCTTCTTGCGTACATATGGCCAACCGTCTCCATGAATGAGGAGATTTATTTTCTATATATAAAATTAATTGATTACTCTAAATAGTTAAATAATGAATATATAAATTTCATATTTATTTCAAGTTTAAAAATATTTATATGATTTAACTATGATCAAAATTAATGTAGCGATGATAGTAAACCAAAACTACATGAATACCGAAGCAGTTATTACCTCAAACGTGATTTTGACACTAAATTATTAATAAATAGGTAATGAAAGGCCGTAAGTAAAATCAAATATGGTGTGATCCATATTAGTATGATTATATAGTATATATATATATATATATAATAATACTATATTTATTATATTGGTGGTTCAAATTTTTATGTTTGAAGTTAAGACATAAGATAAGAGGTTTTTGTATCAAATTGCCTTATTTAGAAAATAAGTTATGTTATGCACCTATCTTCTTTTATGAGGTGTATATATTTACATTTTGATAGGTTATATAATTTTTTCATTTTTCATTATAATATTTACTTTTTTCATGTTACTATTTCATTGGGAGTTTGATTCAAATATTACCAAAGTTGAAATACATTTATATTAGAATCTCAATGTTTATCGAAATTGCTTGTGATTAATTTTACGATGATGATATGTTATGATCTAACACTCATGAAATATTTGTATTTTCTTATAAAATGGTTATTTAATGAGAATAAATTTATTACATTTATAATCATCCGTTTGTTTACTAAAGTGATCAAAAATAAGTTTTTATAGAAAAATCAACATCAATAATATCGTTAATCGAAAATTATTTTTCTTCCATATCCATGATTTATATAAATGATATAAAGAAAAGTTTTAACTACTATATAATTATTTTTTAAAAACATTTTTACTCATATTTTATTTTATAATAAATTTGATCATAATGAAATATTCATGTAGTTTGATGAACAATTCAAATTTAACTTTTAGCGTAAATATGAAAGGATTTTTTTCAAATAATAAGACATGAACAGAATTTACCATCTTCATGACCAATAATTTATTTTAGCATTTATTTATATGTTTCTGAGTATATTTTCAATGAAAAATATTTTGATAATTTTCTTAAAATGTTTTAAAAAGATATTTTCAAATCGAGAAGACCATTTTTCTCAAGAAATGTTCCAAGTGATCATTCTAAATAATTTTCTATCTAATATGACATCATTTTATGTTACGTATTATTTACTGTAGATATGATCCAAGGATATAATTCTTTTTCTTTATTCAGAAGGATTAATTTTTTGATGATGAAATGTTTATGAAACATGTTTCTTTTCTATAGTTTATTATGTAATGATATATTTATAAAACCTACTTATTTTTACGTGTAATGATACAATTAATGTTTTATAATCTTGTGGAACACAAATATATAGATTATTTCATGGCTAGGACCTATATCTCCCTTAAATGCATTATTTAATGATTAATGTTATATAAAAGGGTAAATATGAGGTTATCCCAATCCAAAAATAGGGTTAACATGATTGTAAACCAATATCAAATAAAAAGAACATGAGTATTTAGACCAAGCCTAACATGAGTTTATAAAATTTCTCATGTCTAGGAAACGATATTTGGGATTACATGGATTTATTTCCACCCTAAAATCCTAAATGATCTGGTTTCTAGCATTGTAACTCTACTGAGGATTGATCAACACACACTTAATGGTGATCTCGGACTCTATGCTAGAGTTCTCATCAATATTGATATGGAAACATCACATCCTAACCATGTGTCCATGGATGTCAATGACCATATTATTAATGTATTATTTGGATTTGAAAATATTCTCAAATACAATGAACATGCATAATGGTAGGACATGTCATCAAAAAGTTCAAAATTGTTCAGAAAAATATCATGCCATATCATAACAACACTTCATAGAAAGAGGTTTCAAGAGGAAGGAGTGTAATCAAAAAGTAATATGTGAAAATGGACACCACTGAACAATAAAAAGGGGTGACATTGGAAAACACTACTAGCACTAGCAAGACCTATGCTAATAGAGCATAAGAAGAGGAAACATATGACTGTCCTGAAAAATCGACGGAAGATTGTAATCAAATATCAGTAAACAAGATAGCCTATGAATGTGGTGATGGGTCTTCTGTTCATTAGGATTTATCAAAACATATTATTTCAATTACACTTAGTATGAAATATGAGGTTTTTACCTTGGTTTGGATCAGATCAGACTTACTAATGGTTACTGCTATGGAAAACACAATAGTAGGAGGAAAAAACCAAGATTCATCCCCTAGATAGAATCTCGATGCCACTCTGATACAACACACAAATACCCAGGGTTGGCCAACCCTGGAACATTAGGTTCCCTCAGGCTCCTTAATGGAAAATACAATCCTAATGTTATTGATATTTTTGAACCAAAAACAAATATCATCAATATTGGATCTACCCTTGAAATAAAAGGTTATTCACTTCCAGTTTCGGTTCAATATCCTTCCAGTCTAGATATACTATGGATCATAGTTCATAATAGTGTTGACAAACCTACTCTAGTTTGAGTGTATGAGAAAATCGTCACATGAAGGTTCCTCACATTGGGTCATAATATCTTATACTCAATGGTTTATTCCTCAAACTGTTATATAAGAAGAACACCTATATGTATAAACATTAAAGAGATGTCCATATAAATCTCAGATTCATGGGTGATCATGTGGTACTTTAATGTTTCTCTTCACATGGATGAAAATCATCGACATTCTTCTAGTGCCTTATATATGAGAGATTTTTACCTTGTTTTGATGAGTCCATACTGATTAAAATCAACCCGATTGGAGCCAAATATATGTGGTATATGAGGAAGATAGTTAGTATATTAGAAATAAGATTGGATTATGCATTTGGTAATGATTCACTAATGGGTTTTGGAAATCCAAATCATGTGTCACTCTTGCAAGACATACTCACACCCTCACTGAATTCTCACAGACATCATTGCCCAGGGTGAGAAGAATACTATTTACTTTAGGTTTAATAATTCTTGGACATCTATTCCACAATGATCCTAAGTTGTTAGAGATCCATGGAATATCAAACATAAAAATGTAAATACGTTGGTGTGTATTCTCAAATATTAATATCTGAATATTAAAATGAAGAAGTGGAGAAAGAATAAATTCAGATTCCTTGATCAAGATATTGATTATCATGAAAGTACCCTTCATAAGAATCAAAAATCCATCACCAAAAAGAACTTCTTTGGGGTCATTTCCCATGAGGCTAGAATGTCCTCTGGGCTGAACAATCTCATCAGACATAAATAAAACATTTAGAGGGATATATTTAAAGTCATGTGGATCAACGATGGAGATAGGCACACCAAAATTTTCAATTCCCACCAAAGATAAAAAAAATTCCATAGGCCCTTATCTCTATTGAAGGATGGAGACACAATCTTGGATGACATAAAAATCCTCTCAAATCATATTTTCTATTTCTACATGAACATATTTTATGGTCCTAGAGGAAATGAGGATGCCATAGAAGGCATAATCCCTAAACATGTCATGAAATCTGATAATATAATTCTCCCATTAGTCTCACTAGATATTGAAATTAGAGATTTTGGTTTTGTGGTTAAAAAGGGAAGATCATCTAACTATGATTGATTTACCAATCACTTATTTTAAGTCAATTTTGATTTCATTAACATTGTTGTTTGTAGTCAAGTTAAGCACTTTTTCACAAATGGATCACTCTCCCAAAGCATTAATTCTCAATTTACATTCTTAATACCTTATATAAAGAATGATAGTTATTTAGGTCAATTTAGACCAGTTGATATTGTCAATACCATTTAAAACATCATTATAAAAATTCATTCTAATCGATATTCTCATATATTTGGAAAAATTATTTTTTGCAATCAATATGGTTGTATAAAATAGAAGAAAATATAGTATTTCCATCTCACTGTGTCTGAATGTGTGAATCTCCTCTATAAGTCTACTAGAAGGGGAAATATTTCTCTTAAACAATAGATCATAATGAATTTGGACACTATTGGAAAGGGATTTATCAGTCATATTCTTCCTGAGCATGGATTTCAACTGATATTAATTCAATGGATTAAAGCACTTATCAGCTCCACTAACATTTACATTCTCATTAATGGATCCTTATATGGCTACATCATGTGATCAAGAGGAGTGAGGCATGGATATCCTCTTTCTTCCATCTTTTTTGTGATTGCTGAAGACTAACTTAGTATAATTCTTCTTCACATGACCAGCAAGGGTGAAATAAGAACAATCAATGTAGCTCGAGTTATATATGTACCACCTCACCTCCTTTTTGCTGAATAAATCATCATTTTTATTCAATGTGACATGTAAGACATACAAAATATCAAAAATAGATTACTTTATTATGAAAGTGTTTCAGGATATGAGGTTAATTGGAGTAAGTCGTTTATCTTTTTTGGGAAAAATATCTCAGCCTCCATGAAATCCTCCATGATGATTGATGTCGGTATAATGGAAGGGACTCTAAAATTCACTTATCATGGGGTCCCTATTTTATATAGAAGCCCCTGCCCCTCTCAATTCGATTTAGTTATTATACAAATTAGAATAACCCTATCATCCTCAAAGGGAAATTATCTATCAATGGTGGGTAGGGAATGTTTTATCAAACATTTGGTCATCTAAAAACTAGTCTATTTTTTATTCTATATTCTTGTCCAACCTCCATCATTATGACAATAAATTCCCATAAGAGAAGATTTTTGTGGAGTGGCATTATCATGGAATGGAAATTTATTACTACTCTATGGAAGTGATGATGTATGCGCCATAATAATGGAGGACATGGAATCAAAATCATAGATCTCTTCAATCAATCCCTATAATCCAAGTTTATGTAGAGACTCATCAATGATAAGTACCACTCATTTGAATTTTATAGATTAAAACTCATTAAGAGTTTGATTGAAGGGAATATAAAGTACATACCAAATTCATTTTTTTCCTGGTCTGAAAAGAATTTACCATAAAATCAATAATCACTCTCACTAGTTGTTAAGTGCTCACTCCTCTATCAAATTCTAGAAGGACAGTTGGACTGGTTCCACCTTATTGATAGTGATAGTAGTCCTGACCTATAAATTGACTATAATTATTCCATCAAGACTAAAATATATCATGATAATGTGTTTCCATCTCATATAGCTTGCATGGCTTGAAATTATGACTTTATGGACATAGATGACCAACTTATATGGGAACCATGCTCAAATGGAATCCTAGAATCCAATAGTTATTATAACCATCTTATTCATGGGACTAGTACATGGATGGAGGATTTCAACCAAAAATGTCTCATTCCATCTTGTTTTATACTACATTGGCATATTCACCATACCAAGATCCCAGTTGAGGTAAATCTGAAATGAGTGGGGATTTCACTGTGATCAAAATGTTCCTTGTGCCAATGACATCAGGATGATGTTAACCATCTATTTTTGTCATGAAACACCACTACATCTCTCTGGAAATTTGTGTTTAACTAGTTCAAACCCCACCCTCTGCAAGCCTCAGAAACATCATGATTTCTTCTAGAATTTTGGAAATTCAACTATCAAACATGTATGAATTATATTCCTTATGACCTGTACAGAAGTTATATAAACTATTTGAAGATGTAGGAATAAGAACATACATGAAGATACTACCTTTAACCTTGGGGCTGCTCTCTCTAACATCCTGCTCAATGTTCAACAGGTTGATACTTTTCATAATGAATGTTGTGACAACTCAACTAGAGACCTTAAAGTCCACATAAAGCTACATATACAAGTAAATTTTCCTAGACCTCTTGTCACCATATAAGTCTTCTGGTTACCCCCATTTGTAGGATAGATAAAATTTAATATGTATGGTCCCTCAAGGGGAAACCAAAGACTTCCTGGCTATAGAATTGCATCCAGAGATCACAATGGCGATTTTTTAGAAGGATTTATTGAGTTATGTGGCCATGACACATTTCTTGATGAATAAATTAAAGGTTTCATAAAAGATATTTCAATTTATTGCAAATGAAATTGGAGCAATGCTTGGTTTGAATGTGATTCAATGAAAATTATTCAAGCGGTTAGAATTGGTTAGATTCATCTTGTACGGAAGCTGACAACTACATGGAAAAACTATATGGGAACTCTTTCTTCAATGAATTACATCATCATGCACATTTATCACATGTCTAATCAACTTGCAGACTTCTTAGTAATCATAGGGGTCATTGAGAACACTTACACTCATTATTACAGTATACCTTGTGAGTTAGTCCTTATTCATCAATAGGATAAATGTAATTTTCCTTCCATTCGACTCTTGTTACTCTAATTTTTATAATATTAATCCATGATTCTTTCTCTTCTTGAAAAAATTATATATATTATTTTGTTGTAAATTTGTTTTTATCCATAAAAAGAAATTTTTTTAAAAACTATTTTTCATCACATTTTCATAATTATATTTAAATTAAAATTTTACCTCACTAGGAAATGAATCTAGTAAAATGGATTCTAGATCCAGAATAATAATATTCAAATTATCAAATAAATATAATTTCATTTATTTTAAAAAAAATAGTTACCACAGTAAGAAACTATACACAATGGTAAGGATTAAAAGGGCTAAAGAGGGGTTATACCAATAGATATAGTTTAAAATATCTCTAACACGTTTATTAATTGAATATTTTGAGTATATTTCAACAATAAATCATCATATCTTATAAATTTTAATAAAATATAACTACAATCCAGGATAATGACATTTTTTATATTTAAATTTTCTTAATATTTACAAGAGTTCCACTTCCACCCCTTAAAAAAAAACCTAATTTTATAAATTCAATATAATACATGAGAAAAATATATAGTCCAAGTGATTCTAAAATACCTTCTAATCACCCTTATCCACTGCCTTTAGTTTCTTGTATTTCCAAAAGACCCATCAAAGAATACTTATGTTTTCGTCAAAGGGAATTATCCAATGAAGACATATATATAATTACTATGCTCCTTACATTTATTTCTTCTTAAATATAATCACAAAATTATTTAAGAATATTAAAATAATTAAATATGTATATTGGAAAGTTCTTACGTTAATGGTATAATAGTTTCATATCTCATTTACATCATATGGAAAATTAAAATGCCGCTCGTGTGTATGTACAAAAGGAGACCTCCATGGGAAGATGATTTTTGTTTTTCATCACCACCTAACATTGATGGCTATGTAGATAGATTTTATAGATATATAATATATTTATGAAATATTATAACTCTTAAATGAAAATATTTTATCTTCCCTCTTACCTACCAATCCATTGGAAAATATAATGTTCACTCATATGTATGTGCATACTACTGCCTCCATTAATTGAGAATTTTTCCATCATCATATCAAAAGAATGGTAATAATGATGTATTTAATGAAATAATATGATATTTATAATATTATTTAGAATATGTGAAGGTAAATTTTATATATATTATTTTATTTTCATTTTTTTGGAAAATGGAAAACTCACTCAGGCATACTATGGACTACCACATCCATGACCAACATATTTTATTTTTAATAAATTCCTAATATTTATGGATATAAAATTGTATTTAATGTATAAATATGATACATATGACATGAATAACCTTTTATATGTGATAAAACTATCACTAAGGTGTGAGGAATGAAGCCACATTTTTAAATCATTCATGAGAAACTAAAGACATAAATAGTTGATTTTATTCTAAAATTATGAGTAAATGGGTAGAAAAGAAGTTATTAATAAGAAATATATAGTAATATAAATTTAATATGTGTCTAATATAGTTAAATCAATAATAAGTTTTTTTATAAAAGAGGATGAAACATGTCCACAAAAATGAGAATCCAAGGTAATGGTATATTTCGCAATCCCTTTTTTAGGATTGTTTATGCTTAAATTGTAATTGGAGGAATTATATGTTACATATCTCTTAAAAACTATTTATATTATTCTCCTTTGTTTTTTTATTGGTTTTCATGTATAATTTTCATTTTAACTCTCTTTGGTACTAAAAAAATACTAAAATAATTTTTTAAAGAAAAGAAGACATTATCTATCTTCTTTTGGCTAGGAATCCTTCTCCATTATGTTTATTTCCTTCATGCAATATAAACCTACAACATTTAATTGAACTAATAATACATTCATAGATTAAAATGAATCATGTCCCTTGAAAAGTTATATATTATTATGGGATGTAATGAATGGGGGAAGGTTATTCTAAAAGTGTATTGTGTAAAGAGAGATGGTGATCAATGATAGTCATTAATTCATAATATAAATGAGGAGGAGGAGATAGAGATAATAGTATATAATATATTTAATTTAATATAATTTTAGAAATATTTTATTTGAGAGAAATGAGTTTATATTTAATGTAAAGTACATAATTTATAAAATGAGTATGATGAATGTGTTGCTGAGTATGAAACAAACTATATGAGATTATAAAGGCATGCTATAGACAACTTACTTAATCCTGAATGTGAGGCTAAAAATTTATTTAATATACATTAGATGAAAATTTTAATGTAAATAATCTCTTAAATATTTTCTCTGATTATTATATGATATAAATTTATGTCATAAAAGGGAAATAATTCTCCAAGTCATATAGTTTCAATGGAAATCAATTAATGTAGAAGAAAATTGAGTACCCAGGAAAAAATGAAGAAAAGTAGAAGAAGGGAAGGACATAACAAAGAACATGTGATAATTGTGGAATGAAACAAGGTGGCACTTGATTAATGATAATTAGATTCTATTTCAAGTATATGGATTAAGGAATTATGGAATAAGACTATACAGGAAAGAAACAAACCACCACTATTTAATTTTCATATACAAGGAGGAAACACACTATTTGAACATATTTTCCCAATCATTAAGGCTATTTACTTTAGAATAGGATAGTATACTGTCACGAACTGCCTTCATTGAAAGGAGAGAAGGGATAGTAGATTGCAAGTCCATCCCTTTTTTTAAGTTGAAGGAGAGACAATGACCACTGAGACCCGCCTTTGATAGGTCCCGGAGTTGCGACCACCACCATGGGTATAAAATCTCACAAAAGATGGAAGGCATTTCCCTTTTTATTTTTATAGGATCGGGAGATAAGATAGTAACCCAAAAAACACCAAATATAATAGTAAAGGTAAAGCCGAAACTAAACCATTCCCATATGCATGTTCAAAAATAAAATATACAAGCCACCAGAACTTTAAAGGTAAAGTACCAAGAAAAAGGAAAACGACAACAGAAATTTCCCCAAGGTCCGAGCTAGTATGGTCCCGCACGATCCCTGAAGTCCTTATGGAAACCTGAAATCAATTTTATATACATAGGGTGAGCATATAAGTATACTCAGTTGGGAAAACCAAAGTCCCTCGTGCACAAGTGGAGAGGCATTCTAATGCCCAGTGAG
The DNA here is from genome assembly GCA_963277665.1 of Viscum album. Classification (NCBI taxonomy): domain Eukaryota; kingdom Viridiplantae; phylum Streptophyta; class Magnoliopsida; order Santalales; family Viscaceae; genus Viscum; species Viscum album. The sequence goes on along the minus strand of OY728165.1, from coordinate 1,891,444,404 downwards.
AAAAAGAGATAACCAAAACATCTAGAAAGGTAAACTATCCACCCAAGACTCACAATGGCACACTCACAAGTCAATTAATGTATAGAAATAGCAAATCGATATTTGGGTACCCCTCACCACTTTCCCACTGGATATTGAAGACATCCTACGCATCGTACCAATCCCTCCATTCTCACTACAGTCTCACTGCCACACCCCTCCCGCAAACACCTGGGCTGAAACAAAGCATCCTACCCACAAACACCTGGTCCACAACCATTATCCTTCCCACAAACACCTGGGCAACAACCACCACACGTAACCACGCCCACAAACACCTGGGCCAGAACATCTACTACTATGCCCAAAGACACGTGGGCCTCATCCCAAAGACTTTTAGGACATAACCTGCCCGCACACACCTGGGCCAACCACCACAACTACTCTTCCCAACGAATCTTGGGATATAATGGACCTCAGGCCGTCACAGCCTACCCGAATAGTTTTGGGCTATTCGGGAAAGGGATCAGAAAAGGGGCTAATAACCAGCCACTCATAGGAGTGTTGGGAAAAACACCCTACCCATGAAATGGGGTATTCGGCACTAAGTGCTCAACATGGGTGGGGCGTGAATAAGACACATAAGAAATACAATATATTTGTAGGTAACAGGAACTCATCCAAACCAAGGGGCTCTAAAACCCAAGCACAAACACGCTCATTACTATTCATTCATAAAGAAAAGCACAACACTCACGAACAAGTCACAACTAATCCCCAAAACCAATTCCCCATTTAAACCATTCTTGTTTCCATGTTCAAGTGATCCCATTTGGGTGAATTCTACACTACTGGGCAACTAATAGGAACAACCACAATCCAGATAAGGGAAACAACCAAACAGAAATTTAAGCATTCGCACCCGGTTCTCTTGTAAGGTCACAACAACAAAGGGATTAGTGAGATCCCTTGAATTATTGGAACCAAAGAAAGCCTCGAGATACATCCCACACTTTCAACAACACAAAGTGATCAGTGAGATCTCTCGATGTACTGAAACTAAAGAAAGATTCAAGATACATCCCACATAGCTTCAAATTAAAAACCAACAACTATGCCATAGTAGAGGATCCCATCCCCATTCTCATCTTACCATAGGCACCTAGTATAAAAACACACATACATCCAAAATAGAGTGGGAAACTTCTAGGTTCAAGCACATCATTCATTAGGTTATTATTTATATTTGTTAACCGGTGTGGTCACACAAGGACTCTTGTTTTACTGAACATCCATTTAAACCAACTGAGTTTAGGTGACTAACCTATTTCCATGTTACAGTTATTTAGACATCACCAAAGACAAGGGTTCATTTGGACGTAAGGAAAGACCACCAGCGGCCAGGATTTTGAGTGAGAACAAGCCTATATAGTTCGCAACACATATCAACATAAAAAAATACAAACGAACATTGATCACACCCCCTTTATTCTTTAAAGATCAATTCATTATCTTTATTAAGTATGGTTTCATAAATCCCCATAGAAACAATATCATACAAACCCCGCATGATACACAGCAAGGAGATACGAAGGAAAAAACTTACTTGGTTGATCAAGGATTGATATTTTCCATGTGCCAAGAATGTCGGGGACTCCAAGGGTGAGCAGAAAGGTTTTGGCACATGAACACCTCTTTTCTCAGGAAGGGAGACTCCAAACGCACTATGAAGAAAAGGAGGCCGGCTAAAAGGAAGAAGAAGAAGAAGAAATTCACGTCCAATCTATAGATAAGATCCCATTATTATGGGATATGGGGATTTGAATGGCTTTAAAGTCGGATCATGGTTCCCCACGCGGTTAGGTGGTTACACACAATGGTATTAATTATTATTTAATGATCCCTATCGGAAAAATGTTTTATCAACTGTGATTTTAAAGGATTTTATATAAAAGGAGGGGCATGATACGCGAACACATAGCTAGGTCTGTTGAGGTTCACCCCACCCTTAGCAATTTAAATGTTGATTAAGGGCTTAAAAACGGCCTTGAACCACATCCAAAAGGATAAAAAGTCCTAAAATTAGTGTTACGGGAGAAAATACAGAAGAAAAATCTGACAAGGTAGGGTGGCACGGATCGTGCCACACACCGATCGGTCACACCAATCGGTGAGGCACCAATCGGTGACACAACGATTGTGCCACACACCGATCATTCACGCTAATAGTTCTCACCAATCAGTCTCACCGATCGGTCATACCAATCGGTGAGGCACTGATTAGTGACACACAAATCGCGTCACACCGATCGGTGGGGCACGGATCAATTGCACGCCTGTCGATCGCACACCGATCGGTCGCACGACGATTGGTCACACACCGATCAGTCGCATGTCGGTTGGTCGCACGTCGATCGGTCACACACCGATCAGTCGCACAATTATCGGTCGCACGCTGATCGGTCGTACGACGATCGGTCGCACACAGATCAGTCACACCCACCGAGACTCCACCCTTAGTATCCAGATTTTGGCAATGGGGTGGTCCATGAGGGTCTGGGCCATCACATTAGATACCTCTCAAACTATTCTCACCCTAGAGAATTAAAACCAAACCAAAAAAGGGGTGGGGGGTCCAAACAACTACCTCGAAAGATACCTCTCAGGAGTGAACCTCATCGACATCTAGAAACACCTCTCCCTCAAGTAACCAGGAAACAATCAAGGTTCAACTGTCCAGTCATATGGATTAAGGAGTTCCTTCCTCCATGTCAAGATTATATCTTCTTTGGGCGGCACAGAATCGTCCGCACGGGTTTAACCGCATCTACCTTAATGCGTCTTGATTAGGGATAGGGTCCTCCCTTCTCCTCAATCAGGACATTTCACAACACTCCCTAGGTAGGGAAACAAAACATCTCATAAACTAACAAGGTCATCACTACATCAAAAAAAGCATAGAACGAAACAGAACAAAACTCAAAACAGCTCTGGGTATTGGGTGCACATCTGTGTCTCCCCTTCCCAGGTCCTCTCCTCAATCCCATCATGCCTCCACAACACACGAACCAAAGGTATGGTTTGACCTCAGATCACTTTCTCCTCACCATCCTTGATCCTCACTGGTCTTTCCACAAAGGTCACATCGTCCTTGATATCCAGCTTTCCCCAGTCGAGGACGTGTGAATCGTCGGGAAAATCTCATTTGATTTGGGACACATGGAAGACGTCATGTATCCTCAGTAGCGGAGGTGGTAGCGCTAGTTGACAAGACACTTCTCCAACCCGCCACAACACTACGAAGTGTCCGATGAATCTGGGAGAAAGCTTACTCCCCCTACCGAACCTCTGTTGTCCACACCGATGGGAGACCTTCAAGAGCACATGGTCCCCAACCCCGAACTCCAAGGGTGTCTTCCTTTTATAAGAATATGACTTCTTTCAGTCCTGTTCCACCTTCATCCTCTCCCGTATAAGTTAAACCTTCTCTATTGTGGTCTGCACCACTTCTGGGGCAAGAACACTTGTTTCCCCAACCTCAGTCCAGAATACGGGTGAGTGACACGGCCTTTCGTACATAGCTTTGAACGGAGCCATGCCAATGGTAGAGTGATAGATATTATTGTAGGCAAACTATAATAGAGGCAAGTGTCACACCCACGATACCCAAAAATCAAGTATGCATGCTCACAGCATATCCTCCAAGGTCTGGATGGTGTGCTCTATCTGTCCATCTTTTTAGGGATGGAAAGCAGTGCTAAGACATAGCTGGGTGCCAAAAGCCTACTGAAATCTTTTCTAGATTCATGAGGTAAACCGTGCATCCCTATCCGAGACTATGTATCTTGGAACTCTATGCAACCGCACCACCTCATCCGCGTACCTTCGTGCTAAGGCATCCACTGCACCCGACTCCTTGATCGTTAGGAAGTGAGGCGATTTTTTCAACTGGTCCACCACTACCCAGATTGCATCGCAGACTCCTTGAACCTTGGTTTGAACCATAATGAAATCCATATAGATTTCATCCCACTTCCACTTGGGGTCATCCAAAGGCTGCAACAAACCGCCTGGAACATGGTGATCAACCTTCACCTGCTGACACTCTAGGCATCTGGCCATGAACTCTGCCACTGCCTGCTTCACCCCGGGCCCCCATAACTAACATCTTATGCCCCAGTACATCATGGAAACTCCCGGGTGTAGCGCTAGGTGTGAGTTGTGGATCTCACTATGAACTATCTCCCGCATCGACTCTAGAATAAACAAATTTTTTCCAAAAAGTACCTGATTATGACCCTCCTCCATCCACCCTCTCTAATCATCACCTTGGTTAACTTGGTCATGCATCACTGTGATTTCTGAGTCTCCCCATAGGGACTCCTCTACCTACCGCAACATAGAAGACTGCACTATCATCTGATACAAGAAACCTCTACCACCTTCCATCCTTGCATCCAGGTGCAGTGCAGCAAACTCCTCCATCGCCCTCCAAGTATCTGCCGACTCCCGAAATGTATCCTTCTACAAATTCCTGATCAAGGCATTAAACACCACATTTCCCTTTCCTGAGGTGTAGGAAATATCATAGTTGTAGTCCTGAAAGAAATCCACCCACCTACGCTGCCGCGAGTTCAGGTCCCACTGGTAGAATATATACTTCATGCTTTTGTGATTGGTGAAGACCACGAAGCGCTCCCCGGTGAGGTAATGCTGCCCCAAAGTTAGTGCGAACACGACCACCACAAGATCTAGATCAATGGTGGAATAGTTATGCTCATGGGGATTTAACTGACTAGACCCATAAGAGATCACCCCTTACTGCTGTGTCAACACACATCCGAGACCTTTCCCTGAAGCATCACAGAACACCTCATACACCACCCCTTCTTCTAGTAACCTCAGCACTAGAGAACTTACCAACTTATCCTTCTGATAACTGAAGGCCACCTTGCACTACCCATTCCACATGAAATCCTGGACTTTATTGGTCAAGGTTTTCAAAGTTTCTGCAACTTGGGAGATGTTTGGCACGGACCACCGATAGTAACCTACTAGACCTAGGAAACTACGAACCTTTGTCACACTCTAGGGTGGTTCCCAAGAAACAACCGCCTCTACCTTCAATGGGTACAATTCTATCCCCAACTCAGACACTACATGCCCAAGTAAATGCACTTCTCATGTCCAAAACTTGCCCTTGGACAATTTCCCATAGATCTGGTGCCGTCGGAGGACCTCTAAAACAGTTCTCAGGTGCTCTGCGTGATCCTCCTTTGATCTTGAGTAGATCAGGATGTTGTCAATAAACCCAACTACAAATCAATCCAAGTATTCCCAAAAGATGGAGTTCATGAGTCTCATGAACACATCTAGAGCATTTTTAATGCCGAACGACGTGACCACAAACTCAAAAGACCCATATCTACACCTGATGGTAGTCTTGGAGATATCGCCCTCCTTCACCCTCACTTGGTGATATTCGGACCAAAGACCGATCTTTGACAACCAACATGCTCCCCTCATCATATCAAAGAGATCTTCTATCCTCGACAGAGGGTAGCGATTTGTGACCGTCACCTGATTCAGCCTCCTGTATTCTATGCACAGTCTTAGACCACCATCCGCCTTCTTCGCAAACAAGACAGGGGCACCCCATGGTGACACACTTGGCCGAACAAAACCATTCTTCATCAGATCATCAATCTGGATATGTAACTACCGCATCTCATAAGGTGTCATCCAGTAGATATCCATCCAAATCGGATGGGCACCTATTCGCATGTCTATCTCGAACTCAAAATCACGTCGAGGGGGTAGAGTCTCCACCTCTTCAGGGAAGATGTCCATAAACTCACTAACGATCCCTAGGACTTCCACCATATCTTCATCCACTGACTCCACTGATAGTTCATACAACAGGGAAAGGAGGGGCTCCTCTCATCCGCTTTTTTTCTGACAACCCCACTCGCCGATGACAGTGACACGTCGACTGTCTAAATCTTAAAAGATAACCCTTCCTCAGAAGTATTCAATAACGAAACATATAAATAATAGACAGTCAATTCCTAGGATGACATCATATGGTTGTATATGCAATAGTAGTAGATCCATGATAGACTGGTGCGGCCCTATCATCAGTCTACACCCTCAGCAAAATAAAACAAGTCGGTCTGACCTCTAACTGGCATGCTCAGCACTAGGGGCGCTGAATGTCTATCGACATCTAAAACCAGGGAACTTTCTACAATGGGTGTAGCAAAGGAGTGCACAGCTTCTCTATCGAAAAAAGCATAGGCAAGAGTGTTGAAAAAGATGATCGTACCTCAAACGACCTCTGGTCCTGCTCAAACTGCTGCCTCCACGGAGTGCAACTTCCCATACAAACCTCCTATGCCTCCCGGTTGTTAGCCGCCTCCCCAACCATGCCTTGGTCGAGGTCTCTAAGGAGTGCCCTGAGGCCAGACTCCTCCTGCCACATCTGGTCTCGGAAGGGTGGGAGCCTGCTGTCCCTAATGTTGCTGCTGAAGGGGCCTAGATGGAAACTACTACGGCTAAGGTGGGCGCTGAACCTACCCACACCTGTTGTGTTGTACTCTATCCAGGAACTGATTTCAAAGGTGTCCATGGCTCCCATAGATGAAGCACCTCGGTCCTAGGCCTGAAAGAAAAGGGCAAGGACCAGGGGGTTGGAACTAGAAATGTTGATGCCTGCTTTCTGCTGGTCGAAATGTAGAGGGTCCTAATGCTGGAGGCCTACTGCTGACGGCCTTCCCCTCCGATGAGCCCAATTGGATCCCCTCTCGTGATACACTTCCCAGCGTGTGCACCCGTTCCACGACTTCAACTTTCTTCTAGAATTTTATGTAGGTCAGTAAGGTGAAGGGAGTAATAGCATACTGAAGATAAGGTCGAAGTGCCTCCTCCATTCATCTCGCACGAGACTCCTCATCTGAAAAAAGGACCAGAGCAAAGCAAATGAGATACTTGAACTTGATCCCCAACTCTCTTACTAACATGCTCCCCTGCTGGAGGGAGAGAATCTCCTACCTCTTTTCAGCCTTCATCGTGGAAGAGAGGAATTCCGCCCCGAACTCCCTCTCGAAGTCATCCCACACAACCTCAGCCTCCTTCTTTTCCCTGAGATAATGTTTTCACCACTGACGCACTTCTCCCGCATCTGGCTGACATCTAGAGGAACCCAATACTCTATCGAAGCCAGAATTAAGACTAAATCTCTCACTAGCACCTCGAGCCATCTCTTTGTCTCCAAATTTGAGATGCTACCCTCATACTTCCCAAGGGAATACCACTAAAAAGAACAAAGCATCCTCTCCCACTAATCGTCCTCCTCTCAGTTATCCCTTTGTCGATCAGCCAAAGCAACCTCCAGGCCCTCAATTGTCCGAACTACTCATAGTCATCTCCCTGGTCCCATAACTGCAAGGTAAATAAGGAATGCCTATGACTGTGTAGTGTATAATATTGTTCTTAAATTTTCATAGGATTTGTATTCCTTTTAATCCCCCAAAATTCCCATGAAACACAAGAAAACAAGTCACTATAATGCATGTACCTCCCCTAGGGTCTCTACCCTGCAATCAGTGCAGCCTTACATGGTCGTTCAATAGGTCCAGAGTCCATGAATCGGATCACAGGGGGGGGGGGATAAAATCCCATTTCCAAGTTAGTCATCCCTGACCTATTTCACGCACCAAGATCACCTAACACTATTTCCCTACCATCCCATGCAATCCTCACTATGCCTAACACTGGACTCCATCCTATCTATCAACCTCCCTCTGATACCATTCTGTCACGATCCACCTTCACCAAAAGGAGAGAAGGGATAGCAGATTGCTAGAACCTTCCTTCTTTAATTTGAAGGAGAGATAATGACCCCCAAGACCCGCCTTTGATAGGTCCCGGAGTGGCGACCAACACCAAGGGTATAGAATCAGACACAAGATGGAAGGCATTACCCATTTTATTTTTATAGGATCAGGAGATAAGATAGCAACCCCAACAACATCAAAGCTGAAAGTAAAGGTAACGCCGAATTTAAACCATTCCCATATGCATGTTCAAAAGTAAAACATACAGTCCACAAGAACTCCAAAGGAAAAATACCGAGAAAAAGGGAAACAACAACAGCAACTGCCCCAAGGTCCAAACTATTATGGTCCTGCATGATCTCTGAAGTCCTCCTAGAAACCTGAAAGCAGTTTTACATACATAGGGTGATTATATAAGTATACTCAGTAGGGAAAAACAAAGGCCCTCGTGCACAAGTTGAGAGGCATTCTAATGCCCTGTGAGAAAAAGAGACAACCAAAACATCTAGCAAGGTAAACAATCCACCCATGCCTCACCAAAGCATACTCCTCAAATAATGCAAGTCAAGTAATATATAGTAATATAACATCGATATTTGGGTACCCCATGCCACTTTCCCACTGGTTATTGAAGACATCCTATGCATCGTACCAATACCTCCATTCTCACTGCAGTCCCACTGCCACACCCCACCCGCACACAACGAGGCCGCAACAACGCATCTCGCCCACCAACACCTGGGCCACAACCCCCCATCCCGCCCACAAAAACCTGGGACACAACCACCATGTGTAACCATGCCGACAAACACTTGGGCTAGAACATCTACTGCCATGTCCAAAGACATCTGGGCCTCATCCCGAAGACTCTTGGGAAACAACCTGTCCGCACACACCTGGGCCAACAACCATAACTACCCCGTCTAAAGAATCTTGGGATATAATGGAACTCAAGCCGTCACAGCCTACCAGAAGAGTCTTGGGCTATTAGAGAAAGTGAGAAAAAAAGAGCTAATATCTAGCCACTCATAAGAGTGTTGGGAAAACACCCTCCCCAAGAAATAGGGTGTTCGGAACTAAGTGCTCATCTTGGGTGGGGTGTGAATAAGAAACATAAAAATTGCAATATATTTTTAGGTAACAAGAACTCATCCCAACCTTGGGGATCCAAAACCTTAGAACAAACACCTTCATTACTATTCATTCATAAAGAAAAGTACATCAATCGCGGCCAATTCACAACTCATCCCCAAAACCAATTCCCCATTTAAACCATTCTGGTTTTAATGTTCAAGTAATCCCATTTGGGTAAATTCTACACTACTGGAAAACTAGCAGGCACAAACACAAGCCAAATAAGGGAAACAACCAAATAGAAATTTAAGCATTATCACCTCGTTCTCTAGTAAGGTCACAAAAACAATGGGATCAGTGAGATCCCTTGAAGTATTTGAACCAAATCAAGCCTCGAGATACATCCCAGAGTTACAATAAAAAAAGGGATTCGCGAGAGCCCTCAAAGTACTAGAACCAAATCATTCCTCAAGATACAGCCCACACAACTTCAAATTCAAAACCAATAATCGTGATACAATAGAGGATCCCATCCCCATTAATCTCATCCAATTGGCACCTAGCAGAACAACACACCTACTACCTAAATAGAGTGGGAAACATCCAGTTTCATGAACATCATTAATTAGGTTCTTCTTTCTATTTGTTAACCGGGGTGGTCACACAGGGATTCTTGTTTTACTGAACATACATGTAAACCAACTGAGTTTAGGTGAATAACCAATTTCCATGATACATTTATTTAGTCATCAACAAAGACAAGGGTTTATTAGGACGCAAGGAAAGACCACCAATGACCATGATTTTTAGTGAGCACAAGACCATACAGTTCAAAACATATATCAACATAAAGGTGTAAAATAGAATATAGATCATACCCCCTTCATTCTATAAAGGTCCATTAAATATCTTCATTAAGTCTGGTTTCATCAATCCCCATAGAAACAATAGTGTACCCACCCTGCATGATACACAGTAAGGAGATACGAAGGAAAAATACTACTTGGTTGATCAAGGATTAATGTTTTCCACACGCCAAGAACGTTGGGGACTCCAAGGGCGAGCAGAAAGGTTACGACATAGGCGTACCTCTTGTCTCTATAAGGGAGACTCCAAATGCACTAGGAATAAAAGGATATCGGCCAAATGGAAGAAGAAGAAGAAGAAGAAGAAGAAATACCCATGCGATATATAGATAAGATCCCATTGTTACGGGATATGTGGATTTGAATGGATTTAAAGTTGGATCGTGGTTCCCCACGTGGTTGGGTGGTTACACATGACATGATTAATTGTTATTTAATGATTCCAATCAGAAAAAGGTGGTAACACCTGTGATTTTAAAGGATTTTATATAAACGGAGGCGCATGATACGCAGACACACAGCTGTGTCTGTTGAGTGTCGCCCCACCCATAGGAATTTAAACATTGATTAAGGGATTAAAAATGGCCTGGAACCACTTCCAAAAGGTTAAAAAATCCTAAAAGTGGTGTTAAGGTAGAAATTTCAGAAGAAAAACTAGACAAGGCCAGGTTTCACTGATCGTGACACACACCGATTGATCATACCAATCGGTTGCACCAATCAATCGCACCAATCGGTAAGGCACTGATCAGTGACACCCCAATCGTGCCACACACAAATCGGTCACACAAATCTTTTGCACTGATCGGTGAGGCACCGATTGTGTAATGTCTCATATTTTCCATTATTTATTCTTAAAAATATGTAGGAATTATTTCGAGAACAGTCTTAGAGACGGCGTGCAGTTCCGAGGCCCATTGAGCCCGAAAAAAATGTTTGAATTTAATTAAATAATTAAATAACGCGTGCATGAGGTTTTCCTAAAAAATTGGGATAAATCCTGAATGGGTGATCAGATCAGAAATATGAGGGCACCGTTGCATTCAGAATAATGATTTTACCATAGGTGAGGCCTGACATCGGCCGATGCAGGTCAGTGGCGAAATATAGTTTTTAGACTTAAGAGTAATAAAATATTTAATAAAAATATTTTATTCTACAACGAAGTCTTTTTAAAACTATTGAAACAGATATATTTTATCCTTTTTTAATAAATTATTACACAGGCGAATAGGGTTACAAACCTCATATCCCTAAAACCATTGGTGGCTCTGGAGGCTCTGGAGAAAACCTCCCAACGGCAACGACGATGCGACGACCAGATCTCCACCAACAAACACTGTGGATCCAGGTAGGATGTTTGTTTTTGATTTTCCTTTCCCCATTTTGATTCCTATGATGAACACATACCAGTTTGCAAACAGATTATCCCACGGATCAATCGTTTTGAGGGCAGCTTTGATTTGAGGTTTTATCGGGAAATCAAATACTCGAGATTTGTGATCTCTCAATTGTGGTGGTTTTGATCTAACGGCGACAAACCCGGATCATCACGAACAATGATCGAGTTTCATCCCTCTTGTACGATTCTTTTTATTTTTATACTCACACACATTCTTCGTCGCGTTCTATGCATTCATGGATGAAATCGATCTTTGCACATTCGTTTGTTGGCAGAACAATCTGAGATTGTAGATCCAACCTCGGAGCGATGTCACGGAGGTGTGACGACGGTTTCGGTAGACGATTCAGAGCGGATCAAGAGATATGAGTTTTCATGAATTTTTCTTTGGATGGATCGTTTGAGGTTTATGATTAGATATCAGCACCAAAAACACACGTCTCGGTGTTCGAATGATGGAACCAACAAACCCCTGCATTATTGGGACGAACGGACTAGAAAACATGGATCTGGAGGATCAGCCGCGACATGAGGAGGACGACAGCGTTTGTGACAAAATCCTGACTACACGGCGCATATTATGGGATACACGGCGGGTGTTCATCGGCAGACCACCTGGAATGTACTCTGGGAGTACACGGACATGGGTTGGGTACACGGCTAGAGACAAGGCGTGTATAACCCTCCCTGACCAAACCTAGCCAGATACACGGGATACCCTGTGTGCCGGTACATGGGCCGACAACATGGACATATACTGTGTGTGGGCACATGGCCAGCATAGACGGAATGAGCCCCAGGTGCTGGGACACAACGTATGATTCTTCTACACGCCGTGTAGTTATTTTCTATCTGACAAGACGAATGACACGGGCCGTTTACACGGGAAGTACCCGAAGTCAAGGAACACGGCGTGTGACTCTTCTACATGCCGTGTAGTTGAGTTTTACACATCCTAGACAGATGACACGGGCCGTTATACGGGCAGTAACCGGGGTCAAGGAACTCATCGTGTGACCATAATACACGCTGTGTAACCAATCTTACATGACTTGAGCCAATTTCCTTCTGTGACTTGGGGTAGTTTCCTTAGGTTTCGTCCCCTTGGTCCTTCTCCTGAAGGTTCCTGATATCATTTCCTACATACAAGAATATGATCCCTTCTGCAGGACGTCCAAAATAGATTTGTTGGAATCCCCTCTATGAGACTAAGATCTGGATCCTCTATTCATTCCTGGAACCCTAGCTAGAGTTCTTGGTATTGGCGTGACCAACTTTACCCAGGCGCCGATCCTTTTCTTAGTGGATTAGCTCAGACTGAGTTGTCGGAATCACCCCATGACTTAGTGGTGATCCTCATCTAAGAATCATGTTATCAATGTACTTGTGATGTGTGTTCTCCTGGGATGAGTACTTCATATCTCTGTCTTCATACCTAGGAGTGTGTTCTCCCGATTGGAAGTTTAGTGGAATCTTCGAGCTGGATCTTAGTGGTGGTTTGAAATGGTCATTTGTGTATGACTATATCTAGATATTCTTGTCATATTTTCTGAAAACATATGCTGTGTAGATATAACTGTATCTTTTTTTGTGGTATTTCCCTTGTTGTTTTTATTTGGTGGTTTCAGGGTGTCCTACTGGGTATTGTTATACTCAAACCTGCACGGGCTTTGCCTGCACGGGTCATGTATTGTGCAGACGAGTGAGATTTTAATAGGATTCTAGGCAGAGCAAGACCAAATGGTGCTAAGTGAGATCAGACAGGTGGAGGTGTGTTCCTACGGCTACAAATTGCAGTCCCAGCACCATTCATTATAGGTTGGAATTTTTTATAGACTCTCTTTTGGTGGGATTGTACATTTGGCCCTGGGTTTTACTTTCTTGTACTTTACTTTCCCATCATACTCTGTTGGTTGGGTTATAGTGTATGCATGAATCTTTTCCCTTTCAGTAGTTTTTACATTTCAACTTTGTGGCCTTGGAGATGTGTGTGCATGTGTACATGTTTATAGGAAATTCCTCCAATGTTAGTAGCATTCCTACTCGGTGCTAGTCACCAGCCCCTGGCTTATTGGAGGCGGTCTTGGGAAGTTGCAGCTCGATCCCCACTAGGACGGGTCATTACAGAGTGGTATCAGAGGTGGTCAGTTCTACATTACGATCGAGAGTCTATGAGTTGTTTTGGGAAAACAGTGTTAAGTGTTTCGAGTTCGGCTTTCAGGTGAGGGGCCCCAGTTTCGGTGTGGGTGGCCGACGTATCCATACACCATGACTCTAATAACTTTATTTTTGACTCGGAACATGAGAACACTAGTTGCAGGATAAAATAATGGTACATGAATCATGTAGGAATGGGTTGTGGTTTCCATGTCCTTCTTGAGTCAGCTCTCCAGATATACTCACTGACTAAGATACATCTTGTTTCTTTACAGGATGCCTCCATGACACGCACCTTCTAGGATCCAGCAGCTTGATCATGAGGATGAACCCCTCGGTGATGAGGCTTCGATATAGGGGCCAGATCCCCCATTTTTACCTTCGGGTGGTGTTCCAGTTATCCCGCCACCTATGGAGCAGTGTTTAGTGCCTGCTCTACCAGTAGAGGAGGAGCACAGGCTGATCTCACTCCACATGTTTCAGAGACAGAGACCCCTCAGGTTTCGAGGCGAGCCTAACCCTCAGGAAGCAGAGGACTGGCTTGAGGTGGTGACTAGAGTCTTCTGTTTAGTCAAGACACTAGCAGAACAGATGGTGATCCTGTAAGTGAGCCTTCTGTAGGGCTCGACAAAACGATGGTGAAGTTTGGTTATTCAGACTCATGATGAGGTGACTCTTGTGTGGATAGAGTCTGAGCATCTCTTGAGAGAGGAGTTTTCACTGGTTACCCTGAGAGCAGTACGTATACAGGAGCGTCGTCAGCTCCAGTAGGGAACCATGAAGGTGGCTGACTATTCATCGAGGTTTACAGACCTCTGTCGGTACTCGATGGATATGGTCAGAGATCAGTACTTCAGAATTCGGACTTTTGAGTGGGGCTTGGGCAGAGATATCCAAGCTAGCATCATCCCTATGAGAATTCCCACTTATGTTGGCCTGCTCGAGTGCGCTTTGGTGGTTGAGAGCTTCTTGGAAGAGTAGAGACAGATGGATGTTGTCAGTAGTGAGTGAGATGGAGTAGAGACCTCGACAGTAGGGAGCCGACGCCAGGGTCCCTGGCGTGGGAGACATTTTTAGAGGAGATCCCAGGATAGCGGATCTGCCGTACAGGGTTCAAAGGGTTCATCCAGCCAGCCTCGAGAGAGGAGATGCTACTCATGTGATGGCAGGGGTCATCTCGCATGAGATTGTCCGACCTGCCCCACTAATGACATGGGAGCAGTGGATAGACCACCAAGGCAGACACAATTTGTGGAGCAGACAGATCCACGGGGCGGCCGACGCGGTAAAGGAGTTGGGAGAGTAGCTGGAGGTGGTCAGCGTTTTGACCCTTTTCCACCACCCCTAGGAGGTCCACCCCAGGCTCAAGGAGCTGGCAGACAGAGGTAGGGATAGCTGCAGGCGGTAGAGGCGTATGACCTAGGTACTCCAAGAATCATTAGAGGTACAATTCGTTTATTTTATACTTTGGGTGCCATACTGATAGACACAGGTGCTAGTCATTCATTTCTGGATACTTATCTTGTTTAAGACCTTGAGATTCCAGTTGATCCGTTGACCAGACCCTTACGCTTAGAGACACCGAATGGAGATGATTCATAGATCACACACCTTTGCAGACAGTGTGACATGACCCTTCGAGGCGAGAGTTTCGGTTGGAACCTCTTGGTGGTTGCGTCGAGGCCTTGTGATGTCATTCTTGGTATGGATTGGTTATCCAGAGTTCATGCCCAGATCGACTATTTTAGGCAAAGGGTGTGGTGTGTCCGTAGTGATGGAATGGGGTTCTCTTTTGTTAGTGAAAGAGATACCCAGTCAGTGCAGGATGCACTCGTGCAAAGGAAGGCACAACTGATTTCACATCAGTTGGCTAGCCTAGCCCTTGGCGCATCAGATGTTATGAGTTTCCAGCTTCCAATAGTAGTGGCGGTGTACGAGGACTTCTTTTTGGAGGATTTCCCTAGACTACCTCCCCGTCGGTAGATAGAGTTCTGCATTGAGTTGCAACCCAAGACGAAACCGATATCAACATTAGTAAATCGGATGGCTCTTGCAGAGCTTTGTGAGATGAGGGTGCATCTAGAATACTTGCGGAAGAAGGGCTTTGTAAGACCCAGCGTTTCACCCTGAGCAGCCCCAGTGCTGTTTTCCAAGAAGGCAGATGGGAGCTTAAGGATATGTTTGGATTACCGGCGCCTGAATCAGGTGACCATAAAGAACCAGTA
Source organism: Viscum album (assembly GCA_963277665.1). NCBI lineage: Eukaryota > Viridiplantae > Streptophyta > Magnoliopsida > Santalales > Viscaceae > Viscum > Viscum album. The sequence continues at coordinate 1,891,428,866 of OY728165.1, read as the reverse complement.
TCCACTATCGAGGATCGATGACCTCTTCATCTAGTTATGAGGGGCATGATGGTTCTCGAAGGTTGATCTATGATTAGACTATCATCAGTTATGAGTACGGGATGAGGATGTATAGAAGATGACATGAAGATGTCTCTATGGTCATTATGTGTACTTTGTGATGCCCTTCGGCATGATGAACGCCCCGACAGTGTTTATGGGACTCATAAACCAAACCATCCAGCCCTATCTAGATTTGTTCATTTTGGTCTTCATCGATTATATCCTTGTGTACTCTGTGTCTGAGGAGGAGCACACGAGACACCTGAGGATGGTTCTGGACACACTCTGAGGGCACTAGTTGTACATGAAACTCTCAAAGTGTCAGTTATCGATATAGGAGGTCCACATTCTGGGACACGTTATCTTAGCAGATGGTGTGGAAGTGGACCCAGCCAAGGCGGAGGCAGTGCTAGCTTGGAAGCCACCCCAGACTATGATGGAGGTGTGGAGTTTCTTTGGGTTGGCAGGATACTATCGGAGATTCATTCTTGAATTTCCAGGATTTCAGCACCTATGAAAGCTTTGACCCGAAAGGGGAAGCCTTTCTTGTGGACCGAGAGATGCCAGTAGGCTTTCCAGCAGTTGAGATAGAGTCTGAAGAGCGCCCTGATCTTGAGATTACTGGAGGAGGGTGTCAAGTACGTAGTGTTCTGCAACACATCAGGAACCGGGCTTGGTTGTGTCCTAATGCAGAGGTAAGTGGTGATTGTCTATGGCTCACGTCAGTTGAGGCCACACGAGCAGAACTACGTGACCCATGATCTTGAGTTGGTAGCGATGGTCTTCGTGTTGAAGATGTGGAGGCACTACATAATGGGCGAGTTGTTTGCCTTCTACTCCGATCACAAAAGTCCCAGATATATCTTTCCTCAAAAGGATCTGAATTTGAGACAAATAAAATTTCTTGAGTTCCTCCAGGATTACGACTTTGAGATCATTTACACACCTGGGAAGGGGAACATTGTGCCAGATTCTCTCAGTAGGAAATCCAGTTCGTAGTTGCTGGATGAGGCGATGAGGAAGTTGGATTCCTTTCAGTTATCCTTCATGGATAGAGAGGAGGGAGCTTACCTATATTCAATGGCTATTACCCCTACACTCTTGTAGAGATTCAGGGATGCACTATTTGAGGACGCTAGTTGTAAGACTCTACGTGCTGAGATATCCGAAGGTGATGCTGCCGATGGATATTCAATAGGTGGGGAGCACGATGTTCTTTTCAGAGGGTGCCCAGTTGTACCAGTGACATTGTGGGAGGGGGTTTTGAGGTAGTTCCATATATCTTTTTTGGAGGTGCATCCAGGCATGGAAAAGATGTACCAGGACATCCGACATCAGTTCTGGTGGCCAGAAATGAAGAAGAGTGTGGCAAAGTTTGTTTCTCGGTGCCTTACTTATTAGCAAGTAAAGGTTGAGCACTAGGTGCCAGCAGGTTTGACTCAGCCCCTTGAGGTTCTAGAGTGGAAGTGGGACGGGATCTCCATGGACTTCGTGACGGGTCTACCACGTACGTCTAGGGGACACGATGCCATCTAGGTGAACATTGATCGACTCACCAAGTTGGCCCACTTCCTATCCATATGGGAGCAGAGGTCAGTAAAGAGATTGGGACACCTCTACGTACATGAAATTGTTCGACTTCATGGAGTTACATCCACGATCCTCTCAGATCATGATGCTCGTTTCCCATCCTAGTTATGGAAGGGATTGCCGGAAGCTTTTGGGACTCAGTTACGCTTGAGCACAACGTTTCATCCTCAGACTGATGGTCAGACGAAGCAGACCATCCAGGTTCTGGAGGATATGATATGAGCTTGCATACTTGGCTTTGGTCATAGTTGGGAGGATCACCTACCACTGGTGGAATTATCTTATAACAATAGTTATCATTCCACCATTGGTGTTTCACCATTCGAGGCTTTGTACCGGCGACCTTGCAGGTCACCCCTTTGTCGGACTGACCCAGTAGAGTCAGCACTCATGGGCCTAGAGATGGTGTGAGCTACTATAGAGAAGGTGTAGGTCATCTAGGAGCAGATGAAGACTACACAGAGTCGGTATAAGTCTAATGTCGACTGGACATGGAGGCCCTTGGAGTTCAAGGAAAGAGACCATGTATTCCTTCGGGTCTCACCTCGATGGGGACTGCAGAGATTTGGCCAAGGCAGCAAGATATCTTCGAGGTTCATCGACCCTTTCCAGATTTTGAATAGAGTTAGCGAGGTGGCGTACTGCTTGGCTCTACCTCCACATATGGACAGGGTACACAACGTCTTCCATGTGTCGAATCTACAGAGGTACGTGCATGATCCATCGCATGTCATCGACTAGGGCGAGATGGACATCGATGATGGAGAGACCTTTGCAGAGTACCTGTAACAGCCCGAGATTTTATGAAAAATATTCTTTTTAATTTCATTAATGTCTTGTGTTGTACGCTACACCAAATGGATCTTGCACAACACGCATCATTGACTTGCCTTGCATTACACGCAATCGCGACCTTCCTCGATAGCGTGTGTAGTACGCAATAACGAGTTTCACTAAACAACAATATGCTATTAAAATATTATTAAAACTAGCCCTTATGAATAGTAATAACAACTTTTTGAAATTTTGTAAATTTTATTTTTCAAAATGGAATTCATTTTTGGATTTGTAATATCGAAATTAGCTTAGGGTGAAATTTTGGTGCTTTTCAGATAACTTTCATTTTCTGATGAATAATGAAAATTACTAAATTTTAATTAAAAACAACTTTTTCAATCGAAATAATTAATAGTGATAAATTATTGATTTTAGTGGTTTTAAAGGATATTTAGAATATATTTTTACATTTCAATACAATTTCGGTCATTGGATCTAATTTCACATTTAAACCAAACATAAATAAGTGTCAATCTTTTGATAGTTATTATCTCTTAAGAACACGCTATTTGTTTTGACGACGGAAATTAATTTTTAAATTAATTAATCCAACCGATATGTTTTTAATTTGGTAAAATAGACATCATTTTTGAGTTCATAATATCAAATATAGATTAGGACTAATTGTTTGGTATTTTTCTGGAAACATTCATTTTTTTGATGAATAGTGAAACCACTATGTGGTAGTTAAAAAAATGAATTTTTCATAAAACTTAATTTTACCACTTTTGTGAGTGGAATTTCAAAAATCCGAGAGACACGGTTGATGTCAGTAAGTAAAATGTGGTTCAATGAGATTAAAATAATTTTTGGTGAATAGTAACTTTTTACTTTTTTGACCACGGTTAAAAGTAAATAGGGTAATTAAGGGTAAAAATGATATTATTATTACCCTAACACATGTCCTAATTATATTGGATATGTGTAATTCGACCAAAAACAACCTTATAAATAAAATATGACCATTTAGGCCCACATGGATTAGATTAGGACATTTATTATTAATTTATTTAAAGAAATGTTAACATAGTTAAAATCAAAGTTTAATAAGTAAATAATTTTTAATATAGGTTTATACATAAGATAAATTGGACTATAAATATTCATTAGAAAGATAAAAATATTTCCTACATAATGGTATTTTATTTGTAATTTTTAGACATTAATGAAGTTAATTTATTTATGACACAATGATGATGCAGTAATTATCTTATTAATGAAATATTGACATAATTGATGTTATAAATTCCTAAATAGGTATAATTTCAGACATTTTATGAATTCAAATAATTTTATAGGATAATATGACATATTAGTATTTATTTAATTAATTTTTTTAGAACTAATCATTCTGTTATGATTTTCACAAAAATAAATTACTAAATAGTGTCAAAATGGACTTAAAATAGTTTTTAAAACAAATATTATATTATTAATTGATATTTTACTCCTAAAAATCTACGGTTCGGCCAAATGACTTAGATAAGGTTATATATATTAATAATAAACAACTTGAGGTTCGTTTGGCTTGTTATAGTATGTTTATTAACCTTATAGTGTAAAAAAACAGGAAGACAAGGTAAGAGTAAAATTATTTAACTTAAAGTTAAATCTAAATGATAAGGTTAAAATAGGAACCTAAACTTGTCTAAATTCTATTGGATGAGAGGATCTAGACCCATCTCCACCTTATCTTCGAAATGAATCAATTTAGCGATATTTAAAACCGAATTTGACTTTATAATAAAATAATAGTTTTAGTTATTCCAAAGGTGCCCCTCTCCTCACTTATAAAAGGGCACCTCCTCCCTCTCTTCCTCACACCACATTGAGCCATAAATCTCGGACAAACCCTACCAAATTCTCTTCTCCACTTCCCTAGAAACATCCTAAAGGTTCTGTTCTTCCTCAAAGAACAAATTTAATGCCCTAAAACGAGATCTCAATAAGGCGCTTCAATGAAGAGGTAATGTCCGTTACCGATTCTTTCAACTTTATTTCTTCTTCAACTTCTTCTTCTTAGGTTGTTTAATTATGAAGTAATAACATAAGTATCCCAAATATACTGATATGTTATTATAATTATGAAACAACCATATTTCACCATCTATCCATCCTACGGAAAATGAAATCACCGCGCGTACGTACGTACAGAATATCATCTCCACGCCGTGGTGTAATCTATTTTCCACCACCACATTACTTGGATGGGTATAATGGTGTAGATAATAACTATATATGATTATTGTAAAGTGATATTGATTCTGAAATAGTATACATACACTACAATACAATTCCACGATCATGAGAACGATATCATCGCTCGTACGTACGTACGGACTACCGTCTCCACGGCGCGATGAGATTCATTCTCCACGTTAACCATTCATGAATGATTATAAAGTATATATAATAATTAATAATGAAATATATGACATAATAATGATTCTTGATTTATGTGTATATATGTGTATGTCATCTACTTAATTCCATTCAACCCAATAAGAAAAAGAAAACAACGTTCATGCGTACGTACGGTCTACCGTCTCCATGAACGGTGTATTTCTTTCCATTTACTGATATTATATATATATATATATATATTCTGAATATATATTATATATAAATCATGTTTTATATTCTAGTATTAAGTAATCATGATCTAAGTAATCATATTAAAAATTACATGTCGAAACACGGACGACAAATGAAACGATTTTACCCAGAACGCTCTTTAACATGGAATTTACAAAAGAACGGGTAATATAAAGCCATAATTGAACCATATATGATATCATAAAAATGAGTATGATTCTGGAATAAGTCAATGATATTATTTAAATATTTATACAGGAGGTTCGGACACATACGAAGCAAATCGGATCTAAGGTAAGGGAAAATATCACAATCTCATTTTATCTGAGATTGTTTATATGTTGGTATTTACTGGGGTGTATTTTATCATCCAAATCCATGTTTCCTCAATATGTAATATTATTTCCATACACCTACAATTGTTTTAATCCAATTTTACCCTTTGGTGAGTTTTTAGTAAAAGATATGAAAGGAATCTTTGGTCGTTTTTCGAACGAGGTACTTTTTGACTTTTCCGACAAAAGTACGAGAAGAACGTTTTTTTAACTTATACGACATGAATGGATTTTTAAAATACTATTTCCAAGAAGCTTCCTTTACATGTTTTCAAGTTTATTTTTAATCAACTTCTTTTAGTTCAAAATTATATGACATGTTAAGAAAGGAAATGTTTTTGAAGTAGAAAGGATATTTTCCTCAAGAATGGAGCTCAAGTGTTTTATCAAAATTATTTTCCATCTAAGATAATAAAGGGTTCTGTTTTTATCCCTATTATTACATTGATTTTATTATGTTGTGATGGAATTATTTTTATGAATTCCTTTATCTTATATAAATTTTTTTATGATGTCATGTTGTTTAAGAATCCCATTTTTATTACATGGGTTATGATATGATGTATGGTTTATGATTTTGTGGCACACATAAGAATGGTATCATTATGAGATGGGTGGGACCTATATCTCCCTCCAATGCATTGGGTAAATATTTTATATCTCATGAGATAGACATGGCTGGAATGGTAGGTTATACCGGTTCAGTGAAACAGGACTGAAACGAGGAGTGAACTCGGTTCAGAAAGGGACATTGTCCACTAAGATAGTCTTGGAAACGAGTCTTGACTAATAAGAAATGATTCTCTATGATTATGTGTGTATGACACAAAGTTTCATGTTTTAAGTTATGATTATTGGGATTACATTTCACTACTATGATTTATCCCATGTTATGAAATTATGATCTCTTTTGCAGGTTAAGATTTACAAAAGATATGTCCTTATGAATATGACGTGATTGATATTTCTTTTTTTTACCCTTATTGGAAATTTGAGCTCACCCTTTTATGTTTTCTTTTCCCCAGGACATAATGAAAGGATTTAGGTTTAAAAAAAAATAAGATCATTATGGGAGATGTTGAAGATCTTTCACCGCGATTAGAAGATTATATTCCGAGTTTCCAAAGACACTAAACTATTACGGTCCTTGTGTGTGTGTTTTTTTATGTACTAAGTATTCCACAAAAGTAATGTAATGTCCATGTACGTTAAGCTTAGGGTCTCTACAGTTGGTATCAGAGGAAAAGTTTAGTCAACCTTAGGAAACTAGGATGCGAAAACGTTAGTGAGATCCCTAGAGATATTTCTAAGGTATGTCTAGGGATATCCCTAAGGATAATTATACGTATAGGATATAGTCCTAGAACTATGGTAACTATATTAGATTAAACCAAAGATGTTAGATATTGAAGTTACTTCCCCTTTATTATGATTTTTTCCTCTCACACTATTCTTTTTGGGTTTTAGAAAATGGCTAGAAACAACATGATTCATGATAATGGATGATATGATGGACAATGGAATGATATTCTTCATGAGCAACCAAATGAAATGGGATTTGGAAGTACAAACATCATTCTTATGCAGAATCAACAATCTCATAATATAATCAATAAAGTAAAATTTGTTAAGTTTCCTGACTCGGCTAATAAGAGAAAGATGGAGTTTCATGATGATAATAGAGGAAAGAATGTTCAATTTCCCCTATGTATATCATGTGGGAAGAGGCATTAAGGAGAATGTTTCAAAGGAATTGGAAGATGCTTTGGGTGTGGAAAAGAAGGACACAAAGCTAGTAAGTGCAAATGAAAAGGTTCAGTTAACACCATGGATGAGGACAATGGTATTGCTACGACATCAACAATGTTTATTGTTTTAAATGTGGAATGTACAGGCATTATGCAAACCAATGCCCTAAGAGAAAGTCTCATGAAGAGAATCAGTATGGCCGTATGGGTAGTATTTATGTTGATGATGATGAAAAGACTACAAATGATATGTGAGATGAAATAATTTTTGAAGCTCAGTCAATGGTTTAAGAATGTAGTGGAATGATTACATGTTTATCATGTGTAATGTTGTATATGTAATCTCATGGTACTATGGAATAAAGATACATCTAAGGATTGTTACACTGTTGTCTTTCCTTGGGTTTTGAAAGTGTAATATTAATGGTACCAGTATCCATGAATGTTTATTAAGATATTTTTGGAATGTAGATTATATGCGAATAATGAAGGGATAAGGAGAAAATGAAATGTTTGACAGTATTCATGAGCTCATGATTGATATAAGGACTAAGTGATATCATGGTTTGAGTATATAGAATTTTGAGGATTTTGGTATGTGGAAAGAGTTAACTTTTGACAGTAGTCATGTTTTCACTATGATTCAATGGATATTCATTTTTCAAGAGAATACATGATTATGACCTTCGAATATTTAGAATGTGACCAACAAGACATATCTTATGATATATGGGGATCAACGATGGTATTAACATGCTTGTTATATGAAATCTCTGGTAATCGTTTTCACTATATTATAAGAGTGGACTACAGTATTTTGGATAATTCTAAAGATTGGAATGGATTATGTTGGAAATAAGTTAGTATTGTTCAAGGATAGAAGTTTTTTTCGATATTATTGATGGGATGTTATGGTAATATAGTTTTAGAAAAAGGACAGCCTGTAGGGCGGGTGACAGCCCATCGCGTCGGACAAGGCTGTGAGAATCGAACCCACAACCGAAGTGCGACTGGCCTTTATCGCATACCACTGGCCTACAGGAAGTCCCTGTTTAGTAGAAACTAGTTTTATTATATTATGCAGTATGATATATGAAGTATAAGTCCATTTTAAGAACCATATATAATTAATCTCACTATAGATGGACTTATGTATTTTTTGATAACTTTTCTAACCTTTTGTTTGAGACAGATGGAATGACCCATCATTCTATCACCTGATCTGCTAACACATCATGAATGACAAATTCATCTTTATTTCTTTAAGAGATGAAGTGGAAATTGTCCAAATAACGACCAACGGTGAGACTGTACCAAAATCACGAAAGTATTTCTTCTAATTCCAATTTCATCAACTTTAGGGAAATGATCTTGAAAACCAAAAATGTTGTCCTAGTGCCCTTATATATGATGAATCAGATGGTACCTTAGATCATCACAAATTTATGGCTTTGTGATTGCTGTCTTTTCCATAGCCATGTTCTATACAACTCTCCATCATAACATGATGGTTAGATTTCTCTTCCATATCCATATTTTCACCTATGTGGAAACCCAATGATTAGTTTATTTGGGTAACCGTTACGTTTCATACTTTTGTTTTTAAAGATTGGTTTTGGTATTCCTTTTTACGATGTGAGTTTCTATTAAAGAACCTTTCAAATAGTAAACCATTTATAACCCCAACGAATTTTGAGGGAGAAATTCATTTTAAGGGGGGTAGAATGTAAAAGCCCAAGATTTTATGAAAAATATTCTTTTTAATTTCATTAATGTCTTATGTTGTACGCTACACTAAAAAGAGCTTTCACAACACGCATCCTTGACTTGCCTTGCATTACACGTAATCACGACCTTCCTCGATAACGTGTGTAGTACGCAATAACGAGTTTCACTAAACAACAATATGCTATTAAAATATTATTAAAACTAGCCCTTATGAATAGTAATAACCACTTTTTGAAATTTTTGAAATTTTATTTTTCAAAATGGAATTCATTTTTGGATTCGTAATATCGAAATTATCTTAGGGTGAAATTTTGGTACTTTTCGGATAACTTTCATTTTTTGATGAATAGTGAAAATTACTAAATTTTAATTAAAAACAACTTTTTCAATCGAAATAATTAATAGTGATAAATTATTAATTTGAGTGGTTTTAAAGTATGTTTAGAATATATATTTACAATTTAATACAATTTTGGTCATTGGATGTAATTTCACATTTAAACCAGACATAAAGAAGTGTCAATCTTTTGATAGTTATTATCTCTAAAGAACACGCTATTTGTTTTGACGACGGGAATTAACTTTTAAATTAATTAATGCAACTGATATGTTATGAATTTGGTAAAATAGACATCATTTTTTAGTTCATAATATCAAATATAGCTTAGGCCTAATTTTTGGTATTTTTCTGGAAACTTTCATTTTTTTGATGAATAGTGATACCACTAAGTGGTAGTTAAAAAAATAAATTTTTCATAAAACATAATTTTACCACTTCTGTGAGTGGAATTTCAAAAATCCAAGAGAAACGGTTGATGTCAGTAAGTAAAATGTGGTTCAATTAGATTAAAATAATTTTTGGTGAATAGTAACTTTTTACTTTTTTACCACGGTTAAAAGTAAATAGGGTAATTAAGGGTACAAATGATATTATTATTACCCTAACACATGTCCTAATTCTATTGGATATGTGTAATTCGACCAAAAACAACCTCTGTAATAAAATATGACCATTTAGGCACACTTGGATTAGATTAGGACATTTATTATTAATTTATTTAAAGAAGGTTTAAAATAGATAAAATCAATGTTTAATAAGTAAATCATTTTTAATATAGGTTTATACATAAGATAAATTGGACTATAAATATTCATTATAAAGCTAAAAATAGTTCCTACATAATGGTATTTTATTTGTAATTTTTAGAAATTAAAGAAGTTAATTTATTTATGACACAAATATGATGCTGTAATTATCTTATTAATGAAATATTGACATAATTGATGTTATAAATTCCAAAATAAGTATAATTTGAGACTTTTTATGAATTAAAATAATTTTATAGGATAATATGACATTTTGGTATTGATGTAATTAAATTTTTTCGAACTATTCATTTTGTTATGATTTTCAAAAAAATCAATTACTAAATAGTGTCAAAATTGACATAAAATAGTTTTTAAAACAAATATTATATTATTAATTGATACTTTATTACTAAAAATCTATGGTTCGGCCAAATGACTAATATAAGGTTATATATATTAATAATAAACAACTTGGGGTTCGTTTGTCTTGTTATAGTATGTTCATTAACCTTATAGTGTAAAAAAACAAGAAGACAAGGTAAGAGTAAAATTATTTAACTTAAAGTTAAATCTAAATGATAAGGTTAAAATAGGAACCTAAACCGGTCTAAATTCTATTTGATGAGAGGATTTCGACCCATACCAACCTTATCTTCGAAATGAATCAATTTGGAGCTATTTAAAACCGAATTTGACTTTATAATAAAATAATAGTTTTAGTTATTCCAAAGGTGCCTCTCTCCTGCCTTATAAAAGGGCACCTCCTCCCTCTCTTCCTCACACCACTTTGAGCCTTCAAGCTCAGCCAACCCCTGCCAAATTATCTTCTCCACTTCTCTAGAAACATCCTAAAGGTTCTGGTCTTCCTCAAAGAACAATTTTAATGCCCTAAAAGGAGATCTCAAAGAGGCGCTTCAAAGAAGAGGTAATGTCTGTTACCGATTCTTTCAACTTTATTTCTTCTTCCACTTATTCTTCTTAGGTTGTTTAATTATGAAGTAATAACATCAGTATCCCTCATATACTGATATTTTATTATAATTATGAAACAACCCTATTTCACAATCTATCCATCCTATGGAAAATGAAATCACCGCGCGTGCGTACGTACAGAATACCGTCTCCATGCCATGGTGTAATATATTTTCCACCACCACCTTACTTGAATGGGTATAATGGTGTAAATAATAACTATATATGATTATTGTAAAGTGATATTGATTCTAAAATAGTATACATACACTCCAATACAATTCCACAATCATGAAAATGATATCATCGCTCATGCGTACGTATGGACTACCGTCTCCACGACGCGATGAGATTCATTCTCCACGTTAACCATTCATGAATGATTATAAAGTATATATAAAAATTAATAATGAAATATATGAAATAATAATGATTCTGGATTTATGTGTATATATATGTATGTCATCTACTTAATTCCATTCATCTCAATAAGGAAAAGAAAACAGCGTTCATGCGTACGTACGGTCTACCGTCTCCATGAACGGTGTATTTATTTCCATTTACTGATCTATTATATATATATATATATATTCTGAATATATATTATATATAAATAATGTTTTATATTCTAGAATTAATTAATCATGATCTAAGTAATCATATGAATAATTACAAGTCAAAACACGGACAATAAATGAAACGATTTTACCCAAAACGCTCTTTAACATGGAATTTACAAAATAATGGGTAATATAAATCCATATGTGAACCATATATGATATCATAACAATGAGTATGATTCTGGGATAAGTCAATGACATTATTTAAATCATTATACAGGAGGTTCGGACACATATGAAGCAAATCAGACCTAAGGTAAGGGAAAATATCACATTCTCATTTTATCCGAGATTGTTTATATGTTGGTATTTACTGGGGTGTATTTTATCATCCACATCCATGTTTCCTCAATATTTAATATTATTTCCATCCACCTACAATTTTTTAAATCCAATTTGACCCTTTGGTGAGTTTTTAGTAAAAGATATGAAAGGAATCTTTGGTCGTTTTTCGTACGAGGTACTTTTTGACTTTTCCGACAAAAGTACGAGAAGAATGTTTTTTTAACTTATACGACAAGAATGGATTTTTAAAACACTATTTCCAAGAAGCATCCTTTACATGTTTTCAAGTTTATTTTTAATCAACTTTTTTTAGTTCAAAATTATAAGACATGTTAAGAAAGGAAATGTTTTTGAAGTAGAAAGGATATTTTCCTCAAGAATGGAGCTCAAGTGTTTTATCAAAATTATTTTCTATCTAAGATAATAAAGGGTTCTGTTATTATCCCTATTATTACATTGATTTGATTATGTTGTGATGGAATTATTTTTATGAATTCCTTTATCTTATATGAATTGTTTTATGATGTCATGTTGTTTAAGAATCCCATTTTTATTACATGGGTTATGCAATGATGTATGGTTTATTATTTTGTGGCACACATAAGAATGGTATCATTATAAGATGGGTGGGACCTATATCTCCCTCCAATGAATTGGGTAAAGATTTTATATCTCATGAGATAGACATGGTTGGAATGGTAGGTTATACCAGTTCAGTGAAACAGGACTGAAACGAGGAGTGAACTCGGTTTAGAAAGGGACTTTGTCCACTAAGATAGTCTTGGAAATGAGTCTTGACTAATAAGAAATGATTCTATATGATTATGTGTGTATTACACAAAGTTTCATGTTTTAAGTTATTATTATTGGGATTAAATTTCACTACTATGATTTATCCCATGTTATGAAATTATGATCTCTTTTGCAGGTTTCGATTTCCAAAAGATATGTTCTTATGAATATGACGTGATTGATATTTCTTTTGTTTACCCTTACTGAGCATTTGAGCTCACCCTTTTATGTTTTCTTTTCCCCAGGACATAAAGAAAGGATTTAGGTTTAAAAAAAAGAAGATCATTATGGGAGATGTTGAAGATCTTTCACCACGATTAGAATATTATATTCCGAGCTTCCAAAGACACAAAAATATTACGGTCCTTGTGTGTGTGTTTTTGTTATGTACTAAGTATTCCGCAAAAGTAATGTAATTTCCATGTACCTCAGGCTTCGGGTCTCTACAGTACCCAGTGGAGATCGATGATGGGTAGGAGAAGATACTTCGTGGGCGAACTATTCCCTTGGTGTGTGTCCAGTGGCAGCACAGGAATCTCCAGGAGAGAACGTGGGAGTGGCAGGCTTAGATTATTGTGCAGTCCCTACATCTTTTTGAGTAGCCTTTATTTTTACTTTTCGGGGATGTAAAAGCCCTAAGGTGGTTGTGATGTAATGTCTCCGATTTTCCATACATTATTCTTAAAAATATGTTGGAATTATTTTGAGACCAGTCTTCAAGACATCGTACAGTTCTAAGGCCTGGTGAGACCAGAAAAAATGTTTGAATTTAATTAAACAATTAAATAATTAATGCAAGATTTTTTCCTGAAAAAGTTGGATAACTCTAGAACGGGTGCTTGAATTAGAAATCTGAGGGCACCCTTACATTCAAAATAGCGGTTTTACCTTAGGTGAGGCCTAACATCGGCCGGCGCAGGTCGATGGTGAAATCTAGTTTTTGGACGTAAGAGTAATAAAATATTTAATAAAAATATTTTACTCTATAGTGAAATCTTCTTAAAACTTTTGCAAGAGATATCTTTTATACTTTTTTAATAAAGGCTTTCACAGGGGTCTAGGGTTACAAAACTCATAACCCTGAAACCCTTGGTGGTTTTGTTGGCTCTGGAGAAAACCTCCCAATGGCGACAACAACGTGGTGACCAGATCATCGCCAACAAACGTCGTGGATATAGGTTGGTTGTTTGTTTTTGATTTAACTTTCCCCATTCTTGATTCCTACGATGAACGCGGACTACTATGCGAATTGATTAGCCTACGGATCGATCATTTTTCGGGTGGGTGTGATTTGGGGTTTTATTGGGAAATGAAATACTCGAGATTTATGATATGTCGATCGTTGTGTTTTTGATATAATGGCGATAAACCCGGATCTTCATGGAGGTGCGATGATGGTTTCAACGGATGATTCAGAGCAGATCGAGAGATATGAGTTTTTGGTCGTTTTTCTTCAGATGGATCGTTTGAGTTTTATGTTCATATTTTAGCACCAAAAAACACCGGTTTTGGTGTTTGTATGATGAAACAAACCAACACCTGGAGTATCGGGACGAACAGATGAGAAACTGTGGATCTGGAGGATCAGCTGGAGTGCGAGGTGGAAGACAGTGTTTCTGGTAAAATCCCAACTACACGTCGTGTAGTATAGGCTACATAGTGTGTGTTCATCGGCGGACCAACTGGCATGTACTCTGGGAGTACACTGACACAGGTTGGGTACACTGCCAAGGACACGGCATATATACCCCTCCCCGACCAGATACACAAGATACCCCGTGTGCTGGTACACAGACATGAGACATGGACAGAGACCGTGTACTGGCACATGGCCAACATACATTGAGCAAGCCCTAGGTTCTCGGACACGGCGTGTGATTCTTCTACACACCGTGTAGTTATTTTCTTTCCGACAAGCCGAATGACACTGTCCGTTTACACAGGCAGTACCTGGAGTCAAGGAACACGACATGTGATTCTTCTACATGCAATGTAGTTGAGTTTTACACAGCCTAGACAGATGACACGGGCCGTTACACAGGAAGTACCCAAGTTCAAGGAACATGGAGTGTAACCATACTACACACTATGTAAACAAGATTACATGGCTTGAACCAGTTGCCTTCTGTGACTTGGGCTAGTTTCCTTAGGTTTCATCCCCTTGGTCTTTCTCCTGAAGGTTCCCGGTATCATTTCCAACATATAGGAGTATGATCCCTTGAGGAGGAATTCCTGAATAGAGTTGTTGGAATCCCCTATGTGATACTAAGAGAAGGATCCTCTATTCATTCCTGGAACCCTTGGTATAGTTCTTGGTATCGACGTGACCAACTTTACCTGGTCACCGATCCTCTGCTTAGCGGATTAGCTCAAACTGAGTTGTTGGAATCACCCCATGACTTAGTGGTGATCCTCATCTGAGCATCATGTTCTCAAGGTACTTGTGGAGTGTGTTCTCCCAGAATGAGTACTTCGTATCTCTATCTTCATAACTAGGAGTGTGTTCTCCTGGTTTCATGCTTAGTGGAATCTTCAAGATGGATCTTAGTGGTGGTTTGTAATGGTCGTTTATGTATGAGTATATTTGGATATTCTTGTCATATGTTCTGTAGACATATGTTGTATAGAGATGACTATATATTTCTTTTGTTGTATTTCCATTGTTGTTTTCCTTTATGGTTTCGGGGTGTCCTACTGGGTATTTTTATACTCACACATGGTCGGGGTTTTCCCGCTCGTGTCATGTCTTGTGCAGATGAGTGATATTTTGAAAGGATTCTAGGAAGACCAAAATCAGACGGTGCTCAGTGAGATTAGACATGCTGAGGTGTTTTCATACGACTACAAATTGCAGTCCCAGCACCTTTCTTTACAGGTTGTACTTTGTTACAGAATCTCTTTTTTTGGGCTTGTACTTTTGGCCCAGGGTTTTACCTTCTTGTACTTTACTTTACTGTCGTACTCTGTTAGTTGGGTTTTAGTGTATGCATGCATCTTTTCCATTATAGTAGTTTTTACTTTTCAGATTTGTGGGCTTGGAGATGTGTGTCCATGTGTACAGGTTTATAGGCAATGCCTCCCATGTTATTAGTAAGACTAGTCACTGTCCCCTTACCTATTTGAGGCGGGCATGGGGAGTTGCGGCTCGAGCCCCACTGAGACGGGTTAGGACAGATTGGTGACACACCGATCACGTCACACC
Source organism: Viscum album (assembly GCA_963277665.1). Taxonomy (NCBI): domain Eukaryota; kingdom Viridiplantae; phylum Streptophyta; class Magnoliopsida; order Santalales; family Viscaceae; genus Viscum; species Viscum album. The sequence continues at coordinate 1,891,413,031 of OY728165.1, read as the reverse complement.
GATCGGTGGGGCACCGATCGGTCGCACGCCGAGCGGTCGCACGCTAATCGGTCGCACCCCTATCGGTCACTTGCCGATGGGTCGCACACCGATGGGTCACACGCCGATCAGTCGCACCCACCAAGATGCCACCCTTAGGATCCAGATTTTGGAAAAGGGGTGGACCATGGGGGTCTGGGCCATCACATATATCTAGGAAAAGTTTATTAAATTGGTACGTCTAAACTTGAAGTCCTCTAAGTTGTAATGGAATGCACAACAACCTTAAACTGAAACTTTATTCCTGGTCGACATGCTCTATTTTATTTTCCATGGATTTTGAATCATCACATCACACTCTAAGGAATAAGTTTCCAAATATGTAACATAATTTTAATATGGTTAAAATGAGAATATATTAGGAAATATGAACAGTTATTCCCAATGTGAAAACATTATTTCTATTCCCTTGTTTTACATTGACATAATACAATGTTTTGGGATTAATTATTTTTATAATAATGGGATTATTACATGAGAAAATTATATATATTAAACTACTGTTATTGTTTATAGTGAATTCAATGGGTAATGTATTATATCATTCTTTTTGTGTTACAAGTTATGTTTTAGGAATTAATTTATTAATTCATGACATGAAGGTCTGTTCATATTTAATATAATGTTTTCTTCTACTAACCTTGGTTTCAAATTGGTGAAGCTAATTCCATTATTTTATAGATCTTATGTATCAATAATGTTTTATTATCATGATTTAAAATGAAAAGTTAGTCTTAGTCATTTTTTTAGAATAAAATGTAGAAACTGAATGAAACTCTTAATCAAGTGGGACTATTTCACTTAAGAATTAGAAAGGAATCATGTAATTATTATTATTATATTCCTTTAATTTATTTGGAATATGAATGTATTATATTAAATAGGTAACTACTCACATCTCAAAACTCGTCAACAATTTTAATCCTTATAAAGATACACATGTGTTTAAAAAAAATCAGATATGTTTCCTAGCCTTACCTAAGATGGAGTGGTTAATATATTAGTATAAATTTTATCTTCATTCAAACATTTACAATAGACACCCTTAGAAAAATTCATTAGTAAATGATAAAAAAATGGAGTACTTAATTTATTTAAGGGGGAGGATTATAACACCCTAATAAGTTATTAAATGTTCCCAAAGAAAAATTCTATGTCTAATAGGTTGTATCACAAACAACACCAAACTAAAATGATTAATTTGATATCAAAATAAAAAAAATTTATATAGAAAGATAATAATAAATTATTATAATTTCATTAAATAATTTTTTTGATTGAATAAATTTAATTATTAGAAAATACATAATTAATATCATATGATTAAAATTATCCAATGTAAAAAATAGGTATTTTTCAATGTATTATTTTAAAAAAAATTCTAAATTTTATATTAACAAATTAAATTTAAAATTATTAAATTATTACTTTAACAATACTTAATATATCAATTTTTTCTATTATATTGACAATTAGTTAATTATAAATTGATATAAATAACACATAATATTTAAAAGTCTCATTTTTTTATATAATATGCATTTGTTATATTTTGTATTTTCATGCAAAAGATATATATATATGTTATAATTTTATTTATATGATATTAACATCATTTTTTTATTCATCCTATAAAAAAAATCATAGGGTGGTTTTTTTGATTTTTTTAAAAGTTTGATGTTTTGTTTAATAGTGAAAATTACTGATTATTCAAATATTATCACTTTTATGAAGTTATCAAAATATAAAAAACTGTATAAAAGTTTATTAATATTTTTTTAATCATAAATATATATAAATAAATTATTTTAAATTATTTAAATGTATTTTTTAAATTATAAACCTATTTTTAACATTTTTGTAAATATTAGTAATGTTTTATAATAATAAAATAATTTTTTTGATCCTTTCCTTTAATAAAAAAATCATAATGTTAAAAAATATTTTTTCTTGATTTTAAAATTATATAAATATGCATTTTTTATTCATAAAAAATTTAATTTAATAAGAATCCATTCTATAAAATATTTTACCATAGATTCACTTTTATGATTAAATGAAATTTTCCACAGAATTTTTTTTTCCATTGCTGTAACGCCTTAAAAATATAAATTAGGAACATTGTATTTAACAATGTGTATTGCATGAGACACCAAAAATGTAAGGGGATATAATATCTAGAGAATATATAATATATTTAATGTTTTAAATAAATTCAATATATTTTATACCATGGAATTTATGAGACACTATGTTAGTATACATCACACACAATAATAAGTTCCTTAATTGACTTATGTTAAATTCATATACATTTTTTACCAAACAATAATATATTATAAAAATAGTATTATTTAATGTAAAAAGATATAAAGTAACTTTATGAATAGTATTAACTAAATTATGAAAATCTATTGTTTACACAAATATAAAACTTATTCACTAGTTAAATATTAATTAAAATTGCATATAAATAGATTTTTTTTATTAAAAAACTATTTTTATTTTCACAAGGGTGTTTTATTATAATAAAATAAATTAATTACCATTTCAGAGAAAGACACTTCATTTGAGGTGCAGGATAAAAAATCATCAAATGATGAAGCTAATGATCGGTTGAGCCCATGTAGTGGAAAAGTAGTGGGAATCCTAGTGGAAGAGGTTGATATTGAGTAATGGGTGGTTATATCAAGTGACGATGACATTTTCTTTGGTGACAGTTGTTGTGTCACTTTTTTTTTTCTTCCCCAATTCTTTTTTTAGCTTATACTCTCTTTTCTAATAAATTTCTAGAATCATGGTTGTGCCCATTGTTACCACTTCTCGGTTAGTAATGAAATAAATATATTATATATTTTTGATATTAATCCAAAACTTTCGATAAGTATAAGATAAGAATAAACTCAATATTTCTCATAGAAATATATATAATAATAAAACCACTTTTACCACCTTTTGATGGAGATCATATTTTAAATCCAAATTTTGGAAATTTTATAATTTTTATCTATCAAAATAAACATAATAATTGAAATATTAATATAAAAAATAGGTTATAGTGAATTCATTGTATTTTTATAAGAGGTTTTATTTTTTAATGAACAATGAATACTATTTAATTTTTACTCAAAACATCTTTTTTATAAAATTTATTAATAATATTAAATTACATTTTAAATTGTATTTAATTATTATTTAAATAAGTTTTTTATAAATTAATCTAATTGAGGTAGCTGTAATCAATTTTTAGTTGAAAATGAATATAAAAACAACGAAAACATTTGAACGTTATTACTTTACAAACTCGCATTGTCGTGTCATTTGTGGGGTTAAATTCAAATTAATTTCAAACACTTCTATGATAGAAATTTATAAAAATTTATTTAATATTTGGAATCATCAATATTTATATTATCTATTAAGGTCAAATTAATATATGACCAAAAATATTTGTGAAAGTAAATTAAATTAATTACAATTATTAAGAAAAAACTAGCTTAACAAATAACTAAACCATAAGATTAAGAGAATAAATGACATATGAACTTGTCCAAAATACATTTTCTAACCATTGTTTAACCCTCTAATCCCTTATATTTACTTTGGAACATTATTGGATCAACCTTTCATTAGAAAAACGGCGGTGTAATTCCCTTTCCAAAAAATTACAAGAGTGTCAGTCCTCCTCTACTATAAACACGTCTCCTCTCATATACCTTCCGCACAACTCTAAAGCTACTTTGACTTGACCAATAACTTACCAAATAGATCCTAAAAATACCTAAACTCATCCATGAATCTCAAATTGGTCATGAATCTATCTAATGATTCCTCTTGGTTCAAACCAAAATTAGTTTCCTGATGAAGATGTAACATCCTTCCCCAATCCCGTTCATATTATTTTTATTCTCCACCCCCAAAAATATTCTTATTAATAGATTAAATAAAAAATTATCCTAAATATACTTATATGTTTTTATGTTTAGGGTTATACCTAAAATTACACACACTTCCATATAACGGGTATCAAACTTGTCATTTATGTGTACGAAGAACATCCACCTCACAAAATGATGATTGTTCATTCTTCCTTTACCACCTCTCATTGTGGTCACTGTAATAAAAACGATATTAATATATGATATATATGATATTTATAATGTCTTATTCTTCAATAATTTTTATATATAATATACATTTATTCTTTCTAATTTTCAAGAATATGATAACATCATTTGTGGATGTGTGGATGGCCACTTCATTAAAGCGATGTGATTCATTCATTATTTACATGGAATGTATAAAGAATGGTTTTAATAAAAATATTTAAAAAACATGAAATTAATATAATAAAGGAATTATATTAAACATATTTATCATTTATTAATCACTTATTTAATATTAAAAATAAATGAATGTAGTTCACATTAGTACGTATGACCTACCATCTCCATGAACAATGGATTTCATTTATTATCTCCAAATACTATGGATTATTAGAAATATGTTTATAATAGATATATATTTTATTTAAAACAGTTTTTAAATTATGTATATGTTTAAACCATGATATAATAATATGAGCAACAAATTACATGTTAAAACATACTAAAAAAACTAGAAAATTAACATCAGAAATTGTGAAAATAATTAATGAGTATTAACAAATAGGTAATAACATGTTTTAAGAAGTTAATATATGGTATTATAAATAGGATTATGGATCTCATAAAAGTTATTAACTTGTTTAAACCCCTTACAAATGAGGATAAAGGATGTTCAAATAATTGGAAATTCATGCTAAGGTATTTCATCTCAAGTTACATTCCATTTATACTTATTTGTTGTTATACACCATGTTTCTTTTATATAGCCAGCATAATACCCTTTGAATGTTTATATCATGAATATATTGATTCTCCTGATATTATATGTTTCATTTAATGTTATTCCATCCTATATATTATGATTAAAATGTTTCAAAGTGGTATGGGACACTTTGAATGTTTAAATATTACTCTATGAAAGATCATTTTTAATGTTAATCTTTGCAATCTCACATCATTTTATGACTTTGAAATTTATCTCAAACCAATAACATTATTTTTGTGCACATAATTTCTTATATATGGTTGAAATAATTCCACATTTTTATATAATATCACGATTCATTCATTATTCATAATATTTTATGTTTCTATATGATTTATTTCATCTTAGGGGATTCAAGTTAAATGTTAAAAAGTTGAAAAGAATTTCATAACCAAAATTATGTTTATTATATTATATTAATTACACATTTTTTAAATTATATTATTATGTGTATAATTAATTTGAATATATATTTATTTATTTTATCATCTATATGTGGATTTACAGTTGGTATACATAATCTACTCATTGATTGATTCTCACTCCAACATTATAGTCTTTTCAAGGTTTTACTTTACGATCTAATTTTATTCAAGATTTTCTACAATTTAATTTCCACTGGGAAAAATTATTTTATTATTTTTTAATAAACCCTTTTATTTTATACTCCTCTCATTATTCATTAAATTTTTAAAATTATTACTACTATTTTCCATTCATTGGTAATGATATTGTTTTTGAAATTGTTTTTAAGAAAACCCGACTATATTTCGCCCTTTAGTGGGAGAACTTGTTTTCTTCTATAGCCCATGTTTTATTAAAATGTTTTCAATAATTGGTTTTAGAATTTTAAAAATTATTTATTGATAATATTTTTAACCATTTTTATTTTACCCATTTTTTAAATTAATATTCTTGTTGATTTCTGAATAAGGAATATTTCTAACCTTTTACCTTGAAAATGGAATTTTCTTTTCACCTCATAATACATGTATAAATTTACCCTCTATCATTCCATTAAAGCTTCATTTTTAATTTTAATAGGATAATTTGGGAATAAAATGTTTTTAAATGTGATTGTAAAATAAGAAAAATTTCAAAATGTTTTTCATAATATAAAGGATATTTTACACAATAATGTTTTCAAAATATCTTATATAGTATTTCTATTCATCAATGACAAAACCCATTTATTTCTACTCTAATTAGGATATGTTTCCTTAATAGAATCCCTATTACTTTTCTGGATAGTCCATGATTGATTTGGATATGGATAATATTCGCAATAAATTCATTAATTACATTAAGTCACCTTGAAATATTCAATTTATTATGATAATTTAAAATTGAATATCCGCAAAGTATGCATAAATATTTTCAGGGATATCATTATTTTCTGAACTGAATACCATTTTTATATGATTTCACTTTGACAGTTATTTGAATATTTTGTGAAATATTGATAAATCCAAATTTTCTACTCTGAATGGATATTTGACAAGGAACATTTTACGTTGTTTAATCATATATTTGAAGTTTGAGGAATGCTTCCGACAGATACAACATGGGTGGTGCCTGATTATAGATATCCCTTCAATGCATCGTTAGTCTTATAAGGTGAATTAGTTACACAAATTAGATGTCTGTATACCTGATATGATAAACTATCTTTTGAATGATCTTGATGTTAATGGTTCCATGTATATATAAAACATTGTTTCTAATAATTTTGAATTTCCAACTTCTATTATCAATTATTATTCATCTATGAGATTTTGTGTCAAATACATATGGATACATGTTATTTCTATTTCATTGATTGGATGGAATGTACTTCAGTTTCCTACCTTTCTATATTTTTTATCCACTTCCTTCATTGTTTTTTGATAACATGGGGTGCGAGTTCAGCTATTTACCATCATATAATTATTATTATCATCGACTAATTATTACTTTTAATTTACTTTACCCTTACAGAGCATTATGACTATCCCTTATTTTTCTTCTATTCCCCAAGAATCCAATAAGTGTACTAATAAATATATTAAATGATATACGAGATGGAATAAATTTATTATTCAAAAGAAATAACCTATGTTGTAATTATTGTATTCAATTTTGCTTTATTGGGATTTTATTCCTTTGAATCATTCCAAATTAATGGTAATAGACACTGGCTCTGGGCTTTTTTGTGGTTGGTTCGCTACATTGGGTATCAAAAGAAGTTTAGTAGCAACCTTAGGAACTAGATTTAAGAACAAATTTATTAGATAACATAACCCTAAGGTAGAATTTGAGGATAATTATAAAACAACATACAAAATATTTAGTTATATAGATATTATATAATTTTCCTTGAAATACATCACTATCTGGATTCTAAAACTGGCCCATGTTCTGGAACATATGTACCTCGGAGTAACAACAATTTCAAAGTGTTTTGAGCCTAACTCAGCATAACCTAGTACATGACAATATGCCTTACTACACAAATTTTTTGACTCTACAAGTGGATATATTTAGAATAATTCACATTTTCTTTAAAATATATTATGAATCATATGAATAGATAGTGAAAATAAATTACCTAGTTTAAACATTATTTTTTGTAGATTGAAAAAAATATTTCATGATTTTGAAATCCTAAAAATGATTTTATGGTTTTTCCAATATGATAATTATTTCCCACACTATGGATTTTGGTTTTAGTAAATTCCTTCATATATTGAATAATCTATCATCCATGAAAATACCAATGTATTAATAAATGGATGAAGTATTTTTGTATTTAGTTTATATTGATACGTTAGTTAAAATTCTATATAGTGATTAACATTAATTTAAGAATCTACATCATATTTATCTTTTAAATTATAACAATATAGTTTTTGAAAATGATAACTTGTATTCTGGGAGAAAACACATCAAATCTATAAAGGATGCGAGACATGAACCCATGATTAAGGACAATAAGGGTTTAGTTCCTACCGCTGGCTTAAATGATGTCTGGGTTAAATTTTCATCGTCAGTAGTTATACAATTTTATAAAATAAATATTAATGATGAAACCATAATGTTAATTTTTAGTATTAGAGATTAGCATACTAACAATATTGACATTAAATAATAGTTAGAGAAAAATATTTAGTTTTTTACTCCTCTATGGTAATTAATATTCAATAAAATTATATTTTATGATTTATGAAACAATGTTAGTTATTAGATATCCATTTCATGGAGTAAATGATTAATTATAATTTGATTGAAGCATAACCAAAAGATTATAATTCTATAATTGAAATGTATCTAGTAAATATATTTCCTTATATTCTTAGGCAGTAAAATGATTACACAACCTTAGGAAAATGATAAAAAGATTTATAGATTTGAGACTATAAACATTCCATTTATCATTTAAATGATTATGATTGATGAGATAAATCACTCCCTATAAAAATTTACACTTTTATTAAAAGTATGTAAATCTACTAGACCCTAATTATCTCTTAATTAGACACCTATTTATCTGTTATTCCTTGTAAACTTTGTACTTCCCATTATCTCTTTTATAGAGGATTTATTATGAACCCTTTTACTGATGTGTGGTTTCAATCATAAGAAATATAGAAAAATATATCACCAAGATCATATTTAAATTGAAAGGACACAATTTAATTAAGGTTGAATGAATGTAATGCCTCGAATATCTAAAGTAGAAATATTGTATTTGATAGCATGTATGACACAGAACACCATAAATCAAATGGAATATAAAATCCTAATAATTTTTAATGTATTTAATATTTTAAAGAAATTCAATTTATCTTATATCTTAAAATGCATGTGACACTGAGTTAGCATATGTCACATTCAACAATGAGTTTTTTCGATGACATGTACTACACACAAGGATGAGTTTTACCAAATAACAAAATATTTATTAAAATATTATTATTTTTTAATGAGAAATAAACTAGACATTATGAATAGAAATAACTAACTTATGAAAAATATATAGGTTATTCAAATATAAAACTAATTCATTAGTTAGAAATTAATTTAAATTAATATAAGAACCAATTGAATATAAAGGGATTGTTTTTATATAAAACTATTTTTATTCTCACAATGGAGTTTTATCTTAATATGTTAAATTAATTATAATTAGTGAGTAATATTATTTTAATATATGTTTATTATATATTCAATAAAAAAAACTCATATTAATTCAATGTATTTGATATGTATAATATAAGGAAAAACCAAATATTTTGAATAAAAACATATATTTTTATAAAGGAAATTTTATCCCCTTTTTAATGAAAACCTATATTAAATAAATTTTTTGAATCTTTTAAAAATGTTATTTGTCCGAATAAAATTAATATATTAAATACTTATATAAAATTTAGGATTGGTTTAATTTTTTTATTTTTCTATGATGTTTTAAATTTTAACAAATAATCAAAATAATAAATTTTAACTCAAAAATTAATTTTCACAAAATGTATTTATAAGGTTAAATTATATTTTTAATTGGTTTTAACGTTTAATTAGATAATTTTTATATCAATTAATCCAAATTCATCAATTTTTATCAAAAAAAAATTAAATTTAATAAAAAAACAATATAAACTTTTGAATGTTATTACTCTAAAAAATCGCATTTTGATCTCATATGTGGTATTAAATTTAAATTAATTTTTTACTACTTATGTGATCGTAAATTGGTAAAATGGGTCTCGTATTTAGAATAATAGTAATTAATAATTTATTATAAGGGAAACTTAATTTTTTTCCCAAAATTATTGGTGAAATTAATTAAAATTAGTCACAATGATTAAGATAAAAATTAGGTTAACAAAGAACTAAATCTTAAACTTAAGAGTCATAATATCTTATAAAATAGTCCAAAATCCATTTTCTATCCATATTTGGACCCTATTATCCATTTATAGATTTTATACCATTATTGGATCAAATTTTATAGGAGTAACATTGGTGGAATTCCCTTTCCAAAAATGTACATGAGTGCCACTCCTCCTCCACTATAAAACGACCTCCTCTCCACCCACTTCCCAACACAATTCAAGACAAATTGGATAAAATAAGATCTTCTAGAATATATAATAAAAATACCTCCCCAAATATTAGATTCCTAACCTTTCTTAGAAATGCATCCAAGTATACCATTTGGATTAAACTAAAAGGCATTACCTGATTGAGAGATAACATCCATCCTCAGGATCTGTTATTTTATTTTTATTCTCCACCCGAGTAACGACTATTATTTCATGATTAAATAATAACATATGTATACTCAAAATAATTATATGATTTATATTAAGGGTTTTACCTACACTTATACATTGTTCCATCTAATAGGTAATGAACCTACCATTTATGTGTATGGGAAATTTCGCCTCACGAAGCGATGACTGTTCATTAATTATTTACCGCCTATCAGGATGGTCAATATAATGCACACAATTTTAATATATTATATATGTGAAATATTTAATTTATTTATTCTTTTTTAATTATTATATATTATATATCTTTATTCTTTCCATCTTGTGTCAATTTGATAACATTGTTTATAGAAGTGTAGACAACGCCTCCTTAAAGTGATGTGATTCGTTGAAACTATACATAAAATGAATAAAGGATGGTTTTTATAATGACATGTAACATATATGACATTAATATTATAATTGAATTATAATAGAAATATTTAATATTTCCTTTTCATTCTTTTCAAATGAAAAATTATTAAAAGTAGCATTCATGCATTTGTATGGAAAACTGTCTTTATGAATGGTGTATTTCGTTTCTTATCTCCATGAATGCTATATTGTGAAAATAATTAATGGCTATTAAAAAATGGGTACTAAGATATTATAAGAAGATTATATATGTTACTAAAAAATTTATTATGATAATGGTATAAGTTATTTTACTTTTTAAGAGACATATAAATGAGTTTAAAGTATGTTCACCCAAAATGAAAAGCATGGTGAGGGATTTAGTCTATATTTACATTCCATTGAGACCTATTAGTTGTTATCCATGAAGATTATTTTATATTGCATATATAATACCCTTTAAAATTTTATATCTGGAATATATTTATTCTTATGATATTATAAGATTCATTTAATGTTATTCTTTCATGTAAATTACGATTCAAATTTTTTAATGTTATGTGGGAGACTTTGTAATATTTAAAGATTGTTCTTCTCGAGAACATTTTTAATGATTATATTTCCATTATCACATCCTTTTAATGACTGTTGAATATATCTTGAAACAATTACTTTATTTTTTTGCCCCTAATTTCATATATATGGTGTAAACACTAAAACATTTTCACATAATATCAATATTCATTCAATATTTTGGATATTTTGAGTTCAAATTTGAATTATTTCATCTTAGGGGATTTGAGTTAATGTTACCAATAGAAATGTATTTCACAACCCAATTACATTTAATTAGGTTATATTACTTCCTAATTGTCATTAATATTATATGATTATGTGTATAGTTAATTTTACTATCTATTTATGTATTTTTAATTCTATAAGAGGATTTACATTTGATACACAAAATCTAATCATTTGTTGAATATCACTCCAACATAGTTATCATTTCAATGGTTTAATTTAAAATATCATTTTGTTAAATATTGTTTAAAAATGAACTTAAATCAAAAGAAATTATTTGATCAATGTCTAATAAACCATTTCATTTTCTTCTTAATTTGTTATTCAAGACCTTTTCATGTATTAGTTACATTTTACTCTCTCTGGTACTAAAAATATTTTTTATTTTTTTTCAAAAACCGAATTCATTTATCTATTTAATTAGAGAACATTTTATATTCTAAAAAATATGTTTTATGAAAATTTATTTCTAAAAGGTTTATATCCTTCTTAGAATGATTTGGTAAATACATTTTTACCCTTTTGTATCTTACTGATGTTTTCATAATTATTTTCTTGTTTATTTCTGAACAAGGAATTTTTATAACATTTTACTATTAAAAAGGAATGTTCCTTTTATAATTCATACGACATATATGGATTTTCCCACCTTAATTTAATTGAAACATAATTTATATGTTTCAAAGAATAATTATTAATGAAATGTTTTGAAAAAGTTGTTTTCAAATAAAAATACTTTGATAATATTTTTCAAAATAAAAATGATATATTTTTCTCAAGAAAGATTTTAATATATATTCTATAGTATTTCTATTCATATATGAAAACAAAACTTTATTTAAACTTCAATTGGGATATATTGAATAAATACTATCCTTATTATTCCACTGGGTAGTATATTATTGATTTAGCCAAGGATATTATTCATATTCATTTCATTAATTCATTTTATCCCCCATGAAATATTTAATTTACTATGATCATTTAACATTAAATTTACCTTAAGTACCCATATAAAAATTAATGGAAATGATTATTTATTCAAATATAGACCATTTTTTCAAACAACATTCACATTGAGAGATATTTGATTATTTAGGGAAATGTGGATAAATAAGTATCTTTTGTATTAAATGAATATTTGATAAGGCACATTGTACATTATGAAATAAATTATTCTATATTTAGATGCACAAATTAGATGGGGTTCTACTGGATATGCTAAACTGTATTGTAAATGGTCCTGATGGTAATTCTTCCATATACCTTGGAATCAAGACATTCAATACATAAACATTTCAATAATTTAGTTTCAATTATTATTCATCCATAATATTTTTCCTTGACATAATTTTGGATTCATTTTATTTTTAGTTCATTGATTAAATATAATGTTTTTATGTTTCTAACTTTTCCATATTGTTTATTCACTCCATTATAAGATTATTGATTACATGGTATGTGTGTTCAGTTATTTACCATGAAATATTTATTATTCTCATTGATTTGTTGTTGTAGCTGTTATAATTTTCCCATAGTGAGAATTTGATATCACCCTTATTTGGTTTCCATTCCACCAAAATTATAGAAGTGTACTAATAAATATATGCAATGATAATCTAGATGGAATAAATTCATTTTACTCGAAAGAATAAAATTATATTGTACGTAGTGTATTTTTTTTGTAATAAATGTCTCATGTATGTATCTTGTTTATCAATATAACAAAACTCTTATGTCCTTGAGGAGTTGAATCATTGTAATCATGATATTGTAATGATAGTAGACCCCAAATTCAGGCTTTCTAGGTTCGACTCTCTGTATTTTTGTTTTTATTACATATATTAAAATTAAAATTTACCACATCTAGGAATTATATCTTTAAAAATGATTCTATAATTAGAATCAAAATATTACAAATATTTAATAATTATAAATTCATTTTTAATAATATAAATATTTTCCATACTAAAATTTAATGCCAATGAAAGAGTTAAAAGGGCTTAAGACGTGGTTAAATGAATACATAGGGATTAAAATATATCTAAAAAATGTAAATTTGATTGGTTGAGTTTTTAGAGAGATTTAAATTATCCTAGATTATAAATTTGACTAAATTGGAGTAAATTTCTTCGAGGAAGACATTTATTATATTTAAAACATCATAATATTTACAATAGTGCCTCCTCCCTCACTTATAATTGGGAACCTCCTCCTATCACTTCTCAAGACCACTTTAGCACCTTTTCTTAACCAATAAATTCAAAAAAAAACATCCCAAAATCTTTATCCCTAACCTAGAGGGCATGATATTTCCAAAATACTCATCCAAGAATCCTTAATGTGCTTTCAAATGAGATTATCAAGGAAGGGGCATGTGTTATTACAATGAACATTCAAGTATATTTATTCATAAACCCCGTCCAAATAATATGTAACCATATTAATAGAATTAAATTATAAATTTTCCTATACAGAATTTTTTATGTTAATGGTACAATAATTCATAATCTATTTTTCTTCCTATAAGAAAATAAAATGTCGATAATGCATATGTGCGGAATTGAGGCTTTATAAAGTGATATGTTTTGTTTTTCATCATCGAATCACACATATTATTATATAGATGTATATAATAAATATATTTTATATTTATGAAAATTTATTATTATATAAATATTATATTTTATATACCTTCTTATCCTCCAATCTATTTTAAAATAAGAAACATCGCTCAAGTGTGCATGTTACTATCTCCTCCATAGATAACGCATTTCATTTCTCATTTCCATATCACATGGGTAGATATTATGATTAATTTAATGAAGAAATATGTTATTTATAATACTATTAAGATTTTATAAAGGTAAAAAAAAATTATTTTATCTTCATTCTATTCTTTGGAAAATAGAAACGCCACTCATATTTATATACGAACCGCCACATCCATGAATGTCATATTTCATTTTTCATGACCTCCATACATGGATTGTAAATTTTTTTCTTTAATGTAAATATATATATATACAAATATTATTATTAAAATTATGTATGCGATGAAAAAATTTCAAAGGTTCATAGATGAGAACCCTCAAGTCAAAACACGCTTGAGAAATAAAATGATCAAATAATTGATCTTAAGAGAGTATTATGAGTAAATGGGTAAAATAGAAGTTATGAATAAAGTATTTTCATAAATATGGATATAATATGGATCATATATAGAGGAATAATACATATAAATTTAATATAATGGAGGTTGGAATCGGTCCAACTAAGTGAGAATCTAAGGTAATGGTTTATTTCACATTTTAATTTTTTATAATATTATTTATGTTTAAATTTATTTTTGAGGGATTATATGATATTAATTTGATAAAACTGATATATTTTATTCTAAAATTATAATTTAAAATGGTTTCATGTATTATTTCCATTTTTACTCACTTTATAACTCAAAAAATCCCAAAAAAAATGTTTTTAAGAAAAGTCAACCTTATTTACCATCTTTTGGTTTGGAATATTTATCCTCTATATCTATGTTCAAAAAACTATCTTATATAAACTATTTCGAAAATTAAATGTTTTAAAATTAAATTTTCAATAAATTTGAAATTCTATGAAAATTATTAAATTTATATATTTTTTTAAAAACATTATGTGACTCAGTTTTAACTTTTTTTTATATTAAAAACTGGAATTATTTTTTTACCATTTTACCACCAAAACACCATTCTCCAATGTCGTAGTTTTTATTAATTTTTAGTATCCAATTAAAATTTTCTATGATTTTTTAAAAAATACACCATTCCCACTCTTCTAATAATATTTTGATTTAATAAATTATCCCTAAGAAAAGAAAATTTCTTTTTGCATTGAATGCGACTTTATAATGTTTTTATAAAGGTATTTTCATACATTAAAACATTCTTTAAGTAATTTAATACCTAATTAGAGATATGATAAACTGATACCATCCAAATTATTTCTCTTTATGTATTATGATTATGATATTTTATTGGTAGGGGAATGTTGACTTTCTATATACTTGATTCAATAGATGTATTTATTAACTGATAAGGCACACTAATTTTGTACTGTATTAATTATTAAATATATGTTGAATGAATTAGACATGTTTAAGTGAACGGGGGGCTTGATATAGACCCTCAATGCATTTTTAGGTTACATTAGAAAAACTATATTGGGTATTTTGTGTACGCCTTGCCTACTTATATATGATGTGACTGTTTAGATCTATAGACTATATGTAAGATATCCTAGTGAAAAGACATGAATGTATGTAACATGTATTTGAGGAGAGACCTTGATGATATGTAATGTTTCTTAGTTTATGGGCCTATATAGTTGGATATATCTCTTGGTTTATAGGCCTTAATGATTTGTAAACTTCTTTATTTAATCAATGATAAGTTTAAGATGTCCATCTTAATGCATTCAATAATTATAAAATCTGTTATTATTTTCTAGGGAATTAACACATTTTTCTCCAAGGATATAATTTAGGCACTTGTTATTAATTATATGACACAATTATTCTGTATTTTATCTATAATATTGATTATTCCTTATATACTCATAACAGCTTCCATTTTATGATTTATCATACTAAACATATGATATCACCATTAATTATATATTCCATTCCTAAAAGTGACATGAAGGGACATTTGAATGACTTTCAAGGATGTACTAGAGGGAATAAGAATGTTTTTCTATAATTTAAAAGTTGTGATGTATGATTCCATCATATTATAGGAATAATGTGTGTATATTTTCTCCCAAGAATATTAAAATATTAATTCCTTTGCGATGCAACCTTTTGTATCTTAAACTAATGTAATAAAGTAAACAACTGATCATGGTAAGTAATTTTTTTTTTCACAATCTAAAATTTGAAAAAAAAGTTCCATAAATACTCTAGAATCCATGTCCAAGAAACACCCATACTCAAGCACTACTCCTTTACCTAGGTTATAGAAAAACGAGTCTGGCCATGTTCTAAGTGGGACATGTGCAGGGTGTGAGTATGATATAACTAGTAGGTGGTCTCCACCAACCTTAACCACCCACCATAAAATTATGTGAAATGAAATAATTAAACTATTCTTGAGTGATTGATGAATAATGAATATGCCAACATGATTCTTTAACTATATGAAATAACATTTATAAATATATTAAATAAATTACGATACATGTTGGGTACTTACATGTCAAACCTAAATTGAGATTAACCTGAATTCGAGATAAACCATAACTAATGTTAGGGTGAACTACTTATCTGAAATGTTAAAAAGGGAATCTGGTATAATACAGTCTTGTCAACTGATCAAATCATTCCTTTTGTAGTAAAAGAAAGTGGTATTGTAGATTATGGGTGTTTCGATATCACCTCAATCCATAAACATATACATAACCAGTATCTGTAATTTGGAACCATTCTTAAATATTCATTACATAAACCTTTCATGTAAAATTTCAATAATAGATATCAAGGTTTTATCATTTCAATAAAATTTAAATGTATTCTTCAAAAACATGAGAAAGGAATAAAACTACACAACTCAATCATGAATACTAATAATCAATACAATGATCATGCATAGTTTCTCCAAAAACCCATCTAAAGAATCTAAGAGTATTGATTTATTATTTACCAAACACAACATATGTAAGTAATTTCAATTATTTATTTCTAATATATATACAACCAAAAACTAAAATTATATCATATTATTTCGTAAACCATTCAAATAAATCTTTCATAGATGGTATCTCATTTGTTTATATTCATTATTATCAATTCCATTAATAATTCTAACCTAAATGTATATGAGAGAATGAAACTATTTTTCAACCAAATTAATTACATAGTTGTTCCTTAGGGTCCAAGGAAGAAAATAAGTCCAAAACCTAAAATGTAGGATAAAAAAAGAACTAAAATTTAATTATGTATTATGTTATTATTAACATAAAATGTAAAATTAGATGAGTAAATAAAGGTGTTATGTTAATATTTCAAAAGTCTCGCTACACTAAATAAAAATCCAATGAGGTTTGAAGAAAAAAAGGATTTTATTACCCCAATAATTTAGTAAATATAATTTAAAACTAATGATATGAAAAAAATAATAAATAATGTGATATATAAGTGAGAAAAAACCCCACATTCATAATGTTGATCTTCTTTGACCAAAAAATATACTTTTCATCAAGGAGGAAGTCTATAAGGAATAGATTTGTTGAGATGTAAGGTAGATCATGATAGAACATTAATTTGGGGAACATGAAGTGGAAATAAATATAGAGTAAAAATAATGAATTAAAATAATGGATTAAAATGTTAAACCCAAAAAAATTAAGGGAAACATTTTTAGGAGACAATTTCGTAGTCACTAAAATTTCATTGAGTACACAAAAGCTCAAATTGAGCCACCTGTAACAAGCAGTCTTATACTAGGTACTTGGTACTACACCACTAGGTTCATAGTTATTCCTAAACATAAGGGGTCTCCCCCCCACTTATTTCATTCTTCCTCCATACTTCCAATCATGAACAATCATAGGTCACCCCATAACCTATCATCTTTTTTGGTCCATAGTGAGGCCCAAATGGAATCCCAAATACCCATAGGACGATGAAAATAATGTGTTCCTTATAGATAAATAATTGAGGGGTATTTCTCCCACTAATTAAAAATATTAAAAAAATTGAGTACACTATAATAGGAGGGGTACAATTAATCACTGAACATAAATACAACTTAAATAGAATTAGATACAATTGACCAAAGAAAGGAACTACTACCTTAAAAAACTAGACATGATCTCCATGTGGCCTTTTAGTAACAACCATCCTCAAATCCAACCTACTCCATGGGTGAACCAGAATGATAACCTAAAAATATAGAATAACTTGGGTTTAACAATTCCATGTCACATATATAGGGTTCTGGAATGAAACTGTAACATCCCAGACACAGATGCCACTCAACAGTACTCTAAGCTCAGTGAGTCACAAGGACTCAAGTGAATATCTACAAAGAATAGAGTCTTATTACTAGAAAAAATGGCCTACGTGATTAAATGGGGAGAATATTCCCTCTTTTCGAGAGTATATCACAATGGAATTCAATCACATTTAGTAGAAGAAAAAGATATAGCACGCCGAAATCAGATAAATAGAAAACAAGATAGGGATATATTACAAGTCATAAGTGTCTCACATACAATTATACAAATGATATATTTTTCTAGATAAAAGGAAAACCAGGTGCATAGATGAATAGAATAATACAAGTATCAAAAACCCAAAAAAATGTGTCTTAGTAGAATAACAAGCCTCAACATGGTCCATTTCTCCCCATACTCCAAAGCAATAGTCAACCACAAATTTTTGGGTGTTTCCACCAATCAAAACTTGCAACAATATAATATCTTTGGGTCCTCAATAAGGCCCAAAAAGGTATTTGATAACTTCCCTGTAGGTTACCTTCTAGAATTCTATACAATTTTAATCAACACAAATAATTATTCAAAAACATTTTAAGTAAGCAGTAACACAGGTGTGAATGCCCAAGGTATATAACTAATTCAAACAGGTAATACTAAATATCATCTCAAGGATCACTATAATATGTTTTATCTTTTAAAAATGAATCTACATGAAACATAAGAAAACATCATTTCCACTCTGTACATCTATCAATATCATGTCCACACAACCATTCCATATGAAGACTCCATATAAAAATCCTTGGGCCTTACTGTACAACAAAATTCATAAATCCCATAGATGTTCCATATAATGAATTGTAGACCACCAAGGTCTTGATCCAAGGTGTATAAGACCAAGGAATACTCATCATGTACCATGAGAATCCTGATGGAAACTTGGTATAGGAACTGGTTGGATTCCCATGAGGATCTGTACCAACATGTCCTACGTGAGTCCAAGAATGTTTGATCCAACTGGAAGAAAATCCCAAGGCATCCCATGGAATCAAAACCCAAGGTGATTACATAAAAAATGTGTCCACTACCGCATTCCAGATCCAGGGAGATTCATCCATGGAATTTATACAATCATCTACCATTTCATACCATTTAACAATTTCCAACCATATGATTCCACTCAATCCTATAAACAATTATATTCAAATACATTCAATGAGAATACCAACTCAATTAAACTATTATGTCTCATGAGTATACACACTCATGTACTCCACTTCCATTAAAGTTCCATGTGTATACCCAAGCATTTATCACAAATATCCATTTAACACATTTTATTGGTATACCCACCCATTAATCACCATTACTAAAACAATGTTTGAGAAATCTAAAAGCAACTAGTGAGAATAAAAAAACATTTAAACAAATCCATTAAGCATTTAATCAGGTTAGGTATGAATTGTTATGATAAAACAGTGTAAGAGGACATGAAATCTCTTATACATGTAATTCAACCTCATTTAATTATTTTAGAGCACCTTGAAGAATGGAAAACTCAATAACACACCACTTGGGTGGTTAATCAAATGTCAAAACTAAATTAAAGGCATGGTGCTCCCTATGGATGGCCTCCAGTTGGGGAAAAACCACCAATGCATCACCAAGATCCTAAGGGCATCCCTAATAGGTAGAACTTTATCTATTTCAGATTAAAAAATTTTTGTCCATAGAGGATACTCAAGAGGGGGTGAATTGAGTTCCTATTAAAAAAATTCTCTTTAAAAGATTTATATTGAAATCCCCCAATTCATAAAACAAGTTAAACTGTAGTGAATTTATAAAGATTGTAAGTTTTCAAATAGTTTCTAAAAGATTTATTGTTACTCAATTTACATAATATAATATTAAGTTAGCATTCAAAACGTACTTTATGGTTCTCAATAATAACAAACACTTTCTAGTTCAACAATCAGAGTTACTTTAACACAGATTTGTATTTCAAAGTAATTAGTAGTGGAAAAATGAAAATAGTTTAAACTAAAATAAAATGCACATCAGTTTTTACCAAGATATTTAGTCTCAAGATGAGACATATTTCTTTCAAATAGTTTATATAATACTTTGATTCACACCTTGGATCGGGGTTTACAATAGCGTACAGGTTGGCTAGGTCCTCAGACCACTACCATAGTTGTACCTGGGAAATCAATAATAATAGCACATAGTTGTCTAGGTCCTCAATCCTCTACCACCGTTCTACATGGGATACACAAAGGTATAAAAATTTTGGTGTCAGGGTTTCAATATACTTCAGTTCAACATAGGACTCAGTTTGTGTCCAAACAGATAGAGGCGTACACACTACTTGTACTGTAATAAAAATGATCACATTAGAGCAATAATTTAGAGATTAGTTTAGAATGCTCTTTTGTGATGTCAATGCAGCTCTGGACTCATTTGGATTGAAGATGATGAAGTATTGAGTCCTTCTCTAGAAGTTTTCTAGAAAAAAAAGTGTTGAAATTCTGTTCCTTTACTTCCAGTAAAAGTGTTCAGATTGAATGTGAGAGTATTCCTTGCAGCATTAGAACATCCACTTTTTACTTTTGTTCTTGATGTGTTAGAGTGTTCTTCGAGTTCTTCATGTGTTCTTCTCTATATGTACGTGTTTATATTCTTGTTTGTGTCTCCTCTGGATCCTCTATGTCACGCACTTTTATGTTCAACTTTTATCTACCTTTTATAGCTCATGCGGTGGTTCAACATAAGGCATGATCACTTCTGTAGATACGTGGTACGGTTCCCTGACATCCAAAAAACGTCATTAATTAATTTCTGACATAAGGCGTGATTACTTCTGCAGGTACGAGGTACATTTTCCTGAAACCCATCAAACATAATTAATTAATATCATTTACATTAAAAGAACAAAATAAGGACATTTTTAATAAACAAATAGAGATAGAGTTTAGAGAAATAGTGACTAGCTTCCATGGGTAGCTCATTGTATCAGTGAACTTATAGCTGTGGACTTGTAACGACATGTCTTGAATCGGTAGTTATTACTCTATGTAACGGTAGCCTTATGTATCAGTAGCTCCATGTGTAGTAGTATCTCCTTTTATCATTACCTCCATCTGTCGGTAGCTCTTTGTAACAATGAACTTCTTTCGGTTGCTCTTCCTCTCTATCAGTAGCTATTAACATTAGTAGTGTAATATCTCTCTATCTATAGCTTCCTCTATTGGTAGCTCCATTCTATCAGTATCTTATATATCATTGACCTTGTCTATCAGTAGATTTAGTCTATCAGTTACCTTTGTTTATCAGTAGCTCTATCTGTATCAGTGACACAAAAACTCGAATTCTTATAAAGTATCTCTTCTATGCATTTCATTTTCAGATTGCGTTACTATCAAGATTAGCCATTGTTAAACATTTATAATCATAAATAAACATTGAGTAACATATTTCAATGAAATGATATGATCATTTTGATATTCAAATCATCTTATTAGCATGATTTCATAATTTGAAAGTATAAATAATATATTGATAGACATTATTTGGGATTATCAAATAATATATAAAGATAGTTGAGATTATCAAAATAGGTGAGTCCAACAATCTCCCCCCTTTTGATAATCCCAAATTATGGAATTTTAATACAGAATAATCATTAATGTTTCATAATACAATACATTTGATCGGACTTCTCAGTGTGTTCAAGGATATTTTCAAATGATGTAAAAATATCATTCCTTGTAACCATAAATGTAATATTTCAAATGAAACAGAGAATATGGTGTAAAAGGTAAATGTATCAGAGGTAGAATAATATATAAAAAAATAGAATCATTATTTATTTGAGACTCATTATCCCTATCCTTAGCCATATTATTCTTCCCCACACTATTTATCATTATTATCTCCCCCTTTGTGATTAGAAAAAAGAAGGAGTAATCAGAAATTGAACTACGAAACAACATAATGGAAAAGAGAATGAGACCGTGTAGGTATTAATTCATGCAAAAATACATAGAAATATAGAAATTATCCAAAAAGAATAAAACTGATCCCTATCAAATTCCAGAGCCACTAATCAATCCACCTCCCCAATATGAAATTTGGATTTTCCTTTTGGATCAGAAGAGGATTCAGTCTTCGTAGGTATAGGTGATGGATTGGGAACACCAGTGATGGTCAAAGGTGGTTGAGATACTGAAACAATATTGGGCCTGTAATGGTTACTCCTTTGTGTGATCATTGGAGTCAGACTTCATATATCTTGAGCTAGAGTCAAATGAGGTGAAAAAGAAGACTAACTAGAGGCAGGCAGGGCTGGAGGTAGAATAATAAGGGCACTGTCCATGGGAAAAAAGGGCAGTAACAGGTTCCTAAAATCCATGCTGATACCTCCCCTATCTCCATGGTAGTGATGAAATCATCCTTGTTCTCCATAAATTTTTCCAAAGTAGGGGTCAACTCCCTCAGCATACTATCTTGTTATTTGAAGTCTTGAGTGACTGGGGGTGGTTTCAAATTTTCTAACAATAGCTTGAAATGATTGGTTAGCTGATGATTAGTATACACCTTCTGAAATAAAGATCTATCTTGTCTTTGATTTCCTTCTGGACAGTAGTAGCATCTCTTATATTGTCATGAACGATCATTCTGATATTCCATGTGGTATTAATTAACTAAGAATCATATGAGCTACTGGCATGAACATGACCATGTTCTTCTTTTAGTAGAGATCTAAACTATTCCACATCATCTGATACTCTGGAGGTAATAAGAGGTTTTATTGTAAAAGCTACTGTTTCATTGAAGGATTGAGTCAACCAACTTATCAAATTTTTCGCAACAAAATCCTGAGTATTGATATGAATTTTTATGGTCTTCTTGAAATCTTCAAACACATCCACAAACTATTTCACTACACCTTGAATGTAGTTGATGTCAGTATCAACTTGAGGTTTAGAACCCATGAAGGTGTCAAATGAAGCAACAGATTGCTTCAAAGAATCAACAACCTCTATCAACTCCCAATCTGATTTTGACACACTTTCACTTCATCCATCACTTTTTTCACAGCCCTTGACAAAACACTTCCTAGAGAAGATACCAAAGATCTTTAAATCATAATTATCTCTTCAACAAAACAGGTTTTCAATTCATATTTTTGTGCCTCAAGATCTCTTTTTCTCACAATGTCTTCAGGTAGAGCTAGAGGAGCTACTGGTTGAGTAGTAACTTCCTCTGAGAAAATACCATAAGACACATGAAGCCTTATAATCAGTGTTTAATCATCAAAATCATGATATTCTAGTCCTAATAAAACATATCCTGGATTCACAGACCAATCATCTATTTCACAGGTCAAAGAAGTTGATCCTATCCTTACAATTTCCTCCCCCTCAACCTGTGCTTCCTCCTCTTCAGCACCGGCTACAGCCGTCTCCTCCTCATAGGAGTCATCTACATCTATATTTATATCCAATATTGATGGCACAACCTAGGGTATGTTAGCAATAGGTACTGTTCTATCCACTTCAAGATCCTCCTCAACAGGCGTAATACAGCTCTAAATCAGAGGACTGAGAAACAAACATGTAGTTCCATTCTCAGATCCTTTTTCTCCTTCATCGTCATTGCTACTGGAATCTAGAGAAGTCCCTCTATGATCTGATCTAGGTAGGTATCCCTCATCTATAGAGGTTTCATTAACAATCTCTCCTTGAGCTGCTTTCCTTCTAGGTAGGGTCATAGGTGAACTTGCCTTTCCATATGATACCTTTTCAGCAGCTAATCTTAGAGGAAAATTAGAATCACATCCATATTCAATAGAGGTATCCTCCTTAGCATCATCATCACTGTATTGATCTTCTACCTCATCAGGTCGTAGACCTAGATATCTCTTGTATGAACCCGGATCCTCTATTCAGGTATGTTTTTTCTTTTTCTAGATTAATGGATAAAAGAGGATTTTTTTGAAATTTTTGAAGTACACGTCGTGTAATCCCTTGTCACACAAGGTTATGTGGTGGCCATGTCAGGGCCACACACATGGTCGTGTGGGGTGATGTGGAGGCCTCTTAAAGCGGAGTATGAAAAAGTCAAGTACAAGCTGTGTACTCCCAAACTACATGTCGTGTACTTTCTTTTTTTCATTAAATAGACCAGGCTCACGTCTGATCACCATAAACATCTTCTTCTAGGTCTCGTTTGTCTGAGAGAATCCATATGGTTCAGATACTTATCCGAGCTCCGAAACTTCCGTTTATTCTCCAAATTGACTGTCGTCGATTGTGTTGGAACAACAGAGGTAAGATCTTCCTTCTTTTAGAGCATCGTTATCCAATTCCTCCTCTTATCCACGTTATTGTGGGTTGAAAATTTTGTTCATTTTAATAGATCTATGACGTTATAAGGATATTCCAGCCCCGTGGTTCATGTATATTGATCTCCTAACCCCATTGTAGGTGGTTTGTTCCTTTCTGTTCAAATTCATTGAGTATTATGTGAAAAACCCACCAATAACCTAGAACGAGGTATTGCGTGTTTACAATTTTACCCATGTTGTTTTTCTTCCTTACTTGTTTGCTTGTGTAGAAGTAATTTGGTTATGTATAAGGATAAATTCTATGCTTGGATGTTTTCCCCATGCCTTGTTCTGTTTACGACCTTTTCATTTTGTTCATCCTTTGGCCGTTATACCTGTTTTCAATGCCTTGTGACCGTAGGATTGAGTGTTATTCCTTGAAATTCTTTTTATGCTAGAGACTGGTTAGCTAAGTAGCTCTATAGGTTTACTTGTACATATAACATTATTATGCACTGACTGACATGGGGCCGTGAGAACCTGGTACTATAGACTATAAGGGGATAGATGGAGTGAGCTTCCTAAGAGAGTCTTAGACATTATAGACTATAGGGGATAGACCGAGTATGCTTCCTAGAGAGTCTTGGATATTATAGAATACAGGAGGATAGACCGAGTGAGCTTCCTCATAGAGTATTGAGCTTTATATTCTATAAAGGGATTGACTGAGTGAGCTTCCTCAGAGAGTCTTTGTTTTGTTGGAATTTCCTTAAACAACTCTAGGCTATAGGAGGAATTGGCCGAGTGAGCTTACTCACAGAGTCTGTGATCGACCTGAGGATATAAGAGGAATTGACCGAGTGAGCTTCCTCAGAGAGTCTCTAGACATTGGGGATATAAAGGGAATTGACCACATGATCTTCCTCAGAGAGTCCCTGAATACCTTAAACTATAAGGAGAATTGACCGAGTATTCATCCTCAGAGAGTCTATTAATTTCATATGAACAATCCAGAGGATATAGGATGAGTGTACTGCCGAGAGGGTTGCTGGTACTTCTTGGGTAGGACCAGAGGGGATGGCTGTGAGTACTTCCCAGAGGGTTACCTGTTTGTGGACAGCAGTATGCTTCACTATTTCTTGTTTGATCTGCGAGTTTCTTACTGCTGTATATTATCCTGTTTATAGCTTATTGTTTACTGTTTACTATACTTTACCTGCCATATACTCACTAACTATTAGGCATAGATCTTCGGGTTGTTTCCTACTGGTATTTAGTCTCACACTCTGTTTGGGTCACACTTTTGGGCCTAAAAAGATTATATTGTTGCATGTATAGACAAGGGATAGTGCCTTTCGACTTCAGGTACTTGATTGCATTAGAGCAGGAGAGCATGGGACCAAGCTATGGCTTGCGATGGTGAGGATTTTATATGTTTAAATTTCTGTTGTACTTTGGTTTCCACTATTATATTACCAGCATTATGAATTTTTTGGATGCTTTCCTAGACATATGTATCATGAATCATTTCATATATGTATGTGTGCTCCATTTGTTTATTGTTTTAGTCTTCCTATGTTTACTATTGTTGTATATTTACTACTTCCGCTATTGTATGTGTTGTTTAATTTCGCTGTGTACTCTACCAATGAGGGCATAGTTTCCCCACTATCACACCAAAGGCCCTCACTACTAGTCGACATCCTTTGGTATTTGTGGAAATGTTCTTGAGGCCATGTTTCCAACTGGGTATGGAGCGCCTCTGGGTGGTTTCCAGAACCGGAATGTTACAAAGTGGTATTAGAGGAATTATTTTCTCTTGACTTACTTTTTGGAGCCTATAGCTAGGGATAGGACAGAATAGGTACATGGTAATAAGTTGTGCCTGAGAGAAGCTAACCCATGTACAAGTAAAAGCCAATCTACCTCGTTTAATGAAATTTATTTAGGTTTTTTAATTTTTATAGTTTATATGATTTCATCTTGAGAGACTCACAATATCTGTGTTGTTACTGTTGATATTATTAAGGTTCTATTTCTGTTCCAACCCAAGGAGATCAGGGTATTCCATCTCATGCATCATATAGGAACTTTCCATAAATCACAAGTCATGCATTTTTTCCATTCCATCTAGGATGCATTAGTGATTGCATGTTGTTGTGATAGATGATGTGTAAAATATGCATGCTGTTGTGATAGTTTCCTTGGTAGAATTACCTATTATTTGATAGGGTATTTCTAGTGTAGAGATTTACTGAAATGGATGCCAAATTTAAATTTATGAGGTGTTATGGGCCCACATGAATCAGAAAATGGCGAATCATTAACTTGTTTCTCTTGTATATGATATGTAGGGGAGTACAAGATTTGATTTGTGGGGAGTATGGTCCCTCACGGATTAGAATTCAGCACCTTCATGATTGTTTTAAATGTTTTCTGGGCTCCGGAGCAGTTTCTGGGGCTACTGCCCAGAAAACCCAAGAATACATGATGTGTACTTTATGAATATCGGTCGTGTAGTTTTTAACCCGTGTCACTGACTGTGTGGGCAGAAACACGGGGTTGTGAACAATCTTCAAGAACACGCTGTGTATGGTAAGTACACACCATGTTGTAGTGACTCTGTGTCTACCCATGTGACTAATGTCATAGATAGATGAAACTTTTACTGTACACACCGTTCCATGTTTACACACACCATGCCATGTAACCTATGTACCCAATCGTGTCACGAACAACACGGGTCAGGGAAAGCCTTCAAGTACACGTCGTGTTTCCATGGAGCAAACCATATAGAGTGAATCCTGTAGTCTGCCGTGTAACTGACAACATGGGTCAGGGAAGCCCCTCAAGTACACACAGTGTTCATAGGGATCACACAGTGTAGAGTGAACAATGTATCCATCCATGTAACTGACAACACGGGTCATTGAAACCTTGTCTAGTACACGTCGTGTGGTGGTTATACATGCCGTTTAGTCTAGAATTAAGAGGACCGTGTGAGTTATCCATGTATGGAGACTCAGGCAGGGGAATAGAGTTCATGTACAGGCTGTGTGTGGGGAAAACGCATCGTGTGGTTGGGGCGTTACACGACAAGTTATGGCAGAAGTACATGCGCATGTGAATGGCATAAAAGAACATGACATGTAGTTTTTATACACTCCATTTAGTCATGTTTTGTAAAACTTGAATGTTTCTTTCTCTCATTCCCCTATTGTACTCTTGTGTTCTCAGTATTTGATAATCCCAATCTAAGGTGTGCTTTTGACATTTCAATGATATGCCAAAGAGACTTCCTCTGGTTGTACGACAGCTGCCAGATGGGGATCAGACCCCAGATATGGCCGATGAGGGACCTCCTATAGATCCTCCTACTGTGCCAGCCTTAGCACCCATAGTAATACTAGTTGTAGGCGCTGATTCACAGTTTAGGAAAGATTTTATGAGGATGATTTAGACCTTCCAGGGAGCGCCGTCTCTCGCCCCATCGATGGAAGAGTTGACGCGGGTTTTCCAGTAGCAGCATCCTTACACTTTCTTAGGGGAATGAGGACCTCATCCTGCAGAGTCATGGATAGAGGCCACACTGACAATTTTTGAGGATCTAGAGATACCTTAGGCTGAAGCTCACTATTTATATTCTCCGAGAGTCTGCCAAGAAGTTGTGGGAGGTGATCTCACAGTCAGGATACCAGCAGA
Organism: Viscum album; assembly: GCA_963277665.1. NCBI lineage: Eukaryota > Viridiplantae > Streptophyta > Magnoliopsida > Santalales > Viscaceae > Viscum > Viscum album. Next base: position 1,891,384,666 of record OY728165.1, on the reverse strand, counting down.
GTATGTCTTGGGATAAGTTTCGGCGCATCTTCTATGATTACTTCTACCCGTAGACCCTGAGGACTGATCGAGCCCAAGAGTTTATGAGTCTGGTGCAGGGTACTCTTTCTGTTATGGAGTACTCATCTCTCTTTACTGAGCTTCATCATTTCACGCCTATTACAAGAGGCGATGAGGTATTCATTGCGTGAAAGTTCGAGGATGGTATGAGGCATGAAATCCACTCAGAGTTCAACATCTTTAGGTTGACTTCGATATCCACTATCGTCAACTAGGATTTGATCACTGAATAAAATCTGAGGGATTTTGGAGCAGTGCTCCAGGGCGGTTCAACATCCAGAGTCAGTGTTCTTCCTACTGATAGCAGGAAGCACCGCAGGGAGTCCTGTCAAGGAGATCAGAGTAGGTGGAATGTATCTTTGGGCAGCCAAGTAGTGTGCTTCCAATGCGGGAGGAGTGGTCATACTAGGCCTCAGTGCCAGAGGGTCCCGATGGAGTTCCGATATAGCGGCAAGATGGGCCATCTTTAGCATTTCTATCAGATCTTCTCACCTAAAACTGGTTGTAGGGGTTCTTCTATAACAACACATTCAGGAAATGCATCGCCAGTTTCTCACCAGTCTGGGAACTGGAGTTCATCTGACCGTTTGGGCTGAGGTGGAGGTCGCGGCTATGGTGGTCAGTCACCAGACTACCATTGACAGTAGAGTGGATCAGCTCAGAGTGGTCAGGCTAGGTCACAGGGCCATGGAGCAGGCCAGGCTTTTGCAGTTTAGCAGACCCATCAAGAGTAGGATCCCGACCCTCTACAGTTCTAGTTACGATCTTAGTATCCTCAGTTTTATATTCTGCTCTTTTCTATACAGGTGTATCCCATTGTTTTATCTCTCTTACTATTGTGTAGAGAATTGGGCTCTTCATATATTCCTCTGCCAATACTTTGAATCTCGACACACAGTTGGAGACTAGAGCGGTTAGTGTACGTCATTGCAGAGAGTGCCCTCTAGAGGTTGCAGGGTGTCCCTTCTTATGGGACTTCTATGTCCTAGAGATGACAAGATATGATATCATTCTAGGAATGGACTGGCTAGTTCTCTTCTAGGTATTCATTTACTATTATCATCACATGGTTAGTTTCATATCACCATAGGGTCGATCCTTTCTTCATAGGGGCGAATGGGATGTCCCGGCAAGTAGAGCGGGTCCAGAGCATCATGGGTTGGGAGGAGTTACAGCGCATATTTCTAGTCTTTATCAGGATGACCAGGGGACTTCATAGCTATACTTTCCTCTAGTGGTGGATCATTTCAGAGATGTCTTTCCAGGGAAATTTTCAAGGTTTCCTTCAGATCATGATATAGAATTCTCAGTTGATCTTGTGCCATGTGTGGCACTAGTGTCCATTCCTCCTTATAGGATGACTACACATGATTTATAAGAGCTCAAGAAGCAGTTGGAGGAGTTGTAAGAAAAGGGTTTTATCCAACCCAGTACTTCTCCTTGGGGTTCGCTTATACTATTTTCAAATAAGGCAAAAAATACCCTCAGGCCTTGTGTGGACTATCTGAAGTTGAACGAGTTGACGGTCAAGAACCAATATCGCTTTCCAAGGATCAATGACCTCTTTGATTAGCTACGAGGATCCCGGGTGTTCTCGAAGATTTATTTGAGATCCGGTTATCATCAGTTGTGCATTAGACCGTATGATATACCTCTTACATCCTTTAGGAGCAGGTATAGTCTGTAAGAGTATACGATTACATCGTTCGGTCTCACAAACGCTCCTGTAGTTTTTATGGCACTGATGAGCCGAGTTTTCCATCCATACTTGGATTCCTTTGTGGTTGTTTTCATTGATGATATCTTGGAGTACTCTCACACTCAACAAGACCATGATACCTATCTTGAGATAGTTCTGATTACACTGAGGGAGCATCAGTTATATGCTAAGCTCTCAAAATGCCACCTTTGGATGGACCAGATTCACTTCTTGGGTCATGTTATCTTAGAGGCAAGAGTATCAGTAGACCCATAGAAAGTGAGAGTTGTAGTTTCCTAGCAGCAGTTGAAGAAAATATTTGAGGTTAGGGGTTTTCTATAGCTAGATGGATACTACATATGTTTCATTTAGTACTTTTCATGACTAGAAGCACCACTGACAGGTCTGACCAAGAAAGGGGTGAAGTTCTTATGGTCAGATTCTTGTGAGTTGGACTTTCGGGAGCTAAAGGGGAGGTTGACATTAGCTCTGATACTAGTCATTCTAGATTCGAGAAAGAGCTATACTGTTTATTGTGATGCTTCAGGTATCAGGCTGGGAGCTGTGCTTATGTATGGAGATGGAGTCGTTGATTACGGGTCTTGGCAGTTAAGGCCACATGAGAGGAATAAACCGACGCACGATCTAGAGTTGGTAGATGTTGTTCTTGACTTATGCTATTGGAGACATTACCTTTTGGGAGAGCACTCTGTGGTGTTTACTGACAAGAAGATTCTCAAGTAGATCATCACTCAGTGTGATCTGAATTTGAGACAGTAAATGTGGGTCGAGTACCTTCAGTCTTTTGACATTGAGCTTGCCTACATGCCTAGGAATGGCAATATAGTGGATGACGCACTGAGAAGGAGGACACTGATACAGGCAGTTCAAGATGCCAGTATTAAGTGGAAGCTTATGGATCTATTCCCTGAGATGCATTTTGAGGTGCATGATAGTCAGGGGCAGATTTTTCTATCATCTATAGCTGTTAAATCTACCTTTCTTGATCGAGTACGAATGAGGCAGCTATTAGGTTCTGAAGGCCTAGTACTATGGGAAAGCGTGTCTATAGATGACCCTATTACTAGGTAGAACATAGGCAAGGATGAGGTCCTACGATTCCAGGGACGTGTATGGGTTCCCGAAGACAGATGCGAGGAGCTGATGCAGGACTTTCATTCCTCAGATTGGGCAGTTCATCCTAGAATCACCAAGATGTAATGCGATCTTCACCATCAGTATAAGTTGCCATGTATGAAGAGGGACATTTCTAGTTTCGTCATGAAGTATTCCACTTGACAGTAGGTGAAGGCTGAGCATCAGCAACCAGTAGGGATTTTACAGTAGTTACCCATTCCGGTGAGGAACTGGAACGACATCTCAATGGACTTTGTGACTGTTTTACTGAGGTCTCCTCAAGGGAACAAAGAAGTTTGGGTTGTCATTGACATACTCACGAAGGTTTCTCACTTTTTGCCGATTAAGGAAAACTTCAGTGTTGATGATATGGGGTAGTTGTACATCTGAGAGATTATATGTCTGCATGGAGTTCTACACTCCATTGTTTTAGACAGGGATGCATGTTTTACTTCTCGGTTCTGGAAGGGGCTTCAAAAGGCATTGGGTACAGAGGTACTTTTGAGTACATCATACCATCCCCAGACAGATGGCCAGTCTGAGCATACGATTCAGGTGATTGACGATATGCTCTGAGAATGCAATCTAGATTCTAGAGGTTCTTGGGAGAAACATATACCTCTAATGGAATTTGCCTACAAAAATAGTTTTCTAGAAACTGTTTATATGGAACCTTAAGATGATTTGTACGGTAGTCCATGCCGATCACCATTATTCCGGATAGAGGCTGGAGAGGCAGCATTTCTGGGACCTCGTTTTATTCTCAAGACCTCAGAGTAGATACATTTGATTTAGAAGAGGATGGATACAACACAGTCTCGATAGAAGTCAAATGCTGATTAGCGGAGATGACCTCTAATGTTTGAGGTCAGGGATTAGGTTTTCCTGTGTGTCGCACTGAGGTTGGGACACAAGAGGATTCAGAGATAGGGTAAGCTTTCACCGAGGTACGTCGGGCCGTTTGAGGTTATGGCGAGAGTTGGGCCAGTTGCCAATCGGTTGTAGTTACCTTATAGGTACTGGGATATGCATGAAATATTCCATGTTTCTCAGCTCCGACGTTACTTTTTAGACCCATATCATTCCTTTTAACCTGAGGAGGTTGATCTGGAAGCGGGTGCATCATTTGAGGTGTATCCTATCTGGATTGTCGATCATAGTACAAAGGTTCTCTATGGCTGGTTTGTTCCTCTGGTACTGGTGCTATAGCAGCACGGGCGAGTACAGAACAAGACATAAGAGAGGGAGGCTGATGTACGATTGTAGTGGCTAGAGCTGTTCAAGGTTTCTTCTTCTTCTATGCCGTTCTAGGGAAATTCGGGGACGAATTTATTTAATGGGGGAGGTTTGTAATAACCAGGATATTCTATTTAGATACATTTTTCCTTTTTCTATAGTTTTTGAGAAAAGATGAGTTTATGGAAATTTATCAAGTACACGTCGTGTACTCCCTTTCCATGCGAGGTCGTGTGATGGCCATGTCCGGGCCACACACACGGTTGTGTGGGGTGATGTGGAGACCACTTAAAGTGGAGTACGGAAAAGACAAGTACACGCCGTGTAATCTGAAAGTACACGCTATGTACTTTTTTCTTTTTTCATTAAATGGACTGGGCTCACGTCTGATCGCCATAAACGTCTTCTTCAATGTGTCGTTCGATCGAGAGAAGTCCTATGGTACTTAGGCTTCTTAGAGCTCCCGGACCTCCATCTGTTCTCCAAATCAACCGATGTCAATTGCATTGGAACTCTAGCGGTAATCTATTTCTTATTATAGACCATCATTATCTGATTCTTCCTATTTTCCATGTAATCATGGGTTGATGTTTTGGTGTGTTTTTTTAGATCTATGATGTTCTAAGGAGATTCAAGACTCGTGGTTCAAGCATATTGATCTCCTAACCCCAATATATGTTTTTTGTGCCTTTTCATTCAAATAAATTGATTATTATGTGCAAAACCCACCAATACCCTTAAACAGGGTATTGCGTGTTTACTGTTTTACCCTTGTTGTTTTCCTACCTTGATTGTATGCTTGTGTAGAGGAAATTTGGTTATGTATAAGGATAATTTCTATGCTTGTACGTTTTCCCATGATTTTTTGTGTTTACGACCTTTTCGTCTTGTTCAGTCTTTGGATTTTATACTTGTTTTCCATGCATTGTGACCGTAGGATGGAGTGTTGTTCCCTGACATGCTTGTTATACATTAGACTGGTTAGCCAACTAGCTCTGTAGGTTTACTTACATATATAGCATTATTATGCACTGACTGGCATGGGGACTTGAGAACCTGGTGCTATAAACTATAAGGGGAAAGAATGATTGAGATTCCTCAGAGGGTCATGGACATTATAGACTATAGGGGATAGACCGAGTGAGATTCCCAGGGAGTCTGGGATAATATAGACTATAGGAGGATCGAATGAGTGAGCATCCTCAGAGAGTCTTTAGATTTATATACTATATGGGGATAGACCTAGTGATCTTCCTCAGAGAGTCTTTGTTTTGTTTGAATTTCCTTAAAGCACTCCAGGCTATAGGCGGAAATGACTAAGTGAGCTTCCTCATAGATTCTGTGATCGACCCGAGTCTATAAAGAGGAATTGACAAAGTGAGATTCCTCATAGAGTCTCTAGACCTTGGGGCTATAAATGTAATTGACCGTGTGATCTTCCTCAAAGGGTCCATGACTACTTTAGACTATAAGGGGAATTGACTGATCGTGCTTCCGTAGAGAGTCTTATAATTTCGTAGGACCTAACCAGAGGGGTTAGGCTACGTGTACTGCCATGAGGGTTGTTGGTACTTGTTGGGCAGGACCAGCAGGGATGGTTGTGAGTACATCCTAGAGGGTTACCTGTTTGTGGTAAGCTTTTTTGAATCACTATTTCTTGTTTGATCTGTGGGTTGTTTACAACTGTTTATTATCCTATTTACTGCTTATTGATTACTGTTTACTATACATTACCCTCTATATACTCACTGATTGTTAGACACAGATTTTCTGGTGGTTTCCTCCTGAGATTTAGTCTCACACTGTGTTTGGGTCTTTCTTTTGGGACCAAACAAATTATATTGCTACAGGTATAGAAAAGTTCAAGCACCCTTCGACTTTTGGTACTTGATTGCATTAGAGAAGGAGAGCATCGGACCAATCCATGGCTTGCGATGCTGAGGAGTTTATCTGTTTACAATTATTTTGTACTCTGGTTTGCACTATTGTACTTCTAGCATTGTGACTTTTCTGGCTGCTTTCCAAGTAATATGTATCATGAATCATTTTATATATGTATGTGGGCTTCATTTGTTTATTGTTTTAGTCTTCCGCTGTTTATTATTGTTGGATGTTTACTAGTTCTTCTATTGTATGGGTTTTTTACTTCCACTTTGTACTCTTCCAATGAGGGCATAGATTCCCCACTATCACACCCAAGGCCCTCACTACTAGCCGGTAGCCTCTGGTGTTCAGGGAAATGTATTTGAGGCCATTTGACCAACTGGGTATGGGGCGCCTCTAGGTGGCTTCCAGAACCGGGACATTACATCTCTTATCTCTTGGCCGATTTGGTTGCTCAACAGGGTTAAATCTATCAAAAACATTCTCATTATCATTTAACCATTACATTTTCAATGGGTTCCAGCCAATATTCATGTAAATAAAAACTATTTTGTAATACAAAAGTTTTCCCTTACAACCAATGTCTCATCCTGAGACTCAGCCACACCTTTTACCTTGATCATCAAAGAAATCGTCTTTGCAAAGAATAGAGCATTAGTTTTCAATTTTGGCCTAGTAATATATTCGATTTGAATCATCCAAATCCTACACAAGTTCGTTCTTGATTACGATATTTCTATACAGTAAGTGCAGGTTTAATGCACTCTTCTCACAACTTGATCCACATCCACTGCCTTTAGATCCTTCTTTCTTCCACTTTTCACTCGGCGCATCACCTACATCTCTAACTACCAAACTTTTTACTTTTTCCATTTCTTAATTGAAAAACATATGGTTTGCAAGAAATTCAGGGGTTCGAGAAGTAAGTCTTGAAGAGAAGAGAGTTTACAGTGGATTGAAACGTGACTTAGGGTTAATTTTTACATTTTGTAATCGAGAAGTAAAAAAACAAGTACTTTTAAAAATAATAAAGGTTTCCATTAAAAACGCAAAATCCAGATAGTGCAAAAACATATCGGTGACAACTACATGTGAGAATCCTAATGGTGAGGTCTCTCTAATGGTGAGGTTTAGCTAATGGTGAGGTTTATCTAACGATGAGGTTTTTCTAACAGTGAGGTTTTTCTATCGGTGAGGTTTATCTAGCGGTGAGGTTTTTTTTATCAGTGAGGTTTTTCTAATGGTGATGATTTTCTATTGGTGAGGTTTTTATATAGATGAGTTTTATCAAATGGTGAGGTTTTTATATCAGTGAGGATTATCTAACGGTGAGTTTTTCTATCGGTGAGGTTTATCTAATAGGGAGGTTTTTCTATCGGTCAGATTTATCTAACGGTGAGGTTTATCTAATAGTGAGGTTTTTCTATCGGTGAGGTTTATCTAACGGTGAGGTTTTTCAATCAATGAGGTTTTTCTATCGGTTAGGTTTATCTAATAGTGAGGTTTATCTAACGGTGAGGTCTTTCTAATGGTGAGGTTTTTCTATTGGTGAGGATTATCTAACGGTGAGGTTTTTATATCAGTGAGGTTTATCTAATGGTGTGGTTTTTCTATCGGTAAAGATTATGGAAATTAAATCATTCTTAACTCAGGTTTAATGTATCTTAACCTTTCGGAACTTAAAGGCTTGGTAAATATGTCAACTATTTGATGTTCAATGTCTATATATTTAAGAGTAATATCACACTTTTTATAACGATCTCTCAAAATGTGATGTCTTACATCAATGTGTTTACTCCTGGAGTGAGATATAGGATTATTGGAGGTATTGATCACACTAGAGTTCTCACAGTTTATAGATACATGCCTAAATTGATATCCATAGTCAATAAAGTGTGTTTCATCAACAAATTTTGTGCACAGCCACTGCCAGCAGCTATGTACTCTGCTTCAGCAGTAAACAATGCAACAAAATTCTTCTTTTTACTACACCATGATACTAAGGACTTACCTAGAAAGTAACATGTTCCAGAAGTTCTCTTCATATGTAAATTGAAACCTGCAAAGGAAGCATCTGAATAACTTATTTAATTGAGTGATTGTCCTTTTGGATAAAATAATCCTAAATTAGTAGTATATTTAAGATATTTTAAAATCCTTTTAATATCAATCAAGTGTGACTCTTTTGGATTATCTTGAAATATTTCACACATACACACACTAAACCTAATATTTAGTCGAATAGCAGTAAGATAATGTAAACTCCCAATCATACCTCTATAAATGGTTTGTTCCACTAGTATCCTAGTTTTATCTACATCCAATTTACAAGTTGTACTCATAGGTGTATCACTTTCCTTATTACAATCCTAACCAATTTTTTTAAAGATCCTTTCTATATTTACACAGATTTAAAATAATACCATTTTCATTTTGAAAAACATTATATCCATGAAAATATTTGAGTTCTCCCATTAAAATCATTTCCAATTCACTTTTCATATTCATTGAAAAAACAATATATTAATAAATTTTAGAATATCCGAAAATAATATCATCAACATATATTTGTACTATAAAAACATCTTTGTAAATCATTTTGATAAAAAAAGCTAGATCAGCAATCCCTGTAATAAAACCTATTGAAATAAAAAAATTACTAAGTCTATCATTCCAAGCTCATGGATCCTGTTTTAAAACATAAAATTGTTTATAATGTTTAAAAACTTTATTTGGAAATTGAGGATTAGTAAATCCAGGTAGTTGTTCATCAAAAAAATCTTCAATTATAAAACGATTTAGAAATTCACTGTTAAAATTCATTTGATATAACTTGAAATTTAGATGAGGAGGATAATCAAGTAGAATCCTAATAGCTTCTATCCTAGATACATGTGAAAAGGTTTCCTCATAGTCTATTCCTTCTTCTTGACTATATCCTTGTGAAACTAACCTAGATTTGTTTCTCACTATATTTTTGGACTCATCAACTTTATTTCTAAAAACCAATTTAGTGCCTCTGGTTAAGGTGTCCTTAGGTCTGTCTACTAGTTCCCATACATTGTTTCATTCAAATTGATTTAACTCTTCTTGTATATCCATTACCCAAATTTCATAATTAATAGCATCATTGATATTTTTATGTTCTGACTGTGAAATAATGTCTTGATGTTCATCCTGATTTCTTAGAGAAGCTTTAGTCTATGTTCCTCTATCCAGATCTCCTACAACATCATATAAAGGATGGTTTTCAAGGGTCCTAGTTGGTCTATAAAAAGTAGGACTAGAAATTTATTGTTCATTTATAGGTTTGGGTTCAACATAAATTGGTTCTAGAAAATTTTCAGAACTGGTTGTCTTAACAATTGGTTCACTATTTTTGTCAGTAAGGTTTAGAGTCGACATATCTTCTTCAAGATTTTCATGAGGGGTCTTAGGTTCATGTGGATCAATTTCATAAAATTTGATGTGTTCTGATTCTTCCACACATTTGGTCCTCTTATTAAATACTCTATAAGCCTTTCTATATATTGAATAGCCTAGAAATATTCCTTCATCACTTTTGGATGAAAACTTATCTAGACTATCTTTAGTATTGATAATAAAGAATTTGCAACCAAAAACTCTAAAGTAATTAGCCTTAGGATTCCTATTATTCCACAGTTCATAAGAGATCTTTTTAAGAACAAGTATAAACAGAACTCTATTTATAAAATAAAAATCTATATTTATATCTTCATCCAAAAAGTAAACTGGTAAGTTAAACTCATTGAGCATAGTTCTTGAAATTTCTTGAAGGGTTCTATTCCTTCTTTTTACTACTCCATTCTGTTGAGGTGTCCTTGGGGCAGAGAAATTGTGACTGTAGCAATTGGCTGAGCAATAGGTTTCAAAGTCATGATTTTCAAACTCACAACCATGATCACTTCTCAGGTTCATAATATTATGTCCACTAAGGTTCTCTACAGACGTGGAGTATTTAATGAAATAGAAGCAAGATTATCTTTTGTGAGAAAGAATGTATATCCAAGTTTATCTAGAAAAGTCATCTACTAGAACATAGACCTAGCGCTTCCCATTTAAGATAGAAATTATAGATGGTCTAAACAAATCCATGTGAACCAACTCAAGAGGTTGAGAAGTTGAAACATCATTCATTGATTAGAAAGAAACATTATATTGTTTTCCCTTTTGAGAGGGATTGCAAACTTTGTCTGTTGGGAATTTTATTTTGGGTAGGTCTCTAACTAAATTGTTCTTACTCTGTTTACTAAGTGAATGAACATTGCAGTGTCTTAATATTCAATTCAGTAGCCATGATTCTTTATGAAAATCATTTAAACATGTATCCTTTTGCTTGGATAATGAATTTAAATCTACAACATATACATTTTCATTTCTTAAAGCAGTAAATTACAAAATATTTTTAGAATCAAATATAGTGCAAGCATCATTTTGAAATTTAACATTGAAACCATCATCACAAAATGAAGAAATGCTTAACAGGTTGTATTTTAGTCCATGAATAAATTATACTTTAGAAATTAAAATTGAATCATTTTTACCAATCTAGCCTAAGACAATGATCTTTCCTTTTGAATTATCACCAAAGGTGACATGTCGTCCTTCAAAATTGATTAAGCTATTAAATAATGAGTAGTCTCCTGTCATATCACTTGAACATCCACTTTACATGTACCATATCTTCCTACAAAAATTTTCAATAATGCTTCCTACAAAATAGATTTAGATAAAAGATAATTTTGATACCCAAATTTTCTTAGGTTCAGAAAGGTTAGCATGTAAATCTTTAGGAACCCATATTTTTCTAATGGGTATCCTATAATTAATAGATTCAAATGATTTTGATAAATTAAATTTGTTTGGTCTATAAGAATTTGAATAGCTAGATGAAGCATAAAAATTTCTAGAACTTGAATTAGCAACATACTGTCTAGATTTTAGAATAAATTTATTCTTAACAATCTGTCTTTGTCCAGGATGGTATCCTAAATGAGTAGTATACATTGGTGAAACTTGTTTTCCAAGCATTTGAATTAGTGTATTCTTTCCATTTGTGATATTCTCTAAGTATTTTATAAGTTTCTCATTGGATAATTTATGTTCAGTATTCTCCTTTAACATTTGAGGATTCTTTTCATTTTCTATACTATGATCAGATTTAACAGTACTAGTCAATCCATACTATTTCTTCAATGATTTGTACTTATCTTTCATCTCATTTCATGTATTTTATAACATATTACAAAATAATTCATCTTTAGACATATTATCATCATTATTTGAATCACTTTCATTCCTAGAATAGTAATAATTATGCTAAGGGAAATTAAGTGTTACCTTAGATGATTTAGTTATGAAACACTTGTTGGCATGATTATTTTCGTCAGAATCAGAAGCTTCAGATCCACTTGAGCTGTCTTCATAAGTACTCCATGTATCTTTTCGAGAGTTATTTTAATTTTTGTCCTTATAGTCATACTTTTCTTGAATTTTAGTTTTGGTCATTCAGCTTTGACATGCCCTTTTCATTTACATTCATAACAGACTATCTCATCATCTTTATCAGATTTATTCCAATATCTCTTCCAATTTCTTCATTGGTCATACTTACCCATATAATTTGATTTTCTGAAAATTTCCATCTTCCTATAGAATTTCTTGAATCTCCTGGCTATATGAGACATCTCTTCAATACTGTTGAAATCAATCACTCTCTATTGCAGTTTTAATGAGACTGAAGGTGAATGAAATAGAGTTCAGATATAAAACTGGGAGGAAATCCAACAATTTGCCCTCAAATGGACATGTTTCACATGAATGAGAGGGGCGGTGAGATTCAGTTTCAAAAATATATACTTTTGCCTCTATTTAAATAAACACAGTTAGTAAATTATTAGATGTGCAATTTCTATACAATTTTTGTAAGGATCAAATATCCATTCGCATAGAGAAACACTTAGACGACATGAAAGGTCCTGGATAGACCATTACACATTCATGTAATTGAATTATACATTTTTTAATCCAATTACACATCATGCATTTGGCATACAACAAATACACATCCCTCTAGACTCTTGATTCCCAAAAGAAAACCCAACCAGTATAGGGATCAGTTTAATTTCTCAGCCAAAAAGGAAAGTAAAAAAGTGTTTAATCATATTAAAAAAAATATTTGTACCCCATGAAAAACATGTGATCTTACAATTTTACCCCCTTAAAACAATTTGTCTCTGAATTTCCCTCTCAAGGGTGTTCAATATTTGTTTGAAAACAACCCAATCCTCTCATCACATATGTCAGCCATCTGCTCCCTTGTCTCATGATGTAAACGATTGAGTTTCCATAGAACCTATGATAGAGGAACTAAATGACCTTGGAGAACCATTGTCCTCCAATCATTGATATGAATCAGATTTGCCTCAAAGGATGCATCAACATGCAGCTTGAACACATCAGGTTGAAAATCATGAGATGGGTCCAAATTATAATTGGGAATATGAGATACGTGGAAGACAATTTTCATGGCTTGATACCTCAGATGTAACTACAACGAATAAGATACTGACCTGACTCCCTCTAGAATCTCAAAAGGTTAGAAATATCATGGTTAAAGATTACCATGTCATCTGATCTATCAATATCCCAAACTTAGTGAAACATGTAAAAATACTTGATCCTGGACCTCTAACTCTAGAAGTCATCTCTAAACGTCTCATTAATATTTTTGATGAGACTATCCAGTATCCAACTGTTTCTGAATCAACTGGACATGCTCCGAAGTCTCCTGCATGAGATGTGGTCCCAGTAGAGCTGCCTCACCTACCACAAGTAAGCACAAGGGTGATTGGCATATCCTACCATTCAATTATTCATAATGTTCCATCTGTATCATTGCCTGATAATTGTTACTGTAGGAGAATTCAAATAGGGTAATGTGTCTCTCTAAAGATCCCCCAATATCTAGGATTCATGGTATCATCACATACACTATCACCTTTATCACATGCTCTGACCAGCCATCATTATGAGGCTGGTATGATGTGCTTAGAATTACATGTGTACCCAGTGCCTACTAAATAAATTTCAAAAAATGATATATAAATTTGTTTTCCAGTCCTAAATGATAGAATGTTGGACCCCATGGAGCCATATTATCACACAAACATACATCCATCCAAGATCATTAACACTGAAGGTCTCCTTGATCGAAAAGAGATGATAAACCTTTGTGAGCCTATACAAAAATGACCCACACAACATATTTATGTCAAGGAAACCTTGGTAAACTAGTCATGAAATACATCACAACATCATCCAATTTCTACAACAAAATTGTTAACTATTGTAGGAGCATAGTGGGTTGATGATGTTTTGCTTTCACTTGATGGCTGGTGGAACACCTCATAGAAAAACTAGTTACCTATTTTTTCATAACATTCCACAAGTACTGATGACGTATGTCATGATATATCTTGGTGAGTTCATGGTTCACTCCCATGATGAGGAAACAAACACTCACATCATCTCCTCATGTGTATCCAATGGAACCCAAATGGATCCATGGATACACATGATCTCATCGTCTCCTGCTGTCTAACCTTGAGGAGGGTCCTCACTTACCACCCTTTCCCGTAAAACTAGGCCCTTTGTATATGATAGCTACATCATCCTCAATCTATACAAAAGGAAAGATTTCATAGCCATGGATAATAAATATTTCATCCCCTAACTATCGTTCACCCCCAAATACATCTCAGAGAACAATTCCATAAGCCGCCACTCGCTACGAGCATACGACAATGCCTGTATCTGATCCCTATTTCTCAATGAATCGACCACTACATTCCCATTAATAGGTATGCATGAATGATATAAGTCAGGAGACCGAGGGTACTCCACCCATGTTCACTACATCATTTTAAAATCACACAATGTAAACATATACATGTTTATTTGTTTTCTTTTATACACCAAAAAATGCTCTCCAAGTAAATAATTTCTACAACATCGCAATGCGTGAACAACTATAGATAGCTCAAGATCATGTGTTGTGTAATTCATCTTCTGTGTCCTCAACTGGAGAGTCCTGTATTCCATGACCATATTACCATGCATCATCAATACCTCCCATCCCAATACCCGATGCTTTGGAGTACATATTATAGAACATTCTCTACTCTGGAAGTATCGTGACTGGTGCTGACAACATCCTTCCATTCAACTCCTAAAAGGATGCCTCACAAGAATCCGACCAAACAAAATTCTCACCCTTATTAGTCAAGCCCAACAGTGGTGCTTCTAAGCTTGAGAGTTCCGGTATGAAATGCCTCTTGTAACAAGTTATCCCAAAGAAACATTTTATTTCAAAATTGTTATTGGGTTGTTCCTAGGAACTACTACTCTCACCATCTCTGGGTCGACTAATACCCATGTCTCATATATGATGTGACCCAGAATGTGAATTTATCCTTCCAATAGTGGAACATTGTGGGCATATTATATAATTAATGCTATCTTTGTGTATTAAAAATGTTACCAATATAGTTGTCTTGTTTATGTCTATTGTAATAATACACCCACATATCGTCCATCAAACCCACCACAAAGGAATCTAGGTATTGATGGAACATTGGGTCCATCAGCTCCATGAAAACTATTGGCACATTTCTGAGACTAAATGACATAACCAGATACTCATATAGACCAAACCTAAAAAAATACATGTTGAATGATGTTTTTATATAGTTTGAACATGTACTTAGTGATATATGGATCTCAGGATAAGTTTTGAGAACAATCATGCTTCTTGATGATAATCAAATTTGTTATCTGTCCATGTAAAAAGATTTCTATTTTTAACAATCAACACATTCAACTTCTGATAATTCACACATAGCCTAAGATTTATATTTACCTTTTTCTCAAAAAGGACCAGTGAACTCCATAGTGAACTTCTTGGTTGGATAAACCCATTCGACTCTAAATCCTATAGTTTCTTTTTGAGATCGAAGAACTCTATTGTAGCCATCCTATAAAGAGGAATTGATACAGGTACAGCTCAGGGCACTAACATGAGCAATAACTCCACCTATATATTAGGAGGTAAACTCGAAAAGTCATCAGGAAAGACGTACCTGAAGCATTCAACCAATATAGGATAGTGCATCTGACTCAATACCTGATCATCCAAAAACAAACTATTGACATGGGATGAAATCCCTCTAGTCCCATTATTCTCTATTCATGATCAACTTGCCTCGACATCCCATTCACCCAGGTGAGTAATCACTAAACCCCATGGTCATGTGAAAGTCACCCTCTAGAAATAGTAGTCAATGTAATCTCAATAATCAACTAATCGGTCTATCCCTAGAATGAAATTAAACCCTGTCATCTAGAGGATATAATGATCCCAGATGAAGTGATTCCCACCAACCCTTAAGGGGAACTCCCCGTAATGGTCTACATCTCCTTTTATGATTCCCAATGGTGTGTCTATCATTAAAATTCTTTCATAAGACAACATAACAAGCCCATTTAATTTCAAAATAGGTGAAGAAATGAAACTATGAGATTAAGATGTTTCAAAAAAAGATGATGAAATAGTAGAGGCTACTAATATCATATATCTCACCATATATGTTCTGTCACCCTTCACCTTGTGGGTAGGCTGTACAAAATATAAAATTTCTATGCCACATCCATGTGATACGACCTCTCTTCCTTGACTTTGACCAATCTGATTTATTGATATAACATTGTATCTGGAAACCTCTTCTATGACCACCACTGCCCTAGCCTAATCATCCATCACTTCCCCAACTCCCTTCCTTATGTGGGGCTATGAAGCATTCTCTTAGACCATGTGTTAGAGTTGACCCCTAACACGCACAAATGGAGGGAAGGTCCTACAGAAATGCTACACATATCCCATCCTACCACAATCTTGTCCCTCGATTGGGTCATGGCAGCACTAATTACTCATGTGGCCTTTCCTACTACACTCGTGACAAAAAGGAGAGCTTTCAGCACCCACAACCTGACTGGATCTCATATCATGGGATGCTTTAAAACAGTTCATTGTGCCAAAAGATATAGAACCACTAGGTCCAGAAGAAACTCTTAACTTATCTATTACCTAAAATTACCTCATGTTCTTCTCTGTAATTAGTTCTTTATTCACAATCTCAGTGATAGAAGTCAATCCACACTACTACAAATATGGCTTATAATAGCGCTAAAAACCTCCTTTAACAGTGCTAAAAAAGTGTTGTTAATCTCATCCAAGATAAGGGGTGTCCCCTTTATCAGTGCTAAAAATATCGCTGATATAGGGGGACTTTTATCATTGCTAAAAAAAGCGCTGATAAAAGTGCCCCTTTATCAGCGCTATTTGCGGCGCTGATAAATGTATAATATATAAGCGCTAAAAATAGCACTGATAAACACTACCTTTAACATCACTCAAAATAGCGCTGATAGATTATTCATCTATCAGCGCTTAACTAGTGATGATAAAGGTCAAAGATCCTATGCAAAACCAAAACCTGCACAGAACCTGTCCAGCACCTGCACACATTACATCACCTACACAGAGCACAAACAACACCGGCACACAGCTCAAACAAAACCCACAAACAAAGCACATAAGAACAAAAATGATACATACATTTACTTGAAATCATGAATACAAAACAACACACTTCTATATACATTTCAAACAATGTTTAATTTGGTTACAATTACATTTATCCAACAAACAGTTAAAAAACTACGATGTTCCATCCTTTTTGCATCCATCCTCTCTAAAAAATTGTGGTCCATGGCGGTGGTTTCCAAAAAAATCATTTGAACTGAGGAAAAAATATTTCACCTACATAATAAAACAATTATTATGTTAGTAATACAATAATGAAATAAAGAATGGGGTTGCTAAATGGAATTATACTAGTGAGGCACAAAACCTAAAATAACCAATTAACAAAGAGACACAATAAAAGAATATTGATTCACGAATGTGTTTTCAAAGATGGATTATCAAACTAAATTTGAAAAATGAAGGAGAATTATGATAGTACCAACAACCAAACTCCTGTCCAAATGATTTTTTTCTAATCACATTTATTTACCATTTCATGTTAGTATAAGTTTAAATTTCTATTCTATATTCCTTTTAATTATTTAGAAAATAAAATAAAACCAAATTCATTAGTTTTTCATAAAATAATAATTAAAAAAATTTTAGTTGAATTAGATTATGTAAATACACAAGATGAGAATCTACACATGTGATATGACCTCGGTCAACCTCTTTGATACATTAGGGAAAAAATTATTTTCCCATGACCTAAGACAGGCGTGCATCATGGATTTTGATACTATAAAACAAAAATAACATTTTTAATCCCTTGGAACATAGGAAAATGGATGGGATAAATCATGTCTTCAAATTACTCAATCAGAGAATGGAGACTGACTGGAATAGAATGACCATTAGTAATGGTGGAAAACTAATTCCCTACCCAGTCAATGAATACTGATGGGAGTAGGGTTTCGGTTACCACACACATTTCAGGGATAACACATGGGGTTTAGGTGGAAATTTCTACATGGGCCAAAACATACTTTAGGGATTAATACATAGGCTTAGTGGAAAAATATTCTATTCACCATCAAATCCTAAATGGTTTATTCCGATAAGTAAATAATTACCAATAATTTTCATCTAAGATAATACTAATAGCATTAATCAACACACGATTGAAGGGAACCAATAGTAGTATCCCAAATCAAGGAATTGGTTCATTAATAAATAAAAAGGCAAGGAGTAGTTTGAGTGGAAGAAGGGTGTTCAAAATATTTTGTGAAAATCCATTACTATACCATCATGTGTCACACATTCAATCTGGGTAGGAGGAGTAAACCCTAAATAGAAGGAAGGTTCTTTTAAAACACACAAGGAATGGGTTTTTAACTCAATATATAAAAGGGGAATCTTGATTATTGATTATGATCATCTGTGAGTGACCTATATGAGAAGTTTATGGTTATGAAGGCTATAATATGAACCACATAGTTTAAAGGTCACGTGTCTATGACCAAATGTTACATAGTTAAACGTTATTCATTATGGACATAATCCTTGACCTATACCATGAAATTTAAGGTCATGCTATGGGATGTTAGCATATTTAGTTTAGATTCATGTAGTCCGAACATTTATGTCTTGAATCTTAGGGTCATATGACTAAGACCAATAGTGATAGAGGGATATATTCTCCATATATTAATAAAATATAAATGTGAATAGAGATCTTAGGGGTCAAATTCTAGCAATGCTGGTCTCAACGAAGAGGAATAATTCTTTATTTTACCTGAGATAGAGGGTCTAGGATTCACTATATATCCCATTAAATTTGGAATTAAGCTATAAATAGTGCTTAAAGGGGTGTGGTTAGAGATCGATTCCCAATAGATGTCCTCTTAGGTGAGGGATAGATCATCATGTAGTTTTCTGTCATGTGATAGGGTCATAAACTGTGTAATTTAATATATTATGGAAATTAATTTTGACATACACTTTAAGGTATTATGGTAAATATGGGGCACCACACAATTTAACATCTTGTGAAAAATATTTCTTTCTATAGTTTAATATCATGAAACTTGGACAAGTTCTCAGTAGCATAAATTCATGCATATCAAACTATGGTGTCATTCAGGTTTGGGTTGTATAACTAAGGCATTGGAAAGGGGTGAGGTTGGACAAGTGCTAAGTAGGTTGGGGGAATTTAAAATATAAAAATCCCCCCATTCTTGTGGGAAGGGGGGAGGTGGAACTAGGTTTATAATTCACCCGATGAGGGGGGTGAGACTTTTGATGATAGCCCCAACCCTATGGGATGGGGTACTTTATTGCAAGGAGTACCATTTTAAGAGAATTCCAATATTACATAAAGAAAATATCCATTATGAATATTTATAATTACTTCATGAAGATCCTAATTTTCATTCTTCAACTGAGTGATCTATTATTTAAAAAATATGTTTCTATTATCCTCAAAAGGAAAAAATACAACAGAATTTTCTACACCCCATTTTCAATGGTAGGACCGGTGGATGATGATGGGTGTCACAATCCAGAACCTGAATATTGGATCTTATATTTATATTGGGAATATATTCCATCAACCTTGCACTCAAAATCATAAAAATGGTTAATAAAACCTTCTATATTGGTATAAATTGTATCATTGATCCCTTCTATAACAATTCTTATAGTAGAGGGTCAGAAAACCTATTAGGGATTAGAATATTGAATGAAATTATAATCATAATCATCTCTAGAGTGCTCATCATAACTAGTTGGAACTTCTTTAGACCCAGATGATACCATGTTTATTGATATGTGGGTGAACTTGTGCTCTTATTTAGTAGAATATCATATTTTTAATGATGTTTTCTATAAGCTTGTCTGTTGGGATTGGGTATATTGGACCATTTTGTGGGTCATCTCCTATGATACCATTTTGTGGGATGGTTCTCATGATACTTTTATGGTGGGATAGTGACCCTAACAATTCTTTGTCCTCATTGGGGAGAACGGATAAAACAAATGATACATATTACATGGAATTTTCCATTGTAATTTGACCCCTAACCATTCCATACATTGTTCTATAGCTAAAAAATCTCAAAAATCACCAAGGTACTTTAATGGAAACCCATTTTTAACTTGGTCACATGTATTAATCTTCATCAATGGGATTCTCAACGAAATGGAAAACCTTGTTTAACTTGTGGTATTTCATGAGTGTAACATCCCACAAGGATAGAGGGTCATGATTTATTGTCTTATAGAAATGTAATGGGTGGATCAAAATGCTTATAAAGGTGGATCAGGTGGGTACATCTCTAGGAGGGAGCACATGGAATGTTTACCTAATAGACGGATCAAAACACCCAATAAGGTCTGACCCAAGTGTGGTGTATCCCATAATGGTAAGGTTTCTCATTATGAAGACTTATTCGGATGCCACTAAGGGAAAATCAGGAGGGAAAATAAGAGAAGGTGTACCCTAGTGAGGGGGTCACCATGGTTTACCATTGGTTGGGAGTTAACCTCATGGAGGATTCCTATGTACCCTATTTAGAATACAAGGATCAAAACCCATATATTTAAAAGAGGTATGGTGTGACTATTTCCCATGGTTAGCATCCCTTCACACTAGGAATACTCTTGGTTGGATGAGTATAGGTTTCGTGGGGCTTATGCATTGTTAGATTCCTAGGTTCTTCTAAGAGTAGCAATAGGAAGAATGGGACATACAAGATAAGATGGACCATATTAATGGAGTGATCCCTGTAAATAGGCATGAGGCACAAAAAAACATGTGGAGCTATCTGTAAACATTATTTATGGTGGCCATGGGGCTCATCAGACTCCCCATACCTTCCGTACGCAATGCACACCATCATGCCTTAATTCAATATTGAGTTGTTCAAAGATCAATAATATGAATCCGGGGATAGAAAATAATGAGTAATAAATTAATATTTCAATACATTGAAGCATTCTCAATTCACCAAAGAAGGTTGGAAGTTAATCAATGATCATTTATAGATAACATAAGTAGTATGAATTCACCTTTATCCTATTTGTTTACAATCTTCCATCAGTTATGTTGCCCATTCGTTTCTAAACACATGTATATCATCTTATGAATATAAGTTTTTGTGACAGTCATGGTAGTACTGAAAACTATAAATACACAAAGGATTAATAAATATTTTAAATGAAATCGTAATTATTTTCGAAAATACCACATCAGGGATGATAGTTTGTTGATGAAATACTATCTCTTTCATAAATTTACAAACATAATAACCACAGCCCTTTCCATTTGTCTGTTTTGGACACTTCAGAAACATCGACAACAATAAGTAAATTGTTTCGATATGTGTTTGGATAGTGAATGATATTATATATACTCGGATACTTTTCTAGTTGTTTATATTGTAGGCTTTCTCATCCTTATGCCCTGGATTCATTCCATACATTAGGCCATATTGATTCGCCGCCCTATCATAATAGAATCCTCATTAAAAGATAACATAAATTATATAACCAGATGTTTAGTTTTAAAATGTTCGATCTAGTGTATTACAAATTAACAAACATCATCATGTGTGGTCGGATTGTTGGATATCCATGCGTTGAATCTAGAAAATAAATCTTTGGAGTATCAAAATTGAATACAATCAGTATCAAATACTCCCTAAAAAAAAAAGAATAAGTAAAGAATGAAATGAAAATATAGTTGATATGATTAAATTGTAGAGTTTTAACCCTGCATCATTGGTATTAAAAAGATTCTGTCATTTGTAATTTTTTTTCAAACAATTTGATGAGGGATGACATTATGGCAACCTCTTTATCAGAATCTATTTCGTCTTTTGAAGAGGTGGTGTGAGGACTAACGAGTCCAAATTTTTTTTCATTGGGAAATCCCTTCAACTGTTTTTCATATATATGTCTGCGAAAAATATAAAATGTATTTAGTCATAATTATCAGAGTATATCAGATTTTGTAAAATCAAATCATGAAAACTTACCTCAGATATACATTTACAACTGAGGCACCTAGCCATTCATACTTGAGGAGTTCATTTACATTTCACCACTAATGAAATATTATGTTTCCTATCCATACATATCTTTTTCAAAATCAACTGTGTGAGTATTTTCGTCTTTAAACTTTGTATCCACATGAGTCTGCAATGATATTAACTATGGATATAGAATGGGCGGGGTGAATGTGCACTCATTAGACTGTTTCAATCAGTTGGTTGATCCTTAGGACAGTTTTGATCTGATATTTCGTTTCACCCCACAGTCATTGTCATTTGGTAAAAACATTCATTGGTTCAAAAAAATTTTCATTAAATGTTAAAGGTCCAGGTTGAAAAATAAATTGGAAATGGATACCTTTTTGTTGACATGTTTTTTTATAAGAAATATCAGCCATGCGATGAATGTTCCAACAACTTGTTAAATCGTATAAATGTCTTCATCGTCATTTGTAACTGGTAGCTCGACAGTGAAATCATTAGCTACGTTAATTGACACTCTAAGATTATCTTTTGGAATAGGTCTATTGTGTAGCATGTTGTTTTTCATATTGAACAGCGTAGCCCTCACTACATGGAAATAGGTGGGAGTTGATAAATATAAATCACAGTCATTTTCACCCTGTGGAATATTAGTACAGGAAAGGTATCAGTGTCTATGTAAATCAAATTTCATAGAAAAAATTATTAAAACATTGATTACCTCATCTAATTTAGGTTTTTTTGGGGAATGGCTCGCCTCAAAGCTGGTGGGGGTGGGGCAGGATCATCACACACGAGTTGTTGTCAAGTTGTTTCTTCTCTTTGCCTCTCCCCCATCAATTTTGTTATCATCTCTCTCTGGTGTTGTAATTATTATTGAAAAATAGTTAACTATTCTTGTTGCTTTTCCATTTTTTTCATTTTGATCCTTCTCTTGTTTTTGTTTTTGAAAATATGTTCAGGGTGTCACCCCAAAACCCACACCTCTGACGTGGCCATACTTTTCTGGATGCTTCAAGGATGCTGAAAATATGTCTGCATCTGGTGTGGTTGTTGTTGATTCTTGTGACTATGTCAGATAGAAAATATAGAAAAATATGTAGATATTGTAATGTAATAGCGATTTAAAGAAAATTAAATTTATATTATGTCATACTTACACATGTTTACCACACTTTTTGTGTGTTATAATCTATCAGTATCCCCTCTTTATTTACACGAGCCTCCTTCCATAGCACATGGCATGGGATGGATATGGATTTCGATTTAGATTCATCAATCCACTTATAAATAGAGAAACATGATTATGGTGTTGTTTTATGTCACATACTAGTAGTATGGTAGATTTAAAAGATATACCAATTTTTTCTAAAGATCAGCGTACCCCATCCTTGCTTTACGGTAATGGTACACTGGTTTTGTTGCGTGTTTTTTATTATCAACACTCAGTAGCTATTTCATAAATAAAATATTGTCAATTAGAGTGATGAATGCAAGAAAATGTCAAACAACATATTACCCCACACAATGTACCTGAAAATTCTACTCCCCACGACGGTTGCTAAATGCATCCCATGATCCATGGGATATCAAGTTTTCGTAAAGAGGAGGTGGGTGCGGTTTGATTTTCCCTTCCGCATCTTTAAGATGATATTTCATTAAAATTGTGTGGAAACCTCTATGAATCCTTCCTGCAAATATTAATACATATTCGTTGTGAGAGACATCTAATATAAATTCACTCTGCAATGGTTGATGAACATTAATTCAATGTTTTGGTATTTTATTTTGATTTAATAAATTAAAAAAATTATATCATAATGTTACCGTAATCTCTTCCCACATTAGTGTCTTCAGCCTGGTGACAACATGGTTCCCTGAATTTACATCAATCAGCATGCATTGCCGAGTGACGATTCCAATATAGATACTAAATATGGCTCTGTTGGGGTTAACATGTGGGCCTTGCTTATTCCATCCCACCTCAAATTTGATGCCTTTTGCTTTTTTCCTTAAGGATTATGGCTAACACTTTCAAACTACGATGCTCTTGTTTTTTTTTCACTTTCAGGGTTTTATTTCCTACCATTTCCTCAGAAGTAGCATCAATATCTTCCCCCGGAGTGATAGCATTGGAAATGGGACCCGAAGCAATAGGTTGAGAAACCTGTTGTACCTCAGCACTGGGACCAGCAACAATTGGTTGAGAAACCAGTTGTTGCTCTATAGTGGGACCACCAGCTGCTAGTTGAGAGACCTTTTGTGCCTCGGGATTGGGCACATCAGCAGGTGAAGAAGTCATTATCTGCAGAAGTGGTATAATATTTAATTTAGATTACATAAAAATAGTAGCGAATAGATAATAACATTACGTAACACAATGTATGTTACAACAAACAAATAACTTAATTATTATACTCTCTTTTTTTCTTTAAAGGATAAATAGATTTGAATCCTCTATCGACTATGTATATCCCTTCATTGTGGTCTCCTCTGACATAAAAAATTCCATCTACATTGGTACCACTGTGAAATGATAGTGATGTTACTATAAAAGGGTCAACCTCCATTTAACTTTCATCTGACCCTTAAGTTGTTTTTGTCGATAACAAAACAATTGACCAATTTCGGTTTGCAGGGTCTGGAAAATTAAATACTTGTACTGCCTGTGATGTTGATTAACCACTAAATGAGGCTAATATTCATTGTTAATATACATAATATTCATGTTCTTTGTTATTCATAAACACCATTTTAGTGAATTTTACACTTTGAACATCATTTCACATTATGATTGTAATACCATCTTAAAATGCACTATTATGTGGTACATTTTTGAACATCATTTAAAGTACCAAATGATTCATCTGATTATACATATTTTAATTTGATAATTGATCTACACTATAATATGAACATGTTTCATTCAGGGATCAATGGAGAATTCATGGAGGGTGATAGAGATATTTGGCAATGAAATGAAGCAAGTCTAGAGAAGGCAAATTGGGCACCAGCCCACTGATAAGACTGTTGGGCCCAACATATAGGCCTAATTAATCCCAAATTTCGTGGGATTCTATAATAAATGAATAGTAACAAATCACTCTTCATTATTCAATGCTAATTCGGCCTCTATGGTGGTCATTGAGGCGACCCAAGTTAGAGATACAATTCTAGTCCAGATTCTGCGTCCCAGAAAAACAGACCACTAATGTGATCATATCTCGGAATACACAACTACAAATGGGCCCAAATTTTACAGGAGGTTAGAAAACATCCGTATATCCATTTGCTTCTTCTATGGATCACTCTGATTCGGCAGTCTATAAGGCCTTCCAGACGCTTCTATTCGGTGAAGGAAAGTTGGATGCCACCTCGGGTCAAATGTGGAAAAGTTCAAATTCCACAAGCTTTCCACCACCTATGGCCTACCAAAATTAATTGAGATGCTTTGTACTATTGGAGGCTCGACCCGAGTCTCCCAAAATGCCTATTTAAGGAAGTGGTGGTGAAGGAGTTTGTAATCTTGGATGCTTTGTTCAATTGTAATGTTATGCTGCATTTTTGTTGCCTCAAATTTGTCTTTCACATGTACGTTGTTCAATCAACTTTAGTTTCTTAATAAAAGTTCCTTATTCTACTCTTATTCTGTTGTTATTCATATCACATTGATACCATTGTATCAAGGTGTAAATTTATTCACACCAACCCTTGTGAAATTATTCACACAACGGTGGAGTGATCATTTTATTTTTGTTGTTTTCTTTACTTCTCCATTTCCTCCCTCATGAGTCTACTTTCCGCTTCCATTGAAACCATGGGATAAATGGAGGGCTAACCCACTTATGGGTTGATCCAAGGGAGTAGCAAGGGGATGTATTGGATGTTATTTATCACCTAATTAATGTATAATCACTTCTTTAATTGGGATTTTTATTTGATGATTTTTAGACACCATCGTCCTTGTTGAATTTAAGGCCACACACTTCAAGTACTAATACGATCCTTTACCTTGAAGTGCTCAAAACTTTGAACCTTAAAGTGTATAGGTGATTAGTATTAGAGGGTGTAGGAATTAAACCAGTAAGTGATGATGTTGTTTTATCTCCTTAAATGAACCCATCTCAAATTTAAGAAATTGAAATCCTTAAAGAGAAAATACGTCCAATCCACCCTGAGCGATAACCTAGTATCAACTCATTCTTTTAAATTGAATTCACTTAAATCTATTAGATATCTTTAAAACCCATCCAAAATCAATCCAAGTTGTCCACTTCATAGCTGAAAACAGTCCATAGAATGTACGTGTCTATAGGTTTCTTCTTAGGTCTCTGTGGATTCGATAACCCAAGCTAAACTACAAGGATCGTCTTACCTTCTTCTCTTGGGTAAATTTGAGCGAGAATAAAATTTTAGCGCCGTTTCCGGGGACCCGAGTAAGTCATCTAAATACCCATTATATTCTCCCCCATTTCTTCTTTTCTCATCCAAATTCTCTTATCTAGTCCCTTTTCTCATTTTTTTTTTCTTTTGGCGCATGTCCGCCTACACCCGTGATCAATCAAACCGTCTAGTTAGGGTGGATAGTCCTGGGGTTGGGGAGTAAAGTACACCAAGGGAACTCATTCCATTAGATCCTAATCTTACTAATACTCTAGAGTCCAAAATTGAGCCCATTTCAATGGAAGGTCTTTAAAGAAACCAACTCATAAACCCTGGTGGGAACCAAAATGGAATCCCAAATGAGGCAGCCCCAAACTTGGGGAATGCAATTGATCAAACCATGAATGACTACCTCACACCTTCTTAGACCAATGCCCCCTCATGCATTAGACACAATTCCCTAGGATATTCCAACTACATCTTTAAACCCCATGTCCTAAACCACCTTCCCACATTCCATGGAATGGAGTCCGAGATGCCCTACCTGCACATTAATGAGTTCAATGACATTATAGAAACCATGTGTCCCCCACATCAACTAGAATCAGCTAAGATGAGGCTATTTCCTTTTTCTTTAAAGGATCGAGCTAAAAATTGGCTAAACAATTTGAGACCATCATCCATCAACTCTTGGGACCAACTACAAAGAGAATTCTACAAAAAATACTTTCCCCACCATAAAACAATTGCACTTAAAAAGAGTATCCAAAACTTTTTTGAAAAAGAGGGAGATTCATTCTATGAAACATGGGAGAGGTTCAAAGACACTCTAAACATGGTTCCACACCATTGTTTTTCTATTCCTGAACAAGTGAGAATTTTCTATGAAGGGTTGGGTCCGGGGAATAAACAATTCATTGACATGATGTGTAATGGAACCTTTAAAAACAAAGCCCCAAATGATGCTTACGAGTATCTAGAAAGCCCTTCTGAACAAAACCAAACATGGGTAACTTCACCTTATTCTGAAAAGCCACAAAGAACTACTAGAATTCATACACTTAGAGAAGAGGAAAGCCTTAGGGCTAAACTCGCAGCATTCTCTAGGAAGGTTGAAGAGATAGACCTTAGGAAAGTCCATGAAATCCAAACTGTTGACCCAGTTTGCACAATTTGTGACAAACATGACCATAAGACAGACAACTGCCCAACCATTCCATCTATTAAGGATGTTCTATTAGGAGGACCCCCAGTGGAAGTAAATGCTTTGAACTTTCAAAAGCCTCAATACCAAAACACCTTCAACCCAAGGTATAACGACCACCCAGGCTTCCGCTGGAAAGATAACCAACAACCTAGCCAACCACAGGGAAAATCCTTACCCCCATCAGAACTACCAAACCCATAACCAGTTCCAAACCCAACCTATCCAATACCAACAGCCACCGGTCCATTTTCAACAAACCGTCCCACCTCCAAAATATCCCCCTGGGATAAACCAACCTACTCAAGCACCCACCCAAACTGATCCACAAAGCCTACTAGAACAACTGTGCAAACAAATGGAGAGGATGAACTCAGAAGTCTCTTCCCTAAAACAAGAACATCAAACCATCAAAACTGGAAAGGCACCCATGCCTACTTAGGCGGTTCCATCCTCAACTTCAAGGGGAGAGTCAAGTTGCTCTCAAACAACTCATGAACAACTAAAGGCTGTGACTGTTTTAAGAAGTGGGAAATCAATTGAGAAACCTGAAAAAATACTTCAGAACCCACCCGAAGATTCAAACTTTGATGAAAATTCAAATAAACCACAACATCAAACTGAGAAAACTGATAACAATGTGAAGGAAACAACTCTTCAACA
Source organism: Viscum album (assembly GCA_963277665.1). NCBI lineage: Eukaryota > Viridiplantae > Streptophyta > Magnoliopsida > Santalales > Viscaceae > Viscum > Viscum album. The sequence continues at coordinate 1,891,356,761 of OY728165.1, read as the reverse complement.
AACAACCCCACAACCTGCACCATTTCCTCAACGCATGAGGGGGAAACCAAAGCCTGAACTGAATGAAACATTGAGGAAAATATTTTCACAAGTCAAGTTGAACATACCCCTTCTCGATGCAATCCAAACCATACCTGCCTACTCAAAGTACCTTAATGACTTGTGCACTTTTAAAAGAAAATTCTCACATAAAACCCAAGTCCTTTTGGCTGCTAATGTGAGTACCACCATTCAAGGGACCATTCCTCCTAAGTTGAAAGACCCATGTTGCCCTTACATCAATGTTGAACTAGGAGAAAGTAAAGTTGTCAAGGCCTTGTGTGACCTAGGTGCTAGTGTCAATCTCATCCCATATGCTGTGTACTTCCAGTTAGGCCTAGAAGAACTCCAACCCACATCTGTCACAATTTAGCTTGCTGATCGTAGCATTAGGGTTCCAAAGGGGATTTTAAAGGATGTTCTGGTAAAGGTTGAAAACATCATCTACCCTGCTGATTTCATTGTCCTTGACAACCATCCAAATTTAAGAAATAAGGAAAAAACCCCAATCATCCTTGGTCGTCCTTTCCTTGCAACAATCAAATCTGTTATCCGAGTCCGAAATGGGAACATGACCATCACCTTTGGGAACATGAGTCTAGACTTGAACATCTATAATGCAAGCTCACAAATAGGGGATGACGAGGACATTCATGAAGTAAACATGATAGGAAGCATTGATAATGAATCCATGGAACATCAAGGAATATTTGATTAATGTTTAAGTCAGAATGAGATTGATTTCCTTTGTTCATATGAAGGAAGTTTATCTCCTTGGCTTGAATCATTTTCAAATTGCTCTTATGATGAAGTCTTAGGTCCAACAATTGGTGAAACCTTTCAAGAAACCAATTTCATAGAGACCCCTCTAAATTCCTTCCCTAAATCTGATCAATCCAATCTAGTAGCCGAAACTTCTACATGTGAGGAATCAATCCTATCTGAACCTCTAAAAAAAGAAATTGATCTTGATCCAATGTCCCAATCTTCTGCTGAAATTCTGAACCAACATGATCTTGAATTGAAGGAACTTCCTGCTACACTAAAGTATGCCTTCCTAGGGGAAAATAAAACACATCCTATTGTCATTTATTCTTCTCTTGAAGCCAATCATGAGAGGATGATTCTAGATGTCCTTAGGAAGCATAAGAAATCTATTGGTTGGACCCTTTCTGGTATTCCTAGGATTAGCCCACTTATTGGGACTCATAGGATTGTTCTAGAATCTGATTCAAACCCATGTCGTCAACCTCAACGACGAATCAATCCTAATCTCATGGAGGTAGTAAGGAAAGAACTTCTGAAATTGTTGAAATCTAGTATCATATATCCCATAGATGAGAGTGAATGGGTGAGCCCAATCCAAGTGGTTCCAAAAAAGGCTGGAATCACAGTGATAACCAATGAGGATGGAGAGATTCTTCCAACAAGGGTGAGTAGTGGATGGAGGGTCTGCATTGACTATAGGAAACTAAACAAATTCACCATGAAGGACCATTTCCCCTTACCATTCATTGACCAAGTCCTTGAGAGAGTGGAAGGTCATGCCTACTACTGTTTCTTAGAAGGGTACTTGGGGTACAATCAAATTGAGGTCTCCCTAGAGGATCAAGGGAAGACTACATTCACATGTCCTTTCAGTACCTTTTCCTTCAAACACATTGCCCTTTGGGTTATGCAATGCCCCTAGAACCTTCCAGCGGTGCATGATGGGAATCTTCTCAGACATGGTAGGGGATTTTCTAGAGGTCTTCATGGATGAATTCTCTGTGTTTGGGGATACTTTTGAGGGATGTCTGCAGAATGTGGAGAGAGTCTTGTCAAGATGTGAAGAAAAGAATCTGGTCCTAAACTGGGAAAAATGCCGTTTCATGGTTAAAGAGGGACTTGTTCTAGTCCATCTGGTCTCGAGTAGGGGGATTGAAGTTGATAAAGACAAGGTTGACAACATTCGTCACCTTCCATCACCCAAAAATATCAAGGAAGTGAGGTCTTTCTTAGGACATGCTGGTTTCTATAGAAGATTCATCAAGGACTTTAGTTCAATCTCTCGTACCCTTTGGGCTCTCCTAGTAAAGGATGCTCCATTTGTTTGGATAGAAAGCTGTGAGGGTTTATTATCAACCCTAAAATCCTCTCTCACCTCTCCTCCAATTATGAAATCTCTAAAATGGATCCTTCCTTTCGAACTTATGTGTGATGCCAGTGACTTTGCTGTTGGAGCAGTCTTAGGAAAACATTGTGATAAAACTCCTTATGTCATTGCTTATGCAAGAAAATCCTTAAATGATGCCCAAATAAACTACACCACCACTGAAAAGAAGTTACTTGCTATTGTGTTTTCCTTAGAGAAGTTTAGGTCCTACCTCTTAGGATCCCCCATCACTGTGTTCACTGAACATTCTGCACTAAAATACATCTTCCAAAAGCAAGATGCTAAGGCTAGACTGATTAGGTGGGTCCTTATCTTACAAGAATTTGACCTCACAATCAAGGATAAAAAGGGATTTGAAAATGTTGTAGCTGATCACCTCTCTAGGATGGAATTCAAAGACAACTCAAATCACCTTTCTGTGTCTGATTCGTTTCCTGATGAACACCTATACTCTGTGAGTGACTGCCCTTGGTATGCTGACATAGCAAATTTCTTAGTGACATGAGTGTTTCCAAAATTCTTAGGGACTCAAGCTCGAAGGAAATTTCTTTCTGATGTTAGATACTATGCGTTTGATGATCCATACCTCTATAAGTTCTGCCCTGACCAAGTCATTAGGAGGTGTGTTCTAGAATCTGAACAAGAGTCCATCCTTAAATTCTGTCACAGTGAGGCATGTGGAGGTCAATTTTCATCTAAGAAAACATCTACTAAGATTCTTCAATGTGGTCTTTTCTGGCCCACCCTCTCAAGGGACTCCTACACATTTTGTCAAAGTTTTCCAAGGTGTCAACAAGTAGGGTCCATCACAAAAAGGAATCAAATGCCACTCACTCCCATCTTAGTGGTTGAAATATTTGACTATTGGGGAATTGATTTCATGGGTCCCTTCCCAAACTCTCGGGGATACCTCTACATACTCTTAGCTGTTGATTATGTCTCAAAATGGGTTGAGGCCATTCACACTAAGTCCAATGATCATCAAGTTGTGATTAGATTTCTAAAAGAGAACATATTTTCAAGATTTGGAATTCCTAGGGCTATAATCAGTGATCGAGGAACCCATTTCTGCAACCGCCCATTCGCTTCACTCATGTCTAAGTATGGTATTTCTCATAAAGTGTCCAATGCATACCATCCTCAAACCAATGGTCAAGCTGAGTTAGCGAATAGGGAGATTAAGCAAATTCTTGAAAAAACTGTCAACCCCTCTAGGAAAGATTGGTATGAGAAACTCTTAGATTCTCTTCGGGCCTATATAACTGCTTATAAAACCATTTTAGGAATGTCCCCATATAGGTTGGTTTATGGTAAAGCATGCCATTTTCCATTGGAGATTGAACATAAGGCCTTTTGGGCAATTAAGAAAATTGATTATGACCTCTCATTGGCCGGAACAAAAAGGAAATTAGATCTCAATGAACCGGAGGAACTAAGGATGAAGGCTTATGAAAATTCAAGGATCAATAAAGCTAGAGTTCAAGCCTACCAATCTAGGAATATCAAGGTCAAACATTTTGAACCGGGATAACTTGTGCTCTTGTATAATTCAAAACTTCATTTACACCCGGGAAAGTTAAGGTCTAGATGGTCAGGACCTTTCATAGTGCATTATGTGTACCCCCATGGGGCAGTAGAAATTCAAGATCCCACAAGTGGTTACATTTTCATGGTCAATGGTCAAAGGTTAAAACCATTCATTGAATCATTCAATAAACAGGAAATAGAGGTTGAGTTAACTGAGCCAACCTATGAACCAGGAACAAATTAATAGATTTAGAGTCCATGTCGGGCTAACGATGTTAAACAAAGCACTGATGGGAGGCAACCCATGGTTTTCAAGTTTCCAATAATTTCATTGTTTTAATCAACTTTATCTTTTAAATAGGGTTAATGAGACATTTTGATATTTCGAAAAAAATAAACTGGTGACATGTTCTTCTATAATGAGTATGGATGGGTATGAAAGGGGAGCACCATATTCATCCGTGTCACGTGGTGTGATCCTTGAGTAATACCTTACCCAGAAATTTAAAAAGAAGACAATGTATCACCAGTTTTTTTTTGATGTGTTTTTAGGTTAAAAAATTAAAAAACAAAAATAAAGAAATAATAATAATAATAAAATCAACGCCATAGGCCGTGGGGAAAACCCCGTCACAACCAGTGAAGCCGTGGGGACTCGAACCCGGGACCGAAGGGAGACAGGGGCGCGCGCTTACCACTAACCTGTGGATTCTTGTGCTTCCTTATTCTATAATTTTTATATATATACTTATATTTTACTTCCTTTATTATATAAATATATATATATATATATATATATATTGTTTTTTTGTTTGTTTTGTTTGTTTTGTTTTTCCTTTTTCCACTAGGGAACTTTTCAAGCGATATGGATATCAAAGGAATAAATTGGAGCAGCAAGAACTTCAAACTTCAACCACCAGGTGACTTCATTCCATGACCCTCATTTTCAATTTCCTTTTTGAAGTTTCATTCTCTACCTCTACCCCCTTCTAATTTTTCTTTTCTTTAAACACTGGGGACAGTGTTGTTTTAAGTTGGGGGGAGAGATAAAATAAAAAAAGGCTTTTGTGTCAAAAAAATGACTGATTTAAAAAAAAATTAAATGGAAGGAAAAATTACTTTAACTTTAAACATGTTAATACACATTGCACACTTTGAAACTGAATATCAAAAAAATTTATCATACCCTGATTATGATTTCAATCCTTGTATGATTTCATGAGCATTGATTTTGGAAAGTGTGGCTGTCCAATGTGATATTTCATCGTTTATATTTTCATCCAAATAAAAAAAAGATCACAATGCACGTCCCTTGGATAGTGGGGTATTAGTTTGAGTTCATGGGGTCACCTAAATAAATAGCATAGGTTTGGTGATCATTTTAGTTTAATATGAGTATTCAAAAAAACAATTATTAAAATTATTTAAAAAAAAAATTTGCGCGTAGAGCAATGAAATGACCTAATGCATGGCTTTTGACACTTGGGGAACGTGACTCCATAGTTTTCTTGCCCAGAGTTAGTAATTATATCTCTATTTTTTGGTAATTTGAATTTGTTTTTGACTGAGTTAACTCGAGATGATGCCTGAGTATGTGAACTTCACTTGGTGCCCTAAGGTCTTTGAGCCTGGGAGTCATCGGCAAAGTCTCGCTACAGGGGTTGACTCTTTTGAGTGTAACTTCAATTACCATGGAAAAATTGCAAAAAAAAAACAAAAAAAAAAATGAATACTCATCTTAATATTGAAATGAGATTCCACCTAGCGCTTCCGTAATTTCCCCCTTGAATAAAGATGAACCCCCATATCTATTGTGATGCACAACACATCCTCATACTTAATTGATATTGGATGAAATATGGCAATGAATTTGAACAAAGGAATGGGATTTGGATTGGGATCTTATTATGAAAGTATCTCGTATTAAAATATTTTGATGGGTTTTATGATTGTTTGGTATAAGGTTTTTTGGTGATCATTGTGTATTAAAATGTTTTTGGAAAAGGGAATTTGAATTTCATATTGTTGAGTTATATTTTGCTCGGGACTAGAAAAACTCAAGTTGGGGGGTGTGATTAGCCACTAAATGAGGCTAATATTCATTGTTAATATACATAATATTCATGTTCTTTGTTATTCATAAACACCATTTTAGTGCATTTTACACTTTGAACATCATTTCACATTATGATTGTAATACCTTCTTAAAATGCACTGTTATGTGGTACATTTTTTAACATCATTTAAAGTACCAAATGATTCATCTGATTATACATATTTTAATTTGATAATTGATCTAAACCATAATATTAACATGTTTCATTCAGGGATCAATGGATAATTAATGGAGGGTGATGGAGATATTTGGCAATGAAATGAAGCAAGTCTAGAGAAGGCAGATTGGACACCATCCCACTGATAAGACTGTTGGGACCAACATACAGGCCCAATTAATCCCAAAATTCATGGGATGATAGAAGACATGTATAGGAACAAATCACTCTGCATGATCCAACGCTAATTCGGCCTCTATGGTGGTCATTGAGGCGGCCCAAGTTAGAGATATAATTCTGGGCCAGATTCAGCGGCCTAGAAAAACAGACCACTAATTTGATCATATCGCGGAATCCACAACTCCAGATTGTCCCATATTTTACAGGCGGTTATAAAAAATCCGGATCTCCATTTTCTCCTTCTATGGCCCACTCTGATTTGGCCGTCTAGAAGGTCTTCCAGACACGTCTGTTCGGTGAAGGAAAGTTGGATGCCACCTCGGGTCAAATGTGGAAAACTTCAAATTCCACAAGCTTTCCACCACCTATGGCCTACCAAAATTAATTGAGATGCTTTTTACTGTTGGAGGCTCGACCCAAGGCTCCCAAAATTTCTATTTAAGGCAGTGGTTGTGAAGGAGTTTGTATCTTGGATGCTTTGTTCAATTGTAATGTTATGCTGCATTTTTGTTGCCTCAAATTTGTCTTTCACATGTAAGTTGTTCAATTCACTTTAGTTTCTCAATAAAAGTTCCTTCTTCTACTCTTATTATGTTGTTCTTAATATCACTTTGATACCGTTGGATCAAGGTGTGAATTTATTCACACCAACCCTTGTGAAATTATTCACACAACGGTGGAGTGATCATTTTATTTTTGTTTTTTTCTCTACTTCTCCATTTCCACCCTCATGAGTCTACTTTCCGCTTCCATTGAAACCATGAGATCAATGGAGGGCTAACCCACTTATGGGTTGATCCAAATGAGTGGAAAGGGGATGTATTGGATGTTATTTATCACCTAATTAATGTATAATCACTTCTTTAATTGGGATTTTTATTTGATGATTTTTAAACTCCATCATCCTTGTTGAATTTAAGGCCACACACTTCAAGTACTAATACGATCCTTTACCTTGAAGTGCTCAAAACGTTGATCCTTAAAGTGTAAAGGTGATTAGTATTAGAGGGTTTAGGAATTAAACCAGTAAGTGATGATGTTGTTTTATCTCCTTAAATGAACCCATCTCAAATTTAAGAAATTGAAATCATTAAAAAGAAAATACGTCCAATCCACCCCGAGCGATAACCTTGGATGAACTCATTATTTTAAATTGAATTCAATTAAATCTATTAGATATCTTTAAAACCCAACAAAAATAATCCAAGTTGGCCACTTCATAGCTGAAAACAGTCCATAGAATGTACGTGTCTATAGGTTTCTTCTTAGGTCTCTGTGGATTCGATAACCCAAGGTAAACTACAAGGACCGTCTTACCTTCTTCTCTTGGGTAAATTTGAGCGAGAATCAGATGCCATTATAAATGGTTCATCTTTCTCTCCTTCCTTACTGAAATAAACTTTCATGAATCCTAATTCATCTATTTTAACAGCACTTCTGTTATCATCCCACTTGCATTAAAAAATCGGCACTTTGAATTTTGTATAATCCAACTCCCATATTCATTGGATGATGCCAAAGTATGAAATATTCGCATAAATTTGATTTTTTTCCTTACCACCAGAAACATGCATCGCCTCAGACACAAGTGTAACCCCACAATTCTTCATGGTACTGTCTTCATCATGTTCATAAGTATATAATATATAACCATTAACTACATGAGAATTTTAAGATAATACGTACACACTTGCTCCTCCGGCTAGCCATCGAAGTCATTCTGATTTTGAGTTTGGATTTTCATCTAACTGCTTTAAAATATGTTCTCGAAATCATCCTATAAACTATTGATTATGTGTATCTAATATCCATTTTTTAGCCCTATAAGGATTCAAATTACTAAGAATTTCTTTGTGGGTTTGAACATATGGGTCAACATCAACACTGTTATGCAAAATGTAAAGGTGGGCCTGCTCTCGATCTGTAATTTTGATTGTGACAACCTCTCTTCCAGAAATCCCTTCACCCTCAAGCTGCTCAGTGTGATGAGATTTCTGTAGGCCACTGATTTCCACACTAGACAGGTATTGAGTACAAAATTCAATATCTTCCTCAACAAAATTTTTCTCCGTAATACAACCCTCTGGCTGACTTCGGTTTTTGACATACCCTTTCAAAATCATCATATCCCATTCAATGGGGTGCATCCATCTATAATGTACAGAACCACATAGTCGAATATATTTCCCCAAATTAACCATCAAATTAAAAGTCATATCGAAATCTTTCAGCAGGAAGAACATTTCCAATTGACATAATATGATGACAGTTTCTCTTTCCATAGTTGGCAATTTCGCCGGGTCTATAACTTTGCTGTTTATAGCATTGAAGAAGAAGTAGAGCTTCGTTAATATATCGCGGACATTATTGGAAAAAATGCAACATAAAGCTATAGGAATTAGATCTTTCATCAAAACATGACGGCCATGTGATTTCAGAACCTTTAATATTAAATCTCCAATTGACACGATGTTCTTGATATTTGATGAATACCCCTATGGAACCTTTACATCATTCAAGAAGTTGAAAAACTGATATCTCTCCAGCCTGGAAGGAGTGTAAGCAGCAGGAGGAAGAAATGTTCATTTTTCACCCTTTACTGGTGCCAACTCTTCTTGTATTCCCATCTCAACCATGTCCAATCTAGCCTTAATTACATCCTTTGTTTTTCCGGGTGTATATAGCAACGTGCTGATGACACATTCACATACATTTTTTTTCAACATTCATAACATCAAGAAAATGTCTGATATACAGTCAATTCTAATATGGTAATAAAAAAACTAATCTCTTTTTCCAACCAGTTTTCGTAAGGTTTTTCGAAAACATTTTACCAAAAGTAGTGTCCAAATCTTTTACATTCTCAAACAATTGATCACCTATTAGTGGAGGCGGTGTTGTACATTCTTCTGAACTTCCGTAGAATGATGTCATCCAAGATTGGTACTTATTTCATCGGGTTAGAAATCTACGATGTCCTAGAAACACAATTTTCGATTAATGATTCAACCTAATTGACTGTGTACCATGTTCGCAAACGGGACACCCTTGAGATTCTTTAATGCTATATCCTGATAAATTTCCATAAGTAGGAATGTCATTTATCGTCCCATACAACATGGCTTTCAAAGTGAAAAGTTCATCTGTGTAAGCATCATAGAGCATAACACTTGAATCCCACAATATTTTCAATTCCTTGATCAATGGGGCCAAATAAACATCAATATCAATACCCGATTGTCTTGGTCCTGATATAATCATAGATAACATGATGTATTTTTGTTTCATGCATAACCACGGTGGTAAGTTATAGTTTACCAACATAACAGGCCATGTACTGTGACTGTTGATTTGAAAACCAAAAGGATTCACCCCATCTGTAGATAATGCCAGATGAAGGTTTCTCGGCTCTTTCCCAAATTCAGGATACACATGATCAATTCTCTTCCACTTAGAAGAGTCTGTAGGGTGACGTAGTTTCCCATATTTAATTCTTGTATCTGCATGCCATGTTAATTGTCCTGCAGTCTCCTCACTTCCATATAGGCATCTACACATAGGAATGATTGGAAGGTACCATAAAACTTTCGTAGCACTAGAATCATCTATCTTGTATCGGGAATCACCACACTTGGGGAATTCTTTAAGTGATTTTTTGTCCTTGAGAAACAATATACAGTCATTCAGGAAATCATGTATTCATTCAGAGATCAAATCCATCGATCGTAGCATTCGTTTGGATTCGTATGTTCAGCATGGGAGTTCATTATCTTCTAGGAGCATGTCATTCAATATAGAAAGTAGTTCCGTAAAACTTGCGTCACACCACCCATTGTCTGCTTTCAAATTATACAGCTTCAATACGACTATCAATGCTGTATATTTAGTGTAACCAGCATATGATGGCAGTTTTACACAACTCTTTAACTTCTAAAACAATTTTGGGCAATCACAATGTTCATCTTCAACTGTCCTTGTAATTTCCTCAATACGATCTTCATCATCATTCACATCTATAATCACACCCTCCATACGATCATCTTCACTATTCACGCTTCTAATCACATCAGATGATCTATAAAATGTTGTGTTCTCTGAGTCACTACCTACTTTCATTTTCCCCGTGATTATTCCAACATGTATAACTTCAATCTATTCCGTGATAGATTAGGTGTTCTTCCAACTCCTCTGGACTAATTTGTCTTGAATAACAACAGCGTAAACACAGAAAAAGGATTTGAGAAGGGTTAGATGCATGATCTTCTGCAAACTTGATAAACTCTTTCATGCCATCTTCATACTCTATTGTCAACCGATTGGAATTCATCCATTCTTTATTCATATTCATCGTCTTTATGGGTTCGATATCTAACATGCCTAATATTATTTTTTAATTAATCAAGTACCATTGTTTGGGTTTTATAAAAACAAATCATGGTACAAATGCCTTTAAACAAATGTGAAATCCATATACATGTTGTGTCTAGTAGGGTAAACATCGTGTATGTATAAGATACCTAGTTTAATATGACATATATAAAATTTATTCCAAGTTAGTCTTACAAATACTGAATGATGCCTTTGAAAATACATGACATTTAGAAAAACTTGAGCTAAATGAGTGTACTTTAGATACATATTGAGTCACCTCACCAGCTATGCATCACATTTTTGTGGAATACACGGTGTATAGTCCTTACATGACCACTAGGGGTGTATAGTATATACACATGAAGTCTCTATGGTATCTATACATGGTGTGAGTGAAGTAAAACACATTTCATATGGTTCTACCATTATTTCATGGCATGTACATGGTTTCACGCTGAAGTATATGTCTTGGAGATACATTGTGTGTAACCTAGGTTCACATGACATGTAACATTTAAAATGAAACTTATTCCAAGTTTGAGTCAGAAGATTAGTCATGTGGTGTAAATTTTGGAGATAAATGTTGTGTGGCATTAAAATCTATATGAAATCAATGTATATTTAAACAAGTTCCATGTATTTTAAAGTGTCTCATAGAGCCCTCTAGAAGTGGTTTCATAGGATTCAGTGGAATTGCACTAGTAACAATGTGGTGGTGCCATTAAAATGGGTAATTTTTGGATTGATATTTAATGGTGGACTAACTACAACATGGAAGAAAAATGGCATATCAATCATGCCAACAACCTCAACACCATACAAAAGCACAATCATGATCACAATTGCAACACCATACAAACCAAAAAATCAAAATTTTAGATTTTACAAAGCATTCCTTATTCAATTTTGCTTGTTAATTCAGGTGTTATCACAGAAGTTTTATCATCCTGGGGTGTTCATTCATACGTCAAGTATACATAAATTACCAATTTATATATTCCAATGTTCAACAAGAACCAAGAAACATTCATTTCATTTAGTGCACAAACAAGGACCACCAATGACCCTGATTTTCAGCGGGGTGTTTAGCCAGTACATTTCACATTATAACCATCAATATCAAACAGTAATAACATGCAGACAAGAGGAAACCAATGTGTAATAAGAGAAAACTCACCATGAATGGTGTCATTAAGCAGACAATAGAGGTGTGTACGTGGCTGAGGAGAGGTGCACAATAGAGGAGATTTCCAATTGAAAAGAAAACATAAAATAGGGGAAACCCATTAGAATTAAATAATCTAAAACCGACTACACCATTTACCACATCCCAAAAACCCTAAAAGAAAATGCATGAAAATAAACTTAAACTTATTGGTAGAAATCACTATCTGATCACTAATTTTTATCTAAACCATAGGTGCAAACAATTCCAAATAGGAATCAGAAGGATCACAAACCTCGAGAAAAGAAATCCAACCATAATAGTGATCAAGCATAGAACAATGTGAACTAGATGGAACTCAGGATGAGGAGTAAGCCATCCTATAATAACTCTATGAAATTTGTGTGGTGCAAAAAGCCCAACATCCTATTAGTATATTTAGTGTGATATGTTATACTCAACACCCGATGTAGGGACTATGATTTTCCTATATTCTCAACAATTACCTTACCATCTTATGTTATCCTCTATAAAGGTGTATTTTAATTTTAACTAGAATGGGGAATTACCTCCCATCCATCAATTTAATTAGGACCATTTTTATAAGTAAGGAATTATTAATATTCATATTTATATTAAAAAACATGAAGACAAACATCTCATTTGTCCTATAATCCATGTACAATTTCATTTAATGAAATGAAATACAAAATTATCTTTCTATATAACATGCTGTAGATGGTGTTCCCTTTCAACCCATTATATATCATTTCAATTTATTTAATTAATTCATTAAATTAAAAAAAATCCATATTGTAAAATTCATTCCTCATGATTATTACACATTCAATTTTACCAAGAATGGAAAATTCACTAATAAGGCTCAAAGGGTCTTCAAAATGGGCAATAATCAACATGGAAATTTCCTAAATGGTAAATTCCATTAAATATATTGGCCAAACACCTATAATGTGTCTTCAATTCCATTTATATACCCTTGTATCAAGGGAAACCTCTTTTAAAAGCATTCACATAAGCTAAATAGGGGTTCAGGGCAATTAATAATTTGACATTAAAGGGATAATTTTACTTGGCACACTCAAGGAGTGTCCATAAAAGAGTTCAAGATCATCTAACCCATGAAACAGGACTCAATAGGTGTTTATTGAGGTGAAATGATTAAATAATGAACTCAATAATATCAATAATCCATTAACTCTTGCAATAACATCTTAAATAAGAAATTCACAAGTTAAATTTAAGCGGTAGAAAAAAAATTTACCTCAAAAAGAATAACAATAATGGTAGCGGCGGCGGCGGAGGCAGTGCTGGAGGCGGAGGTGGCGGCGGTGGCAAATGCTGCAACGGCGGCAGAGGTGGAGGTGGCAGCAGAGGCGGCGGCGGTCGCAGCAGTAGGGGTGGAGGCAGCATAGGGAGCGGGGTCACGACAGTGGGGGAAAGGGCAGAGGCGGCGGCGGCGGCGGAGAAGGAGGAGGACGAGGAGGAAGAAGGAGGAGGACGAGGAGGACGAGGAGGAGGGGGATGAGGTCACAATGGCGAGGGGCATGGTTCAGCTTCCGTGAGAGCTTGACCGCGTGCGAGCGAGGATGGCCTGTTAGGGCTATTAAAAAAACTGACAGAACCTATATTAGAGCTCGTCAAAAGCGCTGATAAAGGTATGTTTTATCAGCGCTAAAATAAAAGCACTAATAAAAAATTCATTTATCAGCGCTTTTAGATAGCACTGATAAAGGCATACCCCTTTATCAACGCTTTCTGTTTAGCACTGATAAAGGGCAGCGCTTCCCATTCCCTATTTTGTGTTAGTGCCAAACACATTGACCTGAGATTTGATAGCATGTTATAGATATTCCACGAGGCATCTCTCTCTAGATATCTCAACATCAGGGTACATCACTAAAAAAGACTACAATTCTATAAATCATTCTATGTGCTCCATAATATTCTTGGATTCCTACTTCATAAGCATGAAATCACTAGACCAATTTGCCTTTATAGTATCTGGGTAAAAGTAGTTGTAATAGTGGGTTTGGAAATCATTCCAACCCATATCTCACAGCCCATCAGCCCAGTTCATAACATCCCACTAGCACTTTTCTGCTCTATGTAGTATGTATGTCACAAAATTTACCCTCCTCTCTGGAGGCATCTCCAGATGCTCAATGATATCTAGTGTGTTCTAAAACCACATATCTACATCATGTGGACTAGCATCCCCAGAAAACGTTGGAGGATTCTACTACTGGAGCACCTATGTTAGCTTATGAATATTTAAGGCCCGCTACGGTGCTCCTTGAAAATTATACATATAGAAAAATAATCCCTTGCATAACTTTGTCTTAACACCCATATCTAGAATATCCTATGGTCCCTCCATTGACACTAAGGGAGAATCTATCGGTATCCCATGGCCTACCACCTATGTAGAATGGTCGCCGCCGCCCTCCTAGTGTACCAACAGATGTCATCATGGTGTTATGCCTCTAAAATTCAAAAACACATTCCTCATAAATGAATGATATCAGATCCCCATCTCAAAAGAGAGGATAGGTCATTACCCTTCGAAGACCATTTCATAATCCACAAACTGCTCCTAAAGCAAAAACTATATAAGGAATAGTCACAACATAAAAAGAAACATTGAAACCTTCCCACTCAAAATCTAGGTCTAGGTCAAGTCTCTATATAAAAAATCATGTTTCCATTTTCATTAACATTATTTTGTTCAAATGATTAACTGATCGTCCACTATGTTCTAATCCATGAGGTCCCATAACACCTCATGAACCAAAATTTGATGCCCATATAATCCATACATATCAAATTCATATTAACAATTCAATTTAAAAGGTGAATTATTTTAAAATTAAAAAGGACCCATACACCTTATAAATTGAAAGATGATGTCACTTATCTATCCTCCTCCCAAATTCTATCAGAAAATAAGGAATATTTATTACCTCACCCCTCACAAGAGCATGCATCAGGTAATGCATCCTAAATAACCTGGCATAATACATGGAATGTGATTTATAAAAAGTGAAATTATGATGCATGAGATGTAGTACCCTCATCCAAACTAGTTTGAATAGAAATAGTACCAAATAATATCAATAATAAAAATACAAAAAAAGTTCATCATGAAACAATGTAATCAAATCAACTATAATTATCAAAGTACAAAAAATAGTAAAACATTCAAGGAAATTTGGATTTTCTCTATACATGAGTTAGATATGCCCAACAATAGCACATTACCAAACTCCATTTTATTTATATCCTAGTATATTATCACCAAATAGTAAATCAAACCCAAATATAAATTCACTAATACCCCTTTTTAATGTCACAGACTCGAAATACACTAAATAGTGCCCCAAGCTCGGTATGTCACAAGGATTCAAGTGCATCTCCCAAAATTCCAGAGTCTCAAAATTACAAATGAGGGACTAGGCGAGTCATGGGGGAGACTATTAGATTAATTCAAGAGTACATCATAGTTGAAGTCAATCACATTTAGTAGAGGAAGCCGATACAACAAAAAGACATCATATAAATAGGAAAGAAATAAAGGAATATATAACATACAAGAAGTGTCTCATAAAAAATGATGAAGATGATACATGTATCTAAAAAACAACAAAAATAGGTATATAGAGAAACAATACAATACAAGTGTCCAAAATCCAAGAAGAAAAAAACTACCTGATTAGCGTTGTAAACCTCAGCTTGGTCACATGCTGCCCAAATCCAATGCTACATTCAACAAACTGTGTTAGGGGGATTTCCCCTATCATCACCTACAACCATATAATCTACTTGGGCCCCTGTTGACGCTTCTTTCTGTCACAGAGTCTAACGAATTGAAAAGGTAAATACCTTGAACACAAAGTGATTTATCCATTGAAAAAACATCAAAAATTAACAAAGGCATGAACAAAGGTTCAAATTCACTTGAGTCGTGCAAGTTCCACCAAGGTCATACAAGTATACTTGCGCGCCGACCATTGGTTGCGCAGGTGACTTGCATGCCCTTTTTGAATTTCTCCCAGGGTCTCCTCTAGCATATAAATACCCCTTGTGGGCCTCCCATTTTAGGGATGAAAAATTCCAGAAACATAGATTTGAGCTCCCGGTGCCCTAGTCTCTTCTCTATGGTTCTGAACCCTTATAAGGTCGGTCCATACCTAGAACGGACGATCTAATGAGGGGGAGGAATACCTAAGTGGTGAAACTCATCAACACTTGCGCGCCTAAGTGGCCATACCTTAAGGGAAATGGCCACACTTGCGCATCGCCTTACCCCTTCAACAGAACTTGCACGCCCCTCTTCTGGAAGCCTCTAGGGATAGTACTAAGGGCATGAGCCATGTCTTGCCCAAGTATTAACCTAAGGGATGAATGTTGTGAAAGTACCCCTATGCCGTGAAAGTATACTTGCACGACCAGGACTTGCACGCCCACACAGGACTTGCGCACCACCTTTTTTTGGGTTCCCCTCTGGCATATTTCACCTCTTTTATGCCTATCCACTCATCCTCTTCAATATTAAGCCTTCAGAACTCTCTCCAAAGTCATTCATGACATGATTTCCTTGTTGGCTTTCTTATCTGAAATGAATTCTATGGAACATCTCTTAAAACATAGTGATTTACATATCTTCATGTCACTAAGGTCAGAGATTTCATTCATTCAACCTCATCCTTTATGATGAGAATCCTTAACCTGAGCCCCCTTTTCGAGAGTAAGCCCCAGTCCAGGTTCTCTTAATATGGGAATCCTCCTTAGGAGTAAGCCCCAATAATTATTTCCTAACCTGGGCCTCCTTTTTATAAGTAAGCCATAATCATAAATTCTATTAACTTAGGCCTCCTTCTCAGGAATAAGTCCTATGTCTCAAGTCTCTGTACAAATGGGCCTCCTTATCAGGAGTAAGTCCCAATCTCAAGTTCCCTTAACCTAGGCCTTCTTTTCAGGAGTAAGCCCTAGTATTCATGGTCCCAAATATAGGCATCCTCCTCAAGAGTAAGCCCCAACCATAATTCTCTTAACCAGGGATTCCTTTTCAGGAATAAGCCCTAGTCTTGAATCCTAAAAATATGGGCATCCTCCTTAAGAGTGAACCCCAAGTCCCTTAACCTGGGCCTCCTCTATAAGAGTAAGCCCTTGTTTTCAAATTTCCTTAACTTGGGCCTCCTCCTTAGGTGTAAGCCCCAGTTCTCAAATCCTTTAACCTGGGCCTCCTTTTTAAGAGAAAGCACTAGTCATAATTTCTCTTAACCAGTCTTAATTTACTTTTGATTTGGGCTTCCTTCTCCGGAGTGAAACCCAATCATAAGTCTCCTCCTAATTTGGTAATCTTCCACAGGAGTTAGCCCCAAGTTAGAGTATCCAAATCTCTATAAAGTACACATACCTTTATGGACCTTGTTCCCGGGCTTCTTCCTTGAAGTATATCCTAATCTTCATCTATTTGGGAAGTCATATATACATAAGCCCCACATCATATCTTATGATGGCACAATTGTCTGGATTTACCAATATCTCTTGTTTCTCACACCGAGTATTTCTCACATGAGATTAGAGTGTAAAAGTAATTATGAAATCTTTCTTTGAGCCATCAATCATGCATAAACATCATACTCCCTTACTTGAACTACGTGGGTTCTGATTCCTTTTGTAAAAAAGGATACGTAGGTATCCCATCAGCGGGTATGATCCCAACTCTGAAATAATCCATGTCCTTCTGAATGACAATAAACTTCAAGTGCCCCACTGAGTGGATTTAAAACTAGTATGGTCATCATAATGACCAAGATAATTTTATGTATTAAAGGATACCAATGACTAGGAATCTCTAACAAATACAGATTATACTCAATCTATGAATAATCTCAAATACATATAAAATATTCTCTAATTTTTCAACATATCAAATCATTGATTGTCAAATCTAAAGGAAAGATCATTTTATACTTTGTAATTTAATAAGGATTCGTGAACATAACTTAAATATATAAAGAGAGTCCTGGAGTAGACAATAATTCCCCTAAAAATGTGTGATGAGTCCGACCTCCTATCCTCTCGACCAATGAAAATTCTTAAGCCACATCAGTTCACAACTAATGAGCACTTACCTATGGAATGTGGCTCCAAATGGATATGCAATTGTTAAATGTTTCCAGTTCTATGAACAAACCCTTTAGTAAAATCCAGGAATGTTTGAACACTAAATCAATGTGGTCATTCTCAATTCCAGAGGAAACAAAAAATGTTGAACCCAACGTGAATCCTTAACCAAGTTAAAATTTTGTTTTACTTATTTATTAGGCCCCTATTTTAACTCAATGAGAGGTCCAACAAAGCAATCAATAACATATGTGCTCATCCAAAAGAGGTAGAAGCCAAACTTATCTGGATTATTTTTGTTATATCAAATAGGAACTCTTTTCCACGATCTTCTGCATTACAAGAATGTCTTCTCTTAAATTCACACCTATGAATACCTCTGTTGTGAATGCCTCTACTGTGAAGGCATATGTTGCTACTCTTGATGGATCGTCGTCCTCTCTGAGGGCGACATCACCTACTCAGCATCTTCAATGCTGGGTATCGAATGCACTAGTTAAGTAGTACCGTCAACACGGTACCATTCCAACTCTGGAGGTTGCTCGACAAGCCCTCCTAGTGAACAACTCACCCTGGTTGTCCAGACAGTGATGACCAGTGATCAAGAAGCAGGCAGTGATAACCACCGTCTCCAACTGTTTCGGGTTATTATCCCTGGAACACAATAACCATTCCCTCCCATATTCTAGGGAGGTGAACAAGATGACCACTCAGGGCCTTAATTCAAGGAAACAAGATTCCTTCTCGAGGGCTCCCACCAACAATCGCCGCAAGAATCTTGCGGAAGTGCGCCCTCAACATGATGAGGGTGTCATCTCCAGGCATTCAGCTCAGGTTCCTCGAACCCGAGTATGAAAGATGAACCTCCAAAGGCCACAACCAGTTAAGAGTGAGTAGGTTCTTATCTCTACCATTTCTGGAGAAGTCCACCAGCCTAACTTGGTGGCAAGCTACGAGCGGGCACACACACCCGTCTGTTTTAATCCTGCTGTCCAACAGACTCGTCTGGCAGCAGCATGTCAATCCCACCAGGAAATTCTGGTGGAGTACAATAGACAAGAACATACACCTGTTTATAATTCCTTGGCTAGTCATTAGGCTTGTCTGACTACATGTGATGGAGCCCGCAAACCCAATGATTTGACAACTGCTAAATAGGTACATACACCAGCTTACACTCATCAATCCTGCCAGAAGCCTAGTCTCTCAGTATTGAAGGAACCTCATCAACCACATTCGGAGGAGTGAAATCAACAGGCACATAAACCTACTAGTATTGATCAAGTCTACCAACAGTCTCCTTTGGTAGTATTCAGAGAAGTCAGTAAAAAAGCTTCGACGATAAACAAGAGGCAGACTCAACTCTCTGCCACCATACATGTGTACTATCAAAATTCACTAACAGGAAACAGAGGACATGATCAGGCACATACACCTACTCCAATAACGGAATGGACTTTTATCCTCGTTCTGGACACTGAAGTTAGCAAGCACATTCTGTAAATGGTGAAAGACCAGAAGAAAATCCCTGCTCATATTCTGGATGCCTGCCCGGATATTATAACAGCTTCAGAATTATCTTAGGGAAAGACACATAAATCTGTCCCTGCCAGTGGAGTGAAACATCAACAGTTCACTTCAGAACATACACACACATCTGTTCAAGTCCAAGAGGGTTTTGGGGCGTAATCCTCCATATCATACAGAAAACCAAGTCAGGCACATACACCTGATTTGAGTGGAGATAAATAGCCTAACCTGATCATTTCTCATGAGCAGGCACATACACCTGCCCATAATGACCACTTATTCACCAAGTGGTTCCCAAAGTGAGTAATAAGGTGTCTAATAAGAAGACCTGCCCAACACAGTCAACAAATCAAGGGCCAATCTATAATAAGGCCTTACTCGATGCTGGAGTTCTTGATACACTCAGAAAAGTATATATTACAACTAAAAATTCTACTCTTTCAGTTCTCAATAGTGAGAACAATAATTTCGAAGGTCTGAATTAGATACTTTCTCATGATGACTTGATTCATGATGATTTGGTCGATCTTAAAGTTTCATCTTCAGATGAGAGCCACAAGAACCCTCTGTGTGGCCAGAAGACCAAGGAGAAAAATGTTTCATCTTTTGCTATAACCCACCATGGTGGTCCTCCCCATGATGATGAATTTATCTGTGAAAGTCCTCTTTGTAGTAGTGATTCACATTGCTTGGAAAATTATCCAACAGACAATGTATTGATGATAAAGCCCTCTTATCTTAAGGCACTTGAAAATTTGAGGCCATTCATGTCTGATGCTTTACCACTATCAGGTGAAACACTTTCTCAATAAGAATATAGCCTGGGGTGTAGGTCATTCTCCGAACCACCCCTAGGGCATTCATATTCTAGTTTAATCAGTGAATTTTCTACCAATATTATTGAATCTGATGAAGCAGTAAGGAAACACTAGCTCTGGTCTAATTAGGTCGAAGAATCTTCATTGAATGATAAAGAGGAATTACTGAATATGAGAAAACAACTATGAATGGTGAAGTTCCAGTTATATTTTGTCCTTTGGCTGATTCTCAGTATGACATTCCAGAGATGTTGATGGAAGATGGAATTCCTGATATTCATCTTAACATATGGAAAACTCTTTGTAAGTTGAAAAAGAAAATATTATCTTATGATGAATATGAAAATCATGTTAAGATAATAGAAGGATTACAATGCCAAATTGACTTGGCATCTCTCTGATTTTATCGATATCTGAAGGCTGATGAACAGAAGAGATCCCTTCACATTCTTTCCTTGGAGCACTAAGAAGATTGCGCTAGTTAATTTCCAGTGCCCCATCTAGTATTCATATTAGGGGATGGGGTGTTCATGGAGTGATACATTTCACTACACTCTCCAGTTAGCAAAGCCCACTGAAAATGGTCTCATGCAATGTTATTTCCCATGGTCGGCCACAGTCAACAGGTTTTGTTTGTAATCAAAAGAATTCCCAAGAACAGGCCTCAACTAGTTCCTCTCAAATCAAGCATACAAAGAACAATTTTTTGAATTTCTCCTGCATCAAGAAAAAGATAATATTGAACATGCCTCTAATTTAGAGAAAGCACGTCATCAAGTGAGTGAAGTGTCAGAAATCATCCAACGGTCTTTTCAGCCATGTGATAAAATTGAATGCAGGTTGATGCATCCAGCTAATTTCCGAACTAAATTCCACAAGATCAGGATATCTTTCAAGAAAGTCTCAGATATAGAACATCAAGAACCACCCCAACTTGCCAGACTGGGGAATCTTTTAACCAAACCCACTGAATCAACAAATATGATTTGAGGAGTTGATCAGGAACAACCCCTGTCCACCGGACTGGGGGATTTTTCAATTCCTCAATCCCTCCCTCAGATAAATTCAATCATCTCTCGATTTGGGAAGAATCCTCAAGAGGAACAAAGAGACAAATTATCAGGATATTCCCTCCAAATTACGGTTCATCAAGAAGTTACCGAGGGATCGAATCAATAAAAGGAAATGTCTCATCAAGGACATGAAAGAATACAATATCGCAGAAATGTAGATAGAAGGGATGAAATGCGTTATGCATCAATCAATGTCATCAATGCCATAGTTGTTGATCCACCAGATGAGGCTCACTTAGAGGGATCAGATGAAGAGGTTTCTAATCAAGAAGTTGTACGTACAGACACAAATGAAGAAGGTGTGCATACACGAAATCAAAGGATTACTCAGAACCTAGGTAAAACTTCAAGTAACACACTCCCCCCTCTCTGAAAGGGAGCCAACAAGGGGAAATGAAAGAATCAGGTTACATGACCTACCTCTAGAGAAGGAAAATCGCTCTCACTGGAGAAAAAATTTTCACAACAAGAGGAAGAAAAGAAGGAATTGTGTAAGTTGAACGCAGAACTACTTTAAGGTAGTCTTCCTCCTAAGCGTGCAAGAGTCAGTCAGCCAAGGGAATTTGTTGTGGCTACTGAGATGGATCAATAATGTCTTCCTCTACCAGTACACCCTCATAGTTCTAATCCTATGGGTCAAATGCAACAATAATTGGTGGTGCTACCATCAGTTACAGCACCAGCCACCACTTCTGTACTAGCTCCAGTCATTGCACCTGTTTAGGTACAAGCTCAACCAGATTTTTCTCAAAAGTTAATAACTACTATTGAGTCATTAACAGCTCGGTTGGAATCTATGGAGGGAAATCGTGCTCAAATTAAATCCGAAAAGAGATTTTACCTTGAGTTGGTTGATGAAATTCCTCCCCCATTAAATTTTGCAAGTACCACATTCCCAATATTTAATGTTTTGGGAGACCCAGAGAAATAGTTAACACATTTTGTTTCTCGTTGTGATCCCATGATGGGAACTCCTCAGCAACAGGAAGAAGTTAAGCTCAGGTGTTTTATACAGTCATTACTAGGGCCTGGTTTTGTCTGGTATAGAAACTTGAAATCCCGGTCAATTATAGAATGGGAGGATCTCGGCCAAAGATTTCTTCTTCAATTCAGCTCAACTTTTCCAAAGAAAATATTTTTTGATCTTATAAATTGTAAGTAAAAGGGAGAATGAAAGGGTTTCCGATTTCATTGATCACTGGAAGGGATAAAATTATTCCCTGAGCTTAGCACTCCCTTGAGAGGAATTGTTGCCAATCTGCGTGGAAAATTTACGTGATGAGCTACGCACACCGTTGATCCTTGTGAAATACACAGGAGGGTTTCGAGACCTTACTTCAATAGCTCAATAGATTGAAGATTCTCTTATGAATATTAAGGATAAATCTCATATAATTCCATCAGCTCTAGGAAGGAAAATGGGTAAAGCAGAGACTTATACAGTTATGCTTAAACAAGCACCTATACTTTCTTCTACTTCAAAACCTTCATCTTATCGAAGGGCTCCACCTCCTGAGTGCCAAACACAGAGGCTGTTTCATCAAGATAATCAAAGAGATAAAAGACAGAAACAATTTGAGGATCTAAATAGCAAATTATACTCTTTCCAAAATGAACAAGTTCCAGGTTACTTAATTTCAGATCTGGAAAATAATTTGGTTCAATTTCCAAGGCCCAAAAGGCCAAACAAGGAAGGAGATGAAGACCGTCCCAACTATTTTACATTTAAACAGATGTTGGGGAATCCCATTCAGGAGTGTTTTGTCTTCAAGGACCTCCTGAAAAAAATGGTCAACTAGGGACAAGTCAAACTGAATGGTTCTTCAGCTTAGGTATCATGTGTTACTACTATAGATCCAGAGGAAGAATGCACGTGGCAAGAAGTCAAGAACAAAAATGTGCAAAAATATGATGATTGGATGGTCAGAAAAATGATCAACTGAACTCATGCCATTTTGCAAATGTAATTGAAGAAACCAATTGTGTCTTTTTCCATGAATTCTACAGTAAAACCCTATTTATTAGAGGGGAAATCCTCAAAAGTGTGGCATAATTCTAAGAAAGAGGAAAAATCAGAAGAAGATGAAATCTTGTCAAAGCCTATGTTGTATTTGACTCTGGCAGATTTTATGCCATCTACTTCGAAGCACTGGGCACCGACCCACCAAATGGCACAACCTAAATAGGCTAATCAGGCAGAGACTTCATCGGATGAAGAGTGGATTTTTGGTTCTGTTAATATGATTCAATAAAAAGATCCATATGTCAGTTGCAGTTTCGATTTTTATGAGCCTTAGTTTCCTGTAGAAAACAGAGGAATTAGAGGAAGTTCTGTAGGCTCAGGATACAGGGGAAGACCTGGATCTTTTAGAGACCACTATTCCAATTATAACCCTGATAGAACTGTGTATGCGGCAGAAACTCGTGGTAGAGCACTTCAACGAGCTCAACAAGAACAAGCAAGTTCTTCCACACAAGGCAGACTCAATCCTGGAACAATTATTCTGGATGATCGGTTGAAGGTTCTAAATTCTTCTTCTCAGCAAGTAAATAGACCTAATCAGTCTAATCTTCCAAAGCGAGGAGTATTACCAACTTTTATCCCGGTATAAGATGCATCTACATCCAATACATCAACATCTAAGGCACCTGCGAAACTACATGTTCCTGTTGGGAAACACAATCCTTTAGATCAAAAGTATGATGTATTGAAAAACTTGTCCCAAATACAGGGCAAGTTATCAATTCTGGATGCATAGAATTTATCAATGGATCTTCGAGAGGCACTCATCAAGGCTTTGTCGAGTCCTCAGGAGTTTGAAACTAAAATTGCGGCACTTGAAGTCTACCATGTAGAGAATAATCCTGTAGAATTCCAAACAGTGATATCTTTTACTGATGAAGATAAAGATGAAGATGATGTCGTGCATGGACATATTAGACCATTGTAATTATCTGGAAAGGTAAATGGTGTAGACATCCTAAGAGTTTTCATTGATAATTGTTCAGGAGTCAACCCCATCCCCATTCGTACACTTCGTCGAATGGGCCTTACAGAATCTGATTTATCTCCTTCTACATTGATGTTACAAGGATATGATAAAAATGAACAAGAACCACTGGGCATGATTACACTCAGAACTCAGTTTTGAGATCTTGTATCCAATTCAGATTTCATGGTTTGACCAAGACTCAGCCTTCAACATCTTTCTTGGTAGACCCTGGCTACATCAACATGCGACTATCCCATCATCATACCATCAATGTCTCAAATATTGTTTCGATGGTCAAATAGGGACATTTTATGGTGATAAGTCCCCATTCAAGACATGTGAATCTCTATATATTGAGGTGTAATTTTACCACATGAAGGGAAAGCAGAAATCCCCAACAAGAGAGATTACCATAGTTAATGCTCCATATGGTTTGGAAAAGATTCCAGTAAACCCATTTACACATGTGAGTACATATTATCTATTTCCTATCAGTCATATTGATAGGATAGATCCAAATCAAAATAATCTTATGGAAACTTCCATAATTTCAATTACGACAATCAAGCCAGACAACATGGGATAAAGTGGTGATCCACCAAGCAATGATGAAAGCTCAAGTGGAGATGTCTTCATTTTATCCGCCGAAATCCAGTAAGTATATACTTCACCAATTAGGCCAGATCAAGTTATATAAATGTTAGTGGTAAACGATGATATCGATTCTCTACCCATCATCTCTACTTTATTACCCAAAGAAGACCCTTCATCATCAATCAGGTCGGAAATGGAAGCTTCTTCTTCAAAATGTGAAAATTTTAACGTCTGTTCTGATCATGAAAATTATGCTTCATCATCTACTATGAAAGTACAATAGAAGAAATAAAAAATGTTGAAGAAGAAGAGGAAGATCTCAGGGATGCTCCCCCAGCACTTGAGGAGGGTATCTCTAACACTGTGGAAGAACTCAGAGAAATAAATCTGGGTACAAAAGAATATCCACGCCCCACTTTAATTAGTACGGCTACGACTCTTGAAGAGAAAGAGGTGTATATTTTGTTTCTAAATCAAAATCAATATATATTTTCTTAGAACAATATAGAGATTCCAATACATGATCCTGATTTTTTCTCTCATCATTTGGGTTTTCTAGAATAACATCGAGGATTCAAACAAGTTGCTAGAAGAACACACCGAATCTATGCTTCCAAAATTGAGACTGAAGTGGATAAGTTTATCAAAGATAACATTGTCAAAGATGTTCAATATCCCAAATGGTTGGATAATATTGTCCTAGTGAAAAAGAAGAATGGAAAAATTAATGTTTTCATTGATTTTAGAGATCTTAATCAACATTGTCCTAAGGATTATTTCCCAGTACCGATTACAGAACTCTTAATTGATACAACAACTAGCTATAAAGCACTTTACTTCATGGATGGATATTCTGGATATAATCAAATCAAAATTTCTCTAGAAGATAAAGAATATACAACCTTTAGTGCCCCTCAGGGTGTGTTTTGCTATCAGGTAATGCCCTTTGGCCTGAAGAATGTAGGCACAACATATTAGCGGTCTATTCATCATATCTTTAAACCCCTTTTAGGGATGTTTGTTGAATGTTATGTGGATGATTTGGTGGCTAAATCCAAACAACTTTCTAATCACATGGCTGATTTGAAAATCATATTCCACAAACTTCAGCAACATAATTTGAAGATGAACCCCTTAAAATGTGCTTTTGGGGTATCCTCAGAGAAATTTCACGGCTTTGTTGTATGCCATCATGGTATCAAAGTCAATCCTTAGAAGACAAAGTCAATCCTTGGTATGTCACCTCCTCAAAATTTAATTGAATTGAGAGGAATTCATGGACACTTGACCTATATTTGGCGTTTCATCGCCAATTTGGCAGGAAAAAGTTTACCTTTCACCAAATTGATGAAGAAGGGAGTCACATACCAGTGGAATGAAGAATGAAAAGAAGCATTTGATATTCTCAAGAAGTATCTATTCAGTACACCATTGTTAATGCCACCTGTTGAAGGAAGACCACTTATCCCTTATGTGATAGCTCTAGAGCAATCATTGAGTGCCTTTCTTGCTCAGAAGAATGATTCTGGGAATGAAAACAACCTTAACTATCTCAGACAGACTATGCATGAAGTAGAAACCCGATATTCAAATATTGAGAAATGCTGCCCAGCATTAATTAATGCAGTTCAGAAGTTGACACACTACCTGCAGCATCACGAGGTCCAATTGGTATCTCACAATAACCCGCTCAAATTCATCCTTAGTCATCTAATGCTTACAGGATGTTTGGGGAGTTGGGAAGTTATTTAGCATCAATTTGAAATTCCGTATGTGTCTAAAAAGGAAATAAAGGGCCAAGCTCTGGCTGATTTCCTTGCTGAACATCCTTGAGTAGAAGATACATCTTCAGATATTAAACTTCCTGCTGAGGAAGTTTTCTTTATTCAATATAGACTTCAAACATGGGAAATGTACTTTGATGGTGCTTCTAGAAGTCCAAGAGGGAGGGAAATGGAAAATCCACAATTCAACAAAGTTGGGATAGGAATTGTGCTCATTTCCCTAGAAATGGTAGTGCTACCTTATTCCTTCTCATTGTGGGGCGACAATACAAATAATGAAGCAGAATACCAAGCTCTTATCGCAGGATTGGAATTGGAGATTCAAGAATAAGTGAGTCACTTAAAGGTGAAAGGTGATTCAGACCTGGTAATCAAACAATTCAATGGGAATTATGAAATTATAAAAGAAGAACTAATCCCTTTTATGATTATGTCCGAGAATTAATGGCAGAATTTCCTTCAGAACTTACATTTTCTTATGTACCGAGATCAAAAAATACCCAAGCTGATGCACTGACTAATATAGCCACAGCTCTGGAAGATCCAAATTGGGATGAGACAACCATTAGTATTGCCCACCATCATACAATTTCACCTTATGTTCAAACTAGAACAGAAGAAATCAATGAAATTAGTCCCATTCCTGAACCATATGGTCATACCATAGGATGTATGACACCTATCAGGAATACCTTCAAAATGGAACACTTCCCCCTCATAGAACCAGGAAAGAACAAATCAGGAGACGTATGGTCAATTTCACTCTTTATGATAGCACATATCACATAGAGAAAGTTCTCTACAAAAGTGGTTTTGATGGAGTTCTCTTCAGATTCATTGATTGTGAAGAGACAATGGATGCCATGAAAGAAGTGCATGTAGGATTCTATGGTGCCCATCAGTCTGGACATTGACTATCTGATCAAATTCGAAGTCTTAGATACTTTTGGGCTTCAATGATACAAGATTGTGTTTATTTCACAATGAAATTCTATTCTTTCAAAGTACATGCCAACTTCATTCATCAACCCCCAGAGTTGCTTCATATAGCTAAATACTCGTGGCCATTTTCCACATGGGGAATGGATGTAGTGGGACATTATCCTTTGGCTACAGCTAAGTAGTTTAAGTACATTCTTACTACTACTGACTTCTTTTCCAAATGGGTAGTGGAAATACCCCTCAAAGGAGTCAGTTATAAATGCATTGTTAGCTTCATCAAGTCTAATGTAACGCCCCGACCCCAGTTACCCAGAGTCGGTGCATTACTTCATAACATTGGAATGATCACAAAAGATCAATTCTCAAAAGACCAATTAGTTTAGTAGCCTTGGAAACACTAGATACATTCATAAATGTTACATTACATCATAAAGTGAAATACTATAATAAAAAAGTCTCTATAGTCCACACTCATATCCTCTTCTGACTATCCCTGCAGGTCATTCATAAAATACTTCTTCACATCCTGGAAAATATTAAAACATTGAAAGGGGTGAGCTCAGATGCTCAGTAAGGATGACAATATTACAGAAGCTTTCATAAATAAAAATTAACATTTAAGGCAATGTATAACTAAAACAAATGCCTTTTAAACATGAACTTCAACATAATATGGAAAAAGTAAAATGAGATAATTCCATTTAATTATTCACATGGATATTCTACTGGTCGAATAATCACATGCAATATCAATAACCACTTTCATAATGATGGAATGCATAATGCCAGACTATCATAACCACATAGTCAAGGCCTCATGCCAAGACCACAAATAATATTTTGTCAAGGTCTCTTGCCAAGACACTAGTTTGACTCATGAGACCTACCGATGCATCGAGGAGCTATAGCGGGCTCCACCCGTCACTTATTAAGTCCAATGCATTCCTCATATGAATAGGTTTAAACATATCATAAACCATAACATATTCGTATCACATAAAAATTGCATAAAGGAAACATAACATTTCCACATTTCAATCACAAGATATCAATACAACGCATTGATATAATAAAAACTCTTTCAAAACCATTTTCAATACCAAAATAAATGAAAGTTAAAACTTTGTATTTATTTTTCATTAGAAAAAAGTGATGACTTGTAGAGGAAGCTGAAACTCAAATAATGGTCATGGCGGTGGAGAAGTCGTTGTCACCACATATGTACAAAAAGAAAAACATTCCCTTTTTTTCTTTTAGTAAAACTCTTCGTATTGAAAATATTCCTTTTGAATAAACATAAAAGTAAAAGGGGTTTATACACCGTATAAAAGAAGGTTTTGTATAAAACAAAATATTCCTCAATGAAAGGAGATTGAGACGAAGTCCAATACAAAGATCATTTTTAAAATAAAATAGATATATTATGTGGATTCACTATAAGTACACATAAATAAAGTACAAATACAATATATGACATAATAATATCATGACATAATTTGAAAGTAGGAGATTAACCCAAAGAATGGAAATTGGGTTAAGAAATTCGCTTACCTCGTGTCCGACTTGACTCGATCGTTCTTTAACCTCCTGAATAATAAACTAGAGTTAATTTCTATTTACTTAAGAACCTTTTTCATGTTCATTATTCCTTTTATATCACTTATTACCATGTTATGAACATTATGTAATTATTTAAGTTTATAATGGTCATTTTGTCGATCTTAGGTACTTGAGTCAAAAATAAACTTCTTATAATTACAAGTTGGTCATCTGGTGAAATATCCATTATATCCAGAATTATATTCATGATTTAGATATCATATATCTCATATATATCCAGTACATACATGCATTAATAATATTCCATAACGTTTAGAGGTAAGAAATGAAATGCACCGTTCATGGAGACGGTAAGCCATACGTATGCATGAACGCTACTTTCATTTCTATTTCATATTTAATGGAATGAAGTTATAATTATATAAAGGTATAATATAATTCCAGTATAATATAATGTATAATACCATTTACTCCATCCTTTATACATCCCACATATGGAATTTATGATTCAAATCACTTTGAGGGGGTGGTAGTCCGCACTTCCTAAAATGAAATTATCGCGTTTACCCATAATGGAAATCATAATGTATGCCATAAATGAGAAATAAAGAAAAATAAGGAAAACATAAACATAATATATATATCATATATGAAAATAGTGTCATCTAAATGGCCACCATTAGAGGTGTTATATGAATATTGAACAATCATTGTTTCGTGAGGCAGTATTTCGCCACCCACAGAAACAATATGTTCTTTAACCATTAGATGAAGGTGTGTGTAAGTGTAAACCAAATAATTATCATAACAAAATACTAGTATATTTTAGATACTGGTTTTGTTACAATAGAAAGGAATAAAAAGAGTTTAAGGGGTTGTAGAAGAAAAATAAATCAAAATATCATAAGAGAAGACATTACCTTAAAATCGGGTAATTCTTTTGATTTGAGCCAAAGGCTTCCTTGGGAAGAATTCTGCCCAACGTGAGGCTCCTAGGAGTAAGTGAGGGAAGTTTGGAGAGTATTTGGGCAGATTTTGGACGAGACAAAAGGCTTTTGAAGTGTGAGTAAGGTGGTAGTGGTGGGGGCCTTTTATAAGTGGAGGGAAGGGGCACTCTTGGAAAGTAATGAAATGATACTTTATTATACAATGATTTTCGGATTCTAAATGTCCCACACATATATAATTTGAGGATAAGGTGATAAGGGTTCTAAATATACTCATCCAATATGTTTTTGACAATTTTAAGCCTTGTATTTTACATTATCTTTTCATTTTATTTAAATCGTTAATTAATGGGGAAATCGTTGCATCATCATGGTGTCATAAATAATTTAATTTATTTAATGTCTAAAAATTATAAAAAAATTATCATGATGTCGGAAATATTTTTATCTTTATAAGGAATATTTATAGTCAAATATATGACTTGTATAACCCCATTTAAAAATTGTTTTAGTAAAACAACTTATGTTTGTGACATTTTAATTTTAACTTTAAATAAAAGCTATTTATGTCATTTACCTACCAAAGTGGCTCCATGGGGTCCCTGAGTTGACCAATGGATTTTCTTGGTCAGACATGACACATCCAATAGTAGTAGGACAAGTGTAAAGGTATTTTTATATTTTTATAATATCATTTTTACCTTAAATTTCACTAATTACCTTTAATAGCGATTAATTAAACTTAAAAGTTACTATTCACCAAAAAATTATTTGAATCTCATTGAACAACATTTTACTCCGTAATGACAACCATTTATGTTGGATTTTGTAAAATCAAATCACATAAGTGGTAATATTTCATTTAAACGAAAAATCAGTTATTTAACTAGCACTTAGTGGTTTCACTATTCATAAAAAATTGAAGTTTTTCAGAACAATGCCAAAATTTCACCCTAAGCTATAATTGATATTCCAAATTAAAAAATGATGTATATTTTAAAAAATTCCTAAAATATAAGTTGCATTAATTAATTTTATAATTAATTCCCGCTATCACAACAAATAGCGTGTTTTTAAGAAACAATATATATCAAAAGATTGACAATTGTTTATGTCCAATTTCAAAGTGAAAATAATTCTAATGACCAACATTGGATAAAATAGTAAAAATATATTCTAATTATACCTTAAAACCACTCAATAGTATAATTTATCACTATAAAATACTTTGATTAAAAAATTTGTTTTTAAGTATTTTTCACTATTCATAAAAATTGGAAGTTCTCAGAAAATTACAAAAAATTCAACTTTGGATAATTTAGATATTACTAATACAAAAATGAAGTCCATTTTGAAATATAAAATTTCAATAATTTTAAAAAGTCGGTATTACTATTCCTAATGGCTACTTTGATTAGTTGTGGTGTGTTAGAACTCGAAGTTGCGTACAATGCAAGCTATTGCATTATTGAATGAGAAGCGTATCATGGAAGCTCGGGGTGTTACATTCTCCACTCTTTCAATAAATTTCGTCCTCACAATTTGAAATTTTTCTTTGAAAATAAAAGGTTGAAAATAGAAAATACCTTTTTGGAAAACCCACATCGGAAATAAGGTTAATAAAAATATAACATTAAAAGAAAGAAAGAGAAGTACAAAGGTCACCCGAGATATCCCATACTAGGATTATATGAAAATATGGATATGGAAGAAAAACAAACCATCAAGGTCTAATGGAGAGTTGTAGAACTCTGGATTAGGAGAAAGTTAACCATAAGAAAATCACAAACTTGTGATTGGTTAAACAGTCATAGAATCCCCAGTTGGAAAAGTTAACCGGCAATGTTTTTGTTTTAAGTTACCTTTTACAAAGTTGAGGAATTTATTTAGGAGATTAACTAAGAACGTAAGGGAATATACATACTTGTCATGTAGACTTTCATTCTTTAATAAATTTTTACCCCAAACCATCTTTCACTCTAAAAGGTAATAGAACTCAAAAATATTCTATTTATCCTAATTTCATAAGGTTCAAAATATTAACACATACCATTTAGATTAGTAAAACTATTTTGTAATCACCAGGGACTTCCTGCAGGCTAGTGGTAGGTAATAAATGCCTATCGAACTATGGTTGTGGGTTCGATTCATGCAGCTTTGTCCGACGCGATGAGTTATTCCCCACCCTGTAGGTTGTCCTTTTCCTAAAACTACAGTATTATAATATTCCAAAAATAATCTTCATAAATGTTTTAACCTTAAACAATACTACTCAAAGTTCAACTTAATCCATTCCAACCTTTATAGTTATCCAAAATACCTCCGTCCAGACTTTCTCTAAAGGGTCCTTCAATTCCAAAATCAATTGTAACATTAGATTCCCTAAACAAAGTAAAGTTTCTCTTATTGTCACATAAAAAATATGATTACCTTCATCATATTAAAACATTAATGAAATAAACATGTACTACAGTACAATCCTTATATATATCACATTATTCTTATAACCATAATCTAGTTCTTGAGCCCAAAAACACAAATACAATAATTATTCAACTTCATCTGTAGTAACAGCATAAGCTTGGCCTTGATCCCTTGGCCTTTTCTGAGGTAAGTTTCCCTGACGCTTAGGACATTAATTTGCATAATGCCCTATTTCCCTACAATTGTAGCATTCAACATTGATAGCCTCTTTCTTTCCCTTGCAATCATGAGCCTGGTGACCTTTTTCTCCACATTTATAACAAACTCCCATTCCTTTTAGGCAAGCACCAGGGTGATTCTTCCCACAATTATCACATAATGGAAAATCCTTCTTTCCCTTTTTCCCTTTATCTGTCTCTTGTTCCACTGTTCTCTTCTTCTCTTGCTTTACTTTGTTGTCATAAGACTTAGAGAATTCCTTTTCCGTCTTGATAGCACACAAGACAATATCCTCGTATGATGAGAAGGTTTGTGATACTAATGCTCGACGGAGAAATGATTTTAACCCATCAAATAAATGATCAATCTTACTTCTTGGGTTATGTATATAATCTACATCATGTCTTGCTAACCTTGTAAATTTAGCCTCATACTTTGCGACATTCTCATCCTCCTTTTGTCTCAGACTCAGAAATTGCCTTTCCATATCTGCTCGATGGTCACGAAGAAAGTATTTTTCTAAGAAAAGATCTTTGAACTCTCTCCATTCCATACTTGATACTTCTTCATATTCCTTTGTATTTTGAATCAATGACCACCATTGATCGGCATTTCTAATGAGGCTGTAGACTGCCATGACAACCTTCTCCCTTTCGCTACTCCCCAAGGCATGGAATATTTTCTCTAAGGAGTTTATCTATTGCTCATTTACTAATGGATTTGTACCCCCATTAAATTTTGGTGGTTGTTTCCTTATGAAGCGGTCTAACATTGATCCTCCACATTGCGGAGCAGGGTGCTCCATACGAGTAAGGTTATTATTCATAATCTGAGTGAGTTGTCCCAGTATGGTAATAAGTTGATCAGAAAAAGTTGTATCTCTATATCCACAATAATTATCTTGAGCAGGAGGGAAATCCCTACATGGAGTGCGTCCATTGATACGGTTTCCATTCCTCCCACTAAGTGCCATTTCTAAACAATGGAATAAACTAAATTAGTTTATGAATTAAAATACATAATTCCATACTTGAAAAATAAATAACATAAATTGAACTATTTATGGATATAATCCATAAAAATGTTTTCTTTGAGGAAGTATATACTCATAACCCTTCATAGTGGTTTGTAAAGAAAATGAGAATTATCCTAAGCATATCCCCAAAGGAGTGTCGTAACCAATAGTGCAGCAAGCCCCGTTGTCGTGCACCAGTTCCCGTTCGAGTCTAGCTCAAAGCGGTGTTTTCGGGTTTTACGCCTAGGTATATCTGTGCCAGAGCCACCTCTACCTTCTCGTATCCAGACAGGGATTTATTGCTCAGAAAACTCACAAAATCTCTATAATACTAAAATTCTAGGAAGTTCTTCTATACTAATCCTCAAAGTCTATCTTTGGGCTATGTGCTCTAATCAAGGTTTATCTAAATCTAGTTTTCATGGTTAGTACTAAACTACCTCTGATACCAACTGTAACGCCCCGACCCCAGTTACCCAGAGTCGGTGCATTACTTCATAACATTGGCATGTTCACAAAAGATCAAGTCTCAAAAGACCGATTAGTTTAGTAGCCTTGGAAACAGTAGATACATTCATAAATGTTACATTACATCATACAGTGAAATACTATAATAACAAAGTCTTCATAGTCCACACTCATATCCTCTTCTGACTATCCCTACAGGTCATTCATAAAATACTTCTTCACATCCTGGAAAATATTAAAACATTGAAAGGGGTGAGCTCAGATGATCAGTAAGGATAACAATATTGCGGAAGCTTTCATAAATAAACATTAACATTTAAGGCAATGTATAACTAAAACAAAATCATTTTAAACATTAACTTCAACATAATATGGAAAATGTAAAATAAGATAATGCCATTTACTTATTCACATGGATATTCTACTGGTCGAATAATCACATGCAATATCAATAACCACTTTCATAATGATGGAATGCATAATGCCAGACTATCATAACCACGTAGTCAAGGCCTCATGCCAAGACCACAAATAAGATTTTGTCAAGGCCTCGTGCCAAGACACTAGTTTGTCTCATGAGACGTACCGATGCATCGAGAGGCTATAGCGGGCTCCACCCGTCACTTATTAAGTCCAATTCATTCCTCATATGAACACATTTAAACATATCATAAACCATAACATAATCGTATCAAATAAAACATGCATAAAAAAACATAACATTCCCACATTTCAATCACAAGATATCAATACAACACATTGATATAATAAAAACGCTTTCAAAACCATTTTAAATACCAAAATAAAAGAAAGTTAAAACTTTGTATTTATTTTTCATTAGAAAAAAGTGATGGCTTGTAGAGGAAGCCGAAACCAAAATAATGGTCACAGCGGTGGAGAAGTCGTTGTCGCCGCATATGTATGGAAAGAAAAACATTACCTTTTTGTTGTTTAGTAGAACGCTTCGTATAAAAATGATTCCTTTTGAATAAACGTAAATGTCAAAAAAGTTTATACACCGTATAAAAGAAGGTTTTGTATAAAACAAAATATGCCTCAATGAAAAGAGATTGAGACGAAGTCCCATACAAGGATCATTTTTAAAATAAAATATATATATATTATGTGGATTCACTATAAGTACACATAAATAAATTACAAATACAAGATATGACATAATAATATCATGACATAATTTGAAAGTAGGAGATTAACCCAAAGAATGGAAATTGGGTTAAGAAATTCCTTTACCTCGTGTCCGACTTGACTCGATCGTTCATTAACCTCCTGAATAATAAACTAGAGTTAATTTCTATTTACTTAAGAACCTTTTTCATGTTCATTATTACTTTTATATCACTTATTACCATGTTATGAACATTATGTAATTATTTAAGTTAATAATGGTCATTTTGTCGATCTTAGGTACTTGAGTCAAAAATAAACTTCTTATAATTAAAAGTTGGTCATGTGGTGAAATATCCATTATATACATAATTATATTCATGATTTAGATATCATATATCTCATATATATACAGTATATACAAGCATTTATAAAATTTTATAACGTTTAGAGGTAAGAAATGAAATGCACCGTTCATGGAGACGGTAAGCCGTACGTACGCATGAAAGCTACTTTCATTTCTATTTCATATTTAATGGAATGAAGTTATAATTATATAAAGGTATAATATAATTTCAGTATAATATAATGTATAATACCATTTACTCCATCCTTTATACATCCCACATATGGCATTTACGATTCAAATCACTTTGAGGGGGCGGTAGTCCGCACTTCCTAAAATGAAATTATCGTGTTTACCCATAATGGAAATCATAAAGTATACCATAAATGAGAAATAAAGAAGAATAAGGAAAAAATAAACATAATATATATATCATATATGAAAATAGTGTCATCAAAATGGCCACCATTAGAGGTGTTGTATGAATATTGAACAATCATCGTTTTGTGAGGCCGTATTTTTCCACCCACAGAAACAGTATGTTCTTTTACCATTAGACGATGGTGTGTGTAAGTGTAAACCAAATACTTATCATAAAAACATTCTAGTATATTTTAGATACTGTTTTTGTTATAAAATAAAGGAATAAAAAGAGTTTAACGGGTTGGATAAGCAAAATAAAACAAAATAACATAAGAGAAGACATTACCTTAAAATCGGGTAACTCTTTTGATTTGAGCCAAAGGCTTCCTTGGAAAGAATTCAGCCCAATGTTATGCTTATAAGAGTAAGTGAGGGAAGTTTATAGAGTATTTTGGCAGAGTTTGGCTGAGACAAAAGGCTTTGGAAGTGTGAATAAGGTGGTAGTGGTGGGGGCCTTTTATAAGTGGAGAGGAGGGGCACTCTTGGAAAGTAAGGAAATGTTACCTTATTATACAATGATTTTCGGATTATAAAGGTCCCACACATATATAATTCGAGGATAAGGTGATAATGGTTCGAAATATACTCATCCAATAGGTTTTTGACAAGTGTAAGCCTTGTATTTTACATTATCTTTTAATTTTATTTAAATCGTTAATTAATGAGGTAATCGTTGCATCATCATGGTGTCATAAATAATTTAATTTATTTAATGTCTAAAAATTATAAAAAAATTATCATGATGTAGGAAATCTTTTTATATTTCTAATGAATATTTATAGTAAAAAATGTGACTTTTATAACCCCATTTTAAAATTGATATAGTAAACAACTTCTGTTTGGGACATTTTAATTTTAACTTTAAATAAAAGTTATTTATGTCATTTTCCTACCAAAGTGGCTCCATGGGGTCCCCAGGTTGACCCATGGATTTTATTGGTCGTCCATGACACATCCAATAGGGTTAGGAAAAGTTTAATGGTATTTTCATATTTTTATAATATCATATTTACCTTAAATTTTACTAATTACCTTTAATCGTGATTAATTAAACTTAAAATGTACTATTCACAAAAAAATTATTTTAATCCCATTGAACCACATTTTACTCCCTAATGACAACCATTTATGTCGGATTTTTGAAAATCAAATCTCAGAAGTGGTAATATTTCATTTAAACGAAAAATCGGTTATTTAACTACCACTTAGTGGTTTCACTATTCATCAAAAATTGATGTTTTTCAGAACAATGCCAAAATTTCAGCCTAAGATATAATTG
Source organism: Viscum album (assembly GCA_963277665.1). Lineage (NCBI taxonomy): Eukaryota > Viridiplantae > Streptophyta > Magnoliopsida > Santalales > Viscaceae > Viscum > Viscum album. Next base: position 1,891,319,361 of record OY728165.1, on the reverse strand, counting down.
ATATTACAAATTCAAAAATTATGTCTATTTTAAAAAAGTACAAACATATAAGTTTCATTAATTAATTTTATAATTAATTACCACTGTCACAACAAATAGAGTGTTTTTAAGAAACAATATATATCAAAAGATTGACAATTGTTTATGTCCAATTTCAAAGTGGAATTAATTCGAATGACCACCATTTTATATAATAGTAAAAATATATTCTAATTATACTCTAAAACCAATCAATAGTATAATGTATCACTATAAAATACTTTGATTAAAAAAGTTGTTTTTAAGTATTTTTCACTATTCATAAAAATTGGAAGTTCTCAGAAAATTACAAAAAATTCAACTTTGGATAATTTCGATATTACGAATACAAAAATGAAGTCCATTTTGAAATATAAAATTTCTATAATTTTAAAAAGTGGGTATTACTATTCATAACGGTTACTTTGATTAGTTGTGGTGTGTGAGAACTCGAAGTTGCATACAATGCAAACTATTGCATTATTGAATGAGAAGCGTATCGTGGAAGCTCGGGGTGTTACATCTAACATCATTACCAGATTTGGTGTCCCTCATACCATATTGATAGACAGTGGCACCAACTTTTGTTCATCCGAGGTGAGGAATTTATATCAAGAATACAACAATAAATCCAATCATTCCCCTCGATATCATGCAGCGGCCAATGGCCAGATAGAAGCTTTAAACAAGACTCTTTCAAACATACTGCAAAAGATGTTGGATAAAGATATGAAATCATGTCCTAATAAAATCTTTCATGCTTTATGGGCTTATCGAACCACTACCCGCACTACAACGCGGTCACCTCCATATTCATTTGTATATGGAAAGGAAGCAGTCTTTCCAATTGAGGTTCAATTACCCTCGCTCAAAGTATCCATTTGTGATCAGTCATCTATAGATGAACAATCTCAAAAGTGATTGGATGAATTGGAATGGTTAGATGAGAAAGGATTGTGCACCCTGCACCACTTGGAAGTCTATCAGAATCGAATAGCACGAGATTTCAACAAAATAGTTCATCTTTGTGCATTCATTCAGGGATAATTGGTATTTATTCTCAGAACTCCAATGATACCAGGAAAGAAACCCCCAAGATTGAGCCAAAATGGGAAGGACCTTATTTAATACATTAGGTCTACTCCAATGGAGCTTATTCTTTAATCTCAATGGATGGAGAAATAATCACTACTCTAACCAATGCCAGATTTCTGAAGAAGTATTTTGTATAAACACAAAATACATCAACGGTCCATGCATACGACCTTAAACTATTGGAATTACATATTTTCCAACAAGATTCTAAACTACATCATTAGTTACGGTCCATGCATATGACCTTAAACTATTGGAATTTACGTCCAACATGATGTTAAACTGTGACGTCTTAAATAAATGACACTAAAATGTACACAAGTCCCTTACATCCAACAAGACGTTAAACTATATCATCATCCACGGTCCATGAATATGACCATAAACTATTTGTATTTCTTTCATCTCACACGATGTTAAACTACATATCCAATGGTCCATACATATGAACTTAAACTGTTTGCATGTGTCAATGTCCAAGAAGATGTTAAACTGCACCATTATGGTCCATGCATATGACCTTAAACTATTAGCACCATTTTCCAAAAAGATGTTAAAATACACCATTATGGTCCATGCAGATGACCATAAATTATTTTCACCATCGTCCAACATGACGTTAAACTGTGAAAAAGTCTCTAATACGTCCAACATGACATTAAATTATGTCCACCTTTGTCCTTACTACATGACCTGAAATTGCACAGTCCCCCTTTCGTCCAACATGACGTTAAACTATATTGTCCCTGCTACATGACACTAAACTGTGCAGCACCAATAGTCCTCACTACAAGACTTTAAACTGAATAGTCCCTTCATATGTCCTACATGACTTTAAACTATGCATCGTTAAGGTTGTTGCTACCGCTTGTTTCTCACACCGAGTATGACTCACGTGATCTTAGAGTAATCTTCAACCATAAAACCCTCTATAGGCTGCTAACCATGTGTAAGTCGCAACACCATTTTTAGTTCGTTGTTCACAAAAACAACTTGATTAATAATTTATTCTTTAATTGAACTACGCTGACTTTGATCCTTGCCTTCTAGGCTAGGTACATTGGAAACCTCCCAATGTTCAAGCCTAAAATCAATATCTTCACATCAGTTAACAAATATCTCATACGATGTTGATTCGTGAAGCCACTTTCAGAATAAATTCCTTCACATTAGTTCACCTTTGTCCTTTCTATACAACATCAAACTATACAACACCTTTGTCCCGTATGACAGTAAACTACAACATTCTTTGGTACCTTCAACTGAGAGGGAATCATTATTTACATTGATTTCCAATCATGTTATATTCCAAAGACTACATGCATACATGGCAATGCCCGAACCTTTTATCTTGGGTTAAACCATCATTGCACTAAATTCCACTTTCACCCTTCAGATGTATGAACCAAATCTGTATAGATAGTATTTCTAGAACTATGTGGGCTTGATTCCCATTCTTATGGGATACGTAGGAATGTTCGAGCATCCCCCGAATACAGCCCCAAGTCATTGGTCCTAACCCCAAATTCCACTTTCAGTCCCCTGGATGAAAATTCCCTATGAAAACACACACAATGTATTCATTATAATGGTCCATGTTCTATGACCCTAAACTAAGATTTCTTATAATTTTGTCCCACATGACGTTAAACTGTATTTCAAAAACTATGTATGGCTTCATTCCCATCCTTATGGGATACGTAGTGAAGTCCAGCATCTCAATTCAGGACCCAGCACATAATATTATTATGGTTAGCATTGGTCTATGTATCTCTACAGGAATTGAACAAATGCCCATTTTTATGTGTCATACTCCTAGTATTAAATATTTCCGGAACTTTATAACCCTTTTCATGCCTTTTGGTCACAAAATGTCCAATTTGTGAGAGTTATTTTTCCTGACCATGCAGCATGTGCCCTTAGGCGGCCTTGCATAAACAGTCTACATAACAGACTTGTCAGCCAAAAGATACTATTATTTGACTATGAAGCCAATGCCCATAGGTTTTCCTACATAATTCAACCCCCTAACGAGTTTGTTAAATAAGGGTGACTTCATTCTTGGGAAGAAATCCTCTTCTGTTCTTATTGGTCTTATCAACAATATGTAAGGATCCACAAAAAAGTAGTCATCCGTAACATATTTTTCCCATGTTCTTTTTCATGATCTGAATGTATTCAAGTCTATTTTTTATCCCTCTTCCCTATGTTTGGGTTAGAGCTTTATAGGAGTGACATTCATCCAATTCTTAGACAGTCTTTTTTGGAAATATCTTCTCCATATTCAAGTAACTCTCTCCATATGGAATACTCTATGCTTTGGAAAATTTGAATCCCCATAAACTTCCACTGGCTTTTTAGTAATAGAAAAGTAAATTTCTGAGAGTTCTTTTGCCTGACTATGTAGAACGTTCCCTTAGGCAGCCTTGCATAAACAGTCTACATAACAGACTTGTCAACCAAAAGATACTATTATTTGACTATTCATCCAATGCCCTTAGGCGGCGCTGCATAATTCAACCCCCTAAAGGGTTTGTTAAATAATGGTAACTTCATTCATGGGAACTACTTCTTCTAATTCCTTTTAGGCCTTTTTCGTATCATTCTTCGGATTCATAATTTCTTAAGTTATAGTTTACATGTTTTTCTTCATACTTGAGTGTGGTAATATGTTTTCAGATATGTTTTCAAGGAATTGAGTTAATTTTAATCCATTTGGTCAAATCTATTTCGACATTAAACATTATCCTTTTTATTTTCGACATGCATGACATTAAACTGCCCATAAAAGAGAAGGGAACTCTGAATAAAAGTCAAGTCCCAGCTCACTAAACATACATATTGTATGATTTTAGGCAATATTGAGCAATTAAGAGATTCAAAGTTTGTAGGGATATTTAAAATAATCCTATTAAAAATCAAACTATTCTTACTAGGCCCTTTCTTTAAGTAAAATTTAAAGTAGGTATCAAAGAATACAAGAAAAAATGATGGAAGATGAAAGTATTCTTCATTTATACACAAGCGTTAGAAGGACATCCACAGATATGAGTCTCTTCTTTTTTTTCTAAGAATTAAAAAAGGCTTTCAACATAACTCTTCATTTGATTTATGGCATCCCGAGCTTCATCAGAAGACTCCTAGAATTCATTCATTCAACTGGATAAAATAAGAGATGCAGCGATTCCAACTCTTCTTGGGGCAATAGTAAATGAATGTTCTTGAGTGTGGTTTGATAAAATTTTCATGATGATCAAACAGTGACTCTGTTTCTATCCAAGAGATGTAGAAGATGGATACATGGATTTGAGAATGGATCATTGGAAGTAAAGATCCATTTGGAGGGAGTAATCTTTTTATATATTGTTTCTAATGTCATGATAGTCTTCTCTCCATCAACCGGTAGCGAAAAAAATATCAGCCCATGGTTTTCAATTTTCATATCTGCAAGGAAATCGCTGAAGGAAAAATTTAATGTTCACACAATTGTTGTTGTTCTTAATGCACAGCATAATCGAAATAGAGGAGTAGCAGTGCAGCTACATCTCAAGCATGTAATTGTTTTCATCTGGTGTGTTGACTTCTCACAAATGGCCATAGTCATACAAGGGTATATAAATGCTCTGTGGGAAGTCAAGATGATACTTCTTCAGATACTTTTCCAAATATGGAAGAGTGCTGTCATAGACAGTATAATAATCATAGCCAATGATACTCATCATATCATCAACTCACTTACTAGCCAGTTCATAAGCCGTTCCGATTCTCTTGGGAGCCATTTAATCTGCACAAAAGTTGAATAATTAACTCTTAAGTAAGTTTATTTTTCTTAAATTTTGTGATGAAAAGTGAAAAAATGGATAAGGCTTTAAGGCGCGCAAGTCCAAATGTTAGAGCGCAAGTATCAGTGTGTCACGTAGGTTTTGGAGTGCAAGTATCACTGCACAAGTCCAAATACCTCTACAGTAACGTGACAATAATGAAACTGTGGAAAACATAGCAACTTTCATGGTGAAGGCAACCTGTGTGGCGAGAGGTTGAAAATCGGAAATTCAGTGCACTGCGCGAGGAATGACTGCTTATATATAGGCCAGGCCTCAACCCTGCGCGCCTAAAGCTAGATCGCGCAACCAGCTGTGCTGAGGCCTGCATGACTCGCACTTTCGTTATGCCATCTGCGCGCTCAACACTTGCGCACTGAAGTTTCCTTGGTTTTCTTCTTTCCTCAGAGTTACATCCTCATTTCTTTCGGATCCAACTCTGAGGGGGGACTTTTTTGGATTCTCCTTTCCATCACAGAGTCTAACGAATTGAAAAGGGAAATACCTTGAACTCAAAATGATTTATCCTTTGAAGAAACATCAAAAATTGACAAAGGAATGAACAAAGGATCTAATGCACATGGGTAGCACAAGTTCCACCAAGGTTGCGCAAGTATACTTGCATGACAACCATTGGTCACACAGGTGACTTGCGCGCCCGCTTTGAATTTCGCCCCGGGTCTTCTCCAGCCTATAAATACACCCTCTGGGCCACCCATTTTAGGGAAGAAAAATTCCAGAAACTCAGATTTGAGCTCCCGGTGCCCTAGTCTCTTCTCAAAGATTCCGAACACTTCTAAGGTAGTGTATTACCTATAATGGAAGATCTGACGAGGGGAAGGAAGGCCTAAGTGTTGAAACTCATCAACACTTGTGCACCTAAGTGGCCAGCCCTTAGGAGACATGGCCACACTTGCGCGTCACCTTACCCCTTCAACAAAACTTGATCGCCCCTCTTTTGGAAGCCTCTAGGGATAGTACTAAGGGCTTGAGCCAAGTCTCTCCCAAGTATTACCCTAAGGGTTGACTGTCACGCAAGTACCCTTGTGTCGCGCAATTATACTTGCCTGACCAGGACATCAGCGCCCACACAGGACTTGCGCACCACCTTTTTTTGGGTGTCCCTCCTGCCTATTTCACCTCTATTATGCCTATCCACTCATCCTCATCATGATTAATCCTTCAGAACTCTCTCCAAAGTCATTAATGAAATGATTTACTTGTTGTCTTCCTTCTCTGAAATGAATTATATGGAACATCTTTTAAAACCTAGTGTTTTTCATATATTCCTGTCACTAAGGTCCAAGATTTCATTCATTCAACCTCATCCTTTACGATGAGAATCCTTAACCTTGGCCCCCTTTTCAAGAGTATGCCCCAGTCCATGTTGTCTTAATATGGGAATCCTCCTTAGGAGTAAGACCCAATCCTAATTTCATAACATGGGCATCCTTTTCAGGAGTAATCCCCAGTCATAAATTCCATTAACATAGGCCTCCTTCTCAAGAATAAGTCCATTGTCTCAAGTCTCTTTAACAAATGGGCCTCTTTCTCAAGAGTATGTCCCAATCTCAAGTTCCCTTATCCTGGTCCTCCTTTTCAGGAGTAATCCCTAGTCTTCAAGTTCCCAAATATAGGTATCCTCCTCAGAAGTATGCCCCAACCATAATTCTATTAATCTGGGATTCCTTTTCAGGAATAAGCCCCAGTATCAAAACCTACAAATATGGGAATCCTTCTTAGAACTAAACCTCAAGTCCATTAACCTTGGCCTCCTCCTTAGGAGTAAGCCCCAGTTTTCAAATTTCCTTAACCTGGGCCTCCTCCTTAAGAGTAATCCCTAGTTCTCAAATCCAATAACCCGGGCCTCCTCCTTAGGAGTAAGCCCAAGTCATAATTTCTCTTAACCAGTATTAATTTACGTTTGATTTGCACTTCGTTCTCAGGAATAAAACCCAATCATAACTCCTCTCTTAATTTTGGCATCTTTTTTAGGAGTAAACCCCACGTTAGAGTATCCAAATTCCCATAAAGTACATATAACTTTATGGACATTGTTCTTGGGTTTCTTCCATGAAGTAAATCCTAATATTCATCTAATTGGGAAGTCATTAATACATAATCCCCACATCATTTCTTATGATGGCACAATTGTCTGGTTTTACCAATACCTCTAGTTTCTCACACCGAGCATGACTCACATGATCTTATAGTGTAAAAGTAATTATGACATCTTTCATTGAGCCATAAAGCATGTATAAAAATCATACTCCCTTACTCGAACTAAATGGGTTTTGATTCCTTGTCTAAAAAAGGATACTTATGTAGCCCATCTGCGGGTACGATCCCAACTCAAAAATAATCCATGTCCTCTTGAATGATAATAAACGTCAAGTGCCCCACTAAGTAGCTTTAAAACCAGTATGGTCATCATAATGACCAAGAGACTTTTATGTATTGAAGGATACCATTGAATAATAATATCTAACAAATAAATAAGATTCTCTATCAATGAAGAACCTCGAATACATAAAAAAGATTCTCTAAATTTTCTACATATCAAATCATTTATTGTCAGATCTAAAGGAAAGATCATTTTATACTTGGTAATTTAAAAAGGATTCACGAACATAACTTAAATCTATAAGGAGAGTCCTAGATTATACAATAATTCCCCTCAAAAAGTTGTGATGAGTCTGACCTCCCATCCTCTCGAGCAATACAAATTCTTAACCCTCATCAGTTCACAAATAATGAGCACTACTGTAACACCCCAGGATTTCAGAGTGTGTTATTTCTTAAAAATAATTCAATAACTTGCACTACACGCAACACCGAGTTCAATCACACCATTAAAAGAGGTCATGAATAGTATTAACTACATTTTGAACTTTATATAATCCTTATAATTTTAGAATCCCTATTATGAGTTTCTTAGTCATAATGCAAGAACAAATTCATTTTCAGTATTTCACTTTTATCAACTTCTAATAGTGAAACCTTTTTAAATACAATATTTTAAACTTTTTGACTAAATGGAGACATCAAAAAATTTAAAATGAAACTTCCCAAGCGTCCACGGTACGCTTTCCTTTGGATAAAACAGTAGCGTGTGTTGTACGCAACTTCGAGTTCTAACACACCGTAACCAATCAAACTAGTTGTTATGAATAGTAATACCTACTTTTTGAAGTTATATATATTTTATATTTTAAAATGGAATTCATTTTTGGATTCGGAATATCAAATTTAGCCTAAGGTGAAATTTTGGTACTTTTCGGATAACTTTCATATTTTGATGAATAGTGAAAATTACTAAATTTTAATTAAAAACAACTTTTTTAATCAAAATAATTAATAGTGATAAATTATGAATTTGAGTGGTTTTAAAGTATATTTAGAATATATTTTTACTATTTAATATAATGTTGGTCATTGGACATAATTTTACAATTAAACCGAACATAAACAAGTGTCAATCTTTTGATAGTTATTATCTCTTAAAAACACGCTTTTTGTTTTGACAGCGGGAATTAATTTTAAATTAATTTCTGCCACTTCTGTGTTTTGAATTTAGGAAAATGGATTCCATATTTGTAATCAGGATGTTCAAATTGTGTAAATGGGTAACTTTTATTTTTAGACATTTTGAATAATTACTGCGGTAAATATTTTATTTACCATGGTTAAGGGTAAATCCGGTAAATAAGGGTTAAAAAATAATATTATAATAATACTAAATTACCCTAAAACGTGTCTTAACCCTATTGGTTGATACATGGTCGACCATGGGAATCTTTGGGTCTATTTTGGGACCCCATGGATCCACTTGTAAGTGATAATGACACTTTATTTTAATTTAGTTAAAATTAATTCCAAAATTACACAAGCATATATCTTTTAGAACAACAATTTTTACATAGGGTTATATATGTTGGATTTTAGATTATAAATATTCATTAGAAATCTAAAAAGATTTCCTACATAATTCTATTTTATTTATAATTTTTAGACATTGAATAATTTATTTTATTTATGACACAATGATGATGCAGTAATTACTATAATAGTGAAAAATTAAAATAATTGATATTATAAATACCCAAATAATTATAATATGAAACTTTTAATGAATTAAACTAATTTTATATGATAATAGGATATATTATGATTGATTTAATTGACTTTGTTAGAAGTAATCAATCTGTTAGGAGTTTCAAAAAAATCAACTATTGAATAGTGTCAAAATTGACATAAAAGAGTTCTTAAAACAAATATTATATTATTAATTGATATTAAATTCCTAAAAATCTAAGGTTCGGCCAAGAGAGTTATATTATGATATGTTACTCATTAATGGACCACTTGGGGGTCTCTTGGATGTATATAGTAAGTTTATTAACCATATTATATAAAAATACAAAGAGACATTGTAAAAGTGAAACTAATTAACTTAGAGTTAATACTTAAAGATAAGGTTAATATAAGTACCCAAACCTGTCTAAATTCTATTGGTTGAGTGGTTTTCGACCTATCCACACCTTAACCTTTGAATAGTCAACTTTGGTGCCATTATAAACCGAATATGAATTTATTATAAATTAATATTTCTAGCTTTTCCAAAGGTGCCCCTCACCCCTCTTATAAAAGCGCACTCCTCCTTCTCATTTCTTCACACCTTCAAAGCCTTTTGGTTCGGCCAAACTCTGCCCAAATAATCTCCCAACATCTCTCACTATAACCTAGAGGCCTTAGTTTGATCAGAAAGCCAACCTAAGGAGCCCTTTTGATCAAATCAAAAGGAAGAACCCGAAGAAGAGGTAATGATTTCACCACCCTTTTCTAAGTTCCTTTCTTCTTCCACTTCCTCTTTCTTTGTTCTTACCATTCTAAAATAATAACTCCAGTATCTTACATATACTGTGATGTTATTATAAATATGGCACAACCATATTCAGTATTCTATCCACCCTTTGAATAACATGTCACCATACGTGCGTACGTACGGCTTACCGTCTCCACGTCGTGGTGTAATTGTTATTCAATATATTATTATTTGGATGGGTATAATAATGATGTGTAACTCATGTAAATAATAAATATAACATGTTAATGATTCTGTATATATGATATACCATTCATTTATATATTATTTTAATATCAAAAGAATGATATTGTCGCTCGTGCGTACGTACGGACTACCGTCTCCACGAACGCGATGAGATTCATTCTCCATCGTAACCATTCAAGTATAATTATCATTTGATGATTTAAAAATGATGTTTAAGGACTAGATATAATTCTGGATATGAATAAGATACAACAACCATGGCTTATGTAACAAAACATATAAAGAAAATGAGTAAGTTAACACCCGAAACGACGATAATTCTAAGATATTATTAACAAATCAATGTTAAAAGATCATATATGATATCATATTAATATATATGATTCTTGTATAATTTAATAACAATTATTTCACCATTATACAGGAGGTTAACCTACCCCAACCAAGGAAAAGTACAAGGTAAGGGTTATTTCACAATCTCTTCATCATTCGAGGTTGTTTATACGTAATAATCTACTGGGATCTCTTTATCATCCACATCCATGTTTCTTCGAAATGTATTTCAAAACATTTTTACTATTTACAAGAATATGGGTTAAGGTCATTTATACCCTTGTTTGAATTTTTATAAGAGGTTTATAAAGGAATCTTTCCGTCGTTTTCAAAACAAGGTCCTTTTTAACCTTTTCGACGGAATTGAGGTAAGAATGTTTTTTTTAACTTATACGGCGGGTGCGGTTATTTTCCACCGTTATAAAGTCATTGAAGATTTCCATACAAGATTATAAGAATATTTTCAAAGAAAATGTTTTATTTTATATGCATCTTAAATGATTTCAAAATAAAAGGAGATACTTCTTTAAAAAGAATTTTGATTTCATCTATGTCAACATCCTTTGATGGATTTTAAGATTATTTGAAGTTGATTTATTATGATACAAAACTTCTATATTGTATTGAAGGTTTTGTGATATGTTTGACTGTGGATGTGCTATTTTACACCATTCATAGTTTATGGTGAAACTATTGACATTTCGTATGCTAGTTTTAATCCGAATGTTTATGTTATATTTCAAACTTTTCTTCAGATGAATGTGCTAAACAAGTATGTTCCGGGTTGGGGACCGGTAAAAGTAAGCCCTCCAGGTTGGGGACTGGTTAAAGTAAGCCCTCCAGGTTAGGGACTGGTAAAAGTATGCCCTCCGGTTTGGTCTCCGGTTATTAGAGGTACTCCGGGTTGGTGTCCGGTTATTAGAGGCACTCCGGGTTGGTGTCCGGTTATTAGAGGCACTCCGGGTTGGGTTCCGGTTAGAAGTAACCCCTAGGTCTTGGGATGAGGCCTAGACAATGAAATTAACGTTTGACATTATGCATTCCAACATTATGAAAGTGGTTATTGATTTTTGCATGTGATTATTCGATTAGTAGAATATCCATGTGAATAAGTAAATGGCATTATTTCATTTTATTTATGCCATACCATGTTGAAAGTTCATATTTAAAAGGCTTTTGTTTTAGTTATACATTGCCTTAAATGTTTATTCTTATTTATGAAAGTTTCCGCTATATTGTTATCCTTACTGGGCATTTGAGCTCACCCCTTTTCTATGTTTTATTTTTCCCAGGAAGTGAAGAAGTAAATTATGAATGACCTGCAGGGATTTTATGAGGGGATAATAGTGTGGTCTATTGAGACATTATGTTGTTGTAGTAGTTTTTCATTTTATAATGTAATGTAAAACTTATGAATATATCTGGTATTTTCCAAGGCTACTAAACCAATCGGTCTTTCGAGATTTGATCTTTCTTATGATCATGCCAATGTTACGAAGTAATGCACCGACTCTGGGTAGCTGGGGTCGGGGCGTTACAGTTGGTATCAGAGGAAGTTTAGTACAAACCTTGGAAGCTAGATTTAGATAAACTCTGATTAGAGCACGTAGACCTAAGATGAACTTTGAGGATTAGTATAGAAGAACTTCCTAGAATTTTGGTATTGTAGAGATTTTGTGAGTTTTCCAAGCAATACATCCCTGTCTGGATACGAGCAGGTAGAGGCGGCTCTGGCACAGATGTACCTAGGGGTAAAACCCGAAAACACCGCTTTGAGCTAGACTCGAACGGGAACTGGTGCACGACAACGGGCCTTGCTGCACTCTTGGTTACGACACTCCCGGGGGATATGCTTAGGATAACTCTCATTTTCTTTACAAATCATTTTGAAGGGATTATGAGTATATACTTCCTCAAAGAAAACATTATTATGATTATGGATTATATCCATAAATAGTTCAATTTATGTTAGGTGTTTTATAAGTATGGGATTATGTATTTTGATTCATAAACTGATCTAGTTTATGCCATGGTATAGAAATGGCGCCCAGTAGAAGGAATGAGAACACCAGAAATACACATGATTCAAAGAGAATGAAGGATCATATCTTTCATGGTCTTAAGCTAGAATTTATAAGAGAAATAGTCTCCCATGTATTATCATCATATGAAGAAATAATATCATGTGTTGATAAGATATGTAAAGAGTTTACTGAGTCCTATGGCTTTGAAGGGAAGCAAGAGAAGAAAAGGATGGAAGAGAGAAAGATGGATAAAGGGAAGAGGGAAAAGAAGAATTTCCCCATATGTGGTAACTGTGGAAAGAAACACCCTGGAACTTTCCTAAAAGGAATTGGAGTTTGTTATAAGTGTGGAGAAAAAGGGCACAAAGTACGTGACTGCAAGGGTAAGAAAATGGTTTTAAATGTACAATGCTTCATTTGCAAGGAGTTTGGACACTACGCGAACCTATGTCCCAGTCATCAGACTATGCCGCAAATGATGTTATTGGATAATAATCATGTTATGATACTACCACAGATGAAGAGGAATGATTAGAGTTCTTATGTTGATTATGTCAATTGAGCTTTGTATCAACAATGTACTTGTTATAATAATTATGGAGTATATAAGGATTGTACTGCAGTACTATTTCATTAAGGACTTGAGATTGTGTGGAACAAAGAAAAGTGACTCATTAGCAGGATAGATTTTTGGAAAATATATGGTTGAGAGAATGATAAACCATAATATAGTTCTGATACTGAGGTAGTGATTTTGGAATAATATGTGATTGTTTTGGATAAATTATATTGGATATTCTTGACTACCTTGGAACTGATTAATGATTTGTATATTCCATCATTGTTGGGGTTTAAAACATTTTTGGATTAATGAAGTATATCCAGCATTCTATATGGAATAAGGGAGCATGAATGTAATCAATAAGGAATATGGTAATACATGATGAAGGTATTCATATGCTATTACGGGGTAAAAAGGATCTATATTATGTTTACCTTCCTTATGAATGTTGGACTGTGAGTTTGGACAGAAGTATTTTGGATAGTTCTAGTTTGGATTATTTTGGATTGCCATAAAAGGACAACACGGAGGTCGGGCGGCAACCCGTCGCGTCCGGCAAGGCTGCGAGACTTGAACCCGCAACTGAAGGGCGACAAGGGTGTATCACATACCACTGGCCCACGAGATGTCCTGGATTAAATAATGTAGTTTTTATTAAAAGACCTTGTAGATGAATTATAAATTCGTTTATTTTGGAACCCTATACGAATAGTGTAAATAAATATTTTTTTACATTCTATTATCTTTTAGAGTGAAAGATGAGTTTGTGGTAGAAATTTATTAATGGATAAAACTCTAATTATAAAGTAAGTATATCTCCTTATGATCTTAGCCAATCTCATAAAAAATTCCTCAATATTAAGAAAAGCAAATTAGAACAAAAATGTTTTCCTAGATGGTACCTTAAATCATCACTAATTTTTGGCTTTGGGATTTTTGGCCTTTTTATAGCCATGTTCTCTACCACTCTCCATCAGATAATTGATGGTTAGATTTTTCTTCCATATCCATATTTTCCTACATGGAACCCTAGTATGTGTTATTTTCGGTAATCTTCATACTTTCCACTCTTTATTTTAAATAGAGGCCTCATTAATTCATTTTTCGATGTGGGATTTCAACTAAGATATTTTGAAATGTCAAAAATGTGTTGTCCCAATACCCTATATTTTGTTGAACCGATGGTACTTCAAATCATCATAGATTGATGAGTTTAAGGACCTCAATTTTATACTTGTTTGTGATTGATGACCTCAATCACTACCTATAAATATTTACGTTTTTCCTCCGATTATATGTCTCCAATTTCCACCAATGTTCTCCTAATCGATATCATAATTTGGTGGTGACCCTTTAATTTCTCTTTTCCTCATATTAAGACTAAATTTTAGTAACCCAATTTCCAATGTGGGTTTTCCCACAAATATATTTTCTACTTTCAACCTTTTATCTTCGAAGAACAATTTCAAATTGCGAGGACGCAATTTATTGAAGGAGGGGAGAATGTAACACCCCAGGATTTCAGAGTGTGTTATTTCTTAAAAATAATTCAATAACTTGCACTACACGCAACACCGAGTTCAATCACACCATTAAAAGAGGTCATGAATAGTATTAACTACATTTTGAACTTTATATAATCCTTATAATTTTAGAATCCCTATTATGAGTTTCTTAGTCATAATGCAAGAACAAATTCATTTTCAGTATTTCACTTTTATCAACTTCTAATAGTGAAACCTTTTTAAATACAATATTTTAAACTTTTTGACTAAATGGAGACATCAAAAAATTTAAAATGAAACATCCCAAGTGTCCACGGTACGCTTTCCTTTGGATAAAACAGTAGCGTGTGTTGTACGCAACTTCGAGTTCTAACACACCGTAACCAATCAAACTAGTTGTTATGAATAGTAATACCTACTTTTTGAAGTTATATATATTTTATATTTTAAAATGGACTTCATTTTTGGATTCGGAATATCAAATTTAGCCTAAGGTGAAATTTTGGTACTTTTCGGATAACTTTCATATTTTGATGAATAGTGAAAATTACTAAATTTTAATTAAAAACAACTTTTTTAATCAAAATAATTAATAGTGATAAATTATGAATTTGAGTGGTTTTAAAGTATATTTAGAATATATTTTTACTATTTAATATAATGTTGGTCATTGGACATAATTTTACAATTAAACCGAACATAAACAAGTGTCAATCTTTTGATAGTTATTATCTCTTAAAAACACGCTTTTTGTTTTGACAGCGGGAATTAATTTTAAATTAATTTCTGCCACTTCTGTGTTTTGAATTTAGGAAAATGGATTCCATATTTGTAATCAGGATGTTCAAATTGTGTAAATGGGTAACTTTTATTTTTAGACATTTTGAATAATTACTGCGGTAAATATTTTATTTACCATGGTTAAGGGTAAATCCGGTAAATAAGGGTTAAAAAATAATATTATAATAATACTAAATTACCCTAAAACGTGTCTTAACCCTATTGGTTGATACATGGTCGACCATGGGAATCTTTGGGTCTATTTTGGGACCCCATGGATCCACTTGTAAGTGATAATGACACTTTATTTTAATTTAGTTAAAATTAATTCCAAAATTACACAAGCATATATCTTTTAGAACAACAATTTTTACATAGGGTTATATATGTTGGATTTTAGATTATAAATATTCATTAGAAATCTAAAAAGATTTCCAACATAATTCTATTTTATTTATAATTTTTAGACATTGAATAATTTATTTTATTTATGACACAATGATGATGTAGTAATTACTATAATAGTGAAAAATTAAAATAATTGATATTATAAATACCCAAATAATTATAATATGAAACTTTTAATGAATTAAACTAATTTTATATGATAATAGGATATATTATGATTGATTTAATTGACTTTGTTAGAAGTAATCAATCTGTTAGGAGTTTCAAAAAAATCAACTATTGAATAGTGTCAAAATTGACATAAAAGAGTTCTTAAAACAAATATTATATTATTAATTGATATTAAATTCCTAAAAATCTAAGGATCGGCCAAGAGAGTTATATTATGATAGGTTACTCATTAATGGACCACTTGGGGGTCGCTTGGATGTATATAGTAAGTTTATTAACCATATTATATAAAAATACAAAGAGACATTGTAAAAGTGAAACTAATTAACTTAGAGTTAATACTTAAAGATAAGGTTAATATAAGTACCCAAACCTGTCTAAATTCTATTGGTTGAGTGGTTTTCGACCTATCCACACCTTAACCTTTGAATAGTCAACTTTGGAGCCATTATAAACCGAATATGAATTTATTATAAATTAATATTTCTAGCTTTTCCAAAGGTGCCCCTCACCCCTCTTATAAAAGGGCACTCCTCCTTCTCATTTCTTCACACCTTCAAAGCCTTTTTGTTCGGCCAAACTCTGCCCAAATAATCTCCCAACATCTCTCACTATAACCTAGAGGCCTTAGTTTGATCAGAAAGCCAACCTAAGGAGCCCTTTTGATCAAATCAAAAGGAAGAACCCGAAGAAGAGGTAATGATTTCACCACCCTTTTCTAAGTTCCTTTCTTCTTCCACTTCCTCTTTCTTTGTTCTTACCATTCTAAAATAATAACTCCAGTATCTTACATATACTGTGATGTTATTATAAATATGGCACAACCATATTCAGTATTCTATCCACCCTTTGAATAACATGTCACCATACGTGCGTACGTACGGCTTACCGTCTCCACGTCGTGGTGTAATTGTTATTCAATATATTATTATTTGGATGGGTATAATAATGATGTGTAACTCATGTAAATAATAAATATAACATGTTAATTATTCTGTATATATGATATACCATTCATTTATATATTATTTTAATATCAAAAGAATGATATTGTCGCTCGTGCGTACGTACGGACTACCGTCTCCACGAACGCGATGAGATTCATTCTCCATCGTAACCATTCAAGTATAATTATCATTTGATGATTTAAAAATGATGTTTAAGGACTAGATATCATTCTGGATATGAATAAGATACAACAACCATGGCTTATGTAACAAAACATATAAAGAAAATGAGTAAGTTAACACCCGAAACGACGATAATTCTAAGATATTATTAACAAATCAATGTTAAAAGATCATATATGATATCATATTAATATATATGATTCTTGTATAATTTAATAACAATTATTTCACCATTATACAGGAGGTTAACCTACCCCAACCAAGGAAAAGTACAAGGTAAGGGTTATTTCACAATCTCTTCATCATTCGAGGTTGTTTATACGTAATAATCTACTGGGATCTCTTTATCATCCACATCCATGTTTCTTCGAAATGTATTTCAAAACATTTTTACTATTTACAAGAATATGGGTTAAGGTCATTTATACCCTTGTTTGAATTTTTATAAGAGGTTTATAAAGGAATCTTTCCGTCGTTTTCAAAACAAGGTCCTTTTTAACCTTTTCGACGGAATTGAGGTAAGAATGTTTTTTTTAACTTATACGGCGGGTGCGGTTATTTTCCACCGTTATAAAGTCATTGAAGCTTTCCATACAAGATTATAAGAATATTTTCAAAGAAAATGTTTTATTTTATATGCATCTTAAATGATTTCAAAATAAAAGGAGATACTTCTTTAAAAAGAATTTTGATTTCATCTATGTCAACATCCTTTGATGGATTTTAAGATTATTTGAAGTTGATTTATTATGATACAAAACTTCTATATTGTATTGAAGGTTTTGTGATATGTTTGACTGTGGATGTGCTATTTTACACCATTCATAGTTTATGGTGAAACTATTGACATTTCGTATGCTAGTTTTAATCCGAATGTTTATGTTATATTTCAAACTTTTCTTCAGATGAATGTGCTAAACAAGTATGTTCCGGGTTGGGGACCGGTAAAAGTAAGCCCTCCAGGTTGGGGACTGGTTAAAGTAAGCCCTCCAGGTTAGGGACTGGTAAAAGTATGCCCTCCGGTTTGGTCTCCGGTTATTAGAGGTACTCCGGGTTGGTGTTCGGTTATTAGAGGCACTCTGGGTTGGTGTCCGGTTATTAGAGGCACTCCGGGTTGGGTTCCGGTTAGAAGTAACCCCTAGGTCTTGGGAAGAGGCCTAGACAATGAAATTAACGTTTGACATTATGCATTCCAACATTATGAAAGTGGTTATTGATTTTTGCATGTGATTATTCGATTAGTATAATATCCATGTGAATAAGTAAATGGCATTATTTCATTTTATTTATGCCATACCATGTTGAAAGTTCATATTTAAAAGGCTTTTGTTTTAGTTATACATTGCCTTAAATGTTTATTCTTATTTATGAAAGTTTCCGCTATATTGTTATCCTTACTGGGCATTTGAGCTCACCCCTTTTCTATGTTTTATTTTTCCCAGGAAGTGAAGTAGTAAATTATGAATGACCTGCAGGGATTTTATGAGGGGATAATAGTGTGGTCTATTGAGACATTATGTTGTTGTTGTAGTTTTTCATTTTATAATGTAATGTAAAACTTATGAATATATCTGGCATTTTCCAAGGCTACTAAACCAATCGGTCTTTCGAGATTTGATCTTTCTTATGATCATGCCAATGTTATGTAATAATGCACCGACTCTGGGTAGCTGGGGTCGGGGCGTTACAACTACCTTTGGAAAGTAGGTCCAAATGGATAAGGAATCATTGGATGTTTCCGATTCTATGAAAAAACCCATTAGAAACCGCTTGTAATGTTTAAAAATTAAATCAATGAGGTCATTCACAATTACAGAGGAAATAGTCCCCAAGGAGGCCCAAATAGTTTGTGTGATTACATCCTAGTAGGTAACCACCCAGATGTCTATACAGTTCTATGGAGCACAAAGATGTTTTCAAAACAAGTGTCTGTAAGTAGTAATGTATGTGTGAATGACCAAGGCATATAAATACATAAAATAAGTAATACCAAACATCCTCTCAAGGATCCCTACAACAAATGTCAGCTCCTAACAAGGAATCTATAATCAATATAATCAAACAACCCGACCTTGCCATACATCCATCCATATCATGCCTACACAGCCTTGTCATATAAAGAAACCATATGAAATCCCATATCCTTACTATACAACCAAATATGCATATCACAAGGTAATACCATATAATTAAATGTAGATTACAATGGGTCATATCCATGGTGTATAAGACCAAGGCATCATCATTGAGTCCTAGGATCATTGTGATGGAAACTTGGTATAGGAAGTAGTTGGAGTCCTCAGAGAATGCTTACCAACATGTCCTACAGAAGTCTAGGAAAGATGGATCCTAGGGGTATCAAAGCTCGAGGCTTCCCGTGAAATCATGTTTTGAGGTGGATACTGAGCCAAGGCATCCACTACCATGTTATATATCCATGGACATCCATCCATGGAAACTATACCATCATCGAATATTTTATACCATATTACAATTTACAACCATAAGAGTCTACCCACTCATATAAACAATTCAATTCAATGAGCATACACACACATTTAAACCATTACATCCCAAGAGTATACCCACTCATGTACTCTAAAACCATTAATCGTGTCCATTGTTATACTTACCCATTTATCACTGATATTCATTTAACACATCACATGGTTATATCCACCCATTAATCACTATTACTAATTTTTTTTTAAGTAAACTAAAAACAACATGTGAGAATACTCACTCATTTAAAAAATTAAATTTACGAATTTAATAATTTTAGGCATGGAATATTAGGATAACATAAGGCATGGAGGCAGGACATCTCTTATGCATGTAATTTGGCCTCATTTAATTAAAAATGAGCTTCCATAGACTTGGACAACTCGAGAATACACCTATTGGGTATTTCATAAAAGTTTAAAACCAAAGAAAATGCATGGAACACCCCATGTGAGGCCTTTGGTTTGAGAAACAACCACAAACCCATCTAAAATAACCCAAGGGATTCCCTAACAGGTCCTACTTTATCTATTTCAGATTAACATTCGAAATCTAAAACCATGCCTGAAGTGCATTGTGTTGCATTTGTTGTCAATGAGGCATGAAGTTGTCATGGAATGAATGGATGTCAAGGAATGTCAAGATGTGAATGCCAAAGGTTGTAATGGTGTTGGTGGTGAAGGAGAATGGCCATGGTACTAAGATGCATGTCACTTAGGAGATTCACTAAGTGGTATTGGAAATTGTGGTTGAAACATTCTCCATGCACATCAGACGATTGTTGAGCTGATCTTTAAGTTCATAGAACTTGTATCAACTGGATACAAAGTCACAACATTGTTTGAAGACCATGCATTGTATTGACAATGCATGAGGAGCTGAAGAAGATCCATTCACTACTTATAAGTGGATGAAGTGGTTTAATGAAGTCCATGCACTATCACTTAGTGCATGTGAATCAGAAGATGTTCCAATTGATCTCTGATTAGATCAATGAAGATTATTGAAGAAATATTTGATTCAGGAGCTCGGTTGAAGATGAAGAAACCTTCGAGAATTCCATTCTTAAATGTTGATTATATGTTGAAGAATAATGGAGGAATTCTAATGAAGAAGATTAATGCTTGAATTCTCAAGAAGAATATGAAGGAGAAGAAAGGATTGAAGTGGTTCTCTTGATATGGCTTGAACTCATTGAATACTTTGTTTTTAACAAAGTCATTATATTTGCCTTTGCCAAAAAATATGGCCAGCCAAGGCACCTTGGGGGTTCAACCCCAAGGCATGGGCACTAGGGCACCACGCCCGGGGAAACCCGTGGGGCGAGCCAGGGCGGTATGGCGCACCCGTAGGACACCGCATGGGCGCCTGGGGCACGCTCGGAGGAGCGCGGTAGGGGCCGTGTATAAGCCCCCGAGGGTACGCGATGGTGAAGCCCGCGCACCCGAGGATGCATAGTGGGCGCCAGTGGCGCGCCCGCAGGGAGCATAGGGGGGCGCAGAGCGCGCCCGCAGAGAGAACCCGGTGCGGGGCGGCACCGGGAGGGGAGAAGTTCAACTGAAGTGAGGATGGGAGCGGAACATTGATAAACCGTGGAAAAATCGGCCGCCGTTTCGATGTGGGACGCACTTTTTTCACCAGGAGCGAATCCCAGCCGCTCATCTGATCCCACGGACGATCGGAGCCGCTCATCTAATCCGCCGCGGCCCATCCTGATCGCGGCCGTCCAAATATTTGATCCGACGGCTCTCCGCGCGTCTTCTTCCCCGCGCCATGCGAAGCCACCCGCGACGTCCCCGCTGAACCAGAGGCCATCCGACCACCGGATTTTGAGATCCCGGCCACCATAAATCGAACCGAAGTGTCCTTTGTGATCCTCTGAGCCTACTGATCACATCCATGCCTTAAAATGTACATACATATGTGAAATGGAGTTTTTCGAAGAACGGCCGAGGAAAATGAAGTTGCTGAGGCTTCGTGCATTCTTGATTTGCATGGTTTGTGCTTTAACAGAGACATGCATGCGTTCGAAAACGCATGCACGTGAGGGGAACCGAAAATGAGAAAACACGCATTAATACAGTGAAGAAGAACGTGATATGCGGAAGATCTTTTTAACGCGTTTGAAGTATTCAAAGACGCCACAGATTTCGGGCATTCAAAATGTATTTCCCCGCAAATCATTCATGCACCTCCTCTGCCTATATAAAGAGAAGTCTGAGGCCGAGTGAAGGTTGCTGTTCATTCGTGAAGACCCGCGTGTGCTCTTCCTCACGAAGTTGAAGCCCCGCGCAAGTAAACTTGCGCGGCCTGAGTTCCTTGCGCGCAACACCTTTGCGTGACAAGAAGAAGGGGACCCTGCGCGCTAATCTTTGTGCAGCAGGAAGTACCCAGGGCCGCATCACTTTGCGTGCCCGTGGTTGAAGCCCGAGGGCTTGCGCGCCCCGCGGCTTGGTACCTTGCATGACTGCGGCTAAAGAGCCTTGCACGGCTACCTTGCGCGACTTGTTCCCTTGAGCTTGCGCGGCTTGCACCCTGTGCGGTGTAGAAGAGGAAACATCCACGGGCAATGTTGTGTGCTAAAAGGAGAAAACACCCTCTCCGCGGACAGCGTGTGTGCCAAGTGGAAAAGAGAACCCGAGGCCATACCTTATGGTTGTGCCAAATTGAAGAACACACCTTGTGTGTGCATTTGAAAAAGAGGCAGTAGCCTTGGGTGTGTGCAAGAAGAGAAGGAAGTCCGAGCCTTTGTGCCTTGTGTGCCAAGTGAAGTGGAAGACCACACTTTGAGTGTGTTTAAGAATTGGAGAAGGCCATACTTTGTGTGTGCATTTGAAGAAGAAGGCCGTAGCCCTTGTGTGTGAAAAATGAAGAACCATGTGTGTGCATAAGTGAAGTGCACACTTTGAAGAAGATTAAAAGGACAAGGAAGTGTGTGGGCTTAGTAAGTGAAGTAGGCCAAGCCTTGTGTTTGCTAATTGATCAAAGGAAGTGTGTGTGTGCAAACAAAACAAGTAGGCCGAACCTAGGTGTGTGCAAAGTGTACACATTTAGAAGAAAGAAGAAGAGGAGAAGACCCACACAAAGTACAACACACTTTTAAGTGTGTAAACAAATTGAATTAATTGTGTGAAGTTCAAAGAAGGTGTGTGCTTAAAGAGACTACACCCTTTGTGGGTTTACTGCACCAAGAAGAGAAAGAGGAGAGTGCATGCATGCATGCATGCACGTGCACACGTGAACAAAGCCAAATCAGTGGTGTGCATTTGAGTTGTCCAAGACCAGGAGGTTCTTGAAGAATTGAGAAGGCCATGCTATCAGTGCATGAGGATGAAGAGCTTCCATGCACTCAGTGCATGAAGTTGAAGTGATGTGAGACTGAGCCAGACTGAAGTGAAAGATATTGTTTGTCTGAGTTTTCAGTATTTGAGAAGAGCCTGATCAACAGAAGTGATCAGAAGTTGCAGAGCAAGACCAACAGACCTTTTCAGAGGCTGTTGAAGATTCTTGAAGAGAGAGGCCAGGTCATCCTGAGAAGAAGGAGATAAATCCTGAGCAAGACGAGAAGACCTAATCATCACAAGTGATCAGAGTTACAGAGCAAGGACAGCAGCCTTTATCCCAGGCTGCTGAGGATACTTGAAGAATCTTAAAGTGATGAAGAGCTACTCGTGCGACTCGAGGAGCCAGGAGAAGACCCTGTGGGACTCAGGGAGAAGAAGTCTTCAGTGGGATTCTGGAGCAGGCCAGTGGGACTCTGGTAACACTGTGGGACGCAGTATAAAGACCCTCTTGTGGGACTCAGGAGAGATACGGTGGGAAGCTGTATCGACCATTGTAATTCTAACAAGTTATAATGGGAGAATCCATGCTGGGAGAGCATGGCAAGGATGTAGGCCTTTGGTGCCGAACCTTGTAAATCCTTGTGTCATGTGCCTTTTCATTACTGCATTATCCGGGAAAGGTTGAGAGACATAAGAAGAGTGGATCGAGGCCTTAACAAGCCATAGAGGTTTAATTGATTAAGAATCAATTAGTAAAACGTTTTAAAGGATCACTGATTCACCCCCTCCCCCTCTCAGTGATTCACACTGATCTGGGCACTTCAATTGGTATCAGAGGGAAGGTTACCTCTAAAACATCCAAGGGAGTCTTTACTCAGTGCAGATTTGAGGAAATGAGTGACCAACCTCAAATGGATACATCTGCCAAGACTCAGAAAAATAGAAAGAAGAAACAGGCCAAGAAGATGAAGAAAGCCTGTCCTAGCTGTGATGAAGTTGAAACAATGAATGATCTTCAGAGTGCACTCAAATATCTTCAGAAGACAGTTCCCATGGAAGTGGCAAAGTGTATAGCTACAGGCATCCATGATCTTCATGAAGAAAAATCACAGTTAGAAGAAGAAGCCAATGCAATGGAAGATCAATTGGCTAAAAGGGTTGGCATAACCAACACTCTCAGAAAGCTGGTGAAGGCTAAGGAAGAAACAGTTTCTCTTTGCAATGATAGATATGAAGATACTTGTGAAGAATTGCAAAGAATCCTTTCTGAGAAAGAATTCTTTAAGACAATGATCAAAGAAGTTTTCCATGTACTGGAAAAGAGGCACAAAGTGTCAATGGTTGTCAAAGATGCTCAACTAGAAGACAAAGTCAAAAGGGTGAAGGAGCTAGACAATTCATTGCAAGAATTGAAGAAGGTGCATGAAGACCAGATGAAACAACTGGTGGAGAATTGGGAAGGAAGGCTAAGAACTGTTGAGGATGAGAAGAACTCCCTCAACATGAAATACTTAGAACTGGAGGTGATATTGAAACATCTTCAATCACCTAAAGCTGAATCCTCCCAGTCAGTTGGAAGAAGACATGTTGCTACTCAAGTATGCTTTGAGCAGGATGATTCTAAGAGAAATACATCCTCTAATAAAAGGGCAACATCTTCTAGAAAGAAGGTACCATCCATACCATCCTGTACTGATGCTTCTAATTGTGTTTCCACAAAAAGTGCAGGATGGAAGAATAATTCCAAACAAATATGGATAAAGACAGTAAAGAAGCAGAGCTCTCCTGAAACAGCACAACAGGTCAAGAAAAGTACCCTACAATCAGAAGGACTGAAGAGGTCAAGATTCGTGGTACAATGCTGGTGTTGTAATAAGTATGGGCACTGTGCAAAGGATTGTTGGTACAATCCACTAAATGTCAAAGCACAAAGGAAGACCATGCCAAGGGGGAGCAAGCCAGAAGGAAATAAGCAACAACCACAGGTCCAGAGACATCTGTTTACTGCTAACAGATTTGGATTGCTTGACAACATCTGGGATGGCTGCAAAAGTGGTCAAAAGAATGATACATTTCAATCTCCAACTGTATCCAAAGCTGGAATGAAGAGAAGATCACTGAACCTGGCTAAAAGAGATTCCTTGGGAAGAAAGTAGAAGAAAGTGGAAGATGCTCCCAAGAAGAGTTTGAAGAATGAAGACAAGTCCTTGGAGTCTAAATCCGAGAAGGGTGATGCATCAAGAAGAGCCACCAAGAAGAAATGCTTCTACTGTGGAAAGAAAGGTCATAACATGGATCTTTGTAAAGAAGCCATGAAATTCAATAGAGGCAGACTGAACTCAAACAGACAATCAATCCAGAAGAAGAAGAAGGGATTGATTGAAAATAAGTTGCCTAAGAAAGGTAGCTTAACAACATCAAAAGAACCATGTGGAACTTCCAGAACTAAGGCCACACTTCCAAGTGACTTACTTTTCATATGGCCTAATCAGTTTCAACTTTCCAAAGATCTACAAAGAGCTGAAGATGAAGTTCTGGCAATTGCTAAGGCAAAAGGGAAGAAGAAGGTTTCACATGAAGATGTTTTGAGAACCACACCAGCACAATCATCATTGAAGATCAAATGTGCAAGTGTGAAGAATGGTGAAAATGGGACATCTCGGTTGAGAGAATCTTCTCAACCTTGTTGTTCACATTGATGAACCAAGGAGGTTCCATCTTATTCCCTAATCACTCGTATTTACATGTGCTGACATTGCAGGGAATTGAAGATAATGATCATTCTCAAATGGAGGATGGTTTGAACATAATGGAGTGCACCCCTTGAGGGGGAGCCAATCTGGAGAAGATGATGTTCTGAAATTAATATCATCTTGAGAAAGTAGATGAAAGGGGGAGCTTTATCTTTGCACCTGAACATTCTAATGTGTTTTGTGAAGTATGTGCAGGATTCAACAATTCATTGAATATCTGAAAAAATTCAACCCCTAAGCATGATATCACATGTATTGTGAATGTAGGACATCATTGAGTTCCTTGGTTATATCACTCTTGTTTTCTACACCGGGTTAGCCCAAGTAGACTTAGAGTTGATCAACTAAAGGTTCTTTGCTAAAGAAGAACATGTGACATCATCCCTCTCCTAGTGTTTTTCAAGAAGATACTATTCAAAGGGAGGAAGTGATTTTTGAAAGAGAACCACACCACACCTTTGCATTTGATTGCCAATAAGGGGGAGAAAAGATTGGCA
Source organism: Viscum album (assembly GCA_963277665.1). Lineage (NCBI taxonomy): Eukaryota > Viridiplantae > Streptophyta > Magnoliopsida > Santalales > Viscaceae > Viscum > Viscum album. The sequence continues at coordinate 1,891,293,407 of OY728165.1, read as the reverse complement.
CACATATTGACCCATTCATATGTGCTGAAGTTGTGTATTGACAACAAATACAAAGGGGGAGATTGAAGTGCATTGTGTTGCATTTGTTGTCAATGAGGCATGAAGTTGTCATGGAATGAATGGATGTCAAGGAATGTCAAGATGTGAATGCCAAAGGTTGTAATGGTGTTGGTGGTGAAGGAGAATGGCCATGGTACTAAGATGCATGTCACTTAGGAGATTCACTAAGTGGTATTGGAAATTGTGGTTGAAACATTCTCCATGCACATCAGACGATTGTTGAGCTGATCTTTAAGTTCATAGAACTTGTATCAACTGGATACAAAGTCACAACATTGTTTGAAGACCATGCATTGTATTGACAATGCATGAGGAGCTGAAGAAGATCCATTCACTACTTCTAAGTGGATGAAGTGGTTTAATGAAGTCCATGCACTATCACTCAGTGCATGTGAATCAGAAGATGTTCCAATTGATCTCTGATTAGATCAATGAAGATTATTGAAGAAATATTTGATTCAGGAGCTCGGTTGAAGATGAAGAAACCTTCGGGAATTCCATTCTTAAATGTTGATTATATGTTGAAGAAGAATGGAGGAATTCTAATGAAGAAGATTAATGCTTGAATTCTCAAGAAGAATATGAAGGAGAAGAAAGGCTTGAAGTGGTTCTCTTGATATGGCTTGAACTCATTGAATACTTTGTTTTTAACAAAGTCATTATATTTGCCTTTGCCAAAAAATATGGCCAGCCAAGGCACCTTGGGGGTTCAACCCCAAGGCATGGGCACTAGGGCACCACGCCCGGGGAAACCCGTGGGGCGAGCCAGGGCGGCAGGGCGCACCTGTAGGACACCGCATGGGCGCCTGGGGCACGCCCGGAGGAGCGCGGTAGGGGCCGTGTATAAGCCCCCGAGGGTACGCGGTGGTGAAGCCTGCGCACCCGAGGATGCATAGTGGGCGCCAGTGGCGCGCCCGCAGGGAGCATAGGTGGGCGCAGAGCGCGCCCGCAGAGAGAACCCGGTGCGGGGCGGCACCGGGAGGGGAGAAGTTCAACTGAAGTGAGGATGGGAGCGGAACTTTGATAAACCGCGGAAAAATCGGCCGCCGTTTCGATGTGGGACGCGCTTTTTTCACCAGGAGCGAATCCCAGCCGCTCATCTGATCCCGCGGACGATCGGAGCCGCTCATCTAATCCGCCGCGGCCCATCCTGATCGCGGCCGTCCAAATCTTTGATCCGACGGCTCTCCGCGCGTCTTCTTCCCCGCGCCATGCGATGCCACCCGCGACGTCCCCGCTGAACCAGAGGCCATCCGACCACCAGATTTTGAGATCCCGGCCACCATAAATCGAACCGAAGTGTCCTTTGTGATCGTCTGAGCCTACTGATCACATCCATGCCTTAAAATGTACATGCATACGTGAAATGGAGTTTTTCGAAGAACGGCCGAGGCAAATGAAGTTGCTGAGGCTTCGTGCATTCTTGCTTTGCATGGTTTGTGCTTTAACAGAGACATGCATGCGTTCGAAAACACATGCACGTGAGGGGAACCGAAAATGAGAAAACCCGCATTAATACAGTGAAGAAGAACGTGATATGCGGAAGATCTTTTTAACGCGTTTGAAGTTTTCAAAGACGCCACAGATTTCGAGCATTCAAAATGTATTTCCCCGCAAATCATTCATGCACCTCCTCTGCTTATATAAAGAGAAGTCTGAGGCCGAGTGAAGGTAGCTGTTCATTCGTGAAGACCCGCGTGTGCTCTGCCTCGCGAAGTTGAAGCCCCGCGCAAGTAAACTTGCGCGGCCTGAGTTCCTTGCGCGCAACACCTTTGCGTGACAAGAAGAAGGGGACCCTGCACGCTAATCTTTGTGCAGCAGGAAGTACCCAGGGCCGCATCACTTTGCGTGCCCGTGGTTGAAGCCCGAGGGCTTGCGCGCCCCGCGGCTTGGTACCTTGCACGACTGCGGCTAAAGAGCCTTGCACGGCTGCCTTGCGCGCCTTGCTCCCTTGAGCTTGCGCGACTTTCACCCTGTGCGGTGTAGAAGAGGAAACACCCACGGGCAGTGTTGTGTGCTAAAAGGAGAAAACACCCTCGCCGTTGACAGTGTGTGTGCCAAGTGGAAAAGAGAACCCGAGGCCATACCTTATGGTTGTGCCAAATTGAAGAACACACCTTGTGTGTGCATTTGAAGAAGAGGCAGTAGCCTTGGGTGTGTGCAAGAAGAGAAGGAAGGCCGAGCCTTTGTGCCTTGTGTGCCAAGTGAAGTGGAAGACCACACTTTGAGTGTGTTTAATAATTGGAGAAGGCCATACTTTGTGTGTGCATTTGAAGAAGAAGGCCGTAGCCCTTGTGTGTGAAAAATGAAGAACCAAGTGTGTGCATAAGTGAAGTGCACACTTTGAAGAAGATTAAAAGGACAAGGAAGTGTGTGGGCTTAGTAAGTGAAGTAGGCCAAGCCTTGTGTTTGCTAATTGATCAAAGGAAGTGTGTGTGTGCAAAAAAAAACAAGTAGGCCGAACCTAGGTGTGTGAAAAGTGTACACATTTAGAAGAAGGAAGAAGAGGAGAAGACCCACACAAAGTACAACACACTTTTAAGTGTGTAAACAAATTGAATTAATTGTGTGAAGTTCAAAGAAGGTGCGTGCTTAAAGAGACTACACCCTTTGTGGGTTTACTGCACCAAGAAGAGAAAGAGGAGAGTGCATGCATGCATGCATGCACGTGCACACGTGAACAGAGCCAAATCAGTGGTGTGCATTTGAGTTGTCCAAGACCAGGAGGTTCTTGAAGAATTGAGAAGGCCATGCTATCAGTGCATGAGGATGAAGAGCTGCCATGCACTCAGTGCATGAAGTTGAAGTGATGTGAGACTGAGCCAGACTGAAGTGAAAGATATTGTTTGTCTGAGTTTTCAGTATTTGAGAAGAGCCTGATCAACAGAAGTTATCAGAAGTTGCAGAGCAAGACCAACAGACCTTTTCAGAGGCTGTTGAAGATTCTTGAAGAGAGAGGCCAGGTCATCCTGAGAAGAAGGAGATAAATCCTGAGCAAGACGAGAAGACCTGATCATCACAAGTTATCAGAGGTACAGATCAAGGCCAGCAGCCTTTATCCCAGGCTGCTGAGGATACTTGAAGAAGCTTAAAGTGAAGAAGAGCTACTCGTGCGACTCGAGGAGCCAGGAGAAGACCCTGTGGGACTCAGGGAGAAGAAGTCTTCAGTGGGATTCTGGAGCAGGCCAGTGGGACTCTGGTAACACTATGGGACGCAGTATAAAGACCCTCCTATGGGACTCAGGAGAGATACGGTGGGAAGCTGTATCGACCATTGTAATTCTAACAAGTTATAATGGGAGAATCCATGCTGGGAGAGCATGGCAAGGATGTAGGCCTTTGGTGCCGAACCTTGTAAATCCTTGTGTCATGTACCTTTTCATTACTGCATTATCCGGGAAAGGTTGAGAGACATAAGAAGAGTGGATCGAGGCCTTAACAAGCCATATAGGTTTAATTGATTAAGAATCAATTAGTAAAAAGTTTTAAAGGATCACTGATTCACCCCTCCCCCTCTCAGTGATTCACACTGATCTGGGCACTTCAATGCCTAAAAGTACTATGGGTGACAAAAAGGCCAGTATCTCTATAAATAACTGAAAAACAAAATAAAATGATAGACCATATACCATAGCTCAGAAGTGGTATGATCATCTAGTGTCTTGTCCTGTTTCACCTCATTTTAGGAGATATCGGATGAATAGATAAAGAACGTGAAATTATGGCATATGAGCCTATATCCAAATAGCTGAACCATTTCTATAAAGAGTCAAGAATGTCTAAAAAAAATCAAGAACTCACTTATGCGGTTATAATGAGGCAAATAGATATTAAAACAATGTATATAATTGCAATAGGGAGCAGAGCCTACTGTTGGCCTCAAATGGACTTCCTGTGGGAAAAAGATAGGGGTGTTGATCTTATATTTCAAAAATAGAGGCTCCTCCTTATATTTTAGAAAAATTTTGTTTAGAAATTACATGACATGTAATTTCCATACATTACACATAATTCTTGGTTTTCCCTTCTCGATGAAAAACCCTTAAAAACCGTGAAAGGTCATGGCCAGAACGTTGCACATTGTGCAATTGAATTACACATTGTGTAATTTGAGTACATCGAGTACATATCCATCATGACTCTTATTTACCTAAAACTTATCAACTGGACCATGACCCTACATATGGTCTAATCCAAAAAAAATTGTAACCAATCATTTATCTATAATAAATAAAGATAACTATACCCCAATCAAAACCTGATATCTCAGAAAAATATTTTTGATGGTATGAACTATAGAATCAATACATTAACCTTCTAGTGAAATTTCATGATGAGTAGTTTCATAAAATATAGATAAAAATTATATTTTTATCACTTAAAATAACCAATCCTAGATTTATGAAAAACCACTTCATAAAAAACCATAGCTTTCTATTATGAGAGTATTCAATTTCAAAAACCCAGTGTTGAAAACCAAACTCCATGTAGAAAACCACGCCATAGGTTAATTCCTCAACCTGAAGGATCAAATCCAACATCGATAATAGGGTATATCAAAAGATAAATGACTAAAAGATAGTTAAATAGAATGAGAATAGATAAGATAGTATAGAAAAAATAGGTAAAAATCTACTTAAATAATTTCAAAAAAATAAAAGATATTAGTCGGGTAAACATCCTAAACATACCTAGAGTCGAGCCTCGATATTATTTGTTCCGAACCATTAGTCGATGTAATAAAATTATCAAAATATTTCACTAACATAGATATGTGAATCAATTATCCCTAGTGGATCTCTACTATGTCTTCATTATACAATGGGATTCTAGTCCATCTCATCATGAGCTAGATAGTAACAATCTCTTTCCCCTACTAATGAATTCTCTTATCCCATGACTGTATTATAATGGATATTTGTGGAGGTCCTAGCCCACATGACACTAACTCAGATTTCAATGTTCATGCCTCATCCATACACAGAACTATCAATGTAGAGACCCTCTATAACTGGACGATAACCATGGGGGTTCCAGTCACATAGAAAAACATTCAATGTTTCCAACAAGTCCAGCACATCAAAAAACATTCAATCTATTTTAAAAAATTTCTTAAAAGTTCCAAATGGGACAAAGTACATGGGAATCCAAATTTTTTTTCAAAATATATCCAAAACAAACCCAACTTGACTAAGAACTAAAATTCTGAAACCGTTTCAAAGTTAAATATATTTTTCTCAAAAACTACTTCCAAATGTAGGGAAATAATCCAAATACACTTCAAAGGTTTCAAATGGGCCTTCTACTGTGCCAAACAGACCTTCAAGTAATTTAGAAAACACTATTTGAAACCTCATTTGGATTACTCATAAAAATTGACAACCATTTGAAATAAACTTTAGAATCCATAAAACATTTGAGAAGAATGGTAACTAATAATGGGAAATGGATGTGTTTGATAAAACAATCGTTTTAGAAAAATGGACCCTCAATGGAATTTACCTTTCATATGCATGTACACATCTATGTGTTCAAACCATTAACACATGGACATATACATACCTTTAATATGTATGTACACATCTAAAATATTTTTTATACTAATTCAGTATGTTTGATAAGTATTAGATAATAAAAATCGTAATATTTTTCATAAAACATATATTATTACAAAAGAAATTTTACAGCCTTTTAATGAAAAACCTATTTTATAATTTTTTTTGGAACTTTTATAAATATTATATGTAAAAATAAAATTAATATTTGAATTAATAGTATATAAATTAGAATTGGGTGAATTGTTTGAATTTTTCTGTGAAGTTTCATTTTTTAATGAATAGTTAAAATACAGATTTTTTGCTGAATACTTATTTTCCATATCATTTATTTATAATGTTATATTATATTTTAAATTTGTTTTAAAGTTTAATTAGATAATTTTTTAATAAATTAATCCAATTTCTTCCAATTTAATTAATATTAATTTGAAATTTAATTTAAAAACATCATAAACTGTTGAACATTTTTACTTTAAAAACCCGCATTATGACCCCATCTGTGGGATTAAATTTAAAATAGTTTTTACCATGTATGTGATTATAAATTGGTAAAATGGGTTCTGTATTTATAATCAGAATAATTTATAATTTATAATAAGGTCAACTTAATTTTTTCTACCAAAAATATTTTTGAAAGTAATTAAAATTATTTTAAGGATTAAGAGAAAAACTAGCTTAACAAAGAACTAAATCGTAAAATTAAGACTGAAAATGTATTATAAACCTATAAAAAATAAAATTTATAGCCATATTTGGACCCTATTCTCCCTGTATATATTTTTTTACCATTATTGGAGTAAATTTTTATAGGGAAAAAATTGGTGGAATTCCCCTTCCAAAAATTTACAAGAGTGTCACTCCTCCTCTACTATAAAATGGCCTCCTCTACACCCAATTCCTAAAACCACTCAAGACAAATTGGATAAAACAATATATTCCAAAATAGATTATAAAAATCCCTCCCCTCATCCTAGAATCATAAACTTTATCTGGAATACATCCATGGAAGCCTATGGGTTTAACCAAAAGACATTACCTGATTGAGAGATAATAGCCTTCCTCAAGATATTTCATTTTATTTTTATTCTCTACACCATAAATATTGTTATTTAATTATTAAATAATAACATATGTATCCTCAATATATATATATATATATATGTGTTTATGCTAAGGGTTTTACCTACACTTTTACAGACTTCCATCTAATGGGTAATGAACATACCGTTTTTGTGTACGGGAACTTCCACCTCACAAAATGATGATTGTTCATTATTTATTTACCACTGATCATGATAGTCATTATAATGTACAATATTTTAATATATTATATATGTGACATTTATAATATATTTATTCTGTTTTTATTATTATATATTATATACATTTATTCTTTCCATATTGTGTTAATATGATAACATTGTTTATAAAAGTGTCGACAAAACATCCTCAAAGAGATGTGATTTCTTCAAAATGTACATGGAATTTATAAAGAATGGTTTTAATAAAACTGTGGAACGTATGTGACATTAATATTATAATGGAATTATAATATAAGTATTTTTTATTTACTTTCATTATTTTCATATAAAAAATAACTTAAAGTAGCATTCATGCATACGTATGACCAACCATCTCCATGTATGGTACCTTTCATTTATTATATCCAAATATTATGTATTATTATAAATACATATATACCAGATATAAAACATATATAGGATGAAGAACATTAGGGTTCGATCATGGATATCGCCGTTGTAGGCTGTGATGGCCTCCAAGTAGATCCCTCCTCCCTTTTTGGAGGGGGGATCTTCCATTCCCTATAATTATCATCACTTTATTCCTTTCTCAAATGCTGATTACTTACATTCATTTGTGAAAATCCCTATCTCTCCTAATGTTCACATGTTATTTGATGGAATCATTCAACTATCGATCACAGCCCGTGAATTCACTGATGCTGCATCTCTGTTGAACATGACCTTGATAGCGCACTTCAAGCAACGATGCCCGTACATGGATCTTCTGATAGTTTCATCTTTGATTCATGGAATTTAAAGGAGTGTGCAATAGTTGGTCTCCTCTAATGAAGGCACATAATGGTTTTATTAGATTTGGTGGAAGATCGGATACTCGCAAGGTACTCTGCTCCACGAACATGTGATGACACACCGTTTTTTCTTTTCCGATGGTCTTATGACTTCCACATGATGCGAGATTCTCTGAACACTGCAATTTGGTTATGGTTTTCAAAATTACCGCTTCCATATTTGAACCCTGCCATTATATGTATTATTGGGAATTTTTTAGGCCGGTATCTATGTTCAGACAGTATAACTAGGGCCGTGTTCCATTCTTTTTCACTGAGAACATGCGTTGATTTTTACCTCTTAAAGCCTCTGGTTAATTTGTTCTTCATCACTATGAGTGAGTACTTTAGGTATATGAAATATGTGGTGTTTGAGTAATGGATTGAGTACTCCTCCTAGTGTCTCAAATTTTGGAATTAGGGGGATGTATGCAGGGGTATAAAGATGGCTTCGCTGGTAGCGTCGGATGGACAGGTTGCGGGGAACTTGTAGTATCGTCCAGGGAAACTGATCCTGTGTCCTGTTAGAGAGACTACTGTGCATGGAGACCATTGGAAGTCAGTGGATGAGTCTATAAACCCAAGGGTGGATGTGGTGTTGGAAGGTTGATGAGTGATCTTGGTGTGCTCAATACAGGAAGTTGGGTGGCCAATGTACAAACTGTAGTGCAACCAGTTGAGAACAATTAGGAAGTTCATGAAGTTATAAAAACAATAGATATGGTGGATGTCGCAAACCCAACAGGTGAAACTAATGGGAATAGTGATTTAGTGAGGGGAACACAAACTATGGATATATTGGAAGGTGTAAAATTTTATGATAATAGAGCATGGGTGAAGATTTCAGCCAAGATACAGCCACAACTTGGGAAGCCTTTGACCAGAATTGCACTTGGAAATTGTTTTGATGGTCTGATGAATGATGGTTTAGTACTGATAAAGGATCGGTTTGTGTGGGACCAAGCTGCATCTCATATGTCTCTTGGCCAGATGATGGTAGAAGTTTTTGATGAACATGTTGGTAGCAGGACTCCAATTCTGAGCAAATAATGTAATCATGGGAGGCTTTCTCATGTTGACGAGGAAACTCAAATGAATAATGGTGAAAAAATACAGGATGAATTTCAGTCCCCAATTGTTGTATTTGGAGAAGATATTGTGACGAAGGAGACGCATGGTGATCTTGTAATTTTGGACCATCTACAATCCTTAGTAATATTTGATTCTAATAGTCACTTCAAACAATATTTATGAGTGAATGATGGTTTATAGGTGGTAAATATCTATGGATATTGGGGGGATATATCTGACAGTGAAAAAGAGAATGTAGGCAGGAGGTTTAGGACTTCTTATAGTGATATTGATCAGGTTGGGAAGAAGACTGCATCAGGGAGGAAAAAATCTATGACCACTCCAACAAGAAGAAGGCAAAGGTATGATTACTCTTCTATTCCAAACCCACTGCCCACTAGGTCATCTGAGGAGTTTTTATATCGTGAAAAGTATAAATATTAGATGAAAGTATGTTAAGACTTTGATGCATTATGAAATCTTGGAATCGGAGTCGGCCACTTTATATGAAGAACCTGATTATGGAAATGATGACGGGTATGGATTTTATGACATGCAGTTGTCTTTTAAGGCTTGTGATGCTTTCTCGCTATACTTTTCCTTTATTTTAATAAACGGTCAGAGACTTTGTCTCTAACTGAGCATTCTAGTATATACCAGATATATATGATATTAAAATTATGTTTTTCATTCTAGAGATTATTAAACCATGATCTAATTATTAGTGACAATAAATAATTGGTTAAAACATACTCAAAAGAAAAGTCAATGAACAACCGAAATAGTGAAAACAATTAATGAATATTAATAAATTGGTAATAAGATATTATAAGAAGTTAATATATGGTATTATAAATATTATTATGACTATGGTATACATTATTTTAATTTTAAACTAATTATAAATGAGTTTAAGTATGTTCGCCCAAAACATAATTCAACGTATGGGATTTCATCTATAGTTATGTTATATTGAGACATATTAGTTGTTATGCACAAAGTTTCATTTATATGGCATATATACTACCCTTTGAAATGTTAAATATTGAATATATTTATTCTTATGGTATTATATATTTCATTTAATGTAATTATTTCTTGGATATTATGATTCATATGTTTTAATTTGGTATGGGAAAATTTTTAATTTTTAAATATTGTTCTTCTCATGATCATTTTAATGATTATCATTGCAATATCACTTCCTTTTAATGATTGTTGACTTTCTCTTGAAACAATCACTATATTTTGTGCACCTAATTTCATATATATGGTGTAAAAACTATAAAACTTTCGTATAATATCAAGATTTATTCATTCTTTATGATATTTTGATTTCAAATATGAATTATTTCATCTAAGGGGATTTGAGTTTAAAGATACCACTTGGAAATTAATTTCATCACCCAATTCCTTTTAATTAGGTTATATTACTTCCTCTGTGTCATTAATATTATATGATTATATGTGTAATGAATTTTACTATTTATTTATTTATTTCTAATTCTATGTGTTGATTTAAATTTCATAGACATAATCTACTCATTTATTGATTATCACTCCAACATTGTAAGCCTTTCAAGTATTTAATTTACAAAATCATTTTGTTCAAGAATATTTACACATAAATTTACATCAAAGTAAATTACTTGATCATTGTATAATAACCCCTTTAATTTTCTTCTTCATTGGTTATTCATGGCCTTTTTCAAGTATTAGTTTTATTTTCTATTATGTGGTAATAAAAATATTTTTGAAAATGTTTTAAAAAAATTAATTTCTTTTATTATTTCGAGAAACTATTTACTTCTAAAAACCATATTTTATTAAAAAAACTTCTAAAAGTTTTATATTCTTCTCATAATGATTTGGTAAATATATTAATAACCTTTTTGTATTTTACCAATGTTTTCATAATAATTTTCTTGCCTATTTCTGAAAAAGGAATTTTTCTAACCTTTTACTAGTAAAAATGAATGTTATTTTTCTACATCATATGACATGTATGGATTTACCCACCTTAATTTAACAAAAAAATCATTCGAAATTTTGAAAGATAATTTTTAATGAATATTTTTTAAAAAGTGATTTTCAAATAAAAATATTATGAATTTATTTTTCAAAATAAAAAATATATATTTTCCTCAAGAATGTTTTTAATATATCTTTTATAGTATTTCCATTCATAGATGACAAAAACTCTTCATTTATACTTCAATTGGGATATGTTGTGTTAATACAATCATTATTTATTTTCCTGATAGTCTATGATTGATTTGGCCAAGGATAATATTCACATTTACTTCATTAATTCCTTTTATTCCCCATGAAATATTTAATTAACTATGATCATTTAACATTTAATTGACCCTAACTACCCCTATCAAATTTCATTGATAATTTTATTTCTCAAAATATATACAATTTTTTATACAGTGTTCACTTTGAGAGTTATTTGATTATTTGAGGAAATATTGATAAATCATTATCTTCTTCTCCATATGAATATTCGATAAGGCACGTTGTAATTTGTTAAATCAAGTATTTAATATATGAGTAATTCTTTGGATAGGTAAAACACATGTGGGGCATGGTTATAGATAGCCCATCAATGCATCGGTAGTCTTATAAAATGTATTAGATGCCCAAATTAGATGTGTTTCTACAAGATAATCTAAAACTTCTTGTGAAAGGTCTTGATGGTGACTGTTCCATGTACTTTGGAAACATGACAGCCACTAATTAATAATTTCAATCATATAGTTTCTTTTACTATTAACCAATAAGATTTTGTGTTGACATAATTGTTGAAAAATTTCTTTTTAAACTCATTGATTTAAGATCATGTTTTTTTGTTTCTTACCATTCAAAATTTATTCACTTCATTATAAGTTTTTTTTACATTGTATGTGTGTTCATTTATTTACCGTACTATATTTATTATTTTGATTTATTTATTTTCCCTTCTGCTATAGTTTACCCTTACAGAGAATTTGATCTAATCCTTATTTGGTTTCCTTTCCCCAGAAATCCAAGAAGAGTAATAATAAATATATGCAATGATATTCTAAATGGAATAAATTCATTTTCCTCGAAAGAAAAAAATTATGTTATTAGTAGTGTATTAATATTTCATACATGCCTCATGTATGGTGTTTTATCAATACTACTAAACTATTATGTCCGTTGAGAGTTTAATCCTTGTAATAATGATAATTTAATGCTAGTAGACACTAGATCCGGGCTTTCTGGGTTCGGTTCTCTATAGTTGCATTTTTCATACATAGATTAAAGTTAAAGTATTCTACATCTAAGAATTATTTTTTATAGAAATTATTCTATTATTTGAATCAAAATACTCAAAATATTTAATAATTCTAAATTCATTTTTAGTAATATGAATATTTGCCATGGTAAAATTTAATCACCATGGAATCTATTAAAATGGATTAAGAGGGGGTTAAAAAAATACATAAGGAATAAAATATATCTAAAATAAACCTAAATTTTATTGGTTTTTTTTTTGATATGTTAATTATCCTAGATTATAATGACTAAATTGGAGTGAGTTTCCCGGAGGAAGACATTTATTAAATTAAGAACTTCTTAATATTTACATGAGTGCCTCATCCCCCACTTATAATTGGGAACATCCTATTATCACTTCTCTAGACCACTTTAGCACATTATATCAACAGATATTTAGCAAAAAAAGCTTCCGGACATTCTTATACCTCACCTAGAGGGCTTGATATTCACAAAATGGATGACCAAGAATCCTTAATGTGTTTTCAATGGTGATTATCCAAGGAAGGGGTATATTTTGTCACATTGACATAACAAGTATATTTATTAATAAACCCCCTCCAAATAATATGTTACCATATTAATATAATTAAATTAAAACTTTACTATAATTTTTTTTATCTTAATGGTATAATTATTTACAATGTATTTATGTTCTTTTGGAAAAATAAAATGTTGGTCATCCGTATGTGAAAAATTGAGGCTCTATAAAGTGATGAGTTTTGTTTCTCATCACCTCCTCAAACATCTAGTTATATAGATGTTTATAATAAATATATATTTTATTTATGAAATATTAATTATTGTATAAATATTATATATTATATCACTTCTTACCCCCCCATCCGCTATAAAATAGAAACATTGCTCATGTGTACATGTTGACTACCACCTCTATGGATGATAAATTTCATTTTTCATTTCCATATCACATGGATGGACCTAAGGATGAATTTTATGATGAAATTATTCATTTTTAATATTATTATGATTCTATATTGGTAAAAATTTCATTATTTTATTTTCAATCCATTCTTTGTAAAATGGTAGTGCCACTCATATTTATGTACATACTGCCACCTCCCTAAACGTCATATTTCATTTTTCATGACCTCCTTACATCGATTGGGAATTTTTTTTATTTAATGTAAAAATATTATATATATATATATATAATATTAAAATTATGTAAGTGATGAAAAAATGACCTAGTTTAATAGATCAGAACTATCGAGTCAAAACACACTTGACAAATAAAACAATCAAAAAATTGATTTAAACAGAGTATTAGGAGTTAATGGGTTAAATAGAAGTTATAAATACATTATTTACATAAATATAGCTATCATATGGATTAGATATATATGATTAATACATAAAAATTTATTATAAAGGAGGTTGTAATGGGTCCAACTAAGTGAGAATCAAAGGTCATAGTTTATTTCACACTATAATTTTCATCCAATATTTTTTAGGTTTAAATTTATTTTAGAGTAATTATATGATTTTAATTTGATAAAACCAATATATTTTATTCTAATGTATTACTTTTAATGGTTTCAAGTATTATTTTCATTTTTTTCTCACATTAGTACAAAAAATGTCTTAAGGAATGTTTTTAATAAAATCTGACCTTATTTATCTTATTTTGGTTTCAAATATTTTCCCTCTACCTCTATGTTCTTAAAAACATTATATAAAATTTATCAAAAATTAAATATATGGAAAGAATGTTTTTATTTTCGTTTAAATTCAATTAAAATTAATAAATGTATATTTTTTAAAAAAACATAGCACGACTCACTTTTGACTTTTTTATTAAAAACTAAAATGATTGTTTTATCATTTTACCAGCTGGACACCATTCCGCACTATGTTAGTTTTAATTAACATTTAGTATCCAATTACACGTTTCTATGATTTTTAAAATGATACACTATTCACATTCTTCTAATAATATTTAATTGTAAAAAATTATCCAAAATAAAAGGATAGTTTTTTTACCTAAAATGAAACATTATAATGTTTTATAAAAGAATTTTTCATCTCTTCCAAAATCCTTAAAATCATTTAATACCTCATTAGAGATATGATCTAATTATACCATCCAACTTATTTCATTATATGTATTATGATCATTATATTTTAAATAGGTTAATATTGACTTTCAATATATAGGATTCAATAGATGTATTTATTAACTGATAAGGAATGTTGATTATGTATTGTTTTTATTATTCAATATATATGGAATGAATTAGACATGTGTAAGTGATGGTTGGGGCCTGATATAGCCCCTCAATGAAATGGTATGTTACATTAGAAAAAACTATAATGGGTATTTGGTGTATGCGTTACATATTTATATATGATGTCACTGTTTTGAAGTATATAAAATATGTATGATGTCCTAATGACAATACATGAATGTATGTAATATGTATTTGATGAAAGGCCTTGAATATACACAATATATTTTTAGTTTAGGCACCTATATGGTTGGTTATATGTCTTGGTTTAGTGGAATTTATGATATGTGAAATTCTTTATTTGGTAGATGATAAGGTTATGATGTCTATCATAATGCATTCCATTATTATGAAATCAGTTATTATTTTACATGGAATTAAAAAAAACTCTCTAGGGATATATTTGAGGCACAAGTTGTGAATTATGTTACACATTTAGTCATTATTTTACCTGCCATATAGATTATTCCTTATATAATCATGATATCTTCCATTTTATGATTTACCATACTAAACATGTGATCTCACCATTCACTATATATTCCTTTCCTAGTGGTACCATGAAGTGACCTTTGAATGATTTTCAAGTATGTACATGAGGGAGTAAAAATGGTTTTCTAGAATTTATAAGTTATGATGTATGATTCCCACATATTATAGGAATCATGTATGTATCTTTTCTCCCACGACTATTAAAATATGAAGTCCTTTGGGATGTATCCTCTTGTATATTAAACCAATGTAATAAAGTAAACAAAAGATCAGGGTTACTAGATTCATGTTTTTAAAATCTAAAATTTGAAAAATAATGTTCCTTGAATACTCTAAACTCCACATCCAAATAATACACATACACAAGAACTTCTCCTTTACATGAGTCACAGACAAACAAGTCTGGCCATGATCTAATAGGGGAATGTACCAGTTGTGAGTATGATATAACTAGTAGGTGGTCACCACCAAATCATAACCACCTACCATAAAACTATGTGAAATGAAATAATTAAATAATTCTAGAGTGACTGATAAATAATGAATATACCAACATGTTCTTGAACTTTAATACATAACATCTATAAATAAGATAAATAACTTACAATACAAGTGAGGTACGTACTTATCAAACCTATATTGGGATTAATCAATATTTAAGATCAATAATAACTAATATAATGGTGAACCACTTATCTAACATGGTGGAAAGGGAATCATGCATAGTAAGTCATGTCAACTGATCAAATCACCCATTCTTGGGTAAAGGAAGGTGGTATAGTATATTATGGGTGTTTTGATCCCATCCCATTATATAAACTTATACATATCCATTATTTGTAATTTGGAACCATTCTGAAATATTCATTACATAAACCTTTCATGTAAAATTTCAATCATAGAAATCAAGGTTTTATCATTTCTATAATATTTAAATTCATTCATTAAAAACATATGAAAAAAATAAAACTAAACAACTCAATCATTTAAAAATAATATTCAATACAATGACCATTCATAGTATCTCCAACTTCCACCCAAGGAAACTAAAATTCAGGATTTATTTTTTTCCAAACCCGATATATGTAAGGAATTTCAATCATTTATTTTGAATATATAGACAACCAAAAAAACTAAATTTATATCACTTTTTTTGTAAACCATTCTAATAAAAAATTCTTATATGGAAGCTAATTTTTTTATATTCATTATTCTCAATTCAATTAATAACCCTAAGCTTAATGTATTTGAGAGAAGGAAACAAATTTTCAACAAAAAAAATTCCATAGTAGTTTGTTAGGGTAAAAGGAAGAAATTAAAGCCAAAACCTAAAGTATAGGATCAAAGATGAACTAAAATAATATTAGGTATTATGTAATTTTTAACATGAAATGTAAAATTATATAATTAAATAATTGTGTTTCTTTAGTATTTCAAAAGTCCCAACATACTCTATAAAAATCAATGGAGGTTTGATGAAAAAAAATTATTTCTTATCCCTATAATTTAGTAAATAGAATTCAAACGTACTGATATGAAAAAATAATAATAAATAAAGTGATCTGTATGTTAGAAAAAAACCCCATATTCATAATGTTGAACTCGTTAGACCAAAAAATAGACATTGGATCAAGCAGGATGTCTATAAGAAAATAGATTTGTTGAGAGGTGAGGTAGATCATAAAAAAAATTTATTAGGGTAACATTAAGTGAAAATCAAGATAGAGATAAAATAAGGAATTAAAATAAGTTATTAAAATTAAAAAACCAACCATTTTAAGGGAATATTCCTTAGGAGGTAATTGTGTAGTCGGTAAAATTTCATTATGTACCCAAAGGATCAAATCGAGCCACATGTAGAATGCAGTCTTATACTAGGCACTTGGTACTACACCACTAGGTACCTATTGTTCCTAAACATAAGTGGTCTCCACAAACTTATTTAACTCTTACTCCATACTTCATATCATGAAAATTATTTGGTCACCCCATAACATGTCAATATTTCTGGTCCACTATGGGGCCCAAATGGCATCACCAATCCCCATAGGCTGATAGAAATAATTTGTTCATTACAGATAAATCATTGGGGGGATATTTCACCCAATAACCAAAAATATAATAAAGAGTACACCACAATAGAATGGGTACAATTAATCACTGAACATAAATACATCAAAAATATAATTAGATACAATTAAACAAAGAAAAGAAATACTACCTTAAATAATTAGACATGATCTCCATGTGACCTATTAGTCACTACTATCCTCAAAACCAACCTGCGCCACGGGTGAACCAGAATGAGAACCTAAACCTGTAAAACAACTTGGGTTTACTAACGCCATGTCACATATGTAGGGTGTGGAAATGAAATTGTAACATCCCAGACACAGATTCCACTCAACAGTGCCCCAGGCCCGATGAGTAACAAGGACTCAAGTGCTTCTCCCCAAACTCTAGAGTCTTATGAATAGAAGAGTGGTCCTAGGTGATTAAATGGGGATAATATTACCTCATTACTAATGTATATGACAATAGAATTCAATCACATTCTATAGTGGGAGTAGATATATCAAGATGAAAGAAAATAAATAGACAAACAAGACAGCAATATATAACAATCCATAAGTATATCATATATAATTATATAGATGATACATGTTTATAAATAATACCCTAACATAGGTACATAGAAAAATAGAATAACACTACTATCAAAAACCCAAAAGAACACAAAGTGTCTTAGTAGGATCACAAGACTCATCATGGTCCATTTCTCCCCTACACCAAAGCAACAGTCAACATCCTTTGTGAGGGTGTTTCTCCTATCAACACTTGCAACCATATAATCTGTTTGGGTCCCTAATGAGGCCCAAAAAAATAAGTGATAACATCCCATAGGTAAAAACCTATAAGTGTATACAATTATAAGTAGCACAAAGCAATATGCAAATCAATTGTATGTATGTAGTAAAACAAGTGTGAATGCCCATGGTTTGTAACTACTTCAAACAAGTAATACTAAATAGCCTTTTAAGGGTTCCTATAGTACGTTTCAGCTTCTGATAAAGAAACTACAAGAAATATAAGCAGAAAACATGGGCTCTCTGTACATCCATCCATATTCTATCTACATAACCTTTCCATATGAAGAAACCATATCAAAATCCTAGGGCCTTGTTGTACATCCAAAGTCATAAATACCATAGGTTTTATGTATAATAATGTGTATAACACTAAGGTATGGATCCAAGGTGTTTAAAACCAAGGAATACTCATCATGTCCCAAGAGCATCTTGATGGAAACTTGGTATTTTCTCTGGTTGGATTCCAAGGAGGATATGTATGCATATGTCGTATGCGAGTCTAAGAATGCTTGATCCAAGTGGTTGAAAATCCCAATACATGCATTGGATTCAAGACCAAAGGGGATTAAACAACCAGGGTGACTGCTACAACGTTCCCAATCCATGGAGAGTCATCCATGGAATCTATACAATCATCTACCATCTCATAACATTTATTAATTTCCAACCATATGATTCTACACAATCATATAAACAATTATATTCAATTCCATTCAATGAGTATACCCACTAATTTAAACCCCTAATTATCATGAGTATACACACTCATGTACCACACTTCCATTTACTCAAGTTCCATTTGTATACCAAACTGTTTATCAAAAATATCCATTTAACACAACACATTGGTATACCCACCAATTAATCACCATTAATAAAAAATATTTGAGAAATATAAAAGCCACTAGTGATTATACACACACAATTAAAAAATTATATTAAGAATTTAATAAAGTTAGGCATGAAATATTATGATAAGAGAATGTAAGCAGACAAGACATCTCCTATGCCAGTAATTAAACATCATTTAATACAAACAGAGCATCCTTAATATAGGAAAACTCTAGAACACACTGCTTTGGTGGTTCATCAAAGGTCGAAACCAAATTGAAGTCATGGTGCACTACATGGGTGGCCTCAGATTGGGGAAAAATGACCAACACATATCAATGTACTAAGGGAATTCCTTACATGTCCAACTTCATCTATTTTATATTAATATTCCAAATATGGGCCCACACCGATAATTATGACTTGTGGAAAAAGGAGGATAGCTCTATAAAGCATAAAAAACCAAAGGAATATTATTTAAAACCTACATTAGGATGGTAGTGGAGTGATCCTCTAGTTTGAATTCATGGTTCACCTCGATAATGGAGAAATCTGATGAATTGATGAATAATAAGAAATTCGGGCACATGATCCTAAATAAAAATATAATTGTTGTTGATATAATGAATCAGGAAAAGCTAAAAAGGAATCGAGCACTCACTTATGCGGTTTTAATGAGACTGAAGGTGAATGAAATAGAGTGTGAATCTACAACTAGGATAAAATCCTACCATTAGGCCTCAAAGGGTCTTCTCGGATGTGAAAGAGAGGGGCGATGAGTTTCGGTTTAAAAAATAGAGGCTCTCACCTCTATTTAAAAAAACATAGTTATTCAATTACTAGATGTTCAATTTTCAAACAATTCATGTAATTCTCAGATTTCCCTTCCATGGGGAAAACCCTTACACAACATGAAAGTTACTAGCTAGACCATTAAACATCGTGTAATTGAATTTCACATTGTGTAATACAATTACACATCATGTGTTTTTCATGCATCCAATACACATTTCCCTGACCTCTTCTTTAGAAAAAGCAACCTAGATGGTCTACGGCTCGACATAGGGTCTCAACCAAAAAGTAATGTTACCATGTGTTTAACCATAACAATAAAATATAGACTTGGACCTCACTAAAAACATGAGATCTTACAATATTAACCCATTAAATCAATTTGTCCCTGAATTTCCCTCTCAAGGGTGGTCAATATTTATTTGAAGAAAACTACAGTCATTGACCACATATTTTGGCCTTCTTCTCTCAAGTCTTATCCTATAAACAGTCATGTTTCTATTGCACCCATTATAGAGGAACTAAATGACCTCGGAGAATCCTCACCCTCATTTCAACGATATGAATTAAATTCTCCTAAAAGGATGCATCGGTCTATAGCTCGACCTCATTAGGTATAAAATCATGAGATGTGTCTAAATGATAATGGAGAAGCTGAGATACGTGGAAGAAAATGTGTGTGGATCTATATCTCTGATGTAACTACAACCAATAGGCTACTGACATGACTCACTCTAGAATCTCAAAAGTCTAGAAATATCATGTTGAAGGATTACCTAATCTTCTGATCCATCTATCTCCCAAAATCGGTGAAACATGTAAAAAAATTGAACCCCGACCTCTAACTGTAGAATTCATATCTGATGGTCAGATTACGATTTTTTGATGAGACTATTTAATATCCATCAACATCTAAATCAACTAGACCTGCTCCAAATTCTCCTACTCAAGAGGTGGTACCAGTAAAGCTTCCTCACCTTCCACTAGTAAGCAAAAGGGTGATCACCATGGCCTACCATACAGTGTATCGTAAGGTTCCATATGTATTATCAACTGATAACTGTCATTATGGATGAATTCAACAAGAGGAATGTGTCTCTCTTAAGATCCCCCAAAATTCAGGATACATGGTATTATCACATCCTCTAGCACCTTTATCGTATGCTCTGACCGGCCATCGGTCTGATGGTGGTATGATGTGCTTATAATTACCAATGTTCCCCGGGCCTACTGAGAATATTTCCAAAAACGATACATAAACATGTGTCCCAATATGAAATGATAGTCTGCACGACCCCATGAAGTCATACTATCTCACATATATAAATCATTCCAAGATCACTAACACTGAAGGTCTCCTTTATCAGAAAGAAATGATAAACATTGGTGAGAATAACAACAATGATCCACACAATATATTTATATCAAGAAAAATTCAGTAAACATTTCATGAAATCCATCATAACATTATACATTTTCCAAAAAAGAATATTTAACTATTTTAGTATCCCGGTTGGTCACTAATGTTATGATTTCACCTACTGGCTGGTGGAACACCTCATAACAAAACCAGCTACCTCTCTTTTTAAAACCAGACACCAGTACAGACGACGTAAGTCACGATACATCATGGTGTGTACGAGGTTCACTACCAATGTTGAGGAAAAAAACTCTCACATAAGATCCACATGTATATCCATTGGGACCCTAATGGATCTCTGGATACACATGATCTCATTATCGCCTGCTGTTTAACCATGAATATTGTCCTCACCTACCACCCTCTCCTGTAGAACTAGGCCCTTTGTATCTTATAGCTACCTCATCATCGCTATATCAAAAATGGAAAAGTCCATAGCTAAGGGTAATCGATAATTATTCCCCTGGGTTTCATGAACACAACAATACATATCATAGAACAACACCGTAAGATGCCACTAACTACGGCCCTACAACACTACCTGAATATGTACCCTCTTTCTCAATGCATCGACCACTGCATTCCCTTTACCATGCATTCATGAATGATCAAAGTCTGAGGACTATAGTTACTCAACCCATGTTCACTAACTCATATTGAAATCACACTAATTAAACATATACTTGAGGATTTTTTCTTCATGTCCACCAAAAAACACTCTCCCGGATAATAATATCTCCCAAAGCGCAATGTGTGAACAACTATAGCTAGCAAAATATCACGTGTCGAGTAATTCCTCTTATGTGTCCTCAAATGTAGAGAATTTTATGCCATGACCGTATCACCATCCATGATCACTACTATAGGCCAAAAAACTAATGATTTTGAAAACATATTGTAGCTCCTTCCCTACTCTGAAAGTACTCGGACCGGTGTTGACATCATCCTTCCATTCAACTCTTGAAAGGATGTGTCGCAAGAATATGACCATATGAAATTCAAACCCATCTTAGTCATGGCTATTAGTGGCACTTCAAAGAATGAGAATTCATGTATGAAATGCCTCTAGTAACTCATTATCCAGAAGAATCATTGTATTAATAAATCATTATTGGGATGTTCCTAAGAAACTACTCCTTTCATCTTCCTTGGGTTGAATAATACCCATTTCCCATAGATGATGTGACCCAAGAAGTGAATCTAATCCTTATAAAAGTGGAAATATCTAAGATTATCGTATAACTAATTCTATATTAGTGTATTAAAAAGGATCCCAATATATATGGATTTTTCATGTCAATTACAATAATACACCAAGATATCTTCCTTCAAAACCACCACAAATGAATCTTGGCATTGATGGAAAACTCAGTTAATCAACTCCATGAATACTATTGGCACGTTCTTGAGACCAATTGTCACAACCAAATACTCATATATACCATACCTACAACAAATTGTTTAATGATGTTGTTTTTAAGGTTGAACACATAATTAGTGATATCATAACCTCAGATCAATTTTTGAGAACACTCAGAATCCTCAAAGACAATCAAACATGTCATCTATTTGTGGAAATGGATATCAGTATTTCACAATCAACCAGTTCATCTTCTCAGAATCCACACATATCATAAGATTTACATTTTCCTTTTTCCTAAAAAAAGATCGGTGAATCCCATGGAGATTTTCTGGGTTGGACAAACCCATTTGACTCTAAATCCTGAAGTTGCTACATGTTATCCTACAACTCTGCTGTATCCATCCTATAAGTAGAATTAATATAGTTGCAACACCTGGAACTATCTTGAGGGAAAACTCCACCTCTCTATCAGTAGGTAAACTAGTAAATTCATCAAGAAATATTTCCCTAAAACACTCAAACACTAGAGGAAAGTGCACCTATCTCAGTCCCTTATCAATAAAAAGAAAACTATTGATATGGGATGCAATCCCTACAAGCCCATGATTCTCTGGTCTAGCTTGACTCATCATGATATCACATTCACCCTTGTGAGTAATCACTACACCCTCTGGTCATGTGAAAATCACCCTAAATCAATAGAAGAAAATGTAATCTCAATAAGCTATTAATAAGTTCGTCCCTATAATTACAATAATCCTTGTCATCTCGGGGATATAATGATCCTAGATGAAGTGAAACCCACCAACCTTAAAGGGGAACTCCCTATGATGGTCTACATCACCTATTATGATTCCCAAAGGGTTGTCAATCATCAAAATGACCTCACAAGACCACATAATAAGCCCATATCTTTTCACTATAGGTGAAGATATGAAACTATGATATGAACCTATATAAAAAAATAAGATTCCATAGTAGAGGCTACTAAGATCTTACCTATCACCGTATGTGGTGTATCAACCTTCTCCTTGGGGGTATGATATACATAATATAACATTCCTATGCCACATCCATGTGATACAACCTCACTACATTTAGTTGGACCACTCTTATTTATTGTTGAAACTGGTGTCAATCTACCTCTTCCATGACCACCTCTTCCCCAACCTAATTTGCCAGCACAACTCCATCTCCCTGCCTAAAGTGGTACTAAGAAACCTTACCCAAAACCCAGTGTCAGAGATGACCCCCTACCACTCAAAACTGGAGAGAAGTTCCTAGAAAAATGCTACACATGGCCCATCACACCACAATATTATCACTATATTGGGTTGTGATAGAACTAAATATTCATGTGGTGTTTCCTACTACAGTAGTGAAAAAACACTGAGCTTTCAGCACTCATAATGAGACTGAATCTCATCTCACAGGAATCCTCAAAATGGTGCTTTATGCCAGAAGATGTAGAACCACTTGGTCAAGAAGCAACACTTCCCATCTATATGCCCCCAAATTCCCTCATGTTATGCTCTGTAATTATTTCTTGACTCATAATCCTAGTGATAAAATTCGATCTAAGCATGTTTACCTGAGATTTGATAGCTTTTTAGAGATCTTCCTCGAAGTGTCTCTCTCTAGATAGCTCAACATCTAGGTACATTCCCGAATAAATGATACAGCTATGTAAAGCATTTCATGTACTCCATAACTATCATGGATCCCTACTTGAGATGCATGAACTCACTAACCCAATCTTCCCTTAGAGTCTAAGTGTAAATGTTTCCATAGAAGTGGGTATGGAAATTAGTGAAACACATATCTCGCAGCCCATTAGCCATGTTCCAAACATCCACCCAGCACTTTTCAAATTCTTATAGCATGTATGTCACAAGATTTACCCTCCTCTCAGAAGGCATTTCTAGGTGGTCAAAAATATCTAGTGTGTTCTCAAACCACACCTCTATATAATGAGGACTGACATCCCCTAAAAACATGGGATGTCGCTACTGTTGGAACACCCATGCAAGCTTATTCTTATTTAAGTCCAGCTACGGTGCTTCGTGAAAATTCTACATAGATCAAAAGAATTCATCACAGAACTATGTATTATCAGCCATATCTAGAATAGCCTTTTGTCCCTCAATTTCCACTGAGGGAGAATCTGTCGATATCCCATGGCCCACCACCTATGTAGCATGTTTGTCACCACCCTCCTAGTGTACTAATGGATTTCATCATGGTTGAATGCCTCTAAAATTCAAAACACTTCCCGTAAAAATGAATAATACCAAATCCACATATCAAAAGAGTAGGATAGGTCAAAACCATCATAAGAACAAGTTGTAACCCACAAACTGCTACTAAATCTAAAACAATATAAGAAATAGTCACAACACAAAAAGAAAACTGCGTCTTTTCCACTCAAAATCTAGTTCGTGGTCAAGTATCTATATAATTAATCTAGTTTCAATTTTCATTAACATTCATTTTTTCAAATGATTAACTAATGATCCACCATGTTCTAATCCATGAGGTCCCATAATACCTCATGATCTAAATTTTGATTCACACATAATCCATACATATCAAATTCGCACTAACAATTAAATTTAAAAGGTGCATCATTTTCCAATTCATAAGCGCACATACACCTTATAAATTGAATGATGATTTCACTTCACTATCCTTATCACAAATTCTAACCCAAAAAATGGCATATTTATCACGTCACCATCCACAATAGCATGCTTCAAGTAATGCATCCTAAATAACATGGCATAATGCATGGAATGTGATTTATAAAAAGTGACTTTATGATGCATGAGATTTAGTACCATCATCACGACCAGTTTCAATAAAAATAGAACTCAATTATATCAATAGTAACAATAAAACACAAGTGAATCACCCAGGGGTGTAATCAAATAACCTATAATTGTCAAAGTACAAAAAATAGCAATCTATTTGAGGAAATTTGGATTTTTCATATACATGGGTTAGCTATGCCTAATCACACCTCATTACCAAACTCTATTTCCTTCTTATGCTAGTATATTATTGCCAGACAATAAATCAACCCCAAAAATAATTTCTCTAATAACCCTTCATAACGTCCCAGACTGGAATAACACTCGATAGTTCCTCAATCTCGGTGTGTCAGAAGTCTTCAAGCATATATCCCTAAATTCATGTGTCTCACAACAATAAATGAGGGCATCAGTGAGTCATTAAGGAGACTATTCTCTTATTTCAACAGTATATCACAATGGACGTCAATCACATTTAGTAGAGGAAGTATATACAAAAAATAGACATCAGATAAATAGACAAGCAAGACAAGAATATATAACATGAAAAAAGGGTCTCATATAAAATGATACAGCTAATACATGTATCTACAAAACATCAGAAATAGGTACATATCAGAACATAATAATACAAGTATCCAAAATCAAAAAAGAAAAAAAGTCTCAGATTAGAATTATAAGCCTCAAATAGGACACATGCTCCCCGACTACCAAGAAACATTCAAAAAACTATGTTAGGAGTATTTACCTTATCAACACCTACCACCATATATTCTACATGGGTCCTTAATAAATCCCAAACAAGGTGTAAGATAATATCCTAGTAGGTAACTGCCCATAAGTCTATACAGGTCTATTTCGCACAAAAGTTTATGCTAAACAAGTGTAAGTAAGTAGTAACGTAAGTGTGAATGACCAAGGAATATAACTATTGCAAAAAATTAATACCAAACATCCTCTCAAACATCACTGCCACAAATTTCAACTACAAACAAGGTATTTATAGGAAATATAAACAAATAAAATCAACTCTCTATACATCCATCCATATCATGTCTACACGACCTTTTGGTATAAAGAATCCATATCAAAATCCCATGGCCTTAGTATAAAACAAAAGATATATATCACATTTTAAAACAATATAATGAAATGTATATTACAATTGGTCAGATATAAGGTGTATAAGACCAAGGCATCATTATCGAGTCCTAGGAGCATCTCGATGGAAACTCGGTAATGGCACTGGTTGGAGTCCTAGTAGAATGTTTACCAATATGTCATACGCAATTATAAGAAAGTTGGATCCAAGGGGTATCAAATCCCGAGGAATCCCACAGAATCATGTTTCAAGGTGGATACTGAGCCAAGGTGTCCGCTAACATGTTCTAGATCCATGGAGATCCATCCAGGGTATCTATACAATCATCTACCATTTCATACAATTTTACAATTTCCAACCATATGAGTCTACCCACTCATATAAATTATTCAATTCAATGAGCATACACAAAAATTTAAACCATTACATCTCCTGAGTATACCCACTCATGTACTCTACATCAATTTAATGATGTCCATGTCTATTACCAAAAATTTATCAAAAATATCCATTTAACACATAACATTGGTATACCCACCAATTAGTCACCATTACTATAAAAAATGTTTATGTAATCTAAAAATAACCAGTGATTATACCACACATTTAACTAATTCAATTTAATCATTTAATCAATTTAGGCCGGGAATATTTTGAAAACATGAGGCAAAGAAGTATTAAATATCGTATGCATGTATTTAGACATCATTTAAATACAAAATTTTTTCCTTAAACCAGGAAAACTTGAGAACACACCCCATCGGTATTTTATCAAAGGATAAAACCAAAGAAAACACATAGAGCACAACATGGGTGGCCTTATGTTAGGGAAACAACCACACACCCATATCAAATAACCTAAGGGAATCCCTAAAAGGTCCTACTTCATTTATTTTAGATTAATATTCCAAATCTAAACCCATGCCTAAAAGTCCCACAGGTGACAAAAAGGTTGATAACTATATTAAAAACTACAAACAAAAAAATTAAAGACCATATACCTTAGATCGATAGTGGTGTGAAAATCAAGTATCATGTACTATTTCACCTAAGTTTAGGATTAATCTGAGGAATGGACGAAGAACGAGAAATTAGGGCATATCATCCTAAATCCAAATAGAACAGCCATTGTTATGCGGAATCAAAAATGGATAAAAAGGAATCATGCACTCACCTATGTGATTTTAATGAGACCAATACTGAATAAAATAGAGTCCATATTTTCAATCGGGAGAAAAACCTACATTTAGGCCTCAAAGGGACTTCTTATGTGTGAATGATAGGGGTGGTGATCTTCTATTTCAAAACTAGAGGCTGCTGCCTTTATTTAAAAAATAATAATTTGGCAATTACACAACATGTAATTTCCTCACGTTTTATGTAATGCACGATTTTCCCATCCTAAGAAAAAACCCTTACATGTACTGAAAGTTCATGGCCAGACCATTGCACATCAGGCAATTTATTTACAAATTGGGTGATCCAATTAAACATCATGTAATTGGAATACATCAAGTACATATCCCTCAAGACTCTTATTTCCATAAAAAAACTCAACTTGACCACGACCCTACTTAGTGTCTAAGACAAAAAAGGAAAGTAACCTAGCCGTTAACCATAATAAAAAAAGTGATATGTTCCCCAAAAAACCTGGTATCTTAAAAAAATATTTTTGTTGCTATGAATTATAGAATCAATAAATTTAAATCTTAGTGGTATTCCATGGATACAAGTTTCATAAAATATAGATAAAAATTATGTTTTTATCATTTAAAATTACAAATCCCATCATTCTAAAAATCCACTTTATAAAAAAAACACATCTTCCAATTAAAATAGTATTTAATTTCATAACCCAGTTTTGAAAACCAAATTCCATGTAGAAAACCACTCTATAGGTGAATGCCTGAACCAGAATGATCATATCCAACATCAGTAGTAGGGTATATCATATGATAAATGCCAAAATGATTAGTAAATAACATTAGTATAAATAAGAAAATATAAACAAGAAAGGTAAAAAATGACACAATGAAATTCCATAACATATAAGATATTAGTCGAGTAAATATCCTAAACATCCCTATAGTCGAGCGTAGACATTATTAGTTCAAAACCATCAGTTGACATAAGACAATTTCCATAGTCTATCACTAACTTGGCTATACTCACTACCACAAAACTAGTTTTCCATAGTACCACACTTTAACAACGCTAAAAAAGCACTGATGGGGGGGGGGGGCTTTATCGGAGCTAAAAAAATAAATGATAAAGAAAACATTTAACAACATTAAAAAAGCACTGTTAAAAGTGACCCTTTATCAGGGATTTTTTTAGCACTGATAAAGCCACCCCCTTTATAAAAACTTTATTTAGTATCTTTGATAAAGAGGGGTGGGAATTATTATCAGTTTTTCCTAGTGATGATAAATTTCAAAACAAATCTTAAAAAAATAATATATTGTTATATAAGTATATTAATATTGATATAAATATAATAGATATTTTTTATTTTTTTAGATAAGTATAAAAAGACTATTATATTTAATATATAATATAATTAATGAAAATGAATTTAAAATAGTTTAAAAAATAGTATTAATTAATAATATTGTAATTATCATCGATTAATAATCATTTAATAACAATTTGAAGACACAAAAAATAAAAAAATATTAATAAAAGCTCTAATACAAGTTGAAAATATAAATCGAACTTCAAAAGACCATATCTTTTGATCCTAGTGTCTGTTTGAGCTCTACAACATATCAAATTAAATCTTACGACAAGATCAACACTCTAGTGACTGAATGAAAATTTCTGCCAAATATTTGAGGCCCAAAAGGCCATGAAGGCCTCTAAATCTATGTTTTTTGTGAGGATACCCAAATTTCATAACATTCAAACAGATATAACTTTTGATCTGGATGTCTTCTAGGCCTGTACCACATGTCATATCAAATATTATTTCATTTTATTCTATTTGGCTGGTTGTGTAGCTGAAACAGACTTCTGGATTCGATGTTATTATTGTTTTAACATTGTTTGGATTTTCAAATACACATATATATGTATTTATTTGTAAATATATATATATATATATATATTTGTGTGTGTGTGTGTTGTATATATGTATGCATTTAATTAATTATTTATGTATAAGCATGCATAAAAAACATATTTTATAAATGTATCTAAAACTAATATTATTAATATATATTATTATACAAATAAATATACAGATAAAAAATTATAACAAAAAATATATATTTAAATAAATATAAATATAAACTAATATGTGAATAAATTTATATATACTAATATATGAATAAATATATATGTATTAATATCACCAAATATATGTATATTAATATGAATCTATATTAATAAATGAATAAATATAACTATATATATATTAATAAATATAAATATATATTTATATAATATATATATATATATATTAATATTAATATATAAATAAATATATATGTATTAATATAACTAAATATATTTATATTAACGTGAATCTATATTAATATATGAATAATTATTTATATATATTAACATATGGACAAATATTTATTTATTAATATAATTAAATATATTTATATTAATTTGAATCTATATTAATATTGGAATAAATTTAACGTTAAATAAATATATTTATAAATATATTTATCATTAAATAGAGAAAAAAACAAAATGGATTAGTGGTAATGGTGTAGGTGCGCTAGGGGGGAGGTTGTGGGTTCGAGTTCTGGTGGAAGTAGGGAGGGGTATGTGGGCAGGTAGGGGTTGTGCGAGAAAGTGAAACACACAGGAGAGTGGGCGGGTGTCCGCCTAGCACAGATAAGGGGGGGGGGGTCAAGAATTGTTAAAATCTTCCCCGAGTATTGTCTTTATTTATTAATTTTTTGACATTTATCAGTGCTAGAAAGGGCTGATAAAGGAACTTTTTATCAGCCCTTTTTTTAGTACTGATAAAAGTCACCTTTTATCAGCCCTTTTTTAGCACCCATAAAAGGTGCCTTTATCAGCACTTTTCTGAGCACTCACAAATGGGACCCCATATCATCACCTCGATTAACAACGCTTTTCTAGCACTGTTAATGCCATTTTCTAGCACTGATAAAGGTATATTTGTAGTAGTGGCTAATCACTTATCACTAGTGGCCATATCCCATCACATGGGTTTACAAGGGGAATCTTTTCCATCTCATCATGAGATAGATAGTGACAATCATTTTCCCCTATAAATGAATTCTAGTATCCCATGACAATATTATAAAGGATATTTTTGGAGGTCAACACACACATGACATTAAATCAGATTCCAATGTGCATGCCTCATCTATACTCAAAGATATCCACGTGGAAACCATCTATAACTACAGGATATCTAAGGGGATTCTCGTCACATAAAAAAACTTTCAATGGTTCCAACTGGTCAAACACATCATAAAACTTCAAACTATTTTCAATTTTTTTTAAAAGTTCCGAAGGGGCTTAAGTGATTGGGAATCATAAATTTTTCCCAAAATAGATCCAAATTAATTCAACTAGCATTAGAACTATAAATTTAAAACCATTTCAAAGTAAATATATATTTTTTAAAAAACTACATCCAAAATTGGGGAAATAATCCAAATACACTTCAAAGGTGTCAAATGGGACTTCTATAGTACCAAATATACCATAATTTATCTTTAGAAAACACTATTTGAAAACTCATTTGGGAGTCTCATGAAATTTAAGAACCATTTAAAAGGCATTTAAGAATCCATTAAAAATTTGAGATGAATCTTAACTAAGAAGGGTGAAGGGAAGTGTTTGATAAAATAATGGTTTTAAAAAAATGGACCCTTAATTGAATTTGTCCTTTCATATGCATGTACACATCTATGTGTTCACCCCCTGAACATTTGGACATGTACATACCTTACTCTAATATAAGTGGAATTCTATAAAAATGTTAAGGTTTTAGGTAATGGAATTTAATGAAAGGTTACAAGGTAACACAAGAGGTATCACTGTAACACCCCAAGATTTTACAAAAAATATTCTTTTTAATTTCATTAATGTCTTGTGTTGTACGCTACACCAAAAGGAGCTTATACAACACGCATCTTTGACTTTCCTTGCATTACACGCAATCGCGACCTTCCTCGATAGCGTGTGTAGTATGCAATAACGAGTTTCACTAAACAACAATATGCTATTAAAATATTATTAAAACTAGCCGTTATTAATAGTAATAACGACTTTTTAAAATTTTGTAAATTTTATTTTTCAAAATAGACTTCATTTCTTGGATTCGGAATATCGAAATTAGCTTAGGGTGAAATTTTGGTACTTTTTGGATAACTTTCATTTTCTGATGAATAATGAAAATTACTAAATTTTATTTAAAAACAAATTTTTAATTGAAATAATTAATAGTGATAAATTATTAATTTGAGTGGTTTTAAAATATATTTAGAATATATTTTTACAATTTAATACAATATTGGTCATTGGATGTAATTTTACATTTAAACAAGTTATAAACAAGTGTCAATCTTTTGATAGTTATTATCTCTTAAAAACACGCTATTTGTTTTGATGACGGGAATTAATTTTTAAATTAGTTAATGTAGCTGATATGTTTTGTATTTGATAAAATAGACATCATTTTTTTAATTCATAATATCAAATATAGCTTAGGTCTATTTTTTGGTATTTTTCTAGAAACTTTTATTTTTTGATGAATAGTGAAACCACTAAGTGGTAGTTAAAAAAATGAATTTTTCATAAAACTTAATTTTACCGCTTCTGTGAGTGGAATTTCAAAAATTCGAGAGACACGGTTGATGTCAGTAAGTAAAATGTGGTTCAATGAGGTGAAAATAATTTTTGGTGAATAGTAACTTTTTTACTTTTTTTACCACGGTTAAAAGTAAATAGGGTAATTATGGGTAAAAATGATATTATTATTACCATAACACTTGTCCTAATTCTATTGGATAAGTGTAATTCGACCAAAACCAACCTTAGGAATAAAATATGACCATTTAGTCCCACTTGGATTAGATTAGGACATTTATTATTAATTTATTTAAAGAAGTGTTAAAATAGTTAAAATCAAAGTTTAATAACTAAATAATTTTTAATATAGGGTTATAAATAAAATAAATTAGACTATAAATATTAATTAGAAAGATAAAATGATTTCCTACATAATTATATTTTATTTGTAATTTTTAGACTCTAAATAAGTTAATTTATTTATGACACAATGATGATGCAGTAATTATCTTATAAACGAAATATTGTCATAATTGATGTTATAAATACCCAAATAAATATACTTTTAGACTTTTTATTAATTCCACTAATTTTATAGGTTAATATGAAATGTTAGTATTGATTTAGTAAACGTTTTTCGAAATAATAATTCTGTTATGATTTTCAAAAAAATCAATTACTAAATTGTGTCAAAATTGACATAAAATAGTTTTTAAAACAAATATTATATTATTAATTGTTATTTTATTCCTAAAAATCTAAGGTTCAGCCAAATGACTTAGATAAGGTTATATATATTAATAATAAACAACTTGGGGTTCGTTTTTCTTCTTATAGTATGTTTAATAACCTTATAGTATAAGAACACAAGAAGACACAGTAAAAGTAAAATTATTTACCTTAATGTTAAATCTAAATGATAAGGTTAAAATAGGAACCTAAACTTGTCTAAATTCTATTTTATGAGAGGAGTTAGACCCATACCCACCTTAGCTTCTAAATAAATCAATTTGGAGCTATTTAAAACCGAATTTGGCTTTATAATAAAATAATATTTTTAGTTATTCCAAAGGTGCCCCTCTCCTCCCTTATAAAAGGGCACCTCCTCCCCCTCTTTCTCACACCAATTTCAGCCTTCATGATCGGCCAAACCCTGCCAAATTCTCTTCTACACTTCCCTAGAAACATCTTAGAGGTTATGGTCTTCCTCAAAGACCAATTTTAGTCCCCTAAAAGGAGATCTAAAAGAAGAACTTCAAAGAAGAGGTAATGCCCATTACCGATTCTTTCATCTTTATTTCTTCTTCCACTTCTTCTTATTTAGTTGTTTCATTGTGAAGTAATAACATCAGTATCACTCATATACTTCTATGTTATTATCAGTATGAAATAACCCTATTTCACCATCTATCCATCCTACAGAAAAATAAATCACCGCACGTGCGTACGTACGGAATACCGTCTCCACGCCATGGTGTAATCTATTTTCCACCACCACCTTAATTGGATGGGTATAATGGTGTACATAATAACTATATATTATTATTGGAAAGTGATATTGATTCTGAAATAGTATACATATACTCCAATACAATTCCACGATCATGAGAACGATATCATCGCTCGTGCGTACGTACGGACTACCGTCTCCACGACGCGATGAGATTCATTATCCACATTAACCATTCATGAATGATAATAAAATATATATAATAAGTAATCATGAAATATATTACATAATAATGATACTGGATTTATGTGTATATATATGTATGTTGTCTACTTAATTCCATTCAACTCAATAAGGAAACGAAAACAGCGTTCATGCGTACGTACGGCCTACCTTCTCCATGAACGGTGTATTTCTTTCCATTTACTGATCTATTTAATATATGTATATTCTGAATATATATTATATATAAATAATGTTTTATATTCTGGAATTAAGTAATCATGATCTATGTAATCATATGAATAATTACAAGTCAAAACAAGGACGACAAATGAAACGATTTTACCCAAAACGCTTTTTAACTTGGAATTAACAAAAGAACGGGTAAAATAAAGTCATAAGTGAAACATATATGATATCATAACAATTAGTATAATTATTTAATAAGTCAATAACTTTATTTAAATAATTATACAGGAGTTTCAGACACTTACGAAGCAAATCGGACTTAAGGTAAGGGAAAATATCACAATCTCATTTTTTCCGGGATTGTTTATACTTTTGTATTTATTGGGGTGTATTTTATCATCCAAATCCATGTTTCATCAATATGTAAAATTTATATCCTTATACAATTGTTTAAATCCAATTTTACCCTTTGTTTAGTTTTTAGTAAAAGATACGAAATGAGTCTTTTATTTTTTTTCGTACGAGGTACTTTATGACTTTTCCGACAAAAGTACGAAGAATGTTTTTTTAACTTATACGGAATGAATGGATTTTTAAAATATTATTTCCAAGAAGCTTCCTTTACAAGTATTCAAGTTTAATTTTAATCAACTTCTTTTAGTTTATAATTTTACGACGTGTTAAGAAAGGAAAATTGTTTTTGAAGCAGAAAGGATATTTTCCTCAAGAATGGAGTTCAAGTGTTTTATCAAAATTATTTCCCATCTAAGATAATAAAGGGTTCGGTTTCTATCCCTATTATTACATTGATTTGATTATGTTCTAATGGAATTATATTTATGAATTCCTTTATCTTATATGAATTTTTTTATGATGTCATGATGTTTAACATTCCCATTTATATTACATGGGTTATGCAATGATGTATGATTTATGATTTTGTGGAACACATTAGAATGGTATCATTATGAGATGGGTGGGACCTATATCTACCTACAATGCATTGGGTAAAGATTGTATATATCATGAGATAGACATGGCTGGAACGGTAGGTTATACTGGTTCAGTGAAACAGGACTGAAATGAGGAGTGAACTCGGTTCAGGAAGGGAATTTTTCCACTAAGATAGTCTTGGAAATGAGTCTTGACTAATAAGAAATGATTCTCTATGATTATGTGTGTATGCCACAAATTTTCATGTTTGATGTTATGATTATTGGGATTACATTTCACTACTATGATTTATCCCATGTTATGAAATTATGATCTCTTTTGCAGGTTAAGATTTCAAAAAGATATGTTCTTATGAATATGACGTGATTGATAATTCTTTTGTTTACCCTTACTGAGCATTTGAGCTCACCCTTTTATGTTTTCTTTTCCCCAGGATATAAAGAAAGGATTTAGGTTTAAAAAAAAGACTATCTTTATGGGAGATGTTGAAGATCTTTCACCATGATTAGAATATTATATTCCGAGTTTCCAAAGACACTAAACTATTACGGTCCTTGTGTGTGTGTTTTTGTTATGTACTAAGTATTCCGCAAAAGTAATGTAATGTCTATGTACGTTAAGCTTCAGGTCTCTACAGTTGGTATCAAAGGAAAGGTTTAGTCATCCTTTGGAAACTTGGATGCGAGAACTTTAGTGAGATCCCTAGAGATATTTATAAGGTATGTCTAGGGATGTCCCTAAGGATAAGTATACGTATAGGATATAGTCCTCGAACTATGGTAAAGATCTTAGAATTTAACCTAAGATGTTAGATATTGAGGGTACTCCCCCTTTACTATGTTGTTTTCCCTACCGTGGGTTTTGCCTCTCACACTATTATTTTTGGGTTTTAGACGATGGCCTGAACCCGAAGGAACCGTGTTGATCAATGCAATGGACAATGCAATGATTGTCCTCCTGAACAAAAAAATGTTATGGGAGATGGAGTGCAAAATCTTATAGCTATACTTACACAAGCTACGAACCATTTTGAACTTCCAAATGAGCAGAGAAGGGAACAATATTCTATTTTGTCCTTCATGAGGTAAAGTCTAGCTTCTTTCAGTGGGTCTTCCGATCCACTTGTTACTGAACAATGGATCAGTACCACTGAAAAGATATTTTCAGTTCTTCAATGTTCTGAACATGATAAAGTCATCTTAGCAGTATATCGTTTAGAAGGTGAAGCTGATCAATGGTGGAATCTTATCAAGAATACGAGGCCAAGAGATGAAATTGATTCCATGGAATGGGACGAGTCAAGAACTTATTTTTCAATAAGTACTTCCCTCGTATTCTTCGAACAAAGATGGAGAAAGAGTTTCTTGAACTAACAAAAAAGGATGATGAATCTGTTGGAAAATACGAAGCGAATTTTACAAGGCATGCAAGGTATGCATTTGGATTTATCATCCAACATAAAAGTAAAGTTGATCGATTCTCCAGTGGCTTAAAACCAAATCTTCAAAGGGCATTAGCTATAAGAGACTTCAGTAGCTATGAAGAAATTGTGCATTGTGCTATCAAGGTAGATATGGAAGTTGGTGTTACTTATCCATCTCATAGTTTTGACAAGAAATGAAAGATGGATTTCAAGGAGAAATCTCAGAATAATGGTGAAAAAAGATGATTGTTTCCTTATGCTCAAAGTGTTGAAAGAAGCATGGTGGAGATTGTCTTAAAGGGACAAGTAAATGTTTCAAATGTGGAAAGGAAGGTAATCGGGCATTTGAATGCCACAATGATGGGAAGAAGATGCCTAATGATGTAAAAAAAGGAAGGGATACACAGAATGAACCTACTACACTTCAATGCTTCAAGTGCAAGGAAATGGGGCATTATGAAAATAAATGCCCTAATCCAAGGTTTAGTGATGATCAACATGAGCAACCACTTAAGGAAAAGGACAAAGGGAAGTCACATGCGATCACCATTGGTGATGTTGAATATGACAACGATGTGGTGGAATGATTAAGTGTTTATGTAATGGGATTATAGAATAATGTTGTATATAGTATCGTGGAATATTTGAATATTTATGTTTTGGTCTATTGTGGTTTTCAATAATTTTATGGCATCGGTAAAAATAAAAAGTGATAGAATTTTTTTTGGAAAGCAGATGATATGCACATAATGAAGGGATAAAGAGAATCTAATATGTTTTATAGTATTCATGAGCTCATGATTGATATAAGAACTAAGTGATATCATGGTTTGAGTATATTGAATTTTGAGTATTTTGGTATGTGGAAAGTGTTAACTTTTAACTGCATTCATGCTTTCACTAAGGTTCAATGGATATTCATTCTTCAAGAGAATACATGATTAAGGTATTCACATGTTTGTAATTTGACCAAAAAGATATATATTATGATATATGGGGGATAAATGATGGCATTCACGTGATTGTTATGTGACATTTCAAGTAATCATTTTCTTTATACTATGAGCTTGGACCGAAGTATTTTAGATAGCCTAATGATTGGAATGGATTATGTTGGATATAAGTTAGGATATAACTGTTTTCTATATTATTGATGGGATGTTATGGTAATATAGCTTTAGAAAAAGGACAACCTGTAGGACAGGCGACAGCCCATCGCGTCGAACAAGGCTGTGAGAATCGAACCCACAACCGATGTGCGACTGGCCTTTATCACCTACCACTGGCCTACAGGAAGTCCCTGGTCAATAGAAACTAGTTTTATTTTATCACACAGTATGATATATGAAGTATAAGTTTATTTTTGGAATCATATACCATTAACCTCACCATAGATGGATTTATGTATATTTGATAACTTTTGCTAACCTTTTGTTTGAAACAGATGGAATGACCCATCATTCTATCACATGATCTGTTAACACTTCAAGAATAACAAATTCAACTTCATTTCATTAAGAGATGAAGTGGAAATTGTTCAAAGCACAAAAAACAGTGATATTGTACCAAAATCAAGAAAGTATTTCTTCTAATTAAAAATTTTCAACTTTAGGAAAATGATATTGAAAACCAAAAATGTTTTCCTAGTGCCCTTATATCTGATGAATCAGATGGTACCTTAGATCATCGCAAATCTATGGCTTTGTGATTGTTGGCTATTTCATATCCATGTTCTCTACCACTCTCCATCAGAACATGATGATTAGATTTCTCTTCCATATCCATATTTTCACCTATGTGGAAACCCAATGATTAGTTTATTTGGGTAACCGTTACATTTCATACTTTTGTTTTTAAAGATTGGTTTTGGTATTCCTTTTTACGATGTGGGTTTTTATTAAAGAAACTTTTGAGCAGTAAACCATTTATAACCCCAACGAATTTCAAGGGAGAAATTCATTTTAATGGGGGTAGAATGTAACACCCCAAGATTTTACAAAAAATATTCTTTTTAATTTCATTAATGTCTTGTGTTTTACGCCACACCAAAAGGAGTTTGTACAACATGCATCTTTGACTTTCCTTGTATTACACGCAATCACGACCTTCCTCGATAGCGTGTGTAGTACGCAATAACGAGTTTTACTAAACAACAATATGCTATTAAAATATTATTAAAACTAGCCGTTATGAATAGTAATAACCACTTTTTGAAAATTTGTAAATTTTATTTTTCAAAATAGACTTCATTTTTGGATTCAGAAGATCTAAATTAGCTTAGGGTGAAATTTGGGTACTTTTCGGATAACTTTCATTTTCTGATGAATAGTGAAAATTACTAAATTTTAATTAAAAACAAATTTTTAATCGAAATAATTAATAGTGATAAGTTATTAATTTTAGTGGTTTTAAATTATATTTAGAATATATTTTTATAATTTAATACAATTTTGGTCATTGGATGTAATTTCACATTTAAACCAGTTATAAACACGTGTCAATCTTTTGATAGTTATTATCTCTTAAAAACACGCTATTTGTTTTGACGACGAGAATTAATTTTTAAATTAGTTAATGTAGCTGATATGTTTTGAATTTGATAAAATAGACATCATTTTTTTTAATTCATAATATCAAATATAGATTTGGTCTATTTTTTGGTATTTTTCTAGAAACATTTATTTTTTGATGAATAGTGAAACCACTAAGTGGTAGTTAAAAAAACTGAATTTTTCAAAAAAGAGAATTTTACCGCTTCTGTGAGTGGAATTTCAAAAATCTGAGAGACATGGTTGATGTCAGTAAGTAAAATGTGGTTCAATGAGATGAAAATAATTTTTGGTGAATAGTAACTTTTTACTTTTTTTACCACGGTTAAAAGTAAATTGGGTAATTAAGGGTAAAAATGATATTATTATTACCATAACACATGTCATAATTCTATTGGATAAGTGTAATTCGACAAAAACAACCTTAGGAATAAAATATGACCATTTAGGCCCACTTAAATTAGATTAAGACATTTATTATTAATTTATTTAAAGAAGGGTTAAAATAGTTAAAATAAAAGTTTAATAACTAACTAATTTTTAATATATGGTTATACATAATATATATTCGACTATAAATATTAATTAGAAAGATAAGACGATTTCCTACATAATGATATTTTATTTGTAATTTTTAGACTTTAAATAATTTAATTTATTTGTGATACAAAGATGATTCAGTAATTATCTTATTAATAAAATATTGACATAATTGATGTTATAAATACACAAATAAATATAATTTGAGACTTTTTATGAATTACACTAATTTTATAGGTTAATATGACATGTTAGTATTGATTTAATCAACTTTTTTCGAAATAATAATTCTGTTATGATTGTCAAAATAATCAATTACTAAATAGTGTCAAAATTGACATAAAATAGTTTTTAAAACAAATATTATATTATTAAATGTTATTTTAATCTTAAAAATCTAAGTATCGGCCAGATTACTTATATAAGGTTATATATATTAATAATAAACAACTTGGGGTTCGTATGGCTTCTTATAGTATGTTTATTAACCTTATAGTATAAGAACACAAGAAGACACAGTAAAAGTAAAATTATTTAACTTAATGTTAAATCTAAAAGATATGGTTAAAATAGGAACCTAAACTTTTCTAAATTATATTGGCTGAGAGGATTTCGACCCAGCCCCACCTTAGCTTCGAAATAAATAAATTTGGAGCTATTTAAAACCGAATTTGGCTTTATAATAAAATCATATTTTTAGTTATTCCAAATGTGCCCCTCTCCTCCCTTATAAAAGGGCACCTCCTCCCCCTCTTTCTCGCACCAATTTGAGCCTTCAAGCTCGGCCAAAACCTGCCAAATTCTCTTCTCCACTTCCCTAGAAACCTCCTAGAGGTTCTGGTATTCCTCAAAGACCAATTTTAGTGCCTTAAAAAGAGATCTCAAAGAAGCACTTCAAAGAAGAGGTAATGCCCGTTACCGATTCTTTCATATTTATTTCTTCTTCCACTTCTTCTTATTTTGTTGTTTCATTATGAAGTAATAACATCGGTATCACTCATATACTTATATGTTATTATAAGTATTAAAAAAACCCTATTTCACCATCTATCCATCCTATGGAAAAAGAAATCACCGCACGTGCGTACGTATGGAATACCGTCTCCACGTCGTGGTGTAATTTATTTTCCACCACCACCTTACTTGGACGGGTATAATGGTGTACATAATAACTATATATGATTATTGGAATGTGATATTGATTCTGAAATAGTATACATATACTCCAATACAATTCCACGATCATGAGAACGATATCATCGCTCGTGCGTACGTACGGACTACTGTCTCCACGACGCGATGAGATTCATTCTCCACATTAACCATTCATGAATGATTATAAAGTATATATAATAAGTAATCATGAAATATATAACATAATAATGATACTGGATTTATGTGTATATATATGTATGTTTTCTACTTAATTCCATTCAACTCAAAAAAAGAAACGAAAACAGCGTTCATGCCTACGTACGGCCTACCGTCTCCATGAACGATGTATTTCTTTCCATTTACTGATCTATTATATATATGTATATTCAGAATATATATTATATATAAATAATTTTTTATATTATGGAATTATGTAATCATGATCTAAGTAATCATATGAATAATTACAAGTCAAAACACGGACAACAAATGAAACGATTTTAACCAAAACACTCTTTAACATTGAATTTACAAAAGAACAGGTAAAATAAAGTCATAAGTGAACCATATATGATATCATAACAATGAGTATATTTTTTTAATAAGTCAATAACATTATTTAAATCATTATACAGGAGGTTCGGACACTTACGAAGCAAATTAGACCTAAGGTAAGTGAAAATATCACAATTTCATTTTTATCCGAGATTGTTTATAATTTGGTATTTACTGGGGTGTATTTTATCATCCACATCCATGTTTCCTCAATATGTAAAATTTATATCCTTCTACAATATTTTAAATCCAATTTTACCCTTTTTTGAGTTTTTAGTAAGAGATATGAAAAGAATCTTTTGTTTTTTTTCGTACGAGGTACTTTTTGACTTTTCCAACAAAAGTACGAAGAATGTTTTTTTAACTTATACGGAATGAATGGATTTTTAAAAAATTATTTCCAAGAAGCTTCCTTTACAATTTTTCAAGTTTATTTTTAATAAACTTCATTTAGTTTATAATTGTACGACGTGTTAAGAAAGGAAAGGTGTTTTTGAAGTAGAAAAGATATTTTCCTCAAGAATGGAGTTCAAGTGTTTTATCAAAATTATTTTACATCTAAGATAATAAAGGGTTAGGTTTCTATCCCTATTGTTACATTGATTTGATTATGTTCTGATGGAATTATATTTATGAATTCCTTTATCTTAAATGAATTTTTTTTATGATGTCATGATGTTTAAGATTCCCATTTTTATTACATGGGTTATGCAATGATGTATGATTTATGATTTTGTGGCACACATAACAATGGTATCATTATGAGATTGGTGAGACCTATATCTCCCTCCAATTCATTGGGTAAAGATTTTATATCTCATGAGATAGACATGGCTGGAACGGTAGGTTATACTGGTTCAGTGAAACAGGACTGAAACGAGGAGTGAACTCGGTTCAGGAAGGGACTTTGTCCACTAAGATAGTCTTGGCAATGAGTCTTGACTAATAAGAAATGGTTATCTATGATTATGTGTGTATTCCACAAAGTTTCATGTTTTAAGTTATGATTATTGGGATTACATTTCACTACTATGATTTATCCCATGTTATGAAATTATGATCTCTTTTGCAGGTTAAGATTTCCAAAAGATATGTTCTTATGAATATGACATGATTGATAATTCTTGTGTTTACCCTTAATGAGCATTTGAGGTCACCCTTTTATGTTTTCTTTTCTCGAGGATATAATGAAAGGATTTAGGTTAAAAAAAAGAAGATCTTTATGGGAGATGTTGAAGATCTTTCACCACGATTAGAATATTATATTCCGAGTTTCCAAAGACACTAAACTATTATGGTCCTTGTGTGTGTGTTTTTGTTATGTACTAAGTATTCTTCAAAAGTAATGTAATTTCTATGTACATTAAGCTTCGGGTCTCTATAATCACAAAGCACTAAGTCTATAATTTTGTTAAAAGCTACAAAAATCATAATTCCATTAGCCATCCAATTTTAATAAAGTACAAAAAATAAAAAAAATCACTTTATAATATCCAAATTTATTTTAAAGGAGACATGGAATTTTCTTAGCCACATTACATACAGACACATTGGTTATATATAGGTATAGCATTGGAAACAATTTTGAAAACCCTTTCTCCATCAAAACACCAATATAAAAATTGTTAAAAATTCATCACCACATTCCAAATGCATGAACAACATAATTAAAATTCATTTAGGAAAGTTCAATCATTCATGAAAATTTCTATAAGGGAAATGGAAGGAAAATCCTATCTCAATTATGTATGAATGCAATGAAACTCCATGAATGGGGAAAGGATAACCCAAAAAATAAACCACACACCCTAGATAAAAATTAAACATAAAATGAAATCAAATCCCCTCCAATTGTTATCTGCCAAGAGACACTCCTAACCAATATGATCTAAGAAGTAATTGAGGAGGAATATAATAGGAGGAGAACACCTATAAATCGAAAGGAACATACAAAATATTGATGGAGGAGATTCAATCCAAGGAGGAGTAAGTGGGATGGGCTTGAG
This sequence comes from Viscum album, assembly GCA_963277665.1. NCBI lineage: Eukaryota > Viridiplantae > Streptophyta > Magnoliopsida > Santalales > Viscaceae > Viscum > Viscum album. Next base: position 1,891,250,564 of record OY728165.1, on the reverse strand, counting down.
ATCCTCCTAATGCTCCAATTCCAAATGATATGGGTGAGGGGTGATTGGGGTAAAATAAATATAAGGGATAAATGAGAAAAAACAGTTTTCAAAATATCTATACATGGTACATAATTCTTAATTAGGGTAATCCATATCGTACAAAAACTATGTAGGAACCACCTCCCAAATTGGAAGAGGTCTCAAAGTTCAGGTTTCATGGTTTCATAAATGATGCACCTAACCATATGAGGTTGTAGGGAATTTTTATATGGATTCCCTGTCTTTTTAGGATGGTTTCATGCTCATATGACTAACTGTGTGAGGCCATAGGTTCTTCTTCTCTATCCCACTCAGTTTGTAGAGGTATGATGCATGGTTTTACCTTACTATTCCCCAACCATGTGCCACAATCCTTCTTCCCAAAACCACCAAAACCCATAAATTTCAAATAGTAAATAAACCTAATAACCATAAAATGAAAAAAAACTAATAAATATATAAAATAAAGGTAAAATCATGCTTAGGGTTTGATAATTATGCCCACTATAAAAACATTTTGTCCCTAGAAATTAACTAATTCCTAAGAAAGAACAAAATTGAACCTCTAAACCCAATAGAAAAAACTCCAGAAAAAAAATGAATCTAATTTCAAAAGACCCCAAAATCAAAAGTCAAATCCAAATAAACCATCAATCATTGTGTAAATCCTCAACACCATAAGTATCACCCAACCAGATTAAGAGATAGATAGATAAGAAGATCCATGGTGTGTCTACCCACCATTTAGGAAGCAATTAACACAACTCAAACTCCCATCATGGGAAGGGATCAATTATGAAAACTCCAAAAAATAACCAGACCAAACCAAAATTTATGATTTACAAAAGAAACATCCAACTCTAAATAGGAATGATAGATTGAAACTACTAAAACAACATGGAAATAATGAACAATCATGATAATTAAAATGTTAAACATGAAAATTGCAAAAGAAGAAGAAAAAATTATGATAATAAGAAGAGTATGTTTCATAAATATCTCTAAGAGGAAGGGATACTAGAATATATAACCATCTTAAACTTCTTTTTATTCTCTTGAGGTATCACCCATTGAATATCTTAAGACGTATTAACTAACCTCACCAATGGAATGACATCAGAGAACATTAAAAAGATGGAATTGAATTACCAAACTGACTAATGTGAAATAAAAAAATTATGGCACTTTTTAGGATAATAGGAAACTAACAATTACGGAACCACTAGGATATGTGCCTCTGGTTTCCACCCCTTACTTGATGGGGAACATTATAAGCACCCGGAGAATTCTAGATTCCAACCACCATAGGATTCTCTCTAAATATCATCCTATTTTGAAACAACTCATCCGCTAAAATTCTAAATGAAACTTATCTAGATGAAGGAACATGATCTTGAATAATTTGGTGTAAACTAAAAACAAAGAGATAATTTTTAACAAATCACTCGATGTCACTTCATAAGAAAAAGGAATAAGGTCCTTTAAATGGTCCATGTACTCCATTAATATCCATTTACCTTGCTAAATAACCATGATCTCTACCATTTGAATCATTTTCACCAATAGAGGGATGACAAATTGAATTAAAGTGGTCTGAAATATTTCTTAATAGATCCAATTATTCAATAAGTATTTGATGATCACCGACCACTTATATAGATTAGGCCCCTCAAATAAAACTCAGAAAAATATCACCCTACTAGATTAAAAAAATTCCAAGGGAATGAAAACACTTTCAACTTCTTCAATCAACTATGCATCCTTTTGTGGACATTGACCAACATATAAAATAGGAAATGGTCAATAAGAACAAAAATCCATGACTCCACTATGAGTCTGGGTTATGACAACAAATGAACTAGACTTATTATAAACCCTTGTAAACATTTTGGGAATCATACTCTAAAAAAATTATAAAACCCAATCAATATGAAATGAAAAACAAAACAACATAACATCTCAAACCAAGACACCACGTTCATAACCCAAAAAATCACAAAATCAAACGATGAATCATATGTCCAAAATTTCTAATTCTCTTTTATATTCAAAAACCATTTCACATCAAAATGATTTCTAATACCAAAACTGTTTCAAATCACATTTCCCATTTCAAGTTCTGTTAGACAAAACCATTCCAACTTATCTATTTTAAAAATTGAAAACACATCTTACTCTTTCCCTTGTGAAACCAAACATTCCATTATAAAATTAGTGCTAAAAACCATTTATAGTTTCCATTTCTATTTCGAAATATAGTCACACAATGAACACAATAACATAACTCACATCAAAACCTCTGAAATAGTGAACTAGTTGTCATGCATAACTTAGAAAAAAAGTCTAGAAACCATGTACATAGAATACACATACCATGGGAAGAATAATGTACACTATACATGCGCTCCATATGGTTCACCATACCATGTATGCTCAACGTGTGATAGTAGTTCATTTCTATTGCCATCCAAAAAAATGCACAAACCCATAAATCCAAATAAGTTCCAACATCATAATTAAAAATTTGAAAAATAACTAATCAACCCAAAAATACTTGGTCACTCATGTTTCATCATGATTGGTGTTGATCTAGAATTGGAACACAACCTACCTCTCAGTCCTCTAAAATACTATCTCCAATCTTCTTAAAACCCAGAAATAGCATAGAGATTATATATAGAGAGAGAGTCATGGTTTTTATGACAAAATAAACCCAACTACTCAGATACCATTTTTTATGAACCATCTTGAGTTAACCCATGAACCGGTTAGTTGATCTAGCCATCAATACGTCTTGAAGTAATTCCCTGATCCCCATAGGATGATCAAAATCATCTAGACATGATAGACAAATCGTTAGGTATGATTCCACCCAATAATAAAAAGAATAAAAAATAGTGTATGCATCAAAAAATGGGATAAAATAAATCAATGAACATGAATACAACATAAATAGATCCAGATAACATATACTAAAGAAAAAACATCTACCATCTAGATCCAAGCACAATCCTTATATGAGAAATTGGTCACCACCATCCTCAAAACTATCCCTCTCCATAAGAAAACCAGAACAAAAATCAGAACCCATAAAATAGCTTGGGTCTACCAATTCCAAGTGACACGAGTAGAGTGAGAGAATACAATTTATTATTAGGTATAAAATAAAGAGTCTATAAATTTAATTTCATAAAATATTCCAAGAAAACATGTATAAAAATAGAAATATAAAATAGGTTTTCTCTATTATTTAAAATAACCAATCCCATATTTCTATAAAACCCATTTTAAAAACAAAACATGACTTCCTTTAAAATAGTTTTTCCATTTCAAAACCATGTTTTGAAAACAAAACTCGAAGAAGAAAACAACACCCCTGGTGAATGATTAAACCAGGAGGATGAAATAAAAAATAGGCAGTAGGGTATATCATAAGAGAAATTCCAAAAGAAAAGTAAACAACAATAGTAAAAATAAGATAATATAAATAGATTAGGTAACCAAATACCACACTGAAATACAAGAACAAACATGTTAGTAGTCTTCTTCATGTTCTAAATATCCATTGAGGTGACCCTATAAATACTTGGTTTGGAACCATCATCTATAGTAAGATACTTTCCAATGTCTATCACTGAAATGGATGAGCTATCCACCTATCACTAGTGTATCTCCCCTGGTATCGGTCTACCTAAGGGATCAGGTCTATTTCATTTTGACGTATATATTAACCATATTTTGTCCCTATATATGACATCTAATATACCTTTATAGTAGCATAAAGTCGATGTGAAAAAGTTATCACATGCTTGAAACTAACTCGGATGTCAATGAGCAAAAATTTCCCACTCTTGACACCATCCATGTAGAGACCCTCTCTTATTAGAGAAAACCCATGGGGTATCCTTCCCATATAAAATAATTCAATGATTCCTATTGGGGAAATATGTCATGAGACATTCAAACCATTTTACAAAATTTCTTAAAAGTAAAAAAACCTATGTAAATGATAATCACCATTTTTTCATAAAATTTATCAAAATATTCCAAACATGCATTATCATTAGAAATACAAAATAATTTCGATGGAAAATACCATTACTTCTAAAACTACTTATAAAACCTATAAAATTATCTAAATACAATCACAAGGTGAAAAACGAGACTTATAATGTTCCAAACATGCCTCAAAGTAATATTTTTAAAACACAAATTGATACATCATTTGGGAGCCACTTGAAAATAAAGAACCATTTCGATAACATTTAATATTCTAATCAATATTTAAGAAGAATGTGAAATTAAGAAGGTGCGTGGAATGTGTTTGTGAAAACCAATGATTTAGAAAAATTACCATTTGATGGAATTTACCATTTATATGTGTGAACATATCAATATTCACACGATGTATACCTATAGACTTATAGATAACACACATCCATATAACTAGATATACATAAAAATCCCAACGATTCAACTAAAGGAATAAAATGAATTATAATAAGGGAAAAATGTGTTATCACATAAATCCATGATTGTAAAGAAGCACAAAACCCAAAAAAACTCACAATTCCACTAGCCAAAAAATATTATAAAACTACAACATTCCCAGAAATCACATTAAAATACCAAAATCCATTTTATATAACACATTTAATTTTATCGAACACATTATATATATATATATATATATATTTTTTTTTTAGATATAGGAATAACTATGGAAAACATTTTAAGAATCTTTCTCCATCATATAACCAATATAGAAATCCATAATAATTCCTCACAACACTCTAAAAACATAAAGAACACAATTAAAATTACTTTAGGAATGTCTAAGATTTAATGGAATGTTCAAAAAAAGAAATGGAAGGAAAAAACCTACCTTTATGGTGTGATAATCTGATGAAACTCTACATTTGGGAAAAAGATAACCCAATAAAAAATTATTGGCCATATATCAAAACAAAAAACAGCCCAACATCACTTACCCTTAACTAGGGTTTGGCCAAGAGAGACTCCAAACCCAAAATAAAAAGAATCCAAGGGAGTATGATAGGGGAGGAGGAAACACTCAAATATCTAAAGGAAATTACCGAATATTTATGGAGGATGTTCAATCTAAGGATTAAGAAAAAGAGAAATGTGTTTAGGAGACCCCTTTTGTCCATTGGAAAAAATAGAGGGATGAGGGTTTGATTAGGGATAGATATACAAATGGGAAAATGGTCAGTTTTTTTAAAAAGTCCTATTCATGATTTATATCTTGGTTATGTGGTCTTTTAGACCATGTGATAACTATGTAGCCACCTATTTCCCACTAGGAATAGGCTAAACGATTCGGGATGCAAGGTTTCACAAATTGTGTTCCTAACCGTGCGAGGCCTTGCCAATTTTTCCAGAGGTCTCAGGGTCTCTTGGGGAGAGTTTAATTCCCATAGTCATTATTGTGCATGGACTAGGGTGATTCTTCCCAAGACCACATGGTTTTTAGAAATATGATTCATGGTTTCCCATAATGGTTTTTTAATCGTGCTCCACCCTTCCATATACTAATACTCTCAAAAATGAAAACATTCAACCAGGAACTCAACTCAAAAACTAAATAAAATAACAAACACCATGAAATAAATATAATAAATGGAAACCCATGTTTGGGTTATTACACAACCCCATTATCTCTCTAAATCATCTTTAAAATAAATTTAATGAAAAATTATATTGAAAACTGAAATTAATGTGGATTACCTAGTCTAGATGGTCATGCGATTAAAATCTCACTCGAGAAGAAAAAAGTATGCTCTTAAGAAAATAGCTTGATATCCACGAATAATAATAAGAAATCCCACCTCTATTTGTGTATAAATGAATATATTCTTTATAAATTTAGTGATCTACCATACTTTTCATTGATAAATCTTTCCAATAATTCCTTATCTTTTAAATCTATTTATCTCTATCATTTTAGTAATATCCCTTTACCTTTCTCATTATGAGAATATGTTTATTTAGATACAGGGGAAAATATATGTGTTTCTTATCACTAAATACATAAATTATCTTTAATAATCATAGGAAAATTCATCCAATAAAATATTTATTATCCATATCATGGTCTATTAATTATAATCTCATATCAACCCATTTATATATTAAATTATAAACTAAGTTTTATATAAAACCATACCCACTATGGTATGGTAGTGTCCCATCATAGAATGATTCAACCTAATCAACACGTTGAATTTAAAAAACACCATTATCAAATCCCATATATCCTAAAAATTTAGTCATTTTTAAAAGTCAAATCATTTTATCTAAAAAAGAACATAACAAAAGAAAATTCCACCATTACAAAATTTTTCATTTATCAAAACTCCATATAAAACACCCAATGAAACACCTATAACATTAAACCAATCATTAGTTTTATTAAAATCTTGATATCCACAATAAATATTTTTTTCACTTCTGATAGTATAAAAGTATTAAAATAATATTCTCCCAACCATGTGAAATAAATCATATAGACTTATGATACTTTTCCCATTTTTGGATATATGACTTGCACCATGAATTTTCTATATTGTATCCCATTCCCCTTTTAAATATAGAACACTTTTTAAACAATAATTAGGTATACCAAGGTATAATAAATACTAGCTCCATATATTCAAAAAATATTAAAAACAGCGAGGGAAGCATTCTCCATTCAAACTATTTTTTAACATGGTATAAACCATAATACAAACTTCTAAACAATTATGTGGTTTTATTCTTCCATCAAAACATATACTAGTGTTTATTGAAGCATCTTCTTTACTATTTATCACATAACATGATAAAATTCAGTAAAAAATATGTATTTAGAGTAATTCAACATATCATTTTTTAATAATATAGCCTAAAATATAATCACACACACACACACACATATATATATATCTATGTGTTAATAATTTTCCCCATTGGGTTTGGTGAAATAACTAAAACACTTAAAAACCATTATCCAAACACACTCTATCAAATTCTACCAACATACTAGACATAGAGTACACAATTAATTATTTATTATTCATTATAACCCCACATGAGTCATTCTCATCTAGATAAAATAGTGTAAAATTAAATTTCAATTAAATAGTAACTTTTATAAACTCATTCTGAGACATTTCATATCATAAATTATAAAAAATAATATATTGATACAAATATTTTCCTTTGAAAGTTATTCCAAAATATATAAACTCATCCTAATTAATCATTCATGTAATCTCTCTTAATCCTTTCTCAAAAGAATATTATCCCATTTTGAAACACTACATTTTAATAGCATTTTATTTTAGGAATTATCACAATTTATTATTATTATTATGTTGTTCCCTTTGTGAAAAAAAGATAACATAATTGAATTTAAAAAAAAGGATAATTAAAATTTTTAATTATTCTATAATAGATAACATTCAATTTCATTAACCACTTGTTCAGTAAAACAATTAAGTGTAAAATGTGGGATTAAAATCATCTTAAGAGACCATGGGGTTCCATCTATGATCAATTTAAGTGTATGTATAAGGTTAAACTCTAAGTGAAAACAAATATTTATAAAAATATTCATTTTAAATTGATTTTATTTTATTATCTTTAATTTTTGAAATTTTTTCCACATAATCCAATTTTTCCAATATATGATCCCCTTTCTCCTTGATAACATGATATATTGATATTGATATGTTTTTTCTTGAATACAAAATAAGATTATTTTTTTATAATTTAAGACACATGATTTTATTGCGATAATTAACTTCAACATCAATATAACTAAGCTATTCCTTCATCCATAAGAGTTTAATGCATTCATGAGTAGCTTCAATATATTCTACTTCCATAAGGGACGATGAATTACAATATTTTTTTTATATTATAAATGTTAAAGTCTGTATGAAAAATTCATCACTTCATATAGACTCCATATCATATTATTAACTAGTCCAATCTATATCCATAAATATTATTATGGTATAATTTTACAAAAATTTATTAAATAATATGAAATCCTAAATGTTTTTTATATTCCAATGAAATCCATTCACTACTAGCACATGTTCTTCTTTGGAACAACTATGATACCTTTTATCTAGGCAAGGATAAAACTGAATTATTTATTTTAATTTTGTTATAGAAAATATGAATCTAATGATTTTATTATTCTCAATCACATGGACAACTATAGAATTATCATTTGTTGGAAACTTCTGTAGTGTAAAATCTAAATGTTTCACAATATTTATATCATTGATTCTACTACTTTGTAGAACCTTTTTTTGGTATTTTTTGTTTTCAGAAATAAAAAATTCATTCCCATCCTTATATTACCAATAAACAATATATAAATATAGATTCACTAATCATTGATATTTCAAATACACTCTTCATGACTTCAACATACTACATTCACTAATCATAATTTATTCCTGCAAAAATTATGTCCACTATATATATAAGATATGTTTTCACCTGATCATCCATTTTATTGAAAAATAGAGTTTAATTGACTTCTATATAATGAAATCCCTGATTTATCAATTATTTATCTAGTATAGGGTACTAATATTTGGGTGCTTTATTTATCCCATTAACTATATTATTTACCAAAAAACATTACTATTATTTTCAAGAATGAGAATAATTTTTATTTAATCAATAAAAAACTTATTTTTGGAAGAACATATTAATAAATATAGATTTAACATCCACTTGGAAGACATTAAATTTTCTTTTCACCATGATTGTTAAAAAAAGTATAAATTCCAATATTTCTTTAGGAGAAAACATCTCATACACATTGATCCCTTTTATATATGAGTATAATGATCCTAACAATTATTCTTTGTTTCAAATAAAATTTCATTACTTATTTAATTGGTTATTGAAACCCCAATTACTATATCATGGTACAAAAACATCAAAACAATATCTTATGTTTTACTATTCTTACATCGGTCATGATTTTCATTTATAACATTGATACAACTCCCAATTTTAGAAGCCTCCTCAAATATTTGAAGCTCTATTTTTGACATTATTTATTTATTATAGAGTAAAATCAATCTCATAGTTTTTATATGAACCATGAAGTAAATAATAATATTATTTTAAAAAAATTAAATCCCTTCTTCTATCCTTCATTTTGGTTAAAAACTTATTTTATTTTCATCATCAATGATGCATTATTCAGAATCATTATAAATTCCATTTGATTTACCTATGAAAATACTCACATCAACACTTTATTTTGGTATTTTTTCATAGTTTGTTTTTGAAATATGTATCACCCCAAACTTCCATGGTATGCTTCCCTTTGAATAATACAGTAGTGAGTGTTGTACGCAACTTCGAGTTCTAACACACACCACAACCAATCAAACTATCCGTTATGAATAGTAATACACACTTTTTGATATTTTATAAATTTTATATTTTAAAATGGAAATCATTTTTTGATTTGAAATATCCAAATTATCCTAGGGTAAATTTTTGGTATTTTTTACAAAAAATTCAAATTTTGATGAATAGTGAAAAACACAAAACGTTAATTAAAAACAACCTTTTTAATCCAAATAATTTATAGTGATAAATTTTACTATTGAAAGGTTTTAAAGTATAATTAGAATATATTTTTTACCATTTCATCCAATATTGGTAATTTTATGTAATTTCACATTTAAACTAGACATAAACAAGTGTCAATCTTTTGATAATTATTATTTCTTAAAAAACACACTCTTTGTTTTGACAACGGGAATTAATTTTAAATTAATTTCTGCCACTTATGAGTTTTGAATTTAGAAAAGTGGATTCCATATTTAGAATCAGGAGGTCCAAATTGTGTAAATAGGTAGATTTTATTTTTAGACATTTTGAATAATTACTTCGGTAAATATTTTATTTACAATGGTTAGAGGGTAAATCCGGTAAATAAGGGTAAAAACTAATATTATAATAATAATATATTCCCCTAAAACATGTCCTAACCCTATTTGTTTATACATTTCCGACCATGGGAATCTTTGGGTCGATTTTGGGACCCCATGGATCCACTTGTAAGTGATAATAACACTTTATATTAATTAAGTTAAAGTAAATACAAAACTAACTTAAGCATATAACTTTTATAAATAAAATTTACATAGGTTTATATATGTTATATTTTAGACTATAAATATTCATTAAAAATCTAAAAGTATTTCCTACATAATTTTATTTTATTTATAATTTTTATACATTGAATAATTAAATTTATATATGACACAATAATGATGCAGTATTTTTCATATTAATGAAAGAATCAAATAATTTGTATTATAAATGTTAAAATAAATATAATTTGAAAGTTTTGATGACATACAAGAATTTTATTGGTTAATATGACATGGTTTTATTACTTCAATGAATTATTTTCAAATTATTAAGGTTTTTATTAGTTTAACAAAAATAAATTATTAAATAGTGTCAAAATTGACATAAATGTTCTTTTAAAACACATATTATATTATTAATTGATATTCTATTCCTAAAAATCTAAGTCTCAGCCAAAGGAAATATATAACGATAGTTTTATCATTAATGGACCACTTGGGGTCGCTTGGAAGTATATAGTATGTTTATTAACTATATAATATAAAATTACAACGAGACATAGTAAATTTCAAACTATTTAACTAAGAGTTAAATAAAAAAGATAAAGTTAATATAGTGCTCCAAACCAATATAAAACCTATTGGTTGAGTGTATTTCGACCTATAACCACCTTAACCTTTAAATAATTTACTTTTGAGCCTTTATATACCGAATATTAATTTATTATAAAATAACATTTCTATCTTTTACTAAGGTTCCCCACACCACTCTTATAAAAGGGCACTCACCCTACACACTAATTCACACCATCAAAGCCTTTTGTTCAGAAAAACCCTACCCAAATATTCTCTAAACTTCCCTCACTGCATCCTAGAGGCCTTATTGTGATCTTAAAGCCATCCTAAGGAGTTCGTTTGATCAAACCAAAATAAGAACCCAAAGAAGAGGTAATGTTTTCAACACACTCTTTCAAGTTCCTTTCTTCTTCAACTTCTTTTTTCATTGTTTTTCCCATCATAAAATAATAACTCCCATATATTCTATATACTGTTATGTCATTATAAATATTGTACAACCATATTCAGTATTCTATCCATCCTTCGAATGACATGTCACCATACGTCCGTACGTATGGATTACCGTCTCCACGTCGTGGTCTAATTGTTATACAAAATCTTATTATTTGGATGGGTATGATAATGATGTGTAATTGATATAAATAATAAATATAACATGACAATAATTCTGTTTATATGATATAACATCCAATTATATATTATTTTAATAAAAAAAGAATGATATTGTCGCTTGTGCATATGTACAGACTACCGTATCCACGAATGTGATGAGATTCATTCCCCATCGTATCCATGCAAGTCTACTTCTCATTTTATGATTAAAAATAATATTTAAGGACTTGATATAATTCATTATATGAATAAAACACAACCTACCCATTACAAACACGAATTATGTAACAAAACATATAAAAGAAAACAAGTAAGTTAACACCCAAAACGACGATAATACTAAGATATTATTAAAAAAGAAATGTTAAAAGATCATATATGATATCATATTAATGTATATGATTCTTGTATATTTTAATAACAAATATTTCACCATTATAAATGAGGTTACCCTACCATCTACAAATGAAAATGTACAGAGTAAGGGGTTTCATATCTCACTTTTAATTCCGTGAGATTTCCATTGTTCACCACTTATTTATTGCATGTGGTGTGTGTACTGCCCATGATTGTATTCACTGTGTAATATAATTTAATTTATGGATATCTACATCATCATTTTATGATTCTTATTTCATGGGTGTATGTTTCGTAAGATACCAAATCGATAAGGGAATTTGAAATTTCAATTTCCACTCATTAGGATTTACACATACTTCCTTGAATATTTTACTCCAAGATTATGTGTGGAATCATTATTCATTTTCTTATGTAATAATTTCCACTTCCATTTCTGTGGATATAATTTTGATACACATAATCAATCCATTGATAAATTCTCATTTCATCGATATGAATTTGATAAGTGTAATTTTAACTCAATCTCCATTTATTGAGTTAAGCATCCAATTCATTGGTGTAGTTTTTACAAGAATTTGTGTGAATGTACATTGATTGATTTACATTGAATATCAAATCATATTTAGTGTATTTATATTTTTCACACATAATTATGTCATTTATTTATCCTTAACCTAAGGATACATCCTTTATACGAGATTTAATCTCAAATTACATACCATTGATGCTTCTTTGTGGTTATACACCAAATCACATTTATATGGTGTATATAATGTACTATGACATAGTATATCATGAATACCTTTATTATCATGCTATTAAAATGTTTTTATTACATCAATTATTTTTTATTCAAGTGTCTCTCTTTTGGTTAGGAACTCTAACTAAAATATCATTTTAAATTTTTTTAAAGATTTATTATTCTAATTATATTTCATTAATGTCCATGTTTTAAAAATGGATTTCTGAATTTATTTATATAGAAATTAAAGTATTGAAATTAAAATTGCTTTTAAAATATTCAATGTGCTATAGAACACTTTGATTGAATAATATATTTTTAAATTGATTCTTTAAAAATAGTGTTACTTTTAAATGTTTTCAAGAAAAAAGGGGATATTTCTCTCAAATAGTTTTGATGATTATTTTAATCTATTTGATTATCCTTCATTATTCTTGATTGATGTTAATATATTACAATACAATATTCTATATTTTATTGAATGAGTTATGATTGACTATGGATGTGTTATTTTTATACCATTCATGTTTTGTGGATAAAGTATTGACATTTCATATGTTAGTTTCAATACAAATGTTTATGTTATGTTTCAAAATATTCATATGAGGAATGTATTGGACATAGTAAGTGATGGGTTCAGCCTTTTATAGCTCCTTGATGCATCGGTAGGTCTCATAAGAAAAACTAGTGTCTTGGCACAAGGCCTTGACAAAAGTTTATTTGTAGTCTTGGCACAAGGCCTTGACTATGTGGTTATGATATTCTGGCATTATGTATTCCATCATTATGAAAGTGGTTATTGATATTGAATGTTATTATTCAACTAGTAGAATATCCCTGAGAATAAGTAAATGGAATAATTACATTTTATTTCTTCCATATTATTATGAGGTTCAATTTTAAAAGGATTTTGTTTTAGTTATACATTTATTTAAATGTTTATGCTTATTTATGAAATTTTCCACTATATTGTTATCCTTAATGGGAATTTTAGATGAACCCTTTTTATGTTTTATTTTTTCCAGGATGTGAAGAAGTATTTTATGAATGACCTATAGGGATAGTATAAGGGGATATGAATGTAGAGACAAGATGTTGTTGTAGTTTCCAATTTATGATGCAATGAAAACTTTATGAATGTATCCAGTTATTCCAAGGCTACTAAACTAATAGGTCACTCGAGACATGATCTTTTGTGATCATGAAAATGTTTCGTAATATTGCACCGACTCTGGGCTTCTGGGGTCGGGGAGTTACAGTTAGTATTAGAGAAATTTTAGTACAAACCTTAGAAACTAGATTTTGATAAACTCTAATTAGAGAACATAGACTTAAGATGGACTTTGAGGATTAGTATAGAAGAACTTCCAAGAATTTTGGTATTGTATAGATTTTGTGAGTTTTCCAAGAAATACATCCCTGTCTGGATACAAGTAGTTAGAGGTAGCTCTGGCACAGATGTACCTAGGAGTAAACCCTAAAAATACCGCTTTCAGCTAGATTCGAATGGAAACTTGCGCACGACAATGGGCCTTGCTTCACTCTTGGTTACGACACTCACGAGGGATATGCTTAGGATAATTTACCTTTTCATTACAAACCAATTTGAATTATTTTAATATAAGATGAGAATAAATGACCATGGCTAATCCTAAGGTGTTTCAAATTAAGCATACGGTTTTAGGATATTCTCTAAATGGTTTTTTGACTACTGTTACTCACACAATATTTTCTGGTATTAGTCAATGGCTGGATTCCAAAGAAGTCATAGTAACTTTGAGAATGATGTAAAAAGTGGGAACAGTGGTGGAAATGAACAACAAAATGGAATGTTGATAGGCATAAAAGATATCGTGTTCATGACAAATTAGTTTTCCAAAAATATAATCAACAACATATATATTTACCAACTCCCAGACTCAACAAAAAAGAGAAATGTGATGAATGATAAGAGCTCCTGCAGTGGAGACCATGGAGAAAAGAATCCTCAATTTTCATCATGTTGTAAATGCGGAATGAGACAACTAGGTAAGTTTCTTAATTGAACAAAGAAATTCTTTCTATGCAGAAAGAAGGATATAAAGTGACGAATTGGAAAGGAAAAATGAATAGTACTATGGATGGAAATAAAAATATTCCCAAGAATTAATTTACAGTCATTTTCCATAAATGTAGGGGACCTGGCCATTACCTGAGTGAATTACCTATTCTATAGGATATTTTCTAGGTCAAAGAAGAAGCTATGTGGAAATAAATGTTTCGAGAAATTTTTAAAAGTATTATTACTTCTTGTAGATGGGATTACTTTGGAATAATTTTCTCTTGTATTTATAACCCTGCAGTTTTTCATGTGAAAATGATATTTGAGTAAGACTTACCTTTTCTCTTGTGGATAGATTTATAAATAACCACTTGGTTTTATATGATCATTGGGTTTGAGGAAATTACAAGTTATTATATTTTGGGATGAAAATTCGAGGTATGAGATATCATTTGTGGTTAAATTATGTAATGGTTATTTTTAGGAAATTAACTCAATTTGGTAATATTATGAAATATATTTTTTGAAAAAGGACAACATGTAGACCATGTGATAACCCTTCACGTCGGACAAAGCTGTGGGTATCGAACCCACAACCAAAGTGAGATTGGGATTTATCACCTACCACTAGACTACGTGAAGTCCCTAGTTAGTGTGACTAATTATTTTTTGTTAAATTATTTTATTGATCAATAATACATTGATTTTGGATCCTATGTCTTATCAAATGAATACCGTTAGTATAAGAAAATGATTCGTTGATTAAGTGATAAATTTTATTTTGGAAGATGTTCGCTTTGTTGGGAACACTATATGCCCTAGAAAAATAGAATAGTATGGGATTCCATTTGAGGGGTAATGGTGCATTTTTATCTATGTTTTTATTGTGGATTTATAGTGATTTGGGTTATTTATGGAAATGATTAACCAATAATAGAGAATATGTGATTAGGTTAATTACTTTTAATTATGTGACTTTAACATTAGTTGATGTCATTTGGATATACAATTTAACTTGGAAGACTACATACCCAAATTCTTTAATGTTTTGGGTATCAATATTAGTTTGGATTATATTGAAGGATATTAAGGACAATTGTTTACTGAATGGTATTTATTTAACTTTGGGGTATTGTTGGTTTAGTTTTAGAAATTAATATTGGTTTTTCTTTCTCTAATGGAATATACTTTTGGGGGATTATCAGATCTTATACTAACCGTTTTGGTTTTGATTAATCTCTATTGACAAGGTAAATATAGTTTTTATCCTTCGTGGATCATGTGATTCTATAGAAGTTTATTCTACCTCTTCCAGTGTGACCATGTCTTCTTGTATACTCATCGTTTAAAAAAATTAGTTTGTGGGAGAAATTTATTAAAGAACGAATATATACTTAAAAAGTTAGTATATCTAATAATGTTCATAGTAAATATCATAAATTTCTTCCTCATCTTTATGTAATGTAACTTAAAACATAAAAAATGTTGTCCATTTACTTTTCCTACTAGGAGAATAATGATCGCTTGTCCAATCACAAGTTTGTGGTTTTCCTGTTATTATCTTTCTTTTGATAATGTTTTCTATCCCTCTCCATCCGAACATGACACATAGTTTATCATCCATATCCATGTTTTCTTACATGGAATCCTAGTACATGTTATATTGGGTGAGCTTTGTACTTCTAGACATAAACAACTATCAATCTTTTGATAGTTATTATTTCTTAAAAAACACGCTCTTTGTTTTTACAACAAGAATTAATTTTAAATTAATATCTGCAACTTCTATGTTTTGAATATAGAAAAATGGATTCCATATCTAGAATCAGGAGGTCCAAATTGTGTTAGTTGGTAACATTTATTTTTAGACATTTGGAATAATTACTTCGATAAATATTTTATTTACCCTGGTAAAAATGGTAAATCTGGTAAATAATGGTAAAAAATAATTTTATAATAATAATAAATTAACCTAAAACGTTTACTAACCCTATTGATTGATACATGTCCGACCATGGTCATATTTTGGTCGTTTTTAGGACCCCATGGATCCAATTTTATGTGATAATGACACTTTATATTAAGTAAGTTAAATTAAATACAAAAATGAAATAAGCATATATCTTTCTGAAAAATAATTTTTATATAGGGTTATATATGTTATATTTTGGAATATTAATATTCATTTGAAAGATAAACAGATTTCATAAATAATGGTATTTTATTTATAATTATTAGACATTGTATAATTAAATTTATTTATGACATAATAATGATGCAATATTTTCCATATTAATGAAGTAATCAAATAATTGGTATTATAAATGTTAAAATAAAAATTATTTTAATGTTTTCATGACATCCACGAATTTTATTGGTTAAAATTACATGTTACTATTACTTAAATGAATTTGGTCCAAATTAATAATTTTTTAAGACTTTAACAAAAATCAATTATTAAATAGTGTCAAAATTGACATAAATGAGTTTTTAAAACAAATATTATATTATTAATTGATATTCTATTCCTAAAAATATAAGGATAAATGTGAACTAGGTATGGAAAATTTTATATTAATTTAATCAATAATATCTCTTGACCTTAATAATTACCGGATGAAAATAATGAATATAATATTGTAACTATGATAATTAACCTTTATCATGACATATTTGAGGATTAGAGAGTGGTATTTTTATAACCTACTAGTCTTATATAATTTTTTATTGAATGGGTAAAATAATCGCTTATATCATATTAATATTATATTTATATTTAAGAGAGAATTTATTTTTAGGGGATACTAGATGGATGGTCACAATATTCCTTGTAGTTCATGTATGTCTATGGAAGATTTATGGTTCAAATTAATATACTAGAGGTGGTTATGAGATACTATCACTCATATCATTTGGATATTTATTTGGAAATCTATAAGATATAACATGATATGCATATTTAATTTTGTGTATAGACATCAAATAGGATAACACTATATTCTATTCATGATGTCTTACCTATACATTGGTTAATACGAAATATAAGTGGAATGATGGTTAGTTTCATCCACTTACTATACCTATTGGGAAATTGTGTGATGTCAATATAGATTTCATTAAAATGTTAAATTTAACATTGAGTGTTAAGAGCATGGTTTGGGTGAGGTTGATCACATGACAATGTATTACCATTTCTTCTCTATCAGAAAATCATCCTCTATAGAATAATTAGTGAAGTAATATGTTTGATGGATTCTGAAACATCATGAGATTTAAATTAGAATTGTGCTTAATTAAGACCATAGTATCACATCTTGGTATATAAAAAGGATGTAAATAAAACTCGATAATCATATAATACTTAGTAAAATGTATCACACTCAAATGGATGTATAGTTAGATAAAACGATTCACACACTAGATGATACAGTTAGATCCTATATTCTTATCCCTAGTGGATTTGGAGGGGACAATTTATTTATTATTCATTTTTCCAAAAAAAATATATATTATTCATATATCTAGATGGGTCCATTAAAGTAACTCCACTATAGTTTTATTAATTCTCTATTATTCTATAATGTGATATTTGAGTCATTATTGAATGGTCTTAGAGTATTTTATAAGATAATTGAGTAAGAGAAATTGATATAAAAATGGTGGGTCAGTATAAAAAGTATCTATAAGTATTTTCTTGACCATAGTAGATGATCCTTAGAATTAATGATGAGTGATAATATAATTCATGGAGTTTATCCTTAATTAGGTTATAAAAATGGGAAATAAAGTTATGTTAATTCATTGATTTAGTGAATCATTTTTTTATAGTATGTTAGAGAGATGACTAATGACAAACCATATTTTAATAAATATGTTTTCATGTTTCATTACATAATGATACACTTAAAACAACCTTATAAGATTGTGATGCCTATTATATTTGGGAAATTAGGTACATAGAGCATAAAATTGAAACATGGGTACAAAATAAATATTTAAAACTCTAAATCATTTCATTATATTCCATTGAACTTATAAAAAATAATGGGAAATCTTGGGGATTTACATAAGAAAGGGGTGAGATATAAATCCAATTTATGAAATAAAAAAATATAGAATAATTTAAATTAATAAATGTGATCCAAGAGTCAAATAAAGGTAATATAATAGGGGTGATAATCTTGATCTTGAATAGTGAGGCATGATATAATATGTTAACATAAAATCAACATGTAAATTTGGAAACAACATAAAACATGACACTATAAACATAAGTCAAGTATAACTACCAAGACATCATGACACATGTGATTAGGATAATCTCACATGAACCATAAATTTAATATCATGAGATAAAAAAATTACCCATTGCATTAAAGGACTATATAATTTTAAGCCCACATGCCACATTCATATTATGTAAATTCATTAGAGTTACACATTAAACATACATCATAAGGATGTGCCTCATCAATTTTAACCCAATTATTATGGATTTTTTGTTAAATAAATTTAAATCCCAAATCCATTTATGGTATGTACAATTAGTTTAATGACAGTTATTGTAACTGGGACAATTATTCAATATATAAACTTTAGGAATGGAAAATCGGCAGATAATTTTGACAGTATAAGTGGAGTACATTAAGGATTATAGAATGGGTGAATGAGGGAGAAATGGGTATATAATTATAGCATAATCACCAAGATAGTAATGGTTAGTTTTAAAAACATATCCAAGCTTGAGATATTGGAAATGAAATGGCCTGACATAAAGAATGTTTTTGAATAAAGATAGAAGTGGAGGATCCATTACATTAAGAGGGTGCTTCTTAAATATTGGGAGGAACTTTTTGTGAGCAGGGGGAAACATTGAGAGAGATATAGAAAGGTAACATAATAGAAAATTAATGATTCAAGAGTTATTAGTGGTGATTAATGAGAGTATGGGTGGGTCTATAAAACAAAATATTGGAGAATTATTTACTAATTTCCAAACATAGGTTTTAGACATTATATGAAAATTTAATAAAAATAATAATCCTTACAATGATTTTCCCCAAGGTTTCAAAAAAAAGGATTGTTTTTAATTATTTTAAAAGGATAATAATCCAAATTATTAAAATAAACCCTTGGTGATGTGGATGTTATTCATGTGTTTAGATAATTGATTTTAAAACATTAAAATATAATATAAATTCTGGAGGATTCATTAATGATTTATAAAATAAATAAAATAACCAAAAAAATTATTTAAGTATAAATATAAATATAGTCATGGATAAATTATATTGAATATATTATGTCTTTTTTGGGTAATTATTATGGAATAATACGTCCCTTAAATTTATACTGTATTTAATTTTTACTAAAAAATTTGACTATCTTAGAAATTTATAAAAAAACAGAATTAGATAATTTCAATATACTTACTTAAAAAATAATATTTCTTTTATCAAAATAATTCTTTAAATATTATAATTTAATCTTTTAAATTAAAATAACCATTTATTAAAAAATTCTAGGATTTCGGACAATTACATATTTTTTGACATGTATAAAAATTAAATTTAACATTATAAAATTATATTCTGATTTATATTTAATAAATAAAACTTAATAATAATATTTTAAAAAAATTATATTTATTTAAAATTTATTTAATCCCACAAAAATATTGTGTTGATTAGAAAGAAATATTTCCAAAAAAAATATATTTTTTGTTTTATCATATCAAAATCCAACTTTTAAATAATTTTTATTTAGAAATAATAAAAATGAGAAATATATTAACTATTATAATAAAAATAAAAAAATAAAATTTCATAAGGTTTGGTTCTAGATACAATACCTCTTATTACACTAGTGTATGCCCTTAATGTAAGGTGTATGATGGTGATATTTTAGTTGGGTAGTTCAGTGAACATGGTTCGGGCCATCATCTTGATGATATTGAACTTCAACTGTAAATTATTTCACTCATGATTTAGTTGTTGAATATAACGTTTGAATTGGTCAAGGGTAATTCCCAATGATTCTATCTCCCTTATATGATATGATAAATGGGATTCATGGGGAAAAATTTTATTGATCAAGACCAATGTTTCCTTTGCCTCTGTCAAATGGACATTATAATAACCCTTAATATAATAATATTAATGGTCATAGTACAATGACTATATTATCAATGGATATGATGCTAACTAATTTTTTATATTTGAAAGACTATATGATGGTTCAAAAATAACCAAATTAATGCATATGTTTTCTATAACCTCAATTCGTAATAATTAATTTACTCATTTAAAAATAATAATTTCACTTGAAAATGTTTGAGTCATTAAATTATTCAACCTTCATAAATTTCATCGTAGAAATTCTCATTTTATACAAAAAAAGAAAATATGGTACTTCTAATACATTACCTTTTCTAATTATCATGTTGCCTCCCCAAACCTATGGTTCACCCATAACACATAAACCATGTGAGTTCTCACATTTTATAAAAAATTGTATCTACAATATAATAACTTCACTCACTAATCTTCACGTGAATTATCAATACCTTATAGAAATATATTTGGATTTCTAAAATGTGATGGTTTTGGCATGTACTTTCTCAAGAGGGATACTTGGAACACACCATGTACATGAGATAGGTTTTGTGGGAGTTCTAGTCCATATGCCACCACTCCTATGAGATCAAGGATCTTAATGGGGTAGATGTATCTATAAATAAGTTTTATCTTCTTCCAAAACCTCATGACTTTATTCAAGGTCAATATATGAAGGAACATATTATCTATTAACTCAAACTCAAAGCCACTTCGATGATCCACTCCATATATTTTCTATCAACTTTTTTTTTTAAATTTGATATGCCGTTAAATAGTTTGAACATTCACTACCATATCTTTGAAAATATCTTGTCCCATTATATTATTCTCTCCATATACATCCCATAATATCATATTCTGAAACATCTTCTCATAGAGAGCATCGTATAGATCCATTTGAATGATAGAATGGAAAATGTTGTTATATAACAATTCGACATAGGGAAGGTGAAAATCCAAATATCCTTGGAAATCTATTGAACATGATCCCAAAATATCCTCTAGAGTTTAAAAGGTCCTTTCATAATGACCATCCATATGAGGGTGATAATCCTTGATAATGCTTAATTTTGTATCCACTACTTTATGAAGTCTTCTCCAATACCTTTAGGTAAACCCTGAATCGTGATCAAATATAATATAGAGCGTAACTACAGGCAGTCTTACCACTTCCATTATGTATATATGGGTGAGTTGGTCATGGGAGAAATTTCTTTATATAATTGAAATGTCCTTTCTTTTTAAGGTGATCGTCTACCATTGAGATTTCATTTTTTCCTTTAGGAGTCCGGGGGAGTCCTAGAAATAATACCATGGTTAATTTTCCCATATTTATACTAGTATTTGAAATGGTTTCATCATAACGTTATACATATATCCTTCTTTCTTGACTTGTGGTATACCAACCATCGAGATAAAAACTCCACAATATACCTCTTCATGATATCCCATGATATATTTGCCACAAATTTCTATAAATCATAGTGATTTCTATATGAATAGAGAAGGATGAGTTATTAATATCATCTACAAGTTCCCTCATCAATTCTACTTTTGATAGGACACATATCTGAGTTCCAAACATTATCACTCCATATTTAGTAAATATAAACTCCATAATATTTGATATATTTTTTAGTGTCACCTCATTATATTTTTTTCCTCCTTAATATTCTCAATAATATATGGTTGAGAAGTTATATTATTGAGGTATGATGAACATCCTATTATGATTCCCATATCGATCCTTTTCTTTTCCAATAAGATTAGATCCCTTTCAACCCCCATCAAAGAATGGGTCGTAGGGCCTTTTCTACTCAGAGAATCTACCACTTTGTTTTACTTCCCAAGATGGTTTTGGATTGAACAATCATAATCCTTGATCAACTCTAACCATTCTCATTGGAATCTTCTTTTTTGTTAATATATACATGATGGTTTTAGGATTTTTATATATGTAACACTTGTCTATTAGAGATAACGTGTCTAAATATTCAACATGAATATCACTTTTTATAATTCTTGATAATTAACTGGGTATTTATTATCATGAATATTTAGTTTATATGAGGCATAGACAATCACTTTTTCCTCATTCATTAGAATAGAAACCAAACCCTTTTTAGATGCATCACTATATATAACAAATCCTTCTCTACAGGTATTGTGAATAACCTCTTCTGTAGATCCTTAATGATCTCTTTGAATTCATTAGTCTAGAAATACATGACACCCTTCTATGTTATCTTGGTTATTGTGATTTGAAATCATGAGACGTTTCACACAAATCAATGTTAGTACCAAGATAATTAAATAAAACTATGGATATTCGTCATTGAAGTTGGCCTTGGAAATCATTCAATTTCCTTTATTTTTGAAGGATCTAAAAATATCTATTACTAGGTGATATCATTCCCCAGAAATGTCATAATTTCTATCCAAAACTCATAATTTCTATACTTCACAATTAAATTTTACATTCATAGGATTTATTACAACATTCAAATGATCCTAGTGTTCCTCATTTTTTTAGAAGATAAGAATATCATCCATAAAAAATTCTCAAATTTTTTCACAGTAATCTATAGAGACTACATTAATTATGTCCAAGAATATTTTTGGAGCCTTAGTAAGTCCAAATTAAATCACTATGAACTTCTTCTGCCTATTCCTTATACAAAAATGAGTCTAGGGGGATATCCTCCATCTTCACCATTACCTAATAATATCTTGACCGAGGATCCACCTTGGTAAATTATGAGGCTCCATGTAGATTATTGAACAAGTAATCCGTATATAGAAGAGTATACTTGTTCTTTATCATGTTTTTTTGAGATCATAATAATAAATTTAGTGGCATAATAACCCATCATTATTATTAACAAAAAGGAATGGTTCACCCCACAATGAAGCACATGGGTGTATAAACTATTATCCAAATTCTTATAAAGTGTTTTCTTTAGTTATTATGGTTAAAAAACCATTCTATATAGAGTATTTGATATTGTAAAAGATCTATGTATATTCTTGACTAAGAACACAACCTCATAGCTTAGAAGAAAGATAAAAAATTCTTTCAAAAAAACATCAGCATACTCCCTTACTAAGGGAATATCATCAAGAATGATATTTTACATAGTCTCAATAATTTTATATAGATATTCATACATAAAAGGTATTAATATAAATAATTTATATGATAATACCAAATTAAATTCATCCTCCTCCTTGAAATTCTATATAATTTGATGTTGATTTTAGAGATGGAGGGTGATTTCGTTATCTGATAAATTTATGTTGGGTATATATAGGGAAATCCAACCCATTCTCAGAATAGCATTGAATTCCACTAAAGTTAGTATTCCAGGGTGTTCTAGGTCACTTGGACCACAAAATATAGATAGGGGAGGATTTATATACTTGGGATGCAATTTCCCCCATTTTCCCTTTTCACTGATTAATCGAATTCCATGTTTTGTTTTGTCATTTGAAAGATTCTACTAAACTTGTGTGATATAAAATAATGTAGATAACTAAAATAAAATATAATTTTTTCTATTAATTAATGAATAACTATTTTACTTATCACCACTTAGTTTTTGAATCCACCTCAATAGTTCTAATGACATATGACCACCCATTCTCTCTAGGACTTAGAGATATTTTTTTCAATAGTCGTCGACAACCCTTGGCTAACTGAATTTATTCACACAAGGTCCCTTTTACATATAGTTAAAACATTAAAAAATATGATGGTGATCTACTAGATCATTCATTTCTTCTATCAAATTGGTGGTTTTTTCCTGTTATATATCTATAATTATGTGTCCTTACATCCCACACCAAATGTATTTCATCTTCCCCTTAATGAAATTATCAATTGGTTTCTTCCCCCACTTTTGAAAAGTTGGAAATTAGAATTTCTTACCCCCATCAGAATTTTCCAACAAATCATAATAATTAAACTCCATTTTCCACTTCTTATACCTATTAGAACCTTGAGATTCACTAATAACCATTTCAACTATGAGTTCATATTGGAAAATTTACCAATAGATTCAAACGTCCAAAATGGATTAGTCTTTTCATAGAATAATATTTATCCCACCAAATAATTGGTAAAAATATAATTTGGGGGAAATAATAAAGATATAGGATTATTGTGAAAATATATTGATGTTTTTATCGTACCCAGCAATGGAATCATCACCATTTTTTTAAGTCTATGGAAATACCGCTAAATTTTAAGCCAGAGAGTGAGAGGAAAATATTTATCAAAAATATTTTCTGGAATTCCTTCCATAAAAAACATCAATATCATCCTTGGGATTTATATTTTTTACCAACATCCACAATTTTTATTTTATCCCTCCATAGGATAAACAACTGGCATGCCCCTCTCATTATCAACGAATTTAAAAATAGAGAAAATATTTTCAATAGAGCTAATCCATTGATCTATGATTAAAGGATAAAAGGATCCAATAAAATTAAAATCTTTTTTATATAAAGTTGTAAATTTAATATTTTTCCTTCTTAAAGGGATTTTTTTCATTCCACATAATTCCTGATTCTATTCAAAGCTCATGTCACTTGATAAATTATTAATACTAATTTCATGATTCCTTCTCCCAATGGGTTGGGAATCTTGTTTGAGTCATCATCACATTTCCCAAAACATTGGTTGTTGTCTCGGTTCCTCCTATTTCTGGCCATTGACAAGAATAAATTAAAAAATAGGGATGAGTATTTTTAGACTATTAAAAAGGTAATGGGAAACAATTAACATTAAAGGTATGACTTATAAATTACATATATTTCTTAAAATGTGTATTTCTAGAAATTAATATATTTTATACATGATATTTTCTATAATATAAAATATTATGCGAATTTTCCCCTTCATAATGGTTCATAAATAGAATCCAAATTGACTAAATCACATCCCCAAAAACATTCAAACCATTTTTGTAACTAGGCCCATTGTTGTGCTCCAGGTTACGATCAATCCCATCTCAATACACCATTTTTAGGCTTGTTACCTCGTGGAAAAACTGTACCATATCTATATCCACTTGTAGTATCGTGTCAAAGATTTATTTTCATAGAAACCACATAATATTTAATTTTAAGAAAATATAATTTTTTTATGTTTATTCTTATTCCTATGCCTTTCACTCGAGTTTTATAATCGTAATCCCAAATGTAACTAGACTTTATTCCTATACCAAATATGAAAACCAATATTTTAATGTATCTTTTTTCAAGTTGTATTACCCAAGGATAAAATTAATACAACCCTAGAATATTTTGGGGCCTAGTGACGTTGTGAAATTAGGAACATAGAACACTAAATTGAAACATGGTTATAAAATAATTATTTTTGAACTCTGAAAAATAGATTTATATTCCGTGGATTATCTAAAACTACACTGGATAACCTATAGTTGTACCTAAGAAAGGGGTGATCTATATATCCCAGTAAGGGAATTATAAGGCCCCAGACTTAAACCTTACTTAATCTTGAGTTATTACAGGATTACACATTGAGGATCTTTTCAGGTTTAGAGTTTTAGAGAATTAGATAATAGAACTTGCATTACATTCCACATATAAACAAAGTGGTTACATAAAGATAGTATTCTTCATTCCCATCAATGGAAACATATTTAAAATAAAACATGTATTCTTTCTTGACACTTCCTTGACACTATCATCATATCATGTACCATTCTCTTGACCTGTGAAAAACATTTCAAAAAAGACTTGGGATGAGCATAAAAAGCTCAGTATGGGTTATATAAAAAAAATATGGAAAGGAAACATGAGTTCATATATACATACGAATGAAATCATACATTACCCATAAAACATAAGCACTTTAACATACCTCATCAAATCCTGAATAAATCATAGAAATCATAAGACATAAAGGTAACTTGAGGCATTCATAATATTCTTACGTAGGGAGTAACCCTCTTGGTTACGTTTGGAATACCCATCACAGAATATTCCCTAAATATCTTCGGAGAAACCTTAAAGTTTAACTCCTTCGCATTACCCAATGCATTGGAGAGCTATATCGGGCTCACTCGCCCTTAGTTTATCACGGAACTACTCGTCTTCATAATAATGCCCAAGAACCTCAACATAATCGTATCACATAAAACATGCATAAAGGAAACATAACATTCCCACCTTTCAATCACAAGATATCAATACATCACATTGATATAAAAACATTATGAAAACCATTTTCATTACCAAAATAAAAGAAAAGTAAAACATGGTATTTATTTTTCTTTTAAAAAAAAGGTATGGCTTGTAGAGGAAGCCGAAACTCAAAGAATGGTCACGACGGCGGAGAAGTCATTGTCGCCGCATACGTACGACAAAAACATTCCCTTTTGTCGTTTAGTAAAGGCTTCGAATAAAAAATATTCCTTTTTAATAAACATAAAATTCAAAGGGGTTTATACACCGTATAAAAGAAGGTTGTGTATAAAACAAAATATGCCTCAATAAAAGGAGATTGAGACGAAGTCCCATACCTCGGGTCCGACTTGACTTGATCATTCTTTAATGTCCTGAATAATAAACTTGAGTTAATTTATACTTTCTTAAGAACCTTTTTCAATTTCATTATTCCTTTTATATCACTTACTTCCATGTCATGAACACTATGTAATTATTTAAGTTAATAACGGTCGTTTTAACGATCATTGGTACTTGAGTCAAAAATAAACTCTTTATAATAACAAGTTATTAATGTATCCATTATATCCATAATTATAATCATGATTTATATATCATATATATCCAGTATATTCATGTATTTATAATATTACATAATCATTTAGAGGTAAGAAATGAAATGCACCTTTCATGGAGACGGTAAGCCTTACGTACGCATGAACACTACTTTCATTTCTATTTCATATTTTATAGAATGGAATCATAATGATATAAAGGTATATTATAATTCCAGTATAATATCATATATAATATCATAGTTCCATCCTTTATACGTCCCACATATGGTATTTAACGAATCAAATCACTTTGAGGGGGCGATAGTCCGCACTTCCTTAAATGAAGATATCGCGTTATCCATAATGGGAACCATAAAGGTATGCACAAAGTGAAAAATACAGAATCTTAAGGAAAACATAAACATATTATATATCATATATAAATATAGTGTCATCTTAATGGCCACCTTTGAAGGTGTTAAACGAATGTTGAACAATCATCGTTTCGGGAGGTAGAAATTCGCCATCCACGGAAACAGTATGTTCTTTAACCATTAGATGTAGGTGTGTGTAAGTGTAGCTCAAATACTTCTTATAAAAACATCCTAGTATATTTAAGACACTGGATTTTTTACAAAAGAAATGAATAAAAAGAGTTTAGGGGGTTGTAGAAGCAAAATAAAACAAAAGGACTCAAGTGAATACATTACCTTAAAATCGGGTAACTCTCTTTGGTTTGAGCTCAAAGGCTTCCTTGGGAAGACTTATACTCAAAGTGAGGCTTCAAAGAGTAAGATAGGTAAGAGGAGAGACAAAATGGGTAGGGGTTGGCCGAGCCAAAGTCTTTGGAAGTGTGGGTAAGGAGGTAGAGGTGGAGGCCTTTTATAAGAGTAGAGGAGGGGCACTCTTGGAAAGTAAAGAAATGTTACTTTATTTTCAAATGGGTTTTGGATTTTAAAAGTCCCGCATTGATATAATTCGAGGCTAAGGTGATAATGGTTAGAAATATACCCACCCAATAGGTTTTGGACATGTTTAGGTCTTATATTTTACATTATCTTTCCATTTTATTTAAATCGTCAAATAATGAGGTCATCGCCGCATCATTATGATGTCATAAATAATTTAAATTATTTAATGTCTAAAAATAATAAAAAAATACTATGATGTAGAAAATATTTTTAGCTTTCCAATGACTATTTTTAGTCCAAAAGATCAATTATGTAGACAAAATTAAAAATATTTTAATTCGGTGATACATTCTTTGTTACATTTAACATTCTATAAAAATAAAAAGATAAAAAGTCACTTTCTCACAAAAGTGATTTCATGGGGCCCCCAAGATTGGCACAAAGCATCCCATGGTCGGCAATGAGACAACCAGTAGCCTTAGGACACATTTTGGTGTCATTTTTATTATTATGATATTATTTTATTATCCTTAACTACCAGATTACTCATTAATCAAGACAATTAAAGATAATTACTGTCGTTACTATTCATAATGTCAAAAAACAAAAGAGTATTAATTACATAATTTTGACATTATGATTCCAAATATTTAATCCATTTTACCAAATTACAAACATATAAATTTCAATAATTGATTTAATAATAATTCCCGTTGTCAAAACAAATAGCGGGTTTTTTTTGAAACAATATCTATGAAAAGTTTGGCATTAGTTTATGACCAATTCCAAAGTGAAATTAATCCTAATGACCACCATTGGATTAAATGGTAAAAATATATTCTAATTTAACTTTAAAACTAATTCAAAAGATAATCTAATCATATAAATAAATTAGATTAAAAAGCAGTTTTGATGTAAAATGAAGTATTTTTCACTATTCATTAAAAAATGAACATTTTCAGAAAAATACCAAAAATTCACACAAAGTAAATTCTGATGTCCCAATAATAAATAATAAGTTTATTTTGACAAACATAGCTTATAAAATTGTCAAAAGATAGATTTAAAAATGGTTTTCCATCAAAAGGCAGTAAAACAATCTTTTAAAAAATATTAGTGTATTCCATGCTTAAGATTGGATTTATTTTCATTTTAAGCCTCTAAAACACTATCTTAATCATTAATAGACATAGATAAAAATATCTATTATTCATTACTTACTTGGGATGTCACATCCTTCCCCCCTTTAGAAAATTGCGTCCCCGGAATTTATTTACTTATCGAAAAAATGGGGGTACTTATCCCTCATTGCATTTTCAGATTCCCATGTTGCCTCTTCCATCATGTGGTTTTTACACAAAAACTTTACCTAATTAATCACCTTATTCCGTAACACTTGCTCCCTATGGTCAAGAATCTGGACTGATTGTTCCTCATAAGATAGGTTCTCTTTATCTGAACTACCTCTGGACTCAAAACATGAGATGGATCTGGCATGTACTTTCTCAGCATCGAAACATGAAAAACATTGTGTACCTGAGATAAAATTGGAGGTAAAGCCACTCAGTAACAACTGATCCAACTCTCTCCAGAATTTCATATGGTCCAATGAACCTTGGACTCAGTTTTCCTTTCTTACCAAATCGCATCACACTTTTCCATGGTGAGACTTTGAGAAAAACATGATCACCTACCTCAAAAGTTAGATCCTTCCTCCTGTTGTCTGCATAACTCTTCTACCTACTCTGAGCTGTTCTCATGTGTTTCTGTATCAGATGAACTTTTTCTGCCATCTCTTCTACCAATTCCAGTCCCATCAACTTCCTTTCACCCACTTCATCCCAAAAAGATAGCGTTCGACACCGCTTCCCATATAATGCCTGAAATGGTGCCATCTATATACTGGAAAGAAAACTGTTATTATATGAAAATTCAACCAAAGAAAGATGTTGGTCCCAACTTCTCTGATAATCCATCGAACAAGCTCGTAGAATATCCTCCAAGGTCTGAATTGTTCATTTCGACTGCCCATCTGATTGAGGATGAAATACTGTACTAAATTTTAATTCAGTACCCAACGACTTCTGAAGGCCTTTCCAAAAGTTATAAGTGAACCTGGGATCACTGTTAGATACAATGGAGAGAGGAACTCCATGTAACCTGACTATCTCTTTAAGATACAAACGGGAAAGTTGATCTAGGGAAAAAGTATCTCGTATAGCAAGGAAATGAGAAGATTTGGTCAAGCGATCAACAATAACCCAGATTGCATTATTACCTCGAGATGTCTTCGGTAATCCCACAACAAAGTCCATGGATATATTCTCCCATTTCTACTCTAGCACTGGTAAAGGCTGAAGCATCCCTTTCGGTAACTGCTGCTCTTCTTTAACCTGTTGACAAGTCAAACACTTCACATTAAAATCATCAATATCTCTTTTCATTCCATCCCACCAGTAATGCTCTCGAAGATCTCTATACATCTTAGTACTGCCATGGTGAACTGAAAACGGAGAACTATGAGCTTCACATACCAACTCTCTCTTCAACTGTGAATCAAAAGGCACAGAAAATCTCTTCCCAAATCTCAAAACGCAATCATTATCAATGTTGAATTCAAGAAACTTACCTTTCTGACCCATCTCTACCTTTTTCTGCAACTCACTGTCTTGCTTCTGTGCTTGCTTGATTCTATCTGATAGAGAAGATTTCACTGATACTTGAAACAAAACAGAAGAACATCCTGCACCAACAACTTCTATTCCAAAGTTCATCAAATCCTTTACCAAAGGATCATGTTCCAAATGAAACATTGTTAATGAAGTATTACTTTTTAGACTCAAAGAATCAGCTACTTTATTTTCTTTTCCTGGATGGTAATGAATTGTACAATCATAATCCTTGATTAATTCCAGCCATCCCCTTTGTCTCGTGTTCAATTCTTTCTGAGTGAATATATACTTTAAAATTTTGTGATCGGTATATATTTCACACTTTACTCCATACAAATGATGCCTGTAAATTTTTAAATCAAAAACAATAGCAGCTAATTCCAAATCATGTGTAGGGTAATTTACCTCATGAGTTTTCAACTGACGTGAAGCATAAGCAATTACCTGATCATTCTGCATTAGGACACAACCATGTCCTTTCAATGAAGCATCACTGTATATAACTAACTCACAATTCCTAGAAGGTAGTGCCAAAACTGGAGTATTCACCAATCTTCTTTTCAGTTCCTGAAAACAATCATCACATTCTTTTTTCCAGATAGACTAAACACCTTTCCGAGTTAGCTTAGTCATTGGACTAGATAAACGTGAAAAATTTCTAACAAACCTTCGGTAATAGTCTGTCAAACCAAGGAAACTATGATTCTCTGTTACATTTGTGGGTCTTTTCCATTATTCAACAACCTTTGTTTTTGCAGGATCAACGGTTATACCATCTTTAGAAACAATGTGACCAAGGAAAGAAATTTTTTTCAATGAAAACTCTCACTTGATGAATTTTCCATAGTGTTTATTTTCTTTTAAGGTTTGCAAGATAACCCTTAAATGTCTTTCATGCTCCTCTTTACTTTTAGAAAACAACAAAATATCATCAATGAAAACCACCACAAACTTATCCAAGAACTCATGGAAAATTCTATTCATTACGTCCATGAATACAACAGGTTCATTGGTTATCCCAAAAGCCATTACTACAAATTAATAATGGCCATATCTTGTACGAAACGCAGTCTTTGAAACATTTTCTTCCTTTAACTTCAACTGATGGTACCCCGATCTCAAGTCAATCTTTGAAAAATATTGAGCTCCCTGGAGCTGATACAACTTCATTTGATGGCCCGACATCTGCTGAAGTAGTTGCAAAGGATTTCACCACCCCTTTCTGCTTGAAGTCTAACTGATTCCCATCACTCAAGCTCTTTGTCGGACAATCGTTTGCATAGTGACCCATCTCATTGCACTTAAAAAATTTCACTAACTTTAAATCAAAATTGGTCTTACCTTCACCTTGATCTTTTCCAGTGCAATCACGAGCCTTATGTGCCATCTTACCACATCAGTAGCACTTTCCAGAATTCAGAAGGCATTCCCCAGCATGCCTTTTGTAACACCCCAAGCTTCTACGGTACGCTTTTCTTTGAATAATTTGATAGCTTGTGTTGTACAAAACACCGAGTTCTAACACACCATAACCAATCAAACTAGCCATTATGAATAGTAATACCTACTTTTTGAAATTATATATATTTTATATTTCAAAATGGACTTCATTTTTGGTTTCAGAATATCGAATTTATCCTAAGATGAAATTTTGGTACTTTTCGGATAACTTTACTATTTTAATGAATAGTGAAAATTACTAAATTTTAATTAAAAACAACTTTTTTAATCAAAATAATTAATAGTGATAAATTATGAATTTGAGTGGTTTTAAAGTATATTTAGAATATATTTTTACCATTTAATATAATGTTGTTCATTGGACATAATTTTACAATTAAACCGAACATAAACAAGTGTCAATCTTTTGATAGTTATTATCTCTTAAAAATACGGTTTTTGTTTTGACAGTAGGAATTGATTTTAAATTAATTTCTGCCACTTCTGTGTTTTGAATTTAGAAAAATAGATTCCATATTTGGAATCAGGATTTCCAAATTTTGTAAATAGGTAACTTTTGTTTAGTCATTTTGAATAATTACTGCGGTAAATATTTTATTTACCATGGTAAAGGGTAAATCCAGTAAATAAGGGTTAAAAAATAATATTATAATAATACTACATTACCCTAAAACGTGTCCTAGACTTATTGGTTGATACATGTTTGACCATAGGCATCTTTGGGTCGATTTTGGGACCGCATGGTGCCACTTTTAGGTGATAGGGACATTTTTTTTAATTAAGTTAAAATGAATACAAAAATGACACAAGCATATATCTTTTAGAAAACAAAATTTTACATAGGGTTATATATGTTTGATTTTAGATTATAAATATTCATTAGAAAGATAAAAATATTTCCTACATAATGATATTTTATTTATAATTTTTAGTCATTAAATAATTTAATTTATTTATGACACAATGATGATGAATTAATTACTTTAATATTGAAAAATTAAAATAATTGATATTATAAATACCCAAGTAAATATAATATGAAACTTTTAATGAATTAAAATAATTTTCTAGGATAATATGATATATTATGATGGATTTAATTGACTTTGTTCGAAGTAATCAATCTGTTATGAGTTTCACAAAAATCAACTATTGAATAGTGTCAAAATTGACATAAAAGAGTTCTTAAAACAAATATTATATTATTAATTGATATAAAATTCCTAAAAATCTAAGGTTCGGCCAAGAGACTTATATCATGATGGGTTCATCATTAATGGACCACTTGGGGGTCTCTTGGATGTATATAGTAAGTTTATTAACCATATTATATAAAAATACAAAGAGACATTGTAAAAGTGAAACTAATTAACTTAGAGTTAATACTTAAAGATAAGGTTAATATAAGTACCCAAACCTGTCTAAATTATATTGGTTAAGTTGTTTTAGACCCATCCCCACCTTAAACATTGAATAATCAACTTTGGATCCATTGGAAACCGAATATGAATTTATTATAAACTAATATCTCTAGCTTTTCCAAAGGTGCCCCTCACCCCTCTTATAAAAGGGCACTCCTCCTTCTCATTTCTTCACACCATAAAAGACTTTTGGTTCGGACAAAATCTGCCCAAATACTCTCCCAACTTCCCTCACTACAACTTAGAGGACTTAGTTTGATCAGAAATCCAACCTATGGAGCCCTTTTGATCAAATCAAAAGGAAGAACCTGAAGAAGAGGTAATGATTTCCCCACCCTTTTCCAAGTTCATTTCTTCTTCCACTTATTCTTCCTTTGTTGTTACCATTCTAAAATAATAACTCCAGTATCATATATATTCTGTGATGTTATTATAAATATGGTACAACCATATTCAGTATTCTATCCACCCTTCGAATAACATGTCACCATACATGCGTACGTACGGCTTACCGTCTCCACGTCGTGGTGTAATTGTTATTCAATATATTATTATTTGGATGGGTATAATAATGATATATAACTCATGTAAATAATAAATATAACATGTTAATGATTCTGTATATATGATATAACAACCATTTCTATATTATTTTAATATCAAAAGAATGATATTGTCGCTCATGCGTACGTACGGACTACCGTCTCCACGAACCTGATAAGATTCATTATCTATCGTATCCATTCAAGTATAATTATCATTTGACGATTTAAAAATGATGTTTATGGACTTGATATCATTATGTATATGAATAAAATACAACCTATCCTTTACAAACATGTCTTACGTAACAAAACATATAAAATAAAACAAGTAAGTTAACACCCGAAACAACGATAATACTAAGATATTATTATCAAATCAAGATTAAAAGATCATATATGATATCATATTAATGGATATGATTCTTGTATAATTTAATAACAATTATTTCACCATTTTATAGGAGGTTAACCTACCCCAACCAAGGAAAAGTACAAGGTAAGGGTTATTTCACAATCTCTTCATTATCTGAGGTTATTTATATGTAATAATCTACTGGGATCTCTTTATCATCCACATCCATGTTTTCTTAAAAATTTATTTCAAAACATTTTTATTATTTACAAGAATATGGGTTAAAGTCATTTATACCCTTGTTTTACTTTTTATAAGAGGAATCTTTCCATCATTTTCAAAACAAGGTCCTTTTTAACCTTTTCGACATAATTAATTTAAAAATGTTTTTTTTAACTTATACGGCGGATGCGGTTATTTTCTGCCGTTATAAAATCTTCAAATATTTCCTTAAAAGCTTATAAGAATATTTTCAAAGAAAATGTTTTATTTTATATGGCTCTTAAATTATTTCAAAAATAGAAAGAGATATTTCTCTAAAAAGAGTTTTGATTTCATCTATATCAACATCCATTGATGGATTTTACGCTTATTTGAATTTGATTTATTATGATACAAAACTTCTATATTGTATTGAAGGTTTTGTGATATATTTGACTGTGGATGTGCTATTTTTATACCATCCATATTTATGGTGAAATTATTGACATTTCGTATGCTAGTTTTAATACGAATGTTTATGTTATGTTTAAACCTTTTCATATGGGAGTGCATTGGACTTAATATGTGACGGCTGGAGCCCGCTATAGCTCCTCGATGCATCGGTAGGTCTCATGGGACAAACTAGTGTCTTGGCACAAGGCCTTGACAAAATATTTTTTTTAGTCTTGGAACGAGGCCTTGGATATGTGGTTATGATAGTCTGGCATTATGCATTCCATCATTATGAAAGTGGTTATTGATTTTACATGTGATTATTCGATTAGTAGAATATCCATGTGAATAAGTAAATGAAATTATTTCATTTTATTTATGCCATACCATGTTGAAAGTTCAAGTTTGAAAGTCTTTTTTTTTAGTTATACATTGCCTTAAATGTTTATTCTTATTTATGAAAGTTTCTTGTATATTGTTATCCTTACTGGGCATTTGAGCTCACCACTTTTCTATGTTTTATATTTCCGAGGAAGTGAAGAAGTAAATTATGAATGACCTGCAGGGATATTATGTGGGGATATGAGTGTGGATTATGTATACAATATGTTGTTGTAGTAGTTTTTCATTTTATGATGTAATGTAAGACTTATGAATATATCTAGTGTTTCCAAGGCTACTAAACCAATCGGTCTTTCGATATTTGATTTTTCTTTTGATAATGCCAATGTTATGTAATAATTCACCGACACTGGGTAACTAGGGTCGGGGCGTTCCACTTTTTTCCACATTTATCACAAACTAGAAACTTAGTTTTCTTACCATTAGACTTTTTTGAAGAATTCTTACCTTTCTCCTGCCACCTCGGTCTCTTCTTCTGTTGGTTGTTATAGAACAGTTGATCATCAGCAGACTCCATTTCCACCTTCTCAGCACATCGAACAAGCTTTTCATAACTTTTAAACTCACAAGAAGCTAATGTCCTTCGATATTTTGTCTTTAATCCTGAGTAAAAACAATTGATTTTACTATCAAGGTCTTAGATAAAATTTGGAGCATACCTTGCCAATCGAGTGAACCTTTCTTAATAGGTAGCAACTGAGTATTCCTCTTACCTCAATTCCAAGAATTGCATTTCCATCCTAAGTTGAACAGCCTTAGGAAAATACTTCTCAAGAAACATACCTTTGAATTCATCCTAGTCAATAGCATCAATCTCACTAGTGTCCCTGATATTTTTAACCATAGACCACCACTGATCTGCCTCACCCTCCAAATGGTAAATAGCTAGACTTACCTTTTGATTATATGAACACCCCATGACATCGAAAATCTTCACCAGTGCTTTAATCCACCCTTCAGCTAACACAGGGTCAGATGATCTTCTGAATGATGGGGGATGTTGCCTCATGAAATGTTCCACCACTGACATGTTCCTCTACGGTTGATCTGGCAGATCTCATGTATGGATACCACCACCATTTATCGCTTGAGTCAACTACGCCATTACTGAAACAAACTTTTCAGTTCCAATTCCGACCATCTCAGGATGCTGATTTAGAAGGTTATTTACTTCTGTATGCCTTCCTATCACTGCTTCCCTATTTCCTCTGCGGAAAACCATTCTTAACAAACATGTCTTAGATGAAGCAACATGGTAATCTTAAAATGCTATTTCATTTCAAAAAAAAATATTTTTGGATAATAATTTAATAGAATTCTAACTCCTAAAGTTATCTAAACCGACCTTTGATACCAACTATAAGGCCCCAGTCTTAAACATTACTTAATCTTGAGTTATTACAAGATTACACATTGAGGATCTTTTCGGGTTTAGAGTTTTAGAGAATTAGATCATAGAACTTGCATTACATTCCACATATAAATAAAGTGGTTACATAAAGATAATATTCTTCTTTCCCATCAATGGAAACATATTTAAAATAAAACATGGATTCTTTCTCGACACATCCTTGACACTATCATCATATCATGTAACTTTCCCTTGACCTGTGAAAAACATTTAAAAAAAGACTTGGGATGAGCATAAAAAGCTCAGTATGGGTTATATTTAAAAAAATATGGAACGGAAACATGAGTTCATATATACAAAAGAATTAAATCATACTTTACCCATAAAACATAAGCACTTTAACATACCTCATCAAATCATGAATAAATCATAGAAATCATAAGACATAAAGGTAACATGAGGCATTCATAACATTCTTACGTAGGGAGTAACCCTCTTGGTTACGTTTGGAATACCCATCACAGTATATTCCCTAAATCTCTTCGGAGAAACCTTAACGTTTCAATCCTTTGAATTACCCAATGCATTGGAGAGCTATATCAGGCTCACCCACCCTTAATTTATCACGAAACCACCCATCTTCATAATAATTCCCAAGAACCTCAACATAATCGTATCACATAAAACATGCATAAAGGAAACATAACATTCCCACCATTAAATCACAAGATATCAATACAAAACATTGATATAAAAACATTATGAAAACCATTTTCAATACCAAAATAAAATAAAAGTAAAACATGGTATTTATTTTTCTTTTTAAAAAAAGGTATGGCTTGTAGATGAAGCCGAAACTCAAATAATGGTCATGGCGGCGGAGAAGTCGTTGTCGCCGCACACGTACAACAAAAACATTCCCCTTTGTCGTTTAGTAAACACTTCGTATAAAAAAGATTCCTTTTGAATAAACGTAAAAGTCAAAGGGGTTTATACACCATATATAAGAAGGTTGTGTATAAAACAAAATATGCATCAATGAAAGGAGATTGAGACGAAGTCCCATACCTCGGGTCCGACTTGACTCGATCGTTCTTTAATTTCTTGAATAATAAACTTGAGATAATTTCTACTTGCTTAAGAACCTTTATCAAGTTCATTATTCCTTTTATATCACTTACTTCCATGTCGTGAACACTATGTAATTATTTAAGTTAATAACGGTCGTTTTAACAATCATAGGTACTTGAGTCAAAAATAAACCCTTAATAATTACAAGTTGTTCATGTATACATTATATCCAGATTTATAATCATGATTTATATATCATATATATCCAGTATATACATGCATTTATAATATTACATAATCATTTAGAGGTAATAAATGAAATGCACCGTTCATGGAGACGGTAAGCCGTACGTACGCATGAACGCTACTTTCATTTCTATTTCGTATTTTATAGAATGGAATCATAATTATATAAAGGTATATAATAATTAAAGTATAATATAATATATAATATCATAGTTCCATCCTTTATACGTCCCACATATGGTATTTAACGAATCAAATAATTTTGAGGGGGTGGTAGTCCGCACTTCCTTAAATGAAGATATCATGTTTACCCATAATGGGAACCATAAAGGTATGCCCAAAATGAAAAATGCAGAAGCTTAAGGAAAACATAAACATATTATATATCATATATAAATATAGTGTCATCTTAATGGCCACCTTTGAAGGTGTTAAATGAATGTTGAACAATCATCATTTCGGGAGGCAGAATTTCGCCATCCACGGAAACAGTATGTTCCTTAACCATTAGATGTAGGTGTGTGTAAATGTAGCTCGAATACTTCTTATCACAACATCCTAGTATATTTAAGATACTGTATTTGTTACAAAATAAATGAATAAAGAGAGTTTAGGGGGTTGGAGAAGCAAAATAAAACAAAAGGACTCAAGTGAATACATTAGCTTAAAATCGGGTAACTCGCTTTGGTTTGAGCTCAAAGGCTTTCTTTGGAAGACTTATGCCCAAAGTGAGGCCTCAAGGAGTAATAGAGGGAAGTGGAGAGACAAAATGGGCAGGGGTTGGCCGAGCCAAAGGCTTTGGAAGTGTGGTTAAGGAGGTAGAGGTGGGGGCATTTTATAAGAGGAGAGGAGGGGCACTCATGGAAAGTAAAGAAATGTAACATTATTTTCATATGGGTTTCGGATTTTAAAAGTCACAAATTGATACAATTCTAGGATAAAGTGATAAGGGTTCTAAATATACCCACCCAATAGGTTTTCTACATGTGTAGGTCTTATATTTTACATTATCTTTCCATTTTATTTAAATCGTCAAATAATGAGGTCATCGCTGCATCATTATGATGACATAAATAATTTAATTTATCTAATGTCTAAACATTATAAAAATAAAATAAAATGATGTAGAAGATCTTTTTAACTTTCCAATGACTATTTATAGTTCAAAAGAGAATTTATGTAGACAAAATTAAAAATATTTTACTTAGGTCATACATTCTTTGTTACATTTAACATTCTTTAAAAATAAAAAGATAAAAAGTCACTTTCTAATAAAAGTGATTTCATGGTGCCCCCAAGTTTGGAACAAGGAATCCATGGTCGGTCATGAGATAACCAGTTGCCTTAGGACACATTTTGGTGTCATTTTTTATTATTAAGATATTATTTTATTATCCTTAACTACCTGATTACTCATTAATCAAGATAATTAAAGATAATTACCGTCGTTACTATTCATAATGTCCAAAAACAAAAGAGTATTAATTACATAATTTGGACCTTCTGATTCCAAATATTTAATCCATTTTACCAAATTCCAAACACATAAATTTCAATAATTGATTTAAAAATAATTCCTGTTGTCAAAATAAATAGCGGGTTTTTTTGAAACAATATCTATGAAAAGTTTGGCATTAGTTTATGACCAATTCCAAAGTGAAATTAATCCTAATGAACACCATTGGATTAAATGGTAAAAATATATTATAATTTAACTTTAAAACCAATTCAAAAGATAATCTAATCATATAAATAAATTAGATTAAAAAGCAGTTTTGATGTAAAATGCAGTATTTTTCACTATTCATTAAAAAATGAACATTGTCAGAAAAATACCAAAAATTCAAAAAAAAGTAAATTTTGATGTCCCAATAATAAAGAATAAGTTTATTTTGAAAAAAATATATAATAAAATTGTCAAAAGATATTTTTAAAAATGGTTTTCTATCAAAAGGCAGTAAAACAATCTTTTAAACAATATTAGTGTATTTCATGATGAAGATTGGATTTATTTTCATTTTATGCCTCTAAAACACTATCTTAATCATTAATATACATAGATAAAAATATCTATTATTAATTACTTAAATGGGATGTTACAGGAATAAACAAAACATAACATAAGAAAAATTAGCTAATTTCAGAAACGAGGCATATTAATGAAACATAAGAGTAGTGATAATCATAATATTGAACAATCATGAATGATATAACATGATAACATAAACAAAATAAATAAATGTGGTAAAAACATAAAACATTAATTAATAAATATAATATAAGGAAAATTTCATGAAAATATGACATAATATTCCCAGTATAATTTCCCA
The DNA here is from genome assembly GCA_963277665.1 of Viscum album. Classification (NCBI taxonomy): domain Eukaryota; kingdom Viridiplantae; phylum Streptophyta; class Magnoliopsida; order Santalales; family Viscaceae; genus Viscum; species Viscum album. Next base: position 1,891,209,786 of record OY728165.1, on the reverse strand, counting down.
TGTACAATACATGACATCTGATGAGATAAAAAAATTACCCAAAACATTAGCGGGAAATATAATTACAGGCCCACACGTCACTTCCATATCATCTACATGCATAAGTTTTACACATAGATTATACAATATACGGATTTATTTCATCAATTTAAACCAAATAAATAATGGTTTTGTGTTAAATTCATGAATTTTCAAAATAAATTAAAGATAGATAATCTTATGTGAATACCCTTGAGTGGAAATGGATATGGGTATTCACTAAACAAATGTTTGACATGTAGATCATTAAATAGTTTTGGAATCATAATGGGAGTACATAAAGAAATGTCTAAGGGGTGAATGAATGAGAACGGGGTATATAATTTCATGGAAACCATAAGGATAGTAATAGGGATGTGTAAAAAAATATCCCAACTTGAATATTCTAAAATAATAAATGTGATACATAAAAAAGGTGCTTAAATAAAGGGGAGGAGGAGAGGGTGGTTCTTAAAACTTGATAGGATCTTATTGAGAGGTGGGGAACCTTGTGAGGTGTATAGAGAGTAAAGGGAAAGTTAAATTTATCATCCAAGAGTTTTTAGTGAATATTATTGGGAGTTTGGGTGGTTTTATATAGAAAAGGAGTGGATAATTCTTTATTAATTTCAAAACATTTGTTTTGGACTATATATGATAATGTAATCATAACCACAAATATTGTCAAGCCTTTTTACCCTGGTTTCTATAAAATAAGATTGATTTTCAATATTTTTTAATGATAAGAAGATAAATCATTAAAATCGCACACTTGGTGATTTTGAAGTGAGATATGTTCATAAAGAATTGAATTTAAAACCCTAAAATATAATATAGATTTTTTAGGATCAAGTAAGGATTTTTTAAATTAATCAAAAAACATAAAAAATTATTTTACAGGGGAAATATATAAATGGCCATTGATACCTTTTATGTAATATATGACATCACTCTTTGGTCATTATGATATCTTAATATATACTGTATATTAATACTGAAAATAATTTTTACAGGAAAAATTAATTATGTCAAAAAATAATGAAAAACTCACAATTGGATAATTTGGATAAGTTAATTTAAAAAGTAATATTTAATATATCAATATAGTTATATAAATATAATAATTTTAAATTTTAAATCAAAATACCCATTTAATGAAAAATAATGGTTTTCAGACAATAACTGTTTTAAAGACCCTTATAAACATTGCGTTTAGCCTTGTAAAATTATAAAATAATTTATGTTTAAGAAATTTTTTTTGAATAATATTTTATTAAAATAATATTTTATTAAAAAAATTCTTTAATTCATAAAAAATATTATTTATTAAAATAAATTATTTCCAAAAAACTAAAATATATGTTTCTTTGTAACAAAATATAATTTTTATAAAACATATTATTAATATTAATAAAAATGATAAATATAATTATTATTTTATTATATGTAAAAATATAAATATTCATACTATTATAGTCTAAATACATGACCCCTTATTACACCAAAAAATTCCCTAAGAGTACGATGTTCCATAGTGATTTTTTTGTAGTGGTTTAGCAAACATTACTTTAGAAGTTATCTCGATGACCATGCAATTATCCTATAAATGGTTTCTATCATGCTCTCGCTTTTAACATATTATTGGGAATGGCCAAGAAAATAGTCTTGTGATACTATATACTTTGGAGGTTTTGATAAATGGGCTTCATAAGGGACGATGTTACTGGTCGATCCAATGAATTACTTTTACAATTTCAAATGGAATTTATCATAACCCTTAATAAACTATTTATAATGGTCACTGATAAATGGCTATATTTTAATGGTTATAATATAAAATGGTATTTTAAATTCGATAGACTGGATAATGGCCCAAAATAACCAAATTTGTGTATGTGTCTTCTATTATTTCATTTCATGATTATGAATTTATTCATTCAAAAATGTTATTTAATTTATAAATGTTTGATTTATATGAAAACATATAGGTTATTCTTATAATCTATGATCAGTGATTTATATATAAGGTTTTATATTCTTGATGGTACATATATTATTCATTATAATGATATATAATTAGAAGAATATTGTTTCTTTTGTGAGAAATCTATTGAAATCATAAAATTAGTGGGATTTAGTTCATTTAGCGAAATTTTCCTCTAACTAATGTTCAATGGGATCATGTTTAGTATTCATAAGAAACATGGTTGCATAATTTTATGGTTTTTTTGAACATTTCCTTGAATTATTCTCTTATAAGTCTCATTAAACCTTATCATGGATGAAAATCCTTATTTTGGAGAGTTTTTAATTTATTTTATTATATGGTTGGTTTCATTAATTAAAATTTCATCATTATAATAATTAAATGATTGATATGTATGTATTTATGTATTTAAAACTAATGGGGAGATTTGTTAAAATATAATCATGGAATAAGGGAGAAGGAGACTTGGTCTAAAAAAATAACTAGAATCATAGTAGATACTATCAAGAATGTGTTGGAACAAAAGTGATCATAAAAACAATGGTTGAAAGCCGGTGAATTTATAATAGGTTTTAATTATTTTATATAATGATAGTGTAGAATAATTTTTTGAATTTTTATATATTTATTTCAAAATACTTCATGAATGAATTTTTTTTGATATTTTCTTATATGTATCACCCATGTGATCTCTCATCAAATTTTATCTCCACTATTCATTATGTATACCCTTTAAATCCTAATAGATTTAATATCTGGCTTCCAGATAATTTAGTTATCAATTAATCTTAGGTAGGGAACCCAATCCTATTATTGTTATTATACTAATTTTATTAAAGAATTCTAAAACTCCAAATGTCTTCATAGTCTAGGTCTTCAAAATCAATTGTTTATATGGATTATTATTCTTCTGAATTATAGGATTTTGTTATTCTGAAAGATCTTAAGGTGGTTAAATAATTCATTTCTCACAATTATTTATTTTTTTGGGAAATTGTTTAAATCCTTTTTTCATCTAACAAAGGCTGGTCTTACTCCACTTGTGGAGGAATATCCTATTTCCCTAGGATGAGGGATTAGTTTTTTCATAGGTTATTATTGGTGAACCACCTTTCTCTAATATACTATCATGGTGTTTATTCTTATAATGGAATAGGGTTTGTCAAGGGATATCCGAGTAACTATTATAATTAAATCCTATTCAAATTAAATGGATTTTCTTATACTAAACCATGATATTTGATGTTCCACAATTATTTGAAAATCATTATGCTTCTATTATTCTTATTTTATGATATATATGACTATTAGTGATATAGAATCCATAATAGTAGCTACCTTACATGGTAAATGTTGATTATATCTTATGTGATGTATTCCTTGAATATAATAAACTATATTAACCATATTCACATGTTTTCTTGATGTAAATTATGTTTAAAGATGATTTTGGTATTTATGGAATGTCACTTTGGGACATGAAGTTCAATTTAATAGTAATCATGTATGTATAATTCCAAGGATACCATAAATATAGGAATCCACATATATATCTGTATTATATAAGGTATATCTACCTGATTTAATGTGTAATTATAGCCTATTATATAGTATTCTATGATTCTATTTAGGGTTCAAAATATCATGCAATGTTATAAGTTTCAGAACACATTTAAATATATTTTGAACTTTTTTAGGGATTTCCTTGTGTATAGTATTAAAATGACATTCGATTATGATTCCATCCATAAAATTAGATATGTTAATTACTTGGTTATATTACCTTTATGTATCACCTGTAGGATTTTTATTTAGATTCTATATATAATTGGTTTAATATTTTTATATTTACATGTAAATCATATGTTTGTTAATCCACTAGAAGTATTTCATATGTAGAAACTTGGTTTTTCTATATATTGTATATATAGGTCTTCAAATCCCTTTTTATAGGTTTTATCTTGATATAGGTCTTTTAAAAACAAATATTTATAGAAATATATGTTTTAATTCCTTACAATGAGGATAGAGATGTCAAATTTGATGATATTAATTTATCTGTATAAAAATATAAAGATAAATAAATAAATAAATAACACATACACACACACACACACACCGAGATATATATATATGTATATCTTTGTGTGTATGTATATATTAATCTATATAAGGAGAAAGTCCACATATATGAGGATGGTTGCATGATGATATATTTATACAGTGTCTCCATAAGAGGAGATTGTTTAATTATTGAGAAGGATGATTATAGAAACAGACATGCATAACCTTCTATAGAGAATGGGAAGAAAATTATCGAAGATGTGGGGAATTAACTGAAGGGGGTGGGAATGAATTAGTGTCATATACTAAATTTCATTTCAAACCAATGAATCCATTCAACTTATTCAACATTAATCTAAAAAACTATTTTGGATAGAAAATATGTATATAATAGACCATTTATTAATGAGGCTTTCCTCCCTTAGAATGATGACATCCCCTATGTGTGGTCGTTTTTATCCCATACACACAAAAATAATAATTTATTATCTATAAAATTTACATGGTAGAGTATGATCATGATTATAATAGATGTTATGGAAATAACCAGTTTCAATATATCATCCTTTGAACAAGTATGAATTCACAAATAAGGATCCCTACTTAGTGTATGATCCTCCTTTTAAATTCCAAGTTGTTTATCTTCTTCATCCTCATTCAATAATAGTATTCAATTATAATTATTAGAAACTCTCACAAGACACAACATCATATCTGTTCTCCCTTATCAAAGCTATAAAAACATATACACCTTCTCTTTCTCTATATTTTGATATTTATATTCAATAAGACTTAGTGAAATATTGATTTCATATTCAGTGATGGAAATTTCCATGATTCTCGATGGATTATATCCACTCATTAAACTCATCATCAAAAAATTACTAAAGATTCATCTTATTTACATTATGAAATATTGTAATTATCATTGTTTTAATCATTATTAAAAAATACCATAAAATACACAATACCCATCTACCTTAATATAACCACAAATATATAGTGAAGCAAGAGCTTAAAATGTGAGAAGAAACTCTATTCGTATCAATCATTCTCCTAGGATGGTCATATACATTGATATTATGAAGAATCATGATCATGTATGATCCTGATTATTGATTCATGAAGAACATTACACAAAAAAAAAAACACTCGATTTAATTGTTTTTAATAGAATATATGAATTAAAAAAATTGTATGTGCAAATTATTAATTATTTTATTAGAAATTTAGAAAAAATACAGATATTTAAGTTGATTAATTTATGTGGTCTTAATATAACTTCAAAATAATATAAATTAATTTAGCACGTTTCATTCAAGGAACATGATAAAATTATTTTACTGGCATTAAATTCAATTTACATATGTGTCTAATAATATCATTCATGGAAAATAAAATACTTTTTCATTTATATTTAATCCATGGAAGACAAATTATATTACATGTATTAAATATCGTACTCATGTATGAAAAATCCCTTTTCTAAATCTAAAAAACTAAAAATTATACTCTCATGGGTTAATTATCTTATAAGGATCCCCATAGGATATTTTCAATTATTTATTTTCAACTCTATGACAATACAATACTATTTTCGTAAAATATTATGAAAATATTTATGATGTCATTCAAGATGAAAAAACTTCATATGTAATATTAATTACATAAAACAAAGGAAAATTCCATTCAAAAAAATGTAAAAATATCTTGAAGATATACAATGTATTTGGAAGTCAAAATCATTTCCAACACTTAAAGAAATTTCTCTTAGCTCTAGAACATTTTCCATATCCATGAATACTAGTTCAATAACCATCACAATTAGCATGTATTGAAAAAAATAAAACATCATTCTCTAGTGTTCAAAAATATAACCCTTTGGATTTGTTGTCAATATTTTATACATTTATCCACCTCATTGACTAATAAATAATGTGAAATGTTATATGGGAATAACTCAACCCTATAAAACGAAACATTTCAGAAATTAACCATATCTAAGCCTATGTGAGATAGAAATTTAAAAAAAAATATAATTGATTTTAATAATCATAAATGGTATCTATATGACACCATATCTCAAATTTAATTCACATAGAAAATATTATTATTTTTAAATTATTTCTTACAGAAATTAACATATAAATAATAATAGCTCACAAAAATGGGCAAGAAGTTACTCCTCACATTGATGTCATCTCCTTAGAAATGTTGTAATGATTAATAGTGAATGTACATTAAAGATACATACCTCAATGATGAGGTGTGGGGAGTAGCCCCATTTACATATTTACTCATTCAAAGTCCTTTATCGTTAGAGGATTTCCGAAGATATAGAAACGTATTCCTCAGATTGAAAAAATTATATCTCTAAATCACCACCATCAACCTTATACTTTTTGAAATGAAATTTTATTCCTATGTGTTTCGACTCGTAATGATGTATGAGATTAATAGATATATTAATTTTATTTTGATTACCAGTATTGATACTTAGTGAATAAGTAGTTAAAATTTTAGTATTCTTATGATGGGTTTTCATATAAATCATTAAAGTGGATTATTGTGTATAATAATCATATTAACCCTCACTATAACTCAAGTTAATTATAGATGTTATACATGAATTACTTAAAAAAATATTTTTACAAAAAAAAGATCCCCCTGATGTGGATATTTTCCATCAAAACTATTTCCAATCAATATTAGAAAACTCTTTTATATTCTGTTCAACATCTTTTTTATATAGAATCCCAATATTAAAGGTTTTATAAATATGTATCTAAAAAATCATTTGGCATAAATATTTTGATATTAATTTTTATTATACTAAAACATGGATCAAAGTTTCAAAAGGATTATAGTATCAGGACTTAAATAATTCAGATACATCAGATGTCTAATAATTTATCTAAACTTATTTTCATTTGCTACTTTACCTTTATCATATATGTTGAGATATATCCATACATTAGATAGAGTAGAGACTTATCTTTATTTTACCATAGAAAATATCTTCAACATCTCTTTAGTTTACTTTTCTTATGAAATAAAAATATGACATGAAACATTTCTTATTTTTAGTTCTAATTGAAAAAATCATTTCACTAAGTAGTCACATTTAAAATTTCTTCATCATATGTGTAGAAAGAATTTAAATATATTTTCTTCATCGAAATAAAAAATGGTGTGATAAATATACTCAATTATGATAATTCATGTGGTGTTAAAAACATTATAGAGGAATTTTCCCCACCTACCCCTTATTGAACTCTAGGTTTCTCACAAACTCTTCATGTTTGAAATATAATTCACTAAGAGCTTGATTCAGTCAATTAAGTTCTTTATTTAATATACAATTTATACTTTCATTGTTTTCAATCTGAAATTATATTATCTATTCAACATATATACTATCATTTAGTTCATCATTTATAATTTTTTTTAATTTATATCCATATAATTTTTTTTCACATTTCATTATTAAATAATTCTAGGAAACATTTAAATTGTTTCATGTCCGGGAAATCTATAAAATATATCATAAAATTCAATGACTTATACCTATTAATATTCATTATATACATGTCTAGATTTATTCCTTGAAACACTACCATCATCATCAATTTTTTCCATAATAACCATTTTATTCAAAAATCATTTTTTGTTGAATTTTTTGGAAGTAGTTCACATATATAATTTTTCTCTATTTCATATGGCTCCCCATTCATGACTTAACTATATTCTTTATATTCAAATGGGTACTAAAAAATTGTTATGTTTAACCTTCAAAATAAATATAGCATGACTAGTTCCTATGATTATTATTTGAGTTTAAATCCCAAGATTTTGATTTCTAATTATATTTTTAGGATCCACATGTTTCCTTTATGTCAAAGACGTACTTGTTTCCATATTTATTCCTAATCAAGCCCTGGTATTTTACAAATCTACACCATTCTCTTGACATTTTATAAATTATTCATTATGTTTAGCTTAATCCGAAATAATAACATCGTCCTAACTATCATCCATTATTTTACTTATGATATATTCAATATTTTCAAAACTAAAACATCATCACATTAAAAAATATTCACTAATTTTTATTTTCAACAACTTTAGGAACATATATTTGTTGTGTAGCTATGGAATATTCCATAATTAGTATTCTTATTAAATTTACCTTTATTTCTATGATTTTTTTATAATGACTTTTTTTCTTGTAAAACCTTGTAATATATTACATAATATGTTTGAATCTTAGCACTCAGTTAGAATGATATTTTAGGTGTAGAGGAGCCTCAATGTAGATATAAAAAATATAAAAAGTATTATATTATATATGTTAATTTTATATTAAATAATGATATAATTACCAAATATAGTCTCATATGGGAATATATATATGCCACTAATAAATCATTAATGTGAATTCTTCATGATCCTTGAGATTACCTTTTTGTGCGTCGAGTGTTTGGCTTTAGTGTAGTCATGGGTTAGTTAATAATTAAATTAAAAATAAATTTATTTATAGATTATGAAATGGATAGACCTAATTCACATCTATTTAAACCATAGTACAGAAAAAGACTAGTGATATCTATATAAAACTATACTTTTGAGCAGGCTTGTGGAAGGGAGATTCTGATGAACATTGAGATCATGTGTTGACGATTGGTTTTCCCTGGATTTCATATTCTACAATGATGTTCGTGGATCTCACTATAAAAAAGAACAATATCATTATTTTTTAGTCATTAATATAATATATAGTTAGATTGTTTTTTTCATTGTATTTAATAAATGTCTTTGTTATCTTATGTCAATCACGGACCTGTCCTTCTAGAATTTTTTTTGGATCGATCATTGATTTATGGGGGTTTATTTATCTTCAATTTATTAAGATTTGAAAATGTTTTTTAATACTTGAATATTCCATTCATTATATGATCCTTTCTTGAAAGAAAAAAAAATCTATCTCGAATAATGGATAACATTTTTTTCTAGATTTTATTTTGTTTTGTGATTTTCTCTCCTCATTCTTGTGGAATTTATTTTCAGTGTTATATTTGACTGTACGATCAAAAATACCTAAAAAATATAATTTTATTGTTGTTATATATAACAATATCTCATTAATCTGGACTACATATCAATATTGAGAGAAACATTCGGCATTATCATGTGAGATGTGTTATTTTTGATGGATTTGAGACAATGGGTATATAGGTTTTTTGTTCAGTGATATACAATTATGAAAAATGTTTCTTGACATGTCAGGTGGAGTAAATAGAACCACAAATGAAAATTTTGGTATTGTAAACATGATATATGTGTTACTTGGATAATTTTCTAGCAGTGTTAGAGGTAGTGGTTCCATAGATGAAGATGTGTTATAGTTTATGGATTTTTAGAAAAATATTATCAAACATGAAATGTAGTTCATAATAAAAAATGTTGTGTAGTCCCATTATTGGAATAAGGGGTTCCATTAAATGATAAATATCACATACAATTTGGTTTTTCCACACTGCATGTGACATTATAATGAGGACCTAGCGTGTACCGTAGGAGTATACAGGCATGTGGATCGCCAACATACATGGGTACAAATATAACTAGGGTACATGGACATGGCTTGAGCATATGAGCATACCTAGAGTGCACGTGCATGGTCCAGAGTACACATACATGGTCCAAACCACATGGGAATGGGATGGAGTACATGAGAATACCTATGATATCCAAGACATGGAATGTATACCATATAAATTCCATGTACTTTTACTGGGGAATGTTGAGGTCCTTGTTCTATTCAGTCTAGATTTGTAATATTAGAGTATGTTCCCATTTTCCATATATATAAGGTTACAACGATGAATCCCATCATGTGAACATAATGAATTAGATTCAATATGTTATAGTATTGGACTGATTATGGCATCCCTCGATGTGTTCTGGGGTATGATCCCTTATCTTTCCTACTTAGTTCGGGACAAGTATCCCGTTACTGACTTATAGGGAATGTGATCCCCAATCCTAGTGGTATAAAAAATGTTGTGATAGGTATCCCCATAGGTCCATCGTGAGATCCATTAACTATGTATCTACATATTATTAGTCACAACATATAATTCTTCAGGGATAGTCCCAACATGCATGACCAAATATATGAGCAACGTCACGGTTTTCAAGAACTGTGGGGTGTGTTATCAGAGAAAAATGATACCTAAAACCCTTGAGTGGAATCCAAGGATGATAAGTTGTTTGTGAACTTTCATTGAGACACGTTTTCTATCATGAGTATATCTAGGTGATGTTACCCTTTTTTATGAGATGATCCTATCTCTTCATGCTTTATTTCTTTTTCAGTTTTAGGGTGTCCTACTAGGTAGGTTTATACACACCACTACATGGGTTCTACCCAAATGTGTTGCGTATTACAAATAGAAGATGAATTTCAATAGATTCCTTGGTATACTAGGAGAAGGTAGATCATAGTTGAGATGGACGGACCATGGTTGGTTCAAGGAGATTAATTTGATAGAATTACCCTAATTTATAGAAGGTTAGACTCTATTTTTTTCTAGGATTATGTTGATCCCTTTATTATTTCTATTACTTGTATCAGACTCTTCTATGGGAGTTTGATTTATTCATGGATCTTGATTTCAGTTATATATTTTCTCTATGAATTATTTTGGCACTTGGAGATGTGTGAATGATGACAAGAAATAAATGATTAGGCCCCTCAAGTGAGTGTTATTCCATCTCAGGGATATTTTCAATCCCTAATCACATTGGAGGAAGCCATGGGGTGTCACACCCAACTTACCACATGCTAGGTCGTCTAAAGTGGGTCTTGTCAGAAGTAATTAGTGTCAGAGGTGGTTGAATTCAAACTATATTTTGAAGATTCTATAATTATAAGGTTTGGTTTAGGAATTAAGGAATGAAGGGTAAAATTTACCAAGTTTGAATCTTAGGAGAAGGAATACAGTGGTGGTATGGATGTCTATGTATCCATTCACCAAGACTCTAATAACATATTTTTTTGACATGGTACGTGTAGTCACAATTTATAAGGAAATAATTGCTACATGCATCATATAGAATTGGGTTGTGGTTTCCATGTCATTCTTGAGTCAGCTCCCCAGATATAATAATTGACCATGGAATATATTACTAATATAATATGTCTCTATGATGACATACAAATAGGATTCCAAAATAATATTGTGATGATGATCTACCTAGTAATGAGTCTTTAGTTCAGTGTCTTGAATAATATGTGGGACCTCTTTATTTTTTTGATAATATTACCTCCACCCATTGAAAATCCAGTTGTCTCAGAAGTACCAAAAGATTATTTGTATGGTAAAAATAATATAAAATGACCTATATATAGTGATGTCTCTAGTTTTAGGGTGATCCAGACCTCATGTAAGTAGAGGAATATATCTAGGTAGTTGGGAATATTTTCCCCTTTTTATGGCCCTCCCTACTAGATGGTGGTCCCAGTGGTGATCCTTTTCCATGACTCTATAGGGTGATGTTGGAGTCTAGTGACATAGATACATGATTAGGGGACTATATCTTATAATTTTTCTAAGCTTATCTTTAGAGATTAATTCTAACAAGATTTTTTATGGGAAGTATGAATCCAAGAGATTTTGGATATCTAGTAGGGTACCAGGATTGTTGTAGAGTATCTGCAAGTTTCACTAACCTCTCATGATACTCCATGGATATGGTTCAAGATGGGTTCAATCAACCACAGACCTTATATTGTGTAATTTATTAGGATATTCATAATGGTGTGATAAATATATTTATTTCTACTAATTCTTGGGTGAATGGTAATGAATTACTACTAGATATATTTTTAATGGATTATCCAAAAAATGTGGTGCTGTTACAGGGCCCCTTGGAGCTAAGAAATTCAATGTTTTAATTTGATTATAGACTATGGGATCCATGCATATAAGAATTTATAAGGAAAGTATTATGATAGAGGGAGAATTTTCTAGGAATTGTATCATAGTTCTAGTCATTTGACGTGGAGGTGATTCTACACTGATAATGAGATGGGACATCTCTAAGGGGATTATCCGACCAGCTGTGCGGCAAACAGAGAGAAAATTCATTGTTCACTTAGGTAGAGAAAGCAACTGGATTATACTGGGTTGTAGGGTGATGTATATAGAATAAGTTCCAGGAGATCAACATGAGGTGTTATATGTATTTATTTATTTCCACCAACATCATATATTTTGTAATCCATCTCAAGGATTTATTGTTCATGGACATGGGTAATAGTAAATGTTAGAGGTTTTCAACCTAGAATATCAAGGGATGAATTGAGGTATGATCTGTGTCATCCCTATATTAGGTTTATTTTTGATAGACATAGTCATGATCCATTATTTTCACTCCACATCCTTTATTCATGATCTAGATATTTCGATGCAGCCTTTATATCAACCCTTACATTTGGTGACTTATACTAGAAGAGATTCAGTTATCAAAAACTTATTCTTATAGTGTGACCTAACTCTTGGGGTTGAGAGATACTTATGTGATCACATTATAGTCCTAATCAGGCCTTACAATTTCATTCAAGGTATTAAATTAATGTTCATAGTTTATGCATAGATTGATTGTTTGAGGTGGAGTATGTAGTGGTTCCAAGTTTATGGGACAATTTTTTCCTTAATTGGTTAGAATGAAACCAAGGAAAATCATAATAGGATCATATGTTGAAGGATATATTTTATTACATAGTAGTTTATTATTATTACACATATATGTTTATATGTTATTATCTTTTATCTTCCTATAGTTGAGGAGTATGAGGACATCTTCCGTGAGGACATGTCGAGCTTACCTCTCTACATGTTGGTTGACTTCAATATAGACTGAAAACTAGGGACTGCATTTATATTTATTATATCATATATAATAGATCACAATTATCATTGAGATATCATCACTTCCTTAGAGGATTTTTATAGGAATGAATTTTTCAGACCTAGTGTGTCTTCCTTGGAAGGCCAAATTTTGTTCGCCCATGAATGAGGAAGAGAGTTTGAGTTTGTGTGTGGATTAATGTCTCATAGACTAGGTGGTTGTTAATAATATTTATTAGATTATATGAATAAATGAACTCTTTGAATATTTAAAATGGGTGAGGTGGTTCTTGAAAATTGAACTTAGGTAGTTCCATCACCCGCTCTGAGTTTGAGATGAGGATATCATTAAGACAATATTTCGATGTCTCTGTGGTCACTATAAGTAATTGGTCACTCTATTTTGTGTGAATAACTATATAGAAGTATTCGTTAGTATTATTAACCACATATTCCATCCCTTATTTTACCATATAATGGTAGTATTCTGTAATGAAATCATTGTGTACTTAGCAGTTGAGGAGGATCACATGAGACATTTGAGGATAGTCTTATACATACTCTGAGAGCACCAGATTTATAGGAATATTGTATTGTTGTTAGTTCTAGATTATATAAGTCTACTTCATGGGTTAATCAATCTTAGAAATGATATTAGTGGTGGACCCAACAAAGTTTGATGTGGTTCTATCTTGGGATCTTCCCAAGACAATAGGTGAGGTGCAAAGCTTCCTTGGGTTAACGGATGACAACAAAATATTTTGTTCTTATTTCTCTATGATTTTAGAATCATTGAGTACTTTAACATTAATGGTGAAGTAATTCATGTTGATAGATAAGTTCTTATAGTATTTTTGTAGTTTAGGTATAATTTGATAATCACAACCATCTATAGACTTCTAGAGAGAGAATTAAGTATGTGGTGTTCATAGATTCTATAGGAATAAGGCATAGATGTGTTTTGAATAATAGGAATGTACTGATTGCCTATGGGACCTAGTGTATGAACTAAAGATTCCAAGATCTAGAATAGGTATTTGTGGTATTCTCCTTAATTATTTAGGGATGATACAATACGGCTGAGTGGATTATCATATAGGCTAACCAAAATAGTCTCAAGTATATATTTTCTTAGAATGATATTAACCTGAGATATATTTAGTGTATAGATTTCCTCCTGGATTATAAATTCAAGATAATATATATTCTAGTAAGGTGTAATGTGGTGGAATAGTTTCTCATTATGAAATATTATTTGTAGTTATTGAGCAAAGATTTAGAGTAGTAAGCATCTATATAGTTATCATTATAGGGAAAATTGGTATATCCTAACTTTAGTTGATGGTTTCTACCCCTTTTATTCCTCATAATGTACGGTAGGCTTATCTTGGAGAAATCAATTGTGAGACCCTTTGTGGCATGATATCCCTTAGACATACTCTTGATAAATTTTTTAATGGGGGTTGAATTTCCTCCTTTTCTACGGATGGTCCATGGTTCAAATGATGTTGTGGATGGAGGTGTTGAGGTAGTTTTATATATCCCCATTAGATATATATAAATGGGTAAAAAAGATATACTATGATCATTGAAATCCGTTTTGGTGGACTAGGATGAAAAGCTGGACACCTATTTTTATCATTAGATGCCTTAATTTTCTATAGGTGAAGGCTAAGAACTATATTCTAATGGGTTTGGATTAACCCCTTGAGGTGCTTATGTGTATGTGGTATAATTTCTCAATCGACATAGTAATAAGGATTCAATTATTTACTAGAGAAAATCACACTATATGGTTAATCTTAGAATGAATCACCATGTTGTCCGACTCTCTATTAATCAGAGACAAAATTTCAGTATAGGGATTTGGATGCCTTTACATATGGGAAGTAGTCTGTAATCAAGGAGTTCTTTTACTGATTGTTTTGGAATTTTATTATTTATTCACATATAATATATGTAGAATATTACATAAGGCCTTTTGGAGCCAGTTGTGGTTGATCATCAAATTTCACCCTCGACAGATGGCCAGACTGATCAGACCATGCATGTTCTAGAGTACATGCTTCAAATATATATGTTGTAATTTGGATGAAATGGGGAGGATCACCTCCCCTTGGTATTGATTTAATATAATAGATTTTACCACACTCCCATCATTATGGCATTATTTGATGACTTTTATGGGAACCCTACTGGTAATCTCTCTTCTATACTAATGCAGCAATGTTAGTACTCATGGGCCAATAGTTAATTCTATGGTGAAATAAAAGGTGAAAATCATTCAAGAGAGTATGAGGAATTCCAATATACATTCTATTTCTTATAAGAATCGATGATGGTGACATTTTTAGTTCGACGAGGGAGAATATATGTTCTTAAAGGTCTCACCATAATGAGGATGAAAAATATATTGACAGAGTGGAATGTTTCTGATGAGATTAATTCGATCTTTCTGAATACTATGTTTGGTTGTTGAGGTGGAATACCAATTACTCAAACCACTATAGTTAGACTTGTAATATTATGTGTTCCATGTGTTGCGGTAAAGGAGGTCCAAGGATGACCCATACATGTTATTGACTGGGTCATGATGGACACTGAGGAGGGATATATCATTAAAGAGTATTAAGTAGATATTTATGATTTTTATGAGAAGATCCTACATGTATTATAGAATCCTTTGGTGTGTATCTTCTTATAACACATAAATCATCTAGAGATAACTTGGGACTCTGATAACCATACACAAGATCAGTATGAACATCTTAATTAGTAGGGTTTTTTATTTTTCGGATGAAAACCCCTTTTTTAGGTAAAATATAATGACTCTATTTCTTCCTTGTAAAAAATTAGAATATTTTAATTAAAATTTTCAAATATTGGTGATATGTCAGTATGTGATTTTGGGCCTGGAGAGACATAGTGTTTATTTAATAAAAATTATTAATATATTATATCATGTATACTTAGTTTTTATGAAATAATGGAAGAAATCATGAATGGTGTCTTGGATGGGAAAATAGAGACCTCCATTAAGTTATCAATTTATGTTTTCTCTTAGGTGTGACATAACCTTTTTTCATGCTATGTTTTTGGATTAATAGTAGTCATAGAAATATTAATAATTAAATTAATTCTTTATATAATTTATTGATAATTAAATTGATAGACCTAATAGTCTCCTATTTTAATAATGTTATAGATAATCACTAGGTTTAGCCGCATTACACATGGGATTTGAGAGGGGCCATGGAAGAGAGATTTTGAAGAATGTTGAGATGGAGGGTTCATGATCGATGTCAGAAGTATTTCATCATTGACAACGAAGTTATTATACTTTTCCAAAAACAATGGAATAGAAACAATCTTCATCAATGATCAATCCAATATCAAGGTAGGATGTTTTTTCTAATTATATATAATCCTTATTCTGATTATCCCATGTCAAACATGAATCAATCCTTCTAACAGAATGATTTATGGATCAATAATTATTTTCTAATATTAGATTGATCTTCTTATAATTAATAATTGATAATATTTGATAACCCTTGATTATTCATTTCATTCAACAATCCCTTCACATATGAATGGTTGAAACCCCAAAAAATGGCCAATGTTTTTTCCTCACATTGGTTGTTTCATAATTCCCCCCTAATTCATGAAGTGTTTATTAACGACATTATATTTGACTGGTAGTTTGAAAATACCCAAAAAAATCATTATTGTGTCAATAATTACTGAAACGGATCATTTATGAGGGTTATAGTTTGGGATGAAGAGCATGGTGGAGGTGTCAGGGAATGTAATGGGAGATTGGTCATTGATTAGTGACAATAAGTTCATGGTTTCTGGAAATTTGTGATATGGAGAAAATATAGGAATTTATCAAGAGATTAGGTGGATGAAATCTTTCCTCCAATGAAAATTCGGGTTAGAAAATATTATTGCTGAGTTACATGGTAGATTTTATGAAAGAATCTAAGGTGGAAATGTCTTGGGTAATGGAACCTGAGAGCCTCTTGAGTTTCTACAAAATCACAATATATGTGGTGTGTACCTTATAAGAACACATGCTATATAGTCACTTTTATGGAAGCTATGGATTCCCACAATGTAAAATATCACATTCCATGTAGTCTTCCCACTCACCATGTGACATGATGTTGATGAACTATAATGTACCCCGAGAGTATGTGGGAACTGTAATGTGATGGTATATGCGCATGAAAAAGGAATGCTGGAAAAGACCTATCTAGTGTACCCAAACATAATAAGATCACATACAAAAGACTAGAGTACAAGGGAACATGATAGAGTAAATTTTCATGTGTTGGAGTAAATGGGAATAGACAAAAAGACTTAGGCATACATTGTATATCTAATACATGTAGTGTATACCAAATATATACAATATACTTTTTAGTTCATGTTGAATTCCCCATTTTCTTTAGTCAGGATGAGTACTGGAAGTGTATGTTCCCATTATCTATCCCTATGGGGGTATAATGAGGATTCATGTCCTAATAATAGGATGATTGAGACCCTCGATGTGTTAGTCTCAGATAGAGGTAGGTATCCCAATTTGTTGACCAAGTTGTGATCCAATATCATTCCTCCATAGGATGAGTTAGGTGTCCCACCATTGACTAAAAAGGCATGTAATCCCCATTCCTAATATATTAAATTGGTCATTTTAGTTATCTCTCATGGGCCCTAGGTGAGATCCCTTTTCTCTATATCGAAATATTTTGAGTTCCAGTATATACTTGTTAATGGAAAGGATTGATAGGCATGACATATTGGATGACAAAAATCAGTGTTGGACGAAACATATGAGTTAGTTCTCATATATGATAGATACATCAAATATTTAGGTAGAGTCCTAGGATAGCAGTTTGGTTGAATCCTTTTTTGAGACTTGGTGTTTTTGTTGAGTATATCGTGGTAATGTTGTCCTTTTTTATGATCTGAATATAAATTGGTGCTTTATGTTTAGTGATTTTGGTGTGTCCTACTAGGTATGTTTATACTCAACCCTTTGTGGTCTATAGCCAAACATTTCATGCATTTTATATATGACATTAATTTTGAATGAGTCCTAGGTAGACCATGAGTAGGCATAACATAGTTGTGCTAGATGGAAGATGGTTGGTTTAAGTAGTTTTATTTGATAAGAGTCCCATTATTACTAGTAAATGGACTCTTTTATAGTTATTTAGGGTTTTATGTTGACATCTATTCATTCCAATACATGTTTCATTCTATGATGTGGGATTTAGTTCTATAAATGTATCTTATTATTCGTTTTTTCTTTAACTTCTATATTATTATTTTACTTTGATATTGGTGTGTGTGTGAATCTATCTTAGTCTATGGAATAACATGTCCTTTCCCTAACTATTAAATTATATTCTCTTTCCTTTGATCTATTCAAGGTTGCCTTCGGGCGTCACACATGACTTACCACTTTCCATGTAGGCCCCAATAGTTTGGTCCGTGACAATTTCAATCAAAAATGAACTTAAAAACACTATAAATAATCTTTAACATGATTTCATACTAAACTACATTTAATAGGGAGACAGGTTTGAGTTGGGTTTCAATAAAAATCTATTTTTTATAATTCTAGCTCTTGTGTTTTTTAAGACCAAAATAATCATAACGAGTAATACTTAGTAAGCATAGCTCTAGCCATGTCATCCAGGCCTCAATTTTTCATTTCATCAGACCATTTTTGTTTAGGGTGTTTCTTGAACTATAAACAAGCTTGATGTAATTATTTTCAAGATACACTATAAATTACTCATTATGATATTCAGCAGTATTGTATGATCTGAATATTTTCAATGATAATCGTATTTGTTTTAATCCATCCACAAAAAGCATTTAAATATATCAATAGATTGAGACTTTATGGGCATAAACATAATACAATTAATTCCCGTAAAATCGTAAATAGATGTGATGAAATACCTATCTCCATTTAGATATTTCTATTTCATTGGTTCACACACTTTAGTGTGTACAAGTTGTAATTATTTCTCTATTTGAATTTTAACTACTATTTGGGTTTTATTCATCACCTGTATTTTAAATCATGTTTTGAAAACTATATAAGTGTTTTATTTTAGTATATATAAGTCTCTAATATAATATTATTTAATAAATATAATCATTTTATTCTGACCGAGATAAAAAAGTCATCAATACAGAAGACTTTTTTTCAGCCTTCCAATATAGATAACATCTGAATTTGGCTTCCACAACATGAAAAAACTACAATGGGTTATGGTTCCTTTTGAGATAATAACTCCATGTAAGATCATTTTCCTAATAAATCCACATTAAATAAAAATCACCATAATCCCAAAATTTTGATACAATTAATAGATTTAGTTTTAATCTTTCAACATATTGAAAAATTCTAGAATTGGTCTGATTCATCCCAAGCTAATCTATTCGAATTACTTTAATTTTTAGTGAGATTTATTTTCAAAAATAAAAAAAAACACCATTCATAATTCTTCACATTCATGTGTTTTCTATATCTATAATTTTATGAGAAAATAAACTACTATCTATTATCCATATTTTCTAAGTTTCACATGCATTCAATGAAATTTACACAATATTTTCTTATTAGTTTTGAATAAGATTCTTCCCTTAAATCCATTGATATCCAAATGATATTGAATTAATGATGAGACTATAATTTTAGGTGTGTCTATATTCAACAAATCATCCTTGTGACTCTAGAAAAAAAATCTCTTATCAAATTTATACTCATGTCAGTAATGCTTAAATATATTAACCATATGCTGATTTTTTTCTCACCCTTGAATCACGATCTCTCATATTTATTGGTTGTGACATATTACACCAAAATATGTATGATTTATAACCATTAACACCACACTACCAACAATAACCCTAAAAACTTCTTCCTTGGAAGAATATTTTATCCATATTTGATTTCATCCTTTCTCAAGTTATGTATTGTAAATATTCCTTTTCACCAAAACTTATGAACTTATATAGTGTATAGCTATGTTTTGAACGGAAATTTTTTCCCAACCAATTATCTTTCCAAATATGTTCAATTTTTTATCACTCTAATAATGTTTATTTAATCCATTAAATTTAATTTTTAATATCATATTAATTATATTTAATATCATATTTGATAGGATTACATTGATTATATCATTCTCTATTTACTTCAGTGAAATTTTTTCTGATGTACTTGTGTTTCTCTTCCAAAATTTCAAATAAATTAAAAGTTTTCTTTATTCTACCAACGAATTTATCTGTAATGATAATTGAGAAATTCAAATCACTAATGATACTATTATTTTCAATATTCTCATGATTAATATATTCAATTTCATTTACAGAATTCACTTAAACCATATTATGTTCTTCTGAGTCTCTTTTTAGATGATTTTTTTTTTCATTTCTCAATCTCTAAATTTAATTTAAACATATTTTAATTTACATTTTCATAGTATATTCTCTTTCCAACTCACCTTCTTTAACTTCATATTCCTTATATATTTCTGATTCCTTATATAGAACATTATCTTCTACCATTTTATGAGTCGTGAGAGCTATTTGAGAAATATTAGGATATTGATTTTCATCATAATAAATTTCAGAATCCCCTTCTTGAAAAGATAATAAATACATTCTAAAAATTTTGGTAGGTATTATAATCTTTTGTTTTAACTAGGATTACCTTATTTGATGTGATATTTATTTGAACAATGAATTTATCCCAGTATATAAATCTTCATTTTCATTTTGAATTCCATGGGATAGTCAACATTGAAGCGACCAATTTTAACATAGTTAAAGAATTTTAAAGGGTGCTTCACTTTGAACTTTACATAACTTATATTAGCAAATAGTCATGAAATTTATAAATTTGTATTAATATTTTATTTTATTTTATTGTGTTTAACTAAATTTACTAGGTATTCATAAATCTTTAATTAATTAAGATATTTGAAAGAAATCATTTTCTCCTACTTCTCTTATCATTTAGGAGTACCTCTTCTACACATTTCATAATTTATGAGCATTATTTTTAGCTAATATATTATGATTTTATCAACATCCCTGTATTTTAATAATTATTTATTAGAATGAAAATTTTCTAGAATTAAAATGAGTTTTCCAACAAGTTTATAATTTTATTGCTTTACTCCAAACCATCTAATAGAGCTAACCACAACATTGAATCATTTTAAAAACTCATAAAAACATTCATCTTATATTGGAATCATGAATCTATGAATAGTTTCACAAAAAACAACCCATCATACATACAATATGTTGGTAATCATCATTTATTTCCATAAATGAAAATCATTCCCATTTAAGGTTGGAGCACCATTGTGATTAACAGAGTTGTTTTATTATATATCACACTATAAATGGATCTTCAATAGTTAACATGGGATAAAATACCAATTTAAAATGATTTAATTAGTGAGGAAGGCATTGGGGTTGTGAATCAATGTATTATACAAATTTTTATTTGAAACTAGTTAATACCATCCACTTATTCAACAATGATGTCAAAAAATATTAGCATTAAAAAATGGATGTAAATCACAACATGTTGGATAATTTGGCACACATCCATTAGAATGAATGCATTCCTAGTGTATGGGGTATTATATTCCACCCACACAACATATAGTTTATTATCTATAAAATCTATTGGAATTATTGGGATCTTGAAACTACTATACATAACAGAACTAACAAGTTACTATATTGATTTCATAGAACATACAAGTAATATTGAATAATGATCCCAAATACGTCTATGAGAATTATTTTATACTAATAGATATTTATCTTCTTCCATCACAATAAATAGAATAAAATAACATCTATTCTTAGATACTCCCACTAGATAAAAAAATTATATTCTCTTCATTCTCAAAATTATCCAAATTTCTACAACTTCTCTTTCTCTATAACATGATATTTTTATTAACTGAGTCTCACATGAAAATAGTTTCCATATTTAAAAATGGAAATATTCTTGATTCTCATTATCTCACCCCATTCATTCAACTCATCCTAAAATATAATAAGAATAATTGTATTGTTTCATCTATTCAATATTTGAATTATTAAGGTCTTCTTATTTATTTAAAACAGTCATGCAATTTTAAACATTAATTAATATTTCCATATAATCATGGTGAAATGGAATCATAGAATATGGAATGAAACTACCTCAGCATCCTTAAAACTCTTTATATGTTCTTATCTTTAATTCCAGCAATAATTATAATAATGTGTGTTTATGATGAGTGATTTGAGTAGATAAAACACAAAGAAATACCTGATATATTTCCAACTTAAATAGAATATATGAATTTCAAAAACAAGGTAACCATGTTAGATAATTTATGATATAGTAAAATCTAAAAAATTATCCATAAAAGTATGTCAATATACCTATATAGTTTCAAAATCACTTCCACATTAAACAAATTCAATTTCTATTTTTTATTCAACCCATGATGTGATGCTATCCTATGGGAATTACATTAAAATCACTTTTGGGGTATCAAAATAACTATCATGTAAAATAAATTAATTTCCTATATTTATTTCAATCCATTTGTAAAAATTATCATATGAGAAATAAATATCTTACATTCATAAGATAAATCTTTCCTCTAACATTATACAACTCACAATTGTATTCAAATAACTAAATTCTCGTATGTGGCTCCCCAGGGAATATTTTCCTTTGTTAATTTTTGATGTCAGCATTGTAAAACCTGATTTCCTTCAAATATTTTGACAATTATGATGATTTACATTCAAATAAAAACACCTTATATAGATTCTCCATTGTTCAACCCATCCACCATTCATTTTGGAATAATGTAAAATGTTCTCAAAGTCATACACATGAGATTCAGATAAAACTATTTCCAATCTATTATAAATAGTTATTTGATCTCTAACACATAAAATATATTAATGAATATAATTTTAACAATCTTCACACTTAATATGTCTTGAAAAAATAAAACATAATCCTCTTGGGATTAATAGGGTGCTAAAAATAATTCATAAAAGATTGTTTCCTAGTTGTGGAATGGTAACATTGTTTTTATTCTAAGAACAACTCAATGAAGTTTTTCCTGATTCCTGATAGGATTTATTTGCATGATACCAAAGTATGATGATTTTTGTCACTTTATTGATGAGTGTTACATGATTACTTTTTATTTTTCATATTATTAATGTATTTTATATAAAGTTTAATGGTAGATAGGTAGGGGTTGGGTGGTGACCTCCACTGGTAAAATGTAGTTTCTCCCTAAATATGTGTCATTGAAATGTATATAAACCTTTTTAATGTAAACTACGTAATGGTGAAACACATATACATGAGGGATGATGGTGATAAGGGGTCTATGAATTTGAATTTTTTACTAGATGCTAATCAACTTTTTCAACGATAATAAATGGGTACTTTATACCCTATTTTGATAACATATATTGTTATACTATACATTAATGTCTACTATGATGTTTTCCTTATTTTTAGTTATATATCTATATTGAGTAACCTTTTGGACTATTTAATTCTATTTAATTAGGAAACAATTTACTTATAATATTTTTTACATATTGATGTTGATATATATATATATATATATATCTGTAGATATATATATTAATATATTTAGGTATTAATGTATGTTTGTATTTGTTTATATTATTGTTTAATTAAAACTGTTACCTTTAGTGCTTGAGTTCTTCGTCAAAATGATTTTGTTTTCTTAATCTGTACCTTCGCACATCACACTAAATTGTATGTAGAATTATAAAGAAATATTAATTTAAGAGGTAAAATCACCTCTCAGTACATCAAATTATAACTTAGTTTCTATTCCATGCTATATAGATTAGGAATTGTGCCAGATCTCATCTGGTAACCAAATTAGGATACTATTTAAGGAAGCGATTAACATTTTCATATGTTGAGTCACACCCTATTAGGATACTATTTAGGGAAGTGATTAACATGGTTATACGTTGAGTCACACAGTTGGCCTACATAGTGTAAATTTTTATCAAGATAGTAAATGATTAATAAATTCATTATCTTCAAATATATTCCAATAATTTTATACTTCCCAGATCCAATGATTTCTAAACCTTCATCATCACCAAACTATATGACTCTTTCCTTATCAAAAATTATTCATGTTATAATGGAAGAGAATCCAAATTCAATCATCTCCACTCTAACATGGTATATTTATTTTAATAAAATTTATGACAATATAGCATTCATAGGACTTTGTAGACACTATTTCAATTTTTTGGGAATACATGTATTCACATATAAAACCATAAAACAAAAATAATATTCAATTAAAACATACATAGAATGTAGATTTATATTCCATTTAAAAAAAATTAATTTATTATTCAGTGTATTTGTTAGGTATGGAACATATCTGTTGTGTATAACCTTTCCAAACATAACAATATTACCACAATTATTATATATATTTTTAATTATATCACTACATCTTTGGTGGTATTCTAGGACTCTCTAAAGTATTTTTTACTCTTAGGAGAGTGATCCAATAGCTTTTCATAATTCATTATGCACTTTTCATTATAATCCGTCTCCATAATAGTTTTACTTTCAAAATAAAATGATGGTTTTTATAGGTACCCTCTAACTTAATTTTAGGATCCTTATTCCCTTTATTTACTTTTCCCATAGCCAAAATTATTTTACTACTTTATACCATGTCAAGATTCATTATTCATTCTTGATTCTCATGTCGGTGCCTCATCTTGATGAATTTTCCTTCAACAAATTGTTTCCCTTTTTCCATTTATTTTACCATTTCATTCAACCCTTCAATAAATCCCTCTAAATACATAATTTTGTGGTTGATCTCAAATATTTTCTATATATTTTACGGTTCTCATATTTATATTATCATTCCCAGTATCTAACAAAGCTATAAATTATTTTGGATTCTATATATGGATCATAGAATCATATACCACACCGAATTATTTCTTCAATTTGTCTATAAAAACATATATTTCATGATAAGTATCCACAAAATACATTTTAATTTCTAAAATACCCTCAATATTTTATTCTTCACCACTGATTTTCTATTTATGTAGAATTTTTTCAATAATATCATAATTACTTATTCACTAAGTTCTATTCAGTCCTATATATCATTATCTTTCAATTAATATAAGCTAACTCTCTCTTATTATAAAAAGTTCTTTTTCCTAAAGAAATTTATCTTTGAACTTCAATTTTCATTTCACATATCTAAAGGATTAATGAATGGGTGTATCATCTCGCTCATCATATTGGGTATTTATCAGAAACATAGTAGTATGGTTCTCAAAAATTCTTCACTCAAATCATGTGAATGGAAACATCTCTTTAATAATTAATTTCTGTTTTTTTGTTTTATCGAAGTAAATAAATGGTCTTATAAACCTATTTTCCAATGATTCAATTTTTATAGTTATATTTTCCACCCCCATTAGTGCTAATTATAACAATTTATACTTTTCCACAGGATCTCCATCATTAATCATTTTCTAATGGAAAAAATTAAGTTGTGAAATTAATCATATGAGATAATATTTGGATTTAGTTACATAATCAAGAAAACCATTAGATTGAATTGAGATTGAAACCATCTCTATAACGATCCAAGCATGATGTACATGGAAATTAATATTATTTTATGGAATACATAATACATTACCCAAATAGTCTCTAAAATACTCTATTATTTTAGTATCTTTGGAAACATAGAACACATTCTTATATCATGGTGAAATATTTTATACGTCTCCCATAAATATCTTTCCCTTTTTTCCTACCTAAAACCTTTATTTATATACTAGAGGAAAGAAAACATTAAAAGGGTGATTTCAAATAGTCAATAAGGATAAAAATGAAGAACATCAAGAAAACATAAACATAAGAATGTAAAAACATTAAAATATATTTTGAATATCAAAATATTGAGTGATAAAATAAATCATGGTAGTACATGAGGCATAATTATTAATGTAACACTAAAAATGATAAAATAGCATTGGCAGTAAACAAAAAATTGTGGAAAACAAAGAAGAACATTATAAGATATCTATAGTATCCATGGCCTTCTGGTGAAGACCATTATAGTGGAAATATTCATTTACTGATCTGAGTTTACTCAACATTCATGAACAGTGTTACTGAAATGGATTTACTTGACGTTCTAGCCCTGTATTACGGAATCAGACTCACTAGTCGTTCTATTCATGTCTATCTAATGAGATATAAATATTCCCCCAATTAATTGGATTGAGATATAGGTCCCAACCATATTATATAGAAATCATTTATAAATTTTCCACAAAAACATAAATCATTTATCATAGAATTACCCATGGAATAATAAAATGGGTTTCATAAACATAATTCCATCATAATCCATATAAAATAAATGGATTTTATAAAACTAATTACATCATAAACATAATAAAACCAAAGTAATAATTATTATTGGAACATAAAATTTTTGTCTTCTTATATATAATGTTATTTGGATTAAATAAATGAAATTAATTCTATAGGAAAATATCCTTTCCTCATCCAAAACATTTTCTTTTCTAGAAATGCCACACAATTTTAAAAGAAAATAATTTAATTTAAAATAAACATGAAATGTTATAAAATAATTTTCATAGAAGTAAGGAATTACAAAATTGTAAAATAATTTTTTTTTATAAGTTAAAAAAACATTCTTCTCATATATGTTCTGGAAAAGTCAAAAAGTGCCTCGTAGGGAAAATGAATGAATTATTCCTTACATACAGTTTAATAAAATTCCACCAATGGAAAAAAATTACTTTAAAAAATTGAATAATAATATAAATAGTATTATATAATGGATGTGGATGATAAATAGAACCCATTAAATATCTAAATATAAAAAATCTCAAATAATAATGAGATTTTGAAATTATTCATTACTTAGGTCTGATATTCATTGTATGTATCTGAACCTCCTCTTTTTTGTGTACCTACTTTTTATTTTTAAAAAGATCTCCCTATAATGGATTTCAACCAAAATTGTGGCCTCTAGGATGAAGTGTGGGATGTTGGGAGAGGAAATGGGTAGGTTTTGGTCTATTAATAAGGATTTAGAGGTGTTATTAAAAATGAAGTATAAGTTTTGTTTTATAGGATAGGTGAGGGGCACATTAGGAATGTATTGAAATATTTATTTATTATAAATTTACTTTCAGTTTTTAACAATCCCAGAATCATTTATTTTTAAGATAAGATGATTATTTGTCGAAATAAAATAATCCAATATTTTTCTAAAAAGTTTTTAATATTTATCAATCCTTATTGTTTTTGTTAAACCCTTATTTTACCCTTTTTAATCTTACCGTGATATCATGTTATTTTAACTTTGCATGTTAATGTAGTTGTCACAACATCTCAAACTAAAACAAAAGATAAATTTATGTAATATTTGGACTTATCTTAACAATTTTATCAAATATTTTATCTTCATTAATTTTATTACATTTAATAAAAAAATTTATATTTTAAGTTGTCAATTATATAAATTTCGTCACTATTCATAATTGACTTTTTCAAAAATTCATAACAGCTTGATTACTTCAAAAAAAATAAATTATCTCAATAGTATCATGTCATGGGAATCAATAAAATTATTTTATGACATAAATTATGTCATATAAGATTTATTTTAATATTTAAAGTATCATTTATTTGATATTTCACTTAATAAAATAATTATTATATCACCGTTGTTTCAGTATTTATGGTAAATATTTAATCTTTAAAAATTTAAAATAAATTCAAATTAGGTTTAGGATTTCATTATATATATATATATAATATTTATTTTAGTTGTTTAATTAAGATTATCACTGTATTAAAATTATTATACTCATAAGAAATAAGAGAGTGACATATTGTCATATTATTTTGTTTTAATAATAATTACATCACATTCAGGGAAACAACTACATTAAATGAATATATTATGACCATTAGGTGATATGGGTATACTTTTATTCATGATATAGGATTTTAGAAGGTTTTGGGTTAATTTTATGGTCTATACCATTTTTTTGATACCCTAACTCACATAATTTACCTTTAACAATGGTAAATAAAAATTATCAAAGTTACTATTCAAAATGTCAAAAAATTATAAGGTGCATGATTAAAAAATTTGGAATGTATGATTCAAAATATGGAATATATTTTTCAAAATTTAAAATATATAAGTTTCAGTAATAATTTTAAAATTAATTCCCGTTGTCAAAACCAAAAAGTGGGTTTTTAAAAATAAAAAACTATCAAAAGATTGACATGTGTTTATATACAAATTAAATATGAAATTACTTAAAATGACCAAAAATGTGTTAAATGGTAAAAATATAATCCAATTACACAAAAACCCAATAAAAAGATAACAT
The DNA here is from genome assembly GCA_963277665.1 of Viscum album. Taxonomy (NCBI): domain Eukaryota; kingdom Viridiplantae; phylum Streptophyta; class Magnoliopsida; order Santalales; family Viscaceae; genus Viscum; species Viscum album. The sequence continues at coordinate 1,891,181,247 of OY728165.1, read as the reverse complement.
ATCTATATAAATAAATTAGAAAAAAATGAATTTTGATTAAAATTGTAGTATTTTTCAGTATTCCTTAAAATATGAATTTCATCAGAAGTAATAAAAATTTCAACCAAGGTAAATTTTGATATCCTTCTTCCAAAGAAGAAGTTTATTATTTCAAATATAACATGTAAATGTGAAAAATATAGATCTAAATGGCTTCTCCATCAGAATGTGGTAAAACTATATTTTATCTATAAAATTATATTTGTTCTAATATCATGTCTATAAAACATATAAGATGAATTTTAAAAATTAAAATGAATATATTACAAATATATTTCACAAATAAAATCCATAAATAGTGATTTTATTATTTTATAGGCTCAATTATTTTTAGTTAAATAATTTTTTAGAATGGTGTTAATATTATTAATATTTTCCATTATAATGAATAGGTTATAATATTTAGTTATCACTTATACTTAGTCATGGGTGAAATTATTTATATAAAAATAACATTAAATTGTATGTATCACAGACCATGAATAATTATTAATATATAGTAATCTAATACGGTGTTTCTTATAGCAAAAACTAATCTTCGTTTAGCGTATAACACAAGACATCAATGAAAATAAAAATATTCAATCTCATAAAATCATTGGGTTTTACACTCTCAAAATTTTCATCCTAATATTGAATTTATTATCCTCTTGTTAGTACATTTCCTCTACAATCACATTCACGTAATAAATGAACAATCTGAAAAGGATTATTTGAGTGTGGCCTAAATCCATTACTTGTTCTATAAAAAATTAAAATTTACTTATTCTACATTCAGTTATACTACATATATATTAAAAAAAATTACACATATTTATTTATAGGATTTAAATGAAATCACCTATCTCAACATTTCATTATAAAATTCTTATGTTAGAGCATTTAATGATTTATAATTCACAAGAAACTCATTATAACCTATTTCAAAAAAAAATATAATTTCTATATTAAATTAAATTTTACATAATACAATCATGAACAAATCAATACCTATGAATTAGAATTAGAGATTTATCACATTATTTTATTGGTGGAAGTTACTTCCATCAAAGATAAAAATGCCATTTTGTTCTACTCCCACTTACATGTCCTATGAAGAGATAAAAAAAACTAAATTAGACCTTAGACCACAATATCATTTCCTACTTCTATATATTTAATGATTCATTTAGATGGTTGAATATTTTTACACTAATTAAACAAATTGATTTCCAAGGATCATGTTTTATAGTTAGTCAAAACATAACTCCCTTCTATATTGAGTATTAATGTAATAATGTATGGAGACATTTAAAAATTAACTTGGTTCAACCTCACTGGTCTAAGACTAATGATAATACAGTCAGTGATTTTTTTGATGTATCGAAATGAACACTAGTGCAATACTTATTTCAAAATATATAGTTGACTCATTATCCAATCAGTTTTATATCTGATCAAATGAATGATTACTCATTGCTATCTCATATAAGAATAAATCAATGTTCTCTCATGTAAACACAATTATCTCCGAAAACCAAAACAATAATGGAAACTTTATTAGAGAAGTAATATACTCTATATTCCTTAATATGTTGATCTACAAAGATTTCAAGTAAGAAATGTATCATATAATTCCTTCTATCTTCAACTGATATCTACTATTTTACAGCAATATCTATATCTAGTCTCATCCTCATGAGAAATTTATTGTCTAAATTACTATGTCAAATATCCTCATATCTTATTAATTATATCATCAATTCATTTTAAAAATTATAATAAAATCGTCCAATTTAATATTCAGAAACCATGTCCAGATCTCCTAATTTAAATACCAAAATTTACTTTTTAATAAATAAAATTCAAAAGAATATTTCCTTTATAACTTGACTCAAAATTTATTTTTTTCACATGATGTGGTGGTTTTATATATTTATCCATTTTACTAAAAAATCAAATTTATCTAACTCAAAATATCTTAAAAATTCATCCATTTTAAAACATAATATACTAATATATATATAAGATCATAAAGTAAGGTAATTCCACCATGGTGTTTTTTCCTTCAGCTATAACTCTTGATAAAATGTTCATTATCCCATCACATGTTTTCTACAAAACATGAAGATAACCATAAATATTTTTAAACATCCCATTTCACATAAATATTTTGAAAAAATCGATTAAAAAACATGAGAAATAAAACACATATAACCACTATTATTTTTTCTCATTTTCAAAATATGAATTAAAATATTATTTTTTTTCCATAATGTATACTTTTTTAAACATCATAACTCATTTTAATTAATCATGAAGTCTCCCAAGGTGTAATGCAGACCAACTCCCTATTTTACAAACATGTATGAAAATCATGAGGAAAATGAATTCCATTCAAGCCATTTATATCCAATATTATATGAATAATTAGGTAATATTTTAAATAATGATTCAATTAACTTTTCTACAAAATTCTTTTGTAACACACATAACATCACATGAATAATAATTATTTATACCCAAGTATTTTAATGGAATTGAACTTCCCATTATCAATATATAAAATGTAAATTTAAACAAGTATTTTGGGTAATTGATTGGAAATCCATGGTAATAAAATAGTGAAAGAGAAACATAGAAGAAAGGATAAGAAAATTTGAATGGTTTTTTAGGGATGAATATCACTCAAACATTAGGGATAAATATATCCAAAATAAAATAAATGAGAATCTTTATACACATTTAGAGAGAATAAAAATAAAGAGGTAACTCCACTATTTATCTCTATTAATCTAGATCATCCACATGGGTTTGATGTTGACACCTAAAAATATACCAATTGTATCCTTCCTCCTTTAGTATATATGTGATCGATAAATCTCCCAATGTCTAGGAAGAATCTTTATCTTTATCACGTTTTTATTGATCCCAGTTTAATGAAAAGATAGAAATGATGGATAAATAATAATCATAGCTTAAATATTTATAACACATTGTCATATCTAATGAATCTCACAAACAAAAAACGAGGATTTAACATTAATAATATTGGACTCTAAAACATAAAAATTCCATCATACAATGATCGATCATTTCATAAAAATTATCTAAATATTTAAACTGTTTAAATGTGCTAATCAATCATATTAATTATTGATTGATTATTATATACCAATATGAGATTTAAAAACCGGATTATTTAATTATAATTTGATAAATAATTGATTAGGATAGATTTCATATTGGGAAAAATAATAATAAAGAATGTTATCACATAATGTTCATGAATATACATAATCCACCACAAAATAATGGCTTATACTACATCTTGGTCTATATAAGTGTATAAACACAACATGGACTCAACCACCATTCCGTGTTTTGAACTGTAGTGCATAATACAAAAAATATCACACAAAACATAATCATCAATGATAGAGAACACTTTCACCATATGAAAAAACATGTTAAAATATATACAATGCTATTTTAAGAAATTTTAACAAAATCATTTTTGGAAAAATATCAAACAATTTAACTATAGTTTGATGAGTTGATTCATGTCAATTAATTTTTATATAAATAATTAATTCATCCCAACCAATTATGAATTATTTTTATATGTTTTATTATAGTTCTACCATTAGTTTTTATACTAATTTCGATTATAGATATTGAATCAATGACTTCCATATATTGTTAATGTAGAAATTATGATTATAGTTTTGTTGGTTCATTATATTTTAGTCATAAATTAATAAATATACTGTTAAATTTCATAAAAATTGTTTTTTATAGCTGTAAAAGTTTACTTCATCAAAAAGGTAGGATTAATTGATCATTTTACATTAAAAGTTTGGTCTGAAGTCACTCTGATTTTTAAATAACATTTCTATAGTTTAAAATTATTTTTATGGTGTTTATAGTGATTTATAAAGCTATAGAAGTAGTATTAGGGATAATTTTTATGTTTTGGATATCAATTTTTTTATAACTATAAGTTAATTGCACTGTAATATTATTATATTTTTTAGTGACTATAATATCATAAAAATATAATTATATGATGGTAATATAGTAATTAAATTTACTATAAAGGTAACTATTTTTAGAGATGTACCTACCGCATACACTGATGAATATTGAAAAGTAATACAAAGGAATGACAACTATGGGTTAATGAAATCCTTCACACACATGTATTATGATTAATGGAGAAATCTCTCTCAATATACAATAACACTTTATGGGAGGAGATGAACAACTTGTGAACTAGAGGGAACTCCTCCCCACTTGCAAGATGGAATGTAGATTAATGGCTATCAATAAATAGATGCTTTATGTAGAACCACAATATATACAGAATTATTTAGAACTGGATTAGATGAAAGATTTGGTCATAGCTTAGTGATCAAGACATGTCGTACTCAAATAGAATATGTATAAATATAATCTTGGTATGATGTGAAAATCATGATTTACTTATCATGAATAAAAATATATAACCCACCTCATTCTAGAATTAAAATAGATTAATAAAGATGATGGAATGTGTTGCATTACAGATGCTCATCATACAAGCACACATATCCCTCATGTTAGAATATGGAATAAGGTGACATGAAAAATTATATATAGGGTAGAGATGACTCGATAATCATTGAAGCTTCACCTCTCCTAATTATTATTTTTGGAATATTTTAAGGTAGATAGATAAGAAAACCAACATTTTATTTTCAATGTGTGAATAAAAATAATTGTATAAAAGGTTTTTATCCATCCATAGTTATTGGTGTAGGGTTATTGATAGAAATTTTCCTTTAGTATTTCAATATGATTTTGGGATTTTTTTATAAATTTTTTTAAAAACATCACACCATCGATGTTAAGAAAATTTATCTAGAGAATTTCAAATTAATGTGATGGCAAATGAGTGATCTCATCATAAAATTATTTATTGATCAAAATCTGTGTGATTCAAATTGATTTTATCTTACCATTTTAATCAATGGACAACTTTAATTTATCAAAATAGAGATACCTTTGGTGAGAGGAATGTGAATGGATTTTGAAATTAAAAAAAACAAACATTAGGACTAATCTCATCATTAGTCAATGTTTAGTTAATATTTTCTTTTAATTTATTTTTATATGTTTTAAATTTATATTATATATATATAAACATTTCTAAAAAAATTATATTTTAAAAAATATTTTAAAATCATTTTGGCATATATATTTTTTATTGAAAGAAAACATTCGAAGGCCTCTTATTATATGGGTAATCTTTAAGGATTTTGTCCCCATTTATAATGTGGGATTCCACGTGTTTTTTAACCTCATCAATCTAGAACTCCAAACAAGTGTTTCTTATAAAAACCACTTTTATATATTTATTTTATTATCATAAAAACAGCCTACTTGTATTCATATATATTAATTCTATAGATCACAACTGAGTCATTATATATAATCTAGGTATATTTCAATTTAAACATTTATATATTATCAATCTCTAAAATTAATATCCGATTTAAATGTTTCCAAAACATTAAACCAATTAGTCATTATGATAAACCAATGATAACATACATAAAATGATATTTACTTATAAAATCTCATTTTCTTTTTCTTTTAAGGATATGGGATTATATCATTTCGATGAACTCTCTATGAATTAAATACATTAATATATATTGGAAGTGTCACTACTCCTATATTCACATAGGAAAAAAATTGAAATGTTATTCTTTTATTTGAACACATAACACAATGAATCTTAATACTTTTTTATAGTTTATAATGAAACATATAGTAATAATAGATGATATTGACACCAAGTAGTTGGGGATTTAATTTTTAATATCAAAAATTATCTTCATAACTTATTTTTTTCCATTAAAAACATTGATTAGGAGCCACCTAAATAATTTTTGGGTTTCCATTAAATATTTAATATTCATTGGGTTTTAACCACATCTCTTTATTAGTAATATGAATGATAACTCTCAGCAATGATTCTATAAACAGATCTACATGGTTTTTATGTGATCCCATAAAGATAATTATTTTTGTATTATCTTTTAACAATTGTCTCACTTAATCATATATCATCCATTTATAACTTGAATTTCCATTATATATGAAACTATATGATTTTGATAAATTATCTTCAATATCACAACTTATAGAGATTTGAGAAATCATACTAGGCCACAATCAAATATCAAAAAATAGTTTCCAAATCCCTTCATATTCCATTACACGTTCTTCTATAGTCATAAAATCAGTCTCCATGTTTGAATTTGAAATACATTTTTTGCTTCCTGCTCAACCATGAAACAACACGAACTCCTAGTGGAAACAACCATCGGGAATTTGATTTATTATCACTAAAACTAGCAATCCAACTCACATTGGCGTATCCTTATAATACAGTTAGATAATAATTATAATATGAAATTAATTCTTTGATCATTACAATGTATCCAAATATTGATATTGAACATATCCAATGACCCACACTATGATTACTAGTATATCAACTCATTTTATATACAAAAAAATCAATCTTATGTAAAGTAAAATGCATTTCATACATTAAAGAAACAATTCCACTAGAATATTAAGGTTTTTATATGTTTTTGAAAACATTCATAAACAACTAAAATGAGAATCAATTGAATTATTATCAATCTTGAAACCAATATGATCAAATTAATTTAACATTTTTACTATATAATGAGAATAATTTAAATAATATCCCCCACTATATTTTATAACATTAATACCAAGAATTGTAATAACTATTCCAGAGTCCATCATTTTAAATATCGAGGATAAATTATACTTTGTCTCTTTTAGACTAATCATATTGGTTCCAAAAATTAACATATTGTCCATATATAAAAAAATAAATTAATATTATTTTGTAAACTTTTAATAGGCACATTTAACTTAATTGAAATGTAAAAATCAATTAGACAAATTAATAGAATCAAAATATTCATGTCATTATTTCAGAGCATATTTAATCTAATAAATATATTTAACTATTTTACTTACTTTTATTTCATTACATTGAAAATCCAACCCTTTTTGTTGTTCCATGTAAATCTTTTTGTTTACATGTCCATTTAAAAAGTTAGTTTTGAAATCAATTTTATGGTTTTTTAGATGATTGATTGAATATAATTAAAATAAAATCCTTATTAAGGTAATCAGAACTATAAGAGAATAAGTATAAAAATAATCAATGTCTTGGTTTTATCAAAAAATATTAGAAACCAATATAGATTTAAATTATTCAAAGTTACCTTTGGAATAATGCATACTTATAAAAACACATTTACAAACAATATGTTCAGATCTTCATGGTAATACATAATGAAATAAGTATTATTCTCCATAATAGAATTAATTTATTTATTAATTAATTATTTACAAAAATAAACATCTCTATAACTCATAGATTATTTATATCTATTTTTGTCATATTTTATAGTCAATACCATATGATACTTATTCTGAATATGATTTTGTTGATCTACCTTAGGATAGAAAATAATATAATTAGAAGAAATAAAATCGAGATGTTGATGTTTATCCTTCCTAAGTCTGTACTCTATTTTGGATTAACTTGAGAATCATTCTTATTCTATACTATTTTATTTCTTTTAAATGAAATATAATAGAAATTGTTATGATGAATAACCTCCTAAAACATCATCATTATAAAATTTATTTTCAAAAAAAACTCTACATCCCATGATTCAACAATGACATTATAATCTAAATCCATAACTCTATATGTTTTTCTTTTTTAAATATATACAAAAACAAATCCATTAATATCTATTGGACCAGTTCAATTTATTTAGGATCAGGAAATCTATAGTAAGAAATATACCCCAACACTGTAAAATATGAATGATTATGGCTTATAACTTTCCAAAATTATGAAGGGAATAACTTAGTTTTCTGAGATGAAATCCAATTATGAATATAAAATTACTCTAATAATAATTCAACCGATATATTTTATTGTAACTTACATGAACTAATCATGAAATTACCGTTTGTACAATGTAAAATTTTTTACTTTCATCTAATCCATTTTATGAGTTGTGTACGTAGAAATATTTTCATTAATTATTCAATTTTCTTCAAAGAACTCATTAAATTTATTCATAAAGATTTCACCACCACTATATAGGTGTAATAAATTAATATTTTGGTTTATTTTTTTGTCAAATTATTCTTTATAATTCTTTTAAATATTAAAGGCTTCAACTTTGGTTCTAAGAATATAAATATGTATATATCTGCAACAATCATCAACAAAAGTAATAAAATTACTTTTTATATCATGAGTTAAAAACCCATTTAATTGAAAAATATCATTATGTACTAATTATAATATATCATAATTTCTCTCAACACTTTGAAATGGGTTTTAACTATTTTAGATTCTGCAAAGGTTTCACATTTATTAAATTCATTTCCAAAGTTAATTAAGTTATACTTATTCATTACATTGAATAAATTATAATTAGTATGATTCAAATGATAATACCATAAATTTTGGGACATAATCACATAAGTAGAAGATTCAATCATATTATTAAAAGATAGTTAATGTAGGCCATCATTTTTCTACCCCTTCTCCAAAGATATTCCACCTTTTCAAAAGATAACTTAATTGGATTCTAATGAAACTCAAAATTATTTTTTTACAAAAAAATTGTAGAGACTAATTTTTTTGACTATTGGGTATATAAAACCCATTTAGAAGAGATAAATTCTTCCTAAAAGTTACTTCTATTTTCATGCTTCATTTTCTGATGAAATTGATAGATGCATTATTTCCTAGGTGTAGTTCCTTCATGATAGTATTATCATCAAATAATATTAACAACCAAAAATCATTACACACAAGCATTATTTCTCATGAATCCAACCACCGTACCATATTTAACAAATTCAAATTGTCTATAGATATCATCACAAAAATAATTTCTTCAATCATCACATTTTCTGTGGGTTTGGATACATTATTTTGATAAAGGTATTCACCTTCAAAATACCTTGGTTTTCTATTAAAAGAAATACTTTCTTATTGTAATGATTTACTTTCTTCTTTAATTGTTGACCTTTATACTTGATATTAAGGATGTTTTTGATATTTCCTTTCCATCAATGATGCTAACTATGGTATCAGGTTTTTAATCCAAACCCAAATATGTAAAAATATATTATTTTTCATTAAAAAATATCATTTTAAATTTTTATACCAAAATATTGTCAGTCTTTTCGAAGAGCGATTTACCAAATTATTTCTAAAAATATGTATGTTTAAAAATAATTAAAAAAACTATTAATGTATCTATTATATAAATATTAAAGGAAATAAGTTGTTTTATGACATAAACCTCATGAAATATCTCCAATCCCATATTGTTATCATCCATTATGATGTTAATATAAATTGAAATAAGAAATATTGTTGGAAAATTCACCCTCATATTTTTACATGAGTTTCAGTGAATCCCATATGTATTTAGTGGACTTGATTTGAAAAAAAAATAATTAATACAATTTGATAATGTGTTTAGAATATTTCCCCAACAAAAAATATGAATATATTCACATTTAATTATCATTTCATGAAGGTGTTAAACACCAATAACATAGACAAGTGTTTTTTTTGGATTTGGAGTAGTCCTAATGGGAATGAGAAGACGGTTTGGTTCATGAATTCAAAAAACATTCAACACTGTAAGAAGGAATATAATTTTATCATACCATCAATAAAAGTGGTTTCCAATAAAATGGTCAATATTTAGTATATCTTGGATCATTAATTAAAGGGATTATGAATCCATATTCTAGTTTATTCTATATTCAAACCCTTTTTATTATTGGGAAATTTTAAGGTAGATGATAAACAAAAAAAATTTGTAATCTAAATGAATGAATGAAAATTAGAGGGCTTGATGAACCCCCAATTGTTATATTATGGTTCTTGTTGGAATGTCCCTCATGTATTCCATAAATATTTTTGGATTTTACAAACACAAAATTCTGAAATGACTACACAATTGATGATAAGATAATGTATCAGGATAATTTTGTTTTGAAATGATTAAAATGGATGATATCATTATAACATTATTTATAGATCAAAAGTAGTGTCTTTTACACTAATTTGATCTCACCATTTTGATAAAATGTCACTTTTATTTAATCTAAATAAAGAAAACATTTTAGGTACTTGATTTATTGAATTTATAAATTCAAACATAGTTACTAATATATTTATTGGTTGGTTTTTTAAAATAATTTATTTGACATTATTTTTATTTATTTGTTTATATATATATATATAAACATTATCATAAAAATATATAACATTTAAAATACTTTAAACATTTTTTGGCATGTATATTTTTTACTAAAAAGACACTGCCAAAGCCCCCTTATTATAATTGAGGATATTTTAGAATTATATCCCCATTTACAATGTGGGATTATACATGTTTTCTCCAACCCATCAATCTAAAACTTCAAATAAATGGGTCCTATTGAAACCACTTTTATTTATATATTTTTTGGATAAATTTATTCCTATTATTGAAATAATTCATTATAATGTGAAATGTGTAGAATAAATAATAAATAGATCTTAAAAAGTCATAAGAGAAATCAATTTTTTAATTATTGGAAATGTAAAACATGAATTTAAATATTGAGATATTATATATAATATTAGATTAACGTTTATTTTGAATGGAAAAGAAAGATTCAAATAAATAAACATAAGTATTTTATTATTATCAAAAAGGTAATTGTTGAATGCATATTTTTAGAATGTGTAGAAATTGTAGTCTTATATTAGAATATAAAATTCATAGAATTTCCACCAGATAATTATGAAGAGGCTATAAAGATTATTTTTGTTTTATTTTTATAGATACTTTCCTTGAGAATATTACATTTAGGTATTGTGTAACTTTCCTAAATATTATTTGAATAATAAAAAATTATATTAAAATTAATTTCATCCAATAATTATTTCAAAAACAATTTTGACTGAACCATGAAACTACTGTGATATATTTGAGGAACGATTTATTAAAATACATTGAATTATTCATTTTGAATTATCAATGAACATGAGAGATGACGTGACAACTAGAATTTATTTTTTCTCTATATATAATATTAAAAAAATAATACACAAGGGATAATGATAATTGTATTATTATTATAATTCTCATACTACTACTATGACCAAAATGAGATGAAAAGGACATAAGGAGGAGGAGAAAGTTTTTTATTGCATTAATTGAATAACAATTACAGAAAAAATCATTATACACATTATATACCTTAAGGAATCTTTTTTTGTTGAAGGATTCATCCACTGTCCATTGTGGTAAAAACTGTGAGCTGATGCTATTCTATATTTCATTTCTTCATCTATATATACATAAGTCGTTGCTATATATAATTATTTTTTGGTGAAGTGGAAAATCATTTAACTTTGTTATGATCAAAGAGTCACCTACATGTACTTATTTGTTTAGGTCCTTAGTAAAATGACCTAGAGGCCTAGTTAAAATAATTACATGAAGTAGTAGATTATGTCAATTAGTTGTGTGACTCCCTAAAAATGATTTTAAGTAAAATCACAAAGCTAACATTTGGTTTTGGTGGAGTGAAAAGGGAGGTTCTTGAAGCCTCAAACAACTATAAAAAAATGTTTATCATCTGATCTTTTATTTTTGTAGTGTTAAATAATTAAATAGAAGAAACAATGATTCAAATTAAACATAAAATAGGGATCGTTAAAATTTAGGAATCCTATAAAGGACATAATCCACCCCCTCTTATGTAATTGTCTAAGTGATCTCTAGAAAACATATGTTACATCATATGTACTATTATTTGAAAATTGATACAAATATTATTTTAGATATATCTAATTAACTTATGGGGTAGCTCTTAGTGTCCTATAAATATGATACTCATTCACACAACCATAAATTTTGATAGAATTCCACTCTCTATCGTTTAATAAAATAATAAATTATTCATTACATTAATGTATGAAATCAAAATCATTAGGAAATGTGTCAATACTAATGAATATGTACAGGGATATGAATATATCCATATCAAACACATCGGTCTCTATAACTCTTTCCAAAATAAATATCATATACATTTATACATAATCGTATAATTTCTTTGTAAATAAATCAAATAACTACGGGACATAAAGTATGTTAATAACATATATCCTACTCATCCATTATAGATTCTCCATGTACTAACTTAGCAAATGGATGGACACATAATATATCTGTCAGCCAAGTTGATGAGAATAACACATAACACACATATAACTAGATAAATACATCATATTTACCTTATATTGGTATGCTCATACACTTCCTCGTCCTATATCAACAAAGGGACCAAATTTTATACTCATCATAAAATAAGATAACTCTTTTTATTTTGAATTATCAACAGAGGAAATAATTGACAACTTACACAAATACCCCTAATTATCATTGCCTCAGGGTATGAATAAAAATGATATTGACTATGAAGGATCCCAATCTCGATATCATACAATATTAAAGTACATGGATTCAATATGAGGCATGATGCCCTAGTATCTGAAATATAGAGTATATAAAACTCTACATTGTATACTTTGTGAGTCATCTAGTATATAAAACGAACATTATGTCTCATTTTGATATTCTATATCATTATTAGAAATACCCCCCATTTAACCATAAAATTAAGGTTAATTGGGCTTGCAACAGAAGATGGTTCATTAGGGATTCAAAATTTTTCACGAGTGGTCGACATAACTACATCATATGTAGTAAATTACATCCCTAGTAAAGGATCAGGGATATCATGTCATTAATGTTAAGCACAAAAACATAAACTGAAAATTTCTCTTTAAATCGAAAGGCTGGAATGAAATCTTCTTTTCTCGGGTGATCAATTCTCAAAAGATATTTATATTAATCCCTCTAGATCATCTAATTGTGATTTTAAAATCCATGGGAGTATTTCACTTAAAATTATAGGTTCTAGTGTGAATATCAGATGATTTCATTGACATACTGATGATTACTACATCGATGTTCCTAAAATGCGAGAACAATATATTGATTTGATCACTTGGATTGAAGTAATCTCTCTCTAAGAAGCAGGATAGGAGAGAAAGGAACTCAAAAAATCATCGTTACTATTTACCATGTAAGAGACACACTCCTCTTATATATAATGATCCATGTAATTACATGGAGAATGATACCCAACCCTATAATATATTTTACCTACTAAATAAACTAAAAAAATCTGATGACTACTATACATTATCATAAATATAATTTATATTTTCATCCCTTTCTTGAAATATAATAAATATATTATGTGTTAAAATCATATCATTAAATAAACACATATTTCCCGAAAATATTAAACAGTACATTGATAATAAAATAATATTCATTCATATTATATTTTTCTGTTATTAACTTCAATACTTATAAATACATTAAACAAATAAATTCTATATCAATTATACTATACTAAACTAAAATAATATAAATTTATTTTTTATTGATAGTATGTCCTTGAATATATCGCATAACCCAGGGTGGGTTCAACTATGTCCAATACTCTAATTCATTAGAATAGAAAAAAATTTAATATGCCATTGTTTGTGAATCTGTACTCCCTTATCTCGATAGTAGTGAATACTATTTACAAACCAAGAGTGGAGTCTACTAACCCATCAGTGACCCTAAAGAGATAAGTTGTTTTTATTAAAATGGAAACCTTCATAAAAACACACTGCATGTAATATATTATCTTTGTCATGTGATATATCATAATGTAAGACACTCACTTTATGTTATTATAATTTTCATAGTTTATTATTCATTGACCTTATGGGATGGAATTACATTCTTCTACCATGGCTGTGTATTTAATAATTATTATAACATCCTAATCAAATAGTATTTGGATATCTCTTCCTCAACATAGAAGCATGATTTTATGTCATGACCATTCAATAAGTGTCATACCACCAATGACACACCCAACACAATCCACCTCTCTACTGCTTCATTGTCATTATTTTTTCATTACATCAAAGTATGCTATTAAGTGGTACACATTTATAATGATGTCAATTTTAGATATTTATACTCATGTTAATAGATATGAATAACCAATGAAACTCGAAACATGTGGAGTCATCATAATCCCATCTACTTGAGATCACCAAGTGAGGACTTCATTAGAAGAAGTCTCAACGCTTATAAGCCCCTAAAAATAGATAGGCCAACAAAATATGTTTCAAGTTCTTATTATGTATATAGACCATAGGATATATGTTTAAGATTACTTTTATAGAATATATAGGTTCTTATAATATCATGGGAACTACTATAACCAGTTTATATTTACTATATAAATAGTGGATATAGAAATATCTAAAGTATCATAGTAAGTAAAAATCATGAAAAACTCACGATATAAATGATATGTATATCGAAATGTAAAATTTAGTGGGGTATAGTGAAGAAGATATTACAAACAAATATCTCACAACATATATTACTCAATGGTAATGATTCTTATGGATTAACTCAATGTCATACTTTGAGTGGTAAATTATCATTTCATTTCATAAATATTTTTAGTTAACATGATATAATGATAATGTAGATACTTATTCATATATTACATGATGTATTTTCAATTTTTATAATTCTATAATAATATAATGATTTATATAATACCCTTTCAATCATATTCCATATGATGTATTATCATAGATGAGTGATGTTTTCTATAATTTTGAGGTTTTTATTATACTCAAAACATCCTTATTTTATTAATACAACATATCTACTAACCATCAATAAAATAATCCTACAAAACAACTTTATTTAGTATCATCAACATATAAAATATCTTATAATAACAGTGAGTCTTATGAATCTTAGACCTAATGATAAACACATTTAGAATAGTGTCAAAACTACATAAAATCACAACATCAAATTATATAATGTTAATAAGAATTTTTGACTATGTTAAAATCTTTCAAATTTAATCAAAATAATCCTGTTTCATTTCTATATAAATTTTTCCATTGAGATAATTAAGTAAAAAATATAAAACCTTCAATTATTTTGTTACTAACATACTCTAAACTCATTTAGGATATAAAGTGAAATTCCATATGAATTTTAACCAATATAATAAATTACTTATTAATAATTAAAACATAATTAAGTTTAAAATTAAATCACTAGTATATTAGAAACTAAAATTTATGAATAATATCAAGATAATAAACAAAAACATTTTGCGTTCTAGAAATAACAATAATTTCCTATAACCAAAATATTTAACAAATAAAATATTTGCCGATATATATAATATGAAATTCTATGTTTTTGGAGAATTATTCTAAAAACAATATTATAATATTTAAAATATTATTCATTTAGGAGGTATGAAATATTTCCATCCTTTTTAAATATACATAAATATCATTTATCATTGATAAAACATCAATAACCATTTCACTTTTCAGTTGTTATTATGGAATTGGATTAATGATAAAAAAATTATAAAATCATTATTAAATAACATTATAATAACTATTTAAAATTACACCCCTTATCACATAAGTAAAAAATGAATATGATAATAGATATTTTTTATTCATATCTAATATATCATTAAAGTTAAAAAAAACTACATCCAACCCCTTGTTGTTGGAACCCTTTACACTATCACATAAATAAATTCTTTAATATCTAAGAGTAAATACTCTATAAATTTTAATATTTTTAGTGAGATTATATATTTAGTTTCATAGATTCATTCAGGTATCCTGCACAATTTCAATTTTAATTTCTATTTTTTCAAAACGGAAAAATCTTTTTTTCCTTAAAATTTCCATTCAATGGTTTAGGAGGTGGTGTGGATTCAATAAAACCTCTATAATTATAACTTAAAAAACATTTACCCATTTTATTAAATACCATCATTATGAAACAAGATCATGGACCTCTCATATCATTCTTAGAAATCCTCAATATAATTTGGACTTTAAGAAAAAATTTATTTAACTAATTTATGATATAATTCATAATAAACTTTTGAAACCGTTATAGTAGTTATTGAATAATGAATACCATGGATGGATATATCCTAATAAAAGAAATGATTTTCTCTAATTCATTTTTTTCACCTTTCATATTGAGTACATGAGTTGATACAGAGGTATATTATGTAATTTTACACCAAAAGAGTTCTTTTAAAACTTCATTTATCTTATTAATGGAATGTTATTGATAGAGACAACCTTTTTAATTTATAATAATAAAATCATCTTTATTCTTATAATTCATATATATTGTGGGATGAGTTGAAATAAGAATCATTATAGATAAATCATGAGTATCCTTATATTTTTTATTATAAGAATCTCTGTCTTCATAGTTAGCTTCATATATAGGAGGTTTCTTAGAGTGTTTTTACACCAACACATAGAATTTTCCTTGTTACATAAGAAATATTTTTCATATTATATACCACACAAAAAGTATATTTTCAATTAATAAATTAATTATCCATAATATATATTTAATTCAGGATTAATGATAATGATACAATTTATTTACAACATAATATTTTATCAAATGAGTATTATGTTTTAGATTCATTTAATAAGGGTTAATATTAAATAAAATATGACTAGAATGATAACCCCTTTTAGATCCATCATATTCATTAATGGGACATGATCATTATTTCACTAAGAAATGAATCAAATTTAGAGTTTTTGTCACCATATAGTCATATTCGAAGACATTATTGATGATAATTTCATATATAATTCTTAGTTAGTGGAGAATACAACTCTATATCTAATCCATAATATTGATAAACTAAACTACATTCCCCCCTTATCTAAAAATTATAAGTTTCAAATATATGTTTATCGTGAAGAATACGAAAAATATGGGAACTAAATATTATTAATATATCACACATAAAATTATTTCCATACAAAAGATAATAAATGGACACCCAACATTAGCATTACTAAGGCGGTTCGAAGATTAAGGAGTTAACATGTATCAATTTGGAAGGAATATAACACTTATTATTTTTAAATGTTATTTATTATAATAATTTTATATCTAGTATATTTATTTTACATGTATTCATGCTTCATGTAATTTATTTTGTAATCCTTATTTATTTAACTAAATTAATATGGTCAAAAAATAATAATCTGTAACTAGTTACACAAATCAGTTCTTCTGTTACTAGCCAAGAATAAAATTCCACTATATTCATACATATCCAAATGAATCCCATACATAATGTAAGTGAATACCTTTCATGTAAAGTCTTAGAATCATATTTAACCAATAATACCCACAAATGTAAGTAGGTAGATATATATTGTAAACCATTACATTTCTTGATAGATCCTTTGTTCAGATTATAGTGGGTAGTTTGACCAAAATACCCACTACTGATGGTTCAATAATCAATAGATACCACATTTCCATTATAATTCTATATCTTGATATGTATAAAATATATTAAAATTATTAATTCATACCCACAACATAATACATTCCAAATTAATTATAGAAGAAAATTAAATCAAATAACATACCTATCATATAACACTTTAGATTCATGCATGATAATTTATTAAAGTTGTTAATACACTTCATTATAAATTATTTTTTAATTTATAATATAACACTTTTTATATCTTAATTATAAAGTGTGAAATGACACTAAATTAATGATCAAGACATAAATTTATATAAGAGAACAAATTTTATGGACAATTTAAAAATAAAAAAATTATAAACACTTTTTTACTTTAACATTATCTTATGAAAAATCAATAAAATATAAACATTAACCACTTATATTTATTACAATATATATACATCTAATTAATACCACACACTTTTTATAATGTATCAAACTATTTTCCATTTAATACCTTTCAATATAAACATCTTATTTTCTTATTCATGAAAATTCCATAAAATTATTTAATAAATATTATATCATTCCTTATTATATTTCATGACCATTTTATAAATTATTTACCATATAAACCCAAAATAAATATATGTCCCAAATACCATTTTTTTCATTTTTTTAAATCCTCCCCGTGATCTGACCCATGCTAGAGAATTTTTTTGGGGAATTATTACAAAATTTTAATTTTATTACAAATTTTATAGACTACAAGAAGTCACCATGACATAGAGCATGAAATTTTGGTTTAATGTTAACACCAAAAACCATGAATATTTTTTAAGATAATTTAGTTAAACCATGTAATTTTGGTAATGAAAATTTTTCATATCTAGTACCTTTTGAGAAGAACTTATAAATTTCAAAAACTTATTAGAAATTTCAACTATGTTTTTATCTGTTATCATGGTGAATTCCACCAACTAAAAAGGACCTAAATCTAGGTATATGAAAATCAATATATGAAACTATTTTTTTTAATGAAAATGACTTTGTTGGTTTTTATTATAAAAAATAATGATCATATAACTTTTATATAACCATGATAATTTTTCATAACTATTAATCTATATATTTGAAAGATGGTAAAAATAATGATTATTTTCAACTAGGATATTTCATAGATTCTACAAAACTCATTACCAATTTTTTTCAATTATTTAAAAATTCATTCAAACTTAATGGATTTTTAAATATAATTTAACTATTTTAGATGGATAACTATCATTTAATGGTAGAAAAAGAGTAACTCAAAAAAAAACTGGAATCAATCTACACATTTAAGAAGAATTTAATGGAAGAAATAATGGTGTACCATTTAATTAGAAATCCATATTATCCATATGATCAAGATATAGATCAATGAGATTCAATAAATAGGTTCCTTCCTCCTACATTATTTATGATATGAATGAATATCCCAATGCTTCAAAAATATCTTCCTTTATATTAAGATTATCTAGAACATTGTTCAAATATAACAGAGAATTAAGAGAAAAATAATAATCTCATTTTTAGTTATTTTAAAATTGGATTATGTATAAAAAGTCTAACACACACTATTTAAGGATAAAATAAAATCTATATAGGCCTCAAGAACTCAAATTTTCAACCATTCAACGATTGAGTATTTTATAAAAACAATTTGTAAACAATTTAACTTGTATAACAATTAGTTCAATTCAGTTGAATATTTATAGACACATAGATAATTATATAAGACATTTAAAATTAAAAAAAAAATCATCATTATAAGATGAATAATTGAGTATGATAACATTTCAAGGAAGAGATGGAATAATCTATCATAATATCTCATACTATCAATGAATATTCCTGATCTACCATGGTATAATGTCTAACACTACATCAGGCAGAATGTAAGGACATAACAAATTTTATTAAATCACTACCAATTGGTTTAATATTTGATTAAAATATAAAAAAATGAATCATAGAATATTAACATAAAGAGCACCAAAAAAATCATTTAATGTATAATTATATATTACATTGTATTTTTATTCATATTTTCTATATTCTATCATCCAAAAATATTTTAATTAATATGTATATATATATATATTCAATTTTTTTTTGTTGTTTTATAATTTTATATATCATTCATTAATCATACCAAACCCATATTTTTGATGAAAAAATTAATCTTGTATGAATAATAATAAATTAGCTCAAAGGTGACAAAAAAAATAATGTAATGATTCAATTAATATACAAAACTTTTTAATCTAATTATTTAAATACTAAAAATACAAAGAAATAATATATTGAAGGTAAATATAAATATTAAAAATATTATTCTCTATAAAGAAACCATTTAGTATAATATCTAGCATGTGACCAAATGAGTAATTTTCAAACAAATGATTAATCTCAATAAATAAATAATATTTTAAAAATAATCTAATTTTATAATTTCAAAAAATTATATTTTAATTATCTAAAATTACCTTATTAGGAGTGTTATTTAAATTTTATTTTAAAAAATATATATTTCCCCCTTTATATAAATTTACGATTAAATATGTGGTCATCAATATTATAATTTTTATCATATTACATAATTTTAAAAAAATTCCAATCTAAATATGGATTAAATACAATTATCTATATCATTATTATATCAATTTATATGAGTAATTAATTCCCATAATTGGAACAATAACTAATTTTTTTTAAAACACAAAAAAAATCATATTATTTCTTAGGGGGAATATTTCTTTTATTCATTAAACATATTTTTTTAAATCACTAAGGTTGAGATAGATATTTGCAACCTATAACCTTTAAAAATGAAGATTTTATTCTAATGATAAAATGGGTGGCCATACCATGGAAATGTCATTTTCATTATCATAAAGGTTAATACCTTAGTTAAAACAACACCCCTATCATAATAAAAAGATAAAACTGGAATTATATTCTCAGTTTTAACAAATCATGGTATCTAGAATCAAACACAATGAAACATATGTATATTTTATTAAGTATTTATTATACTATTTTTTATGAACATAAATAATTGGAATATGTTTGGAACATCCTTTTGATAACATAATTCATCCTCCAGATTCACTATTTTTAGTGATCACATTCCACCTCTCTTATAATCACAATAAAATTTTTACGATTTAATATATCATGCCATATGGTCAAAAATTTGAGAGATTGTTCATTAAACCTATAGTAATTATAATTCTAATCCTTCTGTATTATTGGTTTTAATGATCATAAGATAATAATATTTTTTTCTAAAATATTTGTCTATGTTTTTAAAATGAAAAAAATTATAAAATTGTATGTGTGTAATAAATATTTAATATGATGAAAATTATTATAGACTAATCTATAGAATGAAAATGATTGAAGACCACAATCTTAGAGTAAAAAATATATAATTAACATAAATACATGATGGAATGGAAAATATTAAAGTTAAATGATCACAATATACATGAACTAAATGAATTATTTCTAGAGAGATTATGAAAATATTTTATAAAACATAATTTTTAGATTCTATAAATTTTTTAAATTTATTATCCCTTAATTCATATGAAATGACTTTATTCAAGGAATTTCATTATTTTTTCTAATTTCATTTAAAATGGATAATCTTTTTCATTTTTATGGATTAATTCATTTTGATGTCATTTTAAACATATAATTATATTAATTTTAATGAATTTTTATTTTTGTTGGAGTAAAATTTATTTGTGTGCACCAAGAATATGAATTATGTGTCTCTTAATCACTACATAATATTACATTAATTTGTTTAAGTCTTTTATGTGATTGAACTAGCCAGGGAGAGGATCACAATGACTTCATATGTGAATTATTTGGATATAAATGTCATTCTCTAGATTAGTCTTGGACCTAACATAAGAATGAGCACATCTATATGTAATGTTATCCCTTAATGGTAGGAATACACAATGGAATTTACTTATTTTATTAAATACCTTTACTACATGAGATTAAAATTATATGGGATTCATTAAATAAATATTAAAAGTTCATTCCTGAAACTATGTTTGAATGAAAAGAGCATTTCATTAGAGTTATTCCTTCATGCCAACACTCTTATGAGAATCAATCAAGCCTTTATATATGGTTAGAAAAATTATTATCTCTCTCATATCATATTAAATCAATGGCATGTTCAAGTCATTATATATGATTAAACTCCCAAATATATAGCCCATATTAGATTAAATGGAATATATGGATGATTAAACACACAAATCCTTATCCATAAATATGATTAATTGAGGATTGTAGAGAAATAAAATTGATTATTGGATTAACACAATTGAATAATATTTTCAGAAATAAATTTAATAAACAATCATTTCCTATAAAAACACCAACTAAAATTAAAGAAGTGGTACTAGGATTATTTCATTTTGATAGATCAAGGAGGAGGCCACATTGATTTCATTCAAGGTGCGATTGGTCAAATAAAATGTTTCATTATTATTACATGGAAATGAAGAAAATACATAGTTCATGATCATAGTAATAAATGTATCCAATCAGGTTGAAAGGTTTAATGACCTTTTTTATTCCTAAAATTAATCTATGTTTGATATATTTGTTCACATGCAACACCAAACTAAAACAAAAAATGTGAAATATTTAGATAAAGTTTACACATGAAATATGACCATTAAAAATGTAGTTGATGAATTATAAGGTATAAATAAAATTAAGAAAAACATGAAAAATTTATAAAATGAAAATAAAGACTAATTTTAATATTTATTAAATGCAATTAGTATATATATATAAACTATAATGGTCATTATATGCATGAAATTTTATTTTATTTTTAAATGGAATTTTATTCCAAAAAAATATTCATATTATGATGAACTAAAAATAAAATCCATTGATAATATGAATATAATATTACTACTAAATTAAATATTAAATTATAGGAAATAATTATAAATATTACTTAACATTTTCAAAAGCTGTTTTTCAATATGAATAGTTTTATACTATATCATTGGATTTTATTAAAATATTTTATCAAAAAATTTAAAAAAATTTATTTAAAAATTTGAACATAATTTTTGGATAAAAAATAATAATATATTCATAAGTCTATTTTTTAGAGTTTTTCTAAACATTTAATTTTTAGGTGAATTGTTAAATATGTTATTTTTTCTAATATTGTGGCTTTTATTCCATTATTAATAGATATGTATAGAATGGAAAAAATAAGAAATATATTCCTATGAAAAAATATGTATTTTATAAGTAAATTTATTATTTTAATTTTTATATTTATAAAACCATACAATAAATTTAAGAATTTAACTTCTATTTAAAAAAAATTGTTTTTAAAACATTATACATTAAGTATTTTAAATTAATTTATATCACTTTTAAAAATCATTTATAAAAATTATATTTATGATTTGGAATCATTATGTAATATATATATATATATAATTACTATTTTGGTCAGAAATGATAAATTACCTCGGTAAAAAACTTGTTACCGTGATAGAAACCGAAATAGTAAAAAATAAGAAACCTTGTTAGTAAAGAAAAAAAACGCTTAAAACATATTTTTATTGAGCTTTTGGGATTTGGATAGAAACTATATCCTGCATTATAAACCCCTAGACTTTTTTGGATATGTCTTGGACTTTTTTATAGGTAATATTTTTCCTCATGTTGAGTACATTTTCGTTTTGGTTTTACCATGGGGTATGTTTGGGTGAAATTTTGAGAAAAATAGAAGAAAGATGGAAGTGTACAGTTGGTGAATGGTTTACCCTATCTGTACACCCTAGACCAGTAAACCATTCAATCATAGAAAAATTATATTCAAATAGATGGTATATGGTTTTTCAAATCATTCATCTTAATAGTAGAAACTATGCACCCCCCCCCCCAGAGAGTCGTCGAGTTAAGGAAGACTGTTTGGGGAAACTGTTCATCCTGAGTAAAAAACTATGCATATAGGATTCTAGTGCCTTTAATTTTATTAAAAAAATTATAAACCCCCAGTCTTATACTCATAAACTCTCTAGCTAAAACCATAATCATTTTCTATCAATTCTAGAGACTCATTTAGGGATTCTATGGGCCTCCAGCTTTCTTTCCTGGTGATTCGAAGCCTGTTGGTAGATAAGAATCTTCTCATGTATGTCGTTTCATCCTGATTTATTTTTTGTACCTCCCTCATTATTCTCCCATTCCTTTGGTGGGTTTTTATCCTCTGATCTTTTATATAGATCAATATTTTTTTAATCTATATCAATGCTTTTTTGATCTAGATCTGGATTTAAGAGACCCTGTTTTGTTTAATCTTGGATTTAGTATTCTGCTAAAGATAGTTTCCATCATCGCGTTGATCCACTCCAAATATGGATTCTCCTTTGGGTGATTTTTCATCAACTAATTGAGGTCGGTGGTTTATTATTCAAATCCCACAATCATGATATCAATTATGTTTATGTAATCATCCAATTGCTTGGGTTTGTTAAGCAATATAATATCTTAATTGAATTAATTAATTTGGAGAATTATTTAATTAAGGAATTGGGGTTTGGGGATAATTTATTTTTGAGTTAATTATCTAGATATTAAAATTAAATTTAGGGATAATTAATTTTTAAGGGAATTATCAGAATATTGAATAGGTATTTGGGGATAATTAATTATTGAGTTAATTATTAGTATATTGGATTGTGAATTGAATAATTAATTGTTTAATTAATTATGGGATAATAATTTGTTGAATTTTACAATAAATTATTAAATTAATTATGGGATATTAATTTTATGAACATCTATTAAATAATTCGTGAACTAATTAATGTGATTGATGGTCTTAATTAACTGTGGAATTAATTTTGAGGCTTGATGTGATGAACTAATTATTGAATTAGTAATGATATTGAGATGATTAGTTAATTATTTAGTTAAAAATGAGATTTAGATGATTAAATAATTTCTGAGATAATTAATGAGATTAATATGAGTAATTTTTTGTTAAGTCAATTGACGTAAATGAGATGATTAATTAATTTTTTACATAATAAATGCAATTGAGGAGATTATTTAATTGTAGAATTAATTAATGGGATGAATTTGAAATGATAAATGGCTATAATAGAAATCATGGGTGATTTTTAATGATGAATGATAATAATGGGATTCATAAGATAATTGAGAAAATTAATGGCGATAATGGAATTCATGTGTTAATAGAGATAATTAATGGTAACTATGGAATTTGTGTGTTGGCTGAGAAAATGAATGGATATAATAGTATTCATGGGTTGATTTATATGATGAATGGTAACATTAGATTTCTGAGATATTATATTCCTTGTGTATAGTTTAGACTCTGACAAGAGTAAATATAGGTGTCGAGATATCAGTTTCCATGTGATTATGGGGGTTTATGGGTTTAAATAAACAATAATTGACAATCGGATAATTGTTTACTTCTGCAATGTACTTATATATTTATACAACTTAATAAACTATTATTGATTGGATATTGTTTTGGATTTCATTTTTGGTGGCCTTATTAGCTGTACTCACACCGTCATGGGCTGCCTGGTCAGTACCAGTATAGTTTTCTTTGTTATAAGACTCGATAAAAGAAATAACCCTATGATAGGTGGCTATTTAGTATGGATTATGGATTAGGGAACTAGACATGCTTTAGGAAACAATTGGAGGTTATCAGTTTCATTAAATTTGAGTTACATTTTGAAACATGGGATGGGATTTACCACAATGTTTCTACTATTTAGATTTTATATTATAATTCTAGGATTTGTCATCTTGTGATACTGGATTTTTCAGGTTATGTTATATCATACATTGGTTATTTGTTCAGTTATTTTTGTCGATATATTACTCTGATAAAAGAGTGTATAGTATTCAGATGACTGATATCATATCCTCGCTGATAGTTGATAGCCTCTTGCCTATGGAGAGGTGTGCTTGAGGTCATGTGGAAAATTGGCTCGGGGAACTGGTATGTGGAACCTGAGTCGGGACGTTACAAAGTGTTATCCACAGAGTTTTATTTTTTATTTATGTTATATTACTAATTATGAAATTTAGATAGTATACTAGGATGAGTATTGACATGGTTATGATCTTGTGTATGGTAGTAGTTGATATATGTATGGGGGTAGAACCCAAGTAAAAAGTGTGGTACTGTTGTTATTACTATTTGTTGTTATAGTTTCATAATATTTCACCTTGTGTGAAAGACTTATTGTGCGATGTGATTATTATTTTTTATATTTTTGATATTTGATTAATTTCCCCATATGTAATAAGATTTGAGAAAGAATTCAGCATTCTAGATACTCATGAATAATTGTCGAATTCATCATTTTATGCATGCATTGGAAAAAAAGTTTTGGGAAAGTAGTTAAAATTGAACCTTTTTACTTGATTCTAAAATTGAACTGAAAATGGTTCCTAATGTGATACTTGAAATGTTTTAAAATGATGCAATATGAGAATAAATGTGTGTCTAAATGAGAAAATTGAAGATGAGAATGTGTTTACCCTTGTTAACTAGGACCTTTGTATAGGATGGTTACATGTCATGAAAATGCCTTAGGTTTGACCATGTGGTGGGGTTTGGGGAAAAAGAATTTTTGTTCCTTGTTATGATTCCACTTATATAAATGTATTAAATTTGTGTAATGTTTCATGAGACATGTGTTTGGAATTGTAGAGGTATTCCTCCACAATGATACTTACTGAGAGGAATAAATGAGAATATGGTATGTAATGATATACTAGTAGAGTTGTAACGTCCCGGTTCTGGAAGCCACCCAGAGGTACCCCGTACCCGTTTGGCTACATGGCCTCAAGCGCATTTTCCTGAGTGCTAGAGGCTGCCGACTAGTAGTGAGGGACTTGGGTGTGATAGTGGATAAAATATGCCCTCATTGGCAGAGTACACAATGAAAGTAACAAAACATAAAATAGTGGAAGCAGTAAATATCCAACAACAATAACAACAGAAGACTGATAAATAAACAACTGGAGAAGAAATATATGTAAATGATGCATGATATATATATGTCGTGGAAAATATCCAAACTAGTCACAATGCCGAATACAGTACTAAGCCAATGTAAAAAAGAAAAACAGATAAATCCTTGGCATTGCAAGCCATAGCATGGTCCCATTCTCTCAATCACCTCAACAGGTCATGTACCTGAAGTAGAAGGGTCCTTGACCTTATTTACCCCTACAACAAAATAATCTGTTTAGGACCAAAAGAATGACCCAAATAGGATGTGAGAATAGATCCTAGTAGGAAACAAATAGATGTTCTATTCCTAACAGTTAGTGAGTATATTGCAGGTAAAGTACAGTAAGCAGTAAATAATATGTAGTAAACAGGACAATATACAATAGTAAACAATCCACATTTTTTAGCATTTAATTTACAAACAAGTAAGTAGCCAATCAAGAAAGTAGAAAAAACAGGTAACCTTTAGGTAGTTCTCACAACCTAACCCTTATGGTTCAACATACCAGTACTAGAAACCCTATGGGAGGCACAAACAGTCTCACCCGTCTGGTTTAGCTAAAGAATATAGACTCTCTAGGGAACCACTCACCGTCAATTCCCCCTATAGTCTCGTATCATACTAAAGGTGATCTGGGGAAGCACTCAATATCTCATTACCCCTATGGCCCACATTGAGGAACTATAGACACTTTGAGGAGGCACTCAATGTCAATTCCCCCAATGGTCTCACAACATAAAATTAAAGACACTCTCGAGAAGCCCTTACATCAATTCTACTTATGGTCTACTACACTAGGTTCTCACAACCCTGTGTAAATTCAGCAAGCATCGCATCGTGTAATGGCCAAAGTGAACTTCATGAACTACTTGGATAACAGTCTACAACATCTCAGCATGGAAGAACAACAGTCACACCATCCTAAAACTAGGCATGGAACTGGAAAAATCCTAACATGAAAAAACTAGACCAAATGGTCATAAACAAGAAAAACATGCATGGGTAAAACATCCAAATCATAGTAAATTACCCTATACACAAACAATATCCTTTACTCAGGCATATTATCAATGATGGAAAACAACAAGGGAATAATAGAAAACACACAATACCTCATTCAAGGTTATTGGTGTAAATTTCACAAAATACACAAGGATATTCTACTGAAAGGCACAAACCACCTACCACGATGTTAGGAGATTGATATACTTGAACCACGAGGCTTGAATCTCTTTAGAACATTGTAGATCTATGAAAAATTACAAAATTTTAGACCAACAATAACTTGAGAAAGGTGAGGAATTGAAAAACAAAGCTCTAGGAGAAGGAAGAGCTTACCGCTACGGTCCCAACGCAATTGATGGCGGTCGATTTAGAGAATAGAGGGAGGCTCGGGGGATCAGAGAAGATCTGTGGTTGTATGAGTCTCTCTCGTTTGAAGAAGTTTGGAGAAGAAGCATGTTCTGGTGATTAGACACGACCCCAACCCATTTAATGAAAAAAATAAAGTACATGGCATGTACCTTTGGAGTACATGACATGTACTAGGGTTTTCCATACTCTTCTTTAAGCGGCCTCTACATCACCTCATCATGGACATGTGTGTGGCCCGGACATGGCTAGCACACGTCCATGAATGACAATGGATTACACGGCACGTACTCATAAAGTACACAGCGTGTTCTTAAAATTTCCAGAAAATCATCTTTCTCAAAAACTCCAGAAGAAGGAAAAAAATACCTGAAAAGAAGGTCTGGGTTCTTAAAAACATTCCCCCTTAAAGAAATTTGTCCCATAATTTCCTTAGCATGGCATAGAAGAAGAAACCCCGAACAACTCCGGCCACTGCGATCGTACATTGGCCTCCCTCTCCCAAGTCTTGTCTTGTACTTGCCTGTGCGACCATAACACCCATACCATAGGAATAGACCAACCACGAAGAAATTTCGTAATATGATCGACAATATGGATATGATAATCCTCAAACAATGCATCCGCTTCAAGCTCCACCTCCTCAGGTTGAAAGGTATGAGACAGGTCTGAAAAGTATCATTGGAGGCAAGAAAATTGGAAGACATCATGCATATCCCGGTAGCTCTGAGGTAACTTCAACCGATAGGAAACCGGCCCAAATCTCTCTAATACCTCAAACGACCTGATTTACCTCGGTGAAAGCTTACCCTATCCTCGAATCCTCTTATGTCCCAACCCCAGTGCGACACGCAAGAAAACCCGATCCTCAACCTCGAACTCTAGAGGTCATTTTCACTGATCAGCAAAAGACTACTGTCAAGACTGTGTTGTAGCCATCCTCTTCCGAATCAACTCTATCTTCTCTGATATCTCCTGAAGAAGACAAGGTCCCAGCAAAGCTACCTCTTTTGCCTCAAGCTATCATAAAGGTGATCGACATGGCCAACTGTACAAAGCCTCATAAGGTGCAATATGAATAGATTCATGAAAAATTTTGTTGTAGGGAAACTCTAAAGGAGGTATATTCTTATCCCAAGAACCTCCAAAATCCATAATTCATGCTCAGAGCATATCCTCAAGCACCTGAATCATACGCTTGGACTAGCCATCTGTCTGGGGATGGTACGCTGTACTCCAAAGTACTTACGTACCCAAAGCCTTCTGAAGCCCTTTCTTAACCTGAGAAGTAAAAAATGCATCCCTGTCTGAAACAATGGAGTGTGGGCCTCTATGTCGACGCACAATCTCTCGTATGTACAACCGCTCCAGATCATCAACACTGAAAGTATCCTTGATTGGTAAGAAGTGACCAAAATTCATGAGTCTGTTAATGAAAACCCATAATGCATCGTTCCCTCGAGGTGGCATCGACAACCCGATCACAAAATCCATCGCGGCGTCATTTCACTTCCACTCTGGAATGGGTAAATACTGTAAAAGCCCTGATAGTCGCTAATGTTCCACCTTCACCTGCTGACAAGTGGAACATATCATGACGAAACCATCAACATATCTATTTATACCTAGACATCAATACTGGTGGTGTAGATCATGATACATCTTGGTGATTCCAGGATGAACTTCACAAACTGATTAATGAAAGTCCCACATCAGCTCCCCACGTATTTTTGCGAGCACCCATACACAACCCTGGAAACACAAGATATCATCCTCGCATACCGTCCATCTAGGAATAGGGTTCTCTCCTGACATGCTTTCCTATTGGACTAGTCTTTCAGATTCTGATAGCGCTCTTATTCGAACTCGATCAAGAAGGGTAGGGGTAAGAGCTATAGAAGAAAGAATAGTCTTCCCCTTACTGTCATGCACCTCTAATGTATCTCATAGAATAAATCCCTAAGCTAAAACTCACTCCTATCCTCCTAAACTACCTATATCTGAGTTCTCCTGCTCAACGCATCGGCCACTACGTTGCCCTTCGTAGGTGTATAGGGAAGCTCAAAGTCAAAGGACTGAATATACTCAACCCACCAGCACTGTCTCAGATTCAGATCACGCTGAGTGAAGATGTACTTGAGAATTTTGTGGTTAATTGAAACCACAAAATGCTCTCCAAAAAGATAACGTCTACAACAATGTAAGGCAAGAACAACAACTGCTAGCTCTAGATCGTGTGTCGAGTAGTTCCTCTCATGTGGCCTCAACTGCCGAGACCCATATGCAACGACTCCATCTCCCTACATAAGAACAGCTCCTAGCCCGATTCCTGAAGCATCATAATAGACAGTGTAGCTCTTTCCTAGATCTCGCAAGACTAGTATCGGTGCTAATGTTAGGATCCCTTTCAGCTACTAAAAGGCTGAATCACAAGAATCTGACCATAAGAACATCACACCCATCTTGGTTAGACCCGTCAGTGGTGCTGCTAGGCGCAAAAAGTCTTGTATGAAGCATCTATAGTATACATCCAGCCCTAGGAAACTCTGTACCTCAAATCAGTTCTTTGGATTCTCCCAGAAAACTACTGCTCTCACTTTATCTGGGTCTACTAATACACCTGCCTCTAAGATAACATGACCCAAGAAGTGAATCTGATCCGTCCAAAAGTAGCATTTTGAGAGCATAGAATATAACTGATGCCCCCTCAGTGTAATCAAAATGATCTCAAGATAGGTAGCATGGTCTTGTTGAGTGTGAGAGTACACCAAGATATCGTCCACGAAGACCACCATAAAATAGTCTAAGTGTCAATGGAACACTCGGTTCATTAGTGCCATGATAACTACAGGAGCATTCGCGAGGCCAAATGAGATAACCATATACTTGTGTAGACCATACCTGCTCCAGAAAGCTGTAAGAAGTATATCAGATGGACTAACGTGCAACTAATGATAAAAGGACTTCAAATTAATCTTCAAGAACACCAGGGATCCTCGAAGCTGATCAAAGTGATCATCAATCCTAGGAAAGGGATATCGATTCTTGACCGTCAATTGGTTCAGCTTCCAGTAATCCACACAAATCCTAAGGGTGTCGTCTTCCTTTTTCGCAAATAGGACATGAGAACCCCAAGGAGAAGTACTATGTCTGATGAAACCCTTTACATGTAACTCCTCCAACTGCATCTGGAGCTCCTATAGCTCAGGTGTAGCCATCCTATAAGGTTGAATGGACACAGGTGTCGCTCCTGTAATTAGCTTAATAAGAAAGTCTAACTCACTCTTGAAGAAAAATAAGAAAATTCCTATAGAAAGACATCCCTGAAATGATCCACCACTGGAGAAAAGTCTAACTGTGAAGTACCCTAGTCATCCAGATAAATATTGGCGATCTGGGCTGTAACTCCTCCCAACCCATGATGCTCTGGACCCACTCTGCTTTCCTGGACATCCCACTCGCCTCTATGAAGAAAGGATCTACCCTCTAGTGATACGAAACTCACTCTGTAGTGATAACAGTAGACGACTGCCTGGAAGGGAACTAGCCAGTCCATTCCGAGAATGAAATAATAACTATTCATCTCTAGGACATAGAGATCCCATAAGAAGTGATAACCAGCCACCTCTAGAGGGAACTCCTTGAACTGACGTACACTAGCTGTCCTAGTCCCCAATGGTGTGTCTAGAGTCAAAGTATCAATAGAGGAAAAGTTACAGAGCCCAAGGCTCTCCAAAATAGCAACAGAGATAAAGCTATGGTAATCCCCTGTATCAAAAAGAGCATAAGATAAAACTGAATCTACTAAGATCATACCACGAACTGTAGAGGGTCCGGGATCCTGCTCCTGTTGGGTCTCCTCCACTGCAAAAGCTTGACCTGCACCACAAACCGGTGACCCTTCCTGACTACTCTGAGCTGATCCACCCTGCTGCCAATGAAAGGCTAGTGACTGACCATCACAGCCTCGACCTTCACCTCGGCCCGAATGTCCAGAAGAACACCAATTCCTAGACTGGTGACAAACTGTTGGCGTTGATTCTGAATGAGGAGTCATAAATGAACCCCTATCACCAACTGATGGTGAGAAAAACTGAAAGAAGTGTTGGAGGTGACCCATCTTGCCCAAAGATCGACACTCCACTGGGTCTCTCTCGTACTGCGGCCTCATATGCCCAACCCTTCCACATCAGTAGCATACCACCTTGCTATTGGAAGATGTGTCTCTCCGCCTCGGATCACCGTGCGTAGACTCCCTACGATGCTTCCTGCTATCAACTGGTGAATCAATAACTCTGGAATCAGAACCGACCAGGATCTCAGCTCCAAAACCTCTCAGATTTTACCTGCAATCAGTGAATGGTGGAATATAGATGCGATGGAAGTTAGCCTAAAGATATTCACCTATGAGCGGATCTACCTTCTGAGACCATCCTAAAAATTCCTTGCCAAGAAAAACCCATCTCCACCCTGGAGTGGTGTGAAATGATGAAGCTTAGTGAAAAAAGAGTATTACTCCATGAAAAAAAGATTACCCTACTCTATTCTCATAAACTCCTAGGCTTGGTCAGACCTCAGGGTCTTCAGATAGAAGTTGTCTTAAAAGACGCATTGAATCTCCTCCCATGCCATAACCTGCTGATGACCCACCTGTTACATAAAGTCCCACCACCTCTTGGTGGAGTCTCAGAGCATGTAGGTAGCGAGATTGAACCGCCTTTCTGGAGGTGTCTCCAGATGCTCGAAGATCGTCATCATGGATTCTAGCCATGACTCTATAGCCTAAGGTCCTCCTTACCCTAAGAAGGTGAGAGGATGCTGCTGCTAGAAAACCTGCATCAAGTCTTCCATAATCAAGGTAGGAGGTGGTGCTCCCTAGAAGGTCTCCATCATCATCAGAAATCCTTCCCTAAACTACGCATCGGCACCAGTAATCAGTATCACTACTAGTGCCAAGGCTGGCACAACAGGAGGAACTGAGGGAAGTCCCTGATCAGCCATATCTAGTGTTTGATCACTGCCATACAACTGGTGGACAACTGGATGACGTCTCGGTGCCATGACTCTACAAGGTCAAACAAACACTTTAGATCACATTATCAGGGACTGAAAACTAGGAACATAAGAAGGGAACAAGAGAAATAAAACATTCAAGTTTTACAAAACATGACTACACAACATGTATAAGGACTACATGGCGTGTTCCATAAGTCATTTAAATGGGCGTGCACTTCTCCCAAAACTGGCTGTGTAACACCCCAAACACACAACGTTTTATCCCAACACATGGCGTGTACAAGAAACATCTTCCCCTGCCGATTCCTTCAACACAGTTAAGCCACATGGCTCTCCTAAGACAAAATTACACGACGTGTACTCAAAAAACCTCACCAGGCTCCTGTTGTCTATGACACGACCTGACACACGTCTCTAACAACAAGACGTGTTCTAGACGAACACAACGTGTATGAGAAAGGATGACACCGTCCCGTGTTGTTCATGACATGGACGGGTACCTGGGTCAGGCTTCATGGCATGTTCAAGGTAGACACGGCGTGTTTAAGAGAGACTCCACTGACCCATGTTGTTTTCTACATAGCTGGGTTCCTAGTATTTCCCTACATGGTGTGCACGAATGGTACACGATGTGTTTTCGTTTGAATCTCCACAACCCCGTGTTCCTGCTCACACAGTCAGTGACATGGTTAAAAACTACACGACGTGTATTCATAAAGTACACGACGTGTATTCTTGGTTTTTATGGGCAGTATCCTCAGAAACTTCTTTGGAACCCCGAAAACATAGAAAAAAAAACGTTAATATTCCAATTTATGATTCGTGAGGGCCCATACTCCTCGCAGATCAAAACATGGCATATTATAAAAGTTATAAAAATGAAATCAAGCAATGATCCACCAAATTCCAGTCCATGAGGGCCCATAACACCTCAAGAACCAATATTTTGCATCCATCTAAGCAATGAACAATACAAAAATATTTCTTAACAAACAACAAGGATTGTACCAATGCTTCTATCACAACAGCATGCATAATCTACACAACATCTATCAAAACAACATGCAATCGCTAATTCACCCTAGATGGAATGGAAAGAATGTCTAGCTTGTGATTTCTAACAGGTTCCTATATGATGCATGAGATGGAATACCCTCATCTCATCAGGTTGTGACAAAAATACAACTACATCAATAACAATGGTAATATCACAAAGTATGTGAATTAGCCAATTGTGAAATAAAATCAACAATAAAATTGAAAACTAGTAAAATTACAATAAACGAGGTAGTATGGATTTTCCCTGTACATGGGTTATCTAATCCCGGGAACAACTTATTACCAAGTACCTATTCCATTCTATACCTTGCTATCGGCTCCAAACAGTAAATCAAGTGAAAAAAAGCTGCTGATACCACATTGTAATGTCGTGGTTTTGAAAGCCACCCATAGGTGCCCTGTACCTGATTGGTTACATGGCCTCAAGTGCATTTCCACAAACTCTAGAGGCTGCCGACTAGAAGCGAGGGCTTTGGGTGTGATAGTGGGGAAACTATTCCTTCATTGGATGAGTACACAGTGGAAGTAACAACACATACAATAGCAAAAGCATCAAATATCCAACAACAATAATAGTGGAAGACTGATAAATAAACAACTAGAGTAGAAATATATGTAAATGATTCATGATACATATATGTCTAGAAAAACAGCCAAACAAGTCACAAAGCTGAATACAGTAAAAAACCAAAGTATAAAAGAAAAACAGGTAACTCCTCAGCATCACAAGACATTGCTTGGTCCCATGTTATCCATCTCCTCTGCATGTTAGGTACCAAAAGTAGAAGGGTTCTTTCCCTTATCTATACGTGCAACAACATAATCAGTTTGGGCCCAAAAGAATGAACCAAATAGGTTGTGAGATTAAATACCAGTAGGCAGCCATCCGAAGATCTGTGACTAACAGTCAGTGATTATATGGAAGGTAAAGTACAATAAGAAGTATACAATAAGCAGTAAATAGGATAATAAACAACAATAAACAATCCACAGTTTCTAGCATTTAATTTGTAAACAAGTAAGTAGCCACTCAATCAAGTAGAACAAACAGGTAAACTCTTGGTAGTTCTCACAGCCTAACCCTTATGGTTCAACTTATGAGTACTAGAATCCCTCTGGGAGGCACACACAATATCACCGCTCTTGTTCAGCTAAAGAATATAGACTCTCTAGGGAAGCACTCACCATCAATTCCCCCTACAGTATCTTATCGTACTAATGTCGCTCTAGGGAAGCACTCAACATCTCATTCCCCTTTTGGCCCATGTCGAGGAAATATAGAAAATATGAGGAAGAACCCGACATCAATTCCCCATGTGGTCTCACATTGTAAAATTAAAGACACTCCAGAGAAGCCCTTACATCCATTCTCCCTATGGCTTACTACACTAGGTTCTCACAGCCCTGTGTAAAGTCAGCAAGCATCACATCGCGTAACGGCCAAAGTGAACTTCAAGAACTAATTGGATATAATTATATAAAATATTATCATGGAATAAAAATATTCACACCATCCTACAACTAGGCAATGAACGGGCAAAAGCCTAACAGAAAAAACTAGACCAAATGGTCATAAACAGGAAGACATGCATGGGAAAAACATCCCAAGCACAGTAAATTACCCTATTCACAAACAATATCATCTACTAGGGAATGTATGTAAATAAGGAAAACAACAAGAGAAAAAAAAGAAACACACAATACTTCATTCAAGGGTATTGGTGCAATTTTTAGAAAATACTCATGTAATTTCTACGGAAAGGAACAAACCACCTACCACGATGTTAGGAGATCTATATACTCAAACCATGAGGCTTGAATCTCCTTGGAATGTCGTAGATCTAAAAAAAAGAAAAAAAGTTCAACCCACGATAACTTGAGAAAGTGGATGAATTGCAAAACAAATCTCTAGGATAAAGAAGAGCTTACTGCTGTGGTTCCATCGCAATCGACGACAGTCGATTCTGAGAATGAACGGAGGCTCAGAGGCTCAGAGAAGATCTGCGGCCATACTGGATGCTCTCGGTCAATGAATTTGGAGAATAAATTTGTTATGGATATTATAGGAGACCCTAGCCCGTTTAATGAAAATAAGGTACACAACCTATACCTTTGGAGTACACAGCGTGTACTAGGCTTTTCCGTACTCCGCTTTAATCGGCCTCTACATCACCCCTACATGGCCTTCTGTGTGGCCGAGACATGTCCAACACACGAAATTACATGGAAATGGAGTACATGGAGTGTAATCAACTATATTGGATATTTTATAGACTTGTAATCTATTTCTACAACTTTGATATGGGATAAAATAGATTTGGTGAGGCATTTCTTGGATGAACATAAAAGTGAGATTAAGTCCAAGATTAAACATTTTTTGTTAAGAAGTTTTCTGATGTGGTGGATTAGGCACTTAAAGTCGTGGGGTACCAGAAAGAAGCTTCTAGTTTTGGAAAAGTTTTCATTGATAGACGATTAGGAGGTACAACTTCTAAGATTAAGAAGAGTCACTATGATGGTGTTAACTAGGGGAATAAAAGGATGAGTGACCAGGGGGAAGGGTTAGTCACATAGGACCTTACCTGGATTGTATGTCACAAGTGCATTAGGCAAGGAAAAAATCATAGAAACTATCCCCAACCACTATTAGATATCTGATCATGTGATAGAATGGGACATCTGTAAAAGTTTTGCAAGAACCCTCAACATATGGGTAGTGGTGTTGGAGATAGATAGAAGCAGGGGCCGGGAAGGGTATCTCATGTACCATAGTGTCTATAAGATTGATTTCTACTAAATGAAGAGATATATATAGTGTACATGGTTCTTCTAGGTAAGAGTTCCCATATTAGTATAGTTGTGTATTATAGGGGACTTGAGTTTCATTAGAGGAATGTGGGTGAGGGCAGATACATGTTATATTGTATAAACTTTTGGATAGTGAGGTTGGACCGTCGATAGTGAGAAGTACTACTAATAGACAATAAATTATATAGTAACTTATTTAATATTGTTTCCTCTCATTCCTTTTTTTATGAAAAACTTGTAAATGGTTTGATCCTGGAAGTGCAGTTCATGAGTTGGGTGTTGATGATAGATACACCATCGGGAGTACATTCTATGTATATTTGTTTTTCAAGGGATCCTCTCCAAAGGATGTAGAGAATAAATTTCTATAGGATCTTGAAATACTTGATATGTTAGGATTCAACCTAAATATAGGTATGGATTTCTTAGTATCATAATACTCCCACATAGATTATTACCAGAGTAGAGTGACGTTTATGTCTCTTAAGGTTGAAAAGTACATTCACCGTGGAGAGTTGGATATCCAGTAAGGTCGAGAAGGGAAAATTCCTCAGAAAATGGGAGATCTCAAGACCCATGTTTCTAGTTTGTTGGTAGATTATAGGGGTGTAAATTGGGTTTTCATTACACATATAGTAGATATATTTATATATGTGTTCCCTGAAGGCTTATAAGTGATTCCACCTAAGTGAGATGTGGAATTTAAAATTCAGCTCATGATGGGGGATGATCCAATTTCAATTCCACCATACAGAATGGAACCAATAGACATGAAGAGATCTTGACATAGTAAGAAAATATGGAGGATAAGGGACTTATCATACCACATACATCACCTTGGGGTTCACTAATGTTGTTTACTAAGAAGGATGGCATGATTCATTTCTTTTGTGTTGACTACCAAAAGGTTACCTAGATGATTGTGAATAACTAGTATCCTCTACTACATATTGGTGATTTTTTTTGGCTTTTGAGGGGTTATTGTGTTTTCTCAAAGATTGACATGAGATCAATGAATCATTTGTTGAGAGTTTGGACTTCTAAAATACCAAGGACTACTTTCAGAAGAAAGTATGGCCTATATGAGTTCATCTTAATGTCATTTGGATTAATGAATGCACTGATAGTGTTCATTGACATGACAAAAATATCTTCCATCAATAACTGAATAAGTTTTTGGTAGTGTTTTTTGGATG
This sequence comes from Viscum album, assembly GCA_963277665.1. Lineage (NCBI taxonomy): Eukaryota > Viridiplantae > Streptophyta > Magnoliopsida > Santalales > Viscaceae > Viscum > Viscum album. The sequence goes on along the minus strand of OY728165.1, from coordinate 1,891,143,083 downwards.
ATATCTTGGTTTACTCCAAGACTCATGACAATCATGCCCAATATCTGGATATTTCCCTAAGTACACTAAGAGAGAAATGGCTATGCACCAAGCTATCTAAGTGTTAGTTTTGGATAATCTTGTACACTTCATCGGTCACATAATCTCAGAGGAAGGAGTGTATGTGGTCCTATAGAATGTGAAGCATGTGTTTTATTAGGATCATCAGAAGAATGTTTTCGAAATTAGTATCTTTCTAGAATAAAGTATATATTATTGAAGATTCATCTTAGACTTTTACCTATTAGTAGAACTGTTTTTTGTGTTAAATAAGAAGGGGATAAATATTGAATGGTCTAAATATTGTGAGAATAATTTTATAGCACTTATAGAAGAATTTTATATCAACACCAATCTTGATCCTACCTAATTCAAGTGGGGAGTATAATGTATTTTTTATGCTTCTAGGATCATACATGGAGCCGTGTTAATGATGGGAGATTGAATTATGTATTATGGGTCTTGGAAATTGAGTCAACATGAATTTAAAAACCCTACTCATGATCTCTAATTGGATTCATTGGTTTATTCATTGAATTATTAGTGGCATTATCATTAAGGAAAACAGTTTACATTGTATACTAATCACAAGAGATTGAAGTATATCATTTTGTAGTGAGATTTTTATTTATAACTATGGATATCAGTTGAGTATGTGAAATCATATGACATTGAGATATAATATATCCCTGGGAAGGGATATAGTGTGGAAGATTATTTAAGACTGAAAACTCAAACTCATACTGTTCAGGAGTCTAGTGCTGAGTTGAATATAATAAATTTAATAGATGAGATGCATGTTGTGGTTTAAAAGAATTTGTAGAAAATGAATCTCATATAAATTTTCATGGATTCTATATATTTTTTTCAAGATTAGAGATAGTCAATATGAGTATCATGAGCTCTTGAAATTGGGGGAAATCCATGAAGGTGGGGTTCACCTTCCAATTTGTTCCTAAATGTGGATGAGATCTGATATGCTAGGAATAGGTTTGTTGTGCCTCTGAGCATACAAGAGCATATGATGCATGAGTTTCATGACTCAATGTGTTTGGTACAAATAGGTCTTAATAAAATGTATCATGGCCTATGATGATTGTTTTGGTGTTTAGGTATGAAAAATAAGATAGCATGGTTCGTGAGTTAGATTTAATGGAGTTAAATTTAACAATTATTATCATCATACTAAACATATTACACAATATGACACACTTTATGGAAGACCACATAGATCACATCGATTCTTGATAGAGGCAGGTGAGTTAGATTTTTGGGATAGAGTCTAATACATGAGATGTTAGAGTAGGTGAATCTTATTCAGTAGTGTATTTATAATTCATAGAGTAGAAAGAAGTCATATGATAACATACATTTATTACCCCTAATGTTTATAGAGGTTTCCATTAATTCTTTCATGTGTCACCTAGATTGGGTCTAGATATGATATAGAGGAAGAGAACGTTCTCACCCAAGTTCATTGAAAAGTTTGAGGTGGTGTAGAGAATTAAACCAGAGACATACCAACTGGCACTTCCACGGAGATACAGTACTGTTCATGATATTTTCGTTGTATAAAAAATTTTGAAGTACCACCCCATACATTTTCATGTGATCAATGGTGAAGATATTGAGCTTGATATATATACACCCTTTTAGTAGAATATTATACGAATGTTGGATTATAGTGAAAAATTATTATTGGGAAATACCATGCTGATAGTTCATGTATTGTGGTAACATATCCATGTTTATGAGAAAACTTGTGAGATACAATTATATATGAGGTTTCCGTGGCCCAATCATTTTTACTTAGAATCTTAGAGATAATTTGGAGTATAGCTCATGGATGTTCTGTTATAAGGTGTGGATATTGTAAAACCCATGCTGTTTTTTGGAGATACCTCAGGCATGATTTTAACTACTATTTTTCCTTATGTTGAGTACTTTTCTTTTTGGTTTTACCTTGGGGTACACTTTTGTGAAAATTTGAGAAATAATGGAATAAAGGGTATTACATGGTTGGTGCATGTTTTTGTCTAACCATGTTCTATATCCTAGAAAATTGTGTGACCCTATATAGAGTTTATTTACATATATGGTACAACATTTTCCAAATTGAGCATCCAAATAGAAGAAACTATGTACTCCCTTCTCTTGAAGAGGCTCAGGGTTAAGGTGCAATGTTTGGGGAAATTGTGTGCCCTAAGAAGAAAAACTTGTCTATTGGACTTTAATCCCCCAAATATTACTAAAATAATTATTTAACCCCTATAATATACCCCCCATAATTCCAAAGATCTATCCATAATTGATTTATCTTTGTTTTAGATCCCACTGGAGGGATTCCATGGCCCTACGACCTTCGTTCTTGGCGATTAGAAGCCAGATTGGTAGATCTGTACATCCTCGGGTATGTGGTTTCTTCTCAGTTGATTTGACATCTCTCTCTGATTCTTATCCCAATCATTTGGTGGATTTTTATCCTCAATTATTTTGGATCTAGATATAGATTTTTTGAATCAATATATTGGAATGTTGGATCTAGATCTATATTTAAGTTATATTGTTGCATTTATTAGTGAGTTTTGGTATCAGATCAAGACCATGTCATTAACGTGTTTTAGATTGATCCTATTTAAATTTGGGAACTCATTTTGGTGATCGTTCATCCAAGGATTGATGTTGGTGGTATAATATTAAAATCCCATATTCATGATTTGATTTATATGTATGTAATTATAGAATAAGTAGAGTTTTTTTTGAGAAATTTAATTTCTTTATTGAATAAATTAATTTGGTGAACTAATTAAGTAGGGAATTGGGATTTGGAGACAATTAATGGTTGAGTTAATTATAAGAATATTTAATTTTGATTGGGTGATAATTAATTATAAATTTAATTAATAGAATATTGAATAGGAATTTGGGGATAATAAATTATCATGTTAAATATCTGAATATTGGATTTTAATTAAATAATTAATTATTAAATTATTTATGGTATAATATAATTTTGATTTGAAAAAAATAATAATTAAATTAATTATGGGAAATTGGTTTTGTGAATATTTTTTAGTTAAAATGTTAATTAATAAATGTGATTTATGTTATTAATTAACTATGGATTTTGTTAGAAGGATTGATGTGATGAACTATTTGTTGAATTAGTAGTGAGATTTAGATGAATAATTAATTGTTTAGATAATTAATTATATTTAAATGATTAATTTATTTTTGAGTTAATTAATGAGATTGAGGTGATTAATTAAATGTTGAGTTAATTAATGGGATTGAGATTATTAATTAAGTGTTGAGTTGATTAATGTGATTAAGGTGATTAACTAAGTGTAAAACTAATTAATTGGATGAATTTGGAATAATGAGTTGTAATAATGGAATTCATGAGTTAATTAGAATTTCAAATGGTACTAATTGAATTAATAAGATAATTTAATTAAGGATTGGTATCAATTGAATTCATGTGTTAATTGAGACAATGAATGGTAACAATAGATTTCATGTGTTTACTGGTACAATTAATAGTAACAATGGAATTCATTTTTTGATTGATATGTAGAATCATAACATTGAAATTCTGGGATATGATATCCATTGGGGATTTTTTAAACTTTATCATCATTGATGATGGTGTTGTGATAAGTTTTCCTATAGGAACCTGGGGGTATATTTGGTTAAATAAATAATAATGTGATAGTATTTTACTTTTGAGTTTTAAATATTTATTTATTACCCTTTATAAACTATTATTTAATGGATATTATTTTAGATGTTGTTAGTGGTGTAATAATGAGTTTTACTCGCTCCCTACTCAGGCTAGTTCATGGGCACTTGAATATATTTCCTGGTTTGATGACATGATATGGGAAAGTACCCCATGTTAGATGGATGATTTTGGACAAATCATGGATGAGAAAACCATACATAGTTCGATACCCACTTCACATTTGTTAGTGTCTTAAATTTTTAGTTTCATTTGGGAACCTGACACATACTATAGCATGACATGTCTACATTTTTGTTTTAATATTTTTAATTCTAGTTTTCTTCATCATATGATATTGGATTGATTAAATTATGTTTTATCATGATCGAGTAATTTTTTATTTATTTCTGTTATTGTATTAATATAATAAGATACTTTTTATTTTTCTTATGACTCATATTATACCCTCACATCTAGTGAGATGCCTCTGGCATACAAGGAGGTATGCATGTGTTTGTGTGGCGAACTAGCTCAGGGCACATGTGTGTGGAACGTAGGCCATGACATTACATATATTTTAAATTATATCTCATTTTCAGATAAAAATACCTTGATGATGACATTCCATTATTGATTTTTTTTGGGTTTTCAAAAAAATTCTCCATTTTATTTATAAAAGGAACAATTCTATCCTAATTTACCATCATATAAAAAACCCCTTATTTTTAGAACAAATTCATTCCAACCCTCTACTGCACACTCTTATACATGATAATAAGGTTAATTTATTCCCAAAATACCATCCCTTAACCATTTTATCCCCATCAAAAATTAGATAATCCAAGGAGTGATTTCTAATTTTTTAACCTCTCATTCTATATTCTAATTCATTATATGTTTTTTCATCATAATAATTCATTTCAACATCTAAAAATGACAACATAGGTATCATTATTATTCTGGTATGTTAATATAGTTATTTTACAAGTATTAACCACACTCCAATTTTCTATTAATAAAAAAGAAATGGTAAATCATGTTTCATGTGGACTACGCCCTCCAAGAATAAATTTGTAGTTTTCCTTCAATTCCAAAAATAGAAAGTTTTAGTTTATATTTTATGCATATATATGATATATATATATATATAATATATATTATAAATTTTTTTCATTTTTGATAAAAAAATTATTTGATTGTTATAAGGTAATCCATCATTATAGATAAATAACTTAAAAATAGTTCATCTACATTTTTATATTCACATAACAGGATTAGAACACCAAGGTAATTGATTTTTAAAATTAAAATAATTTATAAAAAATCAATTATAGTACATTCAGTGATTTTTATATGATGATCATAGGGTTAAAATGAATCTCAACTCTAATTTTATTAACTTAGTTCAAAATATGTAGGATTTTTAACACCTAATGTTGAAAAGAGATCAAAACAGTCTAATTCGTGATGAGAATTGTTATTAATGAAGAATATTAATGGATGTATTTTTGATTTTTTTTATAATATAGGTAATTAATATGTAAATTTGTATGATATATGATGTAATATCACTTTAAAAAATCAATGGCATAAGGAGTGTGGATTTTATTATGCTTGCCTATGGGTGAATAGGGGTTCCACTAGCACCAGATGTTTCATCATCCCCTACCATTCTTCAAGGGGAGGAATTAAATGGAATCATATCACTGTATCTTTATTTCTCTTCCCAATTATTTTTTAACATCACCAACTTGGTATTACTCCTTGTTTTCCCTGGTATTGTGGAAACCCCCAAAGTTCCCATATTTCCTATCATAGCCCCTCTTCTTCTGATTTCCCTCATGAATTTTTCAAAATATTTTTCCCTTCCTAACCCTACCTTTATTGATCTATTATGTCATCAAAGGCCTTTGGTGGATGTTTTAGAAAAAACTTTCAACTATCAATGGGGGATTTTTCATCATGCAATGGTTGGATTCCTCGAATCATTGCAAATGGTAATCCTTTTTTCCAATGATGAAGATATGGACCTCGCATGCTCATGCGGATCACACTCAGTCAAAAACATCTATTTATTTCCCCATAAATGGTCCTTTGATATGAATTTAAAACGAGACAAAGAGACAATAAAGATTTGGGTTTTCCTTCTAGGTTTTCCACTCTTCTTCCAAAATCCATTTATCTTTTGGATGTAAGGAAATATTGTGGGTCATTTCATGGTTGTAGATACTAGGGAAAAGTGGTATTTCTTCCCATTGAACCTCGAATTTGTGTTATGTTCAATATTTATAAACCTTATTTGGATTTATTTTTGATAGATATAAATGGAGAATATAGACTCAAACATCCATTTTTTATGAGTTGTGTTCCCATTACTGTTCCTCCTACATTCTCCATGGTCAGTTTTCCCAGCAATGTCATCGTAGAGATATAGCTATGTCCAATTTTAATTTGTCTAATATGGCTAGATCGATGCTCAAGAATTATGTCAATGGGAAGGAGTTTGGTAATTGTTGGGATATCCCTTTATCAGTTGGTGATGATCTTTCTATTCATGATGTAAGAATGGGTTTTCCTATTGTGAATTCTTGTTTTGCATGAATCATCCATGAATTAGATCCATAGGGTATATGAGAATTTGGGAATACATAAATTTTTCAAAAGGAGGTGAGTATTATGGTTTCTAAACTTCAGGTTGATAATTTTTTTATCATTTGAGGTGTAACTTTGGTGTTATAATAACATCAAGGAAAGTCCAAAGAGGTTCACATGAGGAAAAGGGGGTGTCTGCAGTGTTAAGAAACTACTCAAGGAAATATTCTTCACTTTCATATTTCATGAGATTCTATTGTAATTATTCTCAGGAGGTCAAAATATAGGAAATGGGTAAGGATGGATCTTCTAGTTTTAATATTTAGGAACATGCACAGAATAGGTATTTAGTGGGGAAAGAATCTGGATGGAGACTAGTCCACAAGTCAATCCTATTGAGGCCTCCGGAAGAAAAGGTTAGAGGTGAGGCAAAAAATCCTCCCTATCAAGATGGTATTGATAAATATTGTTCTTTTTATCATGGTTATGAGAATCCATTTTTTGTTCTTGTAGATGTTGAATCTACCCCATATGATGAAGGGATTGTAGCGTAGGATGGTTATAAAGATAATTATCCTCCAAGAAGTGGGATTAGTGAAATAGGAATGGATATATATTCTTCCTATAAATCTTGGTACTTAGAGCCCATGGAATTAGAGCTCATGGATGATAACTTTGATCCTTTAAAAATAAAGGAAACAACAACAACATGGATTTAGTTGGATTTCTTCAGTATATGCAGAGGTCGCTGACCTAAAAGGACTAATCTGATTTTTTTCCCTCATATTACTAGGTCCACCAGTAAAGGTAGACCACCTGCAAGAATGTTTTAATGTAGTAGTTGACAACCTAAAGAATTAGTTAAAGGGTTCTATAATACATGTGGATCAAGTAGCAGATGAGGTGATGAAAATATGAGATGAAGAACAATCTTCCTCAGGTCTGGTGAATATAGATAAAAAGAATGATAAATATGACAACACCCAAAAGCTTCTCATGAAATTGAAAAATGAAAATTTATAGGATACTTTCCAGACCAATATATCAAAATTGGATTCAGAAAAATGTTTGAAAGACCATTGATTGTTGATTTGAATGATGAAAAATCATCATGGACTGAAAAATAGAACAGAATACTGATTTTTGGTTTCAATGAGGGAGAAAATCCTAAAAGAGCTTGTGAGGACTTAGGAAAAATGGATTATCACTTCGAGGATCTCATTAAAGACAATCCTGAAATTGAGTTTACCTCCATTGAATGGTGACTTCTTAGGGTTATAAATTTGAATTGATTTTTTTTTTCTGGAATGTATTTATAATTTCTTATAAGGTTTGATTATTTTTTGTATTTTAAATATTTTTTGTTTCCTACTTTTCCCTTAATTGTTATTCTGAAAAAAAATTTATTCGTGGTGCTTATAATCAATGGTATAGGTTAGAGACTTGGTAACAATAACGCCATTATTTGAGTTATAAAATTTCTTTTAGAAGTTTGATTCCTATATATTTCATTTTATTTTATTTTCTCTGATTGATTATAGGAAAAAATGTTTTTGAACCAAATCCTTTTTAATAAATGGTTTTCTTTTAATTATTATTAAAAAATAATTTTAGAATAATGACTTGTAGATATGACACTTATAATAATGAATAAAAATGTTTCCAAAAATCGCCTTTCATGATTTTGTTCTCATTATATTCAAATGATCTAACTCCAATAGTGTTATTATTCATGATTTATATTATATTTTTATTAAATATTTGATAATTTTTTTGTGATTGAGTTTTGCTAAAAATGATATAATCTATGATGATATTTTATACCATTATGAAATATATTTTTTTCTATGGGTTTTTTATAAAAATTAAATAATTTCCATTTTTGATTTTTTTGCAAACCATTTTTATTCCATGTGTTTCTTCTAATGATTTAATTATTTCCATTTTGTATTTTTTTAATCACATTATATTTCTATTGGTTTTATATGATGGGAAAGGTGAATGATTTTTAAGTGGAATATGTATGTATGGATGATCGATTGATGGGGTCATATATCATCCTCTAATTCAGTGGTTAAGAGTATTTATATCATGATATATATATTCATATGTATAGTTTATTTTATCATAATAATGGGAAATTATGGTGGGTCTCATAGATGTAATGTTCCCCTATTCTGATGTTGTTCCATACTTATAGGGTGTTTCTAATTATGATCTTATTCTCTCATATTTTAATGTTTATACTAATTATTTATAAGACATGTTATAGATATTATTTTTCCATGCTGGTAAATTGTAGTTATGAGTTATTATTCAATGAACTTTGAAGCTTACTTATGTGTTATGGTTATCACTCATAATGTTATGGTATTTTTATCATGATGATTTTTTAGTGATTATTATGAAATCATCCATGATGAAATGTTTATTCACCCATTATAGAGTGTTTGAGCTCACCCCTTTTTTATTTTTTTTATTCTTCAGGTTTTGAGGATGTGTCTTCCTAATTAGATCTCTAGAAGATAATCATGTTTGGTGAATTTTAGGAGAAGTGATTTCATGTATTGAAAAATATGATGATTTTGTATCTAGTCTCTGAAAACACTTAACCTATCATTCCTTTGGATATTATTATTTATGAAATATAATTTTTATATGATGTAAAACATTTAATTTAACGGATTTTTTTTCTTGGGTCCCCATTTTTGTAATCAGAGAAGATGTTTAGTTACTTTTTTAGATTATTGAAACTATTTTTAGAATTAAGTTTGGAGAAGAATAGTGAGAACACCTAGGCATGAGTCTAATTATATGATGATATCCTGAAATATTTGTAAAGTCTTGAGGAGATGGTTTTCCTATAAGATATATGAATATATAGATACTAGAAAGCGGATGTAGACTCATTCATAGTTATACATATGTGTAATAACCTCGAAGAGGTCGTGATGGCTATTTACTTAATCATGACCTAGTGCCTAAAAAAGAGGCCTAACTATACAACCGTCTAGACACTCATAGAGGATATTATTTGGTTGATCTAATACTCATTAAAATAATTTTGATGGATTAATTTACTAGTTACTTTAACATATTAGGTGAAGATGTATGAGAATATTCATCCAAAAGTTTTACTAAGAATTATATATGTTGGACTAGATGAATTATTGTCTAACATGAAAATTGTACAGAATAATATGTTTTAAGGGTGGAATCATTTTATGTTATTATTACCTTAAAATTTTAATTATTTATCAATAATTATTTACTTAATTTTAAATTTATAAATGGCTAGAACCAAATGGAATCAGGTTTAAAATGGGAGTGAGATAAAATGTGATGGTTTCTTTAATGAATAACCCCATGGAATTGGAGTTGGAGTACAATTTCCCATAGAAATAATCACTCAATTGTTTCATGCTATTAATAATTACATGAATCTTGTTGAGATATTTAATGAAACAAGGAGGGAGAATTTTTCTATTGATTCTTTCATGTGGAAACTTCTTCCCTCTTTTAGTGGCTATTTAAATCTATTTATCACAAAGAAATGGATTTATGTGTTGGTAGTGATATTTTGAATTCTAAAACTATCAGAACATGAGATGCATGTTTTGGATACTTAACAATTGAATGGTGTGGTAGAAAAATGGTGTAATATTTGTAAGAATACTATGTAGAATTATGATCTAGAAACAATGAAATGTGAAGAATTTAAGAAACTACCTTTTAATAAGTATTTTATTCAATATCTTTTAATGATGTTATGGAAGGAATTTGTGAGTTAAAATATAAGGAGGGTGAATCCATTGGGACATTCATTGATTACTTCAAGATGATTGAAAGATATTCCCTTGGTTTATTCTCTGATCAAAAATAAAAAAAATCATCCATTTCTTTAGTGGAATGAAACCTAGTATTAGTATTACATTTCCCATTAAAGACATTAGATGCCAAGAGGAGATTGTTTGACATGTGTTAAAGTAGAGATGGAATTTGGGGTTTCATAGTAATTAATAGAGTTAAAAATATTTCCAAAATATTAAGGGATATCTAGTGGTAGGTCCCATTGGGGGAAGAAATTTCAACCACCAACATTCAAAAAGTGTGGGAGGAATCAACTGAGTAATATTCCTAATCGAATATGAAAGTGTGTTAACTATGTTAAAGTAGGATACCAATCCCAAAAATACTGAATTAGGGGAAATAGATGGTTAACACAACCGAGGAGGATAAGGTCCTAGCTAATGATTCACCCCCACTACAATTATTTAAGTCCAAGGAGTTTGGATACTATGCAAATCAAAGCCTCAACCCCTAAGCCTATAAAAAAATGGGCCTCATCGGCCTCACAATCAAAGAAAAAATGAACAAAATTCTTGATAACTACCACTGAGGTGGATAATAATAAAAAAATGATACTAAGTACTCATAATCATTATTATAGATTTTTATGTAAGTTATTTGATCATGGTTCATCACATTCATTAATATTTAACATGTTTGCTAAAAAATTTGAATCACCAACTCTAGCGATAGATATAAAACTATCTATGAAAACAACAAATAGATTAACACTATGGAAATATAGGTATTTACAATAGGCTATTTAATATCGGACCATCACCTCTCACAAATAGTCTTTACGGTGGGACTATTTGTGACAGGATTCATTTTCGGTAAAAATAACCCTAAATAAACAAATATTTGCAAAGGGAATGGTTTCCCATGGCAAATACCTTTTGTGTGTCGGCATGCCAAATTCTAGGAATAGTTATTTTGGGCATTTATTTTCTCCCATTTCATACACTATTAGTCATAATAGTTATTTGATGTGGGAATTTATAAACTACTGCAAATAATGTGTTGGTAGAAGAGTATTTTCTACAGGTTTTGTAGCAAATAACTTTTTTATCATTAAATCTTCTATTTATGGGGGGTACTATTTGTTATGGTCCCCCTCATAAATTATAATAATTTTTATGGTATACCAATCACCAATATTCCCGCCACATCAAATCTAGCTATATTTTCCCCCACCCAATTTTCTCCCCCACATTCCTCTTTTTAACTCTCCTTATCTCTTCTCTCCACTAATCTATTCTCTTATTATTAATTATTTCCTATAAATGTTTAATTTTTCTTGGGAAGAAATACATTCAAATTTACATATGATAAAATCATAAATTTTTAGAAATTTTATTATTTTTTTAGTTTTAAATTAATTTAATTTATTCCATATTTTAAATTAGTTTTATTAATTAGCAGTAATTAAATTTAATTAGCAGTATTTTTTATTAATTATCAGTAATTTTTTTATGTATAATTAATTATTTTAATTTATATTTATTTATTTTTAAATAGAATTATTTAGTTTTAATTAAAATTTTAATTGTTTTAATTAATAATAATTAGTTTTATTTATCTACAAGTTGTTGTGATTAGTAGTAACTATTTATAATTGGTGTTTAAATAGTAGTAATTGACAGAACTTACGAGTAATTCAAACATATTAGTAGAAATTAATTATTAAATATAATAATTTTAATAATTAATAGTAATTAGAAATTGGTAGTAATCAACAATAGTATTTAGTAATTAAAGGAAAATATTAATAATTTAATAAAATAGAAATATTTAGCAATAATTAGTATAAATTAGTGGTAACCAGTAATGAATAATGAAAATTATTTGAATTTAATAGTAATTATTATAAATTAATGATAAATAGTAGAAAATAGAAGTAATTAGTTGAAATGATTGGTATTGAGCAAGAATTAGTAAAAAATAAGAAATGAGTGTTAATGGGTTAAAATTAGCATAAATGAGCATGAATTAGTAAAAATTAGTGAAAATTAGTGGTAATTAGAAAAAATACTAGTAATGTGCAGTAATTGTTCAACATTTCCAGTAATGAGACGTAATTAATAAAAAATACCGATAATGAGTGGTAATTAGTAAAAATTACTAAGAATGATCTGTAATTAGAAAAACTTACTAGTAATGGGTGTTAATTATAAAATATTACTAGTAATGAGCGGAAATTCATGAAAATTACTAGTAATGAGTAGTACATAGAAAAAATAATAAGTAATCTATGGAAATTAGTAAACATTATCGATAAGGGATGATTTCTATTAAATATTATTTGTAATGTGTGGAAATTAGTAAAAACTAATGATAATGAGCAGTAATAAGTAAGAAATATTGGAAATGAGTGTTAATTAGTATCAATTTTCCGTAATGAATAAAAAATGGTATAATTATCATAACTTAGTGTTAATTATTTAAAAATACTAGTAAATAGTGGAAATTTGAAAAAATTGCCCGTAATGAGCGGTAATTAGTAAAAAATAGTGGCAATGAGTTAAAATTAGTAAATATTACTGATAATTAGCATTAATTAATGAAAATTAGTTGTATTGATTGGTAATTATTGACAATTAATAGTAACGAGCATTAATTAGTAATAGTTACTATTAATTAGTGGTAATTAAAAAAATTATCTATAATGAGAAATAATTAGTAAATATTACCAATGATGAGCAGTAATTAGTAAAAAAATGCAGAATTGAATGGTAAATAGTATAAATTATAGAAAATGATTAATAATTAGTAAAAATTACCAGTAATGAGTGGTAATTAGAAAACAAATTGTGCAAATGAGTGGTAATTATGAATTTCTTTTGGAATTGATCGGTAATGAATGGTAATTAGTAAATATTTCCAGTAATGAGAGGTAAAAAGTAACAAGTAGTGACGATGAATGATAATTAGTAAAAAGTACTAGTAATGATTGGTAATTAATAAAAATTGCTGGAAATGAGCCAAAAATTGAAAATATATCTGTAAAGAGCTGTAATTAGTAAAAATTACTAGTAATTAGCGTTAATCAGTAAACAATACTCATAATGAGCGGTGAATAGTAAAAATTACTAGTAATGAGTGGAAGTTAGTAAAAATAGTGTAAATGATTGGTAATTACAAAAAATTACTATTAATGAGTGGTAATTAGTAAAAATCATCCGTAACGAGTAGTAATTAATAAAAACTATTGGTAATGAATGGTAATTATTATAAATGAGTAGTAATGAGTATAAATTAGTAAAAATTATTTGGAATGAGAAAAAATTACCTAAAATTAGGTAAAATAAACATTGTTTAGGTAAAATTAATTGAAATGAGTGTTTAATTAGTAATTATTAATGGAATTGAGAATTTAATTAATTAAAATAGCGATAATTTGTAAAAAATTTCCACAATTAGTGGAAATTAGTAAAAAATACCTAAAATGTGAATTTGTTAGTAAAAATACCAATAATGATTGGTTAAAAATAAAAATTATCATTGATGAGCGGTGATTAGTAAAAAAACCAGTAACAAGAAGTGATTTGTCAAGAATATGGTTAATTGGTGATGATTAGTAAAAATTTGTTGTAATCAGCAATGATTTGTAAAAAATAAATGTAATTAACAATAAATAGAAAAAATAGTGATGATTTCAATAAAATAGTGGTAATTTGTGGAATTAGAAAAAAAACAGTTTTAATTAGATAGAATTGATAATATTTATATATAATTTTCAATTTTTTTAAAATTTTATAAATAAAATTTGGATAGTATTATTATTTTATCAAATTGAACATATGTAATATTTTTATTTTATACTTTTTATAAAAATCAATAATAAAGATGTAGCAAGAATTCTTTGTTACAAGATAGTGATTGGCTAATTCATCATAGAAATCCAAATGGTTTTTGTATAAATCATATATATATTGGGGGTATTAAAGCATTTTTATCATTTTCATCATCTAAAACAATTTTTTTTAAAAGGAACAATTAATTATCCATGTTATAAATGTGATATGGTGATGTTTGAAACATTTGAAATTGTGGGGGGTCATATATTATGTTTTAGTTTTCTTAAATATTATGTCTTGGTATCAACATGGTGAATACTGTTCTATATATGATACTAATAATTTGGATCCCATTCCATCCTGGTTTCAAATATTAGTGCATGAGATTCTTGGTGTTTCTTTTCAACAAACTGAAACTCATAATTATATTGATTTAACTCCTGAGTTAGTTCTGTTTTGATTTTATGATTTGATAATGTCTATTGAAGATTCCTTATATCCTAGTTTCATGATAAGAAAATATGAAGTGGTTACAGTGGTTATGGATATTAAATTAGATAGTGGAATGTCCAATAGTTATTTGATTAGATATTATATTCAGTTAAAAAACTATTACCCAAAAGAAATATGTTTCCAACCAATTTTGAAGAGAGAAAGAGGCTGGTTCGTAATTTGGGTCTTAGTTATCAGATTATTGACTCATGATAAAATGATTTTATCATATATTAAGGTAAAAATGATATGTTAGATAGATTTCATACGTGTCTACAATCAAAGTATAAAGATTCTCAATTAGGGAAGACCATATTAGTAACTATTAAATAGGTGAGGCATTTTCCTCTCACACCAAGATTGTAGTTTTTATTTATGTCTCAGAACCTAGTACCATTGATTGATGGTAAAAATCCAATAATTCAACTAGTAAAATATTAAAACATTATCATGATGGTGATTCAAGGAAGCATTTATAAAATTTACTTCTTTCATTTTTTTTCAGAATCTCATAACATGAGATTGTGTATTTACGATGATGGTTTTTTCACATTTGGTTATTACAGTAGTCAATATTCTTTTTGGACAATATTTATAAATCTATAAAATTTACCTCCAAGGATGTTGATGAATGAACCATATTTTAAAAAAGAAATAATTCTTGGACATCGAAAACATAATATTGATGTTTATTTTAATCCATTGATTGATGAGTTAAATATATTATGGTGTAATGGTTTTAGTACATAGGAAGTTGTTGTGAATCATAATTTTCAAATTAATGTTACATTAGTATAGCTAATTAGTGTCTTCCTATCATACATTATGTTATCTGTATTGAGTACACATGGTACAAAATATTTTACATAATATATGAGTGGAAAAAAAGATTTCATTCTTGATAATGGGAGAAAATATGTTTTTATTGTTATTGTAGATTTAATCATGTTGATCATCTTTTTTGAAGTAATATAAATCATTTTAGAAAAGTTAAAATTTAAAGAGATTGTCCTCCATCAATGATCTCAGGTATTTATATAAAATCTATTTTCAATTCATTACCTCACACTAACTTCAGACAAAATATAATAAAATAATAAAAATGGATCTCTAATAGATTACAACTAGATTAAACAAATTATTATTTGTGATCACCCATATTGGTTATATTTTTAGGCCCTTCACATGTTGGATATCATGAATATATTTTGATAATATATTTTAAAAATTTATGGACACATCCCCTAGTTATGGGTTGATGGTGAAACTATTGTTTATGATGTATCAAATGAATTTGAATTTACAATAGATGATTAGTCTAATACTCCTATGTAAATTAATGGTACTATGGAGGATGATAAAGATAGTTTCACCATGTATATGAATATGAGAATGAAGATAAAGAATAACACAATTTAATGTTGGTTATAGTCATAATTAATATATATAATAATCTTTTTCAATTATTTCTTAATAATATTATTTTCAAGTTTTTGATAGATAAAGATACTTTTGATGAGATGTTCTATAGCCTCAATGATCTTATTATTCTTGGGGATGAGCATAATTCTTCATTATCCAACTCTCTAGATATATGAAGCTCATATTTCACTCATAGTGGTCATGGTCAATAATGATTAATTATTCAGAAAAATATTTTTGAGCAACATCCACATATTGATTTTTTTCCACACATGTAAAGATATTTTCCGTTCTGTAATTTATTTAATTTTTCTCATCATTAATTTTCATTATTTTATTTATATACTATTTATTTTTTATTTGATAAGTTTTCCCATATTTTTTCACATATAGCTATTGGATAGTGTATTATTATTCTATAGAATTATTTTTAGTGAGAATGGGTAACATGAGATCATATTTTCATTGATGTTCAACATCGTGTGTTTGATCAATGGATTTTATGTAAATATATAATTGTTATTTTAAAATTTATTTAATTAATAAAAAATATTATCAATTATTTTTAGGATATATGGTCTCTCATCGATGATAGCATGATGACCTTAATATGGGAGGCTTATGATGTCATCATTCATGAGAATTGTCATTAGTATTTGTAAATTTTGAGAAATATATCCAAAAAAACATAAAGCCGTTATTTTTTATCAGTCATGTTGTATCCATCGAACCAATTTCATATCATATCTTATTTTTTATTGATTATGATCATACATTATGGAAGACAATTTTCAAATTCAAATAGCATTAGGCAAGTAGAATCAAGGAAGGAAAGAGGTCCGACATAGAGATGAAAGTCATAAATTCATTACTCATTGACGACATTTGTTATGTACGTTTATTAAAAAGTTTGTATAACTATACATATAAAATATTTATTTTTTATCCATATATGAAGTTCAAAATTCTAATATTATAGAGTATCATATTTATAAGACGATGTACATTTATCATATCATTTTTGATATTACTGGTGGTCGATAGTGAAAAATTTCAGTTAGTTAATTTTTTGGACTTAAAAAATTAAATGAATGTAATGATTTAATTATTTTAATTTCAATTGAATATGAAGGAATCATATTAGGTGGTCAATTATCCCACACATAATGTTATTTAAACTTATACTGAGCGTCAGTTCACTAGTGCCTCAAGATTTCATGACATAACATGGATATAGGAGACTGAATATTTTATCAAGAACATTTGAGTTGTTAGAATCATTTCTTGATTGGTTCCTAACATTTATTATGGTACTAATGCATTTAAATAATCTAGATTAAGGGGATATCATGGAGTTTTTTCCTCATGTGTTGTATAGTATGTGGAAAAGCTATAATCTTATGATGAGGTTATAGAGACCCTACTTTGAGAGAGGAAAGAGTTTTATCGTCAAAAAACAACAGAAATGGGAGGAGATATATAAAGCACGTGATCAAAAATAGAAGTTTATGATGAAGAATGTGTGATTATTTATGTAGTGTATAGGAATGAAGTTCCCTCTATAACCTCCCCCAGATGACCCTCACCCTCCTCATTAAATTGTGTATTTTTTTTGAGAAATTCATAATGTTAAACATTATAATGAATATATTTTTTGAAATATTCTTATTATTAAAAATATTTAAATTTTTATATATTGGGTTTTTTATATTATTTTGATGATCATTAATTTTTATTATTAAATTTTTTAATATTTTTTACATTATTTTTTATGGGTTTGTTCACCCTTCACAAATAATTATTTACAATGGGTGAACAATAAAGTCAAAAATTCTAATATATATACAATATGTAAAATCTTTTTTCAATGGGTTTCTCTAATATCAATTAAAATAATATTTTGTGATGGAATATCTCAAATAATGGATTTTGTGATGCATTTTTTATCTATGGTTTATTTGTGATTAGGTCCCATTACAAAAGACTATTTTTGATGGTGTCATGTCACATATAAATTGTCACAAATATTTCAAATTCTAGTAGTGTAATTTCTATTTCTATTATATAATAATCTTCCCCTGTTATTATTTGTGTGAAGATACTTTATAAAAAATTAATTCTTCAACCCTTGGTTGAATAAGCTTTGATTTTGGGTATGGATTAACTTTACCATATCAATTTTCGTGGGATGATGATCTAATTTAATATTTCCCCACAATCCAATTCCCAATAATCAACATAAGGATGATTTTCCCTTGGAATAAAATTATAAAATATGGGTTTCAATACCCAAAAATGTGGAAATGTTGACTCAAATGATGGGGGATAAAGAAAATAGTGATGACATTCCTATTGTATGGGAATTTACTATTGTACTTACAAATGAACTTCTCTATAATATCTCATAGAATGAGGTTGCCTAATTTATTGAACTTATACTTGGATCTATGCATACCTCAAGGATTGCATATAAAATATTTCCTATTGAATTAGAGGAATTATATAAGAAACTAAAGGAGGATTTGGAAAAGGGTTTTATCCTCTGCAATGCTTCACCATGGACCGCAATAGTACAAATTTTTAAGATGAATGTTTTATTATTTTGACTTTTTATTAAATATAATGAGCTTAAAAAGAACAAAATTAATAATAAATATCCTTTATCCCATGTTGACTACATGTTAGATTAACTCAGAGGAGCTAGGTACGTCTCAAATTTTGAACATTGAACTCTATATCATCAATTAATGTTCAAAAGAGAGGATATTTGAAATACATCTTTCTATATGATCTATAGAACCTATGAGTTTATAGTGATTTTTTTATATTCACTAATGGATTCAATTACTAGTATTTTAGGGGACACCTGTATTAGTTTATGGTTATATTTGAAGAACAAATTGTTATATATTCAATGAGAAATGAATAGAATGAAGATCATTTATTGATTGTGTTCATGGCCATATGAAATGACATGATTATGCCTAATTTTTAAATTGTGAATTTGGGATAGAAAAGGTGTCATTAATGAGTAATGTAATAACCAACATTTCCATATCATTAGATCATTCAAAAATATAAGTTACTGAAAAATATATTAAATAGACCACTACAATCGATATTTTTTTTATTTTTCATGGGTTAAGAGGATATTATCGTTTATTTTTGGGAAATTTATCAGCACTATAAAACTACTATCCATGTTATCATGGAATGTAGAAAATTTTCTTTGGATATGGGAAAGTAATTAAAGGTTCAATGAATTGAAGAATAGGTTAGTCACTACTCCTATAATTTAATTTTCATGTTGTATGGAAGTGTTTGTAATATATAGTGACAACATAAATAATGGAACGATATTTTCTCATGGAAGATTTAAATTTAATTTCTTCTGCCTCATGGAAATTAAAAAATATTGATAAAAATTACCTGATTCTTGATTTAGAGATAGTGGTTATGATATTTGTATTAAATATTTTGTTACTCCATCTCAACGATGAAATGTGAGAGAGATATATATTGATCACAGTAGATTGAAATATAAATTCACAAAAAATGTGTTAAAAATGAACCAAAGGAGGTGGTTTTAATTGATTAGATGTTACGACTACTAAATACAGTACCACCATAGGAAGTAAATCATAGGGACTGATGCTTTAAGTAGGACTGATCGTGATACCTTATCTATAATGAGGGTTAAACGAGACCCAATATTCATGGATAGAAGTGGTAGAATATGGAATTCATGTGGTTAGTATTGAAATTATTTAATTCCCAATAGATTTCTAAACCATATATTTATATGATGATCAAATAATCCTAAAATGTTGGTGTAGAGCTATAGAAAAAGATATAGAATATTCTATAGTTCGACATTGGTAATGATGGAATTAAATTCTTTGGATACTGGATATGTGTCCCATAAAAACTAGAACTAAAGTGGGATCTTTTTCAAGATTATCATAGCTCATCCATATCTATTCATTCATGAACCTTGATGATCTATAGAGATATGAAGAAAAACATCTGGTGGGATCATATGAAGAATGATATTTTAGAATACATATATCAATTCATGGTAGTCCTTCATGGTAGGTCTGAATGAGAAATATATAAGGGTATGTTGAAGCCATTATTAATACAAGTATGGAAATAAAAAAAAGCAACATGGATTTCATAATTGGTGTATAAAAACCATATAAAGTCCATAATTCTAATTCTATTATATATTATCACCTTATAAAGATTGTGAATTTTATTTCCATATAAGAAGATTTATCCTTTGAAAATATACTGATGATATACATAATGAAAGTAGTGAGGCTGCATTATGTCCACTATTAACTACATCATATTGGGATCTCTGGTTTACCTCATGGTTTTAGAGAAGTATTTAAAAAGAATTAGAGGCAGAGCTACGTTTTAACATGACTTATCATCCTCAAACAAATGCTCATTTTATGAAGAAAATTGAAACTGTAGAATACAACCTTAAATATTGTTCAATGGATTTCAAAGAATGATGGGATCTACACGTCCCCTACTATATTTCCCACATAATAATAGTTTCCATTATATCATTCATTTGACACAATATTAGGCTCTATATGAGAGGAGATATAAGACTCCAACATGTTACAATAATGTTTGAGAGTGAAAATTGATAGGTCCTGACCTTATATAAGAAATAACATAAAAGGGTCATAACATTCAGTGAAACTTGAATGCGGCATAATGTTATTGAAATAGTTATGTATATTATCATCATAGAGATCTATATTTTGAAGTTAGCAATGATGTGTTCCATTGAATATCTCATAAAAATCATGTTATGAGATTTGGGATAAAATAGAAGCTAATACCTAGGTATATTAGTCCATTACTTGATTATTTTATGTTATTATTTTATCACTTATCACTTACAGCTATCATTTCACAATTACAAGATGGGTTCAATGTAGTACTATATGATTTTAAAATAAAAACATTATGTTTGATAGCGTATACGACACACAACATCAATATTAAATGACCCATTAAATATTTGAATTATATATCATAGCTATTAATTTTTAAAGTATGAATTGGTTTAAAAAATTTATTGATAATGTTTTGTTAAATAATCACTCAATTATTATTAATGTCGCTTTATTCAAAAAAATATGTTTTCTTCAAAAATAATTTTTATTTGTTTTTTGAAAAAAACTATAATTAATTTATAGATATTTTATAAAACTTATTTTATAAAATTAACTTTAGCATTGAAATAATCATATCGTAATTAATGTAGGGTGATTTTTTAAGATTTTTTTATAAAATATTAGTTTTTAGTGAACAGTGAAAATATTTAGTTTTTGTAAAACTGTCATTTCTTTTCAACAAAGTAAGTAATTAAAAAATTACATTATTATTTAAATATTATTTTATATAAAATAATGATATATTTATTTATATTTAATAATTTTAATTAAATTTTAATCATATTTATATTGGATTTTAGTATAATTTATTTTTTGGGCCTAATTGTTTTTCTTTTAAAAGTGTTTTAAAGTGTATACTGTTTTTTCATTTCAATTAATTTAAATAAACCCTAATGTGAAATAATTTAATATAAATAATAATATAATATATCAATAAATATGAACTTATCTTTAGATAATGATTATTTGAATTCATAATTTTAATATAAGATCAACTTATGCATGAAAGATATATTTCTTGAAAATTTCTTTTTCTTCATATAAGCATGTTTTATTTGAAAATAAAATTTTCCACTTATGTGAATTGTATTTTATTAAGTTAGAAAAATATTTGTATTCAAAATAAAATAAATTTTATAATATGGTAAACCTAATTTTGTATGTTAATGAATATTGGAAAAAGTTAAAATCTCCTTCCATAGATAAGATGAAAACATGTTTACTAAGGGTCAAACTAAAAATAAAAGGGTTAAAATTACTAAAAAACACATCTAAATTATATTTTATGGATATATATTGACCTTATATCATCTAAGACTTGATAATTTTCAATGAATTATCTTATTTTTATTTGTAAAATCAGTTTACGACTTTTTCTTTTCCAAAATTCCAAGTGTGTTCTCTCCACCACTTTTAAAGGGCATCCCCCTCTCTAATCCTCATCACACCATAAAATCCTTTTCTGGAAAATAACTACCCTAATATATTCCTAAATAACCTAACCACTTACTAAAATAATTTTTTTATTAAAACAACTCTTTTAAGATTGTTGGTGCATACCTAAAGAGGTCGCATATAGAATAGGTATCTTTCTGAACTGAGTGTTCAGTTTTATTTTTTCTTCCACCACATAAAAATATTATTAAAATGTAATTATATAATAAAATAAGTATCTAAAATATTATTATATATTATTACTATAGTGTAATACCCAAAATTCATATCCATTTAAAATAAATTGTAAATAAAACCCTCGTTCATGTGTTTGGTGGACTACAGCCTCACGAACCGATTTAATTAATATTTGATTACCAAGTCTCTGGGATATTATTGATGATGCATTTAATTTAAATATAAAATATTATTAATTATTATTAAATATGTAAATATAATATATCATATAATTTCTTACCTTACCATCCATTGAAAAATGATAGCGTCTTTCATTTGTATGGAAAACTATCACCTCACTAAATGATGTGATTTGTTTTCTGTTACCACAACATAAG
The DNA here is from genome assembly GCA_963277665.1 of Viscum album. Taxonomy (NCBI): domain Eukaryota; kingdom Viridiplantae; phylum Streptophyta; class Magnoliopsida; order Santalales; family Viscaceae; genus Viscum; species Viscum album. Next base: position 1,891,120,459 of record OY728165.1, on the reverse strand, counting down.
GATGGTATATTTAAAAATATTAAAATAAATAATATGATATTTATTTTATAATTATTAATATTTAAAGATAAAATATTACTTATCTTATTTCTGTAATGATCTTTTAAAAATTTAAATGTTTGTTATGTGTACATATGATCTACCCTCTCCATGATTGTAACACGGTTCATTTTTCATAACCATTAATCATTGTTGTTTTCAAAAGTATAAATTAAAAAAAATTATAATTATTTCATTATTATAATTCCATATGTGATGAAGACAATATTCCCACTATCGACATACCGAATCCATTTTGATAATATAGACTGAATGACCTCAAAACACCCAACATGGACCTAACTGATTAAGCAATTAAATATGATTCAAAAATAAATTCAATAAATGTATTAAGGATAGTGGATTAAACCTATATAATTTTATTATTAAAAAAATAATTTATTGATTTATATTATACATTATTTGAAGTACATACGTGGAATATATGGACTCAGGAAAGGTTTTCTCATCTCACTTTTATTTATTTGAGACATATGCCACATTCACCACTATCTTATTTATTTTCGTGTATATACTAGCCAATAATTTATATTAGGATTATTTCAATAAAATTATTTGTATTTATAATTTCATATATTTATCTCTCTTCCATGGGTTTTTGATTCTATGATTACCAAATCTATAAGGGATTTCAGCTCAATTATCCTTCATTGAGAAATATTTTATTCTTATACACCTAATTCCATTTATAATTTGTATATATTCAAATCGTTTTTTGTGTTATATAATTAATCATTATTAATTAATTGTATTCTATGTTTTAATTGGAATTATTTCAACCATGTTGGTTTGAATTGAAACTTACCTGGTGGTAAAGGGTTTCAAATATCAATTTCATTTCACTGGGTTATATTTATTATTTGTTGTCATTAAAATTATATGATTATATCTAAAATGACATATAAATTTATATTTTTTATTTACACTTGTATTTTATTTAATTTTTTCAAACATAATCTTTCCATTTATTAACTCTGAATTCAATGATATGATCATTGTAAGGGTTACTCATCTCAACTTCCTTTTTCCTAGGACATTTGCTGAATGAAATAAACCTATATTATTTAATGAGGTGTATTTATTTCCCATTTGAAATACAATATCAGGTATATATTTATGTTCATGATTTTTAAATATTCATTTTAAGTTATTATTTCACAGGTCTTATGACTGAAAATTTTATAAAGTGGAAAATGCATTTGGTTGCAATCTATTTTATTTTATAGATTATTTATGTTGGAGATTATTTTGGTGAAAAAATGTGATATTTTTTCTTGAAAGACATCTAATTTATTTTCCTATTTTAGGAATGTTTTTCAGTTTTTTAATATCATTTTTCTCCTTTATGGATTAAAACATGAAGAATTTTGTTTTAATTGATTACAATTTGGTATCTTCATTTACATACAGAATCTTTATCTTATATATCCATGTTTTCTAAAATGTTTTCAAAAATGATATTTTATAAACCTAAACTATTTCCTATTTCTATTTTACATGATCTTTAATCTCCATTTAAATGGAATTTATAATTAAATATCTTATTTTTTATATGGGTTACTTTTTACATCATTTACAAAAGATTGTAAAGGAATGTTTATTTTAACATTTAAAACAAAAACATATTTTCCTACTATCATATGAGTTATTTTACATGTATTTTACTTTATATATTTCAAATTTTTTTCATAGAAAATTATTTTCTCAATTATTTTTTGAATTTTTTGTTCTTAAAAGTGATTATTAAAGTGAAAGGGTTGTTTTAAAGAATAATTTTATAAATATAATTTTAATGGAAATTATATTCATCAACATAAAAAAACTGGTGATTTTAATTTTTATCCATTGGGGATATTATTTAATTATACCATCCTCATTATTTCATTGAAATAATTATGATTATTTCAATTACATTTTCAAAGAACCCATTCCTATTTGATGGGTTAATCAATTTATTAATGGAGTAAAGGATGTTTCTATGAGTTTTATTATGAGAGGTAAGATATATATACTATATGTATTTCATGGTTCTTGGAAATTTTTTACAAAGTATTGATTCCCATTTTAGATCATGGGTGTGTTTGATAAAGATTATAAGAACGGTTGAACGCCATCATAGATGAAGATATGGTTTTTTGAGCCCTATTATATCTTTCTAATGCATTGGGTAATGATTATTCTATTTGAAGAATGATATTGGAAGTTATAAGTATGGTTATTCCAATTTTAATGGGTTTTAAGGGTTCTATGATGTGAATGTTTCAAGATAAAAACACATATTATTTATTATTTCTATGCGTTTTTTATGATTCCTTTGACCAAAATTGACATCATATGGATCATGATTATTGATTCTTATAACTCTTTCATCTAATAACTATTCATTATATTTTAAAGGATAGGTGATCATGGTGTTGATGGGTATAGTTCCTCTTATGATATTCTCATAATGTTTGACTATTTCATCATACCCTTATGTTGATCTTTTTCTCACTGAGGACATTTTGTTATTAATGCTTATGTTTTCCTTATTGTGAAGTTGATCTCGTACATCTTTTTTTTGTTTTACCTAGGTTATCAATAATTATGTTAGATGAATAGTATATATAATTGTTTCATTTGGGTGGTGATAAAGACATAATTTAAAATAAGGAAGGCTATATTTAGTGGGATAAATACATACTTGAATACATAGGTACTGTTTAAGTAAGAGTTTTTTCCAATTCTCTAAAACTCTAATCCTAAAGGGCCTCTAGGTGTATATGTGATCTGTTATTTACTTTTTTTACACGTTTTTATGAGAAAATTATTATCACATTTATCAGTATCAAGACAGAAATTTATAGATAATTTTTTCTTATCAGATATAATAACCCCAAACCCATACTCTTGGATCCTATACTGATTACATTAACATTACATTGTCCGCCATAATTCAAAAATCTATGACAAAAAAATTTCAATCCAACCCTTATAATATTAAACGGAAAACATGGATCACACACATTCTCAAGGAAATTTTATGTTTATAGTGTTACAGAATTAGGAAAAACACCTACATAAACAATTCATACCTCATCAAATGAACATTTCTCTTATCTAAAAAATAATGTATTATTTCAGATTAGGTCATCAAAATTATCTTCATGAAATTATTTATTGACATGAAATTTTAAACATAGTTCTTTAAACCTGGGAGAAAGGAAGCATAAGAAGGTTGATCTCAAATGATCAGTAATGGTAAAATGAAGAATTAAAAATTTTATTTCATCAATGAGAATAAAAAATTCATAAGGTTATTATTAAATAAAAAAAGTGAATTTTTATAACATATAAATATTCATAATCATCAATACATAGGTCATTAAACATTAAAACCTAAATTAAGGCTTTAAAAATGTCATGGTCATAAGAATCAGTGACCATATTTCATGTGATATCAATCATGACAACATAATCCAATATAAAGAATAGATAAAAAATATTGGTATCTGGGAACACAATCTCATTGAACCCTTATATAACCCTTAGAAAATTTAATTACAATATTTTAGACCTCAAATATAATACTGGGGAGAACATAATCATTTTTCAATATATTAGAGAGCTATCTAGATGTAAAAATATTTTATAATTTCTATGAAATAACTAATGAATAAGTAAAACATATAATTAATTTCTCCATAAATCATAGAACCATCCTTTTTGAGAACATTATTAACTCGTATAATGAATGATTCTCCTTAAAATGATATTTGAAACATGGTTAACACAAAGAAATGAAATGAATTAAAAACAACTCTTTGAAGAAACTATAATCCCTCCAGTGAAATATTAAGGATAATGTCAATAAAAAATATCCCCAATGAAGTATAAGTGGTCATAAGTGTCATTGGATATTAAGACTTAAAATACCAATAAAATATCATTAAAAATGTTTTATGTAGAAAACACTGTTTTCATTTTAAAAATAACTTTTAAAACTAAAAATATTAGTAAATAATTTTATTTGAAAATATCATTGAAATATTTTAAATGAATCTTCTATATATATATTAAAATATTTCTTAAATAATATAACCATTTGTATTTTAAAAAACACTTTTTTGAAAAAACTAATGCACTTTTATAAAATATGGGTTCGGGATAAAAATAGTTTTCAATCTAAAAGTAATTTTCACAAAAACACATGCTTTTAAAATCTGATGTACATAATGAGAGATAAATTAATATAAAAAACTTATACTCATGAATTAAATATAAGATAATAATATTCATAAAAATTCTTTATTGTATTGTTATAATATTTCAACATTGGATACTTATTCACAAAGAATCATAATAATCGATGAGATTGTAATATAAAAATATTACCACATTGGTTACATTGAATCGTAAACCCCGTGAAAAAAATTACAAGAAAATTAAAATATTAGGATAATAAAAAACCATTAAATTTCATGTAAAATTGGATTAATATACATTTTATAAAGGATGATAGGTTCATAACACAACATAAGTCTCAAAGATGGAGAATTGTGAAAACAAATATTACTACCTTGATAACTTTGAATCCATAAAACCCCCAAAATAGAGATCATAAAATTGAAATGTAAATATCCATAAATTTAAGTATAAAAAACTGACAATAAATTTTTGGTAATTACATACATCATACAACAAAAATACCAGGTGAATATTGAATATATCTCACAGAAATAAAAGTGACAGGAGAGAAACCCTTACCTTGAGTCTGAGTCATCTTGCGCTTACATTATCTTCCTAAATAATAAAAATATATTAATTTTTTGATTTATTTTTTAAATTCAAAAAAATTATTATTATTATCATTTATAAATAAGTTATATACAATTACATAATTTTTTATTTTCATGTCGGATGTTATGATGATATTCGGTACATGAGCCCAAAATGACTTTGGTATGATGTCTATAAAAAATGTTTTCATTAATTTGTAATATCCGAAATAATATTTCTGATATAATTATAAATTTTATACATCAATTATACTTTAAATCCCCCCATTAAATATTTTTAAGAAATATTAACTAAGTTACAATCATAGATATGGTAGGTCGTATGTACGCGTGAGCAACCTTTTAATTTTTCCGTAATCATTATGGAAATATGGTAATTATAGTTTTATATTTATATAATGATAAAATTATTATAAATATCATATAAATTCTCTAAATATAATTATATATATCAATCGTGTAATATGGTGTTGCAAAATAAATCACATGGCTTCAGGGAGGTGTTAATTCACACGTACGCATAAATAATGTTGTCATTTTTATGTGTATGGAAAGGTAAGAAATTAGATGTTATATTAGATGTTAAAAATATGGAATATATTTCATTAATATAATATATTAACATCAATTCTATCATTTAATCTAGTCCTTAGATATGGTGATTGAAAATGAATTACATCAGATCGCGAGCCGGTAGTCCATCGCACACATAGAAGATGAATTATATTCAGATTTGATTGAAGTGTAGATGGGCATAGGAAAATAAACTGATTTGATAAAATATATGTATATTTTGGATACTGGATTTATTATTTTATTATGGTTTTAGTATGTTTTCGGTATTTGTATGAATAAACAAAATACAAATTTTTTAATAAAAATGATAACACTTATTTGGACGATCTCATTTTCCTAAAACATTAAGACAACTAAGGGTGGATTTATGCATAAAATAAGACTAATATAATTGGGTAAGTGATTATGGGAATTTATTTGGTATTATATTGGAAAAAAATGGTTCTGGAGTGTTAATAAATGAGAAGATTATGTTCCCTTTTATATAAGAGGGGATGAGTCCTCTTAAAATTTCTCAAAATATTAAATTAATATAAATTAATTTCCTATTATAAATGGATCAAATGTGTGTATATTTAGAATATAAGATGAGTATGGGTATAAATACACTCATAAAATAATTCTTTTATCAATTTTAATTCAAATTATTTCCATAATCATTTAGTATTATCCCATATTCAAACTCTTTAACTCTTACTGTGACAACATGTGTTTGTACTCTTTGAAGGTAAATATATTTAATATAAAAATATAAAATCCCCATAAATTAATCATTTATGTCATTTTACACCTTATAAATAATAATTTTTTTTAATTTTATATTTTTAATATATTTATATCATCTAGTAAAGTATTATTTATTATAAAATATCGTAAAGGTCAATTTTGACACAATTCATTACTTTTACATTTCAAAGTAACAAGATAAATTTTATAAATATAAAAAATATATATCATTAAATTCCTAACATATCAATATAATCTATAAAATATTTTTATGTCGTTTATTATCTGAAATTATATTTATTTTAGTATTTATAATAACATTTATTTAACATTTACATTAATAACATTCTTAGAACAATTATGTTGTGTAAGAATTTAAGATAATTATTTATTTACAACAAATTAAAAATAAATTTCCATGATCATGATAGAAACATTTTATTTCCACATTATATTTAGGGACAAATATATCTTTTGGATGACAACATATTAAAAATGATATAATTAATAAGAATATTAGTGTGATAACCCATGATTCTAAAATAAGTCATATATTAGGCCCAAATATTATTTTAATTGACTCTCAAATATCAAATAAAATTCAGATAATGGTTATCATAATTTGATAATCCTTATCATAAGTTTTTTACACATAATTACTTGAATTTCCCTTAAATGAAATAATAAAAATTACTATGTTTATAATTAATTTTATCCTAAAATAAAAGGATACTATTTAATATATTTAAATATTATTATTCCAAATATTAAATATATTTTTAAAAATTCGAAACACCTAATTGGAAAAAATTAATTTAAAATTAATTTCTTAGACGTGACGAGAAAGCATGTTTTTAAATTGTAATTGTCCGGAACTGTACTTTGTGTTTGTATCAAAATTCAATTTATAGATAATTACAATGGCCTAAATTGGATTAATATATTAATAATTGATCTAATTTTTGTTTAAAAACAATTTTAAATAAAATTTTATTATAAATTATTTATATGAAAATTCATTTTTCAGTTAAATTGCAATATTTTTCATTATTCATCAAAAAATGTAACTTATCAGAAAATAGATAACATTTTTATTTCAAGGTAATTTCAATAGTGTTTAGGAATTGGTTTACTATGTGGACTCAGAACATAATGAAAAAATATACTTGAAAATTATAGTTTCAAACTTTAATAAATTTCCACCATAATCTTATGTTTTTATACAAATGATGAGTAATGAGGACATATTTTTCACGCCTGAACCACTAGAATCAACATCAAATGATCAAATAATCTATAAAATTATAAATATATATTCCTCATGTATTTATAAATTAAAAAAAATAAAATTTTCGAATAATATAAGACAATTTTCCAAAAATAATAAACCATATGTGATGAAAAACTAATTTATCTCTATAATTCTATAATAATACCCAAAGTTCAACATAGTCCATTAGACCTCTAACAATATTTTAAATTATTTAAATATTTATAAACAAATATTAAAACACAAAAATAATAAGAATTTTATAACATATACTTACAATATAGTATTTAAAATTATCACTAAATAATATTAATGACTCGTAATGTATAATAACAAAATTTAGTTTCCCTAATGATATAATCTTAATATATCATAATCATTTCCATAAATAAAGTGAATAAACATATTTACAAAATTAAATTACATATGATTCAAAACTATAATTCAAATATAATTCCTCAAATAAAATATTATAGTATTCTATTTAAATTAATCGTATAGATTTTTCAAAATAGTGAATGTTTTCCAAATGACATTAATAACTTAATCCTCAATTCATTTTCTAATCCAAGAGTTATCTATTTGATAAAACATTTGTCCCCAAAATAGAAAAAAAATTATCTATCAAATAGATTAAATAAAAAATAATTTCATTTTAACCTGGACATCACATTGGCCAGCGATAGGTGATTCTCCATTATTGCACATCAGCTGTGGGATCAATTCCAACAGCATTGCGAGATGAAACATGTTTTCACCCATCATACAGTATGTACTTTTCTAGAAACATTATTATTATAATCCTTATAAATTTATATAAATGTGAGAAAAATCCTCAAAAATATCATTAACATTTTTTAACATCAAATGTTTCTCATAAATTTCATTTTTCATCCCAAAATATAATAACAAATAATTAATTACCAAATAAATGTATCCAAAAATACCATTATTAACCTTTAAATTTCACAAAATGAATCCTAAAATGGGGTTTATAAGACACTACACTTAAGATTAATCAAATAATTATAAACTCATGATGATAACTATTACACATAATAAGACATCCAAATATCTAAAATTTTCTAAACCATTCCTTTGATAGTAACTATAACAACCCAGGATCCCAAATCACCAATCCTAAGATAAAATTATGTACATTACATTTTTGGATATGATGCTAATAATTTTACCCCAAATTTGTTCATCCAAATCTAATGATATCAGAAATAAAATATGGACCACTTACATTCTTAACGACTATTTTGGTATAGTGTTTTAGAGAACATGAAAAAACATCATCATAAACAATTTAAAAGTTTTCCAATGAATATTTATCTAATTTAAACCAAATTTTATAATTTCACATCATATCATAAATATCATCCATGTGAAATCATTGATAGAAATAAATTATTCAAAATCATTCTTCAAATATTGGTGAAAAGTAAACATATGAAGGGTGAGATAAAAAAAAGAGTAAACATAATCATTAGAAATTAAATGCCATCAATGAGTATAAGAAATGAATAAGGGTATGATATCATAATAAAATTGCATGAGTATATCATATGAATATTCTTAGCAATCAATACCTATATCATAAAATATGAAAACATGGCATAAAGCATTAAAAAGGAAAAAAATTATTATGAATCATTTACCATGTGACATGTGATATCAATATTGATACTATAATCCCATAGCCATAATTGATAAAACATATTGGTATCTTGGAACATTATCTCATTGAACCCTTAAATATCCCCTATAAATTTTAAAAACAATGCGTCCAACTTCCAATATAAATCTATATAGGACATAATAATTACCAAATTCATTGGAGCACTATCTTGGTGAACCAAACATTTATAATATCCAAGAAATGAATAATGAATAATGAAAATAGAGAATTAATTACCCAATAACTCATTGAAACATCGTTTATTTTTTTTTTCAAAACATGATGAACTCATGGAATGAAACAGGTTCTATAACAAGCTCTTTAAAACATTGTTAATCTGTGGAAAAGAAATGGGTTCCATTACAATATATTTGGAGTCCCCCTAATACATCCATAGAAAGAATGAGGATGATATAATTACAATATATTCCCGTTTAATTATAATTAAAAAATATTTTCTTTACATTGATGAATAGAAACACCATTAAACGATCATTACACGTATTTTTTTAAGAAAATACCCCATTATTGTGAAAATCACTTTTAAAAACATAAAACATTTTAAAAATAAGTTTATATGAATATAACAATTAATGATTCTACATAAAGCACTTATAAGAAATTTACAACAATCTATGGGGAATATATCCTTTTTCCATTGAAAAAAATCATTTTAAAACTTTTTTTAAAACATTTTTAAAAAACACAGGGTTTTGGGGTAAAAGGGTTATCAACCGAAATGATGATTTTTCATGAAAATATGATTTTGAAATATTGTGTACATAAACAGATGAAAATTTATGGAAAAAATTTATTATAGTTAAATAAATATATTATATGGAAATTTATGATATTTAATTATATGTAGATCATAAATTTTAATCATTGGAGACTTAATAAAAAACAATTCTAATAATCAGGGTGATTAAAATATAAAACTCTTACCACTATGGTGACATTGAATCATAAAACCATGATGGAAATTAAAATAAACATAAAATGTTTTTATAATAAATAATTTCAGGATATTATAATTAAAATTGGATTAATGTACTCCTTATAATAGAATATAGTTGTATAACACAACATAAGTCTCAACGAAGGGAAATTGAGAGAAAAATCCATTACTTCTTTTGGTATCATTGAATTTTTAAACCACCTAAAAGAGATATTATGAATTGGATATATAAATACCCACAAATTTAAGTATATGAATTATAAAATACATTAAGGGATAGTATATAAACCCCCGAAAAAAATATAAATGGCGAATATGTCATATATCTCACTGAAATAAAAGTGACATGAGAAAAACTCTTACCATGAGTGTGATTGGCCATTGTTGTTCTTTATATTCGTGAAAAATAAACTTATGAAAATTAATTAACTTCTTTATGAATTTTTACATGTTTATTTTCTGTTTTTTACTTAAAATAATGTCATATACAATTAAAAAACAATTTTTGTTCTCATTAGATGTTTTGACGATATTTCGATACATGAGTCAAAAATAACATTGGTATGATTTATATAGTCGAATTTTTCATTTTTTAATTATCTGATGAATAATAACGATAAAATAATTATATTTTTAATATATCAATAATACTTTTAAATCCATCTATTAAATGTTTTTTAAAAAATGAACTATGTTACAATAACGGCAACCGTAGGTCGTACGTATACATGAGTAATGTTCTCATTTTTCAATGATCATTATAAAAAGATGGTAAGTATAATTTTTTATTTCAAAAAATATATAATAATATTATAAATATCATATTAATTATATATATAATTATATATATAATTCATATTATCTGGTGATGAAAAACGAATCATATCACTTTGTGAAGGTGTTAATTCACACATACAAGCGACTGACATCATCATTTTTGTGTGTATAAAAAGGTAAGAACATAAATAAAAGATTATATTTTTAGAATGATATATATTTCATGAATACCATATATAATCATTAATTTCATAATTCTAACAAGTCTTGAGAAATGGTTATAGAAAACGAGTTACATCGGTTAGTGAGGCGGTAGTCCGCCGTACACACAGATGATGAATTATTTTAATATTTTATGGAACTGAAGATGGATATAGGTCATTTCACTGAAATAGTAACATTAAGTATATTTTGGATACTGTATTTATTATTTTATTAAGTTTTAACATGGTTTTAGGGATGTCTAATAATAAAAAATAAAAATTCTTGATTAAAAATGATACATCTTCTTGAGACTATATCTGTTTATTAACATCTTAAAAAAATAAGGATGTTTTTATGCCTACAATAAGACCTATTTAATGTGTCTATGGATTATAGGAAGTTATTAAATCATATTTTGTATGAAAAAATGTTTTTTAGTGTGGATAAATGAGAAGAATATGTGTCCTTTTATAGGAGATGGGGAGAACCCTTGGAATTTATCATAGTATTAAATTAATATAAATGAATTTTATATTATAAATGGATACAAGGTGATTTATTTAAAATAAAAGATGAGGGTGGATCATAATACTCACATACACCAATTTTTGGAAAATTTATGGTTAGGTTATTACCCATATCATTTTTAACCCCTATTTAACCTCTTTAAATCTTACATTGATGTCATGTGTTTTTACTTTTTGAAGGTTAATATAGATACTATAAAACAACATAATACCTATAAATGAATTTTGGATTAAATTTTAAACCTTATCCTAATAATCTAGTCATATTTTATATTTTTAATAATTTTAAAACATTTGTTAAAATATTATTTATTTTAAAATATCATCAATTCCAATTTTGATAATATTCAACAAATTAAAATTTAGAGTTATCTAGATTACTATTATATTTAGAAACAAAAAACAAAATTAAATTAATAACCTATAAAGGACATCCAGAAAACAAATATAACACTAACAAAATCAAATTTTATTTATTTTAATATTATTAATAACATTTATTTGATATTTAAATTAATAAAATAATTACTACACCAACATAGTGTAATAATTTAATGTAAATAAATATTCAGTAAATATTAAAAACAAATTTTCATGATAAATAGAAATATTTTATATTTCCAAATACTATTTTTGTTCTATGATATATTATAGATGAACACATATTAGAAATTTTATACTTATTAGGAACATTAGTGTGGAATGTTTGACTTTTAATAAAATCTAATAGTATAAGAGAATTAATGTCATCCCAATGGCTCCAAGGGATCATATATTCTAAAAAACAATTAATTTAGTAAAAAAATAACTAGAAAAATAAAATTTGAAAAAATTTAAGGGTACTTTTTTAATATTTATAATAATTATTTTACTCTTAATTACTTAATGTACCCTCAGCCGTTATAAAAAAACGTACAAAATTAATGATTCATATAGTTCAAAAATAAAATGGACATATTCAATAAATATTAAAATTATAATTTAATATATATAATCAATTTTTATATATTTAAATCCCATAATTGGAAAAAAAATTATTTAAAATTAATCTCATTGACTTGATGAGAATGCAGGTTTCTAAAGTTAAAATGTTTAAAACTTTATTATGTTTTTATATATAAGTTTAATATATAAATGATTATAATGAAATAAGTTGTATTAAGAGATTTATAATTGATCTGATATTACTTTAAACGAAATTTATAATATAATTTAACCTTATATATTATCTAGATGATAATTAAATTTTCAAATAAAATGAAGTATTTTTCATTATTCATCAAAAAATGAAACTTATCAAAAAACACAAAATAATAATCCAAAGAATATTTTTTATATTTAATTTCCAAAAATGGAGTTTATTTTTTCATTAAAATTTTAATTTTTTAAAATTTAGTTTTCATATAACTTTTCTATTAAAAGGCTACACGATGTCCTTTTAGATAAATACAGTTTTTTTGCATAAAATTGAATTTATTTTTCCATTTTTTTAGAAAAAATCTACAACGAGGGTTCAAAATTATATTGAATATATTATAAATATATTATACTAAAATAATCAAAAAATATAGATTTTTTTATTTTACTGATATTAAAAACATGTTTTCATTTAACTAGTTTTTCAGAAAAAAAAGATTTCCTTTTAATTTAATAATGGTTTTATTTTCATTTATAATTAATTAGTCACCAATTGATTTATTATATATACCTATGTAAACCATGTTTTTATAATTTAGTTAATTATGTTCATACCTAACATTCTAAAGGTTAGTTTATAATAGTATCATTTGAATAATCATATTTAGTTTTTGTTTAATATCAATGTGGTGCATCATGAATACTATCGAATATATTATCTCCTTCAAAAAAATTCAGGACGTTGAACTAGATATAGGGGTATTGGTTTGGAGATATTATAGTTTTTATAAGAGTAGGTTTTATATGAATTTAGGGATTAATATGTTTTCATGTGAAGTTATCTTTAGAATTATTTATTACATCATGGGATTATATGTTTAAGGTTAATTATATGTTCAATGTCCTGGACACCCCTTGTTAGGTTTTATATATTAAATTTTTTAGGTGATTAATGAAATATTGGGAGATGCTTTATTGTATTGATGAATATGTAACCCTTATATTTAATGTGAAGTATTGTTCGAGCAATAATGCTATTAATTTTTGTTGCATAAGTATAGTAGAATTGGTAAACATTAGGTTTTGTCATATCATTTATTTTTTTATTATGGGTTATTAATATTTTAGGACAAATGATTTAACATACGATGGGATAAAAAACAGATCATGTGTGACTAATGAAGAGGCTATTTATTTTAAATAACCTTATATGACTAGTGTAAAAAATATATTAAGGGATTTTATTTTAGGTATAAAGGTTTAATCATATTTTGGAACCATAGATTATTTTACAATGTATTTATGTTGATTTATGTTATTTATGGAAAATATGGTATATCTTATAGATTATATGATTGAGAAATAAATATTTTTTTTATGAGTATTTAAAATTGATTTGTGTTATTTTGGGATAAATTTTAAATCCACCTCAAAATAAAATGTGATAAAACCCCTTTTATTAATAGTTTGGGTTTATTCATAATCATTATTATTTTAAGGACATTTATTTATATTTTATTTAGGGAATTATTTAGTTAGAATATTGGAAATTACAGTTAAACCATGGAGATTAATTATATGAAAGTTTATTAATTTTTTGAAATATATTACCATATGATAACCATTTTGGTTTTGGATAATTTATAAAGATAATAGTAATAGATTTTTTATTCCTTTGGGTATTATTTAATCTATTAGATGTTTATTCTACTATATCATTTATTCAAAGATCATCTTAAATAATTATCTTACAGTGAAAATATGATATTGTGGTGGAAATTGATAAATGGATAAAATTATACTCATAGAGTAAGTATATTTCATTATTTTTTTCATCTGGATGGTATATTTATTCCTAAAATCATGGAAATAGATCATGAATAATTTTATTCCAATTACTATAATTTTTCATAAAATCAATATTCTTTTTCGCACCTCTTCGGTTTTGGTTTTTGCGATTGTTTCTTTTCTCGTGATTATTCACTTTCTTATAATAAATGATCTCTATAACTCTCTATCATTAATTTTGTAATTATCTTTTTCTATTATGTAATTATCTTTACTTTCTACTACTGTTCAACTATTTTTAAACCTAGTGATGTCTTATTCCAGGCAGCCTTTATATTTTCTCTTCTCTCTGACCAAGAGGAAATTTCATTATTCCTTTTCTAGATGTGGGATTTCAATATATGTATTTTAAAATGAAAATAATTTTATTTAGGATCTAAATATTTTATTGTGAAGATGAAATTTTTGAAATGGGTTCATAATGTAACACCTTGAAATTTTAAAATAACATCATTATGTTTGATGATGTATAAAACACACAACACTGAGCTTAAATGACCTTTGAAATATATAAATCTCATAATTTAGAAATTAAATTAGTGGGTTTAAATAGGGTTCAATAATTTAGGAATTATATATTTAAATTTTCTAATCAATATTTATTTATTGATAAATTATTAGTAAATAATCACTCAATTTTTCGTAATGTCATTTCATTCATCATAAATATGTTATCCTTAAAAATGTTATTAATTGCTTTTGTAAATAATATTACAATTAATTTTTTATTAATTTCAAAGATTTATTTTATAAAGTTAAATTAATTATAGAAATAATCATATCAAAATTATCTTATGGTGAATGATCGGTATTTTTATGAAAAATATTGTCTTTTTAGTGAATACTGAAAAATACCAATTTTTTGTGAAAATGTAATTTATTTCCAATAAATTATGATATTTAAATGTTAGATTTTGATTTAAATTTTATTTAATGTAACATTAGAACGGTTTATTTATATTTAATTCAATTAATTACATTTCAATCACCATTATACTGGGTTTTAGTATATTGTTGTTTTTATGCTTAAAAAGCAATTTTCTGAAAACTATTTTAATGTGAATAATGTTTCTACAATATAATTAATTAAAATAACATTAATTATGAATTATTAAAATTAAATTTAAATATAATATATCTATATATATGAAATTAAATTCATATAATGATTATTTTTAGTCATAAATTTAATATTATATCGTCGTATGCTTTGAAAATACATTTCTTGAAGAACTACTTTTTGTCACATTTTCAAGAATATATTAAATGAAATTCATACTCATATGTGAATTTAATTTAATAAAATGGATTACATATTTTGAATAATAATAATAATTTATATTATATAATATGGTAAAGTTTATTTTTGACCGTAATTAATAGTAAAAACAATAAACATCTTTTACCATGGTTATGGTCAAAATGTGTTTACTGGGTTGTTAAACAAAAAGGATAAGAGTTAAGACGACCTAAATTAGTATAAATTTTATTTTATGGATTTATTTCTAACTGATCACATATAATTATTCAAAATGTTCTATTTTTAATTTGGTTTTCATGTGTAAATCATGGGTATGACTTTTTCTTTTACAAAATTCCAAATGTGGCATATCCCCCACTTATAAAAGGAAGAACAATATCTTATCCACTTCACACCTTGATAGACTATTGATTCAGAAAATACCTATAAAAATACCATCCTAAATTCACCCAAAAATCTATATAGTCTATGTTTTTATTAAAAACCCCTTCAGGGATGGATTTTAGTGCAATCCTAAAGAGGTTTTTTAAAGAAGAGATATCATTCTTAACCTAGAATTATGATTTATTTCTTCTTCCTCCTCCATAAAATATTATTTAAATATGATGATTTAATAACATCATTATATACTATATAATTTTATTTAATTATATTAAGGTAATAACCTAAATCTATATCCTCTTCTATAAAATGGAAAGCAGAACAATATTTCATGCGTATGGATGACTACCACCTCACAAACCAATGTAATTCATTTTACATCATCACCTACCAAATTTATTCATGACAATCCATTTAATGTTTACTTATGATATTCATGACAGAATAATAATTTTAGAAATTAATATATCAAATAATTTATTAACATACACTCCTTTGAAAAATGTTAATGTTATTCATGTGTAAGGTGGACTACCGCCTTACGAAGCGATGTGATTCAATTTTTTATTACCGCATCAAATAGATTTCATTTGAAATTGTATTTAATGAAATAATATTATAATTATTATATAATTATAATTCACTAATGTTAAAACAATACCTACCTACTTACTATACTGATCATTAAAACAATTGTTGCTCATGTGTACATATAACCTACTGTCTCCATGATTAAAATGTTGCTCGTTTTTCATAAAAATTATTCATGGTTGATTTTAAAATTTTCCTTTATTTATAAAAATTATAATTATTTCATGATTAATGTTATTGATATTATGGAACAATTTTCATGTTTGCCATGGTAATCATTCTAAAGTCATATTGAAAATATAGACTGAACATCCTCAAACCACTTAATAAGGAATTAATTTATTATTTAAAAAAAGTGACACTAATGTAAATGAAATAAATAGATTAAGGATAATGTAATTAACCTTAAATTTTTTATTATTAAATAAAATAGTTGATATTTTATTAATATGTTGGAGTTGAAGGATATACATGGAAAGGCTATAGTTGAGGTAAGGGTTTCTCGTCTCACATTATTTTCTATAAGACATGTTTCATGTTCAACACTTATTTATATTATGTGTTGTATATACTTTTGTTTCATCGGGAGAACACATTGATGGGTTTTTTCCAAGAGGTTTGATTGTGAGGGGGTTTAGTTCCATATTCAATCAATCGTATCGGGAAACCATTTTGTTCCATCCACCAAGGTAACTCTTAATGGTTCCCTCATCCATAACTGACTACAAACCTAATTTCCAAAGGCAGTTGGTCTTTTGGGGTTTCAAACCCAATAATGCTTAGGGACTCACATTGCCTAAGAGTATTATAGTTTGGTATCATAATACCCTTTGGGGTGATTATTACCCCCTCTAGGACTCCTCTATAGATTTAAGATATGTTTATAAAATCATTCCAAGACCCCGATACATGACTAGTTACCCATGTGGCAACAAAATGATTCAAACTATATATTAATATGAACAATTGTTTGAATATCATAGGTTCTCTATAACTATCTTTTTTATTAATGAGGCTTTGGGTTATGTCCTTGTTTTTTAAATCCTATGTTTATAGATAACTGGGGTGGTGGATGATGTCATGGAGATTGGATTGAACCTATATGTTGTGTCATATGTTATTTGTTTATGACTGGAATAAAAACCCATGCAGTTCATCTATAATTGTTTATGGTTATGTGAATAGACCATTCAATGCAGATTAATGACATGCAGTAATGAGGTAAATATAGGACTCATTCCATGAATATGGATTCAATTAATCATGTTCAAGCTGGTATTAGATTCTACATAGTTCTTATGAAAGGAATCTAAATCATGTGAGATACAACAATAGAGGCCTTGAGTTGAACTTATGCATATAAGATTACCCTATATTTCATCATTGGGAGTATACCCCTTTGTTCAAGGATGATATGTAATCAAAAATACATCCCAATTATAGGCCCACACCAAGGGAACCCTCATCATGTTATTGGTACAATCGTTGCTAGTCTATATGCCCAATTGAGTCATTCTCGGTGTGAGAAACCAAGGATAGAGGGATATTGGACACATATCATGATAGCATATATATATATGGAGATTACACATTAATTTCTACATTAGAGAGGTATTATTACCCATGTCTTAGAGGATATGGTATTAAGATCGAGCCACATAAAGGCATCATATATAACATTTTTTTAATAGGAATCAGAGTCATCATAGTTTAATCCATCCATAAAATGTTGACGTGTTTTAGGTACTTGATCACATGGTAAGGGATTAAACATTAAATGATGCATATGTATGAACCCACTTTTCATTTGCTAATAGAAGATAAAGGATGGAAGACTTTGGGTAGATTGGGTCCTGATGGTTGAAATGTCAGAGTCATGGGGGACTTATATTGAAATGGATTCCCGTTAAATCTAATACCATAAAAGGATTCCTATTATGATCATTATTGCTGGTATCAATATTATCTTAGATTATTTGTACCTTAACCCAATAATGGCCTATTTTGGGTGACCACACTTGGCGACAATACTATTTTTCCCATGTTTTTATGTTTTCTTGGGGCTTATACCTGGATGGATTCCCTATTAAACTCGTGCCTCAGAGAAGCATCCTGCATATCTTGGTTATATAAAAAATCATAGTTCCCATTATTTTGTTGATCTTGGATTAAACACTTAGGCTTCCCATTCATCATTTCTTACACACTGATCCTACCCTTCTAGGATATTCATTTTCAATATTCTGATAGATAAAAAGTGATGACACCCAAGAATATTTAGTTAGACATGCTTTGTATTACTTGTAGGGTCTTTATGAGAATATGAAAAAATAAGGTCAGATGAGTATATAGCCTGAACACATAAAGGACACTTCCCTTATAAATAGGTGTATGATGCAGAAGGTTCTTTGTTAGGGATCCTCATGGTGTGAGTCTAAGTGGGTCTGTTAGAAAAAGTTTCCTTGTCATAATGTTTCTTAATAACATGTCATGGTAGTCTTATAGATATTTATTTATTATACTCTTGACTTGTTCGGTGCTCCATTTTAGCATAGAAAATATGTCCAAGGGTTTGTTCATAATGTTTCATGATTCAATGCATGCCTGAAGTTTACATTACTATGATCTCTTGTATGATCCAAGAAGACATGTCCATGTTATTATGCATGATTAATGAAGACATGATTATATGATATCACATGATCAACCTAAATTATCCTAGGACAAACGCATAACATTTTTTAAAAGTTAGTGAGAAATCTTATGATGATACTAACAAGTCCATTAACTATTTCATGGTAAGCATGGATTGTCCTCAGGTTTTCATAGGACAGTGGTAAAACATCATGGGTCTATAACATGACAATTCTGGCAAGTCAATGAAAAATGACAATGTGGACATGTCTATATGATATATCGTGATCAACCTAACAAAACCTTGGGGTTTTGACATGTCAGTAAGAAAATCTCATCAGAATGGAGACATGTTAAAGAGTTTCCAAGAGATCAACTTGACATATCCATAGGAAATCATATGAAAATACCAATATATCATTAACCTATCATGTGATCAAGCTTAATTTCCCAAGACGTGTTACATGAACAACATGACTTTCCCCAGGTCTCATAAGGACATCATAAGATCATTGTATAATCTTGTGATAAACTAACATTAAAATATTCACACAGAAGGTCTAGTGGACATGTGTATGATCTTGTTGTTTTCCTAATGTTTGACGTTCATATCCAAAGGGATTCTACCTTAAGTCCATATAAACAATATCACCATGGAAGAAAAGTGCATGGACAGTGGGTTCATTCCATGGCTGCACATCCTTGGGTATTCACGGAAATATAAGGTCCTACTCATGAATTCCCATGTGTGCCAGGGTTTTATTCATATTTAGGGGAACACAATATAATGGTGATGCATGAAACCTCACTGCTCATGTGACTCATATGACTTTTATTGGATTTCATACTAGGGTTTTTCCTATAATAAGAGTCTTTATATCAAGGTTCTAGCATGTACATATGAAAGAATAAATTTTAGGGAAGGGAGGAGTTCATGGAAAGTGTGGGTTCATGTCCAATGGCCAACACCGTGCTATCGAGCAGAGGTTTCATTGTGACACCCAAGGTGTGGCTTCATAACTCTTCTTGAAAAATAATAATTATCCAAAAAACATCACATGTACACTGCTTGATAGTGGTCACATGACCACCATGCGACCACATGAAATCTAAGGGATCATGTGAGGGACTTTGAGGTTGTGTGTTGGGCATGCCCACCAGTGTCTCATACTCACAAAAGGGTTCCCATCGAAGGAAAATTTATCCTATTTCATGTGTGGGGTTCACATTCATGGTGCCTTCATTATATTAATAGAGACCTACAAGGTGTTGCGTGTTGAAGCCACCACAACCAAGGTTGTGTTCATGTATCACAATATTGAGGGTACATGGCATCACAAGACACATTTACACTAATGTGTTGATAAATCAAAATTTTATTGAATATTTTATTGATATTAAATGTAAAAATATCCTTACATTGTGTAAAATCTGTTTAATTATAAAATATTTGGGATTATATCATTCATTTGTAAATTTGATGTAAATTCTAGTTTTACACTTTATAGAACACTAGTATTTCAAAGATAAATATTTTAATATTTATTATTTGAATTTGAATGTTTGTAACTGCATTTCTGAATTAATTGGATACAACCTTTGTTCCGGACATTGTAACTAAATTGTGCTTTTGGTTGGAATAAATAGGCAATGAATCCAAAGGTGGGATGGACCTTCTAGATTGGAAATTAGTTCTGTATTTGGGATATAACGTCTTCATCCAAGCCTTTATTGGTCCCAAAATTTGAGCGGAGCTCTGCAACCCAATTGTTGAAAAATAATTATTCTGAGAGAATAAATGGTTCATGAATTTTTTATGTCAAATGGGCGAAGCAATTTGGAAAAAAAATATTTGGCTGAGATTACCCATTCACACTTGAAACCCCTTTAAACCTAGCCTCCCCTCCACTCTTTAAATCAGTGTTTTCACTCTATGGGATGGATATCAGAGAAATTTGGAATGTTTTTCCAAAAGGGTGTCTCTTGGTATCCCCTCACAACACTTGGAAGAAGTATGTCCTTGTGCAAATATCTCTTCCAAAAAGGCTCCCCTCTCCCACCTCCTCTTTGTATTTCAATGATTTCATGCTTGAATCTTGAATATTTTTCAATTAATCTTCTATTATTTTCCCTTTTCATCTTCATATCTTCCACTTTGGGCTGGAATTAAATATTTTATATGATATTGGGTTCTAACCTTTCAATCCATTTCTTTTGGAAAATGTCTCCACAATGACCCCACCGCCCATGGAAGAGTAGTTTTCATAGATATCAATCAATCTTCTGCCCTCTTAATTTAATCATTTTAAATCATTGATGTATTTTAATTCACATAATATGATCCATGAATTTAGTTTTTAAATTAGAATAAACTATGTAAGTAATGGAACAATTAACACAAAAACACATGAGGTCGATTATTGTGTGAATTGTGAGAGCACGATCTTAATCGGTAATACAAGACCATACATGATATGTTTGGGGAGTTAAAATATAATCCCTAAACTCAATTAATCATCATTTATAGAATTGATATGTTCTATAATTAAACACTGACCATGAGCTAACCTTAGAACATCAATTAAAACAGGGTGGTGCGATTCTGTGTTCCGAAGCTAGGCTATGGTTTATGTAATTTCAAATTTGTGATTATGTTAACTCTTGTTGGGTTCGAGGGATAACAAATTATGGGATCATAATTATGTTTCTATTAATATAAATTATAATGATTAGTAAGCAAATGAAGAGGTAGTGTTAGAGCGATTACTTCTTTTCAAAATATTTTCTTAAAAAATTATCTTCTCGTTGTGTCTTATTATTCTAACATCATTCCAAAAATTAAAACAAAAAAAATATAAAACATTCTTATAGAAAACATCATCAAGGTTTATATTTGGTAAAAAAAATTCCACTTCCTTTTTTTGATGTGTGTTTTATTCTATTTTATTTTATTTTTATTATACCATTAATTTGTTTTTTCAATTACTACATATTTGAGAGACGACGTTAGTCAACCACTCTGTTGTACCTAAGTACTCCAAAAACCATTAATCATTTGATGGTGCCCACGATGACGCCTTTCAAATTGGAATTGTTTCCAAGAAGGTAAGTATTTTATTCAACCAATTAGAGGTACTTATTTTATTTTTTATTTAAATATTTTATTCTTCTCTTTCTTTCTTCTTTCCGATTTATCATGTTTTTCTTCTTCTTATCTTACTATCTTATTTAATTTTTTTTGGACCAACCCAAACATCTTTTCTTTTGTACTGTGGTCCTCTTTTCTTCATTTCTTTTTTATCATTCCTTAATTTATGAAACTAACTAATTCTTATGATCTCTTATATCTTTTCCCCGAGATTGAATGCATCCTTAGTGCTCAAATCAGACATTCTCTATCTACATGAAGTTTCAACATTCAACCAGTTGGAGAATTCCACTACTACTAAAACATTGAAATTGGAAGAAATTCAAATTAAAACATCAAAAAAGAATCAATGATAGAAAATAATGTAAATGAACATAATATAACCATTCAAGAATTGGATGTACCTGATATTAATTATCAACCAAATTACATTGCATACCAAAGTCTTGAATCATACATTGAATAGAAATCTGGGTTAACACACCTGCATCCAAAATTTCATGGCCTCTATGGTGAGGATTCTAATAAACTCATTAAATAATTTAATGTGGTTTTCTCAACCCTAAAACCAAGAAATGCATCTGAAGATCAAATCCAACTAGGAGAATTCCAATTTTCACTTGATGGAGCTACAAATTATTGGATGTATTATTTACAACATGAAGATGTAACATGTTGGAACTATTTGAAACATCTTTTCTTGAAAATATTTTTTCCAGCATCAAGGACCACTTTCATTCGTATGGAGATATTGGTTATTAATAAAGAATAAGTGGATTCAATGTTCAAGTACTGGGAGAAATTCATGAAGTTGTGTGTAAGATTCCCGAATCACCAAATCAATGAGAAACTCCTCATCCAGCACTTCTATGAATAAATCACACCTATGGAGAGAAGCATGGTGGATCTCGTAGCTAGAGGAGCATTGGTCGAAAAAACCTCAATAGCTACACATGCAATGATTGACAAGATGGAACAAAACTCCCAACAGTTTGGCAATCGTGGCAAACCACGTGTCGGAGGAGTACATCAGGTAAGAACTTCCTCTATTAAAATTTATTTGATAGGTACTATGTCGGAGGAATTGACCACTATAGTGAGGCAGATTTCTTTCACAGAAAAGACACCCCAACCCACTCCTTCAAGTCCTTATAGAATTTTCATTGAGACAAGACACCCAACTAACTATTTCCCCAAAATACATGAAACAGAATACTGAACAGTAGTGTTTCCTAGGAGACCATATTAGTAGTAGAAATAGACACATCTCAAAAATAAGTTTTATTCCTTTTCACCAGTATAAAACCAAGGGTGGAAGGATATATCTGGAAAGAGGTATGCATCTGGACAACAACAAAGGCCCCCCGTTTCAACGAAATTTCCAGAAACATACACCTTACCAACAGGGTTTCCAATAAGCCCAATTTAGATTTGAAGATCAAGCATCAACAAGTCAACAACAAGGGAATTCCCCACCTAAGATAGATTCTAACACTGATGACCTTTTGAAGAAATTTTTTTTAACAAACAGAATGAGCTGAAGGGTCATGGTTCAGAGCTACGGGATTTGAAGACAAAAATAAGCCATATTGGCACTACCATCCATGAACTGGTAAGTAAGAGTTATGAAAATCATCCTTACCAACCTACTCAAAATCCCAAGGGAAATTTTTGTTCCGTCACATTGAGAATTAGGAAAAAAATAACTAATACATTTTCACCTATCGTTCCACTAGGATCAACACAACTTTCAAAAATCCTCATTCCACACCAAATATTAAAAAACCCAAGGAGGGAGATAAAGATAATAAAAAAATTGATTATATAACTCTTAAACCCCTTCTGTTTCGAAATAGGGTTGTACAAACCAAATAGATGGAAGAAGAGGTGATGCAAAAAAGAAGTTTTGGATTCATTCAAGCATGTGGAGATCAAAATCCATTTACTTGATTCCAATAAACAAATACAATGGTATGAAAATTATTAATATAACATTGTCACAATCTAAGAGTGATCATGGGAAATGAAAGGATCAATCTTGGAAGGAATGTGTCAACACTCATTACACCAACTCTAGCGATGCCAACAAAGTGAAAGGATCATGGGACATTCACTATCCCCTGCACCATAGGGAAGTTTCACTTTTTTGATGCTCTTTAGGATTTTGGATCTTCCATAAATGTGACGCCTCACTTTGTATTCACTTCTTTTCATGTTGGTGAGTTGTAACCGAAAAGAGTATTGGTGTAGTTGTAAAATAGAGCTACAACATATCCATCTAGATTCTATGAGGATGTACTTGTCCAGGTAAGAGACAAGATCATTCTAGCAGATTTCTATGTTCTTATAATGGAGGATGATCAGGTAAGTTCTTCGGCTCCCATTATATTAGGTATGAACTTCCTCAAAATAG
This sequence comes from Viscum album, assembly GCA_963277665.1. Taxonomy (NCBI): domain Eukaryota; kingdom Viridiplantae; phylum Streptophyta; class Magnoliopsida; order Santalales; family Viscaceae; genus Viscum; species Viscum album. Next base: position 1,891,095,486 of record OY728165.1, on the reverse strand, counting down.
AAAAAACTATAATAAATGTCAATTATGGTACAATTTCCATGGTGTTTGGGGATTATGTTGTCATATTTAATAATATAAACTTCATGAAGTACCCCATCATGGGATCATTCTACATTTGTTATCTCCAATTTTGAACCACCAAATATAACCACATGGAATTTGATTATCCTATGCTTATGGAGATTATGAGTATTAGATATTTTTTAGTGTCTAAGAGTACTTCCACATCTATTTCTAATGCAAAAGACTCTCTTAGATTTCATTTAGAAATGGATTCATATTCTGATCATGTGAACCCTGATTATGACTAGGCTATTGACTATGCTAATGGATTTGTTGTTTTATTATTTGATTGTGATGATTTCTATTATGATACACATTCTCTTTGTGCACATATTTTAGTTCCTTCGATGTGTCCATCCAAACACCACCCCCTACACAAGAACCCTATCCATTTCCACCAAATATCAAATATTCATACTTTTTGAGTGGTGATAAATTACATGTTATCATTGCTATCAATCTCCGTTTTGAACATGAAGAAAAACAGTTGAATATTTTGGGGGAGAAAATTAAGGCAATTGGGTGGACCTTGGATGACATATCGGGTTATAGCCCTTCCATTTTCATGCATAGGAATCTTTTGTATGATGGGGATAAACTGGTTAGGCATCCACAAAGGATAATCAATCCAACACTTTAAGACGATGTTAAAAAAGAGGTTGGAAAATTATTGGAGGAAGGTATAATCTATCCCATTTCCAATTCCAAGTTAGTGAATACTATTCAGTCTGTTCCTATAAAAATTGGTGTTACTATTTCTAAAAATGAGAAATGTGAGTTTCTTCCAATGACTGTTCAAAACAGCTCGTGTGTGTGTGTGTGTCGGTTATAGAAAATTAAATCAGTCCACTCGCAAAGACCATTTCCCCTACCATTTATTGATCAAATGCTTAAGAGACTAGTGGGGAAGACACATTATTGTTCTTATAATGGATATTATAGATATTTTCAGGTTCCTATAGCTTCATAGGATAAAGAGGAGACTACATTCACCAGTCCCTTGGGCACATTTTTATACTGGAGAATGCCATTTGGACTTTACAACGCCCCAGGTACCTTCTAGAGATGCATGGTGAGTATTTTGTCTGATTTTTTTAATATATTCAAGGAGGTTTTTTGGATGATTTTATACTATATGGATCCTAATTTTATGAATGTATAAGTAGTTTAGGAAAGGTTTTGAATCATTTTATTGAGATGAATTTGGTATTGAACTTTGAAAAGTGGCATTTCTTGGTAGGGCATTGCATTGTATTAGAAAATTTAGTTTCAAAACATGGGATAGAGGTTGATCGATCTAATATTTACATTATTTCATATTTATCTTATACTTTATGTGTGCATGATATTAGATCTTTCCTAGGGCATGGGGGCTTTTATCGCTGCTTCCTCTAGGATTTTAGTAAGATTTCTCTTCCTTTGTCATGATTACTTTAAATTGATTCTAATGTTGTGTTTTATGATTCCTGCAAGACTTCCTTTGATGAGATAATGAATTGTCTGACCACTCCACTTATAACACATCCCCCATGGTGGGAGCTTCCTTTTTAGCTTATGAATGACTCCTAAAACATTGATATCAGAGATGTCTTATCTTAGAGGGTGGAGGGATGTTCGCATGTGATTGCCTATGCATTGAGGGCACTGGATTAATCCTAATCAAACTGGAAAACCATGAAAAATGATTTTCTTGCTGTCATATTCACTTTAGATAAATTATCTTTATATTTATTGTGCTCTAAAGTAGTTGTTTTCCCAGACAATGTAGCTCTGATGTACCTCTTGAAGATGCCAGACGCAAATCCCAAACTAATCTAATGGTTTCTTCTTCTTCCTGAATTTGATATTGAGATAAAGGGAAAGAAGGGGTCTAAAAACATGGTGGCAGACCACATGAGTAGGCTTACTCACACACTAGAGGATGATACCTTGTACAAGGTACCACATTGGGACACTTTCCCTGATGAGCATATTTATTCTATCTCAGGTACACATCCTTGGTATACTGATTTAGTTAACTACCTTGTTTCCTATGAAATAACTATAAATTTGAAGAAACAACAAATCCAAAAGATAAAAGAGTGAGTAAAGATTTTATATTTGGGATGATCCATACCTATGGAGCATATGTAGTTACCATGTTATTAAATGTTTTGTCCCTGATCATGAGTTAGAGTTTGTTTTACATTTTTGTCAGAAACTTTATTGTAGTGGACCCTTTAGACCCCAACAGACAACAAGGATCGTTTTGGACACTAGATTAGATTTTTATAGCTTATTATATTATTCCCATGTGTTTTGTAAGTCATTCTCTCATTTCTGACACACTGTTAATATTTTTAGAAGACACGAGATGTCCCAAAAACCCATATTATTTTGTGATATTTTTGATGCAGGGGGAATCAATTTTGTGGGTCATTTTCCTAGTTCATTTGGTTTCCCATATATTTTGGTTTCCGTTGATTATGTGAGAAAATGGGTGGAGGTTAAGGCCAACAGGATTGATGATTCTCATGTTGTTGTGGACTTTTTCATAGCCCAAGTTTTTTGTAGGTTTGGGGAACCGAAGTCCATCATCAGTGACCAAGGTAGACACTTCTGTAATCTGAATCTTGTTTCCCTACTTTGGAAGTATGGGGTGACACAAAAAAAATCAAAACCATATCACCATCAAACTAATTTCTAGGATGAGGTTTCAAAGAGGGAGTTCAAACAAATTTTAGAGAAAACCATGCAGTCGAATAGGAATGAATGGAGAAATAACATGGATGATGTGATTTTGGATTATAAGATAGCGTACAAGACACCCATTAGTATTTCCCCATTTCAGATTTTTTTTGGGAAAGCCATTCATCTCCCCGTGGAAGATGAACATCAGAGTTTTTGGGATATAAATAAATAAAACATGGATTTGTTACAAGCTAGAATCTAATGGAAGCTGTAAATTCATGATCTTAAGGGGATTAAATTGTCTTTATATGAGAACTCAAGGCCCTTCAAGGAATGATCAAAAGCTACTCATGGAAAAATTATTCAGAAAATAGAATTTTAAGTTTGTGAGAAAGTCATTCTCTATAGTTCATGACTAAAGCTGATTCCTAGTAAGTTGTGTTCCCAGTTGTTAGGACATTATGTTGTGACTAATTTTTTTCATTAGGGTTCCCTGGAGATCACACAAGAGGACACAGGAAAGAGCTTTATAGTCATTAGGATACATTTGAAGAAATGAATTGAGAGGCTTCCTACTGATGCGGTTGATTTCATCACACTGCATGACCCGATCACCACATGAGCATATCCAGATTTTCCTAACCCTTTCACTTTAATATTATTTTTTCCTTTATAAAATTCACCATTTCATGTGCATATTTCATCTCATGGGATCGCATTGAGGTCAATGAAAAAATTTATGTTTGAGGGAGAGAACCTTTTAGTTTAGTAATTACATTTTTTTCTAGTTTTTTAATTATTTTCAAAAACAAAATTGCATTTTTTAAAAAATTTGGGTTTATTTTTCAATATTTTGTGTTTTACTGAAACTTTTGAGCCAAAATTATTCTCATAACCATTTTCATATTCGTATCAATATGTGAAACAATTTATCCCATGAAACTGAGCTTAAATGAAATCTAAAAATAACTTTGTTGCATGTTCAAATCTTTATTAATTTCATGAAAAGTACTTTGAATTTTGAATCCCATACCACATATCACTATCTTTATATTTGAAATCACTTTCTTGTGAGGCTTATCAACCCTTCATTTCATATTATTTACATTTACCTCACTTCTATTGATTCAATAAGGTTTTTTATGACATTTCAATTCCTTCATGTTTGGGGGAGTTTGTTTAGTCGATGAGATTTCCTTATGAAATTTTCCATTCCTTCTTGTTTTGAAAATCACAAACACCTTATCCTAAGGAAAATCTCTTTTACCCTATGAATTAATCTCATAAGGAAAATTCTCCTTCTCCAAGAAAATGTATCCTCACCATGTTTTTCATTATTCATCATTTTGTCTAAGTGTAAAATTCGGTTTCATATTTAAAACCTCAAAATCATGGAATACTTAGATATATAGACTTATATTTTCTGGATCCAAATTCAGATTTTGGGTTCTCTAAATTCAGACTATAAACTCTTATATGTTCTGACTCCAAATTCCACTGAATTCAGACTCCGAACATTTATGAGTTCAGACTCCGAACTCTTATGAGTTCTGTCTCCGATTTCTCTGAATTTAGACTCCAAACTCTTATATGTTCAGACTCATAATTCCATGGAATTCAGACTCTAAACTCTTATGAGTTCTAAATTTGTGTTCATTGAATGCAGTCTCCGATCTTTTAAGAGTTCAGACTCTGAATTCTTATGATTTCGGACTCCGAACATTGTATGTCCAGGTTCCAAATTCTAGTGAATTCATATTCAAAATTTCCTTCAAATTCAGACTCTGTAATTCTATAAAATTAAGTTTCCAATTTTTTTGGAAACAATAATCTGAATATACTTATATTATAAATACGAAATGTATTTTTTTAGACTCCAAAATATTTTTCCTTATACTATGAAAAATGGTTTTAGTTGGGCACCATATTTTTTCTTTCTCATGGATTGGTTATAAAATGATTTCGTGCATTCAGTTACAAACAAAACATTGTTTGAGTGAAACATGTACAGGTCCCTCCGAAATTCAAGGAAAAATATGACCCTTGGAGGAGGGAGTTGATCGTTATTGTTGTGACTATAAATAGGAGATCATTTAAGCGATCTCAAAAGAAGTTGATCAATCTAGAGATGACATGTTTCTAAAGTGATTTCTAGAGAGAGAGACTTTATTGATTTGTACATACTGAACACCTTGTTTAAAATTTCATTGCGCGACTCCGAATGTGGCTGAGTACATTCAAGGGATTCCAGGGTTAGGATGACAGAGGTGCTGATTACCATGAAGTTGAGGGCTTGTGGGGATAGCAAGACAGACTCTGATCTTCATGTCGAGGGCTTACCCTGGTGTGGGTATGAAAAACTTCCTTGAAAGTATAAATCAATGGACCTTTATCAAACGTTTTTGGATACCCTTCTCTATGTGTTAAAAGATTTACTAATTTTTACTTGTATAGTTTCTTGTTTTTTGCTGAATTTTGTTTTTTGAGGAAAGTATAACTATCTTATACTATCTCATACTTGTATACACTAATATAGTATGATTCTATATGCTTTAATGTAGAATATTTATCTTTGTAAACTTTTGTATAGATTCATTTTTGGAACCACATTTCCAAAATCACATTCTTGGAATCAAGAAAGTTTGTGGAAATAGAGGTTTTTTTTAATTAACATTGTTTTAACTTGTTAAACAATAGAAAGGTTTCAAACCAAATTTAAATGTTCCCATATAATTTTTAATGTATACAATTCACCCCCCTCTTGTATATTGATCATCTAAATTATCATTTAGATACTACAATTAGTATCATATCAATCCTACAATTGATATCAGAGGAGATATTTGAAATAATTATATTCACATATAAGCTTTCCGTGCTTGTGTTTTTCATTTTTCTACTTTTTCCTTATTGGGGAATATTTTCTTTTTTAAATTTTTTTTATTACTGACAAGTTTTTGTGGAATGATATTTTGTTTGAGATTGAAGGAATCAATGTTGGTTCCGTAGACAACCAAAATCCTACTAGACCACCTATTTTTTATGGGAATGATTACAAATATTGGAGAGATTGCATGAAGTCATTAATTATTAATACTGGAGTGGATAATTGTGTTTTTCTTATTGGAGGATATAAAATTCATGACAAGGAAGCTAGTACATTCACAAATCAAGAAAATAATGTATATCAAATAAATTATAAGGTACAAAATACATTGCTTTTTTTATGAATAGAAATATATATAGCCAAATTTCTTCCTGTGAAGTAGAAAATAGTATTTGGAGGAAGCTTGAAGTTACACACTTTGGAACTTCCCATGTTATTGAAACTAGGAGAGCCATGATCAGACCTGAATATCATGGTTTCTACATTCCTTATGGAGGACCCATATGTAATGTTCACAAATGATTTAGGACTATTGTTAATAGTTTACAATATATGGGTGAGAAATAATTAGATGATGAAGCTCTAGTGGATAAAATCGTAGACATCATGCCCAATGAGTGGGAATCCAAGAGAACTGCTATTGATGAGAATAGAAAGGTTACTCAGATTTCTATTGATGAACTTTTTGGAATTCTTCATCAACATGAGACTATAATGAAGAGAGATACTGATAATATTAAGAAAAAGAATGGGAAAGGTAGTGTTTCTCTTACAAAAAAATCAAATCATATGAAATCCAAGACTCCTAAGAGAGTTACAAGATCCAAATCTAAGAGGGTTGTTATTCGATCCGAATCTAGTAGAAGTGAATATATAGTAAATGAGTTATCCAATCTTGATCGAAGGTTGAACAATATTGTTAGACATATGAACATTCAAACCAGATGCAAAGAGAAGAAAAGGAAAGATAATAAAGAATTAGATGTCAATTCTTACGAATTTAAAAGTGCAGGACATATAAGACCTGATTTTCCTATGCTTATGAGAAAGGAAAGAAAGTAAAAGCATTCTGAGAGAAATAAAAATAAGTACTACAAAGATAAAGCTAAGAAAATCATGAAATCTAATTACAATTAGAGTGATAGTGGCGGTGACTCTTCAAGTGAATCATCAGATTAAAAATCATCTGGATAGAAGAATCTTTGTCTAATAACCAGACCACCTATTGATAATCATTGCTTTATGGCTAAGGTACACAATTCTGAATCCATGACCAATGTATCTTTGAATTATAATTATAGTTATAATATATATTATAACTATTCTGATGAAGAATCTTCTTATGATAAATATAAATCATTACCTACCAATAAATATGTTTCTATATTTTCTAAACTCCTTGAGAATGAGAATTCAAAACTCAAGAAAAAACATGATAAAGAGAATGTTAGAAATTCTATTCATACAAAGGAAATATCAGATCTTTCTAAATATTTTGATAAAAAACACATTATTTTGAATGTGTTTCCAAAAACATTAACGTAGTAAATTCTAATAAGGATAATATTTTTAAAGATCTATAAAATTTAATTTCTAGGAAAAATGTTTTTGAGCCTAACTCAATTTCTAAAAATCTTGTTTTGGAAGACAAGAACATAGTTATTAGACTAAAGTCAGAAATATTTTCCTTGAAGAAGTTTTTATCAAACATTACCTTAGGTAAGGAATATTTTGAGAAGATGTATTCTCAAATCCTAACTCCAATAAATAATTCTGGTTTTGGTTACCCAAGTTCAAAACCAATTTTTAGTAACAACTATTTTGTTCCTCAAAGTGCTCCATTTTGCACCAAGTGTCAGTGTGGTGGACAATGGGAAAAAAGTTGTTCCTTAAACAAAACCTAGTATTTAGGGTTTCATAATGATTATTTTTCAATGAAAATTTGGGTACGTAAGATTTTTCTTTCTGATGTTTCTGGATCCAAGAAAGTGTGGATTCCAAAAGTCTAACATTCTTATTTTCATGAAAATAAAGAAAGTACCCAAAAAAATACTTGGTACATGGATAGTGGATGTTCCCGGCATATGACTGGTAACAAAAAATACTTTGAAAAGATTGTCCAGATGAAAGGAGGGAATGTAACTTTTGGAGATAATGAAATGGGAGAAATTATTATTATAGGTAACATTGTTCTTCTTGGAAAAACATTGATTTCAAATGTTTTATTTGTTAAAGTTCATAAGCACAACATAATTTGAATAATTCAATTATGTGATGAAGGTTATATTGTGAATTTTAGGAATGAAAAGTGCTTAGTACACTATTCCAAGGAAGAGTTTATTCCTTCTGCCCATAGGCAAGAGAATGTTTACATCCTAAACATAGAAGACCATAGGATCCAAAACTTACCTTGCCTTAGTGCAATGGAAGATCATTCTTTGTTGTGGCATAGAAGGTTAGTGTTGGAGCCATGGTCTTCTATGCATGAATTGGAGTATGGTTTGTGTTTATTGAAAATCCTCAATATAATATCAGAATGTGTACCAGTAATGTGATCATACAGTTCATGAAGATAGTAGTATTGAAGGTGGCACCGTTTCCCAGTGTTTGCCAAATTTTTGGGCCTGAAAATCGAAAAATGGAGAAAAGTGATTTTGGAAAAGAGACTTGTGATCCATGTACATGAAGGAGAGGGAACTTGCACACCTAGAGTTTTTTAATATCGGAACGTGGAAACATGGAAAATGGATAAGGGTTGCGCAAGTATTGGATGGGTCACGCATGTGACCTGCACGCTGAGATGGGACTTGCGTGCTGTTGCCTAGGGGGTCTAGAAACATACACGCCTATTTTTCCTCATGATCAGAACATAAAAATATGGAAAAGTAAAGAGGGAAGCACAATTATTGGTTTGGCCACACAAGAAATTTATGCGACAGAGGCTAGGTTGATTGGAGCTGTGCACCGTGACCTGCACACCATGAGGATACTTCCACGCCACCGCGTAGGGGGTCCATTTTTGCCTATAAATAGAGGGCCACTCCTCCTCATTTGTAATGAAGTTCATGGATTAGATATTTTTCGAGATCTCATCGCACAAGTGGTTGAGTTGCGCAAGTGGTAGTTGGGTCACACAAGTAGAGGTTGCGCGCCAGTTGTTGGCTCCACGACCAAGGCCGTTTGGGAGTTAAAGGTGTAGTGTCGTGAAAGATTGGAGTTGAAGGAGGTAGTGTCGCACAAGTGTGTTGGTGTCAGCTGCGTGCTGATTTTTTACCATGCAAGTGACTTGCGTGCCATTCTAGAATCTTGCGTGCTAGTCTTGGAGAAACGCACAAGGTGAGGTTGTTGTACACCGTTCCTTTTGGAGCTGCACGAAAACTGGAAGATTACCCGATACCTTCGGTGAAAAGTGGCATTAGTATATGAGTGAAAGGGGCACTTCAACATAGAATATACATTCAAGAGAGGATGCATTATTTTTCAATGATGAAGAGACCTGCATGTCTATAAACTGAGTGTGAATTCACCAAGGGTAGTGAGCCAGCGGGAGTCAACGGGGGTGACATGAGGGATGCAATGATCTATCCTTGAGCTTTTGTAAAGGCAATGGGCCTGGGAAAGAGTGACTATTCCCATTCCATTATAGTCCACACCTAGTTATGTTTTGTGGAATTTGTTATGACCGACAACCTGTCGGCATATGATCCTCAGACGTAGCCCTTAGTGGGGAACCAAGTAAAAATTGTTGTGTCGTCTCTCTGCATGTGAATGTTTTCTTTCTATTCATTTACATCATATAGGTTTAACATGTTCCTACCAATGTGGGAACAAGATCCATCACTTTAAAAGAAAAATTTGACACCCTGATTCACCCCTCACCTCTCAGTGTGTCCCAGGGTCATACAAGTGGTATCAGAGCGTAAAGGTTTCTGGTGTTGAATATGGACTTTGACGTCATGGAGAATGATGTCAATGTTAGGGGAGTCCCTATCTTCAATGGAAGAAATTTCCAGATCTGGAAGAACCAAATGAGATCTCATTTAATATCTATAGGAATGGAATTCCTCTTTGCTATTGTGTAAGGAATACATGTTACTGATCCAACATGTCTGGCTATGACCGATACAGACATGAATGTTCATGATGCAGATGCTAATGCTCAGAATGCTATCACTGTAGCTCTTTCTGATCAAATTTATCTAAATTTGATGAGTATCACCTCAGCAAAGTCTATGTGGGATAAACGTAAAAATATCTATGAAAGAGACAAAAATTTGATAGAGGAAAAACATCATGTTCTTCACAACCGGTTATATGATCTAAACATGCATCCTGATGAGAATGCAGATTCATTCTTTAACCGAATCATTAAAGTAGTGGGAGAAATTCGAGGGCTTAGAGAGGAAATCAAATTCATTGATATTGTAAAGAAAATCTTGCGAAGAATACCTCTTATGTACAATTAAAAGGTATCATCCCTTGACGAAATAGATCTATTTAAACTATCTATGGATGATCTGCTAAGGAGTCTTGTGGAATATGAGATGAGAGTCGAACCCGAAGAAGCTACGGATCATGTTAGTAAGGAAATGGAATTCAAATCCATGGACAAACTGAAAATTTCAGAAGATAGTGGTGATGAGGATGATGAGGAAAAAGAAGTTCTTTCTCTTATTTCCAAGAGGCTGAAGAAGGAAAAATTTAAATTTAAATGTAAGTTACCTCTAACATTCTTTCGTTGTGGAAGAGTTGGGTGCATAGCCTCTTAGTGCCAAATAAAGTTCAATGATGAAGAATGTTAAGCCGAAGACATTGGGAAGCCCTAGAAATGGTTTCTCTAAAAGGGTGACTTCAAATCTGGAAAGAAGATACATAGGAAGAGTTTTGTCTGTGTAGGGGAAGAGGATGATATTTAATTCATTGAAGAAGAAGAACTCAAATTTAAAACTGGAAACCATGATTCCAGGATGTCTACCCCTGAAAATTTAGAACCCTATATCATAAAAGACAGAGAATATCATATGACTTATAAGTATGAACCCACGACAAAAATTAAGGATGAATTTTCAAAGATTTAGAAAAAATTCAAGAAATGTAGTAAGTGGAAAGAATTGGTGAAAGAATCATCAAAATATGTGTATGATATTGAAGCTAAAAATGCACGACTAGAAGAACTAGTGAGAGTTCTATCTACAATCCTTGAAATCACAGACAACATTAAAAAATTGAATATTAGAATTGAAGAACAAGAAAAGGTCATAAATGAACTTACATCTAGACTGGAAGGGAAGTCCAAGACTATTGAGGGTCTTGAGAAAGAAGTTGTTATTCTTAGAATAAAACTTGAGTGTCGATCAACCACATATGCGGGTAAGAAGAAAATTCATTTTGGATGATTCTTAGATGTAGAGTTACCGGAAAATGCCAAGAGTGGTTCAGATGGGGTTGGAAAAATCTTGAGTGATCAAAGACCTGCTTTCATGGGAAATAGTGGAATTGTATGTGAAGCTGAGACTTCAACTGTAGGTAGTAAAGAGAGACAAAAGAAAGACAAGATGAAAGTTGGACTTGTTGAAACATTTCTTGAAGTGCTGAAAAGTAACCCTCAATCCAAACTAAAAGGAGAACTGAAAATTATCCTCATAAATTCAGAAATGACAAGAATTCCAACTATTCTCCCAAGTAAGAGAATATGATGAGAAACTCAAGTGAGAAGACATTTCCACTCACGAAGTGTCAGTTCTATTGATATATGGGCCATACCATGTCATATTGTCAAGAGGCAAGGAGATATCTTAATGGGCCTGATCTGGGACATCAACAAAGAAGACTGAATTCATATCCTCTATCTTATAGAAGAAAAAGCTTCTATGGATACTGTTTTCATTGTTATAACATTGGACATAAGACTGTTAATTGCAGGCAGAGAAGGGACGTGGACACCTCATACCAGAATTCAAGATAACTTAGATCTCATCAACATGATAGTGTTGCTCTTTCAAACAGGTTTTCTCCTCTCTAAGAATACTTCAACTATGAAGAACCAATGTACATAGATGAGATAATTGAAAGGCCATTACTGCTCTATACTCATTCCAATGTGTCATAGAATGAAATTAAGAAAATTGAGAAATCCAACCTTATAAAGGTGGCCCTCAAAGCTACAAAAAGCAGCAGCACTTGGATTCTTGATAGTGGATGCTCTTCCCATATGACAGAAAATACTGGCCTTTTTAATAACATTAAAAAGATGGTTGATGGAACAATGAGGTTTGGTAATGACGGTGGTTTGAAGATTAAAGGTAGTGGGAATACTGCTCTCGCCAATGGAGAGAAAATGAAGACCGAAGTTCTCTATATGGACGGTCAGCATCATAATATCCTTAGTTTGAGTCAACTCAGTGACTCAGGGCTCATTGTAAATTTCAATAAAAAAGTCTCCACTATAATGGGAAAAACAAGGAATTCTCTTATGAAAGGCTGTAGAACAGATGGAAACTTATATCATGTCGACAGTAAAGTTAACTCCTACTTTTTGTTTTTTTGAAGAAGAAAACAATTTGGGGCATCGAAGGCTGGGGAAAATTAACAAATAGGACATGGAAAATATATCTATGCGTAAGATATTCATGGATATCCCCATTATGAAATGTGAATGGGAATATCTTGTGATGCATGCATTCAAGGGAAGCTGGTCATTAGTTCATATAAGCCAAAGAAGAAAAGGACATCACATCTTCTTGATCTCATTCATACAGTCGTATGTAGCCTGTTAAATGTTGTTGGAACTCATTGATAAAGGTTCTTCATCCTTTTCATAGATGATTACAGCAGAATGGGACGTGTAATGGTTATACATTGGAAATGGAAAGTGCTTGGATGCATGAAAATGTATTGTCGAATCACTAAGAATGATACTGGATGAACAATAAAAGTGTACCGATCAAACAATAGAGGGAAATACACATCCATTGAATTTGAAAATACCTAGAGAATCATGGAATACAACATGGGGTATCTATCGTGAGAACCCCACAACAAAATGGAGTTTTTGAGCGCAGAAATCGACAGGTTAACAATATGGCCAGGACTATGCTGATTGAGAGCGGTATCTCCCGCCATTACTGGAAGGAAGATATTGAAGCTACAGTGCACATTCAGAATCGAACAGGGATTTATATGGGAGAAACGAAGACACCATATGAATTGTGGCATGGATGGAAGCCTTCATTGAAATACTTTTGCGTGTTCAGAAACAAATGTTTCATTCAGAACAAAGAAGGAGATCAAGGGATGTTTGGTGAAAATGCTAATGAAGGAATTTTCTTGGGTATCCAATGAACAACAAAGCCTACAAGGGTTTCAACAAGCGATTAGGAAGGATAGTGGTAAGTACTGATGTTAAGATAATTGAAGAGAAAACCACAAATTCTTCAAGGATGTCATATGCTGATGTAATAGAAAGTGAGGATAAAAGGGAACGTAGGGAAAATACAACTATAGAAATAGAGGATGCTGTAAAAAACAATCAGTATTCTCATCATGTTGTTGACTCAGAAGAAGAATCTGAAGAAGAAATTGTGGCTAGAGAAAATCCGACTGAACTACAAAGGAGAAATTGTAGAGCTATGATTGATCCATCTAACATAATTGGGGATAGGAATGCACCAACTCAAACAAGGAGGATGAGAAATAACACGCAATATAAATTTCTGTTAGTTGTAGAGACATCATCATTTGATGAAGCTTCAAAGGATGAATCATGGGTGAAAGCCATGAATGAATAGTTAGATCATATTGACAAGAATCAGACATGAGATCTTGTCCAGAGACCCGAAGGTCATAATGTAATTGGTAAAAAATGGATCTTTAAGAACAAATTTGATGATCATGGAAGTATTATCAGAAACTAGGATCGACTGGTATGTAAGGGGTTTTGCTAGATTTAAGGTGTTGATGTTGAAGAAACCTTTGCTCCAGTGTCTAGACTAGAGTCAATCAAACTTTTCCTATCCAAGGAACTCCAAAGCGGCTATAAAGTATATCAAATGGATGTCAAGACAACATTCTTGAATGGTGTACTCGAAGAAGAAGTCTACATTGAACAACCAGTGGGTTTTGTTCTCTGTATTGATGAGAAAAAGGTCTGTAAACTGAAGAAAGCCATATATGATTTGAAGTAGGCACCACGAGCTTGGTATTCCTGCCTAGAATCGTATCTGATGAAGCTAGAGTTCAAAAGAGGAAAAGTGGATCACAATATATATGTGAAGAATTCTCCAAAATATCAATTCATGGTTCTAGTCTACATTTATGATATCTTATTTGGTGGCAGTAGGAAGAAATCAGTGGATGAATTTTCCAATCACATGTAATAAAAATTTGAAATGTCTATGATTGGGGAGCTCACATATTTTATGGGGCTACAAGTGATTCAGAAGAAGGATTACACTTTCATTTCTTAGGAAAATTATGCAACAGAGGTGTTGAAGAATATTAATATGCAAGACTCTAAACCAATGTCAACTCTAATTTCATTTGGAACTAAACTTGGAAAGCATGAGGATGGGGCCTCTGTTGATCCCACTATGTACATGAGGATAATTTGGAGCCTACTGTACCTGATAGTGACATGGTCAGATATTGTTTTGCCACATGTCTTGTGACCCACATTCAGAGTAATCCAATGGAGGAACATATGGCAGGAATACAAATAATCTTGAGGTACATTTAGCATACACATAACTTTGGGTTATATTTTTCTACAGGCAGGAACAATGAATTATCAGCATTTTTTGATGTGGACTGGGTTGGTGATGTAGTAGAACAAAAATTCCACCATTTGTGGAGCCTTCTATATTTGGAAGAAACGTTTTGTCTGGTTGAGCAAGAAATAAGAATTTACTTCTCTTAGTACTGTTGAAGATGAGTATATATTCTCCAAAAATGCATGCACTCAATTGCTATGGATGAAGCAACAACTAACCGATATTGGTGATGAGGTGAATCAACCAATGGTAATTTACTGTGATAACAAGAGTGCAATTGATCTCATGAAGAATAATGTCCAACATTCTTGTACAAAACATATTGAAATCAGGTATCACTTTATAAAAGAAAATGTTGAGAAAGGGGTGATTAGAATGGATCATGTGGGAACTAATGAACAAGTGGCTAATATCCTGACCGAGCCACTATCAGTGGCTATGTTTGATAAGCATCAGTTGAACCTCAATGTTTATCCACCTCCTAGTGCATAATGAGGTTTCACAATACCCCTCTCCCCAATTATGATAGTGGTTTTTATCTGTTTATGGATGTGATGCAGGTTTGTGGGGTAGATACTATCTGGGGGGAGTATGGTTTGAGCTGAAAAATGAACAAACTACTAGTCTTTGGGTTTATTATCAATGGGGTATAAAGGAATAAATTTAGGCATGTTCAGGAATGTAATTCTAATGTAATTATTCTTGGGCGTCATTGAGAATTCCAAAATTGGAACCCAATTCAAATTTCCTCTCTTGTTTTCTACACTGAGCATTTCTCACATAGACTTGGAATGTTTTCTGAGTTGATTCTTGCATTTTTGGTTTGTACAGGGTTGAGGATCTATTGAATTTATTTTCTGATTGGCAACAAACCCAAAGCAAGAGATTGTTGGAACCATGGTCTTCTATGCGTGAATTGGAGTATGGTTTGTGTTTGTTTACAATCCTCAGTAGAAGTTCAGAATGTGTACCAACAACGTGATCATACAGTTTAAGCAGACAACAGTTCAACCAATAGTTGAACTACATTTACATAAAGGATAGGGAAATTGCGCACCTAGAGTTTTTCAGGATCAGAATGTGGAAACATGGCAATGAAATAAGGGTCGTGCACATATTGGTTGGGTCGCACAAGTGTCCTCCGCGCCGAGAAGGGACTTGCGCGCCGATGCCTAGGAGGTCTAGAAACTTGCATGCCTATTGTTCTTCATGATTAGAACTTCAAAATATGGAAAAGGAAAGAGGGTCACGCAAGTATTGGTTTGGTCGTGCAAGTGAGTTATGCGACAGAGGCTAGGTTGATTGGAGCTGTGCGCCGTGACCTGCGCGCCGTGAGGATACTTGCACGCCACCGCACATGAGGTCCTATTTTTCCTATAAATAGAGGACCACCCCTCCTCATTTGTAATGATGTTCAATACTTAGATTTTTTTTTAATTCTCATCGCACAAGTGGTGGAGTCACGCAAGTGGTAGTTGGGCTGCACAAGTAGAGGCTGCCCACTGGTTGTTGGCTGCGCGACCAAGGCGGTTTGGGAGTTAAAGGTGCAGAGTCGTGCAAGTTTGGAGTTGAAGGAGGTTGTGTCACACATGTGTGTTGGTGTCACCTACACGCTGATTTTTTATCGCGCATGTGACTTGCATGCCATTCTTGAAACATGCGCTCTAGTCTTGGAGAAGCACACCAGGTGAGGTTGTTGTACGCCGGTCCTTTTGGAGCTGCACAAAAACTGGTAGATTGCCGGATAATTTTGGTGCAAAGTGGGATTAGTATACGAGTGAAAGTTGGACTTCAATAGATCGTCTACACTACAAAGAGGATTCATTCTTTTGAAATAATGAAGATACCTTCGCATTTATAAACTGAGTGTGACTTCACCATGGGTAGTGAGCCAGAGGGAGTCAATGGGAGTGACCCGAGGGACCCAGTGATCTATCCCTGGACTTTTGTAAAGGCATTGAGCCTAGTAAAAAGTGACTATGCCCATTCCATTGTAATCCAAGGATAGTGATATTTAGTGTAATTTGGTTCGACCGACAACCTGTCGGTGTATGATCCATGGACGTAGCCCTTAGTGGTGAACAAAGTAAAAAGTGTTGTGTCGTCTCTCTGCATGTGAATGATTGCTTTCTGTTCATTTCCATCATACAGGTTTAACATGTTCCTACCAATGTGGGAACAAGATCCATCATTTTAAAAGAAAACGTTGACACCCTGATTCACCCCTCCTCTCTCAGGGTGTGACGAGGTCCTACAGTTAAGACACTGTAACCTTAGGAACCTATGTAAAATCTCTAAGAAAGTACTAGTTAAGAATATACCGAAGCTTATATTATATTCCTCAAAAGTGTATGATCCTTGTCAATTTGGAAAACAATATAAATCTTGTTTTAAATCAGTTAGTGATGTCTCAACCACTGATGCATTACATTTGGTGCATATGGATCTTTTTGGTCCAAAAAAACTAAAAGCATTGGAGGAAAATATTATGTATTTTTCCAAGTTGATAATAACACATGATTTACATGGGTTTATTTTCCAGCAAAAAAATCTGAATCTTTTTTTGTATTTCAAATGTTTTAGAGCCCAAGTTAAAAATGGGAAAAATTTTCCTTTGAAACCTATTTAAAGTGATCATGGAAGATAATTTCAAAATTCTGATTTTGAAACTTTTTTTAGTAGAAATGGAATTACTCATTACATCCCAGCACCCAGAACCCATAAAAAAATGGTGTTGTTGAAATAAGAAATAAAATTTCTCAAGAGATATCAAGAACCATGTTGAGTTAGTATTCTGTAGCCAATCATTTTTGGGATAAAGTTTTATGTAAGGCTTGTTATACTATAAATCGAGTTTTGATTAAACATTTTCTAAATAAAACTCTTTTTGAGTTATGGAATGGATGAAAACCTATACTTTCCAACTTCAAGGTTTTTGGTTGCAAGGTATTCATTCTGAATACTAAAGATAATCTACAAAAATTCACTTCAATGTCTGATAATGGAATTCTCATACGCTACTCCACAACTTCTAAGGATTATAGGTTATTTAATAAAAACACTTGTATTATTGAAGAAATAGTACAAGTCAAATTTGATGAAACTGACCCTTTTGTTTTAAAACAACATCAAGCTACTTCATTGGGAGTGTTTTCAAAAACTGATTATCAACCTTTGATAGAAGATCCATCTGATAAGGAAAATGTCCAAAAAATGTTTCTAAAGCATTTAGCCCTGATGGATTTCTACCCTATGATGATGAACATGTTTTAAAAAACCCAAACCAGTTGTTTCTAAAGAATCATCCCAGGGATAGTATCATTTGTAATGTTAATAAACCTATAAGGACTAGAAGTCCCATAATAAATGAAGTAGAACATATAGATTTCCTTTCCCAATTATAATAAAAAAGCACTGATGAAGCTTTAGGTTATGATGATTGGATAAAAACAATGCAAGATGAGCTAAATGAATTTGAAAGAAATAATGTCTGGACATTGTTTGAAAGACCTAAGGAAACTTCTGTTATTGGAATAAAATGGGTTTTAAAAAATAAGTGTTATGAAAATGGAATCATAGTTAGAAATAAAGCAAGATTTTTTGTGAAAGGATATAATCAACAAGAAGGAATAGACTATGAAGAAACATATGATCCAGTATCTAGGCTTGAATCTATTCATATTCTACTTGCCTTTGTAGTATTCTTCAATTTTAAACTTTTTCAAATGGATGTGTAATGTTTTTTCTTTAATGGTTATGTTCAAGAGGATGTTTTTGATGAAGAACCTCCTGGTTTTGAAGATCTAAAACATGCTGAAAATGTTTACAAACATACCAAAGGTTTGTATGGACTTAATCAAGCCCCTCGAGCATAGTATGATAGAATTATAATATTTTTACTTCAAAATAATTACGCTAAGAGAAATTCAGATCCAAACTTTTTATAAATAATGATAAGAAAAATGTTTTTATTGTTCAAATTTATGTTGATGACATTATATCTGGTTTAACTCAGTAATCTTTGACTGATTCCTTCATAGATCTAGTGAATTCTGAGTTTGAAATGAGTATGATGGGTGAGTTAACAATTTTCTTTGGTTTTCAGATTTCTCAAAAACCAGAAGGAATATGTATATCCCAACATAAGTATATTAAATATATTCTTAAAAAGTATCAATATGACAACACTAAAAGTATATGTACTCCCATAGGTACCTCAACTACTCTTGATATTGATGAGGCTGTGAAAATAGTAGATCAAACATATTTTTGAGGTATGATATGAAGTCTACTTTACATAACATCTAGTCGTAAAGACTTAATGTTTTTTGTATACTTGTTTACAAGATATAAATCCAATCCTAAGGAATCTCATTTAAAGGCAGTGAAAAGAATTTTTCATTACTTATTGGAAACCATGGATTTAGGACTATTTTATACTTCTAGAAATGATTTTTTTTAAATGCTTTTCAGATGTTGACATCGGTGGATGTAGAATGGATAGAAAATCTACATCAAGAATGTGCTATTTATTAGGAGATTCATCAGTTTCATGGTCATGTTAGAATCAACACTCAGTAGCAATTTCCACTACTGAAGCTGAATTTGTAGCAGCTGGAAGTTGTTGTGCTCAAGTGTTGTGGATGCAACAGACACTCACAGACTATGGTATGAGTTTTACCAAAACAAATATTTTGTATGATAATAATAGTGCCATTAACTTATGTAAAAATTATTCACTTCACTCTCATGAGAAACACATAGATATTATACATCACTTTCTTAAAGATCACAAAGAGAAAAGAGTTATCATTCTTCAATTTATCGGAACACAAGAACAACTTGTTGATATTTTCACAAAATCCTTACCCTACGATAGATTTTAATACATTAAACATATGTTAGAAATGATAACTATAAGGTAATATTCTTTATTAACTTCCTGTTGAAATCAATCTCCTTATAGTAATAAACTCTTTTTTATAGGGGGGGTACATTTGTTTCTTAGTTTTCAAAAAAAAATTTAGAGTCTAAAATTTCCTTTTTCTAAATTTTTTCATAGTCTTATTTTTATCCAAATGTTTTAAGTATTAAATTGTGCATAAGAAAAATGTTCAGAATGAAGATTTATGTTTTTAAAATTTTTCTCAATGAAGATTTTTGTAGTTCAAAATTTTTATAATGAAGATTTTCTAAATTTTTCGTAATGAAGATTTTCCAAATTTTAATAATAAATATTTTATAGGTTTTCATAATGACGATTTTCTAAATTTTTCATAATGAAGATTTTATAAATTTTCATAAGGAAGGTTTTCTAAATTTTTATAATGAAGATTTTTTAAAATTTTCATTGTTAGGTTTTCAAATTCTTTTTCAAATATTTTCGGAAACTAAATTTCTTAAAGAAGAAATTTCTCTATTATGAATAATCATCCTGGAAATCTGAAAGGTATGTTTCCTTTCTTGAATTTTCATAATCATATTTTACTTGTTGGTATTTTATTTTAAATTTTTTAATTCAATTTTTCTTAAATCTGATTGTTTTTCTTAAAAGCCTCAAAAGATCGAATTCTGCCAAATTTTCTTTGCAGGTGTCATCTCAACAGTCAGATCTGATCACAAGGTTTCTCAAACATTCGATTGAGTTTGGGAGCTAAATTTTCACCCCAAAGGCCTATATAAAGGAACCCAATGGGTTTTCCCACATCGAATTCTAAGCTTTTACGTGCTGAAGTCCTATCTGTCGACATAAGACAGTTCCGAACTTTTCAGATCTTTCTCAAATCTGAATGTCTGTTGAAGAATCTTCTCAAAAAGACATGTCAACTGTCAAGATAATCTCAGAGTGGCAGGTTTATAAAAATTGTTTTGTGCATCCAAACATTTTCACCAAGTATGATTACATCATTTCAACGAACATAAAATTGAACAGAGAGGAATGTTTTTTCATATCGAAGCCATGTGCTCATGATTTGGCATATCCGTATTTTCTAGTGGAATTTTTGAGTCTGTAAGTTTTTTTAAGGAAGAAGGAAGAGATAAGTTCTCCTTCAATAGAAATGGATATACTTATTCTCTCTCATACACCAAGGATGAAAAATTGATTGGTGTTCCATATGAAGGAGAAGCTGAGTTTTGTTCTCATAAGTTTTATAATAATCAAGGATGTTTCAATAAGGTTAAGGCTATGGCTTGTCTTGGACCTTCTAAAGTAAATACTCCAAATATTTCTCATCTGTCTACAAGTTATTAGATTCTCGAATTATGGGTTCATGGTTTCAGAATTCCGAGAAAAGGGGACAAGGATACAGTAAAGAAAAGTGACATCTATATCCTAGATTTCTTGTTGAAGGTTATTTTAGTTAAGAATATTCTAATTACGATCGAGAATATTTAGAATGGAAATATGAAGGCTCAGATCATTATGTACCCAGATATTCTTTTGAAGCAGATTCTTTGGTGCTTGGAGTGTTTCAAAATTCCTTGCAGTTCAAAGGCATGTAATTGAAAAGTCATGCTAGTTTGTGATGATACTCTAAGAATAAGGAAAGTTGGATTTTCTAAGGAATTTGATTTTTTTTATTTACCCAAGGAATAGATTGATATTTTATCGAAGAAAGAAGAGGTTTCTAAGACCTCTATGAAGGTTGAAAAGAAGAGGAATGTTAATTAAGTGGAAGAAAAGGCAAAAAATCTAGATCCTAAGGAAACCCAATCCACTCCTCCAATACCTAATACAAAAAAAGATTATCCAAATGAGGTAGTAGCTAAATGGAGAGAAGACAAGAAAAATAGGAAAGGAGGGGAGCCTAGCATTGGATTGGATCCTGCTAAATCAAAAGCTTTAAAGGAGATGACTGATGTTGAGATTGAAAAGAAATAAAATAAAGAAATAAAATAAGAAGATATCTGTAACACCCCAAGCTTCTACGGTACGATTCTCTTTGAATAATGTGATAGCGTGTGTTGTACGCAACATCGAGTTCTAACACACCACAACCAATCAAACTAGCCATTATGAATAGTAATACCTACTTTTTGAAATTATATATATTTTATATTTCAAAATGGACTTCATTTTTGGATTCGGAATATTGAAATTATCCTAAGTTGAATTTTTGGTATTTTTATGAGAACTTCCAATCTGTATGAATAGTGAAAAAGTCGTAAGAAATTTTTTTAATCAAAATAATTTATAGTGATAAATTATAATATTGAATGGTTTTAAAGTATAATTAGAATATATTTTTACCATTTTCTCCAATTGTGTTCATTATAATTAATTTCACTTTGAAATTGGACATAAACAATTGTCAATCTTTTGATATATATTGTTTCTTAAAAACACACAATTTGTTGTGAAAGTGGGAATTAATTATAAAATTAATTAATGAAACATATATGTTTTGAATTTTTTAAAATAGACATCATTTTTGAATTCGGAATATCAATTATAGCTAAGGTTAAAACTTTGGCATTGTTCTGAAAAACTTCAATTTTTGATGAATAGTGAAACCACTAACTGGTAGTTAAAAAACTAAATTTTTCATAAAACTTAATTTTACCACTTCTATGAGTGGAATTTCGAAAATCCGAGAGACACGGTTAATATGAAGTAGTAAAATTTGGTTCAATGAGATGAAAATATTTTTTCTTGAATAGTAACTTTTTACTTTTATTTACCACGATTAAAAGTAAATAGGGTAATTAATGGAAAACATGATACTAATATTACCTTAACACATGCCCTAATTCTATTGGAAAAGTGTATCTCGACCAAAAACAACCTTAGGAATAAAATATTATCATTTAGGTCCACTTGTATTAGATTAGGACATTTATTATTATATAATTCAAAGAAGATTTAAGAGAGTTAAAATCAATGTTTATTTACTAAAACATTTTTAATATAGGGTAATACATAAGATAAATTCGATTTTAAATATTAATTATAAATTTAAAAAGATTTCCTACATAATGGTATTTTATTTCTAATTTTTAAACATTAAATATGTTAGTTTATTTATGACACAATGATGATAGAGTAATTACTATAATAGTGAAAAATTTAAAATAATTTATATTATAAATACCCAAAAAAATATAATTTGAGACTTTTTATGAATTAATATATTTTTCTAGGTTAATATGACATGTTAAGATTGACTTAATTAACTTTTTTCGAAGTAATCATTCTGTTATGAGTTTTACACAGATCAATTATAGAATAGTGTCAAAATTGAAAAAAAAGAGTTTTTAAAACAAATATTATATTATTAATTGATATTAAATTCCAAAAAATATAAGGATAGGCCAAGAGACTTATATCATGATAGTTTTATCATTAATTAACCACTCGAGGGTTCGCTTAGATGTATATAGTACGTTTATTAACTATATAATATAAAAATACAATGTGACATGGTAAGTGTCAAACTAATTAACTATGAGTTAAAACTAAAAGATAAGGTTAATATAATGACCTAAACCTGTCTAAATTATATTGGTTGAGTTTTTTTCAACCGATATCCACCTTAAACTGTAAATAATCAACTTTAAAGCTATTAGAAACCGAATATGAATTTATTATAAAATAATATTTCTAGTTTTTTCAAAGGTGCCCCTCACCCCCTCTTATAAAATGGAACTCTCCCATCTCATTAACTCACACCTTCAAAGCCTTTTGGTTCGGCCATCCCCTTCTAATATACTCTATCCACTTCCCTCAATACAACCTAGAGGCCTTAGTTTGATCAGAAAACCAACCTAAGAAGCCCTTTTGAGCAAATCAAAAGGAAGAACCCGAAGAATAGGTAATGTTTTCACCACCCTTTTTCAAATTCATTTATTCTTCAACTTCTTCTTTCTTGTTATTCCCATTCTAAAATAATGAATCCCGTATCTCCTATATATTTTAATATTATTATAAAAATGGTACTACCATATTCAGTATTCTATCCATCCTTTGAATGACATGTCACCATACGTGCGTACATACGGCTTACCGTCTCCACGTCGTGGTGTAATTGTTATTAAATATATTATTATTTGGATGGGTATAATAATGATTTTTAATTCATGTAAATAATAAATATAACATGATAATTATTCTGTATATATGATATACCATCCAATTAATATTATTTTAATATCAAAAGAATGATATTGTCGCTCGTGCGTACGTACGGACTACCGTCTCCACGAACGCGATGAGATTCATTCTCCATTGTATCCATTCAAGTATAATTATCATTTTATGATTAATAATAGTATTTAAGGACTTGATATAATTCTGGATATGAATAAGATACAACCTATCCATAACAAACACGGCTTATGTAACAAAACATATAAAAGTAAACGTGTAAGTTAACAACCAAAACAACGATAATTCTATGATATTATTAACAAAGCAATGTTAAAAGATCATATATGATATCATATTAATGTATATGATTCTTGAAGAATTTAATAACATTTATTTAATGATTATACATGAGTTTAACCTACACTCAACCAAGGAAAAGTACAAGGTAAGGGTTTCTTTCGCAATCTCTTCATTATCTGATGTTGTTTATACGTAATAATCTACTGGGATCTCTTTATCAGCCACATCGATGTTTCTTAAAAATGTTTTTCAAAAAATTATTACTATTTTACAGAATATGTGATAAATTCATTTATACCCTTGTTGACTTTTTATACGAATTTTATAAAGGAATATTTCTGTTGGTTTCCAAACAAGGTCATTTTTATCCTTTTTGACAGAATTAAGGTAAGAATGTCTTTTTTTAACTTATACGGAGGGTGCGGCTATTTTCCACCGTTATAAAATTTTCAAAGCTTCCCTTACAAGATTATAAGGATATTTTCAAAGTAAATGTTTTATTTTATAATTATGTTACTTTTAAATGATTTCAAAATGAATATTTTAAGAAGTTCTGAAAGGTACTCCTTATCAAAATCAGAATTTTAAATGTTTTAAAGATTTCTCTTTCTAAATTTTTTAATTAATGTCCATGTTTTCAAAATGATTTTAAGGATTTATTTATATGGACATGAATGTTTTGAAATGATATTTCATTTCAAAAGTTTCGAAGTGGTATGGGACACTTGGATTCAAAAATCTCTTTTAAATTAATTCCTTAATAAATGTGTGACTTTTAAATGATTTCAAAAAAATAGATATTTCTCTCAAATAGTTTTGATTTCATCTATGTCAATATCCTTTGATGGATTCTATGTTTATTTGAAGTTGATTTATTATGATACAAAACTACCATATTATTTTGAAGTTTTTTTGATGTGTTTGACTGTGGATGTGTTATTATTATACCATTTTTGGTTTATGGATGAAGTATTTACATTTCGTATGCTAGTTTTAATACGAATGTTTATGTTATGTTTGATAATTTTCACATGGGAATGCATTGGACTTAGTATGTGACGTGTGGAGCCCGCTATAGCTCCTCTATGCATCGGTAGGTCTCATGAAACAAACTAGTGTCTTGGCACAAGTCCTTGACAAAATATTATCTTTAGTCTTGGAACGAGGCCTTGGATATGTGGTTATGATAGTCTAGAATTATGCATTCCATCATTATGAATGTGGTTATTGATATTGGATGTGATTATTCAATTAGTAGAATATCCATGTGAATAAGTAAATGTCATTATTTCATTTTATTTTTACCATACTATGTTGAAGTTTATGTTTAAAAGGCTTTTGTTTTAGTTATACATTGCCTAAAATGTTTATCCTTATTTATGAAAGTTTCTACTGTATTGCTTACCGTTGTGGAGCATTTAAGCTCACCCCTTTGTATGTTTTATTTTTCCCAGGATTCCAAGAAGTATATTGGGATTGATAAGAAGGGTTAAGACAAGGGAATAATGGCATTTATAAAGGAATATTTATGTTGTTTTGTATGTTATGAAGTGTAATGTAACATTCATGTATGTAATCTATTTTCCAAGACTTCTAAACTAATGGTTCCTCTGGGACATGATTCCTTGTGATCATGCCAATGTTATTTAATAATGAACCGACTCTAGGTAACTGGGGTCAGGGCGTTACAGTTTGTATCAGAAGAAGTTTATCAATAACCTTGGAAACTAGATTTAGATAAACTCTAGTTAGAGGACATAGCCATAATATAGACATTGAGGTTTAGTATAGAAGAACATACTAGAATTTTGGTATTGTAGATATTTTGTGAGTTTTCTGAGCAATACATCCCTGTCTGGATACGAGCAGGTAGAGGCGGCTCTGGAACAGATGTACCTAGAGGTAAAACCCGAAAACACTGCTTTGATCTAGACTTGAACGGGAATTGGTGCACAACAACGGGCCTTGCTACACTCTTTGTTACAACACTCCCGGGGGATATTCTTAGGATAATTCTCATTTTCTTTACAAACCATTATGAAGGGCTCATGAGTATATACTTACTCAAAGAAAACATTTTTATTATTATGGATTATATCCATAAACTGATCAATTTGCATTAGGTATTTTACAAGTTTGGAATTATTCATTGAAATTCATAAACTGACCTAGTTTATGCTATTGTATAGAAACGGAACCCAATAGAAGGAATGTGAACTCCAGTAATACGTATGATCCAAAGAGTAAGAAGGATCGTATCTTTCATGGTATTGAGTTATCATTTAGAAGGGAAATAGTCTCCCATGTACTATCATCATATGAAGAAATAGTATCATGTTTGGATACGATAAATAAATAATTTACTAAGTCCTATGGATTTGTAGGGAAGTAAGAGAAGAAAAGGATGGAAGAGAGAAAGATGGATAAAGGGAAGAGGAAAAAGAAGAATTTTTTCATATGTGATAACTGTGGGAAGAAACACCCTAGAACTTGCTTGAAAGGAATGAGAGTTTTTTATAAGTGTGTAGGAAAAGGGCACCAAGTACGTGCCTACACGGGTAAGAAAATGGTTTCAAATGTACAATGCTTCATTTGGAAGGAGTTTTGGACACTACGCATACCTATCATCAGACTATGCCGTAAATGATGCTATTGGATAACAATCAATTTATGATACTACCACAGATAAAGATGAATGATTATAGTTCTTATGTTGATTATGTCATTTGAGTGTTGTATCAGCAATTTACTTGTTATAATAATTATGGAGTATATAAGGATTGTACTGTAGTACTATTTCATTGAGCATTTGATATTTTATGGTACTATGAAAAGTGACTCTACAACAAGTTAAACTTTTTGGAAATTACATGGTTGAAGGAATGTTAAACCTTAATATAGTCCTATTATTGTGGTACTTATTTTGGAATATGATATGGTTGATTTGGGTAAATTATATTGGATATTCTTGACTGCCTTGAAACGGATTAAAGATTTGTATATTCCATAATTGTTGGAGTTTACAACATTTTTGGATGGATGAAGTATATCCAGCATTCTATATGGAATAAGGGATCATGAATGTAATCAATAATGTTTATGGTAATTCAGGTTGTTTTAGTGTTTTAAAATAATACATTATAAAGGTATACATATGCTATTACGAGGTACAAAGGATCTACATTATGTTTAACTTTCTTATAAATGTTGGACTGTGAGTTTGGACAGAAGTATTTTGGATAATTCTAGTTCGAGATTAATTTTGGATTGCCATAAAAGGACAACCCAGAGGTCGGGCGGCAACCCGTCGCGACCGGCAAGGCCGCGAGACATGAACCGGCAACTGAAGGGAGATAAGGGAGTATCACCTAACACTGGCCCACGAGATGTCTAGGATTAAATAATGTAGTTTATTTTAAGAAGGTCTAGTAGATGAATTATAAATTCATTTTTTAACCCTATACGAATAGGATAAATAGAATATTATTTTAAGTTCTATTATCTTTTAGAGTGAAAGATGAGTTTGTGGTAGAACATAGTTAAAGGATGAGACTCTACATGTCAAATATATATTTTTCTTCTTCTCTTATTCAATGAATAAATTAACTCTTATAATTTAGTGAAGGGATCTTAAAACAAAAAAATGTGTTATCCTAATACCATATGTTTTGCTGAACTGATGGTATTTTAAATCATCATAGATTGATGAATTTAAGGCCCTAAATTTTACACTTTTTTCTAATTGATGACATCAATAACTACCTATAAATATTTACGTTTTTCCTCCAATTATATGTCTCTAATTTCCAACAATTTTCTCCGAATAGAGATCATAATTTGGTGGGGACCCTTTCATTTCTCTTTTCCTCTTATTAAGATTAAATTTTATTAACCAAATTTCCGATGTGGGTTTTCCCACAAAGATATTTTCTATATTCAACCTTTTATTTTCGAAGAATAATTTCAAATTGCGAGGAATCAATTTATTTAAGGAGGGGAGAATGTAACACCCCAAGCTTCTATGGTATGCTTCTCTTTGAATAATGTGATAGCGTGTGTTGTACGCAACATCGAGTTCTAACACACCACAACCAATCAAACTAGCCGTTATGAATAGTAATACCTACTTTTTAAAATTATATATATTTTATATTTCAAAATGGACTTCATTTTTGGATTCTGAATATCGAAATTATCCTAAGTTGAATTTTTGGTATTTTTCTGAGAACTTCCAATTTTTATGAATAGTGAAAAATACTTAAAAACAACTTTTGTAATGAAAATAATTTATAGTGATAAATTATACTATTGAGTGGTTTTAAAGTATAATTAGAATATATTTTTACCATTTTATCCCATGGTTTCCATTATAATTAATTTCACTTTGAAATTGAACATAAACAATTGTCAATCTTTTGATATATATTGTTTCTTAAAAACACGCAATTTATTGTGACAATGGGACTTAAGTATAAAATTAATTAATGCAACTTATATGTTTTGAATTTTTTAAAATAGACATCATTTTTTAATTCATAATATCAATTATAGCTTAGGGTAAAATTTTGGCATTGTTCTGAAAAACTTCAATTTTTGATGAATAGTGAAACCACTAAGTGGTAGTTAAAAAATTGAATTTTTCATAAGACATAATTTTACCACTTTGTGAGTGGAATTTAGAAAATTCGAGAGTAATGGTTAATATGAAGTAGTAAAATGTGGTTTAATGAGATGAAAATAATTTTTGGTGAATATTAACTTTTTACTTTTATTTACCACGGTTAAAAGTAAATAGGGTAATTAAGGGAAAAAATGATACTAATATTATCCTAACACATGTCCTAATTCTAATGGAAAAGTGTATCTTGACCAAAACCAACCTTAAGAATAAAATATTATCATTTAGGTCCACTTGGATTAGATTAGGACATTTATTATTATTTAATTCAAAGAAGAGTTAAGAGAGTTAAAATCAATGATTATTTACTAAAACATTTTTAATATAGGGTTATACATAAGATAAATTATATTTTAAATATTCTTTAGAAAGATAAAACTATTTCATACGTAATTATATTTTTTTTTAATTTTTAGACATTAAATATGTTAATTTATTTATGACACAATGATGATGAAGTAATTACCATAATAGTGAAAAAATTAAAATAATTGATATTATAAATACCCAAATAAATATAATTTCAGACTTTTAATGAATTAAAATAATTTTATAGATTAGTATGACATGTTGGGATTGACTTAATTAACTTTTTTAGAAGTAATAATTCTATTATGATTTTCACAAAAATCAATTATTGAATAGTGTCAAAATTGACATAAATGAGGTTTTAAAACAAATATTATATTATTAATTGATGTTAAATTCCCAAAAATCTAAGGATCGGAAAAAAGACTTATATCATGATATTTGTATCATTAATGGACGACTTGGGGATTTCTTGTATGTATATAGTATGTTTATTAACTATATAATATAAAAATAAAAAGTGATATGGTAAGTGTGAAACTAATTAACTAAGAGTTAAAACTAAAAGATAAGGTTAATATAATAACCAAAACCTGTCTAAATTATATTGGTTGAGTGTTTTTCCACCCATCCCCGCCTTAACCTTTAAAAAATCTACTTTGGATCCATTAGAATCCGAATATGAATTTATTATTAAATAATATTTCTAGCTTTTCCAAAGGTGCCTCTCACCCCTCTTATAAATGGGCACTCTCCCTTCTCATTAACTCACACCTTCAAAGCTTTTTGGTTCGGCCAAACCCCGCCCAAATTGTCACACCCCGACCGCGGATGTTCAAAATATTTTTCTCCTTTCTTAGTCTCAGTTTAAATTTTTCGAAGATTAATTGCGTTGGCGGTTACGCGCCGGTGCGCGGTCACTGCATCGTTAGCGGTGACCGTGCGTTCAGCCCGGGTGACCGTGTGTTCACCCGGCATGTTTAAATATTATAATTTTTATGTTGATATTTTATTATTAATGCTATTTAAGTTGTGTTATTAACATGATAGTTAATTTTATTTTATATATGTTTATGTATGTTTTATATATCTTGTATAATAATGTATATATACATATAGGTCTATATATGTTTATGTATATATCTATATATGTATAAATATATATATGTGTAGTATCTTTAAATGATTTTATTATTTTAAATATTTGATCAAAATAATTATTATTAGAATTATCTAATTTATCATTTATTATTATTATATGTTTTATCATTATTATTATAAAGTTTCATTATTATTATTATAAAGTTTTTATATTATTATTATTATAACGTTTTATTATTATTATTAACATTAAAAGGTTTTATTATTATTATACATTTTATTATTATTATTATAATGTTTTATTATTATTATTATTATACTTATTAACATTATTATTATAATGTTATTATTATTATTATAGTTATTATTATTATTCTTTTTATCATATATATATATTAATTTAACCCTAATCCTACCCCCCTACCCAGCCGCCACCCCGTTCCCCTTTTCTCTTTTTCTCTCCCCACGACCCCCGCCCACCTCTGCGCAGCAGCTCCCGGCCCTCCGCGCAGCCCGCGCCATCCCGGCCTCCCTCCGTCGTCGCACCCTCCATCTCCTTCCCGGCCCTCCGGCGCTCCGCCCTGCTCACCCCGCCCTCCGGCAGTCCGCCCCGCTCATCCCGGCCCTCCGGCGCTCCGCCCCTCTCAGCCCGCCCTCCGGCCTCCGTCCCGGCCTCCACACCCAACAGCCGCCGCTGCCGTCCCCGACCCCTCCGCGCGACCGGCCCTTCCCCGTCTCCCTTGGGCGACCCCACCGCGCCCAGCGGCAGTCTCCCTCTCCCCCTGTCCCGGCTTCCCCGGCCCTTTCTGCCGCTCCCCGTCCCGCGCACCGCGCCCGTCCCCCCTCTTTCCCTTTGCCGCGCCCAGCCACCCCTCCCCGGAATCCACGCGACCTCCCCTGGACCCCGGCTCCTCCTGCGCCCTCCACCGCTCGCACCTGCACCGACCACTGCGCCGCCCTCCCTGCTCCCTGCCACCGTCCTCCAGCACCTCCCTGTTCCGGCCAGCCTCCGGCCGAACCCCAGCCCCGGACTTCTCCTCCGCAACCCCCCTCCGCTGTAAGTTTTATTTTTATTTTTATTACGTTTTGTTTTTTTATCATATTAATAATATTATTATTATTAATGTTATAAGGTTAATATTTTTCTATTATTATTATTATTATTATATTATGTTGTTATTTTTATTATTATATTATGTTATTATTACTATTTTTGTTATTATTATTATTATATTATTATTATGATTATATTATTATTATCATTATTATGTTAATATTATTATATTATTATTATATTATTATTGTTACTATTATTATTAAATTATTAAATTATTATTATTATTATATTATTATCATGTTATTATTATTATTGTTATCATTATTGTTATGCGAATATTATTATTATTATTATTATTATTATGTTATTATTACTAGATTATTATTATTATCATGTTATTAAGTTATTGTTTTTATTATTATTGCTGTATTATAATTATGATTATTTTATTTTTATTATTATTATTATTACTATTGTATTATCATTTTTATTATTATTATATTATAATATTATAATTATGCTAACTTATTATTATTATCATTATATTATTATTATTGTGATTATATTATTGTTATATTATTATTATACTTATTAAATTGTTAGTGTTATGTTATTCTTGTTATTAAAGTATGTTATTATTATTATTATATAATTATTATTAAGATTATAATAATTATTATTATTATTAAGTTATTATTTTGTTATGATATTGTCATTATTATGATTGTGCTATTATTATTATTATATTATTATTGTTATTATTATTGTATTATTATATTATAATCATGCCATATTATGATTGTCATTATTATTATATCATTATTATTATTATTATATTGTGTTATTATTATTATGATGTTATTGTTATCACCATTATTATTTTCACATTATTATTATTATGATTGTTATTACTATTATGTTATTATTATCGCTGGACCCGTTTAACGGTCTTTTGTTTTAGGACCGGTTTGACGGCGCAATACGGTGCGACCAATACGCAACGGGAGTTTTGCACCGTGTCGTTTTTCGTTCCGAGCTGCGTCTTGAGGTAGGTCTCCCTTTGCACTCGCCTTTAAATTAAGAATTTATTTATTCCCTATCTTTTATTGAATTTCAGTAAATTTAAAAGTAATATTAAGTAGTTATTTATAGTTTGGTGATCTGCTGATGATAAAAGCTGTTTTAATTCTATTGTTTCATTGAAAGTGTTTTCTTGGATTTAATTGTGTGCTTCCATGGTAGTGTTGTCAGATGGTTCTTCCTGAATAATGAAAGACATGTTGAATTGGGGTTTGAAATGTTTTTGGCATGTGTAAATTAGTAGATGTATTGTTAATGGAAATGGTGTTTTTCTTAGAACCTTGATTAGAGGGAATGTCGTATGACCTTTAAACTTGTTTTTGGAAACTTTATGTGTGGTTCTTGGTTGTTGAAAAATGTTTCCTTTTGACGCGTGATTAAAGGTTTGGATTTCATTTGAGAAATAGTATTCGTTAAAAAGGTGATTAAAGGCCCGTTTGGATCTTGATAAAAGTGGGTTGTGTTTTGATATTGGAAAATAATTCTACTTGTGAAACCAATGTGTTCCAGGTTTAATACGCTGATTTGGGGTTTCTTAAATAAAGTTCTAAGTATGTTTCTTGTTTTCAATAAAATGGTGTGTGTCATATCCCTTTAAAAATGCTTTAGTTTTAAATGGTCAAAATGTAAGTGATATGATGGCCCGGTTGGCACTTTATCAAATGTGAAGTGATTATATATATATATATATATATATATATATATATATATATATATATATACGTACTTGTGAGGGCATCTCTACAGGGGGACTTCCCTTCGAGGGTTGTCGTGTAGCGATGTCCGTGTAAGGGGTTGGCAGGTGCGGTGAGATGAGTCACGCATGCGTGGGCCTCCCACTTACACAATGTTACTAAAACCACCATGGGTTCCTGGGCGTCTTGTAGATTATCGAGTGACGGTTTCTTGATAACCCTGATTAGACGGGTTAGTACCCCCTGGAGTTGTGGAAAGGCCAGGAGGGATGTGCCACTGGTTGGCTATTAGGGTAGCCAGTTGGTTATTGACTATGGAGTACCATGCCGGCAGGTAGCTTGAACCCGAGTACGTCCAGGGGTTTTGTAGGGATGTTTAGGATCGCCCATGATTATTGCCGATAACTTCTGGTTTATTTTTACTTGTAATTGATTTTCCTTTCTTGTTTACCTTTACTTTCACTTGTTTTCCCTGCTTGTTTACTTTCAGTCATCCTTCACAGCCTGTACTATTAGACTCTGTGAAAATGGTTTTCAAATGAAAATGCTTTATTCTCTTTGGGTAAGATTTGAAAATGTAACACTTTGCTTTTTGGAATGAGTTTAAAACTGATGAAAAGGAACTAACTTAAAAAAAAGAATATGACAAATGTCTCATGTTTGATTTTCAAGTAAAGCATTATGAAAGCTTACTTTTATACATTGTAGTTCAATCCTGGAATATGTGGATTCTTTATTTACTGGCTGTGTTTTGGGTTTTGTTGTGGGGCTCACCTACTGAGTACTTTTTGTGCTCACGCCTATATTTTACCTTTTCCGTTGCAGGTTTCTCGTGTTCAGGTTTTCCTGTCCTGAGTCGCTCAGTGAGGGAGTGACGATGGTTGTAGTTGGGTGGTGACCCGCGAGGTCACGTGGAGGTATGTCATGGTGTACTTTTGTTTATGTCTTTAGTGTTCGTCTGTTTGTTTGGTTTATATTTGTTCTTTGATCCTGTTTTTAGTTTGGGCTGAAATCGTTCCCAACGATTGAAATTTTTAAGGCCCGGCACTTGTTTCCATCCCGGGGGGATCGGGAACGCTCCTCGGGACTTGCCGCGGACTGGCTCGAGTGACCGTTTCAGGGTCGACCCAGGCTGGTTCGTGACAAAAATGCTATCAGAGGGAGGTCCTTGTTATTTTGGGTTGTCCGGTAGAAGGAGATTAGGACTGTCGGAACTCGAGGGGTAGGTACGGGAATAGCGTCGCGAACTCTTGCTCGCAATGATCCTCGAGTTACCAGGGGTAGTTCGGGAATTGTGTCTTTATCTCTTTCTGACATGTTTGGGATTGAGAGATGACAACGGAGGCAAGCCAACATTACGTCGTGATTTCACATGGAGTAGTGACCCATGTGGAGTCTGAGTACACTGTTTGAATTCCCCTTAGTGGTTGACGCTGACTTGGGACATGGCCCCCTATCATGTCGCCAGGTTGAGCGTGACTACTAGTCCCTCACTCCAGTGGTTGATGTAAATTTGGATGTTGCTTCTGTTTTGGCCTGTGTAAGTACGTTGTTGGAAATGAAAAAGGTTTTTGAAAAATTGGACTGGTTTCGTTTAAAAGACTTTGAATGTGTGAAATGGGTTTTAAAAAAAACTGAAATCTCTTGATTTGGAAATTTGTTGTTTTCTTGGAATTGGTTAAGAATGATTTGGGGTGAAACCTCAGGTCCTCTTTATGAACTTTTTCACATGTGTGAGAATGCATGGAAAATGCGCGATGGTACGAGTATAAATGGACAGTGGATAAAGACATGTGCAACGGGTCAAGGGAGTACCTGGGTGTGTTTGAAATTAAAGGCTTGACTTTGTTTTCTCAATTGGTTTAAAAAAAGGGGAAATGGTTTTGGAAAGTTTTTGGTTTGAAAGTGGATTGGTATTTGGAAAGTGATCTTGAAAAATGGTGGTTTTGAAATCTAAAATGAAAAGGGAATTTTAAAGAGGAGATTTTATTTTGGGTTGTGTTGTATTTGTTTGATCCTTGTTCTAATTGTTTTGATGAAGGCTCTTTTATTGATGTCGCTTCGGGTTGATGTTGGTTTTGGATTTGTGTTTTATATGTCGCTCAGGAAATGCCGCCCAGAAAGGTCCCTAAGGATTCTGATAGGTCATGCCTAGTTTTTGGTCCTCCTCAGACTTTGCCTATTCTCCATGGTGATCAGAGTCCGTTAGAGGTAGTGAAATGGCTCGAGGATGTGGAGCGTGTTTTTAGAATGATGGGAACTCCCGATAATGTTAAGGTTCGTGCAATTATGGAGTTGTTTGATGGTCCATCTCTGGACCAGTGGAAGAGGGTTACCCCATCATCAATGCAAGTTGAAATGACATGGGGTGTCTTTAAAATCGTTTTCATCCAATGGTTTGTACCTGAGGAAGTGAAGTTGGAGAAAAAGGGAGAGCATGTGCATATTAAACAAGGCCAACAAACGGTGAAGGCATATGTTGACCATTTCAAGGAACTGATTTCCTTTTCTCCAGAGGTAGCATCGCATGAGCTCATGAAGGTCTCTCTTTTCACTGGGGGTCTTCGTCCAGAGATCAAGGAGCGAGTCCTCCCTTCTAAAGTCCTTTGTTTCGAGAAGCTGGTGTAGGAATCTTTCTTGGCTGAGTTAGTTTCTGGTGTGCGGATGGTTAATACTTCAGCGTCCACGGTTGTTTGTAAGACTTCCCCCTCTAGTGACGAAAAGGCGCCAGAGATACCTGTTCCTAAAGATTTATTCCCTTTGGTCCCAACTTCCAGTTCATCAGATCGTTCGATGGTATGCTATCAGTGTGGTCGTTTCCGTCATTCAAAGCCGTATTGTCGCAACCCTCCAAAAACGTGTCATCGCTGCGGTTGTCTGGGTCATCTGGAGAAGTTTTGCAGGAAGCGTCGCTTGAAGGGGACGCTGTGATTGGAGAGTGTCAGTACCTGACTGTGAGGCAGGAGATGCTTCAGCCATCAGAGCCCCAGCCACAGGTCTTGGGGTGAAGCTCGCGCACAGTCAGGAGTCCCCAGGGGTGTGAAGCCTTGGTCCAGGTTTTGTGTTCCGTGTTAGCAGTGGAACAATCAAGATCTTTTAGTACTTGTTTCTCTACTGTTAAGTTTTGACGTTTTTGTACGTTCATTGTTTTACCATGGGGTTATCATGGACTTGTTCTATTATAATCCAAGTAGTCTGGTTTATGTGGATTTTTTGTTTCTAAATCGTATGTGTTTCTTAAAGGTGTGTTTGACTCTTCGGTGGGTTGACCTCTGTTTAGCAATGCTCGTCAGATGTGGTTATGTTTCGTGTATTTCAGTGGGTCATGTTTCTGACGCGATGTTTTGGTTTAGGGTTTTCGTGGGTTACCCCTAGTATTGAAGATTGCTGGCTTTGGTAGAGGGTTCAAGGTTTCAACGGAGGTGTTGTTTTAATCATTCTATAAGAGTTGGTTTGAAACGGTTGTGAGTTCCCGTGCAGGACCCGCCTCCTTGTGGTAGTATGTTCTGGGTGTTAAATTTTCGAACCAGTTAAATTCTTGTGGTGGGGAGAACACCTTTGTGTTCTCCCCTCAACCTCGGGCTTCATCTTTCTCATGGATCGGTCGGGTGTGACCTGTGTAGAGTAAGTTCATCCCGGGATTCTCAGTTCTCTTCAGTTACTTTGGTTCCGTTAGGGCATGGACTTAAATCTTTACCAACTTTTGGCCTGGTGACTTTCTGGGGGCAGAAAGTGTCTGTGGTGGGGAGAATTGTCACACCCCGACCGCGGATGTCCGAAATTTTTTTCTCCTTTCTTAGTCTCGGTTTAAATTTTTTGAAGATTAATTGCGTTGGCGGTTTTGCGCCGGTGCGTGGTCACTGCATCGTTAGCGGTGACCGTGCGTTCAGCCCGGGTGACCGTGTGTTCACCCGGCATGTTTAAATATTATAATTTTTATGTTGATATTTTTTTATTAACGCTATTTAAGTTGTGTAATTAACATGATAGTTAATTTTATTTTATATATGTTTATTTATGTTATATATATATATGTATAATAATGTATATATACATATAGGTCTATATATGTTTATGTATATATCTATATATGTATAAATATATATGTGTGTAGTATCTTTAAATTATCTAATTATTTTAAATATTTGATCAAAATAATTATTATTAGAATTAGCTAATTTATCATTTATTATTATTAAAAGTTTTATCATTATTATTATAAAGTTTCATTATTATTATTATAAAGTTTTTATATTATTATTATTATAACGTTTTATTATTATTATTAACATTAAAATGTTTTATTATTATTATACATTTTATTATTATTATTATAATGTTTTACTATTATTATTATTATACTTATTAACATTATTCTTATAATGTTATTATTAGTATTATTATAATTATAATTATTTTTATTTTTATCATATATATATATATATATTAATTTAACCCTAATCCTACCCCCCTACGCAGCCGCCACCCCGTTCCCCTTTTCTCCTTCTCTCTCCCCGCGACCCCCGCCCACCTCTGCGCAGCAGCTCCCGGCCCTCCGTGCAGCCCACGCCATCCCGGCCTCCCTCTGTCGCCGCACCCTCCATCTCCATCCCGGCCCTCCGGCGCTCCGCCCCGCTCACCCCACCCTCCGGTGCTCCGCCCCGCTCATCCCGTCCCTCCGGCGCTCTGCCCCTCTCAGCCCGCCCTCCGGCCTCCGTCCCGGCCTCCGCACCCAGCAGCCGCCGCTGCCGTCCCCGACCCCCCCCCCCCCCCGCACGACCGGCCCGTCGCCGTCTCGCTCGCGCGACCCCACCGTGCCCAGCGGTAGTCTCCCTCTCCCCTGTCCCGGCTTCCCCGGCCCTCTCCGCCGCTCCCCGTCCCGCGCACCGCGCCCGGCCCCCCTCTTTCCCTTTGTCGCGCCAAGCCACCCCTCCCCGGCATCCACGCGACCTCCCCGTGACCCCGGCTCCTCCTGCGCCCTCCACCGCTCACACCTGCACCGACCACCGTGCTGCCCTCCCTGCCACCGCCCTCCAGCACCTCCCTGTTCCGGCCAGCCTCCGGCCGAACCCCAGCCCCGGACTTCTCCTCCGTAACCCCCCTCCGCTGTAAGTTTTGTTTTTATTTTTATTACGTTTTGTTTTTTTATCATATTAATAATAATATTATTATTAATGTTATAAGATTAATATTTTTCTATTATTATTATTTTTATTATTATATTATGTTGTTATTTTTATTATTATATTATGTTATTATTACTATTTTTATTATTATCATTATTATATTATTATTATTCTTATATTATTATTATCATTATTATGTTAATATTATTATATTATAATTATATCATTATTGTTACTATTATTATTAAATTATTACTTTATTATTATTATCATATTATTATCATGTTATTATTATTATTATTATTATTATTATCATTATTGTTATGCGAATATTATTATTATTATTATTGTTATGATGTTATTATTAATACATTATTATTATTATTATTATTATTATCATGTTATTAAGTTATTATTTTTATTATTATTTCTATATTATTATTATGATTATTTTATTATTATTATTATTATTATTACTATTATCTTATCATTTTTATTAGTATTATATTATAATATTATAATTATGCTAAGTTATTATTATTATCATTATATTATTATTATTGTGATTATATTATTGTTATATTATTATTATACTTATTAAATTGTTATTGTTATGTTATTCTTGTTATTAAAGTATGTTATTATTATTATTATTATATTATTATTATTAAGATTATTATTATTATTATTATTAAGTTATTATTTTGTTATGATATTGTCATTATTATGATTATGCTATTATTATTATTATTATATTATTATTGTTATTATTATTGTATTATTATATTATAATCATGCCATGTTATGATTGCCATTATTATTATATCATTATTATTATTATTATATTGTGTTATTACTATTATGATGTTATTGTTATCACCATTATTATTTTCACATTATTATTATTATGATTGTTATTACTATTATGTTATTATTATCGCTGGACCCGTTTAACGGTCTTTTGTTTTAGGACCGGTTTGACGGCGCAATACGATGCGACCATTACGCCACGGGAGTTTTGCACCGTGTCTTTTTTCGTTCCGAGCTGCATCTTGAGGTAGGTCTCCCTTTGCACTCGCCTTTAAATTAAGAATTTATTTATTCCCTGTCTTTTATTGAATTTCTATAAATTTAAAAGTAATATTAAGTAGTTATTTATAGTTTGGTGATCTGCTGATGATAAAAGCTGTTTTAATTCTAGTGTTTCATTGAAAGTGTTTTCTTGGATTTAATTGTGTGCTTCCATGGTAGTGTTGCCAAATGGTTCTTCCTGAATA
The DNA here is from genome assembly GCA_963277665.1 of Viscum album. Lineage (NCBI taxonomy): Eukaryota > Viridiplantae > Streptophyta > Magnoliopsida > Santalales > Viscaceae > Viscum > Viscum album. The sequence continues at coordinate 1,891,056,387 of OY728165.1, read as the reverse complement.
ATGAAAGACATGTTGAATTGGGGTTTGAAATATTTTTGGCGTGTGTAAATTAGTAGATGTATTGTTACTGGAAATGGTGTTTTTCTTAGAACATTGATTAGAGGGAATGTCGTATGACCTTTAAACTTGTTTTTGGAAACTTTATGTGTGGTTCTTGGTTGTTGAAAAATGTTTCCTTTTGATGCATGATTAAAGGTTTGGATTTCATTTGAGAAATAGTATTCCTTAAAAAGGTGATTAATGGACCGTTTGGATCTTGATAAAAGTGGGGTGTGTTTTGATATTGGAAAATAATTCTACTTGTGAAACCAATGTGTTCCAGGTTTAATACGCTGATTTGGGGTTTCTTAAATAAAGTTCTAAGTGTGTTTCTGGTTTTCAGTAAAATGGTGTGTCATATCCCTTTAAAAATTCTTTAGTTTTAATTGGTCAAAATGTAAGTGATATGACGGCCTGGTTGGCAATTTATCAAATGTGAAGTGATTATACATATATATATATATACGTACTTGTGAGGGCATCTCTACAGGGGGACTTCCCTTCTAGGGTTGTCGTGTAGCGATGTCCGTGTAAGGGGTTGGCAAGTGCGGTGAGACGAGTCATGCGTGTGTGGGCCTCCCACTTACATAGTGTTACTAAAACCACCATGGGTTCCTGGGCTTCTTGTAGATTATCGAGTGACAGTTTCTTGCTAACCCTAATTAGACGGGTTAGTACCCCCTGGAGTTGTGGACAGGCCAGGAGGGATGTGCCACTGGTTGGCTATTAGGGTGGCCAGTTGGTTATTGAATATGGAGTACCATGCCGGCAGGTAGTCTGAACCTGAGTACGTCTAGGGGTTTTCTAGGGATGTTTAGGATCACCCATGGTTATTGCTGATAACTTCTGGTTTATTTTTACTTGCACTTGATTTTCCTTGCTTGTTTACCTTTACTTTCACTTGTTTTCCCTGCTTGTTTACTTTCAGTCATCCTTCACAGCCTGTACTGTTAGACTTTAGGAAAATGGTTTTCAAATGAAAATGCTTTATTCTCTTTGGGTAAGATTTGAAAATGTAACACTTTGGTTTTTGGAATGAGTTTAAAACAGATGAAAGGGAACTAACTTAAAAAAAGAATAAGACAAATGTCTCGTGTTTGATTTTCAAGTAAATCATTATGAAAGCTTACTTTTATACATTGTAGTTCAAACCTGGAATATGTGGATTCTTTGTTTACTGGAAGTGTTTTGGGTTTAGTTGTGGGGCTCACCTACTGAGTACTTTTTGTGCTCATGCCTATCTTTTACCTTTTCAGTTGCAGGTTTCTCGTGTTCAGGTTTTCCTGGCTTGAGTCGCTCAGTGAGGGAGCGACGGTGGTTGTAGTTGGGTGGTGACCTGCGAGGTCACGTGGAGGTATGTTGTGGGGTAGTTTTGTTTATGTCTTTAGTGTTCATCTGTTTGTTTGGTTTATATTTTTTCTTTGATCCTGTTTTTAGTTTGGTCTGAAATCGTTCCCAACGATTGAAATTTTTAATGCCCGGTACTTGTTGCCATCCTGGGGAGATCGGGAACGCTCCTCGGGACTTACTACGGACCGGCTCGGGTGACCGGTTCAGGGTCAACCCGGGCTGGTTCGTGACACAAATACTCTCTCAACTTCCCTCACTACAACCTATAGGCCTTATTTTTATCCGAAAGCCAACCTAAGGAGCCATTTTGATCAAATCAAAAGGAAGAATCTGATGAAGAGGTAATGTTTTCACCACCCTTTTTCAAATTCAGTTCTTCTTCAACTTCTTATTTATTTGTTATTCCCATTATCAAATAATGAATCCAGTATCTCCTATATACTGAAATATTATTATAAATATGGTATAACCATATTCAGTATTATATCCATCCTTTGAATGACATTTCACCATACGTGCGTACGTACGGCTTACCGTCTCCACGTCGTGGTGTAATGGTTATTCAATATATTATTATTTGGATGGGTATAATAATGATTTTGAATTCATGTAAATAATAAATATAACATGATAATGATTCTGTATATTTGATATACCATCCAATTATATATTATTTTAATATCAAAAGAATGATATTGTCGCTTGTACGTACGTACGGTCTACCATCTCCACGAACGTGATGAGATTCATTCTCCATCATATCCATTCAAGTATAATTTTCATTTGATGATTAAAAATAGTATTTAAGGACTTGATATAATTCTGGATATTAAGAAGATACAACCTATCCATAACAAACACGGCTTATGTAACAAAACATATAAAATTAAACGACTAAGTTAACACCCGAAACAACTATAATTCTAAGATATTATTAACAAAGCAATGTTAAAAGATCATATTTTATATCATATTAATGTATATGATTCTTGAATAATTTAATAACAATTATTTCACCATTATACAGGAGTTTAACCTACCCTCAACCAAGGAAAAGTACAAGGTAATGGTTTATTTCACAATCTCTTCATTATCCGAGGTTGTTTATACGTAATAATCTACTGGGATCTCTTTATGAGCCACATCCAAGTTTCTTAAAAATATTTTTCAAAACATTATTTGTATTTTACAGAATATGGGTTAATGTCATTTATACACTTATTGACTTTTTATACGAAGTTTATAAGGAAATATTTCCATCGTTTTCAAAACAAGGTCCTTTTTATCCTTTTCGACAGAATAAAGGTAAGAATGTCTTTTTTTAATTTATACGGAGGGTGCAGCTATTTTCCACCATTATAGAATTTTCAAAGCTTCCCTTACAAGATTATAAAGATATTTTCAAAGTAAATGTTTTATTTTATAATTATGTGACTTTTAAATGATTTCAAAATGAATATTTTAAGAATTTCTGAAAGGTACTCTTTATCCAAATCATAATTTTAATTGTTTTAAATATTTATCTTTCTAAATCTTTTTAATTAATGTCCATGTTTTCAAAATGATTTTAAGGATTTATTTATATGGACATGAATGTTTTTAAATGATATTTCTTTTCAAAAGTTTCGAAGTGGTATGGGACACTTTGATTCAAAAATCTCTTTTAAATTACTTCCTTAATAAATGTGTGACTTTTAAATGATTTCAAAAAATAGATATTTCCCCTGAATAGTTTTGATTTCATCTATGTCAACATCCTTTTATGGATTTTAAGTTTATTTCAGGTTGATTTATTATAATACAAAAAATCCATATTGTTTTGGCATTTTTCTGATGTGTTTGACTATGGATGTGTTATTCTAATACCATTCGTGGTTTATGGATGTAGTATTTACATTTCGTATGCTAGTTTTAATATGACTGTTTATGTTATGTTTGAACCTTTTCATATGGGAATTCATTGGACTTAGTATTTGATTGGTGGATCCCGCTATAGCTCCTTGATGCATCGGTAGGTCTCATGAGACAAACTAGTGTCTTGGCACAAGGCCTTGACAAAATCTTATTTGTAGTCTTGGCACGAGGTTTTGGCTATGTGGTTATGATAGTCTGGCATTATGCATTCCATCATTATGAAAGTGGCTATTGATATTTCATGTGATTATTCGATTAGTAGAATATCCATGTGAATAAGTAATTGAAATTATTTCATTTTATTTTTCCCATACTATGTTGACGTTTAAGTTTAAAAGGCTTTTGTTTTAGTTATACATTTCCTTAAATGTTTATGATTATTTATGAAAGTTTCCACTGTATTGCTTACGGTTATGGAGCGTTTGAGGTCACCCCTTGCTATGTTTTATTTTTCCCAGGATTCCAAGAAGTATATTGTGATTGATAAGAAGGGTTAAGACAAGGGAATGATGGCATTCATGACGGATTATTTATTTTGTTTTGTATATTATGAAGTGTAATGTAACATTCATGTATGTAATCTATTTTCCAAGATTTCTAAACTAATCGGTCCTTTGGGACTTGATTCCTTGTGATCATGCCAATGTTAGGTAATAATGCACCGACTCTGGGTAACTGGGGTTAGGGCGTTATAGTTTCTATCAGAGGAAGTTTAGCAATAACCGTGGAAACTAGATTTAGATAAAATCTGAATAGAGCACATAGCCTTAATATAGAATTTGAAGATTAGTATATAATAACATCCTAGAATTTTGGTATTGTGGAGATTTTGTGAGTTTTCCGAGCAGTAAATCTTTGTCTTGATACGAGCTGGTAGAGGCGGCTCTGGCACAGATATACCTAGGGGTAAAACCCGAAAACACCGCTTTGAGCTAGACTCGAACGGGAACTGGTGCACGACAACGGGCCTTGCTGCACTCCTGGTTACGACACTTCCTGGGGATATGCTTTGGATAATTCTCATTTTCCTTACAAACCATTATGAAGGGCTCATGAGTATATACTTACTCAAAGAAAACATTTTTATTATTATGGATTATATCCATAAACTGTTCAATTTTCGTTAGGTATTTTACTAGTTTGGAATTATTCATTGCAATTCATAAACTGACCTAGTTTATGCTACAGTATAGCCCATTAGAAGGAATGTGAACTCCAGTAATAAGTATGATCTGAAAAGTAAGAAGGATCATATCTTCTTGGTATTGAGCTATCATTTAGAAGTGAAATAGTCTCCCACGTATTATCATCATATGAAGAAATAGTATCATGTGTGGATAAGATAAATAAAGATTTTACTGAGTCCTATGGATTTGAAGGGAAGAAAGAGAAGAAAATGATGGAAGAGAGAAAGATGGATAAAGGGAAGAGGGAAAAGAATAATTCCCCCATATTTGATAACTATGGGAAAAACCACCCTAGAACTTGCCTGAAAGGAATGAGAGTTTGTTATAAGTGTGTAGGAAAAGGGCACCAAGTACGTGACTACAAGGGTAAAAAAATGGTTTCAAATGTACAATTCTTCATTTGCAAGGAGTTTAGACACATTGCGAACCTATCATCAGACTATGAAGCAAATGATGCTATTGGAAAAACATCAAGTTATGATAATACCACAGATGAAGAGGAATGATTAGAGTTCTTATGTTGATTATGCCATTTGAGTGTTGTATCAGCAATGTACTTGTTATAATAATTATGGAGTATATATGGATTGTTCTGCAGTACTGTTTCATTGAGTATTTTAGATTTTATGGTACTAAGAAAAGTGACTCTACAGTAAGTTAAACTTTGTGTAAATTACATGGTTGAAGGAATGTTAAACCTTAATACGGTCTTATTATTGAGGTACTTATTTTGGAATAAGATATGGTTGATTTGGGTAAATTATATTGGATATTCATGACTACCTTGAAACCGATTAAAGATTTGTATATTCCATAATTGTTGGATTTTACAACATTTTTGGATGGATGAAGTATATCCAGCATTCTATATGGAATAAGGGAGCATGAATGTAATCGATACGGATTATGGTAATTCAGGTTGTTTCAGTGTTTTAAAAGAATACATGATGAAGGTATTCATATGCTATTACGGGGTAAAAAGGATCTACATTATGTTTAACTCTCTTAAAAATGATGGACTGCGAGTTTTGACAGAAGTAGTTTGCATAATTCTAGTTTGATATTAATTTTGGATTGCCATAAAAGGACAACCTAGAGGTCGGGCGGCAACCCGTTGCGACTGGAAAGGCCGCGAGACATGAACCCGCAACCGAAGGGCGACAAGGGTGTATCACCTACCACTGGACCACGAGATGTCCTGGATTAAATAATGTAGTTTATTTTAAGAAGGTCTAGTAGATGAATTATATATTCATTTTTTAACCCGATATGAATAGGATAAATAGAATATTATTTTTATGTTCTATTATCTTTTAGAGTGAAAGATGAGTTTGTGGTAGAACATAGTTAAAGGATGAGACTCTACTTGTCAAGTATATATTTTTCTTCTTCTCTTATTCAATGAAGAAATTAATTCTTATACTTTAGTGAAGGGATCTTAAAAAAATTTGTTGTCCTAATACCATATGTTTTGCTGAACTGATGGTATTTTAAATCATCATAGATTGATGAATTTAAGGCCCTAAATTTTACAATTGTTTGTGATTGATGACCTCAATAACTACCTATAAATATTTATGTTTTTCCTCCAATTATATGTCTTTAATTTCCACCAATGTTCTCCGAATAGGGGTCATAATTTGGTGGTGACCCTTTCATTTCTCTTTTCCTCTTATTAAGACTAAATTTTATTAACCAAATTTCTGAGGTGGGGTTTCCCACAAAGATGTTTTCTATATTCAACCTTTTATTTTCGAAGAATAATTTCAAATTGCGAGGACGCAATTTATTGAAGGAGGGGAGAATGTAACACCCCAAGCTTCTAAGGTACTCTTCTCTTAGAATAATGTGATAGCGTGTGTTGTATGCAACATCGAGTTCTGACACACCACAACCAATCAAACTAGCCGTTATTAATAGTAATACCTAATTTTTAAAATTATATATATTTTATATTTCAAAATGGACTTCATTTTTGGATTCGGAATATCGAAATTATCCTAAGTTGAATTTTTGGTATTTTTCTGAAAACTTCCAATTTTTATGAATAGTGAAAAATACTTAAAAAACATTTTTAGTCAAAATAATTTATAGTGATAAATTATACTATTGAGTGGTTTTAAAGGATAATTAGAATATATTTTTACGATTTTATCCAATGGTGTTGATTAGAATTAATTTCACTTTGAAATTGGACATAACTAATTGTCAATCTTTTGATATATATTGTTTCTTAAAAACACGCTATTTGGTGTGACGGCGTGAATTAATTATAAAATTAATTAATGCAACTTATATGTTTGGAATCATGTAAAATAAACATCATTTTTGAATTCGGAATATCAATTATAGCTTAGGGTAAAATTTTGGCATTGTTCTGAAAAACTTCAATTTTTGTTGAATAGTGAAACCACTAAGTGGTAGTTAAAAAACTAAATTTTTCGTAAAACATAATTTTACCACTTCTTTGAGTGGAATTTCGAAAATCTGAGAGACATGTTTAATATCAAGTAGTAAAATGTGGTTCATTGAGATGAAAATAATTTTTGGTGAATTGTAACTTTTTACTTTTATTTACCATGGTTAAAAGTAAATAGGGTAATTAAGGGTAAAAATGATCCTAATATTACCCTAACACATGTCCTAATACTATTGGAAAAGTGTATCTTGACCAAAAACAACCTTATGAATAAAATATTATCATTTAGGTCCACATGGATTAGAGTAGGACATTTATTATTATTTAACTCAAAGAAGAGTTAAGAGAGTTAAAATCAATGTTTATTTAGTAAAACATTTTTAATATAGAGTTATACATAAGATAAATTCGATTTTTAATATTCATTAGAAAGATAAAAATATTTCCTACATAATTATATGTTTCTTATAATTTTTAGACATTAAATATGTTAATTTATTTATGACATAATGATGATGAAATAATTACCATAATATTGAAAAAATTAAAATAATTGATATTATAAATACCCAAATAGATATAATTTGAGACTTTTTATGAATTAAAATAATTTTATATATTAATATTACATGTTAGGATTCACGTAATTAACTCTTTACTAAGTAATAATTCTTTTATGATTTTCACAAAAATCAATTGTTGAATAGTGTCAAAATTGACATAAAAGAGGTTTTAAAACAAATAATATATTATTAATTGATATTAAATGTCTAAAAATCTAATTATCAGCCAAGAGACTTATATCATGATATTTTTATCATTAATGGATGACATGGGGGTCTCTTGGATGAATATAGTACGTTTATTAACTATATAATATAAAAATACAATGTGACATGGTAAGTGTCAAACTAATTAACTAAAAGTTAAAACTAAATGATAAAGTTAATATAATAACCCAAACCTATATAAATTATATTGGTTGAGTGTTTTTTGACCCATCCCCACCCTAACCTTTAAATAATCCACTTTTGAGCCATTTTAAAAAGAATATGAATTTATTGTAAAATAATATTTCTAGCTTTTCCAAAGGTGCCCCTCACCCCTCTAATAAAAGGGAACTCCCCCTTCTCATTAACTAACACCTTCAAAGCCTTTTTTAGCGAAAACCTGACCAAATACTCTCTAATCTTGCCTAAATATAACCTAGAGGCCTTAGTTTTATCATAAAGCCATCCTAAGGATCCATTTTGATCAAATTAAAAGGAAGAATCCGAAGAAGAGGTACTGTTTTCACCACCCTTTTTCAAATTCATTTCTTCTTCAACTTCTTCTTTCTTTGTTATTCCCATTCTAAAATAATGAATCGGTATCTCCTATATACTTTAATATTATTATAAATATGGTACAACCATATTCAGTATTCTATCCATCCTTTTATTAACATGTCACCATACGTGCGTACGTATGGCTTACCGTCTCCACGTCGTGGTGTAATTGTTATTCAATATATTATTATTTGGATGGGTATATTAATGATTTTTAATTCATGTAAATAATAAATATAACATGATATTTATTCTGTATATATGATATACCATCCAATTATATATTATTTTAATATCAAAATAATGATATTGTCGCTCGTGCGTACGTACGGACTACCGTCTCCCCGAACGCGATGAGATTCATTCTCCATCATATCCATTCAAGTATAATTATCATTTGATGATTAATAATATTATTTAAGGACTTGATATCATTCTGGATATGAATAAGATACAACCTATCCATAACAAACACGGCTTATGTAACAAAACATATAAAAGTAAACGAGTAAGTTAACACCCAAAACAACGATAATTCTAAGATATTATTAACAAAGCAATGTTAAAAGATCATATATGATATAAAATTAATGTATATGATTCTTGAATAATTTAATAACAATTATATCACCATTATACACGAGTTTAACCTACCTTCAACCATGGAAAAGTACAAGGTACAGGTTTATTTTTCAATCTCTTCATTATCCGAGGTTGTTTATACGTAATAAACTACTGGGATCTTTTTATCAGCCACATCCATGTTTCTTAAATATGTTTTTCAAAAAATTATTAATATCTTACAGAATATGGGTTAAAGTCATTTATACCCTTGTTGACTTTTTATACGAATTTTTTAATGGAATCTTTCCGTCGTTTTCCAAACAAGGTCCTTTTAAACTTTTTTGACAGAATTAAGGGAAGAATGACTTTTTTTAACTTATACAGAGGGTGCAGCTATTTTACAGTGTTATAAAATTTTCAAAGCTTCCCTTACAAGATTATAAGGATATTTTCAAAGTAAATGTTTTATTTTATAGTTATGTTACTTTTAAATGATGTCAAAATGAATATTTTATGAATTTCTGAAAGGTACTCTATATCAAAATCAGAATTTTAAATGTTTTGAAGATATATATTTCAAAATATTTTTAATTAATGTCCATGTTTTCAAAATGATTTTAAGGATTTATTTATATGGACATGAATGTTTTGAAATGATATTTATCTTCAAAAGTTTCGAAGCGGTATGGGACACTTTGATTCAAAAATCTATTTTAAATTACTTCCTTAATAAATGTGTGACCTTTAAATGATTTCTAAAAAATAGATATTTCTCTCAAATAGTTTTGACTTCATCTATGTCAACATCCTTTGAAGGATTTTAAATTAATTTGAAGTTGATTTATTATGATACAAAACTTCCATATTGTTTTGAAGTTTTTGTGATGTGTTTGATTGTGGATGTGTTATTCTTATACCATTCGTGGTATATGGATGAAGTATTTACATTTCGTATTCTAGTTTTAATACGAATGTTTATGTTATGTTTGAACCTTTTCATATGGGAATGCATTGGACTTAGTATGTGATGGTTGGAGTCCGATATAGCTCCTCGATGCATTGGTAGGTCTCATGAGAAAAACTAGTGTCTTGGCACAAGGCCTTGACAAAATCTTATTTGTAGTCTTGGCACGAGGCCTTGGATATGTGGTTATGATAGTCTGGAATTATGCATTCCATCATTATGAAAGTGGTTATTGATATTGCATGTGATTATTTGATTAGTATAATATCCATGTGAATAAGTAAATGGCATTATTTCATTTTATTTTTTCCATACTATGTTGATGTTTAAGTTTAAAAGGATTTTTTTAGTTATACATTGCCATATATGTTTATGCTTATTTATGAAAGTTTCTGCTGTATTGCTTATCGTTATGGAGAGTTTGAGATCACCCATTTCTATGTTTTATTTTTCCCAGGATTCCATGAAGTATATTGTGATTGATAAGAAGGGTTCAGAAAAGGGATTAATGGCATTCATAAAGGATTATTTATGTTGTTTTGTATGTTATGAAGTGTAATGTAACATTCATGTATGTAATCTATTTTCCAAGACTGCTAAACTAATCGGTACTGTGGGAATTGATTCCTTGTGATCATGCCAATGTTATGTAATAAGGCACCGACTCTAGGTAACTGGGGTTGGGGCGTTACAATATCTGAAGCTGAAATTGTTCAATAACATCTAAAGGATGCTGAGAAAGCTTCCGAGAAAATTCTGGTACCAGAATCATTCTTAGTAGAAGCTTTACATGAGACTCTGAAAAAGATGTATGTGACTTTGGAAAATGTCAGAGAAAAATAAGTAGAAGAAGTAGAAGAAGAAGAGGAAGAAGAAGGCTGTGGTAATACCGAAGATCTCATTAAGAAAGTAGAGGAGTTTCATGAAAATAAATTTTAATATGAGAAACTCTCTATCTAAACTTCTAATGCAGAATCATCAAATCTTGATACCCCTTGGAAAGATGAGAAAGGTGAAGATGAAAAGGTTGAAGAATAAGTGAAAAATATGTCTAATGAATAAATTTCTAATTATGATTTCATACACTCAGAGGATGTTGAGGCATGAGCTGAGAAAGAAGAGATAGTTGAAGATAAAATTTTTCTGATGTCTTACAGTGAACATGAATCCTCAGATTAGGAATCCATTCTAAAGGCTAATAAGTGAAAATAGGTGGTTGTTGATACACCCATTAAAGCTGTTGTAATGAAGAAGGAAGCTGGTGGACCTTCAAAGAGTAAACTTTAAGAGCTAGAAAATGAAACCTCACCATACAAAGTTTTAGATTTTGAATCATTATTCATTGAACATGATTTAATTGTTCTGCCATTGAAGAAACTTTTTGGGACCATTTTGATTTTTCCAAGAATTGACTCCATATTCCAAATGATTCAACACAAACTTAATCAGAAATCAGATTCAGTATCCATGGTGATGGATTAGTCTGTCAAGCTAGAGGCTGATTTAAAAACTTTTCAGAAACTAGGAAGCCCACAACAGATCCTGCAAGAAGATAACCAGTTGTTCAAGGAAAACAATAGAATATATGCAGATTCTTAAAGAATTTCATGAATGTTTAAAGGATAAATTTGGCACTAATGATAGTAAGATAATGGATCTTACAAGTAGCTTTGAGGAGAAGCTTACACTGGATCAAAATACTCACATTCAAGGAGTAAAGGATTTGAATGGGAAACTGTATTTAGTTACTCAAAGATGGAAGAGAGAAAGAGGTCTCAAGATTGAGATTGAAGAGAATCTAGTAGAGCAGGAAGAATTCTTGAAGGCTCAGGCTGAAATTCTTAAGGGTTAGGAAGAAAAAATCAAAGCCTTAGAAAAGAAAGCATCGAATCAGGATATGATTCTTAAGTGATCAGAGGAAGATCATAAGGAGCTCAAAAAGATGAAAACAATAGTGAGTAAGTTCATACCCAAGGAAAAGGAAGGATAAATTTGTTCAACTCTGATATATTTTTGTATTTATCTTCCTTGAATAAATTTTTCGTATCATAATGAAATACTTGGTTTCTTGTCTTTTGGATGTGTTCTATTAATTTTTCAGGTACTACAATTTCCTTCCCTTTCCCTATATTCTTTCTTTAAAATAAAAAAGGGTGAGAAAGGAAAAAAGAATATGAATAAAATAACATATGTCCCTAAGTAAGGCGGGTTCATCTAAAGGGGAGTTTCAATCAACGAAATTTCAGTATGCAATAAAATTCCAAATCCCAATCTAGATATATAGAATACGATCCTTAGTGTTCCAAAGCCTAAGGGGGGTTTAGTCATATTCATCTTTGCCCATGTGTTATGGGAGATAATATTTACTTTTAGTGTTTAGAAAAATATTTTCTAAGGTCCTTATATTCCTTTCTGTAAGGATGTTTGTTGTTTCCAAAAAGGGAGAGATTGTTGGGTCAATAAGGTTTCCTTATGACTTTTCCATTTCTTCATGTTTTTGGGAGTTTTCTGAGTCAATATGATTTCCTTATGACTTCTTCCATTCCTTCTTGTTTTGAAAATCACAAACACCTTATCCTAAGGAAAATCTACTTTAACCTATTCTTTACTCTAATAAGTGAAATTTTCCATCTCCAAGGAAATTTATCCTTACCATGTTTTTCATTTTTCATTATTTTGTCTATTTGTAAAATTAGGTTTCATATTTCAAACATAGGAATCATATAATACCTATATATAGATAAATCTGTTTTCAGGATCAGAATTCACATTCTGAGTTCTCTAAATTTAGACTTCGAACTCTTATATGTTCAGAATTTGAATTCCACTGAATTTAGACTCCAAAAATTTATGAGTTTAGACTCTTAATTCTTGTGAATTTAGACTCTGAACTCTTTTGTGTTCTGACTCCGAGTTCTATGAATTCCGACTTTGAACTCTTATAAGTTCAGACTCTGAATTCCACTGAATTCAGACTCTGAAGTATTATGAGTTCTGACTCTGAGTTCCCTGAATTCAGACTCCGAACTTTTATGAGTTCAGACTATTAATTCTTATGAATTCAGACTCCGAACATTGTATGTTCTGGTTATGAATTCTTGGGAATTCAGATTCCAAATTTCCTTGAAATTCTGACTCTAGAATTTTATAAAATTCAGGTTCCAAATTCTTTGGAAAATATAATCTTAAAATCCTTATATTATAGTTACCGAATGTATTTTTAGTTAGACTCCGAACTATTTTTCCTTACTCATCGAAAAATGGTTTTATTTCTGCACCGTATTTTTGCTTACCCATGTTTTGGTTACAGAATGATGTTGTGAATTTAGTTACTAACTAAACTTTGATTGAGTGATATGTGTATAGGTCCCTCCAAAATTCAAGGAAATATATGGCCGTTGGAGGAGGGATTCGACCGTTAAATTTGTGCCTATAAATAGGATCTCAGTTGAACAAGCTCAAAAAACTTTGATAAATCTAGAGATAACATTTAGATAAATTGATTTCTAGAGAAAGAAACTTTATTTCACAGTGCGTACTTAACACCTTGTTCAGAATTTCTTTTTGTGACTCCGAATTTTGCTGAGTACATTCGAGGGCTTCCAGGGATAGAAAGACTGAGTTGTTTACTACCTTGAAGTTGTGGGCTTGTGAGGATAGCAAGATAGACTCTGATCATCATATCGTGGGCTTACCCTAGTGTGGGTTAGGCAGACTTCCATGAATTTATAAATAAAGGGACCTTTATCTATGTTTTTTGGATACCCTTCTCTTTGGGTTAAAATATTTACAACTTGTTACTTGTATTGTTTCATGTTTTTCGATGCATTTTGTTTGTTGAGGAATGTATAACTATCATATACTTTCTCATACTTGTATACTCTGATTTAGTAAGACTCTACACACATTACGGTTGAATCTTTATCTTTGTAATCATTTTTATAGTTTCATTTCAGGAACCACATTTCTTGAATCACATTCTCGAAATCACATTTCCATAATCATACAAGTTTTTGGAAATAGAGGTTCTATGAATTAACCATGTTTAACTTTGTTAAATAATATAAAGGTTTCAAACCAACGTTAAAAGTTCTTAGAGAATTTTTAAATTATACAATTCAACCCCTCTTGTATATTGAGCATCTACATTATCATTTCAATACTACATTTATTATCATATTGATCTTATAACTTCTTGAGAGAACTGTACCATGCTTGATTTAACTAGAATTTCATTTATTCCTATCAAAACATTAGGGTTTTAGGTACTTATGTATTAAATGATTAAGGATTTTTTTTATATTAAAACCTCTATTTAAAAGAATCCTTTTTATAATGTCCTACATTTATCATTTAATCCTTGTAGCCCATTGAAGCCATGAAAATCCTACTAAGTTAGAAACATTACAAGCCAATTTTCCCTATCCAACCAACTCTTGAAGTGAACATGAAAAATGTAGTTGATCTTATGTTTGGGGAAGCTGTTTTGTGTTGTGCTACCACATTCATGATAATTTGAGTGGAAAATTAAATTCTGAAGAGGTGTTTTTCCACTGATTGAAATCATTATATTGAATGTTGTGCCTTTTCTGGAGTTATCATGATATGTGAAGTAGTTCCTTTTTTGGAACATTCATGATAAGTGAATTTTTTTCCTTTCTAGATCATCTAATAGAGGGAGAATGTTGTTCTTATCTAGAGCTTTCAAAAAACAAATCATGCTTTAGAAGATTGACAGTTTTATAACTAAAATGCTGAATAGTATGTACATTAATTTATTTTTTAGGATGATAAACATGAATTGATGCTATTGGGATTGAGGAGGAGACCATATTTATGTTAAAATTATATTATTGAAATTTTGATTAAAAAATAGTCAAACTCTCCTCATTCAGCCTCAGAATGTATCACATCGAAATCCTACCATCTGAAATCCATAGAACAACCCTGAAATGTCCTCATGACTAACATATGTCCTTGAATCACATCAATTGATGATGTAGGAATTTATCAAGCCTCTGGATACCCTTGTTTTATTTTAGATGAGAAATATATTTTAGAAAAATTGACATTTGTGTGATAAGAGAAAATCCAAGTGAGGTAAGTGTTTTGTGCATGAGAGGATAAATGAAGTGGACATATATTGAATGATATAAATATATAACATGAAATAATGTTTTTTATGAGGCATTATGTGTATTATTTCTTGGTGTGGAATTTTTTTATCTCAAGGATATGTGCTTTAAAATTTGTTTCGATTTGATATTGATGTTTACTTGTCACAGTTTTTTAGAATAATTGATATAAGGTTTTCCCAGGATTGCAAAAGACTATGTGTGGGGGAGTTGATAAAACAAATTTTTATTGAATATTTTATTGATATTAAATGATAAAATTCATTCACATTTTGTTATGTGTGTTTATTTATACAATATTTGAGATTATATCATTCATTTGAAAATTTGATGGAAATTCCAGTTTTACCAAGTAAAGTACAATGTAGTATTTCAACGATAAATGTTTCAATATTTATTATTTGAACATTGACTTTTGTAACTGTGTTCCTAAATTAATGGGATACAACTTTTTTTCAGGACATTAGAGCTAAATCGTGCCTTTGGATGGACTAAATAGACCATGAAGTCAGAGGTGGGCTGAACCTGCCAGATTGGATATTGGTTGTGTATCTGGGTGATAACTTCTACATACGATATTTTATGGCACCCAAATTTTAAGATTATCTCTCCAAAACAATTGTGCACAAATAATTAATCCATAAGAATAGATGGTACACCGGTTTCAGTGGTCAATTGGGAAGTTCACATTGTATTAATATATTTGGCCGAGATTCCCCCTTCACACTTGAAACACCTTTAAGCCTAGCCTCCCCTCCACACTATAAATTTTTTTTCACTCAATTCCATGGTTGGTAGTGGAATTTGGAAGGTTTTTACAAAAGTATGTATCTTTGGATCCCCTGAAAACTCATGGAATAAGTAAGGCCTTCTGCAGACATCTCTTCCAATAAGGATCTCCTCTCCCACCTCCTCTTTGTATTAATTTTATATCATGCTTGTATCTTGAATTTTTCTTCAATTAATCTTATGTGTTTTTCCTTCTCATCCTCTTATATTACTCATTGGGCTGGAATTAAATAGTGGAGATGAGATTGGGTTCTACCCTTATAATACTTTGCTTATGCGAAATGTATCCACGATGACCACACTTCCCGTGGTAGAGTAGTTTTCTTAGTGGTAGATCTATCTTCTACCCTCTTCATTTAATTATTTTGAATCATTGAGATAATTAATTCACTAAATATTATCCATGAATATAATTTTTATATTATTAAAAACTAATCAATAAATTGATCAATTAAATCAAAAACATGCGAGGTCAAGTATTGTGTAATTTTGAGAGTGGGATCTTAATTGGTAATACAAGACCAAATGGGATAAGTTTTTAGACTTCAAATATAATCCCTAAATTCAATAAATCCTAATTTTTATAATTGATATGTTCTATAATTAACCACTGACCATAATCTATCCTTATAACATCAATCAAATCAAGGTGAGACAATTGCGTGTTCTGAAGCTAGCCTAGGGTTTAAGTAATTTCTTCTTTGTGGTTAAGTTAACTCCTATAGGGTTCGAGGGTTAAAAAAATTAGGGGATCAAAATTTAGTGGGAATTAATTTAAATGATAATGGTTAATAAGTAAATGAAGTGGTAGTGTTATATCGATTACATATTTTAGGAATATTTTCTAAAAAAGTATCTTCTCGTTGTTTCTTATTATTCAAACATCATTTCAAAAATTAAAAGAAAAAAATATAAAATCTTCTTTCAGAAAAAATCCTCATTGATTATAATTGGTAAAAAAATCCCACATCATTTTTGTGTATTATTTTTTATTCTATTTTAATTTTTATTCATAAAACCACTAATAAGTTGTTTCAAATAATTCATCTTTGATAGATGACCACAGTCATTCACTCTGCCGAACCTAAGTACCCCAAAAACCATTAATCATTTATGGCAAACCATGACAACATCATTCATGTGTTCTTATGAACACCAATATAGGTGCCCCATATATCCTAGATCATGGGTTTTTACATCACATGATTTTATTTCAGTAATGGTAATGGATTATCCATAGGAAGGTCAAACATGAGATCTTGTTAATGAGTTCAAGGGGTTCTTGGCTGAGTGGATATTCCATTTCAGAGAAGGGGTCAGTTAATGTTAGTTATTTCATGAAATGTTGTGGTCTTAGAAACATATGATGATTTTTTCTTGTGGGACTCCTACAGTGGCCTCTCTGGATGGAAGCCTCGTATTTACCTAGAGGTGATATTTGAGGGCCATAGATCGCTCCAATATTTCTCAAATGATCCCCTTATTATCTTTGTGTGTATTATTTTTTAAGGGGCAATGGGTATTTATAGGTATAATGATGTCTATGTTGATTCTACTTCTCTTGGTGGGAATGCTTCTTGTATTCGCTGAGGTGGTGGAGACTTCACTGAATCGACACCACACAACTACAATATGGATTCATGTGATTTTAATTTCTTCATATGATGATCCAATCATGATTTCATGGTCATTTTCTCATGATGGAATCTTACATAATCAGTGGAAACCTTTTAACTATCATTGATTTATTCTTATAATAATTCATATATAATACTGGAGATTCATGTGATCATAAAATTCCCATGATGACTTCAGTGGTTTTCTTCCCTTTATTGTGTGATCAAAAGAACATCACTCAATGGATTTTTTTAACGGTTGAAGTTCTTCTGAAATTCCACCAATTATTTCAGTGGGATTCTTGTGATGAAATCTTTCGTTATAATTGTAGCAAGTTAATATTAAGGGACATATATTCAAGATATATTGGAAATTTTTGGTGGAGATAGCTAGCCATCAATATTATTGAGTGATCATGTGAGTGACATCAGGGTTTCTCACTATGTTGAACCTGTGGTGCGGTAGTGCAGAATATAGGTGTATGAGATAGAGGGTAAAAAAGGGTTTCACACTATGCAAGATCAGATATTTTTAAATATGTGAAGTGCAGGATTGCAAGATATAAAATGCCAATGCATGAGACTTTGATGGAGGACCGAGATCGGTTGATCGAGAAGCAGGTGTTTTTATGAGTTTTAAGTGATGGAAGAATAATACATCACTCTTGCATCCCATATCAAAATGACATACCATCTTCTTCTAATAAAAATGCAAAGGTGAAACCACCAGTCACTAGATGAGAGCATTAGGGTCCTCTCTCGATCCCCAATACCACAAAACCATGTCAACCCACTCTCTTGTTGTGCTTCAACCCTATGGTGTGGCTCTGACCATATTTCATGGGCGGTTTCCTACTCACCATATATAGTTGTTTCAAGCCAATTGGTATGGTTCCCTAAGTTCAATTAAGGCAACTCCCACATAATACTTGGCTGAGATGGAAAGGCTTATACTGCTAGAAAGAAATTATTCTGGAAAAAGGGGGCCTCAAAAATACCTAGAATGAGTATAGTGAATATAATAAAGGCCAAATGTGCATTCCCTTAAAATTTAAGGCCCCACTAATCATAGATGCAACCATTGGGATCTTTATGTAAAGTATGTCATTTTTATTTTTGCATTGTCTCAAATTTTTTGAATTCTTCTATGGAAATGTGCATATTACAAATTTATGGGTGTCATCATAATCCCCCCCCTTGAATTAGATTTGTTTGGAATAACAATAATTTTATTCTAATGTAAATGTTGATCTCTTTACCATATGTCTGAACATGTGAAGAGCGCTGATATTGAGCCCCATGTAATGATTTTTCTAGATTGTTGAAAATTGAATGTTAGGTTCCATTAATAGGAGACATCTTACAATGATTTCTTGGCAATATCCAAGGCACTGAGTGTGAATTTCCAAGAATTGAAATGTGTAAAAATTCTAGGATGGGATATGAATTTTATGAAAAGAAACTTGTGGCCAGATTTGATTGATGTTACATGGACATTTCTATATATTCCATGATAATGGCAATCAAGGCATACGTAGTTCCCAAATATGATACTATACAAATCAAACTCATGCACAAGTAATATAGGTTATTAGATGATTAACATTATGATGAATGTTCATATGTAGATCCATCTCATATGTCGAATGGGTAATGTTTTCCTGTGACAAAATCCCATGTAGATATCCATGTTTCAGTGGAGATGCTTCTTAGATCATCCATGATACCCATACATTGTATTTAAAAATAGATAGATCCAAACACATGGATTTCATTTCTAAACATACCATATTGTTTTCTTGAGAAATGATCATGAATTTATATGAACAAGAAATTATTCATTGATTCATATACTCTAGTCGTTTTGAGGTTGTCTGATTTTTTAGGATAATTTGCTAATAGTATCCCCCCTATAGGTTGAATTATCTAGCATCTAATAATGTAAGAGGGCATAGAAAGAATATTTTGATTTTGGATTAGGAAATATGATTGACCCCAAAATAATGGTATCTCTTTATTTATTTTCCCGAACTCTTTCCTAAGCATCATATGAAAGAAGACATAGCAGGTGTAGACATGGATTATCCTTAGGATTCATTTTTATAGGTTTTCAACCTGATAGGTTTTGTGCCTCTTCCATTTTATAGATTCAATATATTTCTTAGAGCACAAAAAGTGAATCAACAGTTAGCATAGAATCAAAAAAAATTCTCTGTATTAACTTATGGGATTTCGACCCCTTGAGCGTTATGTCTCCTTTGGTCCTACAAACTAGTCTTCTGTTGTGTTGTGGTTTAGAGTTTTATAACATGGGCATTGATGTGATATTGTTCAGGGTCTTATAGACTTGAAATTTGATGTGTCTTAGTTTAAGATCATTTAGCATGGACCATTTTTTGGATGTGGTTTATGGTCTCCTAGTTTTGAACATAATATGGCAACCTATGTAAAATTTTTCTACCAGTACTTGATTTATTTATAGGGAATGTCAATGACATTCCTAGGATTACCCAAAACACCCAATGTTTCAATGTTCCTCCACAGTGATTCCAAGGCTCATGAGGATTGTATTAACTTTCCTAAAATAATAAGATGTCAATAGTTGGTAGGTCAATTCCCTTTATGAATTAATATCATAGATAAATAGAGGTGTATCCACTCTTTTCCATGTTCCATCTAAAATTTTGGAGATGATTTGGGTGGATGAAGAAAACATTGGGAATCTAGATTCCAACATGATAGTTATAAAATGTTTTGTATAAATCATGTTCCCAAGAGCTTGATTCTATGGATCATTCAATGTGGCATACATTCTAGGGATTCCCTAAACACCATAGTGTTCTAATTTCATCCATGGCATTTCTAGGGATCATGGGGATTGGTGTTCCTTTAGTTCAAGTAGGGGATGCCTCCTGTTGTTAGGTATGATCTCTTATACATCAGTCCATAGGTTTTACAATCATGGTCAAGTGGATTTGATCCCCACTTTTTTCCTCATTATATGAAAGTTTTATGAAGACTCAAGTATCTGGGTAATGATATTGGATATGGAGAAAATAACTATCCAAGAAGGATTTGGCCACTATAGTTTAGTTTAGATCTTAATTGGAAATCTCAAGACCTACATCCTATAGTTTTGAGACATGAGGTGTGGGACTTAAATAGGTTCATGAATAGAGTGTCTCGTTCCTGCTTTGAGAAAAGTTAAAATACATAGTTATGGGATGTTGATGATATAGAATCCATATGAATACTCTGGTCATGGGAATTTTAAATCATTGTCCAAAGTGATTAGGTCATTAGGAACATAAGGGACAATTGTTCTGAGAATGACCCGAAACACCCTAAGGTTCTGGGTTCATCCACAGTGATGTTAGATTCACAAGAATCATAAATCACTTTATATGGGGCCAAGATGTCTCTGGCTCGAAGGTCTAAGCCCATCATCATCAATTTCATGGATGAACAGGGAGATAAATTTTTGTTTCTGAGTTCCATGAAAGGTTTTGTGAAATTGATGGATCCCAAATCATGATTTATGATTTATGGGAATGTATCATTCTATAAGGGTTCGATCACCTTAATAGTTTTTCCACTACCAAGTGTACACATTATCATGACATGATATATAAAAACCCAAATACTCTATCTTTTTCCTCAAATAGGGGTCTAGGAAGAATATATTTTATTTTACTAGGGCTATAAATTCAGCCCTATGATATTTGTGTTATATTAAATTTCACACTATTTTTAGTATAACTCCTAAAATAATGATTTTATAAAGAGGAGAATTTACTTTTATATGGGCCACCCTCTGATGCCTTTCATCCAGACAAGGATTTTGTCTATTTCAATATCAGTCAATGTTATTGTGATTTAGACCATAATTGGTTTGTGTTTAAGGTCGTAAAACTTTGACCATGGTGTATTCATTGCAAGGTCTTGATGTGCATTGACCTAAAAGGATGTGGATGTTAAACAATAGCTTAATTAGGATAACAAGGGATAAGAGTACTCCACCATACTTCATATCAAGGGATGAAAATATTGTAAATCAGGGCTTGAGGTCATCATGTCATGAGTAATGATATTCTACAATCATATCAAGGATCACTCATAACACCCCTAGGTTCCAGGTACAACCACCGTGATGTCTCGCTCACAAGGATCATAAATCCCTTCTTATAGAGCCAATATTCCTCTGGTTGGTAGGTAAAAACCCTTATTCATTGATATAATGGTGAACCAGAGAGATATATTTTCCTTTTATTGTGCCATGAATTCTTTTTTATAACCCAAGGTGCTCACGACATGAAGTTTGATATATGAATTGAGGTGCTTAAAAGATGATTGAACCACAGGATAGTCAGGTTTATCAGGGTATGGATCTTTTGGTCCTTTGATAAGTAATGATAATTTGTGATGGGGTACCATTTCTAACATCATTTAGTGAGGAAATATTTTTCATGAATTTTTAATGTCTTGGAACTAGGAAATTTTACTTGTATTTCAATGTCATCTGATAAGGATATAAATGTTTTTATATACATTATTTTCATGCGGTAAGGATGTGGTAAAAAATGAGAAAAATTATGTAAGGTATATTACATGAACATGATATAATTACATAGATTTGCCACATATGTATGAAAAATAGCCTTGTATGACTCGCCACATATGTAGTATGGAGTTCATTTTTTGTATCGATTATTATAGATGGACCCATTATTAGGGATTTATGCCTCACTACGTATTAAGTGATGATAATAATCAAGAAAAACATTTTTATTGTGAAGATATGAAGACCCACATCATAAGGTAAGGAAGCCAGCTCCCTGAAGTAAAAAATGGAACATTACAGATGGGCCTAATAATAGAGTATTTGGCATCCGTATGTATCCTATGATGATTAAAATCAGTCCATGAATAGTTATTAAATGGGAAACACTCTATATAGGACTGACTCTTATTTATAAGGGAGAATTATTCCTATTGATTGTTGTAGATAGGCATAGGAATAGAGATCTGAGCATCATTATGAATCATATGACGATAGGAATCAATCCAGTCATATTCCTTGAATGAAGGTGTGGGGGGAGACCAACACCAAGTTTGGTTTCCATCTTGGGGGAGATCCATAATAATGTGCATTTTGATGTCCTGAAGGAGACATCAAACATGATGTTTAACATCATGCAGTGAAGAATCATGATTTTTTTATGGTCTTACATATAAGACCATAATAATCCTCTAATGAATTGATTTTATTGGTTCCTTCAGTGAATACCCTCCCGAAATTAAAAAGTTTACATGATCCATTTTCGGTGGGAGAAACAAGGAATAGAAGGGGTTCCTCCCACAATGAAATTGTGATTAGAGAATGGAGAGGGTAATTTTGTTTATTTAGTGGCTAGACCAGGATATAGGATCAAGGCCTCCCTAAAAATCTCATTTGAAATTGTAATCAAGTCATATATAGTTATTGAAACCTTTTTAGTTTAGTTTCATGTTTTAAGGACATGGATGACTCGACATGAAAGTGGAGGAAAGTGGGGGATTATTATTGTTTTATGTCATGAAGCAAGGACATAAGCTGTTTATTTTATCCTCTTGTAGTAGGGACATATTCTAAGATTTTTAAAAACATTTTGTAATGATGTGGGTCACCTGATGTGGATGAAAAGAAATATTGAGAATGGACACATCAAAGGAGGTATAGGCATCACATCTTATCATGTGTCAGAAGAAATCAATCCAAAATTAGTTAATGGATGAGGATATCCTCTATGAGGTTAAAAGTATAATATAGTGTTATGGGCACATCATATTTCTTCCAGATAGATCTTACTCATGTGCAGTGAGTTATTGGTGAGATGATGATCTACATTCTATTTTGTGTAATGTGGTGAGGACTTCAACCTTGCAGTTAATCATCTTTTCGCAAGAACAATGGATGCTGCATAGTTTAAAGTATTTTCACATAGGCATCATCCATATTTTTTAACATCATCTGTTTGGGACTAATTTTTGTAGTTGAATATCATGAAAAAATATAAGCTCCATATAGTTTAACATAATGTGTTCAAGATGTGAGATGTTATGCAGTTTAAATTTTTTACTTATAGGACTATTTAAACTTCTTAAAATAATGCATCCTAGGCATGTTCCATACACTTTATCATTATGTAGTCAAGACAAGGTCCATATAGTTTAACACCATATTTTTAGGATTTTTTCCAATATTTGGATAAAATCGCATGCAAAACCTCACCACTAAATCATGAATTTCCCATGATGAAAGGACAACATGCCATATAAATTAATTAAGCTCTTTAGATTCTAGTTGTCAGGTCACTAAGGATGTGTCCATACCTTGATCATAATGGAATGTATTCACAATATGGAGGTGACCTACATGTCCCTAGAAATGGAGGTGCCTCCCCTATGATCTCTGATAAATCACCTAAAAAATTAATAGATTGAAAACTCACACTCCATTTTTTTACCTATTTGGGTTCTCATAATAGGAAGTGGCAATGTGTCTAGACATATTTGGGAAGTTGATTCTAACCAACACTCTTCATATATCCATTCTATACTTCTCTTCATCAGAGATATATGTCTTTACCAATTCATAATATCAGGTTGCATCTCTAGATTAATTATTGATTGTGGTGAAGTGGTTCAGATGTTTGATGGGGCACTATATAACTGTAAAACCATTATTTATAATGCCTATATTTAAGAAGATATTATATTTTTTTATCTTATATATATATATATATGATGGTGTCTCATAAAGGGGTGGATTTACTTTTATTTGAGAGATATCACCATGGTGAGGTTAACCATGGGAGACATCTGGAGTAGAGTCCATGAAATCAATATCCACACTACAAAAAGGATGACTATCATAGTAATGATAACATTATAATTTAGTTTAAGAGTCGGAGAACCCTTGGTGGTGTTTAGAATGTTTCTCAAGAAACATAAATTACATATAGAATATGAGTAGATGAGGTGTTTGATCCTCATTCTTGATGAAGGCCTGAATAGGTCATCCTAAATTTTGGAATTCTGTAGGGACATGATCTTAAATTAGGATGAATTCCAAAAATTTATTTATAAACATCTCTTGTTTCCTGAATATGATATAATTACTGAGAAACTACTATAATAAGATAAATAGATTCTCAGACAGTGATATGAGCCTTTTTTGAGGTGTGTTACACTCTTACTTATTGGAACTCATCTAGAACGGGCGTATGAACTCAATACAAAGCCTTTTGAATATTTTTCCATTCTTTTTATATATAAATTTTAGCTTGTCCCAAGGCATGTTCTTCTCTATCCTAGTGATCCTCAGTTTGAAGAATAATATGATCTTGGTCTGAATATGTATTCATTGTTTAAATATGATGACAGACCTCTAAAATTGGAGAAGGGATATGAGCCACCTCTAATAAACTACTAGTATATTTTTAGTAGCTTTGTTATTAGTAATATTAGCTTATATAAAGGCCTCTACTTCTCTCACTTGGTGAGCCTATGTTATAATAGGTACATGGCCTGAATCCCGATCCTTTGGTGTATGTCATGTGCCTTTTTTAACATCGATATAAGCTGGTCCTGAGGCTTCTTCCACTCTATCTTGGTTAGTCCTGGGTAGACTGGAAATGTGATCCCAATCTCAGTCCTCTAGAATATGACACAAGTCTTTTGTGATACGAATACAAAATTGTCTCAAGGTATGTTTTTCACTCACTTGGGGAGAACCATTTGGAATGTGGATATGAACTTGGTACTCATGTCGTGTCCTTTACCAAAATATTCAGAAAATTTTATCAGATAGGAGCATGGATATAAACTTTCTCTAGAGTACCCACTTTTCCATAATGATCAGAGTGTTCTACTGCTCTTGTTTCTGTGATAGTAATATATTCTTATCCCTACACCTTCACCATAATATACCAGCATAGATCCTCTATTGTTGTCACAAATCACTAACACTTCAATAGGGTATATATATAAATATATTTCTATAGATCTCAACTTCTAGGATATGTTGGTCAATGTATTTGATTAAAGTAGAGATATTCACCCATTTTTACCCTCATTCTTTTATTGTAATATTCAAATGTAATTTACACATGGGGGACTGTATTTACACATACCCTTTATTTTCTGCCCTAATGTGATAGAAAACATTGTTTGAGTTAATATGGATATGATCCTACTCCCTTTAACCAATATCTTTCTACATTTTACAAGGTTTCCATAGTTCCCATAGTTTTTTGTCTAAGGAGGTGGAATGTTACATAATCCCCCAAGTAGGTGACTAAGGGGTATTAATTTTTTTTATATATCCATGATTTATATTGTAATATATCAATGGTGATTTTGGAAAATATAATTTCCACCGAATACTGATAATGTAACCCAGAGATTAAAATTCCACACAGTTTTCCATCATGTGACTCAGATGTGTTCCACGAATTTTGTCATCAGACTGTTTGGACATCAGCTATGAAGTTTAACGTTATGTGGTATGGATTTAAATATTGGTGGCTGGGTCAAGATATAGGATCCATGAATCCCTACTTATCTCAATATAATGAGAATGAATCCATACATTGTTTCAAAAACCCATATAGTTTAATGTATTATAGATTGTTCATTAATCATATAGTTTAATTTCATGGGGTAACGAAGTGAATATAGGAGTCTTGGGAAATATATAGGATCCCTACATCCCAAAATTTCTCATTATATTGGAAGTCAATATGTACAGTGTTCTAGAATCCTATGCAGTTTAATATTGTTTTGTAAGGACATAATCGTGAAATATAATTTCATGAAATAAGTACATAAATATATGTGTCTAGGAAAATAAATAGGATATTGAAATCCCTACATATCTCATTAGAATGAGACTCATGTTTTACATAGTTCTAGAATCCCGTACAGTTTAATGTAGTGTGGAAAGGACATCAGTCATATAGATGAGAATAATAGGGTAAATACATAAACCATGAAGTTTAACATCATATGGTGAGGACGAAAACCAAGATTTATAATTTAATGTTGTAAATACATCATCTATGTAGTTTAATTTTTCATAGTAAGGATGCGGGCCATGCAGTTTATCATCTTGCGGTAAGGACATGGGCCTTGTCATTTAATGTCTTTCTGTAGATACATCATCTATACAATTAAATTTATTCCGTTAAAAATGAATGATGTTATATAGTTTATCATATTTCTTCCTAGATGATCTCCGTACAATTTATTGTTATCTGGATTGGCTTTTGAAATTTCATTTCAATTTCTTGTGGTAAGTATGATGACCATGATGTATAATGTCTTACAGTAAGGACACATTCCATACAGTTTAAAATCTTTTATTAAGGATGTGGGCCATAAGATTTAACGTCCTACAGTAAGGACATGGGTGGATTTCCTATTAGGGGAGTGACTCCTCTGATGGATCATGGATGACTTATATGCATATTGAATGAGTTTCTAGATCATTCTACTCTATCATGCTGACACTTACCTGTCTTTCAAAGAAATCAATAAATGTAAAGAATCTCTCTATTGTGTGCCTGAGATTTCGATGGTAGGGAAACTATTATTGATACCTATAAACCCTACCTAATTTGGATTACTTATTTTTCATATTTCCATCAAATCAATTTTCATTACAAAGTCAAAATAACTAGTGGAATTATTCTTTGGTAATGAATTGGTTTTGTTCATTATTATGTTGAACGAAAATTGTTTATCTAAGGGAGGTATGCAGATCATGCTCTGTTTCACAACATGTATATCTAGTCATAGTGGTTGGATGACTACTGTGGGGATTCAGGTGTTAGTCATTATGACATTTTTATGTCCACACACACCTGAATCTATTCATTAAAGAAAAATAAAAAATTTATTCTGTTCCTGACTCATCAATAATAGGGAAAAAGGTAATGATCGACTATTATCTTCTCCTCAATCAGCTATATCATTTTCGAAAGCTCTATCAAATCAAATTATATGGAATTATTAAAATACATAGAAACATGTCGATATTGGATGGAATATACTTTTCAATTTTTGTCTACAAGTGATAGATGATCATGTTGCTTCTCCGACATTCTATTGATACCTCTTTTGGTGTGGGCGCACAGCTGGGTTTGGAGCCTAGGGTGAAGAGTCTGATTCTTTATTATTCCATAGGAATGTGCTAGTGAATTGGGGTTATTGATTGATGCAAATACTTTCTTCTTTTTAAAGGGTCCCAACTATCCTATATGCATTGTGGAAATGATTGATTCTAGATAGTTTCCATAATAATACAAAGGAGAATATGAAAAATATATGAATTTCTCCCAACCATATGGGGTGGGGTCCTGAAAATATGAATATTATTCTTGCCTTGTAGGCTGGGATGAGGCCAAAAAAAATTTAGATTTTACTCATAATGGGGAAGACAAATATGAAAATGACTCCAACCCTATGGATTGGGGATCTTCACTGCAGGAAGGGATTCCATAAGTAGGTACAAGTACATCATTTTTAGGTAGAGATCTAAAGTGTGTTCCTTCAATTATTTCCTAGAGATCTATATTCTCTCCTTGAAGGTGAGAGATTTATTCTTCTATAGAAATTTCCTTGTCATCCTCAAGGGGCTGGTTGGAAGGATCCATGACAACACCCTTCCCTATGTTGATACTAGGATGAGTGGATGATGATGGGAATCCCAATGTCGACCCAAGAGATTAAATCCACAGTTTCCACTATCAATATAATCCACCTTTATTGTCCTATGAAATATTAATAGGGTTGGTATCAACATCTATAGATACTTCAAAGATAATGTTAAACCCTTCATTTTCTATGCATAGAGTATAATGTAGGACAATCATCCATGTCTTAGATAACTACATGATGGTATGATTGTACTCTTCATAAGTACGTTCGTCCAAATCTGATGATGATTATTCAAATTCGATTAATATCATATTGATTGATACATAATTGGGCTACTACTCCTCTTCAACAATGTACCCTATTTGGCTGTTCGATTCCCAATATACCATTTCATGGATCGGTTCCCATGGTAATGTTTGAGGGGTCGGTCCCAATGATACCTATTGATGGTTCTGTGCCTATGATACTATTTGAGGGGTGGGTAACCATGATACCTTTTTAGTGGTTGGTTATTATGATTCCATTTGAGGGGTCGGTTCCCATGATACCATTTTACTAGTAGGTGACCATATTGAAAATTATCCAAGGTTAAAATATTATAAAAATACCCCTATACTTGAGGGCAGGGGTGGTCCCAAGGATTCCATAGCCACAAAGGCTAACTGTGATGAGTTTAGAGGATCTCAGCTATTAATGATATATGATGGATTCTTGGACACTGTTAGGATACCCTGGTAGGCCTCAGACAGATTGGTGGTATTTGGGATGTAATCCTGCTTCAGAGTTTCATTATTTTGATACCCTTGGTAGGATCCCTATTGGGTACCCCAATTTGGATAGTTAGTGTAGGTATAACATCATCAGTAACAACTTGTGGAACGATGGTCACATGTCAATGATAATGACCATGACAGATAGGATTCCTCTTCAAAATCTCCTTAGTGATTTATTTGACATAGTGGTTTTCCACATCCACATCCCTGATTTGGGGAAGCTATGTATTGTGGAATATTAAGGATAGGCTCTCCAAGCAGTTGATTGTGAAAAAGGGCCACTTTTTCATCCACATCCTATCATGGGACAAAAGTCTAATGGGAATTCATCCTCAGAATGAATTCATGAGCTGATTCCAATTTCAGTATGGATCCATTGATGTAGTACTTCTAGACCATGATGTTCACCAACTACAATTGGAAGTTTTGTGTTGGCGACATCGTATGTCGAGGCCTTAGATCCAATGTATATTTTCTAGAGATCTTTGAATACATTAGAAAATTAGATGATACATGTTCAATTTTATTGAATCTAAAAATTCCTAGAATGAAACTAGTCATCTTATTAGTGTATCATCATATATAAGAGTACATGTTTGATCAGTAACTTTCACAGTTAATTGATTAAGAGGTTGCCCCTTATTTTTTTGAAAGGTTCAGTGATGTTAAAAGAAACATGTTGGTATCACTATTTTATTGTGAAACGATCACATAAAAAACTATCCTTATGAAAACTAGGAAATAATGTATTTTAACCCATTAAAGGGAGAACATAGTTAAAATATTTCACATTATGATCACAATGTTTTTTCTTTGAGAAAACATGTGTATTGGTTTTTCTTGATGATTTGATTATGCGGGGGTTTAATGACTTTATCAATCAATTGGATTAGTTTTAACATTTTTTTTCAAATTTACAAGGAACTCCCATGGTTCCCCCATCCATAAATTAGTACAACCATAATTTCAAAAGGTAGGTGGTATTTTGGTTTTTAGACCCAACGATGCTTATGGAATCACATTGGTAGAAAACAAGGGAGGCCAGGTTCATCAAACCCTTTTCAAGGAGGTCGAATTGTTACCTATACAGGGAAACTCTTATAGATTAATGTTATGTTATTTAAATCCTTATCAAACCCTGATATGGGAATGGTTACCCTTATGTCAATAACATGATTCAAACCATTTATTGATTGGAATAAATTCATGCATATCAAAATTTCTCTATCACTCTCTTATTTTTTATGACACCTTGGGTTATTGTTATGTTTTCTCACTCTAATGTTTATTTCCATAAAGGGATTTAGTTCATTTCATGGTGATTGGATTAAACATCTATGGGGTATCCAATGTATCATGATTATTATAAGAATAAAATCCTACATAGTTTGTGTCTCATGGTTTAAGGTCATGTGACTGGACTAATCTATACTGTTTACTATCATGCAGTAAGGATATAAATATATGGATTGGTCTTTGAAGATCTATTCTATTTATCCTTTTTGGCCATGAATTAGAGTCTAAAATGTTCTTATGGTAAGTGTTTGCATCATCATAGATAAGACAATAGAGCCACTAGGTGGGACTTATGCATATAAAGTTTCCATAGAGTGCCTCATTAATAGTATGGCCCTTTTATAGAAGATGATATGTGATAAAATTCATGTCCCAATGATGGGACCAAACAAGGGGAACTCTCATCAAGCTATTGGTATAATTTTCTCTAGTCTGTAAACCCACATGAGTCATTCTCGGTTTGACAAAAACAATGATAGCGTGAGATTGGAAACATTACATCAGAGAATATCTTTATGAGACTTACACCAAAAATATTTCTTTTGAGAGGTAGGATTACCCATATCATAGATGATATGGTATAGATCATAATACTTAAAATGATATCCTATGTATCTTTCTTTATAATAGGAATCATATTCCACATAGTTCGCTTTATCCTTAACCCGTAGATGGGTTTAAGGAACTTGATGGAATGGTTAAGGCATACACATAAAATAAACCATCTGTATTAACCAACTTAATCAACTAATGGATTAGGAAGGATGACATAATTATGGCATATTAGTCCCAATGTTTTAAATGTTAGAGAAATGGGGAACATACACCTAAGTGGATCCCCATTTGAGCACGAGCCTTAAGAAGTTTTCCAATGTATCCTGGTTATTGCAAGAATTAGAGTACTAGTAGTTTTATTCCCTTAACCAACTATTGGGATACGGTTGGGGACCATGCCTAGATCTTTATTATTATACCCAAGGTTTTATGTATTATAGAGGCTTATACTAATAAAAATTCTCTATAGAACTCAGACCTCCTAGGGGAATCCAACATATAATGGTTATTGTCGGAATCAGAGCTGTTATAGTTCTGTTGATAATGGATTACACATTTAGGATACCCTTTGATTAGGGAATACACACTGAGTCTTCCCTTATAGAATATTAATTCCCAATATTATAATAAATTAAGAGTGATGGCATCCATGCAATGTTTTTTAGACATGCATGGTATGATATGGACGGTCTATCTAGAAGCATGACCCAAATAGGATCAAATGAATGCATAATCATAACTCATTGTGGATAATTACCTTATAAAAAGGGGTTTGTGGCTAAAGTTTCTAGGCCAAGGATCAAAAAGGTATGAGACTAGGTGGTTCTGCTATATGGAGTTGACATTCCATAAAGGGTTTTCATGACATGTATTGGTTGCCTACAAGACATGTCTTGATTATCTACATGATAAGTTCTATGTGTCAGTCTAACATGGTAGATACATCCAACGGAATATGACTGACATGTCAACAATTCTATGCATATTTGAAGTTGACATGTCTGATATCTACCACATGATCAAATAAGACATGTTCGTGGTCTTGTTCATGATTGAAGGAGACACTATTATGTGTTGTCGCTTGATAAACAAAACATATCATTGGACTATTTCATGACAATACTGACATGTTAGTTGGGAATCTAATGATGATTCCAATATATCGACTATATATTTCATGGAAAACCATGCTTTTCCTTTATCATACACATGATAATGGTAAAACATCAATGGGTTGTCACATGACAATGTTGTCATGTCGATGGGAAATGAGAATGTGAACATGTCTATATGTTGTCTCCTCATTAACCTAAATAGTACTCATGATATGAAATTTTCAATTGGGATATCGAATGAGAATCCATAAATTTTAATGAGTTTCTCCATGAGATCGACATGAATTATCCATATGAATTCAAATTCAAATGATAAGATGTATTCAATCTATCACAATATCGACCTGAATTTTCCAAGGCTGGTCACATGACTTACATGAATTCTACAATGTCACCTAAGGGAATAATGATATTAGTGGAGATTATTGAGATCACATAAACAAAAACTATTCACATGGTGGCATCTCATTGGAATTTGTTTAATCTAATCATCACCCAAATGATAAAGGTGAAAATCCCAAGGGATCATTCCTTAAGTCCGTATAGACAATATCTATATATAGGAGGAGTGAATGGCTAGTGGGTTCATTCCCTGGTCGCACTTCCTCGGGTTTATTGAAATGTAAGGGGCTTCTCATGGATTATCATGTGTGTTAAGGTTTTATTCATGTTTAGGGGAACTGAATATGATGTTGCCTCATGAATCCCCACTACAAATGTGATTTATGTGACATTAATTGGCTCTTGGGGGGGGGGGGTTGTGTCTATGCACAAAAGCATCATATCAAGGATTTAAAAGGCATGGATGAAAGCATGAATACAATGGGGAGGAGGAGTTCATGGAATGTGGGGGAATATTTCCTAAGTCATAAATTATTAGGATGAGTAGGTTTTTTATCAAATAAATGTGTTGAGGATTCGTAGCTCTGTATCACAAATGGGTGTTTTCCAAAACCACACCCATACACTAAATACAAGTGGTCACATGATCACTATGTAACCACATGATATCTAAGGGATCAGGAGAGGGAACCTAAAGATATGTGATGGGGATGCCTGATGGATCTACATACAAAAACATGGTTGCTTGGTGGAGGAATCCTATCCCTCTTTCATACATGGGGGTTACATTTTTAGTGCCTCCATCATAAGATAGGGTCATGCGGGGCATTTCAAACTGAAACAATTGTTTTCATGGTTTTGTTAAAGTATTAAGAGATCAAGGGTTCAAAACATATCAAGAAACATGACAACTAGTGTTGATTTCAGACACCAATATGGGTGTCCTACATGTCCAGTAGATTGTGTTATTGTATCACATGAGGTTCTATAACTCATTAAATCACATTATAAAAAGGAAGATCTAGTAGGTGATATTATGAATTAGTGCATTGAGGGGAGGGTCTAGAATGAGTGCAGATTATATTTTACATAAGTTGGTTATAATGATGTTTATTATTTCATGCGATCATGTGATCTTATGGTCACACGATGAGGTCTTACAATGACATGTTCACAATGTTTTCTTGTGAAGAGAGCCTCATATTAACCTAGAGGCGATCTCCAAAGGCAGAGGATGAATCCTCTATTTCTTTGATAATCTCATACCTCCCCTCACATGTTGTTTTATGAAGGGGAGTAGGGTATTTATATGATGATGGAGGCCAATTTTTTTGTCACCTATTAGCGTGGTCATGCTGTTTGTATTAGCTAATGCAGTGGAGAATTCACTAGATCGATAGGATGAGGATACAAGATGACTTCATGTGATACTCATTCCTCTGAGAGATGACCCTCTCATGATTGAATGATAATTTATTCATGATGTAGTCTTACATGATCTGTGGAAACCCTCTAAATATCCTTCTTTTATTTAGATAATAATTCTTGCAAAAAACAGGCGAGTCACACGATCCGAAACTTCACATGATTAATTCAGTAATCATATTCCATTGATTGCATGATCAACATATCATCACACAAAGTACTTATGTAATATTGGGTGTTTTTTTGTCGTAAAATGATTCTTTTGACATGATTCATGTGATGAACTCTTCCATGATGGATGAAGGTTTCAATCGTGGGGACATCCATTGCCTATTATCTCAAGCTCCTTTGGTGGAGATGGCCATCCATCGGAAACATTAGGGCTTATTGTGAGAAACATAAGGTTTCCTCACTGTGTAGAACAAATTGTGTGGGAGTGTAGAAAATAAGAAGAATAGTGGGTTGTTGAAGATGATGGTTTTGAGATGTATCGGATCAGATTTTTTTAGATATGTGCAGCGTGGGATCATGATATTAAAAAGGGAATTATGTGGGCCATTGATGGATAACTAAGATAGGATGATTTGGTGGTGCATGTTTTCTATTATTTTAAATGGAAGTAAGAACATTACATCCAATTTTTCATCCCACATTAAAATACCCCATTTCATTACTCCACATTATAAGTAAATACGGAACCATAAGTCACTAGATGCGAGTATCAGGGTCTCCTCCTAATCTCCACTAGCACTACCCCATGTTGGTCCACTCCCCTGTTATGCTACCACCCTCATACATGGATATGGAAATATTGCATGGATTATTTCATTCACACACACTACCATCGGATCTAGAAAACTAGGTTTTCTCCATAGGCACGAATGAGGGTACTCCTGTATGATCCCAGATTGAGCTATATATGCATCTAGTACGGGTTTGCAAATTTTTTAGAAAATGGGTGACTCATAAATACTTATAATAATTATAATAAATATAATAATGGTAAAGTATTTATTCCCTCCTAAAGTAAAATCCCCATTCTTCAATGATGAAACATTTGGGTTCTTTATGCAAAGTATATCAGTATTTATTACATTATCTCCAAACTTTTAAATTATTCTACAAAAAAGTGCATATCACACAATTAGAAAACCTAAATACATCAAATGAAAGTAATTTATGATTTTTTTCTTTAATTTATATGTATTTTAAAATCCATATGAGGTTCTCTCTTTTATGGTGTTTTGATCTAGATATTATTATATCCATAAAGTATTTATTCTCAATTTACCTTCATTGAAGAATATTTTTTTTACAAGAACATAATTCAATTAATAAGGTGTATAAATAGATATCCTTTTCTTTATTATATCATTAATCCTTAATAATTCATTTTATTCTATATTAAAATTTTATTTACTTAATTTTTGGGGATTTGAATGAGAATTTAACAAGTGGTAAAGGGTTTAATAACTCAATTTCTTATCATTGAGTTAAATTAATTCTTTGTCTTAAATATGCTAAGATTATTTGTGGAATGAACTATAGTTTTATAATATTGTATTTATTTTTTTATTTTAAATTTATTACATATATTTTCCCTATTTATTAAATCTCAATTAAATTATATGATCTATGTAAGGGTTATTCATCCCAAATTCCATTTCATCGGAACATGCATTCAATGATATGCTCTTATCTTCTTCATTGAGGTGTATATACTTCCCCATTGAATATTAATATCCTAAGTGTATTTATTTTATTTACATTAAAAGTTTAATTTTATTTTATTCATCCACAAGTTTTATAATTGAAAATTTAACAAAGTGGAAATGGATTTATGTTTAAACCACCTTTCTATTCAAGATAGTTTATATTGAAGGTTATTTTGGAGGATATAATGTGAAATTATCTTCTCGAACCACATATATTTTCTTCTCCTTTTTTTATTAATATGATCCATATTATTAATTTCTATTTCCTCCATTAGTTTTTATAGATACATCAAGAATGTTTTTTTAAAATTGATGCTGATATTTTATCTTCTTTTAGATCGAGAATATTTCCCTTTCATAGATATGTTCTCTAAAATATTCTTAAAAATATATTTTATAAACATAAAATATTCCATAAATATAATTTGCTTGATCATGGGATATCTTTTAAATGTTTTTTAAAAAATAATTTTCTTAATTTTTTCCAAATTTGTCACTTTTGACCCCCATTTTTAATGTTTACAACATGAACATGTTTTACCCTTATAATGTCCATTATTTTCATTGAATTTTATTATATATTTTTCAATGGTTTTTTTCTTGTAAAATTATGTTAACAATATATTTTTAATTTTTAGTTTTTTAATGTGATTTTCAATTAGAAAAGGTTATTTTCATTCAAAATGTTTTAATTTACCTTTTAATAGTATTTACAGTCCTCAACATCAATAACACAGGATGTTATATATTCTTCAATAGGGATATTTTGTATTGATATGATCCCCATTTTTCTATGGATGGATCATAATTGTTTCAAGGAAATTTTCATAGATGTCAATCCTTTTTGACATGTAAATTAGGTTATGAAATGATTAATGGATGTTTTTATGATTTTTATGATGAGATAAAAGCTTTATATAACTTATTTAAGTTATGGTTCTTACAAATTATATATGAAGGGTTGTTCCCCATTATAGATAATGCATGAGCCTTATATTTGTTAACAAAGGGACCATCCCATAAGACAACCTAGGCAATCATTACCAAGGGAAGATGTGGGATGAAGGTCGACCACGCCCATTGGGAAATGTCTTGGGCAGAACCATAAGTAGAAATATGGGCCATGTATAATCCCATTGAAATCCCATGTATATGTCTTGTAAAGAATGCACCCAAATGGGGCATGGGTTGGGTAAGAATCCTATTAGGCCAAAGCCCATGTTGAGTGTGTGGGGGTGTTTAGGTTTCGATCCCCCATCCATAGCTTAATGATGTTGAAGAATGTTATAAATAATAAACCATGGTGAATATGTATGGGATATTCTATGTGGGGTAAAATATTTAAAACAATGTTCACCCCTCTATTTAAAATAATGATATTACAATGGATGGTCGATCCATGTAATATTTTCCATCCAACCTCCCTTTACTGTGAATTTAAATGGGCATCATCGTCTTCCTCCTCCTTAATATTGATGGCACTACTTTATTCCAATGAATATTTATAAACTACAATATATCAATGTAGTGGTCCCCATGATTATACTTAGGTCAAAATTTTGAGGTTATGAGATAACAAAACTCTATTCATTCAATTATGACATTCTTGGATTTGTTAAATTATTGAAAGAGAAATGGTGTGATCATGAAAAAAAGTTCTAGAGGAATTTGATCATTCATATAAAACCATATGAAGCATGATATCACATCACATGAATGTGAGGATATCACAATAATGCGTAACATAACAGATCCATGCTTTACTTTTTATGTTTTTTATAAAACCAAACAACTTAAGTATACCATGATATGACATTAAAATCAGAGCTTCAACATGGAATCATTCTAAAAGGATGAGGTTGTTCTTGTTATTGATCCTTTCTTATAATTATTGATCCACTGAGGCATGCAGAACTATTAATGATTATGATTATGAGAGTGCTCTCAATTTCTCAATGAAATAATTCCACCATGAATGTTTGTTTAACCAAGAGAATTTTTATGTGGAATATACATGTATGATAAAGATGAGAATATCATGGGACATTGACTTGTGAAAAACACACATGATGTTCTTTAGGAAGAAATAGTCTTGTGAAATACCTTAGGATAGCATGATATTTTTTATCTACATATTTTGTGCGAATAAGGATGAGAAAACATACATGTTTGTTATTAAAAAATTTCACTTTGATATAAGGATACACATTCTTCAAGGATGTTGAGAATGCACATGGTTTACACAAAAATAACGCGTTCCAGTAAGAAAACTTGAGAAGGCCAAACATATACTTGTGAGAAGAAGACTGACCGGTCAGTGAATTATTATTATCATACATACATTGAGATTAATGAACTTTTTGTGTTCATCAGTCACATGTACATGTGAATAACCAATTGAGAAACTAGGAACAATATATGAAGATCATACAATATAATAAACAAATATATATATATATATATTTGTGTGTGTGTGTGTTTTATTGGATTTGTGATGCTATAAGTGTGATGGAAGTAATTGAATGCAGATAGTCAAGAATGTTATAGAATAAGAGTTACATGAAAAAAATATAGGTGTCATGATAATATAAGCTTCATAAAAAAACGTACTAAATTCTATTGTTGAGAATTCTATAGTTGTTGTGGAAAACATTTTAACATCATTTACATGTGTGAGGATAACATACACTATTAATTTATTAAAGTACTTCGTAAGTAAATGAGTATTTACTTATTTCTATAAAAACACTTAAAGGATTTTTTTTCTAGTTGTTTATGTTTTTTTTGGATCATTTTTGATACACGAAAAAGACTAGCTACACTTATTTGGTAGTGAACCTTTTAAATTCATAGGATCATATGGTTCTATATGTGTACTTGTTTTTTTAGAAAATTCATATCTCTTTAACAAGAGTTGAAGGATGTTTCTTAGGGAATAAATTTAAAATAGATCACTCATTCATCCCCTCCCCTATTATTGATTACACATATCTTGTTTTTGTTTTTCATATTGTATTAGAGGTAAGGTTCCCTTGGTAGAACCTTTGATGAAGTCTGTTGAAATAGAAATATGTTATGGATGTTATGAACTTTTTGAAGAATAATGGGATTCTTATCATTTATGGGAATAAATATTATATATAGAAATATATAATTTTTACATCACTTATGTCTATTTTTTATGATGTTATTGATGTTTTTATAGACGATTTTCCTCCTTATTATGATGGTGTTCCCTTGAAAAATTATGATACCAAAAAATTCGAGAATGATGGTCAAGCAAGAAATGATATAATTTACACACACTATAAAAGTTAGTTTCATAGATTTAATTCAATTTCAATGAAAGAAAACATCTAGGATAAACTGAAGAACATCTATTATTGAAACAAATTTTTTTGAAAGCTATTTTAAAACTCTGTCGATTGGGTTATTATGATCTTAATACGGGTGATAAATAATTTTTGGGTGACTTATTTACAAGTGTGAATGACATTTTGATAACAATAAGATGTATCGGTATGAATATTTAAGATTCATCTATTAATGAGAAGATTATATGAATTCTACATGATAAATTTTAATCCAATTTTTCATCCTTAGATAATTTGGATCCCATGAATCTATATCTAGATTATCTACCCAGTACTCTCACCACATATGAGAAGAGAAGAGAAAATGTGATGAAGGAAAAAATAAAAGGTTGATCGTAAAATATATTATAAAACATCCATGAAAGGAAAGTATAAAATATTTATCGAAAAAGAATCTGGTGACTCTGACATAAAGGATATGGTCTATAATTATTTTGATGAAATTATGATTCTGTTTTCTAAAAATAAATAATGTGGTAAAGTAAATTAAAAAATTAAATGTTTCATTGAATAGTTTTAGTTGCAGATCTATTTGAAATCCTAAAGACAATTAGCATTTTTGAAAGGATAATGAAGAATGTGATGAATATGACAGAAAATCAATACTATCCTTCAATTTAATGGAAGAAAATCCAATTCCAATAGAAATGAATTGTATAAAAATTACTATATATAAAATAAGATAAGTTACCTATCTATGTGTGTGGAATATGATGAAAATAAAGAATAATCTAGTAATTTTAGGGATAATAATAATAATAAAACATCTTATTGAAAAATTTATTATGAAAAATTCACTAGTGATGAAAGTAGTAGCTTATTAGAAGAATAGACTGCGATAGAATTTAAATAAAAAAGATAGTTCAAAGAATGTATTACTAAAATTATAAGAAATGAAAGTTAGAACAAGAGGTTTAACAGGCATAATCTTTTAGAAAAAAAACAACATTTTTTCCTGACTAAAAATACATGTTTCTAAGGGAAATTTTTTGTTTGAAAAACTATGTAGATAAAAATATAACATCAATTTCTATATTGAATAAAAATTGAAATACAAGGAGGATGAGTTCAAAATTTATCTACAAAATCTTCATAAATCTTATAAATGTATTAAAACATCTAAAAATAAGTTACAAATGATTATGATAGATCATAGAAATGTATACCTAATAAATATATAGATGATAAAAAGAAAAACTTTCTAATAAGATTATGTTTGTAGCTAAAACAATCATATATGGAAATATGATGTTTATGTTGTTTTAAAGTCTGAATTAAAATATTTTATATGTTTTATTACATTTGATAAGAAATTTAAATTAAAAAATAAAATTTCATGTGAAGACTAACAAAACGGTGTTAAAAAATAGTTTCAATGTTATAAGTGAGAAAGTTAATGAATAGTAAGGACACAATTCCCAATAATATGAACGATATAGAGGGAAATATACTTTCTATGTTTATTTGTGAAATTGGGGATGATTTAGAAAAACAACATATATGAGTTGGTTTACTCATTGTCATTATAGATAATATAAGAGAAGAAGGTGGCAATTCTCTGGGGGGGAGTCAACTCACTCAGTGATGATTACCTGAGAATGATACCTTGATTATAGAAATAAATCTATAACTAATAGATATGATTTATAAAATATTTTATTAGTCCAAATATATTGTAAAAGGAGATATTTTAATGATACCAGAACAACTAAGGTCATATAATTAATCTAAAAACATATGAGATGAAAAAATTAAAGAAAAGGTTATAGTTGCTGAAACTGCTCTCAAATCAACAAACGGATAATGACCATAGATTTTTTATATTGGGGTTTTTTTAAAAAAAATGAAAGTATACATAATATTATTAATGAATGATAAAGTTTATAAATAAGGTAATTTTTT
This sequence comes from Viscum album, assembly GCA_963277665.1. Taxonomy (NCBI): domain Eukaryota; kingdom Viridiplantae; phylum Streptophyta; class Magnoliopsida; order Santalales; family Viscaceae; genus Viscum; species Viscum album. Next base: position 1,891,015,884 of record OY728165.1, on the reverse strand, counting down.
TCAATGATGAGTCACTCAAAACCAATGTAATTGGATCATCCATCATTGTGTAAGATGAGTTAAAATCCAAATTAAACTTATTTGGTGATGGGATAAAACATAATTTTATTAGTACATCACAACTTTGTGATCAAGGTAACAAAGATATTTAAAAAATATAGTATTATTATTATAATAATTGAAGAACATAAAATTGTTATGATGGTAAAATGATGTAATGAAAAATTCTTCCAAATTGGGGATGTAAAAAGATGATACTTTCAAAGTGTGATGGTAGAAAATTAGTTGTTTCAAAAAAGGTTATAGAATATGTGTCAGAGGAATACGAGAAAGGTAATAAGGAGAGAAGTATTCATGAAATTCCAAACATGACTAGAAGAAGAGACTAGGATTGTTCCATATCCTAGAAGGGGAATATTAAAAAATATAGTTTATAAGAATATTGGGATACATTCAACTCATCCCATAGAGATGATTCCCTCTCACATTTGTGGTCCCATTGTAAGTAGTCAAAAAATAGATATTTTCACAATAAATATTATATATATGAATTTACTCACATTACATGTATTATTTTCTTAATACATAAATCCAAGGATATTAAGAAAATTTTAGAGTTTAAGGAGAATTTCATAAAATGAACATGGATACCATGTGAAGAATATTTGAAAAGTTAATGGTGGAAAACATGGAAGTGGAAAATTTTGATATTATCTTAAAATTCGTGTTATTATTCATTAGTTTTGTTCACTATATGAACTATAGGGGAACATATTTTATGAAATATGAAAGAGTTTTTTGAAGGATATGGAACAAACAATGTTGATTGGAAATAATACTTCTTGATATTTTTTGAGGCAATCTATAAGAGTAACAGTTTATGTTTAGAATTGATGATTTTATAGTGCAAGATTTGAAATTACCACTACACTATGAGAAAATGGTGTTATAGCTATGGTTTTTTCGCTGCGGTTTTGAAAACAGCCGGTAATTTTTTTAATTTTTTTTAATTAGCTACGATTTAAACCGTCGCTAAGTCATTTTATTAATTTTATTAATTCTTTAAATTTTTTGTTTCTTTATTTTTTTATATTAGAAATTTATTAATTTATTTATTTAGAATTTTAAATAATTAATTAATTATTAATTATTAATTATTAATTATTAATTATTAATTATTAATTAATTATTAATTAATTAATTATTAATTATTTATTGTTTACTGATTTATTTTCGCAATTTATTTATTTATTATATATTTATTTTTTTAATTTTTTATAAAAAATATCTTCAAAAAAAATTAAAAAAATTTAACTACTTAATTATTTATTATTAATTATTAATTATTTATTTATTGTTAATTTGTTAAGTATTTATTATTTATTAAATATGAAATATTGAATATTGAATATTAAATATTAAAATTAAAATATTAACTCTTAATTAAGAATTATTTCCATTATAATTATCAATTATTAATTACTAGTTATTGTTAATTATTAATTATTAATTAATTATTAATTATTTATCTATTAATATATGTATTAATTAATTAATTATTGGTTATTTATTTATTATTTATAAATTAAATATTAATTAAATATTAATTATTTATTAAATATTAAATATTGAATATTGCATATTTAATGTTAAAATTAGGATATAAATTATTAATTAAGAATTATTCATCTTATAATTATCAATTATTAATTATTAGATATTATAATTTTTTATTAATTAATTAATTATTATTTATTTATCTATTTATATTTGTATTTATGTATTTATATATTTTTTATTTTTTATTTTTTCTTTCTAATTTATTCTTTATTCATTCTTATTTTATTTTTAATTTAATAATAATTAATTTATTATTTATTAATTATTAATTAATTAATTATTTATTTATTCATTATTAAATATTAAATATTTATTATTTATTTATTTCTTATTAATTTATTAATTATTTATAAATTATTTATAAATTTAATAATATAAATTATTAATTATTAATTCTTAATTCATAATGATCAAATATTAATTATAAGTTATTATTAATTATTAATTATTTATTATATAATATTTATTATTTACTATTTAATATTTAATATTTAATATTTAATATTTAATATTTAATATTTAATATTTAATATTTAATATTAATTTCTTTATTTATGATATATTATTTTTTTATTTATTATTTATTATGTATTTATTTATTATATATTAGTTTTTTTTAATTAATTTATTATTTATACATTAGTTATATATATATATATTATGTTATATATTACATATTATCTATTATCTATTATCTATTATCTATTATATATTATATATTATCAATTATATATTATGTATTATATAATACCTAATATATCTTATATATTATATATTATATACAATACATTATACATTATATATTATATATTATATATTAGATATTAGCTATTATGTATTATGTATTATGTAAAATATATTATATGTTATATGTTATATATTATATATTATATATTATATATGAATATTTATTTATTATTTATTATTTTTTAATAAATATTGATTAATAATTATTTAGTTTGTATCTATTTGTTGTGTATTACATGTTTTTCCAATTAATATATATATATGTGTGTGTGTGTGTGTGTTCGTATATTAAATTTGATTTATTCACGACATGAAGAGCCTGATGGAGTGGTAAAGTCTTTGGAGAATAAGCAAGAGGTAAGGGGTTCAAATCTCTCCCAATGCAGAATTTATATATATGGCATGGGCATGTGCATGGAAATAGACTTATTCTTGGAGATAGATGGGCATGTGCGTGGTAATAATAAATAAATAAATAATAAATAAATAAATAATAAATAAATAAATTACTAATATAAAATGATAATGAAATAAAAAATTTAAAAAAGTTAAAAAATTTTCAAAAAATGAAAAACGATTTAGCGACGGTTTAAACCGCAGCTAATTAAAAAAATTAAAAAAAAATTAAAAAAAAATTAAAAAATAAAAACCTATTTAGAGGTGGTTTAAACCGCTGCTAAAAAACTGCCGCTAATTATTTCCTGATACACGATTTAGCGGCGGTTTTCCAAAACTATCATCGAACGATTTCACGACAGTTCAAACTGCTGCTAAACGAAAAAAAACCGCTACTAAATATAAATTTTAGCGTAGTGCTAAATGATGTATTATAATGAAAAACCAATTTTTGAATCACCTAAGGGTTAAAATTCCTTGATTTATAAAACTCAATAGTGATAATCTTGGGATGTTTTATCTGATAGGTGTTGATTCAATATATTGTGGCTAACCTCTTGATGGTACATGAGACATGTGTTATAATAATGAAATGGGTAGTGTTGTTAATTATATGGATGTGAATGTTCTTGAACAAGATTATAATAATTTTTTTAGATAGGTACAGTTGTTTTAGAAAAGGAATATGATGGGGGTTGCAATTTAGCAACATGAAAATGGTCTTAACAATAGAAATGATTCTGAAACTTTTCTAAATGAGGATTCTGAATAATAAATCTCATGTTATGAGGAAACACTATGTTTATCCCATCCTATGCTAAAGAAACTAGTAAAATTTTAAAAAATCAATGGTGGTTAATGAAAATAGTTTCAACGCATAATAACTTCAGGGCTAGTTTAACATATGTATTTATATTCCAAAGTTGATCTAAAATATTTTGTTGAATATTTTTATCATCAACAACGGGTTAATGATATGAATAAAGAGCTCAGTTAGATTGAGAATAATGATATTTTGGAACATGTACCAAGGAATAACAATAATAATTTCATTTGTAAAAAGTGGTCCTTCTGAAATAAATAGAATGAGGAAGGTGAAGCGATAACAAACAAGGCATGACATGTTTACAAATGTTAAAAACAAATTGAAGGCATTGAATTTGATAAGACCTTATATCGTGTAGAAATATAGAAACTATCATAATATTTACTTTTATTATTTCTAAAAAATAAATAAAATTATCTAAATAGATTTCATGTCATATTTCCTTAATGTATATCTTTATTATGTTGTTTATTTTGAACAAACACATTGCTTTGTAATGGGAAAATATGATATTCATATGTGCTAGTTGAAGAAGGATTTGTATGGGTTGATGTAGGATTCAAGAGCATGTTATTCCAAATTGGATACTTTTTTATGGAATTTTAACTTCAAAAGGGTAATGATTGATAGTATTCTCTACATTAAATAAAATCAATAGATCCTTATCATTGTGATTGTTTATGTTAATGACATAATATTTATAGGAAATGAGGGCGAAATTTTTGAGTTGTTTTCTAAGGAGATTAATAATATTTTTTATACTTCCATGATAAGATAAATGTGATATATTCATTGATTATGAATATCAAAAAATAAGAAATATATATTTCTATCTCAAGATAATTATTCTATGGAAATTCTAGAGAAGTTTTTCATGGAAGTTACAAAGCCAGTTTCCACACCAAATTCAGTTGGAAAAAAATTTCTAAATGATGTGGAAGGAAAGGAGGTAGATCTTAAAGAGTCTAGAGAACTAGTTTAGTGTCTATTATATCTCACTAATTCTATAACAAATATAGTGTGTGCTATTGTACACTATTCTAGGTAGTAAAGTGCTATAAAAAATTCATATATCTTTTTTGGAAAAGGAATTCTAAGATATATCATAGACACAATTGATTTTTTTCTGAGATATGATTGTATATAAAAGAATGATTTATTTTTATATAAAAATGAGGATTGAGAAGTTATTTTAGATTATAGAAAATTCACATATGGTCGATTTTTTCTTGGGAGAAAGATGTGTTAGTAGCGGAATCTATGTATACTACTATCGCTGAAGCTGAAACACAACTTAAGTTGATGAAGAAATAGTTCTAAGATATTTATATTGATTTAAATATTCCCCTTATCCTAGGAATTGATAATAAAATTGAAATAAACTATATTAAAATAAATAATTACATTCTTGTTAGAAGCATATTGATATCAAATATCACTTTATCAAATAGATTGTGGAGAATAATGAACTAAAACTAGAATTTTCCCTACTACAAATAATTTTTTAGAAATTTTCACCATGTAATTTTCATAGGAAAAATTTCATAAGTTAAGGTTAATCATGGATGTAAAAACTCACCCACATAAAGGTTAAGGTATGTGTTTTATTCCCCTATATATATTTTCTTTGGACAGTTTTTTCATGGGTGAGAAAAATGTTTGAAACAAAAATGTATACTTTTGTATGTGTTTTACCTATAAAGGGAAGGAAAATATTTAGGTGGTGTCCTTAAAAAGTGTATGTTATGATTTAATCACGAGTTAAATATTATAATAATTTTCTAATGTGGACATATAAAATTTTGTTCTACCAGGATGGTGTAGATCGTTTTTGTGAATTGGAGAAGAAAGTTTTCATAAGATGTGTATAAAACATGTTCTTTAAATCACTACTTATAGAAAACGTGTTTTTTTGTTCTATTATTCTTCTTTCCTACAATTATTTTTTACATGTATTCTTAGAATTGTAATATAAATAATCTATTTCAATAGTTTCAAAATTTTACTGATTTAGGTTCCATGTAATCAGTAAAATACATAGGTGGATACTATATGGACCATGTTTTTTAGCTATTTTGAGGACGTTGTTTGTAATAAATATTTCATGAGGTTTTTTATTCTGTTGGTTAATGATTATTGATTTAATTTTTTAATTATATAATTAAATTTATAATTTGGATGATTTTTTAGACTTTTTTAAGGGACAAATACATGTGTTAAATATGACACATTATTTACTACAACATAAAGAATAATATAGTCCTTAAAAATGATTATTTTTGTGATGAATAATTAAATAATACCTTTAAATAATTTTGATTTTTTTATGAGGGATGGTTTAAGAATAGTAATAGATAAATGTTTTGTTTTCTATAATATAATTAAAATTGTTATTAGTATGTTTTAATTGGAGGAAATAAAAAAAATATGGTCTAACCCTTAAACTAGACTCCAGGATATTGACCAAGGGCACAGTGTTACAAAAGTGAACCTCAAATAATGGGACCAATTCCAGGATATCCCTTAGGAATCATGATGGTCCATGTATAAGCCCATGGAAATACCATGTATAATGTTAGTAGAGAACGTGCCTTGAAGATGCATGGGTTGGGAAAGAATACCACTATGCCGAATCCTATGGTGAGTATGTTTGGGTGTATGCGTACTAATCCACCATCCCAAGATATATTATGCTTCTACATGCTCTGGCTAATAAACCATGCCCATAACCTGTGGGATATTCCATGTTGAAAAAATGCTTGGTGGAACTGTTCACATATCTATTAAAAAATATGTATATAACATTGGACATTAGATCTGTGTAACAAGCACCATCTGATCTCCCATGACTATGAGTTTAAATGACCGGCGTGGTCTTCCTTATCTCAAATCTTGATGGTGTTGTTGTTAACCAATGTAGATGTCCAATCCACTGTAGATAAAAGAAAAGGTCGCCATGATATTTCTGAGTTCAACATGATGAGATGATGAGGTGAATGAACACCATGTGTGAAAACATCTCATTCATGCATGCAATAAATTGATGAGTGATCAACATTCCAAGGATTAAATAGAGTTCTAGTGGCATGTTATTGGGAATATAAAAACTGATGAATCATGGGACCACATTGTATGAACTTGATGATATTAGAGTAATAGGTAAAACGACGTTTCCATGATTTGTGTTGTATGTTTTCTCATTAAACCCGAATGATTAGAGTATTCCATAATATGTCATTAAAAGTGTATCATCCATATGACATCATTCTTGGTGGTTGAGGCAGTACAAGTAAGGTCTCCATGCCTAGATATTGATGTACTAAGGCCCATGGTTCTATTTTTTATTTTAATAATGAGGGTTTCAGTAATTTTATGATGTAAATTGTTCCACAACAAATGTCAGGTTCATAAAGAGAATATCCATAATTCATCTTCTTACAAGAGGAAGAGGAGAATATCGTGGGACTTAGACTAGTAAAAATCAGACTCCATGTATTTCATGATGAAGTTTTTCCATGAAGCACCTTGGGTTAGGATGATATGTATTGTCCTCTTAGAATGCATGATGAAGACTAAGAACTCATGTTTGTTCATACTTTCATGAATTCAATTAGATATTATACTATACTTGCACAAAGGAAATTGAGAGCATGAAATGGTTACACACTTATAGTGTGTTGTGCAATGATAGATTGAGAAGGAGACACATATACTCTTGCGAATAAGGCAATCAAGTCAGTGAATTCATGTTTACATGTATACAATGATATTAATGAAATTTGATGGGACTATCCATCACATGCACTCATGAAGTACCAACTGAGAAAAACCAAAACATTATATAAAGACCACATAAAATAATAAACAAAAATATATATGTTATTGATAGGTTCCATTATGTTATTAGTGTAAATGATTTTATTGACTTCAAGTAGAAAAAAATGTGATATAAGAGGAGTTCCATGCAAGAAGTGTAGGAGAGAAGAAAATATAAACTGAAAATAATAGATTACCGAATTCTATTGGTGATGATTATAATATTATTTTTTGAATAATTTGTTAAATAATTTACCATTTCAAGGATGACATGCAGTATTAATTGATTAAAGTGAATCAAAAGTGAAATGGTATCTCTTACTTAATGTAACCACAGATAAAGTATTTTTTTATAGTGGTTTGTGTGATTTTCATGATTTCCAAACCATTCTAAGGAGTAACTACTATTATTCATTAGTAAACCTTGTAAATTATTATGTTACTACAGTTATGTGTTTGTTCTTATTTATATTAATATATATATATATATATCCTTAATATGATTCTATGTTTATTGCTTTGGGAATAAATTTCAAAGATATCACTGCTCCACCCCCTCCCCTCTCATGGATTATATATATAATGCAAGGGTTTTTAAGATACCAACATGTTTTGTTTATGCTTTCTATGAGTTTTAATTTTTCATTTGATCAATATTGATATCACATGTGTCATGATTAAAGAATAATAAGACACTTTTATTTTCAAAATATTTAATAAATGTTACATTATTGGTTATACAAACATTGATGTGTATGATTTCTCTTCTATTATACTCTTTCAATATGATTATGTCATCATACCCATAGTCTCATATTTTTCATAATGACAAATTTCAACTAACAATCCATATGTGTACCCTTACTGATCATTTGTGATCACCCATCTTAGGTTTTGTTTTCTCTAGGTTATTAATAATGATGTTAAATGAATTATTCCTAGGAGGTTTTTATATGGATGATGATGAAATAATGTAAATTAAAAAAACATGAGTTTAGTGGGAGAAGTAATTTCTTGAAGACATGGGTGTTTTTTATTTAAGTGTTTGTCCTAATTCTCAAAAAATATAAATATATATGGCCCACGAGTATGTAATTGATCCATTATTTAATTTTTTGTTATATTTTATTAATGGAAGAATTGGGTCATGTTTATCGATATCAATCAAGAAATGTAAAGAAAATGTTTTTTAGTAGATTTTGGATTGTGGGTTTGAGGTTATTATATTTCATGTATCACTTTTGAGGATGTACATACTAGACCTATCAAATTTAATGAAATTAGAATCCAAATAAATGGAAGATGATATATCATATGAGGTGTATCTAGAGGAAATTATTTATTAATGAGATGTGGTGATGTTGAACAAGATGACTCATCTGATCAATGTTATATGGGGATATCCTAAGTGTGAAGAATATTAGTGGGAACCTGAGGATGTAATGTGGAAAAAGTATCCTCTATTAATTTATTCTAGGTAATATAACTTCATGGAAGAATTGTTTTTAATGGGAGAATAATGTAATGACTGGATTTTTACCTCTTAAAATTAAAAACCATGTATGATGGATTTCTCAACACTCTACACCAAACAAAAACTACTACTATTAAATATTTTGGTAAAATATAAAAATAAATATGACCGTAAAAATAAATAAAATGAATTATTACTTATCAGTAAGAGTAACTAAAATATGAAAAAAAGTTAATTAAACTAAATACTACTTTCAATAAAAAAATTACAATCAGTATAACTAAAAAAATATGAAAATCATTTAATGCTTAAAAATATTCTCTTAAAGATTTTGTATTTTTTATTTAAAATATGTATATTATGATTAAATAAAATCAATATTGATAATATGAATAATATATTACTAATAAATTAATTATTAAATGATATGATATATAGATAAAGAACATTTAACATTCTAAAAAGTTATTTTTTAATATGAACAAATTTACAATATTGTTTGGGGTTTTATTTGAATATTGAATTATGAAATTTCAGATGTTTAGTTTTAATAATTAACATAATTTTTATATTAATCATAACAAAATAATCATAAAAATAATTTTTTTATTTTCATGAAACATTTTATTTTTAGGTGAATAGCGCAATATATTGTTTTTACTAATATTATGACTTTTATGCCATCATTAGTATATAAATATGAATTAAAATTTTTTGAAACCTTTTTATAAGAAAAAATATGAATTTTATATATTTATTTATAAGTTTATTTTATTTTTTTTATAATCCCATATTATATATTGTAAAATATAAATTATATTTTTCGAAAAATTTTCATCAACACATTATAAATTTTCATCTTATAATTAATTTTTAGAACATAGAAATTTAATTTAAAAAATTTAATTTAAATATGTCATAATTATATTATACTGAATGTTTTATTTTCTGGAATAATTTATAAATTATCTACTAGTTACCGTGGTCAAAACCAAAATGTTAAAAAATATGTAACGTAAGAGGTGAAGGGAAAACTTATTAAAAAGAAGGTTTTAATTGAGTGTTTGTGATGTTTCTCAACCTTATCTCATATACTCTCTTTTACTTATAATTGTTTAGAAATTTTATTTGAAGGTGCATTTCTATTAGTAATATGTTTTGGGTATTTACAAATAGGTCACTTCATTTCACTTTTCAAAGGGGTACACCCCTCCTTAATTAACCAAAAATAAGCTATTTAAATTTGTCCAAAACTATTCCCAAACATATCCTATGAACTCTAAGAACCCATAATGAGGTTATGGACCTCTCTAAATACAATTCTTAAAATTTTTAATCCCCTTTTCAGAGGTGAAAATCTATGATGTGAGGTAAACGTTCCTAACCACTCTTTCTCTTTTCTATTTATTTCTGTGTTTTCATTCTTCATAAATTGATATTTCATCATATTAAAATGATATTATAAGTATAATTATTAAAATTTTAATTTATTATAATGATACTAAAAGTGTTAACCAGTCTCCCATTTCCATTAGGAAAAATTAAAATCTGAATCATGCATTGTGCATACTACCATCTCCACAAATAAACGTATTGTTTTCCTTCACTTCCCAACATGGTTGGTTTTAATATAAATATTATGAATATATATGATAAATATAGTTATTATATAATATTAATATTGTTATTTTTTATAATATATTAAGAAATTATAATTATAAGGTAATTAAATAGTATTTCCAAATAACTAAAAACTTGTTGAAATCCATTTTCTTCTTCACAAAATCTATCTAAAAATGCAATGTAAAAGATTATAACATTAGAAGTATTTACAAAACATAAATTCGATTATCGTTAGTTTTTTTAAATTATGAGCCTTGAGAGTAATAGTAATATAAACATTACTTTTATGAACCTAGTTTAAAAGGGTCAACTTTATTAACTCCAAATGGTGAAAAGAGATTACAATATTCTATTACATGAAGAGAATTGTTATTAATGATTAATATAAATAAAAATTTATATAAATAAGGTTCGAAACTATGTAATTAGAATGTTTACATTTATGATACTAGAGTTTTAATAGATTTCATTGAAATCAAAGGTAAATGTAAGGGTCTTGGTAACTAAAACACATTTATTTGAGTGATACAATTTATTATTTAATTTTTTTCCAAGAATTTCTATTTTTAATGATATTAAATCTTTTATTACAGTGAAATTTTTTTTATACAAAATCCAACTATATGAATGATTTTATTTTAATTTTTTTAAAAAATTTGAAACTTTAAATAGAGACTCGTAAATATAAATTTTCCAATGTTGAATATAAAATGTTTTAAAAAAATATCTTTTCATGATTTGTTTTTTGTTAACATAAAATTATCTATCTCTAATGGTGTTATTTTTTTTATTTAAAAATATATTTTATTTTATTATGTTATTATTTTGGGTGATTTAGTTTTTGATATCAAATGATTTAATTCTAGATGATATTTTATACCATTATAAAACCCATTTTATGTCCATGGGTTCTTTATGAAAAATTAATGATTTGATTTTTTTTGTTTTTAACAAGTATATATACAATGGTTTCTTTATAAAAATTAAATTATTTCCATTTAGATGATTTATAAAACTAATATCATTTCCATTATTTCTTCATAATGTTAAAATTGGATTATTTTTTAACTAGAACACATGTTTTCTAGAATGATGAGTGGGGTCTTATATTACCCTCAAAATCATTGGTTAAGAGTTTATATCTTTTGAGGTTAGTATTAACAGGTAGATTTTCATTGTACGTGATTGTGGGAACTATTGGAGTGGCTCATGAGTTTAACCCAATTATAATATTTTTCCATGGTTAAATGATGTTAATAATTATGATCTTATTTTCTAATGATTCATGTTTTATGTTAAATAATTATAAGACATGTCTTATATATTACATGTCTGTGTTAATATTTTTTGGGTTTAAATAATCATTCTTTGTACTTTGAAGCTCAGTTATGTTTTATGGTTAACACTCGTGATTTTCGGATATTTGTATTATTCTCATGTTTTTCTGTATTCATATTAACATATCCTTGATTAAATGTTTATTCACCCCTTACTGAGAGTTTGACATACCCCCTTTATTATATTATAATTCACAAGGTTAGGATGATGATTGTTTCTAATGATATTTCTTAATGATGGTCTAGTGTTGTGTTTTTAAGGATAAGTGGTTTCATGTATTGTAATATAAGATATTTATGTAGCTATTCTCTAAAGAAACATAACCTATCGATACTTAGGATATTATTATTTATGAAAAGTAATTTTAATTTCATGTAAAAGGAGAAAAAATAATGTCTTGTTTATCAATGTTAATTGCAAAAGTATCAAGTCATTCACTCTAATGATGTTTGTTCTATCCATGTAGAGGTGGTCAGGATTTTGAAATAATTTGTGAGACTGATACAACTTTATCATTTGTTCCAAAGTATCAATCCTTGCATTATAAAAGGTAATTAAAGATCACTGAAGTTGGATTATGATGGAAGTTTTTCATTCATAAATTATTTCTTTTTAATATGTTAATTTAGTGATGGAACACAAAATAATTTTTGATAAGACAAGGAGAACTCCCCCACCCCAAAAATTAAATTCCAATCCATTTTTTACTTATATCCAATAGAATATCTATAGAATTTTATTTATTTTTTCAGTAGTAAGAGATTTCATTTGGTTGGTGAATTTTAGTTTAAATTCTTACCCATTTATTGGGTTTCATGAAATACCCGTAGATATTTTATATAAGTCATACAGTGGAGAGTGGGGATGGTAATTTAGGACTGATAATTGTTTTTTGATAACTTTTTTATAAATGGGAATATAAATAAATGATCAGTAGTTGAATTTTTTGTATTTAATACACTATGAAAGGATATACCATTAAGGTCTTAGATAATTAGTGATTGTGCATGAGGGTTCTAATTAATTTAATGTTGATTGAGATGGTAAGGTTGATGAAATATTTAGGTGAGGATACTATCTCAAAACTAATAAAAAAATCTTCATTAACACTCAAAAACACACAAACACACACACCCATGGTACCATATTTTCCACTACAAACCAATATCTCATAGACATTAAATAAACATTGAGGATTATACCTCTTGGTGTTATAGACTATGTAACACCATAATACTATATTTTTCTCAAGTTCAAATTTTCATATCATTTCCATATTTTGATTGCTGTATCAATATTATGTGACAACTATTGTGGTGGAAATATCTGTCGGAATGGCCTAAAGGCCTTAATGTTTTATTATTTATGATAATACACCTTTCATGGTGTTAGGTAGAATCCTTACAAGGCCTGAAGTCATAGAGAAAATTACATGAACCATTGAACATAGAGGGAATAATCCAGAAAAGACAACTTGGAACTGGTCCTCCCGAGCATATGTCATGATATCAGCACTCAAACTCCATAGGGATGGTATGATAATTGTCCTATGAAAATATGCATATGCCTGATACCGATGGCAATTTCATACCCTCCCATTTTTTAAATTTCTTTTATCTATACTCTAATGAATGTGTCTTCCCCTAATCCTTATCAGAAGCCTTGTCCCTTGTAGTGTGATGGGTACATATTTATAATCATGTGACTTGAAGGCCTTGGGGAGGCCCTAAGGCCTTATGGTGGCCTGAAGGCCTTGAGTAAAAACTGGACTGAAGGCCTTAGGAGGTGCAAAAGCCTCATATGACCCAAGGACCAAACAGGTGGCCCAAGGGCCCAGATGGATGAATAGTTCCAGCAACTACAATACTGCTATAGTACTGCTACATTAACTCAGAAATATGTCCCCAACTAGATTTATATTTTTTCCATCACATGAAAAGATATAAATCCAATAACCTATCATATTTTGATCAAGTGGTTGATAAATTTAAAAAAAAATTATAGTAATTTGGGAATCATTGAGTATTTGGATAGATTTTTTTAATATTACTATAATGGTCTCTCATTCCCCAATTTCTTATTTTTTAGCTTCATTAGGTATTGATAATATGTAAATAAACATATCACTACTTAATGGAACCCTTAGTTTCTATTTTGAGCAAAATTTTAACAATCAAAATAATTGATTTGTGTAAGATAGTAATCGATGAGTTTTTCAGTGAAAACATGGTTAGTTAAAATATATCCTAAATTACATGGTATAGTAGGGATTTTAAAATACTGTATTATAAAAAATGTTTGAACCCCCTTCCACTATTAAAAATGAAACTTCTTATAGGTATAAAGCAGGCCATTGGGTTTGTTGGAAAGCACCTAGTTAGGGTCTTAAACTCAACCTGAATGGTTCTGGTGATCATGATATAATGCTCAGAGGTGGGTCATCTATGACTCTAGGGGATCAATGATTATTTAATTCTGATCCTACTATGGTAATGATAACTCTCCCAAATTTTAATCCCAAATATATATATTCATACTATCATCAGTTAATATATATAAATGTGGAAGTTATATATGAATATTCCTACTTATGTATATGCCTACTTATATAAATATAGGTGTATCATTAATTAACCACTTTGGGTTCGATTGAAGTATGTAGCATGTTTATTACCCATATAATATAAATATACAAAGAGACATGGTAAATGTCAAACTGTTTTACTAAGAGTTAAATCTAAAAGATAAGGTTAATATAGTGCCCCAAACCTGTCTAAAACAAATTGTTTTGGTGATTTTAGACCCATTCCCACAATATACATTAAATAATTTATTTTGGAGCTATTAGAGCCGAAATTTATTTTATTATAAAATAATATTTCTAGCTTTTCCTAAGGTGCCCCTCACCCAACTTATAAAAAGTCACTCCTCCTTTCCTAAAATTCACACCTTCAATGCCTTTTGGCTCAGCCAAAATCGGCTCAAATACCCTCTAAACTGTCATCCATTCATCCTAGATGCATTCCTTTAGTCGTAAATCCTACTTAAGGAGCCCTTTTTATCAAATCAAAAGGAAGAACCCAGAAAGTGGTAAATATTTCATCACCTCTTTCAAGTTCCTTTTTTCTTCCACTTCCCCTTTATTTGTTACATCCATTCTAAAATAATAACTCCAATAACTTATATATACTATTATGTTATTATAAATATGGTACAACCATATTCATTATTCTATCCATCCTTGGAATGAACTGCCACCGTACGTGCATACGTACGGCTTACCGTCTCCACGTCATGGTGTAATTATTATTCAATACATTATTATTTTGATGGGTATAATAATGATGTGTAATTGATGTAAATAATAAATATAACCTGATTATTATTATTTATATATGATATTCCATCCAATTATATATTATTTTAATATCAAAATAATGATATTGTCTCTCGTGCGTGCATACGGATTACCATATCCACGAACGCGATGGGATTTATTCCCCATCGTAATCCATTCAAGACAAAATTTTGTTAGATGATTAAAAGTAATGATTAGATAATTAATATCATTATGAATATAAATAAGATACATTCTATTCATAACACACAATACTTATGAAACAAAGAAAATAAAGGAAAACAAATCAGTTAACACCCGAAACGACAATAACACTAAAATATTATTAACAAAGCAATATTAAAAGATCATATATGATATCATATTATTGTATATTATTATTTTATAATTTAATAACAATTACTTCACCATTATACAGAATTTTATCCTTCCCTATACCATAGAAAAGTACAAAATAGTGGGTTTCTTATCTCACTTTTAATTCCGTGAGATTTCCATTGTTCACCAATTATTTATTAAATGTGGTGTATTGTGTACTATCATTTGATATATGTATTATCATAATACTCTGTATATTCATGTTATTATGTGATTCATTTGGTTGTTATTAACTTTTTTCTATATGAATCAATTGATTACAATGAAGTAAGGGTTTTCATCTCACTTCCAATTTCCATGAGATTCATGCCATACTGCAACTATTTCCTTTTGTGTGCTGTATGTACTAAACAATGATTGTATTTTTTGTGTAATATACTATAATTTATGATTAATTACATCTTCATTTTATGATACATCGTTCATGGGATCTATGTTTCATAATTTACCAAATTGGTAAAGGAATTTCAAATTTCAATTTCCACACATTCGGCTTTATGCATACTTCATTGATTATTTTACTCCATGATTATGTGTGGAATACTTTTTTATTATTTCTATAGTAATTTGAACTCCCATTTATATGGATATACTTTTGATACACATAATCACTCCATTGATAAATTCTCTTGTCATCGATATGAAATTTATAAGAGTAATTTGAACTCATTCTCCATTTATTGAGTTAAACATCCAATTCATTAGTATTGTTTTTAAAAGAATATGTGTGAATTATTTTTGACTTATTTACACTGAATATCCAACAATATTGAGTGTATTTATATTTTTCAGACATAATTATGTCATTGATTTATCCTTAAACTAAGGATATGGTATTTATAATAGATTTCATCTAAATTTATATTCCATTGAGACTTCTTTGTTTTTATACACCTATTCACGTTTATATGGTGTATATAATGTAATTTGAAATAGTATATCATGGATCATTTTATTCCCTTGATATTATAATGTTTTTACTACCTCAATTATTTGTATTCAAGTGTCTCTCTTTTGGTTAGGAACTCTATGTTAAATATCATTTTAAAATGTTTTAAAGATGTATTATTCTAAATATTTCTCATTAATGTCCATGTTTAAAAAATGTTTTTAAGTATTTATTTTTATAGACATTAAAATTTTAAAATTGAAATTCTTTTTAAAATTTTAAAATTGGTATGGGACCCATTGACTCAAAAATCTATTTTTAATGGCTTCGTGAAAAAATAGTGAGACTTTTATATTTTTTCAAGAAAAAGGGGGTTATTTATCTCAAATAGTTTTGATGATTATTTTCAAATATGTCAACATCATTAAATATTCTCTATTGAGGTGTATCTATTATAATACAATCTTCCATATTGTATTGAATGAGTTATTTTTTACTGTGGATGTGCTGTTTTTATACCATTCATGGTTTGTGGTTAAAATATTGACATTTCGTATGCACGTTTTAATATGAATGGTCAGATTATGTTTCAACCTCTTCATATGAGGAATGCATTGAACTTAGTAAGTTATTGGTGGAGTCCACTATAGCTGCTCGATCCATCGTTAGGTCTCATGAGAAAAACTAGTGTCTTGGCACAAGGCCTTGAAAAAATCTTATTTTTAGGATTAGAATAAGGCCTTGACTATGTCATTATGAATTTCTTGAATTATTCAGTCCATCATTAAGAAAGTGGCAATTGATATTGCATGTTATTATTTGACTAGTAGAATATCCATGTGAATAAGTAAATTGCATTATTTGATTTTAACTTTTCCATATTATATTTAAGTTTAAGTTTAAAAGGTTTTTGTTTTAGTCTAATACACTACCTTAAATGTTTATTCTTATTTATGAATGATTCCACTATATTGTTATCCTTACTGAGCATCTGAGATCATTTTTTTCTATGTATTATTTTTCCTAGGATGCGAAGAAGTATATTATGACAGACCTATAGGGATAGTCTATGGGATCTTAATGTTTTCAATGGAAACAATGTTGTTATATTTTTCCATTTTATGATGTAATGTATACCTTATTAATGTATCTAGTACTTCCAAGGATACCAAACTAATCGATCATTCACGACTTGATCGTTTGTGAACATTCCAATGATATGTAATAATGCACCGACTCTGGGATTCGAGGGTCAGGGCGTTACAAATAATCATTATAAAATATATAAATTAGTTACCCTAATAATTAAAAAATATACTAGACCAATAAAAAGAATAAAATCATAATTTTATGTGAATCCATACCCCCATCCACTTTAAATTACATTAAATTTTGGATTATTATCTTCTTTATGTGAAGTAAAATATTTTACCCATTGATGATTAAATCTAGATAATCTGAGATTTACACATAATAAAATAAGTGAATTCTCAAATCATTTGAGTTAATCTAATACTTCAGTTTCCCCCGAAAAATGTGGAATGACAGTTGATAAACACTAATAGGAAACATCATCCAGGACCCACAAACCACAAAGAAATAATCTATAAAAAAACCAAAATCATTCAATGAGGAGTCTAGAAAAATTACTAAAATAAGACTACCGTTTATTTTGATGAATAAAAAAGTGAATTAAAATAGGAGAAGAGAGTTACCATGGATCAAATATACTTATTGTATAACGAAATGAAAAATTGAGAAATCATGTTAGATTATGTTCATTCAAAATGATCTCAAAACTACTTTGGTTTGAGATAAGAAAGGGGAAAATAAAATAAATTCTCTAGTTCCCTATAATGTATAGAAAAATCTAGAAAACATAGTCTCAAAATTTGATTGGTATTTTTCACACTAAAAAAGACCTTGATCTAAAGATAGAAGTGTAATATCCAAAAGATACTCCATATTTTGATTATGATCAATGACTATTTATTTTTAAGGAATATAGTAATTCATTTAATGAATAATGGATTCACACAACAATTATTAATCAGTCTAAAACCCGAACTCAAATCACATTATCCTCCCGTAACTAAATCAGTCATAGACTGGGCTTAGAATGTGCCATATGAACCAAATCAAAACCCTTACAAGTGATACAGAACCATGGAATGTGACCTATAGGACATCACATAAAAATTACGATAATCATAAGTAAGTTGATCAACATGTGATATTATACCCAAATCATGTGCATGATTAAAATACCCCTTATAAACGTTCACATAATAATCAGACCCTCTATTTGTTATAGATCACATATAGGATTAAGTCATAAAATATCATAAAACTATATATCCCCCTATAGATAATAGTATTCCAATATCTCCCAATATACCTACATTCCTTAAAATAAACAACCCATTTTATAACCGACTTACATATGGTTAGTATAAAATTACAAGACACTAATAATTCCACCACCTAAACAATTTCAATTTAATTACCAAAGCATTAATGAATATGTAAAATACTAAATCTCAAGGAATTAAGACCATGATGTGAGACCACAATCATCCCCAATACAATTTTCATAGTTTGGTACATAGAAAAACTAACAGATTCCTTCCTTAACTTTCAACACTACTATAATGTTTCCCATGAATCTCTCAACACTCAAGATAAGAAAAAGTAAGGGTTCAACAAAATTTAGTCTATTTCACTAGAAAACTATCAAAAGAATCTTGTACTCAAAAATCAAAACCAAATCCCAAGAAAGAAAAAAGGGTTCATTCTATAAAAAACTCATGATAAAACTCTTATATAGGGATTTTTCATTAATAATATAGCATTTATTTTTTCATAAGTTAATAAAAAAGACTCATTCCATTATCCGTAGCTCATTAAAAAGGTCATATTCATACATATCATTAAAAAATCATCTATAAAAATACTTAGGATATTGATAATGAATATATTAATCAAATTTAAATGTAAAAACTTCAAATTATAAAAATATCAATATGAGACAAACCAAATTAATAATAATACCAAACATCACCTTCTCTTGAAATTACATAATTTCAATTGGCCATTCATTGAACATCACATCATCTGCAATGCTGAATTCACCATAGTCAATGACATGGGAGTCATCATGAAGATAGAAAATAAGATTTCAAATATGGAGAACATTATGGATTTGATAAATCTATGGGGAATTTTATTATAAATAAAAATCTTCACTAATGTGCTCTAAAAAAATCCAAGGGACTCAAAAAAGAAGGAAAATCATACAAAAGTGTCCAAAAATATTCATCCCCTGATGAGGAGATACCTTAATAAATCCATGATATCTGATCTATAACTCCAGAGGCTTCATCATAAAATCAACACAATAATATTTATGATACTGATTGACTTTAATATTATCTTGAATCACTAGATCTTTCTATTGCATTCTTTACACCAACTATGAATTTAGATTTAATGACTATAAATCCTCTGTCTAACTGAAAAAGATCTAAAATATTTCTATAAACCACTTTTAACTGAACCATATGAATGATTATGAGATAACTATTATTAAATTAAAAATCAAATAAGGTTCGTTTCCACACCCATGAACATCCAAAATATTGATTGAATGTGGGAAATATGATAACATATGGATCTTATTTTCTATATAAACACATGTATATGTATGAAAATATATTATGACGTATATAAGTGTGATATATGCATATTTGAGACATTTATATATTCAAGAGGTAAAATTAGGGTCAATATCATAGTTAATTACCCCCCAAAACCTCATAAATACTCACAGTATCCTATAAATGTCATCTCTATAGGACCTATACTACTCTCAATTCCTTAACCTATAATAATTGATCCAACATCATCGAATTATTTGTGGTCACCCACATAACATCATATCTACTCTATTTTTGGGGTAATTTGGTAACGAAATCCATCAAAAGTTTCTCCTACATCATCTCAAGAACATCCAATACTTGAAAACCCCCATTAAGAACCTGATGTTTGACCATCACCTTTTTGAAAAAATTCTAGATATAATAACTATGGTCTACCAAATTATCCTATCACACCAAAACCCACTTTTCAAGGAATGATACATCTTAGACAAACCATGATTCAATTCTATAGATGTGATGGGAACTCACAGTGAACCACCTCATAGACTATTGAGGGAATGGAAAGCCTCTCTTGGAACATCACTCAATATTTATCATCCTTATACTATCTCTTAAGGGTATCCCCACTAAAAATTTGATCCTACCTAACATATATATCAGATTTTAAAAACTAATATTATTCTACCAACAACACCATGCATGAATGTATTATTATCTAGTGGAGGCATACCCTACCATAAACCTCAACCATATCAAGATGCAATGCTATATGATCCACCATCACTCTCCATGAATTATTATATTTACGGAAGAAATTTACATGAATCTTATTTCTCAACACATCCATATAAAAATTATACTTTAATAATATATAGGTGTTATATAAGTCATAATTCTATAAAATATTAATCCACCTATGCTGTCTCAAATGGTAATCATGCTACCATAAGATATATATCAAACTATTATGATCCATGGATACTATGAATCACTAGTTGATAAGATTTTATTGCTATAACATTAAGGAAAAAACTAATAAATTATTCTTGAGATCACATGATACATTGTTAAATTTATGGAGTAATAATTATGAATACCCATAGGAGATGAATTCTTTCTAAATTATCATAAAATTTCCCAAGCTAAGGTTCAAAGCATTATAGAAGACAGAAATATGAATTCTTGTTTCATAAAATGAAGAACCTAAGCACAAACCAATTTTTCCTTTTAATACTATGAATTATTATAAAACTTTTTGTCCTATAATATAACCTAATCCTTCCAGGTCAAATTTGTCGGAGGAGTTATGATTTGAGAGAAGTGAGTCAAAAACCACTTCTAATTAACTAAAATATAATGGATTGGACACACCACCACAAAATTCAAAGGGGAAACCCAAGAGGCAACGACCTCAATAATCAAGGGAGGAAAATTAATTATCTCTATGAAATTAGTTCCCATGTTAAATTTATCTCACATGACCAAAATAAAAAAAGAAATTAGTTTCCATGGTAAATATTTCACCACCTCTTTCAAGTTCCTTTCTTCTTACATTTCATATTTCTTTGTTGTTTCCATTCTAAAATAATTACTCCAGTATCTTCTATAAACTATGATGTTTTTATAAAAATGGTTCAACCATATTCATAATCTATCCATACTATAAATGAAAAAGTCACCATATGTGCGTATATATGGCTTTCCATCTCCACGTCATGGTGTAGTTTGTTATTCAAACACTTAATTATTTGAATGGATATAATAATGACTATAACTGATGTAAATAATAAATATGACATGTTAACGATTCGTTATATATTATATACCATCCAATTACATATGATTTCTCCATCAATGATATTGTCTCTTGTGCGTACGTATGGATTACCATCTCCACGAATGCGATGAGATTCATTTCCCCATCACAAGAATTCAAGAATAATTTTCTTTTAATGATTAAAACTAATGTTTACGAACTTCATATCATTCTGGATATTAATAAGATACATCATATCCATATCAAACATGGCTTACGTAACCAATCATATAACGAAAAATGAGTCAGTTAACACCCAAAACGATGTTACTACTTAAATATTATTAACAAAGAAATATTAGAAGATCATATATGATATCATATTTAGGTATATAGTAATTTTATAATTTAATAACAATGTTTTGACTATTATACTAAAGGTTAACATTCCATTGAATAAGGAAATTTATGAGGTAGGGGTTAATTTTACAATCTCTTTATTATCCGAGGTAGTTTTTACGTATGTATATACAGGGACCTCTTTATCATCCACATCCGTGTTTTATAAAAACATCAATTCAAAACATTTTTACTATTTACAAGACTATGGGATAATGACATTTATACCCTTATTTGACCTTATATGTTTTGAAAGGACACTTTTTGTTGTTTTCTATACAAGGTACTTTATGACCTTTTTGACAAAATTAAGGTAACAATGATTTTTTTAAATTATACGGTAGGTGCGGCTTTTTTCCACCGTTATAACATCATCAAAGATTCAATTACAATATATAATAATATTTTCAAAATTATTGTTTTATTTTATAATTATGTGACTCTTAAATTGTTTCAATATAGAAAGAGGTATTTCCTTCAAATAGTTTTCATTTCGACTATGTCAACATCCTTTGATAGATTTTAAACTTGATTTAAGTTTATATATTATGATTCAAATATTCCATATTGTATTGAAGGATTATTGATTTTTTTACTGTGGATGTGCTATTTTTATACCATTAATGGTTTATGGTTAATGTGTTGACATTTCATATGATAGTTTTAATACGAATGTTTATGTTAGGTTTTTCAACCTTTTCAGGAATGTATTAGACGTAGTATGGGATGGGTGGAGGCTTTTATAGCTCCTCTGTGCATTGTTAGGTCTCATGAGACAATTAGACATTGAATTGGATGAGGCTTTTCCCAATTTTATATATGGTTTTGGCCGAGGCCTAAATAATTTTTTGACATCTTGGTCGAGGCCTTGATATGATGTTTCAGAATGACTAACATTATGCGTTCCCTCATTATGAAAATAATATTGATTTTTCAAGTGGTTATACACTAGTATAATACCCATGAATATGTTTTATTGTTTCATTATTTACAAAGATCATATAACTTCCTTAAAAAGTACATGTTTATTATTTGTAAAGTCATGTGTTTTCAATTATTCACCATGCCTAATGTTTATGTTATCTTATGACATATTGCTAACTCTTACTGAGAATTTGAGCTCACCCATTTCTTATATTTAATTTTTATAGGATATGAAGAATTTAGTTATGAGTGACTTTCATGAATAACCAAGGAGGCTTGGATGTATCTAATGGAATAAATTAGTGTTTTATTTCAAGACAAGATGTAATATTGAACTTATTTTTATATGTTGTTTCCAATAATACTAAACCGATCGGTATTTCAATATCTGTTCCCTTGTGATATTTCCAATGTTATGTAATAAATCACTGACTCTGGGTAATATGGGTTGGGGCATTACACATGTGTTTTAGAAATTAATGTTAAAACAAGAGCATGTGATGCACTAAAACACTACTTGAACCTGAACCATGTTAACAACGTATTTTCATAATATGGGTCAATATTTTAATTATAAAAGATTAATTAGTCCATTATTATACCATATTTTATAATTATTATCACCTGAAAATGACTTTTTAGAATATTAGATTTTTAAACATTTTAAATCATTAAATAATATTCATTAATTTTAAAATAATAAAATTATCAATCTTGATATTAATTATTTAAATTTAATTTTAAAATATAAATGTGATATTTTAATCCAAATATATTGGATTAATGTGTGATTAAACTTATTTATTCATATATACAAATATATGAAGACAATAATTCAATCACTTAACTTTACTTTTAATATTTATAGTATCATTTATTTTAGTTAATTATTAACTATATAATAACTATATTGACATTTCATAAGCATTTTAAGTACCAAAACCATATCTAAAAATTATTGATAATTTATTATGTTAAAAATAACAGATATATATTTTAAAATTATAACCATAAACAAAATTAGTGTTTTTACATATATTAAAGTTTTTTAAATATTAACACTATGGAATGTTCCATTTTTTGACTTTTTCCTTACTTAACCTTTTATATAGGGAACATTCACTTAATAATATCCGAATAAGAATATATTTAAATGAAAATTGGTAAATGGTAAAATTATTGGCATCCAATATATTTTAGATATGTTTCCAAGTCATAACGGTCCTTAATATTACTGTTTATTCCCTTATTATGCTTTATCATACCTTAATCAATGCCATTAATCTTTATAACATTCTCTAATCAGTTTAGAAAAAACTGAAGTCCATCTTATTAGACCACTTAATATCATTCTAATTACATCTCTGTATATCAAAATTTTGAAATTAAAATCACAAAAGTGGGAAAATTAATTTTAACACTAATTCAAAAGATGGGGTGAAATAACTGGTTTTTATAGTAAAAAAAAGTTCAAAAATTTGGAATGTTTTTAAATTAAATTTGAATGTAAACTAAATTATAATGAAATTAAATGTATAAATTGATGTATAATTGAAAAATCTGACTTTAAAAAAAATATAAAATATAATTTAGCAATAAAAATTATTTAAATGAAAATGATATTTAAAACTAAAGTGTAGTAATTTTCAGTATTCATGAGAAAATTAAGTTTCTCAGAAAAATCTCAAAAATTCACCACATGATAATATTGATATTCATAATTCTAAAATTATGTTTATTCTTAAAAATAAAATTCATAAAAATTTCAAAATTTAGTTTTAAAATAGGTTCTCCTTTAAAAGGCTTTAAAACTAAGTCTCCCATGTAACACAATTTAATTTAGTGTTGTATGTAGCGTAACTTAAACATTGTGTATAAATTATTCAAAAAATAAGATTATATATATTATAAAAGTAAAATATTTCAAAGTCTTGGAGTGTAACATTCTATCCACCTTAATTAAATTGCGTCCTAGCAGTTTAAAATTGATTTTAGTAATCAAGGGATTTAAAACATACTACTGTTGAAATACCCACATCGTAAAAAAGTTTAACATGGAATATTCTTAATAATTAAGAAACGAATGAAAAATTTTCATTTAACTAGGTTCTCTTATAGAAGAACATAGGTAAAAAAAGGGAAAAAAATATGGAGAAAATACCAACAATAAAGTTCTAATGGAGAGCGCTAGAGAACATGTTCAGATCAATGTTATAGCCCGAAAGACCATAAACCATAGGTGTGAGTAAAGTAAATTGATATAATCGAAAAATTATGATAACAGGACAACCTTTTTGTTTCAAAACCATTATTTCTATATTTATGGGATTTTTCGCTGTATAAGAACATAAGTAAATATATGTTTCTATAATCATAATCTTTTCCTTTTATTACACAACAAATAATATCTACTTCATCTCTTAAAACATGATACAACATATAGTTAAGTAATACATTACCCACTAAAATCACATCCCATAATAACCCTAAACCATTTTATAAATGATTAAAATTTCTATATGATTATGATCCAATCACTTATGAATGAAAGTCACATAATTTAAAAAATGAACTAATAAAAACCGTTTAATCAACATGCAGTATATCAGAATTTTCACATTAAAAACATGGGAATAACATAATAACATATCTTCTTAATAACTCAAATTATATAAAACATACATTCATCCTAATTCCTTATGCAGGACACATGTTATTGGATATATCCCTTAAATCTGAATGTATTTTATACTCCATCAATGATAACATAGACCACATTTTTAAAAGACTCTAATAATATATGAGGTTGTTAATATTTATCCAAATCAATCATTTCTTAATCATTATCACAACATAAGGAACATATTAAGGGTTTCTTTCCCTCAATCACGTGTTTCTAGAAAATTGTATCTTTATACTGAATAACTTTTCTTGGTACCATTCAAAATATAATCTCAAACACTTAAAAAGAAATTATTGTAGTACAATAATCATATATTCCATAATCATATTAACTAGTACATTTCTGATAAAATATTCAAAAGACATATTTATTGAACATGCATATTAATTATTCCTCTTCATCAACAACCGTATCATAACTTTATCACTATCCAATTGCATCATCTAAGATATATTTCTATGACTCTTGATAAATTCATCTATATAGTGTCTCTTCTCCTTCTAGTGGAACCATTGAACATTGTAATCCTTTTTCTTCCCCTTAAAATCATGAACATGATTCCCTTTTCTCTCCACACTTATAAAAAAATCACATTCCCTTCAATTATTTACTAAGTTTATTCTTTCCTAATTTATCACATGTGGGAAAATAATTCTTTCCCTTATTCACGTTATCCATTTTTTCTTCACTATCATCTTTTTCCTTTCAAATCTATAGGACTCGGATAATTAATTGTCTTTATAATGCATGATTCTATTTTCACATATGGTGATATTACTCGAGAGACATTCTCCCTTCGAAATGATTAATTAATACCATGAATGATATGGACCGTTGTGCCTATAAGGGCCACTAGAACCCTAGGTCTATCACTCTATCACCGTCATCACCACCTATAGGTATAGGCTTAGCTAACCACCTCGACATTGATCGGCGGGCTTGCGGCAGTTTATCTCTCGTGGATATGTAGTGTGTTTTTGTAGAACCATCAGCATTGGATTTTCTACATCGATGATGGAATGCCTCCCACCTCCCACCTCACTCCTCCTATACTAGATAGGTCTTCATTCGACAACACGATTAAGGTCTAGAGGTCGGTTTCCAATTGCCGCGCTTCAGGTTTCAAACCTCGTCGTCTGTGTTTGTGCTAGGGGGTTTACTACAGTGCATGCATTTTTGGATGGCTGTGATGGGATATTTGTTTTGGTTTACGATATTTTAATAGTGTTCAGCGCTTAGGGGGGGATTTGGTATGGTGATGGGTTCTTGATCATGGAACTTTTTTGTTCTTTTTTTGATTTCGGGTTTGTTTTTTATTTCTCGTGAATTTGTTTGATTTCCGAGTTTTTCATTGGAGTGTTGTGGGTTAGACTTCTCTAGGTATCTCCTTGAATTGTGTTTCCCGATGGAAGGTCTTGCTCTTCTGACTTTCTAGAGTCTTGATGCTTTCTGTTTGTCACATTTTGGCCTTGGTGTCTCAATGAGTTTATATCGAGTGTTCTTGGTTTTTTAATTTTGAAGAACTGGCGAGGTTTTGTAGTCATGATTTGGTCTGGCAGTGGTGCTATGGGGGAAGGAAAGAAAAATTAGTGGCATGCATGATACTTGATAATTATCAGTTTGTTTTATGTGGATTATGTTTTGGGGTTATTCTGTTGAGGTTTTATCTTTTTGGTGATGTACTATGGTCTACAAGGTATTGTTGGAGGATGCACC
This sequence comes from Viscum album, assembly GCA_963277665.1. Lineage (NCBI taxonomy): Eukaryota > Viridiplantae > Streptophyta > Magnoliopsida > Santalales > Viscaceae > Viscum > Viscum album. The sequence goes on along the minus strand of OY728165.1, from coordinate 1,890,988,282 downwards.
TTTAGATCTCTCATGACATGGTGAAGGTGTCTTTGGCTTATGTTTTTGTGAATTAATGAAGATTTTGTTGTTTTCATTTTGTGTGTTCTCTTGTTTTACTGCAGTCTTGGACAAGGAGACATTGCATTCATTTTATTTTCAAGTGACTATTCTAGAAGATGATTAGATCAAGAAGCATTCCCGTTTTCATCGCTATCTGGATTTGGATCTTTTGAAAGGGTTTGTTGTTTTTCATCAGTATTGAGCCCATGCAATATTCCATGGGACTGCTAGCCGAGCAGCGATGGGAAGGCAGACACTGATCATAGTGTCTTTGTTTCTAGGGTAGGGCTTTTATTTCATTTGATGTGGACTGTATTTTGTCTTAATGATCATGGCCATGGAGGCATGGTTGTGTTTTATGTATTTAATTTCATTCTAGTTTCCAACATTCTCTCCAAAAGTTCATTTGAAGTAAAAATTTAATTTTCAGTCAAGAACATTAAAGATATGATCCTTATATCACTTTACATCACATGCACTAGTGGAGTTATCATTCCTTCTAAAAGTATTCATTTCTAAAAAATGGAATATACTATATTATCTTATAGGGATATGAACATTGTATAAATATAAATATTTTATAACTCCTAACATAAATTTATGTATCATAAATCCCTAAAATCATAAACTTTGGATACTTCGGGAAATCATTACATATAAATACTTTATAATGATAGGTAAATAAAATGTGAATTATCCTAAGAATATCCCCTAGGTATTTCAATCCAGGTGGGCATTAAGGCTTGTTTTCCTATACCATGTTACCTCATGTTAGGGCCAGAACACCGTTTTGGATTTGTTACTCTTACGTACATATGTGCCAGAACCATGCCGACTTGTAGCATCTGAATAAGGATGTATTTCCCCAAATTACCACATAATCTCTACTCTACCTAAATTCTAGGAGGATATTCTATAATTATCGTCATTTTCTATCTTAGGGTTGTTATCTCTACTATAAGTTTTCAATATCTAGTTTCTTAAGTAGTTTCTAAACCTAATTTGATAACTACTGCAAGGTCCCAACCCAAAAATCTCAGATCCTTGGAATTATTACATTAAATTGGAAATATTTCAAGGAAGAAAATCCTGAAAGACCATTCATTTTAGAAGTCATGTAAACCCACATTACATACATGACACCCGTAATACTTTGGGAAAACAAAATAAATCATTCTACAAAATAACTAAAATAAACTACATCCTCGAAATATTAATTAATGTTCTCTTCTTCAAAACCTAGAGAGAGAAACAAAATAAGGGTGAGATCAAATGCTTAGTAAGTGTAATTAAAATGGAATAAATAACGAATCAATATATATGGTGACGTAAATAAATGATCACACTTTATATTTACAAATATATATATATAAAGAAAAACTAATATGGCAAGTTAGAAACTGAAACACATGCCATAAATCAACTAAATTGGAATGAAATGCATCCATAGTTATGTGAATGAAAAACCTCATTGATAAACATTAAAGAATAAAGAATTAGGTTAATTGGATTCTTATCTTACATCATGTCTTAGGATCCTGAAAACCTATTACTGTCAAGACCATTCACAATACGGTTTACAACAAGGATAGAAACCCGTTTAATTTGGCCATCTTTTTTATCTCATGAGAACCTATTGATGCATAAAAGAGCTATATATTGTCCAAGCTCCACCCATCATTTTATGACCAAATAATTACTCATACTTAATAATAATAATAACTAATATTCCTTATCAAATAACCATATTGAATGATAATACATATTTAACAATAAATTCCCCAAATAATAAAATAATTATCCAAGTAAACATTTTATGAATAATGTTATATAGTTTGGGAAATACTTATATTCATTATATGAGAATATGGTTATTAAATTAAATTTAAAATGAAAAATTATTATAGTAATGATATTATTTAGAGGGAGGTTAAAAATCAAAAAATGAAGTGAGATTAAGAACATTTGTGGAGAATAATCTTTAAACATTCTAAAGTGTCTCATTCCACTTTGAAAAATTTAAATCTGAATCACCATAAAAGTTTGACATTACATGAATCATATAATATCTTGATAATAATATTATTCATGATATAATATATAAAAATGGTACATAGTTATGGCACAAAAAATATTTAAGTATTGAATATGACATTAATCTCACAGATTTAAAAAAGTGAGTTGAAAATACATTACCTAATCCCTCATTTTTATTATTTTGTCTACCTAATGTATAGTGGTTAAAAATAAGTTAATAACTAATTACATAGACAAAATCATCTTTATAATATCTTATATTATCTTATTTCAATACTTTATTACCTGTTTGTTAACACTCATTCATTATTTTAAATGTTTTGGGTTTTAATTGCCTAGTTTTCTCAAGTATGTTTTGACTTATTATTTGTTTTTTCTATTAAATATATAATGTTATAATCATATCAAGAATGTATAATATGATTAAATTATCATATATATTCAGTACATATGTATTTATAGTAGTCCATAACATTTGGAGATTAGAAATGAAGTGCACCATTCATGGAGATGGTAGGTTGTACGTATGCATGAACGCTACTTCCATTTCTTTGTTGAATTAGAAGAATTAACACTAAATGAAACATATGTGTTTTATAATTTCCATTATCATATGTATTATATATATGATTCTTATTTTTATTATATTCAACCTTTATACATTCCATTTATGTCATGGATGATTCATATCCATTTGAGGGGCAGTAGTCCACACTTTCTCAAAAGAAATTATCATATTTACACATGATGAAAGAATAAAGGTATGTTATAAATAAAAATTATAGAAGAATATGTAATTATAAAATAAATATATATCATATATAAATATATATCCAATAATAATTTCCACCATGATAGGTGGTAGGGAAAAATTGAACAATCATCATTTTGTGAGGTAGTATTTCACTGTACACAGAAATAGTATGTTTGTTACCCATTAGATGGAGGTGTGTGTAAGTTTAGGATGAACCCTTATCATACAAACATCCTAGTATATTTATTATGCCGTATTTTCTATGAAATCATTAAATATTAATGATATATGGAGTAGATAAAGGAAAAGAATCTTGAGAGTTGGAGAGAATGTGTTACCTCATGATCAAGTAACTTATTTTAGTGTACAACAAAAGATTCATTCAATATCTCTTTGACCAAATGGAGGATTCAATTTCATGGTCAGGGATTTTTAATTACAATTTGGGCATGTATTTTCGAGCTTATGAGGCTTGAGAGGATTGAGGAATGGGTAGAGGTGTTGGCCTTTTATAGAGAAGGGGGAGTGGCATGAAAATTCCCGTAAATATCAAGGAATTTTTTTTAATTTTTTGTGGAATTTTGCAAGAACGCAGTTTATGACGGCACGTGATTCCGAGGCTTGTTGTGCCCGGAATCATTTTTCAAAGTTTGGCTCGGGTACGTTCAGTGAAAGAACGAGCGGGTTTTTCTAACTTTTTTACCGGTGCTCGGAAACGAATTCCGAGGGCACCGATGGAATCACAGTGCCAGTATTTTCTTAGAAACACCTTTTCCGGAGTTTTGTTTGCTCGGGTGTGGTTTTTAATTTTTTGGTTTTTAAGTTAAGAAATAAAATAAAGTGGTGCGACAACTTTATTTTTATTTCACTTAAGCTGCTTAAAAGCCACTTAAAGCCACTTAAGCTGAGTTGAAGTGGATAGGGTGGAATTCAAAATATCATACCCTCTTGGTAGGATATTTTTGAGGTGGGGCCCACACAAGCCCCACCGTTTCTTTTCTGCTAAGTAACTCACCTGTGAAAACCCCTATTAATTGAAAGTCCACTGGGGCATTTCTTAATCTATTAAACGCTCCATTTAATTGGGTGGTTTTATTCGTTGAATTAATTCTATGAATTAATGGGTCGTTACTTAACTTAGTTTTTTTCATTTGTTGGCATGTAATAAAATAAGACCAACACTATTCTTATTAAGTGTTGTTCGTTGGTTGGATTTGACAAAAACCTCAAGATCTTCATCCTCCTTCGCGAAGAACGCGAAGAACGCCGGCCTTCGACGAAAGGCGACGAAGAACGCTAAACCCGCGGAAATCGACGACACGAAGCTGTGTACCACGACTCCGACGAATCTTCCTTCGCGACGCTTCTTCCACGACGATCCAACCCGGTGACAACCTTCGATCGACAATGACAAGGTAGGGGGTTGCGCTCCTTTTAAATTCATTGTGGATTATAACAACAACATGGATTTAATTATTATTAATTAAATCTGTATGTTTTTGATCCTCAGAGTTTTTCGAAGCGACGCCAAGTACCGCGCGATAGCGACGCTCTTCCGCGACGCGACGATTCTTTTCTTCCGCGACGATCAATTCCACGAAGAACGCACGTATGACGAGGTAGGGGTTTGATTCTTTAAATCATTGTGATTAAATCCCTGGTTGTTTAAATATTGTTGGTTGAATATCATTAAGACCGCTAACGCGGTGGGTGCGGAATAATGAACAAGTCTAAACCCACCGCACCTTTTTGTTCTTGGTGCGCGAAACAGCAGATGACGACAAATGGGGCCGCAAGGGCGATTCGAGGGCCTGGAAGTGAAGATCGAGTCCCAAGAGGACCACTAGAAAAGACCACACGCAAAATAGACCACCAGAGCGCGTCCGGTGGCCCGCAGAGACTCCCTCCGGCGTAGTGCCCAGCGCACCGCCAGCAAAACCCGCCGCGGCTTCAGCCGTGGTGGCGAGCCGGTTCCGCGGCCACGTGGAACCAGGAGGAGGGACGCGGCCCGGACGCCGCGTCCGCTGGCGAGGCGGCCCCACCCGGGGCCGCGGCGTTCCTTCACGCGGGGGTAGCATGCCCCCCGCGGCTTCCCCTCGCTCGGCCGCTTGGCCGAGCCAAGCCAGGTCACACCCAGGCCGGGCCGGGCGGGGTCGACCCGGGTCGACCCGGTTCGGGCCGACCAAGGGGGGTTGGTCCGGGCCCAGACCCCCCATTTCCGGACCTTTTTCGGTCTTTTGATAATAACATGAGCTACGGGCCTCCGAACGATGTGCTGTCAGCGGTGATGCAATCCTTGGATTGAGATGGTCGTTTTGGTATATCGCACTCAAGGTTTCGGAATATTTCGGATTCGGCCGGGTTGGTTCGTACACGAAACCAACCGGGCCCTCGGAGCGTAAACGCTCATATCTTGAGCTTCGGACGTCCGATCGGCGTGCCGTCGACTTTGTTGAATTCCTCTAAGTGAGACAGTTCTTTTGGCATACTCTGCCCGAGGTTTGGACCCAGGTGTAGTACAGTCGGGTTGGGTTTACCTTAAAAACCAACCGGGCCCCTAGGACAAAAAAGCAAATAACTCTCAGACCGGGCGCGTCCGATTGACGCACCGTCTGCGACGTTGAGTTCCTGTTGACGACACTGAACTTTTGGATACATCAACTATGGACAATGTTTCAGTCGATGTATCATCCTCTCGGCTCGTGGAGCGGACCCTCCCGAATGAGCTTGATGTGTGCAGGAACCCTAGAGCTGGCTGCGACTGATACTGTGATGACGACGACTGTGCAGAGATCCTCAGTGAATTCGACGGTGACGACTACAACACTCATTTATCCTTTGTGGGTCAGTGCTACTGATCCTGCGTGGGTCCAATCCTGTGTGGGTCAGCGCTCAGCGGTCCTGTGTGGGCCAGCGCCTACAGGTCCTGTGTGGGCCCGATCCTGTGTGGGTCTTTGCGGGGGTTAGTTACCTATCGATCCTTTGTGGGTAAGATCCTTTGTGGGTCATTGCGGGGGTTAGTACCTATCGATCCTTTGTGGGCCCTATGACTTAGATGGATCAGTGATCATCTCTATCGTCATTTGAAGATGTATAACTATGTGAGCTAAATCCTGTTTTACCTTCCTATGTGGATTGTGTTGTGCTATCCTGTGTGGATTTACGTTTAGTCTCCTCTGTGGATTGTGTTGTGCTATCCTATGTGGATTACGTTTTTCTTTCCGTTGTGGATTATGTTGTGCTATCCTGTGTGGATTTACATTTGGCATTCCTGTGTGGACTGGATTGTACATGAGCTCGGATGTTGGCGCCGAGCAAGAATTCATGACTTAGGTATATGTATGGGCATATACCTAAGCCGTGTCGGATGTTACTTCGTGATTGTATCTTTCCTTTTTGGTTATCCTTTGTGGATTATAGGAGACCTTCGGGGGTCTCGGGGTCCCTACTGAGTAGCTTATACTCACCCCTGCACGGGATATGCCCGCACTAAGTTGTGTTGGTTGTAGAAGACGGACAGCGCTGATCATGGTGGAGGCTTGCGGAGCAGGACGGTACCTGAAGGTGGACCACTGGGCGGGACGTACTCGGAGCGGTCGGCTGGACCTAAGGATTAGTGGAGGCTTTTTGTACCCACCCTTCAGGTGGGACTTCTAGAGGACGGCTCGACGCTGCGGTTTTTCCTTTCAGTTGCTGTTTTTCCTTTTCGAGTTGTACTTTACTTTCAGTTTGGGTTTGTATTCTGGCCCACTTACTTTCCGCACTTACTGTTGTACCAGTTTTTACTTAGTGTTTAATTTTTCCACTTGCTTACTCTATGGTGCTTGTTTAAATTACAAAGGCAATGCCTCCCCTTTATCGTAATTTATGACTTGGTACTAGTCGCCAGCTCCTGGCCTATGGAAGGCGGGTTTGGGGTAGTCACGGCACGGGCCCGGAGGATGGGTCGTAACATGGCAGTTTTGTAAATACCAAATAGTATTCAATAATTGGTTGTCTATATCACCTAAAGATCCAAAAAAATGGAAAATTAATGGATTAAAGTAGAATAATGGTCGTTAAAAACATCATCCACACAAAAATATGTGCATTTTAATAATTTGGTTCTTTGACATCTATTATTCTCTAATTTTTCATTTTGGTTTTTATTAAAGCATATAGTATTATAATCTAATCAATTTAACTATTAAGAATAAATTAAAGTGAGATTAATTTTGGAATATAGATCCACTGAATTATTAATAATATATCTAATTTATAAAATAAAATTCCAATATTTTTTGGAAATTTATTTTAAAACAAGCGAATGTGACGTGCTAAAATGCTATATTAACCAGGACCTTATTAACAACATATTAACATAATATGGGAAAATATGTTAATTATAAAAGAGTAATTATTCCATTAATAGAATATATTTAATATTTATTAACACCTAAAAATAACTTGGCATAATATATTGTTTTTATTAATTTTAATTCATTTAATCAGATTCATTTATTGTAAAAAAATTTCAAATTTTGACATTATTTATTCAATGTTAATTTTAAAATATAATTATTATATTATAATTCAAATATATTATTTTTTATTGTTTTTAACATGATATATTCATATAAAAACTTATATTCACCAATTCAATCAATTAACTTCACTTTTAATAGTTATTGTATCATTTATTTTAGTTATTTATTAACATAATAATCACTATATTGACGTATCTTTGTCATTTTATGTACCTAAACCATATCTAAAAATAATTGACAATTTATTATGATAAAAATAAGAAATATATATTTAAAAAATATATCCATGACCTAAATTTTTATTATTTTACATATATCTCCATGTTTTATAAATGAAAATGGTATGTAAAGTAATATTTTTGTATTTTTCCTTAACATTTTATATACGGAACATTCATTTAATAATATCCCAAAAACCATATATTTGTATCCAAGTGGGGAATGGTAAAAGTTTTGGCATCCAATGGATTTTGGACAAGTTTCCATGTCATTTTGTTCCTTGATATTAAGGTTTAGTCACTTAGTATGCTTAACCATACCTTAATAAATATAATTAATCTTAATCACATTCACTAATCAATTTGGTCAAAAAATTAGGTTGATCTTATTAGAACTCAAATAGCATACTAATTACATCAATATATATTAGATTTTCAAAATTCAAATCAAGGATGAATGAGATTTAAGATTAACACAATTCCCACAGATGAGGTAAAATAATGAGTTTTTATAGTAGAAAAACATTCAAAAGATTGTTATGCTTTTATATTAAATTTCAATGTAAAATTAATTATAATGAAAATTACTATATAAATTCATTTATAATTTATCTAATGTGACTCTAAAACAAATATATATATTATAATTTATCATTAATAATTGTTCAAATGAAAATACTATTTTTAACTAAATGGCAGTAATTTTCACTATCCATCAAAAAATGATGTTTCTCAAAATAATGTCAAAATTTTAATTTTTATAATATGAATTGAAAATTGATGATTATTTTTAACAATAAAATTCAAAAAATTGCCAAATGTTAGTTTTAAAATAGTTTCTCTCTTAAAATGCTGTAAAACTCTTTCCCGCGTGTAATGCAAGCTAATTCAGTGTCGTATATAGCGTATATTTAACATTATGTAATAAAATTACAAAAATAAGATTATATTCTTTCTAAAAGGAATATATTGTAACATATTGGGGTGTTACGTTCTTTTTATCAGAGAAATGTTAGTACAAACATTGGAAAATAGATTTAGAAAACCAATATTAGATAACATTACCCTAAGTTAGACTTTGAGGCCATGTATAGATGAACATACCACTATTTTGGTAATTTATATATTATGTGGGTCTTCCTAGAGATAAATCACTATATTTATACTACATGTGGATGTGGTTCTGGAACAGATGTACCTAGCCGACAAAACTCGAACAAGGTGTATCGAGCCTCGGTCGACATAACCTGGTAAATAACGACGGACCTCACTGTACACCTGGTTTGAATCTACAGGTGGATATGGTTTGGATAATGAAAATTTTATTTATAAACCATTATTAAGGATTTTAATATATAATGAAAATTAATAACCTATAATAAACTTGAGGTTTTTAGGTGGAAAATACAATTTTATGATATTCTATATATGATTATATGTTCATCTCTAAATGACTATTAGTACTCACACTATGCTTTCTTATTTAGACAATGATTGGGACCGAAAAGATTCATGTTATCATAGAAAAATATAGACAAGTTGGTGGGGATGAGAAACCTAATGAGATGTTGATAGAAGTGAAATATATTTTGTTCATTCCTAATACATTTTCATGAGATATTATTAATAACATTTACCGTAATGAAATCTATAACTCACCAGATAAGATAAGGATGTAGTTTTCTAAGATCACTAGTTGTGGATAATATGTAGAAAATAAGTTTCAATTTCCATAATGCATGAAATGTGTATGAAGACACATAGGAATGTTTCTCAATGGAATATAGAAATACTTTAAGTGTTACAAAAAAGGTTATGAAGAAAAAAAATTGAAGAAAAATGAATAGTACAATGGAAGGCAATAAAACTCATTATAATAATCCATTTATATTTCATTTCCATAAATGTGGGAATCTGGGCATTACTCAAGTCAATCTCTACTTTTCTAGGAAAAACAATAGACCGAGGAAGGGACTATGTGGAAAAAAATGGATAAATAATTTATATATTAGGGTTGTTATTAAAACCTTTGTTAAAAGTCTATTAGGTGATTAACCTTATTTCAAGAATTTCCATTCTATTTATTTTTGAGGTTATATTAATATAGTTTTATAAAAATGAAAAACTCCAGGTTTGGTGATAACCACTCATGTCTAGAAAGGTCATGGGGATTGAACCCATGCCCAATGTGAGATAATGGTGAAATGTCTACCACTAGCCTACATAATGAATTGATTAGCATGTCATATTTTATATCTTATGGATAATGGTTTTTTTGATTTTATGGAAATTTTATTTATCAAATATATATCCTTGGGATAGAAAAATGATTTAGTGATTATGTGATTAATTTTTTTGGCAGATGTTTTCTATTTTTTGAATATAATAATATTAACATAAACATAATATTTTAATGATTAAAATTAAATAGTATTTTGGAGTAAACAATAATTTTATTCTGTAAATATAGCGATTTAGGTTATTTAAGGATGTGGTTAGCATATCATGGATATTATATGATAGGGAAAATTAAAATTTTGGTATAATCATAAAGAGTGATAGATGTTATTTGAAATACTATATGAAAAAAACATCTGATTTTTGGGTTCCATTCTTAGTCAATAATTTTTTTAGGAAGGATAGTAATTTGTTGAATGAACTATGTTAACCTTTTTGATTTACTGTTGAATTATTTTGATTCATTTTGAGGAATAATCATATTTAATCCTAATAAATGTGGTTTTGGTTAATGTATAATAACATGAAGAATATATAGTTATACGTTTATAGATTTTTTATCTATATAATTTGATTTTAAATCTTCAGGCTTGAAAAATTAATATCGTATACTTACCATTTGGATAAAAAGATGAGTTTGTGGTTGAAATTTATTAAAGTATGAAACTATACTTTTCAAATAATAATGGTATCCTTATGTTCATAGTATATGAAGTAAAATTATAACTTAACTCAAGTGAATATATATTGAATCCAAAAAATTTATCATTGTATATTTTTCTGATGAATCAAATGGTCCCTTAAATCATAATAGATTTATAGCTTTGTGATTGTTAAATTTTGATGACCATATACTCTATCAGACACTATAATAACATGATGGTTCGATTTTTCTTCCATGTCCATGTTTTATTAAATGCAACCTTAGTATGTGTTTTCTATTGTGACCTTTATAATTCCATTTCATTATTTTGAAGTGGATGTTTTATAAAATCTTATTCTGAAGTGGTATTTCAATAAAAGTACAATTAAAATTTAATCCACAGTTACCAAACCTAAATTAAAAAAATTTTAGGAAACAATTTATTAAAGGATTAGAGAATATAACACCGCAATATTTTTTTGGTATGTTTATTTTTAAATTAAATTTTATTGATAGATTTCATTACATGAAACAATGAGAAAAAAAACTAAATATTATTATTTAAAAATTACCATTAAACATTTGTATTAAATTATTATTTATGAATACTGTTTAAAAACATATAGAAATATATCATTTATAAAAATATAATATGAATTCACTGGTTACTATATAATTATAATTGAAAAAAACAATTGAATATAAAGGACATATTTTTATTCCCCGCAAAGTGATTTATCATAATAGAATAAATTAATTGAAATTAACAAATGATATTAATGAAATATTTTTCTGATTTATTCAATCAAATAATTTTCCTATTCATACAATAAATTTTATAGGTATAATATAAGAACAAATCCATTTTTATGCATAAATCCCATGTTTTTTTAAAAATATCGTTTTCCATGTTTTTATGGAGAACCTATATAAAATAAAAAATTTCACACATTTATAAAATTTATTTTAAAAAATAATCATTCCCATTGATACTAAAGCATCAAAATTTAACTTGCAGGAATTTTAGGTATTTTTCCTAAAATATTCAAGTTTCGATGGATAGTGAAAAATACTAAATTTTAATTAAAAACAATTTTTTCATCCAAATATTTTATAGTGTTTAATTATATTATTGAATACTATAAATATATAAAAATATACTTTTTTTCATTTAATGAAATGTAGTTCATTGGAATCAATTTTACATTGAATTTAGATATAAAAAATTTTAAAATTATCCATATTTTAATTTATAATACCACGTTCTCTCACACCATCAGTGGGATTAATTTTAAATTAATTACTACAAATTATATGTTTTATATTTTAAAAAATGGATTTCATATATGGAATCAATGATTCAAAATTATGTAAATTGATTTCTTTAATTCTTGTGAATTTTTAATGGCAATATTAGAAAAATAAATTTAAAACGGTAAACTTTATATTTGTTAATTAATGGGAAAAATATTATTATAAATAATAAAAAATCTCACTAACACTTATCATAATTTTATTAGATGAGTGGGTTTCGACCAAAATCATCATTGTGCCAAGATAATAACAATTCTTATAATGGTTATGTGGGAGTATGACATTGATTATATTTTTTTTAATTAAGAGTTAAAGATGTCAAACTCATATTTAATTATTATTCCATTTTTAATATAGTATTATACATAAGATAAATTAAACTATAAATATTAATTGGAAATATTTTATCTTTTTCTTTTCAATTCTAACTTATTTATATTTTTTAGAAAATAAATTATTAACTTAATGGATTATACAATGATGATGTAGTAATTGTTTTATAAATGAAAATATAAAATCAAAAATATTAGAAAATAAAAATATATCCATGGTTTGTAACTGTGGCTGGTATTGGTGTGGCTATAGGGAAAAACCTATAGCTAGGGTTTCAATCCTTGAAAATAGCATATTGAAATGGTATTAAAACTATGTCAGTATCTTATATCAAGCGATTCCTATAGACATTGTTTAAAACTGTTGTTATAGGAATGACGATTCCATAAAAAATACATCATCCTATAGTGTAGTTTCATACCTAGGGGGATGTAGTCTTTAAAATAGTTTCATACCCACGTGTGATGCATGAACCCATTTGAGACATCTTCTACTATAATATCTTGAAAATTTGTTTCTATGACATCATAAGAAATCTTTCATGATAAGTATATGATGCATCTCATTCAATCATTAAACAAAACACACTTTTAGGTAATCTAACCTTCACCACCAATCAAATCTCTCATACATGTGTATAACAGACACACACATTGGACCTAAAACTAATGTATCTTATCTAATGTTTTATTTGATTTTGGGATTTGGACACACTGATCCATAGCCACACAACTATATTTAGTCACGTTGTGGATGAGAATAATTTCACCACACAAGGTGAGTGACTCAGTAACACGAATTTATCCAAGGATCAACAGGATGTAAACAATAATATGTATGCTAATGGTCATTACCAAGGATCCTAGAAATTACAATAATAGCATAATAGGGACTATAATGATTAGTGATACTCTCAGATCCTTTACTTTAGTTGATGAATGTGCCAGGACTTTGTTGTGGTGAGGCCGATCATTGAATGATTGAGGTTAAAATGTGATGCTAATGTGTGGGAAGATCCTATCTTTTTTGGTTCCTTAGGTAATACTGGATTTGAATTTCAGATGTGGTGTTGAGTGGAGTTAGTGAATTGGAATCATGTTTAGGGTGGTTTTTGAGTGATCTGAGGGTGAATCAGATCTAAGGTGAGTTATTCCTATATATTGGGAGCACGATGGAGGAAGCAAATAGTTTGTAATCCAACAATGAAATTACACTAGTATTCATGGAGTGGACATAGATTTGGTATTATATGATCTGATGATACCTCAAGTGGTAAGGTCATCATGATTGAGATATACGAAGGACGCCAGTGTGTGAAACCAAGAATTTTCTAGAAAACTCATCCAGAGGAGAAGTGACTTGTGTTTTTCATGGGGTTGGATGAAGTGAGTTGAAAACTGCATTGAGATAATTTTTCAAAACCATGTTTCTAGGTTGATAGACCATTGGAAGATAATTCATAGCAGTATATTCATATGGTTAGAAGCACCATGAGGTTTAGTCAACCATTATTAGAAGTTTAATATTGTGGAGATAACTATAAGAATTAGGATGAATTAATTAATGACATTATAGAGTGTCCAGATATATTGTTGTGCTGAGAGCCTTCTTGCTGATAGCATTTTTAGTGAGTGAGTGGCTTGAATTCTGGTGTAATGTGTGTCTTAATGTATGGATTTGTTTAGTTGAAACATATTCTGAATTCATAGATGGAGAATAGAGAGTTTTGGGTATTTAAAACCATAGTAGTTTGTGAGACATGTCTTGATGAATACCATGGCTTCTTGTGGATGAGAAGTGTAATGGTGGGGATCTTGTAATTCCCCATAGGTTTTTGATTCATTATTTTTTAGAGGAAATTTTTTTTAATATGTAGCATGGATTGTTTCTTCAATTGGAATTTGGATCAGTAATATGAACATTAGACGTTCTTAAATTGTATTATTGTTATTTGTTTTGAGTCCCCTTTTGGTACCTCTAGGTTTTGGGTGGAAGTTGTTGGAGGTTCGAGGTGAAAAATAACTGAAATTTAAGTTATGATGTATTTTCATGTTGTGACCCATCAGGTTTATGCCTTGAATGAGGTTGGTTAAGGGGTGAACCCCCTATCTCAAAAATTTCAAGTTGTGAACCTTAGTTCAAGACATGAATTTCATGGGTGTATAAATTCATGGTGTGAAACCCATGGTCTCACAATAAATCATGTATAGGTGGATTTATTTTAACAGGTTAAATTTATTCTGTTTATGGGTCAAGTGTTTCCTGATATTTGAATTATGGAAAACTTAAGAGAGAAAATTTTATGTTGTTTCTCCCCTCCCGCATCCCTCCTTTCATCACCTTCATGTTGGTCCATTTTTAGATGCATTTGGATGGACACCCCACCTTCACACCCTACTCCTCCCCCCTGCACACCTTGATGAATCCCCCCATCCTCCATCCCCCATACACTGGCCCCTATCCCCTCCTGAACCAGCCCCCATTCCCCCCCCCCCCGCACACCCCCCTGCAATAGCTCTCAGCACCTCCCCTTACCCCACCTACACTAGTCCCCCCTAGTATCCCATATCCCCCCTACACCATCCCCCTGTACTTTCCCCAGCCCCCAATACACCCTGCACAAATGTCTTTTGAAATCATAGCACTGGCCTAATAGGGGAGAACCCATCCTTAAGTGTTTGGCCTAAATTCTTAAATTTTATTGGGAATGTAATCAATGTCGTATTCACTGTTGGATTACAGAATGCATATCTAGATATAATTTTTTATCCTACAAAAACATGAATCAAGATATTTTTTGACCTTATATTAGTTTTGTTTATACACATTAGGCTTCATAAGAGAAAATATAATAGTTTTTTTCAAGTTTAAGACTATATGATAGGAAATTACATAAACTAGTAATCCCATAGACATGGAACTCATAAATATTTATTTCCTAGACAAATCTCGTGGTTATTAGTATACCAGTTTTTAATGTAATCATGCAGTTATGGAAACAAGTATTTAAAATAATCAATCAATTATTGAATTAGAATTAAGGGGTTCGGTTAGAGGGAACCTACCCCAACTTTGAGGTGTGCTTCTTTTGATGACCATAACTCGAATCTTCCCTTATTCTACATGAACGCATATACAAATTCACAAATATATATATATATAAGGACACCTATCCCCTATTTACATATTTTCATGGCCATATATGCACAAGGGTGTCCATATATATATGTTTATACTTTCATATACCTCTTTACACTTACACATGGGTGAATTTTTCAAATCAATATATAAGAACACCTAGCCCCAATATATATATTCATACTATCATCAGTTAATATATATAAATGTGGAAGTTATATATGTATATGCCTACTTATGTATACACATGTAAGCCTTCATCAACGACAACTCGAATCCACCTCAACAATATCCAAAACGCATTACAAAAATGTAACAGCCTACACAATACGGGTTTCACTAAACAACGATATATTATTATGAACTATCCGTTATGAACAATATTAACTATATTTTTAATTTTATTACATAATAATTCATCGTACCCATATTCTAGAACCTGGTATGAGAACAAAATAAATTTTTAGAGTAAAATAAGTATTCTTCAAAAAAATTAGTTTTGTCTCCTTTTGATGGCACACCCACATTAAATCTAGTTCTTAACACATTTATAAGTTTAATTTGTAACGCCCTGACCCGAGTTACCCAGAGTCAGTGCATTATTACATAACATTGGCATGATCACAAGAAAGATCAAATCTCGAAAGACCGATTGGTTTAGTAGCCTTGGAAACACTAGATATATTCATAAGTTTTACATTACACCATAAAATGAAAAACTACTACAACAACATAATGTCTCCACACTCATATCCCCACATAACATACCTGCAGGTAATTCATAATTTACTTCTTCACTTCCTGGGAAAAATAAAACATAGAAAAGGGGTGAGCTTAAATGCCCAGTAAGGTTAACAATATAGCGGAAACTTTCATAAATAAGAATAAATATTTAAGGCAATGTATAACTAAAACAAAAGCCTTTCAAACATGAACTTTCAACATGGTATGGCATAAATAAAATGAAATAATGCCATTTACTTATTCACATGGATATTATACTAATCGAATAATCACATGCAAAAATCAATAACCACTTTCATAATGTTGGAATGCATAATTCTGTACTTTAATTTCTTTGTCAAGGCCTCATCCCAAGAACTTGGGGCTATCTGTAACCGGAACCCAACCCAGAGTGCCTCTATTAACCGGACACCAACCCGGAGTGCCTCTAATAACCGGAAACCAACCTAGAGTCCTTCTAATAACCGGAGACCAAACCGGAGTTCCTCTAATAACCGGAGACCAAACCGGAGGGCTTACTTTTACCTGTCCCCAACCTGGAACATACTTGTCTAACACATTCATCTGAATGAAAGGTTGAAATATAACATAAACATTTGGATTAAAAATAACTTATAAAATGTCAATAATTTAAACAAAAACCATGAGTGACATAAGAATAACTTATCCATAGTCAAAAATATCACAAAACCTTCAATAAAATAGGGATGTTTTGTATCATAATAAATCAACTTCAAATAAGCTTAAAATCCATCAAAGGATGTTGACATAGATGAAATCAAAACTATTTTAGAGAAATATCTCTTTTTTTTAAATCATTTTAAAAGTAACATAATTATAAAATAATACATTCAATTTGAAAATATTCTTATAAGCTTGTAAGGGAAGCTTTGACGATTTTATTACGGTGGTAAATAGCCGCACACGCCGTATAAGATAAAAAAACATTCTTACCTTAAATTTGTCGAAAAGGTTAAAAGTGATTTTGACGGAAAGATTCCTTTAGAAACACATAAGGGTATAAATGAATTTAACCCATATTCTTGTAAATAGTAAAAATGTTTTGAAATACATTATTAAGAAACATGGATGTGGATGATAAATAGGTCCCAGTAGATTATTACGTATAAACAACCTCGGATAATGAAGAGATTGTGAAATAACCCTTACCAATTTGGAAACTTATGAAACATACAACCCATGAAAGAGGTATAATACAATTAATATGTAAATACACATAAATTATAGTGTATTACAGAAAGAATATAATTATGGGCAGTACATACACCACACAAAAGGTAATGGTGGCAATATGGCATGAATCTCATGGGAATAAGGAGTGAGATGAAAACCCCTTACTACGTTAATCAACTGAGTCGTATGGCCAAAAGTTAATAACCACCAAATTATTTACAGAATAACATGAATATAAAGATAATCATGATAATATATATCAAATGCCAGTACACAATACACCACTTTCAATAATTTAGTGGCGAATAATGGAAATCTCACGGAATTGAATGTGGGATAAGAAAATCCCTTACCTTGTACTTTTACTTGGTTGGGGTAGGTTAACCTCCTGTATAATGGTGAAATAATTGTTATTAAATTATATAAGAATTATATATATTAATATGATATCATATATGATCTTTTAACATTGATTTGTTAATAATATCATAGAATTATCGTCGTTTCGGGTGTTAACTTACTCATTTTATTTTATATGTTTTGTTACATAATCCATGTTTGTTGTATCTTATTCATATACAGAATGATATAAAGTCCTTAAACATAATTTTTAAATCATCAAATGATAATTATACTTGAATGGATACGATGGAGAATGAATCTCATCGCGTTCGTGGAGACGGTAGTCCGTACGTACGCACGAGCGACAATATCATTCTTTTGATATTAAAATAATATATAAATGGATGGTATATCATATATACAGAATCATTAACATGTTATATTTATTATTTAAATGAGTTACACATCATTATTATACCCATCCAAATAATAATATATTGAATAACAATTACACCACGACGTGGAGACGGTAAGCCGTACGTACGCACGTATGGTGACATGTTATTCAAAGGGTGGATAGAATACTGAATATGGCTGTACCATATTTATAATAACATCACAGTATATATATGATACTGGAGTTATTATTTTATAATGGTAACAACAATGTAAGAAGAAGTGGAAGAAGAAATGAACTTGGAAAAGGGTGGTGAAATCATTACCTCTTCTTCGGGTTCTTCCTTTTGATTTGATCAAAAGGACTACTTAGGTTGGATTTCTGATCAAACTAAGTCCTCTAGGTTGTAGTGAGGGATGTTGGGAGAGTATTTGGGAAGATTTTGGCCGAACCAAAAGGCTTGGAAGGTGTAAAGAAATGAGAATGAGGAGTGCCCTTTTATAAGAGGGGTGAGGGGCACCTTTGGAAAAGCTAGAAATATTAGTTTATATTAAATTCATATTCGGTTTCTAATGCCTGAAAAGTTGATTATTAAACTGTTAAGGTGAGGATAGGTCGAAAACAACTCAACCAATAGAATTTAGATAGGTTTGGGTACTTATATTAACCTTATCTTTAAGTATTAACTCTAAGTTAATTAGTTTCACTTTTACAATGTCTCTTTGTATTTTTATATAATATGGTTAATAAACTTACTATATACATCCAAGCGACCCCCAAGTGGTCCATTAATGATGAACTTATCATGATATAAGTCTCTTGGCCGAACCTTAGATTTTTAGGAATTTAATATCAATTAATAATATAATATTTGTTTTAAGAACTCTTTTATGTCAATTTTGACACTATTCATTAGTTGATTTTTTTGAAACTCATAACAGATTGATTACTTCGAAAAAAGTCAATTAAATAAATCCTAATATATCATATTATCCTAGAAAATTAGTTTAATTCATTAAAAGATTCATATTATATTTATTTGGGTATTCATAATATCAATTATTTTAATTTTTTACTATTATAGTAATTACTGCATCATCATTGTGTCATAAATAAAATAAATTATTTAATGTCTAAAAATTATAAATAAAATATCATTATGTAGGAAATCTTTTTATCTTTATAATGAATATTTAAAATCTAAAATCCAACATATATAACTCTATGTAACAATTGTTTTGCTAAAAGATATATGCTTGTGTCATTTTTGTATTCATTTTAACTTAATTAAAATAAAGTGTCATTATCACTTACAAGTGGATCCATGGGATCCCAAAATCGACCCAAAGATTCCCATGGTCGACCATGTATCAACCAATAGGGTTAAGACACGTTTTAGGGTAATTTAGTATTATTATAATATTATTTTTTAACCCTTATTTACCGGATTTACCCTTAACCATGGTAAATAAAATATTTACCGCAGTAATTATACAAAATGTCTAAAAATAAAAGTTACCTATTTACACAATTTGAACATCCTGATTCCAAATATGGAATCCATTTTCCTAAATTCAAAACACAGAAGTGGCAGAAATTAATTTAAAATTAATTCCCGCTGTCAAAACAAAAAGCGTGTTTTTAAGAGATAATAACTATCAAAAGATTGACACTTGTTTATGTTCGGTTTAATTGTAAAATTATGTCCAATGACCAACATTATATTAAATGGTAAAAATATATTCTAAATATACTTTAAAACCACTCAAATTCATAATTTATCACTATTAATTATTTTGATTAAAAAAGTTGTTTTTAATTAAAATTTAGTAATTTTCACTATTCATCAAAATATGAAAGTTATCCGAAAAGTACCAAAATTTCACCTTAGGGTAAATTCGACACTACGAATCCAAAAATGAAGTCAATTTTGAAATATAAAATATATATAATTTCAAAAAGTAGGTATTACTATTCATAACGGCTAGTTTGATCGGTTGTGGTGTGTGTTAAAACTCGAAGTTGCGTACAACACACGCTACTGTATTATTCAAAGGAAAGCGTACCGTGGAAGCTTGGGATGTTTCATTTTAAATTTTTTGATGTCCCCATTTAGTCAAAATGTTTAAAATATTGTATTTAAAAAGGGTTCACTATTAAAAGTTGATAAAAGTGCAATACTGAAAATGAATTTGTTCTTGCATTATATCTAAGAAACTCATAATATGGATTCTAAAATTATAAGGATTATATAAAGTTTAAAATTTAGATAATACTATTCATAACCTCTTTTGAATGGTTTTTTTTTGTAAGTCATGGTGTGATTGAACTCGGTGTTGCGTGTAGTGCAAGTTATTGAATTATTTTGAAGAAATAACACACTATGAAATCTTGGGGTGTTACATAATTAGACAAAATAAACTTATTCATTGCAATAATTATATAAAAAATTTTCTTTGATAAATTTTTTTATTTTTATTTGATAAATTGTTTTATTTTTCTGTTAACATTCATATTTTGATGAATAGTAAGAATACCCTAATTTTTTCTTAAAAACAACTTTTTTATCAAGAAAAATAATATGGTTAAATTATTAAATATAGTTGTTTTAAAGTATAAATAGAAAATATTTTTACCATTTAATATTATTTAATCCATTATCATTAATTTTACATTGCATTCATATGAAAAACATTGCAATCTTTTACAATGTTTTTACTTTTAAAACCCATTTTCTTAACTTTGAGATTAATTTTAAATTAATTACTGAAACTTATGTGTTTTTAATTTTTAAAATTGGATTTCATATTTTAATTCAGTGGGTCCAAATTATGTTCATAGGTTAATTTTTTTTGATATTATGAATAGTAACTACGATAATTTTTATTCACTATAGTTAAAGGTAAATCAGGTAATTAAGGGTAAAAATAAGATTATAAAATTACCATAACACCATAAAAGATTATATTAGATGAATAAAAGTCAACCCATATCACATAAGGGTCTGAATAGATTTATTTCATGATCTTTTGACCATAAAAATGATGTAAGTAATATTAAAACCAAAGAAAGTGGCAATATTTCAATCTCTTATATCTTATAAGTGTAATAATATTAATTTAGTGATAAAATTCATAAAACATAAAAAATAAATAGTCACCAGAAATATAATAAAATTATATACATCATGTGAATTTTATTTTATTTTTAGGGATTAAATACTTATCATTAATGGTGACACAATAGAGATGTAGAAATTATTTTATTGATTGATATATCAAATAAATGGTTTTAGAAATATTAAAATAAATATTATATGAACTATTTAATGTGCTCCAAGAATTTTTAAGATTAATATTACATTTTAGGGATCTATTAAATATATTGGTTCGAATATATCTTCTGTTTGGATATTATTTAAATTCAAATAATTGAATAGTGTCAAAATTGATACTATTAATATTTTATAAAAATAAAATATTATTAAAATTTTTAAAAATCATAAAAATATTTGAAAATTTTAAATTTAAATTTAAATGGTCTAAAATTTCATAAAGTATCCAATTATAGAAAATTCACAACACATAAATAAGTATTTATAACAATTTGGAATTTTGAATCTTATCACCACAAATAAAATTAAATAGATTAAATAAGGATTAATCAAAATGATAGGGATTAAAATAAAATAAAAAAAAGTATAAATATTATTGGTGGATGATATTACAAACCTATTTCATCTCATCTTTTAATTGAGTCATTTTTGGAAGTTTTTATATGGGGTCTGAATTTACTATATATTTGAGGTTTCCAAAAGTGCCCCTCTCATATCTTATAAAAGGGAACCTCCTCCCTATACTCTTTACAACATTTTAAGCCATCAAGCACGAAAAAACCCAATCCATTTCCTTTCTCCTCTTCCCTAGAAACGTACTAGAGTTACTGATCTTCTTCAAAGGCTAAATTTAGTTCCCTAAGAGGAGGATAAGAAGAGGCGTGTCGAAGAAGATGTAATATCATTTACTGATTCATTCAAATTTATTTATCCTTATACATCATCTTTTTTATTTGTTTCATTATAATGTAATAACATTAGTATCACTCATATACTGATATGTTATTATAAATTTGAAACAACCCAATTTAATCTTATATCCAACCTATAGAAAAAGAAATCACTGCGCGTGCGTACGTTCGGAATACCGTCTCCACGCCGTGGTGTAATCTGTTTTCCACCACCACCTTACATGGATGGGTATAATGGTGTAAATAATAACAATATATGATTATTATTACATGATTATAATTATGAGATATATTTTTATCCACTCCAATACCATTCAATATTTATGGGAACAATATCATCGCTCGTGCATACGTACGGATTACCGTCTCCACGATGCGATGATATTCATTGTCCATGTTAACCATTCTAGAATGATTATAAAATATTTATAATAAATATTCATGAAGTAGATGACATAATAATGATACTGTATTTATGTATATGTAATTTACTTAAATCCATTCAATTTAAAAAGGAAACGAAAACAGTGTTTATGCGTATGTACAGCCTACCGTCTCCATGAACGGTGTATTTCATTCCATTTATCGATATATTATATATATATTATGAATATATATTATATATAAATAATGTTTTACATTATATAAGTAATGAATCATTATTTAAGTAATCATATTAATAATTACAAATCAAAACACATACGATAAATGAAATGATTTTACCCAAAACTCTACTTTAACATGGAATTGACAAATGAATGGGTAAAATAATGTCATATGTTAATCATATATGATATCATGAATATTATTATGGTTCTTTTATAAGTTAATAATATGTTTAAACCCGCTATACATAAGTATCAGACACATAAAAATGAAATTGGACATAAGGTAAGGGATAATTATTCAAATCTCTTTCTTATCAGAGGCTGTTTATTCATAAATATTTACTAGGGTTATATTTATCATCCATGTCCATGCCTTCTAAAACCATTTTCATAAAATTATTAATATTATTCCATGATTGTTTAATGTAATTTTTAACATTTTTTTACTTTTACCACATGGTATGGAAGGAATCATTCTTTTATTTACCATATGATGAAATTTTTGAATTTTCTGGCCAAAGTACGAGATAAATGTTTTTTTACTTATATGGCATGAATGGATTTTTAGGATTTCATAACTCCTTATTTCCATGAAGCTTATTCTACATGATTTCATGATTATTTTCAACCAAATAATTTTGTTTTAAAATTGCATGTCATTTTCATAAGAGAAAATAATTATGAAGAAGAAAGGACATTTTCCTCAAGAATTCAGTTCAAGTGTTCTATCAAAACTATTTTCCAACTAAGATTGCATTATTTAATATGTTTATGTTTCTAGTATAATGTCTCTATTATTTACATGGTTTTATTTTTCTTATGATGAAATGATATCCATTTATTCTATATGGATTATGTTATGATGAGATGATTTTTATGAAACCCATTTTATTCATTGGGTTATTATGAATAATTTATGTTTATTTTGTGGCACATGAAAGAATGATTTCATTATGAGATGGGTGGGACCTATATCTCACTCCAATGCATTGGTTAAATATTTATATATCATGGGATATACATGGCTATAACGGGAAATGAATCCAGTTTAGTAATAAAGAGCTGTAATGGAAAGTAAACACGGTTCCGTAATGGACTTTGTCCACTATGATGGTTTTGGAAGTAATTCCTTGGATACTATGGATATCATGAAATGTGATTAATTGTTTTACACAATTATATGTCTTATTCTTGTTCTATTTTATCATGATTTTTGTTCTTTTATGTTCAATGACTTAAGTACTTCCAAGATTTGATTCACAAATCAAAATTTCTATGTTTAAAATTTATGTTCATGTTTTTATGTTCAAATGTATATGTTTTGTTTTATTTTATCCATTATTACACTTAAAAATAATTTGATATCAACCTTTATATGTTTTACTTTCCCTAGGATATAAAGAAATGTTTTAGGTAAGAAAACCAAAGGGGAATATCATTATGTGAGATGTTGAAAATCATTCACCATGATTAGAAGATTATGTTACGAGTATCCAAAGACACTAAACTATTATGGTCGTTCGTTGGCCTTTTTTGTTATGTATTATGTATTCCAAAAAAGTAATGTAATGTCCATGTACTTCAAGATTTTTCTCTCTACAGTTGGTATCAGATGAAAGGTTTAGTTGACCTTTGGAAACTAGGATACAAAATCTTTAGTGAGATCCCCAGAGATATTTCAAGGAATGTCTAGGGATGTCCCTAAGGTTAATTATAAGTATAAGTTACAGTCCTAGAATTATGATAACGATCATTAATAACCTAGGATTAAACCTAAGAAGTTATAGATTCAAATTACCCCCTTTATTATGTTGTTTTCCTTGTATGTTTTTTTTCCTCTCATAATATTCTTTTTGGATTTTAGATAATGGCTGGAACCCGAAGGAACTGTGTTAATGATCAATGCAATGGGCAATGAAATGATTGTCCTATTGAACAAAAAAATTTAAGGGAAATGGAGTGAAAAATCTTATTACTATACTTACCCAAGGTCTGAATCATTTTGGACTTCCAAATTAGTTTATAAGGGAACAATATTTTATTGAGTCCTTCATGAGGTAACATCCACCTTATTTCAATTGGACTTCTGATCCACTTATTACTAAACAATGAATCAGTTCCATTAAAAATTTCTTTTCTAAAATTCTCTATTCATAAGATGAAAAATGAATGTTGGCTGTTTATCATTTAGAAGGTGAAGTAGACCAATGGTGGACTCTAATTATGAATACATGGCCCCAAGATGAAATTGAATCCATGGAATGTGATGATTTCAAGAACTTGTTTTTCAATATTTACATCCCTTTTATTCTTCAAACAAATATGGAAAAGGAGTTCCTTGAGATTAAGAAAAAGGATGATTAATGTTTTGGTATATACAAAGCGAATGTTACAAGGCTTGCAAGGTTTGAATCTGGATTTATTATCAAAACTGAAAGTAAATTTGATCGATTCTTCACTTGCTTAAAACCAAGCCTTCAAAGGGAATTAGCTATAAGAGACTTCAGTATCTATGAGGAGATTTTGTGTTGTGCTATCAAGGTAGAATTGGAAGTTGGTGTTACATATCCATCTCATGGTTTTGACAAGAAACGAAAGATGGAGTTCAAGGAAAAATATGAAAACAATGTTGAAAATAAGACTGATGTTTCATTATGCTCCAAGTGTGGAAAGAATCATGGTGGAGATTGTCTTAAAGGGACTAGAAAATGTTTTATGTGTTTAAATGAAGGTCATAGAGCATCTGAGTGCCTAGGTAATGCGAAAAAGGTAGCTAATGATGTTAATAGATAAAAGACTACAGAGAATTCACCACCAACACTTCAATGCTACAAGTGCAAGTAAATGGAGAATTATGCTAACCAATGCCCTAATCCAAGGGTTAATGATGATTTAGAACAAAAACCTATTAAGAAAAAGGAAAAAGGGATGTCACATGCAATCACTATTTTCATTGTTTAATATGACAACAAAGTGGTGGAATGATTAAGTGTTTATGTAACATGATTCCAAACTAGTGTAGTATTGGAATAACTATGTATTGGTTTAGTGTGGTTCTAAATAATTTTATGTTACCGGTAACCATGAAAATTGATTGAAATATTTTTTGAAAGTAGATGATATGAACATAATGAAGGGATAAGGAGAAAATAATATGTTGGATATTATTAATGAGCTTATGACTAATATAAGTACAACGTGATATCATGATTTGAGTATATAGAATTATTTGGATTCTCGTATATGGAAAGAGTTAAATTTTGAAAAAATTCATGTTTTCACAAAGGTTCTATAGTAATTCATTTTCCAAGAATACATGATTAAGGTATTCACATGTATCGAATGTAAATAACAAGATATATGTTATGATATATGGGGGATAAATGATGGTATTCACATGCTTGTTATATAAACTTTCTAGTAATTTTTTCCTTTATATTGTGAGTTTGTACAGAAGTATTTTCAATAATCCTAAAGATAGGAATGGATTATGTTGGACATCAGATATTATTATTTAAAGCTAAATCTCTTTTCTAGAATGTTATAATAGTATAGTTTTTGAAAAAGGCACAACCCATTAGACGGGCGACAACCTGTCACGTCGGACAAGGTTGTGGCAGTAGAACCCACAATCAAAGTGCGACATGCCTTTATCTCCTACCACTGGCCAATAAGAAGTCCATGGTTAGTAGAAATTAGTTTTATTTTATTAAGTTGTATGATAGATTAAGAATAAGTATATTTTTGGAACCATATATAATTAATATCACTATAGATGGACTAAATTTTTCTAACCTTATGTTTGGGACACATAGGATGACCTATCATTATTTTTCATGATCTTATCACAATCCACGAATGAAAAATTCAACTTCATTTCTTTAAATAAAATATTATGTAGAAATTGTTCATGGAATGACCAACGATGATATTACACAGAAATCAAATAAATATTTATCCTTATGAAAAAAATCATCATCTTTTGGGAAATGTTCTCGAAAACCAAACATGTTGTCCTAGTACCCTCATATACAATGAATCAGATGGTACCTTAGATCATCACAAATTTATGGATTTGTGATTGTTGGATTTTTCATAGCCATGTTCTCTACCACTCTCCATCCAAACTTGTTGGTTAGGTTTCTTTTCCTAATCCATATTTTCACCTATGTTATTCTATGTGGAAACCAAGTGATGAGTTAATTTGGGTAACTATTACGTATCATAATTTCATTTTTGAAATTAATTTTTAGTTTTTATTTTTATGATGTAGATTTCTAGGAATGAGTATTTCATGTAGTAAAACATTTATAACCCCAATGAATTTCGAGGGAGAAATTCATTTAAAGGGGGGTAGAATGTATCACCCAAAACTTTTATGAGAAATATTATTTTTAGTTTTATTGATGTCTTTTGTTTTACGCAACAACAAGATTATCTTGCACTATTCGCAACACCGTATTATCTTGTAGTATATGAAAACACTATTCTTGGCTTGTGTTGCACGCAAGATCGACCTTCCTCAATAGTGTATGTTGTACGCAATACCATGTTTCACTAATCAACGATATACTATTATGAACTATCCATTATGAACAATATTAACTACATTTTGAATTTTATTACATAATAATTCATCTTACACATATTCTAGAACATTGTATGAAAACAAAAAAAATCGAGTAAAATAAGTATTTTTTAAAAAAAAATTAGTTTTTCCTCCTTTTGATGGAGCACCCACTTTAAATATAGTTTTTGACACATTTATAAGTTCAATTATTAAAAAAAAAATTATTCCTTACAATTAGGATATAAAAATTTACTTTGGATAAATTGTTTAGAATTTTATGTTAACTTTCATATTTTGATGAATAGTAAAGACACCCTAAATGTTTCTTAAAAACAACTTTTTTCATCAAGATAATTTTTATGGTTAAATTATAAAATTTAATTTTTTTAATGTATAAATAGAATATATTTTTACCATTTAATATTATTTAAGTCATTATCATTAATTTTACATTGCATTCATAGGTAAAAACATTTCAATCTTTTGAAGTGATTTAACTTTTAAAACCTGTTTTCTTAACAACGAGATGAATTTTAAATAAATTAATACAAATTTTGTGTTTTGAATTTTGAAAAATTGATTTCATATTTGAATTTAGTGGGTCAAAATTATGTTAATAGGTTATTTTTTTGATATTATAAATAGTAACTATGGTAATTTATATTTACTACAGTTAAAGGTATATCAGGTAACTAAGGGTAAAAATAAGATTATAAAATTACTATAACACCTGAAAAGATTTTATTGGATGAATAAAAGTATACCCATATAACTTAAGGGTTGGAATAGATTCATTTCATGGACTTTTGACCACGAAAATGATGTAATTATTATTAAACCCCAAGAAAGTGACACCATGTTACTCTCTTAAATATTATAAGTGTACTAATTTTAATTTATTGATAAACCTCATAAAAATCTAACATAAATAGTCAATATAAAGATAATAAAATTATCTAAATCAATTTAATTTATTTATATTTTTTAGGGATTAAATAATTTTCAATAATGGTGACACAATAGGGATGTAGAAATTATTTTATTGATTGAAATATCAAATAAATGGTTTTAAAAATATTGGAATTAATATTATATAAAATATTTAATGCACTCCACGAATTTTTAATATGAATATTACATGTTATGGATCTATTAAATAATTTTTATCAAATATATCTTCTGTGTGGATTTTATTCAAATTCAAATAATTAAATAGTCTCAAAATTGACATTATGGATATTTTATAAAAATAACATATTATTAAATTGTTTAAAAATCACAAAAATATTTAAAAATTATAAATTGAATTTTTATGGTCTAAAATTTCATAAAGAATCCAATTATGGACAATTTACAACACATAAGTAAATATTTATAACAATTTATAATTTAAAATCTTATTACAACAAATAAAATTATATATATTAATTAAGGATAAATCAAAATGATAGGATTTAAAATAAAATTAAATCAAGAATAAATTTTATTTATTGGTGATATTACAACACTATCTCATATAATCTTTTACTTGAGTCATTTTTTGGAGGTTTTTAAGTGGGGTCTGAATTTATTATAAATTTGGGGTTTCCAAAAGTGCCCCTCTCCACTCTTATAAATGGGCACCTCCTCCCTCTCCTATTCACAAAATTTGGAGCCTTAAATCTCAGCCAAAACCTTTCCATTTCTATTATCCACTTCCCAAGAAACATATTTGAGGTCCTGGTATTCTTCAAATACCATCAATAGTGATCTATGAGTAGGTTTAGAAGAGGCGCGTCGAAGAAGAGGAAATATCATTTAATGATTCTTTCAAATTTATTTCTCCTTCTACTTCCTGTTTTTTACTTGTTTAATTATAAATTAACAACATCAGTATCACTCATATACTGATATGTTACTATAAATATGAAACAACCCTATTTCTTCTTCTATCAATCCTATGGAAAACGAAATCACCAGGCATTTGTACATACGGAATGCCATCTCCACGCTGTGGTGTAATCAGTTTTCCACCACCACCATACATTGATGGGTATAATGGTGTAAATAATAACTATATATAATTATTATAACATGGTATTAATTCCGATATATTCTATCATCCACTCCAATACCATTCAATAATTATGAGAACGATATCATCGCTCATGCGTATATACGTATTACTGTCTCCATGATGCGATGAGATTCATTCTCCATGTTAACCATTCTAGAATGTTTATAAAAGTATATATAATAAATATTCATTAAATATATGACATAATAATGATACTATATTTATGTATATGTTATTTAATTACTTCCATTCAATTTAATAAGGAACCAAAAACAACGTTCATGAGTACGTACGACCTACCGTCTCATTGAACAGTGTATTTCATTTCCTTTATCGATCTATTATATATATATATTCTGAATATATATTATATATAAAACATCTTTTACATTTTAGAAGTATTTAGTCATGATATAAATAATCATATGAATAATTACAAGTCAAAACATGTATGATAAATGAAATGATTTTCCCAAAATGATTCTTTAACATAGAATTAACAAATGAACGGGTAATATAATGTCGTAAGTGAATCATATATGCTATAATAATTATTGTTATGGTTATATTATAAGTTAATAATATGTTTATACCCACTATAAAAGAGTCTCATACACATACTGATGAAATTGGAC
The DNA here is from genome assembly GCA_963277665.1 of Viscum album. Lineage (NCBI taxonomy): Eukaryota > Viridiplantae > Streptophyta > Magnoliopsida > Santalales > Viscaceae > Viscum > Viscum album. Next base: position 1,890,958,467 of record OY728165.1, on the reverse strand, counting down.
ATAAGGTAAGAGATAATTATTCTAATCTCATTCTTATCTGAGATTGTTTATTCGTAAATATTTAATGGTGTTATATTTATTATCCATGTCCACGTCATCTAAAATTATTTTCATAAAATGATTACTATAATTCCATGTATGTTTAAAGTCATTTTTACCATTTTTTTACTTTTACAACATATTATGGAAGGAATCTTTCTTTTATTTTCCATATGAGGTACTTTTTGACTTTTCCAGAAAAAGTACAAGAAGAATGTTTTTTACGTATATGGAATGAATAGATATTTATGGTTTTATAATGCCTTATTTAAATGAAGAATCCTCTAAAAAGTTCCATGATTATTTTAAAAAAATTACATTTTTATAAAAAATCCATGACATTTTTAGAAAAGAAAATGATTTTGAAGAAGAAAGGATATTTTCCTCAAGAATTAATTTCAAGTGTTTTATCAAAACTATTTTCCATCTAAGATGAAATTATTTAATATGTTTATGTTTCAAGTATAATGTCCCTATTATTTAAATGGATTAATTTTTCTTATGATGAAATGATATCCATTTAACTTATATGGATTATGTTATGATGGGATGATGTTTATGAAACCCATTTCATTCATTGGGTTATGATGAATGAATTTTGTTTATTTTCTGGAACACGATAGAATGATTTCATTATGAGATGGTTGGGACATAAATCTACCTACAATGTATTGTTTAAATATTTATTTCTCCAGAGATAGACATGGTTGGAATGGCAAGTGAATCTGGTTCAGTAATACAGGGCGGGAACAGAAAGTAAACAAGTTTCATTAATGAACTTTTTCCACTATTATGGTCTTAGAAGAAACGCCATGGAAACTATGGAAATAATAACATGTTCTTAATGGTTTTCCACAATAAAATGTTTTATTCCCTTGCTATTTTATCATGATTTATGTTTTTTATGATCAATTCCTTACGTACTGCCAATATTTATTTCATAACTCAAGAATTTAATGTTTAAACATTATGTTCATGTTTTTATGTTCAAATGTATATTGTTTGTTTTATTTTATCCATGCATACCCTTACTGAGCAGTTGAGCTCTCCCTTTATATGATTTATTTTCCCCAGTATATAAAGAAAGGTTTTAGGTAAGAAAACAAAAGGAGAATATCTTTATGGGAGATGTTGAAGATCTTTCACCTTGATAAAAAGATTATGTTCTGAGTTACCAAAGACACTAAACTATTACCGTCCTTAGGTGTCTGTTTTTGTTATGTATTATTTATTCCGCAAAAATAATGTAATGTACATGTACATCATGCTTTGGGTTTTACAAAAAATCTAAAGAACCCAAAAAAGAAAATATCACTAATTAAAATTGGTTGAAGGTATAAAACTTGAGTAAACCTTACCCAAATCCAATGTCGAACTCACTGTCTTTGATGGTGGTGGATATAACCATCATCATCATAAGAAACCAACTGTAAGGAAATAGTGGAAAAATAAATGATATATAATGACTTCTTATATATATGTGATCAATATTTAAATTTTACATTATAAATGATACATGAATCAATAACTAACAATGAACAAATAATATTCAGATTAATATTTACATCCCAATACTAAATAACATGATCCTTAATAAAGGGTTTTTGTTCAAATTCACTCGTTATTTGAGTTGAAAAATCCTTCTTTAATTTATAATGTAATGAATATTATTATTTTTAATTTCCTTAATACAGTGGGATGTTCAATGCCATATTCTTAGTAGAAAATTTATATGCATTGGAACACCATGTCAAATTTTGGGACTTCCAAAGTTCTACACTAGCTAAATTTCTCATGCTGGGATTCAAAAGTTGTTCCACTAAATGTAGACTTCATGCATTTTTTATTTTATTGATTTTCTCCCCCATTATGTTTTATAATCAGTCAAACTTAATAAACATATCGAATATGAACCATAAATGAACTATGAAGTGATTTGTCTTCATTTTAATTTATCATTTTCTATAACTATATGTTTATCAATAATTTATTTGTCTTTGGGAGAATGGGATTGTAAACCCCCCCCCCCCTAAAATATTCTTTCATTTCTTCTTCACCATGGTTGTTTTAAAGCATGTATGATATTGGTTATTTCCTAATACTAGTTTTGAAATTAATACTAATGTGAAATTTTCTATAATGTAATGATCTTTCATGTTGTATGGGAACCACAACATGAATAATCACTTTAATTTTTTCATCTCATCGCATGAGAATAGACATAAGAATAATCATATTCTAAGATTTGAGAAAAGAAAAATCAAAATGTATATGTGAGAAAATGTATACACAAAACAAATTTAGAAGGGGATCTTGAACAACTCTAAATCACAAATATCTACTCTATAATAATTCATGTGGATATTTAATAGATACTAATCGTAAATAATTACTATATAATAATGGAATAATTTTTTTGAAATCATAGATATATCATAAATAATGACGAATTGATGTGTTATCCCGTATAATCCATAGAAACCCAATACCCCATGGTTTTACCACCTCAAACATAAAATACAATCCTAATAGCCCCAAGGGTTCATTGGAGAGGAAGAATCCAATGGATAAAGGGATATTGGGAAGAATTAGATGAATAAAATGACGGTCTCATGATGATAAATTAGTATGGAATTAGGATATATAATCCTAAAACAAAGAAAATAAGATCAGAAAGACACTGTTGGATGAACCCTACCGCTAATAGAATGAGGAGAATGAAAAATGTGGTTTAAGAACTTTAAAATCATTGAGGGTATAAATGAAAAATCACATTTTACCAAGTAAAACCATTGTGACCTATTTGATTATCATTCATAAATGAGCCCATGGATTTAACACCACACCATATTCATAAAACAGATCATCAATATGAGAAACATAATCATCCTTATGAATATTTACTACATAGATATTGTGACATGAATCAATTGCATAGGGAGAGAATTATAGTTAATCAACACCTCGAAGAGCAGTCATGATTACTATACACTAACCATTAGTGTAAGATAATATTTTAATTGTTATCAATAGAGTATTTCAATAAGATGTTGTATTGAATGGAATATTGTTTTTCATAAAAATCATTCATGAGCTTAGGATGGACAAGTAGCATCCCAAAATTGTTGACTTTTTGTGATTCATTTTAAAGTAATATAATCAACTGGTCAAAATATTTACACAATATCTTAAATAAGCAATGGAATGTTGTCCTTGGGATTAGAACCAAATGAAAAAACTAAGCCAATATTACCAAATTGGTTGGATACATTTGTTGTTCCCAAATAGGTTGTATGGAGTAATTAACAATAAACATATGAAGTCACTAGAACTCATGTCTAGGAAAATCTAGCGACCATAAAATTTATAGATGTTGTTTTGAATAATGAAATGAAAAACATGAGACCAAATTTAATATAAACTTGTTTTGATTATACCAAACAGAATACTTCCCCCAACAACCCCCCCCCCCCACAACTCCCTGCACCACCACACCCCCTACCCCTCTCTCTTCCCCTTGCACACTACCCCATCCCCTCAGCCACCTTCCCCCCCACTACCCCTACAAACTGCCCCTACCCCTTCACCCTCACTACCCCCAACCTACACCCCCACATCCCCACCACCCACTTAAACCCACTCTACTCCCCACCTGCACCACCATTTCATCCCCATTCACCCCCACTACCCCCCCCCCCCCACATACACCCTCCTTGCCCCCACCTGCACCCCCACATCCCCCCCAACCCTTCAACCCAAATCATATGACCCCCCTCCCCTCTTCAGCACCCACGGCCCCCTACCCCTTTCACAACCCCACCCTTCACCTTCTACCATTTAACCCCACTGCCTCACTTCTCCCCACCCTTAACCCCCACTTCCCCCCACACACCTAACACTCTTCATGCCTATATAATTTTCTATTTTCTATATTTAATCGTAGTTTTTTATCATGTTATTATTCTATAATTCACCTTTATTTTTAGTTTATATAGGTTTATCAATTGTATAAAGTAGATAATTTTCCTTCTTTTATTCTTACTTGATTCTGTTGGATTTTTCAAACAAGTCTTCTAATATGATTTGACAATCTTTTGGTGCATGATCTTCATTCTTCTTGATTGTGTATTCCTTCGTTGTAGAAACTATTTCCGAACATTCAATAATTGGTTCATTGCTTTTATCATTCAAAATTTATTATTATTATGGAATCTATGTCATAAATTCGTAAAAAATTGTACTACATGGTTTCCCTTCCACGTACACTTTCAACTACCTTTACAATACAAATTTTAGGACCCCTTCCCCCAGACCCCCAAGCACTCTCCCCCTTTTCACTAGTCCCAGCCCACATACCCCTACAACAGTCCCCCATAAACCATTTGAGATCATCATTTTTATAATTTTACCCCTGTAAATAAAATCAAAAAACCATTATGAGTAGGTTGTTACACTTCTTCATGTGAGAGGTGAGGGTTTAACATAGAGTTTCAGCCTCAAATCAAAGAACAACTCTCTTGGTATATAATTTTTTAATTTATTTTCGATCTGGTTTTAAAAAAAATGTATTCAATATTGATATATCAAATTACCATTTTTTATTTAAAAAAATATAACCTACTTTTTATGTGTTTGTATCTAAAATTATTCAACGGGTAATTGGAATGATTTATCACACTTTGATTTCCAAAAAAAATCACCAATGGCCTCTCAATCTGAAATAACAAATATTAGAAGTGGATAAACATTCAAAAACATGTTTACATGTACGAGTGTCTTCATCACACTCTATCTCATATTTACTAAGTGTCATTGATTTCTGATTCTTATAGTACCATCTCACACAACCCTATTTAAAGAAAAAATTCCAACATAATGTGTATCTTCTGTTTGTACAATCATTTAACCAATCTAAATCAATAGATAATAAAAGTTTTAAATTCGCACTTCATTTGTAAACCATCCTTTAAATTACTATTCCATTGACATGTCTATGAATAATCTTTTTGGAAATCATGTATTTCTTCATTGGGTATAGTGACCCTACTTTTTCTCAAAATAAGGATACTTTGAACTCTAAAGTGATGTAATTTTCATTTTCTACTATTTAATTGGTTGAAATTGTCTACAATCCACATTAAATGCTTAGAAAAATCTTGTAAAACATGTGAAAATGTAATTTCAAAGCACGACAACTAATTTTCATAGAATATACACATTATATAAAAATGAAAACAGGTTTTTAAAATACTCAAGAAATTATGGAATTGATATCAAAGTGATAGACATTGGGAACCTACCTCAACCTCAATGAGTGATGTTATTGACGAGGAAAACTCGAATTTTTTTTTCTACTTGAACAAAAATGCACCTTTACATATATGTATAAAATCACTATCCCAGCATTCATAAAAAATGTGTTTAGAAGAAAAGAGTATGAGATCAGATAATATAATAAGAAAACAAAATCATTGAATATTGATGTTGATAGAGAAGGAGGCAAAACACTGATAGATTCTCACAGAAGTATTTTGTGTCATAGCTAAAGAGGATGAAGATACAATTCAATTTTCTATAAACTGAAGAAGAATATGGGGGAATAAGTTAAGGCTCACAAAGTTCAATTTAGTTTATCGATGTCAAAAGTATTTTTTTTATGTTATAAATCACTTAGAAATGATTTTGTGAAGTGTAATAAGGTTTTGTGTGTGTCGATGTTTATATACAAAGGAATAGAAGAATCAAGAATCATACATTGGGATTTAATATTCACTCCATTAGAGAACAACAAATAATCAAGATCATTTTTTATCACTGAATGGCTTAACTATGAACATATTTTGATTTCACATTTCATTGTTAATACAACTGAACCTTTCTAGGGCTACAGACAGTGCCTCTACATTCAGCTCATCCACATACTGAGAAAGTATGTAACCAATTATACTGATGTGGTTTTATTTCATGATATAGATTTGGTGGTAGATGGATCTATTATAGACTAGCTTGTTAGTATAGTATGAAATTGAAGAACTAAACCTAATACAAACACTTCAAATTTAATTAAGGAAATGTTTGAAAAAATAAGTTTTAAGAAATATAGTATAACAGTTTTTAAGTATATAAATTTAAATTTTAATAGATAAAATTTTTAAAAACCAGAATAAGAAATGAATTTTATCTATATCAATGATAATCTCTTAAGTAATCTAGATTCATCACAACTTTCTTTGCAATTTAAAGAAAATGTAGCTGGTAATTTGATTTAGAAAGAGTTAAAAGACATATAAAATATTGAAAATAGTTTTATATCTAAAATATATTTTAATTGCTTATTGAAAATTATATTTTAGAAGTATGTAGGTTGAAAAGTTATTTAATGAGTCTAATGAAATAAACACTGGGATATATATTTTCTATGCTACATTCTTAGAAAAAAGGATCTAATATACTCATGAAAAAGAAAATGTTATGGAAATTAAAAGAATAATAAGGTGTGTTGATTAAGCAATAAATTAGGGTTTTTTGTTTATATTTGGAATTAAATAGTACCTATTAGAAAATTGAAATGATGATTGAGATATTGACATTGTGGTCAGAAAATACACAGGTGTATGAGCTTCTTCTATTGGAATATGATTTCTTGGTTGGGTAGGATAGAATCATGGTTGGGTTTCATTGAGCATAGTGGAAGCCAAGTATATCAAAGTTAGAAAAAAGATATACACATATTATATGGATGGGTAAATAGTTGGAAAACATTAATGAATTGGTGAAATATCCAATAATGTTTTAATGAGACAATAAAAGTGTTGTCGAAATAGAAAAAATCTATTAAAACACTCACAAGAAACACATTGAGATCCACTATAATTTTTTAGAGGAGAAGATGTAAAATAATGATATAAAACATAAATTTTTTGGTACTCAAGATCATGTTCTATATATCTTCACCAAAACATTGAAAAAATAAGTTTATATCTTCACCCTAACTGTACTATAATAAAATTGAGGGGAATTCACAGTCCCTAAGGGCTAGAAAAAAGCACCATGGAATATAGATAATAATTGGAATTATTTATACCATAAAATATGGTAAATACACAACAAATTTTCTCCTACAAATATTTCATGACACGTCTATTAGTTGTACATCCATTCTAGGACCAGATGTGAAAAAATAAGTAAACAATAAATTATAAAAAATTTACAAATTCATTATCAATCAACAAATCATGCATCTGAAAAATAAATCCCCTTTCCCTCCCTCTATAACCATTCCTTTAAATAATCTCTCTTCACTAACCCTCATATCCATCTATTGATATATTAAACCCTATATCACACTAGACTCTACAATTTATTGTAAAATACACCAATAACTAAAACAATAGTTAGTAGAGGCCAAATTGGTTGGGAAAAAATTAAAACAAAATAAACAACTAACCTCAAAATTGCCAAATAAATTAATTATATTTGTATGATCAATAGATAAATTGAGAACATATAATTGAAATGTAATAAGAATGAAAACAATCACTTTTAATAAGGTTCATGGAATGAGTGTAATATGAGGGGTTAAAATCCTAAATTGATTTAGTAGGTAATCGGGAGGTGGGTAATCAGGAGGTCTGACCAGATGAGGAGGAGGATGATCCCTATGAGGTGGGGTTTCCACGTTAGAGGCACGTCAGAGGAGAAGGTGGGGTGGCTGTCTCGGAGCAGCATCAATGAGGTAGTCGTGTTGGGTGGAAGAATTGGGGGAGGATGGTCATGATGAGGAGACCTCACGCGAGTAATGGATACCCAATTAAGAGGAGGATGTGGTGAGGCCACCATGAGAAATGTCAGCCAGGAAAATGAATGAATACATTGATTGGAACTGTCCAGGAGGAGGGTGTCGATGAGATATTGGTCAATGGTTAAGAGGAGGGTTGTAGATTGGGGGAGGAGGAGAATCTTGATGCATATTGAAAAAATAGAGTTCCATAACTATTTAATTTAATCATGGCTATAAGCAAGCTATTGCCACAGACAAATAAAACCGTTGATATAGGTATGTGGCTATAGCTAAGATTTCTAGTAGTGAAATTATATGAAAATTATTAAAATAAATATTGTTTAAAATAATTAATATATTTTATAAATATTATTTATTCCCTATACATGTTTGGGATGATTTAATATTTTTAGTTTGAATATATAATGTTTTTATGATATTTTTAAAATAAAAAAATGAATAGTTTGAAAATTTACACAAATGATTTTTTATAAAAATAATATATTTTTTAATTATTTAAAAATAATAAAAATTCATTTAAAAATAAAAAATATTTATTATATGATGTAAAATATTTTAAATTTTCCATTGATTGTCTAATTGACATCAAATAAGAATAAATTAAAACATATCATTTTTGCAAAATGTTTTACCGTTGTTAAAATTAAAATAAGTTAACTAAGAGTTAATCAAATGGATATGGTATAAAACAATACCAAAACTTGTATAAATTAAATTGGATTATGATATTACAACATTATACCAACTTGAGATAGAATAAATTACATTTTGGTGGTATTTTTATTGATATTTAATTTATTATATATTAATAATTTTAGAAATTCTAAAAGATCCCCTCTCCTCAATTATAAAAAGTCACACATACCTCAACGCATTTCATTCCATTGAGTATTCTAGATCAACCAAACCAAGCACACTAATCTTATGAAATTCCCTATCCACATCATAAAGGTTCATTTATTCTTAATGTACCACCCCTATTTTCCCCAATAGGTGATCCAATGGAAGCTCACTAAAGTAAAGGTAATCGTCATTAACGACTCCTTCAAGATTATCTATTATTCTACGTCATCATTAGACGTCTTTTCCATACTAAAGATATAAATAAAATATAAAATATAATAATATATGTTATTATGATAATGTAATAACCATATTCCACCTTTTATCCATTCTATGAAAAATGAGATAACTACGTGTGCATACGTACAACCTACCATCTCCACGTCGTGGTGTAATCTATTTTTCCTCAACAATATATTTTGTTGGGTATAATGATTGATATAATGGATATAAATAATAAATATGACATGATATTTCTTCTATATAATTAATATACCATCCAATTCCTTACCCCTTCACTATTAAGGGAATGATATTGTTGCTTATCCATACATACGACATACCTTCTCCACGACGTGATGTGATTCAATTTCCATGTTAACCATTCATGAATTGTAAAAAATATGTATATATTGGGTAAATATAATATCTATGAACTTTATATAAATTTTTATATGAAATAAATATATCCTATGCATATGAAATGGGACTTACATGACAAAACATGAAGAAGAAAATGAAGTGCTTTACACCCGAAACTAGGGAAATAACAAAATATTTTTAACAAAATGATATAAGGGGATTATATATGATAACATAAATATGTATATGGTTATCATATAAATTAATAACATTATTTAAACATTTATATTGGTTGTTAAAGAACATCCAACTAATGTAACATGCAAGGTAAGGGTTTTTCTCATCTCACTTTTACTTATGTTAAATATATGACTTTTTCAACACTTATTTCTTAAGTGTGGTTTATTTTTATGGACCTTTTATATATAATATAATTAATATTATTATATTCATGGTATTAAATGTTTCATTTGATAAATATTTCTTTTATGTGGAATATTATTTGATTGATTATAAGTGGTAAGATATTTCTTAACTCAATTTTCATTCACTAGTTTAGACATTTTAACATTTATTATGTCATTATAAGGCTTTGTGTGATATTAATTTTTATTATATAATGTTTTTTGTCCACTTTTTTTGTATTAAAAAAATACACATAATATATCCATTTGATTAGTGATATAATCATCGCAAGGAACATTTTCTCAATATCCATTCAATGAACAATATTTTGATGTTATACACTTATATTGTTTTATGAGATGTATATAATTCTCCATTGACAAATTATATCATGAATATCCTTATTATCATGATATTATAAGTTTCATTTTATTTTATTACTTCATGGGGATTATAATTCATATGTTTCAAATTGGTATTGGAAACTTTAGAATGTTTAAAGATTACTACCCTCAATAACTTTTCAATAATATTATTAAATGAGTTTTAATATTTTTTAACATATGTTTTTGAATAGTTAGTTGAGGATATACAATAATAATACCATTCCTCATATTCCTTTATTTTAATGTGAATATATTGATATTATATATGTATAGTACTTCCAACATGGATAGTTATTGATTTTTTTAAGTCATGTTGATTCAGTTTTATTATTTATTCATTTGAGAATTTCATTAGACTTAGTAAGTGAAGGACAGAGCCTTCTATGGCCCCTAGATTCATAGGTACGTCTCATGAGACAAACTAGTTTAGGTATTGGATTATGTATTACCAGTTTATGTATGGAGTCTTGGATGAATCCTTGGTTGTATGTTTTTATGTCTACAATTATACATTCCCTCATTTTGAGATTAGTTATTAATATTCCATGTGATTATTCAACTAGTATAATTTTTATGTTTATATTTTATAGCTCATATGATTATTTATATGGTACTATTTATTCTTTTAAAATTATTCTCAATACTATGTTTAATGGATTGTGATTCACCTATTAACATTTCCATAATGTTTATTCTTATTTATGATAGATTCCATTGTATGTTTACCCCTACTGATCACCTAATCTCACCCCATTACTATGTCTTATTTTTTCTCGGATGTGAAGATATGTATTATTACTAATATTTAGGGTTAATCTAGTATAATAATTGAATTCTAAAACGGTTCTCTATGTTCAATTTGTTGTTTTAAATTGTATTGTATGGTTCATGTATGTAATCTGACATCCAAAACTGCTAAACTAATTTTTCTTTCTGATTGAAATATAGTAGATTTTTCAATGTAATATGTAAATGAACTCGATCTGGGTTACTGGGGTTGGGATAATTATAGTTACTCATTCACATATCTAATGATTCAAAAGTCACTCAAGTTGTAATGGTTTTTCTCATCATGATTTTAGTTATGGGAGATACATGCCACTTTCACCACTAATTTTTGTTGTGTAGTGTTTATATTTCCCATGAATATATTTTTTATTATTATACATACATTAATTTGGATTTAAATATCATTTTGATGATATCTATTTCACAGGTTTTACAGTTTCCTTATTACCAAAGAGGTAATTGATATTTTTCATAACTGGGCTTCTTTGTAATATTCCTTATGTTATAAACTGATATTAGTTTATAAGGTTTAAATAATAACTATTTTAAATGTTACATCAGAAAAATCTATATTTTCATAATATTATAGGTTTCAATTGTTGATATTATTTCATGGGTATTTTCATTCAATGTTACCAAAGTGTTAAGAGTCGTTTGTTATAATCTCATTGTTTATCAGGGTTGTGTATGATCTAGTATTCAAAGTTGAAAATCTCATAATACACATGAATTTTCATCTAATATATTTATTCAGGTGATTTTTAATTAATTTTACCATTTTAAAACTCATGGGTACTTTAAATTTTAGAAATATAGTTTTTGGATAAATATGATCTCATTTATCTATTTAGTCATAAATTTTTGTTATTTAAAAACAATGTTTTCTAAAAATATTTTAAAAAATTATTTAAAATATCTTTTTCAAAGACAAGTGGAAATTTATCTCAAGATATGTTTTAAAATATTTTTAAAAGAATTATTTATAATATTTCAATGTATTTTTCTAAGAAAATTATTTTCAATGTGGTTTATGTTTTAAAAATGATTTTCAAAAGGAAAATAGGTATTTTCCAAAAATTGTTTTCTTGACAAATTAATGGAATTTCTATTAAAAAGAAACAATAAACTTTTTTACATATCCTCAACTGGGATATTTCATTTTGATACCATATTATTTCATTCAATGGATGGACTGAGTCTATTTAAAAAAGATAGTTTTGAAAGCCTTTTATTTTCCACGAGTTAACCATGTTTCAAAGAGATTGTTGTGAAACTAATTTCTTTTCTACCGGTTAATTATGTGTCTAAGATACTATTATGGAACCATTTTATTTTCCATGGGTTAATCATGTCTCAAAGTAATTGTTATGTAAACCATTTCTTTTTTATAGCTTAAACATTCTTCAAATATAATATTATGGATGCCATTTATTTTCTATGGGTTAACCATGTTTCAAAATTATTTCTATATAAATTATTTCATTTCCATTAGTTAAAAATTTTCTAAAAATATTAAAGGTTTTTTCAATGAATTATGATGTAAATAATTATCTATTTAAATTATTCATTATTTGGTCCGTGGACATTATAAATGATGGGTTAACACAGATATTTTTGGGGATCCTACAAGAGCTTAAACGAGTGGTGCACCAATATAGAGATCCAATGCATTGGTTAATAATTATTTTATACTAATAATTATATTGGAAGTAAGACATATGGTTATTATAATTATTATGGGTTAATTAAGGGTTCTCTAAGGGTTTAATGAGATTATGTTCTCCGTTTCCAATCTTTTTTATCTATAATTTCTATTGGTTAATAATGTTACTCTAAATATAGATTTATATCTCATGTCTAATGATTATTGTTTCTAATGGCTTCTAAATTTTCCATGTTTTCATATTTGATGATATAATTATTTATATGTATGAGTTCTTTTATGATTCTCTCATGCACTAGGATTTTGTATTTATACCTTTATGCACTCTTATTCTCAATGATGACACAAAATTTCATATGCTTCTTTTCACCCTTATAGATCAAATAAGTTGACAATTATTATGTTTCATTTTCTCTAGGGTTTTAAGAATGATGTAAAATACGTTTTATACAAGGTATTTCATATTGATGATAATGACATGTTAAAGTAAAAAAAAAAGAAAATCTAGGTTGAGTGGTAGAAATGATCATTTAATGTCATAGGGATTGTTTATATAGGATTTTTTTTCTAATTATCTATAACACCAAACCAAGAACATCTTCAATAATGTATGTGATCTAGGATTCCATTTTAATGTTTTATGGTTAAATGAACTTTTTTTCACAATTATAATAATCAAAGACAATAATTTATTGTTTTTGATTTCATCATAGGATCCCAGAATGTAGGTCCTGGTCTATTATACCTTCGATCAAAGGGAGTGTTTTCACAATAAAAAGGACCTGGGAGAAATATTATACACTATTTTTTTTGAAAAAATGACATCATTAATTTCTATGTGTTATTTATGAAATTAAAAATAATATTAATTTTAGTGGAAACCATAGTATTTGAAAATTCCTTGAAAGTTCATTGGTAAAACATGATATGGATTTGTCACACAAAAACTATCAAATATAAAAATATCATGATGGAATCTCTAACCAAGACTCCCCTTTTTCCTTATATTTACTAGTTTTTTATTTAATGAGGATAAATATTTTAATTACAATAATAAGGGAGTCATGTCTTAATGATCAGACCCTTGAAAATGAAGAGAAAACTCTCGAACTTCTTTTGAAAGATAGAACATGGAAGAGGATCCCAACATAACCCACCATTAAAAGACTTCAAGGTGGATATTGAGAATGTATCTATAGTTACAATGAATGGAATGAATGTATTTAAAATTATGTTAAAATAATTTAAGTCATTTTCCAAAATAATTTCATTATCTATTTTTTGTTATTTTATATCCATTTTTTTAATAGTTTTGGATTTGAATGATTATAATGAAGTAAAAATGTTCATATAAAAACATAAAAAATATATCCACAGGAAAATTATCTTAATCGATATTGTCATAAAGAAAACATACCTTGGTTAATAATTTTATTTATACCACAAGCCTTGTACTTACAATGACTATGGTGGAGGAATTCAAAAAAACTATTGGGATATCCCAACCCTGACCCATTGGATTGGGTAGGGCCGATATACCACTAAATATATATGATTCCCCTTTAACACTAATGGATGAAAATATATTGTAGTTGCATTTCCACTTATTGGGGGGTGATTTTTCTTGAGATTAATAACAGATCCTATAATAGATGATCAATACAAGATAAAATAAATGTGATGCATGATATGAAACTAACCACAATCCCAATGAAATAAAACAATCAAAAACCCAATAAAAAACTAGAATAAAATATGATGTAGAAAATAAGAAATTGTAATTATACAACATACCAAGACATAAAAAATACCATGGCACCTATGTGCAACCATGAGGACTCCAACAGAAGACAATCTCCACGCTCTAATTCTTAATAGACAAAACTACATCAACATGTATGCTTCTCTAAAAAAGTATAAAATCACCAAACACGAATATCATTGTAAAAATTTTCTACCTACGCCCAAGGTTTATTTGAATGGGTTATCATAAAACACAATAATAAATCCCCAATACTTCCCATACACGCCCTTGTAATAAGAATATATTATCATACATTTAATATAAAACAGAAAATATAATTATAAAATTGTTTTCTGAAAGATAAATATAAATATGTAGTGAATGTAAATTACATCTTAATATTTTCTCATGTCTAGTATTCACACACACATTAATATTTACAACTAATGGAATATCATAGATTATTCTAATTGAACTGTCCAAAAATAAAAAGTGGAACTCGTTTCCTCCATACCGAAGTCATCAATTGGATGTACAATCAAGTGATCCATAAAATTGGAATGAAAATGATATTTAAATCCAATAAATATAAATATTCATATGAACATTCACCAAACATATCTTTCTTTGTTATCATCCTTAGAATATTTCCTTAAAAACATCTTTTCATTTAAGAATTCTATCAAACACATTTTTGTTGTCAACCACAACACATAAGTTTAATATGATAAACAAAGGATTTCATTAGTGTATTTCTATTAATAATAAAATAATATTATATAAAAACAAATCATTAGTGTTCTAATCAGAACTATAGTGAGAGAGAATCCACTTACCACTAATGGGGTTGTCTTAATGATTTGTATCATGATATCATAGATCCAAGTCTCCTCACATTCCCCTTAATGTATTACAAGATAATTACAATAAAATTCCTTCTTATCACATAGATATATATAGGTATCCCCATTACATGGTTCGCTCAATTAAATAATTGGATATTCATGAAGCTTTAAACAAAATGGATCTCTTACCATTGATTTCCTTGGTCCAATTCCCAATGATCCATTGAAATCAACCATTAGAGTGAATGGAATAACAAATAACCACCAATGGAACCTTTAATTTCACGAGGTATAATAATATGATGTGGAATGAGGGGTTTGGGTATAAAACATTGTTAAAAACTAATATTTATATTTAATTATGTTACATAATGGTGATACAAGGTTTGGAATATCATTCACCAATAGTGATGGTTCAAACGGATGCCAATGAGGGCTACATGGTTTGAATGAATGGCTTGGAAGACCATAAATAATAAATTCAAACAGACACCTTCCCAAAAAAATTCATCAGAAATATTTTTTCAAATCATGCATCAATTGTGAACCCACCAAGAAACCTCCGAACACACTTGTGTGGTTACCAAGGAAGTTTGGTAAGATTTATACTAAACATTATCTACCCATGAAGATTTCCATAGTATAATAAGAAATCCCCAAAGCCTTAATAACACTATAAATATAACCCAAACCATTTCATAAAATCAAAGAACAGTATAAAATAAGGAAATACCTTAAACTGAGGGCGTTGAATTAACCCAATCATTGGTCTTTCCTTCCTTGGATGTTAGAGACTTTCTATGCATTAGAAAATATCTATAATTAGGTAACCCAATCATTTAGAACATATATATTAAATTCTTTTAGATGAATATTCAATATATATCAGAAAAAATTTCTCTGGAACTATAAAGCGTTAGAGTCTATGGAGACTAGAAATAAAAAATATATTATTTCGTGAAATATATTCAACATCTCCGAAAAATAGTTTCTCACATAATAAACTTCTTTGATTTACCATACTTATAAAAATAATTTAAATCATGTAGAAAGTAATCATAATAAAGGGTGAGATTAGATGATTTGTGCGTGTAAACAAAAAAGATATCAATTAGTGATGGTTAGTGGGATTAAAATGAACATAATTTATTGAGAACATAATAATATCTTTCTATAGACATACCTAATTATTCAGAGATAATCAATCAAGAATAATAATGTTATACTTTTTCATAATAGAATTAATAAGTCATTAGTTTGTAGAATCATCAATAATCAATCATGATCCATGAGATCATGTCATAAGCATAGGACATAAGTTTGGGGGATACACATAATCCTATAAAATAATTTCCATATTCATGGATCACATCGAAGTATATAAAATTAGTTTAGGATCAATCCCCATTCAATAATTTCCTTAGTCAAGGTTCACTCCCCAGACTATAATAGTGTATAGAGTCCCTATTGTGAAAAAATCCATCAAGGTAGCATTTCAGTATTTTTTGGGTTTATTATGTTTGTTAACAAAGAAGCATTCCATGATAATTTGTGAAGTACAGAGATATTTTTGAAAATATATTTTGATAAAGATATAATATGATTGAATATATTCACTATAAGTTATATAAAAAAATTCCATACACAAGGTTATGTTATTCCCCAGTGTTTGAAAAAAATTTAGGGTCTAAATATTGGAGTTTGACTAGCATCATGAATAGTTTATTTCCTTGAAGAACTTATTATAATATGGAAAATTCATGAGTTTCGTGAATATGGTATTTGTGAAGGGAGTTTTACAATGGATTAAATAAATTTAGTGATGATCTATGTGACAACGATGAGCATCATGAATGAGTAAGGTGATGAACATCGTGACAATAGAATCACAGGTGCACAAAGAGTTTAATGGTGATATCCATGAAAATGATGGGCATCGCAAATAAATATTTTTCCTGGATCATTGCAAAACAAATTGTATCACGGTGGAAAAGGAAGAGAATCATGAAATAGTGATGACATGGTTGGAAGGTTCTAGATTTGGTGGAAACGCTTATAAATAGGCCTCTACCCCCTTCAAGAAAGTATTGAGACTTAACGATGATCATAAGGATATGAATTCAAAATAGTGGTTCCTAAATGTGGTTGTTGTAAAAATATTTTCACAAAAAGGAATTTCATGATGGTTATAAATTTTAATTGAAAAGTGTGAGCATCACAAAAGTAAGGTAATTTTTTAATGCAATAAAAATATGACCAGATGTGTGGAGATTTATGAAGGATAATTGAGCTTCACGATAGAGGTGTGCTTTGTGAAGTCTAATTATGCTTCATGAAAGGAAGGAGATTTGTGACTTCCATTTAAGATTCAAAAAATCAGGAGCTTCGCGAAGGTAGTGTCCATTGTAAAAAATGTCAGAAAAAAATTTCCCAGTAAATCTATTGTAATATAGTATTAATCAGTTGGATGAAGGTGGATCATCAAAATAGAATCTTCCTATAATTGCAGAAGAGGGAATTCATAAAAATGAATGGACCTAAATTTCAATAAATTGTGTTTTAATCCATTCTAAGAGTATTGAGAAAAGGAAGAGGAATAAGGTGATCCATTCCATTGGCAATGATCAAGATAAAGAGACATGGGGAGTTACCCTTACGAAAGCAGTGTGCTGAACCTAAAGCATCTAAATGAAATATGGATGGATATAGATAAGATATATTCCAAACCACAATTTTAGTAATAAGCCTTAGTGGATTTGGTATAGTTAGAATATTGTCATTGTGTGCTTCTTGGATATATCCTAGTGAGGGTGAACTGAGTAAAAATTTGTGTTCTTGTGTAATTTCTATCCATCATTCCATTTATATCATCATCATTACATAAATAATGAAAGAATAATATTAGCATAAACACATATGTGCAAACAAGTATACCCATATAATAAAGAGTTCAATATCTAGTGTGGTAGAAAGAATTTCCAAAAGATTATCTATACCCAGATTCACCCCCTCCACTTAGGGTATCTAAATGAATTTTTTACCTATGAATTGGTATCAAAGTGAAGGTTTCTATTATCAGATTTGTTTTCTCGGAAATTTTTCAGTCACTTTTTGAAATTATAGATTCATTGTGCTCTTATATTGGTATTCCATGTAAAAGGGATGAAAATAAAATAAGTAAAATAAATATAGTGTAATTACACAGTATGGAAGTGTCAATGGAAATAGCATGATTCGGTTGAAAGATACAAACAACATTGTAAAGAATTTACAAGATGAAAATTTTAGTAAAACTGTTCAATCATTCAATGGTGCTGAAACAATGAGAAAATATCATAACATTACCAGTGAATTTGTTACTATTGATAATGAATAAATTGAAAGAAGATGAAAAGTGGAAGTTGTTATCCAAATAATAGAACTAGATTAGAAATTGGCTAAAGAAAAAGAATATAAAAATATCTAAACCCATGTGTATGAAATTGAAGTCAAGAAGTTGAAAGGTTTAAAAAATAAAAATTCTTGATGTGGCCACATATCTAATAGAGAAGAAGAATTCCCATGTGAAATAACAAAAAAAATATGTCCATAATGAAAGAAAGAGACAAAGCTAGTTACAAGGGAATGATTTTGGACTCAAACAAAATTCTGAATCTAGAATCCATAAATAATGATCTTCCTATACAATAATCTGAACTATTTTAGAAGAAAAAAGACTATATAAATAGAATGCCGGATTCAATGACTCTAATGATCATAAATATTGTAAAATAAAAGAGAAATATGATATGATAGATAAGATCCCTCAAGAATTTGAAGTTGATATAACTAGTGTGAGTAATCATAGGAGGTAACTACATGCTCAACTTGTATCAATGGATAAGAAGATTAAATTGTTTTATGAAAAGATAGAATCAGTCAAAAATAAGTGGAATATTTTTATGCTAAAGGTAAACCAAATTTAAATGATGTTTTCCCTTACTATTTGACTATCCTATGGTAGGTGATGATGAGTTGAAAAGAAAATATTCTACTTCATAGGTGAAATATTAAAGGATTGTCTCATCACAAAGGCCATCCATTTTTGGAAAAAACAGGTATTGGAAATGATCAAATCTCTCCCATGGATGATACGAAGTAACCTATAAATAGTTCCAAAAATTGTAAAGAACATGTAGGTGCTAAAAATAGATCTAAAAAGTATTTTATAAGAAGTAATGACATTAGGTGATTTTTCCATGGGATTCATGGTCATACATCATATTAATATTTGGATTACTTGGACTATATTACAAATAGTGAAGGCAAAAATATTACTAAATATAAGAATAAGAAGAAGAAAATTGAGAATTATGAAAGGAAAACCTCTAAAAAAATCATCCATCAGATGCTATTATTGTGGAATATAGGGACAGACCCTGAGTGTAGTTCATAATGAACGAAAAATTAATTTCATACTAAAAATAACTCTAGATTAATCAACATCTCAACCATGAAATGAGGACCCGAGGTATTTTTTTAATGGGAGATGATTTATATGATCCAATCATAGGCATTTGGAAGGATATTTAAGCAAGATGAAATCAGGGAAGGTAAATTAAACACAAAGACCATAAAAAAATCCCTTTCAATAACATCCTCTATTACACACACATTGTCATTATTTGAGAGATAGTGAACAAACCTAAAATAACAAGGGGTCAGATAATCTAGTTTGGAGTAAGAATAATGTATGTTCATTGAATACTCCACAAACAGTAACAAACAGTATGGTTGATAACATAACGGATAAAATAGAAATGACTAAAGAATGCCTCAAAAGACTCAAGTGAAATGATAAAATTAAAGATCTGAATATAGGAGAAATATCCCTTCAATGGTGGAAGAGGAATGAGAAGATATCCAGTCAGAGATTCCCACATAGAAAAATAATCTTGAAAAATGGCACTTTGGTGGAGCTTCAAAGAAGGAAATATGAACTTGTGGGTTTAAACCACAAATTTTGAAAAACTTTAATGCCTATAAAACCAAGATATCATAATAATACTCATCATGTGGGTAAAGAATGTTTATTAATATGTCTAAAATAATTCATGTTGGCTGGGAAGTTAGATCAAGCATACAAAAATTATGTTTCAGTTCAAGAATGTTTCAAAGGGTTGATCAATGATGATCGACAACAATCCTCTTCTCGAGCATTCTTAGAATCCCCTATCCGCATATTTCGAAAAAAAAATTATCTGATGTTCATGTGTTTTAGTTCTTTAGAGAGATACAATCCAAGGGGAAGTCGCATCAAAAGTTCTAATGTGCTAGCAAATGTAAACCAATTAAAATTAATTACTAGAGTTGAAGAAGAAGGGAAGTAATTGAGTGTAAGGGATAGTGATGGTGTGATTAACTTTTTTTATTTTTTCCTAAATTGAGTTATAACTCAGAAGTCTTAGTAGTTTTTTGTTGGATCAATGATAAGTTGTATGTTCACCGACTAAACATCTTTTTGGAGATAGCTACATTTGGAAACTATTATTGAATAAGAGAAGTTTCTCAAACCTATTGTCACATGTGAATAAATGATGTTGGAGAGAAGATAGATTGTGTGATAAGTAGAAATATTCATGTATTTCATGTTTATCTATTTTGTTTTAACAATTTTGTATCAACTAACTATTTTCAAGATACCAAGAAGATTTAAAATAATATTAACAATTTTTCAACATGAAGCTAAGAGAATTAGTTAAAAAAATGATGTCTCTATATTATAGATTTTAAACAATCATCAAAAACACATTTATAGGTTTTTCGGTGGAAGTGATGAAGTGGTATGATACTCATGGGGGAGTAAAAGTGGAAAATGATGATTCAAAATAAGATACTGACGAGTAAGAGAAGAAAAAATCTATATCATCAGAAAACACAAATATTTGAGATGAAAGAGATTGGAAGAAGATCAATGGAGAAATAAATAAACAATTTCATAATTATTTCATAATCTAAATATGGTACATAGGATTTGAGATGATTTGGATTGGATAATTCTAAAGAGATCTTGAATATGGTGGGTACGTGGATGAAACATTCCTCAAATGATGAAGGCGAAGAGGTTAGTGTCACTGAATAAATGTAGATCACTGAAATCCAGTTGTATGTGATAACAAACATGTGAGTATATTTTTTCAAATTGTCACGAAGTGTGGTATCAAATAAAGCCAAAGAAAATACACTTATATTACATGAAATGAATACTTTGTTATATCAAGGTAATAGTGGACTTCAGTTTTATGTATTTTGAAAAAATTTAGGAGTTATTGTGATATGAATATGTGGATTGGGCCAGATTAGTAGAAGATAGGAAATCAATGTTTGCAGGTTTTTCCTATCTTGGTGGATCATGTATTTTCTTGGATAATAAAGAAAGATGATTTCATTTCATTGAGCACCATAGAATCTGAATATATTGCAGCAAATCTTGAATGCACAAAACTATTATGAATGAAGTAGTAGAATGGTGATATATGAGTTGAAGAGAAATAATTCATGTCGTATAAACCTTAACAAAAATACATTCTAACACTCAATGATAAAGAAAATTAAATTCAAGTATAATTTTATCAATGAGAAGGTAGAGCAAGGGCTTTTGATCTTAGAGTATATTCCTACAATACTACTTGTTTCAAACATTATAAAACGTCCATACCCAATGAAGTATTTGAGAAGCATTGGCATATATTGGGAGTTTAGTAGACTCTCTGTACTTGAGAAAGTCTGGATGTGGGACACCCTATCCATGAGGTATGTATTGTTTTTTCCTAATGTACTAATTTATGTTCTTTACCCTATTTTAGACAATAACGATGTGACATTCATGTTCATTAAGAAAGGTGGAGAAATTGTGGATGTCAATAGGGAGAAAATGTCTTAATCAAAGAAGGGGAAAATATTACAATTGGAGTAGCATGATAGGTAGAGCAGCATGATATATATTTTTTAAATATAACAATGGTAATGGTGATTAATCAAAGAAAATATATCACAACAGTTGAGATTTGTGATGAATGTAGTTAAGTGGTTTTGCCTGAAGTTATTCATTAAGGAACATTTCATGCTACTCTTATTTCCCACACCGAGTGAGGTTCATTTCGACCTAGATTATATGTCGATTAAATATATTAAATATATCTGAGTCGTAAGAATTTAATTCTATAACAATATTGAAGAAGCTTCAACGAGGTATCAAAATTTGAAGAGTTGTCAACATACCCAAAGGCAGAGATTGTTGGGAAAAATCCCTCAAGGAAACATTGTAGTATTTTTTGGTATGATTGTGTTTGTTGACAAATTGTTTTTATATGATAAGTTATGTATTAAAAAGATATTGCTGAAATAGTATTTTGAAAAAGATTCATGACAATGAAATAGATGCCCTGGAAGTAGTACAGAAAATGGCGTACCCAAGGTGACATCATTTCCCAATGTTTACTAAATTTTTGAGGTCCAATATTTTGAGTTAATATATCATCTCAGATAGATTCTTACACTGAATTCCTTAATAAAATATTGAAAAGGTATTAGTTTAATGATTATGGGATTTGTGAACGGTGTTTCACAATGGATTAAATAAAGTTGACGGTGATCTACATGATAGTGACGAGTATCCCGAGCGATGAAGCTGAGGAGCATCAAAAGTGGAGCATCTTGGCGGTGTAAAGTGTTTTATGTTGATCTATGAGGCAATGACGAGAATCAGAAATAGATATTTTTTCTATGAGGATCATGAAAAAAGAATCATCATGGTGGAAAAGAAATAGCATCATGAAATGGTGATGATGTGGCCAGAAGGATATAGAATCAGAGAAAACACTTATAAATATACCTTTACCCCACACCCCATTATAAAAGTATCTAGGATTAATGAAGAACATTAAACTCTAAATTTGTTAACATGGTTCATGAAGGTGGTTCTTGTGAAGATGTTCAAGAATAAGTGAATTTCGCAATGCTTATAAATTCCAACCAAAATGTGTGTGCATTGAAAAATTAAGGGAATTTGTGATGGCTATAAAATCTTACTGAATGTGTGGAGATTCACGAAGGCTAGTTGATTTTCAGGATAGAGGTGTGATTCATGAAGTCTAATTGTTCTTCATGAAATGAATGAACGTTTCGAAGGATATTTGAGACTATAAAAAGCAGGAGCTTCGTAAAGGTAGTGTGCATCATGAAAAATGTTAAAAAGGAATTACCCTGTAAATATATGGTAAATTTGTATTCATATATTAGATGAAAGTAGAACATCAATTGATCATCTACCTATAATTTAGGATATGTGAATTTATGAAAATTAAGGGACAAACAAGTCCATAAACTGTGTTTTAATCCCTTATAAGAGTAGTAAGAAAAGGCAGAGGAATAAAGTGATCCATTCCACCAGTAGTGAGATAGATAAAGAGATATAGGGCGTGAACATTAGGGAACCAGTGACATGACCATAATCTTCATAAAAGAAGTCATCTTGGGTATCGATGATATCTAGCATGAACCACCATTCTTGGAATTGAGCCTTACTGGATTTTGAACAATCAGCACATTATCGTTTTATGCTCCTTGAATGTATTCCAGTGAGGGTGAGCAAAGTAAAAATCTATGTGCATGTGTGTGTTTTTCTTACATTACATTCAATGAATCATCATTAGATAAAAAAGGAAATAAAAAGATCATCATAAATAATTATGTGAAAAAAAGTGACACTTATAATAAAGAGTTCAAGATCTATTAAGGTAGGAATATTTTCAAAAAGAATATTCATACCCTAATTTACTCCCCCCCCCTCGTCTTAGGGTATCTAGGAACCTTTTGGTCATAGCAGTCCCTTACTGAAAATCGTTCCCTCTATATTCTTGTCCTTATTATTTCACATTATATATATCTTCACACAGTTCATATGAGGTCTATAAAATACTAGGCCAACCAATCATATAATGAAAATCCTACACATATATATATATATATCATAAGATCATAAAGAATTCATCATATCATCATATAATAACCCATGGAAATATAGGGTGTTTTGAATTATTCTATCATTTCATCATAGTATAAAAATTGGAAAAGAAGAGTGTTTTATGAATATATCAACATAACATAATAAACCAATATGATATAAATGGGTTTTATAGAATAAAAATTAAATTATCATCATCATCAACCATCCAAAGTAAGAAAGTAAATAGTATAATAAGATCATATACTAATTGTAGAATAATAATTCATAAAGGATGTTCACATAGATAAGAACTCACCTTAAATTATCATTCAACCATTTCATTGAAAACATGACAAAATATCATTTTATTTTGATAACAATTTAACTAAAAATTACCATAATATATAAAAAATAAAAAATAAAATTTTAAAGAAATTTTAAAATCATGAAATGATCATCAGGATGGTAAAAATCAGTCAATCCATATATATTAAAATAAAACATTACATTCACACATTTAAAAAAATTAGAGAATTACTTGTTTGAAAAATATTAGTTTGTTTAATTTTTAATCCTTTTAAAATAAATTCAATGGTATTACAGATATAACTTTGAAAACAATTAATGCATATATAATAACATATATAGATTAGTTTTGAATATCATGGACATGTTATAATAATTGCATCAAGCATAGAAAAAATACTGTTGAATTTTCATTAAAAAATTTCTTAAAAATTTTAATTATAAAAGAGTTTAAAATGGTAATAACTTATAAAAACTATAGAAATAACCCCAGGAGAATGAAATATATTGGTTTTTAATTATAATAACAATATAATTTTACTCAATTTATATTCGAGATTAAACAATCCTGAAGAAAATGGGGTTAAAACATAAATCCATTACCTCATGTTTTGTCTTTCTTCATATAAGATAAAATATACTGTATAATAAAAATATATTTATTATTTATATATATATTACATGACTATATACATATATAAGAAACTATGTATCATTCATTTATAATATCCAATTATTCATTAAATAATAATTTTATCATTAAATTGACCATCGAGGTGAAAACTGGTCTGTTTTTCATGCATGTTTCGGTTTAATGGATCTAGTACATTCCACTTGGTCATGGTTTAATCATATATATAATATTTTTCATGAAATAATTATCATATTTATTCTACTTATAGATTTTATAATTTCTCAAATAAATTAATGAAGAAAAATGATTCACATCACTTTCTAGAGCTGGTAGTCCACACAAACACAAGGGCAACAATATCATATTCCAAAAAATTTAATGGTAAAAAGGTATAAAATATAATGTGATTCCAATAGAATAATTATATAACTATTATATAATATAAACATTGATTCAATAATAATAACCAATAATGAATGATGGTGATGGGAAATGAATCTTATCACTATTTGGAGGTGGTAGTCCAAATAGACACATGAGCGATACACTCATTTACCATTTGATAGAAAAGATATGGAAACTAGTTTATACATTCTCATAATAACAATTTAGTACATTTAAGATAATTAATTAATTATTTTATAATGGATTCCATGTATTTTTAGGAGGTAGAATAAGAAATAAAATTGAAAGTATTCAGTTAAGAGTTACACCTCTTTGTTGAGAAATATCATATGTATTACACATTAATCCATGAAAATATGACATTATGATAAAAAAATAAAATAACATATATGAGTGAAAATGTATGTAAGGTATTAGGGAAGTTATTGTATGCGAAATAATACTTAATAGGTGTGATTTTGATAGGATAGGGGTATCCTTTTTTATGGAGGGAGATGTTACACTTGTAATTCTCTAATGATTAGACTATCATAATCAATTACTCAAGTCAAGGGGATCCAAAAATAACAAAAAGTAAAATATAAGAAGGATAATTTAAAAGGAAAATAAACCAATAAAATAAAATAATGTTTTTTGTAATATTGTATGCCATATACCTGATGTTAACTATATCATAAACATGTTATAAGGGTAACTATAGTAGTTCATTCTTACAATTTATATTATTAATTATGAATAAGAATAATATGGACTTATAAAAATATATTAATTATATTTAATTAATATATTTAATAATTTTTAAAATATTTAATTTCTAGAAGTTGTATAAATAATTTCAAAATCCAATGAAGATTGTGTTCAGTAAAACACATTATTATGAATAAAACTGAGTTTAACATCATTCCTAGACATGTTAAAAGTATTATATTAATTTTTAATGATTTTATTTAATGTGTTTTTTAAAAAAATTATTAAAATAACTAATCAAAAGATACTAATTAAATTTGTAAGGATTAAAAAAAAGATTGTGCTTAAAATCAAGCATATTATAAAAACATCTCTTTTTACATTTAAGTGATTTTATTTTCATCTATAAAAAATTTTGATCCAATGAATTAATTTTAAGGATTTTTGTAAAATGAATTATTAATAAATTATTTATTACTGTTAATACCTATCAATCCAAGGACTCTAAAACAATTAAATAAAAAAATTTAATAGTATAAATTAGTTTATTTAAAAAAAATGTTGCATGTAAAAAAAGATATCAAATGAAATAAATTTATTAAAGATAAATATGCCATAAAATATTTTGTGTTTTGTTATACCACCACATATAATAAATTATCCCTTAAAAAACATTAACTATAATAAAAAAATAGAGGATACTTCTGTCTCACTATATCTTCAGGTTCCCATATAGATTCCTTAAATTTTTGGTTTTACCAAAAACCATTGAACAAGTGAGTATTAATATTTAATAAAAATTATACTCTCTGATATATAATATTCACCTTTTATTCATCATAATAGAGATCGTTCTCTAATTTTTGGACTTATGAGTTAATTATATGTGAATTATTTGGTATGAACATCCTCTGGAGAGATACATGGAACACATCATAAACATTAGAGATATTTAGTGGATGTACAAAGAGATAAGCAACTATCCTAATAAAATCATGAATTTTTAATGGGATAATATATATAGGGATTAATTTTTCCATTTTTACATATATTATAAGATTCTTCTATGGTATGATTCAATGGAATACATTCTCAGCGTATTTAAAATCAAGATCCCCTGATGATTGTTTGCATAATTTTTCTATGGATATTGAGATTTCATGATGTTATTCTAGATAAATCTAAATATATATATATAGTTTTATAATATTTTTTAGGTCCTAGTTACTATATTTATATAAATTTATCCCATAAAGATGGATTTATAAACGTCCTACCATATAGGGCTTCATAAGGATCAATCTGAATGCCCAAGAAAAAGGTATTGTTGTAAGAAAATTCTACCACTGGAGGGTGTTGATACAAACCACCTTTAATATCCCTAGAAAATATTTCCATCATATATAATATGGTTGGATGGTTATCTTAGACATACCATATATCTTAATATTAAATGAATTAATAAACCTCAAATATTTATCTAGAGTCCACTGAATACTTCTGTAGAACATCAGGGTAAACCTCTGATCCTAATAAGATACAACTTGAAGGGGTAGTCTGTACAATATAACTACCTAATTATTTTATATCCTATAAATTTGATCAATAGGTAAAAAATATCTAATGGTAATGAATTGTGATAATTTGATAAGGTGACTGAATACAACCCAAATAATAGTATTCCCTTCAAATGATACAGGGGGGTTTGAAGATGAAATCATTGATAATGATTTATCATTTTCATTACGATATTTTAATGGTTATAACATCCACATAGAAATATGTCTCTGAAAATTGACTTTATTATATAAAAATCATAAAGATAAATACCCTATAATATCACTATTTAAGTTATCATACCAGACATACCACTTCTTATCACTAGACATCTTCTCACATCTAAGATGAAGAGATGATGGTGAACTCTAAGATTCATTCAATAACCCTTTATTCAATTATGGTATTGATGATACATATAAAAATTTCATGAACATTATAATTTCATCATAATCATGGTTGAAGATAGGAACATTTCTCACCTTCTTATATAGTTATACATTCTTTTTATGTGCCTCTTTATCCCTCACATGGATGGATGTTTAAGAAATTATCAAAGAGAGATATCATATATCCCCTTTCCTCATGATTTAAAAATCCATATTCTATAAATCAAAAAATATTTGATCCATTTTAATCCTCTTAATGGAAAATCAAGAATTGTCTTTCTAACATAGAGTATCATCCACCTTATTTACCTCCATGGTGTGGTAGATTATTAAGAAGACATATATATTGATCAAATACAACCATATACTTTGGCACATATATACCTCTATTTTAACAAATATATACATCATGATTTTACGATCAGTATATATATCATACCATACACCATATATATAACTCATCTATATTATCATTGAAAAATTTTCTACCACCAACTCAAGATCCTGAGTCATTTAACTTTTCTCATGAATTTTCAATTTGAATGAGTCATAAGTTGTCACAATATCATTCTTCATGTGGATACATCCTAGAACCTTCTTCGATGGATCACTAAAGGTCAAAAACCCTTATTCCACTATAAAAAAATGTATACACTAATGAATTCAACAACATTATTCCTTTACACCTTGAAATTTTCCTCACATTCTTCAATCTGAAAGAACTTAACACCCTTACAATTTGGATTGATTATTATATTAGATAGATGTGAAAAATCTCTCACAAAAATTGTAGTTCCCTGGTAACCGATGATAACTATGGATTGAATTTACTATGGTTGGATGGGAATATTTTTTAATAACTTCTATTTTTTGAATGATCCACATATATATACTCATTTGAGATTATATGACCCATGAATGTAACATTATGTATCCAAAATTCACACATGATATATTTAGAAAAAAATTCTCTTTCCTTAGGTTCATCATTACATATCTAAAATGATCTTAATGATCTTAATTTATATTTGAATATATTAAAATATCATCTATAAAGACTACCAAATAATAATAAAATTATCTCTAAATTAAATTTTTATTATATACACAATGATAGTGGGGGTTATAGTATGCCCAAAAGGAATCAATATAAATTTATATGAACAAACCTCCAATGGATGGTTTTCTTGGATATATCCTCTTTTTGGACCCTTAATTGATGATATCTAGAATTAAATTCAATATTGTGAAGTAAATATGTTTTACATAATTGATCATAAAAGTTACCAATATTGGGTAGAGGAAACATGTTATTGATATTGATCTTGTTATGTTTCTAATAATCAGTTCAGAGTCAGATTAAATAATGATTATTCTTAAAAAAATATGTGCACTACGTGGTGATGAGCTATGGAATATGAATCCCTTATCAATATTCCCTTATATTTTATTCTTCAATTCATACAACTGAATTGGGAAGATTCTATATAGAGATATTATAATAGGTGTAACATTAGGTATATGTTCTATTTAAAACTCAACATTAATATTTTAGGAAGACTATTAAATTCTTTCTGAAATACATTATACATATAATAAAAGATAGACATATCTTTGATGTTGAGTTTCACCTCAACCATTCATAATAAATATCTATCTTAAATATGTATTGAGACCCATATAATATAAGTAACTTACATTTTCATTTCATATTCATTATAGTGTTGAAATATAATTATAGGTTGATTTGGAATATCAATATTGACATCCCTTCCTCATTAGTTGATATGGGATATACATAAAGAGTTCAAATCCATGCCCTAAATCACATGAAATTCCACTAGAGGAAGAATAACAAGATTTATAGGAAGTAAATTCCCAAAAAAATTACAAGATAAGAGATATATACATGATATGAGATCATCATACCATTAGATGTTTTTTACTTCTATATCAACATAAATTCATTTAGGTAGTGATGTAATACCTAGAGAAAATAATTTATAAATAAAGTATTTGGTAAATATTTAATTGAATAAGAAATTTTAAAATCTAGAGTGGATGGTAAGTGTACATTTCATTACATCATTCCCATTACACACTATAGAAGTTGTGATCGTATGATATTTTTTTTTTCTATAGAAATAAGAGGTTGATGAAAATGATTTTTATCATTAACCCTAAAATTCACACAACAATTTTCATTAGGTTCCTACTCCTTCAATTTATATAATTAGAGTGTAGGTAGCACATTAGGTTGATCATTTTCACCATTCCATTAAAAACTAGCCTAATCACATTAATTATTTAATCCTTCTCTCAATGAACTTTTTTTATACAATTAAATAATTTAACAAAACCCATATTTACATTTAATTATTTAATCCTTAAACAATTCTTACCTAAGAAAATAATTTTCATTCATCTATGGGTATTATTATTATGGTTTCCTCAAAATTCCATCTTTCAAATTTTTCCCAAAACTATAAAAGCACTATGATTCTATAATTTCCTATTCCACTTTGAGAGAACATAAAAAAATTTCAGTATAGCTATCAAAGTATCTTATATCAAATGAATTTTATAGATGTTTCCTCAATATTGTAAATAATCAATCAATTTTTCATTAAATATTTATGATAATACTGATATCATCCATAGAATGTCTAATGATATTTCCTTCATCGGTACTAAGGGATTCGTTAACCTTCTGATTTATTTCTTTAAATCAATTTTCCATTTTTTTGTGAATAGTTAAAGAAAAATACTTACTAATAAATAACTTCATAAACTAATTCCATGTCATGGAATCAGTTTCCTCTTTTTTCCTCATATTCATTATAAGATTCCTATATTGATCTAATTCTCCTCCCATAAGATATACTATTGGGAAAACATTTTCATTCTATAAAAAATGGATAATGGAAAAAATATTTTTAGTGGTATTGATTCATTTTTAAGAAATTTTTGGAATAGAGGAACCACTCTATAATGGTAGACATGTAAATATAAAAGACAAAATTGTGTGTTGTTTATTAAATTATCTATTTGGAATATTAACATGACTCATCATACAATACATAGTATGAGAATAGCTATAAGATTTTACCTCAAAAATACCATTTCAGTTGTTTTCTACTAAGTATGGTTACTATATTTCATGTCAAATTCTATTTTTTCATGATTACTCTTGGCTCAAGCAATTTAATAAAGAAAAAGAAAAAAATGTGGGAATTAATAATCATGATGATTAATAAGGTAATCATGATATTTTATTCATAGAATGTCTAAATAATGAATCATTTAGTTAATTCTATAACTCCTTATATTTAACCAAGGTCTTTCATTGTTATCATCTATTCGAATCATTCATAATTGTTTATAAATAAAATGTGAATTAACCCAAGTTTATAACATGGGAGATTCAAGAAAAGTGTGAAGTTTTATGCCCACTCATCATGAACCGGTGATAATTGAGTTAATATAGAATCGACCTCTTGTAGAGTTGTTACCCCTTGGGGATTATGTTCAACAACCACATCCACTAACTAGTATCCAAAAGGTATTTATTTTATTTGAAAACCACAGAATCCCGAAATTACCAAATATTTTGGTTTTTATCTTATACATAGAATTATACCAAAGGATATCTTTAGTGGTCTCTAATAATAATAATAAAATATTAATTAAACCCTAATCTGATACTAAATTAGGTGAACCAAAAATTTCATACAAACACATTACAACATTTTCGATGAATATATATATCTCATAAAAACACACCCTTGAACTGTAATGGTTTGGAGTTTTTGGAGAATTGTAACATATATTATCTTATTTAATGCATGATATTCAATAACTCACCTAATGATATTATCACATAATGCACTTCTTTGACATACCCTACATAAATCATTTCTTCTTAACCTAGGGAATAGAATCATAAGAAAGGGAAATCTCAGATGCTCAGTGAGGGTAACCAAAATCGATATTAATAAATGATCATAAGATATGTATAAAGGTATGATAACACAATAACATCTTTCAATAATCATACCAAATCAGTCAAATATCATTAATAATAAATCATTTTATAAGGATTTTTCATAATAAAAAAATCATAACTGGGTAGAGTATAGAATCACAATTCCTATAGCATCTTAATGAACCTTCAAGAACATCTTTAGAATATGGTACTTATGCTATCAAAACCTGATCCAACCATCGTTTTCCATATAAAACACTAAAAAGGTTTTTATTAAATCCAGATTATTGATATTCAAGATCATGTCATCATATCATCAATATTTTAGCCAATGGTGATCCCCACCATAGGTCTTAGTCATAAAAAGGGTCCAAATCTATGACATGGTATTGCTACCATTAGAATTTCCTAAAATCATGATCAAAGAATTATAGTGATGCTGCAGATGTTATTTCTTTAACCTGGTGAACCCAATTACCCCCTTGATGTCTCAACATAAACCTCTCTAGAAAAAAATGGTCGAATCTCAATCGACCAAGATGATACTATCTGACCATGTTTCCTATATTTTCATCATCTTGGTACACTAGGTGAGAATTATTCTTATGCTGTGATAATGTTTTAATTGATTTTAAACCTGATAAGGGATCTTCATCAGAATTTCTTGTTGGTTGAGTGATTTCTATTGAGTCATGGTTTTATATGTGATATCAAGCATCCATGTAGAAGTTCCATAGGTAGACCATTGGACACCAGCTATTTTCTTTTGATGTGAACGCCAAGAGGATATAACTTCGAGATCATTTAGTGGCTTTTTGGGGATGTGTTCACCTTGTAACAACATCTCTCTATAAAATTTGAGTATGGACAAATGTAATTTGGATCCTTGGACTCTATTTCACTAAAATTGAGTTTATCCTGGACTTTTTTTTATAATTAATGTGATTTTTTATTCAAGGGAACGTTATAGAATGTTACGCATGGTTGTCAGTGACCAGTATTATTGTTAATGAAAAAATGCCTTGGAGGATGGTAATGATGTTTTTTTAAATACGCCTTCCATCAAATCCTATAGTTTTTAGGTAGGTCATATGAAGGTGTTATGACATGTGTTCCATTATTCATCAATATTTATGGTAGGAGGGAACCATTTTTATTATGTTTTTGGGTTAAAGCAAATTTGGTTTAAATGGTTGGTGATGTCATTCAAAGAAAGAATGCATGGCCATATTCAGTTTGGTTGATCAAGATTCAACCATTCTCTATTTCTAGTGAGCATCTTGTTGAGACCTCATGGGGGTAATCGAGTTCTCCCAGTTTAAGAAATCACGCAAAGATTATCTTTAGAACACTTATAGAATGATTTGTAGTCATTTTTGATGGTTGAGAAATCAGGGCTTGGAATTGGAACCTTTCTAATGGTAAGACCGATGGTGGGGAGAACCATATAATGAAAGATAATGGATATTATTATATGATTTTTCCCTTTCTAAATAGTCTCTAATAAGAATTATCTCGGTGTTTAAAATATAAAATGAACATTGGCTCGGGTTTTGACAGCTTAAGTGTCAAATGATTATAAAGTGCTTAAAGGTGTGTTGGGCATCTAGAAACGCAATGAAATAATACTAGTGAGACTTCATGACCCTCTAAGTTAATTTTTTGTTTACTTTGTTCCTAAAGGCTTATCTGAAATGAGAATTTCTATAGTAGGGAGGTTGTATTGACCCTTCTTTTGAATAAAGGTAAAATTAAAAGGGAATTTAAATTTTTGGCATTTACTAGATGGGTTGTTATTTGAACCGACCATAATAACATTACTATGAGATTTAAATCACAATAAATGTTTTTTTGACTTGGATAAAGGATGGAGGGGTCCCCTGGGTGCTCTGTTGAGTTTCGGGGGGCATCGGGCTATGAAATCTGAAGTTTTGGTGACCTGAAATGGGCTCACGGTCTTTTTGAAACTATGTACCCTCGACAGTAAATCATTTAGCCAATATAAGAAGAGAATATGTTTTTGAGATTTTATGTATATTGGTTTTCCAAAAAAAATCTCCTATTTTCACGGTGAGTTCCATATAGGCAGTACCAAGGCACTATTCCCTAACAATTGGAGCATGGTTTGGCCAAACCATGCGACCATGTTTCTTGGGTGAAATGAAATTTTTTCCCTCAAATAAAATTATTCCTATTTTATTTCTTTACATTTATTACTATAGTAGACTATCCCCCTTATTCTTCACTTGAGATCTCTAAAGAACCATGATCTAGGAATCCAAGTATCTCTCACCACATGTGTCTGATATTCAATCCATCTAAATCATTAGCTATGTAATGGTAATCATCCCAAGTCTCTTACCTACTATCTCACTTTTCCTTCTAATCATTTATTCTAATTAGTAGTAGGACCAGGTGACTTATTTTTGAGGTAATTAGATATGTTCCCATATCTCTTCTAACATACATCAAATATGATGCCAATATCGAATGAGTTGTCGTTTATGGCCTTGTAGTAGGTGGTGGCATCATTTTATAATGGAGTTTTTTTGGTTTTGTAACTATGTCTCTATAATGCATTCTATATTTAGCTAATTATCCCAATTATATTGACTTCATTATGTCTAATTGATCCTTGTTTCATATAATACATATAATCTTCCTTGATTAGTGTGTTAGATGATGTCTACCATGATTATAGACACCCCGTGGGTCTGCTAAGTTGAGTTAACCTTAATGTTCAAATGTTAATTTTCCTACAATTCCTTTTTTCCATTATTTTGTCTCTTAGATTGAATTTACCTTGTTTTGTGAGTACGTAGTTGGACCAAGGGTACCTCCAATGAGTTTAGACAACTTAGAAATAGAATTTACTATGTAGGAAATTCCATTAATGACCATGTTACATTTTTAAAAGGTATATTGAGCCTTATTATTGGTATTTAATGATTTCTTGAGTTGGATGGTTTAGAATTAGATTGGATGATTTTTTACATGATGGATTTCTTTCAACTGAATAAATTGATTAATGAAATGAAAATATTAAATGAAATGAACTTATGTCTAGATTTCCTCCTTAGATTTCAAATTAAAAAAAATGGGAATCCCATTATTTAATGAATGTTTATAGGACCCAAATCACCTATTAGGTGTTGACTCATCCTATTTAGGTAATTTCGAAGGTATGATTTTTTCCTTATTATCCATGACATATTTTAATTAAAACATTGATCCATATGAATTGATTTTCCATGTTAAATTAATTAAAATGGATTATAATGAAGAATATCTTATAGAATATGGATTCCCTTATTAATTATTAATTTCATGTATTAAATGAAATTTATTATAAAGGCTGGTAAGATTACAACATTGATTAATCATTGTTAAAATTTTATCATGAATTTCAAGGTTTGAATTATAATTGAAGTAGACTAAAGGGATACATGCGATATATTTTCTCAAGTGTTATGTTATAAACATGGATACACATTATTCATAAATAAATAATTAGTAAAAAAATTTCATGATAGGTAATACCACATGTATTAAATTGTAAATATGATTATTTCACATTTATATATATGGGATAAATGAACATTAAGGTGTGAGGTAGGTCCCCATACCATTTATAATTATAATAAAATTTAATAGAGGCTTGTTAAGATGGTAAGGGTTTTGTATAGAATGGAGGCATCATGCTCCCTTACATCAGGTGTTGAGCATAAAGACTCAAAATAGTGATATTATATGGGCATTAGGGTAAGGCGCCACATACCTTGATTAGAATGTTTCTATCGAGTCTCATTCACCATCTTGAGTGTTGTAGAATGATGTCTCTCACTATATTGGAATGTAGGGTATGTGACCTATTTCTGGGGATCTATGGCTCGTTAGACTGGTCATGGATGTAAGAGTTATGCCTCAGTCCAACCAACAATACGATTCTAGCTATATGGAAACATAAATCCAAATGTACTTAGTTTATATCGGTGAATTAAATATAAAATTAAGCTCTATATATTATTAATCCTACAAGTATTTATATATTTTATGATCAAACATTCCTTCCAGCACTGAGCTGGTGCAGGTAGAGATTCCAGGTGCCCCTTATAAAATTTGGTGGATTTGTTGTTTATTTCAGAATTGTTTTACTATTCTTTAAATACCTTAACACTGTTTATTTATGAATAATTCATCGATTACACATAGACACCATTGGTGGTGACCAACTAATATTTTTTAACTCACTCCCTACTTGGGATACCTTTAGTACCCAAGAAGATTTTTTATCTATAGGTACTAATAATGGAAAGCCCCCTGATACTGGTTGATGACACGATTTACCATTAGCTATAGCTTCAGAGAAGAGGATTAGGCATAGGTTTGAGATTCATAGATTTTTTTTTGTCTTTTTTTATTTTGTACAATTTTTTTGCATTCTTGTATCTACCTGTTTTATTTTATTATTACAGTATTCCATGAATCCATGTATCATACATTGTTATAGAGGCTTTTGATATTATTATCAGTTTTTCAGTTATTATTTTCTTCTACTTTCTTTCTTATATAGCTATATATTTATGCTTTTCACTTTCTTGTAATTTTTTGTTTATATTATTCTTCCACTATTAGTTTTATCTAATAATATAATATTATATGAGCCTATAGTATCACCACTATATTACCACTACTCCATCAATGCTATTCAGTAGCCTCTGTCATACAGGGAGTTGCGCTTGAGACCATGTGACAAACAAGATTGGGGCCCAAGTTTAGTGGATTCTAGGTTGGTATGTTATAAGTCTTGAGCCATAAAAACATATCATAAGCATAATACATAAGGTTGTGGTATACACAAGCTCATAGAAAATGATTTCTATAATTAATGTTCACGACCTAAGATGTCATAGTGGATTGGTTTCACTCCTCATTCCATCATTATATTTGACATGGTTCCCTCCCAAGACTGTCATAGTGGTATAATTCCCTTACTAAATTGATTTCACTCACCATTAATATCCTTATTATCTAATGAGTTATATATCTTTACCCAATGATTAGATGGATATATAATTCTAGGAAAACCCATCAAATAATAAAAATCATACAAATATGCGCCATAAAATCATAAAAAATTCATTCAATCATCATATCAGGCATGTGGAAAGGAAACTGGTGTTATAAAAATATCATTAAATCATTAAAGCATAACTTGTGAAAAGTAAAAAATTTCATAAATAATTAATCATAACATAATTAACCAATGGGAAATAAATGAGTTTTATAATGTCATCAATAATAATCATCACCACAATACATTCAAAAATGAAATTAGATGGTATAATAAGATCATATCGCCAGTAAGGCATAAAATCCATAAATGTTGAGATAGATGAAAAATATTAAAATATCATCTATAATTTTCTCAATTAAATATAGAAAATATGGTTTTATTTTGATAATATTTTTTCAAAATAT
The DNA here is from genome assembly GCA_963277665.1 of Viscum album. NCBI lineage: Eukaryota > Viridiplantae > Streptophyta > Magnoliopsida > Santalales > Viscaceae > Viscum > Viscum album. The sequence continues at coordinate 1,890,920,940 of OY728165.1, read as the reverse complement.
TTCTAGAACATTGATGAAACCCATTTCATTGAATATAACCAAGGAAAATTGTAACACCTTGAATGATTCATTTCCTTATAAATTTCATTCTTAATTCCATTACTCAATATTTTTATCATTGATATGATGGGTACAATTTTCAAATGTTATTATCAAATTCTCATACACTTTTGTTAATGTTATTTTTATGCATTGTCCTTGTCTACTCTTAATGAAAATCTGGGCTCACCCCTCTTAAGTTTCTTCTCCCTTGTCTACGATGATATGTATTATGTTTGATATGTATAAAAAGTATTCTAGTTATGAGGAACTAAGTTGGAGATACAATTGAACACTTATGAACTAATTTTTTATGTTCCCATGTTTTCAAAGGCACTATAACTTGATGATCCTCAAACATGTATTTTTGTAATGTGATGAATATTAAACTAAAATATGTAATATCTATGCATGATATGTTTGTTTCCAAAAAAACATGTAAAAAATACTAAAAATAAATAATGTTCATGATGGTTGGAAAATCTATTGATGTCGAATACATTAAAAGAGAAAAATCTATTTCAATTTTTTTTAAAAAGTAAAATAAAAATTATTTATAAAAAAGTTTTGAAAGATAAATTTTTTAAACTATGTTAATAATATTAATGTTAGTTGGAATTATCTTTTAATATAATTCATGTTTTGTTAAAAAAAATTCAATTTTTTATGAAGTGTATGGAAATTGAAGAAAATGTTCAACAATCAACAATTAAATAAGGTCCACTTTTTTTTGAAGAACTTTTCTCAATCATTTAAGGTACCAAAGAGATAAAAATGATAAAAAATTATATAAAAATTATAAAATAACTAGATTATAAGAAAATATATGGGATTTAATGATCAATAACCATACAATATTCCTTTATAGAAATTCAAGCATAAACAATCTAGAATAAAAAGTGACCGAGAAATAAATATATTACCTTAAGTATTTTATTTTATAATACACATAAAAATATTGTGTATAATCATCATATATTTATTATAAGTATATTAAAAAACACATCAATACATAAATAACTATTTATTATTCATTTATAATTTTAAATTTTTTTATTACTCATTTGTTAATTATGAAAAACATTCATTTGAAAATTTTTTTGTCTTTCTTGCATTGTTTGGTTTAGTGGTTCTGGTACATGAACCTTGTTCACTGATTCATATTATATAGAAAAATAAAAATGAAATAAGTATCATATTTATTAATCATATAATATTTTATAATTATTCATTTAAATAACTGAGGAAAAAGGAGTCGTGTCACTGCTTAGAGATGGTAGTCTAGTCATATTCATGAAGGACATTATAATTTTCCAAAAAAATGTAAAGGAAAAAAAGTCAATAGATTATCATTATTTTATAAACATAATTATTTCATAAATATAATTTACTAAAATTAACTCCATCATAATAACTAACAATGAATGATAGTGATGGAAAATAAATTATATTTCATTGTGAAGCTGGTAGTCCACATGTATGCATGGGTGGTACTTTCATTTTCAATTTGATGGAAAGAGGATGAAAATAGTTGATAGAAAATAATTATAATAATTAATTATATTTAATTTACAAAATTCATTATTTTATAATGCATTCCATATATTTATAGGAGGTATAAAAACAAATATAAATTAAAGTAATCATCTCAATTAGGAGTTATACCTCTTTGTTGTGAAATCTCTATTGGATTAAACCTTAAGCATTGAAAGGGACATAATTATTATCAATAAACGACGTAAGAGACAAGGGTATGTATGATATAAGTTTATTAAGGTAGGTATTAGGCAATAAATAAGTCTTAAGAAGTGTGATTAATAGAGGATACACAGAATCCTTTTATAAATAAAGAAGTGGAAACACTTGTAATTATTCAAAATATTAAATCTTAATAATGTATTTTTAAAGTAAAGTAGATCCAAAATTCAAAATGTTATAATATAAGAAGTATAAGTTAGACATAACATCAAGTAATCCTATTAATGAAGTTGTTTTATGATATTTTTAACCTTATCTTTTCGATAAACCCTTGGTAAACACAATTTAAATTTAAGTACGGTAACATATTTTTCCCATTTCTATTATTCAATATGACCAAAATAAACATTTTAAAAACTTTAAATTATATTAATTATGAAAATTAAAAATATTGAAACCATTTTACAATATTCATATTCAATATGTGGCCATAAAGTTTTGCAAACCAAAATGAATAACATTTTTTAAAATGCATTTTATGAAAAAAAATGATTTTACCTTCATTCCATGATATGTAAAAACAATTAAATGAACAATAAAATATTTTATTTAATATATTATCAAAACAATTCATTAAAAAAATTCATCAATATAGTTTAATCCAATTTATTAAGACATAGTGTGTGTGTAAATAATTTTTTTATGAAAAAATATCTATTTCATATTTTAAGTGATGTTTATTTTGTTTCTAACCAATTGATAAGAAATGAGACTTTTTACACATGTGTAGAAAATAAATTTTCAAAATTTATATATTACTATTCATAACTATCAATCTAATGTCTGGGAGATGACTATCACATTAAATAATTATATTTTAATATTATTTTATAATTTATTTAAATTCTATGTTTCATGTTGGGAAAACGATCAAAGAATTAAAATTTATTAAAGAGAGATATATCAAAAAATCATGAGGTGTTTTTCAAGTCCTAGAAAAATTTCATTCCAATATAACTGAATTAGGATTTCCACATGTTAGAAATCATGCCTTTCAATATGTTAAAGGTTTTCGAATAGCATTGACGGTCTATGGTGGAATACTGTAAAGATTATACCCTAATGATCAGAGTGTAGCATAGTGTTATATTCATATAAATTAATATAGGATGCATAAAATATAACAAAACTATGGAAGAGTAATAATATATTGGATAAATTACAATTTAATCATGTCCATTAATTTTATATATGAAAATGATGATGATGGTATGATATAAAAAAGTGATATTCAAGGGTATTTATAGATCATTCAAATGTAACATTGAATACAAAAATGAACAAAATATGAAATTATATCTCTACTAACATTTAAAGTATGGGATCAATCCTATTCCAGGATACACCACCATTTAAAGGTAATCAAGCATCTAGGATTGGTCACATTTCCTTTTCCCCACCTACATCCATCAAGTATGTTCGAGTACCCAATGGTGTACGAAATAGGGTGTGAGATATAATCAGAATGCCACCACCAATGGTGTATAATGCCATCAAGTCTGTAAATATATAATAAGTACATTATAGTTAATAGTCAAATATATTAATTAAATGCATTAAATAAATAACCCACATAGGTCTGGGATCCCATGGAACATCTGTCCTCTAGAAACTGATTCAGCCTAAGTTGGAATATCTATATGTAAATAATAATTTGTGATTTTTATCATAATAATGTATTTGGACCTAGATCATATCACATGAATCCCCCAGAATAATATCTGAGAAATATATGTATAGTATGACGATTTATAATAGTTAAGGCTTTGAATAAAACCATTTTTGTTCTTTGGCATGGTAGTTGCATTGTATAATTAATTCATTGTGATTTAAATCAACAAAAGAAAATCCTTGGGGTTTCTAATTCAGAACCCAAGTAGTTATCGATGATTAACATGATCCAATCACCTTACAAGCCCATCCTAGGAATTCTTCATAGGAACCCTAGAACCACTTATGTTGTTGTAAGAAGTTACTACCTTCTGAGTCTATCTATAGTGGTCCACAATGGGATCCTAAGTTCCACTCATGGAATATATAAATTTATCCCCTCTGATTCAATATTTAGTAGATCATATTGGTATTCCATGTATTACTCATGGTTTATATAATGATATTCCCTCTAAGTCTTTCCTTGTATGTCCTCATAGGGAGTCTAAGTATCACTCGTGGAACACATAATCCACCTTATAAGTGATTCCATTGATGGAGTTCATATGATAACTCATGTGTCACTCCTAGTACATGATAAATTAATTACAATTAAATTAATTCAATAAAAATAAAGTACATTTAGGGAATTTCAAATCATAACCCATTTATAACTCTCATCGTGGAAATACGAATGGTCATGGGACCGATGTCTTATAGTACCATGTAAGTTCACATTTTTATTCAATTGGCCATAATATTTAGATACAAAATTAACTCAAATTGGTAGGTGGATCAAATCATGTCCTTAGATTAGAAGACCAAGAATCCCATGAATTATATAATCCATCATATTTGGGCATTTTAAATTTATGGAACAACTTTGCTTAAGCGATAAGGGATAATAGCCAATGGAATAAGAAATTTTTATTAACTTCACTATTTCATTCATTTCAATTTACACATCAACCATTTCATTTACGATTCCAAATTAAAGCACTTAAAACCACACCTTAAGAGATGAAAATAATTCATTAGCCACCCATGGTGGTTTTATCATACATAGAAACACATCCAAGGGTTGGTTCAATTCTTGTTAGTTAACCCCTAATGATATATAAACAAGTCATGTGGGTCATATAGGTCATTCCCATTAATTTGATTTTGGAAAAAATCCATTTAACAATCTTTACATAAATAATCTATTTTGTAGAATAATGGTCTTATATATAAACCCCATAACATTAAGGTAAATTACAAGACCACGTACCTTAGATTTGTAGTTGACTCCTCATCCTTTTTGTCCTCAAATAAATTTTAGAGTAGGAGAAATTGAGAATATATAAAAATTATCTAAAAATGTGGAATATTATCTCTCTCTAAAATAACATATTTTAAAATGGTATAAACGATGAAAGGTGAAAGATTAATTTAGATATTATAGTCACTATCTATTGAGACCTAAATAATGTGATTTCATGTTTAGATGGAGAAGAAATATCAAAGACAAGAGTTAGGTGTAATGATATCTCCAATGAGTTAGGGAGATACTTTGTGTGAGAGGGAAAAGAAAATAAATGTTAATAAATTTAAATAAAATTAGGGCGGAAGTAATTTTTCCCACATTCTAAGAGGAAATAATTTTTACCACATGGTTGGGAAAAACATGCTCCAAACACCACCTTAAGATACCCCTCACATGGGCTTCGTGCACAGTTTTTCTAATTGTTCATAGCCCATGAAAAAACCCTCTATAAAGTGGTTTACAACACTAGCATGGTCATGTATCCTAGGCTGCATTGTTCAGAAAAACCGTGTGGCCCTAGTAATAGAACTTGACCACCCCACACGGTGTAACCAATGCATGTAGAGAGGTATTAATGGTTTTTACTAACCATGTGTCCTACTTATTTCCACTAAAATCTATGGATTCAGGATCTGTACAAGCCTTATAAACCCATGAAACTCCTAGTACCTCATTAGGAACATCTAAATATGATCAAATTAACGAATTTAAACTGAAAAATAAAAGGTTCAATACCACAAAGAAAATATCATTTCTTAAAATATCCCCTAATTAGATAAATGCATTCCTGATATTCCGTTCAATGGGTGGTGATGTATTATCTGTGAATAACTTCATCCCTTGTCTATGCATGTTGTCCTCCGTCTCTCAAGTATCATCATGTATGTGCTCATGTTTCCATAACACTAGTACCATAGGAACTAACCCTCCTCGAAGAACCATCATGCCCCAATAAACAATAAGGATTGGATACTTCTCAAAGGATGCATCATCTTCCAATCCAATATCCTTTAGGATTAATAATATGATTTTGATCTAAGTGATATCAGTGAAGTTGACATACATGTAAGTAGTCATTCACAGATTGATACCTCTGAGGTTACTACAAACGATAGACTACTAACATGACTCTTTCTAAAATCTTGTAGGGCCAGAGGAAATGAGGAAATAGATTACCTTTCTTGAAAACCTGTTTATTATGTAGTGTAGAAGAAATACATAAGAAAACCAAACTCTCCACCTTGAACTCATATGGTTAACGACAAGGATCACTGTATGACTTCTTCCAAAACTGAGTTGTAGACATACACTTTCTAATAAGTTGAACATGATCTAGAGTCTAATGAATGAGAGGGTTACCCACTATCACTGCCTATCCTTCCTATAACAAGTAGATGGGTGAATGGAACAACCTACAATATAGGACCTCATAAGGATCAATCTATATGGTCTCCTGGAAGCTGTTATTATAAGAGAACATAGTAATATGCAATTTTTTTCCCCATGAACGATCTAAATCAAGGACACATACCCAGAACATGTCCTCAAAAACCTATATTGTATCCTTGAACTAATCATCAGTCAATGGGTAATAATATATACTCAGATATATATATGATCCTAGTGCACTCTAAAATCTCTACCAGAACATTGATGTGAGACGATCATCACTATAAAATTTGGGTGAACGTGGACCTCTGTGAAGGAAAATGACCTCCCAAATATATATCCTCTAAATCTTATACCCTGAAAAGGATTCCTAAATTTTTAAAAAATAAGATACCCTTTTCAAACTAAAAACAATAACACATTTAAAATCACTACACTGATGTGATCTGGGAAATTCCATCATAAGATACAAGGTTATGTCATCTCATTTCTTATCAGGAATTGGTAACGGATGTAAAATCCCCATATTTTTTGGGGGGTTTTCCATTACCTTCTAATAGGTGGAACACTGAGTAAAAAATACATCAATTTCACTTTTCATCCTAGACCACAAAATTTTTTGTCATAAGACATGATACTTCTTGGTAACACCACGAGGTACTTCCCATATAAAGGTATGAGACCCTCACATCAAATCCACTCAAACATCTGTGGGATCCCAAATGCGTTTTTTCATGTGCATGATCTCATTCTCATCAATGAAACAACTAGGTGGTCAGTCATCACCTGTAATGCTCTCTTATAGGATCAAACCCTTGGATTATGATAGCTTTGTTATCTTCACTCTCTATATAATTTATGCGATTACTGATAGTGATTCAAGCATAAAATTTCCATGATTGTCCTAAAAAACCAAATGCATCTCATAAAATAGGGACATAAACTACCACTCACTACAGGCCTCATAAACATCTAGAATATTAGTTTTTCTTCATTGATAAATGGAAACTACATTTCCATTTCTAATCATATATGAAATTTTAGTTTTGAAATAATTTAGTTATTCAACCCACTCAATTTCCTGATATTCATTGTATGGTGTGTAAATTTATACTTGGGTATTTTTGTGGTCTTTATATACCAAAAAAACTCTCATATTAAGTAATTCTTCTAAGAGTACTTGGCACGAACAATAACTGCTGATTCAAGATGGTTCTTCTAGTACTTCCTCTCATGAATCCTTAACTAATGAGACCTATATGCCCTAACACGCTCCTCCCCCATCATAAATACAAATTTACTGATGCCTAATTCAAAATAATAAACCATATATATTGTTTTTATATTTGGTAGAATTAGGATAAACATTATAGTCAGTCTCCCTTTCAGTTTCTATAAGGTTGTACCATTGGATTCAGAACTTATTAACATCACACCCTTCATAGTGAATCCCATAATAGGTGATGTCAGAAGTGAATTTTTTTGAATTAATTTCCTATAATAACCATATATCTCTATGAAACTAAATATATCAAATATGTTCTTGGGATTCATCTAGGTTACTATATCTCTCACCTTATCTAGGTTAACTGATACACCTGTCTCTGAGATAATGTGTCTCAATAATTGATCATTATCCGTATGAAAGGGTAAATTTTTTAGATGATCATATAGATGATACCATCCCAAGGTAGTAAATATTATCCCATGATGATTCTCACGGTCATGTGGAGTATGGGAATACACCATGATATCATCCATGAAGACCACTATAAACAAATTTGGATGTTGGTGGGAAACCTAATTCATTAGTTCCCTGAAATATACAAGTGCATTCGTGAGACCAAACAGAAAGACCAAATACTAATATATGATTTATATACTATAGAATGTATTATGTGGCATATCTAATGTTTTATATGAAATTGATGAATAAAATAATATCATATAAATCATATAGAAATCCATTTCTCTATAGAGAAGGTCTTTGAGATCATCTATATGAGGTAATGTATACTGGTTCTTTACCATAAGTAGGTTTAACTGATGATAATCTATGCAAATCCTGAGGGTATAGTCCTCCTTCAAGGAAAAAAGTACCGATGGACCCTAAAACAAAGAACTAGGCCATATAAAAATGTTTTAATCTAAATCCTTTGGCTACCTCTTAAGATCCTTTAAATCAGTAGTATGCATCCTATAAACATGAATGTATACCAGTACAAATCCTTGATCTGGATCAATAGAAAATATACCCCCTCTTGAAAGGTATTCCTTAAAATTACTCTAATAAAACATCCACGAAATTATCTTTCATTAGAATTAAATCCACCTGATGCATTCCTAGATCATTTACAAAAAACAAGTAATTTGGGTTGTCATTCTACCCATACCACAATTCTTTAGTCTAACATTTTTTCCGAGACATCCCATTCACATTTTGGAATACAATCACCTCCCTGCGGTGATGTGAATGCCACCCTCAGTAATAAGAAATCAACATAAAAATGATAGGGGAACAACAAGTCCATCTTGAGAATGATTTCAAACTCTATCATCTTGGGGAGAATCGGTCCCATATGAAGTGATGCCCATCTATCTCATGGGGGAACTACCTGCACAAGCGTACTCTCTCTGATCGAATCCCCAATTAAGTATTGAGTTTTAAAACACCAAAATATATTTCTAAATCAATCCAATGGTTATCCATAATAGGTACATATATGAAGGAATGGTAAGAACATATACTAAAAAGAGTAATCACTAAAGCATCGGCTACTGGAATAGTACCTCACATCATAGAAGTTATGACACTCTACTCCTAATTTATTAGCTACAATATATACATATAGCCTAATCCATGGCCCTTAGATATATATTAGAAACACTAACTAGGTCTATAATGCTTGCACTGTATGTCTGATATTAGGATTTTCTTTCCATGAGCACCCCCTCAGCATGAATGCCTAGTTTTACTCTATCTTCCTACCTGATGAGATGTATAAAACCATGATCCTAAACACGGAGTTGGTATAAACTCTATATCATGAGATACATGAGTAAAATATCCTAAAGATCACTTTATATTACCCCTTTTTCCATAAGACTGGCACTTGACTTGGTCCCTGATATATTGGTGGTTCTTGTGGCTCAGCTTACCGCAGAGATGGTACCTCCCCAGGCTACCTGAGTGTGCACCCTATATACTAATATAAACTCATGGAATCTCAAAATAATGCTTATTCATAGTGTTCTATGTAGTTCTTGATCTAGGTGTTAAACCACCCTGGGTCACACCCCCAGACTCTCTCAGGTTACGATCACTGATAAACCCCTGGTTCACTGTACCAAATATGGTGGTAAGCCAAAATACATTGACCTAATATTGGATTTATTACCTGAGACCATACATAAATCATTTTTATTTTGATTAATCATCACCAAATAGAATAGGTGTAAAATTTTGGAGCTCTGTGAAATGGTAAGAATAATCCATTATTGATAAAGCGATTTTCTCCAAGTGCATAAAATCTCTGGCTCTATCGGCCCTTAATGTCTTGGGATATAAATAATCATAGAAGGATGTCTGAAAATATATCCAAGGCATATCCCAATGATGGTCTATTTGATTAATATCATCCCACCATATTTTGGTTAAATTCCAATGCATATACGTAGAAAGATTCAATCTCCTATCAGGAGGTATCTCATGATGATAAGAAATTGACATGAGGGCCTATATCCACGACTTTAAAGCCTATGGACTTCCATACCTTGAAAACATGGGTGTATTATACTATTGAATTTCAAGTATACTCTCTTTCATAGTTGGGGCAGGTGACGAGGATCCCCAAGCAGTCTGTATAAAGCATAGGAAACCCTCTCAAAACTAGGAATCTTTTCCCATGTCAAGTATAACTAGAAATGATGCAAGTGGAACTACTGGAGGTTTTATTGATGAACTAGGGCCTACCAATTCTAGAGAATGGTTTTCCCGGCCCTCCTACCACATGACTCAAGTCCATCGTGGTGGAATATATATAAAATTTCAAAACACACACCACAATACAAGATTTAATAACCTCTTAAATCATAGATATATAAATTATATAGCTACAAACCTCTCTATATGAAAATCAAAACCCTATACCTACTCCTCAATCTAGGCCAATGATATGTGTAGATATTGATGACCATAAGAGACACTAACTTCTATCAACTAACATGGTGGGGTTAGGGCCATGTTCTCTACTACAAGTCAAAGGTAGTAGTATTTAGAGTGTCAATTACAAGTTATATAGGAAAACCCCTTCTTGTTTTTATTGGAAACCCAATTTAACAACAACAATTTTATTTTCAGATTCAATTTATTTTTAGTTTGAACACATTTATATAGAAAATACTTAAATTGGTTAAATAATATAGATCACTATTTTCAATTTATATAGTCCCACACACTTACTAAATTGAAATATGTATCCCATTTAATCCCAATAAATTATTTATCAAATCCCAAGATGAAATTTTGGCATAATTTCAAGGAAAAAGAAATAAAATAACCATACAATACTGTAATAAATACACACAGTAATATAAACATGGCATGGAACATGGATGACATATAAATATTCAATTTCCAATTATAATGTATGATGTAATACTTCCTATATATATATACCAAGTGTAAAACATCCATTTCCATAATGAACATAAAATATCAAGTGCATCTCCCACTGGAGATGTTAATGAAACTATAATATGAAGAATCCATAACAACAAGTCACATCCCATGTAATTTGGAATTTTTACTATATGTGGTTTAGCTACTCTTAGGAATAAGAAAATATTAAAATACCAAGACATTCGATTTATCTTTTCTACCAAACCAATTAGAAAATAAATAAATAAAATGAAAAGAAACACCACTAATACAATTTTGTGACATCCCATACCCAGTTTTCTCAAATGTAACCTTGTCCACATGACTTCAATCATGCCTCCTAATATGCAAGTGGATGTTGACTAGTAGTTATGTTCTATGGTGGAATAATGGGGAGACTATAGCCTCATGGTCAGAGTATAGAATAGTGGTATAATCATACCAATCAATAGTGAAATCATACAAGATAAACAAATAGTTGAACAGTAATCATCCATTAGATATATAACCATGTAATCGTATCCATCAATGTCATATACAAAAATAATGATCATGGAATGCTATAAAAATTGAAAATACAAGGGGATCAGGACAACATAAATAAACAACATGATATATAAAATTAATAAAATACCCCAAGGATATATCTAGTATAATCTCAAGCATAGGATACGTTCTCTTACCTCATACACCATCCTAGAATGGTATTCAAGTGTTCATGATAGGTCGTTTTCCCATTTTCCTCTCATTTACCCATGAAGTCTTTTTGGGTACCTAATGATGGCCCAAAAAATATGTGAGATATACTCAGTAGGCCATCAAAAATGGGGTCAATTTCTATCCAAACCGTGAATGTACAATAATAAGTGATCATGTAAAAAATAAATGATATAAATTAAATTTGGTAAATAAATAACCCCCATAGTTTGGGGTTACAATGGAATACCCAACCTCTACTATGTAAGTTAGTCTAATATAGAATATCTCTATGTAAATATCGAGTTATGATTTATTTTATAATAATGACTTAATACATATCTCATAACCCATGAATCCCATAATAATCGTATTAAAGTAATATATGTATATTAAAGCCACTATAAAAAGTAAGACTTTGACTAAAACTATTCTTGTTCCTTGTCTTGGAAGTTTCATCATATAACTAATTCATTTTGATTGAAAATATACTTATACCAACCCACGAGATCCTAATTTAGAGCCTAGTTATCTCTCTAGGAATAATATGAACCCATCACCTTATAGAACTTTCTTATGTATTTATCATTGGATCCCTTGTATTTCTCTAGGTATCATATCAAGTCACCACCCTCTAAGTCTATCCATGGAAGTCCATAAAGGGATCCTAAGTGTCACTTAGGGAGTATGTAAATGTTTTCCCTATGATCCTGACCTTGGAAGTCCACATAGGGATTATAAGTATCACTCATGTAAATATGATGATATTATCTATGATTATATCCCTATAAGTCAACATAGGGAGACCCAATATCACTTTTGGAACACTTAATCTAACATCAAAGTGATTTTATAACTGGAAGTACACATATGGGGTCTGAGTATCACTTTGGGCACACATAATCTAATATCCAAGTGAGTTTTCCATTGAATTCATTTTAAAACCCATGTTTCACCAATGGAACTTGATAAATTCATTAAAATCCATTTAATTCAATAATCCCAATTATTTTGTTTATTGAATTCCAAATCGAAACACATTTATCCCTCTCATCCTGGAAATATGAATAGTGATGGTCCAAAAGGTTAATCATATCATGTATGTTCACATTTTAATTCAATTGGACATCACATTTTCATATGTAATTTACTCCCCTCATAAGGTGGCTCAAATTTTAAGCATGTCTTAGAAGGCCAATAATTCCAAAAATTCTCCAAATCATCTTAATTTTGTATTTTAAATTTAATGTACATCCCCGTCCTAATTGATATGGGACAATGTCCAATTGAATAGGGAAATTTTATTTTATTATATCATTCATTAAATATTATTTACAAATCTACTATTTCAATTAAAATTTAAAAAGAAAGGGGTAAAAGAACCAAATTTAATTGGTGGATCATATTTATATTCCACCCATGGTGGTTTTTTCCTATTCATAAACATACCCAAGGGGTAGTTAAATTCAACGTCTTTAACCTCTAATGATATATAAACGAGTCTTGTGGTCCAGATTGGTCAATCCAATTCATTTAATTTAGGAAAACTTTTATTTAACACGCGCTGAATGGAGAATCCAGCGCATGCCACAATAGCATGTCATATAAACACGAATAAGATAAGTGAAAATCACAATACCACCTACTATAGCTTGATAGTTGACTCCCCATCTGTTGTTGGCAACTAATCAAAGATATAATGGAAGAAATTGAGAAAAAATATAAATTCCCTAAAAATGAGGCATTTTAAATCATACCAAAATAACTCCAAATGAGAAAAATAAAGATATGTTAAAGAGGAAATGAGATATTACTAGTGTATATCTAATGAGACAGATGACAATTTATTTATAGACTTGATGGAGAAGGAGAGACAAATCTTCTCTTTAGGTGGAAGGATCCCACCAATGGGAGAGGGGGATAAAGATTATGGGAGAGGAATGAAAAAAAAGTTTATCACATTTAATGAAAATTTATTAAAATGGTGATTATTCCCACATTCGAAGGGGACACATGGTTTTTCCACACAATTGGTCAAATTTTTCCCCAAGAAATGCCTCAAGGCACCCCTCACATAGGTTATGTGGGCAGTTCATTGAACTATGAAAAGCCCATGAAAAAACCTTTATAAAGAGGTCTGTAGAACTCTAATAGTCATTCGATCTAGACTGTATGGTAGAAAAAACTATGAAACCCCATCCAGAATACAAGACCACCCTACACACTTTCTAATAACCATGAGGACCACTTGTTTCCCCCATGAATTGGGTCTCTAGGCTCCGTACAAGACTCATAAACACCTGAAAATCCCATACCACATTAAGAACATCCAATAGGATAATATTAAATATTTTAAACTAAAAAAAAGTTTCATAACATTATGAATTATTTATAGTTTTACATGGATACTACTCTAGTAAATTCTTCACTTGTTCAAAAGACTATTCCTATATGTGTCCTCGTTGTCATAGTACGTACAACAAAGATAAATTTATGCCCCAAAGGGCTTTATATTCACTATAAAAAATGAACAGTGGGATGTTTAAGATTAAATAATCTGAATATAGGGATAGATTATCCAAAATAGTCCTATAATTTATATTTGGATGGTACTTATTTAGTTGGGATATGTGGGAAACATTATAAATCAACCTAAATCTCAGTGGAAGTGTTATGTAATACACAACTTCACTGATGCAGATGATAATTTATTATAATCTCAAATATGATATATTATGTAATTAATAGCATTTTGGAGATGATTAATTTATATCTTATGTACAAGAATCAGAGCATAAATGACAACACATGTATGGAAAAATGAAGAAATTAACACATGAAATAATGTTAATAATGAAATATTATTAACAAGTTGGTGGTATGTGGTTATATAAGGATTATATATGGTATTATAAATAAGAATATAGTTCAAGAATATATTAATAATTAGAATTACACCATTATAAATGATGTTAAATCATGTTCAACAAAAGGAAAAGTAAATATAAGGGATCTCTCTGAAACTTAATATTTTGTTTGCGTTACACTTTCTCTGTATTTTCCTCAATTTATCTCTTGATAATACTTATATACTTCTATTATATTATTTTTATATGGACCAAATGTAATTATATAGCTCAATTCATATTTATTGTATGTGGAATTACATGTTCTATATTGCTCACTTATAAATTCCACTCGATTAGAAATACAAATTGATTTGAACTTCTCTATTTCTTAACAATTTTCAAGTACACTCCATAATCTATTTTACGTCTCTAATTATATTTATTAAATAATAAAATTTACCATGAAATTTAAATTTAGTTCATTTTTGTTTGTATGGAAATAATTATTCCATTATCCTCTTTAAATACACCTTTTTATTTTCCCTAAAACCATTCTTAAGTGGCACATTTTTAAAGTTACCGGGACACTATTTTTTCAATTCAATTAGAGACCATTATTCCTGATATATTCTAATTTTCCATTTATGAATAACAATGAACAATTTAAATACAATATTTCATGGATACCATTATTATAATCCCATTGGTTATGCATTTTGACATGTTTACGGTACACATTTTTTTCCATGTGTATCCTTTATGTTTATTCTATATGATTGATTCTTTATGTGGAACACATATTCCTGAACATGTTATGATGTTGACACCCATATAAAGCTATAATGAATTGTATAATTTTTCAGTCTCATGAGACATTATTTATGTGATTAGTGAGTAAACCTAATCCATTATGGGACTTTTTTCATCATTTGATGAAGTCTTGGAAGTTGTCCTTGACTCATGTTTATATCAGAATATATATTTTTCCACAATCAAATTGATTTTAAATGATCTGTGACATAATTTTAAAATAATATTATTATTGAATGACTATTATGATGTATCTTTTGAATTAGAAGATATGAATATGAATATCCACATTATAAAATATATTTATTATTTACTGCTTAGGTTATAAACACTTAATTTTTAGTAAAATCATTTTATTCATAAAAACGTGATTTTATTATTTCTATGAGAAAATAAATATAATTATTTTTTTAAAGTTATTAAAAAAAATGAAAATTATTTTTGAATTCATCATCTCAAAAACATCATAGGATATTTTTTCGAATTTTTTCAAAAATTTGGATATTTTAATGAATAGCGAAAAAATAGATTTACATTGAAAACTTAATTTTATTTTAAAGAATTTAAAAATTAAAATACTTTTTTTCATTAGTTATAATCATTAAATAGTTACTTTTATTATAAATAATAAAAAATTGGATTTTAAATTAATTATATACAATAATTTAATATAAAAACATTTTATACGTAAAAATTGTATTTTTTGAAAAAATTGATTTACATTGTGTTTTTTAGGATTTATTATTTATTAAATTCTTAAAATTATTTTTGTAGAAATTTTTTAAATATAATTAATATTTGGAACCTAGATTTACATATTTATTAAATATACCACTCTTATATTTTGTCAATATGAATAGTAACATTAGTAAATTTTGTAACCACAGTAATGGGTAATTATGGTAATTAAGATTAAAAATAATATGATAATTAATATAAAATTACAATAACACTTGTAAATTTTTTATTATTTGTGTAATTTTTTAGGATAGTCATTGACGGGTTAAATTTATGACATTTTTTGGAGCCACTTGGTTGACATTATGTCCTTCGTAGTATTTTATTTAATGAAAAGTCAAGGATGTCATAGCACTATTTATTATAAGTATAACATTTTTAATATGTGGTTATCTATAATATATGTTATACCATAAATATTATTTTGCAATATAAAAGTATTATCTTCATCTTGGTAATTTTTTTTTTGATTTTTAAGGATATAATAATTACCTTAAATGCTTACACAACAATTATGAAGTAATTATTAAATAAATGAAAAAATCAAATAATTGACATTAAAAATATTAAAATAAATATACATTTATATATTTATGGGGATAAAAAAATTATATATATGATCCTGAAATCTTTAGTATATAATAAAATAGTTGGATCAAATTTTACTTACTGTTTATATGTTTTTATAGTCGAAGTAATGAATTGTATCAAATTTGATAATAATGATATTTCATTAATTTAATATTTTAATAAATCATATAAAAACAATAAAAATAATACATAAACTCATAAGCGATAATATATTTCTGAAAATTTTATACCCAATGAATTTATAGGTCATTTGGAATCATTTCGAACTAGAAAAGTATTTTTATATTTTTATATTTCAAGAAGTTCTAAAAACGACCTGTCACCCCATTATAAATATCCACCTCACCAGCCCGTATCCTCTCACATTCCAAGCCTTAAAGATTTCAAAATCAATGAAAAACGTAATATATATTTGAAAATTAATTTAAATAATTATTCGATCAAAGAAAAGAACATTCTTGAATTTTTTTATGAAAATTTGCATGGAATAAAAAAATCACCGACCAAAGAGGGAGTAAGGTCAACAATTCATAGCACATTTTCTCAACCATTTTTTGTATAAAGAGAAAATATTAAAATTGTACAAATACTTAGAAATTAATAAAATTTCCATAGTAGGATAATATATAATAATTTTAAATGACAAGGATCATATAATTTCCAATAATGGAAATTTATCAAAGACAATCTCATAAATAAATTATATTATAAAATAAACCCTTAACTTTGGACTTGTCATTATTCACAAGTGTTCTTAATATCTTATAAAATTAATTTGGAATTATTATACATATATACTAGAAAATTATTAATATTTTTCATACAATATAAAATATCCTTATATTTTTAATTACCAATTTCTTAATAATTTTTCATTAAAATCAATATTCTTGTGAAAATTGGTATGTCTTCCAAGCATGTTTTGGTTTAGAGGTTCTGGTATTTGAACATTAGTAATGGTTTGATCATATTTAGAATCTTAATCATGTTATAATGGTCATATGCATTCATTATATACACTATTATATCATATATATTTATTAAACCCTTCCATATTAAAATCAATGAATGAAGGACATGAAAAAGGAATCACATTGCTTCCCAAGAGTGTTAGTTCACATGTACGAATGAATGTTGTTATCATTCCTCATAGGATTAATATTAGGTAGAAAATGGTTGTATTATTAACATGATAAGGTTTATTTTTAGTTAAGATAATTATTTTATCTTGTTAATATGGTCTTAAAATATTTTTATGATGTTATGAAAGAAAGAAACTCAAAATTAATTGGTAAATACAATCACCTCTTCATTATGAAACATCATCTGGATTAAAACAAAAACATTCAAAGGTTAGTCTTTTGGGAAAACCAAAAGCTCTGAGATATGGGGATAAGAGATATAAAGGTGTTTGTTTAATCCTTTTATAATATATATCGATAAAACTGTGTGAATGAGTGAGGGTGATAGGGCATCCTTTTATATGTGATGTAGGTGGAAGACTTATAAATACATAAAACCATAAAAAAAGTCATATAATAGTTAATGTGACAAAAAATGAACAAAAATATAGGATATAATGTTATTTATGGTGTTAATATTTTTAATTAACAAAAATTAGTCAAGTTTATGTGATATTTTAAACCTTAAATTTAATATAACCACCTCATTAACCCTTTTTAACCATATCCAAGGTAACAAAATTATACAACTATTAATATTAATTATGACCTAAAATTAATGGAGACTAATTAAAAAATTTGGGAATTTTTATTCGAAGTATAGAAACCATTTTATCAAATTCATTTACTATAATTTATAGAAATTCATTTTAAAATCCCCACATATAATGCATTGAATTCCTTTTTTTGGAAAAATATATTTTTACACATAACATTGAAATTATTCCGATTCATTTACCTAGTAAAAACAATTAAAAGCACATTAAATTCTTTTATTCAATATATTATCTACATATTTCATTAAAATTAGTAATCCATTGAGATAAATTTAATTTAATTAGATAGATACACATTTTAGAGATAAAATAATATTTTCACAAGGAAAAAATATCTCTTTCTTACATTCAAATAATTGAATTTTCATTTATAACAAATCACTAACCGCTAAATTATTTTTATAAAAGTGTAAAGAAAATTAGTATTTTTAAAACTTTTAAATAATTCATAAATAAAACATATATAGAAGGTATAATTCTTAGAAATAGAAAAACTTTGAAAGAATCTTTAGGATAAATAATATTTCCTAAATAAATTGAAAATTCTTTTCAAAAATTTTCTTCCATTAAAATAAAATATAATTTTATTAATTTTATAATATATAGGTATTTCACATAATTTATAGGGATCATGATTAAAATTTTAGTCAAAATGTTTATTTATTAATGGTAAATATATTAAAAATTCACGGGGTGTTAAAAATGTGATATTATAAAGTTTAGAATTGTGCATGGATGGTTATATGGGAAGGTAGATGAATTATGGTGGAAGTTGTGGATTTTGGATTGTGTTATAAATTGTTTCATGCATTGGTTTGTTGGTTTATTGTAGTCTAGTTTATGCATTGGTTAGCAAATGTATTGTAGGTTTATGTCATATTTGGCAAGTGGAATGGAACATGGTTGGAATATATTGAGTATGGTTAGTAATAATATAAATGGAAAAAGTAATGGGATTGAATTGAATAATAATTTGATATTAATAAACTATTAAAGGTTAAAATGATTTTTTAAAGGACATGATAATGAAGTTTCTTGGGTAATGTATGGCCCCAGCCTTAAACATTACACAATCATGAGTTAAGTCAAGAATTCACATTGAGGATTGTTTCATGTTTATAGTTTTATAGAATTAGGCAATTACTATTACATTACATCTCAAAAACTACTAAATAGACACTTCTACTCCCTCTAATTTTCTCAAAATAATAAAACTCCTTAAATAATAAAAGAATTGTTTTGTTGATAAAAATATTCATGTATTCTTCCTTTATCTTATCCTTCCATTTACCCTGTGGAAAAAAATTCAAAAAACATAGAATGATAATAAGAAGCTCAGTAAGGGATAAAAAATAAGGATGGAAAACATTAGTCCATGAATATATAAAAAACAAAGAAATCAAAATTTTCAATCATAAAACATATGATCTTTAATATACCTCATGAAATCATAACATTTATAAATAAAACATAGAAATTATAAATCATAAAGGTAACTTGTGGAATCCACAACATACTTACATTGTAGCTTTCACAGCTTCAGAGGGAGTTAATTTTGAAATACCCATCACAATATATTCTCTAAATCTCAAAGTGGATATAATAACATTTACATCCTTCACATTATCCAATTCATTGGAGAGCTACCTCGGGCTCTCTGTCCCTTGGTTTATCATGGAACCACCCATATACGTTAAAAAATTCAAAGAACCATAACATAATCATAACACATAAAACGAGCATAATGGAAAGATGATATTTCAACATTGCAATCACAATATATAACATCAATATACTGACATAATAAAATATTTCTCAAAACCATTTGAAATACCAAAGTATGTAAAATGGTTATATGATATTTATTTTACTTTTAAAAACATTACAACATGTTAATAATGTAAAATAACATGTATTTCTCATGGAGGAAGAAAGGGCATAGTCACGACATAAATTAAAAAGAAAATTCCCTCTGCCATTTAGTAAAATTATTCATAAAACAAAATATTAATTTTGAAAAACATTTAATTAAATAAATTAAAGAGGGTATAATTATACACTGTAAAAAAAAGTTCTTGTATAAACCAAAATATGCCTCAATGAAATGAGATTATGATGAAGTCTTTTACCTTGAGTTCAACCAATATCATTCATTATTTATATTCATAAATAAAAAATATAGGTTAATTTATACTTTCTTTATAACCTTGTTCATGTTTATTATTTATTTTATATTACTTTTCATCATGTTATAAAAATTATATACTTATTTATATTCATATTGGTCATTTTGCCAATATTCTGTACATGAGTAAAAAATTAACTTGTTTTGATGTAAATTTTCCATGTAGTAAAAATTCCATCATCACTAGAATATTATTCATTATTTATGTATCATATATATATAGTATATATTTATTTATATCCATTGTATATGTATTTATAATAGTCAATAACATTTAGGGATAAGAAATGAAATCCACCATTCATGGAGACGGTGAGTCATACATACGCATGAACACTACATTAATTTCTTTTTCATATTTAAAAGATTTAAAATAAAATGATACATAGTTATATTATAATTCTATGATAATATCATATTTTATATATGTTAATTTCATTAATTTAATCCCTTATACATTCCATGTATAGCAAAAACCAGTCAAATCACTTTGAGGGGGTGGTAATCTGCACTTCCTCAAATGAAATTATTGTATTTACTCAGTATAGAAAGCATAATGGTATTCTATAAATTAAAATTATAGAATAATAGAGACAATATAAATATAATATATATCATATATAAAAACATTTCTATCATAATGTCCACCAATAGAGGTTGTAGGAGAAAATTGAACAAACATCATTTCATGAAGCAGTATTTCATCGTCCACCAAAAGAGTATCTTCATATCCATTAGATGGAGGTGGGTGTAAGTGTTGTTTTAATAATTATCATAACAACACCCCCAGTATATTTAGGATAATTGTTTGGTTATTCAATCAATGAATAAGAATATCATAGTGTTTCCAAAGCTTTCGCCAGGGCCCGCGTGAATCTGTCTGTGGAGGAGGATGCATGGCATTTGTAGCCCCGAATTCCCGCTTTCCAAAGGCGGTTGGCATTTGTACTTATTCTGGCATGTTTTCTCCTTGATCGAAACGGGATGATGGCATGTCGGTTCATCCTTCCGTGGATTCCTCCTCGGAACTCATCACCTAGTCCGGGTCTCCCTCATAGATTTAATACGTTGTTCGTGAATCTCATTCCAGGTGCCATATCTTCATGGACGCTAGTTAATTACACTACTTCCATCAAGAAATTCCATAGGTTCTTGACATGGTAGCAACCTTCGGTCGGAGTAGACGGCAACATCAGGCATGTCGGGGCTTCTCTGGGTGCGTGGACATAGGGGAACTAGTATTCTTCCTCATAAGAGGGCATCTCAAGGGTGCATAACCCAAGGCTTGCATCTAAGGTTTTCCTCAGCTTCCCATGTTTAACACAGGGTATTCCGCGTGTTTAACATCTTATGGAGATGGTTATGCCAAAGGCATGTCATCTGAGGTTTTCCTCAGGCATCTCATGTTTATCACGAGGTAGGCCTTGAGTTTAACGTCTTATGGAGACAGAATGAGTGTGATCAGAACGTCCCATAGAGACGGATCAGATTGGTATATCCCAAGGGGGATATACCTAGAAGATGGATAGATTAGGATGCCCAATGAGGACGGATCTGAGGTGGTGCACTCCTAGGAGGGGGGATTTCACAGCGTAATGGCTGATCTGAACACCACTGAGGGCCGATCAGGGGAAGTGCACCCCAGGATGGGGTACACCATGGATTACCATTGGTTGGGATTGAACCTATTAGAGGTTTCCTACATACCCTGTGTAGAATATAGGGATAAAAACCCACATAGTTCGAAGCGGTGATGAATCAATGTGTACACAGAGGACAACGACCCGAAGATATGCTAGGGCTTACATGTGGAATGCGGCCCATGTGCCGCTAGGAGCAGTGAGGAGGTAGATGGCATGATCCCATTGGGATTTGGTGGCCCGGATGAGAATCAGGATGGGTGATGGATGGATGAATGAAGTGGATGGGGAATGAAATGGGACAATCGCAAGGGCGACCTCAAAGTTGGTCTTGAGTCTCGAAGATACCTCCTACGTATCCCCGTGGCAGGGAATCAAAGTCCGCATAGTTCGGGATGGTGCCGGAAGACCGACGTGAAGGTGGACCTTGATTCGATGGATGTCGTCAGTGAACCAATGTGAAGGCAAACCTGGGGGTCCACTGGTGGTTGGCTTGATTTCATGAAGGCATCCTACATACCACGCCTTCACATGGATCAAAGACCTCGTAGTTCAAAGGGGCTTCATCGGCGAACCGACGTGAAAGTGGACCTTGGTCCAGATGGTATGGGGCTTACACACTAGGCTACCCAGGTGTTGGTGACCTAATGTGAATAAGGTCGGGATGACCACCAGGTGGTGGGATTGAACCTCTGGGAGGCCTCCTACATACCATGCCTTGACATGGATCAAAGACCACATAGTTCAGGTAGGACGCAGGAAGGCCGACATGAATGAGGAGGACTATGGGGGTCCTAGTGGTGGCGGGTTGGACCTCGTGGAGGCTTCCTACGTACCATGCCTTAGCACGGATCAAAGACCACGTAGTTCAGGTTGGTCACAATGACTTTCCACTGGACCGGAATGCATTTTAGCGTCGTGTGGGACGAAGATGAACCCCGACGTGAATAAACGACGAGTGGGCTTGATCCTCGTGGAGGCTTCCTATGTACAATATCGTGACATGGATCAATGTCCTCCTTGTTCGAATGATTGAAGTCATCAACGAAACGACGTGAAGGTGGACCTTGGTCCAATGAGAGATGGGCTTGAACCTCGGGGAGGCTTCCTACGTACCATGCCTTTACATGGATCAAAGACCTCATATTTCAAAGGGCTTCATCAGTGAACCGATGTGAAAGTAGACCCACGGATCCACTAGGGGTGGGATTGAACCTCGTGAAGGCTTCCTATGTACCATGACATGACATGGATCAAATTCCTCGTAGTTCAAAGGGTGGGTGTCGGCGAACCGACGTGAGGAAGGGACCTTGGTCCGATGGGAGATGGGATTGAACCTCTAAGAGGCTTCCTACATACCATTCATTGACATGGATCAATGTCCTCGTAGTTCAAAGGGTGGGTGTCAGCAAACCGACGTGAGGAAGGGACCATGGTCCGATGGGAGATGAGCTTGAACCTTAGGGGGGCTTCCTATGTACCATGCCTTGACATGGATCAAATTCCTCATAGTTTAAAGGGGGATTCGTCGGCGAACCGACGTGAAGGTGCACCTTGGTCCGATGGGTCGTGGGATTGAACCTCAGGGGGGCTTCCTACGTACCATGCCTTGGCATGGATCAAAGACTTCATAGTTCAATTGGGTGAGTCACAACGGTTTACCATCGGACTGGTATGCAGTTTAATGTCTTACAGGACGAGAATGAACTCGACATGAATAAATGATGGGTGGTCTTGAACCTCAGGGAGGCTTTCTATGTAACATGAATTGACATGGATCAAAGACAACGCAGTTTAATGGGTGTGTAGTTTAATTTCATTTGAGACAAGGGCATACAGTTTAACGTCATGCTGGACGAGGGTATCCAGTTTAACGTCATGCTGGATGAGGGAATTGGTATGGCCGATGCTTACTCTAATCCAACGTGAGTCATGCTCGGTGTGGGAAACAAGAGGCAGTAAGGACCTGACGATCACATCATGAAGGATGCGTCCGTGAGAATCGAAGAGGGGCTTACACGTTAGGCGACCCATGGTGCTGGGACTTACTCTAGGATGGAGGCCCGAAGAAAAGGATAACAATGGTTTCAAGCTTGAGCCTTGAAGAGGTTTCCTACATATCCCCGTGGCCTGGAATAAAAGTCCACATAGTTCTTCTGATGATGGCTTACTACCGATTGGGGGTTTCAAAGGATTTCCGCTAGATCGGGTCACAACGGGTTACCACTGGATTGGGTTGCAGCGGCTTACTGCTGGATCGGGTCACAACGGCTTACCTCTGGATTGGGTTCAACGGCTTACCGTTGGATTGGGTCACAACGGATTACTGCTGGATAGGGTTTCAATGGTATACCACTGCATAGGATCACAATGGCTTACCGCTGATTGGGATCACAACAGTGGATGGGGCTCATGCGAGGAAAGTTGCCCGGGTGCCGATATAGAGTGATAGCAGTGGATGGGGCTTACACAAGGAAGCTGCCCGGGTGCCACTAAGGAGCGGCAATAGTGGATGGGGCTTGGGCTAGGAAGCTGCCTGGGTACCACTATTGAGCGGCAATGGTGAATGGGGCTTACGCTAGGAAGCTGCTCGGGTGCCGCTAAGGAGCAACAATGGTGAATGGGGCTTATGTTAGGAAGCTCCCTAGGTGCCTCTATGGAGCGGAAATAGTCAATGGGGTTTACGCAATTAAGTTTTCCGGGTGCCGTAATGGAGCGGCAATGGTGGATGGGGCTTACGTAAGGAAGCTTCTAGTGATGTCTTCCTCATCTCTAGTAATGAGGGCCTCACAACTCACTAGTGGGTTGAGTCCTTCACCTATGCACTAGTCCACAAGCGGGATATTGCCAAGGGGAGTTAGAATCAGGCCTTTGTAATGATGGAATTGTGCGTCTTATTCTTGGTGCATAAGGCATCTCTCGTATAGGGCAAGAGGCACCCTATCATTTGTTATATAGGGAGTACTACATTTTATAGTCATGTAGATGGGACTGTTAGAATCTCATGCTAGGAGAATGAGTCATCTCTCTCTTGGAACAAGAGGCATCCTGTCATTTGTTAGAGAGGGATTACTACATTTTATAGTCATGTAGATAGGACTATTGGAATCTTATTCTTGGAGCACAAGGCATCTCTTGCTTGGAGCAAGAGGCGTCCTATGTTTGGAACATATGGATTACTACAGTTTAAAGTCATATAGATTGGACTACTGGCATCTCATTCTAGGAGCATAAGGCATCTCTCGTATAGGGAAAGATACATCCTATGTTTGGCACATAGGGATTAATATAGTTTAAAGTCATGTAGATAAGACTATTGGCATCTCTTGCTAGGAGCATAAGGCATCTCTCGTATAGGGAAAGAGGCATCCTATGTTTGGCACATAGGGATTCCTATAGTTTTGAGTCATGTAGAAAGGACTATTGGCATCTCATGCTAGGAGCATAAGGCATCTCTTGTATAGGGCAAGAGGCATCCTATGTTTGGCACATAGCGATTACTACAGTTTAGAGTCATTTAGAAAGGACTGTTGGCATCTAATGCTAGGAGCATAAGGCATATCTCGTATAGGGCAAGAGGCATCCTGTGTTTTGAACATAGGGATTAATAGAGTTTAGAGTCATGTAGAAAGGACTGTTGGAATCTCATGCTAGGAGCATAAGGCATCTCTCGTATAGGGAAAGAGGCATCCTTTGTTTGGAACATAGGGATTACTATAGTTTAGAGTCATGTAGAAAGGACCATTGGCATCTCATGCTAGGAGCATAAGGCATCTCTCGTATAGGGAAAGAGGCATCCTATGTTTGGAACATAGGGATTACTACAATTTAGAGTCATGTAGAATGGACTGTTGGCATCTCATGCTAGGAGCATAAGGCATCTCTCGTATAGGTTAAGAGGCATCCTATGTTTGGCACGTAGGGATTACTAAAGTTTAGAGTCATGTAGAAAAGACTGTTAGGCAGAAGATGCCTAGAAATGGTTGGTGTTGGGTCTTACGCAAGGGAGGCCCTTTCTCGGTCAACCTGGCATAGGAGCCAAGTTATTGGGTTTTGAGGAGTTGCCTGAGGAATGGTTTGACTCAAGCTACTCAGGGAATTGATGATGAGAATCTCAACTCATGACATGGGAATGAAACCAAGAGGAATATGTCGACTCGAGGTGTTTTAGGTTGTGTGTAGGAGTATCTGAAATCATGGTATTCCATAGGTGGAATAAGGGAGTGTATAAGGGCACAATGGAAAATCCTGACATCCAGGCCCGAAACGTTCGCGGTGCGACTCTCCATTTTTCATGGGGGTCTGTGACAGTAGTGAAGGGACCGTCCCAGAGGGCCGGGACCAAAGCCCGGTAGTGACCCCGAGCGAGGGTGCGGGGGCGCAGCCCCCACGGTATGGACCGGTGGGCGCGAAGGTAGGATCCTCGCGAAGGATAGGTCTTCGCGAAGTAGCTTCGCAGAGCATGGCCTCGCGGAGCAAAGGGGTCTCGTGGAGAAAAGGGGTCTCGTGGAGCAAAGGGGTCTCGTGGATCAAAGGGGTCTTGCGGAGAAAAGGGGTCTCACGGAGCTTGGTCTTGTAGAGCTTGGTTTTGCGGAGCATGGGCTTGGGGAGCATGGACTCACGGAGCCTCGTCTCGCGGAGCAGCAACGTGACGGAAGATGCTCGCGGAGCATGGCTTCACGGAGCCGCAATGCGGAGCTCCGCTCAGCTGCCCAAGGGGAGTGGTGGCTGTTGTCGTCAGTACGGAGAAGGGGGGTGAGCTGGGTATTTATAGGCAAGGGGCGCCATGAAGCAAAGCTCGCTTAGCGTGACGACGGAGCTTGCTCCGCAGCAGATCTTCGCGGCGTGTTGCGAACGTCGAAGCACTTCGCGGAGCCGTCCCGCCTCCTGTGCTTCGCAGCGGGTTCGCGAACGTCAAAATCATTCTTGGAGCATCCTGCCTCCTGTGCTTCGTGGCGCGTCTTCACAGCGCGTCATGAAGATCAAACAATTTTGCGTAGCTTCCCGCCTCATTGCTTCGTGGCGGCGCTCCGCAATCGCGGAGGCGGCTTCGCGAATGGGCTTTGCGAACCAATTTTCCAGCCAAACTTCAAATGTCCATAACTCCTAATCCGCAACTCCGTTCAGGCCCTACGACCTACCAAATCGAAGCTTGAGAAATGTACTATGATCTTAGATCATGTACAGAAGTGTTTTGAAAAATTTGGGGATGTGTTTTCGGGGGTCTACACATAGGGAGTGGAGAAGGAAAATAATCGAAATGAACTTGACAGAATACGTTACTTTTAAATCAGGTAACTTCTTTTTATTTGAGCCAAAATTCTTTCATGAATTGACTTATTCCTATGGTAAGGATTATAGAAGTAAGGGAGGAATTATTATATCTTATCATGTTGTAATTTGGATGATCCATGGGTCTTTATAGGTGTTAGTATGGGGGTAGATGTGGCACCCTTTTATTAGAGGGAGGAGGGACACTTTAGGAAGGTATTGAAATATTATTTTATTATAAATTTATTTTCAGTTTAAAGTGGTCTCAAACTCAATTATTTCCAATATAAGATGGTTTGGGTTAAAAAAATCTCAACCAATAAGTTTTAGACATGATGAGGTCACAATATTAACCTTATCTCTTAGCTTTAAACCTTAGTTAAAAAAATAATCACTTACCATGTGTTCTTGAATTTTCATAATACACAGTAACTATAATTACTATAAAATGGACAGAGAACCATAATAGGATAATTAATTTCATTTTTGAAACTATATAAGTTAGTTGGAGGAATATTAGATTTTTATGATTCTTAAATCCTTTAATAAAATAGTATTTATTTTAAAAACTCATTTTTGTTAATTTTGACACTCTAAAGTAATTAATTTTTTTTAAAGTCATAAAAATATGATTCCTTCAAAAAATTGAATTAACTAAAAGATGATATGTCACTATCATACATAAAATTCTTGTATGACAACAAAATATTCCAATTATATTTATTTTAATTTTTATAATATCATTTACTTGAATCCTTTATTAAATAATAAATCACTACATCATCATTGTGTTATAAATAAATATATTTATTTAATCTATAAAAGTTATAAATAAAATTTCATGTTATAGGAAATATTATTATATTTATAATTAATATTTATAGTCAAATATATCCATTTTATAACCTCATCTAAATATTATTTTAGTTAAAGGTATATTCTAATGTTATATTTCTCTTTACTTTAAATTAATTCTTATAAAATGTCATTTTCGCATCCAAGTGGATATATGGGGTCCCAAAATAGAACCAAGGATTTCTATGGTCATAAATATATCATAAAACAGGATTAAGACATGGGTTAGGGTACTTTATTAAAATTATAATATTATTATTTACCATTATTTACTAGATTTTCCCTTTCACCATGGTAAGTAAAATAATTACTAAAGTTACTATTAATAATGTTAAGAAATACAAGGTTCCTATTTATATAATTTTAACCTTCTGATTCCAAATATAGAATCAATTTTTTCAAATTAAAAACTCAGAATTTTAAAAAAATTAATTTAAAATTAATTCATGTTGTCAAAACCAAAAAGTGTGTTTTTAAGAAGTAAAAACTACCAAAATATTGACATGTGTTTATGCCCAATTAAACTGTGAAATTACTTCTAATGACCATAATATTATTAAATTAAAAAAAAATATAATTATACTTTAAAACAAATTAAAATATAAATATAACCATATAAATAAATTATATGAAAAGGTAATTTTGTATTACAATGCTGTATTTTTCACTATACATTAAAAAATGACCTTTATCTGAAAATTACCAAAAAACAAGAATATATTTTGATGTCCCTATTCCATAGAAGTAGTTTCTGTTTTCAAATAGATCATATAAAATTGAAAGAAATAGATTTAAAAAGGCTTCCCAATCAAAACGTGGTAATACTGCATTTTTAGAAAAATAAATCTTGTATCAGAAAAAAATAAATTTTTATTTTTTCAAATATAGAAAAAATATAAGATGAATTTAAAATAATTTATTGAATATATAAAAAGTATTTTTCATTCATTAAAAATCCATAAAGTGTGAAATGATTTTATAAACAAAATTATTCTCTTTCAAATACCTTTTCATACCAACAGATCCTTTCTATTAAATTAGATTGTTTCCATTTATAATAAATTTGGTAACCAGTGAATCATTATTTTAACTTGTGTAAATCATATTTAAATATTCATTTGATCTTATTCGTTCCTTTCATTCCAACATTTATGCATTTAATACCATTTAAACTAATAATATTATTTTATTATTTTTTCTTATAACTCAAAATAGTGTGCAACGTCTGATTTCAAAGAAACTTATTGTTTTATGTCGAGTACTTTATACGATAAAGAATACAATTTAATATAAAATTAATATACTATTCAAAACTATTCTTATAAAAGAAAAATAATATTATTCTATAAATAAAAGGGTTGTTGCATCATTCCCCGCTTTTGGAAATTGCGTCCTTGCAATTTTAAAATTATTCTCGGAAACATCATTGAAAATACCACATTGAAAAAAAGATCCAATAAAACAATAAAATTAAAAGAATGAAAGAGAAATACAAAGGCCACCTGAGATAACATATACTAAAATTCCATGTATTAAATCATGGATATGGAAGAAAAACTAACTCTCATATACTAATGGAGAGTGATAATGAACTTGATCACAAAAAGTTCACCATCGCAATACCATAAATGTGTTGTTGGGTAAAAGTTTGATGATAAAACCAAGCGTATAACTTATTTTCTTCAAGCTTATTTTCCTAGAGTTGAAGAATTTTATTACTACCTAGATTGAGATTATAATGAAATATACTTACTTGAAATGTAGTGTTTCATATTTTAATAAATTTCTCCCACAAGTCATATTTTTATCTAAATGATGACTATTCAAGAAGAATCAACTTCTAGAGAATCAAATAATCCAAAAAAGTTTAACTATATATTCATCCTATCTTGAAACATTAACAAGAACCAAAATGGTTAGTAAACGATAATAAAATCCATAAAAAAGAATAATCTTTTATGAAAATAAATACTACTCTTAATCAACAAAATTAAACAAAAAATACCCAAATTTCAATGATTAACATTCAATAAACAAATATCCTTATAATTATTAAAAATAATCCAACTAATATATAGATACGAAAATTTGATGGATTTTATCACATAGTCTCCATGATAAATTTTATCTCCAAACAACATTGACTACTCTTAATGTATCATAATTAAACGTAATTAACCTTTTCACACATTCTCTATGATATGTTAATCATTTCCATAAATAACCTAAATCACCATATGTCCAAAATAAAAAATACATATTCTCTCAAAATGGTATTTCAACTATTACTCAACAAATAAAATCCCAGAGTATTCTATTTTTCTTAAGGCTTATAGTTTTCCCAAAAGAGATAATGTCTTCTAAATAAAATTTATCACTTAATCACCAAATAATTTTTCAATACTATGGATATCCATAATTTCACGAAATTAACTTATTCTTGATGCATAAAATCTTTAAATTGAAAATAATAAGTCATACTAACTAGGGACTTCACGTCGGCCATTGGTAGGAAGTGCTCCCTTGTCACCTTTCGGTTGTTGGTTCGATTCCCATGGCCTTGTCGGATGTGATAGTTTTTCACCCATCATGTGGGTTTTCCTTTTTCAAAAACCATATAATTATTATAAAACTATAAAAAATAAGATAATTTCCTCAAAAATAACCATAACCTTAATTATTCTAAATGGTTTTCTAGTACCATTAATTTTTCATTCCAAAAAGTAATAACTCATAATTGTCTCAAACTCAAGGATCATATAATCCCTAATGGTACGTTATAACAATATCTATGAAATAAAATATAATTCATCCTCAATTAAAAAATTATAAGGGTTACAAATAATAGATGTCTTCCAAAGTAAACCCATCATTAATACATTTAAACATATCATCACCCATAGATCTGACAAAACTCTTCAATTCCTAAAATGTAGACATATTAAGAATAGAAAATTCATCATGATCCTTTATCCATGGTTTCCATATTATTATTTGATACATCATTCCTAGAAAATCATGCATAATTTCCTAAGATTCAATATTTTTATAACATGAGCTAATAAATAATCCATACCTTTCATAATTCATTTTCAGTTTCCTCATATTCAATTAAAATGATATTGGGTATTGGTAAACATATTTTTGTATGGTCCTACTGATCTCATTCCTAAACATTCTTTTTAGGACATCTATTTGTGCAATGACTATGCAGATCACATTTAAAACATTTAATTGATCTCTCAGAAAGAATGTATTTCCATTTCCTCGAGTCAACTGAATGCTTCCTTTTTACATGACAGGTTATTGCTTTATTTCCATCATTTCCACATCTATAAAATATTTTAATCCCCATGAATCACTTTCATAGGTCCTTCTTTAGACATCCTTGACACATTGGTTTTTTTAATATACTTACAGTTATGATTATTACCTGAAATTCCATAGAGATTTGTTTCTCACATATACGATGCCTTATAAAAATCACTAAGGTTAAAGTGATCAATCAAGACTCTAGATAGTTTCTTAATAATAACCTAAAGAGTTCTAATTACTACTCCCATTTCATTCATTTTCTTATCCAAAAAAACCACTATAGTTTCTTTCACATCCATTGTTACTTTGGTGCCTTCTAGATCCATCCATTTACTAAAATAAAAAAGGAAAGTGTGATTATATCATTAAATTAATCATATGATATATTATGATGAGGGTAATCACTATGATATACTTATTCATGTTATCTTAAACTCATTCAAGTTATAAAAAAAAACTATGACTCCTTCTAATATGTTAACCATTATGGTTACATCACTTATGTTTAAATAACACCCTAACATATAATGTTTTCTAAACCAACCTATGATGCCAACTGTAAGGATCTAGACATAAACATTACATTATCTAGATTTAATTTAAGAATTATCATTGAGAATCTTTTCAGGTTTTATATTTTTAGAGAATTAGTCCATAACTATTACATTACATCTCAAAAATTATAAAGTAGACACTTCTACCCTATCCAAATTTTATACATTAATATAAATCCTTAAATAAAACAATAACTATTTTCTTGATAAAAATATTCTTTAATTTTTAAATTCTCATATCCTTCCTTATACCTTGTGAGAAACAATTCAAAAACCTTGGAATGTGTATAAAAATCTCTGTAAGGGATATAAAATAAGGAAAGAAAGCATTGGTCCATAAATATATTCAAAACAAAGAAATCATACTTTTCAACAATAAAACATCTGATCATTAACATACCTCAGGAAATCATAATATTTTTAAATAACACATATAAATAATAAATCATAAAGGTAACTTTTCGCATCAATAACAAACTTACATTGCATCTCTCACAACTATATAGGGAGTTAGGTGTGGAATACCCATCATAGTGTATTCCCAAAATCTCTTATGAAAAACATTAAAGTTTATTTATATATTGTTACCCAATGCATTGGAGAGCTATTTTAGGCTCACACAACATTGGTTTATCATGGAACCACCCATATATGTAAACAATTCTCAATAACCATAACATATTCATATCATATAAAACAAGCATAAAGGGAAGATAACATTTCCACATTACAATCACAATATATCATTTAAATATATTAACATAATCAATTATTTATTAAAACAATTTTCAATAACAAAATATGAAAAATTGTATATGGTATTTATGTTCCTTTAAAAAAACATTACAATTTGTTAAGGAAGCCAAATATCAAATAATGCTTGTGGTAGTTGAAAGGTCATTGTCACTACGTACGTCAAAAAACAATCCCTTTGTCATTTAGTAAAATGATTCATAAAAAAATTCCTTTTAAACCATTTAATGAAATAAAATAAAAAGTGTATAATTATATGCCATAATAAATAAGTTTTTTTATAAACTATAATATTCCTCGCTGAAAGGGGATTTAGACGAAGTCCCTTACCTTGAGTCCAACCTGTCTCATATGTTCAATATATTCATAAAAAATAAAGTTAGATTAATTTATTATTTATTCATAAATTTTTTCAGGTTTATTATTTATTTTATATTACTTTTCATCCTATTATAAAAATTATATAATTATTTAAGTTCATATAGGTCGTTTTGTCAATATTCGCTACATAATTCGATAATGAACTTGTATTGTTGAAAATTGTCCATATAGTCAAAATTCCATCATACGAAAAATATTATTAATGATTAAAGTATTATATATATATCCATTATATATGTATTTAGATACATTATATATGTATTTATAATATTCTATAATATATGGAGATAAGAAATGAAATGTATCGTTCATGGAGACGGTAATCCGTACGTACACATGAACAGTACTTTCATTTCCTTTTCATATTTAAATGAATCAAAACTAAAAGGTACATAGTTATATTATAATTATAGTATAATATCATATTTTATATATGTTACATAAGTTAATTAAGTCCATACTTTATACATTCTATGTATGGCCTGAACGAGTCATATCACTTTGAGGGGGTAGTAGTCTGCACTTCCTCAAATGAAATTACAGTATTTACACATTATGGAAAGCATAAAGGTATGCTTTAAATAAAAATTAAAAAACCGTAGATACTATATAAATATAATATATATCATATATAAATAAATTTCCATCATAATGGTAACCATGAGAGATGGTAGGGGAAAATTGAATTATCAAAATTTCGCGAGGCAATAGTTCGTCATCCATAGAATCAATATGTTCATATCCATTATATGGAGGTGTTTATAAGTGTAGTTTTAATACTTATCATACAGACACATTAGTATATTTTGGATAATATTTTGGTTATGTAATTAGAGAATAATAATAGCATAGGGAGTGAAGAAGGAAAACAATGGAAAGGAACTTGAGAGAATATGTTACCTATAAATCAGATAACTTCTTTTTATTTGTGCCAAAAGGCTATCTTTAATTGCCTTATGGCTATGTTAAGGAATCTATAATGAATTTAGGGATTTTCTAATCTTATTTTCGTTTTATTTGGATGATACAATGGGCTTTATAGGTGTGATTATGTTGGTAGTGGTGGTGGCCTTTAATAAGAAGGAGGAGTGGGATTTTAAGAAGGCATGCAAATATTATTTTATAATAAATTTATTTTCGTTTTAAAATGGTCTCAAAATAATTTATTTCAAATATAAGATGATTTTGGGTCGAAAAAATCTTAACCAATAGATTTTAGAAAATTTTAGGTCACAAAATTAACCTTATCTATTGCCTTTAACCATTTGTTAAAAACCATAACTCTTACCATGTCTTCTTTCATTTTCATAATATATGGTAACTATATTTACTATAAAATAACAATAGATCATTAATTAGATAATTGATGAAATTTTATACAATATATTAATCGGTTTTATGAATATTTGTTTTTTTGTTCTATTATATCATTTAATTAAATAATATTTTTTAAAAAAACTCATTAATCTAAATTATGACACTATAAAGTGATTTATTTTTCATAAAGGCATAACAACTTTATTAATGAAAAAAAGGAATTAGATAAAATATAATATGTCAATATAATTCATTTAATTTTTTACAAAATCCAAATATTCAAATTACATTTATTTTAATATTTATAATATCATATATTTGAATCCTTTATTAAAGAAGCAATCACTGTATCAACATTATGTCATAAATAAATGAATTTATTTAATATATAAAAATTAAAATTAAAATACCATGATATATGAGATATTATTATATTTTTAATTAATATTTATAGCCAAAGGGAACATTTATATAACCCCGTATAAAAATTATTTTAGTAAAAAATATATGTTTATGTTATATCTCTCTTTACTTTAAAATAATTGTTATAAAATGTCATTTTCACACCCAAGTGGATCGATGGGGTCCTGAAATCAACCTAAGGATACCCATGGTTGGATATATATCATCTGATAGAATTCGTACATGTGTTAGTGTTGTTTAATATTATTATAATATTATTGTTTACACTTATTTACCTGATTTACCCTTTGATCGTGGTAAGAAACATATTTACTAAAATTACTATTCATAATGTCGAAAAATAAATGGTATGTGTTTGAAAAATTTGAACCTTCTGATTAAAAATATGGAATCCATTTTTTCATATTCAAAACATATAATTTTAAAAAATTAATTTTAAATCAATTCCCATTGTCAAAACCATAAAAGGTATTTTTAAGAAGAAAAAACTACAAAAATATTGACATGTGTTTATGTTCAATTAAAATGTGAAATTACATACAATGTCCATAATTGTATTAAATTATAAAAACAAAATCCAATTATACATTACAATAGATTAAAATTAAAATCTATCTTTATTAATAAATATGATGAAAAGGTAGTTTTTCAATTACTATGCAGCATTTTTCACTATTCATTTAAAAAATGAACATTATCAGAAAATTACCAAA
This sequence comes from Viscum album, assembly GCA_963277665.1. NCBI lineage: Eukaryota > Viridiplantae > Streptophyta > Magnoliopsida > Santalales > Viscaceae > Viscum > Viscum album. The sequence continues at coordinate 1,890,885,309 of OY728165.1, read as the reverse complement.
AAATAACCAAACTAAATTTTTTTTCTTCTGATTCTATATAATAATTTTATTTTGTCAAATAGAATATAAAAAAGTGACAAAAACTATATTTAAATAGGGTTTCCATCAAAAGGCTGTAAAACTGCATTTGAGGAAATATACTTCTTTTATCCCAAAATAATTGAATTTATTCTTATATCATATCTAGAAAACATAGAAGATAAATTTAAAACATATTATTCAATATATAACATATATTGTTCATTAAATAAAAATCTATAAAGAGTGACATGATTTTATATACACAACTATTATCTTTCAAATATGGTCTCATAAAAACACATCCATTATATTCAATTGCTATTTATTTGCATTTTTAATAAATTTGGTGACCAATGAATCATTTTTTAATAATTTGTAAACGATATTTCAAAATTCATTTGATATTGTTCATTTATTTCATTCTAATATCCAGGTGTTAACAGCTATTTAAAATAATAATATTATTAATGTATTATTTTCGGTATAACTCAATGTTTTGTGCAACGTAAGATTTTGGAGAAACACATTGCTTTGTATAGTAAGATATCAAAAAAATACTACCCTTTAATGTAAAATTAAAATCGTATTCATTAATATTAATAGAAAATAAATATAAACAATATTCACATTGATCCCCAGAGGGTATTTATGTCGTCTCTCTCGCTGCTTCCGGGTCCATGCCCTTGGGGGCGATGAGCCTCTCTTGCCCCCCCCCTTGGAGAGGGAGGGTCCTCTCTCTAATAGCCATGGATATTAGCCCCTTTCTTTCAACCCCTTCTATAAGCCTGACTAAATACCTCATTTTCCTCAGATTTTTTTAAGCCCTAAAGTTATGGAATTCTTCGTAGGCCTCCCACTCCTACCGCTCTCAACCCTAGAATTTACAGAGGCATCCTCCTTTCTAAACATGACCTTGATTGCACGATTCAGGTGATATTGGCCATCGACGGACTCCTTCGACAACCATATTTTTGAATCATGGGGTTTATAGTAGTGAGTCACAGTTTGTCTTATTGACTCTAGAAACATCATGATCTGCTTCGCCTATGAAGATGATCTGATTCTTTCTTGGTCGAGTGCACCTATCTCATGTGATGGAGCTCGATTATTCCTCTTCAAATGGCCAAATTATTTTCACATGAAACAGGACCCATCAAACATGATGATTTGTGTATGTTTTCAAAAACTCCCACTTCCATTTCAAAATTCATCTATCCTTTGTTTTCTTGGAAACTTGGTTGGGTGTTTCCTATGTACTGATAATCGGACCCATGCGATGTGCCTCCCAATTTCCCCTAGGGTATGTGTTGAAGTGGTTGTCTCGAACAAACCTATTTAATGTTTTTGGGTTACCGAGGGAGAATAATTAAAATATAATCTTACTATCAAATTTGAATCCTTGTGTGACTATTGTTCTTTGTAAAAGATGCTAGGGCATAATTTGGTGATCTACAGGCGAAGGGGGAGGTAACAGGGAGATGATCTAGAGGTTCTTGAAGAATGTGTCGAGGGAGATTCTGATGGTGATATTTCTCAGCTAATGGATTGTACTGGTGTCGGTTCTATGAATGGATGTGTTGGTTCTGGTCAAGTGAATTGTAAGGTGGAGGATAATCTGTGCTCTGGTGGAGAAAGGATGCAAAAACCAACTACAATCTTACTACCAGACCTAGTGTAATGGAATTATTCAAACAGATGCAGAGTGATTTGGAAATCCCTCATATAAAGAAGTCTATTATAGGGGTTCCCAGGCCAGTGGAGTGGATGAAGAAAATCTAGACACACTCAATGCACCTTCTCTGGCTCCAGTGAAGTCTGTTGGAGCTGTTGGGGCTATTGGACTAAATTATGAGGCTGAGGCATGTCAAAATTCTTGGACTTATGCTATGGAGGTGCATGTAGGTAGTAGCATGAACTCTGAAAGGGTTTCTCAACCCAATTAATAGAGTAAGTTGAAGGCAAGACATGAGTGGGAGTACAAATCACATGGCGTACGAAGGCCACTAGATTCAAAAAAGGTCACCAACTCGAGGAGAACTCTATCATGTGTTGACCTCAATAATAGATTTGGATGTTTATGAAATGAGGGAGAGTCTAAGAAAAATTATAAGCATCAATACGAGCCTATGTCTAAGGGTGATGAACAACTCTCCGATGACAATGATTTGGAAGGGGTGGGTAAAGGCTTACACAACCAAAGACAGAAGAAAGGGAATAAAGAGAACATGGACCTAGGGAGATACATTGTTTCAAGGAAGCTGATTATGAAGGGGCGTAAAGACATCTCTGACCATCATAGACTGATAGAGACCTGGTCAACCTATAAATAGGGAAAACTGAAGAATCTCGAGATCTTAAAAGTGGAGGTAGAGGAAGGTCATCATGTCATGGTCTCCGAGTCTCATGAGAAAGACGATGAACACTCAAAGGAATGAGATCAACATGAGGAGATGAACTTGAATTCAGAGGAGGTGATACCAATGATAGAGGATGCTACTTCTCCTGGGCCATAGTGTGATGCAGGATATAGGCCATTCCCATGGGCTGGTCCGTGGTGAAACCATGGGCTCTATCGATGGGTACCAGGCTCGATCTAGTTCCCATTATGGTCAGTGTAGAGGGAGTGGAGGTGCACGAGGGGGAACCATTTTCACTAGACAAGGATGGAGTGGAGGGGATGCCTAGGGAGCAGGAATGATAGGTCGTGTTTAGGGAATATATATGGTAAATCTATAACAATATGAGTATGAGATGGTAGAGAAGGTGTTATTCATCCATGATTCTGCAAAGGTTGCAGAATGGAATAAAGCAATATCGATTCAAGTATAAATGAATAAGGAGAAAAGAGAATGGATTGATAAACAACAAATAATCCTAGTCAGAGGTATCATCAACAAGAAAATATATGTGGAGGAGCTCGTACAATCATCAGGTAAGTTGGCTTCTCATTTCAAAGACATTATCAGGGATGGCCTTGGAAAAAATGTAACATATCCTTCCTACAAACTATTCAATTAAATTAAATCTAATGGGTTCAAGATAGTTTTTAAGTTTTTTGTTATGTTCTTTATTGTTTGATGGTTTTTTTTACTTTTTGGTTTCAAACTCTCTCCATAAAAGTGTCTTTTAATAAAAATATAAATGAATGAATAGAACAGAAAATTTTTTATTCTATAAATACCTGGGGTGTTACAGATAATGAAAGGGTTGACATTAAAAATTGATTAATGAATAAAATAATGAAATAATGAAATAAGACGGTTAACATAATACTAAAATCAGTAACAGATTAAATGAAATTATTGAAATGGAAAATAATATTTTTTGTAGATAAGTATTTGATTGTGTGATTTTTGAACAATTTTTTTAGTATTTGTTAATATCAATGGCGGTGATTATGTGACTTAAAGGGATAAAAATTGTATAAATTTGAGTCTTGGAGGTGCTTCCCCTTGGTTGGATCTTGTGTGTCTTACTATTTGAATATATTTTTATTGGGTTTCACATAAACACTCAAGTCAAATTACCTTAATGATGCCCATATAAGACATGATATCCTAGGTTTTCCACAATATATAGGTTGGAGAGGGAGAAATTAGTTTACTTATCTATCCTCCCCACTATCTCTTCTAGAAATGGAAAGGTTATGATGTCTCTAGTTTATGATGCATGGGTTTTTATTTTAGGGGTTCTAGGTAAATATTATGAGATGTAAATATAATGTGGTTATAGTGTGATGATGATGTGACAAAGGATGTGATACATTGGGGGGGTCAGACATGGTAGGAGGAGGGAATACGGTTTTTTTCCTTCATGTTCCTGATACCATAATATGTTGCGGATATGAAATGGAGTTATAATTTCTTGATATGTGGTATTAGCATATGGAACAATGTGGTATGTGGTATGTGGGGATGAGGATGATGTGTTTATAGTGGACATGAGTGATATCGTGATGAATTTATATGGTTATATGGAACAGATGGGATCATTGAGATATTTTATGTTGGATATCAAGATAGAAAAAACACTATATTAATGTTTTTGGTGTACATTCTAACTTTATTCATTTTATACAATGTCACTCTTCCCTAATTTGATATTGGGTTAGTGGGACATGGTGAGTTTGGGTGATAGTTGACCCAAAATCAGTGTATGATGGTTATATTATTCATTTACAAAGGAAATAGTATAATTATTATACATATTCAAGAGAGGTATTATGGAGGGACCTAGGGAGTGTACTTTTATTCTGACCCTATGTATTAATTGTTTTTTAGGTTTCCAGAATGGATTTAGCGATTGAGATGGATATAATTAGCTAACAGATTCAAGTGTCATTAAGTATCGCTGCTACTTGTGTCTTATTTTTATCTATAATTTTTGTGATATTTTTCTTCTTGAAATTACATACATAATGGGGTATTGGTTGTAACACCCCAATAATTTATGATTTTTTATGAAAAAAATTTGGTAGCTTGTATTAAACACAACGCTAAGTTTAAACGAACAATGATATACTATTAAATTATGGCTATTTCATAGCTGTTGGTCCAGAGGTTATCAATAGAGATAACTAAATTATGATAAATATAAAGATACATATGTTTAAATGAAATCATATGGTATTAATTAATTATAAATTAAAAATAATAATAATTTATAATTAATAGAGTTATTTTTATAAAAATTCATTTTATGCACACAATATATTTTTAGAAAAATCAATTTATTTAATTGATATTGGTGAATTATTTTAATGAAATTATTATATTATATAATAACAAATTAACATTCATTTAATATTTCTCTACGAATGGTATAATAATAAACTATGTATTAAGCTTAAAATTGTATTTTTCAAAAAGTGGGATTCCTTGCATATTGCATGCTTATTTTTAAATTAATTTCTACCTATTATAAAAATTGAATTTAATAAAATGAATTAACTATTTTTAATTATATAATTCAAATTTCATTTATAAGACCCTTTTTTTAGAATAATATAACACTAGTAAAATGTATCATCTGGGTAAATGGTAAATCCGGACAATCGTGGATAAAATTTTGTTATAAGGCCATAATTTTCAAATTAATTCCTATTAGAAGATAGCAATTCAACCCTCATAAACATATGACCAAACTAAATTTCATTAATGGACACATTTCTAGGAAAATGAACTATATAATATTTGAATCAAAGATAGTTAAAAAATATTACACTCTTAGTTTTAAATATCTCTTATATTTCCACATGGGGGAAAGTCAATTTATAAACAAATATATGAGTCTATTTTAAAACTAATGAAATTATTTTCATGGTTAAGATTTATTTGTAATTTTTAATAATAATATAATGACCTTAAATTCTTATTCAAATAAGAAGCTGTGTTTCTAAAATTATTAAAAATAATAATAAATGATATTAGAAAACTAATGGTAACATTATTTGACTGATTTATGATATCCCACGAATTTTGTAGATTAATATTACATATTACTATTATATTAAGGAATTATATTCTAATATTAAATTTTTATTTATGTTTTAATTTAAATTAATGTAATATTGTCTAAATTAGAAATAATGATGTTTTATGAAAATAATAATTTTTTTAAATTGCATGAACATCATAAAAATATTAAAAGTGGGCAAGAAGAATAAGATGTGGTCTAAAATGAAATCCATTCCTAATTTATAATCCATTTTTTACCATGTTTCATGACAATTTAATTAAAATATTTTAATATTTTATGAAATTACAAGGGTTTTCACCCCTCATTAATAAAGGGGGCCCCCAATTCACTTCTTCACACTGCTATGATCCTTTTATCTAGACTAACCACTTAAAATTTCATTTATCAACCACCTTATATATATTATAGATGTGATAGTATTCCCATAATACCAACCCTAGGGAGACCATAATAGGATATATAAATGAGTTATTTCAAATAAGTGTAGGTTTCAACACATATGAAGGAAGTTGGACCGAAGGTAAGGGAATTTTGACTCACTTTTATTTAAGTGGGGAAATTCCTTATTCAGAACTTTTTAATTTTCTTGATTTATAAATATACCTTCAATGTATTTTTTGGTTCTTATAATGAAAATTATCAGATGTACATATAATATAAGGTTTTTTTCCATTCATGGGTCTTATGAATAAAATTTTATCAATGTAGTAAGGTTTTGTAGTTAAAATATCACTATTAATTAGGATTATTTAGGAATATGTTTTTATAATGATATATTTTGATTAAACTCTCAAGAAACTCAATAATTTTATACAAAACTATAAATTATATGGAAAATAATTCTTTCCTTTATTTTACTCACCTTAATTACTAAATAGGCCAAACCTATTTTTTATGTAAAATAGAAATTATTTCTCTCCATGGTTTTAAATCATTTTTTACATATACATATTTTCTATAAATAATTTAATATAGGGTTTTAAATTTTTTCTTTGACTATTTAAATCATTATAACCCATGTTTTATTTTTAAAAAAGAAATCAAAAGGAGTATTTTTTTGTTTTCGGAACATGGTACTTTTTGAAAATTTTAAAAAAATGTCAATGGATTTTTTTTAACTTATAGAGAATTAACACAATTTCACACTATATTGAACACTCTATAATTTAATGCATCCTATAAATTTATACATAGTTATTTTAAAATAAATTCGCTTTTATAATATTTTGGGAATTTACATGTTTTGAAGAATTTATTTCAAAATAGAATGGTGATTTTACACATGAATGTTTTAATGATATATTAATTGTATTTCTATTCAACAAAGACAAATAACCATGATTTCACATATGATTTATTGATGATTTGATAAAATCATTCCATACATACTTTTTATCTTAATGGTTTATATGTTTTATAATACCATTATGAAATCCATTCTATTTTAATAGGTTATGATATGATGAAATGATAAGATGTTTATCAATCCTATTCAATTTCCATGGGTTACACTATGATAAAAAGATTATGAAACCCATTTCTTTCTACTGGTTCTGATACGATGAATAGTTTATGATACCATGACACACATATGTATGATTTTCATTATTTTATGGTTGGGACCAATATCTCCCTCCATTGCATTGGGTAAATATAGATATCTCATTAGATAAATAAGACTAGATTTGGGAGTGAATCCAATTCAGTACGGGTCATTGTCCTCCAAGATAGACATGGGAGTGAACCATAACTGTTGTAATGGTTTTTAGAGAGAACACATTCTACAGTGATAGTATTTTCAATGAGAATTTATGATTAAGAAATTATTTTCTATCGTTGTGTGAATTTAACAAACTTATGTCTTATGCCAATGTTATTCTGTCATAACTCATGTTATTTTATTATTTTAGTATTCATGTATAATGAACTTCAATGATTTATTCCATCAATCAATATTATTATCTATGATATATAGGTTATTTATCTATAATATTAAAATTATTTTATCACATCCTTATGCTCATGTTATAATTATATGATCACTGATATCTCCCTTATTTACCCTTATAGAGCTTCTGAGCTGGTCCTTTTTTCAGTTTCCTTTTCTAAGGTTATGAATAATTATTATATGAATCATATTTATAAGAAGGGTGTTAGTTATTAATAACATTATGGAATATGAGGTATATCCTGTATGAACCAAATATTTATATGTCCAAGTTTCCAAAGGAACTAGACCAACACAATTCTAGCATGGTTTGTAATGTTGTTTAATAAAAAATCATCTAAAAATCTATGATATTTATGTATGAAATGAATCAGTATCTATGCCAAGTATTTGAGAATGATTTAGTTACCCTTTGGAAACTATGATGATAAAACTTTAGTGACCATCTAAGGTATTTTCTACATATAGGATAACATAGTATTTTTTTGTAACGATCATGAATGACTATTTCATGGGAAAAGAAACAATATGAATTTTTACCCCACAATTTATTGTGGTGAGTTTTATATATGTACAGTCATTCACATTTGGATTACCAAATGTTAATATTATATAGAAACATCCAATAGTTCTCACATACATTACTGAGAAAGGACCTAATTTCCAAAGTCAGGTGTTCATTTGAGGTTTCAAAGCCAATGACACTTATGAAATCACATTGGTCAAGATGATGGAAGGATGGGATCTTCACAACTTTTTTTGTAATCTTTTTCTAATCCATGCCACTTTTGTAGATTTAAGATATGTTCTAGAATCTCTTCCTAATCCTAAAATGGGATAGGTTACCATAAAAATGATTTAGATTTGATTCCTTCAAATTGTAAATGGAGGTATATTAATGAGTCCATCAGTATTTAAATAAGGTTATTAATATATTTCACATTAATAGGAAGGTATTATAATTAAAATCCATATAAACAGGAAATATGGCGATTAATACAATCCTGGGATGGGATTAATTTTTCAAGGATGGAATTGAACCTTTGTGAGGTGTCATACATGTTCTTATTATAACAAGAATAAAATACCATGTAGTTCATTAAGCTTGTCTAGTTTAACATAACGTGGAAATAAAATATGTTGGGGATCATAGACAGCATGTATTGATATCGATCCTCATGGTGGTGACTTACATATCCTATTTAAAGGAGGGACTAGAGTCATCGTAGTTCGATCAAACCCTTAAGAAGTAACCCAAGATTTATTCCCTTTTATGGGGTGAATCAAATCATGCCACTAATTAAGGATTACACACTATGGTTTCCCTAGATGGTGTATATTCATGGTCTGAATGATATGATAATTACAAGTCCCTAAGCACATGTGAATTATGATTGTTGTGTAAAATGAGGGCTATAATGTGGTGGGTCTTATTGCATATTGATATAGGGCTTATGCGTTGGGATGGACCAATGATATTTTTAATATGGAGCTTGATCCTTAGGAAGGATTACTTTGTGTCCTGGTTATGGAAGGAGACATAGTCATCATATTTTGGTTGCATTCTAAATCCATTGGTGGAAAATAAATAATTATAATACCAGCAGATAGATTTTATCCCATGGGTGATAATATTGGATACATGGAGGGACATACAAAGAGGAAGATTTCCATTTAATATTGGGCCTTAATAATGCAGCCAACATATCATGGTTATTGAAGGAATCTAATGTCTCATACACAAGTTGTGGGTATGCCAAAATATATCCAATGGACAAGGTTATATTTGTAAGGACGTCTGAATGACATGTCCTAACGGTCTTCCTAAATTGTACGAGGTGTCTATATGGAATGTCTGAAGTTGTATGTATGAAACAACTAAGTATTTATTAACAAACCATGGTTATCAATAAATCATACATTAAAAAAATCATGATTTTACATGTCCAAAAGACATTGTATAATATTAATTTCATGTATAGAGGACATATCATGATCAAGGATTATATGTATGGAGGGTGTTTCCTGACTTGGATGGAATGTATGGAAGGTTTCGTATGACCTAGATAACTTGTATATGGGACATCATCTAATTTAGATTACACAACTGTGGGACATCACATGATCTGGGAAACATGTTCGGGGGACATTGTGAAACCTATATTACATTCCATGGTTCTACCACATAAATTGGTATTCTTGTCTAGAGGATATCATATAATTTGGATGTAAATCATGGAATATTTTGAAATACATGGGTGGAATTCTTAGAGGGAATTTGATGAATTTCATGACATGTCCAAGGGACATCACATGATCCAAATGGAAAGTAGATAGAGTATTGTGTGACTTGGAAGACATGTCCTAGTGTTGTCACATGATCTAGGTAGGTCTTGGATGCAGATAAAGATCAATGTATCCATATTAGAATAATTATTATATATTTTTTCATTATTTATTCAACCATTTATTGAAAATTTTCCTCAAGGATTTTCAAGCATTAGCTTTTGGTAGGTTTCGTGTGACCTAGTCAGCATGAGGGACAATATTTGAATAATCCATCTTAGACACTATAAGTCCTTCATGTGGTCTATAGATTGATAATTTTTATTGAATATTCATACAACATAATCTGTTATGTATTTCCCCATATTTTACATAGTTGAAGTCCTTTATGATCATGTGGATTTCTACTTTGAGAAGTCTACTCATGTGCTCCTATATATTAGTCACTCATGGCATGTCATCCATCAGTTTTTTGTACTAAGGGGAAGGATTTATAGGTCTCTCCACCTCAATTATACGCCACTTTATACAGTGCATATCTCTTGGATAGGAGATGGAGTCTATGGAGGGATTTTTGTATCACACACTTTGCATTATCCTACCAAAGGTTATCCATGGTGTTGCATGATGACAAAGACCTAAAGAATGTTCCACCATCAAAATGTTTATTGGAACCTAAATATTAAAAGGTATTTTTTAAACCATGATTTTATATCAATGTGTGCTCACAAGGTCAATCAGGAATTTCTATGAGTCTTTGAAAGATCGGGATGCCTTTGGAAAGGATTTTACATGATTGAAGATGACTTGTTTGGGGTTCATAATGAGACAAAGAGGCCAGTTAAGGGAACCTCAGTGAGATCAGGATGATATTTCTAAGGGCCTTCTCAAGATCATTACATCTTAATGAGTGGGGCCTTGTGTGAACAATGTTCAATGGTCGGGGTGTATAACCCTTCTTGGGTGAAGAGCAACGTACCTTCCCCTTGCAAGAAGCCACCATTTTCCCTTTTTATTTATTTCTATATTTTACAAGGAAAGGGGATCCCACGACGTTGGGTGACTTTTGTTATTGAAATAAAACTCCTTGTATGAAATGCATTTTGTGATAAGAAATGAATCAAATGATGGAATAAGATAATTTCCATAGGTAACACTTTTAATTGTCTTTGTAGCCGAAGGGTCATTACATGCTTGAATGGACATGTATGAGATCCTTCACAAGATGAAGTTGAAATGAAAACATAATATTTCATTATAATGTATAAATATTTCTAGGGGTTTGAGAGGATTGTCATAAAAAATGAGCATGACACATTAAAATCAACATAACTCTCTTTAATGTTAGGTTTTCCCCTTTTTGCACATTTATTTTATAAGGGGGTTTTGGATGATTGTTAGGATTCTTCCAGTTGATAAGTCACATGATTATATGGATGTTTTCTAGAAGCCTATACACAATCACTAATTCTTTTCAAGACACCTTCATAATAATCGGTAGTCTTATCAAACTTGATCTTCATGATCGGGATAAGATCATACACTATCCATGATCTATTTTCCTAACCTTCTAAAGATCATAAAATCATATATCTTCTAAAGGATACATTATTAGTGTGATTTAGTCTCCTTCACTTCCTTTGTTTTGTACATCAAATAATAATAATGATTTAGGTATTTATTCCCTTCAAATTTTTTGATGCCCATTTGGAGGGATCAATAAATCCCCCCCCCCCCGTAGGTGCGATGTTGGTGGGGATAAGGACTCATTTCCAAATAAATTAAATAGACTAATATGTTCATAAGGAAACTTCTAATTGGTTCCATGGGTGATGTTTTATCTTCTTGGTGACCTTTGGTATTCCAAATATTTCCCTCTAAATACAGGGTGAAGGAGTGACTCATTCTAATAAAAACACTTAATCTACTAATCTATTTAATTCATACACATCGTGTGATCCCTTCACAAGACCTTATCCAAAGATCCCAGTTTCTATACCTCTCAATGAGAACTGATCAGGATACCTACATCGCAATACTATTCGATGAACTTATTTCATGATACCCACCACACTATCATGCTACTTAGATTATTTATCCTAACACTATTTCAAATCAATCACAAATTTATTCTTGGTAATTTCATGAACCTCAACCCAAGTCCTTGGATGTATTGGTCATTTTATAGGTATTTCATGATGTATTGGATCATTAACATGATCACTTGAAAATCATACTCTTCACATGAGAAAATCATGGACCCACTAACATGATTCTCACATAAAATTATGTGATCATGTGATTCGCTATGGGTTATTCTAATCATAATGCCTCCATGGTTCATGCATCTTGACAGACCTGTATCATTTCCTTCAACCAAAAATACCTTTATGGTTAATTAAATTTTCATGATCCTTATAGATAAATGCATCTCTTTTGAATGGATATATTATTTTCAAGAAAACAAGATCATTGTTATTAATGTTGTCTAGGGTTTTGTATCTTATACATTCTACTTCTATATGATTAGAATCTTTTAGCTCAGAAATTCTACTTTTGGTAATATACAATTTGTAAAGTAATGTTTTCAATGCATTTTAACATCACCGGTTAAGGAAATATTCCATATAGCTAAATTTCATGCGGTAAATAGTTCTTCAATGAAATTTGACATCCTTTAGTAAAGGCATATATAGTGTAGTTTAACGTCATTCGGTAAGGACATCTTCAATATAGTTTGACTTCATGAAGTACATGATTATTCCATGTAGTAAGAACATATGACATGTAGTTTAAAATCATGAAGTAAGAACATATTTTCTGTATTTTAAATTCATGCAGTGAGGAAATCTTTCATAAAGTTTATCGTAATGTGGAAATGACATTTACGGTGTTTTTTAATGACATGTGGTAAGTACTTAAATATGATGTGTAGTTTAAAGTCTTCCTTCTAGGACATAAAATATTTTTCATCTTAATGTCTTACTTCTATGAAATTTTTGATGAATATAGAATATAGTATACATGCCAAGGAAGACCCAAAACACCAAAATGTGTTGAGCTTTTTAACGGTGGTTCTAGGGGTCACAAGAATTGGTGTTCCATTCCTGCAAGGAGTAGATTCTTCAAGTTGGTAGGTAAAATCCATTATGCATTGGATTCATGGTCAAAAAAAGGTGTCCCCACTATTTTCTAAGTGTTATGAATGATTTTCGAGATGGTATGGGTGAATGGAGAAGTATTAGAGAAGTTGAGTTCAGCTTTAAACTTGGAGAAAGGGATGAGTAACTCACAGCCCAAAAGTTTGAGTCAAAGAATATGGAATGTGGAAGATAAGTTGGGATGAAACATAGAACCATAATGTTTTTGGTTCTACCATGGTGTCACCAGGGATCACAAGGATCAGAGTTCATTTCCTGAAAGTAGGATATTCTTCTATTTTGTAGTTAAATTCCTTTGTGTGTCTATAACATGGCCAAATAGAGGTGTCACCACTATTTTTCAAGGGACGTGAAAGATTTTAAAAGATTCAAATGTCTATATGATTAGGCGGGAAGTAGAGAAAAAGATACATAATAAGGTTTTTGACACACTAGGGTAGTTTAGATCTTTGTTGGAATGCCTAGGCCCTATAGCCTGTTGTTTCAAGTTATTTGATATGGGACATCAAAATGTTTAGGAATGGAGTTTAACATTCTTATGTTGAGAAAGTGTAAAAAACATAGTGAATTATCATTGGGGATGTTGAATTCACTTGAATGGTTTGGTTAATGGGATTGAAAATAATGTACCAAAGTTCTCAGGAAATATGGACAGTATGGGATAATCTAGTTAGGGATGACCCAAAACACCATAAGGTGTTTTATCTTACCATGGTGATGTTAGTGCTCACAAGGATCTGAAAGACCATTTTTCAATAAAATAATTCATTTGGATGAAGGACACGAGCTCACATGTAGGTTCCATAAGAATTCATGAATATTCAAACAAAGGGACTCTTAAATTTGGGTATCCTTTCCCGAAGGCCATGAAAGGTTTGAGATGAACTGAGGTGCTCAAATCATGGTCTGAGATTTATCAAAAATTTATTATTAAATATTTTTATAGGCATTCTGAAATTTCTTTTTTCACCTAGATAACAAGTTATAATGGTGAAAAGATATGAAAAACATTACTCTAAAATTTTCATAAAATAGGGGTGGTCTAGAAAATAAGGATCTACTTTTATTGGGGCTTTAACATGGGACCTATGAGATTTATTACTTTTTTATTTATGCTCTAGATTTTATAAAACTCTAGAGATAAAGAGTATGTTTAGAAGAGACTTTGATTTTTCTCTAGATTACCTTTCTGATTTTTCAACCTGCCATGGTTTTTGACTCTTTCACTTGAAATTTTAGGATCATACGATTTGGACCATCAAAGGATAATGTTTATGGTCATATAGATTTGAACAAAATGAATGTAGTTTAAGGCTATGACGCACATGGACCAAGTATGAGGGGAATGTTACATAAAATTCAAATAATGATAGCTAGGGTCAATAGTATTCCATCATCCTTCTAGTAGGGAGATGAAAATTTTTTTGATCATTGATTGAGGTTCTCAGAACATGAGTAATAATATGGGAAAATCATATCAAATATGTCCTAGAACTCCCTAAGGTGATAAAATCTATGGCAATGAAGTCCGGGATCATAAGGATTAGATATCCCTATTTGTATGGTAATTATGAATTTTTTTGATGGCTTGGAAATCATATGCAGGAGACATGTGAATACATTCATAGTAAGAAATGGGTATCTTGAATATGGGTATACTTTTCCATGGTTCATGCAAGGTTTTTTGGAAAACCAAGGAACTCAACAAATGAAGTGTGATTTATTGTATGAGGGGATTAAAAGATGATGACAGAACCCCATAAACTAGTTGACTGAGGTCAGGCTCTTAAGATCCTTTGATAAATAATGATTATGGGTGATGGCCTACACATTAAACATCATGTAGTGGGGATGTATTTATCATTTCGGGTTTAATTCCATGAAACCATTGTGTTTTCCTTTAATTTTAACATCATGAGGTGCGGTCATTTTCCATTCCTCAAAAATTAATTTCTTTTTATAAGGACATAGTAACTACCACACAAAATTTTCAAGATGTCCATAGGGACACTTTGCATTGGTTATTCTAATTTAGATGTAGGGAGAATAATTTATCCATATTTAGGATTATTAGTGTGTATTTATATTCCAGATCCCTTATTGTGAAGATCTATCACATGTGAAAAAATTTATACATAGATATGACTCATGTGTATGAAGAATGAGACAGTATGACTCAGATCTCTTTGAGAAGTTTTTTATTCTTATTTCATGGTTTTTTCATTGTGGAGAACTTTTTTCATGTTGTTAAAATTCATAAGGCTAGGACATAGTTCACTAGGCTGGACTAACCCATACACAGGGATATGGAGAATTTTTTTATCATAGTTGGAGCCAAGAATCAACGATCTAGGTGTCACTACATGTCCTATTGTTATATAAACCATTGTACACATAGTTTATGAATGGAAATCTCTCTACGTAGGTCTAAACCACATAGAGGAGGGGTATTGTTCTCATTTATTATTATAGTTTAACCCAAAATTATTGAACATCATGTCACTACATATCTTTTGATATTTGGAATCAAGACACATGTAGTTATTGAAGGTGAAACTCTCTAAGTTGGTATGACCCCTACACAGTGTGGGGATTTTTTACCATTTATTTTTGTATCTAAAACTAGGATTGGGGATCCAAACTCTAATATGTTTCTTATTATGTTAGAAATAAATCCATACATTGTTCATGAATGGGAAACTCTCCATGGAGATTTAACCCACACAAAGAGGGGGAACTGTTCCTATTCATTATTATAGATTTACCCTAGATTAGGGATCCATGCATTACTATGTATCCTATGATGATAGGAATCAAGACACATGTAGTTTTTAAATTGGAAACTATCTACGAAGGACTAAACCATGCACGTATAGGGAATTTTTCCCATTTATTGTGGTAGATGGACCCAGGGTTGGTGATCTAGGAGTCTCTATTTATCATGTGATGACATGAATAAAGGCACACATAGTTCTTGACAAAAAACATTAGTTTAACTACCTATGGTAATAATGAAAATTCCCCTAAAAATTGAATATTTTGGTTAGACCTAAGACTAGATATCTCCATGTCACTACATATTATGTAGTTGAAGGAATCAATACATACATTTTTCTTGAACAAATATTTGGTGGGAGACTAACACCAATTATAGTTGTCTTCTCAGGTGAGGTCTATGGTGATTCATAGTTTTATGCCCTGAAAGATACATCTACCTTGTATTTCAATGTCATGCGATGAGGACTCATGGTGTTCCCTTTATGGTATTTCTTCTAGGACCATATTAACCATTTTGTGAACTGATATATCTCAATCATGTGGGGTCCCTTACTAAACTTCTTAATTTCATGTGATCATTTCATGGTATGATAAACAAATAATGGAAAAGGTTTCTCTCACCAAATAGATGAAATTTCATAAAATTACAGGGGAATTTGGTATCATGTTGTGGTTATGATAAGATATATGATAAAGGGGTACCTTTGTATCTTATCAGAGTATGAATCAAGCAAGTCATAGTTCAAGAATACTGTATAGTTTATTGTGATGTGGCAAGGACATTAGCCATGTAGTTTAATGTCATGTGACTCCACATGAAGAAATATTGAGGATGGACCCAAGAATAGAGATCTAGGTGACACTATATATCTCTTTATGGTAGGAATCATTCCAAATATATTTATTGAATGGAAATCAACAATCTAGTTTAATTCATGTTTTAATGATGAAGGATACCTCACATGAAAAATAAGGCTTTAACATTGTCTTGTAGTTTGATGACTTGTGATCAGGATGAATATACTGTTACTGGAGCTAGGATTTGGGATCTGTGTGTCACTATGTATCATTTGATAGAAAGAATCTATCCAAATTTTTTCATTAATGGGGAATTCCCTCTATGGTTATGGATCAAACATAGGGATGTGGAAGATTATTTCTCATTTGAATAGATCTTGTTCATGTGAGAAAAATTGTCTTTGAGATGATTCTTCCCATTAAGTTTAATGTCATATGGTAAAAAAATATTTTTTACTATTTAACTAATTGTGGTTATGACATATTTTGTACAATTTAACATCAACTGTCCAACTTGTGTTCCATATTGTTTATCATCATTTGGTTAGGAAGTGTTCCTTATAATTTAATATCATGAGGTTAAGATATATTTGATTTGTTTAATGTTATTGGGATATGATAAATTTAGATCATTTAATATCATGTGACTAAGAAGATAATTATAACTCCCTGACCCCAGAAGCCCAGATTCTGTACATTATTACGTAACATTGGCATGATAAAAAAAGAGAAATTCTCAAAAGAACAATTACTTTAGTAGCATTGGAATAACTAGATACATTCATAAAATTTACATTACATCATAAAGTGAAAACTACAACAACATCTTGTCTCCACACTCATATCCCCTTATATTATCCCTACAGTCCATTCATAAAATACTTCATCACATCTTGGGAAAAATAAAACATAGAAATTGGTGATCTCAAATGCCCAGTAAGGATAAAAATATAGTAGAAACTTTTATAAATAATCATAAACATTTAAGGTAATGTATAAATAAAACAAAAGCCTTTTAAACTTGAAATTCAGCATAATATGGCAGAAATAAAATGAAATAATGTCATTTACTTATTCAAATGCCTATTATACTAGTTGAATAATCACATGCAATATCAATAACTAGTTTTATAATTATGGAATGCATAATTTCAGACTATCATAACCACATAGTCAAGACTTCAAATAAGATTTCTTCAAGGCCTTGTGGCAAAACAATAGTTTGTCTCATGAGACCTACTGATGCATCGAGGAGAAATAGATGGATCCACACATCACTTACTATGTCCAATTCATTCCTCATATGAAAATTTTGAAACATAAAATAAACATTCATGTTGAAAATATTATACGAAATGTCAATACTTTATTCACAAACCATGAATGGTATAAAAATAAAAGATCCATAGTCAAACATAACTCATTCAATACAATATGGAAGATTGTATTTTAACAGACTAACCTCAATCTAGAATAATGACGGATAATGACATAGATGAAAATAATCCTCAAAACTATTTTAGAGAAATGTCCCCTTTTTCTTGAAATCATTTAAAAGTCACACTATTTTTCAGGAAGCCATTTAGAAATTTATTTTTGAATTAATGTTTCTGATACCACTTTGAAACTTTTAAAAGTAATTTTAATTATAAAAATGTAACGTTCATATAAATAAATTCATAAAACCATTGTTAAAACATGGACATTAATGAGAAAGATTTAGAATAATAAATCATTAAAACATGTTAAAATGATATTTTAGTTAGAGTTCCTAACCAAAAGGGAGACACTTGAATACAAAATAATTTAGGTAATCAAAACTTTGTAATGTAATGAGTGTAAAGACCCATAAAATTCAAGGAATTTTTTTTAATTTTCTTTAGAATTTTACAAGAACGCAGTTTCTGACGGTACCAGATTCCAAGGCCAGGTGTGCCCGGAATCATTTTCCGAAGTTTGGCTCGGGTACGTTCAGTGAACGAACGAGCGGGTTTTTCTAACTTTTGAACCGGTGCTCGGAATCGAATTCCAATGGCACCGATAGAATCATAGCACCAGTAGTTGTTTAGAAACGCCTTTTCCGGAGTTGCTTTTGCACGGGTGTGCTTTTTAATTTTTGGGGTTAAGTTAAGAAATAAAATAAAAGTGGTGCGACAATTTATTTTATTTCACATAAAGCCACTTAAATCCACTTAAGCCAGGTTAAGCGGATAAGGTGGGACCCACGATATCCTACCCACTTGGTAGGATATTTGCGAGGTGGGGCCCGCACGAGCCCCACTGTTTCTTTTCCTCTAAGTAACGCACCCGTTAAAACCTCTTTTAAATAATGTCAACAATGCATTTATTGGAGTTAAGAAACGCCTCATTTATTGGGCAGTTAAGTTGTTACCATTAATTCATCGAATTAATGGTTCATTTCTTAACTTTGATTTACAAATCGTTGGCATGGGAATAAAATAAGACCCACACGTGTTTACTTGAGGGTTTCTTGTTGATAGGAATTGGAGGAAGCTCTAAGTCTGGGATATCTTCATGCTTCTTTGCGAAGAACACGAAGAACGCGAAGAACATGAAGGACGCTGACCTCCGACGAAGAGTGGCGAAGAACGCCGGATCCTCGGAGATAGACGACGCGACGTGACAATACTCCTTCCACGACGTTTCCTCCACGACATTCCTTCCCCGCGACAATCTTCAGTCAACAACCGATGGAGGTAGGGGGTTGCGGTTCATTTAATTCCTTGTGAATTTTATCATCAACATGGGTTTAAATGGTGCAATTAAAAATGTGTGTTTTTAACCCTCGGAGATCGTCGACGGGGCGCCACGTACCGCAACGACAGTGACGCTCCTTCTGCGATGCGACGATACTCTTCTTCTTCGACGGTCAATTCCGCGACGAACTCACATTCAACGACAACATTGAGGTAGGGGTTGATTCTTTTAAATCCTTGTGATTTATACCCGCAGCGTATGATTAAATATTTGTTGTGAGACATTTAAAAACCGCTAACGCGGTGGGTGCGGACCATCGAACAAGTCCGAACCCACCGCCCTTTTCGTTCTTGGTGTGCGGAATGGCAGAAGACGAAAAAACAAGCAGCACAGGCGATGTGAGGTCCTCGCATTGAAGGACGGGCCCTGAGAGGGCCATTGGCGAAGACAGCGCATTTTTCCGACCACCCGAACTCGTCCGGTGGTCTGCGGAGCAGCCCGCCGGCGTGCCTCGACTGCACGGCGGCACCCGGCGCGCCGCCGGAAGGAGTCACCGCGACTAAAGCCGTGACGGCAGGGCACGGTCCCGCGACTGCGCGGGACCGGAGGGGGACAGGACGCTGCAGCCGGCCACGTCCGCTGGCAAGGGAGGCCCCACACGGGGGCATCGTGCCCCCCGCTCCGCTCAGCCGTAACTGGCCGAGCCGACCCGCTGGCCAACCGGGAAGCGCTAGCCGGGTCGCGCCCAGGACGGGCTGGGTCGCGCCCAGCCAGGCCGGGTTGTGCCCAGCCGTGTCGGCCCTGTTCGGGCCGACCCAAGGGGGTTTGGGCCGGGTCGATCCGGGCCCAGACCCCCCCGTTTTCGGACCCTTGTCGGTCTTTTGCACATAACGTGAGCTACGGGCCTCCGATCGATGCACCGTCAGTTGCGATGTGATCCTTGGATTGAGTCGGTCGTTTCAGTATATTACAATAATGAATTCGGAGTACTCTGGGTTTGGCCAGGTTGGTTCGTTCACAAAACTGACCGGGCCCTTGGAGCGGAAACGCTCATAACATGAGCTTCGGATATCCGATTGACATTCCGTTGACTTTGATGGATTCCTCTTAGAGAGACGAATCTTTTGGCTTACTCTGCACGAGGTTTGGACGCAGGTGGAGTATGGTCGAGTTAGTTTTGACTTAAAAACCAACCGGTCCCCTCGGACGAAAAAGCCAATAACTCTCAAACCGGGCGTCCGATTGACGCGCCGTCTGCGACGTTGAGTTCCTGTTGACGATACGGAACTTTTGGATACATCAACTCTTGACTATGTGTCATTTGATGTATCAGCCTCTTGGCTCATGGAGCGGACCCTCCCGAACGAGCATTCTATGTGCGGGAACCCTAGAGCTGGCTGCGACTGCGACAACTATGACGACGATTGTACAGAGATACTCAGTGGATTTGACGGCGTCGACTACAACACTCAGCGATCCATTGTGGATCAGTGCTACCGATCCTGTGTGGGTCTGATCCTATGTGGGTTAGCACTCAGTGGTCCTGTGTGGGCCAGAGTCTACAGATCTTGTGTGGGTCTTTGCAGGGGTTATTTACCTATCGATCCTGTGTGGGTCAGATCCTTTATGGGTCATTGCAGGGGTTAGTTACCTATCGATCCTGTGCGGGTCAGATCCATTTTGGGTCATTGCGGGGGTTGATATCTATCGATATTTTGTGGGTCCGACGGCTTAGATGAATCAGTGGAAATATCTGATCATCTCTATCGTTATACGAAGAAGTATACCTATGTGAGCTGAATCCGGTTTTGCTTTCCTTTGTGGGTTGTGTTGTGCTATCCTATGTGGATTATGTTTTTCTTTCCTATGTGGACTGGTTTGTACTTGGGCTCGAAGGTTGGAGCGAGCTGTAATTAATGACTTAGGTATATGTATGGGCATATACCTAAGCAGTGTCGGATGTTACTTCGTGATTGTATCTTTCCTTTGAGGTTTATACTTTGTGGATTCTGGGACACCTTCGGGGGTCTCAGGGTCCCTACTGAGTAGCTTATACTCAACCCTACATGGGCTATGCCTGCACTACGTTGTGTTGGTTGCAGACGACGGACAGCGCTGGTTGTGGTTGACGCTTGCGGAGCAGGACAGTGCTTGGAGGTGGACCACTGGACGGGACGTTCTCGGAGCGGACGACTGGACCCGAGGAACTATGGAGGCTATTTGTACTCACCCTTCAGGTGGGATGTCCAGTGGACAACTCGACATTGCGGATTTAATTTTTAGTTGTTGTTTTCCCTTCCAGTTGTACTTTACTTTCAGTTTGGATTTGTATACTTGCCCACTTACTTTTCCACACTTACTATTGTACTCCGTTTTTACTTAGTGTTACTTATACTGCTTGCTTGCTCTGTGGTATTTGTTTACTTTACAAAGGAAATGTCTTACCTTTTTAACGGGATTTACGCCATGGTGCTAGTCGCCAGCCCCTGGCCTCTGGAAGGCGGGTTTGGGGTAGTCACGACACAGTCCCCGAGGACGGGTCGTGACAAATTGGTATCAGAGCAGTTCGGTTCTACCACAGTACTTTGGACACTGATCATTTTCTATGTGAAGCTATAGTGTTAAGCGTATTTGGTGTGGTTATCAGTTCAGGGAGTCTAGTGTTGTTGCGGCGGCCGACGTATCCATACACCAGGACCCTGACTTCTAATTTCCGACATAATGCATGAAAACATTGATTGCATGTGTGTTTCATGTTTTCTTTGTTATTACATTATGTCAGCTCACCAGGTATATTGTTGTGACCATGGAACACCTGTTTCCTTTTCAGGATGGCCCCATGACGACAGCTAGCTAGGGTTCCGAGAGTTGAGCGTGACGACAGCCCACCGAGCGACGAGGCCTCGGTACAGGGCCCTTTGATAGCTAAGGTACCGTCGATACCTCTACCTACCGAGCCACCGATGATTCCAGCCCCTGTCACTGACGATGCACATCGCCTTAGTGCACTGCACAAGTTCCAGCGCCAGTGATCGCCCAGGTTCCGCGGGGAGATGGACCCCCAGGTAGCCGAGGACTGGATGGAGGCAGTTGTATGCGTTTTCAAGTTAGTGAGGACACCAGCGGACCTCATGGTGATCCTCGCAGCGAGCTTACTGTACGCGGCAGCAGGCAGATGGTTGAGCTTGATGCTCTAGGTGCATGATGAGGCATCTTTCCTTTGGAAAAACTTTGAGATACTCTTCCGCTCAGAGTTCATCCCAGCCACCCTTTGTGCGGTGTGCATTCAGGAGCTTCTTCAACTACGGCAGGGAAGCTTGATGGTCGCCCAGTACTCGGCGAGATTTACCGATCTCTCGTGCTACTTGACAGACATGGTATGGGACCCATTCTTCTGGGCCCAAAACTTTGAGTAGGGATTGAGACATGAAATCAGGGCATCCCTGATCTCCCTCAGCATTCCGACTCAGGCAGGAGTACGGGAGTGAGCCCTTTTTATCGAGAGCTTTCTTGTTGAGCCTTCTTCAGCAGCGAGACCTACCGCGGAGCGACACGTAGCAGAGTCTTCTGCAATAGGCAGTCGATGGATGACTCATGGGTCCAGGCAGGCCAGACCCTCAGGCATACGACCTCAGGACACTGGCTCAGCAGTGCGGGGCACACAACGCGAAGCCAGTCTTTTGAGTGCTAGAAAGTGCTACACATGCGGCGGGCAGGGCCACATGGCTCATGACTGCCCGACCCACCATGCCGAGGAGCAGTAGACGGTTGAGGGGCCACCCAGGATGAGGAAGAGGGTCGACTGCAGCGGTCCATAGGGAGAAGGCGGACAAGGAAGAGGAGCTGGCCGGGCAGCAGGTGGTGGGCGATGCTTTGAGGCTCTACCAACACCACCACCACCAGGAGGTCCACCCCGGCCACAGGGAGATGGCGGGCATAGACATGCACAACTCCAGGCAGTAGAGGCCTACGACCACGGTGCAACCGAGATGATTCAAGGTACTATCTGTGTCTATTCCACCCATGAAGAAGTTCTTATAGACACAGGAGCGAGTCATTCTATCATAGCCGCTGCCCTTGTTCGGAGCTCAGAGATTCCGACAGATCCGTTGGCTTGATCCTTACGTCTAGAGACTCCTACGGGAGCAGACTCAACAATTATGCACTGGTTCTGCTAGTGTGAGCTTACTCTAGGAGGCGAGATCTTCGGCTGGGATCTTCTTGTAGCGGCATTGAGGCCTTACAACATCATCTTGGGCATTGATTGGTTATCTAATGTCCATTCATAGATTGACTGTATTTGGTGCAAGGTGCGATGTGTACGCACCAATGGGAGCAGGTTCACCTTCACCGGTGAGAAGGGAGGCTTCACAGCATAAGATGGACTTCCGCAGAGGAGAGGACCGCCCATCACTCATCAGTTGGCTATCCTCATCCTAGGAGTAGTTGACGTGCAAAGTCATAGTTTTCCTGCAGTGGTGGATTAGTATGCGGACGTCTTTCCCAACGACGTTCCAAGACTACCTCCTCGCAGAGAGGTATACATTAATATTGATCTGTACCCCGGGACAACCCCGATATCCACTCCATCATATCATATGGCCCCCGCTGAGCTTCAAGGGCTACGGGTACAGTTGGAGGTCTTGCAGGGCAAAGGATTCATCAGACCCAGTGTTTCACCCTAGTCTTCCCCGATATTGTTCTCCAAGAAGGCAGACGGGAGATTGCAACATTGTGTTGACTATCATCACCTGAAGCAGGTGACAGTGAGGAACAAGTATCCGCTACTGAGTATTGATGACCTCTTCGATTAGCTCAAGGGGGAACGATGTTTCTCAAAGATAGACCTCAGGCCAGGCTATCATCAGCTCAGAGTTCGGAATGAGGACGTGTAGAAGACGGCCTTCAGATGTTGGTATGGCCCTATGAGTTCTTGGTTATGAATTTAGGCGTAACCAACGCTCCAGCAGTGTTCATGGGCCTCATGAACGGGATCTTTCAGCCATACCTTGATCGATTTGTCATGGTCTTCATCGACGACATTTTGATATACTCGACGACTAAGGAGGAGCATGCCTATCAACTACGGGTTGTCCTAGACACACTCCGAGAGAACCATCTTTATGGAAATGTCTCAAAGTTTTAGTTCTAGATACGCGAGGTCCACTTCATGGGGCACGCCATCTCTGAGGTGGGAGTTTCAGTGGATCTTGCGAAGATTGAGGCAGTGCTAGCTTGGGAGCCACCTAGGAGTGTGATGGAGGTGTGTAGTTTCTTGGGACTAGCTGGATACTATCAGAGATTTATGCTAGACTTCTCTAGAGTTGTGACACCACTCTCAGCTTTGACGAAGAAAGGGAATCCCTTTGTGTTGTCAGACAGATGTCAGCAGAGCTTCTAGGAGCTGAGACAGAGATTGACCAGCGCAGCTATCTTGAGGTTGCCGAAGGAGGGAGTAGGGTACGTAGTCTACTGTGATGCATCAGGGACCAGACTCGGATTTTTCCTGATGTAGGAGTGGGCGGTGATCGCTTATGGATCATGTCAGTTGAGGTCGCATGAGACGAACTACGCTACCCATGACTTGGAGTTAGCAGCAGTGGTCTTCGCTCTGAAGACATGGAGACACTACCTGATGGGCGATTGCTTTACAGTCTTTTCGGACCATCAGTGTCTCAAGTACATCTTCTCTCAGAAGGACCGGAACCTGAGACAGTGGCGATGGCTCGAGTTTCTCCAGGACTATGAATTTGAGATAGTCTATACTCCTGGGAAGGGGAACGTAGTAGCCGATGCTCTCAGCAAGAGTACGGGCATTCAGCTATTTGAGGAGGCGACCGAGCAGCTAGTCGCTTTGCAGATATCCTTCATGGATAGAGATGGAGCAGCCTTCCTTCAGTCTCTCATACTCACCCCTCCACCACTACAGCGGGGCAGAGAGGCACAGTGTGGGGACACCGACTATGAGACGCGACGTGCACAGATATCCTCAGGACAGGCACCTGATGGTTTCTCCTTTGGAGCAGAGTACGACATCCTTTTCAGAGGACGTACCATGGTACCATTTGCTTTACGGGAGGAGGTTCTGAGAGTGTTTCACACTTCTCCCTTGGCGGTACATCTTGGAGTGGTGAAGATGTACCAGGATCTCAGACGACAGCACTAGTGGCCGTGCATGAAGAA
This sequence comes from Viscum album, assembly GCA_963277665.1. Taxonomy (NCBI): domain Eukaryota; kingdom Viridiplantae; phylum Streptophyta; class Magnoliopsida; order Santalales; family Viscaceae; genus Viscum; species Viscum album. The sequence goes on along the minus strand of OY728165.1, from coordinate 1,890,859,938 downwards.
GGCTATGGCAGATATCGTTTCTCGATGCCTCACCTGCCAGCAGGTGAAGGCAGAGCATCAGGTACCAGTAGGCTTGGTACAGCCCTTGGAGGTCTCGGAGTGGAAGTGGGATGGCTTATCTATGGACTTTGTGACTGGACTTCCACGCACTTCCAGAGGTCATGACTCCATTTCGGTGATTGTCGACTGACTCACCAAGTCGGCTCACTTCTTTGCCATCAGAGAGCGGGGCTCAGTAGTGATCTTGGGATGTCTCTACATTCAGGGGATTGTATGGCTTCATGGTGTGCCATCATCTATCGTCTCCGATCGAGATGCTCACTTCACTTCCTGGCTTTGGAAGGGGTTGTAGGAGGCGTTCGGGACGCAGCTACGTCTGATCACTGCCTTCCACACTCAGACGGATGGTCAGACGGAGAGGACCATTCAGACTCTCAAGGACATGCTCTGCGCATGTGTCCTCGAAATTGGTCGCAGCTGGGAGGACCACCTACCCTTGGTGGAGTTTGCGTACAACAACAGCTACCACTCCACCATCGAGATGGCACCATACGAGGCGTTGTATGGCCGACCCTGCAGATCTCCTTTGTGCTTGACAAACCCTGGGGAGTCAACACCTGTGGGACCGGAGATGGTCCAGGCCACAACAGAGAAGGTCCAGCTCATCCAGGAGCAGATGAGGACAGCTCAGATCCAGAAGAAGTCTTATGCTGGAAGGAGGTGAAAGCAACTAGATTTCGAGGATGACGACCACATCTTCTTGTGAGTCTCACCTCGATGTGGATTACGGTGATTTGGCTGAGGTGACAAGTTGTCTCCACTCTTTATTCGACCCTTCCATGTCCTCAGCAAGATTGGTGAGGTGGATTATCGCCTGGCTCTACCACCTCAGTTGCACCGGGTGCACGGCGTCTTCCATGTATCCCAGCTGGGGAGATACATGCACAACCCGACGCCTATCATTGACCATGGGGATCTGGGCGTTGATGATGGGGTGACTTTTGCGGAGGTCCCGGTGGAGATCGAAGATCGACAGGAGCGGGTCCTACGTGGACGGTCGATTCCTCTAGTGTGCATCAGATGGAAGCATGGGAACCTCTAGGAGAGAACTTGGGAGTGGGAGGCTTAGATGCGTGCTCAGTACCCACATTTTTTTCCCTAGTTTTGGATGTATCTTTACGGGGACGTAAAGCCCGAAGGTGGGAGTGATGTAAAGACCCGTAAAATTCAAGTAAATTTTTTTTCTTAATTTTCTTTAGAATTTTACATGAATGCAGTTTCTGAAGGAAACTGATTCCAAGGCCCGGTGTGCCCGGAATCATTTTCTGAAGTTTGGCTCGGGTACGTTCAGTGAAGGAACGAGCAGGTTTTTCTAACTTTTGAACTGGTGCGTGGAATCGAATTCTGAGGGCACCGATGGAATAACATCGCTGGTAGTTTCTTGGAAACGGCTTTTCAGGAGTTTCATTGGCTCGGGTGTGGTTTTTAATTTTCAGGGTTATGTTAAGAAATAAAATAAAAGTGGTGAGACACTTTATTTTTTTTCACTTAAAGCCACTTAAAGCCACTTAAGCCAAGTTAAGCAGATAAGGTGGGACCCACGATATCCTACCCACTTGGATGGATATTTGTGAGGTGGGGACCGCACGAGCCCCACCATTTCTTTTCCTCTAAGTAACACACCCGTGAAAACCTCTTTTAAAATAAGTCAACCGTGCGTTTATTGGAGTTAATAAAAGCCTCATTTATTGGGAAGTTAAGTCGTTACCATTAATTCATCGAACTAATGGTTCATTTCTTAACTTTGATTTTCAAATCATTGGCATGGGAATAAAATAAGACCAACACGTGTTTACTTGTGGGTTTCTTGTTGAGAGGAATTGGAGGAAGCTCTAAGTCTTGGAGATCTTCATCCTTCTTCGTGAATAATGCGAAGAACGCAAAGAATGAAAAGGAAGACGACCTCTGACAAAGGGCGATGAAGAACGCCAGATCCTTGGAGATCGACGGAACGACGTGACGATCCTCCTTCTGCGACGTTTCCTCCGTGATGTTCCTTCCCCACGACAATCTTCGATCAAAAACCGATTGAGGTAGGGGGTTGTGGTTTTTTTAATTCATTGTGAATTTTATCCTCAACATTGGTTTAAATGGTGCAATTAAATCTGTGTGTTTTTTACCCTCGGAGATCATCGACGCGACTCTGTGTACCACGACGACAGTGATGCTTCTTCCGCGATGCGACGATCCTCTTCTTCTACGACGGTCAATTCCACGATGAACTCACGTTCAATGACAACGTTGAGGTAGGGGTTGATTCTTTTAAATCCTTGTGATTTATACCCGTGGCGTATGATTAAATATTTGTTGTGAGACATTTAAAAACCGCTAACGCGGTGGGTGCGGACCAACGAATAAGTCCAAACCCACTGCCCTTTTCGTTCTTGGTGTACGGAACGGCAGATGACAACAAAAAAAGCCTCACTGGTGATGTGAGGTCCTCGTAGTGATGGACGGGCCTCAAGAGGACCATTGGCGAAGATGATGCGTTTTTCCGACCACCGAAACTCGTCCAGTGGTCCGCAGAGCAGCCCGCCGACGCGCATCGCCGGCACGGCGACCCTGGCACGCCTCGCTGGCAAGGTGGCACCGGCAGCAGGTGGTGGCGGCGCCCAGCGCGCTGCCAGAAGGAGCCTCCGTGGATTCAACCGCGGTGGTAGGGCGCGGTCCCACGACTGTGTGGGACCGTAGGGGGACGGGTTGCGACAGCCAGCCGCGTCCGCTGGCAAGGGCGACCCCACAGAGGGTCGCGGCTCCTTCACGCGGGGGCTGCATGCCCCCCGCTCCGCTCGGCCGTAACCGGCAAGTGCCAGCCGGGTCGCACCCAGGTCGGGCCGGGTTATGCCCATCCGGGTCAGACCCGGACCCGGGTCGGGTCCGCCCGGTTCGGGCCGACCCATGGGGGGTTGGGCCGGGTCGGTCCGGGCCTAGACCCCCCGTTTTCGGACCCTTGTTGGTCTTTTGCTCATAACATGAGCTACGAGCCTCCGATCGACGCACCGTTAGTACCATGCGATCCTTGGATCGAGAAGGTCATTTCGGTATATTACACTCAAGGTTTCATAGTACTTTGGGTTCGGCCGGGTCGGTTCGTTCACGAAACCGACCGGGCCCTCGGAGCGGAAACACTCATAACTTGAGCTCCAGACGTCCGATTGACGTGCCGTCAACTTTGATGGATTCCTCTTAGTGAGATGGATCTTTTGGCTTACTCTGCTTGAGGTTTGGACATATGTGGAGTATGGTTGGGTTGGTTTTGACTTAAAAACCAACCGGGCCCCTCAGACGAAAAAGCAAATAACTTTCAAACCGGGCGTCTGATTGACGCGCCGTCTGTGGCGTTGAGATCCTGTTGACGATACGGAACTTTTGGATACATCAACTCTGGACTATGTGTCAGTTGATGTATCAGCCTCTCGGCTCATGGAGCGGACCCTCCCGAACGAGCTTGCTGTGTGCGGGAACCCTAGAGCTGGCTGCGACTGCGACTACTACGACGACGACTATACAGAGATCCACTGTGGATTCGACAGCGACAACTACTGCACTCAGCGATCCTTTGTGGATCAGTGCTTCTGATCCTGTGTGGGTCCGATCCTATGTGGGTCAGCGCTCAGCGGTCCTATGTGGGCCAGCGCCTAGAGATCCTATGTGGGTCTGATCCTGTGTGGGTCTTTGCAGGGGTTAGTTACCTATCGATCATGTGTGGGTCAGATCCTTTGTGGGTCATTGTGGGGGTTAGTTACCTATCGATCCTGTGTGGGTCAGATCCTTTGTGGGTCATTGCGGGGGTTAGTGCCTATCGATAATTTGTGGGTCCGACGGCTTAGATGAATCAGTGGCAATATCTGATCATCTCTATCATCATACGAAGAAGTATACCTATGTGAGATAAATCCTATTTTGCTTTCCTTTGTGGATTGTGTTGTTCTATCCTGTGTGGACTATGTTTTGCTTTCCTGTCTGGACTGGGTTGTACTTGGGCTTGGAGGTTGGCGCAGGCTGGATTTAATGACTTAGGTATATGAATGGGAATATACCTAAGCAGTGTCGGATGTTACTTCGTGATTGTATATTTCCTTTGTGGTTTATCCTTTGTGGATTCTGGGAGACCTTCGAGGGTCTCGGGGTCCCTACTGAGTATCTTATACTCACCCCTGCACGGGCTATGCCTGCACTACGTTGTGTTGGCTACAGATGATGGATAGATCTGATCGTGGTTGAGGATTGCCGAGCAGGACGGTGCTTGGAAGTGCACCAATGGACATGACGTTCTCGGAGCAGAAAACTGGACCCGAGGAGCTGTGGAGGCTATCTGTACTCACCCTTCAGGTGGGATTTCAAGTGGACAGCTCGACGTTGTGGCTTTACTTTTCAGTTGCTGTTTTCCCTTCTAGTTGTACTTTACTTTCGGTTTAGGTTTGTATACTAACCCACTTACTTTTTTGCACTTACTATTGTACTTATTATCTACTTAGTGTCACTTTTATTGCTTTCTTGCTCTGTGGTGTTTGTTTACTTTACAAAGGCAATGCCTTCCCTTTTTACCGGGATTTACGCCTTGGTGCTAGTTGCCAGCCCCAGGCCTATGGAAGGCAGGCTTGGGGTAGTCACGGCACGGGCCCCAAGGACGGGTCGTGACAATGAGTATAATGGTATTCATGATATACTATGTCAAAGTACATTATACACACCATATAAAAGTGATTTGGTGTATAATAACAAAGAAGTCACAATGGAATGTAATTTGAGATGAAGTCACTTATAAAGACAGTATCCTTAGGTTAAGGACAAATCAAAGAAATAATTATGTGTAAAAAATATAAATACACTCAATATGATTGGATATTAAGTGTAAATCAATCAAAGTACATTCACACATATTCTTGTAAAAACAACACCAATGAATTGGATTCTAACCTCAACAAATGGAGATTGAGTTAAATTTACTGTTATCAAGTTCATTTCTATGACTTTAGAATTTATCAACCGAGTGATTATGTCTATCAAAATTATATGCACAGAAAGGGAAGTGGAAATTATGACATAATCAAAGGAATAATGATTCCACACATTATCTTGGAGTAAATTAATCGAGGAAGTATGAGTAAAGCCTAATGAGTAGAAATTGAAATTTCAAATTCCCTTATCGATTTGGTAACTTACAAAATATGCACCCATGAAAGAAGGATAATACAATGATGATGTAGATATCCATAAATTAAATTATATTAAACAATGAATATAGTCATGGGAAGTACACAACCCACATGCAATAAATAAGTGGTGAACAACGAAAATCTCACGGAATTAAAAGTGAGATAATAAACCCCTTACTTTGTATATTTTCCTTCGTAGAGGGTATGTTAACCTCATGTATAATTGTGAAATAATCATTATTAAATTATACAAGAATAATATACATTAATATTATATCATATATGATCTTTTAACATTTCTTTATTAATAATATCTTAGTATTATCGTCGTTTTGGGTGTTTACTTACTCATTTTCATTTATATGTTTTGTACATAAGTTTTCTTTGTTATGGATAAGTGGTATTTTATTCATATAAAGAATTATATAAAGTCATTAAACATTATTTTTAATCATAAAATGAGAATTAGACTTTCATGGATACGATGGGGAATGAATCTCATCACGTTTGTGGAGACGGTAGTCAGTACGTACGGACGAGCGAAAATATCATTCTTTTGATATTAAAATAATATATCATTGGATGGTATATCATATATATAGAATAATTATCATGTTATATTTATTATTTACATCAATTACACATCATTGTCATACCCATACAAATAATAATTTTTTGAATAACAATTACACCATGATGTGGAGACGGTAAGTCGTACATACGCGTGTATGGTGACATGTCATTAAAAGGATGAATAGAATACTAAATATGGTTATAATATATTTAAAATAACATCACAATATATATAATATTCTGGAGTTATTAGTTTATAATGGGAAAAACAAATAAATAATAAGTTGATGAAAAAAGGAACTTGAAAGAGGGTGGTGAAAACATTACCTCTTCTTCGGGTTCTTCCATTTGATTTGATCAAAAGGGCTCCATAGGTTGTCTTTCTGATCAAACTAAGGCATATAGGTTGACTTGAGGGAAGTTAATAGAATATTTGGGCTGGTTTTGTCTTAGAAAAAAGTTTTTTATGGTGTGAATTATTGAGTAGGGGAGTTCCCTTTTATAAGAGGGTGAAAGGGACCTTAGGAAAAGCTAGAAATATTATTTTATAGTAAATTTATATTCAATTTATAATGGCTAAAAAGTGGATTATTTAAATATTATGGTGGGTATAGGTCTAAAACCTCTCATCCAATTGGTTTTAGATAGGTTTCGGTCACTATATTATCTTTATCTTTTTTATTTAACTCTTAGTTAAATAGTATGACATTTACCATGTCTCATTGTATTTTTATATTATATAGTTCATAAACATACTATATACTTCTAAGTGACCACCAATTGGTCCATTAATGACACACCTATCATTATATAAGTCCTTTGGATGATATTTAGATTTTTAGTAATAGAATATTAATTAATAATATAATATATTTTTAAAAAAACTCATTTATGTCCATTTTGACACTATTTAATAACTGATTTCTGTTAAACCATAAAAACTTTATTAATTCGAACCAAATTCATTTAAGTAATCCTAACATGTCATATTGACCAATAAATTTCGTTTATGTTATCAAAAATTTCAATTTATATTTATTTTAACATTTATAATACCAATTATTTGATTCTTTCATTAATAACGAAAATACCACATCATTATTGTGTCATAAATAAATTTAATTATTCAATGTATTAAAATTATAAATAAAGTAAAATTATGTTGTAAATAGTTTTATCTTTATAATTATAATTTATTGTCTAAAATATAACATATATAACCCTATGTAAAAATTGTTTTCTAAAGGATATATGCTTCTATCATTTTTGTATTTACTTTATGTTAATTAATATAAAGTGTCATTATCACTTACAAATGGATCAATGGGGTCCCAAAATCGACCCAAAGATTCCCATGGTAAGCAATTTATCATCCAATAGGGTTATAACATGTGTTAGGGTAATTTATTATTATTATAATATTATTTTTTACCCTTATTTACCAGATTTACCCTTTAACCATGGTAAATATAATAATTACCGAAGTAATTATTCAAAATGATTAAAAATAAAAGCTACCTATTTAAAAAATTTGGACCTCCTTATTCTAAATATGGAATCCATTTTTCTATGTACAAAAAACAAATGTTTCATAAATTAATTTAAAATTAATTCTCGTTGTTGAAATAAAGAGCGTGTTTTTTAAGAAATAATAACTATCAAAAGATTGACACTAGTTTATGTCTAGTTTAAATGTGAAATTTAATCTAATTACCAATACCGGATTAAATGGTAAAAATATACTCTAATTATAAATTAAAACCTATCAATATTAAAAATTATCACTATAAATTATTTGGATTAAAAAATTTGGTTCTAATTAATGTTTAGTATTTTTCACTATTCATCAAAATTTGAATGTTTTCTAAAAAATACCAAAAATTCACCCTAGGCTAATTTTGATATTCCGAATCCAAAAATGATGTCCATTTTGAATGATAAAATTTATAAAATTTCAAAAAGTGGTTTTTAATATTCATAACAGCTAGTTTGATTGGTTGTGGTGTGTGTTAGAATTCGAAGTTGCGTACAACACACGGTACTGTATTATTCAAAGGGAAGCACACCGTGGAATCTTGGGGTATTACATTATCCCCTCCTTCAAATATTTTTTTGCTCAATTTTTTTTTAAAAATTTGTCTTGGGAATATAATGGAAAGTCCGACATCAGAAAAATTGTCAATATAACTATCACTTTAAATGAAAGAAAGAAATGTACAAAGGTCACCCAAGATTAACCATACTAGGATTCCATGTAAGAAAACATGGATATGGATGATAAAATATGTGTCAAGTTATGATATAGAGGGATAGATAACATGATCAAGAGAAAGTTAACAACAAGAAAACCACAAACTTGTGATGGGACAAACGGTCATCAGTCTCCCAGTAGGAAAAGTAAACGGACAACATTTTTTTTGTTTTATGTTACATTACATAAATATGAGGAATTAATTTATGGGATTGAAAAAGAATATAAAGATATTAAATTACATTTTAAGTAGAGTTTCATTCATTAATAAATTTCTACAACTAACTAGTTTTTTAAAATATGAGTATTCAAGAAGACATGGTCACACTTGAAGAGCTAGAATAAACTTCTATAGAATCGCATGATCCACGAAGGATGAAATATATATTTACCTCATATTTAGAGATTAATCAAAACCAAAATGGTTAGTATAAGATCTGATGATCCCCCAAAAAGATATTCCATTAGAGAAATAAACACTAATCTTAATTTATAAAACTAAACCAACAATACCCCAAAGTTAAATAAATACCATTCAATAAATAATTTTCCTTCAAATCCTTCAATATAATTACAACTAATATTGAAACCCAAACCATAGAAGAATTTGGTTATGTAGTCTTACTCGTAAAATTGTATCTCAAAATGACATAAACTACTCTTAAAGTCACATACTTAAAAGTAATTAACCTAATCACATATTCTCTATTATTTGTTAATCATTTCCATAAATAACCCAAATCACTATAAATCCAAAATAAAAACATAGATTAAAATCCACCATTACTCCTCAAATGAAATCCCATAGTATTCTATTTTGCTTGGGCATATAGTATTCCCAAAAAAGCGAACATCTTCCAAAATAACATTTATCACTTAAGCACTGAATCATTTTCCTATACTAAGGGTATTCATTTGATTAGACATAAGATCCCAAATCAACTTATTATTGATCAATAAAGTCATTTAACTAAAAAGAATTAGTTACACTAACCAGGGACTTCACATAGTCCAGTGGTAGGCGATAAATCTCAATCACACATTGGTTTTGGGTTGGATTCCCACAGCTTTGTCCGACGCGATGGGTTGTCACACAGTCTGCGTGTTGTCCTTTTTCAAAAACTATATTTTATAAAATTAACCAAATGAGATAAATTCATCAAAATAACCATAACATAATTTAACCACAAATGTTATCTCATACCTTTCATTTTCATCCCAAAATATAATAACTTGTAATTGCCTCAAACCCAATGATCATATAAAACCAAATGGTTATTTGTAACTATATCCACAAGAGAAAAGATAATTCTTCCTCAAATATCATTTTTATATGAAAAATTTCAAGGTTAAATATAAAAGAGAAAATTATTCCAAAGTAATCCCATCAACAAGGAGTACGAGTACTTTTAAAAATTTCCCAAACCATTTATTTCCACATAGTTTCTTCTTTGACCAAGAAAATATCCTATAGAATAGGTCATTCACTCGGGTAATGGCTAGGTCCCCTACATTTATGGAAAATAACTGTAAATGGATTCTTGGGACCATTTTTTTTATTCCATAGCAATCTTCATTTTTCCTCGGCAATTATTCACTTTAGGTCCTTCTTTCCGCACGTAAAGCATTTCTTTGTTACATTGAGACACTTTCATGGGTGTCTCCTTCCACATTTCTTATATGATGGTTATTGAGGATTATTTTCTCCATTGTCTCCACTGCTGGAGCTCTTATCATTCATCACCTTTATCTTCTTTATTGATTCTAGAAGTTGGTTAATATATATGTTGTTGATCATATTTTTGGAAAACTGATTTTTCATGAACACAATACATTTTACTCTTATCAACATTCCATTTTGTTGCTCATTTCCACCACTGTTCCCACCTTGTACTTCATTAGCAAAATTATTATGACATCTATGGTATTCAGCTGTTGACAAAAACCAGAAATCATTGTGTGAGTAACTTTTGTCATAAAATCATTGAGAGAATATCATGACACTATATTCTTAATTTAAAACACCTTAGTATTATGCAAGGTCATTTATTCTCATATTATATTAAAATATTTCAAATTAGTTTGTAAAGAAAATGTAAATTATCTTAAGCATTTTCCTCGGGAGTGTTGTAACCAAGAGTGCAACAAGGCCCGTTGTGGTGCACCAGTTCCCGTTTGAATCTAGCTCAAAGTAGTGTTTTCATGTTTAACCCCCAGTTACATCTGTGCTAGAGCCGCCTCTACCTGATCGTATCCACACAGAGATGTATTTCTCGGAAAACTCAAAAAATCTCTACAATAACAAAAATACAGGAAGTTCTTCTATACTAATCCTCAAAGTCCATCATAGGTCTATGTGCTGTAATCATAGTTTATCTGAATCTAGTTTCTATAGTTTGTTCTAAACTTCATCTGATACCAACTGTAATGCCCCGACCCCAAAAGCCCAGAGTTGGTGGATTATTACATAACATTGGAATGATAAAAAAAGATCATGTCTGAAAAGACCAATTAGTTTAGTACCCTTCGAATAACTAGATACATTCATAAAGTTTTCATTACATCATAATGTGAAAACTACAACAACATATTCTCTCTACATTCATATCCCCTTATACTATCCCTGTAGTTCATTCATAAAATACTTATTCACATCATGGGAAAAATAAAACATAGAAAAGGGTGAGCTCAAATGCCCAGTAAGGATAACAATATAGTGGAAACTTTCATAAATAAGCATAAACATTTAAGGCAATGTATAACTAAAACAAAAGCCTTTTAAACTTGAACTTCAGAATAACATGGTAGAAATAAAATGAAATAATTCCATTTACTTATTCACATGGATATTATACTAGTCGAATAATCACATGCAATATCAATAACCACTTTCATAATGATGGAATGCATAATGCCATACTATCATACAACATAATCAAAGCCTTTTTCCAAGACTACAAATAAGATTTTGTCAAGGCCTTTTTCCATGACAATAGTTTTTATAATGAGACTTACCGATGCATTGAAGATATATAGCAGGCTCCACCCATCACTTACTAAGTCCAATGCATTTCTCATATGGAAATTTTGAAACATAACATAAACATTCATATTGAAACTAAGATACATAATTTCAATACATTATCCAGAAACCATGAATGATATAAAAATAACACATCCATAGTCAAACATAACTCATTCAATACAATATTAAAGATTATATTGTAACAGATTAACCTCAATCGATAATAATGAAGGATAATGACATAGTTGAAAATAATCATAAAAAATATTTGAGAGAAATATCCCCTTATTCTTGAAATCATTTAAAAGTCACACTATTTGTCAAAAAGGCATTTAAAAATAGATTTTCGAATCAAAGTGTCCCATACCACTTTGAAAATTTTAAAAGGAATTTTAATTTTAAAAATTTAATGTCCATATAAATACATTCTTAAAATAATTTTAAAAAAATGGACATTAATGAGAAAGATTTAGAATAATAAATCATTAAAACATTTTAAAATGATATTTTAGTTAGAGTTCCTATCCAAAAGAGAGACACATGAATACAATATAATTGAGGTAATAAAAACCTTATAATATCATGAGAAAATAGGTATTCATGATATAATATGTCAAAGTACATTATATACACCATAAAAAAGTGATTTGGTGTATAACAACAAAGAAGTCTCAATGGAATGTAATTTGAGATGAAATCTCTTATAAAGACCGTATCCTTAGGTTAAGGATAAATCAATGAAATAATTATGTGTCAAAAATATAAGTACAATCAATATTATTGGATATTTAGTGTAAATAAATCAAATAAAATTCACACATATTCGTCTAAAAACAACACCAATTAATTGGATGCATAACTCAACAAATGGAGATTGAGTTAAAATTAACCTTATCAAGATCATATCGATGAATTGAGAATTTATAAATGGACTAATTATGTGTATCAAAAGTATATACACATAAAGGGAAGTTTAAATTATGACATAAGAAAATAAATAATGATTCCGCACATAATCTTCTAGTAAAATAATCAAGGAATTATGCATAAAGCCTAATGAGAGGAAATTGAAATTTCAAATTCCCTTATCGATTTGGTAATTTATGAAACATAAAACCATGAAAGAAGGATCATACAATGATGATGTAGATATCCATAAATTAAATTATATTACACAATGAATATAGTCATGGGTTGTACACACACCACGTGCAACAAATAAGTGGTGAACAATGGAAATCTCACGGAATTAAAAGTGAGATAAGAAACCCATTACATTATACTTTTTCCTTGGTAAAGGTTATTTTAAACTTTTTTATAATGGTGAAATAATTGTTATTAAATAATACAATAATAATATACATTAATATGATTTCATATATGTTATTTTAACATTGCTTTGTTAATAATATCTCAGTATTATCATCGTTTCTGGTGTTAGTTTACTCATTTACTTTTATATGTTTTGTTACCTAAGTCGTGTTTGTTATGGATAGGTATAGTGACCCATACTTTACATACATGGTTAATACTTCAAAATTGAAGCATACTTATTACAACATATAACATAACCATGAATGGACCGTATAGGTATAGTGTCTTTAGAAACTGGGAAACATAAACAACTGGTTCATAAAGCATCTACACTGTCTCCCATTTATTTCATCATATCTATAGTCCCTTTTTGGCATATCTTACTTAATACCCTTATTCCTGATCTGGGGAAAGAAAACATAAAAAAGGGTGAGCTCAAATGCTCAGTAAGGGTAAACAAAAGAAATATCAATTACATCAAATTCATAAGAACATAATATTTTGAAAATCATACCCTGCAAAAGAGATCATAATATCATAACATGGGATAAATCATGTTAGTTAAATGTAATCCCAATAATCATAACGTAAAACATGAAACATCGTGGGATACACACATAATCATAGAGAATCATTTCTTATTAGTCAAGACTCATTTCCAAGACTATCTTAGTGGACAAAGTCCATTTCTGAACCGAGTTCACTCCTCGTTTCAGTCTTGTTTCACTGAACCGGTTTAACCTGCAGTTCCAGCCCAGTCTATCTCATGAGATATAAAATCTTTTCCAAATGAATTGTATGGAGATATAGGTCACACCCATCTCATAATGATACCATTATTATGTGTGCCACAAAATCATAAATCATATATCATTGCATAACCCATGTAATAAAAATTGGATTCTTAAACATCGTGACATCATAAAAAAATTCATATAAGATAAAAGAATTCATAAAAATAATTCCATCACAACATGATCAAATCAATGTAATAATAGGGATAGAAACAAAACCCTATATTATCTTAGATGGAAAATAATTTGGATAAAAATAACTTGAACTCCATTCTTGAGGAAAATATCCTTTCTACTTCAAAAACATTTTTTCATTTCTTAACATGTCATACAATTTTAAACTAAAATAATTTGATTAAAAATAAACATGAAAACATGTAAAGAACGATTCTTGGAAATAATGTTTTAAAAATCCATTCATGACGTATAATTTAAAAAAAACATTCTTCTCGTACTTTTGTCGGAAAGTCAAAAAGTACCTCGTACGAAAAACGACAAAAGATTCCTTTCATATATTTTACTAAAAAATCACCGAAGGGTAAAATTGGGTTTAAACAATTTTAGGTGGATGTAAATAATATTACATATTGAAGAAACATGGATGTGGATGATAAAATACACCCCAGTAAATACCAAAGTATAAACAATCTCAGATAAAAATGAGACTGTAGTATTTTCCCTTACCTTAGTTCTGATTTGCGTCGTAAGTGTCCGATCCTCCGGTATAATGATTTAAATAATGTTATTGACTTATTCCAGAATCATACTTATTTTTATGATATCATATATGGACATATTCTTAGCTTCCTATTAGTAATATTTCATTACTACTTGTTATTGGGGTGTTTATTACTTTTTGTTCTTATGCGTGTTTTGTCGAATAAATTTTATATTCTTCTCTTTAGGTTATATATACATCATTTCCAGAATGTTATTAGTGTAATATATATCATATACATTCATTCAATTCATTTATATAATCATTATTCAATGAAGATCATGTAGAACGAGTCGCATCACATCGGGGAGACGGTATTCCGTACGTACGCACAAGTGATGATATCGTTCCCATGATCGTGGAATTGTATTGGAGTGTATGTATACTATTTCAGAATCAATATAAATTTACAATAATCATATATAGTTATTATTTACACCATTATACCAATCCAAGTAAGGTGGTGGGGGAAAATAGATTACACCATGGTGTGGAGACGGTATTCCGTACGTACGCACGCGCGGTGATTTCATTTTCCGTAGGATGGATAGATGGTGAAATAGGGTTGTTTCATACTTATAATAAAATATAAGTATATGAGTGATAATTATGTTATTAATTCATAATTAAACATATAATTAAGAAGAAGTGGAAGAAGAAATAAAGTTGAAAGAATCAGTAACGGACATTACCTCTTCTTTGAAGCGCCTCTTTGAGACCTCCCCTTGGGGCACTACAATTCATATTTGAAGAAGAACAGGACCTATAAGATATTTATAAAGAAGTTGGGAAGTGAAATGGGAAGGTATTGGCCAAGAATGAACGCTCAAATTGGTGTGGGGAGGAGAGGGAGGAGGTGCCATTTTGTAAGGGAGGAGAGGGGCACCTTTGGAAAAATAAGAAATATTAGTTTATATTAAATCCCAAACCCACATAAAAACTTCCAAAATGACTCATATCCGAAGATTAGATGAGATAGGGTTGTAATATTATCATCCAATAAAATTTAAACATGTTAGGAATTTATTTTAAACATTATCAACTTGATTTATCCTTATTTATCAATTTAATTTTATTTGTGGCAATAATATTCTAAATTTTAAATTATTATAAATAATTACATATGTGTTTTTAATTTTAAATAATTTGACCCTTTATGACATTGTAGACCATATAAATTTTAATTTATAATTTTTAAATATTTTTGTGATTTTTAAACAATTTTATAAAATTTTATTTTTATAAAATAACAATACTGTCAATTTTGACAGTATTCGTTTATTTGAATTTAAATAAAATATATACAGAGGATATGTTCGAACTAAAAGCTTTAATAGATCCATAAAATTTTATATGTATCTAAAAAATTAGTGGATCACATTAAAGAGTTCATATAATATTTATTTTAATATTTTTAAAACCATTTATTTTATATTTTAATTAATAAAATAATTTCAACATCACAATTGTGTCATAATTAATGATAATTATTTAATCCCTAAAAATTATAACTAAAATCCTATGATGTAGATAATTGTATTAGCGTTCTGGAGACTATTAATGTTCGAAGTTTCATTAAGTTTATCAGTAAATTGAAATTATTATACTTATAAGATTTAAGAAAATGACATGTTGTCACATTCATTGTTTTTAATAATAATTATATTATTTTCATGGAGAAAAGACCATTAAATGAATCTAATCCGACTCTTAGGTGATATGGGTCTACTTTTAGTCATCAAATAGGATTTTGGTAGGTGTTAGGGTAATTTTATAATCTTATATTTACCCTTAATTACCCGATTTATCTTTAACTATGGTAAATAAAATTTACCGTAGTTACTATTAATAATGCCCAAAAATAAAAAGTAGCCTATTAACATAATTTGGACCCATAGATTCTGAATATGGAATCCATTTTTCAAAATTCAAAACATATAAGTTGAAGTAATTAATTTGAAATAAATCCCGTTGTTAAGAAAAGAGGTTTTAGAAGTTACAACATTGCCAAAGATTGAAATGTTTTTACCTATGAATTAAATGTGAAATTAATGATAATGACATAAATAATATTAAATGGTAAAAATATATTCTATTTATAATTTAAAACCATAAAATATTATAATTTAACCATATAAACTATCTCAATGAAAAAAGTTGTTTTTAATTAAAAATTAGCGTATTTTTACTATTCATCAAAATATGGAAGTAATCAGAAAAATATCAAAAATTTATCCAAAGTAAATTTTTATACCCTGATTCAAAAGAAGAATTTTATTTTGTCAAATTGAATTTATAAACAAGTCATAAACTAGATTTAATGTGGGTGCGCCATCAAAAGGTGGAAAAACTGTATTTTTTGAAAAATACTTATTTTACCCAAAAAATTTATTTTGTTATCTTACCATGTTCTAGAAAATGGGTAAGATGAATAATAATGTTATAAAATTCATAATGTAGTTAATACTATTTATAACGGCTAGTTCATAATAATATATCGTTGTTTAGTGAAACCTGGTGTTGCGTACGACGCAAGTTATCGAGGAAGGTCGTGATTTAATGTAAAGCAAGTCAAGCTAGTGTTGTGTGTAGTGAAAGACTACTTTGATGATTTATATAACATAAAAATAAAATATTTCTCATAAAAGTCTTGGGTGTTACATTCTACCCCCCTTAAGATGAATTTCGCCCTCGAAATTCGTCACTTTGTAACAAACATATGAGGATACCTCTCACTCATCATATCCTCAAGCTCCCATGTAGCTTCTCCTAATTGGTGGTTCCTCCATACAAATTTTACCAAGCAAGTGGTCATGTTCCATAGGACCTTTTTTCTACGATCCAGAATCTCTATCGGCTGTTCTTCATAAGAATAATCTTACTCCAACGGTACAACTTCTGAGCTGAGTACATGTGAAGGATCAGGTATGTACTTTCTCAGGAGAGATACATAGAACACATCGTGAAATTGAGAGAGATTCGGTGGAAGCGCCAATCGGTAATCTACCTTCCCAACACGATCCAAAATTTCAAAAGGACCAATATATCTAGGGCTCAACTTTCCCTTTTTTCCAAATCTCATTACGCTTTTCCAAGGAGATGTTTGTAAGAACACTTTATCACCCACTTCAAACTCTAGATCTTTTCTTTGGTTGTTGGCATATCTTTTTTGTCGACTCTGAGCTACTCTTATGTGTTGTTGAATATATCTGACCTTTTCTACCATCTCATCAACAAGATCAGGTCCTAATATCTTTCTTTCCCCAACATCATCCCAGTAAGTTGGAGTCCTACATTTCTTTCCATAGAGAGATTCATAAAGAGCCATATGAATACTGGAGTGAAAGCTATTATTATAATAAAATTCCACCAAAGGTAGGTGTTGATCCCAATAACCTTTGAAATCCATAGACCAAGCTCTCAACATATCTTCTAGAGTTTGAATTGCCCTCTCAGACAGACCGTCTGTCTGAGGATGATAAGCAGTGCTGAAACTCAACTCTATATCTAGGGTATGCTGAAGACTTCTACAAAACTTTGAGGTAAACCTTGGATCCTGATCAGATATAATAGAAAGTGGTACTCCATGCAATCTTACCACTTCCTTTACATATATCCTGGCAAGCTGATCTAGAGAGAAATCCTCTATAATAGCAATGAAGTGTGCAGACTTTGTAAGACGATCAACTATGACACAGATAACATTATTGTCGTTGGATGTTTTAGGATGTCCAGTGACAAAGTCCATAGTGATGTTTTCCCATTTCCATTCAGGTTTGGGTAATGGTTGTAACATCCCCTTAGAATTATGTCTCTCAGCTTTAACTTACTAACAAACCAAGCATCGAGAGACATATTCCGCAACATATCTTTCCATGCCATCCCACCAGAAGTACTCTTTCAGATCCCTATACATCTTCAAGATTCTCGGATGAATAGAGAATGGAGAACTATGAGCCTCATCCAGCAGCTCCTTCTTTAATTCTTTGATTGGAGGAACACAAACCTGATTCCTGAACTTTATTATCCCATCACAATCAAGGTTGAATTCAAGTACATTTCTCAAGTTCTTTTGTAACTCCACATCTTCTTTCTGGGCCTCTTTAATCTTCACATGTATAGATGGTTGAACATTCATTAGAGAAAGATATGATTTTTCCCCTTCCATTATAATTCCAAGATCCATCCTTTGTAAATCCATAAATATTGGATCTTTTGTGATCCTCATCTTGGATAATATAGCATGGTCTTGTCGACTTAATGCATCTGCCACCTTGTTTGCTTTCCTAGGGTGGTAATGAATTGAGCAGTCGTAACCCTTAATCAGCTCCAACCATCTACTTTGGTGAATATTCAGATCCTTTTGTGTGAAAATATACATTAAACTTTTATGATCAATATAAATATCACACCTTTCACCATGAAGGTAATGCCTCCAAATCTTTAATGTAGAGATTACTGCAGCTAACTCCAAATCATGAGATGGGTAATTTTGCTAATGGATTTTCAACTGTCATGAGGCATAAGCTATCACCATATCATTTTGCATGAGAACACATCCCAGTCCCTTCTTGGATGCATCACTATAGATCACAAACCTTTCTCCACTGCAAGGTAGTGTGAGTACAGGTGCACTGGCTAACCTTCTTTTTAGCTCTTTGAAATTTTCTTCACATTCCTCTGTCCAAACAAACGTAACTCCTTTTCAGGTCAACTTGGTGAGTGGGTTAGATAACCATGAAAAATCATTCAAAAAACTTCGGTAATATCCAGCCAAACCAAGAAAACATATGATCTCAGTTACTATTTTTGGTCTCAACCATCTTTCAATAACCTTTGTTTTTCCTGGATCCACAGATATCCCCTCTTTTGAGATTATGTGACCCAAAAAAGTAACTTTTTGAATCCAAAATTCACACTTGGTAAATTTGGCATAAAGCTTCCCCTTTCTTAGGGTCTTCAATATAATTCTCAAGTGATATTCATGTTCTTCCTTGCTCTTTGAATAGACAAGAATAACGTCTATAAAGACTACCACAAACTGATCAAGATATTCTCTAAAGACTCTATTCATCAGTTCCATGAAGATAGCAGGGGAATTAGTAAGACCAAATGGAATCACTATATATTCATAGTGTCCATACCTTGTGCGGAAAGCCATCTTTGGTATATCCTCCCTTTTGACCCTTAATTGATGATACCCTGAACAAAGATCAATCTTAGAATATTATTGAACTTCGTGTAGTTGGTCAAATAGGTCATCAATGCGTGGGAGAGGATATTTGTTCTTGATAGTGATCTTGTTATGTTATTGATAATCAATGCAGAGTCTCATTGATCCATCTTTCTTCTTAACAAATAGAACAGGTGCTCCCCAAGGTGACGCACTAGGGCATATGAATCCTTTATCAAGATTCTCTTGGAGTTGCTTCTTCAATTCATGCAACTCAATTAGGGAAATTCTATAAGGTGTCTTTGAAATAAGCAAATCACCTAGTATGAGTTCTATTGAAAATTCAACTTCACGATTTGGTGGAATACCTAGAAATTCATCTGGAAAGACATCATCAAACTCCCATACAATGGGCATATTATTAATCATGAGTTTCTCTCCAACAATTTGAGATAAATAACCTTCATTTAGTGGAATAAAGACCCATAAGATGGATGAAATTTCCACTGGAAGGTTATGTTCATCCTTGGATCGATAGACGATCATAGATTGATCTGGAATATGAAATGTGACTTCCCTTATTTGTAAATTGATATGATCTCCATATAAATAAATCCAATCCATGCCAAGAATCACATCAAATTCCACTATAGGAATGATCACAAGATTTCCAGGAAGCACTTTCCCACAAACTTCAATCAGAGAAGAATTGTAAAATTTTGATGCGACTGTTGTGACATTACGAGTTGTCACAGCCAACTCAACATCTAATTGTTGAGGTAATATGGTGATACCCTTATAAAATTATTCAGAAATAAAAGAATGGGTGGATCCAGAGTCAAATAAAACATTTGCTACTTTATATTGGATGGTAAGTGTACCTCTCACCACTTTGTTGTCGTACTCCACATCACCGATAGTAATTGCATTTGAATTTCCTTTATCTTTGGCCTTAAGAGTTTTTTTGATGTCGATCATCATGATCAACCCTTGGATTTGGGAATTGATTGGCATAATGCCCGATCTCCTTGCAATTGAAACATTGAAGTGTAGTAGGTTCATTCTGTGTATCCCTTCCTTTGTTTGCATCATTAGACATCTTCTTCCCATTATTTTGATATTAAATTGCCTAATGACTTTTTTTCCACACTTATAACATTTTCTTGTCCCCTTAAGGCAATTTCCTCCATGTTTCTTTCCAGACGTTGAGCATAAGGGAAAACTCATCTTCTTTTCAGTGTGGTCTTTAGATTTTCCATTGAATTCCATTTTCCTCTTCTTAACAAAACCATGTGACGGATGGGTTAAACCAATATCCACCTCAACCATGCGAGCACATCGAAATATTTCCTCGTAGCTATTAAAGTCTCTTATGGCTAATTCCCTTCAATGACTTGGTTTTAAAACACTAAAGAATCGATCGATCTTACTCTTCGGTTAGATAATAATTCCAGAAGTGTACCTTGCAAGTCATATAAAATTTTCTTCGTAGGTACCAACGGATTCATCATACTTTTGCTTTAGTTAAATAAACTCCTTATTCATCATTGTTTGAAGAATATGAAGGAAATACTTATTGAAAAATAAGTTCTTGAACTCGTCACATTCCATGGACTCAATTTCATCCCTTTGCCTCATATTTTTAATATGATTCCACCATTGATCAGAATCACCTTCCAAATGATATACTACTAAGATGACTTTATCATGTTCATAACATTGAACAACTTAAAATATCTATTCAGTGGTACTGATCCATTGTTTAGCCACTAATGGATCAGAAGTCCCGCTGAATGAAGGTGGACGCTGCCTCATGAAGGATTCGACAGAATGTTGCTCCTTCCTTTGCTCATTTGGAACTCCTGCATGATTCATAGCTTGAGAATGTTGTGTGAGCATGACTACAAGATTTTTCATTCCAGCTCCCATAACATTTGGTTTCTCAGGGGGACAATCATTTCATTGGTCGTCACATTCCGCATTAACACATTTTCTTCGGGTTCCAGCCATTGACAAAAACCACAAAAAATAGTGTGAGAAACACTAATTATAATAGGAAAACCACATAATCAAGAATAAAATTTCACACTTAAGGTCTTATCATAGGTTGTTCATGGCCATTCCAAAAACACTAAGATTGTGTTCTATGATTAGGCTTATCCTTAGGGATCTTACTAAGGCTTTCACATCCTAGTTTCCAAAGGTTGACTATACCTTTCCTCTGATACCAACTATAGAAACCCGTACATTACATACATGGATAATACATCAAAATTGAAGCATACTTATTAAAACATATAACAAAACTGTGAATGGACCATATAGGTATAGTGTCTTTAGAAACTGGGAAGCATAAACAACTGGTTCATAAAGCATCTACACTGTATCCCATTTATTTCATCATATCTATAGTCCATTTTTGGCATATCTTACTTAATACCCTTCTTACTGAACTGGGGAAAGAAAACATAAAAAAGGGTGAGATCAAATTCTCAGTAGGGGTAAACAAAAGAAATATCAATTACATAAAATTCATAAAAACATAACATTTTAAAAATCTTACCCTGCAAAAGATATCATAATTTCATAACTTGGGATAAATCATGGTAGTAAAATGTAATCCCAATAATCATACCATAAAACATGAAACTTTGTGGCATACACACATAATCATAGAGAATCATTTCTTGCTAGTCAAGACTCATTGCCCAGACTATCTTAGTTTACAAAGTCCATTTCTGAACCGAGTTCACTCCTCATTTCAGTCCGGTTTTACTGAACCGGTTTAACCTGCCCTTCCAGCCATGTCTATCTCATGAGATATAAAATCTTTACCCAATTCATTAGAGGGAGATATAGGTCCCACCCATCTCATAATGATACCATTCTTATGTGTGCCACAAAATCATAAATCATACATCTTTTCATAACCCATGTAATAAAAATGGGATTCTTGAACATCGTGACATCATAAAACAATTCATATAAGATAAAGGAATTCATAAAAATAATTCCATCACAATATGATAAAATCAATGTAATAATTGGGATAGAAATAGAACCCTATATTATCTTAGATGGAAAATAATTTTGATAAATAAAACTTGAACTCCATTCTTGAGGAAAATATCCTTTCTACTTCAAAAACATTTTTCCTTTCTTAACATGTCATATAATTTTAAACTAAAAAACGTTGATTAAAAATAAACATGAAAACTTGTAAAGGATGCTTCTTGGAAACAATGTTTTAAAAATCCATTCATGCTGTATATGTTAAAAAAACATTCTTCTCGTAATTTTGTCAGGAAGTCAAAAAGTACCTCGTACGAAAAACAACAAAAGATTCCCTTCATATCTTTTACTAAAAACTCACCGAAGGATAAAATAGTATTAAAAAAATTGTAGGTGGATGTAAATAATATTACATATTGAGGAAACATGGATTTGGATGATAAAATACACCCCAGTAAATACCAAAGTATAAACAATCTCGGATAAAAATGAGATTGTGATATTTTCCCTTACCTTAGGTCTGATTTTCTTCATAAGTGTCCGAACCTCATGTATAATGATTTAAATAATGTTATTGACTTATTTAAGAATCTTAATTATTGTTATGATATCATATATGGTCATATTATTAGCTTCTTATTAGTAATATTTCATTACTACTTTTTATTCGGGGGTTTATTACTTTTTGTTCTTATGCGTGTTTTGTCGAATAAATTAATATTCATCTCTTTAGGTTATATATACCTCATTTACAGAATTTTATTAGTGTAATATATATCATATTAATTCATTAATTTAATTTATATAATCATTATTAAATGAAGATAACGTAGAACGAGTCGCATCACATCGTGGAGACGACATTCCTTACGTACGCACGAGCGATGATATCGTTCCCATGATCGTGGAATTGTATTTGAGTGTATGTATACTATTTCAGAATAAATATAACTTTACAATAATCATATATAGTTATTATTTACACCATTATACCCATCCCTGTAAGGTGGTGGGGGAAAATAGATTACATCACGGCGTGGAGACAGTATTCCGTACGTACATACGCGCGGTGATTTCATTTTTTGTAGGATGGATAGATGGTGAAATAGGGTTGTTTCATACTTATAATAACATATCAGTATATTAGTGATAATTATGTTATTAATTCATAATGAAACAACTAATGAAGAAGAAGTGGAAGAAGAAATAAAGTTGAAAGAATCGGTAACAGACATTACCTCTTCTTTGAAGCGCCTTTTTGAGACCCCCTCTTTGGGCACTAAAATTGGTCTTTGAAGAATACCAGGACCTCTATGATGTTTCTAGGGAAGTGTGGGAGTGAAATGTTCATGTATTTGCCGATATTGAAGGCTCAAATTGGTTTGAGGAGGAGAGGGAGGAGGTTCCATTTTATAAGGGAGGAGAGGGGCACCTTTGGAAAGATAAGAAATATTAGTTTATATTAAATCCCAACCCCACTTAAAAACTTCCAAAATGACTCATATCCAAATATTAGATGAGATAGCGTTGTAATATATTCATACAATAATTTTTAGACATGTTAAGAATTTATTTTAAACATTATCAACTTGATTTATCCTTATTTATCAGTTTAATTTAATTTGTGGTAATAATATTCTAAATTTTAAATTATTATAAATAATTACATATGTGTTTTTAATTTTCAATAATTTGACATATTATGAAATTTTAGACCATATAAATTTTAATTTATAATTTTTAAGTATTTTTGTGATTTTTGAAAAAATTTATAATATGTTATTTTTATAAAATAACAATAGTGTCAATTTTGACACTATTCATTTATTTGACTTTAAATAAAATATATACAGAAAATATGTTCAAAATAAAAGGTTTAATAGATCCATAAAATGTCATATGTATCTAGAAAATTAGTGGAGCGCATTAAATAGTTCATATAATATTTATTTTAATATTTTTAGAACCATTTATTTGATATTTTAATTAATAAAATAATTTCAACATCACTATTGTGTCAAAATTAATGATAATTAATTAATCCCTAAAAATACTAAATAAATTTCTATGATGTAGATAATTGTATTAGCTTTCTGTAGATTATTCATGTTCTATGTTTAATTAAGTTTATCACGAAATTAAAATTATTATACTTATAAGATTTAAGAAAGTGACATGTTGTCACATTCTTTGGTTTTAATTATAATTAAAATATTTTCATGGAAAAAATTCTATTAAATGAATCTAATATGACCCTTAGGTGATATGGGTAGACTTTTAGTCATCCAATATGATTTTGGAAGGTGTTAGAGTAATTTTATAATCTTATATTTACCCGTAATTACCTGATTTACCTTTAACTATGGTAAATAAAATTTATCGTAGTTACTATTCTTAATGCCCACAAATAAAAAGTATCCTATTTACATGATTTGGACCCACTGATTCTGAATATGGAATCCATTTTTCAAAATTCAAAACATATAAGTTGCAGTAAGTAATTTAAAATAAACCCCGTTGTTAAGAAAATGGGTTTTAGAAGTTAAAAAATTGCCAAAGATTGAAATGTTTTTACATATGAATTCAATGTGAAATTAATGATAATTGAATACATTATATTAAATGGTAAAAAAATATTATATTTATAATTTTAATCCATTCAATATTATAATTTAACCATATAAATTATCTCAATGAAAAAATTTGTTTTTAATTAAAAATTAGCATATTTTTACTATTCATCAAAATATTGAAGTTATCAGAAAAATATCAAAAATTTATCCAATGTAAATTTTTATACCCTGATTCAAAAGAATAATTTTATTTTGTCAAGTTTAACTTATAAAAATTTCAAAAACTAGATTTAATGTGGGTGCGCCATTAGAAGGTGGCAAAACTGCATTTTTTTAAAAATACTTATTTTACCCGAAAAATTTATTTTGTTCTCTTAACATGTTCTAGAAAATGTGTAAGATGAATAATAATGTTATAAAATTAAAAATTTAGTTAATAATATTCATAACGGCTAGTCCATAATAATATATCGTTGTTTAGTGAAACCCGGTATTGCGTACGACGCAAGTTATCGAGGAAGGTCGTGATTGCGTGTAAAGCAATTCAAGCTTGTGTTGTGTGTAGTGAAAGATTCCTTTGATGATTTATATAACATAAAAACAAAATATTTCTCATAAAAGTCTCGGGTGTTACAATAGTTTGTATATTATTAATATACATAATAATATCAAGTCCTTAAACATTATTTTTAATCATCAAATTAGTATTAGCCATGCATGGATATGATGAGGAATGAATCTCATCGCGTTCGTGGAGACGGTAGTCCGTACGTACACACAAGCAACAATATCATTCTTTTGATATCCAAATAATATATAATTAGATGTTATATAATATATAAATAATAATTATAATGTTATATTTATTATTTCCATCAATTACAGATCATTATCATACCCATCAAAATAATGATGTTTTGAATAATAATTACCCCACGACGTGGAGATGGTAAGCCATACGTACGCACATATGGTGACATGTCATTCAAAGGATGGATAGAATACTGAATATGGAAGTACAATATTTATAATAACATCATACTATATAGAAGATAACAGAGTTATTATTTTAGAATGGGAAAATCAAAGAATGAAGAAGTTGAACAAGAAGTGAACATGAAAGAGGGTGGTGAAAACATTACTTCTTCTTCGGGTTCTTCCTTTCGATTAGATCGAAAGGGCTCCTTAATATGGGTTTCAGATAAAAATAAGGAATCTAACTTGAATTGAAGGAATTCGATAGAATATTTGTGCTAGGGTTGGCTAAGCCAAAAGGCATTGAAGGTGTGAATTAGTGAGTAGGGGGAGTGCCCTTTTATAAGAGGGGTGAGGGGCACCTTAGGAAAAGCTAGAAATATTATATTATAATATATTCATATTCAGCTTCTAATGGCTCCAAAGTATATTATATAGAGTTTACGGTGGTTATAGTTCTAAAACCACTCAACCAATAGTTTTTAGACAAGTTTAGGTCACTATTTTAACTTTATTTTTTGATTTAACTATTAGTTAAATTGTTTGACATTTACCATGTCTCTTTGTATTATAATATTATATAGTTAATAAACATACAATATACTTCCAAACTACCCCCAATTGATCAATTAATGATACACATATCATTATATAAGTCTGTTGGCCAAACCAGAGATTTTTAGGAATATAATACCAATTTATAATATAATATTTGTTTTAAAAACATATTTATGCCAATTATGACATTGTTTAATTTTTTTTTCAAAAGTCATAAAACTTTAATAACTCGATACAAATTCATTTATGTAATACAAACATGTTATATTAACAAATAAAATTCTTGTATGTCATCAAAACATTCCAATTATATTTATTTTAACATTTATAATACCACTTATTTGATTCTTTCATTAATAAGGAAAATACTACATCATTATTGTGTCATACATAATTTTAATTATTCAATGTCTAAAAATTATAAATAAAATACCATTATCTATGAAATATATTTATCTTTCTAATGAATATTTATAGTCGAAAATATAACATATATAACCCTATGTAAAATTTTATTTTCTAAAAGATATATCCTTATGTCATTTTTGTATTTACATTAACTTAATTAATATAAAGTGTCATTATCACTTAAAAGTAGATACATGGGGTCCCAAAATTGACCCAAAGATGTCCATGGTCGAACATGTATCAACCAATAGTTTTAGGACACGTTTTAGGGTAATTTATTATTATTATAATATTATTTTTTACCCTTATTTACAGGATTTACCTTTTAACCATGGTAAATAAAATATTTACCAAAGTAATTATTCTAAATGTATAAAAATAAAAGTTACCTATTTAAAAAAATTGGACCTCTTGATTATAAATATGGAATCCATTTTTCTAAATTAAAAACATAGATGTGGAAGAAATTAATTTAAAATTAATTCACGTTGTCAAAACAAAGACCATGTTTTTTAAGAAATAATAACTATCAAAATATTGACACTTGTTTATGTCTAGTTTAAATGTGAAATTATATCCAATTACCAATATTGGATTAAATGGTAAAAATTTATTCTAATTATACTTTAAAACCCCTGAATAGTATAATTTATCACTATAAATTATATGGATTAAAAAATTGTTTTTAATTAATGTTTAGTATTTTTCACTACTCATCAAAATTTGAATGTTTTCTAAAAAAATACAAAACAATTCACCCTAGGCTAATTTCGATATTTCAAATCCAAAAATGATGTCTATATTGAAGGAATAAATTTATAAAATTTCAAAAAGTGGGTATTATTATTCATAACGACTAGTTTGATTGTTTGTGGTGTGTGTTAGAACATGAAGTTGCGTACAACACTTGCTACTGTATTATTCAAAGGGAAGTGTACCATAGAATCTTGGGGGTTACAATAATAATGATTTGTGGAATTTATGAAATTTTTTTCTTAAATAACCTTATATTGGTGGGGGAATGATGCATTCTCTCTCTACTATGGGTAATAATTAAAATCCATTATAATAGATAATATGTACAATTTAGGGGCCTACCCATTTGGGTTATAGTTTTGGAGGTTTCTTAACTGGAATCATTGGGATCATGAGAGCGAGTACCATATCCCATTGGAGGAACGGATAAAGGCAAACATTTTTATTGAAGGCTCGTGTGATCTGATTCTAGTGGACTTCAAGGTTATGTAGTGTACACAACCATTTCAAATCGAGTGTCTCTAATTCATTCAATAAAATTTTTTATTTATCATCATCTAAGAGTTTTCTAAAAACATATATTCATAAGGATAGAAACTATAATTTAATGGGAAACACTACCTTAGTTCTATAAAATAATGAATACAATGTTTCTTGAGTTGTGTTATGCGTAGTGGTAAGATTGGACCATAAATCATGGAGGAGCTTATCCATCCAAGAATTATTGTATTTATTCTCCATTTTCTAGAGTATATTTGACATAGTCTTATTAATGACCTTTGGTTTCTCATTTCAACTAGAATATAGTATGATGTTGGAATCCATGTTGTAATCCAAGTAGAATTTCATCAATTCAGTAGAAAATATGTCGGTGTCATGGACAAAAAGTATCATGTGAGGGACGTTGAATCTAGAAATGATATTAAACTTCATGAATATGGTCCAACAAAATTCATTCCCCATATAGAAAAAGTCCAGTAATAGTAATATGTATGTATAAATTTTAGGGGTAAATGGATGAATTTTGAATCAACATAGTATTCATTACATTTAAGGGTGTATTCCTCACAGTCCTATATAATTATTTTCCAGTAGTAACCAAGTCTTCTGATTTGGTGAGAGGGCCTAGCCTAAGACTGATGAGCACAACATGAACCTTCATGTAATTCTACCATTATAGAGGTAACCTCTATTTCTGCTATGAATATCTGTATTATTTCATTGAAGCCTCTCTTGTAGAAGGTTTTTTCTCATTTGGTCCATCCCATAGGGTAAATTTCACTTCATGATGTTGAATCTGTTCCTATTCATCTCAATACATTGGGAGAGTCCTCTTTTGGAGATAATCAATTATGGTATCTATCCATTTAAAGGTGTATACCCGTTTATGAAGCTATGAGGAGGTGTTGATATGATTGATTTCTTCCACATCGTAGATGAAAACCAGTGATTCCATCCTTCATTGTTTTATTTGAAAGACCACCTTATCCTGATTAGGGTTAGACCGAACTATATCTACATTTTCTAGTGTGTTGGCATGATCATTCTATGATTGTGTGGCATAATGAAATGTGTGTTTGAATTGTAACTCTTCCATTAGTCTTATGACATTTCTTGTGAGAGGATACAATTCTTTCTTTTGGATGATATATTCTACATTAATCTGCTTTATCACTATCTTTGTGTACCTATTTGATGTTTAGGTAGGATATTTTCACTTCTAAGGCTAGATCCAATATAATGTTAAGGGATTGAAATTTTTTCTCATTATTAGTGCATCATTTAGATAGTGATAAAGGGTGGGTAGAAATTACTTCGGGGAAATAAATATAATCCCCAAGCCAACCCAGTTGATATTTGGGTATTCTAGTCTTTTGTTGAAAGGAATTCGGTAGATCCCATCAAAATACATTTCTAACATACTTGGAGTATCATTGGTATAGAAAACCTCCCCAGCTAGAATTTTAGTATCCACTGGTGTACTCTCTTATGAAGGATGTTCCATGAGAGAATCATCCAGGGGGTACCCGATCACTAACTTATTTGACATGAACTGATTCTAAAAATATTCTATAATAACCTCCCATCAAGAAAAACTCCTATTCAATATAGGACAACCATGGACATATTTGAGTGGTTTGATATGATAGACCAGGTTGACTTTTTGGTGCTACAAGTAATTCTTTATCATTTTCACTACAAATATGAGAGCAAGGTCAATCTTCTAGATATAATAATATTGGGTCTAAGTTATTAACATTTCTTGGATATGGTATTTGAGACTATTATTAGTCCCTCCATAGTTTATCTTTGTAAAAAGAGTTCTAGGTGATTATTCCATAATAGCAACCTATACGATTAGTGGATTTCCTTCCACCGGTGGTATTAGGACTAGTGGGTGTAGCATGTTTGATTTGAAACTCTCAATGGCTTATTAGAAGACATCATACCATTTTTAGGTTACTCCCTTATTCCTTATATTGTTTATGAGGAGGGATTTCCAAGCAAGGATGGAAATGAAACTCATAATGATGGAGAGGTTTCATTTGATCCCACTAAATTATTTAATATTTAGAGGGGGTGAAATTTCTATTATTGAACTATTATTTTTATGTTTAACCTCAATTCCTTAATGGCGTATAACAAATCAAATGAATATCTCTAACATTACCCTAAAAACTCACTTCTATGAGATCATCTTCAGGCAATGTTTTCACAGATTTTCCAATACTATTTGGAGTTCCATGAAGTGATCAAATTGTGTTCATGATTTTACCACCAGGTATTAGAATTAAAATTCATATATTCATCAGAATAAAGACTTACAGATTTTTTACATTGTGATTTTATAAGTACTTCCAGTTTTCATTAATATAATGGTAATTATCTAATACAAAAATATCCCTAGGGTTCTCAGATGGTAGTGGATTCCTCATCTTCAATGGACATCTCTATTTGATTGTATCCCTTGTAACAATCCATGAATTAATATAATTGGAAGCTAATAGTTTCATTTATCACGATTTCTATTATAGGTAATGGAAATCATAATTTGTGAGGAGTGGTCTACAGTCTCTAAAATATTTACAAAACCTAATAGAAACATTACTTTTATTCACATGGATGGCGTTGGGGAGGAAGCCTTGGTATTTGACATCCTGAAGAAAATTTTATTTGGTTAATTTTAAAACACTTGACTTACAATTAGTAAAATTAGATGGGAGAATCCTTCGGATTGACTTCCTGAATCCTCTATGGTCATCGGGTAAGCTAGGATCGTGTGTGGACACCTCAAGGTTCAGCCTGGGAATTTATATATAATTCCATGAGAACACATGTCGATGTTTCTTTTGAAATTAAATGTACATATATTTATCCTCTAGAGGCATGGTGGCACTAATCAATATAAGTTGTGGGTATTTTTCTATTCCTAGATTTACCTACCCGAGCTCATCAATGGTGGTGGAGACACCTTCCTCATATACATGAGGGGGATTCCGGAGGTCATCCTCTTCTTCTTAAACCTCTGAGATTATAGATTCATTTTCATACATGGTATTTAATCTGACAGTGTCACTATCATTATTAGGATAACAATGGCAATGGGAAGAGACATTTTCATACCCTACTCCTAGAGTCATTGCAAAGAGATTCTAGAGAAAATTTCCTTTCACACTACTACTTGGGATATAAGGATATAGGACATATATGATTAAGTCTACTTCAGAAATCATATTTATTGGTAGCACATAATTATTATCAAGAATACTCTAGTGATTCTAAGTGGCAGTACTCAATACATTATAGCTTTCATCCTATATATTTTCATCCACCCTTCATTTTTTTCTTCCCTTTTATATAATCCTTCATCAAATTATGTGGATTGTCAATACTCAAAGGGAGGGTCGTCACCATGTAGTATGTTGACCTTTCCATTGATGGGTTATTTCAATCATTGATGAACTATTGAAGGTATCACTATGAGGATATATATATAGGGCCTTCCAAGAATGACATTATAAACAGTGTCTTCCTAGATAACCATGAACATGGTATTATATGTGAGATCCAAAAACTGATATTTGAGCTTGATCTTCATGAGAGGTCTTTGACCGCACTTATCATACCCTTGAATGGTATGACTTATAGGAGAAAAGACAAACTCCATATATCCAAAATTTAAAAGGGTTTGAATTATGATGAGATTCATCTTGATACCATTGTCAATTACAGATCTTCAAATATCAACATTATTGAGTCCTACTAAAACATATTGAAGAATGTTTTGTTATTAGATTACATCTTCACTTGTCTTATTATAAATAGAAATAAGTAAGTGAGCACCTGCTTTGGCCATCACCAATTTAAGTCTGAACATGTTCCCCCAATTATATATATGGAATACAAAATGTGTCTGTATATATATTTCTGTAGTGGAAGGAATCCATGGTTTAGAACCCAAGGAATCCCATGAGGATTGACAAACTATGTGAACCCTTAGGTTCTACCTATAAGAATGTCACTAGAAAAATGTGCCATTATCATGTAACTGATGTCCTAACGACATTCCCAAAAATGTCCTTGGTACATTGGAACTGAAATCTGATGATCTCTATCAACTCGAATCCCACAATCAGGAGTTACAAATATATTCACCCTCCAAATATATTAACATAAAAAACACACGTATAACGACATGCTTCAAGCCCCAACTGATTGTCTCAACACCATCATTTGATGGAACATCACCATCCAAGTGGATTTATATAGTGAGAACCCATACCATATCTTATTTTTAACATCATCCCAAAATCTAAATAAAATAAAGGGTCCTCCACCCACAATGATTGGTCAAAACCACCTTGAATGAGTCCTATCTATGTTCATCAGTCTCCAACAATGCATCTGCTAAAAAATAATGAGTGGAAATCACCATAAAACCTAAGACACATCATCTAATCCCTCATTCCACTGTGACCATATTGCTAAATCTTGATTCTCAACATCATCTGATGTCTTTGTAGCCATGCTCTCAACTTGAAAACCATATCCCCTCAGTCTTGATGACCAATTCACCTCAACCTGGTGATCATCATCACCTTGGGTTTCCCTGTCTAAAACCAACCTAAAAAACTGTGTTCCCTCTATCCTGGTGATCAATAGCACCTTAATCCTTGAGCCATTCCCATCATTTCCTACAGAACCAATCACATCATTGAAAAATCAATTTAATTTATAACACACACTCTTCCTAACCTACCCATGTTTTTGCATGCCCCTTACCCAATATAACCATTTTTGTGGACCTAAAGCATAGCCATAGGCATATCATAGAACATGTTACCCATTTAAATGAACAGAATTTAATTACTAGGTTTATCTCTTAGACTACAACATGGAGTATACATAAAAATCCCCTAAGAATCCCAAATATCAATGTAAAATTTAGGAAGCAAAAACCTTGTACTAGTAAGTGATCACTCATTTGATATCAGCCTTTAACTCAATCCAAATTGAAAGAAAATAGCATTATAGGAAAACATTCTAAAAAATAAGGAAAAGGGCTCGCATGGATATTTTATTCCATGTGTAGAGAAAACAAAAAATTTTTTTATTAGATTGATGGTATTTCCGAGATGAATCTATAACCAAAAATAGATCATGCGTAAAAATCTATATAAGGAAGAGAGTCCTAAGCATAAGGAGGAGGGAAAGGGAGGGATTACCTCTACTATGTGTGTGGGTGGAGAAGAATTAAGGAAGAAGAATGATAAATAAAATTATGTGAATAATGTACTTTCACTCAAATAAATGAGCTACAAGGTTTGGATAACCGTGAGCCAATTGTGTGGTGCTCAGTCTCCAAGGACCAACACACACATGAGATAGGGTCAAGGTTTTCCAAATAATTCATATTTTATACTAAAGACCTATATTAAAAATTGAAGTGGGTTTTAGGGATTTTATCACCTTCCCACACAGTTTGACTAACTGTGTCCAGTGGTATAGGTTGGTTGCACGGTTTCTCAAAATGAGGCACCTCTATCTGCACTTTTTTGAAACAGAGTTTCTAAGGTCCACTAGATATGAATCTCACCTAAAACCCTATGGAGGTTTCTAGGAATTAAAAAACATCTAAAAATGAATTTTTTTCAAAAAAAAACATATGGAATTCGTTTCCTAACATGAATAGAAATGTTTTAATTCTCACTAAACTCATAAATTGAAATAGGTTTGGGACATTTGTCCCAAAAAAACTTGGTATTATAGTCTCCCCACATTAACATAGCTCATCCATGAGCTATCAATGCATACCTAGAAATGAAACTAAATGTATCCATATCATTTAAATAAACCTGATCTAACCTTTTCATTAATTATTGGTTAACTCCCCTCAAGAAGATTCTTACCATAAGAGTTACCAACCATATCATATATCGGCACAAAAAACAAACATTATGATGATTCACTGACCATCCATGGATGAAAAATTCCTCCCATGAAAAAACATGAATCCTACCCCACATTAGGTTCTCAAATCATTCCCATGTAATATCTAAAACTCATCTTGTCCTGTATCTCAATAGATTCCAAGATGTACTAGTGCCATACATAACACCTACAATATCACGCATCTCATCAGATTCACGTGATCCTACATCTCAAAATTTCTAAAAATAGTCCAACATCATATATACATATAAAAAATCCTAAAAATCCTGATTCCAAAACACCTCATAAAAAGCCACACCGCATTGATGCGCACAAGATGTCCTGGTTCCATGCAACTCATATTAAACCTACATCGCATCAATACAATCATTATGTCCTAGTACCAGAAACCACATATAAAACCCATATCGCCCGATGACTAGATTCATACCCACCTAATATATATATATATCATACATCATAGCATAATTAGACCATATAAACAGTGTCTGGTTAGTCCAAAATCATTATTTGTGCATCTCATGCCCCAAATCGACCAAGGCCCAATAGAGGAAAACTCAATCACGCCCATAATCCTGGAATAACACTAACATTAGTCACATCTCTATCTTTCTCTACAACCTGTTTATCCACTGCATGGACCTTTCTTGAAGAACGATTACCTAAGGCCAAACCTCCCTATGAAGTTTCACTATCCACCAACCACTAACCCCATTGTTGGGTTCCACAATCTCTACCACAACCTCCATGTATATTTGGATAGTGTATAGTATCTCCTAGTACCTCTACCAATCCTACCATATATCTTTGAGTCAGACCTGGTCCTGGGCTCCTCGCTATCTGAGAAGGCATCCTGTAGAACCTATCTAGATGGACCATCTAGCCACAGACCAAACACTCTTTTAGAACACGGTCACACTAGGTCTGAACATGTCCCAGTTTCCTATACTAGAACCACACTACTGAAGATCCACTCCTTGTTGATCTACCTAAATATATGTCCTAACTTCACTATTGATATTCTTCTCTACATTACCTCTAGTTACCTAATGCATCAATACTAAACATACTGGACACCATCACATTACTTGTTTCAGAGTGTCCTTTCAAGTTCTCATCAACTATCAACACATGATTGACAACCTATGAAAAGGAAACTAACCATGATATGTTTTCATATAATATGATTTCATCCCATAAATCATATTCAAATCATTCCACCCAAGAGATGTCATATCCCACCCCAATTGGTGAAAATCATGGCAAATATATAAAATTTACATCATATTCCATGATAGGTGTATCCCCTACTAGAGATTCATGAACTCACAATCCCTATATTCCCTAAATGACTATAAAAATGTTCTTAAATTACCTCAACTTGATATCCTTTAATGCCATTCCCTCTTATTTTCCCTCATGTACTTGTACATCCCACCTATGCTTTTTCAATCCTCTAATCAAATACATCACACCTCCTCCCAGGGGGTGCCTTGAGATGGTCAACGATAGTCTAGATAGACTCGATCTAGTTCAATAATGCCTAAGGACAACCCTCACCATGGAATGGTTATGGGTGATGAGATTGGAACACATTATTCAAATTTTACATAGATGGATCCACTCTTTGAGCTCCCCTGTCGATACCCTATATACGTCAATCCAAAATAAGGTTGAGTTTCTCATCACGCAAGGTCCTGAAGACTTCCATATTCAGTTTACCTTCTTATAATACAGCTTGTACCTATGTATAATGGTCATTCGGGCCCACTGGGGGCTCATCTCGACCATTAAGGGCCTCATACCGTGCATGATCATATGGATCCAAATCACATTCCTCTTAATGCTCTATCAGATCACAGCTAGGATACATACCAATGAATACAAAATCGTGATGGTCAAACATCCATAATAGTATATATATATATATATATAACAAATAGGGAACACTATAACAGGTAGTGCATCTCACCACCCTTACACTCCCCAATCACACCCTTCCATAAGACATCTGGCCTCAATCCCCTTAACAACCCATATTAGGGCCATGTATAAATATAAAATAACCTCATGGACCTATTCCTACCCACATCAGAGTCATTCATCATATATATTCCAGCCTCTTGGCCCCTTTCCATCCAGTAATATATTTAGGTATCACATATAATATATCAATTTGGGGTAGCTGAGTAGAATTCCCCCATAGAGGATATATAGGAAAACATTGTTTAGCTTCTTTATTGAAAATTTTAAAAAATAACCCCTATTATAATCCTTGCTGAAGCATATCATGATTAACCCTATATATCACAAGAATATAGAAGCCCATACATATATATTTATAACAACATTATTAGGATAACTGAGTATAATTCCACCAAAAGGGGTTAATCATGAAAATAGTATTTATATTCTCTATTGACACTTTAAACACCCAACCCCTCTAAGCGCATTCCACATTCCCAATGATAATGTGAAGAAAACACATCATATAAGAACAATTTCATATCATGATCTATAATCAAACCACCCTTTCAATACCAATCAAGGGGTCAAATTCCATAGAATCATTAACCATCAAACCAAGTGCTCCACTCAAGGTGGAAATTAAACCAATTATAAAATTTACACATAAGAATATAAATTTCCAACCATTAGAAACATGGTAAGTCCCCCATGCACAGGTATAGAGTCTCCAAAACCCAATCACTATACGTAGTCTTAACTACATCTTAGTCTCTTTTCTACCATATCCCAAATAGTAAGAACAAAATAAAAGAAATCAATAGATAAAATTTGTACCAGTTGTACATGGTTACTATTTTTTACCTAACACTTGTAATTGTATAAGAAAACACCAAATATTACCGTATGTGATACTATTTCTAGTTCCCCGACAATGTTTTCTTCCTGTACAGTGCTCAAGGGAAGTTACATACTAGGCCTTAGGTGCACCTCCCCTTACGCATAGGCTAAGTCTAGAAATTAGTGCCTAAGATGTGATATTGGGGAGACTATATCCTATGGCGGTGATAATGTAAACATTCCATAAAAATTATACAAATTGAAGTAGACCATAAATACACAAAATTAACATAATAAACTCAATAGAAGCATAAAAAATATCCTATTTAATAATAAATGATATATCATTCATATAATAATAAACATGTCATATAATTTCATACAAAACAATAGAAAATTAAGGTTTCCCACAGAATACCATCATACATAAACATAAAAATCATTCTAATACTAAAAAAGGAAGCACCAGATGATGAAAAAAAACCACAATGGTCCATATTCCAACCATCCCATTCCATTCAGTATAAAATGATCACAAAAGTCCAGATCTCAAGCCTGAACCCTGACCTGATCTCAAAATCATAAAGTCTATATGAGTCCCAAGAGGATAGTGTAGCGTGTGAGAATAAATATAAGTATGAATCCACCAATGTGCCATTATATTACTTCCATTATTATTCAGGTGTATGATAAGAAAAATAAATAGTAATTACATGCACATTTAATAATTAACTCACTTCTCTAGTGCTCATTATCCACATAGAAGCAATCACCCACTTATTTCATCACCAATATAAGTCTTAACAAATGCCCCCATTTATATATATATCATAGATAACCTATCTATATATATAATTTTTAGTATATAGGATTGATGGATTAGAACCCAAGAAATCCCCTAATGATTATCAAACAAGGTGGACATCTAGATCCACCTATAAGAATGTGACTAGCATCTTGTTCCCATACCTGTGTATGTAACATCCAAACGACACACTCGATCAAGTCCATGGTCCATAAGACCTTAACTTATAAGATCAACATAGTCTTGAGACCCGAGATCCCAATGTAAAATTTTATTTTCCTACCAATAATAAACACTTATGGATTAACAACCAATATCATGAGTCATGACAATATCTATCCTCCCAAAATCCAAAACTAACAACCTCAATTACAATGGATATCTTAATACCCCTATTTATGGTCTCAATTCCATCAAATGATTGTCCATCACTAACCATGTGGATTTCTAGGGTGAGAAACCCGTGCATATCAAGTAAAAAACACCATCCCCTAAGCCTCATAATCTACAAGGTAATCCAACCAAAAAGAGTGGTCCAAATCACCTTGATTGAGTCCTATATGTGTGCACATGACTCTAATATCACATCATCCAAAAAACAATGAGAGAAAATCATTAAAACCCTTAGGAAACGTTATCAGTCACCTTATTCTCATGTGATTGTGTAACTCCCCGACCCCAGAAGCCCAGATTCAGTGTATTATTTCAATACATTGGCATGAATACAAGGAATCAAGTCCAGAAGGACCGATCAGTTTAGCAGTCTTGGAAAATAAATAACATTCATGAATGTTACATTACACATTAAAAATTAAACACAACATAAATTATCCTTTGAGACCACCATTAATCCCAGAGCTTAACCCTACTTATCAATCATAAAACACTTCTTGGAATCCTGGGAAAATAAAACAATAAAAAGGGGAGAGTTCAAACACTCAGTAAGGGTAATCAATACAAGAGAAGAAAACATAAATATTAGGCATGATGAATAATTAAAAACCCATGCCTTTACATATAATAAACACAATCACTTTTATGGCTGGAATATGAGCTGAGTAAATAATGCCATAATAAAACATAGTCATGGGTATTATACTAGCCGAATAACCACATGAGCTATAAATATTATTTTCATAATGAGGGAATTTATAATTCCATTCATTCTAAAACATTTAGTCAAGGATTTGGCCAAGACGTCCAATACTTATTAAGGCCTCGGCCAAAACCATATATCAAATTTGGAAAGGGCCTTGTCCAATTCCACGTCTTGTTCTCTTAGGAGACCTACCGATTCATCAAGGAGCTATACTGGGCTCCACATGTCACTTACTATGTCCAATACATTTCTCATATGAAAAGGTTGAAACCGAACATAAACATTTTTATTAGAACTAGCATCGAAAATGTCAATAATTTAACCATAGACCATGAATGGTGTAAAAATAGAACATCGACAGTCAATCATATCACAACTCATTCAATAAAATATGGAATATTGTATTATAATAAATCAACCTCAATCAAAATAATATCCATTAAAGGATGCTGATATAGTTGAAAATGACGAGTAAAACTTTTTGAGAGAAATAACCTTCTTTTAAAATCATTTAAAAGTCACAAATTTACAATGGAAGTAATTTAAAAGATATTTTTTAATCAGAGTGTCTCATACCACTTTGAAAGATTTAAAAAGAATTATCATTTAAAAACCATCATGTCCATATAAATAAATCCTAAAATTCATTTTGAAAACATGGACCTTAAATAAAAATATTTAGAAAGATAAATCATTAAAACATTTAAAATGATGTTTTAGTAAAAAAGAATAATAAAAAAACCCTTTCAAAATTCTTTTATGAAACATGGACAAGGATAATAAATATGTCCCAGTAAATACTTACACATAAGCAATCTCAGATAATAATGAGATTGATGAATTAACCCTTAAGAATTTGGTAACTTACAAAACATACACCACATGAAAAAATTATCATGCAATGAATTTTTAAATACACATAAATTAAAATTTATTACAACATGAATGCAATTATGGTCAGTTGATACACCACACAAAAGGTAATAGTTGAAATATGGCATTAATCTCACGTGAATAAGGAGTGAGATGAAAACCACTAACATTGCACTTTACTTTTGTCGAGGGTACGTTTAACCTCCTGTATGAAGATATTAGTATGTTATTCAAGTATACTAGAACCATATTAATATTTATCATATCATACATTATTCATTTATTACTTTATATTACCCATTAAATAATAATTTACATGTTAAATTATCATTTCAGGTAATCATAGCTTTCTTTATTGTGCGTGTTTTAACATGTTACTCTTGATTGTATCACTTAGATCAAGATTTAAGTACTTAAAAAATATAAAAACTTATTTATATATCATATATATTTAGTATACAAATATTTATAATAGACATATATATGAAATGAAAAACATCATTTATGGAGATGGTAGTCCGTACGTATGCATAAACGTTGTTTCCCTTTTCATCTCATATTGAACGGAACTAAGTGAATAAGATATATGTAAGTGCATATATATATATATATGTATATATATCTAGTATAATTATTATTCCATATATTACATACTTATTAGAAATATATATATATTTATAATCGTCGATTAATGGTGAATATGGAAATGAATCTCATCGTGTCATGGAGACGGTAATCCGTACGTACACACGAGCGACAATATCATTTCCTTAAAGGTGTGGAATTGGATGGTATATTAATTTTAAAGAGACATTATAATGTTATTTTCCTTATTTATATACATATTACTCATCATTATATGCATCCAAATAAAATAGTGTTGAATAAAAAATCACACCAGCTCGTGGAGACGGTAAACCGTATGTACGCATGCCTGGTGACATTATCATTCACAAGATAGATAAGATAATGAATATAGTTGTACCATATTTATAATAAAATCACATTATATAGAATATACTGGAGTTATTATTTTATAATTGAAACAACAAAGAAGGAGTAAGTGGAAGAATAAGAGAATTTGAAAGAGGGTTGTGAAATCATTGCTTCTTCTTCGGGTTCTTCCTTTTGATTTGATCAAAAGGGTTCCTTAGGTTGGATTTCATAACAAAGTAAGTCCTACAGTATGAAGTTAGGAAATTTGAGAGGGTATTTGGGCAGGGGTTGGACAAGCCAAATGGCTTAGAAGGCTTGAATTAGACTAAAGGGGGAGTTCCCTTTTATAAGAGGGGTGAGGGGAACCTTAGGAAAAACTTAAAATATTCTTTTATAATAAATCATTTTCGGTTTCTAAGGTCTCAAAAATGAA
The DNA here is from genome assembly GCA_963277665.1 of Viscum album. Taxonomy (NCBI): domain Eukaryota; kingdom Viridiplantae; phylum Streptophyta; class Magnoliopsida; order Santalales; family Viscaceae; genus Viscum; species Viscum album. The sequence goes on along the minus strand of OY728165.1, from coordinate 1,890,819,185 downwards.
TTATTTAAATTCTAAGGTGGGTATTGGTCAAGAAACTCTACACTAATTGGTTTTAGACTTGTTTAGGTCACCATATTAACCTTAACTTTTATATTTAACTCTTAGTTAAATAGTTTATCTTTTACCGTGTCTTCTTGTATTCTTAATCTATATGGTTAATTAACATACTCTAAACTTCAAAGAGAACCTAAAATAGCTCATTAATGACATATATAATATTATTTTATCCTTTTGGAAGAACCTTACATTTTAATAAATATTATATCAACCAATAATATATTTTTTTTAAATATTAATTTATGTCAATTTTGACACTATTTGGTATTTTGTTTTTTTGAAAGTCATCAAAACTTGATTACATCGAAAGAGATACATTGAATAAGCCATTACACGTCATATTCACCTATAAAATTCCTGGATATCATAAAAACATTTAAATTATATTTATTTGAATATTTATAATACCATTTATTTCAATCTTTCATGAATAAGTTAATTACTACATCATCATTTTGTCGTAAATAAATTTAATTATTTAATGTCTAAAAATTATAAATAAAATACAATGATGTATGAATTTTTTTATCTTTATAATGAATATTTATAGTCGAATTTAGCTTATGTATAACCTTATGTCAAAATGGTTTAGTTAAAAACTTTGAATTTAACACTTTTAACTCTTATTTAAATTAAATAATAATAAATGTCCTAATCTAATGCAGGTGGACCTAAGATGGTAATATTCTTTTCCTAAGGTTTTTTGGGTCTAATTACACGTAACAAATAGAATTAGGACATGTTTTAGGTAACAATAATATCATTTATAAACTTAATTACCCAATTTACTTTTAACTATGGTAAATAAAAGTAAAAAGTAACTATTCACCAAAAATTATATTCAACTTATTGAGCCACATTTTTATTACTGATATCAAACGTGTCTCTTGGATTTTTGAAATTACAATCACAGAGGCGGTAAAATTATGTTTTGGCGAATTTGAAAATTCTCCTAAGAGGTGGGTAAAAGACAGTGAAAAGTTCACTAAATTTTTTATATATCTAAAATTATTATAAACCGACTCCAATGAATTACATTGAACTTATATAGGTATTATGTATCTATTTTTACCTAAAATAAAATTAAATAAAATTAATAATTATTTAAATGAAAATTCTGTTTTAACCAATAACGTAGTGTTTTTCACTATTCATAAAAAAATTGATAGTTTTCAGAAAGATAGAAAAAATTCACCCAAAGCTAATTTTGATATTCTGAATTCAAAAATGAAGTATATTTTAAAAAATTAAGTACATAGAAATTGAATTTATTAATTTAAATTTTATTCCCGTTGTCCAAACCTAAAAGTGTATTTTTAAGAAATAATAACTACCAAAAGATTGACACTTGTTTATGTCTAATTTCAAAGTGAAATTACTTACAATGACCAAAAATGGATTAAATGGTAAAAATATATTCTATTTATACTTACAAACCATTAAAATCTATAATTTATTACTATATATTATTTTTATTAAAAAAGTTGTTTTCATTTAAAATATAGTATTTTTACTATTCACCCATATATAAAAGTTATCAGAAAATCACCAAAAATTTATTGAAACTAAATTCTTACATCCTGATTCTAAGAAGAAGTTTATTTTACCAAATTTAATATATAAAAGTTTCAAATATTGGATTTATAAAGGGTTCACCATTAAAAGGCGTTAAATTTTCATTTTTTGAAAAATACTTCTTTTATCTGAAAAAATGAATTTTTCCTTACATTATGTCTAAGAAACTAATAATATGGATTAAAAATTATAAGATTATATAAAGTAAATAATTTGTTAATACTATTCATAACAGCTTTTGAATGGCTAATTTGGTAAGTCATGGTGCGCTTGAACACGATGTTGCGTGTAGTGCAAGTTATTGAATTACTTTGAAGAAATAATGTTCTATGAAATCTTGGGGTGTTACATTCATCCCACATTCAATAAATTGTGTCCTCAAAATTTCAAATTTTTCGTCGAAAATAATGGGTTAAAAATAGAAAAATACATTTCTGGAAAACCTACAACGGAGATTGGTTTAATAAAATTTAGTTTTAATGAATAGGAAATATATATATAGACACACACACACACACTTGTGAAGTAGAGTTTCATGCTTCAACTAATTCTTAAAAAAAATCATATTTCACACCAAAAGATAATAGAATTCAAAAATATTCTATTTATCATAATCGTATAGGGTTCCAAAAACAATGAATTTATAATTCACCTACCAGACCTTTTTAACAAAAGAAACTACATTATACAATCCATGATATCGTGTGTGCCAGTGGTAGGTGATCCACCCTTGTCACCCTCTGGTTTCATGTTCAAGTCTCATGGCCTTTCCGGACGCGACTAGTTGTCGCCCGGCATATGGGTTGTCCTTTTATAAAAAAATCTAAAAAAATAATCTTAAAAAATGATTTTTCCTTAATAATAGAATCCAATGTCAAACTTAATCCATTCCATCCTTTATTCTTATCCAAAATACTTCTTTTCAAACTCACAGTCCAAAAATTAAAAATATGTAAAACACAGTGAATATCCTTTTTTCCACATAATATCATGTGAATACAATCATCATGTATTCTTTTAGAAGATGGTAACACCCTGAATTACCATAAAACCTTATTGTTTACATTCATTCTCCCTTATTACTTATGGAATACTATTTATATTCCTTATATCCAAAAATTTTGAATACTCCAACAATGATGAAATAAACAAACCATTAATCAGTTCCATGGTAGTAAAGAATATCCAGACAATTTATCAAAATCAACCATCACTTATTCCAAAATTTCAACCTCAGTATCAGGACCATATTAAGGTTTATCTTTTCTCCAACCATGTATATTCTGAAAATGTTTAACATGTTGTTGAATTACATTTCATAGAACCATATAATCTCAAATCCTCCATTAGATATTACTGCAGTACAATCCTTATTTATTTACATAATTCATATAACTAGTATATCATCAATTCAAAACTAAAATGACATAATTTATTAATAACAACATAAGAACACTTGTCATTCCTCTTCATCTGTGGTAGTATCATAATTTGATTATTATCCAATAACATCATTTTTGGAATACTCTGATGACTGGGACATTGATTCGTGTCATGTCCCAAAGCCTTGCAGATGAATCATTTTACATTTGAAACCTTTTTATTACCCATTCAATCACGTACTTAGTGTACTTTTTCTCCACACTTATAAAAAACTCTAAATCCCTTCAAGAATTTACCAAGGTTATTCTTTCCACATTTAACACATATGGGAAAGTCCTTCTTTCCCCGCTTCCATTTATCCATCTTTCTCTCTACCATCCTTTTTATCTCTTGATTCTCTTCCAAGACATAAGAAATGGATAATTCTTTACATATCTTATTAAAACATGATACTATTTCATCATATGTTGAGAATACATTGGAGACTATTTATGTTCTAATGTTTCTCTTAGTACCGTGAATGATATGATCCTTCTTACTCTTTGGATCATACATATTACGGGAGTTATCTTTTCTTCTACTAGGAACCATTTCTAAATAATGGCATACACTAAGTCATTTTATGAATCACAATGAATAATTCCAAAATTGTAAAATACCTAATGTAAATTCTACATTTTATGGATATAATCCCTAATAATAAAAATGTTTTCTTTGAGGAAGTATTTACTCTTAAATCCTTCATAATAGTTTGTAATGAAAATGTGAATCATCCTAAGCCTATCCCCCGGGAGTGTTGTAACCAATAGTGAAACAAGGCCCATGGTCATGCACTAGTTCTCATTTGAGTATTTCTCAATGTGGTGTTTTTGGGTTTTACCCCTAGGTACATCTGTGCCAGAGCCGCCTCTACCTGCTCGCATCTAGACATGGATGCATTGCTTGGAAAACTCCCAAAAATACTGCTTTACCAAAATTCTAGGATGTTCTTCTATAAAAATCCACAAAGTATATCATAGAGTAATGTGCTCTAATCAGATTTTTTCTTAATATAGTTTCCAAGGTTATTGCTAAAATTACTCTAATAACAACTGTAATTCCCCAACCCTTGAAGCCCAGAGTTGGTGCATTATTTTAATACATTAGCATGAATATAAGGAATCAAGACCCAAAGGACCGATCAGTTTAGTAGTCTTAGAAAATAAATAACATACATGAATGTTTCATTACACAATAAAAGATAAAACACAACATAAATGATCCTTTGAGACTGCCATTAATCCCATAGATTAACCTGGCTTATCAATAATAAAACACTACTTGGAATCTGGAGAAAATAAAACATTAGAAAGGGGGCAGCACAAATGCTCAGTAAGGGTAAACAATACAAAGGAAGATAACATAAATATTAGGCATGGTGAATAATTGAAAACACATGCCTTTACATATAATAAACACGAACACTTTTATGGAAAGAATATGAGATGAGTAAATAATGCCATATTAAAACATAGTCTTGGGTATTCTACTAGTCGAATAACCACATAAGCAATCAATATTATTTTCATAATGAGGGAATGTATAATTCCAAACATTCTGAAACATTTTTTCTAGGCCTCGGCCAAAACCATATATAAAATTTGGAAAGGACCTCATCCAATTCCACGTCTATTTGTCTAATGAGACCCACCGATGCATCGAGGAGCTATAGCAGGCTCCTCCCATCACATACTATGTAAAATACACTCCTCAAATGAAAAGGTTTAAACCTATCAAAAACATTCATATTAAAACTAGCATTTGAAATGTCAATACTTTAACCATAAACCATGAATGGAATAAAAATAGAACAACATAGTCAAACATATCATAAATAATTCAATACAATATGGAAGACTGTATTATAATAAATCAACCTCAATCAAAATAATATCCAGTAAAGGATGACGACATAGTTGAAAATGACGAGTAAAAATTTATGAGAGAAATAAATTTTTTGTAAAATCATTTAAAAGTCACAAATTTATAAAGGAAGTAATTTAAAAGTGATTTTTGAATCACATTGTCCCATACCACTTTGAAGCTTTTGAAAAGAATCATCATTTGAAATCATTCAAGTCCTTATAAATAAATCCATAAAAACATTTTAAAAACATGGACATTAATTAAAAATATTTAGAAAGATCGATCTTTAAAACATTTAAAATGATGTTTTAGGAAAATATTATATTAACAAAATCCCTTTGAAAATTATTTTACGAAAAATGGACAATGGATAATAAATATTTCCTAGTGAATACTTACTCATAAACAATCTCGGATAATAATGAGATTGAGGAATTAACGCTTACCAATTTGGTAACTTACGAAACATTCACCCCATGAAAAACGTATCATACAATGAATATGTAAATACACAAAAATTAAATTATATTACAAAAATAATAAAATTATGGTCAGTATATACACCATACAAAAGGTAATAGTGGAAATATGGCATGAATCTCACGGGAATAAGGAGTGAGATGAAAACCCCTTACCTTGCAGTTGAATTTTGTCGAGGGTACGTTTAACCTCCTATATGGAGATCATAGTATGTTATTAAATTATTAAAAAATACATATTAATATTTATTATATCATACATGATCCATTTATTACTTAATACTACCAATTTAATGATAATTTACATGTTAAATTAATTTTTCGGGTAACTATCGCTTTCTTTATTGTACCTGTTTTAACATGTTATTCTTGATTGTATCAGTTGGATTAGGATTTAAGTACATACAAAATATAAACCATGATTTATATATCATATATATTTAGAATATAAATGTGTATAATTGGAATATATATGAAATGAAAAACACCATTTATGGGGACGGTAGTCCATACATACGCATAAACTCTATTTCCGTTTTCATCTCATATTGAGCGGAACTAAGTGAATAAGATATATGTTAGTACATATATATATATATATGTATATATAAATATATCTCCAGTATAATTATTATGTCATATATAACATACTTATTAGTAATATATATATATATATATTTATAATCATCGATGAATGGTGAACATGGAAGTGAATCCCATCACGTCGTGGAGACGGTAATCAGTACGTACGCACGAGAGACAATATCATTTCATGGAATTGGATGGTATATTAATTTTAAAGAGACATTAGAATGTTATTTTCATGGTTTATATGCATATTACCCATCTTATATCCATTCAAATAATATAGTGTTGAATAACAAATTACACCACGACGTGGAGATGGTAAGCCATACGCATGCACGCATGGTGACAATATCATTAATAAGATAGATAAGATAATGAATATAGTTGTGCCATATTTATAATAACATAACAATATATAAACGATACTGGAGTCATTATTTTATAATTGAAACAACAACGAAAGAGTAAGTGGAAGAATAAGAGAACTTGGAAGAGGGTGGTGAAATCGTTACCTCTTCTTTGGGTTCTGCATTTTGATTTGATCAAAACGCCTCCTTAGGATGTCTTTATAACCAATTTAAGGTCTTTAGTATGAATTTAGGATATTTGAGAGATTATTTGGGCAGGATTTGGCCTAGAAAAATGTCTTAGAAGGTGTGAATTAGACTTAATGTGGAGTGACCTTTTATAAGAGTGGTGAGGGGCACCTTAGGAAAAACATAAAATATTATTTTATAATAAATTAATTTCGATTTATAATGTCACATAAATAAATAAATTAAATTATAAGGTGTGTATCGGTTGAAAAACTCTCAACCAATAGGTTTTAGAAAGGTTTAGGTCACCATATTAACCTTTACATTTAGATTTAACTCTTAGTTTAATAGTTTAACTTTTACCGTGTCTTCTTGTATTCTTACTTTATATTGTTAATAAACATACTCTAAACATCCATGAGAATCTCAACTGGCTCATTAATTACATATATAATATTATTTAATCCTTTCGGAGGAACCTTACATTTTTATAAATATTATATAAACCAAAAATATACTATTTGTTTTAAATATTAATTAATGTCAATTTTGACACTATTTGCTATTTGTTTTTTGTGAAAGTCATCACTACTTGATTACTTTGATAAAGGTACATTGAATCATCCCTATAATTTCATAGTCACCTTGAAAATTAGTGGATATCATAAAAACGTTGAAATTATTATTTTTTTAATATTTATGATACCATTTATTTGATTCTTTCATGAATAAGGTAATTACAACATCATCATTATGTCACAAATAAATTTAATTATTTAATATCTAAAAATTATAAATAAAATACCCTGATGTAGTAAATCATTGTTTCTTTTTAATGGATTTTATAGTAAAATTTATCATATGTATATCCCTATATTAAACATGGTTTAGTTAATAAACATTAAATTGAGCACTTTTAACTCTTCTTTAAATTAAATAATAATAAATGTTCAAACATAATTCAAGTGGACCTAGGAGGTTTATATTTTATTCCTAATTTTTTTTGGGTAAAATTACACATAACAAATAGAATTAGGACATGTGTTAGGGTAAGAATAATATCATTTTTACCCTTAATTACCCTATTTACTTTTAACCGTGGTAAATAAAAGTAAAAAGTTACTATTCACAAAAAATTATTTTCATCTTATTGAACCACATTTTTCTTATTGATATCAACCATGTCTCTTGGATTTTTGAAATTCCATTCACATAAGCGGTAAAATTATGTTTTATGCAAATTTGAAAATTCTCCTAGGAGGTGGATAAAGGACTGTGAAAAGTTCAATAAATTTTTTATATATCTAAAATTATTATAAACTGACTCAAATGAATAAAATTGTACTTATATAGGTATTATCCATAATTTTTGACCTAAAATAAATTTAAATAAAATAAATAATCATTTAAATGAAAAGTCAGTTTTAACCAATAACGTAGCATTTGTCACGATTCATAAAGAATTCAGCCAATGCTAATTTTGATATTCCAAATTCTAAAATGAAGAATATTTTACAAAATTCAAATCATAGAAATTGCATTTATTAATTTAAAATTTATTCCTGTTGTCAAAACCAAAAAGCGTATTTTTAAGAAATAATAACTAACAAAAGATTGACAGTTTTTATGTCCAATTTCAAAGTGAAATTATTTCCAATGACCACCATTGGATTAAATGGTAAAGATATATTCTATGTATACTTCCAAATCATTAAAATTTATAATTTTAAACTATAAATTATTTTTATTAAAAAGGTTTTTTTCAGTGAAAATATAGTATTTTTCACTATTCAACCAAAAATAAAAGTTATCAAAAAAAACAACAAAAATTTATTGAAACTAAATTATTATGGCCCAATTCTAAGAACAATTTTAATTTTTCAAATTGAATATATAAAAGTTCCAAATATTGGATTTAAAAAGGGTTCGCCATTAAAAGGGGTAAAATTGCATTTTTTGAAAAATACTTCTTTTATCTGAAAAATTTAATTTGTCTTTAAATAATGTCTAAGAAACTAATAATATGGATTCAAAAATTATAATGACTATATAAAGTTAAAAAAATTTCTAATACTATTCATAATAGATTTTGAACGGCTAGATTGGTAAGTCATGGTGAGCTTGAACTCGATGTTGTGTGTAGTGAAAGTTATTGAATTACCTTGAAGAAATACCATTCTATGAAATCTAGGGCTGTTAGAGACAGTGTCACTAAATTTTGATTTTCAACACCATTTAATTTCCCCAAGAGAAATTCCCTAAACCTGAAAACCCCATCACATAAATCTCAACAACCACATCCCCTCAACTTAGTAATCATCTTCACCATATGTTTCTCATGCTAATCCCAACCTGATGAACACCATATCCTTTGTCTAGGTCACATACATTACCTCAATCCACATGAATTCCCATTATGTTCCCATTTAACCAATCACATAATTATAAACAATTTAATTTAATATATAACAGACAACCATCCTAACCTACCTTGGTTAGTTAAAGACCTTTATCTGACATAAAAATTTGTAGAGGAGTTGGAGCACGCCCAAAGGAATCTCATATTATAATTTTTACAATTTGAAGACAAGATTTCAATTCTTAAGGATGTATCTCAAAATAACTACATGGTGTATATGACACAAATCCCCTAAAACACTTTAATAATCAAGGATAAATATAGTCACCACATACCATGTACTAGTAGGAACTATCTCATCTGATATCATCCTCTAACTTGAGAGAAATCATAAAAACATAATTTTAGAAGAAAAACCTAAAAATAGGGAAATATTTTTGAAAAAGATTTACAATTATGTGTGGTAAGATAAACAGAAAATAGAAGCAATAATATTGAGGATCTCAATGACCTGATTTTTTATTACCCTCAATGGATTAAGAATCAGAGTCTGTGTGAGGAAGAGTGGACCAAGCCCAAGAGGATGGAAAGGGTGAGCTTCCCACTATAGTGTGTGTGTGTGGAGAAGAAAACTGGAATGAGAAATATATATATAAGTGGGTGAAAAAATATTTTTTCCAACAAAATGAGTCGCATGGTTCAACCACATGGTTTTTTTAAACATGTGCTAACCGTTTAGGGTTTATTGTCCATGAAAAATTCACACATGAACTCGGTGCCTAGTTTTCCAACCAATATGAAATATCTATATTAAAAACTGTACTAGTATCTCATGGTGATGCACTCCAATCAACATAGTTTAAAAAACAATGAATAGTGTTGTAGGTAGGATTCATGGTTTCTTCTGGGTGGCAACATGGTTTTTTAAAACCATGTTCCTTTGTAAACTCTTTCATAAAATGGTGTTTCTGGGGTCTGGAAAACTCGAAACACACTTTAACTCTGAGGCACATTCTGATCCATAAACCCTATCTATAAATAGGGCATTTGATAAAAAAACACAATGAATTAGGTATCTATGATCAATGTAAATTTTGGTCTTCTCAACAAACTCAAAAATTCAAATAGGTTGGGATGTTTTGACCCACTAAAAACCTAGGATGTTATAAATTTTTGATCCTTCAAGATAAACCAACATCTACCATGATATCTTCTCCAATCATTTATATAAATTATATAGATTATATAATTCCCAAAATACCAAACTTGGATCCCCTAATAAGGGGTCTAAAGGTGTTATTTCAAATAATAAGAGGTTCCAATGCATACAAAGGAAGTCAAACATAAGGTAAGAAATTTTCATCTACCTTTTATTTTAGTGAGACAGGTGTGATATTCACCATTTTTGTGTGTGATATATATTCAACCCATTAATGTATTTTTTTTAATTTTATCAAGAAAATTATGTAATATATATATCCTTTTCTGGTTCTTTATTTAATGAGGACTATAACTTGAAATATTCCAAAGTGGTGTCAGTTTATTGTTACAATATCATTGTTTATCGAGATTTTTTATGATTATATTTTATAGGATTAAATCATATGATTCACCCATCAAGAAGCACATAAATATACTATGAATCTTGTTTTTTCATTAAAATGCATATTTTCATTTTATTTTTCTCACATTAAGTACTGATGAGGCTGAAAATATGACTTTAAGTAAAATCAGCATTATTACTCTCTTTGGTCAAAAATATCTTTTCTTTCCAATATATATTTTATAAAAATGTTTAAGGAATTTTATTCCTATTCTCATATGACATTTTATATTAATTTTTATGCAAGTTTGAATATTTATAAAATGGTTCAAAATGAATATTATTTTAATTTTTTGAGTGAGGATATTTCTAATTTTTTTTAAAAAACTATAAAAAGAATACATTATTTTAACTTATATGGAATAAATGAAATTTCCCACTATCTTGACCATTCAATTATTTTAATATTACATTATATGTTTCCATAGTTATTTTAAATCAAAAAATTTTTGATACTATTTTGTAAATTTTTAGATTTTAATGAAGTGATTTTAAAATGGAGAGGTTGTTTTCCACAATAATGTTTTAATGTTATATTAATGGAATTTATATTAATAAAAGACAGCAACCCTTGATTTCAGTAATGATTTACTCGAGATATGATCCAAGGATACCATCCTTATTCTTTCTCTAGATGTTTTGTGTTTATGATAAGTTTGTTATGAAATACATTCATTTTCTATTGGTTATACTATTTTGATATGATGAAATGTTTATAGAAACCCATTCCTTTTCCATGGGTTATGGTCTGATGAAATTTTTAGGACACAAATTTCTTATTATGGTTTCTAATATGATGAATGTTTTATGATATTTTGGAACATATATGCATGGTTTTTATTATTTGATAGGTGGGACCTATGTCTCCTACTAATAAATTGGGTAAAGATAGATTTCTCAAGAGATAAATAAGACTATAATATGCAGTGAACCCACTTATGTATGAGAATGTCTCCACTACGATAGTATTGGGAGTTAACCTTGACTAATATGTTGGTTTAGAGAGTGAACCCAATCAACTCTGATATTCTTAGTAATGAGACATGAATAGAAAGTAAATGATTCTCTATACATATGTGTATGACACAAACTTATGTCTTATGAAATTTTTATGCTCTCGTGTCTCATGTTCTTTTATTATTTTAGGATTAGTGTCTTATAAACCACCAAGAATTATGGAATGACCCAATATTATGATTTATGATTTCAATGTATGGATTTATGATGTTAATCTCTTGATCTCACTTCCGTATAATCATGTTAAGTATATATGATTATTGTTATCTCCATCATTAACCATTACTGAGCTTCTGAGATCACCATTTATTATGTTTCATAACCTCAGGTTATGATGGAATTTTTTTAGTAATGGTATGTAAATTAAGGGTTCCAGTAACGAAGAACATAGGGGAGATGATTTATATATTTTATGAATGAGTATGAATATGTCCATGAATCCAAAGGCACTAGACCTATACAGATATGGTGTGAATAATTATGTTAGATAATGAATACTCATATAAAAATATGTGATATATATATATATGTATAAAAAATCTAGTTTACTACACTATGCATAATTTTATATTAGGGAGGTGATAGGTAGTTTTTCTCTACAGTATACTAGGATTCTGATGTTAATGCCTCCCATTGGTATGTTTTATACCCACGATGCTTATCATTGACCCTTGGCCAATTGTAGGTGGGAATCATGGGTCCCTCTCATCTTTATTTCTAATAAATGATATGTACTTATCAATAGAGAGTGATAATAAGGTAGTATTAGATCTATGGAAATGATATTGTATAATGGTTGGAGTTAGTCACTAGTGATGAATGATTAAGTTTAATATGGAAGTATTATTCATTTAATCTGGGGTGTGATATAGATAGGGAGACTGTGTATCACTAAATATTTTAGTATAAATATTTCATTACAACACATATACTTTTATTTTATTATATTGTAATGACTCAATTATAGAGTATCATTTTCTAGAACAGTAATGATAAGTTCCGTAGAAAAATATATGATAAGTTTAAATACACATCCTAAAATTGGAAGTATTACATAGAGCCAATAAAAGCATAAAAATAATGTTATGAAATAACTACTATTTTGTATTAGTATCAAAAAATGGATAAATTTTTTTGATATCCTAGTTTTTTAGAAAAAGTTAAATGGATATTGATATAGCATTGTAATCATAGTGTATAAACTTTGTTCCACTAATTTTTTTTTTCTCAGTTATATTTATAAAAACTAAATTTTTATATTTAAAAGATTAATTTAATTAAATATTAAATATTTACATTTATAAATAATTAATTATCCTTCATGTAATAACTAATACATAATAAAAATACATTCTTAAAAATAATAACCAAATAATTAGTTTTCATTTTAAATAAAATTTATCTTCAAAAATTATATTTTTTATTAAAAAAAGTTAAATTTTAAAATTTTATAATTATATCTAATAAAAAAACTTTATTTTAGGATTTTTCCCTTTATAATTATTTTATATTGAATTTTTTGGTTTTATCTTAGATCATTTATTTTTAGGGAAGGAAAAAAATTATGGTTTTTATAAATAAAATGATATTAATGAAATCATCTTAATATAAATATGAATCTATAATTTATAAAACAATTTTCATGAATTAAAATCTATTTATTGAGAAAAATATCTCATTTAAAAATTAATATTTTGAATTTATAAAATTATATCTTAAATTTTAAAGGCTACATTTTAAATTTTTCTAATAATTATATCATTATTTACCAATAAATGAGTGTTTATAAGGTTCCATTTTATTTTGAAAGGGTTTTGCAACACCTCATTATTTTAGAATATATCATATTTTAAAAAACATTTTATGCATTTCAAACAATGAAGTTTACAAAATACTAGACATAAGTTAATAATTCCTTATTAAAATAAAAAATTAAATAAACTACAGGATATTTAAATGAAACATAATTGAAAAATAAATTATTTTTAATAATTAACAGGGTTCTATTTAACATTGGAAAAAAAATTTATGTTTCGAGAAATATTTATGAAAAATTAAATATTTTTGATAAATTTAATTGTTTTGAGGATATGATATCAATAAAATATATTACTATCATTATAATAATTATAATTAAAATAAATTAATAAAATAAATATAATTGTTAAGAAACCCAATGGAATGTTAATTTAATTATTTATGGCCAAAGAAGGAAGTTTTGTTTAAAACTATTTTATTTTTTGCGTATTATATATGGTTTTAAAGATAAAATTATAAAATTTATAAATTTTGGTCGATAAAATTATTATTTTTGGATTCACAATGATGAAGTCATTTTAGGGATTATTTTAGGGATATTTTGGAAATTTTTTATTTTTAAGGGAATAGTTAAAAAATCTTTTTTATAAATATTGAAACTTTTTGACATCATTGTGATATTATATTGAATAAAAAATATATAAATCCTTTTTTAGACCAAATATATTTTTATAGAGTAAATTATATCAATTAAAACTATTATTTTATATTTTGAAATTCATGCTTTTCATTTGGGACCCTAAGTTATATTTTACTCTATTGAAAAACTATTTTAGTTTATAGCAATTAATTAAGTAGTCATAATGCTCCATTCGGTTTTTTTGTGTATTGAACTACATAAAACTCTTCTTTATTTATCCATAACATAATAAATTTCTTTAGGTTCAATTATATACATGATTTTGTTGTAAATTCATTTTTATTCTAAATATGATATTTTTTTAAAAGCTAATTATCATTCTGTTTTTCATACATATATTAAAAGTAAATTTTACCATGTATATATATTGAATCCTACAAAATTGATAAATTATTTTGAATCAAAATATAAGAGTAAGTTTATGCTTGATTTTATTTTTAGGGGAAAAAATAAGTTAAAATGTTAAAAAGTTAACCTTGGTAAAGGTTACAATGGTTTAAAATGGATGAAATAAAGGTATAAGGCATCCAAATATCACTAAAAACTATCTATAATATTTTTTTATGAGTTTAATTCCACCACTATCACTATGTATTCAATATTAGGCATATTTCCTGCCACATTACAGTGAAAATTAATTTATATTATTTTAATGTTAAGGGTATTTATAACGGTGACCCTCCCCTCATTTATAAATTGTATCAACCTATACTCAATTATTTACACACATTGGGGACTTTATCATGATAATAGTCTACCAAAATCAATTCCTATATCTCCTCTCCAAACACCAGAGGTTTTCATCTCACCTATAGTCAAACTCAATATGTCGTAAGGAGAGATCCAAAAGATGATACCTAATGAATATGTAATTTTCTTAACTAAATTATTTCAATTTTATTTCTTCACAACTCACCCAAATATTATATAAACACATCATTATATTATAATTAAAATTATTATTATACCAAAATGTGAATATATTAATGTAAAAATAATTATTTACATTATATTCATCTAATTTAATAAAGAAATTTGTCCTTACAAACTTATAGGATTGTATTATGTATACCACTGGTTAATAAATCAATAATTAAGGTGTATTAAAATTTTTGTTTTCAAATTTTGTATTAGAAAAAATTATAGTTATTTTCAAGGAATAGGAATGGAAAAAAACATATTGATGGCTATTGGGATAAAAATAACCATAGAAAAACATACCTACATTTTGATAATGTATAGAGTATGTGGTTTCCAAGAAAATATATCCCTTTCCAGATATTATAAGTGAATTTCGAACTATAATTGTTTTAACTAGGGGTAATAACCACAAAATCATTGCATTGGACGTGACCTGATCTTCACTTAGTGCATGAAAAATTGGCATTTTTGGACACCTAGTTAGACACTCCTAAGGGATATAATTTGGTAAATTCCAAATTTCATTATGAACCACTATTATGGGGACAAAAATTCCCAAAATATATTATGTTATAAAATATATAATGGATAAATTATATGGAAACCTATAAATTCATAGGTTAAGTAATATATGTCCTTTATAATTTATCCATAAAATTTTCATTGTCTACCATTTATGTGTTTAATTTTTTATAAATTATCATTCATAATTGTCATTTTATTTTATTAAATGTCTATAAAATTGAGGAAATTGAGATAACAACCAATTTGAGGGAAAATGTTATTACTTCGCAATTAAGATTCCCAACCCTATGAGTCTAGGAGTCAAGAAAATCATTATAATATTCTTCCAATTAACTCATGTTTTGAGTAAAAACATTAATAAGTCAGAATTACCACATCCCCAATATGAATTATTAAGTTGAAATTGAGACCATTATATGATAAGGACTATGACTTTAAATGGATCTTCTGATCCCATAATCACAAAACAGTGAATCAACTCTATTTAAAATAACTTTTTCATTCTGTAATGCTATAAAAATATATGGTTGTACTCGATGTTTATCTTATGATGGTATAATTTTATCAATAGTGATCATTGATAAAAAAAATATAATTCCTGAGGAGTATATCAGTGTGATGGAGTGGAAAGAATTTCAATTTTTTATAAATTTTTTCTTTGCACACTCTAATGTAAAATAGAGAGGTATTTTCTTATATTTTTGGAAAACGATGATGAATCTTTCATGGAATTTGATTAATAATAGTTATGACTTTAATAACAATCCTTTATGTTTTTCATTGACCTTGAAGGTAATATTGACAGCTTCCTTAGTGGGATAAAGATAAGTTTACAAAAATTTTCAATTAGAGACTTTGATATATATGAAGAAATTATTAAATGTTCTCTTAATATTGAAATCAAGATCAAAAAATCTCTATGGTCACCTAGGTATATAGATAAGAATTCATTAATGGATTTTAATTCGGGAGGTGTGATGAATAAATATCCTGAGGAGAAAAGTAAATCATCCCACTAATTAAGGGTGTAGGAAAAATCATCTTGAAATATTCCGGAAGGGGGATAGGGAATGATTTATGTGTTGGAAGGAATGGAACCTTGATAGGGATTTCCTACTAGAGAAACCCAAAAAAGTGATGGGAAAAATTAATGCTCTTGTAATCCCATAGCCTAATATCTGATGTTACAAGTACAAGAAAAAATGAAACTATGGGAAAATCATTGCACCCATTTAAGGGGTTTTGATGAAAATTGATGACAAAAACTTTCAAGGCCTATACAAAGAGGGTGATCTTATTCCATTACAACTACTTAGGTGGATCTAGTCAATAAAGTGGGTACATTTATTCAAGATAATTATCGAAGGATAGAAAACACCCAATTTTATTCTGGATCTTAGAATTATTTCATATAATTCCATTTTGTTATAACTATCAAAAGAGTGACACAAAACATGGAAGTTTAGTTATATGTGAAGACAAAAAATGGGTTAATTCATGCATACCAAGCATATGACATCTCAACTATAAATATTTTTGGGTTGAATTTTAGACAAAAACATCTGATACTCACTTTGATAAAATTTTATGCAATTATTTTCATGGAATAACATTCCCTGTATATAACAAGTACAAATTTGTGAGCTAAGGAAATCAACTTCTATATAGAAAAAATATCCCTGAAATCCTATAAAATTGTAAAGTGTAAGGAGAATATTATTTCATATCATCATCTCATGAATTGATATTATTTCCTTGTGAGCAAGAATATCTTTTACAAATGATTTACAATTTGGAAAATATTATCATTGATGGCATCCCCATTGTAATGGGATTACCTAATGTGTTTCCCAAAATTTTTTTTGGCCTTCCTCATATCCAAGAGTTTGAGTTATCAATCAAACTTATACTGGTAAATTTTCTAAAATGAAAGCATCCACATAGAATGCACACTATTGAAAATAAATAACTAAAGTAGTAACTATAAGAATATTTGAAAAAGGGGTCTATATTACCATGTGATTCATCATGGGGTACTACAGTACTTTTCATTAAGAAGTATGATGGGTCATCATGCCTTTGTATTAATTATAATGATCTCAAAATGATCACAACAAATAATAATTATCATACTCCATGGATTTATTCTTTGCTTATTGATGTATGTGGAGCCCAATTAATCTACAAGGTTGATTTTATTTATGAAAAATACCCTATAATTGTGATGAATGAGGATATCCACAAGACTATTTTTGATATAAGGTACATGAACTATGAGTTCATAGTGATTCCATTTGGACTCACTAATGCTTTAGCTATCATTATGGTCTTGATGAAAAGAGTCTTTATGGATAACCTCATCAATGTTTTTGTATTCTCTATATATGATATTCTTATCTACTATAAAAGAATTTAGAAATATGGGAAGAACATTAATTTTGTACCAAGGAACATTCAGAAGGAAAATTTATACATAATTATAGAAAATATGAGTTTTTGGTAGATAACGTAACATTATTGTGAAATATTATCACAAAAAATGAGATTTATGTGGATATTTAAAAAACATGGGAAATTAACGGATCTCCCATAGTAACATACATGAAGTAGATTTATTGTTTCCATGGATTAGATGAGTAATATCCCCAATTTCTAACAAATTTTTCACAATTATCAATCCATGACACCAAGATAACTCAGAAGGGTGTCATGTTTTATTCGACTAATGAATGTGATGATAGGTTTAATGATTTTAATAAGATTTTAATCAAAGCAACTAAACTCAAATTACCCACTATTGGAGACGATTTTTGGATCTACTGTTATGAAAATAAAATTTTCATGGGTTGTGTACTCATGAATAATGATAATGTGGTATTCTATACATTCCATAAATTAACAATTCATGAATAACACTAACCGAAACATGAAATATATTTGTTTATAGTGATAGTTTAAATAAATATCTAGAGACATTATCTTTATAGGGAAATGTGAAAAATTTATACAGATCATAAATGTTTCGAGTATATATTTCCCAAAAAAGAA
The DNA here is from genome assembly GCA_963277665.1 of Viscum album. Classification (NCBI taxonomy): domain Eukaryota; kingdom Viridiplantae; phylum Streptophyta; class Magnoliopsida; order Santalales; family Viscaceae; genus Viscum; species Viscum album. The sequence continues at coordinate 1,890,800,731 of OY728165.1, read as the reverse complement.
GCATAGTATGGGCTAATGAAGGTTGTTAAAGCTAATAAAGTATTATTATAGTTCAATCCATTACCATACTATAATGGTGAAAAAATTAGAAGATTATATAAGAATAAATTATCCCACCACCAAATCCATTATAAGGATTCAAAGGGATCCAAAAATAAAAAAATAATCTCCTGCCTATATTCCTAAAATAAATGCTCAACTCTCTATTATTGAGAGGATCAAGGAATCCAAAAAATAATACTATTATCTATATTAAAAGGTTTTAAATATTTTCTATATCAACATTGATAAAGATGGAGTTACATTTTTTTGGAACTTGGGTTTGTTTCCCATAAAAACAAGAACTATAGAGGGAAATTTTAGATGATGTTCATAGATCATCCATTTCTATTCATCTATGAATCACTATGATATATAGAAATCTGACGAAAAACATCAGGTGGTATAACGTGAAGAGATATATTGTATAATTTGTATCTCAATGTTTTGAATGTGAAAAATTCAAGGTCAGATGATATAAGTCTAAGGGTATGATGCAACCACTTTCTATACCAATATGGAAATGTAAAAACGTAACCCTTGATTTCAAAATAGGACTATAGAAGACCTTAAAACACAATAAAAACTTCTAGGTGGTAGTCAGTCTTATTAAAAAGTTATCACATTTCATTTCAATCAGGGAATATTTATCTCTTGACCAACTCATATAGATATAAATAAGGTATGTGGTAAGACAACATGGACTACCACACTCTATTGTATGTAATCAAGATATGAGGTTTATGGAAAGGTTATGGAGAATCCTTCAACAATTGTTCAATACATAGATGATTTTTAGTACTTACTATCACCCTCATAAGGATGGTTAATCTAATAGAATAATTCATAATTTAGTGGATATGATGAGATCTTGTAAAATGAACTTATAAGGATGTTGTGATCAACACCTTCGCATGGTTTAGTTCTCATATCAAATTATTTTACATTATAAAGTCAAATGTTTCCATATGAGGCTCTGTATGGGAAGTAGTTTTAAACTCCAACATTCTTGGATGATGTTAGAGAGTATAAGATGATGGGACATGATCTTGTCAAAGAGATGATAGAAAATATTGAAACCATTCAATATCATATTAAATCTACATAATGTAGACAAAAAATATATGTATACAATTATTTATGTGATTTAGAGTTTTTGGTTGATGATAATGTGTTTATTTTTATATCATGTAATAAATTTACAATGTTTGGGAAGAAGGTAAATAATAGTACAACTTACATATACCCCTTTGATATCCTTGACTACATGAAAAGATGTGTAATATTGACTAGAACTCCTACTAAAAATGTCTTAGGTACATGATGTGTTCCATGAATATATCTTGAGGATGAAAATATCAGACACCTCACATGTATTAAATTTATAGGTGGTGCCATTGGAGAATGATATTTCATACAAGGAGAAGTTAGTTACGATTTTTGATCATAGAGACAACATTCTATGAAACATAAAAACTAACCTAGTCAATGTGATTTTGAAGAGCCTCATGTCTGAGGAAGATTCTTGGGATATGGAAGGTTCGATGAAATATATGGGCCCTTATATTTTTTAGTGTATGAAATAACATTTAAAGGGTGAAATTTCTAATGGTGGGATTATTTTAATGTCATGGTGTCTTATAAATTATATTCCATTTTCAAATGAATAAATTCATTATTAATAAATGAAATTGTGTAAAACATGTGCACTTCTTTAGTTATTTTAGACCATTATAAGATATATCTTTTCATATTTAAAAATATGTTTAGCATCATAATTGTTGATAATATAGCCATTTTCTAGTGATAGTTATGATTATAATATAATAAATGTTATGATAAATTTCAATTGACATAGAAAAATGAAGTGATGGCCTCAACTAGTGGGAGTATAACCTATAAAGGTCATTTATCATAGACTCCATGGGATATGACATCACAAAGACTTCCCCTTAGCCAAGACCAATCATATATTCAAAAACTAAATCATGATCAAAATATTTTATGGTAGAAGTCTAAAATTATCGATATCATGCACCAAACCATGTTCACCAAACCACATCAAGAAATTATCACCATCACACAAATTGCCCTTTGAAAATATACTAGTGTAATAAGAGGTTATGTATATAGTTTTGAACAGTGTTAATTTTTATACTATTATTTTTAATAAAATAATTATTATATTTATCCCTTTTTATTATTGTTTTATTAATGATTAAATAATAAGTTTGATAAAATTGAGATTCTGATATAATGAATATCAAATTGTAATTTTTGGAAATATATAGCCTCAATTAACACACTATTTTTTATAAATTCATGAATTTTTTAAATAAATGTTATTTAACTAAAATTTTCATATTCAATAATATTTATTTAAATATAAATTATTATATCAAGGAATAATGTAAATTATGATTTTTATAATGATCATAAAATTATTATATTTATAAAAACCCATATTTTTTAGTAAATAAGGATTTTTTATTTAAAAGTAAATGTTTCAATATTTTAATAATTATTTTGATAAAATAAATATTTTTTTAAATCACAATGTTGAAATTATCCAGTGTTTAATTTTTTATATTTTTGTATGACAGTTGAATTTTTTTGGTAAAAATTAAATATTGTAAAAATATAGTATATTTTATAACATTATATATCTAAAAAATGATATAAAATAAACTATAAATACTATCCCTGAAAAAAAATTATGTTTCCTATTTCAAATGATGTGTTTTTAAATTTATTTCACTAATTTAATAAACCATTAATGAATCCTATAAAACCTATATTAGATATTAATTCTTTAAAACTAATTTACTTTGAACATGACTCAATTACACATCACCTCATGTATTATTTTAAAGAGTATAGTTCAATCCATATAAAATATTTAAAACAACTCTTATTTGGTAGAAACCATGGGAAAATGGGAAGGTTTATGATTTTGATTATTTCTGTATAAAGATCCCAAAAATTAAGTGTATAAATTTATAAAGAATAACCCTATATTTTTCTATAAAATAAAATATAACCACACAATAATCATCACTCATAACCCTTGGAACATGAATTTACATTTCCAATCCCTCTCTATATCTCTACATAGGATCCACCATTCGCTTAAGAATATCCTTGCATGCTTCTAAAAGTGACGTCTCAAGGTAAGGGATCCTCTCTTCTTCTTTATTTATGCATCGTATATATATTATCTATTTCTATTTTCTATTGTTCATGTTGGGATATTTTTTTAAACATACCTCTTACTATACATAATATTTCCATGTGGTTATATAACCCTTCCAATATCATAAAAACCTTCTGTGATAATTTTTTTACACTCGTTATTATATAAGATTTATCATGTGGTTTTCTATGGAAAACATCTATGTATTTAATAACCATACCCAATTACACTCATTTTTATTCACCTATATGTATATATATATATTAAATTTATTAGGAATTCAATATATTTATCTAAAACTCCATAATTATGGGATTAAAATTGTAGAATGGTACCTTTATGTTGTATGATATGTATGGAAAACATATTATTGTACATGAAATGAATTTTACTGGTGAGATCGTAATTATATTTCCCTCCAATGCATTTGGTAATGTTATTATCTCATGAGATACCATATATAGTGCACATGGGGTTATCCCAATAATAGTAAGTTATGAGGTCTGGGTGGTTATCCTTGAATTATGTTTATGATGTCAGGTCTTATATTGTTTCCATGTTCCCATGTTTACTTTATGATATCATCTTATATATTGATTCAATGTTCAATTTTATAATTCTTAATCTTATTATGTTACCTGGATATGACTATTGAATACAATTTTATTCTTTACATTATGATATTATTTTATTATTCCCTTATTGGGATTTATAGCTCACCATTTTCTTATGCACACTCTAATGTTATCTTATATAGTTATAAAATATAAATGTATATTTAAGGGTTTTTTGTGGAGTAATTCTATAAAAAAATATTTTTGCAACACACCAATATTTTTAGATTTTTTTAAATTAATTTTAAAAAAATATAATTTTCATTTCATGCAACATTAAATGTAGCTTATGTTATATAAAAACACTATGTTTGTTTTTTAGATGTGACACCAAATTAAGATTGCGCTATACAAAATAGTTGGAATAAAATTTGGCACACACAACACTATATTTAGATGTTGTTATAAAAGAATTTGAGTTCCTTAGATATAATTCATTATACTCAAGGTTTAGATTTACTGAACTACAATATACTATTAATATTATAATTAAACATTTATAATAGTTACCATATAGCCATTGAAATGGATGTTAAAAATAATATTAACTAAACTATGAAAATATTATTTACCCATATTTATAAAATTAATCATTTGTTTTTCAAATATATAGAAATGAATGTTGGAACTGCTTGAAAATAAAGAAATTCCATTTATAAGAAAAGTATTTCTCTATGTACAAACATCATTTTATCTCAATGAATTAAACAAACCAATTTTGATGATTTTTATTAAAAAAAATTATATATTATTTATTAAATAAAATTTATTTTGAACCTTATCAAATATATTTTATCAGTATAAGATAAGAATATATAAAATTATATAAATAAAAAATGTATTTTTCTTCAAGGTAATTTAAAGTCTATTAGAAAAAAACCTAATTAAAATATAATTTATGAAACTTTTATAATATTTATTTGAAAAAATAAAATTCAATTTTTGAAATTTGAATATAAAAATTAACCTTTGTTGGTTTTTGTGTATTTTTTGAGAAGATTCATTTGTTGATGAATAGTAAAAACACTAAACTTTAATTGAAAATTATTTTTATCTATTTTATTTATATAGTCAAATTTTATATTAAAAGATGTTAAAGTATATTTTTATGAATTATTAACATATTATTCTAACTTATGTCTTTTAAATCAATTTATTTTTGAAATTGGATATAAAAACAATTCCAACATTTCAACATTTTTTATTTAAAAACTCATTGTTTCATCTTGTCTATGATATTATTTTTAAATTAATTTCTTCCACTTCTGTTATTATAATTTGGGAAAATAGATTCCATATTTTTCATAATCATAATTTATAAATTATAATAATTTCAACTTTTTTTATCAAAAATATTGATGAAAATAATTAAATTTAATTATAGTGATTATGGTAGAAACGAGTTTACATAGTGCTTAGACGTTATCATAAGGGGACAAGGACCCAAGTAAAATATAAAAAATATATTGGATGGTAATATTTTTCCATATCCTTCCTCGAATATAAAATTTACATTTTTCGGTGGCACATGATGTATTGGTGACCAATCAATAGTGTTTACCCATTTATATTTACAAGAATGCCACACCTCCTCCACTATATAAGGGAACTCACCCACCACACTAGTTCACAAATATCAAGCCATTTGGATAATCCAATACCTTCCCAAAAATTCTTCCAACTCCCATACTCTCATCCTATGACCCTAAATTTTGACATAAAGGAATCCAAGTTTGTCCTTTGGTGAAAACTAAAAGGAATTACCCAAAGAAGAAGACACATCCTTCAACAAGAACTTTTATTTATTTTCTTTATCCACCAAATAAATTATACATATACAATTTTCATAAAAAACCTATATACCATAAATATAATTTATTTTTTATGTAATTTATTTTTCATAAAAACACACACAATTCCATCAAATAGGATATGCAATCCTCATTTGTTTGTACAGAGGACTACCGTCTTGAAAACGATGTCATTCATTCTTGCATTACCACCACTCAAGGGTGGGAATAATAATGTAACTATTGTTTTTATATTATATATAATATATTTATGATGTATTTTTTCTAATGGAATTATTATATGATATATACCTCCTTGATTTCTATTTTTCAGGAATATGGTAACTACATTTTTGGATTTATAGACAACTGTCTCCTCAAAGAGATCTGATTCGTTCACACCTTACATGGAATGAATTATGAATGGGTGTAGTAAAAAATATGATATATTTTTCATAATAATTATACTTTAATGAAAATATATATACATATAATTTATTTACATTATTTCTATCAAAAGAACAAGAAAACAGAACCAATGTTCATGCGTACGTAATACCTAGAATCTCCTTAAACAGTGTATTCCATATAATATTTTTATATATAATAGATTATTATAAATATATATACATAATATATATCATTTTTATATCATTTTTATCAATCATTATGTGATTAAATCATTATTTAAGTAAAAAGAAGAAAAATATTACAAATGAAAACATATTTGAAAAACAATGTTGTTATTACTCTAAATAGAACATTAACAAAGAATTTTTAATAAACAGATGATATTATTTCATAATAAAATAATAAATGTTATTATATATTATAATATGTTTCTTTATTAGTTTTATAATAAAATTATATTTTTTATACATGAGGTTTTAATGTGTTTGAGGAACGTCAAGACATAAGGTGTGGGTTTTCTCTCCTCACTTAAATTTATGTGAGATATATGCTATATTAACAACTTATTCCTATTATGTGGTGTATATAATGAAATATTACATGTTATATAACTATTTACCTTTATTTAATTATTTTAAAATATTCAATTTATCTTATTCATTCATGGGGATCATGATTCAATGGTTACTCAAGTAGTAAGGGGATTTCCAGTCTCGCTTTTATTTCTATGAGACTTCTTTCTTATTCACCACTTTTATTTTTTTTGATTTATATAATGAAAATAAATGTAATATATTATAATTATACTTAAATTTATTATATTTATATGCACATTTTATGATATCTATTTAATGGGGTTTTACAGTGCAAATGTTACCAAATCAGTAAAGTAGTTTCGTCTCAAATTTCATTCATTGATAAACATGTTTCATTATGCACCTATACTATCTTAAAATGGCTATATATATACATTTACATATTATATCATGAATATCGTTATTTTAAATATATTTTAATATTCATGTAATTTCACTCTATCTTGGGGATTATTATTCAAAGTTTCCAAAATTGTATGAGTTTATTGCTACAATATCATCTTTGATCGAGATAATTTATGATTATGATTCCAATGATGAAATGTTACGATCAATCTATAAATATCTGTCAAAAATATATTATCTTATGTTCTTTCATGATATCTTCATGTATTTTTACCATTTATACAATCTTTGGAAGTTAGTAATAGTAATAAATGTTTGGTATGAAAATATAAATTTATCTTCCTCTTTGGTTGGAAATTTGTGTTCTTAAAAAGCATGTTTTCAAAAAAATTCTAATATTATCATTTTATATGTAATTGAAATATTTACCAATTTTTTATATTTTTAATAATTTTTTTTAAAAATGAATATTTTTGTTTTTTTCTGATCAAAGAAATTTTATAATGATTTTACTATAAAAAACGAATGTTTGGTATGTACATATTTATCCACCATTATTGCATTATTTTATTTGAAGTTTCCATTTGAAGTTGACAAGATTAATTTTTTTAAATATATTTTTTTCAGAATATTCTGTATATTCAATATTTTTTTATATTGTTTTAAAATAAAAATGTTTTGAAAAATGTTTTATGTTTAAAATTGGTTTTAAATGATTTTAATGATTAATTTATATGTTTTCAAGGAATCAAATTTTTTTATACATTCTTTATATGTTTTCATGGAAACATGATTTCCAATGTTTTCATTCTTCCTTTATAAGTATTAATGTAAAATGATTTTGAAGATTTTTTCATAATTAATTTATGATTTTCAAGGAAAATTTTTTTAAAAAAGTTTTCATGCAACAATTATATGTTTTCAATGATTTTTTGCAAAATGTTTTCATGCTTCCTATGTAAATTTTAAAAGATATTTTCAACGAAAAATGTTTTTGAAATTATTTATGTCTTCAAAAATTAATTCTTCAAAGTGGAAATGTTATTTTTATCAAGAAATGATTTAAATAAAATTTAAAATAATTATTTATAATAAAAGTATTTTTTAAGAAAATTATGAATGGGATTTTCAAAGAAATTATATTTTCATAAAGAAATGTTCCATGTGATATTTTAGAATGGTTCACTATATAAGATGGAATTCTGTGAAATATTTTATGCTTTAATAGGAATATTATCCAAGGAAACAATTCTTTTAGTTTCTTTGAATTGTTTATATTTAAGATGAGGAGTTGTTAATGATACTCGTTTATCTTCCATGGGTTATTTTCTTTTGAACCCAAAATATTTTTATTTGTTATGCTTTGATTAAATTATTATGAATCATGTATATTTTCTACATGTTTTGATATGATGAAATGTTTATGAAACTCATATCTTTTTATGGTTCATGATATAATTAATGTTATATTATCATATGAAACATGTATGTATGAATTTATTATTTGACTGGTGGGACCTATAAATCCCTCCAATTCATTGGGTAATGATTTATATCTCATTATATAATCATTTGTAACAAGTCTACTGGGTTGATCCACTATGGGAATAAGAGGAAATTCTGTCGATAATGGGAAGAAGGGGAAACCCGGTTCACTATGGGAAAAAGGTTAAACCTTATCCTATATTAAGAAAGGACTATGATTGGGGATGGTGGTGTGTCCCACCAAGTAAGTATAGTCCCCATGTAGTTCTATAATAATTTTTGGCAATGATCCCTAACTTATAAGTAATGTTTTTATATGCTTATATGTATTCCACAAGTATATGAATTATGCCCATTTTTATGCTCTCACGACACATGTTCCATGATATCCTTATGATTCATGTCTTATAAACTGCCAATATTTGTTACATGTCTCGGGATTATGATCATTGATATGTAGGGTATGAACATAAATTATTTTATCATGTTCTCATAGCATTATTTCCATGTTATGCTTTCATATCCCTTTTATTTACAATTACTAAACATCTGATCTCACCCTTTCTTATGTTTCCTTTCCCCAGGTTATGAAGAAAAATTTTAATAAGTAATAAAAATTTGTAATATATTTTTGGAAAATATTGAAGATATTTCACCAAAATTAGAATATTGTGTTCTAACCTTACAAATAAAATAATCTATTACACTCCTCAAGTATGTAATTTGGTAATTTGAAGAATATTCATAAAAAAAGAAGTAATATTCCTGAATGTTATATCTAGGACTATATAGTTAGTTTCAAATACAATGTGTATTCATACCTTGGAAATATGTATGAAAAAACATTTGTGATATACTTTAGGATATTTTTCTGGGTATTTCTCGGTATTTATCAAATGAAAATGTTAAGGATTGATTAAAGTATATGAAAATGTCCTATAATGTTGATAAAGGATTGAGAGAGGGGTTTTCATGAAATTACATCCCTATCAAGATACTATAAGTTGGTATGGCTCTAGTATAAATGTCAATAAGGGTAAAAATCCCAAAACACCCTATTGAGTTAGACTTGATCGAGAACTGGTGCACACCACTAGTCCTTATTTCAAGCATGGTTTGAAACTCCTAGGGGATATTTTTTAGGAATTCAATATATCTTTATGAACCATCATGAAGGATTTAAATAGGATATGACAATTAAAAAACTAGTATAAACCTATGTTTTAATATATTAATGATGTTTGATCCATGATTTATACATCCTATAAGTGAATTTCATGAATCTAATGTTTTTTAATATGATTAGTGGTACTCACACTACGCATACTATATTCAATCAATGGAGCTAAATAGAAGGAACAAGGTTAATTTTTAATGTGATAGAAAATTTTCTAATGAGAAGTAAAATGGTATTATCATTAGATTAAAGGATTCTGTGATCTTACCTAGTCATTTTACATAGAACATGATTAACAATGTGCACCTTATCCAACTATCAAACTCACCAAATGAGAAAAGGAATGATTTTTATAAGTGTTTTGGGTAATGGATACAATTTAAGAAATATGATTTAGTTTCACTTGTGTTGAGAATGTGGAAAGAAGAACCCAGTTTAATGTCTTAGAGGAATGGGATAATGTTTTCATAGTTGAAAAGAAGGAAAAAGAGAAATTAACTTCAAAGTAAAAAATGAAAGGTTTTTTTAATTAAATGAATGTGAATAATGACCTCCCTAATACATAAATATTTATTTAAAGCTTTAAATGTTTAATGAATGGGAATTATGAAGATCTATGTCCTATGTGGAAAGATCATAATGAGAATTTGAAAGGTGGTATGAGTGATGGTTATATTTCTGATGATGATGAGATTGTATGTGAAAGTGATAAGAATGGTGTATTAAGTAATATGATTAGTTATCCTTGTTAATAGATTAAGTATTAAGTGTAATAATAAAGGTTTTTATGTATTTGGATTCAATAATTTTATATTATAAAATATAGAATAATTGTTCTGGTTGTTTTTTCTCTTAGGATTTATAATAATACATTGAATGGTTCTGATGGTTTGGAAAATTAATTTAATAGACAGGTGATATTCATGGGAAATATGTGATTAAGGTAATGATAACCCTTAATATGTTTCTGATGTTTAGATAATGATTTTTGGATAAATACATATTGGATATAAATATGTAAATTGGATTATAATGATTACCTTGTAATTGATTAAGGATGTCTTGAGAAAGTGTTTTATGCTATCATGGACGATGTTTATAGAATTTTTAGATTTTTTGAATATATCCCAAAATTTATGTTTTATGTAAATAATGAATATGATTATATGTTTTCAATATGTATTTATGGAAATTTAGGTTATTATCATATTTCTGTAGAACACATGATAATGGTATTCACATGTTTGGTATGTGAAAACTAAAAGCTAATTTATTATAAATAGAGGATCATTGTTAATCTATGATTGAGAAATTTAGTGACCTGAATTATATTTTTTGGATTTCATCATTCTGAAGGGTTAAAAGGATAACCATTTATGAAATATCTAATTTAAACATCGAATAATGTTTGTGATATGATAATATTATCTCACCATAATAAGATGTATTCATCTTGAAGAACCTGTGAAAAACCATTTTTCTATGATTATAACTAAAGATAGATGGAATTAATTATCATTCTCCCTCATGACATTTTAGTACTTCACTAATAAAACAATCACCTTAATTTCATAGAGTAAGAAATGAAGTGGAAATCAAGCACGAGAAAACTAAATGGTGAGATTTTACATATAAAAAAGAATAAAATCAATTAAGTATATTTTCTTATGTTATGAGATAGTAAAATAATTCCTACACTTTAGGAAAAATAAATTTAAAAATATTTATCCCAAAACATTTATTTCTATTGAACATATGGTCTTATAAATCATTACATATTTACGGTTTTGAAGCCCCTAAATTTTCATGTATCATTCAATTACTGGTGCTCAATGATATTTATCACTCTCTATAATTATTTATTATTTTCTTCCATATCCAAAATTTACTCTCAACCAATGTTCTCCATCAGGGAAAGCTAATAATTAGTTACATTTGGTAACTTTTATGTTTCTTAATTTATTTTTTAATGATTTTTTTGTATTAATATTTTTGATATTGGTTTCTATGAAAGAAAATACAATTTACTAAAACATTCATATCCAAGAAAAATTTTGAGCTAAAAATTACTTTTATGTGGGATATAATGTAACTCCCTAATATTTTTTTTTGAAATTTCATGTTTTTTCAAATTAATATAAACTTTTTTATATTTTTTATTTCATACAACAGTGAATGTTTCATGTCTTATAAGATAGAACTAAGTTTCATTTGTGTTACACATAAAAGAAAGTTATGATTGCACTATACAAAACACTTAGATTAGCATTACGTTCACAAATAAATATGTTTGTCTTGTGATACTAACAATGTCAAGTTCATTTGATAGCATTTGTTTCATGAAATGCTGAGCTTTACCAAACTGTAATATACTATTAATGTTGATATTAAAATAATATTATATTTACCACCTAGCCATTGGAATATAAGTTACAAATAATATTAACTAAAGTGTAAAAATATTATTTTCAAATGTATATAAAATGATTCATCTAGTCATCAATTAGATACAAATGAATGTAAAAACTATTTAAAAATAAAGAAATTCATTTTCTAAGAAAACTATTGCACTATATATAAACCCCATTTTTCTCAATATATTAAATAACTACTTTTGATTAAATTTATTAATAAAATTTAAATATTATTTATTAATCACTTTTTTAACGCTTATCCAATAAATTTTTTATGTTTAAGATAATAAAAAAATATGATAATACAAATAAAAAGATGTATTTTTATTATAGCTAATTTTAATGAATTAAAACAGAGAACCTATTTTAAATATAATTTTTATTTTTAAAAAATAAAATTCATATAGAATGTGGAATTTTTATGTTTACTTTGGGATAATTTTTTTGTATTTTTCTTAGAAGCTTCATGTTTTTTCTGAATAGTGAAAAACACTAAATTTTCAATAAAAGTTAAATTTATAAATAATTTATTTGTATATTTAAATTATATTTTTAATTGGTTTTAATGTATACATATATAAATTATAAATCAAGTAATAAAATTTATATTAGTACAATAAATATCACATAGAAATTTTATATAAAAAGAATTCAAAATTATGAACATTTTCCCATTAAAACCCTATTATTTAATCACATATACCAGAATATTTTTAAATTAATTTCAGTCACATATTAAATTATAATTTCAAAATATGGATTACATATTTTTAATAATAATAATTTATAAATTATAATAAGAACCAAATTGTTTTATAGAGTAAAAATTAGTGGAATTAATTTAATATAATGACAATGATTATGGTAAAAACTAGTTTACCTAATGGTTAAACATTATCCTAAGGGGACAAATACCCTAGAGAAATGTCTAAAATATTTTTTATTGCTATAATTATACCATATAAATTATTTTATATGAAATTTAAAATTATTATAGTCACATTATGTAAGGAAGATCTTTCTAAGGTGTTTGCCTTTTTATATTTATAAGAATGCCACTCATCCTCCACTGTAAAAGGGATCTCACATACCCCTCATATTCACTCCTCTTAAGCCATTTGTTTCAACCAAAAACTTCCAAAATATGCTCCAAAATACCCTATTATAATATAAGAATCCTCAATATGGAAAAAAACTTAATCCAAGTTAATTATTTAGGGAAAACCATAATAAATTAACCAAATTAGAGGTAACATACGTCAATAAGAACTTTTATTTTATTTTAATTATATACCCCCCTAAATTCTTCATATTAAAGGATTACATAATATAATAGATATAATAAATATATTGATATTTTTATGTTAAATTTTATACATAAGAATATACACACAACCATCAAATGGGATACACAATTGTCATTCATGTGTACGGTAGACTACAGCCTTGTGAACCAATCTCATTCTTTCTTCCATTTCAACATCTCAAGTTTAATAATAATGATTAAATTTACTTTTTTATATTATATATAAGATATTTATGATTTATTTACACTTATATAATTATAATATAACACATACCATCATGATTTCCATTTTTTTGTGAATACGATAACTTTGTTTGGGGATATGTGCACTACCTTCACCTTAAAGTGAGGTGATTTGTTCACACATTACATGGAATGTATTAAGAATGGATTTTGAAAAAATATATGATATATATGAAATAATAATTCAAATGTAATGATTATATATATATAAATATATATGACTTTTTTCTTTTAATATGATAAGATAATGGAAATAGTGATCATGCGTACATACAGACTACCGTCTCCATGAATGGTCTGTACCATTTAAATTTTCTGTATTTTATAGATTATTATATATATATGGAGTATATATTATATTTATATCATTTTTTCATTATTGAGATGATGAAATAGTGATTTAAGTGAGAAGACAAAAAATATAACAAATCAAAATTAATGTGACAAACAAAGCAGTTATTAAGAGAAACAGAACTTTAACATAGAATTTTCAATAAATAGGTAATATAAAGTCATTATAAAATAATATTTGGTATTATATATAATAATATGCATATTTTGATAATGAATAATCAAACTATATTTATTATATATGAGGTTTGGACGTGTACAAGGAAATTCAAGACTTAATGTAAGGATTCTCTGGTCTCACTTCTATTTCTGTGAGATATTCACCACTTATTATAATTGTGTGGTGTATATAAATCACTATAATATTTTATATCATGAATTTTATTTATTTAATGACATTAAAAGTTTTAATTTTGTTATTATTTCATGTGGATTACTATTCAAAAGTTACTCAAGTAGTTAGGGTATTTCTAGTGTCACTTTTATTTTAGTGAGAGTTATGACTTATTCCCCACTCAATTGTTTTGTATGGTGTATATGATGAACATTAATGTAATATATGATTGTTATACTTAAATTTATGGTATATAAATACCAATTTTAGGATATCTATTTCATTGGATTTAATAGTTAGATTTTTACCAAACTCGTAAGTTAGTTTTTTCTCTATTTTCTTTCTTTGGGACACATGTTTTGTTATGCACTAATATTGTTATAAGAGGTTCATATACTGTCATTTTACGTGTTATATCATTAATATACTTATTTTAATGATATTTTAAGCTTCATTTAATTTCATTCTCCCATGTTTGTTATGATTCATTGTTACCAATGTGGTACGAGTTTATTGCTACAATCTAATCATTAATCATTATTATTTAAGATTATGCTTGCATTGATGACATCTTATGAAACATATCTCAAATATTCTCATGATTTCCTTATCCTATAATTTTTCATGTCATATTAATTTATTGGTACCATTTTACCACTATTTGGTATGTGGTATAATTAAAATAATATTTTTACTGAAATATGACTTTATCCCTCTCTTTGGTAAAAAACCTATTTTCTTGCAAAACCATGTTTTATAAAAAAGGCTTTAAATAAATTATAATATTCCGTTATAATATTTAAAGTACATTTTTACTGATTTTTTACCTGTTAAAAAATGGTTTAAAATAAGTATATTTTTTTCGATTAAGCCACTTTTCTAAATTTTTATGTAGAAAAAGTAATGTTCGACATGTATGGATTTATCACCCATCATGACCATACATTCTTTGAAGCATCCACTGCATGTTTGAAATATTATTTATTTATGAAATATTTTTTCCTAATATTTTTTACATTAATTATTTTTAAAAACTGTTTAAAAGAAAATGAGTTTCAATAACTTTTTATCGTTAAAAAGTGTTATAAATAATTTTTAAGAATCATTTAAAAGCTTTCAAGGAATTAATTTATCAAAAAAAATTAGGCTTACATTCTAAGTTCTCAAGGAAATTGTTTTTCAAAATGTTTTCATGATTCATTTAAATACTTCCAGGGAAAATGTTTTTTAAAATGTTTTGACTCTAATATTTTAATTTTTCAAGGAAAATGGTTTTCAAAATTTATTCATGCCTCTTTAATATGTTTTCATTGAATTTTGTTTTCAAATTGTTTTCATGATTGCATTATAATTTTTCATGGAAAACCATTTTCAAAATGTTTTCAATATTAAATTACTTGTTTTCAAATCTATTTTCAAAGAAAAAGGTTTCCAAAATAATTTATGTTTAAAAAAATCATTTTTCATAGTGGAAAATATATTTTCCCTAAGAAATGCATTAAATGAAATTTCAAATCCTTTTTTATATGAAAGGGATTAAAAAAAATATTAAATGAATTTTCACTGAAAGGATATTTTTATAAGATATGTTCCCGGTGATCATTCAAAATCCTTTTCCATCTATTAGGACATCCTTGGGAATAGTTTATGTTTTACTGGGGATATGATACAAGGAACAATTTTTATTATTTCTATGAATGGGTTACAAATAATAAGGCAAGTTGTTTATGAAAATTGTTTCCCTTCCAGTGGGTATATAATTTTGAAACCTACTATTTCATGGGTTATGATTTGATGAAATGATTATTAAACTAGTCTCTTTTCCACATGTAATTATATGGTGACATGTGTTTTATACCCATTTCATTTCATGGGTTTTGATTTGATGTTTATGAACCACATCTCTTTTGTTTTGTTCATGATATGATGAATGTTTTATTCTCTTCTAGAACAAGTATTTATGATTTTATTAAATGATAGGTAAGACCTATATCTCCCTCCAATGCATTCGTTATAGATTTATATATCATGAGATAATGATTTGAAACTATTTGAAAAGATTGATACATTATTGGAATAAGGGAAAACCTTATACACTATGGAAATAAAGGGAAACATAATATACTATGGTAAAAAGGTTTAACCAAACACACTATAATGAAATGACTAAAATTATGGATAGTGGTGTTTCTTGACCAGTACGTATAGTCTCCATAAAGTGCCCAGATGATTTTTCATTGTAATACTTGTCTTATATTGAATTTTTTTTATACTTATGTGCATTCCACAATTCTACGTCTTATGCTAATTCTTATGATCTCACACCTCATGTTCTTTTATATCCTTATGATTTAGGTATTCTGAACTACCAAACTTTATGTCATGACTCATGATTATGATCTTTGATATAGTGGGTATAACTATAAATTTTTTTCACATGTTCTCATACTGTTGTGTCCATGATGTGCTTAAATATCTCTTTTATTTACCATTATTGAGAATCTAATCTCACTATTTCTTATGTTTCCTTTCCCCATGTTGTGAAGAAATTTTTTAAGTAGTATTAAAAAATGGTAATATATTTTTGGGAAACATTGAAGATCATTCACCAATATTAGAATATTTTGTTCCATTTTTCCATAGGCACTAAACCATTATGGTCCCCAGGCATATACATTTTAATGTGAATAATATTAAACTAAAATATTGTAATATCCATGTATGTTAATAATAGGTCACTATGTTTTACCCATGTTTCATGTTATTATACTACGTACCTAATTTCTTATAGAAACTAGTTCTCATGATCTTATGGGATAGCATTATGTGTACCTTTTTGTAATAAATACTGAATTAATGTGTATTGAAATATTGGTAGTTATAATTATTTAATATAGTTCTATGGATGGAATATACATTCTAATGTCACATAGATGATACATGATATCCAAGGTTTCAGTCTCATGATACAAATGAAACACATTATCATGGTTTTATTACTTAGAAATATCCATGATATATGGTAATGGGAACATACAAATTAATAGGAAATCCAAATTTCTATATGTAATTAGATGTTCCTATTTGTAGACATATGTATTGATACATAAACATTAAGGTTATTATTAATGGATATCATTAATTATTTTTTAATATATTGATGAAAACCATGGTGACATATGCTTGCAGTGATTTTGGATACACTAGGTTGTTTATGATTGATATTTCATTAATTAAATAATGCAAGAAAGGATTTATCCCATTTTTCTCTTGAAGAATGTTGATATTTCATGCCCTATGATTGGAATAGTTATTTATTTATAAATATATAGCCATAGAGATTTGTGGGTGAGTTCATTTTCATAAATTCAATGAAATTTACAATGATAATATTGTTTTATGGCCCTAAAATATAGCCTATTTTATTTGAGATATTGCAATAAAATTATTATATTGCATGGTAAGTATTTTTTTGGAGGTGTGATGTTGTTCTAGAATAAAATTATATATCTATGGGTTATTTAGTATGTTTTAAGACACTATACATGGAATTTGGATGGTTATGGATAATTCAACTGAGAAAGAGTTCTATAGGGTCCTCCACTAAGTGTATCAACAAACATAGTTAAATTATAGTATTGAATATAACAAGTAAGAAGAAATAATATTTCTTCAAGATTGGTTGATTATCATAATTTAATCGCAAGCTATTAGAAATAAACAGTAAGTTAAATGATAATAATAAATATTTTTTAATAGTGTGGACAATATAATATTTATTGTATTTATCATGTAATAATGAAGGGAAATTTACATAAGAAATATTCATTATTCAAGGATTGGTATATACCGATGAGGAGGACCAAGAATAATAGTCCAATTTGAAATAATATAAATGATATTTTTTTATATATTCATAGAGGTGTATCACATTTCAAGTGATTAATAATAATATTATTATTATTAATGGACATGGTGTCAGAAAAGAATTATAAACATAGAAAGGGTTTTATCAGAGTTTTGATAACCATAAACTAATAATAATAAATATCCAATTATATCACTTTCTAGATATGCGATTTTTGTGAAAAATATATTTAGTTAGATTCTCATAATCACTTGTGTGAGATAAGGAGATCTTTTATGCTATTATACCCTCCTCTCTCAAGATAATGAGATAACATGAAGAGTTATTCCTCCTTAAGAAGAATTCTGTAGTATTTAACCAAAAACAACATAAGTGATGAGGATTGGTAATTCTAGCACCTAATGATTTGATGGTGATGTTTAAAGATTTTAGTTCACATATAAATAACCTATATATGGATTATACACTTGGATAGAATAACATAATTATGAGAAAAAAGGATACAGTAAATCGTATCATTAACAAAGAGAGAATTAAAAGTTGAGATAATTATATATCATCTTATAAATTTAATATAAATTTCATGTGATGACCCTCTTCTTCTAGTTCCTATATTTTAATCATCATCATATAATATAATCTTTAATGTACATGATTTTTTAATCTTTGTTCGTAAATTATTACAAGTAAAGTGAGGCTAAAAGATGAGTCTTTCATACCACCAAAGTACACCTCTACTGTCCCTAAAACCTACAATTAGCTCATTAGTAGGGGGTCAATATACCTCCAAGCTAGGGGTGAGCATGAACAAAGAGATCATAGGATTTTTAGGCAATATATGATCCTTATTTTTATGTTTTCTCTTTGGTATCATCGATACAAGTGAATGATAAGACACCATCTCATGTCCAATGTGACTACGCCTCTATGGGTAGACTGTATGTTGACAACCATACACCTATTATGAATGTGCACACTTGTTAAGGATAAATTTTTTGTTTTCTACTTGGTTATATTATACACACCCTACATGGACATCTTGATGCTTGTGTATACTTCATGTATAGGGATCCAATAAAGGGAAAAAGACCTATAGTTGACACTTGGGTCATGGAGCATAGAGCTTGTAGTGGTTGAAGGATTGATAAGATGAATGTTATTGAGGATAATGAAAATTTAATACATAAAAATACTAAATACCAGTGAAGTGGTGATAAATATTATTGATTAATCAGGGAAGACATATATTGTGTGTGATTGACCAAAAAAAGAAAAAAATGAAGACCCCCAACATACAAAAACTAAAATGATGAAATATAATGAGTGAAAGTGAAGTGTGAAATGGACATGGTGACAATAAAGATAAAAAACACAGAAGGCAAAGCAGTTGTTGGAATTAGGGTATTTGTATTATTTTGAACTGATATAATTATATTCAATGATGTAACTCAAATTATTAAAACTATTAAATTCTTTAAAAATGGGGAATGTTCACGGAGTTTTTACTTCAGTAAACCTCCACAAATCGATGAACATACTTTAATTTTGATCTCTCATTATATATGTATGAATTTATCAAATCACTATCGAGAAGGGATGCATTATCTACTTCTAATTTTTAGTACTTTGATCAATGATAAAGAGAATGAAATTTTCACTGCAATCACCTGTTGAATATTGAGTAGCATGAAATGATAATCATAATTTGAATAGAAAAAAACAAATAACTAAAATTTCATTAAATGAATGTAGTAATTCAAGAATATAGGATAAAAGAAAATCAGTTAATCCCAGCCCAATTCCCCTATGAAATATAGCTACAAATGATAGAAAAAATCCAAATACCAAGGGGAAATGGATAAAGAAACAACCTTGAAGAGATCGATTTCTTTCCAAAAATCCAACTCTAGATCTAGTTCTATTCCCAAATATTTAGTCCAATATTGTTCTATATGTATTCAGTGAAAATGATGGATGATGGCTCCCTCAATGATCGCAAATATTCCTCTTTTTAATTGAAAAAATCTATCTTCCACATGAATGTGTGAAAATTCAGTATTCTTCATGTGGTGACTTTCGAAATGATCATCACTAGCTTCTCGTGTAGTCTTGGTGATATCAGCCCACCCACCCAAAATGAACCAATCTTCCCATAGAATATTCAATGTAATGCCCCACTATCACTTCTTATGTTGCCTCATTATCATCCTTTTATGAATATTCTAATCAAAAAAGACTTACTCAAGGTATTAAAACATTTGAAAAATTATAAATTAAATTTCACTTGGGAAATTTTGGTTAGAGGAGGGATTTGAATAATTTTTTTGGGTCATTGTAGTGCCCAACCCGCACTCTAAATTTCCCATTATTTTGTTGGTCTTGTGTGTGAGTGACGTCGAGCATATATATATATATATATTCTTATTAGTGTAACAAGTTATATAAATATATACAGATTTATTATTATTATTATTATTGTTATTGAATATTTATGTATATATTTTTATCATTCCCTAATACATGGGGCTTTTATGATTCTTCTTCCCCAATTGGTGTATCATGTTCAGCTGTGGATCTGGTGAGTATAAATGTATTCTTAGTTAGATCCTCCTTGGAGACTGCATGAAAAAGTAAAAAAGCATGCTAAAAAATAGTGAAGGTCAAATGAAAATAACTCTTCATGTAAATAGGTATACTGAGTTCCCAAACTCAACATGGCTACTCTCTCCCAGTATTTCTTAAAAGTGTATATAATATAATAAATAATATCAAGGGTACCCCACTACCACTTCCTCACTAGTTTGTCGCTTTCCCCCAACATCACTTGTCCTGAGAATCTCTATCAATAATGTCTATCCTGAAGACACCAAAGTGAAGTGCCACAACCCACACCTCATGCAACACACCACCACCACAACCACATAACAAAAAATAACCACGAAGTTTCTAGGACCCACCACAGCCTGCAAAACATGTATCAAATGTTGTGTATTTTACCTCAATCCACTTCAACCCATACACCGAGTATGAATCCTCAATCCATCACAACCTATACATGTTATACCTATTGTATCACTTAGAAAACTATATCCAGAATATATGTGTGTGAAATATCCACAATTCAGTATAGACCTCTACACACATATATTGGGAAAACTAACTATCATGCATAACAAAAAAAGTATCTAACAAGAGAAGAGAGTGGAGCCAATGGGGAGACTCAACCATCCATCCTCCTACCGCGATGTTAGAGAAAACATCCTTGAGGCCTCAGAATCCTCTGGGTCTTAGTCACCCTAACCGACTTGGTGGGGTAGCGTAAAGAAACCCAAAAATTACATGATATAATATAGCTCACAACTACACTATAGAAAAAACCTTTTCATAGAATCAAATGCAGCTAAAGTCTCTCAGAATCATGGCTGCCACTACTAAGAGATATATTCTATATGAGTACAATAATTTAAAGAGCTACATTAAGTTACTTATCCCTTTTTATCAGTTCTACTTTACGTTTATTAATTCTTTAACAATCAATTAATCATTTCCAAAACCCACATTACATTTTATTACCATTCCAACCAAGATCCATTATCTCTAGGCATAACCAAACTCAGTCCATAGCTTCTTAGAAATATAACCTCAGCATTGCATCCCTCCAAGATCCAAACCCATGGGTTAAACATTAATTCATTCAATAATTTATTAATAACATATTCACTTACCATATTTCTAGGCATTCTAGAAATTATTCTAATCTACCAAACACAAGGGGCTCAAAAAAGTGAGTAGATGAACTACTCATTGAGTCTTTTCCTCCTATAGTAGGAGCGTATACCCATCCCTCCTTGAGATTCTAAATATGGAAAACACATGGAATACCCTGCATGTCATTTCCTCTTTCTGAAGGAGGGTAAGTAAGACAAGCTACCACATGGAGTGATGAAAGTAATACAGATAAACAAACAATAGATTCAACAAGAATCACAACATTCATATAAATAGGTAAGACCAGCTTCAACCTATTCCACCGTACCCAGTGTCCTCCCCAACCCATCATGAAAAAACCGATGCATCTCGCCACTCTATGCGTCAACTGATACCAAAACCACTAAGCCTCCCTACCCTCGCATACCATAACAACCCACCTAAGATCATCTATCCTAGGATCACGTAACATCACAAGAAGCAGGTAACAAACAAATAAACTAGGATCTTGGCCTTAAGCAAGGCATTAAACCATCACACACAATGATCCTCACTACTCCAAAGCATAAAACAGCTGACCTTTTCAAGAAAATGGGTAACCTAGATCCCATAAGGCATTTCATTTATCACACAACTGGTTCCTTATTCCATTTAAAATTAATCGGTTCATTATTCAGAGGTTCTAACTATGCACAAACTAATAAACAAGATATCACATCTATCAAACATTAATTAAACAATTAATTTTACATGTATTTAATTCTTTTATCAACAATAATCAGCATGATTTAGGTTCATCCGCCCAAACAATGAAACATGCATACTACACCAATTTGTTTGTCATGAAATTACAACAACAATCTAATTAATTAAAATGCTTCTTTAATCTTAAGGAAATTAATTTATAATTAATCACAAGTTTACGTTCATTACCAATTTCCATAAATAATTACATGATAAACAAGAAAAGAATATATATAACACTATCTAGAAAATCAAGAGGCAATAACATCACTAGAAAATTGATTCCAATTCTTTAATCTGATTCAAATATTTATTATGTCAATTTCATTGTCATATAGTGGGATAAATCATCATAACTCTACAACTGCATGTTAATAGAATAGATAATCCATGAATATTTTACCTCAAAAGGTTCCCAACTTTCATTTCATGAGAATTGGCCAATACTACAGATCATGATCACCTCTCCTCATTGGCAGCATCCACTCGAGGACATCACAACACCATCGCATAAACCAACAATCAAGAAAGATCCATTAGAAACATTGAGTTGGATAGGAGAAATGGTAGGAAATAGATCATGGAAACTAGAATTACCGAGGAATAACATAAATTTTATCGAAGATGGATCGACACTTCCTGGTAGCACCAAAACAGGGGGCGCGCATGTAGTAGAAAAACTCTAAGGGGAAATAATACAAGGATTTCTGTTCAATTTCATGACTGCTATGGGAAGAAAGGTTTGAGATTCTCATACCTCGGGAAAGCAAGAAGGAAGAAAAATGGAATAAGCTATCACGACCTTTTGAAAATCTAAAAGGATAAGCAGTTTGGATACGATTTATTTTTTCCATTAATGGAAGATCTGGTCAAGATTACACATTTTGACTGAGTAAAGGAACCTATATCCTTAGGAGAATTTAGATGGGAGTTATAGGCTTTGAATCATCCTTAAATACCGTAAAACAAGGAGTTGAATGTGTTTCACATCAAATATAATTTCAAATGGGAGAATAGTAGGAAGCTGTAAATGCAATTCACCTATCATTTGATGACCTACTGAAAGATGACACACTGACAGATCACCGACTAAAATATCACATACTGACAGATCACTATTCGATTGACCACCTACAGAAAGATGAAACACAGATATGGAAACATTGTACACCTACCGACAGATCACCTATAGACAAGTTACTCACTGATTTGGAAACATTGTACACCTACCGATAGATCACATATCGATAGATGAATCACCAATGACATTGTTCACAAAACTGGAAACACTGTTCATACAACTAAAAATTTTGCACGGTGTTAGATATAAGTCACCTTGACCTCCCGTAACACCTAAAATACTTTATTTCCACAAAGGAATGGACCAAAGAGGTCTGTAACATTACAATTAGGCACTTTATTATTATTCTTAATTTTAACCAGCCATGTTGGTGAATAACACTATGACAATGAACTTATTTAATATATATAGACAGCTTACTTACATACCCCCAATGCCTAAAATCTCAAATATTCACCTTGGGATCGCAATTTTTTATTTTACATCAGTTACAAAGGACTTAAATGATTAAAATTTCAGTTTTATTTGAGTATAGTTGGTTCAAATAAGACTGTTCCACCTAGTTTGAAGTTAAAATTTCATGTTTTTTCATGTTAAAATATCACTACCACTTAAATATCTTTTATCACTATTCATTATAATGTTCCTAAATATAAAATCTATAAAATATAATCGAAAAAATATATAGCGATCACACTATTATATAAATTTTATAACTAGTGAAACCCCTCAACATAGAAAGAAGCTATCACCTAGGAATGAATAAATAGTGATTTTTTTTTTGTTTTTTCAACTTGCTAAGAACAAATTTTATTTACATCCATCCCAAAATGATAAATTACTAGGAGGAAATTTGAAAAAAAATTAAATACCATTTTTCCTTTTTGTGACTAAACTCAAATTATTATTAAGTAAGTCAATTTCTACCTTCTAGAACATGGTTCAAAATCCCCCAATTCTTATTGAAATAAAATTTTTCAATTAGTTTTTTTTTAGTTTTATAAAATTTACCCATCCATTTATGTATAATTAACTATACAAAAACACTAATTTGATTTTTATATAAGGCTTACACACACAATCAGTGCCAAAAGTTTATGATATTAACTATGGAATCCAAATTTTCCATTTTACTCTAGTTGCAAAGGACATAAATGATTATCAT
This sequence comes from Viscum album, assembly GCA_963277665.1. Lineage (NCBI taxonomy): Eukaryota > Viridiplantae > Streptophyta > Magnoliopsida > Santalales > Viscaceae > Viscum > Viscum album. The sequence goes on along the minus strand of OY728165.1, from coordinate 1,890,775,867 downwards.
TTGAGTTGGCTCTAAGAGGTGTTTGCTCATAAAAGAGTGTGTAACCTAGGTTCAAGTTCAAATTTCATGTTTTTTCAAGTTACATTCTCAATTTAACAAAAATATCTCTTATCAATCTCTTTTTTCTAGTTTCCTAATAGAACCTTCATAAAATAGTATGAAAACAACACCCAATAGTCCCTTTATTCTAGAAATTTTAGAATTAGTGAAACTACTCCTCATAGAAAGAAACTACCACCTAGTTAGGATGAAATTAATATTTATTTATTTTTTTTATTTTTGAAACACTGGGAAAAAATATTATTTACAACCATCCAAAAATGATGCATGACTTAGAGGAAATTTGAAACAAGATAGGGGTTTTTGATTCATAATGAAATTTAGTTTTTCATATTTAAGTTCACTCCCACACACTTAAGAATCATCATTATACACAATGATATGTCTCAATTATATAGTTTTATTTAAAGATGTGTTTCAATGAATCACAAAAATGGTTTTGGTATAATATGAATATGGGGAAGTTTAATTTTTTCCTCACACAAGACTAAATAATATAATATAGGTAAAAAAGAACCTCACTATACAATACCATCCTATCATGCACACAAAAAATTTCCAAATAGATTCATGCTCTAGGTTAGTTTTTTAATCAATTTTAGTAGATAAGAAAATAATTCATGTGGTTTAATAGTTAAAAAATAGCGATAAAAAAAACTTATGTGCAGATTCCAGCATGAAATTGAAAACTACAACAATAAACCAATGACATCACAAAAACAAAATATAAATAATTGAAACATTAAATCCCTATATAAAAATAATTTTATATTGTTATTTTACAACACATGTATCCTCCATAAAAGAAATGGAAAAAGATATCTTGTTGTAAGATGATGTGAATACATATTGAACATATCACAAAAACATTATATAATATTAATCATATAAATAAAAAAACTAATGATAAATAAAAAAGGGGGATTTTATTCATTTTTTATCTCCAAATTTACCTCCCTCATTCATTAATTATAAAATTTATATGTCGTTGGTAACAAAATCCTCATGTTGATTAATCAAACTTTTAACGTTGAATTTTCATACCCCACCACCACTTGTCTTGATAAGTCCTTAGGTTTGACACCATGTTCAGTTATCACTAATAATTTTAAACAGATACAAATAAAACATGTGAAAAATAATCTAGTGGAAACATCATCAATTATGGGTTAAACACATAGGGATAAAAATAATTGATAAATGAACCTTTATTCAAGAATAAATTTAATGGTAAATAATAATGTGCTCTCTACAATGCAGGGATGACATTAAAGTCTTTAGACTGACTTTATCCTATAATGTGTTTTAACCAACTTCATTAGTGGGATAGATTAATGAATAATTTATTCTTGGTTATTTTCATTTCAAAATTAAACTAGTTCACACAAGGCATCATGCAAATCATCAGCCTTTATATTTCCTCTTAAAAACTCAATACCTCCTTGAATAAGCCTCCTTACATCAAAGGATGTAAAATACATCTTTTCCTTTAAGGAATCAAGAATAGTGGAATAGAGGTAAATGATAACAAATGAATTTATAGTCTTAATTATCATTTTATCACCCTAAATTTTCCCCACTCTTATTTCATTAATAGGTTCATAAAAAGTAGAAGCATTGAAAATAGGAATCTCACATTGAAAAAAAGAATGGATCTTATAAAGAACATCATTTTTTGTGTTAGAAGAATGATTTGTAACCTCTTCTAAGTTATTTTAAATTCCAAGAAAATAATATTATCAGTCAAGTGATAAAAAGATTAAGTGGAAGACCTTCTATCCACATTTGGTAAAATTAAAATAAAATATTCCAAATTATTTTTAACTGATTGAGTTGACTCAAATCTAACCATTTTATGACCAAAATAGATTTCAGAGTCTATATCAGCCATAGAACATTTATTTTTATAATAATGAGTACCCTCAACATACTCTCCATCCATAGATTTGATGGAACAAGAAGTGGAAATAGAAATTGGGTTGGGAACCTGGGGGGCATGAAAACATTGAACAGATCGAAAAATATTCACTTCAAGAAAACCTAATTTGTGATAAAAAAAACTTCACTATTCTTAGAAATATTCTTCATAATTTGGATATCCATTCCCCCCAAATTTTATAGCTCCTGTATGGACGTAGACTCAACAAAATCTATATCCAAATTTTCAATGATATATTCATTGCTAAAATCATATATGTGAGGTTGAATTTACCTTCTAACTACATCTCTAAACACCTCATCTACAACATCAATCAACATAAACTTACCCTAATATAGAGACTATTTATAAACATGAAATTATTCTTGGTCCTCACAAGCTTGATGGGTATGCTTACCCTTTGGGATATCAATAAAAGCCCTATAAGTATATTAGAATGTCCTAGCTAAAACTATTGAAACCCAGTTATCGTAGTCCATGTTTATAATAAGGATATATGTGGTATAATAACGTTTTCTTACTTAAAAAATAGGCCATCTAACCTCCCATAAATATAGGGAAATTAACTATCAGCTAACTACAATGACATTGAAGTATGTTTCAGATCATTAATTGACAATATTTTTAACATTTTGTATTTAATAAAGTAAATAATAACTCCTCGATCAACCAAGAACCTAATATCATCACTGGAACCAATTTTACAAGAAATTAAATAACTATGAAGGTATTTTTTTTGGATGAAAATTATTTTGAACTATGATACTGCACTCCACATTAAAATTAACAATTGATCTCTCACCCCAATACCTATTGCTGTCTAAAAACAAACTAATAATTATTAAATAATATGGATTTTTTTCAAAGCATCCACAATGGTAATATTAACGTTGAAGATCCTAAAACATTGATGAAAGTAAAAGTAATTAGGTTTCTATTTTCATTTTAATCCTTTGTGAAAAAATGAATGGTTTTTGTATAATTATTCAAAAAATGCGTTTATTATTCTCAAACTAAATCCTTACGTTATTACTTCACTCTATTATCAACTCCAACTTTATTTTCATTTTTCTTGTGGTTTTTTTAATTAACAATTCACCATTTTGGACCTTGCTGTCCAAATTTTAAAATATAGAATTTTCTAGATTTTCAATTTTAGTTTCACCCTCTTAATGAATTCTAGCTTCACTTCTTGGTTCATTAACTAGTTCTTGTGATTGAAGGCCAAATATAGTGGTTACATACATGACATTATCTCTTGGTATTGGCTCAGTTTTACTGGGCATCTTGCCTTAGTGTCGAACACCTAGGTCCTTAGCTATATAACCCATTTGATGTTCTAAAGAGTTAATTCCTGTGTATATGTCTTTATTTAAAAAACCAATTTCACATAACACATAATTCATCATTCCCATAATTTCACATATCGAATATTATTATTTATCCACATATTTATTTGAATTAAATGTTTCGGGTTGTGGTTGGAAATTTGAGATAGCTGAACGTTTAATCCCACCATGTTCTTTCCATGAAAGTATTGGGTGATTTTTTTATCCAAAATTAAAATGATTTGAGAAAGGATCTTCTCCTGTATGATTTATATATCAATAATATACTATATAGGTACTATCCTAATATTAGATGGTGAGATTAAATTTGGGAAAATATTTTTGATTATTACCAAACACCCTTGAGTGGAAACACCGTTCTCTGAAAACATATTCATTAAGAACCAGATAATGATTATTAGTTTTTATACCTATTTATGGTTCATTATCTTGTGCATTTGTTTTGGGACTTTTGTGAAAATTCATTATAAATTTTATTATACTCATTCATATTGGAATCAGATAACTCATCCCAACTTGATTGGTCAACTATGATCTAGTAGTAAGGGGTGGGGGTAATGTAAAAAGGAATAATGTTCCATTGGGGATAAAATTATTCTTTCTGACTCACCCTTATTATACTTGTAAAACAATCCCTTTCTTTATGAAACAATTATCCCTCATCCTGGAGAATTATAGTGATCTTTTGTGTCACTTTTATTGTGATGTTTCAGGGGTAGAATTTGGAGACAAAATAATTGAAAAGTTCATCCCATGTTTTAATGATTTCCTTATCATGGTTATAGAATAACGTCGTAGACATATCCTTAAGACAAAATAGAAACACTCTCAACAACTGTTTTGAAGAGATACTGTAGGTCTAAGATCTATGACCGCAAACTCTAATAAATATGTCTTAGTGCATAACAATAAATTTCCAAGTAAATCTTCCCAGTAGTATGAAGTTAAATTAATAATTCCTCTTGTCCTTACCACATGACGTTAAATTGAATGGTACTTCACCCCTATGACATGACAATTAATTGTTCCATGCCGGTATGAACTCTATGATCCTAATCTATGATAAATATGTTCAAGTTTCATGACTTTAAACTTCATAACAAGATAGTTTTTTCACCTAATAAAACATTGATCTCACAATATTTTTGATATAATGTTCCACATTCAATGAACTACATACGACTTGATTCTTACCCTCGTAGGATACGTAGCAATGCTAGGATTTCTGTATCCTATACCTGCCACCATGATTAAAAATTTCCCCACTTCTGTGTATGAGTCAAATTTGTGCAGGAACACCATTTTAATTACAGGGGATTTACGAACTATGCATGACTTTATTCATTACCTTATAGGATACGTATCGATGCCGAGATTTATGTACCTTGTCCCAGCCACCCCCAAAAAAAATGATGACCCTCCTCCTTACCGTAGGACATTAAATTGAATATATTTCCTTTTATTTTCACTTTGATTCACCTCTGTCCTTACCACATGACATTAAACTTCATGGAATCCCTTTTTAATTCAGTTAGACACCATCATTGCTGCACAACGTTAAACTACAAGGATTTAAAAATTCTCCCTTCCCTTACTGCATGATAATAAACTGCACGGAAATCGTCCTTATCGCATGATAGTAAACTGAATAGTACAAATCATAATCCACTCAAGATACATAGTAAAGCATGGATGGAACACCCCTTCCACGTTTGGATGCATCCTTCTCATGCATCGGACTCCATGACATGAATGATTAAAGATCATCATAATCACCTTTGGCCATCAGAAGTGGAAGTTCATCGACCTGTGGACAGCTTTGCATGGCTATTAATACCATGCCCTCAGTGGCTCTTTATATTGATCGCCCATGACACATCTATGGAAGGCAAGTCTTCCTTAGGTGATACTCTTCTAATCTTTGTATGCTTACCATACCCAGATCCCCCATATCACATTTCCAGATCCAAACATTTCTGGAGAAATGGTTTACATTTTTGTTTCCTTCACATCCCGATGTTTCTAGGGTGTCCCTACCTGGTTAGCTTACGTATCTACCTGTGGTTCCTATGATGGTCTGCATCTACAATAAAACTCTAGATCTGTGCTGCTTTAACCCAACAGTAAATTGCAATATCATTGTTTCTCATATGCTCGGACACATCTCTCCCCATCTTCCAGACCCCATGTCTTGAGCGATCCCAATTCTTCATAATCATTCATGGCTATAAAATGTGGAAGGTCATTGTCCTGTAGACACCTTTTCATGAATATGCATATCATTCCCAAAGAGGCTCTGCATATTGATCACCCCTGGACTATTTACCAAAGGAAAGCCTTCATCAGGTGATGTTCTTCTTATATCCGTACACTTACCATCCTCAGAGCCCCCACACCAAATCTCCTAATAAGAGAAAACTCCATATTATAGTTTACACTTTCATTCCCCTTTCTGATTAGAACATGCTAGAACATCCTAATTCGATTATTCAATAGGTAACCATAGAATCTGCCAAAAGTGGTCTGAAATCTATGACTATTAAAATAAGAATAGACCATCCTTACCACATAACGTTAAACTACAAAGAATAAAAATGTATCCCATGCACAGGGTAAATCAATGCAAGGAACATCTGAAACATTAGACACTACTATAACCTAAAATCTCCAACATGACCATAAAAAACTTTTCATCACCTTATACTATGTGTCCCGGATAATCATGGATCCTCATAAACCACCAAGGCCATCGAACATGGAATATCATTGACCTATAGACACCTTTTCACGACTATTCATACCATTCCCTCAGGGGATCTGCATATTAATCGCCCATCGACCATATACCAAAGGAAACTCATCCTCTTCCAACACTCTTCCTACCCCCGTATGCTCAGTGGCCCTAGAGCCCTCATATCATATCTACTAATCCAAAAAGACATGGAATCACATTTTACACTATCTTCACCCTTCCCACATCTTGAACATGTCAGGGTATTTAGAACCTGTTAAATTCTAATCAAGAGTGACCTGTACAGTAGTTTCCTTACCGCATGATGATAAACTTAACTGAGAACGTCCTAACCGCATGATGATAAACTAAAAAGGCTAAGTACCATGAAATTAGAAAATGTCCGATGTTACATGAATTTTAATAAAAAAATGACCCGCATGACGTTAAACTACACAGACACAATCCTTGAAGCATGATGTTACACTACATGGTCTTTAAAGAACTCTCTACTGGTTTAGTCATTAAAAGTGGTTTTCAAATCTTCCTCAGTAGATGGGTAAGACCTGTACACATCATCATCTCACACCTATGGGAAAGGGATGACTTCACCCATTCCCTAGATATCATAACCCAAAATTCCTCTCTCGTGTCCAGACATCCCCTCCTGATGAATCATACTCTGTAAACATAAAGAACTAAATTCCCATAAAACACCACTCATGGTCCTGAATCCCATCATCCCTAGAGGAGACCGCCTATCTAAAGAATACATCCAAGGACACCTTTGCACAACTATGAATACCATACCCCCAGTGGCTCTAAATATTTTTTCACATTGCCCGTCTGAAAAAGGAAAGCCTTCCTTAGGAAAAGATTCCTTCCGAACGCCTCTTGGCCTCTATGCCCTCATATTCGTCCCGAGAATCAGAGAATCTCTGAGTTATAGTATAGAAACCATTCCACAATCACATATGGGTATGGTGGTACATTTTTTATTAAATTCTCGAGAACTAGGGAATGTTTGATAGAATTCCCCAACTGCATGACTTTAAACTATGTCAAGATCCAACCCCCCATCACTATAACCAATTATGTGCAGAAGTGGTCTCCTATTCATATACCGGATTGGTATGGATGTTCCCAATCCCTTCAGACACCATGTCCCTTTTAACCAACCATTTTTGGATTCCATAACTGTATTTAATCCACCCTTCTAGGTCTTCATAATCCAAACATCCATGAAGTTACCCTGCCATCAGAAATGGAAAATCATTGACTTAGAAAAACCTTTTTAGGACTACGCATACCATTCCCTTAGAGGCTCTACATAATGAGGTCATGGCCCATCTACCCAATAAAATTCTTACTTAGGAGATTATTTTCCTACCTTTGAACGCACATATGGATCTTATTCCCCATGGAATTCCCTGAATGATGTTAAATCCTGAATGAAAAATTGTCTCCATATATATCTGAAGGGTATTAATGAATCCACAATCAGTAAAAACCCCATCGGGGCCCTCACCCCACTAAATATGGAAAAATTTGTTCAACCTAAAAAATCAATAATGATAGTCCTGATTTCGGGACTTTAAACTGCAAAATAACAAGTATGAAACTTTCCAAAGTGAAAACCTAAAAAGGGAATCTTGGGAAAAAGCAGAGTGTCAATTTTCCAAGACTACACCTTCTAGGGCCATAGAAAAACATTAATATATAAAAAATCAAGAGTAAAAAAGCCCGTTATGTCAAAAACCTACAAAGGGAGGCCTAAGAGAAAGCTGATCTATAACCACTAAGTCAACACTAAATGGGCCTACAAAACAATTAGGGTGTCATCCAAAGAGACACAATGTTTAAATTTTTTTCTATAAATCCCTATAAATAGTCGAACTACACACGCTAAGTCCCTTAACTTAGGAAAAAAATGAGATTTCAATTTGGTTATATCAGTTTCTGGATATCATGTTATGGTTAAAAAAATTAACACTTGATTAAAAAATGCTGACATGAAGTGATGAAAAAGACACATTTAAAATCCAAATCGGTTACATCACGTTTATAATGGAGGAAAATCCCCAATTCAGATTCTCTCTAGAGTAAAAAAATTAAAAAGAGGGGAGATTACATACTGTAACTTAGGATAAAACTATAATAGGACCTATTTTGCCCTTTCCAAAAGGATAGTGAGTGATTTCTGCATTTTTTTGATGGACTGTTCCAAATAGTTTCTTTCCACCATTTTGGATTTGACCGTTGGATGCATCCTCTCTAGGATAGCATTAATATCCCACCCCTTCTTCTTGATTACATCTTAATTTGTGCCAAAAGAGGCCAATTTGGTAAATAAATAAGCAATGGTGCTTATAGTCATAGGCTCCAGAACCTATTTCAGCAAATAACCATTGAAAATTGTCACCATCGACAACAATATTTTTCAAGGGTGTATCCATGGAAAGAGAAAATAACTGGAACCATGCCTCTTTATGCACTACCTAGTGTCTCATCACAGCACCAACACTTTGATCCTCACCTGTTTCCATATGTTTGTATGTAGGAAGCATCGCCATGGGAGTTGGGATGGATATAAGGCTTTTCAGCCAAGGGGAGAGACTCACTTCTCCTCCGAATGACCCAAACATTGGAGCCAGATGCAAAAGACTAATTGAATCCTCCAAGATGATTGGAAATGTAAAGCTGAGGCTAGTCTCATCCAGATATTAGGCAATATCCACAGGAGGGGAGTATTCTAAATCATTCCCCAACGAAATGGGTTTCACTAATGAAATCCCTCCTAGACACTTTTGATAACGTATCGAACAACTTCTCAGTACGATAGCGAGGGTAGTTGGTGAATCCGTCTGGGTTTCATAATGGACAGAAAAAGAAGGCATGGATATTTCACCCCTCGTGATGAATGGAATGTGTGGTTTTGTTATTAGGGCAGAAACAGGATAGAAAATGATCAAGGGTTTCTGTACCTTCTAAACAGGTTCTTTCAGCATCCCCATGGGGTAACAATTGACCCATAGTTGGGTATACTCTAGTGATAGGGAGGTGGGACCCGTTTTGTTAGGTATGATAATTTTCTTATCATAGCCTTCATACATCATCAAAAGCCATAACTAGCAGAGAACCATAGGATGATACACTCCCCTTAATTGAACAACTAGAAGCAACGAAGTCTATTGAAGACACCCAAACTATCTGGAAAACCTGTTGGGAAGGTATGGTTCACAAATAACTACTTGGTCTGTTAAATTAGTGAGAATCCCAACCCAAAGGTTGATAAGGTATAAGGATTCCTCCAAGGAACCACCCATATCACTCCTCAATGACCCATGAGGGGTAGGATGTGGTGAGATGAAGAAATGAGAGGCATTGTTCAACAGCACAACTGCATCAGTAATGCTCAGAGTACTGGGATGAACAGATGAAATGCTAAGAAGATATGGGTGAGAGTCGTGATGGGGAACTCATGTGGTATGACGATACTCATAATAGGGGAAGTGTTCCTTAGTCCACCCATATAGGAATTGGAAACCATTTTACTATAGATATTGTTCGAGTTGTGTTACCTCCTGTGATAGACCCTCCCACTACTTCTCACTCATCTCCAACATTCATGAAACCACAACCCATACATACTTCTATGTATTAATCTACCCATAATGCCTTTTATTTTGGAGAGTTATATATATATATATATCATCTTTGTGGGTGTTGAGTAACTATATTTTTTTAATATTGATAATTAATAAAATTCATTCTTTCCCATTTCTTATGTGATTATTAATTTTTTTTCATTGACTATTTTCTTATAAATTATTTTAAGTATATGATTTTATTATCCATTTATGGGGTTTTTCAAATTTACTTAATTTCATGTCATTCAGTAATCCTCATTCAGTATTATCAATACATTAATTCACTTCATCAATCTATGTTATCAATTAAAATCACATAATCTTTAATGACCTGAAAAGGGGGATATGTTTGGGAAAGGGGGATAAGTCCTTTAAAGTTGGATAAGTGTCTAAATAAGACAGAGGAAAAAATTATAAAAATAAGATTCTAAAAAGTATATAAATTGCATAGTTTTATTTAAATCAAGGGTTTTAAGGATTAATTGGTGTTTCTATCCTAAAAATGGGGAGATCTTTTGACTACTAATATTATTAAAACATATCTCATGTACATTAGGTTTTTATGATCTCAAATAACCTTCATATGTTACTAATGGTTTTATTTTTTATGAGTGTTTATCGAGTTCCATGATTTTCACCATGGATTTTGATGAGGTATAATATGAAATAAAATTGAAAAAACTTGTTTCAGTGTTATGACACTTCATTGGGAAACCACTTTTGTCTTACGCCATACTCCATGAAGGGATGGTCTTTTTGAAATACCATATGTTCTGGGAATTTTTTAAGGAAACTATTAAGGTATTGTTTAATGGATTATCTATGTTAGTAGGCTTATAGGTACTAAGGAAGAGATGATTAGAGGATCCTTTTTCTATTACAGAGACGGGAACTCTGGAATTTACTTTAAGTATTAAATTAATAAATATTAGGTTTTATAAGAAGTGCCTCAAAATTTATTTATTTCTAATATTGAATGTGGATAAGTTGATATTTTCTCATCTAATAAAATTTACACAAATTTATGTGATGTTTAAACCCTTAAATCATAATTTTAACTCACCTAGATAATCCATTTGACAATTAATTCTATTTCAATGATTTATACTATTTGAGGTAAAAGAATGTTACATGAAAAGGATAAATGGTCCATAAATGGACCATGGTTATGATTATAAACCATATCTCATTATCATTCCTGAAGATAATATTTTTATTATTTTTTATCATTTAATAAAACATTTTTTATTTTAAAATAACATTAATTTAATTTCGTGCAAAAGACATGAAATATTATAAAATAATATGTGTCTAACTCTTGTAAAATTGTTCAAAAATGACATGGATTGAATGATAAGGAATATATATCATTAAAATAATCATCTAATAACAAAAATTAGGTTTAAATATCATTTTAGACCATTAAATTATGTGTAAATTCATTATTATCGATTTTTAACCATAACCATAGTAATGAAATTTCTAGTGTTAATGATTTATAATTTTATATATAAGGATAAATTATTCTCATATCTACCAAAGAAAAAAACTTTTCGACATTGTTTTTTCCAAAATTCCCTCTAGTAATATTGTAATGATTTTTATATAATTTAATCAAATTTTATTTTTCATACAAATATTATTAATGTAATTTTTAAAAATATTCATTTAATTTGACTTTAAAGACATAAATACATATATGAGCCTTCAAAGAATACCTAATATGTTATATTTGTTCAATAATTCATGTAACACATTGTTTCAATCAAATATTCAAATAATTTTATTTTTGAAAATAGTTTTCTTTTATTAATTGAACAAATTATTTTTCGGCATTGCGTAATCATTTAATGTATTTATTAAATCACTAAAAATTTAAAGTATGTTACAGTGAAAAATAATCATAATTTATATATCAAATACACTTTTTTAATTGAACATATACAATTTTTATCCTTATTTATAAAAAGTAGAGGTTTAAAATTCAAGAGTGTGAGATTTGGTATTTTTTCTAAAATAATATAAACATCATAATCTACGAAAAGTGGAATAAAGTTTCAATATATTCAAGACATTGATGGAAATTGAGAAACTCAAATAATTAAATTGGATAATGGCATAATTAATATATATTCGAAATACTAATTGCATTTTAACCCTATTTTACCTATTTGAATCTTACCAAGGTGACCAATATTGACCAATGTTATTATTCATAGGGACCAAAAATAAAAGGGTCCAATATACAAATTTTATCATCATATTTCTAAATTTTTTATCCATTTTTTAAGATTCAATTAAATGAAGTGGCATAAATTAATTTAAAATTTTTCTAATGACCCGCGATGAAATGATTTTCTTTAGAAAATGAATTGTAATTTATAGAAATTTAATTATAACAATTTCAAGTATATTTTTGACTCTAATAACTTTAATTTTATTATTTTTAATAAAATAGAGTAAATTAAATTTTAAAACTAATCCAAAATAGTAGGTGGCATTTAAAGTACATTAAACAAATTGATACGTTTCAATAAAAATATGTATTTTTCAATATTCATCAAAAAATAAAACATTTTCTAAAATTACTTAAAATTTAATTTAATATATTTTTTATATGAATTTTTGAGACATTATATCATTTTTTAAATAAACTTCCTAAAGTTCCTTGAAATTTATCAAAAAAAATTCTCTCAATAAGATTTAAAGTTAATTTTTTAATAATATGTATTTATGAAGAATATAATGACTTTACTAAAAATATTTGTCAAAATGTGTTTATGTATATTCATACAAAAAACTTATGCATTAATTTATAATGTAAATTTTTAAATAATAATACATTAATAGTATATTTTAGTTCACTTAAAATCAATATTTCATGTAACATAAGGTACTGAAAAACAAAATTTATTTAAAAATAAATATATTAAAAAATCTTAGAGTTTTACATTATACCTTAATTAAATAAATTATTCCATTAAAATTTTATCTTTCTTACAAAATGTTCAATATTTTAAAATAATTTTTTTAAAAACCCTCATTGTATACAGATATAATAAAACAACCTTTAAAAAAGAAATTTGGAAACATAAAGGTCAGCTAAGATAACACATAATCAAGATCCTAGATAAGGAGAACGTTGTTGGGAAGTCAAAATATATACAAACAAGAGAAAAAATAAATCCAACAATTAGTAGAGAGTGATGGATAACACAATAATGATAATATTAATGACCATAAAACCATAAATTATAATGGGATTAAAATTACTTCAATTCATTAAAAATTATTGTAATAACATAAGATTAATTATATTATGATCAGTTTCTTAGATTTGATGTATTTATTTATAATATAGACTAAATAAATGGAAATATACATACATGGAATTTATAATTTCATCCTTTAATAAATTTCTAATAGAGTATCATATTTTTCTCCAAATGATAAGTATTCAAGATGTATTTTTCATGCTTGGAGTGATAAAATCAACTTCTAATGGATCTCATAATCCAGAAATGGGAAAAAATATATTCCTCATATATTTTCAAAATCCAAAATCTATAGAACAATTTAATACAATTTCTAATGTTAATAAACCATAATATGAATAAATAATATAATAATTTCAAAAATTCAACAATAAAACCTAACCTTTATCATAGATAATTCGATAAATAAATAACATAATATCCTAAATAACCACAATAACATAAATATTAATTATTTTTTTTAAAATAAATGTTAATCTTATACCATTTATCTTACTCCTCTAGTAATGTAATAGAATTTATTCTAAACAACCATTTACAATAAACTTAATTGTTAAATATACATAAACCAAATAAAATGACTCCCAAAATATCATTAATCACCTCTAAATCACCATAAAACAAAAAAATATTTTATTCTATAATATTTATCCCAAAAAAATTGATCATTATACATCAAATAGTTTATGTTAAAAAATTTACCCAATACAAGAAATCACGTTGGCGAGTGGTAGATGTTGCACCTTGGTCACCCTTCAGTTGGGGGGTCCAAGAACGGTCGCCTTGTTGAAAAAAATATGTTTTCGGTCAACTTGTGGGTTGTCCTTTTTCTAAATGTTTTTTAATATAATTCATAAACATTCCTAAAAATATTAGGAATATCCTCTAAAATAACATTAAACATGAAATAAATTTTTAACCACTACTTATACTTATAGAGCATATTATTTACACAAAATTTAATAATCTTAATTATCTTCTATTACCTTAACATCATAGAATATTGTTATCCTAATGTTTAAAGATAAACTTAATATTATATGTTGAAAATAATAATGCATTATTCCAAAAATAACCTTTCCACTATAATATATACATAACAAAAGAGTTCTAATCCCACAAATGTCTCCCAAAATATCTTTAATAATGCTAAAATCCTATACCATAAACCTTTAAAATGGACATCTAGGACTTTACACTTATGATCAATATTAATCTTATCAATCAAATATTTTTTGGGTAAATCTAATATCACTGTAGAATATTATAAGTTTCTATAAGTTATATTCTATCATTACTCCGAATTATTGATAATTAAAATGTGAATTATCCCAATCAAATCCCTTGGAGTGTCAAACCAAGTGTGTAAAAAATACCCATTCATCATGCACTGGAATTATCATTATGATATAATCGACCAAATAATTTCCCGGAAATTAACCCTAGATTAATTTGAGCTAAACCCATTTCCACTTGTAGTATCTAGAAATATATGTTTTTCTAGTAAAACTTCATAATATCCACCTTACCAAAAACATTATGAAATTAGTTTATAATGGGACATATCATTGATGTATTTAATAGAGTTATATTTTATAATCTACATTTTTACAATATAATTCCCATGGCCCCTAAAAACATTCTATGATACTCACTATAATGACCCCAAGCATAGTATATGAGATTCAATGGTTACATTATTACATTGCCACTATTTAAAATCATTTTCATCTGAATGGGAAAAAATATATGGTTGCCTTGGAAAACATGATAGATTATTGGATATAAAAATACCTAAAATAACTTATAATGTTTTCTTTTGGAATATCATTATTCTATCTAGTAAATCCTCTCTTATCAATCATAATTCCCTTCCTAGAATCATGGGAGAAGAAACATATGAATGGGGATAGATGAGTTTCCAAGTAATGGTTATGTACAATAATGTTTTTCTAAAATAAATAATATATATTCAATATGAAAAGGTTAATATCTGAAAAAAATATATATTTATTACATAACACAAGCATGAACAATAATATTGAAGGAACCAATAATGATCAAATAATTCTATATAATAATCACATTATTTTGAAACATATATTTTGATATCATAGCTATTCATATAATAACATTGATATATGTAACTGATTTCATAATGATGGGATGCGTAATTTAAAATATCATACAAATATTGTTTAGTCATTGTGCCAAAACATCTTATATGAATCTGTAATTCATCATCTAAACACACAAAATAGTTTGTCTCATGATAGCTATTGATTCATCAATGAGCTATAGATTACTATTCCCCACTAATTACCCAGTAATTCTATGGGATTCCTCCTATATTGGAAAATAAATTTAATTCATAAACAATATTTATTAACATTAAATATCCATATTGAGTAAAGAATGCTGAAAATTAGGATTTCCCTTGCATGTCAAGTACGAATACACCCCATATAGATATGGTATAAGGTTTAGAAAATAAGAATGTCCATCATGAAAAGAATATGTATATGTATGATAAAAAAATTATCAAAATTACTTAATTGTTTTTGGGGAATGTTAATGACCACAAAATTAAAAAAAGGAGATATGACCATTAATTCATTAAATTTTTTGACTTTTTTGTACAATCAATTATTTTGAAGGGTAGAATAAAATGAAACAGAATCATTAAAAAAATTATTTTTATATTTTTCATTATAAAATAATTTAGAACATATAGAAGATGTTTAATATTATAAAATGAATGTGGAGGTGGTAAATTTAATTAATTTCCTACACATTAAAAGGAAACATTCATTTTGTCTTCAAAAGAACAATGTTGATAATTACCCTTTCATAATACATTAGAAAAATTCATTTAAAATGGTTTAATAATTCAATGAAAACATAAAATTAAAGAAATATAAATGTCTTTTTGAAAAAAAAGGAAAATGTGGATATTTAAGAAAAATATACTCAATCAAAAGATAAATAAGATCATATTTTTTTAAAAAATATTCTTTGATAGATTCAACTTAAAAATAGAGAAACTATTGTATGAAAACATGGGTACTCCTTAAATATTCATAATATACAAAAATAGATTAATTATATGAAATATATATTATAATATTTATTCCACACATAATATAAGAAATATTAAAAATGTGATTGTAAAATTAATTATTAAAATTATGGTAATTATAAAATTGTAACACATTAAAAGTGAAAAATTTGAATTAAAACATTAGTTATCTTTTAAAAAATAAGTTAATATTTAATTCATCAATTGATAAGTACATAGATAACATAAAATTAAAAAGGAATATAATACCATATATATCTCAAAGGAGTGAAAATTGAAAAAAAGTCCCTTACAAAGATCATATCATCAATATAAGAATTAATAAAAAAAGTTATTAAATATGAAAAAATTAAAGTGAATACAAAAAATAAGAAATAAAATATAATTCAATAATATTTATGTTCACGCATAATTATATCACAATGTGGTCAATGATGTAGATATATAACTAAATGAATGGAAATTGAGTTTAGAAACCCCTTTCCTCATGTCTGAACTGCTTCTAATTTTTTTACCCCCGTGTATAATAATTTCAAAATTTATTATAATTCCATATATGAACCATATACATAATTAAAATATCATATATGACATAATTATTACATATCAAAACCCTATTACAAATAATTTTCTATTAAAATAATCATTTCTAAGTGTTAACTATCTAATTTTTCATATAAGTCCCAATTAAGCAGTTCTGATACTTATACAATGATCATAGATCTATTATCTCTATAATATTGATCATGATAAAAATATTGTAATTATACATTATAATAATATTTATAATCATCCCTGAAAGGTATAGATTGAAAAATAATTTACAACATTTTAGACATGGTAGCCCACACGTCGGCAAGAACATTGTTAACATTTTTTTATGGAAAGAATGAATGAGAATTAAATAATAATTTATAATTAAAAATCATAATAATATCTTAAATAACATATATATTTATTATATAAATCATTATTACCATCCAAGTAAATCGGTGATGAAAAATAAATTACACCGCTGTGTGCAGACGGTAAGACGTACATACAAATGAGTAATATTTTCACTTTCTATAGGATGTGAATAAGGTAGATAATGGATGTTCCATCATTATAATAACAATTAAATATCTTTAATTAATTCAATTAAATATTTTATAATCGATACCATGAATTTGTAGTTGGTTTAAGAATAAAAGGAATTGAATGTTTTTGTTAAGAGTTATACCTCTTCATTAGGAAACAACTTTTGAATTACATCATAAGCCTTGAAGGGATTGCCTTTTGGAAATAAAAAAATAAATTATATATTGATGTAATATAGGATGGAATTATGGTAGTTAATGGACAATATATATGGCTCAAAAATTGTTGGGATATATGGAGAAGAGGTACCCATTTATAAGTGAGGACAGGGAAGTTATGGAATTACATAAAATATTAAATTAATATTATTTAGTTTTTATCATAGAATGTATCAAAAATGACATATTTATAAGATTGGTTGATGATATGTTTAAATATTATCATTAAATAAAATTTATACAAGTTTATGTTATTTTTGGAACCTTATCTCTTAGTATTACTACCCCATTAATCTATTTAAAAATTAGAAAAATATTAATTTTTTCTAATATTTAGATGTAATAAATTTTAACATAAAACAAATAACTCATAAATAGATAATGTTTAATATATTAACCCATAACCAAATCACATTGTTCAATATAGTTTTTTAAAATTTCAAATCATTTAATGGGATATTGTTTATTATAAAATATCATTACTGTCAATTTTTTGTAATAAATAAAATAAAATAAAATAATATAATATGCGTCTAAGCTATGACACGTGGCTAAAAAACAACATATATTAGATGATTTGAAATATATGGTCTTAATATTTTCATCTAATAAAATTTTTAAAGGTTTAAAAATATTTTTAATTATTATCTTTTTCTTCAACCTCTTCATTAACTATTTTTTAACCGTAATCACTTTAATAATATAAAATTATTAAAAACGTATAATTTTCATTACAATGATTCAATTTTAAATTTTTTGGACAATGTATGAAATTATAGACATAATTTTATCTTACTTTTTCTCTTTCAATATTTTTATTATTTTTAAAAAATATATGATAAAATATTATTTTAAATGAAATATATTTATTTTGATTTTTTGAAATATTTATTTAATTTTATTTTAATGATATTTATAAAAATTTATAATTTGAATTTATAACTTATATGTATCCATAATATGTTATATTTTTCTAAAAAATTCATAAAGAAAATTAATTAATCCCAATTGTATTATTTTTTATTATATTTAAAATAATTTATTTTCTTTTTATACAAATTGAATAAATACGGTATTGGTGTTTTGAAAAAATTTATGTTAATTTTTTAATCACTAAAAATTTAAAAATAACTCCATTATAAAAAAATTAATTTCATATATAAATTATAATTTTTTAAAATTATGTCTACAATATTTTCATTCTGTAAAAAATTACATATATTAATATAAAGAGAGTGAAATTTTAATTTATTCATTTATTAAAACAATATATAGGTCATAATCAATAAAAAATGGAACATATAGTCCGTATATGCATAAATTTTATTGAAATGGAAGAACTATGCTCATCTAATTGGATAAAGATATGTATTAGAGAAATTTTACGACCATATCCAAATGTGTTATATATATTTTAAACAATATACCTTTTCCAATGTGACAAATATTTACTATTTTTTCTATTCATAATGGAAGAAAATAGAAGAGAAATATTTTAAAAAATTGATTGTGTTGATTAAAAATATGGAATCCAATTTTCACGATTCAATTTATAGAAGTGTATTATTGTAATAACCTGACCCCAATTACCCAGAGTCTGTACATTATTTTAATATATTGGCATGATCACAAGGGATCAAATCCTGAAAGACTGATCAATTTAGCAGTTTTGTAAAATAGATTACATACATGAACATTACATTACACATTTGAAAATAAAACACAACATAAAATATCCTTTGAGAACTCTATTAATCACTTATCATAACCCTGCTTATCAATCATAATATACTTCTTGGAATTTTGGGAAAATAAAACATAAGAAAGGAGTGAGTTCAAGTGCTTAGTAAGTATAACAATATAGCAGAAACATTCAAAAATAAGTTTAAACATTTAAGGAAATGTATAAAACAAAAAAATCAATTTTATCTTAAACTTTAGTATAATATGGAAAAGATAAATCAAATAATGCTATTTAATAATTCACATGGATATTCTACTAGTCGAATAATAACATGTAATATCAATAGACAATTTCATAATGATGGAATGCATAATTCCACACTTCATAACCACATAGTCAACGCCTTGTGCCAACACTACAAATAATATTTTTTCAAGGCCTTGTCCCAAGACACTAGTTTGTCTCATTAGACCTACTAATGCATCGAGAAAATATATAGGGCTCCACTCTCCACTTACTGAGTCCAATTCATTCCTCATATGAAAAGTTATAAACATAACATAAACATTCCTATTAAAAATAAAATACAAAATGTCAATACTTTATCCATATACCACAAATGGTATAAAAATAACACATCCATACTAAAACATATCACAAAACCTTCAATACAATATGAATGATTTTTATCATAAAAAAATCAACTTCAAATAGGTTTAAAATCCATCAAAGAATATTGACATATATGGAAATGATTTGTAAAAGTCTTTGAGAGAAATATCTTTTTTTCATGAAAAAATTTTATAGTCAAACAATTTAGAAACAAAAAAATTTAAAGATATTTTGGAATCAATGTGTCACATACCACTTAGAATCTTTTTAAAGTAATTGACATTTAAAAAAATTCATGCCCCTAAAAATAAATCCTTAAAAACCATTTTGAAAACATGGAAATTAATTAGAAAGATTTAAAAGAATAAATATTTAAACCATTAAAAATGATGAACTTGATAAAGAGTACCTTCCAAAAAAATCGTAAAGTATTCCTTTTGAAAATATTTTTATGAAACCCTGAAGTAGATGATAATGGTTTCCCAGTAGATGCTCATGTAAAAACAACCCCGGATAATGGAGATATTGTTAAATTAACACTTACCTAGCACTTTCCTTTAGTCAGGGGTACGTTTAAACTCCAATATAATGACCATAGTATGTTATTAAATTATGCCAAAACCATATTCATAATTATTAAATCATAAATGATTATTTTATGACATTATACTATGCATTTAATAATTATTTCCATGTTAAGTTAACATTTCATGTAATAATCACTTTCTTTATTGTACGTGTTCTAACTTGTTATTCTTGATCATATCATTTAGATCATGATTTACATAATTCAAAAATATAACACATGATTTATATATCATATATATTTAATATATTAATATGTAGATTAGATAGATATATGAAATGGAAAATAATATTTATGGAGACGGTAGGTCGTACGTACGAATAAACATGGTTTCTGTTTTCATATCGTATTGAATGTAAGTAAGTGAATAAGATATATGTTTGTAAATAAAAATATATATATATATAAATATACATATATATATATATTCAGTAGCATTATTATTTCATATATTATATACTTATTAATAATATATATTTTTATAATCATCATTTAATGGTAAATGTGGAAATTAATCTCATCGTGTCATGGAGACGGTAAGCCATACGTACACACGATCAATGATGTCATTTTCTTAATGAGTAAAAGGTGTGGAATTGGATGGTATATTAATTTTATAGATACATTATCATGGAATTTTCATTATTTATATACATATTACTCATATTATATCTATAAAAATAAAATAGTGTGGAATAACAAATTAAACTATGTTGTGCAGATGGTAAGCCGTATGTACGCACGCATGATGACATTATCATTAATAGGATAAATATAATAATTAATATGGTTGTAACATATTTATAATAACATAACAGTATGTATAATGTACTGGAGTTATTATTTTGGTATGGAAACATCAAGGAAGGAAGAAGTGGAAGAAGAAAAGAACTTGAAAGAGGGTGGTGAAATTATTACCTCTTCTTCAGGTGTTTCCTTTTGAGTTGATAAAAAGTGCTCCTTAGTATTTCTGTTCAATTTAATGACTATAGATTGATTTTATGGATGTTGGGATGAAATTTGGGTATGGTTTGGCCGATCCAAATGTCTTCGGAGGTGTGATCCTAAGAGAAGGGGAAGTGCCCGTTTATAAGAGGGGAAAGGGTCACTTTAGGAAATGATTAAAATATTAATTTATTAAACAATCATATTCGGTTTATAATGGATACAAATTAATTTATTTATAGCCTTAGGTGGGTATGGGTCAAAATAATCTCACAAAATAGGTTTTAGACATGTTTAGTTTACCATTTTAACCTTATCTTTTAGATTTCACTCCTAGATAAATAGTTTAACTTTTACGTTGTCTTCTTGTATTCTTACACTATATGATCAGTAAACATACTATAATCTTACAAGATCACCTCAAGTGATTCATTAATGACATATATAATATTTTATAATCCCTTTGGTTGATCCTTAGATTTTTTCGAATATTATATCAACCAATAATATAGTATTTGTTTTAAAAATTAATTTGTGTTAATTTTGACACTATTTGGTATTTTGTTTTTATGATAGTCATAAAAACGTTATCACTAAGAACAAAATTTACCTAATCCACAATAACAATTCATATTAACCAGGATAATTAGTGGAAATTATCAGAAGTCTCAATTTACATTTACATGGATATTTATAATATCAATTATTTTAATATTTCTTTAATAGTGTAGTTAATGCATCATCATTATGTCATAAATAAATTAAATTATTCAATGTCTAAAAACTATAAATAAAATATAATTATGTAATAAATATTTTTATCTTTAAAATGAATATTTATAATCCAATTTAACTTATATGTAACCCTATATTAAAAATGGTTTAGTTATTAAACATTAAATTTAACACTTTAAGCTCTTCCTTAAATAAAATAATAATAAATGTCCTAATTTAATCGAAGTGGACCAAAGAGGATCATATTTAGTTCCTAAGGTTGTTTTTGGTCTAATTAAACTTCTCCAATAGAATCAGTACACATGTTTGGGCAATTATAATATCATTTTTACCCTTAATTACCCTAGTTACTTTTAACCGTGGTAAATACAAGTCAAACGTTACAATTCACCAAAAATTATTTTCATCTTATTAAACATAATTTTACTTAATTATGTCTACCATGTCTCTTTTATCTTTTAAATCCAACTCACTGAAGCGGTAAAATTTAGTTTTATGCAAATTTCCAAATGCTCCAAGAAGGTGGGTAAAAGACGGTAAAAATTTCAATAAAATTTTATATATCTAAAATTATTATTAAATGACTCCAATAAATTAAATTTAACATATGTAGGTATTATATATCATTTTTTTCTTAAAATAAATTTTAATATAAAAAATAATTATTTAAATAAAAATTAGGTTTTAAATAATTATGCAGTGTTTAACACTATTTCTCAAATATTGAATGTTTTCAGAAAAATACAAAAAACTAAACCTAAGATAATTTTGACATTCAGAAAGAAAAAATGAAATCTATTTTACCAAATTAAAAACATAGATGTTTTATTTATTAATTTAAAATTAATTCCCATTTCCAAAACCATAACCCGGGTTTTTAATAATTAAAAACTATCAAAATATTGACATGTGTTTATGTAAAATTTAATGTAAAATTACTTATATTGACCAACATTTTATTAAATTATAATAATATAAAATTATTATATATCCAAAAAATTCAAATGTATAATTGAATAGTAGAAATTAATTTGATTAAAAAAGTGGTTTTCAATTAAAAGTTAGTAATTTTCACTATTAACCCAAATATATAAAAGTTTCAAATATTTGATTTAAAAAGGGTTCCCCATTAAAAGGTGGTAAAATTGAATTATCTAAAAAATACTTGCTTTATCAGAAAAAAACTGAATTTGTTTTTATATTATGTCTAATAAACACATTATATTGATGATAAAATTTATAAGGAATATATAAAATTTAAAATGCAAATAATACTATTCATAACCTCTTTTGAATAGCTAGTTTGGTAATTCGTGGTGCACTCGAACTCGGTGTTGCGTGTAGCATAAGTTATTGAATTACTTTGAAGAAATAACATACTTTGAAATAGTTGGGTGTTAGATTCTCCCATACTTCAATAAATTGAATCCTCGCAATTTGAAATTTTTCTTCAAAAATAAAAGTTTAAAAATAGGAAAATACCTTTGTAGAAAACCCACATTAGAAATTGGGTTAATATAATTTGGTCTTAATAAGAGTGAAAGTGAATGAAAAAGTCACCACCAAATTATGATCTCGATTAAGAGAACATTGGTTGAAATTAGAGACACAAAATTGGAGAAAAATATAAATATTTATAGGGAGTGATTGAGGTCATCAATCATAAACATGTGGAAAAACTAGGGCCTCAAATCCATCAATCTCTGATGATTTAAAATATTGTTGATTCAACAAAACATAAGGTATTAGGAAAACACATTTTTGGTTTTTAGATCCCTTCCCTAATGTTTAAGAAAAAATTTATTCACATAATAAGAGGGAAATAGTACTTGACATGTAGAGTTTTATCCATCAACTAATTCCTACCACAAACTCGTCTTTCACTCTAAAAGATAATAGAATTCAATAATATTCTATTTATCCAAATTGTATAGGGTTCCAAAAATAATGAATTTATAATTCATTTGTCACACTATTTAAAAAAACATTATATAAAACAAGACATCATGTTTTCAAGTATTAGGTGATCCATCCCTGTCTCTATTCAGTTGTGGGTTCAAGTCTCACAGCCTTTCCAGACACGACAGGTTGTCGCCCGACCTCTGGGTTTTCCTTTTCATTACATTCCAAAAACAATTATAAGAAATGCTTTAACCCTAAAAATAGTATCCACTGTAAAAGATAATCCATTCCAACCTTTAGTCTTATCCAAAATATTTCTGTCCAAACATACAGTCTAAAATTTTTAAGGAAGGTAAACACAGTGAATATCTTTTTTCCACTTAATAACATGTGAATACCTTCATCATGTATTCTTTTAAAACATGATAAAACATTTAATTACCATAAATCCATATTGTTTACATTCATTCTCCCTTATTCCTTATAAAATACTATATATTCTTTTTATATCCAAAAATGTTGTAAGCTCCAACAATGATGGAATAAAGAAACCATTAATCAGTTCTAAGGATGTCTCTAATATATAATATAATTTATCCAAATCAATCATCTATTATTCAAAAATCACTCCCTTAGTATCAGAACCATATTAAGGTTTATCATTTCTTCAACCAAGTATTTTTTTTAAAATTAACTTGCAATGGATTCACTTTTCTTAAAACCATATAATCTCAAATCCTTAATGAAATAGTACTGCAGTACAATCCTTATATACTCAATAATTATTATAACATGTACATCATAAATACAATACTGAAATGACGCAATACTTTAATAAAAACATAAGAACTATAATCATTCCTCTTTATCTTCGGTAGTATCATAACATGATTATTATCCAACAATAACATTTAGGGAATACTATGATGATTTGGTCATTGATTCGCGTAGTGTCTCAACTCTTTGTAGATGAAGCATTGTACATTTGAAACATTTTTCTTACCCTTTAAATCATGTTAATGGTGTACTTTTTCTCCACACTTACAAAAAGCACCCATTCCCTTCAAGAATTTACCAAGGTGATTCTTTCCACAGATATCACATATGGGAAAATCCTTCTTTCCCCTTTTCTCTTTATCCATATTTCTCTCTTCCATCATTTTCTTCTCTTCCTTCCCTTAATTTCTATAGGACATAGATAATTTTTTACTTATCTTATTATCACCTGATACTATTTCTTTATATGATGATAATACATGGGAGACTATTTTCCTTCTAAATGTTGGCTTTATGCCATGAAATATATAATCTTCTATACTCTTTGGATCGTCCGTTTTGCTGGAGTTCTCATTCCATCTACTAGGCACCATCTCTAAATAATGGAATACACAAGGTTAGTTTATAAATTGTAATGCATAATTCCAAACATGGAAAATACCTAATGTAAATTGAAAATATTATGCATATAATCTATAATAATAAAGTGTTTTCATTGAGGAAGTATTTACTCATTAATCCTTCATAGTGGCTTCTAATGAAAATTTTAATTGTCATAAACATATCCCTTTAGAGTGTCGTAACCAATAGTGTAGCAAGGCCCGTTGTCGTGCACTAGTTCCCCTTCATGTCTAGCTCAAAGGGGTATTTTTGGGTTTTACCCTTAGGTACATCTGTGCCAGAGCCACCTCTACCATCTCATATCCATATAGGTATGTTTTTCATGGAAAACTCACAAAATATAAACACTACGAAAATTCTAGAAAGTTCATCTATAATAATCCTCAAATTCTATATTAGGGTAATGTGCTCTAATTAGAGTTTATTTGGATTTAACTTCCAAGGTTTGTACTAAACATCCTCCAATACCAACTATAATGGCCAAAACCTAGTTACCTAGAGTCGATGCATTATTTTAATATATGGTTATGATCACAAGGGATCAAATCCAAAACGACCGATCAGTTTAGTAGTCGTGTAAAATAAATTACACCCATGAATTTTACATTACACATTTGAAAATAAAACACAACATAAATTATCCTTTAAGAACACCATTAATCCCCTAGATTAACCCTTTTTATGAATCATAATACACTTCTTGGAACCCTGGAACAATAAAACAAAAGAAAAGGGTGAGATCAAATACTCAGTAAGGATAAAAATATTGCGGAAACATTCATAAATAAGCATAAACATTTAACAAAATGAATAAAACAAAAAAAATCCATTGAAACATAAAATTCTGTATAATATGGCAATGATAAATCAAATAATTCCATTTACATATTCAAATGGATATTCAACTAGTCGAATAATCACATGTAATATCAATATCCAATTTCATAATGATAGAATGCATATTTCCAGGATTTATAACCGCATAGTCAAGGCCTTGTTCCAAGAAAACTAATAATATTTTTACGAGGCCTTATGATAAGACACTAGTTTGTCTCATGAGACTACCGATGCATCGAGGAGCTAAATCAGGATCCACCCATCACTTACTAAGTCCAATGCATTCCTATATGAAAAGGTTTAAACAAAACATAAACATTCGTATTAAAACTAACATACAAAATGTCAATACATTATCTATAAAACATTAATGATATAAAAATAACACATACACAATAAAACATATCAAAAACATTCAACACAATATGGATGTTTTTTATTATAATTAATAAATTTCAAAAAAAAATTAAAATCCATCAAAGGATGTTGACATAGATGAAAATGATTTTTAAAACTATTTGAGAGAAACATCTCTTTTTCATTAAAACATTTAAAAGTCACAAAATTTAGAAAGGAATATATTTAATGATATTTTTGAATCAAAGTGTCCCATACCACTTTGAATCTTTTGAATGGAATTAACATTTTAAAAACATTCCTGTCTATATAAATTAATACTAAAAAACCATTTTGAAAACATGGACATTAATGAGAATGATTCATAAGAATAAATATTTAAACCATTTAATATGATTATCTAGTTAAAGAGACCTTTACAGAAAACCTTAAAATATTCCTTTTGAAATTTTTTTATGAAACATGGATGTGGATGTAAATGATTTCCCAGTAGATACTCACGTAAAACAACTTTGGATAATGAAGAGATTGTACAATTAACCCGTACCTAGCACTTTCCTTTAGTTGAGGGTATGTTTATCCTCCTGTATAATGACCATAGTATGTAAATAAATTATACCAGAAAAATATTCATATTTATTATATCACACATTATTCATTTATGACTTTATACTAACCATTTAATACTGATTTCAATATTATATTAACAATTTGGGTGATAATAACTTTTTTTATTGAACGTGTTTTAACTTGTTATTCATGATCGTATCATTTAGATCATGATTTACATAATTCCAGAATATAATAAATGATTTATATATCATATATATTTATAATATAAATATGTATAGTAGATGGATATATGAAATGGAAAACACCGTTTATGGAGACGGTAGGTCGTACATATGCATAAACGTTGTTTCCGTTTTGATATCGTATTGAATATAAGTATGTGAATAAGATATATGTAAGTACATATATACATACACACATATATATATATATATATATATATATATTCATTTTTATTATTATGTATTATGTTACATACTTATTAATAATATATATTTTTATAAACATCATTGAATGGTGAATGTGGAAATGTATCTAATCGCGTTGTGGAAATGATAAGCCATACTTACACACGAGCGATGAAGTAATTTCTTTAAGGATTAAAATTTATTGAATTGGATGTTATATAAATTTTACAGAGACATTATAATGTTATTTTAATTATTTATATACATATTAATCATCATAATATCCATCCAAATAATACAATGTTTAATAAAAAAATATACCACGGCTTGGAGATGGTAAGCCATACGTACACAAACATGATGAAGATATCATTTATAAGATGGATAGAATAATGAATATGGTTTCCCAATATTTATAATAAAATTATAGTATTTAGAATGTATTAGAGTAATTATTTTGTTATGGAAACAACAAAGAAAGAGGAAGTGGAAGAAGAAAATAACTAGAAAGTGGGTGGTGAAATTATTACCTCTTATACGGGTGTTTCCTTTTGAGATGATCAAAATGGATCCTTAGGCTAGCATTATGATCAATTTATGGAATATAAGTTGATTTTAGGGAAGTTTATAGGATATTTGGGCCGGTTTTGGTCGATCCAAATGGCTTAGGATGTGTTATATTGAGAGAAGGGGAATTGCCCTTTTATAAGAGGGGTGAGGGTCACTTTAGGAAATGATTAAAATATTAATTTATTATAAAATCATATTCGGTTTATAATGACTCAAAATGAATTTATTTCGACCCTCAGGTGGTTATGGGTCAAAATATACTGAACTAATTGGTTTTATACAAGTTTTGGTTACCATTGTAACATTATCTTTTAGATTTAACTCTTAGTTAAACAGTTTATCTTTTACCGCGTCTTCTTGTATTCTTACACTATATGGGTAATAAAATTACTATAAACTTACAACGGAACCACAAGTGGATCATTAATGACACAGATAATATTATTTAAGCTCTTTGGAAGAACCTTATAATTTATAAATATTATATCAACCAATAATATAGTATTTGTTTTAAAAATTAATTTATGTCAATTTTGACACTATTTGGTATTCTGATTTTGTGAAAGTCATAAAAAACTTATCACTTCAAATAAAATTTATCTAATCAGCCATAAAATGGAATATTAACCTAGAGAAATAGTGTAATTCATCAAAAGTTACAATTTACATATATTTGAATAATTAAAATATCAATTATTTTAATATTTCATTAAAAAGGTAATTACTGCATCATCATTGGGTCATAAATAAGTTAAATTATTTAATGTATAAAAATTATAAATAAAATACCATTATGTGTTAAATAATTTTAGTTATACAATGAATATTTATAATCGAATTTATCTTATGTGTAACCCGATATTAAAAATGATTTAGTTATTAAACATTGAATTTAACACGTTTAACTCTTCTTTAAATAAAATTATAATTAATGTCCTAATCTAATGCAAGTAGACCAAACAGGATCATATTTTATTTAAAAGGTTTTTTTGGATGAATTAAACTTATACAATAGAATTAGGACACGTGTTAGGGTAATTATAATATCATTTTACTCTTAATTACCTTAGTTACTTTTAACCATGGTAAATAAAAGTCAAAATTTACTATTCAGAAAAAATTATTTTCATCTTATTGAAGAAAATTTTAAATAATGATTTCAACCATGTCTCTATGAGTTTTGAAATTCAACTCACAGAATCAGTAAAATTTAGTTTTATGCAAATTTGCAAATTCTCCTAGAAGGTGGGTAAAAGACGGTAAGAAGTTCAATAAAATTTTATATATCTAAAATTATTATAAAATTACTCCAATGAATTATATTGTACATATATAGGTATTATATATCTATTTTTTCATAAAATAAATTTAAGAAGATTAATATTTATTTAATTAAAAGTCAGTTTTAAATAATAACGTAGTGTTTTTCACTATTCATCAAAAATTGAATGTTTTCAGAAAAATACAAAAAATTCACCCTAAGCTAATTTTGATATTATGAATTCACAAATGAAGTCTATTTTAAAAAATTAAAAACATAGATGTTTCATTTATTTAGTTAAAATTAATTCCAATTGTCAAGAGAAAAAAGCGGGTTTTTAAAATGTAAAAACTATCAAAAGATTGACATGTGTTTATGTCAAATTTAAATTTGAAATTACATATAATGACCTACATTGAATTAAATGATAAAAATATAATCTATTTATACTTTCAAACCATTCAGAAGTATAATTGAGCCATTAAAATTTATTTTATTAAAAAAGTTGTTTCCAATTAAAATTTATTATTCTTCACTATTCACCCAAATATGTAAGTTATCATAAAAGCCCAAAAAATTTATCAAAACTATATTTTTATGTATTAATTATAAATAAGAAGTTTATTTTTTCAAATTGAATATAAAAAAGTGAATGATATTGTATTTAAAAAGGGTTCTCGATTAAAAGGCGATAAAATTGCATTTTCAGAAAAATACTTTATCTGAAAAAATAAATTTGTTCTTATATTATGTCTATGAAAAAAATTATATGGATTTTAAAATTTATAGGGAATATATAAAATTAAAAATTCAGGTAATACTATTCATAACCGCTTTTTGAACAGGTAGTTTGCTAAGTCGCGGTGCGCTCGAACTCGGTTTTGTGTGTAGCACATGTTATTGAATTACTTTGAAGATATAAAGTATTATAAAATCATGGGGTGTTACACATTTGATTACCCCTCCCTATAAAAGTTCCTCCCTTGAGGTAGATATGATGGAAGATAAATAATTTCGCCCCATTCCCACCTCTTGTTGGACCTCAGTTGGGAAAATTCACTAAGGGTATAAAAGTCCTACAAATTGAAGGAATTACCCTCTATAATAATATAGAATCAAGAGATGGGATAAAACCAAACCATTAAACACAAAAAAAATAATATTAAATTAAACAATAAACTATGCCACTATTGATGAAAAATTATAAAAAAAAATTTCAGAAAATTCTCCAAGAAAATTCCTAAATACAAGTCCTACGATAAAGAGTCAACAACAACTCCAAAACCTGAAGAATTAGTGTCCAAATTAGTCCCCACAATCATCCTATAAACCTAAAAAAATTTATATTTGTATTTTGTTCATAAAAGTTATACATAATATCATCATACCCAATTTCTTAAGTGTCAATTTGTAAACCGGATAGTAATGTTTATGTGAATAAACGACAAAACCTAAATGTATTGAAAAAGGACATCTAACCATTCCTTCCACACCATGGATCACTCACCAAATCATGTAACCAATATAGTGACATATTATAAAAAATATAATAAAGGCACTTGATAGCTATTTCCCCAACTAATGTTTTTCTCTCACAACCTAATGCCAAATGCCCTTTTCTCCCATCCCATCCATACATATCACATCAGCTATTAGTTCATCCCTAATGTGGGTCTATAGGTATCCTAGAAAAACCCCCACCCTAGTAAAATATAGTATCTTAGGCTAGAATAATTAATTCTTACATCACATCACAACTTCATCAAGTTTCATCTAACCCAAAGACACCTTGGTGATCATATCACATCTAATCACACAATTTGGGTAGTAGGGTATCATGAATATGAATAAAATAAACTTCTTCCCCTCCTCCCACCACAAATTAACCCCATCATATATCACATAAACATCACCAATGAGTGATTTACTACACCCACACATATCATCACTGTTAAGGGAAGATCAGGGAAGAGGGTTAGGCACCCATCTATGTCACCACCATCCTGAATATTGTGGAAAATACAAAAAACCTAAAACAATTTCATGTCGGTATGTTTTCTAACATGGGTGGGAAATATTTAAAATTAACATAATATATATAATTAATAGATAGAGAAAAATACCTAACCTATGGATTCATGTCAATAAAATAACATACACCATAACACCGCAACTGTACCTCACAACATTCATCACATCTTCCACAACCACAAAATGAATTAAAACAGACAACCACCAAACATAGCCCCACAAGACCACTTTCAAAAACATATTCCACCATTTTCTGGATTTTACATGTTTCAATAAATACACACTCAGTAATATGTTTCACTCATATTTTGATATCTCTTTAATTTATCATTCATATCATTTAACAGAAAACCACACATAAATTCTATCCCACTATAATTTTTTGACCATCCCACGACATTTTATTTTAGGATTAAAATCTATTCAATGGCTAATGTGGAAACTAAAACAAGAAAAATACACAAATGCTCATCCATGACACGTCAAACAGCACTAGAACACCACATGTCTCAACCAGCATGCATCACAACCATCATACATCACTACCACCACACATCTAACCACATCACATACCATTCCAACCATCCATCACCACATCTCCCTACACTTCCCACAACCATTTTAGTCACAACCATCACCGCATAATATTCTATTTCACATAAGGAAAAACAATAAGCGTAAACAAACACCACCACCACAACCTTATGTCCAAAATTTATGTTCAAGGGATTACATCACTTTTTGTTATTTATTAACATGGGTTCTCCCACAAAAGTCATATTTTCAAGTAAAATCAACTGATTATCCATATATTCATTCCTAGACTTTTCATTCAGGGTTTGGATAAACAAAATAATTTGAAAGTGTCTCAATGTCCTAAAAATTATAGCATAATCAGGCCATCCAATTGATTTTATTTTTTATATTTGATAAGAAATGCATAAAATCATTAGTAATATCACCAATGAACTAAAACATGGGATTTCTCCACATTCCCTTAAATTTTTATTTATTCATTTCATTATTTGTGTTAATATAACCCTCATTATCCATCCAAAGTAACATGAAATCCCCACACATGCACTTAAAAAGGAATAGAATAAGGATCCCCTTCCTCAAAGAATATTTTTGATTCACTATGCATAAAAGGGTGAAACAGAAACAATTAGAAGATCACAACAATAATAGGAAACTAAGGATCAACTTGAATGGACTCAAGGGATAATAAAAAACATAGCTTATGATCACCCCAAAATAGAATAATATCACAACTGTGATTCCCCTAAATAATAATTATGATAAATTAGATAATAAAGTGAATAAATAACATTTTATTTCTAGCGAACAACCTATAGACCAAAAGGACCAATAAAGAAGGAAAGGGGGTGGAAGACCCAACAAAAAGGCCTAGGGTTTTCCCAAAAAATGATAGGAATGAGAGTCATATGGGGGCATTCAGTCGAACCATCAAAATTAAAAATTGGCATTATATTTCCACATTCACACCGAGAATTGTATATTCTCATCATGAATTTTCTTAAGTCCTATAAATTCATGTTCTGAATGTAATTTGAGAAATTATTTTTTTTATATTTCCCACCCAGTGAACTTCCAATGAAATTAATGGAACCTCAATGTAATTTACTTCATGAAATAAATTACATATTCATGTTATGAGTTATTTTTGAAAATAAATCTTCACCCAAATAATATATATGAATGTTGATCCCAATGAATTGTTAATTACAACCTCAAAATATGAATTCATTTTTTGTGTTGTGAGCATCCCTTTATAGTAGTGTTTAAACTCCATCCTCCACAAACACCTCCTTGATCCTTCAATAAATACCTCCAACTCTCATAATCGCTATGTTATAGGCCTATAAGTATTATGTCATTACATTAGATACCTCTCAAATGATTATCATCCATGCGAACGTAGTTGGGGTTTGGCTTAGTGGTAAGCACCCCGTAATACTACATGAAAAATGGGGGTTCAAAACCCATTGGGCGCAGGTTACTGTAGCAGTACTGTAGCGGGTACTGTAGCAGCGGCGATACTGTTGATCGGCGGGCACTGTAGCGGCGGCAGGGTACTGTAGCGGTGGCGCTACTGTAGCGGGTACTGTAGCAGCCGGGTTACTATTCACAGAATAGGAATTTGGCCAAAAATTTGGGCCTACGGGCTATGTAATGGGCTTCAAGCCCACTGGGCCTTCGGGCTATGTAATGGGTCTCCCTCTACCCAGTTAAAAGAGGTCTTTGCTTTGCTTTATTAATAAAAAATGAGGCTTCAGGCCCAACCTTTAAAAAAAAAAAAATTATCATCCATGCGAATAAAAACCAAACCCAAAATAAGGATGTTTTCTGAACAGCCACCCTATGATATATTTGATAAATACTTTTCTATGCCCCAAAAATACCACCAGTAAAAAAAATCCCTATATCCATAGATACCCCAAAAAACAACATAATTAGGAACCATCAACAAAACAATTTTTTACCACATAATAATCCGTACTAAAAATCAAAACTATACACATCCCAAAACAACATCCACTCAATCCACCATATAAACTACCCCCATCACAAGAATCAAAGAAATGAACCCCATGTCATGATATTTTATACCATGGGAGGAACTAAATCTCTTATTAGGTTAAAAATGTTTCCTAATATTTTTATTCAAGAAATGAATTGGTATTTACCCTCTTTACGCACTTTAATTGTTATCTGACATCACAATAGGTATAAATAACATATCATAAAGTCATAAAGATTCTAACATCACATCTTCATAGAAAAAAATCAAATAAATACAAGAAAAAATATAGGTACATGAAATCCATTACCATATTTGGATACTAATTAATCCCATCATAGACACCATGCCCCCAAATCTACACTTCGAAAACCAAAAAAAATCCTTAACCATAACACAATGCTATCTCAAGAACATGAATAAAGGAATCCAACCCACCATATCAAGATATTATTTGTATTTTGATGAACTGGATATCCCAAATAGTATTAAAATGTTTAATAAAATAACACCTCTTGAATAGAAAAGGGTTTTCTCTATTCACTATCCTAAATACATAACAAACATAACCATTATGTTGAATGTACTCCACATAAATTCATTAGGATTCACATGTCACATCATTAATGAAAAAAATAAAATAAAGACACAAAACCACTATAGGTACTGGGCACACATTAGCATCTCAAGATCCCATGTACTCTCATTTATGCCACCATACATCAACAAAATGTGAACCTATGGGATGGTCCAACCACAGATAACATTATCTCAAAGATTATTGATCTCTAATGGCCGCTCCACGAATGTCGCTTCATCCTTAATATATGACTCTTTCCATTAAATGAAATAGTATTCATCATTAAGATACTGATGATGTTGGGACAGAAAAAAGGACTTAAAGATCTTTCCTAGGTATTATGGGAGATTCAATTGATAAACGGCCTTGCCAACATGCCCCAATACCTCTAATGGCTTCAATAACAAAGGAAAATTATTACCCCCTTCCAAACCTCTACTACACCTATCGAGGGGAAACCCTAAAGAATTAATTTTCTATAACATATAAATATTGTAACCCCACCTATGATTATCATAGGTTTTTTAATTGATTTGTGTTTCCCTCATACCCTCTTAGACTAACTACAGCTTCTCAGTCATCCACTACAATACATCAGGAATATGAAACGCTGACTCCACAAAATATTTCTAGCATAAATAAGAATGACACATGTAACCATATTATTCCAAAAATAGAATTCAAAAATAGGAGATCTATAATCATCATGATAGATATTATCATCCATAGAAAAAATCCTTAACCATGATAAAAAAAATTACCATGATGTAATCTCACAACATATGCTACAGAATATGGATGCAATACTCTATCATCCAATTTTTCTGAGGCTGAAAATATTACAATGGTGAAACTAGGATCCAATGAAAAGTTGTAATACGTTTTAATATCATTAGTTAAAATAAGTATATATCTATGAGATTATGGTAATCAGGACCCCATAAATCCTAACCACATCATCTATATACTACCACTCTAAGACATCCATGAAAATCGACTCAAAAATTACAAACAAATGAGCCTAATTTTATAGTTGGTCTTCATTTACCCAAACTATATAACATTCTCCCAATGAATAGGGTAACTCAGTGATTAAATCCATCATTATTTCTTCCCAATTACACTCAAGTGAATATAATGTTTGTAATCAAATTTCAGAAATATGGTTCTCTTCATTCCCCTACTAATAAATCATACACTCTAATATAAACCATTCCAACAACCATTCATTCCCCATTACCCAAAATTAGTCTCCTAAAACCACAATACATATGTGTCACACTAATATCCACTATTAATGGTTAGTTGTGAAACTCACCTGGATCTTTTGTACAAATTCTTAACGTGATAAAGAGGCTTCCCGAAAACAACCTCTGGTTCAAACCCTCCTCAAAGCATCTCTATTGTAACATCCCAAGTATTCATAGAATAATAGTTTTTTATATTTATTAATATTTATGAATAAAATATTAATTTTATGTTAAATGGACACATTTCCCGATAGCATACTCGACACATAATAACTGGTTTCTCCAAAAACTGATGTTTTACACAACATTGAGTTATACCAAAAACTTGCACAATAATAATATTATTATTTTAAATAGTAGTTAATGCCAACACATTATATTTAATGGAGTGAACATAAATTTCTACAATATGATTACACAAGTTTTTTTTAAATATTTTGACATTTATCCAATAAATTTTAGAGGCATAAAATCAATATGAATACACTTTTAAACATGAAATACTCTAATAATTTTAAAAGGTTGTTTTACCATTTTTTGAGGGAGATCCCTTTTTAAAAATAGTTTTACCACATTTATATATTCTATTAGATAAAAAAAATTATTTAAAATCAAGATAGCAAAATTTACATTGGTCAAAATTTTTGTATTTTTTTGGATAAAATCCATATTATTTTGAATAGTGGTAAATAATACATTTTAATTCAAAATTACATTTTTGTATAATTTATTTAAATAGTTATATGGTACATTTAATTATTTTTAATGTGTAATTAGATTATGTTTTTATTATTAAATACAAATTTTTATTGGAAGTAATTTCACATTGAAATTAGACAAAAACAATGTAAATATATTGATTTTTTTACTTTTTAAAAACATTCTTTCTGGTTTTGAAAACGAGAATTAATTTTAAATTAAATTACAACAATTTATATTTTTTGAATTCGGAAAAATTGATTCCATATTTGGAATCATATGTTCTAAATTTTTTAAATAGGTACCTTTTATTTTTGGGCATTATGAAAAGTAACTTCAGTAATTATTTTTATTTACCATGGTTAAAGGGTAAATTAGGTATTTAAAGTTAAAAATTTAATATTATAATAATATAAAACTATGTAAAAATATATCCTAATCCTATTTTATTAGTTATTTCCTACCATGAGAATCGTTTTTCTGAACTTTTGGCATTTGAGAGCCACATGGGTGTGAAAATGAAATGTAATAAGAAAAAATTTAAAGTGAAGATAAATATAACATAAACATGTATCTTTTAATAAAAAAATTTAATAAAGGGTTATATAACGGAAAAATTTTACTATAAATAGTAATTAAAAAGATCAAATGATTTAATAATTCATGTTATTTTATTTATAATTTTTATACATTAAATAAATAAATTTATTTAATACACAATTACGATTTATTGCTTACCATATTAAATAAATATTCAAATAAATGATATTATAAATATAAAAATTAATATAATTTGATATTTTAATGAAATAAATAAATTTTATGGATTAATAAGACATATTATCATTGATTTAATTCCTTTTTTTATGTAATCATATTTTATGTCTTTAAAAAATTCAATTACTAAATAGTGTCAAAATTGATTTATATGAGTTTTTAAAACAAATACCATTTTATTAAATGATATAATAGTCATAAAAAATATGATTCTTCCCAATGATATATATAATATTAATAATTCCTTTAATAATCCACCTTTGGTTATATTTTCATTTTATAGTAAATATAGTAACCATATATTATGAAATTATAAGAAGACATGGTAAGAGTTAATGTTTTTAACTAATGGATAAATATACAAGGCATGTTTATTTTTATGACATTAGCTAATATGAAACCTATTGTCTAAGATTATTTTGATCCATACTCATCTTATATTTGAATTATAACACTTTTTAGCTATTGTAAATCGAAAATAAATATTTAATAAAATAATATTTCAAGACATTCCTAAAGTACCCCTCACCCCTCTTATAAAAGGCCGTCACCTCTACCAACGTACTCACACCTATCAAGCCCCTTGGATCATCCAAATTCTTCTCAAATAAGAACTATAAATCACTCCCTTTATCATATAATCCTTAACATGGGAATATGTTAATTAAAGAAAGACTTTTCGATCAAATCAAAAGAAGTTACCTAATTTAGAGGTAATGTCTTCTCTCAAGTTCCATTCCTTTATTTTCCATCCCCACTCCCAATGCTCTTCTTATTATTTGATTACCTAAAAAAATAGTATACTAAATATACTATAATATTTT
Source organism: Viscum album (assembly GCA_963277665.1). Lineage (NCBI taxonomy): Eukaryota > Viridiplantae > Streptophyta > Magnoliopsida > Santalales > Viscaceae > Viscum > Viscum album. Next base: position 1,890,737,916 of record OY728165.1, on the reverse strand, counting down.
TATGATAATGATTCGAAATAAACTTACACACACCTCCATTTAATGGATACTACCATATTTTTTCGGTGTACGACAAACTACTGCCTCACAAAAAGATGATTGTTCAATTTTCTACTACAACCTCTCATGGTGTCAATTATGATGGAACATTATTTATATATGATATATATTATATTTATATTGTCTATATTCTTCTATAATTATTATTTACAAAATATATTTATGCTTTCCATGATGAGTAAATACGGTAATTTCATTTGAGGAAGTATAGACTATCACCCCCTCAAAGTTATATGACTCATTCATGCTATAAATGGAACATATATAGGATGGATATATTAATACTATGAGACATAAATGAGATAAATATAATAATGATATTATAATATAAATTTAAATCATTTGACTATTATTCTTTTAATATTACAATGAAATTAAAATAGTGTCCATGCGTACGTACAACCTACCATCTCCATGAATGGTGCATTTCATTTATTTCCACCAAATGTTAGGGAATATTTTTAAATAAAAATATACTGGATATATATGATATTTAAATCACAAATATTATTCTTTATTGGATTTAATTTTTATTACAAGGATATGTTTCATAAAAAAAAGTTCATTTTTGACTAAAGTATCAAACATCCACAAAACATCCGATATAAACTCAAATAATTAACTAATTTATATAAAAAGGTAATATGTGATATAAAATATATAATAAAAATTAATAAGTTTCTAATTAAACTATAAATTAATATAATTTTATTATTCATGTAATTAATGAATGAACGGGACAAGTTGGATTCCAGGTAAGGGAACTTCTTAACTCAATTTCCATTCATTGGGTTAATCTTCTAATTCTTGATTATGTTTTGCTATGATTATATAAAAAATCACTTTTGAAATATCATCTTTGATTTATACTTTCTTTATGTGTATATTTATTTAATACACATAATTGATCTATTTTATTATCAAAATGATCTTTTTAAGGGAATTTCTAAACTCAATATTTACACATTGGGTTATATGCATACTTTGTTGATTATATTATGCCAAGATTATGTGTGGAATTAATATTTATTATATATGTTGTAATTTACACTTCCCTTTGTGTGAATATACTATTTAGACACATAATCTCCCCTTTTTTAAATTCTCACTTCATTTATAGTGACATTGTAATGGGAAATCATTACCCCTTAATTTAGTTAAATATCCATTTCATAGGTTTTTTTCCTAGAATATGTGTGAATGAAATATGATTTTTTTTCACTAAATGTCCATTTATATTGGGTATATTAATTTTTTTACACATAATTATGTCATTGATTTATCCTTAATTTAAGGATATTATATTTATAAGGGATTTCGTCTCAATTTACATTCCATTGAGACTTATTTGTTGTTATTCACCAATTCACTTTTATATCGTGCATATAATGCCCATTGACATATTATTTCATGAATATCTTTATTCTGGTGATATTATAAGATTTGTCTAATGTTATTCTTTAATTATTTTTGTTCAAGTCTTTTCACAAGTTGTAATGGAATCTTTAACTAAAACATTGTTTTAAATGTTTTAAAAATTTATTTTTCTAAATATTTCTCATTAATTTGCATATATGAAAAATGGTTTTATGGATTTATTTGTATGAACATAAAGGTTTTAATGATTAAATTCCTATCAAAAGTTTCAAAGTGGTATGGGAAATTGTGATTCAAAACTAGTCTTTGTCAATGTTTTAAATGAATTAGTTATATCAATATAGTGAAATGATATATTGTGATTGCAATGTGGAAATGTTTTTTTTATTTTATGCTTATTTTATGTGTTATGATTAGGTTATGGTTCTTGGAAATCTTTTAGGTATATGGGTGTTTCAATGATAAACCTAGGGTGGGTGATCTCGTGATATCTCTCCAATGCATTGGGTAATGTGACAGAGCTAAATGATAAGGTTTCTCCAAAGAGATTTTGGAAAAATACTATAATGGGTAATCCAAATGTATCCATGATGGTTACTCCCAATATAGCTGTGAAATCCACAATTTAAATATATTATGGATGCCAAAAGTAACCTTTATTATTTATTATTTATATTCATTATTCATAAATCTTATGACTTCATGATGTTAATTAAATAGCATATTTTTTATGAGGGAGAAGTATGATTTCATTGTTTTTTATGTATTCATGTACTAATGTTTTCATTATTTATTTTATAACCCTAACTGAGCTTTTTAAGCACATTCCATGTTTTTAAATGTTTTTCAGAGTTTATAAGGAAGGGTAATAGAATGGAAGAATTAAAGAATATTTTTATGAAGAAAATAATTCTGGGTTTTTAAGGGGTTTTATTATTTTAAATAAAATATGATAGAGTAAAAGTGTCTACATTGTAATATTTGGGTGGTAATGTAATAGTTATGGCCTAATTATCTGTAACTGTAAACTTGAAATGATCCTCAATGTGAAAGAATGTAGTCTACTGATTTAACTCAAGATTATGTAATGTTTATGGTTAGGGCCTTATAGATTGTATCAATGGTCGATTTAGATAACTTTAGAGGTAGGGTGTTATTTAAGCCTATGTGGCATGTTTTATATAATCAAAATGGTTAGGAAAATAGAAAGAGTCATAGTTATTTTAGATAAATTTAATCAGTTTGTGATAACATTAATAAGTATATCATAGTGTTTAACCTCCTCATAAGATAATATATGATGCTTATACTGATATACTCACACTGACCTTTTTGGTTTTAGAAAAATGCTAGATTTATAAGGCACCAATGTAAATATGGATGTGATGTAAACTATGGTGGTTTTCTGAATAAAAAATCTGATGAAATGGGAGCTTCAATGAGAAATCTTGTGGTTATTCTTAACCAATTATCTTGAGTCCTAATTTACCACTAGAAACATGGTGATTTTTATAAGGAATCATATATAAAAGAAGTGAATCCCTATGGAAGTTCAAGTAACTATCATAAAGTAATGTATATTCAACAACATGTGTGTCATGGATGTTGAAAGAAACACCTTGGAAAATGTTTAAAATGGGCAGGAAGATGTAATAGATGTGTTAATGAAGGTCATAAGGTAGTAACCAATCATGGAAAAAGGAAGGGTTCGGTTGACCCTAGAAAAGGGAAAGAAGTTATTTCTGAGGGATAACTATAATTTTTTAAATTTGGTGTGCATGGTCATTACACAAATAGATGTCATATGATGAAGGTTAAAGAATGGAATCTATTGGACCATATAAATACTTGTTTACCAGTATCTAATTTCATTCCAATCGAAGATGAGGAAACTAAAAATGACCTATTAATGGTATATATTATTTCTTTTTTCAGGTTACGACATTATTGAATCTTAGGAAATATTTTATGATTTTGTTTGTAGGAAAGAGGTTTCAATGAATAATATAGAAAAACATGGATAATGGATCATTAAAATGTTCAAGGATTATTATGTCTACATTTTAAGAATTTAAGAGTTATGTTGGATCTATGGATGATGATATGTTCAAATGTATTAATAATGGGATTTTTTTGGAAGTTTTGTAGTATGTGTAACCCTTCAGTTTGTTATGTAAAAATGAGGATGAATTATCTTTTATTTTGTGGATATTCTTATAAAGTGCCTTTACGGTTTATATGATCCTTGAATTTGAAGAAATTACAGGTTATTACATTTTGAAAGGTATGAGATAAACTTGATGTAAAATTATGTTATGGTTATTTTGATGATTTTATCTCATGTTGGGACTGTTATAATAATGAGTGACAACTCATCACATCCAGAAAGTTTGTGGTAATCGAACCCATAATCGAAGGGTGGAAAGCGGGCATCACCTACCACTAGCCTATATGAAGTCCCTAGTTAGTGTGAATTATTATATTTAGTTAAATGATTTTATGTATTAATAATAAGTTGATTTTGGGAATATAGTATCTTATCAAATTTATATCCTTAATATAGAAAAATGATTTGGTGAATAAGTGATAAGTGTCATTTTTTGAGACATTCACTCTTTTGGGAACACTATATGCATAAGGAGAAGTAAGATAAAGAGGTGGAGATGACACTCCGATTTTGGGGAGCACAGGTGCTCGGTGGTGATGGAAATTAGGCGCCTTACTCCAAGGGTCTTTAATGACTATCCCACACTACCTTTATCCCATGCTCCTGGATGGAGAACTGGGCTCAGCCTAGAATTAAGGTGATCCACATCTTCGTAGTGGAGCTCTTCTGGTGGACCTACCCACTGTGCATCTTGATGACATGGTGAAAACATCGATTCCAGCTTTGGATTGTGATGTTCGAGCCTCTGTTCATCGGGATAAAGGATGTGTGCGGGTTATCTATTTCGATTCACCTCGAGTTCTGAAGGTGGTGTCCACGTCTGATGATCGTGATGGCTTTAAATCCAGTTCTATTTTTTTGGATCATGCGGCTCAGGATCATATTGATGGCTATGCGCGAAAACCGAATCCACTACGTATGTTGAGGGATTTTATGGGTTGTGGTTTCTCTGAATTGGATTCTCAAATCCCTGATGTTCCTTGTATGGATGGTGATTTGATGGGGTCTAGGTATGTACTTATATCTGCGATGGAGAGAGTGATGTTTCATTCCAATGTACCCTCAGATTTCATGATTTATGATCAATGAATGATGAAATATCTAGATCCTTCGATGGTCCCAAATAGTTGATTTAATGATAAGGATATGTCTGGCAGAGTTTTTGTAGACTATCCTATATCGGTACCACCATTGGAATCACTCATTGAATCCTGTTCTGATCATATCCTTCAAAATGGGTCATCAGATAATGTTGATGTGAATCTTGATGGGTTTTATAAGAGGATTGTAATCGGGAATAATTCCTTGATTGCACATCCTGTTCTACCGAAGGGTGAGAAGCCTTGGGTGTTTGATGATTTGGTCAAATGGATATTGTTTTGGTGGGTCTCCTTTGATTGGAAGTGTGTCTATCATGGATGTGGATTCATTCATTTGTTTTTTCAATTGAATACCTTCAAAATGCATGCAAAGAGAATCGAGTTCCTATCTCGAAAACTAATATGTATTCACCTTCATGAATGGTCTCTAGATATCAATGTCTCATGTGCTAGAAATTATTTTTTCTTAGGTTTAGGTTCAGTTGCATGGACTTAATTGGGTCCTCTAGCATCCAAAGATTTTTCATGATATCAGCATGTCAACTAGGACTCCTATTGGCCTTGAAAAAGAAACAAAGGTGGTTTGGTTTAGACCTTTTTTCTCAAATTCTGGTGGAGGTTGATTTGAGTTCTACCTTGATTGAAAAGGTAAATCTCTCCAACCCAACTTATAATATTCATATTGATGTTTAATATGAATGGAAACCCTTGTTTTTTACTAAATGTATGGTTGTTGGACATTATTTGGAGTTATTTCGTTGGAATATATCCTATGAGGTATGTGGTATGAAGGGTCATCCAAAAACTCTATGTAGAAGGATTCCTGAAAGAAATCTTGTGGCTCTGTCAAAGCCTCCTGTTTGTGATGGCGATGCCAAAAAATCAACTTTTGTTAAGGCTGATATTTTCGATGTTGAAAAATCTGTCCCTCAAGTGTTTACTTTGAAAGGAAAAGGCCTTATGGTGGATAAGTCTCCGATGAGAGCTAATAGTGGTCCCTCTAATGCTTGGACAAATTCTTATTATTCCAATGATGGTCGTGCTATCCCCACTAGATTTTTTTTGGACTGGGAAAAATACCAGCATCATTATTGATGAGTCTCTTACTCATTATGAACCTCCCTATCCAATTATGTATAAAAGTTCGGATGCAGGAGTGTTATGTTATGGTACTGTTGAATTGGAACCTAGATTGGATCACACTGGATCACCTCAACATGTTGATTGTCGTCAGGAAATCCAAAGTCTTTTGAACTCCTCAAAGATATCTGAGAAGTGGGGTGACATCTCTGAGGAGGAAGGTATGGATGCGGATAGCGGCGATCCTAACTATTTCAAATATTCACTGATATCTAAAAAGGGGAGGGTAGATTACTTCACACCTGCTCTTCCAAATAGAAGGCTGGGGAAGGACTATTCTAACATACCCTACACTGTTTGTACCCGATCTTCTAATCCATCAGGCAAGCAAAATACTGATCTTATTATTATTTTAAATTAGGGTAAGTCTTAATATGAATGGGAAACTGTTGATGTCTCTGATTATGAGAATGACATGTCTTTATGATTTGTAATTTTGTTCTTGACAGATGAGGGTGAGTCCCCTTGTTTGACCCATCCAATATTCTCTGTACATTTTCTTTTATTTTAATAAATGGTCCGGATAATAGATTCTGGTTGCACTAGATGGGTATATGTCTAAGGAAAATATAATACAATGTGATTTAATTTGAGGATTAATGGTTGAATTTTATTTATGAATAATCTATGTTTTATTGTGGACTTATAGGGATTTGGGTTACTAATGGAAATGATTATTGTATCATGTAAAATATGTGATTATGTTAATTACTTTTATTAATGATAATTTAAGAGTAGTGAATTTTATTTTGAGATAAATGATTAGATTTGTTGTAGAAGACAATGTGATCAAATCCATTTGAATTTTGTTTTTCAATCTTAGTTTGGATTATTTTTATGCATTTTAATGAAATTTGTTCATTGAATGGTCATTGTTGAACATTAGGTACTGTATGTTGAATTTTAGAGATTAAGAGTTGTATTTATTTTTATAAAGGATTATCCTTTTGGGGGATTTTTGGATCATGAACAAACTATTTTGGTTTTAGATAATTTCAAATTATACAAGAAATATATAGTTCATCTTTTTAATATTATTTGATTCTCTAGAGGTTTATTCTAGTATTTCATGTGTGACCAATTCATCTTGAATAATCACCATTTGAAGAAAAGATGATAGAGTTGTAGAAATTTATTAAAGGATGAAACTCTCCTAGTCTTGTAAGTATACTTCCTTATGCTCTTATTCTAAGAAGTAAAATAATTTCTCTATATTATGAAGAGAACGTTCAAAATAAAACATTATATATTTAATATTATTACCAATGAATCAGGGTCTATTTAACCCATCACAAGTGTATGGTTTTATGGTTTTTAACTTTATCCTATTCATGTTTTCTATCACTCTGCATCAGAAAATTATGGTTAATTTTTTCTTTATTATACATTTTTTTCTGACATGGAATCCAAGTTTGTGTTATCTTGGGTGATCTTTTTACCTCTCCTTCATTCTTTTAAAGTGGTAGTTTTATTGTCTCATTTTTCACTGTGGGATTTTCAATGAGGTTTCTAAGTCTAATTTTAAAATTTCAAGGATGAAATTTACAAAAGAGGGATGAATTAACATCCCAGGTATTTATTGAATAATAATTTTTCATATATATTAAAATTTATGATTAAGATATTAATTTTATGTTAAATGGGATTCATTTCCTTATAGTATACTTGACATGAAACAACTGGTTTCTCTAAAGTCTTGCGTTACACATAGTATTTAGTTATACCGAAAACTAATACAATAATATTATTATGATTTTAAAGGGATGTTAATTTCAGAGATTATTTTTTAGGTAATGAACAGAACTAACTACAATATGATTACACATGTTTGTTAAATGTTTTTATATTTATCAAAAAAAATTAGAGTCTTAAAATGAAAATGAATCCAATTTTAAGCATGAAATATTCTATTTTTTTTAATGGTTGTTTTAACACCTTTTTATGGAGAACCCTTTTTAAAAATAGTTTTATCACATTTATATATTATAATTTAAAAAATAAACTTCTTCTTTAGAATAGGGACATCATAATTTACTTTGGTTGAAATCCTTTTATTTTTAGAATAAAATCAATATTTTTATGAATAGTGAGAAATGCTGAATTTTAATTCAAAACATCCTTTTCATCTAATTTATTTATATATTTATATTAACCTTTATTTGGTTTTAAAGGTCAATTTGATTATGTTTTTATAATTTAATCCAAATTTTGTCATTGTAAGTAATTTTATAATGAAAATGGACCTAAACACATGTAAATCTTTTGATAGTTTTTACTTTTTAAAAATATTATATCTGATTTTGACTACGATAATTAGCTTTAAATTAATAACTATAATTTTTGTGATTTGAATTTTGAAAAATTAATTCTATATTTGGAATTAAAATTTTCAAAAAAATTTAAATAGGTAACTATTATTTTTGGACATTATAAATAGTGACATCAGTAATTATTTTTATTTACCATGGTTAAAGGGTAAATCAAGTAAATAATGGTAAAAAATAAAATTATAATAATATAAAACTACCCTAAAACGTTTCATAATCCAATTTTATGAGTTTATTTCGACCATGAGAATCGTTAAACATAACTTTTGTCATTTTGAGCCACATGGGTGTGATAATAACATGTTATAAGAATTAATTTAAAGTAAATGGAAATATAGCATAAAAATATATATTTTCATACAACAATTTTAATACAGGGTTATATAATTGTTATATTTAACTATAAAAAGACTTTAAAAATTTACAAAAATTTCCTACATCATGGTATTTTATTTATAATGTTTATACATTAAAAAAATAAATTTATTTGTGACACAACGATGATACGATGGTTACCTTATTAAAGAAAGATCCAAATAAATGATATTATAAATATTAAAACAAATATAATTTTATATTTTTGATGAAATAAAAGAATTTAATTGATTAATATGATTTATTATCTTTTATTTTATTATTTTTTTAATCAATCATTTTGTTATGACTTTAAAAAATATAAATTACTAAATAGTGTCAATATTAACATATATGAGTTTTTAATGCCAATACTATTTTATTAAATGATATAATAGTCCTAAAAATAAAATATTTTTATAAATAAATTTTATAATATTAAAAATTTCATTAATTATTCAGTTTTGGTCTAATTTCATTTAATAGTGATTACAGTAACCATATATTATGTAAATACAAGAATACATGGTAAGAGTAAATGTTTTTAGTTGAGGGTTAAAGATAATTGACAAGGTTGATTTTATGACATAAAGTTGTCTAAAACGTATTTGTTGTAAGGATTTATACCCATAATAATCTTATATAATAATTTTTTAACTTTGGGTCTATTATAATTCAAAAATTAATTTTTAATAATATAATGTTTCAAGACTTTTCTAATGTGCCCCTCCTCCCTCTTGTAAAGGGATACAACCTATAACCACTTTCTCACACCACTCAAGCCCCTCGTCACATTAAAATTCTTCTCAAATAATCTCCAAACGTCACTAACTTCCTCCAATAATAATTAACATTGGCATATGGTAATCTAAGAATGCCTTTTGGCTAAAATCCAAAGATGTTACCCAATTTAGAGGTAATGTCTTCCCTTAGGTTCCTTTCCTTTACATTACTTCTCCACTCAATATGCTCGTATTATTCTTTGTTTACATAAAAAAAGTATCCTTAATATAATAGTATTTTTTTTTATAATAATTCAAAATACACTTACAAAAAACACTATCTAATGGACATGAAGTTATTGTTTCTTTGTACGGTGAAATATTGCCTCACGAAATGATGATTGTTCAATTTTCTCCCACCATCTCTCCTGGTGACCGTAATTATGGAACTATATCTATATATGATATGTATTATATTTATATTTTCTATATTCTTCTGTAAATATTATTTACGACATACCTTTATACTTTCCATGATGTGCAAATAAGATAATTTCATTTGAGGAAGTCTGAACTATCACCCCATCAAAGTGATATGACTCGTTCATGATATACAAGGAACATATAAAGGATGTTTTTATTAAACCAATGCTACATAAATTAAATCAATATAATACTGGTATTATAATATACATTTACTTCATTAGATTATTATTCATTTATTATGACAAAGAAACGAAAGTATTGTCCATGCATACGTATGACCACCGTCTCCATGGACATTGCATTTCATTTCTTATATCCAAATGTTATAGACTATTATAAATACATAATAAATGGATATATATGATATTTAAATCATGAGTAGTATTTGTTTTATGATTTTATCATTACTACATGGACAATTTTGATCAAAAAAAGTTCATTTTCGACTCAAGTACTAAACATCAGCAAAACGTCCGATATGAATTCAAATAATTTAATAATTAATTTAACATAGTAATAAGTTATATAAAATGAATAACAAACATTTATAAGGTTATAAATAAATTAAAAATTAACCTAAATTTATTATTCATTAAATTAAAGTAGGAATGGGACAAGTTAGATTCAAGGTAAGGGAACTTATTAATCCAAATTTCATTCTTTAGGTTAATCTTATACTTCTTGATTATGTTGTGATATTGTTATGTGAGAAATGAATTTTGATATCTGATCATTTATTTATACTTTATTTTAGTGTATTAATTGTTAATAAACACAATCAATCAATTTTATTCACTAAATTATCTTTGTAAGTGAATTTCTAAACTCAATTTCCACTCATTAGGTTTTACGCATACTTCGTTGAATATATTATGTCAAGATTATGTGTAGAATATATATTTATTTAAATAAGTGGTTATTCTATCTTCCCATTGTGTCAATATACATTTTCTACACATAATATCCTAATTTATAAATTCTTACATGATTTATATTATCCTTGTAATAGAAATCATAACTCAATCTCATTTAACTTAGTTAAATATCCTGGTCATTGGTTTTGTTTTTCAAAAAATATTTGTGAATGAAATATAATTTTTTTACACTAAATATCCATTTATGTTGGGTGTATTTATTTTTTTCACACATAGTAATGTCATTTATTTATCCTTAATCTAATGATATGATCTTTGTATGGTATTTCATCTCAATTTACATTCTATTAAGACTTATTTTGTGTTATTCACCAATTCACATTTATATGGTATATATACTGCCAATTCAAATATTATATCATGAATATACTTATTCTCATGATATTATATGTTTTTGTAAATTTATTATTTAATTATTAAATCAATTATTTTCTCATGTGGTAAGGGACTATTTAACTAAAACTTCATTTTAAATGTTTTAAGGATTTATTATTCTAAAAATTTCTCATTAATGTCCATTTTTTTCGAAATGGTTTTAAAAAATTATTTATATGAAAATGAGTGGTTTAAATTGTAAATTTCATTGAAAAATTCTAAATTGTTATGGTACACTATGATTCAAAATTCTTCTTTTTTAATGATTTAAATTAATTGATTATATCAGTATCATGAAATGATATCTTATGATTGCAATATGGTGATGTTACTTTTCCTTTATGATTGTTTTATGTGTTGTGATTATTTATAGTTATTGTACATTATTTGTGTATATTGGTGGTTCCCTGATAATAAAAGGGTGGGTGATCCCATGATAGATCTCCAATGCATTGTGTAATGTGACGGAGGTAAACAATAATGTTTCTATTAAGAGATTACAGGAATATACTATGATGGGTATTCCATACATAACCATGAATGGTACTCCCAATGTAGCTATGAAATATTGATTATAAGTCTGTTATAGATTCCAAAAGTAGCCTTTATTATTTGTGATTTCAATGAGTTATTCATAAATCTTATTATTTCATGATGTATATTAAATGTATTATGTTTTATGAGTGAAAAGTATGATTTAATTTATTTTCATGTATTCCTGGACTAATGTTTTATTTCCTTAATTTATAACCCTTACTTAGAATTTTATGCTCATCCTATGTTTTTGAAATGTTTTTCACAGGGTATAAGGAAGGGTAATAGAAACAAAGAATTCAAGAATATTATTATCAAGAAATGAATTCTTTTTTTAAGGAGTTTTATTTTTGTGAAAATTTTTGGACATTGTAGAAGTGATAACATTGTAATATTTGAGATGTAATGTAATAGTTATGGAATAAGTTTCTAAAAATATAAATCTGAAAAGATTCTCAATGTGAAATAATGTAATATATTTGCCTAACTCAAGATTATTTAACATTTAAGGTTGATCCCATATACCCTTGGAGCATAATTTTGGACCACACAGTCACACATGACCACAGTATCTAAGAATCCCCACGGAGACTCCTCAACATGTTGAATCAAGGATGACTCCATGGTCATATATAAATTAATAACTTAGCCACTGATCTCTCACACATTAGGTTGAATCACTACAATATCTTCTATCCCATTCCAATCATTTATTGATTCATGTACCACATCTCCTTGGGACATATGACTTTTCAAATTGGAAACAAAAATCCACATTATTGAGGTGTAAGATATCTGAATATCATAATCATAGATAACTTTTATCCAAATCTTCTAGAATATATCAAGATCCAACTAATATAAAATGTATTTTATGATCTTGGGGTCTGTGGAAACCACAAATCACTCACTAATAAGATAATACAACCCAAAAATCAATGAAAACAAAATATAAACCAACTCCAGATCATGGGTGTCATAGCTATGGTCATTACTATGTTACTAACTAGACCTATAAGACATCACCTCTCACTAATCCATCATGATGCATCACAATCCCATACTAGAATAATTATAAGAAACATATAACATGAAAGCCTCCTCAAACAACTGAATAACTAGAGTATTGATCAACTTCTATTTTAAATAATTGAACATTCCCTACCACTGATAAGTATTTATAAAATAATGTGCCTTACTATTAAAAGCCCACAGTGGTGGTTAAAATCAATAGAAATAGGATAAAAACTTCTATTAATTGTATTTAAGACCATTAAAACATTGAAAATATAAAAAATTCTTGGTTTCTACCCAAGAAACAATTACATTGATCATTGATGGTTATATGACCACACCCTGTTGAGAAACCAAATGTCCAATGAAATTTACTTCTCACATCTAGAACATTCACTTTGTCAAATTCCCATAGATATAATTGTGTTGAAGGATGAGTAATATATCTCATAGATACTCAAGTGGAACCACCTCATAAATTGAGTAAAGAAATATATCATCAATGAACATGATGATGATTTGGTCCATGAACTCATGAAAGACAGAGTTGATGACCCCATGACTATAGCTTGTGTGTTCACGACACGAAAATGAATAACCATAAACATGAATTTCTCATTCCATTACCTGAAAGAAGTCTTCTGAATATATTCATCCCATACACTCATCTATTGATATAATTACAATAATTTTAAATCTGAAATCAAATAGGAACACTTCATATGTTGAAATTTATCTTCAATACCCAGATGGGGGTAATGTTTCTTCACAATAATCAAATTCAAAATCTGGTAGCCTATGATAAACCTTAGAATACCATTTTCCTTCATAGAAAACAATTCTAAAGTAATCCATTGACACACAATGGGTCAAATTAATCTTATTTCGATCAGATCATCATCATTTTGTAACATATTTTTCAACTCAAAAGATGTTATTTGATAAAGATCCATCAGAATTGGAGATGCTTCTGGTTGTAGACCTATCCTAAACTCAATATCATTTCAACGGGTTGTATCATAATATCATTTGGGAAAACATCTAAGAACTCATATAAAACATTGGGAACATATTATACTTGATCTTTTAATTAAATCTCCACAAAATGGTATAAAATATTCTCCACTTTTCTTCCACCCATCCTATGACCTCTCTCTCCAAAAAATGCTACTCGCTTCCCCTTAACATCAGAAACAAAAAATCTTATATAGAATAAATCATTGATTATGAAAAATAAATACACCCAATAAATTATAATTATAAAAGCATATGGTTGTATCTTTAATAATCATAAATCTACTACAAACTTGTGATTAACCCATCACAAGAATATATCTCTAAAATGTATCGAACAATGCATCATAACCTCCAATAATCAAAGATAACACTCAAGTCATAGTAAGTATCTTTACATCATATCCCATGGTGTGGAATAAATTAGGCGAAAAAATGAGTTTGAGTTTCCTGAATCAGACAATTCAAAAACAAGATGTGATGACAACCTAATCGTACCTCACACAACCTCTAGAACTGATGGCGTTTACACCTCTAGTACATGCATATAAACATTCCCAACTCCTTTACTTATTTTTTTTATTCCACCAAGGCCATTCACTAACCGAGGTCCCCACAAATGGGGACTATCATGAGGCGAACATTCTAATCCAATCCTTCCTCTTCTACTAAAAAATAGATGGTGGTACCCAATACTAAAACTACCCTAAAGGTAACTAATGCTACTATGAAAAATGCAATTTACTAACCATATGAAATTGGCCACCCTATGATGTAAATTTATTCTAGTCTTCCAAATATCCTCTATAGATGAATAATCAAACTGAAAAACCCATATAAGGTAATTGGGAGCCACATTCCCTATAAGAAAGTGAAATGAGCTTTCATGATTATTCATCTATTGGTCAAAATAGAGAATACTTGAATTACAGCAACCCACTTCTTGAAATTATACTCCTCAGGGGACCCTACTAGGTGGATACTCAAGGATAACCATCTAGAGAAAGAATATATATGATAACCTCCAGCTTAATCTGTGTACATAGAAAACATAAACAGGGTGACTACATTACTAATTATTGGACATAAATCCTTCTAGAAATTCCATTATTTGGACACATAAAATTTAAGGATATCATGGTAAAAATACAGAAGGACATTGAATTTAATCCCAAGACTCTTCACATATAGAGTCCCCTACTTAATGGAGGAAAACTCCTAGATCTTCTCTACCAACATCATCGATGATATTAATTATAAATGGAGATTCATATTATTTTTTGGACACAACACATTTTACTCCTTATGTTCACTATGATACATCAGCCACAATAGAGGTGTATCTCCATGAATTTGACTAACTACCAATGGAACTAAAAACATATCCTTAAATCAAATAACATTGAATGTGATATTGAGTTCTTCTAACCAGTGCTCCATCTCTAGATCCAAGACCCTACCTTTAAACTTCCCCAAAATCTTCTATTCTAAGGCATTTAAAGTCCTATGACATGCCTTATTCTCTTCTATCAAGTCAATACTTCAATGATCAAACTAATTATCCTAATGAAGCTTAACTAGCTGATCTACCTATAGATGATGGATTGGAGAAAATCATGAATTATTATTTAAAATCATAGGCATGATAGAATGGTATTTTATTAATGAGAAATAATATAGTTTATTTTAACATATAGCAATCACCCAATTCAGAAATGATACAATCAATCAAGATATATATACCTCTCCTTATTATATACCCAAAAAATTGGTCACCTCACTTGGCATTTTGATAAGATCGGATTCTATGCACAGGTTCACATGGGGATAAAATCCCTTATCACAACCATTCTCTTGGATCAAGGAACACACTAAGGAAAACTAGCACAACTACCCTACCAACCCATGGAATCCTCAATTTTGATAAATCCAAAATCCACCCTATATATAAAAAATATCTCTTATACTACCATATCAAGAACTACTCCCTAGAAAGGTACCCATACTAGTGTAGAAATGAAGGAAGAGATATAATAACCACCATTTCCCACCTCATGTAGGTCCCTTGTTGGTGACAATCATTGAGGGTTTAAAAATATTTAATATGTAAGGAATTACCCTCTATAATAATATATAATTGGGGGAAAACATAATTACCCAATAAAAAATCCAACTCATAATATAAAAGGAAACCCAAAACCATCTGACAATGTATGGAAAATGTAAATAAATATAATAAAATGTATCTGCATAAATACTAATAGAGAAGTCATACATAAGAGACTTAATAGTATCTCTAGAACCCAAGGTATTAATTTCCAGATCAGACCCCAATGTCACATTGGAAACATAAAAAATATTTTATATACATTTAGTGAACATACCATGTATACCCAGTATGATCATACATGAGTTCTCGTGTGAACATGTGAAATCAACATACTAATGTAACTATGAATAAACATAAGGACAAAAAAGAACCTAAATAGGTCTACTAACAAACCTAATCCTCCTCATGGATGGATCACTAAATAATGAATCCAATATAGTAATATTGGATCAAAAACAATAAAAAGTCACCCCACAGACACTTCCCCACAAATATGCTGCTCTCACACCACAAAATAAAATTTCCCATGCTCCCATATTTTCCATTCATATCACATCACATATCCATATATCTATATTATTGGTTGGGATAAATCCCTACCAATCGCAACCTCACATTTTCTACTATAAGGTGATATAAATATTAATCATTATGTATCATCATAGCCTCATCACATTGCATTCCACCCAAATATACATGGAACATCACATCACATCTCGCTCGATGTCACCTTGTCCCTAACATCACATCTAATTAATAAATCAAGGTAGTATGGTATAATCAATGTGAATAAAATTAACCCCATACACTCCTCTCCCCACACATGTCCTACATCATATACCACATCATCATCACCACTGGGTAATCTCCACCATTGACCCATATCATCACTATGGATGGAAGAGTAGAGAATAGGGTTATCATATGATTAGTGTCACCACCATCCTAGATTTTTGGGAAAACACATGGAACCCAAAAATATTAGGCATTAGTAAGGTTATCCATTCAGGTGGGGTGTGTATAAAGATAACATAAAATTAAAGATAGATAGATTGGACACAACACATAACATATTGACTAACATAAAATACCCTAGTATACACTATAATATCTCCACTACACCACATGTCATATTCCAGAACATACACCACCACTAAATGAATCACACAACACAACCACCCCACATCTCCACAAAAAAACACATTCAAAAACAGTCTCACAATTTTCTAGAATTAATGAGTTTCCAAAAACTCCCATAAACATATCCATTTCATTCAGATTTACAAGTCCCATTAATTTATCAACACAATAATTTTATCCAATTACCACACATCAATTCCAACCAATTATATTTATTTACAAACCCATGACATTACATTTCTTCATTACAATTTGATGCATGGTTAACCAATAAACTTAAAAAACTACACCACAAAAAATCTTATCCATACCATATTGACCATCATTAAAACACCACACATCTCAACCCCCACACATCACCACCAACTCACTTTATAACCAATGCACAACACAACCACTATACATCATGACTACCGCACATCCGTTGACATAACTTACCATGACCACCAACCATCACATAACCTACCCACACATTACATTCCCATGATTTTACTCTACCATCACCACAAAAAAACCTACTTCATACAAGGAAAAAAATTAATAAACCCTTACACCCTCACAATCTGAAATACACAATTTGGGTTCAAGGGATTATATTACATTACTATATTATAAAGGGGATTATCAAATAATACATACTTCAATGTAAAATCAATTTATTATTAATAAAAAATTCTTAACGTTTCTATTCACAATGTCACTAATAAATTAAACAGTGGTCTCACAATCAGAATAACTACTGCATGAGTTAGCCTCCAGACACATGTGATTTAAATTATTTGCAATAAGATGCATAAAATCAACAAAAATGATATAAATAAAGTATATCATGTAATTTATCCACATTTCCATAAATTTATAGTTATATAATTCATTATCACTATTAAGATGACCCTAAATATCCACCCAATGTAAGGGAAAGAAATTAAATCCCCACACATGCTTGTAAAAAGGAAGAGAATGAGTATCCACTAACTCAAAGAATATTTTAGGTTTTCTACACACAATAGGTGAAAAGAGAATCAACTAGTAGATCAAATCCACATAATAAAATCCCATATCAACCTAGATCTTATCAAGGGATCATTTAAAATGCGGCCCAATATCAACCAAAACTTGAAAAACTTCAATATTGTGAATCCCTGAATAAAGAAAGACATAAAATATTGGGATAAAGAGTATAACTTATATCATATTTATAGTAAAAATCCATCAAAACCCAATGATAAAATCATGGGGAAAGGGGTTTTAACATCCTACCAAGAGGCCTTGTGTTTTCCCAAAAACTAAGGGAAATGAGAGTTGTGTGAGTGAATTAGGAAAAACCAACATATTTATAAACAGGATGAAACTCACATTATTCACACCTCAAAATCCATATTCAAATAATGAATTATATTTTTTTTGTATAATTCGAGTCATGAAACTGGTCAAAGCCATTAATTTCTTTAGATTTCCATCATCGTGAACTTTTGATTAAATTTGTGGTGTCTCAACATGATTAATTTAATTTATTGAATTATAATTTTATGTTTTGAGGTATTTATAAATATAACTCCTCACTCATTTTTTTAACCAGAGCCACACAATCCATGAATCAAAACCTCACAATCTGAAATCATTTTTCACGCAATGAACATCCAGCTGTACCAGTGTTAGAGCTCTAAATTCTATGGAATTCTTTTCAATCTTCTTAATAACACTTTAAACTCATAAATGATCAATGAAACATGACACTATGTCATGGATGACTACAGGTTATAATTCTTATTAAAATTAAACATGAAAAATGTGACACAAGGTTATTTTCCAAAAAGACTTTTTATATATAGAAATGTTTTTTTTTCAATTTTGTGTATAATGTAAATTCCAATAGCATTGAATGGATTATCTTTATTCGAAGTTTTATATTGAAATTTTAAAAAAATATATAAATTTAATTGGTATGTACCAAAAAATGATAGGTTGTTCTCAACAAAACTCAATATTTTTCACTATTCATTGAAAATTCATACTCTTTACCAAAATTCTCAAAAAAAATCATTCTACGATAATTTTGATATGTTTATTAAAAAAAATATTTCCCTTTAATAAAATAAAATTAATAATATTTTAAGAAAATAATTACTATATTTTCTCATAAAAAACAATAAAACCTATTTTTTATGAAAATTTATTTTTAAATCATATAATAAAATTACTAATAAATAAAACTATAGTTATTAATAGTCATACATCTATATTAATTGATTTTATATAAATTTTTTGTTTAAATAATGATGTTTTAATAGTATATTGTGGTGCTTTTAAACTCGACGTTTCATGTAGTACAGGCTAAAAAATATAATTTATTTAAAGAGAAATATATTCTAAAATATCAGGGTGTTACATACTTCATTCATTGATTACTAATTCAAATTTTATAATAATTTTTACTGTATCTCAATCTCAATTTATATTTCTATAGATAAGTTCTATGATTTTCATCATGTTTTCTATTATATGGTATACATACTACCCCATAAATGTACTTTGATATATTATTTTATCAAAATTAAGGGTTTCATAGAATCATATAATGTTATTTAATTAAATAGATTTTATATTTATGCATTAATAAAGTGATAAGTTAATTTAATATCAAATTAAATTGTTTGAGACATGTTTTGAATTATGACACTAGATTCATTTATTTTGGGTATATACAACAACTTTTTCATATCCTATTAGAATTATCATTATACTAATGGAATTTTAAATTCCTTATAATTATTTTTATTTAAAAAGTGTTTTGATTTTAAACTCTATTTGGGTTTTTAATTGAAATCATTACTTTTAAAATTTATGATGTATTTTTTATAAGACATTTTCTTCTATACACATATCATTTATATTGTTTCCAAATCATTGTTTTCTAAACATAAATGATTTCAAAAATTTGTTTTCATTAATAATTTATATTAAAACACCAATTAATTTTAATAAAAATTCAATTTAATTACATATTAATATTAATTATTTTTATTTTAAATAATTATATTAATATTAAGAAGATTAATCAATTTTTCAATCAAATATGAAATTGTCTTATCCTTGCAAAATTTGTTTTCATGCATTATATGATTTAATATATAAAATTTACTTAAATAATTTCACTTATAATACCGACAAAGAGGATATAAGTTTTTTATCATCGTGTCAAAATTATATTAGAGTGAATATTTTGGAGTTCTCTAAAAAATTTCATTTTTAGGTGAATATTAGAAAATAATGATTTTTGAAAAAATCTTCTCTTCCTTTAACATATTTACAATGTAAAAATATCTTTTATATTTTTTTGAAAAAATAATTATTTAATTTTTATTATAGATAATCCAAAAAATTTCATTAGATACATCATTATTAATGATTTTGGTATAAGGACATTTTTATACTTAAAAATAAATTTTCTGGAAAGTAGTTTTTCATCAAAATGTGCTATTTTATTTTAAAACAAATTTATATCACATAGAAATATTTAACTTTATGATATTGAATAAATATTTGGAATCATAATTTATAAATTTTTTAATGATTCTAGATTAATATTTTGGTCATTAGGGATAGTTCTATTGGTAAAAAGTCAGTTACCAAAGTAAAAGTTAAAATTGGTTAAAAGGGATAAAATGAAATGAATAGGGTAAAAATGACCAAAATATTATCTACTTACTATTTTATGGTCTCAATAATACAGCATATAATCTATTAATCTAATAAGCGTAAATTTTTTATCCTTTCATATTTTTTAATACATTAATATATCATAATATTTTCAAAAAAACCAATTGGGTCCTCTCCCTCACTTAAAAAAAGACACCCCCTCTCCTCTATTCTACACACTCAATTATCCAGTTATATGTTCCAATACATTCAAAAATCATTTCAAAACATCCCTCCCCATGTTGTAGTGGACATTTTTTCAAAATTACATTTTATGAAGGTTTTAGGTATAAACCAAAGTAGGTTGCTCGAATAAAAGGTAACATTCTTAACCTAGTTTTTTTGAAATATTTAGACATTTTCCACTATCAAACATCTACAAAAAATTATGATATAATAATTTTTTATCTAATATATACTTTAAGATTATTTTTTATGATATGGATAATTTTCATCATTTTTTCATCCTTTTGGGAAATTGAAACATCACTCGGGCGTGTTTGTGAACTACCACCTCAACAAAAGAGTGTGTCTCATCTTTCATCAATGGATCATATGGTGGGTGAAAATAATGGTAAAATGAATATATATTATATTATTGATAATATTATTATTCTAGATAAATAAAATATCATCAATTTCCTTATCATAAATTCTATTGAAGAATAATAAAATTGTTTGTGTGTACGTGTGGAATTATACCTCCACGAAGCAATACGGTTCATTTTTTAACAAATAAGGATGTTCATAAGGATGTAAATGATTAATAAATTCGACATGTATAACATATATATGATTTTTTATAATTAAAATATTATATCTATAATTTATTTCTATGTAAATAATGAATGTTTTTTTTCACACATAGAAACAAACTACTACATCTACGACAAGATGTTGTTAATTTTTCAAGAACAAGTTACATGGATGGATTTAAATGTTTTTATAATGTATAAATATGATAAATATGAAAAAACTTAATATTTTTTACATTACTAAAACATATCTCCTTTTACCACATTTGATGCGCCAAATTGATTTTGATATTATAAAATGGCAGCCCCAAACATCTAACATGAACTTAAAAGTATTAATATCTAAATAAAATAGGGTAATAAATTAAATAACAGGAGTATTAAAAAATAAATTTACCAAATTTATTTTTGTAAACTATAAAACAAATATTTCTTTATTATTCATGTTTTTTTTAATGTATTATGTTATATGAGGCATTAGGTAAGGTATTTAATTTCAAAATATTGTTTAATATGTTTAATATTCATTCTCTTTTATGTCCATGTTCATTTAAATGTTTTAATAAATTTTCTATTTGAGCATAAAAGGTTCTTCAATTTGATTGTTTGATTATATTTTAAATTCATAAAAAATGATTAAATATGAATCATTTCAATGCTTTCCTTATGGGTTAATTCATAGTTTTTTATATGTGAATAGGCTAATTTTATTAGCGTATATGAATTTACTGCCTTTCCCCATGATTAAATTTTTTATTTATTATAAATATTACCATATATGTTTACATGGTTTTTATGAAATTTTAATTTCATTCTATTCTATTAATTTTTCATTCGTATGATTTTTTTAAAGGAAGATATATTTCCCTCGTTTTGTTAAAATGGAAGGTTCTTTTCTTATTAGATCAAATGATTTTTTCAAGGGTCTAATAATGAAATCCTAAAAGATAAAATTTTTTGGTTCTTGATTTGGTAATGGAGAATTATATTTGATGGTAGGTTAAACCTTTATATATTATATCATTGGTGACTTCAATATAACATATATGAGGAGGGACCCAGATATAGCTCTCCATTGAATTGGGCAATGTTCCTTGTCTTCATAGGCTAGGATTTAGTTTACTATAGATGTTTCAAATATGGATTTTACTATGACCAAGTTATCTAAAAAATGAACATGGTTTATGAATATGATTCTTTGAAATTCCTAATTTTTTTTAAATTTTCATTATTTATTTTTTTTGGGTTTTTTTGAAAAAAAAAATATTTTTTACTTGTGGAAATAATTTATTTTACACACTAATGGTATAATCAAGGAATTGAAAACATTTTATGGGTTTTAAATTTTTTCACTATTCTAATGGATTTATTTATTTTATATCCCTTATTGAGAGCTTTTTCATCATACAATGTTTTGAAATTCTTTCAATATGGTTCAATGATGAGTAGAAACAAAGAAGAGATTGATTTTAAAGTCATGAATATTTTTCATAAAAATAAACTATGTTTCATTTTAAAAAAAATTAAATTAGGAAAAAGTATTATTAGTAGAAGTGTCTTCATTATAATATAAGGGGTTTTAATTTAATTATGCTGATATAATTACTGAAAATTAAAAACATAAAAGATCAATTGGAATGAATGAAATTTATTTATTATATATGTGCTCAAGAATATATATGCTTTTATAGATGGAAAATTATAGTTCTTATCCGATTAATGGTTTTGATAATTTTAGAAGTTAGTACTATATTAACATAATACACTTAATATTTTCTATTTTATTTTTATGATGAAATGATATAAAATTTTAATATTACATTATTACTTAATCAAATATTTGTTGGTTCAAAATGTCTTCTCATTGATGAAATAGAAAAGTTTAAGTAGGAAGTTATCGAGAGAAAAATATTCATCTAAATCAGTAATCTAGAATTTTTGGAATTGGAATTAAGTAGTTTCTTGTAAATATGTCATGGTTAACATAGGTTATAAATTTTAGTGGCATATATTTAATAAATAACCATATTTTCCAAAAATAAACATGTTGATAGTTTATCATTTTATAAATAATCTCCCTCTGGATTTTAGTAGAACCTCTGTTATAGTGGTAGCCAAAGGATGGCTCAATGCTCTCAAAAATATATTTTATTTCATTATATATTCAAAATTTCAAAAGGTAACCCTTACTATTGATTGTTTTTAAGGTGAAAATAATTGGTATTGGTCATTGGTTAAGAATACCAGAGAGAGATGAACATGATTCCATAGATAGAAAATCAATTAATAATATTTATAGGAGAAATAATTGCATATGGTTATATGAATTAAATGGAGAAAAAATTCATGTAATTGAAATAAAATTATGAGGATTTGTTATTTTCATATGAAGATAATTATAAAATATTTTCTATGTATGCACTGAATTATATTGGTGTCCATTATAGTAATATTAAATTAATTAATATTGGATTGAAAAAAAATTTATAAACATAATTAGACTAAAATAAAATTAAATGATATTTTAATTTTTTTAATTCTACAGATAAATTTTATATTTATTTTTTGACACTTATATATCTCCAAATAAAAAGAGTAAGAATCATTTGAGTAGAAACAAAATGAGGAAAATACAACTATGAAATACCGTGGTATTCCCCCAACCTGTTTCATGTTTAGTAAAAATATTTGGGAATGTTTGAAAAAATATAGACTGTGTTACTAGTGTGGTAATCTTGTTCTTCTTTATCATGATTGAAAATTAAAATTCATATTCTATATATGAATAGAGTAATATATTTCCAACCAATATTAAGATGTTTTAATTGGAGTGATTTTGTGAATTATGCAATTTTGTTTCTCATGATATTTACATTGGGTATAAATTATCCATATTGAAGGAAAGAAACATGGGAAACTTATTTTCTATCACTATAAATGATTCTAGGTCATCTAATGTAGTGGTGATAGGTATATTAATTGATTATTCTAATTTTGAATTTTTTTTTGACTTTATATCTTCACATTACATAATTTATAATAGAATTTAAAGTAAAATTTGAAAATCACCTCATGAGAAAAAGATATATATTTGTGTTAAAATGTATTGGTTGATGTACTAAAGAGACTTAGACTTATAGGAATCTTTAAATTTTTATCAGTTGGATGGGTTTTCTTATAAATATAGTTGAACTACTAATCATGCAATTTTTTGTATTCAATTTATTGATTTTATTTCAGTTTACCATGATAGTATCTATTTTAGAAAAATAGTTTTATATTCAAGGATTTAATATCTTTGATAACATATCGTAAGACTATAAATTGATTAAAGTTAATAGTGGAAGCTTCATATATTATATGGAAGAAAAGAAGAAATTATTCAAATTACTAATGTTCTAGAAATTACAGAATATATAGATGTATTTTCTAATGATTTTCTATGTTTTATTGATTACTGGGTTGTTGATTTTACTTTTTAATTTGTTCCTGGTACTAAAATAATTACAAAACCCTCTTATCAATCGGATCATTTACAAATTTTTGGAATTGAAATGGAAGTGGATGTATTTTACTTATAAGGTTTCATTCACTCTAGAAATTCACCTTAGGGTGACATTTTTTTTAAATAAACATAATTCATTGGGAATATTAATTATTTATAGAGACTAAAATAAAATCATTTTAATAACAAGTATACTTTTATTCATATTAATTATTTGTTTAATCAACACCCAAGAGTGTAGTATTTTTGGAAGATTTATCTTTGGTTCTGATACAATCAATTTAATGTGAATGAGGAATATATTCTAGATATTATTCTTTGTACTAGATATTAGCATTACGAGATTGTGTTTATTCATGATGGGTTGTAAAATTAATCATTTGTATTCATGGTTCTTAGCTCTATATATTTCTATGAATATTTTAAAAATTTTAGGGTTTTTTTGTTGAATATATTTTGGTATATTCTAAAATACATGGGGTCCTTGAAAAAAATCCTATTAATTATTTTCCTAACCTTGAAAGAAAATTGTTTTATTGAAATTTTACACAATGTAAATTTTTTTGTATTAGTTTTCTTTCCTTGGGAATAATTTTTCTATAAATTTAAAAATATTTGACCCTGATAAAACTACTATGGATTAGGAATGTAAGATACCTAAAAAAATTTAGAGATTAATTTTTTCTTTTATTATAAGATTATTATTGGAAGTTTATTGAAAACCATTCTTATAATTCAAGCCCTATAACTATATCTACATGAAATTTATTGAAATTCATCTAGATGAAAGAGTGTGATAATATTTCTAGAAACTAAAAATAATTTTGGTGGATTCCCTAGTTTTGTCCCTTCCCTCTAGAAATGGTGATTTTTTACAAAAATTAATGTTTTAAGGGACTTTTTACACAATATAATGAGTAATTATTATGTAATTTTCTATGCTTCATGATAATTTAAACCTCCTAAGTTAAATTAACCTATAGGTGATTCAAAGTTATATTTTGTTGTTTTTTCATTAAATTTCATGATATTTCATTTATATAGTGTAAAATTAGAAATATATACTGATCAAAAAAATAATGTATATATTCACTAAGAAAGAGTTTAACATCTATAAAATAAGATGGATTAAAATAATAAATTTTTATGATTTCAAAATTTATTTCCATTTAGGAAAAAATAATAATTTTAGATTATGTATTGATTTGAAAAGATAATGCATCATTAACCATGATACATTTAGTACATGATCCTTTTGTAAATGATTGGATTGTTATTCTCATAGAAATTAGGAATGTCCAAACATCATATTTTTTGTTTCTATTGTCAGGGGATTCATCATTATAATGTTAAATTATACATACTCAATAGGAAGACTATGATTTTCTAGAAAAGGTGGAATTGGTAAAGAACATTAACTTTGCAAAATTAAACTCTGGCAAGGAAGGTGTATTGAGATTTAAGAAAAAGCTTATTTGTCCAAGAAATATCTATTAAAAAAAAGAATTTTTCATTGAGCCTCATTGATCTCTAATTTATATTCATATAGTAAAACTAATATGTATAGAAAAATTTTGTTGTATTACTATTGGGACTGAATAATAAAATAATTATAGAGTTTAGTATGAAATTAAAAAGTTATCCACATGCTAAAGTTGAGTGAAAATTTATAAAAGGGTTAGTTTAGTATATTCTATTGATAAAGTTGAAATGGGAAAATATATCTATGGATTTCATTGTAGAATTTACAAAGCCCTCTCAAGGTAATAATTCAATTTTTTTATTGTTGGCTAACTAACTAAATCTTTTTCCTTCCTTAATGTAAGAGATATTATATCTTTAAGATGCCATTTATGACTATATCTCAAGTAGATAGTCATATTTAATGGGTTTACTCTTTCTATTATATCTACCCATGATTCTTGATTTATTTTTTATTTTTTAAAATTCCTATAATTTTTTTTACAAACATAAATTTCAGTACGAGTTTTAATCCTCAATATAATGTATAAATGATTGAAATGTTTATAATTTGGTAGAAAATTATTTTTTATTTTTTAATATATTACTAGGGAATTTTGGATTAGTATATTTATTTACCTGATTTTTATGATAATATATATTTTCATTCTAGTATACAGATGGAACCTTTTGAATCACTATATGTAAAGCAGTGTAAGAATCCATCTTTTTTGAATGAAGTAGGTTAAAAGATGTCATTAAGACTGAAAAATTTAGTAGATATGGTTAAAAATGTAAATATGATTTAATAATATATGAGAGAAGCATATTATATGTGAAAGTATTTTGTAGATAGATAATGGAGAGATTTTTCAATCAAGGTAGATGATCATGTTTTCCATAAAGTATCTCCATAGAAAAAATTTAATAAATTTTGTACAAATTGAAATTTTATTCATTGGTTCATTGAACCATATGAGATTTGGATAATGTTGATTTAGCTTCATACTGAAAGGTCTTGACTCTTATTTTATCCCAGGTATGTCATGAATTACATGTTTCATTACTAAAGAAATCCATGTCAGATGAATATAATATTTTTATCCCTCAAATAGAATAGTTTGAAGAAAATTTTTCATTTTAGGAACCACGGGATTAGATTAATGATTATATAGAGTATCTGCTGTTGAATATTTTCAATCAACTAGTAATGATTTTATATAAAAACCATAATGTTGATGGACCATCAATGTAATTAGAAAATAAAATGAAGGAGAAATATCCTAACATGTTTGAGTAATGGATAAAATTTCTAAGGAGCATTTTCCAGAATGGTTAATAATGTAAACCAAAAGTAATGATAATATTAAATCAATCATATTCTGTATTAATATTCATGAACGAGAATTTATAGAGTTATCTTCATTATAATATAAATAATGAAATATTTAATAAAAGAAAGGAAATAGATTTATTCATTTTAAATTTTATTACATATATTATATCATTATTTAAAAGATTAAAATTTAAATTTTAGAGTCTGATTTTTAAATGAATGATATAATTTTTTATTTAAAAAATTCATAATTTTCTTAAAGTGAATTTATGGGTATTTTGTTGAAAAGGTATTTTTGTGAATAGTTGACAATAAATATTTGCAAGAAAAATTTATTTTCATTTCAAATATTTAGAAAATAATAATATATTTTAGATTTTTTAGAAATATTAATAGTTAATTTTCAAAATACATAATTAAATTTATCAATGGAATCAACATTTCACTTATTTGGATATCAATACATTTTTATACATAAAAATGCATTTTGGGAAAACCAATTTTGGCACATTATTTGATATTAATTGGAAAATAATTTGTAATAAATATAGAAGATGTATATTATCAAATTTAATCCATATTTGGGATAATAGTGATCATATTAGTAAATGAGGGCACTTAAATTTTTGTTCGTTATGAATAGTAAAATTATTAAGAAAATTAATGGCCACTATAAGAGTTAAAACTGGTTAAAAGGGATAAAACTAAATTTATAACAATAAAAATGAACTAAAAAATTTTCCAAACACTATTTTATGGTAAAATTTAAACACTATATCATAATTTATTTGAATTTGAGTCATTGTTTCAGACATTTTTTTAATTAAGTCATTTAAATATTTTAATCTTTTAAATAATTATGAGTTTTTAATCTCTCTTGCTTATAAATGGGCATCCCTTTTAATCTCTTTTTCAAACAATATAAGCAATATATATTTGATTATCCATTATTTAATCCGATACTAAAACCCCTATAAACATCATATATGTGTTCTTTTATCATAATACAATCCTAATTGTGTTATAGGTATAATCCTAAAGAGGTTACTCAAATAATTGGTATAATTCTTAACCAAATGCCTCATTTTTATTTATTCCATTACCTCCTTCAAAAAAATATTAAATATTATAATATTATATAAAAATTAACTATCATATGCAAAAACAATTGGTGTTTAATGTATTAACCTTATTCATATACAATTCCATCTTATGGGAAATCAAAACACTGTTAGAGCGTACATATAGACCACCACCGCCACAAAGTAATGTGTTTTATTTTTCATCATTGGATCATATGGTGGGTTGAAATGATTTAAAAAATGAATATATATGTTATTAATGGAATATTAATAGTTTAATTATGTTAATATATTATCTATTTTTTCACTTTTACATCCATTTAAATATTATTACATCATTTGTGCGTATAAGTGGAATACATCTTCCATGATATGATGGGGTTCAATTTTCATTTTCACTTTATAAGGATGGCCCTAATGATAGAAATAATCAATACATTTTATATTCAAAAAAAATTATTATTATTTAATATTAATATATTTTCTAGTTTATTTCTTTTAAAATTATTTAAAAAATTAAAACATTGTTTGTGTATACATACCAAATCATATTTCCATTAATCAATGTGATTCATTTTTCATGAACACCTTGCGTGGTTTTTTTATAGTATATATATTGTCTAAATAGAATAAATAAAAAAATTCCTTGATTCTAGAGATAATGGAAATATATCCCCTTTGACCATGGACATCACACTGAAGTGGGTTTGAGGTTAAAAAACAAACAACCCCAAAATGTTCATTATGAAATTAACCACTCTATTAACTATATAAAATGTTGGAATAAAATAAATAAAAATAAAAATATTAATTAAATAAAAATTTATATTTTTATTATATAAATTTAAAAAATATATAGTTTTATTATATGGGTGAAAAAAATGTGTGAATATAGACGAGACTTGAGGGAAAGAATTTCCTTCAAAACATTATTAAAATGGTTTCATGTTATTTATCCTCGATATCCATGTTATTTAAAATGCATAAAGAATGTTTTTATATAAAATTCAAAGATTGTTAAATGTTACCTTTTATGATATTTAAATATCCATACAATACATTAAAAATTAATATATTAAATTGTTTCAATATATGTTAATTTCAAATTATTACAAAATAAAAAATTGATGATTTTAAATGTATGTGGATTGACCATGTTTCCTCCCATCATAGTCATTAATATTTATCATTATTGATCTATAATTTAGCAAGGTTTTCCAAGGAATATCATATTCCTACTCATCTAGAATGTGATCATTCATAACAGTATTTTAAAAATAAAGAGATATTTCTACCCATTTTAATGTGACAAAGGAAATGGTTTTACTTGTGGGTTTAAATGAGTTTCAAAAGGGTTTAAACATTAATAGTAAAATCATAAAAATTATGTGTTCATGATATAGTAATTAGTCACTATATATTATGATGGTTGATCATGATACATATTTTATGATGTGTAATCTTAATATAGCTTATACAATTGGTGAGACCAATATATACAACAAATACATTAGTTAATATTCCATCTCTCCAAAGGTGAGAATTAAAGAGTTAGCCTAGGAGGTTCTTTTGGTGGGATTTACTGGGATATATAAATTTCTGACATGAGACAACATATGTTATGAATTCAATTCCCTAAAATTCCTATAAGGATATTAATTTTCATTTTATGGGATTTTAAGGTTTTCATTAAACAAAAAGTTTTTCCCCATGTGGATATGTTTTATTTTATAAACTCTATGAATAATGTGGAAAAGGTAATCATTTTATTGGTTTTCTTGTTTTTACTAGAGAATCAGATTTATTTATTTTTTATCCCTTATGCATTTTTTTATGCCCATGCCACATTTTCAAATATTTTCTCAGGGATTGAGGATATGTAGGAATGATGAGTAAATTTATTTCAATGTAATGAATATTAATAATGAAAATAAATTTTTCAAATTTTAATAGTTTCATATTATGAGATAAAATCGATAAGGATTCAACATGTCGTCATTATAATATATACATTTTATAGAGTTTTTATTATAAAATTATATAAACCTATAAAGCTAATATATAATCAAAAATTAAATAAAGTAAAATTAGGTCTAAAAATAATATAATATATAATTTTTTAATTTTCGGTCCTTATATAAACATTATTTAGAAGGTTTTTAAAGGATTTTTTATATTATTATTCACATGGGTAACTTTTAACTCTCATTACAGAAGTATATAATAAATGTTCTCTTCAAATTTATTACATGATCACATTTTCCAAAAAATATTTCCATTTTCGTTATCAATGATATTTTCTAGGTTTTTAGGGTGTTTTAATGAAAACACTTTTTAAATTATTTTATTGATTTTTTTGTTTTTAAAGGTTTCCAAGATAAAAGGGTACTTCTTATTTTTGGAATATAATTTATAAGGATTTTATAAATGTATTTTTCAATTATTTTCATATTCATTAATGATTATTATGATTTACATGAGATGTACACTAATTACTCTATCCACCTTCATTATCTAGATGGATTATGATGTTGTTTTATCGAAATTTCCATTAAACCCATTTTATTTTCATAGTTTAATCAATACATAATGGAAATATGTTTTTATGAGTTTTATCTTGAAATAGGAGACATGTGAATTTTCATCATCTAATCATTCGTAGATATTCAATATAGTGACAGGTGACATCAAAATATCATTCTACATTAAATTGGGAAATGGTTTATTCAATTTTAAAATGAATATTGAAGTTAACAGATTATGTGTTAGTCTATATGGGTGAAACCAGACCCAACATGAGCGATTAATATGATTTTAATAGATATCATCATGGTTTTTCTATGTTTGCTATTAGTTTTTATTATTTCTTTTTCGATAAGATTATTACACAATGATATTGAATGTTTAATCATGTAACTCATGTCTTATGATAAATCATTATTGCATTAATCACTATTTATGAATAGAAATTACTTGATATGAATCACTTATATTATGTCTAAGAAATTTAATTATATTCTTGTACCCTTATTCTTATCTTATTCTCACTTATGATATTTGAATGAAAATTCCTATGTTTAACATTACATAGAGATTTATAACACAATTATTATGTTTCTATTTCACTAGGTTTTATTGAGAATTATTAAAAATGATATTTCTAGAAAGGTATCATGGGTGGTGAATTGTTTTAGATATTTTGAATAATTATTGGGAAATAATAATTTTTTAGGGTATAGTGAAAAAACTACCATTAGAAGCGAAATATATTCAATTTTTTTGTCAACGTTTTTATAATATTATCTAAAATGTCCAAACTAAATTTTTATGGGTATATAATTAAATCATTGATATTTATTGATAATTAAATTTTTAATAGTTAATTATTAGCCACTTAAGTTGGAATCAAATATAGTTTATAAAAAATTAGTTTTTTTCATGAGATCTAGAGGCATGAGTCATTTGAATTGAAAATAAAATTTTAAATTTCAATTTCATTCTCTGTTAAAAAACGTAATTTTTATTAAAATCTATTTTAAATATCACTTTTCAACAAGAGGTATGAATTCAAAATTTTAAATATAAAATCCTTTAAAACATTTAAAATTATGGATATAAAAATTATATATTCAAAATCACACCATGTTCCTTCAATAAAATAAAATAACAGATACCACTTTTGAAATGAGTTGAAATGAAAACCATGAAATGAAAAAAAAGAAGGAAATAACCAATGGAAACATTTATAAAAATAGGAATAATATAAAAAACATTAATAATTAATTAATTTCCCCAATAACTATTCAGGGAAATGTGGACGAAAATATTTTGTGCAGTGGAGAGCCCCTATGTGATGTCATAGATCAATAGATAATTTTCCTGAGAAACTCACTATTTCTTAGAGAATAAAATCTAAAAGATACTCGTGATAATTATTTAGTTGGTAAACTCTCAATGTATTACTATGTCATGTAAATTACCTTCCATAATGTAATCAGATCATATTTATGAACTACCATAGTCTCATGGGGTTATACCTATCAGCTCCCAAAGTCTAATCAGACCATATTGATTAGCTTCCACAATATAATTAGTTCATCCATGATATTATTTTCAAAAAAAAAATACCCCATGACATGTCATATAGTTAAGTGAGTTGTCAATAGGGAATGTGAAAATCATATAGACTAATAAATAATCATAATCAATAATTCTTATATCACATACATCACTATATAATGAAACAAGCCCTTTCTCAATAGTCAAAAATCACATAATAATAATAATAATAACATTAGTAATAATAATATATACTATTAGGCCCCAGCCTTAAACATTAGTTAATCATGAGTTATTATAAGAATACACATTGAAAATCTTTTCAGGTTTAGAGTTTTAGCGAATTATATCATAAATCATGCATTTCATTCCACATTTAAACATGGTGGTTACAAAAAAGAAAGTATTCATTTTCTCCCATCATAGAAACATATTTAAAATAAAACATGGATTCTTTCTTGACACTTCCATGACACTATCATCACATCATGTACCTTTCCCTTGACCTGTGAAAAACATTTCACAAACTTAGGATGAGCATAAAAAGCTAAGTAAGGGATATAAAAATACGGAAAGAAAACCTTAGCCCATGTATACAAAATAATCATTGAAATCATACTTTACTCATAAACATAAGCACTTTATCATACCACATGAAATAATAATATTTATGAATAACTCATAGAAAACATATGACATAAAGGTAACATGAGGCATTCATAACATTCTTACGTAGGGAGTAACCCTCATGGTTACGTTTGGAATACCCATTACAGTATATTCCCAAAATCTCTTCAAAGAAACCTTAGAATTTATCTCCTTCATGTTACCCAATGCATTAGAGAGATATCATTGGCTCACCTACCCTTAGTTTATCACGGAACCAACCATCCTCATAAACAATGCCCAAGAACCATAACATAATCGTATCAAATAAAACATGCAAAAAGGAAACAAAACATTTACAAATTTCAATCACAATATACCAAAAACACATTGATATAATCAAAAAATTATCAAAACCATTTTCAATACCAAAATAAAATAAAATTAAAACAATGTATTTATTTTTCATTTTAAAAAAAGTTCTTGGCTTGTAGAGGAAACCGAAACTCATATAATGGTCACGACGGCGGAGAAGTTGTTGTCACCGCATACGTAAGACAAAAACATTCCATTTTTTTATTTAGTAAAATTCTTCATATAAAAATACTCCTTTCTAATAAATGTAAATGTCAAAGGGTTTTATACACCGTATAAAAGAATGTTGTGTATAAGACAAAATATGCCTCAATGAAAGGAGAATTAGACGAAGTCCCTTACCCCGTGTCTAACTTGACTCGATCATTCTTTAATATCCGAAATAATAAAATAGTGTAAATTTATACATGATTAAGAACCTTTTTCAAGTTCATTATTCCTTTTATTTCACTTATTACCATGTTATGAACATTATGTAATCATTTAAGTTAATAATGGTCGTTTTGTCAATCCTTGGTACTTGAGTCAATAATAAACTTCTTATAATTAAAATGTGTTCATGTGGTAAAATATCTATTATATCCAGAATTATATTCATGATTTAGATATCATATATACAATATATATCCTGTATATACAGGCATTTATAACATTACATAACATTTAGAGGTAAGAAATGAAATGCACCGTTCATGGAGACGATAAGTCGTACGTACACATGAATGCTACTTTGATTTCTATTTTGTATTTAATGGAATTAAATCATAATGATATAAAGTTATAATATAATTCTAGTATAACATCATATATAATATCCTTAAATCCATCCTTTATATGTCCCACATTTGGGATTAACGATTCAAATCACCTTGAGGGGGCGGTAGTCCACACTTCCTAAAATGAAATTATCGCATTTTCCCATAATGAAAACCATAAAGGTATGCCATAAATGAAAAATAAAGAATCATAAGGAAAACATAAAAATAATATATATCATATGTAAATAGAGTGACATCTTAATAGCCACTATGAAAGGTGTTAAAAGAAGATTGAACAATAATCGTTTCTTGAGACAGTAATTCACCACTCACAGAAACAATATGTTTTTTAACCATTAGACGGAGGTGTGAGTAAGTGTAAATCAATTACTTATCATGAAAACATCCTATTATATTTAAGATACTGGTTTTTACCAAATATAGGAATAAAAAGAGTTTAGGGGGTTTGGAAAGAAAAATAAAACAATAGAACATAAGAGAAGACATTACCTTTAAATTGGGTAACTCCCCTTAGTTGGAACCAAAAGGGATTCATGAAGAGCATTCTACCTAAGGTAAGGATACTATGATTACGAGAGGGATGTGGATAGATTAAATGAGTATATTTTTTCCTACCCAATGGCTTTAGATGTTTGGGTAAGGTGGTAGAGGTGGGGGCCTTTTATAAGAGAGAGGAGGGGCACTCCTGGAATGTCTTGAAATGTTACTTAATTAAAAAATGATTTTATGATTTGAAAGGTCCCAGAATGATATATTTAGAGGATAAGGTGATAAGGGTTCTAAATCCACCCATCCAATAGGTTTTTAGAATGTTTAAGTCTTTGAGTTTACATTATGTTTTCATTTTATTTAAATCGTTCATTAATGAGGTAATAACTTCATCATCATGGTGTCATAAATAAATTTATTTATTTAATATATAAAAATTGTAAAAAAATACCATGATGTAGGAAATCACTTTATCTTTCCAATGACTATTTATTTTCTATGATATCATTTATTTAGACAAAATTAAAATTGTTTTACTTAGGTGTGACATACTTTTGTTATATTTTCCTTTCTTTAAAAATAAAATGATAAAATGCCATTATCACACAAAAGTGATTACATGGGGTCCCTATGTTGGCGCAAGGCATCCCATGGTCGGCCATGACACAACCAGTAGCATTAGGACACATGTTGGGGTCATTTTATATTATTATGATATTATTTTATTACCCTTAATTACCCGATTACTAATTAATCACAATAATTAAAGATAATTATCGACGTTACTATTCATAATGTCAAAAAAGAGTCCTAATTACATAATTTGGACCATTTGATTCAAAATTTGGAATCAATTTTACCAAATTCCAATGATATAAATTTTAGTAATTAATTTAAAAATAATTCCTGTTGTCAAAACAAATAGCGGTTTTTTAGAAACAATATATATCATAAGATTGACACTTTATTATGCCCAATTACAAAGTGAAATAAAATAAAATGACCAAAATTGGATTAAATGGTAAAAATATATTCTAATTAAACTTTAAAACCAACTAAAAGGACAATCTATCTATATAATAAATAAGATGAAAAAGCAGTTTTGAAGTAAATTGCTGTATTTTTCTATATTCATTAAAAAATGAACATTGTCAGAAAAATACCAAATATTTAACCAAATAAATTTCAATGTCCCAATCCTAAAGAATAAGTTTATTTTGACAAATTGAGCATATAAATTTGTCAAAAGTTTGATTTAAAAAATGATTTTCCATCAAAAGGAGGTAAAACGATCTTATAAAAATAATAGAGTATTTTATGCTTAAGATTGGATTTATTCTTATTTTAATCCTCTAAAACACTATAGAATTCATAAATAGACATGGATATGAAAATATATTATTCATTACTTACTTGGGATGTTACATCCTTCCCCATTTAGAAAATTATTTCCCCTCAATTTATTTACTTATCGAATAAGTGGTGGTATTTATCCCTCATTGCATTCTCAGATTTCCATGTAGCCTCTTCAATCATGTTGTTTTTCCACAAAACCTTTACTTGATGAATCACCTTACTCTGCAATATTTGCTCCCTATGGTCAAGAATCTGGACTGGTTGGTACTCATAAGATAGATTCTCTTCCAGCTGAACTACCTCGAGACTAAAAACCTGAGATGGATCAGGAATGTACTTCATTAACATTGAAACATGAAAAACATTGTGTACCAGAGACAAACTCAGAGGTAAAGCCACTCGGTACGCAACTGATCCAACAGTCTCCAAAATTTCATATGGTCCAATGAACCTTGGTCTCAGCTTTCCTTTCTTACCAAATCGCATCACACTTTTCCATGGTGAAACTTTGAGGAAGACATGATCACCTACCTCAAAAGAGAGAACCTTCCTCCTATTGTCTGCATAACTTTTCTACCAGCTCTGAGCTGTTCTCATGTGTCTCTGAAGCAGCTGAACTTTTTCTACCAACTCTTCTACCAATTCTGGTCCCATCAAATTCCTTTCACCTAATTCATCCCAAAGAGCTGGAGTTCGACACCTCTTCCCATATAATGCCTCAAATGGTGCCATCTGTATACTGGAATACAAACTATTATTATAAGAAAATTCAACAAAAGAAAGATGTTGGTCCCAACTTCCTAGATAATCCATCGAAAAAGAATGTAGCATATCCTCCAATGTCTGAATTATTAGTTCTAACTTCCCAACTGATTGATGATGAAAATCTGTAATAAAATTTAATTCAGTACCCAATGACTTCTGAAGGCCCTTTCAAAAGTTGGAAGTAAACCTTGGATAACAATCAGATACAATGGAGAGGAGAAATCCATGTAACCTGAATTTCTCTTTAATATACAAACTAGAAAGTTTATTTAGGGAAAAAACATCTCGTATATCAAGGAAATGAGGAAATTTAGTCAAGCGATCAACAATAACCCATATTGTATTATTACCTCGAGGTGTCTTCGGCAATCCCACAACGAAGTCCATGGATACATTCTACCATTTCCACTCTGGAACTGGTAATGGCTGAAGCATCTCTTTTAGTAACTATCACTCTGCTTTAACTTATTGAAAAGTCATACACTTCACAGAAAAATCAGCAATATCTATTTTCATTCCATTCCCCCAGTAATAGTCCTGAAGATCTCTATACATCTTAGTACTGCTAGGATGAACTGAAAACAGGGAACTATGAGCTTCACATAGAAACTATCTCTTTAACTATGAATCATAAGGCACACACAGTCTCTTCCCAAATCTCAAAACAAAATCATTATCAATGTTTAATTCAGGTGACATACCCTTCTGAACCAGCTCTACCTTTTTCTGCAACTCAGTGTATTGCTTCTGTGCTTGCTTAATTCTGTCTGATAAAGAAGATTTCATTGATACCAAAAAAAACTAAAGAACATCTTGTACCAACATCTTCTATGCCAAAGTTCATCAAATCCTTAACCAAAGGATCACATTAGAAATGTAACATGGTTACTGATGCATTATTTTTCGACTCAAATCATCAGCCACTTTATTTGCTTTTCCCGAATGGTAATGAATTGTACAATCATAATCCTTGATTAATTTATCCATATCCTCTGTCACATGTTCAATTATTTATGAGTGAATATATACATTAAACTTTTTTGATCAATATATATTTCACATGTTACACCATAAAAATGATGCCTCTAAAATTTTAAAGTGAAAACCACTGTATCTAATTCCAAATCATGTGTAGGGTAATTTATTTCCTGAGTTTTTAACTGACGTGAAGCATAAGAAATTACCTGATAATTCTGAATTAGGACGCAACGATGTCCTTTTAATGAAGCATCATTGTAGATAAAAAACTCACCATTCCTGGAAGGTAGTACCAAAACTAGAGAATTCACCAATGTTCTTTTC
Source organism: Viscum album (assembly GCA_963277665.1). Taxonomy (NCBI): domain Eukaryota; kingdom Viridiplantae; phylum Streptophyta; class Magnoliopsida; order Santalales; family Viscaceae; genus Viscum; species Viscum album. The sequence continues at coordinate 1,890,699,492 of OY728165.1, read as the reverse complement.
AATTCCTGAAAACAATCATCACATTATTTTGTCTAGATGAACTTAACACCCATCCAAGTTAGCTTAATCAGTGGGCTGGACAACCATGACAAATTTTTAACAAACCTTCGGTAATAGCCTGCCAAACCATGAAAACTACGAATCTCAGTTACAATTGTAGGTCTTGTCCATTCTTCAACAACTTTTATTTTTGCAAGATCAACAGTTATTCAATCTTTAGAAACAATGTGACCAAGGAAAGAAATTTTTTGCAACCAAAATTCACAGTTGTTGAATTTCCCATACAATTTATTTTCATTTAAGGTTTGAAAAATAACCCTTAAATGACGTTCATTCTCCTCTTTACTTTTATAAAACACCAAAATATCATCAATGAAAAGAACCACAAACTTATCCTAGAACTCATGGAATAATCTATTGATAAGGTCCATGAATACAGCAGGTGCATTGGTTAACCCAAAAGTCATTACTAAAAATTTATAATGGCCATATCTTGTACGAAACGCTGTCTTCAAAATATCTTCTTCTGTTACCTTCAACTGATGGTACCCCCATCTCAAGTCAATCATTGAAAAATACTGAGCTCCCTAGAGCTGATCAAACAAATCATCGATGTGAGGTAAAGGATATTTTTTCTTGACAGTGATGTTATTCAAGGATCTATAATCAATGCAAAGTCTCATTGAACCATATTTCTTTTTAACAAATAAGACAGGAGAACCCCATGGTGATGTGCTGGGTCAAATGAAACCTTTCTATAATAAATCTTGTAATTGCTCCTTCAACTATAAAAGTTTAATTTTTGCCATTCAATAAGCGGGTTTTAAAATTGGATTAGCATTAAGAACTAAGTCAACAGTAAATTAAACTTCTCGATCTGGTATTATTTCAGGAAACTGATCAGAAAAAACATCAGGATACTCATTTACCATTGGTACATCATTAATCTGAACGATTTCATTGTTTTCAACAATATGTGAAAGGTAACATTCATTTCCATCTTTTACAATTTTTTCTGCCTCTTGATATGTTATCAACAGTAAGGGTTCATTCATGTACACGAACTGAATTTATTTCTAAAAAGAAAATTCTTTTTCTCTACAATCAATCATAGCATGGTAAAGAGAGATCCAATCCTTACCCAATATAACATCAAACTCTACTAGAGGTAAAACAATAAGGTTTGCAAGTAGGTTCTTTCCACGAATAAGGATGGGAATATTCTTATAAATTCTTTTTGCATGAACATTTCACCCAGTTGTTTTTACCACAAGTTCAGGAGTCATTTCTTGAGATGGAATTCCCAATTTACTAGAAAAGTTTTCAGAGATGAAAGAATGTGTAGACCCTGAATCAAACAATACATTGGCATAATCTGAAAAAACAAAGTACCTGATACCACTTCATTTGATGTCCCTACATCTACTGAATGAGATGCAAAGGATTTCACCACACCTTTCTTCTTGTAGTATGACTGCTTCCCATCATTCGAGCTCTTTGTCAGAAACTCATTTTCATAATAACCCATCTCATTGCACTTGAAACATTTCACTAACTGTAAATCAAATTTGGTCTTACCATCACACTGATCTTTTTCAGTGCAATCACAAGCCTTATGTCCCATCCTACCACATCAGTAACACTTTCCAGAATACAAAAGACATTCCCCATCATGATTTTTACCACATTTATCACAAACTGAAAACATAGATTTCTTACCCTCAGACGTTTTTGAAGGATTCTTCCGTTTCTCCTGCCATCTTGGTCACTTCTACTATTGTTTTTATATAATACTTGATCATCAACAAACTCCATATCCAACTTCTCAGCACATCGAACAAGCTTTTCATAACTTTTGAACTTGCGAGAAGATAAATCCATTAAATATTTTGGCTTTAATCCTAAGTAAAAAATGAATGATTTTACTATCAAGGCCTTAGATAAAATTTGGATCATACCTTTCCAATCGAGTGAACCTTCCATCATAAGAATCCATTGAGTCATCCTCTTGCTTCAATTCCAAGAATTTTATTCCAATCCAAAGTCGAGCATCCTCAGGAAAGTATTTCTCAAGAAACATACCATTAAATTCATCCTAGTCAAGATTATAAATCTCATAAGAATACCTGATATTTTTAACCATCGACCTCCAGTGGTCTGCTTCACCCTCCAAACGGTAAACAAAAAGACTATCCTTTTGATTTTCCGAACACCCCATGACATCAAAAATCTTCTCCAGTGCTTTAATCCACGCTTCAGCTCGCACATGGTCAGATGATCCTCTGAATTATGGGGGATGTTGCCTAATTAAATGTTCCACCAATAACATGTTCCTCTATAGTTGATCTGGATGATCTCGTGCATGGATACCACCACCATTTATCACGTGAGTCAACTGCACCATTACTGCAACAAACTATTTAGTTCAAATACCAACCATCTCAGGATGCTGATTTGGAAGGTCATTTCCTTCTTTATACCTTCCTACCACTATTCCATGTTTCCTCTGCAGAAAACCATTCTGAACAAACATGTGTTAGATGAAGCAACATGGTAATCTTCAAATTTTATATCATTTCAATTTGACCATAAAAAAATATTTATGGATAATAATTTAATAGAATTATAACTCCTAAAGTTATTTAAATCGACCTCTGATACTAACAATAAGGCCCCATCCTTAAACAATACTTAATCTTGAGTTATTACAAGAATACGCATTGATGATTGTTTCAGGTTTGGAGATTTAGAAAATTAGATCATAAATCATGTGTTTCATTCCACATTTAAACATGGTGGTTACATAAAAGACAATATTAATTTTCTCCCATCAAGGAAACATATTTAAAATAAAACATGGATTCTTTCTTGACACTTCTTCGACACTATCATCACATCATGTACCTTCCCCTTAACCTATAAAAATCATTTCAAAAACTAGGAATGAGCATAAAAATCTTAGTAAGGGATATAAAAATACGGAAAGAAAACCTCATCCCATGTATATATAAGAATCATTGAAATCATACTTTAATCATAAACATAAGCATTTCAAAATACCTCATGATATCATAAGATTTTTCAATAACTCATAGAAAACATAAGAAATAAATGTAACTTGAGACATTCATAACATTCATACGTAGGGAGTAACCCTCATGTTTACGTTTGGAATACCCATTATAGTATATTCCCTAAATATCTTCAGAGAAACCATAACATTTAACTCCTTAGAATTACCCAATTCATTGGAGAGCTATCATGGGCTCACCGACCCTTAGTTTATCATGGAACCACCAGTCTTCATGAACAATTCCCAAGAACCATAACATAATCGTATCAAATAAGGCATCCCTAAAGGAAACATAACATTTCCAAATTTCATCACAAGATATCGAAAACACATTGATATAATCGAAGAATTATCAAAACAATTTTCAATACCAAAATAAAAGAAAATTAAAACATGGTATTTATTTTTCATTTAAAAAAAAGTTATGGCTTGTAGAGGAAGCTGAAAGTCAAATAATTTTCATTGCGACGGAGAAGTCGTTGTTGCCGCATACGTAAGACAAAAACATTCCATTTTGTCGTTTAGTAAAATGCTTCATATAAAAATTTCCATTTTTAATAAAACTAAAAGTCAAATGGGTTTATACACTGTATAGAATAAAGTTTTGTATAAGACAAAATATGCCTCAATGGAAGGAGATTGGGATGAAGTCCCTTACCTCGTGTCTGACTTGACTTGATCGTTCTTTAATCTCTTGAATAATAAACTAGTGTTAATTTATACATTCATAAGAAACTTTTTATTTTTAATTTTTCCTTTTATATCACTTAATACAATGTTATGAACATTTTGTAATCATTTAAGTGAATAATGTTCGTTTTGTCGATCCATTGTATTTGAGTCAAACATAAACTTCTTAAAATTACAAGTTGTTCATGTAGGAAAATATCCATTATATCCAGAATAAAATTCATTATTTATATATAATATATATAATATATATCCAGTATATACATTCATTTATAATATTTCATAACATTTAGATGTAAGAAATGAAATGCACCGTTCATGGAGACGGTAAGTCTTACGTGCGCATGAACGCTACTTTCATTTCTATTTCATATTTAATGGAATGAAATCATAATGATATAAATGTATATAATAATTCCAGTATAATATCATATATAATATCATTAACTCCATCCTTTATAAATCCCACATATGGCATTAATGATTCAAATAAATTTGAGGGGGCGGTAGTCCACACTTCCTAAAATGAAGTTATCGCATTTACCCATAATGGAAACCATAAAGGTATGCCGTAAATGAAAAATAAAGAATCATAAAGAAAACATAAACATAATATATATCATATATAAATATATTTACATATTAATGGCCACCATGAAAGGTGTTAAAAGAATATTGAACAATCATCGTTTCGTGAGGTAGTAATTCGCCACTAACAAAAACAGTATGTTCTTTAACCATTACATAGAGGTGTGTGTAAGTTTAAATAAAGTAATTCTCATAACAACATCCTATTAAATTTAAGATATAGTTTTTGTTACGAAATAGAGGAATAAAAAGATTTTAGGGGGTTTGGGAAGAAAAATAAAACAAAAGAAGTTAAGAGAATACATTACCCTTAAATCGGGAAACTCCCCTTGGCGTGAACCAAAATGGTTTCCTGAAGAGCTTTCTACCTAAGTTAAGTGTTCTAGGATGAAGCGATGGATGTGGAGAGCTAAAATGAGTAGAGTTTGGCTGAGCCAATGGCTTGAGAGGTGTGGGTAAGTGGGTAGATGTGGGGCCCTTTTATAAGAGGGAGGACGAGCGCTCTTGGAATGTCTTGAAATGTTACTTTATTATAAAATTAGAATCAGATATTAAAGGTCCCAAAATGATATATTTCTAGGATAAAGTGATAAGAGTTCGAAATCCACCATCCAATAGGTTTTTGGAAAGTGTAAGTCAAAGATTATACATTATCTTTTCATTTTATTTAAATCATTCATTAATGAGGTACTCACTTCATCATCAAGGTGTCACAAAAACATTTATTTACATAATGTCTAAAAATTATTAAAAAAATACCATGAAGTAGGAAATACTTTTAGCTTTCCAATCACTATTTATAGTCTAAGACATATTTTATTTAGTCAAAATTAAAATTGTTTTACTTGGTTGTTACATACTTTTGTTATATTTTCCTTTCTTTAAAAATAAAATGATAAAATGTCACTATAACACAAAAGTGATTACATGGGGTCTCTATGTTGTCACAAGGAATACCATGGTCTTCCATGACACAACTAGAACAATTAGGACACATGTTGGGGTCATTTTATATTATGACAATATTAATTTATTACCCTTATCTACACGATTACAAATTAATCATGATAATTACTGATAACTACTATCATTACTATTCATATTGTCCAAAAACAAAAGAGTCTTAATTACATAATTTAAACCTTATAATTTCAAATATGCAATCCATTTTACCAAATTCAAAGCACAAAAAATTCATGAATGAAGTTAAAAATAATTCATGATGTCAAAACAAATAGCGGGTTTTTTAGAAACAATATCTATCAAAATATTGACACTTGTTTATGCCCAATTCCAAAGTGAAATTAATTACAATGACCAAAATTGGATTACATGGTAAAAATATATTCTAATTAAACTTTAAAACCAATTAAATGTAAAATCGATCTATATAATTAATTTAGATAAAGAAGCTATTTTGAAGTAAAATGTCATATTTTTCTCTATTCATTATAAAATTAACATTGTCCGCAAAATACCAAAAATTTATCCAAAGTAAATTTCAATGTCCCAATCCAAAATATTAAGTTTATTTTCACAAATACAGCCTATAAAATTGAAGAAAGATATATTTAAAATAGGTTTTCCATCAAAAGGCGGTAAAACGATCTTTTAGAAATATTAGAGTATTCTATGCTTAAGATTGGATTTATTCTCATATTAAGCCTCTAAAACACTATCTAATTCATAAATAGACATAGGTATAAAAATATATTATTATTTACCTACTTGGGATGTTACATTTACAAATACCAGTAAGGGAGTAATATCATAAACAAGGAAAACAATAATGGGATAAGAATAAGGGTGTATAATATCCTAATGTACTTTTTATGTAATGTTACAACTATACATTTGAAAAAATAATAATGGAAAAATTAAACCATATTATCATAAAACATACCTTAAATATCAATAAAGTATCCTTCAATTTTAAAATATAAATTTCCTTTAATTGGAGTCATTTCTAAACCAAACACCTCTTTAGTTTAAACCCTCCTTTAAAATGGGTTATCCCCATTTGAAATCAAAATATTTCTAAAACCATTAATTTCTAACTAAATTATTTTAAAAGATAAAAATATGTATTTCCAAAAACTCATGACACACATAAGATTTTAAATTCAAAATAACAAGAGAAAACCATTTAAAATCATCCATGAAAAGTATAAAAATCATTTAAATATTTAACATACCCATCCTAGATATCATATATAGGTATAACATTATATGTAATATTCTTTTAATCATTCATTCCAAATATGATAGGTTAAATAAAAAATTTCATAGAAATACATACATTAATAACTCATTTTCATTTAATGGAAAATTTGATATCTTAAAGGAAACTACCTCAACAAACCCTAGACACCCAAATACCTAAGTTATAACCATAAAAAACATAAATATTTCCACTATATAAATTATGGTTCATATAAGAGGAAGAACTGAGAGAAAATAGAGGTGGGAGGAAATAGTGGAGGAAGGAGGAACAACCTTTAGATTTCAGTTAAGATTGATAACAGATTGAAAGTATGTGAAATGGAATAAAGGGATATGATCCTTCTCATATACCATGTTTGGATGATGTAAAATTGGGGGAATAATAGTGTCAAACCCCTAAAAATAATAAAGGGGTAGATTATGAAAATCAAAAAAAATAAAACCAAGTCGACAAATATGATGGAGTGTTTTCCCCCATCACAATGTGGTCCCCCTCACCTCAAACCTACCAAAGTGAATATCTATCAACCATGAGAAAAGGAACTATAATATTAAAAAATCACCAACCCCATGTGTATAATCCTAACCTAGAATCCATGACGTGATGCCCCATGCTTGTTGACCATGTGACCTCAATTAAACCTTTCCATACGCAAGAGCCTGGTAAATAAAAGTTAAGGCCTTTAGTGTGTTTGTGGGAGGATTATCAGCTCTTGATGAGAGTTTGGAAAAGACATGAATAATAATGATAAATAATACTAATAGTGATAATTAAAAAGTAGTGGAATTATTAATCCTATAGTTAAATAAACAAGAAAATGCTAAATCAATATCAGATACAAAATGAAGATCATATCATGATTCTATAAGAAAAGTACATGAGATATAGTATAACACCCAGGGATTTTGTAAAATAATCTTTTTGAATTAAATTATATTAATTTTTTATTTTTCATTTCATGTGACATTGGAAATATATATTTATATAAATAAAAACACTAATTCAACCATTCCTTTCACATGACACCTACTTGGATTGTGTTGCACCCAACACTAACTTGGCTTGTTCTTCATGAAACACTAACATGGAAAGCAATATTCATGGCATCGACTTGGTTTATATTACAAAAAATAACAAGTTTCACTACTAGAAGGATGGTCTAACCCCATCGAGCTATACGCTTGATATATAAAATTGTGGGTATAACATGGTTATGGTTTATCTAATCCCATGGTTTTGAGTGAACTGTGGGTATAGACTATCAATAACAATAGTTTTTACATTACTGTTTGTATATAGAGGAATATAATTATACCTCACCCTACTCCCCCCCACCGCCTCACTCATCATCTCAACCCGCCCCCCACGCAGTTCCCCTTCCCTCCTTGTTTCCCACACCTGACGACCCTTCTCCTCCTCTGATCGAAGGAAAACAACCCCACTCCTCCTCCTCCTATTAGCGTGCATCCCCCCTCCTCTTATTATTATGGTCAAGAATCCCCTACTAGGTTGTGCATCCCCCTAGGTCAAGTTTTCCTCACTCGATGTGCATCCCTCCAAAGTCGAGGAGTTCATCTATCACATATAAAGTGAGAGATCAGTTATTTATTTTTTAGTGATGTTCATAGAGATTATATGAATTTCACTAATTGAAGTTGGAATAGGGATAATAAATCTTTATTTCTATGATTTTATGATGGATTTAGGTATGTGTTTTGGTGAAAGGTGAACATTTAATTAACAATTATATTTCTATTGGTTGTAAATATGTTATTCATATATAAGAAAAATGGAACGATGAAAATGGATTTGGAAAGATTTCTTCAATTTCTAAGATTGGAAATGGGACTTTAAGTAGATGAAGGAATAAATTTGATGGTTCATAGCACACCCGCTTGTTTCTTTCATTTTGTATGGGTTGTGGTCTAATTATAATTACTTTTTATCCCAAAAAACATATTCTATACGGGCGTATTGTTGTGATACTAGAAATAAAAATTTCATCTAATTGATTCTGTTTAAATATGTGTATTATGTTTGGGAAAGGAAATTGGTTTATTGATAAATGTGATGTTCTTTTTTTATGCACAGAAAATTGAATGTGTAGCAATATTTTATTGAATTATAAAGTATTATCTAGATGAAAAGTACACTATAAATATTTCATTAACTCATTGGAATGATGTTAGAATGTTTTTATAGGTGTTATAAATAAAATTTTATTTTCATATTTTCTACATGTTGATTTTTTCAATGAAATAACAACACTATATGAATAAATCAATTTGAAATTTTTTTTTCTTCACAAAGAATTATATATATGGGAGGTGTGTGTTTTATGACATTTCCATTCGAGTTATGTTTTATATAAATATTCATTAAGAATAATTAACTCCTTTTAATTTTTATTGAAACAATATTTAATGAATAATAAATATTTTGAAAGAAAAACATCGAGATATGATATATATTCTATGAATAGATCATATAGTTTATGTGATTATAATTTCATGTACTCTTTAATATTCCTAAATATGATATTTTAAGAATTTTCATACATTAAAGTGTATTTAATTTGGTGACATGTTACACATACTAAGCTATAAAGTAATTTTCTCTTTTCTTGAATCCTGAATAGTTGAGCACATGCTACCCACTTCTTCTTGGAGGATAGTAAATTATAATCTTATCTATTCTATAGAGTATTGTATAGAGTAAATTATTGTAATTATATTAGAGAATCTATGATTTATGCATCATGCCAGTCATAGTGAGGAGTTTTATAGTTATGGGACTAAAGTATGTATTAATATTGTGTCCCAATTTTATTAGTTTTTACTAAATTGGGGTAAGGTTAAATTTTATAAAATTTGTATTATATCCAAATATTTCAATAGTGTTCAATGTCAATTTAATAAAAAATTTATAAAAATATCATCTTATTCAACCCCCACCCCCCCCCCCACATTTTTTGTGGTGAAACCTTTTTATTGGATCCAAATTTTAAACCAAGTCACCCCACTACCATACTATACATGTTTATATATTAGTGGATGGGTTTTAATGATAAAAAATAAATTATATTTTCTAATTGTATGAGGTACTATATATCACTTCATAACAAGACACTTGTTTCACATCTTATATATGGATGCGGTTGTAGGAGGAATTTATGACCCAATAATGGATTGTTAAAAAATAACTCTATTAGATTAACGACTATGAAAATTTGTACTTCTATGTTTTAAAGCATCTAAAAAAGGGATTGTATGTTAGATTCTAGCTATATATAGGATGATGACATTATCATGGTATAGTTAAACTATAATTACAAATTCCTCTCTATTATAGATATAGAACCTTCCTTTTTCCATTATTGTTTACCTTGTGGATTATCCCATTATAATGTTGAGGTTAGAATTTTATCTTTTATACTGAAAGGGTTGAAATTGGTGATAAGGAAATAAAAATATGAATTAAATTTAACTATTATGTTTTTATGTTCTAATAGTTTTATTTTTTATATTACGTATCCACTTTGTAATTATGGTTTACATTGTTAATTGGAAGAAAACTTTTTTCATTGTTATAGAATGTATAGAAGCTGGATGTATCATACCGATTGGATTTCAAACGAGTTTCTTAATAATTTTGATCTTTTAGATTTTTCATTTAACAATGCATAAAATGGAGGTTGTATATACTTTCCAGGATATAAATGTGTTTGAATACCATGGTTAAAGTTGAGAATAAGTTATCTATTATATTACAAAATTTTTATTCCAACCAAACTATTTTTTTGGTATCACCATCGAGAGACAAGACAATCTACAACTATTCATGAATGAAATTAAAAAAGTGACATGGGGAATTTGATATTTTACCCAATTCCATTTGTACATCATCCCGAGAGAGATAGTATGAATGTGCGGGAATACATTGATACCAGTATACATGAGGAAAATACAGAAGATGATGATTTTGATAGAGGGAAATTTTATTGGATATTACAAGAACACCAATAAATCAAGAATGTACTAAAATTACTATGTTGGAATTTTTAAGGTTGTTATATCATGGGAAAACAATGTATAAAATCTATAGTACCACCATTGATTATATTCTTACATTTTTGAAGGAATTCATTCTAGATGATGCAGATATTCCCTCAAATCATTACAAGGCATTGATGTTAATTATGATGCTGGGATTTTCTTCTAATAAATTCCATGGTTGTCCAAATGATTGTAGTTTATTTTGAGAAGAAACAGCTAATTATAATGAGAGTAAATAATGTGGCACATCTAAATGGAATACAAATGTAGATGGAATACTATATCGTGTTCCACAGAAAGTCATGTGTTACTTTCCATTTATTTTTAGACTTAAAAATCTATTCAGGAATGCAGAGATATGAGACATTATGTGATGAAATGATGCTTAAGTAATTAATAGTAATGATGAGTCAGTTCATCTTGCAGATGTATTTGAATTTCATAAAATTTATGCCCAGAATCATGATTTTGTAGCTGAGGTATGTAATGTGGTGTTGGATCTCTCCTATGACTTTTTTAATTCATTTGGTTAGATGCTTACTTCTTAAAACACATGGCCAGTTTTTATTCATTTTTATAATCTTCTACTATGGATTTGTAGGAATAAACCTTTATCTTTGTGGAGTGTAATGATATTTTGACCATCTGATACCGGTAACTATATAGATGTCTAATTTCATCCAATAATAATAGAGTTGAAAAAACTTTGGGATTTGTTTGTGTGGACATTCGATGCTTCATCAAAGAATACATTTCAGATGAATTCTACTGTTCTATAGACCATAAATCATTTCCTTGATTATGTAATGATGTATGGGTGTAGAACGAATGGAAAACAATATTGTACCATTTGTATGAAGAATTCATGATTGAGAAGGCTTAAAAAACATCGTAGCTTCAGTTTCATGGGGCATCAAGGATTCTTGCCAATGGATCCTCGATACAGGATTAATCTTTGAAGGTTTGATAATAATATTGACACTAGAAAACCACCTAAACATATTTCAAAAAGTAATGTGATGAATGAATTGAATGAATTCAGTTTTTCATCATTTAAAGGTTAGTTGAAATATAAAAAGGGGATGAATATTGACATTGAAGTTTCTTAAAATTGGAAAAAGTGAAGTATTTTATTTAAGTTTCCATATTGGTATACTAATTTGTTACATAATTTTTTTATAAGTAATTAATATTTATAAAAATATTTGTGAAATGATGCTTGATATTCTTCAAAATATTAAGGGGAAGATCAATGTTGACTTTTTATCTAATTGTGACTTGTTGGATAGGGGTATTCAACCATAACTGCATCATTTGTGTATTGGCGAAAACAAAGGGAATGCCCATCGTTCTTCTTATATGGTGACACCATCAGAGAGTGATCGATTTCTTGTTGTATGATAGAATATCAATGTTCCTGATGGCTATTAAAGCAACATATCTAAATGATTCAATAGAAGAGATGTGAAACTAAAATCCTTAAAAATTAATGATTATCAAATACTTCTTCATGAATTTATTCTAATAGAAATTCATCATTTTCTATCTAGTAATGTAAGGTTGACAGTGATTTGCATGTTCCATTTTTTAGATACCATTTTTCTAAAAGGTTATCCAAGTCATTCTTGATGAAAATGTTGTATGAGGCATAGTTAATTTTATCTGAGATGGGAAAAAATCCCTTTGCCCTTTTTCACATTCCTGTTCCATTTAACGGTTCATCTTCCTACTGAAGTTATTCTTAGGGGACCAATTTATTTATAATGGATGTATCCTACTAAAAGAATTGTGTGTACAATGAAAACATATCTCTGAAAAAGAATTGTCTTGAAGGTTCGATTGAGAGGGGTTATATTGCTGATGAATTTATGGATTTTTGTTCAATGTATTTATCTGATGTGACCACAAGACATAACAAGACAATAAGAAATGAATATGATAGATATGGGGAAATTTAGCCCTTATTTCCATCTCTTCTCTAAATAAGTGGAATTTTTGTATCTTATACATTGGCTATGTTGATCCTTGAAGAGCGAGAGATGGCACATCACATAGTCTTGTTTACCATTGGTTTTTTTAATAACTATATCAAGTCTGTAATTTGGATATTTATATGGTATCTCATATTATGAAATTAAACATATACTTTACTTTTTTATTGTCATTTTATATAGGGAACATATAAAAAATTATAAGTAGAGTTCAATGATATTTTTCTTTGATAAGGATATAGGATGTGAATATCCTAGAGGTTTTTGTTTGTTTGAAATAAATGGTATTACCATAAACTAAATTAACATAAAATATAGATATCCATTTAATTGTACTATTCATATATATTTTAACTATTGAGTTTACCTTTTTACTCAGTTTCATGAGAATTATGATTTTTTCTTTTGGTCCAAATTCATAGGATTGTGAATGAAAATCATTAATAATCAATGGGTATAAACTTGTAACAACTGATCAAGTAGTGAAAATGATAACACAACATGATGGTGTAATGTGAACTGCTACAACAGATTGTTTTCCCAGTGTATCAGGTATTCAGCCTCGATATGAACATGTGTATAATTAAGGACTTGTGGATAAAATATTGTTATTTTATTATTACTCTAAAGGTAGAGTCACTATGATGAAATGTAAATTTTTTTATTCAATGAGATGACAGGGTTCAATTATTGAGGACTTTGGATTTAGAGTTATTGAACTGAGTCGATTCCTGCAGAATGATGAACCATACATTTTGGAATCAATGGCTAAAAAAGTGTTTATGTGAAAGATCATGTGAGACCCTATTATAGTGTCATTACTGATGTAATACTAAGACATATTTTTCATGATGCTGGTGATGAAATTTTCACCATTGATGCCCCCATTGGTATTTCCCAAAATATTTCATTTGACGAATCAAATTGTCACATTTTGGGATTTGATGTGGAACCTAAATTAGTAGTCAGAAATATATAGAATCAGCCACATATATTAATTGTAAATTAATTGTACATTGACATGAGTTTCTCAAGTTATTAATACTATATTTACTTTAATTTTGTTTTTGTTTGGAATGATTTGTTTATTTTAATTTTCTGGTGTTGTTTTATTAAATTAGATTTATTTCAATGTTGAAATCATGGTTTAAATATTTTTTTGAAAAAAATTATAACGTGGTAATGTAATTTTCAAAAATGTGTTAGTAATTTCCTTGTAATATTTTGTAAAAAAAATGAAAATAATTCAAATTGGTTCTTCTCATGAATTGATGATTGATGTAAGTTGTATGTGTGATTCGTAAAAACTGTTTTGTAAAATATTACATTTAATTCTTATGAATATTATACAAAATACTACATAATGTTGAAATATGTGATTATTTGATCCCAATCAATCGGGGTGTTAGAATGCATTACCACCTCCTCTTCCATTAGTGATTATAATAATTGTAATTTGTTTCTTATACATTACATACAATTTCATGTTAATATTATTTAGAAATTTTTTAGGGACCTTCAGTTCCTCTAGATCTGACTCATCATCCTACTTCTACGGGTTCGAGTGGGGATGGACCTTGACCTAGATAAAGAACTTGTCATACCCATTCCCACACTGACCCACCGACGGACACCCCTTCCACCACACTTTTACATCCACCACTTGAGTCTATAAGGATGTTCCTATACATTCCTCCATCATCATCTCACAATCCCTCTTATTCACATTCCATGTCTTTTACACCTACATGGATAATCCCACTAATGCCTCCATCATCTCATTCTTCCTCTTCATCCCATTCCATGACTACACCACCTGCCCAAATGTTTCTACCTTTACCATATATGTATATGATGATGCACCTTCCATCATACTACCCATATTCTTCAATATCTAAACCACCTCTAATTCCTACCATTCGACCAACATCTAATTAGTTTGTTCCCTCCAATTCCACTCTAGTGCATAAAGGCCACCCAGATTATGCACTGGAACATACACTTCCTCCAGAGGTTAGTGAGACATGACAAATCACATATCCATCATATTATGCTGAGGAACTTTCATAAGTTTTTTATTATAACTATTTCAAAATATATCAATTTATTTTTTTCGTATTGTACTATGAATTAATTTTTATTTACCCTTATTTTTCTTATTCAGTTTGATCTTCTTCAAGGTGATGTGGTTGAACTCAAATAATGGAAGCTTAGAATATCTAGACACAACTAATGGTAGATTAGAATTGTCAAAATATGATGGTAAGTCCAAATTCATGGTATTTTAGTAGTTTCATGTCCAATTTTTCCATGTATCATGAAATCATTCTAGTGGAACCAGAGTCATTGAGACATATTATTAAAGAGATCAAGGATAGAGAATGGGAGAAAATAAGGGTAAGAATGTTTTATAATGTCAAATATATATTATTTTCATATTTAGATGAAATACATGTTCATTACGTAGTTAGATTAACTTTCCCAATGGAGAAGATGCTAAGACTATAAGGCTGATAGATGTTGGAGAGTTCTAGCACTCAAACAAGAATTATTTGTATGTTGGTTGGATGATTAGGGTTGGTAATGACATAGAGGGTATACCCACATTCCCTGACTTTCCAAAACGTCAACATGGAAAAATGATTGCACATTGGAAGACTATTGAGTTTAACATAATCTCAATATTTAAATGTTTGCATATAAAATTTAATTCTTATTACTTGTATTCAAATTTTTTTAGTAATTTTCAGAGAAAAACACAATGAAAAATGATTCAATGACATATCTACACACATTGAGGAACACTATAATTCCTAAGCATGAGAAGTTTCAGGTACATTAACTGGGTATTGTGATGTTATAGACGATGTTCTACAAAACATATTATTGAATATAAATAGGCCTGATTTGTTCATTTCTAATATATTTTTGTAATATAGACTTCTGCATTTCTAATTTGCAGTAATCATTATTGGGTATTGAAGGTATTATACCTCATGCGAAATTATTTTTCTCCATAAGAATGAAAAGGTAGAGAAGTGTAGTAAATGCATAGATATATGATAACATTTTATGGTTTTTTACTTATATGTTAAATATTTAAATAAAATTCATAATTTAATTTTTTATTATTTAAATAGTCTTCCTTGGATGCCCTTGATGGTATGGAAGATGACAACTTCGTGCCACATGATCATTTATGATAGGTACTATGTGAGGAGAACCTAGGGAGAGTACGATTTTGATAGGGAAAAACATCATCCTATCTATTTATTTGTTTTCCTCAAGATCTGCTCCGGGATCTCAGATCATTGAGCTGGTAATAGCTCATACTGAAGAAGGTGAGCCAAATAAAATATCTTTATAAGAGCATGAAAGAAGTAAGATGATTACCAAGCTCTTCATGAATGCTATGGAATTTTTTAGTTAGTAAATTCCATCAAATTATGCTACAACTTTTGAATTATATATAGTGATAATAATCTATTTAAAAGATGTGTCAGGTGATTTCAATGAGGGTCATAGTGCTGTTGAAGGTGGTGGAAATAGATCTATTGGTGGTGAGGATGTTGTCGATGCTACTGTTGGTTATGAGGAAGTTGGTGATGTTGCTGCCGATGATGATGATGGGCAGGGGGATGGGGGTGTTGGTGATGGGGGGATATTAATCCACCCCTTATTTTTAACTTATCCAAGTGACTTATTCATGTAATTTAAGAACTTTATGTTGGGGATGTTGTTGGATTTGGATTATTTCTTGATGTGTTTATTTAATTCTCCTTATGTTTTGTTTGATTTTTCATTTTCATATTGAAACTGCATATTTATATGGCATGGAACTTTGAAATTCATATGAATTTTCTCAAATAATATATTTTCTATATTGAATGTACATGTGAAAGCTAATTTTCAACTTCTAGCAAGGAATATTAACTCTATTTTTTTTGAATCAATAAATAATCATTGAATTTGATTAGATATGTGTTTATATAGGTGTTCAGGTGATTCGGGGATGAAATTATTAATGGTAAGTAGTGTCAAGAATCCTAGTAGAAACTTCAGGTCCACAAACTAGCTGAAGGGTGAGACTGTATATTGGTAAGAAAAACAATGTCAAACTTGCCAACTAGTGAGATCCACTAGTTTCTTGGTGGATATCTAGTATTGTGGGCCTCCTACAAAAAAAACCACTAGCTACAATTAAGGATTTATACCTACGCTACCATTGTAATGTATTGAATCCTTATGATATTGATTAATTATGTACATGACTTTACTATGGTAATGTAAGTATTATATGGTGATTATAGGGGTTAGCTAGTATGTAATGCTAATTACTGAATCTGGTTTGGGTAATATATCAATTGAAAAAACATATTGACCTAATATGGATGAAATGATATTATTTCATGGGGTTACCTTTAGGGTTGGTTCATCAAAGGGTATAAATATGATTAATTAATTAAATATTCGGTGAAAAAATGCGACTTTTGAGTTGATTCATTTTGGTTCGAAATTGGTTTTCATATTTTTATATATCAGTTGGTAGATTATTTCTTGAATGAGGGGGTGCAGGTTGGGAGGAAGGGGGTGTATGTAGGGAGGGAGAAAGAGTTTTGGAGGGGGTTCATGGTGGAAGGGATATGGGTGTAGGTTTGGAGAGTGGCTACAGGTATAGAGGTGGGGAAACAATTTGGGTGTGGGGGAAGCATGTCGGGAGGGGGTGCAGGATGGGTGGGAAGGGGGAATACTAGTTCAGAGGGAGGGGGTGGACTGTTGGTTGGGAGGGAGGGTGTCCACAATTTGAGAGGGGAAAATAGGTTTGGAGGGTTTGTAATGTTGGGAGGGAGGGGATGCAGGATTGGTGGGGGAGGGTGGTACAGGTTGGTAGGGGTGAAGGTAGGGAGGGGAAATGGTTTGGGACAAGGGGGATACATGTTGGGAGGGTAAAAACAGGTTGGGGGTTACATGTTGGTAAAGAGGGGGTGAATGTTGGGAGGGAGGTGTGTAAGTTTGGAGGGGGGAGGGTGGTGCATGTTGGGAGGTAGGGGGTGCTAGTTGGGAGGGAGGGGGTGTAGGTATGGAGGGAGAAATAGGTTGGGATGAGGTGTTGTTTAGGTGAACACCTCCTATATATCATTGAATCCACACACATGATTATTGTTATAAACATGATATTTTTATTGATTTTAGGTGTGATCCTCTTGTACCTATCAACCTATAAATGTTGTTGCATATATTCAGAACTTATATTTAGCTAAGGACCTTTTATACATCACTTCATAGTTTTCAATACACTACTTGAAGTTATTCCCAATTTTTCTATCCTGAAATAGCAGATTCAACGGCACATTTAATTTCTGTTATATACATGACCAATGTAATTTTTCTCATTTGACATGCAGAAGTCATGAAAAATTTTCTCTTGTTCAGGCTATCAATAACTCCACTGAATTCAATCAACAGGTAATGTAATTTTTTTTTCATCCTAAAGTTAACTCTAATATCATTTATTTGTTCTCATACATTCTTTATCATGCATTTTTTACCCATTATTTTTTCTTTCATGTATTTATAAAACATTGAATTTCCCTCTTGTAATTTTATATACTATCTTATTTCCATCCTATTTTGAAGTAGATTAGGGATTAAAATGGAGTTGATTATAAAAATATGATTTAAGAAATTAATCAGATGATTGAACACAAACTTCTTTTGAATGATGGGGCATAAAATATGTCATTTGGTGAAGTATAGGTTATGACCTATTCTTTTTTTATGATTACTTTTGTGCCCATTTTTTAATATTTTGGACAGTTTTGGAATTGAATTGGAATAAAATACCCAACCTAAAACATACAATATCAGTCGTGACAAAGTTTGATTTTTTTTAAAAGTTGATCATTTTTTATATTTAGGCCCTTTTCTGCAATGTGATGAAGATATTAACAAAAATGTGTCTCATAGGATTCATATGTGAAACATATTTTTCTATGGGTTTAAAATCATGCTGAATATAGGGAGGTTTTGATATGGTTTGGGTGATCAGGGACACCATAGATGTTTTAGTTATAATGGAATGGATGTTGTGATATGTTTTAATGTTTTCCTTAAAAATGGACCTACTCGAGATTCTCTATAAAATTAGTGGTGTTTCATATATAATGTAGTTTAATTATAGAATGTAAAATTTGGATTTTAATTAGTTGTTTTGATTTTCTAAAATAATCAAATGGCCCTAATTTCATAAAATATATTTCAAACTATTATAAAGGTTTTTATGATTAATGACTATGTATGGGGTGTGGGTAAGATAACTCCTAAAAATTATTATTCTCATGCCTATAAAAATTTTAGGTTCCTCTCATTTTATATAGGAGGTCTTATTTTCTAACACACATATACTAGATTCATATAGTATGGGTTTAGTGTGGAGGCATGATTGTGACCGTGGGTTATATGGAAAATATTATTTTTTTGACGGCCCCTTATTTATTATTATGTACTGTGTATGTATTAGTCACTTTGTACTTATTATATCTCAGGAACAAACTATTTTTTATCATATCACTTTTATGTTTGAAATTTCATAAATGTTTATATAAATGGTTGCTACTTGTTTCTTATGTTAAATATTTTGAAACTATTTATTTGGTTTGAATGAACATTCGAATCATAGATGGGTTATGCTAGATTCTCGTTATATTTCTATTCTGTATATTAAAAATATAATTAATTAAAACCATTTCTACAAGTATATATTTAATGCCTCAGTGAATTTCTACATCCAAGGGTGATCGAGAACATGATTTAGATTATATCACAGGTAGGCTCAGGTGCCAGTTTGATGAGTGTCCCAGGTTGGTTCATAATAGACATCAAGTGGTAGAACATTTTACCCCTATGATTTTAATTATCCGGATCTTTCATTCATTTCATGATACTATTTGGTTTCTATAAATGATACTTTTTAATTTTCTTACTGTAGGTGTTATATGATAATGAAGAAAAGATCAATTGGGTTGTTTTTTCTCAACATTAAGGCATACCACATAATCACACAATCACTACATTGGAAGTTTCATTAAAACAAGTATGCATACTACTGAGATCTTTCTCTTTGGGTTTGTCGAAGTTTTTATTCAATAGAATGAAAAAATTTGTTTTTAATTTCTAAAGATGAAGGACATGACTCGAGAATACAAATCCAATCATGAAAAGGTTCTGAGTAATTTCTTGATGTTTCCACAGGTACAACTCATCAATTTCAATGAGTTAAACCTTAAATTTAATGATACCTCATTTGATACATGAAATACATCTTCTGACCAATTTAATGGAATTGCTAGAAATTGGATATGAATATTTTTTGGTTGAACCCAGAAGAATTTTGTTTTGGTGAATTTAAAAAATATGGTACAAAAATAATAATCCCTAGAACATTGAGCGATAGAGTTTTCTTTTTCAAAGTTAAAAATTTACTTATACTTTTGAAGAGTATTAATGGATCTAGAGTGGAGAAGGTATTGGAATCTGTTCATATAGCATCAAAATAAACATTATTTCTAGAGATGTGTCTTCCATGGTTTCTACTGGAATCAGGATGGATTAATTCCTTTTCCTTGTCAATATTCTACATTCATATTTCATATTCACAGAATCACATTCATGTAAATGCATGATTCTGGAACCCTATCTCTTACCTCTAGGGGTTTTTTAGGATGATTTTGTTAATGTAGATTAGATTTTTGTATTAATAACACTCTAAAAATCATGGATGAAGATTAAGGTCATTATATCCATGTTCAGTTAAATTTGTTATTCATAGATGCAACACACTTTAGTGTAATGATTTTGAGCTTTTTGGGGTTTATATTGTTTTTTTTGTCTGGAAGCAATGAAGCTGAATGATTTTTTTCTTCGAAATGCAGTATGGTGATCACATCCAATATATGATAGAAATCATTTGATAGTTGGTTCAAGGGTACTCCAAACAATTCCTGACTATTCGGTTAGATAATTAATCCATGAAGTACATGATATGAACATGTGGTATGTTATGTCTTGTCAAGTATAATTTTTTTGACTACTAAAATACTTTTTGTTTTAATTTTTAGGGATATAATTACTCAAATGTTCATTTTTTAAGTCTTTCTAGAGGTTTACTCTCACTAGAATAGGAAAAAATCCTCTTGCATCTAGTACATTAATAGGATCTCCTATTTAAATATTAAATTATGAATTCTTAATTATGTGGACCATATGAGAGTTGTTTTCTTAGAGTAAAAATGAAAATTCATTGTCACTATATTCAGAAATTTAATGTGCTCAAAATATATACTCCATCGTGTCTCACTCCTTGGAATAATTTTACAACTACGCAAATTCACTAAAAATATTTATATGGATGAAGTAAATATTCCTTCATTGGGCATTACACAATAAATTATTATACCAATTTTCAATGGATTTATGCATAAACCTCCATTATAACCAATTTTTATGAAATGGAATATGACCAATGATGATAATTATTTTTTTTATCAATGATTTCATTGGGTATATACTTACTCAACATAATGTTTATGGAATTTCATAAGACATGTACATCACATATACACTTTATTAATCCCCAACATACATTTTTCTTCAATTACCTATCTATAGAGGTTAGTACTCCCCTATTTAGGGTACTTTTTCATTTGGTTTCCATAATTGTTGTAAATTATGTTCCCATACTAAAACCGAGCAACATAACATAACCCTGTTAGCTATTCTTTGGGTGAATTTTGTGTAGGAATTTTCACATCCACTTTAACTTTTTTATTTGAAACTTATGGTTTGACTAATTCATAGATTTTTTGAGTTAGTGTGGTTTTTGGATATTTTTATTCTTTCAATCGGGATTAACATTTTTTTAATATCATCTTATGTAGACTAGTCTTCCCTAGACTGTGAAATTACATAAACTGAAGTCCATAAACAAAACTCTAAATAAGAGGTTGATATTTTATAATTTCAACATGGAGGAGAATTTTATGGGGTGCTATTTGATTAATCATGGTGTAATGATATATTGTGGTTTGTAATCTTGTATGTAGTTCGTATTATAGTATTCATTATTTTTTTAGGTGAAGGATAAAAGAAAGCAGTAAGGTGGGTAGCTGATGTGTTTCTAGGAAAACTATATATACCCACGGTTCAATGAACCATGGGAATGTGTGCTATAAGACTATCTACACCCATGTTCTAGTAAACTGTGGGTAAATTTATACCCACAGTTTACTAAAACTATGGGTATTATGAAATTTCCCAGGGATATACCCATGGTTTTGTAGACACTGTGGGTATAGGGCTAAACCGATACTTTATTAGCCCACGGTTTAGGAAACTGTGGGTATAGACTATACCTATAGTTTCATGGGCTATACCCATGGTTTAAACTGTGGGTATACGTGATATTTCTAGTAGTGTTTCTATGAAAAATAATTTTATTGTTATAATTATTTAAAGGAGTTAGTTCTAAAGTATCCATTAAAACAAAGTAATACGAATAGTAATAACTACATTTCTATTATTTTTATAATGGTTTTATATTAATAAAACATATTCATAATGAGAAATATAATTTTTTTAAAGTTTTATATGTTTATAAATATTATTTTCTCGAATAAACTGCTTTTCATGACATCTGTAATAAAAAAAATTAATTTTACACAAATATATTAATTTAATTTGATAAAATAGACTTCATTTTTTGAATTTGTAATTCTAAAATTATTTTATTGTGAATTTTTTGGATTTTTAGGAGAACCATTATTTTTTATGAATAGTGAAAAAAATTGCATTTTGTTTAATAATTGAATTTTTGTTTAAATAATTATTTATGTTAAATTATAAATAAAATTTTTAAAGCTAAATTAGGTAAATTATAAATCTTTTAATATAGTTTGGTTTATTATAATCAATTTCACTTTGAAATTTAATATAAGAACTTAACAAACTTTTGAACATTTTTTTACTTTAAAAACATGTTATCTCGTCTCGTCTCCTGAATAAAATTAATGTTAATTT
The DNA here is from genome assembly GCA_963277665.1 of Viscum album. Lineage (NCBI taxonomy): Eukaryota > Viridiplantae > Streptophyta > Magnoliopsida > Santalales > Viscaceae > Viscum > Viscum album. Next base: position 1,890,676,797 of record OY728165.1, on the reverse strand, counting down.
TCTCCATCTATGAATTGAATTTTGATAAATGGAATTAAACCATTGTAATTAGATTAATATTTAATTTCTAATTTTATTATGTAAATTTTTAACCAAAAATATTAGTAAAATTGATTAAAATTAATCACAACAATTGATGTCAAATTAAGGATTATTAGGGACTAAACCATAATATTAGGGCACCAAATGACCTATAAATTTGTCCAAAAACCCTTTTACAGACATATTTCTACCATTAACCACAAATTATTTATTTTGGTTGGTTTTATATGACTTTGTATAGGTAATCACATGTGTACACCAAACATATTTTAAAAAATTTCATGTGAGTCCTTTACCTTCCTTATAAAAGGCCACGGCATCTCCGTCTTCTTCACAACAAACAAACCACATAGTTCAAGCCATTATTTAATAAATACACTTTCCAAAATTCATCCCTACCTCTTATAATTCTTACCTTTGTAATTAGTCAATCCAAGTATGCCTTTTGGAATAATAAAAAAGGAGTTACCAGATAAAGAGGTAACACCTTCTCTCAAGCTCGTTTCTTTTATTTTTCTTCTCCACCCCATCTAATATCTTTATTACATGTTCATATAAAAATCCCATTATCCTCAATATAATATTATTTTTATATGAATTTGGTTTAACCAACACTTACACACACCTCCATAACATGGGTAATGAACATACTGTTTATGTGTACGGCGAACAACTGCCTCACTAAACGTGATTGTTCAATTTTCCTTTACCACCTTTCATTGTAGACATTATGATGAAAAAAAATTATATATTAAATATAATATTTATTTTTATTTGTGATTATATATTACATTTTAAACACGTATCTTTTTTAATTTTCATTTGGGGTAAATACGATAATTTCATTTGAGGAAGTGTGGACTACTTCCCCCTCAACATGATGTGACTCATTCACACACTACAAGAAATATATTCAGGTAAGATTTAGTGAAATTAAATGATATATATTATATAATCATTATAATATAATAATTATATATAAAAACATATATATACATATTTCATTTACCTTCTTTATTTCAATACGACAATAAAAAAGGAAACAACGTTCATGCGTATGTACGCCTTACCCTCTCTATGAAACGTGTATTCCATTTTAATAATTGTATATTAAATAGATTATTATAATAGACATATACATAATATAAATGATATTTATATAATATTTTACATTCTTTAAACATTATATAAGTATAAGGACTAATATATAACAATTTAAGACACATGCGAAGAACAAAGAGAATATTACCTCAAGTGAATCATTAATATAGGATTGTTAAAAAGAGAGAAAGATAAGGTCATAATCAACCCATATGTGGTATTATATATACAAATATGGTTACATAAAAGATTTATTATAAATTTATATTTATTATATAGTTGATTTGAATGATTACAATGAGATTCAAGACAAAAGTTAATGGGTTTTCATGTCACTTTTTATTTCAAAGAGATACATGCTTTATTCACCACCCATTACTTTTGTGTGTTATGTATACTGAACATAGATGTATTAAAGGATTATTATACTTAAATTTATGGGTATTTACATATCCATTATATTTTCTTTATTTTATGGGTTATATGTATCAAAAGTTACCAAATCGATAAAATAGTTTGGTCTCAATTTTCCTTCTTTCAGGCTCGTGTTTTATTATACACCTAAATTATTTTTCGAGGTTTATATACATAAATTTTAATATTTATATCATGAAAATAATAATAGTCATGTTATTTTATGATTTAATTAATTTGATTTTCGTAAATGGATATTATGATACCAAATCACCATGTTAAAAGATTTTATTGAAACAATCTCATCCCTTTTCGAGATTGTTTATATTTATGATTTCATTGATGAAATAGTATGATCTAAATGTCAAGAAAATTCTTGAAATTTCTTATACTATATATATTTTAAATATAATCATATATTGGTACAATTTTTCAACTATTTGGTACCTAAGGTAGTTATGAAATTATTTATAGAAAATCTCGACATTACCCTCTCTTCAGTCAGAAATTTGTGTTCTTTCAAAACCATGATTTAATAAAAGGGTTACCTATAATATTATTAAAATATACTATGTTAATTAAAAAAGTTATAACTTTTTTGTTTTACAAATTTTCAAATGAATCTTCTTGTCACTTTCAGATCAATTCTTTTTTTCTCATTTTTTTACCACGAAAAAGAAATATTTGTTTTACCTTATAAGACATGTAAAAATTTACCAATCATTAATTCAATGAAGATTTTGTTTCTTGTTTGTAAATTTAATTTTTAAGAAAGTGTTTTATAAAAGTATTTTAAAAAAATGGTTTAAAAAAAATTCATTCTCCTTTTATAAGTTTTCAATGAAAATGGTTTTTAAAATGTTTTTAAGCATTATTTATAAGTTTTCAAAGTATTATCAAGGAAAATGGATTTTAATTTTTTTTAAGATTTATTTATTACTTTTACAATTATATTCATTGAAATTGTTTTCAATACGCTTTCATGTTTTATTTACATGTTTTCAAATAAATGTTTTCCAAAGCGTTTTCAAGAATTATTTATATGTTTTCAATGTTATTTCAAAGAAAAAGGTTTTTAAAATTTTTTGAATCTTATTTTATATATTTTTAAGGAAAGAGGTTTTAAAAATTATTTCAGTTATTATTTATTTATTTCCATGGTATTTTCTATGAAAATTATTTTCAAATGGTTATATCTATTAAAAATTAATTTTTAAAAAAAGATCGGATATTATCCTAACGATATATTTTTAAGTGATATTTCAAAATTATTTCCCATATAGAATAACATCCATTAGTTTTACTCATGCCTTTTTGGTAAAATTATTCAATGCCTCAATTCATATTATATCATTGGATGGATTATTTTTCTATTGAATGATGTTGATGAAACCCATTTCTCTCTCATGGGTTATATTCTTTTAAAACCTGAATATTTTCAAGGGTTGTGTTTGTGATGAAATGATTATGAGACATTTTTTTGTATAGGTTATTATATGATAACATGTTTCTAATTACTATTTAATTTCACGTGTTATGATATGATTATTTATGATCTTGTAGAATATGTATGTAATATTTTTATATGATACGGGTGGGACATATATATCCCTTCAATTCATTGGGTAAAGATTTATATCTCAAGAGATAGACTAAGATGGTCTTGGGAAGGAACATTAATTATTGAAATGGTCGTGATAGTAAACTATGACTGCCAAGACGGTATGAGGAGTAAAATCATGATACTAAGATGGAAGTAGGAGTGAACCGTTACTAAAAATATGGTATGAGGAGTGAACTCATGCTACTTAGATAGACATGGGATTGAACCATGACTACCAAGATGGTATGGGGAGTGAACTGATACTACTAATATGGTCTTTGCTGTGATGCGTTGGCTACTATGCAAATCATATTATATGCTTATGTGTCTACCATAATTCCATGTTTTATTCATATGTTATTCTTTCATGGATTATGTTATTTATTTCCTTTTTATTCAAATCTTATGAACATCCATGCTTTATGACATGATTCAGGTATATGTTCTTTGATATACAGGGTATGATCTTATATTTTCATGATTATGTTCTAAAAACATTATGGTTATAATAATTCTTACATATATCCCTTATTTACACTTAATTATAATTTGAGATCACCCCTTTTATATTTCCTTCCCCTAGTTATGATGAAATGTTTTGGGTTAATTTAATAAATGTGATGATATTTATGGGAGATGTTGAAGATATTTCACCTTGATAGAATATTTTGTTTCCAAGATTCCAAAGACACTAAACTATTACTGTCGTCATGCATGTTTTTTTGTAATGTAATGAATATTCATCTAAAATGACATAATATCCTTTAATGTTAATCCTAAGTCATGATATATATATGTTTATATAAATAGATGAAAAAAATCTACCCCTACTAGTATCATGGTCATAGGCTCAGTTATCTGCTCATAGACTCCTTCCTAGTAATGAAAACAAATAATCTGAAGCTGGGATCTTCCCTTTGTTTATCCCTACAAACTTGAGTTCTATTCAGCTATAATTGGCTACCTGAATAGGATGTGAGATATAATCAGTAGTCTATTGCCACCAATTTTTAGTAAAATCTTTCTAGTTTATATAAAATAAGTAGTTTCCATGCATAATAATGTAACAAATGATGTAAAATTTGAATAATTCAGCTCTAGTGACTAAAGGGAACCATGTTGACACTACCTTATTTGGCCTAATCTTGATCGTCTCTAATAATGTATCCAATGTATACATATATCTGGTTTATATATGTTGTGACATTTTGAGCCATATATTTGGATACTACTATAAGCTGGGACCTGAGGCATAACACAGGCATCCATGGGTACAAGTATGAATCCCATAATGTGTCAAGGGATTACATTCTTGGGTATCATATTTAGTTAGGGATTCTATTCCCATGTATGAAGAATAGATGGGACACCAAGCCCATGAATCACATTTATATGTGACACTTTCTCGTGTATTTTAAATATTTGGGATTCCCTTATAGAGTATCATAAACATCAGGGATGTTAAACTAAGTATCAAAAATATATGGGATTTCTTGCATGAGTATCATTAATACAATAGACTTCATGCCCATGAATCACATATCTATTGTAGTCCTTTCAAGAGTATCATAAATTGAATGAAGAAATTTTTTGTGTATCACATATATATCAGACTTCTTGACTCAATATAACATGTATATGGGATGTCTTTCTCACGTATCACAAATATGATGGACAACTTTCCCGAGTATCACAAACAGATCAGATGATCTTCTTAAGTATCATATATATGTTGGATGACTTTCAAAAGTATCAATGATTTTTGGGACACCCTAATTGATTATCATAAATAAAAGGGATTTTATTCTTATGAATAACATATATATGGAATACCTTTTTTATTTATCACATGTATTTGGGATTCTGATCTGAATTATCACAAATATGTGAGATTCCATTCTCGAGTATCACAAATATATGGGACGTCCGTCCCCAATATCATAAATAAATACTCATTTGTTATTTTTGATACTCTAAAGGGTTGAAATACGATACCTTTGTCATGTAATTTAATTAAGGGGAATAAAAATTATCATTTTAATGCAATGGGATGTGATTATACCACTCACTCCCATTTAAGTTTTTTAGTTTCTTTACTTAGGAATAAAAGAAAGACCACAATGAATGTTCCATGGCTAAATTATATTTAAACCATCAAAGGGGAGTATCATGGGAAAACCCAGAGGAGTAGAACTTGTCATGGCAGAGGGCCTCTGTCCATAATTGGAATATGGAATTTCATGAATGGAACACAATTTATAATAGTGAAAATATTAATTTTAAGGTAACACATGGAATGTAATAACCATGTTTTTTACTCAACTATGGATCCATTTAAATTTTGTCTAATTGATTATTTTCGACATACAAACGATTCTTAATGAATTTACTAGAATCTAGGTGGTTTTTTAGGATAGTATGGATCATTGAACTCTAATTTTGGGAGAAATAGGATGTCTGTATGGTTATTAGCAACCTTGCGGGGCAAGCCACATGGTCTCTTCTAAAAGTGTGGTGCTTGATAGTGGGCTGATTTAGGGTGCACGATTTGCATTAAACTGGATCTAAGAAATGCACATCCGTTCAAAAGCTACAGACATGTTTCATAGGTGTTTTTTAAGGTTGGTAAATAGTTTCTCTAACTATATGTCCAAACCACATGAAATTCCCATTCATATAGTAGATAGTGAACATTTGTTCAATGGTTTGGCCAACCGTGTAGCAAAATAGTTAGAGGCCCATTTTTTGGTTATTTTTTTTAATTAGCTTAATGACTTATTAAAATTAACCCTCCTATACTATTATTTATTTCGAGTTGATGAGGCCTCTTCTTCTCCCACTATGTATCCCTCTTCAATACTAATCTATTATTTGATCTCATTCATCTATCTAGAGTCCAATCATAGTGCAGCTCATCCTATTATATTGAAACCAGTAAGATATTAATTTATTATTTTTCATTCATCATTATTCTTTCCTATGATGGTGGGATTTATATTAAGTATCAAATTCCCTCTTTTTAGTGAATTGATCCATCATTTAAATAACTCAGAATCCAGGATAAACTAGAGGTGGATACTGGATTAGTACAGTCGTACGATTATGATTTATGTGGTCTACAAACCATTCCTCAAGATTCTTCATTTTTTAAATTGTCTTGTATGCGCATTGGTTTTATCAAGTGTCATCTATTTAATTGATGGGCCTTTCATATAGTCATTATGACATATTATAAGGCTCATATTAAATATTTTATGCATCGTCGAAGGTTGTGACCTCAATGATGAACACCTCGTGTAGGGTGTTTTCCATAATTGGGATTTTAGTTGTTTTAAATGTTTGTCTGATTTACCATTTGGGTGTGTGGGTTAACATTGATAATGGAAAGCCCCTTTAATTTTATGGATTTTGAATTGTTAATTGAATATTACCATGTTTTCATACCACTTGTTCCTTGGAAGTTATGTGATTCAATTTCATAAATCGATCTTAAATGGAAAAGAAAAGTATATTATATATATATATAACATGGAATAATTAAATTTAATAGAATGTTTGGTTGCATGTTAGAAGAACACTTTTACCTAATTAATTGTATGATGTGGATTGATCCTATTGAATTGAATTGTACTTATATTATTTAATAAACAGTATCATGTCCTTTAGATGCCTTATCAATTTTATGAAAATCATGTAACAAAACCTCGTGATTTGTTATATAGCATGACTATGATAAGGAATAATTAATTATATAAATAAATTATAAGGTTAATTATATACAAACCATGAAATATTAATAGGATTGGTCATACTTGAGGTTTCCTTGGATTCCAAGTGGAATTCCTGAGCACTCATGGATATAATTCTAATTCAAGGATTCTGGTTGCCAAGGGTGAGACCCACCATGGTACTCGAACCATATCTATTAGTTGATGCCCAACATGACACCATATGATCCCTATATTATTATTATATTATTCAATGGATACACTCCTTGGATTGATTGTGAATTTATTAGATAATAGGCACCTTGGATACACCCTTAGGCCTAGTCACTTCTTATCTCATTTTACCTTGGATTTTTTCCTTAGACTCTATTAAAATTTCATTAATGTGGAATTCCTTCGGTAATTCCTGATGGATTACACTCATACCCTTTTATCTAGACTATAGTTATTACCTATGTCGGTTCTACCCCTGTAGTAAAGGATTCCTTGGTTATTACAATATACCCCTTTCATTATTATCACCATTATAGTATGCCTTGTTATATATTGGATCCTTTATTATTATTATCATGACATGATTTCTGTGATAGTTTTATCTCATGTGAATTACATATTTATATACTAGAACACAATTAATTAACGAATTAGTTAAGTGTTAGACACCATCTAAAGAAGAATAAGGTACTCGAGTATTTACATTATTGTACTACTTTACTTTTATATATGCATGATTGCACACTTTTTCTATCTATATTACGTAGATTAGATATTACTAAGGTCTTTGGCGGTGTCCTATTGAGATTCATCTCACACCCTATCTAGGTATCCATTTCTACTTAGGCAGATTACATGTATAGAAGTGTTAAAACAGGTAATATTAATTCATCATACACTTATTTATTGTATAAATTATGTTGGAGCTTGGTAGCAGATGACAGAGTGGGAGATCTAGATGCTTGGATTGTTTTTGGTTAATTTTATCTATTTTTTATAGAAGGTATTAAATACAGACTTTCATTATTGTTTTCCAAATTTTTAGAGACAGGAAATGTATCATAATCTTTTGTTTATGATTAACAGTTGCTCAACTATTTTTTATTCATGTCTACTTCTGTTGTACCATCTGATTATCTATTTATTCCATTATTTACCTTATATTTCTTTTATATTCTATTTTGAACTCTGGTAATGAGTGAATAGTCTCCCCACTTACCCACCCTAGTCCCTTACATCTAGTTGGAATCCTCTAGAATTTGGGGAGATACATTTGAGGCCATGTGGCCAACTGGGCTATAGGAAGCCTTGAGTGGAATCTAGGTTTGGTACATCATAAGGGGGTATCATTGCACTACCTTTATTGCTATATTATTTAGAGACAATAGATTGGATATTAAGAACACATTGTAACATTATTATAAGATGTGGATTTCCATAGAAAACCCATGTTCAGGGTAAATACTGTGTTTCCTAAATTATAATTATTGTAATTATTTTTCTTATTACAATTGATATCATTTAACCATTGGGTGAAGCACATGTTGTTTTGTTGTAAAACATATTCTTCTAAGTTATGATTTTTTTCATAGTAATCTTGATTATAAAAGGGAAAGGAATATTGTTTCATTCATCATTATAGACTAAGAATTCACATTACATGAATATTCCATGCCATATAGGTGAATTTCACTACGTGCATTGATTGACATGCCTGTGACTATTTAGTAATTATATGGTTGTTATACCATAACTTTGCTATTTTTTGGATGTGATTTAGTTATTTATAGTTTCAATTATTTGGGTGCATGTTATTTTGTGGGTTGTAATGGGTAATTTACAAAATCAAGCCATTATAATGTGATCAACTGGGTGTAGATTTCAATGATAAAGTGTATGGTCCTAGATTCCCAAGGAATATTGATCCATTTTAAATGAACCTTGATATATGATAATAATAAAATGAAAACTATAAATTTGAAATCTATCATATGAAATAAATTATTTTTTGTAAATGATGTTGAATGATATAGTTGAACCTCCATCTAATAGAACACCTATAAATTAAACAAGAACAATTACTAATACCTGGCCTTCTAATCAGGTTGTTCGCATTGTATACGATGGGTAATGAACCCATTCATTTGGTTCATATTATGATATAGCTATCTATATACTTAATATCAGTTATGAGGCATGTGCTTGAAATTTTAAGACCAATGCGTCCATGAAATCCTCATTTCATTCGCCTGGGGGTGGAAACAACCATGCTCCCGACATGGTGGAACCTAAGCCGCCAGTCTTGCTTCTAGGAGTTCCACTAAATGAACTACATGTTATACCTGATCTAGGAACTAAATATCATATATTTTTATAGTTTCTTACATCTGATGAATTCCATGAAATTTTATCCATGATCGGCACCTACAATGGCTAATCTGAAATGTGAGTTCTAGTAGTAACATCCTCCCACCTTCTTGAGGGATGGTGGTCCATAGTTTGGTGTTTCTTTGATATAATCAACCCTATATATCATTGAGACATTGGATATTCCTCCAGGAAAAAGGTTTAATCTTGAATTTGACATGTTGTGTGATTCTTACAAGTGTTGGTGGGATGTGATTACGTTTGATAGATGACATAAAGTATTGATATTGATGACATCCATACTATATTTTATGAGTACATCATTCCTCATTCACTGATAGATGACTAACGAAGAGAGTTACTATATCTGGAATAGGGTGTTATGTTAGTTATAGAGTATTCAAAATGTTTCTTTGAATTACATCACTTTTCTCCACTGCTATCCAGTGATGAGATTTCACATGGTAGTTTCTTCAAGGATGGTCTTTAGTATGATAGTCATACTAAAGTGAATGAAATTTTCTTACCTACCCTCTCATAAGTAGTGAATCATTCTCTTACCATTGAGTAAAAACTAAGGGGATATGATAGTAATGGGCATAGAGGTTCAGTTATACAGTTGGCCATAGGTTCTTCTGATATAAAAATGTGATCCCTTAAGGTTTATCATTAGGGAAGTGGCAGCCAGAGTACCTATACTGGTAGCTATATGGTGTGCCATCAGTGTGGAAAAATTGGGAACCTAATATTTCTGTGTGACAGTGACCCTCCAGATTTCTAGGCATTGGGCCATATGGAGAACCTTTAGAGATTCTGTCAAACCATTCCATCATCTTCCAGAGTAAGAGGTTTCACCCTAGATTCACCTTATGGGTTAGGATATTTTTTCGAACATCAAGCGGGGAGTTAGAGTAGCACATACAAGACTGATCTAGGAGGTGGACATGAACACAGTATCCATGATTTATATTTTCATTAGAACTAGAAAAGTGGTCATGGTCGTGGAAGTCTTGTTATAGCACAAGGTCATGGATTGGGCTGAATTCATGCTTTATAGCCGATACCCATGGATTTGGCTACATGACTATATATAGTATGTGGCTCAATTATAGTAGCCTCTAATACAGTATCATATTTATTTCATACAGGTTCTTCACACTCCATCATCTCCTGATATATCAGGGAAAGTATCCGGATGAAAATACAGAAATACTGTGGTGTAGTGACACTAGATACATTTTTGGGTGTATGATAAGAGGTCATACTCTAGTATATGGACTGTCCCCATGAGATAACTACATACAATTTCTTATGGTGCCTCTTTATTCTTTAGATGATAGGATTCGATTTCATTCTTGAGATGGATTGGTTGGCCTTATATGACTCTTTAGGAGATTAGTCTCACCATAGGGTATCAATTACATTAGTAGAGGGAACCAGTTATCAAAAAATGGGTGAGTGGGATATCCATGATACTATAGATTTACCATAGAATCATGGGATAAGTGGAGTGACACCCTAGATAGATTATATCATTATAGAGTATAAGGGCTTACATCAATCTAAATTCATTAAAGTAGTAGATCATTTAAGGTATGTCTTTCTGGAATATTTTTCATGCATACCTATTTAGAGAGAGGTATTTTTTATGATAGATCTTGTTACAAGAATAGCTCTAGTCTCCATTCCACTATAATAGATAGAACCTACTGATATCCATGAGGTCAAGTATATTTTATAGGATTTAGATACAAATGTTTTTATACAGACTATCACTTCTTCTTGTGGATATCTTGTGCTTTTTCTCTTAGAATATAGAAGGGACCCTTCACCTATTGAAGATTACATATGGTTAAACAATCTTGAGGTTAATAATTTGTATCCACTATATCATATAGATGTTATAATTGACATGATTTTATATTTTAGGGTGTTTTCTAAGATCAAACTAATATTGAGCAATCATCAGGTGTGATTCCAGCCATCAAACATACCTCGTACAACTTTCTGTAGTAGGTATGGTATGTATGAGTACCTTGTTATAATGTTCAGTCTTAAAAATTCACCCTCCATTTTTATAGATTTGATAAATGGATTTTCCACTCTTATGTAGATTCTTTTATAATGGTCTATTTGAACAACATCATTGTGTATTCTCTCACTATATCAATCAAGCTAATTACCTTTAAATCTTTATGAGTACCCTAATAAAGCATCAGATTTATTACAAACTTTCTATCTATCCCTTATAGATAGAAAAACATCACTTATTGGGTCATATTATCTTGCAATAATGAGTCTCTATTTTCCCAAATAAGGTGAGTGTTTTGGTTTCCTAGGAGCATCCAATGAATATGTTTGATATTCATAGTTTCTTAGGGATGGAAAATTATTATAGGAATTTCATAAAGGACTTATCATTCTTTTCTACACCACCTAATAGTCTTAAAAATTGTGTTATGCACCTATGGTCATACCAATTTCTAGTATTAGAATGAAGGGTGGTATTTTTCTTGTGGTCATAAGACTGTGAGAAATATTTTCTAGAGCAAAAATGGAGGCTTGTATTGGGACCTATTTTATTTATTCCAACACCTAGAAGAGCCTATAGAGTGTTTTTTGATGCATCAGGAATCAGAAAAGAAAAAAATGATAATGTAGTAAGATGGATTCATTTCATATAGTTCTCGAAATTTAAGCCCTCATCAGAGTGATTACCCAACACCAGACCTTGATCTAGCAATAGATGTCATTGATTTATGTTTTCAAGAAACTATCTGTTGGGTGATAGATTCTTGGTTTATAAAGACCAAAATATCCTCAAATATATCTTTATACAGCCTGAATGAAATATTTGATATCAAATATGTGTCGAATCTCCTTAGTAGTTCAACTTTGAGCTTTCCAATAACCTTGGGAAAGGAAATGTGATAGTGAATGTTATGAGATAGAAAACTCAAGCAGAAGTCATACATGAAACTATTAATAAATTAACATTAATGGAACTATTATCTAAGCTATATCTAGAGCATTATGATAGTCACAAATAATCTTATATGTCATCCTTTACAGTTACCCCTTCCATCCTTGAGATGTTAAAGTGAATGTAATTTTTAGATCCTAAAGTCTTGGTTCTTAATAAGAGTATTTTAGGAGATAATTTTCCTCCATATTGGTCTATGGATGGAGATGAAAACATGGGTATTGATGGAAATATCTAGGATCCTAAATATATGAGACATGAGTTGATTCCTAATTTCCACACTTCTTAGTGGAAATTTCATCCAGGAATATCCAAGATGTATCAAGATACATGAAGCTAGTATGGGTGGCCTATGATGAAATGTCAGTTATTAGGGTTTATCACTAGGTTTTTCACCTATAAACAGGTGAAGGTAGATCACAAGATACTTGTAGGCTTGTTACAACCACATCCAATCATAGAATGTAAATGATAAGGTGTTTCCATTGAATTTTTATTCAGTTTATGATGGTATCCTAGTGGTAGAAATGTTGTATTGGTTTTCATTGATCGAATGAATAATGTCTCCCACATCCTTCCTATTTGGTATAATTTCTCAGTTGATGAGTTGGGAAGATTGTATGTCTATGAGATAATATGAAAACATAGGGTCCCTTTTAATATCATTAAATGTTGGTATTCTTGCTTCAAATCATTGTTCTGGTAGGGGTTATAGAAGGCTATGGGTATGCAGGTTCTTCTAAACACATTCCAACCGTATATGAATTTTTATTCAGATCGGAAGCTATAATTATTAAAGGACATGATCGAAGCATGAATACTCTATTTTGATGGTTCTTAGGTGAATAATATCACTATATTAATGTTCTCATATAACAATATGTTCCATGATTCAATTCAGATGGATTCTTATAAGTACTTTTATGGTAGGTCATGTCATTAACCCTTACACTATCTAGAGGCGGGATAGAAATCCCTACAAGATCTGCATATCATTCCAGGGACATCATAGCAGGTTTATCAAATCAAGAGGTGTAATCTTGCTTCTAAGTATAGATATTAATATTATGTTTATCTCGATCGACGATATCTTGATTTTGAGGCCGGGGAATGATTTTTTCAATGGGTATCACCCAGGATAGAAAATAGATAGATACATAAGAAAGGAATGTTATCGCATAATTATATAGGGACCTTTGATATTTTTGAGATATTTGGGCTAGAAGACTATCACTTACTATTACATTAGATTTATTGTTCTAGGAATGAAATCTTCCATATTTTATAGCTTCACCAATATCATTCCGACCTGAATCATACATTTGATCCTGAGGAAGTGGAGATATATGTCAATTATTCTTTTACATAGTATCCTCCACACATCATTGACCAGGTCATGAAGGATCTATGAGGCCCGTATGTACATATTTTATAGGTTTTGTGGTATTAATACTATTTAGAAGATGATCCTTGGGTGCAGGATGCTGACATACATGCCTATTTCCAGAGTTTTCCTCAGACAGTGTCCTTCCCCCTATTGAAGGTGAACTCAAAGATGAATCCCTTAAGGGGTACGACTATATGAACCCAATTTTTGACTCTGATAAATTCCTTTAAAATTTTGTCTAATTCTATATTTTTTTTACAAAATATGGATTCCTAATAAGTTCATGGGTGTCTTGAGGGTGTCTAGGTCTGGTTCGGATCCCAAAACATAGATTTTGAGAGAAATAGGCTAACCACAAAGTTAATAGAAAACCTATTGGGTAGGCTTCATTGTCTCTCCAAATAATATGTTTTTGGATTGTGGGATGGTGAATGGCACATGGTTACCCAAAACTATGCACTAAGGGCCATAAAAACATGCAAAAACTGCATACGAATTATAGAGGTGTTTTTCATGGTTGTTGAACAGTTTCACTAGCAATGGGGACTAACCAAGAAAATTTACCCTTCCTACTATAAATGGTGCATGGGTGGTGCACAGTTTGGCCAAACATGTGTCCATACTCTAACATGCCCATTTTTGGGTGATTTTATGAAAATTCCATTAATGAACCGTTAACATTACCCCTCTTCTCCAATTTTTTTTCTATAATATGAGGCATCTTATTCTCTTATTTTGGACCCCTATTCATTAATAATATTGTATTTGATCTCATTGATTGATCCAGAGTCCGATCATAGCACTCTTCACCTTGTTGCATCTGCACTAGTGAGATATTCATTCCTTTTTATCCACTCATCATTCTTTTTATCCAAAAAGACACGATTTAGATGTAGGCTCATATGCCCTAATTTCCAAGAATTTATCTTTTCTTTAGATCTCATCAAATCCAAGACAATATAAAGGCTGATACTAGATGATGATAGTCATAAAAGTATGTAGTAGGTGAACTATAACTCATCCCTCAAGATTCACCATTTTATAATTTTTTATTGTGCATAATTATTTCATCGGGAGTCATCTATTTAATTGATGTACCTGGATTATAATCATTAGAACTACATTCTAATACTATTATTAAATATGATATCCATCATTGGAGTTTTTGACATAAATGATGACCACCCCATGTTGGGTTTTTTCTATATTTTGGATTTTAGTATTTTTTCAATTTTTTTATATGCCACCATTTGTGTGTGTGTCTTAACCCTGATAATTGTAAGCCCATTTAATTAGATGAATTTTGAAATGATATATGGAAAGAAGAATGTCTTCATTCAGCTTGACCCTTCTATGGTAAGTTATTCAATATGATAAATCAATCTTAAATGGAAAAGGATTGTATATTGTATATATATGTCATGGCCAAATTAAATGATATCGAATGATCTAGGTTAACATCTATATCACACCATTTCATTATTTATGGAAGGTAGTAGAGTAAATCTAAATAATTTAATAAAAATTATATGGTTTATAATGGTTTCATGTCATTGATATTCCTTTTTACTTGTATAAAAGGCTTGGAATGAACCCTCTTTTTTGTTAAATAGGATGAAAATTATATAGACTAATAAATTAAAAGAATAAATTATAAGGTTCCTTGGATATGAATCATGAAATATTTACATGAGTGTTCACACCCCAAATCTCCTTGGATTCCTAATGGAATTCCATGATCACTCATGGACTCTATTTTGGTTCAAGGATGTTAGTTACCAAGGGTGAGACCGACCATGGAACTTGATCCTTATCATTCAATGGATACCAAGTATGACACCTTAGGAGCACATAATTATTATTATTATTGAATTTCTTGGATACACACCTTGGATCCAGTGTGGATTCTACGGACATGATGCACCTTGGATACACCATTGAGCCTAGTCACTATTTATCCAATTTTACCTGGGATGTTCTCATAGGACATGGATCAAATTTCATTATTGTGGAATGACTAGGGAAAATTCCTTGGATTAAACTCATACCATGTTATCCAAGATATGTTTATAACTTAAGTTAGCTCAACCCTTGTGCTCAAGGATTTTTTGTTTACTACATTGGATCCCTTTCATTATTATCACCATTACATTATGCCTTGTTATATCATAGATCCTTTATTATTATTATCATGTCAAGATGTTAGTGCTAGTTACACCTCACATGACCGAAATATATATATAAATAAACACACATTCATAATGTAATGGTTACATGATCATAAACCTACTAAAAATAAATCAAGTACTAAAGTATTTACATTATTATACTTCTTTACTTTTATATGTCCATGATTGTACACTATTTTATTTTATATTACATAGACTATATGTTATAGAACATGTTGTTGGTGTTACACTAAGAACTAATTCACATCCTATCAAGGTATCCATTGGTACCAAGGAAGATAACATGTTTTATGGTGTTTAAAAATTTATGTGTTTCTTTTTGGACACTTTATTTCTTACTTGCATTATGATAGAGTTTGGTAGCTGCTGACCGAGACGGAGATCGGGGTGCTTGGATAGTTTTTTGTTAATTTTTGAAATTTTTTTGAGCATGTATTTTATAAAACCTTGTATCTATGTTTTCCATATTTTTAGAGACATGATATGTGTCATCCACTTTTGTATATGATTACTATCTCTCAGTTATTTATTATTCCCGAATAATCCTATTGTGTCATCTGATTATATATTTCTTATTCTTTTTACCTTATATTTATTTTATCTCAAATGATATACTCTGGAAATTATGGTATAGTCTCCCTATATACACACCCTAGCCCCTCACTACTATTTGGAAGCCTTTAGTGTTCGGGGAGATTCCCTTGAGTCCCTATGGCCATCCTGTCATGGGTAACCATTGAGTAGAATCTGATTTATAGACATCAGTTGGAAAATATGGCATTCATCATGATGGATCATGATATAAAAACTAATTATAATAGAAATATTACTAAAACACGTACCTGGGTTCTTAGGTAACCACTTTTCTGTGTTCAATCATTGAATCAAGGTAAAATGGAGGAAATCGAAGGAATCAATAAAACCCTATAAATAGAGAATATTAGCATTTAACAAAATAGCATAATATATTGAAATTTAAATCATTAAAATAATATAATTGATAGAATATTTCACCAGTGAGTTTTCAACATGATGAGTGCTGTCTTGATTAGATGATTGGATGGAATAACATGATCAAAGCCAATGTTTGGTTTTCGGAAGATCTCATATAGTGAATACCTTTCTATGAGATATAAAAGAGAGGGTAGAGAGTGATAAAAAATAATGGTTTATTCCCCTGAAAAACCAAAACATATTTTTGATGTGTTAATTTTATATGTTGTGAATTGATTAGGTTTCCACCCCCAGATAAATAAATTTTACATCGTGAACATGGTATGGCCAAACCAATTTTATATTGTGTAATTTTTCTCTAACCATCATACAACCTTATACTATCTTCATCCCACAAATGACCAAAATGGCCTAAATTCATGGTTTCCTGGTGTAACCCAAAATGATATCCACAATAAGGGATTAATAAAAAAGTTAAAGGAATCCATACCTTTATAAAAATTTGGTATGTTAAAAAGTCTCCTCTATTAAACAACTCCTCTCCATGTTTCCCTTCAAATGATGTTAAAACATCATATAAGAAATGATCTATCAACTGAGCATGTAATTCATACTATCATTATCCCATATTTCTCCCTTTACATGGTTGTTTTTTCATATCCCCCTGTGGCTTGAGGAACTAACCTACCTTGGATACCCTTCATACTACGATAAATGACACACATTTGATCATTCTAAAATGATGAATCTATCTCTAAATAAATATCCTAATAATAAAACAAATTAGATAATACAAAATTTTATTGGAAAAGACACAATACATTGAAGACGTTGTACATATCCTGGAAACATTAAGGTAAAGTAAACTTATAGGCTTCTGGATCGACCCTATCCATGATATAGAGAGAGAAGATGTGATTATGGGATAGATTTCCCTATCTTCGAATCCATGTATGACCTACAGTAGTATGAACACAAAAATACTACATATCGCACCACAAAATATAGTTTTTGGTGGTGATAATTTGTATAAGGCTTCTATCGAGACATATCTATTACCATATGCTTCAGAATCAATACTACCTTCTCCTAAGTCTCGTGAATGAGTTGAGTTCTTATTAGTTCTACCTTACCTTCCTCCAACCATCATAGCGGTGAACACCAAGACCTACCATAAATGGACTCATAGTTAATCAACTAAAAAGTATTCTAAAATCTAGTATTATAGGAAAACTCAATCATATGTATGTGACTCTCACAGGATCCTCAAAAATCAGTGACGTGTCCCCATATCTTGTCCTTAAGTTCATGTATTGTATACATGGATTGACCATTGGTCTGATGGTGATATGTTTTACTCAGTAGAACTGGTAAAGCTATTTATTTTTGTATAAAATTATAGAACCACAATTTAAACTATTCATCTTGATATAATATGATAAAATGAGGAACATCATGAATCCTCAAAGTCCCCTAAATGTAAAGCCTATTGATCTCATCTAGTGATAAGGTCTCTTGGATAGGTAGGAAGTGTGTGACCTTGGTCAGCCTATCAACGATCAACAATTCAGTATCAATACATCATGGGAATATTGGAACTCTTATTATAAAATACATGGTGAATATATCTCATTTCTATTCGGGAATAGATAGAGGATGTAGAAGTCTCGCAGGCTACCGGCGCTCAACTTCACCTGTGGAATGGTGGGGCACCATGTGATAAATCATGTTACATTCCACTTATACCTAGCCAAAAATACAGATGACATATTTCTCAGTACATCTTTGTAAGACCAAGCTAAACATCCCAAATATATTCACGATATTATAGATTCAATTTTTCCCATATTTCTATAGGGACCCATGAATGTCTGTAAAAGTGAAAAATTTCAACCACATAAGTATCCTATTCAGATGGTGGGTCCTCACCTAAGACACCATTCCTCAAGACTAGGACCTCTGGATATAGAATATTCCTCATCATTACCAGTTCAATAAGGGTGGTTGTCTCTACCAAATATTCTAAAACTAACTTCTCATGATATTCATGAATCTCTATGTGCATCTCATGAAATATGGCCATTGACATCTACAAATTTTTGGCCTCTTGGATGGACTATGTTTGAGTCTTATAGATTTTTTCATTAGCTACTTCATTTCCATCTCTAGGTGTATATGAACTCTCAGAGTTGAACAATGATAGGTATTCTACCCAGGTATGCTACGTAATATTCACGTCATTCTATTAGGAGATATATTTTAGAATAGTGTGGTATTTGTAAACAATGAACTGCTCACCCAAAATATAATTACTCCAACAAGGTGATTCATGAACCACAGATGTAAACTAAAGGTCATGTGTAGGGTAATTCGACTCATAAGGTTTCATTTAGTGGGACCCATACACTATAGCTTGATCTTCATACATCAGAACTACTCTTATCTTGATTACTTTTTCATAAAAATACTCTATATAGCTTCTTCATAGATCTAGAAGAATCAATATCATCACTGAAGTTAATCTCCCTTTTAGATATTGAAAGGATACCTTGCAATCATCAAATAAAAAAAACATAACACCATTTTAATCAATCCTATTAGATGTGCTTCAAGACTTAATAAGTCCTGAATAAAATTCTTTTAATATCCATATATCCCAAAGAAACTTTATATATCAAAGTCATTTTTGGGATTATGCTAGAAAATTATGGTTCTCACCTTCTCTATATAAATAGATACTTCTTATTCTATGATGATATGACCTCATAAGTGATCCTTATAAACCCCAAATATTTATTTGTTGAGCTTAAAATATAGAAGGTTCTCTCTCAGTGAATTTAACATGTCCACAAGATGTACGAAATGGTTGTTTAATGTATGATAATACACTATGATATCATCCATGAAGACTACCTCAAATTAATCTAGATACGATTGGAAAACCCAATTCATTGGAGACCTCAAAATTGGTGGTGCATTCATTATGAAGAACTACATAATAAGGTTGTCATATAGGTTTTATATTCTCCAAAATGTCATATGAGTTATGTATGACGACCGAAAGTACAACTGGTGGTAGCTCGAACTCAATTCTATATTTGATAAAACTATCCCTCATCAATGATTTTGGAAGATGGGGTCTATTTATGGTAGTGGATACCATTTCTTAAATGTAATATGATTTAATCAATGATAATCCATAGAAATCCAAAGGGAATCATCCTCTTTGGTGAATATCATAGGAAAACCACCTAGTAAAGTATTGTTTCATATGTAACCATTAGCTTTTGGATCCTTTAACTCATTTTTATGTTCTTAGAGCTATGTTGGTGCTATGATATAAGGAATAATGGACACCAGTGCCGCTCCTAGAACATTCCAAATAAATTTCCATAAAACCATCCCTATAACAACAGACCATTATAGGTAATTCTATATGAATCAACCTCTAATTTCTCATAAAGAGACTAGAAATCTATGTTATCACATTACTCAACCCATGATTCTTAGGATCAGATCAACATTCCAAGACATCCCATTCTTCCTTATTGACATAGGTTCTCCCCCTAGATGATTTAAAAGACACCCTCTAGTGATATCAATTACTATGGGTATATTATGCACCAAACAATTCCATCTAAAAAATGACATCAAATTCAGTCATCTCGAGTAGAAAGGAATTCCATATGAAGATATATCTGTATGAATCAATAATAAAATCCTTTCATTGGAATATACTATCTAATTGAAAACCTAATGTTTTTATGAGTGTCATCAAGACATTGATTTATTCCATTTCAATGCCCATAATTTTGACCAATATAAGCGTGTGTCAAGTCCCTATATCAAATAAGGTAGATACAAAAGATGATGATACTATAATAGTACCTATATATTTAGAAGGGTCAGTGCACAGATCCTTATGGTAAGACTACACTAAATAGATATGGCCCGATATGTGGCATTAAGATAAAATCTTTCTACCATTAGAAGAACTTCTCGACTAGAACAAAAAAGTATTACTGCCTGAAATTCTCAACCACAACCACCTCCAAATCTTGGTTGTCCGGTTGTACTCCAACTACCTTCATGGTGAGGTAATACTGATATATATTGTATAATAGATACCTCTAACTATTCACAAATTTATGATTCCTATAAAAACCCTTAATATTCTACAACCTACTGCAATCTCATCATTTCATGGGAACTTGAGAATACAAGAATTTTATATTCCCTTACTTGTTGCCCTGGTGGAATACTATACAACAATCAACAGGTTCAATGTATTCATAGTCACTCCCATGTGTATAATAAAAGTGGTTCTTCCTTCTACCCAATGAAAATCTTCCTTTTCTCATAACTAATTCTCCTTTACTCACACTAGAATCTTCCCTTAGGTTACTCTTTTTTATGAGGTCTTGGTTTACATTTTATAAAATGTTGGTCATCCAAAAGAAATTTACATATGATTAGATGGTGTACCAAGACCATCCTCAAACTATCTTGTAGTCTTCAACTCATCATTGACCCATGTTAGTGAAAAACATTGAATCTCAGTACAATACGATGGATATTCCAAAACTGAAATAGGACCCTATGGATGGTTTATAAACTCTCTTGTGTGGTCATCTATTTATTTCTATGAATTAAGTAATCATAGAAGGCTATCTGGAAGACTTCCTTGACCATACCCTAATGAATATAATCTTGAGAGATGATATTCCAAAATTTATTAATATATTCAGGAACAATATAGGTAGAGATATTGACCCACCACTTTGGATGTGTTTCTAAACGATCAATGATTGACAACATAGAGTCTAACCATGACTTAACAGCATGAGGACCACCGTTTCCCAAGATGTTGATAGGATGATGCTACTTGAATTCTCACATCCGCTCTATCATATTATAGGTTGGTTGCAGATCTCCTTGTATAGACAACATGAAGCACAAAAATATTTCTCATGACTGGGAATCAGTTCCTAGTGGAGGATCAACAAGAGGTTCCTCTAGAGGCACTGCAGAAGGTATTACTAGGGGTTCAAATACCACCACCTCTGAAGAATGTTCATCCCCACCCACCTAGTGTGAGAATCAAGGACTTGATGGTGGTATCTCTCAATGATTTTTATTTTCACACCTAGGATAATATTTAGAAATATATAGGAATCACAAACAATAGAAAATGATAGATACATAACCTTATAATAATGATTCATACCTATTTTTTTATCCTAATGATAGGTATAGGTCATAATAAATCTCACAATAAGACAGAAGAGACAATGACTACTACCCACTACTATGGTCGGGTCATGTTTAATATCTCCTACAAGACCATAGGGGTTCCGGTGTATGGAGCATCAATTGTAATGAATTTATAGATACACCCTTTACATTGAAATTTGAATCCCTATTTAATAGTAACCCTACCAATTAATATTTAACATCATATAAGTTAAAAATCATTTATATGAGTATACATATCACAGTCTAGTTATATGAATCACAATTACAAATTTATAATGGCCCATACTCTATATAAAGAGAAATTGGTAAATCATGTAACTATGAAATAACCCTTACATCTGGTATCTATATTTAAAAGTTAATTTAAATAATTTGATTAAATGAATCAATAATCCCAATTTATTGAATTACATGCTACATAAATTATAATCTTCTTCCATTTATTTGAATCATCTAATGTTTCAGCTCCTAGAACCAGTGGTTCATGGCTCAAGCACGCGGTAATTAGTAAATTAAGGTTCCATCTATAGTCTATATATGAAAAAACCTTTTAGAATGATATTGGGGCAATAATTAATCCATATATTTATCCCTCCAAGAATCATTAACATATTTACATATATAATAATCTTGTAACTAACAACAATAATGGCAATATAGGTGATGTACATAGTAATATTAATATATAAAGGAATAATTCATAAAATTTGAATCATCAAGTGCCTATAATGATGCATGAGATGATACCTTCTTCCCTCACTATGACAATGAGATAAACCCCATAATAATAACATCAATAATAAGGTAAAAAATTAATTTTGTCACTAAGTAGTGAAATCAGTACAACAGTAACATGATAAAACAATAAAATAAATATACCATCCCATGTAATTTGACTTTTCTGGGTATATGGGTTAGATACTATAAGGCCCAAGATCATTACCAAATTCTAACACATTCCTAGACACTTTTGTGATACCAAAACATTAAGACAAAATAAAAATAACCCATATGATACTACTTTTTAGTGTTATGAATTGGAAGCCACAAACCAATTCCGTGAGCCAGTTGGCCGCATGACCTCAAGAATGCCTCCTTGTATGCCATAGGCCACCAAATATTAATGAGGGACTAGGTTGTGATCATAGGGAGACTATAGACACTAGATTAGAGTGTATTTATGTGGTGAAAAATAATGATAAACAACAGAAAAAGTGATAAATAACTAGTAGTGGAATGATAAATCATCCAAATATATAAAAAGTTGAAAGATAAATCAATATCAGATAAAACATTTTGATCCAGTCATGCTGCTATATCAAAAAGAAATAAATAGGATACAGGGGTAAAAAAAATTCTAAACAAAGGAGATAAGTATAAAAATATTCATCCTCTGGTATCATTAGAATAGGTTTAGTCCTCTACTCCCATACTCCATCCTAGTGCCAAAATTCAATCATCAAATGTTGGGTACTTCCCTTTGTCTATCCTTGTAAACATGAGGTCTTTTCTGGTACAATGGATGGCCTGAACTAGGTGTGAGATATACATAGGACACACCAAATGCTGTCTTGTAAAATATAACTATTATATATAAAATGAATAGTGTAAATTTATAATAATGTATGTAAGGCTATAAAATGCAAAGGATTCAGATCTAGTTCTTAAAGGAAACCAGGAAGACACTACCTACTTTGGCCTAAGTCAGATGATTTCAGAACGAGTAACCATTTTATACAAATATACATTCTATGTAAATAGTGATATTTATATCTACATATATAGATACAACTACTATCAACGACCTAAGGTGTAACATTGTAATCCATGGGTTGTAGTATAAATCCTATAATGTGTCAAGGGATTCCATGCCTGTGTATTATATTTATTTAGGGGCGTCATGACCATGTATCTGGAATAGAGATTTCATGCCCCTGTATGACATGTATATTGGATTCCATGCTTGAGTGACACATTTATACGGGACACCTTACCTAAATATCACAAATAGGTGGAAACCATTCCCATGTATCCTAGATATACGATACCCACTTCTTATGTATAATAAATATGTGTGATTTCTTTCTTGGGTGTCACAAATATATGGTATTCCCTACATAAGTATCATAAATGGAAGGGACTCCATGATTATATTTCACAATTATAAGGTAACCCATTCATGAGTGTCATAAATAAATAGAACTACATGCTCGAGTATCATATGTATATGGGACATGTTTCCTATGTATCACATGAATATGTGGAACCTTACTCGAGTGTCAAAAATATGTGGGATGCCATACCTAATGATAAATAATATATGGGATTCCCTTCTTGGGTAACATTAATATGTGGGACAAATTTCCTAAATATAACAAATATATGGTACACAATGCATGATTATCATAAATTGAAGGGACTCCATGACCATGTATCACATGAATATGGGATTCCTTTCCTAGGTATCACCTTCATATTGGACTCCATGCCCAATTATCCCAAATATGTGTGACACCTTTCCTGTGCATCACAAATATATGATATTCCCTTCCTTTGTATCAAAAATATATATTTAGTAGTGCTTTAGGATATGCCCAAGGGGTGAATTTCAATTCCTCTATCATTACATTTAATTACGGGTTATAACCTTAATCAGATGAATGTCATGAGAGGTGGTCATACCACTCTCTCACATTTAATTTATGTAGAAAATCAACATAGTAATCAGACAAAGACCACAAAGAAGGTTGTTTCTCTAAATGATCATTGAATAAATAAAGGGGCACCTCATAGAAACAACTCAAGGGGTGGAACGTGTCATCATGGGGGACCTCTGACCATAAATGTGATTACATATAGAATTTATTACATTAAGAAAAATTTATAAAAAAAGAGACAATAGTTTTAAGGAATCATGTTGAAAATCTATAGTGCACCATGACGTCACATAATTAAAAAACATATATTTATGGAAAATTACTAGAGCATCTAAATTTTGGTTGGTAGAGGAACACTCATATGTTTTTAGCCATTAAATATAGGTAGAATAAAATAACATATAAGAATAGAAAATATCCCTAAAAGGGCATATTATGTCACACCATAATAGCACAAAATTTTTTGAGATAAAACAAAAAATAAGATGTCAGATCAAATAACTCTATAGTGCCTTTACAACACGAAGAATGGTGGCTCAAACAATTTTCATATAGACGAACGAGATCAAATCCTTCGTTTTTGCACAGGAAGCACTCCTTTGGTGGAACCCTAACAATGTAATAGAAATGATATGTGTGAGAGAGAGGAAAAATAAATGGATTTTCACCTAAATAACCCATAGTATATTAACAATGTATAAATTTTAAACATCATGTAATGTTTAGCCCCGCCCCCAAGAATAACCGCATCATGTCATGAACACTGAATGTACATACTAATTCACATAGTGTATTCTATACACATTGTGAATTTAATTCAAATCATTTATTAAATATCCATCATGAATTGAATTCGTTCCATTTATTTGTTTTGTAATTGGAATGTGGCCTATCAACTTTTCTTCACATAATAAAAATGAATTATCCTAAAGGAATTCTTCTTGGGACTAAGATGAAAAGAAAACCTCGATTAGGGTTCAACAAAATTCTAAATGAATCTTAGCCTCTCTTAACTATCAGGATGTTACACCATACCCATAAACACTATTTCATACCCCTCATACTTCATGGTGCTGATCACCTTTCAACACACCCACCAAGTCATTGATCACCCAGTTGTGGCATAGTGATTCTCCAATCAAAAAATTTAAAATATGAAAGGAAAGAGACAAATCCAAAAAATAAGGGCCCACCATGGAACAATCCTTTTCCCATTGTGGGTTCACATTCAACCATAATTTCAGAACATTAAAAAGTTTGGTTGTGGTATGTACTCCCATGTCAATGACATGGCTTGATATTGTCAATATCTGTAGTTTTATGGGACATCGTAGAAATACCCATAAAACACAAATAGTAGGAAATATTATAATAATAAATAATTATATAATATTAAATACCACCATTACATTGTGGTGTTACCTGGAACAAACTTGTCACATTGTGTGGTGTAATACACAACCACCATGTGGCACTATGCCCCTCAAAAAATCCATTTCATGTTCAAGGTGATTTAGGTCATTTTTGTATTCTAATTTTTTTAGTATACTATTTTTACAAATATATAATGTAGGAATAATTTTCCAAGACACTATTATGGTACTATATTTTGTAAATTTAAAACTCAAACTCTATTACTAATGAATTTGTAGGATAGTGTACTTCAGAATAATTTTAATTTAAGAGAATATGTTTTATTATATCTTGAAGAACACAGACAATGATTTGATTATTATTTTCATAGAATGTGAAAAGGTAATCATTCATGACTAATTTTTACCATTTTTTGACTAGAATATACTATATTTATAAAAATTGAGTCATTTATAATAATTTTAAACTTATTTGAAAGCGGAAAAAACTTTTTTAAAGACAATAAAATTAATTTTTTATGTTTAACACACTTTATAATTTTTAATCTTGATTTATCATGTTTTCCAAATTTAAATTTATTTTAAAAAAATGTATTCATAATAGTTATTATAAAAAATATAATTTTAATCATTGATTCAATATAATAAAATATAGAATATTTTAATTTATGTATAAATAATATATTATACCTCATCCAATAAAATATTAATTTTAACTATGTTTTGGGTCCCAAACCATCTGACACATGGATCATTCTCTCTAATACCACGTAGGAATTTTAAGACTTCAATTCCATTTGAGAGGCTCTCTCTAAAGGGGTAGTGTTCTCAATAATGTTTTAGTTGATTTATTTTTATAGACACATTTATTACAACTATATTTTTTTAGTTAGAAAATACTACAATGGTTGTATTATTATTATTCATGAAGTCATTTTAAAATTTTTGGAATGTTGAAAATTTATTAATACAATAACAAAGTAATTTAATTGGTTATCATAGTGGATTGTAAAATTCTATTATTTTTAACAAGGAAACATTTGTAACTCTATTTTATGACCATTTAGTAATAATATAGTTTATAACATTCATGCATCAATATAATAATAGTAGAAAAATAATAAATGAGAAAAATGATGATGAACATGGGAATTTTGAATTTAAAATGTGTTTTCATTCAGGGATAAATTTTTACAAAGAGTTGTGGTCAATAGAAAGAATTGATGCCATTATTTTGTTGATGTGATTTGTTTATCAATACTTTTTTATTCTTTAATATTTATTTTTATATATGAATGGATTGATTGGGAATTTGACATTGGGGTTTGAATTTATTTTAACTGAAATGTATTATTTTATTCCAATATATAATATAGCTATATTTTTTATTTGAATTTCTAGGATATTGGATATGATGGAATACGATTTGGATTAAGATATGCGACAACCCTCTATCACTATAGTTTTTAATTAAAAATAATTTTGTGATAGTTTGGTTTTAAATGTGTTTATATGATTTATAGACAATATAAAGTGATGTAAGAGGTGATAGTAACCTCACCACACCATGGTACGTGAGCATTATGGGCATGGTACTATTTTGGTGGATATCCGTTGGGATAGTCACATTGGAATATCAATTTTATTTCATGTTTTGAACTATCTATTTTCTTTTTTGAAATGGTGTGGAAAACATTTCTTGGTTGGGAAACATGGGGTGCTCATGGTGGCACTCTAGCCCATTATAGAGCCTAGGGGGATCAAATATTGTCCCTTGTACCATGACCTAAGATTGTTTGTAATATTGGGTAGACTATGAGGATACCATATGATAGCGTATATCGTGGTTTTTTGTCATGCATGCTATAAAAAATGTAAAGATGTGAGAGTCTATTCTATAGGTTTTGGTGTGTCAAGGGTATTTGTGGATTTCATAGTGGGTGCACCAAGACATATAGTGGGCCTTAGTGCAAGTCATGGTGGTTACTTTTGACATAAAATTTAGTGAGCTTCCAAATATTATCCTCTTGTATTTTTGTGGACATCAACCTCTATTCTCCCTCATTGTTATTCAACCAAATTATGGATTCATCCAATAGATATCACCCTCTCTATTTCATTGGGTTTTCTATTATTATACTTTTATTTATCAAATTATTCAAAAGTTAGTTTACTATTTTCTCTTGCTCTCTTATACCATACTTCATTCATATTTTATATTGATTTTACTATGAACACTAATATCCTCAGAGATTAATATTAGTTTCAAGGATGGAACTAATATTGGGGGTATGGTTTTGTAAATGTTATTTAGGGTATGGTTTTCCTTTTTTGGACTTTTCCAGATGATGAGTTTTCTTTCAATTTTTACCACTTAGGTAGTTGTTTCCATGAAATATCCCTTATATTTCATGTCATTTAATTATTCAATTTTTGAAACAATTTATTATTAATTTAAAATAATAAGTGGTATTTGTGTTTGGATTTAATATGTTTATCAATAATATTTCCACACATGACCTAAAAGGGATTTAATTAATTTCCAATGTATAGTTTTCAAATGTTTATATTACATGTGAAGTGTTTAAAAAAATCAATGTGGATCCTAATAATGTATTCAAGGAATTAAAATTGGTGTTTGATACTAATTTTTCATTTTTAAGAGGTTCTTATAATATTTTTTCTTCTAAATGATGACCTTATAATTTTTTATGTGGTGTTTCAAAAAAATTATTTCTTTTGATATCAACAAATAAATATTTTAATTGATTGATTTCTTATGTGATCAATGAAAGTTTATTTTTGGTAAATTACTAATTTATAAATAAATACAGTGGTTTGATTTGATAATTTTATTTCATAGGATGTTTTAAAATGAGATTTTAAATAGTTTTAAATAGATTTGAATCAAAAGATTATTTTTGAATACATGTTTGAAATTTTATATATGTATTACTTTAAAATTATGGGACCCTCATGTGATCCTCTTATTGTGGTATTTTATATACTGATGTATTGGGGCCTTTAGGGTGATGTCTTATATTGATCTTCTATTATGTGATGTTTTTGGAAGCGATAAATGAAAAATTTGTTTCTAATAAGGTTATATAAGGTGATATAAGGTTTATTTTGAAATTTATATCTATAAGTGGTTTTTGTGATGGCATCATTCATTGTTTCATAATTACTTCCATTGATTGATTTCATGGGAATCCTATGAAACAATATTGGAGAACTAGTTGATTTCAATACCTAGTTAAGATTATGAACATACTAGGGAATGTTTTATAGCAAGAAAGAGTGAGCTAATGGTATTGATATGTTCCCATGAATTTTATTCACACACCGGGTGGATTATATTGTCTTTTTAGTTTTTTAGTTAAATATGGTTATTTATGGGTTATTTTATACAATACAGGGGTTATATTTCTCCAGTTTAGATTGTGTACATGAGTATGAGGGAGTTTCCTTGGATTATTTGTTCATGTTTGGTATTATTTAGTGGATTTTGATTTATGAATTATTTATACCACCTTACCATAATTGATATCAAGAAAAGAAATTTATGGTTATTGTAATTTTGATTATAATACATTTATATAATGGTGTCAGTGAAAATTTTTCTCAATTTTATTTAATATAGAAATTAATATTCAATTTTTTCATTATGTATTTTAAATGTGTTATTTATAAATCAAAGATTGAATTGTATTTTAAATGGAATATAAGAAATTATTTTTTTGACAAATAGAGTGATAGGAGGGTTGGATATGGTTTCATGTAATTTTTAATCCCACATTTCATATAAATAAAGAGATTTTAATGTGGGGATTTTGTTTCATATTTTATTTTGAGAAGAACAGTTTTATAATAGATAAACATTTTTTTTATTTGAATACACTTACCTAATTGATTTATAAATTAAAATAAAAATGTTTCTTAATTTTTTCATTTATGAATTATTATATATTAGTTTAAAAAATTATTTTATATCATATTATCAATCTAGAATTTAATATGTATCTTTTAAAGGTAATTTTATAGGCTCCTTGGTGATACCCTATAATGAATTGTTAGCTCACACCGTACATATTCAACTATATATTGGTGTGTATGTGTCTTATTTATTTTATTATCTTCCTATGTATTTATAGTAGTAATTAAATTCATCATGATTCATTTATGGACATTTGGTTACATTGAGTGACTATGGATCATGTGGATATGTTCGGTTTGTATCTTTGGTCATTATTCTATTTATGTACTAAGGTTATACCATCCATTCTAGATTTTCATTATATTAATATTTGGAAATCATTTACTCCAGACATGATTTTATAATATATAATATATTTATTTTTTAGATGAGATATTTTTTTTCATTTCTAATGTAAAAAATTTATATTTTTTGTTATTTTATATATGATTATTTTTTTATTCATGGATATCTAATATTTATATTGATCATGTTGTAATTGAGGTAAGGTCTCTCTGGGATTAGTTCTTGTGCAACAGATACAATGATTATTGGAGGGATTGGGGTAACCAGAATAGGAGGATATCTTTCATGGAGATATGCATGTTGGACCAGAAGGAACCACTAAAGAAGAAGGTGAGATGGGTGGTGTGTTGCGGTGATGTTAGGTTCTTGAAGGATAATTGGGAAGGTACTGACTTCCACTTCTTTCTAGGAATCAAAGTTCATGATATTTCTTTTAGAGATGTAATAATATTAACTCATTTCATAAATACTACACTTGATAAGGATCATAAATATCTTTATTCAATTATTATTCTAGTGAATGAACCTGATAGGTGTGTGCATATGGATTCTCTTTCCAGACGGTTCGGTATTTGTGCATTTTGTGGTAGTTACTTGCAACATCTAAGTTGGATGTGTTGGCATTGACGGTTTGGTGCAAGGAGATCCCTAAAAATTTCAACATATTGGTTTCACATTTTAGGCCCCATGAAATTCCAATTGATGATAATGTTATATGAAAGGGGATTTTGTTGGCATCATGTTGTTTGTGTTGTGTGGCCCTGGTCTTGGAAGTAGTGTGGCACATTTTTTTCATAAATAATGGGGTTGTTTATATTTGGGGATTTATGGGAAATTTCATAGGAAACATTAAATATTCAATTATATATTTTAATTTATTTAATCTTGGTTTCACAGTGCTGATCAGTTCTGTGTTTAGGTTATTTTTCTTGTGGAGGTCCTTATGGTGGTGTATTGAACTATCTGGGTGTTGAGAAACTCCATGAGGGAATGTAATAAGAACTCTCATCTAAGACGGAATATATGATTTGTGATCATGTTATAATAGATTGGTTCCCTCATTGTAGTTTTAGGTTCTTTGATCTCATCGAGAGGTATCTTGGTGAGGAACTACTTCTCCTCCCTTTGCATAGACAGTGCTAAAAATTATAGATGGATAATATGGACTTTACTACCATTGGGGATCAATTTAAAGGTGGATAAATATTATTTTAATGGTATTATGCAAGTGGAGGTATTTTGAGATATGAAAGGGGTTCATTTTATCTCAGTTTTAGCCATTTATTCAGTCTAGGATTCTCAATTGGGGCAGAAATAACAGTGATGCATGGTAGACATCAGTATTGTGAACTCTACAAACATAATGTTTTTATGGTTTAATGTGAATCTATGGTGTTGATTGGGTTCATCTATAATAAAAATTGTATAAGTTGGGACATTTCATATTTTATCAAAGACTATAGATTATTCTTGAATCAAGACATAAAAGTTAGAAATGTATTTCAAGAAGGAAATTTTATTGAAAATGTTTTTTCTAGTCAAGAGTCTTTGAGTGAGTGCATTTTAACTTACCACTATATTGGTTCTATCCACATTGACTGTAAGAGAATCATATGTGGAGACTATTTAGGTCTATATTATTTTTATACCCCATGAATTATCCCTTATCTCTTTTATTTTTTATAAGATAATAAGAAATTTAATACTGATGTGAAGTGAGGATTGAGGACACCCTTCCATCATATTGGCGATCTAGGTCCGGTGATAGTTCTAGTCAACCTAGTCTAGATCATTATAAATAGAATAAAAGCGTGGATTCCAATGGGGGCCTAGATTTTAAGAGAACACTCTTATTATTTGAGAGGTTTGGTGTATGAAGATAGTATTTTCAAGACATTAGAGTTAGGTTTAGCGAGAGAGTAATATGTTAATTTTTTCCCTAAGCCTTGATTTTTGGTTGGAATTTTTATTTTGGATTATTTTTTTACCATTAAAACTATATTGATGATGATATTGAGGTTTTTGATTGCCATTTGCATTGTGTGAATTTCCATTTTTTCTTTTAGGAAGAAAATATAAAATTAATCAAAGTTATATAGTAGGATTTTATAGATTAATTAACTAAGAAGTTACCATGTTCATGATATTGAAAACATTTTAGGAGCGGACATAAGATTATCACATGGACCTTCAATTCACGAATCTTTATCAAGAGTAGTTTCACATCCTATTTGGATTTTTTATTTAGGACCAATGATCCTTGGGATTCATTGACTGATTCTTAGTGTTATTAAAATAATTATGATGTGTCTTGTAATATGTTGATATTGTGGGAATGAATTTTGTTGGGAAATGTGGTTATATATTACTTATTAGTATTTTTTGACGATTATTTTTGTGTGTGAATGGATTACTTTCTATGGAAATTTTTTTAAATGATTCCATAGTGATTATTTATAAAACAATTTATGTTTCTAGGTAATTTTATAAACCCACCTAACTAATCATATTTAAATTTTATTGACTATTTTTGAGAATTATATTAATAGGGATTAATTTTATGTCGTATATAATTTTTTTAAAAAAACCTAAAAGGGATAAAAATTTGGTAATACAAATATTATCATGAAAATTAAAAATAGATTATTTATTTCTAAAAAACTTTTTGGTTTTATAATAATTATGTTATTAGTATTTTGGTTCTTTAACCTTCAGTTGTTTTTAAACATCTTGAATCATTCAAATTAATTTTTAGTGTGTAATGTTTTCAGATAGAAATTTGATTTTCTATGAACATTTTTTAATTAATGATGTTTTTATTTTAAATTATAAAGAAAATAGTAAATATTATTTAGTTTTCTAAATGAGGTAGAATGTGTTAAAGTTAACATTTTTATTCAAAGATTTATTTCCATTGATATGAGTTGTGGAACTCCTTGCTAATGGTTTTTGGGTTAAAATTATATTATTATCATGTTTTTTCACTTTTTTTAAAATTGTGTGTTTGTATTATTCGATCAATAAATATTCGGATTATTTTATGCAGTTTAAGAAACATTATTCGGTTGGGTCAATGTTTTTTGTTATTAAAAGTAATCCACCAATAGGGTTATTGAGTATTGTTAAGGTATTTATCCTTAAGGTTATTTACAATTAGAATTCTATCAATTGAGTGGAAGATATTATAGTTCTTTCTTAATTTTTTTTAGTGTGTCTTGTATATCTATTCAAGAAGTTATTTATTTTTGGGAGTTTTTCTATAACCATTTAGGTGGATAATCCATTGGGTTTTGAGCCTCAATTTTTAGAGTGAGTGATTGGTGAAGGAAAATGGTTTCTATTTTCTATTATTTTTCTGGTGGTATCCATTCAGTCCAAATATAATTTGTGTGTTCTAGTGCGAAACCCCAATTAATTATAATACCTAGTGGTTGTAAACTCCTAGAGCTTGATAGATGTTTTTAATTTCATTGTTAGTTGTATTCTGTGAAGAAGATGGTGG
This sequence comes from Viscum album, assembly GCA_963277665.1. Lineage (NCBI taxonomy): Eukaryota > Viridiplantae > Streptophyta > Magnoliopsida > Santalales > Viscaceae > Viscum > Viscum album. Next base: position 1,890,642,965 of record OY728165.1, on the reverse strand, counting down.
AATCAATTAAATACATGGTCTGGATTAGGGTGATGATCTATTTTGGGATTGTTTATCAAATGGGTAAGAATGATTGAGGTCTCAATGTGATCTTCATTTTTTGTATTATTTATGTCCATTTTTGGTTTCTATTTTCCAAGGTATGAATATTTTGGGATCTTCGTGCCTCATCTTGTGTTGTCTTATGTGGTTTATTTGTGAGGTAGCATTTTTGTGAGAGATATTCATGAGGCTTTACATTGATAGTTTATATATAGGTATGTTGAGGGTGAGTGCATGGGTAGTAGGGATGGGTAGTTAATTGTTGTTAGATAATGATAGATACTAGATTGAATCCTTTATTCATGATCACTAGGAGACAATGTTCTAGGAGTCTAATCCAAGCTTACCCTTTGATTTAGTTATGCGAACTATGGACAGAACCATGATGTAACAAATTCAGCATGTTCTAGAATGTTTTTCTATTTTCTGAGGGATGTGAAGATTTTGGAAACCTATTCTGGTGATGTAAGTGTGTTCCATGGTATTAGGGTCTTTTATAAACCTTTTTTTATTGTGATTCATTTATAATACTTTACCCAATTTCATAGTGGATAATTATGACTAGTGGGATTATATGGTTCCCTTTGGTAAATTTTGAATTAAATTTTTTCAAGGAAATTTTATTTTTATTGAAGTGGATTAATGTTTTCTTACCATTATAGAAAAATTAAAAATGGTGGGGAGACCTATAATTGGTCTTATTTATTTTAGAGATACATCATTGGTGCTTAGCATTTTCATCATGGTATAGATTATTGGTTTATGTTTAAATATTTTTTGAGGATTTTTGGAAGCTTCATGATATGAACTATTCCTTTCAGAGGATTTCTATAGTTTTCCCCACCCTCCCACCTCTTTATTATTGTTTTAAAACTTTTAGCTTTTCATTGACTCTGTCTTTGTTATTGAATTTCATGAGGATAAAAGTAGCATGGTTAGAATAATTTTAATACTCCCATGACTTTGTAGTATTTAATTTCAATGATTTTTCATATTATATTTATTAAATTATTTTCATGGTTTTTGGTCACCATGGAGTGAGTTTCTAGGTGAGAGTAACCTCACCACAGTATTGTGTTTGAGCACCATAGGCAGGTGGTGGTCTAGTAGATGTCCATGGTGATAACCACACTAAAATATTTATTTCCATAGGGAATAGTGGTTTCCTTATTAAAAATGGGTGAATAAAAAATTCATGATGGAAATTTTGGGTTCTTGTGGTGATTCTATAGGTTACAAAGGAGCATGTGGGATTAAATGGTGTCCTCTACATTATATCATATGGTTTGGGGTCATTTGGGGTAAACCATGAGAACTCCAACGTGTAAAGCACATTGCTGGGAGTAATTGTGTGCTATATCTAAACAAATAAGGTAAGTGCTCATCCAATGAAATGGGCATGTCCAGAGACTTTGGGATCTACATGGGGGTGTCCCGTAGCATCCATGAAGTTGTGGTGGTTCCAAGCTACATAAAATGTGGTGACTATCTAAATTTTCAACTCATTGATTTTTATAGCCTTCGACCTCCACTTTACCTCTTTCTTATTCGACCATATTGGTGACTCTTCTAAGTGATATATATCTACATTTTTCATTATATTTGTTTTCACTTATTCCAAAAATTATATTGTATTTATAGTGGTAATTTCATCTATTGTGAAATTATATTCATAAAGATATCTACACATGGAATTTAATTAACACATAAAAATACCATGATTTAAGGAAGATTCTACAATGTGTTACAAATGTATTATTTTAAAATATGTTTATTACAGGAAAAGTATTAAAAAAATAACATGTCTCTCTTTAAAATGTATTCAATGATTTAAAAGGTTCATTTTACACCATTGTTGTATTTTAAATACGTTCACAGAATTAATTGTCATTCAAAGTTAGACATTATTTTTTAAGAGGTGTCTGATGAAAAGGGTTGTGTTGAGCCAGATAAAAAAAATTGATTTCTATGTTTATAGCCTATAAATAGATTTATGGATTTATATCCTATGTGATAATTTTAAGGATGATTTGTTGAAATTGATTTATTTCTGAATGAATTTAAAGGGTTAGTTTGATATTTTTAATGGATATTTTTAAATGAGATTTAAAATAAATTGAAATAGATCTATATCCCAAGATTTTTTTATCAAGGTGCATTTGGAATTTTATAAATATATTACTATGAAATTGTGGGACCATTATTTAGGACCCTTGTTATTTTTTTTTGATATACTCATATATTTTGTAATATAGGGTGATATCTTACAATGTCATTCTATTATGTGATACTATGGTATAGATTCAAATAAAATGATTATATCATGTGATATTACTAGAGTTTTTATGGGGTTTATTTTGAAATATTTCATTAGTGTTGATTATGTTATAGACTTGTACCTTGTTCTATTCCCACCACTATTGATTAATATAGTAGGGATCCTCAGAAAATATTCTATATATTTGGATGAGTGAAAGACCTAGTACATATTGTGATCTCATAAGGGAATGTTCCTTAATTATACATGATATTATAATAGGATAGATAAGTTACTATTAATGCTAAGCACTCTAATGATGGATTATATGGATTGGATGGTTCTTAAGGAATGCCGTGATGTTGATGGATTCTTTGAGTTTTACATAAGGTTTTTTGTTTCCAATTTAGATCATGTTACTTATGTCATATATACTTTGAAATTATTCTTTGTTCACATTAAGTATTATTTAAGGAATATGACAGAATGAATTGTTTGAATTGATAATCCACAATTGATCACTTGAATCTATTTTTTGATTATTCCTAATCTATTTAGGCTATATTTATATCTTTTGGCCGATTAAATGTTTTTTTCAATTCTATTTTTTATTATGATTTACATTCATTATTTTTCTAAAAGGATTTTGAAGGTGTAAATTATTAAATGATGTGTTAATTGTTTTCTAAATTGGATTTCATAAATGATTTTGTGAAAAGAGGGTAAGGAATGGGGGAGATACTATATCTTTTATTTTAGAATACATATTGTTATAGTTTTAATGGAATTTAAATTAATGTTTTAAAATCTTATTTAACATTAAAATATTTGGTTTTAGACCATATAATCTTTGTTCTCTACTAAAATTTTTACCTTTTGTTTTTTGAATGAAAAATGAAAAATAATTATACTATTTTTCTGTATGAAATACTATTGAAAATTGGAAATTTATATTTTAAATATTATATATAAAATAGAATTTATTGGATTTCCATTCAAGTAAATTAAATGGATTACTTAGTGAGATCAATATGGGAACGTGTAGTCCACACCCTGCATATTAACTAGTTTATGGTTGTGTATGAAATATAATTTTTTTCAGATCCCATGGTCTTTTATCCTGTTTGGATGTTTCTATTGGTGTTTTGATGAATTTTTAATTAAATTGGTTGATCGTGGGTCATATGGAGATGTTTGGGAGGTATCTCATGTTTTTTTTCGGTTGAGGTTACCTATGTCTTTTTTGTTGTCCATTATATTTATATTTGGATTTATTTTATTCATTCCTTGATTATATGATTTTTTATACTTATTTATGAGTTTATAAATATGTTTATATCCTTGAGCCTTTATTTTGGATAAATTTATTTATTTTATATTGGCTTATATTGAATTCACGGATATCTAATCATTGGATAGTTTATGCCAGAATTTGGTAGTTCCCACTACTTCTTTATCATAATACTATATATGGGTAAACTATTCCGAATTGAATTTTCTTAATACCAAGGAACTATTTTATTTCTTTTGTATATTATGAACTCGCTTTAATTATAGTGTAAATTTTTATTGGGTAATTTTTCAGGAATTCTTGGGCTGATTTGTTATACCAACCATCATAACACATCCTAGTATGTAAAGGGATTAGATGTATTTTTAGATTTTTTAATTTTATATCATTATAGGGATGAAATAATGAAATATGAATTTCATAAATTTAGATTAAAATAATTTTTTAAGAGAGTTAATTTATTTTGGCACAATATATTGAATCAAATTTATCCTTAATATATGTGATGTACAAGACATAGATTATTAAATGGTTCATAATATTTCAGAATTTATTTCTATTATCTAAATGAATAGGTTAAACCCACATTAGTTGATAATGTAGTTTACAACATTATAAATGATGATTTTATTAAGTTAGGTAAAAATTACCAAGAGCATAAAACATTAGATGATCCACATATTTATGTCACAAATATTAATTATCCTTTTAAAACAACTTGAAAACATTATCAAGATGATAACATATTAATTGATATATTTTTTAGAATGATACAATAGAAATCTTAAGTGATAAATAAATTTCCTTTTCTAACATTTCCAATTTATGAAATCATGAATAATATAAAGAATGTGAAAAATATTCAAAAATATAATTTCTATTTATATATTACAATATCAAGTTCCTATGAGGGTTTACAAATAAATAAATATCATTGATATTGGAATGGATGAATAATTTTTTTCTTATGTAAGGATCACTACATAATTTTATGTGACTTACACCATTATTGTAACACCCCAGGTAAATAAAGAATATGACATCATTATATTTATCCATATTTGTGAATAAAATATTAATATTACTTTAAAGGGGATGCTATGCTCGATGGCGCACCCAATACGCAACAACGAGTTTCTTGGGAATCTTACGTTGCACTCTAATAATAAAACAATATTATTTAAATTGATAGTTAACGCCTAGCCATTGTAATGACAACAATGAACAGAACTAACCAAAAAATGATTATATATGTTTGAAAAATATTTTTACTCTTTACAATAAATTTTAGAGGATCAAAAATGCGAATGAATCCAGTTTTTAAGCGTAAACATTCTAATATTCTTGAAAAGGTCGATTAACCGCCTTTTGATGGAGAACCCCTTTTAAATCCACTTTTTGAAAATTTTCTAAGCTCTATTTTGCAAAATAAACATATTATTTATGATTGGGACATTGAAATTTACCTTGGGTTAATTTTTGGTATTTTTCTGACAATGTTCATTTTTCAATGAATAGTGAAAAATACTGCATTTTACATCAAAACTGATTTTTCATATAATTTAATTATATTGATATATTATCTCTTTAATTTGTCTTAAAGTGTAATTAAAATATATTTTTACCATTTAATTAAATTAAGGTCATTGGGATTAATTTTACTTTGAAATTACGCATAAACAAGTGCCAAACTTTTCATAAATATTGTTTCTAAAAAACCCGCTATTTGTTTTGACAACGGGATGTTTTTTTTAAATTAATTATTTCAATTTTTTTTTGTAATTTGGTAAAATTAATTACATATTTGGAATCATAAGGTCCAAATTCTGTAATTAAGACTCTTTTTTTGGACATTATGAATAGTAACGACGGTAATTATCTTTAATTATCTTGATTAATGAGTAATCGGGTAGTTAAAGATAATAAGATAATATCATAATAATTCAAAATGACCACAAAATGTGTCCTAAGGCTACTGGTTGTCTCACGTCCGACCATGGGATGCCTTGTGCCAAACTTTGGGGCCCCATGGAATCACTTTTGTGAGAAAGTGACTCTTTATCTTTTTATTTTTAAAGGATGTTAAATGTAACAAAGAATGTATCACCTAAGAGAAATATTTTTAAATTTGTCTAAATAAATGATATTTTGGTCTATAAATAGTAATTGGAAAGCTAAAAATATTTCCTACACCATAGTATTTTTTTATAATTTTTAGACATTAAATAAATTGAATTATTTATGACATCATGATGATGCAGTGATGACCTCATTATTTAACGATTTAAATAAAATGGAAAGATAATGTAATATATAAGACCTAAACATGTCCAAAACCTATTTTATGAGTGGATTTAGAACCATTATCACCTTATCCTTGAAATACATCAATGTGGGACATTTAAAATCCGAAACTCTTTTGAAAATAAAGTAACATTTTGTAACTTTACAAGAGTGCCCCTCCTCTCCTCTTATAAAAGGCACCCACATCTACCTCTTTACCCACACTTCCAAAGCCATTTTCCCTTCCAAACCCTTCCCCTTTCATCTCTCCACATCCCTCTATAACTCCTTGAAGACTCACTTTGGGCAGAATCCTTTCCAAGGAAGCCTTTGAGCTCAAATCAATGGAAGTTACCCGATTTAAAGGTAATGTCTTCACTTGAGTCCTTTTGTTTTATTTTGCCTCTCCAACCCCCTAAAAACTTTTTATTCATTTCTTTTGTAACAACTACAGTATCTTCAATATACAAGGATGTTTTTTTAAGAATTATTCGAGCTACACTTATACACACCTATATCTAATGGTTAAAGAACATACTGTTTCCGTGGATGGCGAATTTCTGCCTCACGAAACGATGATTGTTAAACACTCATATAACACCTTCAAAGGTGGAAATTAAGATGTCACTATATTTATATATGATATATAATATGTTTATGTTTTACTTAAGATTCTGTATTTTTCTTTTTTTTCATACCTTTATGGTTTCCATTGTGGGTAAACACGATAATTTCATTTTAGGAAGTGCGGACTACCGCCCCATCAAAGTGATGTGATTTGTTAATGCCCTATGTGGGATGTATAAAGGATGGATTTAAAGTTATTATATATGATGTTATACTGGAATTATAATATACCTCTATATCATTATTATTTCTTTCCATTAATATATGAGATAGAAATGAAAGTAGCGTTCATGCATACGTACGGCTTACCGTCTCCATGAACGGTGCATTTCATTTCTTATTCCCAAATGTAATGTATTATTATGAGTACATATATATAATAGATATATATGATTTATGTTAAATCTAAATGATTAATATAATTCTGTAATTAAAATATACATACCTCTCATTTAGTGGTAATTCCATTAATATGACAAAGAAATGAAAGTAGCGTTCATGCGTACGTACGGCTTACCGTCTCCCTGAACGGTGAATTTCATTTCTTACCTCTAAATGATTATGTAATATTATAAATACATGTATATTCTGGATATATATGATATATATGATATCCAAATCATGAATATCATTCTGGATATAATGAACCATTGACCACACGAACAACATGTAATTGTAAGAAGTAAACTTTCGACTTAAGAACCAAATATCGACAAAACAAACATTATTAACTTAAATGATAACATAATGTATATAAAATGTAAATAAGTGATACAAAAAGAATAATGAACTTGAAAAAGGTTATTAAGAAAATATAAATTAACTCATGTTTATTATTCAAGACGTTAAAGAACGATCGAGTCAAGTCGGACCCGAGGTAAGGGATCCTACTCCTCTCTTTCTTTTTAAGTACACTCTTTTATGTCATTACTTTTAAGCTCATCTTTTTTGTGATTGGAATGTTATTTTATATTACCCTTACTGTAATTTTTATGTTCATATTATGAGACACCCTATTCTCTCTCATCAATCCATTTTGGAAGTTTTGAATGGCGCCGTTAGGCTGCTGAATTTTCGTAAGGGATCCAACCTCTCTATTTCTTTTTAAGTACTCTCATTTATGTCATTTTTCTTAAGCCCATATTTATTATGTTTGGGGATGTTATTTTATATTCCTAATAATTTAATTTTTATGTTCATATTATGGGAGATGCTATTTGATCTCATAAATCCATTTTTGGAAGTTTTAATTGGCGCCGTTAGGCTGCCGAGTTTTCGTAAGGGATTATTCTTCTCACTTTTATTCCCGTGACATTTGTGCTACGTTTGCCACTATTTCCTTTGATTTGTGTATGTAATGACCATTATTATACACTTTGTGTAGTATAATTTTATTTATGGGTATTTACATCTTCATTGTATGACCCTTCTTCCATGGGGTGTACTTTTCGAAAGTTACCAAACTCGGTAAGGGGACCATTCACCCTCCTTTTTTAAGACTTCTTTTGTTATGTCTTTTAATTCACATACTATTATGTTGGTATATGTTCTTCTATATCCTTATTTATGTAAATTTTAAGTCCAAGTGATGAGATCCCTTTATCTCTCTCATCAACCCTTTTTGTAAAATTTTATGTGACGCCGTTAGGCTGTTGAATTTTACCAAGGGAACTTCTTAACCCAATTTTGATTTCTTTGGGTTCAACATGTAGTTATTGAATATGTCATCTTTTGAATATGTGTGAATAACCTTTGGTTGTTTTAAACTTAATATCCACTTATATTGGGTGTATTTATATTTGTCACACATAATTATGAGATTGATTTATCCTTAATTTAAGGATACCTTCTTTATAATGGATTTCATCTCGTTTTACATTTCTTTTGAGACTTCATAGTTGTTATGCACCAATTCACTCTTATATGGTGTGTATACTGTCCTTTGACATATTATATCATGAATCCCTTTATTATAATGATATTATAATGTTCAGATTAAATGTTATTCCGCTATTATTTTTATTCAAGAGTCTCTCATTTTGTTAAAAACTATTTAACAAATATATCATTTTAAATGTTTTAAATATTTATTATTATAATTTTTTAACTTTAATGTCCATGTTTTCAAAATGGTTTTCAGTATTTATTTATATCGACATTAATGTTTTAAAATTATAATTCCATTAAAAGCTTCAATGTGGTATGGGACACATTGATTCAAAAATCTCTTTTAAATGGTTTTTGAAAATGGATTGATTAATTCAATATCTGGGAATTACTTATTGTGATTGAAAATGAAATGTTTTTATTGAAATGTTTATATTTTCAATATTTTATGTGTAATGATGGTACTTGGACATTTTATGGGTGGTTACGTGATAAACCATATGACGGGTGGTGTCGTGAATACCAGGACGGGTGGAAACGTTATAACCTTCAATGCATTGGGTATGGAAGTCAGCTGTATGGCTATTCCATTAAGTATGTATGGAAGTTGGCCGAATGGATCTTCCATTATGTGATATGTGTGGAATTCGACATTATGGTGATTCCACTTAAGTATGTTTATGTCCCAAGTTACATTTATATGTTATGTGTTCTTTATATGGGTTTTATGGTAATCCTTTGGTTACAAAAGGGTAAGTAATGATATTTTATTTAGTGAAGAGTTTTTACTACTTCATGAAGGTGAAGGTATTACTTTGATAAAGTATACATGGTTTACTTGTTGTTTTGAATAACTAACAGTTTTCATTCTTTGTGTATCCCTTACTGAGATTTTTATGCTCACCCCAAGTTTTTTTGAAATGTTTTTCACAGGACTTAATGTGGAATAGGGTGAAGGATGGGATCAAGGGAAAGTCATGCTATCTAAAACATGGAACTAGACATGTTTCTTATTAAGAGTTTTTATTTTATGGAAACATAGTGGATGCGTCTACTTTGTAATATTTTGAGATGTAATAGTTATGTCCTAATTCTCTAAAAATATAAACCTGAAAAGATCCTCAATGTGAATTATTCATTTAATTCAATATTAAGTAAGGTTTAAGGTGGGGGTCTTATAGTTGGTATCAAAGGTCAGTTTAGATAACTTTAGAGGTTAGGGTATTCTTTAAGCATAAGTGACATTACAATAATGGTTAGGATTTTAGAAAGAGTCATAGTTTTTAGATAAAGTGAATGAGTAATTATATCTTCCTCATTATTACATGATGGTTTTTTGATATACTCACACTGATCCTTTTTGGTTTTAGTAAATGGCTGGATCTAGCAAGAACCAAAGTAACGGTGGATGTGAAGGAAAATGTGACAGTTTTCTGAGCGATCAGCTGAATGATATGGGAGATGCAATGAGAACTCTTGTGTTTATCCTCAACCAACTATCTGGAGTCATGATTGACCACCTAAACCTTGGTGATTTCTATAAGGCATCATATATGCGAGAAACAAATCCCTATAGAACTACAGGTAATAATCATAAAGGTAAGTGTGTACAAAAACCTATGTGTCAAAGATGTGGAAATAAAAACCTAGGAAAATGTTTCAAACGGATAGAAATATGCTATAGATGTGGAAATGAAGGTCATAAAGAAAGAACCTGCCATGGATAAAGGAAGCATCCAGTTGACTCGAGGAAAGGGAAAGAAGTTCTTTCTGAGGGATCAATTGAATGTTTTAAATGTTGTGTGCATGGTCATTATGCAAACACATTTCCTATGAATAAGTTTCGTGAATGGGATCACCAAGGCCATACAAATATTCGTTTACCAATACCTAATGCCATTCCGATTGAGGAAGAAGAAACTGAAAATGACCAATCAAAGGTATGGATTATTTCATGACTATTATTTTCCTATTTTGGAATCTTAGGATATGATTCATGATTTTTTTGTAGGAAAGAATTATTTCAGAATAAGTTGGATGGGAATGGTTAATGGATCATGAAGAATGTTGAATGAGTAAGATGTCGACATATAAGGGCTTCAAGAGTTATGGTGAAATTCTTAAGAGTATTAGGTCTCTTTTGATGATGGGGTTACATTAGAAGACTTTTTATATTATTTTTAACCTTGATGTTTAATATATGAAAATTTTATTCAAGAAATAGTTATCTTTTCTTTTGTGGGCATAGTTATAAAGAACCATTTGGGTCTATATGATCCTTACTTTTGATGTAATTATGAGTTACTATATGTTATGATTCAAGTGAAAGGCATGAGATAAAATTGAGGTTAAATTATGTTATGGTTATTTTTTATGATTTTATCCCTTTTTGGAGAATGATTTGAGAATTATATAGTTTTGGAAAAAGGACAACACACAGACCATGTGACTACCCGTCGTGTCGGACAAAGCTGCGGGAATTGAACCCACAACCAAAGTGTGACTGGTATTTATCGCCTACCACTGGACTACGTGATGTCCCTAGTTAGTTTGACTGATTCTTTTTAGTTATATGATTTTATGAATTAAGGGTAAGTTGATTTTGGGTTATTTATTAAAATTATTAACCTATCATGGAAGATATGTGATTAGGTTAATTACTTTTCAATACGAGACTTTAGGAGCAACTGATGTTGTTTGGAGATAAATGTTACGACTTAACTTGGAAGACTATGTGACTAAATCCTTCAAATATTTGGGTTTCAATCTTAGATTAGTTTACTTTGAAGAAATTTATGGACAAATTGTTTACCGGATGGTCCATGTTGAACTTTGGGTTTCGTGGGAAAAATTTTAGAGATTAAGCATAAATTTTCTTTTTAAAGGGTTATCATTTTCTGGATTATCTGATCTTGTATTAATCTTTTTGGTTTTGGTTTTGGTTAAATCCCAAAGACACGGGAAGTATATAGTTCTCTTTGGTGGATTAGGTGATTCTCTAGAAGTTTATTATAGTACTCTTAATACGAACAAGTCTTCCTAAATACTCGTCTTTTGGTGAAAATATGAGTTTGTGTAAGGAATCTAATAAATGTTGAAAGTCAACATGATAAGTGATTATGTTTCCTTATGAATAAATTCCTCAATAAAAAGTAACATAAAACAAAATGTTGTCTATTAACTTTTCCTTCTGGGGAATCAAATACCATTTAACCCATCACAAGTTTGTGATTTTCTTATGGTTAACTTTCTCCTAGACATGTTTACTATCACTCTCCCTTGAGAACATGACCCTTTTCTTTTTATTCCATGTCCATGTTTTCCTACATGGAATCCTAGTTTGGGTTAACTCAGGTGACCTCTGTACTTATCTTTCTTTATTTTAAAGTGATTTTTTTACCAACTCTTGTTCCGATGTGGGACTTTCAAGGATGTTTCCAAGTTCAATTTTAAAATTGCGAGGACACAATTCCCAGAATAGGGGAAGGATGCAACACCCCAGGTAAATAAAGAATATGAAATCTTTATATTTATCTATATTTGTGAATAAAATATTAATATTACTTTAAAGGGGATGCTATGCTCGATGGCGTACCCAATACGCAACAACGAGTTTCTTGGGAATCTTACCTTGCACTCTAATAATAAAATAATATTGTTTTAAATGGTAGTTAACGCCTAGCTGTTGTAATGGCGGGAATGAAAATAACTAACTACAAAATTATTATATATGTTTGAAAAATATTTTTACTCTTTACAATAAATGTTATAGGATTAAAAATGCAAATGAATCTAGTTTTAAGCGTAAACATTATAATATTCTTTAAAAGGTTGATTAACCGCCTTTTGATGGCGAACCTCTTTTAAATACACTTTTTGAAAACTTTATAAGCTCTATTTTTCAAAATAAACATATTATTTATGATTGGGACATTTAAATTTACCTTGGGTTAATTTTTGGTATTTTTCTGACAGTGTTCATTTTTCAATGAATAGTGAAAAATACTGCATTTTACATCAAAACTGCTTTTTTCATGTAATTTAATTATATGGTTATATTATCTTTTTATTTTGTTTTAAAGTGTAACTAGAATATATTTTTACCATTTAATTCAATGATGGTCATTGGGATTAATTTCACTTTGAAATTAGACATAAACAAGTGCCAAACTTGTCATAAATATTGTTTCTTAAAAACATGCTATTTGTTTTGACAACGAGAAGTATTTTTTAAATTAATTATTGCAATTTATGTGTTTTGAATTTGGTAAAATGAATTACATATTTGGAATCAGAGGGTCAAAATTATGTAATTAAGACTCTTTTGTTTTTGGACATTATGAATAGTAACGACAGTAATTATCTTTAATTATCTTGATTAATGAGTAATCGGGTAGTTAAAGATAATATGATAAAATCATAATAATAACTAATGACCACCAAATGTGTCCTAAGGATACTGGTTGTCTCATGTCCGACCATGGGTTTCCTTGTGCCAAACTTGGGGTCCCCATGGAATCACTTTTGTGAGAAAGTGACTCTTTATCTTTTTATTTTTAAAGGATGTTAAATGTAACAACGAATGTATCACCTAAGTAAAATATTTTTAATTTTTTCTACATAAATGATATTTTGGGATATAAATATTCATTGTAAAGATAAAAAGATTTCCTACATCATTGTATTTTTTTATAATTTTTATACATTAAATAAATTGAATTATTTATGACATCATGATGATGCAGCGATGACCTCATTATTTAACGATTTAAATAAAATGGATGGATAATGTAATATCTAAGACCTAAACATGTCCAAACCCTATTGGATGAGTGGATTTAGAACCCTTATCACATTAACCTTGAAATACATCAATTTGGGACCTTTAAAATCCGAAAATCTTTTGAAAATAAAGTAACATTTTGTTACTTTAAAAGAGTGCCCCCTCTCCTCTTATAAAAGGCCCCCACCTCTACCTCTTTACCCACACATCCAAAGCCTTTTTCTCGGACAAACCCTGCACATTTCATCTCTCCACATCCCTCTATAACTCCTTGAAGCCTCAATTTGGGCAGAATCATTTCCAAGGAAGCCTTTGAGATCAAATCAAAGGAAGTTACACGATTTAAAGGTAATGTCTTCACTTGAGTCCTTTTGTTTTATTTTTCCTCTCCAACCCCCTAAACTCTTTTTATTCATTTATTTTGTAACAACTACAGTATATTCAATATACTAGTATGTTGTTATAAGAATCATTCTAGCTACACTTACACACACCTACATCTAATGGTTAAAGAACATACTGTTTCCGTGGATGGAGAATTTCTGCCTCACGAAACGATGATTGTTCAACAGTCATATAACACCTTCAAAGGCGGCCATTAAGATGTCACTATATTTATATATGATATATAATATGTTTATTTTTTACATAAGCTTCTGTATTTTTATTTTTTGTCATACCTTTATGGTTTCCATTGTGGGTAAACACGATAATTTCATTTTAGAAACTGCAGACTACCTCCCCCTCAAAGTGATGTGATTCGTTAATGCCCTATGTGGGACATATAAAAGATGTATTTAAAGTTATTATATATGATTTCATACTGTAATTATAATATACCTATATATAATTATTATTTCTTTCCATTAATATATGAGATATAAATGAAAGTAGCGCTCATGCGTACGTACGACTTACTGTCTCCATGAACGATGCATTTCATTTCTTATCCCCAAATGTAATGTATTATTATGAGTACATATATATAATAGATATATATGATTTATATTACATCTAAATGATTAATATAATTCTGGAATTAAAATATACATACCTCTCATTTAGTTGTAATTCCATTAATATGACAAAGAAATGAAAGTAGCGTTCATGTGTACGTACGGCTTACCGTCTCCATGAATGGTGCATTTCATTTCTTTCCTCTAAATGATTATGTAATATTATAAATACATGTATATTATATATATATATGATATATATGATATACAAATAATTAATATCATTCTCGATATAATGAACCTTTGACCACACGAACAACATGTAATTGTAAGAAGTTCACTTTCGACATAAGAACCAAATATCGACAAAACAAACATTATTAACTTAAATGATTACATAATGTTTATAAAATGTAAATAAATGATATAAATGGAATAATGAACTTAAAAATGGTTATTAAGAAAATATAAATTAACTCAGGTTTATTATTCAGGACGTTAAAGAACGATCGAGTCAAGTCAGACCTGAGGTAAGGGATCCTACTCCTCTCTTTCTTTTTAAGTACACTCTTTTATGTCATTCCTTTTAAGCTCATATTTATTATGATTGGGATGTTATTTTATATTAGTATTACTGTAATTTTTATGTTCATATGATTAGAGACCCTATTATCTCTCATCAATCCATTTTGGATGTTTTGAGTGGCGCCGTTGGGCTGCTGAATTTTCATAAGGGATCCAACCTCTCTATTTCTTTTTAAGTACTCTCATTTATGTCATTTTTCTTAAGCCCATCTTTCTTATGTTTGGGTATGTTATTTTATATTCCTAATACTTTAATTTTTATGTTAATATTATGGGAGACCCTATTTGATCTCATATATCCATTTTTGTAAGTTTTAAGTGGTGCCCTTAGGCTGCCGAGATTTCGTAAGGGATTTTTCATCTCACTTTTATTCCCGTGACATTTATGCTATGTTTGCCACTATTTCATTTGAGTGGTGTATGTAATTCCCATTATTATACACTTCTCATAGTATAATTTTATTTATGGGAATTTACATCTTCATTTTATGACCCTTCTTCCGTGGGGTGTACTTTTCAAAAGTTTCCCAACTCGGTAAGGGGACCTTTCACCCTCCTTTTTTTAAAGACTTATTTTGTTATTTCTTTTAATTCACATACTATTATGTTGGGATATGTTCTTCTATATACTTATTTATGTAAATTTTATGTCCAAGTGATGAGATCCCCTTTATCTCTCTCATCAACCCTTTTTGTAAAATTTTATGTGACGCCGTTAGGCTATCGAATTTTACCAAGGGAACTTCTTAACCCAATTTCAATTTCTTTGGGTTCAACATGTAGTTATTGAATATGTCATCTTTTGAATATGTGTGAATAAACTTTGATTTATTTACACTTAATATCCACTTATATTGGGTATATTTATATTTTTCACACATAATTATGAGATTGATCTATCCTTTATTTAAGGATACCTTCTTTATAATGGATTTCATCTCATTTTACATTTCTTTTGAGACTTCATTGTTTTTATGCACTAATTCACTCTTATATGGTGTGTATACTGTCCTTTGACATATTATATCATTAATCCCTTTATTCTCATGATATTATAAAGTTCAGATTAAATGTTATTCTGCTATTATTTATATTCAAGAGTCTCTCATTTTGTTAAAAACTATTTAACAAAAATATCATTTTAAATGTTTTAAAAGATTAATTATTCTAAATCTTTATCTTTAATGTCCATGATTTCAAAATGGTTCTCAGTATTTATTTATATGGAAAATAATGTTTTAAAATTATAATTCCATTAAAAGCTTCAATGTGGTATGGGACACTTTGATTCAAAAATCTATTTTAAATGGTTTTTGAAAATGGATTGATTAATTCAATATCTGGGAATTACTTATTGTGATTGAAAATGAAATTTTGTTATTGAAATTTTTATATTTTCAATATTTTATGTGTAATTATGGTACTTGGACATTTTACGGGTGGTTACGTGATAAACCATATGACGGGTGGTGCCGTGAATACCAGGATGGGTGGTTACGTTATAACCTCCAATGCATTGGGTATGGAAGTCAGCCGTATGGCTATTCCATTAAGTATGTATGGAAGTGGCCGAGTGGATATTCCATTAAGTGATATGTGTGGAAGTCGACCTTTTGGTTATTCCACTTAAGTATGATTATGTCCCAAGTTACCTTTATATGTTATGTGTTCTTTATATGGGTTTTATGGTAATCCTTTTGTTACAAAAGGTTAAGTAATGATATTTTAATTAGTGAAGAGTTTTTACTACTTCATGAAGGTGAAGTTATTACTTTGATAAAGTATACATGATTTACTTGTTGTTTTGAATAACTAAATGTTTTCATTCATTGTGTATCTCTTACTGAGCTTTTTTTGGTCACCCCAAGTTTTTTTTTGAAATGTTTTTCACAGGACTTAATGTGGAATAGGGTCAAGGATGGGATCAAGGGAAAGTCATGCTATCTAAAACATGTAACTAGTCATGTTTCTTATTAAGAGTTTTTTTTTATGGAAACTTAGTGGAAGTGTCTACTTTGTAATCTTTTGAGATGTAATAGTTATGTCCTAATTCTCTATAACTCTAAACCTGAAAAGATCCTCAATGTGAATTATTCATTTAAATCAATATTAAGTAAGGTTTAAGGCCGGGGCCTTATAATTATTATTAATATTATACTTTTTTATACAAAGATACACGCATGTACCAATGATTGTAGTTTTTACTAGGGAGAATATTCTAATAAAGAAGAGTGAAAAATATGTTATACTATTAACTAATTTATGAAAAATATGGATATTATCCAAAATCAACATACTTATATGAATGAAAAGAACAATAAGGAAATAAGTATGTTATTATGGTACTTTTAAATAAAACTTGGACGGGGAATATTGTTTATGTCAGTTAAAACCATAAAGACTATTATATGTCTTTCATTGGACAAAAAAATGATGAGTTTGTGTGAGATCTGGGAGATTAAAATATTATAATAACATCAATTAATTATATTCTGACTTCTATTCTTGTACAAAAAATATGTATTTGAGATTTATATCATATGGATTCAACCCTTTTTGGTCTTTTAGGAGAAAATATTGATTGTATAATGTTTTTTTGATCCCTACTAATTCACCTCCCTTAATGTGTATTAAAAAAACATCATTCATCATATTGTTTTTTATTAATAGATAGAAAACTCCAAAAAATAACATTTATTCCTATTTACATCCTATTATAAATGAAATTAAAAAGTTGTTAAAAAATGGTGTACATTCATATGATGTTTAACCCATTAAAATATTCATAATAAAATTTTCTCTAATGTGGACCATCAATGACTTTTCTTGACATGGAATTTTTTTAGATGGAACATACACACCAATTTGGATTTTCAAGTTTCTATCTATGATTTTCAGCCACAATAGTGGTCTTCTTTAATAAATGGTATTTCTTGTATCATCATAAATTACATGATATATCCCAAAAACATTATATGTCACAAAAAATGAAATCATATATTTCAGGAATCCACTAAATTAATTTTAATGATTTGATGTCTTACAGAAATTATGAAATTTTCTTATATATTTATAAACCATATTCTATTAAATAATGGTAGGAAAAGAAATTGAACTCTACCAGATATGATTATAACATTGAAATATATTAAATGATAATATTTTTTAATCTTCTATATTAAAATTTAATTTTTTTAGATCAAAATATTAATATTATTCCCCTTTTGGAAATTTTATATGGATTATTTTTATACAATGCATAATGGGCATACGATATCAATGGATCTTTTAAATTCCCATAGTGACATTGAAACATTGAGTATCAAGAGTCCTTTATAGAAAATTAGAAATATAAATATCATGTAAAACTTTTATCAATAAAAAATCTATAAAAACATTTCTCCCTTTTAAGATTAAAAATGTGAATTTTCAAAATGATATTAAAGTATCATTCAAAGATATGTTCATTTGAGTCATCAAAAATTTCATGGATTAAAAATTCACGACTCAAATATTCTGATGAAGTAGTTTCTTCCTATAGAAATTTTATGAGATAGAATTATTATATCTATAAATGAATGTTTAAATCAAATTTTATAGCTTTTTAAGTAACCCTTAAGCCTAATTGAGATGGATAATATTACAGAAATAATTTTAAAAACAATATGACTTTTAGGAATGATATTTGCCATGTTATTTTTATCTAGGACAAATCATTTAATGGTTAATTTTTTCTATAAATCCAATTTTATAGGACCCATAAACAATTGTTATATGTGTTCCCTTAATTGTTTCATTATTTTAAATTTATTCTATTTCATGAATTATAATTTACCATGTCAATACTTGTCATGTTTCTTTATTAATTTCATACATTACCCATTATGTGTCATGGTATTTTTATGTCTTATGGGAGCAATAAAGCTTAAACAAGATGTTTCATTATTGAACAATACCTTTCCAAAGATATTTACCCTTCCTTTGGAAGTATTTGGATTCAACAGAGATAAGACTCGATCAAATGGGATGTGTTAATAAAATACATTTTATTTTTGATACCCATGATAAATCATCAATATTTCTAACATCATGTCAATATGTTATAATATTATCCTCATTTTCATTAATAGGGCTGCATTTTAGAACACCATTAAGATTTATGATATTCTATACTGATATTTTTTATCCAAAATTGACAAAATAAAGGACAAAAATGAAAACATGACATAATATTAGAACTCCAAATATGGTAGAGATAAAAAAATTATTTAGGAAACAAATTTTTTATTTGATTATATATCATTGGAATTATTAACCTAATAAATATTTTACATAACAATATATTGACAAATATGTCAAGTATGTAACAATATTTTATTTCATTTTTTTATAAGTAACTAATGTTTATAATTGATCAGAAATACGGGATGATTTGAAGTACATCGAATGAGGCCCTATGATGTATTCTAACATATTTGAAGATTAAAATATAGGTTTTACTAGTATTATACTATAGATTATATGATGGTTTAAAAACAAAAAACAATTTTGTATTTACAATTAAATATGTTTGTTACTATAAAAAATTGGTTGATATTATTGATTGAAATTATACGGAAAACATTTCCGTTGTATTATTTAAATTCATACAAGCCAATATTAACCAAAATTTAATTAAAATATCATTAAAATTTACTTATTTTATATCCTCTTAATTTATCAATACTAGTGAATGTGAAGAACATGATCCATATTATTTTTATCTCTTAGAATCAAATGGATTTTTTTTCATTTATATTGTATATGAAGGATGGAGCATATTTTCTTACATGAAACCAAGAGAAAATAATGATATGGGTGAATTACGTGATTTAATTTGTGATAGTGAATCACTCATTAATATTAAATTTAATTTTTTATCCATGATGATAACTAATACATCTATATTGAAAGGTATGGTGATTATAAATAAGTAGAAGAAGAAGAATAAGAAGGCTATTTTTCACAACAATTGATAATAATAACATTAACTACATAGAAGAATCTAATTGTAAAATTAAATGTAATGTAATTTGAGTTTGTATAAATCCATCAAGGAAACATTTAAATGTTTTTTGATAATTGTTTTTTTTTTGAAAAATTGGGTTTTCAGGGTCTGTTGTGGAGTTCTAGGGATATTGTTGACAAGTTATATTGATAAAGATCCATGAACAAGGAATTTGAGTCTCTATAGGTGGTACCAAAAAGTTGTGTACACAAGGTGGTGATGTTTCCCATTTTTTTCCAAATTACCAGGCAAAATGTTTTTTGGAGGATGTATCAAGCATCATGAATGTTGTATTTCCATAAATGCCTCATTAAATATAGAAAATTCATGGATTTTATTAAGATTGGTTGTTTCACATTGGTTTGGTTCTTTGTGAAGTCCTAGTGATTCATGAACGATTGAACACTCATGAATACACAAAGGGTTGATGAAAAACATATTTAGCTATGAGAATACTTGTGAATGGGAAAATTCTATAGTTCTTTGCAAATATAGTTATGTTCATGAATAATAAATGGGAGATCGGTAAAAAGTTATTGGGGAGCATCGATGCTCCACGAATGTGAGGGAACGCCTATAAATAAGCCTCTACCACCGCATTTGAGTAAATTGTGCCTTAATTAGAATCTAAAGTATTAGGATTCAGGATGTTTATTCATGAAATTTGTTCTGATGAAAATTTTTCTGAAGGATATTTATTCTATCAAAATGTGGTGAGAATGACAAAATTTTGGTGCTTCACGAAGGTGAACTGAGCTTCACGAATGGAGTAAGCTTCATGAAGGCTATTTGTTCTTTGATAAAGTATTGGGATTCATGAAATATATGTGGTTTTTTAAATCAATTAACTCTTTTGAATAATTGGTTAGTTTTTTGAAGTTTATACAAGCTTTATGAAAGCAGCAAGCTTCGTAAAAGTAGTGAGATTTCAGAAAGTAGTGACCTTCACGAAAGCAGTGATCATTATGAATGTGATGAAAATGGTTTTCCTAGTAAATAAATGGTAAAGTTGTATTAATCAAGTGGATGTAAATGAAAAATAATGATTTTCCAAATGTTGTGTAAAACATATTTATTCATGTGTACAATAGAATAATCTTATGAAGTAGTAGTCAGTGGGAATTAATTGAGAGAGTTGTGAGATCTCAAATAATGATTAGTTTTAAAAATGTAGGGACAATCAAAACTCATAGAATAAAAACTATAGGTTCTGTGGAAAATGAATGAGGATTTGATAATGTACTCTAATGAGTCTATAGATTCCTTCCATGACATGGTTAATGTTGTTGTAAAACACATGAATGGTCTTAGAGAAACTATTTATGTTATAAAGATAATTAATCAAATCTTGATAAGACATCTACCTCAGATCAATCTGAATGTATCTATACTAGAAGATAAATTTCCAAAGGATTTGACACTGGATTTCATTCACAATTATTTTGTTGTATATGAGATTGGAAATGAAGATAATGAGTATTTTACAAAAAGTGATTCCAAAGAGGTGCTATTAAATTCCATGATATATTTTGCAATTGAAGATAGATATGTTGAAGAAAATATTTATGATTTCACGTGATTTTTATTCTAAAATCTGCAAAGAGGACAAGGATTATTCAAACAGAAACTTCCACTCACTTGATTTCAATGTAGAGAGTATGGACATATTGCAACAAGGTTCCATGAGATGTATTAGGATGATTATAAAGATGATGTTTAAATTACCATCTATAATTCTTCAGCCTATATTAAATGGTAGAAAACTTTTAAGAGAAACTTATTAAGAAAGGATAATCTTCTTTCACAAGAAGATGAATGTTCAGAAAAATATGAGGTTGAAGACATAAAAAACTATAGAGATCTTGGATAAGATCTAGTTGTGGAAGTCATAGGTAGCATCTAGAAAAGGTAATAAAGTGTCAATTATGATGACTAATTTTAATTAAGAGTTAATATTCTTAATAAATTATATTATTCTGTTGAAGAGATAGATTTTTGGAGAGACGAATAGAAGAAAGAAAACATAGTGTCCTGTAATGCCAAACTCTATATGTAGCAGTAGGAAGAACAGAAGTCTAGGTTGATGGATGAAATTTAAAATATTATGTCTTTAATTCTAGAGAACATAAAAATTGTTTTTTAGTACATGATCAATTTTAATAACATAATTATGTTCTTGACAGTTTTACTATCATAGAAAAAGGTCAAATCAGATGTATCGAAGAACTTGATTGGTAAATTGTCAACTTGTGAATAAATTTAGATGATCAGGAGAGGCTCCTAAATACT
The DNA here is from genome assembly GCA_963277665.1 of Viscum album. Taxonomy (NCBI): domain Eukaryota; kingdom Viridiplantae; phylum Streptophyta; class Magnoliopsida; order Santalales; family Viscaceae; genus Viscum; species Viscum album. The sequence goes on along the minus strand of OY728165.1, from coordinate 1,890,620,918 downwards.
AGTATGACATTTGGAAATAGGATTAACCTGGAGAAATAAAATGTGTAATTAGTTCATAAAGATCTACTAAAAAATTCAATATTCAAATTCAAATGATAAAGATACTATTGGGTTTGATCTAAAACAGAAATTTATAGGATTGATGTTAGACTGTAAGATACCACTCTAAGTGTGAAATTTGATTTGGATACAAATAATAATCATAAGACTAATATAATTGATGAATAAAATTGTCCAACAATAATGTACAAGAATACACCTCATATTGGATATTATTATTCTGGAAATACAAGAAATTCTTAAAATATATGTTTCATAGACAAAAGGTATTGAAGGGAATACGGGAAATAAAAGTGGCCACATAGAGTTCAATATTCTAGTAATGATTTTTGTGGACACTATTTCATGTTTGGAGGATTTAGACACTTGTATAGATATTTCTCATCGAAAATATAGAGGAATGTTCCAAAGGAGAAAAAAATTGGTCATAAAGAGCAGCTCGATGTATCATCGAATGAGATAAAAAAACATTATTTGTATCTCAGTAAGATGAATGTGTTCCATAATACATTTAGGAAGATCAATATTATCATTCCAGAATGGGTATGATGTCAAATACATGGGTAAAAAATGTCCTAGAAGATAGTGTTTGAAAATATTTACCTTAAAGCATCTAACCGTGTGGGTATAGGGATCCTTGATAGTGGATGCACATCACATATGATGGGAAATAAGGACCTTGTTGCCTGAATTAAAATTTATATGGAGGGTGTTTTGAAATTTGGAAATGATGAAGGCGAGATGATTTTTGACTTGGGAAAATCAAAATTTGGGGGAAAAGATATGAGACATACCGAGGACTAGGTTGTCGAAGGTCTTAGTCACATCATTCTAAGTGTTATTCAACTATTAGACTCAATCCATGATATAAGTTTTAGCATTAAGTTGCATATCATAAAGGGAAATTATGGTACCTTTTCTCTATTTTATTTTCATGAATGGAGACCTCTACCTTATATGTGGAGAAGAATATATGTACTTTCAATATAAAGAGGAAGAAAACTGGTTATGGAATAAACATCTTGTCCATATAATCCAACCATCCATGGAAGATTTAATCAAATGAGATTCTACTCTAGATCAATAAAATTTATCACATTATTGTACACACATGCGTGATACTTCTGAAATAGAGTACATTATGAGAATGACTTCCGAGGAAAAATAACAAAAGTTAACAATAGTACATGAATTGATGCATGTAGATGTATGTGGACCTATCTCACCCAGATCTATTGATGCAAAGATGTATTATGTTCTTTTTATTAATTAATTTAATAGGATGGCATGAGTATTTTTTATTTCCTGCAATTATGATGTGTTTAGTGGCATAAAATAAGATCCGAGGGAATTTGAATGGATTCTTGGATAGAATATTCAGATGTGTTGTACTTATAATGGTATATAATGTACAAAAAAACAATCGGATGATTATCTTGAGAGACATAGGATAAGTCATCATGTTTTGGCAGTGATAACTACTCAAAATAAATGAAGTGCTTTAGAGGAGAAATTGGATCATAAATAACATGTCCAGAATAATGCTTATTGAAAAGGAACTACTAGAGAAATTATAGAAAGGATAATTCTTAACATCAGTCTACATATCCAAAAGTTATCTTTTGTGATTTAAAAAATAAAATACCTTTTGATCCTTGGTATGAAAACAATCCAACATTAAAATACTTTTAAATCTCTAGAAGTAAGTGTTTTTCTCTCAAAAGGACAAAAATAAGAAATTTGAATCTCATAGAGATGAGTGAATATTCCTTAACTATTAAGGAAAAAGTAAAGCATAAAAATTATTTAACAAGATTCTGGTAAAATTAGTTCAATATAATGAATCTATTGTTGTATATAATGAAAATAATATTAAACAACACAGTGAACAATTCCATTACTAAAGAGATGAGGAGGTAATAAACTCAGTGTAACACCCAGATGTTTTTATGAAATATTTTATTTTAATAATTATTATTCTTCATTAGAATTATTTGAATGAAATTTTTAGTTTAAATAAACCACAACGTTCCCTTATTAAATAATTAAAATTATAGCATAGTCGTTAGGTTAGAGAGAATATTTATAACTAACCTATGAAAATGCATTATGAATTCATTGGCTATCAATTATTTATAAAAAAATATAAATCTATTAGTTATTTGAATTTTCAAGTGAATTACATTTTTTAATGAATTTAATGAGATATATATGTGTCATATACTAAATTAAATATTTTTAATATTCATCCAATGGATATTTTAGTCATATGGTATGAATAAACCCCAATTTTATGAATAAAAACCTTTTTTAGTTTAATTTTACACCTTTGAAAGGAGAAACTATTTTAAATTATGATTTTGAAACATTAAAAAAATTTATATGAGAACATAATAATTTTATTTTTATGCAGGATATAAAAATTTAATTTGGATCAATTTGTGAAATTATTCTAATAACATTCATGTTTTGGTGAATAGTAAAAATACACTAAATTTTAAGTGAACACGTCTTTTTTCGTTGAGATAATTTATATGGTTAAATTATATTATTTAATGGTTGTAAAGTTTAAATAGATATGTATTTTTATCATTAAATATAATTTATTCCATCATAATTAATATTACCTTGAATTCATATGTAGAAACAATTTTATCTTTTGCAATGTTTTAACTTTTAAACTCGTTTTCTCATTTTAACAACGGGATTAATTTTAAATTAATTACTGAAAATTTGGTGTTATGAATTTTGAAAATGTATTACTTGTTTGGAATCATTAGGTTCATATTATTTTAATAGGTTACTTCTATTTTTGGGAATTATGAATATTAACTTTGGTAATTATTTTTATTACCATGGTTAATGGTAAATCAGGTAATTATAGGTAAATATTATATTATAAAATTAACTTAATACTTGTAAAAATCCAATTGGATGACTATATAACACCCTTATAATCTATTTTTAGAATTGAAATCACTTAATGTCCACTTACATTTGAATATGACATAAATATAATAAAAACTAATAAGGGTGACAAAATGTCCAAATCTCATTTTATATAAGTATATTAATTTTAATATAAAACAAACCTCGAGATAATATCGATTATAGATAGTATATAGAAAGATAAAGTAATTACCTATATCATATAAATTTATTTATAATTTTTAATTATTAAATAATTACAATTAATGGTGACACAATAGTGATGTAGAAATTATTTTATTAATAGAAAAAAATGGTACTAAAAATATAAAAAGAAATATCATACAAATTAATTATTATTATAAAAGAAATATATAAGTGAATATGTCATTTTAGGAGTGTATTTAATATTTTTTTCCAATTTATCTTTGGTTTGGATTTTTTAATGTCAAATAAATGAATTGTGTCAAAATTAACACTATTGATATTTTATAAAAATACATTTTATTAAATAAATTAAAAATCATAAATATATTTAAAAATTAAAAATTTATGATTACAAAATCATAATTTCATAAAATAACCATTTATATTCATTTAACACCATATAATTAAATATTTATATCAATTAAATATTTAGAATTTTATTACCATAATTACAATTAAATAAAATAATTAAGTGTCAATTAAAGAGATATGGTCTAAATTGACATAAAACCTTGTCCAAAATTTATTGGATGATGTAATTAAAACCCTATCTCATCTAATCTTATAAATAGGGTTATTTTGGATTTTGTATGTGGGGTTTTATTTTATTATAAATTAATATTTTTGAGTATTCCAAAAGTACCCCACACTTCAATTATAAACGGGATCCTCCTCCCTCAACTATTCACTTAATTTTGAGCCTTGATGCTCGAAAATCCCCTACGATTTTCGTTCTAAACTTTCCTATTTTAATTTTATATGTTCTGTTCATCTTCAAGTACAATCTCTGGTGCTCTAAAAGGAGATTGAGAGGAAGGACGTTGAGGAATAGGTAATATCTTCTACCGATTCTTTCAAACCTCTTTCTTCATCTACGTACTATTCATTATTTGTTTCATTATAAAGTAATAACATTAGTGTCACACTATAGTGATATTTTCTTGTAAATATGAAACAACCATAGTACACCTTCAACCCATCCTATGAAAAATGAAATCAATATGTGTTGGTACGTACAACTTACCGTCTCCATGTTGTGATGTAATCTATTTTTCACCACCACCTTACTTGGATGGGTATAATGATGGAAATAATAACTATATGTGTTTATTATAACATGATACTTATTTTAAATTATTGAACCCCATCCACTTAAATACCATTCAACAATTTTGGAAATGATATCATCATTCATCCGTACGTATAGTCTACCATCTCCACATTGTGATGCGATTCATTCTACATGATATTCATTAAACCATGATTATATACATGAATAGAATAAATAAATATGATATATATTATAAAAATATCATTCTTTAAATGATATAACTGTATCCTAAAAAGAGTAATAATAACTTATCCAACAAAACATAAGAACATAAAGTGGTTAATATCTGAATAACGAGTAACAATGAAATTTTACTAACCAGAAGATAAAAATATGATCATAAATTTTATCATAAAAAGATTAAAATTTTGGATTAAATCAGAAAAATTATTTAAATCATTATACTAGATGATCAGATTCAGACAAATCATATCAGACATAAGGTATGTGATAACTTTGTAGATCTCATTTTTATCCAATATTGTTTATTCATAAGTATTTACAAGGGTATATTTATCATCCACATTCATGTTTCCTACATATGTATTTCAAAATATTATTTATATCCTTCTAAATTTTTTACCATTATTTAATTTTCAATAAATGGTACGAATTATATCTTTTGCTGTTTTCAGTACGAGGTACTTTTTGACATTTCCAGCGAAAGTGTGAGAAAAATGTTTTTTAACATGTACAGAATGAACAGATTTTTACACTTTTATAATGCCTTATTTCATTTAATATTCCACTACAATCATAAAAATTTATTTTCACATAAATTATTTCTTCTAAAATTATGTGGCATTTTGATGATGGAAAATTATTTTTATGAAGAAATGAAATTTTCCTTAGAAACTAATTTCAAGTGTCTTCTCAAAATTATTTTCTATCTAAGATGAATATATTTAAATAGGGTTTTATTTATAACCATGTTATTACTATGATTTTATTATTTTTATTAGAGAATTCTATTTATGAAATTGTTTTGTTTTATATCAATTATAAAGGAATGATGTTTAAGAAACCCATTTTATTTCATGGGTTATGCTGTGGTAAATGTTTTTCTGTTTTAGTAGCACACATAAGAATGGTTTCATTTTGAGATGGGTGGGACCAATATCTCCCTCCAATGAATTGGGTAAATATTAATATCCCATGAGATATACATTACTATAATTAAAAGTAAATATTATTCAGTAATACTAGGCTCGAACAAGGAGTGAACTCGGTTCAGAAATGGACTTTTTCTACTATGATGGTCCCAAAAATGAGCCTTCACTAATATGAAATGATTTTCTATGGTTATGTGTGTATGCCATGAAATTTTATGTCTTATGTTTTAAAAAATGGGGCTATATTTCTCTTTTATGATTTATCCCATGACATGATATTATGATATTTTATATGCAGGATAAGATTTTCAAATGTTATGTTCTTATGATTATGATATGACTGGTATTCCCCTTGTTTACACTTTCTGATAATTTGATCTCAACCTTTCATGTGTTTTTCCCCTGTCCATAAAGAAGTGTATTAAGTAATATATGTCAAAAAGGATTCTAGTTTTGAAGAAATAAGTAGGATATATTGTGGCTGTTTTTTGAACTAGTTTTTTATGTTTTGTAGTTACTAAAGACACTAAACCTATACGGTCCTGGAGTGGTTTTTTATGTTATGTTATAAACATTATGCAATGTTGAAGTAATATCTACATGTAAGTTACGGGCCCTTATAGTTGGTATCAGAGAAAAGGTATAGTTAATCTTTGGAAACTAGTATGTGAGAAACATATTAAGATCCCTAAGGATAAGTCTAAGTATATGTTACAATCCAAACCTAGTGTTTTAGATATGATCATAAATAACCTTGGATAAAACCTAAAGTGTCCTAAATTGAAATTTTATTCTTGATTATGTGGTTTTACTATTATGATTAGTGTTTCTTACACTATGCTTCTTGGTTTTAGTCAATGGTTGGAACTCGATGAAACCACGTTAATGCTAAATGTGACGTGCAATGAAATGATTTCCCCCTAAGCAACCAAATTTCATGGGAGTTGAAATGAGAAGCATTATAGCCATGATCACATAACTTTCCCAATCTATGAATCATGAAGGTCTTACAAATGAGCATTGGAGGGAGAAACATTCTGTTAAATCCATCATGGGGAAACAAACACCTTCATTCAGTGAGTCTTCTAATCTATTAGTGGATGAACAATGGATCAGTACCACTGAAAATATATTTCCATTTATAAAATGTTTGGAACATGATAATATCATCTTTACAGTATATCATTTGGAAGGTCAACCAGATTAATGGCGGAATCTTATCAAGAAGATGACACAAAGAGATGAAATTGAGTCTATGGAATGGGATGACTTCATGAACTTATTTTTCAATGAGTATATTCCTCATATTATTCAACCACAGATATTGAACAAGTTACATGAACTTAGGAAAAAGGATGATGAATCTGTTGGTTCCTGTGATGAAAATTTTATATGACTTGCATGTTACAATTCTCAAATTATTATATAACCTGAGAGTAAAATTGATTGATTCTTTAGTAGCTAAAAACCATGTCTCCAAAGGGAATTATCCATAAGGGACATCAATAGCTACGAGGAAATTTGTAAATGTGTTATTAAAGTTGATATGGAGATTGGAGTAACCCATCAATCATATGGATTTGATATGAATAGAAAATGGAATTCAAATGTAAATCTAAATACCACACTGAAAAGAAGACGAGTTTTCCCTTATTCTCAAATTTCAGAAATAAACTTGGAGGGAATTGTCTTTAAGGGACTATAAATATTTTAAGTGTGGAAAATAAGGTCATCTGGTAGTTTAATTCTAAAGTGATAGGAAAAAGACATCTAATGATAGGAATAAAGAAAAGGCTACATAGAATGCACGTCCTACTATTCAATGTTATGAGTGCAAGGAAATGGGGCATTATGCCAATAAATCCTCTAATCCATGTGTTATTGATGATAATAAATTTCCACAAACTCTTAAGGCTAATGAAAAAGTAATGTTGCATACAATCACTATTGGCGACTTGGAGTACAATAATGAAGTGGTGAAAGGTACACTTTCCATCTACTCTAAAGTAGAAAATGTTTTATATGATTCTGGATCCACACAATCTTTATTTATAATGACTTTTCTAAGGGTATAGTCATATTACCTAACAAATTGTATGTTGAGTTAGTTGTGAAAACTCCTAATATAACAATAGTCACATAAAAAGTTTATAATTTTTCTTCAATTGATGTTTGTGGGAATGTTATTCCTAAAAATCTTCTCATCCTTCCTATAGTGAAATTTTATGTTATTATTTGCATGGATTAGATTTCTCTATATCGGTCTCATATCAATTTTTAAGGAAGGGAAGTCACATTTCATATTCCAGATCAATCTAGGATCATCTATCGATGCAATTATGAATATAACCTTCCAATACAAATTTCTTCAATCTTGTGGTTCTTGATTCCAATAAATTAAGGTTTTGTTATCTCAAACGGTTTGGGAGAAACTCATGGTTAATAATACACCAATCGTATAAGAGTTTGATGATATCTTTCTAGAGGATTTTCTAGGTCTTCCACCAAATCATGAAGTTGAGTTTTCAATAGAACTAATACCAGGTTCTATACCTATTTCAAAGACACCTTATAGAATGGATCTAATTGAGTTGTAGGAATTGAAGAAGAAACACCAAGAGAATGTTGATAATGGATTCATATGACCTAGTGCATCACCTTGGTGAGAATGTGTTCTATTTTTTTAGAATAATGATAGATCAATGTGACTCTACATTTATTCTTGGGAACTTAACAAGATAATTATTAAGAAACAAATACCATCTTCCATTCCTTGATGAATTATTTGACCAACTATGAATAGCGGAATACATTTCCAATACTCATCTTCATTTAGGATATCATTAATTATGGTTAATAAATAATGATATACAAAAGATGGCATTTCGTACAAGGTATATACACTATGAATTTACAGTGACACATTTTGGTCTTATTAATGCCTCCACTATCTTCATGGATCTAATGAATAGAGTCTTTCGATGCTATCATGATCAGTTTTTGGTAGTCATTATAGATGATATTCTTGTCTATTAAAATAGTAAGGAAGAACATGGACATCACTTAATAATTTTTCTAAAGACCCTAATAAATGATAAGATTTATTCGAAACATTCCAAGTTTTAATTTTGGCTTCAGAAAGATTCATTTTTGGGTTAAATAATATCAAGAGAAGGGATATTTGTGGATCCAGAAAAAACATGAGGTTATTGAATGATGGTCGAGACCAATAATGGTAACTGAGACCCCAATCATTCCTGGTTTGGATGGATATTATAGACTTTTGGGAAATATTTTTCATGATTATCTAATCCACTCACTAAGATGACTCAAAAAGGAGTTATGTCTGTTTGGATGGAGGAATATGAATAAAATTTTAATGATCTAAAAATATGGATTTCAAGTGCACCTAGGCTCACATTGCCTTATATTGGAGAAAGGATTGTGATCTACAATGACGAATCCATGAAGGTTTTGGGATGTGTTCTCATGAAAAATTATATGTATCTATCTTATGCCTCATGATAGTTGAAAATTCATGAGCAATATTATCCAAATCTTGATTTGGAGATATCTGTAGTAGTCTTTGTATTAATGAAATGGAGGCATTATCTTTGTCATGAATGGTTTAATATTTATACTGATCATAAAAGTTTAGATAATAATTTCACACAAAAAGGTGTTTAATATGCACTAAATAGATGGTTTTAGTTCATTAAAGATTACAATTACTCAATACATTATCACCCTGGGAAAGTAAACAAGGTGGCTTATTCTTTGAGTCAAAATACCATGCTATCATATCCATGAGGAGGATCATGAATGAACCAATATTAATGGATTTTCAAAGGTTTAATAATGAAATTTTAATGGAATAGGATAAATATTATCTTTCGAAAATGAATGTTCAGTCATCTATAGAATTGATGTTTAAGGAGGACCAGAAGGAATATGTAGAGTCTCAACAGAAGGTGAGAAAGTTTCTTGAATTCATCCTTTATTGAGATGAAATAATAAGGGTCAGGAAGTAGGATTTTATTAATCCCATACCAAAATTAAATAAGGATCTATTGGATGATCCTCATAGTTCTTCATTCTCTATTCTCCCTAGAATCGAAAAGATGTACAAGGAACTAGAATTGTACTTCTGGTGGAATGACATGAAAACATATGTCACTAAATATGTCTCTAAATGCTTGGTTTGTTAGCAAGTTAAGGTCGAGAGACAAAATTATAAGGGGATGCTACAACAATTACGTATACCATAATGGAAATGGGAAAACATCACTATGGAAATTATCATCAGACTTCCAAAAACATCCAATGTAAATAATTGTATCTTGGTTATATTTGATCGCCTTATGAATTCCGCACACTTCATCCCTATTAGAGAGGGTTTATCTCTATATCATATTTCATGGATATATGTAAAGTAAGTGTTAAGATTATAGGGAGTGACACATTCCATTATATCCGATCAAGATCTGGGGTTTAACTCCATGTTCTGGAAAGGTATTCTGCATGATCTGGAAACATAGTTAAGTTTCAAAACTTCTTACCAACCTTAGACAGATGGTTAGTGTGAGAGGAAAATTCAAAATCTGGAAGACATGTTGAGATCTTGCCCTTATATTTCAAAGGTGGTTGGGATCAACACATAACATTGGTGTAATTTTCATACAATAATATCTTTCACTATAGTTTACAGATGGCTCCTTATAATGACCTATATGGAAAGAAGTGTAGAAATCTAACTTGTTGGGATGAAGTAGGGTAAATAAATCTATTTGGACCTAATGTTGTTTTTGAAATGGAAGAAATGATCAGATCTATTCAATAACACATAAAAGAATCTCAGAGTCCATAGATAAGTTATGCTCACAACTGAAGAAAATACCTAGAGTTTGAAGTGGGTGATAAGGTGTTTCAATTAATATCTCCATGGAATAGAGAATTGAGATTTGGAAATATAGTAAAGATAAGCCCTACGTATATCAATCCTTTTGAATTTCTAGACCATATTGGGAAGGTAGCTTATCGATTGGTTCTTCTACTGAATCTCTATCATGTTCATGATGTGTTCCTTGTATCTATCCTGAGAAAATACTAACTCGATCCTTCACATGTACTAAGCTCATAAGTTGTACATATTGAGAAAGATATTTCTTATGATGAACAACCAATAGAGATTCTTGATCGAAGTGAAATATTTATACAAAACTAGACCACTCACTTGGTTAATGTTTTCTGGTGGAACCACCAATTTTAAGAAGTTACATGGGATATCAAAGATATGATGAGGGAGTGATATCCTCATCTGTTTGTTTCTAATTGATGATTTCAAGGAAAAATTCAATTTAAGGGGGTAGAATGTAACACATGGATGTTTTTATAAAATATTTTCTTCAAATAATTTTTATTCTTCAGTAGCTTTCTTTGTACACAATCATGAGATTAAATGAACCGTGAGATTTTTTTTTATTAAATTACCATTACAGACTATATGTTAGGTTAGTGAGAATAATTATAACAAACTTATTAAAATGCATTATGAATTCATTATCTATCAATTATTTATGAAAAATATAAAACAATTTGATATTTGTATTTTTGAGTGACATAATTTTGGTCATAAAATTAATTAGATATATATGTGTTATATACTTAATAAAATATTTTATATACTCATCCAATAGATATTTTAGTAATTGGGTATGAATAAAACACTATTTGATGTATAAAAACCATATTAAAGTATAATTTTACACCTTTGAATTTAGAACCCCCATTTCAATTAATATATTCACATATTAATAATTATTATATTACAAAATAAAAATTTTATTTTAAGGTGGATATAAAAATTTACATTGGATAAATTTTTTATATTTTTTGGACAACTTTCAGATTTTGATGAATAGTAAAAATATGCTAAATTTTAAGGGAAAACAAATTGTTTTAATGAGATGATTTTAAGGATAAATTATAATATTGGCTAGTTTTAATGTAGAAATAGAATATATTTTTATTATTAATTATAATTTATTTAATTATTATTAATTTTACATTAACGTCATAGGTAAAAGCATTTCTATCTTCTACAATGTTTTATCTTTTAAAACTCGTTTTCTAAATTCAACAATGAGATTAATTTTAAATTAATTACTGAAACTTATGTGTTTAAAATTTTGAAAAATAAATTCCATATTTGGAATCAATGAGTCTTAATTATGTTATTTATATTTATTTATATTTTCACATTATGATTTCTAACTCAGGTAAATATTTTTATTACCGAGGATAAAGTTAAATAAAGTAATTAAAGGTAAAAATAATATAATTAAATTATCTAAACACCTATAAAAAATATATTGCTTGACTAAATTAGAACCTTAAATTTTTTTTTTTGAAATGGAATCACTTAATGGACACCTACCTTTGAATATGAATGAATGTAATAAAAACTAATGAATGTGAAAAAATGTCACAATCTCATTTTATATAAGTATATTAATTTTAATATATGGATAACCAAGAGATAATATGGACTGTATATATTATCTGGAAATATAATATAATTACCTACATCATAGAAATTTATTTACAAATTTTAGTGATTAAATAATTACTATTAATAAAGATACAATAGTTCGGTAGAAATTATTTTATTAATAGAAATATCAAATAAATGGTATTAAAAATATTAAAAGATATATAATATGAACTGAATAATGTCCTACATGAATTTTTTAGGTTAATATGACATTTCATTACTTTATTTAAGATTTTGTTTCGAATTTATCTTATTTGTGGATTTTTTTTAAAGTTAATTAAATTAGTAGTGTCAAAATTGACACTATTGATATTTTATACAAATCACAATTTATTAAATTATGTAAAAAACATGAAAACATTTAGAAATTACAAATTGTTAATTTTAAGATATAAAATTTCATAAAATATCCATTTATTTTCAATTAACATCATATAAGTAATGATTTATAACTATTAAATATTTAAAATAGTTTTACCATAATTCAAATTAAATAGAAAAACTAAGTGTCAATTAAAACGATGTGGTTTAAATAGACATAAAAACATGTATTAAATTTATTGTATCATGACATTACAACCCTATCTCATTATAACATCGAAATTAGGTCATTTTGGGGTTTTTTATGTGGAGTTTGATTTTCTAATAAATTAATATTTTTGAGGTTTCCAAACGTGCCCCTAACCTCAATTATAAAAGGGCACTTCCTTCCCCAACACTTTAAATCATTTTGAGCCTCAAAGCTCAGCCATCCTCTTCCCTTTTTCCTTCTCAACTTTAATAATTTCATTATAGAGTTTTTGGTTATCTTCAAAGACCAAATCTTGTGCTCTAAGAAGTGATTTAGAGGAAAAATGTCGAGGAAGTGGTTGTATCTTCTACCTATTCTTTCAAAATTAATTCTTCTTCTACTACCTATTCATTATATGTTTTATTATAATGTAATAACATCGGTATCACTCATATACTGATATTCTATTATAAATATGAAACAACCTCATTCCACCTTCTACCCATCCTATGAAAAATGAAATCACCACACGTCTATACATACTGTTAACTATCTCCACGTCGTGGTGTAATATATTATTTACCACTACCTTAATTATATGGTTATAATGATGGAAATAATTACTATATATGATTATTATAACAGTATACTAATTCTGAAATATTACACATCATCAACTTTAATACCATTTGAAAATTTTGGGATTGATATCCTCGCTCAAGAGTAAGTACAACCTACCGTCTCCATGATGAGAAATGATTCATTATACATTATCATTATTAAACCATGGTTATATAAAAGAATTTAATGAATAAATATGATATATATTGTAAAAATATAATTCTTTAAATGATATAACTATAACCTAAAAAAGATAAATAGGAATATATTTGACAAAACATAAGAACAAAAAGTAGTCAATACCTGAATAATGAGTAACAATGAAATGTTACTACAAAATTGATGAAAATATGTTCATAAATGTGATATTAAAAATTATTATGATTTTATAATAAATCAGAAACATTATTTAAATCATTATACATCATTTTTGTTTATATATGAAGGATATCAGACCTAAGGTAAGGGATAACATTGTAAATATCGTTTTTAACTGACATTGTTTATTCTCATGTATTTAAAAGGGTATATTTATCATCCACGTCCATATTTACTAAATATGTATTTAAAAATATTCTTTATATCGTTCTATAATTTTAAACATTGATTAATTTTTACTTAACGGTATGAATGAAATGTTTTGTTGTTTTCGGTAGGAGGTACTTTTTGACTTTTCCGACCAACGTATAAGAAGAATGTTTTTTTACTTGTACATCATGAAATGATTTTTATGATTTTATAATTCCTTATTTCCTTTAAGCTTCACCTATGAGATTACAAAGTAATTTTCATATAAAATGATTTTCTCTAAAATTGTCTGGCATTTTGAGGAACATTATTTTTTTTTGAAGAATAAATATTATTTTCCTCGAGAAACAATTTCAATTGTCTTATAAAAATTATTTTCCAACTATGATAACACTCATTAAATAGGGTTCTATTTCTAAACCTGTTATTACATTGATTTTATTGTGTTTATGAGGGAATGATATTTTGTAAATCAATTTTTTGGTATCAATTATTATGGAATAATGGTTAAGAAACCCATTTTCTCTATGGGTTATTATTTGGTGAATGTTTTTATGTTTTTGTGGAATATGTAAGAATGGTTTCATTATGATATGGGTTTTACCAATATCTCCTTACAATTAATTAGGTAAAGATTCATATATAATGAGATAGAAATGACTGGAACGACAGGTAAATATGGTTCAGTAATACATAGCTGGAAAGAGGAGTGAACATAGTTTAGTAATAGACTTTGGCTGCTATGATGAGCTTGACAATGAGCCTTGAATAATAAGAAATTATTTTCTATGATTATGTGCGTATGACACAAAATTTCATGTCTTCTTTTATGACTAATGGGACTACATTTTACTTTTATGATTTATCCCATGACATGATATTATCATATTCTATATACACGATAATATTTTCAAATGTTATGTTCTTAGGAATCTAATATGATTGATATTTCCTTTATTTACTCTTATTGAGAATATTAGCACACCATTTCATATGTTTCCTTTCCCCAGATCATAAATAAGGGTATTAAGTATGATATGTCAAAAATGATTCTATATATGAAGAAATAAGTGGGAGACAATGTGGATGTTTTATGAACCATTTGTTTATGTTTCCCAGTTTCTAAAGACAGTAAACCTATACAGTTCTAGTGTGGTTTTATCATGTTATATAAAATATATTCATCAATGTTGAATTAATATCTATATATACACTATGGGGAATTATAATCAGGGAATAAGAAGTAGAAAATGAGGATTTAAAAGAATATTCTGATGATGAGAAGGATAAATTCAAATCATTATCTACTTAGAAGCTGACTGGTCGATCAGAAATTGATAGGAAAATATAATCAGAGATTATGCAGTGCTAGCTAAAACATTTATAATTATGTATTTAGAACAGGAATCCATCCACTCTCAAGTAGAGATTAACATTTTGAAGAAGAAACTGGAGATGAGAATTGGGTTCACACTATTAATTGAGAGGTTGACCAAATTGGGATGAATCAGACAAGGGAGATTGTTTCTAGACTAATAGATAATAATTCCATATGGACCAACTAGGTCTTTTGAAATAATATTAATGGAGCTTGTAATGTGATATGAAACAAATAATGTCTTGGGTGCAAAGGGTACCCCCATATAGAGGCTATCGATGTTGATGAACCATTTTTACTTGTTTCAATGATAGATATAGTCAGATTATTTTTCGGAAAAATAGTACAAATGATGTTCAATGTTTTACATATAGAGAACAAGTTAGTGTTTCCAAATGGGGTTCTAAAAGAATATGTGTGTATCATGAATCCATATGGTTCTTTCTTTTATGATGATGAATATAGAGTTTTTCGATTGATAAATTTTCTATGTACGTTGTCGAAAACACCTAGAGCATGTTATTATGGACTATATTGGTTTATAAAGAATATTAATTTTCATCAGGCTAGTGTTGATTATAATATTTAAGTCAACAATGAAGGTAATCAAAGGATAGTGGTTCTAGTCTACGATTATGATATAATTTTTGGTGGATGAGATGAAGTGTCATGAAAATAGATTACCAAATTCATGAAAAGTGAGATAAATATGTTAATGATTGGTGAACTAGACATTTTTCATTATTTATAGGCAATACAAAAAAGGAATAAAACATTTATCTCTGTATCCAAATATTATAAGGATGTTTTTAAAAGATTTTGAATGGATAATTCATAGGATATAAACACTCTGGTTTCTACACAGATGAAATTTTCATGAGATGATTTTGTCAAGGAGATTAATATCATAGAATATAGATAGATCATTGGAAGGATATTTTATTTAACAGTGAAATGACCTGATATTGTTTTCATTTGTATTCCAAGCATCACCATATTGAATCAATCTGAAATAAATAATAATAATTGTAGATAAAATAATACTTCAGTATATAAAGGGAACATTGGATTTTTGTTTACCATAAAATAAAAAATCTCAGTAAGATTTATTAGGATATATATATTTATATTAGGTGGGTTTATTATATGATAGGAAATCAATGTTAAGTGATCAATTAAATCTTGTTGGACTATGTATTTCTTGTATGATAGAGAAACAATATTTCATTTCATCGAGCAGCACAAAAGATAAATATATTGTAGACACTCAAGATTCCACACAGTTATTGTGGATGAAGAAGAAGATTAATGATATGTGTGTTCAAGTGAAATATCTAATAAAAGTCTATTATGATGATTAAATTGTCACCAATATTATAAAAAATATACTGGATCACTCAAGGAAAAAAACATTGAAGTCAAGTATAATTTTATCAAGAGGAAGGTGGAGAATGGGCTTGTGATGTTGAAGAATGAGTATACAGAATTAAAAGTTGTAGACATTTTGATAGAATCCTTACCCAAAGAGTTGTTTGAGTGGAAATGACTTGTTGTTGGAGTTTTTTTGAATCCCCACACATTAAAAAGTGTGGATGTGGAACCCCCACACCCTGATTTATGGAGTGTTTTTTCTAATGTTTTGATATGTATTATTTATAATGTTTCATCCAAAAAAATATTTTCTTTGGGTTCATTTACAATATGGGGTGGATATCAAGGGAGGGGGAGAAGATGATAGAGTGGAAGTGACGTTGGGAGAGTTTTAAATTTTATGATGAAAAATATGATTGATCTAAGGTCCTATATCATGATAGATTGTGATCATGATGAAATAAGTTTAGTAATTTTTAGACCTAAGTGAATCATTGATAAACATTGTACACATATGTTGTTTCACACACCGGTATGGTTCATGTGTGCATATATTTTTTCTATAGTAATTTTTTTATTTCTATCAAAATCATAAGAAGTTAATTTTTTTATAATATAGAATATGTTTTAACAATGTAAAAAAATGTGAAGAGATATCAACAAACCCAAAGGGGGAATTGTTGGGGAAAATCCCTCATGGTAACCTTGCAATGCTTTTGGGATTTTTTTTTTAAATTTTTTTTCCAAGGTATTATTTGGAGTTAAATAGATATTTTGGACAATTTATATTGAAAAATACCCAATAAAAATGAATGGACACTCTAAAGTTGGTAAAAAATTTAATATAAACAATGTGGTGTTGTTTCCCAGTGTTTTTCATATTTATTGGCTAAATTTTTTTGATGGCTCAAGAATCATTACTGTTGGATTTCTATGAATTCCTTATAAATATTGAAAAAGGAATGGATTTCATGAATATATGGTATTTTTTGATGATTTGGTGATTTGCGATGGATTGGTGATTCTTGATGGTTTAAATGTTCATGAATGCACGAAGGGTTAACAATAATCATCCACGACTATGAGAAGGCTTGAAAATGGAAAAATTTCCTAGTAATTTATGAAGATATGGAAGATCATTAACAAAAACTAAGATATTGAAAAAAATATGTTGGCAAGATTTTATGCTTTGAAAAATTTAGGCAATGCCAGAAAATAGGTATCTACACCCCCATTTGAGTAGTTATAGCCTTAATGAAAATCCAGAGGCCTTGGATTTGTAGAGGTGATGCATTAGGGTTTTTCAGGTGAAAAAATTCATAATGAAATGAATTTCTTGAAGGTTATGTTTTCTAAAAATATGTTTTAAGAAACACGAAGGTATTGACATTTGAAAAGGCTAAGTGAGCTTTGAAAAAGTAATAAGCTTTGTGAACGATATTTTAGCTTCAAGAGAGCATTGAATTTTTTTGGGGGGTTGCGAATAATGAATACTCTGGTAAAGAAATGTGTCATTTCAAAAAGTCTATGGGAGCTTCACGAAAGTATTGAGCATTGCAATTGGGTTGAAATGGGATTTCCTAGAAAAGTTGTGGTAAAGTGGTATTCATAAAGTAGAAGAAGGTGGAACTTAATGATGGATCAAATGTGGTGTAAAACATATTGATTCGATTGATAAAAAGATGAATAATATGAACTATAATTGAGCACACATTAGTTGAGAGATCAATGAACATTCAAATTGTGAATGGTTTTAAACCATGAGGGACAGTGAATCCGCTCCGAGCTTGGTAATAGTAGTCAACTTTTGAGAATTTGTTATATAGGGACATTTCATTAGTATTTCTCCTTGGATATAGCGCATTTTGTGTCTACCAAATAAAATTAACATTTATCATGCATTCTTTCATTTAAATTCATTCATAGATACCAAAAAGGGAGAAACAAAGTGTTCTATTTATCGAAAAAACTAGATCTGAAGGAATAGTGCTTTTAATCTTTCATACCATGATGCTCCACTGCTGGGGTATTTAACCTTTTTGTACAATCATTTTATTACATTTAATTATAAAAAATTAATTGGATGACATGCAATTGAAATATATGTTTAATTGATTTAATTTTTTGTAGATATTATGTACAATAATATAGTTCTCAAATAGGTTTTGAGATAGTAGATGATATTTGTATTACGGTTACAATTTTACTACAACTACCAAGTGCGTATCAAGAGTATATATGAGTCGATATACTGATGTTACAAAGGGTTTTCATATTGCATAAAACATCCATTCTACTCCAACTACCCATAGCACACATGGTGTAAGGGATTGTGGATCTATGAATGGTACAAGGGTAACCTTAATCAAATACCTTGAATACATATTATTATTTTTTGTTTTATCTTGTTAATTTTTTATACACATGTATATATAATATTGATAATGTTGGGGAATCAAGGATTCAGATCATGACATAGTATCAATTTAGAGTGGAATTGTATGTAACAATTATCAATATATATTACAACATGATAACATTAGTTTCTAAAATATTAATAATAATTGATTGATTTAATTGTTTAAAACATAAAAATAATAATATAAGATGAAAAAATAATTATGATTGATGTTTGTAATTTATTATACTTAAATACACTTATCCCTTATGATATATATGGTGAAACCTTATGTGGTTTTAGAATTATAAATGAGAATAATCTAGGACAGTTGTAATTTGAGGTGGAATCCCTACACATTCATTGTTCTCATTGGAGGCATATTCCATTTTCATGGAAGAATGAGTTATTTTACTGCTAGGTTAATATAGTATCTTACTTGTATATTAATATATGATTACAATGAACATTTTGTATTACTATATCTGGTAATTAGTTTTATGTATTTTATTTATATATAGTTCTATTTTTATGTGCCTTATATGTTTTCATGACCATTGAAATTGATAAAAATGAGCAAAAATGGAATGATTTTAAGTGTTTCATATGGCATGAATTTAAAAAAATATCTCTAATAGTGTCATAGATATATACTAATCATCATTAAGCTGAATAACATCAAGTATATTACCAAATGTTTATAGACTTGTAATATTTTCTTAATGAAATTTCAAGATATATTAATATATAATTATTGTAGATGCATTTTATAAAAAATGAGTCTATTTTAGAAAATCATGTAATTCCCCACATAGTATGTTTTGATACTTTTTCTCAAAACAAGTAGGTTATGGTAACATTTAATTCATTATAATTTAAATCTAAACCACTTCAAGTAATATAGTTTTTATTAATGTTACATATGTATTTTTTTGATACAGGTATAGAAGGTAGGTCATCATGTTGTATGGATAGATATATAGTTTGATGTGTTCAAAAAATTATGGAAGTTATGTATATGTCCCTATGTAAGTTATTTAAATTTACTCACCTATACACACATGTGAATCCAATTAGGAAAAAAACAAAGATAGGTGGGACCTCAAAAGCTCACCTTTAATAAGACATTTGTTGAAAACTAGTAGAGATACTATAAACATACAAATTGAATCCATTGACCACATAATCCATATAATAAATAGAGAAAGTAACCCATTAATTGCATAAAATAAATAAAAAACCAATATCCCATCATGAAATTGATTTCATATAGAACAATGTATCCAAAATGAAATAACAAATGATAATTACTATAATACTGAAACTAACAATAGTGCATAACCTCAATCTAGTAATGTACCTCTTGGAAACATAAAAATATATTTATATATATCGGTGATCATACATGTGTATTTAGTAATATCATCCTCAACACCTATCAAACTAATGTGGAAAATACATACTAATGACATAGTGATGAAAAAGAAAGACCAAAATGCAGCTATGTCATGTTAGCAATCACCAACGCTCTCTAAGGGTCACTCACCCAATATCACAGCCAAGTATAACAAAATTGACTTTATTGAATAAATTTATAAGGTACATCACAATAGACTCACAACATTTTTTCACTCTCACACCTGAATGAAAAAAATTCTAGCTCTCTCATCCCATCTATATATCAGTCCAAACATATCCCATGTCTCAAATCACCCTTATAACCACTATATCTTCAATTACACCTAACGCATGTCACATTTTTCCCTATATACCCATCACATATTACCACATCACAACTTCACATCACATCCCCATCAATGTATTTTATCTTGAACATATATGATTTCAATCTCATCCCCTCCTCCCATTGAAGAGACCAAAGATGTTTATTTAAATTTTCTTGTAATTAGAATTCTCAATACAATATACTCAAAGATGAGTTGGAAGATGGAATGAGTATCAAGATACTAAAGAAAATGTTATCCTTCCCATGAGTTTGGGTAGAGGTTTTTTATGTTAACATATAATGGGAACATGGTAATGGTGATATTAGAATCCGCATGCCAGATTGCGAAAAGAAGAAGAAAGAAGACGACTAATCTTAAATACCAGGCTTGAAAGATTCATGTATAGAGCCCATATATCTAATGATTATTGATTTGTCCTGTAAAAATTTAAAAAGTAATAAAATATTTTATTATTTTCTACGTAATTATCAAAATGTAGTTTAAATAGTGAAAAAGGGATGAAAACATAGATAAGAAGCATGAAAAATTCAAGGAATCCTTCCACGTGTACTTGTTCATGATTGTTTCTAAAAATCATGCTAAAATAAACATGTATGATGGATGAAATTTAGATGAGATGATAAGTTTATCATGTGATAATGAAGAAATAAATGAGGTGAGTATTCATTTTACAAAGATATTAGGAATCATGAAAACGTGTTTGAGAAAATTTCTTATATTCCCAAATGATTTTTATAGATTGTTGGAGTTATTAAAAAGGTTTTTAGATGGGTTGGATGAACCCTAGTTTGAAATGAATGAAATTAATAAAAATGACGAAGTATAGGATCTACATATGATAACGTCCATGTACAAGAATTCTTGAAAGTAAGTGAATCCGCATAGCTGAAGTAACCATGCATTAACATGTTTTTATAGATGAAGATCCTCATAGAAGAATTCAGTGAATATATCCATGTGATCATGTATCGAAATTTTACCACATATTTGAATCATGATTAGCATAACGAAAACTATAATTTATCCAAATCTCCATTTAGTATAATTTAAAAACATTTTTTAATGCAACATTGTTTATTTTCTCATTTAATGGATTCTATTGATTATTCTAACATCACATAAAAAAATTGAACTACTTATCATAATTATGATCTGTTTACCAGAATAGCGATTCAAGAATGAAATTTGGAATATGAGCAAAAAGTATCCAAATTTTTCTTCTGGAAACACAGTGTAAAGAAATCCATCTTTTATATGATCATACATATGAAAAATTAAAATTGACATAACCGAATTTCAATTATATATGGTGTGAAAATTTAATATTTCCATATTTTTAAAATATAAAGAAAGAAATGAAATCAGTTGATGTGTGTGTTATTTAATAAAGATTAAAATGTCATGGTGCTTATTGGTTCCATGATCTGTGTATATATTAAGTTGGTCCACTAGATAATATTCATTGGATGTTTTATTTATGATGTAAATTAGTATCAAAAAATTTCATGAATAGTGATGATAAAAATAAAATGAATCAAACATACATATCAAATCTAAAAATTTGTTTAATGTAATTATTTTTTAGTGATATTGATAGATGGATAATCTAATTGATGTGTGAATAGATTCAATGGAATATTTATGAGTTATTATGTCATATTATCAAAATAATTTCAAATGAGTTCTTCTCCATGTATGAGGTGTTTTATATTTTATACAAATTCTGAAAAATGATTTATTTCTTTACTATGGATATATTTTGACGAATAAGAAGTCATTCCTACTATAGAAATTTTTTGATTATCATTTTTGGGGGAGTATTTAATATAATAAGTTATTATAGGTAAAAAGTATAAGATAAAAAATCAGTATGCATATAATTATATGAACCCAAAATTTTTATTCTATAATATTTATTTTCAAATGGAATTCAATTTTATCCCAAAATACCATTTATTATGTTTGGAAGATAATAAAATAAATTTATGAGGTACTCTTGCATGTGAGTTTAAATGAGTGGATTGTTATTTCTGCGAGTTAAAGAAAAAAGGAGTTCATGTCTATACATCTTTGTGATATATAAAAAATATCTCAAAGAATACATATAAAAAGAATTTAATGCATTCTATAGTGAATAAAAAGGATGTGTGGGATATAATTATAATATTATTTTGAGACATCTGATGTTTTTATAAAAAGAAGGTCATTTGACCACCCTAATGTGTAGATATTTTGTAGTTTATTTATGTTTAGTCAAGATATTTGAATAATTGATGAGATATCAGATGTAAATATCATATTAAATCATTGATTTAGATAACTAGTTTAGTGGATTTTTCATTTTTTCTATGAATCTATGTTGTAGGAAATGATTTTCTTGCATCTATGATGAAGATAATTAATCATTTGAACATTTTGTGTTGAGTTAAATGATATCTACTATTTGTATGTTGTGACACACCTCTGTTTTTTAGACACTAACTTATAAGGATGATTTGGAAAAAAACACTTGTGTATACATGGTGTTAATACATTGAACATGTGGGACTTAGTGTATACAATAATACCATCGTGAAAATTTGTTACAATAGTGGGAAACTATTTAATAAGTCTAGTGGAAAGCTATCAAGAAAATTAATGTCAAATAGTTGAAACATTTTTAGTATGAATTTTTATGAGATAAGATCGGTGTGACTATGTTATTGTAATGGTTTGTGAAGAAACATCTAGATGTAATTGAATGATATTTGTTATTTTATAGAATACTTTATTGGGTAATACAAAAAATCAAGGAAATAAGTAGGTATTTATAGAAAAAATTATAAATCCTTATGTTCATGTTCCGTTATATAATTCATTATTCAAGTAATTTTTTGAGTAAAATTTAATGGCTCGAGACTAAATAAGTTTAATAGGTTTAATTAAATGGGAAATAATTTATAATATAATTTTAATGTATTTACTAATTAACCCTTTCCCTCTCAATGGTCCAATTTTCCCCAAAGAATATCAAGAGGTATCAAATCAAAATCACATTTCATTTGAAAGGATTTGTGATATACCACATTCCTATAAATTTATATATATAATTGAATTTGATGAAACTAAAAATGGGATAAATAAAGACGAAAGGAAATTGTAATAAAATCAAAATAGGAAGACAAAATACCATTATTGAAATGTAACATGAATGGTAAGTTTTTAATTGTTGAATCTATTGATTTTTATTCCAATAATGCTTCCATTCCATGCTATAGAGAATATTAGGAGTTCAAAATAGAAAAATAATTTTACTCTCATGAATTTGGAATATAATGAATGTTTCTAATGTTTTTTTGTGGACATACATGGTTTTATTTAGGAACTATTTGAAATAAAATTACAGCTAGAATAAGCAGTTTCCATGTAGAATGAATTGGAAAAAAGGATAAAATATGAAACACCTTATCAAAACTGGTGATAGTTGAGGGATAAGCCTTTTTACATTGAAATAGAAACAATTCATTGACTAATGAATATTTTAAGAGAATATTAGTATAATAGTAAGTGTCTAAGGAGACTTTAACTGATGTGTTATAAGATCTCGAGAAGAATAAAACAGTAACAGTGAATATCTTGATTAGATGGTAGGAATTTAATTCAATGAAGTATATAGTGATTAAAAGTTTACATTATAAAATAATAAATATTCATGATGAATAAACTGAGATAATGATTAGTTAATAAGAAGTTAAGATGAGAAATGTGGTGGATGAACACTCAAACTGAAGTGTCTAGAATAAGAGATTAAGATAAAAACAAATAATCATATTATACTAGAAATTATAAGAGCTCAAAAATGAATATTGTCTCCAAAAATGTTATAGAGAATAAATTTCATTAATAATGGACTCAAATCAGTGGGGCTCAGGAAAAAAATATAATGAAGTAACCAACTCAAAAACATAGAAGAAGTTAACCCAAACACCAAAAGGCCATACATGCATAGAATGTGTTTTATAAAAAAAATGATGGACAAATATTTAAATTATTTAAAAATTTGGGTTAGGGAAAAGATAGGGAAACCATCCAATGTATCACATGTAGATTTCAAAAAGGATCCTAAAAGATTGGGGTTCCAACCAAAAAAAAGAAATCATATCATTTTGGATGGCATGATCCAGATGTAGAAAGAACAATAATTGTTAGAAGGGGTTGATGTTGTTAGGGATTTATACATATGGCTATTGATTGTCAGAAAATATGTCAATTTGTTGAAATAGGAAAATTAAAAAACCATGGTGGAAAAAGGCTATATAAACCAAATTAACATAATACTATAAAATATCACACCTCACCATTACAGAAGAATTTTCTTATGAAAACATATTTGAAAGCCTAAATAATTTCTGTGATATGCTGGTCACAACTATGATTGATGGTGGTAAATTCTTTCCAGATAACATAAATTTAATGAATATAAAAGTGTACAACCACTAGATGAGAATAAGGTTAGTGAAGAATGTGTTTCTACCTTTAGTTCAAAATATATGAAAAAACATTCACTCAAGAATGTAATCATGAAACAAAACCATGAATCCCAACTTATAGGGGATAAATTATACTATTTTAAAAGGAATATACACATATTGAACATTGATGAATGGCCATGAATCATAAGAAGATGTGAGAAATCTAAAAACTGAAAAGTAATAAATTTAGAATAGGTATGGAAGAATTGGTATGGATATGGACACTCGTTGTGAAGAAGTGAAGATGATACCCAAAAAGAAAAAATATAAATTTTATATAGAGGGGTGTTGAAGGTACAAGAATCCATTCCATAATGAAGTCATATATATAGAATGGATGCCTAATAGATAACAACTATATAATAGTAATATGAAGCCAACAGTGTTCTCATGTTTTAAACCCACTTCTAAAAAAAAGATATACACACCTAATAAAAAGGATTAAAATGGTCTTAAAGGTTGTAAATAATATGGTAATGAGTTCTAATTTGATAAAAAACTAGAGAAAGAAAAAAATAAATAATAGTGCTCTATTTTCACATGTAAAGAATACCACTCCCACTTTGAAGAAAATTGATGAAGTAAAGAAGACCATGCTACCCAAAGGTATAAAATTATTTAGAGGGAAGTGTGAACTAGGTGTAAAGATATATAGATATTTTAGACATATAATCATTAAAGTTCCCAGGTTGACAAATAAATCGTATCCTTTTTACTCATTCTAAGAAGTTTTTTGAAGATCCACCAACTCCCCATATTTTTTAGAGCTATTTAAATAATTATAAGTGAATTAGATGAAATATTCAGTGAATTTACTAGAGGGGATCACTAAAAATGATTGAAACTGCCAAAATTTATCAATCTACTTGAATCGGAAATATTTTAGAGCCCATTTATAATTTAAAGGATGATGTATGATTTCATTCTCCTATAGCATTTTTAATATGTATATACTATTTTTAAAAAGGTGGTGATTATATAACATACGAGGAATACATAGAACATGAAATATTTTTATATATTTGTTCATGTGTCCATAAGTTTTTGAATTAACTTGAATATATATATATATGAGATTCCCCCAATATGAGAATTTGAAAAAAGGTATCACATTTAAAAATTTTGATATACCTGATATATAAATATTTCACTCATATTTTATTGAAAGGGTTAGTCCATGTAGATATAGAGTTGATTTCTTTATGGAATATTCATGGATAAAATATGATACCAAGTTAATTATGATTATGATATATTGTACTGTAATTCTTATAGTAATTTTCAATAGTTTAGTATTTATTCAACTATTGTTCCTTCTCTATGATTAGTTTTAGTTTATTGGGAGAAGATGTTGGAATTTCTAATGGATAAGAGCCTCCCCAAGTAATTAAATTGTTATCTATCGGCATAACATATAGTATTTAAAGTGGTATTTTATCTTAATTGGTATCATAACCCAAGTGATACCAATAAATGGATAAAGAGAAAAAATTAAAAGGATGATCCCACCCTAATATTTCTATTAGAAGGAGAATAATTTATTTCCCTTTTCATTTATTGTTGATTATGGGGAGTGGAATTTCATGGTTACATTGACCAAAGATAAAAAATTGGGAATTTGGAGTTGAAAACAAACAAAAAGGGTAGATTGATGGGACTAAATGTGTTTGGTTGTATTTTTTTCAATTTTTATTATCAATGTAATTAAATAAATAGATGAGTTTGGTGAATAATTGAGTATGAAACCAATAATGAAGAAATGATCAAAAACATGATTTTGGGTAGCGGTTGTTTGGTTCACCCGTGATGGTTTCATGGGAAAGGTGATGGGATAAGCTACTACCCAACTTGGGGAAAGGGAAATAAGGAAGTTGAATTCTCCTGAATACATTCCTGGATAGATTCATGTGAGAATACCATACATTTAAATATTTTTGATCTAGTCCTGTTGTATTGGACAAGAACAAAAATAGATGAGTGTTGTCTATATCAATACAAGAAGATGCTAAAGAATAATATATAACTTATGATATACTATAGGATATTAGATAATTGTGTTGTTGTTTAAATTGGGTAAAAATATTCAAATTTTGGATAATATGGAAACAAATTCTAAATAATTCATCCATGTGTACCAGTACATGAAGGATGCTATAAAAAATGTTGAAATACCCATGGATAGAGGATGAGATAAAGATAAAATAATGTGTGCAGAACAGATATTTGAATATCTAAAAGAGGAGAGTATACATGTTGTAAAGTTATTTGGTATTATAATAATGTATTTAAAAAATATTCAATAAATACAAAATTTATTTTAAATAGTATATGTTTTTATGGATGAGATTCAATTGGAGTAGAGTTTCCCCAGTTCAGAATGAAGAATATTTGAAAAACTGAATATATCTAGGATACAAATATGAATATTACCATGTAAAAGAATTATAGAATATATGTGATTCCATTTAGCTGAAGTCTATATGTATAAAAATATTTACATACATGAAGATACATGTATAATAATTATTTTAATGTAGTTAAATGATCACAAATAATTTTTTTTATGTTCAAATTCAGGTTTGTGGTGTCACAAAATATCACTATATTATTAAAGCTCTATTTAGCTAAATACAAAAACATAGTTGAATGTTATATAATTTATTTCTTCACCTAATGGTTTCTATAGTTTATTTTAACATCACATATGAAAATTATTCTATGTATAAAAATCTCAATCCACACACCAGAGTAAAGCGCCACACTTAAAAATTGAAATAATAGAACCATGTATTCAATTTCATATATATAAAGCATTATATAAGGAAATCCATCATGTATCCAAGTCCATATATGAAAACAATGAATTTAAAAAATTGATTTCACCTTACATACTAGATGAAAATTTTAGATTTTATGATTTAGATAATCTGAAGAAGAAAATGAAATATTTTGATGATTATGTTATAAATTAAAGAAAAAATATCATTAATCATATTTAATCTATTATTTGATACTATTTTGACATGGATAAAATTAGAGGATCCACTACATGTTTTCTTTATAAAGAAAAGGTTTTTAAAGTGTTTTCAAGAATAATTAAAATTAAAATACAGTTAATCGTAGAAACTCATGGAAACTCATAATAATTGTAATCCATGGTTTATTGAGTGAGATTGATGTAATTTAGAGAAACTATATGTGATAATGAATTCTACTACAATATGAATGGATTATCATGTGATGTGTTCAATCTATATATGAATGAGTTCAACACCATATCTACTATTCTATATATTTTACATAATTGTGAAAAATGAAACTAAATATTTTTTGAGGAGGTTTTTTTAAGAACATAGAGGCTTTCTTATCGGTATATATTTTTTGAATAAATATATAGATGTTTTAAAAAAATAGACATTTATTAAGTATAATTTTTGAATAACCTCAATATTATAAAGTAAGCATGAATTTAATTATG
The DNA here is from genome assembly GCA_963277665.1 of Viscum album. Classification (NCBI taxonomy): domain Eukaryota; kingdom Viridiplantae; phylum Streptophyta; class Magnoliopsida; order Santalales; family Viscaceae; genus Viscum; species Viscum album. The sequence goes on along the minus strand of OY728165.1, from coordinate 1,890,592,403 downwards.
GGAACTCAAATTGGATATTCGATAATAATTTTTTCCCACTAAAGTTATCTTTGTTCCCTAAAAACACCATTTATGAAATTTTGAATTTAATTATAGAATTTAATATTTTGATCATGCACATGATTTGAAAAGAGAATCTTAAGGGATATTATAAAACAAGATGAATGATGAAATATAGTAATGTGATAAAGAAATAGAGAAGTGAGACTCTTGATACATAAAATATATATATATATAGAATTAATCTTCAAGAAGAATAATTAGGATTTTTTTATACTATAGTGAAGAATAATCAGGATTCAAATATTATTTTGATATCTTTTTTTAAAGAGCTAGAGTTTTGAGGAGAATAAAATCTGGTGACAACCTTTATTGGAAATGATTTATTTGAAGAATTTAATCAAAGAAGATGTGTAGATATTATTATTTTAATTTATATATAATTGAGAAAATTTATAAATTGGGGATCAATTACATGTGAATATAATATTTTTTTTATAATGTGATACTTCTAGGTTAGAAGATTGAGTATAATTTAGGAAAATCTGATTTGTGAGAGACAACTTATTTGTATGCATCCCTATTGAAGAGTTTAGAGTAACAAAATATAATATGTTTAGTTGAGGGATATATAATTTATGTATGTTGTTTATTAATTATTATTTTCAGATATAGACTTCAAGAAGGAGTTATAAATAAACTCTTGTGTATACATTATAGCATCCCGCCTTTTTATAACATAAACTTTCATTACATTACACATAACTGAGGATCTTTAAGGTCTAGTGTCTTGGAAACAAGGAACATAATACATGAAAACAACATAAAGCATTCTTCTTAAACACTTTAAAGGCTTCTCCTTTATTTCACCCTATGTTCATTATGCATCTCATAACCCGGGGACATACATCAAAAGAAAGGGTGAGCAGAAGGCCCAGTAAGGGAAACAAGAGAAACATTTTACAAGTGAACTTGAGACACCTCAATAAGGACATGAAAAGAACTTTAAGGCATGATAAAGAAATCATGAGATAGATCATAATAAAAATAACATTTTTCATAACTTGAATATGTGGCTACAACATTTAATATTGACAATCATTTCGTTTCACCAAGGTCCATCCCCAAGGTGTCGTTAAAAATTACCAAGGTTACTCACCAAGGCGTCGTTAAAATGGTCATCTCTAGAGATTTAGTCTTTACCCAATGCATTGGAGCGCTATCAGGGCGCACCCTTAAATTTGCCTTTATTATCATGTGAGCCACATATATCATCATCAAACATTTCATAAATAACCCATATAGCATAAAATAAATGGGTTTCATTTCATAATCATAACGTTTTAAAAACCGCTTTAAAGACATGATCTTTACGTTACTTTAAACCCACGGAAAAGGGAAAGCGGGTATCATGTATGTAAATCCCAGAATTTAAAATAGAACATTTTTATATATATGTGAATACCCCTGTAGAAGTAGTATCTTTGATTATTCACTTTATAACATAAAATAATTTTGAGAAAAGAGAGGCATTTTGAGACGAAAATTCTGCAGCATAACGGCTATGTTACACGATTTTAGAAAACATTGAAAAGAGAGGGTACATGGGTCGAACAATCATAATTGACCCATAAAAACTTATAGGGACAGAATAAGAATTATATATGGACATGGTGATGCAATTTCAAGGACATGCCATTTGAAATGAAAAACATGGAAGGAAGACAGAAATTTGATTTCTCTTATGAAAATTCGGCAGCCTAACGACGTCACTTAAACTTCAACAAAAATGAATTGAACAAATCAAATAGGGTCTCTCATAATATGATCATAAGAGATCAGTATGATAGATATAGAGATCATACCCCAACATAATAAAAAGGAACTTGAAAGATTTGACATGAAAATCGAACTTGAAAAATGAGAAGGGTGGAAGAATCACTTAAACATTCGGCAGCCTAACGACGTCACTTAAACTTCATCAAAATGAATTGATGAGATCAAATAGGGTCTCTAATCATATGAACATAAGAGTATAGCATGATATATATAGAGATCATACCCCAACATAACAAAAAGGAACTTGAAAGAACTGACATGAAAGTAGAACTTCAAAACGGGAAGGGTGGAGAACCACTTAAAAATTCGGCAGCTTAACGGCGCCATTTAAAACATCAAAATACAGAATTGAAGAGATAAAATGGGGTCTCTCATAATATGAACATAAGATTCCAGTATTATAGATATAGATATCATGCCCCAACATAACAAAAAGGAACTTGAAAGACTTGACATGAAAGTAGAACTTGAAAAACGAGAAGGGTGAAAGAATCCCTTAAAAATTCGGCAGCCTAACAGCGCCACTTAAACTTCAACAAACATGAATTGAAGAGGTCAAATAGGGTCTCTCATCATATGACCATAAAAGATCAGTATGATAAATTTAGAGATCATACCCCAACATAATAAAAAAGAACATGAAAGACTTGGATGAAAATAGAACTTGAAAATGAGGAAGGTGAAAGAATCCCTTAAAAATTCGGCAGCCTAACGGCGCCACTTAAAACTTCATAAAACGAAATAATGAGAGTAAGAGGGGATCTATAATTATATTAACATAAAAAGGGAAGTAAGAGGAGTATAAAAGAACATCCTCCAACATAAGAACATGGAGCATAAAAGGAATGACATAAAAGAGATCACTTGAAAAGAAAGAGAGGGGTCAGATCCCTTACCTTAAAATGTAACTCTTAAACCTCAATGGATGGGACCTTGAGGGCTTGGGGCACCTTGGGAGGACTCCTTGGGAGGTAATGAGACCAGAAATTCGTTGGGGAAGAGTGGGGAGTCGAATGGAAGAGAGGAGGGCTTGGTATTTATAGGAAAAGTGAGGGGACAAGGCATTAATGGCCAAGGGACACCTCAAAAGTGGTTTTCTCAAAAGCATGGGCCCTCCCATGACACTTCCCATAAAGTTAGGCCACATGGGGACCCCCACACAATAATTCATCACCCTTGGCCGGCCAACCCTTAAAAAAACTCATGACATCATCATGACACAGTTATGATGTCATTAAACACACTGAAACCCTAAAACTGTATTTTCACTATTCACTAAAAATTCAACTTTCTCAGAATAATCCCAAAATTTCACCTTAACCAAATATCAACGCTCTGATTAAAAATATGAACTCCATTTTATAAAAATAATTTTCTAAATATTTTTAATTTAATTTTTAAATAAAAACACTATTCACCAAAAATTCATTTTTTCAGAAAAAAACCCCAAAAATTACCATAGCATAATATCGGTGCTCTGAGTTCAAAAATAAAATCCGTTTTATAAAAATAATTTTCTAAATATTTTTAATTAAATTTTTAATTAAAAAACACTATTCACCCGAAAAAAACTAATACTTGAATAATAATTTATGAAACCGTTATTTTACCATTTTATTGAATCACATTACTTAATCAAGGTGCCTAGATTATATTAATACTTTCTTTAAGTGAGATTACTAATCCATTTGGTCAAATTACTAATCCTAAGCGTAAAATCACTATTCATAATTTACTATTCATCAAAAATCAAGTTGATCTTATTAGACTCGAAATTTTGTAGTGAACATAATTGTAGAAGACCATTTTTTGAAAATCATTACACATTTTTATTTATTTAAGGTTTACATAAACATTTTTAAAATATATTTTCTCTAAAATTTATCAAAAATATGAATACTATATTTATCTGGACATTTGAAAATTCATATACTTCATCATAAGAAGAAATCCAAATTTTTATTTAAAACAAAGGATTACACAAGGCAATTACGGTCTCCTTTCATAGCCCCTTATCACACCAGCATAGGACCTAAGTGTAAGGTGTGCTAAGGTGAGAGAATCCGAGGGAGGCTCGGCCAACATCGCATGAGTCGTAATTTCTATTTGTTTGAACTTCTCGCGAAGGAGATCCCGTTCTAGCTTCACATGATGAAGTTCAGCTTGGGTTTGGTCCAGAGAAAAGCCCAGTGGTGATACCTCCTTCCCAAGTTCTGTTAGATGGGCTTCGATCGGTCCAAGACTACTGGGTGAGGCCATCGAATCTTCTTTCTATAATAATTAACCAAGATTACTTGTATTTAGAGACAATAATCAAAACATTTTGTTCAAAGCGGTCATATTGACCAATGGTCATATAACAGTCATAACCCAATGGTCTCATTTTAATTATAATCATGTTTATCAAATAAAACATTTTTGTTGAGTATAAAAATAAAATAAAATAACACATGAAATTAGGAAACAAGATTTATTCAAAATTTCGGGCCGTTACAATCTTCCCCCCTTAAGAATTTGCGTCCTTGCAATTTTAAAAATTGGGTTTTGAAATTTCATTGAAAGTCCCACATCGAAAAAAGAGTCTGTGACACCATTACTTTGAATGAAAGAAAAGGAAGTACAAAGGCCACCCGAGTTTACTCATACTAGGATTCGATGTAGGAAACATAGACATGGAGGAGAAAACAAAGGGTCACGTCCTAAAGGAGAGTGATAGAAAACATGATTAGGAGGAAGTTAACCATTAGAAAATCCCAAAATTATGATGTGTGCAAGCGGTCTTTGATTACCAAGTAGGAAACGTAAACCAACAACGTTTTTGTTTTACGTTCCTTTTCATTACTTTGAGGAATTCATTTACAACATAGAACAAAAACATAAGGAAATATATCTACCTTCATGTAGAGTTTCATCCTTTAATAAGTTTCTACCCAAAACTAATCTTTTCTCTAAACTAAAAACTACTTGGTCTCTTTAAAACACAAGAATCATCTTCATAATCCACAAAAGATTAACTATCTATTTCTTCTATCTTTAAACATTATCCCAAAAACAGAAAGGGTAATGTAAAACAACTCTTCAAAAAGAAATAACCCCATAGAAATGGAAACTACTTTTAAATCTTCAAAGTTCCATGGTACTACCCAAAGTTCATCATAGTCCTTTCCATAAATAACTGTCCTTGAAAATCCTCAAAATAAACCAAACTAAGCTTGAAACCCTAATACAAGAAGGATTTGATAACATAGTCTTCCAAGGTAAACTTTATCATTCATCTCCAAACAACATCAACCATTCTTAACATCTTATAAAAAAAAGTAACTAACCTAAACATATTTACCCCAAGATAGGTTAATAATTTCCATAAGTAACCTAAATTACTATAATTCCACCTTAAATTCATCGATTCTTCAAAATATAAGTCAACCCTACTCTTCAATGAAAATACCGTAGTAATCTATTTACCTCGATCATATAGGGTCCCCAAAATAGTGAACATCTTCCAAAATAATAATAATATTTTAATCCCCTAATCATCCCTATCATATTAATAGGACAATCGTCGCATTTCCTATCACATTGGTTGTTTGGACATGTTCTTCCATTTACCACCATTAACTATGAAGAGAAAGCATAATTAAGGGATTAAATACTTAGCCAATAATCATGAAAAGGAACTGAAAGCATATAAGGATAACTTGTAGAAGAAAAGTATACCCTAACTTGTGATCCCCTAGGTTCGCATCTTGGTTATCCATGATCATATATTCTTATGTGAATCTTTATTTTATTTTATCTTTGTTCCTTTAATAATGGTTCATACTAAGCTTATGAATTTGCCAAAGCATATCTCCCGGGAGTGTCGTAACCAAGAGTGCAGCAAGGCCCGTTGTCGTGTACCAGTTCCCGTTCGAGTCTAGCTCAAAGCGGTGTTTTCGGGTTTTACCCCTATGTACATCTGTGCCAGAGCCACCTCTACCTGCTCGTATCCAGACAGGGATGTATTTGCTTGGCAACCCCTTACTCAATACTCACCAAAATACCAGGAAGATTTCCAATATTTTAACTTTTCTATAGGCTTCTTCCTAAAGTTTTCATATCCTAATTTCCACAAATAACTAAACCATCCTTTGATACCAACTATAGCATCCCGCCTTTTTATAACATAAACTTTCATTACATTACACATAACTGAGGATCTTTAAGGTCTAGTGTCTTGGAAACAAGGAACATAATACATGAAAACAACATAAAGCATTCTTCTTAAACACTTGAATGGATTCTCCTTTATTTCACCCTATGTTCATTATGAATCTCATAACCCGAGGACATACATCAAAAGAAAGGGTGAGCAGAAGGCCCAGTAAGGGAAACAAGAGAAACATTTTACAAGTGAACTTGAGACACCTCAATAAGGACATGAAAAGAACTTTAAGGCATGATAAAGAAATCATGAGATACATCATAATAAAAATAACATTTTTCATAACTTGAAGATGTGGCTACAACATTTAATATTGAAAATTGTTTCGTTTCACCAAGTTCCATCCCCAAGGTGTCGTTAAAAATTACCAAGGTTACTCACCAAGGCGTCGTTAAAATGGTCATCTCTAGAGATTAAGTCTTTACCCAATGCATTGGAGCGCTATCAGGGCGCACCCTTAAATTTTCCTTTATTATCATGTGAGCCAAATATATCACCATCAAACATTTCATAAATAACCCATATAGCATAAAATAAATGGGTTTCATTTCATAATCATAACGTTTTAAAAACCGCTTTAAAGACATGATCTTTACGTTACTTTAAACCCACGGAAAAGGGAAAGCGGGTATCATGTATGTAAATCCTAGAATTTAAAATAGAACATTTTTATATATATGTGAATACCCCTGTAGAAGTAGGATCTTTGAGTATTCACTTTATAACATAAAATAATTTTGAGAAAAGAGAGGCATTTTGAGACGAAAATTCTGCAGCATAACGGCTATGTTACACGGCTTTAGAAAACGTTGAAAAGAGAGGGGACATGGTCGAACAATCATAATTGACCCATAAAACCGTATAGGTACAGAATAAGAAGTATATATGGACATGGTGATGCAATTTCAAGGACATACCATTTGAAATGAAAAACATGGAAGGAAGACAGAAATTTGATTTCTCTTATGAAAATTCGGAAGCCTAACGGCGTCACTTAAACTTCAACAAAAATGAATTGAACAAATCAAATAGGGTCTCTAATCATATGATCATAAGAGATCAGTATGATATATATAGAGATCATACCCCAACATAATAAAAAGTAACTTGAAAGATTTGACATGAAAATCGAACTTGAAAAACGAGAAGGGTGGAAGAATCACTTAAACATTCGGCAGCCTAACGGCGTCACTTAAACATCAACAAAATGAATTGATGAGATCAAATAGGGTCTCTAATCATATGAACATAAGAGTATAGCATTATAGATATAGAGATAATACCCCAACATAACAAAAAGGAACTTGAAAGATCTGACATGAAAGTAGAACTTCAAAACGGGAAGGGTGGAGAACCACTTAAAAATTTGGCAGCCTAACGGCGCCACTTAAAACTTCAAAATACTGAATTGAAGAGATCAAATGGGGTCTCTCATAATATGAAAATAAGAGTCCAGTATTATAGATATAGATATCATACCCCAACATAAAAAAAGGAACTTGAAAGACTTGACATGAAAGTAGAACTTGAAAAACGAGAAGGGTGAAAGAATCCCTTAAAAATTCGGCAGCCTAACGGCGCCACTTAAACATCAACAAACATGAATTGAAGAGGTAAAATAGGGTCTCTCATAATATGACCATAAAATATCAGTATGATAAATTTAGAGATAATACCCCAACATAATAAAAAGGAACATGAAAGACTTGGATGAAAATAGAACTTGAAAACGAGGAAGGTGAAAGAATCCCTTAAAAATTCGGCAGCCTAACGGCGCCACTTAAAACTTCATAAAACGAAATAATGAGAGTAAGAGGGGATCTCTCATTATATTAACATAAAAAGGGTAGTAAGAGTAGTATAAAAGAACATCCTCTAACATAAGAACATGGAGCATAAAAGGAATGACATAAAAGAGATCACTTGAAAAGAAAGAGAGGGGTCGGATCCCTTACCTTAAAATGTAACTCTTAAACCTCAAAGGATGGGACCTTGAGGGCTTGGGGGAACCTTGGGAGGACTCCTTGGGAGGTAATGAGACCAGAAATTCGTTGGGGAAGAGTGGGGAGTCGAATGTATGAGAGAAGGGCTTGGTATTTATAGGAAAAGTGAGGGGACAAGGCATTAATGGCCAAGGGACACCTCAAAAGTGGTTTTCTCAAAAGCATGGGCCCTCCCATGGTACTTCCCATAAAGTCAGGCCACATGGGGACCCCCACACAATAATTCATCACCCTTGGCCGGCCAACCCTTAAAAAAACTCATGACATCATCATGACACTGTTATGATGTCATTAAACATACCGAAACCCTAAAACTGTATTTTCACTATTCACTGAAAATTCAACTTTCTCAGAATAATCCCAAAATTTCACCTTAACCAAATATCAACGATCTGATTACAAATATGAACTCCATTTTATAAAAATAATTTCCTAAATATTTTTAATTTAATTTTTAAATAAAAACACTATTCACCGAAAATTCATTTTTTCAGAAAAAAACCCCAAAAATTACCATAGTATAATATCGGTGCTCTGAGTTCAAAAATGAAATCCGTTTTATAAAAATAATTTTCTAAATATTATTAATTAAATTTTTAATTAAAAAACACTATTCACCTGAAAAAAACTAATACTTGAATAATAATTTATGAAACCGTTATTTAACCATTTTATTGAATCACATTACTTAATCAAGGTGCCTAGATTATATTAATACTTTATTTAAGTGAGATTACTAATCCATTTGGTCACATTACTAATCCTAAGCGTAAAATCACTATTCATAATTTACTATTCATCAAAAATCAAGTTGATCTTATGAGACTCGAAATTTTGTATTGAACATAATTGTAGATGACCATTTTATGAAAATCAGTACACATTTTTATTTATTTAAGGTTTACATAAACATTTTTAAAATATCTTTTCTCTAAAAATTATCAAAAATATGAATACTATATTTATCTGGATATTTGAAAATTCATAAAATTCATCGTAAGAAGAAATCCAAATTTTTATTTAAAACAAAGGATTACACAAGGCAATTACGGTCTCCTTTCATAGCCCCTTATCACACCAGCATAGGACCTAAGTGTAAGGTGTGCTAAGGTGAGAGAATCCGAGGGAGGCTCGGCCAACATCGCACGAGTCGTAATTTCTATTAGTTTGAACTTCTCGCGAAGGCGATCCCGTTCTAGCTTCACACGATGAAGTTCAGCTTGGGTTTGGTCCAGAGCAAAGCCCAGTGGTGCTACCTCCTTCCCATGTTCTGTTATATGGGCTTCGATCGGTCCAAGACTACTGGGTGAGGCCATCGAATCTTCTTTCTATAATAATTAACCAAGATTACTTGTATTTAGAGACAATAATCAAAACATTTTTTTCAAAGTGGTCATATTGACCAATGGTCATATAAGAGTCAGAACCCAATGGTCTCATTTTAATTATAATCATGTTTATCAAATAAAACATTTTTGTTGAGTATAAAAATAAAATAAAATAACACATGAAATTAAGAAACAAGATTTATTCAAAATTTCGGTCCGTTACATACATGGTGTGAAACCATTTAACTTATGCGACTTCGGCTATGCAAGAATCCAACAATGTGACTCAGTGAATAATGTGGGATGTTGTTGAAGAATTTTAGTGAGAAGATATTAAGAAGAGTACAAATAGATGTTAGAAATGTTGTTGGTGTGAATATTTCCCAAATAATATCAATGAGACTCTAATCTAGATCAATGTGTGCAGCACCCGTTTTTTGTAATTGAGTGATATTGGGTATAGTTGAGAATCATTTATAGGGGTATATAAGAAGTCATGGAAAGGAGTCGAACTATTCCTAGATACTTGAAAATACATAGTTTCTGATATTTCTATTTATTGAATTATCTAGGTATGGTTGTGAGAAAAAAAGGAGTGGATCAAGATTGAATAAATCCATAAGGATGAATTAAAAATGAAATAGTACATAAAAGATGTTTTATGTGAAAACTAATTCACTACTTCCCTATTAGTGGTATATAGATCCCTTGAGCATATTTCTGACCATAAATACCCCTAAAACATATCACATCTTTTTTCCATTAATTATCACACCATTACCACATCCTCATCACTTCTCATCATTTTCACACTAATGGATATCCATCACATCCCTTGTATCATAGTGTATAGCCATAAGAGTCATCCCGAACATGGAAAATGGAAAGGGAAAATATAATTAGTTACCATCTATTCTATTACCAACCAATATATTGGGGATGATTACTAGATAAAATATCTATTATATGCATCAATAAAGTTATTTGAATCATTTTTGGTGTGTGAAAAATAATATAAAATAGTCATATAGTAATCCACATTTGAACCATCATATGAAATCACCTCATAGACTCAATCATACATAAGAACTATCCTAAGAAGTCACTTAATCACCACTATGAACAAAAAACCCACTACCTAAACTAAAAAACAAGACCAAAATACTAGGTTCAACCACAAAACACAACATCAACTTTCCATTTAATCATATCTTTTATCAAATTCTAGATTTTACCATTCTTCCTACCAAATTACATTCATTATGCCATTCATTTATCTATATTTAATTTGAAACAATTAATTTTCCATTATTCGTGTGTATCTCATCCATTAATTGATGATTCTAATAATTAGTACTTCATTAAAATCCTATTCATATTAAATTCCAGAACATTTTTTACCTTTTTCTTTATTACCAAATTTAATCCATATATTCAAACCATGTTTTGTACCACACAAAAACTGTTAAAAAACCCCACAACACATTAACCAATCACTATATTAACCACCCCAAAACACACTAACTAATCACTATATGTACCACCCCATAACACATGATAATATCCACCACTTCTAATCAAATTCTACTTCCATTTGATAAAAATAATCATGAAACCATTTAAAAAACATAACATCCCAGACACCATTTCCACCTCAAAAACCAAATCTTCCCTTGTAATTACAAGAAAAATAGTATTAATTATTTATGTTCAACACATGAGAACACCAAAAAAATATCCACCATAATACCAAACCAAAAAATAAAATAACTATTTTCTTTTTTCTCCATCAGGTACACGAATCTATACACTAGAACAGTGAAACATCACCCATTTAAATTCCTCAAATATAGCCTCACCACATAAACAACTCAATTCCAACTACCAAAAAAACCCCACCAAGACCACAATATTCATATAAATAATTAAAAAATAAATTCAATAGAAACCAACAAAAAATTTAATCAAAAAAAATTAAATAATTTTATTTTTAAAAAAATGATTTCAAATTGATTCAATGTCACTTAAATAAAACCAGTTATATCAAATATATATTTAACCTAATAGACTCAATGATATATTTAAATATTTTTCCATTTATGGGTGTTTATTTCAATTATTTTATCATATAAACTATACATATATCACAACAATAATGACAATAAACACTCTATCTCTATATCAAATAGCCATAAATTACATGCAGTATCATAAAATAAAAATAAAAACTTATAAATAGTTCCTTCCTATGAACATCCATTAATTTATTTCACAATATTCAATATTATAATCCTTCTCATATAACAAAAGAAGATTAAATCATGATACTTATATAATTAACATAAAATAAACAATGAAAAATCATGAATCCCTTACCTCAACCAAAGAGTCTAAAAACATTGTCTAAAAGATGGAAAAAGAGATAATCAAAAGCCATATATCATGAAATTAAAACATCAATAACCTAGATATAATTAATCTTAATCAAATATATAACCTAATGTTAAAAAACTACACATAATATATTTTTATTACATCTATAAGAATAAGGGTAGGAGGGGAATTCAAAATAAAGAATGTAAAAATCACCCCAAATCATAATGTCGTTGATCTGTTGAATCGAATGAAAAAACATATCTAGAGTAGTCAATGGTTTCCATGAATGATCCTATTGTCCCATATATTTATAAGAGAAATAGGGGATTCTATATAAATTAATATCAAATTTCGAATTTATACACAAAATAAATTTAAACTAATCATGTAAGGATATTTATGAGTTACTCAATGATTTATCTATGTTAATTGAACCTCTATATATTGTGCCATAATATCCTATCTTTCCTGTTATAAAATTCAATGAACCAACATAATTAAATAAATTTATTGAATGATACCATCATAGTAATTCCACCACATCATGAAATCCTAATTTTTAAAAATAAATTTATGGACCTAAAACCAAGATATATATTCTCAAAAAAATATATGGTTTGATAACCCATAAAGATAATGAACAAAAAAAAATTAACCTCTATGTATTAATGGAACAATGAATATTCCTCAAACAATGATCATGAAAGAGGAGAATGAAATATGTAAGAGTATTAATCCATAGGTTTGGGTTCTCCCCAACATGTAATGATTTGTCACTTTTCTATAATTTCACATTTATAATTTTCAAGCAGTAATATTACCATTCACACCACAATATAAACTAAGGTGAAATATAAGGGTTACCCATGTAAGAGTAATTATATAAGAAATAGGTGATACATAAATGTTATTCACATAAGACTACATCTTAAGATACATTCTAGCCATAATAGACACAAATAATTCCACGATCAAAGACGGTAATTACATGACCAAAACAAATGAGGTCATGACCAAAAATCAACATCGAATTAGAAACAAACTAATCTCTCATGTCTCAAAGACCATGACCAAGTAAACTATACTACATAACTTCCCCTATTCAAAAACTCTATTCAAAAATCCAATATCCATGTCACAACACATCTATTTTAAGTGAAAAATCATCTCTAACTACACCTACCTACTCACATTCACCAAACTACTCAAAAACAATAAATAAAAAATTTAATATAAAAAATGTAGATATATTACATTATATTCCTCTCAAATGATTAACATGCTTGGGAATCAAAACCACACCCATAAGAAGAAGAAAACCAAAAAACTCAAACACCCGTTGAATGATACCATTCAAATAGATATAATTTAGTAATGTGGTCACTATAAAAAATAAGGATAAACATTAATAACAGAAAAATGACTAAACAATTATCTCATAATCAAGGAAAAAATAAGATTCTAAATATCTAAGGATTCTAAAAGCACATAGAAACTCATATTCCCAAAAATATTTTTTCAAATGACCATTATTCTAAAAAACATGATGAAATGTAATGACATATCTTTGAAACACCTGCTCTTGATGACTCTTATTCTTGACTAGATTCTCAAAGAACATTTAATCAAATTCTATATCTAGAACAACGTAATTAATGCTATGGGATTTCTCATGAAGATATTAATGAAGCTTAAATACATGAAAAATATTTCATTTCATTTCTAACTATATTGTAAGTTCCATCTAATATTCCACATCACCAAATGTTCCAACACCTCAATAGGACTAATAAACTTGATAAAAATATTACTTCTATAGGAATATTTATAATGCCCACATTGAAGGGAAACCCTAATAAACATATGATCGCCAAACATGAACGCTATAGGCCTCATCTATAAATAAATATTAGACATTTTGTGGTCATGTTATTTCTTCAACCTCGGTTAAATAACCTTCACATTCACTTTCATTATCGGAATCACATTTATTCCATGTACCATTTACACTAAAACCATAATCACTTAAAATTGATACTCACTAGGATACCCATGAAATTCCCTTAACATATTCATAACACATAAAAATTGTTGTCTATTATTATATTAATACTCAACCAAATGATGGTTATTCAAATATTATCCTCTAAAATCCATAACATGTGTTCAAAAGATATTTTATTTATTTCTATATATTATGCATCATATAACTACCCACTTGAGCATGGATGGTAGTGTTATGATTTAATTTAGAGAAAAATATTTGTTACCAAACTCATTAGAACCTCCATTTAAATTGAGAGTCCTGATTATAAATGATAGTTCGTGGTATTCTATAAGGATTCCTTATCTGATCCATATATCATAATACAAAAACATCAACAGTAATCGATTCTTTGATTTCCATGAAATGAGATAACTTCATAAACGGATCCAAAATTACCAAAATATTGTCACATCACCCCTGAGTTAAAGGTAGAACAAAGAATAAATACCTTTAATTTCTCTCTCACTTCCCCTCAAGGACAACTATTGGTTCAAACAAACCACTAGGAACATAATTGTCTATCTTCGCGTATAGATGGATGAAAGACTAGAAAAAATCAAAAATGAAATTCTATATCCCCAGTAACAAGAAATGACTTCTCAATTCATGATACATCATGGATAATATTCTAATGATGACCAAGGGTGATCTATGAAACTCATAAATATCCTCCTCTCACAACAATTATTGAACAAACATCATCCCTTAGAGTAACACCCAGTACCAATCATCCTCTCATCATCCCTCAAGAGAATCACAATAAATGACATGATCATATATGTCCTTAACATTTATGTCTATATACTAAATATTCTCTAAAAAATGTTGTATGTATGATTTCACACATATCTGTTATAGAAAATATCTACCACTATCCATCTATATATTATGATGCAGCATTGTAATCTCTTTATTTACTCTCCATGAATCTCTAGACTCCCAAACCGTAACACCACATGACTTCATACTCACCATCTAAATAATTACATTCACATTCTCTGGTGGTAAGATATCTCAAATTCCTTTTCATGAAAGAACTCTATCCCCATCCCATAACACATATGAAAATATCATTGAGGAATATATATCTCATGCTCTAATGATTTTTGCTGACCAGTTTTGTTGATGTAATACTAACACAACACTACACATTGTTGCTTCAAAATCAAGATCATGGGTGGAATATATTAATTTATAATGACATAACAACCTATTCCCTTATAAAATCACCTCCCTGTATTATATCATGATATAAACTAGTGAGATATTATTCTCATCATAGAAAAATCTAAATAAATATTCTTATTCTTGAAGCCAATGAACATGAGAAATGATCAGCTAATTTTTTAGTTAGTCTAAATATTCTATAGATTGATCAGATTATACAGAATCATGGCCCTTTCGAGTAAATATTATCCATGTGGATAAAATCAAAAATAAATCAATAATTAACATTTTGACAGAAGCCTAAGTGAAAAAGGGATCTATATATATCTACAAAATTTTTGGGTGCTACCCAAGAAACAACAACATCAGTCTCAATGTCTTAATGGATACTTCTTGACGAGACACCACATGACCTAAACAATAAACCTCACGTGTCAAAAATATTTACATATATAACTTTACATGGACCAAATATTTCTAAATAACTTGTGAAAATCCCAAAAATTATCAGTTTGAAAATCTATTTACTTCAAGTAGATTGCATTGTTTTCAAAGTAGACTACCCCTAACTGATCCAATAATTCAATAAATATTGATTTCATGAGTCTAATGAAAATAATTATATTGTTTATAACATTTAATAACATAACTATGAAATAAAATTTCCCTTACCATCATTTTGAATTAGTAATGGGGATATCTTCATTCTTAAGCCTCATCTAATGATACCTTGACCATTGTTCAATAAATACAAACTAGCTAGATACCATCAAATGGTCAAATAATCATACATACTTGGACGGGGATATAATTTATTGAATATAACTTATTTTAATTATCATTAGTCTATGATAAACCTCATACCATTATCCTCCTTCTTAGATAATAACACCATGTCACCCCAAAGTGACACAATGGGCATGATGAAACCCTGTAGCACTAAATTATCAATCTATTTACAATACTAAAATAAAACATATGGAGGAATATAATTAGGATCCATCCAAATCATAGAGGATTCAAATTAAAACAATATCCCAAAATCATTATGATATAAAGGGGTTTCATCATAACCTCTTCTATAAAATCATCTAGAAATTTCATGTCAAATCAAGGTAACACTGCTAATAGTTCCCATTATGATCCCAAAAACAACTATACTAACAAAGAAAAATTATTTTTTGAATGATTATGATCATTATGATGATTCTTCCTACCAATGAACACTACACTCATACCATCCCTATTATAGAATGTGACTCTACTTTGGAATAAATCAATTGTTTCATTATAGAATTTAAACAATCCATGACAAAAATATTGTCAAATGATTGTATATATAGTAATATGGTATAACCATGTAATTTATTTTTCTTTGTCATCATCTCATCACATTGACACACATTAATAGAACTAGACTGGAATCTAACTAACCTAGTAAAAACCAAGGCCACTATAAGCCTATCCACCTTGATTTCTAATGCACTGATAAAGGTGGGTGAAATAAAGGAATATAAATCACTATAATGAAAAAATAATAGTCCCAGGTAGTAAATTAACAAATGATACGACATATCATCCTTGGACCTCATGGAGTTGGAATCTCCAAATATAATAGTGGAAAACACCCGACTCCTCTACCCCACTGACCATACCTTTGACCACCCCATATGTCATTGATCATCCATGTGTCCTTGAGGTCAAGATATAACTCAATGCTACATTATGATTAGTTAATATCCCCTATGTGAACAAATTATTACTTAACAATCTTCAAATAATACCTTAGAAAAATATTCTACTTTAGTGGAACTAGTTATTGACCACCTATGTTCTGCTAGCCACCAAGAATGGCCATGAACCAGAACTGATGATGACTATAACATTAATAATCAGTACACATTAGAATAAAGATCACAATAGATGCACTAGATGTAACGCTCTGACCCTAGTTACCTAGAGTCGGTTCATTATTGCATAACATTGGCATGATCACAAAAGATCAAGTCTCGAAAGACCAATTAGTTTTGTAGCCTTGGAAACACTAGATACATTCATAAGTCTTACATTACATCATAAATTAAAAGAAAACTAAAAAACATCTTGTATTCATATCCCCACATACTATCCCTAAAGGTCATTCATAATATACTTCATCACATCCTAGAAAAATTAAGACATTGAAAGGGGTGATCTCAGATCCTCAGTAAGGATAACAATACGGTGTAAACTTTCATAAATAAACATAATCATTTAAGGGAATGTATATCTAAAACAAAAGCCTTTTAAACTTGAACATCAACATAATATGGAAAAAATAAAATGAAATAATTCCATTTACTTATTCACATGGATATTCTACTAGTCGAATAATCACATGCAATATCAATAACCACTTTCATAATGATGGAATGCATAATGCCAGACTATCATAACCACGTAGCCAAGGCTTCGTGCCAAGACTACAAATAAGACTTTTTCAGGGCCTCATGCCAAGACACTAGTTTGTCACATGAGACCTACCGATGCATCGAGGATCTATAGCGGGCTCCACCCGTCACTTATTAAGTCCAATGCATTCCTCATATGAACAGGTTTAAACATATCATAAACCATAACATAATCATATCACATAAACATGCATAAAGGAAACATAAAATTTCAACATTTCAATAACAAGATATAAATACAACACATTGATATCATAAAAAAATTATCAAAACCATTTTCAATACCAACATAAAAAAAAATTAAAACTTTGTATTTATTTTTCATTTAAAAAAAATGTTATGGCTTGTAGAGGAAGCCGAAACTCAAATAATGGTCACGACGGTAGAGAAGTCATTATCGCTGCATACATAAGACAAAAAAAAAATCCTTTTTTCATTTAGTAAAAACTCTTTGTATAAAAAGATTCCTTTTGAATAAAAGTAAAAGTCATAGAGGTTTATACACCGTATAAAATAAAGTTGTGTATAAAACAAAATATGCCTCAATGAAAGGTGATTGAGACGAAGACCCTTACAAAGATCATTTTTTAAATAAAATAGATCTATTATTTGTATTCACTATAAGTAAACATAAATAAAGTAAAAAATACAAGATATGACATTGTAATATCCTGACATAATTTGAAAGTAGGATATTAACCAAAAGAATGGAAATTGGGTTAAGAAGTTCCCTTACCTCGTGTCCTACTTGACTCGATCATTCTTTAACCTCCTGAATAATAAACTAGAGTTAAATTCTACATGCTTAAGAACCATTTTCTAGTTCTTTATTTCTTTTATATCACTTATTACCATGTTATTAACATTATGTAATTATTTATGTTAATAACGGTCGTTTTGTCGATCTTTGGTACTTGAGTCAAAAATAAACTTCTTATAATTACAAGTTGTTCATGTGTTAAAATATCCATTATATCTAGACTATATTCATGATTTAGATATCATATATATCATACATATCCCGTATATACATTCATTTATAATATTACATAACATTTAGAGGTAAGAAATGAAATTCACCATTAATGGAGACGGTAAGCCGTACATACACATGAACGCTACTTTAATTTCTATTTCCTATTTAATGGAATGAAATAATAATTATATAAATGTATATTATAAGTCCAGTATAATATCAGATATAATATCATTTAGTCCATCATTTATACTCCCCACATATGGAATTAATGATTAAAATCACTTTGAGGAGGCGGTATTCCGCACTTCCAAAAATGAAATTATCACGTTTACCCATAATGGAAGTCATAAAGGTATGCCATAAATGAAAAATTCAGAGGCATAAGGAAAACATAAACATAATATATATCATATATAAAAATAATTTCATCATAATTTCTACCATGAGCGGTTTTAAAATAATATTTAACAATCATCATTTCGTGAGGCAATAATTCGCCACCCACAGAAATAGTATGTTCTTTAACCATTAGACGATGGTTTGTATAAGTGTAAATAAAATAATTATTATAAAAACATCCTATAATATTGAAGATACTGTTTTTGATACAAAATAAAGTAATAAAAAGAGTTTAAATGGTTGGAGAAGCAAAATAAAACACAAGAACATAAGGGAAGACATTACCTTAAAATCAGGTAACTCTTTTTGATTTGAGCCAAAGTCTTCCTTGGGAAGACTTCTGCCCAATGTAAGGCTTATAGGAGTAAGATAGGGAAGTTCAAAGAGTATTTGGGCTGAGTTTTGCCAAGATAAAAGGCTTTTAAGGTATGAATAAGGTGGTAGAGGTGGGGGCCTTTTATAAGAGAAGTAGAGGGGCACTCTTGGAAACTCATGAAATGTTACATTATTATGAAATTCTTTTCAGATTTTAAAGGTCCCAAAATGATATATTTCTAGGATAAGGTGATAAGGGTTCGAAATATACTCATACAATAGGTTTTTGAAAAGTGTATGTATTAGATTTTACATTATCCTTCCATTTTATTTAAATTGTTAATTAATGATGTAATCGTTTCATCATCATGGTGTCATAGAGAATTTAATTTATTTAATGCCTAATAATTTTAAAAAAATTACCATGATGTTGGAAATATTTTTATACTTCCAATGAAAATTTTTAGTCATAATGTTAACTTATATAACACCATGTAATAATCGTTTTTGTAAAACAACACATGTTTGTGACAATTTTATTTTTGTTTTAAATAAAAAGTTATTAATGTCATTTTCTTACCCAATTGGCCCCATGAGGTCCCCAAGTTGACCCATGGATTGTCTGGGTTGGCCATGACTCATACAATAAATGTATGACAAGTGTCCATATATTTTTATATTTTTATAATATCATTTTTACCTTAAATTTCACTAATTACCTTTAATCGCGATTAATAAAACTTAAAAGATACTATTCAATAAAAAATTATTGTAATCCCATTGAACCACATTTTACTTCCTAATGAAAAACATGTATGTATAATTTTTGAAAATGAAATCACAAAAGTTGTAATGTTTCATTTACACAAAAAATTAGTTTTTAAACTACCACTTAGTGGTTTCACTATTCATCAAAATTGAAGTTTTTCAAGAAAATAATAATAATTCCCCCTAAGGTGTAATTGATATTCTTAATTCAAAAATGTTTCCTATTTTACAGAATTCCAAACATATAAGTTGCATTAATTAATTTTATAATTAATTCCCGTTGTAAAAAAATAGCGTGTTTTTAAGAAACAATATCAATCAAAAGATTGACAATTGTTTATGTCCAATTTCAGTGTGAAATTAATTCTAATGACCACCATTGGATAAAATTGTCAAATTATATTATAATTATACTTTAAAACCACTCAATAGTATAATTTATCACTATTAATTATTTTTATTAAAAAATATGTTTTTAATTAAAATTTAGTAATTTTCACTATTCATCAAAATATAAAAGTTATCCGAAAAGTACCAAAATTTCACCCTAGGATAATTTCGATATTCTGAATCCAAAAATGAAGTCTATTTTGAATGATAAAATTTATAAAATTTCAAAAAGTTGTTATTACTATTCATAACGGATACTTTGATTGGTTGTGGTGTTTGTTAGAACTCGATGTTGCGTACAACACATGCTACTGTATTATTCAAAGAGAAGCGTAACATTGAAGCATGGGGTGTTACATTCTTCCCTCCTTCAATAAAATGATTCCTTTCAATTTTTAATTTTTCTTTGAAAAAAATGTTTGAAAATAGAAAATACCTTTGTGGAAAACCCCCATCAGAAACAGGGTTAATAAAAATATAACTTTAAAAAAAGAAAGAGAAGTACAAAGGTCACCCGAGATAGCCCATACTAGGATTCTTATGAAAATATGGATATGTAGGAGAAAAAAACTATCATGGTTTGATGGAGAGTTATAGAAAACAGAATTAGGAGAATGTTTAACTACAAGAAAATCACAAACTTGCGATTGGCTAAACGATCATTGATTCCCTAGTAAGAAAAGTTAACTGACAACATTTTTGTTTTAAGTTACCTTTCATAAAGATGAGGAATTTATTTAGAAAATTTATAAAGAACGTAAGGAAATATACATACTTGTCATGTAGACTTTCATTCTTTTATAATTTTTTACCACAAACCCATCTTTCACTCAAAAATATTATATTTATCCAAATCATACAAGGTTAAAAATATTAACACAAACCATTTAGATTAGGAACATTATTTTTTAATAACCAGGGACTTCCTATAGGGTAGTGGTAGGTAATAAAGGCATGTCGCACTATGAATTTGGGTTTGATTCCTACAGCTTTGTTCGACGCGATGGGTTATCCCTCGACCTGAAGGTTGTCCTTTTCCTAAAACTATAGTATTATAATATTCCAAAAATAATATTCAAAAATGATTTATCCTTAAACAATACTATCCAAAGTTATACTTAATCCATTCCAACCTTTATAATTATCAAAAATACCTCTGTCCTGACATTCTTTAAAAAGCCTCTAAATCCCAAAATCAATTGTAACGTCAGATTCCCCAAACAAAGTAAAGTTTCTCTTATTGTCACATACTAAAAATATGTTTACCTTCATCATATTAAAACATTAATGAAAACAACAAGTACTACAGTGAAATCCTTATATATATTTCACATTATTCTTATAACCATAATATAGTTCCTGAGTCCAAAAACACAAATACAATAATTATTCAACTTTATATGTAGTAACAGCATAAGCTTGGCCTTGATCCCATGGCCTTTTTTGAGGTAAGTTTCCTTGGTGCTTAGGGCATTCATTTGCATAATGCCCTATTTCACTACAATTGTTGTATTCAACATTGATATCCACTTTCTTTCCCTTGCAATCACGATCTTGGTGACCTTTTTATCCACATTTATAACAAACTCCCATTCCTTTTAGGCAAGTACCGGGGTGATTCTTAACACAATTATCACATAGTGGAAAATCCTTCATTCCCTTTTTGCCTTTATCTATCTCTTGTTCCACCATTCTCTTCTTCTCTTGATGTACTTTATTATCATAAGATTTAGAGAATTCCGTTTCTGTCCTGATAGCACATGAGACAATATCTTCATACGAGGAGAAATATTGTGAGACTAAGGATCGATGGAGAAATAGTTTTAATCCATCAAAGAAACGATCAATCTTACATCTTGGGTTACGTATATAATCTGCTGCATACCTTACTATCCTTGTAAAGTTAGCCTTATACTTTGCGACATTCTCATCTTCCTTTTGTCTCAGACTCAGAAATTGCCTTTTCATATGTGATCTATGGTCACGAGGGAAGTATTTTTCTAAGAAAAGCTCTTTGAACTCCCTCGATTCCATATTTGATACTTCATCATCTTTCTTCATGTTTTGATTCCGCGACCACCATTGATCAGCATCTCCAGTGAGGTGGTAAACTGTCGTTACAACCTTTTACATATCACTACTCCCCAAAGCCTGAATGATTTTATCTAGGGAACTTATCCATTTCTCAGGTACTAAGGGATTTGTACTCCCATTGAATATTGGTGGTTTTTTCCTAATGAATCGGTCTAACATTGATCCTCCACATCACGGATCAGGGTGCTCCATACGAGTATGGTTATTATTCATAACCTGAGTGAGTTGTCCCAGTATGGTGATAAGCTGATCGGCACCAGTTGTATCACCAACTCCATTATAATTATCTTGAGCAGGAGGGAAATCCCTATATGAAGTGCTTGCATTGATATGGTTTCCATTAATTTTACTAGGTGCCATTTCTAAACAATGTCATAAACTAGATTAGTTTATGAATCGAAATACATAATAACAAATTTTCAAAATACTTAACATAAATTGAACTATTTATGGATACAATCCATAATCAAAAAAAAATTACTTTGAGGGAGTACATATTCATAGACCCTTTATAATGATTTGTAAAGAAAATGAGAATTATCCTTAGCATATCCCACGAGAGTGTCTTAACCAAGAGTGCAGCAAGGCCCGATGTCGTGCACCAGTTCCCGTTTGAGTCTAGCCTAATGCGGTGTTTTCGGGTTTTAACCCTAGGTACATCTGTGCCAGAGCCGTCTCTACCTGCTCGTATCCAGATAGGGATGTATTGCTCAAGAAACTCACAAAATCTGAATAATACAAAAATTCTAGGATGTTCATATAAACTAATCCTCAAAGTCTATCTTATGGCTATGTTCTCTAATCAGAGTTTAACTAAATCTAGCTTCGAAGGTTAGTACTAAACTGCCTCTAATACCAACTCTATCACCCCGACCGTAGTTACCCAGAGTCGGTGCATTATTGCGTAACATTGGCATGATCAAAAAATATCAAGTCTCAAAAGACCAATTAGTTTAGTAGCCTTAGAAACACTAGATACATTCATAATTCTTACATTACATCATAAAGTAAAATAAAACTAAAAAAACATCTTGTCTTCATATCCCTTCATACTGTCCCTGTAGTTCATTCATAATATAGTTAATCACATGTTGGAAAAATTAAGACATTGAAAGGGGTGAGCTCAGATGCTCAGTAAGGATAACAATACAACGGAAACATTCATAAATAAACATAAACATTTAAGGCAATGTATTACTAAAACAAAAGCCTTCTATACTTGAACATCAAAATAATATGGAAAAAATAAAATGAAATATTTCCATTTACTTATTGATATTCTACTAATTGAATAATCACATTCAATATCAATAACCACTTTCATAATGATGGAATGCATAATTCCATACTATCATAACCACGTAGCCAAGGCCTCGTGCCAAGACTACAAATAAGATTTTGTCAAGGCCTCATGTCAAGAGACTATTTTGTCTCATGAGACCTACCGATGCATCGAGGAGCTGGAGCAGGCTCCACCCATCACTTATAAAGTCTAATACATTCCTCATATGAACAGGTTTAAACATATCATAAACCATAACATAATAATATCAAATAAAACATGCATAAAGGAAACATAACATTTCCACATTTCAATCACAAGATATCAATATAACACATTGATATAATAAAAACTTTTTAAATACCAGTTTCAATACCAAAATAAAATAAAATTAAAACATTGTATTTATTTTTCATTTAATAAAAGTTATGGCTAGTAGAGGAACCCGAAACTCAAATAATGGTCATGGCGGCGGAGAAGTCATTGTCAATGCATACGTAAGACAAAACATTCCTTTTGTTGTTTAGTAAAAAGTCTTCATATTAAAAGATTCCTTTTGAATAAAAGTAAAATTCAAAGGGTTTTATACACCGTATAAAAGAAAGTTGTGTATAAAACAAAGTATGCCTCAATGAAAGGAGATTGAGATGAAGTCCCTTACATAGATCATTTTATTTAAATAAAATAGATCTATTCTATGTATTCACTATAATTAAACATAAATAAAGTAAAAAATACAAGATAGGACATAATAATATCATGATATTATTGCAACGTAGGAGATTAACCCAAAGAACGGAAATTGGGTTAAGAAGTTCCCTTACCTCATATCCGAATTGACTCGATCGTTCTGTAACCTCAGGAATAATAAACTAGAGTTTATTTCTACAAGAATAAGAACCATTTTCAAGTTCATTAGTCCTTTTATATCACTTATTTCCATGTTATGAACATTATGTAATTATTTAAGTTAATAACGGTCGTTTTGTCGATCTTTGGTACTTGAGTCATAAAATAAACTTCTTATAATTACAAGTTGTTCATGTTGTAAAATATCCATTATATCCAGAATTATATTCATGGTTTATATATCATATATACCATACATATCCAGTATATACATTCATTTATAATGGTACATAACATTTAGTGGTAACAAATGAAATGCACCGTTCATGGAGACGGTAAGCCGTATGTATGCATGAATGCTACTTTCATGTCTATTTCATATTTAATGGAATGAAATAATAATGATATGAAGGTATATTATAATTCTAGTATAATATCATATATAATATCATTTACTCCATCCTTTATACTTCCCACATATGGAATTAATGATTCAAATCACTTTGAGGGGGTGGTAGTCCACACTCCCTAAAATGAAATTATCACGTTTACCCATAATGGAAGTCATAAAGGTATTCCATAAATGAAAAATAAAGAATCATAAGAAATACATAAACATAATACATATCATATATAAAAATAGTGTCATCATAATGGCCACCATGAGAGGTGTTAAAAAAAGATTGAACAATCATCGTTTCGTGAGACAGTAATTCACCACCCATAGAAACAGTATGTTCTTTAACCATTAGACGAAGGTGTGTGTAAGTGTAAATAAAATAATTATTATAACAAAATCCTGTAATATTTAATATACTGTTGTTGTTACAAAAGAAATGAATAAAAAGAGTTTAATGGGTTGGACAAGCAAAATAAAACACAATAACATAAGGGAAGACATTACCTTAAAATCAGGCAACTTTTTTGGATTTGAGCCAAAGGCTTCCTTGGGAAGACTTCTGCCCAAATTGAGGCTTCTAGGAGTAATATAGGGAAGTTGAGAGAGTATATGGTCAGATTTTATCCGAGCCAAAAGTCTTTGATGATGTGAATAAGGTGGTAGAGGTGGGGGCCTTTTATAAGAGGGGAGGAGGGGTACTCTTGGAAACTCAAGAAATGTTACATTATTATGAAATTTTTTTAGGATTTTAAAGGCCCCACAATGATATATTTCGAGGATAAGGTGATAAGGGTTCAAAATATACTCATCCAATAGGTTTTTGAAAAGTGTATGTATTAGATTTAACATTATCCCTAAAATCGTTAATTAATGAGGTAATCAATGCATCATCATGGTGTCATTAAACAATAAATTTCTTTAATGTCTAAAAATTGTAAAAAAATTACCATGATGTGGGAAATCATTTTATCTTTTCAATGAATATTTATAGGCAAAAATTTAACTTATATAACCCCATGTAATAATTGTTTTAGTAAAACAACACATGTTTTAGAAAATTTTATTTTTACTTTAAATAAAGAGTTATTAATGTAATTTTCTTACCCAAGTGGCTCCATGGGGTCCCCAAGTTGACCCATGGATTTTATTGGTCGTACATGACTCATAAAATTAGTTTAGGACAAGTTTCATGATATTTTGATATTTTTATAATATCATTTTAACCTTAAATTTCACCAATTACCTTTAATCGTGATTAATAAAACATAAAAGTTACTATTCACCAAAAAATTATTTTAATCCCATTGAACCACATTTTACTTCCTAACGACATCCATGTATATCGAGTTTTTGAAAATCAAATCATAGAAGTGGTAATATATCATTTACATGAAAAATTAGTTTTTAAACTTCCACTTAGTGGTTTCACTATTCATCAAAAATTGAAGTTGTTCAGAAAAATACCAAAAATTCACCCTAAGCTATAATTGATATTATGAATTCAAAAATGGTGTCTATTTTACAAAATTCCGAACATATAATTTGCATTAATTAATTTTATAATTAATTCCCGTTGACAAAACAAATAGCGTGTTTTTAAGATACAATATCAATGAAAAGATTGACAATTGTTTATGTCCAATTTCAAAGTGAAATTAATTTTAATGACCACCATTGGATAAAATGGTAAAATTATATTCTAATCATACATTAAAACCACTAAATAGTATAATTTATCACTATTAAATGTTTTGATTAAAAAAGTTGTTTTTAATTAAAATTTTGTAATTTTCACTATTAATCAAAATATAAAAGTTATCCAAAACGTTCCAAAACTTTTCCCTTCGCTAAATTCGATATTCTGAATCCAAAAATGAAGTCCATTTTGAAAGTTAAAATTTATAAAATTTCAAAAAGTATGTATTAATATTCATAACGGCTACTTTGATTGGTTGTGGTGTGTGTTAGAACTCGAAATTGCGTACAACACACGGTATTGTATTATTCAAAGAGAAGCGTACCATGGAAGATTGGGGTATTACATTGGAACTAATGAATCTAGAATAACATCATAAATACTATTTAATCCAACTCCCTATTTGTAAAATCCTCAAATACAACAACATTTCAGACCCCACATTATAATCTCTACTCCTCATAAATCCTTGAGGAATCCCCACACAAGACAGTCCTAAATGATCATATATCCTCACAATTACATATTATTTCATCAGAAGCACCAAATGTATATAAATAAAAATGAATTAACTTCATAATTAATTGATTTAACATGAAATCCTATAAAGTTCACTCCTTATCCTCCTCATATGTTAAAATATCTAACGAAATGTGAAAATGATCCCTGAATTGAATCATGATCCCTCTCAAGCTCAGACTCCCCTTCAATACGGAGATATACTCATGCCTCTCCACAAGAATCATCATCAAATAAAGTAACTCACCATGGAAATATATATATATATATATATGGATTTTATCCAATGAAATAATTATCTTCTTTAATTATCTATGAGATAATATCTACCATGGGTGTGCAATTCTACTCTTATCAATGAGATCCAATGATACCCAACGCTACATTCTAGCACAGATCAAACTGAATATGATCTCTAGATCCACTATATATTATTCTGACTCTAAATTAAAGACTCTCCTCACATAATTCATCAAAACCTGACCCTACATCTCATATAACATCCTATTCCAAGATACATATGTGCTAGAGCCACATCCTCTTGTTCATATCAAGACAAAGACTTATTTGTTCAGAAACCACTTACATAATATTTCACCAAAATACTAGGAATTTTTCCTATATTTAAAAATCTCTATAGGGTTTATTATAATGTTTTAATATCCTAATTTACACAAATAACTAAATAAATATTTTCTACCAACTATGGAATTCTGCCTTTTTATTACATAATTATTCATTACATTTTACAAACAAAGGATCTTTAATGTCTAGTGTTTTGAAAATCAGGAACATAAACCCTGAAAACGTAAAAAAACATATTAAAACCCATGATTTTTTTTAAAATTTCATCCTTTGTAGAATTACAAACTCGCATAAACTAGATACATACATCAAAGGAAATTTTGGGTAGAAGGCTCAGTTAGGGTAAACATGGGAATCCCTTTACGTGTGATACTAATAAGAACTTGATGAAATACATAAAGACATGAGAAATGAAAGTAGTGTCTTATAATAATAATAATAACATTAATCATAAAATTAATAGGTGTATACAACATTTATTTTAGAAATTCATGAACATATCACCATGTTTCATCACCAAGGTGTCATAAAAATTTCCCAGGTTATTCACCTTAGTATCGTAAAACTTGACATATCTAGAGATTAATTTCTTTACCCAATGCATTGGTGCTCTATCAAAGATAACCATTAATATAAACTTATTTTCATGCTATCCACAAGTATTATAATCATAAATTTCATAAATAACCCAAATAGAATAAATGATATGGGTTTCATATCAAAATCGCGACGTTTTTAAAAAATGCTTAAAAAGAAGATAATTATGTCATTTATAACCCATGGAAAGTTGATAAGGTTTTTAACTATGTCAATTCCAGAATAAAATATATCATTTTAGTTTTTTGACGGTTACCCCCGGAAATTAAATATATTTCGGTATTCACATAAATAAATTGAGATAATTTCTTGAGAAAGAGAGACATTTTGAGACGAAAAGTATGCAACATAATGACTATACAACATAGTTTTAGAAAAAATTAGAAAGAGAGGGGACTAGGGTTAAAAAATCATAAATAACTCATAATATAGTATAGTGAAATAATAAAATCTAAATTACATCATGGTATGGATTTTTTAATGACATGACACATGAAAAGGAAACTTGAAAGAAAAGAGAAGATGCAAATTTTTAATGAGAATTCGGCAGCCTAACGGTGTCATGTAAATAATCTGAAAATACAATTATGAGAGTGAAAAAAGACTCTAATAATTTTAATATAAAATTGAAAGAAATAAAGATATATAATAACATACCCCCACATAATAAAATTGAATCTATAAGACAAAACATAAAGGAATTGATGACTAGAAGATGAAGGTGAATGTTTTCCTTACGTTGAAGTGTTTTTTCAAAAACATGAATGTTGGGATCTTTGGGGATTGGGGGAATCTTGGGAGGACTCATTAGGAGGTAGAAAAACAAGATATGTGTTTAGGAGGAATTTTTAATGAAATAAATTATGGAATGGATTGGTATTTATAAAAAAAGTGAGTGAATATTTAATTAATTTCCAAGGGACACCTCACTAGTGGTACATAAAAAACCATGGGATTTCCCATAGTATTTACCCATGGTATTTGACAATTTTGACACCTCATAACATATAATACTATAATAAATTAAACCATAATTAAACCATAATTATTACATCATTAATTAGGTCATTAAATACATCGAAACTCAACACTGCATTTTTACTATTCACCAAACAACAAATATTTTTATAACAATATCATAAATTCACCATAACCTAATATCAATGTTCTGAATTCAAAAATGAACTCCATTCTATGATAATTATTTTATAATTATGATATCTTTAATTTTTATGTAAAAAACACTATTTACCTAAAAAATACTATTAAATACTAATACATGACTAAAAATTTCTGAAATAGATATTTACTTACGATATTATATCACATTACATAAAAAAGATGCCAAAATAATATTTATACTTTCATAAGTGAGGTTACTATTCCACTGATCACATTACTATTCATAAGGGTAATATTATTATTCATAAATTACTATTCATAAAAAATTAATTTCATCTTATTAGAATCTAAATTTCATATAGATCACAACTATAAAGACCAATTTTTTAAAATTTGTTCATAGTATTATTTATTTAAAGTATAAAAAATAGTATAACCTTTTTCTAATATTCATCAATAATGTGAAACTTCTATAAATTCATCCTGTATTTATCATGAGATTTGAAACTCCCTAATTTTACCACAATAAGAAATAAAATTTTCAATTATACAAAATGATTACACAAAGTAACTAAGGCCTCATTATATAGCCCCTTATAACACCTATATTGAACTGAAGAGTATGGTTTGCAATGGTGATAGAATCTTGGGGCGGCTTAGACAACATTTCCCATGTGGTGATTTATATTATCTTGAACTTCTCCCTTAATAAATTCTGTTAAAGCTTAATGTGTTGGATTATGGGTTGGGATTGGTCTCGAGAAAATCCCAGTTATGCTACCTCTATCCTAATCTATAACAGTCGGGCTTTATATGGCCCGAGTCTGTTGGATAAGGCCTTCAACTATTTTTTATATATTACTTAAACAAGATCATTTGTATTTATAAAAATAATCATACTATTAAGAGTATAGTTACTGATGGTCATTTTGACCAAAGATTATATAATAGTCAAAACTGACTGGTCTTATTTTAATTATACTCACTTCATTAATAATAGGATATAGTTATGTTGAGTACAAAATAAAATAACATACAAATTTAGGAAATAAATATTATACAAAAGTTCAGTTCATTACATATAAGGTCTACCATAATCATCAAATTCCATCATACACACTCCCCCATTTAGGGGTAATTAAACCCTGATGGTCCGACTGTTATGAATACTAATAAATTATCTCCAAGGAATAGTAAATATGCATAATAGGGAAGACATGTATATAAAAAACAACAACACGTCAACATGATAATATAGTGGAATCATAGAATGTCATATGGTTAACATCATTCATGGTGACATGATAATCTATAAATAATTATGGAATCAAGGATCATATATCGGTGTCATGGGCTACACACACTAATTATTTATCATAAAAAAATGTCCAAAAGAAAATTCTATCATAATAAATAAATAGGACTATAATATAATACAAGGGCCTCAAATGGTAATTTAATTACTACATAAAGTATTTCATGAAGTAATGTAATGTTCAGAAAAGGATCAAAGACTGAACTGCATCACACTCCCATGGAGATATTGATCACATGTCAAGGATTACTCATGTATTCCTCTAATGGAACTAGTTCTAGGATGCTTATAAGAAGATGATTTCAATTAACTAAAAACAATGACGATTTAAGAATTGTTAATGAGTTCTTATTTGAATATAGAAGTCAAGAATGGGCCTAGAAATAACTACTGTATATGAGGACTCAAATTCAAAAAAAGGGAGTGCATTGTTATTTTGAATCCTCCAACAATTGTTAAGACATTATTAATTGATGGTAAATCATGATCAGATCATGGGCTGTTATAATAATGATACATCTATTACTAATCTACATTTTAAAGAATAATTTATCATTGGTTCATCATAGAAAACACATACCATTAAATATACATGCTCAACTCCCATAAAGGAAAAGTAATTTGGAATGTATCTTGAGAAAACAAACAATTCTAGCATCATTAGGCCGTTATGACCTTGATGAAATAAATAGAGATGAATAATATTTCTCTAAAGTCTATATGAGGGGTGAAAAATTCATAATAGTTTATTTATGGCTAGAATTAGGTGTTAAGAAGATAAAAACAAAGTGGTATTAAAATCTATTGGTGTGTACAAAATGTACCCTTGGACTGGGTGAAATAGAGAGCTAGTGGAATACATTTGTTGGTTTGTGGCACCACCGGGTTTCCAGCTTGGTCTATAGAAATCTACATAATTATTATAGCCCCATCAACTAGATGTTGGGTTCCACTAGTGACCTAGTGGTAACCTTCTAGCCACTAAACAACCTTTCCTTTCACACATTCAAGTATTTGATTCTTGAACACCATTTAACAAATAATTAACCTCCTAACAACTCATAACAAAAAAATAATAAAAGATAATGGAGAAATTTATAACCTAGAGACATCATGTACATAGATATAAGTGAGGATGTTATAATTCTACACCACTAATGAAAAATCATCCCTGAAAAGTACCTTCAACGGTTTTAAATAATAAAACTCTAGAAGTTAATCCTAAATATCAACCTCACACTCCCAAGTCTTTTTTGGGATCCTTCCATAATTCAATAGTACCTGAACAACAAGTAATTTGTCCCCTCTTAGGGATTTCTCACTTCAGTCTACAATCTAAATTGGGTACTATAGGTAGATAGAATCAGGATCCATCTCAAAATTTTCCTAGTTGATGAAATGCATTGGAACAGGAATGTACCTTTTAATTTTGGTATTTATAATACATATTGTTCAAACTTGAGTATTGAGAAGGAAGATCATAAAAACATGCCACTATTCCAATATTCATGGTGAACTCTAATGGTATATCATAGTTCATCTCTTTGGTTTCTTAAAAAACATTGTTAGCCTAAATAATAATTCACTCACATAAAACTGAACACATCTTCAGAAAAATAAAAATTTCCCATCCATGTTCTGGAATAATAATTTTACATTCTATGATAAATGATCAACTACTTTTGGATTAGTTTCACTCTATTATGGGTCTCATGTATCCCCAAAGGCCTCACATCATTTCCTCGCTAGCCTAATACCAACAAAGTGGTGAATGACATATCCTCCCAGAAATAACCTTACAAGTTTCCATCATAGTGGAATCCTAGTAACTATTTTTATATGAAAACTCAACCAAGGCTATGTGATCATCCCAAGATCCTCCAATGTTTAGTGTGAAATCTCGAATCATATCCTCCAATATTCTAATTTTCCACTTGTCCTATTCATCTATTTGGGAATGGTACGTAATGATAAATCTTAGTTGTGTTCGTAAGGCCTTTTACAAGGCCTTCCAAACCATGATGTAAAACATACATCTCAGTTAAATAAAATGATTTGTGGAAGTCCATTAAATCATATAATCTCATGGACATAATTATTACCCATTTTATCCATTGTTTAAGTTTCATGTATTATAAGTAATTGAGAAACAACCACTGACCAATCAAAAATCACCCAAAATATTTCATGGATACTCATGATCCAAAGTAAATTAATCACAATTCCTATCATGATTCCCTCCCACTTCATCATGGGCATAGGATGTGGCTTGAGAAAACCACTAGGTCACTAGTGTAGTACATTTATCGTCACACAGGTAAGACATGAAGACACAAATACTTGAATGTTCCTCTTCTTTAATTTCCTCCAAAACATCAATTTGAATTCAGGGAACATATTTTTCACTCAAGGACCCAACACCCAAATAATGAAATGGAATTCCATCATTAACACATCCTTGGTTGAATCAGGGGCTACAAATCTCCCATGTATCTAGATTACATCATCTTTATCCAATGAAGACCTATGTATTAGGTCACCACATGCTATTTGTTCCTATATAATATCACATTGTGGGACAATATCATTTATATCCTTTACCCAGACTATGAAAGTAGATGTTTTCATCAAAAGGTATATATCATTGATCTCTATTCCTCTGAAGAAACTGTCCTATAGTTAGTCAAAAAACAAATCAGGCACCACAATTCTTCCAATGGTCATTCACGAAGCTCCTGAGCTACCTACATCTTGCATCTAATGGAATCTAAAATTAAATTACCTTTTTTATGATGCTTAGGCCATATCAAAATCTAAAAACTATAGATATACTACCTAAATCCTTGGTCTTATGTTCGTGTATGGTTTTTTAAATATATTTTTAAGTTAATAGTGTTCTATATAGAAATAAAACTCTTTATAATGATATAGTGTCCTTAAAAAATCAATGAACAGACCATGGAATCCATTTCCAGGTCATGGGTATGATAGTTCCCCTCATGGGGCCATAATCAAAGGGACCCCTATTCTATTACCTTCTCCCTATTCATTGGGTTTTGTCCGTTACCAATGCCTTATACATCACATTATATAGCATAACCAATCCATATCTTGGGAAGTTTCAACATTGGAGATTTATAAAACCTCCACTCAAACTCAATAAAAACTACCTCAAACTGATTGAACAAAAGAAAAGTCACCCATTTCTTTATCAATGTAGTATTTTGCACTTATAACTAAGAGAATTCCTAAATAAAATGTCATTAAAATATCAATAAACCCACAAATATCATGATCTTTAAGAAATTACAAGTAAATTTCCAATACTCCACTACCTTAATTTTTTCTAGTTCCACAGATATACCTATCTTAGACACCCCAATCCAAAATCATATAACCTAAAAAACCCCAATGTGAAACTTTGACATCCTAGGATAAAGTCGATCTGCTCGAATAATACTCAAGAAATTACTGATATGTTTGGAATTATTCATTGGAATCAGTGAATAGATTATTATATCATTAATGAAAAGGTGAGGAGTGATTCAAGATATTAGTGAAAGATCTTGTTCATGGGATCCTTAAACACTAACAACATATTCATCAGTCCAATAATCATCACCATGTACATATATTTCCCATGCCTTATATGGACACCATCTTTGAGATGTCCTCATCTCAGAATAAAAACATTTATAGCCTTATTAAAGGTCAATTAGGGAGACAAACTAGTATTTCCATACCAAATCAAATATATCACTGATCCTAGGAAACCAATTTCTATTTTACACCATCACATGATTTATCTTTTGATTATCTATTCAGAGCCGAATACTACCATTTAACTTCTTAGAGAACAAAACATGTTCATTATAAAGACTCAGGTGTCTCATATATAGATAATTCATCTTTGTATATGAACATTCATTATAATATACAGACTCATGCCTGAAGATCATAAATGTATAGTGCCTTTGGAAACCTGGAAACAAGAACAAATAGTACATATGCAAAATACACCATCTCCCAATAAGTTGTTTATAAAAATAACCCATCTTATAAATATCATACATAATACATTTAATCATAACCTATGTCTAGGAAAAATTATAAAGGGTGATTTTAGATTCTTAATAAGGTTAAAAAATGTAGATATGTAAGAATAACATAATCTTAGTGGTATGAGAACTTGATAATATAATACGAAGACCATTCCCTGTATATCAAAATCAAAATCTTCCCTCTTGACTTAATGATTGGCTGTTCATATGACATAAATCATAGGGAAATCCAAAAACATGGGCCAATGGGAGAATAAAATTGGAATATGACATGAGATTGGGCAATGCACATAAGTATAGAAAATCATTTTCATGATAGTCAAGGATAAAGAACAAGGATGATATATTTTAGTGGGTTCAATCCCCATAACATAATAGTGGTCATGGTTCACTCCCAATATGATCATAGCTTACAAAGTTATTTATCAAACTCGGAACACTCCCCATCCATGTTAGTTTTATATCATTAGATATTAATCATTACACAATGAATTGGAGGGAGATATAGGTCCCACCCATCATAGAATGAAAATAATTCTTATGTCTGCAATAAGATCATAAAACATTAATCATATCATAAACCATGAGAAAAAATGGGTTTTATTAATATTTTCCCATATCATAACCTATGGTAAATTGATAGGTTTCAAAATTATTTCATGATTTCATCATAGTAGAACCCATTAAAAGAAGCTGGTTTCATATCATTTCTTTATTGTATAACTTATATAATACAAAAAGTTTTCATAAACATAATTCCATCAAAATGAAAAACCATTAAAAGAATGAATAAAAAATGAATAATTGGATCATATCCCCACTAAAAGATATCTAACATAAATTTATGTCATATTAGATGGAAAATGATTTTGAATTATCATTTAAAACATTTACTAATGAAAACATCATTTTCACTTTGAAAAACATATTTTCAAATAAAAAATTCATTAAAAAATATTGAAATCCATATTCACTAAAAATTAACTTTTCAAATTATGAAGGATGTTCTATGATAATTGTTTGGTCATGAAGAAAA
Source organism: Viscum album (assembly GCA_963277665.1). Classification (NCBI taxonomy): domain Eukaryota; kingdom Viridiplantae; phylum Streptophyta; class Magnoliopsida; order Santalales; family Viscaceae; genus Viscum; species Viscum album. The sequence continues at coordinate 1,890,556,582 of OY728165.1, read as the reverse complement.
ATATATCATTATTTCCATAGATATTAAAATAGGGATTAATTTCACATTTTTTGTAAAATCCAAACATGTATTATTTGGAAGAATACATGAAGATAACTTTAAAATCATTTTTTAATATAGTTAAAATGGGTTACAATGTCCTTAATTAACTATTATTAGTAATTAAAAACAATTTTGATAAAATTAATTAGAACAAATTATTTTTGGAATAAATGATTTTTTACTGAACATAAAAATAAATATGATTTTTACAAAAAATAATTATTGTAAAATCTTGATTATATAAAGAGAGAAAATGTATGGGAAACATGTATTATCATAACATAAATATCAGAGAACAAAATTAATGAAATCTTGATAGAGGTATATCATATGATTTCATCATTGGAAACATAATCATACATAATTATGATAAATTATTAGATTGTTACATAAAATATTTACCACTTTGAATGCTTTGATTAGTAAGAACCATGAAGGAATAACATTATGTGAAACATAATATATCATTAGATAAATAAATTCAGGATATTAAATGAAAAAGGGGATGCATATACACCACAAAAGAAGGTAGGAGCATAACAAACCATATTTCAAAAAGAAATAAAATTGAGAAAAAAAATCTCTTATCGCTTTAGAAAAATTTGAACTATAAACCCCATGAATGATAGATCCTCAAATGGATATGTAGATTCCAATAATTATTAGGATATGAATCCTAAAATACATCAATGGGTAGTTTATACACCTCAAAAAAGAAACACGTGGTTAATATGGCTTTTGTCCCATGGAAAATCAAACTGAGAAAGAAATCATTTACCTTAAGACTATTTTACATCTGTACATGTTCAACCCTCTTATATAATAAATATAAGTTTATTAAAAATTTATTTAGAAATAAACATTATATATATCATACTACATATATCCCATTTTAATGAAGATGAGATAGTTTTAAGTCATTCCATTAGCATAAATGCTTCTAAATACATGAAAGATAATGAGGTTATTATATCAAAATGGTTGTTTCTTTAAAATAATGATAAATCATGTCCCTAGGATTTTATATAAACTATTCCTAGATACAATAATGATTCATTTATTCTTTAATTACATGATTTCACATCAGGTTCACCATTCTTGTTTCCTTTACAGACATATGATCTCTCATGGTTGATTGGGGATTTAATTATGGTTGAACATTCATTAAAATTAATCTACCATTATCATCTCCCATGGAATCTCACAATGGTTCCCATATCCATAACTAGGTATAGATATTATTTCTAGAGGTAGGTGTTTATTTGGGGTTTTAAACCCAATAGTGCTTAAGAACACACATTGTTCTAGATAGTGGGATGTTGGGATCATCAAACCATTTTGGGGGAATTACTGTCTATTTTGAGACTCTATTATAAACATAAGATATTTTTTTTAATATATTCTAAATATCAATAAAAGACTAGTTACCCTAAACAAATGATCCTGTGTTGAATACTTTTATGTGTAACAGGTTTTCCAACTAATGAAACTACATGTATGTATATATGTTTCTCCATCTGATTCCCATTATTTCATAGAAATGGATAACTGTCTATATTCTGAAGTTGCATAGCCAAGAAGTCTAGAGTTTACTTATATCTAGGGAGTCAATTAATATTTTATGTATAGTATTTCACCTTCATTAATAATCTCATCTATCCAGTATATTAATGGAATCTAATCCAATGTAGTTCATCTGAGTCCAAAATGTGTAGTTTAATTTAATATGGAAAGGAAATATATGAGGGAAATTAGAAACCTAGTATAGATCTCTGGCCCTATGAAGGAATCATTTGTGTCCCTATTATAAAAGGAATTAGAGTCAACATAGTTCATATTGTGTTTTACATTCTGATGGATGGTTAAGGAAAATTAATTCCACTGTGGGTTATTTCCCTATGGATTACCTATATGGGCATTCCCTTGGGACATACTCTAAGGTTTATTACCTTTTATAGGTCTTACAAATTGAGATTTCCCTAGCTGGGTGGAAATATATGATATCGGTGATATGATTGATGGAAATCCTTAATCTCACATGCGTCATGCTCAGAGTGAGAAACTAAGGATATAATTTGATCAGACTCATCACATATGTATTTGGGAATTATGAACTAGGGTATCCCTAGAAAAGTATTTGATATGGAGATCGGGATATAAGAAGGTGTCATATATATCTTCATTATAGAATGAATTAGAGTCCTCATAGTTCAATAGCTTCTTAGTATTTTGATGGATGATAAAAATGGTAAACCACATGGAGAATTTGGGTCCCGTGGGATAGATTGTCTGAAATATTTATGGGATTACACTAAGGTGGATACCTTATTGGAGACCGGGACATAGGAAGGAATAATACATATCTGGTTTAGTTAGTAATTATTGTTCTTATTGTTCATTGTTGTGTATGTATGAGTGTATCTTTTGGATAATGTTATCATTTCCTAAGGTTTATTACTAAATCGATTGACATGTTGGAGTTTTTATGCATAATATGGATTATATGTCCTGAGTAGTCATCTGCAAAGGATGGAATGTCATATGGTGATTCATATGATTGATTTAGACATTTCATAGGTATTATACATGATCTAGATGAGAATTTTTTAAGACTATCACATGACTCAGATAACACATTCAAGGGTCTTCACATGCACAATGAAGACACATCCAAATGCATCGTGTGATGAAGGATGGCCTGTCATATGTCTGTCACATGATCCAAATGGCCTATCATGAGTAATTTTCATGACTTGGATGATATGTATGGGGGAATATCTATGACTTGGAAAACATGTCTACTGGACTTCATGTGACTTGACTGACACATCTGGATGACGTTTCATGACTCGGGAGACATGTCGGAGTGATGTCGTATGATCTGAAAAACATGTTTGGGTAGCCTTCTCATGATTTGGATAACATTTATTGGTGTTGATTAATGATTTTGGTTGTTCATGTGAAGCACATTATTTCCCTGATATGAAAATAAATTTCTCAATCTTTGTGTATAGATTCTATATTTTTAAACCTTTTTTTCATATATATTGTAATGTTTGTTAAGATTTCGCTTGTTGAGGTTTTGTGTGACCAAGTTCACACATAGATTCTCCTTTACATAATTTTTCTATTTCAACAATTGTCCTTCATGTGACCATTACGGTGATCTTGTAAACCATATATTCATCCTCATAACCCATAAGTCAATCCACAAGTATATATGGCAGATGACTCTTTCGATTGTGTGTAAATTTTCTCTGAAAAGTCATATCATGCTAATGGGATTTTGTGGGTGTTTCTGGAAAGTATTTTTTTATGCTAAGAGGATAGTAATTTATATTCCTCACCACCCTGGTTCTATGAAACCATTCATATTAAATATATCATGGCTATAGGATCAATTTAGTAGAGGGGCATGACATTATGCACTTCGCATGATCTTACCATGGGTCGGTGACCACGAGAACACTCTATCATCAACATATATATTGGACCGTTGAAAGTTCAAATGCAATTATAATAATAATTTCAACCTTTAAAATAACCTTATCATAATTAGGAGTACATGTATGGGAGTCATTATGAGATAAAAATGGCTTGTTAAAGTATATTCATGAGATCAATAGGCCTTTCAGAGATCATGATAACTTGTATAGGGGTCATCAATAGATCAATAGGGAATTTCAAATTGTATTCATGAGATAAGGATAACAATCTAAATGGGACTCTTGTGATCAATTAACTAATCACATGAGGCACATAACCCCTTCTCATGAAAAATAGAATAAATCTTTCTCACATAAGGATGAATTATTTTCTATATTTTATTCTTTATTTTGAACGAGTTCCAATATATTCCCATTTTTTTCTATCATGGTGACTCATGATCAACACATGTTCTTGTGATTGTATTAGATCATTTTCATGGTTAATCGCACTACTTGTCTATGTTGCATCGAATGATTAAGGATAGAACATGGGGAAGTTTTTAAGAATTGTCATGGAAAATTGATATGCTTACAGTGGTAAATTAGATGATTGGTAATGGATATTTCAACAATGCACAATCATATTCATGGATAATCACTCCACTTGTATGCAGATTTGGAGGGGCATCGTAATATTGATTGGATGTGTCCGAAGGTCCTTATCATGATCATGAGGGCTTATTAGAGGGGATTCACATGATCATCCATAGATCATGTGAAGTGCATGATTTGACTACGTGACCTTAATAGGGTCATGTGATTTATTGTCTTGCTATATGTTATGTGATTTTCATGATCCATGTGCAAGATATTCCAGTATTCATGTTTCTCCTTCGTTCCTGTCATAGGGTAAATAATAACAAAACTTTAGGTATTTCTTTATCAGAATATTTTAAATTCCCAATTGATGGTAATTAATAAGATAAATTATTGTATCACTGGAATTTCAAATACATGATTTCATATGCCTATAATGATTCACCTGTTCTTTCATCTATAGTGTCATTTCAGGTTCACCGTACATGTTTCTATTGGAGATATATGATCTCTAGAGAATGATTTTGAGGGGGGGGGGGTTATGTATGGTTGCACAATCATTCACATTGAGTTTACCATTTTCATATCACATAGAAACTCTAAAATAGTTTTCACATCTATAACTACATACAGACCTAGTTTCCAAAGGTAGTATTTCATTCGAGTTTCAAAAATAATGGCGCTATAGAACTCACATTGGTTAAGAGGATTTTAGGTCAGGCTCATCACATCATTTTGGGGATAATTATTTATTATTCCGAGACACACTTATAGATCTAAGATGTGTTTTTGAATCTCTTCCTTATCCAAATATGATATTGGTTGCCCTAAAAAAATTATATGGTTTTGAATCCTTCTATGTAAAAAGTGGGGTCCTATTAATGAGACCATCTATATATATATCTGAGGTTCTCCACCTATTTCCCATTATTTATTTGTAATGGGTTGTTTTTTATATTTTGAATACTTATAACCAAAAACTATCGAGTTTAATTCAATCATGTGAAGTGATTAATATTTCAAGGATGAGATTAAACCTCCATGAGGTGTCTAAAATATTTTATTTATAATTGGAATAAAATACCATATATTTTTTATGAGTACAAGTCATGGAGTTTAACAACATGTTTAATAGTGACATATTAGGTCACTTAGGAACTAGGTATGGATATCAAGCCTTATGAAGGAATCCTATGTGTCATGCTTTTATAAGGTGTATGATTCACTGTTTTTTGATCTCTGTTTAACCCATAGGTTGGAGGTTGTAGATAATTAATACCTGTGAGGATTATTACCCTAGGGTTTACCAATATAAAAATGCCTTCAGAACTTCCCCCAAGGAAGATTCCCTTATATGGTGCTTTCAAATTTGGTGTCCCTATCTAGAGAAAATTTATGATGTGAGTGTTGTGATCATTGGAAATTTCTAATCCCATGTGGTTCATGCATGGTGTGGGAAAAATGGACAGAAAGTTGTTAGATTCATTACATATTGATTCAGAATTATTCACTCGTGTGGACCTAAAAGAGTGTTTAATACTATGATAAGTTTTTAGGAAGGGTTCATATATATCATTCGTATTGAAAAATCATTATTCATAGAGTTAGAGATATTATCAATAAGAAAATGGCAGAGAAACAATGATAAAGACACAATTGATTTTTGGGTACCATGGGTAAGAGTTTCTGAAATATAGAGTGAAATAAATTGAGGTATATGATTGATTGAAGCTAAATCCTTAAGAAGGAATCCTACGTGTCATGTTTAGGATGTAATCTGAGTTCTCATAGTTCAATATATTGAATGTTTGATTGTTTCTACCAGAGAGAGTTATCATGTCACGGGATTTCTTCCTGAAATGCTTGACATGTTGGAGTGTCTATGCTTGACATCGATTACATGTACATAGTACCTTACTGAAAAATATGAAATATAACATGGTTCTTCACATTATTGAGGAAGGTATATCAGAGTCATACCACATGATCTAACTGACATGTCTAGAAGAATTTTTCATGACTCAGTTTACATGTATGAGGGTCTTTGCGTGATCAACGCATACACAACCAAATGTATCACATGATCGATGTTGATATATCAAAAGTCTATTGAATTATTTGGATGGCATTTTTGGATGAATTTTCTTGAATAGGATATTATGTTGTGGTGTTCGTTGTGCGACTTGCATAGTATGTATGGAGGACATCATGTGACTTAGACGACACATCTAAATGGCTTCGTGTGACCCAAATGACATTTCTGGGTGATGTCACATGATCCCGTTGACTTTTGATGGTATATTTTTCATGATATTGTTGATAGTTTCAGGGTTTTTTTCATTATCTATATATTTTATGTTAATTTAATGATTCCTTTGCATAAAAATTATTCTATCCTCTTTCACATAAGGATTCCATATTTTTTTACCCTTTGTTTTATATAATCCTCAATGTTTTTTAAGAAATATCATATTAAGTCTTTTTGAAACAAATTTGATACAAGGAAAATCCTTCATATCATATAGATGGTTCACCATAATTCCTTCAAATATTCAATAGTTTGATAAGGTAGATCATATATACATATTGTGTAATGGCTAATGTTGTTCCATGAGTTTTAACTGGTATAAAAATCCTATGATTGTGTGTCCTACTATAATAATTTCACTCTTGATTCTATGCTTTGATTGGTGTGCCTTATTTGTTTTCATTTTGTTCTGAGGGGTAGGAATTTAATTGAATTTTCACCCACATTATACACCACCGTACATATATCAAATATCGAACATATTGCCTTGATTTGGGGGAGGTGTCATCGTATTATGTACCACCCATTACCCTTCCACTGGTTATCCATTGTGTCTCATGATAAATAGTGACAATGAGAACACACATTCATCACCATATTTATTGGACCCTTGGAATTTCAAAGGTATTTAATATGATAATGTTAACACATCTAATAGACTTCACAGTATCAGGATGACATGTTTGAGATTCTTCATGAGATCATGTAGGCTTGAAAAAGGATATTCAAAAGAACATAATGAAATGCCTGGGAGACTTCACAAGGAAAACATGGATTGTTAATTGTCCTTTGTGAGATCAATTTTACATGTCTAGGAGACTTTGAATGATAAATTTGGCATGTCAAAGGGCCTTCTTATGATCAGGATGACTTGCTAAAGGGCCTCTATGTGATCAATTAGCTGACCACATGATGTGAATAACCAATTTTTATGAAAAAAATAACTATAACTCTCAGAATGATTTTACCATTTCCCATGTTATTTTATATTATTTTATTTTCATGGATTTCTAATTGGTTTTTTTCTAGGGTGTCTCGTGATCAATACTAAATCTCATGAATGTTTGTGGGAATTATCACAAGAAGTCACCCAGATTACATATATTTCATCACATAATTAGTGATAGTTATTAGAATGGATTGAAACCATTGTCATGAAGTGTCACTATGCCTTTTTATGGTGCATCACATGACCAGTTGTGTATCTTGTGATGACAAGAAATCATTGTCATATATAGTCTTCCCACTTGTCTTTGGATCTGAAGGGTTGTCGCATGATCGAATGGATGTGTCTGTGGGAATTTTCATGATCATGAGTGTTTTCAAGAGGTTCTTCACATGATCATACAAAGATCAGTAAAATTAAATTATTCATATACTTGTCCATTCAAGGGTCATGTAATCACATGTCCTCCTAGGGGTTACATGATTCGTGTGATCCAGCCACCTGATTTTCATGTAGTCATATTGTTCCTTCATCAATTCATAGAGAAAATAATAAATATGATTTTTTTATTAATTCGATTAAAAAAATTATATTATCATTGCTGGGAATCAATATAGGTTTCGTAAGAGTAATGGTTGGTGGAGGAAGAAATAAAATAAAACTCTCGGTTTAGGGTGTTGCCTCTTCTTCTAACAACTTATTTTGGTTTTCCCTAAAAGGTTTAATAGGTTGGATTTAAAAAAAAATAGGCTTCTTGGATGGGAAGAGGTAATTAAGGAATTTATTTTTGTAGGGATTGGATGAACCAAATGGTTTTTGATATGTGTACACGAGAGAAGAAGTGGTGTCCTTTTATATGTGATTTGAATGGAAAAATTGTAATTATTTGAAAATAAAAATTTGTACACATGTTTTTCTAATAACAAAACGTTAATAAATAGACCATTATATAGAGTAGAAGATATAAGGTCTAAATATGGCCATAAATTGGTGTGGAAATTTTTTTGGTTCATTTATAACCCATATCATTTTCATTTAACACCACAATAAACTCATTATCACCTTAACCAAAAGAATTAACTTATACTATTTTTAATCTTAATAATGATCAAAAACTAAGCTAAAATTATTAGATAATATAAATTTTATAGATTAAAAATTTCAATAGTTTTTTTAAAATTCCACTCACATGAGGGGAAATTTTTTTAATTTAAATTAAACACAAAGACGTGATGAGAAAATAGAAATTCAAAGAGAAAATGTTCCAATGTTTTTAAATGATTTTTTATCAAAATTAAATATGAAAATGATTCTAACGATGTAAATTGGGTAAATTGAAATATAATTGAAGTAATTTTACTTTTAAACCCATTTAAAGACCAAATTTAATTTTTTAAATTATTTACATGAAAAAACAGTTTCTAATATAAACCAGTATTTTTCACTACTCGCAAAAAAATAAAACTTTTTTTGAAAAATACCAAAAATTAACAATAAGATAATTTTTAATTTATTATTTCAAAAAAAAATTTTATTTTAAAAATTAAATTTTTAAATTTTTCAAAAATAAATTTTATTATTGTTCACAAAAAAGTCATTTTTATTAAAAATAAATTTTTTGAAAAAAATAATGGAGTTTTAAAAAATTCTGTGATTTTATATCAATATATTTTATTTATATAAAAACATTATAATTTATATTTAAAAATAAGATATTACTATTAATATCACTAAATTTAAAGGACATGTTGTAATGGTTACATTTAAATAATAAAATTAATAATATATTTCAGTTTGTTAAAATTATATGTTGTGTGTAACCCAAGATAAAATTGAAGTTTCAAGTAATGAAAGATATTAACGAAATTCAATTTGTAAAAACTAGGTGTGTTACATTCACCCACTGGTGAATATATTTTCCTAATAATTCCCCTATATTTCAATTCCTTTATTTGTGCCTCTCTGTTCTTCAACTCATTTAGTGCCATATGATATGGGTTATCAATATGGGTTATGTAATTATAATGGGTTATATTTTTTACTCGAGACATCTACTAGGGATACAACTAGTGAGCTTATCCCAAAAGTGAACCTGATATATATTTAGTATTTGATGGAATTATGAGGGGCCTACCCAAGATCTCTTTTGAAATTTCCGAGCCTGCATTCTTTGCCATGATCGACCAAAGATGACTCATGTCTGGACTAACCCGACATGATTATGACTCCCACAAATTGGTCATCATGAAGTTGTCTCTATTTGGTTATGTAAAAGGTACCCATATTTAATATAAATCGATGTGTTCTCAAAATCAAGTCTTCCATTAAATGATAAGAATCACATTGAAGATCATCATCTCTAAAATCATGAATTCCAACATATTTCTATTATTTGAAATCACTATAGACCAATTTGGGAAGTTCTTAAGATGGTATAATTTTTTTTCTCAGTGGTGTATTAATGGAAATAAAATCATAAGACAATTTTACCAATAAGTTAGGTCTTGAAATAACTAGTGCATACATAAAGTAATAGGAAGAACAAATTCCAAACAACGATGTATATAATGTATAAGTCAGAAAACCACACAAAAAATAGTATATTTACCCTTAACACCATATACTGATGTTTAATCCACTATACATACCCATATTTCATGATCTTTTCATACCTATCGTCTAAGTACATTACTTTTCAGAGTCATCATAGTCTGAGCCTACTGTAGAGGACCTTAGTTGGATCCTTGGGTCATATATATCATATATCTTACACACATTAAAAACCATGGTCACAATTATGTGGAGTAAAATTGATGGGTATTCCCCATCATGGAATAACTTAGACACTTTCTCTGAGGTATTGTATATGAATTTTGATAATATCATACCTACCCAAAGTTGAAGCATGGTAGAACTTGTACTGAAGAGCATGAAAAAGACATACTATAGTACACCAATATACTACAACCCTGTTTTATATACTTGATCTTAAAATTTCTATGTCAAGAAGTGAAACTCACTGCCATCGAAGAAGGTCCACCCTCCTAAGTACTAAAGGTTAGAATAAGACCAATAGGTCAATCATCCACCATGACCTTCTCAATAGTCAAGGCCTTGATTAGAACCTATGGGTAAGTCATTAGGTTGAAAAATCTAAAATATCATTTGATTTCATGAATAAAACCAATGCTGAACTTACTGTACTTCTATGACTCATTTCAGGCCAAGATATGAGAAAATTATAGTAGCATAGTGAAACAAGAAGAGTTTGTGGTTATCGTTAGAGATCTCTGCTGGAAATCCATAAACACTTTTGTTCGATCTAGATTCAACATATCATGAAACATATCATCAATGAACATGATATTAAAAGCATACCATGCAAGAAACTCATATCTTCCATCATTTACCATCATTCACCACAACCTATTAATGTTTCCCTAAATCATGAACACTGTCAGCTTCCCCTTCATGTCCTAATGCTTCCCAAGGAGTCCAAAGTCATTGATGATGATGGATATCCATTCCTCGACATCTTGTGGACCCATAGTGCCCTAAATGTCTTATGGATACTAAATATAGAATTCTATGGTGTAATTTTCCATGACCATCAGTGCCCCTCATCTGTAGGAAGGGGAATGTGGAAGGACTCCTAACTGAGGTCGGCCCAATTCCAACACCACTGAAGCATGTACAGGAGTGTGCTCTGCTACACTATTATACACAATAGGTATTAGAATAGGGGAATCCTCCCCAGACGGGGAATCCATTACTGCATAAAATGGTTGTCCCATTAGTCTCCTTTAATAATACATATTTTAAATCATTATGGAATCATTTAGAAAAAATTGATGTCTTTAGTATAGATCCTAATCAAACAATGGTATCACACAAAGGATCTCCAAGGATTATATACATAACCCAATGTATATCCCTCAAAGTACTATTCATGGTCTCTATACCTGAATGTTATTCAAATTCAAACACACACACACGTATATATAACAAATAAAAAAGTTCTCATTTTCAATTAATTAATACCAGTATATATATCACAACAATGTGAGAAATAAACATATCACTAAATCAAGGAATAAAATTCTTTCCATAACAGATATCGCACATTGGGTAATTAAATTAAAGAAATTGTATGTAGTACAAAATAGGTATATGTATGTCATGTGGTCGAATGTGACTAATCATGAAGCATGAAGACACCCAAATCACATAAAATAGTAATTGAAATATTGTAAATTGTATCTTAAAGGTCTGTTACACATGAGATGACCTGATATATTGAAACTCCCCTACTTGAGTCCCAAAAAGCCTATCCCTTTTTTACCAGGTTCTAGTTTAGTCAAGAAAATGATGAAAATTTTGATTTAATACCATTTTGGAATAGCTTGACCTGAACCACTATGTCCAAGATATAGAGCCCCAAGATAACATGCATTAATCCAAATATGAATGAAACTTTTGACTAGCTGTAAGGTTCGGAATTTCTTCAATTGGAAGACTAAACGCCTAGTTTTATATCCTTGCACCCACAATATAAACAAAATATATCTATATGAATATTAAATGGAATTCAAACATAAAATGTAATAATGGATGGAACACATGTCATAATAAAAAAAATAAAAAAAAGCAGGAACCTAGTGTGGAAATCCGAACCAGTGTAAATGTGTACAAATTTATATAATTAAAACCATGTTGTATTCCTCCAGAGTCTATTCATGTGTATATTATTACATTAATTTATACCACATCATTTTTTTGTAAATAACTCAGTTTCTAATATAAAAAATATATTTTTATATAATTAATTACATTTGTCAATAATTGTTTTTCTAAATTATATAAACTCTAAATATAATATATAAAATATTAATTTATTATTTATTTTAGGAATGAAGTTAATTTTTTGTTAACTAAATATAATTTTTTTAACACCATTTTAATTCCATTGTAATTTTTATATTTTAATTAATCAATTAATTAACTAATTTTTTTCATTATTTATTTTAATTCATTTATTCCTTATTATTTTTGTGTATTTCAAAATAATAGATGTAAATATTAACTATCATTCATTTATTCATTTATTTTATTGAAATTATATTTTAAAATAATTTTTTTAGTATTCTATTTTATTCCATTTTATTTTAAAAATTCTTTTATTTCTTAAAATTATTTTTTTTTCAAATTAATTATGTATACTATGTTCTTATTTTATCGATTTTTATTTTCTATACCTACTTAATTAATCAACTATTTTTTTACATACTTTTGTAAATAGTTATTTTTTATTTTTTTATTTAATTTATTTTTATTTCTATGATTAATTCACTTATTTATTGTTTTTAAGAAAATTATGAGTTATAGTCCATACACTGACCATGAAAACCACTACCGTTCCTACTTCAGCCAACCAACTATTCTATGTAAAATCAACCTACCTTATATGTTCAAAAGAACTAACTGCACCTATAACCTACCTAACTTGTGAACCCCTATTATGGAAGGAATTGCTACTATGAGATCTATTCCAACATACAATGAGATATACTCATGATCACCACCATCACCACTTTCTGTTATGGAGTTTGTTTATTCATTTTTTTAAAAATTAATTGAGTATTAGTCAAAATAATCAAACCTGTCTAAAAGGTGGAAAGGACACTACCGCCTTTCAGTTAAGTGGAAAAGAGATAGAGGCCCTATGACCTTTCAAAAAAATAGAAAAATTGGTTTAATTATACCAATTTTTATATTTATAAATATGTATGTTTGTATATTATAATATATATATATATTGTTTTTTAATTTTGTTTAGAATTATGTAATTAATATTTGAAAGTGAAAATGTGATGCTTTTAAGCAATATATTTTGTGACATATAAATTTACTTTTACTTAATATATTTATGATATTTTCTATTTTAAATTATTTATTATATATTGAGTTATTTTTTCAAATATCTCTTAGATTGTAATACTATTTTATAATTTATATTCTTTCAAAGTCACCAATTTGAAACATAATAATGCTTGATGTTGGTGAATTTCAAAGACTATGACATAAAAAATAAAAATAAATTATAAATTATATTTGTAATTCTTACTAGACATATGAAAAATAATTCAAATTTACCTGATTTTCTAAAAAAATTAATGAAATTTAATTTTAGATGCACAATATATTATGGCTTTATACAATTATAATGGTATTTATAATAAATTTTTATATTCATTTATTTTTAAATTATTTATTATATTTATGAAATTATTTTTATTTTCAAAAACTTATTATATTATTAGCTATGTTTTATGTTTTATTTATCTTTTTTACGGTTTATATTCTATAAGATTTGAATGTTACCTACTTAAAATTTAATAAGGATTGCTATGTTTCATGTAGTTCACTCTGAAATTTTATAAAATATAAATTGATACTGAAATATAAATGAGAAATGAAATAGTGGATGAACATGTAAAAATGGTTGATAGTAAAACAAATATATTCATTTAAATAAATAGAAAACATATACATGAAATAGTAAAATCACTCTCTATTGTGAGGTCTCATCCCAAATAGTGGTGTGTGAATAGGACACCCATATCAAGAGCGTCGACCTCTGTGCTAGGTAGGACTATTATGATGTGGAGAGGGATAATCCTTAAGAGTTAGAACATCAACTGTCACATGCTCTACCTGTGTCTCGGTGGGAGGACATTTCAACTTGATGTCGTCATATACACCTGATCCTACTCCCATTAAGGTAGTAGTGGGACCTGTGATCATTGCATGGGGGAACCATATATCCCATGAAGGCCTGAGCATGAAATCTAGATTCATGGGAAATGACCCATCATAGAAGCTCGAATAATATGTTCATAAAAAATATAGATATCCTACCAATGAAGATGGATCTCATACCTATAGAGAATATCCCCAATCAGTAAAGGTTCGACAGGTAAAGAGCAGAACTCTGCATGTGGGATTGGGGAGGCATCACGTGCCATGGGATGTGGTCTGTGTCGTCATTGTTGTGTCTCCTCAGTGTTAGCGGCTACTGTAGTAGGATCCTGATTAGGAACCTCAAAAACCTTGGCATGAAATTCGCCTATATGGGGTGGAATAATGAATATAATATTGTGAATGGCATGATATGCTGGCATCAAACCCTGCACTATAGCATGGATCAATACTAGGCTAGAAACCTCTTCCTCATTTGGATGAAACATGTAGATAAGATTCTGTACTCGAGTATTCTGTAATGAGATTAAAAATGAATTAGAAAATAGTATGACAAAATAACTAAGGGAAAATAATTAACATTCCATATCCTGAATCACTCTGCTGTATCAAGTAAAAAACATTATAGACTTCATTGTATACCATGGTTCATAGTTGAATTTTTGTGACAGATGGAATCACATTATACGTACACCCTTGATATGAAGTGATGCTCATCTTCCCCAGAGGTCAAGATAATGGGAATTTCGTCGGAACACGTCAACATACTACATCCCTATCGACTTTAGGGAATAATTCTCTTATGACTATCACAGTGGAGATGGAATGCGCTAAACATGTCTAAACCGTTGTCTGATTCTATCAAGATGCCGCCACTCAAAAATTTGAAAGTGAATGACTGGCACTACATCTATAACATCATGATGTCTAGAAGTGTAGTATGAAATAAACTACTATAATAAGGCCCAATATGGAATCCATAAAATTTAAAATTACAGGTGATATTTTTCCAAAATGTTATTTAATAAAAACCCAAAATTTTTGATGTTATGGAATATTTTATTCATTGAAATACTGTATATACTTACCTCATCAGGTATAAGACTTTCCAATATGTGACGGTATACACCCAACTAGTGTTTTAAATCACTGATGATGTGGTTTCCTTGACTACACATATAAAATACAACATTGAATTTGATAAATATTAAGTAATTAAATTGAATAAATACAAATAGATTTATAAACCAATTGAGATGAGTGATCATACCAGCTTCCACATGGAGTGTCATGAATCACATCTATAGGAAGCTCTTTACCGGCAACATCAAAGGAGAAGGAGGGGATGTTCTCCCATACCCACATCTAAATAAGAATGATTCATCCATCAAAATTTTTTTGATCATAGTGGGATTCCATGAATAATGTTATGTATGTTTATGGAAAGAACACAGATACACAGAGCTACATCCTAGCCTAATCAACATCCACTAGTATCCCCAGATATATCATGTTCACATGATTACCTAAGTGATGACCACACTATTTCCCTTCATTGATCCATAAAATATAGGCACAGTAATGACACATTATAGTTTCTCCATCAACATCATCATGTAAATATAAAAATTGCATCTCAATCCATATCATAGACATTAATATTCCATCCATAGAGGAATCATTTTCCAAAATGTCAACACCAAGAACTCCATGTACAGGATCAGGCCAGTATGAATGGGTGGGTCCAATAACTGCACCCCCCTAGATAAGAAGACCCTACAGGACAACCTCGTACTAAAAGGTGATGTCCATTGTTCCCTCAATCAGGGGGATTGTGTGTTTCTATAGTGTATAAATCTATAGGATGGAATAAATTAGGTGATGAACAATGACTGTGAAATTGGATACCACAATGTTGTTGAAGCCATCACTGGACAGGTATGGTATAATGGTGTCTGGAGTTGGCATGTGTTGATGATGGTGTGCTCGACACACCCTGATCTGTCAAACTAAACAACCCTTTATCATAGAACGTGAAATATGAGTGGCCGTCTCAGGGATTAGTATATTTTTATCCCTCTAAATGTAAAAAATGGAATAATTATTAAGTGTAAATAGTAAAAATATTGTTATGGTTGGAAAAATGATTTGGTTAGAGAATAACTCGATATTGGGTGAATTGAGTTCCTAATAGAAATTTCTATAAATAAAAAGACTAAGATAACAACCCCATAATAAGATAAACTATCCAACTAATCAAAAAAGTAGATAAATATAATATCTATCCATTTACTATACTTCTTAAAGAGTGATTAGGTCTTAGTTAAAATATGGTGAAGAAATACCTTAACAGTTGAGATCAGTTTTTTGACCAAGTATTGTGTTCAGTAGAAACTCTATTTTATTATTATTATGGGGATATTGGTGAGAACAATAATCTAACTTTTTATGATTATTTCGATGCTCAAAAATACTCTTATTTGTTATTCTAATGATTTTACCTTGAGTATATTTCAAGAAATTAATAATCTTTATTTATCTATTTGGAAATAATATTAAAGAGTTTAATCCACATGGAATATTTGGAAAACTATTCAGAAATCATTTTTGCGTGTTTTGGAAACATTTTTCATATTCTACATGTTTGGAAATCGCTATAGCTTTTAGCGTGTTCTGGAATCACAGTTCATATCCTTCATTGAAAATCATATCATATGGATAAATATAGATGTTTACATTATTGTAAAAGTATGTTTAATCAACCATATGTTATCAAAATGTATAGTAAAGGAACGCTACATTTGGAAGGACCCGTACGATTATGTTATCAGAAAGGTATGGAAGAACACTACGTATTTATGAATCGTTATGTTTGTTTCTCAAAGGTATGGTTCATCAAACTAACTTTTGTGAACAACCTTACATTTTTATCAAGAAGTATGGATCATGTATCCTACATTATGAAGAATATGGTTCATCGACCTTACATTTGAGATAAACCTTATATTTGTGATCAACCTTATGTTCAATGAATGTATCATCAACTGTTCGTTTGGTGGTGGGTATTAAAATTTATAATTTATTATGAATTGGTCTTTTATGCAGATTATCAGAGTGATTTCAAGTTAGATTAAAATCCCTATTTTAACTCACGCCATTGACTAATTCAATGTTGTTCAATTATGATTTAATGGATTGATTTAAGAAGAGCATTTCATGACAATTATTTTGGGGAGTTACTACAACTACATTATTCAAACATTTGAATATCACGATTCTAAAGGTGACATTTGTGGATATAAATTTGAAAATAAAATTTTCATTTTTATTCAATATATCTATCATATTTTTTATTACAAAGAAGAGACGAATCATCACAAAAAGGATCAGAATTATAAGTTCTTGAATTATTTATGACTAAATATTTTTTACAAAGATATAAGAGTCACAAAGATCTACTACTATCACAATCTATCAATCATTGTTTTTTTAAGAGAAAAAATGTAAAATATTCTTATTGTACATTGAAGATATATTATGAATCCCTTGTTTTTGAAGTTACTAGATTTATTTTTATATCTATTGCAACTGGATCAACATAGAACTGCACTTAACTAAAGAAAACCTTTTTAGAAGACAACTATTCATCTACTATCATTTTCATGTTGCTGAAACTATGAATAACATCTTGAATATATTTTCAAACAAATACACTTTTTACTACTAGTAACCGGCTTCTCAGACTAACATGTTTATTCGGCTTTGAGTATGAACCATAAGGATTTGTATTATCCTTAACATGTAAATGTGTCAACTGCCTGCACTTAGTTAAGGACAATATGTAGATATGAGGAAAAGATAGAGAAACTCACCGTTCTCGTCAAGTACAACTTTGGTAGATTGGACTAGGCGCCTTCTATTCCCCAAAACAATATACATCTATGCATCATTCAATCAGTTTTTTTCTATTGCATAAACTTTTTGATAAATCTAAAGGAAAAATTTCCAAATCATCACAATTCTTGAAGAAATTTTAAAAGAAACAACTCACCCCCATCTTGTGCATATTTAGTATAACATGATCCAAAAATTGGTATCAAAAGTGTGTAGCCGTTTTCAAAGATATAAAAAGATGAAAGTTTTATTGAATTATACTCAAATAATAATCATGATACATGAGAGGGTATGTCAATGGTTCAAGCTCCGTACATTAACGGTGAAAATATTTGATGTTGGAAATCAAGGATGATCATATATATGAAAAATCATGGATACATAGTATACTCATAAATTCTAACTCCCTACGTGATTTCTGAAAAACCTGAAACATGGAGTGAGGATATAGAAGCATAATATGACATAAACTCAAAATCTATAAATGAAATCATTTGTGTTCTTGGACCCAATGAATTCAATAGAGTATCTTAGTTTCCGACTGCTTATGAAATGTGGCAGACAATTGCAATTTCTTATGAAGGAATTAACAATGTCAGACTAATGAGTTATACCACACTGAATTGAAATTCGACACATTTAGAATGTTTGAAGGAGAAATCATCACCCAGATGAATGGAAGGGATACAAAAATTATTAAAATATCTCTTCCTTGGGAGATCTTATCAGACAAGCAAATCAAGCCCTGAATGTACTGAGACTACTACAAACTAGATGTAATGGAATATCAGCAGTAATTAGGAAATCATCACTAGTCAATGATCTTACTGTGACTGAATTAATTGAAAACTTAATGATGTATGAAGATGAGATGCATAATGAATAAAATGAGCATAATGTCCTGATCAAAAGAGAAAATAATACTTTGAATGTAACATCCCAAAAGATGATCAGAAATATGAATAATGAAATAAATGTGAAATTAGAGAAATCTGATTCAAAAACTTTAGATATGGAACTGGCTCAGCTAACCAGAATGCTATGTAAATTATATAGAAAGAAGAAAGAATTTATGAAATCTTTCAAAAATAGACAAAAATAACCAATGGATGTGAGATACAATGAATTCAAAAAATATGGGTCACATAAGACCTAACTTTCCTCAATTAAAATGAGAAAATAAAAAAAATTGAAAACAATGATTATGAGTAGAAAGACAAAAACGCAATGAAAGCTATTCAGAGTTTTTCTGAAGACTCCAATATCTCATCGAAGTCTAATTAAGAAGAAAAAGAGTTGAATCTGAAATAAAAGATTTGTTTTATGGAAGAATCTGATGAGGTATAATCTTATTACTCATCTAGTTCTAATTCTAGTTCTAGTTGTTCAAATAATAAACATGCTCCCTACTACAATATGTAGAAATATAAATATGATTCCTTATTTAATAAAAATAAATCACTGAAGAATATTCACACTGCTATTTTAGAAGAAAGAGAAACTGCTAAAACAACATCAAGAGTTATTGGAAAAATTTAACTCATCAAACACAAAATGTATAGATAATGAAACTAAACTAAAAACACTACAAAATGATGTAGAAACATGCCAAAGTTCATCTCTAGTTTTTACCAAAGGTGAATGTACCCTATATGAAATTCTTCTAAAGAATGCGATAAAAAGGACAGATACAGAATAGGAAGTAAAGGTGAAAAACCCAAACTATATAAGAATTATTTTATTTCTAGCACAAAAAGTATAATTTGCAACTAATGTGGAATAAAAGGTCACATATCTTAAAATTTTTATTTAATGCAACCTCATTTAAGTGGGATTATGAAAGCCTTTGTTTTAAGTATTTTATATAATTCTATTGATTATAGAAAAAAAGAATGTTTGGATTCCCAGGTCTTGGCTAGCTAACACTACTGGACCCAACAGAATATGGGAACAAATTTTTTTTCAATACCTTTGCAGGATACAGGTCAAAGAAGCCAAAATGAAATATAATATAAGGAAAATGGTTTCTCTGGACTTATGAGTGAAAACTAATCAAAAATTAGGAAACTAACTCAAAATTATGGTGGATTAGTCACATTTGGTGACAATGCCAATGGTAAAATTATTGGCATTGGAACTGTTGGAGATACAGAAGCTGTCTCAAATCATTAAAGTACTCTATGTACAAGGATTGAAACACAACTTGATAAGTACCTCTCAACATTGTGTTTATTTGTCTAACAACCTTTTCTCTTCTTTTAAAGATAAATTGATTAAATTTAGAGCACCAATAACTGATAATGTTTATACTATGGACTCAAATTCCTTTTGTAAACAAAATGAAAACTGCCTAACTGCTAAGATAAATGAATTGTGAGTCTTGAATTAAAGACATGGAATTTTCAATATATATGCTTTACATACGTTTTCTAAGAAACAACTAGTTTCTGATTTTCCTAGTCTCAAATTTGAAAGTGATAGATTCTGTGATGCATGTCAACTAGAAAAACAACACAAATCATCCTTCAAATCTGTTAACAAAATTTATTAATATAAACCTATAGAACTTCTCTATATGGATTTGTTTGGATATACAAGAATATTAATTTTGGCAGGTATATTATATGTATAAGTATTGGTTGATGATTATTATCTATTTACTTTGATTTTCTTTCTAAAATATAAAATTAAATATTTTAATATATTTGAATGTTTTTGAAAATATGTTATAAATTAATAGGTTTTTAAAATAATTTCTATAAAAAAGTGATCATGGTAGAGAATTTGAGAATCTAGAATTCAATTCCATTTTCCCAAATATGGGTATTAAACACACCTTCTATGCACCAAGAACACCTCAACAAAATGAAATTTTTGAATGAAGAAAAAAAACTACTCAAAAAATAGATTGGACTATTCTATATGAATATAGTATTTCTACCTATTTCTTGGTAGATGTTGTAAGCATATCCTGCTATAGAATGAATCAAGTTTTAATTAGACCAATTTTAAAAAATTCACTCTGTGAACTTTGGAATGATAAAAAACCAAATGTAAATTACATTAATGTTTTTGGATGCAAGGTTTACACATTAAACACTAAATACAATCTTGGTAGGTTTGATAAAAAATCTAATGAAGTAATTTTCTTAGGATACCCTTCTACTTACAAAGATTATAGAGTTTTAAATAAAAGGTCAATGATTATTCAAGAATAAATTCATATGAAATTTGATGAATTTGATCCCTTTGAGAAAAGTAAATACCAAATTGATGAATCTAAATCTAAGGATAACATGATACTTGAGAGATTTAAAGATGATTTTGAAAATGATATAAATAAAATTCAGTCCAGTTCATAAATACGTGACACAAATGAACGTGAAAATGATTTATCTAGAAGGTTTAAAACCCTAAAGAATCACCCTTTAGAAACTGTATTAGGAGACCTAGACATAAAAATAAAAACATGAAGGAACATAGGAAATATAGTTTAGTTTTATAGCTTTTTATTCAAATTAGAACATAAGTCAATAGAAGATTCCTTAGTTGATGAAAGTTAAATGACAGAAATTCGAGAAGAACTAATATAGTTCAAAGGAAATGAAGTTTGGAAATTAGTTAAAAGACCACACAACTTTCTAGTTATAGGAACTAATAGGGTCTTTTGAAATAAACAAGATGATAAAAGAATAATAATTAGAAATAAATCAAGACTAGTAGCTAATGGATATTACCAGGAAGATGGTATAGATTATGATGAGACCTTTTCCCCTGTATCAATATTAGAAGTCATTAGAATTATTTTGGCCTATGTATCTCATATGAACATTAAATTGTTTCAGATGAATGTTAAGTATACCTTATTAAAATTCTTATTTAATGGTGGATGTTTATGTTGAGAAACCTCTTGGTTTTGAAAATTCACAAAAACAAGATTCTATTTTTAAACATACTAAAGCTCTTTATGTCCTTAAAAGAGAACATATATCTTGGTATGAAAGATTAAGTTCTTTTCTTTAGAAAAATTATTTTTATGTAGGAATGGAGGATCCAACATTATTTATGAAAACTATAAATTCTAATATTTTATTGGTTCAAATTAATGTTGAAGATGTAATTTTTGGTACAAAAAATAAAAAATATTGTCATGTGTTTTAAAATTTAATGAAAAAATAATTTTAAATAAAAATAATGGAAGAATTAAATTTCTTTCTAGGATTTAAAATCTATGAAAAATATTTTGGAAATGTTTTGAATCAATGAAAATACATTACTAATTTATTGATGAAATTTGGAATTGAAAATAACAAAACGTATACAACTCCTATGTATACTGATATAAAACATGATTTGGATGAAACTAGAAAAAACATTGACAACAAGTTATATAGAGGTATGATTGTATGTTTATTGTATCATACTACTAGAAGTCCAGATATAATTTATTCAGTTTTTATTTGTCCTAGATTTCAATCAAATCCCAAGGAATCTCATCTAAGTGTTGTTAAAATAATTTTTAGATATTTAAAAGGAACTATTCTTAAATCACCTCTCTATCCAAAATCATTGGATTTTAATTTAATTTCATATTCATATTCAAAATTTGGATGCTATAGATTATATATATAAAGCACCTTCGGGACTTGTCACTTTTAAGGAAAATCTTTTGTGTCTTGGTTTAGTAAGAAACAACACTCAGTTTCCCTGTCAATGGTCAAGGCAGAATATGTGTCTGTAGGTAGTTGTTGTGCACATGTTTTGTGGATGTAAAAAACTCTTATGGACTTTGGACTATGTTATAATAATACATCTATTTTATGTGACAATACAAGAACAATAAATATTTCAAAAAAACCTATTAATCATTTTATTACTAAGCATATTGATATCATGCATCATTTTCTAAGAGATCGTATTCTTAAAAAGGATATATTCTTAGAATTTGTAAGTACTAAAATTAAATTAGCTGATATTTTTACTAATTAACTTCCCACTACATGGTTTGATTTTATTAAGGTTGATCTAGGTTTATTTAATTTTAATGAAATTTTAAATTTAATTTTTATGTGATTATATTAATTCTTATTTTATTTTAATCTTCACAGTAATAAATATTTTAATTATTTGTACTAATTTTTTCCCACATAAATTTTATTTTATTTTAAATAATTTAATGATTATTATTTATGTAAATGAAACAGGAATCAAGGTTCTCAGAGTTGTTTCAAATTCTACACCCGTTCCTTTCTCTAAAAACATTTCAAAACTGAAAAATCATTATCGCTCATTTCTCTCCAAACTCGAACCTTTGAAACCATAGATCTTAGAACCTTCATAAATCAGTGATAGAAATTATAGCGACCCAAGCCTTTTAAAAAAACATTTCATAATTTAAACATAATTATTCATCAGAGTACAAGATATGGATCGTTAATTCTAGTGTCTTGGAAGACTAGGTACATATAACATAAAAAATGGGGCTAAAAAACATCATTATTTAATCTCCATCAAAAGCTTATAACTTCCTTTGAGCCCTTAAATCTACATAGGGTACCCTGGGGAACACATGAACAAAAGGATGAGATAAAAAGCCTAGTAATGGAATAAATAAAAGGATGCATCTCAAGAATAAGAGTTAGGAGGAATGAAATAATGATATCAAAAGCATGAAACATATAAAAGCATTTAATATAAGCATGGGATCATATAAACATTGAATCAAATTAATGTGGTAGATTCATAAATCCTATCTTGAGTACGGGTTAAGGATAACTGCTAATATCGTTTCTCATTTTATTATGGGTCAAGGCTAACAACCAATCCTATTTGACATCACATCTCATGAGAATTAACCTTAATCAATGCATTGGAGCACTATCTGGGTGCACGCATCTCAAAATTTTCATTAATATTCTTTCCACATAAATATTCTTAAAAAATAAACATTCTTTCCACATGTGTAATAATACATAATAAATTGTTCATAAACATAAGGGTACCCATGGAGAGAATTTGGTACCACAACCATGATATAAATCATAACCAATGGACGTATAATGAAAGTGTCCATGAAAGAAAAGGATTAGAACATACATGGATGCTCATAAGGTAATATATGCATATAATATGGTAGGCAGTATGAAATAGAGGTGAAATCACATAAGAAATGTATTTGATAGAAATTACAATTAAAACAATTTTGAGCAGTTTTTATAGAAAACAAAATAGAGCTTTGGAAATAGTAAAGAATACATTATTTTATATAAAACCATAATTGAACTATGAATTCTTTCAGAATAAAAATACTGAATTTATGATGACAATGGTGTCTTAAAACCCAATATATAGTGCACATGAAATTGGTTAAATGTTCGGGATGTTCTTTTAAAATGAGTGTGCTTATTGGGAAGTATCGAGGAGAGCTTCACTTAAAAGCCTGTATATCCCCGAAAGAGAATGAGACATGGATCATAGAAAATAATTTTGGACCATATAAATAAAATTTTTATGTTCTACATAAATATAATAGAAAACTATATTTTGGTAAAAAAAATGATAGAGCAACCTGAAGGAATAAATGAAGTTCGGGTAGAATCCATTATGGTTTATCGGCATGGTATTGAGTGTAAATTAATAGGGCTTGATGAGAGAGATAAAGGGTTTTTGATCACTTATAAAACATTAGAGAAGTAAGGGGAAGGTGTATAAACATACCTCATCACATGGTATTACACAAAATGGCATAGCATAGAGAACAATCTTGATTAAGAGTGAAAAGGGGAGGATCCCTTACCTTAAATCTGTTGGTGTTCTCCACTTGATAATAACGACCTGAATAAAGAAATTAGTCTTGTTAATTAATAATTAAATAAAATTTTCTATATTTAATTTATCTATTATAATGCTTTTTAGTTCATTCAAAGCCTTTTTTATTAGTTACAAGGTTTAATTTCATTGTCCGGGCTCGTTTGTTTACTTGCCTTTAAAAGATCGGTTCACTTATATTCATGTTTGGATTATATGCAAGACTAAAGTGGTTGTCCATAATTGATGTTATATTCTTTATATCATGTCCAAGAGATTTCATGGTTTTAATTTTAATTATTTTACTTAGTATGAAGTCTAAGTATTATATATATATATATATATCCATAGTGATAACCATTTTTGTTAATCAGAGGAATTGATTACAAAGAATGTGTTTTGGTTTATATATTAATTCCATTTGTAACAAAGGATTATAGATAAAAAATTTGATATATTACATATATAATATTCTGGTTCAACCATAACACAAATGGTTTCATTACTGGAATTAAATATAAAAATAGAAATTGATAAACTGTTGTCCTTGAATGTGCTAAATTAGCACATCTCAAATGGTGCTCTCATTTCATTAAAATAAATAGGTGGGGAAAGGGGAGAATAAAATTAAATATTCCAATAGCATGAAGACATTAAATTACATTTATTTTATGGATTTATCATACTATTATTGTGAAGGGAGGTGAGGAAATAAATAAAAATGAAAAGAACTTAAATGAAAAGGATAAATTGGGAAGAGGATTTTACCTCTTGAGACTTCCTCCTTTGGGAACCTCTTAAAGGAAGAGGTTTTGGTATTTTGAGGAGGGTGAAAGATTTTTTCCATGGGGGAGGACATTGGAGAGATATTTGGTTGAATAATGGCAAGGCACATGGCATGAGAGGAGTGTAGAGAAGAGGGAGTGAAGTGGGGTTTTATTGTAGAGGAGAGGAGGGATTTCATAATATTATAGTCATTAATTTATTATTTCTTCCCATGATAAGTAATAATAAGTATTCCATGAACAAGAATAGTGATTTTATCATGTGATTCCAATCCAAGTGGGATTATATCAGCAGAACATCATCGATGACTCAATTAATCCATTATTTAGCATTTATTGTGAATTATTGGATTCTACTATTCATCAAAAATTCAAGTGTTTTAGAAAAATCCGAAAAAATTACGCCAACAATTTTTAGATGTGTAGAATCCAAACATGAAGTCCATTTTTTAAAAATAATTTCTAAATATGATTATATTAATATTTATTGAAAATAATAATTTATTATCAAAACCAGTTTTAAAACATTCATTAACTTATTCTAAAATATAGGTATATCGTACTTCCAAGTTGAATATAATTTTAATACCACCATATGTGAGGTTACTATTCATTAGGGTATATCTCTATTCATAATGGTATGCTAATATTTATTAGTTTATGTTACAATTCACCAAAAATTATGTTTTCCTTATCAGACTCCAAATAACTTACTGATTACAACCGTGTATTCCCGATTTTTGAAATTCCAAACACGGAAGTGACAAACTTATGTTTAAAGGTCACTTATCACTTATTAGTTCATTATGTTGTGTTTTCATGTGATTTTATGACATACGTATGAGAAGGGAATTTCCATTGACGAACATTGGGTCGTTACATTCTTCCCCCCTTATGAAAATTTTCCCTCGAAAATTCGTTTTACATTCTAAGCCAAAAATAGGTGTGTTTACTTTTCCCTCATTGATTCCTATAATTCCCATGTTGCCTCTTCGTACTTATGGTTTCTCTATAGTACCTTGACTAGATGAGTTTTCTTGTTGTGTAGAACTTTTTCTTTATGATCCTAGATCATCACTGGTTGTTCCTCATAAGAGATGTCATCTTTTAGCTGCACCACCTCTGAGTTTAGTACAAGTGAGGGGTCTGGTATGTACTTCCTTAAGAGGGATACATGAAAGTCATCATGTAATTGATCCATATTCGATGGAAGTGAAATCTGATTGGCTACAAATCCTATGCAGTCAAGGATCTCAAAGGGACCAATATACCTAGGGCTTAACTTCCCTTTCTTCCCGAATCGCATGACTCTCTTCCATTGAGATATTCCAAGGATGACTTTATTTCCAACTTCAAACTCCAAGTCCTTTTGACGGTTGACATCGTAGCTCTTTTTCTGACTTTGAGAAGCTTTGATGTGTTTCTAGATGACTTGAACCTTCTCTGTCATCTCTTGAATGTGATCGGGTCTAAGTAGATTTCATTCCCCAACTTCATCCCAATAGGTTGGTGTTATACATCGCTTTCCATATAGAGCTTCATATGGAGCCATCTGAATACTCGAGTGGAAGATATTGTTGTATGATAACTCAACCAATGACAGATGCTGATCCCGACCACCTTTTATTTCAAGAGATTAGGCTCTTAGAATATCTTCAAGCGTCTGAATAGTCTTTTCAGATTGGCCATCATTTTTGGGGGTGATAGACCGTGTTGAAATTTATTTCAGTGCTCCAAGCCTATTAAAGACCCCTCTAGAATTTAGATGTGAACCATAGATCATGGTCAAGGAAAATTGAGAGTGGAAGACCAAGAAGTATCACCGCTTCCTTCACATATATCATTTGTAAGTTATTCAAGTGAAAGATCTTCCTGAATAGTGATGAAATGGGATTTCTTGGTGAGTTGGTCAACCAAAACCCATATTTCTTTATTTCCCTTCAATGTCTTTGGGAGACCCGTGACTAAGTCCATAGTACCATTTTCCCATTTCCACAAGGGTATAGGCAATGGCTGCATCATACCTTTAAACATTTTTCTCTTAACTTTAACATATTGACATACCAAGCACCTTGATATATATTCTGCAATATCTTTCTTCATGTTATCCCAACATATGTGTTTTCATATATCACAGAACATTTTTGTGCTCCATAGGTGGATAGAAAATGTCGAGCTATGTGCATCATTCAATAGATCTTCCTTAATCTCTAGATCAGATGGTACACATAATCATGTCCCAAATCTTACAACCCCTTCCCCATCAATTTAAAAATCATAGGATTTCCCATTTTTAACATCTTCCACCCTTTTCTGAATTTCCTCATCCTTTCATTGAGCATCCTTTATTTTCACCAAGAGGGATGGTTGAGAAATAATTTTAGAAAGGATTGATGATGGTCCTCCCTTAATGATTTCCATTTCCATCCTTTTCAAATCTAAGAAGATCGGATCCTTTTCAATTCTCATCATTGATAAAAATGTAGGATCCTTTCTACTTAGAGTATCCTCCACCTTGTTTGCCTTACCATGATGGTAGTGGAATGAGCCGTCATAATCCTTGATGAGATCTATCCATCTTCACTGGAACATATTAAGCTATTTCTTTGTTAATATACATTTGATACTCTTGTGCTAAGTATATATCTCACATTTTACCCATAGCGATAATGCAGCCAGATTTTCAAGGCAAATATCACAGCCGCCAACTCTATATCAGGTGTGGGATAGTTTTTCTCATGGATTTTCATCTTCCTTGAGGCATAGTCTATCACAATATCATATTTCATTATCACACAACCTAAGACTTTCTTAGAAGCATCACTATATACCACAAAGAGTTCTCTACATGAAGGCAGGGTGAGTACCGGTGTAGTGATAAGCCTCTTTTTCAACTCCTTGAAACTGTCTCCACATTATCGTGTCTAGAAGAACATTACTCCCTTCCGTGTTAGCTTGTTCATTGGGTTTGACAATCATGAAGAGTTCTTCACGAATCGTCGATAATACCCAGCTAGACCTAAAAAGTTGCGGATCTTTGTTACAGAAGTTCGCCTTGACCACTCCTGAATTGTCTTTGTCATGGAAGGGTCCACAAATATCCCTTTCATGGTGATAACATGCCACAAGAATGATACTTTCTCCATCCAGAACTCACATTTACTGTACTTTTCATACAACTTCTGCCTTCGAAAAGTCAATAACACAGTTTCCAAATGCTCTTCATGTTCCTCCTTTCTCTTGGAGTATATCAGAATATCATCAATAAAGACCCCCATAAAAATTTTCGACGTAGTCTCTAATGACTCAATTAATTAAATCCATGATTTTTTTTTGGAAAATAAGTAAGTCTGGAGGGCATCACTATGAACTCATAGTTCCCATAACTCATTCGAAAGGATGTCCTGGGAATATCTTCCTTTCTCACCTTTTGTTGGTGATATCCCGACCGAAGGTCCACCATAGTGAAATAACTAGCCCCAAGAAGCTGATTGAATAATTCATCTATCTATGGAAGGGGATATGTGTTCTTTATAGTAATTTTATTGAGCTCACAATAATTAATGTAGAGGCACAGTGATCCATATTTCTTCTTTGATGAAGTGGACTGGACAACCCCATGGTGAAGCACTCGGGTGTATTAAACCCTTCTCTATATTCTATTGTAATAGATTCTTCATCTCTTCTAGTTCTACAGTGGCCATTCTGTAAGGTGTCTTTGACATTTATAGAGATCCAGGGATAAGTTAAATTGAGAACTCAACCTCTCAGTCAGGAGGAAGACCAGTCAACTCTTCAGGGAATATATCAGTGTAATCCCTCATGATGGGAATGTCTTAAAGAATGATTCTATCATTTGTCCCGATCATTTGAGCAAGATATGATTTCTCACAAGGAAGAAATATCCAATTTTGAGATTAATATTCTAAAGGAGACTCATCTTTTTCCTTACACTTGTAAAGAATTGGAGGATGCTTCAGGATGTGAAAAGTGATCTCCCTTTCCTGACAATTGATGTTGGCCATGAACAATGATAGCCAATCGTTTCCTAATATAGCGTCGAACTCCACTAAAGGAAGTATGACAATATTTTCCAGGTGGTTCAATCCACAAACATTAATAGGGGGTTTATAATCCATGGATGCAATAATTTATCCATTCACTGTTCTCACAGAAAAAGTTTCCTCTAAATTTTGTGGTGGTGTTTTAATAGTTCTACTAAACTTGCAAGATATGAAAGAATGCGTAGAACCAGAATCCAATAGTACGTTCACTATTCTTGAATGAATGTCAAGCGTACCTATCACCACATCATTTTCCGGATCCACCTTAACAGTAGTGATAGTATAATACCTTCCTTGTTTCATTGTATTTTGTTGTTGATTGCCTCTTACAACCCTCGGTTTATGGAAATTATTTTAATAATGCCAATGCTCCTTACAGTTATAACACTGCGCTGCAGGCTGAGTGTTGATCTGAACCTTCCTTTCTTTTTCAACATTAGTGGGATTTTTCATATCCCTTCAGCATTTCATGCCCAGATGACCAAACATTCCGCATTTGAAGCAAGTCTTGATTCCCTTGAGACAGTCACCAAGATGCTTCTTCCCACAATTTTTGCAAAGGGGAAAGTGAGGCTTCTTTCCATCATGGGATTTTTTTGATGAACCACCCATGTTGTTCTACATTTTCCACTTCTTGTCACTATTCCCATGAGACCACTGAGAGTCTCCAATCTCCATTACAACCTTGAGGGCACAATAAACAATCTCCTCATAGCTGTCGAAGTCTCAAATCACCAACACTTTTCGTAGACTTGGCTTTAGTCCACTAAACAAGAAATCCACCTTGCTTTCATTGTTAATGACAAAGCCATAGGCGTACCTTGAAAGCCTTGTAAATTTTTCTTCATACGCCATGATGGACTCATCCTCCTTCTGCTTGAGTCCAAGGAACTCTCTTTCCATCTTGAGATAGAGGGTTCGAGGAAAATATTTGTTAAAATGCATCTTCTTCGATTCCTCCCAATCTATGGAATCAATATCCTCTTGGGACATTGTATTCTTGATCAGTGTCCACCATTGACCAGCTTCCCCATCAAAACGATAGATTGCTAGCACAAATTTCTCTTCTTGAAAACACTGCAGGATAGAAAGAATCTTTTCAATGAAGATAATCCATTGTTCAACCAGGAGGGCATCAGAAGACCCACTAAACATGGGAGGATTTTTCCGCATGAAGGATTCTATGGAAACTTTTTCATTCCTTGGAGGAATAGGATGTTCCACCTGATTCAAGTTATTATTCATAACTCGAGCCAGCTAAGAAAGTACGACCATGACGTTTTTAGCACCCACTTTTGTCACATTAAGCTTGTCATTAGGGTAATCATCACAATGCCTATCACATTGGTTGTTGGAACATGTTCTTCTTTTTCCCGTCATTAACTAAGAAAAAGAACGTATAATTAGACGTCCTGGATACTTAGTTATTGAGTATAAAAAGAACATTTGAACATAAAAGTATGAACTTATAAATAAGAAGTATATCCTGACTTGTGATTCCTTAGGTTTATATCTAGGTTATCCTCAATCTATTTCGTATCTTATCATCTTATGGTCTTACTTTTGTCCCTTAATAACATTTTTTTCTAGGCTCGTGAATCTACCGAAACATATACCTCAGAAGTGTCGTAACCAAGAGTGCAAAAAGGCCTATTATCGTGCACCAGTTCCCGTTAGAGTCTATCTCAAAGAGGTGAGTTCATGTTTTAACCCTAGATACATCTGTGCTAGAGCAGCCTCTACCTACCCGTATCCAGACATGTATTTATTTTCTTGATAATCCACTTACTCTATACACACCAAAATTTAGGACTATTTTCTTATACTTGGTATCATCCTTAAGGTTTTCACTAAGGATCTCTATTCCTAATATCCAAAAATAACTAGACCATCCTCTGATACAATATATAGTTTCCTGAGCATTTTACATAAAAAATTTCACGATTTATACATAATTAATCATCACAGTACAGGCCATGTATCGTTAAGTCTAGTGTCTTGGAAGACTAGGAACATATAACACAAAATATGGAGCTAAAAAACTTCTTTATTTAATCTCCATCAAGATCTTATAACATCCTTTGATCCCTTACATCTGCATATGGTACCTTGGGGAATACATGAAGAAAGGGATGAGCTAAAAAGCCCATATAGGGAATGAACATAAGGATACATCTCAAGCACAAGAGTTAAGAGGCCTGACATAATGATATCCAACACATTCAACTTATAAAATAATTTAATATAATCATGAGATCATATATAAATGGAATCATATAAATGTGGTATATTCATAAATCATATCTTTAGTATGGGTCAAGGCTAACCACCAATCTTGTTTCTCATTTTAGTATGGGTCAAGGCTAACCATCAATCTCGTTTCACATCGCATCTCATGAGACTTAGCCTTACCCAATGCATTGGAGCGCTATCTTGTCACACCCATCTCAAAATTTTCATGAATATTCTTGACACATAAATTTTCTTACCACATAAACATTCTTTCTACATTAGTAATCATACATGATCAATTGTTCATAAACAGAAGGGTACCCATGGAGAGAATTGGGTACCACAACCATGACATAAATCATAACCAATGGGTGTATCATTAAAGTGTCCATGAAAGAAAAGTATTAGAAAATACATGTACTGTCATAAGGTAATATTGGCATATAATATTATAGGTTGTAACAAATATAAGTGACATCACATAAGAAATGTATTTGGGAGACCATAGCATTAAAACAGTTTTGAGCTGTTTTAAAGGAAAACACTATAGAGATTTTAAAATATTAAATAATAAATTATTTTATATGAAACCAGAATTTAACTATGAAGGTTTTAAGAATAAAAATAATGATTTTACAAAGACATTGGTGTCTTAAAATAGAATATAGAGTGCACTTGAATTTGGGTAAAAGTTCAGGAAGTTCTTTTAAAATGAGTATTCTTATTGGGAAGTATCGAGGGGAGATTCACCTAAAAGCATGTATATCCCAAAAAAAGAATGAGAGATGGATCTTAGAACATGATTTGGGAGCATATAAACATAATTTTGATGTTATACATAAAATAATGGACAACTATATTTTGGTAAAAATAAATATAGAGCAACCTGAAGGAATAAAAGAAGTTCGGGTAGAATCCATTATGGTTTATCAACATGTTATCGAGTGTAAAAAAGAGGGATTTATAAGAGATATAAGGGCTTTATAATCACTTATAAAACATTTTGGAAGTATGGGGAAGGTTTATAAACCTACCCCATAACATGGTATTACCGAAAAAGGCATAACATATTGAAAAATCTTGATTAAGAGTGAAAAGGGGAGGATCCCCTACCATAAATCTATTGGTGTTCTCCACTTGATATTAATGACCTGAATAAACAAATTAGGCATATTAATTAATAATTACAGAACCTCTTATATATTAAATTTATTTATTATTATCCTTTTTAGTTCATTCAATGCCTTTTTGATTAGTTACAAGGTTCAATTTCATTGTTCGGGATCATTTGTTTACTTGGTTTTAAAAGATCGGTTCACTTATATTCATGTTTGGATTATATGAAAGATGAAAGTGGTTGTCCAGAATTAAAGTTATATTCTTTAGTTAATATCCAAGAGATTACATGGTTTTAATTTTAATTAGGTTACTTATAGTGAAGTCTAATTATTATATATATATCCATAGTGATAACCGTTTTTTGTTAATCGGAGGACTTGTTTACAAAGAATGTGTTTTTCTTTATAACTTAATTCCATTTGTACCAAAGGATTAAAAAACCAAAAATAGGATATATGAAATATATAATAATCTGGTTCAACCATAAAAAAAATGGTTCCATGACCAGAATGAATGATAAAAATAGAAATTGATAAATTGTTGTCCTTTAATGTGCTAAATTAGCACATCTCAAACGATGCTCTCATTTCATTCCAATAAAATGGTTGGGAAAGAAGAGAAGATAATGAAATATTCCACTAGAATGAATACATTACAATACATGTATGTTACGGATTTATCATACTATAATGGTGAAGGGAGGTGAAGAAGGAAATATAAAAGAAAAGAACATAAATGAAAAGAACAAATTCGGGAGAGGAATTTACTTCTTGAGACTTCCTCCATTGAGAACCTCTTAAAGGAAAAGATTTTGGTATTTTGAGGAGGGTGAAAGATTTTGGATGTCGGGGAGTACCTTGGGGAGATATTTGGCAGAATAATGGCAAGGAACAAGGCTTGAGAGGAGTGGACAGAATAGAGAGTGAAGGGGGGGTTATAGTGGATGAGAGGAGGGATTTCATAATATTATAATCATTATTTTATTATTTCTTCCCAAGTCCTAGAATAGTAAGTATTCAATGACCAAGAATAGATATTTTATCATGTGATCCATAAATAAGTGGTCTTATATCATATGAACATCATCGATGAATCAATTAATCCATTATTTAGCATTTATTGTGAATTATCAGATTCTACTATTCATAAAATTTTCAAGTATTTCAGAAAGATCCATTTAATTCACCCTAACCATTTTTTTACATGTAGAATCCATAAATGAAGTCCATTTTTCCAAAATAATTTTCAAAATATTATTATTTTAATATTTAATTAAAATAATAATTTATTATCAAAACCAGTTTTAATACATTCATTAACTTATTCTAAAATAAAGGTATATCATACTTCCAACTTGAATATTATTTTTATAACACCATAGGTGAGGTTCCTATTCATTATGGTATATCACTATTCATAAGGTTATGATACTATTCACTAGGGTATGTTACTATTCACCAAAAATTATATTTTCTTTATCGGTCTCCAAATAACTATCTAATTACAACCGTGTATGCCGGATTTTCAAAATTCCAAACACAGAAGTGACAAGCTAATGTTTAAAGGTCACTTATCACTTAGTAATTCATTATGTTGTGTTTTCATGTGATCTTATGACATAATTATAAGAAAGGAATTTCCATTGAAAAACATTGGGTCGTTACGGAAATGGCCAATACAAAGGGAATCGAGGAAGGAGAAACTAGTAACACCAAAAGTCAATGCTTGGTAGGGAGGAAAATCCTACAATATGAAGTGATTGACTTGGAATGGCTATACCAAACCGATCTGTTTTTGAGGAAAGATCTTGAATTTCATAATCTAGAACAGAAATTCAGTGATGAAAACAAAAAATATTTGTATGTGGTAGAACAACGTTATTTCTTCAAATCTGATCAATTTAGTATGGGATAAGAAGAAGATTCAGCAATTTCACAAATCAATGATTGATATTTTTCTATATCTACAATGGAAATCGCTAAGAAATTAAGCTGCCCTAATGAGGGAGTTTATCATTTGGACCTAAAGAATATTGGTGATAAAGTACAAAATATTAAAGAAATTATGTCGTTATTTTTTGGTTATATAAAATTTATCAAGATTTTTTTCAAGGATTTAGAACCCAATCAAAAAATTCTTGTAATGTATGTGAAAAAAAGATTGAAATATGAATGTCAGAAATGGAAAATATTTTATTTCCAGATATGTATTTTATGTTTCCACTTCTAAGTGACATCAATCTGAATTTACATAGATATATGGTAAGATATCTAAATTATTTTTTTCCAACATTAAGCAAGGATGAAATTCTACCCATTAGAAAGATTCATTTATAAATTGTTATTTAAGAAGGATATGATTAGATGTGTGGATTCCAGATTAAGATTCCACTACAGTAATGTTTTCAATGCAGGAACTCTATGAAAGATTGGATTATTCTGGAGTAATGGGAATGGAAAGATTATGCCTATTGGAGATGAGGAAGACCATGAATCGGCTAATGGGGAGAATCCTTGAATGCTTAATGAAGGCATGGATGAATCACGAATAAGTGAAGATTTAAAAACATTAGGAAGACAAAGATTTGAAACAGTTGATGCACCTACAGATGAGGAATGTCAAGAGGGACTTCAAAGGAAAAGGCATTGAGTGGGTCAAGCTACTGATGAGCCTTCCCAATCAAATTTTATTCAAAATCAATTTCTTTTATCTATAGATTTGTAAGAGAATTTTTTTCTCAGATTGAGTTGGTACCTCAAATTAAAGAGGAAGGTGTACCTCATGTAGAGGTAGATCCTAGAGAAGTTAAAGTGGCTCGAAATAAATCTATTCAAGAATAGTGTGCTCAACCAACTGAAGTTATTAAAGATGAACCTTTCTTAGAGGATGTAAATGGAGATTCTCTTGAGGAGAAACAAACCTCCTGAAAATGTGATTCTGAAAGAGAAATCTTCTGATGTTCATAATGATGTTTTAAATAAAAAAATTTCTTATGGATGAGTCAGTTCAAGAATCTGATGAAAAATCTATTGAGAAAATAGAAGATAAAGCTATAGATCAAAGATTTGATGCTCAATTACTGCCTTTAGTTCTGATAAATCATGTTGAAGCTCAGACTAGAAATAAAGTACATGGGCCTATGATTCTGAGAATGATCATGTGGAAGAGTTAATCAAAAACAATTAATAGAGTTTAAGCTGAAAATGCTATTTTTCAAATAGAATTAGAGAAGGATAGATAAATGTTTCAGAACATTAAAGATAGTTCAGTTTCAAAAAGAAAAGTGGATGTTTTTAAGAAGGATATGTTAGATGAATTTGGAAAACTAAAATCTGAAGTTGTACTAAAATCAAATTTGGTAGGATTCAAAATTTTCATGGAGAAACAATTTTTCACTGTCCTAAGAAATCAGGCAAGTACATCGGGTACTTCACCTGATCTAATAAAAAGATTCCAGGACATTACAACTATAATGAGCAATATGAAAGATAGATTACAGGACTTATAGTGTAACAGTGCCTCACTGTATATTCAGTTGGATAATCAAAATTATCTTGTTTATCAGCTTACATCAAATGAACTAGGGATCAGTGTTTTATTGAAAAGATTAACAGAGAATCTTAATTAGTTTATAGAGAAGGAGGATAGGTTACATGAGTTTTTTAGAGTCAGTTTGATTGAAGATCTTCATCTGACTCTGGAAGGAAGTGATCTCAAAGTCTATTTTGGATATGGACTGAGGAAAAGGTTTGTACTACAGATGACAAAGCTCAAAGAAGTCATTCAGAGGAACTAAAATCTATTTCAAAAACCATTTTCTCCAAACCAAGATTCTAGTTTTAATTTCTGTACTTGTATATATATTTTCAATAAAATTTATTTTCTTCTTATTTTCATATGTTTTTATTTTTTTTAATTTACTGTCTATATTAAAATGAAAGTAATCTAGATTAAAATATTGATAAACAGTTTATCATTGTATTTACATACGTTCTTTTCTCTATTAAAATGTGTTATATTGCTTATTATATAATTCTATTTGATATCACCAAAGAGGGAGAAATATGTATAATCACAAAATTTTATTTTTATGTATTTTTCTATTAGGGGGAGAGGATAAGTACTCATTTTATATAAATGTGTGAAATTTGGATACACATAAAATATTCTATTATTATTTTACTTCATAAAGAGGGGGATAAATATTAAAAACTGTTATTAAATTATTTTTTATATATAAAAAATTTGGTATCCTTGAAAAATTCTAAATTTTATGAAATTAATTTTGTAAGATAATTTCTGGGGTTTTGTGATCATCCAAAGGGGAGATTTTTAGCAAGTATTTTTTTCAATAGACACTGTATTTTATTATTATTTGGGGGAGATTGTTGAGAACAATACTATATCATTTTAGGATGATTTTGATGCTCACAATTACTATTGTTTTTTATTCAAATTATTTTACCATGAGTTTATTTTCATAAAATAATATTCTCTATTTCTCTATTTTGGAATAAAATTAAATAGATTAATCTGTTTGGAATATTTGACAAAGTGTTCAGAAATTGTTTTAGCATGTTTTGAAAACACTGTTCAAGATCTACGTGTTTGGAAATCACTTTATCATTTTACCATGTCCTGGATACACTATTCATACAAAACATTGAAAACTGTAGTGTATGGATAAAAATATATGTTTATTTTTTTTTTGGAAAAGTATCATTAATCAACCATACGTTATAAAAAAAGAATGGTAATGGAACCCTACGATTGGAAGGTTCATTAACTTTATGTTATCAAAAATGTATGGAATAAGAACCCTACATAAGTATGAAACGTTATCTTTGTTTCTCAAAATTATGGTTCATCAACCTTACATTTGGGAACAACATTACATTTTTACTAAAAAGTATGGATCGTGTTTCTTACGTTTTGAAGAGTATGGTTTATCAACCTTATGTTTGAAATCAACAATACATTTTAGATCGAACTTAAGTTTGAGATCAACCTTAAGTTTGAAGAAAAGATCATCAACCCTACGTTTGGCATCAAGAATTTATATTTCAACTTTATTGAGCAATGGTAATTGATATTGATTATGAGACTGATTTCAAGAAATTAATAGAAAAATTTTAAAGTGCGTATATGTCTGATTCCAATACATTTATTTATGATTTATAGAATAGATTTAATGGGAGATTTTAATGATGAATATTCTAGGGAGTTACCACTGCTCTATTATTCAAACATTTGAATATCGCGATTCTAAATGTGACATTTGTGGATCTAAATTTTAAAGGAAAATATTCATTTTTATTCTATATATATGTGATATTTTTTATTACATATAAGAGAAGAATCATCTCAAAAAGGGTCAGAAGTATAATCTCTTGAATTATTTATGACTACAAATTTTTATGAGTATTATTAATCATGTATATCTGCTACTAGTAAGATCTATCAGAATATGTTTTTATGTAGAAGAGGAAAAGTGTCAAATATTCTTATTATACATTGAAAATCTATTGTGAATCCATTGTTGTTGGAGTTTCTGGATTTATTTTTATATATACTGCAACTGGATTAAATTAGAACTGCATTTACCTTAAGAACATATTTGCTGAAGACAACGATTCATCTACTGTCAGTTGCGTGCTGCTGCAACTATGAAGAACATTTGGAAAGTATTTATAAACAAATACTATTTTTACTTTGAGTAACTATATTCTCATACTAAGCTATATATTTAGTTCTGTGTATGAACCAGAAGGCTCTATTTTCGCCTTAACTTGTAAAGGTGTCAACTTCCTGCACTAAATTGTGGACGATCCATTCATAAGAGGGCCAGATAGTGAAACTCACCAAGCTCCTGGAGTAGAAAATTGGTGGATTGGCCTATGGGACTTATATTCCCCGAACCACAATACATCCATGCATCTATCAATCTATCTATTTTCCTTTGCATAAATGTTCTGATAAATTTAAAGGATAGATACGGCAATCATCACGATTTTAGAAGAAATTATAAAAGACCCAATTCACCCCCTCTTGTGCATATTTGGTATAACACGATCAAACAAAATTTACTTAGATAGAATCATATATAAAAACTGGTTCCAATTAATTATCAAAGTTATTTTTTTAATGAAATGTTATCTTGAATACGATAGTAAAAAACAAATAATACTGTGACATAACAGAATAAACAAGAGGTTCAGTTTCAAGGTGAGACCCAATCCCCTCCATTTGTTAATCACCAACTACCAATAAGATTATAAATATATTCAATTAACTCCAAAACCTATATTAGTTATAAAATCAGTAGAAACAAGCAATCCAGTCTTAAAATCCTCTTCTACAATTATATGTAGGATGAGATAAATGCACATGGCACACATATTAGTTTGATGTGTTATGTATGTTCATAATCCTCAGATCATTAATGGTGAAAATATTGTGCTTTGATCTGGAGAAATGAATAAGAATAGAAGATCGTAGAAATATATAGGGATGCTTCATTTGATCTCTATATGTTATATCAATAAAACATGGTAATGGGTTGAGTGCTTCTGTGTTGTTGATCTTCACAGAATGTGAGTCAACAAGTTCTAGAGAATTCACAACTTTGACCTCACAATTTTCTTATTCATGAGTAATCATTATATATGTGTATCATAGTTGTTTTAAGAGAGAGATCCTTAAATAATATATAGAATCACATTTAGAAGGAGATCAACACTCATTAAATCAAATTTTACTATGTCTTGAGGACTTTGTCAAACAATCCATGAATATATTTAGTTGTTAATCCATTCCCGCCAAAGACCTTAAATAACAACGATAACAATAAGCTGGCATTGAATCAAAATTGCTAAAGGTAACTCCTCTAATAGTAGTGGTGAGTTTCTTTTGGAGGTATCTCATCCTAGTGGTAATGATGACTTCAGTCCAACGGTAGCTCGTCCTAGCTGTAAAAGTCACTTGAGTATGGTGGTAGCTCATCCTGGTGCTAAAGGTGACTTGAGTATAGTGGTAACTCATCATGGTGGTAAGAGTGACTCGCATGCAACAGTGTCTTTCCAAAACACTATATAGAAATATCATTGAAGTTATATTTTCATATAAAATTCTAGCATACAACATTTTAAATATTTGTAAAAAATGAATCTTGTTTTGGGATCATTAAAATAAGAGGGTGGCTCGCATTCTCCATTCAAGGAGGTTCCAACATTCTCCCCCTTTTTGATGATCACAAATCATGGTATTTTATAAATCATGTACTAAATTAGTAATCAACAATAATTAGAGATATATGTAAGTAAAAACACAATCTTATTTTCTATTACTAAATTCCAATTATCTCCCCCATTTAGATTATCAAAAGAAATAAAAATAGTAATAAAATTGGAGAAAGATAAAAACACAAAGTATTTGGATTAAAAACGTGAAAAAAAGATATATTAGAAAAAATATAAATATTAGAGGATGAAATTAAAGAATACCTATCGAAGAGATAACATCAACAAAAATTCACTGTATAGAATATGGTATAATATTAGATGTATCATTCCCTTTGTGTTTTCCCTTACTCTGTCACTTTCCTGAAAAGAGGATGTTGAAGTATACATTGGGGAAAAGGACGTAGTGGACGGTAAAGTGGTATAAAAAGGTAGTGTATCTCTGCAAATAATTGTTATGAGCTTTCTGAAAGCTTCAATAAGTGAAAAAACCCAGAGTCTGATGAGGTGGATGCATATGTCCAGTTGATGGAGATATTAGAGTAGTATTGTACTGAACTGGTTATGTGGATGTGGTTAAAATAATTGAAGGAACAAGAATGACCTCTCAAGAATTAACAGTTTTTTATGGACATGTAGATATGGTCTTATATGGTTAATAAATTCCATAATTAAGGAACCTACTCTTTCCATCACATTAATGAAATGTTATTTTTCATCCATAAACCTTTAAAGAGATGGTGTGAGAACTTTTAACTAACTCACCTGTTATTTAAAGGCTCATGTCACTGGTACAGTCATCTAGTTCTTAAAAAGAAACATGAAATTGTAAACATTTCATACTTGGTATAGATGATTAAGAAATAATATTTGATAGCATTTTTTATTACTCCCTTATCATGTTTGAGATAACCAACATACTCTTTTAATAATTGAAGAATATGTTATTCATGAAGATTTATCTACCTAATCTATTCTTCATGAGTACTTACATCACCCATTGCATTTCTAAATCCTTCTCGGACACATTTTTATAATAGATCTATATCAAACTATACTAGATTAGGTGGATGTTCATATGATGTAGAGGAAACATTATCCAAACTATACAACTTCTGAGAAACAGAATTCATAAAATATAAAAAAGAGGCTTTCAGAACCTCTACTAAAGATTTCAATCATGATACCTAAGATGTAAATCTTCTATTTTAAACCTCAATTTATGGAATATGAAATCCAACTCTGGGTTTGAAATGACATGTGATCACCTCTACCGAATATCTAACTCTATCTTCATTGATACTATGAGTAGGGAATGGTTCAGAAATCAAGAAATTAATAATTTTTTTGACCAATTTCTTTCCCAAAGTCTCCATATCTAAATGAATATCACACTATAAAGAATCTAAATTATCATTTTTGCAATATTAGGTAGCAATAATGAGTGGTAAATGGCGAGATATCTTTGTTCATGATATACTTCTACCTCAGATGGACTTTATATTTCCACAGGAATGAAATGCCATAACTCTCCAACTTTATATATATGAATTACTAGGAAACCTTCTATCAGGACTTGAAATTCATTTTCTAAATAAATTTATATCATCCCAAGTCTTAATAAACTAGGATATTTATCCCTTTATTCAAATGATCTAACTGATTATCTGACATAGGGAATAATTAGAGTGTCTCTGGTCATTTGTGAACTTTGACCAACTTCAGTTCTTGAGAGTGCAAGGGTTGTCTATTGCAGTTTAAAATTGGCTACCTGTGGATATTGATCCACTGAAATTGACTAATTAATAGAAATGGTAGTAAAATCACCCTCACTTATATCTGATATAACGTCTTTCTAATTGGTTTCTATGTTTTCCACAAATTCAAACTATGCTAGTTTAGCTAAATACTCATCAGTATTGGGAATTTTCTCCCCCATGCATGTAGCTTCATTATCCACTTAAAGAAATATTGGAATATATGGCATTAGTGTATCCTTAGACTGAATTTTTTCAATGGTATTGGATACAACTTGTATAGAGGGTTGAAATTGAACTAACTCTTGGACAAGAACAAATGGATAAACATTATTATGTTCATTTTCCTCCTGATTAGAACAACCTTCTTTATTTTGATCAACTCTATGATCAGATCCACTATCATCATTTCCAACAGCAGGATTCTCATCATGAGATTCATTGCCTTCATCCTTATCATTCATTTTGGAAGATTATTTTTACTTCTCAAGATCCACAATCTCTTTATCTACCTTTTTTTTAAAAAAAAATCAATTCCTCCATCACCACTCTCTTTAATCAAAGATTCATAGGTAGGTGGTTAAAACTGAGATTCTCTATAAACTTCAATATATTCTTTATC
Source organism: Viscum album (assembly GCA_963277665.1). Classification (NCBI taxonomy): domain Eukaryota; kingdom Viridiplantae; phylum Streptophyta; class Magnoliopsida; order Santalales; family Viscaceae; genus Viscum; species Viscum album. The sequence goes on along the minus strand of OY728165.1, from coordinate 1,890,513,984 downwards.
ATCATTCTAAATTAAGAGTAATTATCAAGAATATAGAGAACCTGATGAACTGACATGTTCACTAGATACTCTTAGTGTTTATTTTTTGATATATGGATCACTCCCTTCCTCAACCGACATAACTTCTTCTTCTTCTTTATAACTTTTAGCAAAATCTTCTATATCAGAGTACTTTGGAATCTCATCAGATTCATGACTGGGATCCACCATGTCTTTTGGTCTAGATGGGTGTTCAATAGGGTTAAAATCATTATACATTTTTTCATTATCCCTAACCCAACATCCATTCCAGGGATTCAAACTAACATTAACACTTTTTCAAAATGATTTTGATTGGAAAAAACCACCCATTTTATCTTTAGCTTCTTATATAGGTTTAACACAACACTTTTCATCTAAGATAGCATAAATAATTTTGGGTTAAATGAGGGAATTCTATATGGTTCTATTCCTGCACATCTCATGCATATAGACCATAAAAAACTACATAGATTTATTCTTTTCCCTTTATTCATCATATACCAAATATAGACATCTAGATATCTCATTGTGTTGAATTCTCATTTCCTTGGACATCAAACATGATGTGTAAATTTAAATAGTGTCTTTCACTAACCATCAAGTTCTGTATCTGTTGAACGTATCTTGATTCGTTCTCCAGTAAATTCTAGGAGATCCTCTTCAATATTATCATTAGGTATACTACCTTGAAAATATTCATAAACTCAATTGCGAGGAATCTGTTGACATTTTTTCCATTCTCTAGTAGAGAAAGAAATCTATTCTCCATCTATACTACTTTGAATTCTATCAGCTTTCTTCAAAAAAATAAATCGTCCATTCTGATAAAATTGAAAAACTATCATTGGATAATACACTTTATGATTCAAGTTAAACCCATTGATCCATTTTTTTCTATTAATTTTAATACAAGAATTTTTATTTTTAGAAGCCACTAAGGATCAATATATATTTTTTTACTTTTACTTCATGATTCATCGGATACAGGTTTACTAAAATGGATTTCATAATTCTTTCGTAAACTCAACATCTCTTGTTAGGCATTGTCTCTTCTAAATTTGATTCTATTACTCACTTAATATGGGCCATTCATGTCGATTGAAGGCTTCATGTGGAACAAGAAAGAGATAATATTTGTTTGTGAGGATAGCAATAGATCAAGAGTTCAATGATTAAAGGATGTGAATCAATTTTGAGTAATCCATATGTTTTTATCATTTAGGGATTTAAAAAGACTGATAATAAAATTAAGATAATAAAATTTTAATCGGCACAAAAAAAATCACAAGAGTAATAAAATAACGGTAAAATAAAAATGAATGGTGGCTTGTTCAATAGTGACTCATAAAAAGTGACTCATCAGTGGTGATTTCTCATCAGTGAGTCATCAAAAGTTACTTATCAATGATGACTCATCAATAGTGACTTATCAAAAGTGTCTTATCAATGGTGACTTATCAACCAATGTTCATCATTCCTAATACATGTTTAATGTAGTTTAATCTTTTATAATTCAAAGGCTTTGTGAATATATCTGCTAGATAATGTTCAGTTGCAATAAATTCTAAATTTATATCACCCTTTTGATACTGATCACTTAAAAAGTGATTTATTACATAAATATTTTTTGTTCTAGAGTGCAACACAAGATTTTTGGAAATATTTATTTCACTTCTATTATCACGATTAATAGGTACATTTTTAAATTGGTATCCAAAGTCAAGTAAATTATGTTTCATCCACATGATATTTTCACATAAACATCATGTGGGTATGTATTCAACTTTAGCAGTATATAGTGCAATAGAATTTTGGTTTTTATTTCACTATAATACTAGAGATTTTTCTAAAAGATGACATGTTCCTAATGTGATTTTTCTATCTAACTTTCAACAAACATAATCATAATATGAATAACTAAATAAATAAAAATAACGTAATCTTGGATAGAACAATCGTAAATTGGTTGTATTCTTGAGGTATTTAAAAATTATTTTGACAGATAATTTATTATAATCTTTTGAATATTCTTGAATTTCGGCACACATACATACACTAAAAATAATATGAGGCCGACTAGTAGTTATGTAGAGAATACTTCCAATAATACCTCTGTGACTATTTTGATCTACTAATTTCCCATCTTTAACAATGTCTTGTTTATAGGTTGTACTCATGGGAGTATCACTTCTTTTGGTACTTTCCAGGATAAAATAGTTTTAAAAGATATGTAGTGTATTTACTTTGATTTAAAATAAATCCTTATTTATTTTAATAAATATGAAATCCAAGAAAAGAATTTAGTGCACCCATTAAACTCATTTCAAATTCACTTTGAATCAATTTTGAAAAATCAGAACAGAAGGAATATTTTTTAGATCCAATGATAATATCATCCATAGATATTTGTATTATTAAAACATATTTTGAAATTATATTTCTAATGAGGGCTGTATAGGATATACCATTTGAAAACCTTCTTGAAATAGGGAAAGAGGTCAACCTATCTACCAAGTTCTAGGAGCCTCTATTAAACTATACAAAACTTTTGTTAGTTTAAAAATACAATTTGGAAAATTAGGGTTTTAAAATCTAGGGGTTTCTCAACAAAAACATCCTCAATTATAAATATATTTAAGAAAGAACTTTTAACATCCATTTGATATAGTTTTAAGCCCAAATATGCTTCATTTGAAATTAGAATCATAAAGTATTCAATTCTTGATACATTTTCAAAATTCTCATCACATTCAATCCATTATTCTGGATTCTAAACTTTTTCAACTAATATTAATTTATTTCTTACTATAGTTCCATATTCATAAACCTTGCTTCTAAACACCCACTTAGTGCCAATAGTTAAGGTATCTTTAGGACATTCAGAAAGTTCCCAATCATTATTCATTTCAAAATGATTAAGTTTTAATTTCAAATCGAATACCCAAAATTCATCAATGCTGGAATCATTGATGTTCTTAGGGTCAATCTGTTATAAAAAGTCTTGATGTTCAATTTCATTTCTCTTAGAAGCTCTAGTATATGTACCTCTGTCTATTTTTCCTATTTCAACATCTAAAGGGTGATGTATATGAGTCATAATGGGCCTCTAACAAGATGGGATCGTAGGCTTAGGGTTTTCTTCCTCTTCAAGTTCTAGTAGATCACTGGATGTAGTTTTTTCTTATTTATCAAAACATTTAGATGGTTTGGAATTGAGATTAAAAGATTAAAGATCATCCTCAGGGTCTTTTAAGATGTTCCTAGATACATTGGGATCAATTTCATCAATCTTGATATGAATAGATCCACCATTGTTCCATTTTTCTTGTAAAATACTCTATAGTCTTGTATAGATGTTTAATACCCATGAAAAATGTCCTCATCTCTCTTGGAAGCAAATTGGTCCAAATTATCCTTTTTATAAATAATAAAAGATTTGTAACCAAAAACTCTAAATTAATTAACCTTTAGTTTTATGTAATTCTATAACTCATAAGTTATTTTCATTAATAGAGCTTTAATAAAATCATTATTAATAGTATAACATGCTATATTAATAGCTTCAACCCAAAAGTAGATCAGGACGTCATACTCATTTAACATGGTTCTAGATATCTCACTAAGAGTCCTATTTCATCATTCCACCACAATATGTTTATATGGTGTTCTAGGAGTAGAAAGGTTGTGATTATAACCATTTAGGGACCGAAATGAATCAAAGCCATAATTCTCTAATTTTCGACCATGATAACTCCATAAGGTCTTCATCCTAAGTCCACTATGGGTTTCTATATATTTATAATACTTACTAAAATAAGAACAATATTAAATTTTGTGAGATAAAAAATAATAAACAAGTGTATCTAGAGAAGTCATCTACAAGGACATAAACATAGTGTTTGCATTTAGACTGGATACTCTGGAAGGTCTAAAGAGTTCAATATGAATTAACTCTAGATGTGGAGAGGTTTAATCTTCTCTCTTATATATAAAATAAATCTTATGATTTTTCTCTTTTGGAATGGATTAAAAAATCTGTCACTTTAGTATTAAAGCTCTGTAAGGTCTCTAGATAACCATTTCCTCATTATCTTCCTTAGTGAGTGAATATTACAGTGGCCCGGTCTTGTATTCCAAATCCAATATTTTTTTTGAAAGAAACATAATAATGATATATTTTTAGATGATAAATAATATAAATCAATATAATAATCATTATAAATTCTCAAAGCAATAAAAATAAAATCATTTTTATCATCGAAAACATGGAAGGCATTGTTTTCAAATTTCACATAAAATCATCATAACATTACTGGGATATGCTAAGTAGACTATATTTTAAACCATCTAAATATAAAACGTTGGAAATTAATACTGAATTAGAATTACCAATTTGGTCAAGGCTAATGACTTCCCATTTTTTATGATCACCAAAAGTGACAAGCCCACCATCAACATTGATCAAATTTTTGTTGTTTTAATACTCACCAGTCATGCATCTAGAACATCCACTATATAGATACCATAATATTTTTATGGAGGTTCTCAAATAGGTTTCCTACAAAACAAAGTTTATGCCAAATATTATTTTTTGACCAAAATTATATTGGGTCTATATATGTTAGCTAAAAGAGATTTTGGCATCCAGATTTTCCTAATTGGTTTCTTATAAAGATATTTTTAGACTTCTATAGATAAAAACTTTATCTATTCTAGTTGAATGGTTATTTACAGTATATGAAATATTAGCACTAGAAATTGATGTAAATATTTTTTTTAAATTTCTCTTTGTCTGGGAAGGTAACCTATGGAAATGGTATACTTGGGAGAACCATTTTTCCTTATATTTGAGATAATTTTTTCTTACCATTGGTAAATTTTTCTATTTCTTTCATCAACTGTAAATTTGAAAATTTTAATTCATTTTTTTCTTTTAATAGTTGATCATTTTTCTCATTATCAATAGTAAGATTGTTTTTAACATTTATTGTTAAAACATTTTTTTTCTTGAGGGAATTTTATTTATCTTTTAGCTTAAGAAATGTGACTTTCATCATGTTATAGTAATCATATAGATATCTTTTTCATGTTTTCATCATTATAATTATTTTATTCATTTTTAGAAACATATGAATCATTATTAGGAGACATAAGAATATCATTTTGTACCTCTAATATGTTCATTGTAAAGTACATATTGGATCTATCATATTTATCTTCTGGATTAGTGTCTGAGTCACCTAAAATATCTTTGGAGGCACTCTAGGTTGCTTTCGTAGACTTTTTGTATCTCCTTTCATTATCCTTATATTTATTTTTATATTTTAGTTTTGGATAGTCATATTTGATGTTATCTTTCGATTTTATTCATAACAGGTTACTTCATTTTGAGTTTCATATTTTTTACAATACTTTTTCCACTTTCCCTTGTCATCATAATTTCCTCTAAAATTTTACATTTTGAAGAACTTCTTTATCCTATATAATTTCTTGAATCATCTGGAAAAGTGTTTCATTTCTTCATCACAATAATTAAGAGAACCTTATTCACTGGAATATTTGTCTTGTACTTTTTCTTTTTTGTCTTAAGGTACTAGATTTAAGTCAACTAGATTTATTTTTGGTTCAGCTTCATCAATATCTTTGTTTAATTTAAATTCTTCTTCATAAATCATCATTTTTCTATCAGTTACTTAACTGGTTGTTTATTTACATCCCATGATTCTCTGATTGAAAAAATGTTCCCCTCCATCTATCTGGTAATAATATAAGTAGTCTCATCACATTAGCTTTTTCTACACTTGTTTTCCAAGTGAGTTCATATTATTAACTATTTTATTGAACCTGATGTACATATCAGAAATCGCTTCATTAGATTTCATTTTAAAAGTGTAATAATATATTGTGTATATATTAATTCTCATTTACTTGTCATTTTATGTTCCTTATTGTGGGATAGATAACATATCCCATATTTCAAAAGCATATTTACAAGTATATATTCTATTGAATTCATCATCTCCCAAAGCACAGAAAAAAGAATTCACATCTTTACACTTATTATTGAAATATGTTTTTGAAGAATTACTCTTATCACATATAGAATTTTGTGGTATTTCATATTGATCATCTATTATAGTACATATGTCAACAATTACACATTCCAAATGCATTCTAATTTTTATTTTTCATTGAGCATAGTTATTTCTATTAAAATAATGAGGTCTATTTTTAGTAGATCCTTCTTGTATATTATCCATAAAGAACTAAAATTTAGAAATGAAAAAAAATTGAGATCTCTAAAATAAAATTAAAATCATAGTTAAAAGGATAAATTTAAACAATCATTTGATACCAAATGATGGTTAGAGAGGGTAACTAAAGAGGGGTGAATTGAGTTCCTAATAAAACATTCTGTAAATAAAATGACTATGATAAAAACCCATAAACAAAATAAACTGGCCAATTAATCAAAAATAATATTAATATAAGATCTTTCATTTTAAAATATTTCGTATGGAGTGATTAAGTCTCAGTTAAAATATATTTCAGAAATACCTTAACATTTTAGATCAATTTACTTAGATAGAAACACATATAAAAAATAGTTAAGATTAATTATTAATGTAATTTATTTGTTTATTAAATAAATGTTATCTTCAATATGATATAAAAATAAAGCAAATAATAATGTGACATAGCAGAATAAAAAAGAGGTTCAGCCACAATGTGAGACCTAATCCATTCTACATGGAAATCACATATTTCCATGTAGATTATAAATATATTGAAAAAAATCCACATCCTATATTAGGTATACAGTCGACAATAATATGATATCTAGGATTAATACCCTCTCCCATATTTATACATGGGATGAAAGAAAAGCGTAGGTCACACATGGACCACTTCCACAAACACAGTGGGAAATATGAGGAAGAATAGAATAATAAGTATTCTCTAAGAATATACAGTAAATAGTGTGAGTTAAATAATAGGAAAACAAAACACTTCTCAAAACTAAAACTGAAAAAACAAATAAGAATATAAAAATCTTAGTTTGATATGTTATGTATGTTCATAATCCTTATATCTGCAATGGTGAGATGTCTATGCTTTGTTCTGGAAAATTAGTGCAGAACACTGGATTATAGTAATCTAGATGTATGATGGAGTTGATCTCTATATATTGTCATAATAAATCTCAGTAATGAGTTTAATTTATTTGTGTCATTGATCTTAATATAATGTGAATCAACAAGTTTAAAATAATTCAAAATTTTGATCGCACAATTTTCTTGATCATCAGTAATCATTGTGTTTTTGTAACATAGTTGTTTTGAGAGAGATATCCTTCACAAATATATAGTATCACCTATTGATGGAGATCCACATTCCTTGGAATAGCTTTTACTAATTATTGAGGACTTGGTCAAACTATCCTGGAATAGATCTAGCTATTGAACTAATCATGCTGAAGACCTTGTACATCAGTATAATAATAAGTTGGTGGTGAGTCAACTATACTAACAGTAACTAATTATTGGTAGTGGTGACTGACTTATCGTGGTAGATCATCCTTGAGGTAATTGGAAATTGAGTCTAGTGCTAGCTCGTCCTGATGGTAATGGTGACATGAGTCTAGAGGTATCTCATCCTGGTGGTAACGGTGATGTGAGTCTGGTGGTATCTCATCCTGTCGATAATGGAAACTCATAGCTAACAATGCCTTTCCATAAAACCTATTATAATAATCCTAGAATTTATATATACAAATAAAATTCTATCATAAAACATGTGAAACATTACTAATAATTTAATCATGGTTTAGGATCATTAAAATAAGAGTTTCAGACATACTCCATTCAAGGAGGTTCCAACGAAATGTTCTGATGGGTAAAATATAATACATGACTTGTTTATTCCTTTTTTATGGAATTGTTTTACCAAAAGTAAAGGGAATATATTCATGTTTCTCAAATAATATTCCTAAAGTGATTTTGTGATTTCTGTATATCTAAGAAAATGTATTTTTATATATATGGGTTTATATATTTAAATATAAAAAAAAAATTCCGCATTATATTAAATTTTATTAAAAAATTGTGTGCTTTATAATTTAGGTGTGATTTCTCACATGATGTTATGTTTTGTGATCATTTTCTCACATGATTGCTTTATGTTTTAGACATGGAAATTTTTATTATGCTCCCATTTCACCTCACATGTACTTTTCATATATTTTTTAATGTAAATATAAAAGGTTTACTGTTATTTTATTTTAAAAGTATTCAGAAATGTAAAAATATTATACAAATGAATGATCTTATATTGACAACTTATAATTAAAAATATAACAAGATCCCATTGGAGATAATAAATCAATATGGATGAGAGTGTGAACTTAATCCAGTAATGTTATGGAATAATTTACAGTTATAAAATTTTTGATGTCATATCTTGCATCTCAAATTTTTTCCATGTTATTGAGGCCATTCCATCTCATTTTTCATCATGATGGACTTTGTTCACCCTCATTGACACAACATGTTGATGAAAGTATCAATATTATCTAATCTACGGGAAATGGGAAATATTGAAACATCCCAATAAGAATCCATGGTGCAGTATGATAATTAGAAATAGTGTATAACTAGTACACTGGATCAATATATGATTCCCAAGATATGTTCATAGCGGAAAAAGTGGTTATGGTGTGTTTTCATGGAAACCATAATGCTTGGATGTTTCCACATTGAAATTGTCTTTCTTCAAGTAATACCACCATTTTCACCACTTCTACTTGTTATGGGGGTCTAAAAACTCTGGAACTTCAAATCAAGATTCTTCATGATGGAAAAGTTACACCTGATAACGAAATGATTCATTAATATTCTTTTCAATACATCATTAAAAGTTTCTTTCATACCAAAGCCCCTTTTGAATATTTATGAGGCCTGTTTTTTATATCAATGAAGTACATAACTTAATGATAAAATCTATCCTAATCAAGGAAGTTATTATTAAATTCTAAAGCCCTATGAAGAAACCATTAATTCTCTCTGAAATATTTATGGTCAGGTGTCCATACATATTCCCCCCACCATATGCCAATTTCCATTTTCCTTTTGGGATCCGCATTATATAACCATACACTTCTGGATTATACTTGTGGATTTTTTCAAAATGTTGTTTAAATTTGCATTGATCCAGCTCATATGTTACAAAAAATAGATCATATTTCACATAAATTGAATTTATGATTATGTTTATATAGTAAAATATAATAAATAAATTGCATACCAAGCCCCATTATTTCTTTATTTATAGCTTCATTATGGAATATTTTTCAAACATTTATAGAAATATTTCTGATACAATAATGATGATGTGAATTTGGTGGTATCCATGTATTAGGTTTCACAATAATTTCATCATTTATTTCCAAATTTCAATCAAATATCAAGAAGACACACAGAATGAGTTTGAAATGATTGTTTATACATGTAAAAAAACCAACTCCATGATTCGTAGTTTTCTTTCTCCACAATTAAAAATTTAAATAGAATAGGTGAAAGGTTTTCATATTGGGTTTTTTAATAAACAATATTCCATTTTATTTTCCATATAGAAACATTCAATCAATTTGTATAGGATGATTGATGAAATGAGTTGTAGAAATATAGGGCATGAATTCCTATCACAACCAATGAAATTGAGCATGAGATAGATCCATCTGGTTATCTTGAGACACATATTATTTCATATGAATATGGAAAAAAAAAATTTGTCATTGTGTGTTAGTATGTCTAGAAATTGTGAAAACACCCAATACGAGTCATCCCAATCACCATAGAACCTCACATTTTCCTTCTGTTTTACCATCAATTCCCTATTATATAAAATATTATAACCAAAATTTTGGTGTACCCTCTCTTACACAGGGGATATAGAAATATATTGGTAGGTCCTAATCATCTCAACTAAAATAGATGACACACATTTTGTATGTAATTAGTTATGATATTATATCAGGTTTTTATGAATTCAAGTTTGTGATGTGTCAATCTAGAAAATTATCTATCCTCCTAATGAAATATCTGGAATCTCCCACCATAGGAATCTACAACAATACCAATATTCATAACACTGTATGACGTATTTTTTTTATTGATTCATGAACTAAATATATTCAGTGCCACTAAATATGATATCTTTTTAACATGTTTTTCAATGAATCTTTAATTGTAAAATCCATTCCAATATATAATGTTTGTCTAGATCACAAAACATATCCACTAAAACTCTTAGAAACTCAGTTACACATGTGATAACATTGCAGTCAAATTCAATAAAATGTTCCATTGCATCTAACTAAGTTGTAATGAGTAGTGGATGAATTATTGCGGGTGAAGGCTGATGTACAATTACTTCATTTCAAGAAACATCATCCCCAACTTATACAACTCCCTCCACATTATCACTATAGTCTATTCCTATTACATAATTAAAAAAATCTATATAAGAATTCATATTTATATGTATATTTAAAATATCATTTATGTTTTCCTCTTCTCATCATAGGTAGGAGCCTCAATTTCTTAGGACTAACCCTCTTCAACCACTCTGGTAACTCTATATATTTATACAATTGGATTTTGTTGTCGTATTGTATAAACCTCAATATATAACATCATCTTGGAACCATCTAACCACTGAGAAAATGAATTTATTTCTTACAACCACAACTCATTAGCAACCACTGGACAAGTTAGATAATATAGTGTAGACGTGAATTAAATATATCTATAGCTAATAAACATGATCACTTGATCAGGTCCCAAACATAAGAAACTGTGAATTTTTTCTTAAATTTCACATAGGGTTTCACAATCATATTTCATAACCACTGTTTTTGGTTATGTACTATAAGAATATCCTTTCTCAGTTTGAATAACATCCCCATTATAGTAGACATTGGAAAACATGAATCTCTTCATAAAAAATGTTTTTTGCTCATGATTATGACATTGTAAATAATATTGAAATGAAATAAGTTTATTTATCCATAATAAAATGACAATTATAATCATATAATGCAAAATAAACATGAAATACCATATCAATATTCATCTGAATAGTGTTTGAATTAGATAAGTCTGAATTCTAATGTGAAGTAAAATCTACCATATTTTCAAGTGGTAACTTGATGAAAACTTCCAAAGGGGTGTACATAATTTTTTAATTTTAAAATTAATTCATCCTTATAATGACACCATAACCATATGGAGAGTCCTTTTATTAAAAGGATGAAAGATTTTGAAAATTTAAAAGTTAATTACACATCTTTGGAAGATGTAATTAATCTACCACTTGAAAATAAGCTAGATTTTATTTCACTTCTGAAGTCTAACTTATCTCATCGAAAATTTATTCTATGGAACAATGTCAAGGAATTTATTTTCCATTGTAAAGAATTCATGCACTATTTAATGATATTTCTCTTGTCCATTTCACTTTATATGATCATAATTTTTATTTTATCAAGGATAAATAAACCGATTTTATTATTTTTTTCATTTTTACATCAGTTTCAAAAAAAATCTATGAATACTATTGACAATGAGGTTTGACTGTATAATATTTATAATGATAGAATCTTAGAACATATTCTTATATCTTAAAATATTCTACAAATGTTTTGTAATAAAAATTTGAATCCTTATAATGGTATTTTATTAGTAATAAATAAAATATAAATCATCTAAAACATATCCTTAGAGAGTGTCAAACCAGGTGTATAGAAATGATCATTATCAGGTACCAGGATACATCGAGTCAAGCTTGATGCACCATGTCATGTATGTTACTCCTAGGTATATCTGTGATAGATCCAAATACACTTTTAGTATCCTAAAATGGATTTAATTTCTTATATAACCACATTATCTGTATCCCCTAAGAGGCCTGAAGGCCTCATTTTTGTTGATTTTTGATAACCCCCCTTTCAAGGGATGACGAGGAACCCTTACAAGGCTCATTGAATAGAAGATTACATGGCCCGTAGGCTTAGGATATTACATGACATGAAGGTTATATGGAATTTCACAAGATTAACTACAAGGAACTGCCCCTACCCAGTATCTACATAATGATAGTAGCTCTCCACCTTTGCATGACCATCTGGCTAGGCTTCCCATGCAAGCATAGGTTGGTCCCTATGGCATAAACCTACCCTCTCATTCATAAAAATCCATTTGGCTCTACTTTGGAAAGTGCACCTACTCTGAATCCTCTTCTAGATCTACTCCTTTGTTGTAGAGTCTGTCTAGGGCAACATCATGTGGTCTGAAGGCCTTGAAGGGTCCTAAAGGCCTAAAAGGTGATATGAAGGCCCTACTGACCCAAATTCCAAGGTGGCCTGAAATCCTTAAGGACTCCAACCCCAAACTGGTGGCCCAAGGTGAATATTTCCATATTTTACAGTACCGAATAGTGCCTACTACAGTAACTACTACAGTACCTACTATAGTACCTGCACAGTGTACAGTTCTACTACAGTACCCATATAGTGCATAGTTCTGCTACAGTACCTGCATAGTGTACAGTTCTGCATAGTACTGGTATAGTGCCTACTATAGTACCTACTACAATACTGCTATATTACCCACAGAAATATGCCTCTATGTGGTTTTTAACATGGGTCTTGTGGTTTCACTTATGGATACCTCACCAAATAGGCTGAGGCTCATGTGCACCACATAATCCTTATGGTACCAAAATTTTATAATGTTTTCTTATACCCTAAAAGATTACATTGATGTTCTGAAGTACAATTTCTATCAAGCCTAAAGATTTATTAAATGGTTTATAATTAGATTGTGATTTATCTAAAACATATCCACCGACATTAAAAAAATAGGCTTATAATAATAGATGAATCATCTAAATCATGGAAGAAACATATCATGTGTTTAGTTAAGATTCTTTATCATATAGTTAATCATATTTCATCTTATGTTTTATCTATGTTAATCTAAAATTAATCATACTTTAATAATTAGTTAATAATTAGTTAATCACTCATTAATCTTTGGTCAATCATTAGTTGATCATTATATATTATTTATTTAATCCTTATTTAATCCTTCATTAATCACTATTTAATCATTTCTTAATCATTATTTAATCATTACATAATCATTTATAAATAATTCTTTAATAATTCTTTAATTATTACATAATCATTAATGAATCGTTCGTTATTCATTCATTAACCATTATTTAATCATTTATTAAGCATTAATTTATCATTAATTAATCATTATATCATCATTAGTTCATCATTCTTTAAAAATTACATAATTTACAGTTAATAATTTTTTATTCATTAGTTAATCATTCTTTAATATTTTCATAATCATTCTTTCATATTTTTTTAATAATTAATTAACCATTATTTAATCATTGGGTAATAATTATTTAATAATTCATTAATTATTAGTTTATTATTACTTAATCATTAGTTAATAATTATATAATCATTACTTAATCACTATTTATTAATTCTTTAATCATTCCCTATTCAGTATTTAATAATTCTTAAATCATTACTTAATCACTACTTAATAATTTGTTAATCATTGGTTAATCATTAGTTAATCATTAGTTAATAATTAGTTAATCATTAGTTAGTCATTAGTTAATCATAATTTAATCCCAATTAAATCATTACTAATTGATTATTTAATCATTACTAAATCATTAGTTAATCATTTGTTGAACATTCAATAATCATTCCATAATCATTATTTTATCATTAGTTAATCATTTACTAATAATTAATTAGAAATTAATTAATCCTTACTTAATCATGCATTAATAATTTGTTAATCATATGATATTCAACAGTCAATTATTTGTAGTTAATAATTATATGTAATCATTCTTTAATTATAATTTAATCATTAAATAATATGTACTTATTTATTACTAATAAAAACTAATATTTCTTAATTAAATATAACTAACTGAAGTACTAAATAAGTAACATATATATAATTAACTATAATCTAATCAATTAAATAGATAAATAACATTATATTAAAGATGAAAAATACATCTAAATGATATTTTGTAAAAATTTGGCACTTCTTTTTTGCCACTGGAACCACCTTTCACAAAGAAGACTTCATTTAATGAAAGGAGGTGTGTAATGTAGAGAGATGAGTAAAATTTGAAGTGAGGAGGGGGTGCCCATTTATAGGGACATAATGGAAAGCTAGCTGGGGGGTTCCACCTTTCTCCATTACATTAGGCGAAAGGTGGAACCCCCTGTTTCCTTTCACTATATTTTAGGAAAAATACTTCAGACCCCAACCACATTTTCTATGTCATCAATCCAGGTCAATGACAGAAAAAGGTGGCGGGTGGTCTCCCACCTTTATATAAATCAAAAAGGCCGTAGGGCTTCTGCTATCTTTTAGGTAGAGTTTTCAAAAAAATGGCTCTGGAATATTAATTTTTTTTTCAAAAATGCATAAAAAATCTAAAAATACATACAAAACACACACACACACACATATCTCTCTATGTGTGATAACAATTATGTATATAATAATAATTTTTATAATTTTAATTATGTACTAATGTATATATATATATATATTTATTTTATAATAATAATATATATAATAAAACAATATATATATATATATACACACAAATTCTCGACATCACTGAAGCCTGAGCCCAGTAAAATAATTTTAAATTTATGGAATGGACTGAGCACCACAATGGACCCAAAAAATTATTCCAATCCCAGCCACGACCTTTATTTCTAAAGGGAAAATAAATTTTCAATTATTAAAATGTTTTAACACCTTTCATCTGTCTTTTTGTATATAATATTTGTAAAGGGAAAATAACGATGAAATAAAAAAAGTGATTGTGTGGAATTTCATGAAATATTTTAGAGGAATCATTAGTTTTTTTTGTGTGGAATGAGGTTATATTATTATACAAAGACTATATCAGAATCTGGTTATGAGAATGTCAAAGGGTGCCACATTATGAAGAGGGAAAGTGTGTGCATTCGTGAGGCACGAAAAATTTGTATGTAAAAAAGATGAAGTTTTGTTATCATTCGGGTATTTATCATCCCTCATTATCACTGGGGACATAGATAACAAGGGAAAATGATTGATTTGGTTTCATTACCATATCTGAAGTAGGAGTTTGAGGAAGCAGTAAATTTCATCAGAGATGTTTCTTCATACCTTTCTACTTACTATTTGTATTTATGTTTTTTCATTCCAGAGTGGCAAGACTCATTGAGTGAAACAAGCTAGGATGAACTGATTTTCGTTTATCATTTCTATTTTAAATAATAAAATCATTAAAAAAATTATTTTGGTGTTATTTTATGTTCAAATTAGGAGTATCATTTTATACTACCAAGAACTGACAGCTGATTGTAGTGAACAGTTTTTTCTTTTGATTATTGACCGAAGTAATAAAAATTAAAAATGATAAATATATCACTTATCCATAATAATTTTATTAATTCCTCAATTTATATCATGTAATCAAAAATATAGGAATTTCATCAAGATGTTAAAGGTAACTAAAGAAAAAAATTAACTAACATTCACCTTTCATAAAGCATTGAATAGTTTTATAAATTTGAGTTATATCAGATATTATAATTTTATTAGTTTCAAATACTCTGAAGACCCTAATTCCATCTTCTTATTTTAATTTCTATATTTTTATTCTTTTTACTATCACCAATTACATTTTATGGTTCCCTTTCACTCATTTCATTTCTTAATTTTATTTTTTTTACTGGTCCTATTTTTTTATTATTTTTTTTCACTCACACACAACTTAATTTCTCTCTAAGAAATCTATACTCATTCTCACAACTGTATTAGTAGACAATAAGTTTTAATTATTTAATTTTCATGACCTTCATTTTTGTTTTTTTCAAATTTTGGCTCCAATTTTTTGGAGGGATCGTGTAACCATGCCAAATAAAATAAAAAAATATTTATCAAAAACATCAAAAAAATCATAAAACCTAGATTTATAATTAAAATGGGAAATATAATAACTATTATAAAAAACATGTCAAATTTTTTAAGCTTTTCATTTACTGTATGCCCACACAAACATATAATTTAAAACTTGAAAATAAAACATCTTCAATCAAAAAATATTTTAATTCCCATAAAAATGAAATTAATAATGGATAATATGGAAAATAGATTTGAAAATAAAAAAAAAATTATTTTCCACAACCAATTTTCCTACAACTGATAAACCTAGATATAGGGATTTTTAAATAGAAATATTTTCAATCAATGCATCTTACATATGGTTGTCTCCAAGTTCTTGGAATTATGTAATAAAATAGTCTCATATATCTCATCTTTTTTCATTAAATGGTCTTCCATCTGGAGATTCATTAGAATTTATTCGGTATTTTTATAGTTTTATTAAACAATTTCATCTTCAAGGGTTTACTCCAACTAAAATTATATCTCTTAGATACTAAGAGGGTATACTGATAACTCCTTGAATATTTCCTAGAGAAATACTAATATCATAAGAATGAAAAGACATAAAATATTACTTTTTTGGAGTTTTAGAATATTCATAACCATGGGGAGATATTTTAAAATCTAAGGCAACATCCAGTTTGGATTTTTTGTTTCCTATAAAAGATGAATAGATCATATAAGGAATAAAATATTTATCTAGTGCCTGTAATGCTGTCTGGATGCATAGGTCCATGAATCCTTTTTCTTTAAAGATAAAAATGTTAATCTATACACATATCAATCCTTTTGATAATATCTAACTTTTATAACTCTATAATCACATTAAATGCTTCTCTATAACTTTGGGAAAAAAATTCGAAACATGTTTTCAATATTAATTTGAATGTTTCATGATGACCATAGGTAAATATTTTGAGGAGAACATAACATAAGAGTAATCTAATAATTAGATGAATCAACTATAAGCTCCAAAATAAACATTGTATGTTAATATTTTATAGATCCTTTCATGCTAATTTGTTCAAAATTAATAGTTCTATGCTTATTTTCCACATTATCTAGCTTCTCTAGTAATGCACGAGATAAATATTGAACAAAATTGGTATGTGCCTAATGAAAAGTGGTTCTAATAGTAGTAGTACGTACAATAGAAACATATAATTTATGGGAAGATAATGTAACTGATTTCAATAAATAAAAACTGATGAGTGTCGTGTAGACAAAAACCTATCTTCTTATATTATGGGATGAAAAAACTAGTGTTTTGTATGACTCTAGGGAATAAGAATCCTCTTCATAAGAGTCAGAGTAAATCCATGGAATTCAAACATAAATCATTAGTAGTCTATGAAATGTTTGAAGATTATTCCTAGTTACTAGATAATTTAATGGGAAATAATATAATGATCATTTTTAGAAACATCCATAATTTCATGTAGCTTTCTTCCTACTAATTCCTTAAAATAACCCGCCATGTAATTTAATGACACTTTATTTCCAACTCTATATTTTCCAAAAGATTTTATGGTGTCTTTCATTTTATCAAAATGTTCTTTCGAGAAGTCATACATCTGGTTAGGTGTGAATATATCACAATAAAGAGACTAAATATAAGAAAACATTATACGAATATCAGAAAACACTTGATAAAACCAACCATTGTGATCGGAATACATTGATGGTAAAAAGGTAGAAACTATGGAATTTGAATAAATAATATTATTAAATTTAAACTATATTTCCACAAAAATATTCATGTTATATAGACTCTCATTCATTTTACTCTTAAGACACCAAATTTCATCAACATCATCATAAGACACGTTATAATGAATAATTAGAAGATTTTGAATCATTTGTTATTGAGATGAAACCATGACATAGATTTCATTGGTCTAGAACTTAGTAGAATAATTTTATTTTTTCTATCGACTCACATTTAATATCATATCATTGAGTTTTTTATCTTATATCAATAAAAATATATTGCATATAATGTATAGTATGATGATTACTAATCAATTTTTTTGGGATTTCTATCATCCCAAATAACTTTCCAAAACAACATCTTGAAATTGAACTTCTTTTGTAACATTTAATTTCATATTCAAAGGATATCTTCTTGTTCATCAAATAATTATAAAAACTTCTAATATTATCAAACTTAGTAATGATATTAGGAGTAATTTTCTACATTCCAAAACATTCTAAACACTAAAAAAATCAAAGGTG
Source organism: Viscum album (assembly GCA_963277665.1). Lineage (NCBI taxonomy): Eukaryota > Viridiplantae > Streptophyta > Magnoliopsida > Santalales > Viscaceae > Viscum > Viscum album. The sequence goes on along the minus strand of OY728165.1, from coordinate 1,890,495,667 downwards.
CATCGTCAGGCACATAGGGAAGTGATATAAAGGGTGGTAGAGTGTGATAAATATCAGAAGTTTCCAAACACATGTCTTCAGTGTTCCCACCTAGATTTTCTTCTATTTCATCATAATCTTCTCTTCCTTAAATTTATTGGATATTTAGAACAACTAAAACTAGACACCCTTCTTGAGATACAACAATAACATCACCAGTTTGATCAATATGATGAATATGTTCAGTTGATCCATCAACTTTATCTTCTTTTCTCTAGAATGGATCATCCATAACAGGTTTTACCACTAGTAGCTGAGGCCCAATCATGTATCTAACTACTCCTTATTTGCCTAGCATGAACTATCTTAGTAGGATCTATATCCCTAGGTGGTATGGTTTTAGATGGTTTCCACAAATAAAATATTCATTTCTAACAATCCTCAATGATTCTTAGGAATCATCACAAAAATATCCAAGTGTAATTATAATAATGGTTGAAATGGTGTTACTTTTATAAAATTTCATATCCTTGATCTCATTGAGATCAAACTATTTCGACTTTATAAATAATGAGATGAGCCTTACAAATTGTTAATAGTTCATTTTTATTTTCCCTTTATAAGAGTGATGAATAAAACCCATCATATAACTTGAAAGATTCATCTTGTCATTGTTAATTAAAAAATATTGGACTGATATTTCATAGAATAAAAGTTTTTCCATATCTCCATCTCTTTTGGAAATCTCAATCTCATTAAACTCCCAAAGGACCTTATTTTCAGTTTTTATGTCCTTTAATGGCTTCCCCTCAAAAGTAGGGGTTCCAAAAAGACATAAAAATAAATTTTTGGTCCCATAAAACTCATACCAACATGAGTTTTTTCAAACATGATGTCCTCCTAATGGGGAAAATGAAATAGTTCAACAATTTCTACATATAAAAAAGTATAACCTTCCCATTCACATTTGAAGATAACATATCCATATCTTCCTAAAATTTAATCTTTATGTTTCTCATAAACTCATTCTCTTGTTCACAAAAAAACATATTTTCTAATATTCCATGAAAATGAACTCCCAATCATGAAACTGAAAGAATTATTTTGTTTGCATCACGGTACACTTCAACCATGCCATTTAATTGGATTGTAAAGCTACAAAACTATTCTTTATGCACTTCTTGAAATAGATTTCTTATAATAACAAGAAATAACAACATCACCACCCTTTGATTTTCCACCATAATAACATTGATAAAAATTAAAGAGGGAATTAAAATACATATGGGAATTATAGGCGTGATATTTTTACTTAAGAAAGAATATACATATGTGAAAGGTAAAAGTGTTGAGAGAAAATTGACATCTTAGGTCACAATACGATTTACATAAGGGTTGTGTGTTCTATTTAGGGTTTTATTGTCAATTATAACTTAAAAAAATAAAATAAATTGAGAAACAAAATAGATCTAAAATTTTCAAACAAATTGTATTAAATTGAATTTAAAAAAAATCATAAATAAATGTTTGTATATGAAAATAATAATACTAAATTAATTTAGTTTCTATAAAGCATTATAATACTTAAGAAATTAATTTTTTAATGAAAAAATAAAATTCATAGTTAAAAAACAAACTAAGTAAAATTATATTCAAATAAAACCAATTTTATTTTTATTGAATATAAAAGATCTCAATAAAGGACATAGTAGAAATATTTTCTAATTGATTCTTAGTTGATATGAATTCAAGAGTGATAACACATTTTTTAATTGTCTCTCAATAAATGAGGCCTTATGTATATCTTATTTGTTCTATAATGATTTATCAGATTATTTGGAATTTTGATAGCACTAATTTTATTATATTTTATTGAGAGTTGATTATTATAGAATTAAAAATAAATTAAGGTGTGTTTCATCCACAAAAATTATGAAAAATAATTACCAATAGTTTTATATTCTATATTAGCTAAAGATATTGAAATTGTATGTTGCTTCTTTCTAGACACAAATACTGTTGATTGACCAAGAAAATTTCATGTTTTTATAGTACTAATCTTATTTACTTAACAGAGACAAAAATTGGTATATGAATATGATCATAGATTAAATTCATAGGTTTTGGGGAAATTATGGAAAGATAAACCATTCCTTTTAAATATCTTAATTGTTTTGTATCTTTGAAAGAGTATTCCTTATGAATAGAATGGAATCCATTACCTAAGAATTAAATATATGTAATATTTGGTCTATTGGTAGTCAAATACAATAGAATACAAATTATTACTATGTATATCATGCTATCCACTAGTTTCTCATCTTCATCTATGTCGATATTTTCATTATAATTATAGGGATTTTACATAATTTACATAATTTCAGTCCTAACATTTTATGTATATCTAGTATGTTTTTTATTTCTTTTATCAGATTCTAAAAGAATTTTTGATAAACCTATAAATCTAGAAAATAATTTAACTCACCCATCATGCTCATTTAAAGATATTTTTTTATGAGTATTGAAAATTTATCACATAATATTTTACTTGTCAATCCAAAAATTACATCAACAACATTTATCTGAAATAAAAAATATATGATGTTGTTGTTTTCATAAAATTATTAGTGTTTTCCACTCCTACTAAAAAATCTGTATCACCCCAGGTCATACCACATTTTCCTTTTAGAATAAATTTAATTTTAATGATATTCATTCAATACAAACAACACCAAATTTAAACAAAACACTGTATAGTTATGTTTTGCACAAAGAATAAAATATTAACAGTTTTAATGTGTTTATTTAGTATATTTTTATATTATATATCCAATCAAATATATTTAAATTCAACTAATATATTTTATGGGTATAAGATATGAAAAAACCCAATAAAAAATATAAAATACTATATTTTTTTATAAAGGTAGTTTTGTCGCCTTTTGATGATGAACCATTTTTAATTCAAAATTTTGACCCCATTATAAATTTAGTATGTAAAAATAAACTTAATATTTTTAAGAGGAACATAAATTTTATCTTAGGGTGATGTTTTTGTGTTTTACTGTGAAGTTTCATTTTTTAATGAAAAGTGAAACATACTTTAATTTAATTCCAAAATTATTTTTTCATATTATAAATTAATAAGGATAAAATATATTTCAACTTTTGTAATATTTAATTAGATCATATTTTTATCAATTGTTCCATTAAATTAATTAGAATAAAATTCACATTGAAATAGACTACAAAAACATACCAAACTTTTGGATGTTTTTACCTTAAAACCCTGCATTGTCATCCCATCTGCGAGATTAAAATGAAATTAATTTGTGATAGTTTTTGTGATTTGAATTTTGAAAAATGAATTAATGATTTGGAATCAAAGTTATTTATAAATTATACAAATGTAAACTTATTTTTGTACCAAAAAAATTAGTGAAATTAATTAAAACTATTTATAATGATTAATGTTAAGTTATGCTTAATAAAGAACTAAACCATAACTTTATGAACAAAAACGACCTATACACTATTCCAAAATCCATTGGATGGTAATATTTCTACCATATACTCAATTTTATTGAGTTTGGATCGTTATTGATCGACTTTCAATAAAAAAAATCATGGTGAGGTTCCTTTCTTTTAAAATATTACAAGAGTTCCACTCCTCCTCCATTATAAAAGTACTCATTTCCTCCAACATTCTCACAGTTCACAATTAACATAGGTTTGGCCAAGATATAACCAATTAAATCCCTTAAATACCTCAATTACTCCTTGGATCCTTCATTTATGCAGAAATCAATCCAAGGAATCATTTTTGTTCAAACAAAAAGAGTTACTCAATTAAGAGGTAATGTCTTTCCCAAAACTCTTTAATTTAATTTTCATTGTCCACTACCTCAAATATTATTATACTATGTTTATATTGAATATATAGTATCATAAATTCATGCTATTTTTTCGTCCTAATAATACACACACCCCTATATAATGGATAACGAACATACTATTTATGTGTACGATGAACTATCACCTCCTAAAACTAGGATTTATCGTTTTTTAAATTAGCTCCTCTCATGGTATCCATTATTATATAAACTATATATTATATATTTTATTAATAAAATAAATTATTTCTCTATTTATTCTTAATTATTTTACAACACATATCCTTATACATTACATTTTCTGTAAAAATGATGACATCATTTGTGGATGGGAGGACTACCACCCCCTCAAGTGATGTGATTCATTCGTGCTATAAATGGAACATATTAAGGATAATTTTAATAAAACTATATAATATATATTACATGGATATGACACTATAACTATAATATATATCATTTACTCTCCACTACTTTAATATGAAAATGAAATGAATGTTGCCTTCATGCATACGTATGACATACCCTCTCCATGAACGATGTATTTCATTTATTATCTCCAAAAATTATATATTATTAAAAATAAATATTTAAAGAATATATAAGATACTTAATTCATGGATATAATTTTTTAGATTATGAAATAATCATCTAATTAATAGGAATAATAATTGATAAGTCAAATACTTGATCAAACTAGGTAATTAACACATAAAATGGTCAAAATAATGAATGATTGTTAACAAATGGGTAATAAGATATTATAAAAAGATGATATAGGATTTTATAGACCTGAGTATAGTTCTATAATTACTTAGTAAAATATTTCAAACCAATTTAAAAGGTGATAAATATCACATAACAAAAAGGACGGTTAAGATAAGATAATTCCCTCTCAATTTACATTTCATTGAGACTTATTTGTTATTATGTGCCAATTCACATTGATTAGTTGTATATACTACCTTTTGACATATTATATCCTGTATATAATTAATATAATTATATTATAAGTTAAATTTTATTTAATACCTTCTTGTGGAATCTACTTTAAATGTTTCAACGTGATATGGGACACCTTGGAATATTTAATGATTATTCCACTTAAGAATTTTCATAATTATTTTCCTTGAAATGTCACTTCCTTTTGTTATTTTTATCTTTCTCTTGAAACGATCAATTTATTTTAATATTACTTCATTGTAAATTTACTTTAATATCCATATAATAGATATTAGTATTGCCTAAATTGTATATCATCTTACATACGGTGTATACTTTGACATTTATTTGTTTAGCTGGGGAATTATTGATAAATCTGTATTTATAATTCAATAAATTTATTTGATAAGGCATATAATTTATTTGGATTATTCATTAAGAGTAATTATTTGGAATGGATATGATGGCTAGAGCCTGAAATTTATAATGCTCCTTAACGCATCGGTAGGTTCCCATGAGACAAATATGTTGGTTAAATTAAATGGGTTTCTATCCATGGTTTTAAAACATCTTGTGAAATGTCCTGAAAATAAAAATTTCCAAATTAATTAGACATAAAATCCATTAAGAAATAATTTCCTTCATTTATTATCAGTTATTATTTATCCATGCAATTTTTCATCGAAATATCTATGGATGTAATTCATTCCTAGTTTAGTGATGTAAGGCATGTTTTTTCGTTTCGTACCTTTCCATGTTAATTAATCCCTATCTAATTGTGTAAATGGGATGTGTGTTCAGTTATTGACCTTTACATATAGATTTATTAAGTATTTCTTCAGTTTTATTTACCCGTTAATAAAAATTTGAGCTTATCCTTATAATTTTTATTTCCTTATATTTTGAAGAAGAAAACATTGAATATTATTTCAAGGATGAAATTTATTTCTGTTTATTGTGAATTATGTTTTATTTTAAATGTATTGTGGTTATCATATATGTAATTAAGATTTCCATGACTGCTAAACTGATTGTCCCATTCAAGATTTGATTCCTTGTAATAATGCTAATGTAATAAAATAATGAACCGGCTCTAGGTTTCTAGGGTTGAGGCATTACATTAATTATCAATGGAAGTTTAGAAACAACTTGGGAAAATAGATTTAGAAAATATAGATTAGGGAACATAACCCTAAGATATACATTGAGGGTGATTATAGAATAACCTCCTATAATTTTGGCAATTTAGATATTATGTTGGTATTACTGGAAATACATCCCTGATTGGATACTATAAGTGTATGTGGTTTTGGAAGATATGTAACTTGGAGTAATAACATTGAAAAGGAGTTCTAGGCCTGACTCAGGGTAACATGGTAAAAACATTGGCCCTATTGTGTGCCTGGTTTGAAATTCCCCAGGGTTATGCTTAGTATAATTCATATTTTATTTACCTACCATTACGAAGGAATTAAAGTTAAAGATTTTCCAAAAGTAATCAATGTTTATGATTCTAATATTTAAGATGTATACAATTATGTTATGAGCTATACCATATTTTTAATTATATATAATGAGATAGTCTTGTGTATAAAATTGAATAGAAACAAGTCATGGAAGGAAAAATTGTATCAATACTCATAGAAAATGTAGATATTTTCCTCCTGGGGAAACAAATATGGATGGTATTCTAATGGATAAAATTATAGAGATACTATAGAAACATAACTAGGTTATGAAAAAAAACCTTTCTTCATTTGAGAAACCTATTCCAAAACTGTAATCGTATCTATTGGATTTCATTATATGATAGTATCCACCATAATTTAGTGGGATCGTTGATCCAATTGTGTCTATGAAATGGATTAATTCCAAAGAAAGTATATTTACAGACTTGGGATATATTGAAAAGGAAAAGGTTACACATATAGTCTGTTGTCTCCAAGGTGATGTTGATCAGTGTTGGACCCTCATCTATAATACTCAGGAGGATGATGAAACTAAACTCATGTAATGGAGAACTATTGAGGAAACATTATTCGATAAATACATCCCTCATGATCAGTAAATTGAAATGAAGATAGAGTTCCATAGCTTAATGAAAAAGGAATAATATAGTGTTTTAGATTATGAATCTACCTTCACCGAGTTTTCCAAGTTTGCTTCAGAGTATATAACCAACACAATGTGCAAGATAGATCCATTAATTGAATTTCCTAAAAAATTATACGATGGGAATTGGTTTCTTATAATTTTTCCCAATATGAGGAATTATTTTTATGTTCCATTAAAAAAGAGAAGGAATTTTCTAAAATTGAAATATTCAAAGGGAACCAAGACAAGAATAGGTCATCTGAGAACCCTGATAAAGGGAATATAAAGAATAAGAATGAGTTTGAGAGATTCCCATATCGTAAATAATATGGGAAAAAGCACCCTGGGAAATTTTTGAAGTGATTGACAGTTTTCTATAAATATAAATATATGGTTCACCAAACTCATGAATACAAGGGGGAAAAGTAAATCAATGATGAATAGTTATATAAATATAAGGATATAGGACATTATAAAAATTATTTTCCCAAGAGTCAGGGGAATCTACCACAGATGAGGCCAAGGGGAAATGGTTATGCTTATGTGATCATTACAATGATGATTGAAGTAAAAAATTACATGGTGTAATGTACATTAATCCAATATTCATATTTAAAAAATGTGTTCTTTTATTCTGGATCGTCACACTCTTTTTTGTCTACCTATTTTCCATGATACTTTGACATTTACCTTCTGATTTAATGATAGAGTTGTTGGCCAAAATTATGAAGGGATGTATCATTTCAACAAAGATGTGTCGGTCAGTCCCAATTATGACACATGAACATGATTTATGTGCTTACCTTCTAAAAATACAAATAGTTGACTTGTATATTATCCTCAGTATGAATGGTATCTTGAAATATGATGCAAAAAATTATTGCAGGAGGAAGAAAAATAAAATTTTTAAGGAATATGTTGAATCCCTCATCTTGAGAGAAGAAGTTTACTTTACTAATTATTATCTAGATCTACCCCTTGTAGCTCTGCTAAATGAAATTCATGGGGAAGAAGAGAAACAAACACTAGTTACGAAGAAGGTAATTTTGAAATAGAAGATGTACCAAATGTACATGAATATATTGATGTATTCCTTGAGGATTTACCTAGTAATCCCCCAGAACATGATGTTAAATTCAATATTGATTTTATCTATGATGCAAGGTAAATATCAACAAATCCCTATAGAAGGGGTACTATGGAATTATTAGAGTTAAAGATAAAATTAAAGGATTTGGGTAATAAGGGATTTACACTCCCTAGTTTTTGAAAATGGGGATCCATTATCCCCTTTGTTAAGAAGAAAAATGGATCCATGAGGTTGTGTGTTTTGTATAGGTAAATAAAGTCATTAAAACTAAGAACAAGTATCATATACATCACATTGATTTCTTGTTTGATCAAATTCACATATCCCAATATTTTTCAATGATTTATCTTCATTCTGGGTATCAAAAATTATGGGAGAATATGGAAGACATTCTGAAGACAGATTTTCGTACAAGGTATGAACATTATGACATTATGGTAATTCTATTTGGATTGACTAATGAAACCCCTTTTTTATGGACATAACGAATATAGTATTCAAGAGATATCTCAATAGTTTTGTTGTGGTATTCATTGATGATATTCTATTGTATTCTAAAATCTATGAGGTCCATGAATATAACTTGCGAATAATTCTTAAATATATTAGAAGGGAATAGTCATTTGGGAAATTCATTAAATGTGATTTTAGAATTCAAGATGTTTTACGTGGACATATTATCTCCAATGATGGAATATCAGGTCAACCTACAAAAACATAGGAACTCAGAGAATGGCCAACACTAAAAAAATAAATGAGGTACATAGTTTCATTGGTAATTTTGGTTATTATTGGCGATTCATTTTGAATTCTTCCCAATTATCTAACCATTTAACCAATATTATAAGTAATGGTGTTATTTTATATGGGAATATTAATGTAAAGAATGATTTGATGAACTAAATAGAAGATTAGTCAAAGCTACAATTTTGACTCTACCATTTTTTAGTGATGGTATTTTCATATGTATTGGTGCATCAAAGAAGGGAATTTGTTGTGTATTAATGAAAAAGAACAAATTTAATGCCTATGCATCAAAGAAATTGAAGACTCTTGAACATAAATTTCAAACCCATGATCTTGAGTTAGTATTTCTAATATTCACTTTGAAAATATAGAGACATTATCATTTTAGTGAATTATGTGATATATACATGAATTATAAAAGCGTTAAATACATCATCTCACATAAAAACTTAAATAAGAGACAAATACGATTGATTGATCTACTCAAGGATTATGATTTCTCAATACACTACCACCCATTGAAAGAAAATAATGTTGTAGATGCATTGAGTAGAGAGAATCACTGGGTTTTATCCCAAATGAGGATTGAGAAGGATCCTTTGTTCTATGATCTAGTTAAGATGGATATGGGAGTTTTTAAGGAAGGTGATATATCATTCATATTTAAAATGACTGAAAGCCCATATTTTTAAGAGAGGATAAATAATTATCAATTTGATGATGGGGAATTTCATAAGAAAATAAATAGCATGAATGAAGGGAAATTTGTACATGTTGTTTTTGAATAAAGGGTAATAAAATTTGGAAAGAGTCATTGGGTTCCATCTATACCCGAGTTAAATATATAATTGTTCGATGATGCTCATAGATCAAATTTCTATATACACCCTGATAGCACAATGATGTATCTGGACTTGAAGAAGCACTTTTGCTGTGATAAAAACAAGCGGGAAATTTTGGATTATGTGTCTAGATGTTTTTTTAACAAGTGTAAGCTATAAGGAAGAATCCTAAAGGATTTATGCAACCTCTTCTAATTCTTGTATGTTAATTTTATGATATTTTAATGGAATTTGTAACAGGACATCCAATGAATCCTATAAATAATGATGCAATATGGGTTATCATTGATCGACTAACCAAATCTGCACATTTTCATTCTATAAAAGAATACTTGCCTCTTGAGCACCTTGAGAGGGTCTATATAAATTAATTTTTAAGACTTTATGGTGCACCTCTGTCTATTTTTTTCATATCCAGATCCTCTATTTACATCAAAATTTTCTAATAGTATTTAGACGGATCCTTACACTAAGATTAATTTGAGCACTACCTACAACCCTCAAACCAATAGATAGTCTAAAAGAATAATTCAAATAATTGGGGACATGTTCAGGAAATTATCACTTGAATTTCAAATTATTTTAGATCAATACTTACATTTGGTGAAATTTTCCTATAAAAATAATAATAATAATTTCCATTCAAGTATTCAAATCTCACCAAATGAATTAGTATACAAAAAGATGTGTCGGAATAGAACATGTTGGGATTCAAGTTGGAGCAATGAAACTCAAACAAAAATAACTCATTGATGATTCAATGACAAAGGTGATGTCTATTCTGGATTATTTCAAAACTGCTCAAAGTAGGTAGTAGAGTTATGCCGATAATCGTAGAATGGATCTAGAATTCAAAGTAGGAGATCATGTTTTCCTAAATATATCTCCAAATTAGTGTGTTACTATGTTAGGTAAGAATGGAGAACTAATTCCCAAGTATTTCAGACCCCTCAATATTCATTAAAGAGTTGGATACGTTGCATATCATTTGGCTATATTACCAAATATCTCAAAAAAACATGATGTGTTTCAAATATCTATGCTAAGGAAGTAGATATATGAACCGACGCATGTGATCACATATGATGATATAGACATGGAACATAACCATTCTTATTGTGAGGAACCCATCTGTATTCTTGATTCTAGAGATAAAGTATTGGGAAATCAGTAAACTCATCTAGTAAAGGGATTATGAAGAAATAACAAAATAGAGGAAGAAACATGGGAACCGTATAATTCTATGAAATAGAATTACCCAAATATATTTTTAGGTAATACAACTAAAAATTTGATGAAATGTTTTTTGGATGAGGGGTGAATTTATCACCCCATGTCTTTTACCATATTTTCCTTTTATAATAAAATTAATTTTGTTGATAGTCTTGCAATAAACACTACACCCAATTTTAAAAAACACTATTTGGTTACATTTCCCAAAATAAAAAAAAATATTAACACTTTTAGAGAGTTTATATTGTAAATTTACATATTATATATCCACTCAAATATTTTGACACTAATTTAATATATAAAAAAGTAAAACGATAAGAAAAATCCCAATAAAAAACATAAAATACTATATTTTTTTATAATTGCAGTTTTACTTCCTTTTTATAGTGAACTATTTTTTAATTAAAATTTTGACCCTTTAATAAATTAATTATGTAAAAATAAACACAATAATAGCAATGGAAACATAAAAATTAGCTTAGGGTGATTTTTTAGTATTTTTTTGTGATGTTTTATATTTATAGAAAAGTAAAAAATATGGAAATTTAATTAAAAACTACTTTTTCATAAAATTTATATATAAGGATAAAATATATTTAAAATATATTTAAAATTTTTATTATATAATATTTTAATCATTTAATCTAATTGATTTAATTATATAGGGTTATCTCGATAGTTTTTTTGAGGTATTCATTGATGATATTCTATTGTATTCTAAAAGCTATGAGGTCCTTGAATATAACTTTCGATTAATTCTTAAATATATTAGAAGGGAATAGTCATTTGGGAAATTCCATAAATGTGATTTTTGAATTCAATATGTTTTACGTGGACATATTATCTCCAATGATGGAATATCAGGTCAAACTGCAAAAACATAGGCACTCAGAGAATGGCCAACACTAAACAAAATAAATGAGGTATGTAGTTTCATTGGTAATTTAGGTTATTATTGGCGATTCATTTTGAATTCTTCCCAATTATCTAACCCTTTAACCAATATTATAAGTAATGGTGTTATTTTTTATGGGAATATTAATGTAAAGAATGATTTGTTGAACTAAATAGAAGATTAGTCAAAGCTACAATTTTGACTCTACCATTCTGTATTGATGGGATTTTCATATGTATTGGTGCATCAAAGAAGGGAATTTGTTGTGTATTAATGAAAAATAACAAATTTAATGCTTATGCATCAAGGAAATTGAAGACTCTTGAACATTACTTTCAAACCCATGATCATGAGTTAGTATTTCTAATATTCACTTTGAATATATAGAGACATTATCATTTTAGTGAATGATGTGAAATATACACGAATTATAAAAGCGTGAAATACATCATCTCACATAAAAACCTAAATAAGAGACAAATACGATTGATTGAGCTACTCAAGGATTATGATTTCTCAATACACTACCACCCATAGAAAGAATATAATGTTGTAGATGCATTGAGTAGAAAGAATCACTGGGTTTTATCCCAAATGAGGATTGAGAAGGACCCTTTGTTCTATGATCTAGTAAAGATGGATATGGGAGTTTTTAAGGAAGGTGATATATCGGTTATATTTCAAATGACTGAAAACCCATATTTTTAAGAGAGGATAAATAATTATCAATTTGATGATGGGGAATTTCATAAGAAAATAAATAGCATGAATGAAGGGAAATTTGTATATGTTGTTTTTGAATAAAGGGTAATAAAATTTGGAAAGAGTCATTGGGTTCCATCTATACCCAAGTTAAATATATAATTGTTCGATGATTCTCATAGATCAAATTTCTATATACACCCTGATAGCACAATGATGTATCGGGACTTTAATAAACACTTTTGGTGTGATAAAAACAAGCGGGAAATTTTGGATTATGTGTCTAGATGTTTTTTTCAAAAAGTGTAAGCTGTAAGGAAGAATCCTAAAGGATTTATGCAACCTCTTCTAATTATTGTGTGTAAATTTTATGAGATTTTAATGCAATTTGAAACTGGACATCCAATTAATCCTATAAAGAATGATGCAATATGGGTTATCATTGATCGACTAACCAAATATGCACATTTTCATTCTATAAAAGAATTTCTGCCCCTTGAGAACCTTGAAAGGGTCTATATAAATAAATTTTTAAGACTTTATGGTGCACCTCTGTCTGTTTTTTCAGATCCAGATCCCCTATTTACATCAAAACTTTGGAAGAGTATTTAGAGGGCTCCTTACACTAAGATTAATTTGAGCACTACCTACAACCCTCAAACAGATAGATAGTATAAAATAACAATTCAAATAATTGGGGACATGTTCAGGAAATTATCACCTGAATTTCAAATTATTTTTGATCAATACTTACATTTGGTGAAATTTTCCTATAATAATAATAATTTCCATTCAAGTATTCAAATCTCACCAAATTAATTAGTATACAAAAAGATGTGTCGGAATAGAACATGTTGGGATGAAGTTGGAGCAACGAAACTCAAACAAAAATAACTCATTGATGATTCAATGACAAAGGCAAAGTCTATTCCGGCTTATTTCAAAACTGCTCAAAGTAGGTAGTAGAGTTATGCCGATAATCGTAGAATGGAATATAATTCCAAGTAGGAGATCATGTTTTCCTAAAGATATCTCCACATAAATGTGTTACTATGTTAGGTAAGAATGGAAAACTAATTCCCAAGTATATCAAACCCCTCAATATTCATTATAGAGTTGGATACGTTGCATATCATTTGTCTATATTACCAAATCTCTCAAAAAACATGATGTGTTTCAAATATCTATGCTAAGGAAGTAGATATATGAACTGACGCATGTGATCACATATGATCATATAGACATGGAACCTAACCATTCTTATTGTGAATAACCCATCTGTATTATTGATTCTAGAGATAAAGTATTGGGAAATCAGTAAACTCATCTAGTAAAGGGATTATGAAGAAATAACAAAATAGAGGAAGAAACATGGGAACCGTATAATTCTATGAAATAGAATTACCCAAATATATTTTTAGGTAATACAACTAAAAATTTGATGAAATGTTTTTTTTATGAGAGGTGAATTTATCACCCCAAGTATTTTACCATATTTTCCTTTTATAATAAAATTAATTTTGTTGATAGTCTTGCAATAAACACTACACCCAATTTAAAAAAACACTATTTAGTTACATTTCCCACAATCAAAAAAATATTAACACTTTTTGAGAGTCTATATTGTAAATTTATATATTATATATCCACTCAAATATTTTGACACTCATTTAATATATAAAAAAGTAAAACAATAAGAAAAATCCCAATAAAAAAATAATATTTTTTTTTATAATGGCTTTTTTACTGCCTTTTTATAGTGAACAATTTTTTAATTAAAATATAGACCCTTTAATATATTAATTATATAAAAATAAACATAATATTTGGAATGGAAACATAAAAATTAGCTTAGGGTAATTTTTTAGTATTTTTCTGTGATGTTTTATGTTTATAGAAAAGTAAAAAATATGGAAATTTAATTAAAAACTACTTTTTCATAAAATTTATATATAAGGATAAAATATATTTAAAATATATTTAAAATTTTTATTATATAATATTTTTATCATTTATTATAATTTATTTAATTATAATAAATTTCACTGTGAAATTGACTATAAACACATTGCTATCTTTTGGACGTTTTGACTTTAAAAACCAGTATTTTTGTTTCATCTGTAGGATTGAATTAAGATTATTTTATACCACATATGTGATTTGAATTTGGAAAAATGAATTCCATATTTCTAATTCTCATAATATATAATTTCTAAAAATATCAACATAGTTTTTGACAAAATATTTTTTAAAGTAATTATAATAAATTACAACTATTAAGGTTAAATAATACTTAATAAGGAACTAAACCATAACATTAAGGACCAAATGACCAATAAACTTTACAAAAATATATTTTATGGAAATATTTAGACCGTATAATACCTTGTATATACTTTGGAACATTATTTATCCACTTCAATAAAAATCATGGATGGGGTTCCTTTCTTTTAGAATATTACAAGAGTGTCACTCATCCTCCATTATAAAAGGATTATTTTCCTCCAAATTTATTGTACCTCTCAAGAAAATTAGGTTCAACCAATATATACCAATTAACTCCAAAACATCATTAACTTATTTATGATTTAATCGGGGATGAATGTAATCCATGGAATCCTTTTGGTGCAAACCAAAAGAAGTTACCCGATTAAGAGGTAAAGCCTTTCTGAAAGCTCTTTTATTTTAATTCCATTATAAAATCCCTAAAATCTTAATATTATATGTATATATAGAAACTATAGTATCCTAGATATAGTATTATTTTTTCATACTAAGTGTCCAACCAAAATATATACACACCTCCATCAAATGTATAACAAACATACTATTTATGTGTACGACGAACTACCACCTCACAAAATGATTGTTGTTCATTGTTTACTTTACCTCATATAATGTTGGATATTATGATAGAAAATATATTTATATATTAAATATATATAATATTAATTATGTATTTAAGATTATGTAATTCTTTTATAACACATATCCATATATATAATTTATTTTTTATAAAAACGATAGCATCGTTTGTGGAAGTGTGGACCACCACCCCCTCAAGAGATGTGACCCGTTCACACTATACATGGAATGTATTATGGATAATGTTAAAAAAAATATGTAAAATATGAGACATGGATATGATACTATAATTATAATATACATCATTCACTATTCATTCATTTATTATGACATCAAAATGAAAGTATCATTCATGTGTATGTATGACCAACCATCTCTTTGAATGGTCAAAATCAAACTTGAGAAAACTAAGCAATTAACACCTAAAAGGGTAATAAGATATTATATAAAGATTTTATATGATTCTATTAATATTAGTATGGATCTGGTATTAGTTAGTAAGATATTTTAAACCACTAAATAAGAGGATAGTTTCCCAATAAATAAGGAAGGTTAAGGAAAGGTAATTTTGACCCAATTTACATTCCATTGAGACTTATTAGAAATTATGCACCAATTCACTTTTATTTGGTGTATATACTTCCTTTTTACAAATTATATCATGAATTTATTTAATATCATTATATTATAAGATCTATTTAATGTCATACTTTTATGATTTATATCATTTTAATTTTTTAAAGTTATATGGGACACTTTGGAATGTTTAATGATTATTCTCATCAAGAATGTTTTTAATGATTATATTTAAAATCCCACTTATTTTTGTGATTTTTAACTTTCTCTTGAAATAATAAATTTATTTTAATCATTTTTCATTTTAAATTTAATTGAATATCAATAAAATAGATATTAGTATTTCCTAATCTTTATACCATCTTAAAAACATTGTTTACTTTGAGATTTATTTTTTTAGCTGATGAATTATTGATAAATCTGTATCTGTTGTTCAATATGGTTATTTGATAAAGCCTATTATTAATTTGGATTATTTATTACGATTAATCCTCTAAAATAAAAATGATGGGTGATGCCCGGATTTTATATATCTCTTCTATGAATCGACAAGTTCTCATGAGATAAATAAGTTGGCCAAATTAAATGGGTTTCTATTCGTGGTTTTAAACCATATTGTTAAAGGTCTTGAATGTATAGGTTTTCATATGACTTAGACATGATGTAAATTAACAAATAATTTCCCTTATTTAGATTCAATTATTATTTATCTATGATATTCTGTGTCGATAAATCTATGTATGTAATTCAATATAATTTTATTGATTTATGGAAAGTATTTTAGTTTCTTACCTTTATATTTTAATTATGAACTATCTATGTGTGTAAATGGGAAGTGTACTGAGTTATATACCTTTATATATATATTGATTCATTTTTTATTCCATAGTATTAACCCTTACTGATCATTGGATCTCACCCTTATTATGTGTCTTTCCCTAGGTTATGAAGAAGAGAACATTGAATAAATTTTCAAGGATGTTGTTTATTTCAGTTAATTATGTAGCATGTTTTATTTTGTTTTCCAAATTTATTATTGGTACCATATATGTAATCTAGCTTTCCAAGACTTCTAGAATGATCGTTCCTTCCAGATATTATTTCATATAATAATGCCAATGTAATGAAATAATGCACCAGCTCTGAGATTCGAGGGTCAGGGTGCTATAAAAACCATTTGATAAATGAAAACAACTTAGATGTTCGTACAATGATATACGTTCTTCATTACTCCTAAAAATTTATTTAGTATGTTTGGAAATTGAATTTGGAAAATGAGGATATTCAAAGCAATTAGGTTATTTATATGGCCATTAATTGACATGTTTTTTCTCATCTTTTATTAAAGTTTTTAATAATTTCATTAGTTAACTATTACTTATTTGTTACATATTTTCACATTTTAAATTTGTATATTTAAATTCACCAATTAATAATTTTTATTTTTAATATTGTTTTTAAACCATTAAAATCGTTATGTGTGTCCGACTTGTTTATATTTATTTTATTTTTCTAGTTACATTTTACTATTTTATTCCATTTTAATAATAACTATTATTAAATTCTATTATTTTAATAACTAAATAGTTATTTAGTTTATTGTCACCAAATATTTAAATTAATATTTATTTTTTATTCGTTTTAAAATAAATTAACTTTAATTTTTATATTTAATATTTACTGTGATCAAGAATAATTAATTTTAGTACTTTAAATTGAATATTTTAATTCAATTTCTAAATTTAATTATCAAAATATTTAATCGATCTACTGTTTAATTTTAGTTAGTTTCAATTTAAGTTTATTTTATATTTTAAATAACAATATTTTTTTCCATCTTTTAATTTTTTTATATTTTTTATTATTAATTAAATTTCATAGATATATATTCTTTTATTTATTTTAATATGTTTTTAATTTTTTTATTTCCTTGATTTATTAATATTTTATTATTAGAATTTGTTAAATGTTAATTTTTATTTCATAAAGATTATTTTTTATAAGGACAAAAAAATCAATTCTAGGGTAACTTAGATCCTATTTATCTTTTGAGTTGTTTTCAGGAGGTAGAAACACGACCAAAAATTAATCAACTAACCGCTAGACAGCCATCATCCCCTATTTACATTCATCGAGGGTGTAAATGGTGACTCCCATACCCACTGTGGGAACCCCTTAAACTATGATTCTTGTTATTCAATTTCTCCCAACCCAATGAAGAATCCCCTATTACCCAATGTAGGGGTAACTGACTTCAGCTCTATTATTCCCCCACCACCTAGAGCATGTCTCACCAATAGAGCCTCCTCTGTTTCACATAAGTCACACCCAGTGATCCATTTATTAGTTGTCACTTCTCCTACCAGTGACCATAACTCACTGTCATAGAGTACCATCTTCCAGAGAACCTCAATCATCCACGGACACATTCATACTCACTTCCAACATTGAAGCTGAACCCATGCAGGGAGGAGGAATACATCTGTATGATGCCCACTCAAGGCTCACTAAAGTCATAGCACCTGGTTTGAAGCCCGATCCCCCAGTGAAACAATGAAAAACAAACCACCATGATCTAAATCTAGATATGACAATGAAAAGGAAAGAAATTCTTCATTGTATGAATCAATCCATTACTACTCCTTAAAGCCAAATGTGGCCACTGATCGATGTCGGAGACCAAAGTCATGCTTTTCCACCTACTGATCTAGATTTAAAATCTTCCAAAGGTAGAACCACTAGAAGGAGTCACTGTTGAGAATGGAAGATCTGATGATGCGCTATCATCTCACTAGCTAGAGAAAACATCACACAGCCATTAGAAGCAGATTCGGAACCACCCATTGCTGCTTTTTTGAGGAGGCATGGAGTGTTGTTATTAGAGAAGTCATGAGGATGAGCCATTTTAGGTGGAGATGAACCCTTTGCGATAATGGTAATTTTGAGAAAAAACATAAAATAAAATGAAAATAAAATAAAATAAAATAAAATAAAATAAATGTAGAATAAAATATTAATTAATTAAACAATTAATTAAATATACGAGTTTAGACAAAAATAATAACAAATTAAAATTAATTAAATATAAATTAATAACCATAATAATTTAATTTTTATATAAATCTAATGATGATGATATTAAAAGTAATTATTTGTATATTTATAAAGTAATAAATATTTTAATATTAATATTGTTTCTAAATAACCATAATATTAATAAAAATGATAATTTATCTTATATTCTATTATTTATATAAATATTTTAATAATGAAAATAAATTTAATTATATTTATTAATTTAAGTAACTAATAATAATTAATATTCATATAAAAATTTTAATCCTGATTTTTTTTTACCAAATTGTGTAACTAATTTATTAGATTGATTTTTATTTAAATATTGATTAAAAAATTATTATTTTTTCACTCTTTTTATGAGGATTCGAACCTAGACCAAGAAGGCATCCTGGTTTGTGATTTTCAACTTCTTTAAATTAGTTATAGGTGAGATGATAAAGTGATGAGGATGGGATAAGAAGGTGCCACATGTTTGGTGACATGGAGTGGACCAAGATGAGTCGGCATACAAGGATTGTGAAGAATAAGTGAACAACATAGTTTAAACATTAGGTGGAAGATTACACTTTCAATATATTTTGCAAAATTTTTGGATAGGGAGGGATATACATAGAGCTATGTTCCACAACACACCAATACTAACCTAGGAGATTTTGACCTTGAGAAAGAGAGACAAGAAGACAAAGGGGTTTAAGCTACTCTTCAAAGGGGTGTTATTTTAATCATCATATCCTTCTTACTTCCTCTGATTATATTCTTTAATGATGTTATGTGTGGTTAAATTTTTTCATTTTTTTAATTTAACATAAATTTTTAGTAATATTCAATCATAAATTATTATTATTATTTTTGAATATTTCATGTTCTTTCCATTATTTTTCTATGAAATTAGAATTAATTGCGGAGATCGATTCTGATTTCATTTAAATTGTTTATCACCTCACACTTTTAATTCAAAAACTTAAAGCTCAATTGGTGAAATGTATTTTGTCTTTTTTATTAAAACTACATCACCCTTGGATAATTCAATGAGGAGATGAACATTATGAACCATCTTTATGCATGTTCAATCTCTAGGAGAGGGAGATTAATCAAATGCTTTTTCAAGAATGAAAATTCAATTTAATTATTTTGATTGAAGAACCCATTTAATCCAGAATGTATAATTTCCATGGGCAATCAACATAATCTTTTTCAAACTTCTTAATGCCATTTTCAGACACCATTAACACAATACAATCACCCATAAAGATATTTTCCTCTCACTTTGAAACACCCCCACAATTAAATGTTTATTTTTCCCAAAAAATGGTTTTATTTTCTTTATAAAAATAAGAAATTATTTTTCAGAATGAATTCAAAATGGGCATGTCAAAAATGGTCAAATAGAGAAATATAACTTAGTTATTATTTTCAATGAATGATAAAAAAGGTTCCATCCAAACTTCAATCAACCATTGGAAATGGAGGGAACAAAAACTCATTCACTTTCAAAGATGGAATGCCTCTTATATGATGTCACCTACTTCACTACATCAATTCTAGTTTCTTTTACAATTATAAGAGTGATAACAGATCAGATCAAGTGGAATTAAAACCTTTTCAAAATCCTCATTCAATTTTCACTTTCACCATGTTTCTATATTATTTTTTTATTTTTTAGTCACATTATTTATATAATCCAAATGATTTTTATGTAAGTCAATTTCCCCTTAATAATTTGGGTTCAAAATTCCACTCACCTTAATGAACATAATTTTGACTACATGAACATTTTTCTATCTTTGTTTGTATTTTATGTTCTATTAGGTCCTTCAATTAGAAAACCCACCACCAGCTATTTTTACCCATCGTCAGATCCACCCACCATTAAACCGAACAGTGGGTCCTTACCCACCATTGGGCCCAATATTGGCACCTAACCCCCCATTGTACACTTCTAATGATGAATCTCTATCTCTCATCACCTTATATAGGTTTTCACATAGCATTGGCATTTCCAATGGTGACTCCTCATAACCCTCCCCCAGCCCTCCTATCTCAATGTCGGCTCGCCTCACAATGCTAAAACCATCTAGGGAGTCGCCAATAGAACAGAATGATGGCTCAATTGAGTCACTCCAAAACCTCCATTGGTTACTCGGATGAGTCAACACTAGCCCCCTACCAAACCACCACAAATGCCATGTGAAACAATAATCCATCAATAGTAATTCCAAAAACAATAAAAAACACAAAAACTACAATGAAAGCATAGAGAAATTTGAACAATGGAACAAATACAATTCATAGATAGAATAATATTAAAATCCAAATACCATTCTAGATACATCCAAATCTAACATAGCCTATTAATGGAGGCTAAAAAAGATCTAAAAATATGACTTACTCCCTCACTCCATGCTTAAGCGACACTATTCTTCTTCAAAGCTTGGACCATTTCTAGAGAACACTAAATCCCTTATTAAAAAACAACATCAACTGACCTCAAAGCCACACCCGAACCTAAAGCCACTATACCTTGTGAAAATTTGAGAGAACACCATGGCCGCCTGAACATGAGACTAATAATTTTTCCTCTATTTGCTGAAGTAAGAGCCACACTGAGCACCAGAGGGACTCGTGGCAAGCATTGTCACTAGACACCACCACGCAACCCCACTCCCCCTATACCTCTCCTGATCCACCCCCTCTCCCCTCTGCGTTCCCGATCTTCCATCACCCAATTCATATTTTAATTATATCTATTATAATATATCTATATAATAATAATAATACATGAATAATAATATAAATATATTAATAATTGTTATAAATATAATTTTATACATTTTTAATATCATATCTATAATTATAGGTGTATTTAAATGACATATTTATATATTATTAGTATTAACATATGTTTGTAAATATTTTTTTCAGAAATATAGAATAATAATTAAAATGGTTAAAATATATATAAATATATTTTAATAATAATAAGTTTATAAATATTAATTTATTTAATTATATAATATATATGTGTATATATAAATTTATCGAAACACAATTTTATTCACATTATTGTTTATTTATTTTCTTTTAATATTTTATGGTATAAACTGTTTTTTGAAGGAAACAATGATCGTGGGATGATTTGACGGAAGGAGAGGGTCGTTTGCAGAGTCTAACTACACTCACTGGGATATCACTGAAGGCTAATGAGGATCCCGTTAAGAGACCCCATGTGGAATGATACAATATGTTATTTTAAGTTTCACAACATTAATTTTTTAGGTGTTTTCAGAATAAGATGATCTCTTACTCCCCTCTTCTTTTTGGACCACCCCTGGAGACGGGTGTCATCTCGACACATGGATCTTGAAATCTAGCTCCTCCTTTATATTTTTTATCTTAGTTTTGGTCTTGGTTGTCATCTTTGTATATATATCACTGCATGATCTATGTTTTGGAATGGAAATTTTGATGTCTACTTGTTTATACTCATTTTTTTATATTAAATATTTATAAATGGGGAACTAATTCATGGGTACTGATTTAGGTAGTGAAACCATATGCTTCCTATGGATCCAAGGTTCATTGAATTCATCATTTTCTCTTAATAACTTTAAGGTGATCGTAGAGGTGAATTGAGGTGTTCATAAGAGAATTCTTGCACTGAATTAGTTTCATTATTGATTTACCTATATCCTTTTTCGTTTTTTCTCTTAAATCAATCTATGAAGATGTTGTGTGAGGTTGTGTGATTTTTTATCCTTTGAAAATGACTTTAATCCTAATGAATTTCATATCTAGAGTGATTGGATCTGAATATTTATTCACTTTGGTCGAGTGCTCATGTGTTGGATGTAACTTTGAAGAAAAGTGCTCGGTGTTTTAAGAAAATGATTTTTGTGTACTGAGAAAATGAAGATTCACTGAGTGAGGAAGGGAGTTGTTGATTTAATTTTATAGTATATCGATGATAGGGAGTTGGGGGTGGATCATCCTAGATTAAGACTTGTTCCAGAGAACCTTTCTTATCTTTCTTTCTATCTTTTTTATTTTTATTTTTTGTTTGTGTTCTCTGTTTTGATTTGGATTTTAATTTTTTTTTCATCTCATCCATCACATTTTGAGTGAGGAAGGGAGTTTTTTATTTAATTTTATAGTATATCTTTGACCATCCCTGTGATAGGGAATTTGACAATCCTATTTTCGTATTAAAATGTCAAATTGGGTTTTCCACCTTTGAATTCATATTTGAGGAAAAATATGGGTTTTATGTGTTGGGGGAGAGTCTTATTAATATGGGATAAACTGTTCTTTAATATATTCCCATTAGAATACACTTTAAAATTTTTCTTGATTTTGAGTTTCCATGTTTTTATCATAACATTCAGTGGCTCAATGTTTCTCTAAATTTTAAATCCTTATGTTTCCACTTTGAAAATGATAAACATTTAATACCACTTTAATTTAACTGAGTACATCAATTTTCATTCCCACATGAAATTATATTTTAATCATATTATTTTTGAGATAATTTTATGCAACTATAATTGAATTAAAACAATTTGAATTAAATCTATCTTTAAAGTCATGCATTTACACGAGTTATGAAATGTTAATACTAATGTGGGATAAGCTTTTTTCCTTCATTATTTATTTTTTACTTTAAGATAAAATTATTGGATTAGTTACATTATTACTTCAGTTATTTATTTAACTCACTCATCATTTTAGTTTTGTTTAAATTATTTTAGTGTTAATTAGGTGTGTCTACTCGCCTAGAGGTAAAGAGATGTTTGGATGTTTCTTCTAAATACAATTTTATGTTTTTGTATTGAATTAATGATTTTTAAAAATCATTATTATTTGTATAACAGTAATTAATATTGCATAAAATTAGTTTTTAAGAAGATATTTACACTTTTTTCATAAAAAGGTTTCTAGGAGAATATCATTTTTTATTAATCAATTCTTTTTTGAAATATTGTTTTTTAATCTTGAGATTTATTTTTCCCTATTGAATTTTATTATTAATTACTTAATGACAATCAATGATAAAGTATGGGGGAATTTGAATGTCATTAAATTGACATGTTTTTCCAAATATTTTATTTAAATTTATAATTAATTAAGTAATTAATTTTTTTTAATTTTTTAAATTTTTTCACTTTTGTACTTTTATAGTTAAGTTTATTAATTAATCATTTTTACATTTCAAATTTTTGTTTATAAGTTAAAATCCTTTTGAGTGTCTAAATTGTTTTTCTTTATTTTAATTTTGTAGTTAATTTTTAATTTTTTATTATTCTTAACTTAGAACTATTATTAATTTTTGTTTATTTATATTTATCAAAAATTTGTTTAATTTATTAACATTAATTTTTTAACTACAACTTTTATATTTATTATTTTTAATAAAATTTAGATTTTAATTTAAATTTTAATATGTAATTTGATCTCTTTTAATTAATTTAAATTTATTAAATTTAAATTTTCAATTATTTTTAAAAAGTTTATTATTAAAATATTTAATTTATATGCTGTTTAATTTTAGTTAGTTTCTAATTATCTTTAGTTTTTAATTAAAGAAAACATAATTAATTTTTACTCAATATTTTAGTTGCATTTAATTTTTTTAATTATTTCTATTTTTGAATATATCATGTTTTATTTATTTTAATATGTAGTAAATTTTTTATTTATACAATTTATTAATGTTTATTTTTTTGATGGTAACTTTTATTTCATTCTATTTAATTGTTAGAGAGGTAAAGACCAAGTCATCGCCAAGGTGACATCGCTCCTCTGTTTCTCTGGAGTTGTCGCCAAGAGGTGGACCCACCACTAGAAAAAATTAAACCCATTGTTTGGAAGCCTCCATCCCATGTTTACCTACCACTTGGGTTACAACAGTGACTTATTTACCCAACATTGGAACCACTTTAATGGAATTTTTTGTGAGTCACCATTGCCCAACCCAAAGGTGACTCAACATATTACCCATGATCACGGGTGCCACTATCCTATACTCTATTCACCCACATCCAGTAGCATGTCTCCTCATGACAGACTCCTCTGCTTAATGGGAGTCACCACCAATGATCCATTCTTCTACTGTGGGTACACCTACCGGTGGTTGCGACTCACCGTCGCAGAGTACCCTCCACCACAGAACCTAAAACATCCTCCGCCACTTTTGTACTCACCACCATAAATATACCAAAACCCATTCCATGAGGTGGAAAGCCTCTGTCTGATTACCTATTGATCATCGCTAGAATTTATGCACCATATCTGATGTCCAAACCCTCGATGAACTGATTAAGAACACACCACTGGGAGCCGCATCCAAACTTGACACCGACAAGCCAAAAACAATGCCTTCACTAGAATCCACTTGGTGCTACTTCTTTTCATTAGATCTGTCCACAGATCAATGTTGAAAACCAAATCCGATCGTCCCTACCCACTGATATGGATCTGTGTTTTTCATATTAAAATTTTGATTAATAAGAAATCTAGGTTCCTGATCATCAACTACTTTAAATAACTTAAAGGAGAAACATTAAAGTTTCAGGAATATGAGAAAGAAGGTTCCATGTATTTGGTGACTTGGAGGGGTGAAATACGAGTCATCATGAATGGACATCACTAAATGAGAGAAAAAAAGTGTTAGAATATTAGGAGGCAACACACACTTTTGGGATCTTTTGGCAATTCGTGGACTGAGATAATGATATTGAGAACTAACATCTGCAACACACTACTCCTAACATAAAAGATACTAATATTGAACAAGGGTGTGAGGAAGAAGATAGGGGTTTTAGTTACTCTTAAAAGGGTAGCACTTTTCCAAGACAATAACATCATCTATTTTCCAACTCCTTACAACCATTTTCTAACACCATTAAAACATTACACTCACACATAAAAAATATGTCTCTCAATTTCTAACACCGATAAATTTCATGTTTATTTCAATAGTTTAGAGTTAGACAATTACCTAGAACATTCACCCTCCTAACCTTGGGTTAAAACCTTTACTATTATACTAGTTATTGTTTATAAATGATATTTTTAGGGTCATGAAAACTATACGCCCTATTTGTTATCTAACATAAAAAACCACTAGAGGGAAACAATTTAAAAAGTTTGATATTACATCAATATTATATTATTGGAAATCTATATGAGTTATATATGATCTAAGAATCGATATAGATTCAAATTTAGCTATATGTGTTAAAGTCTCATCATAATTTATACCTTTTCTTAGTTATAACCTTTAGCAATTGTCAATCCTTGTTATTAGTGATCACACCCATATCATCCATTTTATTCTTTTAAACCCATTTTTTCTATTAAAGGATAGTAATAAGGTCTATTATCTAATTCTCATACCATATTCTTCTTGAACTGGATTAATTTTTCTTTCATGGTTAAAACCCAATCTCTTCTCAATTAAGAAATATTCTATAATATTAGGTTCAAGTTTAGATAAAAAGGATAAAAATTCAAAATGATTTCCTACACAACTTCAAGACTCAATACCTTCTTCTATACATCATATTAAATATTCTAAGGGATATATTTTAATGCTTTCAGGCTATTTATTCAACACAGATTCAAGTACACTAGAATTAACCCTTTTTGGATTTTGTTCACAAAAACTACGTTACAAATTATCACTTTTTTTTCAAAGAGATGATTATGTACCATGACTATAAAATAATATATTAGCTCATAAAATTGATTTATTTTATGATAAAAAAGATATCCTTCATCATATTTCACATGATTTTATTCTTCAATATTCGTTTACCATTTATGGAAAACTTTGTATGCCTTAAAAGTGGAAGAATAACCATGTAAGCTTCATTAATATTAAATTGGATAAAAATTACAATGATTATACTTGGTTTATAGTATATAAACATTGAATCCAAATTATATGTAGTATCCAAATTTTGTTTTTTTTTGTTATTCTATAGTTTCTTTGTAATTTCTTAAAAATAAGAATAATTTGAACTTCGTTGATGATACAAAATGATGTATTTACAGCTTCAAACCCAAAATGAGTGGACATGTTATATTCATATAACTTTATTATATAAATTTCATGAAACTTCATATTCTACATTTCAACGAAAGCATTATGTTGATGTTAAATTGGAAAAAATGTAAGTTTGATACCATGTTTGAAATAATAGGAATTGAACTCATTTTTATGAAATTATATTCCATAGTGGATTCTTAATGTATTATTATTTTGTGTAATACTATTTTTGAAAATACCTAAAAAAACATATGTAAACTAAACATGCTTCACTATTAAGACACAAAAAATAAAACCCAAGTAATTCTAGAGAACTCATAAACTAACACATAAAAAATATTTTCCACTTAGACTTTGATTTCTAGATAGCCCAATAAAATCAATGTGAATATGTTCAAAGGATCTAGAATTAGAAACCTCTTTAATTGGTTTAATATATGGCTTTGGTTGGTATCAAATTTACCATTAATCACATAGGTTCTTTTTGATCAATTTCTTTTTAGGTAAATTTAAAACTAAATTTCCTTGGGTTTGTTTTCTTAATGAATAGAAATTTCAATGTCCTTGTATTCTTGTCCAAATCCTCAATTCATTTGTTTTAGTATTTAAATATTTCACTTTTTCCTACTAAATATTAATGATTTACTTATGTTGAAATTATCCTTTATAATATCCTTGAATTAAAATTTTTATCTTCAAAAACATAACATGCATTATTAAAAACATCACCAAAATAACATTTATAAACTAATAGTGAAATATATACCAGATTTTTCTTTAATCCTTTAACTTATTTAAATTTACTAATGTGTATTGATATTTTATTACCAATTAATCTGTATCCCAAAATTATTTCTTTGGTATTATCATAAAAAGTGACATGACCTCTGTCAAATTTCAATAAGGGATAGAAATTTTAGGAATTTGAAATCACATGAATTTAGTATCCATTGTCTATATAAAATATCTTATTTATTATATTGAAACATTTTACCGAAAATGGAATGTCAATGAAGGAATTATTTTGGTAGCCATATTTTATAATTTCTAGAAATGTTGGAAACTATGGATTTGGGAACACAAATCTATTCTTAATGTCCTGAAAAACAAGTAGTGAATTTTGAAAAGTATTTTGAAATTAAAAAATGTCTAACTCTAAAAAATTTAGGATATCCTAAAATATAATTATTATCATGGTTTCCTAACTATCCACGTTGAATTTAAGTAAAATTGTAATGGTGTTTTTTTAATAACATGGAACACAATAATTTTTATAAAGAATTAGTTTCACACCATGAAATTATATTCAAAATTTAATTTTCTGATCTTCATTGTTTCCAAGAATTTGATTCATGTATTTTTTACTTAATGTGAAAACACTTGAAGAATTTTAAAATCCTAGATGTTATTAATGATAATTTTTAATCTTAACATGTTGTTCAATAAAATATGCAACAAAATTTTATATCATAGATTTGAAATCTATAAATTTTTAATATAAACCCCCATTTTTAATTTTTAATCAATTATATGATTTCTTTATGGGTTTGTTTTCTTCTTCATGAATTCTTGTTTTTTTAGAATGGTGATATATTAATTTAATTCTTCATAATATATGTTTTTATTTTCAGAGTTAGTTTTATCCTCATGAGTACAAAAATAATGTACCTCATAGTAGTTTTCCATAAATTACATATAAACCATTGGAATAGAAATGCTTGATTTTGAATCCAACGACCTATCTTGAAAGGAATATTTATAAGAACTCCATGTTTCTTTCATTGTTTTCTCGGATTTATTCTTATTTATAACCATACTTAAATAAGTTTTCTCTAATTACTTATTCTCTTACAACTAAGGGAAGTATGTCTTGATGTTGCAGAGTTTTTTTCACTCTTAAAATATAACATCTTTAGAATTTCCTTCTTTCTTATTATACATATTAAATGGGTTTTTTGTAACCACTTCTCTTTTTATTGATATTTTTATACTCTTTTTCAAACTGAGAAAGTTTACTATCTAATATATAACTATTGGATGGAATCCTTATTAGATGACTTATCTATATCTATTTCATTAATTTTATTATCATCTTTGATGTTGATACTTTAAGTGAAACATTATCATTTTTAACCAATACATTCTCTCTGTCTTCATATTCCATATTATCCTAATAAATCATCAGTATTCAATTATGATATTTTTATTTTTAAAAGTTTGACCAATATAGATTGATTAATGGAATTAAAAATTCCACTCTATCTTGGTGGTCTAATTCTATGTATTTTTTATTATTAATAGTATTTTTGGAATTAGTAATCCCAAAGAAGAAAAAATATTTAAAACCATAGTAAGTTTTCTATTCATTTGGGTGATACTTTATCCTTCCATCATTATTAAAGTATCAATCATATTCTTGGTAGTGTTAATTCTAATATCTATCAAATTGTTTATTCCTTATTAAACTACTGATATAGTAGTCCACATTTTATGAACCATTTCACATTTTGAAACTAAACTAACTACACCATTCCCTAGTCTTCATTTTATAACATTCATAACTCTAGATTTATGATTAAATCTAGCATCAGTATCACCATCCCATGCTTCACGTTCTATTTTGGTAATTTCTTATGGATTTAGTGATTAAATTTTAACATTGTGGCCAAGATTCATCAAATAGATTATCATTTGAACCTTCCAGCAAACCTAATTCTAACCATTAGTGTTGGGAGATACAAACAATGACTTAGTTTTCTCTTAAAAGTCATAATATTAATTCTATTGATGATCTTAAGACATATAAATTTGAAATATAGGAACTCAAAAGTCACTTCCTTTAATACTAATTATTGGTCAGTGACTGACTTAACTAAGACTCAAGGGGGGCGAATTGAGTTTTTGAATTTTTAATAGATTAAAAAACCAACATATTTAAACATATGATTACGTATTATATTTTAAAAACAAATCAAAAAATTAAAAATTATAAAACAAAGTAAAGATATCATACAATAGAGATTTATATTTTTTTAGGGCACATAAATCTCTATGGCCACTCCACCAGTTCATAACTCCAAGAGTTATGTGATATTAACTATAAAGACACATTTTCAGTGGACTTTCAATACATTCCATATGGATTTCATATCTAAGTGACATAATTTGACAATTGGTACAAAACCAGGATCTTTGAATCAGGCTTTAATAAGGAGTTTCAAACTCCATCATTCATGGATCTTTTTCCCAGAACCATTATGTTTAGATAGAGAATCTAAAGATTGTTTATAAATGTTGTTTATAATAATAAGATTAAATGAACATATAATATTAATAATCTACTAATGTTGACAATAAATGGAAATAACATAAGGATAGTCTTATTAAACACAAAAAATGTGATCTATGATATTACAACTATAGATTTGAATCTTCTTCTTCATTTTCATGTAAAAACAGAGCATCACATAGAGTGCTTCAATAGATTAAGAGGTGATAGTTTTTGTACATATATTATTATATTTATTCAATTATTTAATACATTTAAAATGAAGGAAAAAATTATACTTTAAATACAGATGATCAGATCCAAAAAATCCAGTCTTAGAATTATATATTCTCTACATACTTTTGACCTGAATACCATGTTAATAGCATTGACCATTAAATTATAAATATAATTTTTTTTCATGAATCTTGCATGTTTTATAATTTATTATACCATAAAGTGGTAATACAATATTTATTTCATGTATAGAAGCATTAATTTACACTGAAAGTACACCAACAGTAATAAATAAAAGTTTATATAACGACATAACTGATTCTAGATTACCATATTGAAGAGTTCCACTAATTTTATTACACATAAATAAATTTATACATGTAACCATTCTTCATATTGGAAAAAATTCCATGAAAGAGAAATACATACACATTTACTACATATTCAAACTTCTTGATGTATAATGTTTATTGATAAAGCCAAAATATTATAGTTGAAAGAGTAAAACTTACATTCGGAACCACAATGTGGATATCGCCATATATCCAAATCACATAACCGTATAATATTTGTAATCGATTCACATATCCATTTGGTTGATATATACTTGTACTAATGTTGGCGATTCACCAATTTAGGATCTCTCCATGTAATTAATTTTAGAACATATCCATTTTACATATAGAATTCCTCTTCATATACAATTGATGTATTGGATTTCTCAATGTAGCTATTTTTTAAATATAGTCGAATGCCTCACATATAAATTTTCCAAACATTGATAATTTTTTCAATTACTTCCATTACATGGATATTTAAATAGAATAAACTAAATAAATGATAAAAACTGATGAAAAAAAATTAAAAATAAAACCCTTAGAAATATATAATGTGTGTTTGAGATCATTAAAACCAAAAGTACATGGGATATGTTGGTACAACATTAGAATTAATAAGATTTAGTTCCTCTTTAAGTGGTTTATTTTAATGATGTATCTCATAAAAATATATGTTACATATAATATAATTATGATTCTATAATGATAAATACTTATTTACCTTCCTTTCGTTCCATCCATCAAAAAGTTGAAATAATTTTCATGTGTTCTTACAACAATCCATCTACATGAAAAGTGTAAATATTTTTCATTCAAGAAAGAATATAAATTTTTCTATAATAAGTAAATATGATATTTATATCATGATTAACATTATGGAGATGATGGGCCATGAGTAATGTATTATCACTGAAATTGATGAAACAAAACTTAAATGAAAAATGAGTTATTTATAAATCAAAATTTTTGATTTTAATAAATAATATTAATAAATGGGTATTAAAAATTAATAATTGGATAATATATGATATAATAATTTTTTCTGATATTTTGTAATAGAAGTATAATTAATTTAATTTAATTATTCAGGTGGTTAAAATCACATATGAAGCAAGTATGACTTCAGGTAAGGGGTTTTTTAACTCAATTTCCATTAATTGGGATATACATCATATTTGTTGATTATGTCATGATACTATAATGTGTTAAATGACCTTTGATTTAATTATTTTATATTTACACTTTTTTTGTGTCAATTCATATTTTTTACACATAAACAATTCATTTATTAACTCTCACATCGATGATACATTCTTTGTAAGGGAATTCATCTGCATTTTCACTCCATTGAGACCTATTTGGTATTATGAAACAATATACTTTTAGGTGGGGTATATACTAATATTTTGATAGATTTTACATGAATAGTTATATTTTGTATTACTTATATTATTCATTGAATAAATCTTATAATAAATCATTCATAAACCACATATGTTTTCTTATCCTATATATATTTTTGTCGTTTACATGTTTTCTTATAACATTTTCACTATTTGTAACATGAATCAAGAAAATAAAATTTTTTATAAAAATCTAATGTAATTTTTCTTTTTATCGAATTTATTTTTCTTTAATGTATATATTTTTCAAAATTTATTTTAAAAAAAATCCATTTTATTTACTAAATGATTTATTAAGGTCATTTTTAGTAATCCTTTAATTTTTACATGGTTTTAATTGAATGTTTATAATATTTTCTGAAAGGCTCATTATAAGATTTTGTATCAAAAATGAAAAAGGAATGTTTATTTTTAACATATACGACATTAACAAAATTACACACAACAATACCCATTTTTTTATATTCAAATTAATCTATATGTTTTAAATGATTTTAAAAAAAATTCTTTAATGAAAATTTATTTTATTTTGTCCTCCAAATGACATGATTTCACCCTGAAATCTACTTTTCTGATGGATTAATAGTTTTTTCACAACTCCTTATTAAATTTGTGGTCATTAACATTCACTTGATACATTTACATTCATGTCATAATTTTTTACTAAGAAATATTCATATTATTTACATCATGGATATTCTGATTTTCTAAACCATATAACTTTCCTATATATAGTGATTTTATACTTGGTTGACTGGGGATATCCTGATACTTTTTATTTTTTAATAAATTTGGATATTTTCTTATAATTCATATTTTTATGAATTAAATTTATTACTAAATATATGATGAATTCATTAGACTTAGTAATTAATGGGTGATACCTAGTAATTGGTATCCCCTTGATTAATCGGGAGGTCTGTTAATAAAAACATGTTTGGGAATTGGGATAAGGCCTTACATGTTTAGGTAATAAGTGTTGGATAGATTCATAGATGGTAAGTTTATGATGTAAAAAATTAATTATTCCGTAATTAAGTAATCATTAAATGATAAATATGAGATTATTTTAACATTTATGATATTAATATATAAGTTTCAAGATCATGTGATTATCTATATGGTATTATTTGATCATCATATATTCCTACATAACTTTATATACCCATATTATTTATTAAATTCAATGTGTTTTCAGATATTTTACATTCTATTTTTATTATGTGTTATTTACTCAAGATATATTCTATTGAATGCAACTCTTATTGAGAATTTGAGCTCACCAATTTCATAGGTTTATTCTCCAAAATATTCTTGGATGTGTATTATGATTTTCATGAAATAATACACTTGAGATACTAATGATACAATCAAATAAAATATTATTATGTATTTTATGTAATTTTATGTTCAATAATGTTTATTGTTTACCAATATTATAAAACAATTACGTCCTTTGAGATGTGTCTTCTTGTATCTTGTTCTAATTTTATAAATTATTTAAGGATTATGGGCTGCTAAAGAAGGGGTCATTTCAATGTTATCACATGAAACAAATTTTAATCAATATAAAACATGTATAAATAAAATATAAATTAGTAAGTGGTAATGACACAAATAATTATGGAATATCTTAGTCAAAGAAGAAGTGATATAACCCAAAAATTGAAAATTGAGTTTTGAACCCCCCTATATTAGATTACTACCATTTTTGATTCCCTATAACTCCCTATATAATAAGTTTATAATTATTATTAAAATATTTTAGACTAATATTTATTTTTATATTAATTGATATATATAAATTATAATTTCCTATTATCCATTTGTTTATAATTCATTATTAAAATCAATATTCATGTGTTAACAGTTTTATTTTCCACATGTGTTTTGATTTGGTAATTTCTGTCCTTGAACCATAGTCATGAGATCATGTTAGTCATATCTTTAACTAATTTTTATCTTATATTTTTTTGTGTTTCTACATTTTAATGGTAATTTCCTTGAAAATTTGGTTCAAAATAAGATGGAACTCCTTTAAATCTCATTTTTAGAAATTTCAACATCCTAAATAAATAGTTTTAATTTTAAAATAACTATTTATATATTAACATTTCTTAATTTATAAAAAATCTTAAATTCATCATTTTTTCATTATATTACATGTATATAACATTTCATAATAAATCATGACATAAACATAATAATAATGTCCTTCTATGCGGTAAAATAGACCAAATCAAGAATACATTATAACATTTGAGTGAGTAAGAAAATGTTATTTTATATGATAGAATATCTTTAAAAAATCATAATAATGTTAAAAATATCATATATATTCATTAAATTATGTTTTATTACAATCCATGAATGTTGATTAAGAAAATGAAATACATCATTCCTTGAGGAGATAAATCACAGCTACACAGGAGGGATATTTTTATTTTTTTAATGAATGTAAGGGAAAGAAAGTAGATAATGATTTTTTCACAAAATCATATTTTTTATATAAATATATTTTTTATTTAATAAATCCAGGTTTATAACCATCCTTGTGAGGTGGTGATGAAGAATGAAATACATCATTCATGGATATGATAGTCTGTTCAAATACATGAGAGATGTTTCAATTTTCCAAAGGATGAAAAATAGGTAAAAAATGGTTGTAAAATCTTAAAAATAATTCTTAATTTTATTAATTATATTAATTATATTATATTATGTTAATTAGAATATATTTTATTATGGTGGAAGATGAAATAATCTTTAATTATATTGATTAAAAAATTTATTATTCCTTGGGTATCCTCCCCTATATCTCTTATTAATATTTCTTATACTAGAATTTTGGAAAGTGAAATACCTCTAGAATGTGGGAAAGATATTTTAATAGGTATTTGTAGAGATATTTTTTTATAAAATGTTCTAAAATTGTGTGGAAAAGTGTGGGGCTGAAGGGATCATTTTATAAGTGATGGTAGTGGCACTATTGTAAATATTCAATGCTTCAAAATAATGTTAAGGCCTTATTCAATGAAAATTAGTCCAAAATGAACTTATTTTTTATGTTCATATATTTTTAAAATAAACTAATACTATATGATTATAGATAATAATTGGAGACATTATCTTTTTGTTTAAACCATTTTACCTCATTTAACCCTCTATCTATGTGACTAAGTTTTTACAATAATGGCATATATTTGTGACCAGAAATGAAATTGAAGAAAAGAAATTTCAAAATGGTGATGCCAAATATGAAATTATTTTTATAGGTTTCAATTTTCAAAATTAATAAAAATTTACATACACTAAATTAATTTATAAGATTGATCACTACGTCATTTATTTTTGTATGATTTAAAAAAATGTGTTTTTACTTAAAAAATAATCTCAAATCAAATATAACCTTCTCAATACTTATTTAATGAAAAATATCAAAATAATTACTTTATTATTATAAAATTATATATTGGTTAAAACATTAAAAGTATATATTTTTGAACATGAAATTAATATTTCAAAATGATTTATTTTTCTTCAAAAATAGTAATTTTCTATTAATTTTTTTCATAAACATATAAGACATCTACTATATCTACTTACCCTGGTTACCTTTATGCTTACGTGTCACCTCTAGAACAAACCACGTCACCTTTTCCACATCTCCATTTACCATATAACCCTCATGTTCCAAATCGCAACCCCGCAAAATGCCTCGAAAATCAACTATGTGCTACGCATTATTGCAACCCAACTTCAAGCTTAGGGTTACCATCTTCAATCATCTTCCATGTGAATCACTCTCAATCAATGGCCATTTCATCCTGCTTGTACGTCGATAATCTACTTATTCTCACCACCGTTAAGTCTTTCGGTCCCTCATCCACTTCCCTCTCCTCCAACTTCTCCATCCCCACCTTCTCCTCCTCTATCTACTCAGTGTTTGGCTCCCCCATTCCCACCAATTCCCCCTCGCGATCTTCTGTATCCGCCGATTTCATACGATATCAATCGATTCAATTGATAAAACATTGGCTCGAGAATTGTTTCACTTGTATTGGAGGTAACCCTACATTTTACTGAATCTGATTAAATCTTAACGGTTGATTAATTTAATTTCCCTTCATTGACGTTCATTTTGTTATTACCAGCAAATCTATTTTCATTTGACCTTGAGATCGAATTGCCTACTAAAAAATATTCTATTAATCAATTTTTGATCTCATATGATATCAATAGAATCTTTCGAGATAACATCATCTCAAGAATTGTGTCGGCTATATTGAAGGTAACCCTAGCTTGTGCGACATTATCTCATAATCTTGTATTTACCTATTCAGGTAGCTGTTTTGAAAGATTACTGTTTCATATTTCTTTTATATATATCATTTAATTTTTTTTTATTTCAATTAAATATATTTACTATAGTGTGGTTGTTCTCTAGGGTGATGCAATTGGTATTAAATAATTTTTGTGATAATGGCATTGATTCTTTAATGATTGCAGTGGGTTTCAAGGGTAAATAATTTATTATTCTGATAATAAATTTCATTTTCATACCATGATTTTGGACACTCATATAATTGAAATTGATCTTCACTTAAAAAAAGTTTTTAATATTCAAATGAACTGTATATATATATGGGTCATTTTAAGAAGTGATTTCCAGTTTCAAAGGGATAATTCATGAGCAGTAATTCATTGTTTCAATTGTGTCCCAAGAAACATTGTTATTTATGGGACCTATGATGACATATTAGTGTCTATATTTTGATTATGTTACTGATAAAACATGTTAATTGTGATGTGATTTATTTGAATCTTCTTAAATATTTTTGGATTGTTTGGTGTTGTATATGACAATAAAGCATGTTTTCTTCTAAAATTATGATGGTTTTCTTCCACTATATTGTATAATTTCTTCCTAGAAGTACACATTTTGAGGTGATCTGTACAATATGAATTTGAAATGGTGAGTTCTAAGGAATAATAATGTTAAATTATTTTAGAATGTTACTAATAACATAGGTTGAGGTGAGATTTATTATTTTTAAAAATTTTATTGTATTTTTATTTTTTTAGTTATTTACTGCACACTTCTTATCTAATGACACTTGGTTTTCCATTGATGTACACCCTCTGTAAGTTACTTTATATAACTCCCACACCACTTCCATATCTGTCATTACCAATGGAAATAAACAAAAATAAACTCACTCTTCATTTATTTTATGAATTCTATAAGATTTTGAGTTCCTTTTCTATCCACATCTCTACTATGAATTTTAATATAGTTTATTACTAAACTTGGGTGTTTATAATAGACATTAATGAACCATTTAATTCCATCTACTTCTGCCCCTATCCAATTTTAAATATCTATAATGTTCATTATGAAATATATGTGTCGATATAAACTACATGAGACTTAAAAATATTCACAATCTTGGAAGATGTCATCGAGGACGTGTTGTTTCTATCATGATTCTTTTTTTTCATTTGGAAATTCTATGATGGTCCCATTAACCACTCACAAAATATATGTCAACATATTTACTAAAACAAACATATATATTTAACCTATTGATATATAGTGAAATAACCCACCTTGAGGTGGAAGATGCTGACAGATTGATTTACTATTATGGCCTGGTGAACAATGACTTATGCTTTTTCCACATTCGCATCCTATTACATGCACAGTTATATACAATAATAAATCAATATGTAATATGTTTTGAAATATGATATAAATTGTATGAAATATTTAATCTTCATCAAATGTATGTAATATATATATAAACAATACACTTAATTTATAACTATTTTGACCCCAAATTTATACTATGAGCATTCCTATCGCGGAGCTTCAAGAAAC
This sequence comes from Viscum album, assembly GCA_963277665.1. Taxonomy (NCBI): domain Eukaryota; kingdom Viridiplantae; phylum Streptophyta; class Magnoliopsida; order Santalales; family Viscaceae; genus Viscum; species Viscum album. The sequence continues at coordinate 1,890,457,557 of OY728165.1, read as the reverse complement.
AACACTTGAGAAGTTGAACTCAGAAATACTTCAATATCTTCTAGAACATTTATAGTATAGTCTTATACTATATTATTATTCTTTTTGTTTCTAATTTTTCATTAAAATTTCCTCCATGAAACATATTTATATACTCTACAGTATATGGCATGCTCATATTATAGAGGCATTGTGTATATGTGCATTTTAATATGTACTATTATTCACTGCACTACAATATGTTCTATTATTCAATATTACACTGAAATATGCACATATTATACACAAAAACACTTTTTTATACAAGAATATACGTACAAAACCTTTTTATGCAGATTATATACAGTATAAATGCAGAAATCCATGTAACTTATTTGGATGAAGAAAACAATATAGGGGAACCATATATCTTTCATACTAGATCCATGGTGTTGTAAATAGAGACCTAAGTACATCTCTAATATGTGTTTACATGATTTATTTTTTAGGAATAAGGTGCCTTCATAATTGAAATGATGAAGTATTTTCTCTAGTTTTAGTGGTATTTTGGACAGCAGTGAAACTAGAAAAACAACGCTTCCCATTATTATTTTCACTCATCAATAGTGTTCTTCCACACTGTTCATTGCATTATATGTTTTTTTAGTTATAGTATTGTCAATTTTTATTTTCAGATATGTTTTTCACTACTCAACCAACAATTCCTTATTAGTATAACACAAGTGATTAATGCATGTATTATTGCTAATTTGGGTTTTATAGAAATTGCAAACATTAACAATTTTTTTGAATTCAAAATGTGGTGTTTTCAAAATTTATCAGTTTCAATACAGTTTAAAATTTGGATACAAATGATGATGGTTCCCTACATTAAGCATAATTATAGATTTTTATTTGATTCTATCTCCTTGACTATACTATCATTTACTTTGGAATCATTAAATAAAATCATTATATATACCCATGTCTCCTCCACTCTTCCTTGATGTCAACAACCACACATATAATATCATCCTATCTAATTTTGGGTCCTCCCTTAATAATTTTTATTTTTTTCCAGAACCATTATAATATATTTGAACATATTATTAAATCAATCTTATACTAATGTTTTTTATATTTAATTCATTCTGAAACTAATTTTCTAATTTTATAAGTATTACTTCATTAATACTCCTCCACATTTTTATGACATTCGTGATGTTCCTTATCATCAGCATATCAAATTCTATTTTCCTGTCGACGGTAAAGTAGATCATTTACTTAAGGTGAATCAAACAAGTAGAACCATTGGCTAATTTTGAATCAAATATGTCTCCTTTATGAAGTATATATTATACATTTAAAAAATATAATCAACTATGTGACATTAGTATTTCCAGTTTTCTACCAATTATTTTTTCATTGACTTTTTTATATATACTATACAAACACACCAATTTTTTTACATGCTTTCATTTCTATTTCCTATTTATATACAATAAAAACACGCCACCTTTGTAATGTTTGAATTTGTAATAGTTTGTTATAATTTCCAATGATTAAATTCACGATAATTCTTAAAAATCTTATGTTCTGTATACTGTTCAATTCACGAATAGTCATTTTTAAAATGACTACAATGTTTTGTTTCATTTCTGGATTGTATTTTCTAATATAAATATGAATTACTATTTATTAATATATTTAATTATTTTTCATCTCCAGATTGAACTCTTTCTTCCTGGATGAATTTGTGACTTCATTTAGTTGGAAAAGTTCAAAAAATATTAACTTCATTAATATTTTTTGTAACTAATGATTGGTTTTTTTCATTGTGTATTGTATTCAAATTAATCCTCTGCCCAGTTACCATTTTTTAATACAACAACTTCTAGAAGATATGTGTTTTTCAGTTAGATTTACAATACATGGATTACTCTTTTTATGGAGCATGTTTGCAGTGTTAGTTGGTTGAACCATGTGATGACGTGTAGTGAAGTGGAGTGCAGTTGTTGACCCATTATAGCCATCAAGTTGGACTTCAATGCATTTCAAAAAGATTTGATATCACCCTCAAAAATTAGAAGATAATTTTTATATATCCTATCATTTCTCAAGTAATTTGTTGGTGTGTCCATAATTTATCCACTCCTATTCAGTTTTTATGTTTCAGTATTTTGTGATTAAAAATTATTAAACATTACTATTGGTGGGTAACTTTTACTAAAATCATTATCTGTTCAAATAAAACCAATTAATTCAATATGTAGTGCGTACGCATGGGTGAGTTGATGAAACATTAACTATTTGATACCTAATTGCATTTTCTATTCCTATTTGTATCCTATACAGACAGGAACAATTAGTATGTAATACTAATAGTCAGTTTTTGTATACACACAATTTTTTTGTTCATTGTTAGCATGTTTCATTTGTTGGTCCATTTCTCTGATTAACTATTATGATGTAGGAAATGTTGTGGGTATTATCTCTTCCAAAAATCTTTATTGTGTAACAGAAAATGTAAAATAGATGAAAGTTTTTTCTTTCATGCTATCTAACAGTCAGTTTTTGTGTTCACACAGTTTTTTCCTTCATTGTTAGCATGTTTCATTTGATGGTCCATTTTTTCTTTTTAACTATTAAGATGTAGGAAATTATGCGGGTATTATCTATTCTAAAAATCTATTTTCTGTAACATAAAACATAATACAGTGTATAGTTTATTTCTTTGCTGCTATCTAACTCTAATCTTTACATTCCATATATTAGAGGTACTATAAAAAAGCCCTATTAGAAATTAATATTTTATTATGTTTACTATAACTTTACTTCCAAAAAACTCCCTCTTTGTTAAACTGTAACAATTTGACAGAATAGTCAGTATAATAACATCCATATGTATGATTTTTTATATTTTTTGTACTTTATTATCACAAAAAAATTCTTCACATATAAATTATGTGACAATATATTGCTATCCTATTATCCCAATACTTTGTATTTCAAGAACAATCATTTATATTACTACAACCATATTCTATTTACCTCTTACATTGGATTTTCATATTTAAATATTATTTACTTTTTATTAATGTATATAATTGTATATTCATCTGTAGGATGCATTTTATTGACAATAAAGAAGCTCAAGACATATTGCAACCACAATATGTTCCTGCAGACTAAGTAAATTCAGTTAGCTGTAACACTTCTTTAAATATGAACTTCATAAAATATTGTGGAATTAAAATATTGGCTTTTATCATTCTATATTCAAATGAATCTGTTCTGTTATTCAAATTTTTTATTATTGTAATGACTAATATAGTGATTGTGTCTTTTAGTTTTATTTACACTTCATGAATTACTTTCTATGACATGAATGTTAATGCAATGAAATAAGTACTTTATCCTCTATACCCAATACAACTGACAAGAAAGGCATGAATGCTAATGTAAAAAAAACGAAATCTCACTCCAATATGAGTATTTAACTTGTATATTACTTTACATTATTAAAGTATTGTATTGGTGTGTCCATAATCAATCCACTATTATACCATTATATTGTATCAATACTTTGTGATTAGAAATTTATAAACATTACTATTATTATGTAACTATTACAAATAGTATTTTCTTCAGTAAACACCATAAATTTGATATTTCGTGCATACGCATGGGTATGTACTAGTTATTATATTATAACGAGTTCATAAAAGTTAAAATATATTTAAAATATTTACAATTTATTATTCACCTAAAGGTCATATATTCTTTAAATTCCAAAAATCTAACTATATGATATTTAATACATGATCATACTATAAATTATATTCATTATATATTATTTTAAATGTAAAATTAAATAATTTATCTTTTATATGAATATATAAAATACAAATAAAAATAGATTTTATAAAAAAAATAACCCCTTTAAAAATTATATATTATTATTATTATTTCATATAAAGTTGCAATTTTTTTAGTGTTAATTTATTATTTCAAAATTTAAAATATTACATATTATCAACATCAACTTTTAAAAGTGATCAGTTTGATTTTTCAATATAAAAAACACAAAACAATAAAAATAATTCTTGTAAAAAATATTGTTTTTATAACATAGAATTATCAAGATCATATCTTGTTAATTATTTATCCGCTAATAATTATATTTAATTATTTTATTAGTATAAAATAAATATTTAAAAAAATTGATAATAATAAGTTAATAATAAATTAATTATCATCTTTTTTCTCTATCTAGGTTCTAAAAATCTTGTTAATTTCATAATGATAATTCATATAATTTTCTAAAAATGTGTTGTAATAAAATATATATTGATTAGTTTATTATGGTTCATTATGTTATATAAGATATAAATCATAGTTTTATTTGAGGAAAATTACGTCCTGAATTCTTGGTATACCGCATTATCTTCATATGATAAAACGACATCTTTATAATTGTTCTCATGTGGATAAACAATGGTTTAAATCTTTTTTGGAATAAATTCCATGTTATAAATGAGGAATTCAATAACATTAGATTAAAATGATTTCTAATATTTTACCCTTAAAATAGAGATAAATAGGAAAAATGTATAGTAATATATAGAAATTCATTAGTGGTAATAAATACATTTGAATCCACATCAATCACAGTTTCTTTTGAAAAGCATATTAATGTCTTTATTTATACTAGATAAAATATCAATTCTAAAATATATCATAAAACATTCATTGGATACTATGAAATAATAAATTTTTAATTTGTTTATAAAAATTTAACATAATTGTTTCATGATGTTTTACAAAATAATAGCCAACTTTTAGGAATTTAGATTCTATTTTGATGAATATAGATAGATAATATGAGTAAAACAATATTACTTGATTTTATTCCATGATATAAGAATAATTTCATGATTTGGTTATGTGTTGATAATTTCCTACCTCCTACTCAATTTTAATTCCCATAATGAAGGACCAAGATGATTTTTTTTCCTTCATGAATCATGAAAACTAACTTCTAATAGATCATCATATCCGAAAAAAAATAATTCAACCTATTCCTATAATTTTTATTTTATTACTAATGACCAAATGTATATTATATGTTTGCATAAACCATTAAAATTAATAATAATAATTGATTTTTCAAAATCTAAATAAAAAAAATATTACCAAAAGATTAACCTAAATCATTTCACAAAAAACTAATCCTTAAAATTCATTAAAATATACACGAACTTATCAAAACCCAAAAAATTATAAATATTTGATCACATTTCCACCCGAAATTAACTAATATTAATGTGTAAACTACTCTAATCATGCATAAATCTACCTAAAAATGTATATGACCTCCTATTATATTCTCTAAAATATACTTTCTTAAAATTACCTAAATACCCAAGACATTAAACCAACACAAAATGTTGTAAACATCAGAAATAATTGCATTAATAATCTTATAATGAATCACTATTCAAGGTTATCGATACCATTTATCATATGATTACAAAGGATAAATAAATCTTTATTTTTTAAATAATAATAACCCATGGGACATAAAATCTCATATTAGACTTTAATTTTTAATTGTCCTTAATCTTATAATGTTTTAAAAAATTATTTTATCCCTATTACCTATAATTACCCTATCACCAAAATATGTTTTAACATATAGGGTCATCATAATTTTTAGCTTATAAACCTAAAAATATAATAAAAATATTCCCAAATATCATTAATATGAAATAAAATGTTAAAACATAGAGTTACATATACCTAAATTAACTAATAAAGCAAAACAATTTTTTCAAAATATTAGTTATCACATTACAATCCAATCATATAAATCCTTATAATGGGTATTCATTCCTTTAAAATTCTAAACTTACTTAATGTAATTAACTCGTGATGGTATCCAAAACACTTAAAATATATCCATATGTTTACATCATAATGTCTAAAGTTATTTCAACCCTACATTGATAATGACTATTACATCTTAGACTTGTGCACCTGGATCTGGTGTTAAAAATATATTCATTACATAATATATTTGATACTAACTGAAGTGAACCATATGTAACTATCCCATATAACATTATAAATAACCAAAATTAATCCACCTTCATTCCCTACATATTTTAGGTGTATATTTTTGGATAATTAAGAAAATAAATAACTTACAAAACCCATATATTTCTTATTTAATGGGGATGTTTACCGCTATAACAAGAACTTCTTATTTCCCTATATGACATCAAAATATAAAAAATAACACATGATATTCTTCTAGACAGATAATATATAATAATTTTTTTATAACCTAGATAAATTGAAACAGAAGAATAGTGATCTCAAACACTCAGTAAGGGTAAACGTAGGCATTAATTTTTGAAGAAAATAAGAGATAATATTAAGAGAAGGTGGATATGTGAACATAATCCAAGTGAATGGAATCAAATAACAAATTCATACCAAATGAATAATTTTTTATAAATTATCATTCAAGTAATACATATTTAATATATGACACAAATCAATCATGTCAAAAATTTAGATCCTTGTGAAATCTAATTGTGCTCATAGAAACATTTAATACTCAGAGATATCATAGACAAATAAAGAATGTACCAGAGAACATCATTATCAAAACTTTTTTTTCACTCTTCTTTCATCCATGTGGAATAAATTATAATAAGTAAATTAAAATCATCATTTCTCTAGAGAATAAATCATTACCCAATGCATTTGAGTGAAATATCAGGGTCCCATTCATGATCATGTTTAATGTTCAATAAATATAACATGCGGAAAATAATATGGATTTAATTTCAATATAACACTAAGAACAAGAACCATCCTTCATTTATTGAGTTATTTTTTAATGTAAATGAACAGGTTTCATAAAAAAAATTATAAAACATCACCATAATACATCAAGATAAATAATGTGAATGTTATCATTCAACTTTTCCCCACTAAAGCATAAAAATAAAGAAAATATGTTGATATAGATGATAAATTACACTATAAAATCATTATAATTATTAATTAAAAATTATGATACTTATATTTTTTGTTTAGTAAACATTAAAACTAAGAAAATTAAAGAAAAATTGGAAAAATAATTTTCATCAAAATATCATTAAATATTTGAAAATAATATTTATAATTTATTAAAGGAATAGTTTTTGTAAAATTCACTATAGTGAAAAATATTAAAAAAATATTTCATACTTATATTAGGAGTTAAAAGTGACACATATAGAAAAATAATAAAAAAAATTATTTCAAAACTATTTTAATAAAATTTAATGTTTATAGAAATTAATTTAAAAAATAATTTATTTTTTCTAAATAAAATTATTTAAAAAAGAATATGAATATTAAAAAATATTTGTTGGGTAAAAGACTTCAAAAAGTGATGATTTAAAATAAAACACCTTAAGTATTTTAAAATCAAAACCCTTTTGAAAAAAATAACTTCAAAAGGAACAAAAAATAAAATGAGTATAAAGGGTGCCATGATATAATTTTAAAAGAGGTATTACAAAGCCAATATAAATTAATATTGGTTTATAATTTGAATCATTCCCCTAAAAAGGAAATTTGTGATGTTAAACCCTTACAAATTCTATAAATATTTCGTTATGAATAAATTGAAAGAATGAAAATAAACTATTCTATAACCAATGATTTCAATGAAATGATATTTCAAAATACATTCATTGGGAAGTAATTAAACCATATATAAAAAAATATATTACATTACAATATACATGTCTCAATTAATTGAAATTTATTCCAATTAACCTTTAAAATGGTTATAAAATTTGATGTATCAGTCAATCAATAAAAATATTTTGTGAAAGAAATGTAAATACACATAAAAAAATTTAAACAAATAAACAAATAATATTTTATAAACTAAATTATCATTTAATTAAATAGTTAATGATTATGTTCTATAACCCCATGGAATAAATTGAGTTAATAAACCACTTACTTTTGACTCCCACTAGGTCAGTCATGTTCTTACTCATTTGTAATAAATTTATATTTATTATTCATATATTTTAGAAACAAATTGTATGAATATTGTATTTATATCTAGTAAAAATCCTTTTAAATTCTTTCTAATTATTTATTTTGGACCTATTATAGATTCCCAAGGAGGTTATAAAGGTTTTGGGGGTGTCCAAAGTTTGTTCGGAGCCAAGAATCAATGCTAGTGAAGAATAAACTGGGTTACATGGTAATTAGAAACTGTGAGTCCCAAATTGCATATCCTATCACAACCATGCAACGATGGATAGTGGGTTGGAGGAGCCTACAAAGATTGGAGAAACAATGAGGATGTAGGTGCACACCCATGTGGGGGAACCTGTAATATTTAGCAGATATGAAATGAAATATTATTGCATGGTTAGTAAAAACATTAATAGTGACCGTACAGGTGCATCCTAGCACATCAAACGGTGCATGGTTAGCACTAGGATTGGAAAACCATATAGTCAAACCATTTGAAAATGATATTTTCGATGAAATGATAATTTATCACTAAATTATAATTTAAACCTCACTCCAACTTTTGTTTTCTTATTTCCAGTAGAGGATATATCTCAATCTCCCTTTTAATACACTTAATGTCTCTTGAATATTTTTTGATCCCAAGATCCAACACAAAATTCTAATTCAAGTGGCACACGTCTCATTGGATAGGCACTAGTATGTCCCTTTCTCCTTTTTTCTAATCTCTACTTGACTTTCTCTCAATGAAGGTATCAAGGTGTAGGCTCAAATTCTCTATTTTTAGGTTACTTATCTATTCAACCTATATATTTCAATATTGGCCAAACTAACGGCCAATATTTGATGAGTGGAGTTATATGGGTATGGGGTAGGTGGTCTATAATTTATTCATCATATTTTTATGTTTTATAATTTGTACTTTTATACCGCGCACAGATTTCATTATGAATGGACCCGAAATTGTAATTTTCTTAAATAGGTTTCCTTGCATGGAACCTAAAGACATTTTAGAACCCCAATCACATCAAGACCCACTACATTATATGGATCCATAACTTTATGTGTTCCCTCTTAAATGCCTAATGGATTTCATGTATATATAGCCAAAGCAGCTGTTAGTGTGTTTGGTTTCACATTATAATGATGATATCCCTTATGATACTATATAGGAATGATGTACCTTGTGATACTATATATGTATGAAGACCCTTAATGTGATATCGGGCATGGAATCCATATTCAATTATAGTGGTAATGGAATCCCTATTCTGTGATATTTGGGATGACATCAATATTCTATGATACTGGGCATGAAACCCCCTTTAATATTGTGGTATTTGGCATGGAGTCCCTTATAAATGTGATGCCATGAATTGTGACCATTGATAATTATTAAAAAATATATTGGAAAAGGATGAAGTATGTACTGTCAGGTTAGGATTCTTTTAGGGTCCTAAGCCACCCCATTTACAATTGTAATTACTATTTTACATTATAATACCAGCAAGCTATGATACTTTATACATGTATTGGATATATAAATATCATTGGTGATTGCCTCCTGATATTTTTCTCACACCCTATTTGGGCCACCTATGGTACCCAGACATACTATGTGCTTACATGTGTAGATAATGGGAATTATACTATAAGGATGTGTGAATTAATTCATAACTTATGATGGAGGATTGATTACATATTATCAGACACGAAATTAGGATGGATAGTCTTTTGGAAATTTGGAACCTTTTTTTATTTTTACAGTTTGTAATGCTTGCTATTTGTATTCATGTTTTCTTAATTTATAGATATATTAAATAAATTAAAATCTATTTGTATATGACTTCATTTACTCCAATTGATTATTATTTGGTGGACGATTATTTAGGTATATTTCCACTATTCATTCATTGTTATACTACTACTGCTATTTATATTTTTTACTATACCATTGTGGTACACTGGCAATGAGTGAATAATCTCCACATGTACACACCCAAGGATCTCACATCTATTTGATATCCTCTGGGGTCTATGGATATGCACATGATGACAAGTGGCCAATTGGGATCAGGGCACTATTCAGTGGTATCTGAGTGAAAAACATTACAATTATTTATTCGAGCATTATATTCATTCCTTACTATTTAAAAAAGTGGTCAACATATTAGTATATTTATTGATTTTGGTAATGAAATATTCTTTGGCATAGCTAACCCATGTATAGAAAAATTCAAATTTCCTCAAATGGAAATTTCTATTATCTATATTGTTCTTATTATATTTGATTTGAATCCACCATTTTGTGATGCACTTGATATGGATATTACTATTGTTATGATTGAGGTTAATGTTTTATCCTTCACCCTATGAGATGAGGGAAATAAAGAATTGATCAAGCATCATTTTAGATACCTTGTAATAAATTCTCAGGACATCCATATGCCATTCCAGATTTAAGAATTGTGTTATTCGCATCCTCTTTGATTTCCATGTGATCCTTGACTGCTATATATAGTGTTTTTATTATCTAATAATTGTTTTAGGTGATTTAGAAAAATATTGTTTTCACATAGAGTTCCTACCATAACCTATCACTATTTTTCATCAAAGGTTATAATAGACACCCACTAGTAGAAAAACCTTTTTTACATGGGGGGTTTTCGCCTTTTGAAGTAGGTTTTGAGGGGACATTATTCCAAGCAACGTTAAAAATGGTGTTTTAGGATTTTAATGTCGGTTTTTAAATAACCAACGTGAAAGAACTTCTGGAAATGCTATTTAAAATCCATTATTATGTTAGTTTAAAAAAACCAATGTTAAAAGTCATTTTTTGTCTATTTTTAAATAAAAAAGTAAAAATTATTTACCATATTGTTTATAATTTCCTAATCATTGACTTGATAGGTCATAGAGCTCAAATGTATTTATGGATAAAATGTTATGACCATCATAAGTTTGGTTTTTTTAGGAAATATTGAATGAGAAAATCGTAGCTTCGTTAAAGAAGGAATTTTAGAATCTAGAGGATTTTTAGTTTTATCATGATATAAAGCATTATCCATAATTATAAAAATAATAATCATAAAATCATATATCAATTAAGAAAAATACTCATAAAAAATATAAATCATGGAAAAATAATTACTAATACCTTGATGAGATCATAAAAAAAATAAACAGCGGATTCACAGGGAAGATCAGACAAGTTGATTCGGTCGAATGATGATGGATGAAATAAATGATTGTAAAATGTTATAAAAATTAAAAAAACAAATCATAAAAACCATAAATCATGGATAAATAATTAAAAATACCTTAACGAGATCATGGAAAAAAGAAAATTTTGATTCACATTGAAGATCAAATGAGTCTATTTGGGGGAATGATGAAGGTTAATTGAAACGATAAATAAACTAGGATATGTGTGTAATTAAAACATATAAACAAGATGATAAAATAAAATGTGGTATTAAAAATTTTAGGTGGGAATTGTAATTTTCTATGTCGTGATGTAGAATAATTGAAATTTTACGTTGGAGGGATATTAAAATTATCTTTCACATAGTTTTTATGATAACCACTGTGAAATGATATTAAAATTTTCACTTATTTTCATGTCGTTTATTATATAATGGACATGAAAAATAAATTTTCTACACTTTTTCACGTCGGTTATTTAATAAGTGACGTTAAAATGTATTTTTTACATCGATTATTTAATAACTGATGTGAAAATTATTTACAAGCACATATTTTATTTCCCAAGATTCGATTTTACATATCAAAGAGCTCAAAAAGAGTTACCAATTAAAGGTTATGTCCTTTGGAAATTGGCCTTTCCTAAGACATTGTTTAGAGATGATAAACTTTCGATGACCATAACTTTTGATTTATAACTCCATTTGAGATATGTGACCTGCCAAATAAAATATTGGGAAATGAACTTCATGTTTTTAGACATTTTTCACGTCTTTTATTAAAAAAAGATGTGAAAAATACCTTTTAATGTTGTTTTTCAAATAACCAATGAGAAATAGTCATGAAAAGTGATTTTTCACGTCAGTTATTTAGAACTGATGTGAAAAAGTTCAAAAAATAGATTTTTCATGTCTGTTATTATATAATGTACGTGAAAAATAAGTGAAAATGAAGTTTTCACATTGATTATTATATAACTGAACTGAAAAATCAGAAATAATGGACGTTCACATCAGTTATATAACAAACGATGTAAAGATTCCATTTTCAGATATTTTCCCGTTGGTTCTAAAAAACTGATGTGAAGAGGGAAATGTTAAGAACACTTTTTTTACTAGTTACCATAATAATTCAATTGTGGCACATTTATTCTTGGACCATTGGTCACATAAACTGGAACATGTTATTGTATGGATTGGGTGGAAACCACTCTTCAATTCATAAGGTGTATGTGACCTTTTAGATTGGAAGTGTAGAACCATATGATTCAACCATTTAAAGATAATAATGATATAATTATAAAATCAAAGGAAATTAAAATTTCAATACATGGATCTTGACCAAGTCCCAGCCTTATTAGTGGACAATAGGTAGCATCTCTTGTGTGCTATATATATTTTCATATCACCTGGACACGACTCAGGGAGATGGTGGAGGGGTGATAAAATTATATTGATAGTAATTGTACCTATTATTTTTTTCATGTATGAGATTTATTCTGCTATCGAACATAACATGAGGTGTGTGTTTGATAATTGTAGTGAAATTACTCTATGACATCCTCTGGTCATAAATCAGGAGGGTGGTGACAACCATTCAACAGAGGTAGTGGTCCATGACCAAAAAATTATACCTCCAATTGTGGTACATCTTATTATTATGAATATGGGTGATAATTATGTGTTTCTAGGATACTATTTTCAACATATGAAGATGATATAGGGAGCTCTTCGCTCTAACCAATCTATGAGAGAGTCTACCCGAGAGTTCATGTGGTAGAATCTGCCCACATTTTCGAGGGATGGTGGAAAACATGTTACAGAGTTTTGGTTTGATATAGGCTTTTCTATATTACATCATCTAGAGAAACCACCATAGTGAACTGTGAAACATTATACATATATGCTTTGAGGATCCTCCAAATGCTGGTGGTATATAATAAAACATGCTGGTCAATATAACAAAGAAATGTATAGTTATTCATAGTTGATATTATTTAATTATTTCATACCTAAGACTCTGAGGGATGATTTTTCTAGAGAGTTCATGAATATAAATATAGGATTGATGAAACATATGGACAATTCATCTCATTTTATAGAGCTTATGTTATTTACCTCTTTTTAGATGACTAATGAGTTGGTGAAAGAGATACGATTTGAGGATGGTATGAGGAATACTTTTCATTCTCAAGTAAATTTTTTCTGGTTGACTACCATATCTTAAATCATGTACAAGGTCCTCATCAATGAGTATAACATGAGGGATGTAGACTGTGTGATCCATAGAAATTTATAACCCATATATATTAGTGGTTCTAATATTGGTTGAAAGATACACTTTTAGACTACATGTGTGAGAAATGGTAGCTATATAACTTCTACAAAAAAGATATGTGGTATGTTACTTTTATGGGATGATTGTCTATAAGAATCCCTAGTGTCTTAGAGACCCTATTTAGAGACAAGTATATGACATATTAGGGCATCATCAACAATTCTACAGTACCTTCCCATTTATTTCAAGTGGTAGATGATCTCTGCTTGATCCACCTTCAGAAGAAGGTTCAGTTTCACCACCTTAGGTTTGTAGCTAGAGTGCTATTAGTCTTACAAGAAGAAGAGGAGGATGTGGAACTAGTAGAAAAACATCAGATTTATAGTGCCAATAGAGTGGGTCTGCTCTTGGTTGTTGGGTTTTATCACTGGGATAAGGATTATTCATTGTCTATTTAGTGCAGCCTATACTAAAGGAGAAAGACGACATCCCATGTACATTTCTTGATACTATTCTATTATCCTATTTTATCATTTTTACTTATTTGAAATTGGTGGATCACATTCTTTCATATTTGTGCCTATTATAGAGGGTCTCAAACATCACGTTGATTACTGTTGTGGCATCATGATGCTTGATACACCTTTGGTTATATGATTAGGGAGATTACACTAGTACAAGGACTATCTTATTGAGGTAGAAAGGCGTCTCTTCTTGTGGGACCACTTCATCTTCGATATGACATGTTTTGATTTCATTCTCATGATGGACTGGTTGGTTCCCTATCACTTCTATGTGGATTGTTATTAACATTGGGTATGTTTTACCTCACTAGAGGGAGATACATATATTCATAAGGGTGAGTGGGATATCCAAGATGATAGAGATAGACTTGATCATCCTAGTCTAGGTGGATTGACCATCCAAATTTTTAGCCTTTACATAAGTGATCAGGGACTACATCAAATTGAGTTCCCTCTTGGATTTGATCGATTTAAGGATGTATTACTAGAAAAAATCTCAGGGCTACCTCCTGGGAGAGATGTAGAGTTTACTATTGATCTAGTTTATAGAGATGCATTGTTATCCATTTCTCCTTACATGATGACTAATAATAAGTTGAAGGATATGGAGTGTTATCAAAGGTAATTAGAGTGTAAGTGTTTTATATGACACAATATTTCTCCTACGGGTTCACTGGTCCATTTCTTGAATAAGGAGTACATAAACCTCATGAATTTTATGTATTACTAGAATTAGAATCTGATTAATTTGATAAACTGACATCCCTTACCTCAAATAGATTATCTTTCTAATTAGCTTAGAGTTGTACAAGTATTCTTGATGACCTACCTGAGATTAGGTTAGCATTGGGTTTGAGTCAGGACTTTATATATTCCACATACAACTTCCCATAACTGGTATGATGTAAATGAGTATCTCATGATGTCATTTGGTCTTACGAACATGCATGTCATCTTTATAGATATGATGAATAGGGTTCGACATCACAATACGGACTTCTTTATTTTTTTCATAAATTATATCCAAGTGTACTATCATAGTCATAGAAACCATTCCACTCACCTTGAGATAATTTTTAATACAATGAGAGTGCACCAACTATATGTTATGATAAGTAAATTCCATTTATAGATTGAAAATGAATATTTCATGCGTTATATTTTATCATAGGTTGGATTTTTATATAAACTACAAAAGTTGAAAATTATCATTTCCTAGGATCATCCCAAGAACATTTCTGACAAATAGAGTTTATTGTGGTTGGCTGGTTACTACAAAATTTTATACAGCACTTCCCAATCTTATAAGAACCTTTTCAAAGATTTACTAAGAAGTGTGTAATGACTATATGATCATAATCCTTTGAGATAGCCTTTCAAGAGTATAAAGGTTAATTTAATTTGGTGCCAAACTTGATTCTTCCAGAGCAAGGTAGGAGCTATATTGTTTATTTTGAGACATCAAGTATTGGGCTATGATAATTTTGGACATAGAAAGAATGTTTCGTGGCATATGGCTTGCAATAATTGAGGTTGAATGAGAATAATTAACCAACACATTACATAGAATTAGTATCTATGGTATAGGCCTTGTGATGGTGGTGGAATTACCTATTGGGATAGAATTTTTTAGTTCTTAAAGACTAGAAGATCCTTAGGTATATTTTTAAACAACATGAATTCAATATTAGGAAGTGATTGTGGGTAGAAAAACATCAGTCCATTGAATTTGATAATGAATATATGATTGTAAAATACATTGATGTTGTTGATGATCCAATCATGTGGACTCTAACTTAGGGTGTATAAGAATCCAATAATGAATGATAGCTTATAGTTCTATTTTCTAAGAAGCACATAGAGTTTCAAGACCATCATGGAAATTTTGTACTAGCATCGTTATCAGTTACGTCTTCACATTTGGATAAGGTGATGATGAGGTACATTTTAGATCCTACATTCTTGGTAAAATGTGATATTATTTCTATTAGGGACCCTCCTTCGTATTGGACTGTTGATGTTGAAGACATCCTGCATATACTTGGGTATATCTCGGTTTCCATAGATATGAGAGAGGATTCGAGGGATGAGTCAAATGTTTATTAGTGGGTTTTTAATAGGTTATCTCAATTATGCATCATGACATCACCAACCATATTTGTGTCCAGGGATGAAGCTTCATATTCTAGGCTATATCACTAGGTGTTCCACTTATCAACAGTTGAAGGTGGATCCCTAGTAACATGTAGGATTTCGACATTTGTTTCCTTCCCTTGATTGAAAATAGGAGGATGTTGCATTGGATTTTTTCATTGTATTACTGAGGGTTACTTGATGTAGAGACATAGTTTGGGTTGTCATGGATCAATAAATGAATTTTTCCCACTTCCTTCATATCTGGGAGACATTCTCATTTGATGAGTGGGGAAGATTTCATGTTTATTAGATTACCTGACTACAAGTGGTCCCTCATACTATCATTTTAGGTAAGTAAGATCATTTCACATTGAGTTTCTAGAAGGTGTTATAGAAGGGTAAGGGTACCTAGGTTCATTCTGAACATATCCATTCACACTCAGATGGATGGTCAGTTGGATTAGATTATATAGGTTTTAGAGGAAATGATTTGAGCATGTCTGTATGATTTTTTCGGATCTTTGGAGAAACATATACCTCTCTGTGAGTTCCCATACAATAAAATTTATCAATAAATGATTCAAATGGATCCTTATGTTGTCCTATAAGGTTGGATATGTCATTTACACCTATACTGGTTAGAGGCAGGAGATAATACACTACTGGGTTCTCATATCATTCAGGATTCATCATCATAGATTCAGTTGATCAGAAAGTGGATGTATACTACCAGTCTAGAAAAAAAATCTTATGTCGATATTCATAAATAACCTATGGAGTATGATGTTTGGGATCACATTTTCTTACTGGTATCACCCATACTTTGGAATTTATGGATATAGAAAAAAGGGAAGCTTTCACCATGATATTTTGTGATATTTTGGATTCTAGAAAGAGTCGGGCATGTAGAGTATTGGTTTCTAATAACCTCATAGGTAACATGCCAAACATTTTATCTTCCATGTTTCTTAGGTTAACCAATATCATGGTGACACACCTCATACATTTGATACCAAAGATTTTGAGTAAGATGTTTATACATCTTTTTAGGAGTATCATATGTTAGTCTTTTACTAGATAATGAAGGATCTCTGAGGCAAGTCTATCACTTTAGTACTGGTACTATAAAATCACAACTAGGTACATGATGAGAATGGGGAGTGGGAGGCCGACATACATGATCATTGATAGGTGTTGTTCTCAAATGAATTATTGACACCCTAGGAAGGTAAACTCAAGGGTGAGTTCTTTTAATGTGGGAAGAATTTAAGAACCCAGTTTTTATCCAATGTAAGGATAATTGTAAAATTTGTATAATAATTTATTTTGGGCTTACTATGGATGAAATATAAGGTCAAAAAAGTTTTGGGGGTGTCCTCTTATTGTTTTAAGATCATAACACTAGCTGGTGGTGAATGCACTTGGCCAAACAGTAAGTAGAAACCATGTGCCCCATCCTGAACTATCTCTCTTAAACATGCAGAAATGATAAATGGGGTCGAGGAATCCCCACAATTTTAGAAAATCATGCATGTGGGGGTGCATTCTTATTCATGGGAACCCGAAATTTTGAGAAGAGTCAAAATTCATTGTTTCCTCTTAGTTAGTCAAACTATGCACATTAACCGTGTAGGTTCCCCATAAGTATAGTAGAGGGTGCACAATTGGTGCATAGTTTGGCCAAATGTGCATCCCAACCATGGGACAATGATTTTTTCTATGAAATGAACATTTTACCCATAATTATAATTGAATCCTCACACCTCCTTTTTTTCTTATTTTCAGTAGGGGAGGTCTCTCCCTCTCCATTTTAAGAACAATTGAAGCATCTTGCATAGGTTTTGATCCCATGCTTTGATCTCAATTCCTATTTATGATCCATCAATATCATTGGATATGAACTATTAATATTTTCATTTCCATTTCTCTATTCTATTTTTTTCATTATCTTGATGGTGTTATCAAGATGTTGACTCATATGACTTATTTTCAGGGCCTTAATTCATGCATCATATTTCTTCCAATCAAGGACGAACAAAAGGCTAATACTAGATGAGGGGAGTTGTATGAGTTTGAGGCAGGAGTTCTATAATTTATTTCTTAGGTTTTTTATTTTATAATTTGTTCCATTGTTCTACACACCATTATCACCATGAAATACTCCCAAATTATAATTTTCTTCAATTGGTTCCTATTTATGAAACCTAAATACATGTTAGAACCCAAATCACATTTACATAGATTAACTTAGAAAGATCCACCCCTTTGGGTGTCCCCCCTTATATAAATAAATACATTTCATGTATATGTGGCCAAAACACCTATTGAAGTGTTTGGTTTCACTTTAAAATGATTATACCCATTGTGAAATGGCAGGGTATTGACATCCATTTCGATACAATATGTTCTTGAAAACCCTTATTGTGATACAGAGCATGGAGTCCCTATTCTACAATATTGGAAATGGTGCCCCTATTCAATGATACTGGGCATGAAGTCCCTATTATTTGATATTGAAAATTATTTCCATTTTACTAATGTGATATTGGGGATAGTTTCCCTTATAAATGTGATACTAGGAATTTCATCCCTTGATATTTATTTTGAGATAAACTAGCACAGACCAAAGTATGTAGTGTTATGTTGGTTTTCTTTCCAGAACCAGATTTGGACCATTTATAATTGTTATTGTTGCTTCACTATTTAATACCTACACACAATCATATTTTTTACATGTAATTGATATTTATAGACGCTCTTTTTGGTGGGCTACTAATCTTCATCTCATACCCTATCTGGGCTGTCTATAGTACCCGAGAAAACTACATGATTATAGGTGTAGAAAAGGTGATGTGTCCTCCTATAGATGCATGACTAATTTCATGAGATATGATAGTGGATAGGTAGCATATTACTGGGCATGATCTTTGGATGATTGGAAAAAAAATTGGCCTTTTGTACCTTTTTATAATCTTTTACAGTATGTAATTCCTACTTCTTTTATTCATGTTTTCCAACATTATAGATATATGAAAAACATTATCATATTTCTATATATGATTCATTTTACTACATTCAATTATTTTTTAGATCTTAGTTATTCATTTCTATTTCCACTTTTATTATTATTATTATTCTTTGTCTATTCATCTATTGATTTTACCACTGTTCCACTCTGGTAATGAGGGAATAGTCTCCATATGAATACACCTAAGGCCCTTACTACTAGTCAACAGCCTCTAGCATTTGGGAAGATGTTCTTGAGGCCATATGCCAAACTAGGATTTGGGAAACATTTAGTGGCATCTGATTCTGGGTCGTCACCCAAATTTATATTTATATTACATGATACCATTCATTTAATTTTTTTTAAATTTATACTTATTATTATTTCATAAAATTAATATTTATTTGTAAATTTTATCATTTTCCACACATGATTAGATTTGGAAATTCTGATCCTTGCACCATGGTTATGAAGTCATCATATTACGATTGTTCATGAATGTGTATCATATTAATTTTCATCCAGTTATATATTATATTATAAATTTAATGTATCTTATCATGCTTAATTTAATGGAAATCATGAAATTTTCATTTTTCTTTAACTTTTGATTGCATAAAAAAATTATTAAATTATATGTTTATATAAAAAATTTATAATTTCGAAAAAATTAAAAATTCGTAATTACTAAATTATATTTATATTACATAATATCTTAAATCATTCATAACATAATTATTTTGGAAATATTCATATAGGTTGTATAACCGATCAAAACCAGAACTTGTTATAATAGTTGAATGAGTAAAAACATGTTATCTTATATTGATAACATAAATTTTATCAAATATTAATCATGTTATAAATATCATATCTATTAATTACATTAAATTCTCTAACCCACCTTGAAATATTGTTATGAAAAATGAAATACATCATTCATGGAGGGATTTTTCCATACATACACATGAGCTACTTCTTCATTTTTATAATGGATGTACATGAATTAATGTATATAATGGTTTATCTATAACAAATCATACTATTTTATTAAATATAATATTTATTTATTAAATACATCTTTATAACTATCCATGTGAGGTATTTATAAAAACATTTATACATAATTCATGTAGGAGGATACATGCTTGTACTAATAAGAAATGTTTTTATTTTACAATTAATGGAATTGAGATATTAAATTGGTATAACATAATTATAATTTTTTTTCAATATTTTAATTATATATATTATTATATCTGGATGTTTAGAATATATTTTAAGGAGGCAGATAAAGAAAAACATTAATTTTTTTTCTACACGATTATCTCTTCATTGGGTATCCTCTATTTGATCTCTCTTTTAGCGTTCAGGTATTTGTATATTATTATTAAATAATCTGTAGGTCATGGAAGAGATAATTAGGGATATATTTGTGTATATATTATTTGAATATGGTGTTTATTGTGTGTAGAGATTTGAGGGGTCAAGGTTACATTTTATATGTTAGGGGAGTGACACTCTTGTCAATATTAATTTTTTTAAAATAATATCAAGCTACCATTCATAGAAAAATAGTCCATAGTGGAAATTTTTTGAGTAAGGGATAAATTTTTTCAAACTACAGTCATCTAATTAAATTAGAGATAATATTTTGGGAACTTATCTCATATTTTTAACCCTTTTACCCCTAGTTAACGCTCTATAGAGGTGATTCACTTTTTACCATGGTAATATGTTTTTATAAAAACAAAAATAAAATTTTACACATTTAAAATATTGAACATTAAAATCCAAAATATGGAATACATTTTATTATATCCAATTGAATAATTAAAAAAATTACAGTAAATATAAATATGAATAATGCAATGGAAATGAGTGTTAAGAAAAATGTATTTTTATCCCTTAAAATTTCATTACAAAATAATTATGTATAGAATTCATTCCCATGAGATTTATTGGATTATGATTAAAAAATGAGGTTTTTACATAGAAACAGATTAAAAACAAAATTTATCCTCTTAAATATTTATTTAATTAAAAGTATCATAATAATTGTTTATTAGAATAATATAATTTCCAGGTTTAAAAATGTAAAAAATAGATTAATAAATTTTATTAAACTATTTTTAAATTATTAATTTTACTTATAAAATATATTTTTAGTATATAATTTTTTTAGAAACATAAAATCAATTAATATATCATAATAATATCATAAATGTGAAATTATTTGTCAATATTGTTTTTACACTATAGACCAAAAAAATGATCCAATTTGGATAATCCAAAAATTAACTAGAATTTTTTTAGATGTTGAACCAATAAATTATGTCACATTTATAAAATTTAATTTATTAATTTATTAAATTTTTTATTTATTTGAATATAGAAACTTTTATAGAAAATAAAATTGTGTAACTCCCCAGCCTAGTGCTCCCTCAAGTGACTAAACTAGGATCAGAAACATGACCAAATCCCCCTAGATTCTAGAGGCTGATGACTAGTATCAAGGGTTTAGGGAATATATATGAAATATTATAGCCTCTTTAATAAAAAAAAAATACCATGGAAATAATTTCAGAGTATCAGAAATAGTTAAAACAAAATAATCAACAACAAATAACAAAGATGAAGAAGGAAAAAATAAAATAATGAAAATGATAATTAAAATCCATGTCATGTTAGGATGAAAATTATCAAAATTATTTAATAAAATTCCAAAAAAATAAGATAATTAAAAACTCTATAAATACACAAAAAGATCCTGGTCTCAAACCCATGTCGATCTTGTCTCTATGCTCTAACCCAACAAAATATATAATCGACAACATGGCCCCTTACCATTGTCCAAACATCCATCCATGAAATATATCTGGGTGCAGAATGATGGCCCATATAGAGTATGTGTACAAATAAGTTGGATGAAAAAACCATGTATAAAAAATCTAGTGTGAGAAATATTTTTCATATCATAATGAAATAATTAGTCTATTAATTTTATCATTTATCAATACAAATAAAATTAACCCGTAGACCCTTATTTTTCAGGCTGAGACCTAGGGCCAGCCTAACCTAATTTGGTCGCTCGTGGATATCTCTATCAAGGGATGAATCATCCTATATTAGGAAAGATCACGCAATTGGATTAATATAAACCTAATAAAGATCAATCACCTAAAACATCTCATGAACCGATGGTCAATGGCCGAAGGCTCTACAAATTCTTTCCTTCGGTTATCTAGTTATTGTGCACATGGTCCTAAAAAATTGGATATAATCATATACATCACTATTAAGAATCAATTACCAGTGATCCTAATCCACAACCGATACAAATCTTGCATCATTTCCTCATGAAACTATATCACCATTAGTCATATCAAGACAGAATCAACTTTCCACAAAGCATCTCACCCCTAAGGATTCATTCACAATAGTGTCCTATAAACAAAAAATACAATAAAGAAAATAAGAATTCTAATAATAAAAATATCATATATATCATCATAGTACATACTGAATAATTAATCAAATTATTATTTATATATAAAAATATATTACATTAATTTATGTTCCCAATTATAAATAAAACAATATCAAACTAGCTTCATTGTGACCATGAACTGCAATTTATAAGCATATCAATTAATTAATTCAAGCTATTGAGTTTCTATTAGAAGAAAAAACTATAATACATGTGTTATAAAAATTCATAAATCATTGAAGTAATCAAAAATATTACCATATCATTTAAGGGATATAATGTCAAACTGAGAGATTTTCAATAATGTTTAGGGTTGGAACAGTTATCAGGTTTCCATAGGTCTCGATCTTAAAGATAATGAACCGAATAAAATCAAAAGAATGGTTGAAATATGCTGTTATCATCAAACATGGGATTGTCAATTTTTTTCATGCATGAGCTATTCTAGAGGATATCACCTCCTCTACATGGTAAAGATAATTTAAATATATGATTGAGATATAATTGAGGCATTACACCACATAGAAAAGATAAGATGTAGGAAAAACTTCATGTTTTTAGAGGAAACCGACATCCTCATTCCCTTTAATAGAAATAAAAGACGTGTTAACAACATATTAAGTAGTTTAAGAAGAAATGGAAGTTATACCTTAAAATTCTAGGTCCAGAACACATAGAGAAAATATGTTCTTCATTTTGGATCATTGAGGATTCCCAAAAAATTTCCCTATAACAGATGCAAAGAAAGTGGTTAGTAACTTTAAAATTAGACAATGATGAAGGCAATAAAATAGTGACATACATGAATAATTAATGTCGTGAAATGGTTTCACATCACAAATATCTCAATTACCTTTTACACATATAAAATCATTTCCTCATAAAAATCCAACTGAAACCAATTATACTTTTAAAATTCAACAGAATACATAAATTTATAATTCACATATTTTCCTGAAACCTTTCATGAATTATATGGATGCAAGGGTAAGCCTCAATAATTCACTCATTAATATTATTCGTGTTGTGAATTTGTTCTATAGTATGAATTTATCTCCCTTTCTTCTGATTCATGCTCCATTATAGCACTTAACCAAAACCATCACAAATGGATCAAATATTGATCAATAGGATTTATACCAGAGCTAACCAAAATCAATGAGGTATAAAAAAATTCAAACAGGGGAATAACATGAAAAATATGGGATCTTAGAACCTCTAAACCATATAATATCTCACCCTTGAAGATCTCCAAGAATTACAGTGCAGTAAGAGTGAACAAGCTGAGACACTATTTTTGTTTAATAGATTATTTTATTTCAAGTATCCACTTGTGAAGACCTGTGAGACCACTGTAATCAAACTAGTGGAATACTAGATCCTTCTAAATTCTACTCACCATAGTATTTGAAACAGATCAAATTATCTTCAAAAGATATATCATTATCCATATCGATGTCATCAACATCTATCATAGGAGAAGGGTTAGGAATATTTATCCAAAGTTGTGACACACGAATCTTAACATGCATGGTGATATATCATTATAGTGGGGAAAAAGTTATGATACTGAAACGAATTTTTCCACATTCTAAAACGACCATAAAAACTAGGCACTAACTTCCCTTTTGTCATGATAAAACATTTTCCTAGCCTATGAGACACTCGTAGAAAATCATGGTGATAGACATGAACATCCAGAGGTCTTCTTCAAGGGTTGAGGTATAATTTATATTGACTTAATGTGGGGACCAATTTCATTTGGATCAAAAAAACATTATTATATGTATATTGTATTAGATTTGGTCCAAAGAACACTGACTCAGCAACCTCTAATAAACAAAGAGGTCAATGACATGAACTACCATAACATTTCTCAAAAGTATCCACTTGGATCGATCCCTAGAAGGTATTATTATATGAAAACTCAATGGGTTACATATTCTTCTTCCTAGAGACATATAATTCCAAAACATTGGCTCGCAACATATTCTCTAGAATCAGTATCATTTGTTCACATTGGTCATCATTTTGAGGGTTATAGGTAGTACATAGAAGGGCTTCTAATACCAGTGCCTTTTAAATACCCTACCAAAAATGTGATGTGAAATAGGATCTCAATTTGAAATGATAATCATAGGAAGAAAATTCAATAGAACTATCTCTTGAACATAGATAATACTCATATTATTAATGATGAGGGTCTCCAAGATAGAAAGGAAGTAGGATACATTTCTCAATCTATCCAAAACCACCCATAAAATATCTCAGTAGTCCGATAATGCTTTGCCTTTACTAAATTGACAGATGAAACAACTCACTAAAAAATCTAATTTTTCATTCCTTATTATTTGCCACCATTATATTCTACAAGGATCACTATACATCATTATTAGACCAAGAAGAACAACCCATCTAGAAGCATGGAAAAAACACATTACATCATCAGACAAACCTGTAAGAACACATACTCAGGCATGGAATTGGAGAAAATATCCACTACTAAGAGGCCATCCCACTAGTGGCTCCCCAAAATATAACTTATCCATTAGTTCTAATACCTCTGGATCAAATAATATATCTATATTGAACCAATCTAAAATCATAGCTATAACAGATGTTAGAGTCATATCTTGTTATCCACGAGAATCATGAATATCAAGATACATGTCTACAAAGAGTTAGATCATCTGAAACTCATCATAAGACTCTAACACTACCTTTTTTATGTATTTTAGATTAGGGAATCCAGAAAAATATTTAATTTTACTGTGTGTAATACAAATAAATGTTTAAATACTATAGATATTTTATGAACCTAAATTCCAGAAGGTTCATCTATTTTTTAGGAAAGATATACTTGAGTTTTTTGTCTTCCATGTACTCTAAAAATCTATCACCCTAAGGATAGTGTCTCTAGATTCTTAGGGTGTGTACTAGTATAGTTACCTCTAAATCATGAGTAATGTAATTAATCTCATGTGATAACACCTTTTTAGATTCACAATCAACCACATGGTCCTCCTATATTGGAAATGGTCAGATTCCAAATCTAGAATCATCACAATACATGGTATAATATTTTTTTAGAATTGTTAATGCGAGTCTAAATGCTGAGGTTGTCCTTCTCATCAGCTCTTAGAAAGTCCTCTAATAAGAATATGAACGAAAAAAATCACCCCTTCCATAGACATAAAAGTTATTAGTGGCGCTAAATGGGAGATTTCATGGATAAAGAGACGATAGTAACCTCCTAGGCCTGGAAAACCGAAAATAGCAAAGGAATTCCTGGGATACTAAAAGATATACAAATGTAACCATCCCTATATTCAATAAAACTCTATCTAGTAAGACAACATGGCCTTTTAATTACATTCTATCAAACCATAAACATTATTTAGATATATTGGTGTATATATGAAGATCTCTTAGTATAATCATAATGATGTTAGGACATGAGGTATGATGGTCTTCTAACTATAAGTTCTTGGCCATATAAATCAATTTTTATCCAAATAATCTAACAAAATAGTCAAATCATGATTTTCTAATGGTGTTATTATATATGGACGAATAGAAACTGGTTATGATGTCGACACCATCTTGATATCTTGCATGGGTGGAGTTCAATAGAACTCTTTAGAAAAAGTATCCTAAAAATGATATACCACTATAAAAAGGTATCCTTCAGTATTACACCATCATACGTAATATTTACATCTATACGAGTCATGTGAAAAAATATTCAGCCTTGAATTGGTCCTATATGTCAAACGTGAATATCCCACTCACCCTAGTGAGAATGACTGCTCCTTTTAGGCAATATGAAGGTAAATTTACTTTGATAATAGTTTATATTTTCTTGTTACATAGAAAGAACATCTTTAAAAATAAACAAGTCAAATTTTATAATTTAATTCATAAAAACATTCCAAAAGAATCAGCATCCACATATTTCAATAGAACACCCCTTGAAATGTTTGATATCCTCTAAATCCACTCCTAATAGTGTATTGATAGTCACAAAACCATCTATGATCACCCAAAAAAAGACCAAAACATTTTCAAATAAAGTAGATACAAATTAATATAAGAATAAATTTTTCAAAAAAACACAACAAAGGTGGGATGATATAAAAATCATACCTCTGATGGTAGAAGGTCTTTCTTCAATCCTGGTTGGAGTAGACTTTATAGCTTGTAGCAGACTTGTTACACTTCCTTGAGCTCTTGTATGACCCCCTATTCTATTCTCTCAAAGTGGTACAACCTATCCTATTATGGAGTACCACATCCCCAACATCAACCAAAATATCCTATAGGACTCTGGCTTCCAGTCTACCGAGGAGTAACTCAATCCATCCCTAACTTAGTTATTTATCACAATCCCATTCACCTTATCTACTACTAAAATTTTATACCAAAAATCTAAAGATTACCAAGACTTCCATATACATGACACACCACTATGGTGTGAGGACACCACATGCACTTATATCCCATGTCACCACACCAAAAAATCACATATCTATGATCCTGAGGTAGAATTAACACCCCTATCTATTCTATCTGTAACTACACTAGTGTAAATTGTTATAGTGACATTTCTTGACACATGAAGTAGAAACCCAAGATAAACCTATTATAATTACATGGAAACCAAATTAGGCCCATCTTATATTCTCTTTAGTGATGATTGCATGATTCATCATGTCCACAAGGCTTCTTAGATGAATGATGCATACCTGTTACCTTATCTCTTATTGAAGCCCTTCCAAGAAACAAATCACTATGGAGACCTTATTAATTTTCATATATATATGAAACATAAGTGAATTTGATTATCTCAAATAAACCATTCAATGGTTTGGTGCTCTGCTAATGTGCGTAGTGTCACCTTGGTCAAATCCTCACTAATGGTACATATTTTATAGTGTATTTTTTCTGATTTGTTTTTTAATGGGGTTTGTTTACAGAAAATAATTAAATTGATTGATTGATGATTTTTATTTAATAATTTGATAAATATTCGGGATAATTCATTATTGGGGACTTAATATTATGATACCCTTGATCTTTTTTTTATATTTAATTAAAATAACACCCACTTCATAAGATGATTTTGATCAGAATTACAAAATTTTAAGGCTTTAATCCAAAACATAACATAACATAGAGTTCTGATATCAATAAAAAATTGTTTGTGGTAGTGTATTCATTATTCCCGTAGTCCTTTTAATGTACTCATTAAACAAAACATGTCATTAATCAATGACCTTTTAAGTTCACCATACACAATGTTAACCTGAAGAATATTCATCCAGAAAAATTTATCAAACACTTAACATCCCAAAATTATGACTCACCCCAATTGTAGATTTACTCATCCATTTCTACGGTTAAGAATATTGTTGGAATATTTATGGTGATGGGTTAAAAATATAATGAAAATAATGGGACAATATAAGAGTAGTGGGCCAATCACATACAAAAAATGGTGATGAGAAATAAAAACACAAATTACATTAAATGAGAATGTGAAATTAGAGAATATTTTTTTCAATATTTAATCATTTTAAGACCATAATATTAATTTATTTAAGGTATATGTGAATGATATATTTTGAATAAACATTGATTATTAATGAAACAAATTTACAAAAAATAATTTAGAGGATTATAAATGAAAACAAATAGAGAAGAATATAAAAACAAAGAGAGGAGGAATGGTCTATCAAGTGGAAAATTGAGTTTGGATGGTCCTTATAGGCCTTTGTAAATGATTTTTTCATGACAATATATCCCCATATATTATGAAATTCAATCCACTTTCTAAGAGAATAGGGGGATGTATTTACATCTAAAGGTGGAGGATTTTTTCCATTCAAAATTTTACCCTCAAGATGAATTGGTAATTTGATAATTCATTCAGATGAATCTGAAAAAAACATATTCTAATAATGTTTAAATATATGTGTTAAATGTACACCCTCAAAATATTGATTCCATTTTACTTTTTTAGAAAAATTTATGGCTATATTGTTATAAAATCTAAAGTTGTCTATTTGTATCCACACGTTATTGAATTCAGAAATGTGAATGGGTTTTTGAATAGAAATATTCCCTCAAATATGAAAAAATTATGATAAAATATTTTCCTCTTGCATATTGGATATAAAATAGGAAAATATCAGCCCATTTTGATGTCTATATCAGATGGATAGTCAATGATTGTATGCTGCATTAAAATCAAATACAAAATGGAGGTTAGGATTTACAAGATCAATTGGGCCCCTAATTTGTTCATTTTGTCCTTGAATTTTTTTTAAATAATTCATTTGGATAATCATGAATATATTATTGAGTTGTATAAAATTTGGGATTTTTTATTGAGACCAAAAATTGTATCATTCTGGCTGGTGTATTTTTCTCAACTGATTTTTTGGGCCCTATTGTGTGGTTCATATGACCCACCAAATGTACAAATTGGTAAAATATCCTTTCTAATGATATGTTGGAATTTTAATCATGAACAATAAAAAACTAATAACATAATTTTTATTATTATATTGAATTATATGATCAAAACATTAAAATGTAGTCTAATTAAATGAACTCAAACAATGCTCTTCTTATGTGTTTATGATCAAAACATGAACATTGATTGGAAATTAATCATTTTTAAGTGACAATTATATGAAGTGAGTAATGTAAAATAATTAATTATTATGTAATATAAACACCCCCAGACTTAGGCGTGTTCATGTCCTCATGTACATCAAATAAAAACATAACTAAATCATTTTTACTCCCCAAAAAAATATTAACCTTTTGTTTTCGCCAATCAAGTGGTCTAGACTAGTTAACTCATCCACAAAGAATTCCACAAAAAAGTTTTAGAGAAATAATCTGCTAAAAACAATTCAATTTTCATGATCAGACTATAAATGGAAAATGAAGTCACTCAGAACATACAACCATCAGGATAATAATTTTTTTGGAGGATCAATCATTCTCCAACCAAAATTAAAAATCATATAGTTTTAAAGATACCTCATATTCCATTCCATATCCTAATGCGAATAAGAATCAGGAGGTCCTTTTTAGGGGTTTTCAGTGGCTATGGGAGGGTAGGAATGTAGTGTCTAAAAGAGTGGAAATTTGGTTTAAAATATCAAAATGGGTAAAACAATGCACAATTTTTTTTGAAATGAAACATGGAAGAAATGGAAACACATATTTACAAGGGAATGATTGTGTGATGTAAGACACAAAATAAGAAGAAAATTTTATTGGACTAAGAAGATAATATATTTAAAAACAAAAAACATCTCCCAATGACATAATTGTGATTTTTATTTCTTTTTTTCCAATATTTAACTTGAAATAGAACTCGCACTCACCTCCCGACCCATGTTTGATCTCCTCATGACACAAATTGTAATAGTTATACGAAGATGAAAGATTAATGAAGAGTGATTTTTAAAATTCCCAAGACACAACCCATGTGTTTTGATTTATTTTTCTATTTTTTATCAATTTTCAATAACTGGTAAGAAAATTACATAAATGAAAATCCATTCCTCAAATTCACTAAATAAAACCTCTCCCCAACACATAAATAGATGCTTTCCCAAAAGCATATTATAACAAGTTGAAAGAAAGAAATGGATACCATAAATAAAAACCATTCCCCCAAAAACATAAATTTTAAAAAATTATGCAATAAAAATTCATGTAAAGGTTGGGTGGGACAAGGTTATGGGCTCGTAATGTGGATATCAAGAATTTTGTTTTCATATGATTGAGGGGGATATACAATAGATGATTAATGTAAGGGTCATGGGAGGTGACTTGGATATTTTGATTCTCATGTGGTTTATAAAATGCCTCTATAATATCATTCACAACAAAGTGTGAAATTCATCTCAAAAGGTTCATAAACTGAGGAATCACAATCGAGGATGAAAAACACACAAATTGAAAACAAGTCCATAGGTGACCATGTCATGAAAGCTAATTTTATTCCATCATGTTGAGAAATAATCATTTTACAAATAAAAAATTTGTTCATTCAATTTTTTAGTGTTTTGAAATATGATTATTTATCCAAATTTATGATGAAAATTCAAAAAATTTGTGATTAATATATGACCATTGACTCAATAAAATGGTTAGAATTGTTTTTAGAAGTGGATGGTGAGTAATTGTGACTCTTTTTTCATATTTTTTAAGTTTTTTTAGTTGTTCTAGTTTATTATAAAGATTCACACACAATAAATAGAAAGAGTAACTATATTTTTTATGGGGAAAGTGGAAAAAAAAGTATCCAAATTAGTGTGGAAGAGAAGAGAGATAGTTATAGAGTGAGAAATATATTAAAGGGAAAGAGGTGCCCCTGGTTTATATTTGGTGGGTTTACATATCCATATAGTGGTGGGTCTATTTCAGTGGTTGGGAATTCAATGGAAGTTGATGTGGTTATGAGATGTGTTTACTCTCATGGTGATTCTTTAACGGATGTACATCAGCTCTGAATTTCTTTTTGTAAGAGGGGACTTCGTCTTGCACTAAACCAAATAGGAAAACCATAGAAATAATAAAAGGACCTTCCTAATGAGAACTAATCTTACATAGGAAAACCTGAAACCAAGAATTAAATAGAATTATCATTTTAACGTCATGAAATACCATTCACATAGTATGTTTATCATGGAGTGCATTATCCTTCTCTTTGTAGAGATTCTAATTCTCATAATAATCTAGTATAATCTCTTTTAGTACATTTAACTAAAAATATCTCTCCTCACCAAATTGTTTACAATAAAACATAAAATTTTTGACATCCCAAGATGACTTATGTTGGATTTCAACTCATTAATGACATAGTTTACTGAAAACTAGCCTAAATTGAGACTTCCAATGGGTGTTTTATAGGATGTTTGATAAGCCTAAAGTGCTTCACAAAGTCGTCCAGGACAGTCTATTAAGGTGGGTTTTACAATTATCTCAAGTACTCATTCACTTTTATGTTATAAATTTAATCCATTCCATTTGGGGGGGGGGTATACAGTTGATGTTTTATATACAACCACATTCTATTTGGTAAGAGATTACATGGTCTCATTACAAAAATAAATTACTAAGATTAATGGATTTTCTGACATTTGATTTTTTTTTGAAATTGTGCCAAACATTTGGTAAGTCAGACATGATTAACAGTACTCATGTGATTCCTTGAAGAGTGAAGTATAAAGGAATAAAAAAGTATAAGACCTTTTACGAGGTATATTGTGGTTCAAAGTGGCCACTTATTGGAAGTGAGTGGTATAATTCTAGTATTTTCATCTTCATCAATACATCTTCTAATTACCTTATCATTCCCAATTTTTCAATGATTATAATCTTCACAGAAATAGTATTTTGATTCACTTTTCAACTTTATATTTTATTCTTTTGATGAAATTTCTAGAAAAATATCAGAAACCATGTAGTTTACAATTGGGTCATACCATGGTGACATTAGAGTGAGAGATTAAAGGTTCTCAGTAGTGAATTTAGGATCAATGATTTCGAAATGAGAAGAATTAAAAATTATACTGAATTGATCATCCATAAGGTTTTATTTTATGGTTATATCTCTTGTTTCAAGGCCAAACTCATGATGAATTAAGATCCATCATATTAGACTCGGTTTAGAATCACTTTTCTTGAGTAAGAACATTATAGAAGAATGGTCTATAAAGATGATGGTTTTTTAACCAAAGAGATAGGGCTGTAATTTATCTATGGAGAAAACCATTTTTAAATGTTCTTTATTAGTCATTGTGTAGTGATATTGAGTTTCATCTGATTTTTTTAGGTATAATCGATGACATGACAAATTTTATCTCTTCTTAGTCCAAGACCAGTCCCAATGGCCCTATCAGAAGCATCAAACATCAAATCAAAGGGTAAGTACTACTCTACGATTTGGATTATCATAGAAGATATAATAATGGATTTGATTTCAATAAAGGATCTCATGCAAACATCATCAAAATGGAATGAGAAATAATTTCAGAGTAGCTGAGTGAGTGGGGGGAGTTACTACTAAATTTATGGATGAATTTTTGATAGAAACCAATAGGAACAAGGAATAAATGGATGTATCTAATTGATGAAGGTTCAAGAAGTGACTGGATCACTTGAATTTTGGAAGGATCAAATTCAATACCCTCGTTTGAATCAATGTTTCCTAGAACGATTCTTTTTTTATCCACAAAGTGACACACTTAAAAATACGTCATAAGGTTAAATTTGATACACTTTTCAATGACTAGAGAGATTTATTTCAAGTAGGATTCCAATGAATCACTATAAATTTTAAAGTAATAAATGAAGACCTCTAGGAAATGCTAAATGATTTTAGAAAATATACTCATCATAGAATTTAGGAATGTTGCAAGAGAATTGAGAAGTACAAAAGTCATTCTCTTATATGTATGTGTTCCAAAGTAGCAAGTTAATGTAGTGTTTTCATGGTCTTAAGGTGCGATTGGGATTTAAAAGTATTTGGTGTATCCATCAATATTGAAATAATACGACTTTATAACTAATATTTATATTGTTTGATCTGGGAATAGAAGAGGGAAGCTATCTTTTTGTGTTTAGAAATATAATTTCTGATTCTTGATGCACGCACACCATTTTTTTTACCTTGATTTTTGACCACCTACCCATGTTCATTTGTGACAAGAATTATCCCACCCTTCTTAGGCACCACTTGAATTGGACTAACGCATTCTTTATTAGGAATTGGTTAGATAATACTAGCTTGAAGAATCTTGGTGATATCTTCCTTAAAAACCTCAAGTATGAGTAGTTTTAGTCCTTTTTATGGTTTTCTAATTGGTTTGAATGTTTCTTCATTATAGATGTGATTCATACAAAGGGAAGGGTTGATTCCTTGTATTTTATATACGGTCCAAAAGAAATCATTTTTTCCTCTAACACCTTTACAAGTTTGGACAGCTCAATTTCAATATGTATAGAAGAGAAAATGACATGATAAGATTGATCATGGAAGATTAATTCATATTTTAGGATTCTAGGTAGAGGTTTTTGATTATTCTCATCTTTCATTTGTGTGTTAGACAACTTAAGAATGGAGGAATGGATTTTAATTTCTTCTGATTCATTTTCCATTATACTATCCACGACTGAGTAGTAGAGATAGGATTTGATGTAGGATTTTAGAGATCATTCAAGATTTTTTAGGTTGATAGAGCCTATGAATGAAAGGTACTCATAAACTTCCCCATTTATGACATGTTTATTCATAGTTAATATTTCACAATCTCCCCTATCATGTGAAAATTTATGAATGGGGTTCAATCAACTCTCAAAAGTGTATTTAGAAAAACGGATCTATAATAGAGATTGATCCTCAAATGGGTATCACATGGCTTGAAATTTTTTGAACTTGACTAATTGGTCACCGAACTGCATGGATAAGATGCTCGAATGGGCATAAGACTTAATTCAAGATATCAACTGGAATGTCCTTCCTATAATAGGGTGAGATTGTGAAGAGGTTGTCTCCCCTTTCAAGGTAAGGACATTAAAATTATCATGAAAGATAATATCACTAAGTAAGAAAAGGAAATCATTGATTATTCACTCAGGAATGGTAGTGATTTGATTGGATAACTGGATGACAACCCTCATTGGGTGGAAGGGAACTAGACCAAGGTTGGTGAAATGGATTTTGGCATGAAAGATATCAAGTATATTATCTTAATAAGTGCATATTTAATGTTGTAACTTCCAATTTTTCATATAATAATAAATTTCCCTAGGTCTTTGCACTTTATGGGTTTGAACCATTGGGTTGAAACATTCTCAATGGTCCTAAGTTGCCCATTATGGGTGCAAAACTCATTAATAATATTTGAATACATAGGAAATTTTCTGATAAAATCTAAGTGTGTGATGTTCAATTAAACACATAAAAAAATGTCAAGAATTTTTGGATCAGGTTCAAAGGATTTCCTTGGATAAGAGATATCTTGAAGAAAAGGAATTGGGTTCCTTGTAGGAATGGAAGGATGAACGGGAAGTAATTTAAGTTCCTTTTATAATTTTGTTTTCTTTTCATTTTCCAAATCAACATTTAAATTGGCGTTTGATGAATCTTCATGAGGAATCACTATTTTTTTTCCCGATATAAGTGCAATTGCACATACATTACCCCTGGGTTTGGGTAATGTTTGAGCTAGGAGTTTCAAAGAATTTGGTTATTGCTGCTAGAATAGGTGGGATGCTGGTTGGAAAATTTGGGTTTCAATGTTTTTAATGATACAACAGGTGAAGGAGGCAAGATCTTATAGGAAACATTCTCGTGGTTTCATGGAAGAAGAGGCTTTTCCTATATTATTATTTTCTCAATTTTGGTTTTGGGAAATCGATTGTATTGTGTTGGGAATTGGGAAGGCTCACTAGGATAGTGGAATCTAAGAGGAATAGGGGAGGATTTCTTCCTTGATGTTGATGAACAAAAGGATAATGTTGTTTGATGTTACCAACTCATTTCCCATATTTGAATTAGTGTGGGTTTTGATGAGGGAATTTAGGGGGATGAGATATGGGATTACCATGCCTCATGAACAAGTTATAGTTAAAAGACATGGGCTTAGAATGGGGTTGGTTGATGTTTCTAATGAACTGAAATGATATTTGGGGTTTGGTGTTCTACTAATCATATTCTTCATTGAGATACATTGGTCTAGATGAATCAGATTGATCATCATAATGTTGTGGACATGTGTCTATTGGATGAGCTAGTGAGCTTCAGATTCCAGAATCCTGGATTGGTATAGGGAACATAGATTGTGGAGAGGATGTGGTCGGGGATTTGGAATCGATCACTAGTTGTCTCACAAGATCTATATGTTGACTCATACACTCTATAATCTTCTTCATCTCTACTGATTTATTATCTTAGACATGTTTCACTTGACCATGTTTGACATGAGCATGTTCTCAAGTATAGAATTGTTGTGTGTTTGCAGGCATGTTATTTATGAGGTCTCATGCAGCTATAAAAGTTTTTTCAATAAGAGATCCACCACTTATAGAATCAATTAGAGTTCTCTCAATACCCAATAAACCCTTATAAAAGTGTTGAATCATGATTTGGTCAGGTATTTGGTCACATGGGAAGGTTTCCACAAGCTTCATGAACCTCTCCTAATACTTATTGAGTAATTAATTAGGAAATTGACTAATAGCACTTATTAACATTTTTATATATGTAGTACGAGAAGCATGAAATAATTTCCATTATAAGATTTTCTTCATGTAATTTTGTGTGGTTTTGGATCTAGGAGGGAGGTAGTAGAGCCATGACATTGAAGAGTCATCTATAGAGAAATGGAATTCTCAATGATTTATTTGTTCTTTATAAACCCCTTAAGTATTTATGGTAGATCACACCACTTGGAACTATTTTAGATGAACATGTGGATCCTCACTTGCTAACTTATGGAAATGAGGTATAAGATGAATCAAACCCGATTTGAGTTAAAAATAAGACTCTATATTTGTATATTTAATATCAAGGGGTTGGTAATTTATATTAGTGGAAATGAGTTATTTTATGGTATTTTCCTTAGGATTATCCATATCTAGAACAACCAGAGGGGAAATGAATGGGTTTGGAGTGATTTGATTTTTAATAATGTTCCTCTTAAGTTGGCGAAGAGTTTTCCAAATTTATAGGCCAAACAAATCTGATGTATTATTTGAGAGGCTATGAGGCTTCAAAGAAGTTTTTAATAGATGAGGAAGGCATGTTTTTCTTTTTGGGGTTTTCTTTCAATGATTTTTATGAGAAGGTAGGATTTTCATTTTGTCTTTTCATATTTTTTTTGTTTTTTTATTTTTTTTTGTTTTTAAAATTAAAAATACCTATTGGAAACTATTTCCACCTTCCCCATCAATGGACCCATTTGATGTATGGCCAATTGTCTTTATTGACTGTTCAATTGTCATGTTCTCTACTAATTTGTATAGTGGAACTCAGGTCGAATACTCAATGATGGTACATATTTTAGAGTCGGTTATTACTACATTGTGTTTTTAATAGGGGGTTATTTTTAAAGGTTAATAAAATTGATTAATTGATGATTATATATTTGAAAATTTGATAAATATTAGGGTGATTTTTTTATTTGGATTTAAGTTCACGATATTCTTGAGATATAATATATATTTCATTAAAATATCACCCACTTCACAAGATGATATTGATCCAAATTCCCAATTGTCGAGCCTTTAATAAAAGCCTTAACATAAATTATGGTTCGAATATAAATAAAAACACGTTTTAGTGTATTTGTGGTACCAATAGTCTGTAGAAACCACTCTTTAATGAAAACATTTCATTCATCCATGACATGTTAATTTCAAGGCACACAATGTTATCCTAATGAATATTCATCGAGAAAAATCTATCAATCACTTAACATCCTTAAATTATGAATAACTCCAATGGTACATTTACTCAACCATTTGTGTGGTTAATAATATGGATAGAATTTTAATGGTGATTTGTTAAAAGTAAAAGGGAAATAAAGGGACATAATAATTGTAGTGTGCTAACTTTCAATTGAATGAGAAAGCGGGAGAAGAGAATGGTTTTCAACATAATTTAAACATTTTTAATAAAATTAATAATAATCAATAGAAGTTATTTTAGAATAATTCATTATTAACATTAATAATGAAACAAAGATTCAAAAAATCACTTAGATTACAAATAAAAATGAACCAAAAAGAACACCAAATAAAGAGAGGAGGAAGGGTCTCTCACATGAAAACATGAGTTTGGAAGGTCTTACCAGGCCTTTGTAAAGGCTTTGGTTATGATAATGTATCCTCATATATTCTAAAATTATAGAGCTTTTCTAGGAGAAGAGGGGGATATATTCATAACCAAAGGTGATAGGTTTTTTGCATTCCAAATATTCCCCTCAAGTTGGATGAAAAAATTGATAATTCAAATAAGCAAATCTAGAGAAATATTATCCATCAAATATGTAGAAATAGATGTTTTTGGTATACCCTAAAATTTTGGTGTCCATTAGACTTTTTTAACAAATTTATGTATTTTTTACTAAACAATGTTACAGTGTCCATTTTTATCCAAAATATTTATAAGGAAGAAAAGTGAATGGGTTTTGGAATAGTAATATTTTCTCAAATATTAAAAATTTATTCTAACAAGTAGGCCTCCTATATATTGGATTTTAAAATGAAATATATCATTTAATTTTGAGGTTTACATTAGGAGAAAATACAAGGATTATGTCTAGATTTTAAATCCTAGAAAAAAGCATGGGATGGACATTAATGGATAAATTGTGCCCCTTATTGGTGAATTTGGGGCTTTAAATTTTTATCCACAATTCATTTGGATAATCTCAAACATATTATGGAGTTTTATCAAATTTTGGATTTAATAATGAGTCCAGAAATATTATCATTTTGTCTGGTCCATTTTTGACAATAGATTTGTTGTTCCCTCTTGTGTGGTTCATATAACTCTTAAAATGGCCAAATTGGAAAATTCCCCATTCTAATAATACTTTTGAATACTCATCAGAAGTACAAAAAATTAGAATAATATAATTTGAACTAATATGTTGAATGATATGATCAGAACATTAAACAATAGTTTAATTAAATGAATTAGAACAATTCTATTTTTATGTGTTTATGATCAAAACATGAACATTTATTGGAAATTAATAACATTGATTTGAAAAATATATAATGGGAATAATGTAATATCATGAATAATTATGTAATATCATATAAAATTTTATGTCTATGAAACATCAAGAATATTCTATCACTAGGATTCTACCTTTTGCGAAATGTAATAAATAAAAACCCCTCTCATCCCTCAATGTATCTAGATAGAAGTTTCTAAAGATTTTGACCTTGGAATTCTTCCATAATAAATCTTCATACTGCCCAACCTTCTAAGGAATATCCTAAAAATTATTGGATGTCCCTTGGAAATTATATAATTCAAGATTAACCATCCTACCTATGTGTGTATGGATTTTCTTGAAGATGTTCAGGACTGACTCAATCAAGAACTCACCTACATGAGGACCTCCCTCCCTAGTGAATGTAGGTTGATTCCACAGTTGAAGCTCTATAATTATCTTATAAATTGAAGCTATGTCTCAAATAGTATCAATCTCCGTGGATCACATTACCCTTAGGAAGATTTCATGGAGATGGAATCCAATTAGATTCTTTGAAGCCATAAAATGTTATAATGCGGCTATGTTAGGATCGTATCGATTAACACTCCCATGATTCTCAATTAGAAGATGAAGAGGAAACATGTTCTATCAAATACCAATGAACTCCATTGACCATG
The DNA here is from genome assembly GCA_963277665.1 of Viscum album. NCBI lineage: Eukaryota > Viridiplantae > Streptophyta > Magnoliopsida > Santalales > Viscaceae > Viscum > Viscum album. The sequence goes on along the minus strand of OY728165.1, from coordinate 1,890,418,468 downwards.
TGTCATAAAAAAGGTTAACCTTAAAAGGTGATAAAAAATGAGAGACACTAACTCAAGGTTTCTATAAATATAACTGAAAAAGTTAATTAGAACAACATAATACTTTTTTATTCTTATCAGGAATCATAGGAAATAAATTTCATAGTTCATATGAATCAATATATTACATGATATAAATTTTTCCCTATCATGAAAATTGAATTTCCATATATATCTTTTTCTGAATATTACTATTAATGCATATTCATCTTATGTTATTTAGAGACATAAGTGAAAATGTAAATAAATAATAACATCACTCAATAAGTGAATCTCCCATGGTAAAATAACATCAAAATTGTAATAAGAGGAAAACATGAACAAAAATACCATATATCGGACCTCAATTTTACCCTAATAATGGGTTATATAATAAAATTAATGAGCTTTTAATTTATTCCAAAAACATCTTACCCTCAATTCCACCATTCCCAAATAGTATCATAGAATGAAAAATACCCAGAGCTCTAAATCCTCTTTGTAGCATCCCCCAGAATGATGATCCTTCAAGTGACCAAACCTACGTTGGATACATGACATCAAGAATACCATCATTTATTCCATAAGAAAGAAACTAGTAATTATGATGTGAGGAATATAGTGGGGAGATTCTACCCCCTATAAGAAAAAAGGAATACCATGGAATTAGTAACCATGTTGTGAAATTATTAGAAACAAAATAATAAAAAATATCTAACCAAGATGAATAATGGAAAAATTAAATTATCTAAACAATAATAAAAACAATTTCCATGTTCGGATAAAATGTAACAAAATTATATGATGGTAGTCCCATAAATAAGAGATTAGTGGCATCTATAAATTCACAAATGCCTCTATTCCAGATCCCTTATCAGTCTCCTCTCCAAGCTCTAACCTGAACCCCGAGAAGATAAATAACACGGTCCTTTTCCCTTGTACTAAACATCATCCATAATATATTTATAGGTAGAAAACAATGGCCCATCTAGGGTGTAAGTACAACACATTAACTAAACTCTTATGTGTCTTAAAAATCCAGTTGGAGAAATATAATCATTACAATAAAATAATAATCTGGGTATTAATTTAATCATTTCACTAAATTCATAAAATATTCTTGATTCCCCTCAACATCCAGGTTGACACTAAGGGACTTCCCAACATTCTTATGTGACCTACTAGATATATCTGTCTAGGGAAAGATCCAAATGTATTAGGAAGGATCAAAAAATAGTTGGAAGATTATTTTATCGAGGATGAATCACACAAAACATTTCACGATATAATGGCCTCTCCGTGAAGGATTTATATAATATTACACTCGATCATTTAATGATAGTGAATATGGTCCTCAAACTACAAATATAACCATATACTCCACCCATTGTCATTGTGTACTAGTGAACCTAGCCCACAGCTAGTATGAAATCACGCACCAAGTCCTCAAGAATTAACATCATCATGATTTATGTCATGAAGAACTCAATATGCCATAAAGCATCTGATTTTTCATCATCATTCACAATAGTTTCATATAAACATAAATATTATGCAATAAAATAAGAAGTTCAACAACACGCATACCATATATATCATCATAAGACATAATTATTAATTTATCAAATTTTAATTTATAAAGACAAATATATTTCATTTATTTAAGTTCCTAATTATCCACACAATTATATCAATCATGTTTCCTTATTATTATGGACTTGTGATTATGATCATGGACTTGTGGTTATTATCATTAAAATTAATAAATTCTATCCAATGTTATTCTATATCAAGAAAACAATACCATGAATATGTTTTGCCGATTTCTACATTAAGTTAATAGTGAAAAAATTACCAAATCGTCATAGGGATCTAATTTCAAAATGAAAAATTCCTAACATTGTTTTTAGATGGAACACCAGTTGGTTGGATGAAGGTAAGACCTTACAGCCAATGGACCTAATATAATCCAATGAAATAAATAAACATTATGTAATAACAATAAAAGGGTATATTTCATCCTTTTGGTCATGTACACTAAATTTCTGTGTGATTTCACCTATTTCATGTGATAATGACAACCAAAAAAGATGTATGGGATATGATTTTGGCCTTTGACCTAAAAATATAATAATATGCATCAAAATACTCACATCTATGGTAGAGATTGGCTTACTCCTTATCATCATAGAAAACCAAAACTCCATTAACAACAAATCAAAAAAAGCAATAAAAAATAGAAGGATTGTCTTCAAAATCTAGTTTTGGAACACCTAGATCCAATGTGGTCATGCTTCTAGTTTGAAGTGGATTCCCTGAAATCCCCATTGAATGGGATATAGAGAAATATTTTCATAACATTTAAATTACATGGCACTGGAGGCTTTAAAAAATGTATGGGATGACTAATTCATGAAATGAATTGGTTTCACATCATGGAATTCTCAATTCCCAAATATGCTGAGAAAACAATTACCTAGAAATAAAAATTTATCAGAAAAAAAAAATTATGTTGTGAATTAATAACAGGAATTCAAATTTTGATTCATATATTTCTCTGAATCCATTCATTAAATTTCTAGAACCAAGGGGTGACAAAAAAATCACATCATGAATTAATTCCACATCCGGAACTCATCTCCCCTTCATCTTCTTCCTACTCCACAACATAAATTACCCAACACAAGCCCAAACTACCCAGGGCTTTATAATTGGGATAAAAAAACTAACTAGACTCAAAGTGGTTTAAAAAATATAGAGGGATACAACTGAAGAAATATGAGATCTTACAACTTTTTTGTAAAATTGACCATTTTATTATTTATTATTATTAATACTTTTTATATAAATTATTAATAAATTTTGTTTTAATATATTATTAAATTGATTAAAATGTGTCATAATATGATAAACATTTTTTGAAATTGATTAATTTTTTTATGATAAAATACAAAACACATAAAAACATTTCATGGAAAAAATATCCATTTTTTTAAATTGGATAATATTAATCAGACACCCTTAATTATTTATATCCTTATCATTAAATAAATTCATATTTTTGTAACAAATAATTATTTAAAGTCTATATTCATAATTATTATTGGTGAAATTAATGATCATCTATTTATTTACTTTGAGATTTCATACTTGAAATTTTTTAATGATATATAACAATGAATTTTCATAATTTTTTATAAAAAGATATAGAGTGATTTATTTTAGAATTAATTTTTTGTAACATAATATATTTTAAAGAGTTCAATTTTAAGAAAAATACATTATAAAATCTCATTTTGTTACAAAATGTTTTTGGTTTTCAAAAAAAAGGATTACACTATGTTTTTGGAAAAAAGGTATTAATAATTAGATTTGTTTTCAATATAAATTATCATTATAAAAAATATATTCTAAATGATTATAAAATAAGAACTTATGAAATGTTATATAAAATTAGTAATACCAAAACATTTGTGAAATTTTACTAGGCCTATTTTTCTAACACCTAGTATGCACACTTATGTGATTATATGAAACACTCTTGTATGATAAAGGAAACAAGGTATCATTAATTGATACGATATCATTCAATTAATATGAGATGAAATCTATTTATTTGGGGTGTGACTATAGTTCACTTGTAGATCTTGAAGCTATGGATAGATTTTATTTTATTTGGTATGTTTATGTATTGGTTATCATGGAATGTTTCTATTATTTTATTTTGGTTTTCTTCATGTTGGTACTATTACTCTGAATTTTTTTTAAATGTAAGTTAGTTTATTATTTTGATTATTTATATAGGGGTTATTTATTTATTCCATTCCCAATTTTGGTAGTTATTTTATTTAGTACTATTTATTTAATATTTATGGATGCCAAATGTATGGGTGTACCATGCTAGATTATTATATGATATTTTCTTTTATTTTATTATAGATAAAGGAAAAACCATTCCCACCACTTGATTTTTTTTACTCCTTGGAACTAGTTACTAGATTTATGTGATTTGGAATGTGATTCATGCCTTATACTGGACCAGTTCAGGTATCAGTATGATGGTAGTATGAATTAATTAAGTATGAAATATTATTAGAGAACCATATTGTTATTTGTGTGCATCTTAGAAATAATAAGGCAATGCATTTTAGAACATAGGATGTAAAAAATGATTAGGTAACTAATCAATACATATAATGTTGATACTTCAGTTTCATGAGAAATCAAGAGTTTAGATGAAAATATGCATTCTTACATTGCTTATTTTGATAGTATTTAATTCCCCAGGTAGATGTATCAATTATTTTGGGGGACTACATAGAATATTAGGATGATGGATTTAAGGAACTATAGTTTTATCATTATCTCAAATGGTCTAGTAAACCTTTTATATCTAATGAACATGGTCTAAGAAGCACCATAGAGTCAACAACATGATTAATGCATAGTCATCCAAACCTTGTTGAAACACCATTCACCACACTACATCCCTATTGGATTTTTTATTATCACCATATTTTATTTCTAATGGATCCTAATGTGGGTTACTCTATTTAGGGATAGATAAAATATATTCCAATTACATGTTGATGTTGTTTATATTATCTTTATAATAAAATTAATTTTTTAAATTAATTTTATGAAATAATTTCATTTTAAAATTGGTTTTTAGAGGGTTAATTGTAAAGGATTTTGAATCTCTTGGAGTATGTTTTCATAAATGATTGGTTTAAAAATAAATTATAAAAAAATATTTAAATGAAATATAACCATATAATTTTTTGGTTTAGAATCTATTTTAGTGATTTATTTCAAAATAAATTTTGATTTTACAAGGTGTTATTTCCAAGATTGGTATTTTAATTTATAGAAGTTATGGAATTTTTAAAATGAAATAGGTTAATATATATATAATTGGAAATATGAAATAATTTAAGTTAAATTTTAAAAACTATAATATTTTTTTTTGTGTTTTAAAAAAATTAACAATATAATATTTGTGTGGGATTCTTATTGTAATGAGGTTGATTATTTTTAATGTTATCGTAAATATTTTCACATTTACATATAGGAAAGTTGAGTTATTATGTTGTGAAATGGATTTTTAGAGTTTTTAATAGGAATAAGGTTTTTTTATGTTCTATTTTTATTTATATAATATGTTTTTATACTCTTTTAAAAAACTAATTATTATAAAGAAATATATTTTATATTGTGATATGTATTGTTAAATTTATGTTTTTTTAATCAATTGGTTTTAAATAGGAATTTGGTTTTGGAGAAATGAGGGATGTAGGTGTTTAATACATATACATTTATCTATAAAATGTTCCTCCTAGTAAGATCATGATGGAATATAGAAAGCCTATGTCATAGAATGATCCCAATGGTGATTTATTTTATCATTTATATGTAATCCTTTTTGTTGTTTTCTATACCTGGAATCTGACATGAGTGGTGGAGTTTAATGTGGATTCCATGTTGATGACGGTTAGTATTAATTGATACATGTTTCTTCTTATGAGGTGTGTTCTTGGGTGTAGTCTAGATTTAAATTGATTTTTTTTACTTATATACCTTGAGCATAGATCTGGATAAGAATTTAAGGTGCTTCTTGAGAGGTTTATTATTAAGTGTTCTTCCATCATTTTTATAGAGTTTTTTATTATTTATAGAGGTATTATTGAATTTTTGTTTGGTAATTCCTTTTGAGATCTCTATGAAATTATATCCTTGTGTAGAGACTTTTTTCTTAGGATATTTTACTGGGAATACATTGGTATATGTTTGAGTAACTAGGATGGGAGGAGGTTATATGTTAAACAAAGAGTGTTACCAATAATTCTCCAAAACTTATATATATATATATATATGTGTGTGTGTGTGTGTGTGTGTGTGTTAAATTTTCTTATTGAATAAATAATGTTTGTCCAAATTATGTATATAGTATAGTATAAACACACAAAATACTACAAAACATTATTTCATTAATTCTAAATACTGCATTTATGGAATAAATATAGCTATGAAAATAGTAACTAATAAAATGGGATAATAAAAAAATAAATAATATAAATAGAATTGGAAAATGTGGATATAGTTGATATATTAGAATTATCCCACATAAAAACATAATTTTCAAAAAAAAAGAATATCAATAATACAATATAAAGTTTATAAATTAGATTTAAATAACCATGATAGTTAATTGGGTGAGTGATGAATTATGTAATCAATGGGATTTTAAAGGGGTAATTTGACTTTTAAAATAGTAATGTGGTCGTTTGAATGAAAGACTAACAATTAGAATAGTAAATTGACCTACAAATAGTAAAATTTCATATAAATAAAATTTATCATGATGAGTTTTAAAAAATATAAATATTCTAATTTCTTAAAATTAATATCATGATTAAAAACTCAAAGAAATGAATAACAACATTTTTAAAACATCATTATAATGTTATTCAAAAAAATCAAAAAATTTATGCTCATATTAAAAATTTACTATATTTGAAAACTATTTAGATAAAATAAGTTTCATTTTCAAAATCATCACATCCAACTTTTCTGATTGTGATTTTTTTCAATATTCTAAAAACCTCAAATTTTATGTGAGTGAAAAAATAAATTTTTTATTTAACTGGTGTGTTTTATATTACATAATTCAATATGAAATAATGACCTAGTATATTCTATTAATAAAATCATGTCCAAAATAATGTTAAATTATTTAAAAAATTCATTAAATTATACTTTTAGATGTAAAAAATATTTTTATGGTTTACAATCTACCAATATAAATCAATTTTCTATTTCCCACCTCCCTATTTAATTAAATATTTAATTCAGTTTATAAAGTGTCTAGAAGTATTAAAAATATTAATTTATATTAATATATAATTCTAAATGTCAAAAATATAACTATTACTTGGTTTACCATGGATATTATTATTTATTAAACATTTTATCCTAAAAACACCCCTCTTATCAAATATAACTTCACTATCTCCCTTCCATGGAAAAAAACATCACTCCCACCTACATAAGCTAAATCACTAACAACATAACATATCATAATACTCATAAAGTACATAAGGATGTTCTAGGGTCATAAAGACCCAATATATAAAGATTTTAAGGGTTGTGTAAGAAGAACAAATTCAATAAATAGGTAATGTCTTTCAACATTTTATTTAATTTTCCCTTTAAAATTATCTTCCATTTTCCTATATGATAAAAAAATTATTGAAAAAATTAAATTTTATATTGGCTTCATCTTGACAATGTTAATATCCTATATATTTTTAATTTATATTATAATCATATATTATATATCTTACTTCAACTTTTAGAAATTTCTCATTAATGGTCGATTAACTGACCACGAGGACATTTCCAACTCTAAACATATCACCTCATTTTTTGAAGGTTATAATTAATTACCAATAATATATAAATTTATAAATATATGTATTTCTAATATTGTGGAGTTAATTTTATCAATTTTTACAATTAAATAATCCAAATTTTTTAAAAAAAAAATAAGACATGATAATTTTAAGGGAAATATAACATCAATTAAACCTTTAACAAAGAAAACAAAAATATAGAATCGGATGATTATAATATATCAACACTGAAGAAAATTAACATAATTCTATATAAGTTTCTTGTTTTCATAATTGATTACTTACTATACTGGATGAAAAAAGTTGACAAAATAAAGTGGTTTCAAATTTAAGGGGAATCTCAAACCCAACTCATTCCTTTTGGGTTATCTCATCTTTATCTTTATTTTAAGTATGTATTTTTCTCTTATGTATTAAAAAATTTATTTCACTATTAATTTCTTCATATTTACGGTTTTATTCATGTTTAAACAGTGTGTAAACTATTTATAGAAAAAATATAGAGATTTTCTAAAGAGAAATTATTTTCCAATACATATCATTGACTCCTCTTGTTCTTTTTATTATCCACTAAATTACTATAAGATTTTTTGAAAAAATATAAGATTCATTATTAATTTAGGAACTGTAAAGGTGATTTAATAATTTATTCATTATAAAAACTGAAGGAAATATATATCTCTATAAGGTATTATTTCTTTAGTATGACTGATATATGTTATCATTCCATATGTGATAAATAATTATGAGAATTTTATTATATGATAGGTGAGTCCTGAATATATATCTCTCCAATTAATTGAGTAATGTGATATATATCATGAGATTATGTGTCTTATGAATAAAAAAGATTCTGTATTTTTTTATAATTATAATGTTAAGATTTATTAACATGTGAAATGCGTGAATGTGATACTATATTTTTTGAAAACATGTTCATGGTAATTGAAAACATTATTATAAGGTTTCATTTTGATAAATATTCCAAATTCTATTCCTTTTTCAAATTATTAAATCATGACTATGGTGTTATTATTTTGATTTCTATTTTATAATGTTGACTATCCTAACCCATGTACTATTGATTCCTATCACTTATTTGATCCATGTTATTCCTCTCCTTTATAGAATTTTAACTCTCCCATTTAATTAATGTATATCATCAGTTTATTACTAGTATTTAGAATAAAATGAGATATTTTAAAGGACTATGATGAATGATATAAAATATTTTTTATGTTTTATTATGTACTGGTGATGTATGAACCTAATGTTTCCAAGATACTAAACCCTAATATTTTGGAATGTATTACTATTTTGTTATTTCCCCTAAAATTATGTAATAGTCCTATCAAAAAATAGTGTGTTGATATAGTTAGTATCATAGCATGGTTTAGACCACTAGTGAATAACCATAAATTTTTATAAAAAACATTATTGATAAGTGTGTGTAATGAATAAAATAATATATTTTGGAAATGTTAGTGGTTTGTGGTCTCTAAGAAATGACATCACTATTTAGACACTACATGTGGATGTGGTTCTAGTACCGATTAAACAATGTGTAATAACCCTAATAAGGGTTGGTTGGGTATTTTTTTTGTCCCAAAATTCATCTCAATCTTCTTGAAGTGAATTTTTCTTAAATAATGGACACATCTCGGCCCACAAGACTATTCTGAAGCAAGGCATTGAGAGTACATAAGATTTAATTTTGAGTGTAAATCTCAATTTTATCACACAAATTTTCATTACCTAATAGGAAATGTCAGTTGAACCAATTTGTATGAATTCTATAAAATCCATCAAGAAAAAATGTATATGGACACACACAACTTTATTCACATTCATGAAACCTCTATATTAGTGCACAAGTCCTTTGTGTGATAAGGGATATTTTAAATCATTTCCTTACATGATTGTTCTCCAACAAAAATTTAACGAGTGGTACATATCCAAATCTTGTGAAAACATGTAAAAAATTTTGCAACATGGATGAAGGTGTGAATCCCAGAACATGGATATTCAATTTTTCTATAAATAAAGAATCTATATTTTTTAGGATGACCTTGGTAAGTTGAAGATTCGAACTGTCATTTGTGAAACCCTCACTTTCATGAACTCATGTGACCCCAAATTCCAAATAGATTAAAATAGGTATATGACCTATAATAACAACATCATATAGTCTATAAAACACATCCAATTATGTTAGATGTGGAATCATGTGACTTCCACTATTGTATATAAGGGTTCATGTGGGATAATCCTACTTCCTAAAATTTCTTCTTTCACACAACACCAAATGTTCCATAGAACAATGTCTCATAAATCCTTTTACCATAATAATTTTGCAGACCAATTTTCAGGAAACAATAAGGGATCATTAAACTCCAAAGCTTCATGATAAAAAATTATGGTCCATGACCCAATACATCATTAATCCAAATATAGTTGCATGCAAGTTGATTGCTCTTGTGAACTGTCCCATCCATGCTCGGTTTACTTGTAAGTTATCATCCAATAGGTTGGTACCATTTAACCTCAAGTCCATATCCTTTTCTAAAATAATATATTGGAAAAAAATCACCTTTTACTTCTATGCATAGTAACCCTACGAATTGGAACCCTTGCCTATCACCCTGATTAGGTAATCATAAAGGGAAATATGTTGGTTTTCCCTTAGATAAGGCCTAGGGTCATATACGCATCTTACAACCCTTACAAGGAATGCGTATCCCCAAGTGTAATCCCCACTCACGTCCGATATGAATTAATTTAAACTACATACCAGTCACTTTGAGATATAAGACTAAAAACAACATAGAATACATGTCCTAGAAATGAATCATTAAACTGAATGAAAATGTCATCATCATAAAATGTTAAACTACTTGAAAATATCATCACAAAAGAAAGTTAAAGTGTATCCATAATCTATTTGATCATCATTAGATACCTCTAGTGATAAACACGAGATGATTCTCCCTTATTTTAGGAAACATACACATTTCATCGCAAAAAAAGACCTTATAATTACTTCGTCCATAACACAAGCATGATTATCACTAGAAGCTAAAATATATAGACCAGTCTTATTGTATGAAATTAAAATATGTAGTTAAACTACATATATTTTGATCCATTTATCCAAAAATGTCATGTTTTATGCATCCCTGAGAATCAATCTTGACATTAAGACACTATAAAATATCCGCATGTCTTCCCCCTTGGTGGAATCAACCCCAATGAGTGATCATTCTCTATAAAGGCACACTTGACATCTCATCACCCAAAAATAAGTTCCCTAACAGACGTCGATGTCTCTTTGTGACGAAAACAAATACCTAGTGTAGTACCTAAAAAATGTATATGTTATAGATCCCAAAAATTCCTTAAACCTATGATCATGTACCGACAACATCAAAAATCGATGACCCAACCTTATGCATTGGAATATATATCAAATTTGATGAGTATGAGGCATACACGGAAATGATAAAAAATTCCTTATTCCACTGGTGCAAGTTTTCCCCTGATGAATATTGGATTGCATGGGTTAAAAACTTATGATTATTGATACATGATATTCACTTAACATCAAAATGGGAATAATTTTGCAAATTACCAACACACCCAACATGTAATGACCCTAAATCCAATAACTTGAAGAAAGTGTGTTCTTCATTAAATTGGAATTAGTAAAAATGAAAAATCTTAAAATACTGACCAGTTTAGCTGTTTTAGTGAACTATATATATATATATTATCCATTTTAAATAGGGATATAGAATACAAAAAATATAAATTAAAAATATTTTTAATCCTTGAACACATTCGAATAATTCTTCTTCATATCCTTTGGAAACAAAAAAAACATGGGTGATATCAAATACTCAGTATAATGGCCCATAATTTGCAAAAATTGAAATTAAATGTAAATTTAATAATATTAATTATATTACATAGTAACACCATTCCCTAACAATATATATTTAGTGTCTTTAAAAATTGGTAAATATAAATAACTCATTGATAAAGCATCTACATCAACACCTACTTATTCCACCATAATTAGAACCCCATTTGACACATATTAATTAATAAATTTATTAATATCATTGGAAAATAAACACATAAAAGGTTGATCTATGATAATAAATAAGGTTAAAATATGGATATAGCAATCGTATCATAATCATAAGACATAATAATGAAAGAAAAATATTTGAAAATTATATCTGGCATATGAAAGATCATGATATCACGTCATGTGATAAATCCTATAGGTTTATAAAGAATGTATTTGATATTAATAGGAGACAAAAAATTGTGTCATACACATGATAATATAAAATCATTTCAATATTAGTCAAGGATATTTTCCAAGAGCATCATTGTTGAAAAAGTCATAGACTGAACCGTGTTCACTCCCTATTCCAACCCTGTATTACTAAACTGAGTCTATTATGCTTTCCATCTCAGTATTACTAAACCGAGATCATTTATTATTCCATAATTTTTTATCTCATAAGATATAAATCATCACCCAATGAATTGGAGTCAGTAATGGGTCCCACCCATCACATATCGAAAACCATAAATATGTGTGCCAAAAGAACACAAATCATTCATCATATCAGAACCCATAGAATGAAATGGATTCTCTAAACGTCATTAAATGATATCAAAACCCATTGAAAATAAATGGGTTTTATCAATATCATTCCATCGTAAAAATAAAAAAGCTTTAGAATAATATGGTTTAGTATCCTTGAAACAATATCCACATTAAAGCTCAAGTGTCATTAAATAATGTTATCATATATTGAAAATTATTTTTGGAGATCATATGAAAAAAAAATAGAAAATATAATTTAATCTTTTAAAACAATTTATTTTTTTTAATGACACACATGTTTAAAATAAAATAGTTTATTTTGAAATATCCTTGTATGATTGAAAGTGAAGCATGAATGTAGTAAGGAAACATGAATGCGTAAAAATTTGTTCAGTCTGTATATGTTAAAAAAATTCTCTCTAACATAATTGAAACTAATTTATAGGGGATTATATAATGTTATTTACTTATTCTCGAACCATATTTATAATTATTACATCATATATGATCATATTATCTCCCGTTTGTTTATAATATTTCATTATTAATCTTCTTTCAGGTGTCAAACGCTTCATTTTCTTATGAATTTTTTGACATATAAGTCCAAATTATTTTGAATAGGATATAGTAAAATCATTTAGGGAATGATATTAATGTAATATATATTATATATATTAATTATATAGATTCATATAATCATTATTTAATGGTTAATATGGAAAATGAATCGCATCATGCTGTGGAGATGGTAAGCCGTATGTATGCACGAGAGATGGTATCATTCCATTAAGAGTAAAAGAGTGATAAAGTGGATGGTATATTTTTTTTTGAATAAATACCATGTTATAATTATTATTAATATATATTATTTACTTCATTATACCAATCCAAATAAATAGTGATGGAAATAGATTACAACACAGTGTGGGGATGCTAAGTCATACATACACATGCATTATGCTTTTGTTTTTAATAGAATGGATAGAAGGTGGAATATGGTTGTTCCATAATCATAGTAACATCTCAAAATTTATATTATACTACAGTCATTAATTTAGAATTGAAAATCCCTTGAAGAGGATGTAGAAGAAGAAATAATCTTGAAATAATCGATAAAGATTATTACCACTAATATGGAGAACTTCTTTCAGTTAAACTCTTAGGGACACTAAGGTTGATATCTTGAGAAGACTAGATCCAATAGAATGTGTCTATGAAATCTGATAAGTGAAATTGGTAAGGGAAGGTCGATATTTAAGTCTTAATGGGATGAGAAATTGTGAGGGAGGAGGTTCCCCTTTATAATTGATGCAAGGGGAACTTTTTGAATTTTTAAAAATATTAATTTCTAATAAATTTAATCTCAATCAAAATAACTCAAAAAGAAAATGAATTCAAATAAAAGATGTTATAATATAATAATATCATAAACCATTATATTTTAAACATGTTTTTTTTTAATTATTTTTAACCTTAACATTTTAATTAACCCCTAATTAACCAATTTTAAATTTCAATATGGTAACTACATTTTCAATTTTATAAGTTAGTAAATTTTACATATGTAACGTAAATTAAATCATAAATGAAAAATTTATAAAATTTTTAGATCATATTATTTTTTTTCTATTTTTAAATATGTTTTATATTTTTTTTAAAATGCCATAAAATATTATTTTCATAAAATATTATTTCTATCAGTTTTAAAATTTTTCGTTACAAAAAATTTTAAAAATCTCAAGATAAAAAAATCAATATAAATATATTATTATATCCCTAATAGGTCATGTTCATCTATGAAATTATTTTATCAAAATAATTATATTATATTTTAATTATTTTGATATTTTTTTTATCATTTATTTTAATTTTCCATTAATCAAATAATTACCACATCTGTATTATGTAATTATTTAATATATATATTTTTCACTAAAAATTAAAAATAAAATTTCATGAAAATATTCAATTATCTAGATTTATTAATAATATATATTTATTTTTTTTGTGACCTTATATAAAAAAATTTATATTATTTAAAAGATGAATGTGACATCATTAAATTTAATTAAATAAGATTTTATAAATAAAAAAAATATCTTTTAAGTGTCTTAAAGTGTCAAGTAAAATTTATAACAAGAAAATATGTTCATAAGGTTAAACATATACATTTATATTAATTCATAACATAACAATTTTCCCATGTAGACACATATAGGATATTAAATACAAAGAAAGTGACATTATGTGTCTTTGTCTGATTTAAATACTATATAATTAATTTTTTGGGTAAATTGTCCATTAAACAACATTATTTTGATCCATTGATTTTAAGGGGATAATTTTAATCATCTAGTAATTTCTTTCATGTTTTACGGTCATTTTATATACTTTATAATTTTATTTTTATCATAAATTACTAAAATTTCCCATAACTGTTAGAATAAAATTTTCTAATGTAACTCTTCATAATGGAAAAATATAAAAGGGGAACATTCACTAAATTTGATCCTTATGATTATAAATTTGTAATCCCTTTTTCAAAATAAAATACATATAATTTTCAGTGTTTATTTTAATATAAAACTAACAAACATTCATTAGAAAATGATTTTCAAAAAAATAATTTTAAAAAATAAATTTTTTTTCATTATAACATCTTGTATAAAATAATTTTCAAAAAATAACTAGATTATTTTTAGTCAAAAATAAGTAATTAAAATTTAAAACTAATCAGAAACATAATTTTAATTTATAATTAATTTAAAATAAAAATATTGTTATAAATAAAAAAGTATTTTCACTAATTATTATATGTTTTCAAGAAATTATAAAAAATTAAATTTATGATAATTTTGACATTCTGAATTCAAAAAATAAATTTATTTTATCAAATTAATTTACTAGTAGTTCTAAAAATAAAAATTAGATAAAATTATTTTTAAGGAAAACATATTTTTGATGTATAATGTAATTTTACTAAGAATTATGTGATCTTTTTTTAACAACTTAATACATTTAAATTGAGTTATATTTATTTCATTTTTTAGTTATTAATATTTCTTTCTATACAATTAATGGTTGGGTTATAACATTCATTTTATAATAATAGTGTCTCGTGGTAGATTTAGACTCACGATTACGTGGAATACAAGCCATTGAAGAATTAAAATTATATAAAGAGAAATATTTCATAAAAATATCATGGTGTTACACTCAATATAGAATAATTACAATACAAGATATCATGAAAAAATAAGCACAATAAACATACAATGGTAAATAGCAGAACATTCATACTATTTAAATAAATTTACCATCATGACTAGGTATGTAATAATCAATATGGAAACATAACTAACTAGACACACAAGACATTTAAACAATAATTGAGAATGAAATGAATCCAGATATAATTTCATAGACAATATCTATTGGATAATAATATAATTTTATTATTAGTGAAGTAAATTCTCAGTTATTGGACATCATGATATCAAGAATCAAGATACCTCAACCATCGTGACCTTTAAAAATATAGTTTAAAACTACTGATAGAAACCAATTTAATTTGAAAAATTAAATATTAATAGGATTAATATTGATTCATCGAGGGTCTATATAATTTTGTTCCCCACTCATTTACATATGTAAAATGCATTATTCATATATCAAATAATCTATTTCAGTTATGTATAGTGTGACTTATCAAAAAATATTCTTATTGGGTGAAGGATAAAGATTTATCAATATTTTATAAGTGAATAAAATAACAATAAAATTATAAATAATATATAAAAATGGTATATGTTATAGGTAATAATCATTTCCATAATAAATAAATCGGATTTTTTAGGAAATATAATTTCTATTTTTCATTGTAAAGTGAATATTTAATGGGAATGTTAATGACTACAAAAATGATAAAAGAAAATAATGTCAATACTTTATGTGGAAAAAAATGATCAAAAACCATCCCATGTAGGAATAAGGATGGTTTCAATACAAGACATCTGTAGTGTATTATATGTTAAATAAATGTCTGTTTTTATTTAAGAATAGTATTATAAAAAATATCATTAAAATAATTATTGAGGAAAATATCCATTTCATTTTTGAAAATAAAATTCTAAAAAAGAAAGTCCAAAAAAACATTTTCAAAAAAAATTTCATTGAAAATAATCCTGGAAAATTATAAAATAATATTTAAAACATTTGAGTGGTTATGTTGGCTACAAATTCCATTTATTTCGTACACATTCAAATAAAATATTCTTTTATTTTTTTTGGTAAAATCCAAATAGGTCGTGTCTTGGAAATGACAATAAGATTACTTCAAAAAAATTAAAAGCAAAAATTGGTTAAATAGCACTAATTAATAATTTTTAAAATAGGAAAAAAATGAAAACAAAATTAAAAACGTGGTTTCAGAAGAAAAAGGATTTCCAACCCAATAGAAATTTTCAGTTTGATATTATTATAACCTTTTCTTTATCATTTTATGTACCAATGTTTTGAAAATTGTAATATTACATGAAAATGTTCATGTATAACCATATGATGAGAAAATTAATGGGTTTATTTAAAAAATTATCATATAATTATTTTTGGGGAAGTTTATTTATAAATAATACCAATTAAAATGATATTGTTAAATAAACCCTTACAAATATCATAATAATGATGTAAGAGTTAATTTGTTAAACTATAATGTGTATCAAATGTAAATACACATGAAACAATTTAATATAAAAAAGAATATAATCACAATTCATTATACACATAACCTTATCATTACATAATCATTGAAGTAGAAGTTTAGCCTAATAAATTGAAATTGGTTTAAGAAACCTCTTACATCACGCTTCATTTTGGGTGAACATGATTTAATCATTTTTATAGTGGTTATAAACATGTTATTTCATTATAAAATAATCATATTAATATTTAAAATATCTTATATGATCATTTTAAGATATCTTATAACATATTTATTAATAATCATTCATTATTTTCATTGTTTCAGGTGTTAATTACCTTATTTTCTCATTCATTCTTTTCCATGAATGTTACAGTTCTCACTACTACAAATTAGATCTTTCCCAGCACTTATATACCAACAGTTTGCAAAAACTATTGGTATACATCCCCTTTCCCAACGGTTTGGCCAAACCGTTGGGAAAGGCCCCCAAATTGGCCACTTTTCCCAACAGTTTGGCCAAACCATTGGGAAAGGCCCTCAAATTGGACACTTTTCCCAACGGTTTGGAAAAAATGTTGGGAAAGGTGGACCTATCCCAATGGTTTGGCCAAACCATTGGAAAGGTCCCTAAATATACCACCTTTCCCAACGGTTTGGCCAAACCGTTGGGATAGGTCTACCTTTCCCAACGGTTTGTCCAAACCGTTGGGAAAGGTCCCCAAATATTCCACTTTTCACAACGGTTTGGCCAAACCGTTGGGATAGGTCTACCTTTCCCAATGGTTTGGCCAAACCGTTGGGAAAAGTGGGCCAAAATTCAACATCCTTCACTGAATTAAAATCACAAACAAAGAGCTATACCAACGGTTGTTAAAACCGTTGGTATAGGTACTTTCATTTTTTATCGGACCTTCGTACCGAGAACATTATATAAGTCAAAATTTAAAATATTTATGAGAATACATACATATATTTATGTAATTATGATCAAAAAAGTCATGTTAGGTTAGTGGTTGAGTCGTTCAATTATAAACGAGGGGTCCTGGGATCAAATCCCACCGGATGTTTTATTTTTGGAATTTATATACCAACGGTTCCATTACCGTTGGTATAGATTTCATATTACCTATACCAACGGTTTCCAAAACCGTTGGTATAGGTCTATACCAATGGTTTTTGGAAAACCGTTGGTATAGACCTATCCTAACGGCTTACTTGGCTATGGTTCTCCAAACCGTTGGTATAGGCTATACCAACGGTTTGGAGGTCTATACCAACGGTTCCAAACCGTTGGTAAAGGTTAGTTTTCCAGTAGTGTCTTGATTATATTATATAATTACATAGTCTCCATAATAATAATAATGATATAAATTTCATATTTCTTTTTCGATTATACTTATAAGACTGATCATGAAATAAGGTTTTTATTAATGAAGTATGTTACAATCATGGAGACGGTTGGTCGTGTGTACACGTGAGTTACAATCCAATTGTTCAAGTATCATTATGTAATGGAGGTAGGTAAAATTTTAACTCTAAATAATTATATTTATATCATAAATAAAATATTATTTATTTAAATATACCTATATATACAATCCATTTGCTGTGGGGATGAATATAGAGTCACATCGTTTCGTGAAGGTTATAGTCCACACATACATGAATAATGTTATCATAATTTAGTTAGTAAAAGGGTAAGAAATAAAATGAAATATATTTTAGATTAATAATGAAAACAATGTTATCAATTTCATAATTATTTTATTTATATCAAAAAAATTCATTTACATTATCCATATTACCTTCCATTTAAAGTTATAGTGAAATGTGAATCACATTACTTCATGATGGGGTAGCCCGCTTTAAACACCAGCACCATTATTGTGTCCCATATAGAATGGAAACTAAATAGGTATATATGATATAATGACAATATAGAAGAAATCTTCTATAAATAACAAATATATACTTTATAATAATCATATTACCCAACTCTGATAAGTGGTAATGGAGAAACGAATGACATCTGTTCTCGATGATGTAATATATTGTACACCTGAATGATGATTTTGTATCCAATTTTACTAATGTGGGGATGTTTATCGGTAATGAACCAAAATAATCAACATTTATGTATATTTAATATATTGTGGTTATTTTATTATCATTATTTAATAAGAAATAAAGGGGTATAGGATGTAATAAAATAAAAAAGTTCGATGAAGAACGTCATGGCTTCCTCAGGTAACCTCATTTGGATTTCACCAAAAATAATTATAAGGAACTATTTTTTAAAAAATAAGGCTTATATTATGATAATATAAAATTTTGGAAGTTATTTTTAATGTATTCTATGAGAAAATGGGTTTAATGAATGAAGAAGAGAGGATAGGGGGTTACCTTTTATATGTATAGCGAGTGGCACAATTGTAATTTTTTGAAAATAAAAAGGTGTGCCTAACTTTTACCATTAAAAATGGGAAACATCAATTAATCTAGATAATTAGGAATTATAGGGTCTATATATCACTATAAATTTTATTTTAGATAAGTTTTTGTGTCATTTTAACCATTATACTTTTAGTTTAACCCTCGGTACACAAATTTTTCACTTAACCGCGTTATGTATTTTTTTTAATATATATTTTTTAAAAAAATAATGGTTATCATAAAAAAATATATAATGAAATAATTCCAAATATGGAATCATTTTTTCAAAATTCCATTCACAAAAGTGGAAAAATCTAATATGAAATTAATCCTACCAATGTGATGGGAATGGAATGTTTCAAATAGAAAATATTCAATGCTTTACTATGTTTTTGTATCAAAATTAATTTTAAAAATTAAGTATATTAAATTAATTGTTGCATAATTTAAATGAATTTAATTTAAACTAACTAAAAATATAATTTAACATCATAAATAATTTAATAGGAAAAGAAATTTAAATTTAAAATTCAGTATTCATCGAATAATAATATATTTTAGAAAACATTAAAATGTTTACCCTCATATTATTTTAATATTATTATTTAAAAACTGTATTTTATTTTTTCAAATATATTTTCTAAAATTTTTAAACAATTATTTTAAATTATGCCCATAATGCACGACTAAACTATATTTTAGGAAGAATAAATTTTTATCTATAAACATTTATTTTATTATTAAACGATTCTTATTTTATTTTTAATGAGTATATAACCATAATTTTCATATTTTTGTGATTAAAATTCATTTTGGGAAATTTCAACAATAGGGTATAACGTAATACAATATTATGGTTCATTCTTACTCATGGTTGTGTGTTCCGCAATCAATCATTGTGATTAAATTCAAAGAAATATATTTGATGGGTTGTATAATATCTTTTTTACATGTAACATATGTGATAAAAAACAATTTTGTTCTATTAAAATATCATGGCATTACATTCTCCCTAACATGAATAAATTTCATCATCAAAATTTAAAAATGATCCCAGTAATCAAGGGTTTTACATTTGGAAATACCATTGTTGAATACCCCACTTTGTAAAATGGTTAATAAAAATTTCTCTTAAGTAGAGAGAAAAGGAAGTTAGAAGTTGATCTGGAATAGCACATAATAATTTACCGATGTAAGAGAGTTTTTGTGGTATATGAATATTTGGACATAAAGGAAACATGTATATAATTATATATAATGATATAAGTAATTTATCACATGAAATTAAATGATCAATAAAAAGATGAAGACCTATAATCCATAAATCATTTATGATTTAAAAGGAAATAGGATTCAATACATATGAATGTAATATTATAACATCATTTATGAAGATCCTTTTCTGAGATTTTTTGAATTATTATACTATCTAATAATATATGGAAATATACTTGGTTGATATGTTTCTATTTTATTATCAAAATTTCATCATTTGGTTATACATTGATTAAATTCCAATTCATCTCTTAAACAATGAAATGAATATCTAAAAGTTAAATTTATATCAATGAATCACTAAAATTCACATTTAATGGATTGTAAGATCCATACTAGACTGATAAATCTTTAATTGGATATCTATTTATTATTTAAACAAAATGGTTAGTATATGAAATCCAATATGAATTAACCTTGTTTTTTTAAGTAATAAATTAATATCTAAAACCACATCAAAAGTTCGACTTAAAAAGTTTCATAAATTGTTATCCGTATAAACCTTCCAAAAGAATACGATCAAAAACATTAGAAAGAAGGTCACTAAATTCCCAAAATGAAATTTTCATTCATCCCCAAAACAATATGAATTAGATCTTAATGGTCTCAATCCAAGCATTTGAATACCATCTTCATGTATTCTCTTCAAAACATTGTAACAATAAGAATTACCATAAATCCATATGGAAAACATTTATTATTCCTTATTCTATAAATAAATCATATATTATTGGTTATATTCCTTAAATCCAAATTTTTTATCTCCATAAATGATTTCATAAACAACATTGATAAAAAATCAGTAATTAGTTCCAAGGTAACTGGTAATATAAAATATAATTTATCCATATCAATAATATGTTATCCAAAAATCATTATCTCAACATTAAGAATAAATTAATGGTTATCCTTTTTTCAATCATGTGGTTTAAAATAATATCAACCTTCTATTGAATCATTTTTCATATTTATTGGTATCGTTAAACATACGCTTTAAAATCCTTAATGGTAAAGTAATTCAATAAAATCTTTATACATTTCATAATTAATATAAATAATATGTAACTTATAAAATAGTAAAATAACATAATTATTTTTTTACAAATAGAACAATATTAATCATTCCTTGTAGTTTTTGTTAATAATATAATGTTGATCACGATCCATTAGCTACCTTTGAGGTATATTTCTTTTATTCTTGGGTAATTCATTTATATAGTTACTCATATTCTTATAGTTGAAGCATTGAACATTGGAAACCATTTCTCTTCCCTTTAAGTTGCTAGCATAATTGAATTTATCTCTAAACTTATATAAAACTCTCATTGATTTCTTCCATTTCTACACCATTTTTCTATGATATCATATTATTCTCTTTCTTACCTTATAATACATAATAGTTATAGAATTAATTATCATTATGTTTACCATACGATAACATATACACATATTATAATAATGACTGATATACTAGTTCCCTTTAAATTATTGGATAAATCCCACCAAATAAACACTCATACAGACTCTTTGGATTACATGCATTGATTCAGTTACCAGTACTTCTATTAGAAGCCATTTATAAATTATGAAATACACTATATTAGACCATATCATTATAAATCATAAGGTATAATCCCAAAAATAGTGAAATAATTAATATAAGTTGAAATATATATGCATAACTGATGTCATAATCATAAACATGGTTTCTTTAGGGACATCATTATTTTCGAATCTTTTATAATTGTGTGTAATAAACAATTTAATTACCTTAAGAATATAACCAGCGATTATCAAACTAGGGGCATAGTAAGGCTACTTTAGGAACATAGAGATAAACGTGTCAATCCCAATTCTCCCATTTCAGTGTAAAAACCCCTAGGAACCTTTGTTCCAAAACCATGTCCACTTGTAATATACTTATATGGTTGTATTAATAGAAAAAAAATATAATATATTCAATATTGAATCTTTTGGATTTTATTCTATTTTTATTTTCAAAATATATATTATGGTCATGTTTTCAATTTTAGGTTTTTCTTAATCTACTTCCCAAATTTTCTACTAAAGTTCCTATGATACCCACAATAATGACCCCAAATCGAGAAACCTTGATCTAGATTCTTCTTTATTAGACTAACATAAATAAAAAGACAAAATCATAAAGGAAGAATTATTTTATCAGTTTTAAACAACCCGATATATATACATGATTGACATTTTAAATAGGTATATAACATATAAAACATATAAACTGAAAACATTTATCATACTTTAACTCATTCCAAGATTTATTCTTTATATCCTGGGGAAAGGATGTAAAATAAGGTTGAGCTAAAAATTTTAATAAGGATTAAGTATAGTGGAATCTATTATGAATCAATAATCATAATAAAAAAGGAATGTAAATTAACCAAAAAAAATATTTTTAAAAATTTGACTATCATGGAAAGATAAGTAATAATTAATTTTCAAAAGTAAATAACTAAACACCCATTCCATATAACCAATAAATGAGAAATAAATTCATACATAGATAATATCATAGAGAAAATATCATTTATAACAATAATAAATATATTCTCAAGTAAATAAATGATTAATTACTAAATGTCTTGATCTTAAGAGTAATGATACCTATAATATAAATACCTTTTATAAGACATTTTAAACATTAGGTAGAAAACAGTTCAATTTGGCCAAATTTGTTTTCTCATAAGACCTATTGATTCATCAAGGATATATATAATCTTGTCCTCCAACCATAACTATATGTCCAAATCATTCCTCATATATCTAATGACTAATTTAATCCATGAACAATGTTCCGTATCAAAAAAATATGTTTTGAGTAAAGGATATAGATTTATCAATATTTACTATGTAATTCTAGAAACATTAAATTTATACACAATATGTAAATATTGTTTACAGTTGATGAAATAAGTATATACCTGATAAAAATATGTGTATTTAAGGGTTATTTATTACTCAATGATCACATGAAAGTGGTTATTTTAAGGTAATTTTAATTACTATGAAAATGAATCAACAAAGTGAATGTTAATGTTTTCCTTGTTAAAAAATAAAAAAATACCATCTAGAAGAATATTAAAGATGGTATCAATAAAACATATAATCAATTGAGTATATTTAAAATTACATTTCGTTTTCATTTATGAATAAAAATTCAATCAAAAGATATTTGAAAACAATGTGGAGGAAAATATACATTTCGTTGTCAAAAAAAAATTCCGAAAAAATCTCAAAATAAATAACAAATGATTCTTTGGAAATTTACATACTTAGAAAATATTCATTATAACATTTGTTTGGTCTTGATGTCAAGAAATTATATTTATTATGTACATGCTAAAGCAAAAGTTTATATCACTTTTTTAATAAAATCTAATTGGGACTTTTTTTGAAAAAGATATGATGTTTAAAATTATATTTTAAAAGTTATAATGGGTGAAAATTTCATTAATAAATCAATTTTGATAGTGTTTAATAACTTTTATGATATCATTTTTAGAAAACACGGTTTTGGAAGAAAAACGATTTCTGACCAAAGAGAGAAATAATGCTAGACTTTATTAATACATTTTCAGAATAATTTTAAGTATAAAAAAGTATAAAATTGTACTATTACCTAAAAAATAACATTTATAACAAGATTAGAATAAAATTAATCATCTTTTTAATCAATTATAAAATTATTTCCCTTTGTTGAAATTTTGGTGTAAATAATCACGATTAAAATGAGATTGAGACAAAAACCTTTTAAAAATCATAATGTCAAAAGGAGAGATAATCAAGGAATATATTATGTGTATAAAATGTAAATGAAAATGAAAAAGTTAAAATAAAACATAATATAATCATAGTTCATTACACACCTAATCTTATAATGAAATAATCAATGAATTATAATTTAAACCAAATGAATGGAAATTGAATTAAGAAATCCCTTAACTGATTCATCATTTTTGGTAAACGTGACATAAAATTATATATAGTGTTTCTAAATATTTTATTATCATATAATTGAAAAATAATAATATTTATAATATAATATATAATCATTTTATAATATTTTATCACCCATTTGTTAATAATCCTTCATTATTTTCATTGTTTCTCGTGTTAATTGCCTCATTTTATCATCCATTATTGGTCATGAAACTACATTTTCATGTAAATATAATATAGTTATATCAAATCCAAAATAAAAATAAGGAGATAATTTTAATATTTATAAATCAATTATAATTTTAATACCAATCATGATATATGGTTTTGAGACATAAATTATGATTTGATCATAGAGAAGGTTGGTTGTTAGTATGTGTGAGTAACATTTTCACTTTTCAACGATCAGTATAGATTAGAGGAATGTAATATGTTATATTTCCATAATGATCATAATATCATAATTACCAAATTGTTTATTTAAATATACTTATATATATCATCCATGTTCTAAGGTGATGAAAAGAGAGTCACATAACTTTGTGAGGACGGTAGTCCACATGTACACGAACGACATTATTATATTTCAGTATGTGATTAGAGAAAAAATAAAATGAAATATATTATCAACATAAAATGATAAATATTTAATTAATATTATAATTATTTCATTTATATACCACATATTCATTAACATTATCCTTATTACCTTCTATGTAATTCATTATGGAAAAACGAATCACATCACTTCGCAAGGAGGTAGTTTCCATACACACCAGCAATGTTATTGTATCATATATGAAATGGAATGTAAAATGGTATATATTATATAGTTACTACATATGTATAATTATGTTAGAAATATAATATATATTCTTTATATCAATTATCATACCAAACCATGATGGGTAGAAATGGAAAATACAAATTACATCTATTCACGAGGTGGTAGTCCGCCATACACAAGAGTGATGATTTCGTAACCCATTTTATAGAAGTGGGGATGGTTTTAGTTAATTAAAAAACATAACAACATATAAATATATTTTATATACTTATTTAATTTTATATTCCTGGTTTAAAAATAATTCAAGTAGGTGGTAGAAGAAATAAAATACAAGCAGTCAATGGAGAACATTACATGTTCTTCACGTAACCTTCTTAGGTTTCAAACAAAATCATTACAATGTTCAATTTATGAAACATAAAATTATCCAATAAAGATATTATGTAATTTTGTAACTTATATTTTTATGTATTTTCTAAAAAAAAATTGGTTCAAGGTGTTAATAAGATAGGATAGGGGGTGACGTTCTATAAGTGAGCTGAGTGGTATGCTTGTAATGTTTTAAAATAAAAAGGATTACAAACATTTATCAACTTTTTAAAGGGTCTAAAATGGATTTTTTATAGACACTTACACATCATAGGGTCAAAATATAGTAATAAAAAAGTTTCTAAAAAATAGGTCATTTTAACCCTTATAATTTTAGATTAACCCCTTGTAAACCAATTTTTACATTAACCATGATTAATGATTCTTAATATCATTAATATTCATTATGGAATAAAATTATTTAAATTTTTTAGATAAAATAAATTATTATTATTTCAAATATTTAATCCATTTTTCAAAATTCCATTGATAAAATTGGATAGATTTAATTTAAAATAAATCTCATAGACCTGATGAGAAATCATGTTTTCAATGATAAAATGTTGAGAAGTTTACAAAGTTTTTATATCATCATTTTATATAAAAATGATCAAAATAACCTAAATTGAATTAATAGATATATAATTGAATTATTGTTTCATGAGAAAAAATTTAAATATAATCAAAATTTAAAAATAATTTAAACTAAAATACATTTTTCAATTAAAATTTAGTATTTCTTACTATTCATTAAAATATGAAACATTTTGAAAAAATAATAATAATTAACCCTAATATAATTTCGATATTATGATTTAAAAAATGATGTTTATTTTTCCAAATAAATTTTAAATACGTGGTGAAATTTAATTATAAATTATGTGCTTAGAGAATTACTAAAATGTCTTTTAGAAAAATATTTTTTTTATGAAAACATTCGATTTTATTTTAAATGAATATTATTTTATTTCTAATAAATATTAAAAAAATTATTTTAATGTTTTAGTTATAATTATTTATACCAAAAAATATAATTTTAATTTTATAATTATATACTATATTATGGTTCATTTATACTCAGGGTTGTGTGTTCTGAAATCTAACGAAAATCTAAAATTGAATGAAATATATTTAATTGGTTGTTAAATATTAGTGTTTTGTGTCGTATACACTATAATAAACAATTTATACTTTTAAAATCACATGGTGTTACACACCATCCATACATGTAAAAATATGATCAATTCCACCATTTTTTGTGACTATATGTAGAAACTCTATCATGACAAAGGTAGTGCAGTTAGCTGATGTCCACTACAAGATGACGTCGAGAATGAGATTCATGAACATGTCTCAAATATATAGGGGATTATCAGAAAAGTAAAATAACTCCATGGAGGAATTAATGAATTGATTAAGTGACATTCCATCATCCCATTCTGATTAAGTATCCAATAACATCAATCTTGTTGGTAGAGTCTTGTCACCATTGGAATGAAGGAATGTGGGGATACCACCATGGAGGATCTTTGACCAATTCAAGGATACTTACCACTCCATGATAGGAAAAAAGTGAGATGAACCATGATTCACACCCCATTATTAGTAATTTTAAACAAATTGTTAACTTGAAGTGATGCTCTTCTCTTTCAATCGATAGAAGATGAGAACTGTTAGACACCAATAGATTTGGACATCACTTGATCTTAAAATTTCTAACGTTCGGATTCACCAAAAAAAAGGTTCACCCGACATGAAAATATTCATAAAAATTTTGGGTAAATGGAGATATTTTGGAATCCTTAATATAAGGAATTAATGATGTGTTTCCATCATCTACCATGGAAAGGATTAATGACATTGAGAAAAACCTTTATTAGACATATACTGATAGTTAGCCTCATGTAGACTACAAGACTAAATCCATGGGAAATTATTAAATGAAAGCTTCCAATAGGAATTGGGGTAGGATGATAAATTGTGAAACAATCCCACACAACTACACTCCTTCCACGACATCCACCACATTTACTACTATCAAAAACACTCACACCATGTCCCCCTCTATTCTCATCCCACAGAGGGACATCATTGATATGCTTCATTAGTAAAAACATGAATGGGTCATCCAAACTAGTGATATGGACCAAGAGGACATGTTATAAATGAACTCACATCAATGAATCCACCCCCATGGGCCTTATAGGAGTAAAAATCCATTAGTCATCATGGTGAACCATTCCAGGTGCCTCTCTCTAGAATATTCTGACCACTCACTCCACTTCACCAAGTAGTTGGTGGATGTTCGACTCAAAATATTCATCATTACAACCTAAGTGTCTTCTAGGCGGGATTCCACTAAGCCATGCCATCTACACTGACCAGTTCCATAGGATGGAATGTATGATGATCACGTACCTGCTTTACCATCCCCTATCTTGAACAACATGAGTTGACAAAGTGGCAAGCAAAAAAACTTTCCCAATAGGAGGGCTCTCTATCATCTCTAGAAATTCCGTCCACCCCCAACACAACTCTTTATTCCCCATTCATCCATCATGCTGGGGAACTTATTTTTCTAGATTGGGATCAAGACCCATGTCCCCACTAATCATACTATGATGACTATTCCCACTATAGGAGGCAAAAGAAAATATCATGGGATATCCCATGATGTGTAATCTCACTATTATGATCCTCCCATCAACAAAGTCAACTGAAATGTAGGTACTCAAAATAAAAATATTACTATAACCTAAAAATCCATCCCAGTATAGGATGGAAAACAACCTATACAGGGGAACTACCTATGACATCAACCACAACACACATGGATGAAATACTCCTGACACATAGAGTCTCAATCATGGGGAAATCTAATAAAAGATATGGTTAGAAAGTGGTATGTTTCATGTCACCATCAACCTATATAATCTGTGGTGATAGAAAAAACAATGAAAACCCCTCTCTATAAAGCACTAGAGCTTGGGACATGATCCCATTGGTAGTGGATGACCTTCCCTAAGGCTGAATTCCACATGGTCCTAATATCCATCTTTTGATACCTATATATAGAGGATGTCTTAGATTCAATCCAAGGATATGTCATTTAAACATTACTTCTCCCATCATCTTCCCTTTTCTCTACCTCCACTTTGTATGTAGGGTAGACTTCCAGGTCTTGATTAGCACCATTAGTTGACGGTGAACAATTTGCTATTCCTCAAAGGCATGATGACACTCTTAACCTATAGTGGGTTGAGGATACCATGTATTATATAGAAATAAACTATCCAGTAACCCCACTACTTGAAGACACTCCATAATTCAATGGATGGTTGGCCCATATGGCGTCCCACTCCAAGAAAATCAATAGTTGACCAAGTCAATGTCACTGCCATCTCCAGTTTCCCAACCATTACATATTTTATCCTAGAGTTATTATGAGTAAGAATAACCTCTAGATAATGTGAATAATGAGTAATTTTGGGAGATCCTAGAGACTGATTGGTTATCGATCATGTGTTGGTCACCATCCAGCCTATATTTCATCATCCTAGAGATCCCTACTAAGGACCATGAAATTACCTCTTCTAGAATGTCTAAGAGACATTAAATCACCTCCTTGATCACTATTTATCATATCTAGGAAGAATCAATAACCAAAAATATATCCAAAATCATTAATTAAATGTTGATATCACCACACTCTAAGTGCATCCATGCTTTATCTCATATGGGCATCACCTAATGTTTCATAAAACCCTCTTTTGGATAGTCACACCACATTAGTGAGTTAGGAAATAGGTATCACACCATGTGATAATCATGGGCTAGGGGCAGTAGGCTGCCATCCATTGTAGTCCCACTCCTTGTCAACAATGAGATATTCATGTTGGATCTACAATTTTTTAGGAAGGATCCACTTTAACCACAACCACTATGAACTTCATCATGATAAACCCCTATATGATAATAGAAACCAAACCAATTACATAGGGAAATACGAAGAGAACCCTTTCCATGGGAAGACACAATACCTGTCAAAACATCCAATAGAAACCCGCAATCATTAGTAGAGAAAGGTGTTGTTCCTATAACACATTGAACATACCAGAGATGAATTCAGTGTATAGTTTGGTAACTTTTATATAAGATATTTATGGCTAAAAAGGTTCACCATCATGATCCTCACCAAACAACACCTATAGTGGGAAAATATCCAATGGAACCCTACACCTCCCCTGACAAAAAATCCAGTCCTTATTGGTTATACTCCTAAGATACAGGTAGGATATCCCACATACCCAATCAGGGTAGTTTCTAGTGGATCAATAAAATAGCCTAGATAAGATACATGTACTCTGACTAAGAAGAATGAATTCACACATTAGGACTATGATAACATAACCTCTAAAAATAATAGGCCTATTAATGAATTGGTGACTAATAACTACCACCATTATGACATGATAGCTACACTATTAACCTTTATTGAGGCTTTAGAGGAAAATAATATCTCAATACCACCTTGAGGGAAGCCATATCAGGCATGATTTGACAATGTATGTCCACCACCAATATATATTAATATTATATTTACCAAGTTTAATGAGATAACACTACTTCACTTCATATATAAATTTGATGTTGGGATATCACAAGTAACATAAAGCATCCAAGATTATATGAATTATTCAAAAACAAGTTGTGCCTACTTTTATTTTGCACAAACATCTAACCCCATAGTATATTTCTAGTTGGAAACATTTACATAGACAATTATTATATCATTCCAACTCCACCATGCACAAGACCAACATCACTAACCTCTCTAAATGAAACAATATGGTTTATGAGTGAGTTGATGGATTCATCAAATGGAAGAAGGTGTTCACATACTCCCTAAATCTTCAGATTTCATATGATAAAATATTGATTATGTGAATTTAAAATAGTATATGAGATGTTCGGTACTATAATATCTTTATGATATCTATGTTGGTATAGAGAATTCACTAAATCGGATCAGTGTCTAGAAGAAGCCTTGTAGTGGACCAAATAAGAGTCACATAGATTACCCCTTCCAACTCCCTTATGGAGGCCTATGAATGTGGAAAAAGCCTCCACTATATAGACTGAGGCCCCATATCGAGGACACCTTTATGAACCTCTGAAAGAAAGGCTTCTCTAACTATAGCCTCATAATTATAATTCTACCCAAACCCCTTTCAGGGAAAAGAACCTAGGTTACCCTTTATTGAATGGAAGGAAAAATTCTAATTTTTAAGGATGTACATGTCCCAAGATACATCATTTGTGACCAAGGATGTAGCATCCTAATACTTCAAATATAGAAGTCCCTAAGAGTTCATTCTGAAGAATCATTCCAACAACTCCCCATACAATAGGCTCCTCAAACACATTATCAAAGAATGAATCATCATCATATATTGGATCTATGATCTTGTAGAATGTATCCTAGTTGAGTTGGGTGACATCCTAGCACATATGTAAAAGGTTTATTCCACCCCTAATAATGATGACATTAGAATCCCAAATTTCAAGATAGAATTTCTTTGATAGTGTATACAACAAGCCACACCAATCCAAATCAAACCATGAAATATTATAACTTAAATATGACTTTTAAAACATAGCCATTGAATTGGTAGGTATAAAGACTAATTAAAATATTATTAAATTTAATAATAATAAAAATAAATAAAACATTATTAATTAATTATAAGTAAATAAACACTCAATTGTTTAGTAAAGTCGTTTTATTTTTCAAAAATTAATTTTACTCTTTTTAGTGCAAAAAAATTACAATTTTTTTTGAAAATTTAATAAAATTAATTTGATGAAATGAACTTCATTTTTTCAATAAACATATGAAAATTATCTTAGGAGTTTTTGTTATGATATTTCTAAATTTTTTTAATTTTCATCGAATTATGAAAATTCAATTTTTTGTGGAAAGATATATTTTTTATGAACAATTGAAAATGTAAAATAATGTTTTAAAATTAGTTTTTAAAGAAAAAATTAGTTTTACTAAATTATTTGTAAACCAATTATGGTATTTGAAATTAATATTATACATTAATTTTTATGAAAACATATTTATACATAAAAAGTTATTTTTCTGATGAATAATTTTTCTTTTAATTTTTTATATTAATGAAAAATTAATTTTAACCAAATTTTGAAACATAATCATGAATAATGGATTTATTATTTAGAATCATGATGTAAAAATTTGGTTAATATGCCATTTTTATTTTTTGTAACTTTTAATAGTAATCGTAGAAAATAATTGTCACCAGGCTATGGGAGAATTTAGTAATTTGGTTTATACATAATATAATAAATACGATTAAATAACCCAAAAACATTCATTAATTTATTGTATGAGTATATGTATCTATAAATAGGTTAATGTTGAATATAATACTTTTTTACATTTTCCCATGATTTAAAATGTAATAATATTTTATTTAATGAATAGTTAAACATGTAATTCAATTTTTTTATTAACACAAAATTTTTGACATATGGATAAATATAAATAATTTTTTTTCTAAAAATAAATTTTAAAAGAAATGATTTATTTTTTTCATTATAAATTATTTTTAATTTTTCTTGATTAGATGACTCCTCTAAATTCATCCACAACATGTACCAAACATTTATTTATTTATTAGAAAAATAAAATATAAGATTTTTAAAATACTAAATGTAACAACATTTGAATGAATTAGTTTCTTCCTTTAATTTTTGAGATAAATATTATATTTTAGTAATGTGGGAAAGGATTATATTCTAATTATCTTTTTTCATGAGGTATTTAATGTCAAATTAAATAAATAGAGTTAAAATAACATTAGTGATAATTTATAATAAATAATATCTTATTAAATAATTTGAAATTATTAAAAATATTAAATTCTGAAAAATGAATGGGATATGGTTTTAAAAATCATACATGGTCAATTTATGGGATTTTTTTCATTTTACAGAAACATTATTAACCCATAAATTGTTGATTTAATATTATAGTAACTTTCTAAAGAGTTAACGGGGTGTGGGGGTTAAAAAAAATATAAGATGATAAAATTTTCAAAACAAGACAAGATTTTATTGGAAGATATTATTAATACATATAATCATCTTAAATTTTATGTGATTTAATTTGGATATATTTCAACATAAAAAATAATTTATATTAATTTAATACTTTAAAAAATCCAATAATTACCCTCCCCTCAATCATAAAATGACACATATCATTTCACTAATTTACACCATATTGAGCCATCTAGATAGACCAAAACCTACCCATTACTCTTATAAACATCCTTATCAATGTTTAAGAGGTTTTTTCACTCTCATGTGACCATCCATAGGCCCCTTAACCTGTTATCTAAAGGAAGTCTACTGCAAAAGTCGTAATCGTCTTCGCCGACTCTTTCAAGATTATCTCTTCTCCTACTTTATATTATTGTATTTTACCAATCCTAAAATAATAATCAAAATTATAATTGACATAATGATATGTTTTTATTATTATGGGACCACTATATTGTTCGAATCTAATCTTGGATTTTAATACTTTGATAAATATATTTTTTTAATGGTTTTGATAAAATAAAAATTCCTTTAAATTATTAAATGTGTATTGTTTATAAGATGTAATAATTTTATTTTATTTTTATTTTTAAATTATTATTTTAATTTAATATTTTAATCATTTATGTGATTTTTAAAATATTTAATTTCATTTTATGAATTTTTTTCTAAGTTGTTATTTGTGTCTTAGTAAAAAAATTATTATCCATTTATAAATAATCCACAAGGGCAAGCCATACTACCACACCTAGGGGACCAATGGTAGTCCCCCAAGTATATATATCCCTAGGAGATATCCATAGTAGAAAGCCATATTTAGTACTAGAATAATGACATAGATCCCTTGTATAAGGCCTGCTATAATGTGCCAGGATGAGGGCATGAATTGGGCCTAGCTCGCCCATGAAGATGTAACCAAAGTATTTGTGAATGTGTGTATGGGTGTTGATCCATCACTAGAAGCTCTATGGTGATATTGGATGAGATGACTAATATAGAAGGGCATTATTGCATTGAAAATCCATGTGGGATGTGCAAACATTAGAAGTTGTTCATCCGCATTTTAATGATATTGATATTACCTTAGTCATCCAATCTCTTCTAGATGAGTCTTCTGATATCCACCTTTTT
This sequence comes from Viscum album, assembly GCA_963277665.1. Lineage (NCBI taxonomy): Eukaryota > Viridiplantae > Streptophyta > Magnoliopsida > Santalales > Viscaceae > Viscum > Viscum album. The sequence continues at coordinate 1,890,384,617 of OY728165.1, read as the reverse complement.
CCATTATTCAATCAATATTATAATGCTTCACCTATGTGTTATAGTATTTCAGAGCTTTAGGTCGAAGATGTAGTGATCAAACTAGTTTTTGTTTGGTGTTATGAAAAATTACTCAAACATAAAGTAGCTGAAAAATACTATTCAAGGATAAGTGACGAGTGTTTGTCGTCTACCTCCATCCTTCACCATAGGCTATTGTTCACTAGTGTTCTTGGATACCAAGATAATATTTTTCCTTGCCTATATCACATGGAAATGTTTTGTAAATCTATAAGTAACAGGAACACTGTTATCTATGTTCAATGGAATCTCATTTCTTCACATAGCAGAATCCCTCTTATTTTTTTAATGGTAGATCAATTTATCATTATTCATTAGTAGATATCATAATACTATTATATTTATCATTTATCAGTAAATCCTATTATCAATGGTATCAACATCTTACTACAGAAGTATATCTCATACAGTTTCATTGTTTCATAGTTTCATGTCAACAACTCTATTTATAGTTGCATCTCTATAAACAACTGATTTCTAATCTACTACTGATTTCCAATGGTTTTTTTCTCCACCTATACACATAAATAGTAAATCTATCTACTGACAGACTCTGTGATGAATCATTATATAAATATACCATCAAAAAATGGTAGATCCTCTGTTCCATGAAGCTACAATAGATGATGTTCGATACCAATGGTAGATTAGTGAGACTACATCTTGTAATCTCCCAAAAAGTATTTCAAACTAATATTAATTAAAATAATATTTATTAAAATATTAATTATTTATTTCAATTGATATAATTTTAAATTATTATTTTTTAAAAGGAATAATTATATTTTTCTTACATATAATTAGATGTTGTGTAAAAATAATTTTGAGAATATTTTGTACACATATAAGCATGTTGTGGGAATTTTTTTTGATTCTCTGTTTTTTTATACATTTAATATTTTAATAAATATAATGTTTATTTTTCTGTTTTAATTATTTTATATTTATAAATTTTATATATTATTTCTATTTAACATATTGGAATAATTAAACTATTATTTGATGAACAAACAAAAAGTGTGGAGATTCATTATTTTTTCATAGCATTATTAAAAAAGACTGTAAAATATAATATTATAAATATTTTATTCATAAAAAATGGTAATTAAGCTATTATTTATGTAGAATCTCTAGTAAGATCAGTTTTTTAATTAAACCTTATTAATTTTTTAGAGATTTTTTCAAGAGATAAAAAAAATCCCTTGTAGATCATTCGTTAGATAATAACAACAAAATTCTTGTTACTCTCTTATGATCAAGAATCTTTGGAAAAATATGTTCATTTAAATTGATCAAATAGTTACATAAATATTCATCCTTATTCAATTTATGTTATTAGTTATCATTGATCATTATCATAATTAACATCATTTTATCATATGATGGTTTCTTTGTATTTTTTTATATTATTGTTATGTTTTATATATTATATCTGTATTTGTTCATGTCTGGTTTATTCTTGTCCCTATCAATAAGAAGTGTTTTTTCTAGTTATTCCACCACCATAAAATAATTCTAAGTTATGAATCCTGAAAAAATGTTAGGTTACTAAATAGGTTTATTATCCTATAAAAATACTAGATTATGACTTTGTGTTTTTATCAAATACAGAGTCTATAACAGGTTCTCGCAACATTTCAATTTTGGTTCTTAGTGTGTACCAATATTCTCAAAGATATAGAATGATGAGGAGTGGAATAAGATCTTGATTATCTGAACCACTATAAATGTTTTTGTTATTTCTTTTTATTTCCACTGCACTTCATTTCCAAAACACAACACTATCTATTGATCATTACTTTATAAAATATAATTGATTAGTAATAAATGTTTGTAAAGATGATTCACCCCAACTTTAGTAATAATTTCCATCACCTTAGATAAATATATTAGTATTAAAAGGTAGGAACCTCTTCAAAAGATATTCAAATTCTCATATTATTTTAGTTTGATACCAGAAAATTGGTATTAGTTGATATTTCCCTTAAAATGTAATTTAGAGTCTCTTATATTTCTATTTTTCAGTAAATGCTAACTTGATATCCTAGAAATAATTGTATAAGTAATAAAAGAAATGGTTTTCTTGTAATATGGCATGTGTAAATACAAATTATGGATTGATTCCAAAATAAAATCTCATACATAGATGGAAGTGACTATAACTACGATCAAAATAGAATAGAATCTTACCTCAAAGAAATAAGCATGGATCATTTGAATATCATGGATAATACATACAAGCTACCCAAAGTTAATTCAAAGACACTTGTATGTAATGAAATTAGAAAATATTTTTTAGTTATAATGTTAAAAATATATTTTATTATGCTAAAGGTAGAACTGTCTATACCCATGTATCATCTTGTAAATAGACAAAAATAATTGGAGAATACTTCAAGTAAATCACTATGGAAATTAAAAGTAAAAGAATACCAAGCATGGAATGATCTGAAGAGAACACTAAGACTTCAGGATGTTACTTGAAAAATCAGTAAACTAGATGTTCTATCAGATTACAAGTTTTACAAATGGTATGAGTGCTTTAGAGAAGTTTTTTAAAACACAAATAAAGATAAAAGAGTACTAATAGATCTTCCAATAATATTTTATGGAATGAAGGCGTCCATAGATGAGAGTAAGTGTATACCTTAGATGATATAAAATGATTTCTATGTAGTATGAGTTAGAGTTCAATATAATTCTTGATGAGTAGTGTACATAAATTAAAGGTATTTCGTTGAAATATAATTTTATTGATTATTTTAATTCCATTAATTCTATGTTCCAGGAAAGGGATGAGGATATGAATCACTTTAGTAATATTTTTTTTCTAGTTCATTAAAAAGGTAGAATAAAGCAGTTCAATAGTATGTTAAGAAATTACTGTAGAAAAATCAATATTTGTAACAATAATGATGCTGTAGAATTAAAATGTTATGATTTAAAGAATAAAGGAAACATAAGGACTAACTTCCTTTAAATAAAACATATAAATAATGAAAAAGGGTAAAGAAGAAAGGAATAGAAATATCATTTTTGAGGTTGGGCTGCTCTGATCATTCTAACTCTAGTAGTGATTCTAGATGTGAACATGAGACAAGGAATCCTTCCCCAATGGGTATACAATGTGAGGAATTTGATTCAATCCTTACTCAGTTAATAAATATTGAATATTTTGATCATAATTATTTATCTATAAATAAAATATAAATTATTTTTAATTTATGTTCTATTTATTATTATGTGAATTAAAAATTTAAACAATTACCTAAAGAAAATAAAGAATAAATAAACGATGATGTTTGGTTAATTGAATAGTATGTTGTAATAAAAATTAAAAAATAATATTTAGATTAAATAATATGAGAAAAATAAAAAGTAAATTTGATAAAATGAAAGTCATTGTTTCTCAGAATGATAGATCTAAATAGAATTTAGATTCTTAGTAGTTAAAACAAATATTGTAAAATTAAAATATATAAAAACATTCTGGTAGTGAATGATAAAGATCAAGAATATTGATTTAATTATCCTTTTATTGATTTAATAAATATTTGAAATTAATGTTAAAAACATAAAAAAGAAAATATGAAATTAGGAGACACAACATTTAGATATAAGGAGAATTTTTATATAGATATAGAAAATATTGAAAAATAAATTATTAATTTTAAATATGTTGTTTTCAATATTAATGTAAACTTGATTAATTTTTTTACAGTTAAAAACAATATGCCAAATTTTGTATTTGATAAAATTAATCACCAAAAAGAATGTTTCTAGTTATAATAGTTTATTGTAGTGGCTCGAAGCTTGACGTACATGAAAATGACATTACTTTTGAGGAATACATAATTCATATAAAAAATAGACACACAAGGACCGTAATAGTTTAGTGTCTTTGGAAACTCGGAAAAAATAATCTTCTAATCATGGTGAAAGATCCTCAACATCTTCCATAAAGATCTTCCCCTTTTGTTTTCTTACTAAAAACCTTTCGTTAAGTCTTGGGGAAAAGAAAACATATAAATGGTGAGCTCAAATGCTCAGTAAGGGTAAGCATGGATAAAATAAAACAAATCATATACATTTGAACTTAAAAACATGAACATAATGTTTAAACATCAAAATCTTGGGCAATGACATAAAACATGGCAGTACATAAGGCATAGATCATAAAGGAACATTAATCATGATAAAATAGAATGGTAATAAAACATGTAATTTTGGCATCCATTATACACATGTAAAGATTTCAATAGTAGCCAAGGCATTGCTGCCAAGACCATCTTAGTGGACAAAATCCCTTACTGAACCGGGTTTACTTTTCGTTCCAGCCCTGTATTACTGAACCAGATTTACTTGTTGTTACAACCTTGTCTATCTCATTAGATATAAATATTTATCCAATGCATTGTAGGTAGATATAGGTCAAACCCATCTCATATTGAAATCATTCTTACGTGTTCCAAAAAACAATCATAAATCATTCATCATAACCCAAAGAATAAATTTGATTTCATAAACATCATTCCATCATAACATAATCCATATAAAACAAATGGATATCATTTAATCATAAGAAAATTGAAACCATATAAATCATAGAGACATTATACTTGAAACATACACATATGAAATAATGTCATCTTAGATTGAAAATGGGTTTGATAAAACACTTGAGATAAATTCTTGAAAAAAATATCCTTTCTTAATCAAAATCGTTTTCTTTTCACAAAATTATGTGAAATTTTAAATGAAAAGGATTTTGTTGAAAATATTCATCAAATCATGTAGAGTAATATTCATGAAAATGAGGTTTTTTGAAAGGGTAAAAATCAATACATGCCGTATAAGTTAATAAAACATTCTTCTCATACTTTTGTCGGAAAAGTCAAAAAGTACCTCATATGGTAAACAAAAGGAATATTTGATACATACCATGTAGTAAAAGTATAAAATGGGTAAAAATGACTTTAAACATACATGAAATTTTTTTTAGAAAATAGTAACATGGATGATAAATATAACCCAGTGAATACTTACGAATAAACAATCTCGGATAAAAATGAGATTGGAAAAGTTATCCTTTACCTTAGGTCCGATATTCTTCATACGTATATGAACCTCCTGTATAATTATTTAAATAAGTTCATTGACTTAATATAGAATCATATTCATTGTTATAATATCATATATGGTTCACTTATGACTTTATATTACCCATTCTTTTGTAAATCCCATGTTAAAGCAACGTTTTGGGTAAAATCATCATATTTATCGTACGTGTTTGGACTTGTTGTTCTTGATGTTATTGTTACTTATATAAATATTTACATACTTCCATAATGTAAATCATGATTTATATATCATATATATTCATTATATATCCAATATATACATGTATTTAAAATAGTAATAACATATGAAGGTAAGAAATGAAATGCACCGTTCATGGAGACGGTAAACCGTACGTATGCATGAACACTACATTCATTTTTATTTATTCTTTTAATGGAATTAAAACATAATGATACATAGGTATATTATAATTCCAGTATAATATCATATATAATATCATTAAATCCATCCTTTATACATCCCACATAAGGCATTCACGAATCACATTGCTTTGAGGGGGCGATAGTCTGCACTTCCTCAAATGAGATTATCGTATTTACCAACTATGGAAACCATAATGGCTTGATATAATTTGGAATTAAAGAAGAATAAAGAAATCATAAAAGTAATATATATCATATATAAATATAGTTGCTTCATAATGGCCACCATGAGATGCGGTAGGAGAAAAATGAACAATCATTGTTTTGTGAGGCATTAGTTTTCAATCAGAGAAACATTATCTTCTTCATCCATTAGATAGAGGTGTGTTTTATTTTAGTTATAATACTTATAATAAAATCATCCTATTATTTTTAGGACACTGTTGTTGTCAAAAAAGAAAGGATTAAAAAGAGTTTAGGGGTTCGAGAAGTAGAATAAAAGAAAACAACTTAAAGAGAAATTATTGCCTTTAATTTAGGTAACTTCCTTTGGATTGAACCAAAAGGACTTCTTGGAGTGTCTTTTGCCTAATGTACGACTTCAAGGGGGAGGAGAGGGATGTATGGAGTTTAGTTGCGCAGAGTTTGGATGAGCGAAAAGGCTTGAGAGGTGTGAGAAATTTCATAGAAGTGGTCTCCTTTTATAAGGGAGTGGAGGGTCTCTTTAAGAAAGTGTGAAAAAATTATGTTATTATAAACTTATATTCGGTTTCAAGAGGTCCAAAACACATTAATGTCGATGATAAGATGACTCATATTCGAAATAAAATCATCCAATAGCAATTGTACAGGTTTTGGATGATATTTTAATCATTATAATCTTAATTATTTAAATCATTTATTAATGAGGTAAATACTGCATCAGTATTGTGTCATTGATAATTTAATTTATCTGATGTCTAAAAATTATAAAAAAATACCAACATGTAGGAAATATTTTTATATTTCCAATTAATATTTATAGTCTAAAATATAATTTATATATCCCCTTATAAAAATTAATTACTAAAGGATTTTTGTTAATGCCAATTTTGTCTTTACATTAAATTAATTAATATAATGTGTCATTTTCTTTCATAAGTGGGTCCATTGGGTCCCCAAATAGACCCAAGGATGCCCATGGTCGGCCATTACTCATAAAAAAAGGTTTGGATAAATGTTAAGGTAATTTTGAATTATTATAACATTCTTTTAACCTTGAATTACCCTATTTACCTTTAACCGTGGTAAATAAAAGTAAAAACTTACTATTCAACAAAAATTATTTTTATCTAATTGAACCACATTTTACACCATGATATTGATAATGTCTTTAAGATTTTATAAATTCAACTCATAGAAGTGGTAAAATTATGTTTTATAAACAATTGCAAAAGCTCCTAGGAGGTGGGTAAAAGACGGTGAAAAGTTCAATACAATTTTTTATAAATATAAAATTAATATAAAATGATTCTAATGAATTTAATTGAAATTATATAAGTATTTTGTATCTATTTTTACCTACAATAAATTTAAATCAAATAAATTATTATTTAAATAAAAATTTAGTTTTATCCAAAAACTCAGCGTTTTCACTATTCATCAAAAATTGATGTTTTTCCGAAAAATACCAAAAATTAAGCCTAAGATATATTTGATATTTCAAATTCAAAAATATTATCTATTTTTACAAATTCAAAAGATATATGTGGAATTAATTAAATTTAAAAGTAATTCTCGTTATCAAAACAAATAGCGTGTTTTTAGGAAATAATAACTATCAAAAGATCACCACTTGTTTATGTCCAATTTCAAAGTGAAATTAATTCCAATGACAAACATTGGATTAAATGGTAAAAAAATATTATAATTACACTTTAAAACAAATTATAAAGATAATTTATCCATATATATTATTGTAATGAAAAAAGTTGTTTTTAATTAAAATAACGCGTGTTTTTACTATTCATCAAAATAAAAAAGATATCAAAATAATATTAAAATTTTATCCAAATTAAATTCTTATACCCTGATTCCAAGGGAGAATTTTATTTTTTCAAATTAAACTTATAAAAATTTCAAAAACTATATTTAATGTGGGTGCGCCATCAAAAGGCGGCAAAACTGCATTTTTTTAAAAATACTTATTTTACCTAAAAATTTTATTTTGATCTCAAACCATGTTCTAGGAAATATGTAAGATGAATAATAATGTTATAAAATTCAAAATTTAGTTAATACTATTCATAACGGCTAGTCCATAATAATATTATAACAATATATCGTTGTTTAGTGAAACCCGGTATTGCGTACTACACACGCTATCGAGGAAGGTCGTGATTACTTGTAATGCAAGACAAGTCAGGGTTGTGTGTGATGCAATACTCCTTCGTTGTTTTGTATAACATAATCCAACCATAATTAATTTATACATTGAATATATATATATATATATATATATATATGTATAAACACACTCAATGTTGCGTAGAATAACTACTATCAAAATTGTGTGTAACATGATCCAAAAATAGTGTTGCATATACTGCAAGCTAATACAGTTTTGCGTATAGCACAAGGTAATCTTGGTGTAGCATACAACACAAGACATCAATGAAATTGAAAGAATATTTTTCATAAAATCCTGGGGTGTTACATTTATCACCACGTTTACATAAGAAAATATTTGTTAAAATATCCAAAGGAAGTATTTCCAATGTAAACAATTTTAAATATAGAATTAAATGAAATTATGCCAATGAGTGTTCATTGAGATTTACAAAATAATTTGGGAATACTATAACTCTCATTACTATAGACATAATTTGAAATCGTCCCACAAATAAATACATTAAATCAATTTTGGTTCAATTTTTTTTACTACTAATCAAGTCTGACCCAACTCAGGATGGACACCAAAATAGTCTATTTGAATTGTTTAATTTCATGAAATATTCCATCTATGTATAAAATAATCATGGTACTTGTACAATGGATACTCTCAATACATGAAATGTTATATTTAAAAATAAATTTCCTTCTAATCTTATAATGGTGGCCTTGTGAAATTTCAATAAAACTCTAGAGGTTAGATAATGGTTTTGGTGAAACTAGTTTATCTAAAATAGTAATTATTTAAAAATTATTATTTTTAAAAGTTTTGAAACATAATATAATAATTATATAAAAACTATTTTATGATGGATTAAATTTCATTTTTGAATATTATTTATATAATATTATGAAAAATTTAATCTATTTTATTTTCCAAAAATATATAATAGATTGTTTATACATCTTTTTAATTTATCTAACTAAACATAAGGTAATGTTTTTTAATAATATATAATATGAATAATTTATATGGTATAAGATATTTGGTAATGAAAATTTCAGACTATGATACAAAATTTAAATTCATCAACAAGTTCTTCAATTTCCAAAATAACGTACATGTAAGTACATTATGTTTGATTCCCATTTAAACAGAAAGAAGCGCAAGGAAATGTTATAAATATATAAATGATGTTATTAATACTAGATAATTATATATATTACATATTTACTTTTTTAGACCAATAAATCCTTTTATTTTTAGTGGAATGAATTTTGTATTTATAATTCTATATGATTACAATAGATTCTTACTGATTTATTTCTTATCCTATAAAAATGAATCATTAACCAAATTTTGTTCCTTATATAATATTACATAAAACATAAATAATAGGTCAATAAGAACTATTATATGTGATAGGGGTGGTGAAATTTTTAATTTATAATTATATAATATTTTAATTAAGAAAATGGATATAAAAATTATTCTTCAACCATTAGGACACGACAACAAAATGGTGTGATTAAAAGAAAGAATAAGTATTTTCATGAAATTATTATTTCAACATTAATGGAATTCAGTGTAACTGAATACATTGAGAAATAATATATTAATAAATCTTGTGATGTTTTAAGTAGTTTCTTTTAGATATTATTTTAAATAATTGAAATTATGAATTGTTTAAAGGGTTTAAACCTAATGTTTGATATTTTATGGTATTTGTATGTGTATTATATATCGTTAAAAAAATATAATTAAGATAAATACAGTTATAAAATATATTAAGGGATATTTTTAATATATTCCAATAGTAGAAAATATTATAGATATTTAAATATGAAAAAATGAGTTGTGGGAGAGCTTGTTCATGTTATGTTTAATAAAAGTAATTCTAAAAAATAGAATTATATCTAAAAAAATTAAATGAAGATCATAGGGAATTTAATTTTTTTTAAGATAATAACAAGGATAATTAGAATTCATTAGTTGAGGGAGAGACAATCTCTTTAAAAAACAATCCTACAGAATTGAAATACTTCAAGATCATATAATTCAAATAGTTATTTGAAATGTATAATTTGATATAAACCCCAAAAATCTATTTTACTTTAATGTGAAAACACGACTCTTGTAAATGATTTTATTCCTCTAGATATTGATATTTCTATAATTTATTCAAATCGGATTAATTCCTTGAATGATGAGTTAAATAAATTTGTGTGACATGATGTGTTGAATTTAATTAAATTTGCCAAATATAAAATGTTAATTGGAATAAAAATGTTTTTTATCAGTTAGATTGAAAAATAAATAAAGCTCGTTTAAAATAAATAATGTTTTGACGATCATGTATATTATTAAGAAAAGGGAAATGATTATGAATATTGTCTTTTTCCTATTTCTAGGATGGAAGAAATTAAAATTCTATAAATATTTTCTTGTTATCAAAAGATAAAATTGTTTCAAATGGTTGAAAAAAGATGTTCATTAGAAGAAATATTTTAGAGGAATTGTATGTTATAAATCCCCCTAAATTTGAAAATAATAAATTTTCAAATTATGTTTTGAAACATAACATGGCATAAAATACAAAAACTATTTTTATAAAAAATGATTTTGTTAAAGGTATTGTTGATCCAACCTTATTTATAAGAAGAGTTTCAAATGATATATAAATTATACAAATTTATGACTAGGACATAATATTTATATCATCAAATTATTTTATGTGTAATTTTTTCTAAACTCATGACATGTGAATTCGATATGAGATTAATGAGAGACATAAAAATGTAATTTGTTATAATAAATTATCAATGGAAGGATGGTATGTTATTAAACCAATAAAAATATGATAAATAACTCTTAAGAGGTTTTGGATTGATTTTAGGAAGATAATAAAAACACCAATGAGTATTAATTCCAATTTGGATTTAGATGACTTTGGAATAAAATATGATATTAAACTATATATAGGCATGATATAAAACTTATTGTTCATCACTATATCAAGAACATACATAATTTTTTCAGTATATTAGTGAGATATATTTCAGTTTAACCCTGAATAAAGACATCTGAATTCTTTTAAGAGAGTAATTATATATATAAATGATGATTTTTTTATTGGATTATTTTTTTAAAATGATATTTTTTTTATTTGCTATCTTACTCTGATATTGATTATGGAGGTACTAGAATTGATCTGAAAAACACTATAGGTATGTGTCATTTTCTAACTAAAAGTTTTATTTTATAGATTTTAGATAAAAAACTATCCAAATAACTATTTTCCACTAACGATGAATATGTTAATGTTTCTACTTGTTAATCACATAGAATGTGGATTAAAAAACAACTATTTGATTTTAAAATTAGCTTTTTTATATTTACAACCTTATATGATAATTCATGTTTTGTATTAATTTCTAAAAACCCTCATCATCACTACAGAAAAAACACATATATGTTATATTTCATTCTATTAAGGATTAGGTAAATCATGTTTATATTTGATTATAAATTTTCCCCAATAAAAGTTAGTTGTATGATATTTTCACTACTACTTTTGAATTTTGAAAAATTGAAAAAATCAAGCTTGAATCAAGAATTCTAGAAGCATAAAATTTATATTTATTACAACTAATATATTGGATAAAACTATTCACTATTTTGAAATATATTCTTATATTTCTTCAATAATTGAATTTTAATTTTTTTATTCTATAAAATAGGATAGTAATTTAAAAATTAAATATAATTAAATTTTTGATAAATTTTAAAAACAAAGATAATTATTTCGAAACATTAATAAATTTTTGATTTTAAAATTTATAAAAGGGGATACTATTATTACTTAATATTGGGTTTAAATACATTGAAAATTATGTTTGGTTAATAGTTTTGATAAATTAAAATTTAATCTCATTTATAAAAATAAATTTATTCATGAGATGAAATCATTTTATTTTAATTTTATGATTTTTTTAATGTTTAGTGTCATTTAATATTTAAAATGTTTTATTGTTTTATAAAATTTTAAATTTATGATTATCAATTTTTGGGGTATGATTTTATTAATTCCATTGATAAAAAAATATTATCCAACTACAAACAATCCCTAAGTGTCATTACTATTACCACAAATATGTTACAAGTGATAAACCTCATGGGAGGTATAGCCCAAAGAGACAGACATAGTTGAAGGCCTTGTATTTTCCTAGAGGAATGAAACTAGGCTCATGTATAAGGCGCAATGAAACACGCCTAGAGGAGAACCAAAATTTGGCCTATTTAGCATACTCGACCATAGATCATGTATATGTGAATGGTTTTGTGGGTGGTAATCCACCACTTGAAGCTCTATGATTCTATGGGTTGAGTTAATTAATATTGTGGTGGGTCACTGCATCACGAAACTGATCTGGGATGTCCAAACCAAAGAAATTATTAATCTGTATTTTTATGATACATATATCACCTCACCTATCCAATCTCTTCTATGTGAGCCATATAGTCTCCAACATTAATTGTCTTCTTCCTCCATTATTACTGAGATCTGGCTGAGATTTTTACTATGTTAGAGAATTGGGAAGTTGTAGTGATCAAACCATGATTGGTTTTCAGATTTGAATGATTATTTATGATCATATGTAACTCTAAAATACTTGAGGATATAGAGTGGTGAGTGTTCATCTTGTACCTCCATCCTTCACCTGAGGCTAATATTCACCAGTGTTCATGGTTTTTGAGACCATCTTTTTTTATCCATGATTGAATGACGGAGATTGTAATACGCTATGTAATGTGAGACCCACTATCTATGATTAATTGTAGGCCTTTTTTATATATAGAGGATGTTATGTTCATTACATCAATTATAGATTAGTATACTATTAAAAATGGTAGATATTGTACCGCCGTTATATCACATCAATGGTTGACCACTCGAGAAAGGATATATCTCTTTTCACCAATAGATCTATCCTTAATTTGTAGATCCTTGTAATAATAGTACTATCTTTGTGATGGAATCATAGATCTCATACAATTGTACAGTGTTGTGGAAATAGGTATCTCCATAGTTTCATTACTATGGAACACTAATTTTAAATCTACCGCTGGACCCAAATGGTAGATCTATCAACATCAAGACATTAATGGTTGATATTTCTACCACTCAAAATTTTAATAAATGGCAGATCATTCTACCATTAGACAATAGTAGGTCCTTTATTCCATGTAATAATGATATATTATATTTGGAACAAATAGTAGATCATTGTGATGGTATATTTTCAACTATCTCCTAGTATTTAAATATACCATTAGGTCATATATTTTTATTAATAAATAATTCTTATTTTTAAATTATATTATAAAAAGTAATTATTTGGATTTTTTTTATATTTTGGAAAAATATATTTATATATTAGGAAAAAGTAATTTTGAGCATATTTTATACACATATAAACATGAAGTTTGAAGATTTATGATACTATATTTTATTAAATGTCTAATATTTTAACAAACATTAAGTTTATTATTTTTATTTTAACTATTTTGTAATTATTAGTTTTAAATATTTGTTCTACCTAATATATTGGAGCTTTATACTCTTATTTCAAGATGAAATAATGATTGAAAAAGTACATTTTTATTCAATGTAGTATTTAAAAAGGTAACCTTAATATTATATTTTTATGCACTAAAAATTATAATACACCTATTGGGTATTTTGATACTCTAGTAATATCCTTTTTTTAATGAATCAGGATTAATTATTTATTTATGACTTCAAGACACAAAAAAACATTCATAGAGATCATTCACCAGATAACTATGGAAATATTATTAATTATCCCACACGATCAAGAAATATTTTTGACTTTTATTCATTATATGTGACCATAGATGAATTTTATCATTAAACCATATTCAATTGAAGATATGAATGATCATTGAGCTTCATTATCTCCAACAACATTTGATTAAATGTGAGTTTTTTTATTTTTTTCTCCTCCAATTATCTTTTATTTCTTATGTTTTTATTTCTTCAAGTCTATTTTATGGTTTTATAATTAAAAATAATGTTTTTCCTTGTATCAATATTCCACCACTAAATGAATTCTTGCTTGTCTCTCCTAATTAAAATTCAGGTCACAAGCTATGTTTTGAATCATGTAAAATTATTGGGTTGCAACTATAGGTGTTTTCAAAAGAAGATTCTATATTATGTTCTACTACCTTTAAATGATATGTTCACAATGGGAAAAAATATTCCTATGGTGTATAAAAGTTTTATGAGTGGATTGGGATCTTAGTGACATGAAACAATATAAATATTTTTTCTATCTTTTTTTATTTTCATTGCAATTAATTTCATGAACACAACACTCACTTTTCACCCTTATTTTATTAGATATGATTTATTTCTAATAAATAAAATTAATATATTATTCACCACATATATTCATTATTTCCATAAATATTGATCAAACAAATATTACATTTCTTTTCCAGCAAACAAAAATTGAAAACATCACTCATGTGCACGTACAACTTATCATCTCCCTATAGTGTTGTAATTCATCTTTAATTATAACATTAAGTTGATGGTAACTAATAAAAAACTAATGAGTAGATATTATATTTATGAAATAAAAATTATTATGATACTATAATATCATGTATACCTTCTAAACATATAATCAACTAGAAAATGGTAATGTCATTCATATGTACTTGTGGATTACCACCTCCACGATACGAGGTGATCATTTTTTTCAATTGCGTTTAATAGAATTGGTATAAAGGAGGGGTTTATTTAAAATATATGAAATAATAATTATTCTAAAAAAATTAATTATTATTAATAATCTTTATATAATTCCATCCCTCAAAAATTTTAAATAGCATTAATACAGATGTACAACTTAACATCTCCACGAATAATGTATATCATTTTATATATCTATATTGTAGTGATGGCTGTAAATATACTTATAAATAAATATTTAATATATATGATTTTTATAATATTAAAAACATTTTGGAAATTATGTAACCACAATAAAAGTAAATAGACTGTTACTATCAAATGAAAATATACAAAAAAATGATGCAGTTAACACTATAAAAATGATAATAATAAAATGTTATTGACAAATAGGTGAAAAATGTTATAAATGGATCATATATAATATCATAGACACATATTGATTTGGTATTTAATATTAATAAAAATAAATTTACTATATATGAGTTTAAATCACGTTAAAACTAAAGGTAAATGTGAGGTGAAAAATTTCGTCTCAATGACCACTACATAGTGAAAATTTTATATTATGAACCTATTTACTTTAAGTGGTGTGTAATATTCCTTATGATTTATTTAACATGAAAATATATTTATTCATGATTATTAATTATTTAATTCAAGGTAGTATTTAAATAGGAATGTTTAATATAAATGAAAAACTTATTTCACTTATTGATCGATTATATTTTTCTTCAATATTTGTATTTTTATAAATGGTTTTATAAAAGTATTTTTTTTAATATAAAATGACTCGTTATATAAATTTTAAAATATATTTAAATTTTTACATGGTTTTGAAGTAATCATTCTATTTTCTTCCATAAAAGGGTCATTTTGGACCTTTTTTAATAAAAATTCATAAATAATATTTTATTTTAACATATACAGTGTTAACAGACATGACCATAATCATAGTAATATTTTTCCCTTTATATTTTTCAACATGTTTTAAATAAATTAAAAATAAAATACTTTAATGAAAACATATTTTAAATAATATATTTCAATTATCATCTAAAAAATTGATTTTATTACAAAATATACTTTTTTATAATCTTCTTTTATTTCTTGATTAATCTCATGGATATTATATTTCTCTTGAAACAACTTTCTTGTAATTATTGTACATTAAATTTCACTTAAATATATTTTAGGGATATGATTATTACCTAAACTGTATACCATTTCAACATATAGTGTTTACTTTGATTGTTATTTAATTTACTTTGGAATTGTTGATATTCCATATTGTTTACTCAATATGGATATTTTTTTAAGTAATATTCTTTATCAATTAAATTTGTCACTCGATATTTTAGCAATACATTGGAAATGAAGAGATAGGTAGGGCTTGGAATTATATATCCCCGTTATGAATTAACAATTTTAATGGGAAAAATATTTTTTCCAAATTAAATAGTGTCTTACCCATAGTTTCAATCTATCTTGGGAAAAGGTCTTGAAGGTAAATATATAATGATCTATAAGATAATGATATAAAACAGTGTGCATTTCAATCATTTATATTTCATTTATTATTATTCATGAGATTACTGCATTGATATTATCCATAGATGAATTTTTTTATCAAATTATTGATTAAATGTATTCCTTTTCTGTTATATACATTTACATATCTATTTTTATTTATTTAACAATGATATGTTACACTACACATAACCATTATTAAGAATTTGATCTTAAACTTCCATTTTTTTCTATTCCTCATGTTAGAAATAATCAATATTCAAATTTGGATCAAGGATGTACATGGTTAACTTTTATTATGCTTATATTTTATTCCTAATTAATAATGGGTATCTATTATGTATATGTATCTCCAAGATTACTAAACTGATCAAAAAAAATTTATTTTATCTCTTTTATCTATTATATAGTAATAAAATAGTCATCAGATTTGGTTTACAAAATTTGATATTTTTACAGTTGGTATCAAATAATGTTTAGTTCAATCAATGGAAGCAATATTTTAAATTAACATAATTAATAATACAATTAAGATAATACCAAAATGTATTTGAAAAAATGTAAAATTAAATGTATTTTTATTTTGTGGCTCAATATTCATGATGATTATGATTTAACTCATTGTGTGACATTATTTAGTGATGTCACCTAATAGAATAAAGATAATCATTACTCATGGTTAATATAGGTATTATTCCACTGAGTATGTAAATAAAATTATTTTTTGAGATATGAAGATCATAACCATATTAGGGATACTGACCCATGGATTGTCTAATAAACTCTCACATGTGGAGAAACATTATGTTCAAAGTCTTAATACACATATATTAGATAATTTCATGTTATATCATCCTTTATATTTTAATCGGGATACAAATCCAAATTATGTTGAGAAATAGATTGGTTCTCTTGAAAGATAATTCTAACCTTGTGATTACATGAATGGTAACATGTTACTCGAGAATATAATTTTCTTAGAGGTGAAGATGATCAATATTGTACATTAAATCAAAATACTAGAGTTGAATAAGAAATACAACATATATAGTATATTGATTTTAAATTAATATTCTTTGATAAATATTTCCCTCATCAATAGAGAATTGAATTAAAGAGAAATTTTCATAAATTAAAGAAAACTTAGAAATAAAGTGTTATAGAGTAGTAGGATAAGATTAAGAGACTTGAATTTTTTTCTATTGATTATTTAAAATATCTAGGGAGAAATATGGACTATTTCTTTTAAGGCCTTAATCCAAACCTCTAAAGGGAAGTGGTTTCTCAAACATTCTCTTAAAAATGATGTTTTAAATTAGAAATCCTATAAGAAGAGTCACTACAACAAGTATGTTTTAGTCAAATCACATTATAAAACACAAACATTACCTATTTTCAGACATGAATAATATACCTATGGTTAATTTTTATACAATTTCATAAATGGATTTTATTTCAACCTAAAATTAAAAAAATAACTTATAAATAGAATTAAATAATAATTCATAATGATGATGCATAATTACTTATCTCTACCAGGGAGACATCGTCATCTATGTTAGTCCAATATCCACCACTAAAATCTCTTTTGAATTAAATTCATAGTATTTAAGATAAGACACAATCAGTGGATTGAAATAATGATATTTTAATTGATAATTTTCCATTTTTTTAGAATACAATGATTTATTCCCTGATTAATTAACCAGAAAGCCACAAGAACATAATATTGAGTTTTACAATGACTTAATCCCTTATGAAAGAACAATATAATAACTCCCTATGGAATAAACACTATGGAATTTATGGAGTTGAGGATATAAATAGAAGAATAATTTGGTAAGGTATTAATACAACATTGTATTTCACCTTGGGGAGCACGAGTTCTATTCATTAAGAAGAAATATAGATCTATGTGGATCCACATTGATAATAAGGAAATAAATTCTATTTTATTAAATAATATTTATCCCATACCATGAATTGATGGAATGTTTTACCAAATTTATGATGCCCAATATTTGTTCAATGATCGACCTCCATTTTGGGTATCATCAATTGCGAGTAAAGAAGGAAGATATTACAATGAATTATTTGTGAAGGTGGTATAAACATTTTGAGTTTATGGTAATTCCATTTAGAAGGACTATTTAGCCGTCTATATTAATAGATATACTGAATAAAATATTCAAAGAATATATAGATAATTTTTTATGGTATTTATTGATGATATTATGGAATACTCTAAAAACAATAGGAGGATTATTAGAATCACATGTGATAATTATTGAGACTCTTAGATAAAGGGAGTTTTATGGTATGTGTATTAAGTGAGAATTATATATATTGAAAGATTCTATTCTGGGATATATTATCTTTGACGATGGAATCTCAGTTGAACCTATAAAGCCCAACAAACTCAAATAATGTCCTAAAAACATAAATGATTAATGTTGCTTCATTGGTTTTGCAGCTCACTACCAGTGAATTTTTAAAAAATTGTATGATTGGCTCTTTCATCATCTTATATTCTAAATAAATGGGTTATGTTAATATGGTAAAATTAATTGGAATAATTTTATGAATAATTCAAGAATATAGAGGAAAATTCTCTGATTTTTACTCTACCATCATGAAATGATAGTGTTTTGATATATAGTAATGCATTGAAGAAGGTACGTGGTCATGTCCTAATCCATAATGATAATGTTATTTAATATGCATCATGGAAGTAAAAGAATAATAAGAATACTATATGGCTCATGATATTCTGTTAGAAGCCACAATCTTTTTTCTAAAGATATAATGGCATTATCTCTATGGTGAATTATGTGATAAATACACAAACCATAAGAGCCTAAAATATACATTCTCATATAAGGATCTAAATATGAGGAAAATGTGACAGATTGATCTAATCAAGGATTAATATTTCTTATTGAATTAAAAGCATGAGAAGAAAAATAAGGTCATGGATGCTTTAAGCATTAATGATAATATAGTCATGACCAAAATGACGATTGTGGGAGATCATATGTTCAT
This sequence comes from Viscum album, assembly GCA_963277665.1. Taxonomy (NCBI): domain Eukaryota; kingdom Viridiplantae; phylum Streptophyta; class Magnoliopsida; order Santalales; family Viscaceae; genus Viscum; species Viscum album. The sequence goes on along the minus strand of OY728165.1, from coordinate 1,890,365,326 downwards.
GGATTTTGTGATGATGAATATAGGAATTATTAATGAAGGGGAGACATCAATACTTTTTTAATAACTTCAATATTTCTTTATTTAAAATTTTAAATAGTTTTAAACTTTTATATGATAATATTTGAAATAAAATTAAAGATTTAAATGAGGGTAAATTGGTATAATTTGTTTTTAATGAAGGAATTATGAAATTTGGAATAATGATATGTGTTCCAAATATATATGATCTAAAAACGGAATAAATAGATGATTATTATAGATATAAAATTTATATACACATAGGTAGCACCATGATTTATAAATATTTGATTGAAATTTTTATTGTGGGAATATATGATGCCGAAAATTGTTGATTGTGTGTCTAAATTTTTGGTTTTCCAATATGTGAATGTTCAGAGACATTATACTAGAGACATCAAACCATGATCAATTAATATGTGTAAATGGGATGAAATCACTCTGCATATTTCCTCTAGACTATCAAAAACTACATGAATTAATGATTCAATATATGTGATTGTTGACTTCCTTACCAAATATACACATTTTCAAACAATAATTAAACATTTACATCTTCATATGCTCACAAGGATCTATATTAATGACGTTGTAAGACATATCAGTGCCCTTCTCTCAATTGTTAATAATCAAGATCCATAATTTTAATCGAAATTTGCTAAAATTGGGAAGAAATATCTAGATACTAAGATTCATTTGAGCACTGACTATCACCCTCAAACTAATGGATAGTTCAAAATGAGTATTAATTTAATATCCCATAATTCTAATGTTTTTGTTTAAATATTTTATTAAATACCATTATAATAGTCAATGAAATGTTTCTTGCATCTGTGAGTTGACTGAGGGCATGTCTTAGGTGTTCGAGACATGAAAAAGGGGGAAATGTGGCCATCTAGTTCACCATTAAAGGTTTTCACATGTTTAATAGTAATTGTGAGAGACAAATGTAATTTCATTGAGGATGCGGTGCACTGTTGGTAAAACCATGAATGTGTAGGTACTAAACTATGTGGTCTTGGAAAGATCCATCCCACATTTTTCAAATCATGTGGGCATCCCAAGAGACTGTATGACCTGTCCCCCAATTTGACAGAGGGTGGAGTACGGTTGTTGCAGGTTTTTTCCAACCGTGGGGAAAAACCATGGACCAAATTATAGATAGAAAAATTTATTATTCCCCCACACATGATTTATTTTTAAAAAAATTGTCATCCCCATTATTCTTACAATAACCATGGTCAATGAACCCTTCCTCATGAACTTCTCAAGGATCGATCTCCCTTATTTCTAAGGAATTTTGAAAACTATTGGGTGCAGATCAAAGATACGGGTGAGTCTAACACTCATAATTATTTCTTTTTCTATATTAGAGATTTTATAATCTTTGATCTAATTAAAAATACCTAAAAGCCGATTTTTTAACAGTTTCATGTTTTAGAATTTGAAGGGGTTTGAGATCGAATCAAATGAAAAGTTTAAGTGGGCGTTAATATATGGAATCGATGTAGGTTTTCTATAAGTTACACTACAAAGTCATGATGTTTTGTGTGTTTATGTGGTTTTGATATGGTACCCTCTTGTTGTTTATTTGATGTCCCTAGTAATAATTGATAAATTAATTGGATAAATGTTGGATTGAACCACTCATGATCACCATGGGATGTGTTGAGACAGGTTAGACCGATAAAGAGTCCAAAAATGGTTGAGCAACATTCATAAAGATGAGATTAGGTTATTAAATATGAAATGTTATGGTCTATGAGATATAACCTATGATAATCACTTTTTTCATGTTTACATAGGTTTATTAAGGGAAACCAAATGAGAATTGTGTTTCAATTTTTAACCTAGATTTATAAATGAAATTGAAGTTATTTTTTAGTGGATCATATATAATATAGTGGAATTTGATATAATGTAAATTTTATAAATGTGTTATGAGTGTAAATGATAAATGTGGAAATGGGTTAATTCATTAATATAATATATGTTTTCAATGAACTGTGGCATTTATATGGTAAATGTTTTCAATGAGTGGTGGTTTGTAAATGGTATGTGTTTTAAATGGTTAAGGAATCATGTGCATGTGGCTTAGTGGTATGAGTGGGGTATTGGAAATGAGACTCTACACCCATGAGTCTAGCTATAGTGAGGCTCTATGAACCACACTTATAATGTATGGGTTAGAGATTTGGATTGAGTCCTTATTCCCCTAACGATTATATGGAATATAAATACATGGACTAAGGCTCCGAAGTAATTGTTATGTATTATTTTGGGTAATATTTTCATAATTATCTAAAGAACCTGAATATTCCCCTTTATGCATATGTTATATGACTAAAATAGGCTAAGGTGTATTAGATAACAATTTCTAACCCATTTAACAAATGGTGAAAGTGGTTAATGTGAACTTTTTTAAATAATGGAACCTAATTTACCATGTGTTTACCTTGTTATTCATTATATACCTGCATACACTATCTGTTTAGACATGATATTTTGTAGACACTGTTATTAGTGGCTTACTGAGTTCCACATAAACACTAATTGAGTTTCCATTAAGTAATCAAGTAGACTTTATGGCTGCAGATCAGGAAAATGCTAAAGGACCTATACAACATGCTTGATTTGGGAATTTGATGTGCATGGATAATGGATTTAGACATGGAGTCTGAACCCATCTTGGGGATTTTTTATGTTTTCATTTTTTTTTGGATTTCTATACTCATGGAACTGTATGTTGTAACATTGCACATTTACTATTTAGTTGCATGCTTATACCCAGCGTATGGTGATTGACTCGTGATTTGTGTTCATTATTTATTTGTCTCCTCTATTTATTATTTAATTTTATGTGTCTTACTATGATAAAGAGGAAAAATTCTCCCTAGATTCTTATATTAGGTAATCTATACCCATTTGGTAGCCTCCCAACATACGATGAGGTGTTCCTAATGTCATGTGGTGAACCAGGTTGGGGAATCAGATTTTTGGCACATGGGTTGGGATGTTACAGTGTGTCATTAGTGTGGTTTTTCTTTTCTATGGGCATAATAAGTGGGAATAGTGATGGGAGACTAGGAAAGGTCAGGCCTTGTAAATTATCACTTGCATGGGAGTAGATAACTCATGCATGACGGAAACCTATATACCCATGATGGGATTATTTTTCTCAATGTTTTTTGTTACAAATGGATGATATTTCACCTTGGGTGAGGCAGTTCTTGTGTGATGTGACTATATTATGATATCTTTATAGAAGTAAAAATGGTATGAGTTTGTGAATATATGCATCATCCTAGGAACCTAGAGATATATGTTACATGTATCGTGATAAGAAAAAATGGTAAATACATGTGGGAAGTGATGGATGGAATGTTTTTCATTTTTAGGGAAATTTTAAGGAAATGGTTTATAATAATGATGATAAAAATAGGTAAATGGAATGATTGGGAAAAATGGTTAAATAATAGCCACTAAAGAAGATTCATGATTGATTTAAAATCTGTATGTGACATGTTGGAAATATAGAAACAATCTTAAATGATAAATAATTATTTTGTGAATGTGAAATGGTTAAAAATGGTTTTTGTTATAAATGGTTGGGTTTAGTTACATTGGTTGTCCCATATTGACCATGACTCATGGTAGAGATGGTTGAGGGTAGTGTTATATATGTTACTATATCCATTGGGATAATAAATGCTGAGGGATTTTTTATGTCTTGTAGATATCCTTTTTTCATGAAAATTATAGATGTTTTTTTGTAATGTGTTTTGATATGTGTGTTTGGAATTATAATGGGATACCACCACAACAATGTGTTCTAGTAGGGAGACATGAGGATATCACAGAGAATTATCCTCCACAAGAAGAGTAGGAAACCCATTAGATACAGGGTAACATAGAGGTGTTGTAGTTCCATGATAACAATACTCATTTTAGGAATATAATGAAACATGAACTATGGTGGGTCATGTCGAGTATTCATGACTTGATTAGAGAGTTACAATTGAAGCCCCCTCCCAATGATTACTGTAGATTGTGTACCTAAGGAAATAATGCTATGGATATATTCCAACAATATGAATATTGAACACTTAGAGACTCATCCTGAGAATAGGTCCATATAGGTGGCATAGATGTTTTGAGGAATGAAAAAGTTTGGGTTAGATATGCAACTTTATACAATGCAAGAAGAAGGGATTTTATGGAAATATTTCCCAGAAATGTTTTTGGAACGTTTCTTTCATGTGACCTTGAAGATGGATTAGGATAAAACATTTATGATATTGACCCAGAGTACTATGATAGTGATGTATTATGTTTTCCACTTCACTGACTTTAGATGCATTTTTATTGAATTAGCAGTGGTTGAGGAAACTAGAACGAGATATTTTTTAGGAAAGAATCATATATGAGATCAAGACCTTGGTTACTATCTTCCATTTAAATATGTTTTTTTTGTTGTGGATATGGCCCATATTTCATAAGGGAACCAAAATGAGGATTCTGGTGGGGACATGTGGTTCCAGTTGGGTGATCCAGTGGTGTGGTTTATGATGGTTGAAAGAACCATTTGGAGATTTTTCACCATGTAATTGGTAGATAGAGTATTGAGGAATGTTTTTTACATATCAGGGTGGTGACCAGGTGTTTTGTTATTAGTGCAACATGTTGGGACACATGTGTAGTCAATCTCCCCAATCACCTGTTGAGTGTCAAGTGTGTAGTAGAATGGGGAATGAGTAGAGGATCATAATAAACCCTCAAAATATAGGAAGTGATGGTGGAAAAAGGTTGATGTAGAGTGAAAGAAGGGTATTGGCTTCCCCATAACAAGCAGGAAGTTTAAATTTTTATAGACCTACTAGTATGGTTGGTGGACATGGTAATTCAATAAAGGGTGTCCTTATATTAAGGGTAGGGAAGCACTGATAAATCATACTGAGGACCAAGGTAGAGGTACATGCTTTCTCCATGCAGTTCAGCCTACATCTAGAGGTGGTGATGTCGAACCATTGACAGTTGAAGGTATTATTCTTATAACTTCCATGATAGATATTAATTTTTTTGTATAGTTCCCATAGACACTTTTATATCTTCTCATCTTATGAATGTTTTTGGCATAGAAGTAGCAAAGTTTTTCAGGTCTATGTCAATTGAGACACCATTTGGAGTATGAGAAAAAAAGATATGAAAATTTAAGGAGTATACACTTATGATTGGTAGGTTACATTTACTATGTGTGTTGTTTATGATTAAGATTCTTAATTTTTATATGATATTGGAGATGGATTATGTGGTATTTTATCATACACATATTTATGGTTACCAACATAGGGTAACATTCATGTCCCATGATGGGGATACATATGTTCACCATAAAAATGGGATATCCAGGCTGGCTATATAAGGCTCGTTAATCAACTGATTGGTGAGATCACAAACCATGTCATATGTCTTGTAATTTATGATGGTGGAGTAGAGTAGGTTATCCTTCCTCATATGGTGTATCAATTCAAGGATTTGTTTTTTGAGGACTTCTATGAGCTTCCACCTAAGATAGAGGTTGATTTCACTATTAACTTACTTCCTAGATAAGAACCTATTTCTATTCCAACATATAGAAGGGAACTGATAGTGTTTTTGGAACATAAAACTATGTTAGTGTTATTAGAGATTAATGTGTTTATCCATCCAACTACGTCACATTGCCGATATACAGTTTTTTTATAAAAATGATGATGGAATGTTGCAGTTGGGTGTTCATTTTTGGAGGTTGAATCAGAATAAAATTATGAACTAAAACCCTCATCTCTGAATTGATGATCTTTTTGACTATTTGAGAGGTTCTTCTATGTTCCCCAAAACTATCATTATATTAGGGTATCCTCAATTTTGGGTGAGTCTTTCATATATTATATAGAATGCATTGAATAGAAGGTATGGTTTATATGAATTTTTTCTGATGCCCCTCCTGTTAAAAAATTTCAAGTAGTGTTTATAAACCTAATGAATCGAATATTTCACCCATACATATATCATTTTGTAGTAGTTTATTTGTATGAAATCTTTTTTTACACAAATAATCTTGATAATCAATCGAAACATCTTTAAAAAATTCATTGTATAGTAAGAGATAATTATATAAATTCCAAGGTATCTAAATTTAATTTTTGGATTGATATGGTATATTTATTTTGTCACATCACCTCTGAGTATGATGTGTCAATGGACCCAGATAATGTACAAGATATTTTATCTTGGGATTATCCTAGGAAATTTTTTTATATTCAATATTTTTTATTTTGGTGGGATATTATAGAATGTTCATTAAAGAATTTTCCCATTTGGAAGCACAACATTCAGGCTTGACCAATAAGGGCATCATTTTTAAAAGGCATGGGGAATGTGAGGATTATTTCTAGGAGAATAAGAGATTGAATACTACATTTATTTTGATCCTACTCGAGCCGTGTAAGGATTTTACCATATTCTGTGATGCCACTGTGGTTGGACCAGGGTTAGTATTGAGGAAAGACAACCGAGTTATGGCATATTGGTCACTGTAGTTGAGGCATCATGAAAAAAATTATCCTACCCATGATCTTGAGTTAGCTATGCTGATTTATTTTTAAATGTGTTGGTGATATTACCAGTAGGGTGAAAGGTTCAATGTTTTCACCAATAATAAAATCATTAAGTACATATATTCCTAGTGTGATTTAAATTTTTTGAAGTAAATATGGTATATATACATGTAGTCAATTGATATTGAGATGGTATACTCAATGAGAATGGGAAATAATGTTATAGAAGAACTCAGTTAGAGGACTAAAACTTGAGAGGTTAATGAATCCAATTATGAGTGGAGTATGATAGAGATATTTGCAGAGATGAATTTAGAGGTGAAGGATGGACAAGAGAAGACGACCCAGTAATATTTTAAGTTGATTCCACACTTTTGAGATGGATCTAGGAGGGAATATATGAGGATCCAAATTTTTTATCCTTGAGGTAATGTATTGAAGGTGGGTATTCACCTTTTGATTCTATTTTTTATGATTATGAGATCATATATATTCATGGCCATGTTATCATGCATACTTATATTCGGTTAGAGTTGACATGTAAGTTTTATGACTCAAAGTGGGTGGTGAAACCTAGTTTTATCCTGATATTCCATGGCCTATGTAGAATGTATTGGTTTATAGGGATGAAGAGATATGTTCTAGGTTTATTGATGTGATTCTACACATGTCAGTAGGTGAATTCCATGCATAAACAACTAGGTAGTTTTATATATCCATTTCCATTTCCTAAATGGACAAGAGATAACATGATAATGGATTTTGTGGTAGGTCTTCCAAGGATTCCTTGGAATAATTATGTGATATGGGTAGTTATGGATCAGTTTACTAAGATAGGACATTTATTTTCAATATGAGATACCTTCACCATATACCAGTTGGGTGAGTTGTATTTTCGAGAGATAATTTGATTTAATGGGGTGCCAAAAACAATAGTTTCATATTGTTATCCATGTTTTACTTAATTATTTTTGAATGTAATATATATTGTTCTTGGTTACCAAGTGTTTTTGAGTTCTTTTTTACACTCGTAGATAGATGGGAAGTCAGAGCATACTATTTAGTTACTAGAGGTATTGTTGAGAGAATGTGTCCTGGAATTTGGTGGATCTTGGGAGAATAACATGGTGTTTGTTGAGTTTTGCAACAAGAAGTGTTACTAAGTGAATATTCGGATGGAACCATATGAGATGATATACGTAAGGACATATAGATCCCTATTACATTGGATGGAGACTGTGAAATCCAAGTTGTTGGGACCAAGTATGGAACATGAGACATCAGTTTTGGTTTAGTTGGTTAGAGAACATTTTTCTACATCTTAAAGAATGAAGAAGTCATATAATGATCGATTTCATTAACCTATGGAGTTTATGGTGGGTGATAAGATGTTACTTATGGTTACCCTAAGGTTTTGATCACCACCAAATTCTCAAACAGGGTAAGTTGGTACATAGGTACTTGGGTCCATTTATGATTATATTTAGGATCAGACCTGTGGCATACCGATTGGATCTTCCACAATGGTATAGTGGAATGAACAATGTTTTTTGTGTGTCCTATCTTTATCATTCTCCCCATGTACCTTCCCATGTGATAGATTTTTATTATTGTTTCCTTGAGAATGATGTGTCCTTTGATGATAATCTTGATAATGTTGTAGATCATAGTAAGAATGTCTTGTAGGGAAAGAATGTGCCTTTGGATCCAATGTTGTGGTAGGACAGCAATGTTAATAAGGAAAGTGGTAAAAGGATAATGATGTCCCAGCCCAATGGAACAATATTTTTACCTTAAATACTCAATTATTTTTTGGATTGCAACACATGGATGAGTTGTTTTATAGATGATAGATTATAATATCATGGAATTCAAATGATGTATGTTCTTCATTAAATTATATTTTAATTCCCATTAAGTAGGTTAATTAAATGTTTCTCCAGTCGATTAAGTTTTTCAGGGGTGTCCCAAGGTTTTAGGACATGAATGAGGAGGAATAGTATCTATCTATTAGATGTTTCACTATTGGAACATAGTTTCTAGTAACCATGTGTCACAACAATTCAGTCATGGAGGAAGAGTTTCACGATTTGTAAAACCATTCATGGTGTGGGACCAAACCATGATGGCTTGGGTAGATCCATACTTCATGGATACCTAATGGTTTGAAAAATTACTTGGGAATCCCAGGAGACCATACGATCTGGACCCCTACCTGAAAGAGGTTGGCAAAGAGTTAGCACATGGATTGGACAACGATGTGGTCAAATGGTGTGCCTTATTAAATATGCGGAAATTAACCATTTTACCGCTCTATATATATATTTTTCAATACCCAATTTTACTTCCCATTATTACTAAAATATCCATGGGTGACGAACCCTTCCTCCCAAACATCCTAAGGTTTGATCTCCTTCATTTTAAGCTATTTGGAATGATTTTGGGTGCGGGTCGATGATACAGGTTAGTCTAACACTCCAATGTTTTTTGGATTAGGGATTTCATAATCTTTATTATTATTTTTAATCCCAAGAAAACTAATTTTTATAATGGTTTCTAGGTTGGGGATTTGAAGGGGGTTTGAGATTCAATAATGGGACAAAGATAGGCAAGTGTACATCTACAGAATCAAGGTAGGTGGTATAAATGTTATACCTAATGGTCTTGATGTTTGGTTTGGGTGTATTTGGATGTGATATGATGACATATTCTTTTGAATATTACATCCATATTAATAATTGAAAAATCAAATGGCCAAATAATTGATTGATCCCATCCAGATCTTTGTGGGAAGCATTGACGTTGATTAAATTGGGAAATAGGTCATCCATGGGTGTTACTCATTCATGAACATGATATTGGGTTATTAAATATAAAATTGAAATATTTATGAAAAAATAACTATGATAATTATGTTTACATGTCAACAAGGTCTTATGATGTGAAACCAAATGATAATTATGTTTAGATAGTTAACTTGGAATGGGAAATTAAATTTGATTTTATTTTCAATTAGTTGATAATATGAAATATGGGGTGTTTTGAATAATTTAAATGTGTTAAATGAGTTATGTCTGTAAATGGTAAATTTTTTAATGGGTTAAGTCATGAATATGGTATATGTGTTGAATGAATTATGGGTTTTAAATAGAAACTTTGTTCAATGAGTGATGGATTGAAAATGTTATACAAGTTAAGTGGTTAATGAATCATGTGAACATGGAATAGTGTTATAACTGGGGTATTGGACTTGAGGATCTATACACATGGATTAGATTAGAAATATGCTCTAAGCCCCACCCATATAATGCATGATTTAGGGAGTCATACTAAGGGTTTATTCCACAAATGAATGCAAAGGCTTATGAATACATAGAATGAGTCTCCATGGTATGTGTTATGTATTGTTTTGTGTAATGTTTATCCTAGTGATGTAGGGAACCTAAATATTCCCCATTATTAATATTTTATATTACTGGAATTGGCTGAAGTGTATTAGATAAAAATGGATATCCCATCGAACAATTTATGAAAACGGTTATAGTGAATTTTTTGAATAATGGGACATGGTTTACCTTCTGTTTACTTGTTTTTTATTATGAACCTATATGAACAATCTATTTAGACTATATATTTTGTAGACGCCTTTGGTGGAGGCAGAATAATTTGTACTCACACCCTACCTGGCCTCTATTGGGTATCTAAGAAAAGACTATATTATTTAAGGTCTTGAAAAGGGTAAATGGCATATGTTAGATGATTTATTTGGGTGTGTGATGTCTATGTATGTGGAATACAGACTAGGATTCAGAAAATTTTTGGGTATATTTCATCTTTTCTTTTTTTAGGTTTTCATTGCACTTGGTACTGCAAGACATGTCTTATCATATTTAATGTTTGGTTGTGGGATTGTATCTAGTTTGGTAAATTGACTCATGATGCGTGTTCATTATTTATTTGTTTACATTATAAGGTATTTTATCTGATGTGGATTACTTTAATAAATTGTTTATATTATACCAATGTGTTATGTTAGACCATATATGTTATTCGGTGTCCCCTTTAATATATGATGGCATTCCCTAGGTCACGTGCAGAATATGGTTAGGGCGCTAAATTAGTGTCACCTGGGCCATGACATTATAATTAAACCATTAGAAGACATGTTGAGGTTATGATCACTTAAAATTCAAGGTATGTAGGATTAATATTTACCTTTTATTTATTTTTAAATTAACAATTGTTTCTATTAACGTATTCAAATGCCACGATATGAGGATTTATTTATAAAAATATGTCACACCCCAACTTGTTGGGAATATTTTGGTGAATGAAAACCTGTTGGTTCAGATTTTGTGGGGGAGACAAAAGTAAAGATTAATTATCTTTATACACATATTAAATCTTCTCAAGCAATGGAAAAGTGTTATATCAATAAAGGATAAGAAATATTTTTAATTTAAAGTGGGAGATCACATTTTCATAAAAATGCCTATATAGAAGAGTGATATAAGGTTTGGTAAGAAGGTAAAAATAATCCCCAAGTATATTGGAACACTTATAATTCTAAAAATAATTAGAGTTCTGGGTTACCAATTGACAATGCCACCAAGCCTACCTATAATACATGATTTGTTCCATATCACATTATTAAGGAAGAATATTCCATACCAAATGCTTATTCTCGCCTATGATGAAATAAGACACGAACCCAATCTATCATACTGTAAAGAGCCTATATATATTATTAACACTATAGAGAAGGTGTTTAGGAAAAAGTTGAATCATATGGAAAAGGAAATTTGGGGAAATCAGAAAATAAAAGCAGTAGCATGGGAACCTGAGGAAGTTAAAAATAAGATCAAAAATAATATGTTCAAAACGTAATATTTATTAAAATTGTGAGGATAATATTTTTGTAGGAAGTAATATTGTAATATCCTGAGTTGTTAATATAACTTTAGATGATAGAATATACAACACACAACACCATGCCAAAACAAAAAATGAAATATTATAATTTAAATATGACTGATATAACCCAAACCTTGAATTGGAGGGTATAAATATGGTTTCCAACATTATGAAATATAAAAAAACATTATACAAAATAAAAAACATTGATTAATTATTAGTAAATGAACACTCAATTGATTTTTTGTAAATTAATTTTATTTACAAAAAATATATTTTCCTAAAATTTTAATTTTATTGATTTCTATGTAAAAATATATAATTAATTTAATAAACTTTTAGAAAATTTATTTTATAAAATTATCTCTATTTTTCAAATAATCAAACGAAAATTATCTTATGGTGAATTTTAGTATTTTTTAGAAATATTAAAAAAATTCAATAAATAGTCAAAAACATTATTTTTATTGGAAACTGCATTTTTTTTAAAAATATAAAAATTATTTTTTTAAATAGTCTCAAAAGAAAAATTAGTTCAATTATATTATTAATAATAAAGTTATTTTATTTTTAAAAATGTTTTTGAGGAATTTGTTTTAAAAATATTATAACCATTCAGAAGGAATCTTTCTAAAAATAGTTCTTTGTTGCCTTTTTTAAATATTAAAGTAATTTCTACCATTTATTGTAATTAAATCTTCAAAAATGGATTCTATATTTGAAATTATGAGGATTAAATTTGGTAAATAGGTCTCTTTTATTTTTTTGGAATGAATATTAATCATTGAAAATAATTATTAGCATGAAATAGGTAAATTGGGTAATTTACTATAGAAATAATATAATAATGACTAAAAAATGACCCTAGAACTTTCCTTAATTTAATTAGATGATTTTATATAATAAATAAATATACAAAGGTAAAACATGTGACCCTTTTTTCCGGTTTTCAAGATTTTTACCTATAGAATATATTATGTATTGAAAAGTAAAAAATGTCATTATTTTTTTTAGTAAATTATTTTTTTTGAAATGGAGATAAATTAACCATTTATAATATTATAAATACTAATTGGAAATATAAATTTTGAATTTTTATCATGGAAATTTATTTCTTATTTTTAGTGATGAAATTATTACCTTAAATGTTTTTTACAACTATAACACAACATATATTTAATTAATTGAAAAATAAATTAATAATATTAAAAATACTAAAATTAATATAAGATGAAAAAATTATTGTATTAAAATAATCTAATTGATAAAAATAATATTTTATTATAGTGTGAAAGTATTATATTAATTCTATATTTTTCTTGATGTATTTAAAGTCAAACTAAATTAATATAATGTTAAAAATTAAATCAATGATATTTTTATTATAAATAATATTTAATGAAATGATTTTAAATACCTAAAAATGTTATATTGGAAAAAATAAGTTTGATATGGTTTAAAAAATCAACCAGGGTCCATTAATGGGCATTTTTTTTATTTTAATTTAACATTATTAACCATTAAAGGGTATAATAAATTAGTAAAATGTTAATCATAAAAAGGGTTAGTATGGGGTGTAAATTAAACTATAAGGATGAAAAATTACCCAAAAAGTTTCAAAAATTTATTGTATGAGAATTATTTTTCTTATAAACATCTTATATTTGAATTATATTAATTTGGATCCATATTAAAAATGAAATATAATTTAAATTAATTTAATAATTTATGAAATTCTAAGAATGCCCCTCACATGAATTACCAAAGGACACCTCTCCTTTCTCTTTTTTGAAACACGTTAATCCATCTATATCAACCAAAAAAATCAATTAATTTTAGTAAAATTAATATTTGTGTTTTATAGGTTCTTTACCTTGCAAAATACCAACCATAGACCCCTTAATAATATATCTAAAGAATGTATAATGAAGAATAAGTAGTCGTCTTCACCAACTATTTCAATATTATTTCATATTCTACGTCATTTTAGCGAATTTTACCCATAATAAAATTTTAAATCTAGTATAATAAAAATTAATATAGGTTATTTCTATTATGGGATAACCATATTCCATCTCATTCTCATCCTTTGAAAAGAGAAAATATCACCCATGCGTATGTACAACATACCGTCTCCACATAGCTGTGTAACTCATTTTTCATCACATATTTTCATAGATATTTATAAAGAGATAAATAATTATCATATATGATATTTATGTCTAAACATGATTCTATATCTATAATATCATATATATATATATATATATATATTTGTGTTCTTAGCGTCCAATCTATTGGAAAATGATAGTTTCACTTGTGTGTATATATGGACTGCCACCTCTATAAAGGGATGTGATCTGGTTTTCATTTATGATTTATATGGATGGTAATAAGGATGGTTTTGATGAAAATATATTTTATATATGATATAATTATGATTCTTTTATTAATAATTATTATTCTTCTATTTTTTTTCTACCCGTTTAAATGTTAATATAGAAATCATGTGTACATATAGCCTACCATCTCCATAAATGCTATAATTCATTTTTCTATATATATCTTTTAAGAATGAATATATATATATATATATAATATATATGATATTTTTACCATTAATAAAATTATTTTTATGATGTAACCATAATAAAGGTACAAGTTCTAGAACTACAAAATCAAAATATACATTAAAAATGAAGCAGCTGACACTCAAGATAATGATAATAAAAAAAATATTATCTACAAATGTGTGATAAAATGTTATAAATTGATAATATATAATATTATAGATATTTATATGGTTGTTTTACTTGATTATAATAAATAAAAATTGATTATAAAGGATTTGAATCGTGTTCAGACTAAATTGAAGCACATGGTAAGTGACATCGTCTTAATTTTCACTCTATTCAGATAACTTTTTTATTCAACATTTTTTCTTTATATGGTGTATATACTACCACATTGAGTTATTTTACAAGAATATATATTTATTCATGATGATTAATTATATAATTAATGTCAGTATTTCAATATTAAGGCTTATAATTTAATCTAATCATATATATCTTACCTCAACATCCATATTTTTCAAAAAGTTGTTTAAAAAATACCTTTTTATTATTGAAATTATTTTCTAAGGGAATTTAAAATTCACTTAGAATTTCTTACAGGTTTTAAAAGCATTTTCCATATTTTCCCCTAAAAAGGTTCAAATGAAACATTTTTTATCTAAAATATAATGAAAAATTATTTTATTTTAATGTATAAGATGGTAAGAGATTTTCATGTGGCCATAACAATTTTATGACATTTAGAATAATCTAAATGTATTAAATGGTTTACAAAGAAAAAAATTTATGAAAACTTATTTAAATAATACATTTCAGTTTTCATCAAAAAGAATCTACTTTACTACAAAATCTACTTTTTAGTGGGAATATCTATTCTCTTGATTAATCTCATGTATGTAAACTTTTTCTTAAAATATTCACATTTATATTGTCAATGAATATTATATTTCCCCTAAATATCCATCTGGGATATAATTTTTTCCTGAACCATATACCTTTTCCACATTTGGTGTTTTATTTTGAGCGTTATATGATTTACTGGGGAGATATTGATATTCCTTATTATATACATAAAACTTTTTTTATAAAGAATATTTATCATTCCATATATGAGTAATGCATTGGACAAGAAGTTATGGTTGAGACCCAAAATTATGTATCTCGCCAATTCATTGACTAGCCTTTTAGGAAAAATATGATAGAAAAATTAAATGGGGTTTTACCTATCGTTTTAAACTATCTCAGTTCAAGGTATTAATGATAGAAATATCATGTTATATAATATCATGAAGTAAAATAGTTTTCATATACTTCATAGAGATTTTAGTTACTATCATCGACAATATTATTGCATTGATGTGATACAATGATGTTGTTTTTCTCAAGTTAATGATTAAATGGATGATAATATTAGTTATTTAGATTTTGATATTGATTATTACATATTTACTTATGATATCTTCCACTGTATGTAATACTTATTGAGAATTTTATCACACCCATTCATTTATTTTAGTTTCCATAGGATATGATGAACAATTATTTAAATGATTTTCAATGATGCAGAATGCTTATTTTGTTATGTTATTTTTTATTCCGAATGTATAATGGGTATCATGTATGTATTTGGTTCTCCAAGAATATTAAATTGATTAGTACATTGGGATTAAATAACATTTATTAATGTTAATTTAATAAAATAAACACTGGTTATGGGTAGAAAAATATGGGGTTTCTTTTAATGAAGAAGAACATGGTGAATGGAATTAGGGTTCTTGTAGAAGAATGAATATGTATAATGAGTGGTTATATTGTACAATGGTCAGTCAAACTCATGGTATTATCCATTCCTATTTGAGTATATTTGAACCTACATCACCCACCAGGTCCACTCATGCCACCTCATCGATATGAGAACCTTCCATGTCACATAATAATAGGTATTGATGATGCCTCAGTAAGTCAAGTCTCATTTTAAGGGTAAATAAAGGTTTCACTCTAGGTGAAATCATACCCTCCATGTGTATAGAACCCCCAGAATTTTTCATGTCCTAGATCATTTCATCGACAAGGAATAAGAAAATGCCTTCATCAATTAAATTAGACTAGTGGATCATTCTAACATTACAAGTGATAATGTATGCTATACAACCCCTTGTAGAACCTATTTTTAACATCATCATGGAAGTGGAAGGATTCATGTTAGATGGAAATATTCCTATGATGAAACTTTGAAATGGATAGTGTATTCCACTAAAACTATATATTAATCATCTCTAATGTACAAGAAGAAATAATTCTCATAGGCTACACCATCTGGAATATCCCCCAAAGTAGACCATATTGGTTTACCGTGTGACCCCACTATATCATCTTGGAACATCACCTTGTCTCACCAAGGATTGATTCTAGTTTTATAGTTCTCTTCCCAATCCTTTTAATATACATTGGAATTGGAATGATCCAGCTAGACCATATAACCACAGCCGGTATCACCTACTAATCCCCAATTAATGATAATACCTCAAAAAATATCTATATTCTAAATTCTTGAATGTGTGATGTAATGAAACAGTTCATTATCATAGAAACAAGACTCTCAATCCATTATACCCTTCTTTTTTCAAAGGAGTTTCTTGTAGACCATATCAACACACAGAAGGTCCCTATCTTGTTTTATACAATGGTTACTATAGATTCAACCTATAATTCAATGGAATACATGTTGGAATAATATGAAGTTATAAGTTTGATTAAATCAGGAAGTCAATATTGCCACAATTTAGAGGTAAATAATGTAAATTTATATCACATACGAGTTTAATGTTGTGAAAAATCATCATTTTATGGTAGAAACTAACTCCAGGTCCAATCTCATCCCAACCCGAATGATCTAAAATCTAGTACGTATAGAATAAGTTCTAACTCCCACCAACATGATAATTAAATTGTATGATAAGAGTGAGTAGAATCCATAATAAATGATTTGGTAGAAGAACCAATTTAGATACCTAATATCATTCATTTCATGGTTGTATCAAAGGAAACTGCTTACAACACATTTCTGGGAAGGTCCTAGATCGAAGTGCATAATTTGGTTCCCTCTTCATACAACTAGTACCACAAATAAACTCAATTTTCATGTAGGGGTACTCAAGGGTGATGGTTCCCCCAATACCTGTTATGAATCCAACTACCTAGATATTGGGTACTATAGGAGGGGAGGATAACTACTCCAAACCAATGGGGCCAATAAAATCAATACCCCCAATGAGAGAGATGTAAATAATCATCAGACCAATGGGGTCGAGCATATTAATTCCCCTAATGATTAAACAGCCACCATAGTGTATAGATGGACATATTTAAAAGATAAATTTATATATCCTAACCACTGGATAGAGACAATGAAACCAAATCTTGGGATCTAAATGATATTCTTAATGAATAATGAATGATCACAAATTAATATTTATTCATACATGTTAAAAACAAATTTAATACCAAAAAACCCTACTCCTATCATGAATTGGGTGGTTTTCCCCTTGGTCATTGATATGTGAATGCATTGTATGTTCTAAAGATTATGGTTAACTCAATAGATCTTCACCAGTCATATTTTTTTTGACACCAATGTTAGATATCACAATCAAAAACTCTATGGTATTGTCTCATCTGACTTTTTACCTCATGGTTTCTGCATTGAAAAAAATCCTTCATTGAAAATCACACTCATGATGAAGTAGATGGAAATGTTTTTACATGATCCCCATCTCTAGTGGAATCACCCTTCCAATGATCCTCATATTTTAGATGATGGAGATTATTTTGATAAAACCACTCTATCATTGATGAAGTTGTCAGTACCACCATTTATGATTGGAACATACTGAAACTAAGCACCATGGAAGACCCAATTACCACACTAGTAAGTGAAGTATTTTCTCCATAAGAAAAAAATAATAGGCAACTTTCTTAATGAAACACTATGAAGTTTTCTCTTAGAGATATAATTAAACCCCATGGCTTGATACCTAGGTTTAGGTTCACTAACTAGGCCTCCTAGTGGGCCAACTGGGTTAATATAAACTCTAAAAAAATGATCCCGTCCCACAATCCCATAATTTAGGATGATGTTGATAATATAATCAATTAAAAATTATACAAGGAAGTATATTACCCCATGTGTTTTTCTAATTATTTACTAGTTAAAAAGAATAATAGCCATATGAAAGTCTTTATAAACATATAAGTCCTTATCCATTACCTGAAGAGTGGTTTTATCCTTCTAGTGGCTGAGATAAAAAATAATGCAATGGATGATTTCTAGGCCCTATACTTCATGTATAGATAGTGAAGGTATAATCAAATTTTGATGTCCACTGAAGATGATAAAACTACTAAATTATGGGTACCATAGAGAACCACCTACCACCAACTGATTTCATTCGGTTTGAAGAATGATGGAAATAACTACATCTGTTATATCCAATATATGTCCAGGCCTCTCTTCATGACATTTGTGGACTTATACATGGATGATTCAATGGTCAAATACCATAATTTTCTAGACCATATGAAGGATATTTGTAAAGTATTAATCTTTCTCTAGTATAACCATTTGAAAATGAACCTCTCAAAGTTTGTATTGAAGGAAACCAGTGGAATGTTATTTAGGTTTGTCCATAGATACTTGTGCATCGAGATCGATCTAGAGAATATCAATTATTTCAACCAACTGCCTACCCCGCATAACCTATGGGAGTTTTTGGCCTCCAAGGACACTTGATTTTCATCCCTCGATTCATTAGTAAACAACATGGTAAATAAAATTTATTTTTGAGGCTTATTGAAAAAGGATTTTCTTATTGCTGGGTTGAAGTGTGCCAGAACATGTCAAGGAAATCAAGTAGTATCTAATAAATCCATTGGTCATGATACCACCCATCCCAGGAAATCCATTAGTAAATTATGTGACAACCTTATAATGTTTCATTGGTTGCATTATATCCCAAGAGTATAATTAGGGTAGGTAAAATAGATAATACTACCTCATCCACTTACTGTTGAATATAGAGATAAGAAATTATCCCATTGAGAAGAGCTTTAATTCCTTGGTTTTCATATACAAATACTATGAAAATATAAACAACACCATGATATATTGCATGTACCCCCCATAAACCATCTACAGTTTAAAATCTTCCTCCCCTTTTTGACCAGGGGATTAACGCATTGGGAAAAATTAAACAGAAGATTGACATTAGGTTCATTTCCCAAAAGCCAATCAAGGTACAAGAATTAGTAGATATCATAGTAGTAAATCCAAACCATTAGGAACTACCCCATGATATTGAATTCCTAGATTAATCCATAGATTTTTTTGTTCCGATGATTCTATTCTAGTATATGCACATTAATGGTGGCTCCAAGAGACCAACCGAGAGAATTCACAACAACCCCATTCTCAGCATGGTGGGATTGGGAATAATTTTCAAAACCTTCATATAAGTTGGGATTCTATAAGAAATATTGTTTTTGGAAGGCTACACCAATAAAAAGACTGAGTATCTTGCTTTTATCATTTTAATTAACATATCCATAAATAGAAAATTCTTCTAGACTCATGTGATGAAAGACTATGAAATAGTCGTAAAATAGATCAATGGTTCCTACATTGTCAGAATTTAATATCTTCCCCCCTTTTGGAGTGTACTCTTGGAAAAATGACATAGTTCCCATCACAATCTAAGGTGAGAAAATTTTCCCAATCATAGAATGTCTATGAAAATTACTTATAAATACTTGATGCATCACTCTTAGATATTGAAAAAGACAACATGGTAATTCCTATGTCACACAACAGGGTCATCCCTCACATAAATCCAATAGAAAAGATCAAAAGGTAGATCAGCTAGCCACTGAAAATACTAGAATAATGACTCAAATAAACTTTCATTGAAAGAATCACCCAATTAGATGACTCCCTTCACTGAGTATCTCAATAATGGGTCTATCTTACTATATTGAGTTAAATGTGAGAAGATCTATAATCTTTTTGTGAAAAAAAAATTCTGAGATAGATCTGACCTTGATCATTCCCTCTATAAGTATATATTTGATGGGATACTTCCCAATTTCATCCTTGAAAGATACCTCAAGTTCTACAAGAGGTTCATATGAATGAATATGGGTCCCAACATATAAAATTAAAGCACTACCATCTTATATAGAGATTGGGGTATTACTATCCCACTAAAATTCACAATTTAATTTTGTTTACAATGAGGTTTCAATCATGTTAGATCTATGAAAAATTCATTCATCATCCACCACAGTTTCTCCATGATACCTAGTACTCTTTTTCCCATTTTTGTTTTTGGAATAAATGTTCTATGCCCCTACCCAACAACAACATCTTGACAATGCATATTCAAATTTACTATGACAAACATATTCTAAAATTTAGTGGAATAAATCCCTTACATAGAATTCAATACACAATTAGTGATTTAAATTTTTATGTCTAACATCATCCATTAATATGGGACCCCACACTTTTCTCATAGATAATGACACTAAATTTTCAGTTTCCCAACTATATAAGTTTTACGACATGTAAAATATTTAGTCTAACCACAAATCCCATTATCACGCATAAAAAAATTGAAATAACATACTATTAAACAAAACCATCTCTATGATCATATTGAAGATGGTTCACTATAATAAAAATAGTGTCCTAATAATATATCCAATTACATTTTTTAATATAATAAAATGACATAAATTTTTAAATAGGTGACTCAATAGACTATGGTGTATGAGATCAAAGTAGTATAACCTATATGGGTTTAGATGTAACCTCTCCAAATGAACATATTGGATAATAAGACATTAGAAAATAAGGGATTAGTTCAACTAGATGAGTTGGAACCCCTCGAGGAAATAATTCTAAAATATCTATACAACCAACAAAAACACCAAGATCACCTGATTCTTGTGTACAAAAAACAGTTTCACCTCTACTTATTCCTTCAGGGTGATACAATATTATCCAAAAAGAAACAAATGATACCTTCGATGAATACAATGAAGTTGGGATAGAAATAGGAAATAATTTAATTCATTCATAATTTGTACTCCAATTATGAGTAATCAGCTGTCACCATGGAGGGGGAGTGTGTCACACATAATAACAAAGATAGTTTCCTCAAGATATAGATTTTATGAAACCGACCATATCATTGTCAAATGACATAAATCATTATAAAGATATCCTAGTTCCATGATTTAAATCTATATGAAAGTGTATCATTATCATGACATTAAACTATGGCACAATATCTTAGAAACATGTTGTTAAACTACATGATGTCTTGGTCAAATCTATTCAACTGTATGATATAGAAACCCCATACCTATCGTAAAATAGTTAAATACATGTCCAATGTCCTTACTCCAAGTAATTAAACATCAAGTTCAATTTCACCATAACATGATGTAAAAATACAAGATTCCTTTATCCCCAGTTAGAGTGGGAACCCCAAACCACTTCTGGTACCAGTCTCCTACAATTCGACATTTTAGAATTACATAAGGCTCAATTACCATTTTTAAACAAGATACATAGTGATTCAAGAATCTCAAACCCTATGCCCAACTAAACAAACAACCTATTTTAAGTTCATCCTCCCTTGGAAACATTTTTATTTATCACCTATTGATTCACCCAGTTATAACCTTAGATCATGTGGTAAAATATCTCCCATAGTGCTTATATCCCCCTTAAACATCCCCAAAAGACCAATGCTCATTTTTAGTCTTCATCAGTTTTGATCCTCATCATCCTATGGTTCTGAACATGCCCCTTAATGAAAATGGTGTCTGGCCAAACATGCTCACCTCCCTTCTTGGACCCAATCCTCAAAGTATATCATGAAAAATATGGTGGCCCCTATATTTCAAACACAAACAATAATCTATCCTATATTTTCTTACCCCAATCATTACTGATTAGTTTTTGGAACCTATTTTTCAAACATGTGAAGTATTAGTTCCTTACCAATCGATACTACATTGTGTGTTGTAGATATTAGAAGTCTTTTTTTTTACTTCAGTTCAACATCCCCTTGTTTTTTTAAGATTAAACACCACTGGTAAAATTCCCCCTAGAATTGTTTCATGATGAACAATAATATCAACATTATTGGAACCCTCTAATGATGAATTGTTCTCCACCATCATGTAGTTCCATGTTACAGAGTAAACTCCCCTCCACACCTTGTTTATCACACATATCATGGATCATGTGGGATTAGGGGTCAAGGTAAGATCTTCCACATCATGGTTAAGGAAAACAAACCTTCAAAAATAATCTTCTCTCCATAATACAATCATGTTGAATTTAAACTATCTGTTTCTTGTATTTGAGATTTTTTTTTGAATGAGGCCTCCTCAATCCTCTCTTAACATTAGGTTTGTATTCATTTGTGATTCAAAAAACCTATGATACATAAAAAATCATAGTCAATGATCTTAGAATATAAACTATAATTCAACCCTTTTATAAAATTCATGACCTAAAACATGAAAAAAACAATGTTCATATGTCACAAATTATAAACGAGAAAGGAAACATGGTTAAATGCTGGTAAAAAAAGTGTAATAACCTCATTCATACCATATGATGTTAAACTTTTTGTCCAAATTACTTGTTTTATAATGTTAAAATCCACGTTTTACATCACCATCACAAGATGTGAAAATATATGATACATTTAACAACCATTAGAATGTGTTCAGTACATTGAGTGTTAGTCTACGATGACACAAAGTTCTAAAACAATGTAAGGATTAATTACATTTTTAAATTGGATATGAGGTGGTTACCAAATATCATATCCAAGGACCATCCTAACTAAAAATCAGTATTTAGGATATTCCATTTGGGATCATTATCAAATAATATTCACCAATTCATCCATTTAGTATATCTGAGTTCATGGTAGAATATCTCCCAATATATTAAAATGTTGTCAAAAAAACCAATGATCACATTAACACAATAATACATCCTCAATTTATATCCCAACCATCATTCCAATATGAATAATTCCACAATCCTCAATGATTCATGTTCAAACTAACTCACATGTCATTCTAATAACATGATTCTAGGGATGTTATGAGAAAAATATTCATTCTAATGTTTTAAATGTGTTCAACGGTTGATCCTATATTTCTCACCCCATTATTGACCGATGTGGTTGTATAACATATGTTTTGAACATGGTTAGTAGTTGTTCCCAACCCATTAGTCACCCCATTTTCTATCCAAATATCAAAAGTCTTGATTTACTTATATTCTACCTCCCTTTGTTCTTGTGTAGTTTTAAAATCCTTAGTTTAATTCCCCCATGTGATTGTGCATGATGACCAGGAAAGAATGAATCACCATGAACCTCCTAATATATCTTTTATTTCCCTCATTATACATGAATATTTTACATATACAACTCCTCTCCACAATTTTTTTTCTCACAACAACATGGACCATGTGGTGCAGGGCCTCGCACTCCATCCTTTCACATTAGGATACTACACTTATGCAAAATGATCATTCCTCGAGAAAAACCTATTTATTTTGAGGACTATGTCATTAAACTATATAAAAAATCTGTTAAAACCTAAACTACATTATACTATAGTGCCCAACATCCTAGTCACATGATGTACAATTGTATGAAATCATCTTATTCATATGAAATTAAACAATAGGGAAGTATCCTTATAATAATATGTTAAAATATGAAATAACCATGGTCCTGGATGCATAACATCAAATTTTACATCTATTTTTTTTCTTATATTACATTTTAAACTATAGAAATAGTTTATCATCATATCCTGAGATGATATACCCCTACACTTCTAGTGTCGTTCTCTTACCACTCTATGTTATTGAACTATGTGTGACTCTATTGAAAACTACATGGGAAATATTGTGAAAACAAGACCCCTTATATTACTTTTATTTAAAACTCCATATATCATGTTAGAATATTATCCCTCTAAAAAATCCTCATGAACCTCTGTTAATGACATGATTATCAACACTAGCCAGCAAAACCACCTGTCCCTCACCAAGGGTCCAAGAACCATGACCTTAAACTATTTTCAACTTATAAGAGAGATGTCGGTGTGAAACAAGGGCTTTATGGACCTCTCTTCACATATGGTTGATATTATCTCCTGTGTTATAAACATTTCTCTAGAATTCCTTATTTGGTAGAAGATTTATGACCATAAACTACAAGAATCTATCCCCTGGTCTTCAACAATTTTCATCTATTGGGGCCACAAATTGAGTTTTATTTGGTTGATTCTCCCCTATTCCTACCATATTCACTTGGGTGGACTACCCCCTCTATTAATAGACCCCTACAAAAGAACATTCAGGAAGTATGTATGGATTGATTCCCAATTCACTTGGATATAAAGAGATGCATAAATATCATTTATCATTCCCAACTGAAAATCCTCTAATCACCCACACCCTATTTTGAATCCACATTTACCACTTTGGATCATAGTTACTTTATGTATACCATGGTTGTGAGTCACTCAGATTGAGGTGGTCCATGCATTACAACCATAAAATATGTCAAAACATTTGTGGGACAGGGTCTTCTTAGACTTCTCATTACATGGGATTTATAATACCAATACATCTACACAAGCATCCCTAAAGGGTATAATCTATAACACAATAAACTAGAAGACTTATTACACAAATTATAACCATAAACAATGCTCAATGTTTCACACATGTGACCATATATATGTGCCCATTTAGTCCAACTAGAATGACCCTAAACTATTTAAGGTAAGAGGCCCAAATTACTATTTGGTTGAAAACCCATAGGGTCAATATGAACAAATTCATCCTTTCACCAAGTAATTTAACCTTGTGAATTTGGAATATGTGACATCAAGAATGGAAAAGGTATGAAGCCTATGTGACATGCCACATGACCCTAAAAAATATAACTGTACTCAGTGGACCCACATGTTATTAACAAACTGAGATCCAAAACATAGCTCCCTTTTTCGACTCCTTTATGATGTCCCACATGAGGTACCATCCTATGTATTCCCCTTTCATACATTTGACTACATCAATATGGATGACACTACTTATGTCTATTCACATGCCCAGACCATAAGTTGTTAAACTCCACTACATATGTTCTAGTCATGATATTAAAATATATGATACATCAACCTCAACATATCATGTTAAACTATGAATTCAATTCCCTTTCCACATGATATTAAAATGAATCATTCTCAACCTCATTTAATGGAATTAAATTACCAAATGTTTTGGGACCTCTGTTGTGAGGACCATATCTCCCCTTTAAATGCCAGTCACCTACCACATTGCATGAGTCCCATGACCATCACTAGGAAACCAAGATGAAACAACCCAAGGGAGTCTAATATAACCATTCATTAGGATGATTTCCCCATAAATATAGTTAGAGTCATGATAATATAATCTCTAGGGAGTTGAGATCCACTTGAACATTTATTCAATTAACCTTAATTCTTCGAATCTTTTATATCATATATCCCCAACATCCTCCATCTCAGAATGACAACCACTAACAGTGATGGGTCCATGTAAAACTAGCTCACCTATTATCCTATGAACAAGCCAAAAAATAATTATATTGAAAATTTGGTGGTTATCATATTTTCAAAATGGTTAATTGTTTAGTGTCATTTATATGTCCCCACTCATGAATGTGCGATTATGAAACCTAGATTTAGAACATTGTAAGAAGATATCACCAATCATCCTCTCCTTATACCTTCAATTAATGAATGTCTCCATTAATGTACTAAATTCCCCATTTTTTATGTAGAATCCAATGATCCAACTTTAACTGCCTGTGAATGCTAAAGAATAAAGTCAGTTGTATAGAGTCTCTCTCTACGTCCAACATCAAACTAATTAGATCACTCCTAATGGACGATGGTTCATTATGACCCTAATCATAAATTAGTTATCTATATTTATACAATGAATAATTTATGTACTATTTGTATGTTATTTCTCAAATTGATATTGACACACATGGGCCAATACAATTATGGTTAGTTTCCATGTTCGTATGATGGATATGTGATAAAAGGATAAAAATGATAATCTTGAGGTGAAATAATAATCTTACAACCTAGAAAAAGTAATTATGTGGATGGATAACTGTAAGAACCCGATTTTTTGCTGTAAAAGTCTTTGGAATATTCTTGATATTATTCCAGAGCAACGCCCTTAGACAACGTGCGATTCCGAGCCCCGGAGTGGCCGAAATTAAATTTTCAGTGCGTTCACACTGGACACACCAAATAAATGGGATACCTCCTAAACGGTGTTTTGAATATGAGATCTGAGTGTACTGATTGTTCCAAAATTTGGTTTTTACCCTAGTAATGACATAAAGTATGTCGGTGCAGGACTTTGGTACCCCTCGCTCACTATCAGAACGTTAAACGGATAATTAAATTAATTAATTTATTCGTTTAATGGTGAAATGAATGTATCACATAAAATGTGGCTTAGATTGGAAAACTGAGGGCACCATTGAATCTGTAGAGTGTCGTCTACCCTAGGAGTGGTGTAACTTTGACGGGCATGGCCCGTCTGTGAAAAATGGCCCCAGGGGTGTTTTCGTAATTTAGCGGCTTCAGATGTTAAATATTATAACTTTTGAACAAGGTCTCAGATTAAAATTATGAGACCACCGTTTTTCTCAAGAGGCTGTTTTTACCCTAGGGGAGGCTTAACCTCGACCCCACTCGGAGTCCGGGTACGAGTCTACTGGTGGATGATTAAAGAAAATTAATTAAAACTTATTTAATTTTTCTTTTTAAACTTAAACTTCTCCCATTTCCCCCTCCCTTGTGCATCCTATAGTAGAACCTCATCTCCCTAAAGCTCTCCCCTTCCTCCTCCTCCCTCCCAATTGAGGTTCCTGCAGAAACATCGAGGCTTGATGTTTGGCGAAGCTCCAGTATACCCCAAAGAGGTAGGCAGTTGTTGTTTTCGTTTTTAATTCCCACACATCATTTGAATCCTAATTTTAGTGTCCAATTGTTTCTATTTCATCGAGAAAATACCATGTATGAGCAGTAATATTACTATGCTTCCCGACACACGTTTCGGTTTGAAAATATGATATATGACCATTCTGGGGACGTGCGTTGAAGGTTGCTGGTTTTGGTGTGTTTTGGGTGTTTTCTGGTGATTTTAGCCGGATCCAACAGCGGCCTCGGAGCAACAAGAGGCGGGGTGGGCTTCATTCGGCGGAGGAGGACGCGGGATTGGCTGCTCGGTGAGCAGTGGCACCAGTTAGGGACGACGAGCTGTCGAGCGGAGGTGGCGCACGTCGGGTTTTTGGCAGCAGGCGGTAACCTCGGGGGAGCAAGACCCGCACTCCGAGGGTCTTTGATTGACGTGGCGCGAGCGAGGGGGACCGGACAGGGGTGGCCGGTCTGTTTGAAAAACCAGACCCGAGGCAGGGTCCGGTGGCTTTGGGGCAGGCCGTGTCCAGCGGACCACGGCGGGTTAGTCCGGACCCCCGGTCGAGACCGGGCCGACCGGTTTGGACCAGCCCATTTTGGGCCACCTTGAATTCGGGGGGGGGGGGGGGGGGGGGGGGCGTAACTTCCAAACGACGCCTCCGTTTTACAGGCCGTCTATGGCCGTGAGTTTGTATCGGCGAGGTGGTTTGTTTAAAGGGGTGTTCTGGGGTTATTGGATTTCATTCTAGAAGGTGGGTGACCAAATTCATGTTAATTTAATAATAATAAATTTATTTTTAATGTTGCGACGAATGTGGCTAGCAAGCCGGACGTCCGTTTGATGCGACGTCAGAGGTGTAGTGGCCCCGATGCTGAGGTGGTCCTTCCAAAGTTGGTTTGGAGCCCCTGGAGTTTGGTTTCATTACTCAGTGGCACAAAACAATTTTTTCGATCAATTAATTAATTAATAAATAAATTAATTAATTGTTGGCTCAGTCCTAACTCCAGTCTGGGATGTCCGATCGACGCGTCATCAGCGGCAGCGTGACCCCAGTCCTCGTATTGACTTTTTGAGATACTTTTCAAAGCGCTTTGGTTGGAGACAAGGTGCGGGGACCTCAGGGCCCAGTTCGCACGTTTTACGGTGAAACGTCACTTTTTCACTCGATATTCATTTAGGTTGAATGAGCACTCGTTTCTGAGTTTTTTTTTTCAAGGGGATTGCGATGGCCCAATCCGCCCGCCTAAATTCTTTCTCGAGGTGTGGGCCCCACAGGACCTCGTTCACGTATAACACGGGGAGTTGAAGATTCTGCATCCAGAGCCTATTTTAGGCACCGTCATTGGCGTTGTAACCCTGGCATCGAGGCGAATTTGACAGGGGTGGTTTCGGGCATTGAAGCTGGGGTTGAGGCGTAGGCCTCACGGGCTGTCTTCTAAGCTGTGCGCAGCGTTTTGGGAATTTTTCATCAGGCATCTGTTCGGGGTGAATGAATAGTGGATCTGACGTGTTTTTGCGAGAGCGTCGCGGTGGTGCAGTTCGCCCGACCTTTTTCAGAATCCTGGTGTGGGTCCCACCCGGGTTGGCTATTGTGAATAGTACATTTTTCACTAGGTGTCTGTTTGGGGTGATTGAGTACCCAATCCCATTTGTTTTTCTGAGGGGATCATAGTGGTGTGATCTTTTTGTTCAGGTTCTGGATCATGGTGTGTGCCCCACAAAGGCTCCCTATTCATTCGACGACTCTTGAGGGTCTACCCTCCAGTAGGGCTGGGCAGTGGGTCGCCTGTCATCTTGTTCCAGGTCTACCCTCTAGCAGGGCTGGGTAGTGTGATGCCTTTCATCTTGTTCTAGGTCTACCCTCCCGTAGGGCTAGGCAGTGGGTCACCTGTCAACTTCTTCCAGGTCTACCCTCCAGCAGGGCTCCGCAGTGGGTCTCCTGACGATGTATTAGGGTTTACCCTCCAGCAGGGCTGGGCAGTGGGTCACCTGTTGGTATTTTAGACTCCGTCTTTTGTACTAGGATAGTCTAGGCTTTACTCCATGACTACTGGGGTGGGACCCTTGTTTGTATAGATTAGTGATGTGACAGGTTTGACTTTGAGTAGACCTCTCGACTGTGTGACAGTGACAAGGTGTGTCTTGACTTGACCCGGAACTCTCAAGTATGAGTGGTGCTTTCCCCACCGAGACACACCCTTATGATGTAACCTAAAACTGTGTGGGCGAGTCAGTGATGCCCAAAGAGGATAGTGTCAAGGTGCTGTGATTTGAGCCCCTTGGCTTGTAGTTCGGGGCAGACATGTGGGATACTAGGCATCAATGGTGTTTACTTCTCAGACTGATGGAGACTCACTTTCTTGGGCTGAGCTACGAGATGAAGATCCCCTTATGATCTCGTTTTGGCTTCTTTTTTGGTCATATATATATGTATACCTTGTTCCAGTACCCACTCCTTGGGTTTTGGTCACTTTCCTTCCAGTAGGTGCGAAGACACGCGGGTTATGCCACGTGCTTTCCATGTATAGCTTCTCGTGGTTGGACGAGTCTACTCTCCTACTATAGGTAGCGAAGACTCGACGGGAATTTCATCTTCTCACCATTTCCATCTCCTTATGTTTGGAAGAGTCTATCTCCATTCTCTTGTTTGGTTGGGATGGACTCTCTACTGTTACTCTTCTCCACTCTCTCGGTTGTACTCCCTTACTATTCCATGTTCGATCTACTACTCACCCTTCAGTACCTCCTTTGTTGCTCCCTCGAGCCTTCAGGGTATCCTACTGAGTATTTTTACCCACCCTGACTTGGGAATTGCCCACACTTGGGGTGCCCTTACAGATGACGAACATGTTAGTCGTAACTTCAGCTGAGTTTAGGTGTTTGGGATATTGGACTGTGTGCGTAGGTTGGAGTTGGGTTCCAGGCGGAGGACCCTTCCAACTATTTTTCATTTGTTTACCTATTACCAGGTTGTGGCACTTTTCTGGTTGGGTGCGTGTTTTTTCCCTTTTCTTTTCAGTTTACCTTCATCTTTTACTTTTTACTTTTAGAGGTCGTTGCACACTGTGGTTTATTTATAGCAGTTGGTACATTGATTTTCTTTTTAATCTTCACTTTTTCATTGAGTGTGATTTGTGTGTGTGTGTGTGTACAGGTACTTAGGAAAATGCCTCCCTAAGTTGTTGTGCCTTCGGCACTGGTCGCCAGCCACTGGCCTATGGAAGCGGGCTTGGGGTAGTTGCGACTCGTGCCTGGGTAGGGTCGGTTCGGGACAAAGTGGTATCAAAGGTGGTTCGTTCCTTGGGATGTTGTGCGAACATCCTAAAAAATATTTGGTTGGGATTTAGGGCAACATTGTTAACGAGTCTCGAAAGTGGCTCTTAGGCTAGGGAGTCCAGTGATGGTGTGGTGGCTGATGTATCCATTCACCAGGACCTTGATAACCCGCTTGTTGACTCCGAATTTTGAGACAGTTGTTGCAGGGAAAATTGGTTTGTGCATCACATAGGATTGAGTATTTGACTGTCCTTATTGAGTCAGCTCCCCATTGTTGTTATTGGTATATACATATATGCTCATCTGATCACGGAACTCCTTGATAATATTCAGGATGTCTCCGCGAAGACATCTAGCCAAGATACCAGCTTTGGTTCATGACGATGACCCTGTGAGCTACAAGGCCACAGTCCAAGACCCATCATGCAAGCCCCTTTCTCTGGGTGGGCTGGTAGCAGCACCCCCACCTGTTGAGTAGCAGACAGTTTTAGCAGAGTAGACGGGGCTTGAGCACATGTTGATCACGCACTATGAGTTCCAATGGCAGAGACCGCTTAGGTTCAGTGGTGAGCCAGACCCTCAGGTAGCAAAGGTTTGGCTTGGGACGGTGCGTCTACTCTTTAGGCTTGTGCAGATGCCGGCTGATCTTATGGTGGCTTTGGCTGCCAACCTTATCTGCGGAGCAGCTTGGCGTTGGTGGAGTCTGGTGACTCAGTTTCTTGACGAGTCGTCGCTTTCATGGGGATACTTTCAGTTGTTGATTTGTGAGGAGTTTTTCCCCTCCTACTTACGCTCTGTACATATTCAGGAGCTCCTTCAGTTTCAGCAGGGAGGGATGATGGTGGACAAGTACGCGACTAGTTTTGTAGACCGTGCATGCTTTTACCTGGACTTGGTCCATGACGACAACATCCGAGGGCGGAAGTTTGAGAAAAGTCTCCACCGAGATATTAGTGTTGTCATAGTACCCTTGGGAATCTCCACATATTATGGGTTGCTAGAGAAGGTGCTGGTGATAGAGAGATTCCTGTCACATTCTATATTTGGTGGTGGCAGCAGGCATGTTGGAGCCAAGACGTTTACCGCAGCTTGCGGGCATCAGCAAGCAGGACCTCGACGCAGGTGGCTTTCTGACAACCGGACTCAGGGGCATGGTTGTACACCACAGTGGCTCCAGAGGGCACCAGGGCAGCCTGGAGAGCGTGATGATATGATTGATAAGGGCAAGGTCACTTGGCATGGGACTACCCGACTAGGCATGCAGAGAGCTTTGGCCAGGCCTCAAGTGCACCACCGTGACAGAGGTAGCGCCGTGATCGGAGTAGGTCCCAAATAGGTTGTGCTAACAGAGGAATGGGAGGAGCTGGTAGTGGGGGATGACTTTATGAGGTCTTCCCATCACCACCAGGAGGTCCACATCAGGCTCCAGGAGCTGACAGTTGGGACCACAGATAGCCGTGAGCTTTGGATTTCTACAATCCTGCAGATCATGAGGTGATAAGGGGTATTCTCTATAGCTCTTCTACTTTTTTTAGTATAATTGTTAAACTCTATGTGCAAAAGGCTTTTCTCCCTGCTTCTTTTTGAGTTGTTACCAGGGTGATGCGGGGAGTCAGTGTAACAATTTCTTAGTGGAATAAGAGGTGTGGAACCTTTCTCTTCAGTCGATGGTAGCGACTCATTCACCTTTCGAGCATGTAAGAGAGTCTTGTTCGTTGGACATCGACTGTGAAACCCATCATGACCAGATATCCTTGTGTGTTTCACTATATGTACATTCTAAAGTAGGGAATCACTAAGCTTTTTCCTAGGTCCAAACAGTTATTCCAGTCGTGGCATGCAACGTAGGGGTTCGGACGGGGAGGTGAGCTACCCCCAAGGGCCTTCGGGCTGTTTGAGACCGTGCTAAAGGATGGAGAGGTTCCCTACTTCCTTTCCCTAACCCCAAAGTCTCTAGTGTTTGAACGACATCTCCCACGTGATTCACCCGAGAATAAGTGTATGTGCTCATATGCATGTCACCGGCAAGGGCATACCTCATGTGAACAGGTCAAATCCTTTGGTCTGTGTGCGGTGAGTTGGGACTGTGCAAAAGTTCTTCTAGGTACGGGAGAGGTAGGTGTGGGCTTAGTACCCTGAGTTATTCCTTGGTTTTGCTTTTCGGGGATGAAAATGTTGAATGAGGTAATGATGTAAGGACCCAGTTTTTTGCTGTAAAAGACTTTGGAATATTCTTGATATTATTCCAGAGCAGCGCCCTTAGATGGCGTGCGATTCTGAGCCCCGGAGTGGCCGAAATTAAATTTTCATTGTGTTCACACTGGACACACCAAATAAATGGTATAACTCCTAAATAGTGTTTTGGATCAAAAATTTGAGTGTACAGATGGGTCTGAAATGGTGTGTTTACCCTAAGAACAACATAATGTATGTCGGCGCGAGACTTTGGGACCCCTCGCTCACTATCGGGACGTTAAACTGATAATTAAATTAATTAATTTATTCGTTTAATGGTGAAATGAATGAATCTCTTAAATGGTGGCTTGGATTGGAAAATAATGGGTGGCCTTTTGAATCTGGAGCATTCCGTTTACCCTAGGAGGGGTGTAACTTTTGCGGGTGCGGTCCGTCTGTGAAAAATGGCCCCAGGGGCGTTTTTGTAATTTTGCGGCATCAGACGTTAAATTTTATTACTTTTGAACAGGGTCTCAGATTAAAATATTGATACTTCAATTGTGGTTGGGAGGCGGTGTTTACCCTAGGGGAGGCTTAACCTCAACCCCGCTAGGAGTCCGGGTACGAGCATACTGGTGGATGTTTTAAAAAAAATTGATTAAAACTTAATTAATTTTTCTTTTTAAACCTAAACACCTCCCCTTTCCCCATCCCTTGTGCATCCTCTGGAAGA
Organism: Viscum album; assembly: GCA_963277665.1. Classification (NCBI taxonomy): domain Eukaryota; kingdom Viridiplantae; phylum Streptophyta; class Magnoliopsida; order Santalales; family Viscaceae; genus Viscum; species Viscum album. The sequence continues at coordinate 1,890,331,942 of OY728165.1, read as the reverse complement.
ACCTCCTCTCCCTTAAACTCTCCTCCTCCTCCTCATCCCTCCCAATTGAGGTTCTTGCAGCAATGGCTAGGCTCGATATGCGGCGAAGCTCCGGGCTACAGCCAAGTGGTAGGCAGTTGTTGTTTTTATTTTTAATTCCTACACCTCCTTTTAATCCTAATTTTAGTGTTTAATTTTTTCTATTTATTCGAGAAAATCCCATGTATGCGTAGTACTCTTTCTAAGCTTCCTGACGCACATTTTTTTTTAAAATCTGAGTTCCGACGAGTCTGGGGCGTCCGTCGAAGGTTGCAGGTTTTGGCGTGTTTCGAGTGATTTCCGATGATTTTATCCGGATCCAGTGGCGGCTCGGAGCTGTAGGGGGTGGCACCTACTTCTTCCGGTGGAGGCAGACGTGGGCTCGGCGGCTCAGTGAGTAGGGCCTCCGGCAGGGGACGGCGAGCAGGTGAGGGAGGCGGCGCGCGGCGGGTCTTCCGCGGCAGGCGGCGACCCTAAGAGAGCAAGATCCGCGCTACATGGGTCTTTGTTTGACGTGGTGCGAGCGAGGGGGACTGGCCAGGGTGGCCAATATGTTAGAAAAATCGGACCTGAGGTAGGTTCCGATGGCTTTGGGGCAGGCCGCGGTGGGTTAGTCCAGACCGTCGGTAGAGACCGGGCCGGCCGGTCGGGACCGGCCCATTTTGGGCCCCCTTGCATTCGGGGGGCCGTAACATCTAAATGGCTCGTCCATTTGACGCGCTATCTGCGGCCATGAGTTCGTATCGGCGAGGCTGTTTTTTTGAAGGGGGTTTCTGAGGTTTTTGGATTTTGTGCCCAAAGGCGGCTGAACGAAACCCGTTATTTTAATAATAATAAATTTATTATTAATGTTGCAACGGACGTGGCTTGCAAGTCGGATGCCCGTTTGACGCGCCGTCAGAGGCGCGGTGGCACCGATGCTGAGGTGGTCATTCCAAAGATGGTTTGGAGCCCTTTAGGTTTGGGTTCATTACTTGGTGGCAGAAAATTCTTTTTACGAACAATTAATTAATCAATCAATCAAATAATTAATTGTTGCCTTAGAACTAACTCCTCTCTGGGATGTCCGATTGACGCATCGTCAATGGCAGTGTGACCCCAGACTTCCTTTACACTTTTTGAGATGTGTTCCGAAGCGCTCGAGTTAGAGACAACGTGCGGGCCTCACAGGGGCCAGTTCGCATGTTTTGTGGTGAAATGTCACTTTTTCAACCGACATTCGTTTAGGGTGAATGAGCACTCGTTTCTGAGTGTTTTTACGAGGGGATTGCGACGGCGCATTCCGCCCGCCTAAATTCGGGCTTGAGCTGTGGGCCCCACAAGGACTCGTTCACTTATAATGCGGGGAGTTGTAGCTTCTGCATCCAGAGCCTATTTTAGGCACCATCAGCGACATTGTAACCCTGGAATCGAGGAGAATTTGACTGGGCTAGTTTCGGGTGTTGAAGCTAGGGTCGAGGCATGGGCCACATGAGCCATCCTTTGAGCTGTGCGCAGCGTTTTGTGACTTTTTCATTGGGCGTCCATTCGAGGAAAATGAATAGTCGATCTAACGTTTTTTTCTGAGAGCATCATGATGGCGATGTTCGCCAGACCTTTTTCAAAATTGTGGTGTGGGTCCCTCCCGAGTTGGCTATGGTGAATAGTGCCTTTTTCACTAGGTCTCTGTTTAGGGTGATTGAGTAGCCAATCCCGTGTGTTTTTTTGAGGGGATCATAGTTGTGTTATCCATTTGTTCATGTTCGGGATCATGGTGTGGAACCCACATGGGCAGGCTTTGGTGAATAGTACCATATTCACCGGTTAACCGTTTCGGGCAAGTAAGCTGTCTATCTCATGTGTTTTTCCACGAGGATTACAACTGTGTGATCCGTTTGGATGTGCGGAGTCTATTTCTAGGTCTCATTTAATGTTGATTCATGAAAGGTTCTCCAGTGGTGGTTTTTCTTGCTGTGTTTGGAAGGGAACCCTTGGCGTGTGATAGCATTCACTCCTGTGTGAGTGGAGTTGATGTTTGAAGAGATGTGGTTGGCCATGTTAGAGCCGTGGAGGAAGCAAGTTGGAAAATTACGTTTTCTCTCTTCGTGTGGACACTGGGTGTCATGTGCATGATAGCCTTTAGGCTAGAGATGTGGTATACTCTGGGAGTATACGGGAATGCTTGGAGGAACATGATATAGTATGTGCCTGAGAACATTTCTGGTTGGTTGGGAGATGAGATGGGGCTACTCGTCGTGTGGGCCCCATGTGTGTGTCATGTTCCACTTTATGTACCTTTGACTTCTCGTGACATAGAGGGACCTCTAATTCAAGATGGTTTACACCAGCAAGGATGAGTGGTTTCCCCTGGTTTTGTTTAAGAGTTGGGTGATTGCACGATACCCACTCCGAGTTCTGTTGGCCAGTGTTGTACCATATAGTAGAGATGGCCAGAGCAGATCCAGGTTTACCCTCCAGCAGGGCTAGGCAGTGGGTTACTCATCATCTTCTTTGGGGTTACCCTCCAGTGAGGCTGGGCAGTGGGTTGCTCATTTACTTCTCAGGGTTTACCCTCCAGCAGACATTGGGAAGTGGGTCACCCGAGGACTCTTGAGGGTCTACCCTCCAGTAGGGCTGGGCAGTGGGACACATGTCATCTTGTTCTAGGTCTACCCTCCAGCGGGGCTGGGCAGTGGGTCGTCTATCGTCTTGTTCCAGGTCTACCCTCCAGCAGGCCTGGGCAGTGGGTCACCTGTCGACTTCTTCTAGGTCTACCCTCCAGCAGGGTTGGGCAGTGGGTCGCCTGACGATGTATTAGGTTTTACCCTCCAACAGGGCTCGGCAATGGGTCACCCGATATCTTATTATGAATTACCCTCCAGTAAGACTGGGTAGTGGGTCACCTGTGGGTATTTCTATCTCCGTCCTTTATACTAGGCTAGTATGTGTCTTTACTCTGTGACTACTGGAGCGAGAAACTTATTTGTACGGGTCAGTGATGTGTCAGCTTTGACAATGAGAAGGCCTCTCAACTGTGTAACAGTGACGAGGTGTGGCTTTAATTAACTTGGAAATATCAAGTACGAGGGGCACCTTCCGCACTGAGACGCATCCTTATGACGCAGCCTAAAACTATGCGGGTGAGTCAGTGCCGCCCAAAGAGGATAGTGTCGAGGTGCAGTGATTTGAGACCCTTGGCTTGCAGTTCGGGGCGGACGTGTTCGATGATGGGCATCAATGGTGTTTACTTCTGAGACTGATAGCGACTCACTTTCTTGGGCTGAGCTATGATATGGAGATCCCCTTACGATCTTGTTCGGGCTTCTTGTTTGAGCATATATATATATATATATATATATATATATGTATACCTTGTTCCAGTACCCACTCTGTGGGATTCGGTTACTCTCCTTCCAGGAGGGGCGAAGTCACGTGGGGTATGACACGTGCTTTTTGTGTCTAGCTTCTCATGGTTGGACGAGTCTACTCTACTACAATAGGTATCGAAGACTCGACCGGAAGTTTATCTTCTCACTATTTCTAGCTCCTTGTGTCTGGACGAGTCTATCTCCTTTCTATTGTTGGGTTGAGCTGGACTCTCTACTATTACTCTTCTACACTCCCTCTGTTGTACTCCCTTAATATTCCATGTTCGATCTACTGCTCACCCTTCGGTACCTTTTTTGTTGCTCCCTCGAGCCTTCGGGGTATCCTACTGAGTATTTTTACTCACCCCTGCATGGGATTTTCCCACACTTGGTGTTCCCTTACAGACAACGAACATGTTGGTCATGACTTCAGCAGAGCTTAAGAGTTTTGGAGCTTGGACCGCGTGCGATGGTCAGAGTTGGGTTACAGGTGGAGGACCCTTCCAGCTATTTTTCTTTTGTTTACATGTTGTCGGGTTGTGGCACTTTTCTGGTTGGGTGAGTGTTTTGTCCCTTTTCTATTCAGTTTACCTTCATCTTTTACTTTTTACATTTAGAGGTCGATGTAAATTGTGGTTTATTTATAGCAGATGGTACTTTTATTTTCTTTTTACATTGCACTTTTTCATTGAGTGTGTTGTGTGTGTGTGTACAGGTACTTAGGAAAAGGTCTCCCCGATTTGTTGTGCCTTCAGCGATGGTCGCCATCCCCTGGCCTATGGAGGTGGGCTTGGGGTTGTGGCGGCTCAAGCCCGTGAAGGGTTGGGTCATGACAATATCCACATGATTGATCTTCTCCTTTATTCAAAAAAAAGAACGAAAAATAAAATGCCCCTATGGAACAACCAAATTAAGGTATTTATACAGCTCATCTAGTATTTTATTATTGGAATCAAGTGCTTGTATCTAGTTATGAAACACCACTGAATTCTCCTCATCCATATGGATGACCTCATCACATTTAATTATCACATGACCCTATTTTTCCTTGTACCCATCCTCAATGGATTCCACTCCCACAACCTTAGACTCATCAACCACCAACTTCACCTCAACTGGGTGATGATTTTTCCTTTATAACGATGATGTCCTAATATTGTTGATAATTCTCTTCTAGATGATCCAGATCATGTTTGGTCACCTGTTGGTCCTTGATTCCATCAAAAGTTTGATTGTACTAGGTGATATAAAACTATAACCATTCCATACAAACCCATATGTGATGGTAGTCTGGATCCAATGTATGGAGTGTGTGAGAGTATGCCACATTAGTTTAAAGTTTGAGTGTCTAAAGGATAATGTATACCAAAAAACCCTATAGGTATACCCATGAGGTTTGATTAATGATGTTTTGTATGCTTCATAATTATCTACACCGAATGGAATGATTCTCTATGGATCCATCGAAAAAAATATATTCAAATTCATTGGGTGGTGTAAAAACATACTAGGGAAATACCATAAGAACATCATAATCATGATCCAACTCATGAATTGTATCAGATGGACTGTGACCCATTTCATGGGATTGATCTAATTTTCAATATCCCTCACCAGAAGTGACTCCCTCACCAGCTATTATCAATAGTAGATCCTTGCATGTATCTACTAGGAAAGATGGATATTCCTAGGAAGAGGCCAGTTCTCCATTAATGGTTAACCCCTTCGATCGTGGACCATCCACTTGGACAAGTTCTAGAGGATCAAGCCCCTCAAGTGCATCGGGATGTTCAGAGACCTCTAGAAATAGTTCCAAAAAAGAGGGAAAGTGGGTAGTTTAATCCAAAATAAGTATTTTATATATAGTTCATGCTAGAGAAATAAACGATTATGTGAGGGAAATGATTACATTTATATGTAACATCACATAGGGTACCACACTATGAGTGGATTTCAACCCATCCAACATATGTAGACCCCATATATTAGAAGGTAAGTCCACCATTATAGGCCAGTGAATTCTAGGAAGCACCTCCATGGCCATCACAAGGCCAAATAAGGTCATAACATCAAAAAAATGTACATTATAGAAAAACATGTTTTAACTAAATGATTAATCAACCAAAGAAATACAACATATTGATATGGGTATAATTAAAAGTTTACCATAAGGATGAATGGGGATTATAATGATCAACTGTCCCATGTAGATTTTCACTTTATTAGGATCCACCATTATAATACTAGGTCAGGGCCACATGTAGATGACCTGGAGGTGGGAGACCTTGAATTCCCCTCCCCAGTATTCTCTATGTTCAGTTATACAACTAAGAATTCAGGAGAAGACACTAATGTCGGCTCCCTAACATATGTGGAATCAATATCCAATCATTTATTGAAAACATATATACCATCTCTTGAAAATATTTACCTGAATTGAAAAGAACACGTCAGAAATGATGGAGTGGAAAATAATGCCCAGTGGGGAAATAAATTGTTGTAATTTTAATCTTACCATTATAAATAGGGGATTAGTACAATCATCATCAATATGGGACAACTCTATGATCTCTTGAGTACTTTACTTCTCTTTATCATAGAAACAGTAATTTTCATCATTGGATCCATTGATGTTGATTTCATGACATGATGTCTCCTTATATGAAAATGTTTCCATAAACACCTCCCCATGCTCCTCACCAAGAATAATACACACTTGGGAAGTTATAGGATTTCCATATCTTCTACAACATGAAAAATTATAGGTATCGTCAAATATGATTTCTTATCTAGTAAATATTTTTAAGAAAAGATCATGTCAATACACAAAACAAACAACTCGATTCTACTCATAGTGAGACTATGAAATAATTTCTCTGGTGTCTAAAACCACCACAATGTCAGAAATTATACCTAGATATCAGTAATGATGATATCTTTAGCCACCTACACTAGATAAAACAAATTCATCCTTGGGGATTCCTAGGACCTTATTTCCCTCATAATACAGCTTCTAGTCTACTCCCATGTTTCATTTATAAGGTAGATCATCACCTCCTAATGTTCCAACTCCAAGTTCCCCACATTATGTTAGAGGTGAAAAAGGCCACTAATCTATCAATGCTATGGTATATCCAACTTGAGAATTCCATGATTATTGACTTTAACCTTGGAGATCATCCCACCTTCCACCCTACTGCTCGAGGGGCTCATCTGAGGGGCTCACCCATCTCATATATTAATGCATAATTACCTTATGAAATATATCCACATAGTTTTTGACATAACTCTTGTTGAGGAAAAAATTGTGGTAGGCCCATGAAATCATTATCTTCTACCCAGATCCTTCAACAAGAAACATCAACCACAACAAGTAGAGCAAGCAAAGGTTTCTTTCTAAAAAAATCATTTTGTTCACTTATCATATTGACTTCGGGATTCACCCAAACATCCAAGAAAACCGAGATTGTGTCTATGGTTCCCAATATATATTTCTATTGATCCCCATAGTTTACCCACACCATAAAAGGCATGCTGTAACTACCCATGCTCTAGAACCACCCCATAAAATTATCGACAAGTTCACTAATTGGGGTTGGGAATTGGAGGATATTTATGTTACTGAAATTGAGTATGTTGTTCATCACCCTAGATTATCTAAATACTATTGGTTTAACCCTAACAATATTAAGAATGGATGGTCTTAAAATATTATCCAAGGGGTAATAGTAGTCCAAATTCATACAAACTGACATTTTCCAACATCCATCCATGTATGAAATGTAATTAACTAAATATGACACTAGAAATTCCCCCTTCACAACATTTGAATGGTTTTTAATGTCAATAAAGCACTAGAATACATAGATTTACCTATATTCCTGATTCTATGATCACCACCACCAAAAGGGTCTCTATCTGTAGACCCATGCAAGATTCATTGATCAAAAATAACCACCCACATAGAGATGTGGCCAGGAATGTTGTATACTACATCTCTAGGATCTAATCCACCATGTTTTATACCTTACTCTAATACTATACCACCACCAACATTAATTAGTTTTACCCTTTCCTCCTCCTGTGTTGGTATCTGAGAAACTTCTTCAGCTTCCTAGAAATAGTTTATTTGAGTTCCTTTGTTAATAAGATAATAAATATATTAAATGGGATGCCTCAGTTGATGGGAATTTGGTACATCAGGATTAGTTTTAGTTGATCCATTAGAATCTTCAAAGCCACCAGCATTTGGACATCAATACATAAGCATTAGGTTCTATAAGGAACTCATCCTAATAAAATAATATTAAGGGAATCGCAATGATATGGTGAATTTACCACATAATGAACCCCATTTTCATATAGTAAAGGTGGATAATGTTTTTTAAGGGTCCATTAGTTGAATAGCTCTAGTAGTAGAACTTTTTGAAGGTATAAGTGAAACTAGAACATCCAAAATATCTCATATAGTCTAAGATGATGCATCTCATCTCAATACTATTTACACATGTAGTGTACATTGTACTCCCATGCCTATTTACTCATGAAGATCCCCTAGGACCATAAATCCCAATCCTTGTACAAGATATTCTAGTTTTTCATGATGTTTTATTGGAAAAAGACAGTGTAATGGTAGGGAAACTCCTCATTAATTGGATGTTCTTTAATAACTTTATTCATCCTTACATTAAAGGTGTATATATCACTATCCTCACACTCACTGAGGAAGTGGCCTGTGACGTCAATATTATAGTAGTTAAGGTCATCAGGTCAGTTGATCTTGAACATCACTGTGTTGGTATCTATTGATAGGATATCTACGTCATCAAGTAGTCCAAAATCATTGAGGGGTAGTTGATTTTGAAACACTTACACCCTATATGGTACTATCCTTAGATCCAACATCACCTAGTACTCAAATACCACCCTCTTGGAAGATGAGATTTTATTATTTCTACTCATTTCATTAATTTTAGCAGAAGTGGAAGTATTGGTGGAAATCTGAATAGCTTGTTCAACATTTTCATATTCATTCTTGGAGTTCACAAATTGGGATTGCACAAATGATATAGTTTATGGAAATTCACCATGATTAACTAAATTGGATCAATATTTGTGAAAATATTGGTAATAATATCTCCTTATTGTGAAAATGATGTCTTATAAGAGGAAGTTCCACACAAACATCATGGATTAATAGATCAGAAATTTTAAAAATTGGTTTGATCATTATATATGATAGAATACATGTCATGAATATACATTATGGATTGTACTAGGCTACCTCGAACTATTTATAGGTAATAGAAACAATATATTTCATACCAAATCAATTGAGTTGTGTAACTTGACATTAGAGTTATGTGAAATGATGGAAAATTTTCCAATGTTCCATGTTCTACTAATAATTAGAGATTCCAAATTCCAATTATCTTTAATTTCAAGGGAGAGAATTTATTGCTTTCAAAAAAATTTATTAACCATTAGGATGTTTATTTTTCTTAAAACAAGGATACTTATCAGCCTGAGAGACTATTATGAATCTAGTGGAGTGAGTGTGTGTATGTTTTAATCATTATGTGAAACTGTTAATTTTGGTGCATAAATAATTTTGATGCACAAGGATATCTCAAAAGTCCTTTCATCCATGGATCCTAGAATAGACTTTAATTTAAAACATAAAATTCCATAAAAAATGTTCTACACACATATGTAACCACTATTGGTGCACATGTCATTCTCAAAATAAATGAAAAATAAAATCATTAACTTATGTGATCACCCCCGATGGAAAAGGAATGAGAGGAACTTATATAATTGTTGGGAAAACCAACAATAAGTTGTGTGACATGGATAATGTTTCATGACCCAATGCCTATCCTAAAGATATGCCTATAAATAGAGAACCAAATATATTTTCGAGATTAGCCTACAGAAGTTGAAGGGTTGAGATCTCATTTGTGCAACCATATCTTTCACAAACATGAGAAAGTACAAATTCCTCCCCAAATTTTAATAGGTAGATAAATTTAACAACTACCCTAATATAGTCCACACAAAACGTTATATTAAGTTAGAAATGGCCTTATGAAACTTCCCTTGATGGCTTGAAGGGTTCACACATGGTAAGATTCCATTACCAAATCCCAATCTTTTCAAAACTCCAAATGTTTTTCCAAACTATAATCCATTAATCCTTTCCCCATAATTTTTTTAGATCCCATTAAATATGAATTTTTTATAAAATTGAACTATATAATTGATAAACACAACCATTAGGTCCTCAACCGAAGGCCTCCTTCGATAAAAATAAGTTGTATGTATGTTTAGTACCAAGGTGCACTCCACCCACCCAAGATGGGTTTACTCATTACTCAATTATCTACATGGATGACATCATAAACTCTCATTTCTAGATCCATTGATTAGTTTATGGTGACTAAAATTCTATCAAATTTTAAACCTATGAATAGGAACCCTAACATTAGGACCCCCAACTTATCTACATAGTTATGGAATCATTTAGGAAAAGTGATTATTTTTTCTTTTGATGAGGAATTGATCCACATCCTTTTATCCTACCTCCCTAATCAATAACGGGAATCCTCTATTTTATTCCACCCTCATGTATGATTTTTAATACATTCAACTTCATAACAGTCACATAAAATCTACAAGATTGTATACAACATATTATCCACATACAAGTCATATGGAGTTGAACTAAATGACAATGTCCTAGTTGAATGATTTTGAACTACAAGATTAAATCCCCATTTGATGATGTTAAATTATAACCATTCCCTACATGATAAACATTCAATGTATCATGTGATAAATATGAGATGATCCCTTCACATTCTTGGAATCTTCCATGTGAAAACCCACACCACCCCTTGTTTTCTCTACATCCATGAAAAAAAAATCCATACCACAATACGTTATAAAACATCGACATGTTATTCTGCATGACCATATAATGTACAATAAAAATATGTGGGTTTTTATCCCCTACCTCTTAACATGTTATGTAGGATGCCTCTCTAAGGTTCAATCCCAAAATAGTCGAACCAAAAAAAATCTATTTCATACCTCAAGAAGGAGATGACCCCAAATTTTTGTTATTCACCAAGGAGAACACTTAACATATAACCACACAAACATATCGTCTCCATTGGAACATAGAATCACCACATGATTCTAAGCCATACCCAACCTAGTATGTGATGAATTTATACTGGATACATCCTCACAAGACCTCAAAACTATGACTATATGACCACTAAACCCTTAATATGCGAACCCATATTATGAATTTTAATATTTACCACTTGTTTTGTGTATGAGATTCTTGAGGCAATGATCATAAAATTCATTGTGTCCCATGAACAAGTATCCCAGTTTTATATATGGTATGCATTTGGTTTTACACATATAATTCATCATACATGAGATACCCTCGACGTAAAAGAGGAAGAATTTTATAGCTTCACAACACATGAAACATTTACTGATGTCCATATATGTCCAATTTCATAACAATATATGACAATATGTAGTCATTCAATCATGAAAATGATATGTAATTAACCATATTCCACTTGCAGAAAAATATTATTATGATATTCTTGAACTTGTATCACATATATAGTGTAGTCTTGAACTATAAAAATAAATACAAGGGGGAATCCATGGAATATGGAATAGATAATCCATCATCCTTTTCTGGTCATGGAGCCAATATCATCAATTTTGGTGGTTAAGGCTACCATACTTTGGAATAAAATGATGAAGGGAAACAACCCTATAAGTGGTTAAACCATTCCATGGATGTGAAAAAATCTATGATGGGAAAAGATAGTGTATTTTACCCAGATACATGCACTGGTTGTAACGCCCTGACCCCAGTTACCCAAAGTCAGTGCATTACTTCATAACATTTTCATGATCACGAAAGATCAAGTCTCGAAAGGCCGATTAGTTTAGTAGCCTTGGAAACACTAGATACATTCATAAATGTTAAATTACATCATAAAGTGAAATACTATAATAACAAAGTCTCCATAGTCCACACTCATATCCTCTTCTGACTATCCCTGCAGGTCATTCATAAAATACTTCTTCACATCCTAGAAAATATTAAAACATTGAAAGGGGTGAGCTTAGATGCTCAGCAAGGATAACAATATTGTGGAAGCTTTCATAAATAAACATTAACATTTTCGGCAATGTATAACTAAAACAAAATCCTTTTAAACATGAAATACAACATAATATGGCAAAAGTAAATTGAGATAATTCCATTTACTAATTCACATGGATATTCTACTAGTCGAATAGTCACATGCAATATCAATAACAACTTTCATAATGATAGAATGCATAATTCCTGACTATCATAACCACGTATTAAAGGCCTCGTGCCAAGAACACAAATAATATTGTGTCAAGGCCTCGTGCCAAGACACTAGTTTGCCTCATGAGACCTACCGATGCATCGAGGAGCTGTAGCGGGCTCCACCCGTCACTTATTAAGTCCAATGCATTCCTCATATGAACAGGTTTAGACATATCATAAACCATAACATAATCGTATCACATAAAACATGCATAAAGGAAACATAAAATTTCCACATTTCAATCACAAGATATCAATACAACACATTGATATAATAAAAACGCTTTCAAAACCATTTTCAATACCAAAATAAAAGAAAGTTAAAACTTTTTATTTATTATTCATTAAAAAAAGTTATGGCTTGTAGAGGAAGCCGAAACTCAAATATTGGTCACGACGGCAGAGAAGTCGTTGTCGCCACATATGTACAGAAAGAAAAACATTCCCTTTTTTTTGTTTAGTAAAATGCTTCGTATAAAAAAGATTCTTTTTGAATAAACGTAAAAGTCAAAGGGGTTTATACACCGTATAAAATAAGGTTTTTTATAAAACAAAATATGCCTCAATGATAAGAGATTGAGACGAAGTCCCATACAAAGATCATTTTTAAAATAAAATAGATATATTATGTGTATTCACTATAAGTACACATAAATAAAGTACAAATACAAGATATGACATAATAATATCATGACATAATTTGAAAGTAGGAGATTAACCCAATGAATGGAAATTGGGTTAAGAAATTCCCTTACCTTGTGTCCGACTTGACTTGATCTTTCTTTAACCTCCTGAATAATAAACTAGAGTTAATTTCTATTTACTTAAGAACCTTTTTCATGTTCATTATTCCTTTTATATCACTTATTACCATGTTATGAACATTATGTAAATATTTAAGTTAATAACAGTCATTATGTCGATCTTAGGTACTTGAGTCAAAAATAAACTTCTTATAATTACAAGTTGGTCATGTGGTGAAATATCCATTATATCCAGAATTATATTAATGATTTAGATATAATATATCTCATATATATCCAGTATATACATGCATTTATAATATTCCATAACATTTAGAGGTAAGAAATGAAATGCACTGTTCATGGAGACGGTAAGCCGTACGTACGCATGAACGCTACTTTCATTTATATTTCATATTTAATGGAATGAAGTTATAATTATATAAAGGTATAATATAATTCCAGTATAATATAATGTATAATACCATTTAATCTATCCTTTATACATCCCACATATGGAATTTACGATTCAAATCACTTTGAGGGGGCGGTAGTCCGCACTTCCTAAAATGAAATTATCGTGTTTACCCATAATGGAAATCATAAAGTATGCCATAAATGAGAAATAAAGAAGCATAAGGAAAACATAAACATAATATATATATATCATATATTAAAATAGTTTCATCAAAATGGCCACCATTAGAGGTGTTATATGAATATTGAACAATCATCGTTTCGTGAGGCATTATTTCGCCACCCACAGAAACAATGTGTTCTTTAACCATTAGATGAATGTGTGTGTAAGTTTATACCAAATAATTATCATAAATACATACTAGTATATTTTAGATACTTGTTTTGTTACAAAATAAAGTAATAAAAAGAGTTTAATTGGTTGGAGAAGAAAAATAAAACAAAATAACATAAGAGAAGACATTACCTTAAAATCGGGGAACTCTTTTGATTTGAGCCAAAGGCTTCCTTGGGAAGCATTCTTCCCAAATTGAGGCTTCTAGGAGTAATTGAGGGAATTTGGGAGAGTATTTGGGAAGAGGATGGAAGAGAAAAAAGGCTTTGGATATGTGAGTAAGGTGGTAGTGGTGGGGGCCTTTTATAAGTGGAGAGGAGGGGCACTCTTGGAAAGTAATGAAATGTTACTTTATTATACAATGCATTTCGGATTATAAAGGTCCCACACTTATATATTTCAAGGCTAAGGTGATACGGGTTCAAAATATACTGATCCAATAGGTTTTTGACAAGTTTAATCCTTGGATTTTATATTATCTTTTCATTTTATTTAAATCGTTAATTAATGAGGTAATCGTTGCATCATCATGGTGTTATAAATAATTTAATTTATTTAATGTCTAAAAATTATAAAAAATTATCATCATGTTGGAAATCATCTTATCATTCTAATGAATATTTATAGTCAAAAATATGACTTTTATAACCCCATTTAAAAATTGTTTAGTAAAACAACTTCTGTTTGTGACATTTTAATTTTAACTTTAAATAAAAGTTATTTATGTCATTTTCCTACCACGGTGGCTCCATGGGGTCCCCAAGTTGACCCATGGATTTTCTTGGTCGGCCATGACACATAAAATAGGGTTAGTACAAGTGTAAAGGTATTTTCATATTTTTATAATATCATTTTTACCTTAATTTCACTAATTACCTTTAATCGTGATTAATTAAACTTAAAAGTTACTATTCACCAAAAAATTGTTTTAATCCCATTGAACCACATTTTACTTCCTAATGACAACCATTTATTTCAGATTTTTGAAAATAAAATCAGAGAAGTGGTAATATTTCATTTAAATGAAAAATCAGTTATTTAACTACCACTTAGTGGTTTCACTATTCATCAAAAATTGATGTTTTTCAGAACAATGCCAAAATTTCATCCTAAGCTATAATTGATATTCCAAATTCAAAAATGATTTCTATTTTACAAAATTCCAAACATATAAGTTGCATTAATTAATTTTATAATTAATTCTCGATGTCACAACAAATAGCATGTTTTTAAGAAATAATATATATCAAAAGATTGACAATTGTTTATGTCCAATTTCAAAGTGAGATTAATTATAATGACCACCATTGGATAAAATAGAAAAAATATATTCTAATTATACTTTAAAACCACTCAATATTATAATTTATCGCTATAAAATACTTTGATTAAAAAAGTTGTTTTTAAGTATTTTTCACTATTTATAAAAATTGGAAGTTCTCAGAAAATTACAAAAAATTCAACTTTGGATAATTTCGATATTATGAATACAAAAATGAAGTCAATTTTGAAATATAAAATTTCTATAAATTTAAAAATTGGGTATTACTATTCATAACAGCTTCTTTGATTAGTTGTGGTGTGTTAGAACATGAAGTTGCGTACAATGCAAGCTATTGCATTATTGAATGAGAAGCGTATCATGGAAGCTCAGGGTGTTACATTCTCCAATCCTTCAATAAATTGTGTCCTCTCAATTTGAAAATTTTCTTTGAAAATAAAAGGATGAAAATAGAAAATACCTTTGTGGAAAACCCACATCGGAAATAAGGTTTATAAAAATATAACATTAAAAGAAAGAAAGAGAAGTACAAAGGTCACCCGAGATAGCCCATACTAGGATTCTATGAAAATATGGATATGGAAGAAAAACAAACCATCAAGGTATGATGGAGAGTTGTAGAACACTGGATTAGTAGAATGTTAACCATAAGAAAATCACAAACATGTGATTGGTTAAACAGTCATTGAATCCCCAGTTGGAAAAGTTAACCGGCAACATTTTTGTTTTAAGTTACCTTTTATAAAGTTGAGGAATTTATTTAGGAGATTTACTAAGAACGTAAGGGAATATACATACTTGTCATGTAGACATTCATTCTTTAATAAATTTTTACCAAAAACCCATCTTTCACTCTAAAAGTTAAAAGAACTCAAAAATATTCTATTTATCCTAATTGTATAATGTTCCAAATATTAACAAATACGATTTAGATTAGTAAAACTATTTTGTAATCACCAGGTACTTCCTATAGGATAGTGGTAGGTAATAAAGGCCTATCGCACTATGGTTTTGGGTTTGATTCCTGCATCTTTGTCCAACGCGACGGGTTTTGCCCCACCCTGCAGGTTGTCTTTTTCCTAAAACTATAGTATTATAATATTCCAGAAATAATCTTCATAAATGTTTTAACCTTAAACAATACTATCCAAAGTTCAACTTAATCCATTCCAACATTTATAGTTATCCAAAATACCTCCGCCCAGACTTTCTCTAAAGGGTCCTTAAATTCCAAAATCAATTTTAACATTACATTCCCTAAACAATGTAAAGTTTCTCTAATTGTCACATAAAAAAATATTATTACCTTCATCATATTAAAACCTTAATGAAATAAACATGTACTACAGTACAATCCATATATATATATCACATTATTCATATAACCATAATCTAGTTCTTGAGTCTAAAAACACAAATACAATAATTATTCAACTTCATCTGTAGTAACAACATATGCTTGGCCTTGATCCCTTGGCCTTTTCTGAGGTATTTTTCCCTGACGCTTAGGAAATTCATTTGCATAATGCCCCATTTCCCTACAATTGTAGCATTCAAAATTGATAGCCTCTTTCTTTCCCTTGCAATCACGAGCCTGGTGACCTTTTTCTCCACATTTATAACAAACTCCCATTCCTTTTAGGCAAGCACCAGGGTGATTCTTCCCACAATTATCACATAATGGAAAATAATTCTTTCCCTTTTTCCCTTTATCTGTCTCTTGTTCCACTTTTCTCTTCTACTCTTGCTTTACTTTGTTGTCATAAGACTTAGAGAATTCCTTTTCCATCTTGATAGCACACGAGACAATATCCTCGTATGACGAGAAGGTTTGTGAGACTAATGCTCGATGGAGAAATGGTTTTAACCCATCAAAGAAATGATCAATCTTACTTCTTGGGTTACGTATATAATCTGAATCATGTCTTGATAACCTTGTAATGTTAGCCTCATACTTTGCAACATTCTCATCCTCCTTTTGTCTCAGACTCACAAATTGCCTTTCCATATCTGCTCGATGGTCACGAAGAAAGTATTTTTCTAAGAAAAGATCTTGGAACTCTCTCCATTACATAATTGATACTTCTTCATCTTCCTTTGTATTTTGAATCAATGACCACCATTGATCGCATCTCCAGTGAGGCGGTAGACTGCCAGGACAACCTTCTCCCTTTCGCTACTCCCCAAGGCATGGAATATTTTCTCTAAGGATTTTATCCATTGCTCATCTACTAATTGATTTCTACCACTATTAAATGTTGGTGGTTGTTGCCTCATGAAGCGGTCTAACATTGATCCTCCACGTTGTGGATCAGGGTGCTCCATACGAGTAAGGTTATTATTCATAACCTGAGTGAGTTGTCCCAGTATGGTAATCAGTTGATCAGCACCAGTTGTATCTCCAGATCCACAATAATTATCTTCAGCAGGAAGGCAATCCCTACATGGAGTACGTACATTGATATGGTTTCCATTTCTTCCACTAGGTGTCATTTCTAAACAATGGCATAAACTAGATTAGTTTATGAATTAAAATGTATAATTCCATACTTGTAAAATACTTAACATAAATTGAACTATTTATTGATATAATCCACAAAAATGTTTTCTTTGAGGAAGTATATATTCATAACCCTTCATATTGGTTTGTAAAGAAAATGAGAATTATCCTAAGCATATCCCCCGGGAGTGTCGTAACCAAGAGTGCAGCAAGGCCTGTTGTCGTGCACCAGTTCCCGTTCGAGTCTATCTCAAAGCGGTGTTTTCGGGTTTTACCCCTAGGTACATCTGTTCCAGATCCACCTCTACCTGCTCGTATCCAGATAGAGATTTATTTCTCGGAAAACTCACAAAATCTCTATAATACCAAAATTCTAGGAAGTTCCTCTATACTAATCCTCAAAGTCTATCTTTGGGCTATGTGCTCTAATCAGAGTTTATCTAAATCTATCTTCCGAGGTTAGTACTAAAATGCCTCTGATACCAACTGTAACGCCCCAACCCCAGTTACCTAGAGTCGATGCATTACTTCATAACATTGGCATGATCACAAAAGATCATGTCTCGGAAGACCGATTAGTTTAGTAGCCTTGGAAACAATAGATACATTCATAAACGTTACATTACATCATAAAGTGAAATACTATAATAACAAAGTCTCCATAGTACACACTCATATCCTCTTGTGACTATCCCTACAGATCATTCATAAAATACTTATTCACATCCAAGAAAATATTAAAACATTGAAAGGGGTGAGCTCAGATGCTCAGTAAGGATAACAATATTGCAGAAGCTTTCATAAATAAACATTAACATTTAAGGCAATGTATAACTAAAACAAAAGCCTTTTAAACATGAACTTCAACATAATATGGCAAAAGTAAAATGAGATAATGCCGTTTACTTATTCACATGGATATTCTACTAGTCAAATAATCACATGCAATATCAATAACCACTTTCATAATGATGGAATGCATAATGCTAGACTATCATAACCACGTAGTCAAAGCCTCGTGCCAAGACCACAAATAAGATTTTGTCATGACCTCATGCCAAGACACTAGTTTTTTTCATGAGACCTACCAATTCATCTAGGAGCTATAGAGGGCTCCACCCAACACTTATTAAGTCCAATGCATTCCTCATATGAACAGGTTTAAACATATCATAAGCCATACCATAATCATATCCCATAAAACATGCATAAATGAAACATAAAATTTCCACATTTCAATCACATGATATCAATACAACACATTGATATAATAAAAATGCTTTCAAAACCATTTTCAATACCAAAATAAAAGAAAGTTAAAACTTTGTATTTTTTTTTTCATTAAAAAAAGTGATGGCTTGTAGAGGAAGCCAAAACTCAAATAATGGTCACGGTGGCGGAGAAGTCATTGTTGCCACATATGTACGGAAAGAGAAACATTACGTTTTTGTCGTTTAGTAAAACACTTCATATAAAAAAGATTCCTTTTGAATAAATGTAAAAGTCAAAGGGGGTTATACACCGTATAAAAGAAGGTTTTGTATAAAACAAAATATGCCTCAATGATAGGAGATTGAGACGAAGTCCCATACAAAGATAATTTTTAAAATAAAAAATATATATTATGTGTATTAACTATAAGTACACATAAATAAAGTACAAATACAAGATATGACATAATAATATCATGACATAATTTGAAAGTAGGAGATTAACCCAAAGAATGGAAATTCGGTAAAGAAATTCCCTTACCTCGTGTCCGACTTGACTCGATCATTATTTATCCTCCTGAATAATAAACTAGAGTTAATTTCTATTTACATAAGAACCTTTTTCATGTTAATTATTCCTTTTATATCACTTATTAAGATGTTATGAACATTATTTGATTATTTAAGTTAATAACGGTCATTTTGTCGATCTTAGGTACTTGAGTCAAAAATAAACTTCTTATAATTACAAGTTGGTCATGTGGTGAAATATCCATTATATCCAGAATTATATTCATGATTTAGATATCATATATCTCATATATATCCAGTATATACATGAATTTATAATATTCCATAACGTTTAAAGGTAAGAAATGAAATGCACCGTTCATGGAGACGATAAACCGTACGTACGCATGAACGCCACTTTCATTTCTATTTCATATTTAATGGAATGAAGTTATAATTATATAAAGGTATAATATAATTCCAGTATAATATAATGTATAATACCATTTACTCCATCCTTTATACATCCCACATATGGCGTTTACGATTCAAATCACTTTGAGGGGGCGGTAGTCCGCACTTCCTAAAATGAAATTATCGCCTTTACCCATAATTGAAATCATAAAGTATGCCATAAATGAGAAATAAATAAGTATAAGTAAAAAATAAACATAATATATATATCATATATGAAAATAGTTTCATCAAAATGGCCACCATTAGATGTGTTATATGAATATTAAACAATCATCATTTCGTGAGGCAGTATTCTGCCACCCACAGAAACAGTATGTTCATTAACCATTAGACGAAGGTGTGTGTAAGTGTAAACCAAATCCTTATCATAATAACATCCTAGTATATTTTAGATACTGGTTTTGTTACAAAATAAAGGAATAAAAAGAGTTTAAGGGGTTGGAGAAGCAAAATAAAACAAAATAACATAAGATAAAACATTAGCTTAAAATCGGGTAACTCTTTTGATTTGAGCCAAAGGCTTCCTTGGGAAGAATTATGCCCAAAGTGATGCTTCTAGGAGTGAGTGAAGGAAGTTGGGAGAGTAATTGGGTAGAGTTTGGCTGAGACAAAAGGCTTTGTAAGTGTGAGTAAGGTGGTAGTGGTGGGGGCCTTTTATAAGTGGAGAGGAGGGGCACTCTTCGAAAGTAAAGAAATGTTACTTTATTATACAATTATTTTCGGATTCTAAAGTTCCCAGACTTATATAATTAGAGGATAAGGTGATAAGGGTTCGAAATATACTCATACAATAGGTTCTTGACAAGTTTATGCCTTGGATTTTACATTATCTTTTCATTTTATTTGAATCGTTAATTAATAAGGTAATCGTTGCATCATCATGGTGTCATAAATATTTTAATTTATTTAATTTCTAAAAATTATAAAAAATTATCATGACGTAGGATATCTTTTTATCTTTCTAATGAATATTTGTAGTCAAAAATATGACTTGTATAACCCCATTTAAAAATTGTTTTAGTAAAACAACTTATGTTTGTGACATTTTAATTTTAACATTAAATAAAAGTTATTTATGTCATTTTCCTACCAAAATGGCTCCATGGGGTCCCCAAGTTGACCCATGGATTTTCTTGGTCGGCCATGAAACATAAAATAGGTGTAGGACAAGTGTAAAGGTATTTTCATATTTTTATAATATCATTTTTACCTTAAATTTCAGTAATTACCTTTAATCGCGATTAATTAAACTTAAAAGTTACTATTCACCAAAAATTATTTTAATCCCATTGAACCACATTTTACTTCCTAATGACAACCATTTATGTCGGATATTTGAAAATCAAATCATAGAAGTGGTAATATTTCATTTAAACAAAAAATTAGTTATTTAACTACCACTTAGTGGTTTCACTATTCATCAAAAATTGATGTTTTTCAGAACAATGCCAAAATTTCACCCTAAGCTATAATTGATATTCCAAATTCAAAAATGATGTATATTTTACAAAATTCCAACAATATAAGTTTCATTAATTAATTTTATAATTAATTCCCACTGTCACAACAAATAGAGTGTTTTTAAGAAACAATATATATCAAAAGATTAGCAATTGTTTATGCCCAATTTCATAGTGAAATTAATTCTAATGACCACCATTGGATAAAATAGTAAAAATATAATCTAATTATACTTTAAAACCACTAAATAGTATTATTTATCACTATAAAATACTTTTATTTAAAAAGTTGTTTTTAAGTATTTTTCACTATTCATAAAATTGAAAGTTCTCAGAAAATTACAAAAAATTCAACTTTGGATAATTTCGATATTACGAATGAAAAAATGAAGTCCATTTTGAAATATAAAATTTCTATAATTTTAAGATGTGGGTATTACTATTCATAACGGCTATTTTGATTAGTTGTGGTGTGTTAAACTCGAAGTTGCGTACAATGCAAGCTATTGCATTATTGAATGAGAAGCGTATCGTGGAAGATCGGGGTGTTACACTGGGGGAATGTTTTAGAAAACTATATTAACCTGATATTTACAATGGGAATGTGTAGGGAGCCTTAATGCACACCAATTTCCACACACTCAATATATATTATTTTTTTGATTATGTTGTATTTAATTATCTTAATTATAAAATTGATTATTCCACATAATGTCCTAAAAGGATTAAAATATGTAATCCTAGATGCATCATTTGACACATCGGCTATACTAAATTTAGAGATCCCACGTGATATTACAATATAATTTATTTTCACTTGTGAATTAATTATGTATTCATGAATTATTTCTTTTTTTTTTCTAAAATTATTCAATTTTAGAAATGGTGGGATATAGGTGAAATCAAACCTCTAACCCATGTGACAGACAATGTAATGATTGTCCAAAAGGAATTCCCAATGAAATATTATGTGATGTTAAAAGCCTCATCGAGATACTTACCCAGATTTTTATGGATATGAAAAATTACATGAACCATGTGGAGTCATCACCATTACCCATGAGGGAGTAAAAATCCAAAAATTCATTTATTTTCAAATGATAACAAATATTTGGTTGATATTTTAACCCCCTTATTGCAGAACAATGGGTTAACTCAATAGAAAATAACATTTTTGTTCTTCCCACTTTTGAGAAGCAGAAAAATACATTAGATTTTATCATTTAGATGGGGTTGTTGATCAATGGTTGACACTGATTAAGAATATTAATTTAAAATATGAAATTGAAAACTTGTATTATAAAAAATTTAATTATATATTTCTAAACAAGTATTACTATCAAACCAATTAAATAAATAATGACAGATAATTTCTCATGATTATTAAAAAAATTAAATATATCAAGTCATTAAAGAAAAATAAAACAATGTTTACAAGGAATTACTCTAGTTTTGTAATAAATAATGATAGAAAAATATTTTGATAATTTAATTTATTATAAAAAACCTCTGAACAGCTCTAGTTATTTGATATTTTAGGGCTTGCAAAGAAATAGTTAAATGTTCTCTAAGTTTAGAGAAGATGTTTGGAGATTGATTCCATGGATATGGAAAAAAGAAGACAAGAATATAGATTCACATAGGGGTCTTATGATAATGTATGAAATATGATCCAATGATCCACATGTCAAACATATAAAATGAAACATCATTTAAATTTAAAAAAAAAGAAAAAATAAATGTCTTAAGTGACGGAGAGAAGCCCAACGTACTCAAAAATGATGATTTGACATGAAGAAGTCGACCAACATGATTTAGCTAAGGAAGGTACCTACCAATTTACTACCCATGATTTAGTGAATCAAATATATGAACCAAGGGAACTATTCAAGATAATGATCAATACCATGGGAAATCGATGGTAAAAAATGTTAGAATTCAATAAGTCAAAGGTGCAATGGAAATATTATTATTTTTACCCCACTAATGTAGATCATTAAAATAAAGTTTCAAAAGGTAATATTTATGTTCGGTAAAGAATAGAGACATTTTATTTGATTATGGTTATACATATTCCACAATATCCTACATTGTATATAGAACTATTGAATCATATCCTGGGCACCTTGAGGTACAAATATCTATAATAACACATCATGTTGTGTTAATTACACCCCAAGTACTGGACTCATACATTGGACCCACAGACACCCTGAGAGGGGTGGGGTGAATCGGGGTGTCGAATTTTTATTTTCATGTGTTGGATCTTGTTCCCTTGTTGGATGGAACTCATTAAACCTATATGATGGGTATGACCAGCAATAAAACATTCACATAGAAATAGATGACACAACCCAATTTTACTTGGTTCACCACTATGGGCTACATCCAATGAGAATATGTTGAAAGTGTTTCAGTCATACAAAAATCCAATAATCATTTATAGTTGTCGAATACAAGAGTTTAGACACAGTCACTCTATTCCAAGAACACTTCCTTTGTAATGATTTTAGGGATAGCATACTACGTCCCTCAGAACACTATCATTGACTCGCCATTGCTCAATGCATTGGAGAATTATTACTAAGTTTATTGACCTGAAGGTCTCTTCAGTAATTTTTTTTTGAAGTCTTTATCCATATCTAGAACGAGACACTGATTGCATCAATGTCCTGAAATGATGCACTTGGAATCACGGATAGAAGAAAATTGATATGAAAAACCTATTAGAAGCTCATTACTATACTTGCGTGCAACACCAATTCTTGTGTGAAAGATTTTGGATTGTCACACAAGATGGATTCTTCACAAAACATATTTTTCTCACACCCCTTATCTTTCACGCAAGTACATCATAATATTCACCTGGTCTTTTTAGACTAATGGAATGATTTTCATTAAATATTTTCTCTATACTTCTATTCCCCCACACAATTATTCCATGTGGAAGTGGAAAATCATCTTACATGAAAAGTTATTAGTCTTGACTTGGGGTAACCGCCTATTTTTAGGACTAGATTTCCATATACATAAGTCCCTGAGGTGTTGCACAAGATTCTAAACATCTGCACAAAACCTATTTTGATGTCGTATTTGGTGTGTAAGGCTCTTCCACGGAACCTCTTCTTTCATGCACATTCTTAAATGTTTCGTGCACTTTTTTACTTTTCCATATTTTGATGATAATAACCCTAATCATTAATTACATGAATGATTCCAAACCACCATCAATATTATGCACTACTCACTTTCCCAAATTCACCTTTCTCCATTCTCCAATTATTGGACCCAAAAAAATTTCAAACGCTTGGAAATCATGCCACCCTCAATATTGTTGCTTTCTTGAACTATAAGATCCTTTAACATGAAAATTCCCTAATAATCTATGCATGTATTGACAAAAAAAACTAAATCCTTGATCAAACTAGTGAATATTAAAAGAAAACAAAAACCAAACTCCATTTTCAATAATGAATATCCTTGGTTCCAACAATATCCCCCTTTTAGATAGTTAAAAATCCCTAGAAAAATTCAAAAAGAGTGCCAAACACTATCATAACATGATATGTAAAAAATAAAATCCAAAAACAATCTATGTTTATGTCAGAAATGATCAGTGTAGAAAATAAGAAGGGTAGCATGAATTGGGTTCTCCTGAATTGGAATACATAATCGTTTCCTCATAACATTGAATTGTTTTCTCTATGATCTTTCTCCCTTTGAAACTCATCATTCTCCCCCATTGTATCATTTATGAATTTTACTATTCTCCATCATTTCCACATTGATTATTTTCCATAATTCTTCACACATCCACATTGAATTTACTCCATCATTCTCTATATTTCCTAATTTAATATAGTCATTGTACCCCATTATAAATAAACCCAAAGACCCGTATTTATATATTTTAAAGCTGAGATAATACTCCCCCTATACTGTATATCCCCTATTAACCTACATCACTTCCACAAATAGATTAAAAAAGTTAATTGATTTGGGGAGAGGATACTCTTATGAACTCCACATGCATTGGGAGGTGGCTAAACATTGAGGTTCAATTGATGTTTGTCAAACACTTTTGCTTCCAGTGGCTTGGTCAAAATGTTAGCCACTTCTCATCTGTTCCAACATGATCCATGCTAATCACACCTTGTTCATCTTTTTATTTGATTTAGTGACGTTTGATTTAAATATGTTTTTTTATGTTAATGCTGAATAGGGGTCTTCTTAAGATCAATTTAACTCTTGTTTTTTATGTGAATCACCATTGGATATTTAAATTCATCACCAATATCATTCAGTTTTTGCTTTATCCACAATATCTATGTGCAATCCATTGTAGATGAGATATACACTACTTCAATAGTACTAAGACAAGTACTTTCCTATTTATTACTCAACCATCCCACATGTTTCGTTCCAATAAAGAATGTTCCACCACTTGTGTACTTTCTGTCAACAACATCTCTATCCCATTTAGTACCAAAAAATGTGGACATATCACTGTATCTTCTTATAGTGAATTGTAATCATTAATTGTGATTACCTTGAATGTAACTCATGATTATTTTCACTACCTATATCTGTTCTTCTTTCATATTATGTTGAATGTGGGCCACAAATCAGGTTGTAAACACAATATATTATGGTATCGTTGTCATGTACATTAAGATCCAAATGATTCTCTTGTACATTATTGGATCTACAGATGTCGTTTACTCATGCTTTCCCAATTTAGTTCTAACCATAATTAGAGTCGAAATTGGTTTGGAGTCATGCATATGGAATTTCTTAAATAACTCTCTTACATACTTTTAATGAGAGACAAATGTGAATTCATTCCTCTGAATCACTTGTATCCCTAATAAATATGTGAGTTCACTAATTATAGATATTTCAAATTCTGATCGAATGTGATTAGAAAATTCAACAACTGATCCCTACCAACTTCCCTTGAAAATAATATCATCAATGTACAGTAGTACCATGAGTAGAACTTTTTTAGAATTCTTTATATAAATATTGTGATGCACTCCTTCTCTTTTGAATTCAGGTTTATTAAGCTAATAATCCATCTGAGAGTACCACAACCATGGTTCCTAATTCAATCAATGGAGAGACTTCATTAGTCTACAAACATTCATTTCAACAATGTAAATAATAAAACCCACTAGTTGCTCTATGTAAACTTCTTCTTCAAGAACCCCATTTAAGAAAGAGGTTTTTACATCCATTTGATTCTCTTTGTATCCCCTTTGAATTTCCATGGGAAGAAAATGTTTGATTTACTCCAGTCTATCCACAAGAGAATATGTCTCATCAACATCCAGACCTTCAATCTATAAATATCCATCACACACCAATTAAACATTATTTCTAATCACATTACCATACTAATTGTATTTGTTCTTAAAAATCCAATTTGTACCAAAAAAATTGTGGCCTTTGGATCTCTTGACTAGATCCCATGTTTAGTTTGTATCGATCTATTCCAACACTTCATTCATAGATTTAATCCATGATTATTCATTTTAAGTATCTCCAAATGAGTATGGTTTCACAACTGATATGAATTAATGTTATGAAATATTACTCATTATCGTTGTCTGAGTGGGAGCTATCAAATCCCCAATGAGATTGGAATGATGAATTTTTACACTTTGATTTCCCTAGTGAGGTTCATGAGGATTTTCTTCAGCAACAATTTCATTTTTTGCTTCTTCCTCTAAATCCAAGTAATTTTGTGACCCATAAATCTTTTTCACACCTTCCACTACTTCTTAATTTGAATCTGTTCCATGTCCATTGACTTATTCATCTTGAATCAAATTAGTATAAGATTACCTCATTTTATTTGATGTATTATCCTCAACTATCTTAACATCACTACTTTCCATAGTTTTTTCAGATTCTTATTGATTCACTAATAGGAATTTCTATTCATTGAATATATGAGGAATATTCTTTTATCATTCACATCACCATACTTTCACGCATTTTCTTCTTTTTTTATAATAAAACATTTACTTCTAAAATCACAGAAATCCTTCAATGAGGGAGTCCTTCCATGTCACAACTCATATGGTGTCATGGTTTCACTCATATAAATCCCTGTTAGATTTTTAATATACACTAAATCCCGAAAGAACTCTTTCAAATAATGTCAATGGGTATGACTCTCAATCAGCATCATTCTGGCCATATTGTTCACATGTCGATTCATTTGCTCAATAACTCCATTTTTCTATGGGACTCTCATACCAGCCACTTTAGGTTGTATTACATGATTCTTTAGGTAATTTTCAAAATAAATGTATATTTCTTCCACTCCATTCTATGACCACTGAAATTTGATTGTCTATTTAGTATCATTATAAGTTATTAGGTGATATTTTTTCATGCAGTCAAGCACTTTTCATTTCATTTATATAACCACCAGACATGTCATCTACTATAATCATCAATGAAAAGATGAAGTACCTTTCTCCAAGAATTCCAGCTACATTTATTGAATCACATACATATTTATGGATATGTTAAAGAAGATTTGATTCCCTTTTCTTCTTTAGAAGATAAGAGATGTAGAAAAACATCCCCCATATGAAAGAATCACATGTATTTTCCAATTCATGTTTAAGATTGAGGATATCCATGACTATGATCATCTTAGATATCTTTTCCATGTATTTTTTATTAATTTTCCACAACTTTCAATGCCATATATTGTTTTCTTCTTCAAAAATAATATATAATATGTCCTCGTTACTATCAACCATATATATGTTTCTATCAATTCTGCATCCTTTCATGAGATAATTCCCTATTTTATCATTAATAGTTCAACATTTTTGTTTGAAAGTCCCTATAATTCTCGAGTCATAGAGTTGACTCACACTATGGAGATTGTGATGCAAACTGTTTACTTAAATAACTTCAGTTTTCTTCAGCTCACCATTATCTAGTATAGTATGTCCACTACCTTTGATTTTTAAATCACCATAATTACTAAACCTTATTATTCCATCAACCCTTTTATTAAAATTCATTAATAATTTAGTATTACCCATCATGTGGGACAAATATATGCTACCAAGGATCAAAGTGATTTTCTTCTTTTTATATTTTAGATCTACTTCTACATGGTTGTACTTTTCAATTTTTTTTGTTTCCTTCAATGAAATATTTGATTGATAGAAGGATAATGATGGTCTTTGTGATTCCTTTTCCATGTTGGTAGGTTCTTCAAACTCATAGTTTTTTTCCAGTTGAGAAAAACTATTTTTAAGAGCAACACCATCTAGTTGACGAGTATTGACTTGTCTATGAGTTCTGTATGAATTTATCATGTATTTATTCATCATACAATAAAAAAAATTGGAAAAAGTTAAAATAATTAAAACAATATCCATATGAATTAGTTCTTATATAAGATGTATGATATGAATTTTTTCCTCCTTTGTTGAATTCCTAGATCATCCCCATTCAAATTGATCCTTGATTATTATTATTACAACATGGTATGTCCTAGATAGCCACAGAACTGGAATTTCATAATTGGAAATATCTTCTTATTTATATTCCTCCTTATGTTAGGAAGGTAGTTTTATTTACTGTCATTTATGTATTCCTGAGGTTATTTTTCCATTCTCCTTTCAATTTCAAATGAGGGTTTCTTTTTCAGTACTTCAGGAAACTTTTCCACATGTCCAACTTTCATCATGACATTATTTTGACCCATTTTATTTAAATTATTTGATGTTTCATCATCAAAATGGATTCTGCTATTTCCCATGCATATGGGTATTTGATAATTCAAAACCTTTTCAATTCCATCAAAACCACATTTTTTTATCTTCTACTGCTCAGAATATTAGAACCTTCCAATATATATTTTCTTCTATGTTTTTTTTAAATTTATTTACTTTGAGGTTTAATCCTAAGAGTAATAATTTTTTCTTCAAGACCCTAAAGAGTCCTGGAATTCTCTTCTATTTTAGAGGTGAGGTCATTAATGAACTTTTCATGTTCTTCAATTCTTAGCTTTAGTTCCTATAATGACCAAGTCATTTATGAATAAAATTACGCTTCTTATAATGTCTTATAGATATAGAAAACACGTTCACTTTTTTTATTATGTGTAAATGATCATTATGTATCTTTACCATTGATAATATAGTCGTTCAATAGTTATCACTCAACTGATATAAATATAATTTCTTAAAAAATATTTTAGAAAAAGGAAAAGGAGAGGATTTCCTCATCCAGTAGACTCCATCCATACGATGCTCATTTTTTCAGAGCTTAGAAAGTAGGTAGCAGCACTAGGCTATGATCCTGACCAAACCCATGCTGAGATTCAACTCATTAATCTTGAATGAAATCATATATGAGATATGTTCATGTTAATAGAGATTAACATCTGGGAGATGTTATCTGAGCCCCCAAGAGATTTTTACCCTCACACATCTTATCCATAGGAATTATGTTGGTGTTATAAAGGGTTATGTAATGATGTATTAGTTACTTATTCTGTAACACCTTTCAATAAATAAAATTATTATTCCATAAATTCTATTATAGGAGTAGTCTTCTTTAAAAAAATATTCAATTTCATAAATTTATTTTTCAGGTAAAATTGTATTTTTGATAAATATATGCATTATTATATCAAACTATGTTTTTATAAATATTATTATAAAAAAATTTCTTATAAATGATGATTATATCAATTCCTTATCTATAAATTATTATTTAATCAGTTTGATAAGAGTTATATTTTTATACGATAAAATAGAAAGTGTAATTTTAAATAATTTACTTTGAGGAATTTATGAAAATTTTAAATAATTAATATTTTAATAAAATATTTTTATCAAGTTACTTATATTAATAATAAATGAGTATATAATTTTTATAATGTCAAATGTAATTTTTATTAACGTTTAAAAACTATTTTTGTCAAAACCAGTCGATTTTTAATAAATATAGGTTAACATTTTAAAAGTTAAAATTCACATATTTAGTAAATTATTTATATAAAATGAATATATTTTTTGGAATATGGATGTCGAAATTATCCAACGGTGAATTTTTCATAATTGTTTGAGAAAATAAATTTTTGTGTAAAAATTAAATAATATATAAATATATATTATGTTTTATAACATCATAATGAACCAATAGGGATGTAATAAATACCATAAAAATAATATTAGACTAAATATATGTCTAAACATTAAAATAACATTATTGTTTTTTATTTGACTTATTTTATAATGCCTTAGTGAATCCTTCAAAATGTATTATATATTTTATGATTTTAAATTCATTCTTTGAGAGTGTGACTCACCTCCATAGACTAAAGGGAAATATTTTATTATATTCTACCATTTTTTAATAAAATTATATTTTATTCTCACCATTGATTGAAACTATGGGCAGTGGTTTTGAATATTTTAGTGTATAGTGTCCAAAACCCAAATAATAATGAATTCCCCCTCCTTTCTGATATAAACCTACCCAAGCACCCATTTATCTTCACTAAAACTCTTTTAATATCATCCTCACTACTCTATCAAATCACTATAGTCCTCCCAAGGTTCCCACAAGCAACCAAGAAGCCTCTCCCATGACCTTGGGATTACACATCCAAGTAAGGGTTTCCTTCTTCATTTTTGTCTATGTTTCCATATATTGTTATACCCTTTTATATTTCAATTAAAAATTTTGGGGTATTTTTTTTACCTTCCCTATACATCACTTATTATTTCTGTATTATGATATTCTCATTTCTATTTATTTAATCCCTACCATGTATAATGGTTACTATGCTAAAATTTCATAAGAGTTATTCCATTTCTCCACTTTATGTTTATTTATTTTGTTACTCCTTATGTTTCAAAATTACGTATATTGGAGAATTTATTTATATGACCCCCATAATTTAAATTTCATGTATATATGATTAGATACCCCTTTGTCTCTCATAAAACATTTTTATGATGTTTTATGTCACGCCATTCGGCTACAAAAATTGCACCACAATTTTCTATGACAAAATCATCCTGTAGTGAATACCATGCCCATTTATCTATCAATGGTATTAAACTTTATGCACATATACATATTGAATATATACATTCATGTATTTATTCAACATTAATTTATTATGGAAAAATGATGAGGTTGAATGAATCCATGTTATATGATCTATGTGGCACACTTATGCAAGAGATTGAAATGATTATGAAATGTGTGCTCTGATAGCACTCCAATGCATTGGGTAATGTATAGTATCATGATACGTCATGTTGGGATAGGGTTTTATATGGTTTATTTATATTAAATTTTCCCATCATGTTGGGATTGGGGTTTACCTAATTTGTTTATGTTAATTTTATTTTGTTTTAAGATGTTTCCACATTTCCATGTAGAGATAATCATGTTATATCATGCCTTTATATTCACGTTTTTCTTATGCTCCATTGATATGTCTATTTCCTAACATGAATTTTATTATTCATTTTATGACTTATTTACTCCCTTGCTGGGCTTTATATCTCACCCTTATCTTATGTATGTCCTTATGTTTTCCAAAGAAACGCTAAGTGGGAAGGAATGGTGTGGTCATGTGAAAGAATTTTTCAATAAAGATGTTGAATTTTATGTACTAAGATGTCATGTAATGTTCCTGAGACTGAAAGACACTATAGATCTCTATATTATGGGTTTTATGAAGTATACATTTAGGTAGAAAAGTGTGTCTTAATATTAAATAAAAAGCAGTGTTGTTATAGTTTCCATCAAAGGATAGGTTTAGTTATTTTTGAGATTATGGTTAAAAAACCCTAGTGAAAGACTTAGGGATAAGACTAAGTATTACAAAAACAACCAAAAATTTTGGTGATTCTAGATTAATTGATTTATCAATAAAATACATCCATGTCAGAATAAGATCAAGTATATATGGCTCTAGAATAGATGTATCTAAATGTAAAATATGAAAACAATGCATTGAGACTGACTCGAACGGGAACTGGTGCATGAAAACGAGCCATGTTCACTCTCTGTTTGACACTCATAGGGGATATTATTTGTTAAATTAAAAATTTTATTATTAACCATTATCAATGGATTAATAAAAAATCCCATATGAAGATACATTAGAAAATAGATCATCGATAGCTTAGATTGAATCCTATAAATTCACAACTTAAGGAAATAAATGTAATTTATAACTTATCCCTTTTTTCATTGGATTCCTAATTATGTGATTAATAGTTTATAATACTTACACATAATTTTTATTTTATTCTATCGAATGTCCAGTAGTATGAGGACTTGGGCTAAAAAACGACACGACAATCGATGTGATGACTGTTCTAATGACATTCTGAATCCAATGGGAGTATGAATCACACAATTTGTCATGATACTCTCTCAATTAACTCATGTTTTGAAAGGAAACATTGGTCACGAAGAACTTCCACCCCCCCCCATGAACGAACAAGTCTCAATTGAGATGTTTATGACACAAATTCCTCCTACTTTTAATGGATCATCTGATCCCTCAATCACTAAACAATGGATCAAATCCAATGAAAAGATCTTCTTCATCCTTAAATGTCATGAACAATAGAATGTTCTTCTTGATCCTTATCATATGAATGGTTAATCTAATAATTGGTGAAAATTGATCAAAAATGAAAATCTTGAGGATGATATTGAGGTGATGGGATGGTAAGATTTCAAGAAAATGTTTTTTGATAAATATTTTCCTTACACCCTCAGTTTTAAGATGGAAAGAGATTTACTTGCACTCATGAAAAAGGGACGAATAATATATTGGGACTTATGAGGAAAAACTCACCATAATTTCACGATATGCCTCTATTTTTTTGTTACCCCCAAATTCAAGGTTTAATGCTTATTTAGTGGGATAAAACCTATCCTATGGAAAGACCTAGCGATCTGCAACTTCGATAGCTATAAAGATATTATATGATGTTCCCTCAATGTCAAAATGGAGATCAGTGAATCTCAGGGTTATCATAGGGATAATAAGAGGAAAGTGGGCACTAATTCTAGCAGTCTGATGGAAAAATCCAATGCTGGTAAGAAATTTCAACATCCCACTTTATAAATGTGTGAAAAGAAGTACCTTGTAAATTTCTTGAAGGGGGTGAGGAAATGCATTAGGTGCGGGTAGGGAACCAACCTAGCAATTGTCGATAAGAAAACCCCATTACTACAACAGAATTAAGGAAACTCTGTTTGATCCTCAACCCATTGTTCATTGCTACAACTATAAAGAACCATGTCACTTTGAGAACCAATGCCTTCAACCAAGGGTTTTCTAAGGCAACCAATAACCTCCAAGTAAGCAAGGGAGATCTTTGGCAATCACTACCACCAAAGAGAATCCCAACAACAAAGTAGTGATATGTACTCTATTTATTCATTCAAGAATAGAGAATGAAATTTTTTGTTTTAGTTCAATTCATTCTTCTATATCCCAAAAGTTTAGTAAAACAATACAAACACCCAGAAAAATCATTGAAGTTGTGATGTCCATGAGAATGTAAAATGTGGAAAATATTGCATCCTATGAATATAACTCCACACCTATCACAATTTGTGGATTTGACTTCCTTATGAACGTCATCATACTTCCCTAGGTGTATTTTCTTGGGAAATTGTTTACACGGATTTGATTTCCCTATATTGAGCCATTATAAATTTTTGCAAGAGGGAAATCACATTCTATATGGTGAATTGACCCCCAATTCTATAAAAGTTCAAGGAGGAGGATGAATCTTATTTAGAATCATCATCTCAATTATGGATATTACTTCCCTATGATCATGCATATCATTCTCAAATGTTTGAGTATAAGAAAGGAACCATCCTCGAAGACATGCCTATTGTGAAAGAATTCATTGATGTGTTTCCCGAGTAATTGTCTGGTATTCCTCTTAAAATTGATGTTGAATTATTGATTGATCTTATACCAGGAAAATTTCCATTGTCCAAGACTCCATATATAATTGATATTGTGGAGCTTGAGGAGATAAATATACAACTACATGAAATAATGGATAAAGGGTTTATATACTCAAGTTCTTCACCATGGGGTGTACTAGTCATCCTCATAAAGAAGAAGGATGGGTCAATGTGCCTTAAAATTGGTTATCATGAGCTCAAAAAAATCTCAATAAAGAATAACTATCCTTATAAATTAATGGATGAATTTTTTGATTAGATACATGGATCACAATACTTCTCTAAGGTGGATCTGTGGTTGGTATATTACCATGTATGGGTGAAGAAGTTGGATATCCCAAATACAACTTTTTGTACAATGTATGGGCCTTATGATTTAATAGTAATTACTTTCAGACTTAATAATTCTCTATAAATATTCATGTAATTAATAAATAGAGTCTTTATAAATTACCTCAAAAAAATTAGTAGTTTCTATTAACGATATTATAATATACTCCAAAACCAAGGAGTAGCATGAGGAGTATCTAAGAACTGTATTAGGGACCTTGAGAAAGGATAAGATCTATGAAAAGTAAAGAAATTGTGTTTTATGGTTTAAGGAGGTATCATTATTGGATAATATCATCACAATAAATAGGTTATCTATGGATCCTTCTAAAACAGAAGCTATTGGGGGATGGTAGAGGCCAAAATCTATGACAGATATCCATAGCTTCCTGAGGTTAGATGGATATTATCACTGATTTGGGAGAAATTTTTCATGATTTTGAATCCCTCTTTTAGTGATAACTCGGAAGGGAGTCATGTAATATTGGAGTGATTAAGGTGAAGAAAGCTTCGTGGAGTTGATGAAGTGGAATATCACTTCCCCTATGCTCGCACTACCCAAAAGTGGAGATCTTTCATTAATCCTCAACGATACTTCAAAAAGTGGAATGGTATGTGTGTTGATACAGAATGAAAAATTCATTGACTATGCCTCAAGGAATTTGAAAATTCTTGAGAAAAACAATCCCACAAATGATCTAGAGTTAATAGCTATGATCTTTGCATTGAAAATATAGCGGAATTGTCTGTTTTTGGAAAAGTGTGAAATATATACGGATCAATAAATTCGGAAAAAAATATTCACACAGAACGTACTGAAAATGTGATAATGAAGATGGTTATATCTCATCAAGGATTACAACTACTCAATCCATTACCACCCTGGGAATTCAAACAAGGTGGAGGATTCTATATGTAGAAAGGACCCAGTGATTCTATCATTGATAAGAATTTATAAGGATCCAATATTATTATATATGATGAAGATGGACTTGGGAAACATAAGTAAGAGAACGTCATAAATCATTTCACAAATTATTTCTCCACAATATATTTTGGAAGGTTAAAGGTTGCTCAAAATGATGATGTAGTAATTTAGAAGACAGTGAAAGCTATCCCAAAAGAAAAATCCTTAGAGTTCATTGTTAATAAAGATGTAATTGTGAGATTTGGGTCAAGACTTGTGTTCCATCAAATCTGGAGTTAAAGAAATATCTTTTGGATTATACACCAAATATTAATATCACCATTCACCCATGTAACACAAATATGAATCAAGAAATCTGAGAGAATTAATAGTGGGATAAAATTTAGATGGATATCGTTGAATATACATTATAGTTCATGGTATGTTATCAAGTGAATGATGAGAGGAAAAAGTCTAAGGGGTTGATGTAACCATACCCATACCAACATGGTAATGGGATAACATCACCAAAGACTTTTTCATTGTAATTACGTATACATAAAAAGGAAACAATTAAATCTATGTGGTGGTGGATTTTCTTATAAAAATTGCACAATTCATTGTGTTTTGATGATATTTTTTATTGGATCGACTGTAACAGAAATAAATCGAAGAAGCGGTAAGGCTGAATGATGTACCACTATCAATTGTATCTGAATGAGACCCAAGATTCACCTCTATGTTCTAGAAGAGTCTCCAACATGGTCTAAATACTGATCTAAAATTCAGAATAACCATTCATCCTCAATCTAATGGCCAATTTGAGAAAACTATACATACACATGCAGATATGTTTAGAGGAAGCTCTGTGGACTTCAAAAAAATATGAGATCAACATCTTCCACTGGTTGAGTTCTCTTACAACAATAGTTTCAACTCCCTCATCCAAATGGATCCTTATGAAGCCCTTTATAGGAGGAGGTGAAAAACATCGACACGTTGGGATGAAGTTGGTGAGCACAATCATCTAGGTCTAGAAATGGTTGAAGAAATGGTGGAGAAGGTTAAGACCATCCAACAACAAATAAAATATGCTCAGAGTTGACAAAATAGCTATGCTAACAACCATCAAAGAGACCTAGAGTTTGATGTTGGAGATATATTTTTCCTCTGTATATCTTTATGGAAAATTTTAATGAGATTTGGGAAGAAGTGAAATATTATTCCAACGTACATCAACTCTTTTGGGATCCATGATCACATCAGAGGATTGACCTATCAACTAGCTCTCTTACCGATCCTGTATCAAGTACATGATTTTGTCGATTTATCACTCTTGAGTAAGTATATACATGAACCATCGCATGCACTCAATCTTAATGTGTTACCATTAGAGAATTACATTTCATTTCAGGAGAGGCAGGTGAATATCTAAGATTATAGTGACAAATTTCTATAAAATAAGATAATTCCCATCGTCAAAGTGTTGTGGAGAAACCATAAGTTTGAAAAAGTATCATGGGGACTAGATGAATTGATGAGGCGAGTTACCCTCGTCTATTTTTGAGTGGGAAAAAACTTTGATTTTGAAATTTCTTTAGGGGGAAGGTTGTAATGACCTGATCATTAATGAATAAAATTCCATTTCATTTAATGTCTTGAGGATATAGTAAACACAAGCACTCTTTTTTTATTGGGTTTAAATGATAGTTAAGTATCATTTCCATTGATAATATAGTTGGAGAAAAGTGATCAAACAACTGATATAAATATAATGTTTTAACAAATCCTATAGATGTAGAAAAAGGAGAGGATAACCTCATTAAGTAGAATTGGTCCATATGAAGATCATTTGTTGGGGGTCAGAATGGAGGTAGAATCACTGTGATTTTCTCTTGACCAATCCCAAGGTGAGATTCAACATATTAATCTTGAACAAAATTGTATACATGAGAAGTTTTAATTACTAGAGATTACCATCATAGTGATGCTATCTGACCCACCCCAAGATTCTATCACCATTGCAAACCTTACCTTAAGGTATTATGCATGTGTGATAATGGGTTATTTAACAAGGTATAAGGAACTTATTTTGTAATCCTTTTTTATAAATAAAAGTCTTATTCTATCAATTCCCTTATTTGAGTAGTCTTTCTTAAAAAATGATTAACTTAATAAATTTAGTTTTTAGGTAAAAATTATACTTTTGATAAATATATGAATTTTTATATTAAACTATTTTTATTAATAAAATTGTAAAATAAATACTTATAAATGATTTATATATCAGTTCTTTATATGTAAATGATTACATAAATTTTTTTATAAGAGTGATATTTTTATACAATAAAAGAGAAACTGTATTTTGAAAGATTTAATGAATTTTTGAAATAATTAATATTTTAATAAAATATTATTATCAAATTAATTTTATTAATAAGATATGAGTATATAATTATTATGAAGTCAAATTAATTATTTTTACGCTTTAAAAACATTTTCCGTCAAAACCATTCTATTTTCAATATATATTTTATCATTTTAAAAGTTAAAAATCACATATATAGAAAATTATTTTGATTAAATTAATATTATTTTTGGAATCAGGATGTCAAAATAATCCAACGGTGAATTTTTTATAATTTTTTGAGACAGTCAAATTTTTGGGTAAAATTTAAAAAATATATGAAGATATATTGTATTTTATGACATCATAATGACACCATAGTGATGTAATAAATAAAATAAAAGGGAAATTTGACCAAATACATTTTTTCTTTAATATAATGTAATTTAGGATTTATTTGAATTATTTTATAATTCCTTAGTGAATCCTACAAAATCTAAAAAATATTTTATGATTTTAACTTCATTTCTATGAGATTGTGACTCACCTCAACATAGGGATGGGAAATATTTTAATACTATAGGCTCTTCACAAAATAAAATAATATTTTATACTCCCCTTGGATAGAAACCCCATGAAAAAACCATGTTTTTGTGTCTGTTTTGGAATATTTTAGTGTGTAGTGTCCAAAAACTAAATAATAATGAATTCCCACTTCTTTATTATATAAACCTACCCGAGAACCCATTAATATTCACTAAAAATCCATTAATCGTGTCTTAGATCTTCTCTCCACTACCTAGAGTCCTCCGAAGGCACTCCCAACCACCCAATAAGAATCTCCCAAGCCTTTGGGGATCACACATCCAAGTCAGGGTATCCTTCCTTTCTCATTTTTATCCAATTTTCATTATATTATTAAAAAAATTTATTTTTCAATTAAAAAGTATGGAGTATGTTTTATAAACTCCTCAATACAACCCTTATTATGTATTTATGATTATTTTCCTCTTTCTCTTTCATTAATCCCTC
Organism: Viscum album; assembly: GCA_963277665.1. Taxonomy (NCBI): domain Eukaryota; kingdom Viridiplantae; phylum Streptophyta; class Magnoliopsida; order Santalales; family Viscaceae; genus Viscum; species Viscum album. Next base: position 1,890,293,564 of record OY728165.1, on the reverse strand, counting down.
CCATGTACACCTGTCCCCATGCTGAAATTTCGTACGTGTTATTCCATTTATCCTCTTTATTCAAGTTTCTTTATTATGTTATGCCTTCTGTTTCCAAATTATTTATGATGGAAAATTTATTTATATTGCCCCCATAAATTGAAATTTCTTTTATTTATGATTATATACCACTTTCCCTCTCATAAACCCTTATTATGAATTTTTATGTCACGTCGTTAGGATGTTGAAATTGCACCACAATTTTCCATTCCAAAATCATCATGTAGTGAATACCATTACCATTTCTCTATCAAGGGTATTCACCTTTATGAACATATACCTATTTATTATAGGATTTAATTTATTTATTCCACATATATTTTATTATGGAATTAATGATGATGTTGAATGAATCCATGTTATATTTTTTATGTGGCATACTTAAGCATAAGATTGAAATGATTATGAAGGGTGAGTCCTGATAGAATTCAATTTAATTGGGTAATATATAGTATCATGATATGTAATGATGGGATGGGGGTTTAAATAATTCATTTATAGGACTTTTTTACATTATTTTGGGACAATTTTTTACTTGATTTCTTTATGTTAATGATGTAGTGTTTTAAGATGTTCCGACATTTCAATGTAATGACGATCATCATATATAATTCCTTTATGTCCATGATTCTCTTATGCTACATTGAAATTTATATTTCCTATCATGTATTTTATTCTTCATTTTATTCATTATTTACTCACTTAAAATTATTTATAGCTCACCCATTTATAATGTATGTCCTCAGGTTTTCCAAAGCATTGATAAGTACTAAGGAATGTTGTGGTTATGTAAAAGAAGATTTCAATAATGATATTGAATTTTATTTATTATGTTGTAATGTTATAATCCTATTTCCCAAATATTCTAGACCTATAAATATTCTTAGTTGTATTAAGGGATGGTTTATGAAAAAAATTATGACTAAATATGAAATAAAGAGAGTGGTTGTTATAGTTCCATTACAGATTCTATGATTTAAAGGGTTGTTGACTCTAATTTCACTACTTCTTCCAGTTATTCAATTTCAGCTTCAATTTAATCAATATATTTTAACAATTCTTCTAAAACCAATCTCCATTTTTTGTATTTTTTACTTTGATTCTAAATCTTACTAATATCATCCTTATGTTGTAACTTTAAATCAGAATCATCACTCAACCAATGATCTCTAGCTTTATCATTTCATTATTCTAACCTCTCAACAATAGCCATCATATATGTTTGATTTCCAAATTTAAACACTTGTTCTTATTCTTATTTAAATAATTCATTATTTTTATCTTATTATTCATACAAAAAACTCTTTTTTTGTATTTTATTTCCTGATTTGGAGTTTCCCTTTTGAGAAAACCTTTTTAAGGCTTCTGTGAGTTTCCAGCTTCCCCATCATCATCATCAAGCTTCCTTGAACACCGATAAGCATTATACCAGACTCTACCAGAATAAAAACATGCCAAGGAAAGATTTCCATAGAATCTCCATTTTCCTCTCTCGAATTTCATGGAAAATAGTGAAAGAAGTTTTCCTTCCTTATTATCTTAATCAATGTTACCTCCTGAAATTTCTAGTTTTTCCATGGATATGAATTCCATTTTTTTATTAACATGTGGTGTCACATATATTGGTTTTACACTAATTTCATATGCCATCATACTACTCAAAAGATCATCTATAGAACATTTAGAAATATCCCTTTTAACAAGGGCTGACACTTTTGGATTGTATAGAGGGGGAATCCATTTTTATATTTTCAACATAATGTTTCTGTCAAGGATTTCTTCTCCAATACCATGAATTATTACTTCTACATTAATAATTAAATTGAAGAAGTAATATGCATTCTCATCAATATGCATCTTTATATCATCAAAATTATTATACAAGACCCATATTTTCCCCCCTTCACTATGTTTTCTTCTCCAATCCCATGAATTCTTGCTTCCTACATTGGGATGAACTCATTAAACCCGTACGATGGGTATGATCAGAAATCAAGCATTCACATTCAAAGAGACATCAAACAATAATTTTACTTGGTTAAACAATAAGGGCTACATTCAAGGATATTACACCAAAAATGTTTCGGTCGTACCAAAATCAAACAATCATCACAAGTTATGGAAAGCAAGTGTTCATACACAATCACTCTGTGTCAGGCACACTGCCTTTACAATGATTTTTCAAATAACACGCTACTTACCTCAGAAAGCATCAATTGACTTCCCCTTTATTACAACATGGGAGAAGTCTTAGTAATTTTATTGACATAAAGGTATATTAAATATATTTTTATTGAATTAATTTTATATATCCATCATGAGACATTGCATTCATCAAAGTCTTGAAATAATGCACTTAAAATCACTTATTGAACAAATAAGATATTCAAAACTTGTTAGAAGATCAATACTTCACTTGTGCGTAAGATTTGGTATTGTTGTGCATAATGGATTCCACAAAAAACATATTTTTTCACCCCCACCCCTTATCTTTTTTGAAACTACACCATAATATTATCTTGGTCTTTTTAGACTAAAGGAATGCTTTGCATGCAAGATTTTCTCTCTACTTCTCTTCTGTGTTCAAGTATTTGTTTTGAAGAGTAACCTAGTATTCCTTGAAAAAAATTTAGGCATATTTTGGGGTAGATTCATATATATAGGCCTCGATAACCCTGATTGTAAGTACTTAATGCATCGCGTAATATTATTTACGTTTGTGAAATACACCTTCTGACGTCACATTTGGGGCGTAAGGATCTTCCATGTAACCTCTTATTTCATCTAATTTTGTCCTTTCCCATATTTTAAATAAAATAAACCAAAAAATTCCTCATGTTGAAGATTAAAAACCACCCTCCATCTTGTGAGAAACTCCCTTTTCCAAATTCACATTTCTATATTATACAAGTTTTCGGCCAAAAAATTTGGAAAGTACTGGGAAACGATGCCTCCTTCAATACTATTTCCTAAATGAACTATAAAATAATTTTCCTTGAAAATCCATGAATGTTTATGCAAGTATTGACAACAAAAAACTTAAACCTTGATCATCCTAGTGTGGATTTACAATAAACACCAACAGAACTACATTTTCAATAATGAATAGCCTTGGTTCCAAAAATTTATCCTATTAACATCTGCAGGATGTTTCTTCCAATCCTCCTATTTGTTTAATTTAATGATATATTGGGTATATATTAGATCCCATATTATAGATCTCACCTCAAATTTTGGAAAATATAAATGATTTTCTATATCACAAAAAATCACATGACCCTACACAAATGCATGAAAGATCCTGAATCCCCTTTGGTAAATTCCCCAATGGTGAAGGTATTGATACAAAGATAAGGAAAATATCATTCCCAAATGTTTGTTTCAATGGAATGAATCAAACATGTATAAGTTTTTTTTAGGTAACATACTAATTTTTTTTAAAAAAATAGACTCATGTATGTTCCCCGGACTGTAAGGTATTGCTCTCAATATAACATATACCTTCAACTACTCATATCTCTAAATTCCCATATGGGATGAACCCAACAGAATTAAAGGAATTAATGAAGTAGTGGAATGATAATTTAGAAAAATGGTTCATATTCTTTGATTAATCCCCTTGGGGTGATCTAGTTCTCTTTATTAATCAAATAGAAAGATCACAAAAACTGAACTTCAAAAACTATGGGGAAAACAAGATCACTTTTAAGAACAAGTATCCCCAACCAAGGATTTATGAATTGATTGATATAATTTTAAGAGATCAATACATCTCAAAAGTGTATCGTGATTATATATATCATTAGTTAATGGTTAACAAAAAATATATAGAAATTACATATTTTCGTAAATAATATGGACACTATTAGTCCATAGTGATTCAAGTTCCCAAAAAATCTTCATGTAATTGATTAGTAAAGTCTTAAAAGACTACATTTAAATTTTTTGGTAGTAATTATTAATAAAATTGTCATTCAATAAATCTGTAAAGAGATATCTATAGAGAATTAATGGATTATACTAGAGACATTATGAAATGAAATTATGTGTGATAAGGCTAGAAATTGAGACTTTTGGATACATATGGTCACATTCATGGTGAATATTACAACAAGTGATAGAATTTATATAGAACCCTAAATGATTATAGAAATTGATGAATGTCTTAAAACAGTATTTTTCAAATAAATTAGTTTTTTTTCTTTTATTAAATGGGAAATGTGAATGGTTTTTGAGTAACTTCTCATTATTTTATAGACCACTAACTATGTTTATATGGAAAGGAGTTAAATATTTCTATATGTATTAATGTGAGGAATGATTTAAGGGGAACAAGATAGGATAATCAAAAACCCTATACACAAACTCATTTTAAGTAGAGAAGGTTTTGTGATATAAAATGATTCATTAAAAAAGAATTTTTTTGCATACATGTATAGAATAAAAAAGTGATAGACTATGCCTTAATACATTTTAAGATCCAAGAGAAGAAATACATGATGAAATATTTGGACTTAGAATCTATGATCTTTTATTTTTTGGATTTGGTTAAACTTTCTCTATGGTGAGAATTGTACAATTTATTCAAATCAAAAGAGTCAAAAGTATATATTTACACAAAAATATCTAAACATGAATCAATAAAGATCATTAGTGGTTATGAGGGAATATGATTGAAATATTTATTGCAAACCTAGAAAGGTAAACCAGATAGTCGATGCTCTTAGTAAAAATTTAACATATAATTTATCCATGATGTTTATTTAGAAAACCATATCTTTATTGATTCACAAAGAATGAATTTGGAGATCATAACTATTGGGAAGAAATCCTACCATGACCATGTGTTTTCCCAACCATCTATATATGATATGATCATGTCCGTACAAAAAGAAGATTTAGATATTCAAAAAAGTGATAGTTGAAAATAATTTTTTTTTCATAAATTAAACATAAAAAATGATGGTTTCATTATGTTAGGAAAATAAAATTTTGTGATATCATCATCTAATATAATGAAATATATATTTTATAATTATAATGTATTATCTCTCTATATCCATCCAGAATTTTCAATGATATAATGTTATATTTGAGATCACTTTCAGTGGGTGAACATGTAAATGGGGATTCCCAAGTACTTCTCAAAGTTTTTGGTATTTTATAATGTTATTGTAGAGAAAAAAATTCCAAATGTATAATGGGTACATTTTTTACACCCAAATGTAAATTGGAGAACATAACCATAGACTTTTTTCATAGATCTCTTATAGAAATTCAAATTAAGTAATAAGATATTGTTTTTATTTGATTGACTCACCATGACTACCCTCTTTGTGGAAATTTGTTATGATTTATCACATAGAAAAACATAAAAAAATATATTTAAAATAATTTGTGAAGATGAATAGGGTACAACTTCTATGTTTTTTATCATGATCAATGGTTTACCTCTAAATATTAGAGAAAACTTGAGAATTTTATGAATAAAAAATTAATCATAGGTATAATAAATCTCCCCAAAACTAATAAAAAATCTAAAATAACCATCTATACTCTTAAAGAAAATATTACAGCCTACTTGATGAAGTTTAAACGAGGATGGGATTAGATTTACTTATTGAATAAGTTTCATACACCAAGATCTTCCACTTGAGCATTCAGCTCTATATGGGAATATATGTAGAAATACTCTATGATGGAATGAAGTTGGTAAATAGAAGTGTCTTGGTCATGATCTTATAGAATAAATGATAGAGAATATTGAATCCATTTAGTATAAAATTAAATCTTTATATAGAATAAAAAGAGCTATATTATTAATCCTAGAAGGGAATTGGAGATTGAAGTTGGATACAATGTTTCATTTGAGAATCACAATGGATAAGATTCACATGGTTTGGAATGACATTAAATCTCAACACATGGTACGATATCCCCCATTTTGATCATCAATAGAAGTATAGTTGTGTTCTACAGAAAACTATTTATAGTAAAGATGGTTTAAGTTCATGATGGGTTCCATGTATCTCTCATGAGGAAGTACATACCAAATTCCATAAATGTTATAAATACAGAGGTGGTACAACTAAAACATGACATCTCCTATGAGGAGAAGCTAGTATAGATATTGGTCCATAGAGATGATGCTCTAAAAAATATATAAAGGAACTCATTAATGTTATTTGGGGATATCATAAGTACATAGATGTAATATGATAACAAGGTGGGGAAATGAATCAAAAGTTCCCTCATTATTCGATACATTGGATATGAGTTGAAATTCTGATGATGAAATTTCTAAAGGGTGGAAGAGTATAACATCCCAAAAAATATTCTATATATTTATTTTTACTTTTGAATAAATATTTTTTTCTATAATTATGAATATAGTATATTATATATAGAGGTAACACATAATAAAATAAAACAACACCTTATTTCATTAATTAAGAAAATTACATTTACATAATAAATATAGTAATGAACTAAACATTTATTAATAAAATTATCTTTTAAATTAGTAAATTACATATTAATATATGAAATTGTATAAAGTTCTTGTACTAATTTGGGTATTTTGGATTATGAAAATTTATATCATGCTATATTTTTAATAAAATTAATCATTATAACATTCGATTGTATATTTGTTCCAAAATGATTATATGATTAATATGCATATAAGGTTATTATAAATATATTTGACATAAACAATGGAATTGATGGTCTTTACCGGTTGGATCATACCATATAAATCCCACTTATCTAATCTTCTAAGGGAGGTATCATATATTGTATTTTCTCTTAACCCATCCCAAGAAGAAATTGAAAAAAATTGAGGGAAATAGTATATAGGACATGTTCAATATCATTGAGATGAATACCCAAACTATATTTTTTAAGCCCTATGATCAAAATCGCACCATCAAACATCATACACATAAGAAATTCTATTGTGAAATAAAGGTAAATTTATGTAGACCATAATACAATGAAATCTAATATATTTTATTTTTATAAAATAATTTTTGTATTTATCATTTAGTAATTTATAATGATTAAAGAATATGTATGATTAAAACAATATTTTTATACAATGAAAAATAAATTATATTTGTTGAAATATATTATTTCAATAATATTTTTTATTAATTGAAAATTATTTAAAAATTTAAATGATATAACAATAAAATAATATAACTAAAAATATTTATTAAATATGAATTATAACATAATTGTATAAAGTCAAATTTAATTTTTATAAGGGTTAAAAAACATTATTGTAATAAAAACATTATTTTTTTAATAAATGGGGTGTTTTATTTTAAAAGTGTAAATTATTATATATAGAAAATTATTTTGATAAAATAAGTATTATTTAGGAAATTAGGACATTGAAATTATCCACTGGAAACATTATGAATTTTTCAAAGAAAATCAAATTTTTGGGTAAATATTTAATATATTCTAAATATATGGAAAGTATTAAGACATAATAATGAATAAAATATTAATTTAGTATATGTCATGAAAGGTATCGAGTACCATATATATATATATCCTTTTAAATAGTGTATTTTTGAAGTAATTTGTTTAAATTTATAAATCCTTAATGAATCTTCCAAAAAACAATATTATATTTTATGACTTTAAAATAAATACTTTATAAAAAAATCACATTCACTACCCCAGGAGTATTATTATTTGGAATTTTGTATTTATAATTATAAAATATTTCAATCCACACCTCTTATGTAGAAATAATGGCCATAAACTATAGTGTAAACAATGTTTTGGATCAAATTATCATATAGAGTCCAAAACCTATGCTTAGAAATTAAAATATATTTATCATTATTTTTTATATAAAACATCATATAGCCTCTAATTCCTATCCAAACACAACACTTTTATAGTGAATTTAATATCTCTATACATCTCAATATCCATTCTTTAGTTCCCAAAATCTCTTAAGAACCTCCTATAAAGAATTTTAAAGACCCCACTCAAGGTAAGGGATCCTCTCCTTCTACTCTTTATTCAAGAACATTATTTGTATTATGCCTTTTGATTATAATATTTATTGTTTTAATATGTTTTAAAACATCCCTATCAGAGTCCATATGATTTATATATATCGATATATCCCCTTTTTCTCTCGTTAAACTTGTTGTTCAGAGAGGAATAATCAATAGGTGGGTGAATTGAGTTCATATTAAAAATTTATATTTAAAATATTTATATTATAATCCCCCAATTTAAATAACAAGTTAAGCTATAGTGAATTTGTAACACTGTAAACATTCAGTTAGGTTCTCAAGAGATTGATTAGTTCCCTATTAATTTAATATGAACATTATATTATCTTTTTAAACTAACATACTGGTTTACAATAAATATATAGACTTGCTGTTTAACTATCATAGATACTTTAAAATAGATTAATATTTAAATTACTTTTCAGCAGAGTATTAAAGTTAGTTTTAACTAAAATAAAAATGCACAACAGATTTAAACAATAGGTTCAGCATCAAGTAGAGACATAGTACTCTTAAAATAGTTTTATATAAACTATGATCCAACACCTGGATTAGGGTTTTACAACTGTGCAAAGACTGTCCAGGTCATACTTGAACTCTACCACAGTTCTTCATGGGAAAACTAAACAATAACACATAGTCTGTTCAGGTCACACTTGACCTCAACCACAATCCACAGTGCGATACAAGAGTGTAAAGAAAATATTGAGTGAGGATTTAGAAATCCTCTAGTTTATCCCAGGAGATAGTTGTGTGATTAAAATATAGAGCACACACACTACAAAAAATTTAAATCAATAAAAGACAATAGATCTAAAAAAATAAAGAAGAGTATATAATTCTCTATGTGTTTTCAGTGAAGCTCTGGACTCCTTGGATTGAAGCAGATGAAGCTTGAGTCCTTTTTTAGAAGTTGTTTGGATAATATAGTATCAGTGTTTCTTTGACATCCAGGTCAAGCTTGATCAGCTGGATTATCTTGAGTGCAGGTGTAGTCATGGAAGCTCTTCACTCCTTGAATGTTCAAGTTCTACAGATTCATTATGCATTCTTCCTTCTTCTTCTATGTATGCATATCCTTGTGTATATCCAGAAATTTGTTTCATATGTGCGTTGAAGGACATGTTCTCCAGTAGCTCGAGTTTCCCTTTTATATGTTCCTTGAGATTCGATAATATGAATGATTTGTTTGAGGTATGGTTTCCTAACATGAAACAAACAGCATTAATTAATATAGGTTTCATTAGAAGCACAAAATATGACCATTGCTAATAAACAAACAGATATAGAGTTTATAGAAATAGTGACTGGTTTCCAGCAGTAGTTCTTTGTATCATTGAGCTTGTAGTGGTGGACTTGTAATAGTAGATCTTGTGTTGGTAGCTGTTACTGTTTGTAACAGTAGCTTGCTTGTATCAGTAGCTGTTTGTGTGGTGGTAGCTCCTTATATCAGTAGCTGTTTGTTTGGTGGTATCTCCTTGTATCAGTAGCTCCATGTATGAGTGACTTCCTTTAGCAGTAGCTCTTAGTAGCGGTAGACTTATGTACTAGTGACCCATACTGGTGAGCTTGTACTGGAAGACTTCATAATAGTAGCTATCACTCTGTATTGGTCGACTTGTGCATATCAATAGACTTACTCTATTGGTAGATCAGGTGTAATGGTATCTATCTACATACCGGTGACCTTTCTGTATCAATAGCTCATCCTCATACCAGTGACCTTTCTGTATCGGTAGCTCATCTGCATATCGGTGACCTTTCTGTATCAGTACCTCATCTTCATTCTAGTGACCTTTCTTTATTGGTATCTGTTAGTCTGTTTATGCAAACTATCCATATATTAATATAGGATAAAACATTACAAATTAAATGAAAATTTGATTAACCTAATTTTCTTGAATGAAAGATATATCAATTGAACATATTCAATAATATTTATATTTTTAAATTAAGAACTTAAATGGTAACTAAAATAATAAAAAGTTTAATCAATAAACATTATTTGGGATTATCAAAACATAATTAATCATAATTGAGATTATCAAAATAGGTTAGTTCAAAAATATCCCCCTTTTTGATAATCAAAAATTATGGCAGGTAATCCAAATATATTAGACTAAAATACAATTGTTCTTATTACTCAGTGTGTTCCAACACATGTAAAAAAATGTTTCAGAGATAAAGAGAAATTATCAATTTCAAATGTATCAGAGAAAATTGATTTAAAAAAAATATCCATGTCTATCATATATCCCTCTTCTAATAAATAATGCTCCCCTTTTATCATTTCCCCCCCTTTATCATTTTACCCCCTTTGGGATTAGAAAAAAGAAAGGAGGTAGAAGATAAGGATGTAAAGAATGTATCATAGAAAACAAAAGATGGGGAATCAGAGTTAAAGGATAAGAGAGAAATATGTTTATCAAAGGAAAATTAGACAATAGAATTAGGGACCATAGGTAAAAACCAAATGTTAAATGTAACGGGGAAATAAATTAAGCAGGCAGCATAGGTAAAAACTAAGACAAATAGATTGCAAAAGAGGTATCTATTAAAGAGTCAAAATTTCCTAAGGATTTCAAAAATAGTATACAAGGTATAAATCAACCTAATTAAATTCATCTAGCCCCACTCAATCCAATTACTGAATGTCCACTTTGGATTTTACTTTGGGATTTGACGTAGAATCAGGTTGGGTAGCTGCGGTTGAAGGATCAGGAACTCCAGAAATGACCACCAGAGGTTCAGAAACTGAAACTGTTCTTGGCCTGTAGTGGATACTCAACTGAGTAATCACTTGTGTCAAGATTTTAATAGCTTTATCTAGGGTCGTCTGAAGAGTAGATGTGGTAGAGCCAGATGCAGGTAAAGCTTGAGGTAAAATCACTGGTTGAGCATCAACATGTAAAAAAGGGAAATAAGATATTTCTGAAATCCATGATAATCCATACTTCTCTCTCCATAGCATAAATGAAGTCATCCATTTATTCCAGGAATTTTTCTAAAGCTGGAGTCAACACCCGGAGCATACTCACTTACTCTATGAAATCTTGAGTCACATGAGGTAATTTCAAATTTAATAATAATAGTTTGAAATGATTGTTCAATATATGTTTGGTGTAGACCCTTTGGAAATTGTAATCCACCTTGTCCTTAACGTAATTCTGAGAATCAGTGGCCTCCCCCAGAAAATCCAAAACAATTTTTATTATATCCCGGGTGGTAGTCACCACTTGAGTCAAGACATCAGAGTCTACCGAGCCACTAGTGGAAGTCTATCCAATATCTACTCTCATAACAGCTCTAATCTAATCAACACTTAAGGAAGTCCTGGAATCACTCAAAGGTGAAACGGTAAAATCTAAGTTTCCTTAAAAGATTTAGTCAGACAACTAATGAGATTTTTCACAACAAGGTCCTGGGTGCTGACATTATGTTTCATGGAATTCTTAATTTCCTCAAAAACAGATACCATTTGGACAACTATACTTTTTCCAAATGAAAAATCCTTGTATTTTGAGATTTAGAACTCATATAAGGCTCCATAGAGACAACTAGTTTCTTTAGAGATTCAACATCCTTTTCCAAGCTCGAAACATGACTCTGGGAGGTTGTAACATCATCCAAAATACTAGATACAAATTCTTTCATAAAATATTGAATGGATGAAATTAATAAGGTTTCAATTATTTATATTTAATCCACAAAACAAGTCATGAGATCAGAAATCTACAGGTCTATGTCAGATTTTCTTACTAATTCCTCAGGTAAAGTCTTAGAAAGGATATCATAACAGAAATGTGGTCTTCTGATGGGTGTCACATCTTCAGAATCAGGATAGTCCAACCTAAAAACTAAAAAGCATGGGTCTTCTTCCTATTCTTCAATCTCTTGAGCTACTGATACAGTACCATGTCTGGTGGGATGCTCCCCCTCAATATGTGCATTCTCATGTACATGTACATCAATAGCATCCTCAGTAGGCAGTTCTTCCTCAGAAGAATCAGCCACAACCATCCCCATTTCAATAATAGAAGGCTCATCAGGAATAGGTGTAGGTTCTTGCATCTCAACCAAAATAGCCTCTACAGGAATAACAGAACACCCAATTACTAGACTCAAACTCAAGTTACTCTCATATGAGCTATCAGAATCAAATTCACTTTTAGGTATAGTAGCTAGAGGACTATACTCTCTATAAGAAATTCAATGAAGTGCTGGGCTTGGAAGAAGGTTAGTGCTCCACCTTCATCCACTAAAGTCTCTTTATCCTCATCATCAACATTATCCTCAGCATCACTATAAGAAGGTTCATCTTTATTAGCTTCTAGACCTGGATCCCTTTCATCCTTAGGCCTAGAAGGATGGTCCACATGATTAAATTTATCATACAATTTACCATCATCATTCACCCATTGTTTTATCCAAGGGTTCCATCTTACTTTAATATACTTGTAGATATACTTAGTAATGCAGAAATTGTCTATGAAAACTGTAGTTTCATCCCCAGAATCATAAATACCTGTTACTTTTAACATAATGGAAATTAGCTTTTCAATGAACAAAGTATTTGTCTTTGATTTTGGTTTGTTCATATCCTTTATCTGAATCATCCATAATCTGCATAGATTGACCTTCACACCATGCCTAAACAAGTAAATCAAATATATATCTTAAAACATTAGGGTTGCAAGATCTCCCCTTTTGGGACTAATCACATGTAAAATAAACATAAACAATGATATTTGTTTCCTTCCATTTCAATAGAAATCACTTTTCTAGGTGATCCATTCCTAGTTAACTCATGAAAAGCAGCCTCATAATCAAAATGGTCACTAGATTTAGATACTGATTTTGAAAAATATCCAAACTCACCCTTGTGTGGAACTTTCAATCACTCAACCCATTCAGCAGATTAAAAAGATATCTCTTATCGTTTACCATAGAAATCATTATATTCCCGTCTTAATTCATTTCAAATCTAACAAACTCTTAAAATTCCTTACCCAGTTTCAGGTAATAATTCCTATTGTTGTTTCCAAAACAATATATCCTTCCTTGCTCTTCTAAAACCCTAAAAATCAAAGACTTTCTTGACATCGACCACTCAACACAAAGATCCATCTCAATTACTATTTCCCTCTTCGATAAATGCAGATTATTAGACTTTATCTTCTATTTAATAGTTCCACTACTACTTCCAGTGGATTTAGAATCGACTTTTTGTCACTTAGCATTCAGCTCATTACCTTTATCAATTATTGGTCTCTTAACTCGGGCCATTTCCAAATCATAAAACATAGGGTTTGCAAGATTTCAGAGGCTTGGTTTGGTGAGGACATGAATGGGTGGATTTCACGGTGGATTGAATGTGATGTAGACTCAACTTATATCATTTAGGAATCGAAACATAATAAAAAATGTATACATTAAAACGATAAAGTGTATCAGATTAAAACACAGTGATTTAAAACTTTGTAATATATCATTGACCATTATACTGGTGACGATTATAAGGGTAAGTACTACCTGTGAGGTTTCTATAATGGTAAGGTTTGTCTAATAGTGAGGTTTGTCTAATGGTGAGGTTTGTCTATCGGTGAGGTTTTTCTAACAGTGAGGTTTGCCTAATGGTGAGATTTTCCTAATAGTGAGGTTTGTCTAACAGTGTGTTTTGAGGGTAGTTGAACATTCCAAATTCATTTCTAATATAACATAATCTCTCTGAACATAATGGATTTGTAAATATATCATCTAGTTGACGTTCAGTGCCTATAAATTTAAGAGTTATATCACCCTTTTTATAGTGATCTCTTAAGAAGTGGTGCCTTACATCAATGTTCTTAGTTATAGAGTGAGATACATGGGTTCTTAGAGATATTGATTGCACTAGTTTTATCACAATTAATAAAAACTTGTCTAAAATCATATCCGTAGTTCAAAAAAGTGTGTTTGATCCACAGTATCTATGCACAGTAATTACCAGCAGCTATATATTCTGCTTCATCAGAAGATAATGCAATTGAATTCTGTTTCTTACTAAACCAAGATACTAAGGATTTCCCAAAAAATAAAATGTTCCAGATGTTCTTTTTCTATCTAAATTACAACCAACAATGACAGAATTAGAATAACGTATTAAACAAAAATATTGTCTTTTTGGGTAAAATAAACCTAAATCTGTAGTTTGTTTAAAATATTTGAAAATACTTTTTACAGCAAGTAAGTGTGATTCTTTTAGATTAGCTTGAAATTGTTCGCACATATATACACTAAACATAATATCAGGTTGACTAGAAGTAAGGTAAAGTAAGCTTCCAATCTTACCTCTATAATTGGTTTGATCAACTGGTTCCCCAGATTCATCAATATCCAACTTGAAAGTGGTACTCATTGGTGTATCAGTACCCTTATTACTATCCAACCCAAAAAGTTTTAATAAATAATTTTTTGTATTTACATTGATTTACAATAATACCATGCATTTTTTGACAATTTTGAAATCCTAGAAAATATTTGAGTTCGCCCATTAAGCTCATTTAAAATTCTTTTAGCATAATATTTGAAAAATTAATAGATAAGAAATTTTTAGAAGATCCAAAAATAATATCATAAACATATATTTGTACTATGAAAACATATTTGGTAATATTTTTGATAAAAATAATAGGATCAACAATTCCTTTAACAAAACTTTTTGAAATAAGAAAATTATTAGGTCTATAATACTAATATTTTGGAGCTTGTTTTAAACCATATGAAGCTTTAGACAGTTTATAAACATGATTTTGAAAATGGGGATTTTTATATCTAGGTGGTTATTCAAAAAAAATATTCAATTATATAACCATTTATAAAATCTCTTTTAACATCCATTTGATATAACTTGAAATTCAGATGAGATGCATAAGCAATTAAGATTATAATGGATTCCAATCAAGCTACGGGTGAAAAGGTTTCTCCATAATCAATTATTTATTCTTTAATGTAACCTTGTGAAACTGACCTAGCTTTGTTTCTTATGATGTTTCCTGATTCATCAATCTTATTTCTAAACACCCATTTAGAGCATATGGTCAAGGTGTCCTTAGGTGTTTCTACTAATTCATAGAATTTGTTTCCTTCAAATTGATTTAACTCTTCTTGCATAGCCATTATAGAAAATTCATCATTGATAGAATCATTGATGTTTTTAGTTTCCAAATGTAAAAGAAAAGCATGATGTTCAACATAGTTTCTTAGAGAAGCTCTAGTCTGTGTCCATCTATCAAGATTACCTACAAAAGAATCTAAAGGATGATTATTTAGAATCATAGTTGATCAAGTACAGGTAGTACTAGAAATTGTAGGTTCTTTTCTAGGTTCAGGTTCCCCAGCAGCAGATTATGAAATTTATCCAGAACTGGTTTTCCTTACAAAAGATTCACTAATTGTATCATTAATGTTCATAACAGACAAATCTTCTTCAAGATTTTCAAGAGAAGTGTTAGGTTCATGTTGGCCAGTTTCATCAAATTTGATGTGAATAGATTCTTACACACACATGGTTCTCTTATTGAAAACTCTATAGTCTTTACTAGTTAAATAATAGCCTATAAAAATCCCTTCATCACTTTTAGATGAAAATTTATCTAAATTATCTTTAGTATTCAGAATAAAAACTTTACAACCAAAAAAATTAAAATATCTAACTTTAGGTTTTCTATTATTCCATTATTCATAAGGGGTCCTCTTCTGTACTGGTCTAATCATAACTCTATTTATAATGTAACAAGATGTATTTATAGCTTCAGCCTAAAAATAAATAGGTAAATCATATTCATTAAGCATAGTTCGTGAAATTTCTTGAAGAGTTCTATTTTTTCATTCTACTACACCATTATGTTGAGGTTTCCTAGGGGAAGAGAAGTTTTGATTGTAGCCATTGTGTGAGAAGTATGATTCAAAATCATGATTTTCAAACTCACGACCATGATCGCTTCTAAAGGTTTTAATCTTAAGACCACTATGGTTTTCTACAGACATGGAGTATTTAAAAAAGTAAGAGAAAGATTCAATTTTGTGAGCTAGAAAATATACCCAAGTATATCTAGAAAATTCATCGACAAGGACATATACATAGTGCTTCCCATTTAAGCTAGAAATTCTTGATGGTCTAAAAAAATCCGTGTGAACCAACCCAAGAGGTTGAGAAGTTGAAACATCTTTCATTGATTTAAAATAAATTTTGCGTTGCTTTCCCTTTTGACAAGGATTAAAAACTTTGTCCGATGGGAATTCAAGTTTATGTAGGTCTCTAACTAAGTTCTTCCTAGTCTGTTTTCTTAGTGAGTGTACATTGCAGTGTTCCAATATTCTGTGCCAAATCCAAGATTTTTATGAAAAGCATTTAAATAGGTAATATTTTTCTTTTCTAAAGAATTAAAATCTATATCATAAACATTTTCATTCTTAATATAGTAAATAACCAAAAAAAATTAGAATTAAAAACATTAAATGAATAATTTTAAAAAAATAACATTACATCCATCATCACACAACTGATAAATTCTTAACAAATAATACTTTTGTCCATCAACAAATAAAAATTTAGAAACTAAAATTGAATCAGTGTTACCAATCTAGCCTAAGCCGAGGATCTTTCCTTTTGAGTTATCCTGAAAGGTGACATATCCTCCATAAACTTTGACTAAGATTTTAAAACATGAAATATCTCTTCTCATATGTCTTGAACATCCACTGTCCAAGTACCATGTCTTCCTACATGAACTTTATAAGAAGGTTTCCTACAACACAATTTTAGATAGAAAATGATTTTGGTACCCAAATTTTCTTGGGTCCAGACAGGTTAGAAAGCAGAACATTTGGTACCCAGATTTATCTTATGGGTTTCATATAATCAATAGATTTAAAATATTTTGAAATATAAACTTTGTTTGATCTATAACCATGTATGTAGCAAGTTGAGACATATGAATTTCCAGAATTATAACTAGCACCATACTGTCCAGATTTAGGAATAAATCTATTCTTTGTAATTTGCCTTTTTCTAGGATGATAGACTAAACCAGTAGTATACATTGGTGCTATATGTTTTCCTAGAAATTTTGTAAGAGTGCTCTTTCCATGAGTAAATTTTTCTAAATCTTTCCTAAGTTTCTCATTATACAATTTCAGTTCAGTATTGTATTTGAGTAGTTGAGAATTCTTTCCATTTTCTACTTCTAGTGCATATTTGATAGTGCTAGTTAAAGCATGCTAGTTCTTTAAGCCTTTATACTTGTCTTTCAGCTCATTGTAGGTATCTTATAGCATGTAACAATATTCAAATAATTCTTATCTAGACATGTTTTTAGAATCAGAATCAGAATCATCTCCAGAATAATAAGAGTTTAACGTA
Organism: Viscum album; assembly: GCA_963277665.1. Lineage (NCBI taxonomy): Eukaryota > Viridiplantae > Streptophyta > Magnoliopsida > Santalales > Viscaceae > Viscum > Viscum album. The sequence continues at coordinate 1,890,276,080 of OY728165.1, read as the reverse complement.
GGAGTATCCAATGTTACCTTAGATGTGTTTGTAATGAAACACATATTAGGTTTTTGATATCTTTCATTCTGATTGGTATCAGAATCACTTGAACTATATTCTGAAGCAATCCAGGTTTCTTTAATCGATTTATTTTTTTTCCTCGTACTCATATTTCATCTCTTACTTCAACATCGGACAGTCTGATTTCACATGTCCTTTCCTCTTTCATTTGTAGTAGACTATGTCATCAATTTTATCAGTCCTTTTCCAATCCTTCTTCCAATGACCATTAGTGTCATACATTCCCTTGTAATTGGATTTTTAGAAAAACATCTTTTTCCTATAATCTTTTTAAGTCTTCTATATATCTGATCCGTATCAGCATCACTGTTAGATGTACTCTCTTCACTACTTGAACTATCACTTCCAGATTGAATTTTTTCATTGTCCTTAATTTTTGAAGTAGAGGCCTTGAAGGCTACTGATTTCTTTCTTGGTTCATCATCATCTTCTTTGTTTACCATCATATTTTCTTCATGCATCATCAACTTACCAATAATCTCTTCAATAGGAAGTGAACTTATGTCACACGATTCTCTTATTGAAACTGATGTTCCTCTCCATCTTTATGAAAGAAATCTTAGTATCCTGATGATTTTCTCCATTGCTGGAACTACTTTTACCAATGAGCTCATTATATTGACTATCTCATTAAACCTGTGATACATATCAGAAATAGATTCATCAGGCCTCATTTTAAAATTATCATATTTAAGAGTGTAATTATTTAATCTCATCTATTTTACATTGGTTTTTCCTTCATGAGAAACAACCAAGGTATCCCATATTTCATAAGCATTCTTACAAGAAGATATTTGATTAAATTATTCATCTCCTAAGGAAAAATACAGGGCATTCATTTCTTTAAAATTTTTATTGTAATCAGCTTTCGTAGGTTCATCCCAAGTAGTTTTAACAGTCTCTAGAATTTTATACTGAGTCTCTATAGCAGTCCATATGTCAAATCCCATAATTTCTAAATGAATTTTCATTTTTATTTTCCATTGAGCATAATTAACACTATTAAAGAAAGTTGGAATGTTGGTAGCTACACCTTCGAATTTATTATCCATAATTAGATTTTAGAAAATGTATTTAATGAGACAAAAAATTAGGAATAACAGAAATGATATGATCTTTAAATACAACTAGAATGACAGTTCAAAAAACAGAGTGTTTTGAAAAACATTTATCCACACTCTGATACCAAATGATGGTCGGAGAGGAATAATCAGGAGGTGGGTGAATTGAGTTCCTATTAAAAAAAATTTTAAATGATTTATATTATAATCCCCCAATTTAAAAAACTAGTTAAACTGTACTGAATTTTTTATACAGTAAAGGTTCATTTAGGTTCTCAAGAGATTGATTAGTTCTCAATTAATCTAAAATGAAGATTAGATTAGATTTTGAAACTAACCTACTGGTTTACAATAAATATAAACACTTTCTAGTTTAATTATCAGGTCTACTTTAAAATAGATTTATATTTAAATTAATTAGTAGCAGAATATTCAAAATTGTATTAACTAAAATAAAAATGCACAACAGATTTAAACAAGAGGATTAGTCTCAGGTAGAGACTTATTCCCCTTAAAAATGTTTTATATAAACTACGATCAACACCCTAGATTGGGGTTTTATAACAGTGCACAGACTGTCTAGGTCACACTTGACCTCTACCACAGTTCTTCGTGGGAAAATTAAACAATAGCACACAGGCAGTCCAGGTCACAATTGACCTCTACCACTATCCACAGTGGGATACAAGAGTTTAAGGGAAATATTGATTGAGGATTTATAAATACTCTAGTTCAGCATAGGATATAGTTGTGTGCTCAAAATACAGAGCACAAACACTGCTCGAAATGTAAATAAATGAAAAACTATAGATCAAAACAAATAGAGATGATTTTATAATGGTCAATGTGTTTTCAGTGAAGCTCTGGACTCCTGGGATTGAAGCAGATGAAGCTTGAGACTTTTTCTGGAAGTTGTTTGGAAAACTAAGTATCAGTTTTTCTTTTACTTCTAGGTCCAGATTGATCAGCTTGATTAGCTTGAGTGTAGGTGTAGTTCTTGAATCTCTTCACTCCTTGAATGTTCAAGTTCTACAGATTCAGCATGTGTTCTTCCTTCTTCTTCTATGTATGCATATCCTCATGTATATCTAGAAATTTTTTTCATATGTGCATTGAAGGACCTATTCTCCAGTAGCTTGAGGATCCCTTTTAAATGTTCCTTGAGCACCATAAATAGGAATGATTTTTACTAGGTACGGTTTCTTGACATCCAACAAAAATTATTAATTAATATAGGTCGCATTAAAAGACCAAAATATGATTGTTGCTAATAAACAAATAGAGAAAGAGTTTATAGAAACAATGACTAGTTTCCATCGGTAGATCTTTGTATCATTGAACATGTAGCGGTGGTCTTGGAATGGTAGATCTTGCATCTGTAGCTGTTACTCTTTGTAATGGTAACTTTCTTTTATTGCTAGCTGTTTTGTGGTGGTAACTCCTTGTATTGGTAGCTGTTTTTGTAGAGGTATCTCATTGTATTGATAGCTTCGTGTATTAGTGACTTTATTTAGCGGTAGCTCTTAGTAGCGGTAGACTTATGTACCAGTGACCCATATCGGTGATCATGTAATGACAGACTTCATAATAGTAGATGTCACTCAATATCTGTCGACTTGTGCATATCGGTAGACTTACTCTATAGGTAGCTCAGGTGTAACGGTAACTATCCACATACCGATGACATATCTGTATCAGTAGCTCATCTTCATACCGGTGACATTTCTGTACTGGTAGCTGTTACTCTATTTATGAAAAATATCCACAGATTATGGGACGATAAAACATTACAATGTAAATGAACATTTGATGAACCGAATGTTCTTGAATGAAAGATATATCATTTGAACATATTCAACATTATTTATATTTTGACATTAAGCACCTAAACAATAACTAAAATAATAAAATGTTTAATCAATAAAAAATATTTGGGATTATTAAAACATAATTAATCATAATTAAGATTATCTAAACAGGAGAGTTCAATGAAACACATCCATGATTATTTTTTGTACGGCCATTATACTTCCAGAATTATCTTTTGAGTTCTTGATTCCAAAAATTTGTGTATTAAATTACCATCCCAATGCCCACTTAATGATATATATTTTGTACTTACATGTTTGTAACCCAAACTAATTAATCATTGGATTTAGTGTGATGAAATATGGTACTATGTTGAATGATCTATGTGGAACACTTAGGAATGTACATTATATGAATGTGAGGGGTGTACCATAATTATATAGCCCTATAATGAACTGGAATTTTTTTTAATCACATAATATGGCATGTATGTTTCACTGGAGGTTTACAAGTGACACTATGTTCTAATGTTTATATGGGTATCCTTGAATTATGATTATTATATCATGTCTTATGTTATTTCCACATTCCCATGTTAACTTTATGTTATCAAGATAAATCATGTTTTTATGTTCATGTTTATGATATACTACCCCTATTATATTACAATGATTTTAATATTGATGGACACGTATTACTTTCATCATGTTATTCTTTTTTTATTCAATTAATGGGTTATATTTCTCACCCCTTTCCTATGTACCTCCCTAGGTTATCCTGTGATTTCTTAGAATATAATTGAAAATAAAGGGCATGTTATGGAGTTTTCTATTATTCCGTTTAAATTTTATTTAAATTTATTGTTTTATGAACATAATATCTAAAATACACTGGGCCTCATGATTTCTTTGGGGGTTATATTAAGTGTATCATTATATAATAAATCCAAAATTAAAATGTTAAAAAAATATTAGTTTCCATAGTTGGTATTAGAGTGAAGTGTAGTAATTTTGGAGGATTATGATTAGAAAAATATTGTGAAAGACACAGGTATAAGTCCAAACATTGGAAATAATACCTAAATTTTCATAAATTACAGTGTTTTTTGTTCCCAATAAAATACATACATGTTGGGATACTACAGGTGGATGTGCCTCAAGAAGAAATGTTCTAGGGGTAGTAACCTTGAAAAGGAATGATTAAGCTAGAATCAACCACCTAGTGATTGAAAATGTTCCATGATACACATTCGACTTGAATCTCGTAGGGGATATTATTTGGTGAATTAACAATATTATTATCAACCATTATAAATGAAAAAAATTCCATGAAATTTTAAATTAGGAAATAGACCATGGATAATATGTATTGTATCCTAGAAATTCATGAATTAAGGAATTCTTGTCATTTATGATTTAACCCATGAATATATATAGTTTATCTTTTATGTTTATAATAGTTTAAAAAAATTCTCATCCCTATACCTATTTTGGATGAAGTAAATGATTAGAATTAGAATAAAGTAGTAAACATGAGTCTTATAATCCATTCATAAATTTCAAATTTCATATATGGGGATAATTATAAACATTAATTTTCATCATTCATGTTTAGTAGAACTATTCATTCATGACTAGAAACATATGAGTAGAGCTATTAGTGAAAATGGAAAATTGGTCAATTATTACATCCTCAGTATATAACTTAGTCCCTATCAAAATTAATGTGCTGAATTTTCCAATAATATTTTTGATAATCGCTTCAGTAGAATATGATTTTATTTTGGGACTAGATTGGATTTAATTGTATAGATACAAAAAACTTATAATATAATGAAATAAACCTACATATCATAAATCATGATATGATTCTATACAAGTGAAATGAGGAGCATGAATCTTTTTTGGCATCATCATCTCAATCAGGGATTTCATATCCCTATGAGAAAGAGTATATATATAAAATGATTAATACTAAGGAACAGAACATCATTGATGACATTACAATTGTAAAGGAATTCGATGATGCCTTCCTAAAATAATGATGTGGTCTTCCTTCTAAACTAGAGGTTGATTTCTCAATAAAACATTTTCCTAAAAAAGTATCATTCATGGGGAATTTTATCTCAAAAAAGGGATATATGTGGATACCTTGTAAGAAACTTCAGTCTAAGAATAGAACATACCAGCCTTTATGATATAAATGTAATATTTCCATTGATTATATAGGTACTTTCATTGATTTATGAGAATCATATCATGATCTTCACTCCCAGTCACCAAGATAATATAGTGGGGGAAATGGGGAGTTTTTATAGAAATATGAATGCGAGGAAAGCATTAAAGCTATTAATTAGGGGTTATTCACTGCACCTATTCTCACATTACTCACTAGTGAGGAAAGATTTTTTATCTACTGTGATGCATCAATAATGGATTGAATTTTATACTCATTCCAGATGAAAACAATGAGAGCCTATATCTCCCTATAATTAACGATCCTTGAGGACAACTATCCAAAAATGGATCTATAATTTATTGATGGGTCTTGGTGTTCAAGACTTGGTGAAATTATCTCTTGAGAGAGAAGTAAGATTCGTATACAGATGAAAACAATAATAGCGTATATAATCACACAGAAGGATCTCAATATGTTCCAATAAAGGTTGTTATAGTTAATCAAGGAATATGGATGTTCAATCAATTACAATGATTGTATGTTGATAAACGTTATTTATTTATGGAGTAGAAAGGATCCTAAAACCATATCCCTGGCGAGGACTATGAGTAATCAAACATCATTGGAATTAAAAAATATTTTCATGGGAATGATAAAAGGTTATTCAAAATAACTTTCTAAAATAACATTTTATACTTCCATTATTGAGAGGATCAAGGAGGCCCAAAAATATAATGAGGTGTTATAGAAAAAGGTAGTGAATATTATAGATTTATAATTTCTTAATGATAGAGATATAATGGATTGAAACTTGATATTTGTTTCATAAATACTAGAACTGAATATGGAATATATGGATGATGACCTTGGATCATCCTTCTCTATTCAACCAAGAATCACTTAGATGTATAGATATTTGAAGAAAAAATTATGGATAGATAACCTGAAGTGGGAGATTGAAAAATAAGTAGCTAGATGCTTCACATTCCTACATGTCAATGGAAAATAGTATAAGTACAATGGTATGATTAAACTATCACCCATACCAATATGAAATTTAGATAAAATAATCATGGATTTCAAAATTGGAAACCCCATGAAACCTAATGGAAATAATACCATCTGGATGGAAATTGATCTCCTTAGAAAGGTATCACATTTCATTACTACTTAGGATGCATTCTCTCTTGAAAAACTCTACATGATATAAATAAAGGAAGTTATAATAATACACTATATTATTTTATAAATTATATCTAATCCAGATCCATGGTTGATCACAGTGTTCTGTAGAAACCATCTGTAAGAATTAGATATAGAATTGACCTATACAACTTATTATTACACTCAAAAGGATAGTCTATCTAAATAAACCATTAAAACTATATAGGTTATTCTATTATCATTATCAAAATATTTCATAGGTTGTTGGGATAAACACCTTCCCTTAGTGGAGTTCTCATATAACAACAATTTCCATTCTAGAATTCAAATGTCATATTTTGAGGCTTTGTATATGAAGAGGATTTTGAACCCAACATTATGGGATGAAGTCAGCTAAAAGAATACTATGGTAGATAATCTTATCTAGAAGATTATAGATAAGTTTAAAACAAATCATCTTAACACTAAAAATATAAAAATTCAAAAAAATTAATGAAAATTATCAATGTGACCTAGAGTTTGAGGTTGGAGATAAAATTTTCCTTAATATATCATTGAAGAATAAATTTAGGTGGATTAAGAATAAAGGAATTATTATTCCAAAATATATCATCCACTTCTAGATCATTGATCACATCAAATAGGTAGCCTATTGACCAAAAAAACAACATAACCTATCTCTTGTACATGATATATTACATGTATTCCTCTAGTGGGAGTACATATTAGAACCTTTATATGTACTGAAACTATAGGTGAAGCCATTATATAATGATATTTAATATTAGGATTAGTTTTTGAAGATTTAGATCATAAATATTAGGTTCTATGTAACAATACACACATTTGGTCAAAGTGCTATAGCAGAACCACAGGTTGGATGAACCGACAAGAGAACTAGAAGTGATGATGAAATGGATGTACCCTAATATATTTTAGTGCATGATTTGAATTTAATTGGTGGAATTAATAAAGTGAGAATAATTTAACGAATTGGACATTTATAAATGAAATTCCATTTTAAATTGTGTAAATTAATTATTAAGAAATGAAATTATAGAAAATACATGCACTATATTGGTTATTTCAAATCATTATAAGTTATATATTATCATATTTAGAAGAAATTTATTCATTGTTATCATTGATTGTATATCAATTATAATGTTATAGTATAATTAATATATATATATATATATATAGGGTTATGATAAATCCATTTGACCAAGATAAAGGAAGAGATGACATTAAAAAGTAGGATGAATCCCTTTAAATCCCATTTATTATCGCTCTAAAGGGTGATAGCATCACTGTGCTCTTCATGTGATCATAAAATATAATCTTTAGAAATTAAATCATGAGAGAAATTATATACATAAGATGTTCAAGATTATTGAGTTCAGGACCAAAATTATGTTCGTTTAACCACCCGAAGACAATATCACAATCACACACCTAAATATTAGGTTACCCACTAGTGTAATAAAATAATATATATATATATATCAAGACCCTAACAATAATAATTTTTATATTTCTATTTTTAATAAAATGATGATTATATTTATCCTTTATTACATTGTAATGATTAAATAATTTGTTTTATTAAAATTTTATTCTCATGTGATGAAACACATATTATATTTTTTGAAATATTAAGATTCAATCAAGAAACACTTTTGGAAGAATTAATGAATTTTTGGAAATAAATTATATTTTAATAAATTATTATTTTTTAAAATATTCCATTAATATAAATTATAATATAATTTTATTAAGTCAAATGTAATTTTTATATAAGTTCAAAAATTGTAATTATAAAAAACCAGTATTTTTAAATAAATGGGGATTTTTTATTTTAAAGTATAAATTATAAAATTTAGTGAATAATTTTTATCAAATAAATATAATTATTGAAATCCACATATCAAAATTATCCAATGGTGAATTTCACTTAATTTTTTGATACATCCATTTTTTTTTGGAAAAAATTAAATACGGTATAAATATGGGGTATCTATTATGACATCATAATATCATAAAAGTGATGTGATATATAAAAAAATGATACTCAAAACCATATATCTATTTACCAATTAAAATAATGTGTTTTTGATGTTATTTTATTAATTTTACATAGCCTTAATGAATCATCCAAAACATGTATTTTATTTTTTGTGTTTAAAATCAATTCTTTATAAACATGAATAGATTACACATCACCAAGGGTATCATTTTAAGGTGTTCCATTAATATTATTATATAATAATTAAATATACTACTATTTTTTATAAACCATTGGGTAAAATCCATGTGATGGTATGTGATTTAGATTAGTGTATCATATGGAGTCCATTAACTATGTTGTGAAAATAATAAATAATTCTCATCTCTTTTTCTATAAAACCCACCCAAAAATTCATTGAACTTCACTAAAAACAAATTTTTCCTGATGATACTATTAATTTACCTCTTTATATCCCTTTTAAGTTGATCCCAATATCTTAGGAAACTCACCCCAAGTATTAGGAAGCACCCTAACATAATAAGGGGTCCTATCATTTTCCTCTTTATTCAATAACTTTATTTATATTATTCCTTTTGAATTATAATTATGAATGTTGTAATATGTTTTAAAACATACATGTTAAAGTATTTAAAATTTATATGTAATTATACATCCCATTTTACTGTCATTAAACATTTGTTTAAATCTTTATGTACCTAGTTATTTTGATGAAATTATCATGTGATTCTTCCATGCCACACATTTTTCTAATGAATTCCCATCCCCATTTCCACTCATTAGCATTCAATTTTTTTATATACATTATTTTTTATTTAATTCAATTTATTTAATCGACACTCTTAATTTGTCGAATTAAATGTGACTAAATTTTATCCAATGTTGAAGGATCTATGTGACACATTTATGCATGTACATGAAATGAATATGGTGGGTGGGCTTAGAATTACATAGAACTAAAATACATTGTTTAATTTTTTTATCGCACTATATTCCATGTTGTGTGAATTGGAGGATATTATAATAACACTATGTTATTAATGTATTGGAGGTTATCCTGGAATTATGGTTTTTATTTCATGTTTTATTTTGTTTCCACATTTCCATGTTTCATTTATATTATCATTAGATATCTGGCTTTGAAATTCATGTTTATGAATTGGAACCCTTATTATCATTCCTTGATATTCCTGTTAAATCACATGTATTAATTACTTAATTTTATTCCTTAGTAATTCACATACTGGGTTTTATTGCTCACCCTTTTCTTATGTAATTTACTGGGTTATCCCTTGAAGTTTTAAAAGCACTTGGAAATTTAAGGGTATGTTATGGAGTTTTAATTTATGATTTTGTATATTTATTTCAAGTTGATATGATATATAAAAAATAACCCAACAAATTGGACCACATGATCTTTTAGGGTTGTATTATGTTAATAATTTTTTAATAAATTCATTAATATTGTGTAAATAAGGGTTTTCATAAATATATCCATAAAAAAGGACACTAGTACAATGTGAAAATAAAAAAATGAAATCAGATAAGTAGAACAAAAAAATCTGGATCACATTTTTCTCTTGGAATTATCACACTCATGAACAATACTAAATATTTGAGACAAAAAATTAGTCACGAATAAATATTTTATAAATGAAGAATATAGATCCTTGAGGGAAATTGTGGTGAATTTTGAATGATGAAATTTACGGTTATATATAAGAGTTACTTTTACATTAATAATATTAACATGATTTTTGTAATAAAAATATTTCTATAATGAATACTAACTTTACCATTTTTAATATTAACCTCTCCTTTGGAGTATTTAATTAACCATTGAATAGTAATATATCATATAAATAAAATTTACCATTATTAATTTATGAAAATATAAATATTATAAGGAAATAATATAAATTTCAAGATTAAAAAATAAAAGAAATTTGAAGAAAATATTTAAACCATATTCAAATGTAGTTTGTAAATAATAATATAATTATTTTAACAATTAAAATTACATGTAACTGAAATTATTTTTGATAAAATGATTTCCATTTTTGCAATTGGCATGTTGAAATTTTATTGGGGTGTTTATTTGGTTAATTTTTTTAATAAAATGAATATAATTTTTCTTTAAATTAATGTTATTTTTTTGCAATTATTTTCACTTTTATAATTATCTTGTTGAAATTGTCTATGGGTGATTATTTGTTAATTTTTTTAAAAAATTAAATTTTCAGGTGAATATAAAGAATAATGTTTTTATGTAACTAATATGGTTTAAATTACATCATTAAAAATGTAATAATTACTTAATTTGATATACAAATCTTGGATCGACCCAAAATATGTTTAGTACTTTAAAAATTGATAAAATTAATATTTTAATACTAAAAACTATTATAAAAATTAATAAATATAAAGTATTCTGATATTTTTTATTAGTTTTCAATTTTTTAATTTAATAATATAAATAATTTTTTTATAATGGATTTGAAAGATATATATTTTATAAAAGTAAGATTTAATTCATAATTTCAAAAATATTACTACTACACATTTTACCATGTAAATTATATTTTTTGAATATTTTACATTTAAACCCCTCCCCGATATTCTCAAGTCTAAATACACAATCTATTATCCCATGAAAAAATGCTTCACTTCTAATTAATAATTCCAAATATCTACAAAATATTTATGTCTAAAGAACCTTGTAATCATTATTCATGTTTTGGATCCATAAAACTCTAAGAATTCATGCTTTTATTGGTTATAGAAAAAAAAAACATAAACAAAGAGGTAATGTTCGTTCAAATTTTTATTTCATTTTTGTTTTATAATTAGTTATCATTCTATTATTATCTTATACAAAAATTATTAAAAAAATAAATATTATGTCAAAATTTTCTTCAAAATGTTAGTCACCTTTCAAAAGGTTATTTATTATATAAGAATAAATCTATTTCTCACCTCCTCTTTTAAAAATGTGTCATTAACTATTAGATAACCACCAACAAGGACATTTACAACACTCTACGTATTTACCACATCATGAATGCTTATAGTAAATAATTTTTATATATAAATGTATTAAAATATATATTTATTATATATTTTTTCTAATATTTTAAATTAATAAATTGAATTAATAAAAATCGAAAAATCAAAACAAGACAGTATAATTTTAAATATAACATAATATCAATATCATACACATTTATCAAATAAAATAGAAAAATAAAACCAACTTATTATAACTGAACACGACATAAATTAATGAACATAATTAATTATTGGTCTCATGTTTTAATAAATTTTTATTTATTATATAGGAATAAGAATTATGATGAAATAATCTAGGATATATTGAAAGGGTAATCACAATTATAAATCGTTACATTTGGGATATCTCATATTTTTCTTCATTTTAAGTATGGATTCTTCTCTAATGCATTGTAAATTTCCATTCATTATTTTTTCATTTTAATTAATTGTGATACACATTATTGTGCCTTTTTAAAATGATTTATAACATGACTATATAGATTTATTTTTCTAATACATATCATTAACACATCTTAAATAATTTTTTCATCACTCAAATAATGATGATACTTTATACCAAAATTTGATGTCCCTTATTCATATTAGAACCTAAAAGTGTATACATTAATTTATTATTTATGAAATATTTATAATACTTGTATTAATCCTAACCCCGATATTATAGTGTAATTTGTTACATTATTACATAGGCACTAGATAAAAGTGATTTAATCCCAATATACCAATGAGTTTAGTATTCTTGGTAAATAACATAGATATATAAATCTCACATAAATTTAAAAACATAAATAAAATAACTAATTTTATTTGATATCATAATTATTCTCTCTACAGTATCCTTGAATATGAATCATAGTGAACTTCGATGTATTTTACGGTAACAAAAAAAATAAGAAAGTGTGAGCTTAGATTCTCTATAAGGGAATATGTACAGAATAAGATATTATAGAATAATTAAGGAATAATAAATATGTAAAGGTATGTAACTAAAAAAACACCTTACTTAATCAATAACCTGTCCATTAAGAATAATATGGTATGATAAAATGATGATCAATTAATGGGTAATAAATAATCACATGAGAATTGAACATATCTATGTATTTCATAACTATTCATATATTCTCATCGAATTAAATAAATTAATTCATAATAATAGAATGCATACTACTAGGTATCTTGAAAATACCTTCGTGGAATTGTGACAACACATTATAAACATACCATCAAGGAATCATTCAAAGACATCATATATAAATGAGTAATAAGTACACCAAATACTAAAAACAAGATTATCTCATGATACTTACCAATGCATTAGGGGGTATCTATAATCGGGACCCACCTGATACTAACTAATTAAAATTAATAAATCATGTATTTAATGAATAATTAGATTACAAAAAAAATTATTAATCAATAAATATCTGTATTCAGTAAGTATATATAATATAAGGTTTTCCTTAATTAAATCAAGTATAAATACACTATATGTAGATATGGTATACATTTTAGGCCTTAATAATATACATGACTAGAGAAATACTGATAAGTTCAATTAAAATTTTCACAAGAAATTTAATATTTCAATAAAAATTTAAATATCTATAATATTAATAATGATATGATAGATGGCTAATAATTCATTATAAAAATAGTTTTTATAGTAAAATAATGTTTTTTTGAGGATACAAAATAATAAAACTAAAACATTAAAAATAAATTTTTATTATAAACTTTGAAAACATATAGAAGAAGTTGACTATAATAAAAAAATTGTTCGTATCTAAAATTCAATTAATAAAATATATTTTAAAAAGAAACATTAATTTTTAATTTTTGTAATGAATTTTGAAAAATAATCATTTGTTGGAAAAATTAAAAATATTCCATTGAATCCTTATGAAAAGAAATGGATAACATAAAATATCATTAATATATAATTTTTGGAATTAAAAAAAATTTGTAAAACAATTTCTGAAAAATATCTATATTGATGAAAAACATACCCAATGAAAATAGAAATAAGATCAACTTTTCCATTAAATATTACATATCATCTAACAAAGTAGAAAAGAGAGGAAAATAATGAAAAATATATTTGAACTCATTAAATATCAATAGGATAAAAAGATTTGTGTATTTAATGATATATTATTAGATTCATTTAATTAAAATAAGATCAATCCCATAAAAATAACATTATAATAAAATTATCACATCTTTAGATATATTTAAATTATAAAACCATGAAAGAATAAAATTAAATTGAAAAATTATTAATAATTATAAAATAAATTTTCCGGTTAAATAATTTAATGTTATATTATATAAATCACATAAAAATGAATTGATGCATAATAGCAAATGTGACTTAGTGAAGTCAAAATTAAGAAAAAATATCATAAAATAATCAGAATGTTGATGTGAGAATTAATTAATGAAGTGATTATGTGTAATAAATGTAAATAAAAATAATTTATTTACTAAAATAAAATAATTAAACAATTTAAATTTTGAATATAAAAAATTATAAATATAAAAAAAATAAGTGATTTGACCTAATTAAAGGATATTAAGTTAAGAAGACCCTAAACTCACTCTTCAACTTTTTTAAACATTATTTATCAAACCTATATAATGGTTTTAAACATGATAATAATTTATACAGTAACCATATTAAAAATTATAATATCGAATTTTATTCAGTTATAACATTTCAAATCAAATTTGATTATAGTTTTTTATTAAGATCGTTATGTCTGGGTGTCAACTACTTCGTAGTTCACAAAATTCTTGGTTTAGTAGTTCTAGTCTTGGTAATTATATTATGGTTCTATTATATCTATAATGTTAATAATGATAAAATTATAAAATATATTAATTATAAATAAATATATGTATATTAATATATAGAAATAAAATATAGAAAAATGAATTACACAATTCAAGGAGATGGTAGGCTGCACATATGAATGAATGTCGTTTTCACTTTTCAAAGGATGGAAGAAAATAAAGTTAAATAATAAATAATGTTTAAATTTAAATTATTATGTAATATATATCATATATTTAAATTAAATATATATTTATTACAATACATTTAAATATGAAACGAAAAAATGGATCACATCACTTTGTTCAAATGGTAATTCACACATACATTTGAGAGACATTATGGTGTTTTAAAAGATTGGATGGTAAGAAGAAATATATGATATTATAATTAAATAAGAATAATTATATTATAAATAACATATAACTTCATTATTTACATATCTAGAACCTTCCAGTTAATGTGGTGATGAAATTTGAATTACACCACTACTTGGAGTCCGTAAGCCATATATATGCACAAGAAATGTATTCTTGTTCCATGTGAGGGAAAAGTAATGGAAAATGGATATAAAATAATCATAATAATAAATTTATATATTTATGATAATGAAGTTATTATTTTAGTCTGGCATAAACAAATTTATAGGATGTAGTAGAATAGATACACTTGAAAGAGTCCGTAAATATGTTTACATTTTCTTCAGTAGAGTTCTTTTAGATCCCTTCTTAACAACCCTTGTAATGGTCATTTAAAAAGACAAAAAAATCTAACTCATGGATTTGGATGTTTATAAGAGAATATGTAAGGTGTTTCTAGAGAGAGGATTTTCAAGAAGGTGTTAATAAAATAGACAAGGATAGTCCTTTTTTAAGCAACGGTAGGGGATCAAATGGAATTACATAAAGTATTGAATTACTATTAATTATTTTTTATAAACAAATAACGCAAATTGATATAATTAATATATTAATTTTATATGAGTCTGAATAATTTAATTAAATAAAATTTTTAAATTACTAGATTATGTTTTAACCTTTACCATTTACTTTTAACCACAATTATCCCTTTTGAAAATTACTACGATATCAATGTTTTTAAATATTTATGGTTTTAGAAAGTTAATATAAAAAGAGAATGACTCGTAAGTGGAACATTGTTTATATTTTAAACTATATCCCATTCAATTTAAAGATAATAATATTATTTTGAAATTTAAATCATTTGATAATATATTATTATTTATTAAATGACATTAATGTCATTATTTTGGAAATACCCGAAATATTATAATATAATATATGTCTAACTCATGTAAAATTGTTCCAAAAAAAATGTATTTGAATATAAAGAATATATGGTATCAATATAATCATAAAATATGTTTTATAGGTTTATATATCATTCTACAACTTTTCATTTATTTCAACCCTTTGGTTTACAAATTTTATCCTTAGTCACGGTAATGATATTTTAAATATTAATGCTATATAATTTTAATTATAAGGTGTAAATTTCCTTATAAAGGGATAAGGGATGAATGTTTTTACCAATTATCACCTTATTTTTCATGTTTATGAATTTTATGATCCTTAAATAATATAATAATATATATTTAACATAAAATACTATTAATGTCATTTTAAAAACTATTCACATAATTGGACATCGAAAACGACATGTAAAAAATTAAATTCAAATATAAAAATTAAAAAAATATAATATTTTATATTTATCATTAAAACTAGTGGGCTATTTTATCTCACAAAAAAAATTTACATATAATGTTTTCAAAATCATTTACATGCTTTTTTTTAATATTTTCTATAGCACTTTATAAGTGTTCAAAAATCAATTAAGGTAACCATTTTATAAATAAAAATATAAAATAAAAACTAATGATAAAAATATTGATAATTTTTTTAAATAAGAATTTATAATTATCAAATTTTATTTTACATATCACAATATTTTATTATTATAAAAAATATGGGATTGGAATTTTTTTACATTATATTTACATGAAATGTTATATTTTTCATTTTAAAAAAAATATTCCAAAAATATCAATAAACTAAAATATTTGAGTTTAACGGTCAAACCCCACTAATAAAATAGATTAAATAAAAGTTTTTTTTTCAAATTTTAGATTTTATCATATTATTTTTCCCTTACTTATAGGATTTACCCACACATTGGTGACAATTATTTACTACACATACTATTAATGTTGAACAATGATAAAAGGGACCTATTTGTAAAATGTGGTCACGACCTGTCCCCCGGGTCATGTGCCGTGACTTCCCCATGCCCACCTTCCTTAGGTCAGGGGCTAGAGACTGGCATAAAAAGGCATATTCCCTATAACTGTAAAGGAATTGTCTTTATAACCTATAAACACACACAACCAAGCACACAGCAAGATACAAACACAAAAACCCCGAATAGTAAATATTGTGAGTGCAGTAAATAAAAGGGCACAGAATACAAGCCCAATTATAATGTACAAGAAAATGAAAGTACATGTAAACTGGAATTGGTCCTATGCACACCTGCCAGCGATCCTACCTTAACGGTAGGTACTGCTCTCAATCGGTCGTCTCTACAGTATGCCTCATCTAGGGTCCACCTCTGAGTTACCTCTAGTCCCGGTACACTTGTCCTCAGTCAGTGATGTCTGTCGTCTGCACCAAACACAACAAAGTGCGGGAAATACTCGTAGATGGGAGAGTATAACGATACTCAGTAGGGAACCTGACACCCTAAAGGTCACACAAAATCCAAAAAGGACAAACCACAAAGCATGAAATCAACTGACCACCCTACTTTGGTATATCCCCATGCCTATAACTAATTTATAATGTATACCCATCTCAATCATGAGGAAAACATAGAGTCAAACTCAAAACCCAAAGCTCAACTATTCAATAAAGGAAGGAATACCATGATGGTAAGTGCCAATCAGGTACGTCACATGGAAAAATACCACCAAGGAATTACCAAAAAGGAAAGTACCACTCAGGTACGAAATCATCTAAACCAGGTAGAACATAAGTATAGTAGTAGAGATGATTTGATGTAACATCTAATTCATCTTACATTGTTAAGAGGCTCTGCTCCTGACCCACATAGGATCATTCAGTGTTGACCCACATAGGATCGCTTGGTGCTGACGCACCTAGGATCGCTCAGTGCTGACCCAATAGGATCGCTCGATGATGACCCACACATGATTTCTCAGTGCTGACCCACACCTGATCGCTAGTTGTTGACCCACATAGGATCACAATTCATTCTTCACATCACAACCAGCTACTCTATTCCCTCAATAAGCTTTCTCGTCCCTGGTAGGGTCCACTACTCAAGAAACTGGTCGATACTCCGACTACCAGGAAGTCACACGAATAAGTAACCCAAAGTACCGCCATGTCTTAGGGGTCTCAACATAACAGATGGTGTGTCAATCGGATGCCAGGTCTGTGAGTTATTAGCCTTTTAGTCCCAAGGGCCTAGTTGGATTCATTCTTGATCCAACCCGATCGCACTCCATCATTATCGAAATTTCTAGTGGGTTATACAAAAAGGGACTGTCTCACACCAAGGTTTCTAGTGCCACTAACGGTTCATCAATCAGATTCCATGTGACAAAGTTATGTCCAATAGAGAAAAAACTTTGAAGTTGGCCCAGGTCTGGTCTGACCTGGTCGGACCGACCCAGCGTGCTGGGTCTGGTCTGGCCCACTAGGTCTGGCCCGACCGGCAGGGCGGCGGGGCCGCGGGGCCTGCGAGGGTGGCGTGATGCCATGGGGGTGGGGGGGGGGTCTGCGAGGGTCACGGGGCAACACAGAGGTCAATGAGGTGGCGAGGCCCTGGGGGCTGTGATGGTGGTGCTAGGATGTGGGGGGCCGCGAGGGCCGCAGGGTGGTGTGGAGGGTCGTGGGGTGACGAGGCCGCATGTCGGGGAGGACGGCCATGGGGCGGCGAGGTCGAAGGGTGGCATGGAGGGCCGCGGGGAGATGTGGAGGGCCACGGGGTGGCGGGTAGGGCTGCAGGGTAGCACGGAGGGTCGTTGGGTGGCGCAGAGGGTGTGAGGCCGTAAAGCCACGAGGGTTGCGTGTGTGGAGAGAGGTCGCATGGGGTCGTGAGGGTCATCGGGCTGCAAGGCCACAGGGAAGTACGGAGGTCCGCGGGGCAGCAAGGAGGTCCGTGAGGCTGCAGAGGCCATGGGGTGGTGGGAGCTGTGGAGTGGTGGTCATTATTGGCTGGTCAAATGTCCAACCATCCTCTCTGTGTGGTGTGGTCGTGCGCCTCGCCTTTGCCAGTGGCCGGTTCAGTCAGCTACTCTTCATTCGTCGTCATGGAATGAATCCTACTTCTTCTATCAAAAATAACACCCCATTCAAGAAGAACGACAGAGGGTTCAGGCCATGTTTTTTTGTCCCGCACCCTCCGCGTCAGAGCGGTAGCAACCGACTCAACAAAATCTTGAATAAAGAATGTCAAACCCTACAACCACCTGTAATATTTATTCCCAATCCTTTAAAATAAATCATCCGCGGATCAACTAGTTAGAGAATTAATCCATGTTTTCTTATTTTATAAGGAATAAACAAGGGAATATATAATCATACACAACTAAACACCTACCTCAGATATTTGTTGTTGTGTTGTGAGAGAGAATGCGAAGATGTCAAAGTTCATCATGCCCACCACACGCCTCCGATCCTCAGCTCATTCATTCAGATAAATCCTCTTCGATAGAGGTGGTTCTTCATTGTTGAAAAATTCCACTATCGGAGGATGTCCCGACGAAGGTGTCAAAGTTATTAGAGAATTTCGATGTTCATCGTTTGAAGAAGTGTTCTTTGTTGGAGGATGTGTTCTGCCAATTTCTCCCAAAATCATTGCCAACCCTTTTCCCAATGAATGCTCTCAAAAGAAATAGCCAAAAAAAATAAATGGTCTTTGTCCAATTTTAAATTGTTAGCACAATACAAGTTGGAAACATTAATCAACTAATGAGGAATAATTAAATGAGAGAATAATTAATGGGGAGGAAGTACATGGGTTAATTCCTCATTAATGAGGAAGTTCAAGGGGTTTCTGCAATTAAGAGCATTCGGGTGGTCCCCGCCATTAAATTCAAATTGGGGAAGGTTTTAGGCCCGGGTGGTCCCCACCACCGAGTATTCAATTTGGAGGATATTCTTCTGTGGTCCCCACCTCCATAAATCAAAGGGGGTTTCAAGAATAAAAATAAAATCTTAAATAATTTTTTTTATTTTCCCATGAAAATGTGAAAAACTATCATTCACCCTCGACCTACTACGGTCGAGGTAAAGGTCTTCTTAATTGAATACTAGAATTTCAAATTAAAATATGCCCATGAATTTAAATTCTGGGGATTTGTTTAAAAGTTACAAAAACTCACACACACGTTAACTGAACATACCTGAAAAAAAGTTCAAAAATTCATTCTGGGCACACAAGGCCTCGGAATGATGCATCTTCAATTTTCACGGGATCATAAAATTCCCATAAAAATAAAAAAAATACATGGAATTTTACGGTGTTTACATTCACCCAACCTCAGGGCTTTGTGTCACTGTAATCCACAACACAAACTAAGGAAACAAGTGGGGGTACTTAGCATGAATCTGAGCCTCCCTCTCCCATGTGATCTCCTAGAGGATCCCATGCTACCAGAAAACATGAACCATAGGTGTCAACTATCCAAGAAGGACCCTATCTATTCGATCCCCAATCTCAACTGGAAGCTCTGAAAACGTCACCCCATCGTCAATGTCTAGCTCGCCATGGTCAATGGCATGGGATAGGTCGTGTACGTAACTCCTCAGTTGAGATACGTGGAAGAAGTTTGTGCACCCAGTGTAACTGTGGGGGAAGATCTAAGAGTTAATCCACTTTGCCAGCTCTACCGAGGACCTAAAAATGTCTGATGAACCATGGAGATAACATGTCACCTCGGCCAAATCTCTATAAACCTCATCAGGGTGAGACCCATAGAAAGGTGTTGTCACTATCCTCAAACTCCAGAGGTCTCCATATCCTGTCGGCATAAGAAATCTGCCTACTCTGTGCAGTTTTCATCTGCTCCTGCATGATCTAAACCTTCTCTGTGGTAGCCAGAACAATCTCTGGTCCCACTAGTGCTGACTCCCCTGGGTCAGTCCAGCACAAAGGTGATCTGCAAGGTCACCCATAAAACGCCTCAAAATCTTCCATCCTAATGGTGGAGTGATAGCTATTGTTGTTTGAAAACTCCACCAAAGGCAAGTGATCCTCCCAGATACGACCAATGTCAAGGACAGAAGAAGGCAACATGTCCTCAATGGTCTAAATGGTTCGCTCAGTCTGGCCATCCATCAGTGGATGGAATGCGGTGCTCAAAGAAGCTGTTTCCCAAAAGCCTCATCCAACACCTTCTATAGTCTGGAATTAAAATGTGTATCTTGATTGGAGAGAATCATCAAGGGTAATCTATGTTGCTTCACAGTCTCTTACACATGGAGGCATCCCAAGCTCTCTACTGAACCCTGATATCTGATCGGTAGGAAGTGGGCTGACTTGGTGAGTCGGTCGATGATCACCCAGATATAATCACGACAACTAGATGTACGTGGAAGTACTAACACAAAGTCCATGGATATCTCATCCAACATTCACTCTAGGACATCCAAAGGCTGAACCAAGCCTGTTGGTACATGATGCTCCATCTTCAATAGCTGAAAAGTGAGGCACCACGAGACAAACTCTGTAACTGCTTTCTTCATTCCTATCCACTTGTTCTATCATCGAAGATCCTAGTACATCTTCACCACTCTTGTATGTACCACTAGAGGGGATGTGTGGTACTCCCTCAACACTTCATCTCTAAGTGACACCGGTACAGTGGTACGTCCTTTGCAAAGGATGACGTTCTCCCCACATTCAGAAAATCCATCAGGTGCATGCACTATGGATATCTGTACATGTCGAGCCTCGTAGTCTGCATCCCCACCCTGCACCTCCCTGACTTGCTGAAGAAGTGGTGGAGTGACAATAAGAGACTGAAGAAAAAATACCCCATAACATTCCACAAAGGATATCTACAAAGAAACCAGCTACATCATCACCTCACCAAGAAGCTGTATACCAGATCTCCGGCTGAGTGAATCTACTACAACATTCCCCTTCCCTGATGTATAGACTATCTCAAGGTCATAGTATTATAGGAACTCAAGTCAAGATAGTCTTATCATTTTTAGGACCTTCTGAGAGAAGATATACCTGAGACTCTCAGGATCAGAGTACACTGAAAAATTTTCGCCAATCATGTAATGTCTCCACATTTTCAAGGCGAAGACCACTGCTGCTAACACTAGGTAATGGGTAGCATAGTTCTCCTCAAGTTGTCTTAGCTCTCAAGAACCAGATGTGATCACTACATGCTCCTACATCAGGACACATCCGAGTCTGGTCCCTAATGCATCGCAATAGACTATGTACCCTACGCCCTCCTCCAGAAGCCTCAAGATAGGGGCATTAGTCATCCTCTGCCTTAGCTACTGAAAACTCCATTGGCATATCTCCGAACACATGAAGGGTTTCCCCTTATTTGTCAATGTTGATAAAGGTGCTGCAACTCTGGAGAATTCTGGAACCAATCTCTAGTAGTATCCGGCCAAACCCAGGAAAATCTGTATCTCCTTCACACTCCTAGGTGGCTCCAAAGAATGTATCTCCTCAACATTCACTAGATCCACTGCAACTCCAACCACTGAGATGAAGTGTCCTAGAAAGTGAACCTCTCATATCCAAAACTGGCACTTCGAGAGCTTACCAAAAAGCTGGTGCTCTCAGAGTGTGTCCAGTACTACCTGCAAATGATAGGCATGCTCCTCCCTGGTAGCCGAGTGGATCATAATTTCATCGATGAAGACTAATACTAAGAGGTCAATGTATGGCTGAAAAATCATGTTCATGAGTCACATAAACACTACTGGGGCGTTGGTTATACCTAAAGGCATAACCAAAAACTCGTAATGGTCATACCAACATCTGAAATCCATATTCTACACATCCTCATTTCATACTTTGAGCTGGTCATAGCCTGGTATGAGGTCTATCTTTGAGAACCACTGTGCTCCCTTTAGTTGATCAAAGAGGTCGACAATCCTCGGAAGTGGGTACTTGTTCTTTAGGTTCACCTGGTTCAGGAACTGATAGTTAACACAAAGTCTCAAGCTCCAATCTTCCTTCTTGGAGAACAAAATCATGGCTGCCCAAGGGGAAACACTGGGTCAAATGAACCCTTTCCCCTGTAAGTCCTCCAGCTATACCTGTAGCTCATGAAGCTCAACGAGAGCCATCTGATACACTGGTGTAGATATCAGTGCCATCCCAAGGTACAAGTCAATGCATATTTCCACCTCTCTATGAGGCGGTAGACCCAGAACATCATCATGGAAGACATCTACGTACGGGTCCACAACTACAGGATAACTCGGACTCTCCACATCAACTGCTCCAAGTGTAAGGCCTTCCAAATGATGAGTGATCGGCTGCAATCTCTTCCAGGTAAGTCATCCTATGCTGTAGAGGCTTCCTTCTCTCCAGTGAAGGTAAACTTGTTACCATCCATGTGGACACACCACACTTTGTGCCTAATACATTCAATATGATCATGGACTGAAGATAACCAGTCCATACCCATGATAATGTCGTAAGGCCTCAACACCGCTATTAGAAGATCTCAGCCGAATCTCTCACCTCCTAGAGTAAGCTCGCATGGTCGGCACCAGTGCATAATCATCAAATCCACCCACATAGGAGTCTCTAGCTATAATGTTCGAGCCAACGGCTCCATTGGATTCCTCAAGCTCTGAACGAGGGTATTGGAAATAGAAGAATGAGTGTAACCTGTGTTTATATGTACTAAATCTAAGGTGGAGTAGACACATATCATGCCTCGTGTCATCTCCAGAGTGCCATGATTGTAGGCCTCAGCTGCCTAGAGATGAGCTCGCCCATATCCACCTGCTCGCTATAGACCTCCTCGGTCGAACCTCTTTCTCTACTTGGGTGGTCCAGCGATCATCTTATGATCATCCATATGGTGGGTCAGACAATCATGAGCCATGTGACCCTACCCGCTATATGTGTAACACTACCCGCACCTGGCAGGACTGAATCTGTCTCGGGTGCCCCGCACAACCGATCCTGAATCTTGCGGTCGTCCACTAGTAGGTCTGGTCCTCTAGGACCTCTACAACATCTGTCTGTTTCCAGCTGTAGAAGACTCTTCTACATGATGCCCGGTGGTGGGTCTCAGAGCTGGTGAATGCTCAGCATGAAAACTCTCCACTAAGAGGGCTTTCTCTAACACCCCCACCTGTGTCGGGATGCTACGAGGAATCATTAAAGCCCTGATATCTCGTTTGAGCCCCTACTCGAATTTTTGGGCCCTGAAGAATGGGTCTCACATCATATCTATGGAGTAGCGTGATAGGTCAGTGAACCTTGTTGAGTACTGAGATACAGTCATGCTACCCTGCTGCAGATGAAGAAGATCATGTATGCGCACTACGCGAAGAGTTGCTGGGACAAAATCTTCCCAAAATAGGCTCTCGAAGCATGCACAGAGAAGCATCACCTCATCATGAACATTGAGGATCAAGCTCCACCATCTGCATGCTGCTGCCTATAGAAGGATGACAGAAAGGATCACCATGAGATCAGAAAGTGTCCCTACCAGCCGGAAGACTCTCACTACGGCCTCCAGCGAATCCTTTGCTTCCTGTGTGTTCGTCTCTCCCCTAAACTTGGGTGGCATCTGGCGCTCAAACTCATGAAATTCACTCCAGTGGCATGCACCCTCAGCTGCTGGGTCCGGAGTCATCAGAGGCCCAATGGGTAATGGTTCCCCCGGTGCCTCTACTGGTGCCTCTACAAGAATATGGCCCTTGTACGGAGGCCTCGTCGCTCGGTGGTTTATCAGTGAGTACTATATTCAAAACCCTAGCTGGCTGTCTTTGTGGAGGCATCCTGAAAATAAACAGGTGCTACATGGTCAAATTGGTATACCTATTGAGCTTACATAAAGAGATCACAAAGAAAACTCTTCAAAATACACACATAATCAATGTTTTCGTGCACTGAGTCATAAATCCGAAGTCAGGATCCATGAGTATGGATACGTCGGCCGCCACACCAATACTGGATTCCCTAAATTGATAACCACAGTCACCATAGTTAACACTATTTCCATCAAAAAGAAAGATCAGAGTCATATGTTCACTAGTAGAACCGACTCCTTTGATACCAATTTTTCACGAATCGTACCCCGGGGCCTGCGTCATGACTTCCCCAAACCCACATTCAATAGGCCAGGGGCTAGAGACTAGCACCAAAAGGCATATTCCCTATAACTATTTAGGAATTGCCTTTATAACCTATAAGCACATGCAACGAAGCACCCAGTAAGATACGAACACAAGTAAACTGAATAGTAAATAAAGTGAGTGCAGTAAGTAAAAGGGGATAGAATACAAGCCTAGTGGGAATGTACATGAAACTGAAACTATAAGTAAACTGAAACAACTCCTGTGAACACCCGCCAAGAATCACACCTGAAGGGATGGTACAGCTCTTATTCATTCTTCTATATAGTACACCTCTTCTAAGGTCCACCTCCGATCTACCTCTAGTCCTCGTACTCTCGTCCTCAGTCAGCATTGTATGTCATCTTCTCTAAACACAATGAAGTGCGGGAATAGCTCAAGAAAGGGTGACTATAATGATACTTTGTAAGGACCCCGAGACCCTCAAGGTCACGGAAAATCCACAAATGATAGACCACAAATCATGAAATAAACTGATAACCCTATATAGATATATGTACATACATATACCTAAGTTATCAAGTATACTCATCTCAATCCTGAGGAAAACACAGAGTCTATCTCAAAGCCCAAAGCTCAATAGTTCTATAATGGAAGGAATACCATGATGGTAAGTACCATCAGGTACACCACACAGAAGAATACCACCAAGGTATTACCAAAAAGTAAATTACCACTCAGGTATGAACTCAGTTCACAACATGTATAACTTAAGTAATGTATTAGAGATGATTAGATGTAACTACTAATTCATCATACTCTTTTAATAGGTTCTACAGCTGACCCACACCGGATCGCTCAGTGCTGACCCACAAAGGATCGCTAGGTGCTGATCCACATAGGATCGCTCGGTCCTGACCCAAACAATATCACTCGGTTCTGACCCACACATGATCGCTCGGTGCTGACCCACACATGATCGCTATTCATTCTTCACGTCATAGCCTATTAATTGGTTCCCACACTAAGCTTGTTCATCTCTAGGAGGGTTCACTCTTCAAGAAACTGTCTGGTACTCCAACTACCATAAAGTCCCATGAAGATGTAACCCACAATTCTACCATTTATTAGGGCTATCAATAGATGGTACGTCAATCGGACGCTCGGTCTGTGAGTTATTATTCTTTTAGTCCCAAGGTCCTGATTGAATTCATGATCGATCCAACCTGGACATACTCCAACTTTATCCAAATCTCCAGTGGGGTATACTCAAAGGGACCATCTATCTCCAAGGTTTCTAGCACCTTTGATGGTTCTTCAATTGGATTCCCAGTACCAAATCTTTGGCCGGTCGAGCGAAAAGTTTGAAGATGGCCCGGGTATGGTCTCAGTCGGTCCGACCGACCCGGCCAAACCTGGCCTGTTGGGTCTGGTCTGGCCCGCTGTGTCCAGACCATCCCAGAGGGCGAGGCAGAGATCCACGTGTTCCAGGAGGGCGGTGCGGGGAAATGGGGTCTGTGAGGGTGACGCAAGGTTATAGGGGAAAGTGAGGGACCTAGGGCAGTGAGGCTGTAGGGTGGCATGGAGGGCCGCACGGTGGCGAGGCCTCAGGGTAGTGCAGAGATCCAAGAGTTGGTGTGGCCACAAGGTAGTGTGGAGGGTTGTGGGTCGGTGAGGCCGCTGGGTGGTGAGGCCGCAGGGTGGTGCGGATGGCCATGGGGAGGCATGGAGGGACGCTCGGTGGTGTGGCCCCATGGCGGTGTGGCCACGGGGCGGTACGGCTGCATGGCAGCATGGAGGGCCACACGACGGTGAGGCTATATGGTGGCACGGAGGTCCGTGAGAAGGCGAGGCCGCAGGGGGCGCGAGGGCGGCGCAAGGTTGTGGGGGAGGCGAGGCTGCGAGGCGACGTAGAAGGCCACACGATAGCGGAGGATGCATGGAGGTGAAGGCTTCGGCTGGCCGAATGGCCAACTGTCTTCTCTGTGCGGTGCGATCATGCGTCGTGCCTTCATCAATGGTCGGTTTGTCCGACCACTCTTTGTTCATTGTCTTGGAACAATTCCACCTTCTTCCATCGCTAAAAACACACCATTCAAGAAAAACGGTGGAGGGTTCGGGCAATGATTGTTTGGTCCGCACCCTCCGCGTTAGAACGGTAGCAAGAAGCTCAACAAAATCTTGAATGATGAACGTCAAACCCTACAACCTCCCGCAATGTTTATTCCCAGACCCACAAAATAAATCATCCTTAAATCAATTAGTTAGAGAGTTTATCCCCGTTCTTTATTTTATAAGGAAATAACATGGTAATATATAATCATACAAAACTAAACCCCTACCTCATATATTTGTTGTTGTGTTGCGAGAGATAAGTCGAAGCTATCGACATTTGTCACAACATCTACACAACTATGATCCCAAGATCATTCATGGGATATATACTCTTTGATGGAGGTGGTTCTTCATTGTTCAAGATGTCCACCATTGGAGGATTTCCTGAGGAAGGAGTCTATGTTTTTGGAGAACGTCGTTGTTCTTTGTTTGAAGAAGTGTTCTTCGTTGGAAGATGTGTTCCTACAAGTTCTCCCAAAAGCTTTTCCAACTCATTTCCTAACGAATACTCTCAAAACAAAAAGCCAACCAAAATAAAAAATGTTATTTCAATTTTAAATTGTTTGAAGAAAACAAGTTAGAAACATTAAACAATTTACAAGGCATTATTAAATGGGAGAATAATTAATGGGGGGGGAAGTCCTTGGGTTAATTCCTCATTAATGAGGAAGTTCCTGGGGTTTCTCCCATTAAGAGGTTTTGAGTGGTCCCCACCATTAAATTCAAATTGGGGGAGGTTATAGGCACAGGTGGTCCACATCACAGAGCATTCAATTTGGAGAATAAACTATTGTGGTCCCCACCTCCATAAATCAAAGGAGTATTCAAGAATAAAAAAATGTTAAATAATTTTATTTTTATTTTCCCATAAAAAAGTGGGAATATATCGTTCACCCTCGACCTACTATGGTTGAGGTAAATGTCTCCTTAAGCGAATACTGGCACTGTGAGTTCAATGGTGCTCTCAGATTATAGTTCCGAGCACTGGTTGAAATGTTACAAAAACCCACTCTCACGTTTACTAAAATTACCCAAAAAATTGTTCAAAAATTCATTCTGGGGACACCTGGCCTCGGAATCACACACCGTTATTTTTTGCGGACTTATAAAATTCCCATATAATTAAAAAAATACATGGAATTTCCAGGTTATTACAAATGTGGGCCCCATAATTCCCAATATGGAATCCTTTTTTCCTAATTAAATTTATATAATTTAACAAATCAATTTTAATATAAACTCATAAAACCTAATGAAAAATAGTTTTTAGAAAAATGTGTTTAAATATAAAAATTGAAGTTATTTCAAAAATATATATATTGCTGATTGAAATATAAGTAATTTGATTATATAAAACTAAATAATACATATATTAAATTAACATTAATTCATTGTAAAATGGGTAATTTTAATGAAATGAAATGTTGGTTTTACAGAAATTTGATTTTTTAACTATTTACTACAAAATCAATATTTTCTAAAAAACAAAAAAATTTGATATAAAATAATTGGGAAAATACAATTTAAAAAAGGATATCATTTTATTCAAATATAATTTATAAATTTTTTATAAATTAGTTAGAATTTTTACTCATAAATCAAGACGAAACCCATTTTTTATGTAAAAAGTTTTTTTAAACGAAAATTTAAATTACTAAATATTGAGTGCTTATTTCACAAGAATAAATCAATAAATTTTAAAGATTATATTTTTTAGTATTTAATAATGTGGTTAATTCTATTCATATCTTCCAATTCAATTATTAAGTTATAAAGGTCATATTATAATAATAATATTTCATGGTTCTATTATGATCAGTGTTCTATGTTGTAAACATTATGTAAAATACTATTCTTTTAAACTATTAGGGTTTTATATTTTACACCACTTAAATAAATTAATCACCTATAATTTTATCTTTGAATCAAACGGTTCAGTTTTTATTGAAAACCCATAATGCATAGAAGGATTATAAAACATCATTTTAAAAGGGGTATTGAGAAACATAAAGGTTACCAAAATTACCACATAATTAGTTTCCCATATTAGGAGAATATTAGTGTGAAATTAAAATGTATTTATCAATAAATAAATCTATTCTCAAGGGAATAATTAATGGTTATAATAAAAAAGTTCATGAAATTTATAGTGATCAGAAAACCATAAACCATTTAGGGATAAAAAGAGAATTAATTCATCAGAAGTGATTGTTTAAGGATAATGCTGGTAGCAATGGAAAATTCAAGAGGGGGGAATTTATATTCGTATAAAATAAAAATATTATAAAATATTTCAAATATTAATCTCCAAATTTATAAAATATTACTATTAAAATAAAATAATAGAGTTATATAATTTTATGTTTCAAAAACCATTATTGAATTTCGATGAGAACTCATTAAAAACCAATTTTAAAAACTATATTAGCATTTTAGAAAATTTTACTAAAATAAAATATTGTTTATAAACCCAAATTATAATTAAATACCATAGTAACTTTTTTTATAATATTGGTAGAACATATACAATTTTTATTTTAAAAATAGAGTCAATGTTAAAAAAATAAAGTCATAACTATAATAAAAAACGGGTTCTGTCTCAATACGAGACCTAATCCCCTCAACATATAAGTCACTCACTTCAAAGAATATTATTAAAATGTTAATCCATCAAACACATGAATTTGGTTTTACATGATATTATAAAATAATAACCAGGCTACAATGATCCTCTTATACAGTTTTATATGGGGGGAAATGATAAATAACAGATCCACACAAAAAGTCTATGCTCCACAACCTCTTTCACATTTCATCATGATATAATGGATAGATAAATAAAAGATATTGAATCATTCACACTCCAATTCAGTGTAGGATCTTGTGCTAAATGATAAAAAACATATATCACACATAGATTAAAATAAATAAAAACTCAGTAAGTGAAGGAAAAAAATTTAATAAAATAAATTATGTAGTTATATTATTATGTAGAATAAGATACTCTTTTAGTGGAAATATTTTTATTTGGATTGATGCATGAGAGAATTAATTATTTATTTGATTCATTTTAAAAGTTCTATTGAGAAATGGGAGTTACAGACCATCTAAATAGAGTATGTTTTCTTCATCTTTCTTAAAAAAACTCTTTTGTATCTATTTTATTCTTATTTACACAATGTGTCTTTAAATCCTTATCAAGTTCTATATTTTCTTAAAATAACCATTTATAAATCATTTTTAATATCCTTGTACTTCTGGATGTAAATTTGACCTCCAAAAATTACCCTGATCCACATTTAATTCTATATATAAAAGTGTTTAGATTAATATATTTTGTAATATAATAATATAATACTTAGCTTAAGACATTGTTGATTTATATTTTCTATGCCCACATCTAAATATGCTTCAATAAATTATAGGTTATTTCATATGTCGAACGATTGATTGCTTTCACATATAGTTCATCATCGTGTAATTTTCATCGATCAATTTGTCCTACAGTCGATCATTTTGTCTTAAGGAAAATTATTTTTCCTTATGGTTACTCATTTTCTATTTTATTCATTCCCATAAATTTGAAATCTTGAAACTACTCACCATGGTCACTTCATTAGACATGTGGCTAAATCATTAACTGATTATATTCATGAAAGACCATTTGTTGCTTCCGTAAATATTTTCAGTCAGAAAATTTATTATTCGTTCAATCTATTAAGTGTATAGATAATCGCTTACTTTATTAAAAGATTAGATATTAGTAATCACTCAGTATATAATTTTTGGTTTATCAGTTATATATTTGGTTCATTTTTTTCCTTTTCCATAAATTCATTATGAATGATCTAATGTTCATGTAGTGGATTGAATGTAGTATGTGGTCGATTCCAAATATAGTGATACCATCCATGTCCAGCCAGAAGTAGAGCCTCTGGCCGTTTATTAAAAATAAAGGAAAAGTTCCAAAGAGGTGGACGGGGTCAATCAAATAGACTTTCCCTCATCCATCAAACAACAATGTTAATGTTCATAATATGAAATGTCATTCTCATAATCAGAATTATTAGTTGTTTCCCATTCAGATTGAGACTAACCCTGATTGAAAATCATAAAGACATTATCATACACCATCCTTGGTAGCTTAGAAGACGATCTAGCAGACACATTCTTAGGAAGAGTAGAATAATCCTTTCATGGTCGCCTCTTTGGAGGAACAGAGGTAAGGCCCTCACTGCCAGTGATCATTGACTTTCCACTTAGGAATTCATGTTTAAAAGAGGCATGCACACCACTTCCTGAAGCCCGAATAGGGGTAACAACATGAATCATATCATCCTTAGAGACATTACCCCATTTATCAAACACTCTTGGGGACTGAAATAATTTCTGAATTTCCTGATGACAGTCAATATTTTGTTGCGCATCATTTGGATTAGAGACATCAAGAGGGGAATCAGAAGTCACTAGTGGCATAAATTCATGAGACCGTGTAGTTGTGTCCTCTATTGTAGTAACCAACTTGGAAAAGTCAACCCGAGTATTCGAAGGCAACTATTATCTCTCACCGGCGACTCATCCACCAGCAGCCCCTTGCCTTTCAAACTAAGATCCTGAGAAGCATATTTCTCATAAATCGAAACATCAACCACAGCAGACAATGGCTCCGTGGGTGTATCACCATTTTGATCAATGGGGTTTTATAAATCTGCATCCTTCATCTTTGGGTTCCTTCGATAGAGATTGGAAGGATGACCTTTCATCCCACATTTCTCACATGAAACCTTTTTCTGACATATCTCAAAATCTAGATAGGTAGAAGGTTCTTTTCCTTTCCCATTGATAGGAGCATGTAAAGGAAGTTGAAAAGGGGAAGTAACACTTGGAATTAATATACTGTTTGAAATAGAAATTATGTGGCCAATAGATTAGGAATGATTAAGAAAAATGTCTCGTATGAGGTATTTTTTAGGTAAATGTCAGAATATATGAAGATAAAACAACCTAAATTGAGGTGGAATTTTGGGAAAGAGAGGTAGGGGTGCAATTTAGTGAATATCATTAGGTGCTAGAATATGTGAATTAACAATATATATATATAAATATCTATTATCCTTATTAGATATGCCACAACCCTTTTCCATTTTAATTAACTTGAAGGAACTCATATTTCTATAACAAGCATTAATTTAAGCGATTATAAATCACCAATAACTTCTTTAAAATTTCGGTATACGAAGTTTTCATAGGTGGAAGATTTAAATATAAGGATAAATAAAGGAAGTTATTGTTTAGAAATAATTTGGTGCAAATCCTTCGTAGATAATTATAAATTTAACCTTTATTATAACTCATTACATAGAAGACAAAAGGGATATTAATCAAATAAAATTTATTATATTTGTGAGAAACAATGTTCATTTTCACTTAGTTTCTAAAATTATTGAGACAATCCATGATAATTTGAATCACTTCGTAAATTTTCCTTTCAATCAAATACTTTTCAATAGAAACCAGTTTATGAGGTGGTGTTGATGTAGAGGTTGAAAGTGTAGATAGAGTAGTCATCATAGATATATATCGAATATCTATGGTAGATAACATATCTAATAGACATTCTTACAGGGATCTTATGTGTCTTAGAAAACATTCATTTTCTCTTAAAAAATCAAATATCTTGGTGAATATGGTGAATTTCTAGAAATGTATTTGGATATATTTTAGAAATAAAACTTTTAATAGTGTATTCAATATTCTTATCTCAATTAAGTGTATTATCACAACTAATATTCAAATAATCTTTTTTAATACTACCAAAACATCATGTATAAGTTAAATGATTGCTGAAGTTATTACTGAAGGTTGTGTAGAGGAGGATAAAATGTCAAGAGATGGAGTATATCAATCTTTAGAAATATCATCTTTAAGAAGGAAATAATAATTATTAATAGAAGAATGACAAATCTAATCAATATTCTTTTTCAAAACCATTTCTTTTTGATAGAAAATACCTAGAGGGCATCCAACTTATTCTAGTGAGGCCTCAAATTATTTTTAAAAATATTTTATATCCACCACTATTATCCTAGGATAAGATCCAAAAATTTGTTCATCTGGATAAGGGTTTTTATATGTATATTTTAGAGAAGGTGGACTTTACAATATCTTCAAACAATATTCAGAATATTCTAGACATTCTGGTCTCTCTAAAACAAGAGTAGAAATATTTGGATTCTATAATATTTCTTCAATGAGAACAAAAACATGAATAGGTTAATCTAGATTTGTAGGGTTATCATCGTTATAACAATATTCATCACCTAATCATTAATTTTATCATCCTTTCAACTGTTAATTAAATTAACATTACCAGGAGTAGATACACCCATAGGAAATTAGTGGTTATTTGGATGTTCTTTTTCATTATAAGGAGATGAATTAAAAATTAGAGACTCGTTATCTCAAACATAGGTGGAACCTCTACTATTGGATATGTATACTAATCACTTTCATAATCTGTAGGATGTGGTATAAAAAAATATACCTTGGAATTCTCACCCCTTAAGAGATGCATATCCTCTTACTAATAAACCTATTTAAGGTATTTTATGCTCTTTATCATCTTTTACTGGAACTCTGGAAGACTCATGAATATCATGAGAAGCAGTTATGTCATCTCTCATCTATTCCTCTTCAATTGAAACTTCCTTTACACTGTTCCTTTCAATTATTTTATCAAAATCGATTCTTTCTTCCTAATCCATATCCATAGTTTGAGATTAATCCATATCAGAGGAAAAATCAGCATAAAAATGGTTCCAAAACTTGTTTAATTACAACTCTTGTCCATAGGGTTTTGAGACTGGATTTAATTTCAAATAGGGTATATCCTTATTAGAAACCCACATCCTTTACCATCTATTCCAACTGATATTCATCCTCTTATTTGTGTAATGATTAAAATAGAAAAAACATAGAATGATATTATTTTAATCTCCCACTAAAACTAGTCTATTATTTTCCAACAATGTAGAAATTAATTTAAATTATGGAAGGGTGTTGAAATAAGAGGATGGTTTTTTAAATCCTCCATATGTATCATTAGGAAATTACATAGAATTATTTGAATCGATGTACACTTTTGTATAAAAATAATAGATATATAAGAATAATAAAACTAAAATATCTATTTCTTGGTCTAATATATTATTTAATGACCATTCATATAATTTTGTATTCCGAATTTAGATTCTTTCGAACTGGACAACAACATGTTTTTTATCTTTCAATTCCTGTAACACATTTCCAATTTTAAAATGGGGATGATTCATTGGGTATGCGATTTGGTAGTCTATATATTCTTCAATATGTTGATCACTTAGACATTTATCCTAAAATGTTGGTTTAAAAATTTCTTTTTAACCATCAATAACTGTTTGAATAGCATCCTCATAATCACCGGTTTAAAACACCATGTTTAGATTAAAATCAATTAATAGGGTCAGATAGAAATGTATATTTTCATTTTTAAACCACCTTGTCCTATTTTGAGGATAAATTTCCTCCATATAAATGATCAAAAAGTTCTAAACCAATCAATATCAACTACTCTCTTAGATACTACTTCTCATTCTAATATATTTTATTTTTAAAGCATTATTAACTTACAAGAGATGGTTATTGATCTCAAAGACGATTCAAGAGAATAATCATTGAAATATATCTTCAATTCGACTACGAAGAATGAAAATATTAAGTTAAGAGTCAAGGGATTCAAATAAGGTTTCAAAAAATAATATTCTCAAATAGTGTTTTATTCATGTTAAATGTTAGAAGGACAATTCAACTATGATTTTATTCTAGAATATTTTAGGGATTTCATTTTCCATTATCCTGTTAGTGATATTAATGCTAATATTTAATATATTTTTTTTAAAAAATATTATTTATTTTATTAGAGAATAAATATGTAGAATACCTGAAGAAAGTGTATTTTAATAATCTAGAGAAATATAAAGTAAAATATTAAAATATTTCTAAAAATATTTTAAAAAAATTAATCATACATAATTAATGTTTTATATAATTCAATATATCATAATTTAATGGGTTTTAGAAATTAATAGTAATATGATGTTATGTAATAATAAATTCTAGTGTTATATCCCCTTTTTAAAAATGATCAATCAATATATGATGAATTATATCAATATATTTTTCTAATACTGAGAATCACTATTTATAGAAATAGTTTTTGAAATTTTATTATAAAAATTTAGTGGGACATGTATTAATTGATATACATAGTCTAGTAATGTGTGTTTCAACTGCAGAATATATGCCTAAAAACTACCCACAGCTTTTAATCAACTTTAGTGGTGGATAATATAGCATAGTTCTACTTGTTAATACATAACTAAACTAAAGGCATTCTCAAAATGATACATGTTCCAAATGTTCTCTTTCTATCAAACATTCAACCACCAAAATCAACATCTGAATAACTAAATAATTAAAATAAATGTCCTTTAGGATAAAACAATCCAAAATTGGTTATATTCTTAATGTATTTGAAAACCCATTTCACATTTTGTAAATGATATTCCTTAGGGTTATCTTGAAAATGTGCACACATGAACACACTGTAGCTGATATCCTTTTGGGTAGCATTTATGTTTAATAAATTTCCAATCATACCTATGTGTGTTGTTTGATCTACTACTTTCCCAATTTCATTAAGATTCTGTTTATAGATTTTACACATGAGAGTATCACTACACTTGGATCTATCCAGGACAAAATGCTTTAAAAGATCCTAGATATATATGTGTGTGTGTGTGTGTTTAGATTTAATGAAATTCATTTTTATTAAAAAACATAAAATCAAAGAATCTATGTAAACTCACTAGTTAAAATCATTTCAAATACATTTTACAATATAATAGAAAATTAAACACACAATGAGTTTTTGGATGATCCAAAAATAATACCATTGACCAAGATTTATACTAGTAAAACATATTTTGAAAATATTTTTATAAATAATGTAAGTTCATCAACAACATTTGTAAAACCATTGGAAATAATAAATTTTTCCAGGCTATCATACCAAGATTTGGGGGCATGTTTTAATCCCTACATTGCTACTATTAATACAAAAAAACATGATTTGGAAAATATGGGATTAAAAATATAGAGGGATGTTAAAAAAACATCCTCAATTATATAACCATTTATGAATGTGCTCCAAACATCAATTTCACATAATTTAAAATTCAAATGTTCTACATAGACATATAATATTCTACAATCTTCATGTAAAAATACTAGTGAACATGATTCCTCATAGTCAATACCTTCCTCTTTATTGTATCATTGTACATACAGTTTTTCATTATTTATAATTATAGTGACTGATTCATCAAATTTATTCTAAAAGACCCACTGAGGGAAATGTTCGGGAAGTTCTAAGGTCTTTCAACTAGTTCCAAGATATTGTTCCTCTGATAAAATTCAAATCTTATTTCACTTACATTACCCATAATTCATCATCTATTGGTTTTGTGATATTAATAGGGTCATGTTAGTACAAACAAAATTCATGTTAAAAAATATTTCAAAAAGAATATATAGTATGTGTTCTAATATATAGATCTACATCTATAAAATATATGGGATGTTTTTAATGTGCCTTAATAGTTATAGGAATATTAGTATATGATACTTCATTATCTTTTATATTTTGGGGTTCAAACAGTTATCTGTGGGGTGATTTTTCTACAGAAAGTTTCAAGTAATTATTACTAGGTTTGGCATTGATATTTAAATTTGAAATATCCTCTTTATGATTCTATAAAGGGGTTATATGACCTTGTGATTTTTTTCATAAAATTTGACATGTTCATATTCTTCCACAATAATAGTCTTTTATAAAATACCCTTTATTATTTATTGGATGTTTACTAATAAATAATTATTCATTCCCCAATTTTTGATGTAAATTTTCCAAAATTATCCTTTCTATTTAATATAATGATTGTACAACCAATAAATCTAAAGTAGTTAGTTTTTGGTTTTCTCCCATTCCATAACTCATATGGTGTTTCTTCAAATTTGTTACAATAAGAGATATATTAATATTATAGAAACCATTATTCATAGTATCTATCGAAAAATAAACAGTTAAATCATACTTTTTTATCATGGTATGAGAAATGTCTTAAAGAATTATATTTATTCTTTCTACTACACCATTTTATTGTTTTCTAATAGAGAAGAAAATTTGTGACTATAAACACAGTGTGATAATAGTGATTCAAATTCCTCACTTCTTATATTTTTAATGGTAATTATTCTGTGGTTTTCAATAGATATTTACTTTTGGGGAAAATAAGAATGACAACTTCTCTTGTGAGACATAAATAATACATAGGTGTATATAGAAAATTAAACAACTATAATAGAAGAGTATTATTTCCTATTATATTATAAAACCCTATAGGGCTGAAAAAATTCAATTCAAACCAACCTAATGGTTCTATAAGTTGAAAATTAAATATTTTTTTTGAATGATACCTTATGCTACTTCCCTTTTTGAACAGTGGTATAGAACTTTTCTATTGGGAATTACTATTTTGGAAGATACATTAATAATACTTTCTTTGTAATCTTCCAATGTGAGTGAGGGTTATATTTGTATTTGTTGGTCCAAATGGATAACTCAAGGGGGGGGGGGGTAATTGAGTTTCCAAACAAAATTATATTAGAAAAACAATTAATAACTAAAATCATTCTATTTTATACAATCATCTAGTCAAAAAATGTATAAATATATAATTTTATAATTTTAAATCTGTCCCAAAATCTTTATCACTACTCAATTAAAATAAATTTGAAAAATCAATGAATTTTGATACTAATCTACTCATATAAAAAATACTCTATAAAATAAAAATTTATGTTAAATTCTGGTGTATTGTTTTATTTTAAAAAATAGAATTTAGAAAACTAGTTTGATTTAAAATAAATAGAACAAAAAATATTAATCAAAATAGGAATTTAACAAGGGGTTCGTTCTTAAGATGATTCTTAATCCCCACTACTAGTTAATCGCCTTTTTATGTTTTTTATTTTTAAATAAACTGGATTTAGATTTTTAGAAAATATAAAATAGGGTACTCTGGGAATGGATCCTCTTGCATAGCTATTAAAGGGGAAAATTCAAAATACCATGTAACATACAACCTCATACATAGTAATAAATAGAAAAAAATAAAAAAATTTGAGAGTATCAAATATTCTTTAGTTTATCTCGTGATATCGTGTCTCACAAATAAATAGAGTAAAAACACAACTCGAATATAGATAATAAATTGAAAGAGAAATTAGATAAATATGAGAATATTAAGTGTTGTTAAATTTTTATATATTCAATTATTTTATGCCATAAATGTTTTATTATAATATAGATTAGAAATATATGAGTGTTGATTTATAAAAATATAGCGGTATACATATTTTTTAATGAGGCTTATTTATAGTACATGTTCATAAGTAAGATGATATATTATTC
Organism: Viscum album; assembly: GCA_963277665.1. Taxonomy (NCBI): domain Eukaryota; kingdom Viridiplantae; phylum Streptophyta; class Magnoliopsida; order Santalales; family Viscaceae; genus Viscum; species Viscum album. The sequence goes on along the minus strand of OY728165.1, from coordinate 1,890,237,841 downwards.
CTTATGTATGCATGATTTTCTTTCGCCATACATCACATTATTGACATATCATCATAAAAATATCTGTATAAAAAATCTTTCATTAGAGAATAATTAGTGCAGTACTAAGTTAATTTAGGGTTTAAGGAATTATAAAGAAACTAACATTTGGGTATTTAAAATGTGCCAATAATATGTTAGATATAGAAATAATTATTTAAATAAATCATGGTTAGTTGTTATGGAAATTTGGAATGAATAATTGACACAATTGGTTGGAATGGTCAATTGTTGTGGAAATTTGTAATGATTGGTTTATTCTTTTATATGGTCTATTCATTTGTTCTCTCAGTAGTAATTCATATTAATGTGGTTACAATAAGAATATATGTGTTTAGTACATTAATAATTTATTTTTTATATATTTTTTCATGTTAACTAGATTTCTTCATGTGGTAGGTAGCTTCCTTTGCACGACCACTTCACTGATTCACATTTTAACTTTATTTATTCACACCATTAATTATTTATTACTCATGGTTGGAAAATCTCTTCACAACGTAACTGTCTCATGGTGGGATAATTATGCAACTAGTATATATATATATTTAAACCAGGGAATTTTCAAATAAAATTCAAGATTACATCATGAATTAGATAGTTTTTGTTTATCTGACACACAATATATAGAATTTTTATATAAATAGGTTGAGAAAAACTTATGGTATGGTACTTCTATCAATTGACCTTCACAATTAGTTCAAATCCATTACATGGAGTTTTTAGAGAACATATCCTAGCATGCTTGAAGTCGGTGTCATGATACCATTACATTGTCATAAGAAACAGGTACAATATATCCTAGTGGACTGAACATTTTAGTATCATTGGTATACTAGATTCATACAGGAGTATTGTATTACAAATTAAATCACAAACTAAAAAATAATTTTTTTATGATAACATTATTTCATCTACCATATCCTTGCATATCATTCATAGTAAACTTTAGGGAATCCGAGGGAATGAAAACATAATAAGGGAGAACTGAAATTATATTTAAGGGTAATTTCTTAAGAGGTAATAATTAATCAATGAGAATAGTCGATATTATAAGGTCAAAACTGAACACACATTCCATGTATTCAATAATACAAGAAGAAAGTACATAAATAATATATCATGGTAAATACCTACAAACACAAGACATATAATATGGTTGTGTATAAATAATATAGAATGTTAAATAACTAAAAACAAGTGTTGTTTGAATAATTGGACAAGGAATTATCAATATATTAAGGTAATAAACTGAAAAACACTCCCTATATTCAATAAACATAGAATTCAAATCATCTATAGATAATGAGAAAGTATAAATGTCATGGATAAAAACAATAATATTTGAATTCTCAAAAAAGGAAATTCTTAATTATTGGATTTCATGTTTTCATAGTAATGATACCATTACCGTCAAGGAATTTCAAAATACAATTTAGAATATTAGGTAGTAACTCATCTAATTTCCATAACTAATTTGTCTCATGGGAATACTGATACATGGAGGGGATATTTATAACTGAGCCCCACCCATGTGGAACAGATCCAAAGCATCCATCATAAATATAATAATCAATTTAATTATTGAAAAATGTACCTTATCAAATATATGAATTGAGTTAATGATATACATTTATCAATATTTACTTAATAAATCAAATAACATTAAACGTAAACACTCTATTTATAAATTATATACATTTTAATAAATGAAAATATCCATGATAAATTATTTGTATAATTAGGGTAAATTAAATTCTCAATGATCATAGGAAACTGGATATGTCAATGGGACTAACAACGGATTCAAGTAAGTGAATATCAATATTATCCCTACGAAAATCAATCATAAACCATCGATATAGATAATAATAATGATATCAATAATAATATCTTAACTGGAGTAAAATAAAGGGTTTTTGTCATTGAATAAATAAAAAATAACTTTAAAACATTCTTTATGAAAATATCCTTTTGTTTTGAAAATTCAATTGGAAAAATAGTTTATTTGTAAATCACATTAAAAATTACTTTCATTAAAAATTAACCTATAAAACCTGAAATGGAAGATTCAAATAAATGATTCCAGGTAATTATATATATTTCGTACTAGGTAAAAAGGATATTCCTTTTATAAGGTTAAATGTTTATAAAACATTCTTATTAGAAAGTTGATAAGAAGATTCTCTTGAAAAAAATTTAAAATAAAAAAAGGTGAAAATTTATTTAATAAATCATTTTGGAAAGCATAAAAAATTGAAAAACTTTTCATTAAACTAGGTTTATAGAAGAAAATTGGTTCTCCGACTTAAGAGAGAAAGGCTGTCGGGTTTTTGTAAAGACATTTTCTATATACTTTTAGTACCAAAGAGTTTAAAAATAGTAATATTACTTGGGGAAGGTAATTAATATCTAGATGAAAAGAAATAATTCAAATTTAAAATCAAATTACAATTGAGATAAATTAATTAATGATTTAATATATCAAAAATGATGTAGATACACCAGAAAAACGACAAAAGTGGTGAATATGGCATTTATCTCATAGATGTAAAAAGTGAGATGAAAATAGATTAATGTGTGTTTTATTATTGGATAACATACATTAAATTCCTATATAATAGTTTTTATCATTTTACAAACTTATTATAGGACCATATTAAGACTTATGATATCATATATTGTATGATCCAAGACTTTCTGGATGTATATTCATGTTTAATGTCTGGTTTTAATCCCTTAATATCTAATAAATTAATGTTTACTTGGAGAATGATGAATCTGGGTTTTTTCACATAGTATTGAAAATAAAAGGAATGTAAATTTGGGAATCTTGTTCAAGTCACTTGGTTGGAGCATGGTTAGTGTAAACTATGCGAGTGGGGAAGCCAAATTGTGCCACCTTGGAAAGAGGTATTTCAAAAAGTTGGTGCACGGTTTGTAAAACCATTTAGGATCCCAAAATTACTAATTGACTTAGAAACCTATTTAAAAAACTCTAGAGAACAGTTGTCACATTTTTTTGAAAAACATGTGGACAAAGAGTGTGACTCATTAAATGTTTTATTTTACTGTTTTTTCCCTCGGGGTTTTCCTATTGATTCATCACGTGAAACTACCAATGCATCATGGATCATACATTAACTTGTCCCTAACCCATTTATTACATGTCCAAAAAATTACACATATATTTAATAATAAATCTAAACCACAAAAAATTTTCCTTATTAAATATCCGCATTTATTAAATATTATAGATTTATCAATATTTCCTCAATAAATCAATTTAACTTTCAATGTAAACGGTATATGTGAAAATAGTATAATATTTATTAAAATTTATTATCCATAAAAAATAAAAATGAATATTAAAAATAAATATAATTTCTAGTGAAAAAATATATTATGAAATTTATTATTTTTATAGAAAGATGAAAATCCAAAAAAGAATTGAGATTGTAGGATAACTTTTACCGTGGGATAATTTTCATGTCAAATCCCCTTATATGGGATAAGTCAAAGTGAAAATTGAAATACTATGAATTACAAATGAATCATGATAATACATGTAAAAGGGGTAGTATATACAACACATAATGTTGGATTGGTTCATAAAAATAAATATGTCTCAAAGGATTGTAAATTGAGATGAAATCCCATGTTTAACAAATCATTTTTGTTGAAATCTATTTAACATCATGTGTAATGTTTTTATACATGTTATTAACTTATAAAATAAGCATACTAATATTTATAATATTATATATAAACCTACTAAACAAACTTATCACCATTTTTTTTGTAATCATTCATTAGTTTGGTTGTTTTAGGTGTTAATTGCCATATTTTCTAGTATGTTTTGACTTGTTATTTTTTATTCCAATTATTTAGATTGTGGTTTAATAATATATATATTTCAAATAATTATTTAAATATATTATATATTCATTAAATATTTATTCATATTAATCTGTAAAACATGGTGATAGGAAATGTAATAGACCGTTCATAGAGGTGGTTGGTCATATGTATGCAAGAACATTGATTCCATTTTCTTCTCAAATTTAAAGAAATAAAATTAAAATATATATAAATATTACCATTAAAGAATAATATTTATTTTATAAATATCACATTTTATTAATAAACCCATCCTTAATATATTCCATGTAATGTGTGAATGAAACCCAACGCTTGGTGAGGAGGTACCACTCCGTATAGATGAATGACATTATCATATTACAACAAAATAAAAAAATCTTTTATGTGTTATATAATAATTATATTTGATTAATATCATTATATATATATAATATTTAAACATTAAATCCATGATTATTCCCAACCTTTAATGGTGGTAATGAATGAATGAATGACATCAGTTCACGACGTGGTAGTCTGCCGTACGCAGAAATGATGATTTCATAACTGATTTGATAGAAGTGTAAATGGTGTTAGATAGCATCCATAACATAAAAACATATAATTATATTTAATATTATATATTTATAATATAATCATGATTTAATAATAATGGAAGGTGGTCGATAAAGAAATAAAATAAAAACACTTTTAGAAAAAACATTACCTCTTCTTCCGGTATCCTCCAAAAGGTTGCTCTAATAAATTCCAAATTTGGATTTGTAGCTAATATAAGGATTATTTATTGTGTTTATGGAATTTTTGAATTGTTTTTGAATTGTTTTTTTGATCCAAATGGCTAGGTATTTGTAAAGAAGTGGAGAGATTGAATGCTCATTTATTATGGAGAATGAGTGGCATTCTTATAAATACCCAAAAGTATTCACTATTGGAATGTATCTCTTAACTCATGTTCCCAAAAAATTAAAAACTAATTGATTTTAGGGGGAATATTGTTGATACACACATCCAAAACACGAAAAGAAACACATTGTTATCATTTCATTCCTTAACATCTATATTTTCCGCATTTTTACCATTTTGTTATTTATTAAGGAATCAAATTCTCTAACCTAGGTAATTTTTTTATTTAGAATAAATTAAATTAAAAATTATTAGATAATTTATACCCACTAATTAATTGTATGATATTTAATTTATAAAAGTATACTATCATGCATGTTGGAAATTAGTTTTAATTGAACCTTATATAATGTTCCAAAAAAACTACTTTAACATTAACTCTAAAAACACATTTTTTACTATTTTGGGGACAATATGTTAATTTTAGAAGAAAAATTGGCCCATTATAGACCAAATTTTGTATTTTTAACATTTAAAAATAAATTGGCCAATGATAATATTTTATAAATTTTAAATCATTTAGAAAATATAATTTTTAATAAAATAATATTAATTCTAATTTTGAAATTATTTAATTAATTTTAATTTAATAGAATAAATAAAATGATTTGATTTAAATATATTATTTGAAAATGAGTATATGATGATTTAATCATATAAATAATTAATTTCAGTCAATAATTCATTCAATTCACTTGACTTTAAATATTTTTAGTATCATTTATTTTATTTAATTACTAACTAAATAATTACAACATTGGCTTCTTTTAAGCATTTAAATTAATTAATAAATCTCCAGAAAAAAAAATTATAATGAAATTATAATATCATTTATATTTAAAAATAATGTACACAAACAAAAACATTTTATATTTTCCTTTATCCCAAACATTTGTGGAAATTAAAAGCATGGAAAAAATCTTTTATGAAGTATTATTTACATAACCTATTATATGGGATAGTTTCAAGATGTTGTATCCCAATAACTCAAAAAAATATTTAATAATGTATTAAGGGTCTGAATTAGTCCATTAAATTAGTTTGGGACATGTTGATAGGTCATATTACATCTTTTATTCTATATTTAACCTTTATATAAGCACATTTTCACATTAATCACTATAATTAGTTTTAACTAATTTCACAAATCATTATGGTCAAAAATTACGTTTTGATTATTAGATAATATAAATTATTATTATTAAAAATAGTTAATATTTTTTCACATATTCCACTCATATCATTGGTTTTATACAATTTAAACCTAATCCTGCAAACAAAACTAGAAAAGTTTTTTTCAAAGTGAAAATGTTCAAAAGTTTCCTATGTTTTTATATATAAATTGAATATAAATATTATTTAAATGGCCTATATTTAATTAGAAGTTGTGTTATTCATCATTTTTACTTTTAAAAATAAAAAATATAATTTAAGTAGATAAATTATTTTGATTAAATTTCAGTTTTAAATAAAGACACATTTTTTCACCATTCATAAAAAATGAATCTTCCATAAAAAATACCAAAAAATCAGCATAAAAAATTTTGAAATTATAAATTTAAAAATTAAGATTTTTTTAAAATAAAATTTATAAAAGTGTCAAAATTTTGTGTTAAATTAGGTGTTCTGTTATAAGGTGAAAAAATTATCTTTAGAAAAATTCATCTTTTTATCAGTAATTTTGGGTTACTTCTTATATTATGACCCTCAAATCAATTGTATGAATGTTATTTTTAAAAATGTATTTGAATTTCATAAATATCATTAAATAATAATAATTAATGAAATTTATAAAGATAAAACACCTCTGAAAAAATGTACACAGTTTATTATAAAAAAAAATTTATATTAAATTGGTTATTATTTTCATTTTTAATTAATTGGTAACCTATGAATTAATTTTCATATTTTTAAGCCAAATATTTTTCATACGTTATTTAATCTTATACATGATTTAAATTTTAAAATCTAAGAGTTATTTTTGTTCTAAATAAAAAAATTAACATTATTTAGTTAATCATTGGTTTTCTTGTAATACAAGCTATTGAAGAAAGTCGTTGTTATGTGTAATGCAAGATAACTCAGTTTTTCATGAAATACAAGCTATATCAGAAATTAATTTATTTGAAATAGTAAATATATTGTAATGTATTGGTATTCTATATCCCTTATACACTTGGTTTTTTGTGTCATAATTTCAATGAAATACAAAGATCTTATTTTAAAATTACAGGGTGTTACATTACTCTTTATTATTTTTGTAAGAATCATAGAAGTAACATAAAATTATCATTTTCAGAAATATATTTTACCAATTCATGAATCATGGTAAAAATTTCATTAAACTTGAGGTACATATCAAAAATGGATTCATCAATATTCATCTTGAAAGTATAAAATTAAACATTATTAGTTTATAAACACATTAATTTAGGATTATAAGTTACTTTGTGAGGAAAATCCAATGTATCCCATATATCAAAAAAAGATACATAAAAAGATATACTATAGAATTCATAGTCTTCTAAATTAAAGACTAATTAATTCATATGTATATAGTTAAAATCATATGATTCCATAGTTACAATCTTCCTAGAATATCTAAGAATATGATGTTTTTCTTATTTATCCTTAATTACAGTCAGTATATCAAAGACCAACCTTTCTAAGGGAATTTTGTCTTTTAATTTATATTGAGAATAATTTGTTACATTAATATAAGGTGTCTTATTAGTGGTATCTCTTTCTTGTCTGTAGTTATCCATATAAATATAAATTTATATAAAATTTAAATTTACAATCTTTAAAAAAATCACCGTATAAATATTTTAAAAGATATGTGATTACAAGTTCTTGTTCATGTGGAAAACTCTAGATGGAGGAGTTATAAATTCTGTTCCAAATAATATTTTTTGAAAAAAATCAAAGCAAAATCCCATAGTTTCATATAATAACAAAGTTTTAAAAAATAATAATATAATATTTTATTATTTGAAAATATTCTTAAATTCATGATCATATATTAGTTAAAAAAAATTGAAAATACTTTTACTTATTAAGGAAATCTACTCATCTCAAACATAGTATATAAAACACTAATTTAATATAACTATTAATGTAATGTTTTTGTATAATAAATTAAAAGTAATAAATATCTATTGATTTATAATAATGAAAATAAATAGATAAAGCATAATAGAAATTTAATAAATAGTTCAGTATCAACCAAATACTTAATCCACACCACTTAAAAGTAGTTAATTAATAAATAAACTTATCCACAACCAATATTGGGTTTCATAGAAATTTATATACTAGGAGTTCTAGAAATAAATACACATTCACAATTATGTTTTTGATAATAACAAAATACCAGGTCACACAAGAACTCTTACACTTTTATGTATGGGAATAAAAATGAATTTTTTTTAGAGAGTTCAATGTACTGTGCTATTTATCTCAAGATAATATTTTTTACAACTAAATTTAGTAAAACAATACACAAATAGAATATAAATCTTAAACATATAGAGAATGAGAATAAAGGTGAGAATATGAATTAAAACTCAATCTATAAAACATTAGTAGTTTTGAGTTAATGGATTTTTATTTGAAACGTTCTTGAAAAAGTTTCACAGTTAGTTCCCAATAACATATAGTTATAGATATTTCTAAACAAGTCTTATTTTATAAATATTAACATGGGAATTATCTCCTTCTATTTTATATGGATGTATGAGTTACCTTCTCTCTAATTTAGATGATTTTCATTTATTATTAAATAGACATACGTTTAAAATTACCCATTGGAGTACAATCAATCCAGTCTAAAATACACCAAAACATCACTTAATAATACAAAACATTTCCATTTGAGATTCCAAATTCTCCACTAAAATGTTATATGTAAAAATATTTGTTTACATAAAGTATAATTAGTTGGCATAATAACTTGGTGTGGTTGGTTATCATGATCAATTGAGGCATCAATTTTTCACGGTCGGTTCAATATTTATTGTTTAAAACTCATTTGTTCTTGATTCAAGAATTCCTCTTCACAAGGGTTCTATAATAATATATGTTATTAGTATATTAATTAATGAAAATTTTACATACATTGGTAGAATAACTTGATGTCTTTGTGTATTAGGTATTATCCTTTACACAGTCACTTCACTAATTCAAACACTGGCATTATTACTCTAGAGATTTAGTTATTTTGTAATCAGTTTAGGTACTTCCCATAATGTGTTAACAATCATATGGTATGTTGGTTATACATTGGGTATGTTTATCTTTAATTTAAGGAAAGATCAACTCCAATTCATGGTTAGTTTATGATGTTGATAAATTCTATTCATATGACATGCTATATATAGTTTTTTTCAGGTGGTCAGGTGGAGTACGACATGAGGTATGTTTAAATGGTAAATTAACATGAATGGTCGGTTCAAATAATTTATATGGTATGAAAATTACACATGCACTAGGTCATTACAATAAGTTACAGAATTAGCTTATTTTTCAGGTTTGCATGAAAAATCATTTAGTAATAGAAAAAATGAAAATCATTAGTAATAATAAAAAAATAATTTTGGATCATTAAATTTAATAGGGGTTTGAAAAATACAATAATATTATATACTATTAAAAATAAATCAATATTTATGAAATTCACTTAAACCACATATAATTTTAAAATATAATAAATTTAAATAAATAGTAAAAAAATTCATTATACAAGGTAGTAAAAAACAAAAAACAATTATAATTAATATTTTTATAATAATTATATTCAAATTTAACATGATAGCCATAGTATAATAATTTTGATATGAAAATAAGATTATATATTAAACCATATACAAATATGACTTTAGAAATAAAAAAGTACTAGAATTACTTATTTGACCGAGGTCAATTTTTTTGAATTTGTAACTTTCATGAAAAATGAAATTTTTATTATCATCATTGATAATGTCATTAATTTTTATGTTGTACCCAATTAAATGTTTAGAAAATAAACTATAAACATACCATAATTTCTTACTGGTAATCTATAATATGGTTTACTATGATAATGGTAACCAAAAAATCATTTCGGTACCCATATTTTATTGACTCTATAAATGTTTGTAATAATATCCTTAAGAAAACAAATTTCAACTAGTTTTCGATTAAAAGAATTTTTAATTTTATGAAAAAAAATTATTGGGTTCAAAATAATAATAATTATCTTCAAAAATGGTAGAGCATTAACTAAGCATAAATGTGTTCTTTTAAATAATCTTTTTTCCAGAATGGTAACTAATCCAAGTGGTATACAAGGGAGTTTTTTTTTTCAATAATCATGTGAAGTGTTTTTCATAAAAAATTGATTCATTATAGTTCCCTTATTTATCATGTTATTTTACATTTCTATTTCATTACTTTGATTTAATAATGGTGGTTTTATTCTTTTTTCTAGTGAAAGTTATAAATAAAATGAGAAGAAAAAGCATATTGCTTATTTAAATTTTTATATTTGTCCTTAAGATCATTGAATGTTTCTTGAATAATATTATGATAATAAATAAATCCCCACTCAAAATATTTCATCATTTTATTTATTACCAAAATGAATTTAAATATTAATTGGAGATGTGGAAATAGTTTTTAATAACATAGATGTGTTTCTCAAGAGAAACATGATAGTTATCCCAACTTTCTCTTCTCTACTCGATTTAAAGTCACTTTAACTATCATTATAAGAAATATAGGTTTCCTTATTATATAATTTACCTTATATTATATGATATTTATTATATTTTAGTTTGGGAAATTATTCCATGATATATATTTTAATTTTTCACTAAAAATAGGGTTTATCATTAGTTGGATCGTCCATTTTAAACTCTTTCATCTAATTTCCTCTATTTTTATAACCACCATTATAATTTCATTTCTTGAATAATTTCATAATATTGCTTAAATTTTTTAACTTTCTAGAAAGGGGAGTTATTTCCTCATCGATATTAGGAGGTGATTAATTATCAATTGAGGATTCATATTTGATTTTATCTTTTAGCTTTGACTTAAAAGGCTTGAAGTCTATTAACAATATCTTTGGTGTATCACCTTATTCATTAATCATTTTTATTTAATCATCATATATCATAATATTTCTAATAATTTTTATGTAGTATTTTCCTGATATTGTGGGATTCTCCAAATGAAATAGAGGTTTCCCTCCACTTATCATATAGACATTTCAGAAGTCTCATCACTTCATATTTGCAATAAATATTCTTCCCAAGGGAATATATCATCTTCAAAATATTCTTAAACTTGAAATTATTATCAGAAATGATTTTTTCTGGTTTAATTTAGAATTTTTTATATTTAGTGGGATATGTATTCAGGTTCTTGTCTATGAAATTGGAAATTTCTTCATAAAAATCTTTCGGTTTTCTATCATATTTCAAAAATAATAGAATAAGAAGATATTATATAAAATTATTATTCTCTTAATGAAAAATATAATGTATTAATGTCTTCAATATTTAGTGTATATATATATGTTTTATATTATCATCCCATGTTTTTCTTTTAGTTTTAGGATATATTATATTTTTCATTTTTTTAGTCTAAATATTAAGTCCCACGACCTCTATATGTTTTTTAATTTTGTTATCCCATTTAAAATAGTTGGTAGCATTAAAATAAATATGATTATTATAATTATCTCACACAATATTATTATGTCCAATAATTAAATAAATTCGTAACAAATTGAAATTATTTTATTTTCATAAAACATGATCATAGAAAAAAGTAGTTTGAAAATTACTATGAAACCAAATGGTGGTCCTAATGGAAAACTCAATAGGGGTGAATTGAGAATCCAATTAAAAACACCTATATAAGATGATATAAAACTAAAATGACTGAATTTATAAAATTGACATAGTTAACTAAAACAATAGAGTTATATAAATTTATCTTTTCAACAAAAATTATAGAATCACAACTTAGTTAAAAAAAAATTAAACACTATTTTATATTGTAAATTTTTTTTATTAAAATGAAACTAAGTATATAAAATATTTATTCAAATTTACGATAATAGTAAATATTTTTAATAATTTCTATAATATAGATAAATCTATGATTTGAAAAATAGAGTAAAAAAATGTACAAAAGAAATAAATACAAGGTTCATTATAAATCCATGGCATAATCGCTTTTACATAGATGTCACCCACTTCAAATAAAATTAGTATAAATTAATATAATCCATAACCTAGATATGATTTTGAAAAACATCACACAAGACTCATTGGGCCACACATATCTTGTTCCAAATAATATTAGGGAAAAATAAATAAATAAACTAAATGTAGGAATTCCAAGAAACATGGAATCGTACAAATTTATTCAAGGGAAATGGATAAAGAAATGTGAGAGAGTTTCTTAAACTATATTGTTTAGTTTATGAGATTGTACTACAAGGTAAATAGTCTATAAAACACACATCTCAATAAAATTAAAAATAGAGTAATAGAGTAAAAATAATTTGACATTGCATAGTATATTTTCCTATTGTTTTATATAATATTATTCTCTTATTTTTTCATATTTTATTTTATAATTTAAGTGATAAGTGTTTCAATTTTCTAATTATTATTAATTTATTTTCTAGTGAGAAACTGATTTTACAGAAATTCAAAATAGATTACATATTAATTATTTTTATTCAGGAAACATTTTGATGTTTCTATGATACTCTCATTTATGACAAATATAATTCAGTTATTTTAAATGTAAAACCATTTTATGAAAATATCCATCGATAAATAATCATCAAGACCGACATAATTCGTTTTGAAATCCAATCCCAATAAATGATTCACACTGGAATTTAATTTTATATAGAGATGTGGTTGGATTAATATTTTTAATAACATAATAATATAATACCTACAATTATACATTGTTAATATAATTTTCCCATGTCAACACCTAGAATCACATCAATAATATATATATTCTATGATATATCAATTGTTTGATCAATTTTACCTATAGTTGATCATATTGTTCATTTGGTTGATAATTTTTTTGTACGATCGATCATTTTTAAATACAACCAATCATATAATAATACAATCGTCCCAATACTTTCTCAATATAGGGAATACAGACATGGTCTCTTAATTTGGTATTGTAATCAAACGATTACTTGGAGATATTCTTGATAGACCCATGCCTTTCCCCTTAATCCTTTCCGGTTGATAAATTGATCATGAAGTCAATTTGTTAGGGATGTTTTCAATCTATGATTTACTGAAAAAACATATATATGTGCAGTTTATTTCTATATAACATGTGTTCTCTCAGTTCCCTCTTATAGCCTCTTAGCTTCAATTCAATAAATTCACAATGAATGACCATATGATTTTGTTGTCTATTTCATATACCATTCCATCGAAAAACGACATTTTAAAATTTTCATTCTTTCCTAGAAAAAAATTACATTCAAAGAACATAAAATATATTAGAAATAATATATACATAATTTTTTATTTTTAAAATAAGTAATTATTTGAATATAAAAACAAATAACATTTTTATTTAAGGATTATTTTCCAAGAGTTGATGGATTCATTTACTACTATGATAGATAACAAAAGAAAATGTATATACATGATTTATTTCAATTTAATAAGAAAAATTTAAACCTCTGGTTCTGATTTGATTCATTTTTATTTCATCCCATACTACAAAAATAAAAATTAATTTTTTTCATGCTTAATGCAATACAATGAACACATAATAGATCATAATATCCATAATAGAAATTCAATTCACTCCCCTTTTATCTATATTTATACCAAAATGAAAATTATTTGAATATGTTATCAAATACGGAAAAATATTCTTCTAGGGAAATAATAAACTATTATCCAAAATTTATTAATAAAACCAAATATTTAACAAAAATCACCACATAAATAGATATCCATATATCTCAAATAAACTCATTAACATCAACATTAATGAATGTATTAATGTAAATGGTTATCTCATATCCTTAAATATACATCTCTAAAAAGCTTAATTTCATTATTCCCTAATAATACTTAATGTTAATCCTAAAAGTTATATATGTTTCAACCCAATAAAAAGTATCCCAAAATAACATCAATCACTTTGAAATCCAAAAAATACAAAAATATTTGATCCTTTAAATTTCTTCCTAAAATCAACTATATAATTATCATTCAAGTCATTTAATTTCAAAAATGTCATTCTAACTAAGTCATCATATTGGCTAGAGGTAGGCACTATAACTATATCACCCATTGTTTGTTAATTAGAGCCCCATGGTATTTCTATATGTGATGGGATATATCCTAGCATGCGGGTTATCATTTTTCTAAAAAAGTATTAATATAATTCCTATAATGTTATAAAAAATGTGAATGACATCTTCAAAATTGCATTAATCCTCAAGTCTATTTTCAACCATTAATTTTTTCTATACAACTTATTATTTTTTTAAAATAAAATATTCTAAGGTCACTATTATTTACATAACATGAAATTGAATATTAACCTTAAAGGGTATCAATAACATTAATCATATTTCCAAAAAATATAAAGTCATTATTCATCAAATAACCATTTCAGAAAAACATAAACTAAACCAATGTGTTGTATTCCCAACAAATTTTCCCAAAATATCCTCAATCTTATTAAAATATCATCCAATAAATAGTAAAATGGGTGTCCATGCCTTAGAATATATGATAAAATTTAGACCTATCAACCCATGAGACACTAAGATTATCTCATATAACTATATCATATCATAAAATTCTATAGGTTATAATTTTTCATTCTCCATAATGATTTATAATGAAAATTTGAATTAAACCAAGCATATCCCCCTTTAGTGTCTAACTATATGCATAGTGAGGGTACACTCACTATCCACCTTATCATAGGATGAGATGTACTATTGAACCATTTTTAGGGTTTTTACCCCATGAATAATTTTTTCCAAGACTACATCATTTTATAGTGTCTATATAGGGATTCATGTCACGAATAAACCTAGGTCTACCCCGAAATGGTCACTCGAGCTGATCTATGGAATAGTTCAAGTGGTTTTCCTAATCCTCTTGGGATGGCGATAAGTATAAAGGACATCAATAGTGAGATGATGGGAACACTTTATCCTAATATAAAAATTTTAAAAATGAAAATAAATATATATTTAAAATATAAACATGGTTACCAATCAAAACGTCATTTTCTCTAAAACTGAAAATTAATCATGATAAATAACAAATATATAAAGAAAAACATAATACTAAACCTGAAAATTACAAAATCTTGATCTGACTCTGATGTTCACTCTCTAACCTATATCCAACTATAACCCATGGTGATGAAACCTAACCTAGAACCTATAGTAGAAACTAAATATAATAAATAACAATAGGCGTGAGTATTAAAAATCATTGGGTAAGACCAAAAAAATCCATTACAAATGCATTTCCTTTCAATAAAGAAACATTGATTTTTGTTTTGAAATAAATAATAAACAAAATATGTTTTTTTCACTTTTCATTTTAAATAAAGAAAATCACAATCCATTTCCCGCATAATTTAAAATGAGATACCATTCTTAAAAGATAATTATATTATTAGAGAAAAAGTAAATGGGAACCAAATGGAAAATGTTCATTTTTTCGTACAAGAGGGAAAAGAGGAAAAATTAATTCTTTCAAAACATTATTCTTGAGAATTTTTTAAGAACCATACATTCGATATTTACTAAGAAGATACCATAAATCATGAGCAAATATTATGATCACACAAGGAGGGAAATGGGATAACAATGCTCAAGAAACCATGGTAGCAGAGATATAAAAGTCATCAACGTAAAATAATCTCGTACCATAGGAAACATGGGAACATAGAGAAACGCATAGGAAAATATTGAACATGATATACATGTCAGTCATCCCGAATACATGCCTTACCTGAAGAAATCATAACACCCAAATTATTGATCTCGCCCTACCTAGCATGACCAAGGGGAATAATCCCAAAAAAGATAGTACATACTAAGGGTCACTATCTTGTGAGTAATCTAAACTAGTGACTAAAAGTTTCTCAAAATTCCTCATAGCTATTCTAGGTTCCCATTTCATGTTCACAAATGGGTGTTCCAAATAAATACAAGCAAAAAATCTTACATATATTCCATCATAGATGTCACACAATCTACAAACACCTCGACCACACCCCGATTTAGTCCCTTGAAAGTAAATAATAATCACACAAGTTATGACCCAAACTAAGTACACTCACATATCCTTGTCACCTAATAGGAAAAGTGACTCATTCCAAGAAGTTTTTTCCAATGAAACCATATCAAAAGTTCCAATAAAGCATCATAAAATTTTCACACATCAAACCTTTCTTTAAAGATCCAAACAAAAGACTCTTTGAAAAAGGAACCTTTGGAAATCCATTTTAGAAACCCAAACCATCACATAAAATTACAAACACATTTACAAGGGCTAGTCCATAATTTTGTTAAGAACTTGGTGTGAAAACGCAAATAAAACCATTTCAAAAAATTAAAATCCAGTTGAAATAACTTCATCTGACATCAAAAATTATTTTTAAAATTTTTTCATGACTAATTGATATATATAGAATGTGATAAAATCATGTAATCAATATAATATTGAGTTTAGAGGAAGAATAAAAAGGTATCTTATCTCAAATCACTTCCACTTCAACAACCCCCAACCGAAATAACTCCACAAATGTTCTGAGAAGTAATAACGTCCCAAAAGAACCCTAAGAATGAAAAAACCAAATTTTTCACCACCCTAGGTATGAAAATTCTCTAAAAATTTCTACTAGTGTTAGTGAAGAAGGGGTAAAAGGGAGAAAAGAAAATAGGAATGAGAAGGGAGTCATAACATTTTGATCTAGGTGAAGAATCACCATGAAATCACCTTCAATACCACATAGAGGTTCTTATATGTTCAGAAAAACCCATATAAGACATATAGGTTGGAGGAGTTTGAATGTGGATCCATGAGGATATACCCTAAATAAAAATAAAGAACAAACCCAAACATACCCTTTCTCATGTGGGTTGAATGGTTATCTTTCACAGTTTAACAAACCCTGCATAAACTATGGGATTTTCCACTTTCCAGTGCTTCACAGGCTGCACACTTAAGTTTTATAGTTAGTTAAACGGTCTTCCAAATGTGTGACCCCCTGTACACTTACCTACATGATTAAACTAATATTACGTATTTACCACAGGACCCGGATAAAGTCTAAAAAATCACCCTTTTCACCTCAAAACTCATCTAACTCAAGGGGATGAACCATCCAACAATCATAACCCATAAAAAGGATACATTAGGAGTGTTAAAAAATAATTTTCCGGGACACCACCTCCTCATACCTTCCCACTAACAATCTACAAGGCCAAATTCCACCCAAAACATCAAAGACTCAAAATTAAAATGAGGAACACATAAGGTACCAAATTAAACCCAGAACACCTGGATCATAATAAGAAAACTAAGAACAAAAAGATAATTTGAAATAAAGAGTATAATTGAAAATTTGGGTGTGATAATTCTCCCCACCATTACTCTTTCAACCCATAGAAATCCACAACATCTTCCAATTGATCAGTCAAAGAATAAGTATTTTCCCATACACCGAATCCATCCTCTCGAACCAAGAAAAACTCAACCACATCCAAATAGAACTTATTACTCTTTCATAAAAAACACACCAAACCAAAACCATTTCATACTAGAATAACATCTAAAATTAATCCACATTCTCAACATGGGAGGCTGGAATAGGCTCCCTATTATTAGGAAGCAACAAACACTAATCGTATTTGGATGAAACTTTGCTAAGACCCATAGTGGATCTCCCCACCATTAATAACTAACTAGCATAAACCGATAACACGAGAAACATAGAAAGTCCAACATGAGCCAACATAATAACTATTCCACATGGACCAAAAGCTCCACTAAAAGGGGTGGAGGTGGAAGAATACAAAAGAAACACTAATCAAAACAACAACCAAGAGCCAACTAATAATAAAGGAGGAATTTTAAATAATATAGAAAACTACAAGAAGAATATATAGACCATCTACTCCCCAATGGAGGAGACAAGAACTGAGCCAAAGCTGCCCACACCCTAGAGGTTTCCTGACTACATGAAAGGCTTCACTCAAAGACCTATGGAAGGAGACATGGTTTTTGAAGTATCTTTTACCCGTAAATCATAAGAAAAAAATAACCTATGACCAAAATAAGAATGTAAGTGATACACATGGAATACAGATCCAGTTTGAATAGAATAAATTTTGAGCTTCCAAAAGGAAACACAATTCTATTAAAATATGAGTTCTTAGAAAATTCACAACATATATTCTTTCAATTCAATGATAATGAAATTCCATAGAACACATCTATAAAAATCATTATAATAAGGAAACATTAAAATTAAAAAGACTCTAATCTTTGCCCAAATAGTTCCCTACTCATAAAAACATATTGGGGTTTCATTAGAAGAGTTGGATCTAGCTATATGATGCTTCTTGGAAACACCATGACCATCATTTAAAGTGACCTAGGTTCCCACAAGCATGGAAGGACTACAGTGCACTTGGAAAATGATGAATTTTTATGACTATGCTTACCATAATGATTAGACATAAGGATATGGCACCCTAAAGCAATTGTTGGATGTTCTAAAGGCATCTTAATTCCACTACTAAAACCACCAGTATCAAGACACTTCACATTATTCTTACAAGAATACCATTCATCATTTGAAGAGGCTGGATAAAGGTCATCCATCTCAAGCACTCTTTCTTGAAAAACATCAACATGTGTTTTTTTCCTCACCACATCAGAAAAAGAGGTTATGTTGAGCTCTGACACCTTCAACTGTAGGTTAGGATAAATCCCATAATCAAAATTTTGAGCCTTTATGTGATCATTCACAATATACCTTAAATCATATGGATCTTGATCTATGATTTGATGATGGAACACCAAGACCGATCTAACACCATGATGAATACATCACATCTTTATCCCCTTCATCACCTTCTATATCTCAAAAAAGTAATTTTGGTTGAACGATGAATTGAAGAACTCCCTATTAAGATTTTATGTAAGATTATTTTGAGAAAATAACATCCACCAATTATAGGTTGGATCATAGAGCATAAGTGTAAAAAAATTAACTTTAATGACTCTGGAAACTCAGGGAAACAAAATTTTATATCAATCAATCTCATCCACTCTTCTACTTTGAGAGGATCTTCTGGACTATAAAATAGAGGAGGATTCAACTTCTGAAATTCAAGAACATTTTCTATGTTTGATCATCTATAATGTTTTGTAATGGTGAACTACCTTAATATGTACCTTGGGTATCCATCAAATATTATTGGGGGTATACACTAAGAATCAAGAAAATAATGAACTCAATCAACACTAATCAATCCACACAAATTTCTAAATCTCAAAACACTGAATAAGAAACCTCACTCCCAAAACACAAGAATACCAAATCCCAACCTCAACTTCTTTTCCAATATCAAAATAGAACATTCAACCTATGTATTCACATTTTAAGACACTTGGTCACTATACATGGTTAGGCTACATGGTTTACCAAAATGTACCCCAACTTTGTGACCCATACTGGAAAACATTGGCACTCACATGGTTTACAAATCATACGCCAACCATAAGGAATGGTTTTTTCTGAGATAGTGGATACCCAAATGCATTAATAAAAATTTACTAAAATTTCATGGAATGTTCACCCTTTACTAGAAGCAAACCAAATCTCACATGGTTACCTGGAGTAAGTCACACAGTTTTCCCAAACCATGTGTTGACCGTACACCAAGAGGAAACACCCCCAAAACTCAAAATTTAAATATGAATCACCCAAAAATAAAAAGGGAACCAAGATAAATTGAATAAATCACAATAAAACAAATTTATCTCCTTGAAAATATTTCCACTAATTCCAAAAAAATCATTTCATCAAGAATCATTTGACTAAGAACTCATCTAAACTTGTTTAGAATGAATTGGAAAACTCTCTTCAAAAGAATTTCTATTTTTCAAACCAATGATTTTAATCAACTCTAGATTTTGAATATAAAAGCCCAATTTTATAAAAAAATTTCCATTTACCCACAATAATCATTTTATAAAAACCCACTTTTCTATGTCTTCATTATAGTAAATTATGAAAATCCATTTTCCACTTCATCAAACAATGTCCTTACCATTTTAATTAAATCCTTTCACAATTCCAAAACATGAGGTTTCAAAAATATTTTCAAAAGCAAGAAATACCAAAAACAACTCACAATGGGGAACTAGTTTTAATGGGGGACTTTGGCATATGGTTTTAGGCCACATGCCAATCGCGCAACTACCACGGGGAGTCCTTTATGACCAGACCTCCAGCTCTAGATCTTTTTCCATGCCCTAAGATATCATGAATTCCATATTACCAATTATTTTTCATTTCCAAACACCAGACAATCCATAAGAATCAAAGAAAACCAATAAAATATGACTTACCATGGAAACCAAAAGATCGGAACGAGCAAGGATTCATGACGTCATTCCCATTTCTACCTATTGAGTCTCGACAGTCATACTCCATCTACCTTGACATTCCCAAGTAACAAAGGGATGTCTAAAAATAAAGTTCCCCAAAAGAGTAGACCTTCTTTGATACCATTTTGTCATGAACCTACCCATGTCAACCCTAAACTGGTCACCTAAGCCGATCAGTGGCATGGCCTTTGAGGTGTTCCCGATCCTCCTGGGCTAGTGAAAATCACTAAGGGAAGACAAAAAGTGATGACAGGAACAATTTATCCAAAAATAATAAATAAAAAAATGAAAATAAATAGAGTAATCCATTATAATAATTCTTACCAATCTGAACATCATTTTCACTAAAACTGAAAAGACAACAAGAGAAATAACAATGTTATACAGAAAAACTGAAAACTAATCCTGACAACTACAACATATGCATGTGACCCCTAGGGTAACTCTCTAACCAATAAATTACCATCACATGAGGTGATGAAACTCAATCAAGAACTTTTAATAGAAACTAAAAACAAGAAATAACTATTTGCATGAGTATAAAAACATAGTAGGTAAGCTCAAATAAATCTATTCCCAATTCACTTCCATTAAATATTGAAACATGGATTTTAGGGTTTAAATACACTATATAAATTTAGTTTTTTACACACTTTTCATTTTAACGAAATAAAATCACAATCCATTACCCTCATATTTTAAAACTAGCTGCCTTTTATAAAAGAGAATTATTTTCTTAGGGAAAAGGGAAAGGGAACCAAATGGAAAATGATCATTTTTTTATACAAGGGAAAAGGGGGGAACCTTAATTTTTTCAAAATATTTTTAGTGATATATTTTAAAGAAAAACCACAAATTTTATATTTACCAAGAAAGCACCATAAATCAATAACAAAGAGTATGATCACATGAAGTTGGAGGTGGGCTAGATTTTCTCAAGAAACCATTCCAGGAAAGACATCTAAATCTTCCACCAAATAAAATATAGTTCTAAAGGAAACATGGGAAAATCTTAGAACTCATAAAAAAATATAGAACATACTATACTTGTGACTCATCCTCAATGCATGACTCGATCGATGACATCATAAGCCCAAATTCTCGATCACACACTACCTGACCTGATTAAAGGGCACAATCCCAAAGATTATTGTCCATACTAACCAACACTATCCATTTTAAAATATAAAAAATTATATATAATGTTATTAGAAGTCCCTGTAGCTATTCTAGGTTCCCATTTCATGTTCAAAATGGAGTGTTCCAAACAAATCCAAGGAAAAAACCATACATATATTCCATTATAGAAGTCACACAAACTGGAACCACCCTGGCCACCCCAAGGAGTAGTCCCTTACCATTAAAAAATCATCACATTGGGGAAGTCCAAAATCAAGGAAACTCCCATATCTTTGT
Organism: Viscum album; assembly: GCA_963277665.1. NCBI lineage: Eukaryota > Viridiplantae > Streptophyta > Magnoliopsida > Santalales > Viscaceae > Viscum > Viscum album. Next base: position 1,890,215,894 of record OY728165.1, on the reverse strand, counting down.
AATCCAACACGGAAAGTGACTCATTCAAAGATGAGTTTCTCAATGAAACCATATCACCAGTTCCAATCCAGCCTCATATAATTTTCACACATCAAGCCAATTATTAATAATCCAAAAAAACCCATTTTCAAAACAAAATCACATTTCTAAACCCATTTTAGAAACCCACATATTTATTAAAAATCCAAGACACATTTACATGGGAAAACCTGGAATTTCATCAAGAACATGGTGTGAAAAACCTAATACTTCCATTTCAAGTAATTACAATCAAGTGGAAATGAACTCATTTCACATTAAACATTAATTAAAAAATAATCCATAACGAATTGATATCCATGGATGGTGAAAAAATCAAGAAATCAATGTACTATTAAATTTAAAGTAGAAATACAAAGGGATCCTACCTCAAATTACTTCTGCTTCAATAATACACAACTGAAAAGACTCCACAACGGTTATAGGAATTAAGAACATACCCAAGGAACCCTATGAAAGAAAACCCCCAATTTCACAGTATCCTAGGTATGAAAATCCATGAAATGTGTCCAATAGGTTTATAGGAGAAGAGGAAATAGTGAGAAAAACAATAGAGAAGGAGAAGGGATCCAAAATCTTTTGATCCAGGGGAAGAATCAACAAGAAATCCCCTTGAATCACACTTAGAGGGGATTGAACGTTCTAAAACCCCCATGGAAGGCATCTATGTTGGTATAATTTGAATAGAGTGTCCATGTGGAGAGACCTCAAATAGAAAGATGATAAAAAATACAAAATACCCTTTCTTGAGTGGTTTTCATAGGTATCTTGCACAGTTTAACAAACCATGTGAAAACCTTGTGATTTCCCACTACCTAGTCCTACATGAGAATCACACATATGTTGTGTGGTTATTTGATCCTTGTACCAACCACAAGACCCCCTACACACTTACCTAAATAATTAAACTAACTGTGTTCCATAATAGTGTGACCTTGAAAAAGTCCCCCAAAATCAACCTTTTCACCCCAAAAATCATCTAACTCAAGGGGATAAACTATCCAATAATCATACCCCAAAATAGGTTCCACTGGAATTATTAAAAACTCTTTTTCCAATCCACCACCTCCTCATACCTTCCATCTAACAATGGACATGGCCAGATACTAGCCAAAACATCCAAGACTCAAAAATTAAATCATAACAACTTGAGAAACCAAATTTAAATACAGATCACTCAGATCACAAGAGAAAAAATATTAACACATTAAAGATTTGAAACAAAGGACGGAATTGAAAATCTATCTCTGGCAATTCTCCATGCCATTACACTTTTTTTCAGTAATCCATAAAATTTTCCATTTCTTCAATCAAAGACTAATGATTTCTACATCCACATAATCAAAACTATTTGAACCAAGCACACCACAACCATAACTAAATAGAACTTATGCATCATTATAGAAACAACTCAAACAACCAAAACCATTTCATACTAGACCAACATATGAAATTAAACCTCATTACAACATGAGAGGCATGAATAGACTCCCCACCATTAGGAAGTAACTAACACTATTCATTTTCAGAAGAAACATCATCAAGACTAGTAGTGGGTCTCCCTACCATTAAAAAAACTATATTAAACCGATAACATTGGCCAACATTCGAATTCAAACATTATCCAACATAAGAAATTTCCCACTTGGGCCAAGAAATTCCACCATAAGGGTATGACCGAGAGGGAAACAAAAGAAACACCCATCCAACATAAACCAAAATCCCACCAATCCAGAAAAGAAGAAATTTTCATAATATAGAATAATACAAGAAAAAAATTTAGATCATACACTCCCCAATGGAGTAGAAAATAAGTAAGGCAATGCTCTTTACACCCCTAGTCATTTCTTGACTACATGAAAATATTCACTCTGAGACCTACGGCTAGAGCCATGATGTTTGGAGCTTCTTCATCCCCATAGTTAGGAGCTAATAATATCTGATGACCAAGTCAATAATTTTAGAGATAAAAATTAAATAAACCTTCATTTATAATAGAATAAATTCATTGTTTTCAATATAAAACATGATTCCATTAAAATAGGTGTTCTCAGAAAAGTCACAACATCCATTCGTACAATTTAAGGTGAATTAAACACTACAAACCACCCCCAAATATAACTGTTAAAGTAAAGAATCATTAAAAAGAGATAGACTCTAATATCATCCCAATATAGTTCCCTAGTCTTAAAAATGTACTTTGGTTTCTTTAGAAGAGTTGGATCTTGCTCCATGATGCTACTTGGAAACACGCAGATAGAACCATTGAAAATGACCAAGGTACCCAAACGCATGGAAAGTCTCGATGCACTTGATCATAATGAATTTTGATTACTACACTTGCCACAATGATTACACATCAAGATATTGTTCCCTGAAGTGGATAATGAATGATCTGAAGGCCTCTAAATTCCCCTAACAGGACCACCATCATCATGATATTTCCCATTATTCTTACTAGAAACCCCTTCACCATTTCCAGAGGCTGGAGGAAGGATATCCATCTCAATATATCATGCTACCATGACTTCAATTTGAGTGTCTTTCATCACCATGTTAGAAAAATATGTTATGATGAGCTCTAACACTATCAACTATAGGTCAAAATGCGTCCCATACCTGAAATGTCAACAATTCAAGTGATTATTTGCAATATACCCTAAAACATGTGGAAGTTGATCTATGAAATGATGATAAAACTCTAACACCAATCCAGCACCCAACTAAATATTACACATCTTCATCACCTTCCCCACCTTCATCATCTCCAAAAATTAATTTTAGATAAATGATTACTTTAATAACTTCCATGTAAGATCATCCAAGGTATTTTTTTGACACACTAGATTCCTCCATTTTAAGGTTGGACCTTTGAGAATAAATGTAGAAAAATTTACCATTAATGAATCAATAAACTAATGTAAAATAATTTTTCTCGTGATCTTTCACATCTATTGATTCACTTAAATAGGATCTGCTTGACCATAAAATATAAGTGGATTCAACTTACAATATTCAAGAACATAGTCTATGTGTTTATCAACTATAATGATTTCTAACGGTTCCAAACCAATAGTTATACCTTAGGTATCCATAAAATATTTGTGGGGACGTACACTATGAAACAAGAAAACAATGAACTCAATCTAGAACAATTCATCAATAAGAATATTTAATCTCAAATAACCACATAAAAAACATTATTCCCAAAACACAAGAATACCAAAGGCCAACCTCAAAATGTTTTACAATATAAAAATAGATCATTCAACAAAATTTTTCACATTCTAAGGAACCTGTGAGATATGAAAAATTATGCCACATGGTTTACCAAACCGTACACCAATAATTCACCCATTACTGGACAACATAAGAACTTACATGATTTTGTCTCACAGTTTAGAAAATGCACACCAACAAATTTTAATAGTTCTATTGTAAGATAGTGGCTTCCCAGATGCTTTAAACTTTTTTTCACTAACCATGAATGGGTCATTCACCCACAACTGGAATAAAATCAAAGCTTTTGTGGTTATCAGGAGAATGTCACACTACTCTCCCAAATTGTGTGTTTATCGTGTGCCAAGAGGAAACACCCCAAAAAATAAAAATTTGGAATTTGAATCCCCCAAAACTCTAAAGGGAAACCAATAAAAAAAATATCAAAATAAAACCAATTCATCTCATTCAAAACATTTCCACTAACTCTATAAATCACATGTCATCAAGAATTGTTTGAATAAAAACTTAATTCCCCTATTTAGAAAGAATTCCAAAACTCTCTTCAAATTTGTATGTATTAAAACCGGAAAATTCAATAAACACTATATATTTATTATAAAAAACAATCATGGAAAACCAATTTTGTTTCTCAATAATTATTATTCTAAAAAAAACGTCTTTTCTAAAGGTTTCCTTAATGTCAATTATGAAGAACCATTTTCCCCTTTCCAAAATAATGTAATTACCAGTTTAAATTCATCATTTCAAAATTCCAAAACCAAAGGTTTCAAAACAATTGTTTGAATCATGGAGGAACATAAATAACTCACAAAGGGGAAACTAGTTTCAATGGGGGACTTGTCCATATGGCTGGTATGACAACCCTGCTTTTTATTACAACTTAAGCATGCTTTATTACATAAAACTTCACTTGATACAACAAAGAAGATCGAGAGGTTTAGTGTCTTTGGGGCTTAGGATCATTACATAAAAACTTTAAACTTGAAATACAACATCTTTATTGAAAACTTCCTTTAAGTGACCACTACATTCCTTCATACTTAGCATTGCAAGGGATAACCTGAGGACATGCATAAGAAAAGGGTGAGCTATAAAGCCCAGTAAGGGAGTACACAATGAATAACATGAGGAGTACAATACATGTTAGGAAATAGGAACATCAATAGAGAATTAGAGTAACATGAACATAAAGGCATGATAAAGCATGATAACCATAACATGGAAATGTGGCAACAACACTTAACATTGAATTAGCATGAGACAAGGCTCATTGCACATGGAGCATGAGTAAACCCTCATTGCACTTGAAGCACGAGTAAACCCTCGTTGCACTTGAATTAGCATGAGTCAACACTCATTGCACATGATGTATCATAATACTATACTTTACCCAATGCATTGGAGCGCTATAAAGGGCGCACCCTTCTTAAACATTTCATTTCATGCATAAGTGTGCCACATGGATCATAAAAACATGGATTCATAAAACATAATCATTTATTCCACGATAATGGAATGTGGAATTCATACATGAAACATTATAATCAATAAGTAAATGTGCATAAAGGTGAATACCCTTGATGGATAAATAGGCATGGTATTCACTACACAATGATATTGGCTTAGAAAATCGGTGTGATTTCGGCAGTGTAACGGCGTGACATAAGAGTTCATAAAAAAAGGTTGATGAGAGAGAAAGTGGTTACTCATCATATTAACATGTAATGGACAGTAAGGAGGTCATATAGATACATGTTCCAACAATTTAAAAGGAATTTAGATTCATGATACAAAGGTATTGCTTGAATATAAAAGAGGAGAAAAAGGTTTCTTTCGGAATTCCGGCATAGTAACGGGTGTACATGGGAGGCTTTTAATGAGAGAGAAAGAGGTATCCCATCATTCAAACAATAATAGGGCAGTATGGGAGAGGTGAGAAACCATACCCCAACATTCATAATTGAAATTAAAAGGGAAATACAACTTAAAGAAAATTGACAAAAATGAGAAAGGAAGAAAAAACCCTTACTTGGAAGTGTGCTTCCAAAGGCTAGAGAGAGGCTTGTGAGAGGCTTCTTGGGAGCTTGGGGCACATTGGGAGGATTCTATAGAGAGTAGGGAAGAGGTTGGACGAACTCCAAGGGATTTTAGTGAGGAGGAAGTGGGAGCTTGGGTGGGTTTATATAGGAATGGTGAGAGAATTCTTTATTATTTAGGTTTGGGACCCCTTATATTAAAATAATCCAAACCACAAACCATCCCATGGTATTTTCCCATAGTTTCTGGAAAAGGAAAGAGGAAAACAATATTTTACAAGGCCATGGTCCGAACTTATTAAAAAATTAGGGTTGCTTATGTGGAGGTTAGTCACACTCCCATGGAAATTAATTTAAAAAGGAAAAGTGTTGAATAAGTCTTGAGGGCTCCATTAATGCTTTGAAAAGTAAGTCAAAAAAACCCAAAACCTCATTATTTTAATGATAAAACACATATTGGCCGAACATTAGGATTATGTTATTTTATTACATCACCATTGTGTCATTATGATGTCATAAAACACATTATATATTTAAATGGTATTTAATTTTTACCCAAAAATTTGACTGTCTCAGAAAATTATGAAAAATTCACCTTTGGATAATTTCGACGTCTTGATTCCAAAATTAATATTTATTTTATCCAAATAATTTTCAAAATATGTGAATTTTCACTTTTAAAATAAAAACCGACATTTATAAAAAAATTCATGGGTTTTGACAGAAATGGCTTTCAAACCTTAATAAAAATTTTAATTGCATTCATAAAATTATAAGATCATTTATACTTAATAAAAAATTAATTTAATATTAATAATAATATTTTATTAAATTATTATTTAATTCAAAAATCCTTTAATTTAATAAAATATAATTCTTAATTAAATAATAACTAAAAACACCATTTGTACTTTAAAAACTAATTACAATATATAAAAAATGACTAGAAATTATATTCTTTATTATATACAAAAATAATGTACATGAACATGGTGCTACTTATTTGTTACATAACCCCTTAAAATAGCCGCATAAGTCCTAAGGGTAAGGTGTGCGATGGTGACTGACTCTTGGGGCGGCTCGGATAACATCGCTCGAGTGGTAATTTCAATCAACTTCCACTTTTCCCGTAGACAATCACGTTCGAGCTTGACTTGATGAAGCTCAGATTGGGCTTGGTCAAGGGAAAAGCCCAAAGACGCCACCTCTTTTCTGAGCTCTGACAAACGGGCTTCATAAGGGGCAATTCTACTGGATGAGGCCATCGCTTCCTTTGTCTGAGTAGAAATGGGTTCGTTAAAGCCTTATATTTATACTACTCAGATGATCACTGTTCAACGACTATAAAAGTAACGGTCACAAATCTTAACGTAAAACTAAAGAAGTTGACATCTTATAAAAACATTTTTCATAAAGAAACATTTAACTGGATCAAGAGGGATTTTCTATTAATGAAACTTTGGGTCATTACAATGTTCCCCCCTTAAGAAATTTCACCGTCAAAATTTTCTATTTCCCACACTAAAAAAAATGTGGGTAACTTAACTTCATCATATCCTCCGACTCCCAAGTTGCTTCTTCAAACTTGTGGTTTCTCCACGACACCTTGACGAGGGGCATTGTCTTATTTCGTAGAACTTTTTCTCTACGATCTATGATCTTCACTGGTTTCTCCTCATAAGAATGATCGTCTTCTAATTGTACCACCTCGGAAGAGAGTACATGTGAAGGGTCTGGTATTTACTTTTTTAAGAGAGATACATGGAACACATCATGCACCTTGGCCATAGTAGGTGGAAGTTCTAGTCGATAGTCCATATCCCCAACACGGTCATGAATCTCGAAGGGGCCGATGTACCTTGGACTTAACTTCCCTTTCTTTCCAAACCTCATGACCTTCTTCCATGGAGATATGTGTAAAAACACCATGTCTCTGACATTAAACTCAAGGTCTCATCGATGATTATCTGCATAACTCTTCTATCGATCTTGGGCTGCCTTGATTTGCTGCTGAATGGTTTTCACCTTCTCCACCATTTCTTCGACCATTTCTGGTCCAAGCAGCTTATGTTCAATGACCTCATCCCAACATGCTGGTGTTCTACACCTTTTCCTATACAGGGCTTCATATGGTGCCATTTGGATGCTCGAGTGGAAACTATTATTATAAGAGAACTCAACTAGAGGAATATGTTTATCCCATCTTCCTTTAAAGTCCATTGAGAATGCTCTCAAGATATCCTCAAGTTTTTGGATAGTCCGCTCGGATTGGCCATCAGTTTGAGGATGATAAGTCGTACTGAAGTTCATTTCAGTATTCAGAGCATGTTGAAGACTCTTCCAAAACATAGAGGTAAATCTTGGATATCGGTCAGACATAATAGATAGTGATACTCCATGCAACCGTACCACTTCCCTAATATATATCTGTGCCATTTGATCCAAAGAGAAATCCTCTCGAATAGAAATGAAGTGTGCAGTCTTTGTAAGACGATCCACAACAACCCAGATTGCATTGTTGCCTTTGGATGTCCTTGGAAGTCCAGTGACGAAGTCCATCGTGATGTTCTCCCATTTCCATTCTGGTATGGGAAATGGTTGCATCATCCCCTTAGACTTCTGCCTCTCTGCCTTCACTTGCTGACACACCAGGAACTTTGATGTATATTCAGCGATCTCCTTCTTCATATTATCCCACCATGAGTTTTCTCGGAGATCTCAATACATCTTTGTGCTCCCTGGGTCAATAGAGAAATTTGAACTATGTGCATCATCCTAAAGTTCCTTCTTCAACTCCGAACATGGTGGAACACATAGTCTTTTCCCAAACCGCACAATTCCTTCTTCATTAACATTAAACTCTGAGGATTTTCCCTTTCTGATAGCTTCCACTTTTTCTTGGATTCCTGCATCATCTTTTTGAGAATCCTTTATCCTTTCCAAAAGAGATGGATGAGCAATCATTTGTGAAAGGATTGATGATGTTCCCTTCTTTATGATTCCCACATCCATCTTCATCAAGTCTAAGAAGATTGGATCCTTCTCAATTCTCATCATTGATAGAATAGCTGGATCCTTTCTACTTAGGGCATCCACCACATTGTTCGCTTTCCCAGGGTGGTAATGTATTGAACAGTCATAATCCTTGATGAGCTCTATCCATCTTCTCTGGCGCATATTAAGCTCTTTCTGTGTGAATATATATTTAAGACTCTTGTGGTCAGTATATATCTCACATTTACCTCTATAGAGATAATGCCGCCAGATTTTCAAGGCAATGATCACCACCGCCAACTCCAGATCATGAATTGGATAGTTTCGCTCATGGATTTTCAACTACCTTGAGGCATAGGATATCACTTTATCATTCTTCATCAGCACACATCCTATTCCCTTCTTCGAAGCATCACTGAATACCACAAAAATCTCCCCACTTGTGGGTAAAGTGAGCACGGGTGCAGTGATAAGCCTCCTTTTCAACTCCTTGAAGCTTTCTTAGCATTCATCACTCCAAGAAAACTTTACTCCCTTTAGAGTTATCTTGGTAAGAGGGTTGGACAATCGTGAGAAATTTCTCACAAATCATCGATAATATCCAGCTAACCCCATGAAGCTATGGATATCCGTTACCGATGTTAGCCTCGGCCATCCCTCAATTGCATCTATTTTGGAGGGGTCCATAGATATCCTGTTTCTTGTGATGATATGGCCCAAGAATGAGACCTCCTTCAACCAAAACTCACACTTGTTGTACTTGGCATAGAGCTTATCCTTGCGCAAAGTCTACAGTATAGTTCTTAAATGCTCCTCATGGTCCTCCTTGGTTTTGGAGTATATAAGAATATCATCTATAAAGACTACCACAAATTTGTCTAGGTAATCTCTAAAGACTGTATTCATCAAGTCCATGAATATTTCTGGAGCATTGGTGAGTCCGAAAGGCATTACTATGAATTCATAGTGCCCGTACCTTGTACGAAAAGCAGTCTTGGGGATATCTTCCTTCTTCACCCTTACATGATAATATCCCGACCGCAAGTGCACCTTGGAGAAGTATTGTGCTCCACGTAGCTGATCAAACAAGTCATCGATTCTTGGGAGAGGAAACTTGTTCTTTATCGTGATTTTGTTAAGTTCATGATAATCGATGCAAAGCCGCATTGAACCATCCTTCCTCTTGACGAAGAGGACTGGTGCACCCCATGGTGATGCAGTTGGGCGTGTAAACCCTTTATCCAGATTCTCCTGTAGTTGTTTCTTCAGCTCTTCAAGCTCAACAAAAGCCATTCTATATGGAGTCTTGGATATTGGTAGCGCCCCGGGTATAAGTTCAATTGAGAACTCAACATATCTTCTTGGAGGAAGACCAGGAAGTTCCTCGGGAAATACTTCAGCGAATTACCTCACAATAGGAATTTCTTTAAGGGTGGTTTCTTCCTTGGAATCAATCATCTGAGCCAGATATGCGTGCTCATAAGGCAGTAATATCTATTCTTGAGATGATGGAACTAAAGGAGATTCATTTTTCTCCTGACACTTGTAAAGAATCGGGGGTCGATTCTCCATATGGAGTGTGATTTCCCTCTCCCGACAATTTATGTTGGCTCTATATAAGGAAAGCCAATCCATGCCAGGAATTGCATCAAATTCCACCAAAGGGAGTATGACGTGGTTCGCTGGGAAATTCAATCCACAGATTATAACAGGGGAGGACTTATATTCATGGGATGCAATGATTGCCCCATTTTCCGTACTCACCGACATCTTTACTTCCAGGATTTGTGGTGGTGCTGGGATTGTTCTACTAAACATTCGAGATATAAAAGAATGCGTAGAACCTGAATCAAAAAGTACATTCGCTATTCTTGAATGAATAACTAGCGTACCTGTCACCACTTCGTTGTCGGGGTTCACTTCGGCAGAAGTGATGGCAAAAGCTCTTCCTTGCTGTCTTGGAGGTTGTTGGTTGCCTCCGATAACCCTTGGATTAGGGCACTGATTCGCAAAATGACCCAGTTCTTTGAATTTGTAGCATTGAACAACGCGTTGAGGTTCAAACTGAGCATTCCTCTCCTCTGTCGTAGCCACGGGTCCTTCTTGCCGACAGTTAATAGCTAGGTGCCCTTCTCTTCCACACCTAAAGCATTTTCTCGTCCCCCTAAGGCAATTTCCAGGGTGCTTCTTTCCGCACTTTTGGCAAGTGGGGTGCTGGAACTTCTTAGCACCATTGGATTTATCTATAGGACCACTAGCATTGAAGTCCAACTTCCTCTTCGTGTCCCCATGATACCCTTGTGATTCTCTGATCTCCATTTCAACCTTGAGGGAACATCGGACAATTTCCTCAGAGCTGTCGAAGTCACGAATCGCTAATGCTTTCCGCAATCTAGGCTTCATCCCACCAAAGAAGCGGTCAACCTTGCATTCGGGGGTAACGAAAAAGCCGGAAGTGTATCGTGCAAGCCTTGTGAAGTTTGCCTCGTACGCTCCCAAAGATTCTTCATCTTTCTGCTTGAGGGAAAGGAAGTACCTTTCCATCTTAAGACGGAGGGTGTGCGAAAAATATTTATCGAAAAACATCTTCCGGAATTCCTTCCATTCCAAAGCCTCGATCTCCTCCTCAGGCTTCGTATTTTTGATCAACGTCCACCATTGATCAGCTTCACCCTCCATACGATAAGCTGCCAGGAGAACCTTCTCTTGTTCAGAACATTGAAGGATAGAGAATATCTTTTCAATGGAGTTGATCCATTGCTCAGTGTTCATGGGATCAGATGATCCACTAAAAGTAGGAGGCCTTTGTCTCATGAAGCTCTCGATAGCAACTTGTTCTTTCTTAGGGGGGGGGGGGTTGAACGTTCCTCTTGACCCGTGTTTCTATTCAAAACATGAGTTAGCTGAGATAGAAGCATGACAAAGTTCGTGATTCCTTCTCCCATTGGATTGGGCATCTCATTAGTACAATCATCACACTGATCTTCACAACGGTTGTTAGCCTGAGTTCTCCTATTACCGGCCATTGGCTGGAATAAAAGGAAAGTTAGGGGTAACACATAAAGGGTAATCCAAAGACAAAAGTTGATGACTTATAAATAAACTTTAATCTCTTTAACTCATGAGTCTATAGGATTCAATCCAGGCTTTTCATGATCTTCTTTCGAACATATATTCTTAGGGTAATTTTTCCCTTAATAAGGGTTCATACTAGGATTTTGAATTTATCAAAACATATCCCCCGAGAGTGTCGTAACCAATAGTGCAGCAAGGCCCGTTGTCGTGCACCAGTTCCCGTTCGTGTCTAGCTCAAAGCGGTGTTTTCGGGTTTTACCCCTAGGATACATCTGTGCCCGAGCTGCCTCTACCTGCTCGTATCCAGAAAAGGATGTATTTGTTTGATAAACCACTTACTTAGTATTTACCAATACTTAGGGATTCTTTTATTATACTTAGTCTTGTATCTAATGCTTTACTAGGGTTTCCTAATCCCAAAAATAACTAAACCTATCCTTTGATACCAACTATGACAACCCTGCTTTTTATTACAACTTAAGCATGCTTTTTTACATAAAACATCACTTGATACAACAAAGAATATCGAGAGGTTTAGTGTCTTTGGGGATTAGGATCATTAAATAAAAACGTTAAACTTGAAATACAACATCATTATTGAAAACTTCCTTTACATGACCACTACATTCCTTCGTACTTAGCATTGCATGGGATAACCTGAGGACATGCATAAGAAAAGGGTGAGCTATAAAGCCCAGTAAGGGAGTACAAAATGAATAACATGAGGAGTAAAATACATGTTAGGAAATAGGAACATCAATAGAGCATTAGATTAACACGAACATAAAGTCATGATAAAGCATGATAACCATAACATGGAAATGTGGCAACAACACTTAACATTGAATTAGCATGAGCCAAGGCTCATTGCACATGGAGCATGAGTAAACCCTCATTGCACTTCAAGCATGAGTAAACCCTCGTTGCACATGAATTAGCATGATTCAACACTCATTGAACATGACGTATCATGATACTATACTTTACCCAATGCATTGGAGCGCTATAAAGGGCGCACCCTTCTTAAAAATTTCATTTCATGCATAAGTGTGCCACATGGATCATAAAAACATGGATTCATAAAACATAATCATTTATTCCACGATAAAGGAATTTGGAATTCATACATGAAACATTATAATCAATAAGTAAATGTTCATAAAGGTGAATACCCTTGATGGAGAAATGGGAATGGTATTCACTACACAATGATATTGGCTTAGAAAATCGGTGTGATTTCGGCAGCGTAACGGTGTGACATAAGAGTTCATAAAAAAGGTTGATGAGAGAGAAAGGGGTTCCTAATCATATTTACATGTAATGGAAAGTAAGGAGGTCATATATATACATGTCCCAACAATTGAAAAGGAATTTAGATTCATGATACAAAAGTATTGCTTGAATATAAAAGAGGAGAAAAAGGTTTCTTTCGGAATTTCGGCATAGTAACGAGTGTACATGGGAGGATTTTAATGAGATATAAAGGGGTCTCCCATCATTCAAACAATAAGAGGGCAGTATGGGAGAGGTGAGAAACCATACCCCAACAATTATAATTGAAATTAAAAGGGAAATACAACTTAAAGAAAATTGACAAAAATGAGAAAGGAAGAAAAAACCCTTACTTGGAAGTGTGCTTCCAAAGGATAGAGAGAGGCTTGTGAGAGGATTCTTGGGAGCTTGGGGCACCTTGGGAGGATTCTAGAGAGAGTAGGTCAGAGGTTGGACGAACTCCAAGGGATTTTAGTGAGGAGGAAGTGGGAGCTTGGGTGGGTTTATATAGGAAAGGTGAGAGAATTCTTTATTATTTAGGTTTGGGACCCCTTATATTAAAATAATCCAAACCACAAACCATCCCATGGTATTTGCCCATGGTTTCTGGAAAAGGAAAGAGGAAAACAATATTTTACAAGGACAAGGTCCGAACTTATTAAAAAATTAGGGTTTCTTATGTGGAGGTGAGTCACACTCCCATGGAAATTAATTTAAAAAGGCAAAGTGTTGAATAAGTCTTGAGAGCTCCACTAATGCTTTGAAAAGTAAGTCAAACAAACCCAAAACCTCATTATGTTAATTATAAAACACATATTGGCCGAACAAAAGGATTATGTTATTTTATTTCATCACCATTGGGTCATTATGATGTCATAAAACACATTATATATTTAAATGGTATTTAATTTTTACCCAAATATTTGACTGTCTCAGAAAATTATGAAAAATTCACCATTGGATAATTTCGACGTCCTGATTCCAAAAATAATATTTATTTTATCCAAATAATTTTCAAAATATGTGAATTTTCACTTTTAAAATAAAAACCGACATTTATAAAAAAATTCACGGGTTTTGACAGAAATGGCTTTCAAACCTTAATAAAAAATTTAATTGCATTCATAAATTATAAGATCATTTATACTTAATAAAAAATTAATTTAATATTAATAATAATATTTTATTAAAATATTATTTATTAAAAAATCTTTTAATTTCATAAAATATAATTCTTAATTAAATAATAACTAAAAACACCATTTGTACTTTAAAAACTAATTTCAATATATCAGAAATGACTAGAAATTATATTCATTATTATATACAAAAATAATGTACATGAACATGGTGCTACTTATTTGTAACATAACCCCTTAAAATAGCCACATAAGACCTAAGGGTAAGGTGTGCGATGGTGACCGACTCTTGGGGTGGCTCGGATAACATCGCTCGAGTGGTAATTTCAATCAACTTCCACTTTTCCCGTAGATGATCACGGTCGAGCTTGACTTGATGAAGCTCAGCTTGGGCTTGTTCAAGGGAAAAGCCCAAAGACGCCACCTCTTTTCTGAGATCTGACAAATGGGCTTCGTAAGGGGAAATTCTACTAGATGAGGCCATCGCTTCCTTTGTCTGAGTATAAATGGGTACGTTAAAGCCTTATATTTATACTACTCAGATGATCAATGTTCAATGGCTATAAAAGTAACGGTCACAAATCTTAACGTAAAACTAAAGAAGTTGACATCTTATAAAAACATTTTTCATAAAGAAACATTTAACTAGATCAAGAGGGATTTTTTATTAATGAAACTTTGGGTCGTTACAGCTAGTGGTTATATGCCAATCATGCAACCACCACAGGGAGCCCATTAAGATTATGTCCCCAACTCCGCATGGTTTTGTAGGCCCTGAAATCTTATAGAGACATGTTTACCAACTCCCTTTTCATTTCCCAACACCAAACAATCCATAAGAATCAATGGAAACCAACAAATCTAGACTTCCCATGGAAACCTGAGGATCAAAATGAGCAAGGGTTCATGAAATCCTTCTTGTTCCTACTTCTCGAGTCCTGATATTCCTACTCCATATAACTTTACATCCATAGGTAATAAAGTGAAACCTAAAAAGAAAGGTCATCTAAATCACAGACCTCCTATGATTCCATTTTGTCATGAACCAACCCAAGTCAACCCCAAACAGGTCACCCAAGCCTATCTGTGGCATGGCCTAAGAGACATTCTCGATCCTCCGGGGCTAGAGAAAAGAAGAATGGTAATCAATAGTATAATGATAGAAATAATTTGTCCCAATATAATAAATAAAACAACAAAAATAAATAGAGGAGTCTAATATAAAAATGATAACAAATCTGAATTTCATTTTTAATAAAACTGAAAATAAAAAATATGAATAAAAAAGCTATGAAGAAAAAATAAAAATTGAACTTGACAACTAAAATATCTCCATGTGGCACCTAGGTTCACTCTCCAACCCATAACTAACTATCACTTGAGTCAATAAAACCTGATCTAGATTTTATAGAAAAACTAAAAACAAGAAAGAACTATATGAGTGAGTATTAAAACATAGTAGGTAATCCCAAATTAATATATTACCAATTAATTTACTTTAAATTATTAAACATTTATTTCATGTTTGAAATAAATTATATAACTCTAGATTTTCAACACTTTTCATTTTAATGATATAAATTCGCAATACCTACCCCTCATAATTTATAACATGATACCTTTCATTAGTAAAAATAAGTTATTAGGTAAAAAAGGTATAGGGAAGAAATGGAAGTGGTTCATTTTGACATATGATGGTAAAGGGGGGGAAATATTAATTCATTCAAAACACCTTTCTTTAATTTTTTTAATAAAAAAACACATTCTATATTTACCAAGAAAACACCATAAATCATAAAAAAATTGTATGATCACAAAAAAGAAGAAAATGGGATAATATTGATCAAGAAACCATAATAAGAGAGAAATATAAATCATACACTAAATATAATCTAGCGCAAGAGGAAATGCAATAACATCTAGGAACATAGAAGAAAATATAGAATACAATATATATGTGACTCATCCTTAATGCATGATTTACCCAATGACATGAAAACTCCCAAACTCTCGATCGCATCCTACTGGTCCTGGTCGATGGGTACAATCCTAAATAACATAAACCATACAAAGGGCCACTAAATGGTGCATAATATAAAGTAGTAAATAAATATTTCTGAGAAGTCTTCGTAGATATGACAGTTTCCTATTTCATGTTCACAAAGTGGGGTTCCAAACAAAACCAACAATAAACCATACATATATTCCATTATAGAAATAACAAAAACTAGCACCACCCTAGCCACCCAAGGATTAGTATTTTGCCTTTAAGAAATCATAAAACAAGATATATCCAAAACTGATTAAACTCGCATGTCATTGTCACCCAACAAGGAAAGTGACTCATTCCAAGAAGGGTTTCTAATAAAACCATCTCAAATGTGGAAATCAGACCTCCTATAATTTTCACACATCAATCCTTTTCTTAATGAGGAAAACACATGCCTCTTTGAAAAATAAAATAACAGTTGAAAACCCATTTAAGAAACCCAAAACATTATTTACAATACATAAAAACATTTACAAGTGTCAACTGATAATTTCTTCATGCACTTGTTGTGAAAAAACTAATATAACCATTTCAATCAATTAAAATCAATTGTAAATAACCTCATTTGACATCAAAAAATTATTATAAAAACATCTATAAAAAATTGATATCAATGGAAGGTGAAAAAAATTATTTAATCAATGTATTAATGAATAGAAAGGAGAAATGCAAAGGGATCCTACCTCAAATCGATTGCGCTTCAACAACACCTAACCAAAAAGACACCACAAAGGATCTTGGAACCAAGAACAACCCTTAAGAACCCTAAGAAGTAAAAACCAACAATTTCACACCATCCTAGGTATAAAATTAGACCAAATATGGATAATCAGGTTTTATGAGAAAGGGAAATTGTATAAAGTAAATGGAGAAGGATAAGGGAACCCTAACCTTTCGATTCAGGTAAAGAATCACTAAGAAATTACCTTAAATAAATCCTAGATGGGATTTGAGGTTCCAAAAACCCCCATGGGATGAATCTAGGTTAGGGGAGTTCAAATGGGGGGTTTAATGGGAGAAACCCCAATTAAAAAAAAACCCTAAAATCCCTTTTTCTCGAGTTAGATTCATGGTTCTCTCATTATTTGATAAATCGTGTGAAACACATGCAATTGACCAATTTTTATTATTACACGAGCTACACACTTAATTTTTATGGCTAGATGAACCATGTTCTAACTGTGTGACCCCCTACACTCTTACCTCATTGATTAAACTAACTATGCACATTAACCTTGTGACCTAACAAATGTCCCAAAAAATCACCCTTTTCACCCCAAAACTCATTTAACTCAAGGGGATAATCCATCCAAAAAAACATATCCCATAAAAATGTTCCACTTTGAGTGTTAAAAACTCATTTTCTAAGCCACCACATCCTCATTCCTTACAACTAACAACGGAAAAGGACTAATACCACTAAAAAAATCTAAGAATAAAAATTTAAATCAAGAACACCCAAGACACCAAATTTAAAAATGAAACACCCATATTTGAATAGAAAAAGCAAGAACCAATAGAAAATTCAAAACAAGGATGGAATTGAAAATATGGTTTTAACAAAGAATTTCTATGGAAAAATATAATCATTACCTTATAAATTTTTTATTATTTTATTATATACTCATACTTATCATTAATGGATTTTAGGGACATTTCCCCTAATCTATATTTTACCAAATCCAATTCCAGTGGTTTATACAAAACATTTTTTGACACCAATTGTAATGGAACCAACCCCAGTATCCTATATTTGATGGTTATGTTATTACATTGCAACTATTTGCAAGATATCACATCCCAAAAGACTATATATTAGTACTCTTGGTAAACAAGATACATAACTCAAAATCACATAAATTTTGAAACATAAATAAAAAAAAGTATTTTTTGAGAAAACCATTATTTTTGTAGAATATACTTTGATGTATGTCATAGAACACTTCCTGGAATCCTAAAGAAAGGAAAAAAATAAGGGTTTATCTCTAATAATTAGTAATAAAATACGTAAAAAAATAATATACATAGAATAAATGAGGAATAATCCATATGGAAAGTTTTATAACTGAAAACACATTCCATTTGATCAATAACTTGACCATAATAAAAAATATATCCTGAATAAATGATGATTAACTAATTAGATATAAATAATCACATGATTCTAAAAACATATCCATGGATATAAAAACTATTCAAATAATCACTTGGGAATCAATAATTAATTTTTAAATGATTGAATGCATAATTTCATAAATATAAAAGTTACTACCATGACCTCATAAAAATACATTACAAACATTCAATAAATTCTTCATTAAAATACATATTACATAAATGGGTAAGAAATGTGATAAATAACAAATCAATTCTATCTCATTAAACCTACTGATTCAAGGAAGGGATATCTATAGTTGGGCCCCATCCATCATGTAATATTTCCAATTATTTAGTCATATATTTAGTGATCAATTTAATTCATAAAAAATATTTCTTATCGATAAATATTTATGTTGATTAAAGATTACGGAATATCAGGATTTTCCTAGTAAATGAAGTAGAAAAAAAATTTATGTAGAAATAGTATATGAGTTAAGAAATAAGAATATCCTTGATGTAAGGAATATATATATGTATAATGAAAATTGATGATATGAAGGTGTATATTTGGAGATAATGTTAATGGCCAAAAACTCAATCAAATGATGATATATGAACATTAATTAAATATAAAAGTAGAAGATGTATTAAAAAAACTATTTTATAGGATAAGGGAAAAAACTAAAATAAATGTTATTTATATAATTTTCATTGTAAAACATTTTAAAACATGTATAATAATCTGAATATTTTCAAATATTATGAGTGTCATTAAACTCTGTTAACACCATATATGTTAAAAAGAAACAATCCATTAATTTTTAAAAAAAATATAAATATGAACATTTAGGAAATTAATAGAATTATTACTTTAGAACAATGTAAAAAGTAAATGATTATATAAAAAATCATTAATAAATCAAATCTGATTATAAATGTTCTGTTATTAAATAATTTTGAAAAATTATGGATATGAAAGAAAAATATAGTTAATCAAAAAGTTAAATAAGACGATCTTTTATTTTAAATATTATATTGCTTAGATCAAGATACAATGAGAAGAAAATATTTATTAAAATATATTAAATGAAAAAATATTTATTTTATAAGAATATATATTAGGTTTTTGAAATATTGAGTGTTTACTTTAATGAATATTAGAGTAATCCAAAAAAATAATATTCTAAAACAAATTCTTACCACTTTATTAACAATCAAATTATAATCTCTTGAAAGAATAAAACTTAATTGAAACATTAATATTTATGAATAAATAGTTAATAATTTAAAACAAATCAAAATTATGTATATACCCCACATAAAAATAAATAGGTGTATAATTCCAAATATGTCTTAGTAGAGTGTAAATTGAGATATAATCCCTATGATAATTACATGAGAGTGAAAATTTATCAATGAAGTTATTATGTGTAATAAATGTGAGTCTAAATAAAAAATGGAAATAAAACATAAATAAAATAGTTTTCAATTAAAAAATAATCTTAGAATAATATAAATGATGATGTGATTTAACCAAATAAAAGGAGTTTGAGATAAGAAAACTCTTACCTCACATTTCCATAATAATGAAAAATGGTTTCAAACCATTTATAATAGTTTTAAACAAGTTATTTATTTATAAAAGTAGTGTATTAATATTTATAATATCATATATGATCCTCATATTACATTTCATTTCCCATTTATTTATAATTTCTTATTAAATTTGACTTTTTCAAGTAGTAACTATTCCATTCTTCATGATATTTCTAGTTTAGTAGGGTTGATCCATGTACATTGATCATGGTCATAACATATAAATAATTTTCATCATGATATATTTACCATATATATTCATTATTAATATGTATTGACTCTTCTAAAAAATATAATGATATAAAAATGAATTTCTCCATTCATAGAGACGGTAGACCATATGTACACAAAACAATTTCATTCACTTTCTGATGGATGGAATGAATTAAATGTAAAAAATAGCTCAAAATAAAAAAATAATTAATATATCATATATATTAATTAAATCGTTATTTATTACCATCCATGTAAAGTGGAAATTAAAAACAAATCACATCACTTCATAAAGGAGGTAGTCTATACGTATTCTAGAGCGTCATCATTGTTTTACAATGGATTAGAAGGTAATAATGTAGAAAATAAATTATATATACAGAGTAATAATTATATAAAAAAAATATTGATTTTTTTAAAAAATTATAACAATTCATGTAAAGTGATGATTAAAAACAACTTATGCCTCTACATGGAGATGGTAAGTCATACATACACACAAGTGATGTTTTTTTCATTTCAAAGGATTGAAAAGAGATAGAAAATAGTTGTCTCATAATAAAAATAACATATAATTATTTAAATTAAATTGATATTTTTTAGTATGTGTACAATTATTTTAGAGGATGTAGAAGAAGAAATATACTTGAAAGAGTCAATAAAGGTGATTACCCCTTCTTTAGTAGCCTAATTTTATATCCCTTGTTAAAGAAACATAGAAATATATTTTATAAATAAAAAAGCATTAATTCATGTATAAGGATGATTATATGATAATTGGGTTGTGTATGGTCAATATATGTAGCTTAATAATGTGTAAAGAAAATAGATAAGAGGCATCCTTTTATAAGTCATGGTAGGGGAACTCTTGTAATTACATAAAGTATTAAATTAATATAAAATAATATTCATGGAAAAAAGCATCCATATTTTTGTTAATAAAATATAATATGAGTATTATTCTAAATAATATAATCTAATAAAATTTGGATAATTATATATTCTTTATTTACCCTTATCTCTTAGATTTTACCCTAAAATAACCCTTTTTACAATTTTTGTGATATTAAATGTTTTCTCTCTTTAGGGGTCAATAAATTTAATGTAAAAGGATAAATGGCCCATGAATGGAAAATGGTTATTATTTTCAACTATATATCATTTAATTTTCAAATATAATATTTTTGGTAATTTTAAATCATTTAATAAAACATTATTTATTACGAAATATTACTAATGTCTTTTATGCAAATAATTAAAATATTATTGCATAACATGTGTCTAACTCCTTTAAAATGGTTAAAAAATGAAATGTATTATATTATAAAAAATATAAGGTGTTAATATAATCATTCAATAAATTTTCTACATGTTGGTATGTGATTTTAAAATTTATCTTTTTCTTTAACCCCTTGGTTTACCAATTGTTAACCATAACTTCCGTAATGACTTTTCCCAAATTAAAGGTTTATAATTATAATTATAGGTAAAAAATTGTAACATAAATGGAAAATATATATGAAATTTTAAGCCTTTTTTTATATTAATTGTATTCTTTCAAGGATTATATTATTTTGAAATTATTTAATAAAATATATTTAACATAAAATACTATTAATATCATTTTAAGAACAATTCACATAATTTGTCATTTAAAATAACAATAAAGTAATATAATTCCAATATAAACAATTAAAATGTCTCTAATATGTTATATATATCATAAAAATTAATGGAAAATTTTAATTCACTCGAAAAATATTACTTTTAGGGCGATTAAATTATTTAATTCATTTTTTTGTTTGATCAAGAAATGTGTCAGCATTGCATAAGATTTCATGGTAATTAATTAATTAATTAAAATAATAAATAAATTTCCACTATAAAAAATTCATTCATATTTCAAATAATTATTTAAAAATTAACATAATTTGTTTTTATCCCTATAAAACCATAGTTATTAAAAGTATGTGAGTAAAATTTATGACATTATAATTACTAAATTTTTATTTAATCCATTTTCAAATAAAAATGATCCGTAGTTTTTAGAAATTATAATCTTGAATAAGGATGGTCTAAACCCACTCATACAGTTGATTAATGAAATTTTTATGGTTATATTTATTCCTTATCATATTTTCTTAATCCTTAATTTTTGAATGTATGCTTATCATGGTGAGATTTATTTAAAGCGGGTTTTATTCATACAATCCAACAAATAAAATCGGCTTATTTTAAAAAAATTCCACATAATTAAAAATAGGGAATTTATTTTAAAATATTTAGTTTCAATAATTTGAAATAATTAATTTTAATAAAATTGTGTAAAACACAATGAAATATGGTTTTTAGAAAAATGTTTTTTTCTTAAAAAAATAAACTTACATTAAAATTGGGTATAATGAAAGGTAAAATATATTTAATTAAAATATATATCATTAAATAATAGCAATATTACTTTATTGTCAAAGTTAAATCCAAATGGGAAATTTATATGAGAGGAAATGACAGTTTATAAAAATTAGTATTTGTAACGACCCAATGCTTTTCAATGGAAATTCCCTTCTCATAAGTATGTCATAAAATCACCTGAAAACACAACAAAATTAACTACTAAGTGCTAAGTCACCTTTAAAAATAATTTTGACACTTCTGTGTTTGGAATTTCAAAAATCCTGCATACATGGTTGTAATCAGTAAGTTATTTAGACACCAGTAATGAAAACATAATTTTTGATGAATAGCAACCAACCCTAATGAATAGTTACATAACCTTATGAATAGAGATATGCACAAATGAATAGTAACCTCGCCTATGATAGTATAAAAATAATATTCATGCACTACAACAGAATCGTCGTTTAGTGGTGGCTTTTTTTGGCGTTTAGAGGTGGTTTAAACCGCCGCTAAACTGTTTGGTGGCGATTTACAGAAACTGCCGCCTAATAGGGCGTCAACAATCTATTAGCCGCGGTTTTTAACGTTTATTGGTGGTTTCAAGAAAGCATCGTAGGTGCCTCATTTCGTGGCATTTTTCCTGAATTTAGCGGCATTTTTATGAGTCCTGGATATCGCTTTATTCGCGGCAGTTATAACTGCTGTGAAAAAACACAATTTCCAGTGGCAGTAAAACCGCCGCTAAATTCAGGTAAACTACAGCGGAATGAGGCAACCACGATGCTCCTATTTAGTGGCAGTCATAACCTCCGCTAAAAGTAAATTTTATTTTACATTTAGCGGCTGTTTAAACCGCCTCCAGTATACATTTCACGGCGGTTAGAACCACCGTGAAAAGCTGCCCAGAATAAAAAAAAATACTTCTTGGATTCTGTTGCACCACTGCCCTGAAAAATAAATAAAACCAGAGAAAACAATCAAAGGTCCTAACACATTCCTCATACTCATGTATACAATATCCTTAATAGTAAATACTAGGAAGATAAAACTCCTTTGATGCAACATTGTAACATCCCAAAATGGATTCCACTAAATCTTATAACTTCACATTCATAGGATAGATCATTCATAGCGATTATACTCTACTTTTAAAAATTGATAATTGATGAATTAGTAGTTATATTAGTACCAACCCATTTATATAATGATTTTTTTTGGTTTTGTGGCCATGAAACCATCCTTAATACTTGTAATAAATTTGAACTGATAAAATAGCTTAAATAACACATTTTAAATATATTGTTATAAATAATCCTATTGTGGGAATAATATTAGAGTTACATTGGGATATAGCTTTTATAGGAATGTGGATATTTCCATTGAGTCTTAGTTGACATCTTTTTATGTTGGAATATAGGTTAGGTGGGAGATTCTAGTGACCTTTTAGGAACAAACCTAGAATTAGAGTTGATTCCTCGTGTTATGTGAGGGGTTAACCTAGTTTTTCTAGCATCATTGGAGATATTAAGCATCATTGGATGCATCTTTTTAGTTTTTGGTCATAGAATGTGTTTTTTATGTATTTTGGGATTAAGTAGGACTCTAGTTGTGGAATGATTCCCCAAGTTGGTAGGCGATCATGAGATAAGTAAAACTTCCAGGTGTTATGAGAATCTTTAATGCTTGATATTAGTGGTACTGACATGCCAATCTAATTTTATTTAGTTTAGTTAGTTATGTGAGTTAAATTTCAAAGGTGTATTGTAACACCTAGAGATTTTATGAAAAGTATTCTTTTTAATTTCATTAATGTCTTGTGTTTTACGCTACACCAAAAGTAGCTTTCACAACACGTATCCTTGACATGCCTTGTATTACACGCAATCACGACCTTCCTCGATAGCGCGTGTAGTACGCAATACCGAGTTTCACTAAAAATGATATACTATTTAAATATTATTAAAACTAGCCGTTATGAATAGTAATAACCAATATTTGAAATTTTGTAAATTTTATTTTTCAAAATGGACTTCATTTTTGGATTCGGAATATCAAAATTAGCTTAGGGTGAAATTTTGGTACTTTTCAGATAACTTTCATTTTCTGATGAATAGTGAAAATTACTAAATTTTAATTAAAAACAACCTTTTTAATCGAAATAATTAATAGTGACAAATTTTTAATTTGAGTGGTTTTAAATTAAATTTAGAATATATTTTTACAATTTAATACAATTTTGGTTATTGGATGTAATTTCACATTTAAACCAGACATAAACAACTGTCAATCTTTTGATAGTTATTACCTCTTAAGAACACGCAATTTGTTTTGACGATGGGAATTAATTTTTAAATTAATTAATGCAACTGATGTGTTTTGAATTTGTTAAAATAGACATCTTTTTTGAATTCATAATATCAAATATAGCTTAGGCCTAATTTTTGGTATTTTTTTAGAAACGTTCATTTTTTGATGAATAGTGAAACCACTAAGTGGTAGTTAAAAAAATGAATTTTTTATAAAACATAATTTTACCACTTCTGTGAGTGGAATTTCAAAAATCCGAGAGACACGATTGATGTCATTAAGTAAAATGTGGTTCAATGAGATGAAAATAATTTTTGGTGAATAGTAACTTTTTACTTTTTTTACCACGATTAAAAGTAAATAGGGTAATTATGTGTAAAAATTATATTATTATTACCCCAAAACATGACCTAATTCTATTGGATAAGTGTAATTCGACCAAAAACAACCTCAGGAATAAAATATGACCATTTTGGCCCACTTGGATTAGATTAGGACTTTTATTATTAATTTATTTAAAGAAGGGTTAAAATAGTTAAAATCAATGTTTAATAAGTAAATCATTTTTAATATGGGGTTATAAATAAGCTAAATTAGACTATAAATATTCATTTGAAAGATACAAAGATTTCCTACATAATGGTATTTTATTTGTAATTTTTAGACATTAAATAATTTAATTTATTTATGACACAGTGATGATGCAGTAATTATCTTATTAATGAAATATTGACATAATTGATGTTATAAACACAAACATAAATGTAATTTGAGACTTTTAATAAATTAAACTAATTTTCTAGGTTAATATGACATGTTAGTATTGATTTAATAAACTTTTTTCGAACTAATAATTCTGTTATGATTTTCACAAAAATCAATTACTAAATGTTGTCAAAATTGACATAAAATTGGTTTTAAAATAAATATTATATTAGAAATTGTTATTTTATTCCTAAAAATCTAAGGTTCGTCCAAATGACTTAGATACGGTTATATATGTTAATAATAAACAACTTGGGGTTCGTTTATCTTCTTATAGTATGTTTATTAACCTTATAGTATAAGAACACAAGAAGACACGGTAAATGTAAAATTATTTAACTTAATGTTAAATCTAAATGATAAGGTTAAAATGGGAACCAAAACTTGTATAAATTCTATTGGATGATATGATTTTGACCCATCCCCACCATAGCTTCAAAATATATCAATTTGGAGCTATTTAAAACCGAACATGACTTTATAATAAAATAATACTTTTAGTTTTCCCAAAGGAGCTCCTCTCCTCCCTTATAAAGGGGCACCCCCTCCCCCTCTTCCTCACACCACTTTGAGCCTTCAAGCTCGGCCAAACCCTACCAATTACTCCTATCCACTTCCTTAGAGACATCCTAGAGGTCCTGCTCTTCATAAAAGACCAATTGTAGTGCCCTAAAATAAGGTCTCAAAGAAGCACTTTAAAGAAGAGGTAATGTCCGTTACCGATTCTTTCATCTTTATTTCTTCTTCCAATTCTTCTTCTTTATTTGTTTCATTATGAAGTAATAACATCAGTCTCACTCATATAATGATATGTTATTATAAGTTTGAAACAACCCTATTTCACCATCTATCCATCCTACGAAAAATGAAATCACTGCGCGTGCGTACGTACGGAATACCGTCTCCACGCCGAGGTGTAAACTATTTTCCACCACCACCTTACATGGATGGGTATAATGGTGTAAATAATGACTATATATTACTATTATAAAGTGATATTGATTCTGAAATAGTATACATACACTCCAATACAATTCCACAATCATGGGAATGATATCATCGCTCGTGCGTACGTACGGAATACCGTCTCCACGATGTGATGCGACTCGTTCTACATGATTTTCATTGAATAATGATTACATAAATGAATTGAGTGAATAAATATGATATATATTACAGTAATACCATTCTGGAAATGAGGTATCTATAAACTAAAAAGAAAAATAAGAATTTATTCGACAAGACACGCATAAGAACAAAAAGTAATAAACACTCGAATAACAAGTAGTAATGAAATATTACTAATAAGAAGCTAAGAATATGACCGTATATGATGATTCTAGAATAAATCAATAACATTATTTAAATCATTATACAGGAGGTTCGGACACGTACAAAGCATATCAGACTTAAGGCAAGGGAAATATCACAATCTCATTTTTATCCATGATTGTTTATACTTTGGCATTTATTGGGGTGTATTTTATCATCCACATCCATGTTTCCACAATATGTAATATTATTTCCATTCACCTATAATTGTTTAAATCCTATTTTACCCTTCGGTGAGTTTTTATTAAATGATATTAAAGGAATCTTTTTTTGTTTTTCGTACGAGGTACTTTTTTGACTTTTCCGACAAAAGTACGAGAAGAATGTTTTTTTAACTTATACGACATGAAGGGATTTTTAAAACAATATTTCCAAGAAGCATACATTACAAGTATCCAAGTTTATTTTTAATCAAATTCTTTTATTTTATAATTGTACGACATGTTAAGAAAGGAAAAGTGTTTTTTGAAGCAGAAAGGATATTTTCCTCAAGAATGGAGTTCAAGTGTTTTATCAAAATTATTTTTCCATCTAAGATAATATAGGGTTCTGTTTCTATCCCTATTATTACATTGATTTGATTATGTTGTGATGGAATTATTTTAATGAATTCCTGTATCTTAAATGAATTGTTTTATGATGTCATGTTGTTTAAGAATCCCATTTTTATTACATGGGTTATGCAATGGTGTATGATTTATGATTTTGTGGCACACATAAGAATGGTATCATTATGAGATGGGTGGGACCTATATCTCCCTCCAATGCATTGGGTAAAGATTTTATATCTCATTACATAGACATGGCTGGAACGGCAGGTTAAACCGGTTCAGTGAAATAAGACTGAAACGAGGAGTGAACTCGGTTCAGAAATCGACTTTGTCCACTAAGATAGTCTTGGTAATAAGTCTTGACTAACAAGAAATGATTCTCTATGATTATGTGTGTATGCCACAAATTTTCATGTTTTATGTTATTATTATTGTGATTACATTTCACTACTATGATTTATCCCATGTTATGAAATTATGATCTCTTTTGCAGGTTAAGATTTCCAAAAGTTATGTTCTTATGAATATGATGTGATTGATATTTATTTTATTTATCCTTACTGAGAATTTGAGCTCACCGTTTTATGTTTTCTTTTCCCCAGGATATAAATAAAGGTTTTAGGTATGAAAAAAGGGAAGATCTTTATGGGAGATGTTGAAGATCTTTCACCACGATTAGAAGATTATGTTCCGAGTTTCCAAAGACACTAAACTATTACAGACCTTGTGTGTGTTCATTTCTAATGTACTAAGTATTCCGGAAAAGTAATGTAATTTCAATGTACGTCAAGCTTCGGGTCTCTACATGTATAACTCAAGAAGTCATCATCCATGTTAAATGGTTATGTAGGATAACTTGATCCTTGGGTTTGATTTTTTGAGTAAGCTAGAAAATACAAAGAATGCACAGTGTCATTGGTGCTATGAATTATATGAAATGGGTGTTCCCATTTCTTTGATGTAACATCAATTTAGTATTCATTATCATATAAATTTCCTATTTAACTAAGGTTTGGTGGAGAGAGTTTTGTGGTGTTTCTTGAAAAAATTTCTAGTCTCTGAGAGTTTGAGGGATGAAATCACAGGTAACACCTTGAGGGGTATTATCACATAACTACTTGGTTTAGGGTTGTGGGATCTAAAAAGGTGGTGTTAACCGATCACTCCCTGAGTGAGGTAACCTAGTTATTAGCTATGTTGTGGTGAGTGATGTAGACCATAGTTTTTAGTAGAAAATCTAGGTTATCCTAGTTCTATGGATGACTTTGTAAGAGGATTGAGTTTTATAAAAACATCAATCTAGGTTAAAGTTCAAGATGTAGTTATTGATGTTGATTGAATGTGTGTGCATGGAATGAGGATTGCATAATACATGTGATTATGAATAGACCATTTCTATTTATTATTAAGTGGATGATGTAAATGTATGTGGTAGGAAGTGAACCACAGGTTGTTCAAGGATGGAATATTAGTTCCAGATGAGGCTTCAGCGTATTCCAAGGATGGATTGTCGTGATGGAACATGGTATAATTATGTTGACTCACATCCATAAACCATGTTTAGTGGTGGACAAAGTGTTTTTCATTGGAATTAGATTCCTATTTTTATTAAAATGATGAATATTAAAATCTTATGGTGGGGACAATCACATAGGTCATTGAAAATGTAACCTTTGGGAGAGTGGTTGTAGAAAGAATAGTCATGAATGGTAAAGAAGAAAGTTATGGAATTCTAGTAATTAAAGTTTCATGACCAGATAGCTTGTAATGAATCAAAAAATGGAATTAATAATCATAATATAAATAATTCATGGATATACTGATAGGTAATAATTACCAGACATACCATGATTAAGTGGAAATTGTGTTGGGAATGCAGTTCAAGACATTCCGTAACAGTTCAGTGATCAAAATAGTTATTGTTGGAAATGGTCAATTGTAACCATCCTAATATTGAATTATTTGGTAGATGTTATTTTCTTAAAATTCATGTTTTTATAAGACATACCAATTGTGCGTCAAGTCGACATCCATCTTTGAGATTATATTTTAATTTATAAAGTATTCTATCCTATATTCATGGACTTATGCTAATTTATCACCTCTCAGTCACACCTATATCTTAGTGAACCACCATTGATTTAAAATATTCTCATGACATTTTAGAAGACCTAGGGAATGTTTAGATACTTTTGATGCTTAAATCAGACATTTTCAACAATGGGCCTCACCAAAGTGTCCACAACACTATCCCCTTGATCACTATGAAATGACCCAATTTGTTCAACACATCTAAAATGGGTTTAACTCCTAGTCATCCAAAATCTTGACTACCAATTCAAACACAAACCTAAATGGAATGATGTATACCACACTCAAGAAATGAAGGCATAAAAATAAACATCAGAATCAATAAAATTCATAAAATGAAACGTGAGAAATCAAGGAAATTTTAGGACATGAAAATGTTTGGTGGCAACTATGTGCCACAAATGTTACATATATAAACCAACTATTTTAATTTTTGTTTATCACATCAACAGTACAACTACTCAGGGTCCGATGATGCATTGTCACCCTCTCCACCTTCATTTCCACTTTGTGTTATCACCTGTAAGAACATTATATTGAAAATTAAATACGGTTACATATTTATATTAAAACATAAAACATATGAAAGTTAGCAAACTAAATGATTCTGATTTTCTATGATTTACCTGTATACCCCGCCAATCGATGCACACCCACCGGGGGCATATCTTCTCATCTGCTGACATAGTTCAGTTAACTCTTTCTGCAATGCAGATATCTGATCCCCCAGCTTGTGAACTATGTTTTGTAAAGAAACAATCACTTTCATAGCATCTCTGGGCTTACTAAAGTCAGGAGTATATGCAGCAGCTATCCCCAGTGGCCTGCTAAAAACCTCAGATGGCACGGGTCCCAAACCTATCCCGTGCACTCTCCTAGGATGCTCCTTCCCAAGGAATTTAGCAACTATGTCATCCTGGGAGACAGAGTAGGAATGCGCAGGATTGGCATCCCATATTTCTTTAATTTTGACCTATAAATCAAATATCAATATATATTAACATAGAAAAAAATGATAAGAAGTTGTTATGATAAAAAATTGACTTCATATCCCAACTTATTTAGCAGGCTCATTAACAAAACATCCATCTTATTTCTTGTGAACATCCAACCACAATTTAGTTCTGGATGCTTCATGGTCTGAACTCTGTGACTGCATTAAACAAAGATAAATAAACAATTCAATATATTAAACAGATTATATTGTCTTATAAAAATTTAAACTAATTAAAATATTACCAATGAACTTTGATTTCTATAAAAACTTTTTGAGCCTGCAGTGTGCGGGATGACTTGCTTCACTCGGTTTGACGCATTCTGTCTTGATAGATCCTGAAATTAATAAAATTCAATTTAAAACTGATGTATTGAATTTCATGTCCTTTTCATATACATGTATAAATGTAAAATGAGGATAATATAATAATATATATATTTCAATACCATCCACTTCTGATCCCGATTCCTGTCAACAAACACTTTCCCCTGCTCTTTTGGTACCCCACTGGGTAGCTTCTCATACATTTGCAGCATGGTCAACGAAGCATCATTGACATCACACCACAATCTCCATTTAAAATCTTTCCACTTCTTACCTTGATTTTTCAACGTCCACTTCCGTGCTATCACATCCGCAATGGTAATGTGGAAGAACATCTGTACACAGAAATTCTTTTTGAACATATTAGTAACATGAAATTAAATTAAACCATAATTTAATAAATTTATCTTGATTTGAGAATCAAACACTTCATTTTTCCATCTTGGAGGCATATGTCTCCAATCATCATATGGAATGGGAAGGACAATGCGCTCTGCTGCCAGCTTTCCTAGAATCTGTCCAAGCAACCCCACGACATCATCCGTAGTGACCCCGTAAGTATCAAATGGAACAACAATTTTCTTTCCATTCAGATTCTAAACATCTAAACTTTTTATTTTTTTCCACGGATTCATTTTTGTTATATTCAATGAGAAAACAATTAGTATAAAAAAATGCAATAAATTTATTTAATTAAAATTTGTACCTATGAGAGTGACACTCCAGTATGTCCAGGATGAACTGGAAGGGGCGCGTCGCTACCCCATTGCTAAGGCTCCTGAAGGGGGAGTCGATGACTCAGCATCTACTGGGACATCCACAGATGGTGTGATAGATGGTGCATGGGGAGATGGTGTAGGGGTTTCGGCATCTAGTGTATCAGATGTCGTGGGGAGGGAGCCAGATGGATTGTCATCTATCGCAGAACTAGATGAAATAATGTAACGCTTCTTACTTGGAATTCTTGTCATTTAATCAAATAAAATTATTTCCAAAATATATATTTCAAAAAAAATTATGCAAAAAAAAATTAAAAATGATAACAGATGGAGTACTGACAGACAAAATATATATAACAATGATAATAAATGACTGCAGAAATGAAACAAGTGGTTGGTGAATAAATAAATAATTTTACATACAATCATTCTCCCTTTCAATCATGTTAGTTTCCTTCTCCATTGCTTCATCCACTTCATTCATCCTTTCTAGACTAATATTTTCAATATCATGATGGACAAATAATTCTGCTTTCTGTTGCTGATTAAATTCAATTTTAGAGGTCAAATTTTCCACTTCATCACCCATATCATACAAATCTATATGTATTATGTGAGCAACTACACTCCACCCTTCATCGGAAACATCATTCACATAATGTACCATTTTTTCTTGTGATGCTAAGATATATGGATCATGCAGTTCACGATCACCAACATACATCAAGCGAGAGAAGTTCATAGAAGTAAATTACAAGGAATCTCTTTTAACGACTCTGATAATATCGACCCATTTTCATTTTAATAAAACAACCGAAAAATGTCTACGGTAGTTTATTTCAATAATATCATAAAGCTTTCCATAGTATTCAACTTCAGAAAATGTAAATATACCACTATTCTTTGTTCTCAAACCCACTTCTCGATCGACTGTATGAAATCTAAAGCCATTCACATTATAAGCGTCAAACTCTCTAACTTCTTTTAGAGGACCTCTAGCAAGAAACATCAAATCTTCTGATACCTCTACTCGAGTATCAGTATTCATGATCTGAAAAATGAAATATACTTTATTATATTTACAAAATGTATGTTTCAAACTAATATTCATATTTATTGCAATATTTATGAACTTTTCACGTCATGCAAACCATTCTACATGCTCTTTATTAACAGCTTTCATTATATCTTTCTCATTTCCTGTTCGGCATCTCATTCGTCTCTTTGTTTGTATCCTCAACTCTTTAATAAATGGATCTGCAATTTCAATATTTAGTAGCACATATCTATGTGCCTGTTATAATTCCAATTCAGTCAGTGTCACATTTGAGTTCCTCCCAACTGATCGGCCAATAACAGGGAATATTTTGGATTTCTGATGAATTTGAGATTGAGTCAATTTGTCGTCTACATGTCCAACTCGATTAAATCTTGTCTCAATATCATCCAAGTATCGAGAAAAAAAGGTAAGACACTCTTCAGCAACATAGCCTTCAGCATGTGAGCCTTCTTGTTTATCTTTATTTCTCAAGTATGATTTCAAATGCCCAAGATATCTGTGAAATAAAATAAACATAATTACTCATTTAATTAAGTATCAAAAATTGTTTACATAACTGGAAAACATATAAATAAAGTACCTCTCAATTTGATACGTCCATCGATAATGAACAGGGCCTCCTAATTTAGCTTCCTCATCCAAATTCACAGTTAAATGCATCATTACAGAAAACAAGGACGGAGGAAATATCATCTCCATTGCGCAAAGGGTCAATAAAAACCTCTTCTGAAGGTTGTCAAGCTGAAATGGATGTAGAGATTTCTCACATAGTTTTTTGAAAAATGTGCAGAACTGGTGTACAACAGTAGTAATTTTTTCAGGTATTAATGTACGCAATGCCAATGGTAGTAACTGTTGTAACAAAATATGTGAATCATGGCTTTTCAAATCATGTAACTTAAGACTCTTCAAGTCAATGCACCTCGAGATGTTACTTGAATACCCATCAGATACCATAACATTATTTAACATTCTAAAGAATGTATCTTTATCACTATTTTTCATTTCAAAAATTTCTGGAGGATACATTCCATTCTCATCTGGCCAGAGATCGCGTTTTATGTTCATTGCTTGTAAGTCTTTGTTAGCATTGAGATGATCCTTCGACTTTCCATGCTCATTAAGAAAGGTGAAAATAAAATTGCCACATACATTCTTATCAATATGAATCACATCAAGATTATGCCACAACAAATTAAATTCCCATTACGGATGTCTGAAGAATATACTTTTTTTCTTCCATTGTTGAGTTTCGGTTTCGCTTGACGATTCACTTCGGACTCATTTTCCGCTATCATTCAAATGATGAACCTTCCTAAATTCTGTTTCAATATTTTCAAGCTGTTCCAATATTTCAAAACCGTTTAACAACTTTGGAGGTGGTCTACAATCAATGGAACCATTAAATTTTGATCTGTTCATCCGAAATATATGAGATGTGTCGAGAAATATTCGATGACACAAGAAACACCATTTTCTACTGTGAGGTAGTCGTTTGGGCTCAAAGTAAATGTTACAAATGGGACAAGACAAACCCATGTAATTGTTCCATCCAGATAAATTCCCAAGCCCAGGGAAGTCACTAATGGTCCACATTAAAGCAGCATGCATTTTGAACATTGTTTTAGAAGAAGCATCAAATGTCTTAACACCTTTACTCCATAACTCCTACAATTCTTCAATCAAAGGCTGAAAGTATACATCAATATCATTTTCTAGGCACTTGTTTTATAGGAATAATCATCAAAAGGATAAAAGATGTTTGTTTCATAAACATCCACAGAGGCAGATTATAAGGGTTCAAAACAACTGGCCAAATCCTATAATTAGTACTCAAAGTCCCAAATGGGTTGAATCCATCGGCAGCCAATCCCAATAGAACATTCCTAGGATCAGCTGAGAAATTGAGATGTAATGAATCAAATGTCTTCCATGATTGGGAATCATGTGGATGTCTCATTAAACCATCATCGTTATTATCTATAGAATGTCACTTCATGTGTTCGGCGGTTTTCGATGACATGAATAATCTTTGAAATCGAGGCTTCAAAGGAAAGTAACGCAAAACCTTTTCCGGTGTGCTCCTTTTCTTCTTCTCCATGAAATTTTGTTCATTCAAACTTCCAACATCGCCCTTTTCCTGCCATCTAGAAGAAGAACATTTCTTTAAATTCTGTCTACTCGAATCCTCTCCCCAATAAAGCATACAATCATTGGGACACGCATGTATTTTTGTATAATTCAGAACAAGCTTGTTAAAAAAATTTTTCATATCATAAAAAGATTCTGAGATTTTTGCTTCAGGAAATGCATCATGAATCAATTCCAATATCATGTTCATTTCCTTATTTGTAATTCCACAATGACATTTGATATGGTACAACTTTAGCAAAAATGAAATCTTTAAATATTTCAATCACCCACTATACATCTCTTGATTTCCATCATCAACTAAATCATGAAACACATTTTCCTCAGTGAAGTTTTCTCTTACATTTCTCTCCACAGAATCAAGAGATCCAATGATATGTGACAATTTTGATCTGCATGTGTTACAGTCTCAAAAACATCAATTGTCACGTTGCAATTTGTAGTACCCTCTTCTGGTTGTTCTGATATGTTTCGATACTGATAGTGGTGTCTTGTAGTTCTGAATGCATCATTTATTAGGTTTTGCATTTCATTTTCCATTTTCGACGAACTTGGGACCTCATTATGCGGATTAACATGAGTGCTCAATATTCTTGTAACGGTCAATTTTCAATGCCAAATCCAACACAAATATCGAGCAGGGAATTTTTTCAGAATTAAATGTTCATAAACCTCATCTCTCTTCAACCATGTTCTAAATTTACATTTAGGACATAGAAATTTTATTCTCCCTTTAATGGATCGATTAGAAATTGAAAAATATAAAAACTCATTCAAACCCTTATAATACTGAGGTGTGTTCCTCGGTAATGTGATCCAGTTTTTATCCATGTATATCACAATGTGCCTACACAAAAAACAAGGAATCAAACATGAGACATCTTCTATAACCCCGTCATAAAAAACAAATAATGATGAAAAAAAATTCCATAATAGAGAAAAATTCAATGATATATCAAGAAATGGGTCTCAAAATTCCTCAAAGTCCCTAAACTGGAAGCACAAAATAGATGAACTATTTCTATAAGAATGGGTCTTTTCATCATGTTATGGTTCATCCTGCCTCTACTCCTTGCACATTGGATTCTCTTCATTCCCACTATTAATTTTTTGCATACCTGATAAAACTAAGGAATGAACAACCATGGATTTCCAAGAATATTTAGCTTCCATTCACATGTCCCTAGTGACAACCTCTAAAATGGTTGTTATGACCAAAGAAAGTAGAGATTTACCAAGGTCTAGGTGAAGACCATCACCAAAGAAATGATCTTTCTCATAATTGATGACCCCTATCTTTGGAGAATATATAACAAACCTTGAAAGGTTATTGACATACTCCCAAACTGATCTATCACCAATAAAAAGTCTCATGAGCTCAGTCTATTTCTCTACATTCATTCCCTTAGGAAATAACCATTAAAAAAATAAATCTTGATGAGATTACAATTCATATATTCATGAAGTTAAGAAGGTACCACTGACTCCCAAAAGACTCTACTGAAACTATAAATCCAGTTCTAAAAAATTCTCACACACAAAGTATCAGGTTCCCTAAGATAATTGAGGATCACCTCAATTTGTTCCAACTACCAAACTACTTCCACTGACCCTTGAAAAACACTTAATGAAGGAAGATAGTGATTCAGGATTCCTATGACGGTGTTAGATATTGAAAATGATTTAACATCAACAAATCAACATGTATTCTATGTCGGAATAAGAACTAAATAATCCTTTTTGAAAATTATAGTGGAAAACAATAACATCTAAATGAACTATATCAATTAAATACTTAAATTAGATTTATTGGTTGATACAAGATAAGATATCTAGATTTATCTATGTATACTATAAGAGTAGGAATCATGCTCTTTGTAGTTCTGATAAAGGGACTACTATATAGATCATGCTCAATCATTAAAGGACTGAACTTTAAATATAAGTACATTGATGAATAAGCCTCTGGTGAAATATATCATGTAGAAATATATCCTATGTATGATAGGGGACATCATTAACATACCATGGATTCATGGGTAGCGGAAGATGTTTATATTGAGATATTTTATTTATCTGACTCTCATGTACATATTTATAGCTAATGAAGTTATTATACAATAACCAGATTAAGGTCATGTAGAATTTACTATATATCAAGCAATCTTTTCCCATGCAATGAGGAAACATCACCCTTAGGTTGTTCATGAGTATAAAATTTTTGATCTAACACTATCCATGTTTGAGTGGCCTAGTTACTATATCCATATTTTTTCTATGGTTGAATGGTTGTCCCTATTTGATTTTTATTATTTGTTTTCACCGTAAATTTTTCATGAGACATTAAATGTCAGTTCTAGTGGGAATAAAAACAAATTTATAGAAAGATACACTTTTTATGGGTTTAACTTGAAACTTTTTATGGATTTAACATTATTATTGAATTATCATACTTTTCATTTGTTTTTCAATGTGCATTAATAGTAGGTGGACTCAAATATTTCCCAAGGTTCTTATTGTATTTTTCTAACATAGTTAGTGCTATGTATCTTTCAATTAGTATTTTAAATTATTGAATTTTAGTCCAATTTTTATATTTTTTTGGAAATTCATTTTTAATCGAATGTGAGGTGGTTGGAATTTTGAAATTTGTTGAATAAAATGATGTGAGTTTGGTGCCTAATTTCATTATTGTAGAAAACCATGAGGTGTTGTGCACATATTTTAATGTAAAAAAAATAAAAATATTTTTATTCTATTTTAGGATCAGATGTATTGAACAAATATTATTTTCTTTTAATCTAATATATCATGGATATAACAGGCAGGTGTGGAATATTATAAAACAATGGAAATGAGAGAATTCCAAGATTTGTGATCCCAATGATCATACAAACAATCTCATGGATATTCACACTATGTTTAATTTCATTGTTCATAGACCAATCTATGTATAGTGTTAAAGGGAATGTATCCTTGAAAAAAATTATGAGATATATATAACAATATAAGAGATGAATAAAAATATGATATGGATGTAGATCTTGACACACATATGCGTATATACTTAGGGGATGACTCAGATATTTTATGTTCATGGTTCTCAGACCTGTAGCTGCTAACATTTTTATATATAAAAACATAGAACCAATGATTAGTTTGTCTTCATAGATATTCCAAAACACAACCTGATGTGAATTAAGGATTATTAGTATCGTATAATACCTTGGAGGGGGACATTAGTTTTATGTTCATGATGTTTAGAGCTTTGTGTCACAAAGTTTAATATCCTATGAAAAGGACCATGGTTTTGATAATACATTATAAAAGGAGAATCTAATGTTATGTATTTGGGGTATCCAAAAGAGATTCATACCCAAATTGGAAGGTGCAGAAGAATATAATTTCATAATTTATTTAAGTGTTAAAATGATTCTCAAATGTTTAAACTTTAAGGTACAACAATCACATTGAGTATAATGATTTTGGAAGGTTTAAAACATACATTATGAATGCCTGAGTCAATAAGAAATAGAGACCAACTGGTGAATGATGACCACTACAAATAGTGGAATACTAATACCATTCTCATTCAAAGAATCTAATGGTAGTAGGTTGGATAATATCTCAATCAGTCCATTGATTTATTATGTGGTTTAGGTGGAACTATCTTCCATGACTAAAATATCCCATAGGGATAAATCTATATGCTTCGAGGAAAGGTCTGATATTTAGTATCAAATCCTAATAGGTTATCTCCAAATAAATCAACATCCACAACCAATTTTTAGAATATCCCTATAGACCCACTATATAGGGGTATCCCCCAAGGCCTCATTACACCTTTACATACCGCCCTATAATGAAAAAAACCAGTAAAATAATCATTTAAGTGTAATTTCAAATAAAAGATGTTGAAAATGAGAGTGAGAGGGGCTATAAGTTGTGAACAAAACTCAACACAAAGAAATGGTTCAAAATAGTGTCTGGAGTATCCATTGGTTAATGAGAGACCATCCAAAAGGTGGAATGTGGTAGAATATGGAACCATTCATTAAATTATAATTTTCGAGGCTATCATTTACCATCCCCACCAATCATAATGAAAACCTTATACTATAACTATCATGGTCATGGAAACATAGGATCAGTTCAAATTATCTAGCATGGTTTCACTTCAAGCCACCATGATATGGTTTTGTAGTCTGAATCCATATTCCAATTCATGTACATGATTGGTATTGGGAAATTATATAAAATTCATGGGTTCTTCCATCTCCATTTCAATGGCTAATCTGATGTCCCTTTACTTATTTTAAATAATAGCATTAATGATAGAATCTAATCATTCTTTTCAGACCACATTGTCACCTCTATTCACCATTAAAACACCCCTTCTTGGTACTTTCTTGGTCTTCATAGATGTCTTTCTCATATTGACAAATAGAATTCATGGAATCTTCTTAAAGCCTATGGGACAATTTTCTTGGAATGGTTTGGTACGTAGGGGAAATTACAAAATTATGTTCTATTCTAAAAAGAAATAGGGTGATATTACATTCCACGCCTCCATGATGTAGTTCCATCATACATCAATGAGGGTAGGGATTACTGATATGGGACATGCAGATATTCCTTAGACTTGGTTCGGAGGGAACATGATCAACACCTTTATTGCTGAACAACTAGATCATTTCCTGGGTTTGGGTGAATGGACTAATTTATTCCAACATTTCATATCTCTCACTTGAGACATACTACCTTAGATATTACCCTATTATTTTCAAAACTACCTATTGTTTAAAGAGACAAAAACATGTTAAATACTCAACATTTGAGATATTTTATGACAAATAAAATGAATGTGATGATGTGAATCTAGATAGTCGGATGTTCGATGACCCTGATACATGAGGATATTCTCCATGTGGCATGAATACATTAAATTTTGAGAGATTCCAAATTTTATCATCCTAATAAAAGGTGTTTTATCATTGAAATAAAATTGAAGGCTCTCTAATCTCACACTCCTTTCGATATTAACCTATCAAAAATATATGAAATTGAAGAAGATATGGATGAATCAATCCACAATAAGAAAGGATTCTAGGATACACATGCATATGAATCCCATATTAATCTATATACTAAAATCCTATCTACTGGAAAACCAAAAAAAACCTAAAGAAGGAGAAATAAAACCCTACCTAGAGGGGAAGATGGTGCAGATTTCGGGGTCGCGGGGGGCCGGGGGTCGCGGGTTCGCGGGGTTTCCGGGGTCACCGGGGTTGTGCGAGCTCACTGGGGTCGGGGTCGCGGGGTCGCCAGGGGAAGCGGGGGGCCGGGGATGCGGGGGAAGCAGGGAGCCGGGGTCGCGGGGGAAGGATGATTGGGTGTTAAAAAAACCCACATTTCACGGTGGTTTATTATAAACCGTCGCGAAACCTTTTTTACAAGAGGATTAGCGGTGGCTTCTAGAACCACCGCTAAATAGCGGTTTTGTTGTAGTGATGTTGGAAGTGTGATATACCTATATTTTAGAATAAGTTAATGAATATTTTAAAACTAGTTTTGATAATAAATTATTATTTAATTTAAATATCAAAATATTCATATTTAGAAATTATTTTTGAAAAATGGACTTTATTTTTGGATCCTACACATCTAAAAATGGTAAGGGTGAGTTTCTGGGATTTTTCTAAAATAAATGAATTTATTTATGAATAGTAAAATACGATAATTTACAATAAATTCTAAATGAGGGATTTACTGAGTCATTGATGATGTTGTACCGATAGAAGCCCACATGGTTTAGGATCATATGATAAAATTACTATTATTGGTCATGTAATTCTAACTATTCCTTGTCCTGTGAAGAAATAATAAATTATTGTTTATAATATTATGAAATCCCTCCTCTCCTCCTCTATAAAAACCTACCTTCACTCCCTCTTCTCTTTACTCCTCTCAAGCCTTGTGTATTGCCATTATTCTGCCCAAATCTCTACTAAAGATCCTTCCCCACGTCCAAAAGCTACTATCCTCTTCAAAATACCAAATCCATTCCCCTTAAGAAGTTCTCAAAGGGGAAGTCTAAAGAGGTAAATTCTTGTTTCCAATTCCTTCATTTCTTTTGAGTTATCTTTATTTTTGTTTCTTTCCTCACCTCACTAAACAATAATAGTTTGACAAATCAAGTAACATACATGTACTGGAATGTATTAATGGTAATTGTATATTTCATTATCTTCTCTCCTTTCCCCACCCTTTTATTTGAATGAAATGAGAGCACCGTTTGGGATGTGTTAATTTAGCACATTCAAGGACAACAGTTTATCAATTTCTATTTTTATCATTAATTATGGTCATGAAACCTTTTGTGTTATGGTTAAACAAGATTATTTTATATCTAATATATCTTATTTTTAGTTCTTTAATCCTTTTTTACAAAGGTTATTTATATAAAAAATAAAATATGTTCTTTGTAATCAATCCAATCGATTAACAAAAAATGCTTGACACTATGGTTTTAAATAATAACTCAACATCAGTATATGTAACCAAATTATAATTAAAACCATGTAATCTCCTAGATGTGTGATAAAGAATATAACTTCAATTATGTAAAACCACTTTCATATTATATGTTATCCAAATGTGAATATAAGTGGATCTATCTTTTTAAGCCAAGTAAACAAACGATCCTGAACAATGAAATTGAAATGTATAACTAATCAAAAAGGATTTGAATGAAATAAAAAGGGTTATAATAAATAAATTAAAAATATAATTGGTTCTGGACTTATTAATTAATAAGTCTAAATTTTTTATTCAGATATTTAATAACAAGTGGATAACACCAATGGATCTAAGGTACGAGATCCTCTTCTTTTCACTCTTTGTCAAGATTGTTCTCTATGCTATGAATTTTTGTGTAATACCAAGTGTTGTGTTATATTTCATCAACTCCACCATACTTAATTGATTTTTAATAAGTGATGAGAAACCTATTATCTCTCTCATCAATCTCTTTTTGTTACACTCGATACTATGCCGATAAACCGTAATGGATTCTACCCAAACATCATTTAATCCTTTGGGTTGCTGTATCTTTATTTTTTTACCAAAAATGTAGTTGTATTTTATTTTTATGTACAACTTCTACATTTGGATTATATTCTCCATAATCATGTTCTAAGATCCATCTCTCATTTTCTTTCAGGGATATACATGTTTTCAAAATATTCCCTCCTTAGAATATTCTGATAATCAAACCTATTTTAGGGGAACTTCCCTAATGGTTACCCAATTTCAAGAGCACTATATCCTCTATTGTAAAAAATAATTGTATTTATAAAATTAGTCTTTTATTATGAAAACCTTCATGGTTAAATTGTGTTTTTATATAAATAATTTTCCTCTTTTCTATTTGAAAAGCTCTATAGCATTTCCTTAAAACCGCAAAAAAATTTATTCATGCTAATGTTTCTAAAATACATTTCACATATGTTTTCACTTCTATTTGACACCACATACCATGTTATATGCATATTTTACCCTATTAAAGTCCATGTATTTTCTAATTGTTTACTTTCATAGACACTTTCATGATATGCCTATTGGTTGTGATTTATGTCATGATTGGGCTACCCAATTCTTTCCATGGGTACCCTTTTGATTATGTATGGTTGATTATGTATGATTGTATATGTGGTAAGAATAGTTATGTGGAAAGAATATTCATGAAAATGTTGAGATGGGTGCACCCAGATAGCACTCCAATGCACTGTTTATGGTTAAGTCTCATGAGATGTGATGTGAAACAGGATTGGCGATTAGCCTTGACCCGTACTGAAATGGGAAATGAGATTGGTGGTTAGCCATGACCCATGATAAAGAAACCTTTTATGATTCTGAAACATTTATATGATTCCATGTTTATATGATCCCATGATTATATGATATTATTTCATATGTACAATGTTTTGGATATCAGTATGTCATGCCTCCTAACTCATGTGCTTAAGATGCATCCTTATTTTAATTCTCTTACTGGGATTTTCAGCTCATCCCTTTGTTCATGTGATCCCCAAGGTACCCCTATGAAGATGTAAGGGCTCAAAGTAAGCTAGAATCTCATTATGGAGATTAAATAAAAAACATTATCCGCAAGTTTTATGTTATATGTACATAGTCTACCAAGATACTAGACTTAATGATACGTGGCTTGTACTCTGATGATTAATTATGCTTAAAATCATGAAATGTTATATGTAAATGGCTCGGGTCACTAAAGTTGGTATCAAAGGATGGAGTAGTTATATTTGGAGATTAGGAATAGCACAACTTATTGAGAACCTTAAGGATGAGACTTAGTATAATAAAACATTCCAAGATTTTGTTGAGTATTAAGTAAGTGGTTTTTCAATCAAATACATCCCTGTATGGATAAGAGCAGGTAGAGGTGGTTCTGAAAAATATGTATCTTGGGGTAAAACCTGAAAACACCGCTTGGTGCTAGACTCGAACGGGAACTGGTGCACGATAATGGTCCTTGCTGCACTCTTGGTTACAAAAATCCTGGGGGATATGATTTGGTAGATTCATGATCTTAGAAAAAACCAATATTAATGGAAAAGAATATGACCAAAAGAATAAAAGTTAAGATATATAT
The DNA here is from genome assembly GCA_963277665.1 of Viscum album. Taxonomy (NCBI): domain Eukaryota; kingdom Viridiplantae; phylum Streptophyta; class Magnoliopsida; order Santalales; family Viscaceae; genus Viscum; species Viscum album. The sequence goes on along the minus strand of OY728165.1, from coordinate 1,890,172,769 downwards.
TAAGGATAACCTGGATATAAACCTATGGAATCTCAAGTCTGGATATACTTCTTATTTATAAGTTTATACTTTTATGTTCCATGTTTCCTTTTTATGCTCAATAGATAAGTATTCAAGACCTCTAATTATATGTTATTTTTCTTAGTTTCTGGACTAAAAATAGAATAACACGTCACAAAAACCAATGTGATATTCATTGTGATGATTGCCCTAATGATATGCCTGATGTGATAGAAGCATGTGCTCAAAACATCATTGAAGTTCTTGCTCAGCTGGCTCGAGTTATGAATAATAACTTGAATTAAGTGAAACGTCTTCCTCCTCCAAGTAAAGAGTAAGTTGATGTATAATCCTTCATGAGACAAAGGTCTCCTATGTTTAGTGGGTCTTCATATCCCCTCCTCACATAACAATGGATTAACTCCACTAAGAAGATTTTCTCCATCCTCCAGTGCTTGGAAGAAGAGAAATTTGTATCGATAATCTATCATTTTGATGGTAAAGCTGATCAGTAGTGGACACTGATCAAGAATAAATAGTACTAATAGGAAATTGAATCCATTTATTGGGAGTAATTCAAGAGGATGTATGTCAACAAATATCTTCCTCAAACCATCCGTCTCAAGATGGAAATAGATTTCCTCGGACTCAAGCAGCAGGAAGATGAGTCCATCTGGGCATATGAATTGTACTTTACAAGGCTTTCAAGGTATGCCTTTGGCTTTTTCATGAACACCAAAATCAAGGTGGATTGCCTCTTTAGTGGACTAATGTTGATTCTATAAAAAGTGTTGGGGATTTGAGGCTTTGACAGTTATGAGTAAATTTTCTATTATGCCGTCAAGTTTGAAATAGAGATTAGAGACTCTCAGTGGTCTCATGGACCTGGTGAAAAGAAGCAAGAAATCAAGAACATCATGGGTGGTTCATAAAAATAATCCTAATAGGGAAAGAAGCCTCACTTTCCCCTTTGAAAACATTGTGGGAAGAAGCATATTGGTGATTGTCTCAAGGGAAAAAATAACTGCTTCAAATGTAGAAAGTTTGGTCATCTAGGCAAGAAATACCGAAGGGATATGAAAAATCCTGCAAATGTTGAAGAAGAAAGGAATGTTCAGATAAACACTCAGTCTGTAGTGCAGTGTTACAACTAGAAGGAGCTTGGGCATTAGAGAACAATTACCCTAAGCTAAGGGTTGTTGAAGACGATCAGAAACAACCTCCAAGGAAACAAGGAAGAAATTATGCTACCACTACTACTGATGGGGAGCCGAAAAACTATGTGGCGACAGGTACACATGTTATTTATTCAAGAATAGAGAACATGCTCTTTGATTTTGGTTCTACAGAGTCTATCATATCTTTCAATTTTAGTAGAACTATTCAAACATCACCTCAAAATTTGGAGGAAAAGTTATCTGTGAGAACATCTAATGGAGAAATTATTGCATCCATGGTTTGTAACTCCTCCCCAGTTATCATTTTTGGACTGAACCTCCCAGAAAATCTCTTCGTACTTCCATTAGTGAAGTTCAACGCTATCTTGGGAATGGATTTTATATCTTTGTACAAGGCCAACATCAATTGTCGAGAAAGGGAGATCACTTTTCACATCCCGAAGAATCCTATGATTCATTACAAGTGTAAGGAGGAAGAGGAGCCTCCTATAGAATCTTCATCTCATGTTTGGATATTTCTTCCTTGTGAGAAATCATATCTAGCTCAAATGATTGGGAAAAAGGATAGAATCATGCTTGAAGACATGCCCATCATGAGGTATTTCACTAATGTAATCCTTTAAGAGTTGCTTCGTCTTCCTCCTGACTGAGAGGTTGAGTTATTAATTGAACTTATCCTTGTATCCCTACCAATCTCAAAGACACCTAATAGAATGGCCACAGTAGAACTGGAAGAGCAGAAGAAGCAGCTACAAGAGAATATGGAGAAGGGTTTTATACACCCGAGTGCTTCACCATGGGGTGCACCATTCTTCTTAATCAAGAAGAAGGATGGATCAATGCTACTATGCACTGATTATCATGAGCTCAATAAAATCCCGATAAAGAACAAGTATCCCCTTCCATGGATAGATGAATTTTTCGATCAGCTTCGTTGGTCCAGTTATTTCTCTAAGGTGGACCTTCGGTCGGGATATCACCAACTAATGTTGAGGAAGGATGATATTCCCAAAACTGCCTTTTGGATGACATATGGACACTATGAGTTCATTGTGATGCCCTTCGGACTCACTAATGTTCTAGCAATTTTCATGGATTTAATGAATAGAGTCTTTAGATATTACCTCAAACAATTTGTGGTGGTCTTTATTGATGATATTCTGATATACTCCAAGAGAAAGGAAGAACATGGGGAGCATTTGAAAACTATGTTAAAGACATTGTGAAGGGAGAAGTTGTATGAAAAGTACAGTAAATTTGAGTGTTGTATAGAGGAAGTATCATTATTGGGGCAAGTTATCACCAGCAAAGGGATATTTGTGGACCCTTCCAAGACGAAGGCAACTGAAGAGTGGTCAAGTCCAACTTCTGTATTGGAGATCCACAACTTTTTGGGTCTAGATGGGTATTATCGATGATTAGTGATGAACTTTTCATGATTTTCAAACCCAATGACCAAGCTGAAACAGAAGGGAGTAATGTTTTTCTGGACACATGAATGTGAAGATTGTTTCAAGGAGTTGAAAAAGAGGCTTATCACTACACTAGTACTCACACTCCCTTCAAGTGGGGAACCTTTTATGGTGTATATTGATGCTTCTAAGAAAGGCTTAGGCTGTGTGCTATAGAAAAATGATAAATTGATAGCCTATTTCTAAAGGCAGCTGCAAATATAAGAGAAAAACTAACCTACACATGATTTGGAGTTAGTGGTTGTGATCTTTGGGTTGAAAATATGGCGGTATTATCTCTATGGAGAAACATGTGAGATATATACTGAAAAAAAGAGTCTCAAATATATATTCACACAGAAAAAGCTTAATTTTCACCAACGAAGATGGATTGAGCTCAATAAGGATTATAAATGCTCAATCCACTACCATCCAGGTAAAGCAAACAAAGTGGCGGATGCTCTAAGTAGAAAGGATCATGAATCTTTATCAATGATGGGAATTGAAAAGGATATGAACTTCTCAGATTTGAAAATTATGGACATGGAAATCATTAAGTGGGGAACATCATCAATCCTTTCTCAAATTATTGCTCAACTATCCCACTTGGAGAAAATAAGCGATGCCCAAAGAAATGATATGTAAATTCAGAAAAGGGTGGAAGCTGTTAAAAATGGGAAATCTTCTGATTTCAAAATTGATGAGGAAGGAGTTGTAAGATTTGGGACATTATTATGTTTACCATCTGATCCAAATATAAAGTAGGAGATATTGAATGATGCACATAGCTCAACCATCTCTATCCACCCGGGGAGCACAATGATGTATCGAGATCTCTGAGAAAACTTTTGGTGGTACAATATAGGAAGGGAGATTTCTAAATATACATCAAAGTGTCTGGTATGTCAGCAAGTGAAGTTTGGGAGACAAAAGTATAAGGGGACGATGCAACCACAACCCATACCAACATGGAAGTGGGAGAAAATTACCATAGACTTGTCACTATACTTCCAAAGACATCTAGAGAAAGCAATTCTATATGGGTCATTGTGGATCATCTTATGAAGACAACTCACTTTATCATGGTTTTAGAGGACTTCTCATTGGATCAAATTGCACGGATTTACATTTAAGAAGTGCTAAGGCCGCATGGATTATCACTATCTATTGTATCTAATTGTGATATGAGGTTCACCTCGATGTTCTCAAAAAGTATCGAACATTCACTAAGAATTGAACTAAACTTTAGTATAGACTATCATCCTCAAACTGATGGCCAATCTGAGAAAACTATTCATACATTGGAAGAAATGTTGAGAGTGTGTTCAATGGAATTAAAAGAAGGATGGGACCAACAACTTACACAAGATGAATTTACCCACAACAATAGTTTCTACTCGAGCATCCGAATGGCACCATGTGAAGACCTTTATGGGGAATGGTGTAGAACACCAGTGTGTTGGGATGAAGTCGGTGAGCTTAAGTTGCTAGGACTTGAAATTGTCTAAGAAATGATGGAGAAGGTGAAAAACATTTAGTAGCATACCAAGGCATCCCAAAGTAGACAGAAGAGTTATGTTGATAACTGAAATGATACATTGAGTTCAAATTTGGAGACATGTAATTTCTACGCATATCCTCATGTAAGAAGGTCATGAAGTTTGGGAAGAAATGGAAGTTAAGTCGCAGGTACATCGACCCCTTCAAGATCCTTGATAGAGGCTGAGTTGTGGCCTATCAATTGGCGCTTCCACCTACCATGTCTAAAGTACATGAGTTATTTATTGTATCCCTCTTAAGGAAGTACATACCAAACCCTTCACACATACTCTTTAAGTGGTGGTACAATTGGAGGATGATCTCTCTTATGAGGAATAGCCAGTGAAGATCTTAGATCATAGAGACAATGTTCTACGTAACAAGACTACTCATCTTGTCAAGGAACTATGGAGAAACCATAAGTATGAAGAGGAAACATGGGAACTAGAGGAAGAAATTAAGTAAAAGTACCCACACCAGTTTTTGGCTTAGAATTTAAAACGAAATTTCAGGGGAAAAATTTCATAAGGGGGGAAGAATGCAATGCCCTAATTTCTTTTGATGAAAAATTCCTTCTCATAAGTATGTCATAAAATTACATGAAAAACAACATAATGAACTACTATGTTCTAAGTGACCTTTAAACATAAGTTTGACACTTATGTGTTTGGAATTTCAAAAATCTAGCATACACAGTTGTAATCAGTATGTTATTTTGAGTCCGATAAAGAAAAATTAATTTTTAGTGAATAGTATACTACCATAATGAATAGTTACATACCCTTATGAATAGTGATATTCCCTAATGAGTAGTAACCTCACCTATGATAGTATAATAATAATATTTAAGTTGGAAGTATAATATACATATATTTTAGAATAAGTTAATGAATGTTTTAAAACTGGTTTTAATAATAATTTATTATTTTAATTAAATATTAAAAAAATAATTTTTAGAAAATAATTTTTGAAAAATGGACTTTATTTTTGGATTCTACACATCAAAAAATTGTTAGGGTGAACTTTAGGGATTTTTCTGAAATACTTTAATTTTTTATGAATTGTAAAATATGATAATTTACAATAAATGCTAAATAAGGGATTTATTGAGTCATTGATGATGTTCTGATGATTTAAGCCCACTTGGTTCAGGATCACATGAAAAATTACTATTTTTGGTCATGGAATACTTACTATTCCTTGTATTGTGAAGAAATGATAAATTAATGATTATAATATTATGAAATCTCTCCTCTCCTCCACTATAAAACCCCCCTTCACTCCCTCTTCTCTTCACTTCTCTCAAGCCTTGTGCCTTGACATTATTCTGCCCAAATATCTCCCCAACATACTTACCCACTTCAAAATGCTCCTAGCCTCTTCAAAATACCAAAAACTCTCACCTTAAGAGGTTCCCAAAGGAGGAAGTCTCAAGAGGTAAATTCTTCTTTCCAATTCCTTCTTTTCTTTTAAGTTCTCTTTATTTTTGTTTCTTTCCTCACCTACCTTCACCATTATATTATGATAAATCTTGTAACATAAATGTGATATAATTTATTCATGATATTGGGATATTTCATTATCTTCTCTCTTTTCCCCACCCTTTTATTTGAAAGAAATGAAAGCACCGTTTGAGATGTGTTAATTTAGCACAATCAAGGACAACGATTTATCAATTTCTATTGTTATCTTTAATTATGGTCATGAAACCATTTATGTTATGGTTGAACCAGATTGTTATATATTTAATATATCATGTTTTTAGTATTGTAATCTTTTTGTACAAATGTTATTAAGTTATAAAAACAAAACATGTTCTTTGTAATCAAATCCATCGATTAAAAAAATGGTTGTCACTATAGTGTTAAATAATAATTCAACTTCACTATATATAACCTAATTATAATTAAAACCATGTAATCTCTTGTATGTTAACTAAATAAAATATCTTCAATTCTGGACAACCACTTTCATCTTTCATATAATCCAAACCTGAATCTAAGTGAACCGATCTTTTAATGCCAAGTAAACAAATGAGCCCGAACAATGAAATTGAACCTTATAACAATACAAAAAAGATTTTAATGAACTAAAAAGGGTAATAATATATAAATTACATCTATAATAGGTTTTTGAATTATTAATTAATAATCCCAATTTGTTTATTTGGGTATTTAATTACAAGTGGAGAACACCAACAGATTTAAAGTAAGGGATCCTCTCTTTTTCACTCTTAGTCAAGATTGTTCTCTATGTTATGCCTTTTTGTGTAATACCAAGTGATGGGGAATATTTTATCACCTCCCCCATAATTCCCTAATGTTTTATATGTGATAATAAACCCCTTATCTCTCCCATAAAGCTCTTTTAGTTACACCTGATACCATGCTGACAAACTGTAATGGATTCTACCTGAAATTCTTTTATTCTTTCAGGTTGCTCTATATTTTTTTTAACCAAAATGTAGTTGTATTTTTCTTTTTATGTAAAACATATAAAATTATTTATATTCTCCATAATCATGTTCCAAGATCCATCTCTCATTTTATTTCAAGGATATACATGTTTTTAAAAGATTCCCTCCGTAGAACTTTCCGATAAACAAATCTATTTTTGGGAAACATCCCAAATGGTTACCCAATTTGAAGAGAAATATATCCTCTGTTGTAAGAAATAATTATATTTATAAAATAAGTATTTTTTAATGAAAAACATCTTGGTTAAATTATGGTTTTATATAAATTATTGTCCTCTTTTCTATTTGAAAATCTCTATAGCATTTTCCATAAAACCGCACAAAATTTTTTTAATGTGAATGTTTTTAAAATACATTTCTCATATGTTTTCACTTCTATTTGAAACCACTTACCATGTTATATTCCTATTTTACCCAATTAATGTCCTTTTATTTTCTAATTATTTCCTTACATAGCCACTTTAATGATATTCCCATTGGTTATGATTTATGACATGATTGTGGTACCCAATTCTTTAAATGGGTACCCTTATGTTTATGTATGGTTGATTATGTATGATTATATCTGTGGTAATAATATTTACTTGGAAAGAATATTCAGGAAAATTGTGAGATGGGTGCACCCATATAGCGCTCCAATGCATTTGGTAAGGTTAAGTCCCATGAGATGCAATGTGAAACGGTATTGGTTATTAGCTTTGACCTCTACTAAAATGGGAAATGGGATAGGTGGTTAGCCTTGACCCATAAAAAAGAAATGTTTTTTGATTTTTCCACATTTATATGATTCCATTTTTATATGATCTGATGATTATATGATATTATTTCATATGTTAAATGTTTTTGATATCAGTATGTCATGCCTCCAAACTCATGTGCTTAAGATGTATCCTTGCGTTCATTTCCTTACTGGTCATTTCAGCTCATCGCTTTGTTCATGTGTTCCCCAAGGTACCCTAAGCAGATGTAAGGGCTAAATGGAAGTTATGAGATCATTATGAATATTAAATAAAGAAGTCTTTTTTTAGCCCCATGATTTATGTTATATGTACCTAGTTTTCCAAGACACTAGACTTAATGATCCTTGGATTGTACTCAGATGATTAATTATACTTAAAATCATGAAATTTTATATATAAAAGTCTCGGGTCCCTAGAGTATTTTCACTATTCACTAAAAATTATATATTTTTAAAAAATATAAAAATTTATCTCTATGAAAATATTGACATGATTATTTCAAAAATTACCTCAATTTTAACAATTATATTTCTAAATGTTTTGTAAATTCATTATAATATTCACTCAAAAAAACAAAAAAACATTTTTTAAGAAAACATATGGTGTATACATAAAATTACCTTATAAAAAATTTGGTGTTTTTTCCAATCCTGATTCTATACATTTGTATTTATTTGGACATTTATATTTATTTCATAATTTTGTTAATCACATTCATACTTTTCATGTCAAACTATAGGTTGTAAGTTTCACATTTTAACAATAATATTTTGTGGTTTGTTTATACTGGATGTATCATTTTTTATACACTCATTAACATATAGTTCATTAAAAATATCAAGGTGTTTCAAAACCCATTACTTTACATTTTTTTATTTCAAGAATAAAATTTTTATATGTAATATTTCTATGTGTAATGTCTTATTATGAGAATATTATGATGTGACAGGTGGGCCTAGAATTATATATCAATAAAATTTATTGTGTAATGTGATAAATATCATGAGATTATATATATTATGTATGAAAATGATGCAAGATTTGATAAAAATAATTTTTTCATGATTTAAGCACATATGCTATGAATTAACATGATACTATATTTTAGCATAACTTATGTTAGATTTTTGACCACTATGCTATGATATTTCAATGTTATGCATAATGAAAATTTCATTACTTTTTCAAATGATTTACTTATGATTATAATGATTATCATATGATTATTATTTGATGATGTTGATTATCCTCACCCGTTTAATATTGATTCATTTCTCTTATTCCCTCAATGATTATCCTCAACATACATGTATTTTTTATCAATTATTTCTATGAAGTATATCATCGAGTGAATACAAATACTATGTAAATCATGTAATATTTTTAGAGGATTATATTGAAGTAATTTAAATATTATTAAAATTATAATTTTTATAATTAATTTATGATTCTAATTTTATAAAGATAATAATCATATAAATTATTCAATATTGTTAAATAATGTTATTTATCTTAAAAAATATGTTATATTAGTATAAGAGAAAGCTGGGTGAATAAACTATCAGTTTGCAACATTCGGTCAGTTTCACCATGAGAAGGTGTTCAACAAGCAAGGTCTCAGGTTATTCAACCTTCTATTTTAGGACCAAGGTTATAGGCCATGTTTTTATATCATTGAGGCATTTTTAATTAGGTCATTCAGTCCCTTTTAACATCATTTAATTAATATGGATTGCCTGACCTCGATTATGGGATTTTGGGTGTTTATTGATATTTTCTTCCTTTTGGGATAGGAGAATTGTATATTGGATATTTTGACGTGGTTATGAGAGGGTTATTGTTTCTATTCTGTGATATTTAGAAAATATTTTTATACAAGTGATATTTATATGTTAAGAGTGTTATTTAAATTTTCTCACCATTATAGGTAAATATATAAATGGAAAGGAGACCTATTATAGGTGTTTGTGCTATATGATCCTTCTGTTCCATGATTGTAGGGAATATTATGTTTGGATATGTTGATTTTTTTATGAATAATTCCATTTATTTTTAGAAATTATATGAGTCTTTGGTTATCTTTCTCATAGGGCATCATGATTTTTTTTAAAAAAATATCCATCTTCTTATTTTAGGTGTTGGGATTTTGATTTTTGATGCTTCTAACAATGAAAATGAATTTATTATAAATGAATGTGCAACAATATGGAGAATTTTTAAACCCCTATGTCCCTATAATATTTAATATCATTTATTTATGTGTTATTTTAGGGTTTCCTGGTGTTTTTATTTTTTTATTGTGTTTTTGGACGTGATTGGAAGTTGTAGTACTTGACTGCAGCTGGCCATTCCATGTAAAAGGGAGGCCACACCGCATCCTGCCTCCATACCATTGTAAAAAAATTTAGTGAAGTCTGACAATTCTATGGGTATGATACCACTCCAAGGTGAGATATTATTTTTTTAAGAATCACCTTTCTTTATCTTTGTTATATTACTCAAAGGGAGGATGTCCTTTACACAAAAATGTGTGTTGTTCCATGGTGGGGGTGTGAGGTGTCACATTGTGTTGTGAACCAGGATATCCACACTAAAATGTATAGGGGATTTTAGTTTGTAGTTCTACTAGATTGGGGTCCCCTACACCATTTAAACATAGGTTTGTCTATGGTGGGTTCCTAGTGAGGTCTGACATGTTATGTTATAAGTCAACACAGTATAGACTATTTATACCTTGTTTTACTTTTCATCATTTTTTATACCTCTCTATTATTTGATGTTTTATAATACCACTTTTCCTTTTATTTTACATGAAATGACCATGATAGAGCTATTATATCATCTCCCCTCCGTCCACTATTCATTATTTCAATTTATCTTCAATCTCTTGTGTAATCAAAAAGTAGGTCATATTTCCTCCTATATTTCCTTCCCCATTCAGTTTTACTCGTGGTTTAGCTATTATTCCAATCGTAACTAACATGGTATATGGAATTAATGTTTTAGATTGATATGAAATGTAAATTTGGGTGTTTCAGGTTTATTGATCATTTTTCCTTCATAATATTGCATATACCATTGATGTTAACTTATTTGGGTAAATTAAAGTAGATCTTTCCATAAAATTCTTTTATTCAAAAATTAAAGAAGTACATGAATGTTTTTAAAGTTATTTAAAATAAATTTATTCCTATATGTGATATCCATGATGGTTTTTTTAAATGATTCAATGAGTTTTTATACAATTTTATGAATTTTTTCAATATATTTTCAGTTTTAATTTTTATTAAAAAATTTATGTATATAAAGGATTTTTGAAAATTCATATGATGATAATTTTAAATGAGTTTATTGATAAATGAATTTTTCAGCCTTGTTTTTATTTTTTAAAAATCTAACCCATGTTAAAGTGTTTATTTTCAATTAAAGAGGTGTTTAATTTTTAAATAACTCACATTGGTGGAGAATTATATTTTAAATGTGATGAATCATTGATTTCTATTTAAAAGATGTTTTATGAAGACTTGGTTCCATGTTTTCACATTTGGTTTCAATGGTTTAATTTTAACATTATAAAATGGGTTTATTTGGTGATTGTACAATCTAGTTTTTACACCCTCTTTATTATACCTTGTTTTAGAAATTACTCTATTCATGGGATATGAATACATTATTATTATTTCTATGTGTTGTGTATCTATTGATAAATGTGTTGTTTCATTTTGGGGTTTTTGATGTGAGATGATCATCTTTGTCTTTGATTATTTATTAAGATTTGTGATTTTATTATTATTTATGATTGTTCAAGACATTTTTTTGACATTGTGTGGGAAAAATTGTAGTTAAGTGATGGATTCATTTACTAACATAATAACATAAATTAACTGATTACACAGTTTGGAAAAATGAATTTGAAAAAATTTGAATTTGAGAGGTGATCTGTATCACCCTATTATACTATGGGAGGTAATCAATATGACACAATCAGACCATGGGAGCTAATTGACATGACCTAGTAAGACTGTGATATACAACTAAATGATTGATTAACATGGATATGTTTATGAATTTATCATTTAATAGACTATGGAGTTTTTTATAACACTTATATACTAACTGATGGAATTGTATATGTAATTTTCACTACACACCATGTTGGTATCCCCTTGGCCCCATTTCAAATTTTTTCCACCACATTCACTATTGATATTTTCTTATATTAGCCTTTGGGTTTTATGTTACATATTATTTTATATTAATAATTAAATTCATGTTTTTCTTTTAAATTCATTTTGAAAATAGGTATCTATTATATAATTTAAAATAATAATAATAGTTTCATTCAAAATATATAGATTTTAATCAATAGTTTTTTAGAAAAAAATTAATTTTTTTTCTATTATAAATTGTAGAGTTCATCCACTTTGAAAAAATGTTATTTTAAATGATATTTTAATATAATTATTAGTTTATTTGTCTTATGTTTGAAAATATAGTTTAAAACTAGATTCACTTTATTTTCCAAAAACTGTTTACAATATTTTTTTAAAATGATATTTAGTATGATTTTTTTAGTATGATTTATTTTTGGGAATCAAATTTTCTAAATGTTGTTCAATCTATCAATTATGAAATTATTTATAAATGTAACTTCATATAATATTTTTTTAAATCATACTTGAACTATTTATTTCACATCCTATATAAACAACTATGCTCCTATATACAATACTCTTCCATTATATAGGTTCCAAGGTATGATTCTTGGATAGGTAGTTATTCAGGTAGTCTAAGATGGGTTTTGAGGACTTTTTGGGGGAACATGTACCATATGTAAATCTATAAATAATTGATCAAGTATATTTAATTTTTTTATGAGTACATATTAATCAACTTATCATGATACTATATATTAATTTTGGTTGTCTTCATCTTGAGAACTTTAATTCAATGTTGTATTTTAAATAATAATTATTTTTTATATTGATTTTTTCTAGTTGATTTATTTTTTTTACATTATATAATATTTGAATTGTTCTTTTAATTGATACTATTTATTAATCATGTATAGAATCCCAATGCGTGAGTGTAACATATTTTATTATCTAATGGTTCTATTACCTTTTTATTATTATTTGGGGTATAAATCATTCTCGTTTATTATTTATTTTAATTATACTGCATTATTTTCCATCCCATGGTAATTACGAATTCCCATCCATACTTTTGAAATGATGGTTTTTGTATTGGTTCAGTGGTTTCTTGATCTCGATCATTATAGATCACATGTAAGATTTCTTCGATTTTTAAACCTAAAATTTCATATCTTATAAAATGTTTTGAATTAAAAATATACTTCTTCTTTTTTAATAGGTGGTCACTCAAAGAAAAAACCTCTCATTAGGGGGAAATTTTATTAACATTATATATATGATATAGGAACATGGGTGTAGGGTGTCCATGTTTGTTATTGTCTACATCATAAATATACATCTTTTATATCTAATTTTTTAAATTTGGGTGGATTTTTAATTTAATAAAACTATACACTTTTCTTTATAAAAAATATAAAATCCATGACGTGCAAGAAAACATAATGAATCCGATAATTTGAACTAGATTCTTTAAAAATGATACCTTTATTTTATGGAAGAACTAATTAATGTAAAATATTAGGTGTTTAATCTATAATGAATTTCATATATAATTTTATTGATAAACAATTTGTAAAATGGTATCATTTACTCAATTTCAGACTCCAAATGGGTGAGGCCAATTTAAATTATCCCAAAAATTACATGAATTAAAATGTTAATTATTGATAATAATGGAATGGTTTCTATAAAGATTAAAAATAGTCATATGGTATGTGTTTAATATGGAAAATAAAACCACATTACACAAAAATATCACTTCTTCAATAAATTTATAGATCAAATTCTCAAAAGACTAAAAAATTGGTATCTACTATTTTATTGATGGTTTTTATGTCTATTTTTAGGTACCCTTACATGAAATTATTTGGAAAAAAACGCATTCACTATCCCTATGAAATATATTCAAACAAGCGTATTCTATTTTATTTATTTAATTATCTATGTAATAATTAATATTTAATTTTAATAGTGTTTTTAGACCTCATTGAAATCTATATAGAGTTATTTAATAGTAACTTATGGCAACTCTTTGTAATGGAATCTGGAGAATTTGGAATTTTTTTCAAAAAGGAGTATTAAAAATAATTTGGTTCTAAATTTTGAGAAATGTCACTTTATAGAGAAATAGGTATTGTTCTAAGACATAACATTTATTAAGAGGAGACTAAATTAGTAAAATCAAAGGATGATGTCATTTATTCACTAACATATCCCCCTATTTTCAACCATGTTAGATCATTTTGATGACAAAAAGGTTTATAAGAAGCTTATTAGAGAATATAACAAACTATGTATGACATAAAAATTCTACATAAAATGGATAGTAGCAATCTGATTAATTATTAATATAGTAAGAATCCTCATCATGTCAATGAGATCCTAACCAAATCCACAGTCCTCATGATACCATATAAGGATATAATTTTTTATGTGTTCTGTGGAGCATAATATATGCTTAATAAACTATGGACTCAAATAAGATTAACTATAAAAGCACAAAAAGTTTTTATTTCAATAGTTTTTGAACAAAAAATCACATTCTTATTTTCATGGAGGTAAAGTAATTCTTTACATTAACCTTGCATCTCAATGGTACATGATGAGGAAAACTTACTAAAAATAATAGTTAGATGGAATCTTTATCTCAAATAATTCAACATATAAATTAAGGGATAAAATGGTGAGAGAAAAATTTTTCAGATCATATAATTATGATTTCCCACCCAGATGAAGTTTAAATACCTCTAAAAATAAAATTGAATGATAATTTCTTTATTGATAAGTTCAATGACATTAGTAGTGATGCTCCACAGTTCAAAAATATAGTAAAAAAATTGTTCACCTAAAAATTACATCTATAACATCTAAACAAAAATTCCAAGCACTAATATCTGAATGAAATTTCAATGTACGTGATTATCCATATTTTTGGAAGATATGATTTAATCATGTGATAAGAAGTAATATACAGAATGTGGAAGTATCTTATATTCATTAGTATTAATACATATTTGATATGGATTCCATTTTGTAACTAAATGCACAAAAAAAAGAAACTATATGTGGATGGAATATTTTAGCATATTATTTTTATTGATACCTAAAATTTTTTATATCACATAAAAACATCTTGTTCACAAGAACTATTTTTAAAACTTAAGAATTTCACCAATACCATTTGAATGTTTCTGAAATTTTTGATTTTTTAAGAGTATACCATATGGAATAATTTATTTTTTCCCTTTCAACTGATATCTATTATTTTGATATGGGAGAATGTATATAAATGGATTGAGGGAAAAAATACTAGAACTAATGAATGGAATGTTTTTATAGAATTTATATGAACCCTCATATTTTTTTATGTTAGAATTACTTGGGAAATCATTAGTGATAAGGGAACACACTATTTTACCAATAGTATTAAATAATTATGTAGAAGTATTTAATAACTACATTACTTATAATAAATTAAAAAAATTCATAGATGATTTGTCTAACAAATAATTTAAAAGTATTTTTGAAAAATAAGTGTAACCTAATTAGGAATATTGGAGTACCAAGATGGAGGATTCACTGTGGGCATACAAAATTTTATTCAAGATCTATCAATTATATTTCCTTATATAATAGTTCATAAAAATTAATATTACACACCAATTTAGTGGTAACACATGTCATAATATTATATTAATCATGTGAACATGTGATTTAACAATATCAGAGAATATTTGATGTTTTAAAAGGTGGGGCTAATGAGATGAGGATAAAATCTTTTTAAAAGTAATTATTTCACATTTAATTGAAGAAATAATCCCATGGAAATATCATTTAGAGTCATGAAATTAAATATAGTGATAATGTGTTACCCTAATCTTCCAAATTGAATCTTATACCATATAAGATTCATTCCAAATAAATAGATCCATTCATTATGAAAAATTAATTTTTTTTCTGGTAGTTGAAATAAAATCTAGATGATTTGAAAAATACCTTCAATGTGAATGGGTCGTAACATAAAATTCTCATGGATGATTTTAAAAAATAACATTTGGAGGAGTCAAATATCCTCCCAATTGTATATGAATAAATTCCACCAAGTGATCTCTTTTATTCAAATGTTACCTTGAACATAATATCATTCATCTTCATAAAATTAAAAAATAATAATAGATTTTTTTAGGGGAAATTTCAAGGATAATTTTTGGGGTGTGGATATTTTAGCATAGGATGTAAACTGTTTTATCTAGATTTCAATGTTTTGGTGGTGTCTGAGGAATTTAATTAAAATGATGATTTCACTTTATAAATTATTTATTACCTTTAGATGAAAATGAAAATGTATGATTATAAATATATAGTCATTTTTATACATTTTATGATTATTTTATTTATTTTATAGAAAATAATGGAATCAATATCAAAATATATATAGATTAGATTTATGAACATAAAACTGGGTAACCTTTCCGCAATTAAAAAGGTCACCTTCAGGAGCCAACCTAAAATGAAATCATATAATCTAACTGAAATGAGATTAATATTGAAAATTTTATCCCCATATGATGTTCTATTATTGTTAGGAATTATTTTTTTCAATTAAAATCTATTCATTAAATGAATAATTTTCAAGAACATGTCATGGATCATAGAATAGAAAAATTATGAAATGCCTAATATTTTCAAAATAGATGAACATAGATGTTATAAATATTGAACCCAGATGAATACATAGAAGATAAAATTATATGAATGTATTTCTTATGGTAACATGATGGTGGAAATGAATAATTGGTTTGAGGAGTTGGTACATTGTGAAAAATGAAAGAGGAACATGTTAGGGATTTAAATCCATTAATTTCAATTATTTTTAAAATAATTCCATTGAAATAAAATATATGGTGTTAAATTGAGATTATAAAGTATTAATGTATGATTAAAAATAACAATATTTATTTACCTTGAACACTATGTTATAGATGTATGTAATTAAAAACATATTTTCTAGTAAGAAAAAGGATTGACATTTTGGGCACTCGATTTATTTTTTATCTTCATATATAGAACCCCATATATAATTTATAATGATCTATTGAAATTATTTGATGTTGTTAGATTAGTTTAAAACCATTATGTTCTCATACCAGGTGTATAGTTTCTAGAAAAATATTATACTTTAGTTCCTTAGAAAAATAAGTTAATGGAATTTTGAATGACCCTGGTGAGAGAAATATCCAAATAGAATCAATGGAACTCATAATTCCCTCAAATGAAGTTTGTTCAATCCATGTGGATAAGATAAAACATTCATGGAAATTTCAGTGACCAACATAAATCAGAATCTTTTTATTAGACATTCATTCCCCCTTAATATAAGGAAATGTAGTTCACTGTAATATAAAAAGGATAGTGATTATTTGTAATTTCTTTATTTCATTCCCAACCATGGTTGGTGGTGTGGTAGGGGTTGGGGGAGAGTGTATGATTGTAAGTTCATGTACCTGAGCATTCATGTTTACTATGATTTTCTTCCATGCATTGTATTCTATGGTGGATGATGTAATCGACCTATTAATTTATTTATTATTACTATATAACTCTAGTGATGACACACTTGGACATTTTTCTGAGTTATGGAGAATTCCCCCACCTAATATATTGAATAATAATGTAACTTTCTGTATTTATGATTCTAAAACTTATTATAAATTTTGGATTTATTAATGTAGTAGGAAATTTCCTTTGGATGGTTCATTTCAATTCATTTTTCCTCACATTTCACTGATTTCATCTACTTTCCCACCAAAATTACTTATATATCAAACAGTAGATAGTGGATTGGTAGATTTAATGGCAATTAGTGGTTTTGGATAAATTTTCTAGTTAAAAACTGTTATTTTAGTGACCAATTCATGACTTTGATTGATCATAAAACACTATGTAATAGAAATTCTGAGAGATCATAAATGATTAGTGAGGGATAAATAGAGTTTAATTTTTTTGAATCATGATATTGTCATTATGTCATAGGAAATAACAATTATGAGGCCACTATTTCCTAACAAATATGAAATATTCATCAATTACACTCAAACATAAAAAGACATAGTCCCCTGATTTCCACTACCGACCAAACCTATTAACATATAAAATAAAAACGGATAAACCGACACCTTTATGGGATTTATTGAGTCATGAATCTATCCTATATTTTTATTAGATATAAATTTTCATATATTTTCCAACCTATCAAAGTTTGATCAAAAATTTTAAAGGAATTAGATGAAAAAATAAATTGAAGGTCAAATTGAGTGACAAAAATTGCCCATACTCTACTTAATGGGTGTGTACTAAGAAACAACTGATTCCATAAAAAATTGAAGAAATTTATTTAAATTATGATCTATGTTTAATCAACTTCATCATCCTAAAATATATTATTATGATAGAAGTTAATTTCAAATTAGAATAGATGAAGCATAGATAATCTATGGGAATAATGATGAGTGGAAAAGAATTTTTATCTTGTATACCAATCATCCAAGAATGTGATGAAGGAATGATTTGTTAAATACATTGACATCAAGATAAATAAATATAATGGGTATATTTTTTCTTGGTTAATATCACCTTCCAATTTTCATATTTCTCAATATAGAAAGTCAATAAAGAATGTTTATCAGATCAAATTAAATAAAAGAGAAATGTTTATGAATATAAAATAATTTGAATGAAATATTCATATAATATGATTTCCAAAAGAGATTTTATGAATCTATTAATTTTTAGAAATATGATGTTTTAAAAAATATTCCATAATATTTTAAACAACTAAATATGTGATGGTTTAATGAGATGATATTTCAATCACTATTGAAAATATTATACAATGTTCATATTCTTATTCTATTTATAGGATTTTAGATAAATTATTTTAGAATATAGATGAATATATATATATATATATATGATTATTATTTGATAGAATAATATAGTTTCAAAAATGCCTTGTGCACTTTTATCTATCTATTAGTTTGTCCGCACAATCCTCCTCATTGAGGATATATATTTTTCTATTGGTCTTTCAGATATTTCCCTTCAATAAGTAAAACAATGCTTGTTTTTTGTTCTATTAAATTTCTTAAAATTAAATAATGACCCAATCCATTTTATTCAATCAATAATTTCATCATCCAAATATTTTATAGACGAAGTATTAGGGATAATAATTTTAATTCTATATATCTTTGATAGAAGATATTTAAGGAAAAGAACATTCCTTCTACAAAACCATGATTGAAGAATTATTTCTAATAAAGACATAAATTTCATTGAAATATTGAAAATTACATTATAAAATATTATTTTGATAAATGAATAATTTATTCCTTTCACTTTTGTGTATTAAGTTAATAATAATTTTTTTAATATAAAATAAGGGATGTAAGAATTGTTTTTCATGAATTTAAATAATTTTTTTTTATTTTAATTTATGATAAAATGATTTAATTTCATTATATATTTTAATTTTTAATGTTAACCTATTTAATTTATGTTCAACATAATTTCATGAAGACAAAAAACTAAAATTAGTGATCTGAAAAGTTTTACTCACCATATTTTTGTGTTTTCTTAAATATAAAAAAGCATTACAAATTTATCTTATTTTAGGTATTTATCTTAATAAAGTTTTATAGAATCTTATAGAATGAATTCAATCATCTAGAAAGTCATTTATTAGACACTCATTATACTTCTTATTCATTGGATTATTTTTATTACTCATTTATGTTTTCAAATCTTATCATTTCCCAAATGTTTGTGATTGTTTTTTACATTGCTTCCATGATTTAATCATGGATTTTGATGAAAGATTTTTTTCATTACTTTTTTATTTTTACCCAATTAAATTATTTCCATTCTTTGAAAATGAAAATACTTCATGATAATTATATGAATATTAAATCTTTATATTTACTTATAACTAAATTATTAATGATCATGAATTAGATATTTTATAAATATTTGTATGAATTTATTTAAAAACATTAATTTCAATATTATAAATTTTATTTCATGTATTTAAGGAGTTTCATAAAAGGTATTTTAATATTTTTAATTCATTTAAATGTAAATTTTATCTTTGTATTTATCATTGTTAAAATTCAAAATAATATATAAGTAATTATTTTTTGAATTTTATATTTTTAATCCAAACATCCTATAAGAATGGGTGCTAAAACTCTATCATGAAATATGGGTATTCAATACCACTATAACATCAGAAATCCTCTAGACTAATATTATAGTTTCCTTTTATTTTAAATAATTTTATAGAGATGTAAAAATATTTATATTAATTATTATATTTTTGTTTAAATGATAATGATAACAAGAAGTAATTAATTATAAATGAGTTTCCCATCAACAAGATTAAAATATATTAATTTGGTTAAAAATATATGATTTATAAATAAAAAAATAGAATCATTAATTCATATGGTGATTTTATGATTTGAAATATGGATGTGATGAATATAAGAACTAGTATGATTTTAAAAATGCTTTAAAATTCCTTCGTATCAAATCACTTTTTAATTTAAACACTTTTTCACATTGATCCTTCAAAAGGGCGAGTCATTCGTAGTTGAATGGTCATATATTTTCTTATTTAAGGTGTGCATATTAAAAATAATGGTTTAAGAGATAAGTTTATAAATTTTATGTTATGAAATTTGTGCCTAAATATTTTCTTTGTGATACACTTTTAGAGGTACCCATAATAATCAGGTGTCTAATGGATTTGATTTGAGATAATTAAATGCATGAATTTGGGAAATATGGTGTCAACTCAATTATCTAAAAATCACATCTGATAAAATTAAAAATATTTTCTACAAAAACCATCATGAATTATTTCATGATAATAGTTAAGTATAATCATAATGAAATATGGATCATTACATTATAATAGACATTATATAAGTGGTTATATTCTCAAAAAAAGAATATCATCTAAAGGATTGTCATTTATATAATATTATATTAAATAACATTCTTTACTGGGTACTTATATAAAACCCAATTCTCACTCAAAAAATAATTAATTTTATATTATAATAACCATAATGATAAGAATGAAGTCAGTAATATCTATTTTTAATTTATTTGATATAATATATATTTCAATTAAAACTTTAGTTGTGTTTTTAGTTATAATGATAATATTCATATGGATAAGTATTTTAATATTATTGAAATAAAATATTTTAATTTATTCTTAGGTTTTCTAGACTTTGAAGATGAATATTTCATTGAACCACAAACATATGAATTGTGAAATAGAATAGAATTGAATAAGGAAGAAATTGGTCTGAGTGTTGGAAATGGACCCAATTTTGTAGTATTAAAACTAAAAAATATATAATCTATAATTACATAAATAATTGGTTCTATAATAATAAAATTATTAATGTTTTACATACAAAAATATACATTTGATTGATATTTCATATTTAGAAAGAAGAAATTTCATTTCAAGAATAAGAAAAAGATTAATATATATACATGAATGAAATATTGGAACACATTAGGAATATGATTAATATTTTATATATAATATAAATTAATTATATAATATATAACATAATAATGTTTATGAAAAATGAAAATAAAATCATTTATATTTTAAAATATTACATTGGACATATATATTATAAATGCATAAAAAGACACTAAAATGATGTATTATTAGAATAAATTGATAACAAATCATTTAATGCACACAATTCTTATTTATTTTATAAGTTTTTAAAATATTTATTTTTGTAGAAAAAAAGAAGAACGATCTAATTTTTCATTGGGATTAATAATTACTTTTTGATGTCATATAATTGGAACACATGATAATAAATTGTTAATATATAATTTTAAAAATTACATTAGTAAGTATAACTATATGTTTATTAGGAAGACCACATTCGAAACCTTTAAAAAGATCCAGGAATTTTGAAATAATGTAAAATACCAGGTCACTAAAAGTATTAAAATGTATTGATAAGATAAATAAAGGGACTACTAAAGCTAATAATATATTTACCATTTGAGAGACTATGGAACCGCTTCAGAAATCCCTCATCTAGGTAGTCCAAAATATAATAGTGTATTTTAATGATGGAATCCAAATAATTAGTCATGGTTCAATTAATGATGAGTGAATCTAACCATTATTTTTTTGGGATTAGGTAGTTGAAATTATTTCCATCATACTTAACTTATTTCCATCTAATGATGCTAAAAACCCACCATATAACCTTTTGAATGGGAAATATCCCAATTTATATTTCAACATTATTTATATTTGTGAAGAATTAGTATGATATTTGTAAGAATAAAGAAAAATCAATGAATTTGATTAATGAATACCTTAGGATAAAGAGTTAATTACTAGATAATGTAACAATAGCTTGAAGAATCCACATTGTGTATAAATGGTATTTTTTGTCAAGTGATTACCATTGGTTTTAAATTTTGTTCAATGAGAGAAGAAGATATCACTATGGTAAATATAATGATATAGTTCCAATGTTAATGGATATGGTACAATGTACTCAGGTCTTGATATTCCTTGAAATATATGAATGGTTTGAAGACTGATTTTCAAGGTGGTGCATGGAGAATTGTTAAGGTGATGCCTGAAAAATATTCATGGATTCCATTAATGACATTCGACATTAAGGTCAAATAATTCCTCTATTGAAATATGATGATTATTTTTGTATTAGTATTTCATAATTTCATAAGTTGTTTGGAGAACTTGTGACTTAAGTGTTATAAAGGAAAGGGGGAGAAGAGGAGTTTCCAATCACATTCAGGTTTGAGAGGAATGAAATATGGTTCTAGAAGACATGGACGTTAGAATATATTCCTTGGAAAATTGGATGATGCTAAAGATGATAGATCAAAGCTTAAAAATCCAGATAGATAAGGTTTGTGATAAAATAATATGACCACAAATTAGTATGGTTTTTTTACCAAATTATATTTTTATAATGGCATCATTTCCAAGTGTTTTCCTCTTTTTTAGGCCACAAATCACGAGTCCATTTTTTGAGAAGGTATGTTTTTTACAAAGGAGATCATAGTTGGTAGATAGCAAAGCACAGTTCACAAACTTTAAAGGAGTTATGTTGAATGATGAAGGAAAATTAGAACTGGAAGGATTTTTATATAGTACCACTATGTGGAATGTGAAGTGAAATACGTGGACTGCATAACGAAAAACAGTTCAAGGGAGGATCAAAGTTCTCATAAGGTTCACAGTTTGTGGGAGGAATATCATTTGTAGATTGAGGTGGTCATTTAGGCCACCTCAATGCGTTTCGTTTATAGAATACATTAGCCAACATGATGTATTAATGTTGATATACAGACCACATTACATAGTATGCGGTGAATGTTATTCCACATCAAAAATTTGAGTAATTCATATTAAAGGGGTTCTCATATATTATTTTCTTATATAAAGGCCCCTAATCAGATAAGTAGTGTTGGAGATGATTTTATAAAGAATATATCATTACTACATGAAACATTAGGAGAAATAAATTGTAGTTTTCAAGGGATAATTTCATGAAGGGAAGTAGTTCGCGGAGTATATATTTTTTGAAGGAGGAAACGATCCATGAAGGGAGTTTGCAGGGATCTATATCCCACAAAGGAAATGGGGTCTCATAGCATAGGCAGACCATAGAAGAATCATATTTCTGTGAAGTAGGGGCTGTCTGTGGAAGGGAATTCTATCCACTAATTACTCATTTCACATTGTGCAACTATATAAATAGAGGATATGAGAAGTTCATAGAGGATAATAGACAGTTTGAAAAAGAGAAATAACAAATAAACATGAATAGGTGTTTACACCCGTGTTATGCTTTTTCATGTAGATAATCTTTCAAAACTCGATAGTGTTAAACTCACACACTAGTAATGATTCATAAAAAAAGGTTATGATAATTGGTTCATGGGTATAATACCACAATTATGATTCATGAAGTGAAACTGTGTGTGCACCTAGTTGATACATAATGGATAGGGAAGAGAGAACATAACTAGTCTGTTTGCGTAAAGAAGAACAAGATGTTATTTGAAACTCATATCTTCACCAAGGAAGTAGAAATTATGAATAAGAATAAGAGAGTGGCCAATCTATATTCAGTTATTTTGGAAATATAAATTGTGACGATGCTGTATTGAGCCGATCATTGTTGTTTAAATAATCACAAATGAGTTTTGTGATTCAAAAATTATTAGATGAAGGTGATTTAGTGAATTTGTTTTTACACAGATGAAGAAAGAGAGATCTATACACTTATATATTTTATTGTATATATTTTTGTGTCACAGATAAAAGGGAGATGAGAATGTGACTTGTCAAAATGATATCAAGTGATAATTATTTGGTTCAGGGAGAATTTAGTTCATCATTATAGTACATTCATATTATTATGACTGACAGAAGAAGATGATAGTGTAGTAATCATGTTTTTCTCTAAAAATTGATAAAGGGAGATTCTTGTATGCTACCATTAAAGTAAAAATGTGAAGGAGAAGGGTGTGGATGAACAAAGAAGAATTGTGACATCAGACATGAATCTATAGGTGGAGTAAATTCTTGGTTCTACAAACCCTTATCAATAAGGAGAAGACTGTCTCGGGATGCATTATAATGATCAAACTAAGTGATGTAAAACAGACACTATAAGAATTTTTTCAATGTTCTACATGAAAGAACAATTGGATTATTTTCATAGTGTTACATGAGTATAATGGAATATTGTACTCATTGTATTCCACATAGAAGGATTATTTTCTAGAGGATTTTTGGTATTAGATTATTTGAAATTGATACCAGTGATGTATCTACTCTTATAGAGTAGAGAACCTTGTAAAAATATTGTGTTCCATCATTACAACTTTCATATACTTGCATGTGATAGGGAACACATAATAATAGAATCAAGATCCTAACTGGTCTAATAGGTATTAGGATAAAAATTTACAATTGGTTTAAAAATTCCCCAACACTGATTCACCCCTATCAGTGTTAGGAATATCCCAAACTAGTCCTTACACCCTAAGGATAGAAAAATATGAAAATATGAATCATAACCAAGTTCATCACAAATATCATTAATCATAAGGATTGTGTCCTAAATTTTCATTTATTTTCTGTTATGACCCTAATTAGCATGTTATCATGCCCACTGGTATCTATGAAATTGACGGGTGATCTTGGTCGTATCCTCATGGGCACATTGTCATATCATCTTAGTAGGGTTACAATTAAAATTAACAATAGTTTTTCATGGGTGTAGATTAAAGTTTAATCTTTTAATATGAATATATTTTTATAATTTATTTATAACTCATAATTTAAAAAAAAAATTAATTAATTATTAAAGATTTTTCTAATATTAAATTGATTTTTATGTATAACACAATGACTTCCCAAGAAGTATACCATTACTATATCACTCTTAACCCTGGACACATGACTTTATATGCCTTTATCTACTACTATAATAGAATTACATAATTAAAAATATATTATGATTACGATTAAAATTATTTAATAAAAATTTTACAATATTATAATAACTAATAAATATAATTAAAAGATAACATATTATAAGTAATAAATATTATTCATAAATTATTAATTATTAAATATAAATAATTTTTTTTTAATTAATTAATGGCTAGAAGTAACTTTTTTTGGTTCCATATCCAAGACGAACAAGGAAAATTTATTAAAAAATGAGTTACAAATGTCTAAAATATAGGATTTTGCGTGAATTAATATCATAAATAGAGATCAATTAAGTAAGAATATCATCTAAACAAGTCAAATTTATTTCAATTCCTTTAATGGAAAGACTATCTAACACTATTTTTCCTTCTCGATAGACATGTGTGATAATGTAGTTGAGCTCAGAATGAGTACTCATGCATTCTATCCATCAAGTAGTTTGCTTCCAAGAGATATACAACACAGGATTTCTAATAGCCTGAAAAATGGTAATGGAGTCACATTCAAGCAACAGATAATTCCAGCTTCTTGATTTAACAAATAAGGTGTTATGGATAATCCTAGTATTTATTCTTGAAATGATAATGTCTTACAAAAATAACCATCAAATAGCCAAGAACATTTCCACTATGATCATAATAAATGGAACTGCATCCTGATGAACTAGGATTACCATTTTGAGATAAATTAGAATTAATTTTATCTAATTATTCAATGGAGGCCACAAAAATACTTCTAGAGAACCTAACAACAACTTTAAATGCCAAGTGATTCATTTTCTCCACCAAACTGTAAAATTGTGAATATTATTATCTCAATAATATTTTTGAAGCACATTACTATCCATAACATATATAATTAGGATAGAAATATCTAATTAGTGATTGAAAATGGTATCTTGATTCATTATCACTTTATGTGTACTCTATATGATATGTAGCACCACTTCTATAGCCCCACAAATAATATTATCAAGCTGTTGAGATAAAGAACTGACACCACAATGAGGAAAGGAATCATGTGACCTCTCGATCAGTATCAAAAGTTCAACTAGATCAAGTTGTATCTTCCATGGGTTTGAACTAATGGAATAGATAAGTAATATGTGATCAACATACTCTCTTTTCTGAGAGAATAAATGACATCTAGAAAAGATAGTGTCCTCGAATGTTTGCAAACCCGAATCTGTTAGAATCATATTGTGAGCTAGGCTTCATGTCATGATGAAATGTGAATATATGATCTAGGATTTATGGAATATATTAATCAACCAAAAATTATGGTTAAAATCCAAATAATAAAACAATTATTACATTCTACGATTGACAATACCATTCTTATCCAATCCCCATATAAGCATGTCGTCAAAAGAGGTGAAGTTCTAGTTTCTAAAAGTTTCCATAATTTCATCCAGCCATCTTAGAGGAGGATAATTAAAAACATTTTTATGGAGATTTGAATATTTGAATTAGAATCCAATGGACCGTGGTCAGAGATTTCATGAACCAAGACGGGTCGCCATCTGACCCTGCACCTGACCCGATCCGTTGCAGGACCTGAAGGGTGTTCTTGATTCCCATGGGCTGGGACAAGTTTCCCATGTATAAAATAAATGTTGGGGAATGATTTCACTAAATAAGATGTCATGAAACAAAAAATAAATAAATAATCCAATACAGAAATTACAAAACCAAAAAACCCCCTAACAAATTTCATATTTAATGGTTCAATACTTTTAGACAAAACCCCAAAAGTACTATGATATAAGGAGAAAAACTCAACACCAGACCTCCATGAAATGTGTGGAACCTCATACTCAAGATACCTCCACCAATATCCACACTGAGTTCCACTAGAATCAAAATATAAAACATTAAATTCCTTGCCTTTACCTGGAACAAACATGCAATAAGATCTACATACACCAAAGGGTGTATGTAGGGTGGAGCCAAAACCCAGTAGGATTCTACCTCGATTAAAATATATTATTCTAAAACATTTTAATGAAAATATAAAATGTTAATTTAATTAAAAAAAATTAGATAACCTCTAGGAAAAAATTTAATGATTAAACACTTAAAAAATAACACTTCAATGGGAATCTATTTTTAAAAATACCTTCTTAAATGAGAAAAGAGAATTTGAGGAAGAAAACAAAGACACACACAATAGGTCAACCATATATCGATGGATGGAACCATTCTACATAAGAAACATGAATGTTATATCACAGTGAATAGATCTATAGGGTCAAATTAGCTCATATGGGATTCTAGGAACCTAACATCTCGGTGAATATGTGGTATAGAAACCATGATCATCAGTATTTTCCTGAATGAGACACTAATAGGGAACACACTCATAACCTAGAGGCCTCTAATAATCATCCATATTTATTTATATTTTTCATCTTCAATCCAGCTATGTGAAACCGGGCTGTAGCCACTTCCGAATCACTAGCTAGCAAGTCCTATTTTGTCCACCTAGTTACCCAGGATTCCATTTTTGTACTCAATCAACTTTTACATGTCACAAGGTACCACTTCTCCACCAATAATAAATTTTAAAAACATAGGAACACCAAAAACCTTTTAAACATAATTTTCACCTCTCACATAATTTAATAAATCATTAAAAAAATTATAATGAAATTTGAAGAAGCCCCACAAGGATTTACACCATACACATACTCTAAATCCTCTTTTAAAATTATTCTTGCACCAAAACTATTTCACAACATGATTCAAATCACATGCATAATTTGATAAATCACCTAAATAATGTATAAAACCCTTATAAATAGAACATCAAGTCTTTTCACCAATAACACCCTCAATTTCAAATAGAAATTCTACTTTAAAACCAAAAACATAATGAGTCACACTAAATCAAGATTTCCATTATTCAAAAAAATAGTTCAACTTTAATGGTTTGAAACGAGGCTAACACATCAAAAAATCCCTTTTCCACTTTCCACACACCAAAACCACCTGAAAACACCATTCACACAACTTATGTGACCTATAAAACCCAATTGGAACATTAACAGAAAATCACATAATAAGTTCAACAATTTGTTCCCATGGGCCAACCAATTCCAAATAAAAACACAATCCAAGTTCCCTTTTTAAAACTTATTTCTCGTCATTTTCAAAATTCAAAAATCACCTTTAAAGGTGAACAACAAAATTCAACCTACCAAAACAATTCATTTCCCATTGAAAACCTGTTCTTTAAAACATTCTCACCACAAATTCCTTTAGAAACAGAATTTTCACCCTTTTCACAACCATAAAATCACCTTTAAAAATCACTACAATGAATCAATTTCTATAATAACCATTTTCATTTGAAAAAAATACATTTTCACCACATGCACATATTAAAAAATCTCAAAATTACACTCCAAACCACACAAAAAATTCATAGAAGATGTTAAAATAAATTTAACAAACAAATAAAATCATTGATAAATGCTAAGGCATGGAGTCAACTATCTCAAACCATTAATCATCTGAAAAATGGGGTGAAATCATCATTGCACCTCAACTACACCACAAGAATCCCTAGCAAGAAAAAAATTTACGCCAATAAAAATGAATAAACACTAACACTAATAGAACCCCATGAAAAGAAATAAAAATCCATGTAATGAAGGAGGGGTTTATCCGGAAGGGCAGCCATCAGAGGAGGATGTGTGGTTGCTTAATGAGGGGTCAGCGTGGTCATTGTCCCCAGGGGAGGGAGGCCAGAGGGGTTTTGGTTGTCGTAGGAGGTCCAATCCATGGGGGGGCAGTGTCAAGTGGAGTGTGCTACCTGAGGGGGGATCCAACTGGATGTGCACGTAAGAAAGGATCCAAAGCTAGGTGGAGGTGGGAGTGCTAACAGAAGGGGTAGGAGGTTGTAGGAGGAGCACTAACGGGGAGGCAGGGTGGGTCGTGTGAATGAACATAGAAGGGGGGTGGGAGTGGGGTGTGCCGCAAGAGGGGTGGTGAGGACCAAAACCCTAATAAATTATAAAAATAATAATAATAAAAATTAATATGAATCATTATAATAATAATTATAATATTACTAATATTTATAATAATAAACTTATTAATAATATAAATATTATTCATAATAATATTATCATTGTTATTATTATTAAATAATTTTTTTATTTTATTTTATTTCACTTTGATTTTAATTTAATATTTTTGAAACCATAAGAATACTCAAATATAAATAAAATAACTATGACCCCAAGGTTCTGGGTGGGATGTGACAATTCTCCCCACTATTAATGCTTTCCATCCCCAACAATCCACTACAAGGTTTAACAGAAAAGAAAAAACCAACTCTTTTTCATAGATTAAGGAGTTTCCCAATGAACATCGAATGAGAAGTAGAAAAGAACACTATCAATTGATAAAGGGGCTTACAAACTGAACTTAGTATGAAAAAATGGTCTCCCTATTACATACAACCTACCCCAAAAAGTTTAAACACCTCCTATTCATCAATAACTGGGAACGAATTCCCAAAATTCATGATCCACTCCCTTTAACCAAAACACATCATAAATGTTCAATTAAACCCTCACCACTAGATTGGAATAAGAAAACAAGATCACCCATTGCAAAGTAAACATCGGAAATGCAACTGGGTTACCAACACTGGAGGCCTGAATGGACTCCCCACCACAATAGATTGGCTAACATAGATTCACATTAGTGGAATTCTAGTGAGACCCATAGTGGGTCCCCCACCATCTAGACAAACCTACCTACCTAACTTGCACAAGAAATCAAGGAATCTCAGTATAGGCCTACAAGAGAACATTATAAACAACAAATAACTCACTGTAAGGGACCTGTCTAATTAAACTTTAAACTTACCAGAAAACACTACATGGTTCACCAAGCGCACATAATTACAAATAACAAATTATCCCAAATATAAACCCATATAAAAATAAAATTATAATGTTGATCATACATAGATAACCACTTGTAATTTTTCACCCACAAGGGTATAAGCATAGAGTTTCAAGAGGGTGAGAAAACTACACCTCTTTCTAACCAGAGAGTATTCATATCACCCACATGGGTCAAAGCATAGAGAAGAAGCCATCAAGTCTTTTTTCACTAAATGGAACCATTAAAATGGAGATTCCACACTGAAACCTCAATATACCTCTATCCACCATACGGGAGAGGGAAGTTAAACAAATATCCTTTAAACCCCTGGAGGCTCCTAACAACGTGCCAACTTCACTCTGGGACCTACAGTTAGATCTCATGGTTGTAGAATCTCTTACATCGAATTTATGCACTAAAAACACCCAAATAAATATTCTTCCTCTGGTTCCCCAAGAAACTAGGACACTATCCAAACATTACCACTAAACACAACACATTCTGCGACCTATTTTTTCTCAAAATGTAATTTCATGGTGATAATGACGTAGAATATTCCCTCGAATCATTATATTCACCTTGGGTGAGGATATGAAAAACAAGAACACACAGAACACATTTTCATCCCAATGGGGAAAATTTATATTTCCCAAAAGAGAACATGTTTCTATTAAAACATGAGTTCTTGAGAAAATTTCAAGATATCCACCTGTGAAATTGAATGAAAACACGATGTTGTAAAACATCAACAAAAATGACCTCTATAAATTATGTGGCCTTATAATGAAAAAGAGTATAAACTTAGTCCCGAACAATAAAATACTCCTAAAAATGTCTATAACGTCTTCTTACGACCAAATTTTCCACAATAGTTGCCAAACATGAACATTCTATTAGAAGAAAACCAATGAAAGATCAAAATAAATTTTTAGGATTATGACCAACACAAACAATTGAGACCACTTTTTGCTTTTCCCACTAGATTTACATTTACCAATGCCAGGTGGGTCCTTCAGAACTATCAATTTCAAACATCACCTTTGACCATGAAACAACTCAAAGAAACCAAAACATACTTTATATCCTCCCATATCCTCTCCCCCACTTTGAGTTGATTCACTTATCTAAAGAAGAAGAGGTGTAGTCTCTATTCTAAAACCCAACAAGAACAACCTTACTTTGATCAACTGGAGGGTCTGACATCGGTGGATCACATGTGGCCTCACTTCAAATATACATCAATTATTTATGGGGGTATACACTGTCCAGCATGGAAAAAAAGGACTCAATCAAACTGGTCCATTGGAAAAAACATACCACATGAAACACCAAACACACAAATAGTGAACCCGCTCAAAGGAATCCCAAATCATTTTTTAGAACACACCACTAACCATTATCCCACAACTACCCATGAACATAAACTCAAACCCAAAGCATGAATCAAACATAAGGGATTCTCAGGCTCGACACACCTCACAAACAACACTCATAATACATAAATAGGCATACCACACACTAGGGAATATCAAACCAGATGGGTGAGTTTCACATTCACCAATGGTACCTCGTGGGCCTCACAAATGCATTTTCTCAGGCCAAATGGGCACCAATTCACCTCCCTCAAAAACCCCATGCATATGGTCACCCATGAAAATACAAAAAAATAAAAATAAAAATTCATTTCGTTTAAAAAAACAATCAACCCACACCTCAAATTTTCCATTTAAAATAAAACTTATTTCTAAACCCCACACATCAATTTATAAAACACTTCACCAGCTTCCAAAAAATAACAGTTTAAAAACAAAACTATTTAATCAATAAAAATTTAATTAGAACTCAATTTTTCTAAATGAAAATAAGTTTAAAAAACAATTTTGAAACTATTACCCTATTTTCCAACAACCATTTTCCCCATAAATCCAAAACATTGATTATGAAAATTAAATATACTTGAAATCATTCTCATTTTTACTCAAAAATAATTACTTGAAAGTCCACATTTCTAAGATCCACTTTAATTTGATTTTTAATACTCGATTTCCATCTTTCAAAAGCTAAATAATGTTTATGTTAATATTAAGTTTCCAAGATTCCAAAACAAAGATACATGGGATGATCCAAGAGGAAGCTCTTTTCTATGGGTGACTTGACCATATGGTCGGCGGCCATACACCAATCACACCCCCAACATAAAGAGTGTTTCAAGACAATATCCCCAGATTCACATAGATTTACAAGACATACGATCT
The DNA here is from genome assembly GCA_963277665.1 of Viscum album. Taxonomy (NCBI): domain Eukaryota; kingdom Viridiplantae; phylum Streptophyta; class Magnoliopsida; order Santalales; family Viscaceae; genus Viscum; species Viscum album. Next base: position 1,890,140,481 of record OY728165.1, on the reverse strand, counting down.
CACAAAGACTATTGAACCAACTCCCATTTCATTTCCCAAACAACAAGCAACCACAATGTCCAATGAACTCAAATGGACCCCGACTTCCTCGGGTGACCTAAGTCCTGTCACGAGGTGTGATGGCCATGTACCACACTCAGGACCAGATTATCAAGTCTGGAAAATCCTATCTTTTATCTATTGAGACTCTTCCCCAAGGAACAAGACTCAAAATATAATGACCTCCTATGATACTATTTTTTCACGAACCAAGCTGGTTTGTCATCCTACCCAGCACCTGACCTAATCCATAGAAAGGCCCGAAGTGCGTTCTCGATCTATATAGACTGGAATAATTGATAGAGTATGAAATAAACATTTGGGAATGATTTATCTGAATAATTAGTAATTAAACTGCTAACAATATAATTATCCCAAATTTGAAATTACACAACCAAACAATCCCTTAACAATTTTCATATTTTGAGGTTTACAACTTTTAGACCAAACAACAAAAGTACTACGATATAATGGGAACAAAACTACATACCAAACTGCCATGCAATGAGAGGAACCATATCTACAAGATTCCACTACCAGGATCCACACCGAGTGCCACTAGAAACTCAATATTCCAACACTAAATGATTTTCCTTTACTTGGAAGAAACATGAAACAAGATATCTATACACACAAGGTTGTATATAGGGTTTGATCAAAAACCCAATTGGATAACACCTAGATAAAAATATTCTATTCCAAATCATTGTAAAGATAATATAAAATGATCATTTAATTAAATGCTTTTATAACACTTCAATGAAAGAAATTTAATGAGTAAACACTAAATCAATTCAATGGAAAACCATTTCAAAATTACCTACTTAAAAGAGAAAATATAATTTGAAGAATAAAAAACACACACGCACAAGATTTCCACATTATTCAAATGAAAGGCACCATTTTTACTAAGCATTATGAAAGGTAGAGCTTGATGGGTAGATCCATTGGGTCAAACTAGCTCATGCGAGATTTTAGGAACCTCGCATCTTAGTGAAAATTATTGTATAGAAACTACAAGCATTAGCATTCTAGTGCATAAGACACTATTAGGGATCACAGCCATAACCTAGTGGTCTTAAATCATCTTCCATGTTTAGCTTGACTTGTCATCGTCAATCTTGCGAAGTGAAGCCAGCACGTAGGGACTTATGAATCACAAGATAGATAGTCCTAGTTTATCCACCTAGTTAGACTGGATTCCCTTTTTTGCGCTCAATCCTATTTCACATATCACAAGGTACCACTTGCACACAAAAATCCATTTTAAAAACATACGTACACCAAAACCCTTTTAAAATTTTTTTCCACTTCTCACATAATTTGATAAATAATATAAAAATTTTATAAAGAAATTAAAAGAATCACCACAAAGATTTACACTATACATACAATCAAAATCCTCTGTTAAAATGAAACATATGCCAAAACGATTTCATAACATTATTTGAATTACATGTGTAATTTAGTAAATAACTTAAATTTTTTATAAAACACTTCTAAGTAGAACTTCAAGGCTATTCACCAATAATAACCTCAATTTAATGCAAAAATACCACTTTAATACCAAACACACAACAAAGCCATACCAAAACAAGATTTACAATATTAAAAAAAAAATTCAATTCAACTTTAAAGGTGCACAGCAAGTATGAAACATCAAAACAATTCCTTTTAAACTTTACACACACCAAAATCACAAGAAAACACCATACTCACCACTTATGTAACTCATAAAACCCAATTGGTACATTACAAAAAAATCACATAATAAGTTCTAATTTTTTCCATGGTTGAACCCCTTCCAAATCAATGCACATTACATTGTCCCTATTCAAAACATTTTTCCCATTATTTACATTTTTTACACATCACCTTTAAAGGTGCACAACAAAATTCTACATACCAAAAAATTCATTTCCAATTGATAATTCGTTCTTTAACACATTTTCACCTTGAATTACTTTAAAATTAGAATTTTCACCCTCTATATAACCATAAAACATATTCAAAACTCACCACAACGAATCACTTGAAAATATAACCATTTTCATTTGAAAAAGCACAATTTTCACCCCATACGCATATCAAACCACCTCGAAAGTATAATTCACACAACATAAAATTTCATATAATATGTTTAAATAAATTTAGCAAACAAATTAAATCATTCATAAATTATAAGTATTGGATCCACCTATCTAATAACAATAATCTTATAGAAAATGGTGAAAAATCGTCATCGCGCCTCAACCACACCATAAGAAACCCTAGAAAGGAAATATATACCTAAAAACAAAAATATTAAACCATAACCCAAACAAAACCCAATGAAATTGAATGAAAACCCCTATAATGATTTAGGTGTTTACTCGGAGGGTTTTCTGTAAGAGAGAGAAGGTGCGGCTTCCAGAAGAAGGGTTAATGGGGTTGTGGTCATCGATGGAGGGAGGTCGAAGGGGTCATGGTTTCTAGAGGATGTCTTGTAAAGACTCGGAAAATTCACGTAAATTTTTCTCTTAATTTATTTGGAATTTTTCTAGTGCGCGGTTTCAGATGGCACCTGATTCTGAGGCCCGGTGTGCCCGAAATAAATTTCCAAAGTTTAGCTCGAGTACGTTCAGTGAACGAATGAGCGGGTTTATCTATAATTTGAACTGGTGCTCGGAATTGAAATATGAGGGCACCGATGAAACCACAGAGGCGTATTTTCTAAAGGGGACTTTTCCTGGAGGTGTGTTTGCTCGGGAGGAGTTGTTTAAATTTGTGGATTAATTGTAATGTAAAATAAAATTGTGTTTCAATTTTAATTCCTTACTCTAAGTTGTTTAATCCTATGTGTGGGAGTTTGGGTGGGACCCACTGGTTACTAACAACCCTTGAGAGGATAAAGGTGAGGTGGGGCCCACATGATCCCCACCCCTTCATATTCCTTAAACTCCCTAACTTCCCCCTTTATGTGAGTAACACCTCCCTCTCACCCTCATTAATCTTTCCAACTTAACACACCATTTAATTTGACAACTCAAGCTCATTTAATTAAATGGTTTAGTTTTTGAATTTTGAGTTTTTGAAAAGGCATGGAAAACATTATAAAATAAGGGGGAGGACTTATTTTATTAGGTTGGCTAGTTGTGTGAGGATATTGGGGGAGGGAGAGCTCTTGCCCCTTTGAAGAACTTCATCTTCTTCAGCAAAGAACGTCCCCACTTCAACGAAGAATTCTTTTTCTCTAAGGGATAGCATCGACTCGGCGACTCGATTTCTTCTGTCATCTTCTTCCTCCACGACCAAGGAGGAGGCACTGACATAGAAACTCGCCATATCTCTCGCCATATAATCTTCTCTCCGTAACAAAGGAAGGGAGACGACGCTTCCTCCTCGGATGTTCTCCACCGACGTATACAGAGCTTCACCCCGCAATGTCGTTTCCCATGACGATCATTGTTCGACAACTTGTGTCGAGGTAGGGGTTTATCTTTGATCAATTTTGGTTTATTATCTTCGTGAATTAATATTAGGACCGCTTGTTATTGTTATAACAGGAGGAGTTCGGACCGCACAAACATGGCTGATCCTCCTCCCCTTGTTTCTTCTTGGTCTTCATGGATCATTGTGGCGAAGACGGCGTGGTGCAGTTGCACCACGCGGGAACGAGAGAACCGCGGCCAGAGAGGGCCGCAGTGGTGGTGCGCGGCGCCGTTGCGCCGCGCCGGAGAACCCGAAGGACTCGTGGCTGGGGCAGGCCGCTGTGGAGGGGCTCCGCTCCGTCGCGCCGTGCTGGACAGATGGAAGCAGCAGCTTTTGGCCTCGGCGATTCAGCAAGGGGGAGGTCGGACTCAGCAGGCCGCCGGCGCACTGGGAGGCAGGACCTACGGGGGTCTCGTGGCAACTCACCGGCCTGCCATATAGGCTGGCCGTTTCCAAATAACCGGGGGGCGTAACCCCCAGTTGTACTTAGGGCGGACCCCACCAGAAAGTGGGGCCTCTGTTTCAGAAATCAGGGGGGCGGCGCCCCCCCCCCCCCCTTCCGCCCCTGCTCAGCGCTCGGGCGCCCGAGCTAGGTCGAACCGACCGCACTGGGTCGGACCGCCCGTGCCGGGCCGGATCGCTCGCACCGGGCCGGGCCACCAGCGCTGGTCTGGGCCGCGCTGGCTGGGCCGGGCCGCACCAGTCGGGCTGGGCTGAGCTCAACTGGTCCGAACCCGGACCCGAGTCGGGCCGCCCGGTTCGGGCCGACCCATGGGGTATTAGGCCGGGTCAGACCGGGCCTGAAAGCCCTACTTTCGGACAGATCCGTTTAAATGCCCCTAGCTTGGGCTACATACCTTCAATCGACGTACCGTCAGTTGAGTTGGTATTCTTCGATCGAGACGGTCGTCTCGGTATATTACACTCGATGTTTCAGCAAATTTTGTGTATGGCCAGGACAGTTCGAACACGAAACCAATCGGGCCCTCGGAGTGGAAACAGTTATAACTTGAGTTTCGGATGTCCGATTGACGATCCATTGACTTTATTAGATTCCTTTTTGTAAGATAGATATTTTTTTATACTTCACCTAAGATTTGGATGCAGTTGGAGTATGGCCATGTTGGATTGTACCTGAAATCCAACTGGGCCTCTGGAACAAAAAAGCTGATAACTTTCAGACCGAACGACCGTTTGGCGAACCGTCAGCGATGTGGGTAATCACGTTGAGAAATGGTCCCTATGAGTATACCCTATGAGAGTTCAGGGTAAAGTTGAGATACAGTCAGGTTGGTTCATACATAAAACCAACCAGGCCCTAGGATAAAAAGGCTAATAATTCACAGACCGGGCGTCCGATTGACGTGTCGTCTGTTGCATTGAGACCACTATGACAAGGCATCCCTTTGAGATACATCTTCAGGGGACTTTTTGATACCTGGATTATCAAATAGTAGCTCAAGGAGTGGACCCTCTTAGATACGAGCGTACGAAGTATGGAGACCGTGTAGCTGGCTGAGACTTGATGACTGCTAGTCCGATTCCAGTTGAAGTGACTTGTATAGTCCTGTGGGGAGCACTTCTATGTTTCGGTGGAGGACTCATGGAGGGGAGCACTACTATGTTTGGGTCGCAGAACCCTGGTACATAACATAAGGAGTACCTATGCAGGCTATTAGGGGGGTTCACTACTGTGTTTGGGTGGCAGACCCCGGCAGGGAGCACTACTGTGCTTGGGTGGCTGACCCGCGGTACTCGACAAGAAGAGTACCTCGGCAGTATAAGGTTAGTGAGCAGTGCCCCAGACTCGTGACCAGATCAGAATACTCGAGAGAGGAGGAGCTCTTCAGCTGTTGTGGTTTCGTTAATGAAAATCCTGGTTTGATATGAGTCAATGACCTTTGTTATTTCCTCATGATTGAGATGGGTTACTTGATAACTTAGGTATATGTATGGGCATATAACTAAGTAGTGGTTATCCATTGATTTCATATCTGTGTGACATCTCTTGATTGAGATGGGTTACTTGATAATTTAGGTATACATATGGGATTATATCTAAGTAAGGGTTATCTATTTAGTTCATGCTTTTTGGTTATCCTTGTTGGATTTAGTGAGACCATGAGGGTCTCAGGGTCCCTATTAATTATCATTATACTCACCCCGGCACGGGTTATGCCCGCACCTCATTGTGTTGGATGCAGACGACGGACAGCGCAGACGGAGGCCGAGTGTTCGAGGACTGGACGGTACCCAGAGGTGGTCCTCACGACGAGTTAGTATCCAGAGGTGGTCCTCACAACAAGTCAGTATCCAAAGGTGGACTTCATGACGAGATGATACTCGGAGGAGGTTGACGGGCGAGAGTGTTGAGGAGGCTATCTATACCTACCCTTCTGGTAGGATCCATGGTGGACTATCTAGGATTTTCTCTATCTACACCTACCATTCAGGTAGGATTCAAGGTGGACAACCCAGGAGCTACTTCTATTCTTCCAGCTGGTTGTATTTTCTGTTGTACTTTCCTTCAGTTGTAGCTGTACTTTTCAGTAGGGTTTGTATTCTGTCCCATTTACTTTTCATCACTTTCTTTTGTACTTAGTGTTTGCTTCTGCTTGTAGTCTGTTGTGTTGTTTACTTTTATAAGGAAATTCCATCCCTTTTTATTGGTATTTACCCCTTTGGTGCTGGTCTCGAGCCCCTGGACTATGGAAGGCGGGCTTGGGGTAGTCACAGCACGGGCCCCGAGGATGAGTCGTGACATGTCTGGCCAACGGGGGGAGCGAAGGTCACTAGCAAGGGAGGGTGAAATTAGGAGGTGTATACTAGATAGGAGTTGTAGTCGGGTAGAGGTGGGAGCACTAAAGAAAGGGGAATGATTCCATTGGAGGAGCGCCGACAGGGAGGCGGGGGGGGGGGTCATACAAGCGAACATATAAGTGTGTGGGAGTGGGGTCTGCCACATGGTGGGTGAGCGGGGGGGGGGGGGGGACCATAATATAATAATAATAATAATCTAAATTAATATGGATAATAATAATACTACTACTAAACTTTATAATAATAGACTTAATAATATAAATAATATTCACAATAATAATATTATCGTCATTATTATTTTTATATAATTTTTTTTTTATTTTTCTTTCGTTAATTTTGATTTTAATTTAATAAATTTTAAACCTTAAAAAAGTCCCAAATATAAATAAAATAAACACAACAGTAAGGTTTCGTGTCAGGGTGTGACAAAAGACCTAAGGAGATCAAGTCCAGTTATCCAGCTTGAAATTGATATCTAGTATCCCAATGATAAAAAATCTATCTCAAGAAATTATATTCAAGTATGAACTTTAAATTGAGTTCCACATAAAAGAGGGTGTGTCGGTAGAGATGCCTTGCATAATTCTATTCTTGAATCAACCATTGGGGAAAGAAAAAATACATTGACATACTATTGAAGACGAATCATGTCTGATGAGATTTATTAAAATGCATAAATCTCTAAATGCAAATGTGACCTCTAGAAATGGAGAAGCAATATTTCTTCCAAAGAATCATGACTATATATCATTAAAAAAATTATTCCACTATAGAAAATTATTTTAATTTAGGCATTTAAATTTTTTATCAATCCCAAGGGTCATTTTTATATCATAAAAAAGTGAAACATTTTTAAGATAATGGTGGATTTGAAAAGAGATATTCTTCCCACCATAGAAAGATCCTTAACCTTATATGATGTGAGATATTTTTTAATATAGTTAGAAATATTCGTGAAGTGAGTCATTCTTAACCTCCCCCAGAATAGGGGGACACTATGGTAGGTGAATAATTTAGACCCCTCTCTCATGACCATCTCTGAAAGAATACTAGACTTTCTCACATAACTCCAAAATAAATGATTAATTTCTCCCAACTAAGGAGTTTCCAAAAAATCCTTTCATAATTACTAAGTAATTTGTTATTCTTTTGAATGTTCATTTCTATTCCTCTAATAAAAATAATAATTTCAATAATATATAGTAAATGAATATTGTAAGCAATAGCTATGGAAGCATGAATGATTGTTAGCTTCCCTTGGTCCACCAACTGAGAGAGAAGTATGATGAGATAGTCATTAGTAATTAAGAATAAGTGAGTTGAGAAAGGATCACCATGTCTCGCTCCTTAAGAACACTTGAGAAAATAGTAGTTGATAAGTGATATGTAATTACTAATTATTAATTTTTAATAATTATTAACCAATAAATAATAAATAATACATAATAAGTGACAAATAATAATAAATATTTTTTATTAATTATTATGTAATTATTAATTATTGATACTAATTGATAATCAATAGTTAAATAAATATTAAAGAATAATAAATTTATATTAAAATTTATAAAAAAATATTGTAAATCAACAAGTAAAAAAAAAATTATTTATTACTAAATAAGACCACCACTTAACAAGATTACTTATAATAAATTAATATATGATAATTATTAAAAATTAAATAGTTAATAATATTTAAAAATTAACTAAAAATCAATAAATGGTTAATAGTTAATAATAAATAATAAATAATCATTATTTAATAATTAAAAATAAATATTAATTAATTAATTATTTTTAATTAATAACTATTTGTGAATATTAATTGATGCATTTTTACTAATAAATAAAAATACATCATTATTATTTAATAATAAATTGTTTCTTATGTATATTAAATAACAATAAATTAATGAAAACTAATAATTAATAAAGAATATATAATTAATATTGAAATATTAACTAATTAACCAATTATAAGGAATTATTAAGGATTAATAGTAATTATTCAATTGTATTCAATTCTAATAAACATGTGATAACTTAATTATAACTAATAAATGGTATTTACTATGAAATGAATAAAAATTACTAAATTATTAATAATTATTTATTATTTATTAATATTCAAAAATTAATATTATACTACATATAATTAATTAGAAAGAAAATTTGTGTGGGTCAAAAGGCCCACCCCATATAAGGTTTATAAATAAAAAATTTGAGTAGAATAAAAAGGAGAGCATAAAATATTAGAGTAAAAATCAACATTAATTTTCAACTAATATAAAAATATAAATTAATCAACCTAGGTGTATGAGCAAAAGGATAGTCACTCCTCCACTACCTTCTTCGATAAGGAATCAATAACTTTGTTTGCCTCCAGATACATATGTGTCACCTTGATTTGCATCCTATCAAGAGACTAAAAACATTTAAAAAATATTTAATGAAAATTCACAAGATGAATTTTTTATGAGCACCATTTTCCTAGAAGGTATTCATATAATCATTTTTTATCTAGAGGTGGATCAAATAAATATTCATAGAATAATAATTTTTTTATAATGGTTTGTATGTATTCTATTCAGTTAATGAAAAAAACCCATATATTTAGTAAATTGTCCTTTAATAAGGTACATATAATTCCAAAATATGATATCGTGTCCCTCTAGTACTAGAGAACATATTACCACACCAACCTAGATGAACCTAATCTAGTTTGGAGATTGGGTGGTCCATTTTACTTAATAGATCAAAATTAAAGACCTTAGAATTATAGAAAGCCAAAAAATGTTGAAAGAAAAAAATTCTTTAATGGTATTTTCCATAAAACATGCTTGAATCTCTCCAGCTAGAAAAAAATCATTAACAATATAGGTAATAATAATTTTCATATTTATAAGATATCCCTAAAATTGATTTATATTCATTAAAACCGAAATAAAGTAGAAAATTTAATCAATTCCTTCCATGAGTTTAATTTCTATATAACTACTAATTTGGAGCTCATCTAGATTCCCTTTAAATGTAAGTAGGCTGTTGGTGGTTAGTTTCTGTAATAGGAAGTATTCAAACACCATTTATAAGTTGAGTATTGAAAAGTGGAATTTTAAAACATTATGGTTACAGATTTCAAGGCCAGGAAGGCAATAATAGAATGTTAATGTTATGAAAATACCAATAACATGTAGACAATCACTTGAAACAAGTATATTTAACCTAATTTTATAGATGAGAATAAATCTGTTTCTTTAAAACGACTTCTTTATGACATATTTAGTCCACATAGGTAGAGATCATTACATAAGATGTATATCTATAATAATGTATTTTATTTGTATTTACCAAGGTATACGGTAGTCTAATATTCAACTAATTTGTAGTAAAATAGTTATATTCTATTTTTTGGGGAATAGTTTAGAATAAATTAGAAGGAATGATTTCAAAATATTTAGGTTCCATAAATATAAAATGATTAACCAAACCCAAGTGGATTTAGAAAAATTATTTTTTGAAAATGTTCATCTGTTTCAAATTCCAAAAGTTAATATAATATTTTATTTTGGGTACCACATAGTATACATATTAATCCCCCTAAAAGAATTCAAAAGTATCTGGAAAAGGTTATTATCCAAAACATAACATTTTTTAAATCATAATCCTATAAATAGACCTATATTTATAAAAAACTACTGATTTTATTTTTACACCTTAAAAATTCAAGAGAAAACACAAAGTGAATCCTAATTAATCTCTCTTAGGTTTTTAATGTCATGGCCACCACTATCTGAATATTGGACACAATTATTCACCATCACAATGGGGATATTTTTTTTCATGGATTTATATAGTCATAAAATAGTCATTACTTTTCTTTTAAGCCTCTTAATATTGTTTTAGGTCTATTTGTAAATGTGGAATTCATAGAATAATTTATAGTTGGTGAAAATGTTGAAATGGCATATGATACTACATTGAGATATTTATTTACCATTCTAAGGGGTGAGATGAGTTGATATTTTAGAAGTCACTTCACCTTTATATGTAGCCATTATTATAAAAATATATATATTTATCTACAAATTTTTTAAAGGTAAATTTCTATTCATATCCTAATTTTCTATGATGAAATAAAAAAAATTTCTTTCCTGAGTTATTACCTAAGTAAATAAATAAGTTAATTTGTTATGAATTATAACTTTCAAATAAATATTATCATAATTTTATAGGATTATTTTATTTGTCTACAATGAGGTATTATCATATTATAAAATATGAGATTATCATACACATTTAATAGGTGTGTTGAATACCTCAATGTAATATGTACATTAATTGCTGAGAGGCAATAGATTAATGATAGTTAGATAAGTAATTTTCTCAAGTAATAATTAAGCATTCCAAATAAAAATGTAAAGAGATGATTATATTATCATAACCCTATAGAACAAATGTTGTATACTTATTTAATCCCAATTACAAAAATAATTATTCTTTATATTTAGAATAAATAAATTATGATATTAAAAACTAATTTCATGAAACCATACATTCTGAGGATGTTCATGATGATATCCCACCAGTGAATGTCCAAGGCCATTGAAATGTTCAAGGCCATTAAAATGTACATATTTAGGACCAAAATAACGTTTTAAAAATTTTAATGTAGTATTTTTAAACAATATAAAGAAATATATAAAAATTCCTCGATCTTCTTACGAGAAATAATCTAAATTTGTAAGAAAACACCATTTCATCAATAATTATTCCAAACCCTAGATTCAATATTTCCTAAATAATTTTTAGAATATTATTCCCCATGAAAATAAGGCTAATGTTATTAATATAAATTAAAATTGATTTCTACAAAATATTAAAATGAAATTAAGAGTATATACCCATATGTAGAAATTTAGTATAGAAGAATTCCCAGAAATCTCGAAAGACATCACCACGAATAATTTTCCGTGTTCAAAGAATTTGTTAGTTAATACATTTCATCCTGTATTATCCTCTATACTCAAGGAATAAATTACCACTTTAGGCTTATATATTAAGGTAAGTTTAGTGATATTGGCATTATAAATTTCTATTATCGCTGGTGACATCATATTCACATTGTCCAAATATGTGTTTACTTTTGTTTCATCATTGAAAAGACGAGGGAAATAGCTCACTGAATCATGACCACTCACATCCTCATTGGTAATAAATTTTCCATTAATACTCTAAAAGGGAATAGGTCACAAAAAATATTTCATTGATGTATAATATGAATAAATTATAATTTTTATCACCATAATCTTTCTAACATAAACATTACTATTGCTATAGTAGATTTCACTTTATGATACTGAGTTTTTCAATATTAGACTTCTTTTAACCTCTACACAGTTGAGTGTATAATTTTGTGAATTCATAAATGTAAAATTCTATAATTCCTTCTTATACTTTCTTATATATTTATCAATTTTACTGAATATGGTTTCAGTCCATAATTTAGGAGATATCATCACTCTCCTAAGAATCCTTAAAAGATTCTAACGTCCACTATAACAACCCAAAATGGTAACCCAATGAATTTTTTTTTACTTTATTACATTAGAAAACGATATAAGAGACCTCATATAATGTAATTTATCATTTTAGTAGTCTTTGATAACAAGATACATACATGATTTTTATATTAAATTTAAAAAAATAAAAACATAGAATAAGAAATATTGTTTCACCCTAGGAATAATTATTAATACCCAAATTAATATTTAGGGGAATGGGAAAAAATAAAATTTGAGATCAAATTCTAAATAAGGATTATTTAAAATTGAATATATCTTGAGGAAACTAGGAATAATAAACATGGAAGAGTGTATAATAAAAACAAATTCCACTCTATCAATAACTTGAGTTCAATAAAAATACATGGATAATATCAACATAAAAATCACATTGATAAAAAATGAATTACAAATAAAGAAAATTCATGTTAATATATATTCAGAATCCAGACCCCTTAACAATGATATTTTGTATCTTTTCATTTGGGATAGTCAAGTAAGATACCATTAATAATAAATAAGAAGTTGTAAATTTGATTCCATCCTATATAGAATAACTAATATTATTTATAATGATACTTTTAGATGCATTGAGGTTTCATTATAAAGATTCCCTATCCATTATTTTTATTTCATTTGAAGTCATCAAATTTTTAATGAGCAATATAGTTCATTCTAAAAATTCTTTATATGCCAAAAAATATCGTTATTGAATCAAGAATATGTAACATCAATATTTTCCCAGTAAATGAAAAAAACATGATTATAAGATATCCATAGAAAAATTGTGTATTTTTTCATTAAAGTTTATCCCTAGTAATGTTCAAGAATCATCTAATGATGTTTAAATATATAAAAATTACTTTAAAATAATATTATATGATTTCTTGAAAAACATGAAAAAAATATACTTTTCATTCGATATTATTTTAACTCAAAATTTAAAAATATTGAGAAAATTGTATTATTTTAAAAGAAACAATGAAACAAGTAATGGACTCTCTAAATAAAAGGGTTTTTATGATGTAAAGAGAATCTATTTGTGTGATATATGTTAAAATAATTATTTTTTTACACTATTGTCAAAAAGTATATTATTCTATTAATAAAAAGAAGATCCCTATTTATAAATTTTAAAAAAAGTCAATGAAGGGTTAAAATAACCATAATATATTAATTTATAATAGTAAAAACACACTTGAAAATATTTTAATGGAAATACAGACATTGAAGAAAAATTGTTGGAAGGTAAACCTCTTAAAAATATTTTCAAAAGAATGTATGTTACATGTACATTAATTGTTGATTATTGATCCAATATGAAAATAAAACGTTTATAAACTTGTTAAGGTAAATATTATCTAGAATAAAATAATATATATTTCGTTTAAAATATTAGGATCATATAATTTTCCCAATGGAAATATGAACACAAACAGTCCTGAAATAAAATGAGGTTGTAACAAAAATCCCTTTCCTCAAGTTTGACTTTTTCATAAGTGGTTTTAAACTCATGTATAATAAATTTATATTTATTATAATTCTATATATATATATATAATTATATATGATGTAATAATAACATTTCAACACCTATTTATTAATATTTCTTTACTAAAATCATATTTTTAATGTGTTAACTATTTCATTTTTCATGTATCTTATGGTTTAGAAGATTTATTTCATTTTTTATCATGGTTAAATCATCTAAAAAATGTTTTTAATGATATAAATATCATATATTTTAATTATATATTTATTTATAATCATTCTTTAATGGTGGACCTAAAAGGTAAATCACATCACCGCATTAATTTGGTCATCCAGACATATTCTTGTGCGACACTATAAAATTTTTAATGGGTGGAAGGGTAATAATATAAATGATATTTATATTTCAAGAATAATAATAATTTTATAAAAATCACATATATTATTTATTTATAAATATATATCCATCCTATGTGGAGAAGGTTGGTTATACGGACACACAAGAGAAGGTTTCATTTTACATAGGATGTAAAGGAGGAGAAAAATGGTTGTTTGATAATCATAATTAAATCATTGTATTTTAATGATTCTATATTAAATTTTTTAAAATGGGTACAATATATTTTGAGGAAGTAGAAGAATAAATAAATTTTGAAAGTGTCAGTAAATACATTTACCAATTCTTTTAACAACCTCCTTTAGTTTATACCTAAATCCTTATTTTGATATTAATTTTATCACACCAGATCCCATAGGATTTGGATAGGGGTTTTAGAAAAGAATTTTGGAAGTTATTGGCTAATATAATTTGATCCTGGTGTGTGGAGAAGAGAGGAGTGGTGGTGTCCTTCTATAAGTGATGAAGGGGACACAGATTGAATTTATCAAATGATTAAAATAAATTGATTTATTATTCCTTAAAAATGGATCCAAAAGGACATTTATTAGAATAATTGATAATATAGGGTTACAATATGACCATAAAATTTTATTTACACATTTTTAGATTATTTTAACATTTATCATTTTATTTTTAACCCATTTATACCGATTTTAACTCTTACTATGGTAACTAATGTTTATAATCATTTTTACTATTCATAATGATAAAAAATGAATGTTGACTCAAAAAAATAGGCATTATAATTCTAAATGATGAGTTCATTTTGTCAAATTCAATTTTTATAAGTAGTATATATTAATTTAAAAAAATTATAAGTGACAATAAAAATGGGGTTTCTAGAAAATTCCTTTTTAATTATAAATATTATTTTATCAAAAAATAATTTATAATGATCATTAAAATCTAATTAATAGGATTATGTTAAATAAAATGAGAAACATTTGAACAAAATCATTAGATATATTTTCATAATGTTTATGATATATTTCTATGGGAAACATTATATTTTTATACATATCATACTACTTAGTAAATAAATATGTTGTATATGAAAAATAATTCATAAACATTAATGTTATTGTTATATCATTACAATTTCCTAAAATTGAATTCTTTTGTAAAATTGACATTTTTAACCATTCACCTGAAAATAAATTATTTCTGAAAAATCAGAAAAATGCACCACTAGCTAAGACTGACATTCTAAATTCAAATAGGAAACTAATTTCATCAAATAAATATGGAAAATTTTATAATTTAGGATTTAATTACATTATATAAAAAATAATATATATATTATAAAATAGTTTCATTAAAAATGAAAGAATACATACTATAATTTAATATCACGTGTTACATTCACGTCTGGTGTCCTGCTTATTCCACTCTATGAAAAAAATTTGATACATGAACCCATACCAATAAAAGTAACTTTTAATCTTAAAGGAATATGATATACACTTTCTTCTTCATTGTAAGGTAGAATAAGAGAGGTGTATTATTATAATAAGTCATGGTAATAACAAGGAATGAGTCTCTAAGGTAGTTTCTTGTACCCTTCTAAGAGGGAAATACCAAATTTATCTTATTAGAGTTCTTCACATTAATTGTATATATTAATCAAGTGAACATAGATCCCATGATTTAGATCATAGTAAGGGAGATGAGATGAACCTTGTAATGGGATTATGAAAAATTTATAAACCCTAAATTTCCCCCAACACATACATTTAGTCCCCAATGGATCATCATAATAAACTTCACTATTATATAGTAAATCATTTCCACCATCTATTTGTTCCGTATTTCTATTTGAAAAAAAAGAGAGTGTGCTGAACGTATCTTACTAAGTTTTTAGAACTACACCCCTCTTATATTTTCTTGGTTTTGAGGTATTTTATAGAGAAACCTTTATTAAAAAGTTGTTCTCATCATCATAAGAAAAAAATAACCATTATAATTAGATACCTTATGAGGGTAAGGGTATTTCAATGCCTAGAAATCAAGAATAACAGATCTTTCATGATTCTCTTTATCTTCCCTATTTATAGTGTCATCACTATCAAAACTATTGGTTTAAATTTAAGGATTTTATTTATTAGTATACATTATATATTTCCACGACCTATATAGAGAATTAATAATATTTAGATTCTTAATTATAACATTCTCATTAGTCACAACAACCCCTTGACCATGGGTGTGAGATTTATCAATACTAACACAATGATCATTTGACTTGCATTTGTCAGCCCGGATGCTTTGATTACCAGTTGAATCTATATTAGGAAAATAATATTTAGAACCGTTATCCTGTTGTTTATTGAACACAATTATTTTTCTTGGAATCATATAATCTTATTCTAATTTCCTTATTATTACTATTTATATCATTAATGATACCCTTAACAATAATCCTCCCATTAATTTTATTTATTCTCCTAATACACTCATAGAAAAAGTTCACATTCTAACCACATTGATTTGTTATCAAATTTTACACCTAAAATCAACAACCACATTCCAAATTATAATTAAATCAACATTGAATATTTATAATTTTATATAAATAATCTTTATATTTACTATTTTTTCCTTAGTTTACATCACCAACTCCTCAGACAGGGTTTTGTATAAATCATCTATAAGAAGAACTCTTAGAAAACACTCATACCTACACTTATCAGCTATATTTTAAAACTTTATAAGATCAATCATAAAAGTGGTAACATACCATAAATTTTAGGGTTCTAGTATACCAAATTAAGATGAAAAACTAGAATCTACGACTGAGCATTAGCCTTTCTAAAATTAAAGTGATAGATATTGTTATTATATTATTGAATTCAATGAATTTCGGGTTTGTGAGATATCCAAAAATTCCCCAAAAACTTAATTTTCAATTAATAATTTTTGAAAATAGTATAGAATTAGTAATGAACAATTAAATTCATTCTCCATTTACTAAACAATAGGTCTTGGAGACATATTTTAGAAATTTTTTGAATTTCTATGGATCATTTTCTTCATGGAGAATAATCTTTGTCGTGATAGAGAATTTTTAAAGACCTAACATCTCTGGAATTTCACCATAATACTCATGCACACATGAAATTGATCAATTATTTATCAACCAATTAGATTCATTACTCCCTAATGTCAAGAAAGATTAATTTTCTTTAGTTTCTTCCTTTGAGCAGACAATGATTGACCCATTATTTTCTTAACTAGGAGTTTCCATTTTGAGGATGAAATATTTTGTAGAGATTATTATTTAAATGTTTCAAGAAATCAACATTATTCTAAATATATTTATGAGCAATAAATAGACTTCAAAAAACACTGGAATCTAGGAACCCCATCACATCAACCTAATGATCCACTAATAATTAATCAATTATTAATAATAATTTTAAATAATTTATATTTAATTAATAATGAATCATTTATTTATATATATATATATACATATATTAAAATTGTCTTATAGATGAATTGGCCCCCTACATTGGACCAAATGAATTTTATTAAAAAGAAACATGTTACAATGAACACACATAGTGTAATGAACTTACAAAATCATGGAATTGTAAAAGAATATCCTTATTTGACATAAAATAATATATGAAATCACACATTACATCAATCCTGTGTGAATATAGTTTGTGGTATACCTAGAATGTAGAATGAATCCACAACCTCCAAATAAAATATTATCAAAAATGATGAGGTGAGTCAACAGACATATCTACAACGATCAAATGAATTTTTTTATTTCATTCATGTAAATAAATTATAATGAGAATCTCATTTAAACTTCATGTTTGAAGAATATATGAAAATAAGAGTCTCTTCAACATTATCATTATCCACTCCTATAAAACTAGATAATGATTAATGAGGTATATATTATCCTCATCTAGATCAAACATTTTAGTTCCCTAAAACCCGTACAGATCATTTATATTGAAACATAAAATGTAGCACAACATCATTAGTCATCCAAATGATTCATCTATTTATATTATGATGCCTTATTGAGAAGATCAAAAATTAGATAAGTAGATATCGTCCCAACGATAATAGATAAATCCTAAACTGATTCAAACACATAAGAACCTATAAAACAAATTTAATGGAAGCCAACAAATGATAGAGAAAAGAATAATAGAATAATTTCCATGGTTTATCCTTAAATATGATATCATAATTAATTTTAAACTCCTTCTACATCTTGTTAAAGATCGGTTTTAGAGTTTATGTTAAACATATATAGTCAATTTATCATTATTGTGTTTATTGAATATGATGGATTAATTTCTACCCAACAAAGAGTTAAGTTATTCCCATAAATCATCATTAACCTGATATAAATCCCTTATTTCATGGACAACAATATCATTATTATTATCGCTAAATATGATAGATGATTTTGACTCAATCACAATATATGAAATGAAGCATTCATTATCCTTTGATTTGTTATGATACTTCTTTAAAAACACTTTTGAAAAGTTTATTATTTATGATATCATCAATATCATCTTCCCCAATAAATAAATTATGGTTCTCAAACATTAATGTGTATGGGGGATTATCAGTTTTTCCTTCAAATATTCCCCCAAGGATTAGGTAAATTTTTTCTCTTTATATTTGAATAAATTATTCATTTTAAATCATTATGGGATGCATTTTAGTGATTACATAAAAGTAAATTAATTGGTTTTTTACCATTCCTATAACACCAAATAAATAAATAATACTCAATATCATAATATTTCTCCAAATCATCATGGATATATTCACAATATTTAGAGTGGAAATCCGAGTCCTTCTCTTGTGTGATTTGAAAAAATCATTGGAAGCAAGAGACATATTAATCAGTCTTGTTAAGATTTTCTTTATTATCATTGATATATTGGGAATAAATAATAGAGTAAAAAATTTAGATAATGTTTCAAAAGAGATCCCAGACCCATAAGGGTCGACCATATCTTTATTGACATCCTTATCAATAAGATCCCTTGGGGATCCAAATTTGGAATCATTATTCAACTTACTCTTTCCTTTTTCATCCCATATTGATTTATTTCATGTCAAGGCATGTAAAAGAAAATTCATATTTCAATATCCCTTTTTGGATTGTCCTATTATAAAGAATTTATAAAAAACATGATGGTTTTTTAAAACAAACCTCTTTTAAAAATACAGATTCACCATTCTGAATCCATATGAGAGATGAAAGAGGTCGAGATATATCGATCTCTATACCGATTCTAGTAGAAATGGTTTTGATAGAATTATAGTAAAGAAATCAAAATTTATGAGTTGTATAGTTATGCTATAAATTGATAAGAGTTCTTGTTATTTTAATTAATAGTATAGAAAACAAGGGAATAATTAATAACTAATAACTAATAGTTAATAATTAAAAATTACTAATTATATAATGAATAATTAAATAAATAAATATTAAATACTAATACATAATTACTAATTAATTGTTATATAAAATTTAACAAAAAAATAAATAATAATTAATAATTGTAAATTAGTAATTTTTAATTATTTCTTTTAAGGTGATTGAAGATGATGATGGTAATAATTATGATAATTATATTGATATTATTATTATTATATATTGAAATAAAAATACCATACACTCATGACCATACATGTCCTATCGCTATGAGCTCATATGAATTTGGGAATATGGTTAATCTATTTCCCCCATCTATATCATTTTTCACTATATGGAGCATGTGAAAGATATAAAACAAAAGTATACGATGATAGTAGCCATAGGTTCCCTACGACCCTTCTTAGAATCTACTATGGCCATTGGTACCTTATGAAAATTTCCAAAGCTTCCCATGGAACCAATATACACCATTATATATTTTTTTCTATTAGTGGGAGTGAATTAGACATTTTACGATGTTTTTGCTCCCCCCATAGACTTTATTACTCTCAGTGAAATAATATCTAAGGATTCCTCTCAAAATATAGAAAATAAAATCAGTGACATGTTTAAGAACCACCCACTTCCTCTCTTTCATATCCATATTTGGTATCATATCCATGTAGTCCCCTATTATTCTTTTGGAATTTATTTATTTTATATTAAGTTTTTTTCTATTCAATAGTATGGAATTACTATGATTCATTCAAAATTCACCTCCACATGGGATCCATTCAAAATCATTTAATCCCCTTTTTTCCTAAGTCATCATGTTTAATCCCATTTATGGTCATTACTGATGGAATTTGGGTTTGTTTGGGAGGTGTTGGGGGTGGTATTCAGTGGGGTCTATTTAATTTTGGTGGGGTTTCGAACCTAGTGCTATTAATTAATGGTTTCATAATTATATTGATACCCTCTTTCAATTTCTACCCTACCCTTTTGATATCTTTTGATGTGATTGAACTCATCTTGTCATTCTTCTTACTTATTGACATTTTGTTTGAGGGGTGTTATATAATCCATAATTGGTGTAATTCTACGACCTTAGTCATTGAGTCTAGTTTAGAGTGTCATGTGACCTCATGCATTCCTCCTTGTATGAATGATGCTACTAAATAGAGGTGAGGGCCTAAATAAAAACATTTGGAAAATATTTCTCTAGCATAGATATACAACAAAAACATATACGCATGGAATCAATAATAATTTAAGAGATCAAAATAATGAAAGAAACTATTATAAAACAATTTTCTATTAATATGTTATATAAGACAACCTTAAAACTAACTAAATGTAAGTCAGGTACTATTGAATTTGAAAAGGGAATATGGAAAAGAGAAACTATAATGAAAAACAAGATGTCTACTATAACTCCACCCATCTATCATTCCCCTACATCTATCCATATGATATTTTTCCCTTTACCTTGATTAGATCCCTAAGTATAATTATTTTACATGAATCGTGATTTCCATGAAGAGTGTGAGTATTAACCTAGTAGGACACCACCAATGAAAAATATGATTATGATCACTTAAAAATTAAATAGTTCATTTAAAAAAGAAAATCCTTCTTTAAATAATTTATTTTAATTTATAAAATAACTTTATAAATTTTAAGATTATGAATTAGAAAAAAAATAATAATTTTCTATTTATAATTTCGAAATTATTTTATTATGAAATTTTTAATTTTTTGAAAATAATTGATTTTTAGTGAAAAGAGAAAAATTATAGTTTACAAACCAAATAATTTATAACTCAATGAAGAAGTAGTTATAATATCAAAATATATATAATATTTTTCATGATCAATGATATATATATATATATATATTTATAGTGAAAAAATATACACATTAAATTACAATTCCATATTTATAAAACTTATGTTTAACATTTTATGAACATAAGTAATATTTCTCGAAAAAAGATTTCTTTATTATTTTATTTTAATTAAATGTAAAATAAGATAATTTTTATTTTTTTATTTCATATAAATCCATAGAAATTATAGTTTTTCATAAAAATCCAATTTATATCATTAAAATAAATGTTATTTAAAATTTATTCTGGTGCATAAATTTATTCCTAAAAATAACTTTTTTATAAAAATGGTGTTTTATACTTTTAATGCACTAATGTCAAAATAGATAATTCAGAAACATAGAAATTTGGTTGAATAAAATCGGTTTAATGTATGGAATAATTAGTTCCAAATTACATAATAAGATCCATTTTATTTTTAGGTATTAATTTTAAATTACTAAAAAATAGTTACTATTGTAAAACTAAAAATGGTAAACCAATAAATTATAAATGTAATAAACATAAAATAATGATTAAAAAAATATTAAAATGAATGGTTAAGGGATTTATGAACATTTATCCACTAAATTATTGAATATTTTTTTTCCTTCTAGACATGTGAACCAAGTTTTATCTTTACATTATATTGATGTATTTACAAAAAATCCATTCTCACCACTTATAAATTGGCCCCCTCAATGAGGCTTAAATACAACAAAAATGATTCCATTTCTTGTTGAAACTATACCCATATTTATTAATCATTAATAATTTTAATTTTACATTATCATTTATTCACATTAATATTGATAAGACCTCCATTTCATAGGGAACATTAAATGGAAATCCTATGTTCTAATCATATTTATTTTTTCCATTTTTTTATTTTCATTATTACATTGAAAAATCTAATTATCTCATTTATGTATAATAAAAAATATATAATATCATTATTCTTATATAATAAATATTTTATTAAAATCAAAATCACTATTGTAATTATAATCATCCATTAATTTTGGTATGTTCATGTTGTGGTCTTTATGGACGCCTAATGAAAAATGATATAAAATAATATCTTTGATGAAAATTAGAAAATAATTAATGATTATATACGATATAAATTAGTAAAAAATTATTTTTGGGTAATATAAGGGTATCATCACTATTAGACATATTATTTATTATAGTAACATTCATTCATAAAAAATAATTGAAACATTCTCCCCATCCTTTTCATCATTAAGGAACAAAATAATAACATAGAGAAAGAAAAATTAAAAAATTATAATTAATAAATTAAACTTTTTTGTGATATAAGAATTATTAATTTTTTATAAGAATTAATAAAAAACCCACTATTATAAAACTAGTTAAAAAAAGTCATGACTATGCACACCTGATATTGAAAATAGATAAGAACTAAATATTATTATTATTAAAAATATTTATAAATTATGTTCATTAAATAATATGTATATGAATATGGTTATTAAATAGTTTATGAAGGATTTTTTTTATTATAAATGATTCTATAATGTGATCAAATACGTGGGAACTCAATGTAATGGTTTCTCAACACAAATTTCATTTCTTTAGGTTTTAGTTATTCTTGATTGAATATAATTTTTATCCCTTAATAGACCCAGATTATCCCTTATTTTATATGGTATTTCCACTTTATCTATATAGAAAATAATTACCATCATAAAAAACCAATAACATGATAATTTTTTTCTAAATTTTTTTCTAAAATATGTTTTAATAACTCTCATTCTAACCGATGAATAATTTCTTGCAGGTAATTCTTTTGTTCCAAAATAGTTTACTTAATGAAATTTAAATATTCTTTTATATTTTATTCTTTTTTCTTCAATTACCTATTTCTTAAATGATGATTTTGAAAATTTATTTGATGAGTATTTTCTTTAAAATGACCTAAAAATAATATTAATGGTATTCAGATTCATTATTAAACACACTAGCATTATTATCTTGAGTTTTTTTATTCATTTCAACGATTATTAATTTGGATTTATTTATGGTAAGGTTTTCAAATTATTATATTTCTTTTGTTTAAAATTTTTTTGAAATTATTTTTCACTTTATCTTTTATAAAAATTTCTAAATGGTTTTATAAAAACATTATAATTTATCGTATATTTTTTTTCAAATGTTTATATCTAAAAGAGTGATGTTTTTATCACCATATATATGTTATTATAATATTATTACTTTGGGAAAATTATATTTATAATATCCTATAATTTCTAATGTTCATGATATTGATGTTTTCGAAATTTTTAGGAAATATTTTCTTTCCCAAACAATTCATTATGATATGATAGATAATTATTTTAAATGTAATGAATATATAATGATGATTATGAGTGGGTCATCTATAACCCTGAAATGCATTTTTTATGTTGTTTATTCAAGATATAGATAGGTATGTAAATAAAGAGTTTTTTTAAGGCATATGCATAATGAGTTTTCAATTATTTTCTTATCTGGACATAATATGTCTGCTCACATAGGAATGGGAATGGTATGTTAGAAAATATATATTTTCATGTACTTATTATTGTTATGTTTTTCAATGTTTTTAATCATGTTATTCATAATTTACAATTCTATTTTCTTCTTATGCCATAAGTTTATGTGTTTATTAAGTTATTCCTCATTTATAAGAATCTTATCACTTTCGACATATGTCGTGATATCAGGATATATCCTTTTGATTTATGTTAATAACTCTTATGTCATTCCACATGTTTTATGATTATTGATATGTTTTTTGATCCTTTTTATAACATTTATGCTTCATTAATGATATTTTTTGATATGGTATTATCTGCCATGTTTTATGATTATCATTTATGGTCTCATGATATTTTAATAAGATATTTTTACTCTCTTAAGGATCTCTTTCTTGTTAATGATAAGATATATAATGATAATTGTCTTCTTTATAGAGAATCTAGGATCATTAATTTTTAGGTTTCCATTCCACATGATATAAAGATGATTATATCATGTAAGATTTCTAGAAAAGGATACAGTGGAGAGGGATTAAGGATAAATTGTCACATGTATTGTGAAATAATATTCCTTTGAAGCTAATCCAAAATACACTAAACTTTTAGCTCCTTGTTATGAGTTACCATTTTTGAGATATATTATTCAAATCATTGAATCAATTAATTATTTATGTTATGTTTACCTCAAGTTACTATAGTTGGTATTAAAGTAATGTTTAGTTATTATTGCGGATTAATTTAGTTATTTTGATGATTAATTTATTTCTTTCGTTAAATTAAGATGAGATATATCTTGTTAAATCCTAAGGGAAATGTATAAAGCATAAGTCTATTTATATGATAACATTCTAAAGTTTTGGAAAATTAGAGATTGTGTGATTCTCTAAGAAATTACACCCCATTATGGATATTGGAATTTGTAAGTGGTTATTTCATAGATGATACAATGGTTAATAACCATGATAAATAATATTTTATAATTGAATAAATCATAACTTTGGTGCATGATGAGTGGGATTATGACTGCAAACCTAGAGGGAGACTTGTAGTATATATTCATTAATTATTTTATATTCTATTTTTGAACCATGATAAAATATTTGAATATAAAAAAATCACCTAGAAAACTAACCATAGATAAACTAGATTGTACCCTTGTGATTCATAAGATAATTTTTGAATTTATTTTATGAAAACCACCAACTATGTTTATAAATTACTTAGACCTTCATTCAATAATTTTGGTATACTCATTCCAATTTTTTCCTTAGTTAATGTAATTGTGGAAACTAGAAAGAACTCAGTTAACAAGGGTAAAATCGATAATACGAATATTTTCTATCTATATAAGCTAATGGGATTTTGTTTTGTATAAAAAAATTCATGGAAATCCTCACCCAACTATCTCAAGATGTGAAAAAGAATACAAATCATATTGACCTATTGAATGTTTAAAGGATGTAATAGCTCACTCTTGAGTCATTCATTAGTTTACATCCACTATATTTTATTTGTCCTTTTAATCTACTATTTTATTAGTTGTGGGATATGGAAAAATAAATGATAATTTCCATTCTCTAATTTTTGGACCTTGAGAAGGTAATTTATACCGTATAAAATTTAGAATTTAATAATGTCCAGTAGTGGAATATCATTACAAATAACATATAAAAGGAGGAAATACAAATTTTTTAATATAATAGGTCATGAAGATATTTATCATTAAGTATTTTCTCTACAAAATTCCACGAAAATGGATCAGGAAATCAATGAATTAAAGAAAAAATATCATGAATATATTTTATCTTATAATGAAAATTTCAAAAGAGTCATGAGATCTACCTCTAGTTTCAGATATAATTATTTTAGTAAAATCCATCACATTATTAGAGGAAAAAATTATAGTCATAAAATGGGGTTATCCAAATGAGTGTTTGGTAGATATGAAGATATTTTTCAATGTGCTCTCAAAGTAGAGGTATAAACTAGAAACTCTAGATGATCATGGGGAAATAAATGGAATGTGGGGTATCATTAGTTCTATAATGATAGTATTCATGGCAGGTACAAAGTAAAATTTCTAGTGTGCAATTAATGTATTAGGAATTTTTTTTGTTTGTTAAATTAGGACCCCAAGATCATAATACAAAGGTTTTAATAGGAAAATAGAGAAAACAATGTATAATAAGGCCCCTACTAATGCACAAACTGAAAATAATTATTTAAATTCAAGGAGTTTTCTCATTATGAAAATAAATACCATAATTCCATATAAATTGAAGAAAATATCCCCCAAAAACCTATAAATCCAAGGGAATATGAGATAGAATATTAAATAAACACGATTGAAAAATCAAAATAATTATGTATTGAAAGGTATACACATCCTTCACTCTAGAGTTAGAAATTAATTTTTTGATTATTGTTCTTCAAATTATTTTATATCCAATATATTTTCAAATAATATCGATCCCCCCTCAAACATGGGATATTGAACTACATGTGACAAATATTGGTGGCACAACTATTGTTCCCAATATATATAACTCATATATGATCAATATTTGTGGTAAGTTACTTCTAGTTAATATAGTTATACTTACCATGGGAGTGTTTTATGTAATATTATTAATGTATTGAATGACAATGCATAAATAACAAGCCAACTATTAGAATAAAGAAATCTCATTTTATATCCCAAATTAGTATGTTATCAAGTATCAGCGAAAGTATTATTAGGAAATCCATGTTGGTTAAAATTATAAAAAATGGGTTATGATACCCAATAATGAGTTACTCTAGACTCAAATTATTGTAGATGATGTTAATATTGATAAAAAAATTATTGTAGTGGAGTATGATGAAGTATTTTTGAATGAAATACATTTTCTTACCCTATAATGTAAGGTTGAGTTTTCAATTAAACTATATATTCCTATTTAAAAGTGTCTATATAGAATTAACCCTATGATTTTAAATAATTAAAGAAAAAACTACATGAAAATCAAGAAAAATATTTTATACAACCTAGTGCTTCCCGATGGGGTGCACTAGAACATTTTCTAAAAAATAAGGATGGATCAATGCGATATTGCATTGATTATAATTAGATTAATAAATCTATGATCTTAGAAAATTATTTTTTACCACATATCTATGATCTATTCAATAAAATCAAAAGATCTTGATAGTTACTTGAAAATTGAACTTTTATTTAGATAACATCGGTTAAGGATCAAAACGTAGGATATTTCCATGATATCTTTCTATAAAGGAACGGAAACTATGAATTTACAGTGATGTTATATTAATGCAGTTATTCTTCCACTATCTTCATTGATCTAATAACTGAGGCTTCATAGGCAACCTTGATCAAATTATGGATGTCTTTATGGAAGGTATTTTTATATATTCAATGTGAATGGAATATCATATAAATAATTTTATAATTTTTGTTAATGAACTTGGGAAATGATAAAGCATATTCTAAATTTATGATGTGTGAATTATGGCTATTTAATGTATCATTTTAGGGTCATGTAATCAAAAAACATTTACATCAATAGATCCATCTATGACTAAAGTTATTGGAAAATGTCAAAAACTGAAAACTATAATCGGGATCTATAGTTTTCATTATTTTATAGGATACTAAAAATTCATTATGATATATTTTTCTTAGGTATGAATACCACAAACCATGTTCAAAATTAAAGAATTTAAGTTCCATTTGAATAAGGAATGTGAAGAGAATTTCAAAGGAACTAGAAATAGAGTTGTAGATGGGATAACATCCCCATAGATGTCATCATGGGACTCCCCAATAAATATGATGAAAATAATTCCATGTCATATTTAGTGGATTTTGAGAAAAGAAAAACATTTTATTATGATGAAATAATATTTTTCTCCTCAACAACTCATTAAAATATATATAACGTATGTGTTAAGGATAGATAGACTATCATTATCAATTTTACATGAAAGGAATCTATGATTTACATTATGGTTTTGGGGAAGCTTCTAGAAAATATTGGGGATGAGGATAAGTTTCATCACATCATATCATCCTCATATATATTATCATTCTGAGAGGATCTATTAAAATAATAATGAAATACTGTGATCTTGTTTGATATATTTTCAAGGATGTTAGGGTTATCACATATCCTTTTTAGAGTTCTCATATAACAACAGTTCCCATTTAGCATTCATATGATACCATATAAGGATTGTTATGAAAAATGATGTAGTAATCAAATACAATAGAAATGATGTTTGAGAAATTAAGATGATATTTCATGAAATCATATAATAATTGATAGATAAGGATCATACCATTCGTGAAATATAAATGATTCACACATTCTAAAAAAGTGTTATACATATAAAAATTGATGGGATATATTATCTTATGTTGGGGACATTGTTTCCCTTATAATATATCCATAGATGTGGGTTATGATATTTGATAAGAAAGGGAAGTTGATCATTAGATAAATTAGTTCTATAATGACCATTGATTATGTTAGGGTCTTAGAATATCACATAGAACACTATAACATATATATCATGTTAAATATGTATTATATTTATTTATTTTAAGAATGAATAAAACATATATGTCACAAGTATTGAGCTTGAAATTTGTATAATTCAAAAATGATCTTTTATAAGAAGAATAATCTATTGAGATCTTGGATTGAAGAGATAAGGTTATGAGGAACAAGACTACCCATCTAATTAAGGTTATTTGGTAGAATAATATATTTGATAAGGAATCATGGGAACCTATGGATATCATGAGAGAAACTAAACTAGCATGTTTTCCTCTATGTAATGAAATTTTTAGGAAGATATTCTTATAAGTGGGTAGAAGGTAGAAACCCATGATTATGGTAAATATTTCTCTATAAATATATATGGTGTATGAATGATTTTTTCACACACATTACAGAACTAAAACGATCGAAAACATATTATGTAAGAAAAATAAAAAAAATATTACAGAAATTGTAAATAATAATATTGTAATATATTTGACATGAATACAAAATAGAATTAAGAGCACCTAAATAAAAAACAGTTCATTTTTCCATAAAAATATTTTTATATATATTTTATTTTCATTTAATAAATAAATTTATAAATTTTGGTATATGAATTAGATAAAAATAAATAGAATTTTCTATTTATATTATCAAAATCCATCTTGTATATATTTTTTTGAATTTTTTGAAATAATTAATTATAGGTAATAATGACAAATATAGTTCTAACTTATAAAAAAGAGTTTATGAATCTATATATAATTAGTTATGAATAAAAAAATGTATAAAATAATATTCATGATCATTATATATCTATGGATGAAAATATTAATTTTTAAACACCATGTATAATGTTTTAATCTTATTTTTAACATTTTGGGATCATAAGAAAAAGTTTTCAAAAAATTATGAGTTTTCCAGAGTTTTCATTTCAATATTATTTTTTTAAAAATTTAGTTGTGTAATTTTTAGAATGAAACATATAATTTATATACTTATAATATAAAAATTTATATCATGAAAATAAAAAAATGAAAATTTAATAAAATAGTTAAATTGTACTCTTAAAAATACCTTTTTTTCTTAAAATAGGGTTTTACATGTTAAAATCATGATTATTTAAATTGATTTTTCAAGAACATATAAATTCTTTCTAATAAAATGGATTTTATATTTTGAATTATTATGTATAAATTTTATAATATGTTAAATTTAATTTTAATTCATTAAATGAAATTTACCAAAGTAAAATTTAGTTACCACGGTATGACAAAAAATGGTAAATGAGAAAATCAAATGAGGGGAGGACTTAAAAAATGTTTAAACATGTTTCAAATTGAGTGGTTGAGGTATTATAAACCATATATTAATACCCAATCCATTAAATGTTTTATTCTTCGTGACATGTGAAACGTGTGCTCTCTTTATATTATGTTCAACTATTTTAGAAAAATGTCATTCTCACCACATAAAAAATTAGCCTCAAAATACCCCTTCAAGAACACCATAAAAATTCGTTTCATATAATAAATTATAAAAATTTTACTTCCAAAATAATCTTATTCTTTTCCTTGAGACACTGGTCTTAAGATATTGTAACAACACCTCAATTTCCATGGAGTCTTTAAAGGGAAATCCTAAGTCCTCAATATGAGTAATTTTTTTCTATAATATTTTTTATACATTCCAAAAAAATTATTTTAGTATTACTATATAATAAAATTAGTATTTTTTATATACTTTACATATTCATTCTAAATAAATAATTATTAAATATATTTCCCCATTTACATTAATAGAAATAAAAAACACCATTCATGCTTGTGCGAAGTACCATCTCCAAAAAGCAATATATCTGGTTTTTCATCATGGTTATTTTTTATTTTAAATTTATATTAAAATATTATTGAAAACTATAAAAATATCTAATTAATATATTTTTTATATTTAATTACTATATCATTACAAATTAAATCACTTTAATAGTAAAATTAATCAATTAATTTTAGTGTGTTAATGTTAGTGCCACTCTTCCCACATACATGATAAATTTTATAACTTGATATCATGGATGAATATGAGAATATAATAAATGAAAATATATTATATTAATAATTAAATAATTATTTTATTTTTATTTTGGGATTGTATGATTAAAATTAAACCCATAATTAATATACTAATGTCAGTTTACTCGAAGTCACTAAAACATACCGATCACAAATTTAATCATTAAGGATCATAAAAAAATCTCTAAGACAAAGAAAACTTTTAATTATAATGAATAAATTTAATTATATTTTTTGATCTAGGAATTAGGAACTCTGGGATAATGATTAATCCCAAAACATATATTTTGAAACAAGTTTAAAATGCTCATGATTAGTGACACCTGATATTGAGAATAGATAATAAGTAACCAAAATACACGTAATGAATAATTATAACTTAAGTTTATAAAATATTATAAATATAAACAAGGTAATGAATTATTTGATTAATATGTTTATGTTTATTATATTGGAGGTTATAGTGGGATCAACTACATAAGAATTTAATTTAAGGGTTTCATCAAATCAATTTCTGATAAATTGTTTCATTATCTTTCATACATGGATATAATTTTAAATTATTAATTTATTCATAAAATCCACTATTATATATGGTATTTCATATTTATATTGAGTTTAATTACTAATCGTAGTCAATAATCAATTCTTTTATAAAATTTATTCTTAAATAAAAGTATTATATAGGTAAGAGTAACTATCAATCTTACCAATAAATATTTTCTTCTATGTCCATGATTTTTCTGTCAATAGTGTTTTCCTTAATGAAATAATTTTTTTAATTTATATTCCTTTTATTTTTCAATAAATATTTTATAAAATTAAATTCTATAAATATTTTATTGATGTGGTTTCTTATTTAAAATGGTCTGAAATGGATATTATTATTATTAACCACTAAAAATTTAATTATATTATTTTTTATTTCAATTCCAGGATAATATATTTATAACTATTTAAAATAGGGTTATCAAAAGTATTATCATTCCATTCATTTTTTTGAATTTATTTTGTACTTCATCTTTTATAATAACGTTCAAAAGGTTTTGTGAGAACTTTTTTCATCTCAATTTTTACTGCATGATTTATATACTTTAAATTGATGTTTTGATCACCCTATATATGTTATTATGATAAGATTTAATTTTAAAAATTATATTTATGAAATATTATAATTTCATAATATCTTTTTGTGTGATGTTCTTGAAATTTTTTTGAAACCCATTTTTTCATTTGTTTATTTAAGATGCAATGATGATTGCTTTTTAGTAGCACACATATATAATATTGGTGATGGGTGTGGTGACATAACACTAAAAATTTAATTTTTTTTACGTTTATATCTCATGATATCGTTAGGAATAGTCTTAATGAGTTAGATTACACGAGATTATGCATAATGAGCCTTCTCATATTTTCAGGGGTGGGTATAAATTCTTTCTTAAAATTGACATGGGTAAAGTTAGTTTTCTTATAAGTCAAGACCAAACAAGAAAAATCCCAAGAAATAGTCCCAAAACGAAATATGAGGATTCAATACGGAATTTATAAGAAGAATATAATGTTATAGTCTAGGATTAGTTTCTACATACCCAACTATATCAAATGTAAGGAATTAATCTATATGAATCTTGAAATATCTAATTTCCACCTTCAATTTCATAAAAACATAAGAGTAATAACATTAGATTTTATTTAATTCATAGATCTATCTATGAAATTATGAATCTAGGGCCATTTTCAATGAGGAGGGAATATATCTAGTATGTAAAAGAAGAAAAAAGTAAAAATGATCACAATCCTATAAGTCTTAAGGGCCTATGTTTTTATATAAAATTGAATTTATCTAAAGAGGTATGGAAGACACCATGAAATGCTAATCGAGTCCCTTAGTTCAACAACTATTTTTTTATGATCAGGTCAAAATAATAATTTTTGGATCATTTAATTGAATTTTCATAGTTTGGTCACATGAGTTTCAAATCCATGAGTGAAATATGTGAGGATCAATAGATCCTTAGGCCACACAAACTATTTGGAATTTTTTTGGGTAAACCATACTCTGAACAGGATATTACTTAATTTCTAAGTCACATGGATACTTGGAGAATGGTGAAAAGTTATATCTAATAATGACCCAACTATGTACCACACAATAATCCTCTCAAACAGGTCTCATGATTTGTAGTGGGATACTATATTATTTCACCTAATAATTATCATTATATAATCCCCATTAATTTATAATAAACCCCTCTAAAATGACCCATAAGATACCTAATACTTTACCCAAACAATAAATAACATAAAACACTTTTAATGAAAAGAACGAAAAATACATAACATCCTTATAAATTCAAACACCAGTACAATCTCGCCTTCAAGGTACTTATCATTCCAGAGAATAATCTATAGGGGTCCTTCATGAAAAATATGGGTCAAAATGGCCATACATTTTATTCTAATACCAACAATTCATTTAGAACATGTCGGTTCTATGATAAAATAAGACCAGAGTCATTATGTTCACTCGTAGTTCCTTTTTTCTCAAATAAACATGATTCATCAATCATTCCCCAAATGAATCAGCCTCATATAACCCAATGGAATCTCTATTAATCTTATATTATGGATTTTGATAATAAATTCTATGTTAAGACACATGGAGTAGATAATTCATACAAAGATGAAATGGAGGAAGATCTAATTATTAAGACATCATCGTAGTCCATTATACTATCTCAAATGGTCCAAGAAATCACAGTTATAATTTTCAGAACTCTTTAATAAAATTTTCTATAATCATGGTGATAGGAAAAATAAAGCTTGATAATACATATAGAACTCTATAGGTCACTATCATTTGTCCTTACTAGAACATTGTTTGGTCCGAGTGGCAACCAATCACTTCCTTATTAACTGTACTCACTCAAAGGATTATAAATTTAAAATCCACTCTGAAACTAATGAATCACCATACTCATACAAATATATAAGAGAATAATGGGGTCCTCTATAAAACATCAAAAGTATGCATATGAATTCTAGGATAGATTCTTTTATTATATGTTTTTTAAAAGTTGGGGTCGAAGACTCATTTTATTATTAAAGAAAAGAAAATTCCTATTTTAATTGGGTAGAGGGAGACCCATTACATAGCTCGAAGGACCAGTGGGCATGTAGCCCATTACATAGCCCATAGGCCTAAATTTTTTGCCTATGGCCCATTCTGTGAATAGTAAGCCGGATGCTACAGTTCCTACCGCCACTACAGTTCCTGCCGATCAACAGTACCACCGCTGTCATAGTACTGCTACAGTACCTGCGCCCCCTGGGTTTTGAACCCCAATTTTTCATGTAGAATTACGGGGTGCTTACCACTAATCCAAACCCCATATACAAGATGCTTTTATTAATGAAAACTATATTAAATCCATATTGACTTCCCTTTATCCACCAATGTCCAACACACATTCCCTAAGAATATCCAAAAAATTTAGAATCTTTCTGTCATATTTTTGATCAATTTGAGGGTGTTATTCCATACTCATTTTCAACTCTAACCCCATCATCACCTCAAGGCCTTTTCAAAACCATGATACAATGTGACTATATTTAAATAACAAGATTATTTAAGTAACTATATATCATTAAAATAATCATGAACATAAAAACTACCCAACCTATCAATGGATTTATTATCTTGATAGGGTAAGATATATGATAATTTATAAAAAAAATCAACAATAATGGACACTGCTTCTAGACCTATCGATGTCCTATAAACCCTCATAAAAAATACCATCACCGCCTATTCCCACTTCTATTTTGGTATATAAAAAGGTTTAAGTAAATAACTAGTTAATTCATGTTGATATATCATCATTTCAAAACTGAAGAAATGGCTGACAAAACCTAATTTGTCCTATTTCAGTTATAAACATATGAAATGATTCAGAATGTTGAGATGCATATTCATAGATCCTGTAAAAAATAACCATTTTGTGGTGTACGAGTCCCACATCAATTCTTATCTAATATAAGTAATATGTTCCACTCTAGAATGCAAAAATCACATAATAATCATCTATGGAACATCTTGGAACAATGTAATTTCCAATCAACCTCTCCCAAAACTCTATAAAAACCAGACATGTATCCTATCCTCGCATGAACTGTTCAACCAAAGAATAAGTGATAATAAAAAATTCATAAGATAATTCCTTTTTATCCACTGATACACCCACCAAATAATTCATTAGAAGACACATCGAATTTCACTCTTATTATGATGTATAAGATCCAAATTATTGCATAATTGCAATAATTTATCTATAAAACGTTACCATTTAAATGGGAAGATGTTATGTTAAAATAATACGTTTGTATATACTGAATCCAATGATTCAGATCCTGATTTTGGTCTCTCATGGAGAAAATTTATCAAGACCCCTTATGGTATTAAGGATAATAAAACTATCACTAATGATACAATGATGCCAAAATTTCATTTAATAAACAAAATCATCTAACTCATGGACCTAAGAAGGGTATTTTTCATTGAGGATTTGAAGTTAGTAGGACCCATAAGTAAATTCCCAGTTATTATGCATCAAAGAATCCCATAAACCAACTCCAGAGGCTTCATAGTATACTACATTTGAAACCCTAAGTTTTATGGGAATTAGAATCAGAGAATATTTTAAAATTCCCTATAGTTATAGGAATTACTCTGTACATGGTTAGTCCACATGTACTTTACTCGAGTCTTTGTAGGTACATTCATTGGTGATACAAAAACCGATATTTTTTAGTTGTACCACCTAAAAAACTCTAATACTCTAAGGAAAATATAAAACTCAACCATGTTCCTGGTATAAACCCACTGAGTAATAGCTTACACCTTCTCCAGATCAACAAAAATACCCATATGAATAATAACACTACTTAGAAAATATACTCTTAGAACCAAAAGTGGAACTTAAAATTCATGTAATATAGACAAAACACATGTAGTGTACTCAAAACAATTTCCAAATGTCTATTTTTAATTATTAATCCTGTGAATGTACCATGATATCATCAATAAATACCAAAATGAAGGAATTCAAGTATGGGTGAAAAATCCTATACTTGAGGACAATGAAAACTACAAGGGAATTCATCTATCTAAATGGAATTACAGAGTACATATATTTCTAGGTTCTACTCTAGAATGATGTTTTTATTATATTATCATATTTTAGATAATGTTTCTAATATATTGATCATAGATAAATTTTCATGAACTCTGGGAATCCCATCAGTTGATAAAAAAAATAATCAATCATATGAAATGGAATTTTATTCTACTAATAAGAATATTAAATATTTAATAATCCATGAATAACCATATACTACATTCTACCTTCATGGAAAATAAAATAGAATCCCCACTATGGGATTTTCTCAACCAAATAAACCCACCATCTTAGGATATCCAGGCAATAGTTTTAAATCAATAATCTAATCAAGTAATATCTGATTTGAAGTGATATATATAGGACTTACACATAGAATGAGTTTAATATTTTAATTAATTCGTCTATTGTGAGAGAGTACTGAAAATTTTGATGTAAAAATATCCTTGTAATATACTACCATAGGAGGAAAATTATTTGATGAAATTACTCAATATTATACAAGAATCGAACCACCCACTTGAGTTGAAATGGTGATAATTTGATAGTGTTATGATCCCACTCAACATGATATTAGATCCAATTCTAAGATAAGGGCATGATTATATCCATCTATTGGGATAAATTTCACCCATTAATAATAAAAATTGTAATAGTATTTGTAACTAATAAAATTATCTATTATGAGGATTTCATACAAAATCATTTTCTATAAAACAATAAATTCTCACTTATATGTATTACTTGTAACAAGTACAATATATTATTGAAATCTCTATGTGTTCCCTATCTACTTTCCAAGATGTGAATGCAGAAATTGAAATTTGGTGAAAATAATAATTGGAAAATCTATCCTAGAAACATCTAAAAAATATATAATTGATTTTGGTGATCTTTGGTTAAATAAGGTCGTATAGAAGATAGATGTTATCAAATATGTTCTTAGAATTATCGACATCCACCCTCAACTATTTACTAATCTATAATAAAATATATAGACTCTACATACATAAATTCCATCTCATTGTTTCAAATATTCTTTGTTCACTTAATTAAAAAAACCACATTGAGTATATAACTCCTACTGAAATCCCCTTACATATCTATAGTGTGACCTTCCTATAGTTTATTGACTCCCTATTTGGTGTTATTCAAGACACAACCATAGATCCTATATATTCCACACATTCCTTCATGCACCCAATCACAATGCTCTCAAACAAAATTGTTGGATAAGACCCATATTGTTACTTTAGTGAAACAACATCTATGTATCTATGAAGAATTAGTTGAATTTTTCATTCTTTCTATATTTAAATAGAAAAGTAAATCTTCCTCCAATGGTGGTATCTTAATAAACCATTCCCTGGAAAGATTACCTATCACCACCAAAGAAAATATCATCAATATTTTAATTCCTATTTCCAAACAATGAACCCATAACACCACTAAAACACCAAGATACAATCCCATTACGTTTAGTTAGATGACTTATTTCTTTGTCCACCTATGAACACCTCTAAATTAAAAGACCACTCGAAGAACATCCCAGTATATGGTTAAGATGATTCTCTTATCCTCGTGCCTCGACTCAAGTCATAATCTAATCTAAAATATTATAGATTTATGCACCTAATTCCCATTCAAAAGAGTAAAATATCAAAATATATCCAAAAAAAGAAAAATATAGCATCACCATCGTTATTAAATACAGGAGTTCCATGTTCTCCAATGATCTATCCATGTTCATCATATCTAGGAAGAAATATTCAAAAAATAGATCCTTAATGATCTACCATGTCTAACCCTCATTCCACCAAGATAGTTTTATCATTCTCCATCATCTCTTATATGGTCCCTGAAACAAAAAAAATTCCATTTTCAATCACCTATATTTGGGAGCCTCTACTAAATAAAAAATACATTTAATGGTCTCAATCTATTCCTTGTAATCATGAGGGGCCTCAACTGTTTGAATTTTAGGGGAAGTTATAACTCAAAATCTTAGAAAAAATTTACCACAGTCAGCCTGATATTTTTGGATCCTTCAACATAAACAATTACTAGTAATAAGACACTAGTCTAAAGTATCTGCATTGACTATACCACTAGAGAAACTATGGAAGCATGATCATTTACATCTTTCTCTATATCAATATATTCTACAGGAGCCTTTACAAAGATGTAACACCCTAACCTGCTTACATAGGTTGTCGCATAATATTTCATGAAGGAAGAATTTGTAGTAATAACATTGTAAACACGTATCAACTCATTTAACAACTAAAATAACAATACTCCCTAATATTTTAATATGAACATTCATAACAATCAATTCATGAGGACCCATCCTAAGAGCCATCCTTTGACTATAATTCATAACTCCTTATATATCTAAAGACTTACATCCATGGATCTAGTGCCAAAATGTTAATCACACGCATGTACACATAACAAAAAAAACATGATCCCACTCAAATAGTTAAATTTTAGAAATAGTAAATTTAAGAGAGATAGGTAATAGATTATAAGTGGAAGATAATAATATAAAAATATTTTAATGAGAAGAAAACCAGTGCATGAAATTTGACTGTGCATACCTCTTCCTGAATATTGAACTCACCAAATCCCATTAAATGTAACAACACTAGAATACTCATGATTAAAAGGAATCTTAAATATCAAAATCTATAACAGAAATACAAATTTTCCTAAAAACATTTAGGTATATTTCACATGTGCCATCAAGAAATATTCATAACTCTCATACCGGATTACCAATAATTCCATTAACATTATATCAAACCCTTAAATAATATCTATGTAAATGGAAGGATATGGTACAATTTTGTGACACCCCAATAAGGCTCACTAGGTCTGAGTTGGAGTCTCACATGACTTTATGTGCATCACCCCATGTGCAAGAGGTTACTGACTAGGGGTATGTAAAAAATTTTGAATATGGGGAGAATATTACATTGGTATATAAGTATAACCATCATTGATATACATGGAAAAATTATAAAATAAGAAATCAATACAATGGATGAAAATGACAGAAAACCATTTCAGGTTAATATACCATACAAGATTACCAAACAACCTCCAAAATATAAGTAAATTACTAAAGGAAAGAAATGAGTATGATAATAAGAGATCCCTTTACAAGAAACCCAAATACCACTATATATAAACCTATATAGACTACACCATAATTCCAAAAAAATGAAATAAGTCCATCGAAAAATTCTACACATGGACCAAAATTTCTATACACACACCAAGACTTCAATACTAGTTTTGAATATAAATCCATAAGAACACCAAAAATGAGACCTTAATATAAGTGTATAATTTATATAATGGTGTATAAAATAAGATAATAATATATAAAAATGTAGAAAATAACATTTTGATTCACCATATACTAACTAGGATATTATGAACCCCTTCCCTACCAGCATAAGATCTATTCAGTCAGATAATTTATGCCTACTTTTGTTGAATCATTAAACGAGGATCATGACCAACATAACCCTTCAAATAGACCATATGGTCATTATAAATTTGGTTATCCACTTGGTCATCAAACCCTACAAATTATATCAAGTCAATCCACAGGTCTATAATATACCAATTCTAGTCTTTGGTTATGTAAAAAGTACATCAAACCTACCAACTATCATTCAAGACAAAACAATAATCATCACATGTCATGTCATTGATGCTTCCCCATCCTAGGAACTAACCAATCCATAAAGGGTAAACATTTAATATTGATACTATATTATAGAAACCCATAGACTAGAAACTTATATTCCTACATAATAATTCTATATCAATTTTGTTATCATTATCCACACACACACATATACACAAGCAATTTATATCATATAGTATTATATTATTTTTTTCAAAATTGTATCCAAATTCCTAAAATAAGTGTATTAAATACAAAAAACCTGTTTTGACTCTTGAATAATTATTACATGCCAATGATCCCCAGAACCATTCAAAAATCCCCACATTAGGATACAATTATGAAGATACAATAAAAAGGACAAGTCATGGGTTTGGATATATTTATAATTACCCAACGACCTCCAACAAAATAAATTCATATATAGGAATATTATAACACTGAATTTCCACCCTTAGTTTACATAGAAATATAGAATTAACCACCTTAGATCACATTATATTACTTAACAAGGACATAAAAATATAGATCATATGTCTCCAAAAAAGATAATATTGAAGATATATAAAGAATAATAATAATGTACAAATGATCACCTAGTATGAAATCCCTCAAAATGACATCTCTAGGCCCAAAAATGTTTTATCCAGAGGGATAGAATTTTCCCACAACAACAAATGTAGTCACTGAGTTTTATATCCATTGGTTGGGGGGGGAATTAAGGTTTTTAGCATTTTCTTTATGTCTTAATAAAAATTATGTATCATTAAATATCATGAACATGATTTACCAAACCATACACCAACTATGTTAGGTTCATTGCCTCATCATGGAACTTTTATGGATTGGCCACATAGTTTGGTAAACCATGTTACAACTTATCTTATGCTTCCATAATGAGTTATACAGTTACTTTTGGAATGAAATATGTTTTCCTATAACATTAAAAATTCTATTTACCACCCAATACTCCACTCCAATAGGCTAAATGGTTACCTTATAGAAGCTACAGGGTTCACCCTATCCCTGTTGAAATCATTATTTCCATTAAAGGAATACAAAACCCTCTAAAACCACCTAAATGATACCGAATACGTCACACAAAATATTCATAAATCAAGAAATATGTATTGAATGGCTGAAAAAAAGTCATAAAATAACTATAAAGTATATGTTCATTATAATTAGACACCATGGAGGTGATATTGGGGTAATATTCATATCTTTGTGATATCAATAGTGTTTTTTATGGTCCTTATATCATTCATATTTATATATTGTAATTTTACTCCTATTTTTCCAAGGAATAGTCCTGAAGACTTAGTTAATGTTTTGGAGATGCAGTAGCTATCTGGAAAAGACATAATCTACTCATTTATGTTATAACTTCTCAGTCCAACATCCCTTCATATTTAGTATCGCATTATTTTTTTTCATGGTGGTCCCTAGATTTCAATAATGAGTTATTAATGCTTTTCAATGAGTGATGAATGATGTCATATTCTCCTACATTGGATACCCATTAACTTTCTTCTTATAGATTTATTAATGGATTTTTTTTATTAGTGATCATTTTCATTATGGAGTGTCCTGTTATATTATTGGTTTTTTGTATGATTGGTCAATTTTCATTAGGTTCAAGATTTTATGGTTTTCCAAAAGTCTGGTTTGGGTTTCTTAAGTAGCATTAATATATTGATATTTGTGGGTTATGATAGTAAATGTAGAGATATTGATGGTGATCTCAAGCATCAGGGGGAGTAGCTTGTACTAGATAGTTTGTTGGATTCATGATTCTCAAGGATTTGGTGGCCTTCGTTTCAATTCACAAATAGGATTGAATATTTAATTTTGGAATATCATCCTATTGATTTTTTATAGCGGTGATATGGTGGAAGAAAAATTATTTGTCCTATATTTTAATTTTGAAATTATTTTTAGATG
Source organism: Viscum album (assembly GCA_963277665.1). Lineage (NCBI taxonomy): Eukaryota > Viridiplantae > Streptophyta > Magnoliopsida > Santalales > Viscaceae > Viscum > Viscum album. The sequence continues at coordinate 1,890,099,441 of OY728165.1, read as the reverse complement.
GTGAGTAGGGATGAGTATCTTATACCATGTAATTTCTATTTGAATTCCATTTCCTTGTTTTCCTTCTATTTATTTGTTTTTATTAATTTCCTTTATTTATTTATTTGGTTTGGTTATTTTTATAAAGGATTACAATTAAACAAAAAAATATAATATGATAATATCAAAAATATTGTTTTTGATTGATGGGGTGCACAATATTATAATAAAATTAATTACATTATAATTAAATTAATATGAGTGGTTCTTGTTCTAAATAGAGTATAACAATATTATCTCACACACACAAATAAAATGAAAATTTTGAAAAAGGTATATTGAAATGCGCTCCAACTGATATTATAGAGGCATATATGAGGAGGATAAAATATCAGTTTTGGACATATTGGATTAAAAAGTCATACTAATTACACATTCATAGAAATAAACTCCTATTATTAATGTACACATACATAACCTCAAGTTTGACACAGTCATATCCTATAATAGAATAAAAACAAGATTAACAAGAATAATTACTGTTGGAGTTGGTTCTTAAAAACCAAATAATATTTGATTACCAGAATATTAATATTTTTTAAAACTAATATCTATCTTATAACTTTAATATTGTTACTCTACATGAAATTTATGAGATAATTTCATATGGTTGTACGTAACACTAAAAGTTATAAAAGTTCCACAATTTTATAAGAACCTATAAGTGTAATGATAGTATTTATAAATAAATCTTCAACACCCAAATGATATTTTTTGGATGGTATATAGATGATACATGTTGTCTATGTTACAGAGATTATAAGACATTGATACATCTTCTCATGAATTTCATCCTTAGGAATCTCTAAGATAACGAGGTTATGAAAACATGACCTACAAGTAGGAAATCCATATTTATATAGGTCATTGGATATTCTCATATAAAAATATGTTTAATGGCATTTAGGCATTAATATTTTTATTAATCCAAATATTGAGTTGTGTACATTGATTTGTTATCGTAATCCTGGATGGCATATGTTCGTGTAGAAGTTACTTAAATTTGGTACATTATGACTAATATTTCTCTAATGAATACCAATAGAATTAATTTTCCCCTTTTTCCATTAATGTAAATTGATATCCCATAACATATTATGAATATTGAACATTTCAATTAAATCCATGTTCATTGTATTCCATATGAACGTCCATATTCAAAAATTTAAAGAAAGATAGATCTAGCACATAGGATGATGACTCCACCATGAAACATTCTTGATATGAGATATCAAGAATGAGTGATTATATTACATAGATTGAATTTGTATGGGGTTATATGTCATTTTGATTTCAGCATCAGTTTCTATGAGGTCATTTTCATGTTTCTAGATGTAGTCCATGGAATATAGTAGGTGTACCCTAATTCCACATCAAAATGGCATAGAGGGTCCCGCACAAAGTGTATCCAAAACAAATGTGAAATTAAATATGAATATAACGTGGTGAATAAATACTATTCCCATATAATTCAAAAATTATTCATGTTAAGTTGTTAAAATATATTCATGTACAAGTTATTCAGGAAAATAATATATGAGATCAATATTGAATAATTATTTATTCTCTATGTAATTATTTATTTATTCATGATAAAATATAATGATTACTTATCTCTGGAATATTTATAAGTTAGTAATTATTTATTTATTTGATTATGAAAATATTTAACACATATTTATTCAATATTTTAGTTAATATAATATTTATTTATTTATCCCTAAATAATGTAGTGAAATTTATTTATTTAAATAAATATATAATATTTATAGTTCGATAAATATTATGGAGGACCGGTGGACCGAGATTAATGGGCAACTGGGAAATGAAATATTAAATATTAATTTACTAAATATAAAATTTATTATTCAAAGATATAATATTTAATTATATTAGAGTTTAGTAAATGTCAATAAATAATAATAATAAGTTTTTTAATTAGAAAAATTATTTTCATAGTATTTATAGAATAATAGGAAATCATGTGAAATTAGTCATTCTCTATCCTTAGGTTTATATGTACTTGCTTATATAATTTTCTAACATTATCAAATCAGAACCACTATTATGAAAAAATACTTATATAGAGAGTCCATTCAAGCCCTGAAGTGTGTATATCCTCGGATGCTCTCATGAATAAGGAGATGTCATTCACCTTAACCCTCTCAGGTCTATAGATAATAGGAGTAATTAATTCTTACCTTGAAGGGTTTTATTGTAGTTAGTCATGATCAATGATTTCACTTGAACCACCCATTCTATTACCCAAAACAGTATATGACAGTCATTATAGGTTTTTGGAACAATTTTGGATCACAACTAGTCGAACTATACAATAGTTTACTCTAACTCAATGATGGCACAACAAGAGGTCTTGACCATATCAACAATGAATAATGAATTACAATAGGGGGTAATTTTTAATCATAGATTAAATTACTTTTAAATTGTATGTGATGATCCCACCTATTAGATTTTGGGGATACTATTTCATATTGTTGTAAGGATAAAATTAAGGAGTTAAGAAAAACTAATTATTAGTCTTGCACGCGACCACATCCTCTACTCCATAAAACATTCTTGTTGAAACAAATGGTCCACATAATAATTTATAATAATTTATTATTTGATAAATTATATTTTGATTTTTTGTTAGTTTTTCACTTCTATAAATTCAATATTTTAATTAGATAGTAAATATTATGTGTTCATTCACCTTCATATGATCGAGAACACATGAATAAATGATGCGTATGGACTATAGGTTTTGTTGAGAGGTTCTAATAGATCTATATTAATGATATAGTTAGATATCATATAAATTAAAAGTACATTCTATTTAATGAGGTTAACCACATCAAGATTTTTCGTGGGACACATGGATTTCCACCACGAAATTAGTACAATAAGTAATTAACAGACCATGTTTTGACTAGTTAGACTGTAACATGGCTTTAGGGACAACATGTTGTTTAATATTATTACATGCCACGTAATCCTACACTGTTTAACCAATGACCATTGTGGAAACTGTGTAGTCAAAATATACAGAATATGACATAGTAAGGATTAAATATGGAATGCTTATAATTAATGAGATCAAATATCATGTATCCCATGAATGTACCATCTCACTCATTAATACCTACAAGGTGTCCACACCCTGCAACCTAAAAACATGCAACAAAGATGTAAAATGAAATGTACAAGGAAAATAGCTTGTTAATACATGTCATGAAATAGCACAATAAATCGAAAAATATATTATTTAAATAAAATAGTCATTTTCAACAAAAATGAAAAATCAAACATAGAAACTAGTGTGTTACTTTGTAATATGGTTTTTAAATTATATAAAAGCTCTATTAATTTTCCATTATTAAATCACCTTAATGTTTAATGTATTTTTTATTATAATTTAAATTAGTACATATAACATGAGTTAATTCTATACAATTATCAAAAATTCCACATTTATTATGTGATATAATGTCACACAAAATTTCACACTTATTAACCATGTGACATTCCATGTACACCAACATACCTTGTAAGTATTTAATACATGACTAAAAATGGTGATGTTAGTTATATGTTGTGTTCCCTTCATATAGATATTATATACTTAATTTATATTAATTAAAATTAATCAATTTATTTTTAAAATGAAAATGATATAATTTCAATAATTTTTCATAAAATATCACTTATATGGATAGAGCTTCTAAAAGTTCAATAAAACACTTCTAACAGTGCTATAAAAGCATTATTAATCTCAGTGAAGATAAAGGGGGTCCCCTTTAACAATGCTAAAAAAGAACTAATAATGGGTGACCTTTATCTGTGCTAAAAAATCACTAATAAAGTCACCCCTTTATCCAACGTAGTTCAGTGCGAATAAAATACATTTTTATCAGTTCTCAAAATAGCCCTGAAAAAGGGTTCCTTTATTAGTGCTTGAAGTAGCATTGATAAAGGGGTATTTTTAGCACTCAAAATCACACTGATAAAGGCTTAGATTCCTATGGTGTGTTGTTTATATAACATCACACCCACCAGTAGCACCTACACTACACAAACACACCATCTACACAAAACAGCAGCTACACAATGCACACAAGAACAAAGCAGTGCACACAAGAACAAAGTAGTGCACACAAGAACAATGTAATGCACACAAGGGTATGTAAAACATTGATATATACATTTCAAACAATGTTTTATATAAGTATATTTACAATTATCCAACAAACAGTTAAAAAAATTAATGTTTCATCCTTTGATATCTATAATCCCCTCTCAAATGTGTCCACCCAGGGTATTAGTTGCTGAACAAATCATCCCAACACATGAAAAAGGTTCCACCTATATAAGAAAACAAATATTTTGTTAATAATTATATAATGATATAAATTAAATTTTAATATGAAAGAATACATCAATAAAATGTCAATTTTTAATAAAAAAGACATATTTGACGTTATAAAGGTCACAATGTGCGTCTTATTGAGGTGGAGTTCATTCCAACAAGTCAAAAATGTGTTAGGAATCATTTTTCCAAAATATCAAGACAATTCGAATGGGTTTTTTTGGTTTTGAGTATTTCCCTTGTTTTTTACTAAAATTAATATCAAAATTCAATGACATATTTGGATTTATACCAGTAAAAACATTCATCGGATTGATTTGTGGTTGATCCCTACACATCACAAATGACTCATGGAACATTGTTATAATGTATCAAAACAATCCAAATGGGTTTACTTGGTTTTTAGTATGACTGTTTTGTTATTTTACTAAAATATCATTTCAAACCAGGAACACCCATTTTGAGTCATATTGGTCACATCATGTGCCAGTTTTAGGTGAGACTCCCTCATATAGTTCAAAAAGGGTTTAGGAATCAATCTTCTAAATTATGAAAAAAAAATTATAGGGTGTTTTCTTTGTTTTTAGATAGCGAAATGTTTTCAGCTGAAATGTCAATTTTAAACTGGTAACAGACTGTTTTAGTCATATTTGTCAGATCGTGCGTTGTATTGTGGTGAGGTTGATTCATACACATCAAAAATGAATCATGGATCATTTTCATAAAGTATCAAAACAATATGAATGTGTTTTATTGATTATCAAAATGTCCCTTGTTATTTTTTACGTAAATTAATGTCAATTTTAAATAAAAACACATTTAGATTTATACTGGTCACATCGTTCATCCTATTGAGTTTTGGTTTATTCTTACATGTCAAATATGACTCATGGATCATTTTTCTAAGGTATATAAAAAACCCAATGCGTTTTTTTAGTTTTTAGTATGTGAGTTATGTTTTTTTACTAAAATATCATTTCAATCCGGAAACACACATTTTGAGTCATACTGGGCACATCATGCATTGATTTTATGTGAGACTCCTGCATACACATTAAAACAGACTTAAGAATCATTATCCTAAATTATGGAGAAAATTGGAAATATTTGGCTTGTTTTTTAGTGACAGTCACATTTTGAGCTAAAATAAATATTTTATACTAATAATAGACACTTTAAGTCAAACATGTCACAGCGTGCATTATATTGAGGTGTGATTGATTCCTACACATCACAAATGACTCGGGTATCATTTTCCTAAAGTATAAAACCAATCTAAATACATTTTCTTGGTTTTCAGTATGTCAGTTGTTCTTTTTTACTTAAATTTATGTCAATTTTGAATAAAAAAACATATTTAGATTTATACTAATCACATATTGCATTGTATTGATGTGGGATTGATTCCTTCATGTCACAAATGACTCATTTATTGTTTTCCAAAATTATCAAAAAAATATGAATGCATTTACATGGTTTTCAGTATGCCGTTTTTGTTTTTTACTAAAATTAAGGTCATTTTTAAATAAAAAGAGATAATTTCAGTCATACCCATCGCACTGTTCTTTGGATTGATTTTTGGTTGACTCGTACACATCAAAAAATAAATATATATAGTTTTCCTAAATTATCAAAAAAAAAATTGAATGTGTTTTCTCAATTTTTTAGTATGGCAGTTGTGTTTTTACTAAAATATCATTTCAAACTAGAAACAAGCATTTTGGGTCATATCAATCGCATCGTATGCCGCTTTCACATGAGACTACTTCATACAGGTCAAAAGGAACATATTAATCTTTTTTATAAATTATGATGACAATGAAAGTCAGATTTATTTGTTTTTAGTGAGTGACACCTTTTGAGCTAAAATGTCAATTTTAAACTGATAACAGACACTTTTAGACATATCAGTTACACTGTTTGTCATATTGTGGTGTGGTTAATTTATACATGTCAAAAATGACTGATGGATAGCTTTCCTAAAGTATCAAAACAATATTAATTTTTTTCTTAGTTTTCAGTATGTCACTTTTTCTTTTTTCTAAATTTATTGTTAATTTATTATTAAATTAAACACTTAAATCCATAACAGTCACACCATGTGTTGAATTTTGGTGAGGATGATTCCAAAATTTCAAAAATTACTTATAAATCATTTTCTTAAAGTATCAAATCAATCATAATGTTTTTTCTTTATTTTCAGTATGGAAATTGTTCTTTTTAATAAAAAAAACTGATAGTTTTAAACAAAAATTCACACTTCGAGTCATACTAGTCACATCTTCATGTTATTTCTGTACATTATTCCATCAGGTATGTTACCCATTAGTTTCTAAATAAATATATCTCATCTTGTGAATGTGAGTATTTTTAACAATCATGGTAGTACTAAAACAATATAAATACAGGAAGTATTAATAAGTATTTTAAACGAAATAGTAATTATCTTCAAAAACACCTCTTTAGGGATGCTTGTTTTTTTCATGGAATATGACCTCTTTCAGAATTTTATTGACAAAATAACCACAGTCTTAGTCATTTTTTTGTTTTTGGAACTGCATAAACATTGAGAAAAATAATTAATATTCTTATATGTGTTCGGATAGTGAAATATTATTATATATACCCTGATTTGTATCCAACCGTAGAACTTGTGATTTTTATTATCGTTTTCCCTTGGCCACATTCTATGATATAGAATATATTCATCCACCACCCTATCATAATATAATCCTCATTAAAAGATAATATAAATTATATAACTAGTTGTTTAGTTCTAAAATGGTTGATATAATGTATTACAAATCGAAAAACTCCATCATATGGGGTTGGTTTGTTGGATATCCATGGAATTAATCAATGAAATAAATCTTTTTAGTATCCAAATTGACCGCAATGAGCATCCATTGTTTCCTAAAAAGACAAAAAGAAATAATTATTGAAAGAAATTAAAATATATTTGATATGATTAAATTATACAATTTTACCCCTCCATAGTTGGTATTAAGAAGAGTCTGACATCCATGATTTTTTTGTTAAATGATTTGAGCAGGTCTGCCACTATTTCACCCTCTTTCTTGGATTCAGTATCTGTTTGTTCAATAGAGGTGATGTGAGGACTATCAAGTTTAAATTTTTGTTCATGGGGAAATCCAATCAATTTTTTTCATGTATATTCCTATGAAAAATATGAAATGTATTTCTTCATAATTATCATAGTTTATGAGCTTTTGGAAAATCAAACCATGAAATCAAACCTCATGAATACATTTACACCTAATTCGCTTAACCATTCATACATCCATATTTCTCTTACATTGTCATCACTAATGAAATCTAGATCTTCCTCATTGTACATATTTTCATCAAAAAAAATTATATGAACCCCACCGTCTTTCAACTGCGTATTCACTTGAGTCTAAAATGATAATAAATGCAGATATTGAACGGGTGACTTTAAGGTGATTTTGGTATATTGTTTTGATTAGTTTTTTGATCTTTGAAATGGTTTTGAGCTGTTCTTTCTTTTCACCCCCTTCCTTGTGTCCGTCTGTAATAACATTCATTAGTTCAAACAACTTTTCATTAAATTTTAAAGGTTTATTTTGAAAAAAATGGAAATGAATACATCCTTATCAACATGTTTTTTACAATCTATGACGACCATGCGATTAATGTTCTAAGACCATGTTTGACCTTGTGAATATCTTCATGATCAATTAGAATAGGTAGATCGGTGCTCGGATCATGGGCTACATTAATCATCACTTTGACATGACCTATTGAAAGTGGTCTCTTCTGTAGCATGACATTCTGGATACTTAACATCATAGCCCTTGCTAAGAAAATATGGTTGGATGTTGATATATATAAATCAAATTCATTTTCACCCTGTACAATATTAGTACATGGAAAGTATAAGTTTCTATCTAATTCTAAATTCATAGAAACAACTATTAGAACATTGATTACCTCATCTATGAAATGTTTTGAGGGGAATGGCTCACCTCAATGCTAGTGGGGTGGGGTGGGATCATCACATGCTTGTTGTTCTTGAGTTGTTTCTTCTCTTTTCCCCCTACCATTATATTTCACATGAAATATCTCTAAAATATCACATGTTCTTAAAGTATAACTATTCTTTATCTATTCATTTTGATTACTACACTTTAATTATCCTCTTGTTTTTCCTTCTCAACAAATGTTCAGGGTGTCACCCCAAAACCCGTACATCTGATGTGCCCATACTTTTTTCCTGCTTTAAGGAAACTGAATGTACGTCTGCATCCGGTTTGGGTGTTGCTAATTCCTGGGAATAGGTCAGATAGAAAATAATGGAAAACAAGTAGTTATTGTAATGTAATATCTCTTTAAATCCCGAAAAAAATATTTATATTGGCATACTTACTCATATTTCCCACACTTTTTTGTGTTTTCATCTATTAGTATCCCATATGTACTTACACATACCTCCTTCCATAGAACATGGTGTGGGATGGATGTGACATTGGATTTGGATTCATAAATCTATAAAGAAACAGACAAACATTGTTATGGTGTTTTTTATGTCACATAAAAGTATTATAGTAGATTTAAAATATGTACCAATTTTTTTTCATGTGAAGCATTCCCAATTGATGCTTTACGGTAGAGGTACACTGGTTTTGCTTCTCATTCCTTATTTTCAGCACTCGTTTTTTGTTTCACAAATAAAAAACTACCAATCATCCTGATGAATACATTTATCATCAAAGAAAATATTACCAAACACAAAGAACCCAAAAATACTACTCCTCATAGTGGCAAGTAAACGCATTCCATGCTCATTATGTTATGAGGTGTTAACGAATAGGAGGTGGAGGAAGGTTTATTTTCCCTTCAGCATCTTCAATATAACATTTCATTAAAATTATGTAAAAGCCTCTATGAATCCTTCCAACAACCCTTAATATATGGTCTTCATGCGATTCATCGACTATAAATGAACTCTACAGGGGATGATGATGATTATGAAAATGTTTCATTATTTTATTTTTAATTAAATTAAATTAATGATATATCATAATGTTACCAAAATATCTAGAAAAATCAGTGTCCTAAGCCCGATGAAAACATGGTTCCATGACTGTACATAAATTGACACTCGTTTTTATGTGATGATTCCAATGTAAATACTAAACATGTACTTGTTGGGGATTACATGTTGGCCCCATGTATTCTATATAACCTTGTATTTGAGGCCTTTATCTTTTTTCCTTAAGTATTTTTTCTTTCATCATAAATGTATGATGCTCATGTTTCTTCTGTGCCGCCAGTGTTTCAGTTCCTACCATTTCCTTAGTTTCAACATCATCAATATCTTCCTTTAGAGTGATAGAATCATCATGTGCAGATGGTGGTTGTACCTATGTACTCAGAGAAACAGCATCAATTGGTTGAGAAACCTATTGGCCCTCTACACTGCGAGCAGTGGCAGGTTGAGAGACCTATTGTGCCTTAGTATTGGGAGCATCACCACATGCAGAAGTAATTATCTGTAGAAGTGGTTGAACATTTAATATTGATTAAATAAAATAAAAAATGAATAAATAAGAACATAAGGTAACATGAATTATCTTACAATAAAATAAAACATGATTAATGAATTCTAATTTTTAAAGGCCGAAGGGTTTTACACATCAATCGAATATCCAAATCCCTTCATTATTGTCTCCTCTGACATAAAAAGTTCCCACTACATTGGGACCACTGTTAAATGATTGCAACATCTCAATCAAAGGGTTATACTCTATAGAATTTTAATCTTACCCTTCATTGTTTTTGGTGGATAACAGAACAATTGACCAGTTTCGGTTTACAGGATCTAGAACATAAAATACATTTACAACTTGTGATTCCATTATAAATGGTTTTTCGTTGTACCCTTTCTTACTGAAATAAAATTTCATGAATCCCAACTCATATACTTTAATATAAATCCTATTATCAACCCACCATCATTGAAAAATCATCACTTAGAAGTTCATATAATCCAACTCACATATTTTTTGTTAATGCCAATGTATGACATATTCACATAAATTTAATTTACATCCTTATAATCAGAAACATACATTGTTCAATACATAAGTGTAACTCCTCTATTATGCATGTTACTGACTTCATCATGTTCATTATTATAGAACGTATAACCATTAATTGCATAATAATTATAAGATAGTACAAACACACATGGTCATCTTGCTAGCCATTGAAGTTATTCTGAAATTGAGTTTTAATTTTCATCTGGCTCTTTAAATATATGGTCCAAAAAGAAGACTATAAACTATTGATTATGTGTTTTTGATATCTCTTTTTCATCTCTTGATGGATTCAAATGCCTAAGAATTTCTTTGTGGGTTTCTATATATGGGTCAACCTCGAAACTGTTATGAAAATCCTAAAAGTGGTCATGCTCCCGATCATTAATATTGATTGTGACAACCTCTCTTCCAAAAATTCCATCACCTTCAAGCCGGTCTATGTGATGAGATTTCAGTAGAACAATTATTTCCACACCGAATAGGTATTCAGTACAGAATCGAATGACTTCCTCAACAATATATCACCCCACAATACAACCCTCTGGCCGACTATGATTTTTGACATACCCTTTCAAAATATGCATATACCGTACAATGGGGTTCATCCATCTTTATTATAAATTACCACATAGTCAAATCTCTCTTGAAAGGTAAACCATAAAATGAACCATCATATTAAATAATTCTAGTGTGAAGAATATTTCCAATTCATATAATATGATGGTAATTTACCTTTCCATACCTGTAAATTTTTATGGGTTTATAACATTGTTGCATATATACTTGAAGAAGAAATAGATATTTGTTAACATATAACATACATTATTTGGAAAAATGCAACTTAAATCTATTGGAATAAGATCTTGCATCAAAATGTGGCAATCATGGGATTTCAGACCCATTAAATTTAAACTAGACATTGATGTGATGCTTTTGATATTCATTAAATACACCCCCAGAACCATTACATCATTCAACAAGTTTTCAAACTGATAACTCTTTTACCTGTAGAGAGTGTAAAATGTTGGATGAAGTAAAGCTCATTTTTCACCCTTCATTGGCGCCAACTCTTCTCATATTCCCATGTCAACCATGTCCTACCTACCCTTAATTTCATCCTTTTTTGTCAGGTGTATTTAGAAATGTACTGAGGACACTTTCACGTACATTTTTTCAACACGCATAACATCAAGAAAGTGTCCGACGTATAGAAAATTCTAGTATGGTAGTTAAAAAACTGATCTCATCTTCCAACTGGTTTTCATAAGGTTTTTCAAAAATGGTTTTCCAAAAGAAGTGTCAAAATATTTTACATTCTCAAACAGTTGATCACCAGTTAATGGATACAGTGTTGTATATTCTTCTGAACTTCCCTAAAATGATGTCATACAAGATGAGTACTTATGTCATTGGGTTAGAAATATGCGATATCATAGAAACATGGGTTTTTATGACTGTTTTAACCAAATTGACTGTGTACCTTTTTCTCCGGCAGAACACCATTGACTTCCTTTAATCGTATATCCTGAAAAATTCCCATAAGTTGGAATGTTATTTATCATCCCATATAACATGGATCTCAATGTGAAATCTTTATTTCTATAAGCATCATATAATGTAACACCTAAATCCCACAATAATTTCAAATCCTCGATCAATGGATCCAAATAAGCAGCAATATCATTACCATGTTGTTTCGGTCCTAATATAAGCATAGATAGCATGATGAGTTTTCATTTTATGCATAATCATACTGGAAATTTTTAATTTACCAACATAAATGGCCATGTAATATGAGTGCTACTTTGAAAACCAAAAAGATTCACTCCATCTATAGATAACACAAGACAAAGGTTTCTCGACTCATTTCCAAAATTATGATACTCGTGATCGATTCTATTTTACTGAAGAGAGTCTGTTGGGAGACATAGTTTCCCATATTTATTTCTTATTTATTTGTGCCACATCAATTTCCATATGGTCTCCTCACTTCCACATAGGCACCTAAACCATGGAATTATTGGAAAGTACCATACAACTTTTTTTGGACCAGATTAATCATTCTTGTATCAAGAAGCACCACACATTGGAAATTCAATAAGTGATTTCTGTTCCTTGATAAATAGTATAGATTCATTCGGTAAGGTGTTTATTCATTCAGATATCATACCCATTGAATGTAGCATTCAGTTAGCATCGTATGTTCGACTCCAAAGCTTATTATCTTTTGGGAGAATGTCATTCAAGAGAGTAAGTAATTCTATAAAAATTGTGTCACTCCATTAATTGCCTGCTTTCAAATTATACAACTTCAGTATGGATCAAAATGCTATGTATTTAGTGAAACCACCTTTCAAAGGCATATTTTCACAACTCTTTAACTACTCATACAATTTTGGGCAATCATGAAGTTCATCTTCAATTGTCTTTATCATTTCCTCAAAGTGATCTTCATCATCTTTCACATCTATAATCACCTCCTTTATATGGTCTTCTTTATTTTCCACACTTCTAATCATATTATATGATCCATAAATCGTATTGTTATCCCAACCACTAGCTACATTCACTTTTCCCCATTTTAATTACAACATTTATATCTTTGATCTATTCTGTGATAGATCAAGTGTTCTTCCAACTCATATGGACTGACTTGTCTTGAATAATGACAGCATAAACATGGAAAAAGGATTTGAGAAGGGTCATATGCATAATCTTTTTCAAAATTGACGAACACATTCACTCCATCTTCATATTCTCTTGTCAAATTATTGGCATCAATCTAGTCTTTATTCATATCCATCCTATATGATTTGGTGATATTAATTTTTAACAAAATAACTAGAAAAAATGTTGATATAAAAATTAACCATGTATAAAAGCATTTATAGAATTTAAGTCTCTTTTGAGAACTATTTATAAAATCACACTTGAAATACTATTAAAAACCCATTTATAAAATTCCTCTTTAAAATAATACTTAATTTTTAAAATAAACCAATCAGTTTCAAAAACTCATTCTCAAAACCCCAATTACATTTTTATAAAGCAATCATGGAAAAATCATGACCCAATAATGTTAATCATTTAAAATGAGTGAAAACCCTCTATAATTTAAAATTTTTCATTTAAAACTTCACTCACCCCCTGTTAAAATGAAACCAGCATTACATACACTTTCAAAACATTTACATCCCTTTATTAAATCCAAACAGGTGAGTTAAGAAACACTTTTCATGAAATCTAATTAAATGAAATGTGTTTAAATAATTTTAATGTTATTAAAAACCAAAAAAGGTATGTTGAACACATTTTTCAAACACTTTTTTAGTGTATTCCTATAAAACCACATGGAAAGCACGACTATTTCAAAATTTAGGTAAGGATTTGGGAATTTTCTCTTATGTGTTATTAACTATCTAGACCCATAAGGTACCACATGACCATCATGGACTGAAACTATTCAAATCCTGACTCTTAATACTTCACAATATAGTAAATACTTATTACCCTGCTCATTTAGTGTTATGATTGGTGTTTTCATCAATCTCACATTACAATCATTGAAGGATCACTCATGAATATCAAAATACCCATGTTGAGGTACAAGCCGTAGGTACGGTCTCTTATAATGCCATTCTTTTTTCAATGGTATTATCATAGATGGAAAATTGAAGTTAGTAGTTCATCCCTATCTCGTATAATTCAAATATCATCTTAGAATCCTCCCCCATATCACATAGAGGCTTATCTTCTACCATGCCTTATGCAGACCATCAATGTAGACAGTATAACTAGCCTATGGAAGCATAAGCGTTGTTAAAAAGGGTAGTGATTAATAACCCACTCTAGGCCAATCACCAGATTCCTAAAAAGTCATAACTCCTTCTTACTAAAACATCCTAAAAGGAAAGTTAAAAGGGAATAAAAAGACAAATAACTCCAACATAAACACTAGTGACCCCCTATAACTCACCACACCCCATCGTCCTATAATGGGACAATAATAGCATCAAGAACAAAACAAAATAGGGCACTAGAAAATGTGATATAAGAGAGTCATGCACTTTTGTCCACCAGTTCATATGTAGGGTGTGAGCTAAAAATTAGTTGTATGATTTCATAAAGAATTATATATGAATCCCTTGATAATATAGTTCACAAAATGTTTGTTTGAATATATGGTATAAAACATACATTCACAAAAATTATAAAACAAGTGTAAAAACAATAAACATAATATTTTCAAAAGAACACCCTTTTTATAACATAAATACAAGTACGGTTATAAATTTGAAATAAAAGTATCAAAAAATGGAAAGAGGGCCTTTAAAACAATATAAGACATGTCAAATCATAGTTATTCCCTCTTTTAGAACATTTTATGAAAAACTACTTTTCAAAAATTACCAAAATGAAAATTAATTTTCTAAAAACTCATTTAACAAATAACAAATTTTTTCTTTTCTAAATAAAACTTCTTAACCATTTAAATCAACATATTAGAATGTAAGAAAATACACAGTCGAAGTGAAATAATGACCATACATAGGCACTAAGGAAATAAAGGAACATAATAAAAAACAACAAAATGACAGTGCCATATAAAAAAAATTAGGCAAATATAATCCCGACAAGAATATAAGTCCACTAAAGTGTCCAAAGAATGATGTAACCATCATGTGAAACTTTCTAAGACTCGTGTATTTTGATCTTGAACTATAGATGAGGAACCTAGGTCAATAATATTTAACTTTTCATATCCAAGAATTCTTATAGAACTCAGTAAGATCTATCATGACCGAGGGATCAAAAGAATCCATGGTCCCTTCTAGTACATTCTAGGGACACTGAAACATCTTAGAAATTCCCTAAATCTAATTGGGCCCTTACACTAGGCAGGACACTTCTCACTAGGGGTCTCACTAATCTAGATCCCTACGATTCACCTAGGAAACCCATGACATATCAATAGTGTAAGTGAAAAACCAACAAAATAATAGATCATTACATAAATATAATTTCAATAATTTGAAATTTAACCTCTCCCCACCTTATATACCCTCAAAAGAAACAACCCCTTTCACATCCCTTTATAAGCTTCACAATAGTGATAAGAATATAAAGAATACCCTATGGGGTCATGAGCCACAATAGGAGTAGTAAATGCATGGAGCTCAATTAAGGGTCTCCCATATTTATAAAATTAATTCCTTTAAATTACGAACTAGGATTTTACAATTATGATCGAGAAGCCAATCCGTTTTCAGCCCATTTTAGAACAACATTTCAAATTTCATCCAAAACCCATTTATCAAAATTCACTAGAAAGTCCATTTGGAAACCCAACTATTTTTATAAGTAAATTTTTAAAATAATAAACCCATTTATTTTTGAAGGAAATATGTTCTAAGAACCCTTTTTGTTAACATTCCATATCCTGTTGAAAACATATTAATCCACCATGAGAGTTAAGGGTATCAAAACCATATAAATAGGTTGATGGTCAACTACATTCATTTTTAAAAACATTACATTAAAATATCACATAGTCACTTTAAAGAAATAAATTTATGACCAAATGTTCAAAATAATTAAATTCATTTAAATAATATACTCAACCCTTTTACAAAACACTTGGCATGTGACATAAGTCTACGCCATGTCTTTAAACCATATTAAAGCCAATTAAAACCCAAAAAATTCATAACATAGGATTATAATTTCATAAGAAATAATTTAAAAACATCCATGAAATTAATAACATGTATTACAAGGGAGTTCTGAAGAAACACCTACATCACTCAAGAAAAATCTAAGCTGAAACTTGTCGAAATTAATACAAAACACATAAATATGGCAAGTGACATACTACTCAACCTCTAATGACAATAATCCTCATAATTAAAAAGTCTTTATATTTTTCTCTAGTGGAATAACACTTCAAATCCATTACAAAGTCAGAAAAAATCAAGTAAATAAATTTGAAAAGGAACATCAACCAACATGCAATTCATTTAGTGCACAAGCAAGAACCACCAACGGCCACGATTTTCAGCAGCACGTTTATGCTGTTCAATTCATAACATACCATCAATATCAAACTATAATTACATACGAACAAGATAAAACGAATGACAATGAAGAGAAAACTCACTGGCAGTGGAGAGTCATGCAACAGAGTAGAGGTGCACGGTGAAGGTGTGTTGCGCGACAAAGGTGTGGCGTGTGGAAAAGGAGAGGTACACGATGGTTGGGTTCATGCATGGTGGAGGTGTGGCGCATGGCGGAGGAGAGCCGCACGATAGTCTGGTTCATGGAAGAGGAGAGTTGCACAGTGGAGGTGTGGTTCATGGTATAGGTGAGGCGGCAGGAGAGGAGGAGGAGGAGGCGCAGTGACAGTGATCGGCTTCTGCGAGAACTTGAGGGGTGTGAGGGAGGGGGAGAAAGTTAGGGTTTTTTATAAAACCCATTGAACCTTTTATCAAACCTAGCTAAAAAGCACTGATAAAGGTATGTTTTATCAGTTCTAAAATAAAAAGTATTGATAAAACATTCCTTTATAAGCACTAAAAATACAGATCTAATAAATACTCCGTTTATAAGCGCCTTTTTAACATTGATAAAAATATGCCTTTATCAGCGCTAAAAACGCTAATAAAGATACAATGTTACTAATTTATTTTTATTATTATATATATTTATAATATTATATATATATATATATGATAAATATGTATTCATTTATTTATAATTAAAATTATATATATATAATAATTTAATTAATTATAAATTTATAATAAATATACTTATTATATTTATAATCTTAGAAATATATATAATCCATATATAAATTTTATATAAATCTATAAGATTATAGATATATATATCTATATTTCTTATAATTTTATAATTATTTATATGAATATATATTTATTTTTAATTATATAATTATAAATGAATATGTGTTCATTTATTTAAATAATTATAAAATTGCAACAAATTTATATTTAAAATATTTATTATTTTATTAATATATTTATTCTGATTTTATAATTATATAATTAAATAAATAATTATTTATAATTATAACTACAAAATAAATATATATTTATTTGTTTTTTAAAATTATAAGAAATAAATATTTATTTATAGTTGTATGTATAAATATATAGTTATAAAATTATAACAAATATATTTATAATTTTATAAATATATAAATAGTAACAAAATTATATGCAATATAATTATAATATAAAAAAAATATATAATGGGAATATTTATTATAATTATTTAACTATTTACATATATCTACATTTATTTAGAATTATATTTAGAAATATTTGTTTTTATTTATAAAAATATTTAGTAAATTAAATATTTTTAACTTTATAAGTAGCATAATAAAAATATTTATTATTATTTTATAATTATTTACATATTTATTTATTTATTTATATTCATAATTATAACTATAAATAAATATATTTATTAATATTTGTATATAATTAGAAATCTATATATATTTATATATTTATAAAATATATATATATATATATATTTAATGTAATTTTCTAATAATTTGAATATATATTGTTATATTTTTTATTAAAAATAAATATATTTAAAAATTATTTTTATATAATTAAAATTTAATAGTTATAAATTGAATATATATTTTCCTTTTTTAAATATATTTAATGTAATTTTATAAGTAATTTTTATAACATAATAGTATATATGGGTAACATGTATTAACCATATATACCTAGTTATAAAACATGCATAATAAAAAATGAGTCATCAATGGATATCCTGAATAATAAGAAGGGTTTAATGTATAAGTGAACATTCATGATGATACATAATCTATATGCCCACATGATCGATCATTATATTTATTTACAAAATTCATTGGAAACACACACACATATATATATTAATCATAATATAAATATATATATTTAAAAATTATTTATAAATATTAATTATAAATACAATAAATATAATAAAAGTAACATATATAATAAATACTAATGAATTTAATAAATCTATTGAATCTAATGAATCTAATAAATTTAATAAATATAATTAGTCAAATTTATATATTAATTATTAGTTAAAAAATATAATAAATAATATATATATATATATATAATAAATATAAAAAATATAATGAATATAGTGAGAATAATAAATCTAATAAATCTAATAAATCTAATAAATCTAATAAATATATTCATTATTTAATGAAATTTATTATAGCCTTACAATTATATATATATATATATATATATTAAATTATAATCTAAGAAACACATTTATTTTAAAACATTACATATAAAAATTGGAATTATTAACAAATATATATTAATTATGAACATGTCTTTTTTATTTAATTTATACAAATAAACATTATTATTGAATTTAAATAAAATAATTTTATATAAATTAATAAAACATTTTGTTAAAAACATTTATCAGTGCTAAAGAATGTGTTGATAAAGGGTAGATTTATCAGCGCTTTTTTCTAGTGCAGTTAAAGACCCCCCTTTATCAGCATTTTCTGCTTAGTGCTGATAAAACCTAGTTATTACCTTGTGTTATTTTGCTGTTATGTATAAAAGGATCGAATAAATGAATGAATATGACATTTTCAACCTATTACTGTGAATTTCACACCTTTCGGTTGAAGGTTCAAAGAATGTGATGAATGTGAAAAACATTAAGGTAATTTTCGTAAATAACAAGGGGATAGAATATATGAAGGATTAGGATTTGATTTAAGGGGATACACATTCGGCCCTTGTTTCAATCTTATAATTTCATTTTGATGTTACAAACATCCCTTTTCAAAAAACAATATATCTAGCACACAAGCCAGCCTAGGTAGGCTCCACTAGAGGCACTTATGGGGCCATGGCCAGCTATGCCTAGTTGGAGTTATCTTGGTCCCGCCAATGGACAAGTAGGGGGATCATATCTCGCACAGGAAGTGAGAGGTCCTATGTAATCGACACGTGGTGCATGAGGCTGAATTCATTCATAGTGTGAGTGCAAGGCCCGTAGGGCCAATCCTAAGTGGAGGTGATGTGTGAGGTACTGTTTTTGACCCTGTTTCCACCTTGATAAAGTGAAACAGTGTTTTGGATTATATATTTGAGGGAGGTAGTGGATTTTTTCTAATGTGTGATGGGGTGAATCCAATATGGAATGTGCGATCACACCTCTCTCTGATACAAATCGTCCACTCCAGTCTCATGGATCATGAGTTCAAAATTGAGATGATCTCACTCCTGCGTAGTTTTGAAAACATTTGATCCTTCAAAGTGTGCGACCCATTCTTCAACCTCCTGAACACCATTTTTCAACAACGCGAGGATTTCCCGTCACCCTCTAGAGATCACCACCATATCACTAGTCCTATACTCATAGCCACATGATTCTGAGACAACCAGCACAATCCACCACAGGATATGGTCAAGAACACGAGTGGCCTTCCCAGAGATCCCCCACCTGCGCTCAAAATTGTCGCATGATCATCCTTTTATCATGTGACCAAAGTGAAGACAATCATTGGGGTCTTCCTAAGTTATTTAAAACTATTGAACCTATCGCATCCTGAATATGTTTTCTATGAAATTATATCGAGTTTGTTAGGGTTTATCATATGGAGGTTCTGAAGAAAATCAAAGCATCATGAGACACCGATCACATGATCGTGAGAGGGCCATCGTATGAAGGGATAAAGATCACATGAAGCCACCCCATGCCTACATGGTTCTGATCTAGAAAATCCCCACCACCTTATTCAATGTATGCATTGTCCATTTAGAATAAAGTGGCACATCCTGTAGGCTAATTTCACCTATAAATACCTTCTTCCCTTAAAAACATTATTAGGGTGAATTCCTCACACTCAAATAATCACACATTAAGAACTGGTGAAACAATGTAGAATTAGAATGAGGGACACACACAATTTAATGTGGTTTGGTCGGATGACCTAAATCCATGGAGAAGGTAGCATATAATCTTATTCAAATAGTAATACACATGTTACAAATTCTCCATATCTCTCTCATTAAATTCATCTTCCACAATTTTTATCATATCAGATGATCCATAAAATGCACTATTATCCCATCCACTAGCTACATTCTCATTTACCCTATTTTTATTCCAAAATTTAAAACATTGATCTATTCTGTGACAGATCAAGTGTTCTTCCAATTCCTCTTGACTAACTTGTCTTGAATAACGTGAGTGTAAAAAATGAAAAAAAAACAATTATAAAGGGTCATATGCAGGATCTTTTGCAAACATGATGAACACTTCCACTCCATCATCATACTCTCTTGTCAAATGATTGGAATCCATCTAGTATTTATTTATATTCACCATATTTTCTTTGGGGATATTAATTTATAAAAAATATAAATAGAAAAAATGTTGATATAAAAATTAACTAAGGATAATAAGAGTTATAGACTTTAAGTCTCATTTGATAACTATTTATAAAATCACAGTTGAAATCCCATTAAAAACCAACCATTTATAAAAATTCCTCTTTAAAATAAAACTCCATTTTTAAAATAAACCAATCAATTTCAAAAACTCTTTCTCAAAACCCTAATTCATTTTATATAATGCATTTAAGGCTACTTCCTGACCCAATAATGGAAATCATCTAAAATGAGTGAAAACCCTCTATATTTTACAAATTTTCATTTATAATATCACACACCCCTTGTTAAAATGAAACCATCATTACATAACATTTCAAAACACTCACATCCCTTTATGAAATCCTCTCATGTGAGTCGAGAAACAATTCTCATGAAACCTAAGTCCATGAAAAGTGTTGACTTCATTTTAATGTTATTTAAAACCAAAAAAAGTCATGTCGAACACATTTTTCAAACACTTTTTTTTGTGTATTCCAATAACACCTCACAGAAATCACCACTATTTACAAATCTTGAAAAGTATTTGGGATGTTTCTATTATTTTTTCTTTACTATATGGACCCATAAGCAGCCACATGAACATCATGGACTGAAACTGTTCAAATCTTGAATCTTGATACATCAAAATATAAGTGATACTGATTACCCAGCTCATTTATGCTTAAGATTGATGTTTTCATCTATCTCACATTAGGATCTTAGAAGGATCCATCACGAACATATAAATACTCATATTGAGCTACAAAAAATTATGTCAGGTCTCATATAATGCCACCCCTATTTCAATGTTATTATCATAGATAGAAATTGGAAGTGAGTAGTTCATCCCTATCTCATATAATTCAAATATCATCTTAGAATCCTCCACCATCTAACATAGAGTCTTATCTACTACCATTCCTTATCCATACCATCAATGTAGGGAGTATAACTAGCCTATGGAAACTTAAGCATTATTACAAAGTGTAGTGATGAAGAACCCACTCCAAACCAATCACCAGATTCTTAAAAAGTCATAACTAATTATTACTAAAAATCCTAACAAAAAAGTTAAAAAGGAATAAGAACACAAATAACTCCAACATAAATAATCTTGACCCCCAGTAACTCTCCATATCCCATCATCCAACTATGTAACCATCTGACCATTAAGAACCAAACAAAATAGGTCCCTAGAAAAGGAGATATAAGAACGTCAAACACTCTCGTCTACCAGTTCATATGTAGGGTTTGAGATAAAAAATCTTTCTATGACTTCATAAGGAATTCTCTTTGAATCCCTTCATAATATAGTTCATAAAGTGCTACTTTGAACACAAGGTATAAAAAATAATTTTACATTATTTATAAATCATGTGTAAAAACAATAAACTTACATATTTTCAAAAAAACCACCCTTTTATAATATAAAAACAAGGAAGAATAAAAATTTGAAATAAAAATATAAAAAAATGGAAAGAGGGCCCTTAAAACCGTCTAATACATGTCAGATCATAGTTTATCATTCTTTTAGAACATTTTATGAAAAAATGTTTTTCATAAATAGCCACAATGAAAATCCATTTTCTTAAAACTCATTTAAAAAATAACAAATTTTTTTCCTTTTTAAATGAAAACATTTAACCAATTATGTCAACCTATTGGAAAGTAAGAAAATAAACACTCGAAATAAAAAAATGACCGTACATAGGCACTAAGGAAACAAGGTAACAATATCCAAAAAACCACTAAACAATGGTACCATATAATTAAAAAATAATGGGAAATCAATCTATCCAAGAAAATCAATCATCAAAAGTGTCCTAAGAATGATGTAACCATCATGTGAAACTTCCTAAGACTCATGTATTTAGATCCTGAACTAGAGATGAGGAACCAAGGTAGATACTATTTAACTTGACAAATCAAATCATTCTTATAGAACTCACTAAGCTCTATCACGATCAGGGGATCAAAAGAAATTGTGGTCCCTTCCAGTACATTCTTTGGACACTGAAACATCTGTGAAACTCACTCAATCTAACTGGGTCCTTACACTAGGAAGCACACTCCACACAATAGATTTCACTTATCGATATCCCTACCAGTTTCCTATGGCACCCATGACATTTCAATAATGGAAGTGAGCAGCCAATGAAATAATAGTTATTCACATAAATATAAATTCTATAATTTGATATTTAACCTCACCCCACCTCCTACATCATCACAAGAAACAACCTTTTTCACATCCTTTTATAAGCATCATGATAAGTGTAAGAATATAAAGAATACACCATTAGGTCCTAAGAAACAACATGAACAATAAATGCATGGATCTCAATTAAGGGTCTCCCATATTTATAAAATAACTTTCTTTAAATTAACAATTATTATTTTACAAATGTTCTTGAGAATCTAGTCTATTTTCACCTCATTTGAGAACAAAATTTTAAATTTCATCCAAAATTAATTTATAAAATTGAACTAGAAATCCCATTTGGAAACCCAACAATTTTTTATAAATAAATTTTTAAAACAATATAACATTTTATTTTCAATGGAAATATGTTCTAAGAACCCTTTTATTAAGCTTCAATGTCACCTTAAGAACATATAAATCCACCCTGAGAGTTAAGGGTCTTAAAACCATTTAAATGGGTTGAAGGTAAATTCTAATAATTTTGAATAACATGACCTTAAAATATCACATATTGACTTTAAAGATAAAAAATTATGAACAAACATTCAAAATATTTAAATTCCACTAAAATTCCACTCTAGCCTTTTACAAAACACTTAGCATGTGACATAGGTCAATTCTATGACTTTAAACCATTTTCAAGCCAATTGAAACCCAAAAAAGTCATAACATAGGATTATAATTTAATAAGAAATTATTTAAAAACTTCCATGAAATTTATAACATTTATTACAAGGGAGTTCTATAGAAACACCTTCCTCAGTCAAGAAAACCCGAAGATAAAACATATCAACATTAATGGAGAACACATAAATATGTCATGGGACATACTAATCAAGATCTAACGACAAAAATACTCATCATTAAAAAAATTACACTATTCTCTAGTGGAATCACACTTGAAATCCATAACTGTGTCACTCAAAATCAAAGAAAAATATGAAAAGGAACACCAAACAACATGAAATTCATTTAGTGCACAAATAAGGACCACCAACAACCATGACTTCCAACAATGCATTTATCCCGTACAATTCACAACATACCATCAATATCAATCTATAATTACAGGTGAACAAGAAGAAATGAATGATAAAGAGGATAAAACTAACTAGAATAAGTGAGGCGTGCAATGGAGGAGGGGTGCAAGACGTAGGTATGGTGCACAACAGAGGTGTGGCATGAAACAGAGGAGAGGTGCACGATGGTCAGGTCTGTGCATGACAGAGGTGTGGTGCGCGATGGAGGAGATGCGTATGACGGTCTGGTTCACAACGGAGGAGAGTCACATGGTGGATGTGTGGTTCATGGTAGAGGACAGGTGGCAGGAGAGGAGGAGGTGGAGGAGGAGGAGGAGTTGTGGTGGAGGCAATCAGCTTCCGTGAGAGCTTAAGGGGTGTGAGGGTGGAGGTGGAAGTTTGGGTTGTTTTATAAAACTCAGTGAACCTTTAACCAATGCTAGCTAAAAAGTGCTTATAAATGTATGTTTTGTCAGTGCTAAAATAGAAATCTCTGATAACATATTCCTTTATCAGTGAAAAAAAATGCATAGAATTTTTTTTTCAGCACTAAAAATATAGCACTGAGAAAGACACCTTTTATAAGCGCTTTTTTAGCATTGATAAACATAGGCCTTTATCAGCACCAAAAAAGTACTGATAAAGATACAATGATACTAATTTATTTTTGTTAATATATATATTTATAATATTATATACATGGTAAATATATATATATGTATATTTATTTATTTATAATCATAACTATATATATTTATAAAATTATAATTTAAATAATAATAAATTTATAATAAATATACTTATTATACTTATAATCTTAAAAATATATATAATAAATATATTAATTTTATATAAATTTATAAGACTATAGATATATATACACATAACTATATTTCCTCTAATTTCATAATTATTTATTTGAATATTTTTTTTTAAATTATAAACTTATAAATGAATATATATTATTTTATTTAAACAAGTACAAAATTATAAAAAAAATTAGATTTATAATATTTATTATTTTTTTAATATATTTATTATAATTTTATAATTATTTGAATAAATAAATATTTATTTATAATTATAACTACATAATAAATATATATTTATTTGTATTTTCAAATTATAATAAAAAATATATTTAATTAGAGTTGTAAGTATATATATATATATATAATTATAATATTATAATAAATATATTTATAAATTTATAAATATATAAAAAATTATAAAATTATAAAAAATATATTTATAATTTTAATAAATATATATAGTAGTATATTTATTATAATTTTTTAATTATATAAATATATCCACATTTATTTAGAATTATATTTATAAATAATTTATATTTAATAAAATATTTATTTAGTTATATATTTATAAATTTATAAATAATATAATATAAATATTTGTTATAATTTTATAATTATTTACATATATATATAGTTATAATTATAACTATAAATAAATATATTTATAAATATTTGTATATAATTATATATATATGTATATAATTATAATATATATATATATTTAATGTAATTTTATAACTATTTAAACATATATATAGTTATAATTATTATTAAAAATAAATATATCTAAAAAGTATTTATATATAATTAAAATTTAATAATTATAAATATAATAATTATATTTATTATTTAAATATATTTAATGTAATTTTATAAGTATTTTTTAGAACATAATAGTATATATGGGTAACATGTATTAATCATATATACCTACTAACAGAACATACATAAAAAAAGCAGATCAATGGACATCATGAATAATATGAAGGGTTTAATATATAAAGGAACATTCATGATGATACATTACATATATTCACACATGATCGATCGATATAATTATTGACCAAATTCATTAGAAACATATATATATTTAATAATCATAATATAAATATATATTATATATATATATTATTAATAAAATAAATAAAACAAACATAACAAACATAAAAAATATTAGTGAATCAAATAAATCTAATGAATCTAATGAAACTAATGAATCTAATAAATCTAATAAAAAATAAATCTATTTAATATATTAATTATAAATAAAATAAATATAACAATTATAACAAATATAATAGATATATTAGATATAATAAATCTAATAATTCCAATAAACCTAATAATTATATTCATTATTTAATAAAATTTACGATAATCTTATAATTATATATATATATATATTAAATATAATCTTAGAAAAACTTGTTTTAAAAAATTATATATATAAATTTGAATTATTAAAAAATAAATATTAATTATAAACATGCATATTTTATTTAATGTATATAAATAAACATTATTTTTGAATATAAATATAATAATTTTATATAAATTAATAATATATTTTATTTAAAACTTTTATCAGCGCTAAAAAATTGCTGATAAAGGGTAAATTTATCAGCGCTTTTTTCTAGCACTGATAATGACCCCCCCCCCCCCCCCCTTATCTGCATTTTCTGCTTAATGTGGATACAACCTAGAACTGCCCTTGCCACATTCTGTGGTAGTGTATAAAATGAAGGAAAGAATGAATTAATATAAATGTCGGCACCTATTACAGTGCATTTCAAAAATTTCGGTCGAAGAATCAAAGAATGCAATAAATGTGAAAAACATCAAGGTAATTTACATAAGAATATAGCAAGCACACTAGTGAGTCTGCTAGGCTCGACGAGAGGCACTAATTGGTCAATGGTTAGCGACACCTAGTTGGAGCTATCTTGGTCCTACGAGTGGACATGCAAGGGGAGCATATCCCCCATAAAAGTGAGAGGGACTGTGTAAAGGAACTGTGGTGCATGAGACTGAATTCATGCATAGTGTGAGTGCAAGGCACATAGGGTCGATGCCTGGGTGGATGTGATGTGTGAGGTATAGTTTCTGACCCCATTGTTGGCTCGATGAAGTGAAAACAGTGTCCTGGATTTTATACTTGAGGGATGTTGTAGTGGATGGATAGTAACATGACACTTCCAATATAACCACACATACAAGCCGGATCACTACAGTTGTGCACAAATGATCAAATATACAAGAAGTAATAAAGCATTGCAGAAAGAATAATGGAACACAAGGATTTACATGCTTCGACCCCTTTGGGACCTACTACATGGAAATAACACCACCATACATACACTTTTATTATTAATGATAAAAAGAAATAAACTAGATTACAAGATACAGCTGACCAACATGGAACAACAGAGGTCTACAACAGATGGTGATAACAAAACAGTAGTAAAAAATCTAACAAACCGGTGTAATAAACCTAGAAACTAGAATGGAAAGGAAAAACTTATAGAGAAGGACTATGTCTCGCTGTCCTGTTCTCTTGATGTTACTCAGATTTGATGTTTCAAACCTTCAGAACTCATCGAGAGATGGACTCAGTAGATCTAGACATTCAGTCTCCGAATCTAGAACATGACCGCACAACTTCACAATAAGGAAGTCGAGGATGCTCCACCGCAAACTGTGTATGATGTGAGGTTCGGCAGGCCAAGGGATCTATCCTCTGATGAGGATAAAAGAAGCCACCGGAGTCTCCTAGATCTGGTTTGAGTGAATGAAGATCTCCAACACAGAGGAATTACCATGATTGAGAAAATCACTTAATTTGTCTGTGTTATTCAGATCAGAGGGTGACATAGGGGTGATGAAACCCCACGCTAACCGTAACCATGTAACAGCACGATCCATAGGGAGGCCGCCATGAATCCAAGCCATTCAAAATTAGCAGATGGCCAGGATATCTTTGGGATCAATGAGATCAATTTCCATAAAATCATTAGGAATTTCCAGAGTGGCAACCCAAATGAAACACCTGTAATAAGATTAAAAAATGTCAGGGATAAAAATAATCTGAAATTTTACTATGAAAAAAACACTATAAAAGAAAATATCTGGTTTCACAAATCTCCACCATTTTCAATTAAATTTTTTGATGTTCATAGACCTAATGTTATGGAACAGGAATCATGTTCATTCTATCTAAACAAAAAATGATCTTAGATAAAGCCACAACTTTAGTCTAACTATCAGCTGGGTTATTGTTATTGTGTATCTTCTTGACAAACACGGTTCCTTGTTCTACAACATCTCTAATAAAATGTAATATAACATCTATGTGCTTTGATTTACCATGGAGAACTAAATTTCTCGATAAATGGTGTGCCAATTGACTATCAAAAAAAACATTAATTACTGAATTATAAAGTTTCAGTTCACAAGACAAGACTTTAATCCATAAGGCTTCTTTTACTTCCTCGGTAAGCGCAATGTACTCAAACTCTGTGGTCGAATAGGAATCTACAAACTGCATGTTTTACTTCCAAGAGATAGGTCCACCGCATGTAGTGAACACGTATATAGTCAATTCTTGTTTGGTATCAATGTTACCTGCATAATCCGCATCTACAAAGCCTACCAAAATATCATAATCATCAATATTATTACCATAACAAAAATATAAATTAGATGTATAGGATAGAAATATAAGAATCCACTTAAGGGCATGCCAATGAGGCTTCCCAGGTGCAACCATAAACCTACTTAAGGTGCAGATTGAAAAGGCAATGTCAGGCCTGGTGCAAATCATAGAGTAAATTATGCTTCCAATAATGTTAGTATATGAAATTTTATTCATAAATTGCAGGTCATCATCCATAGTGGGTGTTTGTGTTAAAGACAATAAAAACATTTGAGCAAGGGGTACATTAAGAGGATCGAGAGATTCAAACATGTATCCCTATAAGATCATTAAAATGTAATCGTGATGAGATAAGTATAACAATTAATTTGGTCTATCTCTAATGATTTCAATACAAAAAATATGCTTAGCCTCATCTAAGTCTTTCATCTAACAATTTCATTTAAATCGGGATTTAATAGATGTGATAAAACTCATATTTTTACATATGATTATCATGTCATCTACATAGATAAGAAGGTAAATCATACAAACTTTGATTGATTCGAAATAAACAAATGCATCATATTAGATCCTGATGAATTTATTATTTAACATAATGAAATCATATTTTTTATACCATTTCCTAGACGCTTGCTTTAAACCACAAAAGTATTTATTTAAAAGGGAAACATGGTTTGGTTTCAATTCCTTTTACTATCCATTAGAAGGTTTCATATAGAGTTTTTCCATCAAATCCCCATGTAAGAAGGTTGTTTAACATCTGGTTGTTCGATACATAGATCGATATAGGCAGCAAAATCTAAAAAGAGCCAAATGGAAGAGTTTTTGACAAAATGGGAAAATATTTCAGTATAGTCAATTCCCTCTCTTTAAATGAATCCTTTGGCCACTATCCTTCCTTAAACATAACTTTATTTCCCTCTATGTTGTCTTCTGTTCTCAAATAAATCCACTTGGACCCCATCAACTTATCATTCATTATCTTGTGAACAATGGTCCATGTCTGATTTTTATTTATAGATTTCATCACTTCATTCATGGAAATGATCTAATGTTTTGAATATTTATCCTTTAAGGATTTCTTATACAATTGAGGATCATCATCTCTATGATCATGGGGCACATGAATGGCATATGAAGATATATCATACTGGCTGAACTGAGCAGGAAGTATTGAGACTATCCTTTGTATATCTCAGGTTAATTGATAATCATGATGAACATTGGAAGGTCCCAAATCAGAGTCTAATCTAGAACTAGATTATGAATCAGCTGCATCAGTGGGCTGAGGAGGAGGTGGAGTAGACTTTACATGAGTCTCAACATGAGTTGGTGGATCATTCTCATCATATTTATGAAGGTGTGGTTCACTACTTCCAGGTGTGGCAATCCTGGTCTTAGGAAAAGATGATTCATGGAAGACCACATCTCTACTAATAATGCAATTTTAGTGTCTCGGTTTATCCACCTAGAGGTTATATCCCTTAACTCCCTCGAGATAACCAAGGAAAATGTACTTGATGGATCTGGGTTCAAGCTTATCAGTTTTGATATGAGCATAGGCTGTAGACCCAAAAACCCTTAAGTAGGAATACGAAGAGGGATTCCCATTCTATAGTTATTCGAGAGTTTTGAATTGATTTACCGAGGAGGAAAACTTTTTAATAATGTACACAAATGTTCTATTGGCCTTGTCCCAAAAGGATTTGGGTAGGCCTGGTTATGAAAGAATACTACAGACTCTTTCAAAAATAGTCAGATTCATCCTCTCTGTAAGTCTATTCTATTGGGGAGTTTCCCAAACTATTCAATGTCTTTTTAATTTCTTCATACTAACAATATTGATTGAACTCAGTGGACAAGTACTCAAGACCATGTTTCATCCTCATAGTCTTAATTTTCATTCAAATTTGATTCCCAACTAAAGCATTCTAGGTTTTGAATGTTTTGAAAACATTGGATTTATTCTTAAGTATGTACACCCAAACCTTCCTAGAGTAATCAATAATAAAGGAGAAAAATAGAACCATCCACCAAGGAAAAAAGTCCTGGCTAGCCCCCACAAATCTGAATGGATATATTCATGTGAGGCTACATCGTTGAAGGAGGATCTATTGAAGGTTACACTTTTAGCCTTACCCATCCCACAATCTTCACAAAATTGGAGATTTGAAGTTGTGATCTCACTCAATAGTCCCATCTTGTTGACTTCTTCAAGCCCTTTGGATGTTACATGCCCCAACCATCTATGCCAGAGCATAGTGTTTTTAGTGTTTGTATTGTAAAAACTACCCATCTCCCTTGAATGGTTCCTTCCATTCAATACATACAACCCATTTACCAGAGACCCTCTTATGATGGTACTAGATCCTTTGAATACTTTAATAGAACTTGATTCTGATCTAAAGGTGTACCCCTTTTGATCAAGGAATCCTAAAGAGATCATGTTTCATTTTAGGTTTGGTACCCATATCACATCTAGTAAGGTGATGATTGATTGATCATCCAATTCTATCAGGATAGATCTTCTACCCACAACCTTGCACATCTTGTTATTTCCTAAAAGGACATCCCCCTCCACTTTCTCAACAAACTCTAAGAATGACTCTCTATGCAAACACATATTGAAGGAACATCCAGAATCAAGGACCCACTCACGATCGAGTGTATGGCTGGAAACAATTAATACATCGGCAGTGTCATAGATAGAGTCATCTAGGAGACACTAGTCATTGGGTTGCACGTGTTCTTACACATTCTTATGCTTTCTACATTCTAGCATATCGTTCCCAGACTTTCTGCAATGGAAAGAAGTATATTTTATATCTTTATTATCATTATTATTTGGTTTTCGTTCTTGCGTAGGTTATTTTCTACTACTAATTTTATTTATATTAGTTTGTTTCTTATTATTTTTACCTTGAGGTATTCCCCTTGTGAACAAACACTCAACCTTGCCTTTAACATTAGGTTTCGAATGATGTTCTATGGATATAAGGGCAGACTTGACTTCCTATAGAGTCCCGAAGCCTCGACGAAACATCATGGTCTCGACCAACGGACTATAACTATGGTTGAGGTAATTCAGGAGAATAATCTTCTGATCCTCATCGTCTACATAAACATCAATGTTGGCTAAGTCTAACATGATATTTTTGAATTCAAATAGATGGGATTTTATAGAAATACCAGGTTTCATCATAAAGGAAAACATGTGGTGATTATTATAAATTCTACTGACTAGGGAGGCAGTCATTTACAACTTTTCATGTTTTAGCCAAATTCTGGTAGCGGTAGAGTCAAAATTCACTTCCCTAAGACCCGTATCTCCTAAGGATAGTAATACTGAACTATGGGCTTTAAATAGACTTTCATGTGGATAGGATGGTATTCAGTTATGGTTTGACCAGATTCACTAACAGTTGTAATGGGATTAGTAGGCCCAAATTGGGAATTAATAAGACCCTGTTGGGCTAATAATTCCCTCATTTTTATTGGCCAAAGATTTAAGAAATTCTCTCCAACAAATTTTTTGATTTCATACCTGATTGTAGACATGTTTATATTGTGAATGGATGCCAATTAATTGGGGAAAACGAATGTTTATGCCCCCAAAAGATCATCTTATATCACTAGGGATAAAGGTATACGATGGGTTATGAAAAACAAAAACATTAGATAAAGGAAATGATTCCAACTAAGAATAAATCAATAACAACAATTGTAATAAGGAGGAATTTAAATAAGTATTAATTGTAGAAAAAAAACCCAAAACTAATAAACTAGGTGCAAATAGAATACAATAACCAGATTAAACTACTGCTATACACAGTGCTAAGGGTTGTCAATAAAATATTGGTTGTGCAACTATAAATAGGTATACAAAAACTATATATAAAGTAGAAGATTAAGAAAAATATATTGGAAGAAAGAAAAAACTCAACAAAAGGATGTAAATGGTTGCAATAGACAAACAAATAAAAAAATGGGTAGCGATTAACAGTTTACATAATATTGGTTAATATGTAAATTGGGGAAGCAAGACAGGATGTGTAAATTTCAAGAACCTAAACCCAGATAATGATTAAAGAGAAATAAAAAGTCACAGTAGCTAGATTCACTCTGATACCACATGTTCTGGTGGCTGGACAGTTACTAAACACTTCTAAAACAATCACACATACAAGCAGGATCGCAGGAGTTATTCGAAAATGGTCAAATATGCATGAAGTAATAAAGCAGGGTAGAAAGAATAAAGGAACATAAGTATTTATGTTCTTCCGCTTCTTTGGGACCTACTGCATGACAAGAACACCACCCAACAAACGCTTTTATTATTAATTCTCAAAAGAAATGATCTAGATTACAAGATACAACAGACCAACATGGAACAACATAGATCTATAGAATATGGTGATAATCAAACATCAGTAAACAATCTAACAAACTGGTGTAATAACCCATGTAATTGGACTAGAAAAGAAAAACATATAGTGGCGGACTATGTCAGGTTGTCCTGTTCTCTTGATGTTATTCAAATCAGAAATTTTGAACCTTCAGAACTCGTCGAGAGATGGACTCATCAGATCTGGACTTGCGGTCCTTGAATCTGGAACTTGACTGCACATCCTCACAAGAAGGATGCCGAGGATTCTCCATCATGAACTGCGTACGATGTGGGGATTGTTAGTCCAGGGTATCTATCCTCCACTGAGGATGAAAGAAGCTTCAAGAGTCCCCTAGATCTGGTTTGAGTGAATGATGATATCCAACACCGAGGAATCACCATCATTGAGAAAATCACTGAATATGTCAATGTTATTCAGACCAGAGGGTGACGTAGGGATGAGGAAACCCTCTGCTAAACCTAACAATGTAACAGCCTGAGCCTTAAGGAGGATTTCATGAAGCCAAACCCTTCAAAACAAGAAGCCAGGCCATTCGATCATGCCTCTCAATGATACCGATCTTCTGCTCTAGTCCCGCGGATCATGAGTTCAAAATTGCGACGATCCCACACCTGCGCAGTTTTGAAAATAGCTGATCCTTCACAGCGTGCAACCCTTTTTTCAACCTCTTGAACACCCATTTTAAATAATTTGAGGAATTCCCATTGACCACTAGAAATCACTGCCATATCGCCAGTCCGTTACTCATAGCCACGTGAGTCTGAGACAACTAGCACAATCCACCATGAGATATAGTCGAGAACACTAGTGACCTTCCATGAGAGCCCCCACCAGCACTCAATATTGTTTCTTGATCATCCTTTTATCATGAGACCAATGTGAATACAATCATTGGGGTCATCCAGAGCTATTTAAGACTATACGACATTCTGCATCATGAATGTTTTCTCTCTCGAATTAAATCAAGTTTATTAGTGTTAATCATACAACAGTGTTGAATAAAACTGAAGAATCGTGAGATGCTATGGGGGCCAATCCCAATTTGGTAGTCATCATTGTTGGAAGCATCCTGGTACGAGTTTTCTAGTGTGGGAAGCTAACCATGGTTGCACTGCAGTATGGTGGACAGCAGCCATTGGCCAGGGAACTTTTTCCCTTGAGTAGATGGACCAACCCCAACCACTAAAGAACATTTGGTTTTGTTCTTCTTTAAACTGGGATCAAATCCCATGCTATGAAACTTGTATAATATGTGTGTATTTTTGATCCTCTGATGAGAACCGGAGAGAACAAACTAGTCCCCTATTTCTCTAGTGGATTTAGGTTTCAAAGTCGAACAACATTTAATCCTCATTTTCTTAATTGTACTCCTGTTTTGTGTGTTTTGTACTGTCACGCACCATTGTTGTAACACAAAAAACACTGATCACGTGATCGTGAGAGTTCCATCGTATGAAGGGGTATGGATCGTGGGAATCCACCCCATGGTAACATGGTGCCGATCTAGAAAATCTTGACCACCTTATTAGGTGTACGCATTGTCCATCCAGTACAAAGTGGCATAACCCATGGGATGATGTCAAATATAAATGCCTTCATCCCCAAAAAAATTGTTGGGGTGGAAGCCTCACACTCTCATAATCCCACACCAAGAACCAGAGAAACGAAGCAGAATCAAAATGAGGGAAACACACAAATTAACATGGTTTGGTCGGATAACCTACGTCCACAGAGAAGGAAATGGAAAATCCTATTCAAACAAGAATAAATAGGTTTCAAATTCTCCATATCTCACTATTGTTAAATTCTCACATAAACCCAACACACATATATATCGCAGCAGAGGGAGGATAAGATGAAAATGACCACACCAATTTTTCTCTGGATGGAAACCGGCTCCTGCAGGATTGTCATCATGGGTGGCCACCAACTGCTACAACATGTCTCCTCTGGTGGCTGGTCATCAAATGCGGTTACCCACCACAGTAGAATGTGGTATTTTAAACAAAATAGCTACAATATCCACATTGAAAAAAATATCACCATGTTTTTATGAAAACAAAGCTTCATGTTGTTGCAGCTGCTACTGCCTTCCTGATGTCGATAGGAATCTCAAGTATGAAACATATTGATCGAGTCCAAAGAACGTTAGAACTTGATCCTTGTAGCAGTCATATTATCTTTCACAAGAGGAACAAGATCCCATGTCATATTTTGATGTTGTTAATTCATATCTTCTTCTATAACAGACTACCACTGGTTCATTATTTTGCTATCCAAAACATCTTGATTGCAATTTTAAACCCCATCTTCAACCACAAAAAGATCATAAATAACAAATTTTCTATACATGGAAGGTGTTCGTATAATCCTTCATGTTCTACCAGTGGTTATACTCTTATCTGATGTCCCTGCTTCACCTGTAACAGTCTCAACAATCAGATAATACAAAGAACCATTTCAAATACATTTCATCAAAAGAAGTGAACCATAGATAACATTCGTGAATCCTTCTTCAATGGTTATCCAGTAACAAAGATTTTCCAAAACTACAAAAGATATGATGTTCTTCTCCAATTATGGTACATATCTCACATCTTTATGGTGTCAAGTTATACCATCATGCATCTTCAACTATATTGTTCCAATAACTCGTGTATGTCAATGGTGGTTATTGCCCATAAGAACCACACTTTCAACTAACTCATTTGGGTTTGGAAAGAAATCTTGATTCCTGCACATATGAAACGAACAACCTGAATCATGAATCCAACCTTTTGAATGTTTGAACGTCAAGAAAATAAGGATATTATCACCAACATCTTCGGTTATCGGTATAAAATTTTCCTCTGATTTAACAATTTTGGGGCAATCCTTCTTCTATCATCTTTTTTCATGACAGTAAGAACACTCATCTTTCGTTGGAAGTATAAAGATGGTCTCACCTGTTGATTGTGATTCATCTCTTCTAAATCTTTTATATTTCTTATGAGATGACCTTCCTCTAATTTTCATCAATCCCTCCGATGCGGGATCCCAATGGTCATATTTGTCCTTTTTCTAGCACTCAATGTTAACTAAATCATTTGAAACATCAAAAAATTTCACCTCATCTTTACCATATAGCAACATTGTAGTAAGGTTATCATAACTCGCCAGTAGAGAGTTCAATTGTAACAAATTTTAATCTTTATCTCCTATTGTTACTTCCAAATTTTTAAAATCTGCAAGGATCTTATTAAATGAATCAAGGTCCTCAGAAATAGACATACCTTTCTTGTACTAAAATCTGATAAATTTCATTTTTAGGTACAACCGATTTTCAATTCTTTTGACCATACACATATTCTCAAAAATATACCATAATTGTTTTGCTAAAGTTTCTCACATCACACTGTATTATTTATCTTTAGACAAAAATAGTTGGATCATACCACATGCTTGACGATTTAGTCTCTTCCAATTGCCATAAAAGATGTTAGTGGAATTTTCAACCAAGGTGATTTATAAATCTTGTTGAGTTAGAATATCCAAAACTTCACATTTCCACATGTTGAACCTTTTTTGTCCCATCGAACTCCACTAACTCAAATTTGGTATTGGCCACCATACTTCTATTTCTGGATGTATTTGCTGTACCAGCATGTGTAGTTGATACATAATCCAGGGGAACCTAGGGCGGTACCAAACAACTTTCGTTTTTAGGATCCTCCATCAGAAAAACTAATCATAATTTCTAAAAAACAGACACCACCAATGAATCTGGAATATTCAAAAATATTGAAATCGACTATTTAATTGCTTCAATTGGATCACAAATGAATACAACATTTTATTCCCATTTTTTTAAAAAAATACTGACAAAAAATTTCACTCAAAATTTAACCAAAAAACAACTTCTTAAATTAACAATTTGGCCCTCCTTATTTCCCCACAAGGATAAATAAATCTAACCTTTTTAAATTCTTTCTCAACCCCCACACCACTCCACATGCGACCCCCCCCCCCCATTTTGGTTTTCCTCGTAATTTTCCTTTCCCCCTCACGTACACCACAAAAGCCTCATTTTTCTTTTAGACATCCACCCCACTCAAATCCCCCCTTTATATTTTTTTATTTTTTATTATTTTCTTAATCCCAAACAATACCTCCCTTGTTTCTCTATTTCCCACCACTCATACAAAAAAAACAAAGAAGGATGGCTGATGAGATATAAAACCAGATGAAAAGTAGATTTGTGGAGGGTTTAATATGTTTGTACATCACCAGATTTACTAGAGTGTGGAAACCATCATACATACATAAGTGTAGACAGTCACATACCTACAGGGGTACGAACAACAGGATCGCCAGGTGGCTCGAACAGCAACAACCCATGGGGTGTAGTGGTCTAGACAAGCAGCAAAGAGGGTGCAGAGGTGTCGACATCATCATTATTTATTCCCATGTGATTAGACTTCAAAACTTTGATACCACATTGATGGGACAGAAGTTCTCAACCTCTCATAATCACACACCAAGAATCATATAAAAAAAGGAGAATTAGAACGAGGGACACACACAAATTAACATTGTTCGGTCAGATGACCTATGTCTATGGGGAAGGCAGTAGATAATTTAATTCAAATAGGAATACACAGGTTACAAATTATCCATATTTTTCTCAGTCAATTTTCATATAACATCACCACATACATATATAGTAGCAGAGAGTGGTGAAGATGCAAATGGCTACTGTAACATTTCTCTGGATGGAAACCAGCTCTTGTGGTATTATCATCATTGGCAGCCACAAAGTACTATAGCTGGTCTCCTCAAGAATCTAGTCATAAAAGATGGATACCCACCATAACAGGACGTATTATTTTTATTAAAATCTCAACAAAAAATCAATGAAAATATGCATGAGGAAGAGAAGAGAGGTCTGAAATGTAAGGAGGGTAGAGGAATAGAACGCATCAGAAATCATCCTTAGAGAACTCCATTTGGTTATAATGATATCCTATTGTATGGAATATTGAAGATCATGCAGTCACATAAAAAATTGATCATCATGTGATGCCTGGATCGTGCAAGGCATTTTCACCATCATGTGATATCCCATTAGTTTTTTTTCTCACCAAGAGAAACCATCATCCATAATTCCAGTCCCATTGGGACCCCCTTATCATTCCCGCATCCTCATGTAGGCACTACTACAAATATGGCCTTTAAAATCACTATAAATAGGCATTTACAGTGCTAAAAAGTATTTTTAATATTAGATTTTATATGTTCTCCAAAAATCACAGATAAAGGATCCTTTTATCAGTGTTAAAAACGCTGATATAATGTGGATTTTATCAGTGCTATAAAAACTCTATTAAAAATCAAAAAATAAAATAACAAATTTTTTAATCAGAGAAACCTTTTAGCAGTTGTTGACCCCTTTCTTATAACATCGCTAGACCGCAACTACGCCCCCCCCCCATTAACAACACTAGCCTCCCCCGTTAACAGTGCTAGCCCCCACCTTGCACCCACCCGCACACCTCTGCATCCCATAGGATTCAAACACAAGACCTCTCACCTACGTTTCTCGACCCTTTACCACACCCTCCATGTTGCTTTGTTCTCCATTTAATGAAATATCTATTTATTTATATATATATATTTACTTATATTTATTCATATTTTAATATAGATTTATATATATATATTTAGTTACATTAATATATATATATTCGTATATTAATAGAAACTTATATATATATTTATTTATATACATATTTAGTTATAATTTTCTATCTGTATATTTATCTGTATATTAATATATATTTATAATAATAGTTTTAAATACATTTATAAAATATATATATGATTGTGTATAAATAAATAAATACATAAATATATAAAACATGCATACAACACACATACACTTGTATATATTATATATATATGTTTCTACTCATAAGTATAATTATACATTTTAATATATATTTACAAATATTATATATTTATATGTATATCATATGTATATTCATATGTATATTCATATGTTAAATATATAGATAATATATATCAGTTTGCTAATACATGCATACACTAAAATATATATATAAACACGCACAGACATTACATAGGTATATAAATATACATATATTTTTATTTTAAATAAAATGGATATTATAAGGCTTATATACTGAGAAATATATTTTATATTTAAATATGTTTAATTATTTATTTATAAAACTAAATTTTTATGTGTGAATATATAAAAAATATGTATATATTGTTATATATTTGATTATAAATAACATTAAATTATGAAAAAATATAAAATTTAAAATCCATAATATCAATATGAATGTAACCTCTCAAAATACATTCAGCACCCACTAAAAAAGAGAAAGAGGACCCCTAAAAAGAGGTTGAAATTTCATCTAATGTAAAAAAAATTAGGTATCCCAACTAAAAAAACGGTATTAGTGTTTTTTAGGCCTTTTTTGGCCTCGAAAAAATAGTGACTAGGCTTTCCAGAATCCAAAAGGCAAAAATAACATTCCAAGCTTTGATTTGATATGTTGTAGAGCTCAAACAGACACCTGAATCAAAAGTTATGGCTATTTGAATTTTTAGTTACATTTTCAAATTATATTAGATCTTTTTTTAATTTTTTGATTTTTTGCGTCTTCAAATTATTATTAAATTATTATTAGTTTATGATAATTAGAAAATTATTAATTAATAATATTTTTTAAAATATTTTAAATGCCTTTTCAATAAATTTCTTTGATATTAAATGTAAATATCTATTTACAATTATCTAAAACATATTTAAAAAATATATATTATAAATATATCAAAATAAATATATTTATATATTTATATAATAATATATTATTATATTAATATATTATTTTTAATGATTTTTTTGAAATATACCCTTTAACAGCCCTTGCAATAAAGCACCGATAAAGAACCCCCTTTAAAGCACTAAAAAAGAATTAGTAAAGGGGTACCTTTTTCAGCACTGATAAAGGTACCCCTTTTGTCAATGCTTTTTTTAGAGCTGTTAAAGGGTGGTGCTATAGAAAACCTATTTTGTGGTAGTGTGGACCTTACTTTAAATTTTGTGACGACCTATGAAATAAAATATCATGCCACACAACCTTATATATTATAGTCTTACATTATCAAACATGCATTTGTCTCGCGAAGCTCGAATACAACCTTTGACATAGTTTTCTTGATTGGGAGAAACCCCCAAGGGTCCTTGGTGTGATTCTTGATAACATCATGAGACCCCATCTTAATGACTTGGGAATCTCATGAACACAGAAGCCTCGTGGGAACTATCTATAGCACATGATTCCATCACAAACATGTGATCATGCGGTATTCCACCCGTTGTTTATTCTTCCAAGATATCTAGTCCCAAAATATTCATTTCAATTTTTTGGTGCAATAAACCGTCGTGTCTCAGGATTCCTGCATATGGCCTTTAGAGTATCCACCTCAATATATTGCATCCCCACAGACACCTGCTCCATAAAAGACAAAAAATAAGGATATACGACCCACATGACTTGTACCTTTTTCTTACAAATTGAACCCTCTCCCTAGTATGTGACACAAACAACAAACCTTCATGTAGAAGTGGAATCCACCATAAGACCTCTTTGAGGTCATGAGAACCACAAAACTTTGTGTGGTACCATTGTGTGTAAAACTCTCCGCATGTACATGGAATTGACCCAAAAGGTAACTAATGGGATGATATTACCATTGATATACATCCCACATCCTTGGAAAATGTCCCCATTTGACTTATGTCGTGATCCCCTGTATGTGAATTTGAAACACTTAAACAAATATAATACACTAAACACATCCGTGAGACCCCTCCACGTGAATAATTTTAAGACATGTGGTCATAAGATTCTGATTTGATCTTGCGATATCCTTGGATGACCTCATAAAAATCAATTTTGTCCCCCAACGGGGTTAAACACAAGTCAATTGATAAGGTGACATTCCATTGAAATGTTTACCTTGTAACATGACAAGTCAAGGACACGCCATATCAATCATATGAATCCCCTTGGAGTTGTCCTCCTTGGTTATGAAAAATTGTCTTTGAAAAATAATTTTGATTCGATGAAGGATTCATTGACATGATGGAATGATCATTATATTTCCTATTAATATGTCATAATTTCCATACGATAGTCCAATGATGTGTCAAGTTGAGCATGTGACAATGCATGGTCATGTCTACTTTGATCATGAGAATAACCACAGACATGATCGATGTGGTTATGCGATAAAACATGGACAAGTCCACTTCACTCATGTGATTTAATCCAAGAAAATTCAAATGATCATGTTAAAAATACAAGATACATCCATGTAAATCATATTTGGCATGCCAGGAAGACACCCTTGGACCTATCCTCTGTAACATATTGACGTACCAAATAAACCAAGAAGATATCAGAGACATTTCCAACAATAATATAGGACAAGTCAACCTCATCCATTAGACCCACATATAGTCATACAATGTGGCCTCATCCAGGAACCTTCGGATGCATTACCCTTTTATAAGGGAAGTTTGCTTGTTGATATAGGGTTATGGACTCATTTGATCTTACAAATGTCATGCTCTAAGACATAACTTTCATGGTTACCACCTCTCCTAAATCTGTTTGAGGAAAAAGAATGTGTGTCATTGAGAATCCTGAGAGTGTAATCCCAGGCCAATTGGTAAGCCTTAGGGCCTATGTTCCCATTTCTAACATAATATAATATGACCCTTATAAAAGCGAAATATTAGTGTTTCTACCCCAACCAAAGGGCATTCATTTGGGTATAAGTGCCTATCTTTCACAATACCTAATGAATAACAATAATATCTCTGTGTGTGATTATCCCCCTTACCCTACCAGTGAGTTAATGGAAAAGTGAATGGCAATTTATCTAATTACTTTCAAAAATGGGACTTTTAGGATGACCTCCTATGGCCTATGCTCTAATGGGAAACCACTTCAGTTTATGTCCATTCCTATCCTAAGTATTTCAGACATACAATATGAAATTCTCTCATGGGAATTCCATTCATCCTCATCCATTAGTGAATGTGATGAGGAATCGTACTGAGACATAATTTTATGTATAATCTCGAATCAATCTCTAAAGTACCTCAAACCAATCAACTAGTTGGGGGATGAAGTGAACTAAAATAACTCTGATTCCCTCCTTAAGTAGGATACATTAGATGCCTTCAAAAGGCTTGAGCTTCATACATTATCTTCCATGAGATGGGTAATCATGAATCACAAAAGAAAACATTAATATGTAAGCCTCATATAGATGTACTCCCATGTAATGTGTACAATCTAACGCTATCTCATTTTCCCACACCAAGCATGGACCATGATGTCTTAGAGACCCATGATGATTATATCAAAATAATATTTAGATTTCATCTTATGTAGACCCATCATTGGGATGTATGTCTGATTACATCTCATCTTTGCTCAAAGGGATATATTACCGAATGGAAAATCTAGGGCAATCTCATATGCATAAGTCTTTCCTAGGTCCTCTATTATAATATCTCTAATGCCATAGATTCCCACTAAAAGAACTATGTAGACTCTGATTCCTATTTTAACAAGGATACATAGGACACCTCATTAAGGTCTAAGACTGATATTCACATCCTTACTGTATGAAGTTAAAATGCATGGATGAGTCCAGTCGCACGACCACAAACTATCCCAAAAAAACTATATGGATTTGGATTCTTATTCCAAAAGAAATATAGGATGCCTCATAGGGGTTCATTCACATATCCAAGACAAAAACTACCTCCCGAGATTGAAATAAAATCTAGTGTTCTCAAAAAAACCCTAACCCAAAGAATCCTAAATCACAACAACAAAACAGGATTTTATCAGCACTAAAAAGGCCTTTATCAGCACTAAAAAATACTGTTAATAGAGAGTCTATTAAATGGGGGTCCCATTTATCAGTGGTAAAAAAGAACTGATAAATGGGGTCCTTTATTAGTGCATTTTTTACCACTAATAAAGGACCCCCATTTTCAGTGGTCAAAAAAACATTGATAAAGCCCCCCCCCCCATTATCAGTGCTATTTGAAGCACTGATAAAGTCCCCATTTATTAGTGCTTCAATTAGCGCTAATAAAGATTTCTTTGTTTGGGCATGCTGTTTATATAACAACGCACCCAACAACTTACAAAAAAAATCCCCCAAAAAGTATACCAAAATAAACAAACCAGAAAAAATAACATACACAAACCATCAAAAAACTATAAAAAATTACTACTCATTGTATATACAACAGAACCACAAACACGATCCAAATTATAGAAAAACTAGCAGTGCACACAAAAGTTTGGAAAACAGTGTTATATAAATTAATTAACATCATGATTAAAAAAACATTTAGTTATGGTATATACCAAGAAAACACTTTTATATTCATTTTGAACAATGTAATATAAAATTACACTTACAAATATCTATCAAACAGTTAAAAAAATAAATGTTTTCTCTTTTGACATCCACGGTCTCCTCCAAAAAATGTCCTTTAGTGGTAATAGTTGCCTAAAAACCCATCACAACATGAGAAAGAGGTTACACCTATATAAAAAAACAAATATTAAATTAATAGTACTATAAAGTAATAAATTAAACATTAATAGTAAGAATACATAAAAAATGTCAATTTTTAATAAAAATCACACATTTGGAGTTATACCGGTTACATCGTATATCGTATTGAGGTGGGGTTGACTACTACACATCAAAAATGACTAATGAATCATTTTTCTAAAGAATCAAAAAATTTGGAATGCATTTCCTTGGTTTTCAGTATGTCAGTTTTTTTACTAAAATGTCATTTCAAACTGAAACATGCAATTTGAGTCATACCGGTCACATCGTGCATCAATTTAACATTAGACTAATTCATACATGTCACAAAGTAATAATTTTTTTTAATATGGAAGACAATCAGAGTGTATTTTGTTGGTTTTTAGTGGGTGACATGTTTTGAGTTAAAATGTCAATTTTAAACTGATAGCAGACACTTTTATTCATATCGGTCACACTGTTCATCGGATTAAGGTGGGGTTGATTCCTACACATCACAACTATCTCATGAATCGTTTTTCTATATTACAAAAACAATCCAAATGAGTTTTCTTCATTTTCAATAGGTCATTTGTGTTTTTTTACTTGAATAAATGTCAATTTTAAATAACAAAGACACA
Organism: Viscum album; assembly: GCA_963277665.1. Taxonomy (NCBI): domain Eukaryota; kingdom Viridiplantae; phylum Streptophyta; class Magnoliopsida; order Santalales; family Viscaceae; genus Viscum; species Viscum album. Next base: position 1,890,055,116 of record OY728165.1, on the reverse strand, counting down.
TTTGGAGTCATACAGGTGACAATGTGCATCCTATTGAGGATCAATTGATTTTTACACTTCAAAAATGAGTAATATATCATTTTCTTAAAGTATCAAAACAATCGGAATGCATTTACCCTATTTTTAGTATTTCGGTTGTGTTTTTTTGCTAAAATGTCATTTCAGACGGAAAACATGAAATATGAGTCATACCAGTCGTATAGTGTGTCATTTTGACATGAGATTGCTTGAAACATGTCACAAAGAACTGACGAAACACTGTCATTAATTTTGAATACCATTAGAGAGCTTCTGATTTTTTTTAGTTAGTGACATGTTTTGAAATAAAATGTTAATTTCAAACTCATAACAGACACTTTTAGTAATACCGATCACAGGGTGTGTCAGATTGATGTGGGGTTGATTCCTACACATCACAACTAACTCATGGATTATATTAATAAAGTATCAAAACAATACTAATGAATTTTATTGGTTTTTAGTATGTCATTTGAGTTTTTTACTTCAATTAATGTCAATTTTAAATAACAAGACTGATTTAGCATTATACCAGTCACACCGTGTGTCTTACTGAGGTACAGTCGATGCCTACATGTCACAAATGATAGATATATCCTTGTACTATAGTATCAAAATATTTGGAATTCATTTCCTCATTTTTCAGTATTTTAGTTGTGTTTTTTTACTAAAATGTGATTTCAAACTAAAAACCTGCAATTTGAGTCATACCAGTCGCATCATGTATAGTTTTGATGTGCTAGTACTTTATACACACGAAAAAAGGAATTACAAATTACAATCATTAATTTGGAAGATAATTGGAGATCATTTTCTTTTTTTCGTGGGTGACACGTTTTGAACTAAAATGTCAATTTTAAACTGAAAATGGACACTTTTAGTCATACTAGTCACACCATTCATCATATTGAGTGGGTTTTGATTCCTAGATGTCACAACTAACTCATGTATCATTTTCCTAAAGTATCAAAACAATCCAAATGCTTTTTCTATGTTTTCAGTATTCAAGTTGGGTTTTTACTTGAATTATCATCAATTTTAAATAACAACAGACATTTGGATTCATACTGGTGAGACCATGCGTCTGATTGAGGTGCGGTTGATTCCTTCATGTCACAACTGACTGAGTGTTTGTTTTTGTAAAGTATCCAAATAATCAAAATTTATTTCCTCAGTTTTCATTATGTCAGTTTTGTTTTTTTTACTTGAAATAATTTCAATTTTAAATAAAGACACATTTGGAGTCATACTAATGAATTTGTGCACCACATTGAGGTGTAGTTGATTCATATATGTCATAAATGACTCACGGATAATTTCCCTAATGTATAAAAAAAATTAGTCCATTTTTCTGCCTGAAAATCAATGCACCCTTGCCTCTGAAACCTAAAAAAGAGACCTGACCTACTCAATGTCCTCAATCTACCATGTTCAGAAGGATTACAGAAAAACCTTTGACCCCTGTATTGTTGAAATAGAATAACATACTCTTTCTACATCATATCTTTAGTCAGACTAGTGATGAACCAACGATCATATACTCAAGACCTCCAAATGAATATATGATAGTTAGTTTTTTAGAGGGTATACTAAATAAGGGAACTTCCAATGTTGCAGATTGAATTGATGAATTTTTGGAGAAAAACACTTATTTTTATTGAAAACGAGATGAGCAGAGTACGCCCCCGTGCCCATTATGTCTCAAGATATCACAACAAACTCAATGGATGGCGAAACCCCTTCTAGATACTGGTTATCCTTTATGTTCTATCAAACAAAGAGAAAGATAAGGAAGACAAGATTATTAAAGACAAAATAATTTGATTATTTTACCATCTTCAATCAATTTTGGTACATCATTCCATTAGGTACCCTGCCCATTTATTAATAATAATATCTATATCATCTAGTGAATATGACTATTTTTTACAGTCATTGTAGTTCTGAAAAAAATATAAATACCCAAAATATTAATAAGTATTTTAAATGAAATAGTAACTATCTATAAAAATACATCTTCAGGGATTCTGTTTTTTTCTTGGAATACAATCTCTTTTATAAATTTACTATCATAATAAACATAGACTTTATCATTTATTTGTTTCAAGAACCACATAAACTTTTAGAAAAATAAGTAGTTTTTTATAAGTGTGTTTGATAGTTAAATATTATTATATATACCCTGATTTTGAACCAGTGGTAGTAATTTTCATGTATCTTATCTTTTTCCCCTGGCCTCATTTTATGATGTTGACAATAGTCATTCACCACCCTATCATAAAATAATCCTCATTAAATGATACTATAAATTATATAAATATATGTTTAGTTCCAAATTTTTGGATGTAGAGTATTAAATATTGACAAACACCATCATTTGTGGTCATTTTGTTGGGTATCCATGCATTAAATACATGAAATAAATCTTTGTAGTTACCAAATTGTTTTCAATGAGTGTCCAATACTGCCTAAAAACAAAAAAAGGAATAAGTAATGAAAGAAATTAAAATATATTTTATATGATTAAATTTTACAGCTTGCCCATGCATTGTTTGTATTAAGAAGATTTTTTCATCCTTAATTTGTTGTTAAACGATTTGAGATGGCCTACCACTATTTCACCCATTTCTAGAATTTATATCTGATAGTGTTGTATAGGTGACGTGAGGAGTAACGAGTTCAAATTTTTTTTTCCTGAGGAAATCCCGTCAATTATTTTTTATATATATTCCTGTGAAAAAAATTAATTTTATTTAGTCATAAATTTCATAGTATATCTTATTTTAGAAAATCAAATCCTGAAAACATACCTTGTGTGAACTTTTACAACTAAGCCACCTAACCATTCATATTTGAAGATTTCTATTTCACTCTCAACACCAATGTATTATGGATCTTCCCCTCTGTATATATTTTCTTCAAAATCAATTATTTGAGTACCACCGTCTTTCAACATTGTATCCACATGATCCTTCAATGATAATAAATTTGGATGTAGATTGAGGGGGGGGGGGTAAGGTGCTTTAGGTAGATCATTTTGATTTGTTGGTTGATCCTTGAGATGGTTTTGAACCAGTCTTTCATTTTACCCCTTCCTTTTTTCCATCCATAATAGAATGCATCAGTTCAGACATTTTATCATTAAATGTTTATGGTTTAGCATGAAAATTAAATTGGAATTCAATACCTCATTGTCGACACGTTTTTTTACAAGATATGATGGCCAGAAGATGAATGTTCCAGGAGCTTGTTTGACCATATGAATATTTGCATCATTAATTGGAAGAGGTACCTCAACAATCAGCTCTAAAAATATAGTAATTGATACTCTAACATGATCTGTCAAAATTGGATTGTTATGTATCATTTCATTCTAGATATTTAACAATATATCCCTCACTACAAGGCGATGGGTGGGTGTTGATAGATATAAATAATAGTCATTTTCACCTTGTAGAATATCAATATAGGAATGTTATCAGTATAAAGTTTTCAATCAGATTCACATTCACATAAACAATTATTATAAAATTGACTACCTCGGTTAAGAATAGTTTTTGAGGGGAATGTCTTGCCTCAAAACTGGGGGTGGGGGAGGATCTTCACACATGGGTTGTTCTTGAGTTGTTTCTTCTCTTTTCCTCCCCCATAAAACATGAGATCATCTCTATATGGTATTGTAATTATTCTTGAAACATAAATAATGTTTCTCCCTTCTTTTTCATTTCCCTAATTCGATCTTCTACTTATTTTTTTCTTAAAATTTGTTCTGGGTCTCACCCCAATACCCGCACCTCTGACGTGGCCACACTTTTCTAGATGATTCAACACCACTGAAAGTATCTATGCATTAGGTGTGAGTATTATTGATTCATGTGACTATGTCAGATAGAAAAAGTAGGAAAATAATTAATTATTGTTATGTAATATTGAATTAAAAAAATTATTATGTCGTACTTGGACATGTTTCCCACACTTTTTATGTGTTTTCATCTATTAGTTTTCCATCTTTAGTTACACGTACCTCCTTACATAGAACATGACATGTAATGGAAGTGGTTGTGGATTTGGACTCCTCAAGCTATATATAAAAAAAGAACATAGTTATTGTGTTTTTTTATGTCACATAAAATTTTTATTGAATATTTAAAATACCTAACAAATTTTTTTGATGTTTTGTATACCCCATCCTAGCTTTACGGTAGGGGTACATTGGTTTTTATGTCCATTGTTTATTTACAGCACTCAGTTGCTATTTTATAAATAAAATAATATCAATCAATTTGATGAATACATGTAATTTCAAACAAAATATTACCATACATAATGTACCTAAAAATACTATTTTTCCAAGATGGCTAGTAAATGCATTCCACTGTGCATGGGTTATCAGGTGTGCATAAATAAGAGGTGTGTGTAGTTTTATTTTCCCTTCAGCATCTTTAATATGATATTTCATTAAAAGTGTGAAAAAACCCTATGAATCCTTCAAGATACCCTTAATACATAGTCTTTGTGTGAGTCATATACTATAAATGCACTCTGTAGGAGATGATGAAGTGCATGTCAATCTTTCATCATTTCATTTTTATTAAATTAAAAAAATGATATCATAATGTTACTATAATATCTCCCCACATTAGTGTCTTAAGATAAGACACAATACAGTTCAATGAGGTTACATCAATCGCCACATGTTGTTGAGTGAATATTCCAATGTAACTACTGAACATAGCCTTGTTGGGGTTAACATTTGTCCCTTCTTATTCCATCCAATCTCATATTTTATGCCTTTCTCTTTAGCCATAATAATTTTTTATAATACCATAAAACAACGATGCTCCTATTTTTTTTATCTTTATATCATTTCATCACCTTTTATTTCCTTAGATCCACCATCATCAATATGATCCTCCAGCTCCAGAGTACTAGAATCGTCAAGTGAAGATAGTAGTTGTACCTCTGCACTGGGAGCGAAAACAGGTTGAAAAACATGTTGTTCTTCTACACTGTGAGAAATAGTAGGTTGAGAAACCAATTGATCCTAGGGATTGGGAGCATCATCCTGTGAAAAAGTCATTATATGAAAAATTGGTTTATCATTTAATTTATATAAAATAAAATAATTAGTGAACAAATATTAACATAAAGAAATATGTTGAGAAACCTATTGTTCGTCTTCACTACGAGCAACAATAGGTTGAGAAACCTATTGTGCCTGGGGATTGGGAGCATCATCACATGAAGAAGTCATTATATGAAAAAGTGATTTATCATTTTACTTAGATAACATAAAATTAGTAGTGAACAGATATTAACATAATGTAAAATGATGTATATTTGAAAAAATATATATCCTAATTCTTAAACACTATTTTTTTAAAGGGAGAAGTGATTTGAACACTCTATCAACTATCTAAATATTTTAATTGTGGTCTCATATGACATACAAAATGTCATCTACTCTGTGACGGATGTGAAATGATTGAAACGTACCAATGAAAGGGTAATCCTCTATTAAATTTTCATTTGACTCTTTAATGGTTTTAGTCAATAAAAGAAAAATTGACCAATTTTTGTTTGTGGGATCTAGAACATAAAATACTTGTACTACATGTGATGCCATTATTAATGGCTTGTCTTTGTACCCTTATTTTTTGAAATCAACTTTTCCCAAATCCTCACTCTTCTATTTTAACAACACTCCTGTTATCAACCCACTTGCATTGAAAAATAAGCACTCATAATGTCGTATAATCCAACTCCCATATTTTCTTGATGATGCCAAAATATTACATATTCGTGTAAATTTGATTTATGTTCTTATCACTATATCCATGCATTGCATCCGCCTCAATTGTAACTCCACTATTCTATATAGTACATTCTTCATTATGTTCATTAGTATAGAATATATAACCATTAATTACATAACCATTGTAAGATAATATGTACACATTTGTTCCTCTTACTAGCCATCAAAGTTCTTCTGAAATTGAGTCTATATTCTCGTTTGACTCCTTAAAAATATTGTCTTGAAACTATCCTATAAAATATTGATTATGTTTATTTGATATCCATTTTTCATCCCTTGATGGATTTAAATGCCTAATAATTTCTTAGTGGGTTTCAATATATTGGTCAATGTCCAAATTGTTATGAAAAACATAAAGGTTGGACTGATCTTTATCTCTAATATTGATTTTGACAACCTTATTTCCAAAAATTCCTTCACCCGCAAGTCAGCTAGTGTGACGAGATTTTATTAGACCAATTCTTTTCAACCAGACATTAATTCATTAAAGAATTCAACAGCTTCATCAACAATATATCACTCTACAATACAACCCTCTTAGTAACTTTGATTTATGACATACCCTTTCAAAATCATCATATATCGTTCAATGGGGTAAATCCATATATAGTCCACATAACCACATAACCAAATTTTTCTCACCAAGTGAACCATCAAATGAACCATCATATCAAGGAATGTCAACGGTAAAACTATTTCCAATTAACATAATATGATGATGATTTATCTATCCATCATCAATAATTTTGTTGGGTCTATAACATTTCTACATATATATTTGAAAATGAAAAATAGATTCATTAATGTATGATGGAAATTCTTGGGAAAATGCAATATAAAGTTATAGGAATTATATCTTGCATCAAACCATGGTATTCATGTGATTTTAGACCTCTAAACTTTAAATAATGAATTGAGACGATGTTCTAGATATTCAAAGAATACCACTTTGGAACAATTACGTCATTAAATAAGTTGAAAAACTGATATAACTCCTACCTGGAAAGAGTGTAAGCAATAGGATAAAGAAATGTTCATTTTTCACCCTTTACTGCTGCCAAGTCTTCTCATATTACCATGTCTACCATATCCAAACTATACTTAATTCCATCCTTCGATTTTCCAAGTGCATTTAGAAACGTGTCGACGACACTATCACATACATATTTTTTCAACATGCATAACATCATAAAAATTTATAACGTACATAAAATTATAGTATGGTAATTAAAAAAACTAATATCTTTTTCCAACCTAATTTCGTATGATTTTTCAAAAATGGTGGACCAAAATAAGTGTCCACATATTTAACTTTTTAAAACAGTTGATCACCTATTCATGGAGGTGGTGGTGTACATTCTTCTAAACTTCCATCGAATGATGATGTCCTAGATCAGTACTTATATCATGTGGGTAGAAATTTGCGATGTCCTAGAAACACAATTTTTTATGTATGTTTCAACCTAATTGATTGTTTTCCTTGTTCACAGAAGGAACACTGAAGAGTTATTTTAATCTTATATCCTAAAAAATTTCCATAACAAAGAAAGTCATTTATCATCCTGTTCAACATGGATCTCAATGTGAAATCTTTATTTCTATAAGAATTATACATCGTAACACTTGAATCCCATGATAATTTCAAATCCTCGATCAATGGTGCCAAATAAACATTAATATCATTACCTGATTGTTTTGGTCCTTATATAAGAAAATATAACATGATGTGTTTTCATTTCATGTATAACCACAGTGGAAAGTTATAATCTACCAACATAACTGGCCATGTACTGTGAGTGATGATTTGAAAAACAAAATGATTCACTCCATATATAGATAACGCAAGACAAAGGTTTCTTAGATCGTTTTCAAAGTCAGGATACTCATGATCAATTCTCTACCATTGAGGAGTGTTTTCCAGGTTCCATATTTTCCAATCTATATTTTTATGTTTGTGTGACACATCAATTTCTTTGTAGTTTCCTTACTTATATATAGGCACCTAAACCTTGGAATTATAGGAATGTACCATACAAATTTTGTAGGACCGAATTCATCATTTTTGTATCGATAATAACCACAATTTAGGAATTATCTAATTGATTTGTGGTCCTTGAGAAATAGTATACAGTCAATCAGGTAGGCATGTATTCTTTCATCGATCATACCCTTTGAGTGTAGCATTCGGTTGTCATTGTATGTTCATCTCTAGAACTCATTATCTTTTGCGAGCATGTCATTAAAGAGAGAAAGTAATTCTATAAAACTGGCGTCACTCCATCTGATTCATGGTTTCAAATAATACATCATCAGTACGGCTGAAAATATAGTATATTTAGTGAAACCATTATACAATGTCATCTTTTCACAACTCCTTAACTGCTGAAACAATTTTGGGCAATCACAAAGTTCCTCTTCAACTATCCTTGTCATTTCCTTAATACAATCTTCATCATCATGCAAATCTGTAATCACATCCTCGATATGGTCTTCTTCATTTTCTACACTTTTAATCATATCAAATTATCCATAAAATGCAATTTTATCCTAATCACTAGTTACATTCAACTTTTCCCCATGTTTATTCCAACATTTATAACGTTGATCTATTCCGAGACTGATAATGTATTCTTCCAACTCCTCTAGACTAACTTGTCTTGAATTACAATAGCGTAAACATGGACCAAGGATTTGATAAGGATCATATACATGATCTTTTGAAAACTTGATGAACTCCTTCACTCCATCTTCATACTCTTTTTTCAGATGATTTATATCCATCCATTCATTATTTATATCCATCCTTTTTTTATTCGGTGATATAAATATTCAACAAAATAAATACAAAAAATATTAATAAAAAAATTAAACAAGGCTAAAAAAGTTATAGACTTTAAATCTCATTTGAAAACTATTTTCAAAATCATAGTCGGAATCCTATTACAAAACCAACCATTTACACAAATTCCTTTTTAAAATGAAAAAAAAATTAAAATAAACTTATTTGTTCCAAACAACCTTTCTCAAAACTCCAATTACTTTTTTTTAAACCATTATAATTCAATTTTAAACCAAAAAAGGTTTGTGGAACACATATAATTCTTTAAGAAACATCTCAAAACACTTGAATCAATTTAAAAGTGAACCCATAACAAAATCACTAGATGAAATTTCCACTTCCCTCTGTATTTCCATTACAAATCATTGATGGTTTCCTACCTTATAAGTCTCATGACACCCCCTATCTAACTCTGATCACTAGTTTTCAGTGTTCCTCCCATCAACCGTAAAGACTAGCCAACCGATCACTGGTGGGTGAACTCCTTTTCCTATGTTCTGAACCCCCACAAGAAACTCAAAACCATATTCCCATTTAAATTTATGATTAGAGATTAACACCATCACACTCAACTGTGAAAATAACAACTTGCTAACTTATTCACATGTATTATTACGAGTAGAGATCACCGTATTCACACTCACCCTTTTTGAACCTATAGACATACTAACCTATTCACATAACATTTATATATCATGACATATAATCTTTTACCTAATGCATTGGTGTGAAATATAAGTACTACCCATCTCATAATACAAAAATTAGATTGCTACTTGAAAATAAAATATTCATTATCTTATAAAGAACCCATATCTACTGGAGAAAATAAATTCATAATGAATAAGGGAACCACGTGATCATAGAACAATATAATAGTATAGAAAACAAATATTAATAGTTACACAAATTAAACAAGCATAATGGGGATGTAATCAATATAATAATTTAATCCTCTATATGGAACTGCCGATAAAGGAAGAAAATGTTATAGGATATACCATATGTACTAGTGTGTGAAGATCCAAAATAGCACTATAACTACACTGAACAAAATAAGATATATGTTTCATCAAAAAATAACATGATCCATCCAATTTGACTATACTTAACTCATCATAATGGAACTTTACCACTATCATTGTCTTAAACACAATTAGGGGGACCATAGAAGTGTGTGTACAAACTAGGGTATCATGAATCAAGACCTCCCACCTAGACACCCAAATTACCATAAACCAATAACTATGGATGTGATAAATAAATCAAGATAATTATAGAAAAAAATATCTCTCACCAAACCTCCAAAACCAACACATATAATATCCCCTTTTGACATCATATGTTTAACATATAAATAATCAATAACCCATAATTGGTGAAACAAGTATAGGTGAAATCATTGAGGGCCACATGAGAAATAAACCTTTTACTTTTTAAAGTGAAAATTGGTATTCACGTAAAAATTAACTTAGTATGTAGAGTCTAACTCCTTTTCATTAAAGTCTCATTATTTTAATGATTTTGGAAGCACTTGAAAAGAAAATCCATCTTTCTTTCCAAAACATTCTTCAAGTATATGAAAAATTCTTTTAAAAACACAAAAAGGGCATAACACATAAATTTATAATAATAACTTTTATATGGACTTATGAACCTTTTCAAATATCCTTTTCAATAGAATTATTCTAATTTAAAATAGTACAAGAAATTATTTTGAAAAACCCCTTATGACAAGCATAGAATTTAAGAATGAAGTTTATAATTGCACCCAAGAACACATACATTACTATACTTTAATTGAAAATAAAATTATAAAGTATAAAAATTATTTTAATTATATAATAATGTAAGAGAAAAGAAACACATAATTTATACTAAATGTTAAAAAATATACAACATTTACCTCTTCCATGGAAAACACTAAAAACCCTAAATCTCTAAATCCTCATGAAAAACGAATTTATGTTCTTGGGAGAATTAAAACTCTATGGGAAATAGAGTAGAGAAGAGTTATGGGGGAGAAAAAGGAGAAAGAGTAGGAAGAATGCTTAATATGGTAAAATAATTTTTTTCTTAAATAACTCAAAAAAATCTCATAACACGAACTTAAGAAATCATAAAATATTGTAATTATCGTTTTCCAAAATAAATTATATCATAATAACATATAAATTGTGACTAAAATATCTATATATGGAAAAAATCCTAATATGATAAATATAAGTTAAAATACAAACCTTTTCACAAAAAATTTTAAAACATTGAAGTGAAAATTATATTTAATTTTTATAGGGGGAAAAATTACTAAAGAAAAAATTATTATAAATTGTTCCTAAGGAAAAGTTATGAAATAGACACAAAGGTTTTAAAAATGATACATAAAAATACATTATAAATGATTATTTATAATATAATGTTTAATATTTAAAACTTGAAGAAGACATAATGTATTAAATATATGAAGTAAAAATACATAGATAAATTTACATTTAAAAACACTCAACTATAATGGAAACTGGGGAAATGTATAATGTTTTTATTAAATGATGTTGAAATACTTTGAAGACTTTTACTTTTAAAAATAATTTTTATAATAGAAACATAAAAAATAAATAATGTTTTCTATAAAATAAGTGGAAACACTTTGAAGACATTTAATTTTCAAAGGAATATTTAATAACATAATCATGAAAAATACATAAGAGTAATAAAAAATCGGAGTGGATAATAAATTTTTTATTTTTGAATGTATGGAATAACATTTTGAATTTTTTTCAAATACCCATGATGAAAACCCACACGGCATTTAATATTTTTAAATCAACCAATTCAAAATATTATATGGGAAAATTGTATTTTACTAAATATAACTAGTTCAAAAACAAGGAACCCCAACGACCATGATTTTCAGCCGGATGTTTAGCCCATAAAATTCACAACATAACCACCAATATCAAACTGTAATAAGTGATCCCAATGAGAAAGAGGAGAGAAATAACCAAGGATGTGTGGTTCAACATGCAGTGGAGGTGTGTTCGTGATGGAGTAGAAGTGCGACAGAGCAAAGGCACGATGGAGGAGAGGAAATGGTGAAAAATATCCATGAAAAAAGAGTGGTGTGGCAGAGGAGAGGCACTGGTGAAGGAGAGGTGATGTGGAGGAGAGTCATGTGGAAAAGCTTGATTTGCGACGGTTGAGTAGTGGGCGGCTGAGGAGGAGGAGGATACATGAGAGGAGGGTGGAGAAGAGTGAGGAGAGGAGGTGGCGAAGATAATGGCAGAGATTGGCTTCTACAAGATCTTGAGGGGTGCGAGGATGGAGGTTAAAGTTAGGGTTTACTCATAAAACTCGATGAGACTTTTATCAGTATTAGATAAAATGTTCTGATAAAAGTATATTTTATCAGTGCTACAATTGAAAGCATAGATAAAGGACAATCTTTATTTGTGCTAAAAAAACAGTGATAAATGTATGTTTAATCGGCACTTTTTAATTAGTCCCTATTAAACATACCATTTATTCATAATTATAAAATTGTAACCAAAATATTTATTACATTTATAATTATATATATTTATATATAGTTAATATATTTAAAATAATTAAATAATTAAAATTATAAATATATATATATATATATGTTTGTGTTTTTGTATAAATTATAACTAAAAAAATATATAATTTGATAATTTAAATTATAATTATATATATATTAATATAAATTGATCTATTAATTTTAATTTTAATTTTATAATTATTTATATATATATATATATATGGTTGTGTCTGTTTATATATTCATTAAAGACATATATTTATAAAAATATATATTCAAAAGGTATTCATAACTATAAATTTATAATTAAAAAAAATATTTTGAAATTTTATAATTATTTAAACATATTTTTATTTAATTAGTTATATATAATTACAATTATATATAATATATTTAAAAAGAATATAATGATATAAAACTAAATATTTATATTTTTAAATATAATAAATATATTTATTGTTTATTAAAATACATTTATCATCATTTTATGTATTTTTGAGAAGATAAAGCTACATATATTTTATAATTGAATGAATACACCAAGTATATGTAGTACAATAGTATATATGGCCAAAATTAGGGTAAATAATGAACATATATTCATGAGAATATGAACGCACGCATCCATTGACACATTCATTTTGAATCATAAATTTATTTAAATATTTTTATATAAAAATGTATTAAAAAGAATTTATATATAATATTATAAACATATTGTATAATAAATATATAATAAATACATAACTATATCTTATAAAAATAATAGACATAAATAAAAGATACAAATAATAAACTTGTGTTTTTTATTTAATGTATACATGTAAACATTATTTTTGAATATAATTAATATATTTTTATATAAATTAGTAATATTTTCTATTAATAACTTTTATCAGTGCTATTATTAGCGCTGATAAAGTCTTTTTTTATCAGTACTTTTTGTTAGCACTGATAAAGGGGGAATTTATCAAAGCTAATATCAGTGCTATTAAAGGGTAGATTTATCAGCTCTTTTTTCTAGCGCTAATAAAAGTTCCCCTTTTATCAGCTCTTTTTGATAAGCATTGATAAAACCTAAGTGCTTCCCTTGCTAGCATTTTTGGTAGTGAATAAATAAGTGACTGATAAAGAGTAATATGCACTCAATTGTTCTTATCGATACATGTTAGTATCAATGTTATTAATGTAGGGGTAACCATATTCGTATCTGGGTTTTGGAAGGATTTTACCAACATATCTTAAATCTATAAGAGAGCCCCAGAGTAAAAAATAGTTCTCCATAAAAGGGTGTGATGATCCCAACCTCCCATCCTCCTGACCAAAATGAGTTCCTATATTTCATTTATCTTGATACCCCAAAGGACACCTGGACTTTGGAATGTAGGGTTTTACTCAGTTATGGATACGGGAACCATTGGGAGTTTCTAGGGAAAAAAACAAATGGAATACCCAATGAGGGAAATTGAGCAAGGTGTTAAACCCCTCAAAATCAAACCATCGGCGAAACCCATTCCATACCCCATTTTTCGATGAAACAAAATGGTGAACCTAATATAAATCTACTAAATAAAAAACAATTGGTTATTTTTAATCATTAATTTTTTTAAACCACATATGAAACACTATGGTGAACTTGACGTGAAATCCATTAAATGTGTCATCCCTTTTAGGGGTCAAAAAATGATATATTTCCTATTTAAATTCAGGCCTATTTATTCTATATTTATTTCACAACAAAAATAGGAACCAACATGTTTCTTTTTAAACACATTGAACAACATCTAAAAACAAGTGGCTTCCTCATTATCGTTTAACTTTTAATGTTATTGATAGAACACAAACTCTTATATATGATTCTTCTATGATAAGGTGTCTTTTTTCCACTCAGGACTTTACAAGGATTCCATTATTTTGAAATGACATCATCAAATGCTCTAATTTATTTCAAGATCACTGAATAAGATGCTTTGGTTCAGATGCCTCGACATATGTTTTCACCAACTTAACACTTACAGTATCAGCCAGTAAATGTCTTGGGGTGTGATTTCCACATCAACAGCTTCATCATGACTCCGGAATTGGATCATGAAATCCTAAGTAGGATGAGTTCCCATATGTAATATTTCCCATGATAGGTCATAGGAGATTAAGTGTCCCATGGTGACACATTCAATGGCTCTATAGGCCTATCACTAGAGTGTAGTAATACATACCTTCTCTAACTTAGGATGGTCTATGGGAATAGTCAACATGACAACTCCAACACCCAAGAGCTTCCTTGGAGTATTCCCATCCGTTACAGTCATCAACATCGACATATAACCTTGATTTTACATTGAGCTACATAGGAACTTGTGTCAGAACCCACTGTCCATGTTGAGTAATCAAGTAGGAGATATTTTTAGGGGTATCCAAACATTACATCTTCAGATCATGATTAAAACCATGTGATCATAAAACAATCTATGGCCCACTATTGTATCCCGACAGTGGCATAAAATCAATCCTAGGTCATCACCAACCAAGAGACTCTAACTTCATCCCATCTAGACTTGGTGAATATGAATTCTTATGGAACACCCCAATCCATAGGGATGGGGGACTTTTTACCATATTTCAACTTGAGAAAACCTCAAACATAGGAACCGACCACTCAAATGGTACAATGGGAACCAAACCCTCAGACGGTAAAATGGGAACCAACCCCTCAAATTCTTACGAGGCACTGACCAGTCAAATAGGATACTCTTTCAGGGAAGAGCACCAACCTTCTTCTATATCAATAAAAATTATATTTGACATATCTGAAGACCCTCATCAAAAAACAGATGAGAAATCTCTTGAAGTGTACATGAATACCTTCTTATGGTCATCTGAGTCCCATCAACTTGGCCTATCTTCAGCCACTGGCATAAGAGAAGAAAGAATCAGTTGTATCCACCACGTATCTATATAATCTTCTACCAACCATGTTAATATTTCATATCATACTAACAATGGATCATATAAATATTGGTAGAAGATGATTCAATATATGAGATCCACATTGGTACTACCATCATCATCCACTCACCTAATCACCGATAGTTGAGAGGGTTTTTTCATGGCCCCTATCATCCAGAACCTTGAGAATGATAGGGAAATTTCTATAGAAGAATAGATATCTCAACACAAACAATAGAATAGGGATATTCATGAGTTAAATGTGGGAATAATCTAGAGATCTCTACCTCAAGATTATGTACCAGTACCTCTCTAAGAAATCCTTCCTTTTAGGGATGTTCCCCATCCCACATGGCATGGGGTATTTTCATTTTTTTCATCCACTTATCAGGTGAAGTCAAAACATTTTAACACCTATCCCCATTCCATAGGTATGGGGGAATTTAACTATTTTATTCTAGATCATCAGGTATATTCTAGAGACCATTTACCCTCTAATTTTTCCAAAAAAGATTTAGTAGAGTCAGGAAATTTTAATCAATGGGTATCATCTCTATCATCCAATACCCCTAATGCTTCATCACCTTCCCTCAGACTAATATAGACCACATCATTACAACCCAAGCTCCAAACTCAACCATGTTCATGGACCAACAGAGTCATAGATAAAATGAAAGGAAAGAGGCGTCCTAACCCATATCTTTAGGAAAAACATAAAAAAGTGTATTCCTTATAGTCAAGACATGTTCTCATATATTTCAACTACGCCATGAAAGTGGTTCGATCGAGCTCAAGGAAATGAGAAAACCAAGTGAGGCATGGATAGTAGGCTTTGAAAACCCTTTCCCATACTATCAATGTCTCGACCACATAATAGAATGTTTTTACCATTAATTAATTGATTCAAGGGAAGATGTAAACAGGGATATTGGAACAAGCAACACTTAAATATCTACTCTAGTATCTAATCACTCTAAATATGGTTCACCAATTTTTCAGTATAGAATGTGATAACTACCTAATAAAGAAAAATGACTATTTTTTAATGAAAAATTTAACAAAACCTATTCCTTCCCAACAAACCATTTTTCTAATTAATTTGACTGCAACATGTAATTTTTTTTATGGAACTAAAAATAATGAGGAATCTGAATATGGAAGGGTTGAAAGGCCATGACAATAATTTTCACCACAATTGAAATCTCAAGATGAAAATATAACCATATTTTTTTCAAGTCTCTATTGGTGGAATAGTTATATAAGGGATTTGTAGCATTGAAGGATCCTGAAACTCATGATATATGCATAATATTTTTCCAAGATCCTTTGGAAGAGCCACTCTCGTGATTTGTTATTCACTGTCATCTTTATCACAATACAATAAACCGCATAACTGATGTCCTTATAATAATCCATTAAACTAAATTTATCATTTCCTTACCACATAATATTAATACTACATAGCATACATCGTTAACTCATGAAGATAAACTCCATGACTCATTTCCTTTCCACATTAGATTACACTGCATGGGTTTTCCTAGAACAATGTAATGTTTGATAATCATTTTAATGACATATGTAGAGACTCCTTGATCATATATCTTGGACCAGCTACCACACAATGCATAATAATCTTATATTATATTGTATTTCCTATGAATGGGAAAGAGAACCATTTTCATTCCCTGTTTTGCACACCAAGAATAGCTAATGTGAGATTAGGAATTTCAGTAAGGGTTTCCAAAAACAAAAAAGGCATGTAAGCTTGCAATAAGATAACTATGGTTCGGAATGAAACATGATAAATTTATACCCTGAATTCTCACCGCATGATGTTAAATTGCAGGACTGATGTCCCTTAAATGACCTAAAACTATATGTTCATATAGAACTCACCTGAGAGGACCACCATTAATGGTATTGATCTCCTAACACAATGGAATTATAGAACCATGTACATCTTGATTCACATTATAATGAGATATGTAGGGACTCATGGATTCTATATCCTAACCTATCCACCCATATTTTTATCCTTACCACAAGACGTTAATCAGTAAGGCTCTTGTCCTTCTTGTAGGACATTAAACTGCATGGGTTTTCTAGAACATCATATGTCGTGAATGTCATCCTAATGAGATACGTAGGGACACATGGATTCTATCCTAGCCCATCCATTTATATTCACTTCTTTATCACATGAAGAAAACTATACAGAACACATACAAGCTACATGATAATAAACCGTGGGTTATCTCAATCTCTGGGAGATATCACTAACATCAAATGGAATGGTTGGTATAATTCATTGCGACAATTTCCCCTCTAATAAATATATGGCCACATATAATAAAAAAATATTTCTATAATAAGGGAGGTAACCAACCAATGTTCGATGATTATATATTGATTGTAGTCCCTAATATCTTGGGAATCGCGCTAGTGAATCCCAAGATTATTCTCAACAGTGACTATGTGCTCTCCATATGTCTGGTCGAGGCAGAAGATCTAATCCCTGAGGTCTGATTCACTCCTTTACATAGTGATAGTATAAAATATAATCATCTATGGTATCTCTATAAGAAAATCCAGATAGCATAGGATGATGATGTTACTTCTTATTTCCTCCGTAACCCTAATAATGATCAAGAAGCCCCCAGATTTCCATCTTCATATTAAAATTACTACACAAAATTAGAATCCAAGGATTGTGAGGATCTTATTAAGAAAACTTCTCTAGAATTTGAGGAAGGTGTATCCACCACCATCGATGAGCTCAGAAAAATAAAACTTATAATATAATATCCCCCATGGCCTACTCTGATTAGTGCCACCATGACCCTTAAAGAGAATGAGATGTATAGTGAATTTCTGAAGCAGCATCGATACGTGTTCATATGGAACTATATGGAAATTTTTGGACTGAATCTAGATGTCGTTAAAAATCATCTCATACTACCTAATGATCATTGAGGCTTCATGAAGGTATCTAAGAGCATGAAAATGTCACATGCTACCAATGTGGATGTGGAAGTTTGAAAATTGATCAAAGCCAACTTAGTCTAATAAGTACAATAACTAAGATTGATTGACAACATCGATCACTTCAATATGGAATGATGACTATCAAAAATACTTCTAGTGACTCAAGAAGTACACACTACACCCACCATTTCTGAATAATCTAGTGGAAGTAAGGCCCCTCATATTGTATGGTTCTTCCATGAAGTACACACTAGGTTCTCTCCTTTCATAGAAAAATGATGGAGGAAGTGATAATTGTCACTACTACTCCATCCAGATGTTGCTAGAAACTGATACCAGATACTCTGGTGACGAGAATAACTAAATTTCACTCATATTTGTAATGAAAATGTTGTTGCATTAAATGAAGCACAACGAAGTCAACCTAGTCTCTTGTATTGATCGACTTATGGACTTCCTTATACTCCCTATTTTGATTGGGATATTGGCTCGATGGGGAGGTAATTTTGTAGAAATACAACATTATGTTCATATCAGTGAAGTAATTGAATGGGAGAAACCCTGATGATTTCCTCATATCATATCATTCCATAGAAAACACACCAGAAGACACTAAGATTCCAAATGATGAGGTATTCTATTCCCATGAATCTCCCTAAACATGGGAGATGTACTTCTATGGAGCCTATTAGAGTCTTCTCGGCATGAGAATGGAAAACGCAAAGCTTAATTGGGTTTCTATAGGTATTATATGTCTCTATCAACAAATTAATTATTCCCAACTCTATCTCCATATCCAAAGGTTTCACAAATAATGCGGTTGAGTATCCTGTCCTCATCACTGGATTGGAACTATCCCTATAGCTTCACATATCCTACCTGAACATCAATGGGGACTCATAATTGGTGATCAAGTAGATCAATGGTTAATATTCCATTAAAAAGGAAGAACTGGCCACCCTCATTGGATGCATCATGGGACTAATGGAAGAGATCCCTTTTGAGCATACATTTTATAATGTTCCCCGATCACAGAATGTTCATGATAATGCATTGGAGAATGCATCAACCGTCTTGACCGATCCTGAGAAGGGGGAGTAAATCATCTATATCACTCCTTGAAGAATGGAATTGTAATCAATATCATAGTAAGAACCACCCTTCATCATAACTATAGAATGTTAATATTTATAGAGTTCATCCTACCCACATGACATTGAACTATACAGAGCTCATCCTGGCTTCATGATGTTAAACTATACAACCCTTTCCTAACAATAAAATGTTAAACTATATGGTATACAATTTACTCACCACATGATTTAAAAAATCATGGATCTATAACCTCTCTCCTCCTTCATTTCATGTAATCCACCATCCCGACAACATAACGGAAAACTGTACATAATTTTTTGTATCGCAAGACATTAAAATAGAACAACTGATATACAATCGACATAGCATTAAACTACACGGTTTTTTATAAAACAATGAAGGACATGGTTACCTCAATAATATGATACTTAGTGACACCTGAAACTCTTATATTGGGTCCAACAAAAATCTTCAATTTCTTTTGATTTAATTGGGTGATCTATTTCCTTACCATGATATGTTAATCTTTACAACAAACATCCTCACCGCATGACATAAAATTACACAAACCATCTATAACTATGTACAACTTGATTTTCATTTATTACTGGTATATGTAGGGATGTCTCAATCGTATATATTGGTCCAACCACTATATGATACAAAATACCCATGTTACACCCTCAACTACCTCTTTATTGTTATAGGTTCCCTTATCACTGCTTGGTTCTCACGCTGAGTATAGCTCACGTGAGCTTAGGAATTACAGCAAGGGATTCACATAAGATCAGGGCTTGAAAGTAAAAGTTAGGTCCATCACATTCCTAAATGTAATAAAATAAAAGGAAAACCATGTTCCCTTGCCGCATTATATCAAATTGAATGGTCGATGTCCTTATCGTGTGACATAAATCTTCCTGGATCCATAACATCTATCTTCATTCATGACGAGTCACCCATATCTTTACTACATGAAATTATGGTTAATGGTTATTGACTAACTACATATGGATTAATTCGAATTTTCATGAGATATATAGGGATTACCATAAACCCACATTTGGACCCAAGCACAACATAACCACTTTTTCACAATGGTCCATCTTTATCCTTGTCGCGTGAAATTAAAATTCATAGTTCCTAAAGAACTATGTGTGTATTGATTCCAATGATCACAAGATATGTAGGGTTTCTTGGATCTCCAATCCTAGGAACATCATCAAGAATCAATGGAAACATTTTACAACAATTTATACGGGCCAGACCAGTGAATAGAGAGTTTCTTGTACAAGAACAAACTGTGACATGATTATTTTCCTCACAAGATAACTAGCGATGTATGGGTTACTAACACAGGGAATAGTCACAAAAAATTATTACAAATATTCCAACCTTTTCACATACAGGTCGTACCTACATAGGGAACATCATTAGGAACTACATGTGTCTTGATTCCCTTCACCATGGGATATATAGCGATTCCCATAATTCCATTCGTGGGCCTAGCTGCAATACCATCACGTAAAATCAGGGGATCCACATCCTCACTGTATGAAATTAAATAGTATGGACCAATATAAATATGTGTGGTTTGATTCTCATTTTTACTAGATAAATAGTGAAACCATAACTTCCTCCCTATGGCCCAAACACAACATTTCCATATCTTCATGTCGATCCCCTTGTCTTTACCGAATGAAGTTAAACCGTACGGGAATAATTCCTTACCGCATGTTGATAAAATACACAAATTTACAACCTCACTATATGAAATTAAACTAAAAGAAAATAATCTTGGTCACATGACATTAAAACTACACAATAAATACATCCTTACAAGATGACATTGAACTTCATGGAAAATGTCCTTACCACATGACAAAAAACATCCTAGAAAACCTCCCCATGATAGGAAGATAAACTATACAGGCCATCACCCATCACCATACCTTATCAATGTTCCAAAAGATACTTACCCCAGTCGACCATAGTATGGGGTAATTCTACCAAATTTTTATGAACTTTAATCTATATACCACACTTAATGTCTTGAACAACCCGGGTAGCCACAAAACATTCATGATCCTTGGAAAAGAAAATACTTCTTTTGGTTCGAACATGCTATTAATATAGAAGGGATTGAGACCAACCAACCGATGATATCTTTGTCCAATATAAAGAGAATAATAATTCTTTTGATCCCCAGAGACACCAAGGTGGAACCTAATATCTCAAAATGTTACAGAACATACCCAACATGAAATCACCATATCATTTCTCATTACCTATAAACCTTGAGAAACTGACATAAAAAATTTAAATATCCCACTCACAATCAAGTTATATAGCTCTTAACCATATTTATACTAATTACTATCTTGCATAATATCACCCATATTAGGTCTATGTGAGTCACAACCTTAAACTACATGCAATTTAGTCAAAGATGTATGACCTTAATCTGTAGCTTATGATTGTCCACATCTCAAACCCTTAAAATGGTAGTGAAAGAGACATAGAACTTGTTAGATTAAAAACACAAAAAGGGAATCCTAAGGAAAAGTGAAGTCTTTTCTCAATAAACTCTTCATCTCAAGAGTTATGGAATAATTTAGGGCATAGATAAATAAGGAATACACTCATGGGGTCTACATTATAGAAATAGTAAAAGCCTTCATATGATCCCTGGTCACCCCTGGACAAGAGAAAATTATACAAAATAATTTTTCACATCTCCTCGTAGTTATAATATGTTATCTTAATGGTGACACAAATTTTAGGGCGCTTTAAACCTTATTAGATATTACATTCTCCATAAATCACACAACATGATTTGAGTACATTGGACAACTAAAAATCTCCCATATCCCTTTATATTTGACCAAAATTTCACCAATTAGGGGGTATCAAGCCCTTATCTAGGAGGACCTAATATCTCTAGTATTCCACCCTCAACCGTAACTTCTCCAATAAATATTCTATAACCCACGAAAAGGACTGTAAATCAACTTTTTTCCATTCTACTGATGCGTAAGGGATTTATCCCACCAACTAAAAGAATCTCCTCCTTATAATAAATAAACTCCAATCCTTGTGAGCCATGGAAATACCATAGAGGACCTCAACACCCTACAGTTTTTTTGAGTTATACCTAGTATTCTAACCCAATATTCAATATTTTTCTGATCATAGTCTAATCTAGAATACCTAAAACTATAGTGACATTGAGGATCAAGTTACAATCCCCTAAACTATAGTGCTATGATATTTGTAGCTTGACAGTCCTTAAAACAACAAGGGACATGATACTTTCCAACATGAAAATCCAGCAAAGGTATACTTTTAAAAAGTGAAGTATCTTCTCACTGGACATGTATTTTGGGTGATCAAGGAAATATTGAGCATTTATAAAATAGAGGAGGCATAGAAACTAGTCCAGTCAGAAAACTATGAAAAGGTGACCTGACCAGAACCCAATTCCATGACTGCAAATTCTTCATCCATATTATGATTAAGAAAAATATAGGGTAAAAATTATAAGACGTAAATCTTGTGGGGACCATCATATTTCCATATAAGAAATAAATCCTTGTTGTCAAAGTCCCATGAATTATGAAAAGATAGATCATTCATGAATGATACCATCTAAAAAATATCCTTGTGAATGAGATGATATTATTAATACTGGACCAGGTGCATCAATAAAGAATTTCATGTCAGTGGGCATTCATGAACACTTCATAAATAGTAACCTATTAAAAGTCAAGTACTCAAATCATTGTTATTGGATTAGTTTGGTATTACATATAATGGATGGGCGTTGTGCATGATATAATAAACATATTCACTTGACTATAGATCTCTACCTGACATTTCTTCATAAAATAGTGATATTCCACTTCTAATATATGATCTACATCTATGTAAGTACATTAATAAGAGAGTTTTTTTATCTAAGAACCAATGTTTTATATTCACTAGCTTGATCTACATAGTTTTATTTTTTAGAACTACATGTGTCTTGATTCCTATCCTCATGGGATACATAGTGACATCAAAGTAGATTACATTTGATCCAGCCACATGTTCCTTCTAACCGAACCCCTATTCCATTCTGGAATTCATATACATTCCAATTTTGTGGTATCTATTCTCAAAGTCGAAGATACTTCTTATATTGGATTCAGCTGAGCATTTGTGGCTAGAATTTTCATCCTCATAACAAATGAGAGTTCCTCAGTCATCACTCTTGATAGATCCTCTTAAGAATCTCAAGCCACATAGCCCATCAGATATTCAGTTATATAGAAAAGTGAGCCACAATGACCATATTCTTTTAGTTTTGGATGGTTCTCATTCAAGGGGAGGGTCATTTGTTTTGGCCCCATAATTGTGTATTTCACACTTTTCCAAGAAATATTCATAGAACATGAAGACCATTAAAAATATTGAATTAATTTTCATAAAAACTTGGGAATGGAATATATGAAGGATTTTTATTTGTTTTATGTGGATATACATTAAACCCTTGTTTCAATCTAAGAATTTCATTTTTAGGTTACACACATTCCTTTTCCAAAAGGATATGGTTAGTGCACAATTCATCCAATCCATGATCAACTAGAGAAACATGTGGGACAAAGGCTATCCTTACCTAATGGGATCTAGATTGGTCTAGCTATCTAACTAGTAGGGGGAGCATAGCTCCCATAGGAAGTGGGAAAGATAAACATAGTTGTATTTTTTAGAGCTACATGTGTCTTGATCCCATGTCTGCTAATTATTATTCTATATTATTATTAAGAAAAATATAGGGTAAAAAATAAGACACAAATCTTATGGGGACCATCATATTTCCATATAAGAAATAATCCATGCTTTCAATGTCCCATGAATTAGGAAAAGTTACAGCATTCACATATGATACCATCTAAAAAATATCCTTGTGAATGTGATGATATTACTACTACTAGACCTGGTGCATCAATGAAGAATTTCATGTTAGTGGGAATTAATGAACACTTCTTAAATAGTATCCTATTGAAAGTCAAGTACTAAAATCTTGGTGATAGGATTAATTTGGTGTTACACATAAAGGATGGACATCATGCATGATCTAATAAACATCTCCACTTGACCATGAATCTCTACCTATCATTTCATCATAAAATAGTGATATTCCAAATCTTATATATGATCTTGATCAGGGTAAGTACATTAATAAGAGAAATTTTTTATCAGTGAACCTATGTTATATATTAATAAGTGTCATGACCCGATCCTATGGGTCTCGGTCCGTGACTCCCCAAACCTGCCTCCAATAGGTCAAGGGCTGGCGTCTAGTGCCGAGTAGGCTATCACACACAAGGGAGGCATTATTATAAGGTACATGTACACACACACCCACATACACCTCAATGCAATAGTGTAGAGATATACCAAACAGAAAATAAAATGCATGCATACATCTATCCCAAACCAGAGTACAACAAAAGTACAAAAGTGAAAAATAGGGACCACAGAAAGAAAACTAAAAAATTGTCCAACTTTCATAGAAGGAGGGAAAAAACTTCCAAAACACTTGTCGGTAAGCCCCTCAGCACAGCTCCAGTAAACACCCTTGTCAAACCCGCTCACTAAGCTCCGCCTACTCTGGGTCCTCCTGGGACTCTGTCGAAAGTATTGTGGTCTGCACAAGACACAAACATTTACGGGCAAAGCCCAGGTAGGGGTGTGTATAAAAATACTCAGTAGGCACCCCAAAAATCTAAAACAAAAGAGATCTACTGAATGGAAATAGTCCACTCATCCTAGCCAGAGAGAACCCAGATGATAGAGAAACCCCACCTCATGACCATCCTTGGCTAAACACAACTAGTCAGCTCAAAATGAGATTATTCTCATTCATACACCATGAACATCCATATATACTCAACTCACGCAACAAGCCACATGAGGTACCGAACTCATCATCAGCAAAGGTTCACAACCAAAATCACACACTCCACGATCACTGTCATCCCAGATAACACTCGTCCGAGAGATACACTCTATCGGGTCCCACACAAACATCTCAGACGCTCACCCAAGAGATCATGCTTGTCGGATATTGTCACTGAGGAAATCTCACAGAAACAATACAAACACCAAACTCCTCAGATAGGGGATCACTCCTAGGGTCCTCTATGGGATAACAGAACCCACACTAGTATAAGAAGATCTCATAGACAAGGGATCACTCCTAGGGTCTTCTGGGGGATACCACAACCCAATCTGGCATTCGTAGATCTCATAGATAGAAGATCACTCTCAGGATCCGCTGGGGGATAACACAACCCGATCTGACGCCCGACAAAAAGGCGTCACTTAGATATAGGATCATCGCCCACGTAAAGGTGGTCATGACGATACCAAAACCCTATCTGTTATAACTCGCGATGTAGGGTATTGAACTGATGATGCCGCAACTCGACAGAAATTATGCACTGGGTAGGGGATCGTATAACCAACGATACCGCAACCCTACTAAAAACCTCATGCTGAGTATGGGATCATATACCCAACGATGTCACAGCCCTACTGAGCACATCCTACCGTGTAGGGGATCATATTCCCGATGATGTCACAAACCCTATGGAATTAACCTGCTAGATAGGGGATCGCCGCCCGTGGATAATCGGTCACAACAATCCCAAGAACCTGATCTAGGGAAACTATGCTGGAGGATCCCGATCCTAGCCCACCGGAGGGATGCAACAACTATAACAGATTAAACATCCCATCGAGAGGATACAAGCCTATACTAAGGTTGTGATGCCGCGTGAACCCTCATAAGAATGAACCAAGGGAGTACCCTCAACCACTGCTGGTATGAGCGTCACTAACCTGAGAGACCCACCACAACGCCACACCGTGCACCTCCAAGGCTAATATTGAAGCCACTAACACGATCTATGTAGAAAATCACGCAAGATAGGCTATTTAGTAGCCCAAAATGGACAACCGGTAAAAAATGCACTATTCACCATAGCTAGTTCGTGTGGGGCCCACACAATGATCCCAAAACTCATCAAGAAGATCATACCACTGCGATCCCATCGGAAAAACACACGGGATCGACTACTCGATCATCCAAAATGGTCACCCGGTGAAAAAGGTACTACTCACCAAAACCAACTCGGGTAGGGCCCATGCCTCGATCTCTAAACTCATCGAACAGATCGCACCATTGCGATCCTCTCAGAATAACACATAGGATCGACTATTCATCCTCCAAAATTGGACTCCTGTTGAGAATGTTTTGTTTCTCTATAAACGCCCAATCTGACCCTCATGGGGCCAACACCCCAAACCTGGTTCCAACACCTGAAAACCATCAAGAAATGTCCTATGTACCATCAGGGTCTCAACGCCACTAACGGTACGTCAATCGGACGCTCTGGGTGGAAGATACAACGAACCAAAGTCGAATAATAATAGAATATAATTATTTTATTCGACCTTTCAAGCTCCCGAGCCACGATCCAGAAACTGTGAAACCCCTGAACCCACCTCAAAGAATTCGCCTTATTACCAGGGTCACGTCATCGCTGATGCCACACAAATCCGACCCCTGGATTGCATGAAACTGGGGTTTTAAAACCCCCGTGTACAAGGACAGCGTCGGATCGGCCTGAACCGGATGGCGGACCACGCCGCCACGGTGCGGAGAAGCATCCGCAAGACCGACCCCCAAAGCAGGGTCACCGCTAATTGGCGGTCGTACCGCCGCCCCTGCGGCAGTCTGATGACATTCCCTCAGCCCGCCGCCACGGGCTGCTGCTGCCGGGGGCACCCCAGGTGTCCAAACGTGCATCTGAAGGCATCTGCGTGCCCCTGGGACCAGATCTAGACATCTGCAGGCTCAAAATAGAGAAAACCAACCAAAACGGGATCTGGGATTTTGAAACTCAAAATGCCTACCTGCTGGCGGAACGCCGATGCATCAGGTGCAAAACGACGCATTCGACGCGCTAGATCTCGATCCGCTAACGATCGGCGATGAAAATGGACGCCCGAGGCTTGATCTGGATAAGAAATGGAAGAGGATGGGAGGGGTTTCATTTGGTGAGTATAAGGTGGTGGGGTGGGGGGGATATGTTGATTTATTTTTATTTTATTTTTTATTTTTTTAATAAACATTTCATTTTAGCTTCCCACCAACGCGAATCCAACCAGCACCCAACGCCGACTAAAGTTATATCGCGACTAGGGTAAACACGGCGTTCTGAACACAACAGAGGACTCAAATTTTCGATCTCTGACTCCTTCCAAGAGTTATTCAAGCCAACACTCGTAATTAATCTTTTAAATTAATTTACAGAAATGCCCCTCGTGGAATATCTCACAGCAGGCTTGCGCCCGCAAAGTTTACACCCCGGGTAGGGTAAATAACACTCTCCAGAAGAAACTGTGCCCTCATATTCCTGTTCTGAGCTACCGTTTTAGAGATAACAGACCCCCTCCATGTGAATAGTAAAAAAATACTTATTATTTTTATAAAATTAATTCCAGGCACACCAGACCTCTAAATCGCACGCCATCTTCACACCCAGCTCTGAAATTATTCATAAAAATGTTCCAAATTCTGATAGAGCCAAAACCCGAGTCGCTACATCCTCCCCCAACATGGAACTTTTCATCCCCGAAAATCCATAAGCACAAGGAAAGTGACTGGACTCTCAACTGGTTCTCCCATGCCAGCGAGTTTTCCAACAAACACCTGTGCCCGAAAACATATGTCATAGGGACTCATTCACCTCACCTCAACACTATTCTCTTTGGGCGGAACTGACACTCCCACACGGTTTTAATCGCGTCACAAAAAAACATGTCTCAGTGGGGGAAGGATCCCTCTTCCTCACGAATTCGAAGCATGCCGAACAACACCCACATAGGGTCTTACCAACGCCCTGAACAAACCTCAAGCAAGAAACAGAAAGGAAATAGTACCTCTAAACAATGTCTATCAAAACTACTACAAGAAGTATAAAGGTCACAAGGCGTACCTCTATCCATCCACGGAGCCTCTGGGTCAACAGCCCCTAGGGCATGCATCTATCCTCGCCCTCGACCACAAGCTCCCTGAACTTGGCATGGACCACCTGGGGGTGGGGTGGTGGCATATGATATCGCCTACCACCTCTTGCTGCTACACCAACTCCATCGCCATGTCTGCCGCCCTGTGGACCTCCTTGCTTGAGATGCTGCCTCTGCCAAGGCGGTCTATCGACCAGCTCCCTCTCAATAGCATGATGGGCCAGACAATCTCTAGTAAGATGTCCATGACCATCACAAGCGTAAAACCACCTCTCATGTGGCTGACCAAAACAAGCATGTGAGTCTTTTGAGACCTGAGCCTCATATCTTCCATCCTGGGGTCACCTCCTAAAACATCGGCCATGTCTAGACCCTTGTGCCTGCCGCCAGCTACCAGTTGCTGACGTATTAGCTGCCAAACTCCCAACACTGATGGGTTAAATCTTCTCAGCCAGAAAGCTCCCCTACACCAAGGCTCGCTCCAGAACTCCAGCATAGGTGGGAAAAAACAAGGAAACCACCCCAGCCTCAATGTCCCTGCGTAGGCCCTGCTTGAAGGTATGAGCCCTAAATAATGGGTCTCAAACCATATCCAGGGAGTAGCGTGACAGTTATGTAAACCTCGCCGAGTACTCCGACATAGTCATTCCCTCCTACCGAATCTGTAGAAGCTCCTGAATCCGCACTGACCTCAGCGTCACTGGATAGATTTATTCCTTGAAGAGCCACTCAAAATCTGCCCATGTGAGTGTCTCCTCATCGTGGGACTGCGTCACCAAACTCCACCATCGCCCAGCCGAACCATGAAGAAGGATTGCTTCTTGGACCACCATCTGATCTGGGGGAATCCTCACTAGACGGAAAACTCAGGTGACTTCTTCGAGCCAGTCATCAGCTACCTGAGGGTCTGGATCACCCCAGAACCTCATATGTCACTGCCTTTGGAACTCATGCAGCGCACTCAGCCTACGCGCAACCTCATCCTGCACTTCCGGCACAACAAGCTGCTCGACAGGTGGTAGCTCAACTGGCAGACCACCTGGAGGTCAAGCCTCAGAACCTGCGCCCTGGTCCACAGCCTCTACACAGGGTGGATCATCAAAAAAATCCCACTACGGAACTCTTTCTGGCTGTTGTCATTGGGGAAACCTGAAATACAATAAAGACGCCCCATAGTCAAAGAGTATATCTAGAGAGTTGACTCAAGAAGAACAAGGGAAGCCCAAAAACCCAGTCGTATATGATGCATATACCGTTATGTCCCTATGACTAGTTTCCAAACATCCTGAGTTGAAAGACAGGTTACTAGAGTCTTGGTGTATGGATACGTCGGCCGCCGCACCAACACTAGAGTCCCTGGCCTGAAAGCTGAACTCAAAACACCCTAACACTGCCACTATGCAACCCCAACCAAACTCACAGCTAGACCAGCAACGATCTGTGATCCCAATTGTGGAACCTCATCTGATACCACTCTTTCATGACCCGACCCAAATGGAAAAAAGTCGCGACTACCCAAGCCCACCTCCAATAGGCCATGGGTTGGCATCTATCACCGAGTAGTCTATCACACACAAGGGAGGGATTACCCTAAGGTACCTGTACACATGCACCCACATACACCTCCATGCAATAGTACAGATATATACCAAACTGAAAATAAAATACGTGCATAAATCTATCCCAAACCAGAGTACAACAAAAGTAAAAAAGGGAAAAATAGGGCCCACCGAAAGAAAACTACAAAAGTGTCTTATCTGCTAAGAAGGATGGAAAACACTTCCAAAACACATGCTGGTAAGCTCCTCGACATAGCTCTGGTAAACACCCCGGTCAAACCTGTTCAATATGCTCTGCCTCCTCCGGGTCCTCCTGGGACTCCGTCGAAAGGCCTGTGGTCTTCACAAGACAGAAACATGTGTGGGAAAAGCCCGTGCAGGGGTGAGTATAACAATACTCAGTAGGCACCCCGAAAACCCAAAACAAAAAAGAGAAACTGAAAGCAATAGTCGGCTCATCCCAGCCGAAGGGAACCTAGATGAGAGAGAAACTCCACCTTGTGACCATCCTCGACTGAACACAACTAGTCATCTCAAACTAGGTGTATTCCTATACATACCCGTTGAACATCCAAATATACTCAGCTCACGCACCAAGCCACATGATCTACTGACCTCATCACCAGCAACAGTTCACAACCAAGAGCACACACTCCATGATCACTGACATCCCAGATGACACTCTTCTGAGAGATAAACTCTATCTAGTCCCACACAAACATCATAGATGTACACATGAGAGATCATACTCGTCAGATATTGCCACTGATGAAATCTTTCTGAAACAACATAAGCACCAAACCCCTCGAATAGGGGATCTCTCCAAGGGTCCGCTAGGGGATACCAGAAACCACACCAGTATATGAAGATCTCACAGATAGGGGATCACTCCCAGGGCCCACGGGGGGATATCACATCCCGATCTGGTATTCGTAGATCTCACAGATAGTGGATCACTCCTAGGATCTGCTGGGGGATACCACAACCCGATCTAACACTCTATAGAAACACGTCACTCAGATAGGAGATCGTCACCTACATAAAGGTGGTCACGATGATACCGGAACCCTATATGGTATAACTCGCAATGTAGTGGATAGAAATGACGATTCCACAGCCCTACAGAAATCACGCGCTGAGTAGGGGATCGTATAACCAATGATACTGAAACCCTACTAAAAACCTCATGCTGAGTAGGGGATCGTATACCCGACAATGCCACAACCCTACTGAGCATGGCCTACTGCGTAGGGGATCATATTCATGATGATGCCAAAAACCCTACAGAGTTAACTTGCTAGATAGGGGATCGCCGCCCTTAGATAAGCGGTCACAGCGATACCAAGAACCCGATCTTGGGAAACGATGCTAGAGGATCCCACTTCGGGCCCATCGAAGGGATTCCACAACTCTAACAGATTAAACATCCCATTGAGAGGACCATAAACATATACTAAGGTTGTGATTCCACACCAACCTCGTAGGAACGAACCAAGGGAGTACCCTCAACCACTGATGGTTTGAACGTCGCTAACCTGAGCGACCAGCCACAACACGACATCGGGCACCTCCAAGGACGATACAGAGGCCACCATCATGATCTACACCGAAAAACATGCAGGATAGGCTGTTTACTCACCCGAAAGGGACTTCCAGTGAAAAAGGCACTATTCACCATAGCTAGCCCACGCGGGGTCCACACAACGATCCTGAAACTCATCAAAAGGATCATACCACTACGATCCCATCAGAAAAACACACAGGATCTACTACTCGATCGTCCCAAACTGTCATCTGATGAAAAAAGGTACTATTCACCGAAGCCAACTCGGGTGGGGTCCATGCCTTGATCCCAAAACTCATCAAATAGATCACATCATTGCGATCCTCTTGGAATAACACAGATCATCGACTATTCATCTTCCCAAACAAGACTCTTGGTGAGAAAGTTATGTTTCTCCGTAAACCACCAAAACGACCCTCATGGGGCCCGCACCCCACACACGGTCCCAACACCCGGAAACCATCAAGAAGAGTCCGGCGTACCATCAGGGTCTCAACACCACTAACGGCACGTCAATCAGACGATTCGGGTAGAAGATACAATGGACCGAAGTCAAACAATAATAAAATATCATTATTTTATTCGATGTTTCAAGCTCTCGGGCCACTATCCCAAAACTGTGAAACCCCTGAACCCACCTGAAAGGATTTTCCTTATTACCAGGGTCATGTCTCCATAGACAGAACGCAAATCCGACCCTTGGATTGCACGAAATGAGGGTTTTAAAACACCCATGTACAAGGAGAGGGCTGGACCGTCCGGAACCGGCCGACCCGCGTCGGCCAACCCCCAAATCAGGGTCACCGCTAATTGGTGGCCAAACTGCCTCCCCTACAGTGGTCCGATGACATTCACATAGCCCTCTACCGGTGGACCTTCCGAGGACCGCCGGGGGAACCCAGGGGGTCCAAACGCGCATCCGAAGGCATCTACGCCCCCCCTCCCCAGGACAGGATCTACACATTTGCAGGCTCAAAATAGAGAAAAACCAACCAAAACGGGATTCAAGAATTCGAAACTCAAAATTCATACCTGCTGGTGGAACACTGATTCTTCGGGTGCAGAACGACGCTTACGACGTGTTGGAGCTCGATCTGCTGACGATCGGCGCTGAAAACGGACACCCGAGGCTCGATCTGGCGAAGAAACAGAGGAGGGGAGGGGTTTCATCTGGTGTTCCTATGGTAAACACAGCGTTTTTAACACAATAGAGGACTCAGATTTTTGATCTGAGACTCCTTCCAGGATTTATTCGATCCGACGCTCGTAATTAAAATTTTCAATTTATTTACAGAAATGCCCCTAGTGGCTTTTCTCACAGCAGGCCCACGCCCACAATGTTTACACCCCTCCTAGGGTAAACAACACGCTCTGGACACAACCATGCCCTCAAATTTCTGTTCTGAGATACTATTTAGGAGATAACACACCCCCTCCACGTGCGTAGTATAAAAATACTTAATAATTTTATAAAATTAATTCCGAGCACACCGGACCTCGGAATCACACACTACTTTCGTGCCCAGCTCTGGAATTATTCATAGAAATATTCCAAAGTCTGATAGGGCCAAAACCCAAGCCACTACAATTATCATGATCCACATAGTTGTATTTTTTAAACTACATGTGTCTTGATTCCTATCCTCATGGGATACATAGTGACATCAAAGTGGCTTACATTTGATCCAACCACATGTTCCTTCTGACACGACCCCTATTCCTTTCTAGAATTCATATACATTCTAATTTGGGGGCATCTATTCCCCAAGTCGAAGCTACTTCCTATATTGGATTCAATTGAGTATTTGTGGCTAAAACTATCATCCGCTTAACAAATGAGAATTTCTCGTTCATCACTCTAGATAGATCCCCTCAAGAATCTCAAGCCACATAGCCCATAAGATATTCTGTTGTGTAGAAAATTGATCTATGTTGACCATATAATCATATTAATTTTTTTTGTTGGATATTATTCTATGGGGAGGGTTATTTTTTAGGCCCCATAATTGTTCAAGTCACACTTTTCCATGAAATATTCATAGAATATGAAGACCATGAAAAAAATTAAATTAATTTTCATAAAAACATGGGAAGGATTTTTATTTGTTTTCGGTGGATATAATTTAAACCCCTGTTTCAATCTTAGATTTTCATTTTTTAGGTTACACACTTTCCTTTTCCAAAAGGATATGGATAGTGCACAATCCATCCAAGCCAGGATCAACCAGAGGAACATGTGGGACCAAAGCTATCCATGCCCAATGGGAGATAACTGGTTCTAGCTATCTAACCAGTAGGGGGAGCATAGCTCCCAAAAGAACTGGGCAAGATCATGTATAGGACCCATGGTCTGTGATGCTGAAGCCAGAAATAACGTTGGTGAAAGGCCTATAGGGATGAAGCCCGGGTGTAGGTGATGAATGGGGTATGGGTTCTAACACCACTATCAGATCATTTAAGTGGAAACCACATCATGGATAATATATAGGATGGAGGAAAGACAAAGGTTTCAATGTGGTATGGGGTTTCTTGAAACTAGACAGTCTAATCACACCTCTTGCGGATCTCAGTAATCCGCTTTTGTCCCACAGATCACAAGTTATTAATTGAGAAGATCCAGGTCCTATGATGTTTTGAAAATAGTCAGTTCGACACAGCACCAAACCCTTTCTTCGACCTCCCGAACACCCTGGTTCAACATTACAAGGCACACCCATCCCCCACATTATATCACCAACCTATCTCCAGTTCTTTACTAATAGCCGTCTGAGTTAGAGAAATCTAGTACAAGCCTCCATGAGATCTGATCAAGAACACAATTTTGCTTCTGTGAGATACCCTATCATCACTCAAAATCATTAGATGATAATCCATTGATACTGAGACCAATGTGAATGTAGTCACTGGGGTCATCACGAGTTGTTTACGATTGCAAACCCTTACACCTCAATAATATTTTCATTCGAAATAAATCAGTTTTATCAGTGTTTATCATGGGATAGTGATGAAGAAATCCAAATCACCAGGATACACCAATCATGTAATCATGAGAGGGCCATTGTATTATGGGATGAGGATCACATGAAACTTCCCTATGGCCTCATGGTGTCAATCTACAAAAACTTCACCACCTCAGTTAGAGTGTGTGGCATCCATCCCATACCAAGCGGAATAACCTATGTGTAAAACTCACCTAAAGATAAATTTCTCCTTTCATAAAAATGATACACATGAAGATGTCGGGGGAAGAGAAGAGATCTCCAAAAAGGAAGGAGGGTGGAGGAACAAAACTCATTGGAGATCATCCCTTGAGAACTCCCTTAGGTGATCCCATGATACTAGTATATAGCCTTTTTACAATCAAGCGGTCACATGAAAAACTAAGT
This sequence comes from Viscum album, assembly GCA_963277665.1. Taxonomy (NCBI): domain Eukaryota; kingdom Viridiplantae; phylum Streptophyta; class Magnoliopsida; order Santalales; family Viscaceae; genus Viscum; species Viscum album. Next base: position 1,890,020,269 of record OY728165.1, on the reverse strand, counting down.
TTCATGTGACACTTGGTTTATGAGAGGTTTTCATATAATCTAGTGATACCCCACTAAGTTTCTGATCTCACCAATAAGAAACTTTGTTCAGATATGCGGTCTTAGTGCACAATCATTCTCATAACCCTATTTGGGACCTTCCTTCGGATCATGTGATCATGTGAGAATAGAATATCATGACACACAGCATTGTAACCTCCAGCCTTGTAATATCGAAATCCCATTTTTCTTAAGGTGCTCATATGCATCATTGGACATGGTTGTCTCATCTTGAAAACTCCCTCATGAATCATGGGTGAGATGGATGAGACCATCGTGAGACCCCATCTTGATGGCATGAAAAATTTCTGAATATGGGAGGCCCATGAGAACCTATTATAGCAAAAGATACCCTCACAAACCCATGATCATGCAGGATGAAACCCCTTTATTTGGAAGCCAATATAGTTATTCTCCAATTATGTTCTTCAGTTTTATGATGTAAGAAACCTTTGGGTCTCACAATTCTTACATATGTCCTCAAGAGTATCCTCCTTGACATGTGGCATCCCCATTTACATCTTCTCCATTAAAGAAATGAAATATGAACATGTGTCCCACATACCAGGAACCCTTTTAATTCATAGTGAACCCTCTCCCCAGTATGAAACATCATCAAACAAACTTTCACATAGTAGAATAATCCACCACAAGACCTATTCGAGGTCATGCAAACCGCATACCTTCCTATGGTGCCATCGTGCATACAACCATACACATGTACATGGTCTTGACCCTCAAGGTAAATCATGGTAATAATTTTATATAGTTATAAATTCTTCTTTATAATAAAATAATTCTCATGAATCATTAGGCATGATCCCTTGGATGTGAATTTGGGACATTTAGACAAATGCATGACCCTACACGCATCCCAAAAACCACACCACATGAAAAATTTAAGGACACAAGATCACTAGACTCTCCTTCAATATTTATATGTCCATGGAGGTCCTCTATTGAACCATGTTTGTCCCATGATAATCCTAAATTCAAGTCAATTGATCAGGTGACATTCGATTGACATGTTTGTGTTGTCACATGATAAGCCAATGAGAAGTCATATCGATCATATGAAGCACCTAGGATTTTTATACATTGGTTATGATAAGATTTCTTCGACATTGAATTATAATCATTTTAAGGAGCCATTGAATTTTTTGCATAATCTTTCAATTTCCCATTAACACTTTAACATTTTCATGCAATATTCCAAATATGAGTAATGTTGATCATGCAACAGTGCATGGTCAGGTCTACTTTTATCATGTGCAATAACCCATACATGATCATTTGTATTTTGTGAAGCACCTCAGACATGGGCACTTCACTCATGAGAATCCATCCAATACAATTCAATTTAACACTTGAAAGATCCTAGATACATCCATGTGATGTATCTTAAGTATATCAAGATAATACCTTTGTATGTATCCTCTAAAATAGATTGATATCCAAAATACATCATGAAGAAAATCAAGACATTTATATCAAGTATCTAGGACATGTCAACCTAATCTAATAAAACCACATGGACTAATACTATGTATAACCCAGCCAAAAACCTTCACCTGGATTCCCATTTTATAGTAGAAGTATCCTTTTTTAGCAAGGGATATGGACTCATGTGATCCAACTAAAATCATTATCTCAAACATGCCCTTCAGGGTTACCAACTCGTTTTAATATCTTAGAAGATAAATAGTGAGTGTATCATGAGGCAGCCTAAGAGTGTAATCCATGACCTATTGGGTAACCTTAGTGCATAAGCCCAGAATACTAATATAATATTATATATCCCCAATAAAAGGGAATCCTCAATGTGTAATCCCTGACCAAAGAGAATCTATCATCATATACGTCGCTAGAATTCCCAAAACCCAAGGGATAATAATATTATCTCTATGTTTTATTATCCCCATTATCCTATCTAGGGGATAATGGAAAAATAAACTTTATGATCTTCAATTATAACCATAATCGGGATTTCTATGATGCCTTCCTAAGGCCTGAGCTCCAACGAGCATCCACGTTGGGGTATGTACCATCATGTCACAAATATTCATGACTAACGAGATTAAATTATCATATAGGTATTCCATTCTTCCTCATCTATCAGATGACGAGAAGAGGAAACTTACATGGGAATCATTTTAATTATAATTCCTGATCATGCCCTCAAGTACCTCAAACCCATGAGCAAGTTGGGTGATGAAGTGAACTATGAGAAATCAGATTTTCCCCATAACTAGGATATGTAGGATTCCTTCATAAGGCTAATGAACCATACCATATATTCCATGAGATGGGAAATCATGCCTCTTAAAGGGAAATATTAATATATAATCTTTGTAAAGATGCAATCCCATGTAATTTGTACTATATACCACTATACCTTTTAACTCACACCAAGCATGGATCACATCGGATTAGAGTCCTGTAAAGATTTTATCAAAATAAAGTTGAGAATTACTCTTGTGTGGAACCATCATTGGGAAGTATGTATGATTACATCCCATCTCCTCTCAATGGGATACATTCCCAAATAAGAAATCCTTGGAAGTCTCAGATGTAGTCCCTCATATGGCCTCCATTATTATATCTCTCATAACAAAGATTCCTACAACAATAACTATGAACACTCTTATTATTATTTTAAATAAGATATATAGGACGCCTCATTGTGGTACGTGCTCGATCTTCATTTCCCTTCCCAAGATTTTAAACCTCATTGATGGGTCTAGAAACATGACCTTAAACTATGACAAACGAACTATGTGGGGTTTTTTTTATATTCCACAGGATACATAGGATGCCTCATAGAAAATCAATCCCATATCCAAGACACCAACCACCTCCCGAGACTAAAATAAACTCTTTATTTCACCAACATGACCATACACCAAAGAAATATAAATAAATAAAAGAGTGATAGAGAACTCGTGATATTCACACAGTTGTTCTTATCAATACATGTTCTTAGAAAAGTTATTTTAATAGGGGTAACTAGATCTAAATTGGGGGTATGGGAAGGATTTGATGAATCTATATTAAATCTATAAGAGTGTCTGAGAGTCTGAAACAACTCCCCGTAAATTAGTGTGATGAGTATGACATCCCATCCTCTTGACCAATGTGAGTTCCTAAGTGATGTTGGGAATAAAACCTCAAAGGAACACCTACCATTGGATGGTATGTCCGTACACAGTTATCGATGTGGGAAGCTTTTTTAGTTTTGAGGTAATACATAACAAATCAAAAAACCTGATTTGAGCGATTGAGCAAGGCATTAGACCCCATTAAATCAAACCATCAAGTGAACCCCATTCCATATCCTATTTGCTGATAAAAAAATAAAAATTAATTGAATGAATTAATGATGATTTTTTCTTAATAATAATTTTAACTGAGGTCAATAATTTTTATTGTACAAATAAGGATTTTTTTATGTGTGAATGATAATGAGAATATACCAACTAATTCATGTTATTTGTTTTATTTAATATAATTATTCCTACGTCTGTTTTATAATTGTTATTTTTTTTAAATTATAATGATGTCCTATGATCCATACCCTACTCTATTATTTAAGGGTATGTCTGACCATGATTTTTTTTGTATAACACCATGAAAACAATCCTTTGGATCCCCTAACATACACATGTGTAATAGACTATGTAATGGATAAAGCACTTAAGATTGTGGTGGATGTTCAAGTTTGGATCTTAGGTGAAACCAATCAAGGAGTTACATTGGAGTATTGTTCGAATTATTCAGATCAAAATAAGTTATGTTTGAAGGAGTTTTCCCTAGTTTAATTTTTTATTTATCACCCACAAGATAGTATAACAATTATATATTCTCATAATCATGCCACATTTATTATATTATTTTTGTTAGTTTCATGTTAAATTATTTATGATACATTACCGACATCACTAAATAATCTCATTAACATGAAGCCATGAAGGAATTAAAACCAATTAGGATATAGGTAAATTTTATCTATACATGGTTAATACCTTAAGTAAAATAACATAATATTTACAATAATATAAAAGATAAAATTGAAAATATATGTAAACAGAAAACAAAATCCCCTTTATCAACATATCATGTTAGATAATCCTTCAATTACATCGATATAAATTTAACCACATAACTATGTGTATTTATGTAAGAAATCTAGACACATACTTTTTATTGGAAAATTATTATGATTTTTTTGGGGTGAAATTAAACAAATTGGTGTTGGGTGTAATGGAAAAATTCTATCCAATACAATTTTAGAGGAATGTGTTAAGGAAATATAAGCCCAAGATTTATATATAGGGGATTTCACTCAATAGACAAAGGATATATGAGAAAATGAAATTAAAAAATTCCACATATCTAAATATCATTGAGTGATTTTCATGGAAATAATCTAGGTAATGAGAAAAAATGTTTGGATCCTTTCCATAATATTGTCCACATGATAATATATTCTGAAACAATTTGTGGGGGATATTGGATTTTGATAAATTTGTGAGAGATTAATAAATTAGATTAATTTTTTAAGTTATAACTTGTTATAATCAAGATAAAAATATAAATTTTCTTAATAAATCTAGATTTTGGCGTGAGATATCATTTTAACTCTATGATATTTTAGGTAACATACCTTTTCCTCACTAATAAATATTTCCAAGGGAACTGTACTTGACTTATTCACTGATTTTTTTAAAAAATCATTCTATGTTATAGAATTAATTATACTTTTTAATTAACCTCATATCATAGAAAATGTGTAAAATGATTCTCATTAGTGATACAAGGGATGATCCACCTGTCCTTTGCATCAGAATATTAGTTATTTACAGAAATATTATAATGCAATAAAAATAAGTGGATTCCAATACCTTTGTATATCATCTCCCATATCCATAAAAGGATAATGATTGGAGTTAGATAAATTTATTTTCACTAATCTGTAATTGTGTAAATTTGAAGATGTTACTATGATGTTTATCTCATCTTCAATATAATAATGTACATCGATCAATTTTTTTTGGGATTTATATTGATATGAAATTATTCATTAATCTAATATTATAATACTTACCTTATGTGTTCTCCACATTAAACATATATTATTAATTAAAAGGTGTAGCTGAATAGATTCTGAATATTTGGACAGAGAATCACTGGATAAATATGAGTTGTGGGGAATTAGGTGAGAATACCCTTTTGTGAGAACATGAATGGAGTACTTAAAAAATAGGATAATTTTATAGGTAATGGTACCATTGAAAACCTATTCAATGAAAAAAACTTTAGAGTTAGTGTGATGAATTATTAGATGTTTATATCACACGTATTTAGTAATTTAATTTGAATAAAATATAATTCATTAATTAATAATTTATTATTTTCATATGTTTTTTGAATGTATTTATTTTATTATTTAATGATTCTGACTTATTTCTTGGGTATTTAATTCATTTTTATTTTAATACATCAACCAAATAAGTAATTTAGGTTCTCTATGTGGGTGAGATAGGGTGATTACTGTATCATTAATGAGATGCATATAAAGCATTACTTGAAGAAAGTTGTGTTCACATAGTAGCTACAAAAGGGTAATTCCTATTTCAGTATTGGGAAATAAATCACAATATAAGTAATATTTTTTTAGTGGTTGAGAAAGGGTGATTCCAATTTCAATAATGAAAGAAATAACTTCTTATTAACTGGTGGATTTTTTCTAGTTGAATTATTATTATGTTTTTAAGTGTTATAAATTTATGTCTATGTTCTATGGAACATAATAGAAAATTATTTATTTTGATTTAATATTTCTATAGTAAACAAAATATACTCAGTAGTTTAGTAAATCATGAATAACAAATATACAATTTGTATAGTAAATGATGAATATAATAATAAAAATCATACACAGTTGTTGAAATATAATTAATATTAAAAAACAATATATTCATATATATGTATATATACACTATGATGTTAAGACATTTTGGAGATAATTTTGTTAGGTATATGAAGTACTTATTTTCATGTTTATGAGAAATTTATATATAATAATATGAAAAGATAATATTCAGTAAGTCCATGAAGATAACCTAGACTATTAATTGGTTAGAGGTAAATTAATTTACACTATTAGATTAATTATGAAATATATATAATGCTAAATAAAGTAACAGATCCACTTGGTAAAGAATATAGGATCCCATGGGATGGTATGTTAGAGTACATCTAAACAAATTATTCATATATATTTGAACATAATGATAAGTTATTCCTAAAAACACATATACTTATTCATATATTGGTATAATGTATAATTTATGAGGAGTATTATAAACATATTGTATCTTTCATGATTCTTGAATAGATATGTTTTCTAAATAGTAGTGTAATAAGTAACCATATAACAACTATATTTACGAATGGATGTCCTATGAATTAATTATATAGATGAAATCCATTATCTTATACCCTCTTGATTTTTATAGAATCCATTTCTAATGTCAATGAATTTTCTAAATTTACATATTGGGAACAAAATTTATTTCTTAATTAATGATCTTATTTCCACTTAGGATGTTAAAATCCCTATGATAGAGAAGTTATTAATCATATTAATTTTATTTCTAGGAGGGATATAGATTTATTTTGAGAGATTTGGAATAATAAAAAATTCAGTTAAATATTGGGTCTAGATTGAATTTTTTATAAGAATGTTAAAATCCTCAGGTGTTTGGGGAAGAAAATGTTTTAGAGACACATACTTTTTAGGCAGGTTAAAACAATAGTGGTAGCTTTATATTCATTATATTGAGTGATATATTATTAAATAATAATAAATAAATAATATATAAATTAGTAAGATATATCTATCCATGAATGAAAAATTCATATAAAATAGAAGATATATTTCATGTAGAAAAATTCATTCAATATTTTGGTCATTGATATATTTTTATTAGTGTATATTAGAGAAAGAAAATGTATGACATAAGCATTTTACTAATAATGGATTTCAGTTTAAAACAATCCTTAAAAATTAAATCAACATGAATTCTACTTTCCATATATATTGTGACCATTATATTAGTCATGCAATGTTAATTTCACCTCATATGGAGGTAATTTCATTGACTTTGTCTGTTTAAAATCACCAGAAAGGTTGGTGAGATCACATAAAGCCAATACAAACATAAATCTTCAAGGATCCATTTATAGGTTTTAAAAAAGTATAAATATCATTGTATATTAATTTAAAATTTAATGTTACTAGGTTCTTACAAGACATTAGTGGCAGTGCTGCCATTATAAAAGGAAGGTATATTTGATACTATATGATTACAATTAATTATACATATAGATAAATAATATTATGTAAAATCTAAATAAAGGACTTAAAAACCCCATGTTTTAGTGAACATGATCTAATTAGTTAGATCAGTAGTTTATTTAATCTATTATAAAGTACATAGTTGACATGGAATTAAAAAATAAAATATGGAATAATAAACCAGAACATTTTCCATTGTCCCATGTTTTTATGTGATGTATATACTACATATGCATAGGGATAAATTAGAAATAAAGATCACATTCCAAGAAATTTATTTCTTATGAAAAATCATAGAATTAAAATATCAAATGATACTGGATGAATTTCATTGGATGGAATACAGAACTATATGATAATTCATGAATAAGTAAAACTAGATGAGTTCAAAGTCATTTGAGAAATGGGAATACTAGTTTTCAGGTAATATAAAACTATTATTATTTGTATTACTTTGATAAAATATCTTAGTTAAATTAATATAAATGAAATATGTAAAGAATATTATATCTATTAGCTTTCATATTAGTATTATATTGAGTATGTTGTGGCATTTAATATAGTTTATTAAGCATGTTTAGCAGTGATTTGTTCTAAATGTTAGAGTTATACCTAAATAGTAACGAAAATAATCAAAACTTGAGGGATTTAAACAATTTTCTTACCCATGATGTTATGGTAAAAAGAGGAAAACATATATACACTTGGTGAAATCTTCTCATGAGGGATCTTCTCATTGAGATGAGGTTATTTTATTTAGATCAATAGTTATTACCATATCTAAACACTATTATTTTTATCATGTAAATATAATTATTTATGTTGTATGTATTTGAATATACTACACGGGTTAGTGTGATAGAGTTAGTTCCCTTGAATGAGAAACTATTATAAAATCAAAATAATCATATTATTTAATATTAATTCATTTCCTATAACATGTTTATTGTTCTTATGTGTAAAATCTATATGATAATTCCTTAAGGATATATGTTTCATTGAAAAGACATAAAAATTCTTAAAAATTACGAGATCCTAGAAGTTCCATGATAATATTTGTATATACATTTCCATTATCTGAATGATACTTTCTTATGACATACAAATGATACAAGCTAGCAGTGGTTAGGAATCATAATACATTGATACTTCATCTCATGATGTCTGTTCATGGTAATATCCATGATAAAGAGGTTAGGATAACATAACCAACCATACGAAAGTCCACATATTTATATGTTACTAAAAATTCCTATATGAAAACAAATAGAATGGACCTTATACATTAAAATTTCTATTTTTTATATCATGATTGGCATACCATTATATATTTACATATACCAAGATGACATATGTTCATAGGGAAGTTGGGTAGGTTGGGTTCTTTGTGACTAATAATTCATTAATGTGTACTGAGAGAAATAATATTCCTTTATAATCTTTAATGGAAGATGATATTTAAAAACCATTTCTATGAATGAAATTGATTGATTAAATACATATTTATGGAGTACTATATGACGTTTTATTTCTATAATGTTATTGAAAAAGACATTGATCACATAGGTTGTTAAAAATAGTGTGCACCTTTCTTGATTATAGATATTAAGAAAAATATATTAATGTATATAAAGTGCACACTTAGAAGTGGTTTTATGTCATTTTGGCATTAACATCGTTATCTATAGATTTCATATGAGGTTACTTGATTCTAAATTTGATCTTTAAGAGTAATAGCCTAATGAAACTAAAAAATGGCCTAGAAAGTCACAAAGTATGTATATCTGAAACCTATACTGTATTCAAAAATAATTTAACTTGTTAATGAAATATTATTCTCATACATGGTTTAATAATTATTCTTGTTTTATAAAATGAATATATTTTCTCAACTGTTATTCAATAAAATATTGTGTGATATTGATATTATAAAAATACATATTTATAATTTAATATTTTTAATAACATAAATATATGTTATTTAGTTATCCTATTTATATTATCATTTTATTAAATAAATATTTATTTAGTTAAAAAACAATTTAATATATATTATCTCAGAAGTTTTGAAAATAAATTTTTTATTTAGTTGTTGGGAAATAATGCAGAGACATTTATTTTTAAAAATTAATACCCACTATTAAGAGCTCAACAAATATTATGGATGACTGATTGATCGAGATTAATGGTCCCTTGAGAAATGAAATATAATTTTTTTTGAGTAATATTAATTTATTTGTTCATGGAAATAAAATATATTTATCCATGTGTTTAGAACATGGAAATAAATAGTAATAATATAATTATTTTTCAGATATTGGGTTCATTGATAATATGATGAATATTAAGGTACATTGTGTGAATATTTATTCTCTAACTCTATGTATATATACACATATTTTAATAATTTTCTATCCATATTAAATCATACCCAGCATTGTGGGAAACAATTTATAGAGAGAATCCTCTGAATCCCTAGAGAGGTCTTTTACTATAATTCTATCATCAATTGAGAGTGATTGTTCTCCATTACCAATATACGCCTATGATATTATGTGAAATTACATATGGCCTTAAATTATTCTATTATTACTAGTGAATATTAATTCGAGTTCTAGAATCATCTGTTCTATCACCCAAATAACACTACTGTGATGATCATTAGTTTATGGAATATGAGTGGATCACCACTATAGGGAATCTACCCTTGATTACTCTAACCCAATAGTGATTTAAAAATTGATATCAATGGAATCATTAAAATATAAATAATTAATATGAGATTTAATTGTTAATAGTGACTCAAATTATCCATAAAGTATAATTGATGATCCTAAATAATGGATTCCAGGGTTTCTGAATCATTCATTTTTTAAGAGAAATTTGAAAGAGTTGAGGAAAACCATTATTAGGAATAGGCCTAGATTCTTTTGTCGTACCCTGAAATATTCAATTACAAAAATGTAAGATATTTTAGTATTCATATTATAGAAGAACGTACTCCTTCGGAATATATCCCATGATTATTAATTTTTTTTAATGTATTTCAGTGAAAAATAATTTTTTTATCTATTAATATTTTTCCATGAATTGATTTCCTGGATAAATTCATATATCTAATTGATATCTCTATATTTTTCTCCAGTGAAATCCTTAATATTTACAATTAAACAAATCCTTTCAGATTTTCTCCAATTTAAAAAATATTTTTCCACATGTTTAAATCATCAATAACCATGAACATGCTTTTTGATTGATTTAAATATCATTAATAACAGACACATGTTTTTAATGGCATCTTGTAAGAAATATTCTTCTTAATTTATTTACATAATGAAAGGTAAATAAATAAATTTATATTAGATAAAAATTAATATCTGGTATATTATATCCCTTATTATTATTATTATAGATATATTAGATTACCCTAAACCAAATAACTAACACACCTGGTCATCCAAATGGATCAGGCCTTATCTCTCACAAGAAAAAATGATTTGAAAACAATGGTCAAATTTTATTTATATACTTGGACTAAAGGCCCATATTCCTAGAGAAATAAACATGGACTAATGTAAATTGAGTGTTTAGTCTACATGAATCCATTTCACTAGTATTATTATATACTACTCTACATTTTAGTAGTCATCACACAAAGATCCAAGTCCGAATGTTCCATCACCCTTCCAATGAAGAATTTCATCATTATACAGCAATGCACTGTATGAAGGGAACCCTAAATTAATGATGTGGGAGGAGGCATAGATTATAGGTTCTAACATTACTATATCTCTATTGATCCACCAACATGATGATTCCTCTAAGGAACCCCGACTATCATCATCTTCCCATTTCTCAACATCCTCCGAAAGGTCCAATGTATAGAGTCTCCCAAGGAAAGGCACCCCTCCATCTCAAATCGATAGTCCACTGGAAAGGAAATACAGATGATATGAATCCATAAATTTATCCCTCATAGTAAGGCCCCTGATAGTTCTTACATGAATCTATTCTGTAATTCCTTTTAGTTACACTGATCCATTTCTCTACTCCATGTGATGGAACCAGATTCCCATTATTGATGACATGTGGGAAATTATATTTAGAATTTCTCCCTTTTTAGAGTATACATAAAAAATATTTTTGAGTATATATTTATTTTTTCAATTCAACTTTAAATTTTAGTTTATACAAGATTTTATTTTTCAAAATCCCTAAATCTATCCACTATACACAACTTCATATTTCTACTCTAAATAAGTAACCTTTGAAAAAACTTTACTCAATGAAACAATAGTCTTACTCGATTGACACCCACATAAACCTAATATAATATATTTAAAAACAAATTCTATTAAATATATCTTATTTTTTGATCAATATAATTTTTTAAATTATTCAATATAATGTAATTTACCCCATGCTTTCAGGGTTAGTTCTCAACAAGAACATAAAAATTATGGTATATATAATATCTTCTTACATTTATTGATTCTTATGTAGTCATGATTGGTGTAAATTATTGTGAATAATGTCAATGGACACTATTATTAATAAACATTACAAAAAATGTGTCTTGTCTGATAAGGAATTCACTATTTCTAAATAGACATATTATAAAAAAATCACAATCATTAGATTCGATTCCTATATAAATATAATATATTATATCCAAAATTCCCAAATTCAAGATCCATTTTCTGGACACTTCCAAAACATCTGATTTTACACACATAGTTTGATTTACCAACCCAGGTTCCACTCAATGTTTCCCCAATCTCGGTTGTCCACATGGTCTCAAGCATGCATCATCGTATGCTAGAGGATGCCGACTAGTATTAAGGGCCAAGGTTGTGTTTATGGGGTGAGTATGCCCTCATGTTAGAGTGGATCAAAAAAGAAAGATATAATATAATATAAAAAATATTAGAGATAAAAATTATAGAATTATAGTATTTTATGACAATAATGGAAGTATAAGGGAAGAATAAACATTTATAAATTACAATAAATTCATAAGATAAATAGTATCATATAAAATGGATTATGATTAATTTAAATGTATTTAAAAAACATGAAAACTAGTTTATATGGAAGTCAAAAATTATTATAGTACATGATATACATAGGAAGAAAAGGAAAAAACTATCAAGGAATCTTAAGAACTATCTCAGTCATTAGCTAAAATATCAACCCTAAGAAAGAAAGAAAGAAAGTTGTCTATGGCTGGGTGATTCCCCTTGTCCATACCATCAACAATATAACATTCACGTGTACCAATAGGGTCTCAGATAGGATATGAGATAAAGCTTAATAGGCCACCACAAAATGAATATATAAAGTCTAGTATATGAATATAAAATGAACTGTGTGCATCTATATATAAATGTAATGCAATTCCAAAATAATAAATCATACCTTCATTATCCATAAATGGTAACGTCAACAAACATGAGATCATTTAATTAATTAATGTTTAGTTTACATAGGTAAACCTTATGAATGTTTCAAAAACCCTAGATTTTATCATAATAATAGTAGTGATGATCCATGGTGTGACCAAGGAATCCTTTACCTTAGAGGTTAGCCGACTCATATTAATAACACATAAAGTCTGGAAATAAAGGGTTCATAGTGTAATCTAAGGGGAAACACCCAAGGAATTCAAAGGTAAATTGTTCTAACTGATTCCAACGATATCATCCATGGTAATCAATGGATAGTCATGATTGGGGCCATTGGGTTGTATCCATGGCGCAATGGGTCCAACGACATCAAGCTGGATCCAAGGTGTGTATCTGAGTCATCCTAATATCCAACTAAATAGTGATGGGATCCTACAACATCATGTTGGGAATCTGATAAATGTAGGGGACCATGATCCAAAGTGGGTACCACCCTTGTAAACCAACTCCATAAATTAGAATGGCATCCCCTGAGTGGTCACAACATTCTCTCAAGAATCAAATGATGGTCAAGTCTAACCACTCATATAAACATAAAAATGTACATATTCAATTGGCACCATCTACATAATTAATTTCTTAATTTAGGCTATGTAGTACTAAATTCAGTAAATAATCAACTATTTTTAGTCAATTTATATTAAGCACAAGTGAATGGTCAATTAAGTACATGAAACATATTATTAATTTAATTAATTAATCATTAATTAGGATCATTCTATCCCCATTCAATAATCATGACAAGTTGAATACAGAAAAAAAACCGATTATTGTTCAACTATAATAATTAGAACATGTGATTTCTATAAATCTACTTTCCATTAAACAATTTAATATTCATTAATTAAATTAGAACACCAACCTATGAATGGTCATGTGATATTTGTATAAAATATACATGAGATAGTCATTATCAATTAATACATTATTTTAATAAAAAGAAACTTACCATTGGTAGGGTCAAGGCAACACACCTAAATGGTGTCTCAAATATCAATAACAAGGTTTATGAATGGATAACAATGAGATAAACCACTAAAAACCTAGAATGATAAAGAGTTAAAAGACTAAATGATATAACTCATGTAAATAATGTGAACCTTTCTTTTCAAGATCCTACTTTATTAGAACTCCATAGTTAAGAGTGTCTGTCCTGGAGTAGTGATAAGGATTGGTGGCCTTCTAGGATGTTTCCTAGGGTGTGTGTGAGTGAGGAAAATGCACACTGTAAAGGACATGTGTTGGCCTGTGGGGACAGTCATTAGTCACATGACCCATTCGACCACATGGGTGGGCCCTAGAGTGGGGACCAAGTTCCTGCGGGGCAACTGGTGGTACCTGGTGGGCCAGGACCCAACAACCATGTTAAGGTAAGGTGTTTTTGATGTAAGCAGGGCTGAGTTGTTACATTTGGTATCAAAGCTGGAAACCAGCCTTACGTGTGGTGCACTGTCTGGGATGAGATGTAGGGCCCATAACGTGGACATTATGCCCTAAAGGGGGGGGGGCATGTGTCTGTGGGAAAAATGGGTATACCTGGAGGGCCAGGACCCAACAAGCATGTTTAAGGTCGGTTGTTGGGGCTGTTAGTGGGACCGAGTTGTAACATTGGGTATGAAATCTAGAACCCAGGCTTAAGTGTGGTTCATTGTCTAGGTTAGGATGTAGGGCCCACAACAAGTAAATTATTCCCTAAAGGGGGTGTGAATGTAACACCCCAGAATAATAAATGATTAAAAAAATAAATGATATGACTCTTTTCAATAAGATAAAACTTTTTTTTTTGGAGCCCATGAGATTAGAACTCCACAGTTAAGCATTCTTGCCCTAGAGTAGTGATCAGGATGGTTGTCCTTCTGGAAATTTTCTTAGGATATGTGTGAGTGATGACAATATGGCGGGCCAGGACCCAAAACCCATTATTAAGGTGGGGTGTTTGTGCTATCCGTGAGGATGAGTTGTTATATTTGGTATGAAATCCAGAACCTAGCATTAAGCTTGGTGAACTATCTGGGTTGAGATGTAGGCCCCTCAATGAGGAAATATTTCCCTAAGGGGGGGATGTGGTAAATGTAACACCACAGAATGATAAATGATTTAATGACTAAATAATGTTACACCTGTTAATTTGGTGAAACTTCCTTTTTGGGAGCCTAACTGATTGGAACTCCATAGTTAAGCATGTTTTTCCTAGAGTAGTGATCAAGATCGGTGACCTTCTGGAAAATTTCTTAGGTTATGTCTGAGTGATGAAAAAACAGACTGGAAAAGACATGTGTTGGACTATAGGGACATTCATTAGTCACATGACCCATTCAGGCACATGGGTGGGCCCTAGGGTGGGAACCATGTGTCTGCGGGGCAACTAGTGGTACCTGGAAGGCCTGGACCTGACGACCATGTTAAGGCGGGGTGTCTCTAGTATCAGCGGGGACTAGTTGTTATACAATCCACTTGAGGTGGTTGGCATTGAGGTCACAACCTTCAATGAGATGAGGAATAAATACATGTAGGCCTATTGATTATAAGCTCAGTGATTATAATAAAAGAAGATGAATTTATTTGTAAACACTTGGTGAAACTTTAATATTCACAACAATGAGAACTTATGAATGAGGTTATTTTTTGGGAAAATTCAAAGACCACCCAAATTATTAATTTATCACATTATGAATCCATTATAAGCTGTTATTTTTTCATAGATTATATGATAACTAAATAATAGATCAACACCTGAAAAAAAGGGAATATATGCCTACATCAAAATAAAATTGTCTAGAGGATGTTAAATGATGAGTTGAGCCAAATTACGGAAGATATTTCTTGTATAAATCCAATTAGATGATCAAATATTTATTCTGAAATAGAATAATGAAGTAATTGACAAACCTAAATTATAAGATGTTGAATATCTCTCAAAGGAGGAGAAGGAATCCTCCTATTTGCTGGAGGAGGAAATAAGAAAGAGGGGTTGGGTTAATTAGAATTGTATCGAAATTTTTTATGGATTACAAAAAAGATAAGATGAAAATTTTGGCCACATGGTTAGACAAACTATGAGCCAAGGATTTATTGATCACTGCCTAAGGAGAGACCACACACGGTTTGGATGCAAAGTTTGAGTAACCGTGGGTGAACTGATCCACTGATCTCTACAAAAAAAAATGATCAGTTCGAACAGGCCTGAATACAATGGTGAATGGTTAGGTAAAACCATGCACCATACATTTCCATATTAATTCCCCCACATAGTTAGGTTGATCCATACGGGTCATGCAATCCATTTTCTACTAAAAATGTTGCCTAGTTCTTTCTTCCACTAGGTGAGGTTCTGAGTTCCAAGCAAGACCTAAAAACCACTGATAATTTCATGACCTCATTAAGAATCACTAAAAAGTCAATGAACAAGAATTATAGTAAAATTTAATGGATCTGTACCTCATAGAAAGTCCTGTTTCTTATAGTCTTTTAACTTAAAGGAACTCATCCTTGAGTTACCCTTCTAAGGGTGGTGAAATACTGTCTAAGAACCACTCTGGCCACTAAACATGTACATCAACATACCAATCATAGGACTCATCATGTAAACAACCATTATACCATAAAACCTTTACTAAAGGGAATACATGAACTAAGAGATACTTAATTCTCCTGTCAACAATTTTTATGGGGTAATCCCCAAACAAATCATCATCATCAATCTCAACCTCTTAGAGATCAATGGTATGAGACTGGTTGGAATGATAATGGAGAAACTATGAAATGTGGAAGATGACATGAATGGAATGGTGCCTATGAGGTAAAATAAACCAATAATCTACTTGAAAGATATAACAAGGGAAAATATTTTCTTGCCTCTATATCCATCTACTCTCAAGCCCAGGTGATACCCATATGAAAATATGATCCCCAACATAGAACACTAGAGGTTGTTAGAGGTGATAGACATATGACTTCTGTATAGATTTAGGATTATACATATTCTTATTGACCAGATGTACATGATGTGATGTATCCAACATGAGATGAGGAACTAGCAGCACTACCTCTTTTGATTTTGTCCAGTATAGTGGTGACCAAATAACCTTCCATATAAGGCCTCATATAGAGCAATATGGATTTTGGCATGAAGTGGTTATAATAGTTGATCATGAAGAGAGGAAAATTTTGCTAACAAGAACTTCCAAAATCAAAGAATTCATGATTAGAGCATATCCTCTATCGCCTCTATCTTTTGTTCAGACTGTCCATTACTCTGAGGATGAAAAGTTCTTATCACAAGTACTTGTGTACCCCTATATCTCTAAAACCCCTTCCAGAACCTCAGTGTGAAATATAGGTCCCTATATGTAATGATAGAATCAGATACCCTATGTTGTCATAAGATCCCATGGAAATAAAGTCTTCCCAACTCATTAATTGGGAAATTTTTCTACGGAGGAAGGGAGTGGGAGACCTTTTTCAGGTAATGCAAAACTACTCAAAGAGCATTGATACATCAAGGAAAACCCAATAATACAACAAAAAATCCCCTTTCAAAATATTCATATTTTCATTTTGGAATCCTTAATGAATATTCCAATCCAAAAGGCTACTACTTCTCCCCCTTCAACAACTGATAGGTGGAACAACTAGTGATTAAACATATCATCTGATATTTTATCACAAGATAGCAATACTAGAAACACATAGCATGATACATATTAGAGAAGATTGGATGAACTACCCTCTTATAACCATGAGACACTCACATAAAAAAATATCTAATATCCACTAGAACCCACACATGTCCATATATACGTAGTATGTTTTATACATCAACAGAACAATACATAGGCGGGTCCCCTCAAGAAATACACTTTCGGAGAACCAACCCCTCAATATATGACAATTGTATTTTGCTAACCATATTCAGGAGGGAATAGTTAACTTCTAATGGTGTGATATATGACTTCCCATGAGTCTATTAAAACTAAATATATGGCTTGGAAATAATGGCCATGAATTTCCATTCATCACTGTATTCCGAAATGGACTATTTTTTTTCCAGCTCAGTGTATATTCCGCCGCATACAGTTTTAGGAATAGAGGCAAGATAAAAGTCAAAGAACTGAAGATATAAAATCTATATTCACTATCTGAGATTCAAGGCACACAGTTTAATGATATATTTGAGGCATTGGTGGACTGTATACACTAAAAAGTGATCACCCATCATATAGTGTCTCCAGCAACACATTTTATGTAAAAATTATGTTAGTTAACTGTCATGTGTCGAGTATTTAGGGTCATGAGTTATCAAATAAGGAGACCCATTTAGAAATACTCTTTCCTCCTATACTAATATTTCACCCAATTATATTCATAATGCATCAAAAAACACTACATATCCTCTACCAGGATCTGGCAGAACTAGTATCGACACTGAGGAAATACTTCCTTTATGCTTTGGAAATGTCTTCCTGCATACTTTAGACAACAAAAAAATCACACCCTTTTTTTAAAACTAGTAATAGATGAAGAGATGAATGAGATATCTTATATTAAATTCCTGTAATATCCAGCTTTCCCCTTGAAAATATATATCAAACACATTCTTTGGATTCACACAAGATACTGTAGTACTCACCTTATCTAGGCCAACTAATACTCATTATTCCAAGAAAATGTGACCCAAGATGGGCTCATTTTAAATCCTTAAGTAGAGATTATCAAGACTAGAATAATGCTTATGATCATTCAATGTATTAAAATGATCTCAAGATGACTATCATGGGTTTTTGGAGTATGAAAATACACCATTATATCTTCCAAAAAGACCCAAAAATAGAATTCAGATAGGGGTTGAAAAAACTATTAATCAAATCCATGAAAATGGAGGGTGCATTTCTAAGACTGAATGGAATAAAAATATTATCACATAAACGGTACCAACTATGGAAATCAAGGATTTGTATATTTGAAGTCCTGAATCATAGCTGATGATACCTCGATCAGAGTTTGATCATCACGAATGCCCTAGCTCATTGGAGATGAAAAAATAAATCATCATTATGAGGTAGTCGTTACTGGTTTATAACTATAAGCTGGCTCATAAATTGGCAATCCACACATAGCCTCACTGACTTATCTTTCATTATTGAAAAAAATCATTGTTGAACCCCAAGATGAAGTTTTGGGTTGGATAAAAACCATTGAATCTAAATCATTTGATTATATATTGATAACCAAGGGCTCATTAGGTTCTATAATATATGGAGGAATAGATACTATAGCTACTCATGGAACAATCTCAATCATAGACTCTTCCAATCTCATGTGGTATGAAATAAAAATGGGCCGAAAAAACATCCATGCAGCAATATATAGTGGGGGGGGAAATCATCTACATGTATTCCATGATCCTCTATAAAAATAATTGAAATATGGGTGGTCAATCCACCTAGACCATGATGATTGGATCTATACATATTGTCTTAGACATTCCACTCACCTTTTTAGAGATAAATTCTTCTCTATGGTGTAGCAAATGATACCCTATTGAGATATAAGTCCACAAAAGAGTTATATAGAAATAAAAAATCTAGCCAGAGAATGATATCTAAACCTATAATCTCGAGTATAAAGAGTCCCCTATGAATGAAAAACTAATGAAATTAATGGGAGAGTCCTTGGACTAGCATATTCCCACTAACTACACTGTCAATGGTGTGCCTAGGTTCATCACAACGTCAAATTACTAAATTTATAGCATGAGACTTTCCATAGTCAATAAAGTGATAAAGGAGCATGAGACACTTATATTTATGAAAGAAGATATGTTATTATAGGACACTAGAGTAGTACCATATAGTGTAAGTGGTCCATCACTCCGATCATTGTGTATCAGTTGTAATTCATGAAAATGGATTAATCTACATCCATGTGCTCTAGTTGGAATACCTTGAGAAGCTCCACTCAACTAGAGTTGATAAAAAAAATTTGGATACCATGGACACCTACTCCTCCTCCCTTCATGACATGACATAATTGATCTTTCACCTGAAGGTGGAGCTAATGAGGATCTTCTTTCATTGGAAGTAGGTGGAAAGGTCAGAATGAACCATGAATATAACCCATGAATCCAAAATAACAACACTCAATAGGGCCTCTATCACACAGAGGCTTTAGATTCATCTACCATCCACACTGATGTAATATAATGGATATTCCAGTGTAGTTACTCTATTCACCACTACATTGATGTGAATCCTCAAGGCTATGATTCTTGATATCAGAAGGAATAATTTCCTCCCTCAACACTGAACTACTTCAAGTGGTAATATATGGTTTTCTAAGGTTGTTCTTAGTGATGAGAGACTGATTATAAATCTTATAAAAGGTGGATATGATAAATACATTCACCTATGAATGGATGACATAC
The DNA here is from genome assembly GCA_963277665.1 of Viscum album. NCBI lineage: Eukaryota > Viridiplantae > Streptophyta > Magnoliopsida > Santalales > Viscaceae > Viscum > Viscum album. The sequence goes on along the minus strand of OY728165.1, from coordinate 1,889,999,982 downwards.
ATGATCCCATCCTCAATATATCTCACTCGTCAGAACTCATGACCATATTCATGAAGGGAAAAACATTGAAAATTAGTAAAAAATGATGAGTAGTAATTAATATACACATCATCCTTCTCTATGTTCATGAACTCTCTCGAATGGTCCACTCTCAGCATATGAGGGAAAAGGTAATCATAGAAGGTAGTTTCAAAATCGACTCAGAACAAGACCTAATGATGTCCAACCTGAGTAATAATATCCCACAAAACATTTTTGGAATCATGAAACATATAAGTCAAAAGCATAACCCTCATCACTGATGGATTATCTAGATTCACATATATAGAATGAATGACCTCTATCTAGGACTCAAGGTCCTTTGGACCACCATCGTCTAAAAATGTGGGGGGATGATACTACTAGAACCCATGAGTCAGATCAACCATTGTTGGTGAAGGATGGGGAGAACCATTCATGGACTATATTAGATGTAGAACACCCTCATGAAGCTAAGTGTCAGTTCGTAGTTTAGATATAGATAATAGTTCATGAAGTTGAAATTTTTGCACTATGATTAGCATATCAGGGCGCACTATATCTAGAGTATGTTCATTGCCACACTCCTAGCACGTGAATTGAGGATTTCATGTTGTAATAACCCATTAAATTACATGGACACTCATAAGAACATGATTTGAGAGAATATAGATTCACTAGAGGAAGAAGATCATAAGAATAATGGCTCACTAACCAAGGTAATACCCTAACTACCCGTATCAAAATCCAGGGTATTGGAAGGTGTTAAAATTGGATTTTTGGGGGTTCTAGTAGGTGAATGGTCATTTGAAATTTTAATAATCATTTATTATAAACTATTTCATTTTATAAGTTGATATTTTCATTTAAATGTTTTACTTTCTAATATACAGCTATCATGTATTGATAAAATGGACTGTCTTTTCCATCTAATAAATGAACATACTCCTACTTATTCACAACAAAACACATTTAATTTCATTATACCCCCTTTACAATACGTCTTAGAATGTTCAATTAAAATACGATGGATTGATTCTAATGAATTAAATTTTCTAGTATATATGGTCCCATACACCTTATAAACTAAATTTTTTAATGATGAAATTGAAGACTACTCTAGTACATGTAATATATGGTACATAGATTATGGGGGTTGGAAATAACCATTTAGGATCCCACAATATCAATATAGGAAAAAACTATTTATACTGATGTTAACTTTTTAAATACCCAATTTCATATCCTTATAAAAGACTTTAGAATCAATATAATTTATAAAAACCATGGATCAATAAAAAATGAATGGAATCACAGACAATGTGAGTAGGGAAATTCACTAATATGGAATTTAATATGAATAGAATGTGAATTCCAAGTGCCTAAAAGGATACATGAAACAATGATTCTTTCCATAATAAGAAAAGGTAAAATATCCATGAATCATATCAAATAGTAAAATTCATGTGAGTCATCGAATAGTGAAAGTGTATGAACTGTAATACAAAAAGACATGGAAAAAATATCATTACTTAGAAACATGGTATTTACACTGATCATGGGTTTTCTACTCCTATATATGGATTATAACATAGTTCCAAAATGTTCTTAATATTCTATCTAAATTTACCAAACAATAAGACAGAAGAAAAGATAAACTGATTTGATACCACTTTATGATGTCCTGACCCAGGTTCCAATTAATGGTCCCCTGAACCTAGTAGGACACATGGCCTTAAGAAAACCTCTACATACTCTAGAGGATTCCAACTAGTGGTGAGGGCCTAGGGTGAATCTATTGTTAGTCTATACCCTCATGTCAGATTGGTTCAAAAAAAAATATAATATAATATAATATATTTTATGGATAATAATAGATAAATTATAATAGTGAATAAAAAATGTGGCATCATATGTTAAGTATAAACATTAATCAATAACAATTAAATCATAAGATAAATTGTATCATATACAATAGATTATGAGGAATTTCCATTTTTATAAAAATAGGAAAATGTGTATAAATAGAAGTAGATAATTAGTACAGTATATGATATACATAGGAACAAAAGACCAAAAACTATAAAAGATTCATGAGCACTGAGTAGATCACTGCTACCAAGATCTTTACTATGGAAGTGTGCAATTAGACTGTCTTAGGAATTATTGTACCCCTTATCAATTTGTACAATCATATAATCTTATTAAGATCCAATGGTGGCGCAAGATCAGGTGTGAGATATATCTCATTATAAAACCACCAATAGTTTTATATAATATAGTTTGTGAATATAAACTAAGCATTTTTTGTAACTCACTAAGAGTTTGTAACTTTTTAGGATTATTTTGATCTTTTCAATAGGCTAAATTTTACACAACACTGAATATATCATCTTTTATATGAATGAACTAATTTTGGATTGAGTTTAATGAAACACCAAATTAATATTACACTACACACAACACATATATTATATTGTGATGCACAAAACATAATTATTGGAATGCGATACATAGAACACAGAGTTCCTTCAATAAATTGTGTTACATGCATGGCCAAGTTTACCAAATTACACTATACGATTATTATTGTAATTTATTTATTATTATAGTTACCACCTAAAAATTGGAATGGAAGTTAGGAATATGATTAACTAAATTGTGAAAATATTATTTACACATGAATCCATTGGTTATAAATTACTTATAAAGGTAATTAATAACTACTTGAAAACAATGATATTATTTTTCGAAGAATACTATTTTCTATGTAATTTATTTTATCAATAAAAAAATGAACCAATATTGATTAATGTTTTGTTAAAAAATATATCATATATATTCAATTGAAATTTTCAACACTCATCTAATATATTTGATAGGTATAAATATCAATAAATCCAATTTTATAAATAAATATATATGTGTTTTTCAAAAAGGTAATTTAACCAGCATTTATGGATTTACCTATTTAAAATATCATTTTTGAAAATTTTATATTTTTTATTTTACAAAATAAAATTTATTTTTTAAATCATAATATGATTATTCACTTTGGGTGATTATTTGGTATTTTTATTCAGTATTTCATATTTTGGTTAATAGTGAAAGATACTGAATTTTAATTGAAAATTGTGTTTTCATCTAATTTATTTATCTAGTTAAATTATGTTTTGAATTAATTTTAAAGTATAATTAATTCTATTGGACACATATATATATCTAATTTAAGCCGTTTTTATAAATTTACATTGAATTTATATATAAATAAACATTGAAAACTTTTCAACATTTGTTTACATTAAAAACATGTTGTCTCATACCATCATTGGGATTAATTTTGAATAACTTTAAGCTATATTGATGAATGGAATTTGGAAAATGGATTCCATATTTTAAATAGAAATAATTTATCATTTATATTGAGTTAAAAATACTTTTTGACACAAAATACTAGTGAATATAATTAAGAATAATTATATTGATTAGGGTAAAAATAGTCTTACTTAATGAATAAACTTCAAATATATGGTATTAAAATTACTGTAAACATGTATAACATTTATTTTATTGACATATTTATACCATTACCCATATAAGAAAATATAATGGTCTATTTTAACCCTTTTTGTACATATAAAACATGGGGATAACTCAAATATTTTTAAGAATATATATTGTATCCTTTTCCCCACTTATAAAAGGCATCCTCTCCTCCTCCTCTCGTCAGACCTATGAATAATTTTTTCCTTAAAAAACACCTAGCCAAATAAATTCGCAAAATCCATACCTTAATCATATAAGCATAAAATTGGGAAAACAATCATCCTATGAATCCCTTTGGTGAAAAAAGGAGTTACCAAAGAAGACGTAACCACCTTCAACATGGACTTTGGGTTCATTTCATTATCCACCACATCAATTTTATTATTACATAATTATATATTAATCCTATTATCCTCAATATACTAATATGTTGTTATTATAATTTTAAAACCTACACATACAAAAAATTCTATCAAATCGGATATACAATCATCATTCCTGTGAAAGGCGGACTACCGCCTCACGAACTGATGTTTTTTGTTCTTCCATTACCACATTTCATTGAAGGAAATAATGATAAAATTTCTATTTTTATAAAAAATATAAGATATTTATGATGTCTTTATGATTATTTAATAATTATATGACACATAACTTCATGCATTCTATTTTATGGGAATACGATAACATTTTTTGTGGACATGTGGACAACCACCTCTTCAAAGTGATGTGATTAATTCACAATTTACATGGAATGTATTATAGATTGGTTTATTAGATTTATTTTAAATTTATTAAATAATAATTTTAATTTAATGATGATTTATATATATTGATGTATTTAATTTCATTTATTTTTATCAATACAATAAGAATACAAAAACCACATTCATGCTTAAGTATGACCTACCATTTCCATGAACGATTTATTCCATTTCCAATTTAAATAATTTATTGAATATTATAAATATTTATATAATGAATAAATATATTATTTAAAGAATTTTAATATCTTGTTAAAAATTAAATCATGATCTTTGTTAGTGGATCAAAAAATACCATATCAAAATATATATGAAAAATAATGCGAATGTTACCTGAAATGTAACATTAACATAAAATTATAAAAAAAGGGTAATATAAAGTCATAATAATATCATATATGATATTAAATATAATAATATGGTTCAATGGTATATTTATAATAAAATTATACCTATTATACAAGATTTTTGAACATGTATAATGAATGTGATGACTTATGGTAAGGGTTTTCTCATCTCACTTTTATTTAGGTGATATATATGTTGTGTTCACCAATTATTCGTGTTTTGTGGTTTTTATGCATACCTATGAAATTTTTTATCATTATTTTCATTTATTTAATGGTATTAAATGTTTAAACTGAAGTTATTATTTCATGTGGTTCATGATTCAGAATTTACCAATGTAGAAAAGAGATTTCTAGTCTCACTTTTATTTATACATGAGTTATTCTTTATCCCCGCTCAATAATTTTGTGGGATGTATATACTTCCCATGAAAATATTATATTACTATTATCTTTATATTTATGGGTATTTACATATCCATTTTATTATCTCTCTTTCATGGGGTTTATGGTTCAAATGTTACCAAATCAGGTATGTAATTTTGTCTCAATTTACCATCTTTCAGACAAATGCCATGTTATGCACCTAGATTCAAATAAAAGCTGTATATACTTCCCTTTGACATGTTATATCATGAATATATGTATATTAATTAAATTTTAAACATTATTTAATTTTATTAATTCATGGGGATTATGATTCAATGTTACCAAAATGGTAACTTTTTATTGTGGTAATATCATCATTTATCAAGATTGTTTTTGATAATTCTTCCATTGATGAAATATTATGATCAATATCACAAGAAATATCAAAAAAAAATTTCAACATGGGTTATTAGGGATAACACCATATAATGGTACTATGTCTCTACTCTTTGGTAATTAATATGATTAAGAAAATGTTTTCATGAAAATCCAACATTATTTCTCTCTTTAGTTGAAAATCAATTTTATTCGAAAACAATGTTTTCTAAATATGTTTTAAATAATATTTTTAAATTATATATTAATATATTTTTCAATTAAATGTATTGTAAAAAAAAATTTAAAGAGTTTAATTTTTTTCAATGATTACTTTATAAGTTTACAATGTTATTTTCATTGAATGAGGTTTTAAAAATGTTTAATGTTTTAAAAAGTGTATTTTAATGAAGAAATGATTTTTTTTCAAAAGAAATTTTATAATTATTTTTAAACGATTACATTATATGTTTTAAATGTTGTTTCCAAATAAATGGATTTTTAAGCTGTTATATGATTCCCAAGGAAACATTATTTTCTTAATAACTACTCCATCTAATCATTCAAAATCCTTCTCAATATAAGATGGCATACATTTATATAGTTATGGTTTACTGGGAACATGATCCAAGGATACAGATAATATCATTTCTCTAAAAGTTTTATGTTTGGATGACTTGATATTTATGGAACTCATTTCCTTTCCATGAGTAAATCATGTTTCAATGATATTATAGTGAATCCCATTTCTCTTCCATGGTTTATTCCATGATAAGTGCTTCTAAAATCCACTTATTTTCATGTGTTATTCCAGGATAAAATGATTATAAATCCTATCTCTTCCATAGGTTATGATATGATGAAATATTGATGATACCAATTACATTTCATGATTTATGATATGATTTTAATGAAAACCATCTCTTTTTATGGGTATTTATATGGTGAATGTTTTCTTATTATGTAGAATATTTATATATGGTTTAATTATGTGATCGGTGGGCCCTATATCTCTATAAAATTCATTGGGTAACAATAAATGATATATGAGCATATATGGTACAACGATAGTATCCCTTTCCCAAAAATAATAGACTATACAGGTTATAGCACAAACTCAAAAACAAGAGGGTACATGGGTTGTATCCCAATAATCTAACAAGAGGGTACATGGTTTTTATCCCAAGCCTGAAATAAGAGGGTTCATTGGAGGGAATCCCAAGCTCGTAAAAAGAGGGTACATGGAAAGGCACACCAAGCCTGAAACCAATTGTTACATAGGAGGGAATCCCAATCCCATAAAAAGAGGGCACACTGGAGAAAACCCCAAGCCATAAACAAGATGGTACATTGTTGGGAATACTAATCCTACAATAAGAGGATACATGGGAGAGAATACCAAGCTTGAAAAAATAGGGTACACTATAAGGGATCTGATGCCTGAAAAAAGAAGGTACATGGGCGGACATCTGATGCTCAAAATAAGAGGTTATACATGAGGGAATTCTAATCCTAGAATAAGTGGGGACACATGAGGGAATAAAAATCTCAAATTAGTTACACTAGTTATTATCCCAGGACAAACATTTTATAATGGTCTTGGTTGGTATCCCTTAGATATGATTTTCTATGTTTATGTGAATGTCACAATTCCTAATCTTATTCCTCTATTATGATAACATAGATTATTATCCTGATTTCTTTATAATTGATGTCTTTTGAAATACATATATTTACTCCATGACTCTAAATTATTATATTTCATTTGTAGGGAATGATCTTATAATATTATGATCATGTTCTCTTAACCTTATTCTCATGTTACGCTTACATATATCCCTTGTTTACCATTACTGAACAGATGAGTTTCCCTATTTCTTATGTTTTCTTTCCCCACATTATGAATAAAGGATTTAGGTATGACTAAGATGTTAAATGATATTTTAGGGATATCTTGAAGAACTTTCACCAACTATAAGATTATGTTTTCAAGTTTCAAAATACACAATGATATTGTGGTCCTCAAGCATGTATTTTTTTAATGTGATGAATATTCATCTAAAATGATGTAATATACATAGATGTTAAGCCTTGGTCAATGTTTTTGGTATCAAAGGAAGGTATTAGTCAACCATTGGAAACTAGGTTGAGAAAAAATTAGTGACATTACTAGGTATACTTCATATGAAATGTATAGGGATGTCCCAAAAGATAATTATAAGAATGAGTTAATTTATAGGAAAATTTCCGGGGAGTTTTGTACAAGATAGAGTGAGTGGTTTTCAATAAATGCATCCCTATCTGGTTTACTAAAATTGGTGTGGAAATGGAATCAATATACACTAGAATAACAACCCCAAAAAGATTATTTAGATCTTGTCTTGATCGAGATCTTGTGAAAGACAACATGCCTTGTCGTACACCTAGTTTGACACTCCTGGGGGATATACATTGAGAATTCACAAACTCTTCATGAAGCACCATGAATGATTAAAATAGATAATGACTATGAATAACCTAGGAGAAACCTGAGGTTTCATAGATTAAAAATGAAGGATTCATGATTTAGACATCATATAAGTAGTTTTTCATTATTATGAAGTTTCCCACTATGATTATTGTTTTCTATAGTTTTATGTTTTATTCAATGAATAGAACCCAAAAGATCTATGTTAATGAAGTGTGAAATAGAAAATGAATTATTTATTCTCTTGAGAAGCTGAATGTCATCGAATTTGGAATAAAAAACTACTTTGCTTTGATCACACAAATTTCTGATGCTATGAATCATGGTGGAAATCAAAATAATAAAAGGAGGGAACAAAGATATATTGAGTCTTTCATGTTGAAAAACCCACCTTATTTCAGTGGTTATGGTGACCCATTAGTTACTATGAAGTTGATCAAAACAACTGAAAATATATTTTTATTTTTTAGTGTTCAGAGAATTAAATGGTCACTTTGGCTATCTACCATCTATAAGGTGATGTGGATCAATGGTGAAATATTTTTAGAATATGGGGTCAAAATATTAAATTGACTCAACTTATTGGGGAGACTTCAATAATGTAGTTTTCGACATATGATTTCCCCATAATCTTTGCATAAATTTGGAAAATAAATTTCTAGAGCATAAGAAAAATGATTTTGAATCATTTAGTGAAAGTAAAGAAAATTTTACAAATATTCTAAGGTACTCTTCAGGTATTATCATTCAATTAGAATGAGAAATTTATCTATTTTTTAGTGGAATGAAAAATATTCCAAAAAAGGCTGGGGAAATAAGAGACTTTATTAGCTATTAAAATGTTGTTCGATGTTCTCTAAAGATGGAAATAGAGCTTGGAGTTATATATAATTACCATGGTTTTGATTAGAAAAGGAATATGGGGTTTGGATGAAAACCTAAAAACCATATATAAAAAAATGATCCCACTATTGTGCATAAGGAATGGAAAGAAACGTGAAGTGGATTATCTTAAGGGGACTACAAATTATTTTATTTGTGGAAGGGAAGGTCATCTAGTGTGTGAATTTTAACATTATGGGAAGAAGTCAGCCAATAATTTAACTAATAAAAACTCTCCATAGAATAAACCTTTCACACTTCATTGTTTCAATTTTATGATGTGTTTATATTATACTAATAAGTTCTCTAATCCAAGGAATAATTTGAATGATAAGACACAAAAAATTTAAATAAAAAGTAGAAAGGGAATATTATTCAATAATAATGGATAAAGTAAACCATGGTAATTAGGGATTACTTATCATCCCATTATTAGTTTGTAATTTTATGTTTTATTTTACATGAATAATCTGTATAAAAAACTAATTGTTCATCATTTTGTGAATTTAATGTGATTCTCTACCTATTTCTGGGTTTTGGAATCATAAAATCAAATTTAATATTCTATGTGTACTAGGATGGACTGACGATTAAAATAAAAATATTTTTCATGTAAGATAAGTCTTATTTAAGGAATAAAGGGTTAATTATATTTTGGAATGGTTATGTGCTAAACCCTTAATGGAATGGTTTGAGATGATCATCAAATGAGGCTTAAGATATTAAAGTATTATCTTGACATATAAGTATTTAATTAATATTGGATAACCTATGCTATCCTTTTTTCAATATTTATAGATAATGGAGAATTTAATGACTTTTCATTCTATTTATTGGTCTTAAAATATAGTTGTGATTTAGGAATTAAAAATTCACCTTCATTTCCTAGAGTAAGAGTTGAAGTGGAAATTGATCAAGGAACAACCAAAGGGTGATATTGTGCATATGAAATGGAATGAAATCATGTAAGTATATTTTTTTGTTAAATTTTTTTCAACTATATGAAAAGGGTGTTATAATAAATTATTTTTCAGTTATCATAATTTTGATGATATCAATGATCTTTTTCAATCCTCATTGTTTTATAAATTTATGATCGATAATTTTATCCTATTCATGTTCTCTTTAATTATTTATTAGAATTTAATAGATATATTTCTCTTACATGTCCATGTTTTCACATTCCATTTATGTTATTCTATGTCAAATCATAGAAATGAGTTACTTTGGGTAACTTTATTGTTTTTGAAACTCTTTTTTAATGTAGTTTAAAGTATTATTTTTTAAAATTAGGTTGTCTATGAAAGGAAATTTCAAGCATTAAATCTTTGATAACCCGAAATGAATCTTGTTGGAGAAATTACTTTTAAGGTTGGTAGAATGTATAACTGAATTTTTTGTGACATTATTTAAATTATTTAAATCATTACAATATTCTTCATTTCACACAACACTAAATATAGCTTGTGTTATATGAAAGCACTAAGTTTGTATTAAATTTCACAAAAAAACACAATTTATTCCTAAAGTAAACAGAACACAAAGACTATATTATGGAACATGCAATACTATTTCTGACTTGTGACAAACACAATGCGGAGTTCATTTGATAGCTTGCATTAAATTTCATGCCCAGTTTTATTGAACCACGCTATACTTTTAATATTTTTATTAAAATATTATTATAGTTTCAACCTAGCTATTAGAATGGATGTTATGAATAATATTAAATAAATTGTGAAAGTATTATTTACACTTGAATCCATTGGGTAAAAATTAGTTATAAATGATTGTAATAACTATTTGAAAATAAATAAATTCCTCTTTTAATAAAACTATTTTTCTATGTATAACTACTATTTTATCAAAATAAATTAAATGAACTATTTTATAATTTTTTAATAAAACATATATATTATATATTTAATAAATAATTTTTAAAATCACGAAATACATTTTATAGGTAAAAGATAAGAATAAATACAATTTTATAAATAAAAAGTGGTATTTTTCAAAAATATAATTCGACCACCTTTTAATGGAGGACTTATTTAAAATATAATTTATGAAAAATATATGATTTTTATTTGAAGAAAAAGATTTCTTTTTCTAATTGGAATATCCAAATTTTCCTTCCATAAATTTTTGGTATATTATTGAGAAGTTTCATGTTTTGATGAATGGTCTAAAATACTGAATTTTAATTAAAAACTTGTTTTTTTCTAACTTATTTATATTGTGAAAATATATTATGAATAGGTTTTAAATTATAATTAGTTCAATATTACATATATTAATTAGTTTTATTTAATTTTGACTTTTTAATAATTAATTTAGTTATAAAACACTTAGAAAACCTTTAAACATGTTTTCCCTTTAAAATTTGTTGTGTCATCCCATTTGTTGGATTATTTATAAATAAATTTCTTCTTCTTATTTTATAGGAATTTGGAAAAATGGATTTTATATTTGGAATTAACATAATTTAAAAATTCAAGTCAGTTAAAATTAGTATTTTTTCTAAAAATAATACTCAAATTAATTAAAATTAATTAAAGTGATTAAGGTAAAAACAAGATTACATAATGATTAAACGTATAATATATAATGTAAAAATTACCATTCAATTGTTTAATTTTTTCTTGAATATTTAAAACACTAAACTTATAAGGAATATAATGTTTGGTTTTATATTTTGGGGGACAATTAAATCATGGGGAATACATAAATCTTCTCATGAACACCTAATGCCTCATTTTCCCCACATAAAAAAAGTAATCCTCTCCCCCTCATCTTATTACACATCTAAATCCCATTTTCTCACCCAAAAACTTCACAAATAAACTCCCAACATCTCTAACCTAATCCTACATGCATCACATTGGGATTAAATACAACCACAGAATCCTATTGGTAAAACACAGAGTAACCCAATGGGGAGGTAACAAAGTTCAATAAGAACTTTTATTTTATTTAATTCTCCTCCCCATGAATTCATTTTATTACATGATTATATAATAACATAGGTATCATAATTCTATCGAGATGTTTTTATTCTATGGTTATGACCTACACTCACACACACATAAACCAAATGGGATACACAATCATCACATATGTGTATGGTGGATTATTACCTCACGAACCGAGGTCAATTATTAATCCATTTCCAAATTTCAAGGATGGAAATAATTATGGAATTATGGTTTTTATTTTAAAATTATGATATTTATAATGTATTTATTATTCTATAATTACTATTATTCTTTCTAATTTTTGGGAATATGATAACTTAGTTTCTGGACCTCTGGACCACCGCCTCCTCAAAGCGATGTGATTCGTTCAATCATTATATGTAATGTATTAAATATGGTTTAAGTAAAAATTTATGATATATATGAAATAAAAATGCTACATTAATTATAATATATTTATATATATATATATATATTTCATTTACATCCTTTGTTTCAATATGATAAGAAAACTGAAATAATGTTCATGCATACGAACAACTTTCCATCTCCAAAAACGGTGTATTCAATTTAATATTTATTTAATTAATATATTATTATAAATATTTATATAACAAATATATATGATATTTATCTAATTTTTTTATTCCTTAAATAAGTAAAATATTATATATTAAAGTGGATCGAGAATAAAAAGTCAAAATATATATGAAAAACAAAGAAGATATTACCCAAAACATAACATTGACATAAAATTGTTAATGAATGATAATTATATAGTCATAATAAAATATTATATTGTATGATAAATAAAAATATGTTTTATTGGTATATTAATAATTAATTTATACTCATTATTCAGTAGGTTTTTAATTGTTTAGAGAATGTAAATACTTAAGGTAAGGGTTTTTTCATCTGATGTTTATTTTTATGAGATATATGCAATATTCAACACTTATTCTTATTGGGTTGTGTATATAAATCACTATGAAATTATATATCATTAATTTCCATTATTTAATGATCTTAAAATATTCAATTGATTTTATTCTTTCATGTGTACCATGATTGAAAAGTTACTCCAGTAGTAAGGGTATTTCTTGTCCCACTTGTATTTCCAAGATGCCTATGTCTTATTCATCACTCATTTATTTTGTGTTATGTATATACATACTATGAATGTATTATATGATTATAATCCTTAAATTTATTACAATTAAAATATATATTGGTTGATATCTATTTTATGGGGTCTATGGTTTAAATGTTTTCAAATTGTTAAAGTAATTTTGTCTCAATTTTCATTCTCTGAGGAAAATACCATGTTATGAATCCATATTCTTCTATGATGTGTATATAATAACCTTTTACATGTTACTTCATGAATATATTTCTTTTAATTATATTTTTATCTTCATTTGATGTTATTATTTCTTGGGTATTATGATTCAATGTTACCAATTTGGTAATGGTTTTTTGCTAAAATCTCATCGTTTATCAAATTTTTTATGATAATGTGCTTCCATTGATGAAATATTATGATCAATATATCATGAAATCTAATGAATTTTATTATAATTTGGATATTAATGAAATAATAATAAAATTTCACTATTTCACACTCTTTTGTACTTAAAATGATTATGAGACTTTGTTTATTAATATCTGACTTTATTTCTTTCTTCGGTCAGAAATATGTTTTATTCACCACTGTTGTATTCTAAAAATGTTTCAAAAAATGGTTTTAAATTATAAATTTTGCTAAAATTCAAGAAAAAGGATTTAAAAATAGATATTTATGTTTCAAAGTTCTTTAAATGGCTCTCAAATATTCCTTTTTATGTTTTCAATGTTATTTTCAAAGAAAAGGGTTTTAATTTTTTATAAATATTTTTTCAAAGAGGAAATAATATTTTTATCAAGGAATGTTTTAAATTATTCTCAAGGCTTAATTCATATATTTTAATTTATTTTTTCAATAAAAAAGATATTGGAGATGTTATATTATTTCTAAAGAAATTTTATTTTCCTTAATAGCTGATCTAAGTGATCTTTCAAAATAAGTCTCTATAAAAGATGATATCCTTTGTTATAGTTATGATTTTCTAGGGATATGTTCCAAGGATATAGTTCATATTATTTCCCTAAATGGTTTTTTATGACATTATGTTTACAAAACCTTTTTCTTTTCCATGAGTAAACATTGTTAAAAAGAGATTTACATGAAACCAAAATATCTTTCATTGGTTATACCATAATAAATGCTAATGTAATCCGGTTCCATTCACGGGAAATTATTGGTAGAACTGATTATGAAACCTACCTCATTCTAAAGTCTATTACATGATAAAATGATTAAAATGCCCATTTGTTTAATTATTGATGATATGATGTCTAGAAAACCCTTCTCTTTTTATGGGTTATGATATGAAGAATGTTTTATTATCTTGTGGAACTTGTATATATGGTTTCATTATATGAAGGGTGGGAACTATATATCTCTACACTTAATTGAGTAATGATAGATGATATATGATTTCATAGGAAACATGGGTTGTATCCCAATCCCAAAAACAATAGGGTACACAGTTTGTATCCAAGGCTCACAAATAAGAGGGTTCATTGGTTGTAGCCCAAGACCATGACAATAGGGCACACATGTTTTTTCCAAAGCAATAAAAAAGTAGGTAAATGGGTGGGAATACTAATACCATAAAATAAGGATACATAGAAGGACACCATAAGACCAAACCAAGATATCACCAAGTAGGGAGTCTCATCCCTTCAACTAGAGGCTACACTGGAGGGAACACCATTCCCGAAATAAGAGGGTATATAGGAAGTATTTCAAAGCCCTCAACGAGAGGGTACAAGAGAGAGAACCCCATAAATGATATAAGTGGATACATGGTAGGGCATCCCAATCCTGAAAAAAGGGTACAAGCGAAGGAATCCCAACCCAAAAAGAGGAGGGTAAACATAATGGATTCCAAATCCTAAAACAAGTGGGTATACATGGTGGAATCTTATGCCTAAAGTGGGCACACAGTTGATTAGCACTGACCTAAAATTTTATAAATTTCTTGTTTAGTATCCTTGACATTGGATTTTTTATGCCTATGTGTATGCCACAATTCCATGTATTTTTTCTATTTTATTCTCTCATGGATTATTCTATTGATTCCCTTATCAGTCATGTCTTAATAAAATCCAATATTTATGCCATGATAATTGATTATGATCATTAATATGCATGGTATCATCTTATAATGTTTTGATAATGTTCTCAAACCCTTATACTCTTTTTTTTATTATATATCTCTCTTTTTTACCCTTACTAAGAATCTAATATCACCTCTTTCATAGGTTTTCTTTTCCCAAGTTCTGAAGAAAGGATTTATGTTTGAGTAATAAAGGGGTTAGTCTTTAAGGGAGATTTTGAAGATCATTAACCATCTTAGAAGATTATGTTTCCATATTTTGAAAGACACTAAAATTGTATAGTCCTTATGAATTTATATTTCTAATTTTCTCAATATTCATATGCAATGATGTAATATTAATATAAGTTATGTTTTTTCACTATATTTTTCTTGTATTAAAAAATGAAAAGTAATTTAAAAATAATAAATCATCTCTTATTCAACCTTATCTAGTAATCTATATAAACATGATATCATTTAATTAATTCTTGGAAATTCAATATATATATGTAAAACATGTGAATTTTTAAAAAACACCAGAATATATCATAATAATAGTAATGAGAATCTAAGCTGTGACCAAGGAAACATTGACCTCAGTGATCAACCAACTCATTGTAATAAATCATGTAGTCTAGTAGTGAAAGGGTCATAGTGTAATGCAATGGGAAATATGCATGGAAATCCATAGTAAATGATTATATCCAAGTCAAAGGATATTTTCTAATTTAGTCATGATAAAATCATGACTATGCCTAATGGGGTGCATCCTTGGTGACACAAGTATGAAAACATCAAGATGGATCCAAGGAGTGTATCTGAGGAATCCAAGAATCTGATAAAATATTGAAGGGATCTTATAGAGTCCTGAGGGGAATATTATAATGTACATAGACCATGTACCAAGGTGGGTATCTCCCTTCAAAACTTCATCCATGAATCAAATTGTATTCTTATGTGTTCTAAAGGAATTCCCTCATGAATCAAAGGTTGTCTCATGTCCAACAACTCCTATAAAAATAAAAATGCCCATATGTAATAAGAACGTATACAAATTTAATTATTTAATTTAGTCCATTAAATACTCTTTACAATATGTAATATATTGGTTTTATTCTATTTCTATTCATCCCAAATGAAAAGGAAAATTAAGGACATGCAATATAGATACTTGACCTTAGTAATCCCATAACTGATGTCATTGTACCATTTCATTGGAACAGGTTATAAGGAAAAATAGCCCAAAAGGAATTATTATATTATTTTCCTTGGCAAAATCTATACACACATGGGTCTTACATTAAATTTTAATGAAAAAAATTTAAACATAGTTTTTAGGATAACTTTATTCCAATGAGAATATAATTTTTAATCATTCCTAGTAAAATTAAATTAATTGTTTGGAAAGAAAACAAATAAAGGGTGAGATAAAATTCTCATTAAGGGTTACATATAATATAAATAATTACAATTAAAAGAGAATAATAAATATGAAATGTTAAATAAAAAAACACACATTCCATGTAATCAATGAACTGATAGGAAATGAATAAAAATATTAGATGATATAAAATTTAACACACATGTAATTTAAACAAATGGATAAGGGATAGTCAAAATATCAATCTAAATAACTGAAAAAACATAAACTTTTTTCAATAAACTGTGACCAAAATACAATAATATATTTTTCTCTTGGTTAAAATCTCATTGATAGTAATGATAACAAAAATACTAAATAAAGTAAATTCTTAATTATGGGACATCATGTTTTATAGGCACATGCTAATTTTACCACAAATATAAATCCAAAAGAAATCTTAAACATATATTGTGAAAACCCCTTGGCAAAGTCTATCTTACTAATTGATCTCATGAGACAACTAATGAATCAAGGGGTTTTCATTAACTGGTATCCAACTTGTGTCTTGTAGGTTCATATGATTCCTTATATATTGAATAATAGATTTAATTATTGAAAAATTTTAATTATCAAATATTCATATTGATAAAAGGATACAAGTTTATTAATATTTCTCCACTTGACCAAATAAATTTCAAATTAAACATTGTTTGTAAAAAATTTATATGGGTTGGGAAAAAATCATATCCAGGATAAATAATCGTGATATTTAGAAGGACTTAATGTTTAATGGGAAATGTAAAGAGAATAAGTGGAAGGGTAGTCAATGTATACAAAAATAATTCAAGGAAGAGAATTTCAATACTATACGTAATTTTAATAAATCAAGAGAAATATATATGTTGAATAAGGATGGTATCAATATGATATATAACTATTGAAGTAAGAATAAATGGTTGTCATCATTCATGAAATAATAAGATATTTAAAAACATTCTTGGGGAAAATCAAATTTTAATTTTGATTTTTTTTAAAACAGATTTATATGAAAATAACTTTTAATAATATTATCATTACAAAAGTATTTGTAAAACTGTATTGTAATATTCAGTGAACTTATTGTGGGATACTCTATACATGCCATAAAAGGTAAAAATAACATTCATTTTTAATTGTAAAAAAGGTTATAAAAGTTCTATATTTAGAAAGAGATAAGAATATTCATTTTGAAAAATTTGTAAATGAGTAAGGGGTAAAAAAAATTTATTAAATCATTTTGAAAAGGTTAATTTTTTTTTGAAAAATTGTGTGTAAAACATGGTTTTGAGAAAAAAATAAATTTCCAACTGAAGAGAGAAATGAAGTAAGGTTTTCTTAAAAACATTTTGAAAAAATAATTTGTACCAATGAGTGAAAAATGATAACATTATCTGAAAAATATAATTAATTACCATATGAGAATATAATTGAAGAGTTTATTAAATAATGCTAAAAAAATTCCATTAATTGGAATTCAAGAATAAACAATCATGAAAAAATAAGATCATGATAGAAACCCAAAAAATTATCATATTAAGGAAGTGAGACTTAATAAATGAATAGATTATGTGTATGAATAGTAAATTCATATAAAAAAATATTAAATATATCAATATTTATTCAAATTAGTTATACCCACAATCATATAATATCAATGATAATGAGAAAGTAATGTAACCCAATAAAAATATATTGAGTTCTGAAATTTATTTACCACTCAGTACGATATTTTTCAGATCCCCATAGAAGAAATAATTCAAATTTGAACTAAAAATAAAATTAATAGTTAAGTATTAATGTTATTAAAGTTTAAATGGGTATTATATACACAAACATAAAATAAAATAGGAGCATAAAATTACCTTATGCCTCAACAAAATGAAATTGAGATGGAGTCCCTTAGGTTACGCTTACTTTTGGTTGAACTCTCTTTAAACTCTTGTATAATGGTTATAATCATGTAATTAACATAAAAATTAATTGTATTCATTTTTATAATATCATATATGATTATTTTATAAAATTTCATCAACTTTTTGTTAATAATGTTTCATTATTTTCACTGTTTCGTGTTTGTATTAAATTGTTTTACTAGTATGCTTTAACTTGTAATTTTTTTCCTTTTATATAGATCGTGATTCCATCTTATCGAGAATGTAAGACACGATTAAAATATAATGAAAATTCATTACATGCATATATATATATACATATTTTTATCCATAATATTTAGTGATAATATATTAAATGCACCATTCATATAGACAGTAGGCATATGAACGCATGAACACTGTTTCATTTTCTTGTCATATTAAGTAATGAAATATAAATGCAATATATTTAAATTATAATTATAGTATCATTTTAATTTAATATTTATCACATATTTTAATTAAAACCATACTTAATACATTTTATTTAATTTTTGAATGAATCAAATCACCTTGAAGAGGCAGTAGTCCATACGTCCACAAATGATGTTATCATATTCCCAAAAAATAGATACCATAAAGGTATGTGTAATATAAAATTTAATGAACAATAAATAAATCATAAATATAATATATATCATATAAAAACATTATTTAAATTATAATTCTCAACATTTAGAGGTGGTAATAGAAGAACAAACCACATCATTTGGTGAGGCGGTAGTCCACCGTATGCAAGAACGATGATTGTGTATCCCATTTTATGGAAGTGTATAAATTTTTAGATAGAAACCATATCATATAAAAATATAAGTATATATAATATTCTGAGGATTTTATATAATCAATATATATGAATAATTTAAGGGATGTATAAATAAATAAAACAAAAGTGCTCATTATAGAACATCACCTCTTCTTTGGGAATCTACTTTGGGTTTATAACAAAAGCCTTCGTTGATTTTATTTATATCCAAAATATGCATATATTATGAGTTAAAGTAAGTTTAAAATTAATTTTGGATGGTTTCTTCATCCAAATGGCATTAGAGGATTGAATATGTGATGGGGGGGATGAGTTCCTTTTTATAGTGGAGGAGGTTTGACGTTCTGGTAAATACAAAAAAATGTAAACACTATTAAAAGATTTTCCTTATATAATGTCCCATAAATAATGTACCATTTTAGATACAAGATGTTATATGGCCAGAATATGTCCATACAATGGGTTTTGGATAATTTTCTAGGTTATTTTTACCCTTAATATTAATGTTTATTTCCTTGATAAGCTTAATTGTACCTTAATTACGATATTTAATGTTAATTTCTTTCGCTAATAATTTTTGTCAAAAAAAATTTGGAACATACTATAAATTATAACTTATTATGATACAAAAAATGGAATCCAATTTTACAAATTCCAATCACATAAGTGTTAGCAATTTATTTAAAATTAGTCCCTCATACGGAATGAGAAAGTATACTTTTATAGTAAAAATGTTCAAAGATTTATTTTGTTATAATTTATACATTTATTATAAAAAGGATTTCAATGAACTGAAAATGATTAATATATGTATAAGTCAACTAATTATTCTTTAAAAATAATTTAATATATAATTTAATATTATAAATTTTTTATATGGAAAATGATTTTTCAATTAAAATTCAATATTTTTCTCTATTCATCAAAAATGGAATCTTCTCTGAGAAATACCAAAAAATAACCCTAATATAATTTTAGAAAATATTATTAAAAAATTATGTTTATTTTTTAAAATAGAAAATATTACAATTCAAAATTTTATTTTGAAAAAAATTGTGCCATTATAAGGCAGAAAATATGCCTTTGTAAAAATACAAATTTTTATAAGAAACATTGGATTTGTTATTATCTTATGCCTATAAAATTTATTTGATAAATGTAATTTTTTAGGGAATATATAATATATAAATTTTATTGATATAATTTACTAATATAAATTAATTTTATTTTTTTAATATAATTAGCCATTAGATGAATAAAAATGGTTTTTCATAAAAACATTTCTTTTATATCTAATTGGTTTTTATTTTCATTTAAAATTAATTGGTAAGCAATAAATTAAAAACTATTTTAATAATATATTTAACATTATTTAAAATCACTAATTTAATGGCTATGATATAATGGTCATTTCAAAGAATAACATTAATATTATTTGGTAAAACTCGGTCTTTCTTGTAACACATGCTATTCCAAAAACTCATTGTTGCGTGTGACACATGTTAACTCAATATTATTTGTATTGAAAGCTATATAATAGATTAAATTTATTTAAACTAGTAACAATATAGAAATTAATTGAGAGGTTATATGCTAATTTTTTCATTTCATACATGTTATCGACTAAATTATTATTCTTTTAGAGTTTTCTAGGTGTTACATACTTACCACCTTAAATACATTGTGTCCTCGCAATTTAGACACGATATTAGTAATTCAGGATCTAATTTTTTGAAAATTATTTTCTTAAAAACCCACATCATAAAAGATTTAATAAATTATCATCATAATAAGGGATTATGGTTGTCACGAACCAGCTCATGTCGACCTTGACCCGGTTACCTAGGCTAGCTCGTGACATGTCCCGAGAGGCATTCCAGATCCACCCAGGATGGCGAAAAGCAATAACGGCATCAATACAGTTCATAAGGGAATGATTTATCCCATATATAAACAATCAACAAAGAGAGGAAAGAAATGGACTGCCCAAAAATACATTTATATAAAAATTGAAGTGAACATTATTTTTACAAGAAACAGAATGTAAAACTAAACAAACCACTCAACTGACCAAAATAGATAACCAACTAACTCAATGTAAACCCGATGGTAACTCTCCAGCACAATGATCACACATCTCCCAAGGTAATCAAACACAACCTGAAAACTGCACAAGGGCTAAAAACAGAAGAAGACTATAGGTGTGAGTATTAAAACTTAGTAGGTTATCCCGATATTATATTACCAATGCACATTCTTCAAAATAAAAGAAACATCAATTCCAAGTTTGAAATACAAATATAAAGGTATGTTTTACAAATGAAGTCCCAGGCTATAAAAAATTTTACCAGACAAACAGTTGAATTGTTTATAAACTATAATGCTAGTAAAAATTTTCGAAGAGGTGAAACTTAAAAATGGAAATAGTTTTCAAGAGGGATGCTTTATAGAATTTACACTTTTAAATAAATAACACACACTACTGAATTCAAAAACATAACACACTGTATGCCGACGGTGAGTACAATATAGCCAATGAGCATACCTCATGGGAACACCCCTAGCCACTAGTTAGTTGGGAACCCCAGGTACCTCGTATCTTGGTGAAATTAACCATAATAAATATTTGGTCTCATGCACATGATACACTAGTAGGGATCATACCAATAACCTAGTGATCCCCCAACAACATCATTGTTATAGTTTAGTTGGTGTTGTCATCGTCAATCTTGCTACGTGAAACAGGGGCCAAACCCCACGAGATCACTAGCATACTAGTACACGTCTTCCCCCTAGATACCCAGGATTCCCTTTAGTGATCAGTCATGTTACATATATTATAAAATAATCTTTTGATTAAAAAAATCCATTACCAAACCATAAACACACAAACATCCCAAAAACATGATTTATATTTATTTCATGAGTCAGTAAACCAGTAAAATGATTCACAAAATAATTTCAAGGAGTATAACGAGTCCTTGAACATAAAATCCATTCAAAAATGCTCTTTTAAGTCACCAAAACCATAAATAACATATCAAACTTGATTTGGAAGCCACAAAACCATTTATTAAATCAATTTAATGTACCATAAAATGGTCCCAAAGGATAGAACATGAAATACACAGGGAAACCATTTTTACAGAAAAACATATGCCAAACGTGCCTTTAAGACATTCTCAAAACTAAAATTTGACCAGGGTATGCATTTAACTTTTATTAAGGAGGTATATACACACAATTTATAGCATATAACCACGCTCATAAATCCCTTAAAACACTTAGGTTACATGTTCAAAACACATCCATTTTCATAAGGATGATAAACAGGCCATTTTCCGATAACTCGGGCCAAAATATGTTGTAAACCAAACCCCATTTGATT
Source organism: Viscum album (assembly GCA_963277665.1). Taxonomy (NCBI): domain Eukaryota; kingdom Viridiplantae; phylum Streptophyta; class Magnoliopsida; order Santalales; family Viscaceae; genus Viscum; species Viscum album. The sequence goes on along the minus strand of OY728165.1, from coordinate 1,889,977,549 downwards.
ATAAAACCAAAACCAAATTTGAAAGATATATAAGGACCCAAAAATATAATTTATCATTCTTCCAATTCATTTATAAATCCAAACAAATAATTTTTAAATCACACATAACACCGAAAATCCAAACAGGCAATTTATCGAACACATGACATGCCCTTTTTAAACGAAACAATTTATTTTAAGAACATGAAAAGGAATAAAACAAAAATTTCATGATATATTGTAATCGATATAATGTAAAATTATCAAAATAACATAAAAAGGTTCTAAACCTCACAAAACTATTGCGAAATATAGAGGAACATTTAAACAAACACATGGTGTTCACTTTTATGAAAAAAACCAGACTACCTCTCACAATACAAGGCTTAAACACCTATTTTTTACACCAAGAAAATTATCAAAAGGATGAAAACAAAAATAAACATATATATCAGATGTGAAAAATTATAAAATGATGAAACTTAAATTATAAAGGCATGTTCAAGGGATATCCTACCAAAAATCCTTGGCATAATGGAAACTCACACCCAATATCACCATCCGTGGGTTTAAAAACAGTAATCCTATGATGACCAGCCCCAAACGAACCAAAAACCTAAAAATATCATGGGATAACATAACCCTATATCGATAATTACTAGGGGAGAATATAAAACCAAGAAATAGTGAAAGGAGGAAGAAGAGGGATGATAAAGGAGAAGGAATCACCCCTTTTCAACTAGAAAACTCTTCATCATCCATTAGATCTGAACCCTTAGAGAAATGGGAATGTCTTGGAACTTACTAGATAGGATTATAAGGTCAGGAAGAACTAGGGAAATAATATTTTTTTGGAAAAATAGTAGGAATTGAATGATTTATGTCTGAAACAATTTACCTTATCAATTCTAGATGATTTTGAGGAAACCTGAGAACCTTTTCCCTAGTATTCGATTCAAATGAGATCCAAAGAGGTATCCTAGATAATGGGAGGTGATACTAGGTATTTTTTCTTATAGTGGGAGGTAGAGTCTCAGAAAAATATTAAATAATGAAAAAGATATAAAAGAAAAAATTTATTTTTATAAAACAAGAAATGGGCCCATGGGCAGGCCCAATACCTAAATTAGTAAACCAAATTCACTATGATTAAGAATTATTAAGGGTTATAAAACGATATGGTGGTTTGAAAATATCATTGGAGTAAAATTATGAAGTTTAATTTGTGAAAATTTTTGAAAAACAAAGGATTTGTAAAAGAAACAAATGTGGTTTTTAAAAGAAGAAATGGGCTCCCGATGGGTCCAAATCATAAAGTAACCAACCTCTCTCCAAAAACTCCAAAACATGCAATGGGGAATCCAAATTAGAGTTATTAGAAATATATGGTAGTTCAAAAGTCAAATTTAATCTCACACTATGCCCAAGAAAAGGATCTGTATTTTCAATGAATCAGATCCAAACCATGATAAGAAAAAAACTGGTGTGATAATTCTCCCCACCATTAAAGCTTTCCACCCCTATAAAGCCGTAACACTTTTAAACTGACATAAAAATACATAAGGATTCCTTATAAAAATAATACAACCTTAAAATATAAGGAAATATCTTTTAGAAACAATGTCACTTAATACTCTTGCCCAAGAAAACACCAACTCACAGCCTCTTCCGGTGAATCAACAGAAAGATCAAGCCACCACCTCCACAACCAAGCCAAGAACTAGATTGTTGTCCCTTCTTCAAATGAACCCAAAAATCACCCAAACCATAGTTCATTCACAAAATCTAATGAAATGTGGTGGAGTTTAGAATGGTATCCCCACCATTAAATCACAACTACCATATGAAAAATCCTAAAGGAAAGATCATCAAGACCCATAGTGGGTATCCCCACCATTAGATACCAACTGGAAATGAACAAAAAAATTATTCAAAATGAACTAGAATTGGGATTCACATGGACAGGACCACCAAAACTCTCCCACAACAACCTAAAAACCCAAATTAATAGGGTTACAACATGAATATCTAAACCACCTAATCCAGAACGGATTGGATAAGAACTGGCCCAACATTTTTTCCATGGATATGGACCCCCACCACTCAAGGAGGGGAGGGGAGGGGACCCAATAATTAGGACAATGAAACCACAGAAAAAGTAACTACCCAAAACTCTCCAACTATGAATAGGTAACACCTATACCACACCTAAATTTTACAGGTGGTCCAAACAGAGACATTGATCGAAAACACACATCATTGATGTCATAACCATAGATATTGTGTGAGGGGTAAGTCCACCACTCTTATTGTGAAAAAGGGAAATTCACATTAATGAGGAACCCAAATAGATAAATAGAAACTATCATACCACAATGGTATAGGAAAGATCTTAGTCAATCTCCCCACATCTCTGTAGATTTCTTGACTGCGTGAAAAGATTCAGTCTGAGGCCAATGGATAGAGCCCTGAATCTTGAAGCATGTGTAGCACCACAGTCAGGTGCTAAGGATAAAACAACTAAAAAAACTCACTTTCTCAACAAAACAACTTCATCTAAATAGGAACTCATAGATACATATCAAAATTATATCTCACTATAAATGAGTAGAATAATGGGCAAGCAATACAACGAAACACAGTAACATCACTGAACACAATTTCTATGTCCAAAAGAACTATCATGACCTCGAAGTACTATAAATCAATCCCAAACTGATCTCTATTTCAAATAACTGGATGAGGAATTATTTGTGGAGGTGGATCTATATTGTGAAACATGAGAAATAATCCATAGTTTTATTAATTGGAAATATTGAAAACATAGAACTATCTCTGGTCACATCACGACATCCAACACATCTTTAGAAACCCAATGACATTACTTCAAAGCTGAGCCACCATCAAGATCTCATCTTAAGATGCAACAAGAGTATGACTTCTGGATCACATGGAAGCATACTCAATAAAACAATCTTCTAAGACATAGAAAAAAATATCCACATAATGATTTCTTTATAAACAAAGTCCAAAATTTTTGAGCTCAAAACACTTTCGAAAAACAAAGTAATTTGGTGGCTTTCCATATTCACCGATGGTTTTTCACCAAGTCTCACCCACATGGACATTTCTATGCCACCTAGGCCCCCAAACACCATTCCATATAGTCCATACATCTAGATATTAATAAAACCATTCATGTGAGAACCCATGAAAACACAAAAGGCTAAAACAAAACAATAACATTCCAAAAAAACGTGTACCTTCTTAAGGAAAACTAACCACCAAGTCAAAAACCCTTTTCTGATTTTACAAAACAAAAAACACATCATCAAGAGACATTCTCATAAAAAATGTACCCCTTTTCATTTTTAAAAACTTTTAAAACAACCAAGCTACTCCAAACAACCGCCTCCCATTTTCTGAAATTCAGCAAGGTATATTTTTATAATCCAATGTCCATTGAGACCAATACCTTTTCTAGGAAAACACCAACCACTCAACCCCAATTTTGAAAACTAATTTATCAGATTCAAAAACATTTTAACATCCCAAAACACCCCTTTTAAAACAATGATTTTGAATCACCTTTAAATGATTTACAATTTAAAAAAAATTATTCAAACAAACCATAAGTTTAGATTATGGATAATCTAATATTGTTAATTCATTTCCACTTCCTTCACAAAATTTGTTTAAAAAACACATCCTTCCCAAAAACCATTCTTATATTTAATTTTTGAAAAACCCTTATACAATTTTCCAAAATCCAATCCTTACTTCATAATCCATTTCCATAATTATCACATAACTATTTTCAAAAAAAATTCTGAATTCAATAAAGGTCCACGAAACTAACATAAGGGAACTAGTGTCAGTGGGTGACTTGACCATATAGTTGGTGGCCAAATGTCAAACACAACACCAACACAGAGAGACTTATTAGGACGATGCATTGGCTCCACAAGGCTTTATAGTCCATGTGTTCTCACAGAGGCCATTAGATAGACTCCCCTTGTCATATCCCAACACCAAACAATCAACAAGAACAAAGGACACTAACAAAACTGGAATTCCCATGGAAACCTGAGGATCAGAACGAGCAAGAGTTCATGACGCTCTTCCCAAACTTACCCCTTAAGTCCAAAAAATCCTACTCCATCTACCTTGACATCCCCAAAATAAGAAGGGTGATCTAAAAAGAAAGGTATTTTATGATTTTACCTCCTCTATTACAATTCTGTCACAAACCAGCCCGAGTTTACCATGAACCGGTCACCCAGGCTAGCCTACGACATGTACCAAGAGGCATTCGCGATCCACCCGGGAGAGATAAAAGACCCAATGGAATCAATAGAGCACACAAGGTAATGATTTTTCCAATATATATACAATAAAAAACAACCGAAAGAAATGGACATCCCAAAATACATTTATATAAAAATTGAACTGAACATTATTTGTACAAGAAACTAAAAGTACAACTAAACCAACAAATCAAATAAACAAAACCAATAACCAAATAACTCCATGTAACCCCACTATTCACACTCCAACATAATGATCACACAACTCCCAAGGATATCAAACACAAGCTGAAACCTGCACAGGGGCTACAAACAGAAGAAGAATATTGGTGTGAGTATTAAAAATCAATAGGTTAGTAAATATTGTATTCCCAATTAACATAATTTAATAAAAGAAACATCAATTTCATGTTTTAAATACAAATATAAAGGTTTTTTCCAACTGAGATCCCATGCTATAAAAAAATTACCAGACAAAAACATGAATGTTTTATAAACAAGAATGGTAGTAACAATTTTCAAAGAGGTGAAACTTCAAAATGAAAATAGTTTTCAGGAGGGATGATTTAAAGAATTTACACTTTTAAAAAATCACATAAATTTCTGAATTAATCAACCAAATGCACCATATGCTGACAGTGATTAAAAAATAGCCAATGATCATAAATCAAGGGAACACCCCTAGGCACTAGTTAGTTGTGAGACCTAAGTACCTCGTATCTTACTGAAAGTAACCATAAAAAATGTTTGTTCTCATCCAAACAAGCCACTATTAGGGAGAATACCTATGAACTAGTGGTCCCCCCAAAAAATTATCATTATATAATAGTTAGTGTTTAAATCGTCAATCTTTCTACATGAAACATGGGCAAAACCCCCAAGGGATCACTAGCATACTAGTACACATCCAACCACCTAGGTATTATGGATTCCCTTTAAAGATCAATAAAGTTACACATATTATAAAATAAACATTTGACATCAAAATTATATTACCAAACCATAAACACACAAACATCCCACAAACCTGGTTCACATTTCTTTCACGAATCAATAAACCACTAAAAAGATTCATAAAATAATTTCAAGGAGTATAACGAGGCCTTGAACATAAAATCCATTTAAAATTATCTTTTAAAGACACAAAACCATAAATAACATAACAACCAAGATTTATAATCCCCAAAACCAATTAATAAATCAATTTCATAGACCCTAAAATTTCCCCAAAAGATAAAACAAGAAATACACATGGAAACTATTTTTACAAAAAAATGCCATACGAGCCTTTAAGCTTTCTCCAAACTAACATTTGACTAATGTAAGCATTTAAATTTTATTAAGGAGGTATATAAAACCATTTAAAGAATAAAACCACATTCATAAATCCTTTAAAACAATCCAGATATATATTCAAAACACAACCATTTTTATAAGGATGTGAAATGGTCCATTTTCCGACAACTTGGGCCAAAACATGTTGTAAACCGAAACTGATTAGTTTGTAAAACAAAATCCAAATTATAAATACATATAAGGATGAAATAATAACATTTATCATTCATAAAATTCATTTATATATCAAAACAAATAATTTTTAATTCACACATGACACATAAAAGCCAACTGTGAAATTTACCGAACTCATGACATGCCCTTTTTGAACAAAACTATTTAATTTAAGAACTTGACAAGGAATAATACACCAATTTAATTACATATTTAATTATTGATACTATAAAATGTTAAAAATAACATAATCCTGAGTCTAAACCTCACAAAACTGTTGCGAAAGATAGCAGAACATTTAAACAAACACTTGATGTGCACTTTTATGAAAAAACAACACTAACATTCACAAAACATGGCTTAAACCACCATTTTCAAACCAAGAAAATTATAAAAAGTCTGAAAAACAGTAATAAACATATATATCATATGTGAACAATAATAAAATGATGAAACTTAAATGATAAAGTCATGTTCATGGAATTTACAACCTCAAATCCTTGGTGTAATGGAAACGCAAACCCAACTCCATCCGAGGGTTTACAAACACTAAAACTACGATGACCAACACCAAACAAAAAAACCCCCATAAAAAATCATGGTATAACTGAACCATATTTCTATAATTACTAGGGGATATTATAAAACCAATAATTATTGAATGGAGGAAGAAGAGGGAGGATAAAGGAGAAGGAATCTCACCTTATCAACTAGAAAACTCTACATCTTCCATTAGATATACACCCTTAAAGAAAAGTTAATGGCTTGGAACTTCTTGGGGAGGATCCTAAGGTATGGAAGAAAATGATAATGAATATTTTAGGGAAAATAGTAAGGATTGAATTATTTATGTATGAAACAATTTACCATTTAAATTCTGGATGATTTAAGGAAGCCTGAGAACTTTTGAACTAATATTCAATTCAAATGAGCTCCAAAGAGGTAAAATCGATACTAGGGGTGAGTCTAGGTATTTTGGCTTCTAGTGTGAGGTTTAATCATCGAAAAATATTAAACAATGAAAAATATATAAAATAAATAATTATTTTTTTAAAACTAGATATGGGCCGATGGGCTAGCCCAATACCTAAATAAGTATCCCAAATTCACCATTATTATGAATTTTTAAGGGGTAAAAAAGGATATGATGGTTTGAATATGTCAGTGGAGGAAATATATGAAGTTTAAGGTGTGAAAATAGTTGAAAAAAGGAGTTATAAAAGAAACAAATTTGGTTTTTCAAACTAGAAATGGGCTCACGGTTGGCCCTAATCATTAATTAACCACCCTATCTCCAAAAACTCCTAAACAAGAAATGGGGATCCAAAATTAGGGTGATTAGACATATATGGTAGTTAAAAAATCAAAATTAATCTCACCCAACACCCAGTAAAAGGATGTGGATTTTTATTAAACCAGATAAAAACCATGAAATGAAAATAAAAAAACCTGGGTGTAAAAGTGGTAAGTATAATGGATATACATAATAACATATAACTAGATTTATATATAGAAGAAAATTAGTGGGAAGTGAATATATTGACATGGAGGAAAAGAGTAAAAATTTATAGAGTGTGTTTGAGATCACTGGTCATAAACAAGTTAATACACAGTGATACATTTATTGGATAAAAAATATAAATATGTAATGATTTAAAAGACTATCATTTCTCAACAAAATGAAATTATTCGTAAAATATTTTGGATTCATGATCATTTCTATAATTTTGAGGAATTTTTTTATTTACTAAAAAAATTTGTAACAATAATTACTTGATATATTTGAATTTTATAAGAAAAATTTAATATTTTGGTTCTTCTTCAATGAAATTAAAATTCATTCATTAATCCGAGAAATGGATATTCAATAAATGAAATTTTATTTATGAAGAAATAAAATTCAGATTTAATGTATCAAAAAACAAGTATTTATATTTCTCTAGATATTTTCCAAATCCAATATGGTTAGCACAAGTTCTCTAATATAGTAAATTATTACCTTAACCTCAAAATTTAAAGATACTAATTCATCAACAATATTTATTTTATTAATTTTTTAATAAATGGATTATTAATGAGGATAGAACATAGGTTAGTGGTAGGCACAAAACCCTTATTTCACATTGATCACGAGTTCATTCACCAATTCCTTTCTATATTTGATGGGTCATTACCCTTTATGCATTTTTTCCTTTTTCTAAAACCATATTAATATGATTCACAAAATTAATTTGATGGAAATCCATGAAATTTAACCATTAAATGGAATTTTAGCTAAGGTATTCAATAAAATCCCAAAACAAAAATACATAAAACATTTCTTTTATCATGGGTCCTTATTTTCTCTAGTTTTAATCATTTAAAATTGTTAATTTACTTGACTAATTCTTAGGTTCCCCACATTTATGTAAAAACACTATAAATACATACTTCGGATGAATTTTTTTCCTTTCATCAAAATCTATGTTTTGTTTCCCACAAATTTATTTATTTATTCACTTATTTACCACACAAAAACTATTTCCCCATTTCATTAAGAAATATTCTTGGGTGTATCCTTCCACATATCTTGTATGATGGTAATTGATCGTTTTTTCTCCATGGTCTCTACCACTCAAGCTATTAGTGAAATCCATCATTATTATATTTTGTGAGTCTCGGATTTCGTGTAGGTAAATTTTGATAATCATATTTTGAAAAAATTGATTATAAATGAGAATTATATCTTTCATTCCTTTAAACATCCCATTTTTCTATTCATTTTCACTACATTTTGCTTCATGTTTATTATTAAAGTGATTCCTTTTGGTTCCAACTGTTGACTAAAACCAAAAATCAAAGTTTGAGTCAAAATTATCATAGTGTAAAAACTGTATAATCATTTTTAATATGTGTAAATATTGACCCATTATTGTCAATCTAAGACACCAAAGCATTATCCTTTGTCGTGAATAATCATTATCTTCAAAAAATCCATCATATTGGTTTGTAAGGTAAATGTGAATTATCTTATGCATATATTTTGGGTGTATCAAAACATGTGTATAATTTGGACTATATTAATGCAGCAGGTTATGATAATTTTGTATTAGATGTTCCTTTATTGAAAGTATTGCCCCAAGGTACTTACTAGTTAGAACCACGTCTAATTATAGTATCAAAAAGGGAATTATTTCTAATAAAACAAAATAATTTCTATATAAATAATATTTTTAGATGTTTATCTATAATTACATTAAAATTATACTTTAGATTTATGTTCTCTAATATATGTTTTCCAAAAAATAGTTTCCAAGGATTCTAATAAATTTCCATTAATACCAACTATGGTGACCTAAAACCAGTAATCCCAGATATAGTGTCATGCTACCATTTCATTGGAATACAATACAAAGAAACACATCCCATATGACTAATTGGTTTAGTAGCCTTGTTAAATGGGTTACATATACGCGTCTTCCATTATATTTGAATGAAAAAATTATAACATAATTTTTTTGATCATAACTTTATTCCATCTAGCATATCATTTTATTTTTTTCTTATTAATCTTCATTGAATCCTGGCGAATATAATCCAAAAATGGGTGAGCTAAAATCTTTAATAAGGGTTATGTACATCATAAAAATAATTAATCAAAAAACATAATAAATATAATGAGTTAAATTATTTAAAACACATTCCATGCAATCAATAAACTAAAATGGTGGTTTAAAACAATATGGAATGGTAAATAATAAAACAAACATGATATTTAAATAACTAAATAAGAAATAATAAATATAAAATGGTAAATTACTGATAAAACCTACCATTTAATTAGTAAAATAGGAATTAAAGGAATTCATATATTTCTTCATAGAAAAAATCTCATGTATAATAATAATATTTAAATACTAAAGGAAAGAAATGATTAATTATCATACATCAAGTTACCCAAGCAGTTGATACCTTTACTATCAAGATATATCATTAAGATAGTTGAAAACATACTTGGTGAAAACCTAGTGACTAAGGTTATCCAACTAGTTCGTCTTATGAGACTATGGATGCATTGAGGAGATTTCATTAACCGGTATTGAAATCCTGACTTGATTGTCAAAATCATTCCTCATATATCAAATAATTGATTTAATTAATGAATAATTTTCCTTATCAAAAATATGTATTTAGTAAAGGATGCGTATTTTTCATTATTTACCTAGTAAATCAAATAACTCTAAAAGTAAACACCCTATGTAAAATGATATACAGTTTAGGAAATATTCATTTCCATGATAAGTAATCTAGATATTGAGGGGAAAATTAATGTTCAATGGTAACTGTAATGTGAATAACTAAATGGGGGGTTATTCACTACAAAAAATTATTCAAGGATGTTAATTTTAATACTAACCTAAAATAGAATAATCATAAGACATCTAGTGGAAGAATAAGGATGATATAGAATAATTGGTTGTTGTCAAGGATGAAAAAAAAGATCATTAAAAACATCCTTGATAATAAAATATCGTTTTCATTTTGAAAAACATTTTGAAAGTAATTTTCTTTGAATATTTATTTTTTAAAGAATTATTTCAAAATATATTTAAAAAATTTAAATTTATGCTTCAAAGAAATGATGGTGGGTAATTTAATACATTTATTATAAGGTAAAAAGAATATTTATTTTTCACGGTAAAAAAGACAAAATACTGAATTTTTCTGAAGGATACATTAATATTTATTTTGAAAAAAATTATTAGAGGAAAAATTGTAAAAATAAATTTAATAATTCATTTTTAAAAGGTTAAATAGATTTGTTATTTTTAAAAAAAAAAAATTTGAGGGAAAATAGATTTCCAACCGAAGAGAGATATGAAATTGGGTTTTCTAAAAAAATCTAAAAAATTTCATGTCCCCATTTTTGGAAAAATTGTTCAGTTATCTGAAAAAATATAATTACTAACCTCGGTAGAATAAAATTAAAGTGTTTATTAAAAAATTATAAAATACTTTCCTTTAATTCAGGTTCAATAATATGTAATCTTGATTAAAATTTGATTATGGAATAAAACCTTAAGATGATCATAATGTTGATGTGATAATTGATAAATAAATCGATTATTTGTATATAATATATATATAAAATAAAGTAATAATATATTCATCATCAGATAGTAAAAATAATTATACACATAATCATAGAATATTAATTAAAATGTTGAAGTAATATAACCCAATGAAAAAGAATTTATACATGAAATTTCATTATTACATCGTAGCAATAAGTTCAAATACCCTATCATTAAATAATTAAGATTGAAACTGAAAATTCCAATAATTTTGAATTGTTAATTATATAAAAGGCCAATGGGGCAATATATACACCATAAAAAAGAAACTAGGTGCATAGTATTACAATATTCCCCAATAAAATGAAATTGAGATGGAACATTTACCTTACGCTTAATTTTTTTGAATGCCATTTAACGTCATATATAATGGTTTCAAGAATGTTATAATATTACCCTATAACCATGTTAATTTTTATAACATCATATATTATTCTTTTTATAAAATCTAATCACCTACTTGTACATAATATTTCATTATTTTACCTATTCTGAGCTTAAATCTTCACGTTATTTTAATATATTTTGACTTTTTATTTTTTGTTCCTCTTATATCGACCAAGATTTAATCCGATCCAAAATGTATAAAATGATTTAAATATCATATATATTCATTATTTATGTATTTATATTAACCCATGCTATTTCGTGACTGGAGATTAAATGAACCGTTCATGGAGACAGTGCGTAGTATATATGCTTGAACGATGTTTTTATTTTATTATCATATTAAAAAAATAAAATAAAATAATATATATTTATATTATAATTATATTTTCATATAAATGTAATATTTATAAATTTTTTTAACTAAATAAATAATTAATACATTCCATGTTATTTTTTAACGAATCACATCTCTTTGCTGAAGGGGTAGTCCATACATCCACAAACGATGTCATCTTATGCCCACAAAAAATGGAATTATTGAATGTATTTGTTATATAAATATTAAATAATACTAAATAAATCATAAATATCATATAAATAATATAAAAATATTATTTATCCATCATTCTAAACCATGAGAGGTGGTAATGGAAAAATGAACGACATCTGTTCACGATCAGGTAGTCCGTCATACACATGAACAATGATTGTGTAGCCCATTCGATGAAAGTGTGTAAAGTTTTTGGAATAAGACATAAAACAAAAAATAATACTATTTTTAATATAAAATTTTTGTTATATAATCAATATATAATATGAATTTAAGTGCTTTATAATGAAATAAAATACAACTTCTTATTAAAGACATTACTTCTTCTTCGGGTAACTCTGTTAGGTTTATATCAAAAGGCATCCTTGGTTTGATTTCATTCAAAAAAAAAATCATCCAAAATTAGGTAAGGAAAGTTTTAAAGTGATTTTGGTAGATATTTTTTAGTAAAAATGGATTTAGATTTGTGATGAAGTGAGGGGGGGGGGGGGGGGGGGGTTAGTACCTATTTACAGTGGGGAGGAGTGACATTCTTGTAAATACCAAAAGGTAAATAGTATTGGTTGGTATCCCATACTCATGTGCCTATAATAATTTATAATTTAAAATATAAGATTATTTATGGTTTAAATATTTATATAAAATTTGTTATGCACATTTTTTAGTTCATTTACCCTTTTGTTTAATGTTTAGTCCCTTGGAAAACATCATTTTACCCTAATCGTTGTAATTAATTTTATTTCATTCACTAATATATTTGGAAAAATACTTTTTTGAAATTACTAGACATTATAAATGATCCTAAATCCAAATATGGAATCCAATTTTCAAAATTCCAATAAAAATGTGTCCAAAAATAATTTCATATTAATCCCAGAAACAGAATGAGAATGTGGGTTTTTAATGTGAAAATACAGACCAATTTACTATGTTTTCATATTAAAATTAAATATATAAATGATTAAAATTTAGTAAATTAGATTTATATATGTATAATTTAACTAATTAAACATTACACCCAATTTAATATATAATTTTACATTATAAATTATTTATATGAAAATGATGATTTCAATTAAAATTTAGTGTTTTCACTATTCATAAAAAAATAAAACTTCTCACATAAAACACAAAAATTTAACCCTAATATATTTTATACATTTATATTTAAAAAATTATGTTAATTTTTTCCAATATAAATTATAAATGTTTTAAAATGTGGTTCTAAAATAGGTACACCATTAAAATGTGGGAAAAGTGTCTTTTAAAATATACATCTTTTTATGAGTAAAATAATATTTGTTCTTATCTTACAACTAATAAATAAATTATGTTAAGGTAACAAACATTGACTGAATATATAATATATAAATTTCATTATTATCATTAATTAATATCAATTAATTTAATTTATCAGGTTAACTTTCATATGGGCGCATAAAAATGTTATTTATGAAAACATTTCCAATAAATTCAATTGGTTTTTATCTTCATTTATAAATAATTTATAAAATTTTAATTAAATAATATTTTTATATGTTATTTAATACTATTATAATCTCTAATCTAACATATATTCTAAAAATATATTTTTTAATAAATATATTAATAGTGTTTTTTAATACAAGGTCTTGTGTGTAACAAAGGGTATTGAAGAAACTTATTGGTATGTGTAACACATGATAACACTGTATTGTGTTCTTTTAAATCTATATAATTGATTAAATTTATTTAAAATAATAAACATATCATAATTTCGTGATAGGATATATATTTGGTGTTTTTCATACATTATATTGAATAAAATTTTATTCTTTTAGGATTTTTGGGGTGTTTCATGAAACCATTCATTAATTTAATTACTTAATAATTCATTATGTTCACTCATTTCCCTTTTAGTAATCATGAAAGGTTGAATATAAAATTTCAACCAATAACCATTAAACTATATTAACTAGGCCACATGATATATATAAATTTCAATTGCATTAAAATATTTATGATTTATTTATTAAATTGAAACACTTATCTTAGAAGGGATGAGTGATAAATTATACAATATACATAGCTATTCATTATCAATTCATACTTCTTTTTTGGAAAAATGTACTTACCATTAGCAGGGTAAATCTAACACACCCAGATGGTGTGTCAAATATTTATAATAAGGGTCATAATGGCATATCAATGAAATCACGCTAATAGGTGTGGGTGGTGTTAAGGTACCAACCTCTAATGATAGGAGGAACAAGAATAAATTCCAATATAGATTATGATTTCAATGATTATTATAATGGTAATTTAATTTAATAGAAAATAGATGATTAAAGTAGTGTTCACACAATAATGAACATTTATTCCTAATGGTGCATTTAAGTAAATGTCATAGACCACCTACCTTAATCTTATAAGACTCTCCTTGTCCATTTTATACACTTATGTTTTCTAGTTCAGAAGAAAAATAAATAATGGATCAATGCCTTGAAAATAGGTCATATGATCCTACTTAAAAATAGTGTTCTGTAGAGGAATAAAAATGACAAACTAAGCCAAAAGAATGAAGATATTAACTAGAGGATTGTAACGAGATGATTGACTCTTTATTCCATGCTAGGAAGGTGAAGATATAGAAATACAAGCATAAAGGATGTTTTAGAGCTCTAAAATGAGGACAAATAATCATCTTTTCTATGAGAGGAGGAAATAATATATAATGGTAAGGTTAACTATAATTTTATAGTCATTTTTTTATTTTAACTAAAAATATAGGTCGTACAGTTTGATCACATGATTGGCCAAATTGTGTGCCAAACATGATGGTATCATTACCTAATGAGGGACCTTACATGATTTTTCCAAACAGTTTGATAAATAGTATTCCAACTATGCAATTCAGCGCTACTAAAAAATGAAACAATTATGAATTATCATGCGACCAAGGTTAAAATGTTATGGAAAAACATATACCCTTCCTTTCACTATTAAATTCCACACAAGTTTAGGATAAACCAATTGGTATGGGCTAAAAATCTTCAACTTGATGTGCGACCATTGTTTATTCATCCACACACTGAGGTTACAATATCTCAACAATCCCTAGATTCCCTAAAAAATTGACCTCTTTATCCATCTATAAAATTTCCAAGATAATGAATTAGACTAAAATTTAAAGGATTCATACCTCATTGAAATAAAAGGTTCATACACATAGGGTCTTTATGTGGGGTGTAGTAAAATATTTCTTCTCATATATGGAAGTCCTCGCTGACTTTGAATTCCTAATAACATCTAAAAAATCCTTTAAAATTCCCCTTGGAAAATAAAAAACATTGGTTGTATATATTTATTTTGATTTTTAAATAAAAAATATGAATACAATAAAATTAATAATTGGATTGAACGATCCTTTGTATTATGTTTTTTGGCCATTTTAAAAGGTTAAACATAATTTATGGAAATAAAAATTATTCATTTCCACCTATAATATGTATAATGTTAAAATTAAATCTATAAATTTTATGAAATAAAAAATAATTTTCATCACCCCAAATTAGTAATCCCCACCTTTTTTCAAAATTATCCCTCCTTGGTAACTCCACCACATTCCTCCTTACCCCATTTATTTTTCCATTTTATTAGTGTTCAATTTTGATCTTTAACTTCACCACATTTAAAAATCAATATAGTGGTTTGTTATAAATTTTTTTAAATGAGTACATATTAACAATAATTATTGTATATAAACACGTGGGGAAGGTTTTTTCAATATTAATTTTTGTGTAAAGAGGGAATTAGACACCTAGGTATAACATATTACATCAATAAAATACCTTACAAGACATATTTCATCATGTTTATAACTTCATCATTAGTCTGATGATATTATTGCATTTCAAAAAATATTATTAATTAATTACATTATAAAATGAAATTTTATTTTTATGTGTTTTGTCCTTGAGAATTTTGTTGATTGTTTTCTAATAATTAAAATCATTAATTTATCATAAATAATATTAATATTAATAAAATATAATTACCTATATATTCCAATTTACATTTTTACAAATTAATTTTTTGTATACATAAGTTGCAACAATATATTACAATTCCTAAATCTTTCTAGATATGTCATTTAATATATTATTTAATAATGAAATGGTATTTCTTCCTAAATGTAAAGTACCTCTATAAGTGTATTTTGTTGTCATTTTTATAGTCATACTATTAAATCTACCTAAAATAAATTATATTTTTTATTTATTTAGTTTAATATAGAATATATTATACTATAAATTTGATATACTAAAATATTCATTTCACTACTAGAAAATGAATTTCCTTTGTAACATATTGACGAATCTTTTTAAAAATAATTTTATATAAAATTTTCTTTCTAACATTTATTACAAAAATTAAAATACCAACTATATCTCTATACTCTACCAGATTCCATGACCATTTGTCCTTATATTTTGTAAGGTATGTTTCATATACTATATGAGTTTTTATTGTCTTTCTATTCTCTATTTAAAATTATATTAAAATTTTCATGAGGAAATCATTTTTAAAAATTAATTCTCTAATATGATTTTGAATTATATTCTAACAAAAAAAATTATGTTCAGACAATTCTTCAACTAAATTAGTTTCAAACAAAATTCTTTTTTTGGTCAAATAAATATGACGTCGTGAACCTAAACCAACACTTTTAAGTGTTTTATATTAAATAATTTGTGATAAAAACCTTCAACCTCCTAAAATATAATCCTAAAAGAGAATAAAACTAATTTCATTCTTATATCAATCCATATGATTTCTATACGATATTATATAATTTAAGTTCATATTATAAAATTTAAAACAATTTGGATACAATATAAAAAATCACTTTTAACTGAAGACATAACCAATATTTCAAATATTTTTTATTTTATTTTCAATTTATAAATCCTAATAATGTGTTATTTCCGGGGATATTTTCACATTGTATGGTTTTTGAAGTATTTTGGTCATAAATTTGAAAATATTTTATATTGTGAATTTTAATTAATTAATGTCATTATTATTAATTCAGAGACAACAAACTCTAAATTGATTTCATTTGCAAAAAAAATATTTTTAGGATCCTTTTCTTATTGGGATGCATTTTATTAAACTAAACCAAGAGTTTAGTCTAAACATTTGAGGCGTAAAATAATCTAAAATATTAGGCATTGGAATATGTTCCTAGATCTAGAGAATTTTGAAGATAGGCTTATATATGATAATTTTGTTGCCTGATTGAGCTAAAAATTTAAATAGAGAAATTAGAAATATGGAGAAGAGATTTATATTTTTTCGGAAACATGTGACTAATTCTCTTTCAAGTTCATATATTCATATAACCTTGGTAAAATTGTATATGATGACTCAACCATGATAGAAAAAACATCCAAAGTAAATTAAACATAACATTTTCTATAAAGATTTGATGAAGTCAATTTTTTTATTCAAAATGATTTGACATAGGGGGAAATTAAGAGGGATTTGTTTTCAACTATACCATTTATTTTGTCTAATAAACATGAAAATTAATCAGTTAGATTTGTAGTGAACTATTTAAACTTTTTTTCCTCTAAAAATTTATCTCTTCTCTATTTAAAGGGGTGGAAAATTTAGTTTTAAATTTTTAGTGTCTTTGTAATTATTTATTTTCCTATAATTGTTTTACAAATTTTTTATAAATAATATTAATATACTTCCCCTAATTATATCATTTTAACTTTTGTGATTCCACCGCATTCTTCTCCACTCAGATTTATAATTCTCATGATCATGAGTAACTATCTTGAGGAATCATTTAGTGGGATAAATTGATATTGAAACAAAATCATTTCAAATTCATTGTTACTTATTATTATTATTATATTATAGTTTATATGAGGGGGATATTAATTTCAATGAGCCTTTATTTATCAATTTTTCACCCAAGGATTATATTTTTCATATGTATTATTTCCCTTGATCATGGAGGTGGATTTTCATGGTTCTAAATTGAGTGAACTGTATACTCACAACATGGTTGGAAGATTATAGTCACACATGTGATGTATTTTTTTTGTTACGTAAATTTGTTACTAATAATGAGATGATAATGGTTCAACTTGATTGTTTCCTTAAATAATATCTATTCATTTAATCATCATTAATCATATCTTAATTATGTATTACATGTTTTTTTATCATTAATAGATTTTGTTTTCATTGGATAATTTCAAAAATAACTCTTTATATTATTTAATATTATGTTAGTTAGAATATAAATACATATAATTTAATTTTTTATATTTTTTGAGCTCCCACCCCAAGACCTATCCCTAGGTGTTAATAATAATATATTCTTAGGTAAATATAATATTTGTCGAGGGATCTATGAAAAATACTATTTTATAAATTTTGGAACAATTTTTCAGGATCCAAAATACTTTGACACACTATTTTTTATAGAAACACCAATATATCATAAATTCTGAAAACTAAAAAATCTATTTGTCTCTGATTTATTAAATAAGAATTCATTATAGACGGTGCGACCAATTTGTGGTGCATGAGGATGTTTATATTTATCTCTGAGTCCTATACGAAAGGATTAGTGAATCAATGAAGAACCTATAGAGAAAAATATAGTAGATTACTGAATAATTACATTCATACTGAGAGCAACGCTTAGAATAAGAACCATAATTAGTGGTCGAATATTTTGCCACACTAATTTTTTAGGTAAAAGAACCTGACGAGGAGTCCTATAAGAACCTAAATGATGATCCACCCTCCCAATATAAATGTTTTTCTATAAGTGTTTTTTGATGAATAATATCAATTTTATATACACGTGGGAGATGAAAATTATGTGGATGAGTATTGGTCTAAATTTTTTGAAGCATAAAATGTATGTTATTCTAACAAATATAATATTAAAAAATCTACACCTATCAACCTATATCTTTCTTTGATAGAAAATAATGAAGATAAAATAATTAAGGTTTTTTCCAATAGACCTAAAATAAGAGATGAATTATCAATAAGAGTTAATTTAAAGGGATTATAATTGTATTGATTATACATGTTTTAATCTTATATAATTTGAATATATTTTTTACCACCCTTTCTCTAAAAATTATAAAAAATAACACATGAAACATGCCTTGGATGTTCAGCTAGTGTCCACCCAAGTGGTTTTTATCAAAGAATAAAATGTTTTTTAGGATAATTTGGTGATGTGACAACCTCCTCTACATAAACCATCATAGAATATAAAGGAGTACAACATGATAGTCAAAAGAGAGAACCCATATGTTCTTTTCCTTTCTCCCCTAAACCAATAATTCTATATCTATGCTTTATTGGGTGATGGTAATTTTATTTTTTTATTTTGGAATCTCCATTATTATTGTTTAATCATGGAATTTGGGAAAATTTAAATGTGGTGGTTCATCTGAATAAAACCACATTCAACTTTTGATTTGAAAAAAATTCTGAAACTTCCAGATTAGGGGTAGTAAAAATATAACTCCCACTTCGGTGTCTAAAACAATTATTATACTTTTTATTTCCACTTTCTATTTATTTTTCTTAATTTTTATATTTTTTCATTATTTATTTCTTATAGTATTAAATTGGTAGAATCTGAGAGTTTAAAGGAAGGATACCATAGACAATTTAGTCTCATTATACCAATTCTTTTAATTATTTTATTTTCTTCCTAATTAAAATTCTATATGAAAAGCCTTCATGGTTTTTTTTAACTAAATATTGTATAGAAAATGGAAAATATGTGGGGGAGATATGTGAAAATATTTTTCTGAATTTTATCCATGTTTATATTTTTCTTTCATGTTTTTTTATGATTTTTTATGTTTTTTATATTATTTTTGGATTATTGAGATGAATCAAATACATTGGAAAATTCAACCCCTCATTGTATTTTTTTCACATTTATTGATTTTAATATATATCGATTAAAATTATTTCTAAAATGGATTTTCGTTCATGATTTCTAGAGATTTAATTTTAATGTGTTTGATTAATTGTGAAACTCATGTTCTTTAGTATTTTCTAAATTGAAAATATTCAAAACTCAAGATGTTTCTATAAAATTTTAACATCCTATTTTCATTTATCATTTAAATTAGATTTTTTATAATTTATGTTTTATCCATAAATTATCGTTCTTATATTTTTTAAATATGTTTTAATTCATGGAATTTAATATGTATGATTGAGGCACCACATTGAAATCCCTTTTTTATATTCAACTATTATTTTGGCCAATCTTTAAATAAGACCTTCATTAAAGATCATGGTAGCCATGAAATTCTATCTTATGCATCCACGTGAAATAAATTTTTCACTTTCCAACCATATCAACAAATCAAATGCTTGATTAATATTTAACTCAAGTGTTTGTGGGGGTATATAGTGTTGTTGTGATGATTTGAAGAATCTGTTCGAGATGAATTGAAATGCTTTTCCAAATTTATTTTTACTTTATTGGATGAAATTTCATGTTAAAAATATAGATCGGTGGAACAAATATCATTACAGATATGGTCTTATAGTTCACCAAAATGTATTAAGGAAATCTAGCCTCTATTTTCCAAAAAAAAATATGTCTATGAAACAAAATGATGTATATGAATTCAAGATAGAAAAATTAAACATTTTTGAAAAATAGGGAATAAAAAATCTTTTGAAGCTGAAAATCTATGTTTGAAATTCCCATTGAAAGAAATATGTGTTTGGAAGTGACTCGTTTTCATACTAATTAAATATTACACCATTCACGAGAAAAACAATATTCTTGCATTTAATTCATATTAGTGATTAACTCTACTCATTCTGTATCAGATGTGTTTACATTTGAATATTTCCAATACTTAGCCACAGAATGACCCATGTAAATGATCTCGTTGTTGGAAAATTTTTTACTCTATAAAGTAGAGATACTAGGATTATATAATTCATATGGAAATAACACATGTTCCTGAGAAGAAGAAAAATACAATGTTAAATAAAAATATTTAGTGTGAGAGAATTATTTCTCCAGGTTGGCTAGAATGACATGAACATAACGATTAACATGATATTGAATGTATTTTTATTATTTTTGAGGATATACTGAATTTTTATCCATGTAGGAGGAATGAGATTTCTTTTTATGTGGTAATTGGGTAGTTTCTTCATTTATGATTAGTGAAGTTTTTTTTGGAACTTGGTATTATATGATTTTCCAAGATTGAAATGTTTATGTATTGGTGTATTAACTGAGGAAATATCTCCAATAATTTTCAAATTTATCTCAACATTTTGGTCTAACCAATATGTTATTTTTGGGGAAACTATCACTTTTCATTATTTTAGAAGTTTTTTTATTTTAATGGGGAAAATTGATTATTTATTGAAATTTAAAATTTTAATGTCTTCATTTTTTTCATCCATAAAATTATATACATTGATCTAAATTGAAATTTTTTATTTTTTTGGATTCTATGTTCAATAAGATGAATTTAATTAAGATCTATTGAAAACTGAATCAAAAAACTTTAGCCCCAAAATAAGTTCAACTGGAAATAATTAGAATTTCTTCCATGATCTTTTGATTTTTTAATATTTTTCTATATGTCACAACAAATAATACCAATTGTGATTAAATTTTACATAATTAAGGGGAATTCTGGATAATTTTTTTTAATTTTGACATGCATGATTCACAGTCTTTCAAGTTTTAAATTATATTGTAACATGGTGCATTAGAATAAAAAATACAATAAGGCCATAAAATATTTCCTGATTAAATTAGACAAAACATTTTTTTTGAAGGGGTAATCAATTAAAAAATTAGATTAAAAAACTTTTATGACATATAAGAACAACTTTCTATAATATATAATTAATTATTCAGATAATTTACTATGTCTACCATGCATGGTCATTCATAGGATATATTTGGAGTGAAATATTCCCACTTTTTAAATATAAAAATTTATCTCCATACCATTCCAAAGGGTTGGAAACATTAGTTTGAATATTTTGGTACATTTTTAGTGATTAATTTTTATGTTATATTTTTATACATTCTTAATATATATTTTCCTTCTTATTCATCTAATTATATCATTTCTTTCTTTTGTATTTCCACTATGTTCTTCCCAATTATGATCTATTATTCTAATTATAATGATTAACTGAACCAAGGAATCTCTTGGAGAGAATAATTGATTTTTAACCTAATTCATTATATATTTATTCTTACTATTTCATATTTTATTATTTTCAATCTGATGGGGTCTTAGTGGATAAGGAGCCTTTGTGTCTCCACTTTCCACCTGAGGCATATATTTTTCTTGAATATTATATTCCCACAAATAAAAAGTTGTATGTGTTGTGTAGTTGATTGACAATACTTCATATCCTCAAACTATGTAGAAGAGGATATTCACATATAATATATAGTCTGTTCATTATGTAAATTTGAAATTAATAAGGAGATTATGAAGGTTAAAATAAAGTGTTTTACTAAGAAGATCTCAATTACATCTAACAACATTTATTCTAATTCTATTCTAAATTTCTTGTTTACATATTTTTTTCTGGAATATATTTTTTTCCATTGAAAATTTTCAAACCCAACTCCTTATATTATTTTGTATTGTATTATTTACAATATAAATAGTGAAAATTGAAATTTAGTATTGTGTGAGCTACATCGTTCAGACTGACCTCTATGTTTATAGTATATTACATGATTAGGTAAATAAAATATTGATTGGGGATTCATGATAAATCCAGACATATAAATTTTTATTTGTTACTAGAGAGAAAAAACACTTTCATGTACTATTCTTCATAAAAACATAAAAAAACATAAATTTTAAAAACTCAGAAATTTTAAAAAGTAAAAAAATACCTTTATCATTATTGTATTCAACAAGATATAATTATACATGGACTGAAAAATATCAGGTTCTATAATAATTATTAAATAATATTTAAGCCTAGTTGAAAATTATTAGGGAGTTAATTAAAAAACTAGAAAGAAAAATAGAGTGGATTACTGAATACAAATGTGCATCCCAAGAGAAATAAATGAAGAAAGAATATGTATAATGGAGGAAGAAGAGGACCCACTCATTTTTCAGGTCTATAAACCAATGAGAGTAAGTAAAAAAATCAATTTTGTTCCATTCTACATTTACTAAGAACATATAGAATTGTATTTTGAAGATTCTATGCTAGAAGATATACATATAAGAGATCAAATATATTTGGATGAGTATTGGTCAATTTTTTAGAAGATAAAAAGGTAAGTTATTTTCATATCTATGAAAATTAAAAGTCACCACCTCCCTACCACTCCCTTTATTTGGAATAAGATATTTAAGATATAACTATTGATATTTATTTTCTAATGGACCTTCGATAAGAGATCAATTTCTGTGTTTCTTTACTTGAAAGACAATATTTTTATTGATTTATCATGTTTTAATCTTATTAAAGATGTTTTGTTTTATGAATTCTCTATTTCTAAAATTTCAGACACAACAAACATGGTGCAGGAATTGGATTCAAATTAAAATACAATCTATTTGGTTCTAATCAGACAAGAATAAAATTTAAAGGAGCATGTGGAGATGTGAGAACCTCCGCTATATCGATCTTCATTCGATATAGATTAAGAATCCATGATATTCAAAAGGGGCCACCCTAATATTATTTTCCCTAACCCCATATGACAAAAATTTTCTTTTTCTTCATTCATTATAGTTATGAACTTTCTTATATTATTTTGAGGTCTCCATTATTAGTTTCTACAAATGAAAATCTTGAAAATTTACAATTCATGGTTCATCTCAAAGAAACCATACCCACATTCTTATTGGGTATAAAATTATAGAATTTCCTTTCTAGGTGGAATAAAATATTGGCACCTGGTTGGGAGTCTATGAAATTATTTTTCAATTATATTTCCCCTTTATATTTTATTGTTTTTTCTTACATTTTTTAATTATTTAATTAGTTTTTAATTGGTCGCATCTATGATCATTACTCAAGGATTTCAATGAAAATTAAATCAAGATGTGTCTCTTCATTTCATTATTTTATTTCCTTCCCAATTAAAATTTTTAATGATAATATTTCATGATAATATTTGAACTAAAAATAGGGTAGTAAATTTAATAAATTTGGTGGTGGGATGTCAATTGTTTTTATGAATTTGGGGTGTGTTTACATTTTTTAATGTTTTTTGTAATTTCTTTTATGTGTTATATTTTTTTGTTTATTTTGGATTCATAATGTGAATAGAAGTCATTATAAATTCAATATTATATTGGTATTTTTTATCACCCTTCTTTATTTGAATATTATAGGATTTAAATTATTTATTAAATTATTTTTTAATTATTTTTATCCATTTTATATAATGAAGATTGATTAATTGTGAAACTGATCTGCTCTAGTAATTTATAGAATGAAAATATTTCTAAACCTGAGAGTTTTTTAAATTTGTTTTACATATTCTATTATTTTTATTTTTTCTTAAGATCCATGAGACATGTTGTGTGATCTATAAATTTCTATTTTATGTTTCCCAAATAATCAAGAGTTCATGGGATGTGGGTAGTATTATTGAGGATCAACATTGAAGGTCCTTTATTACATTTAACTATTATTTTGGACTACCATTACATCTAACCATTGTTAAATCCCATATTAGTAATGAAATTAAATTTTTTGCCACTATTTTATCTGCCATTTAACCCTTTACAATATCCTTTATATGTTGAATGAATGATTATTTTTCAAATCATGTGTGTTTGGGTGGGTGGAGTTTTTTTGTGTTGTTCTGATTTGAAGAATACATTTGAGATGAATTCAAATGTGCTTTTATATTTGTTTATAATTTTTTGAAATAAATTTCATAATGTAATGATATATTTGTGGTATAAATATCAAAAAAAATAGAGGCTAGGGGTAAACAATTACATTATTATTAAAATATTCCTCTCATTAAGAAAAAATACAATTTTGAAGAGAAATTGATGATCATAATTCAAGTTAAACATTACTTCAAATGGTGAAAATGAGTGAAAAACATATTATTAAAATTGTAACTATAAGTGTTCACATCCCAAAGAAAGAAAGATGTGTTTTTAGGTGATTTAGTTTTGATTTGAATAAGGATTACACCATTCTTGTGGAAAATATTTTCATGCATTACTTCACATTAGAGATTAACCATCCTAATTCTTGCTCCGATATTTTTACATATAAAAATGTTAACTCTAAACCTCTAAAAACCAATGTAAAAGAAATAATTATTTGAACATTTTTGACTCTTTGAATTAGAGTTACATAGAGTATAGAAAGCCTATGGATGTCACACATGTTCATGAAAATGAGGTAAACTCTACATTATGAAAATATTGGATGAGATAGAAACACTCTTCTAGTGACTTAGGTAAGACATGAAAATGAAGATCAACCTGATCATGAATGTAATTTTATAATTTTTGAGGGTTTATGAAATTTCTATTCTTGAAGAAGGAATGAAATTTTTATAGATGTGATAATTTAGTAGTTTTTTCATTTTTTATCTAAAAACATTGCTAATACCATATTATTTGATGATCACCTCAAGGAGTTGTTTTTTACGTGTGGGGAAAATAAAATATATAATATATCCAATAGTTTTAATTTTAATTTAAAATTTTTAATCCAAAAAAGTGTTATTTTAATTGAAATTATCTCATTTTATTATTTTAGAATTAATTTTAATTATGAAAATGGATTGTTTTTTGAACATTAATTATTTAATGTCATTTTTTTATTTATTTTTTATGACATACACCATGATAATGAAAATAGAAAAATTAATTTTAAGAAATATATGTCCATTGGGATGTATTTCAATCAACTATACACCAAGTTAAATCTATGCATTTGATTCCCAAAATAATATCATAATGGAATAATTAGAATCTATTCCTATATCTAGATATTTTTTAATATGGGCCTATATGTTACAAAGTAGTGTCCCAATTTTTTCACGGAGAAATATTAAAAGTGTAGAAACATTTTCTATTTATATATATATATAAGTGATTACTTATCTTTAAAGGTTATAAATTCACTATAACTTAGTGATTCTTAATTTGAATAGTTATCCATTCTAGAAATGATTTACAAAATAAATTTGACCTAAAATGTTCTACACATGGGAAATGAAGGTAAAATTTGGTTCCCAAATAAAAATTTCATAATGAAATTTTTTTAATTACAAAACATTTAATAATTATAAAATTTATTGGTTCTACTATTTAAGATCATTTGGTGTAAAATTCTAGAGAAATATTTTTACCCCTCTCCTTATAAATTTATACATCCATAACCATTCAAGTGATTAGCTTCCAATTGAAAATCTCAAATTTTCATTTATATAAATTATTTTAATTCTTATCTCAATAATAAATAAAATAAATAACCTAATAACATTAATAAATTCTATTTAGCCATGTGGATAACTAGAATATTCTATGTTTATCTATGTGTATGCTCAAAAACTGTCCCTTCAATGGTTGTAATCAGTGAACAATCATCATTGATATTATTTTGAAAGAAAAATTTTCGTACTATGATAATTTTATTATACAGTTTTAAAATGGTCTTCCATGATTCATTCTTCATAATATGGTCTTTATATTCAATCATGATTTTAAACCTACTATTATCATTGATCTATTTATTATAAAATATCCAGATAAATAATGATAATTCACTATTAAAATATTTTATTTATTATAATTTTTTGAAAACATGTTATTTTATCCAAGAAATATTTTCCTACTCATGTATCGTTTTCATTTTTATTTAATCAAAATTTTTAAGAGTAACCACACTATCATCAATATCTACCACTTAATAATCCTCAAAACCATTCCCTTATAAATTTATGATTTCTAAGATGAGGCATCATTCATAAAAATACATCAAATTTTTTATATTGATTGTTTTATTTCATTTTCTATCTTCAATTATATTTATTATCAATACTCCTACTCAAGTAGCCTAGATTCATTGGTTACACTATTACATTGGAAATATGTAAAAGGAATCGAATCCCAATAAACTGAATATCTTTTTAGTATTTTCAGACTAGATAAATAGTTTAATTTTCAATTACAATTGAAAATATAAAATATAAAATATAAAATAGTCTTTTCTTTGATTACACCATTATTCCCTTAATCGCACCCCTTTATATCAATCCAAATAAACTTCCTAGAATCATAGATAATGAAACATAAGAAAGGGATGTGATCTAATACCTAGTAAGGGTAATTTTATAGTGGAATGTATCATAAATAAAAAAGGAATAATTAACATGAAACGTAAAATAATGGAATAAAAGTTCCATTTAATAAATTACTTGAGCATGAAAGAAATATGGTTTGAATAAATGATGAATAAATAATTATATATAAATAATAACATGATCTTGAACCTTATCCATGGGTATTCTAACTAATAAAATAATCTCAAGTAGATTAAAAAATAATTTCATAATGATGGAATTAATAATGCCTGGTATCTGAAAAATATTGTTGAGGCCTTAACTAAGATATTTAAAATTATTGTCAAAGAATTGTTCCATGAAATCTATATAAATGGTAATTCCTTGGTGAAAACCCAAGTTAGTTTAGCTCAAGAGACCTTCCAATTCATCAATGGAATAGAGCATTCCCCACCCATCACTTGATATGACCATTGTATTTTCCATATGAAATTGGCGAAACGTAATCAAAATAAATTTTTTATTGAATCCATAATATAAAATGTTAATAAACTCATAATCATAACCAATTCATTATAATATGGTGAAGGTGGTAAAAATTTTACATCCCCAATAAAATAGACCATAAACCATATAAAAAAGGATAAATTGCATCATTAGATTACATAGAAACATAATATTCCACAATAAATGAAAACATATATGAAAATACATTATATATATTACTATAGTATTTCTTTATGAAATTTATTTTTTTTCTTTGAAAACAATTTTTTATTATAAAAATTGTTCACATAAAAAACACTTTAATCAAAAATAACATTTTAAACATTTAAAAGAAGATTCAAATAGTTTTTTTCATGATAGAGGTAAATTAATTTCATACCATGTAGGTAAAAACATCCTTTTCACAATTTTGTTATAAAAATTAAAAAAAATAAATTATTTAGAAAGATATATGAAGATTGATTTTAAATTTTTTTGAAAAAATTAAGATAAGGCTAAAAATAAATTAAAAAATCATGTTAAAATAGTAAAAAATTTAAAATATTATAATAAAAAATTATCATGGAAGATAAATATTCATCAAGTGAGACCTAAAATAAATAATCCGAAATAATGATAAAATTTTGAAATAAAACCTTAAGACATGAGTATATTTTGAATCATAGGTCTCCAAAATTAAATAACATTAAATCAAACGTTAAATACCACAAATACAATAATATTAGTTATTTAATATAAAAAATATTTATTATATACACCAAGATAAATAAATAAGTGTTGAATATTACATATGTCTCATGGAAGAAAAAATTAGACAAGAAACCCTTACCATAGTATCACCTTACTTAAAATGTGTTCAAATTTCATATATATTATATATAGATAGATTATAAATTAATTAAAACACCATACTCATATATATCATTCCATGCATAATAATTTAGCATCCCATTATTAAAAAATATTTGTTTTTTAAATCATAGTACCGAGTAATAATCCCTTCATTTATAAAGTATTATTTGGTTTGGTAGTTTCAGTGCATTCATTTTTATCATGGCCGCATCATATATATAACATTATTCAGAGTATAAATATCATATATATTCAATATATGGACAATTATAGACAGTCATATAATGTTG
The DNA here is from genome assembly GCA_963277665.1 of Viscum album. NCBI lineage: Eukaryota > Viridiplantae > Streptophyta > Magnoliopsida > Santalales > Viscaceae > Viscum > Viscum album. The sequence goes on along the minus strand of OY728165.1, from coordinate 1,889,948,720 downwards.
AGATAGAAAAATGAATTACATTTTTCATTGATATTATAAGTTGTACATATGCATGGGTGATATTTCATTTTATTATGGATGGAATAAAAGAAAGATTATTTCAATATTTATAACTATCAATGTAATTTGGTGATGAAAAACGAATTACATTTCTACATGGAGATCGTCATCCATATGTAAGCATGGGTGATACATTATCTATTTGTAGGATGGTAAACAGATGGAATATGGTTGTATTATAACCATAATAAAATATCAGTATATTGATGATACTAGATTTATAATTTTAGGATGAGTAAAACACATGAAGAAGAAGAAGAAATAACATTGAATGAGTTGGTAAGGACGATTACATCTTTTTCGATGGGCTCTCTTTAGGCATCCGTTTAATGAATTTTGGTCTTAATTGTTTTGAAGATACATAGCCTCAAGAACATGGATAAGGATATTGTTAAAAGGAATGAATAGTGGGTTTTTGATATAGATGGCTCAAATTGGTGTAAAGAAGTGAATTATGTGGTAACCTTTTATAAAGGGGGGAGAAATTTTAGAAATTCTAGAAATATTAAATTAATACAAAATAATTTCAAATCCAAATAGTTAGAAAGTTAATTATATCAAATATTATATGATTATGTGTTAAAATAAACTCTTCCAATAAAATTTATAAAAGTTTTGATATATTTATTCCCTTATATATTGGTTTTAAATGTTATATTACCCCTTTCACTCTTACCATGACAAGATGGATTTTTAAAATTTGGGGGTTAATATAGATAAAATAAATGAAAAATGATACTTAAATATATTTTGGTTTATCTTTTAAACAAAATCATTATAATTTGGTGTAATTTAAAAATTTTAGGAATTTCATATAATTTATTAAAATATTATTTTCTATAAAATATCAATAATTTCAATTTTATAACAATTTATTATATCGACATTAATAATATGAAGATACCACTTGAAATTGATTTTTTTAAATATCCCTAAGATGTCAAGGTTATTCATAAAACTGTTGTAATTCATTAATCCTCTAAAAATATATTACTTTCAAAATTTTGGTTATCATTAATTTTTCTTTTCTATTAATTGAATAATTACTGCATCAACGTAGTGTTAGCATATAAGGAAATTATTTATTTAGTAAAAATAAAAACTAAATTACCATGATTTTGATACATATTTAATATTTAAAATAATATTTATAGTCAAACATATCCTCTGGATAACACCATATTTAAAATATTACACTTATTAAAAACACTATTTTAGTATTTTTGACATTTAATTAAATAAAATAGTATAAAGGTCATAATATAATCAAATTCCCCCAAAAGATTATATATTCTAAAATTAAATGATTATGGTCACAATATAGTCATAATATAATATTTACTTATGTGTTTGTGTCATTTTATGGTTCATATAATTTTATTATTATCCTAAATTATCAAATTTACCCGTTATTGTGGTAATAAAATTACTATATTTTATATTTATATTCATAAAAAATAAGAGGGATGTATTTAATAAATTTTGTCGCATAAATTCAAAAATTAATCTTATTTTTAAAAACTTAAATCAAAACATAGGTAGAATTTAGTATAAAATTAACACGTTAAAATGAAAAAAAAAGTGTTTTTCAAAAAAATGCCTGATTGAATATAAAAATTATTTTATACCAACTAAAAATGGGAAATAAATTCTTATGAAATTTGTTGAATTATTAATAATATTATATAATTAATTTAACTTTTACCCCATTTTAAAATACGCAACTTTTCATATGGTTGCAACAAAAATGTAGTTTTTAATAAAAATTGATATTATAAACTATTAACTAGAAAATAAATATTTTCAGAAATGTATGAGAATTTAAATATAAGATAATTTTAATATTATAATTTCAAAATTATATTTTCTGTAAAATATAATTTTTATATTTTTATAATTTTACTTTATATATTTTTGTAATAAAATTAATTTTAGAAGAAAACAAATTTGAGAATCTTAAAATACATTTACCGAAAATTGAGTAAATTATTCATATGAATTAATTTATAAATGTTTATTGAGTATGTCCAATATATATAAAGATATATATATATATATCATTAATTAGTTAATACTATTGATGCCCTCTAATTTTTATGATTATGACAGTCATATGTAAATAATATTTCATTGTTCGTTGAAGATCAGTGTTACATATTTTATACTCTATCGAACATGGTGTCATTATAAAATCTTAGACTTTTGTGCACCATAAGTTATTAAAGAGATTATATTTATTTAAAATTAATCTTTCCATACAATCTTTGGGTGTGAAATTATTTTCAAAGGTTAGAGTTTCATGTCATATATGTTATTGATTATGATTTCCCTATTTTGTAATCATATTGTATCACATTCAATCCCCATAAATAAATTTAAGCCTAAAAATTTAACCCTAACCTCAATAAACAAGGGTTTGAAATTTTAAAATACCCTTCTTGAAATCCCCCATTGTGAAAAGGGATAAAAAAAATTATATATATAAGAAATAAAATGAAGTAAAAAAATATTTATTAGTCCCATGATTTGGGTTCTATGTAGGAGATCATAGGTGGGATGTGAAGATATATACATGGAAGAAAAGATTAATTCCAAAATCATTGTGCAGGGAGATTGAGGTCATTGATCAAAACAATGTGAATGATAAAGATAAATTATAAACCCCAAAACCATAAAACTTTGATGTGTCAAGACACCAAACACCATTGATTAATCTTATATGAATGTGTTAGGATAACATTTTAGTTCAATGATAAGTTTCTATGATTTAAGGAACTCCATTACCATTCTAACTAAAAACACATGTAAATATACTTAATTGATATATTTCATTTTCATAAATACAATTTCATCCTTTGGACATGCATTTATAAATTCTGGTTTCATCCCTTACTCGAATAAATTAATATCCAATATTAATTTTTATTCCCGGTGTACAAAAATTAATATTTAACAGATAATCATATTAATAAATTAATGAATAGTAATTCTTCCCATACCTAGTTTTATTTAAGGAACAAAATGGTTAAAATAAATCATGAATTAACAACAAAAGTTCAACTTATTCTATTATAGAAATATTTAACTTCATGAATCAACCAAAATACATCGATATAAATTCCAAGGCTAAAAATTTACTAGGATGAACAATGTTGGATGAAAAATTCAGAATAGTTTTTCCTGATGCTCAGTTTTTGGAGATTTAGTGTTCTCTCACCATCATTTCTATTAGGTTTAAAATATTTTCTCAATAAACTCTAAATCGTTTCTATATACATAATTGAGTACAGACCTAATTTCTAAAGGCATGCGGTCCTTTGGGTATTTATACCCAATGATGTTTAGGAACTCACATTGGTCGAGAAGATGGGAGGTCAAGGTCATCACATCATTTGTGTGGGGAATTATTTATTATTCCGTGACTTTATTTATGATTGAAGACATGTTCTTTAATTACATCCAATGCCTCAATATAGGACTGGTTTCCCATTTTACAATGACTTGATTTAAAAAATATGTTGATGGGAATGATTGTGTGTGTCATAGGTTCTCCATTATTCTCATCTTGATTAATGACTACTTAATTTATAACCATGATCATGAACACTGGTGTTTATATCCATAAATAGAGGCAGCTGATGTATTGGATATGGGACTGAACTTCTATGAGGCATTTTACATATCTTGTGAGAATTGTAATCAAAACACACATTGTTTATTTGATGTATTTTAGGGTCGTTTGATATGACTATACCATAAAATTTAACATTTTGTGGAATAGAAATTAATATATAGATCCAACCTTGAGAATCCATCCTCAATATCCATTTAATATAATAATATAGGTATATATAGCTTGAATTTTTGGAACCTACATATTCAAAGAATGTAAAAACAAGGTCTTTGAGTAGGTCTTAGGTATTTAAGGCTGCCCAAAATTTTCCCAATACGAGTATGGACCTTTGGGTGAAGATGGGATATAATCATGCTTACACTAAAATAATAGGACAACACTTATGGAGTCATCATCAACCAACAGGTACAATAATGCCCATTCTTAAATCCCATATTATTCATTCATAGTTTAGGAAGGAATAGAATATAGAATATTGGACACATCATATGAGGGATTATTTGTACGAGGATTACACATTAATATTTCCCTTAGAGATTTCTAATTACAATTATTGTGTAAAACAAGGTATGTATCTCAATCCTTTGGAATTATTTCTATATATCCCAACTATAGTAAGAATAAGACTCATTTTAGTTTAGTTCTTCCCTAACAAACTTATTGGTTTGAGGTACATGAGGTTATGATCGGGGAATACAAATAAAATTATTCTCGTGTACAAGCCCACTTCCCGTCTATTGATGTACAAGGAATAATGGTGGAATTGTAGGATAATTCAGTCCCAAGAATCAAGACTATTTGGTATATAAAGGAAAATTCACTTAGGTGGATTCCCATTAGAGCATAGGACTATGGAAGGCATCATACCTACCTTGTTTGAAAAGGAATCAGAGTCCCCATATATCATTTGTTCCTCACTCACTAATGGGTTTGAATGGATGATCACACTTAGCGGAAAATTGTTCTCCTTGAAGATTAGGAATAATTGGGGCTTATTCCATGATTGATGAGTGAGTTTCCCATTAATTTTATATCTCCCAATACATAAAGAGATATGATGACCATGAGTGGTCTTTTGAATGTTCTTGGTATGACATGGAGGTCTAGTAAGAGAGAATGGAACAAATAGGGTCGCATGAGTTGGTAACACTAACCTATAATGTAAAATCCCTTTACAAAGGGAATATTAGACCAAATGTTACTGGTTGGGGGTACACTTGTTATATGTATAAATGGGTTTATTGGAAAAGTTTTTCATGTCTACCTGACATATCAGGATTATCTACCAGACATGCCTTGATTGTTTTCCTGATATGTTTTGGGTGTTGACCTAACATGGAAGAGTTGTCCAAGGGTATCTGCATAACGTGTCCATGATGATCAATATAATCGAAGACAAATTATCCAATATGATTCTCATTATTGACGTGAATCAATCGTGATGTCTTCGCATGATCAAAGTTACTCCACCAGAATGTCTTCCCATGATCAAAGTGAATTATGTAGGACCCTTCTCTTGAAAATGAGGACATGTCTCGGGAGTCTTATCAAGAACAAAAAGACTTGTCCATAGGTTTTCACATGGTCAACCTAGCTTATCTATAGGTAATAAAATTATCAAACTAGATTTTCCATAGGTTATAACATAATCAACAGGGCCTGTCCACAACATCTTTTCATAATCAGGCTGAATTTTCATGGAAATATTCACATGAACAATGTGAATTTTCCATGGGATGTCAAATGACTATACCGACATGTAAATGGAATATCGCATGAAAATTCATGCATGTTTAGGGAAACATGAGGGAACTAAGAGTAAAGTATGTATTTAGTAAATTGAATGATTACAGGGTGATCAGACTAAAGGGTCCAATGAACATATCTTGTATCGCACATATGTCCAAGTGTTGAACTAGAGTGTCTAGAGAGATCATTCCTAAGGGTCTCATTGAAAATTTTTTTCATTGGAGGATAAAATGTGAAAAAACCTTAGTATTAATGAATTATTTTATTTATATATTAAATTTCATCGATGGATTTCATTACACACAACACCATGTTAATCTTGTGAAAAACAAAGGTTTAATAAATCCAGGATATATTATTAACATAACCATTATAATCTAGAAGTTAAAATTACTGATATGAATAGTAATAAGCACATTTTTAATATTATTTATATTGGAATCATATAAATAAAACATATTAAAAATAAAATACATAATTTTTGGAAATGTCTTTATATTTTTCCAAAATACCATTTTTAACAAAGTGTTTTTATGCCTTTTTTAACACTAATAAAAATTAAATTTGGAAACTTTTTAAAAATTAGTTTGATAAATTAAAATTATTAATTTTTATTTAATAATTTTAAAATTATATTTGGGCGAATTTTCAGGATTTATCTGAAAGGATTTATTTTTTGATAAATACTGAAATATAAAGAATTTTAAATTAATATTGAATTATTTCCTATATTATTCATGAAAATAAATTTTATTTTAAATTTATTGTAAGTTAAAATTGGTTTAATAAAATATCTATTAATACAATTAATTCCTTTGAAATAAATATCATATTTCAATTGGATATAAACACTTTGTAAAATTTTGAATATTTTCTTTTCAAAAACCTATTTTCTAATCTCATATTTATATTAAATTATATTATTCCATTTCTATCAATGGAATTTTAATAATGTATTCAATATTATTAACAATAAAATTTATTTCATTTTATAATTTTTAATTAAATTTGTGACCACTATGATTAGTTAAATGAGATAAAATTAATTAATGTGATTAAGGTCAAAATAGGGTTTTGTACATTACATGTGTCTGAATTAAAATTAAAATTACTTACACATATGAGTTTTACTTAATGAATTGAGTATAATATTTATAATCACTATTTATATATTTTATAATAACTAAATTTTTAATTTTGGTCTTAAATGAAAAATAATCTTGGTAAGAAATTTATTCAATTTACCACAGTAAAAAAACTAAAAGGGTAAAATTGAGTAAACTCAAAGACTAAGGAATTACATAAAAAAATGTGTTTCTTTTGGTGTGTTGTAGGTGTGTATATACCAATTACTAGTCATTATTATTCAATTTTTATGGTGCATTAGGTATATGAGACTTTCCAAGAGTGAATAATTTTGGGTATTTATAAAAACACCATCCTCCTCAATTATAAAAGGAAACTCACCCATCTCACTTAGTCACTCCATTTAGGAAATTTTGATCAACAATACCATATACAAATAACATCCCAAATTTCCTACAATAATAAAAGAAGTATTATATTTAAAAAAAACTATCCATGTAAGGATTTTAGTGAAAACCAGAGGATACCTGAAGAAGAGGTAACATTTAGCAACGAGCGTTTTTTTTATTTCTTCCCCTCCCCTTTAAATTCTATTTATATAATTTTTATAAGATAATATAAATATATTAAATATAATGAGAGTTTTTATACTAATTTAATGATCTACAACCATCTCTAATTCCATCAAATGTGTTATGAAGTCATTTTTCGTGTGTATGATGGAATACCGCCTCGTGAACCCATGCTGTTAATTTTTCCATTACCACCTATCAAGGATGGAAATAATTATATATTTGTTATTTACATATGATATATATTATATTTATTATATTATAATTATTCTCAAATTATTATATCAAATATACCATTATGCTTTTCATTTTGTGGAAATATGATAACGTTTTTTTGTGTATAGCATACCACCACCTCACGAAGCGATGTGATTCATTCATGCATTACAAGAAATATATTATGGATATTGTTAATGTAAATATATGATATAAATGACTTAAAAATGTTTTTTTAATTATAATATATATCATTTACTTCTTTTCATTCAATATGACCAGAAAATGGAAAAGGAGTTCATGCGTACACATGACCTACTATCTCTATTAATGGTGTAATTCATTTCCAATGACCAAATGTTTTGGTTTGAAATAAATAGATATATAATCTATTTATATGATAATTATGTGATATCTTTAATTTTTTATATTATGGAACTTGGAATAATTTAACAAGAACATAAATATAACAAATCAAAACATATAAAAAACAATGTAGTTATTACCTGAAACCTAAAGTTAACTTGGAATTTATATTAAACATGTTATAATAGGTCATATTAAATTATATATGGAATGATATAGATTAAAAATTTTCTTATATATATGTATAGTAAATATATATTTACTATAATATATTTTTTAATGAGTATGAAAAAAGTTAAAACTTAAGGTTAGTGACTTCAATCTCACTTTTTACTTCTACGAGACACAAGTCAAACTCGCCACTTATTACATATATATGGTGTATATACTAATAAAGGATTTATATTCTGATTATTATTCTAAAATTAATTTGTTTTTACATATCCATTTTAGGATCTATCTTTCAGGGGTTTTATGGTTCAAAAGTCAACAAATCAATAATGGGATTTTGTCTCAATTGGCCTTCTATAAGAAATAAGTTATTTTATGGACCTATCTTATTCTATGGGGTGTATATACTTCCAATTTAACATTTTAAATATTTAATATAATTATTTTCATTATATTTTATATTTTATTTAATGGTATTCATTCATGAGGTTTATGATTTGATGTTGTTAAATTTGTAATAATTTTCTGTCGCAATCTCATCATTGATTATGATTATTCATACAATGATGAAATAATATGAATTATCTATGATGAAAATAATGGATATTATTACTCTACGGTTATTTCATTGGGATAATATTTTTTCATTTATTTTTCACTCTCTATTTACTCAAGAGTTTAAAATAGTCTTTTATATAAAAAACATCTTTTGGGTTGAAAACACACTTCCATCCAAAACCATGGTTTATAAAAATGTGGAATTTTATTTAAATGTGAAATTTATTTTGAAAACATTTTAGTTTTTAATTTTTTTAAAATGTAGAAATGATATTTTTTTCATAAAATGTTATAAATTATTTGTAAATATTCCTTTATAAAATCTTGAAGTTTTTCGGAAAAAATATGATTTTTTAAATGTTTTATGATTTAAAAAGTTCTTTGAAAATAAAATTAATCTTCCTCAATAAAAATTTCATGCGATATTTCTTAATCATTTTTCATTTCAGATGAAATACATTTATGTTACCACTGATTTATTTGAGATATCATCCAAGGATACCAGTCTTATTCTTCATCTAAATTGTTTATTTTTATGATGATAAGATATTTTTTGAACGGGTTTCTCTTCCATGGGTTATAAAATTAAAATGTTATTATTAAACAAACATATTTTCTAAAATTTTATGCATTAGTGAAATGATAAAATTTTTATGAAACCAGTTTATTTTTTACATGTAATGTTATATAGAAATGTTCCTGAAACCAAATTCATTTTATGGGCTCTAATATGAAGAATGTTTTATGATCTTCTAGAACAGGAATGTATTATTTTCATTATGTGAAATTGGTTATGTTTTAACCAAGGGTGGTGGTTACGTTATAACCATAGATGTTTAGGACATATATGTCCCAGAAATTAATTGGGTAAATATTTATACCTAATGAGATAAACATGAATGTAATAGATATTGAAACAGGTTTAATATGACAAGTTTGGAATAGGGTATAAACCCAGTTTTTTAATACATGGCTGTAGTGGGAAGTGAACCTAGTTCATTAAGATGGGTCTGGAACTGGGAGTGAACATTGTTCAGTAAGATAGGGATGGAATTGGTTGTTAACCTCGTTCAATAAAAGACTTTTTCCACTATGACAGAATTGGCAGTGAGATATGACTAATATGGAAATTATTTTCTATTATTATTTCTAGGCCACAAATTCATTGTCTTATTTCATTATTATTATACAATTGTTCGTGTTCTTTGATTTCCTTAAGATTCATGTCTTATGAACATCCAAACATTATTCCACGAATCATGGCCATTGTCGTTAAAATAAACGGTAGGGTTTTTGAATGATATGCTCATATTACCATATGCTTATGTTACTATTTTGCTCACATATATCCTTTTTTATCCTTATTGAGAATTTTAGCTCAAACATTATTATTTTTATTTTCCCTATATTATGATGAATATTTTTTAAGTAGGAGTGTAAAATGAAAGATATTTATCAGAGTCATTGAATATCATACATGAATCAGAATGATTATTTTCCATGTTTCTGAAGGCACTAAACAATTATGATCCTCAAGTGTGTGTTTTTGTATTAAATTGAATATTCATCTCAAAAATATAATATATGGAACACGACAATATTTTGATAAATCTTTTTCTTTGAATAAGGTAATTCTCATTAATGTCTTTCATTTCACAAATTCAATAATTCCTTTCACATGGATCCAAATTGTATTTTGCTACGTGTAAAACTTACCTGTCATACATTATACGAAACACTAAGTTTCTATGAAACATCATTTTATTGTTTGAATTATTTAAATTATATATTTATGACCTAGCTGATAAACATTTTAATATGAATATTAAGAACTAATTTTCAAATATTTTTTAGAATGGTTTTATATAAATAAGTAAAATTGATTATGAAGTTTATTTTTTGGTAAAGTTTTTATATGTTTGAAAATACAATTTTCTAAAAAGAACTTCTTTTCAAGTCCTTTTTTGAAAATAAATAAAATTAGATTTAAAAAATTTTATAATTTTAATTTGATAATATAAACTTAATATTTTGAATTCATAATGTCCAAATTAGGTTATAGTAATGTTTTGGTATTTTTCTGAGAAACATAATTTTTGACGAATAATGAAAAATAGAGTATTTTAGTTAACAAAATATTTCTATTTAAATAATTATAAGTATTAATTAATATTTTTTAAATCACAATTGATCAATCATGAATATATTAATCTTATGTATTTCATCAAAATCACTTTTATTTTTAATTTGATATAAAAACTTATTGAACATTGAAATGTTTTTTATTTTAAAAACCCACATTCTATCCATGTCTGTTGGATTAGCATTAAACATAATTTTCACACTTTTGTGATTTGAATTTTAAAAAATATACATATATATTTGTAACTATATTAATATTTTTATTCTAATAAGAAAACTTATTTTTTGACCAAACTAATTAGTAAGAGTGATTAAAATTAATCAAAGCGATTAAGGTAAGATTAATCTTAATTAAGGACAAAACCTTAATATGAAGGAACAAAATGACCTGGAAACTGGTCTAAAATCCATTTATTGGAAATAATTCGACCACATCCTCAATTGGTTCTAATTATATGGGTTTTTTGAATATTATTAAATGGAATTTCCCTATATAAAATTCAATGTGAGGAAAAAAGAAAAAAAGTGACATTCCTTACCTTTAACACATATATAACATTTATTTGTGTAAAACATAAATTTTCAGTTATATATATAATTTTGTAAGATTAATGGGCAATTAAAATCATAATAACATCATAATAATTTATATAGTTGATATATTTACTTAAAATTCTTACAAAATGCCATCCTAGTGATTATTTTGTTAATAATTACCTAAGATAAATGAAACTATAAATACTAACAATGAAGTGAATTGATTGAATTACCATAATAAATTATTTTTTAAGATTAATATGTCTTGTTACACATCTTTAAACTGACATTATTTTTATTCTATTTTTTAGATATTTTATAGATAAAAATAAATCAATAACGTAATCATTGATATTATTGTTATTTTATACCAAATGATATTATATTACATGAATTAAAAATAATAAAAATTCTATTTTGTGAAAAGTGATATTTAATTTGTAAATATTACTAAACATTTTATATTAATGGACAAAATATCTTTTATAATTAACTTACTAACCCACTAATTGTAATAACATTTTTAGCACAGTTCGTGTTTAAGCCATGTTTTGCGCATCACTTGCACTTCATTATTAAAATTAAACTCAAAAAAACATGAGATTTATATTTATTAAATTATATATAATATTTATAATAATTTGGATCTATATTATATAATAAATCTAACATTATTTTAGAATTAATGGTTAAATTACATAGGTTAGAAAACTATATTACAATATAAAAACCAAAATAATAAAATTTGGGAATCTTAGAAGTTAAGGAACTAAATTATAAAAATGAACATATTTTTTCATGGTATATACTTGGTTAAAACCTACCTTCACATTAATACATTATTTTTCATTTTTTGAGGTACATTAGGTAAAGGAGGCATCCCATTATTGAATACCATTTTGTATTTACAAAAAATCCACTTCCCCTCCACTATAAAAATGAAATCATTCTACCCATTACTCACACCTCTAAATCCACATAGTATCATCCAATATCTATTCACATGTACTCAAGAAAACCCTCCCTTCCACCTTGAAGCATCCCTTTGGACATAAATCCTTTCATGTAATACCTTTGGGGAAAACCAACAGGATTTACCCGATTAAAATGTAACACCCTCCCTCAAACTCTATTCTTTTATTTTATTTTCATTCCCCACCCCCTCAAAACAATTTATTCCATGATTGTATAAAAGCATAGGTATCATAAATATAGTATGAAATTTTAATTCTAAGGGTTATAACTACACTTACACACATATTCATCTAATTGGTAACGAATATATTATTTATCTGTACTGTGAACTACAACCTCACTAAATGATGATTGTTTATTTTTTACTTTTCCACCTATTATAGTAAAAATTATAATGGAAACTATATTTATATATTTTATATTTTATAATTATTATTTATTTAATCTTTTTGACATTATTTTTTCACCACATTTCATTATAATTTCCATTTAGTGAAAATATAATAATTTAATTTAAGGGAGTGTGGACTACCATCCCATGAAAGCGATATGATTCATTCACAAACTACTTATAATGTATTAAGGATGGGTTTAGTGGTATTATATGATATATTTGATATAATAATGAAACTATTATAATGATATAGAAATATATATATATATATATATATATCATTTACATTCTTTCTTTCAATACAATAACAAAATGGAAACAACTTTCATGCATATGTACGACCTACCATCTCCATGAAATGTGTATTCCATTTTGTACATATATATTATATATACTATTATAATACACATTTAATAAATATATTCAATATATATATAATTTTTTACAATTTTTAAATCATGATATATGTATATGTAACAAAGATATAACAAATTACAAATCAAGAAAAAAATAAAGAGAATATTACCCGAAGTGTATCCTTAACATGAAATTGTTAACAAGAGGGTAATAAAAAGTCATAATAAAACAATATATGGTATTATATATAAGAATATGGTTCTTTAAAATATGTATTATAAACTTACATTTTTTATACTTGATATTTGAATAAGTACGATGAGAGTCAAGACACAAGGTAAGGGTAATTAATCTAACTTTTTATATCTGTGAGATACATTTCACATTCAAAACTCTTTTCTTTTGAATGGTATATATAATTCCAAAGAATTTATTATATAATAATAATTATTAAATTTATGGAAATTTTCATATCCATTATATGATCTTTATTTCGTGGTGTTAATGTTTCAAAAGTTACCAAACCAGAAAGATACTTTTGTCTAGATTTTCCTTCATTGAAACACATCCCATGTTATGCACCTATATTTTTATATAAGTTGTACATAATTCTTTTGGCATGTTATATCATGAATATTCTTCCATTAATGATATTTTAAGCTTCATTTAATGTAATTTTATTATATGGGGATTATGGTTCAAATTTATCAATTGGTAAGAGTTTATTGAAAAAATTTCACCGCTTTTTGAGATTCTTTATGTTTATGCTTCCTTTGATGAAATATTTTTATCTATATCTCATGAAAATTTACGAATATAATTATCCTATAGTTATTCATAATTTATTCAAGTATTTTTAACATTTTTATTTTCTTTCGTACATAAGATAGTTAACAAAGTGTTTTTAAGAAAGCCCGACATTACCCTCTCTTCGATCAAAAAAATGTATTCCTTCAAAACCATGTTTTATAAAAAGTGCTTCCAATAATATTATACTATTCTACTATAATCATTAAAATAAAATTGTTCTTTTATATTTTTTACCAATTTTTTCAAATGAATCTTCTTGTCACTTTTAGGATAAGGCATTTTTCTATCCTTTTACTGTATAAAAGGAATGTTCTTCCTACATCGTACAACATATATAGATTCATCCATCGTCATCTTTTTAAAGCTCCCATTTCATGTTTAAAAGGTTAATTTATAATAAAAAGTTTTTAAATATAATTTTCAAACAAATTCCCTTCCAAACGTTTTTAGTATTTTTTAATAAGTTCTCAATGTCATTTTAAATAAATGTTTTTTTAAAATGGTTTTTTGGATTTTTTTTATGTTTTAATGGAAATTTTTTTTCAAAATGTTTTCAATATTCCTTTAAATTTGTTCAAGTTAAGTAGATTTCAAAATTATTTTCAAGAATTATTTATAAGTTTTCAAAGTATTTAAAAAAGTTATTTCAAAAAGAAAATACATGTTTCTTTTATATGTTTTCAAGGATATTTGCTTTCAAAATTATTTTCAATAATTATTTAAAAGTTTCAAAAGTATTTTAAAAGAAATGGTTTCGAAACTGTTTTCAAGATTCTTATATATTTATTCAAGGAAAATGATCTTAAAGACTTTTTCAGGGTCTCTATATATATTTTTAATGAAAATGTTTTCATAATTATTTTCAAAATATTTCTTTGTATTCCATCAATTATTTTCAAGAAAATGGTTTTAAAAATGTTTTTATTTTTTAAAGATCTTTTTTCCAAAAATAGAAGATATTTTCCTCAATAAATGTTTTAAAATTGTCATTCCAAGTTATTTTCCATCTAAGAATACATCTATTGATTTTACTCATGTTCTTTTAGAAAATGATCCAAATGTTACAATCATAAACTTTATTGAATGGATTTTGCATTTATGGAATGATTCTTATGAAAACTATTTCTATTCTATTGGTAATGTTCTATTGAAAACCACTTCCTTTAACTGTTTATACTTTGATGAAATGATTATGAAAAAATTATCTTTTAACACATGTTATGATATGATTACACATTTATGATATCCATTAAATTTCATGGGGTACGTTATGATTGTTTATGATTTTGCGACTCATGAATGTATGATTTCATTATGATATGGGTGGGACTAATGTATCCCTATAATTAATTGGTAACGATTTATATCTCATGAGATAGTCATGGATGAAACATATAATTGAAATTATTTTAGTATTACAAGGATAAAATGAGGAGTGAACATGGTTCAGTATTATAGGTCTAGAACAAGGAGTGAACTCGGTTTAGTAATACAAAACTAGATTGGGGTGTAAACCCAGCGTAGTAAAGGGATTTGTGCCCTAATAAGGCCATGCAAGTTATTCATTGATGAATATGGAAATAAATATATATTCTTATATGTCTACCGTGATTCCATATATTATTTCTATGTTATTCTTTCATGGAACATGTTTTTTATTTAATTAAGATTAATATCTTATGATCTTCCATGATTTATGCCCTGATTAATGTAAATTACCTTTTATATGAAGATATTGATCATTGATTTTATAGATCATTTTCTCATACCCCTATGCTCATGTTTATGATTACATGTCTCTCTTGATTACCCTTACTAAGCATCTGAGATGTGACACCCTGACCAGGGTGCCACTAAACGGTGCCTCGAGATGGTTAGTAAGATGGCCCTAGGAACACCTCCCCATATTCCAAAGGGTACCAACTAGTAGCAAGGGTCTGGTAGGTCAGTCTTGGGGAGACTATACCCACTTTTATCCGAATTAAACACTAATGGGTGAAAATAACCATAACCAAGTACTGAAATATAAAAATAACTAGAAAATTTCCATGTCATATGATAACCAAAATATGAAAATACAATACTCAACTAAAAGATAAATAATACTATGAAAATGGAAATGTCATGTGTATATAATGAAACCGAATGTAATGACACAACGACTCCAAAATGGGTCACGAACGATGTCTGGTTCCCTGTCCCATACTCCAATTCAAATAACAAACTATCCTAAGGATTTTAACATTTCCCATCCTGTAATAAAAAATTCTTCCCAGGTGTTGATCAGGCGGCCCAAATAGTGTGTGAGTACAACTGAATAGGCCACCGCCAATGATGTCAAAAATGAGTCTAGTCAAAAAAAATGCATCCAGTTTTATGAGGAAATAAATACAATTCATATTTTAAATAGTTATCACATTTTCATTTAATATTTAATCATCACATTAGTCCATGTTTTCAATTCATGTTTCCTATTTGAATCATCATTCATTATTACCAGTCATTTGTTGTAGGTCATCATGCCTAACACCACAATCTCATTTGAATCATCATTCATTATTACCATCATTTGGTGTAGGTCTTCATGCCTAGAACCACAATCTTATGGAGTCTAGGACTTCCTTCCTAGAACTCCTTATCTCATTCGGTGTAGGTCATCATGCCTAGCACCCCATAATCTCAAGCTTGGATAACTATTGGGGAGGAACTTTATGTCCATGACCCAATTAATATTTGGTCTAGGATGCCATGTCTAGCACCAAAAATATCTCATCCATTTAATCATTATTTAATTCACAAGATTTTTCCAAATTATCCCCTTACTAATCCAAATATTAGTTAAATAAATAAAATTCCATTAGATAACTCAACAATTAACTAAGAATATATCCAATTAATTAGTTTATCAATTAATTAATAAATCATCACAATTCCCATTCCATAATTAATTATTCACAATTAATTATCCATATGAAATCTAAACATCAAATAATTAATTCTCTAAATTAATTATCTTTGATCATCATCGTGACACATAATTAATTCTACATTTTAATTATCTTTGGTCAACATCTTCACACATAATAAATTATCTTAATTAATTATCTTGTATAGCCAAACATCATTTCAAAATTAATTTCCCCAATTAATTATCTTCTCAAAATAAATTCGATATATTAATAAAATATCACATCACATTATCTTTATCCAAAAAAAAATATCAATTTGGGAAACCCCCTTTTGTTTGTTCCAAGACTCAATTATCAATTAATCCCTAAGGGAAATAAAAAGTCAAACTACATTTCTAATTACTCCAATTTAGGAAATTAATCATCAAGGGAATCTAGTAAATCATAATCTCAAATTTACATAACATAAATCATGAATATGGGAGTTTGATTTAGACCACCTACCTCAGTTTATTGAAGGATGATATCCCAGTGGAAATACCTAATATCTAAGTGGTAAAACCATCATTGATCAAGCATAAGATCTAAATCCCAAACTAGAATTAAGATCAAAGGCATCAAGGTCTTTCAAATCTAGGTCTAGATATACAATACAAGATCTAGATCTCATATCATAGGTTTAGATCCATGAAAAAATGGACATAATCCATGAAAATATTAAGGAAATTTAAGGGAAAGAACGAGAGAAACATCAGGATGAAACCTACATATCGAAACAAGAATGAATCTTCAACCTGGGCTTTCAATATTAATGAATGGAATTTAAACCACCTTGTAATATCTCTGTAAGGCTCTAAGATCACAAAAATGTTATCAAGTTCGAGCCTAGGTCACATTTGATAGGTTTGAGGGGTTTGGGTGGTTTTAAAACCAATTTTCAGACTAAACTGTTCTACGTGCATGGTTTCTCCTACGATTCCACACGGTTAGGCAAAACTGTGTGCCAACCATGCGGTCTTCCTCTACCCACACGTATTGATGATGAACTGTTAGGAAAATCATGCACCAACAATGACAAATTTCACTAATTTCATGATTATATTGCACACAGTTTGGAAAAACTGTGCGCAAACCATGCACATCCCTCTATCTTCCCAATTCCTTAAAAACATCACCCTGACACACCCCAAGTCATAACCCACCAAAATGGTTCTTAATAAAAACCAAAGATACCTAAAAACATTCCTGATATTTCTCCAGAAAAGGTTGAGATCTTATAATCTTCCAACCTTATAACAACTCATCCCTGAGCTACACTTCTGAACTTCTCTATGATTCTGAGCCAAAAATATTGAGCCATTGATCCCTCATGTCTGCATCATATTCCCATGTTTCATCTTGAACACTTCCATGTTTCCATAACATATGAACTAATGGCATGGTATTTCCCCATGACGCTTTCTCACTGTGACCCAAAACACATATCGGATTCCCCTCGAAGGACACATCTATCTCAATGTTAACCTCTTCCACATCAATCACATGAGAAGGGTCGGGGTGATATTGATGTAATTGTGACACATGGAAAACATCAGAAATAACACTTAATTTCCATATAAGTGCTAATAGGTATGCCACTAGCCCAATTCCCTCCCACGCCTCAAAAGGTCCTAAAAACCTGGGCACCAACTTTCCCTACATTCATATCTGGTGGTTACCCAATCTGGGTGAAACATGAAGTAATACATTATCACCCTCTGTAAACACTTGGGGTCATCTATGTCTACCAGTATATGACTTATGTCTACTCTGAGATGTAACCATACCTTTCTGAATTATCTATACATGCTCTAATGTCTCCAGAATTAGACTTGGTCCCAACAGCACTAAATCTACCTTCTATAACCAATACAGAGGTGATCTACAAGGTCTTCCATAAAGTTCGTCATATGGTTCCATCTTTATAGTTTCCTGATAACTGTTATTATAGGACATCTATATTAAATCCAATCATTTCTCCCAATAACCACTAAACTCAATCACACAATCTCGCAACATATCCTCCAATACTTGTATGGAATGCTCTGACTTCCCATATGTATGTGGATAGAAGGACGCACTTAACAGAATCTGTGTACCAAGAGCCTTCTGTAAGCACTTCCAAAATCCTGATGTAAAGTGAAAATCATGAATTGAAACTATACTCTATGAAACCCTATACAAATGAAATATCACCCATGAATATAGTTCTCCCAACTTCTCTACTGTAATGGATTACATGATAGGTAAGAAGTGTGCTACCATCATTAGTCGATCGATAATGACACAAATTGAATCATTCTTCATATGTGTCTTTGTAAGTCATACCACAAAATCCATTATCACATCATCCCACTTCCAATTTGTAATAGGTAATGACTTCAATATGCTTCTATGTCATTTGTGCTCGGTATTCACCTACTAATAGGTGAAACATCTTGTTACGAACCCTACTATACCTTTTTTCATGTATGGCCACCAAAACTATTTTCATAGGTCAAAGTACATTTTTTTCACTCCCAGATGTACTGCTCACCGTAAAGCATGAAATTATTATATGAGTTCCTATCACATAACTATATGCACAATAACCCAATTTTTTACATAGACGATCTCACCCTAATCAATTATCCAATATGAAGATGTATCCACGCCTTCAATGATTTCCCTTAAGGATAAACACTCTTGATCCTCATACCATCTATCCATGATCCATCTCATGAGTGTAGAATCCACTGCTTTAGAAACCAGAGTCATCCTCTCCTAACTCTCCTAAAGTATCTCCTGAATTTACACAAAAAAAGTCATCATCTTCCACTATACACTCAACTCATTTATCAAATGAGTCTGATTTTTCCTTCTCAAAGAATATAACGCACAATTCCCCTTCCTGGATGTATATGATAGTTCAAATTCAAATGACTGCATATAATATACCCATCTTTGCTACCAGATATTCATGTCACGTTGTGAAAAGATATACTTAAAGATTTTTTATCTGTAAAAACTATAAAATATTCATCCAAAAGATTTTGTCTCCAATACATAATATCATAAACCACAACTACTAACTCGAGTTCATGTGTAGGGTAATTCTGTTCATGTCACCTCATCTTATGAGACCCATAAGCAATGACTCGATCCCCTTGCATCAACACAGCTCTGAGTGAAACCCCATAAGAATCACAATACATCATATACTCCACACCTGAATCAAGTAAGATCAAAATTGGTGTCGATGTCAAGTGCTTCTTCAACTCTTGGAAAGAATTATCTTATGCTCCTATCCAACCAAAAACTATCCCTTTCTCTGTCAAACCATTAAGCAGTGCTGTCAAATGGGAAAAGAACTAGATAATCCTCTTGAAAAAGACAAATAATCCCAAAAAAAACTTAGGAAATAAAAAACATTTTTGGGATGCTCCAAATAAATCACTTCCTGTACTTTTCCTGGGTCCACTACCACACCTTCTTTCGAGAAAATATGCCCCCAAAAGTGTACTCTGTCAATCCAAAACTGACATTTAGACAGTTTGGCATACAGTCAATGCTCTCTCAATGTACCCAAGACGATGTCAAGATGTTGGGAATGATCTTCATGTTTCTAAGAGTACACCAAGATGTCATCCACAGACACCAACAAAAAATGATCTATGTATTGATGAAGTGCCCTTTTCATCATGGCCATTAACACTGCTATAGCATTTTTTAACCCAAACAGCATTATGAAAACCTCATAGAGGCCATACCTACTCCTCAAAGTAGTTCATGGTATATCAAAAGCTTGAACTATCACATGATGATAACCTGATCATAGATTGATCATTGGGAACACACAAGACCCCTTCAACTTATCGAACAAATCATTGATACGAAGAAGAGGATATCGATTCTTCACGATCATTTTATTCGTCTTTCAATAATTGACACACAAACGTAAACACCTATCATCCTTCATTGAAAAAAAATAGTTGATCCCCAAGGCGATGTACTTGGATGGATGAAACTGTTATCCTCCAACTCCTATAACTATGTTTTGAGCTCTTGAAGATCAGTTGGTGCCATTATAAAAAGTATAATTGATAAGGGCTCAGCCACCAGCATGAGCTCAATAGTGAATTCCAAATCTATCTTAGGTGGGAACCCTGAAAAGTATTTAAAAATAAAACCTTAAATAATTCTACTACTAGTGGAAGGATGTCTTTTTTTCCAATCCCATAATCCAAAAAAATATTAGCAACATGGGATGTGAGCTCTCTGAGTTGCTGAGTAATTGGCCCAGCTCTACTTGCATGTATATCCCATTCTCCATGAAGAACATACTATTCTACTTTTGGAGATACAAAGGTCACTCTCATAAAGTAACAATATATGTGGGCTCAGTATGTGAGCAGCCAATCCATACCCATAATCAGGCTGAAGACCGTTATTTCAGGGACATAGATATCCCAAAGGAAATGGTACTCTCCAATCTCTAGTTAATATCCTTTGCATAAACAGATATCCCTAGTCTTTGTTCCCAATGGTGTATCCATATTCATCATCCCGCTTATGGAATCCACCTCTAGTCTAAAGAAATTAACAAGATTTGAAGAAATAAAGGAATGATATGCTCTAGTATCAAACAAGGAAGTTGCTAAACTAGAATCAAATAGAATAGTACCCTTGATTGTTTATGGACGAACCTCACTCACCCAAAGTGTAGGATGCACCATATTTAACTATCATACCCCTCTTCCCCCTAGTGTCATCTGACTCCCCTGAGTCACACCACTCTGCTGATACGAGTGATAATACCATGATGCACCATGTCTACTACATCTACCACCTCTGCCAGTAGAACTCCAACTCCCAGACCAATATGGTGTTGAAAACCCTCTTCCTACACTCTGACTCTGAGAATCAACTCTATCAGCACCAGCCTACGGCTGCTTCCTGTAGAACTTATATAGGTGTCCCATCATTGCACAAAACCGACACTCCACCAATGGTTGTAAAAAACGTGTACTATAGTGTCCTTCCCTATCGCACTGGTGACAAAGAACACGATAAAGCTCCAATGTAGTTGTTCATACCGATTGATTGCCTTTATTTACACCATCCTGACTATGGTTTCCATGACAACACCTGCTCTTATTAAAAGGTACACTCCATGATCATCCAGTGACTGCTACCTTTCCAATACTAGAAGCCTCCTTCAAGATCGACAATGAAACGAGACCCTGATTAACAACTATTGAAAATTTATTTAGCCTAAAGATATTCACCTAGGACTAAATTTCACACATAAGTCAATCCTGAAATGGGTTTGCTGAAGAAACCTCATTTGATTCCATATCTGTGTTAGGATTGTATGTCTGAGTATGATATACTCTATAATACCAAACGTAGGATCAAAATGAGAATGAGATTCTCAGATACAAGAGGGGGGGTGAATTGTACCTTTTAAAAATTCATTTATGAATTTTTAAATATGGTTATGTTTAACAAGGTTAAACAAGATAATTCACAAGACCTCTATATGTTCTAATCACTTGCTAAATTATGGAAAAGTGATTCTGAAAATGAAACATAACTAAAGTTTACAATGATGAAGATTCTACCTTAAAGCGTATAGAATCTAACTATATCAGAGTGCGAGAGTAAGGATATATAAGATATTTATACTTTCCTTAACAATAAAAATGAAGTGAAAAAACTTGTAACAAAACAAGTAACAAGAAATAAGTCGTTTAACCCAAAGAAAAGGGTATCCAACAACCTTTGATAAAGGTCCCTTGATTTATACTTTCAGGAAATTCTATCTTACCCACCCCAGGGTAAGCCCTTGATACGATGATCTGAGTCTATCTTGCTATCCCCGCAAGCCCTCAACTATCAGGTAGTCGGCACCTCTGTCTTCTATAGAAAGGAAGCACTCAACTTCAAGGTGTTGGAACCTCTGTCTTCATATCCCTAGAAGCCCTCAATTGTTCACAACAAAAATCAGTGTCGCATGAAGAAAATCTAAAAAATGCAATGTTTGAACAAGTTGTTCAAACTTTTTGCACAAATCCTGAGAGTTGATAAGTGCCTCTCTCTCTAGAAATCACTTCAACAGCATGTAAGCACAGATGTCAGAGTTGTGTCAAAGTTATGAGCTCTTTTCAAATGAGCTCCTATTTATAGGCAATGCTCCAATAGTCGGCTCCCTCCTCCAACGGTCATATTATTCCTTGAATTTCAGAGGTACTTGTACACGTGTCACTCAAACAACAGTTAGTTAATAACTGAAAGCATGGAATCGTTTTATAACAAAATGAGTGTAAGCATAACCAAAAACTGATATTCAGAATGGAGAAAATGAATGTTAAGAATCTAAGTAAAAACTGAATTCAGAGTCTATAGTATTATTATATTCAGATTCTGTTTTTCTTAAGGAATTCGTAATGAGAATTCGTAATCAGAATTCATCATCAGAATTCGTAATGAGAATTCGTAATCAGAATTCATCATCAGAATTCGTTATGAGAATTCATAATCAGAATTCATCAACAAAATTCGTAATGAGAATTCGTAATCAGAATTCATCATCAGAATTCGTAATGAGAATTCATAATCAGAATTCATCATCAAAATTCGTAATGAGAATTCATAATCAGTATTCATCATCCGAATTTGTAATGAGATTTCGTAATCATAATTCATCCTCAGAATTCGTAATGAGAATCTATAATCAGAATTCATCATCAGAATTCATAATGAGAATTTATAATCATAATTCATCATAAGAATTTGTAATGAGAATTAATAATCACAAATCATCATCAAAATTTGTAATGATAACTTTATATAAGTTCGTGATTGGAATTCTGAGTTGAACTTCATAAATGTTTGTAACAAGGAATTAGGAGTAGAACTTCATCAATGTTCGTAACAAGAATTCAGAGTCTTAAACAGAATACCTCACATCTAAGTATTATATGATTCTGAGGACTCTATCTGAATTATACACTTAGAAGAATTTTGATTTGATCAAAGAAAATAATGTAAGGATAGATTTCAATAGGGAAGGAAATTTTCCTTATAGGGGTAAAATAAAATTTGCTTTAATATGAGGTGTTTGTGATTTTCAAAACAAGAGGAACGGTCAAGTTATAAGGAACCATTGATGACTTATTAATCTATCCATTACATGAAGGAATGGAAAAGTCATTTGGAAAACCTTTTTGACTCAACAATCTCCCCCATTTTGGAAAGCACAAACATCCTTACAAAAAAGAATGTAAAGACTTAGAATAAATTTCTAGACTTGAAATTAAGTCTTATCTCCCTTTGTTTATGATCAATGGTGAATACGCCTAACTCCCCCTTAGGCTTTGGAACTCTAAGGATTGTATTCTAGATTTCCGGAATGAGATTTTAGTTATGAATATGGAAGTATTCGTAATGAGCATTCCCCCTCAAATCAACTCCCCCTTACATAGGGATAGTTCTTCTTATACATTGAAATTTTTCTCCTCCCTTTTAGATTTTTCATTCTCCCTTTTGAGTTCTTTTTCCTTCTCCCCATTTTGTGATTTTCAAAAAGAGTTTGATGGAATGGAAAAGAAATATGGTACCTGAAACATTAAAGACATACAAATAAGACAAGCAACGACTATTTCATTATGATTGGAATTATTAGGACAAGGAAAAATACAACACAATACCGGAGTGGTCTATTTTGTTTCTTTTTCCTTAGGAATTAGAATCTTAACAATTGTCTTAAGCTTCTTCATTTATTTGTGTTCCTCTTCTACTTTCTTCACTATGTATGTGATCTTTTCTTGTTGAGTCTTCAGGACCTCTGCCTAATCCTTCATGGACTTTTCCTGAGTCATTAGCAATTCATCTTGCTTCCAAATTTTTTCTTGCATCTCACTCCAAAACTCCTTTTCTATTTTCAAACATTGAACAATATAGCTTAGCTTCCATTTAGATCTTTTACATCCAAAATCCGAGTATTTTGTTCAAGGGTTAGCTTTTCATGAAAGTTTTCTGAAATATTTTTCATTTTTTCATCCTCAGTACCAAAGCCTCTGTAACATCTTCTTGTAACTGATCAAGCTCATCCATATATTCAACAACATTCTTAGACTATTTGGTAATTTTCTTGCAGGAGCATTGGTGAGCATCATAATTGATCATGAAATTTTTTAAATCTTCCTAATTCTTTACACATCTGTCCATCAGCATCGATACAGAGTCTGATTTCTGATTCATACTAAGCTGAAGTATCTGGCATCTTGAATCAATTGTGGGAAATATTGGAATAGTATCAACCAACTTCTTTAGAGACTAAACAACTAAGTCATGACCTAAGGCAGTTGATTCCGAATCTAACAACTTGGTAGGAGATTATTATTCTTCTATTTCCACCAGCTTCATTTTAGAAGAACCTCCAACTTCCTTCTTCCTGATAATATCTTTCATTGGAGTGTCAACAAGTACTTGTTTCCCCTTACTGATTTTCGTTATGACTTCCTCATCTGGTGATTCATGCTCACTACCAGAAATTTGAAAAATCTTATCTTCATCCACTTTCTATATTCCAGCCCTAGCTTCAACGTCCTCAAGGTGGATAAAGTCGTGATTGTGACTTTCTAATTCAGATGTCTTATTGACTTCTTCTTCTCCTTTCTCATCAACTCCAGCTGTAGCATGTTTTGAACATCTGAATTGAGAATTATGGAGTGAGAATTTTTCAGAAGCACTATCCTTCTCATGATAGTCTTCAATTTTCTTTATTACATCATTAGAGATACCACTCATCTCAGCTTGTTGAACTTCCTCAACAGCTTACTGAACAACATCCATCACATCTTTCTCAACCTCTTTTTCTTTGAGATTTTCTAGAGTATTCATTCCTATAGACATAGTCAATGATTCCACAAGGAAAGACTTCGGCACTGGGATGTTCTCAGATGCAATTTCAGCATCCCTCAGAAGGGATTGAAAAATCTCAGCCGCTGTCATTTTCTTCTACTGATTTTTCTCTTTTACTTGCTTCTCTAGCTCATCAATAGGTTTTTCTTTTAAGGCCTTTTCCTCAGCGGGGTCCAAGACGAACTGTGGCTCCACTTCTTTCATCTTTTCCTTGATCTCTCTCCACTATTATACCACCTCATCTGGGTAGGATTTTTTATTTTTGGGTTTAGGAGGTGTGGATTGGACTTCCATTCATTTTGGGGTTTTATCTTCAGATTGCACTTCCATATGCTTCCTTTTCTTACCGACCTTCTTTAAGGTTTCAGCTTTTTTTAAATTTTCTGGATTGTCTTCTGCCTCCTCCTCTGGCAGCTCAGAGAAATCATCTGACTATTTTGAGAAACCAACTTTCATTCTCTTCATAGTGTCATCACTGATCATCATCACCTTACAATTTCTAGTCATGGAGCTACATGGGATTTTGAAGTATTCTAGGCACTAAACTATTAAGTTAGAAAGCAATGCCGGATACATAATGATCTGAGCTCTGAGGTTCCCATTCTTGATGTTCTGAATTTTAATGAGGATGTGCCTCATCAAATTGATTTTCCATAGATTTACCAAAAAAATATAAGATGCACATGTCTCTCTTCTTATGGGTATCCTTGTCACCCTTCCTTGGTACGATAAACCCTTGCACCCATAATTGTATAATACGATTATTGGGTGAAAGATGGGTGATTTCTTGTGTAGTGTTGATACGTGAAAGACCATGGAACTCCATAGCCTTAGCCTTAACAAAACTACCCTGAACCTCTGGCAACTTATGAGTGAAAAATTCGGCCTCTCCTTCATAGGGTATTCCAACCAGGCTAGCTGCCTTGGTATAAGATAAAGCATACGCCTTCCCATATCATTTGAAGGAGAACTTCTCCCTTCCATCTTCCTAGAAAAACTGGCTGACTCATAAAATTCTATGAGCAAGTCTGAATACACCACATCTTGAGCTCGAGATTTAGAAATGGTACATCTTCCCATCAAATGAGCTTAATATTCTTGGAAATAAGGGAGTCATACTTATTAAAGAATTTTGTGTGTACCAAAATCTTCCTATATATCTGCCACTCTGAGATTGTCTTGATTGAAGACATATCCTATGAAGAGGCTTCTGCAGACATTCGGACTGAGGAGCTTTGAGAGATTTGGAACGGGCTGAAGAACTGAGGCAGAGCTTCAAGACGTGAGAGCTTGGAAACCGATGTAGGACACCATAGGGTTTCCCCTTTATATTAGCGATGGTGGTGACCTTTCATCTTCCAAAAACAATAAAATAGTTGAAAAACTCTCTGCTCTGATCTGACGGTTGAAAACATGCCCACAGAGAAATCTTGAATTCGGGTTTTTTTTGTTTTAAAAACATTTGGATTTAAGAAGAAATGAATCTGAAATATTAAAATAAAATACCAGCAAGTAAAAGAAACAACGAAAACTTCAGTAAAGAAATCATATCTTTCAGATTGTCTAGGAATTTTATTTGTAATAGGTGATATTCTTCTTGAAGAAAATTTGACTATGAAAAACTCAGTACGAAAAACATACTATGAAAAACTTACTACGAAAAAACTTATGATTTAAAAGTTTTATTGAAAAAACATTAATTACCAAAAAAAACTCAATTATGAAAATTATGAGTATGAAAAATTATGAGAATCTTAGTTCTGAAAACTTCCATTACGAAAATTTCCATTAAGAAAATTTCCATTACAAAAATTTCCATTACGAATTTTTTTTTTGAAAATCTAACAACAAAAATTTTCATCACAAAAAATTTCGAAAAACTGACTACGAAAATTTTCAATACAAAAAATTTTAAAAAACCGACTACGAAAATTTTCATTACGAAATTTTTTGAAAATCTAACTATGAAAATTTTGTTTTGAAAATTTTGAAAAAAAAATATTCAATAACAAATGTACTCCCCCTATGAAAAGGAGTTTATTACTATAAGGAGATTGGTTCAACAAGAAGTTAATGAAGGAAGATTACGTCATGGTTATCATTCTTAAATTCTATTTAATGTATTCAAATCTATCAGTAGGTCAATATTTTGTGAATATATCAGAAATTTGATCTTCTGTTCTGATTAATTAAAGAATGATATCTGCTTTTAGTGTGTGATCCCTAAGAAAGTGATGCCTAATGTCTATGTGCTTTTCATGAGAGTGGTGTGCAGAGTTTTTACTAAGGGAAATGGCACTTGTGTTATCACACAAAATATGAGTCTTTGTAAAACTCAATCCATAGTCTGTGAGTGTGTGTTGCATCCACAACACTTGAGAAAAACAACTTCCAACTGTTACATATTCAACTTCAGCAGTGGAAAGTGCTACTAAGTGTTGATTCTTGCAGGACCAAGAAAATAAATAATATCCTAAGAAATGAAATGTTTCGGATGTACTCTTTTTATCCATTCAACATCCACCAAAATCATATTCTGAAAAACTCTTTAAAAGAAAATCATTTCCAAAAGTGTAAAATAGTCCTTAATCCATGGTTCCCTTTAACTAGCAGAAAATTCTCTTCACTGCCTTCAAATGATATTCCTTACGATTGGATTGATATCTTACACATAATCATACTTAAAACATTAAGTATGGATGACTAGTTGTCAAGTGAAGTAGACTTCCTATCATTCCTCTAAATTATGTTTGATCTACTGGTTTCCCAGCTTCATCAAGATCAAGTGTGTTTGAGGTACCAATGGAAGTACTTATACTCTTAGTGTTGTCATATCCATACTTTTTAAGAAGATCTTTAATATACTTATGTTGTGATATGTATATTCCTTCTGGTTTTTGAGAAATTTAAAAATCAAGGAAAAATGTTAACTCACCTATCATACTCATGTCAAACTCATATTTCATTAGATCTATAAAGAAATTAGTTAATGATTGCTGAGTTGAACCAAATATAATATCATCGACATAAATTTGAACAATAAAAACATTTTTCTTATCTTTTTTTATAAAAATGGTTGGATCTGGATTTCCCTTAACATATTTATTTTGAAGCAAAAATCCTTTAAGTCTATCATACCAAGCTTAATGAGCTTGTTTAAGGCCATACAAAGCTATGGTAAGTCTAAAAACATGATCAGGATGTTTTTTATATTCAAATCCACGAGTTTTTAACAAAAACTTCCTTTGAACATAACCATTAAGGAAAGCACATTTGACATCCATTTGAAAAAGCTTAAAATTGAAGAATACTATAAAGGCAAGTAAAATACCAATAGATTCAAGTCTAGCTACTGGAGAATAGGTTTCTTCATAGTCTATTCCTTCTTGTTGATTATATCCTTTAGTAACTAATCTAGATTTATTTCTTACTATGATTCCATTTTCATCACACTTATTTCTAAAGACGCATTTTACTCAAATTACAAAAGTTTCCTTAGGTCTTTCAACCAAGGTCCAGACTTTATATCTTTAAAATTAATTTAGTTCATCTTACATGGATTTTATCCAGTCATCATCACCTAGAGCTTCATGAGTGATTTTTTAGTTCTAATTGGGAAAGGAATTCTAGATGTTATACTTTATTTCTTATGGAACTTCTAGTCCTTACTGGTTGAATCACATCACCAATGATACTATCACTGGGAAGATTCTTTAGAAACAACTAATTTTGGTTTTGTAAAACCTATTCATCAATATATGGTAAGAAATCTTCTGGGGTAAATGTTTCAGAACTATCTTCTTGAACATTTTCCTTATCAGAAGGATTTTTTATCATAAGTTGATAATCAGTTTTTGAAATCAAATCCGAGGGTGTACATTGAAGTTGCTTGAAAACAAAAGGATCAGTTTCATCAAATTTGACATGTACTGTCTCTTTAACAGTACATGAGTTTTTTTTAAAAACTCTATAGGGCTTAAAAGTTATGGAGTAGCCTAGAAAAATTCCTTCATCAGATTTTGGTGTGAATTTGTGTAAGTTATCTTTAGTATTCAGAATGAATACCTTGCATCCAAAAACCCTAAAGTAGGAAAGTCAATGTTTTCTACCATTCCATAACTCATAAAGGGTTTTATTAAGAAAAGGTCTAATCAAAACACGATTTATAGTATAAAAAGCAGTACTTACAGCTTCACCCCAAAAATGTTTGTCAATAGACTACTCACTCAACGTGGTTTTAGTAATCTCTTGAAGAGTTCTATTTATTATTTCAACAACACCATTCTATTGAGGTGTTCTAGGTGCTGAAAAGTTATGAGTAATGCCTTTTCTACTACAAAAAGTTTCAAAAACAGAATTTTGAAATTCTCCTCCATCATCACTATGAATAGTTTTCAATGGAAGTTTTTTCTCATTTTTATCTTGGTAACTATAAAATTTGAAATAAGAAAAAGCTTCAGACTTCTTTGCTAGAAAATAGACCCACGTATATCTAGTGTAATCATAAACTAAGACAATTACATAATAACTTCCCCCAATGCTTCCAGTTTGTGTTGGAAGAAAAAGATCCATATGAACTAGATGTAATGAATCAGTAGTTGAGACTTAACCAACTAATTTAAAACTTGATTTATGTTGATTTCCATATTGACAAGGGTCATAGACTTTTGATGATTAGAATATAAGCTCTGGTAGATCCTTAACTAGTCTCTTCTTAGAAAGTTTTCATAAGTTCCTAAGGTTACAGTGTCCTAGCCATCTATGCCATAACCAAGAATGATCTTCTATTGCACTAAGGAAAGCTATTTCTTGGCTCCTAAGGTCTTCTAAGTTTATTGTGTAAACATTCTATTGCCTATCAGCAGAAATAATAAACTCTTCCTTGGAATTTTGTACTAATCACTTATCATTCCTGAAATTCACAAGGTAGCCTTCATCAGATAATTGACTTATGTTGTTGAGGTTCTGTTAAAGACCCTTTACAAAGAAACATTTGAAATCAATGTTTTTTGAATAATAACCATGTTACCTATACAAATAATTTCTCCCTGAGCATTATCTCTGAAAGTTACTTTTCCTCCTTTCGTCTTGATAATATTTTCAAAATAGTTTTTATTACCAGTCATATGCCAGGAACATCCACTATACATGTACCATGTATTTATATTGGTACTTTCCGTATTTTCCTGAAAATAGGAAAAAGGTAGGTTGTAAGAATCTAGAAATTCGTGGATCCAGAAATTTCAGGAAGTAAAATTTTGGGAACCCACATCTTCTTAGAAAAATATGCTTTTTGAAATCCTAAAGATTGGGTTTTGTTTAGAGAAAAATTCTTTGACCAAAGACCACCACATTGACACTTAGTACAGAATGGGGAACTTTGAGGAACAGAGTAAATGTTACTAAAAGTTGGTTTAGAACCAGTATAACCAAAAACAGAAGTATTCCTTCGAAGTTGGATTTGTGAATACGTTTTATCAAAATTTTCCTTACCTAGGGTAAAGATTGAAAAACACTTCCTCAAGGAGAATATTTAGGATTTGAGTTTTATAACTAAGTTCTTGTCTTAAAAACATTCGATTTTGAACTAGAGCTAGGCTAAAAAAGATTTTTCTTTGAAATTAATTTTTCTAGATATTTAGAAATTTTATTCTTCTCAGAACTTACTTCCTCATGATTTTTTGAAATACTTTCAAAATCAGCATTTTTCATATCAAGATATTTAGAAAGATATGATATTTCATTAGTGAGAATAATATTACTAGAATTTTCCTTGTCATGTTTTTTCATGAGTTTTGAATTCTATTTCTCATGGAGTTTGGAAAACCTAGAAACTTCTTCATAGGTAGGTAAAGTATTATCTTCTTGAAAAGAAGATTCTTCATCCAAAGAGTTATAATATTTATTATCATTAGAATTTAAAGAAACATTGGTCATTGATTCAGAATTGTGTACCTTAGCCATCATGCAATGATTATCAATAGGTAGCCTGGCTAAAATACCATGATTCTTATGTCCCGAAGATTCATAATCCAATGATTTATCTGAAGAATCTCCTCCACTGGCACTCCATGTGTCATTGGATTTCAACACTTTCTTAGCTTTGGACTTGTAATACTTCTTTTTATTTTTCTCAGAATGAATTTCCTTTATTTTCTCATGATCATAGGGCAGTCCGGTCTTATGTGTCCAGCTCTCTTGCATTCATAGCATGTAACTTTAGAATCTTTCTTGTCTTTCATTTCCTTATTCTTGTATTTGGATTGAAATTTCCTCTTCTTATCTGTCTTGTTCATCCTTCGAGCAAGATATTCTAATTCATTTTCTGAGGATTCACTTCCACTATATTTGGAATGGATAACAACTTTATTAGATCTAGATCCAGTAATTATCCTTGGAGTCTTGTCTTTCATATGATTGGATGTAGTAATAAAAGCTACACTTCCGTTTCCATTCTTCTTCTTCACAATATCAGCATCTCTCTTCATTCTAGTCTCATACTGAAGAAGAGTTCCAAAAATCTCATCAAGGGTAATCTGAGTAACCTTTCTATTCTCATCAATTGCAGTTCTATTAGAATCTCACTCATTTGGCATGATGTCGATGATCTTTTCAACAAGGGATTCATCGTCCAATCCTTTTTCACCCATTGATTGTAAACTATTCACAATAGTCATGAATCTCTGATGCACCTTGCATATGGGTTCGCCATAAGGAAAACTAAAAGCATGATATTCATCTTTAAGAATGGATCTTCTTATCTCAATTACTTTAGATGTTCCAAAGTGAGTAACTTCAAGTTTCTTCCATATAGAATTTGCTGCTTCACAAGATGAAATTTGCCTATATATATTTCTAGTCAATTAACAAAGTAAAGTATTGTGTACCTTATAATTAAGTTGATATTCATGCATTTCTTGATTTGTAAACGCACTTAATTATTTATAAGGAATTTTGTATCCACCGGTAAGCATAACAAAATTTTTAACCCCAGTGTTGATAATGAAAGTCTTCATGTGATCTCTCTAATATTCGTAATTATTACTATCAATGATATGTGGTCTTCTTGGATTGAGATTATCTATGGAACCAACATTGATTCCTTCCATTTTTAATAAAAGTATTTCCACAAAAACATGTTAGTAGAAAAATTTTGTGAATAAGGAAAATATTCTAAGCAAGAAAATTTAGATCAAAAGTATCTATATGAAAAAGTTAATCCGAACTATGAGTCTGAAAAACAGATTCCAAAAAATGAATCCTAAAAATATGATTCTGAGAAATCAATTCCGAAAATTCCCTTCTGAATTAAATCGTGAGATTAATTCAGATTGAACCTGCTCTAATTCCAATTGTTAGGATGGTATATTTGAGTATAATATACTCTATAATACCAAATATAGGATCAAAATAATAATGAGATTCTCAGATAAAAGAGGGGGGTGAATTGTACCTTTTAAAAATTTCTTTCTGAATTTTTAAATATGGTTATGTTTAACAAGGTCAAAAATGATAATTCACAAGACCTCGATAAGTTCTAATCATTTGATAAATTTTGGAAAAGTGATTCTGAAAATGAAACATAACTATAGTTTAAACAGATGAATATTCTACCTTAAAGAGTATAGAATCTAACTATATCAGAGTACAAGAGTAAGGAAGTACAAGATAGTTATACTTTCCTTAATAATACAAATGCAGCAGGAAAACATGTAACAAAACAAGTAACAATAAATAAGTCTTTTAAACAAAAGAGATGTGTATCCAACAACCTTGGATAAATGTACCTTGATTTATACTTTCAAGAATGTTTGTCTTACCCACACCAGGGTAAGCCCTCGATATGAAGATCAGAGTTTGTCTTGTTATCCCCGCAAGCCCTCAACTATCAGGTAGTTGACACCTCTATCTTCCTCAGCAAGGAAGACCTCAAATTAAAGGTGTTGGAACCTCTGTCTTCCTATCCCCGGAAGCCCTCAATTGTACACAACAACAATCGGAGTCACACGATGCAAATCTGCACAAGGCAAAGTTTGAACAAGATGTTCAAACTTCCTACACGAAGCCTGAGAGTTGATAAGATCCTCTCTCTCTGGAAATCACTTCAACAGAATGTAATCAAAGATGTCAGAGTTGTTTCAAAGTTATGAGATCTTTTCAAATGAGATCCTATTTATAGGAAAAGCTCCAACAGTCGACTCCCTCCTCCTACGGCCATATTCTTCCTTGAATTTCAGAGGGACCTGTACACGTGTCACTCAAACAACTGTTAGTTAATAACTGAAAGCACGACATCGTTTTATAACAAAATGAGTGTAAGCATAACCAAAAACTGATATTCAGAATGGAGAAAATGAAAGTTCTGAATCTAAGTTTAAATTGAATTCGGAGTCTGTAGTACTAAGATATTTAGAATCTATTTTTTCTTAAGGAATTCGTAATGAGAATTCATAATCAGAATTCTTCATCAGAATTCGTAATGAGAATTCATAATCAGAATCCATCATCAGAATTTGTAATGAGAATTTTTAATCAAAATTCATCATCAGAATTCATAATGAGAATTTGTAATCAGGATTCATTATCAGAGTTCGTAATGAGAATTCGTAATCAGAATTCATCATTAGAATTCGTAATGATAATTCATAATCAGAATTCATCATCAGAATTCGTAATGAGAATTCATAATCAGAATTCATCATCAGAATTCATAATGAGAATTTGTAATTAGAATTCATCACTAGAATTCGTAATGAGAACTTTATATAAGTTATGATCAGAATTCAGAGTTGAACTTTATAAAAGATCGTAACAGGGAATTCAGAGTAGAACTTCATAAAAGTTCATAACAGGAATTCAAAGTCTTAAATAGAATACCTCACATCTATGTATTATATGATTCTGATGACTCTATCCAAATTATACACTTAGAAGAATTTTTATTTGAGCAAAGAAAATAAGGTAAGGATAAATTTCCTTATGGAAGGAAATTTTCCTTAGAGGGGTAAAATAAAATTTTCTTTAAGATGTGGTGTTTGTGATTTTCAAAATAAGAGGAATGATCAAGTAATAAGGAAAACATGATGACTTATCAATCTCCCACTTACATAAAGGAATGGAAAAGTCATAAGGAAAACCTTATTGACCCAAAAAGCTGAAGAAAAACACTGTAAATATATGAAACATCCAGAGTATTGCATTATGGACATGATTCCTTGGATCAGATGGATAAAATCTAAATCCTTATCTTGTCTCATCGTCTTTGGATAGAAGTGCTCCAAGAAAAACTCTAGAAATTATTTCTATAACATCTCATCAGTCTATCGAGATCATACCTGAATATCCCACTAGTTCTTCGCTTAACCCTATAGCATATAAGCATGCAACTTGACCCTCCTCTCAGCCAGAGTCCCCAAATGGTCAAGTATCATCTCTATGGATTCAATCTATAATTCTACTCCCTCGGGTCCACCATCTCCAGTAAATGTAGGAGGGTGATGTAGATGAATCTCCCTTGTCAACTCTCAAATGATTTTCTGAACCTACCCTGGGTTTATATCCATAAATACCATGAAACGAGCAATGTTCTCTTAGAAAATTCACCCATATTCCTCATCTTTCACCAATGGTGCTTCATGCACCCTGTCTAAAAGATTATTATGTTCTATATCCCTCAGTCTATCCCTCAACAAAAATCATGTAGGCATAACACTACAAGTCCAAACACACCACTTAAGACACATAACACAACCTTATAACATTTAAGTAAGCATAAAAACTAACACAAAAAGTTTCAACAAGTATTTTCACAATTTTTCTGGGAACATGGTCAACATCAAGGCCTTAACACTACCCTTAACCATCCTACTCCTAGGTATGGGTTAATAAGGGAATAAACATTCACATTAATAAATTCAACCATTAATTAATAACACTATCTCAAATTAATTAATTAAAAAATTAACTAATTAATTAATTACAATCAATTCATCAATAAAGGTTATCATTAGACACCCATTTATTCTCATATTGAATCATCATTTTAGTCTCACAAAAGGGAAAACGTTTATGTCCAACAACATACACATAACATGTTTTCTCATGAGTGTCTAGAATGATGCTTGTCAAAACAACCCTGAGTTCCTAGAATGATTCATGTAGACACAAATATCATCCCCCTTTAGTCTATGAATCAAAATTATTAAATTTTAAAAACAAATATCACATCACACCACAAGTGAGTCACCCAAGGTGAAATAATATACAACCATAACAACAAACAGCAATCACAACAATCCCACCCAAAGTACTCGGATATCACCCATACATGGGTTTGAAACTCCCATGAAAGAGCTCATTACAAATCCACGACTCTTCCTAGTATTTTATATACCTTTTCCAAAACATTAAGACAAACTAAGAGGAAAGAAAAGAAAACCCATTTGATACCACATTGTGACGACCCGACTCGGGTGCCACAAAACGGTGCCCCAAGCCAATTGACCCCATGCCCTCAAGCACGCCTCCTCATACGCTAGAGGGTTTTGAATAGTAGTGAGAGTCTAGTAAGTGAGTCTTGTGGAGACTATACCCAATTAAATAAGTATAAAACACCAACAGATGCAAATAACAATAACCAGTTAAAGAAGGGTGTAAATAAAAATATAAATTTAATACCATATGATAACCAAAACATGAAAATAAAATACTCAATTGACAGGTAAAGAATTATATGACAATGAAAATGTCAAGTGTCTATAATGAAACTAAATGGGAAGACACAACAGCTCCCAAACAGGTCCCGAACCATGTCTGGTTCCCTCTCACATTCTCTAATATCAAACAAAAACCTATCTCAGGGCCTTACCCTTATCCTATCTTGCAATAACAATGTCTCCTCAGGTGCTAATCCAGTGGCCCCAGTAGGTTGTGTGTACAACTCAGTAGGTCACCACCAACAGTTTCTAAAACAAGTCCAATAA
Source organism: Viscum album (assembly GCA_963277665.1). Classification (NCBI taxonomy): domain Eukaryota; kingdom Viridiplantae; phylum Streptophyta; class Magnoliopsida; order Santalales; family Viscaceae; genus Viscum; species Viscum album. The sequence continues at coordinate 1,889,912,256 of OY728165.1, read as the reverse complement.
GATGATAGAGCATGCAGTTTTATGGGGAAATAAATACAATGCATTATTTAAAAAGATATCACATTGTCATTTAATCTTTAATCATCACATTAGGTCCAGTTTTAATTGATGTTACCAATTTTAATCATCATTCCTTATTATCATTCATTTAGTGTAGGTCGTCATTCATAACACCACAATATCATTTGAATCATCATTCATTATTATCATTCATTTGGTGTAGGTCTTCATGCCTAACACCAAAATCTTATTTAGTGTAGGTCGTCAGACCTAGAAATCCATTTCTCATTCGGTGTAGGTCTTCATGCCTAGAAACCCATAATCTCAAGCTTGGATAACTACTGGGGAAGAATTCCATGTCCAAGTCTGAACTTATAATTTGTATAGAACTCCATGTCTTGAACCAAAAAAATCATAGGAATTTAATCATTATTTAATTCACATGATTTTTCAATAGTATTCAATTACAAGTCCAACGATTTGTTAAACATATCAAAGTCCAGTAGTTAACTCAAAAATTATCTAATCACACAACCCATTAATTAATTCATCAACTAATTAATCAATCAACACAATTATCATTCCATAGTTAATTCTTCACAATTAATTATCCATATCAAATATAAAATTTTCATAATTAATTATCCCATTTAATTATCATTGTCAAAATCATGACACATAATTAATTATCCCAATGAATTATCATTGGTCATCATCTTGGAACATAATTAATTCTCTTAATTAATTATATTTTACAACTGAACATGATTTCATAATTAATTTCCCCCAAATTAATTATCTTTACACAATCAATTTGATATATCAAGACAATATCTCAACCCATAATGAATCTCTAAAACAAATATCAATTTGGGAAACACCCTTTATTTAATATGTGATTCAGTTATCAATTATTCCCCAAGGAAAATCATAAGTAAATCCATCTTTTTAATTACTACAATATAGGGAATAAATCACTAAGGGAATATAGTAAATCATAAAATCACATTCACATATCATAAATCCAACTATGGGAGTTTGATTTAGACTACCTAACTTGGTTTATTGAAGGATGTAAGACCAATAGAAATTCAAAAAAAATTGAGCGGCACAACGACATAAATTAATAATAAGATCTAAATCCCTAAACCTGAATTAATATCAAATGCATCAAGATCATTCAATTCTAGATCTAGATCTACAATCCAAGATCTAGATCTCATTCCATATGTTTAGATCCATGAATACAATGGACATCTTCCATGAAAATATTAAGGATAGAAAAGTGAAAGAATGTGAGAAACATCAGGGTGAAATATACATACTATAACAAGAATGGATCTTCGATTTGGATTTTTTATCTCAATTAACATCATTAGGATCACATTATAATCCCTCAGAAGGCTCTGAGATCACTCAGAAATCATCAAGCCCGAGCCTAGGTCAAATTAGAGAGGTTTCAGGGGTTCTGGTGGTTTTAAAACCAATTGTTTGGAATAAAATGTTACACACGCACAATTTCTCATGGGAGACCTCCTGGTTATGCCAAAATAGGCACCTACTGTGTAGTCTACCACTACCCGCACAACTTGATAGTGCACAGTTAGGAAAACTGTGAGCCAATCGTGCTGACTTCCATTGTCTGCATGGTTAGTCTCCGCACATTTTGTCCAAACTATGTACAAAACCTGAAAACCCCTCTATCTTTCAAATTCCTTAAAAACATAACTGAAACACACCAAAATTCATACCCCAACCCAAAGGTACTTAATAAAAAACAAAAAAGAGCTAAAAAAACGCCCTAGATTGCTCTGGAAAAGGCCAATATCTTACATGAGACCACACCATTTTATGTTTCCTTCCCCATGTTATGAAGATAGATTTCATTTATGATATGTCTAAGTGGGGTTATAGTCTTTGAGAATCTGGCGGGAGATAATGTATCTCTCTCATTTATCAGTGTTTACAATTCAATGATTCCAAAGGCATTAACTAATATGGTCTATGGGTATCTATTTTTATAATGTTTTATGTATTATAAAAAAATTATGAAATTTCTATGTATGAAAGTTGAGGTTCTCTTAATTTGGTATTTGAGAAAAGGATTTTTCAGCCTTTTGAAACTAGGATAATAAAAAATTAGTGACATCCCTAGGAAAATTTCAAAGGGTATGTTATGGGATGTATCTAAGGATATGTATAATGATGAGTTAGCATTTATTAAAATGTACTAGAATTTTGGTAATGGATATAGTGAGTGGTGTCCTAAAATTACTTCCTTGTCTAGATAATACTAGTGTATGTGGATCTATAACAGATGTATCTAGGGGAAAAAACTCTGACAATATGTCTAGATCCTGACATAGCGTAATCTGGTACACAACAATTTTCCTTACTTCACACCTAGTATGACACTTTTAAGGGATATTATTTTGTAATTCACAAGAACATTACAAACTGTCATGAAGGATATTCAAAGAGAATGACTATGAATAACCAAGAATAAACCTATGGTGTCATTGAGTAATGAATTAGGAGACATTATTTAAGAACATTAAACTAATCTTACTTTTATATATGGTATCCCGATATGATAAATGTTTCTCACACTATGATTTCTGGTCTTATTCAATGGAGAGAACTAGAAGGAACATGTTTAACATTTAATTTTTAAGATATGGAAATTATGGTCATTATGTGAATCTATTTTCTAATTGTAAATAACTTAATGATAATCATGAAGTTTTTATGAGTATTGGTTATTATTCTTATGATAGTGAAACCTCAAATGACTTGTTAAAGGTATGTGATTTTCTTCCATTATTTTTCACATTATACATAATAAGTATTATTAGATTGAGTTTGAGGAACCTTAACACATGATTAATATTCAAATTTCTATGAAATATGTCTTATGTAATATGTTAGTGAATCCCGGGTAATGGTTAATAACAATGATGTATGAATAAAGTATTTACATTTTGGAATTCAATGATTATGATATATGAATCATGAAATATATAAGTATTTTCATTATTATGTTTCATTATGGATTGAAAAATACATGTTTAATTGTGATGAACACAAAGAAAAATGATTTCCTAGAAATGTGATATTTTTATTATGGTAAGGTGACCCTTAATTATTTCTATATGTTGAGATAATGATGATTAGATAATGATAAACTAGATTTGAACAAAAAAATTGGACGGTATAGATTACCGTGAAACTAATTATTGAAAAAGTGTTCTATATCATCAAGGATGAAGTTTGAAACTTCTTTTATTTAAAGAATATATCCAGTAATCATTGGAATAAGGAATCATGCATGTTTTACAGACGGATTTATGGTAATTAGTGGAATATATGATGATGGTATTCACATGTTTAGAACGTGACAACTAAGTGGTACATTGTGATATAAGGGGATCAATGTTAATCCCATTTCTTGACATTATTTCTAAATAGTTTGATTTTTAACTTTTTGAAGGGTTATAAGGTTAACCATTTATGGAAAGTTTATATTAAACTTTAGATGAAGTTGGTAAGATTAATTTGTTATCTCTCCATATAAGGATTTGTGCGTATTGGATAACCTCTAATGGCATGAAGGCCTTCATTTTTTTATTGATTTTTGATAATACACCTTTCAAGGGGTGAGGTGGAACCCTTACAAGGCCTGTAGTCATATTTATTACATGGCTTGTAGGCCTTAGAGTAATTCATTTACCTGTAGGGTTCAAACATTACATACAACCTAGACTAACTACTTCGAACTGCTTCTCCCCAGCATCATCGTCGTGAAATCGTCTCTCTGCCTTCACATTGCTGTTCGTCTAGGCATTCATGTGCATGAACAAGCTTTTCCGGATGGCAGGTGTCATACCCTCTCATTCTTGCAATCCATTTAGCTTCATCTGTGGTGAAATATCCTTTGCTCATCCTCCTTGTAGAGCTTGTTCCTTGTCGGTTGTCTGGTTTGAATCTGCACTTAAGGTGGCCCAAAGGCCTTGAGGTGGCCCAAAAGCCATACTGACCTGAAGGCCTGGGTGGCCTGAAGGCCTTAAAGGACTCGGGGACCAAATCGGTGGCCCAAAGGCCCAAACGGGGTTATATTCTCGGCTGCTATAGTGCCAAACAGTACCTGCTACAGTCCCACTACAGTACCTGCTACAGTGCTGCATGGTTCCCACTACAGTTGTAACACAACGAGATTTTATGAAAAATATTCTTTTAATTTCATTAATGTCTTATGTTGTATGCTACACCAAGATTACCTTGCGCTATACGCAACACCGTATCAGGTTGCAGTATACGCAACATTATTCTTGGATCGTGTTACACACAATTTTGATAATAGTTATTCTATGCAACATTGAGTATATATATATATATTCAATGTATAAATGAAATATGGTCGGATTCTGTTATACTAAACAACGAAGGATTCTTGCACAACACGCAACCCTGACTTGGATTGTATTACACGCAATCGCGACCTTCCTGGATAGCGTGTGTTGTATGCAATACCGGGTTTACTAAACAACGAAATTTTATTATAATATAGCCGTTATGAATAGTAATAACTAAATTTTGAATTTTATAACATTATTATTCATCTTACACATTTTCTAGAACATGGTATAATAACAAACTAAATTTTTCGAGTAAAATAAGTATTTTTCAAAAAATGCAGTTTTAGCACCTTTTGATGGCGCACCCACTTTAAATCTAGTTTTTGACATGTTTATAAGTAAAATTTGACAAAATAAAATTCTTCTTTGGAATAATGAAATAAAGATTTACTTTGGATAAAATTTTCATATTATTCTGGTAACTTTCATATTTTGATGAATAGTTAAAACGCGCTATATTTTAATTAAAAACAATTTTTTTTAATCGCAATAATTTATATGGTTAAATTATAAAATTGAATGGTTTTAAAGTATAAATAGAATATATTTTTACCATTTAATATAATTTATGCCATTATCATTGATTTTACATTAAATTCGTAGGTTAAATCAATTCAATCTTTTGCAATGTTTTAAAGAAAAACTCGTATTCTTTGGACAACGGGATTAATTTTAATTTAATTTCTGCAACTTTTGTGTATTGAATTTGGAAAAATGGATTCCATATTTGGAATCAGTGGGTCCAAATTATGTGAATAAGATACTTTTTATTTTTGGAAATTATGAATAGTAACTACAGTAAATTTTATTTACCATAGTTAAAGATAAATCGGGTAATTAAGGGTAAATATAATATTATAAAATTACCATAACACATCTCAAAATTCTATTGGATGGCTAAAGGTATACTCATATCACCTAAGGGTCGTATTAGATTCATTTAATGGTCTTTTTCCCAAGAAAATAACTTAATTATTATTAAAACCAAAGAAAGTGACAACATGTCACTCTCTTAAAGCTTATAAGTATATTAATTTTAATTTAGTGATAAACTTCATGAAACATCGAACATGAGTAGTCTACAGAAATCTAACAAAATTATCTAAATCATATGAATTTATTTATAATTTTTAGGGATTAAATAATTATCATTAATTATGACACAATAGTGATGCAGAAATTGTTTATCTAGTGAAAAATCAAGAATATAGTTTTTATTAAACTAATAGTGACCATAAAATGAATAAAACCCTGACAAAAACTTATTTTTCATGTAAATTTAAACCATATTAATCCAATGGTCGAATATTGGACCATTTGGAGCCTTATAAAAGTTATTATGACACTTATATTATTTTATCTTAAATGATTCCAAAGTTGTCACCTTCATAATTTAATAAATATAACAATTTAAATATTTTTATTTTAAGATGATAAATTCTAGTAAAAGTATAATTGTGAAATTTAATAGATTTATCTTCATCATAGGATTTTAGTTATAATTTTAATGAAAAAAATAAGTATATTAAAAAATTATACAAAAATGTTGTAGTATTTATTTTATTAAGAGATAAACCAAATAAATGGTTTTAAAAATAATAAAATAAATATTATATGAACTATTTAATGTGCTACTCAAATTTTATATATACATATTACATTTTATGAATCTATTAAATATTTTATTTCGAACATATCTTCTGTATATATTTTATTTAAATTCAAATAAATGAATAGTGTCAAAATTGACACTATTGTTATTTTATAAAAATAACATATTATAAAATTGTTTAAAAATCACAAAAATATTAAAAAAATTATAAATTTAAATTTATATGGTCTATAATGTTATAAATTAAAAAATTATGAAAAATTCACAACAAATAAGTAATTATTTGTTATAATTTAGAATTTAGAATTTTATTACCACAAATAAACTTAAATAGATTAAATAAGGATAAATCAAAATGATAATGTTTAAAATAAGATCCAAACATGTATAAATTTGATTGGTTGATGATATTACAACCCGATATCATCTAATATTCGAATATGAGTCATTTTTGGAGGTTTTTAAGTGGGGATAGATTTATTATAAATTAATATTTTTAAGAATTCCAAAGGTGCCCCTCTCCTCCCTTATAAAAGGGCACCTCCTCCCTCTCTTCCTCACACAACTTTGAGCCTTCAAGCTCGGCCAAACCCTGCCCATTTCACTTCCCCACTTCCCTATAAACATCCTAGAGGTCCTGGTATTCTTCAAAGACCAATTTTAGTGCCCTAAGAGGAGGTCTTAAAGAGGCGCTTCAAAGAAGAGGTAATTTTCGTTACCGATTCTTTCATCTTTATTTCTTCTTCCACTTCTTCTTCTTTAGTTGTTTCATTATAAAGTAATAACATCAGTATCACTCATATACTGATATGTTATTATAAGTATTAAACAACCCTATTTCACCAACAATCCATCCTACGGAAAATGAAATCACCGCGCGTGCGTACATACGGAATATCGTCTCCACACCGTGGTGTAATCTATTTTCCACCACCACCTTACTTGGATGGGTATAATGGTGTAAATAATGACTATATATGACTATTTTAAAGTGATATTGATTATGAAATAGTATACATACACTCCAATACAATTCCATGATCATGGGAACAATATCATCGCTCATGCGTACGTACGGAATATCATCTCCACGATGTGATGCAACTCATTCTACATGATTTTCATTGCATAATGATTACATAAATGAATTTAGTTAATAAATATGATATATATTACACTAATACCATTCTGAAAATGAGGTATCAATACACTAAAAAGAAAAACAAGAATTTATTCGGCAAGACACGCATAAGAACAAAAAGTAATAAACACCTGAATAACAAGTAGTAATGAAATACTACTATTATGAAGCTAATAATATGACCATATATGATATCATAAAAATAATTTTGATTCTTTAATAAGTCAATAACATTATTTAAATCATTATACAGGAGGTTCGGACATGTACAAAGCATATCGGACCTAAGGTAAGGGAAATATCACAATCTCATTTTTATCCGAGATTGTTTATACTTTGGAATTTACTGGGGTGTATTTTATCATCCACATCCATGTTTCCTCAATATGTAATATTATTTCCATTCACCTACAATTTTTTAAATCTTATTTTACCCTTCGGTGAGTTTTTAGTAAAAGATATGAAAGGAATCTTTTGTTTTTTTTCGTGCGAGGTACTTTTTTGACTTTTCCGACAAAAGTACGAGAAGAATGTTTGTTTGAAATTATACGTCCTGAATGGATTTTTAAAACATTATTTCTAATAAGCTTCCTTTACAATTTTTCAAGTTTATTTTTAATGAACTTCTTTTAGTTTATAATTGTACGACATGTTAAGAAAGGAAAAGTGTTTTTTGAAGCAGAAAGGATATTTTCCTCAAGAATGGAGTTCAAGTGTTTTATCAAAATTATTTTTCCATCTAAGATAATATAGCGTTTTGTTTCTATCCCTATTATTACATTGATTTGACTATGTTTTGATGGAATTATTTTTATGAATTCCTTTATCTTATATGAATTGTTTTATGATGTCATGTTGTTTAAGAATCCCATTTTTATTACATGGGTTATGCAATGGTGTATGATTTATGATTTTGTGGCACACATAAGAATGGTATCATTATTAGATTGGTGGGACCTATATCTCCCTCCAATTAATTGGGTAAATATTATATATCTCATGAGATAGACATGGCTGGAACGGCAGGTTAAACCGGTTCAGTGAAACAGGACTGAAATGAGGAGTGAACTCGGTTCAGAAATGGACTTTGTCCACTAAGATAGTCTTGGCAATGAATCTTGACTAACAAGAAATGATTCTCTATGATTATGTGCGTATTCCACAAAGTTTCATATTTTATGTTATGATTATTGTGATTACATTTCACTACTATGATTTATCCCATGTTATGAAATTATGATCTCTTTTGCAGGTTAAGATTTCTAAAAGTTATGTTCTTATGAATATGATGTGATTGATATTTCTTTTATTTACCCTTACTGAGCATTTGAGCTCACCATTTTATGTTTTATTTTCCCCAGGATATAAAGAAAGGTTTTAGGTAAGAAAAAAAGGGAAGATCTTTATGGGAGATGTTGAAGATCTTTCACCACGATTAGAAGATTATGTTCTGAGTTTCCAAATACACTAAACTATTACGGTCCTTGTGTGTGTATTTTTGTAATGTACTAAGTATTCCACAAAAGTAATGTAATGTCCATGTACTTCAAGCTTCGGGTCTCTACAGTTGGTATCAGAGGAAAGGTTTAGTCAACCTTTGGAAACTAGGATGTGAGAACTTTAGTGATATCCCTAGAGATTTTTTTAAGGTATGTCTAGGGATTCCCCTAAGGTTAAGTATACGTATAGGTTATAGTCCTAGAATTACGATAATGATCATTGAATTAAACCTAAGATGTTAGATATTGAAGGTACTACCACTTTATTATGTTGTTTTCCCTAGAATGATTTTTACCTCTCACACTATTCTTTTTGGGTTTTAGAAAATGGCTGGAAACAAGAAGATTCATGATAATGGAGGATATGACGGACAATGGAATGATATTATTCATGAGAAACCAAATGAAACGGGATTTGGAAGTCCAAACATCATTATTATGCCTAATCAGCAATCTCATAATATGATCAATAATCTCATCTTTGGTAAGTTTCCCGACTCAGATAATAAGAGAAAGATGAAGTTTCATGATGATCATAGAGGAAAGAAAGTTCAATTTCCCTCATGTAAATCATGTGGGAAGAGGCACCGGGGAGATTGTTTCAAGGGAACTGGAAGATGCTTTTGGTGTGGAAAAGAAGGACACAAAGCCAGTAAGTGCAAAGGAAAAGGTTCAATTAACACCATGGATGAATATAATGGTATTGCTACGACATCAACAATGGTTAAATGTTTTAAATGTGGAATGTATGGGCATTATGCAAACCAATGACCTAAGGGAAAGTCTCATGAAGAGAATCAGTACGGTCGTATGGGTAGTATTTATGTTGATGATGATGAAGAGACTACAAATGATATGTGAGATGAAAGAATTGTTGAAGCTCGGTCAATAGTTTAAGAAGGTAGTGGAATGATTACATGTTTATCAAGTGTAATGTTGTATAAGTAATCTCATAGTATTATGGAATAGAGAGACATCTAAGGATTGTTACACTGTTGTCTTTCCCATGTTTTGAATGTGTATGATTAATGGTACCAGTAACCATGGAAGGTTATTCAGATATTTTTTTAAAGTAGATGATATGCGCATAATGAAGGATTAAGAAGATAATGAGATGTTTGATTGTATTAATGTGCTCATGATTGATATAAGGACTAAGTTATATCATGGTTTGAGTATATAGAATTTTGAGGATTTTGGTATGTGGAAAGTGTAGAGACCCGAAGCTTAATGTACATAGACATTACATTACTTTTTCGGAATACTTAGTACATAACAAAAACACACACACAAGAACTGTAATAGTTTAGTGTCTTGGGAAACTCGGAATATAATCTTCTAATCGTGGTGAATTATCTTCAACATCTCCCATAAAGATCTTGTTTTTTTAACCTAAATCCTTTCTTTATATCCTGGGGAAAAGGAAACATAAAAGGGTGAGCTCAAATGCTCAGTAAGGGTAAACAAAAGAATTATCAATCACGTCATATTCATAATAACATATATTTTGGAAATATTAACCTGCAAAAGAGATCATAATCTCATAACATGGGATAAATCATATTAGTGAAATATAATCCCAATAATCATAACGTAAAAGATGAAACGTTGTGGCATACACACATAATCAAAGAGAATCATTTCTTATTAGTCAAGACTCATTACCAAGACTATCTTAGTGGACAAAGTACCTTCCTGAACTGAGTTCACTCCTCGTTTCAGTCCTATTTCACTGAACTAGTATAACCTACCGTTCCAGCCATGTCTATCTCATGAGATATAAAATCATTACCCAATGCATTGGAGGGAGATACAGGTCCCACCCATCTCATAATGATACCATTCTTATGTGTGCCACAAAATCATAAATCATACATCATTCCATAGCCCATGTAATAAAAATGGGAATCTTAAACATCATGACATCATAAAAAAATCATATAAGATAAATGAATTCATAAATATAATTCCATCAGAACATAATCAAATCAATGTAATAATAGGGATAGAAACCGAACCCTTTATTATCTTAGATAGAAAATAATTTTGATAAAACACTTGAACTCCATTCTTGAGGAAAATATCCTTTCGGCTTCAGAAACACTTTTCCTTTCTTAACACGTCGTACAGTTATAAACTAAAAGAAGTTGATTAAAAATAAACTTGAAAACTTTTAAATGAAGCTTCTTGGAAATAATGTTTTAAATATTCATTCATTCCGTATAAGTTAAAAAAATTCTTCGTACTTTTTTTGGAAAATTCAAAAAGTACCTCGTACAAAAAAAAACAAAAGATTCCTTTCATATCTTTTACTAAAAACTCAAAAAATGGTAAAATTGGATTTAAACAATTTTAGAAGGATTTAAATTTTACATATTGGGGAAACATGGATGTGGATGATAAAATACACCCCAGTAAATACCAAAGTATAAACAATCCCGGATAAAAATGAGATTGTGATATTTTCCCTTACCTTGGGTCCAATTTGCTTCGTAAGTGTCCGAACCTCCTGTATAATGATTTAAATAATGTTATTGACTTATTAAAGAGTTATAATCGTTGTTATGATATCATATATGGTTCACTTATGACTTTATTTTACCCGTTCTTTTGTAAATTCCATGTTAAAGAGCGTTTTGGGTAAAATCATTTCATTTGTTGTTCGTGTTTTGACTTGTAATTATTCATATGATTACTTAGATCATGATTACATAATTCCAGAATATAAAACATGATTTATATATAATATATATTCAGAATATACATATATATAATAGATCAGTAAATGGAAAGAAATACACCGTTCATGGAGACGGTAGGCCGTACGTACGCATGAACGCTATTTTCGTTTCCTTATTGAGTTGAATGGAATTAGGTAGAAAACAAACATATATATACACATTAATACAATATCATTATTATGTCATATATTTCATGATTACTTATTATATATACTTTATAATCATTCATGAATGGTTAATGTGGAGAATGAATCTCATCGCGTCGTGGAGACGGTAGTCCGTACGTACGCACAAGCAATGATATCATTCTCATGATCGTGGAATTGTATTGGAGTATATGTATACTATTTCAGAATCAATATCACCTTCCAATAATCATATATAGTTATTATGTACACCATTATACCCATCCAAGTAAGGTGGTGGTGGAAAATAGATTACACCACCGAGTGGAGACGGTATTCCGTACGTACGCACGCGCAGTGATATCTTTTTCCGTAGGATGGATAGATGGTGAAATAGGGTTGTTTCATACTTATAATAACATATAAGTATATGAGTGATACTGATGTTATTACTTCATAATTAAACAACTAAATAAGTAGAAGTGTAAGAAGAAATAAAGATGAAAGAATCGGTAACGGGCATTACCTCTTCTTTGAAGTGCTCCTTTGAGATCTCCTTTTAGCGCACTAAAATTGGTCTTTGAGGAAGACCAAAACCTCTAGGATGTTTCTAGGGAAGTGGAGAAGAGAATTTGGCAGGGTTTGGCCGAGCTTGAAGGCTCATATTGATTTGAGAAAGAGGGGGAGGAGGTGCCCTTTTATAAGGGAGGAGAGGGGCACCTTTGGAATAACTAAATATATTATTTTATTATAAAGCCAAATTCCGTTTTAAATAGCTCCAAATTGATTTATTTATAAAGTAAGGTGGGGATGGGTCGAAATACTCTCATCCAATAGAATTTATACAAGTTTAGGTTCCTATTTTAACCTTATCACTTATATTTAACATTAAGTTAAATAATTTTACTTTTACTGTGTCTTCTTGTGTTCGTATACTATAAGGATAATAAACTTACTATAAGAAGCCAAATGAACCCAAAGTTGTTTATTATTAATATATATAACCTCATCTAAGTCATTTGGTCGAACCATATATTTTTAGGAATAAAATAACAATTAATAATATAATATTTGTTTTAAAAACTATGTTATGTCAATTTTGACACTATTTAGTAATTGATTTTTTTGAAACTCATAACAGAATTTTTATTTCGAAAAACTTTTATTAAATCAATACTAACATGTCATATTAACCTATAAAATTAGTGGAATTCATAAAAAGTCTCAAATTATATTTATTTGGCTATTTATAACATCAATTATGTCAATATTTCATTAATAAGATAACTACTGCATCATCATTGTGTCATAAATAAATTAAATTATTTAAAGTCTAAAAATTACAAATAAAATATCATTATGTAGGAAATCTTTTTAGGTTTCTAATTAATATTTATAGTCCAATTTATCTTATGTATAACCCTATATTAAAAATTATTTAGTTATTAGACTTTGATTTTAACTATTTTAACCCTTCTTTAAATAAATTAATAATAAATGTCCTAATCTAATCCAAGTGGGCCTAAATGGTCATATTTTATTCATAAGGTTGTTTTTGATCGAATTAAACTTATACAATAGAATTAAGACACGTGTTATGGTAATAATAATATCATTTTTACCCTTAATTACCCTATTTTATTTTAACCGTGGTAAAAAAAAGTAAAACGTTACTATTCACCCAAAATTATTTTCATCTCATTGAACCACATTTTACTTAATGACATCAACCGTGTCTCTCAGATTTTTGAAATTACACTCACAGAAGCGGTAAAATTAAGTTTTATGAAAAATTCAGTTTTTTTAACTACCACTTAGTGGTTTCACTATTCATCAAAAAATAAAAGTTTCTAGAAAAATTCCAAAAAATAGACCTAAGCTATATTTGATATTATGAATTAAAAAAATGATGTCTATTTTATAAAATTCAAAACATATCAGCTATATTAACTAATTTAAAAATTAATTCCCGTCGTCAAAACAAATAGCGTGTTTTTAAGAGATAATAACTATCAAAAGATTGACACTTGTTTATAACTGGTTTAAATGTGAAATTACATCCAATGACCAACATTGTATTAAATTGTAAAAATATATTCTAAATATGCTTTAAAACCACTCAAATTAATAATTTATCACTATTAATTATTTCGATTAAAATTTTTTTCTTAATTAAAATTTAGTAATTTTCACTATTCATCAGAAAATGAAAGTTATCCGAAAAGTACCAAAATTTCACCCAGAGCTAATTTAGATATTCTGAATCCAAAAATAAAGTCTATTTTGAAAAATAAAATTTAAAAAATTTCAAAAAGTGGTTATTACTATTCATAATGGCTAGTTTTAATAATATTTTAATAGCATATTGTTGTTTAGTGAAACTCGTTATTGCGTACTACACATGCTATCGAGGAAGGTCGCGATTGCGTCTAATGCAAGGAAAGTCAAAGATGCGTGTTGTACAAGCTCCTTTTGGTGTAGCATACAACATAAGACATTAATGAAATTAAAAAGAATATTTTTTGTAAAATCTTAGGGTGTTACATTCTACCCCCCTTAAAATGAATTTTGCCCTCGAAATTCGTCGTGGTTATAAATGGTTTATTACTAAAAAGTTTCTTTAATAGAAACCCACATGGTAAAAAGGAATACCAAAACCAATCTTTAAAAACAAAAGTATGAAACATAACGGTTACCCAAATAAACTAATCACTGGGTTTCCACATAGGTTAAAATATGGATATGTAAGAGAAATCTAATCTTCATGTTCTGATGGAGAGTGGTAGAGAACATGGCTATGAAATAGACAACAATCACAAAGCCATAGATTTGTGATGATCTAAGGTAACATCTGATAAATCAGATATAAGGCCACTAGGACAACATTTTTGGTTTTCAATATCATTTTCCTAAAGTTGAAAATTCTGAATTACAGGAAATACTTGCTTGATTTTGGTACAATATCACTGTTGTTTGTGCTTTGAACAATTTCCACTTCATCTCTTAATGAAATGAAGTTGAATTTGTTATTCGTGAAGTGTTAACGGATCATGTGATAGAATGATGGGTCATTCCATCTGTTTCAAACAAAAGGTTAGCAAAAGTTATCAAATATACATAAGTCCATCTATGGTGAGGTTAATCGTATATGATTCCAAAAATAAACTTATACTTCATATATCATACCACGTGATAAAATAAAACTAGTTTCTACTAACCAGGGACTTCTTGTAGCCAGTGGTAGGCGATAAAGGCCAGTCGCACTTCAGGTGTGGGTTCGATTCTCACAGCCTTGTCCGACGCGATGGGTTGTCTCTCGTCCTGCAGGTTGTCCTTTTTCTAAATCTATATTACCATAACATCCCATCAATAATATCGAAAACTGTTCTATCCTAACTTATGTCCAAGATAATCCATTCCAATCTTTAGGCTTATCTAAAATACTTCGGTCCAAGATCATAGTATAAAGAAAATGATTACTTGAAATGTCACATAACAATCATGTGAATGCCATCATTTATCCCCCATATATCATAAGATATATCTTGTTGGTCAAATTACAAACATGTGAATACCTTAATCATGTATTCTCTTGAATAATGAATATCCATTGAACCTTAGTGAAAACATGAATGCAGTTAAAAGTTAACACTTTCCACATACCAAAATCATCAAAATTCTATATACTCAAACCATGATATCACTTAGTCCTTATATCAATCATGAGCTCATGAATACTGTCAAACATATTAGATTATCTTTATCCCTTCATTATGTGCATATCATCTTCTTTCCAAAAATATTTCTATCACTTTTTATTTTTACCGATTCCATAAAATTATTGAAAACCATAATAGACCAAAACATAAATATTCAAATATTCCACGATACTATATACAACATTATTCTGAAATCCCATTACATAAACACTTAATCATTCCACCACATCATTGTCATATTCAACATCACCAATGGTGATCGCATGTGACTTTCCTTTTTCCTTTGCCTTAAGTTGTTGCTCATGTTGATCATCACTAACCCTTGGATTAGGGCATTTATTAGCATAATGCCCCATTTCCTTGCACTTGAAGCATTGAAGTGTAGTAGGTTCATTCTGTGTATCCCTTCCTTTGTTTGCATCATTAGGCATCTTCCTACCATCATTGCGGCATTCAAATGCCTGATGACCTTCCTTTCCACATTTGAAACATTTACTTGTCCCTTTAAGACAATCTCCACAATTCTTCTTTCCACACTTTGAGCATAAGGAAACATTCATCTTTTTTTCACCATTATTCTGAGATTTCTCCTTGAACTCCATCTTTCATTTCTTGTCAAAACAATGATATGGATAAGTAACACCAACTTCCATTTCTACCTTGATAGCACAACGCACAATTTCTTCATAGCTACTGAAGTCTCTTATAGCTAATGCCCTTCAAAGATTTGGTTTTAAGCCACTGAAGAATCGATCAACTTTACTTTCAGGTTGGATGATAAATCCAGATGCATGCCTTGCAAGCCTTGTAAAATTCGCTTCGTATTTACCAACAGATTCATCATCCTTTTGCTTTAGTTCAAGAAAATCTTTCTCCATCTTTGTTCGAAGAATATGAGGAAAGTACTTATTGAAAAATAAGTTCTTGAACTCGTCCCATTCCATGGAATCAATTTCATCTCTTGGCCTTGTATTCTTGATAAGATTTCACCATTGATTAGCTTCACCTTCTAAACGATATACTGCTAAGATGACTTTATCATGTTCAGAATATTGAAGAATTGAAAATATCTTTTCAGTGGTACTGATCCATTGTTCAGTAACAAGTGGATCGGAAGACCCACTGAAAGAAGGTGGAAGTTGCCTCATGAAGGACTAAATAGAATATTGTTCCCTTCTCTGCTAATTTGGAAGTCCAAAATGGTTCATAGCTTGTGTAAGTATAGCAATATGATTTTGCACTCCATCTCCCATAACATTTGTTTGTTCAGGAGGAAAATCATTGCATTGTCCATTACAATGATCAACACGGTTCCTTCGGGATCCAGCCATCGTCTATAACACAAAAAGAATAGTGTGAGAGGAAAAACTCCCACTAGGGAAAACATCATAGTAAAGGGGGAGTAACCTCAATATCTAACATCTTAGGTTAAATTCTAAGATCGTTACCATAGTTCTAGGACTATATCATATACGTATACTTATCCTTAGGGACATCCCTAGACATACCTTATAAATATCTCTAGGGATCTCACTAAAGTTCTCGCATCCAAGTTTCCAAAGGATGACTAAACCTTTCCTCTGAAACAAACTGTAGAGACCCGATGCTTAACGTACATAGACATTACATTAATTTTGCGGAATACTTAGTACATAACAAAAACACACACACAAGGACCGTAATAGTTTAGCATCTTTGGAAACTCGGAATATAATCTTCTAATCGTGGTGAAAGATCTTCAACATCTCCCATAAAGATCTTATTTTTTTTAAACCTAAATCCTTTCATTATATCCTGGGGAAAAGAAAACATAAAAGGGTGACCTCAAATTCTCAGTATGGGTAAACAAAATAATTATCAATCACGTCATATTCATAAGAACATATCTTTTGGAAATCTTAACCTGCAAAAGAGATCATAATTTCATAACATGGGATTAATCGTAGTAGTGAAATGTAATCCCAATAATCCTAACATAAAACATGAAACTTTGTGGAATACACACATAATCATAGAGAATCATTTCTTATTAGTCAAGACTCATTTCCAAGACTATCTTAGTGGACAAAGTCCCTTCCTGAACCGAGTTCACTCGTCGTTTCAGTCCTGTTTCACTGAACTAGTATAACCTACCGTTCCAGCCATGTATATCTAATGAGATATAAAATCTTTACCCAATGCATTGGAGGGAGATATAGGTCCTACACATCTCATAATGGTACCATTCTTATGTGTGCCACAAAATCATAAATCATACATCATTGCATAACCCATGTAATAAAAATGGGAATCTTAAACATCATGACATCATAAAAAAATTCATATAATATAAAGGAATTAATAAATATAATTCCATCATAACATAATCAAATCAATGTAATAATAGGGATAGAAACCGAACCCTTTATTATCTTAGATGGAAAATAATTTTGATAAAACACTTGAACTACATTTTTGAGGAAAATATCCTTTCTGCTTTAAAAACACTTTTCCTTTCTAAACACGTCGTACAATTATTAACTAAAATAAGTTGATTAAAAATAAACTTGAAAACTTGTAAAGTAAGATTCTTGGAAATAATGTTTTAAAAATCCATTCATTCCGTATAAGTTAAAAAAACATTTTTCGTACTTTTGTCGGAAAAGTCAAAAAGTGCCTCGTACGAAAAAAAACAAAAGATTCCTTTCATATATTTTACTAAAAACTCAACAAAGGGTCAAATTGGATTTAAACAATTGTAGAAGGATATAAATTTTACATATTGAGGAAACATGGATGTGGATGATAAAATACACCCTAGTAAATACCAAAGTATAAACAATCTCGGATAAAAATGAGATTGTGATATTTTCCCTTACCTTAGGTCCGATTTGCTTCGTAAGTGTCCGAACCTCCTGTATAATGATTTAAATAATGTTATTGACTTATTACAGAATTATACTCATTGTTATGATATCATAGATGGTTCACTTATGACTTTATTTTACCCGTTCTTTTGTAAATTCCATGTTAAAGAGCGTTTTGGGTAAAATCGTTTCATTTGTCATCCGTGTTTTGACTTGTAATTATTCATACGATTACTTAGATCATGATTACATAATTCCATAATATAAAACATGATTTATATATAATATATATTCATAATATACATATATATAATAGATCAGTAAATGGAAAGAAATACAACGTTCATGGAGACGGTAGGTCGTACGTACGCATGAACGCTATTTTCGTTTCCTTATTGAGTTGTGTGGAATTAAGTAGACAACATACATATATATACACATAAATATAGTATCATTATTATGTCATATATTTCATGATTACTTATTATATATTCTTTATAATAATTCATGAATGGTTAATGTGGAGAATGAATCTCATCGCATCGTGGAGACGGTAGTCCGTACGTACGCACGAGCGATGATATCGTTCTCATGATCGTGGAATTGTATTGGAGTATCTGTATACTATTTATGAATAAATATCACTTTCCAATAATCATATATATTTATTATGTACACCATTATACCCATCCAAGTAAGGTGGTGGTGGAAAATAGATTACACCGCAGCGTGGAGACGGTATTCCGTACGTACGCACGCGCGGTGATTTATTTTTCCGTAGGATGGATAGATGGTGAAATAGGGTTGTTTCATACTTATAATAACATAGCATTATATGAGTGATACTGATGTTATTACTTCATAATGAAACAACTAAATAAGAATAAGTGGAAGAAGAAATAAAGATGAAAGAATCGGTAACGGGCATTGCCTCTTCTTTGAAGTGCTTCTTTGAGATCTCCTTTTAGGGCACTAAAATTGGTATCTGAGGAAGACCAGAACCTCTAGGATGTTCCTAGGGAAGTGGAGAAGAGAATTTTGCAGGGTTTGGCCGAGATTTAAGGCTCAAATTGGTGTGAGAGAGAGAGGGAGGAGGTGCCCTTTTATAAGGGAAGAGAGGGGCACCTTTGGAATAACTAAAAATATTATTTTATTATAAAGCCAACTTCGGTTTTAAATAGCTCCAAATTGATATATTTCGAAGCTAATGTGGGGATGGCTCGAAATCCTCTCATTCAATAGAATTTAGACAAGTTTAGGTTCCTATTTTAACCTTATCATTTAGATTTAACATTTAGTTAAATAATTTTACTTTTACTGTGTCTTCTTGTGTTCTTATACTATAAGGTTAATAAACATACTATAAGAAGCCAAACTAACCCCAAGTTGTTTATTAATAATATATATAACCTTATCTAAGTTATTTCTCCGAACCTTAGATTTTTAGGAATAAAATAACAATTAATAATATAATATTTGTTTTAAAAACAATTTTATGTCAATTTTGACACTATTTAGTAATTGATTTTTTTGAAAATCATAACAGAATTATTATTTCGAAAAAAGTTGATTAAATCAATAATAACATGTCATATTAACCTATAGAATTAGTGGAATTCAAAAAAAGTCTCAAATTATATTTATTTGGGTATTTATAACATCAATTATGTCCATATTTTATTAATAAGATAATTACTGCATCATCTTTGTGTCATAAATAAATTAAATTATTTAAAGTCTAAAAATTACAAATAAAATATCATTATGTAGGAAATCTTTTTATATTTCTAATTAATATTTATAGTAGAATTTATCTTATTTATAACCCTATATTAAAAATTATTTAGTTATTAAACTTTGATTTTAACTATTTTAACCCTTCTTTAAATAAATTAATAATAAATGTCCTAATCTAATCCAAGTGGGCCTAAATGGTCATATTTTATTCCTAAGGTTGTTTTTGGTCTAATTAAACTTATCCAATAGAATTGGGACATGTGTTATGGTAATAATAATATCATTTTTACCCTTAATTACCCTATTTACTTTTAACCGTGGTAAAAAAATAAAAAGTTACTATTCACCAAAAATTATTTTCATCTCATTGAACCACATTTTACTTACTGACATCAACTTTGTCTCTCGGATATTTGAAATTCCACTCACAGAAGCGGTAAAATTAAATTTTATGAAAAATTCATTTTTTTTAACTACCACATAGTGGTTTCACTATTCATCAAAAAATAAAAGTTTCTAGAAAAATACCAAAAATAGACCTAAGCTATATTTGATATTATGATTTAAAAAATGATGTCTATTTTATCAAATTCAAAACATATCAGCTACACTAACTAATTTAAAAATTAATTCCCGTCGTCAAAACAAATATTGTGTTTTTAAAAGATAATAACTATCAAAAGATTGACACTTGTTTATAACTGGTTTAAATGTGAAATTACATCCAATGACCAACATTGTATTAAATTGTAAAAATATATTCTTAATATACTTTAAAACCACTCAAATTAATAATTTATCAGTATTAATTATTTCGATTAAAATTTTGTTTTTAATTAAAATTTAGTAATTTTCACTATTCATCAGAAAATGAAAGTTATCCGAAAAGTACCAAAATTTCACCCTAAGCTAATTTCGATATTCAGAATCCAAAAATGAAGTCTATTTTGAAAAATAAAATTTATAAAATTTCAAAAAGTGGTTATTACTATTCATAACGGCTAGTTTTAATAATATTTTAATATCATATTGTTGTTTTGTGAAACTCGTTATTGCGTACTACACATGCTATCGAGGAAGGTCGCGATTGCGTGTAATGCAAGGAAAGTCAAAGATGCATGTTGTACAAGCTCCTTTAGGTGTAGCGTACAACACAAGACATTAATAAAATTAAAAAGAATATTTTTTGTAAAATCTTGGGGTGTTACAGAAAGTGTTAACTTTTAACTGCATTCATGTTTTCACTAAGGTTCAATGGGTATTCATTTGTCAAGAGAATACATTATTAAGGCCTTCGAATGTTTGGAATGTGACCAACAAGACATATTTTATGATATATGGGGATCAACGATGGTATTAAATCTCTGGTAATCTTTTTCACAATATTATGAGAGTGGACTGCAGTATTATGGATAAGCCTAAAGATTGGAATGGATTATGTTGGACATAAGTTAGTATTGTTTAAGGATAGAAGTTTTTTCGATATTATTGATGGGATGTTATAGTAATATAGTTTTAGAAAAAGGACAACCTGCAGGACGGGCGACAACCCATCGCGTCAGACAAGGCTGTGGGAATCGAACCCACAACCGAAGTGCGACTGGCCTTTATCGCCTACCACTGGCCTATAGGAAGTCCCTGGTTAGTAGAAACTAGTTTTATTTTATTAATCGGTATGATATATGAAGTATAAGTTCATTTTTGGAACCATATACGATTAATCTAACCATAAGATGGACTTATAACTTTTTCTAACCTTTTGTTTGAATGAAATGGAATGACCCATCATTCTATCACATGATCTGCTAACACATCACGAATAACAAATTCAACTTCATTTCTTTAAGGGATGAAGTGGAAATTGTTCAATTGACGAACAACAGTGAGATTGTACCAGAATCATGTAAGTATTTCTTTTAATTCATCAACTTTAGGGAAATGATCTTGAAAACCAAAAATGTTGTCCTAGTTCCTTTATATACGATGAATCAGATGGTACCGTAGATCATCACAAATCTATAGCTTTGTGATTGTTGGCTTTTTCATAGCCATGTTCTCTACCACTCTCCATCAGAACATGATGGTTAGATTTTTCTTCTATATCTATATTTTCACCTATGTTATCCTACGTGGAAACCCAGTGATGAGTTAATTTGGGTAACTGTTACATTTCATACTTTAGTTTTTAAAGCCATGTTTTGGTATTCCTTTTTATGATGTGAGTTTCTATTAAACAAACATTCGAGTAGTAAACCATTTATAACCCCGAAGAATTTTGAGGACGAAATTCATTTTAAGGGGGGTAGAATGTAACACCCCGAGATTTTATGAAAAATATTCTTTTAATTTTATTAATTTCTTGTGTTGTATGCTACACCAAGATTACCTTGCGCTATACGCAACACCGTATTAGCTTGCAGTATACGCAACACTATTCTTGGATCGTGTTACACACAATTTTGATAATAGTTATTCTACGCAACATTGAGTATATATATATATATATTCAATGTATAAATGAAATATTGTTGGATTCTATTATATGAAACAACGAAGGATTCTTGCACCACACGCAACCCTGACTTGGCTTGCATTACATGCAATCGCGACCTTCCTCGATAGCGTGTGTTGTACGCAATACTGGGTTTTTACTAAACAACGATATATTATTATAATATAGCCGTTATGAATATTATTACCTAAATTTTTAATTTTATAACATTATTATTCATCTTACACATTTTCTAGAATATGGTATAAGAACAAAATAAATTTTTCGGGTAAAATAAGTATTTTTCAAAAAATGCAGTTTTGCCGCCTTTTGATGGCGCACCCACTTTAAATCTAGTTTTTGACATGTTTATAAGTACAATTTGACAAAATAAAATTTTTCTTTGGAATCAAGAAATAAAAATTTACTTTGGATAAATTTTTCATATTATTCTGGTAACTTTCATATTTTGATGAATAAACACACTATATTTTAATTAAAAACAATTTTTTTCATCGCAATAATTTATATGGTTAAATTATAATATTGAATGGTTTAAAAGTATAAATAGAATATATTTTTACCATTTAATATAATTTATGCCATTATCATTGATTTTACATTAAATTCGTAGGTTAAATCAATTCAATCTTTTGCAATGTTTTAAAGAAAAACCTGTTTTCTTTCGACAACGGGATTAATTTTAATTTCATTTTTGAAACTTTTTTGTATTGAATTTGTTAAAATGGATTCCATATTTGGAATCAGTGGGTCCAAATTATGTTAATAATCTACTTTTTATTTTTGGGAATTATGAATAGTAACTACGGTAAATTTTATTTACCATAGTTAAAGGTAAATCGGGTAATTAAGGGTAAATATAATATTATAAAATTACCGTAACACATGTCAAAATTCTATTGGATGGCTAAAAGTATACCTGTATCACCTAAGGGTCGGATTAGATTTATTTAATGGACTTTTCCCATGAAAATAACTTAATTATTATTAAAACCAAAGAAAGTGACAACATGTCACTCTCTTAAAGATTATAAGTATATTAATTTAAATTTAGTGATAAACTTCATGAAACATAGAACATGAGTAGTCTACAGAAAGATAATAAAATTATCTACATCATATTAATTTATTTATATTTTTTAGGGATTAAATAATTATCATTAATTATGACACAACTGTGATGAAAAAATTTGTTATCTAGTGAAAACTCAAGAATATAGTTTTTATTAAACTAATAGTGACCATAAAATGAATAAAACCCAGACCAAAACTTATTTTTCATGTAAATGTAAACCATAATAATCCAATGGTCGAATATTGGACCATTTTGAGCCTTATAAAAGTTATTATGACACATATATTATTTTATCTTAAATGATGCCAAAGTTGTCACCTTCATAATTTAATAAATATAACATTTTAACTATTTTGATTTTAAGATGATAAATTCGAGTAAAATTATTATTGTGAAAGGTAATAGATTTATCTTCATCATAAGATTTTAGTTATAATTTTTATGCAACATATAAGTATATTAAATAATTATACAAAAATGTTGTAGTATTTATTTTATTAAGAGATAAACCAAATAAATGGTTTTAAAAATAATAAAATAAATATTATATGAACTATTTAATGTGCTACACAAATTTTCTATATACATATGATATTTTATAAATCTATTAAAGATTTTAGTTTGAACATATCTTCTGTATATATTTTACTTAAATTCAAAAAAATGAATAGTGTCAAAATTGACAATATTGTTATTTTATAAAAATAACATATTATAAAATTTTTTAAAAATCACAAAAATATTAAAAAAAATTATAAATTTAAATTTATATGTTCTATAATGTTATAATGTAAAAAATTATGGAAAATTCACAACAAATAAGTAATTATTCGTTATAATTTAAAATTTAGAATTTTATTACCACAAGTAAACTTAAATAGACTAAATAAGGATAAATCAAAAGGATAAAGTTTAAAATAAGATCCAAACATGTCTAAATTTGATTGGTTGATGATATTACAACCCTACCTCATCTAATATTCGAATATGAGTCATTTTTGGAGGTTTTCAAGTGGGGTTAGATTTATTATAAATTAATATTTTTAAGAATTCCAAAGGTGCCCCTCTCCTCCCTTATAAAAGGGCACCTCCTCCCTCTCTTCCTCACACAACTTTGAGCCTTCAAGATCGGCCGAACCCTGCCCATTTAACTTCCCCACTTCTCTATAAACATCCTAGAGGTCCTGGTCTTCTTCAAAGACCAATTTTAGTTCCCTAAGAGGAGGTCTCAAAGAGGCGCTTCAAAGAAGATGTAATTTCCGTTACCGATTCTTTCATCGTTATTTCTTATTCCCCTTCTTTTTATTTAGTTGTTTCATTTTGAAGTAATAACATCAGTATCAATCATATACTGATATGTTATTATAAGTTTGAAACAGCCCTATTTCACCATCTATCCATCCTACGGAAAATGAAATCACCGTGCGTGTGTACGTACGGAATATCGTCTCCACGCCGTGGTGTAATCTATTTTCCACAACCACCTTACTTGGATGGGTATAATGGTGTAAATAATGACTATATATGACTACTGTAAAGTGATATTGATTATGAAATAGTATACATACACTCCAATACAATTCCACGATCATGGGAACGATATCATCGCTCGTGCGTACGTACGGAATACCGTCTCCACGATGTGATGCGACTCGTTCTTCATGATTTTCATTTCATAATGATTACATAAATGAATTGAGTGAATAAATATGATATATATTACACTAATAAAATTATGGAAATGAGGTATCTATAAACTAAAAATAAAAATAAGAATTTATTCTACAAGACACGCATAAGAACAAAAAGTAATAAACACCCGAATAACAAGTAGTAATGAAATATTACTAATAAGAAGCTAAGAATATGACCATATATGATATTATAAAAATAAGTATGATTCTGTAATAAGTCAATAACATTATTTAAATCATTATACAGGAGGTACGGACATGTACAAAGCATATCGGACCTAAGGTAAGGGAAATATCACAATCTCATTTTTATCCGAGATTGTTTACACTTTGGAAATTACTAGGGTGTATTTTATCATACACATCCATGTTTACAAAATTTGTAATATTATTTCCATTCACCTACAATTTTTTAAATCCTATTTTACCCTTAGGTGAGTTTTTAGTAAAAGATATGAAAGAAATATTTTGTCGTTTTTCATACGGGGTACTTTTTTGACTTTTCCGACAAAAGTACGAGAAGATTTTTTTTTTAACTTATACAGCCTGAATAGATTTTTAAAACATTATTTCCAAGAAGATTCCTTTACAAGTTTTCAAGTTTATTTTTAATCAACTTATTTTAGTTTATAATTGTACGACATGTTATGAAAGGAAAAGTGTTTTTTGAAGAAGAAAGGATATTTTCCTCAAGAATGGTGTTCAAGTGTTTTATCAAAATTATTTTTCCATCTAAAATAATATAAGGTTCTGTTTCTATCCCTATTATTACATTGATTTGATTATGTTGTGATGGAATTATTTTTATGAATTCCATTATCTTATATGAATTGTTTTATGATGTCATGTTGTTTAAGAATCCCATTTTTATTACATGGGATATGCAATGGTGTATGATTTATGATTTTGTGGCACACATAAGAATGGTATCATTATGAGATGGGTGGGACCTATATCTCCCTCCAATGCATTGGGTAAAGATTTTTTATCTCATGAGATAGAAATGGCTGGAACGGCAGGTTAAACCGGTTCAGTGAAACAGGACTGAAACGAGGAGTGAACTCGGTTCAGAAATGGACTTTGTCCACTAAGATAGTCTTGGAAATGAGTCTTGACTAACAAGAAATGATTCTCTATGATTATGTGTGTATTACACAATGTTTCATGTTTTATGTTATTATTATTGTGATTAAATTTCACTACTATGATTTATCCCATGTTATGAAATTATGATCTCTTTTGCAGGTTAAGATTTCCAAAAGTTATGTTCTTATGAATATGATGTGATTGATATTTCTTTTATTTACCCTTACTGAGCATTTGAGCTCACCGTTTTATATTTTCTTTTCCCCAGGATATAAAGAAGGGATTTAGGTAAGAAAAAAAGGGAAGATCTTTATGGGAGATGTTGAAGATCTTTCACCACGATTAGAAGGTTATGTTCTGAGTTTCCGAAGACACTAAACTATTACGTTCCTTATGTGTGTCTTTTTGTAATGTACAAAGTATTCCGAAAAAGTAATGTAATGTCCATGTACGTCAAGATTCGAGTCTCTACAACAGTACCTACAACATTACTACTACTTTACTGCTGCAGTACCCAGAAATAATTTCTCCACTTGGATTTGATCCTGGGTCTCCTGGATGCACTTACAGAGTCCTTACCAACTGGGATAAGGCTCATTTGCACATATTGGATAACCTATTATAACAAATTTGTGTTGATCATAACTTATGGGATGGAATATCTAAGGTCTCCTGATCTATTATTACTTCAAGAATCAAAATGTATCCTTCCTTTTTAGGGAAATAGGTGAAGTGGATCAATGAACAACAAAGGGTGATGTTGTCCTCAAATCATGCAAGTATATCTTCTCCTGAAAATTCTTTAACTTTAGGAAAATAATCTTCAAGACAAAAATTATGTCCTAGTACCGTCATTTATAATGAATTAGAAGGTCACTTAGGTCATCAAATATTTATGGATTTTTTATTTCAAACTTTATCCTAACCAAGTTTTCGACCTGTCTCCTCCAGAACATGATAGTTCAGTTTCTCTTCCTTGTCCATGTTTTTAATTTACTACTATGTTATCCTACATGGAAACCCATCTATGTGTTACTCTAGGTGATAATTATCTTTCCAAATTTATTTTTTAAGGATTTATTAGTGTTCATTTTACAATTCTGGTTTCTATGAATTAAACATTAATATATTAAACCTCTAATAACCTAGAGTTATTTTGAGGGAGAAATTCGTTTTAAGGGGGGTTGAATGTAACACCCTTTGATTTTGTGATATATTTTTTCATGAATGATTTAATTTTCATTGATTTATTTAACTACACTATTTAAAACATTACATTTTCACAAAACTAACTTTTATTTCACTATACTCATCACTGAATTGGCGTACAGTACACACAACACCGAGTTTCTATGAAACATCAGTTTATTGTTAGAATTATTTTAATGAGATAGTTATAAACAAGAAGATAAAAAATTTTAATATTAATAGTAATAAATAATTTTAAAATATTTTTTATTTGTTTTATATAAATAAAATATATTTTTTATGAAAATATATTTTTTGTTAAAGTCTATATATGTTTAAAAATACTACTTTCTCAAATGAACTTCTTCTCATGTCCTTTTGTGAAAATATTAAAATTAATTTTAGACACTTTTAGAAATTAAATATCATGAAATTAAATTCATATCATAATTATGAATGTTGAAATTATATTAGGGTTAATTATTGGTATTTTTTCTGAGAAACTTATTTTTTATGAATAGTGAAAATATTGTATTTTAATAAAAAATAGCCTTTCCGTTTAAATAATTGGTAATATTAATTTATATTTTAAATTAGTTTATAAAATAAAAATAGTTAAATTAATAATATATGAATACAATTTAGGTCATTAGAATCATTTTTATATAGAAAATATATAAAAAAACTTATTGAACTTTTGAATGCTTTTACATAAAAAATCTGCTTTCTCTCCATGCTATCGGTATTAGCGTTAAACATAATTTTTTCACTTATATAATTTGAATTTTGAAAAATAGAAATACATAGTGAAAATTTGTATGATTTTTTCTTTCTAATAAGTTTAAATTAATTTTTGACCAAATGATTAGTGAAAATGAATTCAATTAATCACAAAAATTATAGTAAGATTAACCTTAATTGAAGAATAAAGAAAAATCTCATAGACTAAAAAGACATATAAAAATTTCTAAATTTTTTTGGATACCAATAATTTAAACGTATACCCTATTTGTTCTAATTTTATTAGTTATTGGGATATTATTAAATGGAATTTTTCTATATAAAATGTAAAGTATGGAAAAAGACCAAAAATAAATTATCTATTCATTTAACATTTAAAAAACATTGAGATATGTAAAAAAATTATCATTTATTTTATAAATATAATTTATAAATACAATTGTTTTGTTATTATTGTAATAATTTATCAATAAATTTTAGAGATGATTTAGTTATATAAAATGCTTAAGAAATTCCAACATAGTGATTATTTAGTTAATAACAACTAAAATAAATGATACTATAAATAATAAAATTGAAGTTTATTTAGGGGGTGGTAGTCCCCACTATTTTATTACAATACGAGTATGAAAAATATCCTACAATATTAATAGAAATTTCATCCAGTTTTTTCTATTACCAATTTTTTCAAAGGAATCTTCTTCTCTCTTTCTGAACAATGAATTTTTATAACTTTTTACCATGAAAAAAGAATGTTGTTCTTACCTCATACGATATGTATAGATTTACCCATTGTCATTTTCTCAAATCATCCTTTACCTATTTAAAAGGATAATTTTTAAGAAAATTTTCATAAAAATAATTTTAAATGAAATAGTTTTCAATATGTTTTGAGGATTTATTTATAAGTTCTCAACTTATTTTTAAAGGTATGTACTTTTCATCATTTTTTTAAAATTTTCATTTTATTTATTTAAGGAAAATGATTTTTAAAATGATTTTTAAAATGTTTTGAATATTATATTATATGTTTTCAAGTAAAAGTTCATTCAAAATGATTTTCAAGAATAATTTATATTTTTTTAATGTATATTAAAATAAATGTTTTTCAAAACATTTTCTCAGTTATTTTATAATTTTTCATGGAGAATGGTTTTCAAAGTTATTTTCATGTATTATTTAGAAATTTGAAATGTATTATCAATGTAATGGTTTTAAAAAGTTTTTCAAGATCCTTTTATAAATTTTCAAGGAAAATGGGTTTTAAAACGGTTTCATGATATATTTTTATGTTTAAAAAAAATGTTTCCAAAATGGGTTCAAAGAAGTCATTATAATCATTCAAATTGAATTTAGAGAAAATGATTTTCAAAAGGCTTTTTGTATCAAATACCCCATTTCAAAGAATGAAGGATATTTCACTCAATAAATGTTTCCAAAACATATTTCCACGTTATTTTCCATATATGATGATATCTATTGATGTTACTCATTCCCCTCTAGAAAATTATCTAATGGATCAATTCATATTATTTGAGGAATGGTTTAGGTTTTGATGTAATGGTTCTTAAGAAATCATTTTCTCTTCCACAGGTTATATGAATTTGAATCCCGCTTCATTTCATGGGTTATGATTTGGTTGAAATGATTATAAACCCTTCATATTTTTCCATAAATTACAATATCATTTCATTTTTATGATGCCCATTTCATTTCATGGGTAATGATATTATGGTTTATAATTTTGTGGCACCTGTATGTATAATTTAATTATGAGATGGGTGGGACCTATATCTACCTCCAAGAAATTTGGAAAAGATTTATATCTTATGAGCTATAAATAGTAGGAATTAGAAATGAACTTGGTTCAATATTAAAAGTATGGAATGAGGAGTGAACTCAACATAGTAATATAGGGCCAGAACAGAGTGTGAACCATATTGAATAAAGGATGTTTTCCACTAAGATGGTCTTGGAAGTAATGCCTTGACTAATATGGAAATAATTATATATGATTATGTGTCTTCCAAAACTGCATAAATTATTCATATGTTATTATTTCATGTCCCATCTTCATTATTTTTTTATGATTCATGTCTTATGAACTACCATGATTTATTCCAAGATTCATATATATGATCTTTGATATATAGGATATGATATTCTATTTTCATGATCATGTTCCCAAAATCCAATTCTCATGTTTATGATTACATGTATACCTTGTTTATGCTTACTAAGAATTTTATCCCATCCATTTTTATGTTTTCTTCCCCAGGTGATGAGGAAACACTTCTTGTATGATATCACTAAGAGCAGTTTTATTCTTAGAGAACCTGCTGATTGATAATGCAGTGTCATCTTTTACTAGTGTTTATATTTCCATGATTCTAGTGGCACTAAAATAATACAGTCTTTGGGAGTTTTTCATTATAATGTTTTATGTATTCTTCAAATTGTTTGTAATGTCTATGTATGAAAACAGAGGGTCTCTATAATATCAATGTATTATGGGACTTGTTCAATATATTTGGTATCAAAGTAAAGGTTTAGGTACCTTCAAAAAACTTCTATGAGATAAATTTGGTGTCATCCCTAGGTATATTTATAAGGATATGTCGAGGAATCATTTGAAGGATAAAAATATGGATGAGTCAATGTTGCGTAAAATGTCATGTTAAATAATAGAGAGAGTGGTTTTTAAGAAATTACATAGCTCTCTAGATACTAAAATTGGATTTGGATCTTTGATAGATATACCTAGGTGTAACAAGCCAAAAATCTATTTTCAGCTAGACTAGATTCGGAAATATTGTACAATAATGAGCCTCTTTCACACCTAGTTAGACACTCTCTAAGGAAATTCTTTTGAAAATCACAAACTCTTTATGAACTATCATGAATTATTTACATATAATATGACTATAAATTAAATATCATAAACCCAAGGATTCATATATTAAAAAATATTTAATGATTTATACTTTCAATAATTTATTTTTCATTATTATGTAGATTTCCTCTATGATTAGTGTTTTTGAAACTATGATTTTTTTTAGTCAAAGGAGGGAACTAAAATGAACTAGTTTAAAATTGAATTTGATGGAAAATTTTATGATGATAATGCAAATGGAATTATTTATATATTGAAGTATGGTTTGTGTATTCCTAATTAGTTATCACATAACACTATTAACAACATACCACATAACCAGCTCCAGGAATCACCAAGGAAGTTAAGGATGGAGTTATCCGATAGATCGGGTAGTGGATACCATAAAGGTATGAAGATGTAGTTTATTTATGCCAAGAATTAGGGAAGAAAAACTCAAGTTAATTTCTCAAAGATATGAGAATATGTTTGGGGTGTGTAAAATAAGGAAACAATTCATGTAACTTCAACAGAAAATGAAAATATGAGAATACACATTGGATGGGAATAATGGTATCCTTGAGTTATAATTGATGATTCAATTCATAAAATGTGGAAAGCATGGGCATTAAGAAAATTGATATCCTAAGGGGAAATCTAATTAAGATAATAATAAAGGTAATACTAGTAATGGTTATATTGATGATGATGGAGAGACTATAGATGACAAATGAAATGAAATACGTATTAAAGAATAAGACGTTTAATCATTTTTAATATTTTTAGAAGGAAGTGGTATGATTGATGTATTTTTATTTTGGGATTAAAAATTTACGAAATATATATGGATTATTCAGTATTTGTTTTGAGGATTTTAGATAATATGATAAATTTAGATGATTACTAATAAAATTGATTTAATGGAAAAGTTATATATTGTTTAAAAAAATTATTAAGGGAAGGAAACCCAAAATATTTTCATGTTGTTGAGAAAATAGGGATTATTATAGATAAATATATATTGGAAAAGAGTAAATTATGTTGGATAGTACTGACTACCTTGGAATCGATTAATGATTTATTGGGAAAGTGGTTTATGCTATCATATATGGATTTTTTGGCCTTAATAGAATTAATGAATACATCAAATAATCTATGTTATATGTAAGGAATAAAGAAGCATGAATTTTTTCAATATGGTTTTCTGTTAATTCAGCTTATTACCCTGTTTCAAGAGAGAACATGATTATTGTAGTCAATTTTTTGGTATGTGACAATCATTAGATACTTTATGATATATAGGGAATACATGTTAAGATAATTTTGAGAAATTTAGTGATCAAATTTATATTTTTTTGTATTTTAATCCTTTAGATGGTTTAAAAGTTTTTCAACTTATGAAATTTTTTATGTTGAACATTGAATAAGATTTTATATATTAATATAATATTTCTCCAAATTAAGATATAATCATATTGGATAACCACTTATAAACATTTTTTTATGATAACTAAAAGTATATGGAATGGATTATCATTTTATCTATTGATATTATGATCTATTAGTGCTTCAGGAATAACACATTCAAATTTTTTTATCAGAATCATAGATTATGTGGAAATTTATGAAGGTACAAACACATGGTGAGACTGTTGTTAGAAAATATAATCAGGTATATATATATTATTGTCAAAATCATTCAACTTTATGAATAGGGTGTTGAAATAAATTTTATCCTCTTTTCATCTTTTTTATGATATTAATGACCATTATTCAAGCCTTTTGGTTTAGGGATTTGTGATTGTTAACATTCTAATAACCATGTTCTGTATCAATATCCACTAGTATAGGGGTGTTAATTTTCACTTATATTTCCATGTTTTCACTTCCCATATATGTTATACTATTTGGAAACCAACTATGTGTCTTTCTAGAGGGCTCTCACACACAAATTTCTCTTTTTCAAAAAGATTTTTTGTTAACCGTTTTTACTATGTGGGTTTCTATGAAATGAACTTTCAAGTATTAACCCAATAAGGAAAAATATGAATATATAGAGAGTAATTCATTTTAAGTATGGTATAATGATACACCATGATTTATCATTAAATACTTTCCTAATAAATTAAACATCATTAATTTATATCATTACATTCAACACTAGCTTAGCTTATGTTACATGCAATACTGAGTTTTAATAGAAGTATGAAATATTATTAATATGACCATTATGACCTATTCATTAAACACAAATATATTAATAGTAATAAGTAATTTTTTAATACCATTCATAGTGGTTTTATATGAATAAAACCTAGTGTTAATAAAATACAATATGTTTCAAAAAGTCTTTATATGTTTCAGAAATAAAATTTTTCAGCAAGATGTTTTAATGTCTTCTTTTGAACAACAATAAAATTATTTCTTAAATATTTAGAAAATTAATTTTATAAAATTAAAATAATTGTTTAAATAATAATGTCAATAATATATTTGGGTTATTTTTTTAGATTTGTTCCAAAAAGTTTCATTTTTTATGTGTACTGAAAATACTAAATTTTAATTAAAAAATGTATTTTCACTTAAATTATTTACAATGGTAAATTATCTATTAAATTTGTTTTAAAATATAATTTGTAAAATTATATATATATTAGTCCATATTAGTTAATTCTAATCAAATTTATATTGAAATTGAATATAAATACATTGTAAACTTTTGATCATTTTGAATTTAAAACCTCTTTTTCTCGTCACATCTACATGACTAATTTTAAATTACAATTTTCAACTTATATGAATGTAATTTGGATAAATTGATTAAATATTCACAAAAATTAAAATAATTATTATGTAATATTGTTAAAATAATTTTTTACTATAATTATTAGTTACAAAAATTAAAATTAATTAACGTGATTATGTTTTAAATGGGGTATTGTGCATTTTATGTGTTTTTATTAAAGTTAAATATACAAAAACTTTTGATTTTTATTTAATGAATTGTATTTAATATTTATAATCAGTATCACGAAATTATGTAATAAATATTATTTCAATTTTGGTCTTAATGGACAAATTCACTAGTTAAATAAAAAGATAAAAGCTACCATGGTAAGAAAACAAAAAGTCTAAAATTGAGTGAACCTAAAGACTAAGGAATAACATGATAAGAATGTTTTAATTTTGTATTTTTTTAGAGGTGTTTCATGACCACATACACCCTCCCTTTCATTATAAATATGTTTTTAGGAACATTAGTTAATGGAGGCCTCACAATAGTGAATATTTTTTGGTGTTTACTAAAAGTACAACCCTCCACAATTATAAATGGGAACTCACCCCCTCACTTACTGAAACTGGTAAATCCATTTGGCTCAAACTAAACATGAAAAAAAGCACATCCCAACTTCACTACCCTTATCCTAGAATCCTTATTTTGGACATAAATACATCTAAGGAATGAAATTAGTTCATACCTAAGAAGGATACCCAAAGAAGAGGTAACGATCATAGATGATCATGTTTGTTTTATTTCTTCCCCCACACCCTTGAATTATTATAATATCTATATTATATTATAACATTAGTATATTAAATATACTTATATTTTTTAGGGGAATTCCTTACAATCATCTCCACTTCTATAAAATTGTGGAAAAATCTGCATTCATGTGTTTATCAGACTACCACCTAGAGAACTGATGTCCTTCATATCTCCATTAACAACTCTTGAGGATGGTCATAATGAGAGATATATTATATATATATATTATATATATATTATATATATTATATATATATTATATATATAATTTCTAAGATTTTTTATTATTTTGAAATTATTATACAACTCATACCTTCATGCTTTCTATTTTTTTGGGAATACGATAACGCTATTCTAGTGTATGGTGGACTACCGCCTCGTGAAGTGATGCAATTGATCACTATTTAAATAGAATATAAAAATGCTGGTCTAAATGAAGATATGTGATATATATTATATAAACATGATCTTAGAAGGAAAATATATATCATATCCTTTTTTCTTTCAATCTGAAAAGAAAATGTAAGCATCATTCATGCATACGTACGACCTACCATCACTATTAATAGTGCAATTCATTTTTACCTACAAATCATATTGATTAAAATAAATAAATATATACTCAATATATATGATATATATCTAATTTTTATAATTCTAGAGAGAATTTATTTATGATCCAGATAATTGGAAAAAAACATAATAAACCAATACATATATGAAAAATAATGTGGTTATTGCCAAAAACATAACTTTAACATGGAATTTTCCAAGAATCATGCCGAGTTTCCATCTGACCCAGTGTCTGACCCGATCCGCAGTATATCCCGAAGGTTTATCATGAACCAAGTCGGGTCACCATCCCACCCGATGCTTGACCCGGTCTGTGACATGGCCCCAAGGGTGTTCTCAATCCCCATGGGCTGGCATAAGTGTCCGGGTATCAAATCTGACACATGGGAATGATTTACCCAAAATGAGAGACATAAAAACAATCAATAAGATAGATAAACTAAAGATGGAAAACTATCATTCATACATGACCTTAAACTAAAAACAAACATAATGGTCTGAAACTCAAATCAAAACTAAAAGGAAGAAACAAAAATAAACACTATAACTCTGACTCCAATTTCCCGACAACAAGAGAGGCACGAAATCTAATGCTACAACACCAACTTGCATGAGAAGACCATCAACATTCAAATCCACCATTGCCGAGCATGATGTCACAACCTAGAGAATTCATGAAATAAGGTCTATATTCACCCAAAGGTTTATGAAGGGTGTCAGTGAAAGGCCCAGCATGATTTCCTCAAATAAAATGATTCCATGCCACAACACCCAAGATATAATTTAACATGCTTGTTTGAAACCATACTTTTAAAACACTTTGCTTTTAAACATAAAATTTTAAAGATTAAATTGAAAAGGAAAGAACACTGAATGAAAAACTATTTCACAAATACTACCTTAAAATGGAAGAGAAAATTTATAAAGAGCATGCACATACTCAAGTGGTCCTCTGTATACCAACGGAAGGCACCACTTCATGAATAGTAGAGTACTACAGGTGAATTCCCTAAGGAAACTAGTATGTGTGGTGTGCTAGAGACATTGTACCTCGGTGTAAATGTGGAATAGGAACCACAATAATACATGCTCCCGTGCATGATCCACTAGTAAGGAAACACATCCATAACCTAGTGGTCTCCAATCATCACAAATGTTTAGTTAGTGTTTTAACATCATTCATGTCTGATGAAACTGCGATGCACCACTCACATGTCATCTAGCGTACTAGTCCTAATCCGCCCACCGAGGTACTCAGGGTTTCCCTTTGTGCTCAATCAAGTTCACATTCATATAGCATATCGCTTTCTCCTATCACAGACCAAATAAGAAATTACACACACAAGCCACCACATGCATACCGAAACATCATTTCAAAACCACACACACCAAAACACCCTTTCAAGATACATTTGTCAATACTTAATCATTTCACAAATCCCCATTTGGAAATACTCAAAGGAAGCAATCAATTTGAACAACGTAGAAAACAATATTAAATAACACAACAAGGGCCGACACAATAAAACACCACCAAGTGATGCAAAGGGGGTGTACACCAAGAAACATGTCTCGTTTTATTTAAACATACTACTAAAAAAAGAACCGCATATTCAACACTCTCAAAATACCCCTTCTGCACCATCTAAATAAATTAATAAATCATATAAACTAGTTATTTAATCATTTCATGAAAAACTAAGAAGTCATTACACCAAAAATGAACACTTGATTCCATATAGAGACGTCACCTTAAGACCAAATACACAAGGTAACCATAGAAAAACATGTTTTCCATTATTCAAAATATTTTAAATTCAGTTTCAAAATTACACAACAATGAAAACACATCCAAGGTGCTTCATTTTCCATTTTAAAATCTCTGGTTAAATACACACACCTCAAAGACCTTGGAAACATATTTCACACAACCTATAATCATAATGGTGTTTTATATCAAAAACACACCCCATTAATGAAAAAATTGTTCTTAAAAATTAAACGCCCATCATAACCTTTCAATGATATAATTCACATAAGTAACACAATATAATAAATTGTTACACAATTGAAAAATAGGGTTGACTCGTCCAAAATGATTTTCTACACATTGGAAAATCACATTTTAACACATACACAACTCAAATACCCTTGAAAACATAGTTTGTACCATCCAAATGCTCCCTAAATCCCATTTTTAAAGAGTTTCACCAAAACAACCCCAAATATTATCATTTCCTCAGTGATAATTTCACCGCTAACTAACAAACACACCAATCATTCCAAAACAAAAACACCATTTACACCACAAAATGAAGTCAAGCAAAACATTAATAATTTCAAATAAGAACATCAAATTAATATAATGGTGTTAGGGCAAAGAACGACAAATCTCTCATGAATAAAACCCAAATTTCGGTGAGAATTTCAATTGCGTGCCAAACGCATCACAAGAGGACCCTAAAAAGTCAATATTCATCCAAAACAAAAACAAAATCAACATGAGGCTATCCTAAATCTAATACCCAACCAACTGAATACCTAAACCCAGAGATGAGAGGAAGGAAACCCTTACCCAGATGAAAAGGGAATGACGGCAGGGTTGCACCAGGTGGGGGGGGGAGTTGGTCGGAATCAATGCTGTCGGAGGAGGGTGTCCGGGCAGTTCGGTGGTGTGCACAAGGTAAGGAGAAGACCGGGAGCAGAGGGGCATGGTGTGACGGGATAGAGGGGTTTACGGTGTGACGGTGCGATTGGTTTGAGGCTGGCCGAAAGGGACGAGGCTGGTCCGGTGTACGACTAGGGAGGCACTCGGACAAGGGAAGCAGTGCATCGGGCTGGGTGGAGATGGAGAGATCTAGCTGCAAGGTGCAGCGCATATGGGGTTCCATGGGGTGATGGCGGTACAATAAGAGAGGAGGGTAGTGGGGTGGCAGTCTCTAGATGAAGTAGGGAAGGCTAGCGACTGGTCGTGGCTCCAGTGTGACGGGAGCATGAGGGGTCGGACCAGCAACACTTGAGGAGGGGGAGGGCGGACACACGATGTTATAGGAGAGGGGAAAGAATGTGAGGAGTCGTAAGCCTAAGGTGGGGAAGAAAAAAATCAAAATAAAGAGAAAAAAAGAGAGAAATATAATAATACTAATAAAATTAATAATAATAATTATTATAATAAACTAAAACAATAATGATAATAATAAACAATGAAACTTAATTATCATCAATAATATTAATAAAATTAATCATACTAACAACAATAATAATAATATCAAATAATAATAACATTATTATAATTATTAAGACAATTATATTTTTTTCTATTTTGTGTTCGCTCGTCACTTAATAAATTAATTATAATTTATGGTAATAAAAATAACAACCTTAATGAAATTAATAATTTTATAATAATAAAAATGGTCATAACATAACATAATATTAACCAAAATAATTATTATCACAGTATTAATAACAACTTAATAAATTATATATTCTTAACATTATTAATAATAATGATATTATTATTATCAAACAATACTATTATTATTATTATCAAAATAATTTTCTTAAATTCTATTGAACTTATTATTTTAATTTCATCCCTCTTTTAAATTTTATTTCTTTATTAATAACTCCTTTATTTAATTTGTTGAACATGAGGCAGGCGAGCGGGGAACTAAGTGAGGCCACGCGATGACCTAGGCAAGGTCGCGTGACTTCGATAGCTGCTCGCTGAATGCTGTCAAGGACAAAACACTCATTCATCAGAGAAAAACCCCATTCGGGATCAACCCGCATTTCAAATATATGAAAAATAACAATAATAATAATAATAATTAGAAGCATATTTAATTATAAGATAAAAATAAAAATTAGAAATAGACGCAGAACAAAGTCCGAGTGTGAGAATTCTCCCCCCCCCCCATAATGTTTTCTGTCCCTGGAAATCCACAACTAGGACCGGACCCCAAAGTAGAAAACAACACTCCCTTATGGTTCAAAGAGTATCCCAAAAAACATTAAGCGAAAAGAGGAAAACACACCATTCATAGAGAATGTGACATAAATGAAAACCTCAGGTAACATGTGAAAATAATATCTGATATATATCACCTACCTCAAAGAGCTTGAACACCTCAAGCTGATTACTTAAGGAAAATGACTCTTAAACCCATAGAAACCAATTTTTTCAGCCAAAACACCTCAAGAATCATTGGAATAAAACCACACTATTGGACTAGAGTGAACAAAAAAGATCAAACCACATCCAAAGAAACTATTATCTCTTACCACCAAGCCAAATTTAGGAATGGAACCAAAAGGCCAACATAGATTCATCACAGAGGAATTTGTGTGAGATTCATCATTAGAACTGGTAGAAAATACAAAACTTCTAAGAATTTTATAACGGTGACCAAACAACGCACCATAAGGGGCGATTAGGGTTGGGCCCAACTACTAGGGTGTCAAAAACCACAACCGAAGATAGACAAAAATCTCCACATAGTCAGGAGAAACCCAACAAACCCAAATAGGTGGTTTGAAATGGAACCACAGGGAACAATTTAAACCTCATTCACCATCAGTACCAATGACATAATAAGGTTGGGGTCTCATACACTCCTAGGGTTCCTGACTACGCACCATCTTCACTCCAAGGTCTATCGCTGGAGCCCTGATGTCTGAAGCATATCCTGCCTCACAGTCAGGTATGGAAGACTCATGAACAGATCTTCTCCATTTAGTGTCACACGCAACTACACCATAACTGAGGAAACACCAACAAACACAACACACCATGACATACAACTACTCCCTCATAGCACATCCAACATAACATAGGTTTGGATGATGCATATGTGTCACCTATTCACCTTAGCCATGAAACATAATATGGAAATATGCACGACAAACACTCCCCTTTGAACAAAAAAATTAGAACTCCCTAAGAGGACACACTCCTATGAAAAATGGGATTCCCTAAGGAACCTACAAAATCCACCCTTGATCTATAAAGAGAACTCACACTAAAAGACATCACCAAACATTACCCTTGCATCCAATGAAAGTACTACAAAGCCCTTCAAGGAACTGGTCAACACTGAAAATTCTAAACTGGCTTCACCCATCCTGCTGAAATTCCTTTCACCATTTCTAGGGGGAAAACTTTCGACGCAACGGTGTCAAAATTCATACCTGACGACTCCGACAACTCAAAGACACCAAAACTCCTATAAATTTCTCTCGCGTCTGTCATCCCACTGTGAGAGTATCTTCTTGGCCGAAAAGAAAAAGGAATCATCTTAGCACTATCACGAAAAATGTAAAGTGATTTATTTAATCAACTGGAGGGTCTTCTAATGGATAATTACTCGTAGCCGCACTTCAATCGCATGTTAATGCTTCATGGGGGGTGCACTAGTTAATAAAAACAACCATGGACCCAATAAAATTGGTCCAATGGACAAGAAATACTACAAGAGGACACCAAATGTGCATGGAGAACCACTTAAAGGGATTACCGAAGCACTTTTCAAAAGAAACCATTAACCACACGCTTTCACACCAACTTACAAATAAGAATTCAATCTCTTGACACAAATCATTAAAAAAGGATTCTCGTCTTGAAATGCCTCACATCCAACATTTCCAAAATACAAGGACACCACCAAACAATCACCAATTATTAAATGTATGAACCTGATTTTTTTCTATAAAAGAATTCACAGTATTCTTGATGTAATTCCAGAGCAGCGCCTTCAGACGGCGTGCGATTCCGAGCCCCAGTGAGGACAGAATTAAATTTTTAGTGTGTTCACACTGGACATGCCAAATAAATGGGATAACTCCTAAACAATGTTTCAGATCATATATTTGAGTGTACTGATGGGTCTGAAATAGGGTTTTTACCCTAGAAATGACATAACGCATGTCAGTGTAGGATGTTGAGACCCCTCACCCGTTAACGGAACATTAAACCGATAAATAATTAATTAATTAATTCGTTTAATGATTAAACTCAAGTATCTCTTAAAAAGTGGCCCGGATTGGAAACCTGAGGGCACAGTTGAGTTTGGAGCGTTCCGTTTACCCTAGGAAGGGTGTAAGTTTCACGGGCACGGGCCTTTTGTGGAAAATGGCCCCAGGGGCGTTTTCATAATTTGGCGGTCTCGGGTGTTGAGTTTAATATCTTTTAAACGAGGCCTCAGATTAAAATTTTGAGACCACCGTTGTGCTCGAGAGGAGGTGTTCAGCCTAGGGGAGGCTAAACATCAACCCTGATGAGGGTTCGGGTACGGGACCTACGGGCAGGGGTTGAAGTGTTTTCTATTTAAACACTCCCCCCCTTGTTTTGTTTCCCCCTAGCGAAATCCCTCCAAACGAAGAAGGAGGAGCTCCTCCCCTCCCCTCAACCACTCCGGAGAGGCGTAGAAACTCTGGCTGATCGATGACAAAGTGTCGGGTAACACCCAAAGAGGTAGGATCGTTGCGGTTTCATTTTTAATTTCTGCATCTACATTGATCTTGAATTATTGCATCAAACCTCTGTTGAATTATCGAGAAAATCCCATGAATGTGTAGTATGTTTTCTTAGCTTTCCGACGAACTTTTTTGGAATTGAAATCAATGTTCAGAGTCGATCACAAACATCGGCCAAAGATTGCGGGTTTTAGAGGTCGTTTGGTGTTTTTTTTCTAGTGAGGGTCAGGCGGTCCGCGGCGGCGCGACGGGGGTCCAGGTGGAGGTGGCGTCTCGGAAGTGGGGAAGAGTAGGCGGTTAGCGGTTGGCGTTAAGGCGGAGCGGCTGTGAAAAGTTGGGGGCAACGGAGAGCAGGCCGGGCGCGTGGTGTTGGCGCTCGGGTGAACAGGGGTCGCGGCGCGCGACCCCGCGGGGAACAAAGACCTGCATCCCATGGGTCTTCACGCGGGACGGCAGGCTTCAGCCAGTCTGAGCATGGACCATGAGTCCACAGATGGCCCGCGTGGCTAAGCCGCGGGCAAGCACTGCGAGCCGGGCCGGCCGACCCAGGCTGGGCGGACCGGACGACCTAGGCCGGGTGGACCGTCCGACCTAAGCCGGTCCAGCCCAAGGGGATCTGTCACCTCTTCAGACACTCGTAATTTTAATTACAGGTTTCCGTTTTGTGTGCCGTCTACGGCAGTGCCTTCCTGGCGTCGAGACAAACTGTTTGATATTGTCTCGAAAATATTTAATTCCCAAGAATAGGGGTTCGGTGGTGCATCACGACGTTAAGTGGGCAGGCGTTTTTTCTCGGGGGTTCTTGTTTTAGGCGGCGCGGACACATCCAACGTCCGATTTGAGCACCGTCAGCGACGTTGAGACCCTGGCGATGAGATGATGTTTTCCTAGGGTTTTTTGGGCGTTGAATATAGAGTTGAGGCGTGGGCCCAATGACCCGTCTTTTAAGCAGTGAGCAGTCTTTTGTACCTTTTTTATCGGTCGTCCGTTCGGGGCATGCGAGCCGTCGTTTTTGGGTGTTTTTCTGAGGGCATTGCGTTGTCGTAATCCGCCCACGTTAATTCCGCATGGTGGTGCGGGCCCCGCAAGGGCCATTTTGAGAGTTGGTGGTGATTTCCAACATTATCATAGGGTGTCCATTTTGGACAAGTGAATAGTACATCTTGTGCACTTTTTCAAGAGGATCGCAACGGTGTGATCCGTTTGTTGTGCTTCGGGACCGGGGTGTTTGTCCCATGTAGAACCGCTCGTGTGCGGTGCTCCGGAATGCATCCTTTTCTCTAGATATCCGTTCCACTCAAGTGAGAAATCTTTTTGACGTGTTTTCCTGAGGGGGTCACAATGGTGCGATGCGCTCAACTGTTTTCGGGGATGAGGCACGGGACCACGGGACGCCATTTAGGCGTAAAGCGGTGTTGGACGACTTTTCCGTCGGATATCCATTTGAGGCGAGTAAGTATTATATCTCGCGTGTTTTTTTCCTGAGGATTACAACGGTGTAATCTGTTCAGGTGAGTGGAGCCTCTTACGTGATCTTATTAAATGTGTAAATATGAAAGGTGCTCCGATGGTGGTTCTTCTACTGTGTTTGTAGCGGACCCTTGGCGTGTGATCACATGCACTCTCGTGTAGTGAATTAATGCTTGAATAGATGTAGTTGGTCGTACCTGGGCTGATGAGGTGGCAAGTTGGGGTTGTTACGTTTACACCCTCCACGTTGACGTTGGGTACCGTGTGCACGATAGCCTTTGGGCTGGAAACGTAGTATACTCTGGGAGTATACGAGAATACATGGAGGTACATGTGGTTGTTTGTACCTAAGAACGTTTGTGCGTTAGTTTGGAGTTGACTTGGGGCCACACGTCATGTGGTCCCCACGTGCTTGTCGTGTTCGGATTTGCATACCCTTGACCTCTTGCGACGTAGAGGGTCCGTCTGTTCTTGTTTATTGACCATCAGGGTTGGGTTTTTCCCTAGTTCTGTTCTCCTTTGTGGACCAGCAGGGTTGAGTTTTCCCCCTGGTCCTGTTCACGATGGTTTCGACTAGCAGGGTTAA
The DNA here is from genome assembly GCA_963277665.1 of Viscum album. Taxonomy (NCBI): domain Eukaryota; kingdom Viridiplantae; phylum Streptophyta; class Magnoliopsida; order Santalales; family Viscaceae; genus Viscum; species Viscum album. The sequence goes on along the minus strand of OY728165.1, from coordinate 1,889,868,600 downwards.
GTGGTTTTACCCTAGTTCTGTTCTCAATGGTTTGGCCGATAGAGTTGATTCGTGTTCCCTGGTAGAGTTCTTGTGGATTCAGTGTGACCATTACATTACGCGGGCACCGATCCTCTACCCAGGAGGTTGTTTCCAGCAGGGTTGGCTAGGAGGTTGTTTCCAGCAGGGCTAGCCAGGAGGTTTCTTCTAGCGGGGATGACCGGTGAGGTACCATCCAGCAGGGGTGGCCAGTTGTACAATCCAGCAGGGATGGCCAGAGTAGTACCATCCAGTAGGGGTGGCTAGTGGGTTACCATCCAGCAAGGATGCCCAGTACAATGGTGTTCACCGAGCAGTACCATCCGACAGGGATGGCGAGAGAGGTTCCGGGTTTACCTCCAACGGGGCTGGTAAGTGGTCCTCGATGCCGGGTTTACCTCCAGCTATGCTGGGAAGTGGCCCCCGATGATGGTTCTGAGCCACCCTACAGTAGAGTACCCTTTTACGGGACTGGGCATTGGGACTCGTCAAAGACTTTAGTCGGGTCTCCCTGTATTGGATTACCCTTTTACGGGACGAGGCAGGGTGGCACCCGTTGACTCATGCCGGGTCTCCCTCCCATGGAAACACGTCGACTTCCAGGTATTACCCTCCAATGGGGCTGGGCAGGGGGTCACCTGTCGACTTTGAGGAGACCTCTCAACTATGGGGCAGCGACGAGGTGTGGCGTGACATTCTCCCCGAACTCTCAATTATGAGGGGCGCTTTCTCCACCAAGACGCGTTCTTGTGATGCAACCTAAAACCATGTGGGTGAGTCAGTGCCACACAAAGCAGATAGTGTAAAGGTGCGGCGATTTGAGCCCCTTGAATTTCAGTTCGAGGCAGACGTGAGGGATGCTGGGCATCGATGGTGTTTACTTCTAGGGCTATTGGCTACTCACTTTATTAGGATGAACTACAGGACGAAGATCCCCTTACAATCTTGTTTGGGTTTTTTGATAGAGCATATATATATATGTATACCTTTTTCCAGTACCCACTTCTGGGGCTTGGTTACTCTCCCTCAAATAGAGGCAAAGACGGGCGGGGTATGCCATGTGCTTTCCGTGTCTAGCTTCTTGTGGTTGGACGAGTATACTCTCCAACTATAGGTAGAGAAGACTCAACGAGAAGTTCATCTTCTAACTATTTCCAGCTCCTTTTTTTTGGATGAGTCTACCTCCTTTCTCTTGTTGGGTTGATGTGGACTCTCTACTGTTACTCTAATACACTCCTTGGTGTACTCCTTACTACACTCTCGGTTGTACTCATATACTTTTCCTTGTTCGATCTACTGCTCACCCTTCAGTACCTCTTTTGTTTCTCCCTCGAGATTTTGGGGTATCCTACTGAGTATTTTTGTACTCACCCCTACTTGTGCTTTGCCTGCACTTGGTGTTCCCTTGAAGATGACTAACAGGTTGGTCGTGACTTCAGTGGAGCTTAGGAGTTCGGGAGCTTGGACCATGTGCGGTGGTCGTAGTCGGGTTCCAGGTGTGGGACCCTCCCAGCTATTTTCTTTTGTTTACCTTTTGTCAGGTTGTGGCACTTTTTTGGTTGGGCGCGTGTTTGTCCCCTTTTGTTTTTAGTTTACCTTCAGCTTTTACTTTTTATTCATTAGAGGTCTATGCACATTTGTGTGTTATTTATAGCAGTTCGTACTTTGCTTTTCTTTCTACTGTGCACTTTTTCATTGAGTGTGATGCGTGTGTGTGTGCACAGGTACATAGGCAAAGGCCTCCTCGAGTTGTTGTTCCTTCGGCACGGGTTTCCAGCCCCTGGCCTATGGATGCGGGCTTGGGGTAGTTGCGTCTTGATCCTTGGTAGGGTCGGGTCATGACAAAGTGGTATCAGAGGTGGTTCGTTCCTTGGGACGTTGTGCAGATGTCTCTAAAAAGTAATTGGTTGGGATTTACGGCAACTGTGTTAACATGTCTCGAGAGCGGCTCTCAGGAAAGAGAGTCCAGTGATGGTTCAGCACCCGACTTATCCATTCACCAGGACCCTAATAACCTGCTTGTCGACTCATCATAATGAAAAACTTGTTACAGGGAAAATTGGTTGTGCATCACATAGGAATGAGTTTTTTACTGTCCTTCTTGAGTCAGCTCCCCATTGTTAAAACTTTTATATACATATATTCTCATCTGATCGCAGCACTCCATAGTAATATTAAGGATGTCTCCATGAAGACAGCCAACCAGGATACCAGCTTTGGTTCGTGACGAAGACACTGTGAGCTACGAGGCCTCAGTCCAGAACCCATCACGCGAGTCTCTTTTTCCGGGTGTGCTGGTATCAGCACCCCCACCTGGTGAGATGCAGATAGCTTCAGCAGAGCAGACGGAGCTTGAGTGCAGGTTGAGCGTGCTCTGTGAGTTCCAGCGGAAGACACCGCTGAGGTTCGGTGGTGAGCCAGACCCTCAGGAAGTAGAGGTTTGGCTCGAGGCATTGGTTTTCCTTTTCAGGCTTGTGCAGACACCGATAGTTCTTATGGTAGATTTGTCCACCAAACTTTTCTATAGAGCAGCTTGGTGTTGGTGGAATCTGGTGACTCAGTTTCATGAAAAGTCGTCGCTTTTGTGGGGTGACATTCAGTTGTTTTTTTGTGAGGAGTTTTTCCCCTCCTGCTTATGCTCTGTTCGGATTCAGTAGATCCTGCAGTTTTAGCAGGGAGGGATGACGGTGGACAAGTACACGGGTCGTTTCATAGACCGTGCATGCTTTTACCCAGACTTGGTCCACGTCGACCACTTCCAAGAGCGGAAGTTCGAGAAGGGTCTCCGTAGAGAGATTCATGCTGTCATAGTACCTTTGGACATTTCCTCATATGCCAGGGTGCTAGAGCAGGCGCTGGTGACAGAGAGCTTCCTGTCACGTTTTATAGTTGGTAGTGGCTGCATGCTTGATAAATTTGAGACGTCTGCTGCCGCTAGCGGGCGTTGGCAAGAAGAACCTCGACACAGGTGGATTTCTGAAAACCGGATTCAGGGGTGTGTCCGTACACCACAGTGGTGCCGGAGGGCACCAGTGTAGCCCGAAGATAGTCGGTGCTATGCTTGCGATGGGTGAGGTCACATGGAATGGGATTGTCCGACTAGGCACGCTGAGAATATCGGGCAGGCAGTAGGTGCGCCACAGCGGTAGAGGCAGTGTCATGATCATAGTAGCGCCCAAATATGTGGTTCTAGGAGAGGAGCGGGAGGAGATGGCAGTGGGGTATGGCTTTATGAGGTGTTCCCATCACCATTAGGCGGTCCACGTCAGGCTCCAGGAGCTGATAGTTGGGACCACGGACAACCACAAGCTTTGGATGTCTACAATCCTACAGAGCATGAGGTGATAAGAGGTACGCTCTACAACTCTTCTACGTTTTTGCAGTAGAATTGTTCAACTCTATGTGTGAAATGATTTTCTCCCTCCTCCTTTCATGATTCCTTATTAGGGTGGTGCAGTGCGTCGGTGTAACCCTTTTTCAGTAGATTAAAAGGCGTGGAACCTTTCTCTTTAGTCGATGGTGTTGACTCCGCTTCCGAGCATGTAACATGGTCTTGGTTGTGGGAAATCGACTGTGAAACCTTGCGTGACCAGATATCCTTGGGTGTTCCACCATATGGATATTAAAAAGGAGGGAATAACCGGGCTTTGTCCCAGGTCCAAACGGTGATTCCAGTTGCGGCATGTGACGTAGGGGTTTGGTGGGGGAGGTGAGCTACTCCTGAGAGCTTTCGGGCCGTTTGAGACCGTGCGAATGGATAAAGAGGTTCCCTACTGCCTTTACCTAACCCTAGGGTCCAGAGTTGGGTTCATAGCTCTCCCACATGACTCACCCGAGAAGAAGTGTGTGTGCTTCTATGCATGTCATCGACAAGGTAGACCTCGCGTGAGAAGATCAAACCTTTGGGTCAGGGTGTGATGACGCAGGACTGTGCAAGAGTTCTTCTGGGTAAGGGAGATCCAGGTGTGGGCTTAGTACCCTATGTTGTTCCCTGGTTTTGATTTTTGAGGATGAAAATATAGAAGGAGGTAATGATGTAAGAACCCGGTTTTTGTATTAAAAGACTTTGGAGTATTCTTGATGTTATTCCAGAGCAGCGCTTTCAGACGGCGTGCGATTCCAAGCCCCGGTGTGGCTGGAATTAAATTTTCAATGCGTTCACACTGGGCATGCCAAATAAATTGGATAACTCCTAAACAGTGTTTTGGATCAGAGATCTGAGTGTACTAATGGTTCCGAAATGAGGTGTTTACCCTAGGAATGACATAAATCATGTCGGCGTGGGACATTGGGACCCCTCACCCGTTAACGGAACATTAAATGGATAAATAATTAATTTATTTATTCTTTTAATGGTTAAACTCAAGTATCTCTTAAACGGTGGATCGGATTGGAAAACTAAGGGCACCGTTTAGTTTGGAGCATGTCGTTTACCCTATGAGGGGTGTAACTTTCACGGGCGTGGACCATTTGTGGAAAATTTACCCAAGGGAATTTTCATAATTTGGTAGCCTCGGGCATTGAGTTTAATAACTTTTGAAAGAAGCCTCAGATTAAAATTCTGAGACCGCCGTTGTGCTCGGGAGGAGGTGTTCACCCCAGGGGAGGCTTAACCTCGACCCTGCTGAGGGTTCGGGTACAGGACCAATGGGCAGGGGTTTAAGTGTTTTCTATTTAAACATTTCTCCCCCCCTTGTTTTGTTTCCCCCTAGCACAAACCCTCCCAACGAAGGAGGAGGAGCTCCTCCCCTCCCCTTTACTACTCCAGCGAGGCGTAGAACCTCCGGCGGATCGACGACAAAGCGTCGGGCAACGCCCAATAAGGAAGGATCATTGCGGTTTCATTTTTAATTGCTGCATCTACATTGAGCTCGTATTATTTCATAAAACCTCTGTTTAATTATTGAGAAAAGACTGTGAATGTGTATTATGTTTTCTGATCTTTCTGACGCACTTTTTAAAATTGAAATCCGAGTTCGGAGTCGATCGCAAACATCCACCGAAGATTGCGGGTTTTGGAGGTAGTTTGCTGTTTTTTTTTTCAGAGAGGGTCCGACGGTACATGGCGGCGCAATGGGGGTCTAGGCGGAGACAGCGTCTCGGCAGTGGGGTGGTGTGGGCGGTTGGAGGTTGGCATTGAGGCGGAGCAACAGCGGCGAGCTGGGGGCGACGACGAGCAGGCCGAGCGCGCGGCGTTGGCGCTCGGGTTAACAGGGGTTACAGCGCGCGACCCCGTGGGGAACAAAGACCCCCGTCCCGCGGGTCTTCACGTGGGACGACCGACCTCAGATGGTCGGAGCATGGACCGCGAGTCCACGGCCGGCGCTGCGAGCCAGTCCGGCCATCCCATGCCGGTCCAACCCAAGGGGATCCGTCCCCTCTTCGGACGCCCGTAATTTTAATTAAGGGTGTCCGTTTTTTGTGCTGTCTATGGTAGTGCCTTCCTAGAGTCGAGATCAAATTTTTGAGATGGTCTCAGAAATTTTTTATTCCCAAGACTAGGGTTTCGTTGGCGCGTCACGACGTTAAGTGGACTGGCGTTTTTTATCAGGGGTTCTTGTTTTGGGCGGCGTGGACACATCCGACATCCGATTTGAGCACCGTTAGTGGAGTTGAGACACTGGCGATGAGATGAAGCTTTCCAAGGCATTTCCAGGCGTTGAACCTGAAGTTGAGGCATGGGCCCCATGGCCCGTCTTTTATGTTGTGAGCAGCATTTTTTACCTTTTTCATCGGTCGTCCGTTCAGGGTGTGCAAGCCGTCGTTTTTGGGTGTTTTTATGAGGGCATTTCATTACCATAATCCACCCACTATAATTCCACATGGTGGTGCGGGCCCCGCGAGAGCCGTTTTGGGAGGTGGCGGTGATTTACAGCTTTATCACCGGGTGTCCCTTTTGGACAAGTGAATAGTCCATCTTTTGTACTTTTTTCGAGAGGATCGCAACGGTGCGAGCTGTTCGTTCTGCTTCAGGACCAGGGTGCAGGTCCCACATAGCACCTCTCGTGTGCGGTGTGCCGGAATACATATTTTTCTCTGAATATCTGTTCCACTCAAGTGAGCAGTCCTCTTCATGTGTTTTCCTGAGGGGATCGCAATTGTGCGATTTGCCTGACTGTTTTCGGGGCCGAGGCTCGGGACCACAGGACGTCGTTCGGGCGTAAAGTGGTGTCAGATGAATTTTCCATCGGATATCCGTTTTAGGTGATTAAGTAGTCTATCTTGCATGTTTTTCTGCGTGGATTACAATGGTGTAATCTATTCAGGCGAGAAGATCCTCATACATGATCTTATTAAATGTGGAAAAATGAAAGGTGCTCCGATGGTGGTTCATCTACTGTGTTTGTAGTGGAACCTTGGTGTGTGATCGCATGCACTCCCATGTGAGTGAATTAATTCTTGAAGAGATGTAGTTGGCCGTGTATGGGCCGATAAGGTGGCAAGTTGGAGTTGTTAAATTACACCCTCCGAGTTGATGTTGGGTGTCTTGTGCACGATAGCCTTTGGGATGGAAATGTGGTATACTCTGGGAGTATACGGAAATTCTTGGAAGTACATGTGGTTGTTTGAACCTAATAACTTTTGTGTGCTTGGTTGGAGGTTACTTGGGGCCACACGTCGTGTGGGCCCCATGTGCGTGTCGTGTTCTTCTTTGCATACCCTTGACCTCTCGTGATGTATAGGGTCCCTCTGTTCTCGTTTGTTGACCAGCAGGGTTGGGTTTTCCCTGGTTCTGTTCTCGTTTGTGGACCAGTAGGGTTGAGTTTTCTCCCTGGTCCTGTTCACGATGGTTTTGACCAGCAGGGTTTAGTGGTTTTCCCCTGGTTCTGTTCTCGATGGTTTGGCCGACAGAGTTTCTTCGTGTTCCCTGGTAGAGTTCTTGTGGATTCAGTGTGACCAACACATTACACAGGCACCGATCCTCTACCCATGAGGTTGTTTCCAGCAGGGCTATCCAGGAGGTTGTTTCCAGAAGGGCTGGCCAGGAGGTTGCATCCAGCAGGGCTGGCTAGTGAGGTACCATCTAGTTGGGGTGGCTAGTTGTACCATCCAGCAGGGATGGCCAGAGTAGTACCATCCAGAAGGGATGGCTAGTGGGTTACCATCCAGTAGGGATGGCCAGTACAACAGTGTTCACCGAGTAGTACCATCCAGCACGGATGGCTAGAGCGGTTCCGAGTTTACATCCAACGGGGCTGGGAAGTGATCCTCGATGTCAGGTTTACCTCTAGATGGGATGGGAAGTGGTCCCCAATGACGGTTCAGATCCTCCCTCCAGTGGAGTACCCTTTTGCGGGACTGGGATTCAGGACTCGTCGACAACTTTAGCTGGGTCTCCCTCTAGTGGATTACCCTTTTACGGGACTGGGCAGTGTTGCACCGGTCAACTCTTGCCGGGTCTCCCTCCCATGGTAACCCATCGAATTCCAGATATTATCCTCCAGCGGGGCTCGGTATGGGGTCACCTATCGACATTGAGGAGACCTATCGACTGCGATCCAGTGATGAGGTGTGGATTGACATTCCCCGAGAAATCTCAAGTACGAGGGGTGCTTTCCCCACTGAGATGTGTCCTTGTGACATGACCTAAAATCGTGTGGGCGAGTCAGTGCCGCCCAAAGCGGATAGTGTCATGGTGAGGAAATTTGAGCCCCTTGACTTGCAGTTCGGTGCAGATGTGTGGGATGCTGGGCATCGTTGGTGTTTACTTCTAGGACTATTGGCTACTCACTTTCTTGGGCTGAGCTATGAGATAGATATTCCCTTACAATATTGTTCGGGTTTCATAACAGAGCATATATATGTTTATAACTTGTTCCATTAACCACTTCTTGGGCTTGGTTACTCTCCCTCCTGGAGAGGCAAAGACGCGCGGGGTATGCCACGTGCTTTCCATGTCTATATTCTCGTGGTTGGATGAGTATAATCTTCTGCTATAGAAAGTGAAGACTCGATGAGAAGTTCATCTTCTCACCATTTCCAGCTCCTTCTGTCTGGATGAGTCTACCTCCTTTCTCTTGTAGGGTTGAGTTGGACTCTCTATTGTTAATCTACTACACTCCTTGTTCTACTATTTAAAGCACTCTCGGTTGTACTCCTTCACTTTTCCCTGTTCGATCTACTGCTCACCCTTCGATTCCTCCTTTGTTGCTCCCTTGATCCTTCGGGGTATCCTACTGAGTATTTTTTTACTCACCCCTGCTTGGGATTTGCCCGCACTTGGTGTTACTTTTTAGATGATAGACTGGTTGGTCTTGACTTCAGTGGAGATTAGGAGATCGGGAGCTTGGACCTCATGCGGTGGTCGTTGTCGGGCTCCAGGTGTGGGACCCTCCCAACTGTTTTCTTTTGTTTACCTGTTTCCCGGTTGTGACACTTTTCTAGTTGGGTATGTTTTTTTCCCTTTTCTTTTTAGTTTACCTTCAACTTTTACTTTGTATTGATTAGAGGTCAATGCACATTTGTTGTTTATTTATAGCAGTTGGTACTTTACTTTTCATTTTACTCTGCACTTTTTCATTTAGTGTGTTGTGTGTGTGTGTAAAGGTACTTAGGAAAAGGCCTCCCCGAGTTGTTGTGCCTTCAGCACTGGTCGCCAGCCCCTGGCCTATAGAGGCAGGCTTGGGGTATTTGCGGCTTGAGCCTAGGTAGGGTCGGTTCGTGACATTAAAACACTAAAACATTTTTACTTAAAACCAGATTTCTATGGACCCAAAACAAAGAGATGAGGAGCAATTCAAGAGGAGATTAGTGTCAGTGGGTGACAAAGACATATGGTTGGTGGCCATACACCAATCATGCCACCGCTATAGAGAGTATTCTATGAAAACTTCCTTGGCTCCACATGGCTTTCTAGATCATATGAGATCACTAGGACCACTGACCCCAGTCCCTTTTCATTTCACCTAAACAGGATTAATCCTGAGGAACAATGACTTTGAAAAACCTCAACTTACTCTAGTAACTCGAGTCCCACCACGAGGTGTGCTGTCCATGCACCTTACTCGTAGCAAGAATATCATGTTCTGACACCCTTAACTTTGTTCTACCCAGATTGTATCCCAAAGGGACACAACCCCAGAGAGAAAACATCCTCTGATACCATTGTTTCACAAACCATGATGGGTATCCATCTGACCCAGTGCCTGACCCAGCCCGCGACATGGCCCGAAGGGTTGTCACGAACTAGGCCGGGTTGCCATCCAACCTTGTGCCCGACCCCGTCCATGACATGGTCCGAAGGGATTTCCCGATACCCATGGGCTGGAACAACTTCCCGAGTATCAAATCTTACACATGGTAATGATTTACCTTAAATGAAAGTTATAAAAACAATCAATAAGATAGATAAACTGAATATTAGAAACTATCAGTCAAACATGACCTTAAACTAAAAACAAACTTAATGGTCTAAAACACAAACCAAATCTAAAAGGAAGCGACATAAGAAAAACTAATACTCTTACTAAACCCTCCCGGCAACATGAGATTCAGGACATCCACAAGCTACAACACCAACCTACATGAGAAGACCATTAAAACCAAAATCCACCATCACTGAGCAAGATGTCACAACCTAGAAGACACGAGAAATAAGATCTACATAAACCCAAAGGTGTATGAAGGGTGTGAACTAAAGGCCTAGTAAGATGTCACCAAATAAAAATATTCCATGCCACAACATCCAAGAGATAATTTAACATGATTATTTGAAACCATACTTTTAAAAAGCTTTTCTTTTATGGGTAACACTTTAAAACTTAAAGTGAAATGGAAAGAGCACTGGAAGAAAAACCATTTCACAAATACTACCTTAAAATGGAAGAGAAAATTTATAATGAGCATGTGCATACTCAAGTGGTCCTCCGTATACCGATGGAAGGCACCATGTCATGAATAGTAAAGCACTGCGGGTGAATTCTCTAAGGTAGCAGGTATGTATGGTGCGCTAGAGACATCGTACCTCAGTGTAAATGTGGCTTAGGAACCACAATAATCAACGCTCTTGTGCATGATCCACTTATAGAGAAACACATCCATAACCATGTGGTCTCCAATCATCAAAAAAGTTTAGTTAGTGCTGTAACCTCAATCCTTCCAAATGAAACTAGGACGAACCACTCACGTGTCATCTAGAGTACTAGTCCTAATTTGTCCCCTAGGTACTCAGGGTTTCCCTTTGTTCTAAATCAAGTTCACATTCACATATCATATAAATATATCCTATCACAGACCAAACAAGACATTACACACACAAGCCACCACATGCATACCCAAACATCATTTCAAAAACACACATACACCAAAACACCTTTACAAAATATATTTTTCGATACTTAATCATTTCACAAATCCATATTTGGAAAAAATCAAAGGAAATAATCAATTTTCACAACATAGAAAACAATATTAAATAACCCAACAAGGGTCGACACAATAAAACACCACCAAGTGACACAAATGGGGTTTAAACCAAGAAACATGTCTCATTTTATATAAACATACTACTAAACAAACAACCACATATTCAAATCTCTCTAAATACCCCTTCTTCACTGTCTAAATAAATTAATAAAACATTTAAACTATTTATTAAATAATTTCAAGAAAAACTAAGAAGACATTACACAAAAAAGAAACACTTTATTCCATATAAGGACATCACCTTCAGACAAAATACACATGGTAACCATATCAAAACTTGTTTTTGATTATTCAAACAGCTTTAAATTCAGTTTCAAAAGTACATAATAAGGAAAACACACCCAAAGTGGTTCATTTTCCTTTTTAAAATCTCCAGTTAAATACACAGACCTCAAAGACCATGGAAACGCATTTCGCACAACCTATAAAGCACTACCTAGTGATGCAATGGGATTTTATGTCAAAAAAATGCCCCATTTCAGGTAAACGTGGTTCTTAAAACTTAAATGCTCACCCTAAACATTACAAGACATGATTCACATAACTAACAAAGTCTAATAAATTGTTACACAATTTAAATACAATTTTGGCACATCCAAAATGATTTTTTACTCATCGGAAAACCGCATTTTAACACATATACAACTCAAATACCCTTGAAAACATAGTTCACACAATTTTAATTCCCCCTAAAACCCATTTTAAAAGCGTTACACCAAAACAACACCCAATATTATCATTTCTTCAATCAAAATTCCACCGCTAAATAAAAAACACACCACTCATTCCAAAACAAAAGCCCCATTCACACCACAAAATCAAGTCAAGGAACACATTCATAAGTTCAAATAAGCATATCAAATTCAACTAATGGTTTTAGGGAATAGAATGACTTACCTTGCATGAAGAAAACCCCAAATTTTTGCACGAATTTCAATTGTGCGCCAAACGCACCACAAGCGGACCCTAAAAGGTCAAGATTCATCCAAAACAAAAACAAAATCCACATGAGGCCATCCTAAATCTAATACCCAACCAACTGAAAACCTAAACCCCAAGATTAGAGGAAGGAAATACTTACCTGAATGAAAAGGGAGTGGCGGCAGTGTAGTGAAATGGGGGGGGGGGAGCGTTGGTCAAAATCAATGCCATCGGAGGAGGGTGGCCTGGAAGTTTGGTGTTCTCCACGAGGCAGGGGGGAGTCTGAGAGTAGAGGGGAATGGTGCAGTGGGCCGGAGGGGTTTACGTTGTGACGGCGTGATAGGTTGGAGGTTGGCTGGAAGGGAGGTGGTTGGTCCAACGTCCGACCAGGGAGGTGCTCGAACAGGGGTAGAAGCATGTCGGGATGGGTGGATTGGGGGAGATCTAGTGGTGAGGTGTAGCGCATAGGGGGTTTCAGGGGGTAATGGTGTGAAAAGAAGAGAGGAGGGAAGTGGGTTGGTGGTTGTCGGACAAAGTAGGGGAGGTCGGCGGCTGGTCATGACTGCGGTGAGACCGGAGCAGGAGGGGGCGGACCAGCAACACGAGAGGAGGGGGAGGGTGGAACCGTGATTTGCTGGGAGAGGGGAAAGAATGGGAGGAGGCTCAACCCTAAGGAGGGTAAGAAAAAAACAAAATAAAGAGAAAAATGAAAGAAAACATGATAATAATACTAACACTAATAATAATAATAATCTAAAACTAGAATGATAATAATAAACAAAGTAACTTAATTATCATCAATAATATTAATAAAATTAATCATACTAATAACATTAATAAGAATTTCAAATAATAATAACATTATTATCATTATAAATAATATTATATTTTTTTCTTATTTTTTTTCTATTTTTTGTTCGCTCGTCACTTAATTAATTAATTATAATGTATGGTAATAACAATAAAAACTATAACGATATTAATACTTTTATAATAATAAAAATGGTCATAACATAACATAATATTAAAAAAAATATTATAAAAATATTAATAACGACTTAATAAATTCTATATTCTTAACAATATTAATAATAATATTATTATTCTTATCAAACAATACTGTTATTATTATCATTAAAACAATTTTCTTAAATTATTTTAAACTTATTATTTTTATTTATTCCATCTTTTAATTTTTATTTATTTTTTAATAACTCTTTAATTTAATTAGTTGAACATCGGGCATGTGAGCGGGAAACCGAGTGAGGTAACATGTTGACCTTGGCGAGGTCGCACGGCTTCGACAGCGACGCGTTGAACGCTGCCAAGGCCAAAACGGTGATTACTCAGAGAAAAACCCCAGTTCGGCTCAGCCCGCATTTCACATATTTAAAATAATAATAATAATAATAATAATAATAATTATTATTATTATTATTATTATAAGTAGATAAAATTAGATGATAAAAATAAAAAATAGAAACAGGCATGTAGCGAAGTCCGAGTGTGATAGAATTGATAATAATGTTTTAAAACAGGCTATAAGTAAATAATTTATGGTATTATATATATTTATATGATTTTTAATAGATATATAACATAATAAATTTATTATAGATGAGTTTTGAACATGTACGGAGGATATGATGACTTATGGTAAGAGAGTTTTGTCTCTCTTTTTTACTTCAATAAGACACATAGAATATTCACCTCTGATTTCATTCAGGTTGTGTATAAACATCCCATGAACACATTTTATGATGATTCTACTAAAAAATATTGGGTTTACAAATCCATTTTATTATCTCTCCCTCAAGATTTTTCTATTCCAAATTAACAAATAGAAAATTGGTTTTTTTCTCAATTTTCCTTCTTTGGGACAAAAGTTATGTTATGGACCTATCCACTTATATGAGGTGTATATACTTTCCCTTTAATATGTTATATACTAATTATCCCTCTTTTGTGATAATTCATGATTCATTAAATGTTATTCATTCATGGGGTTTCTTATTCAATGTTACAAATTTTGTAAGAGTTTTATGTCATGATCTTTATTTTCAAGATTGTCTACGATTATGGTTCCAATAATGAAATATTTTTTTCAATATCACAAAAAACAAATTATTTTTCTTATAATTAGGGAATTTTAGGATAATATATTCTTCCATTAATTTTCCTCTCTTAATGTACTCAGGATTTAAAATAAACGTTTTTATGAAAAATCATCCTTTCCGTCGAAAACAATTTTTCCCCTAAAAACATGTTTTATAAATTTTTATTAAAAAAATTATTTTCCAATGTGAAAAATATTTTCCAAATGATTTATGTTTTAAAAAATATATCTATATGAAATGATATTTTCCTCAAAAAAATGTTCTTAATTATTTTCAAATCATTCTTTATTTGTTTTCAAAGGTTAATTTTAAAGAAAAGTATTTCCAAAATGTTTTATGTTTTAAAATGTTATTTTAAATATAAATTTATTTTCCACAAGAAATGTTCATTTTTAAATTAAAAATATTTCACCATTTAAGACGATATCAATTGATGCTACCTATGATTTAATTGAGATATGATCAAAGGATACTATTCTAATTCATTCTATGAATGGTTTATATCTATGATCATAATAAATACATGACACCAATTTCACCCCCACCGGCTATACCATTATGGAATTCATATGAAATCCATTTTTTACACTAGCTATTATTTTATGAACTTATGAAATGATTATTCAACCTATTTATTTTTTATATTTTACATTAGGATGAAATTTTTATGTTACCCCTTTCATTTCAAGGGTTCTGATATGACAAATATTTTATGATCTTGTGGAATATATATATATATATATATATATATATATTATTTTCACTATGTGATGGAATATATGTTATAAAAAAGGGGAATGGTAACATTATAACAAAATATGGGTTGGACCTATATGTCCTTCCAATGAATTAGATATATATTTATATCTATTGAGATATATAGGACTGAAATGGGATTTGAATCCAATTCAGTAAGAAGGTTCTAGAATAGGGTGTTAACTTAGTTTAGTAAGATATGGTAGTAATGGGGAGTAAACATAGTTTAGTAAGACATGCCTATAATGGAGAGTGAATTCGATTTAGTATGACATGTATATAAAGGGGAGTTAACCCGATTCATTAAAGGAATTTTTCCAGAATGATATTCTTGACAGTGATCCATGAATAATATGTAAATGAATTTATATACTTATGTATATTCCACTAATTCAATGTCTTATTCAAATTTTATTCTCTCATGGATTATGTTCTTTTATTTCCTTATGATTCATGTCTTATGAACTTTTGATCATTTATCCATGACTGAAGATTATGATTCTGGATATGTAAGGTAGGGTTTTCATTTATTATACTCATATTCCCATACACTTATGTTCATGTAGTACTTATGTATCACTCTTGTTTACAAATAATGAGATTTTTAGCTCACCCATTCTAATGTTACCTTTCCCCATATTATGAATACATTTTATTAAGTATGATTTGAAAAAGATAATATCTTTTTGCGAAACATTTATGATGTTCCGTGAATTAAGAAGATTGTGAGAAATGTTTCCCAAGGCAATAAACTATTACATAGTTCAAAAATGTGTTTCTATAATGTATTGAATTTTCATGTAAAAAATATTTAATATCCTTTTATGATATTCTTTCTTCACTATATCATGCACAATTGTTCATGACATGGATATATGTTCTAGGGGTTTCATGGAGAAGGAGAGTGTATGTCCATGGGTTTAAGTCATGGTAACACCTCCTAGGGTTTTCATGGATAAATAGTCTTGATCCATGGTTTCACATAAATTACCAGGAAAGATACATGTCTAGAAGTTCCATCATGATAGTGTCACATGATTATCAATAGATAATGTGATTATTTTTCTCTCAGGGGGGGTCTTGCGATGGGTTCTGTGAGCATGTTCAAGATATGCGCATCAAAACCATTGTATTCCTGGATGGGGGTTTTAATTCATGTGTTTTTAACCCATTTTCATGCATAGGGTGTGTATCCACATTGTTTCCCTTTTATTTTTAGGGATCTGTGAGGGGGATCCATGTTAAGGTATAGACATCCAGCGTTGTATGAAAACATTATGAGACATGATGGTTTACATGGTCTCCTTCCTAGGGATTCATGGAAGAATCATTTTTGTTGAAGGAATATGTTAAGAGTGTTATATTTTTAGGCCACTCTTACTAGTGGTGGAATCCTATATGATAAGGGTTCCATGAGAATTCATCACAGAATAATGGTTTCACATGATATTAATTTTGTTCGTGCAAATGAATAATCATAATGATATCATGACATAGTTTCCCACAATGAAATATTGTGATGATTTCTCATTATTGGAGTCTTGTGGTTATCTGCAGATACTATCTAAAGAAATTGGTGGGCTCCCCCTTTGTTTGTTCTCTTCTTTTCCTTCTACATTAATTATTTCTTCTTCCCCCTCTCATGTGTTTCTTTGGAGGAATGGTTTATATAGTCATAGGTTGTTTTATATTTTAGCCTCATTACATGGTGTGGGTGTGGTGTGTATAGTCTAGAGGAATTGGATATCTTCTCATAAAAAAACATGACATCAATGTGGTATTTCTTCACTTGATTGAATGTTTGATAGTATCCAAGGCTTCACATGATTTTCTCTAAGATAATTTTATGATCACTATTTATTCATTTGATGGATATCCTAAAACATTCCAAGGTCATCAGATGATGGCTTCGTAGGCATCACAAGATCCCATGGTATGAAAATGGATGATCTCTTGAAGGCTTATCCGAAGAGAATAAATGAAAAATCTTCTAATGAATGAAGAATCTCAATAAGGAGGAGTTATTTTCTTGTTTATGTGATTCCCTAGTGACATTTTAATGTATTCTCATGAGCATCACACCTTGATCACGTGATATTGAGAAACCCTTATGGTGGATTCTTTCAGTTTGAATTAACACCTTTATGTGAGGCCTCTGATTTGTTTGAAATAAGAAATGAATGTGAAACAAAGATGCATTGATGTCCTCATGAAGTTGAGAATTTATCATCCTCCTATTTTGGTTGTTAGAGAAGTCCATCATGGAAGTCTTCGAGTGCATGGGTTGAGTGAGCATTAGGTGTGAATTGCTGCATTAAATTAGTGGTGTCTGGAGTAAATCAGTTGAGTGGGATGTTGAAGACGATCACGTGAGGAGATTGAATATATCAGATCATCTTGATTCGATAGATAAAATTTTTTTTGTATAATTTTATTAGTGTAATATTTCCACACTCATTTCACATCCCATAATGATATCTTAGGTTGTCTGGTTCGGTTTAATTTGGATGGTAATTTCATCTAACATTTGAGTTGGAATTGTGGAAATGTAACTTCCATGCTCAGGTTCCCTTTAACCTGGTCACTGAGGGGGTGAATCACATTGCCTCAAGAATAACTCCCATTATGCTAGAAGTTTTCTACTAGAAACGAGGATGTAATGGTGGTATAGTGAGGAGATTATACCCTCATGTCATAGTAACACATCAGATACAAAAATTTACAATCAACAATTGAAGCATAGTATAAACATTCAGAATTAAAAATTTGTGGAAGACTAAATAGACAACTAAATAAGTATGTAGAAGAAGAAATAGATAACTGAACAAGTAATAATTATACAAAATTCTCTATTATAGTGTCAATACATGATGGATGAGAAGTTGTAATACAAAAAGAAACATGCAGATTCATGCATGCTATAAAATAGTTCAAATAGTCAAAAATAACTTAAACATCTCCATTAGAATCCTGAGCCTATTCTCGGCCCTATATTACAGAGCTCCAATTAGGTAAGATAATCAGTAACATATCACATGCCATTTTCCCTTATTAGCACATGTAGAAAGATAGTATTTTTAGAAACCATTGGCAACCTGAGTTGGGTGTGAAATAAAAATCACCATAGGCCACCACAAACAGTTTCTAAGTTAAATCCAACTAGTGATCATAACTGAGAATTGTGAAGGAAATATAAGAATAGTAAAACAATGAAAAAAAACTCAGCCAACTTAGGTTTATATAGGACACGTGGAATGTCTACCTACTTTATACCATGGATGGAAAGTGTATGATCTTGTCACTATATGTATAATATTCATAATAATAATAATAATAATAATAATAATAATATATTCTAGTTCTATATTTCATCCACCTATATGAACCAAGCATGTAAGGATGCTTAATGCCTGTTTCCAAGAATACTAGTGTGGGATGGACCAAGGCATAAATCACATATCCAAACCAATCTAAAGAGACTATAATCCCATTCTAAATGTCACATACCTAACATCCCAAGAAGAGCATGAGAGGTCATGCTACAATGCTTAGGATTATGAGTGAGCCATCAGGTTAACAGTCTCATGGATCATGATGCCTTACCACAACATCCATATAGTATCACTGTTGTGACATTCCTTGAACTCAACACCTGTTGTAAGGGATATGGATTATCCTCCATGATCAACATACCATACCATCATATCACAACCTATATAATGGAACATTATAATTATAATTTTCATGGGTAATTACCTTCCATCAATTTATATCATATAGCCCATGTATATATAAGAGAGAAATATTCATTTATAAATCAATAAGAAATGAATAACCTCTTATGAATTTCTATATCCAAGATTAATTATAATTGACACATTTTCATTCTCAATGACCATTCAAATAAATTTAAATAAGTTCATGGTTATATCATCCCATCAAGAATTTACCAATTCTTTTAAAATAGCCCATTCAATTTACCAAAATATGAAAAATTCATTTAATGGTATCGTGTGTCAATTTGTAGGTGTCATGGTAAATTCATTAAAAGAATGAAACCATCTAAAATAATCCATTATATATAATTCATTCACCCTAACCAATTCATTCAATTCATTAAGACTTGAAAATTTCATTAGTAAGGCTCAAAGGTCCTTTAAAATATGACATGTTCATTTAGGAAATTGCCCACTTTGTAAATTCATGGTATATTAGGGATAAAAACCTAAGTGGTTCCTCATGTCACATGTAATACACATATAACAAGGGAAATTACATTTATAAAATAATATAAATTCTAAAAGGAGTTTTGGGAATTTTACACCAATTTTCCAAAATGGAAAATTCTAGTGGTGAACCCATTGGGATACTATATAATCTATGAACAAGATTTAACCCACCTATCAAAGATAATTAAACATGTATTGAGGTACAAAATTAAACTATACATGAGGGAATAAATATAATAGTGATGATCAGCCAATGATGACATATGGAATAATAGTGTTATTACAAAATGACCAAAACATGATGACAAAACAATGCGACCACCTACCACAAGCATAGAGATGAATTCTCACTCAATATCTGCCTCAGATTTGATGTAGGTTGTAAGAGATCTAGGAAGCAGTCTGACACCATGAAAATATGATTAATCAGTCTGTAGCTAAATAGCATGATATATGTCAATATAAACATTAGCTAGAGTTTTCTAACTAGAGATGATTTCTGAGATGGATTCATAGCTTTCGACATATCAAATAAAGAACACTGAATGATAAATTTACATCAATGCCTAGGTTTGGGAGAGTTTGAGATAAAATGAGGAAAATAAACAATGTTGTCTAATGAAGGAAAAAAATGGAAAAAGTATTTATAGTTAAAAGGGGGAAATTTTATTTTCACCCAAAAAATTAAAAGCACATGATTTTGGCACATGGTATGTCAATCCATGTGAAAAAATTCAACAATTTAATTTGGGGAAGGGTAACCCTACACATTTTGGTGCATGGGTTGAAAAATGTGCATAGACCATGAAAATGGGCTTTTTCCCATGGTTGAAAATGACATCATTACTGTAAACCGTGGGTCGCACAGTTGAAGAAAAACTTTGCAGAACACTTTATTTTACCCATTTTGGAACTATAGGGTATGAACAAGCCTAGAATTCACCCATGACCTCCTTAGTTTTATTGGAAATATTAATTAGGGTAATTTAAGGTATTCAAATAGAAAACCTAATGATATGTACCTTTATTAAAAAGACAGATCATTACAACCTCCCCTTCATAATGCAGTCTGCCCCAAAGTTAGCATTCTGGGGGAGAAATAGGTATCATTAGTAAAGACTTCCAGCCAATGTGAACGTACATCGACTTCCACCTCCTAGGTATCATATTATACTCAATTGTGCTGTTATAACTTGAGGAATTGACCTTCCTCAGAGTGTCTTCATGCTCCGATCAACTATACACACTAGACAACCATTGATGGAAGCATCCATACCCATTTTGACCTCACTAGGCTAAAATACATTAGTTGGGTCCTATTAGTATTGGAAAATCTGAGATATATGAAATACATCAAGAATATACCGGTATCACTGAGAATCTTCCAATTGTAAATCTGCTAGTTTAATCTTTTTCACAACCATGAAGTGTCCTGCAAACTTGTGTGATAGATTAACCTACTTTTGAAATTTTCTATGGACCGACCTGGGTGAGTCTCATAAGGAAACCTTGTCTCCGACCTCAAACTCGATAGGTTGCCATCATATTTTGGAAAATAATTGGTTTCTAGGATATGTTGTTAATATACACTTCCCTATCAACAAAACCTATTACATAGTCTTCTTCACAAGATATGGTCCAAGTATAGCTAATTCCCATGCCCCTAGACAGTATAGAGGTGAGTGTCATGGCCTACCATATAAAGATTCATATGGAGCATTCTCTATGATAGCCCGAAATTTTTTATTCTTTAAAAAAGGACAGGAGGAATGTATTTCTCCCAAGAACCCCCAAAGTTAAGGATGCATGAATGGAGCCTGTACTCTAGCCTGTGAATTATATGATCCATCTTCCCATCGGTATGCTGATGATAAGTTGTGCTCAGAACTACCTACACACCCCAAGGCCTTCTATAACCCCTTCTAGAATTGTGATATGAAACAAGCATCACTTTTTCAAAAATGATAGAATGAGAATATCCATGAATACATACAACCTCTCTAATGTAAACCCATCCTAGATCAAATATTCTAAACATCTATTGAAAAGGTAATATGTTTGTGTCCATTGTTAAGTGATCAATGAAAACCCACACTCTATAATTTCCATAAAGTGGTCTGGGTAGACTAGAGATGGAATCCATCAAAACAACGTATCATTTTCACTCAGGATTGAAAAATTACTATAGATGACTTGCTAGTCTCTAATGCTCCACGTTCACCTAGTGATCGGTGGAACATTGATTGATGAAGCTAGATATCTCATGTTTCATACTAGGCTGCAAATACTAGAATCATAAACCATAATACTTTTTGGTGATAACAGGGTGAACTGGCTATAATATGGCGTGGGATTCCCATACCAGCTCCTCTGTGATGTCATAGTGGGACTCATACATTCCCATGGATCGATAATGTATCATCCCCATCAATGGTCCAACCTGATGATTTATCATTATCTGAAACTTTTTCCCCAAGTAAACGGCCTTCAGGATCAAATAACTATATAATTCTTTCCTATTATAGAATTGTAGAGGTCACTACTAATGATAAAATAATAGTATAACCATGGTCCTATTGAACCTCAATGTGTATCGATGAGATTAATTATATAATATTCCATTCACAACTGGATTCCTAAACTGAATGTGATAGAGTCTTCCAACTCAGAGCATGAACCATCGAATTGATTATACATGGTATGTAGGAAACCTTGAAATCAAATGACTGTAGGTATTCTATTGACATGTGTTTCTTGATATTCATATCTCACTATGTAAAGAATTACTTGAGGATTTTTTTTTGTGAAAACCAAATGACCATCTCCTAGAAGATAATGTATCTAACAATATAAGGCATGAACTATATTAGAATGATCTAGGCCACGTTCTTGGGGAATTATACTCATGGGGACTCAAGTAATGTGACATGTACACAACGAATCACTCATCCTACATCATGATAGCTCTAAGACAGATACTTGATGCCTCACAGTACATAGTATAACTCCCACCTGACTCTAGAAGAATCATTATTAACACTAAAGACATTCTTTCCATCAAATCCAGAAAGAAACCTTCACAAGATACTAACTAAATTAATTAAACACCATTCTTTTTCATTAATGTAAGACACAATTCAAATCATGAAAAATCCTAAATTAATTTTCTTTAATATCCAACAATCCAAAGAAACCATGAATTTCAATTATGTTCTTGAGAAGATCTGAAGAAACTCAGCTCTCACAATCTCTACGTCAATTGAATCTCATGACACTGAGGTAATGTTACATAATAAGTAGACTTTTTTATCCATAAGTGTAACTTACTGATCATAGTATAGAGCGGAACCTCTCTCTCTGTATTCATCAAAATCTCAAGATCGGTTTCATAGTTGTGTTTGGAGAATTAATGCACCATGATTTCTTAAATGAAGACTACCATGATTAAATCCATATATGAGTGGAAAACCTGATTCATAAGAGACATTAAGACTTTGGATTCCTTTGTGACTCCGAATGGCATAACTAGGTACTAATAGAAACCATTCATACTTCTAAAAAATGTTGGTTGTATGTCTAATGTCTTGACATGCTCCTGCTGATGATCTTACTTCATGTCTATTTTGGAAGAAACATTCACTTCATGGAGATGTTCAAAGAAGTAATCTATTATAGGAAGTGAATACCAATTATTTATAGTAAACTGAGTCAAGTAATTATAATCCACCAAGATCCTAAGGGTACCATTGGTATTCTTCATGAAAAAAACTGGTTAACCCAAGGAGAAGTTCTGGGGTGTATAAATACTTTATCCTCTAGATCCTCTAACTACTTCTTAAGCTCCATAAAATAAATAGGTTCCATATTATAGGGTTAAATGATCACTGGTTCTACCCATGGAAAAATCCCAATAGTAATCTTTATCTATCCCAATAGATGTAGACCATATAATTATTCAGAAAAGACATCTCTAAAATGCTCTAATACAAGAGAGAAAAGAACATGTTTCATACCGTGGTTTTTGAGGAAAATACTGGAAATTTGTGTTGTCCCATTACATAGCCTCTGATACTCAGTTCCTACTCATGTTTCACATACATCCCATTCACCTATATTCAAGTTTATAATTCCCCCTAGTGATTTAATCATACCCTCCAATTAAAACAGTAAATATTGGCTTGGTAAGGAATTTATTATTCCATACTAATGATTATGTAAAATCCTGTCATGTCAATGATGTAATGATTCTACAAGAAATTTTAATCTTCAATCTAAATGGGATAGTTATACAACATCAAACTCCCTCTAAAAAGATACCTAATGGTGTATCTAGCATCATAATTCCAAGGAAGTGTTTTTTCTAGAGGCACAAAAATACCATTGTATTATTAGATATAAATGACTAATACATGCCTATGTTCTATAATGTAGAAAATAAATTGGTGGTAACTAGAATAGTACCTCATGTTGTAGATGGCATGACTCTCTTCTCCTATAGTGTAGGATAAACTGCATGTAACTAGCCTGTACCACGGCCCTAAGTCACTTCTTTACTACACTGAGCAATCCCACTCTACTTATATAGATAATTTTAGCTCTAACTACCTCTATCCTAATATCTAACTTAGCCTGACTGAGCGGTGATATTCAAGATGCATTTCGATCATGATTTAGTTGTTTGTTCCCCTGATCAAGGATTAGGTGAATATCCCCACTCACTAGGCAATAAGGATAATGTCCCGCCAAAATGATGTATATATCCCATTTTGCCTCATCTTCTGCCCTATAATGGATCTTGTAGGAACTAATAAATGATTTGTTCAGGCTCTCTACACTAGTGATAGATAATAAAACACTATACACAAGGATACTTATTACTTATACCTCCAAATGTTGCCTCAAAATAGTTTTTTCATCCAGAAGACGAACCACTAGAAGCTCTTCGTACCGAACCACCCTGACTCATACCTTTAGCACCCATAAAGTTACTATTTTTAATTAGGGCCTAGTTGATGATTTCATAAATGGTAGTCAACCTACACTTGTTGACTAATAATCAATTGGTGTTGACCGACCCATCCTAAAATTGACTAGTAGTCAAAATATCATTAGTAGGTTGAGAGGGAAAGAATCAATGTATATTAATAAAATGGGAAGGGTATTCGATAACTGATATGATCCCCTAATTTTGGTTCATAAATTCGCTAGATTTGTTATCCCTCAATGTTTAGGGAATGTAGTACTAATTGAGGATGGTGTAAAAATCTGCTCAGACAATTTCATGATGTTGATCCACCTGAGTGATGGAATCCCACCATGTCTTAGTATAATCATAAATCATATAAGGTTCTAGTATTACCCTACTCTATGGAAAAATCTTTAGATTATAAAATATAGATAAGATAGAATTGAGACAAGACTCCTCAACATGAGGTCCACCATTCCCTGAAAAGGATGAAGGATTCTAGTGCTAAAACTCTCGATTCAACTCCTCCATGATCAGGGTAGCTTGACCAAGACCTAGAATTGATTGTAACATATGCAGGATGCCCTCTTAGAATTGGGAATTAGTTCCTATATCTATAGTTTTCAGATGAACCAACGTGGCTTTATATGATGAATCAGTGGAGGCTCATGGACTTCCACCTAAGGGACATCGTTTTTACCACCTTCAGGTTCTATTACAGGACAAAATCATGGTAGAATAATGTTATAATACCAAACACACAACTCAAAATATTGATGAATGTATAAAAACTATATATAAATAATAAAGACATGTAACAAATACTTTATATAGGAACATCCATGCCACTCTTCCTACTTCAAAATCCAAGTCTAGATGGTTGAAAGAGATAATTACAATCCATAAGAACACAAGAGACACCCCACTACCCACTATACAGGTCAGTTTCAAGTACAAGTCTATATGTCTGACATATAAAATATAGATGCTTCAAATTAGGAGACATATTCATTTTTAACTTTTTATTTTCATATATTCAATCACATTAGATGGATGAATTAAATTGTTTTCCATTTCCTATTCATAAGGGCCCATACTCATTATAAACCAAATATGGCATCAACATATCCCACACCATAACACATTCCAGATTACTTGACAAATGGTCTATAACTCAACATTCCATAATTGAATGATTAATGTTTTTACTTTAACAAATATAGTAAAACAATTTTAGGTTAAGGCATGATCATTAAGAATCAATTATATTTTCCAATACATACAAGAAGTGTGAGAAAAACTCAATACATTCAAGGAACAAGTAAATATGAAATAAGAAATTACATGATGAAAATATTCTTGATATGGAAAAATGCATGGCCAATTAATCATATTGTGTCTATAATTATGTAAGATTTAATGCAAAGACATCATTTCATCAAGCCATAGTAATGAAATAATAATTTCAACAAAAACAACATCAATGAAATCATAACCCAATTGTGTTACCCAACAAAAAAATGATAGTAATAGTAATAGGGAATAATAGAAACACAATTATAATTATGGAAACCTAGCATTACTCAAAACATGGGTTTTTTATTCCCAAAAATGGATTATGTCCAATTCCCATGCATTACCAATCTCCAATAGATTCGATCCAAATAAAAAATCAAGAAAGGAATCACTCTGATACCACTTTTTAATGACCTAATCCAGGATCCACTTAACTTAGGCCCTGAGATGGTGAGTCACATGACCTCACGCATTCCTCCCCACATGCCGAGGGTTTCTGAATAGAAGTGAGGTTGTGAAGGTAGTACATTGGGGAGAATATATCCTATTTTTAAATTAAAAAAATAGAGAATATAGATAAAATCAACAGTGGAATCATAATATAAATAATCAGAATCAATAAATTGTGGAAGTGTAAACAAATAACTAAATAAGTATCATGTGGAAGAAATAGATAACAGAAAAATAGATAATTATACAACCGCCTATGTGGTAGTGTCAATACATGTTACAATGTATTCTAAAATACAAAATGAATCACGCAGACACACACAAGGTAAACAGTAGTTCAAATAGATATAATAAAAAAACAACTCCATAAGTATCTTGAGCCTATGCCTAGTCCTCTGCTCTTATGCTCCAACTAGGTAATAAGATCAACAACCTATATCAAGAACTTTACATTTATCACTTCCTATAAGAAGATAGTCTTCTCAAGTACCAAAGGAAACTCATATAGGGTGTGAGATAAAAATCTAAGTAGGCCGCCACTAATACTATCTTCATGTAATCTGAGTTGTTCCTGTAACTAAATAGTGTATATGTCATATAATAGTAGTAAAACATGGAAGATATAAATAAATGCACACTTATGTTCTTATATGATACTACAAGGGTTTACCTATTTCAGATCATTTCTATAAACTGTATGATCATTTCACAATATATATAATAATATTATTATTTATATGTACAGTTTACTTCTATATAGAATCCACTTATATGATCGAAGTGTGTTAGGATTCCTAAATTCCATATAACTTGAATACGTGTGTTGGATGGACCACAGTGTTAATCACATATCTATTGCAGTATAAAAACCATATAACGTTGAGACAAAGGGTACATTCCCTACATACCATGAGGAGTGTGAGATGCCACACAATAATGCTTAGGATAGTGATTGAGCCATTATGTCTACACTGTAATCATGGAACACTTTGAATCAACCCAACATCCATACAATATCACGGTTCGGAGATTCTATGAACTCAACAACCGATGTATGGGAGCCAGATTATCATCCATTCCCAACATAACTTACTATTATATCATAGCCACTATAAAGGTGAATTATATTTATAACTGAGAGGGGGTATTATCTCCCATCCATTTCTTTCATATAGCCCATGTATTTATAATAGATGTATATTCATTTATAAATCAATATACAAGGCATAAACTCTTGTGCATTTCATTAGACAAGTTCAATTACAATTACAGAATTTTCATTTTAAACTATCAATCATATAATTATAAATAATGTCATGATCTATCAATCAAATCAATAATTGACACATTCTCTTAAAAACACCCTTCCAATTTTCAAAACAATGAAAATTTCATTTAATAGGATCAAGTGTCAACTGGGAGGTGTAATGGTCAATTAATTTAAACCATTCCTTCATTTAGAATAATCCATACTATAAAAACCATTCACCCAAACCAATTCATTCAATTAATTATGACATTACAAATCTATTATTTAGGTTCGAAAGTCATTTTGAAGATGAAATGTTCATTTAGGGAATTTACCACATGGAAAATTCTAGCTATAAAAGGGACAAGAACTTTATCAGTGCCTTGGATCACATGTAATTCACATATAATAAGGGAAATTAATAATAGAAAACAATCCAAAAGATGGAAGGGGTATTTGGAATTTTTCCCAAATTATCCAAAATAGCCAATTATAGTCACACACCCATGGGGTGACTATATAAGTTATGAACAAGATCTAACCCACCGAGAAAAGAGAAATAGACATGTATTGAGGTCAAAATGTTAACTAGACTATATGGAATCAATAAAATAGGGATTCTCTATAAAGGTTCACATATGACACAACAACATAATTACGAGTTGACCAAAACACGACGGTAAAACAATGTGACCACCTACCTCAAGGTCTTACATGAGTTCTCACTCAATATCAAGATCATATTTGAAGAAAGTTGGAAGAGTAGTAAAAAAATATCAACAACCTTAAAATTGGAATAATGAACCTATACCTAAATATCACAATACATGGGAAATGAACATTTATAAGAGTTTAGTGGTTGGGGGAACCTAAGACGGATTCGTAGATTGGTGGATCAAAGAACATACACTAGAGGTGGATGTTAAATCAATGCCTATATTTGAGTGAATATGAGATCAAAGGAGTTGAACACCAACTTATGGACACATTATTATTAAAGGAAAAATAAAAAATAAAAATAGTTAACACAGTTGAAAAATTTTAATTTCACCCCAAAAACATCAATCACGCTGTTTAGGAACCTTGATAGTCAAACTATGCACAAACCATGAATGATTTTCTATATGTAAGGTCCACACTACATGGTTTGGTTCACTTTTTGACTAAAATTCATAAACAATGAAAATGTGTTTTATCCCATGTCTGCAAACGGCTACATAGTCATGCACCCTGGGTTTCACAGTTGCAGATAACCCGTGTGGCCAAGTATGTTTTCTTATTTCAAAACTCCAAACATGGAAAGATTATCGAACACTTCTGTAACCTTATTAGAATGATTAAAAATCATAATTTGGTATGTTTAAGTTAATAAAACTTAAAAACAAATGAATCATACCTTCATTTATATATCAGGCCATTACACATAAGAACCCCCAACACAACCACCCACTCACTCACTAGTTTCACACTCCCATTGTGTTGTCTGGCTAGGCACACCTACACGCACCCTATTTACTCACCGTGGGAGATATTCTCACCCACATCCTCAAAAATCAATTGTATAGCTCACTAGACCTCACATTGTAATTGAGGTGACTCATGTATCTTCCCTTGGTAGATCTGGCCAAATGGTAAGCATGGATAGAAACATTTTTTGGTTAAGGGGACCCATAAATACTTAAAGAAAATAATCTATGTAGACTGGTTAAAAATAGGTCATTCCCTTAATAAAATGAACGTAATACCATAAAAAATACCTCAATAATTCCTATTTTAAGCACACAAAAAATTTGGATTCATACATCTATAATCTCTGATATAAAAGTGTATTAAATGAAATTATGGGTGTCAAATTAAATGAACCCCCCCCCCTTAAAAAAGTTTTGATCAAGAAGAAAAGAATCTGATTCTAATGTGAACATAGTTTATTTTTCTTTATATCTAAACATCTGATTGGATTTGATATTAATCCCAATGAGAGGATTTGGGGTACAAAAATAATGAAACAGTAAAATATATAAATTATAGTATGGAAAAATGAAATTTTGTAAAGGGAATATAGCTGGATCAATGATAAGAAGCATGGGAAGCACACCATATCCCAATTTAAAGGGATTCAAGTCATACGTAGTTATGAGAACAAATCATATGAAGATCATACTCAACAATTAGGAATATAGGTTCATAGATGAATTAGCCTATGATGAATATCATTACATAGATCTAGTTTGAATGTAATAAGGGGAATATTACTATTTTATGATGAAATATTGGGTCTAGAACCCTGATCTAGTGAAGATGTTTCATAGATCTAGTTCTAATGACACATTTCATTCCACACAAATGAGGCCACTCTATGAAGCTTAATTTCCTATATGGTGGACCAAGTATCATGTTTTTTAAGGGTATAAGAGGTCTTGGGAACCTCAAACCAGTCTTGAGAAATAGATACATGCTCAAAATTACATAAGGATAATGAACCTAGAGGGTGTAACTGGATTTTTTTATATAAAATTAATGGTACAAAAAAATTGGATCTCTTTATTATCATTCATATCTATTTTTAAGCTTCATATAGAGAAATACTAGTAACATTAGATCATATTTTTTTTCAAGCATCCCTTTTTAGGTTTTTTATAGGGAAATTTTGTTTTCACTACCATTTTATAAATTCTCCACAATTACATGATCATAAAAATTGAATATAAATCTATTAGAGGCATGACTTCTTCCTAGGGTTCCATTTTATGTGTTCCTAACTTAGTGAGCATTGTTTATCATTTAATTGGTGGATTTATGATCTTACATACTGGACTATTACTATGTTGTTTTAAGGGTTTTCTAGTTTAAGCCATTTATTACAATAGATTGTGGTCTTATGTCATGGACCTTGTACTACCGGTTGTTATCAATTATTTATGTAACATTATTCATGCAGTTCATCATCATGTAGTAGGGACTTATTATAGGTAACTTATCAGCTTATGGGTAGGACATCTTCTATATAGTTTAATGGTATGCAGTAAGGAAGTAAAATGCTATATTATTTAAATTATTTCTTACATGGAATAATTAATGAATATTAAATGGGAACACATGCTGTGGATAACCCAAAATACACTAATGTGATGAGTTCATCCCTAGTTTTTTTGGAGATCATGAGGATTATAGATCATTTATTGTATGAAGTAGATACCTCTAGTTTGTAGGTAATAGGCCCTTATGGATAAAACAATGTTCCTTATATGATTTTTTATGTAAAAGTGGTCCCCACTCTTTTCCAAGTTCCATGGGAGATTTTGTGGATATGGTATTGGTGGTTGGTAAAAAAAATTTGGGAAGCTGAATCCACTAAGGTAGTTGGAATATAGGTTGTATAAATCATGTGTCCAGGACATTGAACTGATTAATATGGAATGAGGTCCACATAAATGGGATAAAACATAGCACCTAAAGGTGTTGAATTCCACTATTGTGTTATAAGATCCTAGGATGATTATAGTTCCTTTAATTAAAAGAGGTGATACCTCTAGTTGGTAGCTCTAATGCCCTTATGTATGAGATCATAGGGATTACATGCATGATCAATTAAAGTGGATGCCCAATCTTTTCCAAGTGCCATGTAATTTTTTTGAAGAGTCACTATTCTAGACTATGATGGGGAATATGGAGTGAAAATTATTGAAGGTGGGTTCTGGATATTGTTTTATTTTTATTTCGGAGGCTAGGGCCTTAAAATATATTGTTTCGAGTCATGTGATGTGGTCCTTAAAATAATTTTGGAATAGAGTTTCACTTTACTTCCTTAAGAGATGTTACAATACATGGTGATGTAAAATAGGGGATATTAAATCATCTTGAATATTTATGCAATTGGGATTGTAAATCATGGTTATAGAATATATGAGATAACTTGAGGTTTGGACCAATTTCTATAGGGAAACCATTTGTATTGGAGGTTCCTATAATGTTCAACATGATCAGGAAAATAAGTCATGGATTTAAGGGGGCATTTATAGTACCAAAGTTTCCATTTGGATAAACCATTCTATATTACAAGTTTCCTATATGAAAGAGCCAAGATAATGGATGCCCAAGGTCCATAGTTTTCCAAGAAAGCAGTTTCAACTCAAGGAACTAGTTGGGTCAACTCAGAATTAAAATACATAATGGAGGATTATAGAAAATTTATGATTAAAGAGGGATTCCCTCACCCTAAAAGTTATCTCTCTGCCTATTGAACATGATGTAGATATAAACAGATGTTATAAATCACTAATATAACTTTTTTGGAAACTAATGTGTCTAGATATCATGGATCACATTTTAAATGTTCCACAAAGTAGTCCATTTGTTATTTATATCTTATTTATTTAGGAATTAACATTATCCTAAACATAAAATTTGAATATTTTAGTGAGATATGACTATACTTTTGATCAGTCCACCCTTTTCAATTTTTTAGCTTAACATGCTTCATATCTCTTTCACTATAAAATTAGGGTCTTACAATTTGACCATAAAAGTACAATGTTCATGGTCACATGGCTTTGAAAAATGTGTATTAATTTTAATCTTACTATATATGTGGACATGGTATGGTAATGTTAGCCAATAGTCAAATTAGGGTACCCATAATCATGGTTACAGTATCATCCTTTTGGGTAAGAGATGATAATTTTGTAAATAATTGATCAAGGTTCACATTTCAAAAGTAATGGTATTGAAAAATAATCTTGGGGAGGAACCAAAATATCCTAA
This sequence comes from Viscum album, assembly GCA_963277665.1. NCBI lineage: Eukaryota > Viridiplantae > Streptophyta > Magnoliopsida > Santalales > Viscaceae > Viscum > Viscum album. The sequence goes on along the minus strand of OY728165.1, from coordinate 1,889,837,412 downwards.
GGTGATGAGTTCCTCCATAGAGACAGTAGGTGTCACAATAATCCTAATTGCATTTCTATAGAGATGAGATGATGTCATTTTTTCATTCAGATCACTAGAATAGATCCACCTCTAGTATGGTTAAACAAACTAATCATTTTTTATTTGTAGGGGCTATGGATGGTTTTTAGAGAACAAGGATCCTAAGGCATGAAGTGTGATTTCTAGGATGTGGAGTATAAATGATGAAGGAATCACCCCGTACCTTGGTAGAAATAGGTTAGGTTCTTGTGGTATATTAATAAATAACGATGAAGGGTGGTGGAATGCACATTTTAACATATGGTAGTGGGGACATATCTATCATTCAGTTTAACTTCATGTGAAAAGGAAATTTTTTATGTAGTTTTACATCATGTGTTTATGGAATTTTACTTGTAATTTAACATTATGAGGTATGAAAGAGGGAGTCAACAGGAAATTGTGTGCGATATCCTTGTGGAAACAATACAGTGGTTTTGATAATTTATATATAGGTAACACCTTTTATCCATACTCATGCATATTAATGGGTATCCATATTCCAAATCCCTTGTTGTACAGAGTTATCACATGTACATGAAATCCATATATACATCTAAATCATTCATAGATAGGGTAATCTTCTATGACTTGGACCTCCTCAAATATAGTTGGATTTAATATTTTTTTTTTGGGATCCCCTATGATTCCCTATTCATATTTTAAGGGCCAAAATCATTACATAATCATCTCTATTAATGATATTCCTATACATAAATATGACTCATATGAATGGTATATGGCCTTGAGTGATAGAGATACATGACTGAGACCAAAATAGTGGACCTAGGTATAACTACATATCTTGTGATTGAAGGGATAAAGAAATATAGAGTTATCATATATATCTCATTGCAAATGTCTAACTCATATGCACCAAGGGTGAATTTAGATAGTTGATATTTCAACAGAACCCATGATTGGATATCCAGGTGTCACTACAAATCCTGTGATAGTAGGAATAAAGCCACATAGAGTTCTTGAATGAAAATACCTTCACATATGTTTAAACTGTGTGCACCAGGGGTAGTGTTCACTTTGATTAATGAAACTGGACCTAGGAATGGAGATCGAGGTGTCACTACATAACATAGGACAGCTGAAATCATGTCACATATATTTATTTAATGAAATATCCTTGGGAATTTCATGATTTTATATCAGGAGGGGAACATTTTTATGTTGAGGTTGGACCAAGGATTGAAGATTTAAGCATCACTACTTATCCAGTAGTGCTAACAATAAATAAACATAGTTATCGAATATGAAACTCTCTATATAGGTCTCAAACATACATGAAGGTGGTATTGATAATTTTTATTAGTGAATATGGTCATGGGGTTAGGGATTCAGGTGTCACTGCATATTTTTTTATGGTAGGAATCAAGCCGCACATAGTTCTTGAACGAAAGATCCATGTTTAGGTATGACACATATACTAGGATGCTGATATTTTTATGTTGTGAATGGACCTTGGATGAGATATTTGGGCATAATTACATAGACTATGAGTTAGGAATCTAGAAAAAACATAGTTAAGTAATGTGAAACCCACCACACAGGTCTGACCCATACATAGAGGTTGCAATTCATCCCTTTGATTATTTCAGATGATCCCATGATTAGAGATCTAATCGTCACTATGTATCCTTTGATGAAATGAACAAGAAACACATAGTTATTGAATGTAGGATAGGTGGCAGACCAACACAAATGATAGTTATCTTATCAGGTGAGGTCTATCTTAATATGCCTTTTTCAGTCCTAAAAGGGACATCAACCAAGCTATTTAACATCATTTGGTAAGAAATAATGGTGTACCTTTTAATTTCATCTATCTAGGACCATGGTAAACATGATGCAAACTAATATTTATCTATAATTCTTAGAATCCCTTAACAAAATATCTATTCCAATGCGATCAATAGTCAGTGTGATAAATAAGAAATGACAAAGGATTCATTTTTCTCATAGAGAAGATGAAAATAAAGGACATGTAAATTTTTAGTATGAAGTATATGATCCATGATATTTGATAAAAGTGACTATAATTATATCATTGGAATGATAATGAATCCATACATTTTTCTTGTGATGAATATAGTTTAATTTCTTGTAGTAAGGCTATAGGGTACCTAATGTGAAATTAAGGCATGGATCCCTATAGACATTATCTAGACATTTGGGAAATAATCTCTTGAGATGAATATCATGTTTGGGACACGATGATTTATGACCTCATTTCTCAAGGAATCATATTATTGACAAAAATGGAAATACAACATTTTTACGAAATATTCTGATGAACATTTTGTAAATTTTAATGTCTTTTTACTGGGACTAATATATTGTTTTTGGAACAAGTATTTGGGATCTCAAAATAAATATTTATCTTATGATCCTAGGAATAAATGCCCAAATATTTATTATGGGGGGGGGAATCCCTATCATAATATGACTCACACACAATGTTAGGGGAACATCATTTTTATTTAGTAAAGATCAAGATCATGTGCAGTTAATATTAAAAGAAGTGATGTTCTCAATGTAGTTTAACATCATATGGTAAGGAAATTAGATTATATGAAGTTTAAATTATTTCTTCTAGAACATAGTATATTTTGTATTCTAGATTCTTACATAAATAAATTAGGATTATTTTCTATTTAGAGTCTTGGTACCCTGATTTTAGATGTTGTACAGTTTAGAGATATACTTCTGGAACATTGGAGACTGTGATGTTCTGACTTTTCCTTCAAAGATGTAAGACCTTGTGATATTCAGAGTCTTTTTATTCATATAAAGGATTCTTTTCAGTTTAGGTTCTTTCTTCCAGGACATATGAAACAATGAAATTTTAAGTCTTTCTGGAATGACTTCATATCTTGAAAGGGGTATGTTCTGATTACTTCCTACTTTGAATATCAATCGTTAATGGGAAAGATAAGGTTTTGTGTACAAACATCCAGGTTTATCCACCACAAATTTTAATATAAGTCTAAGGTAACACATATTTCTTTGACTCAATTAATTCTATATACACATCCCACTATATGAGAACTATGTCAACACTAGTCAATGTAGGTCGCGGGTCACCTTCTATTCAAAGATTCACCTGCCTGATTTCATCGATGATATTGGAGATACCTTCCCCAAATGTACGTTCAGTTTTCCAGAGATTATCTTTTAATTATTCTATCTTTAGTTCTTGGGAGTATTTTTCATACATGGTAGGTAATATTTTGGAATCTCTATCACTGTCGAGCTAAGAGAGTCAATGGGAAGAGACATTGTTATCATGTGATGTTAGAGTCGTCACAAGAGATTACAGACATGATTATTTTCATTTATTTTTCTAGTAGGGATTTGAGGAGAATGAAAAATTTGGGATCAAGATTTCTACCTCAATCAGGTTTATGGGTAGTACATATTGGTTTTCAATCATGCTCTATTGGAATTTATAGGGTATATACCCAAACAAAAGTGCTTCCGCATGAAGGATCTAATGATTAATCTAATATATATGATATTATAGGATTCCATATCCAAGGAAAAATTCTTACATAGGAGAAGGATAAAGAAAAATGATTCATAGATACCACATATCTGGATATATTCATCTAAAATAACTTTCACTATCAGTTAGAGAGTTGACATGAATTGGAGAAAACATGTCATAGGTGGTTTTTATTCTATTTAAATCTTGGATATTGGGGCCCAATAAACACAATAATATCCCCCTAAAAACAAAATTTATCAATGATATATAAGTGACCCTAATTTCCTTGATAAGGTAGGTTTATATCCATCAATTTTTAATGAGTTTACTACATATTCAAGCGAATGTAAATCATGAACTCCCTTTATGACCACTTTGGGATCATGTAATTTGTTGTGGTAATAGGGATAATAATGTATTGGAGGTTGTGTTTGACTAAAACTCTCTATATATCTATGATGGACTCTTCTTCACCTGTTATATATTTCTCAACCTAGTCATAACATAGTGGTTGCCTCTTTATGTTTCCTGCTTACTAAGGTGAGGAGTCACTATTGGTTGTTAAGAAAACATTTAAGGTAATCCTAGAATTTCAAGAACTTATTAATATAATAGTGTATGGTTTTTTGAGATCCACTATACATGAAGGTTTTATGGAAAGGGGAGGATTCCCTTTTCAATGAAAGATATATCATCATGGGGAGGTTTACCATGGTGTACATTAGGAGTAGAGTCCCTGTGATCTATCTCTGCACTTCTGCGACTAGGACTGTTGAAGTAGTGACTACCTTCATCTTCATTTGAAGAGTCTATGGACACTTTATGTGTTATATGTATGAATAAAATAGTCTCAATGATAGTAACATTGATAATATCAGGTATTCAAGAATCATCTTGTGTTTTTTCTAGAATATGACTATATGACTTCTGATGTTGTGCATGGGTATAAACCTGTTTCATGATAGTTGTTGGAATATGTTAATAACCATCTTGTGTGGAGGAGTCGTAATATCACTATTAAGAAGTTGTTGGAGTATACCAATGATCATATGTATTTATAGATAGAATATTAAACTTTCTGTGGGTGTTTTCCAGAATATACTACTCAATCTTGGATGAAGTGGAGATATGAGCCTGGTTTAAATATGTATTCCACATCAGAATATGAAAATAGACCTAAAGAGATGGGGAAGGTGTATGATTATCCTCTTATATATTCTCGATAGGATGTTTTTGTAGTCTTTCATTAGTTTATGAATGGATATGTTCCTAGATTTCATGATCATCTATAATATTTTGAGAAGCATCACTTGTTGGGATATTAACCTACTCTGATATGATTTCTATCTTATCTTGGACAAAATGATTGAAATGGGGAAATGATATAGAATCATTTACTTTGGATTATGGTGCTGATATTTTTTAATAGGAATATGATCATTTCCCAAGGCATGTTTTTCTCTAACTTGGTCATCCTCTATCCGAAATGGAATATGAGCTTGGTTATGTGACTTTGGAGTACAACATCAGTATTTTTCAAATGGAATTTTATCCTTTCCCAAGTCATGTTCCACTTTCACTTAGTGAGACCTTGAAAAAAATGTGGATATGAGTCCGGTCCTATGCCAAATCTTTTATTGGAATATTCTAATAATCCATCATCATGGAAGAAAGAATTTGTGTTTCTAGAGAGTAGATACCAGTTAATGTTGATCATGTTAATGTGTTGCTCAGGATATTAGGACAAGAATGTGTTTTTGTCCCTATATCATAACTAAAATATAATAGTATATATCCTTTTTGGCTATCAAAAAGTACCGTCACATCAACATGGTATGTGTAGGAATGTATTATTGTATTCTATTCGCTCTGAGATATACAGGTCTATATCTTTGAAATATATGGGGATGTATGATGACTCATGTTATCTTTATGCCAATAGAGTATTCTAATGGGGTGTATTTATGGGGGCATTGATCTATACCTACCCTAAGCATGTTTCCCTAACATAATAAAAGATTTTTTTTGAGATAGAAAGGATACAATCCTTCCTACCCTAATCATGTTTCCCTAACATGATAGAAGATTGTTTTGAGATAGAAAGTAAATGATTCCTTTCCTTCTTTATAACGTTTTACACATTCATAAGGGTTTCCTTAATTCCCAAAGATGAGAAACATGGTAGGTGACCTATCGGATAATGACCTCAGCTGAAGACTGAGGTGTATTAGAGATTTTTTTTGATATAGTTGTGATAAATATTGTACTTTATCAGTGGTAATTCTAGGAACTGAAACTTCCACTAGATGTATACAATCACTCTTAGATATTGGTATTTTTCACATTCACCATCATGTGATAGGGAAATCTTGTGTGAAGTTTAACATCATCTGGTAAGGCCATTGTTGTGTAGTTTAAATTCATTCAACTAGGATGGTGTCATCAAATTTATCATCATGTGACTAAGATGTATTGTGCAATTTAAAATCATATGACTTTGATGTATCATGAAGTTTTACATTATGGGACTACAAATTTTTGTTTTCTTAATGTCATTTCCCAAGGATTTATTTTGTAGTTTAACATTATGTGACTATGAAATATTGTGCAGTCTAACACCAGGTGACTAAGAAATATCATTTAGTTTAAAATAATGTGACTAGTACGTATTGTGCTATTAAATGTCAGACAATTTGGATGTATCGGGTAGTTTAACATCATGAGACTATAATATAACATTTAGTTTAACATCATGTGACTAGAATGTATCGTTCAACTTATTTTGATGTTACTAAGACATATTATGAAGTATAAATTTATAAAACTATGATGTATCTTGAAATTTAACATCATCTGAGTAGCATGTTTCCTCTAGTAACATGTTAGGAGAGAGGATTTTTTATGGAACATGGATGACTCATGTATATTACATGAGTTTTAGGATCATCTCACTCTATCGATAATTTACGTACATTATTATATTTCTCTTCATTAAAGAAAAATACTCCTTATATTGTGTGAATAAGATGTTGATTGTAGGGAAATTGATTTTCATAACCTTTAAAATCTACCTCAAAAAACATCCAATTTATTGGAATTTATATTAAACCATTCACCGTGGAATATTAAACGTATGTGGCGAAATTATTTTTTTAGAATTAATAGGATTTTTTCAGTCTCATATGGAAACATGATCACCTATCACTAAGAGGTTCATGTGACATTATTAATTGCACACCATTTGTGATATGCTCTATATAATCACCTTAATTGAGTGGGGATTAATGTGTAAGTTGTTCTAATATCCACTCAACCATCTTCTTCAAAATCAATTCCATAAAGTTAAAGCTACACTCTATCGAATTCATAAGACTCCTATGGTAGGAGAAGTGTGGACTATCATCTATACCACACCTAGCTTCTTCTTTATTATGGGTTATATCAATACATCCTCCATGGAATAATTAATTTACTTGGGACATGTTTTTATTGGAAGGAATATACATTATTCTTCTTATCAGCAATTCATGGGAAACCATGATCTACTGATAACTCTACTAGTGTGGGCACATGGCTGTGTTTGGAGTCTATGGTAAACTTGATGAGGTGTTATAAGACATTTAAATTCCCCCATCAATGTGGGTTGGGGTGAGGTGAAAAATTGAATATATTTCATGTAATGATGGACTTAAAAATATAAAAATTCCCCCATTCATGTGGGATGGGGGAGCATGAAAATAAGTAGGTATTTGATAAGAAGTTGATGGTTTTCCATTACAAGGTTCATATCCCTTGTGTTTTCCAATAATTATTTCCTATATATCATTTTTATCCAATTGTAGTTGATTGATATTCTATTTCATAGAAATTTTCATGTCTTTCTTTAGAAGATTACTGGAATGATTCATGAAAAACCCATTTACTCATTCAATGGTAGGGTTAGTGGATAATGATGGGAGTCTCAATATTTATCCTGGTGATAGAATCTATTATTTAATCTATCCATATACTTTTTGAGCCATATATTCTAAAACTAAGACAAGGTCAATAATACATTATGTAGTGGCCTTAAAGATACCAATAAGCCCATCTTTTACTTTTATGGGGGAAGGTGTTAGACCAACCTACTATGACTCAGATGACTAAATGAGGGAATGATTATAATTTCCAAGAGTGTGGCTATTTGGATATTATGATAAGTCTTTAGATGAGGTTGATATCTTAATTAGATAGACAAAATCAGCATGGTGATCCACAATATTGGAGAATCTCATTTGAAGGGTTAGTGCCAGATGGACCATTTACTGGTATGGTGCCCCTAGTACCATTTGGTGGGTCATTATCCATATTCAAGATGATCCTATGGTAAAATATAATGAAAATTAACCCAACCATGTGGGCTATGGTTCTCCTTGGGATTCCACAATCATCATTTCCATTTGTGATTAAGTCATATTCTTTTTTCCAGTGACTTTGTTAAATTTTTTCTCTAAAACTATTAGGATACACTAGTAGCCCTCAAAAATATCATTAGTTATAGGGATATAAACCAGATCTAGAGTCACCTTATTTGGATACACCTATCAGTATCTCCAATTGTATTTCACAATTTGGATGGTTGGGGCAGTCACAAATTCTTATATATATCCTTGTGGAATCATTGCCATATGTCGATGACCAAAATTGATGGCAGGCCATGTAGGAGGATCATGAGTGGTTGAGATGACATGGATATATTCTGAAACAAATTTTCTAATGTGGGTAATGTATGTGTTCATGCTCTCTTTATATAAGATCCCAAAATTTTTTAGTGTTGAAATAATGGAAACTTCAACTCCTACAGTCTATCGTAGGAATGTTGGATAGTGGGAATTAATCCTCTAGATCATTTCATGAGATAAATCTCAATTTTTGATGAAGCTATTGATGTGTAACTATCACACCAAGATGTTCACCAACTTGAACTGGAGGTTTTGTGCTGGTAACAACATATATCATGGTATTGGGGACTATGTTTCCATGTAAAATATTAACATTATCCATGTGTCATATGGTTGTTCATCTCAGATTGAATTGTTTTATAGGAATTAACTACTTTTCTAGTAGTCTTTTAATATATTAGAACATTATATTTTTCCATTTGTTAGAAAGTAATTTGATAAATCTTGAAGGTTACCAGAGAACCCTTATTAGTGAAGTATCATATATACGAGTACTTGCCCAATCATTTATATTCACAGTTAAAGAATAAATAGGTGGTTAGATCTTTTATGAAAGGATCCATATTGTTAAAAAAATATTGTCCAATTCACCATTTCATTTCATGAAAAATTCAGAACAAAAATGATAAATAGGAATTGAGTTGTATATAATTTTTATCTAGTGAAAGGGATGTCATATCTAATGAATTTATAATCAAGCTCACCATCTTGTTTCATGAAAATTTTAGAAAAATTTTATCAGATGATCGATTGTGGGCAGTTAATGGTAGTTGTATAGTCATTTAAATCTGGCTTACCATCTTTTTCTTTAGTGGAAACTCCCAATGCATCCCACATCCATAATTGAGTATGGACCTTTATTCTAAAAAAATTTTGTCTTATGGGGTTTCAGAAAAAATCAATTCTTAGTAACTCACATTGGTCAATTAGTTGGGAGTTCGGGATCATTTTAACCTTTCCAATTATGGTACTCTCTTATAGATTTGAGATCTGTTCATGGAAAAATTTCTAGGGCCAAAAACAGGAGTTGTTATACCTAACATAATGACCTGACTAAAAACATATGTTCATTGGAATGACTGTGTGGGTCACATGTTCTCCATTATTCTCCTCTTCATTTATGATGAATTATATTATAACCGTGTGTAGGAACTCTAGATTTTATTTCTATCTAGGAAGGAGGTTAGGGCCTTGGAGATTAGATTAAACCTCTACAAGGCATGCACAATATCCTATGAGAATAGGAATCAAAACCCATATAGTTTTTTAACATACTTTTTGTTCATATGACAAGACTATACCATGGATTTTAACATCATTCAGATAGGAAATTAATTTTGGTCCGAATTATTGAGAATGCTTCATATGTATCCTAATAATATAGGGTTTAGTGTGTATTTAGTTTATGATTGGGTTTCCTATGTTATATAATATGTGATAACATGAGAAATAATTAGGCCTTATTCAAATAAAGATTACCTACATTTCCCCATAGATAGTTTAATCATTTAAATAAAGAAGATATATAATCAAGTGTACATCTGATTGAATATACCTCTTTTGGGGATACTCATAATGTTATTGGTATAATCATCTCCTGTTTCCAAGCCCACATGAGTCATGCTCAGTATGGGAAATAATATGTTGTGGAAGATTGGACACATCACATGATAGAATATTTGTTTGGAGAATACACACTTATGTTCTCTCATAAAGGTACGGCTTCCAATATCATGGTTAATATGGAATGGAGATCAATCCTTACGAAGGTGTCATACATATCTGGTTTATAACTAGAATTATAGTCCTTATAGTTCAGTTCATCCCAAATCAAAAATTGGGTTTGAGATACATCAAGGCATGGTATTGTATTATTCTTAAAATGATTCCCTTGTACATGCCCACTTCTCATTGAACAATTAAAAATGAGGTATGGTAAAATTATGATATAATTCAGTCTCATTATTCAAGTATATGTTAAATTTTAATGGTCTTAATCTAGGGTGGATTTCCACTAGATCATGGGACATAGGAAAGCATCTTGCATTACCTGTTTGGATAGAAATAAGAATCCCCATAGTTCGTTTATTCCTCAGCCACTGATGGGATGAAATGGGTTATTAAACTCAAATAAATATTTTTATCCAATAGGTTTGGGATAGTTAGGGGATTATACATGGATATATTCATATGTTTCAAATTCATTATATATCTCCCGATAGAAAAATAGAGGTCATGACCACTAAATGATTTTTGAATATGTTTTTATGAAAGAGAGGTCACGTCTGAGATCATAACACAAATAGGGGATCATGATCATGTAACCTTAACCAATTAACTACACCCCCTTCTATGGGGATATTCTACCAAAGGTTCTGAGTCAAGGGCTCAAATGGTTTAATTCCATGTTTTTCTATTGGATAAGGTTTTCATGTTTTAATGAAATGTCTTGATTTTATAATATACAAGACTTAATTACCATCCCAACATGCTCAGGGTATCATTTTAACATGGAAGACACTAACAAGGGTTTATTTTTAACATTTCCATGATTCTTCGCATAATTTTTGTGGCCATATCCATGATTCTCTATATGATCGATAAATATTTTCTAGGATGTATTTGAATTATCAAAGTGGATTGTCCCTGATTCATTTTCATGATCAAAGTGGTTTGTGTAGGGACCATTGTGTGACATTGCAGACATGTCTAGTGTGTCTTCTCAAGATCAACCTAACTTGTACAAAGGCTACCAGATGATCAACATAAAATGTCCATAATATATCACAGTATCAATGTGGCTTGTCTATAGGCTGTTTCATGATCAATATTTATGTTTCTAGGATCCCTCTTCATTATTAAACTAAATTTCATATGAAATATTCATATCCTAAAATAAAATTTTCCATGGGTTTTCACATGGAAATTATGACATGTCAACAAGCTATATTAGGAAAAATTTTGCATGTATAGGGCTTCGTGAGGGAACCATGAGACCAGTTAAGTGTCATGAAATAATGTGATTTTATGGGATTTATGATCCAGGGTCACTAAACATATCTACAATTAAAAACAATGTGATAGTGTTGAAGTTTTATATTTAAAGGGATTATGCATCAAGCCTCATGGACAATATTTTTCATCGGAGGAGTGTATGGAAAAGGGTTGATGTCAAGGCCATAACTCCTAGGGTTTCTCTAGAAATGAATAGTACATTACCATGTGTTCATGTCAAGGCCATAAATAATTGGGTTTCCATGGTGAAGGTGGCCTTGTTTGTGGGTTTACATGCATAAAAAGTCCATATACATTTAGATGAGTGACCAAATGATGGTGTCTCAAGATGCTTAATTGATCATTCTATTCACATGAACTAGGGGGTATTATGATGGGTTAAAAAAATTAAGGGTATGCACATTAGAAATTCTTTAGTTATAGATTTTGGTGCACATATGAGGGGTTTCAACCCATTTTGATGCATGAGGTGCATGTCCATGGTGTTTACCTTGCATGGATAAGGATATGTAGGGGCGAGTCATGTCAAAGAAGCCACATACATGAATGCATGAAAATTTAAATGACACAAGGAATCATGTTATCCCAATCTCATGACCTCATAGAGGCATTACATGTGAAAATGGAATGAATCAAGTTTTGTCTATAAATGCCGCTTGATTCGGGGATGAGATCCCTTATCAAAAAATATTCATGATAATTATTAATGAAATAGAGGGTTTGTGTTATTATTATTTTTATTATGCAACAACATGACCTTAATTTGATCATATCATAACTCCCAATAATGGAATCCGATGGTAGTTTCTCATGATGGGAGTCTTGAGGATAATGGGTGACACACTTCAAAGGTAGTGTCTAGATCCTCCTTTTATTCTTCTATGCCTCCCCCATTTCCTAATCTCCTCCTTATCCCCTCTCATGTGTTTTTATTTTTTTTGTGATAAAGGATTTATATATGATGATGTTGGATGATATTTCATCTTCTTTTCATGGTGAGTGTGTCGTGTGAAGAGTCTTGGGGAGGTGGAGTGGTTTTTATGAAAAATATCATGTGATAATGATATGTATTCGTGTGATTTAATACTTGAAAGATGTTTAGGTTTAACATGACAGCTGTAAGAGTGTAAAATGACCACTTTATATTCATATTATTTCACTTCAAGAAATTACATATGGATTTATGCAATGACTTCATTGGCTTCACATGATCCCATGGAATTCCAGTTCTTGGACACTGGAAGGAATCTTCTGAAAAAATAAATGAATAAAATTAAAAATTCAAAATACTCTCATAATGGGTTAGTTTCATTAGTCCATATGCCAATCCTTAGTAAATATAAAATGGTTTTCAAAAGCATCTCTCAATTATAAAATGATATTTATAAACCATTATAGTTGATTCATGTTGTTAACATAATCCCCTTCATGCAACGCCTATGATTTATTTTAATGAAGTAATTCATGTCTAAAAAAGTCACATTCATAGCCTTAATAGGTTGATAATATCTAATTCATCTAGACATAATCATTAAATAAGGACGATATGGTGTTCATCGAGTGTCGATGTTGAGAAATCATAGGTCTTGACTCACTACATAGAATCAGTGGTCACCAAAGTGTGATAGGTGAGTGGGAGGTTGTATATAGTCACATGAGGTGATCTGATTTTCTATTTCATTTTAAAAAAAGGAGTAGTTCTACACATAGTGCACATCCCACAATGATCTTCCTATTTTTTGGGATCTTCATAATAAAGATAGAAGTTTCATCCACCTCTATGGATGGAAGTATGGTTAAAACATACACCACATGCGCCCTGACCCCCACAGGCTACACCCTTCCATCACACAACCTGAATATGAATACTTGCACACACAGTGTATAAAAACTATTAATGATATGCTCACCCACATCCTCTTTACATATCTTGTAAGTTGTTTGGCTCATAGGGAACAATTAAGGTGACTCCAACATGTTTCCTTGGTTGAGCTTGCTGGCTGGTTAGCTTAGCAATCCAAATTGTTTTGCTAAGGGAAACCATGCATAATTTGAAAAAATAATCTAAGTAGAATAGATCAAATAAATTCCATTCCATTATTTAATTGATGCCAAGATCATCCATTATCATTTAGTACTTCTAATATAATGACAATGAAAATTAGGCTCCATTATTCTTGAATCATTAATAAAAAAATTATCTGAGACACAATTATGGGATTCAACAGTCGCTAAATTTCCAAAATTGACATAACATTCAACTCCAAAATCAACCTAATGTTGATCTTAATGTCACATACAATATATGTGAAAAACAATGTCACATTAAAATCTTAATGAAAATATGAATAATTACAAAACTAAAATATCAAGTTCTCAAATGTATTCCTTAAATTCAAAAAACTATTAAAGTCACGTAAATATAATACAAACCATCAATTCTAAAACGAATTCCATGTTCACTAATGTTATCCGATAAAAATATTGTTATATTTATTATTTCAACAAAGAGAACATATTAAGGGTTATCTTCCCTCAATGACATGATTTAAAAAAGATCAACATCCCATTGAATCAATCATCTGGGTAATATGTACTATTCAACAAATTCGTTCAAATAAAAAAATAAATAGTAAAATAGTACACTCTTTATACATTTCATAATTCTTATAACCATAATTTCATTGATAAAATACTCCTATAATATATTTTTTGAATCCAAACACAATAATATTAATCACTCTACTTCATTATTAATCCATTAAATATGATTCATCATTATATTCTTTAATAGCTCTTTCTATTCGTATTTCATTTTTTATATCTTCATCTTCTATTATATAAAAATTACTCCTAAAAACATTCTAATTCATTAATGGGTTTCCCCCATATGAAAACTATTTTTATAATTCCCATACATTCCACATTTAAAACATTAAACCATAGATGATACCTTAAAGAGATCACTATTCCCATCCATTTCATTAAAAAAAATTATTTTTTACTCAGAAATTACTTTCAATGTTGCCTTATTTTTCACACACAAAATATCTTCCCAAAACATAGATACATTTACTTGGGCATTTCTTCTCATATTATCCACATATTTTGAACTGAATCTTATTTCATTTATGGTCTCCACCACCCAAGATCTCATCAATATATATCCTTATCTTCATTTGGGTTTCCAATAGTTATTATGGTCCATTTTTTAGTCAAATATTATGATAATTAATTACTCACAATGAAAACATCCTTTCATCTATTCAGAATTCCATTTCATTTCTCAAAATCACATTTTACATCACATTAAATTTTAACCCAATTCAATATGGTTCCATCAATTGACTAAGGCCAAAAAGAATAGTGTATGTATTAAACTAAAATAATCAAAGTGAGCTATAAAATAATCCTGAAATATTATTCAATGTATGTGTAGATCATAACAACTTATTCAAAATATTTTAGTCCTTGGGTTTAGCCTTGGTTATTCATGTTCATTTCCAACTCTATAACATATTATCTTATACTTAGTCTATTCCTTAAATTCAGTCATAGGGTTATATTCCATAATCTGTGATTTCCAAAATCTAGTTCCCAATGTTTCTACTAATCTTTCTATGATTATAACAACAAATACCCTAATTATAGTTGTATATAGTCATCAATTAATTTATATATTTTCATTATATATAATAATTCACATCCCAAAGAACATTGTAGTTTATTAGTCATGGGAAAATATATAAATTCTTGAATTTTACATTACAAATGAAAAAAATAAATATTAGGCATTTATTTTATTAAAACATTATTCTTTTTAGAAAACATCATTATATGAATCATAATACACTTCCTAGAATCTTGGATAAAGGAATCATAATAAGGTAGTGAGCACTAATACTCAGTAATGGTTTGTGTACAATGGAAGTTTTCATTAATAAATAAGGAATAATAAATTTTAATTATAAATAACTGAACCCAAACACTATTTAATAAATAATAGGAAAATTATGGAAAATATGCAAAGAATAAATAACGAAAAAATAATTTCATATAAATAATCACATGATCTTGAAACGTAACAATGAATATTATAACTATTTTAATAATTACATGGATATAAAAAAACTAATTTCATAATGATGGAATGAAAAATTTTAATCATCTGAAACATACCATCGATTCCATGGAAAAGACTTCAAAAAATTACATCAAGGCCTTGTTCCCTAACATCTATAAAATAGGAAATTCCTTGGCCAAATCCAACATTGATTGTATCATGAGACAGACTAATGAATCAAGGGGCTATAGCAAGAAATTCCAATCACTCAATAAGTCAAATTCAATCCTCATGTTAAATGGGTGAAACATATTCCAAATATACATTTTTATTTCAACTTTAATTTGAAAATTAATAATTTTATAATCATAAATCATCCAATATTATATGGTGAATGATATAAAAATAGTACATCCCGATAAAAAAGATTTCAAAATATCCAATGAAATATGATTAATTTTATTATAAGATGAAATTGAAAATATATGATTCTATAAAAATATATTTATATAAATGAAATTACATTAAATTTATTATTATAATATTTTTTGAGGAAAATAACATTGTTCTACTTTGAAAATAAATTTTAAAATATAAGAGAAATACACATAGTAAATAAAACATTTTATATGAAATGAACATTTTTTAACATTTAATGTAAGATTAAAATCATTGAGTCATCATGATGAAGGGAAATTTAATTCATTATTTATAATTAAAAAAATTCCTTTTACACTTTTTTATGAAAAATCCTATTGTTCCTTGTTTATAATATGACACATAGATTCATTTTAAACAATTTTGAAATTAAAAAAATGAAATTAAAAATTAATTAGAGAATATTAAAACTATTTTTCTTGATATTTTAAGAAAACCTAGAAATAGAAGTGAAATATTCTGTACCTCAAACATAAAAATGAACAATGTTGTATAATTATGAGAATGTGAAATAAACCCTTACCACTTGGATTTATTTTGAATCATATTTCCCATAAAATAAATAATATAAAATGAAACATTAAATATAATTATTACAAATATATGCCTAAGATAATATATCCAAGGGGTATTATATACACCACACAAAATAAATAACTGTAGAATATGACATATGTCGCATGGAATTAAAAGTTACATGAGAAACCCTTACCTTAGGGTTGGCATCTTTAAAATGGGTTTGATACTCTTAGATAACAAGTTTCGATTTATTATAAATTTATTAAAAATCCATACTCATATTTATGATACCATAAATAATATGTTATAATATATCTATTGACAACTCTTTGTTAAAATCCTTGTTCCATGTGATAATTGCTTCATTTTTTATGTAATTATTCATTTGATAGTTTTTTTCTTTTCACTATTATAAAGGATACATAATCTATATTATATTATTAATTGTATATATTTAATATATATTCAATATATAGAAAATTATTTTAATCCATAAAATAATAATAAAGAAAAATGTATTACAATATTCAAATAGATGGTAGGTCATACGCATATCTAAACGTCGCTTTAATTTTTTTGGATGAAAAAAAGATATATAAAGAACAAATGAAATTTCTAGAATAATAATTATGTTATATATGCGTCTTATTTAGTCATTATTTCAATATTTATATCGATCCATTTAATGTTGTGATGAAACAATTACACAGCTAAGTGGAGACATTAAGTCGTATGTATGATTGAGCGATGTTTTTGGTATTTTATAATAAAAAAGAGATGAAAATATTGTGTTATAACAACCCTAATATGATATCAGTGTATTTATGATATTGGATTTATTTTTTCAGTTTGATTAAAACCCATTAGGATGATGTAGGAGAATAAATAATCTTGTAAAATTTAGAAAAGATGATTACCTCTTCTTCTATGAACTATCTTTATATATCCCATTAAGGGATATAGGGTTTGTATTTATAAATAGAGATGATCTTAATAACATGGATATGAATGTGGTTAAAATTAATGTAATTGTTCGGTAGATATAGATGGCTTTTTGTGGTGCAAATAATTGAAGGAAGGGGTTCCCTTTTATAATTTATGGGATGGAAACTTATGGAATTAACCAAAATATTAAATTAATATGCATTAATTTTCAATACCAAATGGCATAAAAGTGAGTTATTTATAATAAAATATAATTATGGGTTTTAATTAAAACATACAATAAAAATTATACATGTTTTGAATATATTTATACCCTTTTATTTTGGTGTTAATACTTATTTTACCCCTTATACTCTTACCATGACAACACTGATTTTTACACATTGGGGGAAAATATAGTCACAATAGATGAACAAAATACCGTCATTTATAATTTTAAAATTATTATAATATATTGGAAGAATTTACATTTTTTTACTTTTATATAATTGAATATATGTTTTTTATAACTATTTATAATATAGTATCTGATAATATCATGAAACCACATACAATTCAAAAAAATATTTTTAAATAACCCAAAATTTTCAAATTGGTCAATTAAATTATCTTATTACATAAATTATCTCAAAGTATACTACTTTTAATTTTTTTAATATCATTTATTTGACATTTTCATTAATTGAATAAATACTACATTAATATTGTGAAAGAATATAAGGTCACTATATCTTAACTAAAAAATAAAAATAAATTACCATGATGACAATAATTAAGTTGTCTTTTAATATACTATTTATAGCCATACCTATATTCTAGATAACAATATGTTAAAAGTATTACACTTATTAAAAACAAGTGTGTGACTTGTTTGACTTTTCATTAAATTAAATACTAAAAAGGGATTAATCTTATATAAGTGGCCCAAAAGATCCTAAATTATACCATTGGAGTATTATATTTTATATATTTTCAAAAAATATGAATTATGTTATTTATTGTGTATTTTTATTGTTCTCATTGGTTTACTTTTATGCTAAATTATATGATTTACCCTTTATTGTGGTAAAAATATTAATAGTTTTATTATTCATACAGATGAAAAATAAAAGGGGAATATTTAATAAATTTGAAAATACTAAATAAAAATAATAAATCCATTTTCAAAATTCAAAACACATAATTTTATGAATTTAATTTAAAATGAATTAAAAAATGCATTTTTTTTAGAAAAAGCACTTTTTAAGTATAAAAAATATTTTATACCTAATTAAACCATGAAAACATTTAAATAATTTATAATATAATAAAAATAATTTTTTTAAAACCATTATATAATAATATGGAAGATTTCAAATTGATGAAATAAAAATACATTTTTGAATAAAAATATGTGTTTTTCGTTATGAATTAGTAAATAAAAATTGCTTTTTTCAAAAAATACCAATATTTCACTCTATGATATTTTTGATATTTTTAATTAAAATATAATATTCTTATAAAATATAATTTATATAAATTCCATTTTTTAATTATAATATTGGATAAATAAAAATCATTTTTGAAGATAACATATTTTTGAAGCTTGAAAAAACCTTACTGAAAATTGAGTACAAATTTCATAATCATCACTCAATAAATATGTGATGATTATGTCTTTTATATATAAATATATATATATATAATAATTTGGTTAATAATATACATATATTACAATTTAATTGTTAGATTATAATGGTCAAACTTTTACAATATTTCACTGTTTATTGAAGCTCTTTGATGTGTGTTCAATATACTATTGAAGGTAATGTCCTTTTAAAATACTAGTGTTGTGTTCTCCATAAGAAATCAATGAGTTTAAATTTATTTTAAAAAATTTATACTATAAAATATTTGGGTTTTTAATTCTCTTCTAATCTCGTTGTTTCATGTCACATATGATATTGAATATGAGGTTCATCTTCCCTAGCCTTGGGGTGTTAGAGTAATATCTTTACATTCAAATATCTTCCTTAGTCTTTTATCATAACTTATTTAATGCTCATTTCTTAATTTAAATCCATGAGATATTCCAATATCACCTATTCTATATTTTTTTTACTAATAATCCTTCTTTTTAAGGATATAATACTTAAAAATAATTAAAAATATATAGGGCTTGGTTTTTCATTATTTAAAATTTAATATGGAGGTTTCCCTCATGGTATCAAAATTCAATGTTGTTAATATAAACTAATATAATTAAATTTTCAATTCCATACCATACACAAATATGTTTTTCTGTTAACTTTCTTCTAGACATTCTATTTTAGTTTATAATATTCATCAAATAAATTTATTTTCATATGGTGTCATCTTGTTAAAAAATTGAGGC
This sequence comes from Viscum album, assembly GCA_963277665.1. NCBI lineage: Eukaryota > Viridiplantae > Streptophyta > Magnoliopsida > Santalales > Viscaceae > Viscum > Viscum album. The sequence goes on along the minus strand of OY728165.1, from coordinate 1,889,817,778 downwards.
AATTTCCTATTTTCTAAGGCATTTCGAAACTAGATGATTTATTCCTTATATTACCATACTATACCAAAGAGGTGATTATACATCTATAATTATTTTTTAAGAAACTTATATATATATATATTTAAATTTTCTCTAAAATAACATTTAATTATTAATTATAATTATTCAATAAATTTTATAATAGTAATAATTAAAAAAGATATAATATATTTCTTTATATATAGGTTTTTGGGATAATTGTTCATAATACACCAACCTAGGCTTGTTTAAGAATTAATTTTGATTTTATTTTCGTTGACTTTTACGAATTCTATGAAACATTTCCCACTTTACATTATTTTTAGGTGTGGTCTATTTTATTCATCAATATGGGTATGTACTTTAATCATTATACATAATCATCTGTTCTGTTATGTGGCTCCTTACATAGATTGAGAATTCATTTAGAAATTTATTTTTTATTCATTTGATATAAAATATTCATATTAAATTCTATTTTATAACATAATATTTAATTTCATAATTTCAAAAAATATGGAATATCTAGTGTCATTTATTTGACTAAATAATGTAAATTTTGTATCTAAAATTCACAAGAAACACATTATCAAATTAACTATTTTTTCCACCATATATTTAGGGAGTAAATGAATCACTAATTTCATTTAAATTTTGGAAGGAAAATTATGTTTTCTATATATTTTAGATTGAATCATGGTTTTTTAAGGATTAAGTCATTATGGTAATCATAAAACACTATTTTTGAGGTAGAAAATTATATATGGTTTGGTAGAGAGTTTGGTAATTATGTGAGATAATCTTTTAGAATATAGATTAGTAGAATTTATTTGTTCAATAACTAGGTACATATTTAAAAAAATCATTTTATATGAATAATGTTAAATTGGTATAAATCTTGGTAGTTATACCCCTTCCACCATTTCTAACACTAAATCAATCACAATAACCATAGACACTATAACATTAGTCCACAATAGAGGAATGATACCCACATGAAAATTCAAGTGATTACACACTAATGGATTATTTTTTGATATTATTATAATAATCCAAAAATAGTCATAGATACATGGCATATTATCCTTCATAATTTAGATTAAAATACAACTACATGATTTTCCAAATCTCAATCAACCACTTAGTTTTTATTTTTTAATATTGTTTAAATATTTTACTTCAAAACAATTGAGTACCAGAAACATACTTAAATCTGTTATTCATCCGGGTAATAAATTATGGGTTAAATTGAAAATAATCCTCCATGGTTCACTATGATTATTCTCCACTTCAATAATATAAATCCCTGAAAATAAATCTACCTTGATTGGTTATTTAATTGAAAGGTAATGAGTATAATTAAACTATAAATCAATAATTACTATATGTGGTCATTACCATTCTACACATAAATAATGTGATTCAAAATAATTCATTTAGATGTCCTCTAAATTCTAATGTAGCATATATATTTATTGCAGAAATATGACATGAAGTCAATGTTTTCCTTTCATCTTCTAAAGTGAAATAAAAACTAAGATTCAAATTAAACTAAAAATATATTTATCTGATACAACCAGTAAAATTTATTCAAGGAATGATAAATGTTACAAATACATCTATTAACTACTAATGGTGAGTAATGAAACATATGCATATTTTTTACTGAAATTTCAAAGGTAAAATATAACATCCCTTAGAATAACACCATTTGTTCTACACCTTCCAAAAATTCATAATGGGTATCTCCTTTAACATACCAATAATTGTAATATCCTAAATTATATAATCCCATTTACTAAAATATAGTAGATTTAACAATTATATAACATAATAATCCTTTATGAAAATTATTATCAAAATCTACTTTCAAATTCATGTGATACTATATCATCTTCAATCATCACACACTTCATAATAATAATCAAAATATTTTATCCTAACCAATATATCATATACCACATTACCTTTTCCTGATGTGTATGTAATTTTAAAATCACAATCCTATATAATTTATAGCCACATAAACAAACATACATTTAGTTCTATGTGTAAGATTATATAAATAAAACTATTGTAATATATAAAGACCCTAAATCATATTCCCTAATGCTAATTAATTTAATACAATATGAAAAATAAAATGTATATGAAATCAAATTCTTTTTAATGGTTTAAATATTTATATGGTATTGGATATTGGGAACCATATTACATGAAATAAATATCATTCAAAAATTCATAGAATAAGAGAGGATGACATGGATCATTGAAAAATTCAAAATTAACTTCTCATTCAGGGATCCTTTAAATTTGGGAACTTATAATAATCTATTCTAGATAGTCAAATGTTTCTTGTAAATTCACTATATATAAAAAGGAATGATTATTATTTGGTAATCTTGTTAAAGGATTTGTAATACAAGACAATTCATACTCAAATTTTCTATAATAACATACAAAAACTGGGGAGACACACATTTTCACCATTTTATTTTCTAATTACCAAAATAAAATTCTAAAAATATTCAAAGTATCTATGAAAGCACCTTAATATAAAGAAACATGGCTAAAATTTTATGTTCCCATGTCCAACATTTTAACATGGAATTCTTACCATTCACAAAGGGTGATAAATAAGATGTATAACTATCTTTAAATAATCCTCATGAATGTATTGGGTACTCCAACAGTCTAAAATATCATTAATTAACATTAAAAAATATCATTAAAATAAGGAACAAAGATCAAATATATCAAATCACATATATATCATTCGTGTATTTGTAAATAGAATGGCAATTACCATAAAATTAAAATTGGCATACTAACATCATATTGACATATTTAGAATATACTCCACCTTCACTCACATATAATAATATATTCATCATATATTAATATTAGAAAAATATATATCTCTATTATAATAATATAAAAAATCATAAATCATTGTAAAATTATATTCGTTCTTTATTTCCACTACATTAATAATTGTGTAATCAATGAAAAAAATCCTCATCAAAATAAATTGTAAAAAAACCAAATATCACTATAGATATTGTTTTCTAAATCAATATTTCATGTTGGAAATAAATAATTTGAATTAAAAATTATAAAATATTTATTGGAGACATTTGTTATACGATATATAAATTATAGAACAAAATAGTCAAAAATTTAGGAAAATTGAAATCCCAATAAAAATAGGTTATTGAATTAATTTTATATGGTAAGCACCTAGAAATTATTCTAGAAACATTGGAATTTATATTACACATTCTACTAAAATGGTATCAAACTAGAAAATAAATACTTGATTAGTTCAATAGCTTAATGATTTAGTAGGATATACCATTCACTAATTTTTTTTTGCATCTTGAATATAGGTAAAAAATACATGGAATTGATAATAATATATATAGTTTAAAAAAAATAACTAATCCATTCTCTAGATAAAAATATTTATATTCCAATATAATTAGAAAAGAAAAATTTTATCAATATAATCCCATCACTATATCTAACCCCAGAAAATATTTTAGCCATATAATTCGATCACATTTTGAAATATATAGTTTAGGGCCCTATATGAACACTATAATTTGTTTCCAAATACCAAATCTCATGAACAAAGAGATTACGTAATGGGATGTACTAAAATTTATATTTATAGAATGTAAGGTAATAAAATGTCAAAGAATACCTCCAATGATTTCTAGTCTTACTGTATTTGGGAAATCAATTGAATGAAGCTAACAATGTTTAGATCCTCTAAAATTTTATCACTTATATATACCACCACCTTGTATTTTCTATATCATGAGGTATCTATGGTCATGGATTATTAAAAAGTTGGCCTCATATTATACAACCCTAGACTCTAGGTCATTATGTTCAATGATAATTCTTATGTAGATACCATCAGGAAGATATATTTCTATATAATCACTTATGATACTAAAATATTTAATCAATAGTCATATCATTGGGCTTATTCTAGACACCCTAATATGAAGGTTATATAAATTTATGACATACATACCCACCATACACTACTATTAGAAAGACCTATTTCCATGTCCAAAACCATGGATGTTGGCCCTAAAATAGTTTTTATAGGTTATTTAATTGTTTTTCCTGACTATAGACCTTAACATCAATATAGTGAAAGTATTTCTATAGTCCATATATAACATAAATACAGATTTACTACAAATATGGTTTTTCTAGGGGCTATATCCTCATACACTGTTTTTAAAATTATTTTTTTTCTACCAAGGAAATGGATATTATTTTAAATAAAAAAATTACTAAAATAAAATTCAACTGCATATTAAATAAAAAAAGTTAAAAACAAATAATATTTCATTACATGTTACATACCCATTTCACTACAGTGTTTTATTTTTTGTTATTTTTTGGCCATTAAAATTTTGGGAAGTTTGAATCAAAAAAATTATATTTATAGGTTTTTTTACATTGGTACATGGATGGTGAATGGTTTAAGTAAATCATGAGAGTAAATCATTTTTTAGTGTTTTAGGTGATTATTGTGAATTTTTTTATGTTCGGTTGATGGTTTTTCAATACATGTGGGTGTCAAGGGGAACAATGCAGCTTATATTGTTTGTAGTGGTCGCCCACATTATAGAGTAATGGTTAGGGAAAAATATGTATCCAAGCTATGTGATGCTTATAGGGTTCCACCTAGTCGATCCCACATAGTTTGTGTACGATTTTCAAAATCAAGATACTTAATAATGCATATTTCCTAGTTTCCAAAAAGTGTGAAATTTTATAAATTCCCATATTTTATTTTTAGTTACTTGTCCTTCACTTTCCCCTTGTCCCATTTATTTAAACATGTATGTATGTAGGTAGAGATATCCCTCCTCATCCTATTGATTTCAATATTATTCTCAATTATATTAAGATATATCATTTAGTGGTTATCGTTCCTCCTATATCATTTCACTTCCTCTCTTCACCTATTACACTCTCTTATCAGTTTTCCTTATTCCCAAAAACCAAGTCAACATATAGTGTGGGTTTAGAGTCTAACAGGAGTAAAATAATAAGGGATTTTATGTTTAAGGGTTAGTAATATAATATCTTAGAATTATTTTCCTTTCTTTATTGAAGGAAAACTATTTCAACTTGATTCCACTTGATTGAGGTAGTCAATTCTATATTGTTACATTATATTACATGAAGCGATATGCTTGAGTGTTTTAAAATGAATTTATTCCAAAATTTTAAATAAATTTGTTACCCATGAAGTGAGGAAAATTGGTATTAATTAGATTACTCACTTAGAAATGGATGGTTCCCATAAATTGTTTTCAGAAAATTCCCAGGTCATTTTTTTTAACAAATTTGGGTGTTATAATGAAATAAAATTTGACCATAGTTAAATTTAAAAATATGTTGTTAATTTTCTAAAAGAAGCTAACCCTTTTTTAGGGTATTCATAGCATCAGTTAATGGTTTTTAATTTTTATAAAAAAAATTAACTACTATATTATTTTTTCAAGAATATTTGAAATGTATTTTTTCAAAATAAAAGTTTTCTAAAGATGATAAAAAAAAGTTGGAATCCCAGTTGTGTTTTGAATAGTCTATTTGGAACCTTTTAATTAATATTTTTTAAAGAATTCAATTTAGTATTAGTGAGAGAATTTATTTATAGTTCTTTGATATGATTTTACCTTATAGAATGAAATAGATTTTATCCATAAAATTAATACACATATATTTGAAAAATAATATATCTTGCAAGGGTGTGAGAGTTGTTTAAGGATTAATAAAAAAATACCCTATTATATAAATTTGTGAATCACTTGTTTTATCACCCCTATTAAGTTTTCTAATTGGTATCCTAGGAATCAATGAATGTTAAATTGATGATTGAAAGTACTAGTGAGTATTATGTTCTTAGTAGGGAATGCTTAATGGTTATATTGAGTTAGATAACATGATGGAATACATGGTATACAATATCTAGGTTAAATCGGGAGGGATTATATATCTTGGATAGTCTAATTAGACTACTAGGATTATAGATAGGTTTGTAAGATTTAACATAAAATATTGAGTCTCTAGTAAAATATCTTTTACTAGAATCCCAGGATGTTCCACATGACACATAGTTTCTATTGAGGACTATTTATGGGATCTCATTACATTCCTTGTTTGTATCCACTAACACTTTATTGGAAATATAGAATTATTAATTGTTTATTTTTTTATTTCCACATTTCTTATAATCCATTGATACCTTTCTACATAGTTATGTTTATATTCCACTTCTTCATCAGATTTTGTATATTCTGAAGCTATAGTAAAAATTAGTTTTGAAGGGTGTGTCTCATTAAATATTTAGTGATGTTGTATTTCAATTGATGTATAGAAATACTTTTGTAAAGGGTGATAATGGGGATTGGTTTTGATAATAATATTCACTATAATTTTTTAATTGAATATGTTAAAAAATGATTCTTATAAAGATTATGGATTTTAATTGTATGGTTTTATATTGGATGTGACTCACTTTTTATCTAAAGTGATTCCATTTCTTTGGAAATAAAAGGGTCATTTATCTTACTTGTATTATTTATAAATTATATTATGGAGAAATAAATTTCAAAATTATGTTTGTACAAGAATTTATGTAATTTATTATGTATGAAACTATATAGACTAAAATTATATCCTAGTTGGCATATTTTAATCACACCCTACACAAACCAATGGTTGTATAGATATATTATGTTCCCTTCTTATGATCCCACATAACTATTTATTTTAATTTTACTTCCTGTAAAAATATGTTGTATGTATGGTGAGTGTTCAAGGGTTGCATGGAGGATTTATAGGAGCATCATAATTTCTATTTTTATTCTTTTATTATGTTTTATTTGATAGATTGAGACATTTTATTATATTTTTAATACCCATTAAATCTAGTTCCACTATATTTCAATTAGTGACCTTGTTTTTGTTGGTAGATGAATGTTTATTATGTTTATTCCAAATATGATTGAGTTAATGATTTATATTTTCAAATTTGTTATGCATGGATATACAATATCATGCTATTTATACACGATTTATCATAATTATACTAAGGGTTTATATTATTATTGGGGTTGAAACCCTTCTAATTTTTTTTCATAAAACCTATGAACTAGTTACAAGAATGTGGATATTGTAAATTATTTTCATGTTAAGGGGTAGATCAGGATGGCTAACATGTCAAGTTTACCCAATACATTTCCTTAAAAATGGTATCAGAACCTAGGTTCTAAAAATTTTCTATGTTATTGTAACCGCTCCAATATATATTTCATGTCATGATAGAATTAATATAAATATTGTCATCAAAACTCCAATGTTAGATCATGAGTACTTTTTAGATCACCATAGTTCAGGATTTAGGTAGTTTTGTGGCATCATGTTACCTAGTTTTAGGTAATTCTTTCTATTTTCTTATTTTCCATTATAATTGGGTTCATCTCTATCTCTTAGGTATGGAAAGAATTTTCTGAAAAAAAATTCCTACTATTCAAGGATTTATGTTTTTTAATTAATAGAGTCTATGCATAAACATGTAATAGACATATGGGATTATACCTAAGTACTGATAATGCCTGAGGTGGTTTTCATTTTCATGTTTAAAACCTTTTTTTACATTCTTCAGATAATTTACACCCCATTTTTAGAGTACACGACATGTAAAGTTTTCCAAGATCATATCATGAGATGAGTACACAACATGAAGGATTACATTCCATGTAAAGTGTAAATGTCATGCAATATTTAATATCAGGTTTTAAACAAAATGATGATGAGTTTTTCAGGGTATGATATCCCATTGGATTACAAAAATTGTAAATGGGTTACATGCCAGTTAAATTTCTGAAAAATTTATTTTATGGAGTCGAAAAAGGTATATGTTTATTCATTCAATGTGAGACCTTTATTATCTCAACCTAGAGCTCATCTCTGATGATTTTAAGAACCTACAACCCTTTTGGATTTATTTTTTATCACTTGATCATCATTTTCATAAGTAGTGTCTCACTAGATGAGTAATTCTTTCAGCTTCTTCTTTTCCATTGATTGTGATGGTCCTATTGTGTTGGCTTATCAGATCTGTTGATTAATGATGATGTTTCTCTTGTTTCCTTTCTTGATCCATTATACAATCTTGTTTTTTAGGAAAATGAATTATTGGTTGTGTTGTGATGGGTGTGCATTCTTGAGTAATGTTTTTCCTCTTTGCCACTAAACATTTTGTTAAATTTAATCAATTACGATATTTGTAGATTTATTCTAGGTACTACATTATTGTTTTTTGTTTTATTTTTATTTATGTATCCCATTGAGTATATGTGAGACCCATGTTTTGAGATAGGTGGTTCTATCTCAAGCTGTGTTGGTGAACTACATTGTTCATATTTTTTGATAATTTTTTTTATTAAATGAACTTTCATGATTCAATAGTTTTATTTGTGTTTGTGGAAATGGGTTTTTGATAAAATTTGATTTTAACATAGTTTTAATAAATGAAATAAATTTTCAAATCATTGTAAAATTGTTTTTTGAAATGGTTTTCAAATAATGATTAGATATTTTTTTGATGAAATGGTTTATAAAATAGAGAACATGGGAATCCATGGATATATAGGTGGAAGGTGTAGTAATAAGCCTTATCCACAGTTGGGGGGTCACTCATGGTGTGTTTCACTGATCGATAGGCACGTTGTTCTAGGAACGTGTTAATCCTATTAGGAGGATCACTTTCTAGGGTGTTTCTATTCTCTGTTGACTCCATGAATATGTGTTGAGGCTTGATTCATGAATTATTTTCTATTTTTAAGTACGACATTCCAAGATATTCTCTCCTCTTATGATCTTCGGTGTGATGTTACCTTTTCTTTTTAGTGGATCTGTACTATTTTGGTTTGTAAAATTTGGATTGTACCTCCTAGGATTTTATAGGATATGTGAATTATTCATTCATTTGTCATGTTATAAATACTTTGATATATTTATATGAAATTAATTGAAACTAACATTCCAAATTTATTTGGAAAAGTTAAAAAAAGGAAAATTATTATTACATGCTTTTGATATAAATTTATTTAACAATATATAATTCAATTTTTTAATGTTGAGAATGATTGAATTATTTTACAATTCTTGTTACTGAATTCCTGGGTGGGAACCAATTTATCATGTTAGTTTACACCGTGCATACCTCTTCTGCTGCTTATAGACCTGTTAATCTCATTTGATATTCAGAGTGGACATGAACTATAGTGAGGTGGAGATGTTTTCTGTTAGCTGTGTTCCAGTTACTGGATAATGATATAGTGGTAGTTTACTCCCACTATCACATGGAGATTGTTGTATTTGTTGTTTTTCTTTTCCATCCATTGCAGTTGGACATGTCTCTTGTAGATTGTTTTTCAACTGTTATAGTTATTTAAATTTTGTTGTTGACTTTCTATTGTGAAATGTTATGTATTAAAGTTTTCTCCATTTTTTCCACTATAGAATTTTATATATTTCATGTTGTCTACTTCAAGTCTAGATAAACAATTCACTATTTGGTTTTTGATTCCTAAAGGATAGATACTAGACTGAGGGGATCGAGAACCCCCTTCAAAAACCTGAAGGATTGTCTCATGTACTAGTTCGAGAGGGTATCTGTGATGATTTTTTCAGTTTTTTGATATTATAGGAGGTATTAATCAAGATTCTTTTTCTTGGGACATTTGATAGATTATATATTGGAATGATGGAACATGATAGTTAGGTGGAAGTGACTTTCTGGCTAGATTTTGCTGTAACGAGACTCAACATAACATGGGATGATGGGATGTGTGTCTCCTATTTTGTATTTTTTTGCCAATATCAATTTTATTCTGATGGTTTTTTTAGTTTTAAATGATATTATTCCTTTATTTTATCATTTCATATTTTTAGGTGAACCAGTATGCCTATGAGATGTGTTCTGTGAGTTCCTTGGGAGGGTGAAACATATTCTTCTTAAGTAAGTCCACCAATGGGTTATAATTTTTTCAATGTTATCATGTGGGAGGTTCATGCCATCATCCAGAATGTACTAAAAGTCTAGAACATAGTTTTCAAGGTAAATCTAGGAACTACTGGAGACAAAATATATCATGGGTGTTCTAGAATAATAATCCACCATATATTAAATATATGAATAAACCTCAAGAGGAAGAGGATCGTCTTGACATGATTGATTAGATATTCATCGTCCTTGATACACATGAGTGTATCATGATTAATTGAATGAAGTTCATTCTTTTGGGTCCCAACAAGAAATGGATAGATTCCATGGTACATGGGGATATGAATGTGGGCTTGGAAGGGAAGTGTTTTAGGAATATTATTCTAGTAGTTTTTTTAGAGTGGATAATGACTGATAATTCACTAGAGCTTCTCTTATTGTAGTTGGGAGATTTTTCGATATCGGCATAAAACAATGATTTTTTAAACTTGGTTTGTTTTTTAATATAAGTTGTAATGAATGACTAACTATTTTTTCAAAAGTACCCATAGAGTTTACAGCTGAATATCATATCATAGGAATTTATGATGAAGAATTAAACCTACGTGGTGATAGTTAATAGGGATATGATTGATGAATTAAATACCATAGAAAGGTTTTTATATGCTATCACTTCTCTTCCACCTAGTAGTAACTTCAGTGGCGCGCTATGGAAAAAAGAGATCATGGAAAGACCATCACATGAGTGGTGGTGGTGGTTCATGGCATTAGGAATATTTGGAACCTCTATATTCATTCACTGGTGTTGATATGACATACTATTAGGGTGTAAAGGAAGAACACATATGAAATTATTTTCCTTCACCTGAAAAAATTTGAAAAAGTTGTCGATGTTTTGGTTACTATAATTATTGTTGTAAGGCTATCTGTACACCTTGATAAGTTCAGGGATCGTTGGATCTAAAGGATACCATAGAAAAGTAATATGCTTCAAATAATATAAATATCCATCTACATGAAATAGGATTCCTGAATTTTCACACCCAAGATGATTTAATAGCAGAGGTAGACATGGGTCCAATGATAGTGATAGGTACCACATTTATTATATATTCCATAGATATTTCATTATTTGATACTAGTCATTCCACTCATTTATAGCTTCCTATTTTATTGTTATGTTAATACCTACAACAGATCTCATGTCTATTATTATGGTGTTAGAGACACGTATTTAGAAGAGTAAAGAGTAGGGGTTTCATTATACTTCATTTGTTCTATCGATAGCTGATGCAGAGTTAGAATGGAATTTTCTCATTATTGATCCACATATTTTTAACATCGTCATTAGGATGGATTGGCTTGTTTATGATCATGATGAAGTTGATTTTTTTCAATGGTGAGTCTCATTTCTATTGTCTAATGGTAGCTCATGGGTGTTTCTAGGAGAGTGGGATCTGATGTCTGATCGCATAAGACCTTCCCACCCATGTATCATGTTTTTTTATGTATATATGTTTATCCCAATGAATATTATTCTATTTTTAATCATCCCACTATTTTTTATAATTTTAATAATGTATTCAAAATATATTTATCAAGGATTCCTTTAGAGAGGGAGGTAGAGTTTTTTATTTACAATGTGATAGGTACACAACTGATTTCGATAGATTCCTACTATATGGAACCAGTGTATCTGAAGGTGACCAGGTAATATATGGATGATATTATCGGAAAATGTTTGTTCCCTAGTGTTTCTCTTTGAAAATTCCTAGTTTTATTTTCAAATAATGTAGATGGCTCACTCTGATTGAGAAAGGCCTATCAGATGTTGAACCATGTTATGGTTATGAAACATTATTATTTTACTTGTGTAGATGATTCATTTGATTTATTAAAGTGTGAATGGATGTTTTTGAAGACTGATATTCAGTAAGGTAATCATCATCTCAGAATTAGGGATTATGATTTATCAAAGATGGATTTCAGGATAAGATTTTTCCATTACAAATATAGTGTGATTGCATTTTTTCTAACTAAATATCTTTTATTTTTATTGATATTATGGATCGAATATTCCTTCCGTACCTCAGACCATTTGTATTTGGGTTCATGGATGATTTTTGGATTATTCGAGATCTGAGTGACTGTATGAGAAGAATCTTTATTTCAATACGGAAATCCTGACGAGTACACATTTTCATAGAAATACTTTGAAATAAAATATCTTGATTCAATAATTGTTGTTCATATGGAACGTGATTTATGATCATTTCTTATAAGTTTATCTTGAGTAGGTATATGATGTTTTTTCAGAGGAATAAACCTAGAACGTTCTCTATATTTTGTTATTTATTGGTCCTATTGGATATTAGTAATTTTTACTCAAGGATTTCTCAGAGGTATAATCACCTACTACTTCCCATTCCATGAAAGGGGAAAAATTCATATAGGATTTAAAGTGTACTAAATCTTTAAATTAGATAAAAAAACATCTAACACTGACATATATTCTTATCTTATCTCAGAAAAATAAGGGGTATGTGGTTTTTAGTGAGGCTTAAAGTGATGGTTTGGGTTATGTGCTCATGCAGGATAATCATATGGAGGCATATGATTATCAACAGCTTCGACCACAAGAGAATAATTATCCCAACCATGATTTAGAGCTTGTTGAAATTTTGAATGTGCTTAACTATTTGAAGTAGTATATTTTTTATGGGGGAGGGGTTCAATGTCTTTTTTGAAATTATTTTTTTTAGAAATATTACTTCATAAAAAAACACAATTCTTATACAATATTAGTTGGTTAAATACCTTCATACATTTGAATTCTATATCACCTATATCATGGGGAAGGGGAATGCCGTTGGAGATGCTCTTTGTAAGAAAGTGAAATCAAAAGATGTTTACGAATCAAAGAAAGAGTGGATCTCTAATGACCCCAAAATTTATCAATGGAATTTATGTCTTCTTAAATTAATTTCATATAGTATAAATCTCAAATATTCAATTATGTACTATAATAAAAACTTTATAAAAGAATTATTAATGAAATAAGAGGTATTTCTAGAAGTAAAGGAACCAATACAAAAGAAATAGTAACCTATCCATATGAATTGTAACATAAATACTATGAATAGTAAATAGGCTAATTGAATAGTAGAATAACCCATGAAATTATATATAAAATGTAGTCATTTTATAAATGAAAGTATGGTATTATTATATTATATTCTAAAAAGTAAATAAATGTTTTAAAAATTATTATTTAAGAGTTGGAATTTTTGTAAATCATAAATATTTAATTAATTTTTTTTAATAATTTTATATTATAAAAAATTATAAAATATATACATAAATTAATATTTTTATTTCTTATGTTTTGATGATAATTTTACGATACATTATGTAATTTTTCAAAGTGTTATAAAATAGGTTATAATTATAAAATTTGTATCTTCCATGTAAATGATTATTTTAATTTAACGTTAAATTAATCTTAAATATAAATTCTTTTTCATAAAATGTTGTGTATTTTTTATCTCTATATGTTGAAAAATGGTTAGGGTGAAATTTTGGGATTTTTCAGAAATACATGAATTTTTGGTGAATAGTAAAATACAGATATTTACAGTATATATATACATTATAAATTAAATACACTATTACTAGAGTCATTCCTAATATAATTAACAAAATCTATTACTTTATTTTATTATTTTATTATTTTATAGATAATGGACAAACTATTCAAAATCTTGAACCAAAATAATAAACCAATGATAAAAATAATGGGAAAATACTCATCCCCACCACTATAAATATTACCACTCACCACCTATTTACCTCACACCTCCCAAGTCTTGAACTTTCTCAAAATTCTACCTAAACCTCTTCCCAAAGCTCAATCCCACGTCTAGGAGCTCTATTCTTATCATAAGGACTAAATCATTCGCTAATGAGATTCTCAAGGAGGATAAAACCAAGAGATAAAATCATATTCCTTTTTTTCTTTTTATTTCATTTATTTTATTCTCTTACCCTCACCTTACTTTATCGTGATGTCATGATAACTCCAGTATGTTCTTTATACTATAATTATATCATTTTAATGATATATCCATAATCATATTCCCTTCTCTCTCCCTCTCTCTTTTATTCTAAAAATGGAATGTTCTTATGTGATGTGTCAATTTACCGACATCATGGGTTATGCACTTTAATTTTCCATCAACACCTTCAAGGATACTAATAAAACAATTATAATTCTTAAAAAATTAGGGTAAAATAAATGTTACAGCTATATTTATGTTCTAGAACTAACATATATACATAATACTCATTGATAAAAAATATGAGTTCATCGTTATAAAAAATTCACCAAAATTAACATATAACGATCATCATTAACATTCATCCAATGATTCATCTTCATACCATACAACCAAATTATTTTCAAGATAATTTAAACTTATAGATGATTACTAATAAAATATAACAACAATTCTGGATATTTATCTACATTTTAAATGAACTTCCATTCATGTAAACAAGTGAACTAATCATGAAAACCAAGGAAACAAACACTCCCAACTGATTAAATTAATCTATATATCTCATATAAAAGCAATAAATGAACTTAATAAAAACACAATGAATAAATTGAATTTAAAAAAGGTTATTAATTTTTTAATTAATTAATATTATTTGATTATACATGATATAAAAGCAATGAATGTATTCATACATAATGTAAGGGGAATTCTCAAACCCAGCTCTGTTTCTTTGGGTTTTCCCTCCTTCATCTAATTTTCAGTATGGATATTCATTAAATATAATATATTCATCATTATATTACCTCTTCAAATATATAAAAAAAATACTTGTGTTTACAACAATCTAAATGTTTTTCAAATGAAATCTTCTTCAAAAAATACACCATTTACATCTTGAGATAGTTTCTTCATCAATAAAGGTTGATGATCATTATATCATGTATTTTATTCCCTCCTTCATTTGAGAACCCAATGTTTATGAATTCATGATTTATGAAATGAAAAATCATACCTTTCTATGGGTAATATTATGTTCAAGATTGATATATTTTTTGTGTGGCATGAATGATAATGTAAATGTTTTGATGTGATGGGAAACCCAAAATTATATCTTTCAATGTAAATGTTATGATGAGATAGGTGTGCCTAGAATTATATAGTTATCCAATGCATTGGATAATGTAATTTATATCGTTATAATAGTGAAATATGTGTGAACATGATGTTATCTTTTTTCACAACTACGTGTGGTAGTTGACCACTATGACATGATGTTTCATTTTTATGCATTTCCACATTCCACGCCATTTTATAATGCTTCTTCCTATGGTTATGGTAATGTTATTATGATTATTCTCACTCCATGTTATATTGTTTCATTCTTTTATCTATCCTCTAACTAGTATTTTAACTCACCCCATTTTGATGTATATCCTCAGGTGATTACTTATATTAATGAGAACATAAAGGCCACTAAGAAACAAGAGAGTTGAATAAATTTTTATTATTTATTTTGTAAATGTTAAAATGGTCCAAATTTTCCAAAGACACTAAAACATTGGATCCCAATTGTGTAATGATTTTATAATTTTTATCATTATAATGATGTAATAGTAATGTAAGAAAAACAAGAGTCCCTAAAGTTGGTATCACAACATAGTTTAGTTAATTTGGGATTTAGGATTACAGAACCTATGTGAAAACCCTTAGTATGAGAATAAGTATACGTTATCACCCAAAAATATTTGGTTTAGAAACTTCAAAACATAGGTATTCTACAAGATATGACATTAGACTTTATTTCACACATGAATAAATTATTTATTCATGACTTGTTAACTTTTGTTTTTTCGAACATTTATTATTTTAGAAAATGGTGAGAACCAAGAGAAACCAGGCCAAAAACCTATGCGAGAGACAATGAAATTATTTCCAAAATGGAATCCCCAATTCTTTTGGAGGTGGAGTTCAAAAATTCATAGTGATGATTACCTATATATCTTAGTTTATAAACAATAACCTGAATAATGTGGAACATCTTCTGTCACCAAAGAGGGAAAAACTGGCTATCGAGTCCTTCATGTAGAAATGACCACTGAAGTTCAGTGGATCTTATTATCCACTACTCATGATAAATTGGGTCAACTAAATAAATAATGTCTTTTCTAAGCTTCATTTTTTTGAGATGGAAAAGGTGACTCTGGCCATATACCATTTAAATAGAGAGGTCGATCAATGGTTGTCATTGGTTCAGAACACCAAGATGAAGGATGAAATTAAAAATAAAATGTGGGAAGACTTTAATATAATGTTTCTTAACAAGTATTTCCCTAAAAAATCATAAAAATATGTAGATAGAATTCATAGAGAACTAGAAAAATGAAGGAGAACCTATCATGACCTCTGAATCATATTTCACAAGGATTTAAAGGTATGCTATAGGTTTTCTTGTTAAAAATGATTGAAAATTTGATAGAATATTTATCACTTTAAAAACTAACCTTTGAAAGGTTCTATAAATTCAAGACATTGGGAGTTATGAAGAAGTTTTTACATGTTATCTCAAAGTGGATATGGATTTTGAAGAATAGTCCCATGGATATGGTGATAAGAATTAAAAGATGATGTTTCAACATAGAAGGTATATTGAGAATGGTGGGATGAAAACTAAACAACCCATATGTCAAACATGTTGGAAGAAGAATCATGGGAACTATCTCAAATGGATTGGGAAATTCATTATGTGTGGGAGATAAGTCTTCCCAGATCTTAAATTTTGAAAGGATATGAGGAATCGGGACAATGTGGTTGTGTAAATCAGAGGACCAACCATTGTCTAATGATAAAACTATAGGGGTCAAGGAAACTATGTAGTCCAATTAACTAAACCTCTATTTTTCAAAGGTAATTTGCATCATCATCCACCAAATACAATTTATAAAGGAAAGTCTTATGACATCACTACTTTCGAAGTAGATCCAAAAAATGAATTCTTATAAGGTAAACATCCTATTCATTAATGAATGGAAAAATTTTTATTTGAATCTTGTTTTAAGTAATACATTATATCGTGAAATATTTATACAAAAATTTAGTTAAATCCCTGAAACTAGGAAGTAGAGATATTTTTAAATAAACTAAGTGGTTTAATCATTGAAATCCAATTGTTTGAATCTTCTTCTATTGTAATATGTGGGTTGATTCTTCCAAACCCCCATGATACTTCCCTTCATGGAATTTTATGCTATAATGGGAATGGGTAGGATCTTATTGTAATTATAACATAGAATATTTTGGGAAAAGGGAATATATTTTCATATTTAGAACCATACTATTATCCTCTACAAATGAAAGTAAGATCATGAATCTCCTATGAAAAACAATCAATGGTGTGTATATTTATTCCCTGTGAATATTCACACCTCTCTCAACTGGTTAATTCAAATGAAGGTATCAACCTAGTAGAAATTTCAATTGTGAGGGAATATTGTGATGTACATAATGAAGAGTTCCACAGACTTAACCGAGATCATGAGGTATATTTCTCAATAGAAATCATTCCAAGAGCTAATCCTATCACTAAGTTTCCATATAGGATCGGTCCTATCAAACTGGAGTAGTAAAATAAGAAGCTTCAATAGCATTTGAAAAAATGTTTCATATTCCATAGGTCATCACCTTAGGGTCTTCCATTTCTATTTTACAAGATGATTGGTGGATCAATTTGGATTTGTATTAATTATTAGGAACTCAACAAGATCAGTATAACGTACAAGTATGCTCTTTCAATAATGGATGACTTGTTTGATCAGCTAAAAGGAGCTTAATACTTCTCAAAGTTGGATCATAATTATGGATATCATCATATAAAGGTAAAGAAGGAAGATATTTATAATAATTCCTTCCATAAAAGGTATGAGAACTATGATTTTCTAGTGATTCCCTTATGACTTATTAATTTTCCTATAGTCTTTATGGATTTGATGAATAGAGTCTTTAGATATTACATGAAATAATATTTGGTAGTTTTTATCGATGATATTATTATCTACTAAAATACAAAGAAGAAACATGAAGAACATATAAGGCTTGTAATGGAGAAATAAGGAATGAGAAATTTTGTGCTAATTTCTGCAAATGCGGCTTTTGGATGCAGCCAGTCACATTATTAGGACATGTGATCACAAGTGAGGGAATTTTTGTAGACCCTTCAAAAACAAAGGCAATTGACAAATGGATAGACCCTATAGTGTCATAAAAATCCAAATTTTTATTATATTAGTTTCTTACTACCAATTTTTTGTGAGACATTTCTCACAAATGTCTATCCCACTAACTAAGATAATAAAGAAAGGGGTAATTCATTTCTAGACAGAAGAATGTGAGGAAATCGTTATGTAGCTAAAGAGAAGGATGATCACTACACCTATACTCACATTACAAAAATGTGGATAATTATTTGTGATATATAGTGATTTTTAAAAGGAAGGCTTGGGTTGTGTACTAATGAAAAATGATAATGTGATATCCCATGAATCATGATAGATAAAAATACATGAGCAAAACCTAACACATGATCTTGAGCTAGTAGCTATGATATGTTTCTTAAAATGTGGGTGGCACTGCCACAATGGTGAGAAGTGTGACATATATACAGATCACAAGAGACTAATGTATATATTCACACAAAATGAGCCCAAAATTTGATGATGGAGAGGTTTCGAGCAAATCGAGGACTATGATCATCTAATCACTATCATATTAGAAAGGAAAATAAGGTAGATGCCGCTCTTGCGGAAATGAACAAGCTATGTGATCCGTGTTGTGGATTGGTAAAGACCCTATATTCATGGATATGAAAATGATATATTTATAAATCATAATGGTAATGAATACACCAAATATTTTCAAAATTATTTCCCAATAATTTATCTAATTGAAATTAAAGAGGCACAAAGGGATGATCTGATGTTACGAAAGATGGTGAATGCAGTAAAGGAAGGGAAGATACAGGAGTTCCATATCAATGATGATGGAGTGATTCAGTTTATAATGAGGCTTTTATGCCTTCAACACTTGGGATAAATAAGGATCTATTAGACAATGTACAGAGATCAACATTATCTATTAATCCAAGAAGTACCATAATGTATTGTGACCTCTGGGAACACTTTGGGTGGGACAACATAAAGAAGGATATTTCTATGTATATATCAAGATGCTTGATATTTATTCAAGTTAATTTTGAGAGATTGAAGTCCAATGGGATGATGAAACCATTTACTATACCCAAGTGGAAATGCGATAATGTATCTATGGAATTTGTCATGGGTCTCCCGAAGATATCCAAATGAAATAATGCGATATGGTTTGTGATGGAATGACTCACCTATAATGAAAACATTAACGCCATTCGAGAAGAGATTTTACTTGAAAAACATTAAAATATAAATTAGAAGTGTTGAGGAGGCATGGGGTTCCCATATCAACTATCTATGATCATGACCCAAGGTTCACATCTAAATTTTGGAGGAGTCTTTAACATGATTTTAGTATTGAATTGATTTTTAGCACAATATATCACCCCAAACTGATGAACAATCTATAATAACTATAAATACACTTGTAGATACGCTAAGAGATTTACCTTTATAATTAAAAGGTGGATGGGGTCATCAACTCCTTTTGGTTGAGTTATCGTACAAGAATAGCTTCCACTAGAGTAATAAAATGGCTCTATATGAAGCGCTAAATGGAAAGAGATTATAAAATAAACCATGTTGGGATAATGTTGGTGAAAGAAAACTATGTGGACCTGATATTGTTTAAGGAATGAAAGGGAAGGTTCAAGAAATCTATAAACATATAAAATCTATTCTGTGTCAGAAAAAGAGTTATTCCGACAACTGTCGAAGGGGCATAGAGTTTGATGTTGGAGATATAGTATTTTTTTAGAATATCACCATGGAAGAGAGTCATATGGCATGGAAAGAAAATAAAGCTATAATCCCAAGGTACGTTAGGCCCATTGATATAATTGATCTCATAGGTTCCATGGACAATTGGATTTCACTTGCACTGAATATGGCCCATTATCATGATGTGTTCCACATATCAGTTTTGATGAATAAGTACCCTCACCTGTTTATGTAGAATGAAATTTCGAGGGAGAAATTTAAGAAGAGGGGAATAATGTAAGGACCCAAACATTTATTAATTGAATTTATACATTATTATAATAATTTGATATAGTATAAATAAAATATATTTACTTATAGACCATAATAAAAACTTTATAAATTATTAATTATTTAAATAAGAAGTATTTTTAGAAGTTAAGGAATCAATATAGATGAAATAGTTATAAGACCTTATGAATAGTACTATGAACCTTAGGAATTGTAAACTATATAAATGAATATTATCCTATCCCATGAATGTATATATAAAATTTATGGATCATATAAATTAATTCCTATAATAATTATATCATATTCTATGTAAATAAATGTTCGAAAAATTATTAATTGTGGGTTTTTATTTTTGTATGTCATAAATTTTCAATTAAATTATTATAATTAATTTTATTATTTAAAATAAAATTTATTTTCACTAAATTTATACATAAATTAATATTATTAGGTATTATGGTTTTAATATTATTTAATGAGACCTTAAATAATTTTTCAATGTGTTATAAAATAAGTTATCATTTTAAAATCAATATTTTCCAAGTAAATGGTGATTTTAATTAAAAGTTAAATTACTAATATTTAGAAAATTATTTTAATAAACTTGAATTCATTTTTTAATTCTAAATTTCAAAAAATGGTTTGGGTAAATTTTTGGAATTTTTCAGAAAAACAAGAATTTTCGGTAAATAGTAAAATACAGTAATTTACTGTATAAATACATTATAAATTAAATATAATATTCCTCAAGTAATAAATGAGGTAATAACCATAATATCAAATTTACCTTCATTATTTTAATATTATTTGAGATAATTCTCAATCAATTCAATGTCTGGATCCAAAATAATAAACTAATGATTAAAATAATGGGAAAACACCCCTCCTCGCCTCTTTACCTCACACCTCTCAAGCATTGATACTTGTATAAAAACTATCTAAACCTCTTCCCAAGCCCCTATCCCATGATGCAGAGATCCTAGTCTCATAAAAATACCAAAGACATCCCCTATGTAGGTTCTCGAGGAGGACACATCCAAGAGGGAAAATCATCTTCTTTTTCTTTTAATTTTGTTCCAATTTAATTTCTTTTTTTCTATTATCCTCACCTTATCTAATACAAATGGAATTATAACTCTAGTATGTTTTATATAATTAAATTCTATCATGTTAGTGGAAGATCCATAATTAAACTCTGTAACACCCTGATATTTTTTTGAAATATGTTTTTCAGTATTAATTTATCTTTTATTATATCTTTCATTACATATGACCCTGAAAATAGTTATATATATATATATATATATATATATATATATTAAAAAAATAATTCAATAATTCCTTTCACATTGAATCAACATGTATTTCACAACATGAAATCTTTACTTGTCTTACACTACACGCAACTCCAACTTGGAATGCGCTACACGCAATACCGATTTGTTTTATGTTACATGCAATACTAAAATTTCTACGGAACAAAAATTTATTGTTATAATTATTTAAGAGATCTAGATGTAACCTAGATGATAATATTTTTTAATATGAATATTAATAACTAATTTTTAAATATTTTTATAATGGTTTTATATAAATTAAACTTATTGATAATGAAAAATATTATTTTTTGTAAAGTCATTATATATTTTAGAATACTATTTTCTCAAATGAACTGCTTTACATATACTTATGTGAAAAACAAAATAAATTAATTTTAGTAAAATATAGATAATTGATTTGATAAAATTAACTTCATTTATTAATTTATAATGCTTATATTAGTTTATATTGAGTTTTTGGGATTTTTCTATGAAACATCATTTTTTGGTGAATTGTGAAAAATACTATATATTGGTTAATAACTATTTTTTCATTTAAATAATTATTAATAATAAATTATAATTTAAATTTGTTTTAATGTCAAATTAGATCAGTTATAAATCCATTAATACAATTTAGGTCATTATAATAAATTTTAATTTTAAATTGAATATAAAAACTTAACAAACTTTTGATCATCGTTCTACTTTAAAAAACACATTATCTCGCCCCATCTGTGTGAATAACATTAATCTTCATTTTTCAAGTTATGACAATTGAATTTTAAAAAATAACATATAACAATTTATTTAGTATAATACTTCGTGTCTAATTATATGATTTCAATTTTTGACCAAAATATTATTAAAAATCATTAAAATAAATTACAACGATTAATGTCAAATTAAGCTTATCTAGTGACTAAACCTTAATATTAGGGGACAAAATTACCTATCCAATTGAATAAAACCAAATTTCTGGACATATTGAATCAATATAACATCCATTATTTAATTATTTTAGTTTGGTATGACTTTTTTAGGTAATAAAATGTGTACAACTAACTTGTTTTCAAACATTCAAAGTAATTCTTTTCCTTCCCCAATAAAATGCCACCAACTCTCCCTCTTTTTCCCACCTCTCAAAACTATTAGGACTAGAAAATAACTTCCAAATACACATACTAAAATTCCTTCCTAACACTTATAACCATTCCATTGATAATAAGGAAAGTCTAGGAATCCTTTTGGAACAAAACAAAAGGAGTTACCTGATTAAGAGTTAAGGCCTTCTCTAAAGTTCCTTTATTTTATTTTCCTTCTACACCCCTGCACTCTCATAATTCTATTATTGTATAAAAAATATTATACTCAATATACTAGGATTTTGTTAGGATATTTTTTCAATATACACTTACACACACCTCCATCTAATGGGTAACAAAAATACCGTTTATGTCGATGGTGAACTACTGTCTCCCTAAATATTGATTGTTCAGTTTTACCTTTACCACCTATCATAGTGAAAATTATAATGACCACACTATTTATATATGTAATATTTTATATTTATTATGTCTTTAAACTTTTTTATTTATTTCACAACACATAAATTTTTTACATTTCATTTTTTGTAAATGTGTAATTTCATTTGAGGAAGTGTGGACCACCACCCCCGCAAAGTGATGTGATTCATTAACACACCACATGGAATTTATTAAGGATGGGTTTAGTAAAATTATATGATATATATGATATAATAATGATATTTTAATAATTATATAGACACATATATATTTTACTTTCTTTCATTAAATATGCAAATAGAAATGGAAAAAATGTTCATGTGTACGTACGACTTATCGTCTCCTTTAATGGTGTATTCCATTTCACACTTCAATATTATATAGATTTTTATAAAACAAATATACAGAATATAAATTATATTTATATCATTTTTCAAATTATATAATCATTATATATGTATAATTACCAAGGATATTACAAATTAATATACATGCGATGAGCAAAACAAATATTGCCTGAAATGAAACCTTAACATAGGATTGTTAACAAGAAGGTAACATAAGGTCATAATAAAAAATATTTTGTATTAGATATAATAATATGCTTTTGTAAAGTAATTGTAATAAATTTATATTTATTATATTGGTTGTTTTAATGAGTATGATGATATTCAATATACTAGGTAAGGGGATTTCTTCTCACTTTTTATTTCTACGGGATACATGCATTATTCACTACCCATAACTTTTGTGTGGTGTGTATATTGATCATGGTTGTACTAAATGATTCTTATAAATAAATTTATGGGTATTTACATATCCATTATATTATCTTTATTTCATTTCATTGAAGATTAAAATTTTATCAAATCAGTAAAATAGATTTTTCACAATTTATATTCCTTGAGACTCATGTTTTTATGCACCTAAATTATTTTTACAAGTTTATATACTTTCATTTTACATGTTATATCCTGAATATCCTATTTTCGTGATATTTTGAGATTCATTTAATTTCTTTTTCATTCATGTAGAGTATAATCCCAATTTAACAGGTTATAAGAGTTTATTGAAATAGTCTCATCACTTTTTGAGATTGTTTATGTTAGTGATTTCATTGATGGAATATTATGATCAGTCTCTCAAGAAAACTCATGAATTTTCTTATCCTAT
This sequence comes from Viscum album, assembly GCA_963277665.1. Classification (NCBI taxonomy): domain Eukaryota; kingdom Viridiplantae; phylum Streptophyta; class Magnoliopsida; order Santalales; family Viscaceae; genus Viscum; species Viscum album. The sequence continues at coordinate 1,889,793,445 of OY728165.1, read as the reverse complement.
GAATATTCAGAATATATTAATTTCCTAGTACATTTATTCTACTCATTAGTATATAATATAGTTATGAATCATTTTTTATTAAATATTTTCATTACCCTCTCTTTCGTTGAAATTATGTCTTCATTCAATACCATGTTTTCTAAAAAGGGTTTCCATGAATATTAAAATTATCTTCAATCATCATTAAAAGAAGTTTTTACACATTTTCTCTTTTAAAAATTTTCAATGGGAAATTCTTTCCTATCTCTGTACAAATATGTTTTTATCCTTTTTATCTTTTAAAAGGAATATTCATTTTACCTCATATTACATATACGGATTTACCCATAGTCATTTTGGTGAATCTTCCATTGCATGTTTAAAATGGTTAATTTTTAATAAAGTGTTTAATAAAATTATTTTAAAAAATTGGTTTTAAAAAATATATCTCTTTTTATATGTTTTCCTGAAAAATTGTTCTCAAAATTATTTCAATATTCTTTTATATGTTTTCAAGGAAAATAATTTTCCAAAAAAATCAAGATTTATTTTTATTTGTTTAAATTATTTTCATTGAATTTTTTTTTGAATTTTCATTCTTGATTTATTTATATATTTTCTAAGTATTCTAAATAAAATGGTTTTCAAAACCTTTTTAAGATTTATTTATATGATTTCAAAGTATTTTAAATTAAATTGTTTTCAAAACATTTTAAATCCTTTTTTATAAATTTACAACAGTTTCCAAAGAAAATGATTTTAAATTTTTTTAGGAATAATTTTTATGTTTTAATGGAAAAATGTTTTCAAATATTTTCAAGTACCCTTCATAAATTTTTATGTTATTTTCTATGAAAATGATTTTACAATAGATTAATATATTAAAAATCATTTTTCAAATATTAATGGATATTTTCCTGAAGAAAGAATTATGAATGAGATTTCATAATTAATTTCCATCTAAGATGACATTTGTTGAGGTTACATATTCGTTTCTAGGAAATGGTTTGAAGTTTCCATTTATATTCTTTCTTTAAATGGATTATTTTTTGAAGGAATTATGTTTATGAAACATGTTTATCTTTAGTAGGTTATATGCTTTTGAAACCTGCTTCTTTTCACGGGTTTTGTTTTGGAATGAATAATTAAGAAACCTTTATTTTTACCCATATTATGTATCATTACATATTTATAATATCCACTTCATTTCAAGGGTTATGGTATGACTGATAATGATTTTTTGGAACATGTATGTATGATTCATTATGATATGGGTGGGACCTCTATCTCCCTCCAATGCATTGGGTAAAGATTTATATCTAATTAGATAGACTAAGATGACCGTGGGAATGAACCTTTACTAATAACATGGCCATGGGAATGAACCATAACTACTAAGAAGGCATGGGGAGTGAAATAATGATACTAATATGGCCATGGGAGTTAACCATGACTAACAGGATGATATGGGGATTGAACCAATACTATAGAGATCATCTTGGCAGCATTGCCTTGGACACTATGGAAATAATATTATATGATTATATGTCTTCAAAAATTCTATGTTTTATTCCTATGTTATGATTTCATGGATTATGTTTTTATTTATTTATGATTCATGTATTACAAACCTCCTTGATTTATTCCATGATTCATTATATGATCTTTGATATTTAGGTTATGATCTTATATTTTCATGAACATGTTCTCATGCCCTTATGCTCATAATTATGCATGCATATTTCCCCTATTTTCCCCTACTAAGAATTTGAGCTACCCCCTTTTTATGCTTCCTTCCCCAGGTTATGAAGAAAGGTTTTAGGTGGAGGTACTAAAGGTGCAGATCATTATGGGATATATTCAAGATCATTCACTAGGATATAAGATTTTGTTTCCATGTTTCCAAAGACAATAAACTATTATATTTCCCAAGAAAGTGTTTTTTATGTACTGAATATTCATCTATAATGATGTATTATCCTTGTATTTCAAGCTTGGGTAACTAGAGTTGGTAGATAAGAAAAGTTTTAGTCAATATTTGGAAACTAGTATGAGAATTTTTTTTAAAGATCCCTAGGTATATTTCTAATGATATGTACAGGGATGTCTATATGGATCAGTATAATGATGAGTCAATGTTTAGGAAAATGTAATGAAATTTTGGTAAAGGGTAGAGTGATTGGTTTCATAGAAATACATCCCTATATAGATACTACATGTGTATGTGTATCTAGAACATAAGTACCTAGGGGTAACAACTCCAACAAGATTTTTTGGGCATGACTCAAGGTAATCTAGTACACGACAATGAGCATTGTTGTACACCTATTTTGAAACTCTTAGGGGATATGCTATGGAAATTTACAAACTCATCATGAACCATCATGAAGGATTTAAAAATAAATAGGATATGAAAAAAATAGGATTCCCCTAGGGTGTCAGGATTCATGATTTAGACATCATTTATTTAAATATTTTCATGAATATGTGTTTTGATGCTATGATATGTAATACTCACACTATGATTATGGTTTTAGTCAATGGTGAGAACTGGATGGAAATGTATTAATGTTGAATTCGATGGATGATTTTCTGATGATTATTCAATTGGGATTATCATTGGAGTGAAATATTTCGTGATAATTTCTAAATATTTCTCTTGGAACATGATTAACAAGGTGTACCTAAAATAACTATCGAACTCATTGAGGAAGTTAAATAAGGAGTTTTCTAAGATTTCACATAATAGAGACCATTGTGGAAAAAATATTCAGTTTCCATTTTTTCATGAATTTGGAAAGAATCACCTAAATGAATGTACTAGAGGAACAATAAAATGCTTTTACTATGTAAAATAAGGACACAAATAAAGTGACTACAAGGGAAATAAGATGAGTTTGATTAATAAAATAGATGATAATTTTGTCCTCCCAAATACATCATTGAAGGTTGTGTTTTTTAATCATGGAGTAAATTATAACTATGCAGGTTCTTTCCTAAGATGATTGCTCCAGAAGGGAACCAACAAGATGGTGTGAGTAATGGTTACATTGCGGATGATTATGTGACTATATATGAAATGTAAAAGGTAAGTGATATTGTGTAATATGATTAGGTAGCTTTGTTAATGGAATAAGGATGACTTGAAATAATAAAAGTTTTTATGTATTTGGATTCAAGAATTATGTTATATGAAATGTGAAATATATATAAGTATATTCATCTTTAGGTTTTTCTTTACAATGAATTTCATGTTTATGTTATATATAAGGACTTGTTGACAGGTGTGTTATGATATCATTGATGATGTTTACAACATTTTTGGATTTAAGAAATAGATCAAATATACTTTTGATTATACAATAATCCATTTCTAAAGGATTTATGGTAATAAATGTTATTACCATGTTTTAAGGAAATATACGATAAGAGTATTCATATGTTGGGAGTGTGAAAAAAACAAGTGGTAATTTGTGATATAAGATGGAATCAATGTTAAGATTATTTTGTGACATTATTTATAATGTTTTGGATTTTCATCATTAAGAAGGTTTATAAGGTTAACCATTCATGAAAAGTTTATCTTAAACTTCAGAGGAAGTATTTATGCACTGAGTTTGTATTGGAAACATTGGTTAAAAAGAAATTTAGTTATTAAACTTATTTAACAGATGTTCATCATATTTATTTTGAAAATTATATTAGTGAGGATTTATAAATGAGCATCATGTATTCTAGGTAATAACCAATCTTGTCCGACATGGCTACTGGTCTTGAACCTATGACCAAATAGAGATATGTGTTTCACACCTACCACTGGCCTAGGCGATGTCATAGTTATGTTTATATTTTTTTCACGTATAACAATTTATTATGAAATATTAGTGTTACTTTTTATGTTTTTATGTTAATATATTAACAACATTGATTTTGATAATGGTTAGATTCAAATGGTTATACTTTTAATTATTTTATGGTCCTTAAGATATAGTAAACATGTATTTCAGCACATCAGGAATCAAAGTTAATTTCTAGACATCCATCCAACGGCCCGAGGGACTTCAAATTTTTTATTTTGATAAAAACACCTTGTAAGGGATGAAGGGGGTGGAAACCCAAAGACATCATAGACAAAGGAAAAACAAGATCAAAGGATAGACAAATTAAAACCAGAATTGCAACACTGAACTGCTCCTCCCTAGCATTTGATCATGAAGAAGTTATCCACCATTGCAAGGTTAATCAGCAAGAAAGTGTCATGTGTCAAAGCACAGGCCTGATCCGATAGATGACATTATATCCTCTTAACCAAAAAAATCCAAAATAATCAACAAAGATGAATCGCAAGATTTAGAACATCCTCTGAAGTCTATTTATGAATTCATCTGGATAAAAACATTTCATCTTCGAACAATGAACCATTCAAACAGACTGAACCACCTTCCTACGACACTCAAAAGGACATAAGACAGGTAGAAAATCAAGCCCTTAAACCAACCTCAAACCAGGAGACCATCACCACCATTTCCTTCCAACAATTTCTTTCCCAATCCAGAATCACAAAACCAAACGACGCCCTCATATCTCACCCAAAAGACCTCATAAGTCCACCCCAACAATGGTCTATCAGCACAAAATAAGAAGAAGCAACCCCCAGCTAAACCAGAACTAGAAGTCACAAAGATATGGAGCCAATGCCTAGGGACGGGGCCTCAAATCCGAGCAGAAGATCATCCACAGCCAAGGGCATTAACCCCAATTCCATCGCAAACCTCCACAACCAAGCCAACCCAGAACAGTGCCAATGCAGGTCACCTAAAAAGTCCCGATGCACCAAACTGACCAAATCCGCCACAAAACGAATCCAAAAACCGAAGCTGACCACCGGTATCTAAATCCTCCATCGAGAGACCCAAGGTCGATGCGACGAACCCCAAATCCCAAAGCCAACCACAAAAATCGACACAATCACATAGATATTTTGCCGCCCAGAATCGACCAGTACTGAAGCGAGAAATGACCAGAACCATTAAGGAGAAGGAACAACACTAAGGGAACTGAGATGGAGTGGATAAAACTAACTCTAGAAACCATCCACAGAAACCGGAGCCACTACGGAGAGGCTTTGCCGCCCGATCACATCTTTTTGACATTGATCCCATCAACTTTCCTTTGATCGTTCACTTGTTTATGATTGATGACCTCAATCACTCCCTATAAATATTTATTTTCTTCCCCCATGTCATGTATTCATTCCCAACCTATGTTATCCTCTGTGTAAATGTAGTTATATGTTACTTTGTATTACCCTTATGGTTCTAACTTTCCATTTCTAAGTAATTATTTGTATTCATTTTTACAATGTGGGTTTCTGTGGAATGATATTTCAATTACTAAAGCTTTGATAACCCAGAATAATTTTGAGGGAAAAATTTATTTTAAAGGGGAATAATGTAACACTCCAATATATATATATATATATATATATATATATTTCAAAATAATTTATCTATTTTTTTATTTTTCATTTCATGAGATAGTGGAAATAGCTTTATATATATATATATATATTAACAAAATGATTGAAAAATTCCTTTCACACAACACCAACATGGATTTCACTACATGGAACACTAACTTTGCTAGCGCTACAGGTAATACAATGTTGGCATGCGCTATATAGATCACCGACTTGGCGTTCATTACATGAAATACTGAGTTTCTATGAACCATCATGTTATTATTAAAATTATTTAAGAGAGATAGTTATATGATATCTATTAAAACATAGAAATATGAATAGTAATAATTATTTTCAAATATTTTTATAATGGTTTTATATAAATAAAACATATTTTCAATGAAAAAACTAATTTTTTGTATGTTCTTTGTATGTTTAAAAATTCTATTTTCTCGAATGAACTTCTTTTCTTGTCATTTTATAAAGAAAACAAATAATTTTAAAAAAAATTGAAATTTATTTGATAAAAAACATCAGTTTTGAATTTTTAATTTATAAATTATCTTAGGGTAAATTTTTTGGATTTTAATGACAATCTTCATTTTTTGAAGAATAGTGAATAATAATGCATTTTGGTTAATAAATTATTTTTCATTCAAATAATTATTAACGATAAATTATAATTTAAATTTGTTTTAAGGCACGATTATATCAATTATAAATATATTAATACAATTTAATTCATTAAAATAAATTTCACATTGAAATTGAATATAAAAACTTAAGAAACCTTTGAAAATATTTCTAGTTTAAAAACTTGTTATCTCATCCCGTCTATGGGATTAACATTTATCATAATTTTTAAAAATTGGTAAATTGAATTTTTAAAAATAAATATAACCCATTTTAATAAGCTTAATATTTATTTTATAACTATATCATCTTAATTTTGGACCCAAAATATTAGCAAATGTGGTTAAAATTAATCACATTGATTAAGGTCAAATTAAGCTTAATTAGGGACAAAACCATAATATCATGTTCCTAAATGAACAATACACTTATCCAACATTAATTGTATGTCCATATTTCATCCATAAACCAGAAATTATTTTTTTGGTTGGTTTTTATGTCTTTTTTATGTAATAACATGTGTACACTAAATTTTCTTTCAAAAATTCCAAGTGAGTTCTTTCCTGTCCCTATAAAAGGCCACCAACTCTCCCACTTCTTAACACCTCTAAAACAACATAGTTCCTGGAAACATCTAACCTACACTTAACAATATCCCTCCCTTACTCCTATAATCCTTATATTTATAATCATTCTATCGAATTAATCCTTTTGGAACAAACCGAAATGTGTTACCTGATTAAGAGGTAACACCTTCTCTCAAGCTCCATTATTAATTTTTCATTCTCCACCCTCCAATCTCTTAGTTCCATTCTTGTAAAAAAACAATACCCTCAATATAATAGTTTGTTTTTATGAAATGTTTTGAACTAACACTTACACACACCTCCATCTAATGGTTAACGTACATACTATTTACGTGTACAACAAACTACCACCTCACTAAAGGATGATTGTCATTTTTCCATTACTGCCTCTCAAGTTGAACATTATGATGGATAAAATGTTTGTTTATTTTATATATTATATTTATTAATTCATTAATCATTTGTATTTATTTTTCAAAAAATAATTTTTTGCTTTCTAATTGATGTAAATACAATAATTTTATTTGAGGAAGTGTAGACCACTACACCCTCAATGCGATGTGATTCATTCACACACTATGTGGAATGTATTGAGGATTGGTTTGATGAACTTATATGATATATATTCTATAATAATTCTACATTAAAAAAATATAAAAATATAAAAACATATACATACATATATATATGTCTTTTATTTCTTTCTTTCAATACGATAATAAAAATGGAAACAATGTTCATGCGTTCGTATGACTTACCATCTCCATGCATAGTGTATTCTATTTTCATACATATATATTATATAGATTATTATAATAAAAATATAATTAATATCAATGATATTAATATCATTATTTATATTCTTTAATCGTGATATAAGCATAAGGACCAATGATATTACAAAACAAGACACATGTGAAGATCAAAGAGAATATTACCTGATGTGAAACCTTAACGTAGGATTGTTAAAAGGTTTGTAATATAAGGTCATAATAAAACCATATATGGTATTATATATAATAATATGGTTATTTAAAATATTTATAATAAATATATATTTATTACTCATATGTTTTGAATGAGTACAATGATTGCCGAGATATAAGTTAAGGGGATTTCATCTCACTTTTCATTTCCATGAGATACATGATTTATTCACCACACATTCCTTTTGTGTTGTGTGTTTACTTACCATGGATGTATTAAATGATTCATATAAATAAATTTATTGGTATATATATATCCATTTTATTATCTTTATTTAATGAGGTTTATGTCTCAAAAGTTACGAAACTGGTAAAATAATTTTGTCTCAATTTCTTTTATTTGAGACTCTTGTTTTGTTAGGCACCTAATTTTTTTGAGGGTTATATACTTCCATTTTAAATTTTTATAATGAATATCATAATTTTCATGAAATTTTATGATTCATTGAATTTTATTTTACTAGATATATAATATTATCCCATGTTACCATGTTATAAGAGTTTATAGACACAAAGTCACCACTTTTTAAGATTGTTTATGTTAATTATTTCGTTGATGAATTATTAAGATATTTATCTCAAGAAAATTCATGAATTTTATTATTCTTTATATATTCATAATATAATAAATTATTGGTACCATTTTTATACTCTTTGGTACTAAAGATAGTTAATTATGTGTTTTTAGTAAGTATTGACTATACCCTACCTTCTATTTCAAATATTCAATTTTTAGAAACCATGTTTTATAAAAGAGTTTCCAATATTATTATAATAATATCATATGATCATTAAAATAAAGTTTTTCCCTTTTCCTTGTACCAATTTTTAAATGAATCTTCTTGTCATTTTATGATCAAGGAATTTTCCAAACCTTTTTACCATGATAAAGAATTATTCATTTTACATTATATGACATGTAAAAATTTACCTACCATCATTTTAGTGAATCTTACTTTGAATTTTTAAATGGATAATTTGATAGAATGTTTTTTAAGTATTTTAAAGTAATGGTTTTTTTAAATGTATTCAATCTCCTTTTAAAATATTTCATAAAAATGGTTCTCAAAACGTTTTCAATCTTATTTTTTATGTTTTCCAGGAAAATAATTTTCAAAACATTTTCAAGATTTATTTATATTTTGTAAATATATTTTCAAGAAAAATGGTTTTAAAAATTTTATAAGTGTTTTTAATATGTTTTCACTGTATTTTCAAATAAATTGTTTTCAAAATGTTTTCATGCTTTATTTATATGTTTCAATGTTTTTTCAATGAAATGTTTTTCAAAACGTTTTTCAGATTTATTTAAAAAAATTCAGAGTTTTTTCAAATAATTTTTTTTAAATGTTTTGAATATTATATTATAATTTATCAAAGAAAATGGTTTTCAAATGATTCATATGCTTCCCTATAAATTTAATGTTATTTTATAACAAAATTATTTTCAAATGTTTTTATGTATTTATAAAAAAATTAAAAGAAGAAGGGATATTTTCCTCAAGTCACATTTTTGAAAGACATTTCAAAATTATTTTCCATCTAAGATAAGAGTTGTTGATGTCACTCATACCTTTATAGGAAATAATATAATGTTTCCCTTCATATTATTTCTCTTATTGGATTATGTTTTTAGGGAATGATGTTTATGAAACATGTTTATCTTTCATGGTTTAAATGCTTTTAAAACACACTTCTTTTCACTGGTTACGTTTATGAATAAATGATTAAGAAACCTATCTTTTTTCCATAAGTTATGATATGATTAAATTTTTATAATACCCACATCATTTCATGTGTTATGATATTATGTTTTATAAATATTTGGAACATTTATGTATGAATTCATTATGTGATGGCTAGGACCTATATCTCCCTCCAACGCATTGGGTAATGATTTATATCTCTTGAGATAGACTAAAATGGTCTTGGGAATGAACCTTGACTAATAAGAAGGACATGGGAGTGAACCATAACCACCAAAATGGAATGAGGGGTGAACTCATGCTACTATGTTAGCCATGGGAGTGAACCATGACTAGTAGGATGGTATATGGAGTGAACTCGTACTACCCAGATTGTCTTGGAAGTAATTCCTTGGCTGCTATGGAAATCATATTTTATAACTATGTGTCTTCCACAATTACATGTTTTATTCCAATTTTATGCTTTCATGGATTATGTTCATTATTTCCTTATGATTAAATCCTTATAAACTACAATTCTTTATTCCATAATTCAGGTATATGATATTTGATATGCAGGGTATGATATTCTATTTTTATGATCATGTTTTCATACCCTTATGATCATAATTATAATTACATATCTTCTTTATTTACCCTTACTAATCATTTCAACTCACCCATTTTTATTTATCCTTCCCTTTTTTATGAATAATGGTTTTATGTTGATGTAAAAATGGTGGACATCATTATGGTATATATTAATGATCTTTCATGATGATAAAATATTTTGATTCCATGTTTCCAAATACACTAAACTATTACAATCCCGGGGAATTTATTTTTTTAATGTAATAAATATTAAACTAAAATTATTTAATATCCATTTATGATAATCATGGTATCTATAAACTTTATTCTTCTATCTCTCCCTCTCTTTTATTCTAAAAGTGAAATTTCCGTCTATGATGTGTTAAATTAAGGACATCGTTGTCTATGCACATCCATTTTTGTTTAACGCATTCACAGATGATAATAAATCCATTATAATGGTTGAAACATAAATTCAATGTTATGTTACAAACATATTTATGTTTTGTAACTAACATATATACATAACACTAAATGATAAAATCAAACGAGTTCGTTGTGATCGAAAAACCACCAAAATTAACCTAAAATGGTCATCATTAACATTCATCCAATGAGTCCTATTCATTCTATATATCCAAATTCTTTAAAAGATAATTTAAATTTTTTTACGATAATTAATAACAAATCATAAAAATTCTAGATATTTATTTTCATTTTAAATGATCTTCTATTCATGTAATCAACTGAACTGATCATGAAATCTAAGAAAATGAACACTCATGAATTATGAAATTAATATCTATAACTCCTAAAAATCCATAAATGAGCTCAATAAAACCATAATGAATCAAATTAATGTTTAAATGTTCTATATTTTTTAATTAATTAATCTAATGTGGTTATTCAATGTATTAATACTAAGAATGAATTCAGACATAAGGTTAGGAGAGTTCTCAATCCCAGTTCTCTTTCTTCAGGTTTTCCCTCTTTCACTCCATTTTCTATATGAATATAATTTATATATAATTTTTTATACATTATATTACCTTTTTAAGGATATATAGGTTTTATATATGATTTTTTGACAAAAAAATGTATTAAAAATAACTCTTCTTTCAAAAAGACACACCTTTTACTTCTTGAGACTGATTCTTCTTCACTCAAGGTTGAAGATTCTTCTGTCAAGTATTTTTTTCCTATTTAATTTGGGAACCCAAAGTTTATTAATGTATTATTTATGAAACAAAACCCTTTTTTTCTTTGGGTTACTTTATCTCTAATATTTATATATGTTATATGTGGCATGAATGATAATGTAAATGTTATGGTGTGATGGGTGCTCACAGAATTATATAGCATAATGTAAATGTCAGGATGTGATAGTTGTACCCAGAATTATATAGTGATCCAATTTATTTGGTAATGTGATTTATATCATGAGAAAAGTTAAATATTCAATAACATGATGATAACATTGTACAAAAATATGTGTGGTATCTGACCACTAAGACATGATGTTCCATTTTCTTGAATTTCTACAATTAAGACCATTATCAAATGTTTACTATAATGATTATTATGATGTTGTTGTGATTATTATCACCCCATGTTATATTATTTCATGTTCTGATATATCCCTTTACTGGGATTTTCACTCATCCCATTTTGATGTATATCCTCAAGTGCTCACTTGTACCAAGGAGAATGTGAAGGCCACTAAGAAGGTAGAGAAAACGGAATTAAATAAATTCTTAGGTTTTATTTTGTAAATTTTATGAAATTTTATAATTTTACCAATAAATTAAGTCTTTTTATACTAGTTGTGTAATGATTTTATGATTTTTACTATTAAAATTATGTAATAGTAATGTAAGAAAAAGCAGGGTCACTATAGAAACCTTAAATTTTTTCTCTATTTTATCTGCATTCTTAGAAGGATGTTTCATTTATGGTTTGAATAGTGATTATTTTTCATCATAAGACCTTGATTCAATTCTCTAGAGTTAGTAGAAATATGATGAGTTCATAGTAACTCAATAAAATATTTATGGTGGGAAGTCTTTTAATGGTTGGTCTCTCTCTTTAGTTGATGTTCATAGTTTTGGTATTGGGTTTTCATCCTAGTATCAGTGAGGATCTCTATATTTTGGAATTACATTGTTTTATATTGTCTATTCATCCAAGAAAAAAGAAGATTTATTATGACCTGAGATGAAAATTCTGGTGGCTGAGTTTGAAGTGTGACATTACAAATAATGTGTCACACTAGTACACCTGCCAGAATGTAACGAATATGAAACACTCTTGTTTTCTCTAAAGAATTTTGATTCCAGTTTGAAAATGGTATGAGGTATCCAGAGACATTGTTTTTAGATCACCACTGACTCCCCTAGGATGGAATACTATCTAGGTGGTGGTTGATCAGTCAACAAAGTCATCTCATTTCATTCTGATCAGAGACACCACTAAATTCAAACATCTAGGTAAGAAGTATATGTAGTAGATTATGTAGTTACATGGGGTTCCTTATTATATTTATATATAGAGGGATCCTATGTTTACTATGTGGTTTTATAAAATCATCCATTAGGATGTGGGGACTTAGGTCATGTTGATTAAAGTATATTACCCCCAAATAAATGGTCAGATTGAGCGTGCAATTCATATCCAAGAGGATATTCTATGTGCATGTGTTCATAATTTTGGTGTATCTTCGAATATCCATCTAGAGTTTTTTGAGTTTTCATAAAACAAAAATTATCAGTCTTCGATTAAAATGAATCCTTTAAAAGATCGGTATGGTATCCCATTGATGTCACCTACTTCTTTTAGAAGAGGTGGTGATAATTCTTTGGTGAGACCGAGTTTGGATTAGGGGACATTTGTGAGGATTAAAAATATAAATCAACACCTTATTGCAACATAGATTCGATTGAAGTATCATTAGTATAAGTTATGTCTTCCATTTTAGGTTCCCATAGGTGATTGGTTTTTCTTGAATATTTCTCCTCGATTGGGTCAATTATATCTTGGAAAAAAAGAAAGTTGTATCTGAGAAATGATGGACTATATGAGGTCACTGAGAAGCTTGGGATGTTTTCATATCAGCTAAAATGTCTTTTTTTTACTGAAATTAGTGATCTTTTCTATATATCATATCTCATAAAGTACGAAGATGATCTTTCTCACATTCTAGTTTTGGTAGATATTGAGTTACATCCATATTTTTCAATTGTGGAGAATCTAGTGTAGATCATTTACTCCCAATTGAATTTATTAAATGGGAAGTCAATTTCATGGGTTACATTGCATAGGAAGAATAGATCAAATACTGATGAGGCTTGGGAGCATGAGTCGTTGATGAGGGAGTAGTGTACTCAAATCTTCACTAGACTTCATTCATCCACATGACTTACCAAGGTGGGAATGTCCTATGTTGGGTAGTTTTAACATATTATTACCCTATTTTAGGTAAAAGTATTCTTTTTTCTTATTTCCCTATTTTATTGGATGTGTCTTGGGACTTCTAAGGATAGAGAATTTTTTTTTGAGAAAAATGACATAATTTTTGGGGATGTATGTTTGTTTGAATTAATGGAGTTTGGGTAAAAACGTGTAATGTATTTTTTGGGTTCTACCCGAGTTCCAAGAATGCATGAGGTGGTTTATGTTTTCCTATAAGAATATGTTATTTTTGTTATCATCAAGGGATTTACACGTCATGTAAGGAGTATAAAACATGTAATTATTTCAAAGATCATGTCATGAACTAATTACACCTCATGAAATATTAGACACCATGTAAATATTATGCTCTGAGTAATGCTAGAAATTCGGTTTTTAATAAAAAGGGAACATGTTTCATGTCATCTATGATCCACATGGATTTCAAAATGTGTAAAGGGATTTCACACCATGTAACTGTTTTTCACATGGATTTTAGTGTTTCATACAAGTGATATGTTTATTAATTCAATGTACAGACTCCTTTGCCTCAGCCTAGAGCTCCTCTATAGTGATTTGGGGAACCCCAACCCTTCTAGATGGGTTTGTTCAACCTTTGAACTTCATGGTTGTGCTTGATGTCTCATAGCGTGAGTAATTGTTTATTCTTCTTCATTGCATTTGATCACGATGTCTCCATTGTATTGAATTATCATATATATTTATCTGTTGTGTTGTTTCCCTTATTTGCATCCAATATCCACTATGTGATCATTTTTGGAGGCCACTCCATTATTGGATGTGGTACTATGGATGTGAGTTCTGGAATTATATCTTTTTCACACTTTTATTACAACTGTTCTATTAAATTGAATAAATTATATGCTGTTTAGATTGATTATAGGGACTCTATTTATAGGTTCTATTTTTCCTACAAGTGGATCTCATTGTGGGTGTGTGATGCTGATTTTTTTGGTAGGTTGTTCAGTTTCTATCTTGTGTTGGTTAAATGAATTGATCAATTTTATATGAATTGTTTAATTAAATGAATTCGAATGATGGACTGATTTTATTTGTGTCTGTGGAAATTTTTTTTTGATAAATGATGGTATTCCTCTAGTTTAAGTAAATAAAAGGGGGTTTTCAGGGCATTGTGAAATAGTTTTATAAAATAGTTTTCAGACATTGATATGATGAAATGGTTTGATTAAATATTTTGGAAAATATATCACATGGGATTCCTTGGGTACATAAGTTGATGGTTTAATAATAGAATTATTCCACTATAATGGAGGTTAACTCATGGTCTATTCCTATGCTCCCTAGAGATATTGTTCTAGGGAATTGATAGAGATGTTGGGATGATTTATTTTTAGGCTTTACATCTTCTCTCTAGACTCGATACAAACATATAGAGTCTTGACACATGCACAAGTGTCTTTTTTACGCACCAATTTCATAGCTATCTTGGACTAGTGTGATCTTTATAAGGATGTTACCCATTCTTTTTGCCTACATTGTGGTATTTTTTCAGACGATTTTGATTGTATTTCCAGGGATTAGATATGATATTTTATGTATAGTTTGTTTTTACATGATATATCTTTTTTGATATATTTATATGAAATTACTTGAAATTGATTTGTTTAATTTATTTGGAAGTGTGAAAAAAGGGTAAAGTAAAAATATTTCCATGCTTTTGATATAAAAATGACTAAATTATATATCATTATTAGTTTTCTTTAATGTTGGGAATGCATGGAATATTGGGAAGAGGATTTTTCTGAAACACATAGGTGGGTCTATACTAAGCCTATTAGCCCACACCTTGCATACCCCTTCATTAGTGCATAGATCTAATTATGTATTTCAATGTAGGAAAATGGAATGATTCAAAGTGAGGTAATGAGGTTTTCAGTTATTTTAGTTTAGGTATCTAGATGGTGAGATGGTTGGAGTTTACCCATGTTATAAAATTGAGACTTTTGGAGTAGATGATTAGCTTTTTAATCCTTTATAGTGAAAGTTATCTCTAGGAAATTATTTTTTCTACCATTTCAGTTGTGTCACTTCCATTATTTTCTTTGTGTTATGGAATATATATGTATTAATTTTTTATTCCACTATTTTATTTTCTACATGTTTATATATGTCTTGTTGTGTTCTTAAGATTCAGTGGAATCATTCCCTCTATTTGATGTTGAGTCCCAGGTGTTGGGGAGGAGAGTGATGGCAAGAAGGGGGTGAATTGCCTTTTAATAAATAATTAACAAATTAAAATCAAAGTAAAAAGTGTGGCGAAAATAAAAGAGGCAAGACACAAAACTTGATAACGGAGTTCGGCTTAAACCAAAGCCTGCGTCTCCGCTCCCAACTCAACCATTGAGAGATTTACTACCGCTTGCTTTTTAATGGTTTTAGCAAGAAACCCACTAGACTTTAAGGTAGTCTAGAACCTATTACAACTTGCTTTTAATGGTTGAGAAAGAACCCACTAGCCTTCTTATAGGTGAAGGCTAGCTCACCTATGACTCAAGCCTTTTAAAGGGAAGGCTTGACTAACCTCTTCACACCTTGAAGGTGGTGTGAAAACCAAACAAAAAGGAAGATGAGAGAAAGAGGGGTTTGTAGGCACAAACCCAAATTGATGCTCAAAAAGATAAATAATGAAAAATCGTAAGAGTAGAAGCCTTGGGCGCCAAAGGATTGATGAAGTTGATGAAGATATCTCCCAAGCTTCTTTGATGGTGCTCCTTGGATGTGGAAGTGGGTTGGAGCAATTGAGGTTCCTTGAAAGAATCCGCCGGAGGTTTTCCAATTGATGAAAAATGTGTCTGTTGGCTTCCGTTGGCTTGGTTATGGTTCCACTCATGTTATGGGGCTTCCTAGTCCTTTATTTATAGAGGGGGAACCCTCATATGGTCGTTCGGGGTCTTCGGAGCGGTTGGAAAAGTCTTCGGAGCCGTTGGGAGCAGGCTGGTCAAAGCCCAACGACTAGTTTGACTGGCTCCATCGGCTGACCGGTACAGAGCCACTGGTTGACTGGTGCTTAGGAAAATGGAGAGGTCTTCTGCCCAGGCACCACCGGCTAGCCGGTTAGGAGGCCACCGGTTGGCCGGTGGTGAGACAGTAGGTGTCCCTTCTGTCTGGGTTCCACCGGCTGGCCGGTGATGGGACACCGGTTGGCTGGTGGTCTGGACAGAGGGGATGCCTTCTGTCAAGATTCCACCGGCTGGCCGGTGGTCATCCACCGGTTGGCCGGTGGACTGAAATCAGTCCACTTTTGCCTTCTGGCTTTCTTGGCCCAATTCCTCGGCAACCTGAAATCATGCCTATCATCCAAAAACACTTAAAACAAGATTAGATAAATTAGAGAGTGATTGTGATCATGAAAATTAAACCACGAGGGGTACGAGAGGTACAACAATCTCCCCCTATTTTGATGATCACAATCACCAAAACAAGCAATGTAAAAGACTGAAATGAAAGGCATGCTTTAAAGGATAAATTGAAAAGTAAAGCAAAGCATGAGAGAAAGATTTATCCTCCAATCAACCAAGAATTTCTCCCCCTTTGTGATTATCAAAATAGCACGGGGCATAAAACTTGATTGAGGGAAAGGATTGAAAAACAAGATAGAGATTTTAAACCAATTGAAATTTTTGAAATTTAAAGTTTTGAAATGAAATTTTTTAAATTGAAAGTTTTGAATTGAAAGTTTTGAATTAAAAAACGCAAAAAGGCTTAGACGATCCTAACTCCCCCTAAATAAAAACAACAAATCACCGGGGAGAGGATTTTAGAACCGAGACAAATTTTGGTTCGGAGAGGCTCGCTAAAAGGGATTTTTCAATCCAAACTTGTCTAGTGGCGGGTCTTTTCCTATGAAATTCATTATTAAAGGAAATGGTTTTGGGCCTTCCATACCGGGCATTTTTGCAATCGCACTCATAAATTAAGTGCCCGGGTTTTTTACAATAGTTGCAATATTTATATTGGGAGCTCCCCCTTACAAAAATAGTAGGAGCATGGGAAGAGGAAGCTTTCTTGGAATAGCCAAGCCCTTGGGTGGTTCTAGATATGCATTGGGAACCAAGGAGCTTCGAAAGGTTATGTTCACCTTCGGTGAACTTAGCTAGGGATTCCCTTAAATCCATGATTTTTGATTCCATAGAATCAACATCGGGAAGGTTTTGGATCTTGAGGGACAAGTCTTCCTTCTCTTTGAGAAGTTGATCCTTTTCGGAAGAAATAATTTTGAATTTCTTTTTTAAGGCAATAAATTTGGAAGAAAGTTCGTGAAAACCTTCCTCCAATTGATCTCTCGCATTTGGAGATCCTCGTAAGATAAATGATTGAATGAATTGGAAGAGCAAGAGGAAGAGGAGTCGGAAGAGGTTACCTCATGAAATGCCATTAGACATTTTTTACCGTTGTCTTTTAAGGAGGAGGAGGATGATGAGGAGCTATCAATCCAAGTGTCCTTGAATGCCTTTTTCTTTTCCTTTTGCTTGGCCCTTGTCTTGTGGAGTGGGCAATCGGGCTTATAATGGCCTTTCTTGCCGCACCCATAGCATGTTACCTCGGGCTCGGATTTTTCGTCGGGTTGAGCCTTGCGGGATTTCTTCTTTTTGTTCTTCTTTATGAATTTGTGCATCTTGCGAGCAAGGTTCTCGATTTCTAAATCACCGCTTTAAGAAGAAGAAGATGAGGAGGAGGAGGAGCTTTCTTCCTTTTGAACTTTGAAGGCAATGTTCTTTGGAGTTTTGATGAGTTTGCCTTCCTTTTCTGCTTGCCTCCTCATGGTGATCTCGTAGGTCATGAGGGATCCGATGAGCTCTTCGACCGGCATGTTCTCGATGTCTTTTGCTTCTTGAATTGCCGTGACTTTCGGTGCCCATGAACTTGGTAAGATCCAAAGGATCTTCTTGACCATTGTTTCTGCAGACACATCATCACCAAGGGACTTTCTCCCATTGCAAACATCAGTAAAACGTGTAAACATGTCAGTAATATTTTCATATGGATGCATGGTAAAAGACTCAAAATCTTGAAGAAACATATCCAATCGAGTATCCTTAACTTTGTTGGTCCCCTCATGGGTAACCTCCAAAAGTTTCCCGATTTCATGAGATGAAGTGCATGTGGAAACTCGATTGAATTCATTACGATCAAGGCCGCAATGAAGAGAGTTCATGGATTTGCCATCAAGCTCGAAATTTTTAATATCGGCTTGGGTCCATTTGGATTCATCGGGAGAAGAGAGAGAGTAACCATGCATGACAATTCTATAAATAGGATAACCTATACTTCTAAGAAAAGTGGTCATGCGGGTTTTCCAATAAGTATAGTCGGTTCCATCAAAGAATGGAGCACGACCCAAAGAATAGCCTTCGGGGGCGAAAGAAGTTGAAGCCATCACAAAGGATCTTTAATTTGAAACCGGTGAAGGTATTACTCAAATTTTTCCTTTGATACCAAGTGTTGGGGAGGAGAGTGATAGCAAGAACGGGGTGAATTGCCTTTTAAAAAATAATTAACAAATTAAAATCAAAGTAAAAAGTGCAGCGGAAATAAAAGAGGCAAGACACAAAACTTGATAACAGAGTTTGGCTTAAACCAAAGCCTACGTCTCCGCTCCCAACTCAACCGTTGAGAGATTTACTACCGCTTGATTTTTAATGGTTTTAGCAAGAAACCCACTAGACTTTAAGGTAGTCTAGAACCTATTACAGCTTGCTTTTAATGGTTGAGCAAGAACCCACTAGCCTTCTTACAGGTGAAGGCTAGCTCACCTATGACTCAAGCATTTTAAAGGGAAGGCTTGACTAACCTCTTCACACCTTGAAGGTGGTGTGAAAACCCAAACAAAAAGGAAGAGGAGAGAAAGAGGGGTTTGTAGGCACAAACCCAAATTGATGCTCAAAAAGATAAATAATGAAAAACCGTAAGAGGATAAGACTTGGGCGCCAAAGGATTGATGAAGTTGATGAAGAGCTCTCCCAAGCTTCTTTGATGGTGCTCCATGGATGTGGAAGTGGGTTGGAGAAATTGAGGTTCCTTGAATGAATCCTCCGGAGGTTTTCCAAATGATGAAAAATGTGTCAGTTGGATTCTGTTGGCTTGGTTATGGTTCCACTCATGTTTCGGGGCTTCCTAGTCCTTTATTTATAGAGGGGGAACCCTCATATGGACGTTCGGGGTCTTCAGAGCCGTTGTAAATGTCTTCGGAGCCGTTGGGAGCAGGCTGGTCAAAGCCCAACGGCTAGTTTGACTGGCTCCACCGACTGACCGGTACAGAGCCACCGGTCGGCCGGTGCTTAGGAAAATGGAGAGGCCTTCTGCCCAGCCACCACCGGCTAGCCGGTGAGGAGGCCACTGGTTGGCCGGTGGTGAGACAGTAGGTGTCCCTTCTGTCTGGGATCCACCGGCTGGCCGGTGATGGGACACCGGTTGGCCGGTGGTCTGGACAGAGGGGATGCCTTCTGTCAAGATTCCACCGGCTGGCCGGTGGTCATCCACCGGTTGGCCGGTGGACTGAAATCAGTCCACTTTTGCCTTCTGGCTTTCTTGGCCCAATTCCTTGGCAACCTGAAATCATGCCTATCATCCAAAAACACTTAAAACAAGATTAGATAAATAAGAGAGTGATTGTGATCATGAAAATTAAACCACGAGGGGTACGAGAGGTACAACACCAGGTGCAAGATAGAATCCCATGGGGATCCAGAAATCCCTTCAAGTAGATTATTGATTAGCTCAAATACCAGTTCAAGATGGTGTTTTGGTCAGGTTTTTCACATGAGTTACTATGTGTAAATTGTTTTTTGATTCTATTTTTTTTATATTATTGGATAGTGATTTTAGATGGTGATGTTTCATGTACATTGTCATTGTATGATTTTCCATATGGGTTATTCTCAAAGATTTTTTGTGAACCCAAAAACTGAATAAAACATTTTTGTTTCACATGAATAGCCAAAAAAGATACATTAACCAAGTTATTAATTTTTGGATACATGTTACAAACATTTACAGGATTGGTGTAAGGATGATCAAACCATGTGGTAAATTTGAAAATAGTTTAACATCCCTTTTTGTTTTTTTGACCACTGGACCATTGTATTTCCTTGAGTGGTTTATCAAGAGGAATGGTATCAAGGATGGTATAGTATTATGTTGATATATCAAAACTATATTTTGTTTCAAGGTTTTGGTATGCCATTACTTATGTGATTATTAGGTAACTAATTTTTTGTAGACAATTTTTGTTCCATGAAAAATAAATGGAGTCTTGGGGAATGTTGGAAAACTAAATATGTTTTTTTGTATAATTTATTCATTATATTTTGTATTATCCTAAAATATGTGAAGTTTATTTTTTTAAAACTATTTTTATTTATAATGGAATTTTGAAAAATATAGAGTGGTTTTTTAGTAGTGGTTAGTTAAAAAATGAAACCGTTATATTAATTTTATGTAATTTTAAATTGGGCGTGTTTTAAAATAAAAAAACATTAAAAATGTCATTAATAGGGTTATTTCTTTTAAAAAGAATGTGTGGTTTAAAATACAAATTTTCAAGATTTATTGGTTCATGATATCTTATGGGTGTTTAAAAAGGTGTTTGGGTTTTAATGTTTTATAAGGTAATGTTTTTTGAGATAGAATGTTGATTTTAAGATACAATTTCTAATTTGATTTTGATTATTTGAAATATAATAGAAATTTTTGAAGTATATTTAATATTCCTTAAAAAATATGATGATTCGTTTAAAAATGAATTCTTTTATTTTATCAGGATGATCCAATATCCGGACAGGGAAATTCCCAAAAAAATTATTAACAAATATAAAAATAACTGAGTCAGGTGTTATATGAGACTTTACAAATAAGGGATCGAACTACCCCATGCATGTCATCATCCACCCTGATGTGAAATATTTAGGGTCCCAGAAAGACCAATACAGTATTTTTTTTATAATTTCCCTATTGGTTATTTCATACTCTACTAGTTTTCTTCTCGATGAACATGGGAGACATTAAAATTGATCTGGATGGCATGATTAATACATTCAATCCAAAGAGGAAGGATTTTTTTGTGGAATAGTCCGAGTCCTATCTTTCAATGCAATGGCAGCAGTTTCAGAGTTATACTCAACCATGAAATTTTTTCACTTAAAACACACAAAATGGTTGATGGAAATCATCATTTACCATAACTCTTCTATTTATGCATTCCCAATTCCAATATAATTAATGAAACAACATTTAAGAAAATAATATTTGTTCCATAAATACCTCCAAAACCTGAGGGTCCTCGTGCCCCAATTGTCACACCATTTGCATTGAATTTAATCTAAGTATCAATTGGCAGGATCTATCTCACATATTTTAGGAACAAGGGCTATTTTTGTCTAACTAAAACTCCTAGAAGTCATACATTTCACATAGCATCCATAGAATTATGCATTATCCCCTTTTTCATTCTTGTTATAGCTTGAACCTCATTGTGCATGGTAATTAAGTGAACATGAGATGATGGAACATGCCACTCAATAACAGCTCCATTACTTGCCTTCTATATTGAGTAAATAATAGAGGTAGTTGCAAAATGTATGAGATGGGGTACCTACTCTTTTTACAACATGAGTAATGAAATACAAGGGGTTTGTGAACTACCTATCCTCCACCCAGGTCCAAACCGATAATACAGCCATCATAATTACACAGTTTCTAGATAAAGAAATAATTTATGAATTGGTTTTTTGTAGTATCTTCTACTCTAAGACACTGATGACATGTCGAGATGGTTCTTTTTTCAGCTTTCCTCAACTAGTCAGGCACTGGTACCCTATTTTTCTATAGTTTCAAAAGATATTTGTACCTCGAAGGTTGAATATAGTGCACTTTCATCTTTTATATCTATCATGGTATAATTTTGTTCATCATCTATTTATATTGAAATATTATATAACATTATATAATCCATTGATTTTTTTTATTCTAGACAAGAGTGTTAGTGTGAATGAATGTATGGTGCTGAATTTTCCACCATGACCTGTGTGGGGGAAAAGTCAAGGTTGTTGTAAGTAACCACGAACTCTTTAATTTTCATCTATAAATGATCATATGGGATAATAATATGATAATTTAGTGTACCATAAAGAAAATAAGTGGTCCAAAAATTCAATTCAGATTCTCTATAGACCATCAATTTATTATTTAGCTTTATATCATTGAAAAAATTATTCACTAAAGGTGCAACCAAAGAGTCAATATAATAGTTCAAATTGTCCAACAACCTCCTATAAATATTTCTAAAAATGAAATCACAAGAAGGCTCATTAGTGGGAAATAGATTCCATGTAAAATTTCCAATGATCCCATCATTAAATATTTTTAGGTATTTAATGGAATGTCCCCCATCTCTATGGGCATAATACAGTATTTCAAGGAAACAATATCAAATTTTATTTCAGGAATAGATCCAGTCCAAATGAGGTTATATATAATGCCTTGAAACCCCTTTATGAGGCCTCTAGTTTATCTTTAGATTAATAGTGAGTAGATAAATTTAGAGGCGATGACTAAATTGACAAAATACACCCTTCTATCAAGAGACATTGATTTCCCATTCCATCTAGAAATTCAGATGGCAATACCAAAGCTTATTCCCCTAAGAAATTATCATTTAACAATTCCAAAAATATATTGGAACATAAAAATAGATAAAGGTAAGGGATACATTCTTCAATCCAAGTCTTCAATAAAATATGTTATTTCTTCCCAGAGTGAGCCCATCACCGAATAAAATTATGGATTTTCCCCAAGATATAGCCTTTCCGACCACTTCTTTATAGTGAGTGAAAAGGGAATTATTATCACATATGGTACTATAGGAGCCCTAACCAAAGAGAAGAATGTCATATTCATATATCAAGTGTGATAGAATGGGTTCACCCCTACTATCAATGATTTGTTTATAATGGTCCATCTAAGAAAGTTCATTGATGTATTTGCTCAGGTAGTCTTTATTAATGTACAAGATTAGAACTGAGAGTAGATCTCGTTGAAAAACACCCCTTGTACACTAAATTAATCTTCTATGGGACCCATTAATGATAATGGATATCCTTTCAGATGAGAGGATGACACTTATCAATTTGATAACTGTATTAGAGAATCCATATCTCTTAAGATCACTAAGCATAAAATTATACTTTATGGTGTCAAAATCCTTTGATATATCAATATTAAAGGAAAAGTTTTCCCCCTTAAACTTCCACTTTATTATGTACACACCTTCCTATACTATGAATAAACAATTATGGATGCATCTACTATGAACCAAACCATTTTAGTTTAGGGTGATGTCGTCTAGGAAGAACCTCCCCATCTCGGTGATGAGGATTTTACTGATAATTTTTGGGAAATTGTTCCCAATGGAAACCAGCCTAAAGTCATTTATATCCACAACACTATCTTTATTGGGTATTAATGCAATGAAATTTAAATTCATCTCATGTGTATGGTATGTATGAGTGAATAATTCACTAACCACAATGATTTGGTCAGCCTGTATAATGTCCCAGTAAAACACAAAAAATTTATTTGAGAATCCATCTGGTCCAGTAACACTTTTCATGTTAAGAGAAAAAAAGAGATATCTTAACTTCTTCTTCTTTTGGTGTTTTGAAAAGTTTCTGATTATGCTTCTCACAAATGTTGGAGGTGATGTTATCAACCATCATCAATGTGTTATCAATCCCACAATCTTTATATATCCCACTAATTTATTCAACAACTATATTTGAGATATCATTTTCATATGTTTGTAGATTCCCATTACTACGGATGGAACTATTCCCTATTTTGGATCTCTTCTTCCTATGAAATATGTGGAAGAAACCTTAGTTCATTCCCCCTTTCATAAACCATACGAAATTTAATTTGTTATTTTCAAGCCTCTCTTTAATGGTAAGAAGTTAATCTAGCTTATAATGATCATGAAACTCCTCCCAATAGAGAGTATCTTGTACCCGAGATCTATCATGAGAGTCAAAAAGATGTTGTTCAGAATCCTTTATTTCAGAATCAATCTTAGAGAAGGGGTTTCTAATCCAATCCCTTCATAGCCTCTTAGGATTCTTGAGTTTTCCTACAAGCCTCTGAAGTGGGCTTCTTATTAGAAAAATCTTCAAAGCCTCCAATATAGTTTCTTTGCACCCTAGAGAGACAACCCAAAATGTTTTAAATGAAATAGAAGAGGTAAGAGTCTATTTATCAGTAAATCATCTTCAATATTGGGGTTATGATGAGAATGGTGTTTGGGTAGCATATAACCCGACACTCCATCAAGATCAATCCTATCTTCCAAAAGATCAAACCACATATTTGGTTTACTTTTTTTCAGATCTTTTAAAGTATACCGATTCCATGTATAGTTATCCCCTATAATTTGAACCTCCAAAAAATATAATTGATCAATGAGACAATAAAAATCAAGAGTTCCTTCCCTATTAAAACATAATTAAATAATTTATGCATGTTTCAAAATAGAGTTGAAGCCACCCAAAATATTCCATTTGAGAGTCTCGTTCTTAGAGATTTCCTCAAGATCCTTTGATAGATATATTCTTTAAATATATAATGATGGAGGATAATCATAAAATATTTTAACATTATGACCTAAGATATTAATGGATATGATTATACACTATTATCTCCTATTTCAGGTTAACCATTTTATTTTATAATGCCTATGAATCCATAGGTAATACATTCTATAGTTTTTATAGTTTTTAGAAACAGAGTTTTATCTTATAGACTCACATTTGAATTCCTTATAATTACCAAACAACATATTCTGTTCAGAAAATCCAATAAGCAGTGTTTTGTTTCCCATGATGAAATTCCAATGTGTTTTGGTTGTGAGGGATTTCCATAACCCTTGGAAATTCACATAAAATAGATTAATTTTTTTAGGGATATTCCCATTGTGACAGGTCCTTCATCATGAGCCATATTATCCTAGCCTTTACCTTTCCTCTTTCTGCCTTTATTTTCTCCTTCTTTTGGGGTTATTTCCTTCCGTAAGCCCTCTATAAAAGTAGTTCCTTTTTAAAGGTTTTGTCCAACATTCCTTTCCTAATTTCCATCAGATTACACAAGATATTGTTCATATTCATCATATTCACTCCAAATCCTACCACTTAAAGGAGTGAAGTTATGTTTAGATAGCATAGGATCAAGGTTCTTACCTATTAAAAGATCACCCCGGGTAATCTTAGATGAGGGGACCTCTAAAAAAGTATCCCATTAATTAATAATGTCCGTATTCTGAGGAGTGGAATGATCAAAACATATTGGTGACCCTACTAAGGGAGGAAAACCACCAGTGGCCGATGTAAAAAAGCCCTCAGTCCCCATATTCTGCTAAGGCCCAACTACTTCTATAACATCATAAGATTCCTTGTTTCTGGCCTATGGATTCTCCACTTATAGAATATCAGTGGAACCATCTTCACCTACATTTTAATATAAAAATTTATCCTTATCAACTTTGTTTAAAAGATCATATGAGTTTTGTTCATGGGGTGTCATGAATGAAACATGAAAAACATGATCCTCGGGCTCCTGCTCAGGCCCTTCCCCATTAAATTCAAATGCTGCTTGTGTAGTCCCTACCTCTACAACATGTGTATCATCAAGAAAAGTATGTCAAATTCATATGCAACCATCAAGACTCGAGGTGTTCCCTTCAAGAGGTTCATACTACCCTCTATCATGTTGGGTATCATTAACAGTCACCATTCCCTCAATAGGGTCAATTGGGCTATCATCAGTAATGGGTGAGAAGGCCAAGGTTGGTCATTTCATTCATTAGAAGGGGAAGTAAAAGTTTTTTCTTCATGTTGCAATGAAACATATTGTGTTTCCATAAATATCCCATGTTTGTTCCCGTAGGTCTTATTATAGTCCTCACAAATGCCATTAGTAAGGATATCTACATTCATATTTCCCCTTCTGGCCACAATAGTGCGACCTTAGGCTCCATTGTCATATGGAACAGGTGGTGGGACCTTTTCATTTCACCTCTTCCTTTTACACATATCAACATCATACCCATTAATGTGTCAGAATCCACATTATTTGTCCCTCTTACATTCAGACAAGTTGTGGCCAACAAACCAGAAATTGGTGAAAAATTTTGTCTTCATTTCATACTGAATCTATAGTTTAATGATGTAATCCCTTATAGTAATCAATAATTCTTCCATAAGGGTATGGGAAATTTTTACTTCCACCAAAATACTAGCATAGTTCCCGTAAATTGTATTGTTATTTTGTATATTCACCCTAATAGGATTCCCAACTGTAGAGGAAATGTCCCATTGGATCCGCAGATGCCAATATAACCAATTTAACTTTCAAATTTTGATTCAAACATGAGTCTAGGTGTGTCCTACCATTTCATGGAAAAAATTCATACACCGCTCTTGAATACATAGAAAGCCCGATCTCAAATAGATTGATCAAAAGCTATAGGCTCTTCACTCATTCTCTTAAAAGAGAAAGATGACCTGATAAAATCCATAACACATTTCTATAATCCTCCAGTCATTGATGCCCCCATGTTCACTAATCCTTATTGTGAGATCACTGAATTTCCATAATCTATCACACTTATGTACTAAAAATATATCAATGACAGGGAACCAACAATGGTGCACACACTCCTCCACAGACACTTAATTTTTTGAAACATGCAATATAATACCTTTTTTGGTGATTCTTCATAGGGTGGGGGTAGATTAATTTCTAATAAATAAATATTAGCGATAGATTTGACCATATCAACTATGTTTTTCCTCAATTCAATAACTTTTTTAGGAGTATTATTTTCCACAACCATATTCTTGAAAGCAAGGAGAAATAGATATTGGTGTCCAACATGATCTTCAATTGATGAGATATATTGATTTTAAAATGTAGTAATGTTAATACATTTATCTAGTTTACAATAATTAAGAATTTTGTCGATCTCCCAATGTTATTCCATCATCACCTCACATCAACTATTTTTTTTTTGAAATTCATTTGTCAATATGTTTTCTAAATGTTCTATGGTTTAATTGAGTTTTTTTAAAATTTAATTTCTTGTTTTTATTAATTTTTAATCAGGATATATTCCTTGATTGATGTCAGAACTATTTGATATTGTTGAATATGCATGAACAAGATGGGGTCCATTTCGTTTAAATTAAATATATTACTCCTATAAATGTCTTGAGTAAAGGTATGGTTTTTGTCTTTGTGGTATTTCTCCTTCCCATTTTTTCTATTCTGCTACTTTTCAAGGAATGGTAAGTGTTTCATTCCTCTATTTTTGGTGTTGTGGCATGAATTATAACTATAAAAGGTAGCATTTTTGTTGTTCTTTTTATTTGGAACAATGAATGGTTTCATTAGAAAACTAGGAAAATGAGACTTTTTTTATAGTGGAATTAGGGAGGACCAATTCTTCTTAATGTTTAATAGCATCTTCTGAGAGGAAAAATGTCATGTGAAAATCTTGGTTTTTGGTGAAGATCAATTTTTGGATTCCTATTCGAGGAGTTGGGATAAATTGTTGCTTTTAGGTGTCTTTTATTACTTTTTTTGGATTCCTAATTAGATTCACTTTTATTGTTGTTATTTTTTATGACTATACCTTATTATGTTTTTTGGTTTCTGAGGATGGGTTATAAAGATATTAGTTGGTTGAATTTATTCAATGATATATGTTAGGAAGGTTTGGACATGAGAATACTAGTGTTTATCCCTGGGCAACTGAGGTGTGTTGCTTTTACCTAATAGAATGTGGGATCTATTAGTTTAGTGTTCTAATTTTCGATCACCGTGATTTGTGGTTTCATGATATTGACCCAAAGTTTCACTGAGATGTAGTTGTGTGTCCTAATGTTAAAACTAGGTTGTTACATATTGAGGAATGACTCAGATTGTTTTTTTCTTTTTTTATGTTAGTATGTGAGGGATTTTTAGACCCAATATTTGTGATAATTTTATATTACATCTAATTTTTTATCTTATATGGATATTGGGATGATTTTTTAGTGGTTGGTTGTCATTAATGGGAATTTTTTGTCTCCCTTAGTGGGTTTTGAAATATTGGTAGCTTCCATGATGCTGTCTAGGAAGAATTTTTTTCTACTATGTCACTATTTTATACAAATTCTAAATAATGTTGAGACCTAAGTTATGTCTCAGTTCTCTTAACAATATGTTTAAAAGGTCATGCATTGGATAATTTCTTAAGTTTCATGATGTTTTTTCAGGATTTATCAAGTAATTTGAGGGAAAAAAAATTAAGAAATACATCTTGTTATATATTTTATAGATACTATAAGATTAATTATTTTGTAATATTCTACATTAACCTAAGAGATTATGAGGAAATATAGTGGTATGGTGGGGATAATTATGACAACATTGTGTCACTGTAATTATTAAAAAAAAATCATTTTGGGGTAATTTAAAATTTTATTATTTTATAATTTTATTTTCAAATTTATAATGTTTTTATATAGGTTCATATTTAGTGAACAATTAAGGGATACAATGTGAGTAAATATTATTTAGTGATATATATGAAGATAGTGAGCCCTTACATAGTGGTGTCATGGTTTTTTGAACATCCTAAGATATCCAAAGGAAAAGTGAAACTCAATTTGTGTGGTTATGACTCATATGTTTGGTGAATGTTTAGGGGACACTATGTGTCCAAACTGTGAGAGGTTAGGGGGTCCATTTAGTAGATCCCAAATATTTGGTTCATTTTTTTCTAACTATACTACCTTACTATACATATTTCCTCACTCTAAAAAAGTGTAAAAATTTTTAAATTCCCCTACTATCTTTTATGGAATTTTTAATTTCATTTAACCTCATCATTTTTATTTAATTTAGGGTGCATGAATGGGGAAGTCTCCCTCCCCATGATATTGAAGCTAATATTCCTCTCCTTCATTTCAAGTAGATCGTTGATGTAATCTCATTTATCTTGATTCATTTCAATTTCTCTTTCTCCCATTATACTCTCCACTATATTTTCCATCATTCACAACTCCCATTGACGTTGAAATTTAGGTTTAAAGTATGGGATGCCTGTTATAATGGGGATCCAAATGTTTAAGGGTTTGAAAGGGAATCGGTTTTATTAATTATTCATTTTTCATTAAATAAAATTTTTATGATTAATTTAAATGTTAATGAGGTAGGCGATTCTATTTCATTACATTATATTTAATGTAAATATATTCATAAATGTTTTAAAATTCAATTTATCCTAAATTCAACACATTTCAATTACCCAGGATGGGTTTAAAAGGTTTTCTTCACTTGGAATATAAGGGATTTCATGCATAGTGTTTGGTAAAATGGTTTATTATCCCTTTATAATGATTTTACATGTTAATAAAAAAAAATTTGATAATTATTTATGTAATAATATATTTTTAATGTTTTTATATGGGTTATCCACTTTATAAGGGCCTATCAATCCCATGATGCTGGGTTTTAATGCTGGGTTGCATTCAAATGTTTTTAAATTGTGTCTTAAGATTTTATTAGTTTTAAAGTGGATTATAAACATATGTTTTCATAACCATTTTTTATAATGATGAGAAAAAATTGTGCTAGGATAAACATCTTTTCATAGGAAAAGTTGTCACTTTATGATGTGATGTTATTCAAAAAATTTGTAACATTTTTTTGAGTGCTCTTAATTGTGATTCCATTTTAGAATTCTTCCATTACGGAATGAGATTTTTGTTTCCATATTTTCTATATGCATGAATTTTAAAGGGGTTATTTATTAAAAGGGTTTAGTAGATTAATGAGTCTTATTTAAAAAAATATGAGATGAATTTGTGTTTTTATTCCTTTATCACATCAATTAAAGTAAGACCAATGTGTTTGAAAAGGTGCATTTTTTTACACTATCTCTATTTAAATTGGTTTATGTAATGACTCCACAGTGTAGGAAAAGTATCAAAAGTGTTTTGGATATTTTTAAAAGGAAAAGGGGGAAAAGTGGCCATCCAATGCATCACAAATAGTTTATTTGTGGTTAGTACTAATCATGCGCTAGAAATGTTCCCCCCAATGTAGGGATGTTGAATTTTTCAAAACCAAGAATGGGGAGGTTAAAAACCATGTTTTATTTGAAATATAAAACCACACAACCTCTACAAGGATTGGTAAAATGTGTAATATTTCCTACAAACCATGCGACATAAACCCCTCTTGGGTAAAGGGTACCACATGGTTGGTTCATTTTTTGGACAATAATATAGTAAAATCATGCACCACATAAAAAGTAGGAAATTCACATTCATCCCTCCGATCCATTTTACAATTTCCACCCAATTTATTAATTATTTATACTTCTAAAGAAAGGTTTTTGAAATAAATCCTCAAAATCTCTCCAGGGGTGGATATCCCTCGATTCCCATTAATTATATATTCTATTGATTTTGAATCAGAGCTCCATGTTAGTATACAAACACAATTTATTAAATTATATGGAAGAATAATGGATTATTTTTCTATCTCCATCAAAAGTCATAAAACCTTATATTATTAAGAATTCATAGGCAAGTCATTGAGAGTTGTTAGGGGTTGAATAAATGGTATTTCTTTGAGAGATCATCCATATATGACCTTGTGGTAGGTGGAAACATGTCAGTTTCTATAGTATTGATGTTTATTAATTGTATACGGTTTATGAATTTGTGATGTTTTCTTTGAAAATTTATTCCCTTTTAGGAACTGTTAAATTGGATGTCTCAATGGATTATTGTAACTTCCACATAAATTGTTGGATCTATTGAAGATTATTATATGAAGCCTAAGGCCACCCATGGGTTTTACCACTCTATTCATTAGTTAAATTGAGTTTCTAAATGATGAAATTAAGAGTTTATGAGATTAAACCAATAATAGTTGTTTTTATCTTATTCACATGGTAGAAAGGGTTGTTTGGATGGACTTACTAAGTAAAATGGGTTTAGATAAAACTAAGTGGAAAAGATAAAAAAAATTAATTGGGGAATTTCCATGTTTTAAAACTACTTGAATCAATGTTTAATGATAGTGGTTATGACTAAATAGTAGAATATGTTAGTTGTGAAATTATGTTAGGTTTATTGAATTTGATGAACCATGGGATTGTTGTTAAATGAAAAGGTGTACACTCATTTTTGTTGTTTGATAAAAGGTCACATATGAAGAACTTTTCAAATCAATATTGATGGTATTATTGGGTTGTCGGACTTAGCCACCTGATATTTGGTTTGGAATTGACAGATACTCTAGGCCCCTCTGATGCATGGTATGGTTGGGATGTGAGACTAATGTCACAAGATCCCTTAGTATGTATATGATGTGGATACCTATATTTTAGATCCAATTCACATTGAATATATTTAATTTATTAATGAATTACCACGTGATGAAATTTTTTAAACACCTTATAGTACATAGATCAAACATCTAGCATTGGATGAAGTAAGTTTAATGTGTTTGTTCCCCAGTGGAAAGAGTGAGTCTAAGTGGATAATGGATAGTCATTTTTAAGACATTTTTACTTTAACTATCTTATTTAGTTCTCATATATACATATTAATACACTAATATTATATTGTATATAATTTTAGACACCATTGGTGATGATCTGGTTAGCTTTACTCACACCTTACTCTAGAAACCATTGTGAACACAAGTATAATTCTTGTTTTCAGTAATAGATATGGGAATGGTCCCTATGATAGGTGGTTTATTTTGAAAGGATCATGGAAGAGGGTACAAGACATAAGATTAGGACCCATGGTGATGATTATCATGTGTGTATTATTTTGGTTTCTCCCTTGCACTTTAGACCGTCAAGACTTGAAATACTTAATATTTTGGATTTTTGTAGTTACCCAATTTTCTATGTAGGTTATGTGACTTTTTGTTGTAGATAATTATTAAATATTAATTTTTTTATTTATTATATTAGATTACTCTAGTTAAGATGTTATAGTCTATTATCAGGTTTCATCATCCCCTTAATACGAGTCAATAGCCTCTGGTATATGTGGAAGCACACCTGAGATCATTTGGTTAACCAGAATGGGTAACTAGTTTAGTAGAACCTAGGTTCAGACGTTACAATTTAGTGTCATATAGTTTTATACATTTTTATTTCATTAATATTTTTAAAAGGTATACATGAGGCTTGGATATGTTGGGTCTTGTTTATGAGATCGTGCATGTGAGTAATTGACCCATCTGTAGGAAAAAACCAACTTTTCAAGGTTGGATTGTTGTTCATAATGATTTTTTATGATTGAATATTATTTTAACATGGGGGATACACAAGTTGAGTGATTTTTTCATTGTTGATATTCTACATGTGGACTGGTATTGAATGACATATTTATACATACATCATTTTTTGAAGTCAATAATCTATTGGACATGCATCAAGTTAGGCACACATGGGAATTCAAGTGGGTTGAGGGAAAAAAGGGTTTTTATTTTTATTTTTGGATTTAAAAAAATGGATGATAATAATTATATTAAAAATATTTTAAATTTAATGATGAATGTTGTCAGGGTTAAATAACTTCTTAATAAAGAATTTGTAACTGCTTTATGAATTGAATATGTTTAAATCTTTACCAATGTAATGCTTGAAATGAATATATATAGGCATGGTTTTACCCAGATCTATCCATATCTATAGTGGGGATGGTTGGTTGTTGTGATTTTACTATTTTTATAGATATTGGTATAGCATACTCAAAGTTATCTTTTATTTTTAGTTATGATCCCTCTATTGTATAATTGTATGATAATTATGTTTTATGAAATGTCCGTTTGGAATTATAAAGATATTACACCATGATGATGATAACTAGTAGAATGACACGAGGGAATTACTTATAATTCAACACCAGTAGTGGGAAATGAAACCCCATTGGTTATTTTTGGTAGTGAGAGTAGTAGTATGATAATAAAATTTCTCATTTTTTGTAGTTTATAGAGAGAGGTCATGGGTTGGTAGATTTTGTATATTTAAACTAACAAGGGTGTTTCATATAAATAATACTTATATGTTTTATGATGAGGGAGGAATCAAGCATGTAGAGTTATAGATTTAGTGTATCCATATGATACTATAAATCATATATACCCATCTAGGGAAAAGATTAAATCTATTGAAAAATATGTATTGTTGATATTGAATTATAGGATTATAATTTAGAGATTATAGCATGAAAGGAATTAAAAGAGAAGTTTTTAGTGTAATTTATCCTCAAGACCTTGAGGTATGTTAAATCATCCAATATTATATGCTTCAACCAATAAAAAATATAAGTAAAAGAATATGCTAGATGCTTCACAAATTTTGGTTGTTTTTTTCCAAAGTTGAGAGGAGATGGGCCAAATGTGCAAAAATGTGTTCAGGATGAAATTAAATGTGCAATGAAGTCCAAAGACTATGTCATTCATTTGAGGAAGATTGACTAGGTAGTGAATTAGACAACCACTCATAATGAGAACCTAAAGGATGATTATAGTGGTGAATGAATGTGTCTATATAGATGATTAGGTACTACATTCTCTTATGGTAGGAAGCATGATTATGAGAACAATGAATAGGGAGGTTGTGGAGAGAATAAATATGGGAGAAGAATATTCTCTTAATATCAAGACTGAATGTTCTGTTACCATTGAGGAATACAAGGTCACATTTTTTGTTTGTTTTTTTTACAATTAGTTGATTGAATAGATTTTGGTAGAATGGGATATGTATTAATGTTTTTCACAAACCCTTGATTGATAGATAATAATGGAGGACCTAGGTTAATAAAAAATTCTGGAATGGGATCATGAAACTTGTATCAATATGGATGTTGGAGAACCATTGTAAATATCATTGGGGTGGGTTATTATGTGCCTCAATATAGGATCATCCATATTAGCATTGAAGCACGATGTAGGGGACTAATAGATTGAATTAGTGTATAGGAAAAATACAACTTCATGAAATTTAGACTGCTCCATATTGTAGTTAGGCTATACTATCAATAGTTCAAGGGAAGATTACATTAGCTTCTACACTAGTAAATTCTTTGTGATTATAAGGGATTATCAGTCTTTTATATCGTCTAGGTTTGTGAAAGGGTAGGTTCCGGTGTTGGAGTTTACATGTGGGGTTATGTTAATTAATAAGATATTTATGGTATAATAAGAATTCATCTGAAATTTTTAGGAATGTATCCTAAATATTTGTGGGTAAAAAATTATTTTGAACTTTTTCATGAATTAGATTCCAAGTTTTGATGGAATATTTCGAATTTACAAGTGGTTTGTGTACCATGATTACATATATAGCTTCCATAGGAGAGTGTGATTCTTGTCTCTTAAGATTTATGTTTATGTTTTTCATGGAGAATAGAATATTTAGGATGGATGGGAAGGGCCAGTCCATTAGAAGATGTATGATCTTCAATATTTGTTGGAAATTATTACACTTGATAATGGGGGATTGAAACATGGCTTCTTCCATCATAAAGTGAATTAGTTCTAGGATGTGTTTCATAAGGAAATTTTTAGGTAGCCACCTAAGAGGGGTGTTGATTCCAAAATTGAGCTAATGATAGAAGCTAATCCAAATTCTATTCCACCTTATTGAATTGAACTAGAATATCTTTCAAATCACAATACTCGGTTGTAGGAATTTGAGGATAAATGGATTGTCCATTCAAATACATCACCATGGGGGTATTTATTTTTTTCAGAAGGCTAATAGAAAGTTATAGTAGTGTGTAAACGATCAAAATTTGAAATGGATAATGATTAATAAGTAGTATCATCTTCCTAACATCAAGGATTTTTTTGACCAGCCGAGGGGAACTTATGTGTTCTATATGATTGATTTGAGATCGGGGTATTATCAAATGAGGGTGAGACCTTTTGATATTACAAAGATAGTTTTTAGAATCAAATATGGCTTGTATGGGTTTTTTTATTCCATTTGGCATTAAAATACTTCATCTTTGTTTATGGATTTTAGAAAATTATGCATCCACCATTACATGGATCAATTTCTGGTTTTTTGGTGACATATTGGTGTACTAACAGACTCATGATGATCATTTCAATAAAATTTACATTTTTCTTAGTACATTGAGATTTTATTGGATATATGACAAGAAATATATGTGTTATTTGATGATTGAAAATGCACAATTATTGGGTAACATCATCTCAATGGTAGGTGTGTTAGTGGACCACAAGAAGGATCAACCAATTATTTCTTAAAAGCATCCTATTATTTTTTTGATATCTAATGATTTATGGGGTAAGAGTGTTACTAAAAAAGGTTCATAAATTAATTTTTCATCTTGGAAACACCACACTTTGTCCTAACCTAGAATGGTATAATTTTTTAATGGTTTGCATCGTGTGAAAATGAATTTCAGGAGCTGAAGATCCATTGGAAAAAACACCAATTCTGATTTTACACAAATCGGGTTAAGAGTATATTTTATTTTGTTATGCATTTTGGATTAGACATAAGGTACTGTTGTTTCATAGAGAATGAGTTGTGTAATAGGTATCAAAAAAATTTAGGCCGTGTTAATGGATCTACCATACTCACAATATTGTGTTGGATGAAGTGGTTTATTCTCTAAATTCTTGTCCACACTATCAGCTAAGTGAAATTTTTACTATATTTACTAATCAAAATAGACTCAAACATATATTATGTATCTTCATTTAATTAATAAGTATAATATGTGGGTTTAATATTTTCAATATATTGATTGGGAGATATCATACAAGTTGTGAAAGGGAAACCATGTACCTACTGATGTGAGCTGAGAGACAAAGACTAGGTTGGTTCATGAGTCTAGTCAGGAGAAGAAAATAATTTCTTTACTTTCTGAGATTCATATAAAGGTTCATGTATAAGTGTAATAGATGAACCATATATATTTATTCATTAACACCTCTCTTATGATATTTATCAACATGTGGTAGTATGAGAATCCAATGTTTTAGGCATTGAGGGACAACTTTTATGGAGGGGAGATAATTTCTTATTGGACTATCAATGAAAATGAGATCATATATATTAAAGGAAATGCTATCATGACCATGTGTATGTATGAGGAGATAATTCATGATTTACATGCCTTGAAGTGGTAAGTAAATGACAGATTATCCAAAATGTATCATGTATTTGATAGATGGTATCATTATCTAGGAATAAAAAAGGGAATCATAGGTTTTGTGATGTGGTGTTTTACATGTAGATAGGTTAAGGTTGAGCACTAGTGGTCTGCTGGTCAGCTACACCAAATGACTATTTCAAAATGAAATTTTCATGATTTTAGGATATATTTTTTGTGTGATTACCAATTAAATATTAGAACAAGGATTCGAAATGGGTAATTATGTATAATTTGATAAAGGTATTCCATTTCTAACTGATATGTAATACTTTTACTATTTATCTATCTGGAGAATTGTTTTTTTGGGAGATATTTCATTCTCATGGGGTTCCATGGAGCTTTTTTTCAGACTTGGAACCCCATTTTACATCATTATATTGAAAAGGTTTCATAAGGGACATGGTAATTAGGTATTGTTGAGTACCAATTTTCACCCATACAATGATGAGAAATCATTGCATATAATACAGGTGTTGGAGGATATTTTGAGATCATGCTTCCTAGACTTCGATGGAACAAAGTAAAAGCACTTATAAATTTTTGAATGACTCCATAATTATATTTATATGGATACTATTCTGATGTATCCTTAAAATGTGATCTATGGTTGTCCATGTATACCATTATTGTGTTGGATGGAAGTGGGAGAATTAGAGTTTTTGGGACTATGTCTCATGCAGGAGACGTCAAATCATGTTCAGCTGATCTATAATTTCATGTATATATTATATAGTTGACATAAGTCATATGTTGACCAAATTCATTAATCCCATGAGTTTAAAGTGGGTGACCATGTCTTCTTTTTGACATTACTGAGATTTTTCCACTATTAGATTCAAAAATAGGGCATGTTTTCACCTAGATATGTAGGTTTGTTTGAGATTATGGATATTATCTTACTTTTGGAATACATATTGGACCTTTTCTAGTGGTATAGTGATATCCAAAATATCATTCATGTGTCATAGATTTTATATTATCACCATTTTATTATAATGTGATTAATTTTGATGATGTTTAGCTCGATGCTAATGTGTCCATTGATGAGAATTTGATTCGTGTTGTGGATCATAGTGAGAATGTTTTTTGGGATTTGACATTGTTGTTGGTTTAATTGATATAGTATCATGGTCATGTTCAATTTGAAACATGGGACTGAGAAAATGATATTCAGGCTTAGTGGTCGGAGCTTTTGCCTTGGAATCTTAGTGATTCTTGGGTGAAAATCATGAGGATGGGGTATTATAAGCTTGATATATTATAAGATCCTAGTGTTTTATGAGGTAAATTTTCATTTTAGTTTATCTATAAGTTCCTTTAAATTGGTTAATGTAATTCCTCATGAGAGTAGGAAATTTCTCATAAGTGTTTTTGTGGATTTTAACCTAAATATAGGGAAAATTGTCTATCATGTACATGGCCCGTGGATGGAACATGGTTAGTATTGACAGTGTGCTAGAACTATGGACGTTGGACAAGGAATATTCCTATTTTTTAAACCATTAAAGGATAGGGTTTAAACCATATTTTCTTGGATAGATCCTACTATACGACCACGATAAAGTTTGGAAAACCATGTCGAATTCCCAAAAAACAAATCTTCTTAGCCCCCTCCTGGATAGAGGGAACCAAATTGTTAGCTCATTTTTTTCCAATTGTTCCTCCATACCATGCATCTAATAAAAAGTGGTGAATATAAAATTTGTTCATCTAAACATTATATGGTTTCAAACTTTTTATCCCAAATTTCTCTTCCAGTAGAATTGGTTGGGAGAAAAATCGTACCACCATCCCCCAAGGGTGGTTCTCCATAAATTCTTAGGGGTTTAAAGTGTGTATACTTAAGATGAAATTATTTAGTTGTTTCTATGAGATATGTTTCTTTAATTTCCTTGGAGAAGCATAAATGTGTTTTTTTCTCCCTTAGATTCCCAAAAAACTTATTTTACATTTAATTTTTAGATTGGTCATTGAGGTTTGTATTATCTTAAATCAAGGGTCATGTTTTAGTGAGCATTCATCTACATCCCTGAGGTAGTTGGTCAGTAATTTATATCCCATATTATTTACGTTTATTAATGTGTATTTGGTTTTTTTTCATTTTCTTCATTGCATTGTTAAATTGATTCCTTATTAGGAAATGACAAATTGGGTTTCTAAATGGTTTAGTAAACAATTAAAAAAACAAATTAGATCTATTGATGATGATTATAATAGTACTATGGCCACCCATGGGGAGTTATGTAACACCCCAAGCTTCCACGGTACGCTTCCCTTTGAATAATACAGTAGCGTGTGTTGTACGCAACTTCGAGTTCTAACACACACCACAACTAATCAAACTAGCCGTTACGAATAGTAATACACACTTTTTGAAATTTTATAAATTTTATCTTTCAAAATGGACATAATATTTGGATTTGGAGTATCAAAATTATCCTAGATTGAATTTTTGGTATTTTTTAGAAAACATTCAAATTTTGATGAATAGTGAAAAATACTAAACATTAATTAAAAACAAATTTTTTAATCCAAATACTTTATAGTGATAAATTATAATATTGAGAGGTTTTAAAGTATAATTAGAATATATTTCTATCATTTAATCCAGTATTTGTAATTGGATGTAATTTCACATTTAAACTAGACATAAAACAGTTTCAATCTTTTGATAGTTATTATTTCTTAAAAAACACGCTCTTTGTTTTGACAACAAGAATTAATTTTAAATTAATTTCTGCCACTTCTATGTTTTAAATTTAGAAAAACTAATTTCATATATAGAATAAGGAGGTCCAAATTGTGTAAATATTTAAATTTTATATTTATACATTTTGAATAATTACTTCGGTGGATATTTTATTTATCATCGTTAAAGGGTAAATCCGGTAAATAAGGATAAAAAATAATATTATAATAATAATAAATTACCCTAAAATGTGTCCTAACCCTATTTTTTGATACATTTACGATCCGGGTCATCTTTGGGTCAATTTTGGGACCCCATGGATCCACTTTTAAGTGATAATGACACTTTATATTAATTATGTTAAAGTAAATACAAAAATGACATAAGCATATATATTTTAGGAAATCAATTTTTACATAGGGTTATATATGTTATATTTTCGACTATAAATATTAATTAGAAATATAAAAATATTTCATACATAATGGTATTTTATTTATAATTTTTAGACATTGAATAATTAAATTAATTTATGACACAATAATGATGAATTATTTTCCTTACTAATGAAAAAAATCAAATAATTGGTATTATAAATTATAAATTATATATAATTTGAATGTTTTGATGACATACACGAATTTTATTGGTTAACATGACATGTTAGGATTTCTTAAATGAATTTCTTTTGAATTAATAAATTTTTTAAGACTTTAAAATAATAAATTATTAAATAGTTTCAAAATTGACATAAATGAGTTTTTAAAACAAATATTATATTAGTATTTGTAATTATAATCCTAAAAATATAAGGTTCGGAAAAAGGACTTATATAATGATATTTTTATTTTTAATTGACTACTTTGGGGTCTCTGGGAAGTATATAATAAGTTTATTAACTATATAATATTAAAATACAAAGAGACATGGTAAATGTCAAACTATTTAACTAAGAGTAAAATCAAAAAGATAATGTTAATATAGTGACCCAAACCTGTCTAAAACCTATTTGTTGAGTGGTTTTCGACATGTACCCATATTAAACTATAAATAATACACTTTTGAGCTACTAAAAATTGAATATAAATTTATTATAAAATAATATTTCTAGCTTTTCCTAAGGTGTCGCTCACCCGTCTTATAAAAGGGCACTCCCCTACTCAATAATTAACACCAACAAAGCCTTTTCTCTCGGCCAACCGCTACCCAAATAATATCTTAACATCCCCCAATTAAACCGAGAGGACTTATTTTGATCATAAATCCAACCTAACGAGCCCTATTGATCAAATCAAAAGGAAGAACCCGAAGAAGAGGTAATGTTTTCACCACCCTCTTTCAAGTTCATTTCTTCTTAAACTTATTCTTTATTTGTTTTTCCCATTCTAAAATAATAACTCCAGTATCCTATATATATTTTTGTTATTATAAATATGTTACAACCATATTCATTATTCTATCCATCCTTTGAATGACATGTCACCATACGTGCGTACGTACGACTTACCGTCTCCACGTCGTGGTGTAATTGTTATTCAAAACATTATTATTTGTATGGGTATGATAATGATGTGTAATTGATGTAAATAATAAATATAACATGATAATTATTCTTTATATATGATATATCATCCAATTATATATTATTTTAATATCAAAATAATGATTTGTCTCTTGTGCGTACGTATGGACTACCGTCTCCACGAACGCAATGAGATTCATTCTCCATCGTATCCATGCAAGTATAATTATAATTTTATTATTAAAAATAATGTTTAAGGACTTGATATCAGTCTTTATATTAATAATATACAACCTATCCATAACAAACATGACTTATGTAACAAAACATATAAATGAAAACCAGTAAGTTAACACCCGAAATGACGATAATACTAAGATATTATTAAAAATAAATGTTAAAAGATCATATATAATATCATATTAATGTATATGATTCTTTTATAATTTAATAAAAATTATTTTACCAGTATACCGGAGGTTAACATACCCTCTACCAAGAAAAAAGTACAAAGTAAGGGGTTTCTTATCTCACTTTTAATTCTGTAAGATTTCCATTGTTCACCACTAATTCATTGCATATTGTGTATTGTGTACTGCCATTTGATATATATTATCATGATTATAATTATATTCATGGTATTATTTGATTAATTTTGTGTTTATTTACTTTTTTACATATGACTCTATTGATTACAACGTGGTAAGGGGTTTTTTATCTCACTTTTAATTCCGTGAGATTTCTATTGTTCACCACTTATTCATTGCATGTGGTGTATTGTGTGCTGCCATTTGATATATATTATCATGATTCTCATTATATTAATGGTATTTTGTGATTAATTTGGTGGTTATTAACTTTTGGTCATATGACTCGATTGATTACAACGTGGTAAGGGGTTTCTTATCTCAATTTTAATTCCGTGAGATTTCCATTGTTCACCACTTCTTTATTGCATGTGGTGTGTGTACTGCCCGTGATTGTATTCATTATGTAATATGATTTAATTGATGGATATTTACATCATCATTTTATGATAATTCTTTCATGGTTGTATGTTTCATAAGTTACCAAATCGATAAGGGAATTTTAAGTTTCAATTTCCACTCATTCGGCTTTACGCATACTTCATTGATTATTTTACTCAAAGATTATGTGTGGAATCACTATTAATTTTCTTATGTCATAGTTTACACTCCCCCTTCTGTGGATATAATTTTTATACACATAATTACTCCATTGATAAATCCTCAAGTCATTGATATGAACTTGATAAGAGTAATTTTAACTCAATATCCATTTTTTGAGTTAAATATCCAATTCATTGGTGTTTTTTTTACAAGAATATGTGTGAATTTCCTATGATTGATTTACACTGAATATCCAATCATATTGAGTGTATTTATATTTTTCACACATAATTATGTCGTTGTTTATCCTTAACCTAAGGATACGGCCTTTATAAGAGATTTCAACTCAAATTACATTTCATTGAGACTTCTTTGTTGTT
This sequence comes from Viscum album, assembly GCA_963277665.1. Classification (NCBI taxonomy): domain Eukaryota; kingdom Viridiplantae; phylum Streptophyta; class Magnoliopsida; order Santalales; family Viscaceae; genus Viscum; species Viscum album. The sequence goes on along the minus strand of OY728165.1, from coordinate 1,889,751,058 downwards.
ATACACAAAATCACTTTTATATGGTGAATATAATGTACTTTGACATATTATATCATGAATACCTTTATTCCCATGATATTAAAAAAAATTTATTACCTAAATTATTTGTATTCAAGTGTATCTCTTTTGGTTAGGAACTCTAACTAAAATATCATTTTAAATGTTTTAAAGAATTATTATTCTAAATCTTTCTCATTAATGTCCATGTTTTAAAAATGGTTTTAAGGATTTATTTATATGGACATTAAAGTTTTAAAATTAAAATTAATTTTAAAAGTTTCAAATTGGTATGGGACACTTTGATTCAAAAATCTATTTTTAAATGGATTCTTGACAAATAGTATGACTTTTAAATGATTTCTAGAAAAATTGGAAAATTTCCCTCTAATAGTTTTGATGATTATTCTCATCTATGTCAATATCCTTTATCATTCTCGATTGAGGTTAATATGATACAATAAAATCTTTCATATTGTATCGAATGAGTTATGTTTGACTGTGGATGTGATATTTTTATACCATTCATAGTTTGTGGATAAATTATTAAAATTTTGTATGCTTGTTTTAATATGAATGTTTATGTTATTTTTCAAACTTTTCATATGAGGAATACATTGGACATAGTAAGTGATGGGTGGAGCCCACTATAGCTCCTTGATGCATCCTTAGGTCTCATGATACAAACTAGTGTCTTGGAACAAGGCCTTGACAAAATCTTATTTGTAGTCTTGGCACAAGGCCTTGACTATGTGGTTATGATAGTCTGACATTATGTATTCTATCACTATAAAAGTTGTTATTGATATTTCATGTGATTATTCGACTAGTAGAATATCAATGTGAATAAAAAAATGGAATTATTACATTTTATTTCTTCCATATTATGCTTAAGTTCAAGTTTAAAAGGCCTTTGTTTTAGTTATACATTGCCTTAAATTTTTATGTTTATTTATGAAAGTTTCCCCTATATTTTTATCCTTACTGGGCATTTGATCTCACCCCTTTCTATGTTTTATTTTTTCCAGGATGTGAAGAAGTATTTCATGAATGAACTGAAGGGATAGTATAAGGGGATATGAGTGTGGAGACAAGAGTTTGTTGTAGTTTTCACTTTATGATGTAATGTAAACTTTATGAATGTGTCTAGTTATTACAAGGCTACTAAACTAATAATTATTTCAAGACATGGTCTTTTGTGATCATCCCAATGTTACGTAATAATGCACTGACTCTGGGCTTCTGGGGTCGGGGCGTTATAGTTGGTATCATAGGAAGTTTAGTAAAATCCTTGGAAACTAGATTTAGATAAACTCTGATTAAAGCACATACACCTAAGACGGACTATGATGATTAGTATAGAAGAACTTCCTAGAATTTTGGTATTGTGGAGATTTTGTGAGTTTTCCAAGCAGTACATCCCTGTATGGATACGAGCAGGTAGAGGCGGCTCTGGCATAGATGTACCTAGGGGTAAAACCCAAAAACACCGCTTTGATTCGAATGAGAACTGGTGCATGACAACGGGCCTTGCTGCACTCTTGGTTACAACACTCCCGGGGGATATGCTTAGGATAATTTACATTTTCATTACAAACTGATTTGAATTATTTTAATATAATATGAGAATAAATGACCTTGGTTAATCGTAAGGTGTTTCAAATTAAGAATATGGTTCCATGATATTCTCTACATGATTTTATGACTATTGTTACTCACACAATGCTTTCTGATTTTAGTCAATGGCTAGATTACAAGGAAGTCATAGTATCTTTGAGAATGCTATACAAGGTGGGAACAGTGGTGGAAATGAGCAAAAAAATGAAATGTTGATAGGTGTATAAGATATTGTGTTCATGCTAAATCAGTATTCCAAAAATATGATCAACAACATATATATTAACCAAAGCCCAGACTCAACAAAGAAGAGAAAGGTGATGAATGATAAGAGCTCCAGCAGTGGAGACCATGGAGAAAAGAATCCTCAATTTCCATCATACAAGAAATGTGGAAGGAGACACCCCAGAAAGTGTCTCAATGGAACAAACAAATGCTTTACATGCGGAAAGAAGGACACAAAGTGAAGAATTGCTGAGGAAAATGAAGAGTACTATAGAAGAAAATAAAAATAGTCCCATGAATCCATTTACAGTCATTTTTTGTAAATGTAGGGGACCTGGACATTACCTGAGTGAGTTCCCTATTCTATATTATATTATCTTGGTCAAAGAAGAAGCTATGTGGAAATAAATGGTTGGTGAAATTTTTAAAAGTGCTAGTACTCCTTGTTGATGGGATTACTTTGGAATAATTTTCTCTTGTATTTGTAATATGGAGACCCAAAGCTTAATGTACATGGACATTACATTACTTTAGCGGAATATTTAATACATAACAAAAACAGACACACAAGGACCGTAATAGTTTAGTGTCTTTGGAAACTTGGAACGTAATCTTCTAATCGTGGTGAAAGATCTTCAACATCTCCCATAAAGATCTTTCCCCTATTGTTTTCTTACCTAAAACATTTCTTTATATCCTAGGGAAAAGAAAACATAAAAAGGGTGAGCTCAAATACTCAGTAAGGGTAGGCATGGATAAAATAAAACATACCATATACATTTGAACTTAAAAACATGAACATAATGTTTAAACATCAAAATCTTGAGCAATGACATAAAACATGGAAGTACGCAAGGCATAGATCATAATGAAACATTAAGAATGATAAAATAGCATGGTAATAAAACATGTAATTGTGGAAACCATTAAGCACATGATATGATTTCCATAGTAGCCAAGGCATTGCTGCCAAGACCATCTTAGTGGACAAAGTCCCTTTCTGAATCGAGTTCACTCCTCGTTCCAGTCCTGTATTACTAAACCGGTTTAACTTGCTATTCCAGAAATGTCTATCTCATGAGATATAAAATCTTTACCCAATGCATTGTAGGGAGATATAGGTCCCACCCATCTCGTAATGAAATCATTCATACTTGTGCCATAAAATAAACATACATCATTCATAAAAACACAATAAATAAAATGGGTTTCATAAACATCATCCCATCATCACATAATCCATATAAAAGAAATGGATATCATTTCACAATAAGAAAATTGAAACCATGTAAATCATAGATACATGATACTTGAAACATACACATGTAAAATAATGTCATCATAGATGAAAATGGTTTTTGATAAAACACGTGAAATTTATTCTTGAGGAAAATATCCTTTCTTCTTCAAAATCAATTTCTATTCACAAAACGTCATGCAATTTTAAAAGAAAAGTATTTTGTTGAAAATAGTCATGAAATATTTTGGAATAAGCTTCATGAAAATAAGGCTTTATAAAACAGTAAAAATACTTTTGTGTCGTATAAGTTAAAAAAAATTCTTCTCGTAATTTTGCCGGAAAAGTCAAAAAGTACCTCGTAACATAAATAAAAGAAAGATTCCTTACATACCATGTAGTAAAAGTCTAAATGGGTAAAAAGGACATTAAAAATACATAAAAACACTTTTAGAAAAGATGGACATGGATGATAACAATAACCCTAGTAAATACTTATGTATAAGCAATCTCGGATAAAAAAATGAGATTTGCAAAATTATCCCTTACTTTAGGTCCGATTTGCTTCGCAAGTGTCCGAAACTCCAGTATAATGATTTAAATAATGTCATTTACTTATTCCAGAATCATACTCATTGTTATGATATCATATATTGTTCACTTATGGCTTTATATTACCCGTTCTTTTGTAAATTCCATGTTAAAGAGTGTTTTGGGTAAAATCGTTTCATTTGTCGTCCGTGTTTTGACTTGTAATTATTCATATGATTACTTAGATCATGATTACTTAATTCCAGAATATAAAACATTATTTATATATAATATATATTCAGAATATATATATATATATAATATATCAGTAAATGGAAAGAAATACACCGTTCATGGAGATGGTAGACCGTACATACACATGAATGTTGTTTTCTTTTCCTTACTGAGTTGAATGGAATTAAGTAGATGACATACATATATATACACATAAATCAAGTATCATTATTATGTCATATATTTCATGATTACTTATTATATATACTTTATAATCATTCATGAATGGTTAACGTGGAGAATGAATCTCATCGCATCGTGGAGACGGTAGTCCGTACGTATGCACGAGCGATGATATCGTTCTCATGATCGTGGAATTGTATTAAAGTGTATGTATACTATTTCAGAATCAATATCACTTTACAATAATCATATATAGTTATTATGTACACCATTATACCCATCCAAGTAAGGTGGTGGTGGAAAATAGATTACACCACGGCGTGGAGACGGTATTCCGTACGTACGCACGCGCGGTGATTTCGTTTTCTGTATGATGGATAGATGATGTAATAAGTTTGTTTCATACTAATAATAACATATCAGTATATGAGTGATACTGATGTTATTACTTAATAATTAAACAACCTAAGAAGAAGAAGTGGAACAAGAAATAAAGATAAAAGAATCGGTAACGGACATTGCCTCTTCTTTGAAGCGCCTCTTTGAGTCTTCCACTTAGGGAAATAAAATTGGTCTTTTAATAAGACCAGAACCTCTAGGATGTTTCTATGGAAGTGGAGAAGATAATTTTTCAGGATTTGGCCGAGTTTTAAGGATCAAAGTGGTGTGAGGAAGAGGGGGGGGAGGTGCCCTTTTATAAGGGAGGAGAGGGGCTCCTTTGGAAAAACTAAAAAAAATATTTTATTATAAAGTCACGTTTGGTTTTGAATAGCTCCAAATTGATTTATTTCGAAGATAAGGTGGAGATGGGTCGAAAGCCTCTTATCAAATAGAATTTAGACAAGTTTAGGTTCCTATTTTAGCCTTATCATTTAGATTTATCATTAACTTAAATAATTTTACTTTTACCGTGTCTTCTTGTGTTCTTATACTATAAGGTTAATAAACTCACTATAAAAAGCCAAAAGAACACCACATTGTTTATTATTAATATATATAACCTTATCTAAGTCATTTGGCCGATCCATAGATTTTTAGGAATAAAATAACCATTAATAATATAATATTTGTTTTAAAAACTATTTTATGTCAATTTTGACACTATTTAGTAATTGATTTTTTTGAAACTCATAACAGAATTATTAGTTCAAAATAAGTAAATTAAATCAATAATAACATGCCATATTAACCTATAAAATTAGTTTAATTCATAAAAAGTCTCAAATTAAATTTATTTGGGTATTTATATCATCAATTATGTCAATATTTCATTAATAAGATAATTACTGCATCATCTTTGTGTCATAAATAAATTAACTTATTTAAAGTCTAAAAATTACAAATAAAATATCATTATGTATTAAATCGTTTTATCTTTCTAATGAATATTTATAGTTGAATTTATCTTATGTATTAACATATATTAAAAATTATTTTCTTATTAAACTTTGATTTTAACTATTTTAACCCTTCTCTAAATAAATTAATAATATATGTCCTAATCTAATCCAACTGGGCCTAAATGGTCATATTTTATTCCTAAGGTTGTTTTTGGTCGAATTACACTTATCCAATAGAATTAGGACTTGTGTTAGGGTAATAATAATATCATTTTTACCCTTAATTACCCTATTTACTTTTAACCGTGGTAAAAAAACAGTAAAAAGTTACTATTCACCAAAAATTATTTTCATCTCATTGAACCACATTTTACTTACTGACATCAATCGTGTCTCTCGGATTTTTGAGATTCCACTCACAGAAGCGGTAAAATAATGTTTTATGAAAAATTCATTTTTTTAACTACCACTTAGTGGTTTTACTATTCATCAAAAAAATGAAAGTTTCCAGAAAAATACCAAAAATTAGACCTAAGCTATATTTGATATTATGAACTCAAAAATGATGTCTATTTTACCAAATTCAAAACATATCAGTTGGATTAATTAATTTAAAAATTAATTCCTGTCGTCAAAACAAATAGCATGTTCTTAAGAGATAATAACTATCAAAAGATTGACACTTGTTTATGTCTTGTTTAAATGTGAAATTACATCCAATGACCAACATTGTATTAAATTGTAAAAATATGTTCTAAATATACTTTAAAACCACTCAAATTAATAATTTATCACTATTAATTATTTTGACTAAAAAGGTTGTTTTTAATTAAAATTTAGTAATTTTCACTATTCATCAGAAAATGAAAGTTAGCCGAAAAGTACAAAAATTTCACCCTAAGCTAAATTCGATATTACGAATCCAAAAATGAAGTCTATTTTGAAAGATAAAATTTACAAAATTTCAAAAAGTGGGTATTAATATTCATAACGGCTAGTTCAAAATAATATTATAATAATATCTCGTTTAGTGAAACTCGGTATTGCGTACTACATGCGCTATCGCGGAAGGTCGCGATTGCGTGTAATGCAAGGCAAGTCAATGATGCGTGTTGTGCAAGCTCCTTTTGGTGTAGCGTACAACACAATACATTAATGAAATTAAAAAGAATATTTTTCATAAAATCTCGGGGTGTTACATGTAACCCTACAGTTTGTCATGTGAAAATGATATTTGAGAAAGACATATCTTTTATCTTGTGGATATAGTTATAAAAACCCATTTGGTTTTATACGACCATTGGGTTTGAAGAATTATAAGTTATTATATTTTGGGATGAAAATTCAAGGTATGAGATAACATTTTTGGTTAAATTATGTTATTGTTATTTTGAGGAATTTAAATCATTTTGGTAATGTTATAAAATATAGTTTTTGAAAAAGAACAACAAGCTGACAGTGTGACAACCCGTCGCGTCAGACAAAGCTGTGGGAATCAAACCCACAACCGAAGTGCGATTGGGATTTATCACCTACCCCTGGACTACGTGAAGTCCCTGGTTAGTGTGACTAATTATTTTTAGTTAAATGATTTTATTGATCAATAATATGATGATTTTCGATCTTATGTCTTATCAAATGAATACCCTTATTATAGGGAAATGATTCGGAGATTAAGTGATAAATGTCATTTTCAAAGATGTTCTCTTTTTTGGGAACACTATATTCCCAAGAAAAATAGAATACTATAGGATTTCATTTGAGGAGTAATGGTAGATTTTGATCTATGTTTTTAATGTGTATTTATAGTGATTTGGGTTATTTATGGAAATTATTAACCAATAATAGAGAATATGTGATTATGTTAATTAATTTTAAGTATATGACTTTAAGAGTAGTTGATTTCATTTGGAGATAAAATTTAATGTGGAAGACTACATATAAAAATTCTTCTATGTTTTGGGTTTCAATAATATTTTGGATTACATTGAAGTATTTTAAGGAAAATTGTTTATTGAATGGTATTTATTTAACTTTGGGGTATTGTTGGTTTAGTTTTAGAAATTAAGATTAGTGTTTCTTTCTCTAATGGAAAATGCTTTTGGGGGATCATTAGATCTTATAATAACCGTTTTGGTTTTGATTAATATATATAGACAAGGTAAATATATAGTTTATCTTTCTTGGATCATGTGATTCTATAGAAGTCTATTCTAGCTCTTCCAGTGTGACCATGTCTTCTTGAATACTCATCATTTAAAAAAATGAGTTAGTGGTAGAAATTTATTAAAGAATGAAACTCTACATAAAAATTAAGTATATCTATTTATGTTATTATTCAATCTCATAAATGAATTCCTCATGTTTATGTAATGTAACTTAAAACAAAAAAAATTGTCTGTTTACTTTTCCTACTGGGAGACTAATGACCATTTGTCCCATCACAAGTTTGTGGTTTTCTTATTGTTAAATTTCTCCTGATCATGTTTTCTATCCCTCTCCATCAGAACTTGACACTTAGTTTATCATCCATATCCATGTTTTCCTACATTTATTCCTAGTATGGGTTATTTTGGGTGACCTTCGTACTTCTCTTTCTTTCTTTTAAAGTGATAGTTTTATTTACACTTTTTTCGATGTGGGAATTTCCATTATATTCCCAAGGAAAATTTTAAAAATAAATTCAAGGATGAAATTAATTGAAGGATTGAAGAATGTAACACCACAAGCTTCCACATTACTCTTCCCTTTTAATAATACAGTAGTGTGTGTTGTACGCAACTTCAAGTTCTAACAGACACCATAACCAATAAAACTAGCCGTTATGAATAGTAATACCCACTTTTTGAAATTTTATAAATTTTATCTTTCAAAATGAACATCATTTTTTGATTCAGAATATCAAAATTAGCCTATGGTGATTTTTTGGTAGTTTTTAGAAAACATTCAAATTTTGATGAATAGTAAAAAAATACTAAACATTAATTAAAAACAACTTTTTTAATGCAAATAATTTATAGTGATAAATTATACTATTGAGAGGTTTTAAATTATAATTAGAATATAATTTTACCATTTAATCCAATATTGTTAATTGGATGTAATTTCACATTTAAACTAGACATAAAAAAGTGTCAATCTTTTGATAGTTATTATTTCTTAAAAAAACGCTCTTTGTTTTGAAAATAGAAATTCATTTTAAATTAATTTATGCCACTTCTGTGTTTTGAATTTACATAAATGGATTCCATATTTAGAATTATCAGGTCCAAATTGTGTAAATAGGTATCTTTTATTTTTATAAATTTTGAATAATTACTTTGGTAAATATTTTATTTACCATGGTTAAAGGGTAAATCCGGTAAATAAGGATAAAATATAATATTATAATAATAATAAATTGCCCTAAAACGTGTCATAAACCTATTGGTTAATAAATTTCCGACCATGGGAATCTTTGGGTCGATTTTGGGACCCCATGGATCCACTTGTAAGTGATAATGACACTTTATATTAATTAAGTTAAAGTAAATACAAAAAAGACATAAGAATATATCTTTTAGAAAAACAATTTTTACATAGGGTTATATATGTTATATTTTCAACTATAAATATTAATTATAAATATACAAATATTTAATACAAAATAATATTTTATTTATAATTTTTAGACATTGAATAATTAAATTTATTTATGATAGAATAATGATGCAGTATTTTCCTTATTAATGAATGAATCAAATAATTGGTATTATAAAGTTAAAAATAAATATAATTTGAATGTTTTGATGATATCCACGAATTTTATTGGTTAATATGACATGTTAATATTACTTAAAGGTATTTGGTTCGAATTAATAATGTTTTTAAGACTTTAAAAAATCAATTATTAAATAGTGTCAAAATTGACATAAATGAGTTTTTAAAACAAATATTATATTATTAATTGATATTCTGTTCCTAGAAATCTAAGTCTAGGCCAAAGGAATTATATAATGATATTTTTATCAGTAATGGACCACTTGGGGGTCTCTTGGAAGTGTATAGTACGATTATTAACTATATAATATTAAAATACAAAGAGACATGGTAAATGTCAAACTATTTAACTAAGAGTTAAATAAAAAATATAATGTTAATATTATGATGAAAACCTATATAAAACCTATTGTTTGATTGTTTTTATACTTATTCCCACCTTAACCTATAAATTATACACTTTGGAGCCATTAGAACCCGAATATGAATTTATTATGAAATAATATTTCTAGCTTTTCCTAAGGTGCCCCTCACCCCTCTTATAAAAGGGAACTTCACCTACTCACTAATTCACACCTTAAAATCATTTCTTATCAGCCAACCCCTGAAAAAATATTCTCTCAACTTCCCTGAATTTAACCTAGAGGCCTTATTTTGATCATAAATCCAACCTAACAAGCCCTATTGATCACATCAAAAGGAAGAACCTGGAGAAGAGGTAATGTTTTCACCACCCTCTTTCAAGTTCATTTCTTCTTCAACTTCTTCTTTATTTGTTTTTCCCATTCTAAAATAATAACTCCAATATCCTATATATTTATTTTTGTTATTATAAATATGGTACAACCATATTTAGTATTCTATCCATTCTTGGAATGACATGTCACCATACGTGCGTACGTACGACTTACCGTCTCCACGTCGTGTTGTAATTGTTATTCAAAACATTATTATTTGAATGGGTATGATAATGATGTGTAATTGATTTAAATAATAAATATAACATGATAATGATTCTGTATATATGATATATCATCCAATTATATATTATTTTAATATCAGAAGAATGATATTGTCGCTCGTGCGTACGTACGGACTACCGTCTATACGAACGCGATGAGATTCATTCCCCATCGTATCCAAGCAAGTATAATTATAATTTTATGATTAAAAATAATGTTTAAGGACTTTATATCATTATTTATATGAAAAAGATAAAACCTATCCATAACAAACATGACTTATGTAACAAAACATATAAAATAAAACTAGTAAGTTAACACCCGAAATGACAATAATACTAAGATATTATTAAAAATCAATGTTAAAAGATCATATATGATATCATATTAATGTATATGATTCCTATATAATTTAATAACAATTATTTTACCAGTATACAGGATGTTAACACACCCTCTACCAAGGAAAAAGTACAAAGTTAGGGGTTTCTTATCTCACTTTTAATTCCGTGAGATTTCCATTGTTCGCCACTTATTCATTGCATGTGGTGTATTCTGTACTGCCATTTGATATATATTATCATGATTCTAATTATATTCATGGTATTCTGTGATTCATTTGGTGGTTATTTACTTTTTTACATGTGAATCGATTGATTACAACGTGGTAAGGGGTTTCTTATCTCACTTTTAATTCTGTGAGATTTCTATTGTTCGCCACATATTCATTGCATGTGGTGTATTGTGTGCTGCCATTTGATATATATTATCATGATTCTCATTATATTCATGGTATTCTGTGATTCATTAGGTGGTTATTAACTTTTTGTCATATGAATTGATTGATTACAACGTGGTAAGGGGTTTCTTATGTCAATTTTAATTTCGTGAGATTTCCATTGTTCACCACTTTTTTATTGCATGTAGTGTGTGTACTGCCCATGATTGTTTCATTGTGTAATATAATTTAATTTATGGATATTTAAATCATAATTCTATGATACTTCTTTCATGGGTGTATGTTTCATATGTTACCAAATCGATAAGGGAATTTTAAATTTCAATTTCCAATCATTCGGCTTTACGCATACTTCATTGATTATTCTACTCAATGATTATGTGTGGAATCACTATTCATTTGATTATGTCATAATTTACACTCCCCATTCTGTGGATATAATTTATATACACATAATTACTCCATTTATAAATCCTCAAGTCATCGATATGAAGTTGATAAGAGTAATGTTAACTCAATATCCATTTGTTGAGTTAAATATCCAATTCATTGGTGTTGTTTTTACAAGAATATGTGTGAATTTCCTATGATTGATTTACACTGAATATCCAATAATATTGTGTGTATTTATATTTTTCACACATAATTATGTCATTAATTTATCCTTAACCTAAGGATACGGCCTTTATAAGAGATTTCATCTGAAATTACAATTCATTGAGACTTCTTTGTTGTTATACACAAAGTCACTTTTATATGGTGTATATAATGTACTCTGACATAGTATATCATGAATCCCTTTCTTCCCATGATATTAAATTTTTTTGATTACCTCAATTATTTGTATTCAAGTGTATCTCTTTTGGTTAGGAACTCTAACTAAAATATCATTTTATATGTTTGGAAGATCTATTAATCTAAATCTTTCTCATTAATGTCCATGTTTTAAAAATGGTTTTAAGGATTTATTTATGTGGACATTAAAGTTTTAAAATTACAATTACTTTTAAAAGTTTGAAAGTGGTATGGGACAATTTGATTCAAAAATATATTTTTAAATGGATTCTTGACAAATAGTATGAATTTTAAATCATTTTCAGAAAAATTGGGATATTTCCCTCTAATAGTTTTGATGATTATTCTCATCTATACAAATATCCATCATTATTCTCGATTGAGGTTAATCTGATAAAATACAATCTTTCATATTGTATCGATTGAGTTATGTTTGACTTTGGATGTTCTATTTTTATACCATTCATGGTTTGTGGATAAAGTATTGATATTTTGTATGCTAGTTTTAATATGAATGTTTATGTTATTTTTCAAACTTTTCATATGAGGAATACATTGGACATAGTAAGTGATGGGTGGATCCCGCTATAGCTCCTCGATGCATCCTTAGTTATCATGATACAAACTAGTGTCTTGGAACAAGGCCTTGACAAAATATTATTTGTAGTCTTGGCACAAGGACTTGACTATGTGGTTATGATAGTCTGGAATTATGCATTCTATCATTATGAAAGTAGTTATTGATATTGCATGTGATTATTCGACTAGTAGAATATCCATGTGAATAAGTAAATTGAATTATTACATTTTATTTCTTCCATATTATGCTTAAGTTCAAGTTTAAAAGGCCTTTGTTTTAGTTATACATTGCCTTAAATGTTTATGCTTATTTATGAAAGTTTCCCCTATATTGTTATCCTTACTGGGAATTTGATCTCACCCCTTTCTATGTTTTATTTTTTCCAGGATGTGAAGAAGTATTTTATGAATGACCTGAAGGGATAGTATAAGGGGATATGAGTGTGGGGACAAGCTTTTTTTGTAGATTTCACTTTATGATGTAATGTAAACTTTATGAATGTATTTATTTATTACAAAGATACTAAACTAATAGTTCTTTCAAGACATGATCTTTTGTGATCATCCCAATGTTACGTAATAATGCCCTGACTCTAGGCTTCTAGGGTCGGGGCGTTATAGATGGTATCAGAAAAAGATTAGTAAAAACCTTGGAAACTAGATTTAGATAAACTATGATTAGAGTACATACACCTAAGATGGACTTTGAGGATTAGTATAGAAGAACTTCCTAGAATTTTGGTATTGTAGAGATTTTGTGAGTTTTCTGAGAAATACATCCCTATATGGATACAAGTCGGTTGAGGTAGGTCTGGCACAGATGTACCTAGGGGTAAAACCCAAAAACACCGGTTTGAGCAATATTCGAATGGTAAATGGTGCTTGACAGTGGGTCTTGCTGCACTCTTGGTTACGACACTCCCGGGTGATATGCTTAAGATAATTTACATTTTCTTTACATACTGATTTGAATTATTTTAATATAAGATGAGAATAAATGACCTTGGTTAATCCTAAGGTGTTTCAAATTAAGAATATGATGCCATGATATTCTCTAAATGATTTTATGACTACTGTTACTCACACAATGCCTTCTGGTTTTAGTCAATGGCTAGATTACAAGGAAGTCATAGTATCTTTGAGAATGATGTAAAAGGTGGTAACGATGGTGGAAATGACAAAAAAATGGAATATTGAAAGGAATAAAAGATATTGTGTTCATGCCAAATAATTTTTCCAAAAATATGATCAACAACATATATATTAACTAACTCCCGGACTCAGCAAAGAAGAGAAAGGTGATGAATGATAAGATATCTAGCAGTGGAGACCAGGGAGAAAAGAATCCTCAATTTCCATCATGCAGGAAATGTGGAAGGAGACACCCAGGAAAGTGTCTCAATGGAACACACAAATGCTTTACATGCGGAAAGAAGGACACAAAGTGAAGAATTGCTGAGGAAAAATGAAAGGTACTATGAAAGAAAATAAAAATGGTCCCAAGAATCCATTTACAGTAATTTTTCGTAAATGTAGGGGACCTGGACATTACCCGTGTGAGTTCCCTATTCTATAGGATATTATCTTGGTAAAAGAAGAAGCTATGTGGAAATAAATGGTTGGAGAAAGTTTTAAAAGTACTTGTACTCCTTGTTGATGGGATTACTTTGGAATAATTTTCTCTTGTATTTGTAACCCTATTGTTTTTCATATGAAAATGATATTTGAGAAAGACTTATCTTTTCTCTTGTGGATATAGTTATAAATAACCATTTTGTTTTATATGACCATTGGGTTTGAGGCAATTACAAGTTATTATGTTTTTGGATGAAAATGCAAGGTCTGAGATAACATTTGTGGTTAAATTATGTTATGGTTATTTTGAGGAATTTATATCATTTTGGTAATGTTATAAAATATAGTTTTTGAAAATGGACAACAAGAAGACCGTGTGATAACCCGTCATGTCAGACAAAGCTGCGGGACTCAAACACACAACCAAAGTGCGATTGGGATTTATCACCTACCACTGGACTTCGTGAAGTCCCTGGTTAGTGTGACTAATTATTTTTAGTTAAATGATTTTATTGATCAATAATAAGTTGATTTTTGATCTTATGTCTTATCAAATGAATACCCTTATTATAGGAAAATGATTCGGTGATTAATTGATAAATGTTATTTTGGAAGATGTTCTCTTTTTTGGGAACACTATATGCCCAAGAAAAATAGAATACAATAGGATTTCATTTGAGGAGTAATGGTAGATTTTTATCTATGTTTTTATTGTGTATTTATAGTGATTTGGATTATTTATGGAAATTATTAACCTATAATAGAGAATATGTGATTAGGTTAATTACTTTTAAGTATATGACTTTAAGAGTAGTTGATGTGATTTGGAGATACAATTTAATGTGGAAGACTACAAAACAAAATTCTTCTAAGTTTTGGGTTTCAATATTAGTTTGGATTATATTGAATGATTTTAAGCACTCTTGTTTATTGGATGGTATTTATTTAACTTTGGGGAATTGTTCATTTAGTTTTAGAAATTAAGATTAGTGTTTCTTTCTCTAATGGAATATCCTTTTAAGTGATCATCAGATCTTAAACTAACCGTTTTGGTTTTGATTAATCTATAAAGACAAGGTAAATATATAGTTTATCCTTCTTGGATCATGTGATTCTATAGAAGTTTATTCTAGCTCTTCCAGTGTGACCGTGTCATCTTGAATACTCATCGTTTAAAAAAATTGAGTTAGTGGTAGAAATTTATTAAAGAATGAAACTCTACATAAAAAGTAACTTTATCTCTTTAAGTTCTTATTCAATCTCATAAATGGTTTCCTCATCTTTATGTAATGTAACTTAAAACAAAAAAAAAATTGTCCGTTTACTTTTCCTACTGGGAGACTAATGACCATTTGTCCCATCACAAGTTTGTGGTATTCTTATTGTTAAATTTCTGCTGATCATGTTTTCTATCCCTATCCATCAGAACTTGACACTTATTTTATCATCCATATCCATGTTTTCCTACATTTATTCCTAGTATGGGTTATTTTGGGTGATCTTTGTACTTCTCTTTCTTTATTTTAAAGTGATAGTTTTATTGACACTTTTTCCGATATGGGACTTTCCATTATATTCCCTAGGCCAATTTTAAAAATAAATTCAAGGATGAAATTAATTGAAGGAGGTGAGAATGTATCACCACAAGCTTCCATGGTATGCTTCCCTTTGAATAATATAGCAGCATGTGGTGTATGCAACTTCGAGTTCTAACACACACCATAACCAATAAAACTAGCCATTATGAATAGTAATACCCACTTTTTGAAATTTTAAAAATTCTATCTTTCAAAAAGGACATCATTTTTTGATTCAGAATATCAAAATTATCCTAGGGTAAATTTTTGGTATTTTTTAGAAAACATTCAAATTATGATGAATAGTAAAAAATACTAAACATTAATTAAAAACAAATTTTTTAATCCAGATAATTTATAGTGATAAGTTATAATATTGAGTGGTTTTAAAGTATAATTAGAATATAATTTTACCATTTAATCCAATATTTGTAATTGCATGTAATTTCACATTTAAACTACACATAAACAAGTGTCAATCTTTTGATAGTTATTATTTCTTAAAAAACGCTCTTTGTTTTGACAACAGAAATTAATTTTAAATTAATTTCTGCCACTTCTATTTTTTTAATTTACAAAAATGGATTCAATATTTAGAATCAGGAGGTCCAAATTGTGTAAATATATAACTTTTATTTTTATACATTTTGCATAATTACTTCGGTAAATATTTTATTTACCATGGTTAAAGGGTAAATCCGGTAAATAAGGGTAAAATATAATATTATAATAATAATAAATTTCCCTAAAACGTGTCCTAAAACTATTGGTTAATACATTTCCGACAATGGGAATCTTTGGGTAGAGTTTTGGACCCCATGGATCCACTTGTAAGTGATAATGACACTTTATATTAATTAAGTTAAAGTAAATACAAAACTGACATAAGAATATATCTTTTAGAAAAACAATTTTTACATAGGGTTATATATGTTATATTTTCAACTATAAATATTCATTACAAATATAAAAATATTTAATACATAATAATATTTTATTTATAATTTTTAGACATTTCATAATTAAATTTATTTATGATAGAATATTGATGTAGCATTTTCCTTATTAATGAAAGAATCAAATAATTGGTATTATAAATGCTAAAATAAATTTAACTTGAATGTTTTGATGACATCCAGGAATATTATTGGTTAATATGACATGTTTAGATTAATTAAATGTATTTTTTTGAATTAATAACGTTTTTAAGACTTTAAAAAATCAATTATTAAATATTGTCAAAATTGACAAAATTGAGTTTTTAAAAAATATATTTTATTATTAATTTATATTATGTTCCTAAAAATATAAGGTTATACAAAGGAATTATATAATTATACTTGTATCATTAATATACCACTTGGGGGTCTCTTGTAATTATATAGTACGTTTATTAACTATATAATATTAAAATACAAAGAGACATGGAAAATGTCAAACTATTTAACAAAGAGTTAAATAAAAAAGATAATGTTAATATAGTGAATAAAACCTATACAAAACCTATTGTTTTAGTTTTTGATAGACCTATTCCCACCTTAACCTTTAAATAATACACTTTTGAGCCATTTGAAACTGAATATGAATTTATTATAAACTAATATTTCTAGCTTGTCCTTAGGTGCCCCTCACCCCTCTTATAAATGGGCACTCCACCTACTCACTAATTCACACCCTAAAAGCCTTTTTGATCGGCCAACCCCTGACAAAATATTCTCTCAACTTCCCTTAATTTAGCCTAGAGGCCTTAGTTTGATCATAAATCCAACCTAAGGATCCCTTTTGATCAAATCAAAAGGAAGAACCGGAAGAAGAGGTAATGTTTTCACCACCCTCTTTCAAGTTCCTTTCTTCTTAAACTTCTTCTTTCTTTGTTTTTCCCATTCTAAAATAATAAATCCAGTATCTTCTATATACTGTGATGTTATTATAAATATGGTGCAACCATATTCATTATTCTATATGTCCTTTGAATGACATGTCACCATACGTGCGTACGTACGGCTTACCGTCTCCACGTCGTGGTGTAATTGTTATTCAAAACATTATTATTTGGATGGGTATGATAATGATGTTTAATTGATTTAAATAATAAATATAACATGATAATAATTCTTTATATATGATATACCATCCAATTATAAATTATTTTAATATCAAAAGAATGATATTGTCGCTCGTGCGTATGTACGGACTATCGTCTCTACGAACGCGATGAGATTAATTCCCCATTGCATCCATGCAAGTCTAATTCTCATTTGATAATTAAAAAAATTTTAAGTACTTGATATCATTCTGTATATTAATAAGATAAAACCTATCCATAACAAACACGACTTATCTAACAAAACCTATAAAAGAAGACCAGTATGTTAACACCTGAAACGACGATAATACTAAGATATTTTTAAAACGCAATGTTAAAAGACCATATATGATATCATATTAATGTATATGATTCTTTTATAATTTAATAACAATTATTTCACCATTATATAGGAGGTTAACCTACCCTCTACCAAGGAAAAAGTACAAAGTAAGGGGTTTCTTATCTCACTTTTAATTCCGTGAGATTTCCATTGTTCGCCACTTATTCATTGCATGTGGTGTATTGTGTACTGCCATTTGATATATATTATCATTATTCTCATTATATTCATGGTATTACGTGATTCATTTGGAGGTTATTAACTTTTTTTCATGTGACTAGATTGATTACAACGTGGTAAGGGGTTTCTTATCTCACTTTTAATTTCGTGAGATTTCCATTGTTTGCCACATATTCATTGCATGTGGTGTATTGTGTACTACCATTTGATATATATTATCATGATTCTCATTATATTTATGGTATTATATGATTCACTTGGTGGTTATTAACTTTTTTTCAAATGACTCGATTGATTACAATGTGGTAAGGGGTTTCTTATCTCACTTTTAATTCTGTGAGATTTCCATTGTTCACCACTTTTTTATTGCATGTGGTGTGTGTACTACCCATGATTGTATTCATTGTGTAATATAATTTATCTTATGGGTATTTAAATCATAATTTTATGATACTTCTTTCATGGGTGTATGTTTTGTAAGTTACCAAATTGATAAGTGAATTTTAAATTTCAGTTTCCACTCATTCGGATTTACGCATTCTTCATTCATTATTTTACTCCAAGATTATGTGTGGAATAAATATTCATTTTCTTATGTCATAATTTACACTCCCCTTTATATGTATATAATTTTGATTCACATAATAACTCCATTGATAAATCCTCACATCATCAATATAAACTTGATAAGAGTAATTTTAACCCAATCTCCATTTGCTGAGTTAAATATCCAATTCATTGGTGTTGTTTTTACATGAATATGTTTGAATATCCTATGATTGATTTACACTGAATATCCAATCATATTTAGTTTATTTATATTTTTCACACATAATTATTTCGTTGATTTATCCTTAACCTAAGGATACAGTCTTTATAAGAGATTTCATCTCAAATTACATTTCATTGAGACTTCTTTGTTGTTATACACTAAATCACTTTTATATGGTGTATATAATGTACTTTGACATAGTATATCATGAATCCTTTTATTCTCATGATATTAAAAAGTTTTTATTACGTCAATTATTTGTATTCAAGTGTCTCTCTTTTGGTTAGGAACTCTAACAAAAATATCATTTTAAATATTTTGAAGATTTATTATTCTAAATCTTTCTCATTAATGTCCATGTTTTAAAAATGGTTTTAAGGATTTATTTATATGGACATTAATGTCTTAAAATTAAAATTAATTTTAAAAATTTCAAAGTGGTGTGGGATACTTTGATTCAAAAATCTATTTTTAAATGGATTCTTGACAAAAAGTGCGACTTTTAAATGATTTTGAGAAAAATTGGGATACTTCCCTCTAATGGTTTTGATGATTATTCTAATATATGTCAATATCCTTCATTATTCTTGATTGAGGTTAATCTGATATAATACAATCTTCCATATTGTATCTAATGAGTTATGTTTGACTGTGGATGTGCTATTTTTATACCATTCATGGTTGGTGGATAAATTATTGATATTTCGTATGCTAGTTTTAATACGAATGTTTGTGTTATGTTTCAAAATTTTCATATGAGGAATTAATTAAACTTAGTAAGTGACGGGTGGATCCTGCTATAGCTCTTCGATTCATTGTTAGGTCTCATGAGACAAACTAGTATCTTGGCACAAGGCCTTGACAAAATGTTATTTGTAGTCTTGGCACAAGGACATGACTATGTGGTTATGATAGTCTAGCATTATGTGTTCCATCCTTATGAAATTGGTTATTGATATTGCATGTGATTATTCGACTAGTAAAATATCCATGTGAATAAGTAAATGGAATTATTTAATTTTATTTCTTCCATATTATGTTGAAGTTCAAGTTCAAGAGGCTTTTGTTTTCGTTATACATTGCCTTAAATGTTTATGCTTATTTATGAATGTTTCTGCTATATTATTATCCTTACTGGGCATTTGACCTCACCCCTTTCTATGTTTTATTTTTCCTAGGATGTGAAGAAGTATTTTATGAATGACCTACAGGGATAGTATAAGGGGATATGAGTGTGAAGATAAGATGTTGTTGTATTTTTCACTTTATGATGTAATGTAAACTTTATAAATTTATCTATTTTTTCCAATGCTACTATACTAATTGGTCTTTAGAGACTTGATCTTTTGTGATCATGCCAATGTTACATAATAATGCACTGACTCTTGGCTTCTGGGGTCGGGGCATTACTAGTTATAGTACATTAAACATGGAAATTATTTTGTTAAATGATTAATTGTATCATTTATGAGATTAATCCAATTGTAATTGTGTTTAGTATGTTAACATAGAGTAAATAGTTAATTTTATTAACATTGAATGTTAAATGGGATGATATATAATTAAGGTGATAAGTGATATATTGTTGAGAGGGGTATATACATGTTATAAAATGGTTTGAGTTTATTATAAATAGTGTGGTCATGAATAAATGGTAAATTGGGATTGTTATAGAATTGAGTTAATTGTATTGAAAGTGATGAACATCAGAAGTATTTTTAAATGAAAAGGTGCACTAATGTTATTATTGGATGATTAATGTAAAGTGATGATAAACCTTAGAAATCATGATTAAAGGTATGTTGGAAATTTTGGACTGAGGAATATCTTCTTTGGTTTGGCATAGACTAATGATCTGGGACCCACTTGCGGGTAGTATTGTTTTGATGTCTGACTATTCATGATGTTCCTTTAGTGTGAATATGATATGGATATCTGGACTGAGGCTCCCTGATAAATGAACTAATTTAATATATTAATGAAATACCATATGATATAAAGTGTCAAACCACTTATAGTATATAGTTTTTCAATTCTGGTGTGGGATGATGTAGGTTTGGTTTGTTTGTGCCCAAGTTGAAACTATGAGCCCATGGGGATAACTAAATTTTTTTAATTAAAACCTTGTTTACATTCACTATCTTGATTTATTCATAAATATACATCTATATACACTAATATTGGACTATATATTATAGTATACACCATTGGTGGTTTCCTAATATGTAGTAGTCACACCCTACTCAGGCCACCATTGGGTACAAAAGCATACATAATGTTTTTAGGACTGGATATGTGTGAGGGATCTATAATAGATTTTTAATTTGGGATAGATCATGGATGATAGGACTAGATACGTGATTGGGACCATTTTTAGAATTTTCTTTATTGTTTCATTTTTGTTTCTGTCTAACACATTAGACCACTATGACATAAAATAAAAACTATTTTTCATTTTCGTACTTAATCAATTTGGGAGTAACATTTGTGATGTTTGTTTTTTGATTATTATTTCTTGATGATGTTTGTTATGATTTCTGATACTCTTTTACATCTATTATTTAAAGAATAGTCTACCCATGTGTTTCATCATAACCTTACTACTAATCATCAACTTCTAGAGGACATGGAGGCTATCCTAATGTCATGTGGTGAAGCATCTTAGGGATCCATTTTAGTGGAAACTGAGTTGGGATGCAAAACTTTTGTTATTCCATATGAATCCTATTAAAATATTTGGGATTCCTATATTAGTGAATTTGGAAGTGTATATTGTGAAATGAACATGGAATGATTCATAGTTATAATGATGTAGATACTGGGATAGATTATGTGGACCATGATTTCTAAGAACTCCATGGTTGGACCATATGTCTTGAATAGTCCAATTTCAATAATTGGATCATATAAGGATTCATTAAGGGAAACCTTGGGTACCAAGTAAAAAGTCGTTGATTCCGTAATATGAGTTTAAAAGATTTATCAATTTAATTTAGTTCATATTGGGGATTATTTATGGGATCCCATTACATTATGTGTTCATATCCCAAAAATATTGAATGCATGTATAACACCATTATTTTCTTATTTTACTAAATTCTCATTTATGATAGTCAATTGAAACTATTTATCATATTAATGATTATACTTTTCATTGTTTATAGAATTTTTTTATTTCTAATACATATTGAATTTTTTTGAGGTGTGTATCTCTTTTATTATATGTCAATGGTTTCTTTCAAAGAATTTATGAAAAATAGTTTTAAAAGGCATAACAAAGGGAAGTTTTCTTGATTATAAATTTTTAATTTTCATTTCTTCGAATATGAAAGTGTTTAAAGGAAGGATTTTAAATTTAACTATATTTTAAAATAATGGTTTTAGGGTTGATGACCCTCCATTAACTTCAAAAAATTTATCTTATCTTCAAATAGAAAATTAAAAAACATGTTACTCTTTACCTTTATTCATACTAATGTGAAAACCTATTTTAGAAATTATTATCAACCAATAATTTATGGGATGACTTATAAAATTAATTAAATAGAGTGTTCAACGAAATCCTATAGGGATCATTTTTCTCACAAACGTCAAGACCAATGGGTGTATATACTTCTCATGATTTCATCTCATCTGAAAAGGTTTTGATTTTATATGATGTGGGTATCTTGTTGATCTATATATTTTTTCAGGTATGGTGGGGTTTCATGGGTCACTTAGAAATTTGGTTAGATCTATTTGGGTTCCATTAATATTCATTTGGGATTTTTTTTGCTAATTTTTCCCACATTATTTTGTTTTTAAACATTTTGTATGTTCTTATATTATATTTAATTTTGAGATTAGGTTATTTATTTTTTGATCGACATTTATTATTCTTATTACGTATTCATTTGGGTTATTTATTTGTACCTTCTTATATTATATGCATGTATGTAAAATGTCTCGATAAGTTGTGTAGGAATATTGGTAGTTTTTATAATGGTATATATTAGTATTTTTGGGTGAATAAATTCACATATTTTTCTTATTTATACCAAAGAAGTAGTTTATAGCATGTGGGAATCGAGAACTCCCTTTAGGCCTAGTGCCAAACTCGGTTGAGTTATATTTCATGTCATCCTAGGATGATTAATTACATTTAAACTGAATAATTTTAATCATTAGTAATATATTCTAAATTAAAATTAGTTACATTATCTTTGGTAATAACATCAAAAATTTCACCAATAGCATCGACATGGTCACTATTATCATCAGTGACACCACCACCACCATCATTAGTTTCAATATCAACCATATTACTAGAGTCATAAACAAAACATCATTGTTATCACCATCATCACAAATCAAGAAAATAATTTATAAACAACTATAAACCATTACTACACTATTTGGGAGAATTAAAGAACATATAACTCATATTTTATAAATCATATGTTCATTATACTTATTTTTATTCAGCTGGGACTCATTTCAAAATATATAGGATGATTTCTTATTGGAGTAATTAAATTACTCTTTAGTAACAAAAACTATATTTTTTATGGAAGAATAATTACCTAAATTTTTATATATTTATGTAATGATTCTAATTACTAGACATCGATGAACACTGCGATAGTTCTTGTTAACTAAGATATGATGTAACTAGTCAACTATTTAAAAAATTTCTGCTTCCATTTCAAATAGTTCTTATATTTAATCATATCAACTGGAAGTTAACATTTACATTAATAAAAATAGAAATAATATAAAAACATAATATAAATTATGAAATTAAAAACTATAAAATTAGAAGTATTTTAATAATTTTTTCTCATGTTTCCCTACTCATAACACTTTTTTTTCTTATTTCAATAGGATCAAAAATAATTGTTATTAAGGAATACATCAAGCACATGAGCCTCAATCCAGTTGGTGAGGACTCTTTAAGTGCATCCAGGAGACCCAGGATAAAATCCAGGCGGAGGATAATTTCCGGGGTTACTATAGTAGTATTGTAGTGTAGTATAGTGGGTACTATAGCAATACTATAGTAATAATGTAACAAGTACTGTGCAAAACTATAGCAGGTACTGTAGCAGGAACTATAGAAAGCATTGTTTGGCACTATAGCAGCTACGAATATTCCACTGTTTGGGCCTTCAGGCCACCTATTTGGTCCTAGAGTCCTTTAAGGCCTTCGGCCCACCCAGACCTTTAGGTTAGTAAGGCCTTCGGGCCACCATAAGTGCAAATGTAAACCAAACAACCTAGAAGGAACAAACATCAGAAGGATTTGGAGCAAAGAGATTTCACCATAGTAGAATCTAAATAGATTGCAAGGATGAGAGTGTATGGCACCTTCCATTGGGACAAGCCTGTGCATGCACAATAAAGCCTAGCCGAAAATCCATGTAATAGTGGAGAGCTGATTTCACAATGAAGATACTTGGGAGGATCAGTTCCAAGTAGTTAGTCTGGGTTGTATGTAATGTTTAAAGTCTACAGGAAATGAATTAATCTAAGGCCTATGGGACATTTAATACTTATGAATACGGGCCTTTTAAGGGTTCCACCTCACCCCTTCAAAGGTAGATTATCATGATCAATAAAAAATGAAGGTCATTGGAGTAAGGAACACATCAATCTATATATCATAATTTGCGTAATATGAAATTAAATATTTGTTAAATAAAAAATCATATATATATATATATTTATCAATGTGAAATGGTGTATTTAAAATGAATTTTGACAAATTGGAATTTAATTGAACCCCATAATATGAATATATTTCATAGCACTCTTATTTTTCTTTATGGAATACAGAATGTCACTTAATGGTATAAAATGAATTCATTGATCATTTAGTGACTGTCCTTAGTGTATTAGGTTAAATTTTTAGTTTTAAAGTGAATTTAACTAACACTAAGATTTGTGTATTATTTTCATAAATAATATATTAATTTCTTGGATACTAAAAACATGTTTCTCAGTGTAGGCACCAGGTTTTTTCGATGTTTACAAAACCCTGCCACAAAACAATATAACCCTTCAAAACACAAATAAATTAAATTTTAGTAATTACACCACTAATATCTTATGATATTGTTTTTCATCCACATTTAATCAATAACCCATTATTCTCTACAATTTGATACTATATCATTAGTAATTTCTCATCAATGGTTAATGTTTTCTTGGGTTTCTCCCTCAATTTCATCCCCTCTCCCCTTATTCTCTATTCTTGATCCACCATATTATAATACAATGGTCTTGGAAACCTAATGAATTCATGTTCCAAATATATAAATTGAGCGTTATTTTAATTCTTGTTTTCAAATTCCATTTGAATGTTATATATTTCTATTTTCTATTGAAGTAACCTCTATTAACAACAATTTTGTGGATTACAGTATGTGGCTCTATATAAGCCATTTTCATTATAAACATGTGGGTTCTATGTATTTCAAAGAGTGTTTTAATAAATATAAAAATCATTATATATATAAATTTAAAATTTCTAAAAATAATTATTTATGTTTTCTTAAAAAATTATGCTCTAAAAATGCAGGTTTCCATTATAAATGCATAAAATTATTCTCATTTATAACATTGACCTATAGTTTCTTTGAGGAAGTTCCTAGAAGATTTATTGTGTGATTTGATCAATATGATTAAAAATATTTGTTTAAATATGAATTATAATATCTAGTAACATGGCTATTAAAATTATTTTAATCAATTTAATGTTACTCATGATAATTCTATTATTTTGTGAAATATTTATTTATTGAAATGTAATGACTCCATATTTAGGAATTTTTTTATGAAGATTAATTTCAATTTATATATATTTAACGAATTTTATTTATGTTTATTTTATAATTTATTTATGGTTTTGAAATTTAAAGGCTAATTTTTCTCATAAAATACGATTTCTCAAAGGATATTTCTCCCCTAGAAGATTTACCCATTTTTTCTTAATTATATTGTGTTTGAATATTTCATGAATTTTGGAATTTATAATGTTAGATTTTTATGTTGATTAAATGGGTTTAATCTATATAGGGTATTCATATGTATCAGTTATTTATTTGTTCGGTTTTAGGAAATTGAAAATTAGTTATTTGGATTTGATTACCCGCCTCTATTTAGGGTATCCTGGAAAACAATAGGTAGCTAGGTGGGGGCCCAATGCATGCTTACTACATGAGTTTTCATTTTACTACAGAAAATCTACCACTTTGAATATGACTTTTATGGATACTAGTTCTCCACATATGGGGTTATTGGAGATCCAACTACATCTTAGTTATGTTAGTGTCATTGATATGTCATATAATGAGTCAATTCCTATTGAGTATAAGAATTTATCATTAATGATTATGGTTTTTTCCATTGATTATTATTTTTATATAGTGTAGACATGATTTAATGATTACTGGGTAGTTTAAATTCTATAATCCATTGATTCTCATAACGTTAATATTATTATATTGGAGATCATTTGTTGATTTAAAATTAATATTTAATAATAATATAACCTGGTATTTTTTTTCTCATTAATGTTTATTTGTTCACTAATGATTCCCATATGTTGTTTTATACTCTTACATATAGAGACTTCCATTTTATTCAATACTCATCATTTAACTTATCTAATTCATTATAATGGAATTTTTAAAATGTGTTTTTTATTAATTAATGTCAAAAAAAGGATTTTGTACAATATGTAAGGATTTTTTCATCAATCCATGACTCGTTTTTATTTTTAGTAAAATGTAAAACTATTTTCAAAAATATTTTTTCCCATAAGATTATATATATGTTTTCCAAATATAAAACCCATATTTATTAATCATCATGGAATGATGTTTTTTAAGAGTATATTTATAATTTTTTTCCTTCATTATAAGGTTTTCTTAAATAAATATAATACTTCGATTTATTTTTTTAAACTAACGTTTATAGTTTCTTTTATAAAATTATTTTAATAGGGAATGTGGTGGAATCAAATGGGGCATGTATTTCTCTAAAAAATTATAAAAAATCTATGACTATATTGAGTAGTTTTATTTAATGTTGTTAAATATCTAATCCTTGTAATGAAATGGGTGATTGTATTGTTAGGTCTAGTATAGATGACGTTTCGGTAATGGATCAAATAAATTCCCAATATGACACTCTTTCTAGAGCCACACATGACTTCATACATGCCTCCCTATATTGAAAAGCCTATAAATTAGTGAAGAGAGTCCATAACCATCACAAGGGGACTATACACTTAGTTCCATTACATTAAATAACAAATAAATATCAATTATATCATATGATATCAAATTAATAATAAGGAATTATATTTAAGTGAAATCCATCGTTAATAGACAAACAATAGTATATTATAAATTAAATGACACCCATTCTCAACATACATGCATCTATTATCATATGAAAACTAGGTTGAAGATCTCAAATGGACTGAAATAAAATATAAAGAAGACATACATATTAATCATGGGTCCCTTCTCAGTAACATTTCCAAACATCTATCCAACTACTCTAACCATCCACATTATGCTACCCTTTACCTCTAAACCAAACATAACTATTTATTATGCACATAGCATCCCATATAGGGTGTGTGCATTAAAATTAATAAGGTCTCACAATTTCCCCATCAAATATTCCATCATATATAGTGTACTCATGTTTAAATATATGAATAATTCTATAATATAAATCATACATAATATCATTTAAGGACATCATGTCTTATCTAGGTCACCATTCTACTTGACATATCCTGTATTAGTTGATTCCAATAGAGAAATCCTATAAAAAAATCCATAACCATGACCAATAACATAGAATATTATCTTACAACTGTGTCTCGAATGCTAAAATATCATTGAAGTTTGGAAGTCACATGATGTTTCAATCCTATATGTAGTCCCATAAATCCAACCTCTCATGCTGGGTGAGGTCACAAGGAACATATCAAACAATTTTTTATATCTTTACTCTCCCACTTTGGGTGAGTGCTTAAACCATGTCACATACCACATCCCGTACCTCTAACCTCTTATTCAAGGTGAGTTATCACATCAAATCATGTAACTCATATCATAGAACCACCCTCTCACCTATGTTGAAATATCATACCACCTTACATATTATGTCTCTCAATTCAACCAACTCATTTAAGGAGAGTTTTAATCCCACATCACTTATCAGATCACATACCTCAACCCTCTCACTACAAGTGAATCCCTATATAAAGTCTCTTATTACATCTAGTCACTAATGTTGTAGAACATGGTTAGATAATAATAATAAGGTAAGAAACATAGGTAATAAATATCATAACTTATCCTTCATGTAGCTACACATATATCCCCACCTAGCTCTCTACTAGTTGGTATCACATAAAAATCTACATCATTACCATGAACAAAAATAGAATCCATATACATCAACTCAATATATAGCTATAACATATCCAAGATGATCCTAGAATACCATCCCATACCCATATTACATGAATAACAGATAGGGAACACCAGGGTGTACCTAAATAGTAAGACTCTCAATCCAATTAGGAGATACTTTGTAGGATCCTAATTAGGAACTAGTACATATCTACTCCAAAACTAAAACAGGCTAGTACCCAATCACACCCTATGGTATTTCTCAAAAAAAAAATTATCCCAACACATCCCATTCACCTTGCCTATATATGGACTGACCAAAACTTTTTTGAATACCCATAGGCTCATAAAATTGAAGACTATAAAATCCTCACAAGGATTCAAGCTATTTATCCATACTCATAGAATGATCTCATTTTGACCCTTGAGATCCTATAACTAAAGAAATCCCATATCTCTATATTACAACCACTATGTTATATTAAACATTGTAAAAGGGGGTGATCATTCTCATTTAAAAAGTAAATACATATATAGAGTAAGCCTAACATCACAACATATTCTATTGGGACCATCATCTGTATATTACTCCTCTCACTCAATGAGTTCTATGGTCACAAGGCTATTTAGATATCATTTCCCATGAGATTCCAATTTTTTATAAAAAAATACTATTCCCCAAGGGACAAAAACACACAATCCCCTCCAATAACCCACTTGGTTAAACTGAATTCAAAAAAACCACTCATCTCCCAAGATAGTAAAACTAAATGGGCCATTAATAAATTAAAGAAATCATGATCTTTGTCAGATTACTAAAATGAATTTATCAAATAGAATATACAAGCATTAAACACATGAGTAACTTTTAAAATGATGGACCTAAGTATATTCCATAATTCCAGATTCACCCAACCCCACTATGGAATTCCTAAACCAAAACTAAGGCATACACATGAAAATAACATGTAGAAAAATGTATGAATTTGTATTTATGTGACAACATATAAACATAATGAAGTTTCTATTCAAAATCCATGTCTAATAATCCCTAAACCATGTTAATTTAAATCATCATCATACATATAATACCTTACCTCAAACCCCTGGTAAAAAATTATTAGTTATAATAATTTATAATTAATTATAAAGTTATATTCAATGAAGCATAATTGAAAAAATCACACTGAGTGGAATCTGATGGTTCAAACGTTAGGAAATGAAACACTAATAACTCATGGAAACATACTAGAATCAATATGTGGAAAATCCACATTAAAATCACTAAACTAGTCAACAATTCTAATATAATTTAATAAAACCCCTCAAAAATCCACCTGGTGATGTATCTATAATGAAATAGTAAAAAATAAATAAAATTTCCCATATTATAATATCAATATGAACTAAATCATTATTTCATATCATATTATAAAAAATACATCATCATGTGGTGTAATTTCCAACAAAATCCTATAAGGAACCACCCACAATAAGAGAGAAATTATGAAGAGAATGACGGGGTATGGAGGAGGTAGTTTACCTAACTATAATGTTGGAAATTTACTTTAGGTTGATATGAAATCAATGGGTCCTAATAAAAATCCATGTGGAAGAAATAAGGTGGAAGAGGGCAGGTAGAATTTCCTCTCCCAAGTGGAACTAATGTCAAAGAAAGAGTTCATCCCTAAATTGATGGGTTTTCTATCATAAAAAATAACATTAGAGAATATTGGGTACCTAATTAAGTTGTATTGATTACCACCTTCCTAATGATCGCCTAATCCAAGTCTATCATATAATCAGTGTATCTCTAATTTCAATAACATGCATTGAACACTTAATTGGTAATCAATCTATCATCACTGATAACTCAGTGGTGTCTATAGATTTTGTGTACACACCCACACATGAAGATTCTCCATTGATGTCCCTGTGAACCACTTAAACACCAAACCATGCACAAAACACTCATTTGTATTTCCAAACTCTTGTATCTATAATATAAATCATAATCCTAAAAACAAACATACTCTAAAGAATAAAATATCATATTTCCCCCACAATTTCCAAACCATAAAAATGAATGTCCACAAATACTCTATAGCATGGGGATTCTTATCCCAATGTAATTTATGGTATAATCATCGTACATCAATACATTTTTTCTAATTTTATGAAGCCACTCATGAATGATTCTGAATGGTAATAACATCACCATTCCAATACATAATCTAAACCATCATATATTTCATTTGAAAACATATAGATAAATAAAAAACATAATTCATAATATGAATGATCAATTTAATAAAATAACCACGTTCAAATAAATTCTCTCACAAATAAACTCCTATTATATTTCCCCGTGATCATACATCCCAAATATTATACTGACCTAATGCGATAATAACCTACAGTCCAGAACAATATGCATCCCTCAAACAAAATTGTGAAACAAATGAGATCCACTTATCTTATTTACTATAACATGTCACACATCAATCACTGAATTCCATGAAAGTAACTGATAATTGAATATTCCTCCACAATATGGATTACTCCTAGAACCGAATATGGTTCAGAATACTCCATAACAAGCTACTCCAAATTCATCATCCTACTAGCTGTAACCCGTATTCCATAATTCCTGACAACAATCACTACCCTCTGACACATGGATCAAAAATAAAAGTTCAGTTGTATTATCATCAACATAGTGTACTCTAAACCATCATACCATTAATTAGACCAAAACAAAACACCACTATCCATTTAGTATTCTCCATTATTGGAGCCTTTGTTGTCAAAACTAATTAACCTCAAACCATAATGACACCTTTATTTCCTAAAATATTAAACAGATCTAGAAATTTATTAGCTGATCTAGCCAACCCTTGATCATCAGTACTGGAATGAAACTTTATACTTCACTTTAGGGAACAAAAACCATTCACATAAAAGTAAACATCATAAAAACCCCATAACCACTATATAATAGGATCCCACGCACAACAAGTGAAATAATGAAAATCTTCCTTATAGAGACTAACAAACCCTTACATATATTATCATTCCACAACTAAGATTTCATTTTATCCATCATTATAAGATATTAATCCATAATAGAGAATCTAGGAAACCTATTCTAAACCAACACACTTATTATTTTGATATCATCAGGCCAATCAACCCCATTATGGATTCTACCATCCATTCATATGAATGTCTTCAAATACCACAAGAATATACCAGGAATTATAATAGATCTTATAATATTAATTACAATATATTTTATTATAAAATCACCATCAACATTTTCTATGTTATAGAACACACCTGGTCCCAATGTTTTATGATATTGTCATTACCCATTGGAAATGTTCCAAAAACTATGATTATCCTTATTGGAGTGATTAAAAGTATAAATTTACAATTCATTCGAAAATATTCACCTCATATACATTTTGAGGACCTATACACCATGTAAAAATTATCATCCAACCAAAAATCACATGATCCTTAGATTATTTCACACCAAAACCTATCGATGTCCGATGCATTCATTCCTTCTGACATTATAACTTCTTTTTATTCAATCCACTATACCATTAATTGTTTTTAAAATTTATAATCCTTAAACATGAACAAAAATATAGTTTCAAAAATGAAAATATAAGGCATATACAATATCCAAATTTTACATGACTCATATACCCCTCATGAAGCACCCATGGTGCCTTTATTCATAATATACACAAGGAAATTTCAAACAAAACAACACACTCTTTTTACCCCATATTGAGAATTTCCCTAGAATCTAGAATATCATCCCATGATTCTGTCATTTAATGCCATGTCTACCCATTAAAGTATATCAACAAACATTACACACTCTTTTCCCATAAATGTGAAATGAGGATTAACCAACCTAAACAAGCCATAAATATCCAAATTCCCTAACATGCATAACCAATATCCAAAACATATTCCCCTATACTGACTCTAAATACTATCACACCACCATTCTAAATAAAAACCTAAAAACAAATTTACATACTTATCAGTCTAAAATTAACAAATACCTATCATAAGATATTAAATTATATTATTGTTCTCATCTATGAACTCAAAAAAAAAGAATATCACAACCAAAACCTCCAAAAAATATGGTTACCATACATTAGGATATTAACTATATGAACCATAATTTCAAATAAACATATCATGAAAATCACCATAGATGATCCAATTAATCAAGGAAAAAATAAATATATTATTTATAAAAATAATAAGTAATTTATTTCAGACTATTTAATTAGTTAGATCTTGTTTTCAAAACATTTTCCAAAAAAATTATTATTTCCAAGACCATTCACCTTTTAATAAACCATTTAACATCTATAATGATACATGAAGAAGTCTAAGATTCCATTTTACCTAGTATAATTCATTGATCACCCGCCCTTTTTCTGCCCTAGTCCAAGACTATAAAAAACAAATTAAAGTCTAATATAAAAAATAATTGTTAATCAATATACAAACCATAGAAATGAAAATAAATTAATGAAAATCCCATAATATATTTCATGGCTATTCCTCATAGAGAAGCTAAATAAATCCATGCATAACGTTCCTACCATGCTATGAAAATATCCTACTTCTATCTAACTACAATAAATAGTAAATCAAACATAATATGTTATCTGATACAACTTTCCAATACCCATACTTAATTACATATAAGACTCTATATCTATAGGCCCACATTACATCAAGTGTGACACCCCATATTATTATGGATCCAGACTTATAGTAAGATCATGTAACAAACTTGGTCATACCCTAATCTTAGTACAATCATTAAAATCACAATATAAATAATAATAATATCCTATAAAAACATAGTGAGTGTATGGAATTATATTTAAGTGAAAAACATTAGTGACTAAAACACCTCTATATAATATAATAATGACAACCATTATAATCTCACATGTTTACATATTTGGTCATATACATGGATGACCAATATAAATAGACTAAAATAAAATACAAGGAAGACTCAATTATAAATCATTAGTCTTCATTGGACTAGTCTCCCAATATTTATCCAACTACTCTTGTTAGACCCTCCATACAACCATTATCCTTAAAATGAAATAAAACTTATTCTTTTTCACTGAGGTTCCAATTATTGTTTTTTATAAACCCCTTGTAGGTATCACAAACATCCTATCATATACTCTGCCTTATATAGTGTGTTCATGAATAGAAAAATAAATAAGTTAGTAGTATAAACCATGATAGAAAATATCACAATCTGTTATTGTATGTGATTCAGGAGACCACGATACCAAAAATTACCATCATGGATTGATCTTATAAGAGATGTAATCTTGGAATAAAAACTTATAACCCATACCATGTAGCTTAGGTAAGGTTCATACAATTGAGTCTCATCTTCTATACTATCACATTGGGTATGGGCTCATACAATTTCTCAATCTCATATTATATAACCTAAATATACACACCCACTCAATGTGAGGTCCCATTCAGTATATCATATGATATATCATAACTCAATCCTCCTATATAGGGTTAGTTTAACGGGTATTAAAGGGATATAAACCCCTTTTAGATGTGAAAAAGTACAAATAAACCCATTCAAAGAACACAATTAAATATAAATGAAACCATATATAATCTAGAAATGAAGAAACTATTAATTTATTCCTTATATGGAAGATACACTATGAAATATATCTTCACTACATGTGTATATTGAAGTTAAATTATGTAGAAAACATAACTTGTCCCACTCATAGAGGTATCCATTTTATGGTGAATTGTTTAATGCAAAATCATAATACCCCACCATCCATAGAATCCTAATACCTCATGGAGTATAGTTAGGATAAGAGATATGTGGGGAGGGAAATTTCAACCATGGATTGGGATGTCTTTTATACACACCATATCATGTTCAAAAACCCTTTATGATGCCTTTAAGAGTTCTCCATGACATAAAATATCATGTATGTTATGTATGCATGCTTGAAATAGTTGTAAATCTTGGTCAATTTACATAATACCTACATGAATTCATATCTCATCCATTGTATCTTATGAAATGGTTAATAAATGAATTATTAAATTGAATAATTTCATGTGATAACTATTATAATTCATCTTTAAATACTATTATATGGGGCAGAGTGTGTTAAAAAATATTATTCAACATATATAATTTTTATATGATAAAAAATAATAACTTATGATTTCCAAAATAAGTAGAATAAATACATTATTTCTGATATCACATATCCTATAATATGATATAAACTATTAAAACAAATGTGACCATTGATTTAGAAAATATATCCAATGATCCCACACAAACAATAAATAAAAATTGATATTACATAATATCAATATATATTGTGTAATATTTGATAACTTGTCAAATTTTATCAAGAATTATTTTTGATATTAACCAAAAACCTTTTGGAAATCCAAAATTAGATTCATTTTATATCACATAATATATAAAATCTTGTGAATAACCCATATTAAACTCATTTATATTAACTCTATAAAACTTTTAGATAACCTCTCCATGTAAAACATATCCCATATCAAGTTAACCACAAAGTGAACCTGTTGGTATATATAGAAATGAAAAAATAATATGAGTCACTCAATACATACTCATATAAGACTCTATTAAAGAATAATTTGTACTTAATCTATAAATGGAATGGGTGTGATCCCCATCATACACAAGTATCTCTATACTAGTGTCCACTAGTTGAATCGTATATAATAATGTATTATCATACTTTCCCTTTTCCAAGAGATCAAGTGGCAAAGGGACATAGAGTATGTCAATCACATCTATCTTACACATGTATTCTAGATTTTATTTGTATAAACTATCCAAGTCAACTAGTGTATCAAAAGTCATTTACTTTTATTGTTGACCACATCTCGTTCCTCTCATTTGAGTTGAGAGAAACTTTATGTGAAATATCTATTTGTGAAAAAACTCTATAGTAAATATTAATTAATGTCCCTAATGTAATACTAAATATATAGGAGGTCATATTGTATCATTATTCAGATATAACCAATTACATGATCAGAAACTTACACATTGACCCCCAAAAAAATCTAAGCACCAAGGATTATGTAATAAAGGTGGAAGATAATGCAAGATATCATTATAAGTATCCTGCTAACCTCACGTAGTGGTCACTCTAAATATGATTCATGCACCCCCATTAAAGAAAATACACAATGTATGAAACTAAATGTATTATACTTTGTGTTCATTATAATGACAAATATAATTTTTATTTTTCATAATCAAATTTCATATCTCTATAAAACAATCATACTAAGTTTAACCTTAACTTTTCATCAAAAACTAAAATACACTATGATAAAAATAGGACAGGGATAACTTGAATTCATACTATTTGCCTTAAATTATCATTAAACCTCAATAAATGTATATTAATATATTTTCATATCAGGATGAGATGATTTAATTTTAAACAAGATAAATACTATTATATGATACATTTTTCATTCTTAAAACTCTATTTAGAATAGTTATTAAAATTATACATAAGTTTATATCTATCATAACATATATGATAAATAGCTCAATCCAGATTATGTTTTGTATAATTTCATTAATTTTCATATGCATTACATAAATATTAAATTTTTTCCATCTCTATAAGCCAATTTTATAGAACCCTACCACTAAATATTGTAGTGAGTAAAATATATAATTAAAA
Organism: Viscum album; assembly: GCA_963277665.1. NCBI lineage: Eukaryota > Viridiplantae > Streptophyta > Magnoliopsida > Santalales > Viscaceae > Viscum > Viscum album. The sequence continues at coordinate 1,889,715,100 of OY728165.1, read as the reverse complement.
AAATCTTAAATAATGATAATATTTATGAATCATATTTTTATTCTTTAGCTCATTGATTATATTCAAACTGCATAATTCTATTACACAATATGTAATAATGTCATAATATATTTTCTACATATAAATTTCCTATGTTTTTTCTGACCATTATTAGAATATTTTCCTTAAAGAACATCCCCTGTAATATTTTGAAAAAAAAATTCACTAATAATGTAATTACATACGATAATATTCTACACTCATTTAGGATAACATGACATTCAAATTTTTATGATAACTAAATTTAATTATTTTTATTTTTATTTACATCCATACCCAAAAATTATTCTAAGATGTTATGTTCAATTAAAGTTTTTTTGATTGACATACTCCTTCAAGATATACACATATTTTCTATTTCACGATAACTAAATACAGCCCTTTGGATTTCTATTTATGATAATATATCCAAAATCTTAATGACCCCCTTCCTCCACTTATTCCCTTATTATTGTTGAAAATGAAGAGGAGGAGGATCCCCCAAAGTTCCTCTTCTAATAGGCTCCAAGACAGAAACTAGAAATTAAGGTATAAAAAACTCAATGAGATGTATCATCCTTGATGTATGAATTTAATGTAAAGAGAAATTGTGGATTCACCAATCAATAAAAAATCATATAAAAAATTAAATGAAAATATAATAGTAAAAAATATAAAAAATGATTTATGTAAAATACAAGAATGCCTAAAAACCCACCAAAATATACCTACATAGAAACATAAATGGAAACTCACCACACTATGATATCATAGTGTAGGTCATCCATTAATTCCCTTTATGATTACATAAAAATGGTTTATATATACATTGGGTGAACATAAAATTTACACTAAGTAGAAACATCCACATGACCTCTCAATAAAATTTTAGAAAAGCATATAGATGATATAACGAGTAAACAGTAGGACAAACATTTCCCTAGTAGGTCAATTAACCATTAATTTTCTCACCAAGAATTACTCACCAAATATTATATATAATGTGATAGTATAATATCAAATAAATATAATCATAGTTTCCCCCAAACCAATTCCCTACTAGTTTTTTGATCTCACACCACAACATCAGCTGCTATATTTTCTCATCCCTTCTATACTTGATGTGGGTGAATCCTCATTCGCAGATACGAAAAATATATAGTGAGGGTCGAAATATAGTATTAGAATAAGTGAATATACCCATAATTTCAAACATAATATTAATGTATCATGAACAAGAAGGAAATTTTCTTATTTCCCTCATCATAACATGAACAACCCTTATAATAGATACCACATCATCTAGTATACCTTATAACACTCAGGCACCTTGCATTACAAGACACCAAATCCTGCTCGAAAACCTTTCATTATTTAACATAGAATTCCATTACAATAAATAGAAATATTTAACACCACATGCCTCTCATAAACATTAAATGATCTATTAATAAATGAATAGTGAGGGATATGGGAGTTTCTCATATGACCATTTCAATATGGATTTTTGGGAAGACACTAAAAAAATTGGCATCAGTAAAAACTTTCAAACTTATGTTGAGAGAATTTAGAAATCAAAAGAAAAATACCTGAATATAATGTGACAAATTGATACTATAATAAGGGTACATATAAATAGCATTAAATATACCTATTTATTCAAAAATATCATTACCATTACCCATCCAAACCCATCATTGAATCGATAGAAAAATAACTACTATAAAAAAACATAACAATAAACCACAGTATTAAATTTCATATTTTCAATTCAACAATTGATATTATGTTCATTTTTAATTTAAATACCATAATTAATTGTAAACTACTCTAGACATCACCCAAATTCATTATTGAATCTATTGAATAATTTATATTTCAAATATATACTTCATCCATTTATTTATTCCATGACACTCTATTAGGTTTATTTAATTTTCAAAAATATCTTTTTCAATCCACAACCCCATTTTAATCCTTAATCATTCCACAATTTCCCTTTCTACCAAGTGTTGCCAATAAAAAAATACCACATTATTCAACAAACTATATAATATTTACCCACAACCAAATCATTTATAAACACAATTCTGTATGAAATAGTTATATTTGTTTGAATATTTAATACAAGGGATAATATAAACATCATCCATGTACGGAATACTAGAACAACCCATTTAATAATCATGGATAATTATTACTTAGTTTTGAGAGGGGATTTTAGTATTAAAACCACATTATTTTTTTTCATTGAAACCAATTCACAATTACAAATGTTTTCATATAAATGAATTGATAATAATTATTCAGGTAAAGGCGAAATATATTTTCAAAGGAGATTACGGTTCACTCCATGGCCCATGATCATTAATTACCTATTACATATTCTATCGTATTACCCACTAATATTTCAATAAATATTTTATTCGAAAAAAATATATTTAAATCATATATTAAATAACATAAGATTGGGAAGCACTTCTCATTCTATCTCTCATCCTACTAGATACATATTATCATGATAATTCTTACAAATTATTAAATAGAAATAGAAGCATGATAATACCGTTATTTACCAAAAATGAAAAGGATAGCCCTAATTGAAATTCCTTTATTTTTAGCATCCATGAAAAAATTGTCACCATGGAGGAATAGAGGAATCAAACACAACTATAACTGAACAGAATCTTAGTAGAAACATGATCTAATAGAGCAAGATACCCATATAAAAATTTATTAAAACTAATCAGAGGGTTTTCTTGAGACTGAATATATTCATAATAGCTGAAAATGGTTTGAGAGAATGGATATAAAATGACCCAATGATGTATCAATCCCCTCCCTATATATAAATATGATAATCCCCTTCTATGACCTAGTAAATATAATTATGCCTATGGTATCTCTAGTTAAAGGGGGATCTAGAAAACCAGTTTTTGATTCGGCCTATCCCCTTGAATCATTCACTTATTTAGAATTATTTGAAAAAATATCACCAACATAAAACCTAACATACAATGTGGGGAAAGGTGTTTTAAAAACCAAATATCCACTAAGACCTACCGCCATATCATTGGGAAAATTCTTTTCCCATTACAGCCTACTAGGAGACACACTAAAGCATGGAAAGATCTAGATAGTAATTTCTTCTTCCCAAACTTTGGAAAAGGGTTCTCCATGAATTATTCATTGACTAAATAATATTCTAATCAATGAGTAGACAAAAAATAATTTTAGCACAATAGTTTCACAGAGGTGACATATCCATGAAAAATTTCATACAAAATGTCTAGCCATGACATTTCACTACCTATGGTGGAACACAATACAAAATGACCAATAATTATTTGTATATGAAATACCTTTATGATTAAAAAAATCTATATTTAACATTATATGTAAATGAAATATTACCCTGACACGAAATTGAATTAGGCTTACCTATATATGAAGAAGTAGTTACTTTAATGTGAGTTGATCAAATCTCAAAATATTTTTTTATGGGATCTAAATGACTAATATGTAGCTATAGTTATATGGAATAACATTTATATATCCAATTAAACTACGTAATAAATGAAATAGTAGATCAAAACTAGAACCATTATTTGAAAAACCAAACACCACCCCAATTAAAACAACATAGTTTCCCTAATGATAGCCAATATTAACTCTCGCCTCCATAAAGACTGTAACCCCCAAGAAACAAAAATGAATGTACTAGAAGAGTTTGGGTCATTAAACTAGAAACCTCAATAAATATGTTTGACATAGAAAATATAACAAAACCCAAATGAAGGGAGGGAACATATCTTAATAACCATACATCATGAAAGTCATTAAATATTTAACTATAAACCCAAGCGACCACCACGTATGAAGAATATGGAACTTAAAAAGGCTACTACAACATCCATGATCACCAACATGGGAAGATACCTTTCAAAAAGGAAGAAATCTTCAAATAAGGAACAACAAAAGATCGATGGCTAAACAATTTCAAATAAATTCATGTCCATTATTCAATAATTTAGCATAGCTATAATCAAATCATAATCACCTAGGGAAAAAAAGAAAATATATCCATTAATGCATAATAATTAAATTTGTATCATTATTTTCACTGGAATTATTTGTGTCTAGAAATAATATCTTTACATAATGTTATTTTTAAATACTATTTTTCATTAATAGACTCAACTGATTTTCCATTATATAAGTTGATCTTAATGATTTATCCTAAAAAACCTAATCATAACAAAAGGAAACATCATATCAAATAATCACTTCACCCTGATTATATTCAAGAAAATTATTTAGCTATAAATACTTCATTATAATTATTTACGAATATAATAAAATAGATTTTCAACAAAACATTTCAAAATCTCAATAAAAATAGTAACCAGAAAATAAAAAAAAAATTATTGATTTATTTAAATTTATTTTGAGGAAATCAATGTATATTTTATTTTAATATTAACATTTATCTATTCCCCTATCTTAAAGTGAATATTCTTATATGTCTTACTCTCATAAATGAAGATATTAATACTCAATTTAAATATATATTTAAAAATAATACTACTAATGAAACCTACATCTCTATTATATTGTTAGTTATGACAAACTGAACTGATAAAAATATTCAAGAAGAATTAATTTAATTACTTATATTGAAGGAACACCGAGTTAACATTTGGAATAAATTATAGAATAATTCCTCACAAATTCACCAAAATTATCTTCCAACATCAATCATTGTTCCTATAATGAAAATTACATGTTTCCCTTTTTACTTCACCAGAATAGTTTCCCAAGTAAAACAAAATTTCTAAGATTTCATATTATTATTTCCAAAAAAACATGGAAGACTATTTATATTCCAATATATAACACATAAATATTTTCTAATTTCAAAACCTATTAAAGGGTTAAAATTTTATTTATAAAAACATTTAAAATGAATTACTAGAGATCATCAAAAATAGAGATTTCATAATAAAAAAGGTTACCAACTTAGAACACACCCATTCCTTGGTGATAGGGCTAAACACAACCCATCATAAAAAACTATATGTGAAGTCTAGAAAATCCTAGTAGCTGACCAAAAAATTCATAAATACCTAGGAAACAAAAATTCATGGGGCACTAATACCTTTAGCACCCCATCCCATTACTTGAAAATCACATTGTTCTATCCTATACATAATTCCTCAATCTTGGTATAATCAAAGACGAAGGTTGAGACTGAGTGTTGAGAGACATCGTTACTCCTACAATCAATTTCTATAATCCACATGAACTAATTACCAACCACTATCCTTCTATAAATCATAAAGATAGTCGCTCTCAATAATGTTATCATGATTCAGCAATTCCATCAATGAAGTGAACAAAAATTTTACCGCACTCTAATGTATATTCAACCATAAGGATAATTAAAGGTTTTTCTCCCACATTTCATTGTCTTATACGTGGTATTGATGTGATAGAATTATAGGGAAAAAGAGAACCCTATTATAATTCACAATGGAATATCATAACTGCAGCTTCAATATCACATCCCTTCATCAATTAATAGATACATATGGAATTAACACCCCCTTTACCAAGACATGGAATTAAACCCAACAGAATAACACATTTGATAAAGAATTTTTTTCAACATGCATAGTCTAACCTTTAGTGTGAAACGACTACTAATAAACCCATATCCATTTAAATTTAATTTAAAATTTAAAATAAAAACCCTCCTTTAACCACAAATCATACATGGGATTTGACTTCCCGCCATAGAACTATGGCACTCTCTTTTGATGGAACCTAATAAGATCCTCATCCAACAACTCTTTCTTACATTTATTCAAAACTTTTAGATAACCTCTCCATGTAAAACATATCCCATATCAAGTTAACCACAACGTGAACCTGTTGGTATTTATAGAAATGAAAAAATAATATGAATCACTCAATCCATACTCATATAGGACTCTAGTAAAGAATAATTTGTACTTAATCTATAAATCGAATGGGTGTGATCCCCATCATACACATGTATCTCTATACCAGTGTCCACTAGTTGAATCGTATATAAGAATGTATTATCATACATTCCTTTTTCCAAGAGATCAAGTGGAAAAGGGACATAGAGTATGTCAATCACATCTATCTTACACATGTATTCTATATTCCATTTGTATAAACTATCCAAGTCGATTAGTGAATCAAAAGTCATTTAATTTTATTGTTTACCACATCTCGTTCCTCTCATTTGAGTTGAAAGGAACTTTATGTGAAATATCTATTTGTGAAAAAACTCTATAGTAAATATCAATTAATGTCCCTAGTGTAATACTAAATATATAGGAGGTCATATTACATCATTATTCAGATATAACCAATTACATTATCAGAAACTTACACATTGATCCCCAAAAAAATCTAAGCACTAAGGATTATGTAATAAATGTGGCAGAGAATGCAAGATAACATTATAAGTATCCTACTAACCTCAGGTAGTGGTCAATCTAAATATGATTCACGCACCCCCATTAAATAAAATACAGAATGTATGAAACTAAATGTTTTATACTTTGTGTTCATTCTAATGACAAATATAATTTTTATTCCTCATAATCAAATTTCATATCTCTATAAAACAATCATACTATGTGTATCCTTACCTTTTCATCAAAAACTAAAATACACTATGATAAAAATAGGACAGGGATAACATGAATTCATACTATTAGTCTTACATTATCATTAAACCTCAATAAATGTATATTAATATATTTTTATATCAGGATGAGATGATTTAATTTTAAACTAGATAAATACTATTATATGATACATTTTTCATTCTTAAAACTCTATTTAGAATAGTTATTAAAATTCTACATAAGTTCATATCTATCATAACATATATGATAAATAGCTCAATCCAGATTATGTTTTGTATAATCTCATTAATTTTCATATGAATTACATAAATATTAAAAAACATTCATCTCTATAAGCCAATTTTATAGAACCCTACCACTAAATATTGTAGTGAGTAACATATATAATTAACGAAATCCTAAATAATGATAACATTTAGGAATCATATTCTTATTCTTTAGCTCATTGATTATATTCAAACTGCATAATTCTATTACACCAAATGTAATAATGTCATCATATATTGTCTACATATAAATTTCCTATGTTTTTCTTATCATTATTGGAATATTTTCTTTCAAGAACATCCCTTGTAATATTTTGAAAAATAATTTCACTAATAATGTAATTACATACAATAATATTATACACTCATTTAGGATAACACGACATTCAAATTTTTATGATAAATAAATTTAATTATTTTTATTTTTATTTACATCCATACCGAAAAATATTCTGAGATGTTATGTTCAATTAATGTTTTTTTGATTGAAATAATCCTTCAAGAAATACACATATTTTCTATATCACGATAACTAAATACAACTCTTTGGATTTCTATTTATGATAATATATCCAAAATCTTAATTACCCCATTCCTCCACTTATTCCCTTATTATTCTTGAAAATGAAGAGGAGGAGGATCCCCAAAATTCCTCTTCTAATAGTCTCCAAGACAGAAACTAGAAATTAAGGTATAAAAAACTCAATGAGATGTATCAACCTTGATATATGAATTTAATGAAAAGAGAAATTGTGGATTCACCAATCAATAAAAAATCATATAAAGAAATAAACCAAAATATAACAGTAAAAATTGTAAAAAATGATTTATGTAAAATACAAGAATGCCTAAAAAACCACCAAAATATACCTATATAGAAACATAAATGGAAACTCCCCACAATATGATATCATAGTGTAGGTTAGCCATTAATTCCATTTATGATTATATAAAAATGTTTTATATATACATTGAGTGAACATAAAATTTACACTAAGTAGAAACATCCACATGACCTCTAATGAAAATTTTAGAAAAGCATACAAATGATATAACGATTAATCAATACGACAAACATTTACCTAGTAGGTCAATTATCCATTAATTTTATCACCAAGAATTAATCACCAAATATTATATACAATGTGATAATATAATATCAAAATAATATAATCATAGTTTCCCCCAAACCAATTCCCTACTAGTTTTTTGATCTCACACCACAACAACAGCTACTATATTTTCTCATTCCTTCTATACTTGATGTGGGTGAATCCTCATTCACAGATACGAAAAATATATAGTGAGGGTCGAAATATAGTATTAGAATAAGTTAATATACCCATAATTTCAGACATAATATTAATTTATCATGAAAAATAAGGAAATTATCTTATTTACCTCATCAAACCATTAACAACCCTTATAATAGATACCACATCATCTAGTACACCTTATAAGACTCAGGCACCTTGCATTACCAGACACCAAATCCTGCTCAAAAACCTTTTATTATTTAGCATATAATTCCATTACAATAAATTGAATGATTTAACACCACATGCCTCTCATAAACATTAAATTTTATATTAATAAATTAATAGTGAGGGATATTGGAGTTTCTCAAATGACCATTTCAATATGGATGTTTGGGAAGACACTAAAAAAATTGGCAACAATAAAAACTTTCAAACTTATGTTGAGAGAATTTAGAAATCAAAAGAAAAATACACGAATATAATCTGACAAATTGATATTATAATAAGGGTACATATAAATAGCATTAAGTCTACCTATTTATTCAAAAATATCATTTCCATTACCCATCCAAACCCATCATTGAATCGATAAAAAAATAACTACTATAAAAAACATAACAACAAACCACAGTATTAAATTTCATATTTTCAATTCAACAATTGATATTAAGTTTATTTTGAATTTAAATACCATAATTAATAGTAAAATACTCTATCCATCACCCAAATTCAATATTCAATCTATTGAATAATTTATATTTCAATTATATACTTCATCAATTTATTTATTCCATGACACACTATTAGGTTTATTTAATTTTCAAAAATATCTTATTCAATCCACAACCCCATTTTAATCATTAATCATTCCACAATTTCCCTTTCCACCAAGTGTTACTAATAAACAAATACCATATTATCCAACAAACTATATAATATTTACCCACAACCAAATAATTTATAAACACAATTCTGTATGAAATAGTTATATTTGTAGGAATATTTAATACAAGGGAAAATATAAACATCATCCATGTACGGAATACTATAACAACCCATTTAATAACCATGGATAATTATTACTTAGTTTTGAGAGGGGATTTTAGCATTAAAACCACATGATTTTTCTTCATTGAAACCAATTCACATTAAAAAGGTGTTCATATAAATGAATTGATAATAATTATTCAGGTAAAGGCAAAATATATTTTCAAACGAGATTACGGTTCACTCCATGGCCCATGATCATTAATTACCTATTACATATTCTATCGTATTACCCACTAATATTTCAAAAAATCTTTTATTCGAAAAAAATATATATTTTAATCATATATTAAATAACATAAGATTGGGAAGCACTTCTCATTTTATCTCTCATCCTACTAGATACATATTATCATGATAATTCTTACAAATTATTAAATAGAAATAGAAGATGATAGTACCGTTATTTACCAAAAATGAAAAGGATATCCCTGAATGAAATTCCTTTATTTTTATCATCCATGAAAAAAATTTCACCATGGAAAAATCAAGGACTCAAACACAACTATAACTGAACAGAATCATAGCAGAAACATGATCCAATAGAGCAAGATACCCATATTAAAATTTATTAAAACTAATCCAAGGGTTTTCTTGAGACTGAATATATCCATAAGAGTTGAAAATGGTTTGATAGAATGGATATAAAATGATCCAATGATTTATCAATCCCCTCCTTATAGAGTAATATGAGAATACCCTTCCATGACCTAGTAAATATAATTATGCCTATGGTATCTCTAGTTAATGGGGAATCTAGAAAACCAGTTTTTGAATCGGCCTATCCCCTTGAATCATTCACTTATTTAGAATTATTTGAAAAAATATCACCAACAAAAACCCTTACATAAAATGTGGGGAAAGGTGTTTTAAAAACCCAATATCCACTAAGACCTACCACCATATAATTGGGAAAATTCCTTTCCCATTACAGCCTACCAGGAGACACACTAAAGCATGGAAAGATCCAGATAGTAATTTCTTCTTCCCTGACTTTGGAAAAGGGTTCTCCATGAATTATTCATTGACGAAATAATATTCTAATAAATGAGTAGACACAAAATAATTTTATCACAAAAGTTTCACAGAGGTGACATATCCGTGAACAATTTCATACAAAATGTCTAGCCATGACATTTCACTACCTATGGTAGAACACAATACAAAATGACCAATAATTATTAGTATATGAAATAACTTTATGATTAAAAAATACATATTTAACATTATATGTAAATGATAGATTACCCTGACATGAAATTTAATTAGGCTTACCTATATATGAAGAAGGAATTACTTTTATGCGAGTTGATCAAATCTCAAAATATTTTTTTGTGGGATCTAAACTACAAATATGTAGCTATAGTTATATGGAATAACATTTATATATCCAAATAAATATGAAATAAATGAAATGGGATATCAAAACTAGAACCATTCTTTGAAAAACCAAACACCACACCAATTGGAACAACATAGTTTCCCTAATGATAGCCAATATTAACTCTCGCCTCTATAAAGACTCCAACCCCCAAGAAACAAAAATGAACGTACTAGAAGAGTTTGGGTCATTAAACTAGAAACCTCAATAAATATTTTTGACATAGAAAATATAATAAAACCCAAATGAAGGGAGTGAAAATATCTGAATTACCACACTTCATGAAAATCATTAAATATTTAACTATAAACCCAAGCGACCACCACCTATGAAGAATATGGCACTTAAAAAGGTTACTACAACATTCATGATCACCTACATGGGAAGATACCTTTCAAAAAGGAGGAAAACTTCAAATAAGTGACATCAAAAGATCAATGGCTAAATAATTTCAAATAAATTCATGTCCATTATTCAATAATTTATCATAGCTATAAACAAATAATAATCACCTTTGGAAAAACAGAAAATATATCCATTAATGCATAATAATTAAATTTGTATCATTATTTTCACTGGAATTATGTGTTTTTAGAAATAATATCTTCACATAATGTTATTTTTAAATACTATTTTTAATTAATAGACTCAACTGATTGTCCTTTATCTAAGTTGATCTTAATGATTTATCCTAAAAAACCTAATCATAAAAAAAAGGATACATCATATTAAATAATCACTTCACCCTGATTATATTCAATAAAATGATTTAGCTAGAAATACTTCATTATAATTATTTATGGATATAATAAAATATATTTTCAACAAAACATATCAAAATCTCAAGAAAAATAGTAACCAGAAAATAATAAAAAAATTATTGATTTATTTAAATTTATTTTGATGAAATCAACGTATATTTTATTTTAATATTAACATTTAGCCCTTCCCCTATCTTAAAGTGTATATTAATATATGTATTACTCTCATAAATGAATATATTAATACTCAATTTAAATATATATTTAAAAATAATACTACTAATGAAACCTACATCTCTATTATATTGTTAGTTATGACATACTGAACTGATAAAAATATTCAAGAAGAATTAATTTAATTACTTATATTGAAGGAACACCGAGTTAACATTTGGCATAAATTCTAGAATAATTCCTTACAAATTCACCAAAATTATCTTCCAACATCAATCATTGTTCATATAATGAAAATTACATGTTTCCCTTTTTACTTTACCAGAATAGTTTCCAAAGTAAAACAAAATTTATAAGATTTCGTATTATTATTTCCAAAAAAACATGGAATACTATCTATATTCCAATATATACCACATAAATATTTTCTAATTTCAAAACCTATTAAAGGGTTAAAATTTTATTTATAAAATCATTTAAACTGAATTACTAGAGATCATCAAAAATAGAGATTTCATAATAAAAAAATGTTACCAACTTAGAACACACCCATTCCTTGACAATAGGGCTAAACTCAACCAATCATAATAAACTATATGTGTAGTCTAGAAAATCCTAGTAACTGACCAAAAAATTCATAAATACATAGGAACCAAAAATTCATGGGGCACTGATACCTTCAGCACCCCATCCGATTACTAGAAAATCACATTGTTCTATCCTATACATAATTCCTCAATCTTGGTATAATAAAACCCGAAGGTTGAGACAGAGTGTTGAGAGACATCGTTACTCCTATAATCAATTTCTATATTCCCCATGAACTAATTACCCACCACTATCCTTCTATATATCATAAGGATAGTCGCTCTCAATAATTTTATCATGATCCATCAATTCCATCAATGAAGTGAACGAAAATTTTACCGCACTCTAATGTATATTCAACTATAAGGATAATTAAAGGTTTTTCGCCCACATTTCATTTTCTTAAACGTGGTATTGAAGTGATAGAATTATAGGGAAAAAGAGAACCCTATTATAATTCAAACTGGAATCTCATAACTGAAGCTTCAATATCACATCCCTTCATCAATTAATAGATACATATGGAATTAACAACCCCTTGACCAAGACATGGAATTAAACCCAAGAGAATAACACATTTGATAAAGAATTTTTTTCAACATGCATAGTCTAACCTTTGGTGTAAAACAACTACTAATAAACCCCTATCCATTTAAATTTAATTTAAAATTTAAAAGAAAAACCCTCCTTTAACCACAAATCATACATGGGATTTGACTTTCCACCATAGAACTATGGCATTCTCTTCTGATGGAACCTAATAAGTTCCTCATCCAACAACTATTTCTTACACTTATTCAAAACTTTTAGATAACCTATCCATGTAAAACATATCCCATATCAAGTTAACCACAAAGTGAACCTGTTGGTATTTATAGAAATGAAAAAATAATATGAATCACTCAATCCATACTCATATAGTACTCTAGTAAAGAATAATTTGTACATAATCTATAAATGGAATGGGTGTGATCCCCATCATACACATGTATCTCTATACCAGTGTCCACTAGTTGCATCGTTTATAAGAATGTATTATCATACTTTCCTTTTTCCAAGAGATCAAGTGGAAAAGGGACATAGAGTATGTCAATCACATCTATCTTACACATGTATTCTAGATTCTATTTGTATAAACTATCCAAGTCGATTAGTGAATCAAAAGTCATTTACTTTTATTGTTGACCACATATCGTTCCTCTCATTTGAGATGAAAGGAACATTAAGTGAAATATCTATTTGTGAAAAAACTCTATAGTAAATATCAATTAATGTCCCTAGTGTAATACTAAATATATAGGAGGTCATATTTCATCATTATTTAGATATAACCAATTACATGATCAAAAACTTACACATTGACCCCAAAAAAATCTAAGCACCAAGGATTATGTAATAAAGGTGGTAGAGAATGCATGATATCATTATAAGTATACTGCTAACCTCAGGTAGTGGTCACTCTAAATATGATTCATGCACCCCCATTAAAGAAAATACGCAATTTATGAAACTAAATGTTTTATAATTTGTGTTCATTCTAATGACAAATATAATTTTTATTCCTCATAATCAAATTTCATATCTCTAAAAAAATCATACAAAGTGTAACCTTAACTTTTCATCCAAAACTAAAATAAACTATTATAAATATAGGACAGGGATAACTTGAATTCATACTATAAGTCTTACATTATCATTAAACCTCAATAAATGTATATTAATATAATTTCATATCAGGATGAGATGATTTGATTTTAAACTAGATAAATACTATTATATGATATATTTTTCATTATTAAAACTCTATTTATAATAGTTATTAAAATCCTACATAAGTTCATATATATCATAACATATATGATAAATATCTCTATCCACATTATGTTTTGTATAATTTCATTAATTTTCATATGCATTACATAAATATTATATTTTTTGCATCTCTATAAGCCAATTTTATAGAACCCTACCACTAAATATTGTAGTGAGTAACATATATAATTAATGAAATCCTAAATAATGATAATATTTAGGAATCATATTCTTATTTTTTAGTTCATTTATTATATTCAAACTGCATAATTCTATTACACTAAATGTAATAATGTCATCATATATTGTCTATATATAAATTTCCTATGTTTTTATTACCATTATTGGAATATTTTCATTCAAGAACATCCCTTGTAATATTTTGAAAAATAATTTCCCTAATAATGTAATTACATACGATAATATTCTACACTCATTTAGGATAACACGACATTAAAATTTTTATGATAACTAAATTTAATTATTTTTATTTTTATTTACATCCATACCCAAAAAAATATTCTAAGATGTTATGTTCAATTAATGTTTTTTTGATTGACATAATCCTTAAAGAAATACACATATTTTCTATTTCACGATAACTAAATACAACTCTTTGGATTTCTATTTATGATAATATATTCAAAATCTTAGTGACCCAATTCCTCCACTTATTCCCTTATTATTGTTGAAAATTAAGAGGGGGAGGATCCCCCAAAATTCCTCTTCTAATAGGCTCCAAGACAGAAACTAGAAATTAAGTTATAAAAAACTCAATGAGATGTATCAACCTTGATGTATGAATTTAATGAATAGAGAAATTGTGGATTCACCAATCAATAAAAAATCATATAAAAAAATAAACCAAAATCTAATAGTAAAAAATTTTAAAAATGATTTATGTAAAATACAAGAATGCCTAAAAAACCACAAAAATATACCTATATAGAAACATAAATAGAAACTCCCCACACTATGATATCATAGTGTAGGTCAGCCATTAATTCACTTTATGATTATATAAAAATGGTTTATATATACATTGGGTGAACATAAAATTTACACTAAGTAGAAACATCCACATGACCTCTCATGAAAATTTTAGAAAAGCTTACAGATGATATAACGAGTAAACAGTAGGACAAATATTTCCCTAGTAGGTCAATTAACCATTAATTTTCTCACCAAGAATTACTCACCAAATATTTTATACAATGTGATAATATAATATCAAAATAATATAATCATAGTTTCCCCCAAACCAGTTCCCTACTAGTTTTTTGATCTCACACCACAACATCAGCTGCTATATTTTCTCATCCCTTCTATAAATGATGTGGGTGAATCCTCATTCACAGATACGAAAAATATATAGTGAGGGTCGAAATATAGTATTAGAATAAGTGAATATACCCATAATTTCAAACATAATATTAATGTATCATGAAAAAAAGGAAATTATCTTATTTCCCTCATCATACCATTAACAAACCTTATAATATATACCACATCATCTAGTACACCTTATAACACTCAGGCATCTTGCATTACCAGACACCAAATCCTGCTCGAAAACCAATAATTATTTAACATAGAATTCCATTATAATAAATATAATGATTTAACACCACATGCCTCTCATAAACATTAAATGATCTATTAATAAATTAATAGTGAAGGATATGGGAGTTTCTCATATGAAAATTTCAATATGGATGTTTGGGAAGACACTAAAAAAATTGGAATCAGTAAAAACTTTCAAACTTATGTTGAGAGAATTTAGAAATCAAAAGAAAAATACCTGAATATAATGTGACAAATTGATACTATAATAAGGGTACATATAAATAGCATTAAATATACCTATTTATTCAAAAATATCATTACCATTACCCATCCAAACCCATCATTGAATCGATAGAAAATTAACTACTATAAAAAACATAACAACAAACCACAGTATTAAATTTCATATTTTCAATTCAACAATTGATATTAAGTTCATTTTGAATTTAAATACTATAATTAATGGTAAACTACTCTATCCATCACCCAAATTCATTATTCAATCTATTGAATAATTTATATTTCAATTATATACTTCATCCATTTATTTATTCCATGACACACTATTAGGTTTATTTAATTTTCAAAAATATCTTGTTCAATCCACAACCCCCTTTTAATCCTTAATCATTCCACAATTTCCCTTTCCACCAAGTGTTACTAATAAAAAAATACCACATTATCTAACAAAATATATAATATTTACCCACAACCAAATAATTTATAAACACAATTCTGTATGAAATAGTTATATTTGTAGGAATATTTAATACAAGGGAAAATATAAACATCATCCATGTACAGAATACTAGAACAACCCATTTAATAACCATGGATAATTATTACTTAGTTTTGAGAGTGGATTTTATCATTAAAACCACATGTTTTTTTTCATTGAAACCAATTCACAATTACAAAGGTGTTCATATAAATGAATTGATAATAATTATTCAGGTAAAGAAGAAATATATTTTCAAAGGAGATTACAGTTCACTCCATGGCCCATGATCATTAATTACCTATTACATATTCTATCGTATTACCCACTAATATTTCAATAAATCTATTATTCAAAAAAAATTAAATCATATATTAAATAACATAATATTGGGAAACACTTCTCATTCTATCTCTTATCCTACTAGATACATATTATCTTGATAATTCCTACCAATTATTAAATAGAAATAGAAGCATGGTAGTACCGTTATTTACCAAAAATGAAAAGGATATCCCTGAGTCAAATTACTTTATTTTTAGAATCCATGAAAAAATTGTCACCATGGAAGAATCGGGGACTCAAAAACAACTATAACTGAACCGAATCTTAGCAGAAACATGATCCAATAGAGCAAGATACCCATATAAAAATTTATTAAAACTAATCAAAGCTTTTTTTCGAGACTGAATATATTCATAATAGTTGAAAATGGTTTGAGATAATGGATATAAAATGATCCAATGATGTATCAATACCCTCCTTATAGAGTAATATTATAATCCCCTTCCATGACGTAGTAAATATAATTATGCTTATGGAATCTCTAGTTAATGGGGGATCTAAAAAACCAGTTTTTGAATCGGCCTATCCCCTTGAGTCATTCACTTATTTAGAATTATTTGAAAAAATATCACCAACACAAACCCTAACATACAATGTGGGGAAAGGTGTTTTAAAAACCCAATATCCACTAACACCTACCACCATATCACTAGGAAAATTCCTTTCCCATTACAGCCTACTAGGAGACACACTAAAGCATGGAAAGATCCAGATAGTAATTTGTTCTTCCCTAACTTTGGAAAAGGGTTCTCCATGAATTATTCATTGACTAAATAATATTCTAATCAATGAGTAGACACAAAATAATTTTAGCACAACAGTTCCACAGAGGTGACATATCCATGAAAAATTTCATACAAAATGTATAGCCATGACATTTCACTACCTATGGTGGAACACAATACACAATGACCAATAATTATTAGTATATTGAATACCTTTTATGATTAAAAAAATACATATTTAACATTATATGTAAATGAGAGATTACCCTGACATGAAATTGAATTAGGCTTACCTATATATGAACGAGGAATTACTTTTATGCGAGTTGATCAAATATCGAAATATTTTTTTGTGGGATCTAAACTACAAATATGTTGTTATAGTTATATGAAATAACATTTATATATCCAATTAAAATATGTAATAAATGAAATAGTTGATCAAAACTAGAACAATTCTTTGAAAAACCAAACACCACAACAATTGGAACAACATAGTTTCCCTAATGATAGCTAGTATTAACTCTCGCCTCCATAAAGACTCCAACCCCCAAGAAACAAAAATGAACATACTAGAAGAGTTTGGGTCATTAAACTAGAAACCTCAATAATTATGTTTGAAATAGAAAATATAATAAAACCCATATGAAGGGAGGGAAAATATCTGAATAACCACACTTCATGAAAATCATTAAATATTTAACTATAAACCCAAGCGACAACCACCTATGAATAATATGGCACTTAAAAAGGTTACTACAATATCCATGATAACCCACATGGGAAGATACCTTTCAAAAAGGAAGAAAACATCAAATAAGGAACATCAAAAGATCGATGGCTAAATAATTTCAAATAAATTCATGTCCATTATTCAATAATTTATCATAGCTATAAACAAATCATAATCACCTAGGGAAAAAAGAAAATATATCCATTAATGCATAATAAATAAATTTGTATCATTATTTTCACTAGAATTATTTGTGTCTAGAAATAATATCTTCACATAATGTTATTTTTAAATACTATTTTTCATTCATAGACTCAATTGATTTTTCTTTATATAAGTTGATCTTAAGTATTTATCCTAAAAAACCTAATCATAACAAAAGGAAACATCATATTAAATAATCACTTCACCCTGATTATATTCAAGAAAATGATTTAGCTAGAAATACTTCATTATAATTATTTATGGATATAATAAAATAGATTTTCAACAAAACATATCAAAATCTCAAGAAAAATAGTAACCAGAAAATAATAAAAAAATTATTTATTTATTTAAATTTATTTTGAAGAAATCAACGTATATTTTATTTTAATATTAACTTTTAGCTATTCCCCTATCTTAAAGTGAATATTCTTATATGTATTACTCTCATAAATGAAGATATTAATAATAAATTTAAATATATATTTAAAAATAATACTACTAATGAAACCTACATCTCTATTTTATTGTTAGTTATGATATACTGAACTGATAAAAATATTCAAGAAGAATTAATTTTATTACTTATATTGAAGGAACACCGAGTTAACATTTGGCATAAATTCTAGAATAATTCCTTACAAATTCACCAAAATTATATTCCAACGTCAATCATTGTTCGTATAATGAAAATTACATGTTTCCCTTTTAACTTCACCTGAATAGTTTCCAAAGTAAAACAAAATTTCCAAGATTTCATATTATTATTTCCAAAAAAACATGGAATACTATCTATATTCCAATATATAACACATAAATATTTTCTAATTTCAAAACATATTAAAGGGTTAAAATTTTATTTATAAAATCATTTAAAATGAATTACTAGAGATCATCAAAAATAGAGATTTTAAAATAAAAAAAGGTTACCAACTTAGAACACACCCATTCTTTGATGATAGGGCTAAACTCAAACCATCATAAAAAAACTATTTGTGAAGTCTAGAAAATCCTAGTAGCTGACCAAAAAATTCATAAATACCTAGGAACCAAAAATTCATGGGGCACTAATAACTATAGCACCCCATCCCATTACTAGAAAATCACATTGTTCTATCCTATACATAATTCCTCCATCTTGGTATAATCAAAGCTGAAGGTTGATACTAAGTGTTGAGAGACATCGTTACTCCTATAATAAATTTCTATAATCCCCATGAACTAATTACCCAATACTATCCTTCTATACATCATAAGGGTAGTCGCTCTCAATAATGTTATCATGATCCAGCAATTCCATCAATGAAGTGAACAATAATTTTACTGCACTCTAATGTATATTCAACCATAAGGATAATAAAAGGTTTTTCGCCCACATTTCGTTGTCTTATATGTGGTATTGAAGTGATATAATTATATGGAAAAAGAGAACCCTATTATAATTCATACTGGAATCTCATAACTGCAGCTTCAATATCACATCCCTTCATCAATTAATAGATACATATGGAATTAACACCCCCTTGACCAAGACAAGGAATTAAACCCAAGAGAATAACACATTTGATAAAGAATTTTTTCCAACATGCATAGTCTAACATTTAGTGTGAAATAACTACTAATAAACCCCTATCCATTTAAATTTAATTAAAAATTTAAAAGAGAAACCCTCATTTAACCACAAATCATACATGGGATTTGACATTCCGCCATAGAACTATGGCATTCTCTTTTGATGGAACCTAATAAGTTCCTCATCCAACAACTCTTTCTTACACTTATTCAAAACTTTTAGATAACCTCTCCATGTAAAACATATCCCATATCAAGTTAACCACAAAGTGAACCTGTTGGTATTTATAGAAATGAAAAAATAATATGAATCACTCAATCCATACTCATATAAGACTCTAGTAAAGAATAACTTGTACTTAATCTATAAATGGAATTTGTGTGATCCCCATCATACACATGTATCTCTATACCAGTGTCCACTAGTTGCATCCTATATAAGAATGTATTATCATACTTTCCTTTTTCCAAGAGATCAAGTGGCAAAGGGACATAGAGTATGTCAATCACATCTATCTTACACATGTATTATAGATTCTATTTGTATAAACTATCCAAGTCTATTAGTGAATCAAAAGTAATTTAATTTTATTGTTGACCACATCTCGTTCCTCTAATTTGAGTTGAAAGGAACTTTATGTGAAATATCTATTTGTGAAAAAACTCTATAGTAAATATCAATTAATGTCCCTAGTGTAATACTAAATATATAAGAGGTCATATTACATCATTATTCAGATATAACCTATTACATGATCAGAAACTTACACATTGACCCCCAAAAAAATCTAAGCATCAAGGATTATGTAATAATGGTGGAAGAGAATACAAGATATCATTATAAGTATCCTGCTAACCTTATGTAGTGGTCACTCTAAATATGATTCATGCACCCCCATTAAAGAAAATACACAATGTATGAAACTAAATGTTTTATCCTTTGTGTTCATTCTAATGACAATTATAATTTTTATTCCTCATAATCAAATTTCATATCTCTATAAAACAATCATACTAAGTTTAACCTTAACTTTTCATCAAAAACTAAAATACACTATGATAAAAAAAAGGACAGGGATAACGTAAATTCATACTATTAGTCTTACATTATCATTAAACCTTAATTAATTTATATTAATATATTTTCATATCAGGATGAGATGATTTAATTTTAAACTAGATAAATACTATTATATGATACATTTTTCATTCTTAAAACTCTATTTAGAATAGTTATTAAAATTCTACATAAGTTCATATTTATCATAACATATATGATAAATAGCTCAATGCAGATTATGTTTTGTATAATTTCATTAATTTTCATCTGCATTACATAAATATTAAATTTTTTCCATCTCTATAAGCCAATTTTATAGAACCCAACCACTAAATATTGTAGTGAGTAACATATATAATTATTGAAATCCTAAATAATGATAATATTTAGGAATCATATTCTTATTCTTTAGCTCATTGATTATATTCAAACTGCATAATTCTATTACACTAAATGTAATAATGTCATCATATATTGTCTACATATAAATTTCCTATGTTTTTCATACCATTATTGGAATATTTTCTTTCAAGAACATCCCTTGTAATATTTTGAAAAATAATTTCACTAATAATGTAATTACATATGATAATATTCTACACTCATTTAGGATAACACGACATTCAAATTTTTATTATAACTAAATTTATTTATTTTTATTTTTATTTACATCCATACCCAAAAAATATTCTAAGATGTTATGTTCAATTAATGTTTTTTTTATTGACATAATCCTTCATGAAATACACATATTTTCTATTTCACGATAACTAAATACAGCTCTTTGGATTTCTATTTATGATAATATATCCAAAATCCTAATGACCCCCTTTCTCCACTTATTCCCTTATTATTGTTGAAAATGAAGAGGAGGAGGATCCCCCAAAATTCCTCTTCTAATAGGCACCAAGACAGAAACTAGAAATTAAGGTATAAAAAATTCAATGAGATATATCAACCTTGATGTATGAATTTAATGAAAATAGAAATTGTGGATTCACCAATCAATAAAAAATCATATAAAAAATTAAACCAAAATCTAATAGTAAAAAATTTAAAAAATGATTTATGTAAAATACAAGAATGCCTAAAAAACCACCAAAATATACCTATATAGAAACATAAATGGAAACTCCCCACACTATGATATCATAGTGTAGGTCAGCCATTAATTCCCTTTATGATTATATAAAAATGGTTTATATATACATTGGGTGAACATAAAATTTTCACTAAGTAGAAACATCCACATGACCTCTCATGAAAATTTTAGAAAAGAATACAGATGATATAACGAGTAAACAGTAGGACAAAAATTTCCCTAGTAGGTCAATTAACCATTAATTTTCTCACCAAGAATTACTCACCAAATATTATATACAATGTGATAATATAATATCAAAATAATATAATCATAGTTTCCCCCAAACCAATTCCCTACTAGTTTTTTGATCTCACACCACAACATCAGCTCATATATTTACTCATCCCTTCTATACTTGATGTGGGTGAATCCTCATTCACAGATACGAAAAATATATAGTGAGGGTCAAAATATAGTATTAGAATAAGTGAATATACCCATAATTTCAAACATAATATTAATGTGTCATGAAAAAGAAGTAAATTATCTTATTTCCCTCATCATACCATTAAAAACCCTTATAATAGATACCACATCATCTAGTACACCTTATAACACTCAGGCACCTTGCACTACCAGACACCAAATCCTGCTTGAAAACCTTTCATTATTTAACATAGAATTCCATTACAATAAATAGAATGATTTAACACCACATGCCTCTCATAAACATTAAATGATCAATTAATAAATGAATAGTGAGGGATATGGGAGTTTATCATATGACCATTTCAATATGGATGTTTGGGAAGACACTAAAAAAATTGGCATCAGTAAAAATGTTCAAACTTATGTTGAGAGAATTTAGAAATCAAAATAAATATACCTGAATATAATGTGAAAAATTGATACGATAATAAGGGTACATATAAGTAGCATTAAATCTACCTATTTATTCAAAAATATCATTACCATTACCCATCCAAACCCATCATTGAATCGATAGAAAAATAACTACTATAAAAAACATAACAACAAACCACAGTATTAAATTTCATATTTTCAATTCAACAATTGATATTAAGTTCATTTTGAATTTAAATACCATAATTAATGGTAAACTACTCTAGCCATCACCCAAATTCATTATTAAATCTATGGAAAAATTTATATTTCAATTATATGCTTCATCCATTTATTTATTCCATGACACTCTATTAGGTTTATTTAATTTTCAAAAATATCTTGTCCAATCCACAACCCCATTTTAATCCTTAATCATTCCACAATTTCCCTTTACACCAAGTGTTACTAATAAAAAAATACCACATTATCCAACAAACTATATAATATTTACCCACAACCAAATAATTTATAAACACAATTCTATATGAAATAGTTATATTTGTAGGAATATTTAATACAAGGGAAAATATAAACATCATCCATGTACGGAATACTAGAACAACCCATTTAATAACCATGGATAATTATTACTTAGTTTTGAGAGGGGATTTTAGCATTAAAACCATATGATTTTTTTAATTTAAACCAATTCACAATTACAAAGGTGTTCATAAAAATGAATTGATAATAATTATTCAGGTAAAGGCGAAATATATTTTCAGAGGAGATTACGGTTCACTCCATGGCCCATGATCATTAATTACCTATTACATATTCTATCGTATTACCCACTAATATTTCAATAAATATTTTATTCGAAAAAAGTATATTTAAATCATATATTAAATAACATAAGATTGGGAAACACTTCTCACTCTATCTCTCATCCTACTAGATACATATTATCATGATAATTCTTACAAATTATTAAATAGAAATAGAATCATGATAGTACAGTTATTTACCAAATATGAAAAGGATAGCCCTGAATCAAATTCCTTTATTTTAAGAATACATGAAAAAAATTTCACCATGGAAGAATAGAGGACTCAAACACAACTATAACTGAACAGAATCTTAGCAGAAACATGATCCAATAGAGCAAGATACCCATATAAAAATTTATTAAAACTAATCAAAGGGTTTTTTTGAGGCTGAATATATTCATTATAGTTGAAAATGGTTTGAGATAATAGATATAAAATGATCCAATGATGTATCAATCCCCTCATTATAGAGTAATATGAGAATCCCCTTCCATGACCTAGTAAATATAATTATGCCTATGGTATCTCTAGTTAAAGGGGGATCTAGAAAACCAGTTTTTGAATCGGCCTATCCCCTTGAATCATTCACTTATTTAGAATTTTTTGAATAAATATCACCAACAGAAACCCTAACATACAATGTGGGGGAAGGTGTTTTAAAAACACAATATCCACTAAGACCTACCACCATATCATTGGGAAAATTCCTTTCCCATTACAGCCTATTAGGTGACACACTAAAGCATGGAAAGATCCAGATAGTAATTTATTCTTCCCTAACTTTGGAAAAGGGTTCTCCATGAATTATTCATTGACTAAATAATATTCTAATCAATGAGTAGACACAAAATAATTTTAGCACAACATTTTCACAGAGGTGACATATCCATGAAAAATTTCATACAAAATGTCTAGCCATGAAATTTCACAACATATGGTGGAACACAATACAAAATGACCAATAATTATTAGTATATGAAATACCTTTATGATTACAAAAATACATATTTAACATTATATGTAAATGAGAGATTACCCTAACACGAAATTGAATTAGGCTTACCTATATATGAAGAAGGAATTACTTTTATGCGAGAAGATCAAATCTCAAAATATTTTTTTGTGGGATCTAAACTACAAATATGTAGTTATAGTTATATGGAATAACATTTATATATACAACTAAAATATGTAATAAATGAAATAGTAGATCAAAACTAGAACCATTATTTGAAAAACCAAACACCACACCAATTAGAACAACATAGTGTCCCTAATGATAGCCAGTATTAACTCTCGGCTCCGTAAAGACTCCAACACCCATGAAACAAAAATGAACGTACTAGAAAAGTTTTGTTCATTAAACTAGAAACCTCAATAAATATGTTTGACATAGAAAATATAATAAAACCCAAATGAAGGGAGGGAAAATATCTGAATAACCACACTTCATGAAAATCATTAAATATTTAACTATAAACCCAAGAGACCGCCACCTATGAAGAATATGGCACTTAAAAAGGTTACTACAACATCCATGATCACCCACATGGGAAGATACCTTTCAAAAAGGAAGAAAAATTCAAATTAGGAACATCAAAAGATCGATGGCTAAATAATTTCAAATAAATTCATGTCCATTATTCAATAATTTATCATTTCTATAAACAAATCATAATCGCCTAGGGAAAAAATGAAAATATATCCATTAATGCATAATAATTAAATTTGTATAATTATTTTCACTGGAATTATTTGTGTCTAGAAATAATATCTTCACATAATGTTATTTTTAAATACTATTTTTCATTAATAGACTCAACTGATTGTCCTTTATATAAGTTGATCTTAATGATTTATCCTAAAAACCTAATCATAACAAAAGGAAACATCATATTAAATAATCACTTCACCCTGATTATATTCAAAAAAACCATTTAGCTAGAAATACTTCATTATAATTATTTATGGATATAATAAAATAGATTTTCAACAAAACATATCAAAATCTCAAGAAAAATAGAAACAAGAAAATAATAAAAAAATTATTGATTTATTTAAATTTACATTGAATAAATCAACGTATATTTTATTTTAATATTAACATTTAGTTATCCCCCTATCTTAAAGGGAATATTCTTATTTGTATTACTCTCATAAATAAAGATATTAATACTTAATTTAAATATATATTTAAAAATAATACTACTAATGAAACCTACATCTCTATTATATTGTTAGTTATGACATACTGAACTGATAAAAATATTCAAGAAGAATTAATTTAATTACTTATATTGAAGGAACACCGAGTTAACATTTGGAAAAAATTCTAGAATAATTCCTTACAAATTCACCAAAATTATCTTCCAACATCAATCATTGTTCCTATAATGACAATTACATGTTTCTCTTTTTACATCACTAGAATAGTTTCCAAAGTAAAACAAAATTTCTAAGATTTCATATTATTATTTCCAAAAAAAACATGGAATACTATTTATATTCCAATATATAACACATAAATATATTCTAATTTCAAAACCTATTAAAGGGTTAAAATTTTATTTATAAAATCATTTAAACTGAATTACTAGAGATCATCAAAAATAGAGATTTCATAATAAAAAAAGGTTACCAACTTAGAACACACCCATTCCTTGATGATAGGTCTAAACTCAACCCATCATAAAAAACTATATCTGAAGTCTAGAAAATCATTGTAGCTGACCAAAAAATTCATAAATACCTAGGAACCAAAAATTCATGGGGCACTGATACCTTTAGCACCCCATCCCATTACTATAAAATCACATTGTTCTATCCTATACAGAATTCCTCAATCTTGGTATAATCAAAGCCGAAGGTTGAGACTGAGTGTTGAGAGACATCGTTACTCCTATAATCAATTTCTATAATCCCCATAAACTAATTACCCACCACTATCCTTCTATACATCATAAGGATGGTCGCTCTCAGTAATGTTATCATGATCTAGCAATTCCATCAATGAAGTGAACAAAAATTTTACCGCACTCTAATGTATATTCAACCATAAGGATAATTAAAGGATTTTCGCCCACATTTCATTGCCTTATACGTGGTATTGAAGTGATAGAATTATAGAGAAAAAAGAACCCTATTATAATTCACACTGGAATCTCATAACTACAGCTTCAATATCACATCCCTTCATCAATTAATAGATACATATGGAATTAATACCCCCTTGACCAAGACATGGAATTAAACCCAAGAGAATAACACATTTGATAAAGAATTTTTTTCAACATGCATAGTCTAACCTTTAGTGTGAAACAACTACTAATAA
Source organism: Viscum album (assembly GCA_963277665.1). Taxonomy (NCBI): domain Eukaryota; kingdom Viridiplantae; phylum Streptophyta; class Magnoliopsida; order Santalales; family Viscaceae; genus Viscum; species Viscum album. The sequence goes on along the minus strand of OY728165.1, from coordinate 1,889,688,097 downwards.
ACCCTTATCCATTTAAATTTAATTTAAAATTGAAAAGAAAAACCCTACTTTAACCACAAATCATACATGTGATTTGACTTTCCGCCATAGAACTATGGCACTCTCTTTTGATGGAACCTAATAAGTTCCTCATCCAACAACTCTTTCTTACACTTATTCAAAACAACACCCTAATATTTCATTGATTTCATGTATTCAAATAATCCTTAAAATCAATATGGTTAGTGTCTTTGGAAACTTGGAACATAATCTTCTAATCGTGGTGAAAGATCTTCGACATCTCCCATAAAGATCTTCCCCTTTTGTTTTCTTACCTAAAACCTTTCTTTATATCCAGGGGAAAAGAAAACATATAAAGGGTGAGCTCAAATGTTCAGTAAGGGTAATCATGGAGAAAATAAAACAAACCATATACATTTGAACATAAAAACATGAACATAATGTTTAAACATTGAAATCTTGAGCAATGACATAAAACATGGCAGTACGTAAAGAATAGATCATAAAGAAACATTAATCATGGTAAAATCACATGGGAATAATACATCAAATTATGCCAACCATTAAGCACATGTTATGATTTCCATAGTAGCCAAGTCATTGCTTCCAAGACCATCTTAGTGGGAAAATTCCGATTCTAAATTGAGTTCACTCCTCGTTCCAGTCCTGTATTACTGAACCGGTTTAACTTGACGTTCCAGCCATGTTTATCTCATGAGATATAAATCTTTACCCAATTCATTGGAGGAAGATATAGGTCCCACCAATATCATAACGAAATCATTCTTACTTGTGCCACAACATAAACATAAATCATTCATCATTACCCACAGTATACAATGGGTTTCATAAAAATCATCCCATCATAAAATAATCCATACAAAAAAATGGATATCATTTTATCATAAGAAAAGTGAAACGATGTAAATCATAGAGAAATTATACTTGAAACATTCACATATGGAATAATTCCATATTATATGGAAAATGGTTTTGATAAAACACTTGAAATTAATTCTTGAGGAAATTATCATTTCTTCTCCAAAATCGTTTTCTTTTCAGGAAATGCCATGAAATTTTAAAAGAAAAGGATTTTGGTGAAAATAGTCATTAAATTTTGAAGATGAAGCTTCATTTAAATAAGTCATTAAGAAACCGTAAAAATCTGTTCATTTCGTATAAGTTAAAAAAACATTATCCTCGTACTTTTGTCTGAAAAGTAAAAAAGTACCACATATGGTAAACAAAAGAAAGATTCCTTCCATAACACAAAGTAAAAGTCAAAGAGGGGTAAAAATGACTTTAAAAATACATGGAAGAATATTAAACACATTATGGAAAACATTTTACGGACATGGATGAAAAATATAACCCAAGTAAATATTTACGTATAAGCAATCTCGGATAAAAATGAGATTTGCAAAGTTATCCCTTACCTTATGTCCGATATGCTTCGTATGTATCCGAAAATCTTGTATAATGATTTAAATAATGTCATTGACTTATTACAGATTCATATTCATTGTTATTATATCATATATGGTTCAATTATGTATTTATATTACCCGTTCATTTGTCAATTCCATGTTAAAGTAGCGTTTTGGGTAAAATCGTTTCATTTATCGTACGTGTTTGGACTTGTTGTTCTTGATTTTATTATTACTTATATCATGATTTAATTAATTACATAATGTAAAACATGATTTATATATCATATATATTCAGAATATATATATATAATAGATAGATAAATGAAATGAAACATGCCGTTCATGGAGATGGTAGGTTGTACGTACTCATGAACGTCGTTTTCCTTTCCTTATTGACTTGAATGGAAGTAAGTTGATGACATATATATATACATAAATAAATTAGATTTATCATATAATATATTTCATTATTATTCATTATATATACTTTATAATCATTCTTAAATGGTTAACATGAAGAATGAATCTCATCGCGTTGTGGAGACGGTAATCCGTACGTACACACGAGCGATGATATCATTCCCATAATTATTGAATTGAATTGGAGTGGATGATATAATATCTCAGAATCAATATGATGTTATAATAACTATATATAGTTATTATTTAGTCCATTATACTCATCCATGTAAGGTGGTGTTGGAAAAACAGATTACACCACGGCGGGGAGACGGTATTTCGTACGTACGCACGCGCAGTGATTTCGTTTTCCGTAGGATGGATAGAAGGTGAAATGGGTTTTTTTAGTATTTATAATATCATATAAGTATGTAAGTGATACTTATGTTATTACTTTATAATGAAACAACAAAATAAAAATAAGTTTAAGAATAAATAAACATGAAAGAATCGGTAGAAGAGATTACATCTTCCTCGATCCACCTCCTTTATACTTCTTCTTAAGGAACTAGAGTTGGTCTTTTGAGAAGACCAAAACCTCTATGATATAACTAGATATGTTTAGAATAGTAATTGGTAGGTTTTGACAGAGATTCAAGGCTAAAAAGGGTGTCAAGTGAAGAGGGATGGGGTGCCCTTTTTATAAGGGATGAGAGGGTTACCTTAGGAAAACATAAAATATTATTTTATAATATAGTAATATTCGGTTTTTAATAGCTCAAAATTGATTTATTTAAAAGATAAGGTGGGTATGGGTCGAAATCCTCTCAACCAATAGGTTTTAGATAAAGTTAAGTTACTATTTTAACCTTATCATTTAGATTTAACTCTAAGTTAAATAATTTAACTTTTACCATGTCTTATTGTTTTCTTTCACTATATGGTTAATAAACATGATATAACAAGCCAAACGAACCCCAAGTGGTTAATTAATAATATATATAACCTTATCTAAGTCATTTGGCTGAACCTAGGATTTTTAGGAATATAATAACAATTAATAATATAATACTTGTTTTAAAAACTATTTTATGTCAATTTTGACACTATTTGGTACTTGATTTTTGTGAAAATCATAACAGCATTTTTAGTTCTAAAAAAGTTAATTAAATGAATAATAACATTTCATATTAACCCAAAATACTATTGTAATTCATAAAAAGTCTCAAATTACATTTATTTGGGTATTTATAACATCAATTACATTAATATTTCATTAATATGGTAATTACTGCATCATCATTGTGTCATAAATAAATTAAATTATTTAATGTCTAAAAATTATAAATAAAATACCATTATGTATTAAATATTTTTATCTTAATAATGATTATTTATAGTCGAATTTAACTTATGTATTACCCTATATTAAAAATGTTTTAATTATTAAACTTTGATTTTAACTATTTTAACTCTTTTTTAAATAAAATAATAATAAATGTCCTAATCTAATCCAAGTGGACCTAAAGGGTAATATTTTATTCCTAAGGTTGTTTTTGGTCGAATTACACTTATCAAATAAAATTAGGACATGTGTTAGGGTAATAATATTATTAGTTTTACCCTTAATTACCCTATTTACTTTTAACCGTGGTAAATAAATGTAAAAACTTACTATTCACCAAAAAAAATTTATCTTATTAAACCAAATTTTACTCCTTGATATTAACCGTGTTTCTAGGATTTTTGAAATTCCACTCACAAAAGAGATAAAATTAAGTTTTATGTAAATTTTTAAATTGTGCTAGGTAGTGGGTAAAAGACGGTGAAAAGATCAATAAAATTTTTATATGTCTAAAATTATTATAAAATGACTCCAATGAATTAAATTGAACTTATATAGTTATTATGTATCAATTTTGACCTAAAATAAATTTAAATAAAATAGATAATTATTTATATAAAAAGTCGGTTTTTAAATAGTAACCTAGTGTTTTCACTATTCATCAAAAATTGAAAGTTTTCAGAAAAATACCAAAAATTCACCCTAGGATAATTTTGGTATTCCAAATCCAAAAATGAAGTCCATTTTGAAAAATAAAATTTCAAAAAGTGGGTATTACTATTCATAACAGCTAGTTCATAATAATGTTATAGTAATATCTCGTTTAGTGAAACTTGGTATTGCGTACAACACACGCTATCGTGGAAGGTCACGATTGCATGTAATGTAAGCCAAGTCAGAGATGCATGTAGTGCAAGATCCTTTTAGTGTAACGTACAAAAGAAGACATCAATGAAATTAAAAAGAATATTTTTCACAAAATCTCAAGGTGTTACAATTATGTTTCCACCACATTATATTCCTAAAAAAATATAATCACAAATATAATCATAAGTGAAGCTAGTACATGCATACATATCAAGGGATTTTATCCAGTAAACTATGATATTTTTGGATTTTGGGTTTCAATGAAATACTTACAGTATTTTAAAATATGTTATTAAAATAACATATCTCTATGGTTAAGTATCCTCCAATTCATAATATTATTGAATCTATAACATATATTTATTGTAAAAGGAAAATACATACACCAAAAAGAATAAAATTCATGAAATTATTTTAATTTTTTTAATTTATTTGAAAAGATATACTTAATAAAACAAATATAGGAAAAAATAATGCATGCACCATTTTGGGTTCTCTAACCTGTATATAATACCACTCCACATTCCATTCAGTAGACATCGAGTCCATAAATCAGAAATTGGGGGGTATAATGTCATTTATCCTAACCTATCTCTATAGACTATATCACACATCGAGATAAACTATTATTATTGTAAAATCATACCATGAAATCATCACAATGACTATCTCTGATGTCCATAATATATTATAACCATTAGAAATGATTTCAATCATTCATGAACCATGCTCCACTAGTAACCCACCATGTGATGATAATAAAGAAGTGGAGTGACCATCGAAGCACACCACTAATCGGTCATGGGATAGAGACTATCTATAACTGTATAAAAACACAATGGGATGAATTTCCTTTTAATATATAAATTTAAGGATAATAGATAAGATAAACCCAAAATTCAACCCCTTATTATAAAAGAAAACATTATAGAATCCTATAGTAATAAAAAAAAACAAAAAATAATATTTAAAATACAAATACGTCTCCAAAAAAGGAACGAAAATTATCTTCTGATAAAATAAAAACCGAAATGCATAACTCTATGCTAGTATGGTCTAGATTGATCACCAAATTCCTCATGATCACCGAAAACATAATTATATATATATATAGTTAGAATAAAATTTCTAATTTTAGGATCCTATTAGAACATCTTGTGAACATGTGATAAAGTAATTAGAATGATCCAATGATTAATGAGTAGAACTAATATGAAAATTACAACTCAACAGGAAATTACTAACCTTACCAATACTCACTCACCAAGGGTAGAAAATTATATTAGAATACAATATTAGAAGAATATAATCAATGGTTTCTTGAAAAAACAATATCTTCTATTTTTCTTCTCTCAAACCCCAACATCAAGTGTTATATTCTTCGATTCCTTTTATATTTGATTTGGGTTGAACCATAACCCTACCAACCCCAACACCATGATGAGGTCCATCATCATATGTTGTAATATACTAATATCAACCTAAATCAAAAAATTTAATTATGATATCATTATCATTATGTAAATTATCCTCATTCCCTAATCCTACCATGCATTACATACTACTTTAGATACTACATCAACTTTTATACCTCATGTCAATCCAATACATTATTATCTTATACCCCATATTTCACTCAAATAAATTATATGATTTAACACTACATTGTACTCAAAAAACATGCATAATTTTACACCACATGAAACTTTCACACCATTCATGATCTATTGTAATATGAGAATTAAAGGATAAGTAAAGAAAGCTATCCACCATTACTAAGAAGAATATTTGTGAAAACAACTTGAACTAAGTCTTTTTTATTGGTATGAAATATATGAATAAATTGTAGTATTATTATAAATCACAAGAGAAATACATGGATAAATAGTCACACATAGACCCCAGCCTAAGGTTGTATTGATACATCATTTTGAAAAATCATCTATTCAGTTTTTTCATCATTAACCCATCCTCACCAATCATTTCCTATATAAAAAAACAAGTAAAAACTATAAAAAATAGCCATAACAACCAACCATTGTTCCATTAATACAAATTCATTCAAATATTTTCATATTAACAATTCACCAACCAATATATATTTCATTATTACATTTAATTTCCCACATTTGATGAAAAAAAATCTATTTGTTACCCGAATTTATTTTCATTATTCATTCCCTTCATGATTTATGTTTTAATTAAACCCAATATCCATTTATTTTTAGTTGTTTTACTTTATATATTTTTCATACCAATAATAACAAATTTTTTCACTACCCTATATTCGTATTTATATATTATATTCCATCAAATTCAACTGAGCATCACTAAAAAAAACCCATCATTATAGAACCATTATCATAATATCCAACCACAGGTGCATAATTTATCACTTATATAAACACACCAGAACAAACAACATTCATGTTCTCATATATACATAATCCATGTTTAGAAATCAACATTAATAACGTCCAGATTATTAAAATATCCCATTTTATTACCCGCTTTAATTATTATTTAGTAATGAAAGGTAATTTCATCATTCAAATAAAATAACAAAAATCTAATTCATGAAAACCAATTCATAGTAGGGAAGGGGGTCATATCATTTGAAAACAAAGAATAATTATTTAGTTTAATGGGATATCCATTTTCATGGAATATTATTGTTCACACCAATACTCATGATAATGGATTCTCTAAGAATTTTTTCATTAAATTATCTACGAATTATTCATGACATATCTTATTAGATAAATACTAGAAGCAACCACAGATTAATTAACATATAAAATTAGGTAAATTACATTCATATCAATGATTTTATAATCTAATTTTTCTTAGTTATTTATATTCTGTATACTTCATGATACTAATTTCCAAATGAAAATATATGAAAGATAATTCCATGAATTATAAAAAATAACGAAGAGGGTCCTAAATCTCGAGACATTAATTGATTCTTTGAGGAAACATCTCTCACTGTAAATGAATTGCGGATTTGAAGACCTTCAAATACAATGGGAAACTTCCATGAACCACAATACGGTAGGGAACATTTCTAATGACCCATGTCATTTAAACTATTAAGGAATAGTCAAAATACTTAGAAATAAAAAGGATTGCATTGGAAAAGTCCAAGTAATTATAGAAACTCTTTAGGATATTATTTGGGAATTAAATTTTTATAAATATGAATATTCTTTTATATGTTATCCTTTAACATACCTACTTATAGACATAGTTATAATAACCTCTTATAAATTTTAATATATATATAATATCTATTTATGGCCCACAAACTCCATTAGTATATGGAAAAAAATATATCCTTCCATTAGGAAAACATAACAAATGAACTATTATTTCCATATAATGTATTTTATTTTTTGTGTTTTATGATTTTTCCCTAAAAATAAGAATTTAATCTTCAAAATATACCATTGATGGTTTTTGTAAACAAGTTTCCTTCTATTTCAAAAATTCTCATGATAAAAAATTTACCCTAGATAAATCATATTTTTTTCTCATTTTTGAAACATATTACATAATATATGGATTCATAAATAATGTGCATCAAATCCATTATGACAAATTTTTTATAAAATATGTTTTATAGAAAATTAATTATCTTATCATATATTATAAATTAGATAAATATACACATTAGTTATTTTCATACATCTAATATTGATACAATTTATTCATTCAAATCATTGATGTCATATTAAGTTTCTCCATAATTTTGATGATAACAAAAATCTATATCAATTATCCCCATGAATTTGGACATCATTATTTTTATAACACATGTATAATATGAAATTAATACCATATATTCTTAAAAAATAAGAATATAATATTCTATAACACATACACATATGTGGAAATCTAATAGAGTCTCATAACCCCCATCAGGTGTCCAAATCAATCCCATTTTATAGAGTAATTAATTATTCTTCTAGATTTTACATTTAATTTTTAATGATCATAACCGGTGACTGGAAGAAACAATTTTAGACCCTAAAATAAAAATTTATTTTTTTAGTGTTAACTTATTTCTAATTTTATTACTAATATAACATCCAATCATTGAAATAATATTCTCATTTCATCTATTCAAAACAATTTTAGAATATTAAGCTAAATATTTCCAAACTCAATCATATATTCAAAATAATTCTATAAATGATAATAGGAGACTTCCCTAACAAAAACATTCCTCATTGGAACCTATTTTCACACCATTTCATTGAAATACTCACTCATGTATACAATCATTGAAATTTAAAATCATATTGATTATACGAGAATGAAATTCAATATGCCATTTTTTTATTTAATTTCATTTATAGGTATTAAATTAACACATATAATTCTTCCTTACATAAGAACATTTCATAAGTTACCAGTCTAAGGATTCAATTACATTAAGTCTATCTTTCGAAGGATTGATTCAAAAATTATTACTAATAATTATGTGTTTATTATATATATAAAAATATTTTCATATTAGTTTCATGTTTTACTACCATTTAAAAAGTAATTATATTAAATTTTATCCCACAATAATGAAGACCCTTTCAAAATTCATTATTCCTATTAGTGTTACCATATCAATGTTTCAATATCAAATTATTTTTATATATACTTCCTATCAACAAATAGTAATTTAAGTTGTTCATCATAGAAATAAAATAATATATAACTCTTGGATATTGCAATAGATAACTCAGTGTCTAATTCGTCATATTCATAAACACAACACTATTTTTATGGTATTCTTCTTGTGTATATTCAATATTTGTGTAACCTAGATCTGAAATTCTGATTTTGGGACCAAACTCATAATGTTAGGAATGTCTTCCATACCATACATAAGATAATCCATGGTCACCCTAATATTTAAAAACCAATAAATATGGTTGATTGAGCTGTTGGCATGTGGCTAATTTGGAAGGAATCCAACACATAACATTTTGAAGTGTATTTAATCCCTATAGTGACTCGACCCCAAAATTCTGGGATTCGGTGTCTGATATCAATTACCTTAGCATGATTAAAAGTAATAAAAACCCAAAGGACCACGAATATAGTAGTCTTGGTAAACTAGATACATATATGAGTATTGTATTAAAAGATAATAAAATAGTTTCAATATAATGTTTTTCAAAATAAATTCAAGGATAATAACATTGAGGTTAAATATATTCCATCTAGTATATCCCTTCATATCATTCATTATATTCTTTTTGGATTTATTGGGAAATGAAACATAATAATAGTGAGCTCAAATTATCAATAAGTTAAGATATAGTGGAATCAATAATGAATCAATGAGAATAATAATCATGGAATGGTAAACAAATGAACAAACATACCATGTAATCAAAAAACTAACATGGAAATGCAAAAAAAAGGTAATACGAATTTCAAATAACTTGATATGAAAAAATAAATATGGAAATGTAAGAAACTAAAACGCATGTCATTTAATTCATAAACTGAAAATTGAATGTAGCCATAGATATGTCGATGAAATATCTCATGGATAAATAATAACTAAAAATAAATTAGTAAAATTCTTAATTACTGGATGTCATGTTTACTAAGTACATGAAAGCATTCCTAACAATATCTATTCTCAAGAAAGTTGGAACTAATCTAATTTTTTGAAATAAATCATCCCATTAGACTACATATGCATCAAGGGTATTTCATTAACCAGTCCCTAACCCATAATGTTTTACACAAATAGTCCATATTCTATTTATTTCATATCAAAATCATTCCTCATATCGAATAAACAATACACCTTATCACACATTCATAATGAATAAAGTATATAAATTTATCAATATTTCTCCAAAATATAAAATAAAATTAAAAGTAAACACCATACATAAAATTTTATATAATTCAAGAAATGATCATATCCATTATAGATGATATGGATAATTAATGGAATTCAATAATCAATGATCATAAAAAATTTAATATTTAAAGTGGACTAAAAGTAATCAATGAGAAGAATGTGAGTATTATCCTTCGGCAAATCAATAATAAACCATCCAGAAGATGATTATGAATGGTATCAATACATCATACTAAAAGTGTATTAAAATAATGTATTTTTTTCATTGATTAATGGAAACATTATAACAATATATTTTTAAAACATTCTTGATGAAAATATCCTTTTTTTGGAAAACCTTTTGAAAAAACATTTGGTGGAAAAATAGATTTTGAAAACATTTTGTACAAAATATACCCTTTTAAACATGAAAATTAAGCTTCAATGAAATGATAGTGGCTAAATATACAGATCCCATTTGAGTTAAAAGAACATTATTTTTCATAATAAGTGGTTATACAATTTCTTTTTCAGAAAGTGACAAGACTCTTTTAATAAAATCATCAGTAAAAGACAAAAGGGGAAAAAATTCAATATTAAATCATTTTGAAAAGGTTAAAAACATTATTGAAAACATTTTTATAAAATATTGAATTTATAAGATAAACTTTTCACTAAATAAATAGATAAATAATGTCAGGTTTTCTTAAAAACATTTTTCCTAATCATTTAAGCACCAAAAAGAGTAAAATGTTTATATTTCATGATAATGGGAATGAATAACTTGAACAAAAAAAGGTTTATTAAAAAAATATTCATCTAATTTCCTCAAATGTAATCACCAATAAAATATCATTTGATTTATTCCAACAAGAAATTAATCCTTAAACATCCTGGAGTGTACCATAACACTTTGAAACATTTTAAATCATAATCCTTATGAAGTAATATTAATAAATAAAAGTATTAAATAATAGGATGATAAAATAATTGATGATATAATATATCAAAATGGACAATAGTTTAACTATTCAAAAGAAGTAAGTAGTGAATATTACATTTATCTCACATATGTAAAAAGTGAGGTGAAAATCTCATACCTTGAGTCTGAATTGTCTCGTTTGTCTTTATATTACTGAAAAAACTTTTTTAAATCAATTACATTATTTAAAAGCTTTTTCATGTTTATAATTAATTTATATAACTTACTACTATGTTTTATACAACTAAGTAAATAATTAAGTTTATGTCGAGTGTTTTAACTATATTCGGTTCGTGTATTTAAAAATCATTTGTAGGTCAACTATGGTCAAACTAGTAATTATATAAAAAATTCAGAATAATAATAACGAAATAATTATCATATTTATACTTCAATTGTACTTTTAAAATTAATCATTATATAGGATTATGAAAAATAAATCAATATTACTAGCTTAGAGATGGTAGGTGTTATGTACCTATGAGTAACGTTTCCATTTTTCAATGATCGCCTTGGAAAGAAGGTATGTTACCCCATATATTTATAAAAGGATCAATATATAAAAAATAAAATCTTATTTAATAATATATATTTATATAGATAATTTTTGTGATGTAAAAAGAATCATATCGTGTCAAGGAGGCGGTACTCCACATGTCCATGATTGACGTTATCAATTTTTAAGTGTGTGAACGGGTAAAAAGGAAAACAATATATTATATTTATTGAAAATTAATAATGTAATTAATATAATATAATTTTAATTTATGTCACATATTTTCACTTATAATCGTCTTTTATATATTCCATGTATAGTGTGAACAAGTCACATCGCATTGAGGGGACGGTAGTCCACACTTCCATAAACGATGTTATATTATTTCCAAAAAATATAAAGTATAAGGTTATGTGTTGAAAAAATAAAAACCATAAATAATAAATAAATATCATATATATCATAGATAAAATTACTTTATATCTTAATTTCCAACATGATAGGCAGTAAAAGAAAAAATGAACATTCATCGTTTCATGAGGTGGTAGTTCTTCGTACACATAAACAATATGTTTATTACCCACCAGATGGAAGTGTGTGTATGTATAGGTATAAATATTATCATAAAAATCATATTATATTGAGGATACTTGTGTTTTTATATAATAATTTAATAATAATAGTTTAGGAGATGGAGAATGGAAATAAAACAAAAGAGCTTATGGAAATATGTTACCTTTTATTCAGAAAACTTCTTTTGGTTTGCACCAATGTGAATACATGGATTTATTTTATTCCAAGGGGTAGGATTTTAGTTTTAAGGTAGGGATGTTGTGGAGATATATAACCAGATCCAGGTAGATCCAATGTGTCTTTATAGGTGTGAGGAAGTGGGCGGAGACGATGCCTTTTCATAGAGGAAAAAGAGTGGCTCTCTTGTATTATTTTGACAACAGAATTCCATACCCATTTTTCACAATGAATTTGGATCCCATAATGGTAAAATTTCTAGAAATGTGGGGAAAATGTTGAAATATGGAAATTAAATGTCCCTTTTACAATTTTTTAGCTCATTTGGGAACTTAAGATTAATTTTTAGTCGTTTATTAAGTTTAATTTTTCATTACTAATTGTAATTATTTTTAATTACAAAAAATAATATTTTTGGTCAAAAGTTAATTTGAACATAGTATAAATTATAAATTATTATGATTCCAAGTATAGAATTCAATTTTTAAAATTCCAATCACATAAGTTTAATAATTTAATTTAAATTCAACCATGTAGGTGGGAAGACAATGTAGGTTTTTAAATAAAAAATGTTCAAAAGTTTTTAATGTTTTTATATCCAATTTCCATATGAAATTGATTCAAATGACCAAAATTGGATTTATAGATAAATTTTAATATATTTATACATTAAAATAAATTTATTATGTGTTTTAACTTTTTAAATAAATCATATTAAAAGAAGTTTTGAACTAAAATTCATAATTTTTCCCTATTAATCAAAAAATTAAACTTCAAAAAATAACAAAAAATTACCCTGACCAAATATTTATGTTTAAATTTGAAATATAGAGTTTATTTATAAATATATAATCTATTAAATCTAAATAAATTTAATTTAAAATAGGTTCACCATTTAAAGGTGGTAAAAACGACTTAATAAAAATATAGGTTTTTATTCAACATATTGGGTTTGTTCTTATATTATATCTATAAAATATATTATATTAATAAAAAAAAGATTTTATGGAGTATATAATATATATATTGTGTTAATATAATTCATTAATTTTAATTAATTTAATTTATTCGAATAAAACAACTTTGTGATCATAAAAATAGTTTTCTATAAAAGCAATATTTTTATATCCAATTGGTTATTTTATTTATTTTAAATTAATTTGTAACTAATTAATTCATATTATATTTGTTTACAAAATACATTTCCATAAGTTAGTTATTACTCGTCATGACTACAAATTTAATGGAACGTTTATATCTTATAATATTAAATAATAATATTTAATAATATATTATTATTCCCAATAACTTCGTCTGGCATTTAATTCATGCTATTGAAGAAAATCGATGTGGTGTACGACATAAGATAACATAGTATCATTTGTATTGAAATATATAAATTATATTTAAATTATTTAAATTAGTAAATATATATCAAATTCATAGAATTTTATATTTCTTTATGTTCTTAGTGTTGCGTTTCACACACACTATCGAATATAATGTTCCTCTTTTATATTTTTTGGGTGTTACATTCTCCCCACATTAACTAAATTTTTTACTCACATTTTAAAATAAATATTACTAAATATTTTTTATATTTATTATGTTGAAATACCACATCATGATGAGGTTTATTATAATATCCTCTACATAAGAGATAATGGGAAGTACAAAGGTCACATGGACTAACATATAACATGAACTCTATGTAGAATAGCATTAGTGTATAATGGAGATACGTACATGGAGTAAAAACATAAATATATTGAGGGAATTATTGAGGACTTCGATCAAAAACAATTGAATGATCACTTTAATATTGAGGGTCTCAATTCAATAAATTTTTGATGATTTAGAAGACCATTGAATCAACAAAAATTAATTTTTTAGGATAAAATTTTATTTCCAAGTAATTTTCTTAATTTTTTTGTAATTATTTTACTACCAATGAATATAAAAAAAATTTACATACATGATACATTTTAATTTCATAAGAACAATTAAACTATTTGATTGTACTTTTATTGATTCACCCAAAAATTAATTTTTCTGCCCAATTCATAAAAATTCATTTATAAAGGATCTTAAGGACCATAAAAGATTGAAAAATCTAACTATTTTCCTTTAACTATTATCCAATGTCAATATGGTTAATACGCAAATCTGTAAAACTAAAAAGTAACAATAATGTTTCATCATTAATATTTATTCCCCAAATTTTTTTAAGTAAAAAAAATTACACTTTAACCAAGACTTCGTGTTGGTCAGTGGTTGGCATGAAACCCTTATCGACCTTCAATCATGTGTTCAAAACCCACTGCCTTGTTGAATTTGATTGGTTGTCACCTGGAATATAGGATTACTTTTTCTAAAACAATATTAACATAATTCCAAAAATAATTTTTATGGGTGTTATTGAAATAATGTTAATCATTGAATATCCTTATAACAAAGGTTTTCAATAAAACCCTAATACATAAATACTCAATCCACTTATTTTCTCATAGATTCTTCCTTGGTCTAGAGTTTATCCATAATATCATTTCTAGTATTTCTAAATCATAACACCTTACTATCAATCTACAACACATTAAATTTAACTTAGGTTATTCATTTTAAAAATCCTTCATATTTTTGTTTAATAAAAATGCTAATTATTCTAAGAATATCTATCAGGAGTGTCAAACCAGGTGTGCAGTGAGGCCCACTTTTGTGTACCAGGTTGCACCGAGTCATGATCGACACACCTTGTTGAAGTTGATAATTATAGGTACATCTGTTCTAGAACAACATCCACTTGGAGTATCCATACTATGTTGTATTTTTATGAAAACTAAATAATCTTTATCTAACTGAATCCTTATGATGTTCTTCTATTGTTATCATCAAGTTCTACCTTATGGATATGTTTTCTAAAATAATTTTTTTTAAATCTATTCCCTAAGGTTTCTAATAAACATCCTCTAATACAAACTATAGAGACCCAACCCCAGAAATCCCAAAGCTGGTGAAGGCTATGAATTACATTGGAATTATTACAAGGAATAAAATCCCAAAGGATTGAGAGTTTATTAGTCTGTATAAACAAGTTACATACAGGAGTCTTGTATGAAAAAGTAAAAAAAAAATAACAAAATAACTTGTTTTCTAAATAATTTCAAGGATAATAACATTGTTTGTTACATTGTTCCACAAAGCATATCCTTATATATCATTCATAGTATACTTCTTAGATTAAAGGGGAAAGGAAACATAATAATGGTGAACTCAAATTCTCAATAATGGCAATTTTTAGTAGAGGCACTAATGAATAAATGGGAATAGTTATCTTGGTATGGTAAATAATTGAACACACACACCATGTAATTAAAAAACTAATAAGGAAATGAAAAAACAATGTGGAAAGGTAATATGAAATGTATTCATATATGTTTTGGTGCAAGATCTAATAGATGAATAGTAAATGAAATTAAATGAAGGAAATTTTTTATTATTATACCTTTTCTTTCCTTGGTATATTAAACCATTACTATCAAGATCTATTCTCAAGATAGTTTAAACTACTCTAATTTGGGAAACTAATTCATCCCCTGAGACTACTGATCAATCGAGAGGATTTCATTAACCGGTACCCAACCCATCGGGATTACCTTAAAGGGTCACCAACCCATGTATTATATGTCCAAAGCATTACCCATATCAGACAAACAATATGCATTTTAAAACTCCCATATTTAATAATATATATGGATTTATCAATATTTCACCAAATAATCAAATAACATTCAATGGAAAAATCATTTGAAAAATAGTATATGTTTTAGGAAATGAAAACATCCATGATAAATAACATAGACAATTAGGGAAAATTATAGGTTCAATGGTCATATGAAATTGAATATTTAAAGTGGTCTAAAAGGAATAAAGGAAGTAAATGTGAATATTTGCCTTGGAAAATCAATAATAGACCATAAAATGAAATATTAATGATGTAATCAATACAACATAAACCATTTCATGTAAAATAATATATATTCTTTTCATTAATTAACGGAAATATTATAAAAATATATTTTAAAAAAATCTTAAGGAAAATATCCTTTTATTTTGAAAAAATATTTTTTTTGAAAAATAACTTTTGAAAACATTTTTTCTAAAAAGTTACCTTTTAAAAATTCATTTTTATATTCAACAAAATGATCATGGATAAATCCATATATTTCATTAGAGTTAAAATTACATTACTTTTTCATGCTAAAATCTTAGAAAAATTCTTTCTTTGTAAAGCGTCAAGAATATTTCCATGAAAAAATTTGTCAAAGAAGAAAAATGTAAAAATACCCTAACACAATAATTTTAAAAATTCTAAATAACATTTTTGAAAAAAAAAATTTAAAACTAGTTTTTAGAAGTAAATATGTTCTCCAACTAATGAGAGAAATAAAGTCAGGCTTTCCTAAAAACATTTTCTAAAATATTTAAGTACCATAGAGTGGAAAAATGGTAATATTCATGATAAAAATCATTAAAAATTAGATAAGAATAAAATGAATGGGTTTATTAAAAAATAAACATACAGTTTTTTCTAATGAAAAAACCATTTAAATATCATTAGAATTATTCTAGAGGAATATAATCTTTAAGCATTCCAAATTATCACATACCACTTTGAAACATTTTAAATCATAATCCTAATGAATGGATAACATTAAATTAATGTATTAAAAAATAGGATAATAAATAAATTTATGATATAATATATCAAAATTAACATTATATACACCATACAAAAGAATTAATGGGTGAATATGACATTTATCACACAATTGTAAAAAGTGAGATAAAAATCCCATTACTTTAGTCTGACTTTTATCATGTTTCTTTATATTCTGGAAACAAAAAATTCTATAAATTTTTTACGTTCCTGAGAAAATTTTTCATTATTAACATTACATTTATTTCACTTATTAAAATATTGTAAAAAACTATTTATCTAATTCTGTTTACATCGAGCATTTTGGCCGAATTCAATTCATGTATTAAAAACAACTTTGGTACGTCAACTATGGTCAAATTGGTTATTATATAAAATCTCAAGAACAATAATAAAGACATAATTATCATATTTATACATCAATTATCCTTTTAAAATCCATCATTAAATATTTTTGTGAAAAATGAGTCATCATAAAAATCAAGGGGATGGTAGGTCATACGTACGCATGAGTAATGTTCCCAGTTTTCAATGAACATTATGGAAAGAAGGTATGTAATCCCATATCTTAAAATAATGATAAAAAATTCAAAAATACCATGTTATTTATTAAAATATAGTTATATATATAATTATTTTGATTTAAAATTAGTCAAATCATGTCAAGGACGTGGTATTCCAAATGTCCATGGACAACGTTATCACTTTTTAAGTTTGTGAAATGGAATAAAAAAGAAAAGAAAATATTATATTTACGAAAAGGTGATTACATTATTAATATCATATATATTTCATTTATGTCACATATTTTTAATCAAATACATATTTTATATGCTCCATGTATTGTGTGAATAAGTCACAAAGCTTTTAGGGGGCGGTAGTCCACACTTTCAGAAACGATGTTATCGTATTTACACAAAATGGAAAGTATGAGGTTACATTATATAAATTAGTTAAATAATAATAAATACATAATAAATTATATATATTAAATTATATTATATAAATATATATCCATCATATTTTCCACCATGATATTCAGAAAAAGAAATTGAACAATTGTCATTTTGTGAGGCGGTAGTTCATCGTACACATAAAAAGTATGTCCATACCCATTTGATGGAAGTTCGTGTAAGTGTAAGATGAAATAATATTATTAAAACAACCTTGTATATTTAGGAAAAATTTTTTATATAATAATGTGATAAGAATATTTTATGGGATGGAGAATGGAAATAAAACTAAAGATCTTAAAGAAAGATGTTACCTCTTATTCGGGTAACTCCTTTTAGTTTTCAACAAATGAAATAATTATAATTCATTATTAAAAAGGGGGGGAATATATTTTTAGGGGAGGTATTTTGAGGATCTAATTCATAAGATCTTGTTCAACCAAAAGTTTCTTGATATGTGTGAAGAAGTAGGAGGATATGAGGCCTTTTATAGTGGAGGAGGAGTGACACTCTAGTAATATTTTGACAAAGGAATTATATACATGTTTTCCACATTGAATGTTCCTCCCATAATGGTCCAATTTATATAAAATTTGTATAGGGCCTCAATATGGCCATCCAATTGCTCTTGGAGAAGTTTATAGGTCATTTGGCCCCTTATGAATATGTTTTAGTCCATTATGAAGCTTGATTTTTCCTTAATTATTGAAATTAGTTATAATTAACTTCACTAATATTATTGGTAAAAAACAAATTTTACCTAATTAGAAATTATAAATTATGATTATTAAAAGTATTTAATCTAGTTTTTAAAATTACAATCATAGATGTGGTACAAATAAATTAAAATTTAATCTCGTTGAAGGGAAGACAATTCAAGTTTTTAAAGTAATTTTTTTTGAAAGTATTCATTACATTGATATTCATCTTCACTGTGAAATTGATTTCAATGACTTAAATTGGATTAAATAATAATAATATAATCTAAATAATATTTAAAAACAATTTAATATATTATTTAACCATTTGTAAAAATCATATGAAAAAATAGTTTGGAAATAAAATTCTGTATTTTTCACTATTCATTAACAATTGAACTTCATTGAAAAAGAACAAAACTATACCTAAAACTAGTATTTTTATTAATTAAATTATTATGATTATTTTGAAATATATAATCTATAAAATTTCAAAAAAAATTAATTTCAAATAGGTTCTCCATTAAATGTTTTTAAATTCTCTTTAATAAAAATATAGGTTTTTATGTGATATATTCAGTTTGTTCTTATCTTATGTCTATCAAATATATTGGATGAATAACAAAAATATTTTATTTAATTTAATATATATTTATTTTAAATATTAATATAATTCACTAATTGTAATTAATTTAATTTATTAGTATAAAACTACTTTATGAGAATAAAAATAGTTTTCTATAAAAATATTCTTTTTACATTCAATTGGTTCTTATATCCAATTATAATTAATTTTTAACTAATGAATTATTCTTATATTTGTCTAAGAAATGTATTTTAATAATTTATTTATTACTATTCATAAATAAAAATTTAACAGCTAGTTTTTAACATTTTATATTAGATAACAATATTTGATAATATATTACTGTTTGGTGGAACATGGTCTTGCATGTAATGAAAGATTTCAAAGAAAATAGTTGTGGAATGCATCATACACTAACTTAGTGTCATGTGCATTCCAAGATATTAAAATATTTAATTAATTTAAAATAATAAATATATATTATTAATTCTCAGAATATTATATTCCCTTACATGTTTGGTGTTGCATGTCATACACGCTATCAAATACAATGTACCTAATTTAGATTTTTAGGGTGTTACAATCACACTATGTTATAGAATTTTTTCCCTTTATATATAAATTATTATGTGGATTTAGTTATGAATCTTATTCCTTCAACCAAATCATTGTGTTCAAACCATATTGATGTGTAACTCTTTTCTCAAATAGCATTTTTTGTTACCCACAAAATAATAGAAGCTAACATATTTATACATGTTTACATTAAATTATTGCATAAGGTAAATGAAAATTCATATAATGGTTTATAATTAAATAAAATCTGTAATCACTACATTGGTAAAATTGGAATAAAAAATAACCAACCTACACCATTATTGAAAAAACATAAGACATTAGGCTATTGGGAAGTTAGAACCAATTTCATTCTACCAATGGATACAAAACTCAAGATGGACTCCAAATAATCCTAACTATAATACCAATTATGTATAAAATACACTAATTGACTAAATTCAATCTACAAACTTTAATTACAAAACAAATTCAAGGTAAATATAAACCAAATCCATTAGTGTACCTTGAATTTGACTCATTACTTACATGTATAAAACATAGAATTAATTTAACAAAATTATACAAATAGATATATAAATTCATAATATAAAAAATTTTAAACATGTATAATAGTCATTGGAATTAATTTTAGATAAATGAATAATTCATTAAATTAAACATGAGATAAACATTTATGAACAATTCATAAGTAATGATAATTATAAACACTTTTTGATTTTGTTATTCATAATAAAAATTTCATAATCATAAATATAATAACATTATATTCATAATAAGAACTGAATAATATTATTTTTTAGATATAATTTCTCTTAAAATATTTGATATGTTTTGAATTATTAAAATATTATAATATAATATTTATTATGAAAACATTTTACAGAATATTAATATCACATACGACAAATTACTTAAATATGGATAAAATCAACCATAAAAGAACATTTTAATTTGTTTTAAATTAAATATTAAATTATTCCCTTAATTTGAAAAATTAGAATTACATATTATGATCAATTAATAATTTTTATGATACTAAAACATTATATGTTACCTATTTTTTTAATTTACAATGTCTTTATAAATAACCCTTATGATTTATAAATAAAACCAATTTCTACGTCAAATGGAATTTCATATAACATTATTAATGGTGTTTTGATATTCAAATTTTATATTATTTATTATCCATTAGAAAATATTAAATAGTTATTAGTTAATTTATTACAATTTATTTGTAATTATTTAATTTATAAACACTTCATAATTTCATCAGTATCCCCAAAATACCATTTATCATTATTTATAATATTATTATATTTAAAATATTAAATTACATGTAATTTTTTAAAAAACAAGTGCCATAAATTGTATTTTTTACCATGTTCGTATATTATATTATGATCAATGATAGTATTTCTAATTCCAGGTTGATCAAAATATACGATTGATAGATCAATTTTCAGATGTAAGTTATATTCTGGACTGATATCCATATCACCTTCTGTGATATCCATATCTTATATTATGATACATACAGATATCAAAAAGCCAATTTGAGCTTTATTTCTTAAAAATGGAATGATGTTATCATTGAATATGATAACACAAAAGTATATACTATAACTAACAAAAATAAAACATTTTTTACTATGTCACCATATACGATACCACTATATCATAATTTTTGACTTGGATTTATGGAATAAAAATAATATTTTATTTTACGACCTGGAATATAATATGGATGAAAATTTCAGAACATCATTTGTCAGTATAATTTAATGAATATTTTATATTGGTATTCTTTTATATAAATAATTGGTTTCAATGAAATATTACTAAAATTATCGAAAACAATAAAAGTTATCATGATTCCCAGTCAATGATCACCATGAAATTTAAATGAATCCATTTTAAAAAAAGATAAAATGAAAATTTAAATGATTAATTAACATGAACGATCAATAGAAACATCCATAATCACTATATGTTATTGATGAAGATCATATAACTGAAATAAATAACACATCCCACCTTTAGAGGTATCCATGGGAATATGAATTTCTTTAAGGTCAAGTATAAACCTCTAGCCTCAATGGTATGCTAATACCTCATGGTGTAAAGAATGTATGAAAAGAGTCATGGGTAGGGGAGTCTTGTCTGAGACCATGTAGGTCTTTCATATAAAATATTTCATGGTGAGTAAACCTTTATAAAGTCTTCATGGATGCTCATCTCCTAAAAATGAATTGAAAAATATTTTATATTTTAATTCTTTCGTTCAATTTAACTCTTGACTAATTCATATAATACCCGAATGAATCTATCTGTGATCCATATCATCTAATGAAATAGTTCACAAATGATAGAATTTTTTGGTAACCTCCTAAAGATAACTATTTTTATTAATCTACCACGATCATTATTTATTATAGAGTATATCATGCAATAATATTCAACACATAACACTTCCATAAGACAAAAACCATCAGGCATTATTATTTCCAATAGCATTATCTCTCTTAAAATATTTTTGATATCTTCCACCATTGAATATGATATAACCTGTTATATTTTAAGAAAAGAGGGATATGTGGAATATATCATTTAGATGATTCATAACATATCATGTACAAAATTATATAATTTCACCTACAAAAAATAGGTGAGTTATCAAAACACATATACACTATATCTCATACCTCCGACCTCCCACATATATTGAGGTCTCATAGAAATTATACACCACATTCCATCCATCCCCCCACTCACTCAGGGTGATGTTTCCCTCAACATCATGTACCATGTATCAAACTTCAAACCTCTAACATATGATGAATAATAATATCATATCACATATAATATGTCATGACCAATTTCGCATAGAATAGTGATGGAATATTAATTAAGGAAAAACACAGTGCATGAAAGTCTATAACTCATCCCTCAACTAACATCCCACACATTCCCACTATAAAAAATCATAGAGGGTATCATATAACTCCAGAAAACTTAATTTTCAGAAAATTTTGTTCTTTTCCATAATATATATCTATAACTAAAGAATACTCAAAATTATCATCATAAAAAATTCCATACCCAACTAAACATAAACACATATAGGTTACATTAGGAAAATCCAAAATGAAAACACTTTCATTAATACTATTAATTACCCTATAGGGTATAATAAAAACACTAATAAAATTTTACACCATACCTATTATAGAAAATGTACCTAATAAAACTATAGTTTTACTCCCTAGATATTCTGTTCCCAAAATAACACTTCCCATGAAATAATTCTTTTTGTAGACCAACCAAAACCATGCAGTCTACCAACAAAAAAGTCCCATTAAACAATAGACATGTATCCAAACTCTACATACTCATAAAATGATCTTATTCTACTCCCATAAGAGCCCCATGCACTATGGAGCCCATTTTCCAAATTTATAATTTCGAATTGTCACTAGTAACTTTAAATGGGGATGATTATACAACTTTATGACCTGAATATAAATATATTTTAAGACTGATAGATTCTTGTATTTCATTGTATCTATCCTCAATATCATATTCTAGCCACATATGGATTTTTTAGGATTCAAATACATTCCTCTATCCATTAAAAATATATATATATAATGAATCATATTAGATAATTTCATACAGGAAAAAAATTAAATACTATCTAGTAACACACTAGGGTTCAACGCATTCCATACACAACTCATCTCATGATCCAAGAACACTTCAGGGTCCTTTAGGTAATTATATACAACATTACCCATGGATAAATGACCATATTGCATCTTTTATGTCTCTTAATGTCACGACCCCCTCCCACCAAAGATGACCCTCCTGAGCTGGAAATGGTGAAAGGGAGATAATGACCCCCGAGTCCCACCTCCAGTAGGCCTCGGGGTGGAGACTAGCACTAAGGGTATGAGTTTTCACAAATATGGGAGGCATTACCCTTTTTATCATTTAGGATCGGGAAATAAGACAAGTCATCCACCAAAAGGAAAAGAACAAGTGTATATAAATAAACCCAAACCAAGCCCACATGCATGTTTAAACAATTTTATAACAAGGTACAAGTAAAAGAAAGCTCAAAAGTACAATACCAAAAGAAAACAAGAATACAACAACTGCAACAACTCCAACTGTCCGACTAGTAGGGTCTCGCATGGCCCTAGTATTCCTCATGGAAACCTGAAAGTAAACATTGGGTGAGCATACAAGTATACTCATTAGGGAATCCTAAAGCTCTCATGCACAAGTGGGGAGACATCCTAATGTCCTGTGAGAACAACAGAAGAAACCTAGCAGGGAAATCTATCCACCCAACCTCACCAGCCACACTCACCAAAAATAAAAACACAGCAGGTAGTAGTTGTATAAGAACAAGAGTATTGGGTACCCCCGAACCATTTCCCAGTAGTTAGTTGCTCTTCCTAATGGTGAACGTCCTAACGCTGCCACACTCTCCCCACCCGCACACATCGGGGCCTCACAACCACATATCCCGCCCGTACACACCTGGGCCTCACAACCACCTATCCCGCCCGCACACACCTGGGCCTCACAAACCACACATCCCACCTACACACAACTGGGCCTCACAACCACGTATCCCACTCGCACAAACCTGGGACTCATCCCGAAGATTCTCGGGAAATAGTAGAACCTTCCTGAAGAGTCTTGGTCTAAAACCCCCCCAATCGAAACCTACCCAAAGAGTCTTAGGTGTAAAATCTCCTCAATCCATCACAGCCTAGGGGAGAAAGAGCAGGAAAAAGCTAGTAACTAAGGGAAAACACCCTCTCCCATGAAATGGGAGTGTTCGGAACTAAGTTCTCAACATGGGAGGGGTGTGATAAAACACAAAATATACAGATATATATATGTATACCAAACACACAGCCCAACCTATGGATTCTAAACAGAAAAAATGAGCATGTTCCTTGGCACTACGACTATGAAGCATGCATACAAAAAACAACCCCAACCCCACTTAGGTTTTCATGTTTCGGAAGAATTAGTTTATTTAGTTCCTTAACTACTGGGCAACTATCCACAACCAATCACATCGATCATTCGTAAAACATATCCCTGCCATCCACAAATCAAGTTAGGAAAACACAAGAAACACAACCAATTCCCTTCTTATCAGCCAACCAACCCATTGATTATTAATCCCATTCCATTACCATAACCCAAAATTCATTAAATCTTCCACTTTTTATTTATTATTCACATCCCATAGTCCGTAGACATTCCAAACCCATCCCTGCAGCACCGCTGCCAACTTCCATAACCACAACCACACTAAAAACCCGTACATCATTATCCCTTTAATACCATTTATCTCAGCCCTGTTGCATGTTCTATTCGTAACAACCCGATATTTACCCCTCCCTTTCACACACCAGTAACCAAGCCAAAACCCACATGTTCATTATTCTATTTTGTTTAACCGGGGTGATCACACAGGGGTTCTAGATTTTAAACAGCCAACTTTACGTGATTAACCAATTTCCACATTCCAAAAGGTTTTCATCCAAAAAACGGTCTAGAAATATAACGAATCATTTAATTTTGAAAGCAAAGGCCCCAAACAACCGTGATTTTCAGTAGGCATAAGCCTATTCAATTCACAACATAATATCACAGGATATAAAGTAACAGCAATATCAAACATCCCAAACCCATTATTTAACCAGTTATTATCTTCATTTAATGGTTCAAAAGTTTCTCATGAAAACAAGCGGATACCCACCCTTCATGATGCACAAATTAAAGAGACAAAGGTAATATCCCTACTTCAACAGGTTCCAATTGCAACGCTCCCCCGGATCAACCTTAGAAGACGTCTGTCGGCGTCCGTCACTTCTATTGGGTCTCAGCAAAACCTCCTCTAGTGGAAGTAGAAAAGGAAAGGCCGAAGTAAAAAAACAACGAATCCAAGAATGGATGTTTTGCCTCATTGTTACGATCTCGTGGCTGCTGACGGATCATAAATCGGAGCTCAGACGAAGAAGTTATGGAAGAAAAGGAGCCTTAGAGTCTCCTAGGAGAGCTCTGCTCAGAGGATTGAGGAGGAGAGGAGTGAGTAGAAAAGGAGGAGGGGACCCCTCCTTTTATAGGCGAGAAAAACAAAATTACACGGCATGTACATTATGGTACACGGCATGTACTTGGTTATTTTACACGGTCTCCAAGCGGCTTCCAACATGGCTCCGCTGCTGTTGACTGGTCAACACACGGTTTATGGGTAATGCATACGCGGGGAGGGACTACAGGACGTGTAGTTTAAACACACAGAGTGTACCCATTTATTTCACATGGAAAGGACACGGCTCCAACACGGTACACGGCCGTTGACTGGTAATGCGTACGCAGGGAAGGACTACACGGCATGTAGAACTGGACACACGGCGTGCACCCATTATTTCGCACAGCAAGGACACGGCCTTCAACACGGGGTATACCCGGCAAGGTGGTACACGGTGTGTAGTATGCACACACGGCATGTACCCACTTATTTCACATGGAAAGTACACGGCCTGCAACACGGGGTATACCCGACAAGGGGGTATACGACCTGTACTCAAACTACACAGCGTGTAGTTTCAAAATTCTGGAAAGTGTCGGAAAAGTCCATTTTACCCTTCAGAACACTTTGTGGCCTTATTTTAACAAAGGAATGGGCTGGAGGGGTCCGGGCCATTACATCAGATAACTCTTAAAACATTCTCATCCCTGAGAATTGAAAACCATCCCAGAGGAACCCAATAAGATACCTCTTGGGGTTCTCGTTATAACAGAAACCCAACCAACAACCATAATCATTTGTGTCAGGAATTACTTCACCTATGTCGTGATATTATCCGCTTTAGGCGGCACTGACTCTCCTGCACAGGTTTAATCGCATCCTCATTAATGTGTCTTGATTAAGAATTGGGTCTTCCCACTTTCATACATTATGATTTTTCAACTCGTACTACCCCCAACACTACACAACCAACACACTACCTGAACATGTGGTTTTGGTAAATTCCTTCTCCTGTGTTGAGATATTATCCGCTTTAGGTGGCATTGACTCGCCCGAACAGGTTCAATCGCATCCTCATTAATGAGTCTGGATTAAGGGTCAGGTTTTTCCCTTTCCTCACACATCCGGACATGTTACACATTACCGGGGAACTAGGAAACAAAAGGTCTCACAACCGACAAGCCAAGCATTCCATATATCAAAGGTACAGAGTATAACATCAACACAAAGCTTAGAAGAACAATGGAAAACATAAGTCAAAACAACTCTGGGTACTGAGCGTGCATCTGGGTCTCCTGCTCCCAATTGCTCTCCTCGAGGCCGCCATGCCTCCACAACACACGAACCAACGGAATGGTTCGTCCACGGAGCACATTCTCTTTACGATCCTCGATTCTGACTAGTCGTTCCTCGAAGGTCGCATTGTCTCCCATATCTAACTCTCCCCAGTCGATAACGTGGGAGTTGTCGTGTATGTACCGACGAAGCTGGGAGATGTGGAAGATGTCATGAACCTTCTCCAACTGAGGTGGCAGAGCCAACTGATATGCTGCTGCGCCGACTCACCTCAGCACCTCAAAAGGTCTGATGGACCTAGGTGAGAGCTTTCTCCCTTTCCCAAACCTCCACTGCCCCTGTCGAGGGGAAGCCTTCAAGAACACATGATCTCCCACCTTGAAATCCAAGGGCCTCCTCCGACAATCAGCATAAGACTTTTGTCGGTCCTGAGCCACTTTCATCCTCTCACGTACAAGCTGGACTTTCTCTGTGGTTCTCTGCACTACCTATGGCCCAAGAGCACCTATCTCACCAACGTCTGCCCACAAAATGGGTGAACGACATGGTCTTCCATACAAATCATCAAACGGTGCCATGATAATAGTAGAGTGGAAGCTGTTATTGTAGGAAAACTCTACTAAAGGCAAGTGTCGTACCCATGATCCTCCTAAATCCAGAATGCATGCTCGCAACATGTCTTACAACGTCTGGATAGTCTGCTCTGTCTGCCCATCGGTCTGGGGGTGGAAAGCAGTGCTAAGGCGTAGCTGGGTGCCAAAAGCATGTTGTAACCCCCTCTAGACTCGTGAGGTGAACCGAGTATCCCGATCTGAGAAGATGGTCTTTGGAACTCCATGAAAACGTACCACCTCATCTATGTACCTCTATGCGAAGGTTCTCACTGGGCCTGACTCCTTAATTGCTAAGAAGTGAGCTTATTTCGTCCACGGATCCACCACTACCCAGATAGCATCATAACCACCCTGAGCTCTGGGTAGTCCTATGACTAAGTCCATTGAGATGTCATCCCACTTCCACTTGGGGACATCTAAAGGGTGCAACAACCCACTTGGAACACGGTGTTCAGCCTTCACTTGTTGACACACTAGGCATTTAGCCATAAACTCTGCCACTGCCCGTTTCACCCCAGGCCACCAAAACTATTCCCTCAGGCCTAAGTACATTTTTAAAACTCTTGGATGTACCACTAAGGCTGAGCTATGGAACTCACTAAGAACTCCCTCACGCATTGCCTCCGGAACAAACAACCTTCCATGTAAAAGCATCTAATGTCGGTTGTCTTCTGACCATCCCTCTGGAGTGTTCCCCTGATCGACACGATCCCGCATCACTTCCGCCTCGGAGTCCCCCCACTGAGACTCTTCCACCTGCTGCAACAAGGAGGACTGCACCATCATCTGAAACAAACAGCCTCTAACACCTTCTACACTGGAATCCAAGTGCAAGGCAGCCAACTTTCCCATCGCTTTCCAAGCATCAGTGGACTCCCAAACCACTTCCTTATGTGACTTCCTGCTCAGGGCATCAGCAACAACGTTGCCCTTACCTTCAGTGTAAGATATCTCAAAGTCATAGCCTTTGAGAAACTCGACCCATCTCTGTTGCCGTAAGTTCAGGTCACGCTGGGAGAAGATATAACGTAGGCTCTTCTGATATGAGAAGACCACAAAGTTCTCCCCAAAGAGGTAATGTCGCCATAACTTCAGTGAGAACACTACTGCTACAAGCTCTAGGTCATGGGTGGCATAGTTACGCTCATGAGGGCATACCTACCTAGACCCATAACAAATCACTCCCTTCTTCTGCATCAGCACGCACCCCAGAACAAGGCTAGAAGCATCACAAAACACCTCATACAACAACCCTTCCTATGGCAACCTGAGTACGGGAGCACTGACAAACTTCTCCTTCTGGTAGTCGAAAGCCTTCTGGCATTGCTCGCTCCATAGGAAGACCTGGTTCTTTTTAGTTAAAGATGTCAATGGAGCAGCAACTCGAGAGAAGTCCGAAATGAACCTCCGATAGTAACCTGCTAACCCCAGGAAACTACGAATGTCTACAATGCTCTTGGGTGCTGCCTAAGAAACAACTGCCTCCACCTTCGACGGGTCCACTGACACTCCATGCTGAGACACCACGTGCCCAAGGAAGTGTACTTCTTGCATCAAGAACATACACTTAGACAATTTCCCGTAAAGATGGTGGTGTCGAAGGACTTCCAAGACTGCCCTGAGATGCTCAATGTGCTCCTCCTCTGATATTGAGTAGATCAGGATGTCATCGATAAACACAACGATGAACTGGTCCAAAAACTCTCGGAAGACAAAGATCATAAGTCCCATGAACACAGCCGGTGCATTCGTAACTCCAAACGGCATCACCACAAACTCGAAGTACCCACACATGCACCTGAAAGCCGTCTTCGAGATGTCACTGTCCTTTACCCTCATCTGATGATATCTAGATCGTAGATCAATCTTAGAAAACCAACCTTCTCTCCTAAATAGGTTGAAGAGATCATCTATCCTTGGGAGGGGGTAGCAGTTCTTGACCATTACCTGGTTCAACCTTCGGTAGTCTATGCATAGCCTGATACCACCATCTACCTTCTTCACGAAAAAAACTGGAGCACCCCATGGCGATACAATGGGTCGAACAAAACCCTTCTCTATCAGATCATCAATCTGAATCCGAAACTCCCGCAACTCCAAAGGTTTCATCCTATAAGAGTCCATCTAAATCGGACGGGCACCAAGCTGTAAGTCTATCCCGAACTCAACGTCACGTCGGGGGGTTAGAGTCACAACCTCCTCAAGAAAAACATCGAGGAACTCCCCAACAACCTCCGGGACATCCATCATCTCTATATCAGCTGGAACCACTGATAACCCGCCTAACAAGGAAAGGAGAGGCTTCACATGCCGACTTCCCACCTGATAGCTCCTCTCGCCATCAAACGATACATGATGTCCATCCATGTCGGAGAACACGACTCTTCTCCGAATGCAGTCCATAACGACACTAACAGAAAACAACCAATCGATGCCTAGGATGACATCTTATGGCTGCATCTATAACAGAAGAAGGTCCCCACTCGATCGATGTGGTCCCAATGTCATCCCACATCCCTGGAAAACACAAGATACGCTGGTCTGGCCTCCAAATGGTGTACTCATCACCAGTGGTATGGAAAGTCTCTCTACATCTAGTCCCAAAGCATGGGATAGACTAGGTGCAACAAAGGAGTGTGAAGCTCCCGAATCGAACAAAGCAGAAACAAGAGTGCTGAACAAACAAATCATACCTCGCACCACCTATGGTCCTGCCAGAGCTGTCAACTCTGCTATGTGCAACTATCCACGCGAAGCTCCTCTGCCTCTCTGATGTTGTCCACCTCCCCAACCACGCCCTGGTAGACTTCCCTGAGGAGCACCCTGAGGTCAGCCTCCTCCTGCAAAGTCTGCCCTCAAAAGAGCATGGTCATGTTGCTGCTGGAAGGGCCTCGCCGGCAACTGGTGCTGCTGAGGGGGGCGCTAAACCTGCCCACCACCACCGTACTGAGCTCCAGTCGGGCACCAACACTGAACGTGCCCGAAACCTTCATAAGAAAAACACTTCGGTCCTGGGATCATGAAGAAGGGACGAGGACCTGAAGATCTGAACTGGAACTGCTGGGGCCTACTCCCCACTGGCCTGAACCTAGAAGGTCCCGTCACAGGAGACCTGCTGCTGACTTCCTTCCCCTTCAACGAGCCCGGCTGGATCCCCTCTCGGGGTGCACCTCCTAGAGAGTGCATCCTCTCTTCAACCTCTACCTTATTCTGTACCACCAAGTACATCGGAAGGGTGAAGGGGGTGACAGTATACTGGAGCGAAGGACGAAGAACCTCTTCCAAACGTCTCGCCCGATACTCCTCATCTGGAAAGATATCCGGAGCAAAGAACATGAGATCCTTGAACTTGATCCCCAGCTCTCGTACCGACATACTCCCTTGTTGAAGGGAGAGTAACCCCTGCCACTTCTCTGCCTTGATCATGGAAGAAAGTAATTCCTCTCAGAATTCCTTCTCAAAGTCAGCCAATGGAACCTCTGCCTCTATCCTCTCTCTGAGGTAGAGCATCCACCACTATCGCGTCGCGCCTCTCAGCTGACTGACTTCTAGGGGAACCCAGTACTCCCTCGGATCATAGATCAAGGTAAATGTGATCCCTAGCTCCTCAAGCTACCCCTCCGTCTCCGTATCCAAAGTACTACCCTCGTACTTCTTGAGGGTCTTCTGCTGAAAATAAAGGTGAGTCTTCTACAACTGGTTATCTTCCTCCACTCGGTCAATCCTCAACTGACCGACTACTTGAATCTGCTGGGCCTCGGCCATCTGAGGCACCCAGGGATGATGTCCAGGTTCCATAGCTGTATGGTAAACAAGGATCGCCTAAGACCAAGTAGTAAGGAAAAGCTTAAGGTTTATAATTTTATTTAAATTTCTTTCCCAAAACACCCAAATCAAGTAAAACACAATCATGATGATTCATGTACCTTCCCTAGGGTCTCTACCCTGCAATCAATCTAGTCTCACATGGTAATTCGGTAGGCTCAGAGTCCTTGCATCAGATCACGGGGGGCCCTAAAATCCCGTGTCCTAGCCGGTCTTCCCTGCCCTATGTCACACACCAATATTAACTAACATTGTCGCCCTACCATCCCATGCAATCCTCACTGTTCCTAACTCCAGACTCCATCCTATATCTCAACCATCAGCTCTAATACCATTATGTCACGACCCCCTCCCACCAAAGATGCCCCTCTTAAGCTGGAAATGGTGAAACGGAGATAATGACCCCCGAGTCCCACCTCCAGTAGGCCCCGGGGTGTCAACTATCACCAAGGGTATGAGTTTTCACAAATATGGGAGGCATTACCCTTATTATTATTTAGGATCGGGAAATAGGACAAGTCAACCACCAAAAGGAAAAGAACTAGTGTATATAAATAAACCCAAACCAAGCCCACAAGCATTTTTAAACAATTTTATAACAAGGTACAAGTAAAAGAAAGCTAAAAAGTACAATACAAATAGAAAACAAGAATACAACAACTGCAAAAACTCCAACTGTCCGACTAGTAGGGTCCCGTATGTCCCTAGTAGTCCTCCTGGAAACCTGAAAGTAAAGGTAGGGTGAGTATACAAGTATACTCAATAGGGAAACCTAAAACTCTCGTGCACAAGTGGGGAGACATCCTAATGTCCCATGAGAACAACAGTAGAAACCTAGAAGGGAAATCTATCCACCCAACCTCACCAGCCACACTCACCAAAAATAAAAACATAGCAGGTATTATTTGTATAAGAACAAGAGTATTGGGTACCCCCACACCATTTCCCAGTAGTTAGCAGCTCTTCCTAATGGTTAACATCCTGACACTGCCACACTCTTCCTGCTCGTACACACCTGGGCCTCAAAAACCGCCCACACACACCTGGGCCTCACAACCATGTATCCCGCCCGCACACACCTGGGCCTCACAACCATGTATCCTACCCGCACACACCTGGGCCTCACAACCACGTATCCCGCCCGCACACACCTGGGCCTCACAAACCACACATCCCGCCAGCACACACCTGGTCCTCACAACCACATATCCCTCCCGCACACACCTGGGCCTCATCCCGAATATTCTTGGGAAATAGTAGAACCGAACTGAAGATTCTTGGGCTAAAACCACCCCAATCGAAACCTACCTGAACAGTCTTAGGTGTAAGGTCACCTCAAGCCATCACAGCCTAGGGGAGAAGGAGCAGGAAGGAGCTAGTAACTAAGGGAAAACACCCTCTCCCATGAAATGGGAGTGTTCAGCACTAAGTGCTCAACATGGCTGGGGTGCGATAAAACACAAAAGATATAGATATATATATGTATACCAAACACACAGTCCAACCTGTGGCTTCTAAACAGAGAAACTGAGCACGTGGCTCGGCACTGCTACTTCGAAGCATGTATACAACAAACAACCCCAACCTTACTTAGGTTTTCACGTTTCAGCAGAATTAGTTTAATTAGTTCCTTAACTGCTGGGCAACTATCCACAACCAACCACATCGATCGTTCATAAAACATATCCATTCCATCCACAAATCAAGTTAGGAAAACACAAGAAACACAACCAAGTCCCTTCTTATCAGCCAAACAACCCAATGATTAATAATCTCGTTCCATTACAATGCCCCACCATTCATTAACTCTTCTACTTTTTATTTATTATTCACAGCCCATAGTTCGTGGACATTCCAAACCCATCCTTGTTGCCCTGCTGCCAACTTCCATAACCACAACCACACTAAAAACCCGTACATCATTATCCCTTTAATACCATTTATCACAGCCCTGCTGCTTGTTCTATTCGTAACAACCCGAGATTCACCCATCCCTTTCACACACCAGTAACCAAGCCAAAACCCACATGTTCATTATTCCATTTTGTTTAACCATGGTGATCACACAAGGGTTCCAGATTCTAAATAGCCAACTTTACGTGATTAACTAATCACCACATTCCACAAGGCTTCCATCCACAAAATGGTCTAGAAAGATAGGGAATCATTTAATTGCACAAGAAAAGGCCCCCAAAAACTGTGATTTTCAGTAGGCATAATCCTATTCAATTCACAACATAATATCATAGGATATAAGTAACAGCAATCCCAAACTTCCCAACCCCATTCTTTAACCAGTTATTATCTTCATTTAATAGTTCAACTGTTTCTCATGAAAACAAGCAGATAACCACCCAACATGATGCACAAATTAGAGATACAAAGGTAAGATCCCTACTTCAACAGGTTCCAATCACAACACTCCCCCGGATCAACCTTAGAAGACGTCTGTCGGCGTCCGTCACTTCTTTTGGGTCCCGGTAAAACCTCCTCGGGTGGAAGTCGGAAAGGAAAGGTCGAAGGAAAGACAACAGATCCAAGCTCAGAAGTTCCGGCTTGTCGTTACGATTCCGTGGCCACTGACAGATCGTAAATCGGAGCTTGGACGAAGAAGTTATGGAAGAAAAAGAGCCTTCGAGTCTCTTGGGAGAGCTCTGCTCAGAGGAATGGGGAGGAGAGGAGTGAGTGGAAAAGGAGGAGGGGACCCCTCCTTTTATAGGCGAGAAAAGAAAAAGTACACGTCGTGTACTTTATGGTACATGGCATGTACTCGGTTCTTTTACACGGTCTCCACGCGGCTACCAACACGGCTCCGCGGCTGTTGACTGGTCAACATACGGTTTGAGGGTAACACATACGTGGGGAGGGACTTCACGGCGTGTAGTTTAGACACACAGCGTGTACGCATTTATTGCACACAGCAAGGACATGTCTCCCACATGGTACACGGCCGTTGATTGGTAACGCGTACGCGGGGAAGGAATACACGACGTGTAGAACTGGACACACGGCGTGCACCCATTATTTCACATAGCAAGGACACGGCCTTTAACACGGGGTATACCTAGCAAGGTGGTACACGGCGTGTAGTATGCACCCACAGCGTGTACCCACTTATTTCACACGGCAAGTACACGGCCTGCAACACGGGGTATACCCGGCAAGGGGGTACACAGCGTGTACTCAAACTACACGACGTGTAGTTTCAAAATTCTGGAAAGTGTGGGAAAAGTCCATTTTACCCTCTAGAACACTTCATGGCCTTCTTTTGACAAAGAAATGGGCCGGAGGGGTCCGGTAAATTACACTTAAACCATGTCCCACATACTCATGTCACTATTTAAATTCTTACTCTAAGACTATTCCATACTTCAAGACACACATGACCCCTATAAAGGATTAATGAACTCAAACTAATGAAAAAAATGTAATTCACCAGAAGACACAATTATAGAATAATATTAAAGGGATTGATTATGTCTAAATTTTATTGAAAAATTATAATACATTCTCATACATCCTTCAACCAATCTTTAACCTAGTCCATTCATACTTCTGATCCCCTATCTCATACTAGAAAACATAATCAAATAAATTATAAACATATATAAATTGTTATAGAATTTGATTCAATGAGAAATAATCACATAAATGTCATCAATTTGTTTCCAATGACCAGAACCTTGATAATGTATTTTCAATAACATATTTCAAACTACAAGAAATAATATAAAAAAATATGTGTCATATAAAACTGAAAAATATATTAATTCCAAAAAATATATAAAACCCCTTGAAAAAATCTGGATGGAAATTTACATGTAAAAAATGGAAATAAATGGTCATCATCCCCTATATAATGTTGATCAAAATAAACCACAACCTAAAGATCAATCATATCTGAATGATTTTACCTTGATCTTATGAAATATCCATCAAAATCCAAGATAGAAGTTGGGAAAATTAAAGAATAAGTAAGAAGATGATGAGAAGATGTGAACAATAGAGTTTAATAAGAATATATTTTCAAAAATAATTCATGATAATCTCTAAATAGTTATATACCCAAGGGGAATCCATGGGTATGATACAAGTTGTGAGGGGGTCCAATTTTTTTATTTCTTAAGTGGAAATTATGTTGTTGAAGGGGTGTGACCCTAAAATGGAAGGAATTTGACTCTACGAAACACCCATACAGATCATTAGTACCTATTAATGTTGTAATTAATACCCTACCACCAATGATACACCTATTTTGTTACTATTACATATAAT
Organism: Viscum album; assembly: GCA_963277665.1. NCBI lineage: Eukaryota > Viridiplantae > Streptophyta > Magnoliopsida > Santalales > Viscaceae > Viscum > Viscum album. Next base: position 1,889,652,361 of record OY728165.1, on the reverse strand, counting down.
ATATAGATATAGGTGTTGTGGGAAACTTATGATGCTTCATCAGGTTTCTAGTCCAATTCAATTGGATATGTAGTGTTGTTAGTAGTAGTTTTCTACAAGCAATCACTTCATGATATTCACCCGATGTGCTAGATTATCACTAGAATAATGAAAAATAAATTAAAAATATTCCATCGTGGTTTCTAATATCTTTTATTTCAAATTGAAATCATTTTCACAAAACACCCATTTATTAGGGGTCAAATATTCAAATTTCAAAATGATCCAATATGTGATGATTTAGTATGTTATAATTGAAAGTAAAGGGAATTCTCTATCCCAGGGAATATATTTTTTGGATTAATTTATTTTTTGACATTTATATTTATTTTTAAATAATTAAATAGTTTCTACCACCTTTTCATTCCTCAATTTTCCAAACATTATTCATTTTTGGATCTGGAATTTGTATATGGTGCATTCAAATATATATATAATGCATGTGAATTATTATTTTATTTATTAATTTTATTTTTTATTACTAGGTATAATATATTTAATTTAGTACCATTTTTGTATTCTCTTTATAATTAAATTGTTTAATATATTTTTTAACACTATGTCATTCAAAGAGGTTATCTGATTTTTTTTGTTGGAGTCCACTCATCTTTTTATATTTCATTGGGTGAAAACATTAAAAAATTGAGTATGTATTTTGTAACATCTTATATTTTACATATATTATTTTTAGATATGATATAAATTATTTTTGTGACCAAGCGTTGAGATGATATGCAATTCTGAGGTTCAGTGTCCCCTTAATAAATGTCTGAAAAAATGCTCACAGTTTTTCTGGATATGTGGAATAACTCTTAAATAGGTGCCCCAATTAGGAATATAATAGTTCCATTGAACTCCGAGTGGAGTTTTTACCCTTGGTGTGACCTAACATTAGTCGTCACGGGTCATTTTTGAAACATTGTCATGGGCGTAAAATTATTAATATAATTTAATAAAATTATTTTCATTCATTAGGTTGACATAATGACTTGGTTTTCTTTAAATATATCATTCTGTTAGAATTATAGGGTTATCCAATAACATAGGAACCTATGGAGGATCATTTTAGAAAGATCTATGAATCCTTTCTGATGAACGACAACAGATCAATGAATGACGATCGATGCACATCGATTTTGGAGGTTCTCACCAATGAATGCAACATAACTTCCTTCTTCATTACTGATTGATCAAAATCAAGGTATTATGTGTTATTTAATTTGCCTATTCCGCGTTCATTATTTCTATAAATAATTTGAATCAATTGACGAACGGATTATTTCAAGGATCATTCATATTGCGATATGGGCTTTATTTTATGGGTTTTATGTGATTTTTTTTCTAACACAAATCTGCCATTTTTTTATCATTGGCCAAGAAGACTGGTCCAACAATTATAAACCTATATTCCTGTTCTTTTTCTCACAATTTTCACTCAGTCTTCACCAGTTGGATCACTATAGTATTAGATCAACATTTTTGGGTTGTTTTGAGCTCGATCGGACCCGTAGATTTTAGGAAAATCTAAAAATGAGGATGGATCAGTGTATATTAGGACCCAAGTTTCTCGGATCAATATCCATTTTTCTCTTGGGCATTGGAGGAGGCATGGTGGTCTACAGAAGGGGCCATCGGTGCACGAGAGCAGTGGTTGGTGGCGTATAGCGGCACGCAGCAGTGGTCAACATGTTGGCAGGGGAGACATGTTTGGATGGGATAAACAGTGGTTTATGGGGTTTTATCTAGGATTGGTGGTGGATAAGGAGTCGATTGGGCCTGGTGAGCCACATGCGAGCGGGTCCGGGTGAGTCGCTGGACCGAGCATAGTCAGTGAGTTTGTCCAGGTCGGTGGGATGGGCTAGATGAGGTGGACTCGGGTTAGAACCAGATCGTATATGAGGAAATCAGGGTCACACCTAATTGTGTTCAACTATGGTGGTCGACTATGGTGCTCTAACAACTCATGATACCATGGATGCAATGATTGTGAGGCAGATCTATGACCGGTCAACTATGGTGGTCGTCCAATGTGGTCGGTCGGTGCAGTAGGTGGACGGACCATGGTGGTAGGTACAAAGGTTGCTAGTTTGCAGGTTAGGGTTATAGAACTTGGTGGTCGGTCTTTAGGTCCCTGTAGGTCTACGGGAAGCTTCTCTAATGGCAGGTTCAAAGTGTCATAACTCCAAAATGGAGCATCCAAATGATGTGTTGTTAGTGTTAGTGTGGTCCTGATTTTAAGAGGGTTGACCTGAGATCAATGATTGGTACCTTATTTGTATTTTAGGATCTTATTTTTTCTAGTTTTTCCCATTATATGTTGACTTCATTCCCTTCATCCTTTCCTTGACGGTTAATTGTGGCATTACATTCATATCACTGGATTGTAAAATCATCCAGAGGTCGAGTATCAAATAGAGTTGTGGTGTACCTTTGTGAGATTGGATTGAGATCCTCTATCATTTATAGTAGAGTTTGTGTAATCAGAGTGACCTCCTTGAGTAGGGTTTTGATCCTCCATCTATAAGACTACATTAGTAGGTTTTATGGAACCATTGGCATATGGTCCCCTACATAAAGGTTTGATCCAAATTGGGTTTGTGGTTTCTCCCAATGGTTCTAGGCGTGAGCCCCTCTCTGTGTATCATAGTCTTCTTAGACCATTGTCTTCTCTTTTTGTGGGGACCAAATGATTTATTCATCTTTTTCGAGTGTCTAAATTTATATCATGGCTCATGGTGTGGGATTTCCTAAAATGATCATTGCTTCAAATAGAATATTGTGGATTGCAGTTTCTTACGACCACGTGAAGGCGTGAAGACTTTATTGAGTATATAGGGGTTTATTTACTTCTTTTATTAGATTTATAGTGTTACATATTGTATTGAGATTACTATACTTGGTGATTCTTGTTTATTATTATGGGTTGTTGTAATGAGTATTCTTATACTCACCCACACATGGGATTTGGCTACACATGTCATGTCTTATGCAGATGGAGGCCCTTTTGACAGTGTCTAAGTGGGTCTAGGATAGGGTGGTTCATAGATAGAGCTAATTAGACTCAGGTGTTTATTGGGATCATCCCTTTATCATAGTCCTCTCCCATGGAGTAGGTTGGAATCCTTATAGTTTCAGTTCGACTTGTGTATAGTGTCTTTTTGGTAGGCTTTTATTTGGACCCATTTACATTCCCTTTACCTCATGTCATACTCTAGTTGTGGGATATTTGTTTTATGTGGGAATTAATTTAGTTGTTTTAAATTTAATCATTGTTTGGCTTAGTGATGTGTGCTTTTTTTCAGGTACTTTAGGATAATGAATCCCATTTTTGGGGTATTCCTACATGATTCCAGTCATCATCCCCTAGACTATTAGAGGTGGGCTTGGGGTGGTCACAGGTCAGACCCTGGGGAGGTAGTTCGGGATAAAGTGGTATCATAGGGGGTTAGTTCATCATTATAAAAGAAATTATATGAGGATGTATTGGGGAAACAATGTTAAGTGTTTTTATTTTGTCTTTCTGTCCAAGGACCCCCAGTGTTGGTGCAGCAACCGATGTATCCATACACCAGGACTCTGATCACCTTTATTTCGTCTACGAACCTTAAAACACTATCTTTTGGGAAAAAACAAAGGTTAATGCATCATATAGGAATTGATGTGTTTCCCAAGTCCCTCTTGTTATAGCTCCACATATATACTCAATTAGATATGGTACATCTTCTTTTTTTAGGGTGTCTCGACATAGACAGCTAGCCAGGATTCCCCCACATGATCACAAGGATGGTCTTCCTAGTGACAAGGAATCAGAAAAAGGGCCTTTACAAGAGATAGAACCTATAAGGGGTTTACTAGAAATACCACCAACCATTGAGCAATAGGTCCTACCTGCACTACCAACTGAGGATTCATACAAGTTGAGTGCATTAGACAAGTTTCATAGGCAAAAAACTCTGATGTTTTAAAGTGATTCATAACCCAGATGAATATATATTGGATACAGGTAGTCACATATGTTTTCCACCTTGTGAGGATGTCTGCTGACCATATGGAAGTCATTTACATCGTTCTTATTCAGGTCTCTACAGGGTGATGGTGGGGCCTGGTGACTCCATCACACAATGAGACAACTCTCTAATAGACAGACCTCAAGAATCTCTTCAAAGAGGTGTTCAATCTACCAACATTGTGATCAGTATTCATAGAGGAGCTTCTTTATCTATAGTAGGTCAGTACGATAGTGGCAGAGTATTTAATGAATATTACTGATATTTCTTGATCCTCCTTGGATATGATATGAGACCATTTCATCATGGTTTGTACCTTCAATAATATGTTACAAAGGGACATCGGTGCATCAGTGGTATCCCTTATCATTTCTACATATGCAGGGGGTACTAGTGAGAGCCCTATTACTGAAACGTTTTCTACAATACCAAACACTAGAAGTGGGATCATGTTGTGATCACCCAGTAGATGAGACCTTGGTAGCATTATGTCCATGGAAGTCAAAGGTATCCAAGAAGTTCAAGCACTTTAGGTGGTGATCCCATGACTCGGGGTTAGTGGTGCGGGATCCTAGGGTGGGTCGAATTAGCCAAGGGATAGGAGGTGTTTCTCATGAGACGGTTTGGGACATATGGAATGATATTGAATTACCCATCATACAGCTGATTGGGAGACAGTCAATAGAGAGCCTAGAGAGTGATAAATATAGGATCAGGGTCGTCTCCATGGTAGCAGGCAAAGAAGAGGGGTCGTTAGGGTAGTATGGGGTGGCTTGAGGATTGAGCTATTACCACCACCACCCCTAGCTGGTCCACGCTAGGCTTAGGGAGCTGGTGGATAGGGAAGAGACATGTGGTAGGCCAAAGAGGATCATCACCCTGAGGATCTAGGGATGATACGAGGTGTGATTGGTATCTTTTCTACCGTATCAGTAGTTATGATAGACACGAGTGCAAGTAATTCTTTTCCTTCCACGAAAATTGTTCAAGACTCATAGATTTGGGTTGAACCATTTAGTCAACTCTTACACTTAGAGACTCCTACTAGAGGATAATCAATGATCACAAACTAGTGCTGATAGTGTGAACTGACTAATGTAAGAAAGAGTTTCACTTAGGATCTCTCGGTAGTGACATTGAGTCCTTACACCATCACTGTTGGTATGGAATAGTTATCCCCAGTTAATTCTTAGATTGACTATTTTAGGTGAAGAGTGTGTTGTTTCTATAGTGATAGAACCATGTTTTCCTATGTTGGTGAAAATTAAATCCATGCAGTGCCGGATGGACTCATACATAGGAGGGTACAACAAATTACTAATCAACTAGACATCCACAACATTAGTGAATTAGATGATATGAATCCTCAGTTTCCATTAGTGGTGGTAGATTATTAAGACGTATTTCAGGAATATGTTCCATGTTTACCTCCCTAGTTTGATATGGAATCATTCATTGATCTACACCCCATTATAGAAACAATATCTACACCTAAAAACCAAATTCCTTGGACATAACTTTATGAGATGAGGATACAATTATAGGGCTTGCAGTAGAGGGGCTTCCTGAGACCTAGTGTTTCACCCATTGCAACCCTAGTTTAGTTTTCCAAGAAGAAAGAAGGGAACTTGAGGTTATGTGTGGATGAAAAGAATGTAAACTATGTGACCATGAAGAACATTTATCCACAACTGAGGATCAAATCCACATTAATTATTTGAAAGAAGCGTGATGGTTCTTGAAGATCGAACTCAGATCCAATTATCACCATCTGCATTTACGGGATTAGAATATATCAAATAAACCTTCAGACATTGTTACGGTCACTATGAGTACTTTGTGATGTTTTTTGGCATGATGAATCCCTTAGATTTATTTTATGGGACTCGTTAATTGGATCTTTCAGCATTAATTAGACTGATTCGTGTTGGTCTTCATTGAAGACACCCTATTGTATTTTTCATCTGAGTAAGAACACATGAGGAACTGAAGAATAGTTATATATGATCACTGAGAGAACTAGCATAACATAAATATCTAGATTTTTTAGTTCAAATTTGAGAGGTCCATTTCATTGGACACATCATCTTAGAGGCAAGAGTTCAAGTTAATCCCATGAAGGTTGTGGTAGGTATTTCTTAGGATCCACCAAAGAGTGTTACGAATGTGATAGGTTTCTATGTATTGGAAGGGTACTATTGGAGGTTTGTAATCAAATTCTCTAGAGTGGAATCACCCTTAAAAGATTTGACCTGAAAGGGGAATCCTTTTGTGTGGACAGAAAATTTCTAGCAGTGCTTTTAGGTGATGAAAGAGAGGTTGGTAGATGGTGGAGAGTTCTCCCATATTGAGTTAACCAGAAGAAGGCATCAGGTATGTGGTGTTCTATGATGCCTTAGGGATTGGTCTTGGTTGTTTCATGATGAAAACACAAATGGATATTTCCTATGGTCAATCTAGTTGAGACCACACCAGAAGAAATATGTGATCAATGATATTTAGTTAGCAGCGAAAGCTTTTTCATTAAAAATGTGGCCACACTACCTGATGAGCAAGAAATATAATTTTTACTCTGATCACAAGAGTCTCAAGTACTTATTCTCTCATATTTATCTTAAAATGAGAGATGGGTGATTTCTATAGATCCTCCAGGAATATGACTTTGAGATTGTCTATACTCCTAGAAAGGGGAAAGTGGTGACATATTCTTTCATTAGGAGATCCAGTTCATAGTTACTGAATGAAGAATCAGAGTAGTTGGCCCCATTAAAGAAATCATTTATATATGGATATATAGATGCTTTATTTTAGTTGATAGTTCACCTCTTCACTATTAAAATTAGTCAAGGGGTGACAATTTTGGGATTATGAATGTGACACCATAGGTGCTCAGATGTCAATAGGGCATGCTCTTGATGGATATTGAAAAGGTGGGAGAAAATAGTTCTATTTAAAGGAATAAAAATGGTACCAATGAAGTTGTAAGAGATGGTTTTTATGGAGTTTCATTCATACCCTTTGGTGGTATATTCTGGTGTGGCGATGATGTACAAGGACCTTCGATACCAGTTTTGGTGGCCAGCGATGAAGAAAGGACTTTCAAATCGGGTTTCTCTATGCCTTACTTGTCATCATGTGAAGGCTTTGCACCATGTACCAGTAGGTTTAGATCAAAACCAGATGGTTCCAGAATATAAGTGGGATGGAATTTCGATAGACTTATTGGTAGGTTTACCATGTACATCTTGGAGACACGATTCCATTTGGGTGATCGTTGACTGACTCACCATGTCATCCCTCTTCTTACCTTCCCGAGAGAAGATTTCAATAGAGATATTGAGACTCCTATAAGTGTAGGAGATATTTAAACTCAATAGAGTGACATCAATAATTATTTCTGGTCATTAGGCTCGCTTTACATCACAGGTGTGGAAGGGATTACAGAAGGCATTTGGGACCCAGTTATTCTTGAGCACCATGTTTCACCCACTGAAAAACAACCAGACTGAGAAAAAGATTCAGGTTATGGGGGACATGATGTGAGATTTCTTGTAAGACTTCAACCATAGTTGGGAGGATCACATACCACTGGTGGAGTTTTCATACATCAACATCTCCCATTCCACCATTGGTATGAAACCGTTTGAGGATTAGTACAGTAAAACCTACAGGTCACCAATTTTTTGGAATGGCCTAGGAGAAGCACCACTCGTGGTCCCAGAGTTAGTTAAGGATACTACACAAAAGGTAAAGATCATCCAAGATGAGATTAATACTACACAGATCTGTCAAAAGTCTTATTCTAATAGGATAAGGAGGCTTTTGGAGTTTGAGTAAGGAGACCATGTGTTCATTTGGGTGTCACCTCGAAGGGAATTTTATAGATTTAGATGGAGAGGAATTCTATCATTGAGGTTTATAATCCCTTTATAGATGATATGTAGAGTCTATGAGGTGGGATACTAATTTTCTCTATCTTCAACATTAGATAGGGTACACGACGTATTCCACATGACACAACTTAGGAGGTACGCTCATGAATCATCACACATTATCAATTAAAGTTATTTGTAATTGGGGATAGAGGAAATTTTTCTAAGTACCTAGTACAGTTCATGGATTTGTAAGAGAAAATCCTTTGTGGGGGATCAATCCCTTTGGGGTCTGTCTGGTGGAATCATGGGAATCTCCAGGAGATTACATGGGAGTGGGAGGCTATTATTCATGGTTAGTTCCCCCATCTATTTGAGAAGCACTTGTTTTGTATTTTTAGGGATGTAAATCCCAAGGTGGGTAGAATGTAAAACCTCAAATTTTCCATGTATTGTTTATTTAAATTATATGGATTATTTTTTAGGCCACTAACTGATATGGAGTGGAATTCCGAGGCCTAGTTTCCCTGGAATAAATGTGTGTAATGTATAAAAATACTATAATAGCTCCCAAATATAGTTTTCTGAAAAAGTGTAATAACTCTTAAATAGTTTACCCGATTAGGAATCTGAAGGTGTCACTGAGCTCAGAGTTGTGGTTTTACCCTAGGCATGACCAAAAAATAGTTGGCATGGATCTATTGTGAAAAAATTTATTGGGTCTAAAATGAATAATATATTTTAATAAAATTATTTTAATTCCCTGTGTTGACACAGTGACTTTTTTTCCTTTAAATGTTTCCTTGTGTAAAAATTACATGGTTAGAAACATAAACCTATAAAATCTAGAAGAATGTTGTAGAGAGCGTTATGAATCCTTTCTGATGAAAAATAATTGATCAAGGATCAAGGATCGACGCACAATTATTTTGAAGGATGACACTAACAAAAGCAACATAGCTTTGTTCTTCATCATCAATTGATCCAAGTCGAGGTAGGTTGGGTGATTTAATTTTTTTATTCCCATTTCTTTATTTATATGATTAATGTGAATCCTATGACAAATGGATTGATTCACAGATTGTGGGTATTTTGAGATGAGATTTATTCTACAAGATTTATTTGATCTGATTTTCTATCCCAAATCCCTTTTTCTTGATCATTGGAGAATAATTATTGGAAAATTATGAAAAAACTTTTTTCTTATTACTTTTCTCCCTCTTTTCTCTTGTTCTTCACCGGTTGGATCCATGTAGTCCCGGTTTAATACTGTCGGGTGGTTCTGAGCTTGATTAGACTCTAGGATTTTGGGTAATATCAAAAACTAAGGCTATATCGCTATAGATTGGAACCCAAAGAGTTTAGATATATTATAGTTTCTTCTTTAGGGAATTGTAGGAGGCATGTAGTTCCTCAGAAGTTACCATAGGTGAATGGAAGTGGTGTCTGGTGGGGGATGTGGCATGCGACCGTAGTCTGCATGTGTATGGCAGAGCTGTGTGCGACTGGGATCGGTGGGGGAATGCGTGGGAGCAATGAAGAGTATGTAGAGTGTCATCCAAGTAGGTCACATGAGAGTGGACCTATGAGAGTTGGTGGGCTGGGACATGTTGGTGGGTTGGGTTGGAAGAGGTGCACTTAGGTCAGACATGAGCTAGATATGGGGAAACTATGGTAGATCTCAGTTGTGGTTAACCCCAGTGCAGTGGCATATTGAGTTGTCACAGAAGTAGTGACAGTGCGACTAGTCCACGGGGTGGTCGAACATGGTCGTCGAGTGATGTGGCCAGTTGGTGCAGTAGGTGCAAAGACATTAGAGGTTAGTCCATAGGCGGCTGGTCCATGTGGTAGGGGGAAAGACATTATCAGTTGGACTATGAGTCCTGACAGGTCTATGGGTAGCTTCTCGAGTGGAAGCTTTAAAGGGTCATAACTCCTAAACGGTCCATCCAAGCTATGTGTCGTCAGGGGCAGCATTACCTTGATTTTACGGGGGTCAAATCAACAACAATGATTTTGTACCTTCTTTATATTTGAGTCTCTTATTTTTTCCCTTTTTAAATAGTATAGGTAGTGTGTGATTCTTTGGTCCTTTCCATGAGGTAAAAGTGCATCATTACATTTGCATCACTATATTGTAATCCCCTCTGGAGGCTGAGTCTCAAATACAGTTGTCGTGTCCCTCTGAAAAACTGAAGTATGATAATATATCATCCCTATTGATGTTTGTGGAATCATAATGGCCTCATCGAGTAAGGAATTGATCCTCAATCTAACAAACTATATCGGTAGGGTTTTGGGAATCATTGGCATATGTACCCCTATGCAGCACTTTAATTAAGATTGGGTTCTTAGTGTCCCATAGTGGTTCTTGGTGTGATCCCCTCTCTGTGTATCATAGTCTTCTCTGACCAGTCTGTTCATCAGAACTTTAATCACCTTATTTTAAACCTCGTACCTTAAAACACTAGTTTTAGGGAAAAAACAAAGGTTCATGAATCATATAGGAATGGATGTGTCTCCCAGGTCCCTCTTGATCCAGCTCCCCATATATATTCTATTGACCATGGTGCATCTTATTTTATTTCAGTATGTCTCCACATATACAGCCATCTTGGATTCTAGCACATGATCATGAGGATGATCTACCTAGTGACAAGGCATTGGTACAAGGGCCTTTACTAGAGATAGAACCTCTGAGGGGGTTACCAGATATACTACCACCCATTGAGAAGCAGCTACTACCAGTACTACCAGCTGAGGATACATGCAAGATGAGTGCATTAGATGAGTTTTAGGGGGAAAATCCATGGTTTTTAAGTAATTCATAACCCCAAATGGATATATATTGGCAAAAAAATGTCACATATGTTTTCTTCTTGGTGAAGACACCTACCAACCAGATGGAAGTAATTTCCAAGGTTATTATTCATGTTTCTACGGGGTGATGGTGGGGTTTTGGTGACTTAGTCACATGATGAGACAACTATCTCATAGACATACCATAGGCATCTCTTCAGAGAGGTGTTCTATGTTCAAACGTTGTGATCATTATGCACAGAGGAGCTTCTTCATCTATAGTAGGCCAGTATAACCGTGGTATATTATTCATTGAATATTACTGATCTTTAATGATACTCCTTGGATATTATATGAGACCAGTTCTTCATGTATTTGGCCTTCTAGAAGATCTTGCACTGGGACATCAGTGCATCAGTGGTAGCCCTTATCATTAATACATATGCGGGGGTACTTGAGTATAACGACCCATACTTTACATACATTGTTATTACTTCAGAATGGAAGAACACTTATTACAACATATAACAAAACCAAGAAAGGACCGTATAGGTATAGTGTCTTTAGAAACTAGGAAACATAAAAAACTGGTTCATAAAGCATCTACTTTTCCTCCCATTTATTTCATCATATCTAGAGTCCCTTTTTGGCATATTCTACTTAATAACCTTCTTCCTGACCTGGGGAAATAAAACATACAAAAGTGGTGAGCTCAAATTCTCAGTAAGGGTAAACAAAAGAAATATCAATCACATCATATACATAAGCCCCTAACTTTTGGAAATATTAACCTGCAAAAGAGATCATAATTTCATAAAACGGGATAAATCATAGTAGTGAAATGTAATCCTAATAATCATAACATAAAGCATGAAACATTGTGGCATACACACATAATCATATAGAATCATTTCTTATTAGTCAACACTCATTGCCAAGACTATCTTAGTGGACAAAGTCCATTTCTGAACCGAGTTCACTCCTCGTTTCAGTCCTGTTTCACTGAATCGGTATAAACTACCGTTCCAGCCATGTCTATCTCATGAGGTATAAAATCTTTAACCAATGCATTGGAGGGAGATATAGGTCCCACCCATATCATAATGATACCATTATTATGTGTGCCACAAAATCATAAAACATACACCATAGCATAACCCATGTAATAAAAATGGGAATCTTAAACATCGTGACATCATAAAACAATTCATATAAGATAAAGGAATTCATAAAAAAATAATTCCATCATAACATAATATAATCAATGTAATAATACGGATAAAAACAGAACCCTTTATTATCTTAGATGGAAAATAATTTTGATAAAACACTTGAACTCCATTCTTGAAAAAAATATCCTTTTCTGCTTCAAAAACACTCTTCCTTTCTTAACATGTCGTACAATTCTAAACTAAAGTAATTTTATTAAAAATAAACATGAAAACTTGTAAAGGAAGCTTCTTGGAAATAATTTTTTAAAAATCCATTCATGCCGTATAAGTTAAAAAACATTCTTTGTACTTTTGTCGGAAAAGTCAAAAAGTACCTCGTACGAAAAACGACAAAAGATTCCTTTCATATCCTTTACTAAAAACTCACCGAAGGGTAAAATTGGATTTAAACAATTATAGGTGGATGGAAATAATATTACATATTGAGGAAACATGGATGTGGATGATAAAATACACCCCAGTAAATGCCAAAGTATAAACAATCTCGGATAAAAATGAGATTGTGATATTTTCCCTTACCTTAGGTCCGATTTTCTTCGTAAGTGTCTGAACCTCCTTTATAATGATTTAAATAATGTTATTGACTTTTTAAATTATCATAATTATTGTTATGATATCATATATGTTCATATTCTTAGCTTCTTGGTAGTAATATTTCATTGCTACTTGTTATTCAGGTGTTTATAACTTTTTGTTCTTATGCGTGTTTTGTCGAATAAATTCTTATTCTTCTCTTTAGGTTATAGATTCATCATTTCCAGAATGGTATCAGTGTAATATATATCATATTAATTAATTCAATTCATTTATATAATCATTATGAAATGAAGATCATGTAGAACGAGTCGGATCACATCGTCGAGATGGTATTCCGTACGTAGGCACGAGTGATGATATCGTTCCTATGATCGTGGAATTGTATTGGAGTGTATATATACTATTTAAGAATCAATATCACTTTATAATAGTCATATATAGTCATTATTTACACCATTATACTCATCCAAGTGAGGTGGTGGTGGAAAATAGATTACACCACGGCGTGGAGACGGTATTCTGTATGTACGCACGTGCGGTGATTTCTTTTTCCGTAAGATGGATAGATGGTGAAATAGGGTTGTTTCATACTTATAATAACATGTCAGTATATGAGTGATACTGATGTTATTACTTCATAATGAAACAACTAAAGAAGAATAAGTGGAAGAAGAAATAAAGATGAAAGAATCGGTAACGGACATTACCTCTTCTTTGAAGTGCTTCTTTGAGACCTTCTTTTAGGGCACTAAAATTGGTCTTTGAATAAGACCAGGACCTCTAGGATGTCTCTAGGGAAGTGTAGAGGAGAAAGTGGCAGGGTTTGGCCAAGCTTGAAGGATCAAAGTGGTGTGAGGAAGAGAGGGAGGAGGTTCCCTTTTATAAGGGAGGAGAGGGGCACCTTTGGAATAACAAAAAATATTATTTTATTATAAAGTGAAGTTTGGTTTTAAATAGCTCCAAATTGATTTATTTAGAGGATTAGGTGGGTATGGGTCTAAATCCTCTCATCCAATAGAATTTAGACAAGTTTAGGTTCTTATTTTAACCTTATCATTTAGATTTAACATTAAGTTAAATAATTTTACTTTTACCATGTCTTCTTGTGTTCTTATACTATAAGGTTAATAAACTTACTATATCAAGCCAAACGAACCCCAAATTGTTTATTATTAATATATATAACCTTAACTATGTCATTTTTCCAAACCTTAGATTTTTAGGAATAAAATAATAATTAATAATATAATATTTGTTTTAAAAACTATTTTATGTCAATTTTGACACTATTTAGTAATTGATTTTTGTGAAAATCATAACAGAATTATAAGTCCGAAAAAAGTTAATTAAATAAATACTAACATGTCATATTAACCTATAAAATTAGTTTAATTCATAAAAAGTCTCAAATTATATTTATTTTGGTATTTATAACATCAATTATGTCAATATTTCATTAATAAGATAATTACTGCATCATCATTGTGTCATAAATAAATTAAATTATTTAATGTCTAAAAATTACAAATAAAATACCATTATGTAGGAAATCTTTTTATCTTTCTAATGAATATTTATAGTAGAGTTTATCTTAACTATAACCCAATATTAAAAATGATTTATTTATTAAACTTTGATTTTAACTATTTTAACCCTTCTTTAAATAAATTAATAATAAATGTCCTAATCTAATCCAAGTGGGCCTAAATGGTCATATTTTATTCCTAAGTTTGTTTTTGGTCGAATTACACTTGTCCAATAGAATTAGTACATGTGTTAGGGTAATAATAATATCATTTTTACCCTTAATTACCCTATTTACTTTTAACCGTGGTAAAATGAAGGTAAAAAGTTACTATTCACCAAAAATTATTTTCATCACATTGAACCACATTTTAGTCCTTGATATTAACCGTGTCTCTCGGATTTTCGAAATTCCACTCACAGAAGCGGTAAAATTATGTTTTATGAAAAATTCAGTTTTTTTAACTACCACTTAGTGGTATCACTATTCATCAAAAATTGAAAGTTTTCAGAAAAATACCAAAATTTCACCCTAGAATAATTTGGATATTACGAATCCAAAAATGAAGTCCATTTTGAAAAATAAAATTTAAAAAAGTGGTTATTACTATTCATAACGACTAGTTTTAATAATATTTTAATAGTATATCGTTGTTTAGTGAAACTCGGTATTGCGTACAATGCAAGCTATCGAGTAAGGTCGCGGTTGCGTGTAAAGAAAGCCAAGATAGTGTTGTGTGTAGTGAAATATTCCTTTGATGATTTATATAACATAAAAACAAAATATTTCACATAAACGTCTCGGGTGTTACATTGTACCCCCCTTATAATGAATATCGCCCTCGAAATTCGTCACTTTGTAACAAACAGATGATGATACCTCTCCCTCATCATATCCTCAAGCTCCCATGTAGCTTCTTCTAATTGGTGGTTCCTCCATAAAACTTTCACCAATCGAGTGGTCTTGTTTCGTAGGACTTTTTCGCTACGATCCATAATCTCTATCGGTTGTTCTTCATAAGAAATATCTTGCTCCAGCGGTACAACTTCTGAGCTGAGTACATGTGAAGGATCAGGTATGTACTTTCTCAGGAGAGATACATAAAACACATCGTGAACTTGAGAGAGATTCGGTGGAAGCGCTAATCGGTAATCTACCTTCCCAACACGATCCAGTATTTCGAATGGACTGATATATCTAGGGCTCAACTTCCCCGTCTTTCCAAATCTCATAACCCTCTTCCAGGAAGATATTCGTAAGAACACTTTATCACCCACTTCAAACTCTGGGTCTTTTCTTCGGTTGTCGGCATAACTTTTCTGTCAACTCTGAGCTACTCTTATGTGTTGTTGAATAGATCTGACCTTTCCTGCCATTTCATCAACGAGATCGGGTCCTAATAGCTTTCTTTCCCCAACTTCATCCCAGCAAGTTGGAGTCCTGCATTTCTTCTCATAGAGAGCTTCATAAGGAGCCATCTGAATACTGGAGTGAAATATATTATTATAAGAAAATTCCACCAAAGTTAGGTGTTGATCCCAACCACCTTTGAAATCCATAGAGCAAGCTCTCAACATATCTTCTAGAGTTTGAATTGTTCTCTCAGACTGACCGTCTGTCTGAGGATGATAAGCAGTGCTGAAACTCAACTCTGTATCCAGAGAATGCTGAAGACTTCACTAGAACTTTGAGGTAAATCTCGGATCCCGATCAGATATAATAGAAAGTGGTACTCCATGCAATCTTACCACTTCTTTTACATATATCCTGGCAAGCTGATCCAGAGAGAAATCCTCTCTAATAGCAATGAAGTGTGCAGACTTTGTAAGACGATCAACTATGACCCAAATAG
The DNA here is from genome assembly GCA_963277665.1 of Viscum album. Taxonomy (NCBI): domain Eukaryota; kingdom Viridiplantae; phylum Streptophyta; class Magnoliopsida; order Santalales; family Viscaceae; genus Viscum; species Viscum album. The sequence goes on along the minus strand of OY728165.1, from coordinate 1,889,636,498 downwards.
CATTATTTCCTTTGGATGTTTTAGAAAGTCCTGTGACAAAGTCCATAGTGATTTTTTCCCATTTCCATTCGAGTATGGGTAATTGTTGTAACATCCCCTTAGACTTATGTCTCTCAGCTTTAACTTGTTGAAAAAACAAGCATCGAGAGACATATTCAGTAACATCTCTTTTCATGCCATTCCACCAGAAGTACTCTTTCAGGTCCCTATACATCTTCGTGCTTCCAGGATGAATAGAGAATGAAGAACTATGAGCCTCATCCAGCAGCTCCTTCTTTAATTCGGGGATGGTAGGAACACAAACCTGATTCCTGAAAATTATTTTCCCATCACAATCAACGTTGAATTCAGGAACATTTCTCACCATCTTTTGTAACTCGACATCTTCTTTCTGTACCTCTTTAATCTTCACACGTATAGATGGTTGAACATTAATTTGAGAAAGATACGATTTTCACCCTTCCATTATAATTCCAAGATCCATCCTTTGTAAGTCCATAAATATTGGATCTTTTGTGATCCTCATCATGGATAAACTGGGATGGTCTTGTCGACTTAATGAATCTGCCACCTTGTTTGCTTTCCCAGGGTGGTAATGGATTGAGTAGTCGTAATCCTTAATCAGCTCCAACCATCTTCTTTGGCGCAAATTCAGCTCCTTTTGTGTGAAAATATACTTTAAACTTTTATGATCAGTATAAATGTCACACCTTTCTCCATAAAGATAATGCCTCCAAATCTTTAATGCAAATATTACCGCAGCTAACTCCAAATCATGATTTGGGTAATTGTTCTCATGTATTTTCAACTGTCGTGAGGCATAAGCTATCACCATATCATTTTGCATAAGAACACACCCCAATCCCTTCTTGGATGCATCACTATAGATCACAAACCTTTCTCCACTACAAGGCAGTGTGAGCACAGGTGCACTGGATAACCTTCTTTTCAACTCCTTGAAATTCTCTTCACATTCCTCCTTCCAAACAAACTTAACTCCTTTCCTAGTCAGCTTGGTGAGTAGATTAGATAATCGTGAAAAATCTTTCACAAAACGTCGATAATATCCAACCAAACCAAGAAAACTCTGGATCTCAGTCACTGTTGTTGGTCTCGACCATCTTTCGATAACCTCTGTTTTTTGCTGGATCCATAGATATCCCCTCTTTTGAGATTATGTGACCCAAAAATATAACTTTTTGAAGCCAAAATTCACACTTGGTAAATTTGGCATAAAGATTATCCTTTCTTAGGGTCTTCAATATAATTCTCAAGTGATCTTCATGTTCTTCCATGCTCTTTGAATATACAAGAATATTGTCTATAAAGACTACCACAAACTGATCAAGATAGTCTATAAAGACTCTATTCATCAAATCCATGAAGATAGTAGGGGCATTAGTAAGACCAAATGGCATCACTATAAATTCATAGTGTCCATACCTTGTACGGAAAGTCGTCTTTGTTATATCCTCCCTTTTGACCCTTAATTGATGATACCCAGAACGAAGATCAATCTTGGAAAAGTATTGAGCTCCGCGTAGTTGGTCAAATATGTCATCAATGTGCGGGAGAGGATATTTGTTCTTGATAGTGATCTTGTTAAGTTCTCGATAATCAGTGCAGAGTCTCATTGATCCATCTTTCTTCTTAACAAACAGAACAGGTTCTCCCCAAGGTGATGCACTAGGGCGTATGAACCCCTTATCAAGATTCTCTTGGAGTTGCTTCTTCAATTCCTGCAACTCAATTGGGGCCATTCTATAAGGTTTCTTTGAAATAGGCAAAGCACCAGGTACGAGTTCTATTGAAAACTCAACTTCACGATTCGGTGGAAGACCAGGTAATTCATCCGGAAAGACATCATCAAACTCCCGTACAATGGGCATATTCTTAATTTTGAGTTTCTCACCAACCATTTGAGATAAATAACCTTCATTTAGTGGAATCAAGACCCATAAGATGGAAGGAATTTCTACTGGAAGGTTATGTTCATCCTTGCATTGATAGAAAATCATAGATTGATCTGGAATATGAAATGTGACTTCCTTTCTTTGTAAATTGATATGAGCTCAATGTAGAGAAATCCAATCCATGCCAAGAATCACATCAAATTCCACTATAGGAAGGATCACAAGATTTACAGGAAGCACTTTCCCACAAACTTCAATCGGAGAAGAATTATAAACTTTTGATGCGACTGTTGTGCCATTAGGGGTTATCACAGCTAACTCAACATCTAACTGTTGAGGTAATAAGGTGATATACTTAGAAAATTCTTCAGAAATAAAGGAGTGGGTGGATCCAGAATCAAATAAAACATTTTCTACTTTAGAGTGGATGGTAAGTGTACCTTTCACCACATCGTTATCGTACTCCACAACGCTGATAGAAATTGCATGTGACTTTCCTTTGTCTTTAGCCTTAAGAGTTTGTTGACGTCGACCATCATCATCAACCCTTGGATTTGGGCATTGATTGGCATAATTCCCCATCTCCTTGCACTTGAAACATTGAAGTGTAGTAGGTTCATTTTGTGCATCCCTTCCTTTGTTTGCATCATTAGACATCTTCTCCCCATCATTACGGCATTCAAATGCCCGATGACCTTCCTTTCCACATTTGAAACATTTACTTGTCCCTTTAAGACAACTCCCTCCATGTTTCTTTCCACACTTTGAGCATAAGGGAAAGCTCATCTTCTTTTCAGTGTGCTCTTTCGATTTTCCTTTGAATTCCATTTTCCTCTTCTTATCAAACCCATATGACTGATGGGTTACTCCAATCTCCATCTCAACTTTGAGAGCACATCGAACGATTTCCTCGTAGCTATTGAAGTCCCTTATGGCTAAGGCCCTTCGAAGACTTGGTTTTAAGACACTAAAGAATCCATCGATCTTACTCTCAGGTTGGATAATAATACCAGAAGCATACCTTGCAAGTCTTGTAAAATTTGCTTCATAGGTACCAACAGATTCATCATCCTTTTGCTTCAGTTCAAGAAACTCTTTCTCCATCTTTGTTCAGAGAATACGAGGGAAGTACTTATTGAAAAATAAGTTCTTCAACTCGTCCCATTCCATGGACTCAATTTCATCCCTTTGCCTCATATTCTTAATAAGATTCCACCATTGATCAGCATCACCTTCCAAACGATACACTGCTAAGATGACTTTATCATGTTCAGAACATTGAAGAACTGAAAGTATCGTTTCAGTAGTACTAATCCATTTTTCATCAACTAATGGATCTGTAGACCCACTAAATGAAGGTGGACACTGCCTCATGAAGGATTCAACAGAATGTTGCTCCTTACTTTGCTCGTTTGGAAGTCCTGCATGATTCATAGCTTGAGAAAGTTCTGTGAGCATGGCTACAAGATTTTCCATTACAGCTCCCATAACGTTTGGTTGCTCAGGGGGACAATCATTGCATTTCCCGTCGCATTCCGCATTAACACGGTTCCTTCGGGTTCCAGCCATTGACTAAAACTAAGAATAATAGTGTGATCAACACTAATTATAATAGGAAAATCACATAATCAATAATAAAATTTCACACTTAAGGTCTTATCCTAGGTTATTCATGGCCATTTCTAAAACACTAAGATTTTGTTCTATTCTTCGACTTATCCTTAGGGTTCTTACTAAGATTTCACATCCTAGTTTCCAAAGGTTGACTATACCTTTCCTCTGATACCAACTATAACGACCCATACTTTACATACATTGTTATTACTTCAGAATTGAAGAAAACTTATTACCACATATAACAAAACCAATAAAGGACTGTATAGGTATAGTGTCTTTAGAAACTGGGAAACATAAACAACAGTTTCATAAAGCATCTACATTGCCTCCCATTTATTTCATCATATCTAGAGTCCCTTTTTGGCATATTCTACTTAATAACCTTCTTCTTGACCTGGGGAAATAAAACATACAAATGGGGTGAGCTCAAATGCTCAATAAGGGTAAACAAAAGAAATCTCAATCACATCATATACATAAGCACATAACTTTTGGAACTCTTAACCTGCAAAAGAGATCATAATTTCATAACACGGGATAAATCATAGTAGTGAAATGTAATCCCAATAATCATAACATAAAACATGAAACTTTGTGGAATACACACATAATCATAGAGAATCATTTCTTTTTAGTCAAGACTCATTTCCAAGACTATCTTAGTGGACAAAGTCCATTTCTGAACCGAGTTCACTCCTCATTTCAGTCCTGTTTCACTGAACCGGTATAACCTACCGTTCCAGCCATGTCTATCTCATGAGATATAAAATCTTTACCCAATGCATTGGAGAGAGATATAGGTCCCACCCATCTCATAATGATACCATTCTTATTTGTGCCACGAAATCATAAACCTTACATCATAGCATAACCCATGTAATAAAAATGGGAATCTTAAACATCGTGACATCATAAAACAATTCATATAAGATAAAGGAATTCAGAAAAATATAATTTCATCACAACATAATCAAATCAATGTAATAATAGGGATAAAAACAGAACCCTTTATTATCATAGATGGAAAATAATTTTGATAAAACACTTGAACTCCATTCTTGAGGAAAATATCATTTCTGCTTCAAAAACACTTTTCCTTTCTTAACATGTCGTACAATTCTAAACTAAAAGAATTTAATTAAAAAATAAACCTGAAAACTTGTAAAGGAAGCTTCTTGGAAATATGGTTTTAAAAATCCATTCATCCCGTATAAGTTAAAAAACATTCTTCGTACTTTTGTCAGAAAAGTCAAAAAGTACCTCGTACGAAAAACGACAAAAGATTCCTTTCATATCCTTTACTAAAAACTCACCAAAGGGTAAAATTGGATTTAAAAAATTGTAGGTGGATGGAAATAATATTACATATTGAGGAAACATGGATGTGGATGATAAAATACACCCCAGTAAATGCCAAAGTATAAACAATCTCTGATAAAAATGAGATTGTGATATTTTCCCTTACCTTAGGTCCGATTTGCATTGTAAGTGTCTGAACCTCCTGTATAATGATTTAAATAATGTTATTAACTTATTACAGAATCATAATTATTGTTATGATATCATATATGGTCATATTCTTAGCTTCTTGGTAGTAATATTTCATTGCTACTTGTTATTCGGGTGTTTATAACTTTTTGTTCTTATGCGTGTTTTGTCGAATAAATTCTTATTATTCTCTTTAGGTTATAGATACCTCATTTCCAGAATTTTATTAGTGTAATATATATCATATTCATTCATTCAATTCATTTATATAATCATTATGAAATTAAGATCATGTAGAACGAGTCGCATCACATCGTGGAGACGGTATTCCGTACGTACGCACGAGTGATGATATCGTTCCTATGATAGTGGAATTGTATTGGAGTGTATGTATACTATTTCAAAATCAATATCACTTTATAATAGTTATATATAGTCATTATTTACACCATTATACCCATCCAAGTGGGGTGGTGGTGGAAAATAGATTACACCACGGCGTGGAGATGGTATTCCGTACGTACGCACGCGCGGTGATTTCTTTTTCCGTAGGATGGATAGATGGTGAAATAGGGTTGTTTCATACTTATAATAACATGTCCGTATATTAGTGATACTGATTTTATTACTTCATAATGAAACAACTAAAGAAGAAGAAGTGGAAGAAGAAATAAAAATGAAAGAATCGTTAACAGACATTACCTCTTCTTTGAAGTGCTTCGTTGAGACCTTCTTTTAGGGCACTAAAATTGGTCTTTGAAGAAGACCAGGACCTCTAGGATGTCTCTAGGGAAGTGGAGAGGAGAAATTTTCAGGTTTTTGCCGAGCATGAAGGCTCAAAGTGGTGTGAGGAAGAGAGGGAGGAGGTGCCCTGTTATAAGGGAGGAGAGGGGCACCATTGGAATAACTAAAAATATTATTTTATTATAAAGTCATGTTCGGTTTTAAATAGCTCCAAATTGATTTATTTAGAGGCTAATGTGGGGATGGGTCGGAATCCTCTCATCCAATAGAATTTAGACAAGTTTAGGTTCCTATTTTAACCTTATCATTTAGATTTAACATTAAGTTAAATAATTTTACTTTTACCGTGTCTTCTTGTGTTCTTATAATATAAGGTTAATATACTTACTATATCAAGACAAACAAACTCCAAGTTGTTTATTATTAATATATATAACGTTATCTAAGTCATTTGGCAGAACCTTAGATTTTTAGGAATAAAATAACAATTAATAATATAATATTTGTTTTAAAAACTATTTTATGACAATTTTGGCACTATTTAGTAATTGATTTTTGTGAAATAAATAACAGAATGATAAGTTTGAAACAAGTTAATTAAATCAATACTGACATGTCATATTAACCTAGAAAATTAGTGGAATTCATAAAAAGTCTCCAATTATATTTATTTGGGTATTTATAACATCGATTATGTCAATATTTCATTAATAAGATAATTACTGCATCATCATTGTGTCATAAATAAATTAAATTATTTAATGTCTAAAAATTACAAATAAACTACCATTATGTAGGAAATCTCTTTATCTTTCTAATTAAAATTTATAGTAGAATTTATCTTATGTATAAACCCATATTAAAAATAATTTAGTTATTAAACTTTGATTTTGACTATTTTAACCCTTCATTAAATAAATTAATAATAAATGTCCTAATCTAATCCAAGTGGGCCTAAATGGTCATATTTTATTCCTAAGTTTGTTTTTGGTCGAATTACACTTGTCCAATAGAATTAGGACATGTGTTAGGGTAATAATAATATCATTTTTACCCTTAATTACCCTATTTACTTTTAACCGTGGTAAAAAAAGGTAAAAAGTTACTATTCACCAAAAATTATTTTCATCTCATTGAATCACATTTTAGTCCTTGATATTAACCGTGTCTCTCGGATTTTCGAAATTCCACTCACAGAAGCGGTAAAATTAAGTTTTATGAAAAATTCAGTTTTTTTAACTACCACTTAGTGGTTTCACTATTCATCAAAATTTGAAAGTTTTCAGAAAAATACCAAAATTCCACCCTAGGCTAATTTCAATATTAAAAATCCAAAAATGAAGTCCAAATTGAAAAATAAAATTTATAAAACTTCAAAAAGTGGTTATTACTATTCATAACGGCTAGTTTTAATAATATTTTAATAGTATATCGTTGTTTAGTGAAACTCGGTATTGCGTACGACGCAAGCTATCGAGGAAGGTCGCGGTTGCGTGTAAAGCAAGCCAAGCTAGTGTTGAGTGTAGTGAAAGATTCCTCTGATGATTTATATAACATAAAAACAAAATATTTCACATAAAAGTATCGGGTGTTACATTGAGCGAGCCATGTTAGTGAAACATTTTCTAGAAGACCAAAAACTAGTAGTGGGAGCAAGTAGTGGGAACCCAGTAGATGAGACCATAGTAGCATGAATTCGATGTAAGTCATAGTGATCCAAGAAATTCAGGCACTTTAGGTGGAGATCCCATGACTCGGGGTCATCAGTGTGGGCTCCTAGGGTGGCTCAAATAAGCCAAGGGACATGAGGGGTTTCTCATGCCACCGTCGGGGACATATGGCATGAGATTGACCGACCCATCATACAGATGATTAGAATATAGTAGATAGACCTCCTAGAAAAATATAGAGATAGGATGAGGGTGGTATATAGGGTAGCATACATGGAATAGACGTTTTCAAAGTAGTGTGAGGTGGTTAGAGGTTTGACCTATTACCACCACCACCCCTAGATGATCCACGATAGTCTTAGGGAGCTGGAGGATAGGGATGAAACTTTCTGTAGTCCCCATAGGATCATGACCATGATGATCTAGGGATGATACAAGGTGTGATTTCTATCTTTTCTACCTTAGCAATAGTTATGATACACATGAGTAATATACATTCTTTTCTTTCCACAAATCTTGTTCTAAACGTAGAGATTTGGGTTGAACCCTTTAGGCAACCCTTACACATGGAGACTCATACTAGAAGAGAATAGAAAATCACACACCAATGCCGATAGTGTTGCCTAACTCTTGTAGGAAAGAGTTTCACTAGGGATATCTTGGAAGTGGAATCGATGCCTCACAACATAATTATTGGTATAGACTTGTTATCCCTAGTTAATTCTCTAATTGACTATTTTAGGTGAAGAGTGAATTGTTTCTGTAGTGATTGAACTACGTTTTCCTATGTTGGTGAAAATTAAATCTAAGTAGTTTAGGATGGACTCACGCATATGTGGGTGAAAAAAATTACAAATCATCTTGATAGCTACATCATCGATGAAGTAGATGATATGAGTCCTGAGTTTCCATCAGTGGGGACAGAGTATGAGGACTCCTTTCAGGAATATTTTCCATGTTTACCTCCCCAGTGGGATATGGAATTACGCATTGATCTACACACCCATTACAGAAACAATATCTACACCTACAAACCAAATGCCTCCGACAGAACTCCATGAGTTGAGGATACAGTTGGAGGGCTTGCAAAGGAGGGGATTCATGAGACCTTGCTTTTTAACCTTTGCAACCCCAGTTTTGTTTTCTAAAATGGAAGATGGGAACTTGAGGCTATGTTTGGATGATCATACATTAAAATAGGTGACCATGAAGAACATTTATACATAACTGAATATCAAAGACAACTTTAATTATTTGAAAGGGGTGTGATGGTTCTTGAAGATCGAACTCAGATCCGACTATCACCATCTTCATGTACGCAATTAGGATATATCAAAGATACCTATATATTTTGTTACAGTCACTATGAGTACTTTTTGATGCTGTTTGGCAGGTTGAATTCCCAATAAGTGTTTTATGGGACTCATTAATTGGATATTTCATTCTTAATTAGACCGATTTGTGATCGTCTTCATTGAAGACATCCTATTGTATTTTGCATCTGAGTATGAACACCTGAGGATATGAATAATAGTTATAGATTCTCTATGTGAGAACTGACATAACATAAATATCTATATATTTTATTTTCATATTTGAGAGTTTCATTTTCTAGGATACGGCATCTTAGAGGCTGGAGTTGCAGTGGATCCCGTGAAGGTTGAGGTAGGGATTTCTTGGGATCCACCCAAGCGTGTTGCCAAGGTGAGAGGTTTATATGGATTTAAAGGGTAATATTGGAGGGTTGTACTTGACTTCCCCCGAGTAGAAGCACCCTTATAATATTTTACATGAAAGGGGAAACCTTTCATATGGACATAAAATTTCTAGTAGTTCTTTTAGGTGACGAGGCATAGGTTAGCGAGTGATCCCATTTTGAGGTTACTAGAGGAATGAATTAAGTATGTGGTGTTATGTGATTCATAAGGGATTGGTCGTGGTTGTTTCATGATGAAATGACTAATGGATATTTCTTATGGGTCAAGCCAGTTGATACCACACCAAAAGAACTATGTGATCAATGATCTTTTGTTAGCATCAAAATTATTTGAATTAAAGATGTATCCTCACTACCTAATGGGTAGGAAATTTATTTTTTACTCTGATTACAAGATTCTCAAGTATATATTCTCTCAGAATTATCTTATCATGAGACATGGGTGATTTATAGAGTTCTTCCTGGAATATGACCTTGATATTGTCTATAATCATGGAAAGGGGAAAGTGGTGGCAGATTATTTCAGTAAGAGATCCAGTTCGCAGTTACTGAATGAGGAATCAGAGTAGTTGGGCTCATTATATATGTCCTTTATAGATGGATATGGAACATCTTACCTACAGTCAATGGTTGTCACCCCTCTACTCTAACAACAAGTTAAGGAGGCACAATTTTGGTATTCTGATTATTACACCGTAGGTACTGAGATGTCAATAGGGCATGCTCTTGATGGTTATTCAAAAGGTAGAGAGAATATAGTTCTATTCAAAAGAATAACAATTGTACCAATGAAGTTGTTGGAGAAGGTTTTGATTAAGTTTCATTAAAACTCATTGATAGTATATCTAGGTTTGGTGATGATGTACCAGGACCTTCGATAATAGTTTTGGTGGCCAAGGATGAAAAAAAGAGTTTTAAATCTTGTTTCTCGATGCCTTACTCGTCATCAAGTTAAGGTTGAGCACCATGTTCCAACTCTTTTAGATCAAACCCTAATGGTTCCACAATATAAGTGGGATGGATGTCAATGGACTTAGTGATGGGTTTACCGAATATGTCCAGGAGACACGATGCCGTCTGGGTGATCGTTCCCCGACACACCATGTCATCCCACTTCATAGCTATCTGAGAGCAGATGTTAATAGAAATATTGGGATTCCACTATGTGTAAGAGATATTTCATATCCATAGATTTCCATCAACGATTGTTTCTGATCATTAGGCTCTCTTTTAATCATGGTTGAGGAAGGAATTACAGAAGTCATTTGGGACCCAACTATGCTTGAGCATCGTGTTTTACCCACTGACAAACAACCAGACTGAGCAGACCTTTCAGGTTCTGGGGGACATGATGTGGGCATGATTGTTAGAATTCATTGATAGTTGGGAGGATCACCAACCACAAGTGGAGTTTTCATACAATAATAGATTTCATTCCACTGTTGGTATGAAACCATTTGAGGATTTGTACGGGCAAACCTACAGGTAACCAATTTGTTGGAATGACCTAGGAGAGTCAGCTCTAGTGGTCCCAAATTTTGTTAAAGCTACTACAAAGATGGTAAAGATCATCAAGGATGGGATTAAGACTGCACGGTTATATCAGAAGTCTTATTTAGATAAGAGAAGGAGGCCTTTGGAGTTTGATTAAAGAGACCATGGGTTCATGTGAGTTTCATTTGGATAGGGATTTAAAATATTTGGATGGGGAAGAAATCTATCTTCAAGGTTTATCATCCCTTTATAGATGATCTGTAGTGTTTGTGAGGTGGGATACAACTTATATCTCTCTCCATAACTATATCGGCTACATGAAGTCTTCCATGTGTCATAACTGAGGAGTTACGTTCATGAACCATCACACGTTATTGATTAAGATGATCAGTAATCGGGGATAGAGGAAATTTTTATGAGTACCTAGTAGATTTCAATGATCGGAAAGAGAGGATCCTTCATGGGTGATCAATTCCTTTGGTGTGTGTCTGGTGGCACAATGGGAATCCCCAAAAGAGAACAAAGGAGCGGGAGGCTAATATTCATGGCTAATACCCATTTTCTATATATTATTTCTATATATTATATGGACTGTTTTTTAGACCAGTCACTAATATAGAGTGCAATTATGATGTCTGGTGTCCCTTGAATAAATGTGTGTAAAATATTAAAATATTATATTAGCACCAACATATAGTTTTTAGAAAAATTGTAATAACTCTTAAACAGGCTATCAGATTAGGAATCTGAAGGTTCTACTGTGCTCCGAGTGGTGGTTTTACCCTAGGTGTGACCTAAAATTAGTGGCATAGGTCATTTGTGAAAATTTGTCTTGGGCATAAATGAATAATATAATTTAATATAATTTTTTTAATTCTCTATGTTGAAACATTGACTTTTTTTCTTTAAATGCATCCTTATATAAAAAATCCAGGGTTATTAACTAACAATAGATATTCTAGAGGAATGTTGGAGAGAGAGTTAGGAATCCTTTCTGATGAACAATAATAGATCATGGATCGAGGATCAACACACATTTATTTTGAAGGATTTCACCAACAAACACAACATGGATTCATTATTCATCAGCAAGTGATCCAAATAGTGGTAGGGTGTTTGATTTAATTGGTTCATTCCATGTTATTTATTTATATGATGAATGTGAATCAATTGACGAATGGATTGATTCATAGATTGTGGGTATTGTGAGTTGGGATTTATTCTACAGGATTTATATGAACTTATTTTCTAACCCAAATCCCTTTTTCTTGATTGTTGAACATGAATGCTTGGAAAATGATGTAAAACCTTTTTTCTTATGATTTTTCTCCCTCATTTATCATGTTCATCACTGGTTGGATCCCTGTAGTCCTAGTTTAATGCTACCAGGTGGTTCCGAGCTCAACCAGACTCCAGGATTTGGGGTAATATCAATAACTGAGGCTATATCATTATAAATTTTGACCCAAAGAGCTTGTATTTATGACCATTTCTTCTTTTGGGAATCGTAGGAGGCATGGTGGTCCTCAGAAGGGACCACGAGTGAATGGAAGTTGTGTTTGGTGGGGGCTATGGTCTGCGGCGGTGGTCCGCATGTGTGCTACAGTTCTGTGTGCAGCTTGGATCGATAGTGCCAAATGTGGGATCAATGGAGAACATGGAGAGTGTCAGGCCAAGTGGGCCACATGAGAGTGGGCCTTGGAGATTCGGTGGGCAGGGCCATATCGGTGGGCTGGGTTGGACGAGGTGGACTCAGGTCCGACCTGATCTAGATATGGGGAAACCAAGGTAGATCATGGCTGTGGTTGACGACAGTGTAGTGGAAAATTGAAATTTCATAGAAGTAGTGACTGTGTGACTAGTCCATGCGGTGTTCGACCATGGAGATCGAACTATGTGGCCATTCAGCGCATCAGGCGGGCATACAATAGTGGTCAGTCCACAGGCGGTCGGTCCACATGGTGGGGGGACAGACTTTCTCAGTTTTTATGTGAGTCCTGATAGGTCTATGGGTATCTTCTGAAGAGGATGGTTCAAAGGTTTATAACTCTTAAATAGGGAATCCAAACTATATGTCATTAGTGGCAACATGACCCTAATTTTAATGAATTCGACTCAACATCAATTCTTTTTTACCTTCTTCATATTTGAGGATCTTCTTTTTCCATTTTTTAATAGTATAGGTATTGTGTGATTCTTTTGTCCTTTCCTTGAGAGTAAAGTGACTCATTACATCTGTATCACTAGATTGTAATCCCTTCTTAAGGATGAGTTTCAAATAAAGTTGTGGTGTCCCTCCATAAGACTAGAGTTTGATAATCTTTCATCCTTATTGATGTTTGTGGAATCATTATGGCCTCATCAAGTAGGAAATTGAACCTCTAACTTGTGGACTATATCATTAGGGTTGTGGCAATAATTTTCTTACATACCCCTATGCAGCGCTTTGATTACTATTGGGTTCTTGGTGTCCCCCAATGGTTCTTGGCGTGATCCACTCTTTGTGTATCATATTCTTCTATGACTAGTGTGTTTTCTTTAGGCAGGGCCCAAATGAGCTATACCTTTTCATCGAGTGTCTCTGTTAATAGCTTGTCTCATGGATTGGGATCCCCCAGAATGAGCATTTCTTTGAACAGAATCATGTGGCTGGTAGTTGGTTATCGCCACCGAATAACGTGAATTATTTCTTTAGTATATATGGGTTTCTTTAATTTTTGTATCTGTTATACATTATTGCATATTTTATTAAGATGGTTATACTTGGTGCTTAATTTTTAGGGTTTTTGGTGACCAATTGAGTATTTTTATACTCACCCTTGCGTAGTCTTTCCCTACACGTTTCATGACTTGTGAAGACAATTACCCTTTTACTGATGTCCTAGTTGGACAAACAGCGGGTGGAGTATAGATGGAGGTGGGAAAAATGAGGTTTTTACAAAGAGCACACATTTGATGTATTCCTCACCCTTGGGGTGGGTTAGACTCTATATAGTTTCAGTTGGACTTGTGTAAACACTCTTTGTGGTGGGATTTTATTTGGCCATATTTACTTTTCTTTTACATCCTGTCATGCAATGGTTGTGGGATCTTAGTTGTATGGATGTATTTTTTTAGTTGTATTAAATTTCTCATTTTTTTTGCTTGGAATGTGTGCATGTGTATCGATAATTTAGGCTACTGCCTATCATATATGGGATAATCTTACTCGGTGCATGTCACCAGCCCCTGGCCTATTGGAGGCGGTCTTGGGGTTTTCACTGGTTGGACCCCATTAGGTTGGTTCGTGGCATGTGATGTCCTAATACTAGTATCCAACTAATAAAGAATATCTTGAATGAGTATTATATTTATGAAAAAAGATATAATTCTAAAAAATAGTGGTAAATTTATTTTTTAAAATTTTTTATAAGAACATGTGATTGAAAATTAAATAGAAAATATTATATTGGCCATATAAACTAAAATAATGTAGTTTCAATACTAACATTTTAAGGATTATTTATAATAGAAGTTTCATTAATTGATTATTTTCTTTTCGTGATACAATTTTAATTCGTACCATTATTTTTTCCTTACACTTTAAGTGAGAAAATATTCCATAAAGATAAATTTTCACTTAACCCATCAACATGGACACCATGTAATTTTTTTTGGCATAATTTCCACTTTGGGTCATAAACGAGATTCATGATTGAGAAAATTATAGTGTACCAAAATATTAAAAAATACTCTTCTTGAATGTATATTTGGGTTATTCATTTTTTATATTAACATGTCACTTAATGATAGAGTAAATTTTTGGCAGATTTTTCCCACATATAAGTTTTTCTTGATATAATCTCTTCCTCTACTCCACTCTATATATGTGAATCTTTAATAATTTTAGTGGTTTGGTATTGTATTAAGATATTGATGGTAGAGTACATATTTAAATACTATATTAATCTAATCATTAAAAGAGGGATGACTCTTTAATCTTATATCTCTTATTTGATTCCTTCTTTATTATCTCTACATTATAGCAAGTTTTTATCATGAATTTCCTTATTACTCATTAATTATTTCATTATTTTTCTATTTTATCTATTTTAATTTACTTATATGGTCTATAAATTTACTAAATTAATGATATTGGGTTATAACATATCTATACCCTTTCATATGGAAGTTGTTCCTACAAAATAACTCCCATGGTATATTATTATTTCATAATAATCTATTTAATTCAAAAAAATTGTTTATAATTTTGAATCAATAAATTTATGTAAATTCATAATAATAGAGACCATGAATTTAACTGATAATTTATAAAACACTGAAATGATAGTCATTTTATATGTGAGGATAAGAAAGTGAAAATAAAAAGTTAATAAACCTGTATGTCAATAAAACTCAGGAGGGATTTTTTATAGCGTAAAAATGTAATACCTAAAATCAATTATTCTTAATGTATAGTGTGGATATATTCCATAATTTACCACTTAACATAATATATCATTTTAATATTATTCAAAGAAAGTTTCTATTAACGTATGTTTTGGAGTTATCCAAAGCTGTAACGCCCCGACCCCTGAATCCTGGAGCTGGTGCATTATTTTAATACATCAGATTTATTACAAGGAATAAAGTCCTGAAGGACCGATCAGTTTAGCAGTCTTGGAAAACAGATTACATACATGAATGTTACATTATACATTCAAACATAAAACACAACACAAAAAATCCTTTGATAAAATCATTATTCCCTTATATTAACCCAGCTTATCAATCATAATACACTTCTTGGCATCCTGATAAAATAAAATATAAGAAATAGGTGATCTAAGATTCTCAGTAAGGATAAATAATTTATCTTAAGATGTGAAATTTTAAGGCAATATGTGTAATAATAAAAACATCCTTTTTAAACATAATATTTAACATAATATGGAAAAAATAAATCAAATATTACCATATAACATGCACATGGATATTCTACTAGTCAAATAATCATAAACAATAACTAATTTCATAATGAGGGAATGTATAATTCTAGACAACATAACCACATAGTCAAGGCCTCGTGTCAATACTAAAAACATTTCATGTCCTTGTTCCAAGTCACTAATTTGACTCATGAGACCTACCGATGCATCGAGGAGTTATAGCGGGGTCCACCCATCACTTACTAAGTCCAATGCATTCCTCATATGAAAATTTTGAAACATAACATAAACATTAGTATTAAAACTAGAATACGAAATGTCAATATTTTAACGATAAACCACAAATGGTATAAAAATAGAACATCCAAAGTCAAACATATCATAACTCATTCAACGTAATATGGAATAAATATATCAACCTCAATTAAGAATAATATCTACTAAATGATGTTGACATAGTTAAAAATGATCAGTAAAACTCTTTGAGAGATATATCCAATTTTTTGTGAAATCATTTAAAAGTCATGAAATTAAAAAGGAATTCATTTAAAAGAGGTTTTTGTATCAACGTTTCCCATACCACTTTGAAACTTTTAAATGGAAGTAATATTTTAAAGCAATCATGTTCATATAAATAAACCCTTAAAATCATTTTGAAAACATGGACATTAATTAAAATGATTTACTAAAATAAATATTTAAAACATTAAAAAGGATTATATAGTTAAAGATTCACTTCCATAAAAACATAAAATATTCCTTTTAAAAAAAATTATGAAACATGGACATGAATGAAAAATATTTCCCAGTAAATACTTATACATAAACAATCTTGGATAACAATGAGATTGAGGAATTAACCCTTACCTTGTACTTTCCTTTGGTCGAGGATATGTTTAACCTCCTATATAATGACAATTGTATGTTATTAAATTATAATAAAGCCATATTAATATTTATTATATAATACTTGATTCATTTATGGTTTTATACTGCCCATTTAATAATAATATCTATGTTAAAATAACAGTTTGGGTAATAATCGTTTTCTTTATCGTGCACGTTTTAACATGTTATCCTTGATAGAATCACTTATATCATGATTTAATTGATTCATGAAAATAAAAAAAATAATTATTTATTATACATATTCAGAATATAAATATGTTTAATAGATAGATATATGAAATGTAAATCACCGTTTAGGGAGATAGTAGGTTGTACATACGCATAAACGTCGTTTCCGTTTTCATATCGTATTGAATGGAAGTAAGTGAATATGATATATATAAATAAATACATATATATATATATATAACTTTCTAGTATAATTATTATGTCATATATTACTTAATTATTAAGAATTTATATTTTTATAATCATCATTGAATGGTGAATGCGGAAATGAATCTCACTGCGTCATGGAGACGATAAGTCGTACGTACGCACGAGAAACGATAGAATTCTATTGATGGTCAAATAATATGTAATTGGATGTTATATTATATATACAGAATCATTAAGATGTTATATTTATTATTTACATCAATTATACTCATTATTATACCCATCCAAATAATTAATTGTTGAATAACAAACATCACCACGACATGGAGATGGTAAGTCGTACGTACGCACGTATGATGAATTTTTCATTCATAGGATTGATCGAACAATGATTTTAGTTGTACCATATTTTTAATAAAATCACATTATAAATAAGGTAAAGGATTTATTATTTTGGAATGGAAACAACAAAGAAAGAGTTTGTGGAAGAAGAATGAACTTTGAAAGAGGTGTTGAAAAAATTACCTCTTCTTCAGCTGCTTCCTATTGATTTGATCAAAAGGGATCCTTAGGTTGGATTTATAATCAATGTATGTCCTATATTTTGAATTTAGGGTAGTTGTTAGGATATTTGAGTAGGGTTTGACTGAGCCAAATGGCTTTGGAGGTGTGATTTTTAGAGAAGGAGAAGTACCCTTTTATAAGAGAGGTGAGGGTCACTTTTGGAAAAGCCTGAAATATAAGTTTATTATAAAATCATTTTCATTTTCTAATCATTCCAAATAGATTTATTTCAAGGATAAGGTGGGTATGGGTCGAAATACTCTCAAAAAATATGTTTTGGACAAGTTTAGGTCACCATATTAACCTTATCATTTAGATTTAACTCTTTGTTAAACAGTTTAAAATTACCATGTCTTCTTGTATATTTATATTTCATGGTTAATAAACATACTATAAAATTCCAAGAGAACCTATAGTGGTTCATTAATGAAATATTTATTATTATATAAGTCCTTTTTCAGATAGTAATATTTTTAGGATTATTATATTGTTTAATAATATAGTATTTGTTTTAAACACTCATTTATGTCAATTTTGTCACTATTTATTATTTGGTTTTGTGAAAGTCAAAAAAATATGATTACTTAAAAAATAAATTAAATAATCCATAACATGTCATATTAACATATAAATTTTTTTTAATGCATCAAAAGTCTCAATGTACATTTATTTTGATATTTATAATATCAATTGTTCTAATAATTCATTAATAATGTAATTACGACATCATCATTTTGTCATAAATAAATTTAATTTTTTAATGTATAAAATTAAAAATAAAATACCATGATGTAAAAAATCATTTTACCTTTATAATTAATATTTATAGTCAAAATTATCTTATGTATGACCCCATATTAAAATTGTTTTAGTTATAAAAATTTGAATTCAACACTTTTAACTCTTCTTTAAATAAAATAATAATAAATGTTCTAATCTAATACAAGTGGATCAAAAAGGATCATATTTTATTCCTATGGTTTATTTTGGTAGAACTAAACTTATGTAATGGAATTAGGACATATGTTAGGTTAATAATAATATAACTTTTACCTTTAATTTCCCTATTTACTTTTAATCGTGGTAAATAAATTTCAAAAGTTACTATTCACCAAAAATTATGTTCATCCTAGTGAACCAAATTTTACTTACTGATATCAACCATGTCTCTTGGATTTTTGAAATTAAATTCACAAAAGCCATAAAATTACGTTTTATGCCAATTTGCAAATGTGCCTAGAAGATGGGTAAAAGACGTTAAAAAGTTCAATAAAATTTTATATAACTAATCTTATTATAAAATTACTCTAATGAATTTAATTGGAATAATATAGGTATTATTTATTTATTTTTACTTTAAAATAAATTTCATAAATAATAATTATTATTTAAATAAAAGTTAGTTTTAAACAATAATGCAGTGTTTTCACTATTAATCAAAAATTGTATGTTTTCAGAAAAATATCAAAAATTCACCCTAAGATAATTTTGATATTCATAATTAAAAAAATGAAGTCTATTTTATAAAATTCAATATATAGAAGTTGAATTAATTAATTTAAAATTAAATCCTGTTGTCAAAACCAAAAACCAGTTTTTAAAAAGTAAAAACAATCAAAAGATTGACATGTGTTTATGTCCGATTTAAATGTAAAATTACTTATAATGACCAACATTGGATTAAATGAAAAAAAATATAATATAATTATATTTAAAACCATTCAAATTTATAATTTAACACTATAAATTATTTTGATTAAAAAAGTTGTTTTCAATTAAAATTCAGCATTTTTCATTATTCATCAAAATATGAAAATTATGAGAAAAACACCAAAAATTTATCCAAACAAAATTTTTATGTCCTTATTATAAATATTAAGTTTATTTTATCAAATTTAATATATAAAAGTGTAAAATATTGGTTTTAAAAAGGGTTCTCCATTTAAAAGGTGGTAAAATTGCATTTTTTGGAAAATAATTCTTTGGTCTGAAAAAATTAATTTGTTCTTATATTATGTCTTAGAAACATAAAATATGAATGTTCAAATTATATAGGATATATATAAAATTCAAAATGTGGTTAACACTCTTCATAGCCACTTTTAAAATGGCTAGTTTGATAGGTTGTAATGCGCTTAAACTCGGTGTTACTTGTAGCGCAATCTATTGAATTACTTTAAAGAGATAATGTACTATGAAATCTTTGGGTGTTACATTCTACCCTCCTTCAATAAATTGCATCCTAACAATTTGAAATTGTTCTTCGAAATTAAAATGATAAAAATAGAAAATACCTTTGTGGAAAACCCACATCGGAAATAGGGTTAATAAAATTTAGTCTTAATAAGAGGGAAAGAGAAATGAAAAAGTCACCTCCAAATTAGGGTTTCGAATAGGTAAACATTTGTGGAACATATAAACACATAATTGGATGAAACATAAATATTTAAATGGAGTGGTTCAGGTCATGAATCACAAACCAGTCCACAATAAATGGAATATTGAAGGCTTCAAAGCCATAAAATTATGATGAGTTAAAATATCATCGATTTCATAAAACATAAGATATTAAGATAACACATTTTGTGTTTTAAGATCCTCTCCCTAATGTTTAAGAATTAATTTCTTCATAGAATTAAAAAATACTGTACATGTGGAGTTCCATCCTTTAACTAATTTCTACCACAAACTCATATTTCTCTACAAAGGATAATAGAATTCAAAAATAGTGTATTAAACCTAATCGTATAGGGTTTCAAAAAAAAATTAATTTATAATTAATCTTTCATAAAATTTCAAAAGAAACTAAATTATACAAACTAGGACATGGCATAAGCTAGTTGTAGGTGATGTACCCTTATCACACTTCGGTTGCGGGTTCAAGTCTCATGGCCTTGCCAGACGCAACGGGTAGCTGGCTGACCTCCAAGTTTTCCTTTTTATAACAACACAAAAATAATCATAAGAAATTATTTAACCTCTAAAAGTAGTATCGAATGTAAAAAATAATCCATTTCAACGTTTAGACTTATCCAAAATACTTCTGTCCAAATTCAAAGTCCAAAATTTATAAGGAAAGTAAACATAATGAAGATCTCTTTTTGCCACATAATAATATGTGAATACCTTAAACATGTATTCACTTAAATCATGGTAACACCCTATATTACCATAAAACCTTATTGATAATATTCATGCTCCCATATTTATTATATAATATTGGATATACTCTATATATTCAAAAATGTTGTGAACTCTAACCATGATGGGGGAAAAACCATTAATCAGTTCCAAGGAATTTAAGAATATCCAATATAATTTATCAAAGTCAACCATCTCTTATTTCAATTTTACTACCTAGTTATCAGGACCATATTAAGGTTTATCTTTCCTTCAACCATATATTTTCCAAAAAGTTTAACATTATTTTGTGTCACTTTTCTTAGTGCCATATAATCTCATATCCTTAATGAAATAGTACTACTGTACAATCCTGATTTATTTCCATAATTAATATAATCAGTACATCATTGATACAAAACTCAAATGAAATAATTCATTAATAAAAATATAAGAACATTAATTATTCCTTTTCATCAGCGGTAGTATCATAACATGATTACTATCCAATAGCATCATTTTTTGGTATACTTTAATGATTGGGACATTGATTCGTGTAGTGTCCCAACTCCTTGCAGATGAATCATTTTACATTTGAAACCTTTTTCTTACCCTTGTAATCACATACTTGGTGTCCTTTTTCTACACATTTATTACAAAAACCCATTCCCTTAAAGCATTAAACAAGGAGATTCTTTCCACAGTTATCATATATGGGAAAATCTAAATTTCTCTCTTAGCTTTATCCATCATTCTCTATACCATTCTCTTCTTTTATTGCTTCCATTCAAAAGCCATACGACATAGATAATTCATTACTTATCTTATTACCACTTGATATTATTTACTTATATGATGGGAATGCATGGGGGACTATTTACCTTATAAATGTTGGCTTAAGATCATGAATGATATGATCCTTCTTACTCTTTGGATCATGCATATTGTTGGAGTTCCCATTCCTTCTAGTGGGAGCCATATCTAAATGATGAAATACAATAGTTTAGATCATATCATAATGTATAATCCAAAAACTAGAAAAATTATCAATATTAACTAAATATTTTCACACATCTAGTCTTAAAATCTTAATAATGGTTTCTTCACTGACATATTTACTCATAAATCCTTCATAATTGTTTTTAAAGAAAATGTAAATTATCCTAAGCATATCCCCCAGGAGTGTCAAATCAGGTGCGCAGTAAGGCCTGTTGTCATGTACCAGGAAACCTCGGGTCATGCCCGAAACTCCTTGTTAGTGTTTTCACGCCTATGTACATCTGTGCCAGAACCATGTCCACTTTTAGTATCCAGACAACTATTTATCGCTTGGAGAACCCACATAATATCTACATTACCATAATTTTTGGATGTTATTCTATACTAATTATTAAAATCTACCTTAGAGTAGTGTTTCCTAATTAGAGATTATCTAAATATATTTACAAGGTTGTTTCTAAAATTCTTCTGATACCAATTATAATTACACAACCCAGAATCCAGAATCCGATGCATTATTTTCGTACATTGGAATGATTACAAGGATTCATGTACAGAAGGCCCGACCAGTTTAGTGGTCTTGGAAAATAGATTACATCCTTGAACGTTACATTACACATTCAAACATAAAACACAACATAAATAATGCTTTGAGAACACCATTATTCCTCTATCTTAACCCCACATATCAATCATAATACAATTCTTGGAATCCTGTGAAAATAAAACATAATAAAGTGGTGACCTCAGATGCTCAGTAAGAGTAAATAATTTAGCAGAGGCTATATAATTTTATGAAAAAATGTGTAATAAAAACAACAGCCTTTTTAGGTACTGTAGCAACAGCGGTACTGTTGATCGGCGGGTACTGTAGCGGCGGTAGGGCACTGTAGCGGTGGCGGTACTGTGCGAGTACTGTAGCAGCTGGGTTACTATTCATAGAATATGAATTTGGTCAATGATTTGGGCCTACGGGTTATGTAATGGGATTCAATCCCACTGGGCCTTCGGGCTATGTAATGGGTCTCCCTCTACCTAGTTAAAAGAGGTCTTTGCTTTCCTTTATTAATAAAAATGAGGTTTCAGCCCTAACCTTTAAAAAAACATTTTTAATCATAATCTTGAACATCATATGAAAAAAATAAATCAAACATTACAATATAAACATGAACACATATATTCTAGTAGTCCAATAATCACATGTAATAACTAATTTCATAATGAGGGAATGCATAATGTTGAACATCATAACCACATAGTCAAGGCCACATTCCAAGACTACAAATTAAAAAAATCAAGCCTTGCACCAAGACACTCATTTGTCTCAACAGAACTACTGATAAATCTAGGAGCTATAGCGGGCTGCACCCGTCACATACTATGTCCAATGCATTCTTCATATGAAAAATGTTCAACCATTACATAAACATTTATATTAAAACTAGCATATGAAATGTAAATAATTTAACTATAATCCAATAATGGTATAAAAATTGCACATCTATAGTCAAACATATCATAACTCAATCAACATAATTTGGAAAAAATAAATCAACCTCAATTAAAAATAATATCCTATAAAGGATGTTGACATAATTAAAAAAGTTCAGTAAAAGTATTTGAGAGAAATATCTATTTTTTTGTGAAATCATTTAAAAGGCCCACAATTTATAAAGGAATTAATTTAAAAGACGTTTTTGAATCAATGTGTCCAATACCACATTGAAAATTTTAAAAGTAATTATCATTTTAAAACAATCAATTCCATATGAATAAACCCTTAAAATCATTTTGAAAACATGAACATTAATAAAAATGATTAACAAAAATAAAAATTTAAAACATTTAAAATGATGTTCTAGTTAAAGAGTTCCTTCCATAAAAACAAAAAATATTCTTTTTAAAAACATTTTTATGAAACATGTACATGGATTAAAAATATCTCCCAGTAAATACTTACAGATAAATAATTTTGGATAACAATGATATTGAGGAATTAATACTTACCCTGTACTTTCCATTGGTTGAGGGTACATTTAACCTTTTGTATAATGACCATAGTATTTTGTTAAATTCTACCAGAACCATATTCATATTTATGATATCATACTTCATTCATTTATGGTTTTATACTTCCCATTTAATAATAATTTCTATGTAAGAATAATAGTTCAAATAATAATCGCATTCTTTGTCGTACATGTTTTTACTTGTTATTATTGATCATATCACTTATATCATGATTTAATTGATTCTAGAATATAGAAAATCATTTATTTATCATATATATTCATAATATAAATATGTATATTAGATAGATATATTAAATATAAAACACTATTTATGGAAACGGTAGGTCGTACATACATATAAATGTCATTTCAGTTTTAATATCGTATTGAATGAAAGTAAGTTAATAAGATATATGTATGTATATATATATATAATAGAATTATTATGTCATATATTACATACTTATTAATAATATATATTTTTATAATTATCAATGAATGGTGAACATGGAAATGAATCTCATCACGTCGTGGAGACGGTAAGCTGTACGTACACAGGAGCGATGATATCATTCTATTGATGGTGAAATAATATATAATTGGATGGTATATTATATATTAAGAATAATTATAATGTTAGATTTATTATTTACATCAATTATACTCATTATTATACCCATCCAAATAATGATGTGTTGAATAAAAAACTTCACCACGACATGGAGACAGAAAGTCATATATACGCACATATGGTGCTTTTGTCATTCATTGGATGGATAGAATAATGAATAATGTTTTACCATGTTTATAATAACACAAAATTATGTATAAGGTACTGGAGTTTTTATTTTGGTATGGAAGCAACTAAGAAAGAGGGAGTGGAAGAATAAAAGAACTTTGATAGAGGTGATGAAAAAATTACTCTTCTTTGGGTGCTTCCATTTTATGTGATAAAAAGGGATACTTAGGATGGATTTATGATCAAATTAAGGACTATAAGTTGAAATGAGGGTAGTTGGGAGGAAATTTTAGAAATTTTTGGTCTAGCCAAATGGCTTTGGAGGTGTGTTTTTGAGAGAAGGGGAAGTACCCTTTTATAAGAGAGGTGAGGGTCACTTTTGGAAATGTTTGAAATATTATTTTATTAAAAAATCATATTCGTTTTCTAGTAGATAAAATGGATTTATTTCTAGTATAAGGTAGGTATGGGTCTAAAAAATCTCAAAAAATAGGTTTTAGACCAGTTTAGGTCACCATATTAACCTTATCTTTTAGATGCAACTCTTAGTTAAATAGTTTAACTTTTACCGTGTCTTCTTGTATTTTTATATTACATGGTTAATAATCTTACAATAAAATTCCAAGAGAACCTAAAGTGGTTCATTAATGAAATATCTATCATTATATATGTATTTTTGTTGAACCTTATATTTTTAGGATTGTTTTATCATTTAACAATATAGCATTTATTTTAAAAACTCATTTATGTCAATTTTGACACTATTTCGTATTTTGTTTTTTGGAAAAGTCATAAAAACATGATTACTTTAAAACTAATCATTAAATAAACCCTAACATGTGATATTAACCTATAAAATTCTTTTAATTCATCAAAAGTATCAATTTAAATTTATTTTTATATTTATAATATTAATTATTTTAATCTTTCATTAATAAGGTAATTATGACATCATCATAGTGTCATAAATAAATTTAATTATTTAGTGTATAAAAATTATAAATAAAATACCATGATGATGGAAATATTTTTGGATTTATAATTAATATTTATAGTCTATATTACCATATGTATGACTCTATATTAAAAAAATTAGTTATTAAAATTTGAATTTAACACTTTAAACTTTCTTTAAATAAAATAATAATAGATATCATAATCTAATCCAAGTGGATAAAAAAGGATCATATTTTATTACTAAGGATGATTTTTTTGAAAATAAACTTATCCAATAGAATTATGACATGTGTTAGGATAATTATAATATCATTTTTACCTTTAATTACCCTATTTACTTTTAACCGTGGTAAATAAAATTCAAAAGTTTCTATTCACCAAAAATTATTTTCATCCTATTGAAGCACATTTTACTTACTGATGACAACCGTGTCTCTCAGATTTTTATAAATTCAATTTATAGAAGTGGTAAAATTACGTTTTATGTAAATTTGCAAATGTGCCTATAAGGTGGGTAAAAGACGTTAAAAAGTTCAATAAAATTATATATATATAATATTATTATAAAATGACTCCAAAAAACTGAATTGGACTAATATAGGTATTTTGTTTATATTTTTACTTCAAAATAAATTTAAATAAAAAATAATTATTATTTAAATAAAAGTCAGTTTTAAACAATAATGCAGTGTTTTTCACTATTCATCAAAATTGAAATTTTTCAGAAAAATACAAAAAATTCACCCTAAGATAATTTTGATTTTATAAATTCAAAAAAGAAATTTATTTTACCAAATTCAAAACATATATGTTTCATTAATTAATTTAAAATTAATTCCCGTTGTCAAAACCAAAAAGCGAGTTTTTAAAAATAAAAAACTATCAAAAGATTGGCATGTCTTTATGTCCAATTTAAATGTGAAATTACTTATAATGGCCTAAATTGGATTAAATGATAAACATATAATCTAATTTTACTTCAAAACCATTAAAATGTATAATTTAACACTATAAATTATTTTGATTAAAAAAGTTGTTTTCAATTAAAATTTAGTATTTTTCACTATTGATCAAAATATGAAAGATATAAGAAAAACACCAAAAATTTATCGAAACAAAATTTTTATGTCCTGATTCTAAAGAATAAGTTTATTTTTTCAAATATAATATATAAATGTGTCAAATATTGGATTTAAAAAAATCCATTTAAAAGGTTATAAAATTGCATTTTTTGAAAAATACTTTTATTATCTATAAAATTGAACCTGTTCTTATATTATGTCTATGAAACAAAACATATTAATGTTAAAATTATATAAGATATATATAATATTTAAAATGTGGTTAATACTCTTCATAACCACTTTTAAAATGGCTATATTGATAGGTCGTGGTTCACTTGAACTCGGTGTTGTGTGTAACGCAAGCTATTGAATTACATTAAAGAGATAAGGTACTCTGAAATCTTGTGGTTTTACGAAAGGTCATTTTTTAACCCATATAGTTGAATAAATTCAGGTAGGTTTTTTGGGTGAAAAAATCATGGGATCACATTTAAGTGTATTTTTCATTATATTATAATGATTAATAAATATGTAAAGTAGTATATTTAGATTTATTATGAAATCTGATAATAATTACTAAATAACAAACCATAGTCATGTTAGATACAATTTGTTAAAAAATTATAAAAAACCATAATCCATGTTAGAAATTTATTTCATTAACTATGTTTTCTTAATACAAATAATGAACAATTTAAATTATTCTATTCTCAAAGGATTTCCTAATTCATGCATTTAGCTATAGTAATCTAGAAACTAAAAAACTATTGAGGGTTCCCATGAAAATTCTCTTCAAATTGATACTATTTTATAGGTGGTAATACATTTATTAATATAATTATAATTACTTTTTTCATTATCTTATTTTCACTCACTCTATTTCATTTGACTCTTATACCACATATTTTTTTCACTTTTATTATTTATTTTTGAGGTCAAATAATTAAAACTTCATCATATGATATTATGGTATAATATTTATTTTCATCTATTTTCTATCAAATCTTATCACTAATGTATGATGTGGTATCATCTTAAAGATATTTTCGATCTATAACATGAGTTTATTTCATTATGTCTTAAATAATATAGTCTTAGTCTATAGTAAGTTTCACCATTGAAGACATTACATTTTCCAATTATTTGATAAAACTAAGTTTTTTTACATATTAAATTCTTATAGAAATAAGAAATAATGGATAAAATTTTTTAAATTAATTGAAATATTCAAGATCTTTATTCAGAAAAATTAATGACCAACCTCTAGGAAGTTCATAAAAAAATTTAGAACCAAAGTTTTAGTTTAAATGAGTATTAATACATTATCTTAAATTAAGAGTATTCCCATCTCCACATAGTGAATCCTTGAAGGACTGGATGCATTATTTTTAATAAGAATAGGTACCATGTTTTTTTATTTTTTATTTCTTTTCATTTATTTATTTTTCCTAGTTTCAAGGAATACAAAAATTCAAAATGAGATATTAAGGATCTCATAACCACATATAGATACAATTTATGTGGAGCTGAAAATATTTAACAAGTTGTGTGTTGGGTAACTGTATAACCAAACTAGTGAGAAACACCCAATAAAATTATTCAAAAAATTTCCCCTTCATTTTATAGGATCAATGTAAATTCCTTGGAATGAGGAGAATTTTTCGATCAAACCTTAATGGGAAATTCATCATTTATTGAAAAAATGAGTCAAATATTTCGATGTTTTTGTGATCATATTAGACCAACAATGATAAGTTCACTCCATATACGTATTTAAATTATTGATAATTAATTAAAAAATAAAATTTTGAAATGGGTGACTACCATTGTTTGATAAATAATACTTTTCTAAAATACTTCTTAGACTACTTTAATCAATCCAGCGGTAATGGTTATCATACATGGAAATATTTTTTATTTCATACAAATTCAAGTTACAATAAAGTGTTCTATTGTCATCTCTAAGTGAAAATAACAATAATGAAAATATACACCTCCCAGGAATATACATGATCCATTAACACTAGCATGGAAATAAGGACCAGTTAATCTTGTGGCATGGAACTGGATAATAATATAGGAACACTTTACATAAAACTTCTGGCATGCTCCTCCTCATGAACAAGGTATTCAATAACCATCATGAGGATTTCATAATGATGTATACATAATCCAATAAATGAAATGGATGTACCAAATTACAATATACTTTAACACATATGATCTATTAAAATTATTTCTAATCAAAATAAGGATATTAATAGTCATGTTATAGAATTGAGCGATCTAATTAAACAAAGGAGAATGATTTCCACACCACCCAAAAAAACTAATAAGTAGAAACTTTGGATATAATCACTCCCAATTAACTCCAAATACTAATTTTAATGTTATTATAATAACACCTTGGATTTTGATGCAGTCAAATAATATTTCTTCTCCTACCTTTTCACTATAATTCACCACTTCTATATAAAAACTACTTTTAGTCCCAGTTAATGAGTGACCAATGTGGAAAGGTAAATATAGGATAATGATTTATAATATACATCTTAAAACCTTTCAATTTAAAAATATTTTTCTAATAATAGAATAAGACATAATAGTTGATTAAAAAGAGCTATTGGATAAGTAAAATAATGTTTAGATAAATATCCCTCTATTTTAGTCAATCAATGAAATTCCATGGTATTGAAAATTCATGAAAGAAATGTCTATGAATTAAAGAGGGGTAAATTGAAATTAGTAACTAATCCTTTGAATAATTGTTTCATAACTCCTCAAACCAAATATGGAGACTCTAAAAATGTTAAAGAACCCTTTTATGTTTACCATACCATGAACCACATGGGAGTTTATTTTAAATAATTATTTGGGTGATTTTTTTTATTCCATTATTGTTATGTATCACCCTATTTTAACATCTACATAGATTAATGATATTAAAACAATGATGTTAATGGTGTAATTAGAAAATATGGACATGGAATTCCTAATAGTTATCAAGGATGTACTTGTTCAGGTGACATATATGATTGGTTCCACTGACTATTATGTACTAAACAGGGGGATAACCATGAATCTTTTCATGGAAAAAACATTCATAGAAGGAAATTCTTTAGAAGAACAAATACTATCATAAATTCTGGGGGGAACACATTTTATGAATTTAAAATTTTAAACTGTGAAATTTAATATTTTAATTTTCATAATTTTCCCCTTAGAGGACCATTAACCTCTCTTCATCTCATATTCTAACCCATCTTGTAATGACTCTCCTAATATTAATTTTAAATCATTTTTTCAAATCGTTATCATTCCATTCATAGGTAGAATATTATTTTTGATGATATTTTGATTTTTTTGAGTACCCCCACACACATTGTTAATGTTTTAACCTATCATATTTAGGATTTTGTTTTGTTTTCATATTTTCATTTCGAGCATGTTATTTATAAAAATGAAATGGATTTTGATTTTATAGATATATTTTATGCATCATTCAATAATTTTGATGATTTATATTCATAACACAAAAAAATTTGTGCACTCATCATAGTTCCAAGGACTTTTCTATCAATACAACACTCACCAAAAATGGAATTCAATCCATTTACAAATAAAATTGAAATATATTTACATGTAAAATAAAATCATATTATATTTAATTATTACATATATACATATTCCTAAATAAGAAAATATAATTTCATATATTTTAAGGGTTAGAATTATAATTTTTTTATAAATTATAAGGTTGAAATGGTATTAGCATCCATATCTACTTGTATAGGGTTAATTTAAAGGATGAGTCTGAACCACTTAAATTACCATCCATCCAAAATTACGATTTTTATTAAGGGAGGCAAAGAAAAACAATACAAACCGGTGACCCTACCTACGGAGGACGAAATTACTGTATCCCAAGGGCATCGCCCCATATAAGGTTCACCCCCTCAGGTTTAAACTCAGAAACATTAGAAAGAAAACAAACCGGGAAACCAGGAGATGCAAGAGAGGCTAGATAGTCTGCCACTTTGTTCCCCTCCCTCCACATATGTGTGACTCTCACGTAGTTGTTGATTAGAAGCTTGCAATTCCTCATGGTATAGGAGACGGACCAGGGAATGGTTCCTTTACCTTTTAAGGCATCATGGATAATCTTGGAGTAATTTTCCAAATCATTAATGATAATATCCCTCTCCTTGCAAATGGTGATGCCAGAGAGAACCGTGTTAGCCTCCGCCTGAATTGGAGTGCCACTCCCATAATAAAACGAGAAAGTCATCACCACTCTCCCCTGACAATCCCGATCAACCCCTATTCCATGCATCACACCCATGCCATAAGAGTCGTCTGTGTTGAGTTTGAGGCCATCCCTAGGAGGTATCCACCGGATCCATCTCCCCATTAGACTAGCAGCATTTTGTTCACCTGCACTCCTCAAACCGTAGAGCGCGCAAAGGGACGGTGCCTCCTTCTTGATGCTTTCCAGACCGACCAAATCATACAAGAGGCACATGGTTCTGGCCACAACCGACCTGCCTGGGGAAGGAATCCCCTCGAACCGGGAATGATTCCTTGCCTTCCATAAAACCCAACATCCCACAATGAAAATGACACACCTCACCACCAAGTCTGTTCCTGTGCCAATGGCCCCCTTCACCCAATGCTCTATGAAGAGCTCGATGTTAACACCTGGATTTCCATACGTCATGATAATTCCAAAGTATCTCTAAATCTTATGATCCTATTCACCCGTGTAGAAGATGTGACTCAGGATCTCTTCATTTTTGAACACACAGCATTGGAAACAGGAAGCCATATTGATTCCCAATCGTTTAATGTTATCGTCGGATGGAAGGGATTTGTTACGAAGCCTCCAGGAAAGGAAACTAAGTTTAGTGGGTACTCTGTTACCCCATACCAGATCACTCCATCCATCGTGTTTCCCCTGGGAGGAGTTCAATCTCCATAACTCCTTCGGACTAAATAACCCCGAGGGTGAAGGAGTGTAAATGCACCTGTCCTGCTCAGAGATCATGAAAATCGAGTCGTAAACTGCTTGTTGGTTTGCGTCCAACAATGATCTGAAGAAGTGAGGGTATAAGCTCGCATCCCTGAATGAGATGGTAGGGTCCGGGCATCCTGGGTACCCTAGAACAGAGCCCGACCAATTAATATGCCAGAAGGAAATAAGGCCATCCCTGATGATCCATTCGGAGAACGGGAGAAGCGTCGTTATGATATTACTCACTGAAGTCCATAATGGCGACCCATTAGACAAGGAACATGAACCACCAGCCTTGTATCAATGTAGCATGAGTGTCCCCTAGAGGATACGACCCTCAATGATTTCCCATGCAAGCTTTGCCCTCATGGAGTGAATCGTACCTTCTAGACTCCAGACGTTAATCCCTCCTTCGCTACTGGTCCGCTCCATCCTGTGCCACGACACCCATTTCCTCTTCCCTTCAGCCGCTGCATCCCATATGAAATGCGCAAAAACTCTATCAATGGACCTGATCACTCCCTTTGGCACACTTACAGAGGCCAAGGCATGCACCAAAATCGCGGATAGAATGCTATTTACCATCGTAATCTGCCCCCAAAGGATAGGAAGAGATTTTTCCAATTTAGAATACGATTTGTGATTCTCCCAACCACTCTGTCGAAGTCCCTGGTTCGCAACCTTCCTGGAGAAACAGGTGTACTGAGGTATTCCATAGGAAAAGAGCCCCATCCCATACCTAGAATGTTGCCCATCCTATCCTCCCTAATCAAACTACACGAACTTGGTACAAAGAAGTTACTCTTACCTTTGTTCACCATTTTCCCACTCCAGTGCCCGTACTCCTCAATAATCCTGTTGAGCGCATTAAGAGACCTCACTCCCGCATTCATGAAGATCACTGTGTCATCCGAAAACATAAGGTGTGATACCTTTGGGAGGTCATACTTCCTCCGATATGGCACAATGTCCCCATTGGATACGCCCCTGTTGATCAGCTTGCTCAGGGAATCTTGCATGAGGATAAAGATAATCAGAGATAATGGATACCCTTGATGCAGACCTCGCACAGACTTGAAGAACCCCTGAGACCTCCCCATGAACGATAAAGCCATCCAAGGTGAATAAACACACCTGAACATCATATCGCAGACCCATTTTGAGAACCCCATTGTGGCCAACACCCTGTTGATAAAGCCCCACTCCATCCTATCGTAAGCCTTATTCATATCCAACATAACAACTAGGTTAGAGCCACGAGATTTGGTATTCAAATTTCTCAGAAACTCTTGTTCCAAATCCACCACTCCCTGGATCAACCTTCCCTTAACAAAACTATGTTGCTCTGCGGATACCCACCAGGGTAGAAGTCAAGACAACCGTCTATATATAATACTCGCCAGGATCTTGTAAGGTACGTTGTACATACTCATGGGCTGATAATGTGCAAGAGAAGTGGGATCTTTGATCTTCGGTATAAGCACCAGCTTATTTGTTGCCGCGATCCGAGGGATGACACCCTCGCGGAAGAAGTCCTGGACAGCCAAAACAATATCATGCTTAACAACATCCCATGATCCCCTATAGAAGGATCCCAGGAAATCGTCCGGACCTACTGCACTATCGGGGTTCAGCTTCCACATGGCCCCTTACACCTCCTCTTCCTCTGGAACCTTTTCAAGAAGCCCATTCTCCTGGTCGGTGACAATCTTTGGAATCCCCTCCCAAAGTTTCACTTCCCCCGAGGGATACCCCCTAGCCATGTTCTCATTCATACCAGCAAGGAGGTTTTTGAAGAACGACAAGGCCATACCCCCGACCACCTCCCTATCCTCTGTAAACAAACCATCCTCCAAGGCCAGATTGGGTTTAATTGCCCGCCTCCTCTCCCACATGCATGCATGAAAATAAGCGGTATTTTGATCCCCCTCCTTGAGCCATTTAACTTTTGATCTCTCCCTCAACTTTCGTTCCTGCGAAATCACCAATACCGCTATGGCGTTCCTCTTCTCGGCCAGCTCCACAAAGACCTCATCATCCCACCTTCCCTCTAAAATATCCTCTAGGCCCTCAACATCCTATTTGAGCACTGCCAATTCCTGATCATGAGAGAGGATATTTATGGCCCACACCTGAAGTGCATGCTTCAGACTCCTTATCTTGAAGTGGATAACCACCCAAGAATAACCTCGAGAAGGTTCCGTACAAATCTTCGAGACCACATGGTGGTAGTCCGGCATGCCCACCCATTGACTATAGAAAATGAAATGGCCATGCTTGACCTCCTCCCTACACAGAGACAACAATAATGGAGAGTGATCAGAGATGTTTTGCGTTAAGTGGGTAACCTTCGCACTAGGGAACAACGAGATGGCGTGGACGTTCGCAATGCATCTGTCCAGTTTGCTCCAACACCGGCTTTCACCCATCCGGTTGTTACACCAGGTGAAGGGCTCACCATCGAAACCCAGGTCCATTTGATTATGTAATGTATAGCCTCATTTCTACCCCATCATACAACCCCCTTGAAGAGACAACCCGTTTGACAATATATTAAATAATTCAAACATTGGAGTTAGATAAGTCTTGTTATATTGGGTGTAGGTGAAAAGACCCATATTTTTCAATATAAATTTTTTTAATTAAATGGAAATATTACATGTATATGAAAATTGATGGTGCATGATTCTGAGGCACGGTGCGACCGGAATGAATTTCTGAACTTTGGTTTTTGGGTACATTCAGTAAACGTGCAAGCGGTATTTTGTAACTTTTGAACTGGTGCTCGGAATTGAAATCTTAAGACACTGTTGACCACACGGCATTGATATTCACTTAAGGTGACCTTCACCATGACTTTAGTAGGTCGAGGATGAATGTTAGTTTTCATATTTTTCATGGGTATGATAAAATAATAAAAAAAATAAAACATCTTTTATTTTATTTTACTTGGCGAAACCATCCATTTGAATTCTGTGGTGGGGACCACCCGAGATTGAAACCTCCCATTTTGAAATTAATGGTGGGGACCACCTGACCCTTGAACTCCCTCTTTAATGTGGGATGTAACTCTTGGTTTCTCCCTCGAATTAATTTTTCCAACATAAACTTAATTTTGTGCCAACTCAATTAGTTTAATTTATATGTTGGCTCCTCACCTTTCTCTGGGTTGGTGTAAATTTTGGAAGGAAGAGCACTTGTAGGGAGAGCTTTGGAGAAAACATTCTCCAACAAAGGATATTCTCCAACAAAAAATGAGGATGCCACTCATGCCGGATCAAAGACATGTTGTGGGAGTGACGAACGATGATGTTCAATGACTTCTTCCTCTTCCTCACCCAACCTCAATCAGAAAATTAAGGAAGGGGGTGTTTATAATATTGAATTTATTTATAGATTCTTTATTTTCTAGTTTCACAACGATTATGGTGAAAATAACATGGCCATCGTCCTACACTTAAAACATCCCTCTTATCTTATTTTCTTCATGCGTTATTCGTGCGTTCATAACGAAAAAATTTATTGACATTTGAAACAAAATATTTATCTGAGTGTGACATATGGAAGAGGATCCATCAACGCAAGGACCACCAATATGAAATCATTTTATTTTTCAGGCTTGGAACGAAACTACAATGGCTCCTAAAAAAAAGGAGGCGATCGGCACCTGGCCAGCCACATGAAGGAAGGGTGGCATGCGTCTGCACCGCCAGATGAGAAGGAGGATACGGCCCATTAGACGTAGAAAAGTAATGGGTGGTGATCGTCACGCCATCCAACCGCGTATCGGAGTGACGGAGTGCATCTGTGCCACCAGTGGAGTAGGAGGCCGCGACAGTTGGGTCACGGCAGAGGCCAAAGGGTGGCCGACATCTGGCTGGTCGTGGTGGATCAGCAGCACGCGACCGTACCCCTAGGAAGAAGTTCATTCGGCCTTCCAGGCAGTCACGCCACACTGGGTGGTACCCCTACGGCGGGTCCCACATTCTAGTAGCGGAACGGTCCATGGACCGTTCGGGAAGACCGGGGGGTGCCTCGCCCGGGGTGTCGGTTAGGGCAGACCCGTCATGGTGGACCACCAGTCACACGGGCCATGCCGCAATGGGATGCATCCAGTGGGCCCAAACGAGCCTCCCCCAATGTTGGTGGATCTAGAAAATGGCTCATCGGGCTAGGCCCGCCAAGGCCCAGGCCATCAGGGCCAGACCCGGGCCCATCCGAACCCATTTTCACCTTTTTTGCCGTAACTTCAGAACTGGGAGTCCATTTTATGAATCGTCTATGGAACCAGAATCCTTGGACCGAGATGGTCTATTTGACATACTCCACCT
This sequence comes from Viscum album, assembly GCA_963277665.1. Classification (NCBI taxonomy): domain Eukaryota; kingdom Viridiplantae; phylum Streptophyta; class Magnoliopsida; order Santalales; family Viscaceae; genus Viscum; species Viscum album. The sequence goes on along the minus strand of OY728165.1, from coordinate 1,889,600,843 downwards.
GAGTTTTGGATAATGTTGTTGTATGGTCGAATTTGATCAAACCCCGAATCCAACCAGACCCTCGGAGCAGAAACACTAATAACTTACACACCGATCATCTGATTGACACGTCTTCTATTGTGTTGGGTCCCTGATGACGCAACAGACCTTTGGGATACTTCTTCATCAGACTTAGGGGTGATTGAGGTACGAATGATGGCTTAAGGGGTGGTTCTCCCAAGTGCGCTACATACCGAACATTGTGACTGGCTGAGACTTGACGACTATTGACCATTCGACTCAGAGTGACTCGACAGGCCCAGTGGGCAGCACCTCTGTGTGACGCTGCAGACCCACAGTGTGTAGTGCCTATATTTGAAGTGGAAGACCCACTATACTCGATAGGAGGATTACCATAGCAGGCTATGAGGTGGAGCGGCTCTGTGTGATGTGGCGGACCCATGGTGGGGAGCGCCTCTGTGAGATGTGATAGTCCCATAGTACTTGACAGGAGGAGTACCTCAGCAGTCCAAGGTTAGTGGGAAGTTCCTCTATGTGACGTTTCAGGCCCACTGTACTCTTTAGACGAGGATTTCTCTAGCAACCGATGTGTTCTATGTTGTGAATGGGGATGTTACTTGTTACTACCCCTAGAAAAAATCCTGGTGTGAGTTGTCTTTACCTTGTGCTTGTGATTAAGGTTATGTTATGTGGTACTTTACCTGTGTGGTAATCTTCCTTCATGGTGTTACCCTGAGGTTTTTCTTTGTGGAACACTTGGAGATATTCAGGGTCTCAGGTTCCCTACTAAGTATTTTTATACTCACCCCTACATGGGTTACGCCCACACCTTGTTGTGTTTGGTGCAGACGATTGACAACACTGACTATGGAAGAGGGTACCTGGACTGGAGACTGCTCAGAGGTTCACCTTAGACAAGGCGATCTGCAGAGATGACCATTCGAGATCTATACCTACCCTTCAGGTAGGATCCATGGCGGGTGTTCACAGGAGTTGTTCACAGTTTTACTTGTACATTCCAGTTTTACTTGTACTTTCTAGTTGGGCTTGTATTTTGGCCCCTTTACTTTTATTACACACCCTATTTACTATATATTTTACATTGTGCTTGTATCATTATATGTGTTTGGTTTGTGTGAGTTTATAGTTTATAAAGGCAATGCCTTCCCGTTTTAGAGAATACGCCTTTTGGTGCTTGTCGCCAGCCCCTGGCCTATGGAAGGTGGGATTGGGGTAGTCACGGCATGGGCCTTGAGGGATGGGTCGTAAAAAATTTGTATCAGAGGAGTTCAGTTATATTGAAGAACTATAACTCTGATCTTTTCTCTGTGGAAGTAGTGTTAAGTGTTATGAGTGTGGTTTTCAGTTTGTGGAGTTTAGTGTTGGTGTGGCGGCCAGCGTATCCATACACCAGGACCCTGAATTCTAATTTTTAACTCCTTGGACAAAAACACTGATTGCATGTGTGTCTTTGAAAATTCTTATTGTGAACTCTTTGAGTCATCTCACCAGGTATAACTTATTGACCGTGGCACACCAGTTTCTTTTTAGGATTCCTCCATGTAGATAGCCAGCCCAGATTATAGTTAGAGTACATGATGACATCCCACCGAGCGACGAGGCTTCGGTGCAAGGCCCGCTTAAGGAATTTTTACCATCGAGTGGTGTACTAATGGCACCACTACCCATTGGGAAGCCGATGCCACTTGACCCAGCAGTAGAGGGTGCACACCACATGAGTGTGTTTCACGAGTTCCAGCGCTGGAGGCCACCATGGTTCTAGATCGAGATAGATCCACATGCGGTTGAGGACTAGCTGGAGGCCATGGTTAGAGTATTTTGACTTGTAGGGACACTAGCTGATCACTTGTTGATCCTTTCCACCATCCTTCTTTAGGCAGTAGTGGGCAGATGGTAGAGCTTGATGCTCCAGATTCACGACAAGGTGACACTCATATGGGTGTACTTCGAGATCCGTTTTAAGGCAGAGTTCATCTCAGCGACCTTATGCTCAGTGCGTTTAAAGGAGATTCTCCACTTGCAGCAGGGTAGCATGAATGTGGATCAGTATTCAACAAGGTTCACCAACCTCTGGCGCTACTCCACTGATTTTGTGTGAGACCCTTTATTCATGGTCCGGACCTTCGAGAATGGACTCAGACGGGATATTAGAGCTTCAGTGGTTTCTCTAATCATCTCGACGTAGGCGGGGTGATAGATTGAGCGCTCTTAATGGAGAGTTTCATTACTGAGAATCCACTGGCACCGAGACCCACCACCAGACGACACGTAGTAGAGTCATCGGTAGCTGCTAGCAAACAGATGATGCAGAGCTCCAAGAGGACCAGACCTACAGGTGGACGACCACAGGATACATGGTCAGTGGTGTGAGGCTCTCGAGGAAGAGAAGGACCGGAAATGATCATGCAGTGTTACTCATGCGGCGGGTAGGGTCACATGGCTCACGACTGCCTGACCCCTCATACAGAAGACCAGCAGACGATCAAAGGACTACTTGGGAAGAGGGGAAGATTTGATCGAGGAGGTCTGTAGGAAGGAGGCGGATTTGTCAGAGGAGCTGGTCATGCAGCCGGAGGTGGGTGGCGATTTGAGGTTCTACCGTCACCACTACCAGGAGGTCCACCCCAACCATATGAAGCAGGTGGATAGGGACTAGCTCAGCTCCAGGTTGCTGAGGCCTATGACCATGGTTCTTCGGATATGATATGAGGTATAATCTTTGTCCACTCCACCCAAGCTACAGTATTTATAGACATAGGTTCTAGTCACTCTTTCATTGCCACAACCCTTGTTCAGAGCTTGGAGATTCCCGTGGAGCCTTTGACTCTATACTTACAGGTAGCGACTTCTATGGGAGCAAATTCAATGATTACACATTGGTGCCAGTAATGTGAGCTTACTCTAGGAGGTGAGATCTTCGTCTAGGATCTTCTAGTAGCGGCATCAAGGCCTTACGACATCATCTTGGGTATTGACTAGTTATCCACAATCCATGCTCAGATTGACTGTATTAGTCACAAAGTATGGTGTGTCCACACGGATGGGACCATGTTTTCCTTCACTGGTGAGAAGGAAACCTTTGCATCATAGTATGGACTTACTCAGAGGAGGGTGCAGCCGATCACACATAAGTGGGATATCCTTACCCTCGGAGCGATTGACGTTGACATTCCTAACTATCCTGTAGTGGTGGACCAGTACACTGATGTTTTTCCGGATGATGTTATGGGTCGACCTCCTCGCAGATAGGTGGAAATTTACATCTACTTGTACCCTAGGACAACACCAATATGTACACCAGCATATCATATGGCTTATGTAGAGTTTTGAGAGCTACGGGCACAAGATGAGGATGTGTATAAGATGGCCATTAGATGTCGGTATTGCCACTATGAGTTCTTAGTTGTGTCATTCAGTGTGACCAATGCCCCAACAGTATTCATGGGACTCATGAACAGGATCTTCTAGCCATACCTTGATCACTTTGTAGTAGTCTTCATCAAAAACATCCTAATATACTCAACTATGGAGGAGGATCATGCCTATCATATGAAGATAGTTCTGGACACACTCTGAGAGCACCAGCTTTATGGTAATCTCTTGAAGTTCCACTTCTGGATCCGAGAGGTCCACATTCTGGGACATGTTATCTCAGAGGCTAGAGTTGTGGTGGATCCATCACAGATTGGGGATGTGATTTCTTGGGAGCCACCTAGGAGCATGACGGAGGTGAGGAGTTTCCTAGGTTTGGCTGGTTACTATATCAGGTTTTTGCCTGACTTTTCTAGAGTTGTGGCACCCTTATCATCATTGACGAAGAAGGGGAAACCCTTCGTGTGGTCGGAGAGATGAAAGAGGAGTTTCCAAGATCTGAGGCAGATACTGATGAGTGCCCCCATCTTGAGGCTACCGGAGGAGGGATTTGGGTATGTAGTCTGCTCTGATGCATCAGGGACTGGGCTCAGATGTGTCCTAAGGTAGGAGCGAGCAGTGATCGCGTATGGTTCTCGACAGCTAAAACAGCATGAGTAGAACTACACTACCCATGACCTGGAGTTAGCAATAGTGGTCTTTGTCTTAAATATGTGGTGACATTATTTGATAGGCAAACATTTTACAGTCTACACTAATCACAATAGTCTCAGGTATATCTTCTCACAAAAGGATCTAAACCTGAGATAGCAGTGTTGGCTTGAGTTCCTACAATAATATGACTTCGAGAAAGTCTATACTCATGGGAAGGAAAATGTAGTAGCATATGCACTTAGTAAGAGATATGGTATACAGTTGTGGAGTGAGGTGATGGAGTTGCTAGCCGTTTTGTGGATATCCAATGTGGATCAAGATGGTGCCAATTATCTTCAGTCTCTGATAGTCACTCCCTTACTCTGTCAGTGAGTCAGGGAGACGTAGCTTGGGGACACTGACTGCGAGGCTCGACATGCTCAGATATCCATAGGACAAGAAACTGATGGATTTTTTAAAGGTAGGGAGAACTCCATTTTCTTCAGAGGGTGTACTATGGTACCGATGGAGCTACGGGAGGAAGTGTTGAGGGAGTTCCATACATTCCCTCTAGCAGTACATCCAAGAGTGGAAAATATGTACCAGGACCTTCGATGTCAGCACCGGTGGCATGGAATGAAGAAAGTTGTAGCAGAGTTTTTTTCATGGTGCCTCACTTATCAGCAAGTGAAGGAAGAGCATTAGGTTCTAGCGGGCTTAGTTCAGCCACTAGAGGTGCCAAAGTGGAAGTGGGGTGGAATTTCCGTGGACTTTGTGACAGGACATCCAAGAACATCCTAGAGTCATGATTCTATCTGGGTGATCGTTGACCAACTCACCAAGTTGGACCACTTCCTACCTATCAGAGAGTAGGGATCAGTAGAGAGTATGGAAAGCCTCTACATACATGAGATTATATGGCTTCATGGAGTGTCATCTATGACTGTCTAGGATTGGAATTCATGGTTTACTTACCAGCTATAGAAGGGGTTTTAGGAGGCATTCGGGACATAGCTTCTGTTGAGCACCACCTTCCATCCTTAGACGGATGGTCAGATAGAGTAGACCATTCATAACCTTGAGGAAATGTTGTGTTCTTGCATCCTACATTTCCACTATAGCTGGGAGGATCACTTGCCATTGGTGGAGTTTGCGTACAAAAACAACTATCACTCCACTATCGTTATGGAACCATTCGAGGCGTTGTTTGGTTGACCTTGTATATCACCTCTGTGATGGACTGACCCAGGGGAGTCAGCAATTGTGGGACCAGAGACGGTATGGGTTACCACGGAGAAGGTTCAGATCATCCAGGAGCATATGAAGAGTGCACAGAGCTAGCATAAGTCCTATGCTGACAGGAGATGAAAACCTCTTGAGTTCGAGGATGGTGATCATGTTTCTCTATGGGTCTCACCTCGATGTGGTTTGTGGAGATTTCACCGAGGAGGCAAGTTATCTCTAAAATGCATCGGACCCTTTTAGGTCCTTAGCAGAGTTTGTGATGTGGCTTACCACTTAGCTCTTCCACTTTTGTTGCACTAGATGCACTTTTTTTCCATGTATCCCAACTGAGGAGTTATGTACATGATCCTTCGCACAACATTGACTGGGGCGAGCTGGACATTGATGATGGAAAGACATTTTCAGAGGTTTCAGTGGAGATTAAGAATCGACAATAGAGAGTCTTTAGTGGGCGTTTGATACCTCTAATTCCCATTTTTTCCAGTACAGGAACCTCCAGGAGAGCCCGTGGAAGTGGGAGGCTCAGATTCGTGCTCACTACCCCCACTTGTTTCCCTAGTTTATGTTGTGGATTTCAAGGATGCAAAGACCTGAGGAGGGGAGAATGTAATGGCCTGGATTTTTCCATGTAATTTTTTTAATTAAATGGTAATATTAAAAGTCCAGAAAAATTGACGATTCATGATTCCAAGGCCCCATGTGCTGAGAATGAATTTTTGAACTTTTTTCTGGGTAAGTTCTGTAAATGCGCGGGCGGAGTTTTGTAACTTTTGAACCGGTGCTCAGAATTGAAATTTGGGGACACTGTTAAACTCACAGCACCGATATTCATTTAAGGAGACCTTCACCTTGACCACAGTAGGTTGAGGGTGAAAGTTAGTTTTCAAACTTTTCCTGGGTGTGTTAAAAGAAAAAAAAAAACATCTTTTATTTTATTTTACTTTGTGAAACCTACCATTTGAATTCGGTGGTGGGGACCACCCAATCTTGAAACCAACCATTTTGAAATTAATGGTGGGGACCACATGACCCTTGAACTCCCTCTTTAATGTGGGTGGTGACTCTTGGTTTCTCTCCTGAATTAATTATGCCAATATAAACTTAATTATTGTGCCAACTCAATTAGTTTAATTTATATGTTGGGTCCTCACCTTTATCTAGGTTGGGAGAATTGTTATAAATGAGAGTACATGGAGGGAGATATTTAGAGAACATATTCTCCAATAAAGGAGATTCTCAATGAAGAACGAGGACGACGTTCAAGCTAGATCAGAGATGTGTTGTGGGAGTGACAAACGCCGAGGTTCAAAGACTTTGTATTTTTCATCACACCAAATCCATCCGAAAATCATGGTATGAGATTTTTATATGATTGAATTTATTTATCGGTTCTTCATTTTCTGGTTTCACAACAATGATGGAAAAACTAACATAGTCATCATCCCACACATAAACGTTGCCTCTTATCTTTTGTTCTTCATGCATTCTTCGTGCGTTCTTCAATGAAAAATATTTATTGGTGATGGAAACACAATATTTGGTTGAGCGTGACATATGGATGTGGAGCCCTTTACCGAAGGATTGTAAATATGTGAACTTTTTATTTTTCAGGATTGGAACGAAACCCCAATGGCTCACGGATGAAGGCGGCGATCGGCACCCAGATGGCTGCATGAAGGAAGGGCGGTGCACGTTCGCGCCGCCGAATGAAAAAGAGGTCGCTGCCCATTGGGCGCGGAAAAGCAAGGGGTGGCGGCCGGCACTCCAGCCGACATCGTAGAGGATCGGTGGTGTGCATCCACGCACCTAGTGGAGTAGGAGGCCACGGCGAAGTCCGAAGGGTGGCCAGCATCTGGTCGACCGCAGTGGAGCAGCGGCGCGTGACCGAACCCCTGGGAAGAAGTCCGACCGGCCTTCCGGCTGGCTACGCCACACTGGGTGGGACCCCTTAGGTAGGCCCCGCGTGCCATTATCCAAAAAATCCATCGATCATTCGGGAAGACCGGGGGGCGCCTCCCCCTGGGTGTCGGTTAGGGAAAACCTGCCATGACGGACCACCATCCGAGCGGGCCGCGCCGCAGTGGGCAGTGCCCAACGAGCTGGGCTGGACCACCCACTCCGCGGGCCAGGCCCGCAAGACCCAGGCCATCCAAGCTAGACCCGGGTCATACAGGGTTCAGTCGGGCCGGGTCGGAACAAACCTGGGCACAGCCGAACCCACTTTATCCTTTTTGGTCGTAACTTGATAATCGGGAATCCATTTGACGAACCATCTAAAGCACGAGAATCCTTGGATCTAGACGACCCATTTTATATACTTCACATGATTTTTTGATAACGTTAGAGTATTACCGGGTTAGATAGAACCCCAAATCCAATCAAGCGGAGTGGAAACGCTAATAACTTACAGACCGAGCATCCGATTGATGCGTCATCTGTTTCACTAGTTCCCTTATGACGTGATAGACCTTTGGGATACTTATTCATGGGTCTTCGGGGTTATTGAAGTATGACTGATAGCTTAGGGATTGGTTCTCCCAAGTTCTCTATATACGTAACCTTGCGACTTTTTGAGACTTGATGAATGCTGACTATTCGACTCGGAGAGAATAGGTAGGCCTAGTGGGGAGCGCCTCTCTGTGACATGGAAGGCCCACAGTGGGGAGTGCCTCTGTATGATGCAGCAGACCCACAGTACTCGATAGGAGAAGTACCTCAGCAGGCCACAAGAGGGAGTGTCTCTATGGGACGCAGTAGACCCACGGTAGGGAGTGCCTCTGTGTGACGCGACAGACCCACGGTACTCAATAGGAAGACTACCTCAGCTTTCCATGGTTAGTGGGAAGTTCCTTTGTGTGATGCGTCAGGCCCACTTTACTTGATAGAGGAGGAGTTATCCAGCAGCCGAGGTGTTCTATGTTGTGACTGGGGATGTTACTTGTTACTACCCCTAGAATAAATCCTGGTGTGAGTTGTCTTTACCTTGTACTTGTGACTAAGGTTATGCTATGTGGTACTTTACCTATGTGGTAATCTACCTTCGTGGTGTTAGCATGAGGTTTTTCTTTTTGGATCTCTAGGAGACCATCGAGGTCTCAGGGTCCCTACTGAGTATTGTTATACTCACCCTTGCACGGGCTACGCCCGCACCTTGTTGTGTCTGGTGCAGACGACTGACAGCGCTGACTGTGGATGAGGGTACCTGGACTAGAGACAGCCCAGAGGTGGACCTTAGACCAGGAGATCTGCAGAGACGACCATTCCAGAGCTGTACCTACCCTTCAGGTAAGATCCTTGGTGGGTGTTCACATGATTTGTTCACAGTTTTACTTGTACATTCAAGTTTTACTTGTACTATCTAGTTGGGATTGTTTTCTAGCCCCTTTACTTTCAATACACACCATGTTTACTATATAGTTTACTTTGTGGTTGTATCTTTTTGTGTGCTTGGTTTGTATGATTTTATAGTTTATAAAGGAAACACCTTCCCTTTTTAGGGAATACACCTTTCGGTGCTTGTCGCCATCCCCTGTCCTATGGAAGGCGGGCTGGGGGTTGTCCTGACATAGGCCCCAGGGGACATGTTGTGATAGTAGGGAAACATATACAGTATTTCTAATGCCTTAAATAAATTATATTCATAAAAATTGAACTACACATCAATGAAAAATGTGTTTATTGATTTTATATTTTATTTCCATTTCTTAATTATTTTTCATTAAATTAGTTTTTTATCATGTAGCTTCAATATTCCTTTATAAGATACCAAATTTTAAGCATAGTAATATCTATAATATTATATATATATATATATATATATATATATGTATATATATTACAATTTGATATTAATATAAAGGAAAAATGGTTTCATTGAACATGGTGGAAGAACACATGTGTAACATCCCTCACACATTAAAGGAAACACCTTAGACTACATACCATTGTATGAAAAAAAATTCTAATATACATATTTATACACTCTATGGTGTATATCCTAATAATTAATATTTATTAAGATATATATTTTCACCTTATTGGTCACTAAAAATATTATGAAACACAATTTGGAGAACTAAAGATTGAGTGTAGAAACTACTTGTCAAATGAACCTTAGATTCGGTACATTTGTAACAATGAAATCATTTGGAGATGTGTACTAAACATTGAGTTTGATGATTGTATACTTTTATTCCACACACTTTATTATATTAGAAACTTTTTTCTCTAAATGAAATCTAGTAATTTTTTAGTATCTAGATTATATTAACATATCTTATTCTATAATGACCTATGTTTTTTTATGTCATGATCATCTTTCTGATACACTAAAAATATTTTTTAGGATATATTATATGCATGAAAATCCTATATTATTAAGGTTAATTGTTTTTAATGGATATATTCCCTAGTTTATTTGTCTATATGTATATTTTGGATATATTTTATAATGATAAAAAATTATTTGAGGCTAAAGGGCACTAGGACTACTAATTCCCTTATTGTAATTGATTTTTCCTAGAATTATATATTTTTCTAGTTTGGAGTTACAAAGGTAATAATCTGATATAAATTGTCACACTTTCGAATCATAATATGAGTTAAATCCTTTTAAAGTATGGGGGTACACACAAAATTTAAGCACATTTCCACCCAAAATTGAATTTCTAGGATTTTTTTCAAATTATGAGATTAAATTGATACTGTATAAAATTATAAAGTTAAATTGGAAAGATGTTAGCAAGATATAGCATAATGAACATTGTAATTTTATGGAATCATATAAAATTCTCATATGTCGGTCCCCATTTTAGATAATAATTGGAAATACCATTCATATTATCATAGTGTTAGGGATCCCATTATTTATATGTTATAATAAGTTACATTGATGTATCCCATGGATAATAAAATTCGATGTTAAGACTTTGAAAAATGTATCTGAACTGATTTTATCCATATTTTAACTCAAGGATCAATAAATAATGATCAAACGAAAATCTTGAAAAAAAGTTTTAGATGTATTTTTAGATGGTAAATAATGTCCAGCTAAATAGATCAATGTCGAAGTCAATTCTGGATATGTTAAACATATCATGGTCACATACATATATTTTATTATTTGTTTTCCATCATGGTGTAGTAGATATCAGAAAATTATTCATAAGAGTAAATATTATAGATAATGGGTGGTAGTTAAGGTAATGTTATATGGGAATACCCACACATGTCGTAGATATCATCACACTATATAAATATTTCATCACTTGAAAACATTATGTTGTCCATTACCCACTATGTTTTAAGTTATTATTCCTAATTTCAATTTTAAATTTTAAAAGAATATATATTTTTAGTGGGACACATTGATGAAACTCTATCATTTATATCTAGAGGAGGAAAACTCATAAATTATGTTAAATAATTTTGTAATTTTGTAATTTTTTATATTAATTTGGGTTTTTTTGTAAATTGTAGAATTTTTTAAATTAAAAAATTTTGTATAACTGAATACACAAAATCATTTTGAGCTCAATTATTTTTTGTAATAAATCTTATTCTTTTCACAGTATAAATTTAAATTGATTTAAGTTATGATTCAACATTAATTATTATATTTATAATCTGTTGACATCAAGTATTACTTATTACTGAAATATACTCTCTTGAGTGACTGAAAATATCCATTTTCTTCTTTTTTCATTATTTTGTAGAAAGATATTATTTTACTTTGTTATAAATTTATTTAATGAGAAAACAAGAGGCTTGATTTGAAACTGTAACATTTTTTCATTCTCTTTAAAAACATTTATATGTGAATGGCATGTCCTATAATGAATGACAGAATTTTCAAAAGATCATGAATACCCTTGAGACAAATATTTTGAATTATTTCCATTTAAATCCCTTTTAATCCAAACAATACCTTATAAGTTAATCCACTTTTGAATAAAAAATTCCCTTATAAACTTACACATATTATCATTCATGGTTATGCTTCATGATATGGGTGGGGGAATGTTATTTCCTAATTTTTCATCATTATTTTGGACAAAATGATGAATTTAATTTTAGTTTTGTGTTTAGTTGGTTATGTCCGTGAGACATATATGGATTTATAGTGATATCACATGGAGTGGAAATCACATATGGGTGATTTTTGAATTAAGTTGTGATGGTGGTAGTTATAATCCTCCCCCCTCTTCTAGAGCGGTTGGGGTGGTAGTATTCCCCACATCACCCTATATGACTCATCTCCCTCTTTGTTATCATTCTCATACCCAAATTTTTACCACCCATTCCTATAATCACAAAAATCACTAAAACCTCAACACATAATTATGGAAAACCAAACATTCTTCATTAGACAATATTTTTTATAGATTCCATGCTCATTTTATTTTAAATATAGTGGCTAGTTTTGGAAATTATAGCTTCCCATTTGGAATATTTGAAGATTCCTTACATCATGGGGAATAAAATAATGGTTGGTCATCTATCTATTAGAATCCCTTCACTTTATGATTCATTTCACATATAAGGAATACATGATTAAAACCTAATATAAAGAAAAAAAGACTACCTAAAAATATTATTTCTCTCTCTTAAGATGATCTTATGAATTTTATATCAAGAAAAACTCCCCCCCCCACCTGCCATAGATTTATGATAAATCTTTCCCTTATTTCAACTTCCATTTTAGTATAAATTTATTATAATAAATTTAGGGAACATGTTAAGTTGATAAATATTCTAAAATAATCATACCAACATGATTAACAATCTAGTTTCCCATAACACATGGTTAGAATTAGATTATTCTATCTACCGACAGAATTGTTTTGTATTGGAATTGATAAATAGTTTTAGAAAATATGAACAATACTCTATGAGTCATTAGTTTAATTATATGAATCCAATATTCAATTAAGTGATTTGAAATTAATCTATTGGTGAAGTAATATTTGATTTAATGTTGTTTTTTATGTCTTTCAAATGTAAATACCTAGTATCGTGGGTAGTATTCTTAGCCTATGTAATGATATATCACTTTCTCGTTCCTTTAATAGACTTAGGGAACATGCCTAGATTAGAACCTCCACTCTACTAATGGAAGGTAAGGGAATTCAAGGGACAATGGACTAGAATATAGAAGATTAATTTCATAATAAATATTCTACAAAATTATACATGAATGATGTTAAATTCTCTTAGGTGGGGGATATTGATAGAAACATAATGGATTGATTAACATATGGATAAAGAAATAATTGTGAGAAATATGGATATTCTTAAAAATCACAACCAATGGGAATAAGTGTGTTACTTAAGGATGTGGAAACCCAATAATTTGGTTTTTTGAGGGGTTTATCATGAATTAATAGTACTTATATTGGCTAACTACAGTAATCCCATATTGTTTAAAATGTGGTTTATTCTTGGAACCAGAAACACCCAATGGTTACCTCATTCACAATGATCTAAAACTCTTCTATAAAAATGTAGCAATTCATTGGGATTCCTTACCAATGACACATAATAACTAAATTTGGTCAAGAGGATGATCTTTTTTATTTATAAGACAATGTCGAGGGGAATTATTCAATACTCCGATACTCACTTATATATTGAATTCATGTTGATGAATAATTTCCAAATCCTAATGTAAGGATTATTACTATAAAATTAAATAATAGATTGTTGGCTACCAATTTGATTATATGTACATATCTGAGGAATAACATTATTTTTAATGTTAATATGTATCAGAGGTTTTCTTTCAATAGTTTTTTATGAAATATTCAAAAATTCTAAATTATATTTATAATTATTAATTAGTGATACTTGGTTTGGGATTAGAATGTTTTATAGCTAGGTAGTCTATAGAAAATTTCTATGTAAGAAGGAATTAAATATTTATGGTGTCAGGATTGATCCCATGAAGGGACATACTATGTATCATAATGAATGGAATCATAACCCATTTAGTAGGGAGATGTTTTACCTTTTATATTCATAGGACAAGGACTAATCCATACAATTTAATATTATCTAGAAAGGGATGCTAAGAGAAATATGGCTAGAATTTGTTGGTTTGTGGGATTATATAAGAAAATGAAATTCTGATTAACATCATAGGTAATGTGGACATATGAGGATGAGTTGATTTACTAAATAATATGACCCCATAAATATGGGTCCCATCTAGAATATGTCCCAAAAAGTATGGATAAATCATTCAAGGATAATTGACCTATGAAGATTTCTCAAATTGTAGTTATGGGATAATGAAGCTAATGTGATGGAATTTAGAAGAAATATGGACCTATAATTTGGATAATGATACTAATAATGAATATAACCTGAAAGAATATGGTATGTCATAAATATGATTGTGATGGAAAAGACTTATAAAATCACAAGAGTAGATCCATTTCAAGAAATAAAATAAAAATTATCAGGATGGGTATACCATAATGACACACATTATTAAATGTTAATGATATTGGGTTTGAACCATAGAGAGGCACTCTATATATCATTTTGAGACATTAATCAAAACAAAATATAATTTGAATGAAAATGTTTAAATTCACATGATAGGAAAATACCATATAGTTTAACATCATGTGGTAAGGGAATATATATGGATATTAAAATTTTGGAATTGGGGGCTTCAGCCTTGAAGATGAATCCAATATAGCCAAGGAAGGACAGAATCAGATCACACAATGTTCTGCAGTTATGGGTGTTTGTGTCATAAAAAGGGTAAAACTGTTTTCCACTGGTCTTAATAATTTGTGGCTGTAATGATTTTTTTCTTTTGGAGTAATTCCCTTTTTAGGACTAGAAGATATAAGTAGGAATTACAACTAAATATTAGGTTCATATTGGAGGGTTTTTTGTAATTTTAATTGAGTAATGAATGTATATTTTTGGCTCATGTGAATCATATTATGTATAAGAAAAAATATGTATTAAAATACTAGATTCACTTCATGAGAGTATAATATTTAATCTATATAAGGATTATACACTGAGGTTGATCTAATATGATTCATTGGGAGTATGGATCATTGAAGGAATTGAAATTCCTATCGATACTTAAACCTAAAGAGGATGTGAAAAATTATAAAATTTAGGTTAGGCTACTGAGATGATCATAGAAATTCTCTATGGAAATGGTTTTCATGATCAAGGTGAGAATAAGGGGTAAGTATTAGATCAAACACATTGCATTTGTGTAAAATATTTTATTTAAATGGGGCTTCAAAACTAAGGATTTGTAAAGATAAATACGGTTGTGAGTCTAAATGGAGGATATAACTCTACAATAGTGGGCATGGGATTTCATAAGAAGTATTATAATGTGAAAATAAACAAGGTGGAATTATAAAATTTATGAGTGATATGTTCATGTGAATGGAATTATGAAAATATATTGGATGTGATGATCAATCCTTAAGAAGGAATCATATGTATCTCAATTATAATTAGAATCAAAGTCCTCATAGTTATTATATTCCTTTCGCATTGACGGAGAAGAAAATATGGTCAAAATCATATTAATTATTTACTCATGAGGTTATAAATAATAAGAATATTAAGGAATTACACTATGGTGGATACCCCTATTGAAAATAACTACACGGGGTGAATGAACATTACTGACTTATGAGGGTTCAAGTGGAACTCTTGGGTGCTCACCTGAGGGTAATATGGTTATGAAATAACATTTGGGAATGGGGTTCACACTATTCCATGATTTAAAGGGAGTCATGCAATCACATGATAGAGAATGGGTCACAATATGATGTACTCTAAATTTGGTTAGACGATTGTGTGATGATACCACATAATCAAGAGATCATCACGTGATCACATGGCTAATAGTTTATCATATGATAACTTAATTGTGGTATTATCATGTGACGTGGAAAAGTCCAATATGAATGGTTCATGAGAATTAGAAAAGATCACCCATTATTATTAATTTAATTATAAATTACTGATTGAATCTATAAAGTTTGAAGCATGGAATTTGTGTGATTCTATTTAGAATTTTTTCACTCGCCTCCCCATGTATCCATTTTAATTAATTTTATTCCAGTTTTTTGGGGATTTATAGGAATTTCTCACTATATTATCACTAAATTTAAAAGTGTAAAATCCATGTACACATACTATGGTGGTGAATTTTTTTTCCTTATAATTTAGCATTATCTTATTCATTTAACATGATCAAGGAACATGTCATTAATGACATCAACCAGTACATCATACGACAAACAGTGGTTGAAAATGAGGTCCCTCAGATATATACACACCCTAGGGTGGATCCCATGATTCGTTTATAATGTATGACCAAATAACTTAGGTCAAAATATCATTAAGGAAAAATTGAACATGTACATTTGGTATTTTCCCTACATAAATTTTCCAACAATTTTTTAGAGAGGAAAAACAAATTCCCTCCCTCAAAAAAAGTACAGGGAAAGAAAATAGGACTCAGTTGCAAGGATGTGAATACACTACTAATTTAATTGGGCTTCCATTTTCACTTTTTATACAAGTGACTATTGTTTTCCCCTAAATATCCACTATCAATAGTAGAATGAGTTGACTTATAATTCTATTATGTCTTAGAGGTTTTAGAAATATGTTGTTTTTTATATTTCACATGATGATCCTCCTAAAGCATTTTCAGGTGAATTCGTCTCATGAACCGATCACATGATTTCATCTCATAAGTAAAAAATATAAATGAATCACTTAACCAATCAATGGTATTTTAATTGAGTCATGTGTCATGTATCTTCATATTTTTTAGAATATAGTTCATATTCCTTATTGTCCTATGATCGTGTAAAGGCTTTAGGGTCATGTGTTTGTGTGACCCAACTATAGTCATGTGATGGCATGAATTTTAGAAATTCATGCACATTTATATAAATTTTTAACTATATATTAATAAATTTATTAAGAAATACATATGTTAATCTAAAAACATACATTTTAGAACTTAATATGAATTTTACCTTTATTATTAAACAATAATATTCAAGAATTGTGGATGAAGAAGTTGTAGCACATTGAACTATCATAGTAGAAAATATAAAATCAAACCAACACATGGGAATTCATTCCATTAATAATAATCTTATGAGATTGATAAGCAACAATACCATGAAGTATCCATATTCAGATCAATTTCCATTTTATGATTTCATTCATTGTAATTTTTATCTGATCCCTCCCATGTAAGAAGTTGTCATTCCTCCATTAAATATCATCAAATCGAAAAATATGTTTTGGGAGATGATTTCCTATTTGGTACATTTCATCCCAATGACTAATTCTTTAATAGTTATGTTTTAAATCACATGATGATGGATTTTGAAGGGGGGTTGTCATGATTTGGAGCCTAACACACACAACTATATATCAATATTGGGGATTTTAGTATAAAATATGTTGTCTTAAAGGTTAAACATATAGGATTTTTGATTAGGTTGATTCCTTATTAAGGAATAGGGATAGATCTTCTTGGTGCAGTGCACAATCACATATTTTGTGGATTATTTGATGTAGATTGTCCTGTAAAAAGATATCTAGGTTTCCCAAACCCAATATTATTGAAAACAATTATGATTTTAGTACAAGAAAGATATTGAGGTATAGAAACAAACACATTTCATAAGATTTATGGTGGGTTCAACATTAATCTATGGAAGACTGAGAATATCTATGATGTATTGATTTTAAGGGTTACGTACAATGAATTTATCCCCTAGTAATATTGTTATGATGTATAATTCACTCATCCTAATGAAAATAATTTTATCATCATGGAAAATAAATCCCTAGGTAAGGACACATACCCTATTGTAAACAACCATTGACATTAGTGTGTTGAGTTATTTTCAAGAAGTTTGGTAATGAAACTCTTTTAAAGAATCCCAAGTCCTTACCATAATGGGAATTCCATAGGGAAGAGGGTGTTCAATGGACAATTTTTGAAGAGGTGTAATTCAATGAATAGTGAAATTTAGACACCTCATAGGCCCATTATCTTATAAAATTATATAAATTCTTTGAAATATACCCAAGAAGGTTCTTATTTCCCATTTTAGAAAAAAGGATTAATGGTTTCCATCATGATGATGATGATAATAATGGATGGTGGAAGACATATCTGATTGGGTGTTTTGGTGTTGGATATATTGTATCATAAAATTCTATATATGTATAGATTAACAAACACATATAGCATATTAATCCCCTTACAAGAGTTTTTGGGTTGGATGGGTTTACACATGGGTGATTTGTGTACAACAACACAAAGGCCATTACTAGTTCCCTTCTCAAGACTTTTATCCCAAATAAAAGTGTTTCCAGTCCAAAAAAATTGACGAATTGGGAGATTAAGAGAACACAAAACTAAAATTACTATTTTTTTTGTGTTATTCCATGGAGATCATAGACATGTGAAATCACTAATAATGGAAACAGAAATCCCAAATCCAGATCTTAACTGATATCCATTCGTTATGACCATTTATCCACAAAAATTAATAGAAAAATATTTTGTGATTGGAATATGTCATACCAAATCAAGAGAAGGTTTTCAGGAATTTAGATGAAACTCCAGGATCCTCTTTAGGATCATTCAATAATGAATCCCATCGATTATACCCAACTCTAGGTTATGTTCACATGGGAGATAACTCATGTTAGGGTGAACTTCACTCATTATATAATAGGCATTAGCTTCTCTAATGTCTATACCGATTAAGGTGATCCAAGATTTAGATAAGTGAATATTCCATCTTCTTTAGACGAATATCTAGTAAAACAATTATGATCCACTATAGAACCATGAATGTTTAGTGTATTTGGATACTAGATATATAATACTTTTATTTTATGAAATATATTCAATGTTTATTACATAGAAAAATTCTTAGGTATACCCAACCAAAATCTATTTTCATAACCCTGGGAAAGAAGAAAAATAAGAAAGGTTAAGATCAGATGATAAATAATGGTATATAAGGGAGATATCAACCAATAATCATACTTGAGAATAATATAATAATAGGGGTGTTATATAATGATCATAAATTACAATGTTTATTCCCAAACTAATGCAGATCCTAAATATGATTCATGGAATAAAATATAATAAAAAAGTCAATATTTAAACAAGTATGGAATGATTGATAATTAATCATAATCCATGAGTTCATAACATATGCATAAGAATGTTTTAAAGCATAATCATATAAATTTTTTAATATGTTTAAATATAAATAGTTTTATATATAATTTTATGGACATGAAATTAGGCCCCCATACAAACATCTAAACATGAAAACTAGGTCCTTGTATAAACTAATGGACATGAAATCAATGTCCATGCATAATCTTATGGAAATTAAAACAAGGTCCATGTATAAACTTATAATCATCAAAACTAATACAATTCATAAACATGTTAAAATGAAATTTTATTCATTCAGAAAAAAAAATCTCGTATATTATCAATATTTTAAAAAATCCCTTATAGGGCTATATAATTATGTACCCATCAGCCACATAATGAAAATTATAAAAGTGTTCCCCAAACTATAATAAAAATATTCATCAAAGAAATACCCATGTAATGTAAATGTATTTTATAATCATTAAATTATTTCACCATAAAATAAAATATAGAAAAGTAATGAGTTTTATAAAGGTTTCATCATAACATAACTAACCCATTGGAAAAAATTAGTTTCATAAATCATTCTTTAATAATAATTATTATCCATAATAATATTTAATGTGGATAGTATTATTGGTTGATATACCTAGTAAATCATAATTAAAAAATAATAATGTTATCATAGATGTAAAATTCCTTTTCAATATTATTCAAATTTTGTGAGGAAAACAACTTTTCACCTTCAAAAATCTTATTGAGAATTACTTTTTTTACAAATATAAAGGAAGGAATTTTATTTGAATGAAAACATATAGGATATTAAATTAAACCTTAAAATAATTTAGTGGTCATGAATTTATGAAATTTCCTTCATGTCATTTATGTTAAAACAACAATTCTGTTCAAATTTTCGATAAAAATTAAAAAGGACCTCGTTAAATAAAGAAAAGAAGATTCCTTTTAATTTTTTTAAAAAAGGTAAAAAATGTTTTAAAATGATATTAAAAACATCATATTATAATATTAAACAAATTTTTGGAGAACATAGTCATGGAAGAAAAAGGAATTTTTTCTAAAGAGATAAATAATATTCATTTTCCATAAAATAACTTTTTTGGTATCTTGAGTGCACTGAAAAGTGAAAAATGAAAGGAAAAAAGTTAATATCTAGAATTAAACAATGTTTAATTAATATAATGATATTATTAAGATATAATTTATAAAATATCTTCATTGGAAATGTAATTATAAATATTCTTGATAAATAATGAGATTGTAACATAAATCCCTTACCTCAATTCTAGTATTTCATTGTAGATGTTTGAAACAATTATGAAATAAATATATGTTTATTATAGAATTATTATAGAATAATTTCATTTATATATCAGGTAATATTTTATTTAGTTATAACATATTTTCTCCCATTTATTAATTTTTTTATTAAAATCATTGTACCAGAATATAACAACTTCGTTTGACATGTATGTTTTAGTTTATCAGTCTCGATACTTGTACATTAATCAAGTTTGAATCCTATATATAATTTTAATCAACAAAGAAATATCATATATTATATACATACATATATTCCTATATAAATGTTAGATACATAAAAATTATATACATGGTTCATGGAGATGGTTGGTCGTACGTACGTATGAAAACTATTTTCAATTGTTGAGAGATGGAATGAAGTAAATTAAAATAATTATTAAACATTAATGTATAATAATTATATAAAATAAATCATTTATACTCATTAAATATATCCACATTACCATCCATGTAAAATAGAAATGAAAACAATGACTCAAATCACTTTGTGGTGGTGGAAGTCCACATGTACACATTAACGATGTTATCGTTTTCCATTGCATGGGAAGGTAATATGTTAGATATAATATTATTATTATATAAGTATATTTATATCACAAATATCATATATAAATATTAAATCCAATATAATAACCATCCATATAATTTTTTTCTGAAAAATAAATTTCAATGCTACGTGGAGACGGTAAGTTGTATATACGGATAAGCGAAGTTATGATTTTCTATATAATTAAAATAAGCTGGGTAATGGTTTTTTCATCATAATATTAAATTATATTCATCTTTATTAATAATAATTTTTTATTTTATTATGTAAACCATTTATTTATAGGATATTGAACAGTTAATAAAACTGAAAACAGTTAGTTAATGGTGATACATCTTTATTGAGAATCCTCATTTGGAATCCACCTTAATCCTTAAAAGATTGGAATTTGGGGAAGTACATAATATAAATGGAGTGATTAAGGAATATATTATGATATTAGGGTAGTTAGTTTTACTAATATATGGCATAAACATTTTTAATAATGAAGGAGAAGAGGTGCTCATTTAAAAGTTATAGGAGGGAACTCTAAGAATTAAAAAAATATTAAATTAAAATCAATTAATTTTACCCAAAAAAATAGATCCAAATTGATATAATTTTAATGTAATAATTTCTTATAATTTCATTCATACAATAAATTTTTTAATTTTTTTTATTATCTTGTCACCCTTATTTCTTATTTTAACCCCAATTAAATTATTTCACAATTAACATGATAATAATAATCTTTAAACATTATGGGTAATTAATGTTACTATAAAACGAAAAGTGTCCCATAAATGGACCATGATTGATATTTTAAATTATCTTAAATTCATTTTTTAATTATTTATTTTAAATTTTAAAAAATTTATAAAAAAATTTTTGTTATTAAATAACTTCTAGGTTATGCTTGTAACTATTAATTTATTATGACTTTAAAAAATGACATTAGTGTAATTAGAATATAAACATATAAAAATTATCAAATATGTTATATATGTATATTTTAAATTCACCGTATAGTGTTACTTTACCACACCAAATTAGCTTTATAAATTTAAAAATCCATTACTTGATTGTTGGACTTATTACACAAACAATTTGTCAGAACTATTGTAGATTTGAAGGTAAATAATTCATCATAGAGAATAAAAATAAATTTAAAAAATAAAAAATTTAACTAAATTCATTATAAAGTTTTTAATTCAATTAATACGTACATTTAATCACATTTATGTCTTGAAAAGAAATTTAATATGCCTTTTTGACTTTTTTAGCCATAAACAAGCATTATATAAGTATTTGGATGAAAATTATGTTATATAACTCCAATATTTTGAACTATTAATAAAAATAACATTTTATAATTAATATTTACTAAAAATTTCATTAAAATTATTTTCCATCTCCATTATTATCTTTAAGATACAAAATTTTATTTTTCCAATGTTTTGCAAGCACTTCATCAGCAATAAAAATAATATTAATATTTATCATGAAAAAAACTAAAATTTACATTTTTCTAATTTTTTATATAAGAAAATTTTAATATATTATGATACATGATTATTTATATAAATAAACAATTTTTCACATCTATTACTTTTAAATAACAAAAAAATATATCTCATTTCATAAAAACTACATTTTTTACTATTAACAAAAAATATAACATCTTCACAAAAATATTAAAAACTTGTAGTAGAATATATTTGAAATTATTTATCCAAAAATGAATTCAATTCAATATATATAAATTCATATATGTTTTAGAAATTAATTTTCGTATATTTATGTTAAAAAATTAATGAAGGATTGTTCAAAAAAAGTTCTGTTTTTATGTAAAAAGATGAACTTATACTAAAAATAAAGTATGAAGATGATTCCTATGTATTGGATTATATTATTTATATATAAATTATTATTTTCTTAATTTAAGAAAAAATTAATGTTGTAATTATACTTTTTAAATAAAATAAATGATAGTTTAACAAAAAACGTATATTTTCACTATTCACAGAAAAACAATGTTTTCATAATAATCCCAAAATTTCACTATATGATAATTTTTATATAATTATTTAAAAAATGATATCCTTTTTATCAAATAAAATTTCTAACAGTTACAAAATTAAATTTTAATATTTCCTCAAAGAAAGCAATAAAATACCATTTTTAAAGAAACCATTTATTGAAGAATCAAATTACATTACCAAAAATTGATTTCTTAATTCCTAAGAATATATAAATAAATTTCAATTAATTTGGAACCATATATATATTTCATAATTTGGTTAGTTATATTTGTAACCATCAATTCAACGAAATTTTTATAAAAATCCTAAAATAATAAAATTTTATTTTCCATTTAATCTCAATGTTGCATGTTGCATAAACTATAGAATGTTTTGTTCTATAGAAATATTTTATTGTAAAATTATCTTCCAATGTAAAAAAATAGATTCATCTCGATGTGAAATTGTGCTCAATAATCAATTTTTTATATTTTAAAAATATTTTATTGGAAACCCACACTATAATGAGGATTAATAAAACATTCTATTGAATAGATGAATATAGAAATAAAATATATGTATTGAATAACACATAACTAGGGTTCCAAAAAGGGGAAAATTAATGGGAAATAATCGATATTTAGTAAAAAAATAATTCCCAAATAATGTTAGAGAGTCACAGAGGACATTAATCAAAAGAAAGTTAATGATACAAAGAATATAAATGAATGAGTTTTGAAAAATAAAATTGATTAAACATAAATGAATCCAATATGACAAAATTTTCTTATATACCTTAGTTATATTTGAGATATTATTTTACTATTATAATAGACTACACATGGAAAATATATTAACTTGATTTATTCTCATTTTAATTTCACATTTCAATCTGTTTGTTTTGATTTGATCAATTTCACTTCTATCTCATCTTATATTATAATAAATGGATATTAAAAATGAATTTTTCATAACTAAAGATGTAAAATAACATTTCAGAAATCATAAAATCCAAATTTATTTATGTGCACCTCCAAATATTTACTAAAACCGAACATATTGGCATAAGTTATCCAATAGAAGAATTTTTTTCTAAAACCATTACAATAACACAAAAAATCAACATCATACATTTTATGTGTAATTAACCTTATGGAAAATCTAAAATATGTTTGAATAATATTGATATCAAATTATTATAATTATTTTATTTCATATCCATCCATGATCAATTTAACAATTAACAAGAAATATTTTTAATCACTTATAAAGTTGGTAACAAAATTTAAATAACATAATTATATTATCTCATAAATATATTAATAATTTCTCAAAATAAAGTTAAAATAAAATCATATATTCTTGTAAAATACAAATAACCCTGTATTATTTAAATAAGAATCAATCATATAGAAAATTAATTCCATTAGAGGTTTGGGCTCATCATTTCACCAGTATAAAATCACAGGTTTATTCAAAATATCAAATATGATATCCTTATTTAAGAAATTTATATGTAATAAATGTTCAGAGAGATAATGAATACTCATAATCACATATAATTTCACTAAATAATTATCAATAATATTTTCATAGGCCTCATACATACAAATATGAACATGGAATCCCAAACTATGGATTGGAGGATAAGTGTTTATAATTACCATGATAGCATTTAGCTATTAGGATTTCATAATATTTCCCATTGATCTTTGACTATAATGGATATTGTGGTTTATTATCCTCATTATACCATGTATTTGGGAATTTATTCACATAGTTCACAAAGATATTTTATTTATTACACTTATGTGTGGATAGTTTATTCTGTAGAGGTCACTCTATATTCACTTAATTGACAGAGCACCTCACATCACTTCAATATTATTTTTATCAGGGGAATGGATTCCCACAATTGAATCATATTCTTATTCCTTTCATGAATTATCCTACTCTCTACATAAATTATTTTTAAAAAGTAGGTGGTGGAAAGTTTTTCTTCCCTCCATGTGACATAAGAAATAAACTTCAATGAATATTCATCTTATTTTGATTATCACAGAAAAGATGTAGGTTTCCTACTTCTATTTCCACTTTGAGTGAACATAAAATGATTTCATCACTGCTTCTGAATTACATTATGGATACTTACCTTTGAAGAATTTGTATCATCCCATTATAGAGTCAATAAATCTTGATATCATGGTTAATGATAAATCTGTATGTTTACCTCACATGTCTTGTAAAAGTTTCATCATTAGTATGGATGGATTCATCGTACTCCTATTTCATCTCTATAAATTACCCCCTATTTTTTAGTTTAAAGATTCCAATGAATGTAATTATTGAGGTATACCATTTTAAACACATTACATTCCTTGAAGTTTATTTATTATTATTTCATTGTATTCTTAATAGGATTTTACAAATTATCAGCTTATACTTCCAAGTTAAAACCTTCTAAGATGGAATTTTCGTATTTTAAACACCATAGAATAAAAAAATCTTTTCCATCACATTGATTTAATTCACTATAACCAGTGGTTTGGTATACTCATATATTTAGGCTGGACTTTTTCAAATAAAATATTCCATGGAATGTTTCTCCTTACTTGTTCCATTCATATGTTTAACCTGATCTTCATTTCTAGTCATATTATGAGACAATTGACTGGGAAGAGTAAAAAAAGAGTGAATCCATAATTCTAAGAAATTTTTTCTCCAGAGTGTGGTCATTTAATTTTCTATCACATTCATTTTTCATCGTATTTCTTTAGGTGACAACCATTGACCAGGACCAAAAAATATTGAGTGAACAATAATAATCATAGTGAGATATGATACAATCATAAAAAATAATTAATTAATATATCTAAAAAATGACACATTACATTAAATATATGACATCATAGGTATATACTAGGACACCTATTGATATCATCTATTCAAATCCTTCATAGTGGTTCATATAAAAAAATTTAATTAAAAAAATAATATCCCACTGGTGTTTCAAACTATGCTTGTAGTAAGATCCCACTCACCATGCACCAAGATGATGATTGAGATATACATGAATAACTATTTTTAGTGGTATTACCCTTAGGTGAATCTATTCAAAACCCATAACCTTATGTAATATCCATAGAAGGATGTATTTCAAGGCAACCTTTAAAATATATATCTTACCAGAATTGTAGAATTATATCTTATTTATTAGATAATCCATATGGTTTAATTGATATTTTCTAATTCTATACTGTATGGAATAAATAATACCTTCTCTGATACCAATAGAAGTGACCAATGTTTTATATGAATAAATATTTAATATTTTTATATGAATAATATGTAAGTAACATTTCAATTCATAATAAAACCACAATGTTTTAGTGTGTTTGGAGACTAGATACATAATCCTGTTATTTAATTAATGTTATTCAACATTACCCACATAAAACACTTCTTGTGTATAAAATACATAAAACCATTCTTCTATACTAGGGTAAAGAGAAAACAAAATAAAGGGTTAGATCAGATACCAGTATGGTTAAATAATAGTTATATCAAATAATGATCATATATGAGCATAATATAGTAGTATGGGTATGATATTATGATCATAAATTACAGTGTTCGTTCCCAATCTAACCTATATCATAGTCACAAGTCTTGTAATAATACATTATCATACTAAAATAAAATATTCAAAATATTATAGAATCATCAATTTCAATCCTGAGATATGAGTGTATAACATAGTTTCATTAATGTTCATAAAAAATAAGCCTTTTAATGTCATGGAAATTTATAAATAGAAATATGTTCCCTCATAATGGTATAGATATGAAAGTTAGCTCTCATTTATACTTATGGAAACCAATTCCAACTACATTGATATTATTATGAATCAAAAACTAGGGTTTTACATAAACTTGTAATGATAAAAACTATGCATATGAATAATCTTATGTACACGAAAATGAGGTCCACACAAAAAAATTTGAACATCTAATCTGGTTCATGCATAATATATTTAACTCATAAATTATCAATATTTACCCAATGCATTAGAGTGATATATAATTTTCTTCCCAACCATCACATATTGAGAGTAAACCATATCTATTTTAGGAGATCACAAAACATTCATTATATTATAACCCATGGAATGTAAATGGGTTTTATAAATATTTCATCAATTAATCCTAACTTAACCCGTGTAAAGAAATAGGTTTTATAAAGGTTTTATCATAACTTATTTAACCCATAAACGAAGCAGGTTTGACAGTATCATCCCAAAATCATCATTATAATCCATCCAAATAATTAAAGAGGTTGGTATTATTGAATTATATCCCCAGTAAAGAATATATAACATCAAATAATGTTTTTATAGATAAAAATCTATTAAAATATAACTAAAATATTTTAAAAAAAATACCATTTTGAATTTGAATTCACATATTTAAAATCAAAAAATTCAGTATATTAACTATAATATTTCCTTGGAAAATAATATGGTAAAATTATAATATAATATTCAAAACATTGATTTGTTATTATATTAAATAATTATATTTAATCATGTATGTTATGAAAATATTTCATTCACATTAATTGAAAGAAGTCAAAAGTATGTATGTTAGACAATGATAAAAAGATTCCTCCTAATCCATTTTGTAAAAATAAAAACATGGGTAAAAGTAAATTATTCAGACATAGGATAAAAATAAAAACATTCTGTATTTTTTTTTAAACATTTATAATGATTAAAAAGGATTTTCATCCGAAGAGTGAAATAGGGTAAGTTTTCTTCAAAAATATTCTTTTGGTCTATTGATTTCTTACATAGTAAATAAATTAACAGAAAACGTAGAATCTACTAGAATAACCATATGATAATAAATATCATGTAATTATTCAAAAGTAGGTTATAAAAATAGATCATTGTAAATTTCATGCAAAAAAAATCAATATATAAAATGATATTTTAATATAAATCCCTAGCTCCATGTCTTTCCTTTCTTCATACACATTCAAAAATCCCATATAATAAATATATATTTATTATAAATTTATTTAGTAATAATACTAATATAAATAT
The DNA here is from genome assembly GCA_963277665.1 of Viscum album. Classification (NCBI taxonomy): domain Eukaryota; kingdom Viridiplantae; phylum Streptophyta; class Magnoliopsida; order Santalales; family Viscaceae; genus Viscum; species Viscum album. Next base: position 1,889,573,373 of record OY728165.1, on the reverse strand, counting down.
ATATAACATATATCATTTAATTTTATTACAATATCACAATTTTATTAAGAATTTGATACAAAAATTATTGTTCTTATTGATAACTACATTATTACTCATGTATTTTCAGTTCAGTACTCCCATTCCTTGAACACTGAAAACGGGTCCACCATCTCAAGTGTTTTAATCATGATATTAATATATTATATATTTGTAATATATATATATATATTCATTCATCCATAAAAGTTATAGATAGAAAAATGTATTACACCATTCCTGGAGATGATAGGCCATACGTACACACAAACACTATTTCCACACTTTGATGAAAAGAAAAAAATAAATGTAAATAAAATTAAACACTATGAAATAATTATTATATAATATTTAAAAAATATTCATTAAATCTATCCTTATTACTATCCATGTAATTAATAAATGAAAAAAAACTAAACACTCTAATTTATTGAGGTGGTAGTCCACAAGTTCATATGGGAAACATTATAATTTTCCAAATGATGGGAAGGTAAGATGATAGATATGATATTATAATAATATAATAATAATTACTTAACAATTATCATATATAATAATTTAACCAATCATAATAATCATCCATGTAATGTGGTGATAAAAAATGATTTACAATGTGACTTATGGATGTTAAGTTGTACATGCGGATGTTCTTATTTTAAATTGGCTGGATTGAAGGAAGATAATAGTTCTTCCAACCCCATAATTAAAAAATTATTTTCAAGATGATTATTTTTTTATTTTATAATGGATACCATATATACATTTTAGGTAGTATAATGAATTAAATTGAAAATTACCAGTTAAGTGTTATACCTCTTTGTTAAGAAATCATTTTTTGGCACACAACATAAACCCTGAATGAATAGTCTTTAGAAAAAAAGCTCTAATGTGTGGTTAATGAGTTAAGGATGATATTATATCTGTGTTTTTTAGATATAATGATTAAAAATTGTGAATAATTAATGATACAAGGTAACAATTTTAAACTGAGCGGAGGGGCACTCTTTTAAAACCTAAAATACTAAATTAATAAAAATTAATTTTCATTGAAAATGTCTAAATATTTATTTAATTTAAATATATGATTAAAATTTATTTACAAAAATTCATCCAATAAAATTTGGATAGGTTTAGAATATTATTTTACCCATATCTCATGTATTAACCTATATTAACCGTTTTTATAATTACACTAATAACATTTTTTCCGTATTTAGGGGCCAAGAATGTCACAATAAAAGGACATGTGACTCATAAATGGGAAATGTATTATATATTAAACCATATTACATTCATGCAGCTGAATCTATGATATTTAATAATTTTAAATCATTTAATAAATATTTTTTATATAATATCGCTTATGTTATTTTAGGAAATGTTTATATAATTAGACATTAAAATCAACAAAAAAGAAAAGTAATTCAAATATAAAAATATAAAATTGCACTGATATTTTATATTTATGTAAAAAATTCATGGGACACTATTACTAACCCAAAAAATAGTTTTATTATTTTTAATATGTCTTAATTTATTTTTCTACTCCTTCCACAAGCACTGCATTGGTGTACCATAATCATTTAATGTTATTATTTGATGATACAATTTTTAGAATAAATTAAAAAAATTAAATAAATAAATAAAGTCCAAAATAAAATCTTATATTCATTAAATATACATAGTTACTAAAATCTATGTTATTACAACATATATAATTTGTCATTTTGACCTTTCTGGCCTTGCCCATGAATTTCCAAAACATTCGGATAAGATTCTTGTTTTATAACTCAAAAAATAAATTATATCAATAAAAAAAATTATAAATAATATTTAATATTTTTTTTAATTTTTTTCTTATCCATTATTATCATAATCATACCAAATTATACTTTTTAAGTTCCTCACAAGAACTATGCTGACCCTGTATATGAATTTCCAATTTAAATTGAACTATATTCAAATTTATGTCATATGAAGTATTTTTAATTTATATTGGTATTATATTATCATAATTGATATTATAAATATCTTTAATAAAACAATTTGTCATATTTATGTCCTGGTAATGTCATAAAAGATACCATATCTCATAAAAACAGTCTCTTTTTATTTTTCACTAAAAATATATCTTCTTCAAAAAAATATAAAAAATTACTACAAGGATAAATTCTGAAATGATATATCCAAAAATTATTTCCATTTAATATAATTAATTAACTAAAAGTGATATCAATTAATTTTAATATAAATTCATAAAATTCAATGAAAATTTATTTTTAGACAAATGTGATTTTAAACAAAAGCATGAAATTTTACCAAAAATTAAAGTATAAAGATGAACCAAATTAATTTTATTTTATTTTTTCTAACAGAATATTTCTTATCATAAGTTAAAACAAAATGCAAATCATAATGTTAATTTTTAAAGGATGTGATAGTTTAAAAAAAGTTATATTTCAATATTCACTTAAAATCAATCTTTTTAGAAAAATTTCAAATTTTCAGGCAAATATAATTTTGAAATGCTGAAATAAAAAATGATATCCATTTTTAGAATAATGTTTCAAAAAATTTGATAAATTATTTATTATATTCACTAACAGAAAGTAATGAATTCCATTTTTTATGAAAACATATTTTAATAAAATAACAATAATTTATTAAAAAATATATAATTATTCCCAAATAAATTATAAATAATATTTTTATGAGGTCCTTTATATATATGTTATAGTTTGATCACTTATATTGATACCCTCAAATTATTTGGTTTTTTTATAATCATCATAAAATAAAAACATTTTGTTCATGTGTAAAGCTCGATGTGAATTATTATATATGATATCTGTCATATAGTTCTTTTAAAATATTTGGGTGTGATAGAAATTATTGATTTTAGTCATATTAGAGTATTCAGTTTGATATATTGGTGCTTAATTACATTGATTTGTGGATGGTGGTCAAGGATGATGTCACAGAAGAATCAACGGCACAATTGATTTTGATTCTAGGAAATAAACCATCTTGTAGTATACTTATAATGACCAAACCTTAAACATTACATAATCTGGAATTAAATGAATAATTCACATTGAGTATCTTTTCAGGTTTAGAGTTTTAGAGAATTAGGCCGTAACTATTACATTACATATCAAAAATTACAAGATAGACACTTCTACTCAGTTTCAATTTTTCCATAAAATAAAAACTCTTGAAAAAAAGATTCATGTCTAGTCCCTTGTTTTTTACAGCATGAATTTTCCTTGATACTATCCTTGACCCTATTCATCTTTAGGTCATGTGAAAAACATTTCAAAACTTCTGATGAGTATAAAAAGCTCAGTAAGGGTTATAAAACAAATAAAGAAAACATTAGTCCATCATTTCATACATAACATAAGTTCTTTAACATGCCTCATGAAATCATAAGATTTATGAATAACACATAGAAAACATAAATCATAAAGATAACTTGTGGCATCCATATCATACATACATTGTATTTATCACAGCTATGTAAGGAGTTACACTAGAAATACCCATCACACTATATTCCTTAAATCTCTTAGTATAAATATTCATGTTTACCTCCGTCATGTTACCCAATGCACTCGAGAGCTATCTCAGGATCACCCTCCCTAGATTTATCACAAAACCACCCGTATAGGTAATAATGCCCAAGAACCATAACATATTCGTAACACAAAAAACAAACATAAAGGAAAGATAACATTTCCACATTTCAATCACAATATATTATTTAAATATATTGACATAACAAATCCATTATCAAATCCATTTTCAATACCAAAATATGTAAAAGAGTATATGGTATTTATTTTCCTTTTAAAAAAATTATGGCTTATTAAGAAAGCCAAAGATCAAATAATACTCGCGGTGACGGAAAGGTCGTTGTCAACACATACATTAAAAGAAACATTCTTTTTTGTAGTTTAGTAAAACTCATTGTAGAAAAATATTCCCTTTGAATGAAAAAAAAAATCAAAGGTGCTTATACATCATATAAATGAAAATATTGTATTAAAACAAAATATGCCTCAATGAAAGGAGATTGAGACGAAGTCCCTTACATCATGTCTGACTTGACCATTTCATTCTTTAATCTCCTGAATAATAAACTAAAGTTAATTTTTACTTGCATAAGAACATTTTTAAAGTTTATTATTCCTTTAATATCACTTATTACAATGTTATAAACATTATGTAATCATTTAAGTTAATAATGGTCGTTTTGTCGATATTTGGTACTTGAGCCAAAAATAATTTTCTTATAATTACAAGTTGTTCACGTGGTCAAAAGTTCATTATATGTAGAACAATATTCATGATATAGATATCATATATATCATGTATATACATGTATTTATAATTTTACATAAAATTTGGAGATAAGAAATGAAATTCACCATTCATAGAGATGGTAAGCCATACGTACAGACGAACACAACTTTCATTTCTATTTATTATTTTAATGGAATTAAAACATAATGATACATATTTATATTATAATTTAAGCATAATATTTTATATAATATCATTAACTCTATCCTTTATATGTACAACTAATGGCATTAACAAGTCATATCACTTTGAGGGGGTGGTAGTCCACACTTCCTCAAATGAAATAATCGCATTTACCCATAATGGAATTCATAAAGGTATTCTTTAAACGAAAAATATAGAAGAATTAAGAAAACATAAAAATAATATATATCATATATAAATATGGTTCCATATTAATTCCCACCATGAGAGGCGGTAGGAGATAACTGAACAACCATCATTTCGTGAGACGTTAGTTTTCCATCCACAGAAACAGTATGTTCTTCACCCATTAAATGGAGGTGTGTGTAAGTGTAGTTTGAATCCTTCACATAAAAATATTCTAGTATTTTTAGGATACTGGTTTTGTTGTAAAATAAATGAATAAAAAGAGTTTAGGGGTTTTAAAAGTAAAATAAAAGAAATGAATTTAAGAGAAACTGTTACCTTTAATTCGGGTAACTCCCTTTTGTTTGAATCAAAAGGACTTCTTGAAATGCCTTATGCCTAAGTTAAGGATTCTAGGTGGAAGATAGAGATCATTAGAGCCTATTTGGATAGAGTTTGTACAATCCAAGGGTCTTGAGAGGTGTGAGTAATGGGTTATAAGTGGTGTCCTCTTATAAGGGAGAGGGGCTATTTAAGAAAGTGTGAGAATATTATTTTATTATATAATGATTTTCGGTTTCCAAAGATCCAAAACTTATTAAAGTAGAAGATAATATGACTCATGGTCTAAATAAAATCATCAAATAGGAATAGGATATTTTTTAGATATTATTTTAATCTTTATAATCTTATTTATTTAAATCATTTATTAATGCGGTAAACACTATATCATTATTGTGTCATAAATAATATTATTTATTTGATGTCTAAAAATTATAAAAAAATACCATGATATATGAAATATTTTTATATTTCCAGTTAATATTTATAGTCGAGATGATAACTTATATAACCCCATTGTAAACATTTATTTACTAAAAGATATTTGTTTTTGTCATTTTTTGTCTTTACTTTAAATTGATTATTCTAAAGTGTCATTATCACTCTTAAGTGGCTTTATGGGGTCCCAAATTCGACCTAAGGATTCCCATGGTTATTCATGACTCATCCAATAAGTTTAAGACAATTGTTAAGGTAATTTTGTATTATTATGATATTATTTTTACCCTGAATTACCATATTTACCTTTAACCGCGGTAAATAAAAGTCAACAATTACTATTCACCAAAAATTATTTTCATCTTATTGAACCACATTTTACTTAAAAATAACAACCATGTATGTCCAATTTTTGAAATTCAATTTACATAAGTGGTAAATTTTAATTTCAATGAAAAAGTTAGTTTTTTAACTACTACTTAGGGGTTTAACTATTCATCAAAAATTGATGTTTTTCAAAAAACTGTTGAAAATTTAGCCTAATATATATTTGATATTCAGAATTCAAAAATGATGTCTATTTTAACAAATTCAAAACATAGAATTTGTATTAATAAATTTATAATTAATTCTCATTGTCAAAACAGAAAGCGTGTTTTTAAGAAATATTAACTATCAAAAGATTGTGTCTTGTTTATGTGAAATTTCAAAGTGAAATTAATTCCAATGACCAACATTGAATTAAATGGTAAAAATATAATCTAATTGAACTTTAAAACTAATTAAAAATATAATAAACAATAAGACTAAATAATATTAAAAGGCAGTTTTGAATTAAAATATAGTATTTTCAACTATTTATCAAAAAATGAATTTTATCAGAAAAATACCAAAAATTTACCCAAAGTAAATCTTGGTGTCCCAATTCTGAAGAAAAATTTTATTTTTTATATTAGAACATATAAATGTGACCAAAACCATATTTAAATAGGTTTCGTCATCAAAAGGCGGTAAATCTACCTTTTAAAGAATATTAGTGTATTTGTGCTTAAAATTAGATAAATTCACATTTTAAGCCACTAAAATTTATTGGATAAATGTAAAAACATTTAACAAACATGTATAATCATATTGTAGTTAGTACTATTCATTCCCTCCAATAAAATGGCTAGGAGTTAACTACATTTAAAATTATATTATTATATTATTATTGTACAATGTATGATTTCAAAGAAAATTGTTGTTGCATATCAGGTACCCCATCGAGCATATCGACCCCTTTAAAGTAAAATTAATATTTAATTCACAAATATGAATAATTATGAAAATGAATTATTCCTTTATTTACCTGGGATGTTATATCCTTCCCCCCTTTTGGAAATTGTGTCCTCACAATTTTATTCACTTATCAAATAAATGGGGGTATTTATCCCTTATAGAATTTTCAGATTCCCATGTTGCCTCTTCAACCATATAGTTTTTCCACAAAACCTTTACCTGGTGATTTACCTTCTTCCGAAACACTTGCTCTCTTCAGTCAAGAATCTGGACTGGTTGTTTCTCATATGAGAGATTATCTTCCAACTGAACTACCTCTGAACTTAAAACATGAAATGGATCTAGCATATACTTTCTCAACATTGAAACATGAAAAACATTGTGTACTTAGGATAAACTTGGAGGTAAATCCACTCTGTAAGAAACTGATCCAACTTTATCTAGGATTTCATAGGGTCCATTAAACCTTAGACTCAACTTTCTTTTCTTACCAAAACACATCACACTTTTCCAGGGAGAAACTTTGAGAAAGACATGATCAACTAACTCAAAAAAAGATTCTTCCTCCGATTATCCGCATAACTTTTCTGTCTACTCTGATTTGTTCTCATGTTCTTCTGAATCAACTGAACTTTTTCTACCATATCTTCTACCAATTCTAGTCCCATCAGCTTCCTTTTACCTACTACATCCCAAAATGATGGAGTTCGACATCGCTTTACATATAATTCTTCAAATGGAGCCATCTTTATACTGGAATGAAATCTATAATTATAAGAAAATTCGACCAAAGAAAGAGGTTAGTCCCAACTTCCTTGGTAATCCATTGAGCAAACATGTAACATATCCTCCAAGGTCTGAATTGTTTGTTTTGACTTCCCATCTGATTGCAGATGAAAAGTTGGACTAAAATTTAATTCAGTACCCAAAAACTTCTAAAGGCCTTTCCAAAAGTTAGAAGAAAACCTGGGATCACGATCAGATACAATGGAGAGGAAAACATCATGAAACATGACTATCTCTTTAACATACAACTGAGAAAGTTGATCTAGAGACAAAGTATCTCGAATAGGAAAAAATGAGCAGATTTAGACACCCGATCTATAATAACCCGGATTTCATTATTACCTTGAGATGTCTTCAGTAATACCACAACGACTTCCATGGATATATTTTCCCATTTCCACTCTGTCACTGGTAAATACTGAAGCATCCCTTTCGGTAACTGCTGATATTCTTTAACCTACTTACAAGTCAAAAACTTCACAGTAAAATTAGTAATATCTCTTTTCATTCCATACCACCATTAATACTCTCGAAGATCTCTTTACAAATTATTACTACCATGATGAACTGAAAACGGAGAACTATGAGCTTCACATAACAACTCATTCTTCAAATGTGAATCACAAGGCACACATAATATTTTCCCAAACCTCAAAACACAATCATTATCAATGTTAAATTCAAGAAACATACCATTTTGAACCAACTCTACCTTTTTCTGCAACTCATTGTCGTCCTTCTGTGCTTGCTTTATTCTATCTGATAGAGATGATTTCACTGAAACCTAAAACAAAATAGAATAATTTCCTACACTAACAACTTCTATGCCAATTTTCAACAAATTAAAAACCAATGGATCTCGTTCCAAACGTATCATGGTCAATGAAGCATTACTTTTTCGAGTCAAAGCATCATCCACTTTATTTTCCTTTCCTGGGTGATAATAATTTGTGCAATCATAATCCATGATTAATTCCAACCATCTCTTATGTCTCATGTTAAATTATTTCTGATTGAATATATACTACAAACTTTTGTGGTCAGTATATATTTCAAATTATTCTCCAAACAAATGATGCCTCCAAATTTGTAAAACGAAAACAACAGCAACTAATTCCAAATCATGTGTAGGGTTATTTAACTCATGAGTGTTCAACTGACATGAAGCATAAGCAATTACCTGATCATTATGCATAAGGACACAACAAATTCCATTCAAAAAATCATCACTATAAATAACAAACTCACCATTTCTAGAAGGTAGTGTAAAAACTAGAGCATTCCCCAATCTTATTTTTAATTCCTGAAAACAATCATCAAATTCTTTTGTCCAAATGAACTTAACACATTTTCAAGTTAACTTAGTCATTAGACTAGGTAAACATGCAAAATTTTCAACAAACCTCTGGTAATAACATGCCAAACCCAGAAAAACTGTGAATCTCAGTAATATTTATGGGCCTTGGACAATCTTTAACAACTTTTGTTTTAGAATGATCAGCAGTTATGCCATTTTTTGAAATAATGTGACGAAGGAATGAAATTTTATGTAACCAAAACTCACACTTTCTAAATTTCCCAAATAGTTTCTTTTCTTTTAAGGTTTTCAAGAAAACCCTTAAATGACTTTCATGCTCCTCTTTACTTTTAGAATAAACCAAAATATCCTCAATGAACACAACCACAAACTTATCCAAGAACTCATGGAAAATTCTGTTCATAAGATCCCTGAATATAGAAGGTCCATTGTTTAAACCCAAAGGCATAACTAAAAATTCATAATGACCATATCTAGTACAAAACGCAGTCTTCTGTATGTCTACTTCTTTTAATTTCAACTAATGGTACCCAGACCTCAAGCCAATCTTTGAAAAATACCAATCTCCCTAGAGCTGACCAAACAAATCATCGATATGAGTCAAAGGATACTTGTTATTAAAAGTGATGTTATTCAATTCACTATAATCAATGCAAAGTCTCATTTAACCATCTTTGTTTTAAAAAAAGATATGAGCACCCCATGGTGATGTTCAAGGTCGAATGAAACCTTTATCTAATAACTTCTGTAATTGCTTCATTAACTCCAAAAGATCAATTTGATCCATTTGATAAGGGGTTTTGAAATTGGCTTAGAATTAGAAACTATGTCAATAGTAAATTCAAATTTACGATCATGTATAATACGAGGAAACTAATCATGAAAAACATCAAGGTACTCATTTACCACTAGAACATCATTAATCTGAACAGTTCCCTTGTTTTCAACAATAATTGCAAGATAACATTCATTTCCATATTTTACCAGTTTCTCAGCTTCCTGATATGTTATCAAAAGGAAGGGTTAATTCTTGTACACAAAATAAAAATCTTTCTAAAAAGAATCCTCTTTAGCTCTGCAGTCAATCTTAGCATGATAAAAATAAATCCAATCCATACCCAAAATAACAGCAAACTCTACAAGAGGAAAAATAATAAGGTTTTCAGGTAGATTCTTTCCACACACAAGGACATAAAGGTTTTATTAATTTCTTTTTGTTTTAACATTTCATCCCAGTTTTATTACCAAAAGTTCAGGATTCATATCTTGATAAGGAATTCCCAATTTACTAGAAAACTTCTCAGAAATGAACAATTGTGTAGACCCTGAATCAAACAACACATTGGCATAATCTAAACAAACAAACAGTGTACCTAATACTACTTCATTTTATGGCCCAACATCTGCTAAAGTAGTTGCGAAGGAATTCACCACCCCTTTCTACTTGTAGTCTGGTTGCTTTCCCTCAGTTGAGTTCTTCATTGGATATTCATTTTCATAATGACCCATTTCATTACACTTAAAACATCTTATTAATTGTAAATCAGATTTTGTCTTACCATTACCCTACTCTTTTTCAGTGAAATTATGAGCCTTATGTCCCATTTTACCACATCGGTAGCACTTGCAAAAATTCAAAATACACTCCCCAACATGCTTTTTACCACAATTTTTGAAAACTGTAAACTTAAGTTTCTTACCATCAAACTTTTTTGAGGAGTTCTTCCCTTTCTCCTGCTAGCTTCACCACTTATTCTGTTGTTTTTCAAAGAACACCTGATCATAGAAAAACTCCATTTCCACCTTCTCTATACATCGAACAAGTTTTTCATAACTTTTGAACACACAAGAAGCTAAATCCCTTCAATACTTTGGCTTTAATCCTGAGTAAAAATGGTTGATTTTACTGTCAAGATCTCGTATGAAATTTGGATCATACCTTGCTAGTCGAGTGAATTTTTCTTCATAAGTATCCATTGAGTCATCTTCCGGCCTCAATTCTAGGAATTGTTTATCCATACTAAGATGAACCACCTTAAGAAAATATTTCTCAAAAAACATACCTTTGAATTCATCCCAATCAAGAGAATAAATCTCCTCAATATCCCTGATATTTTTCACCATCAACCACCACTAATCAGCTTCACCTTCAAAATAGTAAACAATGAGACTAATATTTTGATGTTATGAACACCCCATGACATCAAAAAATTTCTCCAATGCTTTAATCCACTTTTCAGTTAGCACAGGTTCAGATGATCCTCGAAATGATGGGGGATGTTTCCTCATGAAATTCTCCACCACTGTCATGTACCTCTGTGGTTGATCTAGCTAATCTCATGCATGGATGCAACCACCATTTATATCCTGAGTCAATTGTGTCATCACTGCAACAAACTGTTTAGTTCAAATTCTGACCATCTCATGTTGCTGATTTAGAAGGTTGTATTCCTACTCATGTAATCCCAACATAGCTGCCATGTTTCCTCTATGGAAAACGATTCTGAACATAGAAATATCTTAGCCAAAGAAACAAAGTAATCTATAAATGCTATATCATTTCAATATTAATATAACATAATTTATGGATATTAATTTAACAATACCCTAACTCCTAAATTTATCTAAACTGACCTTTGATAACAACTATAAGGACATGGCCTTAAACATTACATAATCTTGAATTAAATGAATAATTCACATTGAAGATCTTTTCAGGATTATAGTGTTAAAGAATTAGCCCATAAATATTACATTAAATCTCAAAAATTACAAGGTATACACTTTTACTCAGTTTCAATTTTTTTCATAAAATAAAAACTCTTGAAAAAAGGAGTCATGTCTAGTCTTATGTTTTAGACAGCGTGACTTTTCCTTGATCCCATACTTGACCCTATTCATCTTTAGGTCCTGTGAAAAACATATCAAAACTTAGGATGAGCATAAAAACTCAGTAATGGTTATAAAACAAAGAAATAGAACATTATTCTATCATTGCATACATAACATAATCTCTTTAACATGCCTCATGAAATCATAATATTTATGAATAACACATAGAAAACATAAATCATAAAGGTAACTTGTGGAATCCATATCATACTTACATTGTAGCTATCACAGCTATGTAGGGAGTCACATTTGGAATACCCATCACAGTATATTCCCAAACTCTCATAGGAGAAACATTCACGTTTACCTCCATCATGTTACCCAATGCATTGGAGAGCTATCTCAAGCTTACCCGCCCTAGGTTTATCACGTAACCACCTGTATATGTAAAAATTCCCAAGAACCATAACATATTCGAAACAATAAAACAAATATAAAGGAAAGATAAAATTTTCACATTTGAATCACAATATATCATTTAAATATATTGGCATAACTAATCCATTATCAAAACCATTTTCAATACCAAAATACATAAAAGAGTATATAGTATTTATTTTCCTTTTAAAAACATTATGGTGTGTTAAGGAAGCCGAAGATCAAATAATACTCGCAGTGGCGAAAAGGTCGTTGTCATCGTGTACGTTAAAAAAACATTCTTTTTTTCTGTTTAGTAAAACAGTTTGTATAAAAAGATTCCCTTTGAATGAAATGAAAATTCAATGGTTTTTATACAGCGTATAAAATAAAATTGTGTATTAAAACAAAATATGCATCAATGAAAGGAGATTGAGATGAAGTCCCTTACCTCGTGTCCGACTTGACCCATTCGTTCTTTAATATCATGAATAATAAACTAAAGTTAATTTATACTTTCTTAAGAACCTTTTCCAAGTTTATTATTCCTTTTATATCACCTATTACCATGTTATAAACATTATGTAACCATTTAAGTTAATAATGGTCATTTTGTCGATATTTGGTACTTGAGTCAAAAATGGACTTATTATACTTACAAGTTGTTCACGTGGTCAAAATTTCATTATATTCAGAATTATATTCATGATTTAGATATCATATATATCATATATATCCATTATATACATGTACTTATTATAGTACATAACATTTGGAGATAAGAAATGAAATGCACTGTTCATTGAGGCGGTAAGTCGTACGTACGCATGAACGCTACATTCATTTCTATTTAATATTTTAATAGAATTTAAAAATAATGATATATAGGTATATTATAATTGAATTATAATAACATATATAATATCATTAACTATATTATTTATACATCCCATATATGGCATTAACGAGTCGTATCACTTTGAGGGGGCGGTAGTCCGCACTTCCCTAAATCAAATTATCGTGTTTGCCCATAATGGAAATCTTAAAGGTATGCTATAAATGAAAAATACAAAATAACAAAGAAAAATTAAACAAAATATATATCATATATAAATACAGTTTCATCTTATTGGTCACCATGAGAGGCAGTATGAGATAACTGAACAATCATCGTTTTGTGAGGCGTTAGTTTTCCATCCAAAGAAACAGTATGTTCTTTACCCATTAGATGGAGGTGTGTGTAAGTGTGGTTCGAATACTTCTCATAACAACATCCAAGTATATTAAAGATACTATTTTTTTTATAAAAAAATGAATCAATAGAGTTTAGGGGTTGGAGAAGTAAAATAAAAGAAATGAATTCAAGAGAAACTGTTACCTTTAATTCGGGTAACTCCCTTTTGTTTGAATCAAAAGGACTTCTTGAGAGAAAACCAGTATCTTCAATATACTTGGATATTGTTATGCCTAAGTTATGTCTTATAGGTGGAATATAGGGATCTTGAAATATTATTTGGGTGGGGTTTGGACAAGCCAAAGGGATTGAGAGGTGTGAGGAATGGGTCAGAATTGATGTCCTTTTATAAGGGGAGGAGGGGCTCTTTAGGAAAGTGTGAAAATATTATTTTATTATATAATGATTTTTGGTTTATAAAGGTAAAAAACTTATTAAAGTAGAATATATTATCACTCATGGTCTAAATAAACTAATCCAATAAGAATTGGACAGGTTTTTGATATTTTCTTAATCTTTAAAATATTATTTATTTAAATCATTTATTAATGAGGTAAACACTACATCATTATTATATCAAAAATAATTTTATCTATTTGATGTCTAAAAATAATAATAATAAATACCATGATGTATGAAATTGTTTTAGATTTCCAATTAATATTTATAGTTGAAAATATAAATTTTATTACCCCTTGTAAAAATTAATTTACTAAAAGATATTTCTTTATGTCATTTTTGTCTTTACTTTAAATTAATTAATGTAAAGTATCATTATCACTCTTAAGTGGCTTCATGGGGTCCCAAATTCGACAAAATTATTCCCATGGTTGTACATGACTCATCCAATAAGTTTAGGACAAATGTTAAGGTAATTTCGTTTTATTATGATATTATTTTTACTTTGAATTACCCTATTTACCTTTAACCGCAGTAAATAAAAGTCAAAAATTAAAATTCACTAAAAATTATTTTCATCTTATTGAACAAAATTTTACTTACTAATAGTAACCATGTATGTCATATTTTTGAAATTCAATTTATATAAGTGGTAAAATTTTATTTAAATTAAAATTTTGGTTTTTTAACTACTACTTAGTGGTTTCACTATTCATCAAAAATTGAAGTTTTTCCGAAAACTACCAAAAATTCAGCCTAAGATATATTTGATATTCCAAATTAAAAAATTATTTCTATTTTACCAAATTAAAAATATAGATATTAAATTAATTAATTAAAAATTAATTCCCGTTGTCAAATCGAAAAGCGTGTTTTTAAGAAATATTAACTATCAAAAGATTGACTCTTGTTTATGACCAATTTCAAAGTGAAATTAATTACAATGAACAAAATTAAATTAAATTTTAAAAATATAATCTATTTACACTTTAAACCCAATTAAAAAATAATATAAACCATTTAAATAAATTAGATTAAAAGGTAGTTTTTAATTAAAATACAGTATTTTCCACTATTCTTCTAAAAATGAATTTTATCAGAAAAATTCCAAAAAATTACCCAAAGTAAATATTGATGTCAATATTCAGAAGAAAAATTTTATTTTGTCCAAGATAACATATAAATGTGATCAAAACTATATTTAAAGAGGGTTCGTCATCAAAAGGCGGTAAATCGTCCTTTTAAAGAATATTATAGTATTTATGCCTAAAATTAAATTAATTCACATTTTAAGTCTCTAAAATTTATGGGATAAATGTAAAAACTTTTAACAAACATGTATAATAATATTGTAGTTAGTTAAACTCATTCTCGCTAATACTACGACTAGGCATTAACTACATTTAAAATAATATTATTATATTATTAGTGTGCATCATAAGATTTCAAAGAAACCCGATGTTGTGTATCGGGTATGCCATCGAGCATATCAAACCCATTAAAGTAAAATTAATATTTAATTAAAAAAGATGAATAATTATGAAAATTTATAATTTCTTTATTTACCTAGGATATTACAATACTCGTAGATCAGTGTTACCCAAGAATAAATTTATGCACTCCAGGTTTACTCTATCATTGAGCCTAGTACTAAAAGGAATAGAAACAAAGAGGGGGATCATTATTAGAGTATGAATCAGTGGGTAACCTGCTCCTATTGTGGCTATTTTTACATTTAGCAAAAATAATGGGACTACTAGAGGATAAAGCCCCTACCATAGATTGGAGGTTGTTCTGTCAGATAGAGGTTTTTTTAGTAGCGATTTTCTTCAAGACATCGCTTCATGATATTCACCCGATACACTAGATATTCACTCAAAAAATGAAAAATAAATTCAAAATATCCCACAGTGGTTTTGAATCTCTTTGATTTCAAATTGAAAACATTTTCCCAAAAATACCTATTTATGAGAGGTTAAAAATTAAAATTTCAAATAAAAATTCTAATATGTAATGATGTAGTATATTAAAATGGAAAGTGAAGTGAATTTTTTATCCATGTGAATATATTTTTACATTGTGTGAAAATAATGAGATTACAAGAGGATAAAACAACTACCCTAGATTGGATGTTGTTGTGTCAGATGGTGATTTTGTCAGTAGTAGTTGTCAACAAGCCATCGTTTCCAGATATTCACCCGATGTGTCAGAGAATCACTCGAACAATGAAAAATAAATTAAAAATATCCCATAGTGGTTTTCAATATCTTTGATTTCAAATTGAAAACATTTTCCCAAAATCACCCATTTATGAGGGGTTAAATATTAAAATTTCAAAAAAAATACCAATATGTGATGGTGTAGTATGTTACAATGGAAAGTGAAGTGAATTTTCTATCCATGTGAATATATTTTTTGGATTGATTTATTTTTTTACCATTATATTTATTTTTAATTAATTAAATATTTTCTACCACCATCTCATTCCTCCCTTTTCCAAACATCATTCATTTTGGGCTCTGGGATTTGTATATGGTGCATTCAAATATATATATATATATATATAGCGTATGTGAATTATTATTTTTC
Organism: Viscum album; assembly: GCA_963277665.1. Classification (NCBI taxonomy): domain Eukaryota; kingdom Viridiplantae; phylum Streptophyta; class Magnoliopsida; order Santalales; family Viscaceae; genus Viscum; species Viscum album. The sequence continues at coordinate 1,889,557,048 of OY728165.1, read as the reverse complement.
TTTATTAATTTTATTTTTTATTATAATGTCTAATATATTAGTTTAGTACCATGTTTTTATTCTCTTTATATTGAAAGCATTTAATATATTTTTTAACACTATGACATATAGAGAGGTCATCCTAGTTTTTTGGTTGGATTCCACTCATCTTTTTATATTTATTTGGGTACAATAATCACAAAATTGACTATTTGTAGTGTAAGATATTATATTTTCCTTGTATTATTTTTAGATATTTTATAGAATATTTTTGAGACTAGGCACTGAGATGGCGTGTGATTCTGAGGTTCGGTGTGCCCTGAATAACTGTGTGAAAAATATTATAATATTATAATATCACATGCACATAGTTTTCATGTAGAAGTGTAATAAATCTTAAATTGGTGCCTGGGTCAATAACCGTATGGTTCCATTGAACTTAGAGTAGGGTTTTTAACATTGGTGTGACCTAAAATAGGTTGACATTGGTCAATTGTGAAAAATTTTCACATGCGTAAAATTATAAAACTAATTTAAAAATAATATTTTAATTCATTGTGATGAAATAATTACTTAGTTTTATTTAAATTTATCTTTATGTTATAATTCTAGGGTTTTCCATATATCCTTGTAACATCTGGAGGATCGTTGGAGAGAGATAGATAGGAATCCTTTCTGATGAATAAAAACAGATCAAGGATCGACGATCGAGGCACAATGATTTTAACTCGCCAATGAATTTAACACAACACCGTTCTTCTTCAGTGATCAATCTAAATCAAGGTAAGATGTGTTATTTTATTGGACTATTCCTCATTCACTATTTATATAATGAATGTAAATCAGCTGACAAGCAGATTGATTCCAGGATCTTGCATATTGCGAGATGGGATTTATTTTACTGGATTTATTTGATCTAATTTTCTAACCCAAATCCCCCATCCTTGATCATTGGACAAAAAGGATTGTCCAACAATGGTAAACCTTTTTTCCTATGCCTTTTCTCCCTTTATGCACTCGTTCTTCACTTGTTGGATCCTAGTGGTCTCATATCAACATTTCAGGGTGGTTTCAAGCTCGATTGGACCCCTGGATTTGAGGAAAATCTAAAACAGAGGATGGATCAATGTATATTAGGACCCAAGGAGATCTGATCAATGACTATTTATTATTTCGAGAATCATAGGAGGTATAGTGATCTGTAGAAGGGACCATTCACACAGGAAAGCAATGGTCGGTAGCACGTAGTGGCTCGTGGTAGTGGTCCATGTGTCGGTGGTGGAGCCACGTTTAGCCAAGATCAGCAGTGGTAGATGCTGGGTGAAGCATGAATTGGTAGTGGATGTGGAGTGGGATGGGCCTAGCAGGCCACGAGTGAGCGGGTCCAAGTGAGTCATTGGACCTACCGTGGCCGGTGGGTCGATCTAGGTTGGTGGGTCGGGTCAAGTCGTTGGGCTGGGCCGGATGAGGTGGACTCAGTTTGAAACTAGGTTTAATCCTAGGAAACCAGGGTAGATCCTAATTTTGGTCAACCATGGTGTTTGATCGTGGTGCTGCGGTAACTCAGCTACCATTGGTGTAGTGATTTTGTGGTCAGTCGATGTCTAGTGGACTGCGATGGTCAACCACAGTAGTTGGTCGGCGCATTAGGTGGAAAGACCATGGTGGTAGTTCCACAGGTGTATTGTTTGGATGGTATGGGTAAAAACCGTGGTAGTTGGTCTACAAGTCCTGACATGTCTATAGTAAGCTTCTTGAGTGGCAGGTTCAAAGGGCCATAACTATTAAACAGAACATCCAAATGTTGTACGGTTATTGGTAGCATGATCCTAATTTTACAACGGGTGACCTGAGATCAATGTTGGATACCTTATTTGTATTTGAGGATCTTATTTTTCTTAGTTTGTACCATTAATGGTTGAGTGTGTTCCCTTAGTCGTTTCTTCAGGGGTTATGTGCGACATTACATCCATATCATTTTATTGTAAAATCATCAAGAGGATGATTATGAGTTGGAGTTGTGGTGTCCATCTATGAGAATGGAGTTAGATCCTCTATCATCCCTAGTTGATTTTTTCAAATTATATTGACCTCTATGAGTGGGAATTGATCCTCTGTCTAATAGGGCGTATTGGTAGGGTTTGTGGATTCATTGGAATATGATCCCCTACAAAGCAGTTTGATCCAGATTGAGTTTGTGGTTTCCCCCACTGGTTCTAGGTGTGACCCCCTCTCTATGTATCATAGTCTTCTCAGACCATTGTTTTATCTTTGGGTTGGGACCAAATAAGATATTCTTCATCGTCGAGTGTCTCATTTGATAACATGGCTCATAGAGTCAGATTACCTGGAATGATCATTGCTTCGAAGAGAATCTTTTGTCTAGTAGTTGGTTATGACCACGTGATGGTGTGATGTCATTAATGAGTATATCTCGGTTTATTTACTTCTTGTAACAGCTATATAGTGTAACATCTTCTATTGAGATTACTATACTTGGTGCTTCGTGTTTAGTGTTTTAGGTTGTCCCACAGAGTATTCTTATACTCACCCACACAGGGGCTTTGCCTTCACAAGTTGTGTCTTATGAAAATGGAGGCCATTTTGACAGTTTCTAAGGGGTAACAAGATTGGGTGGATCATAGATGGATCTAGTTAGATAGAGTTGTTTACCGGGATAATACCTTTGATGTATTACTCTCCCTTAGAGCAGGTAAAAATATTTACAGTTTCAGTTGGTCTTGTGTACAGAGTCATTTTGGTTGGATTGTATTTGGCCCCATTTACATTTCCTTTACTTCATGTCATACTCTAGTTGTGGGATCTTAGTTTTATGCATTCATTAATTTAGTTGTTTTACATTTAACCATTGTGTGTCTTGGTGATGTGTGCCTATGTATAGCTATGTTAGGATAATGCCTCCCATCTGTGGGATATTCTTACACAATGCTAGTCACCATCCCCTAGACTATTAGAGGTGGGCTTGGGGTGGTCACGGATCAGACCTCGGGGAGTCATGTCAGGACAAAGTGGTATCAGATGGGGTTAGTTATACATTAGGAAATGAAGCCTATAATAATGTATTGGGGAAACAATGTTATGTGTTTTGATTTTTTTTCTTTGAGGCCAGGGACCCCCAGTGTTGGTTCAGCAGCTGATGTATCTATACACCAGGACTCTGATCACCTTTTTTCGACTTCATACATTAAAACCCATGCTTTAGGGAAAAAATGGTACATGAATCAAATATGAGTGGTTTTCTCTTCAATTTCCCTCTTGATCCAGATCCCCATATATACTATATTGACCATGGTACATCTTCATTTATTTCTGGATGCCTCTACATAGACATCCAGCAAGTATTCCACCATGTGATCATGAAGATGATCTTCCTAGTGATAAGGCCATTGGTACATGTGCCTTTACTAGAGATAGAAACTCCTAGGGGGTTACAATCTATATCACCACCCATTGAGTAGCAGCTACTACCAGCACTACCAGCTAAGGATACATGTAGACTGAGTGCGTTACAAGAGTTTTAGAGGAAAAAGATCCCTGGTTTTGGGGTGATTCATAACTCCATAATGATATATATTGGCTAAAGGCAGTCACCTATGTTTTCCTCCATGTGAGGATGCATGCCAGCCCGTTGGAAGTCCTTTCCACGGGTCATATTCAAGGATCAATGGGATGATGGTGGGGCTTGGTGACTCAATCACACAATGATACAACTCTCTCATGAATATACCTCAATCGTTTCTTAAGAGAGGAGTTCAATCTGAAAACATTGTTATCATTACGCATAGAGGATCTTCTGCATCTGCAGAAGGTCAGTATGACCATGGTATAGTATTTAGTGAAAATTTCTAATCATTCATTATACTCCTCAAATATGATATGATAACAGTTATACAGTGATTGGACCATCGAGAAGAGCTTACAATAGGATATCAGTGCATCAGTGGTATCCTTTTGTATTTCTACTTACGCAGGGGTACTTGCGCGAGCCTTGTTAGTGAAAAGTTTTCTGGAAGAGAAAAAACCAGTAGTGGGAGAAAATAGTAGGCACCCGGTAGATGATACCTTGGTAAAAGGAATTCAATGTAAGTCATAGGGACCCAATCATCTCAAGAACATTAGCTGGTGATCCCATTACTCAAGGTCAGTGGTTCACGCTCCTAGGGAAGCTTGAATTAGCCAAGGGACAGGAGGTGTTTCTCATTCGACGTTCAGGGTCATATGGTATGAGATTTCCCGACCCATCATACATATGATTGGGAGAGAATCAAGGGACCTCCTAGACAGAGATAGAGATAGGATCTGACTGGTCTATAGGGAAGAGGACATTGAAGAGGGGTTTTTAGGGAAATATGAGGTGGTCAGAGGTGTGAACTATCACCACCAACACCACCCATATGGTCTATTCTAGGCTTAGGGATATGGTTGATAGGGATAAGACATGATGTAGGCCACATATGAGAAATAATCTGAGGTTATAGGGATGATATGAGGTGTGATCTATGACTTTTCTACCTTATCATCAGTTTTGATAGACACAACTACTAGTCATTCTTTTCTTTCCATGAATCTTGTTTTATAATCCTAGATTCTGGTTGAACCATTTACTCAACCCTTACACATGGACACTCCTACTAGATGAGACTTGATGATCACAAACTGGTGCAGATAGTGTGGAATGACTCTTGTAGGAAAGACTTTTAGTGGGGATCTCTTTGTAGTGGCATCGAGGTCTTATGACATCATTATTGGTATGGACTGGCTATCCACAGTTAATTATCAGATTGAATGATTTAGGTGAATAGTGTGTTGTTTCTATAATGATGGATCCAGGTTTTCATATGTTGGTGAAATGGAAATCAATGTACTGTAGTATGGACTCATACATAGGAGGGTGCAACAAATTACTAATCAACTAGATAGCCACACCATCAGTGTAGTGGATGATATGTGTCCTTAGTTTCCTGCTGTGGTGGAAGATTATGAGGACATATTTCCTAAATATGTTCAATGTTTAACACCCCAGTGAGATATGGAATTCTACATTTATCAACACCCCATTACGGAAATGATATCTACTCCTACAAACTGAATTCCTCCGATAAAACTTCCTGAGATGAGGATACATTTTGAGGGCTTACAGAGAAAGGACTTCATGAGACCCATTGTTTCACCCTTTTCAAACCTATATTTATTTTCCAATAAGGAAGATAGGAACATGAGGTTATGTGCAAATTACTGGATCATAAGCTAGGTGACCATGAAGAACATTTATCCACAACTAAGGATCGATGACCACTTTATTTATTTGAAAGGAGCGGGAAGGTTCTTAAAGATCGAACTTAGATCTGGATATCACCAGCTGTGTGTAAGGGATTATGATATATAGAAGATACCTTAAGATATTTTTTATAGCCACTATGAGTACTTGGTGATAATGGCTGGCATGAATAAATCCCTAGAAGTTTTTTATGGGACTCATGAACCGGATCTTTCAGCCTTACATACACTGGTTGATGGTGGTATTCATTGATGTCATACTATAGTATTTGGATTCTATGTAAGAACACATTAGGAACTCAAGAATAGATATATATTCTCTCTCAAATCACCAAAATTACATAAATCCTTATAAGATTCACTTCCATATTCAAGAGGTCCATTTTCTAGGACAGGTCACCTTAGAGGCTAGAATTGTAGTGGATCCAGTGAAGGTTGAGTTAGGGTGTTCTTGGGATCCCCCCTATAATTTCATTGAGTTTAGAGGTTTATATGGGTTTATATGGTTCTTTTAGAGGTTTTTAATTGACTTATCTAGAGTGGAATCACCCCTAAAATATTTTATATGAAAGGGGAAGCCTTTCATGGGGACAGAAAAGTTCCAGCAGTTCTTTTAGGTGATTGGGCATAGGTTGATGAGTGATCCCATCTTGAGGTTACCAAAGGAAGGCATCAAGTATGTGGTGTTATGTGATTAATCAAGGATCGGGTTTGGTTGTGTCACCATGTAGAGACAAATGGAGTTTTTCTCTGGGTCAAGCCAGTGGAGACCACACCAGTAGAACTATGAGATCAATGATCTTGCATTAGCAGTGAAAGGATTCACATTTAAAATGTAGCCTCACTACCTAATGGGAGAGTAGTTTTTTTACTCTGTTCACAAGATTCTCAAGTATATATTCTCTCAGAATGTTCTTAACATGATACATGGGTGATTTATAGAGTTTCTCTGGGACTATGACTTTGAGAATATCTATACTCTTAGAAAGGGGAATGTGGTGGAAAATGATCTCAGTAGGAGATCCAGTTTGCAGTTACTGAATGAGTAATCATATCACTTGGACTCATTATAGATATCCTTTATAGATTTATGTTGATTAGCTTACCTATAGTCGATGGTTATCACCCCTCCACTCTTACAGTGAGTAAGGTAGGTATAGTTTTGGGATTCCAACTGTGATACCCTACATGCTCAGATGATTATAGGGAATGCTCTTGATGGGTATTCAAAAGGTGGGGAGAAAATAGTTATTTTTATAGGAAGCGCAGTGGTGCCGATGATGATGTAGGAGGAGGTTTTAATGGAGTTTCACACATACCCTTTTGTGGTATATTCAGGTGTGTTGATGATGTATCAAGACCTATGATGCTAGTTTTGGTGTCGAGGGATGAATAAAAGAGTTTAAAAGTTTGTTTCGTGATGCCTTACTTGTCAATAAGTGAAGGTTGAGCACCATGTTCAAACAGTTTTAGCTCAAACCCTGAAGGTTCTATAATATAATTGGGATGGGATGTCGATGGACTTAGTGATAGGTTTACCACATATGTTCAGGGGACACAATTCCATCTGGGTGATCGTTGAACGACTCACCATGTTGGACCACTTCCTAGTAATCTGAGATAATATTTCAATAGAGATCTTGAGACAACTCTACATGTAGAAGATAGTTCAACTATATGTCTTTCCATCAATGATTGTTTCTAAACATTATGCTCACTTTACACCATGGATTGTAAGAGATTACAAAATGCGTTTGGGACCCAGATATGGTTGAGCGACGCGTTTCACCCACTAAAAAACAACCAGACTAAGAAGAACATTTAGGTTCAATAGGACATGATGTGGGATTTATTTTTAGACTTTTTCCATATTTGGGAGGATCACCTACCACTAGTGGAGTTCTCATACAAAAACAAATTCCATTCCACCATTGGTATGAAACTATTTGAGGATTTGTAAGGGCAACCCCCCATGTTACCAATTTTTTGGAATGACCCAGTAGAGTCATCACTCATAGTCCTAGATTTAGTTAAAGATAATACAGAGAAGGTAAATATCATCTTGGATTATATTAAGAGGGCATAGATTTGTCATAAGTCGTATTCTAATAGAAGAATGGGGACTTTTTAGTTCGAGGAAAGAGATCATGTGTTTACTCAGGATTCACCTCGATGGGGATTTCAGAAATTTGGAGGGGGAAGAAATATATCTTTAAGGTTAATTAGACCTTTATAGATGATATGTAGAGTCTCTGAAGTTGAATTCCATATAGATATATCTCTACAATTAGACTGTGTACATGATGTCTTCCATGTGTCATAGCTAAAGTGGTACGTTCATGATCCATCATACATTATCGATTAAGGAAATCTGTAATCGAGGATGGTGGAAATTTTTCTAAGTGCCTAGTAGTGTTTGAGGATCTATAAGAGGGGATCATTTATGTGTTATCTATTCATTTGGTGTGTGTCTAGTGGTAGTACATAAATTTCTAGGAGAGAACATGGGAGAAATAGGCTAATATTCATGGTTAGTACCCCATCTGTTTGAGTGGAACTTGTTTTGGATTTTTAGTGACACAAATCCCAAGATGGGTAGAATGTGACACCTCATATTTTACATTAATTATTTATATATATTATATGGATTATTTTTTAGGGAATTTTCTAATATGGAGTGTAATTCTGAGGCTCGGTGTACCCGGGATAAATGTGTGTAAAATATTAAAATATTATAGTAGCGCCCACACATAGTTTTCTAAAAAGGTGTAATAACTCTAAAACCGGGTACCATATCAAAAATCTAAAGGTGAATATATGCTCTGTGTGGTGGTTTTACCCTATGAGTGTCCTAACATTAGTTGTCATGGGTCATTTTTTAAAAAATTTCTCAGGCGTAAAATGAATAATATAATTTAATAAAATTATTTCAACACACTGTGTTGGCACAACCAACTTTTAATCATTAAATGTATCCTTATGTTAAAAATTTGTGATTAGGCACATAACCCTGGATCTTCTAAAGGATCATTAGAGAAAGGATTGTAAATCATTTATGATGAAAAACAACGGATCGAGGATCGAGGATCGATGCAAATTGATTTTGAAGGGTCTCTCCAACGAACGCAACATAACTTCGTTCTTCATCCATAATTTAGCCAAATTGAGGTAGGGTGTGTGATTTAATTGTTTTATTCTATGTTATTTATTACTATGATAAACTTGAATCAATCAATGAATGGATTGATTGACGAATTTTTGGTATCATGAGATGGGATTTATTCTACTAGATTTATTTGATCTATTTTTCTATCCCAAATCCCTCTTTCTTGGTTATTAGAGAATAAAACTTAGAAAATGATGAAAACATTTTTTTTCTTGTTCCTTTTCTCCATTTTTGACTGTGTTCTTCACTGGTTGGATCTCGGTCCCATTTTGATGTTGTCATGTTGTTTTGAGCTCGATCAGACACTTAAATTTGAGGTAAATTGATAACTGAGGCTAGATAATTATATATAGGGACCCAAAAATCTTGGATCTATGATTTTTTCCTCTTTAAGAAATCAGAGGAGGCATGGTGGTCCTCGAAAGGGACCACCGGTGAATAGATGTGGCGTCAGGGGGGTGTGGTAGTGTTCCTCATGTGTACGATATATTTGTGTGAAAATGGGATCAGAAGTGGCATACGTGTGGTTGAAAACAAACATGGAGAGTGTCGGGCTAAGCGGGCTGCATGTGAGAGGGCCCATGAGAGTTAGTGGGCTGGGTTGGACGAGGTAGGCCTGTGTCAGACCCAATCAAGATATAGGGAATCTAGGGTGGATCTCGGTTGTGCTCGACCACAATGTAGTCAACGATCGAGCTATCGTAGGCATATTTACCGTGTGACTAGTCCGTGGGGCGATCGATCGTGGCAGTCGACCGATGTGGCTAGTCTACGCTATAAGTGTACAGACTGTAAACTTTGTCCCACAAGTGGTCAGTCCATGCAGTATGGGGATGTACATTATCGGTTGGTTTGTGAGTCCCCAGAGGTATAAGGATAGCTTCTCAAGAGGAAGTTTCAATGGTCATCACTCATAAATAAGGAATCCAAACTATGTGCCGTCAAGGGAAATATGACCCTTATTTTAAGGGGGTAAACTCAACACCAATTTTTTTACCTTCTTCATATTTTAGGGTCTTATTTTTACTATTTTTGAATAATATAAGTAGAGTGTATTTATTAGGTCCTTTCCTTGAGGGTTAAGGGAATCATTAAATCCACATCATAGATTGTAATCCCCTCTTGAGACTGAGTCTCAAAAAAATTGTGGGGTTCCTCCTCAAGACTGGAATGTGATAATATATCATCCCTATTGAAGTTTACAGAATTAGTGTGGCCTCATTGAATAGATAATTGCTTATCTATCTAGCGTGGAATATCGGTAGGGTTTTGTGAATCATTGGAATATGTACCCCTACGCAACGATTTAATTAATACTGGGTTCTTGGTGTCCCCAAATGGTTCTTAGCATGATCCCCTATTTATGTATCGTAGTCTTGTCTGACCAGTGTATTCTCTTTAGGTGGGTCCCAAGTGAGCTAGACCTATTTATCGAGTATCTTCATTAATAGTATGGATCATGGAGTGGGATCTCCCAAAATGAGTGTCTCTTCGAATAGAATCCTGTGGCCGGTAGTTGGTTACCACCACCGAATAGCGTTATGTCTTTCTTGAGTATATTTGGGTTTCTTTACTTCTTGTATATGTTATAAAATGTTACATATTTTATTAATATGACAATAATTGGTTCTTAGTGTTTAGTTTTTTGGGGGTAAACTGTTGAATATTTTTATACTCACCCCTATACAGTCTTTCCCCGCATGTGTCATGTCTTGTGCAGATGGTGACCCTTTTGCTGATGTCCCAGGAGGACCAGTGGTAGGTGGAGTATAGCTAGAGTTGGGAAACCCGAGGTGTTTAAAAGGGGAATACATTTGATGTATTCCTCATCCTTGGGGTTGATTGAACTCTATTTAGTTTCAGTTGGACTTGTGTACAGACTCTTTTTTTGGGATTTTATTTTCCTCAATTTACTTCTACTTTACTTCCTGTCATACTATGTTTGTTGGATATCAGTAGTATTCATGCATTTTTTTAGTTGTTTTACATTACATAATTTTTTGGCATGGATATGTGTGCATGTGTACAGGAACATTAGGATAATTATTCCCATATATGAGATATTTCTACTCAGTGTAAGTCACTAACCCTTTCCTATTGGAGGCAGGCTTAGGGGGTCACAGGTCGGACCTCAGTGGGTTCATTCCTCACATGTGATGTCCCAATACTAGTATCTAGATAATAAATAATAGATTATGTTAACATAATATTGATGATAAATGATATAATTTTAACACACTGTGGTACATATATTTATTTTTGAATTTTTAACAAGAATGTGTGATTGAAAATTAAATAGAAAATATTATTATAGCGACATAAACTGAAATCAAGTATTTTTAATATTAACTTCTTAAATGATTCATTTTAATAGAATTTTCATTAGTTGATTATTATTTTTTTTGATAAAATATTCCTTTTTACAATTATTTCTTTTCCTTACATTTGAATTGATAATATATTCCCTGAAGATAAATTTTCAATTGACTCATCAACATGGACACCATGTAGTTTTTTTGGAATAATTTCTACATAGGGGCATAAATCTGATTCATTATTGAGAAAATTATGGTGTACCAAAATATTAAAAAATCCTCTTCTTAAATGTATATCTGGGTTATTCACTTTTTGTATTAACATGTCTCTTTTTGTTATAGTAAATATTTGGAAGATTTTTCCCACATAGATGTTTAACATGATATAATACTAGCCTCTAATCCACTCTCTATTTGTTCATATTTAATATTTTTAGGGGTTTTGTCTTATATTAGGATATTTATGGTGGAGGAAATATTTAACTACTATATTAATCTAATCATTAAAATAGGGATGAATCTTTAATACAACATCTCTTATTTGATTCCTTCTTCATTATCTCCACATTGTAGCAAGTTTTTATTACATAATTCCTTATTTCTCAATAATTTTATTATTATTTTATTATTTTTTATAATTTAATTTACATATCATGTCTATAAATTTATATAAGTAATGTGATTGTGTTATACCATATCTAGAACATTTCGTATGGAATTTGTTTCTATAATTCACTTCCCAGGGAATATTATTATTTCATAGTAATTTATTTAATTCAAAAAAATCATTTATTACATTGAATAATTTAATTTATTGAAATTCATAATAATGAAACCCATGAATTTAACTTCTAATTTATAAAACACTCAAATGACAGTCATTTTATTTTTGAGGATAAGAATTTTTAAATAAAAAGTTAATAAACCTATATGTCAAAACAAACTCTGGAGGGATTTTTTATAAAGTAAAAATGTAATATCTAAGATCAATTCATCTTAATTTATAGTTTTGATATATTCCATATTTTACCACTGCAAATAATATATCATTTTAATAGTATTGAAAGTACGAAGCAATTAATGTATGTTTTGGAGTTATCCAAATGTCATTTTTAACCCATATGGTTGAATAAATTCCCATATGTTTTGTGGGTCAGTAAATCATGGGATCACAATCAAGTGGATTTTTGATTATATTATATTGATTAATATGTAAAGAGGTATATTTTGATTTATTATGAATTTTGATAATAATTTTTAATAATAACCCATCTTCATGTTTCATACTCTTTGTTATGAAAAATTATACAAAACCCTCATCCATGTTAGAAATTTATTTCATTCACTATGTTTTCTTAATAACAATAATGAATTATTTAAACTAATTTATTCTCAAGAGATGTCCTAATTCATTCATTGAGCTATAGTAATCTAGAAACTAAAAAACTATTTAGGGTTCCCATGAAAATTCTCTTCAAATTAATACTATTTAATTGGAGTTAAGAAATTTATTAATATAATTATAGGTAATTTTATTTTCATTATCTTATCTTCACTCACTCCATTTCATTTCATTCTTATACCACACAAATTTTTTTCTCTTTTTTGAGGTTTAATAATTAATCATTTATCATAGGATATTATGCTATAATATTTATTTTCATCTATTCTCTATCCAATTTTACCACTAATGTAAGATTTGGTATCATCTTGAAACTATTTATATATATAATGAGACTATTTCATTATGTCTCAAATTATATTGTCTTAATTTACATGAAGTTCCATCAGTGATAACTTTATGTTTTTCCATTATTTGATGAAACTCAATTTGGTTATATATGAAACCCTCATATAAAAAATAAGCAATTGATGAAAAAATATAAAATTAATTGAAATATTCAAGATCTTTATTTACACAAAATTAATTACCAACTTTTAGGATGTTCATAACAATATTTAGAATCAATTTTTTAGTTTAAATCATTATTAATACATATTATTAAACGAAGAGTATTCCTATTTCCACTTACTGAATCATTGTAAGTCTGGGTGCATTATTTTTTACTAGAATAGGTACCACGTTGGTATGATTTGAAATTTATTTTCAGGTATATATTTTTCCTAATTTAAAGGAATACAAAAATTTAAAATGAGATATTAAGGATCACATAACAACATGTAGTTACAATTTATGTGTAGGAGAAATTATTTAACAAGTTGTGTGTAGGATAACTTTATAAGCAAACTAGTGAGAAACACCCAATAGAATAGTTCTAAAAATTCCGCCTACTTTTAATAGGATCAATGTTAATTCCATTGAAGGAGGAGAATCTTTTGATCAAAACATAATGGGTGATTCATAATTTATGGAAAAAATGATTCAAATGTTTAGATGTTTTGGTTATCAAGGTAGACCAACAATGATAAGTTCACTTCATGTATATATTTAAATTATTGATAATTATTTACATAATAAAATGTTGAAATTGGTGACTACCATTTTTTTATATATAATTATTTTCCAAAATACTTCATTGAAAAAATTAATCAATCCATTGGTAATGGTTATCGTACATGGAATGTTATTTTTTGTTTCGCACAATTTCAAGAGACAATAAAATTTTCTATTGACATCCCTAAGTAAACATAACAATAATGAAAATATAAACCTCCCCAGAATATGTATGACCCATTCACACTAGTACGGAAAGAAGGACCAGTTAATCTTGAGGCATGTAACTGGATAATAATAAAGGAACACTTTACATAAAACTTCGAGCATACACCTCCTCATCAACAATGCATTCAATAACCCCCAAGAGGATTTCATAATGATGTAAAAATAAACCAAAAAAATGGATGTATGAAATTATAATATATTATAACAATTATGATCTATTAAATTATTTTCGATCAAAATATGGATATTAAGAGTCATTTTATAGAATTTAGATATCTCAATACACAAATGAGAATTATTTCCACAACACCCAAAAAATAGTAAGTAGGAACATAAGAATAATCACTCCCAATTAATGCCAAATCCTAATGGTAATGTTATTGAAATAACACCTTGGATTTTGATGCACTCAAATGATATTTATACTCCTACCTATCCACTAGGAATCACCACGTCTACATAAAAACTACTTACAGTCCCAATAGATGAGTGAACGGTGTAGAAAGGTAAATATATGATGATTATTTATTATATACATCTTAAAAACCATCCATTTCCTAATTTTGTTTTTCAATAATGGAATAAGAATGAATAAGTGATTAAAAAGAGATATTAGACAAGTCAAAGAATGTATAGATAAATATCCCTCTATTTGATTCAATCAATAAAATTCCATGGTATTGAAAATTCATAAAATAATTATGTGTGAATAAAGAGGGATAAATTGAAATGAGTAACTAATAAATCAAATAAATGTATCATAACTCATCAAAATAACCATGGAGACTCTAAAAATGTCATAGAACCCTTTTACTTTTATCATACTATGAACCACATTGTAATTGAATTTAACTGATGATTTTTTTTGTTTTTTTTGTGTTTTGATTATTTTTATGAGTCACTCTATTTTAACATCTATATAGATTAATGATATTAAACCAATTAGTATTATGGTGTAATTAGAAAATATTTGCATGGAGTTCTTAATATTCATCAAGTATGTACTTGTTCAGGTGACATATATGATCAGTTCCACTGATTATTATGTACTAAACATGGGCTTAACCATGTATGTTCTCCGGGAAAAAACATTCACTAAGGGAACTTCTTCAGAAAAACAAATAGTACCATAAATTCCTAATGGGAACACTTTTTTTGAATTTAAAATATTATATTATTATATTTAATATTTTAACTCTCATATATTACCCCTTATAGGACCATTAATCTCTATTCATATCATATCGTGCGACATCTTGTTTTGAATCTCTTAATATTGATTCTAAATAATTTTTCAAATATTTATCATTCCATTCATAGGTAGAATAATATTATTGATTATTTTTCTATTTTTTTGAGTACCCCCACACACATTGATAATGTTTTATGCTATCATAGTTAGGATTTGGTTTTGTTTTCATATTTTTATTCAGAGTATGTTATTTCTAATAATGACATGGAAGTTGATTTTATAAATATATTTGATGAATCATTTAATAATTTTGATGATGTATATTCATGACCAAATTTTTTTACTATTCCTAGTTCCCATTTCATGACTATCAATAAAAAACCAACTGAAAATGGATGTCAATCAAGTTACAAAAAAATTAAAATATATTTACAGGTAAAATGATTTCAAATTAAATGTAGTTATTACAAATATACTATTTCATGAATAAGAAACTCTAATTTAAAATATTTTAAGGGTAATAATTATAAATTTGGTTGGAAATTATAAGGCATATATGGTATTATAATCCATATATACAAGAATAGGGTTCATTTTAAGGATGATTCTGAACCACTTAAATTACCACAATGAAAATTTAACCTGAAACTGTTAAGATTTAAAAGGAAATTGGTTCAATAAATATTTGAAAATATATTTTTTTATCAAATTTATGAATATTAATGGGTTAGCCTAATTCAATTATTAACATAAAAAACTATTTTTACAACTATAAAAAATTAAAATGATGAGTTAGTAATCTTGAGAGTTTCAAATAGTTTTAAAGTGTGCATAAATTATAGAAAACTAAATTAATATACTAGGAAAGACCATTTACCCCTTTCCTTTATTGAATATATTATTGAGAATATCACTAGTAGGATGTAATATTCTTTCATGGATGTTTTCTGTGGTTATTTGTAGGTTCTAGATATAGAATATGACCAAGATAAAATTACATTAATTTTTCTATTCAGTACATTTTCATACTAGAGGATGGAATTTTAAAATTGTAATTCCCCTATTACCTTCTAAAGTTACAAGGTACGTATTGCCTCTAATATTTATTAGAGTTATAGGTAGGTATTTGTTGATTAATTTATGGTGTATGAATCTTTATTATATCAGTGTATCTCTAGTTTGTGTTGGTTTTTGCATCAATGAAGTGAAAAATATTTGGATTAATATATTGAAAGATATCATTCCATAGAAAAAAAAGGCATTGTTCAAGGAAATGTAGTGTCCCTTCATGGTGTCAAGGTTGATATATCTATAGTAGACAATATATATTCCTTATTATATTCTATATGTTTATGTGATGTTTGATCATTAATTAGACATGATAGTTTTTTTATATGCTTCCAAAATGATATTAGTAAGATAAATCAACCTATATATTGGTTGCATAAAACGTATTTTGGATTTATATTTTGAAATTGAATCCAATTATCATTTGATTGTGTAATGTATAGCCTATCTGCTACCCCATCATACAACCCCCTCGAAGAGACCACCCATATGAGCATATTTGAAGCACTCCAAACATTAGATTTAGAGAAGTCATGTTATATAAGGTAGAGGGAAACATATATGATATTTCCCATGTTTTAAATAAATTATATTCACCCGAATAGAAATACACATTAATGAATAATGTGTTTATTTTTTTATATTTTCCTTCAATAATTTTTTTTTCTTATTTATTTTTCCTTAAATTAGTTATTTTTTTATCATGCAGCTTCAATGTTCCTTTCTAATATACCAAATGTGAAGTTTATTCATATCCATAGGATTATCTATATTTAACAATATTATATAAATATAATGGGAAAATGGTTTCATATAACATGGTGGAAGAACACATGAGTAACATACATCAATTAATAAAGGAAACAACGTAGAATCCATACCATTTTAAGATAAAAAATTCTAATATATATATTTATACACTCTATTGTGTATATCCAAAATATTATGATTTATCATGATATATTTTCACCTTTATAGTCACTAAAAATATTATGACAGATTATGTGTAAAAACTATAGATTTAGTGTAGGAACTATGTGTCGGATGACCCTTATATTTGGTACATTTGTAACAATGAAATCATTTTGAGATGTTTATTAAACCTTGAGTTTGTTGATGTTCAACATTTATTCCACACACTTTCTTGTGGTAGACACTTTTTCCTCTAAATTAAATCTATGAATGTATTAGTATCTAGATTATATTAACAGATCCTATTCCATAATGACCTATGCTTTTTATATCATGATCAACTTTCAAATACATTAAAAATGTTTTTATGAGACATGAGATGCATAAAAATAATATTTTATTCATTTAAAATTTTTATTTAAGTGGAATTGTTTATATGGATCTATTCATCAGTTTATTTGTCCATATTTATATTTTCTATTTAGTTAATTATGATAGAAAATGAGTTGAGGCTAAAGGGACTAGGACAGTTGATTCCCTTATTGAAATAGATTTTTCCTAGAATTAGATACTTTTATAGTTTGGAGTTAGAAAAGTAATAATTTGATATGAAATTTCACACATTTGAATTAGAATTTGAGTTATATCCTTTGTAAGTATGAGGAGACACAAAAAATGTAAGCACATTTCCACCCAAAATTGAATTTCTTGGATATTTGTTCATATTATGAGATTAATTTGATACTGTATAAAACTATATAATTAAACTAGAAATATGGTAGCAAGAAACAAGATAATGAATGTTTTACTTATAAGGAATCATATGAAATCTTCATATGTTGGTCCCCATTTTTGATAATAATTGAAAATATCATTCATCTTATCATAGTGTTGTGATTTCATTATTGATTTGTAAAAATATGTTACATTTATTTATCCCATGGAAAATAATATTCAATGTTAATACATTGAAAAATGTATGTGAATAGATTTTCACCATGTGTGAACTCAATGATCAATAAATAGTGATCAAATTAAACTTAATAAAAGATGTTTTAGAAGTATTTTCATGCAGTAAACAATTTCCACCTCTACAGATCAATGTCGAAGTCAATTCATGATATTTTAAATCCTTTATGGTCACATAAATATATTTAATTATTTATTTTCAATCATGGTGTAGTAGATATAAGATAAAAGGTCATAAGAATAAATATTATAGACAATGGGTGGCATTTAATGTAGTATTATAAGGGAATCTCACACATGTAGTAGATTTCACCACAATATATAACTATATCATCACTTGAGAGCATTATTTTGTCTATTTCCCACTATGTATTAAGTTATTATTCAAAATTTTAATTATAAATTTTATATGAATATATATTTTTAGTGGGGAACATTGAGGAAACTCTTTAATTTATATGTAGGGGACGAAAAATTAAAAATTATATTAAATAATTTTATAATTTTATAATTTCTTACTTTAATTGTGGGGTTTTTTGTAAATTTTTTTGTTTTTTAAATTAAAATATTTTGTATAATCGAACATCCAAAATCATTTTGAGCACAATTTTTTTGTTATAAATATAATTAATTTCAAATTATAATGTTTAAATGATTTTATTTATGTTTCAATATTAGTATTTTAATTTTTAGACTCTTGACATTAAGTATTACTTATTACTGAGATATACTCTCTTGAGTGACTGAAAAAAATCCATTCTTCAGTTTTTTTCATTATTCTGTAGAAACATATTATTTTCCATTCTGATAAATATATTTAATCATAAAACATGATGATTTATTTTAAACTATAACATGTTTTCATTCTATTTTAAAACATTTATAAGTGAAGGATGTGTCCAATAATGAATGAAGGAATTTTAAAAAGATTGTGAATACCCTTGAGAACAATATTTTCCTTTTTTCCATTTAAATACCATTTAATCCACAAAATACCCTATAAGTTAATCCAAATTTGAAGAAAATTTTCCCTTATAAACTTATTATTATTATGGTTCAGGGTTAAGTTTCATGATATGTGCGGGGGGAAGTTATTTCTTAATGATTCGTCATTATTTTTGACATAAATATGAAGCTATTTTTTTAGTTGGTTATATTTGTGAGACATATAGGGGATCAAAATGATATAATTAGATGTAGAGATCACATCTTGGTGATTTTTAAATTAAGTGATTATGGTGGTAGTTCTAATCCTCCCCCTCATCTTGAGGGGTGGGGAGGGTGGATTCACCACGTCACCCTTTATGACTCATCCTTCGTCTTTGTTATATTTATCTAACCGTAATTTTTACTACAAATTACTAGAATTAAAAAAATCATGAAAATACCCCCCACATCATTATGGAAAACTAATCCTTATTCATTATACAATAAAGTTTATTGATTCCATGATCATTTTATTTTAAATCTGGTGGCTAGTTTTCGAAATCATAGCTTCCTATTTGTGATATTTGAATATTATTTACATCATGGAGAATAAAACAATGGGTAGTCATCAAACTATTATAATCCATTAAGATTGTGATTCATTTCACATATAAGGAATACATGATTCAAACCTACTCTAAAGCATAAATACTACCTAAAAAATAATATTTCCCTCTCCTAATATGTTCTTATGAATTTTATATCAATAAAAACTCCCCCCCCCCCAGCCACATATTTATGAGAAATATTTCTCTACTTTCACCATCCATTTCAAAATAAATTGATTATAATAAATTTAAGGAACATGGTTAGTTGATACTTTTTCTCAAATAATCATACCACTATGATTAACCATCTTTTTTCCTCTGAAAAATGGTTAGAAGTAGATTATTCAATCTACCAGTATATTTTTTTTATTGTAATTGATAAATATTTTTTATAAAAATAAACAATACTATATAAGTCATTAGATTAATTTTATGGATCTAATATTCAATTATGTTACTTGATGTTAATATATTGGTGATGAAATATTAGATTTAATTTTTTTTATTACCTCTCTCAAATTTAAATTTCTAGTATCATTGGTATTATTTTTAGTCACTCTATTGATATATCGCATTCTCATTCCGTGAACAGAATTAGGGAACATGCCTAAATTAACACCCACAGTCTACTAATGGAAGGGGAGTGAATTCAAGGGACCATGGACCAAAATGATGAATATTATGTTTTTAAAAAATTTACTACAAAATTTTACATGTATGATGTTGAATCCTCTTATGCAGGGTATATTGATAGAGACATAATGGATTGATTCATATATGGATAAAAAAAATGTGAGAAAAATGGATATTCATAAAAATGAAAACTGAGGGGAATAAGTGTGTTGAACAAGGATGGGGAAACTCAAAAAATGGGTTTTATGAGGGGTTGGTCATGAATTAATAATATTTAAGTTGGATAACATCAATAATCCCATATTGTTTACAATGTGGTTTATTCTTGGAACAAGAAACACCCAATAGTTACCTCATTCATAATGAGGTACAAGTCTTCTAAAAAATGTATAAATTCATTGAGATTACTTACCAATGATTCATAGTAACTCTATTTGGTCAAGAGGATGATATTTTTTATTTATTAGACAATGTTGGAGGAGGGGGAATTATCCCCTACTATGAGACTTCATTATATATTGAATTCAAGTTTTTGAAACATTTTCAAATCCCAATGTAAGGCATGTTACTATAAAATTAGATAATAGATTATCGGCTACTAATTTGAGTATATATACATATCTTAGGAATTACATTATTTTCAATGTCAATATGTATCAGAGGTTTTTTATCAATAGTTCCATATGAATGTTTCACATATTGTGAATCCTAATACCTGTTATTAATTATTGATGTTGTATTAGAGATTAAAATGTTTTATAGATAGGGAATCTATAAGATATTTTTATTTAAGAAGGAATTAAATATTTATAGTTTCAAGATTAATCCCATGAAGGGACTTCCTATATATCATAATGAATGGAAACATAACCCATGTAGTAGGGATATTTTTTACCTTTTAAATTCATGTGACAATGAATAATTCATTAGATTTTAAATTATCTAGTAAGGCTAGGAGAAATATGGCAATCAATTATTGGTTTTTGGGATTATGGATGGAAAAACCATTCTTATTAATATCTTAGGGAATATGGACCTATGAGGATGAGTTGATGTCATAAGGAATATGGCCCCATAAATATGGGCCACATCCCGAATCTATCCCCAAAAGTATGCATTAATCATTCAAGGATCATTGACCTATGAAGATTAAAGTTATCATAGGTATGGAATAATGTGGGTGATATGGTATTATTTAGAAGGAATATAGACCTATCAGTGGGAGAATGATACTAATTTCAAATATATCCTGAAAGAAGATGGTATGTCATAAATATGGCAGTGGTGGACTAGACTTATAGAATCACAAGAGTATATCCATTTGAGGAAAGAGAATAAAAAATATCATGAGGGGTATACAATAATGACACACATGATTAAAGGTAAATGATATTGGGTTTGAACCCTAGGGAGGGACTCTTTGTATCTTTTTGAGACATTAATCAAAGCAAAATGTAATTTGATTCAAAATGATTAAAGTCACATGATAGGAAAATACCATGTTGTTTAACATTATGTGGTAAGGGAATATATAGGGACATTTAAATTTTGTAATTGGGGGACTCAACCATAAAGAGGAATCCAACATACCCAGGGAGGGAAAGAAGCATAATACACAATGTTTTAAAGTTATACGTGTTCATGTCATAAAAGGGAAGAAAAAAAGTTTTTCATGGGTTTTATTCATTTGTGGATGTAATGATTTGCTTATTTGGGTGTATTTTCCTTTTGAGGACCAGACGATATAGTAAGGAATAACAACTAAATGTTAGGTTCACATAGGAGGAATTTGTGTCATTTTAATTGAATAATCAATGTATATTTTAGGCTCCTATGATTTATATTATGTATAAAAATATGCAGTAAAAGACTAGATTCACTTCATGAGATTGTTATATTTAATCTATATAAGGATCATACACTAAGGTTTAAAATAACTACATGGGATATCATAAGAGGTATTATCATGTGAAAGTATACATAGTTGAAATATAGTCTTTAAGCGGGATATGGACATGTGATGGGGCTGATGAAAATATATTGGATACGATGATCAATCCTTTAGAAGAAATCATATGTATCTCAATTATAATTAGAATCAGAGTCCTCATAGTTATTATATTACTTTACCATTGATGGAGAAGTAAATATCGTAAAAATCATATTGATTATTTACTCATGAGGTTATAAATAATAATAATAATAACATACACTATGGTGAATACCTTTACTGAAAATAACTACATGGGGTGATTGAAAAATACTAGCTTATGAGGGTTCAAGTGGAACTCATTGGTGATAACATGAGGGGAATAGAGTCAGGAAATCACATTTGGGAAAGGAGGACACACTATTCCATGATTTAAAGGGATTCATGAAATCATATGATATAAAATTGGTCACATGATTTAATAACCTTAAGTAGGTTAGAAGATTGTGTGATGATACCACATGATCGAGAGATCATCACGTGATCGCATAACTGATAGTTTATAACATGATAACCTAATTGAGGTATTATTAATGGAGTATGAAGAGTCCAATATGAAGTGTTCATGAACATTGGTAAAGATCACAAATTCTTGTTAAATTACTTATAAGTTACTCATTGAATATATCATGTTGGAAGAATAGACTTTGTGTAATTATATTTCACCTTTTTCACTCACCTCCCCTTGTATCCATTTTAACTAATTTTATTCTTGTTTTTAGGGGGGGTTTATAGGAATTTACCACTATATTTTGACTACATATCAATGTTGGAAATCCATGAACACATACTATGGTGGTGAGTTTTTTTCCTTATAATTAAGAATTAGCTTATTCATTTCACATGATTAAGGAACATGTCATTGATGACATCCACCAACGAATCATATAACAAAAAGTGATTGTAATAGAATTCCATAACATATATACAGACCCCAGAGTGGATCACATGATTCTTTTACATTGGATGACCAAATAACTTTGTTTGGAATATTATTAAGGAAAAATTGAACACGTACATTTGGTATTTTCCCTAAATAAATTTTCCAAAATCTATTTAGAGAGCATAAAAAAATTTCATCCCTCATAAAAATGTCTAGGGAATGAAAATAGGATTCAATTGAAAGGATGTGAATACAAAAATATTTTAATTGGGATTCCATTTTCATTTTTTATACAAGAGACTCATGTTTTTACCTAATGATCCATTATCAATTGAAGAATCAGTTGACTTTTAATTCACATGTGAAATAGAGGTTTTAGAAATATGTTATAATTTATATTGCGCATGATGCTCCACCAAAATAATTTTCAAGTGAATGCTTCTCATGAACCGATCACATGATTTCATATCATATGTAAAAAAAATAAATGAATATCTTTACCAATAAATAGTATTTTAATTAAGTCATGTGTCTGATATATTAATCTTTTTAGAATATAGTTCATATTTCTTATTGTCCTACGATCATATAAAGTCTTAACTGTCATATCATTGTGTGACCCTACTATATTCATGTGATTGAATGAATTTTATAGTGTTATGCACATTTCTTGTAATTTTAAACTATTTATTAATACATTTATTAGAAAATACCTATTTTAATCTAAACAGTTACATTTTAATACTTAATATGATTTTTCTCTTTCTTATTAAACAATAATTTTCAAGAAACATGGATAAAGAATTTGTAGCACATCGAACTACCATATTAGAAAATATGAAATCTAATCAAAACATTATAATTCATTTAATTAATAATAATCTTATAATATTGGTACGAAACAATCTCGTGGAATATCTGTATTCTGATTAGTTTCTATTTTATGATTTGATTCTTCATAATGTTGATTTGATCTCTCCCACATAAGAAGTTATCATTCCTCACTTATGGATTATCAAGACTAACAATATGTTTGGGGAATATATTTCTTATTTGGTACATTTCATCCCTAACAACTCCTTGTTTAATATTTTTTTAACTATATGTTGAAGTATTTTTAAGGGTTTTGTCATGACTTAGAACCTAACACCCACATCTATAGATCAATATTGTAGATTCTAGTATAAAATAAGTTGTTTTAGAGGATATATATCTATGATATTTTATTAAGTTGATTCCTTATTATGGATTAGGGGTAGATCTTTTAGGTTTAGTGCACCATTATATATTTTGTGGATGATTTAAAGAATATTGTTCTAAACAAAGCTATCTAGTTTTCCCAAACCCATTCTTACTAAAGAAAAGTTATGATGGTAGAACTAGAAATCTATTTAATTATATACACAAACACATTTCATATAATGCATGGTGAGGTCAACATTAATCTATGGCACATTGAAAATATCTATGATGTATTGATTTTAGGAGTTATGTACATTGAATTTATCCCCCAGTCATATTGTTATGATGTAAAATTAACTCCTACCACTGAAAATAATGTTAATAACATAGAAAATAAATACCTAGGTAAGGATACATACCTAATAGTCAATATCCATTTACATACATGTATTGAGTTATTTTCATGAAGTCTGGTAATGAAACTCTTGCAAACAATCCCAAGTCCTTCACATGATGGGAATTATATAGGGAAGAGGGTGTTCACTAGATAATTATTGAAGAGGGATTGTACAATAAATAGGGATATTTAGACACTTTATAGGCCCAATATATTATAAAATTAGATAAATTCTTTTAAATATACCTAAGAAGGCACGTCTTCACCATTTAACAAAAAAAGGAGTGAGTATTTCCACTATCAAGATGATGATAATAATGTATAGTGGAATAAATATCTAATTGTATGTTTTAGTGTTGGATATATTATATCATTAAATTCACTATACGTAGAGATTAACATTCCCAAATAGTATATTCATCCCATTCCAAGTGTTTTTGGGTTATATGGGTTTCCATATGGGTGATTTGAGTACAAAAACACAAATGTTGTTACTAGTTATATGTTAAAGAATTTTATCCCAAATAAAAGTGTTTCTATTAAAAAAAATTGAAGAATTGGTGGATCAGGAGAACACATAACTATCATTAGTAGTTTTTTTGTACTATTCCATACAAATCATAGACATGTGAAATCATGGAGAATTGAAAAAAAATAAAAACTCCAAATCTTAACTGATATTTATTATTGATGACTATTTATCCACAAAAAATAATATAAAAATATTTTGTGATTGGTATATGTCATGCCACATCCAGAGGAGGTATTCAAGAATTTAGATGAAACTCCATGATTCTATTCATGATCATTAAAAAATGTATCCCATAGATTCTCTCTAACTTTGGATAATGTTAACATGGGAGATAACTCATGTTATGGTGACCTTAACTCTTTATATAATGGGCATTATCCCCTCCCATGTCTATATCAATTAAGGGAATCCAATATTTAGAAAAGTGAAAATTACATTTTAATAGAAAAATATCTAGTAAAAAATTATGATCCACTATAGAACTATACATGTTTAGTGTATTTATAGATAAGATATATAATCGTATTATTTTTTAAATATATTCATTATTTATTACATAGATCACTTCTTAGGTATATACAACTTAAATATATTTTTATAACCATGGGAAAGAAAAAAAAGAAAGGGTGAGATCAGATGATAAATAATGGTAAATAAGGGAGATATCAACCAATAATCAAACATGAGAATAATATAAGAATTAGGGAGTGAGATATTGATTGTAAATTAAAATTTTTATTCTCAAACTATCGCAAATCCTAAATTTAATTCAAGTAATAAAATATAATAAAAAATACAATACTCAAACAAGTGTGGAAGGATTAATAATCAGTCATAATCCTTGAGAGCATAACATAGACATAGGAATATTGTTAAATGATAACTATATAATATTTTTAATATTATTAAATATAAATAGTTTTACATATAATTTTAGGGACATGGAATTAGGCCCTCATACAAACATATAAACATGAAAACAAGGTCCCCAAATAATTTAATGGATATGAAAACTAGGTCCATGCATAATCTTATAGAATGAAAAAAAGTTTCATGTATAAACTTATAATCATCAAAACTAGAAAAATTTATAATTTTTTTAAAATTTAATTAGATTCATTCATAAAAAAAATTATCTCGTAAGTTATAATTTTTTTAATAAAATGCCTTATGGGATATATAATTATTTACCCATTAATAACATAATGAAAATTATAAATATGTGCTACAAATGATAATAAAAACATTAATCATAGAAATATCCATGGAAAGTGAATGGATTTTATAATCATTCAATCATTTACGTATGATATAACACATGGAAAAGTAATGAGTTTTATAAAGGTTTCATCATAATAAAATTATCCCATAGGAAAAAATTAGTTTTATAAAATCATCCTTAAATAATCATTATAACCCATAATAATATTTAATGTGGATTTTCTAATTGGAAAATATCCCTTTTAAATCATAATTAACAAAATATGATGTTATCATAAATGTAAAATTACTTTACAATATTATTCAAATATTTTTTTGAGGAAAATAAACAATTTACCTTGAAAGAAATTATTGAAAACAAATTTTTTTATAAATATTATGGAATTATTTTTAATTGAAAAAAACTAATTGGATAGTAAATTTACCTTTAAATTAATTTATTGGTCATGAAAGTATTAAATTTCATTCATTTCATTTATATTAAAAGAATGATTCCTTTCTAATTTTTGTTAAAAATTAAAAAGGGCATTGCTTGGATAAAGAAAAGAAGATTACTTTTAAAAAAAATTAAAAAGTAAAAAAACGGCAAAAGTTATTTTTAAAAATCATATTATAATAGTAAATAATTTTTCAGAAAACATAGACATGGAATAAAAAGGATTTTTGTATGAAGAGATAAAAAATGTTAGTTTTCCATAAAATATTTTTTTTGGTTTCTTGAGAACAAAGAATAGTGAAAAATGAAAAGAAAAAAAATAATATATATAATTAAACAAAGTGTAATAAATTTCATGATATTCTTAAGATATAAGTTATAAAATTTTATTATTAGAAATGTAATTATAAATATTCTCAATAAATAATGTGATTGTAAAAAAAACCTTACCTCAATTCTGGTATTTCATCGTACATGTTTGAAACTATTGTATAATAAATATATGTTTATTATAAAATTATTATAGAAAAATAATCATTTATATATCATGTAATATATTATTTAGTTATAACACGTTTTCTCACATTTATTAATTTTTTTAAAAAAAATCATTGTACCGGAATATAACAGCTTCGTTTGACAAGTATGTTTTAGCTCATCAGTCTCGAAACTTGTACGTTAATCAATTTTTAATCCTATATATAATTTTAATTAATATATAAATATCATATTATATATATATATATATATTCATTTATAAAAGTTATAGACATAAAAATGAAATACATGGTTCATGGAAATGGTTAGTCGTACGTACGTGTGAACATTGTTTTCAATTTTTGAAAGATGTAATGAAATAAAGGTAAATAATTATTAACAATTAATATATCATTATTATAACAAATATATAATTTATAATCATTAAATCTGTCCAAATTACCAGTCATTTAAAGTATAAATGAAAACAATGACTCAAATCGCCTTGTAGAGGTGGAAGTCAACATATACACATTAGTGATGTCATCATTTTCCAATAGATGGGAAGGTAATATGTTTGATATGGTATTATTGTTCTAGAATTATATTTATATCACAAATTTTACATATAAATATTAAATCAATTATAATAACCATCTATTTAAATTTTTTCTGAAAAAAAAAAATTGTAATGCTACGTGGAGATGGTAAGTTGTATATACGCGTAATTGATGTTATGATTTTACATATAATTAAAATAAGGTGTGTAAGTGTTTTTTCATCATCGTATTAAATTATATTCTCCTTTAATAAATAGATTTTATTTATTTATTAAGGAACCATCTATTTATAGGAAATTTAATAGTTAATAAAACTAAAAACACTCAGATAATAGTGACACCTTTTTTGTTTAGAATCCTCATTCAGCATCCACCGTAATCCTTAAAAGATTGGAATTTGGGGAAGGCCATAATATATAATGAGTGATTAAGTAATATATTATGATATCAGGGTAGGTAGGTTCAGATATATTTGGCATAAACATTGTGAAAAATGAAGGAGAGGAGGTTCTCATTTAAAAGTTAGATGAGGGAACTCTAGGGATTAAATAAAATATTAAATTAAAATCAATTAATTTTCCCCCAAAAATGGATCCAAATTGGTATAATTTTAATTTAATATAAATTTTTTCTAATTCCATTCATATAAAAAAATTTAAAATTTTTATATTATCTTTTCACCATTATTTCTTATTTTAACCCCCATTATAACTTTTTACAATTATCGTGATAATAATGCTCTTTACACTTTATGGGTAAATAATGTTACTATAAAAATAAAATTGTACTATAAATGGACCATGATTGATATTTTAAAGTATCTTTGACTCAATTTGTTAATTTTTATTTATTTTTCAATAATTTTAAAAAAAGTTGTTTTTTTATTAAATAACGTTTATGTTATGCTTATAACTATTAATTTATTTTAACTTCAAAAAATAATGACATCAGTGGAATTAAAATATAAACCTATAAAAATCTCAAATATGTTATAAATATGTATGAAATTCTTGGTATAGTGTTACTTTCCCACAAAAACTTACCTTTTGAAATTTTAAAATCAATTACTAGATTATTTGACAGCTTATACAAGCAATATATCAGCACAATTGAAAATTTTAAGGTTAATAATTCATCATAGAAAATAAAAATAATTTTATAAAATAAAAATAAAATAAATAAATTCAATATAAAATTTTTAGTTCATCTAATATGTATATTTAATCAAATTTGTTTTTTTGAAAAGTTATTTAATATATCATTTTGACATTTCTAGCTATGAACAAGCATTATACAAGCATTTGGATAACATTCTTGTTATATAACTATAATGTTTATAACTATCAATAAATATTAATATGTACAATTAATATTTAATAAAAATTTCTTTAAAATTATTTTCTTTCCTCTTTAGTATATTTATGATACAAATTTTTTTTTTCTAATGTTGTGCAAGCACTTTATCGGCACTGAAAATAATTTTAATATTTATAATGAAAAAAAATTCATTTTCATTTTTTGAATTTTTTATATATGAAATTTGTAATATATTATGATACATGATTATTTATATAATTAAAATAATTTTCCACATCTATTTCTTTTAAATAACATAAAATATATCTCATTTCATAAAAAATTCATTTTTACTATTCACAAAAAATTGAACATTCTCAAAAATATATTAAAAAAAATAGAATATATATGATTTTATTTATCCAAAAAATTTAATTTTAATATATTTAAATTACTATAATTTTTATAAATTAATTTTAATATATTTATTTTAAACACAATGAAATATTGTTCTCAAAAAATTGTGTTTTTAAGTAAAAAAATGAACTTATACCAAAAATGGATTATGAAGATGATTATTATGTATATGATTATATTATTTATATCTAAATAAGTCTAATATTATTTTAAGACAAAAGTAATGTTTTAATTATAATTTTTAAAAATAATAAATGATTGTTCAATGAAAAATGTCATTTTTAACTATTCGCTAAAAAATAATATTTTCATAAGAATCCCAAAATTTCACCATAAGATAATTTTTATATGATTATTTACAAAATGATATCCTTTTTATAGAAAAAAAATTATAATAGTTACAAAATTAAATTATACTAATTCATCATAGAAAGCAATAAAATCCTATTTTTTAAGAAACAATTTTTGAATAAAAAAGTACATTACTAAAAATTGATGTATTAATTCCTAAGAATATATCAATAAATTTATATTAATTAGGAACCTCATATATATTTCATAATTTTTTTATATCTTTACACATCAACTCAACATCTTTTTTATAAAAATCCTAATATAATAAAAAATGTCTATTTAATCTCAGTGTTGCATGTTTCAAACACTATAGAATATATTGTTCTCTTGAAATTTTGTAGTGTGAAATTCTATCCCAATTTAATAAATAGATTAATCTCAATGTGAAATTGTGCTTAATAATAAATTTTTTTATGTTTTAAAAATATTTTATTGAAAACTGACACTATAAAGTTGTTTAATAAACATTCTATTGAATATAGGAATATGGAAATATAATAGCCACATTGAATAACACATAACTAGGTTTCCAAATAAGGGAAAATTAGTGGGAAATTAAATTATAGATATGTAGAAAAAAATAATTCCCAAATAATGATCGAGAGTCACATAGGAAATTGGTCACAATAAAGTTATTGATTCAGATAATATTAATTATCACAAGACAAAGAAATCAATGAGTTTTGAAAAATACCATCAATTACACATAAATAAATCCAATAGGATAATTTTTTTATATATACCTTAATTATATTTGAGGGATTCTTTTACAATTATAATAGAATTCACAAGGAAAATATATTAACTGGATTTTTTATCATTTGAATTGCACATTTCAATCTATTTATTTTGATTTGATCAATTGCACTTCTATCTCATCTATTACTATAAGAAATGGATATTCAATATGAATTTCTCATACCAAAATAAGTAAAGTAAGTTTTCAAAAATCATAAAATCCATATTTCATTCTGTATACCTCTAAATATTTACCAAAACAAAACATATTAGCATAAGTTATCAAATATAAGAAATTTATTTCTAAAACCATTACAATAACACCAAATATCAACTTAATCCAATTTATTAATAATTATCCTTATAGTAAATACAATATATGATTGAATAAGATTAGTATCCAATGATTATAACTAATTGATTTCACATCCTTCCATGATCAATTTAACAATTATAATCAAATATTTTTAATCACTCATAAATTTTGGTAACAAAATTTGAATAACATAATCATATTATCTAATAAATATACTAATAATTTCTGAAAATAATGTTACGATAAAATCATATATTCCTATAAAATATAAATATTTTTTTAATTTTTAAATAAGAATAAATCTTATAAAAAATTAATTCTATTTGAAGTTTGGGTTCATCCTTTCACTAATAGACAATCATAGGTTTATTTAAAATAATAAATATGATTTCATTATTAAATAAATTTAAATGGAATATATGCTAAGAGAGATAATCAATACTTAGAATCACATAAATTTTCACTAAATAATGTACAATAATATTTTCATAGGCCTCACACATACAGATATGAATATGGAATCCCCAAATATGGATTGGAGGATAAGTGTTCATAATTACCATGATACCATTTATCTATTGGGATTTCATAATCTTTCCCATTGTTCTTTGACTATAAATAATATTATTGTTTATTATCCTTATTATCCAATTTATTTGGGAATTTATTCACATAGTTATCAAACTCATTTTATCTATAGCACTGATGTGTGCATAGTTTATTCTGTAGTGGTCTCTATATATTCATTTCATTGACTGACCTCCTCACATCATTTCAATATTATTTTTATAATTGAAAATGCTTCTTATAGTTGAATAATATTCTTATTCCTTTCATGAATTATCCTAAACTCTCCATAAAGTATTTTTAAAAATAAGTTTGTTGAAAAATTTTCTTCTTGCCATGTGACATATAGAAGAAACTTCCATGAATATCCATCTTATTTTTTTATCACCCAGAATATGTAGGTTTCCTACTTCTATATCCCCTTTGAGTGAACATTAAATGATTTCATCAGTACTTCTTAATTCCTTTATGGATAATTACCTATGAATAATTTTTATCAATCCATTAAAGTGTCAATAAATCTTCATATCAAGGTTAATGATAAATCCTTAAGTTTACCTCACATGTCTTGAAAAATTTTGCTCATTATTATGGATGGATTCATTGTCATATTTCAACTCTATAAATTACCCCCTCTTTTTTAGTTCTAAGAGTCCACTGAATGTAATTATTGAGGTATACCATTTAAAACACATTAAATTCCTTGAAGTTTATTTATTATTAATTCCTTATATTCTTAATAATATTCCACAATTTATCAGCTTCTCTTTCCTAGTTAAAATATTCTAACATGGAATTTACATCATTCAAACACAATAGCATATTAAATTGTTTCTAACATATTGATTTATTTCACTATTACTAGTGGTTTAGTAGACCCATGTATTTAGGCAGGACGTTGTCAAAAAAAATATTCCAAGTAATGTTTTTCCTTACATAGTATATTTTTATTTTTATCATGATCTTCATTACCACTCATATTATGGGACAGTTGATTGAGTAGACTAAAAATAGTGAATACATACTTCTAAGACATTTTTTGTCTAGAGTGTGGTCATTGAATTTTATTTCACATTCACTCTGTATAGTATTCCTTTTGGTTCCAACCATTGATTAGAACCCAAAAATATTGAGTGATATATAATTATCATGGTGGGAAATTATATAATCATAAAAAATAATAAATAAAATATCTAAAATATGACACATTACTTTCAATATAAGACACCATCGATTTATCCAGGGTCACCTATTGATATCATATATTCAAATCCTTCATAGTGGTTCTTATAACAAGTTTTAATTAAAAAAATAATATCACACTTGTGTTTCAATGTAGTTTTTTAGTATAATCCCACTCACCATGCACCAAGAATATGATTGATATATACATTACCAACTATTTTCAGTGTTATTACCATAAGGTGTATCTAGTCAAAATCCATAACCTCAAGTAGTATTCATAGAAGGATGTACTTCAATGAAACCCTCATAATCTAAATCTTACCAAAATTGTAGGATTATATCTTATCCATTAGATTATCCATATGGCTTAGTTGTTATTTTATAACACTGGTCTCTAAGGGATAACTAATACCTCCTCTGATGCCAATAGAGGTGACCAATGATTTATATGAATAAATATTTAATATTTTTAGATGAATAACCAATAATTTACATTAAGATTCATGATAGGACCATAAACGTTTAGTCTTTTTGGAGACTAGATACATAATCCTATTATTTAATTAATTTTTTTAAACATTACCCACATAAAACACTTCTTATGTATACACTACATAAAACTATTATTCTTAAAAAGGGTAAAGAGAAAAAAAATTGGGATATTAGATGCCCAGTAAGGATAAGTAATAGATATATTAAATAATGATCATATATAAGCATAATATAAGCATAAGCGTATGAGATCATGATCATAAATTATAATTTTCATACCCAATATAACATAGATCACAATCATGATTCTTGTAATAACACATTATCATAATAAAATGAAATATTAAAAAGATTGTAGAATCATCAATTTAAATCATAATATATGAGTGTATAACACAGTTTATGGAATGTTGATAAAAAATAATCTTTTAATATCATGGAAATTTATAAATAGAGATATGTTCAATCATAATGTTATATACATGAAATCAAGACCTCATATAAACTTATGGAAATGAAATATAAGTTCACGAATTATATTATGAAAAGAAAACCAGGTATTTATATAATCATATAATGATGAGAATTATGACTATGTAAAATCTTATCTACATGAAAATGCGGTCCACATAAAAAAAATTTGAACATGAAATCTAGTTCATGAAGAACATATTTATATCATAAATTATCAATATTTACCCAATGTATTAGTGAGATATATAATTTTTTCCCAACCATCACAAATTTAAAATAAACCATATGTATTCCAGGAGTTCATAAAACTTTCATTATATTATAACCCTTGAAATGTAAATGGGTTTCCTAAATATTTCATCAATTCATCCTAACTTAAACCATGAAATAGAAATGGGTTTTATAAAGGTTTCATCATAACCTAATTAACCAATAAAAAGAAGCAGGTTTGAAAGAATCATCCCTAAATCATCATTATAATCCATAAAAATAATTAAATAGGATATTATTATTTGATAATATCCCCATTAAAGCATATGTAACATCAAATAATGTTACAAATATAAAATATAATTTCAAATATAATTGAAATATTTCCTAAAAAATAACATTTTGAATTTGAAATCACATATTTAAAAGAAAAAATCCAAAATTAACTAAAACATTTTCTTAGAAAATAAAATTATAATTTTATAATGTAATATTCAAAACATTGAGTGGTCATTATATTTTGAAATTATGTTCAATCAATGTATGTTATGAAAATATTTCATTCACATTAATGGTAAAAAGTAAAAAGTATCTCTGTTAGAAAATGATAAGAAGATTACTCTTAATCCATTTTGTAAATATAAAAACATGAGTAAAAGTAAATTATTCATACGTAGGATAAAAATAAAAACATTCTTGATTTTTTTTTTGAAAACATTTATAATTATAAAAATGGATTTTCATCTGAATAGAGAAATATGGTCATTTTTCCTCAAAAACATTCTTTTGGTCTATTGATTTCCTTCATAGTGAAAAATTAACAAAAAACATGGAATCTACTAGAATAACAATGTGATAATAAATATCATGTAATTATTGATAATTGTGTCATAAAAAATGGATCATAGAAAATTTTATGCAAAAGAATCTCGATATAAAATGATATTTTAACATAAATTTCTAAGCACAAGTCATGTCTTTCTTTATACACATTCAAACATCCCATATAATAAATATATATTTAATATAAATTTATTTAGGAATAATATTAATAAAAATATATATAATATATATCATTTAATTATATTACCTTATCACTATTTTATAAAAAATTTGATATTAAAATTATTGTTCCTATTGATAACTACTTCATTTCTCATGTATTTTCAGTTTGGTAGTCTCATTCCTTGAACACTGATAATGGTTCTACCATCTCAAGTGTTTTAATCGTGATAGTAATACATTATATATTCATTATATATATATATATATATTCATTCATCCATAAAAGGTATAGATAGAAAAATGTATTACCACATTTCTAGAGATGTTAGGCCATACATATGCACGAACACTATTTCCACTTTTTGGTTAAAGGAAAAAAATAAATGTAAATAATAATTAACCATTATGGAATAATTATTATATAATATATATCAAAAATATTCATTAAATCTATCTTTATAACTATACATGTAAAAAATAAATGAAAATAAACACCGCAAATCATTAAGGTGGTAGTCCACGTGTACATATGGGCGACATTATCATTTTCAAACAGATGGGAATGCAAAATGATAGATATAATATTATAATAATATAATAATAATAACTTAATAAATATCATATATAATAATTTAACCAATAATAATAAAAAATCCGGTAATGTGATGTTGAAAAATAATTTACAATGCTTCATGTGGATGTTAAGTTATACATGTGCATGAATGGTGTTCTCATTTTAAATAGGATGGAATTAAGGTAGATAATGGTTGTTCCAACCACATAATTAAAATATATATATTTATGATACTAATTTTTTTATTTTATAATGGATACCATGGATACAGGTTAGGTTGAATAAATAATTAAATTGAAAATTACCAATTAAATGTTATACCTGTTCGGTAAGAAATCATTTTTTGGCACAAAACATAAACCATGAATGAATGTTATTTTGGAAAGAAAATAATATCTTGTATGTGTTTAATGAGTTTATGATGATATTATTTTTGGGATTTTTTTTTATCAATAATGCATAAAAATTGGGAATAATGAATGAGACAAGGTGACCATTTATAAGTGAGGGGAGTATCACTCTTTCAATAAAATAATATATTCAATTAATATAATTTAATTTGCATGAAAAAATGTCTAAAAAATTA
Organism: Viscum album; assembly: GCA_963277665.1. NCBI lineage: Eukaryota > Viridiplantae > Streptophyta > Magnoliopsida > Santalales > Viscaceae > Viscum > Viscum album. The sequence goes on along the minus strand of OY728165.1, from coordinate 1,889,521,406 downwards.
TTTAGTTTAAATATTTGATTAAAATTTATTTGGAAAAAATCATCCAATAAAATTTGTATAGGTTTAGAATATGTGTTTACCCAAATCTTATGTATTAACCCCTATTAACCCTTCTGATAATAACACTAATAACATTGTTTTTCCCTATTTAGGGGCCAAGAACATTTCAATAAAAGGATATGTGACTAATAAATGGGAAATATATTATATATTAATCCATATTACATTTAGGAGTATGAAAATATGATATTTAATAATTTTAAATCATTTAATAAATATTTTTATTATAAAATATCACTAATGTTATTTTAGGAAATATTCATTTAATTAGACTTTGACATCAACATAAAAGAAAAATAATTCAACTATAGACATCTAAAATAGACTTGATATTTTATATTTATTTTACAAATTCATGGGAAACTATTACTCACAAAAAAATTTAGTTTTATTATTTTTAATATGTCTTACATTATTTTTCTTCGGCTTTTACAGGCACTACATCGGCATAGCATAAGCATTTAATGTTATTATTTCACAATAAATGTTTTAGAAAAAATGAAAACAATTAAAATAAGCAAATAAAGTCTAAAATAAAATCTTATATTCATTAAATATATATATTAACTAATATCAATGTCATTACAACATATATAATTTCTAATTTTGATCCTTCTAGCCCTACCTAATAATTTCAAATGCATTTGGATAAGATTCTAGTTTTGTAACTCCAAAAATCAATGATATCAAAAAAAATATCAATAATATTGAATAAAAAATTTGTTTAAATTCTTTTTCTTCTCCATTATTATCGTAAGCATACCAAATTTGACTTTTCAAGTGCCTCATAAGAACTACATCATCCCTAAATATGAATTTAAAATTTAAATTGAACGAAATTATAATTTATGTAATATGAAGTATTTTTAATCTATATTTGTACTATATTATCATAATTTATATTTTAAATATATTTAATGAAAATATTATCATATTTATGTCCTGGTGATATCATAAAATATACAATATCTCATAATACTATTTTATTTTTTTATTCACTAAAAATGTATCTTCTTCAGAAAAATATAAAAAATTACAACAAGGATAAATTTGAAATGATATATCCAAAAATGATTTCCATTTAATAAAATTAATTTATGAAAATTGATAGAAATTAATTTTAATATATATTCATAAAATTCAATGAAAAACTATATTTATAAAAATGTGTTTTTAAACAAAAACATGAAATTTTACAAAAAAAAGTATAAAGATAATTCCAATTTATTTATTTATATTTTTTATAACAAAATATCCCTATAATAAGTTAAAATAAAATGAAAATCATGATGTTAATTTTTAAAGGATGTGATAGTTTTATAAAAAAGTGATCTTTTATTATTCACTTAAAATTCAATATTTTCTAATGAATTCAAAATTTTCAGCCAAAGATAATTTTGAAATATTGAATTAAAAAATTATATCCTTTTTTAAAATATTTTTTTTTAAAATAGGAGAAATTATTTATTATATTCACTAACATAAAGTAATGAATTCCATTTTTGATGAAAATACATTTTAATGAAAAATAAAAAATTACTAAAAATAATTAATTATTCCAAAATAAATTATAAATAATATTTTTATTTGGACCTTTATATATATTTTATAGTTTGATCACTTGTATTGATACCCTCAAAATATTTAGTTTTATTATAATCATCCTAAAATAAAAAAAAATTCTATTTAAATCTCGATGTTAAGTCTTATATATGATATCAAACGTGAATTTCTTTTAAAATATTTGGTGTGATATAAATGATTGATTTTAGTCATATCTAACTATTTGGTTGGATATATTGGTGATTAAGTACATTGATTTTTAGATGGTGGACAAGGATGATGTGACAGGAGAATTTCTGGCACAATTGATTTAGATTCTAGGAAAGTAACCATCTTGTAGTAGACTTATATATCAATCTTACCCAAGAATAAATTTAGGCACTCATATTCAACTCTTTCATTGATCCAAGTACTAAAAGACATGAAAACAATGAGGGGTCATTATTGGAGTCCAGATCATAGGGGAACCTTATCTTATTGTATCTATTTTTTTACATTGTGTGAAAATAATGGGATTACAAAAGGATAAAAAACTATCATATATTAGAGGTTGTTGTGTCAGGTAGAGATTTTGTTAGAAGGTTTTAATAGTGTTATTGATTCTAAGTGAATCTATCATTAAAAACATATCATTGAAATCCAGATACTTCTCTAGGACCATAAGACAATGATTAATTTAGTCAATGGATATATCCATTGAAAAAAAATGGTGAGATGGATGCCAATTCCCAAAATAATAAAAGATTGTGAAGATAATATAGTCTAATATGTCTTGAATGAAGGGGTAATATAAGTTCATTATTACCCATCTATGATCTAATTTTTTAAAGAAATGACGATATTTTTCCTTTTTTATATTGAACTAGGATGGTGAGATTCATCCATATATTGCCTATATAGTGTATGATACTGGGAAAATTATGGTTGAGGTTTGTTTAAACAATGATCGGGAATGAGATTATTAGGTCTCTATGGGTTAACTATAGCTCATGGAAACTGTAGTTACTGATATGGAAGAAGTAACATCTATTCCTCTATTATAAAACCCTCTACCTCCTCATGTGACTTCCCCTTAAAAAATTCTAGTTTTATTGGAGAATAAAAAGAGGAAGCTAGAAAGTTCCTTAACTAGTAATCATTGAATGAAATCAGAAAGTGAGTGTAGCACATTGCAGAGATGTTTTGAGATATGAGTTACATGTGTCACTTGTTTAAGATTTTTCATAAAATAGGTTCTTGTAAGGTCTCTTTAAAGGAAATTTTTTTTTATTACTGATAAATATACACCCTCTATCCTTTTGGCAGGAGTATAGGATTTTGATGAGTTATAAGGAGGATAGGAAATGGCCAGGGGCATGAAGGGTCATACCCAATGTTCAATGCTAATGCACTAATGATGATTCAATTTAACTCTGTAAAATATAGTGTGCTTATGGAGGATCCGAATAAAATAAGATAATATTATACAGATCCTTCCAATATGGAGGCATTATTTTGTAGGAGTACACATTTATTCTAAAATTGAATATACCATTATGCTAGCAACATGTTTTTTAACCTTTTTGTAGTCGTTCATCCCTTGAAGGTGATGAGGAGACTACATTAGTAAAATGGATATCATTTAGAACTCACATTCATATAATAAAGAAATACATTTCTAAATCTTCTCTTATTTTGGTTAAGGTGACAGATATAGGTGGTATAATGGATTAATGCTTAAAGTTACTTGATTCCACTACCTATGGGTATCACCCACCAAAAGTAAATGATGAACAATACTATCTTACATAATTCCAATTAATTTATATGAGTAATAGTCTCTATCCAAGTAAATTTATTGAAAATTATATAACTATTGTTGCTCTAGTCCTGGTTTAAGGATCAAAGTACACAAAATTTCAACAACATCTAAGGTGGAAAGTATGGTTGAATCAAAAGATAAATCAAATATATCACTTTTCAAGAGCACATGGATCATTTGGGAAACCTATGATACATGTTCACAACCCTCTTATATGGTGTGCTCGATCATTAACAACCCCATTATGTGTTGAAATAGTTGTCTTGAATGAGTGAAGATAATTGGGACCTTGAAATAACAGTTTCTGCAGTGGACCACTTAGAAATATCCTTTCAACATCACAATGAGTCCCCAAATGTAGCCTCCTAGAAACTGAGATAAATATTGGTTCACAAAAACCATTTATTCACTATAAGAGATATGATATATAGGATCCAATATAAGTAATACCAAGGGAAATACTTTCTTAATATTGTTGAGAAAATAATGGTAGAATAGTAAGTGCTTAATGATATGGGGAGAAAAGTTGGACATGATGTTTCTCCCACGTAGTAGGAACAAAAAACAATTATAGGTGGAAATCACATCAATATATCATTTCCACTAATCCAAAGATGATTTATAGAACTGGAGAGTAGTGATCAGTGATTTTTTTATAAAATTTTGTTTTAAGATTTGAATCATTAACCCACACTTTTATTTGAGGAATTTTGGGAGAGACCCCAGGATGTATATATCAATCCCACATATTGAATTATTAAAAAATAAATACATTTAAATTTTTTATGTTTATGTAAATAATTTTTCATCTTATTTTCATATCACACAATAATGGGAAAAACATTGCATGTCAAAGTGGAATATTAAGATTCTTCAAAAATATTATGTAAATCTATTTATGAATCTAAACACTTATGCTAAAATGAATTCCACTCAAACATCGCTAACGGATTGACATTGGTATAAAAACTACCATTGAAACATTATGATCATTCTATTTTGTACTCTCTTGTTCAGAGGGGTGATAGTAACACACAAAACCTAGAAGCCTAGATCTAATGCATTATTTTATTACATTGGCTTGATTATAAGGAATATGTCTTAAAGGAATGAATAATTTAACAATTTTTTAAAAACATGTTATATATATGATACACATAATACATTAGGAAAAGAAAATAAATCATTACATAAGTAAAATCTCAACATCCTCTAAACAAATGAAAAATATTCCTTTTCATTACTTGGGCAATGGAAACATAATAAGGGGGAGATCAACTGTTCATTTAGTATAATTAAAGTGGAAGAAAAATATGAATTAATGAGAATAAATCAACATGGAAAGGTAAATAAATGATAACACATTCCATTCAAATAACTAGATAAGGAATACTCAATATCGAAAATTAATAAACTCAAACATGTGACATTTAATAAATAAACTACGAATGAAATGAATCTATATATTTTATTAAATTAAAATCTCATGGATAATAGCAATAATAACTGAAAAATATATGAAGATTATGATTCATTATTGGATGTCAAGTAAGAGGAACATAAAAACCTATATCATCAATACAATTCAAAATATAGTACAAAACAATTTATAGAAACCCATTTAATTTGGTTGACTTATTTATCTCATGCGTACCTATTAATACATTGAGGGGATATATAATATATGGGCCCCACCCAACATTTCCTATCCATAACATTCCCTATATCGAGTAATAAATTTAGTTAATAAAAAACTTGAATTATCATAAAATATCCACATTAAATAAATAATATGGATTTATCAATAATCCCTTAGTGGAGGATAAGTAACAATAAGGGTTGTTGACATTGAGGAATGGAAATACCATTGAAATACCAATAAAACATATTGATGAAATTTATATTTAATCATTCCAATTAGTCTCATACCACTTTGAAAAATTTAAATCATGATACCAATGAAAGAATAACATTATATGAAACTTATAATATATTGAGAAAAATTATATTCATGGTATAATATGATATAGGGTAGTATACACACCATATAAAATCAAATTGGTACATAACAACAAATATGTCTCAAATGTAAATTGAGAAAAAATCTCTTACCTTGAGTCTAAATTGTCTTGTGTGTATTTATATTCCTAAATAATAAACCTAAAATAATTATTTAAAATATTAAAAAAAAATTAAATTTTATTATTACTTTAACATCACTTATTATAATTTTGTATAAAACTACTTAAAAAATATTTTTATGTCGGGTTTTTTGACCAAATTTGGTTTATGTGTTAAAAAAGACCTTGGTAGGTCGAATATGGTTAAAGGGGTCATTATATAAAAATATATAGAATAATTATCATGAAATTAATATCATATTTATACATAAATTATATTTTTAAAACAAATAATTAATTGTGGTTATAAAAAATGAACCGATGTTTGAATCATGGAGACGGTAGGACGTATGTACGCATGAGTATTGTTCCCATTTTTCAATTATCCTTATGAATAGAAGGTAAGTAATGTCATATAATTATATAATGATAATTATATCTTTAATACCATATTATTTAATCATATAAAATTATATATAGAAATTTATTTGTATAAAAAAATCACATCGGGTCGAGGAGGTTGTAGTCCACATGTCCATGATCGACATTATAACTTTTAAGTGTATGAAAATGATAATAATGAAAATGATATTTTATATTTCCATTAATTTATTTATTTCATTATTCTCATATATAAATATATTTAATTTTATTCACATATTTTTATTTAAAATGGACCTTTATACATTCCATGTATCGCGCGAACGAATCACATCACTTTGTGGAGTAGTCCACACTTCCACAAATGATGTTATCGTATTACCACAAAATGGAAATCATAATGTTATATTATATATAAAAATTAAAGAAGAATAAATTAATTAAAAATAAAATATATATCATATTTAAATATATATTCCATCATAATTCCCAACCAAGAAATTTAGTAAAGGGAAAATGAGGAATCATCGTTTCATGATGTGGTAGTTCATCATACAAGAACGATATGTTTGTTACCCATTATATGGATGGGTTTGTGTAGGTGTAGGTAAAACTAGTAAAATTAAAATATATTAGTATATTAATGATTCTTAGGTAATTATATTGGAATATAATAAGAGTAATTGTGGGGTGGTGAAGGAAAACAAAATGAAAACATTGAGGAAGGATGTTTTGTATTTTTCAAGTAAGTCATTTTGTTTTGCACCAAATGGATTCATTGGATTGATTTCATACCACGGTTTGGATTCTAGGATTTGGGGAGGTATTTTGGGAGATTATTGTATCAGATTTTGGGTAATCCAATGGGATTTATATGAGTAAATTGTGGAGATGAGTGAGTGCCTTTTTATAGTGGAGGACGAGTGGCATTCTTGTTAATTTTTGGAAAGGGAATACCACCAAGGTTTTTGCACTGAATATGGATCCCATTATGTTGAAAATTATACCTAAGGCAGTAGAGTTTAGAAATATTCCCATTAAATGGAATTTTTAAAAGTTTCTAGATCATTTTGGGTCTTAAGATTAATATTTAGTCTCTTGTTATGCTAATTTTCCTCTTCATTACCATAATTACTTTTTTTATCACATTCACTAATATATTTGGCCCAAAACTATTTTGACCTTATTATAAAATTTATATTACTCTAAATAAAAATATGGAATCCATATTTCTATATTCCAATCAATTATGTTGTAGAAATTAATTTAAAATTAATCCTATATACGGGATGACAGTGTTGGTTTCTGAAAAAATGTTCAAAAGTTTTATATGATTTTATATCAAATTTAATAGTAAAATTTATTCCAATTAAATATATTTAATTAGTTTATATATTATTTATATAATTTGACTTTAAAACAAATTAAAAATATGATATAAACTTGTTAGTAAATTATATGAAAAAATAGTTTTGAATTCAAATTCAGTATATGTCACTTTTCATCAAAAAAACAAAATATTTTAGAAAAATGCCAAAAAATCACCATAAACTAATTTTTTGTTTTGATTTAAAAAATAATTTTTATTATTTTCTATTAAATTACTAAAATTATAAAATTTCATTTTTAAAATAGTTTCACTATTAAAGGGAGGAAAATTGCCTTAAAAATATAGGTTTTTATGCGTAATATTGGGTTTGTTCTTATATTATTCCTATTAAATATATTGGATGAATATAAAAAATATTTACTTTAGAATAATATATATATATATATTACATTAATATCACTCAATAATTGAAATTAATTTAATTTATTACCATAAAACTACTTTGTGATCATAGAAATAGTTTTTTATAAAAAAATTCCCTTTTAAATTCAATTGGTAATTATATTCAGTTATATTCAATTTGTAACCAAAATATTAATACATATGTTTTCATAAGTTAGTTCATATTATTCATGATGATCAATTTAATGGCTATGATGTATCTTATTATATTAAATAATAGTATCTCAATAATATATTATGGTTTGGTAAAACTCAGTATTATGTGTAACACAAACTATCGAAAAAATTAGTTCATGAGTGTAACAAAATATTACTTAGTATTTCTGGAATTTAAATCTATAGAAAATATTTATTTAAAATATTAAATATATCCTATTTTCTCTGGTTGTTATATTCATTTCTATAATTGGTGTTGTGTGTCACACAAACATTTTAATATAACTTTGTTATTTTATAATTTCAGTTTGTTACATTCTCCCACCTTAATTAAATTATTTACTTGTAATTTAAACATGCTTTCAGTAGTCGAGGGTTTGATATTTTGAAATTATATTTTTGAAAAACCCATATCTTAAAAAGTTTCCATAACAAATATTATTAATAAACCAGAAAATGAAATGTGAAGGTCATCCCAAAACTAGGATTTCAAATTGGAGAATGTTAGTGAAAACATGGATATTGATGAGAAATATAACTAGCAAGATCCGAGGAAGAGTGATAGAAAACATGTTTTCAGAACCATAAATTATAATTTGGAATAATATTTATTGATACAATAAAAAATGATTACAATAGGATAACTTTTTTGTTTCAATACCATTTTTCCTATAGTTAAGAAATTCGTTTATACTCTATAAATATAAGAAAATGTATATTTCTATAAAAATAATATTTTCCTTTTATTATTACTTGAACTATTTCTACTTCATCTCTTGTCATAATAGGGTTAATATAGTGAGGTAATATATTTATCTCTAAAACCTCATTCAATGATCATTATAATACATTTTATAAATGGTAAAAAATTTCAAATAGTTATGATTCAACAATTTACAAATGATGGTCACTGAATTTCCAAAATTAACTTATTAATAACCTTTAATAAACATAAAGTAGCTCTTTAATCATCACATACCAAAAATGTGAACACCTGTATCCTGTGTTCTCTTTAAATATGGTAATAACATCAATTACCATAGAAACATTATCAGAAACATGAATTCTTATTTACTCACCATGTGATACACATGTTAATGGAGATATTAAATAAATCCAAAAGTGTTTTAAACTCTATAAATGATATAATAAACTACATTTTTGACAATTCATTAAAGAGTTATATGGTAGTTAGCACATATCAAAATCAATCATTTCCTTATCAAAAGGAAATTATCTCAATATTAGGAACATATTAGAGATTATCATTCTTTCTACCAAGTATTTTTCAAAAATATTACCTTTTTATTTAATCAATTTTATTAGTACCATTAAACATATTGTATAAAATCATTAAAAAAAATTACTCCAATATAATCCTAACATATTTCATAAATCATATGATGATAATATCATCAATAAAATAATTTTACAGCATATTTCTTATAAACAGATATATAATTAAGTTAATCATCCTACTTTGGTTGTGTCAATAACATAAACTTGAAAAAGATCCCCGAGCTTCTTCAGTTGAATATTCCCATGATGGTTGAGTAATTCATTTGCATAGATTCCCATATACTTGAACTTGTAACACTGAATAAACTTTTTCTCCTTCCCCCCTTTGCATTCTTTTTCCTGAGGAACCTCTTATCTACACTTAAAAAAATACTCCCAATCATTTAAATTATGCACCATGGTGATTCTTTCTATAGTTATCACATGTAGGGTATCATTATTTACCTTCTAACATTTATCTATTATTTTTTCATCCTTTAACTTCATATCTTTATTCCTTATTATCTATAAGACTTGGAGAATTATTTCTATATATTGATAGAACACAACACTAATACATTGTATGAAAAAAAAAATTAAGACACCAGCACCCTTTAGTGACCTGGTTTAAGTTCTTCAAATAAATGATAAATATTTCATTTTGTGTTGCGTATAAAATCTGTAGCACCCCTTGCTAACACAGTAAAGGTTGATTCATACTCCACAAAACATTCTTCTCTTTTTTCTTTAATCTAAGGAACATTCTCTTAATCACATTTTTTTCTCATTATGAATATATTTATCAAGGAGTGTCTCCTAAAATTTTATCCATTCTATGAGTTTTATTATTTTCATCCTCACTGTTATTTTGGATTAATGATCACCTTTGATCAACATCTCTATATAGAAAATACACTTCATGTGTGACATTTTTCTTTTCACCAAATTCTAATTCCATGAATATATTCTCCAAAGACTTATTCCATTATTCATCCTCCATTAGGTTAGTAGTCCCACTAAATTATTGGGGCCTCTATCACATAAAGCGGTCCATAATTGGAGAATCTCATTGTCGAATATGTATCTCCATCTGGGAAAGCTTATGTGTCATAACCTAGTTATACTACCCAAATATTTTCAAAACATTATTTGTTACAATACTAACTATATTGGTTTCCACAATAGGGAAATATCTACATTTTTCTAAAGTACTAATAACATCATTAAATCCTTGAACCACTTATATATAGTGTTATATATTAGATTAGATCATAAAATTATTTAACATAATTTATAATCACGAAACTAGTGATACACTAATTATAAAATGAATTTTTTTTTCATAACTCATCTCATACTAATAAAAATAGTGTATTTTGGGATTTATTTATTTTTAAATACAACATAATGGATTGTAAATAAAATGGAAAATATCCTAAACATATCCCCCAAGTGTGTTAAATTAGGTACGTAGTAAGTCTTGTTGCCATGTACTCGGTTACATACGGTTAGGACCGACACACCTTATCAGATTTGTTACTCTGAGGTACATCTATTCCAAAACCATGACAACATCTAGTATATATGTTGGAACCATGGTCATCTATGCATGGATTGGAGTATGGTTTGTGTTTATTGTCAATCCACAGAGGATGTTTAGAATGTGTTCTAGCTGAGTACTCATACAGGTCAAGCAGATAATAGTATTGATGGTGGCACTTTTTTCCAGTGTTTTCCAAATTTATGGACCTCAAAATTGACAAAAGGGGAAAACAGTGTTTTTTGTGAAAGGGACTTGTGCGCCAGATATGTGTCGCGCAAGTGACTTGCGCGCTGAGAAAGGACTTGCGTGCCGGTTCCTAGGAGGATTGGAAAGTTTCACGCCATATGGTTTTCATGATCAGAACATCAAAATAAGGAAAAGGAAAGAGGTTCAGGCAATTATTTTTTTGTCACGCAAGTGAGTAGCGTGACAGAGGATAGGGAGGTTGGAGATGCGCACCGGAACTTTCCCGCCAAGAGGAGGCTTGCGCGCCACCGCGCAGGGTGTCAATTTTTCCTATGAATAGAGAACCACCCCTCCTCATTTTCAATGGATTTCAAGACTTAGATATTTTCTGAGATCCCATCACGTAAGTGTTTTAGTCACGCAAGTGGTAGTTTGGTCGCACAAGTATAAGTTGCGCACCAGTTGTTGGTTGCGCATCCAAGGTGGTTTGGGCGTAAAAGTCAGTGAGTCGCGCAAGTTTGGAGTTGAAGAAGGAGGTGTTGAAGAAGTGATTTGGTGGCACTTGCGCACCGAATATGTGTCGTGCAAGTGACTTGCGCACCAGGAAGTAAATAAGTGCAATAGTGTTTTTGAGCTGTGAGAAAGTTGGGAGATTACCTGGTACCCTCGGTGTAAAGTGAGATTCGTCTATGGGTGAAAATTGGACTTCAAAAGAGTATCTATATACAGCAGGGGATCTACTCATTAGTGATGATGAAGAGACCTTCACTTCAATAAACTAAGTGTGACTTCACCAATGGCAGTGAGCCCGGGGGAGTCAACGGGAGTGACCCGAGGGACACAGTGAGCTACCCCTGATCTTTTGTAAAGGCAGTGAGCCTGGGATAGAGTGACTGTTCCCTAACCTTTGTAATCCACATCTAGTAAAGAATAGTGGAATTTGGTATGACCGGAAACTCTTCGGCGTATGCTCCTTGGACGTAGCCCTTAGAGGTGAACCATGTAAAAATTGTTGTGTCACCTCTTTGGATGTGAATGTTTCATTGCTGATCATTTCCATCATACAGGTTTAACTAGTTCCTACCAATGTGGGAACAGGATCCTTGTTTTTAAAAGAAAAATTTGTCACCATGATTCACCCATCCACTCTCAGGGTGTCCTGGGGTCCTTCAAGTGGTATCAGAGGTGAAGGTTGCTGATGTTAGATATGTCCTTCGCCGTCATGGAAAATTCAACCAGTGTTAGGGGATTCCCCATCTTTGATGGAAGTAATTTTCAGATTTGGAAGAATAGAATGATATCTCATCTAAGAACCCTTAGAATGGAAGTTCTGTTTTCCACTGTGCAAGGTATTAATGTTTCTGATCCAATAGGACTGGCAATGAATGATGCAGATAAGAAAATTCTTTATGCATATGATAAAGCATAGGATGATCTCATTGCATCCCTTTCTGATCAGATCTATCTAAAAGTGATGAGTTTCACCTTAGCAAAGTCCATGTGGGATAAACTTGAAAATATTTATGAAGGAGATAAAAAAGTGAAGGAAGCAAAACCACAAGTACTGTACAATAGGTTTGATGATCTAAAGATGCATCCTGATGAGAATGCAAACTCCTTCTTCAATCGAATTACCGAAGTGGTTGGATAAATTCGGGGCCTAGGAGAAGAAATCAAAAACTTTGACATTTTGAAGAAAATACTAAGAATACTTCCACCCATGTATAATAAAAAGGTGTCAGTCCTTGAGGAAAGATATCTTCCCAAACTTTCTCTGGATGATATACTGAGAATCCTGGTGGCATATAAAATGAGAGTCAAACAAAAAGATGCTATGACTCGAGTGAGCAAGGAAATGACGTTTAAATCCATTGAGAAACTGGAAATCTCAAAAGATAGTAGTGGTGAATATGATGAGGAAAAAGAAATTCTTTCTCTCATTGCAAAGAAGTTCCAGAAGGGAAAAGGGAAATTCAAAGGGAAGTTATCTCTAGCTTTCTTTCGTTGTGGAAAAGTTGGTCACATTGCCTCTCAGTGCTTAATAAAGTTCGATGATGAGAATAGTGATGTTGAAAACATTGAGAATCCTCAAAAAAGGTTTTTTAAAAAGGGAGACTTCAAATCAAGAAGGAAAGTACCAAATAAGAGATTTTTCTGTGAAGAGGAAGATGATGATAATAAATTCTATGATGAAGAAGAACCATAATTTAAAACTAGAAACCATGCTTCCATGATGGGTACTGTTGAAAAATCAGAAGATATTAGTGGAGAAAATCAGTTTAAAACTAGTACAGATCCCAAGTTGCAACTTACGGATGCTGTTATTAAGCTTAAGATTAAATGTAAGAGTTGCAATAAGTGCAAATAAATCGTAGAATAATCAACTGAATATGTTGATCAACTTGAAGCTGAAATTGAATGACTGGAAGAATTGGTGAATGTACAGTCTAAAATTCTTGAAAGAAATGATGATGTAGTGGGTCTGAAGCTGAGAATTGAAGAGCGGGAAAAGGTTATCAATGACCTCACCTCCAGAATAGAGGAAAAGTCCAAGACTACAGAGCGTCTTGAGGAGGAAGTTGTTACTATTAGGATTAAACTTGAAAAAGATTCAGTTTCAAAAGAATCATGGAAGAAAATATAGTTTGGAAGGTTCTCAGATGCTGAGCTATTCGAGAGAGAAAAACGTGGCTCTAATGGAGTTGAAAATATTTTAAATGATGAAAGACCTGCTTGTATGGGAAATATTGGAATTGGTTGTGAGGAAGAATCGTCAAATGCTGCAAATAAATGTGACCAAAATAAAGGAAATCTAAAAGTGGGTGATGTGGGAAAGTCTATTGAAGTAATTAAATAGAAACCCCCAATTAAATCTAAAAGAAGAAAAGAAGATTATCCTCGACCCTCGTGGAAAAAGGAGCCCTCATACTATTATCCCACATAAGAAAGAATGAGGAAACATAGAAGCGAGAATAAATTTACTATCATTAAGTGTTAGTTCTGTGGATATTTGGGTCATACCATGTCTTATTTTGAAGAGGTAAGAATCTATCTAAATGGAGAAGATATAGGAGTTCAATAGAGGGGAACAAATTCATATCCTAATTATTTTAGAAGAAAACATTTCTATGGATATTGTTTTCATTGTTCTAACTTTGGTCAAAAGGTTGTTAATTGCATGCAGAGATGGGACATAGACACCTCATACTGATGTTTGAGACAAGTCAAGTCTCGTTAGCCAGACAGCGTTGCTCTTTCAAAAAGGTTTTCTCCTCTCAAAGAAGATTTAAACTACGAAGAACATAGGCACATGGAAGAGATAATTGAAAGGTCATCAGTGCTCTATACTCAATCCAATTTCTCATGGAAAGAAAGGAAGAAAATTGAGAAATCCAACCTTGTAGAGGTGTCCCTCAAAGCTACAAAAACCAACAGTACCTAGATTCTTGATAGTGGTTGTTTATCTCATATGACAGGTAATTCCAACCTGTTAATGGATATCAAAAGGAAGTTTGATGATATAATACGATTTGGTAATGATGTAGCTCTGAAAATCAAAGGTAGTAGAAGTACTGAATTAGCTAATGGAGAGCTAAAGAAGACTGAAGTCCATTATGTAGATGGCCTGCATCAGAATCTACTCAAGGTAAGTCAACTTTGTGACTCGGGACTTATAGTTACTTTTAATCAAAAAGGCTGCACTATCAAGGGAAAGACAGGCAATTCACTTATGAAGGCATGCAGAACATAAGGCAACTTGTATCAGGTTGATAGTAAAGAAAATTTATGTTACATGACTGTTGAAGAAGAAAACCATTTGTGGCATTGGATATTGGGACAAATAAATCAACAAGACATGGAAAAAAATACCAAGACTGAGGATTTTCATGGACATTCCCAACCTGAAGAGTGAGTGTGAAAAGTCTTGGTATGCTTGCATTCGTGGGAATCTGGTCTGCAGTTCATATCGGCCAAAGAAGAAAAGGGCATCCCATCTTCTTGATCTAATTCATACAGATGTATGCGGGCCGATAAATGTTTCCAGAACTCATGGATAAATGTAATTTGTCCTTTTCATTGATGATTATAGTAGAATGGATTGTGTAATGGTGATTCATAGGAAGCGACAAGTACTTTATTGCAAGAAAACTTACCGTCAGATTGCCGAGAATGATACTGGACTGACAATAAAAGTCCTGCGATCTGACAATGGAGGGGAATACATATCCATTGAGTTTGAGAATTGACTATAAAAACATGGAATACAGCATGAGGTAGCTTCTGTGAGAACTCCATAGCAAAATGGGGTTGTTGAGCATCGGAATCAAAAGGTCAACAATATGGCCAAGACTATGCTGATTGATAGTGTTATCTCTCGCCATTACTGGAAGGAAGTTGTTAAAGCTATAGTGTACATTTATAATCGAACAGGGCTTTATATGGGAGAAATTAAGACACCATATGAATTGTGTCCTAGAAGGTAGCCTTCGATGAAATACTTTCGTGTTTTCGGAAGCAAATGTTTCATCCGGAATAAAGAAGGAAATCAAGGGATGTTTGGTGACAATGCTGATGAAGGAATTTTTCTTGGGTATCAAATGAACAGAAAATCCTACAAGTGTTTAAACAAGAGATTAGGAAAGATTGTGGAAAGCAGAGATGTTAAGATAATTTAAGTGAAAACCACAAATGCTTCAAGGACATCATATGCTGATGTGATAGAAAGTGAGGAAGAAATTGAACATAGAGAAAATAAAAATACAGATATAGAGGAAGTTGTACAAAACACTCAGCAGTCACATCATGATGTTGAATCAGAAGAAGAATCTGAAGAGGAAACTATGGCTGGAGAGAATGCAACTGAACTGCACAGGAGAAATCGCAGAGCTGAGATTGATCCATCTAACATAATTAGGTAAAGGAGTGCACCCACTCAAACAAGGAGGATGAAAAATAACACACAATCTGCATTTCTGTTAGTTGTAGAGCCATCCTCATTTGAAGAATATGCAAAGGATGAATCTTGGGTGAAAGCCATGAATGAAGAGTTAGATCTGATTGACAAGAATCAAACATGGGATCTTGTCCAGAGACCCTAAGGTCACAATAGGATTGGTATAAAATGGATCATCGAGAACAAGTTTTATGAGCATATAAGTGTTATTAGAAACAAGTATTGACTGGTATGTAAGGTATATTCCCATATTGAAGGTGTTGATGTTGAAGAAACATTTTCTCTAGTGGCTAGACTGGAGTCAATCAGGATGTTCTTTACCATGGATCTCCAAAGAGGATATAAAGTATATCAAATGGATGTCAAGATAGAATTCTTAAATGGTGTACTCGAAGAACAAGTCTACATTGAACAACCAGTGGGTTTTCTTCTTGGTACTAAGGAAACAAAGGTCTCTAAACTAATGAAAGCACTTTCTGGCTTGAAACAGGCACCACAGGTGTGGTACTCCCAGCTGGACTCTTATCTCAACAAGTTGGAATTCAAAAGAGGAGGAGTAGATCACAATATATATGTGGAGAATTCTCCAAAATATAAATTCATGGTTATAGTCTACGTTGATGATATCATATATGGTGGCAGCAGGCAGAAATCCATGGATGAATTTTCCAATCACATGAAATCAGAATTTGAAATGTCTATTATTGGGGATCTCACATATTTCATGGGGCTGCAGGGGATTCAAAAGATGGATTACACTTTCATTTCTCAGGAAAAGTATGCAAGAGAGCTGCTGAAGAAGTTTAATATGAAAGACTCCAAACCAATTTCAACTCTGATTGCAGTTGGAACTAAACATTGAAAGCATGATGATGGGACCTCTGTAGATCCCACCATGTATAGGAGTATCATTGGGAGCCTACTGTACCTGACAGTGACACGGCCAGATATTGTCTTTGCCACATGTCTTGCAGCCCACTTTCAGAGTAATCCAAAGGAGGAACATATGGCAACAGTAAAAATAATCATGAGGTATATTAAAGGTACTCACAATTGTGGCTTATACTTTGATGCAGGAAGGAACGGTGAATTATCAGCATTTTCTGATTTTCACTTGGCTAGTGATGTTGTGGACAGAAAGGCCACCAGTGGTGGAGCATTCTATATTGGGAATAAATGTGTTGGCTGGTTGAGCAAGAACCAAGAAAGTACTTCTCTTATTACTACTGAAGCAGAGTATATCTCTACCACAAAGGCATGCACTCAACTGTTATGGATGAAGTAACAATTAACAGATATTAGTGATTAGGTGAAGCAACCAATGGTGATTTACTATGATAACAAGAGTGCAATTGATCTTACAAAGAATCTGGTACAACATTCTCATACAAAACATATTGAAATTAGGTATCACATTATCAAAGAGAAAGTTGAACAAGGCGTGATTTGAAGGGATCATGTGGGAACTGATGAGAAGGTTGTTGATATCCCAACCAAGCCACTGTCAACAACTGTTTTTGTGAAACATCGGTTGAACCTTGGTGTTCAGCCACTACCCAGTGCATAATGAGTTTACGAAAATCCCCTCTCCCCAGTTCTGCTAATTGTTTTTAATCTGTTTATGGATGCGATGTTGGTTTGTGGGGGAGATACTATCCAGGGAGAGTTTGGTTTGAGATGAACAATGAACAATTACCGGTCTTTTGATTTATTGTCAATGGGGGAAAAAGGAATAAATTCAGGCATGTAATGCTTTTGTGACACATTGAGAATTCAGTGTTTGCGATAGGATGGGAAGGAATTCATTGGACGGGAACCCAATTCAAGCTTTCTCTCTTGTTTTTTACACCGAGCATTGCTCACCTAGACATAGAGTGTTGGCTGAGTTTATTCTTACATTTTTGGCTTGCATGTGGATGGTGATCTATTGAATTTATTTACTGATTTCCAACAAACCCAAAGGGGGAGATTGTTTGAACCATGGTCATCTATGCAAGGATTGGAGTATGGTTTGTGTTTGTTGTCAATCCTAAGAGAAGTTCAGAATGTGTGCCAACAGAGTACTCATACAGGTCAAGCGGATAACAGTATTTAAGGTGGAACCATTTTCTAGTGTTTGCCAAATTTTTGGACCTCAAAATTGAAAAAAGGGGAAAACAATATTTTTTGGGAAAGGGACTTGCATGCCGGATATGTGTCTCTCAAGTGACTTGCTCACTGAGAAAGGACTTGTGTTCCAGTGCCTGGGAGGATTGGAATGTTGCGCACCATATGTTTTTCAAGATCATAACTTCAAAATATGGAAAAGGAAAGAGGGTTGTGCAAGTATTGGTTTGGTCATGCAAGTGAGTAGCGCGACAGAGGCTATGGTGTTTGGATTTGTGTGCCGGAACTTGCATGACTAGAGGAGTCTTGCACGCCACCGCACAGAGTGTCCAGTTTGCCTATAAATATAGAACCACCCCTCCTCATTTGAAATGAATTTAAAGACTTATAGATTTTCTGATCTTCCATCGCGCAAGTGTTGTAGTCACGCAAGTGGTAGTTTGGTCATGAAAGTAGAAGTTGTGTTCCAGTTGTTGGCTGCGCATCCAAGGTGGTTTGGTCATAAAAGACAGTGAGTCACGCAAGTTTGGAATTGAATAAGGAGGTGTCGCACAAGTGGTTTAGTGACACTTGCGAATCGAATTTGTGTCATGCAAGTGACTTGTACGCCAGGCAGTAAAGAAGTGCGATAGTGTTTTTGAGCTGTGAGAAAGTTGGGAGATTGCATGGTACCCTCGGTGCAAAGTGAGATTCATCTATGGGTGAAAGTTGGAATTAAAAAGAGAATCTACATACAATAGATGATGTACTCATTAGGAATGATGAAGAGACCTTCACGTCTATAAACTGAGTGTGACTTCACCAAAGGCAGTGGGCCAGGGGAGTCAACGGGAGTGACCCGAGGGACGCTTTGAGCTACCCCTGATCTTTTGTAAAGGTAGTGATCCTAGGAAAAAGTGATTGTGCCTAAACCTTTATAATCCACATCTAATGAAGAATAGTTTAATTTGGTATGACCGGAAACTTGTCAGCATTTGCTCCATGGACGTAGCCCTTAGCAGTGAACCAAGTAAAAATTGTTGTGTCATCTCTTTGCATGTGAATGTTTCATTGCTGATCATATCCATCATACATGTTTAACTAGTTCTTACCAACGTGGTAACAAGATCATTGTTTTTAAAAGAAAAAGTTGCCACCCTGATTCACCCCTCCCCTCTCAGGGTGTCCCAGAGTACTACAACATAGACATGGATGTATTTCTATGAATACACTCAAAATTCTTACCTTAAAATAATTTTAATATGTTATTCTAAACATATCTTTAGTGTCTATCACAGGGTTATGTTCTCTAATATATGTTTTTTATATGTAGTTTCCAATGATAGTGCTAAACCTATTATGATTCCTACTATAACGCCCCAAACCCAAAAGCATGGTTTTGGTGCATTATTTTATTACATTGGAATGCTTATAAGGAATAAAATTTTAAAGGATAAAACATTTCAGAAATTTTGGAAAACCATATTAAATTCATGATACCCACAATATATTGGGAAAATAAAATAAATCAAAACATAAGTAAAATATCAGCATCCTTGAAACTCATTCAAAGGATTTCTCTTTATAACTTTCAAAAATAAAACATAATAATGGTGACATAAATTTCTTAGTAATGATATGTAAAGGGGAAGAGATAATGGATTAATGATAATTAATCAATATGTCATGGTAAATAACTGATAACACATTTCATTCAAATTACACGATAAGGAATAATAAATATAGAAATTTAATAAATGTAAAAAAAATTAAATTTTATCCGTAAAATGGGAATTATATGAATACATATATTTTATCATATGAGAATCTCATAGATAATAACAATAAGAACTAAAAAATATATGATTTAAATGTTTAATTATCGGACGTTGTGAATAAGAAAATTGAAAAACTATATCGTCAAGACATTTCAAAAGATTGTTTAAAACTATTGGTAGAATCCAATTAAATTTTGTCAACTTATTTTTCTCATTACGACCTGTCGATGTATCGAGGGGCTATATAATGTACGACCCTCACCCGTCAAAACCTTTCCAAAGCATTCCTCATATCGAGTAATCGATTTAATTAATAAATAATAAGCCTTATCATGAAATACATATATTGAATAAATAATATGTAATTATAAATAATTACCTAGTCTAGGATATGTAACATTAATTTTTTTTTGAGGTTTATGAATGGAAATATAATTGAAAGAACATTAATACATTCTTGTGTAAAATAATATTTCAAATTTACAATGTGTCCTATACCAATTTGAAACATTTAAATCATAATCCCCATGAAGTAATAACATTAAATGAAATATAAAAAATCATTGAAATAAGGATATTAATTATATAATGTTATTAAGGTCATCCCATACACCATATAAAAGTGAATTGGTTCATAATAAAAAATTAGTGACAATGGAATTTAAATTGAGAATAAATCCATTACCATGTGATAGACTCATCATTTGTTTCATTACTTTCCTAAATAATAAACTGAATTTAATTATGTACATTATTCAAGCCCATTTTAAATTTTATTATTAACTTTACTTCACTTATAAAATTTTTTTATTCAAATACTTAAAGAATTTAGTTTACGTCTGGTGTTTTGAACAAATCCAATTCATGTGCTAAAAATGACTTTGGTAGGCCGACTATGGTCAAAGGGTTAATTATATAAAAATATCCAGCATAAAAATAATTATATAAGTATCATATTTATATTTCAATTATACTTTTAAATTGAAACATTTTAGTTTCTTATGAAAAATGATCCAATGTTAAAATCATAGAGACGGTTGGTCGTATGTACGCATGCGTAACATTACCATTTATCAATAATCATTACGAAAAGAAGTTAAGTAAAATTATATATTTTAGAATGATAATTTTATCATGAATAAAATTTTATTTAATCATATATACTTATATATATAATTATTTTTATGTAAATTTAATCACATCGTGTCGAGGAGCCGGTATTCCACATGTCCTCGACAGACATTATCACTTATTACAGTGAGAAAAAGGGTGATAAAGAAAATGATAAATTATGTTATTATAAATTCAATTATGTAATTAATATAATATATATTTCATTTATCTCATACATGTTTAATTGAAACCATCCTTTATACATTCCATATATCATGTGTATGAATCACATCGCTTTATGGAGGTGGTAGTCCACATTTCAACAAACGATGTTATCGTATTCCCACAAAATGGAATAAATAAACATATGTTATATATATAAATTATAGAAGAATAAAGACATTATGAATATCATATATTTCATATATATCATATATATAATCATTTTTTCCATCATAATTCCAAACTATTAATGTTGGTAATGGATTAATGAACAACCCTTTTTTCATGATGCAATATCGTACACAAATGGTATGTTCATTACCCAATAGATAAAAGTGAGGGAATTTATAGGTAAAAAACATATAATAACAATATATAATTATATTTTTAATAAATATTTTTTTATATTATCATGTAATTAGAATAATTTATGGGGTGGAGAATGAAAATAAAACAAAGAGCTTGAGGAAACATGTTACCACTTTTTCTGGTAACTCGTTTTGGTTTTCACCAAATGGATTTATAGGTTCCCTTTTCATACTAGGGTGTTTATTGTAGGATTACCCAATGGATTTTGGGTGATTATTTTAGCCGATTTAAGGTGAGAAAAGGGGCTTGATAGTTGTGAATAAGGGCATGGGGTGAGTTCCAGTTTGTAGTGGGGGAGGAGTCAAATTCTATTAAATTTTTGGAAAAGGAATTCCACCAATTTTTTTTCATTTTATGTGGATCCAATAATGGTAAATATTAGATATAGGGGAATATAGAGTTGAAATATTACAGTAAAATTTATTTTGGACATGTGGGTAAGTCATTTTGATCATTATCAATAAGGTATTATCTCTTACTAAGCTAATTTTTCTTCTAATCAGTTTGAAAAAATTAAATCACATTCACTAATAATCATTTTAAAATTATAAATTAATCTTATTAGAAAATTATAAATTATAATAATTATAAATATGAAATCCATTTTTCAAAATTTCAATCAATGAAGTGGTTGAGACAAATTTAAAATTAATCTCATAAACAGGATGTCAATGTGAGTTTTTTAGAAAAATGTTCAAAAATGTTCTATTTTTCTATATACAATTAAAAAATAATTGATTATAAGGACCAAAATTGAATAAATTTATATATTATTAATAAAAAATTAATTTAAAATAACTTATAATATAATTTAATTGAATTATTTAATTAGACGAAAAATTAGTTTTGAATATAAATTTAGTATTTTTCACTCTTCATCAGAAAATTGATATATTTTAGAAGAAAAAAAATTAACCTAACCAAAATTTTATGTTTATATTTATAAAATTAAGTTTATTTTTTTATATTAAATTTATAAAAGTTTCAATTTTCTATTTTAATATATGCGCTCCATTATAAATATGTAAAATTTCCATTAAAAATATAGATTTTTATGCGTAATATGTAGTTTTTTATTACCTTAGAGAAGTTAAATATATTGGATTAATATCAAAAATATTTGATCGAATTTATAATATATATACATCATTAATATCACTCACTATTTTTATTTAATTTAATTTATTATAAAAAAGTCTTTGTGGGTATTAAAGTCGTAATTTTTATAAAAACATTCTCTTTATATTCAACTAGTCCTTATAATCATTTTTAATCAATTTGAAACCAATTAATTTATTCATATATTTTCATAATCTAGTTAATATTATTTATAATCATCAATTTAATAGCTACTATGTACCTTTTTATATTAAATAATAATATCTTAGCAATGTATTTTTTCAGTAAAGCATGGTCTTGTGTTTAATGTAAACTATAAAACAATGTAGTTCATGTGTGTAACAAAATCTAACTCAGTGCTTCATGCATTAGGAGTTATAGAACATATTTATTTAAAATAATAAATATAACCTGAATTCTTAAGATGTTATATACCATTCTATGCTTAGTGTTTCATGTCATACATTTTGTTAAATATATCATTTATATTTTAGAATTTTGGGGTGTTATAGGGACTTAGTTGACTATGTAATTGAGTGGGAATGTTGTAATGTTTTTATATTCTAAGGGACTAAGGTTCGTGATTTGATTATTATCATGGCCAAATAGTACACCTCAAAAGTATAACATCCCAACCCTAGAATCCCATAGCACGCGACTTATTTTATTACATTGTAATATAAACAAGGAAGAAGTATCCTGAATGGCCAAACAATTTAGTATTTTTGGAATACCAGATTCATACATATTTTTAAATGGAAATACAACATATAAATCCCAATACAAACATCCATAACTCCTTGATTATCCAAGAAGTGCGTTCCTAATATACTTATTCACATCTTGGGGGAAAGTAAAACATAAGAAGGGGGATCATATACTCAGTAAGAGGAATTAAAATAATGAAATCATAAATAATAAGGCATGATTAATAACTAAAATTACACATGCCACTAAAATATAAACTTGTGCATAATAAGGCATGAATAAAATTTGATTAATAATGACACAATAAAACATAAACATGGATATTATAATATTCAAATAATCACATTTACCACCAATTACTAGTTTTATAATGAGTGAATTCATAGTGAAGGACATCATATCCATTCATTCAAGTCCTCTTTCCAATACCAAACCTAAACGGATAAAAACTCAAACAAGTTTTTCTCATGAGACCAACCAATGAATTGAGGGTTTATAGTGTACCCTACCCATCACTTAATTATTCTAATGAATTCTTCATATGAATGGGTATAAAAATAAAAAACATATATATTCCTCTGGAAACTAAAATATAAAATTTAAATAACTTTCATCGATTATTAAACATAAACACGAACCATTCAGAGTAATATGGTGAATGGTATCAAGATAGAACATCCACAGTCAAAAAAATCATAAACCATTCAAAAAAATATGGTGGATGATATAATAAAATATTGATACCACATAAACATAATAATCAATAAGATTTTTGAAAAAGATGAAAATACTCTTATAAAATCATCAATTGATTATTGGGAAAAATAATCTTTTATATTGAAAAGAATAGTTCTTTTTTAATTTTTTTTATAAAACTAGTAGTGAATTAATGTATTATTTTTTATAATAAAATAAGTGATTTTATAAAAATTATTATGTCTTAAAACATATTATAATGTGAATATGAATAATGGTAAAAACTCGAGAAGTTCCTTTGAAAAGAGACTGTTTATCAGGAAAAAAAAGTTTAGACCATTTTAAAACGTGTAACTCTCCAAAAAATAAAAAAGTATTATGATTGGTACACATATATATATAATTAAGATATAATTTATTAGGATTAAATAATAATAAATAATATTTTCATTGAGGTAATTAGAAAATAAGAGTAACCCAGATGAAAATGCAGGTTCGGGTAGAAAACCCTTACCTTATGTATGAAAGTGTTTTGCACTTGACCATGACATCCTAGATAACAAAATAAAATAAATTAATTAACAAATTAAGAAACTTATATACATTTAGTTGATTCATTATAGTTTTATTAATTTCATTTATTTCCTTAATTAGAGTTATAAGATTGAATGTCATTGTTTAGGAGTGTTCGTTCCTTGATTTCATGATCGGTTTGCTTGATTATGAGTAAAGAAATTCATGTGGAATGGATATAATTCTCTAGAATTGGAATTACATTTCATTATTTATCATCAAGAAGTGTAAATAGTTATATATATCATTTATATATATATATATATTATGATGATGAATAATTCGGTAATACATTTAGTGATAACTGTTTATATTATTACGACGATTTTTCGATCACAACAAACTAGTCTTGTTCTATTATTTAGTATCATGTAAAAATGATGGTACCAAAATCATTACATAAGATATAATAAATATTTTAGAATATGGTTCAACCATAAAAATGGTTTCATGACCCGTATTTAAGAAGATATTTAAGAACAAAGGTTCATCATCCACAAAGGTTATAATTTGTCACCTCCTAAATGAGGATTTCATTTTTGAAATAAAAGAGAGAGATAGTATGGAGATTGATGATGTATCTTTCATTAAAAAGATATAATTATACTATATAGATTATATTGGAGTTATTGTGGTAATTTTTATAGAGTATATTATAATTTAATAATAAATAATTAATTAACTTGAAAAGAAAATAAAAGGAAAAAGAAGACGATTTTACCCCTTGGATACTCCTCCTTGAGAATCTCTTTAAGGGGATTTAATTTGGTCTGTTGTCAAGAAACATAGCTCCTAGAAATGGGAGAGCATAGGGAACAGTATTTGGGAAGAAATTGGACAAGCTTCGAGGCTTATAGAATTGAGATGAAGAGGGAGTGAGGGGTGGTTTTTAGAGGAAGAGTGGGGTGATTTTTGAATATTTTATTCATTATTTTATTAATTTTTCCAAGATAAGAAATAGTTTTGGATTCTTTTGAACAAAAATAGAAATAATTTTTCATGAGTTCAAACTAATGGTTTCTTACATCATACATCATGAAAGGAATAGTTTATTTATATTATAATATATTTATACTGTAGATTACTGTATCTTTTTATTGAACCAAAATTCAAGTATTTTAAAACAATCCAAAAAATTCACTTGAATTTATTTTGATGTGCAGAATCTAAAAATGGACTCCATTTTATCAAAATAATTTTCTAAATATGATAATTTTAATTTTTAATTAAAATCACTATTTAATCAAAAAATAATGTTTTTAAAATTAAAACAGATTTGATAACACACTGAAAATTTAATTATGGTCTTATTAAATTTTCCTAAAATCATAGGGAAATGAAATATTGATTAATGAAAACATTGTATGAATAAAAAAATTCTTTTGAATTATTTTATTAATATTAAATTTGTAATTAAATATTTTTTACTCACAAAAATAACAACACTTCATTATTACTTTTTTAAAAATATTCAATCTCATTTAGAAGGTGTCTAAATTTTATTTACACATACATGGTTGAGGTTTCTATTCATAAGGGTCATAATACTATTCATAGGGATACATTACTATTCATAAGTGTTAAGTTACTATTCTCCAAAAATTTATGTTGATCCTATCCGACTCTATGTATTATATTGATCGCAACCGTTTAAGTTTATTTTTCAAAATTAAAAACACATAAGTTGGAAAATTATGTTTAATGGCTAGTTTATAGTTATCTCCTATAAATAAAAAAATAGATTCTCATTGTTGCATGAATTCTATATTAAATTTATTTGTAAATCCTTGGTTTGTTACATTCTCCACTCCTTCAAAAAGTTTAATCCTCAAAATTACAAGAATTTTAGCTCATAAAAATATATGGGTGGTTCTTCATTATGAGTTCCTCAGGTTCTAATTTCATCCCTTAAATTTTATGATTCTTATAAAGTACATTCCAGAGTAAAGTCATCAGATTCCTAAAATCTTGTTATTTAGTGTCTAGAATCTAGATAGGCTCTTCATAGTTTGATAAATCAGGATCCAATTCAATTACTTCAGAAGTGTGGACATGCATAGGATCTGGAATGTACTTTCTCAATAATGATACATGGAATAGATTTAGTACCTTAGTAATACTAGGTAGTTTTTCCAAATTATAATCAATAGATCTAATTTTATCCCAAATTTTAAAAGGTCTAATGTACCTGGGTCTTAGTTTCCCTTTATTCCGAAATCTTATAACAGCCTTCCTTGGAGAAACTTTCAAGAAAACTTGATCTCCCACTTGAAATTTCAAATCCTCTCTTCAATTATCAATGTATCTCTTTTTCCTACATATTGATACTATAATATGGGTTTTAATTTCCATTAACTTGGATTTTGTTTCTTTTACATGTTTTGGGCCCCAAATCTTCCTTTCATCAACTTCATCCCAACATGTTGGTGTACAACTTCTATTTCCATACAATGCTTCAAATGGTTCTATTTTAACACTACAATAGAAACTATTATTGTAGGAAAACTCCAAAAAAGGTAAATAATGATCCCACATACATTGAAAATCAAGTGATTATAATCTCAACATGTCTTATAATGTTTGGTCTATTCTTTCTAACTGCCAATTAGTTTGAGGTTGACAACCAGTACTCAACTGACGGTCAGTATCCCAAGATTTCTAGAGACTTTTCTATAATTTGTATGTAAATTTTGGATCATGGTAAGAAAAAATAGAGAGATCATCTCCATTAAGTATTACAATATCATTAATATATATTCGTGCAAGGTTCTCCAGTGGAAAATATTCCCCTGTACCAAGGAAATGTTCAGATTTCATAAATCGATCAATAATTACCCATATTGTGTCACTCTTTGTTGGGGTTTTGGGTAATAAAATGATAAAATACCTGGTTATGTCATCCCATTTTCATGTGGGATTAGGTATGGTTTTCATGAATCCACTGTGATGTTTTCTTTCTAGCTTCACCTGTTGATATACTAAACATCTTGAATCATAATCATCAAATTCCCTCTTCATGTTATCCCAGCTGAAATGTTATTTCAAATATCTATACAACTTAGTTCCATAATGATATATAGAGAAATTAAAACTATATAAATAATCAAATATCTCACTTTTATCTTTGTTATAGCATGAACAAAAATTCTCTTCCAAAAAATCAAAATTCATCTTTATACCTATAGTCTGCCAATTTCCCATCATTCACAACAAAAATTATCTTTTGAATATTATAGTCATCGGGATGATAAATATTAATATTTTATAATAAAATGGTTGGTAAAAAAATTGAAAAACTAATTAGGATTCACCTTATTTGATAATTTCCATATTCTAATTTACTATATCCATGAACAAAGAATACCTTTCAACCCTCATCTTTTTAGAATTCCACGATCCTTCCTACTCAAGGCATCTTCAACCTTATTTTCCTTCTCTGGGAGGTAGTGTATGGGTCAATCATTATCTTTGATTATTTCTAGCCATCACATTTTCCAGGTGTTTAGTTCACTCTGTGAGAATATATATTTTAAATTCTTATGATATTTATATATCTAACATATTTTACCATAGAGACAGTGTCTTCATATATTCAAAGAAATGATTACAACTGCTAACTCGAGATCATGAGTTGGATCATTATATTCATGAATTCAACTTCCTTGATCTATATTCAATAACTCTATCATTATTTATAGTGACACAAGCAATAAATTTCTTTTAAGAATCAATATATATCAAAAAACTCATATTCCCTTATGGTAGAATCGGGATCATAGTATTCACTAATCTCATATTAAATTCATAAAAACACTATTCAAATTCTTTTTTCCATATGAACTTAACCCCTTAACGAGTAATATTGGTTACTGGGTTGGAAAAATGGGTGAAGTTATGAATGAAATCCTAATAATAACCTGCTAATCCAATAAAACAATGTACCCCAGTTATGTTCATTATAGTAGGCCATTCCAGAATAGCATTTTTCTTCATAGGATCAACTGAGATTCCATCCTTAGAGAAAATATAACCTATAAAATAAATTGATTGAAGCCAAAATTCACACTTTCTAAACATCCCATATAATTTTTTTATTCTGATATTCTTTAAAAAAATCCAAATGTTATTCTCATGTTCTTCATAGATTTTGGATTATATCATGATATCATCAATAAATACCACAACAATGTTATCAAGATATTCCTTGAAAAATTTTATTTTTTAGATCTATAAAAATAGAGGGTGTATTATTTCATATAAAAGGCATTACTTTAAACTCGTAATGACCATTCTTGGTTCAAAATGTTTTATTTGGAATATCTTATTTCCTTACACACAACTGGTGATATCCAGATCGAAGATCAATCTTCAAAAAATATTTGGCTCTGTTAAGTTGATAAAATAAATCCCCAATGTGAGGCAGAGGATACATGTTCTTTATTTTAATTGCATTGATTTATCTATAGTAAATGAAGAGCCTCATGGTTCCATCTTTCTTCTTAACAAATATAAAAGTGGATCCCCATATAGTAACACTAGGGAGGATAAATATTTTATCACTAAAATCATCTAGTTGTTTATTCACTTTTACTGGTTCTATTATGGCCATTCTATAAGAAGTCTTTGATATAGGACTTTCACTATGAATTAAATCAATAGAAAACTAAACATCCCACTCCAAAAGATGCCAAAGTAAATCCTATGGAAACGCATCATCAGATTCTTGAAATATAGGTACATCCTCAATTTGAATATTTCTTTCCTTGCTCATAGATATTGAGGTCTCATCTTTCCCAAGAATTGTATTCAGTAGAGCTATGGGGTAGGATCTATATAAGAGTTATATGATGATTTTTCTATTCTAAAGATAAGGGACCCAATAACATTCTAAAAAATTGAAACTTTTTTCATATTGTAAAATATATTCACATCATAATTTGAATGCCAATTTAAACTAATAATTATATCAATTTCAATCATGGTTATGATGATATGTTTAGAAATTAAAGCACATTTATGTGTCATAAATGGGACTAATCAACACATCATTATTGCAATGAGGCCTCCCTTAAGAGTTTTGATTGAAAACTATTTTATTAAATCAAATTGTAAATGTATAATTTACATGGAAAATGGGAAAATATGAATGAATTCGATGATCCAAAATCAAATAATGAATTCTATAAGTTTAAGGAAAGGATTATGCTACCTGCCACCATATCATTAGGAACTTAAACCACAATAGTTGTGACCACATAAGTTTGGCCTTTCTCCCTTGGACTTCTTTAGAGAAGGTTTCCTTTATACTTAGGATAATAATTTTCATAATATCCCATCACTTTGAAATTGTAACATTGAACATTGGTAGCTTCTTTCTTTCCCTTACAATCATGAGATTGGTGGCCTCCTCCTCCACACTTGTAACTATAAGGCCATAGTCTTAAACATTACTTAATCTTGAGTTATTTCAAGAATGCACGTTGAGGATCTTTTCAGGTTTACAGTTTTAGAGAATTAGATCATAAATCATGCATTACATTCCACATTTAAACAAAGTGGTTACATAAAAGATAGTATTCATTTTTTTCCCATCAATGGAAAAATATTTAAAACAAAACATGGATTCTTTCATGAAACATCCTTTACAATATCATCACATCATGTACCTTTCCCTTGACCAGTGAAAAACATTTCAAAAACTTGGGTTGAGCATAAAAATCTCAGTAAGGGATATAAAAATATGGAAAGGTAACATCAGTACATGTATACATAAGAATCAATGAAATCATATTTTACTCATAAAACATAAGCATGTTAACATACCTCATGAAATCATAATATTTATGAATAACTCATAGAAATATTAAGACATAAATGTAACTTGAGGTATTCATAACATTCTTACTTAGGGAGTAACCCTCATGGTTACGTTTGGAATACCCATCACAGTATATTCCCTAAATATATTTGGGGAAACCTTAACGTTTAACTCCTTCACGTTACCCAATGCATAGTAGAGCTATATCGGTCTCACCCGCCCTTAGTTTTTCACAGAACCACCCATCTTCATAACAATTCCCAATAACCATAACATAATCGTATCACATAAAACATGCATAAAGGAAACATAACATTTCCACATTTCAATCACAAGATATCAATACAACACATTAAAATAATAAAAACATTATGAAAACTATTTTCAATACCAAAATAAAATAAAAGTAAAGCATGGTATTTATTTTTCATTAAAAAACTTATGGCCTGTAGAGGAAGCCGAAACTCAAATAATGGTCACGGTGGCGGAGAAGTCGTTGTCGCCGCATACGTACGACAAAAAAACATTCCTTTTGTTATTTAGTAAAACCCTTCGTATAGAAAAGATTCCTTTTGAATAGACGTAAAATTCAAAGGGGTTTATACACCGTATAAAAGAAAGTTGTGTATAAAACAAAATATGCCTCAATGAAAGGAGATTGAGACGAAGTCCCTTACCTCGGGTCCGACTTGACTCGATCATTCTTTAACCTCATGAATAATAAACTTGAGTTAATTTATACTTGTTTAAGAACCTTTTTAAAGTTCATTATTCCTTTTATATCACTTATTACCATGTTATGAACACTATGTAATTATTTAAGTTAATAATGGTCGTTTTGTCGATCATTGGTACTTGAGTAAAAAATAAACTCTTTATAATTCCAAGTTGTTCATGTATCCATTATATCCAGAATTATATTCATTATGTAGATATAATATATATCATATATATCCAGTATATACATGCATTTATAATATTACATAACATTTAGAGGTAAGAAATGAAATGCACCATTAATAGAGACGGTAAGTCGTATGTACGCATGAACACTACTTTCATTTCTATTCCCTATTAAATGGAATTTTTTCATAATGATATAAAGATATATTATAATTATAGTATAATATCATATATAATATCATTAACTTCATCCTTTATATGTCCCACATATGGAATTAATGAATCAAATAACTTTGAGGGGGCGGTAGTCCGCACTTCCAAAAATGAAGATATCGCGTTTACCCATAATGGAAACCATAACTTTATGCCATAAATGAAAAATACAGAAGATTAAGGAAACCATAAACATATTGTATATCATATATAAATATATTGACATCTTAATGTCCACCTTTGAAGGTGTTAGATGAATATTGAACAATCATCGTTTCATGAGGCAGAAACTTTCCATCCACGGAAACAGTACGCTCTTTAACCATTAGATGTATGTGTGTGTAAGTGTAGCTCAAATACGTATTATAACAAAATCCTATTATATTGAAGATACTGGTGTTTTTATAAAAGAAATTAATAAAAAGAGTTTAGGGGGTTGGAGAATCAAAATAAAACAAAAGAACATTAGAGAATCCTTTACCTTTAAATCGGGTAACTCCTCTTGGTTTGAACCAAAAGGGTTTCTTGAAGAGATTTATGCCTAAGGTAAGGCTTTTAGGATGAATAGAGGGATGTGGATAGATAAAATTAGAAGATAATGTCTGATCTAATGGCTTGATAAGTGTGGGTAAGAAGGTAGAGGTGGGGGCCTTTTATAAGAGGAGAGGAGGAGCTCTCTTGGAAAGTTATAAAATGTTACTTTATATTAAAATGATTTTAGGATTTTAAAGTTCCCACATTAATTTATTTCAAGGATAAGGTGATAAGGGTTCGAAATATACTCATCTAATATGTCTTTCACAAGTGTAAGTCTTATATTTTACATTATCTTTTCATTTTATTTAAATCGTTCATTAATGAGGTAATCGATGCATCATCATGAAGTCATAAATAATTTAAATTATTTAATGTCTAAAAATTATAAAAAAATACTATGATGTAGGAAATATTTTTATCTTTCCAATTAATATTTATAGTTTGAGATATAATTTATGTAGACAAAATTAAAATTGTTTTACTTAGGTGTTACATACTTTGTTATATTTAACTTTCTTTAAAAATAAAAAGATAAAAAGTCATTATCACAGAAAAGTGATTCCATGGGGTCCCTAAGTTTGGCACAAGGCATCCCATGGTCATACATGACACATCTAGTATCATTTAGACACATTTTGGGGTCATTTTTTATTATTATGATATTATTTTATTATCCTTAACTACCCGATTACTAATTAATCACGATAATTAAAGATAATTACTGTCGTTACTATTCATAATGTCCAAAAACAAAAGAGTATTAATTACATAATTTGAACCTTATGATTCAAAATATGGAATCCATTTTACCAAATTCCAAATATAGAAATTGAAATAATTAATTTAAAAATAATTCTCGTTGTCAAAACAAATAGCGGGTTTTTTTGAAACAATATCTATGAAAATTTTGGCAATTGTTTATGCCTAATTCCAAAGTGAAATTAATTATATTTACCACCATTGGATTAAATGGTAAAAATATATTATAATTTCACTTTAAAAACAATTAAAAAAATAATCTAACCATATAAATAAATTAGATGAAAAAGCTGTTTTGATGTAAAATGCAGTATTTTTCACTATTCATTAAAAAAATAAACATTGTCAGAAAAATACCAAAAATTAATCCAAAGTAAATTTCAATGTCCCAATAATAAAAAACAATTTTATTTTGACAAATAGAGCTTATAAAATTTTCAAAAGTTTGATTTAAGTATGGTTTTCCATCAAAAGGCAGTAAAACAATCTTTTAAAAATATTAGTGTATTCTATGCTTAAGATTGGATTTATTCTCATTTTAAGCCTATAAAACACTATATAATTAATAAATAGACATAGATAAGAAAATATATTATTCATTACTTACTTGGGATGTTACATCCTTCCCCTTTAGAAAATTCTGTCCCTGCAATTTATTTACTTATCAAATAAGTGGGGGTATTTATCCCCCATTGCATTTTCAGATTCTCATGTTGTCTCTTCAATCATGTGGTTTTTCCACAAAACATTTACTTGATGAATCACGTTATTCCATAACACATGCTCCCTATGGTAAAGAATCTGGACCGGTTGTTCCTCATAAGATAGATTCTCTTCCAGCTGAACTACCACTGGACTCAAAACATGAGATGGATCTGGCATATACTTCCTTAACATTGAAACATGAAAAACATTGTCTACCTGAGATAAACTTGGAGGTAAATCCACTCGGTATGCAACTGATCCAACTCTCTCTAGAATTTTTTATGGTCAAATTAACCTTGTACTCAGCTTTCCTTTATTACCAAATCACATCACACTTTTCCATGGTGAAACTTTGAGGAAGACATGATCACCTACCTCAAAAGAGAGATCGTTCCTCCTGATGTCCGCATAACTTTTCTGCCTGCTCTGAGATGTTCTCATGTGTTTCTGTATCAGATAAACTTTTTCTTCCAACTCTTCTACCAATTCTGGTCTCATTAACTTCCTTTCACCCACTTCATCCCAAAAAGCTGGAGTTCGACACTGCTTCCCATATAATGCCTCAAATGGTGCCATATATATACTAGAATGAAAACTGTTATTATAAGAAAACTCAACCAAAGAAATATGTTGGTCCCAACTTCCCTGATAATCCATCTAACAAGCACATAGAATATCCTCCAAAGTCTTAATTGTTCATCCTGACAGCCCATCTGATTGGGGATGAAAAGCTGTACTAAAATTTAATTCAGTACCCAATGACTTCTGAAGGCCTTTCCAAAATTTAGAAGTGAACCTGGGATCACAATCAGATACAATAGAGAGGGGAACTCCATGTAACCTGACTGCCTCTTTAAAATACAAACGGAAAAGTTGATCTAGGGAAAAAGTATCTCGTACAGCAAGGAAATGAGTAGATTTAGTCAGCGATCAACAATAAACTAGATTTCACTATTACCTCGAGGTGTCTTCGGCAATCCCACAACAAAGTCCATGGATATATTCTCCCATTTCCACTCTGAAACTGGTAAAGGTTGAAGCATCCCTTTCGGTAACTGTCGCTCTGCTTTTACCTATTGACAAGTCAAACACTTCACAGTAAAATCAGCAATATCCCTTTTCATTCCATCCCACTAGTAATACTCTCTAAGATCTCTATACATCTTAGTACTGCATGGATGAACTGAAAACGGAGAACTATGAGCTTCACATAACAACTCTCTCTTCAACTGTGAATCACAAGGCACACACAATCTCTTCCAAAATCTCAAAACACAATCATTATCAATTGTTGAATTCAGGAAACTTACCCATCTGAACCATCTCTACCTTTTTCTGCAACTCATTGTCTTGCTTCTATGCTTGCTTTATTCTGTCTGATAGAGAAGATTTCACTGATACCTGAAACAAAACAGAAGGACATCCTACCCCAAAAACTTCTATACCATAGTTCATCAAATCCTTAACCAAAGGATCACGTTCCAAACACAACATTGTTAATGAAGCATTACTTTTTCGACTCAAAGCATCAGCAACTTTATTTTATTTTCCCGAATGGTAATGAATTGTACAATCATAATCCTTGATTAATTCTAGCCATATCCTATGTCTCATGTTCAATTATTTCTGAGTGAATATATACTTCAAACTTTTTTTATCAGTATATATTTCACACTTTACTCCATACAAATGTTGCCTCCAAATTTTTAAAGCGAAAAAAACAGCATCTAATTCCAAATCATGTGTAGGGTAATTTACCTCATGAGTTTTCAACTAATGTGAAGCATAAGAAATTACCTGATCATTCTGCATTAGGACGCATCCAAGTCCTTTTAATGAAGCATCACTGTAGATAACAAACTCCCCATTCCTTGAAGGTAGTTCCAAAACTGGAGCATTCACCAATCTTCTTTTCAGTTCCTGAAAACAATCATCACATTATTTTGTACAGATAAATTTAACACCCTTCCAATTTAGATTAGTCATTGGACTAGATAACTGGGAAAAATTTCTAAAAAACCTTCGGTAATAGCCTACCAAACCAAGAAAGCTACGAATCTAAGTTACATTTGTTGGTCTTGTCCATTCTTCAACAACCTTTGTTTTTGCAAGATCAACAATTATCCCATCTTTAGAAACTATGTGACCAAGGAAAAAAAATTTCAACCAAAACACACACTTGCTGGATTTTCCATACAATTTCTTTTCTTTTAAGGTTTGAAAAATAACCCTTAAATGTCTTTCATTCTCCTATTTACTTTTATAAAACAGCAAAATATCATCAATGAAAACAACCACAAACTTATCCAAGAACTCATGGAAAATTCTATTCATAAGGTCCATAAATATAGCTGGTATATTGGTTAGCCCAAAAGGCATTACTAAAAATTCATAATGGCCATATCTTGTACGAAAAGCAGTCTTCGGAATATTTGCTTCCTTTACATTCAACTGATGGTACCACGATCTCAGGTCAATCTTTGAAAAATACTGAGCTCCCTAGAGCTCATCAAACAAATCATCGATATGAGGCAAAGGATATTTGTTCTTAACAGTGATTTTATTCAAGGCTCTATAATCAATGAAAAGTCTCATTGAACCATCTTTATTTTTAACAAATAAAACAGTTACACCCCATGGTGATGTGCTAGGTTGAATTAAACCTTTATCTAATAAATCTTTCAATTTCTCCTTCAACTCTAAAAGTTCAATTTGAGCCATTCGATAAGGGGGTTTTGAAATTGGATTAGCATCAGGAACTATGTCAACAGTAAACTCAACTTCCTGATCTGCTATTATTCCAGGAAACTCATCAAGAAAAACATCAGGATACTCATTTACCACGGGCACATCATTAATCTGAACAGTTCCTTTATTTTCAAAAATATGTTCAAGGTAACATTCATTTCCATCTTTTACAAGTTTCATAGACTCTTGATATGTTATCAATAGTAATGGTTCATTCTTGTACACAAACTGAAAGTCTTTCTGAAAAAAAAAACTTCTTTATATCTACAGTCAATCTTAGCATGGTAAATAGAGAACCAATCCATATCCAGGATAACATCAAACTCTACTAGAGGTAGAACAATAAGGTTTGTAAGTAGGTTCTTTCCACGGATAAGGATAGGAAGATTCTTATAAATTCTTTTTGCCACAACATTTCCCCCAGGTATTTTTACCACAAGTTCAGGAGTCATTTCTTGAGATGGTATTCCTATTTTACTAGAAAAGTTTCCAGAGATGAAAGAATGTGTAGACCCTGAATCAAACAACACATTGGCATAATCTGAAAAAACAAACAAAGTACCTGATACCACTTCATTTGATGTCCTAACATCTGCTGAAGTAGTTGCAAAGGATTTCACCACCCCTTTCTACTTGTAGTCTAACTGCTTCCCATCACTCGAGCTCTTTGTCGGACACTCGTTTGCATAGTGACCCATCTCATTGCACTTAAAACATTTCACTAACTGTAAATCAAATTTGGTCTTACCATCACCCTGATCTTTTTTAGTGCAATCACGAGCCTTATGTCCCATCTTACCATATAGGTATCACTTTATAGGATTCAGAATACATTCCCCAACATGCCTTTTACCACATTTATCACAAACTAGAAACTTAGTTTTCTTACCATCAGAACTTTTTGAATAATTCTTCCCTTTCTCCTGCCACTTCGGTCTCTTCTTCTGTTGGTT
This sequence comes from Viscum album, assembly GCA_963277665.1. Taxonomy (NCBI): domain Eukaryota; kingdom Viridiplantae; phylum Streptophyta; class Magnoliopsida; order Santalales; family Viscaceae; genus Viscum; species Viscum album. Next base: position 1,889,484,273 of record OY728165.1, on the reverse strand, counting down.
GTTATAGAACACTTGATCATCGGAAAACTCTATCTCCACCTTCTCAGCACATCGAACGAGCTTTTCATAACTTTTGAACTTGCGAAAATCTAAAGCCCTTTGATATTTTTTTTTAATTCTGAGTAAAAACGATTGATTTTATTATCAAGTTCTCGGATAAAATTTGGAGCATACCTTGCCAATCGAGTGAACCTTTCTTCATAGGCAGCCACTGAGTCTTCCTCTTGCCTCAATTCAAAGAATTGTTTTTCCATCCTAAGTCGAACAGCCTTAGGAAAATACTTAACATACCTTTGAATTCATCCCAGTCGAGAGCATCAATCTCATCAGTTCCCCTGATATTTTTAACCATCGACCACCACTGATCTACTTCACCCTCCAAACGGTAAATAGAAAGACTAACCTTTTGATTTTCTGAACACCCCATGACATCGAAAATCTTTTCCAGTGCTTTAATCCACCCTTCAGCTAGCACAGGGTCAAATGGTCATCTGAATGAAGGGGGGATGTTGCCTCATGAAATGTTCCACCACTGACATGTTCCTCTGCGGTTGATCTGGCTGATCTCGTGGATGGATACCACCACCATTTATCGCTTGAGTCAACTACACCATTACTGCAACAAACTGTTTAGTTCCAATTCCGACCATCTTAGGATGCTGATTCGGAAGGTCATTTCCTTCTTGTATGCCTTCCTAGCACTGCTTCCCAATTTCCTCTGTGGAAAACCATTCTGAACAAACATGTCTTAGATGAATCAACATGGTAATCTTAAAATGCTATATCATTTCAATTTGACCATAAAAAAATATTTTTGGATTATCATTTAATATAATTCTAACTCCTAAAGTTACCTAAACCAACCTCTGATACAAACTATAAGGCCCCAGCCTTAAACATTACTTAATCTTGAGTTATTTCAAGAATACATATTGAGGATCTTTTTAGGTTTAGAGTTTTGGATAATTAGATCATAAATCATGCATTACATTCCACATTTAAACAAAGTGGTTACATAAAAGATAGTATTCATTTTTTTCCCATCAACATAAACATATTTATAACAAAACATTGATTCTTTCATGACACTTCCTTGACACTATCGTCACATCATGTACTTTTCCCTTGACCTGTGAAAAACATTTCAAAAACTTGGGATCAGCATAAAAAGATCAGTAAGGGATATAAAAATATGGAAAGGTAACATTAGTACATGTATACATAAGAATCAATGAAATCATACTTTACTCATAAAACATAACCACGTTAACATACCTCATGAAATCATAAGATTTATGAATAACTTATAGAAATCATAAGACATAATGGTAACTTGAGGCATTGATAACATTCTTACGTAGGGAGTAACCCTCATGGTTATGTTTGGAATACCCATCACAGTATATTCCCTAAATCTCTTCAGAGAAACCTTAATTTTTAACCCCTTTGCATTACCCAATTCATTGGAGAGCTATATCGTGCTCACCTGCCCTTAGTTTATCATGGAACCACCCATCTTCATAACAATTCCCAAGAAAAATAACATAATCGTATCACATAAAACATGAATAAAGGAAACATAACATTTCCACATTTCAATCACAATATATCAATACAACACATTGATATAATAAAAAAATAATAAAAACCATTTTCAATACCAAAATAAATGAAAATTAAAGCATGGTATTTATTTTTCATTAAAAAAAAGTTATGGCTTGTAAAGGAAGCCAAAACTCAAATAATGGTCACGGCGGCGGAGAAGTCGTTGTCACCGCATACGTACGAAAAAAAAAACATTGCTTATATCGTTTAGTAAAATGCTTCATATATAAAAGATTCGTTTTGAATAGATGTAAAATTCAAAGGGGTTTGTACACCGTATAAAAGAATTTTGTGTATAAAACAAAACATGCCTCAATGAAAGCAGATTGAGATGAAGTCCCTTACCTCAGGTCCGACTTGACTCGATCATTCTTTAACCTCCTGAATAATAAACTTGAGTTAATTTCTACTTACTTAAGAACCTTTTTCAAGTTCATTATTCCTTTTATATGACTTATTACCATGTTATGAACACTATGTAATTATTTAAGTTAATAATGGTCATTTTGTCGATCATTGGTACTTGAGTCAAAAATAACTTCTTTATAATTACAAGTTGTTCATGTATCCATTATATCCAGAATTATATTCATGATGTAGATATCATATATATCATATATATCCAGTATATACATGTATTTATAATATTACATAACATTTAGAGGTAAGAAATGAAATGCATCGTTCATGGAGACGGTAAGCCGTACGTACACATGAACACAACTTTCATTTCTATTTCCTATTTAATGGAATGAAATCATAATGATATAAAGGTATATTATAATTCCAGTATAATATCATATATAATATCATTAACTCCATCCTTTATATGTACCACATATGGAATTAACGAATCAAATCACTTTGAGGGGGCGGTAGTCCGCACTTCCAAAAATGAAGATATCGTGTTTACCCGTAATTGAAACCATAAAGGAATGACATAAATGAAAAATACATAAGCTTAAAGAAAACATAAACATATTATATATCATATATAAATATAGTGACATCTTAATGGCCTCCTTTGAAGGTGTTATAAGAATATTGAACAATCATCATTTCGTGAGGCAGAAATTCGCCATCCACAAAAATAGTATGCTCTTTAACCATTAGATATAGGTATGTGTAAGTGTAGCTTGAATAATTCTTATAACAACATCCTAGTATATTTAAGATACTGGTGTTGTTACAAAATAAATTAATAAAAAGAGTTTAGTGGGTTGGAGAAGCAAAATAAAACAAAAGAACATTAGAGAAGTCTTTACCTTTAAATCGGGTAACTCTTCTTGGTTTGAACCAAAATGGATTCTTGAAGAGATTTCTGCCTAAGGTAAGGCTTCTAGGATGAAGAGATGGATTTGGAGAGATAAAATGAGAAGATCTTGTCCGAACCAATGGCTTGAGAAGTGTGGGTAAGGAGGTACATGTGGGGGCCTTTTATAAGAGGAGATGAGGGGCACTCTTGGAAAGTTATAAAATGTTACTTTATATTAAAATGAGTTTCGGATTTTAAAGGTCCCACATTGATATATGTATAGGATAAGGAGATAAGGGTTCAAAATATACTCATCCAATAGGTCTTTCAAAAGTTTAAGTCTTAGATTTTACATTATCTTTTCATTTTATTTAAATCATTCATTAATGAGGTAATCGTTGTGTCATCATGATGTCATAAATAATTTAATTTATTTAATGTATAAAAATTATAAAAAAATACTATGATTTAGGAAATATTTTTATATTTCTAATGAATATTTATAGTCTAAGATATAATTTTTTTAGACAAAATTTAAATTGTTTTACTTAGGTGTTACATACTTTGTTATATTTAACTTTCTTTAAAAATAAAAAGATAAAAAGTCATTATCACACAAAAGTGATTCGATGGGGTCCATAAGTTTGGAAAAAGGCATCCCATGGTCGGTCATGACACATCCAGTAGAATTACGACACATTTTGGGGTCATTTTTTATTATTATGATATTATTTTATTATCCTTAACTACCCGATTACTAATTAATCATGATAATTAAAGATAATTACCGTTGTTACTATTCATAATGTCCAAAAACAAAAGAGTTTTAATTACATAATTTAGACCTTATAATTACAAATATGGAATCCATTTTACCAAATTCCAAACATAAAAATTTCAATAATTAATTTAAAAATAATTCTCGTTGTCAAAACAAATAGCGGGTTTTTTTGAAACAATATCTATGGAAAGTTTGGCACTTGTTTATGCCCAATTCTAAAGTGAAATTAATTCAAATGACCACCATTGTGTTAAATGGTAAAAATATATTCTAATTAACCTTTTAAAACTAATTAAAAATATAATCTAACCATATAATTAAATTAGATGAAAAAGCAGTTTTGATGTAAAATGCAGTATTTTTCACTATTCATTAAAAAAATGAACATTGTCAGAAAAATACCAAAAATTAATCCAAAGTAAATTTCAATATCCCAATCATAAATAATAAGTTTATTTTGACAAATATAGCTTATAAAAGTGTCCAAAGTTTGATTTAAAAATGGTTTTCCATCAAAAGGTAGTAAAACAATCTTTTAAAAATATTAGTGTATTCCATGCTTAAGATTGGATTTATACTCATTTTAAGCCTCTAAAACACTATCTAATTCATAAATATACATAGGTAATAAAATATATTATTCATTACTTACTTGGGATGTTATAGTAACAAACTACCATACCCTTCACAAAATTACCAGAGTGTTTCTTCCCGTAATTATCACAGGATGGAAAATCAATTCTTCCCTTCTTCCCCTTTTCTTTATTTCCTTTTCTAGAGTGTTCCTCAACCCACTGCTTCTCTTTAATTCCTTTAAAGTAATAATACCTATATAATTATTTTTTCTATCTTGATAGCACATGAGATCATATCTTCATATGATGAGACACATTGGGAAACTAGTTCCATTTATATGATTGATTTTAAACCCTAAATGAATCGATCTGTCTTGATCCTTGGATTACGTGTGTAGTACACAAAATTTCTTTCTAAACATGTGATGTTAGCTTCATACTTTCCATCTTTCTCATCATCTTTTTGCCTTAAATTCAGAAACTTCTATTCAATTTCTTCTTGTTGTTCATGAGGAAAGTATTTTTCTAAGAATATTTCTTTAAAATCCATCTATTTTATATTTTCAATATATTCATTCTATTTATTGTTTTGAATTATCGACAACCATTGATCATCATTTCCCGACAGATGATAAACTACCATGATAACCTTCTCACTTTTGTTACTTCCCAATGCGAGAAATATATTCTCTAAAGAACTTATCCACAACTCTACTAAGAATGGGATTATAGTCCCATTAAATGATGGAGGATGTTTTCTTATAAAGTGGTATAGAAATTATCCTTCACACTATTGTTCATGATGCTCTATATGGGTAAGGTTATTATTCATAACCTGAGTTGGTTATACCATTATAGTTATGAGTTTCTTATCACCAATTATATATTTAGAACTGACATCATTATCTTTCATATGAGGGAAATACCTACATGGGATATGCATGTTCATGTAGTTTCCATTCCTTAAACCAGTCACCATTACTAAATTATGGCATACACTGACTTGGGTTATGAATCATAATGTATAATGTCAAACTAGAAAAATACAAAACATAAATTGAAATTTTAGTCATATCTGACCTAATAATCATAAGCATGGTTCATTTGGGGACATATTTACATTTAAATCCTTCATAGTGGTGGTAAATAGAATTTGAATTATCCTAAGTGTATTCACTAGGATATTCAAACCAGGTGGATAGTAAAGCCCATTGTCATGTACCCAGTTACCTTGAGTCAGGCTCAGAACTCCTTATTGGAGTTGTTACTACTAAGTACATTTGTTCCAGAACCACATCCACTTTTAGTATCTAGATAGGGATGTATTTCTAGGAAGATCCATATAATATATTCCTTACCAAAATTATAGGATGTTCATGTATTATTATCCTCAAAGTCTACCATAGGATTTTGTTACCTAATCTGTGTTTTCTAGTTTCCAAATTTTCAACAAAACTTCCTCTGATACCAAATATAACACCCCAACCCTAATAGACCAGATATAGTGAATCATTTTATTACATTGTAATAGAAACATGGAAGAAACATCCCAAAGGAGAAAATAGTTTAGTTATTTTGGATTAAATGATTCAATAATATGTTCAACATTAAAACATGAAAGAAAATACAATATATAAATATCATAATAAACATCCATAACCCATTGATTAACCATGAAGGTCATCTATAATATACATCATCACATCCTGGGGAAAATTAAAACATAATAAGGGGGTGATCTTAGATTCTCAATAAGGGAAAGTATAATTGTGGAAGCATAAATAATAAGTCATGATGAATAACTAAAATTACTCATGCCATTAAAACATAAACATGAGCATAATATGGAAAAAATAAATGCTGATTAATAATTCCATAACAAAAATAATTGTGGATATTCTACTAGTATAATAATAAAATGGATCATCAATTAAAATTTTTATAATGAGGGAATGCATAATTTGTGACATCATAACAATTATATCAAGGCCTCCTGCTAAGACCATACACAAACAGGTAAAACCCTAAACTAGTTTGTCTCATGAGACCTACCGATGTATAGAGGGGCTATAATGGGCCCCAATAATCACTTAATAATTCCAATTAATTTCTCATATGAATAGGTATAAACATAAAAAATATACACAATCATATTGAAACTAACATATGAAATGTAAATAACTTTCCCAAATCATTAAACATTAACACAAACTATTTGCAGTAATATGGTGAATGGTCTCAAGATTTCACATCCATAGTGAAACTAATAAAAACCATTCAATAAAATATGGTGGATGATATAATAAAATATTAATACCGATTAAAAATAATAATAAATAAGATTTTTCTAATAGATGCAAATACTCTTATAAAATAATCTAGTTATTCTTGAGAAAAATACCCTATTACTTCGAAAAGAAGTGTTCTTTTAGAAACATATTTGTATAAAACTAGAAGTTAATTAATGTAGTTTTTTTCATAATAAAATTATTTATTTTATAAAAATAATAGTGTCTTAAAAAATATTTTAGATTGCATTAGAAAATAGGTATGAATTTGAGAAGTTCCTTTGAAACGAGCTTGTTTATCGGGAATAATTTTTGAATGATCCTTTTAAAACATGTAACTCCACATAAAATAAAAAATGATTCTCATTACTACACATATATATATAATTAGACTAGAATTTATTATCATTATATAAGAATTAGTACTAATATAATTTTGTTATGTATATAATAAGAGTAACCTGATTGAAAATAGAGGTTCGGGTAGAAAACCCTTACCTTATGTTCAAAAGTATTCTGCACCTGAACTTAATGTCCTAGATTACCAAATTAAATCCATTAATTAAATAATATATAACCTTATATACATATATCTTAATCATTATAGTTTTATTAACCTCATTTACGTCATTATGATGTGTTATAATATTTAATTACGTTGTTCAAGAGTGTTCGTTCCTTGATTTTAGGATTTGTTTGCATGGTTATGAGTAATAGAGCTCATGTGGAATGAATATAATTCTATAGAATAGTAATTAAACGTTGTTAATTATTACCCACAAGTTTAAATGGTTATATCTATCATCTGGTTATATATTATAATTATGAGTCAATAGGTAATACATTTAGAGATAATCGTTTATATTTTTACGGCAGTTTTTCGATCACAACCAACAAGTTTTGTTCTATTATTTGGTATCATGTAAAAATTATGTCTACATAATCATTAAATAACATATAATAAATAATTTAGAATCATTTTTAACCAAAAAAATCTTTCATGACCATCCTTTAAAGAGATATTTAAGAATAATGGTTCGTCATCCAAGAAGGTTGTAATTTGGCACCTCTAATACGATGATTTCATTTTTAAAATAAGAGAGAGAGAGTAAGCAGATTGATGATGTATATTCAATTAACATGATATAATTATAGTATATATATATATTATAATGGAGTTATCATAATCATTTTTATCGAGAAGATGAGGAGATAATAATAAACAAAGAAGGAATATAAAAATAAAATAAAATGAAAAAGAAGAGGATTTTACATCCGGGATACTTCTCCTTGAGAATCTCTTTAAGGGGATTGATTTTTCTCTTTTGGAAAGACCAAGATATCCTGGAAGTTGAGAGAGGATAAGTAATTGTATTTGTTTAGGTCTTTTACCATATCTAAGGCTTAGAGAATGGAGGAGAAGAGGGAGTGATTGGTGGTTTTTATAGTGGAGGAGAGATGTGATTTTTGAATAACTTATTTGTTATTTTATTAATTTTATAAAGACAAGAAATAGTGTTTGATAATTGTGACCAAAGATAGTAATAAGTGAATTTGATTTAGAAATAATGGTTTATTACATCATCCATTATGCAAGGAATAGCGTATTTATCTTATAATGTATTTATACCTTAAATTACAGTATTTTACAATTCACCAAAAATTCAAGTACTTCACAAAAATACCAAAAATTCACTAAAACCATTTTCCAATGTGTAGAATCCAAAAATGGAATACATTTTACCAAAATAATTTTCTCAATATGAGAAACTTAATTTTTTTTAAATCATAATTTACTCAAAAAATGTAGTTTTTAAAATTAAAACAGATTTTGTAACCCCCAAAAAATATACTAAGGTATAATTAAATTATCCTAAAATCATAGGACAACAAAATGTTGATTTATGAATACATTATATGAAAATTAATTTTATTTTATATCATTTATTTAATTATAATTTTGTAATTAAATATTTATTACCCACAAAACACCAACAATTAATTATTAATATTTATAAAATATTAAATATCATTTATAAGGTCCTGAAATTTTATTTATACTTACATGGGTGAGGTTACTAAACATAAGGGTAATATTAATATTTATGAGGGTATATTACTACTAATAAGAGTTATGTTACTATTAATCAAAAATTTATGTTGATCTTATCAAACTGTAAATATCTTACTGAGTACAATCGTGTATGTCCGTTTTCAAAAATTCAAAGCACAGAAGTAGAAGAATTATTTATAACGGCTAGGTTATAACTATCTACTACAAATAACAAATTTTTTATTCCTTAGATAATTTTTGTTTAATAAATTATATATTAGAATTATTTTTAAATCCATGGGGTGTTACTACAAGCATTGTTTATTTTTCTTTTATTTCCCTCACTTTTACATATTCTTCTATAATGATGACTTAATGGGTAAGGATTTGAATTTTTTTAGGTCACCATTTCTGGGTTTTCAAACAAACATTAATTATTGATATTTTGTTAAATTAATTCTCAATTCTTACAAAAACACATAAGTTTCATATCAATAGATAAAATACTTGTATTTTTTTAGACATCCCTTTGAAGAGATTAAATTTTTTGAGAACTTTTTCTCATTACCTGTGAATTTTATTGTTGTGCATGTAAGACTAATGAGTTTTAAATGTTTTAGGTAAAATATATTTTACCCCAAAATGATAATTTTTTATGAACATATAGATTAGATCATATGGTGTTTTAGTTGAAGGTCATATTGCTTGAACCACATGTTTTTCTTTGTTTAAAATCATATAGCTCTGACAATGTGTTGTTTTGTTTAATATCAGATATCATTGACCACAAGTTGCTGTTGTTTGAGGTAATATATCATGTACCACATGATGATGTGGTTTAAGTTCATATATACTATATTATATATCACATTATTTTTAGGTTATATAGAATGGACCATATATCACTGATTTTTACGGTTATATAGATTTGACTATTTATCAAGACAAAACACCACATCAGGAATGTTAGACTTATAAAAATGGGGAATAATGTATCAAACATCATTAATGAAGGTTTTAAAGTGGTATAGACATGATCCGGATTGTAATAAATCATACTAGGGTGATGAGTTTCACTATAATGTTTTTAGAGATCATCGGGATCAATGGAAAATTTTAATGATGTTCATTTGTTGGGTTGATAGGCCCGAGGATTGAATGCTAGAGCTAGAGGTATTCATGTGTAGTTATGTGGGTAGTCCCTTGAAGCTACATATACTCCTCACAAGGGTCTAAGAAAGAATTTTTTTGAGGATTTGAACCCTCAATACATGAAATGGGTTATAGCGGATGAATATTAACTAAGGTTTCTGGTATTCGACATTCTTGATTCAAATATGAATTTTAAAGAATGGTTTTTGAAATCCATATAAATACGTCAAAGAAAGGAATTGTATGTTGTTATGTAACTTTGAGTATGCCGAATCAATATGAATAGTTGAACTATAGGCATCATAAATCATTTCCCAAGGAGTTTGAAACAAGAATGATGGAATGGGACTGACATGAAAGGGATAGAGACTAGGAATCACACTATAGTGACCCCCACTATTTCCATGTTTCCAAGGGACAAATGGATTATAGAACCATTATTTAAAAATGAATATCCCTCAGTCTGATGGGTTAGGGGGTCTATATGTAAGAGATATAGGGAAACTTGTATAGTCAATTATAGAATCCCTTTAATCCAGTTACACACCAGTCCAAGGGTAATGGATGACTTGCATAGATTCAATCACTAAATAAATGAAGTAGGGTACATGGGAAAGTAAATATAAGGAGGGTTCATGAACATTTAATGAAATTCACATGACAATGTAAAAGTAAAAAATTATTTCAATGAATGGTTGAATGCTGATATAAATTGCTATTGAATATGGGGTCATTATGTTTTTGGTCATTAATCTAGGAACATATATTTTTTACTTTAGGGTCAAGTGATGAGTACTATAAAATGGTTCAAGAATGAGCTATCACATCTTCACTCTATAAAGGAGTTTGAAATATAGTGATATAGAATTGATGGTGATCAATCCATTAGAATAGTCAGATTTCGGATTATTTAAATCACATCCCTAAGAGTATTAACTAATGAAGTTGAGATATGGTAGAAATTTTGGGGATGATCTTGAATCACTATGGAGTGAAATATTATTCTATTAATTATCCTGGTCTCACATGTATCAAAGAAACTTTATCAAGGAGAATACACATTTGGTTGATAGATCGATGACTCATTTTTAGGATCAATGGGTAGACATGAATAATCAAGAATATGGTATATTGAAACCAGATGCACTATTCTCCAAGGTCCATAGAAGAATTTAAAATATATAAAACATTTATAAACGAAGTGGGGTATGGGTAAAATGATATCAAAGTAGCATTTTGGGACCCTAAAAGATGTTCCAACATGTATTGAACACATTTTCAAGGAAAATGGATATGGAAAACTATTACTCTAAATTTTTATTGGGCGGGATGAGTCTAACAAGCTATACATATAATTATATTGATTAATGATATAGAACCAATAATCAATGCAGTAGTTTTAATTTCGGATCTAAAATTTTCTTAATCTCTGAAGATGAAGAGCATTGTGAGAAGTGACTTGAATTTTTCTTAGAATTCCATTTCTAATTTTTCAGTTTTGAAATTTTTATGCCCCTTTCACATTCAATTTGGGGTCTTATAATTTGGACCATCAAGGTATAATAATAAAGGTCATAGAACATTTAAATTTTTAAATATTGACTAGGGTTATGATTTATTGACCAAATTTAAGGGTATTTTTTAAATGTTAATATATATAGGATTCAGAAGGATAAAAATACCGTATATAAATTTTTAATAGAGGTGAGGATTTCATAAATCATGGATCAAAATTCTCAAATAAGGAGTAAAATTATGATTCATAAATGAAATAGATAATGATCATGAATAAAATTGGGGTGATGGACTCAGTTTTAATGTTGTTAGGATAGATGTGGATTACAGAAACTCTTTTAAGGAAACAATGCCTATTGACTATAGGTTGAGGGATCATATACTAGATAATTTTTCAAACATTTATATTTAAGAAGAGGGACCCTTGAAGTAGGATACACTTATTTACAAGTTCCATGAATGGTTTATGAAATGAAAATATAATCAAGTTGTGTTGTGGGGAGTATATATTTATGTATTTTTTATGATGATGGGAGTATCTTGAATCTTAGTTGACTATGGGTAGGCTATTGTGGAACTTTGATAAAATGTGATGCAAGATGATGGTTCATGTATTTTGAAGTTATAATATTGGACATAGATTCCATAAAATTCATTACCATAAGGAAAAGACTTAGGAATTTTTTATTATAAAGACTCATGACAAGGACCTTATGTTACAAATTTTATTTCTATAAACAAAGGATTAGATGAGTGATGGGGTAATTTTTATCCATTACATAAGGTTGTGGATAAATATCCATATGTTGGGTATCATACATAGATATCACTCATACATAAGAAATGTTGGTCTGTATGAATAGACCACTCTTGAGTATTTTAAGGCATTTAATGTTTTTACGTTGATATCCATTATCATTATCCATTGTTTTCCAAGTCACATCGAATATATTTATTGAGAAAGACCTCTATGAACACCTGGGGCATGATCGATGTAAGGAATAAGTGGTGTTTGGAGAATAATCCACTTTTGTTTTATATATAGGTCCTTAAAAAGAGGGATAATATATATGGGGGTCTCTAATAATATCATAGGTATAAAAATGAGATAACCCATATTAAGTATTCCTAACATATTTATCTCATACAAAGTTCGTGTCCCTTTTACAGTTTATGGTTTTAAATGGATCTTATTTTTGCATAAGGTAAATTAAAAGCGTATTATTGGTGATAATGGATGATACCAATCCTGAATTTTGTGTGAATTAATAAATAACACCCATGATTTGTGTATGAAATATGTTTTTTAATAATTTTACTTCTTTGATAGCTTGTGTTTCATGCTACCATGAGTTTAAATGAACCACATAATATTAGTAAAATATTTTTTGTTCCTTATAACATAGATTTTAAATTAAATGGAACAAATAATATTATGAAATATATTATTATACTACCACTTGATATTTCATTAATTATTTCATTTTTAATAAGAATTTTATTTTTGGTAGAATTCTTTTTATTCTTCAAAAGTATGTTTTTTCAAAAAAAAGGTTTACTTGTTCATTATGAGTTAATCTTATTATCAATTTTTGGAAATTTTATAAATTTTATTTTATAAAAAGATATATCATTTTTTTAAATAATCAGATTAAATTTATTTTAAGATTAATTTTTTGGAAATATTTTCAAAAATTGATTATCAAGCGAATAATGAAAAATAACTATTTTTACTAAACATCCGTTATTATTTTATTAAAAATAATGTTTATTATTTCAATTTTATATAAAATTATATTAATTAATAATAATTTATGTTTTATATAATTAATTACATTTTAATAATCTTTAAACTTTATTTTCGTATAAGTGCATTTGTTGGCTTAAAAATGCACTTTTCAAGAAAACTCTTTTTCGTAGTGTCTTGTGGAAATAATTTTAAATTATATTATCAAAATTAAATGATTTGAATTTTAAAAAATTTAATAAATATTTGGATTTAAATGTTCAACTATTATTAAATATTACCCTTGTATTTTTTTAATATATGAATTGTAACCTTAGTAATTTTGGTTACCACGAAAAAGGGTAAATTGTAAAATTTAGGTCAAAAATAAAATAATAAGGACCATAAAATGACCCAATCACCTGGAAAAACTGTATTTTACAAATTTAGTTAATATATTAACACATATGTATCAAAATTTATTTTTTTAATGGAAATATTTCCATAAAAATGATTAATATATTATTTAAATCAAAGAAAGACACACAATATCATTTTCTTTGTCTTAAATATATGTCATGTATCCCCATGGAGAGATGGTAGGATATGAATGCATAAAAGTGTCAAAATTTAACATAATAAACTTTTTTTCATGATATAAATTTATTTATGTCTTTTAGGGAAACTTGAATTAGATTATCGGGTTTATAATATTCTATTTAATGAAATGTCAATGATGTCACATTAATGTAATTAATAGCTATATAATTTTTAATATATTTTTATCTAGAAGACATCTTCAACTATAAATATTATTTTTAAGACTATTATATTTACCAACATCATTGAATTAAATTTTTAATTTTTAATTATGGAATATGTATCTTATATAATTACACAATGATGATGCGGTAATTATTTAATTAATTAATCAATCAAATAAATGATATTAAAAAATGAATATAAATATAATTTGAATCAAATAAAATAATCCTAAAAAATTTATATTATTATGAAATATTGGGGGTGTAGTAAATTATTAGTTTAAATGTTATCTTGTTTTCTTTATTTTCATAAATTCAATGTAATGAATAGTTTCAAAATTTACACTAATGATATTTTATCAAAATAGTATATTGTTAAATTATTTTAAAACATGAAAAAAAAACTATTACAAATGAAACTATATTATTATATGGTCTTAAATTTTACAAATTTTTCATTTATATTCTAATTTACGTCACATATGTAAATATTAGATACTTTTAATATTGAAAATATTGTTATAGTTAAAATTAATATAGGTTAACTAAGGGTAAATAAAAAATGACAAGGTTTAAATTTATACTAAAAATAATAATATATTTTGTATGATGAGATAAAAATCATGTACTATCTTCTATTCAAATTAATATCCATTTTTTTGGTATTTCTATAGAAAATTATTTTTTAATTTAATATTTTGGTAAATATTGACCATCGCCTCAATTATAAAAGGGAACTTCCTAACTCACATCATTACATAACATTTAGAATTATAACTCCCCCATACCCTTTAAATTCATCTTATAAACTTTTATATATACTTTCTTTAGGTCCTATTATTCCCAAAAGGAAAACCTTGTAGCCATTTAAAGGAGATCTAGTGGAGACATTTCAAAGAATTGGTAATCACACTAACTGATCACTGTCTTTTTCTACTCTACCATAACATATATAAATATATTATTTTTATCATAAACTTTTTACTATTGTATCATAAATATTCTGAAAACATTTTATTATTATGAGAAAACCAATATACACTCTCTTTCCCATCAAACAATATGTGAATGTATCTCTTGTGTGTATATACGGTCTACCATATCCATGAACGATGTAATTCATTTTTCAGTATCTTATTTTTATGAATTATTATACGTATGTATATAATAAATATATATTATGTTAATAACATGTTTATAATTATTCTAATTATGTAACCGTGCTCAAAATATAAGTATCAGGACTACTAAATAGAAACAGACCTAGAAAACAAAGTATTAATCACCGAGAACAATGATTTTAATAACAAATTATTAATAAACAAAATATAATATGTTATAAAAAATCATAAATGATCTAAAATAAATATTTCTATTAAATAATTGATTAAAAAACGAAAATTTATTATATATGAGGTTTCAACATGACCAAAGATGTTTAAAACATGAGGTAAGGGATTTTGCCTCACTTTTATTTCTATGGGATGTGTGCATTATACAGTACCAATTTCTTCGATGTAGTGTATATAATGAAAAATGAATTTATTTTATGAATATTTTTATGAATATTATGGTATTCACATAACCATACAATTTTATTCCATTCATGGGGCACATAATTTGACTAATTACAAAGTGGTAAGGGAACTTTTAAGTGAAATTCCATTATTTGGGTTAAATTTCTACATCATTGATTATGACATACTAATATTATATGTAAAAATATTTTTTAATTTCTCATGTTGTATTTTCACTTGTTTTATTTGAATATACATTGAATATTCCTAGTTTATTAATTTTATTAATGCTCATTTTTAAGATATGATATTCATAAGGGACTTTCATTTTAAAGTTATCATTTTTAAATTTCTCTTAAAACACTCAATTTCTTACATGAATTATTTTGAGAAATTATTTTCAAAAAATGTATTTACTATTCTCATATTATTTTATAAATTATTTTTTACTATGATTTGAATCATTTGAAAATATTTTGAAATGATTATATTTTTCATATTCTAAGTGAGGTTCTTTATGAATTCTCCAAAACAAATATAGAATGAATGTTTCTTATCATATACGGATATGAGGATTTTTTCCACCATAATGAAAAAATATTTACATGAGTATTAATTTTAATTATTATTGGGTAATTTTCAAAGAAAATTTTTTCTTATAGAATTTCACATCATTTAAAAAAAGTTTTAAAAATAGAAATAATATTTTGGCTATGAATTGTTTCAAGTGATCCTTTAAATGAATAATTTTTCCATTTCAGGTAAGATTATTTTATGTTACAAGTGATTTTCTAGACTTATGATACAAGGTTACATTTGTATCCCTTTTATGGCTAGTTTATATTAATTATGGAATGATGCATTTGAATTCTATTTCTTTTTAATGTGTTATGTTATGATGAAATGTTAATGAAACTCATTTATTTACATGGGTTCAGATATTATGAATGATTAATGTTATTGTTGAACAAATATTTATGATTTTAATTATCTTATGGGTGGGACCTATATTTCCCTCAAGTGAATTGGTTAAATATTGATAAATCATGATGTAAATATGTCATGCATGAAACAGAATTTATATTCACAATTCTATGCATGGACCTGGTTTTCTTGTCCATAATTTTATGCATTGACCTAGATTTTATGTCCCTAAGACTATGTATTGACCTGATTTCATGTCCCTAAGATTAATACGTGGGCAGGGTTTCATTTCAAAAACTAAATTAGTGAACCCGTTTTAATTTTTACATTTTAAAAATATTATAAATTTATGTGTATTCCATAATTTCATGTTTCGTGTCAATATTATGCTCTTATAGACTATGTTCTTTGATTATTTTATGATTTTCATCTTATGAACTTATATAATTTACTCAATGACTCAATATTATAATCTTTTATTGGTGCGGTATAATTTTCAAATGTTTATTCAGGTTATTATTCCCTTATTGTTATGTTTGATTGATATCACCCTTGTTTAACCTAAATGGTCATCTGAGATCATGAATTCATTATGTTTTCATTCCCTAGTTTATGAACAAATTTTTAAGTAGGTGTAATAAAGGTGAATAACTTTGTGGGAAACATTAATGTTCTTTCATCAGAATAGAATATTATGTTCCATGTTTCTAAAGGCACTAAAATATTACATTCCTTTATCATGTGTTTTTTTCATTTCATTAATATAATTATAAAAATAAGTAATATCTTTGCATGAAAATTCTAGGATGTTATACTCAGTATCAAAGAAATTTTTTACTCCACATTTGGAAACTGGGATGAGAAAAACTTAGTAATAACCCTATGTGTATGTCCAGGTTAAAATCCTATAGTTTTGTTATTGGTACTGAATGAAGTATTTATTTATTGGATTTAAATGATAATGATATATGAAGCATGAAATATATATGTATTTTCATCATAATTTTATTATTAAGAATTTGAAAGGATATGTTGAATTATGTTAAGGGAATGTAAAAGATATTTAATGGTAAGGTTGTATTTTTGGAGAACACGTGATTAAAATAATGAAAAACCATAAAATGTGCATGATATTGGGATAATAATGAGATAAATATATGTTTTTTTTATATTATTTCTTCCACTTTAGGTGATTATAATTATGATGACAAGGTGGTTTAGGGATTGAGTATATAGAATTCTTGGATTTATTGTATGAGTAAGGAGTAATATTTGAAATCATGAATGTTTTACCTAAGGTTTTATGGTAATTTAGGTTATTACCATGTTTCAATAGAATATAGGACAATGTTATCCACGTGTTAGGTGTGTATAAAGTAAGAGCTACATAAATTTTTTAGAGGATTAATGATTTTTTGTATTTTTAAAGCATAGTGACCTTTATTCAAAATTCTTGGATTTTAATCTTTTGGACGGTTCAAAAGGGTAACAATTTATGAAATTATATATGTTAACCATTGGATGAGACTTTAGAGGATAATGTATTGAATCAAAAAATAAAGATTTATGCATATTGGATAACCTATACTAACCATTTTGTTATGATGATAACTAGTTATAGAAGGAATGACATTTAATCTCATTATGGATATTATGATCCACTAGTTCTTCATGCATTATAATTTCATCCTCATTTCATAGAGTAAGAGTTGAAGTAGAAATTGATCAAGGAAAAAACATAGAGTGAGATTATACTTATGAAATGAAATCAAGTACGTATATCATCTCAATGGATTTTAGATAGAATTTTATACTAATATCATCATTTCTGAAGACATCTGTAACCTTTTTTAAACTTATTTGGTCTTTGGTTTTGGGGCCATTAACCATATATTGACCATATTCTCTATAACTCTCTATTAGTTATTATGTATTATTTTTCCCTTCCAAATCCATCTTCAAATTTTCCACTACTATTTTACCATTGTGAAAGCCTAGTTATGTGTTACTTTAGGTGACCTTTTTGTTTCCAACTTTTTCTTTTTATTGGATGTTTTATTTTTTGAATAATGGGGGTTTCTATGAATGAATTATAAAATTATAGAAATTTGAAGAACAAATAAAATTTTGGTAGTTAAATTAATTTAAGGGGACAAATTGTCAGATCTCCTTATTTATATCATATATATTTTTAAATATTTTGATTTCTTTCATATTTTTTGTTTCATGCAACCGCGAGTTTTAAAGAACCACATGTTATTATTTTAATATTATGTGATTGTTATAAAATTGGAATTAAATTATAATGATTGAATAATATTATGAAATATAATATAATCCAACCAATTATTATTTAATAATTAATTATTTTTGGAGAAGAACATGATTTTTAGAAAAATTTATTTTAATCTTCAACAGTTTGTTCTCATCAAAAAATGGTTTTCATATTTTTTATGATTGAATATTATAATCAATTCGTGTAAAAATTTTAAATATTATATTATAAAAAATATAATAATTTCTAAATAATCATATTTAAATTTTCTTATGGTGATTTATTTTGGAATTTTCAAAGAAGATTGATTTTCTAGTGAATAATGAAAATTAATTTTTTTTGTAACACTATAACTGTTATTTTTGTTAAAAATTAATTTTATTATCTAAAGTTGATATAAAATAATTTATATAATATTTTGAAAGATATAATATAATTATTTACATTATAATCATCCACAAATCATAGTTTAGTATAAGTTCATTTCTATTCACAAAAATGCATTTTTCAAGAAAATTAGTTTCATTGTGTTTTGTAAGATTAATTGTAAATTAAATTCATCAATTTATGTGTTTTGAATTTTTAAAATGGATTAAATATTTGGATTCATAATTTTATAATTTATTAAACAGGTCCTTTTTATTATTTTCTAATCAGAATAGTAACCTTGGTAATTTTTATTATTATGATAAAGGGTAAATTGTGTAATTTAGGATAAAAATGAAATTATATGGACCATAAAACGACCCTAACACTTTAAAAAAAAATTATTATGTGAATTTAATTCTACCGTTAATATATTGGGATCTAAATTGAGTTGATTAATTTTAACATTTCCATGAAGATTAATTACATATTATTTAAATAAAATAAAGATAAAAAACACCACTTTATTTATATTAAATATATCTTTGTTTCCACATGGGGAAAAGGTAGGTTATGAAAGAATATAAGTTTCAATTTTTAACATAATAAATTTATTTTCAATACATAAATTTCTTTTTGACTTTTGGATCCATTTGGATGGTATTAATATGTTTATAATATTTTATTTAATGAAAAGTAAATGATGTCACAATAATGTTATTACTAAAAATATCATTTTAAATATGGTGTTATAAAAGAAATGTCTTATAATATAAATATTGTCTTTAAATTTAAATTATTTATATATGTCATGTAATGATATTTTTGAATTTGAGTTAACAAATAAGTATCTTAAGCAATTAGATAGTGATGATACAATAATTATTCAATTAAGGATTCAATCAAATAAATGATTTTAAATATAATAAAATAAAAATAATTTTTATTAACCAAGGTGATCCAAGAATTTTATAAATTATTATGATGTATTTGGGTTTTATTAAATTATTTTTATCATAGAAATGTGTTATCTTAGTTTTCATAAAGTGAATGTAATGAATTATTTCAAAATTTACAGAAATGATATTTCATTAAAATAATATTTTATTAAATTATTAAAAAATCATAAAAACATTAAAATACAAATTTTTTATGATATTCTATTTAATATCAAAATATTTAATTTATGTTAAAATTGACATTCATGTATTAAAATTATAATATTTTAATATTGAAATTTTTTTTACCATAGTAAAACAATATATTGGTTAACTAAGGCTTAATCAAAATGATAAGGATTAAAATACTACAAAAACTTGTACAAAATATATTTTTTGATGATATTAAAACCTTATCATATATTATATTATAATCCCTATCCATTTGGATAAATTTTGGTAGAATATGAATTTATTATAAATTAATCTCTTGAAAAATTCAAAAAGGGCCCCTCACCTCAATTATAAAAGGGAACCTCCTCTTTCACTTATATACTTTACATTGATCATTCCATATAAGAAAAACACTTCCAATTTATTTTATAAACATATCTATACACCTTCTATAGGATATGTCCTTCTCAAAAGTCCAACCATAAAGCAATTTAGAGTGTTTCCAAATGATACGTTTTGATAAATAGGTAATCACTCTAACAGATCACTATCATTTTCATCTATTCCATAATTCCTATAAATATATAATTTTTGTCATATAAAAATATCTCCATCATAATAAATATGTTTAAATTCTTTTATTTTATGGAAACACCAATATACATCCTCTTTCCCAACAATTAAGAAGTGAAAGTATCACTCGTGTGTATGTATGGCATACCATCTCAATTAATGGTGTAATTTATTTTTCTATGTATATTTTTTATGAATGATACTCTATATTTATTATAGACAATAAGGATAATCATAAATAGATATTACATCATTTTATATTAATATTCATTACATTACAAAAATATATACCTGAGGACAATAATAGTTTAGTGTCTTTGGAAACTTGGAAACAAAAGTTTCTATCCTAGTGAATGATCCTAAAAAATTCTCATAAAGATCTCAACCTTTATTAATTATACCTAAAACCATTATTTGTAACCTGGGGAAAATAAAAAAATAAGAAATGAGTGAGCTCAGATGCTCAGTAAGGGTAAATAAAGGAAATGTGATAGCATAATATATATAAAGGGTATGGAACATGAGAATAACATTTTAAGATCATACCCTGCATATTAGAGATCATAATAAAGTTTAGTAGTTAACAAGATATGGATCA
Organism: Viscum album; assembly: GCA_963277665.1. Taxonomy (NCBI): domain Eukaryota; kingdom Viridiplantae; phylum Streptophyta; class Magnoliopsida; order Santalales; family Viscaceae; genus Viscum; species Viscum album. Next base: position 1,889,463,194 of record OY728165.1, on the reverse strand, counting down.
TAAAATAATTAATGGAATAATTCATGAAATAATAAAATTGTAATAAGACAAATAATTTGTGTTATAAACATTTTTTAATAACATTATGAACATGTATAATTAGAAACAAGTTCAATCATTATGTTAAGGACATGAAATCATTCAACTGCATCAACTTAGGGACATGAAATTAGGTCAATGAATAACACTCTGAATGTGTAATCAGGATCAGATGTAACATTATGGACATGAAACCAGGTCTAGGATTAACTTTGTGAACATGTTATTTGGTTCGCGCATAACATTTTGAACTTTTAATCTGATTCCCACATAAACTAATTAACAAGAATCATGGTCCATTCATCTTATTGTGGAAACATAATAAGGTTCACTCATAACATTATGAACATGTAATCAGGATCATGAATAAACGTATATACATGAAACCAGGTGCTTTCATAATATTGGAAACACATAATAAGTTTCACACATAACATTTTGAACACGTAATCTAGTTTACACATAAACTTATATACATGAAACTAGGTCTATGCATAACATTGGGAACATGTAATCAGGTTAATGAAAAACATTTTTAACATGAAATCTGGTTAACATATAACATATATACTCATGATTCATCCATCATAACCCAATGAATTTTAGTGATATATAGGTCCCACCCATATCATAATAACATCATTTAGAATTGTGCCACAAAATATGTCATTCATCATATGATGACCCACAAAAAGTCATAGGTTTTATAAACATAGAATCAAAACCCGTGAAATTAAATGGGTATCATTATAATTTCATAAAATCATGAACCATGAATATAGATAGGTTTTTTAATCACTTCATAAAAACATAACGGGTGAAAAGAAGAGGGTTTCAAAAGCATATAACTCATCCCAAAGAAACAGGTTTAATAAACATCATGAAATCAAATAATAACCCATTAATAAAAATAATATTAATAAAACATTTTAATAATTTACTATAATATCATGAGTAACATAAATAAATTTCATCTTATATATAAAATAATTTTGAATTGTCTTTTGGAAACATTTCCTAAGGAAAATATCCATTCTCCTTGAAAATTGAATTTAAAAAACATGAAACATTTTGAAAAACATTTTCCATGAAAACTTATAAAAGAAACATGAAAACTATTTGAAAACTATTTTATTGAAATGAGTTATAAATTTTTTTAAAACCAATTACATTTAAAATTATTTAAAAACATGTAAATAAATCTTGAAAAACGTTTTGAAAAACATTTTCCTTTTCAAATTATAAAAAGAATATTGAAAACATTTTTGAAAACCGTTTTCATGGAAAATGGATTTAAAGTCATATAATAGAAGCGTCAAAACACATAAAAATTTTTAAAATACTTTTTCCTTGAAATGGTCTTTAAATATCATTTGAAATCATTTTTGAAAACATTTTAGAAATCATATTTTTTGAAATAAATCATATTCCTGATTGAAGAGAGAAATACAGTAAAATTTTCTTAATTTTTTTTTAATTATCTTAAGTAAAAATTAATAGAAAAATGGTACTAATAAATTCACATATATTGAATAAATTGAGGATAAGTAATCTCTTGAGTTCCCTTGAGTGATGGACTATAATATTTCATGAAAGAAGCATAACCATAAACAATCTCGAAAAGAGATGATATTGTTTCAATAAATTCTAGTGGCATGTTAAGTTGGGATCATACTATCAATATAGTGAAATGAAATTAAGGTAAGTTTAAAATATCATGAAAATAAATAGAATAGTGATATATAATGTAAAATGGAATTATATACACCTCAAGAAATACTTTAGGTGCATGACCAAACATGAGTCTCAAAGAATGCAAATTGAGACAAAACTATTTTACCAATTTTTTACCTTTTGAAACATAAAACCCAAAAATAGATAACATAAAATGGAAATGTAAATACCAATAAATATAATTATAATAATCATAGAATACATCCATGATCAGTATACACACCACACAAAAGGAATGGGTGGGGAATAAAGTTGTTATCCCACAGAAATAAAATGTGAGATGAAATCCCCTTAACTTGTGTATTGGATCTCATCGTACTCATTAAATAATCCTATATAATAAATATAAATTTATTATATATATATATCACAAAACCATATTCTTACATTTAATATCATGCAATTTTTTATAGGGGCTTTATATTACCTGCTTGTCAACAATTCTATGTTAAGGTTTCACTTTGGGTAATACCTGATTTGTTCTTTTCACGTGTGTCTTAATTTATTATATCATTGGACCTTATACTAATATCATGATTTAAAAAATATTAACCATTATTTAAATATAACTTATATTTTTCATACATTTTTTATAATAATCCATAGAATATATGAGTATGAAACAGAATACACTGTTCTTGGAAATGGTTAGTCGTACGTACACATGAATGATAATTTCATTTACCTTTCATGTTGAATGAAATAGTGTAAAATCCATATATGTATATATATATATATAACTATTAAATTATATTTATTATATTATATATATAATATAATTTTATTAAACCCATCGTTAATACATTCCATGTGGTCTGTTAATGAATCACATCGCTTTGAGGGGGCAGTAGTCCACACATCCTCAATCGAAATTATCATATTTATATTAAATGGAAAGTAATAATATATGTATCATTAAATTAAAATTTAAGGTTAAATAAATTTAAATATAATATATTACATACATAAAAATATTTTCCATCATAATGTCTACCATGAGAGGCGGTAAAGGAAAAATGAATATTCATCATTTAGTGATGTGGTAGTTCACCATACACGTAAAAAGTGTAACTCTTACCCATTCAATGAAGGTGTGTGTATGTGTTGGTATAAAACATAGAATAAAAATCCTAGTATATTTATGATACATGTTTTTTTATAAAATCTTATAATAATGTGAGGGGAGGGTTGGAGAAATGAAATAAAAGAAAGAAGCTTGAGAGAAGGTGTTACCTCTTGATTGGAAAACCCCTTTTGATTTGTGAAAAAATGGTACCTAGGATTTATAACATCATAAAGGTATTATTGAACGAGGAAGGGAGGGATTTTTGGAATTTTATTGGGATGATATTGGCCAAAATAATGTGGTTTGAGAGATGTAAAGAATAGGGATAGGTGGTGGCTTTTATAGGGAAGGGATAAGACACACTTGTCATTTTTTAAAACAAGTTAGGATTACCCACGTTTTAACCAAAAAAGAAATGAAAACCAAATAAAATAAATTATAGAAGTTTAATAGCCGAATAATTTCCAGAAAATGTGTGTTGGAAAGGTTCCTAGGTCTTTTTTGGTATTAAATTTATGGTTTATTTCTTTATCAACCAAATTTTTTTCTTAACGAGTTTAATTAATTTTAATCACTTTCACTAATATTTTTGGTTAATAAATTGGACTTATTAGACATTAAAAATTATTATATTTCATAATATGAAATTCATATTTCCAAATTTAAATCATTGAAGTGCTTCAAATTAATTTGAAAATAATCCCACTGACGGGACGACACTATGGGTTTTTAAAGAGAAAATGATCAAATGTATGTTGTGTTTTTATGTCCAATTTCATAGTGAATTTGGTTAAAATGACCTCAATTTTATTGATGTATAAAATTATTATCTAATTAAACATTTAAAACAATATAATATATATATAATTATTATAAATAAATATTATAAAAAAGTTGTTTTGAATTAAAATCCATTTTTTTACTATTCATTTAAAAATATGAAACCATACAGAAAATACCAATAAAAATTACTAACCTAATTTTTGTGTCTCTATTCAAAACATGATGTTTATTTTTACATATTAAATATATAAAAGTTCCATAAATTGGATTTCAAATGGGTTCTCAATTAAAATAATGTAAAATAACTTTTATTAAAATTATTGGGTTTTAAGCATAAAATTAGGGTTGATATTATCTTATTTATATTATATATATTGGATTAATATCAAATATATTTTATTGAATATATAACATATATGTTACATTAATATCACTCAATAATGGTAATTAATTTAATTTAATAGTTTAAAACATATTATATTAAAAGTAATTTTTTCTTTTATATTCATTCGATTTTCAGATATATTTCTAATTAATTGGTAATATATTAATTCATCTTATATTTTTGTATAACATAAATTTTAATAAATTAGTTAATACTATTAAAAATAGATAATTTAACAGCTAGGTTATATATAATTATATTAAATAATAACATTTAAATGATATGCTATTATTTGGTTAAACTCAGTCTTGCGTGGTACACAAGCCATAGAGGAATGTCCTTGTTGCGTGTAATGAAAGGTAAATTTGATGTTATATGTATATAAATATAATATTTATGTTCCTTTCAGTTCATTATTAAATTATTTTGTGTATAATTCTATCCAAACACAATGCTTTAATTTTAAATGAACTATTTCCATTATTGCATGAAATGAAAAATATCAAAAAGAATAAGTTAATTTGAAAAAATTATTCAAAAAATAATAGGGTGTTATATTCTACACCCCTTAAAATAAATTTCACCCTCTAAATTCATATAGGTTATTAAATGTTTAATAATTGAATTTTTCATTCAAAGAAACCCACATCATAAAAATGAATACGAAACTTTCCTCAAAACATGAAAGTTTAAACCATAACGGTTACCCAATGTAACATGTAAATAAGTTTCAAAATGGTATAACATATGTGGAAGGTGAAAAAAATTATATTAATGAGAATTCATTACATTATTTTCTAATGGTGAGTGATAGTGGACATGTTCAAGAGAATGTAAACAATCACTTAGCGATAAACCTGTGATGACCTAAGGGATATTTTTATTCCTCAAAAAAGAAGGTAGTATGAATTTTTTTTGGTTTCTAGATCATATTTTCAACCATTGAAGAATTATCATGAAAATATATACTTTAATGATTTTATAACAACATCAATCTTTGTATTTCATTGATCTATTTCACCAATTTCTCAAAAAAGTAAGGTAATTTTTCATTCTGAAAGTACAAAAAGATCATGAGGCCTATGATATTCCATCCCATTATTTATCATCAACAAAAATTAGTTTTATCAGGATATCCAATATTAATAAGTCCTTATGTGGAAATAGAACATTTTATTCTTACTTAAATTATCCAAAGATTAACTTAAACTCTCTATAAATGGTTAAACGTGTAACCCTTCCAAAAAATTTCACAATTAATTCCTTAAATGAGTTATTATCTTGAACTAGAAATAATATTGGATACTTGGTTCCATCCTTCCCCAATAGAAAATTAAATGTTATTTTATTATTAAAAAAATCCATGTAGGCGGTTCTAATCACATGAATCATCACTAAAGGATTAACAACATGATTATCTTAGGTCTTATTCATACAAAACCAAACATGAACTTCCCAACTAAGGAGGGAATATATAAGTTTTCCCCTCATTTAAATTATTCACTTCATCCATTTTTATTCATTAATATTTTCCTTTTTCATTTTTTGTCATGTTTGTTGTGTCTTATCAACCATATTAGATATTTTATTAGGGAATTGATTCACATAATTCGCAAAATCCATGCACATGAAACACTAAAGTGTTGGTGGTTCATTTGTTGAACTTTATCTCCAATAATTTCATTGAATTTCAACTTCTCACCACATATACATTCTTTTTATTTGTGGATAGGCTTTTCACACTTGAAACACCTTATTTGTTTCTTTCAGGTATTATGTTATGTGCTCTCTCCCACAATTTTAGCCAATGGGAGTTTGAATCTTTTCCTATGGCTTTTAGATTCCCCTTTGAACTGAATCTTCATCTTATTGTTAAAACCATGAGATTGATATGTAACTCCAACCTCCATTTCAAATTTTATTTCACAAAAATCATTTCATAGCTACTAAGTCTCTTATAGACAACACCATTCTAAGAATTTCCTTTAAGCCACTAAAGAACCAATCAATGACACATTCTGTTTAGATGATTATATCATAAGTGTACCTTAAAAATCTTGTGAAATTATCCACATATGAACCGATATATTCCACATCCTTTTTCTTCATCTCAAGGGACTCCTTTTCCACCTTCATATAAATAACATGATGAAAGTACTTATTAAAGAATAATTTATTGAACTCATCCCAATCCCTGGATTTAATTTCATCTTGCTTCCACATATTATTGATTAGAGTCCACCATTAGATTAGTTCACCTTATAACTGATAAATAGTCAGAATGAATTTCTCATTATTGAAATGCTTTATAATATAGAATATAATTTCAATAGTACTAATATAGTTTTCATAAACAAGTGCATCTGATGAAACACTGAAAGAATGTGGATGATTCCTCATGAAGGACTCAACAAAACATTGTTCCCCCCTTTTAATTTTTAGAAAATTGGCTTGATTTATATCTTGAAAAATATGTGAGAGTATTTCAAGGAGGTTTGTTATTATAGCTCCCATAGAATTCAGATCTTCAGGAGTATATTCATTGCATTGTCTATTACAATCACCATTAACACGGTTATTTTGGGTTCTAGACATTAACTAAAACCAAAATCATAGAGTAAAAAATAGTTATCATAATGAGAAACCAATTAATAATTAAAATTCACTTATATGTGTTGGAGTTGGTGGCCTAGAACCAACTATTTTGTACTTTATTCACTAATAAATACCTTATCACATCTTGATTATTCTTATTCATGACAATACATGTGATAATGTCTTAATGATAGCTGTTGCATTAAAGGGTTGTAGCGGATCCCTGTTATGATGAGAACTTGGAAGTGCCACAACACTATTCTTGAATACATGTTCTATGGCCGGATAATGTTATTTGAGGGACACAAATAATACCGGCCATTATGGGTGAGGACTCATAAAATCTTGATGCACTTTCTTATGGTGTGTTCCCTTAGTAATATCCAAGAGCATATTATGTGAACGAGACCCACCAATAGGAAATCCACATTTCATAGTGTCATTGGATGTTTCTATATGTGGAAATGTGTATAGGTCTAGAGACTTTAAGATTATTATTAACGGGTATTACAACTCACGCACTTATATGTATTGATGAAAACGGTGACTACACATTGTTCGCAGCGAGGCAAGATATGTTGGGTGCGTCATGAGTAATACTGTATTAATAGATTATGCAAGCAAGGATTTTTCCCTTATATTCCATTATGGAAGTAGATATATCAGGCCCTTTTATGGAATTGATATAGTCTAAATAAATCCATGCCCATGATAAGGAATGGGTGAGTTCAATTCTGGGAATTCAAAGAAAGAATAATCGAGCACATGGTTTAATGGAACCAGCATACAACCCACTTGATTTTAGATATCGAGACAAAGGTATTACATTACATGGTAGTCATTCATATGAGGAGACATGCCATTATAGAATTAACATATTTCTCTATGGGTTCCTTGGTGTTTGGTTAGACGCTAACCTTGGACTTTAGGCAGGCTCTACCTAATGCCACTGAGAAAGAGGCCTAGAGGGTCACACACTATGTTTGTCCATGTATCTCAGTTAAATATTAATTTAATTAGTTTAATAAATATTATTCTTGATTATAGTTTAATAATTATTCAAGGATTCGTGATCGAATTTATTTCAACACTTTTTATTCGAGAGAATATATTGTGGGAAAAATAATATATTTATTAGCAAGTAATGTAATGATATTTATTTGAGAAATAAATAGTCATTATTCATGGTCTAATAAATGTGTTGGAGGAAATAAAGAAAAATGGAAAAACAAAAGTACACCGTGTATATTAAATATACACACCATGTATTTTTTTGGGGAATTTATGAGAAATAATATTATTTATTTAATTAAATAAATTTAGGTGTAATTTTCTGGGCACATGTCAAGTAATAATAATAGTAAACTGTTGTTATTAGACATGGGGTATTACTAAGAATTAAATTAAATGAATAAATTCTTTTGGGTAATTAATTCATTTTATTATTCTAGGTGATTAAAATCCTAATTATATAATTCTCATTAGCCTGGCAATTTTTTAGGGATTGTGTACAACGGATTTGGAAAATCTCTCAAGCCAAGAGAGAATTATTTTTCCATCAAGAACACTCTCATAGTACAAGAGAGAGATCCTCCTCCATTGGATCAAGGCGATCGAAGGAAAACAACACAAGTAAAGGCTCTTTTGCACTCGCACCCAGAGATCCCCTCGGTGATGTCCAAAGATGCATGGAGCATGTGTGGATCACCACTTGAGGATTCCTATACTTGGATTATTCAACATAACAATGAATCACATCGAATCGTGACTGGAAACATCAACATAGAGATAATTCCATCAAGGTAAATATTTTCTTTTAATTAAATTAATTATAACCAACATACGATGATCCTCTCTATGTTTTCAGGACTCCCTTTCTTTTCTTTTCTTTTTCTTCATTATATTCCAATGATATGGCATTTTATTATCGTGATAGATCTCAGATTTATCATTTTTAATCAAAAAATTAATGTTGGGTAGACCCACCGACACACTTCAGCTACACCCAGAACCAATAAGTGGTATCAGAGGGGCCATATCTTTGATTATAATTATTTATTTTTTCATTGGTAATTCATGTATTTAATAATTTAGTTATTCAATTCATGTTAATCGTTTTACAAATCTAAATCTCGAGATCTGTTCCTCCACTCTCATTTCTCATTCACCTTACCAAAACTACTTTTTCTATTAATTTGGATCAAAATAAAACATAGGATCTCATCTGGCGGTGCTAAATGTTCCTGGTCATACAACACTAGAAAACACAGCCTGTATTTGGCAATACATGCCTTGTAGTCTAGGTTCAATGCATCAGACAAGTCCTCCAAATCAGTTCATGTAAATGGATCTTATCTAAGTCTTTAAGACTCTGTGTGTTGATCAGGAACAGGTGGAACACTGTTTCTAGATTACACACTGGGTGGTCCACTGAACATAGAGTGTAGTCCCTTCGAGTTAGGTTTGGACTGTATACCCCATACACGGCTTGCCTGGCTGGAAACCATGTAATGCGGATACTACACGGCGTGTGTCCCACTAAACATGCCATGTACTCTGATGATTTCCAAGGTAAATCTACACGCCATGTCCCCGGGCGTATACTTCGGTTGGATGGTGAACAAAAGTACATGCCATGTAGTCGGAACTACATGATATGTACTCATCCATATTATACAAATTTATTAAAATTTATTCTTATATTATAAAAACCTTTGAGACGTGTACCATATTGTAGGCATAAAGCTAAGTCACAAAACATGATAGGTGTTTTATATATGTGTGTTTAATTTAACATCTATGTAATGTTCATTTCTACTCATTTGGTAGTTATGAATGGAAATTCACCAGGCTTCCTCCAAAGTACAAGTTACGTATGACGATAAATTTAATTTAATTTATTTGTTTAAAATTATGATGCATGAGAATCTCCAGGAAATTCAGAAAAGGGTTTAAGATAAAATGATTGATTAATTGATGATAATTAATTGATTCAAGCGTGATTTATCTTAAATAATAATGATTAAATAATTTAATGATAGTTTTATTTTTGCATAAATATCGGTGCATGTATGGATGATCATTAGCTAGACCAATACCTTTGTATGAGAATGGTATCTTTTAATTTATTTATTTAAATTAAATTTATTGGCCTACGAGCCTTATCCACATTAATATATAGGGAATGTACGCCCAAGGTTTCTTTTATGTAAAACCCCATTTTACCTCTCACCTGGGAGTGAGATAAAGGCATATGTAAGGGATGGATCTACCAAGCTAGTGGAGGCATCTCCAGTTAGGAACCAAAGTGAAACCAATCCAAGGAGATACAATGGGGGATAGGGGTAAAGCTATAAACACGAACCCAAAAGGTTCATGGTGTTCCTACCCTAGGTCTTAGGTTAGTTTATCAACCTCTAGATAAACTAACCAATAGAACAAGCTCGTGATCATACCATTTATTTTATTTCTATCAGTTGTATGGTTTATTTATTGTGAGTGCATTGTTACAGTCACACAATTAATGAATTAAACAAGAATGCGAGATGGAACTAAAATAAGACTGGCTTATGCATAAATATTATCATAGACATGGTTAGTCACTTAATTATATACCACTTAGTTAATATTAAGAATCATGTAATAAAAGATAATAAAATCTAAATTTATGTATAACGATAAAATACCTCAATGAAATATTAAGTCAGTATAACCTTCCATTAATCTTGGTTAGAATCAAACTATAGTTCCAAGTGCTTGACCAAACCTAGTTATGGTGCTTTCAATTATCAGGGAATTATAATTCACGGTTTTTGGTTGACATGACTTGGTTCACATCAAGGGTTGACTTCCACAGTAGGACTTGGTGTGATTAAGAGGCAAAGGGTGAGGAAATCTAAAATAAAAGGTATTTCAGGATTGGGGAGTCCACTAAGCGGATAAAGGAGCTGTGAGTTAATGCAGTTGGCATTTGGAATGCCTACCTAAAACCCTTCAAGATGCTTGGCTAACCCTATTTGGGGTAATTCATATAGAAATATGGATCCTTGCCACTAGAATATTCAGGTAATAGAATATTCTGAAGTCAATGGTGAGGGATATTGGATTATGGTAAAATAGAGAGAGATTAATAAGTATTAATTTATTTGTCTCAGTTTTTATAATGATAATGTAATAAACCTTTTCTTATCTTAAATTTGTAGAAATGGAAAGAAAATTTAATTCAATCATATCATTGAAAACCATACTCGAGAAGGAAAACCTTCTCATGGACCCAAACACCCAGGAATGACCGAGGCGTTTATGCGTCATCCTTCGCCATGAGAGGAAATTGAATGTGCTGGAAGAGCCTATTCAGGTTGTGCCTGGAAAAGAGGACAGTAATAAGGAATAATCTCACTATATGAAACATTTGGATGATACCACAGATGTTTAATGTTTCATGCTATAATTCATGTCTAATGTGATCTTAAATAAAGATGAAAACATGGACATGTATATCATGATGTCTCACCTTATGGATCTCTATCATTAGAATATGAGACAGGAGAGATATGAGATCTCTAATGCTTTGTTTACAACTAATCTTGGAGATTATATGCTAGCTGGGCCTCTTGTATTCAAGCTTATTGGATACATTGAACACCTGGACATCTTAGGGATTATGTTTCCAGATGAGTTGAATATAGATCTCATCTTGTCATCACATCCCAAGACCTTCTCTAGATTTATTGTCAATTATAATTGGAGAAACAATTATAAGAGTCTATCAGAACTAATGATCTTAATTCTCTAGGTAATAAGGACATGGGGCATAAAAACCCCACAATCCTTATGCTTAATAAGAAAATTAAGGACTAGGGAAAGGGGACAAGGACTTATAAACAGTCTAAAGCCCCTAAGCACCGTACCTCCAAGAAGGGGAAGATCTGGAGGTAGGGCAAGGAACAAGAGGCAGTATGTTTTTCAAGTGGAAATCAAGGCCACTAGAAGAGGAACTGCCCCCAGAAGCATGGGGATGCTAAAGGTGCATTCGTCATCGAGTGTAATCCTTCCATTTCTACACATTGGGTATTAGATACATCTTTTGTAGATCACATATGTATTAAAATGCAGGAACCAAGTATATTTAGAAATATTTCCATAGGATAGGTGGATCTTTGAGCTGCCAATGGAGCAAGGATGGCTGTATTGGCCATTGGTGATTACCATATCTCATTGCCAACTATAATGCTATTGGTTTTATATAACTACTATTATGTGCCAAGTGTTTCCAAGAACATAATTTATGTATCTTGTTTGGATAAGGATGGATTTATTTTCAAATTTGGAAATAAGGGTTGTTTCTTTTTTAAGAACAATGTATGTTATGGTATAGAGCATTTAAATAATGGTTTTTATGTATTAAATTAATAAAACCAAGTGTTCGCAATCGATAATGAAACAAACTTACAAGACTAATACATCACCCAGTTGTGGCATCACCGTCTTGGTCATGTAAAAGAGAAGCACTTGACAAGACAGTTATTTAGACTCTATTGAGCTAAAACCACTTGATTGATGTCACGATTGTTTACAAGGTAAAATCACCAAGATTCCATTAGGTGTATAGGGTGAAAGGGCCATAAAGCTTCTAGTATTTGTGCACATATATGTGTATGGACCATTTCCAGTAGAAGCTAGAGTTGAATATTCTTACATCATTACTTTTACTGATGATTTGTGTTGGTATGGATATATCTACTTAATGAGGTATAAGTAGGAGTACTTAGAGAAATTTAAGGAATTCAATAATTAAGTACAGAATCAACTTGGTAAGAAGATTGTTGATTCGAGTAGAATACTCAAGAGGGGGTGAATTGAGTATATATTAAAAAATTCTATTTAAAAAGGTGTTCTTAAAAATATTTCCCCTTCAAGTTAAATACAGCCCGGTTAATCAAAGTATTATGGTTATAAAGGTTTGACTATTTAAATAATTTCTTAGAAGATTGATTATTTATCGGTAATAATAATAGTTATTATTATTATTTTTGTAACTATTTTACTAAGACAAAGCAATTATAACTTGTTTCCAAGATTAACTATCAATGAAATTTTAGTGATTTCTGAATTATACAATTGAGCAGTAAAATAGAGAAAACTAAAATAAGAAGCACAGCAGATATAAAACAAGTGGTTCAGTCTCAAACCGAGACCTAATCCACTCTACTTGGTGATCACCTGTCACAAAGCAGTTTATATAATTAAACTTAATCCACACTTTGGATTGGGGCTAAACAACAGTACAGAGGACTATCTAGGTCACACAAGGACCTCTTCCATAGTTCCTCGTGGGTACAAACTACCAAGACTAAAATTCTCGGCTGATTGTCACCTATTGACCAGTCAAAGATCCGATGCTCTGCTAATGTGCATAGCAGCACTCGGGTCGAATCCTCGGTGTTGATACTTTTTTTAATAGTCGATTGTTTTTTGTTGATTGTATTCTGATTGGGGGGTTTTCTTGCAGAGCTTAAACGAAGTGATTAATGATTTGTTTTTTATTTAAAAAATTGATAAATATTGGGGTGATTTCATTTTTAGGGAGTTATACTTGTGATATCCTAGAGTTTTGCTTTATATTGCAGTTAATTTAACACCCACATCGCAAGATAATGTTTTTTGGAATTACTAAGTGTTAAGGCTTTAATCCAAGCCTTAACTTAACTTATGGTTCTACTCTCAATCAGAGCTTGTTTATGGTAGTGTATTTATGGTTCCAATAATCCATGGAAACCACACATTAAACAAAACAAGTCATTAATCTATGACATGTTAAGTCTAACATACACAATGTTAAATTAAAGAATATTCATAGATCAAATACTCTCAATCACTTAACATACCTAAATTTTGACTCACCCCAATAATATATTTAATCATCCATTGATATTAATATTAATCTGGTTTATATATTTATGATGATTAATTAACAAGAGAATAAAAATAAAGGGATAATAAAAGAGTGGTATGTTGAACACACACACACGAATAATGATGAGAATTAAAAAAATGGACTTTTGATTGAATGAGGAAGAAAAATAAAGGAAGGGTATTCAACTATAATTAAACTATTTTAAGAAAATTAATATTAAACTACATAAGTTGGATGAGAATAAGAGATATTGAAGAAGAAACATTCATTTAAACAGAATTACAAAACACAATCCTACAAGATTACAAACGAAGAACAACACAAAAGTGAAAGGAAAAAAATAGAGGGGGAAGGGTATATCAAGTGAAAACATGAGTATTAAAGGTCCTCCCAAGACTTTTTTAAGGCTTTGATATTGAGAATATGTGCTCCTCTCTTCTGAAATGCCAACTCCTTTGAAAGAGAGGCGGGGGATGCATTTATAGCCCAAGGAAGTGGACTGTTTACATTCTCAATTTTTCCCTCCACTTAGATTGATGATTTAGACATCAAGACAGCCAAATATTGAGATATACTCTTTTTAAAAGTATTATATACTAATTTTGGTCGACCCTCTCAAAATTTGGAGTCATTTGGACCTATATAGCCAATGTTATGGCCGGTTGATTAAACAATTTTAATTTATCCTTTTCAATCTAATCTTTTTAAAGTCCAAATTGTGAAAGGGTTTTTGAATGGGAATATGCCTTAAAATCCAAATTATTTATTCTAGAAAGTCATCCATCTATATCTCATATTTCACACTTCAAAATCTCAGCTCGATTTGATTATTACATCATGATATATGTCATGAATAGTTTCTAGATTTTAATTCTCGTCCAGAATGGTGGTTTGGATTTCAAGGCATTAGTTTGTCTCCTTGTTCATATAGTTGGACCTTAAAATTTTTATATATGATTAATTTGTATAATCTAGAAGATATGGGGTAGTTTCATATAATTTAGACTTCGGTATTTAGACCAGTAACTCAATCATCATTGATGGTCCAGTTTCATCACAAATTCTTTGGGTCTTCTTGTGTTGACCATATGAGCCTTCAAATGGCATAATTGGACCTTGATTCCTTCTAATGATATGTGAAAAATTGAATAAGGAATCATAAAAAACAAAATCCTTGGAATTTTAATTAGTAGGGTAAGAGTTATAAATAAAATAGTAAACTAACTCAATTGGACTACTTCTAAAAATGCTCAAAAATTATACTTAGTATTAAAAAATTAATATTTCACACAAATTATGAAAATTTCATATAAAATAAGTAAAGGGGTACATAATAAGTCATTAAAATATTAATAACATCAACTCCACCACAATAAGTCTTTTTAATGTTCTCATGTTCAACAAATATAAAAACATAACAATAATCATTTTCACTCACCAACAAATATTAAAATTTGGTTTTCTCCAATCAGGGGAGGTTTAGACTATTTCACTTATCCATTTTGAATTACACCACAAGTTGTTACAGAAATAATGTTCCAAAACGAATTCTTTTTTTTTCATTCTCAAATTTAAAAATGGAAAATGTGGACACTCAAAACTCACACCTCTCAAGATGATAAAATTCATTTGTGGAGGTTCACTCTTTCACCAACCAAAAGTGAAAATCTTAGAGTTTGAAAGAGATCTCAGCTTATAATACCTATCCAAAGTGAACAAGAATAAATAGGTCTTCATAAGGGTTTTTTGTGTGGTTATGGGATGGTAGGAATATAATGTCAAAGAGAGAGAAGAGGAGGGGTAAAATACCAACATAGAAAAATCAATGCACATTTTTTTTGAAATAAAACATGAAAGGAAATGAAAACACATATTTACAAGGGAATGATTGTGTGAAGAAAGACACAATAGAGGAAGAAAATTTGAAGGTGATGGGAAGATGAAATATTTAAAAACCACAAAACTTCTCCAAATGATATAAGAATATAATGCAAGTGTTCTTTTTTTCTTTTTTTTCTCTTTTTATGAAAGTTGAACTTGGAAAAGATCTCACACTCATATCCCAACCCATGATTTATCTCATCATGACACTAATTTTAATTGTTATAACAAGATAAAATGTTGAGGAAGAGTGATTTTTGACCTACCCAATAAACAACGCAATTTTTTTTCTTTTTTTTTTGGATTTTTTTTCTTTTTTTTTGAACACTTATTAATAACATTAAAAAATTACATAAATTAAAGTAAATTACATTCCCCAAAACACACTGAATGAAAACCTCTCCCCCACACTGAAATGGATGCTTGCCCTCAAGAAAAAGATAACATAGTGAAATCAGCAAAGGGTACCCAAAATGAAATCCATCCCCCCACACTTAAATTTCTAAACAAAATTGTGCAAGGAAAATCCATGTTGATATTGGGTGGGAAAAGGTATTGGGCTTGTAATGTGGATATCAAAGAAAAGGTTTTCATAGGATCAAAGGGGATTTCAAAAAAAGGATTAATACAAGGGAAATGGGAGGCTATTTGGCTATTGTAATTCTCATGTGGTTTATAAAACTCCTCTATCATATTAATGCACACTAAATTAGGAAATTCAGCTTGAAGGTCCAAAAACGCAAGACTCACAAATGGGAGTGAAAACACACATTTTGAAAATATGGCCATACGTAGCCTTGGAATGAAAGAAAATGTTGGTTCTCATGGTTAGGGAAAAGCATTTTCCAAATCAATAAAAGACCATTAAAGATGTATTATTCTTGACACAAAATTCATTATCCAAATATATGATGAAAACACAAAATTTTTGAGATGAAACCATGTCTTTTGACTCCCCAAAATGGTTGGACAAAATTTGAAAATTGATGGTGAGTAAGTATGACTCTTGGTTTTTTTTTGACATTTTTTTTATTTTTTAGTTTTTTTAGTGTTCTTTAAAATACATACCCACACAAAAGAGAAAGAGAAAAAGAAAGGTTTTGATGAAGAAAGTGGTAAAAAATTGAAATAGAGAGGAAGAAGAAGAAATAGTTTGAGAGAGGAAGAGATACAAAGAGTTAAAGGGAAAGAGGTTCCCCCAGGTTTGGATTTGGTAGGTTGACATCTCCATCTAGTGGTGGTTCCACTATAGAAGTTGGGTATCTGATGGAAGTCAAGGTGGTTCTTGGGATGTGTGTCCCTTCATGGTGATGCTTTAACCGATTTCCATTAATCATGAATGTCCTTTTTGAAGAGGGTTATTGGACTTGCACTCCACCAAATGTGTAAACAATGGTAATAACAAAAGGACCTTACCAACGAGAATTAAGATTAACTGAGTGAATTTGAAATCAAGAATCAAATAGCATTACGTTTTCACCTTCATGAAATACCTTTCTTAGGATGTGTTTATCATGGAGTGTCTTGGATTTTTCTTTATAGAGATTATAATTCTCATAAGAATCAAGTCAAAGCTCGTCCAGTTCTGCCAATTGCAACAATCTTTCTTCACCAGATTTTTCAAGGTCAAAATTACAAGTTTTCACATCCTAAAAAGACTTATGTTGGATTTCAACTGGTAGATGACATGATTTACCAAAAACTAGCCTAAAAAGAGACATCCCAGTGGGTGTTTTATAGTCAGTTTGATAAGCCCAAAGTGTTTCCCCAAGTCTTTCAGGCTAGTCTTTTCTGGTGGGTTTTACAATTCTCTCAAGAACTCTTTTCACTTCTCTATTAGAAAGTTCAGAAATTCCATTTGTTTGAGGGTGACATGCAGTTTAAGTTTTTTGTACAACCCCATTCTTTTTCAAAAGAGATTCCATGGTTCTATTACAAAAATGGGTTCCTAATTCACTTATCAAGGCATGTGGTGTGCCAAATCGGTGGAAGATGTTTGTCTTTAGGAACTCACTAATAGTAAGTGAATCATCCTTTCTAGTAGGTTTGGCCTCAACCCACCTTGAGACATAATCAACCACAATAAGGATGTATAATAATCCATTGGAAGGGGAAATGGTCCTATGAAATCAATGCCCAAAACATCGAATATCTCAGAGAAAATTAATTTTTTTTGGGGCATTTCATTTCTCTTTGAAATTGTGACAAACTTTTGGAATGTGTAACATGATTTAAAGAACTCATGTGAGTCCTTAAAGAGTGAAGGCCAAAAGAATCCATATTCTAGGACGTTTTGGGAAGTCCTTTCTGGTCCAAAGTGGCCACCACCAGACATTGAGTGAAAGAATTCTAAAATGGAAGAATTTTCATTTTCATCGATACATCTCCTTATTACCATGTCAGCCCTAGTTTTCCAAAGTTCATTTTCTTCCCAAAAATAGTATTTTCAATCACTTTTCAACTTTATTTTTTGTTCTTTTGATAAAATTTCAGGAAAAACACCAGAATCCAAGTAATTTACAATTGGGGCATACCATGGTATTTTTGGAGTGAGAGATGAAAGGTGCTCAGTGGGGAATTCAGGATCGATGATTTCAGAATGAGAAAAATTAGAAATTCTACTCAATTGATCAGCCACAGGGTTTTCCTTTCTTGTTCTATATTTGATTTCAAGGTCAAAGTATTTGAGCATTAGGATCCATCTTATTAGCCTCGGTTTGGAATCACTTTTCTTGAGTAAGAACTTTATAGCAGAATAGTCTGTGAAGATAATGATTTTGGCACCTAAGAGATAGGGCCAAATTTTATCTAAGGCAAAAACCACTGCTAAAAGTTACTTTTCAGTGATAGTGTAGTGATATTGAGTTTCATCCAATGTTTTTCAGGCATAATAGAGGAAATTAGGAATATTTTCTCTTCTTTTACCAAGAACAGCCCCAACGGCTCTATCAGAAGCATCACACATCAACTCATTGGGTAAGGACCAATCTGGGGGTTGGATTATTGGGGTGGATGTTAGATCAGTTTTGAGTTTAACAAAGGCTCTCTTGAAAACCTCATCGAAATGGAAAGTGACATCATTTTGGAGAAACCGAGTGAGTGGGAGAGAAATCCTACTGAATTTATATATGAATCTCCAATAGAAACCGGCATGAATGAGAAATGAATGGATGTCTCAAACAGAAGTGGGTTGAAGAAGTGATTGTATCACTTAAATTTTGGCAGGATCGACTTCAATACCATATTTTGAAACTATGTTCCCTAGAACAATCCCATTTTCAACCATGAAGTGACATTTTTCAAAATTTAACACAAGGTTACACTTGACACACTTTTGGAGGACTATAGAGAGTGAATTCAAACAAGATTCAAATGACTCACCATAAATGGTGAAGTCATCCATGAAGACTTCTATGCAGTGTTCAATGAATTTGGAAAAGATACTCATCATACACCTATAGAATGTTTTAGGAGCATTGAAAAGGACAAAAGGCATTCTTCTATATGAATATGTTCCAAAGGGGCATGTGAAAGTAGTCTTTTCTTGGTCCTGAGGTGCGATTGGGATTTGGAAGTAGCCGGTGTATCCATCAAGAAAGCAATAGTGTGAATTTTCGGCTAATCTTTCCAGCATTTGATCAAGGAATTGAAGAGGGTAGTGATCTTTTCTTTTGTTAACATTCCATTTCCTATAGTCGATGCACACACCCCATTTGTTCTTCACTTGAGTTGTGACTACCTCTCCATGTTCATTTGTGACAATAGTTATCCCACCCTTCTTAGGTACAAATTTAATTGGACTAACCCATTCACTATCAGAAATTGGGTAGATAATACCATCTTGAAAAAGCTTGGTGATCTCTTCCCTAACTACCTAAAGTATGAGTGGATTGAGTCTTCTTTGTGGTTGTCTAATTGGTTTGGATAACTTCTCAAGATGGATTTGATGCATGAAAAGGGCAGGGTTGATTCCTGGTATATCATCTAGGGTCCAACCTAGGGCCTTTTTGTTTTCCTATAACACTTGAACAAGTTTAGACTCTTCGGTTTCAGTAAGTGAAGAAGAGATAATGACAGGATATTAGTGATCACGGAAAAGGAATTCATATTTCAGGTTTTTAGGAAGAGGTTTCAGATCTGTCTCATCTTTCAATTTTGGGCTAGACAACTCAGGAATGGAAGAAGGGACTTCAGTTGCTTCAGATTGATTCTCCATAATACAGTTCAAGGTGGATCAGTAGTGATCAGAATTGATGTGGGATTCAATAGAGTTTTCAAGATCCTCTAGATTGATAGAGTCTATGAATGAAAGGTCCGCATAAACTTCACCATTTATGACTTTGTTAATCATGGTGAAGATTTCACAAGATCCTTTGTCATTAGAACATGAATAACATGGTGGATTGGGGTTCGATTGACTCTTAGAAGTGTCCTTAGAAGCATGGATTGGGAATGCAGAGTGATCCTCAGATGTGTATCGCATGGCCTTAAAAATGTTTAACTTGACCAGTTGGTCAACGAATCCCATGGATAAGATGCCTGAATGGACATCAATATTGGTTCTCTTAGTCATGAGTAATGGTCTTCCTAGAATTAGGGGAGATCGAGAAGAGGTCATCTCACTATCCATTTCAAGGACATAGAAATTGTTAGGGAAGATAAGATCATTGACTCAGACAAGGACATCCTCAATTATACCCTCAGGACTGGTTGTGTTTTGATTTTCCAATTGAATGACAACACTCGTTGGATGTAAGGGACCTGGACCTAGATTGGAGAATATGTATTTGGTCATGACATTAATTGAGTCTCCTAGGACTATGAGTGCATCATCAAAGTTGGAACATCCAATTTTGCATGGAACTATAAAGGCCCCTAGATCTTTTCACTTAATGGGTATGGACTCTTGGGTAGAAACATTTTTGAAGGTCCTAAGTTGCCTCTTTTGGGTACACAACTCCTTGATAAACTTGGAATACTTAAGAATTTGTTTTATGTCATCTAAGAGGGGAATTTTTACTTTAACACGTCTAAACATGTCGAGCATTTCAGGATCAGGTTCAAAGGAATTCTTTGTCTTAGAAACAGCTTGAGGAAAAGGGATTGGGTTCCTATATGGAATAGAAGGAGGTGAGGGAATGGATTCAGGTTCCTTTTCAAGTTTCTTTTTCTTTAAATTTTATAGTTCAACATTTAAAGGGGTTGGAGGACTTATCTTGAGGCATAGAAATTTTCTTCCCCAATCTAAGTGAAATTTCACATACATTGACTTTGGGGTTGGGTAATGGTTGAGATGGGAGTTGGGAAGAATTGGATGGCTGCTGCTGAAAAAGGTGGGATGAAAGTTGAGCAATTTTGGTTTCAATGTTCTTGAGGCTGGAAAGGGTGAATAAAGAATGATCTTCCACTACACTTTCCCATGGTTTCTTGGAAGAAGAGGCTTGTACTGGATTGGGGTTACCTAGAATTTGGTTCTTGGGAAAGCGATTGTATTTGTTTTGGAATTTGGAAGGCTCACTAGGATAATGGGATCCAGGAGGAGGATTGTTCCTTTGAGGTTGAGGAATAAAAGGATAATGTTGTTGGAAGTTACCAACACCTTGACCATATTGAAACTGGTTTGGGTTTTGAGGAGGTAATTGAGGGGGATGATATATGGGATTACCATACCTAAGGCCTTGGTTATAGGAAGTAGAGAAGGGATCAGAGTGAGGTTGGTTGAAGTTTCTAACAAATTGACCGGATAGTTGAGGGTTGGTGTTCCACTGGGCATATGCTGCATTGATCTCCATTGGTCCAGATGAATCAGATTGATCCTCTAGAAGTTGTGGACTTGTGTCCGTTAGATGAGATGAAGAGTTGCAGATTCTGCAGTTTTTGACTGGTCCAGGAAACATTGATTGCAGAGAAGATGGGGTTGGGGATTGGGTTGCCACAGCTAGTTGTCGCACAAGACCTGTAAGTTCACTCATCCACTCGGTCATCTTGTTCGGCTCAATTGATTGATTATATTGGGCTTGTTTGACTTGATCATGTGCTCGAGTATGGAATTATTGTGTGTTTTCAGCCATGTTACTTATGAGATCTCTTGCAGCTGTAGGAGTTTTATCAACAAGAGCACTGCCACATGTGGAATCAATGAGAGTTATCTCCATATCCAATAACCCCTCATAGAAGTATTGGATCAATAGTTGATCAGGGATTTGGTGATGTGGGCTGGTTGCAATAAGCTTTTTGAACCTCTCCCAGTACTGAGGGAGTGATTCACTTGGGAACTGATGGATACCACTTATTTCCTTTCGGATAGAAGTAGTACGAGAAGCAGGAGAGAATTTCTCTAAGAAAAGTTGCTTCATGTAATTCCATGTGGTTATGGAACCATGAGGGTGGTAGTAGAGTCATGACATAGCAGTTTTAGCTAGGGAGAAAGGGAATGATCAGAGTTTTATTTTTTCCTTAGAAACCACTTGAGGCTTCATTGTAGGGAACACCACTTGGAACTCTTTAAGGTGGATATGTGGATCCTCATCAGCTAGCCCATGGAAATGAGGAAAAAGATGAATCAAACCTGATTTGTGTTCGAAGTCAGCTTCTATGTTTAGATATTTAATACCAAGAGGCTGGTAATTCATATCAGGGGCAGCGAGTTCTTTAAGTGTTTGTTCCCTAGGATTGGCCATATCTAATTCAATTGGTTGGACAAGGACTGGTTCTTGAATTATTTGATTATCTATTATGTTTCTCCTAAGTTGGCGAAGTTTTCGCTCAATTTCAGGGTCAAAGAAATCCGATGGAATGTTTGGGAGGCTACGAGGCATTCAAAAAGATGTTGGAAGAAAAAGGAAGATGGTTTTTTCTCTTTGTGTTTTTCGTTCGTGATTTTTATGAGGAAGGTGGGTTTTTCTTTGTGTTTTTTTTTCAATTTTTTTTAAACTTTGTTTTTTTCTTGGGTTTTTTTAAAATAACCAGAAACTAATGACTATATAAAGAACCATCCCCAGAAATGGCACCATTTGAAATGTGCATCTGATTGTCACCTATCGACCGGTCAAAGATCCAATTCTCTACTAATGTGTATAGCAGCACTTGGGTCGAATCCTCGGTGATGATACATTTTTAATAGTCTATTGTTTTTAGTTGATTGTATTGTAATTGGGGGGGTTTGTTTGTAGAGCTTAAATGAAGTGATTAATGATTGGTTTTTTATTTAACAATTTTATAAATATTTGGGTGAGTTCATTTTTAGGGAGTTAAGCTTGTGATATCCTGTAGTTTTTCTTTATATTGCAGTTAATTTAACACCCACATCTCAAGATAATGTTGATAGGAATTACTAAGTGTTAAGTATTTAATCCAAGCCTTAACTTAACTTAGGGTTCTAATATCAATCAGAGCTTGTTGATGGTAGTGTATTTATGGTTCCAATAATCCATGGAAACCACACTTTAAACAAAACAAGTCATTAATCCATGACATGTTAATTCGAACATACACAATGTTAAATTAAAGAATATTCATCGAGAAAATACTCTCAATCACTTAACATCCCTAAATTTTGACTCAACACAATAATATATTTACTCATCCATTGATATTAATATTAATCTGTTTTATATATTTATGATGATGAATTAACAAGAGAATAAAAAAGAAAGGTATAAGAAAAGATTGGCACGTCGAACACACACACATGAACAATGATGAGAATTAGAAAAATAGACTTTTGATTGAATGAGGAAGCAAAAGATGGGAAGGGGATTCAAATGTTTTTAAACTATTTTAAGAACATTAATATTAACCTACAGAATTTGTATGATAATAAGAGATATTGAAGAACAAACTTGCATTAAAACAGAATTACAAAACCCAAACTTACAAGATTACAAACGAAGAACAACACAAAAGTAAAAGGAAAAAAAGGAGGAGGAAGGGTATCTCAAGTAAAAACTTGAGTATGGAAGGTCCTCCCAAGCCTTTTTCAAGGCTTTTTTCGTGCCAATATGTGCTTCTCTCTTCTAAAATGTCAACTCCTTCGAAGGAGAGGAGGGGATGCATTTATAGCCCAAGGAATTGAACTGTTTGAATTCACAATCTTTTCCTCCACTTGGATCGACTATTTGGACATCAAGACAGCTTAATCTTGAAATATCACCTTATTAAAAGTTTTATATACTAATTTTTTCTGATCTATCTTGAAATTTTGAGTCATTTGGACATATGGATCCAAAGTTATGGCCAGTTGATTATATAATTTTAATCTGTCCATTTCAATCCAATATTTTTTACGTCAAAAATGTGAAAGGGTTTTTGAATAGGAATATGCCTTCAAAGATGAATGATTTATTCAACAAAGTCATCTGCCTATATCTCCTCTTTAACACTAAAAAACTGAAGCTCGATTTGATGATTACATCATGAGATATTTCATTAATAGTGTCTGGATTTTAATTCTTATCCAGAATGGTGGTCTGGAATTCAAGGCATTATTTGAGACCCTTGTTCTTGTAGTTGGAGCTTCAAATTTTTATCCTTAATTCCTTTGTATAATATAGAACATATGGTGTAGTTTCATAAAATTTGTACTTCGGTATTTATACCAGTAACTCAATCATCATTGATGTTCCAGTTTCATCTCAAATTATTTGGGTCTTCTTATGTTGACCATATGAGCCTTCAAATCACAGAATTGGGCCATGATTCCTTCTAATGATATGTGAGAAATTGAATATGGAATCCTAAAAAATAAAAACCAGATAATTTTAATTAGTAAGGTGAGGTTTATAAATAAAATAGTAAACAGACTCAATTGGACTACTTCTAAAAATACTCAAAAATTATTCATAGTATTAAAACATTAATATTTCACACAAATTATGTATATTTCATATAAAATCAGTAAAGGGGGTATATAATAAGTCATGAAAATTTAAATTAAATCAAGGACACACAGGGACCTCTTCCAAACTTATCTGTGGGTATACACAAGAGTAAAAGAATGTCTGAGTAAGGATATCGTGTATCCTTCAGTTTGATGCAGGAGACAGAGTGTGTTATTATACAGAAACACACACTTCTCAAAAGTTAATAAAAAGATACACAATAGAGTAGAATTATTGAGATAGGTTTAGAAGTGCTCTGATTGTTAGTCTTTGCAGTTCTGGACTTCTGCGATGAAGCAAATGCAGAACTCGGGTCCTCATCTAGAAAACAGAGTGTCGTAAGTAAGACAGATCCGGCTTGTGTTCTTCTTGATGTTTGAAAATGTGAAGATGTTCTTGGGATTCTAGTATGCTTCATGTGTTCTTCAATAGAATCGATTTTCATGATCCAATTCTCCAAAATGTATATTGTTCTCACGTTCACACCCCCTAGGTTGTTCTTTGTGTCGTGCTACTTCATACAAGCTTTTGGCCACACACTTGTTTCTGGGCCACACTACTATTTTATCTTGGTGTGAATGTGTTGGGGATGATAGGTTTCATGTATTCTGCACCTCGTACCTCGTACTATCTGACGATATCTCTGCAAAGAAACATTAATTATATCAATGCATTAAAATCTTCAAATATGACCATTAGAGATTAAATTGAAAGATGAAAAAATATATTATGAAACGGTGTCATAGCATGTCATGGAAACGATGTATCCTTCACACGGTGTCTATATTGGTCACGTTTTCTCATATTCATGGTGTCTGATGGTTACGGTTTCTGGATGTCATGGTGTCTTCTTATCGGTGTCTGATGGTCACGGTGTCTAGATGTCATGGTGTCTTGTTCACGGTGTCTGATGGTCACAGTGTCTGATCCTTCATGGTGTCTGATTGTTCATGGTGTCTGCTTAACAGTGTCTGAATATTCATGGTGTCTCCTTCATAGTGTCTGAATGTTCACGGCATCTGCTTCACGGTGTCTGAATGCTCACGGTGTCTGTTTCATGGTGTCTAAATGTTCACGGTGTCTGCTTCACTGTGTCTGAATGTTCACGGTGTCTTCTTGTCACGATGTTTGATTTACTTTTCTAGAAAGACATAACCAGTGGCAGACTCACGGTGTCTCAAAATTTTCAAAATAACTGTATTCAGACTTAAACAATGATGATCGTAGAATGGATTAGACTTGACCATTTCTTAAGGAAAGTATTATAAAAGTAAATCAAGGATAGTATAAAGTAATTAAACTGAATGTAGAGAAATTAATATCTTGAATGGTTCTTCTTAGAACATGAGAATACTTAAATGATAATACACATGATTTTATAAAATTTATAGGATTTATCCAGGTTGAATAGGATTTTTGATCATTAAAACATGATTAGTACATAAGGAGTCCAACAATCTCCCCCTTTTTGATGATCACAAATCATGTATATTGAAAGTGTATATTTGAGTCAACTATAGATATAGAGATAAATGTCTAACATATATAGATTTCTCCCCCTTTTGAGATTATCAAAAATATGGAATAATAGAAGTCATGAAAAGTGCACATTTAATTAAAGAATATAAGATCCAATACAAAAAGAAAAGAGAAAACAAAAGCAACATAATTCCTATCAAAAAAGGAGTAAACATTGTCCTTCTTCACTGACTGGTCTTCTTATTGCCTTTATCAGCATCAGCAAAAGAGGAAACCATTGGAGCTGAAGTGGTGGTAGAAGAAGGGATGGATCTGGTTGATAGAGAAGGTAAAGGAATGCCTTCAAAAATAGAGGGAGCCATAGTAGGTGCAGTAGAAGACCGAGGTAATTTTTGATCAAGGATCACAGGCCTAATCTAACTCAGTGCTTGACTAACAAACATGGAAGTGGAGGTGAGGGTAGAGGTGAAGGTAGGCAATCCAGGTTTTAGAGGTGCAGTCAATGGAGCAATAATGGCTATAATCTGGACATGAAGATTGGGCCTTAGGAGTTTGATAAAATCTGCAATGATCTCTCAACCATACTACAAGGCATTCTCATAATCATCCTTGTTCTCCATAAACATTTCCAGAAACTGATTAAACTCTGTGAGCTTTTGGACTTGGGTCTTGAAATCTTGAGTAACAGGAGGAATCCGTATATTTTCCACAAAATACTTGAAGTGATTATTCATGTAAGTCTTGGAGAAGATTCTATTGAAGTATAAATCCACTTTCTTGGAAATCTCTTACCGAGCATCATTAGAAATTTTAGAATGGATTTGGACTAGGTCAAGAACTATGGCACTGTTCTTGAAAACTATAGAGAGAGAATCTTTATTGAAGCCACTAAGCACTATCTGAATCTCTTCTTTAACCTTTTTTTTTGAGTAGATCACTATCTAAAAAGGGTTGAGAGGATTGACCAGAGGCTTTAGAAGCATTTACAGTAGTGTTGATAGATTTCAATTGATTCATAACTTTTTGAAGACACTGTATACTCATCAGTGAGTTTGTTAAGATTTACAACAACCTCTCTCATCTCCTACGCAATCTATTTGTTCCTTTCAGTGACTTTTTCAGCTAAAGAAGCTAAGTGTGGTTGAATCTCAAAGACAACATACTATGGGGTTTGAGGAATAGTAGGTACTATAGGATGAGAAATAATATATGATCTTGAATGCATCTATTTCTACATGTCTTCAATCAAACCTCCTAGGGTCTTCACTTCATCACTAAGCAGTCTGTTCTCAACTCTTACTTCTTGAATCTCATGAAGCATTTTGGGTTGCATTTGCCAAATAACGATCTCCAATAATAAATAGTCATCTTTCTCAATTAGATAAGTCATAAGATCAGGTTGGGAATTCAGAACTTTTCCAACACCAGACAAGAGGGTAGCACCAAAATATTTTAGATCATCCTTACTCACAAAGGATGGTTGTTCTGGTGAAGGTTCAGAAATAGAAATTGATACGGTTTCAGGTTTCTTTCCAGTGGAGATATTAGAGACCGATTTCAACTGGAAAAAAGAGGAAAGGTCAAGTCCTTTTTTAAGACTTGCTGAGAGTCATCCACATCATAGAAACCAGGAAACTTATATGGAGTGCTTACAGGGCTCGGATCAACCGGATTTGGTACTTTGATAGATTCCAGATTTGAGGGTTGCTCCCACTAAACAGTTTCATCCTTCTCAGGACTGAGAGTATTAGGATCTTGATCTAATTCCACAAACTCATCTCGTAGTTCTTCTCTCATTTCCTTCCTAGCCAACTAAAAATCTACCTCCATCCTTTCCTTAGCTGAAGGAATGATTTTAGGAACATATTGTTCCACTGGGAGTTCCTCAAGGTTAGCCTCTTTCATAGTAGGTAACTCTTACACTATAGGTTCTTCCATGGAATACTTTTTAGTTTCTTGGGAAGCAGATTGTGTTTCAACCTCGGGTTGATCTTCCAGATTAACAACATATTTAGAAGCAGGAACCTCTTCTTCAAGAACTTCATGAGGAACAGGAGTATTTTCTTCCTCAATAGAAACAGTTTCCCTGGGAGGCACAGTAGCCTCTTCTTCTTCTTCAGAAGAGTATTCAACAACCTCATCTGGTTCTAAACCAGGATCATAAATATCTCTTGTTCTTGGGGTATGTTCCACAGGATTGAATTTTTCATAAATTCTATCATTGTATTCTACCCATGCCTTTTTCCAAGGGTTCCAATTTATCTTCATCCTCTTGATAGCGACTTTTGAAAGGTATTACTCACAATCTTTTATAACTTCTTCATTAGGTCCAACCATACCTTTGGTAAGAAGTATGGCTAAGATAAGCTGAGAGTAAAATCGGGAGGTTTACTTGGATGTGGCATTGATTAGTTCACACATGTGGTGAATGATATACTTTCAAAGGTTGATCTTATGCCCATTTTTCATAAGGTAGTTCAGAAACACGTCTTGATATTTCAAAATAGATAAATCACCTTTTCTGGGGATAACTATATTCTGAATAAACATGAACAGAAGCCTTGAGTCCCCATCTAGTTCAACAGTAATGGATCTCCTCTTGGTGCCATTTCCATTTAAGGCTTTCAAATCATCCTTCAGATCAAATAATTTGGTTGAAGGTGGAGGTCCTCTCTAATAATCCTCACAAATGCCTTCATGAGGTATCCTAAGGGATGCAGCCTATAACCTCAAAGAGAATGAGCATTTTTTCCCATTGATCCAACGTCTCACAACATATCCATCTTCAGACTCAGAGGTTAACTGTACATATTAATAAAACTGAGCCACTAACTTAGGATAGATAGGTCTATCTTCCTTCAAAAACCACTCTAGCCATCCTTGATCTTTTAAAACTTTTAGAACCAGATACTTACTTGACAGAAGCCATTTGGGGAAAACCTCTTTCTTAGGTACAAAAACTCGGTTTACCATATTTGGGTTTAAAGGACCTTTGGGTTCTAGGTTGGGTGCAATTTCTTCCTCTTTGTGCTACGTTTTTTAGGAGTCAACGATGAAGGGAATTTCATCATGGGCATCCACCGAAGGTTTGAGAGTGAGAAAGGGGTTTTAGGTTTAAAGAGAGGTTACTAATGAGTGAATAAAAGAAAGCTCACGTGAAAGAGAAATGATACTTCCTTTTTTTATCATTTAGGAATATCAAATGTCACAAAAGTAAAAATGCAGGGAAAAAAAGGTGAAAAGGATAATTTATGTGATATAGTTTTTAATTCAAATATAAAAATCATAAAGAATCATTTCAGTGAGATCATATCATGTCTTTACGGTGAGATGGAGAATGAATGTTACGGTGAGAGAGTAACTGAGTGTTATGGTGAGACAGTAACTGAGCGTTACGGTGAGACAGTAACTGTCAGACAGTAGTCATGAAGCACTAACTGTGAGACCATAATCATGAAATAGTAAGATATTTACTTAAAATTTATCATGCCTAATTCATGTATGATGTAGTCTATTCTTTTATAATTTAATGATTTGGTAAATATATCAGCAAGCTGATACTTAGTACCAACGAATTCCAAAGTGATATCACCTTTTTGATAATGATCTCTTAAAAAGTGATGTCGTACATCAATATGCTTTGTCCTAGAATGTGAAAAAAGGATTTTTTTTTTTTTTGAGATGTTAATAGCACTTGTGTTGTCACGGTTTATAGGTACATGCATGAATTGATATCTATAATCTAGTAATGTATGTATCATCCAAAAAAATTGTGCATAGCAACTGCCAGCAGTTATGTATTCAGCTTCTGTAGTAGATAATGCAACAGAATTTTGTTTCTTACTACACCATGATACTAGTGACTTGCCTAAAAAAGGACATGTTCCATAGGTGCCTTTTCTATCAAACTTACATCCACCGAAGTCAGCATCAGAGTAACTAACTAATTCCAATGATTGTCCTCTAGGATAGAACAGTCCTAGATTGGATGTATGCTTGAGGTATTTGAAAATTCTCTTTACAGAATTTAAATGAGATTCCTTAGGATTTTCTTGAAAACGAGCACACATACACACACTAAACATAATGTCAGGTCTACTAGCAGTTAAATAGAGTAAAATTCCATTCATTCCTCTATAAGTGGTTCGATCAACAGATTTTCCATCTTTATCAAGATCCAACTTAAAGTGGTACTCATGGGAGTGTTACTACATTTAGTGCTATCCAATCCAAAATGTTTTAGAAGATATCTAGTATATTTACTTTGAGTTAAAATAATTCCTTCATTATTTTGACAGATTTGAAATCTGAGAAAGAATTTTAGTTCACCCATTAAACTCATTTCAAATTCATTTTGCATCATTTTAGAAAAATAAACACATAAAGAATTTTTTGAAGATCCAAAAATAATGTCATCTACATAGATTTGAACAACTAAAACATCATTATAAATTCATTTTATAAAAAGGGTAGGATCAGCTATTCCTTTTGTAAAACCTTTGGAAATAATAAAAGTACTCATCCTATCATACCAGGATCTTAGAGATTGTTTTAAACCATATAAAGCTTTGGATAATTTAAAAATATGATTTGTAAAATGAGGGTCTGTAAATCCAGGGGGTTGTTCAACAAAAACATCCTCATCTATATAATCATTTAAAAATACACTTTTAACATCCATTTGATATAGTTTGAAATTAAGATGTGCAGCATAGGCAAGTAGGATTCTGATGGATTCAAGTTTGGATACTAGTGCAAAGGTCTCCTCATAGTCAATTACTTCTTCTTTACTATAGCCTTGAGGAACCAATCTAGCCTTGTTTCTAACTATGTTACCAGCCTCTTCTACCTTATTTCTAAACACCCATTTTGTGCCTATGGTGAATGTGTCCTTAGGTCTTTCAACAAGTTCCCAAACTTTGTTCCTTTCAAACTTATTATGTTCTTATTTCATAGCCATCACCCAAAATTCATCATTGATAGCATCATTAATGTTTTTAGGTTCAAGTTATGACAAGAAGACTTGATGTTCAACCTAATTTCTAAGAGAAGGTTGAGTTTGTGTTCCTTTGTCTGAGTCTCCAACAAAAGCATCTAAAGGATGGTTTTTAAGAGTTCTAATAGTTCTATAAATGGAGGGACTAGTGATTTCAGGTTCATTGACAGGTCTAGGTTCATTGTGACTTGATTTTAGGGAATTTCCAGAACTAGAAGTTTTCATAGATTCTATCACAGAATTGGATGAGGATTTTGAATTGATGTTCAGATTTGATACATAATCCTATAGGTTTTCTAGAGAGTTCTTAGGCTCATGTGGGTATGTTTCATCAAATTTGACATGGACATATTCTTCAACACATTTAGTTCTTTTATTGAACACTCTATAGGCTTTACTAGACATGGAATATGTAACGTCCCGGTTCCAGAAGCCACCCAGAACCACCCCGTACCCAGTTGGTCACATGGCCTGAAGCACATTTTCCCAAATGCCAGAGGCTGCCGAATAGCAGCGAGGGCCTTGGGTGTGATAGTGGGGAAACTATTCCCTCATTGGAAGAGTACACAGCGGAAGTAATAAACATGCAATAGCGGAAGCAGTAAATAACCAATAATAATAAATAGCGGAAGACTAAATCAACAAACTGTACCACATATGTATATATAGAATGATGCAAGATACAACTCTAAGAAAGAATCCAAACAAGTCACAATGTTGAAACACCACAGTACCAAAACAAGTACAAAAGAAAAGTAAACAGCTCCTTAGCATCGCAAGCCAAAGATTGTTCCCATGCTCTCCTGCTCCAAGAAATCAAGTACTAGAAGTCGAAGGGTGCTTGTCCTTGTCTATACCTGCAACAACATAGTCTGTTTGGGCCCAAAAGCATGGCCCAAATAGGGTGTGAGATAAAATCACAGTCGGTAACCACCCAAAGATCTGTGCCTAATAGTAAGTGAGTATATGGCAGGTAAAAGTTCAATAAGCAGTAAACAGCAATAGCAAAGCAGTAGGCAGTAAATAGTAACCAGTAAAGCAGGATGATACACAATAGTAATCAATCCAAAACCAACAATACCAGTGAAGAAAATAGCTAACAAGCAGGAA
Source organism: Viscum album (assembly GCA_963277665.1). Lineage (NCBI taxonomy): Eukaryota > Viridiplantae > Streptophyta > Magnoliopsida > Santalales > Viscaceae > Viscum > Viscum album. The sequence goes on along the minus strand of OY728165.1, from coordinate 1,889,431,331 downwards.
AAACTCTGGGAAGTACTCGCAACCATCCCCCTTTGGTCCTATCCAAGAAGTACCACAACCCTCTAGGCAATGCACTCAGCCTAACCCCTCTGTTTTGGTCATATGAATTTATGAGACTCTCTGGGGAAGCACACTCGGTCAATTACCCTTATAGTCTAGGGTAGTCAGGGACTCTATGAGGAACATCATGTGTTCTAACCCTCTTAGCCCCAAGGCCTAGAGACTCTCTAAGGAAGCTATCTTTGTCAATTCCTCCTATAGCCCTAGGTATACCACAGACTCTCTGAGGAAGCTCTCTTGGTCAATTCCTCATCTAGTCTGGGAAGGTTCTTAAAAGAAATCAAACAAGGTAAGACTCTATGAGGAAGCTCACTCGGTATACCCTCCTGTAGTCTATAATATCTGAAGGCACTCTAGGAAGCTCACTCGGTCTATCCCATGTGGCTTGTAATGTCTAAGACTCACTGAAGAAGCTCACTTGGTCTACCCTCCTATAGTCTATAACGTCAAAGACTCTCTGAAAAGTACACTCGGTCTATCCCTTATAGTCTATAGCACTAGGTTCCCTCAGCCCTGTACCAGTCAGTGCATAATAATGCTATAAGTCCAAAGTACACCTCTAGAGCTACTTGTCTAACAGTCTACAAAGAAACAAGCATGTAATGCAAAACACTCTATCCTATAGACACAAGGCATGGAAACATTCATAACGGCCAAAGGCTAACAAGACCCAAATGTCATAAACAGAGAAAAACATGGGAAAAACATCCAATCACAACAAATTATCCTCCAACATGATTATTTTACCTCTACACAAGCATACAAGTAAGGCAGGAAAACGACAAGGGAAAAAAGGTAAACACGCAATACCCCGTTCATGCGTATTGGTGGAATTTTCACATAAAACTCAAGGACTTTGAACGGTAAAGCACAAACCACCTACCTTGATCCTAGGATATCAACATACTTGAACCACGTCAACTAATTCTCCCCTGAACGTCGTAGATCTGAGAAAATATCCAAAATGCTCAAACCATGATATCTTGAGAAGGATGAGGAATTGGAAAACAAGGCTCAAGCAAAAGGAAGAAATCACCGCTTCGATTCCAACGCAATCGACCGTTCTCGAATCGGAGAATGGACGGAGGAATGGTGTCTCGTCGAAGATCTGTTGATTCCCGGTGCTCTCGGACGAAGAAGCTAGAGAAGAAGACCTTTTCATCGATTAGGCGCGACCCCGGTCCGTTTAATGAAAAAAAAGTACACGGAGTGTACTTTTAGATTACACGGCGTGTACTAGGTCTTTCCGTACTCCGCCAAAATTGGCCTCCACATCATCCCCTACACACCCTGTGTGTGGCCCGGACACGGCCAGTACACAGCTTTGAGCGGGAAAAGAGTACACGGTGTGTACTCAGAAAGTACACAGCGTGTACTTCAAAAATTTCCAGAAACTTTATTTTTTTCTCAAAAACTCCAGAAAAGGAAAGCATACTTGAAACGAAGATATGGGTTCTTACAAACTTCCCCCCTTAAATAAATTTGTCCCTGAATTTCCCTAACAAAGCGTAAAAGAAGAAATTCCGAACAGCTCTGGCCACTGTGATCATACATCGGCCTCCCTCTCCCAGGTCTCGTCTTGTACTCACCCATGCTACCAAAGCACTCGTACTAAAGGAACAGACCGCTCACAGAGAACCTTCGTACTGTAATCGACAATCCAGATAGGATGCTCCTCAAACGACGCATCCGCCTCGATCTCAACCTCTTCAGGATGAAAGACATGAGATGGGTCTGAAAATTAACATCGGAGCTTAGAGACATGGAAGACGTCGTGCATGGCCTGGTACCTCTGAGGTAGCTGCAACCGATAGGCAACCGGCCCAACTCTCTCCAAAACCTCAAATGGCCCGACGTACCGCGGTGAAAGCTTACCCTTTTTCCGAATCCTCTTGTGTCCCAACCTCGATGTGACACACTGGAAAACCTGATCCCCGACCTCGAAATCCAAAGGTCGTCTTCGCTGATCCACATAAGACTTCTGTCAAGATAGTGTTGTAGCCATCCTTTTTCGAATCAACTCGATCTGCATAGAGGTCTCCTGAACAAGACGAGGTCCCAGCAAAGATTCCTCTCCTACCTCCAACCAGCATAAGGGTGATCGGCATGGCCTACCTTACAGAGCCTCGTATGATTCCATCTGAATGGTCACCTGAAAGATGTTGTTGTAGGAAAACTCTATAAGAGGAATGTGTTTCTCCCAAGAACCACCAAAGTCTAGAATGAAATCTCGGAGCATATCCTCAAGCACCTGGATCATGCACTCGGATTGGCCATCAGTCTGGGGATGGTATGATGTACTCAAACGTACCTATGTACCCAAAGCCATTTGAAGTCCCTGCCAGAACTGAGAAGTAAATCGCGCATACCTATCTGAAATAATGGAGTGTGGAACTCCATGTAGACGTACGATCTCCCGGATGTACAACCGTCCCAGATCATCAACACTAAAGGTCTCCTTGATCGTCAAGAAGTGTGTAACCTTCATGAGTCTGTCGACAACAACCCAAACAACATCGTTTCCCCGAGGAGACCTCGGAAACCCGGTCACGAAGTCTATCACGATATCATTACACTTCTACTCGGAAATGGGTAACTGTTGTAAAAGCACTGCTGGTCGCTGATTCTCTGATTTCACCTGCTGACAAGTAGAACATCTCATGAAAAAATCAGCAATATCTTTCTTCATACCCGGCCACCAATACTAGCGGTGTAGGTCATGATACATCTTGGTGATGCCAGGATGAACTTCCCAAACTGAGGAATGAAAATCTCACATTAGCTCCTCGCGTATGTCTGTTGGCACCCATACGTGTCCCCAGAAATGCAAGATCTTATCCTCGCTCACTATTCATCTAGGAAGAGAGTCCCCTCCTGACACACTCTCCCGCAGGACTAAGGCCTCCGAATCTGACAGCTGCCTCATCCGTACCCGATCAAGAAGTGTAGAGGTAACAGCTATAGAAGATAGGACGGTCTGTCCCTTCCTGTTGTTCACTTCTAAGTGCATCTCATAGAACAGAGCCATAAGCTACCACTCACTGTTGGCCTCCTGAACTACCTGAATCTGAGTTCTCCTGCTCAAAGCATCAACCACTGAATTTCCCTTTCTCAGCGTATAGGCAAGCTCAAAGTCGAAGGACTGAAGATACTTGACCCACCTGCACTGTCTCAGATTCAAATCACGCTGAGTGAAGATATAATTGAGACTCTTGTGTTTGGTGAAAACCACAAAGTGCTATCCCAAAATGTAGTGTCTCCAACAGTGTAAGGCATGAACAACTACTGCCAACTCCAGATCATGTGTCGGGTAGTTCCTCTCATCTGGCCTCAACTGCAAAGACCCGTAAGAAACGACCCCATCTCCCTGCATAAGCACAGCTCCCAGTCCGATACCTGAAGCATCACAGTAAACAGTGTATCCCTTTCCCGACTCTGGAAAGACTAGTATCGGTGCTGACGTCAACCTCCCCTTCAGATCCTGAAAGGCTGACTCACAAGTATCTGACCATAAAATCATTTCCCCCTTCTTGGTCAAACCTGTCAACGGTGCTACTAGATGCGAGAAGTCCTGTATGAAACGCCTATAGTATCCATCCATCCCTAGAAAACTCCACACCTCAAAGACGTTATTCAGTTGCTCTCAGGAAACTACAGCTCTCACTTTCTCTAGGTCCACTGAAACTCTTGTCTCTGAGATGACATGTAACACCCCAGGTAAATAAAGAATATGACATTTTCACATTTATCCATATTTGTGAATAAAATATTAATATTACTTTAAAGGGGATTCTATGCTCGATGGCGTACCCAATACGTAACAATGAGTTTCTTGGGAATCTTACGTTGCACTCTAATAATAAAATAATATTATTTTAAATGGTAGTTAACGCCTAGCCGTTGTAATGGAGGGAATGAACAGAACTAACTACAAAATGATTATATATGTTTATCAAATATTTTTACTCTTTACAATAAATGTTAGAGGATTAAAAATGCGAATGAATCCAATTTTAAGCATAAACATTCTAATATTCTTTAAAAGGTTGATTAATCGCCTTTTGATGGAGAACCTCTTTTAAATCCACTTTTTGACAATTTTATGTGTTATATTTGACAAAATAAAATTCTTCTTTAGAATCGGGACATCAAAATTTACTTTGTGTAAATTTTTGGTACTTTTCCGAGAAAGTTCATTTTTTAATGAATAGTAAAAAATGTTGTATTTTAATTCAAAACCACTTTTTAATCTAATTTATTTATATGATTAGATTATCTTTTGAATTGGTTTTAAAGTGAAATTAGAATATATTTTTACCATTTAATCCAATAGTGGTTGTTGGAGTTAATTTCACTTTGAAATCGGACTTAAACTAGTGTCAATCTTTTGATATATATTGTTTCATAAAAACACGCTATTTGTCATGACAGTGGGAATTAATTATTAAATTAATTAATGTAACATATATGATTTTAATTTTGTAAAATAGAAATCATTTTTGAATTCGGAATATCAAATATAGCTTAGGGTGAAGTTTTGGTATTATTCTGAAAAACTTCAATTTTTGATGAATAGTGAAACCGCTAAGTGGTACTTAAAAAACGGATTTTTCGTTTAGATGAAACTTTACCACTTCTGTGTTTTGAATTTCAAAAATCTGACATATAAGGTTTTCATTAGGAAGTAAAATTTTGTTCAATGGGATTAAAATAATTTATTGGTGAATAGTAACTTTTATGTTTTTAATCGTAATTAGAGGTAATTAGTGTAATTTAAGGTAAAAATAATGTTTTAATAATATGAAATGAACTTGAAATGTAACACCTGAGACTTTTATGTGAAATATTTTGTTTTTATGTTATATAAATCATCAAATGAATATTTCACTACACACAACACTAGCTTGGCTTGCTTTACACGCAACCGCGACCTTCCTCGATAGCTTGCGTCGTACGCAATACCGAGTTTCACTAAACAATGATATACTATTAAAATATTATTAAAACTAGCCGTTATGAATAGTAATAACCACTTTTTTAAATTTTATAAATTTTATTTTTCAAAATGGACTTCATTTTTGGATTTGTAATATCGAAATTAGCCTAGGGTGAAATTTTGGTATTTTTCTGAAAACTTTCAATTTTTGATGAATATTGAAACCACTAAGTGGTAGTTAAAAAAACTGAATTTTTCATAAAACATAATTTTACCGCTTTTGTGAGTGGAATTTCGAAAATCTGAGAGACACGGTTAATATCAAGGACTAAAATGTGGTTCAATGAGATGAAAATAATTTTTGGTGAATAGTAACTTTTTACCTTTTTTTTACCACGGTTAAATGTAAATAGGGTAATTAAGGGTAAAAATGATATTATTATTACCCTAACACATGTCCTAATTCTATTGGACAAATGTAATTCGACCAAAAACAAACTGAGGAATAAAATATGACCATTTAGGCCCACTTGGATTAGATTAGGACATTTATTATTAATTTATTTAAAGAAGGGTTAAAATAGTTAAAATCAAAGATTAATAACTAAATAATTTTTAATATGGGGTTATACATAAGATAAATTAGTATATAAATATTCATTAGAAAGATAAAAAGATTTCCTACATAATGGTATATTATTTGTAATTTTTAGACATTAAATAATTTAATTTATTTATGACACAACGATGATGAAGTAATTATCTTATTAATGAAATATTGACATAATTGATGTTATAAATACCCAAATAAATATAATTTGAGACTTTTTATGAATTTCACTAATTTTATAGGTTAATATGACATGTTAGTATTGATTTAATTAGCTTTGTTTTAACTTATCATTCTGTTATGATTTTCACAAAAATCAATTACTAAATAGTGTCAAAATTGACATAAAATAGTTTTTAAAACAAATATTATAATATTAATTGTTATTTTATTCCTAAAAATATAATTTTCGGCCAAATGACTTAGATAATGTTATATATATTAATAATAAACAACTTGGGGTTCGTTTGGATTCATATTGTAAGTTTATTAACCTTATAGTATAAGAACACAAGAAGACACGGTAAAAGTAAAATTATTTAACTTAATGTTAAATCTAAATGATAAGGTTAAAATAGGAACCTAAACTTGTCTAAATTCTATTGTATGAAATTATTTTGACCCATACCCACCTTATCCTCTAAATAAATCAATTTGGAGCTATTTAAAACTGAACTTGACTTTATAATAAAATAATATTTTTAGTTATTCCAAAGGTACCCCTCTCCTCCCTTATAAAAGGGAACCTCTTCCCTCTCTTCCTCACACCACTTTGAGCCTTCAAGCTCAGCCAACCCTGACCACTTTATCCTCTCCACTTCCCTAGAGACATCCTAGAGGTCCTGGTCTTCTTCAAAGACCAATGTTAGTGCCCTAAAAGAAGGTCTCAAAGAAGCACTTCAAAGAAGAGGTAATGACCATTACCGATTCTTTCATCTTTATTTCTTATTCCACTTCTTCTTATTTAGTTGTTTAATTATGAAGTAATAACATCAGTATCACTCATATACTAAAATTTTATTATAAGTATGAAACAACCCTATTTCACCATCTATCAATCCTACGGAAAAAGAAATCACCGCGCGTGCGTACGTACGGAATACCGTCTCCACGCCGTTGTGTAATATATTTTCCACCACCACCTCACTTGGATGGGTATAATGGTGTAAATAATGACTATATATGACTATTATAAAGTGATATTGATTCTTAAATATTATACATACACTCCCATACAATTCCACGTTCATAGGAACGATATCATCACTCGTGCGTACGTACGGAATACCGTCTCCACGATGTGATGCGACTCGTTCTACATGATATTCATTTCATAATCATTATATAAAAGAATTGAATGAATTAATATGATATATATTACACTAATACCATTCTTGAAATGAGGTATCTATAATCTAAAGAGAATAATAAGAATTTATTCGACAAAACACGCATAAGAACAAAAATTTATAAACACCCGAATAACAAGTAGCAATGAAATATTACTACCAAGAAGCTAAGAATATGACCATATATGATATCATAAAAATAATTATGATTCTGTAATAAGTCAATAACATTATTTAAATCATTATACAGGAGGTTCGGACACTTACAAAGCAAATCGGACCTAAGGTAAGGGAAAATATCACAATCTCATTTTTATCCGAGATTGTTTATAATTTGGCATTTACTAGGGTGTATTTTATCATCCACATCCATGTTTCCTCAATATGTAATATTATTTCCATCCACCAACAATTTTTTAAATCCAATTTTACCCTTCATTGAGTTTTTAGTAAATAATATGAAAGGAATCTTTTGTCATTTTTCGTACGAGGTACTTTTTGACTTTTCTGAAAAAAGTACAAAAAATGTTTTTTTTAACTTATACGGCATGAATGTATTTTTAAAACATTATTTCCAAGAAGCTTCCTTTACAAGTTTTCAAGTTTATTTTTAATCAAATTCTTTTAGTTTAGAATTTTATGACATGTTAAGAAAGGAAAAGTGTTTTTGAAGCAGAAAGGATATTTTCCTCAAGAATGGAGTTCAAGTGTTTTTTCAAAATTATTTTCCATCTAAGATAATAAAGGGTTCTATTTTTATCCTTATTATTACATTGATTTGATTATGTTGTGATGGAATTATATTTTTATGAATTCCTTTATCTTATATGAATTGTTTTATGATGTCATGATGTTTAAGATTCCCATTTTTATTACATGGGTTATGCTATGATGTATGGTTTATGATTTTGTGGCACACATAAGAATGGTATAATTATGAGATGGGTGGGACCTATATCTCCCTCCAATGCATTGGGTAAAGATTTTATATCTCTTGAGATAGACATGGCTAGAACGGTAGGTTATACCAGTTCAGTGAAACATGACTGAAACGAGGAGTGAACTCGGTTCAGAAATGGACTTTGTCCAGTAAGATAGTCTTGGAAATGAGTCTTGACTAATGAGAAATGATTCTCTATGATTATGTGTGTATGCCAAAAAGTTTCATGTTTTAAGTTACGATTATTGGGATTACATTTCACTACTATGATTTATCCCATGTTATGAAATTATGATCTCTTTTGCAGGTTAAGATTTCCAAAAGTTATGTGCTTATGTATATGATGTGATTGATATTTCTTTTGTTTACCCTTACTGAGCATTTGACATCACCCCTTTTTTATGTTTTATTTCCCCAGGTTAGGAAGAAGGTTATTAAGTAGAATATTCCAAAAAGGGACTCTAGATATGATGAAATAAATGGGAGGAAAAGTAGATGCTTTATGAACCAGTTGTTTATGTTTCCCAGTTTCTAAAGACACTATACCTATACGGTCCTTTCTTGGTTTTGTTATATGTTGTAATAATTGTGCTTCAATTCTGAAGTAATAAAAATGTATGTAAAGTATGGGTCGTTATATTTGGTATCAGAGGAAAGGTATAGTCAACCTTTGGAAACTAGGATGTGAAAGCTTAGTAAGAACCCGAAGGATAAGTCTAAGCATAGAACACAATCTTAGTGTTTTAGAAATGGCCATGAATAACCTAGGATAAGACCTTTAGTGTGAAATTTTATTCTTGATTATGTGATTTTCCTATTATAATTAGTGTTTCTCACACTATTCTTCTTGGTTTTAGTCAATGGTTGGAACCCGAAGGAGCTGTGATAATGCGGAATGCGACGGGTAATGCAATGATTCTCCCCCTGAGCAACCAAACGTTATGGGAGCTGGTATGCAAAATCTTGTAGCCATGCTCACACAACTTTCTCAAGTTATGAATCATGCAGGACTTCCAAACGAGCAAAGGAAGGAGCAACATTCTTTTGAATCCTTCATGAGGTAGCGTTCACCTTAATTCAGCGGGTCTACTGATCCATTAGTTGCTGAACAATGGATTAGTACTACTGAAAAGATATTTTCAGTTCTACAATGTTCTGAACATTATAAAGTCATCTTAGCAGTGTATCGTTTGGAAGGTGATGCTGATCAATGGTGGAATATTATTAAGAATACGAGTCAAATGGATGAAATTGAGTCCATGGAATGGGACGAGTTCAAGAACTTATTTTTCAATAATTTCATCCCTCATATTCTCCAAAAAAAGATGGAGAAAGAGTTTCTTGAACAGAAGCAAAAGGATTATGAATCTGTTGGTACCTATGAAGAAACTTTTAGAAGACTTACAAGGTACGCTTCTGGTATTATTATCCAACCTGAGAGTAAGATCGATCGATTCTTTAGTGGCTTAAAACCAAGTCTTCGAAGGGCCTTAGCCATAAGGGACTTCAATAGCTACGAGGAAATCGTTCGATGTGCTCTCAAAGTTGAGATGGAGATTGGAGTAACCCATAAGTCATATGGGTTTGATAAGAAGAGGAAAATGGAATTCAAAGGAAAATCTAAAGAGCACAGAAAAGAAGATGAGCTTTCTCTTCTGCTCAAAGTGTGGAAAGAAACATGGAGGGAGTTGTCTTAAAGGGACAAGTAAATGTTTCAAATGTGGAAAGGAAGGTCATCGGGCAATTGAATGCCGTAATGATGGGAAGAAGATGTCTAATGATGAAAACAAAGGAAGGGATGCACAAAATGAACCTACTACACTTCAATATTTCAAGTGCAAGGAGATGGGGCATTATTCCAATCAATGCCCAAATCCAACGGTTGATGATGATGGTCGACGTCAACAAACTCTTAAGGATAAAGACAAAGGAAAGTCACATGAAATTTCTATCAGCGATGTGGAGTACGATAACGATGTGGTGAAAGGTACACTTACCATCCACTCTAAAGTAGAAAATGTTTTATTTGATTCTAGATCCACCCAATCCTTTATTTCTGAAGAATATTTTAAGGATATCACTTTATTACCTCAACAGTTAGATGTTGAGTTAGCTGTGACAACCCCTAATGGAACAACAGTCGCATCAAAATTTTATAATTCTTCTCTGATTGAAGTTTGTGGGAAAGTGCTTCTTGCAAATCTTGTGATCCTTCCTATAGTGGAATTTGATGTGATTCTTGGCATGGATTGGCTTTCTCTACATGGAGCTCATATAAATTGCCAAATAAGGGAAGTCACATTTCATATTCCAGATCAATCTATGATCATCTATCGATGTAAGGATGAACATAACCTTCCAGTAGAAATTCCTTCCATCTTATGGGTCTTGATTCCACTAAATGAAGGTTATTTATCTCAAATGTTTGGTGAGAAACTCACAATTAAGAATATTCCCATTGTACGGTAGTTTGATGATGTCTTTCCGGATGAATTACCGGGTCTTCCACCGAATCGTGAAGTTGAGTTTTCAATAGAACTTGTACCAGGTGCTTTGCCTATTTCAAACACACCTTATAGAATGGCCAAAATTGAGTTGCAGGAATTGAAGAAGCAACTCCAAGAAAATCTTGATAAGGGGTTCATACACCCTAGTGTGTCACCTTGGGGAGCACCTGTTCTGTTTGTTAAGAAGAAAGATGGATCAATGAGACTCTGCATTGATTATAGAGAACTTAACAAGATCACTATCAAGAACAAATATCCTCTCCCGCACATTGATGACCTATTTGACCAACTACGTGGAGCTCAATACTTTTCCAGGATTGATCTTCGTTCAGGGTATCATCAATTAAGGGTCAAAAGGGAGTATATACCAAAGACGGATTTCCGTGCAAGGTATGGACACAATGAATTTATAGCGATGTCATTTGGTCTTACTAATGCCCCTATTATCTTCATGGATCTGATGAATAGAGTCTTTAGAGAATATCTCGATCAATTTGTGGTAGTCTTTATAGATGATATTCTTGTATATTCAAAGAGCAAGGAAGAACATGAAGATCACTTGAGAATTATATTGAAGACCCTGAGAAAGGAGAATCATTATGCCAAATTTACCAAGTGTGAATTTTGGCTTCAAAAAGTTTCATTTTTGGGTCACATAATCTCAAAAGAGGGGATATCTGTAGATCCAGCAAAAACAGAGGTTATTGAAAGATGGTCGAGACCAACAACAGTGACTGAGATCCGAAGTTTTCTTGGTTTGGCTAGATATTATCGACGTTTTGTGAAAGATTTTTCATGATTATCTAATCCACTCACCAAGTTGACTCAGAAAGGAGTTATGTTTGTTTGGACGGAGGAATGTGAAGAGAATTTCAAGGAGTTGAAAAGAAGGTTATCCAGTGCACCTGTGCTCACACTGCCTTGTAGTGGAGAAAGGTTTGTGATCTACAGTGATGCATCCAAGAAGGGATTGGGGTGTGTTCTTATGCAAAATTATATGGTGATAGCTTATGCCTCATGATAGTTGAAAATACATGAGAAAAATTACCCAACTCATGATTTGGAGTTAGCTGCGGTAATATTTGCATTAAAGATTTGGAGGCATTATCTTTATGGAGAAAGGTGTGACATTTATACTGATCATAAAAGTTTAAAGTATATTTTCACACAAAAAGAGCTGAATATGCGCCAAAGAAGATGGTTGGAGCTGATTAAGGATTACGACTGCTCAATCCATTACCACCCTGGGAAAGCAAACAAGGTGGCAGATGCATTAAGTCGACAAGACCATGCCAGTTTATCCATGATGAGGATCACAAAAGATCCAATATTTATGGATTTAAAAAGGATGGATCTTGGAATTATAATGGAAGGGAGGAAATCGTATCTTTCTCAAATGAATGTTCAACCATCTATACATGTGATGATTAAAGAGGCACAGAAAGAAGATGTCGAGTTACAAAAGAAGGTGAGAAATGTTCATGAATTCAACCTTGATTGTGATGGGATAATAAAGTTCAGGAATCGGGTTTGTGTTCCTCCCATCCCCGAATTAAAGAAGGAGCTGCTGGATGAGGCTCATCGTTCTTCATTATTTATTCATCCTGGAAGCACGAAGATGTATAGGGACCTGAAAGAGTACTTATGGTGGGATGGCATGAAAAGAGATGTTGCTGAATATGTCTCTCGATGCTTTTTTTGTCAACAAGTTAAAGCTAAGAGACAGAATTCTAAGGGGATGTTACAACCATTAACCATACCCGAATGGAAATGGGAAAACATCACTATGGACTTTGTCACAGGACTTCCTAAAACATCCAAAGGCAATAATGTTATCTGGGTCATAGTTGATCGTCTTACAAAGTCTGAACACTTCATTGCTATTAGAGAGGATTTCTCTCTGGATCAGCTTGCCAGGATATATGTAAAGGAAGTGGTAAGATTGCATGGAGTACCACTTTCTATTATATCTGATCGGGATCTGAGATTTACCTCAATGTTCTGGCGAAGTCTTTAGCATACTCAGGATACAGAGTTGAGTTTCAGCACTTATTATCATCCTCAGACAGGCGGTCAGTCTGAGAGAACAATTCAAACTCTAGAAGATATGTTGAGAGCTTGCTCTATGGATTTCAAAGGTGGTTGGGATCAACACCTACCTTTGGGGGAATTTTCTTATAATAATAGCTTTCACTCCAGTATTCAGATTGCTCCTTATGAAGATCTCTATGGAAAGAAATGCAGGACTCCAACTTTCTGGGATGAAGTTGGGGAAAGAAAGCTATTAGGACCCGATCTCGTTGATGAAATGGCAGAAAAGGTCAGATCTATTCAACAATACATAAGAGCAGCTCAGAGTCGACAGAAAAGTTATGCCGACAACCGAAGAAAAGACCTAGAGTATGAAGTGGGTGATAAAGTGTTCTTACGAATATCTCCCTAGAAGAGGGTTATGAGATTTGGAAAGAAGGAGAAGTTGAGCCCTAGATATATCGGTCCATTCGAAATACTGGATCGTGTTGGGAAGGTAGCTTACCTATTGGTGCTTCCACCGAATCTCTCTCAAGTTCACGATGTGTTCCATGTATCTCTCCTGAGAAAGTACATACCTGATCCTTCACATGTACTCAGCTCAGAAGTTGTACCGCTGGAGCAAGATCTATATTATGAAGAACAACCGATACAGATTCTGGATCGTAGAGAAAAAGTCCTACGAAACAAGACCACTCGATTGGTGAAAGTTTAATGGAAGAACCACCAATTATAAGAAGCTACATGGGAGCTTGAGGATATGATGAGGGAGAGGTATCCTCATCTGTTTGTTACAAAGTGACGAATTTCGAGGGTGAAATTCATTTTAAGGGGGGTAGAATGTAACACCCGAGACTTTTATGTGAAATATTTTGTTTTTATGTTATATAAATCATCAAAGGAATATTTCACTACACACAACACTAGCTTGGCTTGCTTTACACGCAACCGCGACCTTCCTCGATAGCTTGCGTCGTACGCAATACCGAGTTTCACTAAACAACGATATACTATTAAAATATTATTAAAACTAGCCGTTATGAATAGTAATAACCAATTTTTGAAATTTTATAAATTCTGTTTTTCAAAATGGACTTCATTTTTGGATTCGTAATATCGAAATTAGCCTAGGGTTAAATTTTGGTATTTTTCTGAAAACTTTCAATTTTTGATGAATAGTGAAACCACTAAGTCGTAGTTAAAAAAACTGAATTTTTCATAAAACATAATTTTACCGCTTCTGTGAGTGGAAATTCAAAAATCTGAGAGACATGGTTAATATCAAGGACTAAAATGTGGTTCAATGAGATGAAAATAATTTTTGGTGAATAGTAACTTTTTACCTTTTTTTACCACGGTTAAAAGTAAATAGGGTAATTAAGGGTAAAAATGATATTATTATTACCCTAACACATATCCTAATTCTATTGGAAAAGTGTAATTCGACCAAAAACAAACTTAGGAATAACATATGATCATTTAGGCCCACTTGGATTAGATTAGGACATTTATTATTAATTTATTTAAAGAAGGGTTAAAATAGTTAAAATCAAAGTTTAATAAATAAATAATTTTTAATATGGGGTTATACATAAGATAAATTCGACTATAAATATTCATTAGAAATATAAAAATATTTCCTACATAATGTTATTTTATTTTTAATTTTTAGACATTAAATAATTTAATTTATTTATGACACAACGATGATGCAGTAATTATCTTATTAATGAAATATTGACATAATTGATGTTATAAATACCCAAATAAATATAATTTGAGACTTTTTATGAATTAAACTAATTTTCTAGGTTAATATGACATGTTAGTATTGATTTAATTAACTTTTTTCTAACTTATCATTCTGTTATAATTTTCACAAAAATCAATTACTAAATAGTGTCAAAATTGACATAAAATAGTTTTTAGAACAAATATTATATTATTAATTGTTATTTTATTCCTAAAAATATAAGTTTCGGACAAATGACTTATATAAGGTTATATATATTAATAATAAACAACTTTGGGTTCGTTTGGCTTGATATAGTAAGTTTATTAACCTTATAGTATAAGAACACAAGAAGACACGGTAAAAGTAAAATTATTTAACTTAATGTTAAATCTAAATGATAAGGTTAAAATAGGAACCTAAACTTGTCTAAATTCTATTGGATGAGAGGATTTCGACCCATCCACACCTTAGCCTAGAAATAAATCAATTTGTAGCTATTTAAAACTGATCTTGACTTTATAATAAAATAATATTTTTAGTTATTCCAAAGGTGCCCCTCTCCTCCCTTATAAAAGGGCACCTCCTCTCTCTCTTCCTCACACCACTTTGAGCCTTCAAGCTCGGCCAACCCCTGACACTTTCTCCTCTCCACTTCCCTAGAGACATCCTAGAGGTCCTGGTCTTCTTCAAAGACCAATTTTAGTGCCCTAAAATAAGGTCTCAAAGAAGAACTTCAAAGAAGAGGTAATGTCCATTACCGATTCTTTCATCTTTATTTCTTCTTCCACTTCTTCTTCTTTAGTTTTTTCATTATGAAGTAATAACATCAGTATCACTAATATACTGACATGTTATTATAAGTATGAAACAACCCTATTTCACCATCTATCCATCCTACGGAAAAATAAATCACCGCGTGTGCGTACGTACGGAATACCGTCTCCACACCGTGGTGTAATCTATTTTCCACCACCACCTCACTTGGATGGGTATAATGGTGTAAATAATGACTATATATGACTATTATAAAGTGATATTGATTCTAAAATAGTATACATACACTCCAATACAATTCCACGTTCATAGGAACGATATCATCACTCGTGCGTACGTACGGAATACCGTCTCCACGATGTGATGCGACTCGTTATACATGATCTTGATTTGATAATGATTATATAAATGAATTAAATGAATTAATATGTATATATTACACTAATACCATTCTGTAAATTAGGTATCTATAACCTAAAGAGAAGAATAAGAATTTATTCGACAAAACAAGCATAAGAACAAAAAGTTATAAACACCCGAATAACAAGTAGCAATGAAATATTACGACCAAGAAGCTAATAATATGACCATATATGATATAATAACAATAATTATGATTCTGTAATAAGTAAATAACATTATTTAAATCATTATACAGGAGGTTCGGACACTTACGAATCAAATCGGACCTAAGGTAAGGGAAAATATCACAATCTCATTTTTATCTGAGATTGTTTATACTTTGGCATTTACTGGGGTGTATTTTATCATCCACATCAATGTTTCCTCAATATGTAATATTATTTCCATCCACCTACAATTGTTTAAATCCAATTTTACCCTTCGGTGAGTTTTTAGTAAAGGATATGAAATGAATCTTTTGTCGTTTTTCGTACGAGGTACTTTTTGACTTTTCCGACAAAAGTACGAAGAATGTTTTTTTTAACTTAAACGGCATGAATGGATTTTTAAAACATTATTTCCAAGAAGCTTCCTTTACAAGTTTTCAAGTTTATTATTAATCAAATTCTTTTAGTTTATAATTGTACGACATGTTAAGAAAGTAAAAGTGTTTTTGAAGCAGAAAGGATATTTTCCTCAAGAATGGAGTTCAAGTGTTTTATCCAAATTATTTTCCATCTAAGATAATAAAGGGTTCTGTTTTTATCCCTATTATTACATTGATTTGATTATATTGTGATGGAATTTATATTTTATGAATTCCTTTATCTTATATGAATTGTTTTATGATGTCACGATGTTTAAGATTCCCATTTTTATTACATGGGTTATGCTATGATGTATGGTTTATGATTTTGTGTCACACATAAGAATGGTATCATTATGAGGTGGGTGGGACCTATATCTCCCTCCAATGCATTGGGTAAAGATTTTATATCTCATGAGATAGACATGGCTAGAAAGGTAGGTTATACCGGTTCAGTGAAACAGGACTGAAACGAGGAGTGAACTCGGTTCAGAAATGGACTTTGTCCACTAAGATAGTCTTGGCAATGATTCTTGACTAATAAGAAATGATTCTCTATGATTATGTGTGTATGCCACAAAGTTTCATGTTTTAAGTTATGATTATTGGGATTGCATTTCACTACTATGATTTATCCCGTGTTATGAAATTATGATCTCTTTTGCAGGTTAAGATTTCCAAAAGTTATGTGCTTATGTATATGATGTGATTGATATTTCTTTTTTTTACCCTTACTGAGTATTTGAGCTCACCCCTTTTGTATGTTTTATTTCCCTAGGCCATGAAGAAGGTTATTAAGTAGAATATGCCAAAAAGGGACTCTAGATATGATGAAATAAATGGGAGGCAAAGTAGATGCTTTATGAACTAGTTGTTTATGTTTCCCAGTTTCTAAAGACACTATACCTATACGGTCCTTTCTTGGTTTTGTTATATGTTGTAATAAGTGTGCTTCAATTCTGAAGTAATAACAATGTATGTAAAGTATGGGTCGTTATATGACACATGTCCTACCCTCATTGGATGTGTCATGGATGACCAAGATAATCCATGGGTCAACTTGGGGACCCCATGGAGCCACTTTGGTTGGAAAATGACATAAATACCTTTTTATTTAAATTTAAAATTAAAATGTCACAAACATGAGTTGTTTTACTAAAACAATTTTTAAATAGGGTTATACAAGTCAAATTTTTGACTATAAATATTCATTAGAAAGCTAAAAATATTTCCTACATGACATTTTTTTTATAATTTTTCGAAATTAAATAAATTAAATTATTTATGAAATCATGACGATGAAGCAATTACCTCATTAATAAGGGATTTAAATTAAATGAAAAGATAATGTTAAAACTATAACTTACACATGTCACAAACCTATTAGATGGGTGGATTTCGAAAAACTTATCACCTTATCCTCGAAATATATCATTTTGGGACCATTTAAATCCGAAAATCATTTTATAATAAAGTAATATTTTATAACTTTCCAAGAGTGCCCTCCTTTACTCTTATAAAATTCCCCCACCTCTACCACCTTACACACACTTCTCAAGCCTTTGGCTCGGCCAACCCCTGCCCATTTCATCTCTCCACGCCCCTCTATTCATCATTGAAGCCTCACTTTGGGCAGAATCCTTTCCAAGTAAGCCTTTGGCTTGGCCAACCCCTGCCCATTTAATCTCTCCATGTTCCTCTATTCATCATTGAAGCCTTACTTTGGGCAGAATCCTTTCCAAGGGAGCCTTTGATCTCAAATCAAAGTAAGTTACCCGATTTAAAGGTAATGTCTTCCCTTGTGTTCTTTTGTTTTATTTTGCTTCTCCAACCCCCTAAACACTTTTTATTATTTTATTTTGTAACAACACAAGTATATTCAATATACTAGAATGTTGTTATGTGAAGGATTTAAGCTACACTTACACACACATTCATCTAATGGTTAAAGAACATACTGTTTCTGTGGATGGTGAATTACTGCCTCACGAAATGATGATTGTTCAATATTCTTTTAACACCTTCAAAGGTGGCCATTAATATGTCACTATATTTATATATGACATATAATATGTTTATGTTTTCCTTAAGATTCTGTATTTTTTCATTTATGGAATACCTTTATGGTTTCCATTATGGGTAAACGTGATATCTTCATTTTAGGAAGTGCGGACTACCGCCCCCTCAAAGTGATTTGATTCGTTAATGCCATATGTGGGACGTATAAAGGATGGAATTAATGGTATTACATATGTTATCCAACTGGAATTATAATATACCTTTATATCATTATTATTTCATTCCATTGAATACAAAAAAAAAGAAATGAAAGTAGTGTTCATGCGTACATACGGCTTACCGTCTCCATGAACGATACATTTCATTTCTTATCTCCAAATGTTATGTACTATTATAAATACATATATATAATGGATATATATTTAATATATTACATCTAAATGATGGATATAATTCTGTAATTATAATATATATATCTCTCATTTTGTTTTAATTCCATTAATATGACAAAAATGAAAGTATGGTTCATGCGTACATACGGCCTACCGTCTCCATGAACGGTGCTTTTAATTTTTTATCTCAAAATGCTATGGAAGAGTATAAAATGAATATATAATTGATATATATGATATTTAAAACATAAATACTATTCTAGAGATTATGTACCTATAACTACATGGAAAATTCTTTTCCAACAAGTTCAATTTTTACTCATGTACTGAACATCGACAAAAACGTCTGATATGAACTCACTTTATTAACCAATTATTATAACATTATAATATGTGATATGAAGTGAATAATAATATTTAAATGAGGTCCTTAATAAATTATAAATTGACCAAATTTTATTATTCAGGGGATTAAAGAATGATCGAGTCATGTCGGACACGAGGTAAGGGAATCCAACCTCTCTCTTTCTTTTTAAATACTCTCTTTTATGTCATTTCTTTTAAGCTCATCTTTATTATGTTTGGGGATGTTATTTTATATTCCTCATACTGTATTTTTTATGTTCATATTATGAGAGACCCTATTTGATCTCATAAATCCATTTTTGGAAGTTTTATGTGGCGCTGTTAGGCTGTCGAATTTTCATAAGGGGTTTTTCATCTCACTTTTTGTTCCTGTTAGATCCATGCTACATTGGCCACTATTTCCTTTTTGTGTGGTGTATGTACTGCACATTATTTTACTATTAGTATAATATACTCTCATTTATGAGTAGTTACATCTTCATTGTATGACCCTTCTTCTATGGGGGGTACGTTTTGAAAGTTGCCCAAATCGGTAAGGGAACCATTCACACTCCTCTTTTAAAAAGACTTATTTTGTTATGTATTTTAATTTACATATTTTTATGTTGGGATATGTTCTTATATATCCTTATTGATATAAATTTTATTTACAAGTGATGATATACCATTTTATCTCTCATCAACTAATTTTATGAATTTTAAAGTGATGTCGTTAGGCTGTCGTATTTTACCAAGGGAACTTCTTAACCCAATTTCGATTTCCTTGGGTTCAACATGTAGTTATTGAATATGTTATCCTTTGAATATTTGTGAATGATATTTGATTGTTTTACACTTAATATCCACTTATATTGGGTGTATTTATATTTTTCACACATAATTATGAGATTGATTTATCTTTAATTTAAGGATACCTTCTTTATAATGTATTTCATCTCATTTAACATTTCTATTGAGACTTCATTGTTGTTATGCACCAGTTCACTCTTATAGGGTGTATATACTGTCCTTTGGAATATTATATCATGAATCTCTTTATTCTCATGATATTATAAACTTCTGATTAAATGTTATTCCTCAATTATTGTATTAAAGTGTCTCTCATTTTGTTAAAAACCATTTAACTAAAATATCATTTTAAATGTTTTAATGATTTATTCTTATAAATATTTCTCATTAATATACATGTTTTAAAAATAGTTTTAAGGATTTATTTATATGGATATTAATGTTTTAAAATGTTAAAAGCTTCAATGTGGTATGGGACACTTTTATTCAAAAAATATCTTTATTAAATGTTTTAAATGATTTTGAAAATCGTTTTTAGAATGGATTCATTGTTTCAATATCTTAAAATATTATATTGTTATTGCAATGTGGGAATGTTATGTTTTCTTTTATGCATGTTTTGTGTCATACGATTATGTTATGGTTCTTGGGCATTTTTTATGAAGACGGGTGGTTCTGTGATAAACTAAGGGCGGGTGAGCCCGATATAGCTCTCCAATGCATTGGGTAATGAGAAGGGGTTAAACGTTAAGGTTTCTTCAAAGAGATTTAGGGAATATACTATGATGGGTATTCCAAATGTAACCAAGAGGGTTACTCCCTACGTAATAATGTTATTAATGCCTCAAGTTACCTTTATGTCTTATGATTTCTGTGATTTATTCATGATTTTATTAGGTATGTTAAAGTGCTTATGCTTTATGGGTAAATTATGATTTTATTATTATGTATATATGTACTCATGTTTCCTTTCCATAATTTTTATAACCCTTACTGAGCTTTTTATGCTCATCCCAAGTTTGTGAAATGTTTTTCACAGGTCAAGGGAAAGGTACATGATGTGATGATAGTGTCAAGGAAGTTTCAAGAAAGAATCCATGTTTTATTTTAAATATGTTTTCGTTGATGGGAAAAATGAATACTGTCTTTTATGTAACCACTTTGTTTAAATGTGGAATGTAATGCAAGTTTCATGATCTAATTCTCTAAAACTCTAAACCTGAAAATATCCTTAATGTGTAATCTTGTAATAACTCAAGATTAAGTAAGGTTTAAGGCTGGGGCCTTATAGTTGGTATCAAAGGTTGGTTTAGATAACTTTAGAGGTTAGGGTATTCTTTAAGCATAAGTGACATTACCATAATGGTTAGGATTTCAGAAAGAGTCATAGTTTTTAGATAAAGTGAATGAGTAAGTATATCTTCCTCATTATTACATGATGGTTTTGTTGATATACTCACACTGACATTTCTATTTTTAGTGAATAGATGGATCTAGCAGGCACCAAAGTGACAATAGGATTGAAGGAAACTATGGTGGTTCTCTGATTAAGAGACTAGATGAAATGGGGGATTCAATGGGGAAACTCATGGTTGTTCTAAACCAACTATCAAGGAGTCATGATCAACCACTTGAACCTTGGTATGTTCTGTAATGCATCATGTACGAGATGACCAATCTATGTGGAAGTTCAGGTAATAATTATAAAGGTAACCATTAGGGTTTATATGATCCTTGCTTTTGAGGTAATTATGGGTTATTATATGTTATGATGGAAAATGAAATGCATGAGATAAACTTGAGGTTAAAATATGTTATGATTATTTTTGAAGATTTTATCTCGTTATGGGGAATGTTTTAGGAATTATATAGTTTTGGAAAAAGGACAACACGCAGACCGTGTGACAACCCGTCGCATCAGATAAAGCTGTGGGAATCGAACCCACAACCAAAGTGTGACTGGTATTTATCGCCTACCACTGGACTACGTGAAGTCCTTGGTTAGTTTGACTAATTATTTTTAGTTAGATAATTTTAGGAATCAATAGTAAGTTTATTTTGGGTTATCTATGGAAATGATTAACCTATCATGGAGGATATGTGATTAGGTTAATTACTTTAAAATATGAGAATTTAAGAGCAACTGATCTTATTTGGAGATAAAAGTTAATTTGTACCTTGGAAGAGTATGTGATTAAATCCTTCAAATATTTGGGTTTCAATCTTAGTTTGGTTTACTTTGAATAATTTTATGGACAATTGTTTATCGAATGGTCTTCGTTGAACTTTGGTTTTTTTTTTGACAAATTTTGGAGATTGTGAATAGATTTTCTTTTTATAAAGGATTATACTTTTGTGGATTATCTGACCTCATACTAAAAATATTTGGTTTTGGTTTTTTTCTAAAGGCATGGGAAATATATAGTTCTATTTTTTGGATTAGGTGATTCTAAAGAAGTTCATTATAGTACTCTTAATGCGAAAAGTCATCCTAAATACTCGTCTTTTGGAGAAAATATGAGTTTGATTAAGGAATCTAGTAAAAGTTGAAAGTCTACGTGACAAGTTAGTTTGTTTCATTATGATTTAGTTAAGCTCAAAAATAAATTCCTCAATGAAGAGTAACTTAAAACAAAAATGTTGTCTGTTAACTTTTCCTACTAGGGAATTGAATACCGTTTAACCCATCACAAGTTTGTGATTTTCTTATGGTTAACTTTCTCCTATACATGTTTACTATCACTCTCCATCAGAACATGACCCTTTATTTTCTCCTACATATCTATATTTTCTTACATGGAATCTTAGTATGGGTTAACTCGGGTGACCTTTGTACTTCTCTTTCTTTATTTTAAAGTGATTGTTTTACTGACTCTTGTTCTGATGTGGGATTTTCAATTAAGTTTCCAAGCCCAATTTTAAAATTATGAGGACGCAATTCCCAAAAGGGGGGAAGGATATAACACCCCAGGTAAATAAAGAATATGAAATTTTCACATTTACCCATATTTGTGAATAAAATAGTAATATTACTTTAAAGGGGACGATATGCTTGATGGCGTACCCAATACGCAACAACGAGTTTCTTGGGAATCTTACGTTGCACTCTAATAATAAAATAATAATATTATTAGATGGTAGTTAACGCCTAGCCGTTGTAATGGAGGGAATGAACATAACTAACTACAAAATGATTATATATGTTTGAAAAATATTTTTACTCTTTACAATAAATGTTAGAGGATTAAAAATGAAAATGAATCCAATTTTAAGCGTAAATATTCTAATATTCTTTAAAAGGTCGATTAACCGCCTTTTGATGGCGAACCTCTTTTAAATCCACTTTTTGAAAATTTTATGTGTTATATTTGACAAAATAAAATTCTTCTTTAGAATTGGGACATCAAAATTTACTTTGTGTAAATTTTTGGTATTTTTCCGATAAAGTTCATTTTTTAATGAATAGTAAAAAATGTTGTATTTTAATTCAAAACCACTTTTTAATCTAATTTATTTATATGATTAGATTATCATTTGAATTGGTTTTAAAGTGAAATTAGAATATATTTTTACCATTTAATCCAATAGTGGTCGTTGAAATTAATTTCACTTTGAAATCGAACTTAAACTAGTGTCAATCTTTTGATATATATTATTTCATAAAAACACGCTATCTGTCATGACAACGGGAATTAATTATTAAATTAATTAATGTAACTTTTATGATTTTAATTTTTTAAAATATAAATCATTTTTGAATTCAGAATATCAAATATAGCTTAGGGTGAAGTTTTGGTATTATTCTGAAAAAATTCAATTTTTGATGAATAGTGAAACCACTAAGTGGTACTTAAAAAACTGATTTTTCATTTAAATGAATCTTTACCACTTATGTGTTTTGAATTTCAAAAATCCAACATACATGGTTGTCATTAGGAAGTAAAATTTGGTTCAATGGGATTAAAATAATTTATTGGTGAATAGTAACTTTTATGTTTTTAATCGCAATTAGAGGTAATTAGTGTAATTTAAGGTAAAAATAATGTTTTAATAATATGAAATGAACTTGACACATGTCCTACCCTAATTGGATGTGTAATGGATGAACAAGAAAATCCATGGGTCAACTTTGGGACCCCATGGAGCCACTTTGGTTGGAAAATGACATAAATACCTTTTTATTTAAAGTTAAAGTTAAAATGTCACAAACATGAGTTGTTTTACTAAAACAATTTTTAAATGGGGTTATACAAGTCATATTTTTTACTATAAATATTCATTAGAAATATAAAAAGATTTCCTACATCATGATATTTGTTTTATAATTTTTAGATATTAAATAAATTAAATTATTTATGACATCATGATGATGCAGCAATTACCTCATTAATAAGGGATTTAAATAAAATGAAAAGATAATGTTAAAACTATAACTTACACATGTCACAAACCTATTTTATGGGTGGATTTAGAAAACCTTATCACCTTATCCTCGAAATATATCCTTTTGGGACCTTCTAAATCCACAAATAATTTTATAATAAAGTAATATTTTATAACTTTCCAAGAGTGCCCTCCTCTCCTCTTATAAAAGGCCCCCACCTATACCACCTTAAACACACCTCTCAAGCCTTTATCTTGGCCAAAACCTACCCATTTAATCTCTCCACATCCCTCTCTTCATAATTGAATCCTCACTTTGGGCAGAATCCTTTCCAAGGAATCCTTTGATCTCAAATCAAAAGAAGTTACCCGATTTAAATGTAATGTCTTCCCTTGTGTTCTTTTGTTTTATTTTGATTCTACGACCCCATAAACTCTTTTTATTATTTTATTTTATAACAAAAAAAAGTATCTTCAATATAATAGGATGTTCTTATGTGAAGGTTTCAAGCTACACTTACACACACCTTCGTCTAATGGTTAAAGAACATACTGTTTCTGTGGATGGCAAATTACTGCCTCACGAAACGATGATTGTTCAATATTCTTTTAACACATTCAAAGGTGGCCATTAATATGTCACTATATTTATATATGATATATAATATATTTATCTTTTCCTTAAGCTTCTGTATTTTTTCATTTACGGCATACCTTTATGGTTTCCATTATGGGTAAACGCAATATCTTCATTTTAGGAAGTGCGGACTACCGCCCTCTCAAAGTGATTTGATTCGTTAATGCCATATGTGGGACGTATAAAGCATGGAATTAATGGTATTACATATTTTATCCTAATGTAATTATAATATACCTTTATATCACTATTATTTCATTCCATTGAATACAAAAAAAAAGAAATGAAAGTAGTGTTCATGCGTACGTACAGCTTACCGTCTCCATGAACGGTACATTTCATTTCTTATCTCCAAATGTTATGTACTATTATAAGTACATATATATAATGGATATATATTTAATATATTACATATAAATTATGGATATAATTCTGTAATTATAATATATATATCTCTCATTTTGTTTTAATTCCATTAATATGACAAAAAATGAAAGTAGCGTTCATGCGTACGTACGGCCTACCGTCTCCATGAACGGTGCTTTTAATTTTTTATCTCCAAATGCTATGGAATAGTATAAAATGAATATATAATGGATATATATGATATTTAAAACATCAATACTATTCTGGAGATGATGTGCCTATAACTACATGGAAAATTATTTTCCATCAAGTTCAATTTTTACTCATGTACTGAACATCGACAAAAATGTCTGATATGAACTCACTTTATTAACCAATTATTATAACATCATAATATGTGATATGAAATGAATAATAATATTTAAATGAGTTCATTAAGAAATTATAAATTGACCATATTTTATTATTCAGGAGATTAAAGAATGATCGAGTCATGTCGGACACGAGGTAAGGGAATCCAACCTCTCTCTTTCTTTTTAAATACTCTCTTTTATGTTATTTCTTTTAAGCTAATCTTTCTTATGTTTGGGGATGTTATTTTATATTTTTTATACTGTAATTTTTATGTTCATATTATGAGAGACCCTATTTGATCTCATCAATCCATTTTTGGAAGTTTTATGTGGCGTCGTTAGGCTGCCGAATTTTCATAAGGGGTTTTTCATCTCACTTTTTGTTCCCGTGAGATCCATGATGAATTGGACACTATTTCCTTTTTGTGTGGTGTATGTACTGCCCATTATTTTAATATTAGTATAATATACTCTAATTTATGGGTAGTTACATCTTCATTTTATGATCCTTCTTCTATGGGGTGTACGTTTTGAAAGTTTCCCAAATCGGTAAGGGAACTATTCACACTCCTCTTTTAAGAAGACTTATTTTGTTATGTATTTTAATTTACATATATTTATGTTGGGATATGTTCTTCTATATCCTTATTGATGTAAATTTTATGTCCAAGTGATGAGATACCATTTTCTCTCTCATCAACTAATTTTATGAATTTTAAAGTGACGCCGTTAGGCTGTCGAATTTTACCAAGGGAACTTCTTAACCCAATTTCGATTTCCTTGGGTTCAACATGTAGTTATTGAATATGTTATCCTTTTAATATGTGTTAATGACCTTTGATTTTTTTTACACTTAATATCCACTTTATATTGGATGTGTTTATATTTTTCACACATAATTTTGAGATTGATTTATCCTTAATTTAAGGATACCTTCTTTATAATGTATTTCATCTAATTTAACATTTCTATTGAGACTTCATTGTTGTTATGCACCAGTTCACTCTTATATAGTGTATATACTCTCCTTTAGAATATTATATCATGAATCCCTATATTCTCATGATATTATAAAGTTCTGATTAAATGTCATTCCTCAATTATTGTATTCAAGTGTCTCTCATATTGGTAAAAACCCTTTAACTAAAATATCATTTTAAATGTTTTAATGATTTATTCTTATAAATATTTCTCATTAATATCCATGTTTTCAAAATGGTTTTAAGGATTTATTTATATGGATATTAATGGTTTAAAATGTTAAAATATTCAATGTGGTATGGGACACTTTGATTCAAAAAATCTCTTTATTAAATGTTTTAAATGATTTTGAAAATCGTTTTTAGAATGGATTCATTGTTTCAATATCTTAAAATATTATATTGTTATTGCAATGTGGGAATGTTATGTTTTCTTTTATGCATGTTTTGTGTCATACGATTATGTTATGGTTCTTGGGAATTATTTATGAAGATGGGTGGTTCCGTGATAAACTAACGGCGGGTGAGCCCGATATAGCTCTCCAATGCATTGGGTAACGTGAAGTGGTTAAACGTTAAGGTTTCTCTGAAGAGATTTAGGGAATATACTATGATGGGTATTCCAAACGTAACCAAGAGGGTTACTCCTTACGTAATAATGTTATGAATTCCTCAAGTTACCTTTATGTCTTATGATTTCTATGATTTATTCATGATTTTATGAGGTATGTTAAAGTGCTTATGCTTTATGGGTAAAGTATGATTTTATTCTTATGTATATATGTACTCATGTTTCCTTTCCATAATTTTTATAACCCTTACGGAGGTTTCTATGCTCATCCCAAGTTTTTGAAATGTTTTTCATAGGTCAAGGGAAAGGTACATGATGTGATGATAGTGTCAAGGAAGTGTCAAGAAATAATCCATGTTTTATTTTAAATATGTTTTTGTTGATGGGAAAAATGAATACTGTATTTTATGTAACCACTTTGTTTAATTGTGGAATGTAATGCAAGTTTCATGATCTAATTATCTAAAACTCTAAACCTGAAGATATCCTCAATGTGTAATCTTGTAATAACTCAAGATTAAGTAAGGTTTAAGGCTGGGGCCTTATATGACATGACCCAAGAAGTGAATCTGATCCATCCAAAAGTGGCACTTAGAGAGTTTAGCATACAGTCGATGCTCTCTCAGTGTACTCAGAATGATCTCAAGATGTGTGGCATGGTCATGTAGAGTGTGAGAGTACACCAAGATATCGTCCACGAAGACCACGATGAAGGAGTCCAAATACGGAAGGAAAACTCGGTTCATCAGTGCCATGAAAACTATAGGCGCGTTCTTGAGACTGAACAGCATGAATGTATACTAGTATAAACCATACCTACTCCTGAAGGGTGTCAGAGGTATATCTGATGGCCTAACGTGCAATTGATGATAACCGAATCACAAGTCAATCTTTAAGAACATCTGATCTCCTCTAAGGTGATCAAAGAGGTCATCAATCCTCAACAAGGGATATCGGTTCTTGACCGTCAACTGGTTCAGCTTCTAATAATACACACAAAGTCGAAGGGTGCCGTTTGCCTTTTTCACAAATAGGACAGGCGAACCCCAAGGAGAAGTACTGGGTCGGATAAAACCCTTTGCATGAAACTCCTCCAACTGCTTCTTGAGCTCCTGAAATTTAGGTGTAGCCATCCTATAAGGAGGAATATACACTGGTGCCGCTCCTGGCATGAGCTCAATCGAGAAGTCTACCTCACGCTCTGGAGGAAAACCTGAAAATTCCTCTGGAAATACATCCCTAAAACGATCCACCACTGGGGGAAAGTCTAACTGTGAAGTCCCCTGGTTATCCAGATAAATACTGGAAATCTGGGTTGTAACTTTCCCTAGCCCATGATGCTCTGGCCCAGCTCTACTCGCCTAGACATCCCACTCGCCTCTATGAAGAAAAGATCCTCCCTCTTGTGATACGAAACTCACCCTATGGCGATAGCAATCGACGACTGCCTGGAAGGGAACCAACCAGTCCATACCAAGAATGACGTCATAGCCCAAAATTTCTAGGACATAGAGGTCTAATAAGAAATGACACCCTGCAACCTCTAGATGGAATTCACTGCACTAACGTATGCTAGATGTCCTCGTTCCCAACGGCGTGTCAAGAGTCAACAAGTCGGCAGACGAAATGATACAGAGCCCAAGGCTCTCCACAACCAAAATAGAGATAAAGCTATGGGAATCACTAGTACTGAAAAGATCTGAAGATAAAACTAAGGATACTAAGATCATACCTCGAACTGTAGAAGGCTCGGGATCCTAACCCTGATAGGTCTACTCCACGGTGAAAGACTTGCCTGCACCGCGGCCCTGCGCCCCTGGCTGACTGCTATGAGCTGATATACTCTGCTATCTTTGATGACCTGGTGACTGAACACCACAACCGTGACCTGCACCTCGGCCCGAACGGCCATAAGAACTCCAGTTCCCAGACTGGTGGGAAAATTGTGAGGTATCTCCAGAACGTGGGGTTATAGAGGAACCCTTACCACCATCTGAAGGTGAGAAGATCTAAAAAAAGTGCTGAAGATGGCCCATCATGCCGCAAGATCGGCACTCCATCGGATCCCTTTGGCACTAAGGCCTGGTATTCCCACTCCTACCGCACTGGTAGCATACAACCCGGCTTCCAGAAGATGTATCCCACAAACCCCAATATCATTGAGAAGACTCTCTGCGACGCTTCATACTATCCGTAGGAGGAACACCAGCTCTGGATGTCGAACCGCCCTGGCTCACTGCTCCAGAATCCCTCAGATTGAACTCAGTAATCAGTGTCTGGTTGACGATGGAGGATATAGAAGTCAACTGGAAGATATTCACCTGGGAACAGATCTCCTGCCTGAGACTGTCCTCAAACATCCTAGCAAGGAACAACTCATCACCTGCTAGGATCGGTGTGAAATGTTGTAGCTCAGTGAAGTGAGACGAGTACTCCATAATAGAGAGAGTACCCTGCTGCAAACTCATACACTCCCAGGCTCGATCAGCCCTTAAGGTCTCCGGATAGAATTAGTCATAGAAGGTGCGTCGAAACTCATCCCAAGACATACCCTGCTGACGCCCTGACTATGAGATCACCTCCCACCACCTCTTGGAAGTGTCCCAGAGCATATAAGTTGCCATCTTTACCCTCTTCTCTTGGGGTATCTCCAGATGCTCAAAGATAGTCAGGGTGGCCTCGAACCACGACTCTGTAGCCTGGGGTCCTCCATCCCTTGAGAAAGTGGGAGGATGCTGCTTCAGAATAACCCTCGTCAACTCAACCATCGACGGGGAAGGAGGCGGTGCTCTCTGAAAGGTCTGCAACACCCTCAGGAAGTCCTCCCTGAACTGCGTATCGGCGCCTGCGACGGGTATAACTGCTAGTGCCAAGGCTTGCACAGTAGGAGCATCTGTAGGAGGATAAACAGGAGGACCATGATCGGCCATATCTGGTGTCTGATCATCGTATGGCAACTGATGTACGACCGGAGGACGTCTTGGAGGCATAGCTCTGAAAAATAAAAAGCATACCTTAGATCAGAATTAACAAGGACTGAAAACATAGGAGGACAAAATGGGAACAGGGAGAATAAACTATCATGTTTTACAAAACATGACTACACGGCGTGTAAAATAACTACACGGTGTGTACTTTTTTAACCATTATCATGGGCGTGTACTCCTTCCACTACTGGTCGTGTAACACCCCAACCTACACGATGTGTTGTTCCCACACACGGCGTGTACTTGAACTCTAAACCCCTGCCTGAGTCTCCTTACACGGCTAAACCACACGATCCAAACTAACCCAAGACTACACGGCGTGTTCCCTAGGGACACGATGTGTACTAGAAATGGTCTCGGTGGCTCGTGTTGTTAGTTACACGGTCGTCTACATGGTTTCCCGTACACGGCGTGTTCCAAACAAACACGGTGTGTATAGGAGAAGATAACACTGACCCATGTTGTTCATGACACGGCCGGGTACCTGGGACAAAACTACACGGTGTGTTCTTTACCCACACGGCGTGTTCTACTCGAACTTCCTCAGCCTGTGTTGTTAGTGGCACAGCCGGGTACACGGCTCCAAACTACACGGTGTGAACGTACCATACACAGAGTGTTCCTGAAGTTATTTCCACGACACCGTGTTTTGGTTCACACGGCCTGTAACCCGGCCTAAAAACTACACGGCGTGTATCCAGAAAGTACACGCCGTGTATTCTGAGTTTTTCTGGGCAGTATCTCAGAAAATGCACAGAGGCCCAGAAACACTAAAAACAAGGCAAAGAGGTGCCAAATTCCGATCCGTGAGGGCCCATACTCCTCGCGAATCAAACCTTGGCATCTCCTACAGTCATATACAAGAGAAAACAGGATCATGATCCACCAACATTCAATTCAAGAGGGCCCATAACACCCCAAGACTTAAAAATTTGGCATCCATTTAAGCAAAGTACAACATAATAAATTTCTCTATCACAACAGTAGGGATTCTATCAAGCATCTTTCACAGAAGCATGCATAATCTACACAGATTCTATCACAACAACATGAAATCGCTAATGCACCCTATATGGCATGGAAAAAATGAATGGTATGTGATTTCTAACAAGTGATTATAGATGGCATACCCTCATCTCATCGGGTTGCGACAGAAATAGATCCTTAATATCAAAATAATAACAACATGAAGCATGTGAATCACTCTAGGTGAAATCATATCAACCGTAAAATCTCAAAACCAGAAAACTGAAATAAACGAGGTAGTATGGCTTTTCCATGTACACAGGTTAGCTACTCCCGGGCACAGCTTATTACCAAGTACCGGATCTATCCTATCCCTAGATAAAGTCTCCAAATAGTAAAGCAAGAGAAAAGAACTCCTCTGATACCACTTCGTAACGTCCCGGTTTCAGAAGCCACCCAGAGGCGCCCCGTACCCGGTTGGTCACATAGCCTAAAGCGCATTTCCCCAAACGCTAGACACTACCGACTAGCAGCGAGGGCCATGGGTGTGATGGTGGGGAAACTATGCCTTCATTGGAATAGTACACAGCAGAAGTAATAAACATTCAATGGTGGAAGCAGTAAATAACCAATAATAATAAACAGCAGAAGACTAAATCAACAAACTAGAGCACATATGTATATATGGAATGATGCAATATACAACTCTAGGAAATCATCCAAACAAGTCACAATGCTGAAACACTACAGTACCAAAACAAGTACAAAAGAAAATTAAACAGCTCCTCAGCATCGCAAGACAAATCTTGGTCCCATGATCTCCTACTCCAAGAAATCAAGTACCAGAAGTCGAAGGGCGCTTTCCCTTATCTATACCTGCAACAACATAGTCAGCTTGGGCCCAAAAGCATGGCCCAAATAGGGTGTGAGATAAAATCCTAGTAGGAAACCACCCGAAGATCTGTGCCTAACATTCAGTGAGTATATGGCATGTAAAAGTTCAATAAGTAGTAAACAGCAACATCAAAGCAGTAGGAAGTAAATAGTAAGCAGTAAAGCAGGATGATACACAACAGTAATCAATCTACAACTAACAAAAGTAGTGAAGCAAACAGCTAACAGGCAGGAAACCCTCCGGTAAGTACTCGCATCCATCCCCCTCTGGTCCTATCCAAGAAGTACCACAACCCTCTGGGCAATGCACTCATCCTAACCCCTCTGGTTTGGTCATACGAATTTATAAGACTCTTTGGGGAAGCACACTTGGTCAATTCCCATTATAGTCTAGGGTAGTCAGAGACTCTCTAAGGAAGATCACGCAATATAACCCTCTTAGTCCCAAGGTCTAGAGACTCTATGAGAAATCTATCTTGGTCAATTCCTCCTATAGCCTCAGGTATACCACAAACTCTCTGAGGAAGCTCACTCGGCCAATTCTTCCTCTAGCCTGGGAAGGTTCTTAAAAGAAATCAAACAAGGTAAGACTCTCTGAGGAAGCTCACTCAGTCTACCCTCCTGTAGTTTATAATATCTGAAGGCACTCTGGGAAGCTCACTCGGTCTATCCCCTGTGGCCTGTAATGTCTAAGACTCACTGAGGAAGCTCACTCGGTCTACCCTCCTATAGTCTATAACGTCAAAGACTCTCTGGGATGTACACTCGGTCAATCCCTTATAGTATATAGCACCAAGTTCCCTCATCCCCTTTCCAGTCAGTGCATAATAATGCTATAAGGCCAAAGTACACATACAGAGCTACTTGTCTAACAGTCTATAAGGCAATAAGAATGTAATGCAAAACACCCCATCTTATAGACACAAGGCATGGAAAGATTCATAACGGCCAAAGGCTAGCAAGACCCAAAGGTCATAAATAGAGAAAAAAATGGAAAAAACATCCAAGCACAACAAATTATCCTCCAACATGATTAATTTACCTCTACACAAGCATACAAGAAAGGCAAGAAAACAACGAGGGAAAAATGGTAAACACGCAATACCCCGTTCATGGGTATTGGTGGAATTTGCACATAAAACTCAAGGAATTTGAATGGTAAGGCACAAACCACCTACCTCGATCCTAGGAGATTAAAATACTTGAACCACATCAACTAATTCTCCCCTGAACATTGTATATCTGACAAAACATCCAAAACGCTCAAACTAAGATATCTTGAGAAGGAGGAGGAATTGGAAAACAAGGCTCAAGAAGAAGGAAGAACTCACCGCTGTGATTCCAATGCAATCGACCGTACTCGAATCGGAGAACGGATGGAGGAATGGTGGCTCGTCGAAGATCTGTGGATTCTCGGTGCTCTCAGACGAAGAAGCTAGAGTAGAATACCTTTTCGTCAATTAGGCGCGACCCCGGTCCGTTTAATGAAAAAAAAAAAATTACAGGGCGTGTACTTTTAGAGTACACATCGTGTATTAAGTTTTTACATACTCCGCCAAAATCAACCTCCACATCATCCCCTACACATCGTGTGTGTGGCCCAGAAACAGCCAGTACAAGGCTTCGAGCGGGAAAAGTGTACACGGTGTTTACTCAGAAAGTACACGGTGTGTACTTCAAAAATTTCCAGAGACTTTATTTTTTTCTCAAAAACTCCAGAAAAGGAAAGCATACCTGAAACGAAAATTCGGGTTCTTACAGAATATCCTAAAAAGATACCTTCATCACTCTTGGATACAAATTTTTCAAGATTTTCTTTAGTATTAAGAATATAGACTTTATAACCAAAAACTTTGAAGTAGTTTACGTTGGATTTTCTATTGTTCCATAACTCATAAGGATTCCTCTTAAGAATGGGTCTGATCAACACTCTATTGATTATGTAGCATGATGTATTGACAGCTTCAGACCAAAAATAAATAGGTAGGTCATATTCACTAAGCATTTTTCTGGAAATCTCTTGCAAGGTTCTATTTCTTCTTTCTATACCTCCATTTTGTTGAGGTGTTATGAGGGCAGAGAAATTGTGATTATAACCATCATGTGAGAAAAACAATTCAAACTCTTGACTTTCAAACTCACTGCCATGATTACTTCTTAAGGATTTAATTCTAAGTCCAATAAAATTTTCTACAGACTTGGAATATTTAGAAAAATAAGAGCAAGATTCACTCTTGTGAGCCATAAATAAGGTCCAAATATATCTAGAAAAGTCATCTACAAGAATATAAACATAGTGCTTCACATTTATTCCAGTTTGAGAGGTTGATAAGTTGACACTTATTTCTTTTGTTTTAAGGAAACTTTGTGTTGTTTTCCCTTTTGACAGTGATTACATACTTTTTTATAAGGAAACTCAAGTTTGGGTAAGTCTTTAACTAGGATTTTTTCTAGTTAGCTTTCTATGTGAGTGAAAATTACAGTGTCCAAGTATCCTATTCCAGAGCCAATACTCTTTATAAAATACACTTAAACGTGAAGCATTTTGAGAAGCTAAGGAATCTAAGTTAACTGAGTAATCATTTTCGTTTCTTAAAGCATAAAACACTAATTCATCTTTAGAATTAAAGATATTTCAAGCATCATTTTCAAGTATAAAATCAAATCCAACATCACAGAATTGTGAGATACTAAGCAAATTATATTTTAATCCATAAACAAATAGTGCTTTAGAAATTAAAATTGAGTTAGAGTTACCGATTTGGCTGAGGCCAATAATCTTTCCTTTGGCATTATCACCAAATGTGACATGTCCTACATCTATTTTTATTAGATATTTGAAGCATGAGTAGTCTCCTGTCATGTATCTTGAACATCCACTATCCAAGTACCATAGACTTTTATAGTAACTCTTTAAGAAGATTTCTTACAAAATTATCAAGAAATAATAGATTTTTCTACCCATAGTTTTTTGGGTCCAGTAATATTAGTAATAAGTGATTTGGGAACCCATATTTTCCTCATAGGTTTCCTATAAGCATTATGTAAAGTATTTGAAAAATAAACTCTATTTAATCTGAAAAAACTTGAAATAGTATACAGTGTATCATAACTTGAATTAGATTATTTGTGTTCAGAATTGAGAGTAAAGCTATATGTCCTAGATCATGAAACAAAATTTGTTCTTCCAAGATTTATTTTTCCAGGTTGATAACCAATTCTAGTCTTGTATTTAGGGTCAATTTGTTTTCCTAACATTTTATTAACGGTATTCTTCCCATTGGTAAAATTTTCAAGGTCATTCTTAAACTGCTCATTAGACATTTTTAATTCATTTTTTTTTTTGAGCAGTTGATCATTTTTCTCTTTTTCAGTTATGAGTTAAGATTTAACAGTCACCGTGAGAGAATTCTATTTCTTAAATGATTTATATTTTTCTTTTAGTTCATTGAATGTTTCTTCAATCATGTTACAGTATTCAAACATTTCTTTATTAGTCATTTTCTAGAGTCACTCTCATCTCTAGAATAGTATGAATAATATACAGAGGAGTCCAATGTTACCTCAGATGTGTTTGTCATAAAACACATATTGGCTTTGTTATCCTATTCATCATGTGATATTTTTGAGTCGCTTGAACTGTCCTCGGAGGCACTCTGGGTTGCTTTCATTGCCTTTTTATACTTCTTGTCCTTGTACTCATATCTCCTTTTGTACTTGAGCTTTGTACAATCAGCCTTTATATGTCCTTTGTGCTTACATTCATAGTATACAATTTCATCAGCCTTTTCACTTCTTTTCTAGTCCTTATTCCAACTTCCATTTTGGTCATATTTTCCCTTGAAGTTAGGATTTTGGAAAAAGTTCTTCTTCTTGTAAAATCTTTTAAATCTTCTTCATAATTGATCCATCTCCCCATCACTATCAGGTGATGATTTTTCACTACTAGAACATTATACAGAATCATTCAATTTCCCATTGTCTTTTTGTTTAGAGGTGGTGGTCTTGAATGCAATAGATTTACTTTTTGGTTCATCCTCCTCCTCCTTTTTGACTTTCAGATCTTCTTCATACATATTCAGTTTCCCAATGAGTTTTTTTATAGGTATCTTTCTAATGTTTCATGATTCTATAATAGAGACTGAGGTTCCCCTCCATCTATCAGGAATACATCTGAGAATTCTCATGATTTGTTCCTTCGTAGTGACTTCTCTTACAAGCGAGATCATTGTGTTGACAATATCAATGAACCTAAGATACATATCAGAAATAGTCTCATCAGGTTTAATTTTAAAATTATCATATTTTATAGTATAAGTATTAAGTCTCATTTCTTTTACACTAGATGTTCCTTCATGTGAGACAGACAGGGTATCCAAAATCTCATGGGCAGTTTTACAAGAAGAAATTTTATTGAATTCCTCATCTCCTAAAAAGCGGTATAAAGCATTCATAGCTTTGCAATTGTTATTGTAATCAGTTTTGGTAGGTTCATCCCATGTGATTCTATCAATAGAAATAATCTTATATTCATCTATAATGGAAGACCAAATTTCAAAACTCATACTCTCTAAATGAATTTTCATTTTAATTTTCCATTGAGCATAGTTTGTTTCATTAAAGAATGGTGGTCTGTTGGTTGAAGCACCTTCCAATATATTATCCATAATAACATAATAGGTTTAAAGAGCTAGAAATATAGAATTTATAGAAATTTAAAGACCTTTAAATTATAACTATAATCATAGTTGAATAAGATTAAACAGATTCATAATAAATATCCTTTGATACCAAATGTTGGTCGGAGTAGAATACTCAAGAGGAGGGGTGAATTGAGTATCTATAAAAAATCTATTTAAAAAGGTGTTCATAAAAATATTTCCCCTTCAAGTTAAATACATCCTAGTTAATCAAAGTAATAAGGTTATAATGGTTTGACTGTTTAAATAACTTCTTAGAAGATTGATTATTTCTCAATAATAATAATAGTTATTAATATTAATTTTGAAACTATTTTACTAAGACAAAGAAATTATAACTTATTTCCAAGATTAACTATCAAAGTAAGTTTAGTGATTTATGAATTATACAGTTGATCAGTAAAATAGAGAAAACTAAAATAAGTAGCACAGTGGATATACAAAAAGTGGTTCAGTCTCAAGATGAGACCTAATACACTCCACTTGGTGATCACTTGCCACCAACCAGTTTATATAAGTAAACTTGATCCACACCCTGGATCATGGATAAAAAATAGTATAGAGGATTGTCCAGGTCGCACAAGGACCTCATCCACAGTTCTTCAAGGGTATAAACTACCAGTCCACACAGGGACCTCTTCAACACTTATCTGTGGGTATTCACAAGAGTAAAAGAATGTTTGAGTAAGGATATCTTGTATCCTTTAGTTTGACGCAGGAGATAGAGTGTGTTATTATACAAAAACACACACTGCTCAAAAGTTAATAAAAAGATACACAACAGAGTAGAACGGTTGAGATAGGTTTAGAAGTGCTCTGAGTTTTAGTCTTTGCAGCTCTGGACTTCTGAGATGAAGCAAATGCAGAACTCAGGTCCTCGTCTGGAAAACAGAGTGTCGTAAGTCAGATAGATCTATCTTGTGTTCTTTGTGATGTTTGACAGTGTGAAGATGTTCTCAGGATTCCAGTATGCTTTGTGTGTTCTTAATCAGAATCGAGTTGTATGAGAAAATTCTCCAAAATGTATATTGTTCTCACATTCACACCCACCAGCTTTTTCTTTGTGTCGTGCTACATCATACAAGATTTTCGTCGCACATTTGTTTCTGGGATGCACTACTCTTTTATCTTGGGGTGCATGTGTTAGGGCCGACAGGTTTCATGTATTTTGCACCTCGTACCTCATATTGTCCGATGATATGTCTACAAAGAAACATTAATTATATCAGTGCATTAAAATCTTCAAATATGACTGTTATATATTAAATTTAAATATGACAAAATATATTATTAAACAATGTCATAGTATGTCATGGAAACGGTGTCTCCTTCACACGGTGTCTGGATTGGTCATGGTGTCTTGTTCTCATGGTGTCTAATGGTCATGGTGTCTTGTTCACAGTGTATGATGGTCACTGTGTATTGTTCACGGTGTTTGATGGTCACGGTGTCTTATCCTTCACGGTGTCTGATTGTTCATGGTATTTTCTTCACAATGTCTGAATGTTCACGATGTCTATTTAACGGTGTCTGAATGTTCATGTTATGTGCTTCACGGTGTCTGAATTTTCACGGTGTCTACTTCATGGTTTCTAAATGTTCACGGTGTCTGATTCACTGTGTCTGAATGTTCAAAGTGTCTTCTTGTCATGGTGTCTGATTTACGTTTCCAGAAAGACGTAACCAGTGGGAGACTCACAGTGTCTCAAAATTTTCCAAATAACTATATTCAGACTTAAGAAATGATGATCATAGAATGGATTGGACTTAATGATTTGGAAATGAAGGTATTATAAAAGTAAATCAAGGATAGTATAAAGTAATTAAACTGAATGTAGAGAAATTAATATCTTGAATGGTTCCTCTTAAAGCATGAGAATACTTAAATGATAATACACATTATTTGATATAATTTACATCATTTAACCAGGATGAATAGTATTTGTGATCATTAAAACATAATTAGCACATGATGAGTCCAACAAAGATAAAGAAACTTTGATTGGTTAAAGGAGGAGAATATTTGAACCAAGAGTTCATCGATCTTCTAGGAGAGTCTAGGATTTTATCTCAGCTCTGTCCTCCTTATACGCCATAGTAGAATGGAGTCTGTGAAAGGAGGAACTTCACCTTGTTGGAAATAGTGAGGTTGATGATGAGTCATGTAGATATCCCATTATCCTTTATGGGATATGCATTACAAAATACAGCATACACATTAAACCGAGTACCAACTAAGGTGAAAAATGGAATTCCCTCTGAGTTATAGAATGAAAAGAAGCCCATTTTTTCATACACACATGTATTGGGATGCGAGGAATTTGTTAAGGCCTTCTCATAAAACAAACTAGCACCCCAGGGAATGAATTTTATCTTTATTGGATATCCCAAGGAAACA
The DNA here is from genome assembly GCA_963277665.1 of Viscum album. Taxonomy (NCBI): domain Eukaryota; kingdom Viridiplantae; phylum Streptophyta; class Magnoliopsida; order Santalales; family Viscaceae; genus Viscum; species Viscum album. The sequence goes on along the minus strand of OY728165.1, from coordinate 1,889,392,600 downwards.
AAATGATATTACCTATATAACACTTCAGACAAGAAAGTCATTGTCTCCAGAAAAGCTGTATTTCTTGAGAGGGGTCACATCCTTAAAAAGGATAGTGGGATCAAGATTGACTTCAATAAAGTTGATGCTCAAGATACACATGAGTTGGTATAGGAACAAGTTCTACAGGTCCCTAGGGGAGAGGTTCCCAAAACACAATTATTGTGTAGGAGTGAAAGAGTGGTAAGGGAACCAGAGATATTTGGTTTCCTTGTCACCGTGGATGGTGAATCATTATTGTTAGACAATGATGAAACTCTGCCCTAAAATGAAGTAGTAGAAAGCTCCGAAGCTATAAGATGGCTAAAATCTATGAATTCTGAGATGAATTCCACATATCAAAACCAATTTTGGGTTCTAGTCGATGAGCCAATTGATGTAAAGCATGTTGGATGCAAATGGGTATTCAAGATAAAGTTAGACATGGAAGGTCATGTTATCACCTATAAAGCAAGGATTGTGGCTAAAAGATTTAGACAACATCAAGGAATTGACTATGATAAAACCTTCTCACCAGTTTCCATGTTTAAATCCATAAGAATCATACTTTCCATAGCATCTTACCCTGACTACAAGATTTGGCAGATGGATATCAAAACAACGTTCCTTAAAGTGAACCTTCAAGAAGATGTCTATATGACACAACTAGAAGGGTTTGTGGCACGAGGTGAAGCCAAATGGGTTTTCAAGATGCATAAATCCATTTATGGATTAAATAAAGCATCCAGGACATGGAATATTCTATTTGATAAAACCATAAAGGAATTTAGTTTCATTAAGAACGAATGTGAGCCATGTGTTTATAAGTGGTTTAATGGTAATGCGGTTGTTATCCTAGTAGTATATGTTGAAAACATATTGCATATTGGAAATGATGTTCCGGTCTTACAGTCAGTTAAGCATTGGTTGAACAAGTGTTTCTCCATGAAAGACTTGGGTGAAGCAGCCTACATTCTATAGATCAATATCTTTCGTGATAGATCCAAGAGGCTGCCTGGACTAAGTTAGGGTACATACATAAACTAGATACTAAAGAGATTTGATATAGAACAATACAATCATGGATTAGTTCCGGTGTCCCATGGCCTACATATTTCTAAGAAAACATGTCCTCAGACACAACAGGAGAAAGATATAATGAGTAAGATCCCATATGCTTTAGCTATAGGATCTATCATGTATTCCATGTTATGTACCTAGATTGATGTTGCCTATGAATTGAGCATGGTAGGAAAATATCAAGAACATCCAGAAGAACTGCATTGGACTACTTTTAAGACTATCCTTAATTATCTAAGAGGAACTAAGGATATGTTCCTGGTGTATGGAGGAGAAGAGAATCTTTTCATCAGAGGTTATACTGATGCTGGTTTTTAGACAAATCAGAATGATCTAAAGTCGCAATCTGGATATGTTTTATGTCTTAATGGAGGAGTGGTGAGCTGAAAGAGTTCAAAGCAACCAGTTGTCACTGATTCTATAGTGGAGTCTGAATATATAGCGGCTTCTGATGAATCCAAGGAAGCCATCTGGTTTTGGAACAATTTTTAGGATCTTGATGTGGTGCCAAGCAGTAAAGATCCTATCACAATATTATATTGTGATAATACTGAAGCAGTGGCTCTTGAAAAAGAACCAAGGTCACATCAATGGAAAAATCACATACTCCAAAAGTATCACCTTTTGAGGGATTTCTACCAAAGGGGTGAAGTTTTAGTGAGCATAGTGTCCATGGAAGAGAATGTGGTTGACCCCATGACAAAAGGTGTGTCTTAGTAGAAGCAAGAATATCATTTGAGAGATATCGGGTTAAAGGTTGTTAGCAGTTAGATATAGTCCAAGTGGGAGTCTATTGGAGTTGGTGGCCTAGAAAAACCTATTTGGTACTTTATTTATTAATAAATACCTTATCACATTCTGATTTTTCTTCTGCATGACAATGCGTGTGATAATGTTCTAAGGATAGCTATTACATTAAAGGGTCATAGAATATCCCTGCTATAATGAGAACCTAGAACTGCCACAGCACTATTCTGGAATGTATGTTCTATAGTCATATGATGTTATTTGAGGGACACAAATAATACAGGCCATTAGGGGTGAGGACTCATAAAACCTTGAGTCACTTTTTCATGGTGTGCACCCTTGGTAATATCTAGAAGGATTTTATGAGAATGAGACCTGCCAGTAGGAAATCCACATTTCATAGTGTCATTAGATGTTCCTATCTGTAGATGTGTGTATTGGTCCATAGACCTTAATATTATTATTAATGGGTATTACAACTTACGCACTTATATGTATTGAAAAAAACTATGACGGCACACTGTTTGCAGCAAGGTAGGATATATTTTGTGCATCATGAGTGATACCGCATTAATAGATAATGTGAGAAAGGATTTGTCCCTTCTATTCCATAACGGAAGTAGATATCTCAGGCCCTTTTATGGAATTGATATAGCCTAAATAAATCCTTGGCCATGGTAAGGAATGGGAAAGTTAATTCCGAGAAGTCAAAAAAAGAATGATCGAGCACATGGGTTGATGGTACCATCATGCAACCCGCCTGATTCAAGATATCAAGACAAATGGATTAAATTACATGGTAAGCGTTCGTAGGAGGTGACATGTCATTATGGATTTAACATCATTCTCTATTGGTTCTTTGACATGTTTTAGATACTAAACTTAGACTTTAGGCAGGCTCCACCTAATACCACTAAAAAAGAGGCTAGAGGGTCACACACTATGTGTGTCCAAGAATCTTAGTTAAATATTAATTTAACAAGATGAATAAAGATTATTCCCGATTTTGGTTTAATAATTATTCAATGATGCCTAATTTCATTTATTTTGACACTGGTTATTCAAGAGAATATGTTGTGGGAGAAATTATATCTTTATTAGTGATTAATGCAGTGATATTTATTTGAGAAATAAATAGCCATTATTTAAGGTCTAATAAATGTGGTTGAGGAAATAAAGAGAAATGGAAAAACAAAAGTACATGCCATGTATATTATATATAAACACCATGTATTTTTTCTGGGAATTTATGAGAAATAATAAAATTTATTTAATTAAATAAAATTAGGTGTAATTAACTGGGCGCATTTCATGTAATAATAATTTTCAGCTGTTATTATTAGACATGGGGTATTACTAATAATTAAATGAAATGAATAAATGCTTTCGGGTAATTAATTCATTTTATTATTCTATGTAATTAAAATTCCAATTATATAATTCTCATTAGACTATCCATTTTTTAGGGGTTTTGAACAATAGATTTGGAAAAGCTCTCAAGCTAAGAGATAATTCATTTTCCAATAAGAATGCTCTCAAGCTACAAGAGAGATATCCTCCTCCAATGGATCAAGGCAATCGGAGGCAGATATCACAAGCGAAGGCTCTTCCGTGCTAGCACCCAGAGATCCTCTCAGCAACAACCAGAGATATGTGGAACACGTGTGGATCACCATTAGAGGATTCCTACACTTGGATTCTATGACACAATGGTGGATCACATCGGATCCTGACTGAAAAAATCAACAGAGAGATAATTCTGTTAAGGTAATTCTTGTATTTTAATTAAATTAATTATAAGCCACATATAATGATCCTCTCTATGGTTATAGGACTCCCTTTATTTTCCTTCATTCTTCATTCTATTACAAAGAACCGGTATTTTATTATTATGATGGATCTCAGATTGATCGTTGTTAACCAAAAAATTAATGTTGGGTACAGCCACCGATGCACTTCCGCTGTGCCCGGAACCTACAATATGATGTATACTGTATGACACATTTCTTAATCTATGACACCTTAGTTTTATCATAGGTTATTCATAGCCAAAATATATATGAATCCTTCATGATGGTTTATAAAGATTTTGTGGATTTCCAAGCATAACCCTATGGAATTTCAAACCAGGTGTTTAGAAATGCTCATTGTCATATACTAGATTACCCCGAGTCAGGCATGAAATATCTTATCGGAGTTGTTACCCCTAGGTACATCTATGCTAGAGAAACATCCACTTCTAGTATCTATATGTGGATGTATTTCTATTAAACCACTCACTCTATCCTTTACCAAATTTCTAGGATGCTTTTCTAAACATTGACTCATCAGTATACATATCCTTAGAGACATCCCTAGACATATACTTGGAAATATACCTAGGGATATCACTAATGTTTTCTCATTCAAGATTCTAAATTTTTAATAAACCATTCATTTTATACCAACTATAGTGACCTAGGATTAGCATACAAAGATATTACATCATTTTAGGTGAATATTCAATACATTACAAAAATATATGATCTAGGACCATAGTAGTTTAGTGTATTTGGAAACATGGAAACAAAATATTCTATCATGGTGAAATATCTTCAACAGTTCCCATATATATTTCCATATTTAAAATTTATAACTAGTTTTTTTACCTGGGGAAAAGAAACATAAGAAAGGGGTTAGCTTAGATGCTCACTAAGGGTAAATAATTGAAATGCATAAGCATAACATGAAAAAGGGTTTTCAACTTGATCATAACAATTTAAGATCATAACCAATATATTAGAGATAATAATAATGTTTGTAAGTTCATAAAACATGGATTATAAGGTAATTAAGATCATAATTCATAAAATCAAAACATAGGATTAAGTCAGGCAATTTGTGGTGTGCACATTTGTATATAACATTTTGAACATTTATAAGTAGAAATAGGATAACTAATTAAGTTAAAGACATGAAATCATGCTGCCACATAAACTTATAGACATGAAACCAGGTATATTTATAACATTGTGAATGTGTAATCATGTTCATGTATAACCTAATGGACCTGAAACTAGGTCCATGCATAACTTTGTGAACATGTAATCAGGTTCACATAAGACATTTTGAACATGTAATCAGGTTCACACATAAAAATATGGGCATGAATTAGGGTTCATTCATAATATTTTTGACATGTAATAAGGTTTACTCATAAAATTGTGAGCATGTGATCAGGTTCATGTATAAACTTTTGGAAAGGAAACCAGGTCCATGCATAATATTGTGAAAATTTAATAAGGTTCACTCATAAAAGTGTGAACGTGTAATTAGGTTCAAAAATAAACAAAATCACCTAAAACTAGGTCCATGCATAACGTTGTGAACACATAATTTGGTTCATGCATAACATTTTGATCATGAAATCCGGTTCATTCATAACATATATACTCATGAGTCTTCTATCATTACCCATAAAATTGGAGGTAGATTTAGGTCCCACCCATGTCATAATAACATCATTCATACATGTTCCACACAAAAAAAAACATTCATCATATAATGAACCACAAAAAGTCATAGGTTTTGTAAACATAAAATCATAACCCATGAAATGAAATGGGTATACTTAACATTTCATAAAATCAAAAACTATGAAAAATAAATAGGTTTCTTAATCACTTCATGGAATCATAACCCCTGAAAATTAGTAGGTTTCAATAAAATATAACTCAGGGAAGAGAAATGGGTTTCATAAACATCATGACATCAAAGAATTAACCATTCATAAAATGAATATGAATGGGTCATTTAGATCATTTCCTATAAAGGAATGAGTAAAATCAATAGATTTCATCCTAGATAGAAAATAATATTGAAATATCTTTTGAAAACATATCTTGAGTAAAATATACTCTCTTCTAGGAAATTTATTATAAAAAAACAACAAACCTTTTGAAAACTATTTTCCATGGAAACATATAAAAGAATATTGAAAGGGTTTTTAAGAACCTTTATTTGAAAAGGCTTTGAAAACTTTTTGAATATGACTACTTTAAAATTCTTTGAAAACATATAAATAAATCTTGGAAAAGAATTTGAAAACCATTTTCCATGAAAACGTATAAAAGAAGATTTAAATCCTTTTTTTGAAAATATCTATGAAAACATATAAAGAAAGATTTGAAAACCATAAAACATTTTAAAAATCCTTTATCCTTGAAAATGGTAATCAATTTTCATTAGTGTACATTTTTTTAAAACATTATTGAAAAAATGGTTTTTAAAATAAAAAAATTTCCAACCAGAGAAAGAAATACAGTAAAATTTTCATAAAATCATTTTCTTAATTATATAATATTAAAAATAATTAATAAATTATTCTATTACATGTATATATATTTAACAAACAGATTATAATGAAAATTAGGAGTTTTCATGAGAGACGTATCATTATATTTTATTAAATAATAATAATCATTAATAATCTTGAAAAGATATGAGATTTTTTCAATAAATTCATATGAGTCGGTCACTTGGAATCATGCTCTACTTGTAATAGAATAAATTTACATGAAGCATAAAATATCAATAAATAAATTAAATTCATTATATAACATATAAAATTAAATTATGTACACCTTGGAAAATAATTTAGGTGCATAACCAAACATGAGTCTCAAATAAAGAAAATTGAGAGAAAACTATTTTACTAATTTAGTATCTTTTAAAACATAAACCCCATGAAATAATGAGATTAAAATGGATTTTTAAATACCCATAAATTTAATTATCATAATAATATAATAAATCCATGGTCATTATACACACTACACAAAAGGAATTGGTGGTGAATAAATCATGTATCTCCCTGAAATAAAAATGAGATGAAATCATGTTACATTATGTCATGGCCCTCGTCGTACTCAGTAAAAACACATGTATAATAAATATAAATTTATTATTAAGTTATAAAATAATAATATTATTAATTTTAATACCATATAGTGTTTGATTTTGGATTTATATTACTTCTTGTTAATAATACTATGTTAAGGATTCACTGTAGTTAATATCCGTATTGTTTTTTTCGCATGTGTCTTAATTTTTTATATAATTAGTCCTTATACATATATTAGGATTTAAAAAATGTAGAAAATTATTTAAATTAAGTTTATATTTGGTATATTTCAATTATAAAAATCCATATAATATATAAGTATAAAATAGAATACACTATTCATGGAGATGGTAAGCCGTACGTACACAGGAATGATATTTCTGTTTAATTGTATTGTTGAAAGAAAGAAAGTAAAAGAAATATATGTATATATATATATATGTATATATATAATTATAATAGTATATTTATTATATAATATATATCATATAAGTTTATCAAACTCATCCATAATACATCCCACCTAGTGTGTGAACGAATCACATAGCTTTGAGGGGGCGGTAGTTCACACTTCCTCAAACAAAATTATTATATTTACACAAAATGGAAAGTAAAACAACATGTTTCATAAAATTAATAAAGAATATTAATGAATAATAAATATAATATATGTAATAAATAAAAAAAATTCAATCATAATTTTTACCATGAAAGGTGGTAATGGAAAAAATGAACAATCATTGTCTAGTGAGGTGGTAGTTCACCGTACAGGTATATAGTATGTTCGTTACCCATTAGATGGTGGTGTGTGTAAGTGTTGGTGAAACCCATGGAATAAAAAATATATTATATTTATGATTCTCATTTTTCTTTACATGTATGTAATAATGTGTGTGGAGATGTGGATAAAGTAAATAAAATAAAGGATCTTGAGAGAAGGCATTACATCTTAATTGGGTAACTCATTTTGGTTTGTGCCAAATGGATTCAATGAATTGATTTCTTCTAATGGAAAGATTCAAGGAGTAATTATGGGATTTTTTTAAACTTATTGGGTATAGAATCTTCGAACTTATATGGTTTTATAGGTTTGAATAAGAGGGACAGGTTGTGGCCTTTTATAGGGAAGGGAAAGGACACATTTGGCATTTTTGAAAATGCGTTAGGTGTACCCACGTTTTCAAACAAAAAAAGTCATTCCAAACCAACTATACTCAATAATTAAAGGTTAAGGGACTAATTATTTCCATAAAATAAGTGTTGTACAAGTTTCTATGTCTTTTGGGTCGTAAATGAAAGGTTTAGTACTTTATGAGCTGGTTTTTTCTCTTAACCGTTGAAATTAATTTTAATCACCATCACTAATATTTTTGGTCAAAAACAAAGTTGAGATCATTAGACATTATATATTATTCTGATTCCAAATATTGAATCACTTTTTTTAAATTATAATCATATAAGTGTTATAAATTAATTTAAAATTAATCCCAATGACAGGATGGCACTGTGGGGTTTTAAAGTAAAAATGAACAAAAGTTTGCCAAGTTTTTATATCCTTTTTAAATGTGAAATTGGTTAAAATGACCTTAATTGGATTAATGGATAAAAATATTATATAATTACACTTTTATACCAATATAATATATTATTTTTCCTTATAAATAAATTATATAAAAAATTATTTATGAATTACAAAAACAGTATTTTTAACTGTTTATTTAAAAAAATGTAACCTTGCAAGAAAATTACAAAAAAACATATATTAAACTATTTTTTATTTATACTAAAAATATGAATTTTATTGTTACATATTTAATCTGTAAAATATCTGAAAAATTGTCTTAAAATGGGTTACACATTAAAAAGAGGTAAAATCACTTTTATAAAAAAATATAGGTTTTATGCATAAAATTCAACTTATTCTTATATTATGTCCATAATATCGATATGAAAAATATAATAAATATTTTACTAAATATAAAACATATATAAAACATAAATATACCTCAATAATGTTAATTAATTTAATTTAATATGGTAAAACAACTTATATTAATAATAATATTTTCTTTTATTTTCAATTGTTTTTCCTATATACTTATAGTTAATTGGTAACCTAACAATTCATCTTATATTTTTGTAAACCATATGTTTTCATAAATTAGTTAATACTAATCATAACCACTAATTTAATAGATAGTTTATATCTAATTATATTAAATAATAATATTTTAATGATATACTATTACTTGGGTAAAACATAGTCTTGAGTGTTACGCAAGCCATCAAGGAAAGTCATTGTTGAATATCAGGCAATATATCCTCATTATTTTGTGTATATAAAATTAAAATTTATGTTTCTGATAGTTGATGATTAAATTAGTGTTACGAATAACTCAATCCAAACAAATTTTTTAATATTAAATGAACTATTTTCAGTGTTTCCTGAAATGAACAACATAAAAAATATTAAATTAATTATAAAATAATAATTCATAAAATCATGAAGTGTTACATTCATATAATGAATATATTTTATTTTAAAACCGTTATTAAAATTATGTAAATTATGTGACCTTGATCAATTTATATGTAAGAGGACTACCAAATGCAAGCATTCTTTGAAAACAAATTAGTAATCACCCAAAATTGATTTTAATAAAACATTATTAATAAAAAATGATAAGATGTTATAAAAAATAATACATGACATGGTAGATGTATGGTTATGATATATATATATATATATATATATATAATAAATTCATATATATTATAAGGTATGTTTGAGTTTGAAAAATAAAATCAATACTTGAGGAAATAGAATATTCTCTCACCTTTATTTCTGTGGGAAACATGCCTTACAAACTACTTGTTTCTTTTTAGTTGTATATATACTTCCTATGAATTTTTATTATAAGTATTATCTTAAAAAAATCATTTTCATATCCAAATAATTTTATTACTTTCATGGGGAATATGATTTGACTGATTTCAATGTGGTATGTGAATTTTTAATATAATTTACATTCTTTTGGTCAAATTTATACTTCATTGATTATTTCATAATAAGATTATGTGAGGAAATAATTTAGCTCTTATTATGTTTTATTTATAATTTTTTTATGTGAATTTATTGTGAATATCTATAATCATGTAATTTTATTAATACTCACTTAAATGTTATGATATTTATAAGTGATTTTTTTTTGCAAATTATCATTTTAAAATTTCCCTTCAAACACTTTTTTTCATCCTTGCCATTGTTCTTTAAATAAAATTACAATTTTTTTTCTATTCCCTTATGATTTTTTTTAATTCATCTCATATTTTTAATTTTTTAAAAATGGTTTGAAAGGATTCTTTTTTTTGTTTTCTATGAAAGGTTCTTTATTACTTTCATGAAAAAATACAGAAGGAATGCTTTATCTTATACAGTGTGAGTGTATATTCCCACCATCATGATTCCTTAATTCTGTGATGGGTCCTTTAAATGATTACAAGTTTATTTTCAAAGAAAATTATTTCTTTTATAATTATGCAGATTAAAAAATCTATTCAAAACATAAATGATATTTTCATCAGGAATTATTTCAAGTAATCCCTCAAAATAATAATTTTTTCATATGAGATAACAATATTTGATGTTACTTATTATTTACTAGGGTTATGATTCAAGGACACTATTATTATCCTTTTTATTTATGGTTTATTTTTATTATAGAATTATTTTTGTGAATTATATTTCTTTTACATGATTTATCTTATGATGAAATGTTTATGAAACTTGTTTATTTTCATGGGTTCAAATATGATGAATGATTCATGTTCTTATATAACACATATTTATTATTTTAATTATGTGATGGGTGGGAACTATATCTCTCTCAATTGTATTCAATAAACATGGACAACTAATGAGGTAAATGTTTTATTCTTGTAGCTAATTTCAGGTTCAAAATTCTATGTGTGGTCCTAGTTTTCATTTCCATAAGATCAGGCATAGACATGGATTTAATGTTCATAATATTATGCATGAACCTGATTTAATGTCCACAATATTTATTAAAGGGCTTGGTTTCTTTTCCCTTAGTTAATGAGTGAAATTATTTCTAATTTTACATGTTCAAAATATTATATGTTTATGTTTATTCCAAAATTTTATGTTTCATGTAAATATTATGATCTTATGAACAATTTTATTTGATTCTATTATGAATTATGTCTTATGAAAATATAAAAATTATTCCATGACTCAAGATTATGAAATTTGATATGAAGGCTATAATTTTTAAATGTAATGTTCATTTTATTATGCCCTTATTCTTGCGTTATAATTGATAACTCCCTAATTTACCCTTACATTGCATCTGAGATCACCCCATTATTATTTTTCATTTCCTTGGGTTATGAATAAAGGTTTTAAGTGTAATTATGGGAAAGTTATTTTTGGGAAACATTGATGATATTTTATAAGATAATAATATTGGGTTCCATGTTTCCAAAGTCAAATAACTATTATGGTCCTCTGGCAACAATTTATTTCATGTCATGAATATTTATCTAAAAATATGTAATATATATGTTTGAAAAGAGTTTGCAGTTCTATAACTAGCCACTAGGAAATTTTGGGGAATTTAAAATTTTCGTGGGTAGGGCCATCTATAAGGACAATAACAAAGGAAAAGATAAAATTTTCAATGAAACCCCCTATACATATCTTGTTTATACCTATAAGGCAAGATTTTTTGATAAATTGTAATTGGGTGCAGGACAAGAGATCTAGTTGTCACCTAGTATGTTGTATGGGGATGAATCAATCCATACATAGTTTTTGTATTGGTGGTCCTATGTATATATTCAGATCACATGTATGGGATATTGAGTATTTTATTTTTATTTTGGGGTGGTTCCTTTGATAGAGAATCCAAGGGTCACTATAAATATTTTTATAATTGTAACATTCCACATGTAATTTTTATATAGATACCAATATATATCATACTCATATGTAGGGAGAGGGTAGTTTTTATATCAATTTTATAATATATTTCTTTGTATTCACTATGTAGATCCCTCTCATATACAGTTGAAAAGTATTAGGACATAATTCAGAGAAATTTCACCATGGAGGAAAAATATCACCACATTGGTTTAAAAAAATGGTAAAAGTTGTGGGTTTGGGTTTAAATTCATGGTTAGGACGGAGATCGGAGATTCGACCATGAATAAAAAACTTGTACTAATAACACAAAATCCACATGTGGTTCTTCTAGATAATGTAATTTGTACATATCTAGATCATATATTGGTGAGATCAAAAGTGGATTCACCTTAGATTGTAGTATTTGAGTGAAGAGATAGAGGCCAGCACACTATGGTTAATAGTGGAATCATCATACATTATATTCCATATAATAAAAGTCATGGTTTAAAAATTCAATCCATGCTACCATACACAAATCATGTTCATATATAGTGAAGAAAAGTGTAAATTAATATTTAAAGGATTGTGGTTGGGCCCAAGATGGATAATTTAGGAATCACCTCATATCCTATGATAACCTGAATCAATACTCACTTTATTCTTCAATGAAAATCACTCCTACACAAATATAATTCAAATATAGGGAAAATTTTATTTTATCCTTTAAAATAAAATTTTTCCATCCATATCTAGGGGCATAGTTTACCTCTATTGGTCATACTATGATGTTGAATGGTCCCATATTTGGAGAAAATTTCACCTATGGGGTTATTTTTAAAATATTGTATCCAAAAAATGGTTGGATTCCCTTAACACATACCAAGAATATGGGATGTTTATGGTTGTAATGAAACAACACTAATGAAGATAATAACATACATGTTTGTTTCTATGTTTCTTAAAAGTCCAAGAATTATTTTACATGTAATTATCATAAAGAAATACCTATTCACATATCATACTATAGTGAAGGGGTAATGTTTTGGAATTTTTGTGGATCCTAGGATTTGGGATCTAGGAATTACAATTTATCATGCAAGGGAAAGAATCTAGCAACATGTAGTTCTTGAAAAGAAGTATCCCTATGAAGATATAACTCATATATAGGGAGTGTTCATTTTATAACATGATGTCTACGAACAAAATGTCGGATTAAGGTATAACTATATATCTTATATAATCTAGCTGTAAATAGTTCTTTTGAATGAAATAGCCCTTAAATAATATTATTCAAATATAGGTAATGTTAATTTTTATTTGGAGAACAAGTTTATCAACAAGTTAACCCATTAAAAAATATTCTGGGAAGATCCATATCACCCACAGGTGGAGGGGACAGTTTTACATTGATCAATAGAATAGTGGATGAGCCCATAGTAGAGTACAAAAATGTTACTATATATCCCATGGTTATTGGAATAATTCATTCACATAGTTATTTTTTAGTATAAATAATTTAATAGATTAAGTTCACATGTGTGGAAAAAGAGGAAGTAATTATCAATAACACATGACTACCACATTCAAATGAATTATTTAGGGATTTAGTTTTCATGTAAAGGGAAAAGAGGCCATGAGGAATGTGTCACTATCAGTTTCTTAGTGTCATGCATGAAAGACTTTCACCTTTTAGTTTAATTCCATGTTGTGGGGCCAGTTATCAGCATGTTTTACATCATGTGGTATAGATTTTTTCATTATGTTTAACATTTTGTGGCTAGAATATTATTATGGAGTTTAACATCATTGGATTAGAACATTGATGTAATTATTTTTAATGTCTATCTGACAAGACTATGGTGATGAAATTCTAATTTCCAAAGTTATTACATGATAAATTGTTTATTAATGGGGGAAATTATTTTTTGACCATCCATTACAACTAATTAATACTCTACATTAGAATATACCATGTGTATGATGTAAATAATATCCCACTTGAGTTCTAGATCTGGAGGTTTTCTCTAGGTATAAATTTGGTTATAAAGGCCTATAATAACTCTCTATATAAAAATGTTCATAGGTGAACATTCTTATTGGTGGTTTGTGATATCCAATTTTTATGGACTTTTAGGTTGTGAAATGTATGAAAACTCTCCTAATTTAGTCATTCTAACTCATTGAGTCACTTCTATATGTATTCATATTCTAAGAGTTGACTGAAGTTAGTGATTAAAAGTGATGGTAGCTCATCATTGATGGGATTAACATTCTATATTCCATTTTAAAGATGATATGTGGTTGGTTGTGTGAAAATGTACGTTTTCTTCAATGGGGACGAGGTGATCGTGGTGTACATTTGGTTTCGTCAAATGGTTGATTGTGGGGAGTTCATTTCATTCACATCCATTAACATCGGTTTACCATTTTCAATGTTAGAAGAAACACTAAATGGTTCCCCCATCCATAATTGGGTTTGAACATCCATTATAAAGGCAGGAATTCAATTGGGGTTTCAGAACCAATGACACTTTGGGACTCTTATTGGTCTATAGTATTAGAGGCCAGGATCATCAAGCCCTATTGTGGAGAATTGTTGCCTACTCTGAGAATGTCATATAGATTTATGATCTTTTCATGAATCTCTTCCTAGACCCAATACATGATTGTTTAACCTAAAAATATCTATAGGTTAAATCCCCTTTTCTCACAAAAGAAAGGCATAATCTCATTATTTAACTAATTTGTATGTATATGGGGTTATCCATCCATTTCTCGATGGTGAATAGATTCTTTATATGATGAATCCATACTACCAAATATGTCATAATTTTCTTCCAACTTGGGAGGCGATTAATATTTTGAGGAGGGGATTGAGCCATTATGAGGTGTCTTATGTATCCTAGTTATTTCATGATTCAATACACATGTATTTAATTAAAACACATGGAATCTAAATTCATCAAGATAGGATAGGTGTGGGTAGTTGGGTGCCAATTGATTGAGCTAGAGTCTATAGTAGACATCCTGCATATCATGGATATGGCTAGAATCAGAGTTATTATAGTTTAATAATGCCCTTAGGACTGGCCCCAAGGTAGATACCCTCATATGGGAGATGTTTATATCATTTCACTACTCAGGGCTAATATGTTGGGATTTCCCATGCTGGTGGAGATCCATGATGCCAATGAGGTGTTTATTGCGATTCCCTAAGCCCGAGTGAGATATTCTTTGTGTGAGAAACAAGGGATATCAAGTTACTAGTATCATTTCATATGGATATGTGGATTATATAATGGTACATCCCTAGTGATGTTTTAATATATTTCATGGGCCTTAGGAAGGCATCCTACATATCCTGATTATAAAAGGAATCTAAGTCATCATAGTTTAGTTTTTTCTTAGTCCATTGGTGGATGAGGTATTGATCAACCCTTGAGAATGATTGGGTTCGAAATGGTCAAAATTTTGGAGACATAGAGTGAATTAAAATGAGGTGGATTCCAGTTTAATCATGGTATCAAACATTATAAAGGTGTCCTATGTATCCTAGTTTCTTGTAGAAATAATATTCCTCATAGATTAATGGTTTTGGTTATTACCCAATTATGTTTCCATATATGTGGGACATTTTGTATTATATTGCGAATCTAGGCTTATACTATGAGGTTTACCTTGATACTTGTTTAGTGTCATGGTGAAAATGATATGATCACTCCCACTAACTATGCCCACATGAGCTATGCTCGGTGTGAGAAACAAGGGATGGAAGATGATCAGTCTCATTTCATTTGAATGTTAGACTTATTTATAAAAGACAACCTTTTAGATGGTGGATAAGGATATTGGTACTCAAAGAATCATCCTACATATGCTAGTTATGTAAAGAATCATAGTCCTCATAGTTCTCTTGATTTGGTCATACACACTAATTTTTCCCATATAATAATGTCTTACGCGTGGATGTTGAATGAGGTTATCAGGTCCTAGGATGACCATTATGACATGGAATTTTTGAATGTCTAACATGTGTTGATTGACTGTTAAAATGGATTGATTTTATGAGTAAAATGTCTAAGGATACCTTCCTGAAATATTCCAAGATAACCCTATTATTAAATTGACTTGTCCAAGCCATGCTACAAATCTTGGATGGCATGCCTAAGATCCATTTCATGGTCATTGATGACATGTATAGAGGAGGTCATAAGACCTAGAGGGTTTTCTCTAGAAGCCCCCACATGACCCCAAATGACATGTTTAGAGGGTTTCACATGTTTCAGCCGGCATGTCATAGTGTCCTTGAAAAATCTTGAAAACACACATGGACGATGTCGTGCAAGTCAACATAAAATGTATCTAAGGGTGTTTCATAAACTGTCTGACAAGTATTTAAGGCATCATGTTACCTATATGGCATTCCCATAGGGAATTGTGAGATCTAGTTGATATACTCAGGTGCCAACATGAGATTCTGATCACATACACTCTTATCGCCATTTGAGTTTGGGGAAATGTTTGAAGGAACCCATGTGATAAAGATAATGAGACAAGAGGTATTCATAACACTAAAATGGTGTTCCCATGGGGTTGTGATGTGAATTTTTTTGACACATCCAAATGAATTATCATGATCCAAATTTCATACCAATGGAGTGGAATATGGTCTAGGTGACATTTTCTAATGTTGTCACATGTCATGGATGGTTCATGTAAAGTGAATGAGGGCAATCATGTGTGTCTTCTGCACTAGTCTCTAATATTCTTTGTCTTTGTTCCATCATTTATATTATGAATGCCTTAATTTTTTTCAGTGGTAGATTTCATTTTGTCATGTGCGAGCTGGAAGATGTGAAGGATGTCTGTCAAGTTTCCTTCCAGAGATCCTTCACATGATCTATGATGATCGCATGAAGTTTTTATTCATGATGCATTATTTTTCCAATTGTTCCCCAGATCATAAATGATAGGAAGAATTTCTGGTTGTAAGATCAGCCACATTGAGAAATATTCAATAGCATCAGTATGTATTAAAGTTAAATAGATCATATCTTTGAGTGTACCCTCTTCATATTATTTAGTGGTAATCATCATTTTTCATTCTAGGACGGGGGATTTATAGGCCTCACCACACTGGTTGTTTGCTGCTTTGCATGGATTATCTCAAACGGTTCCATGATGGATTCAGCTAAGGGAATTGGCATTACACATTTTCATGAGTCTCTCTCGTGGATCGCTCTGAGGGTGTCACCAAATTTTCAGTGACTTTGAGTACCTCTCATAAACTATCCCTTTATTGTTTTATTTTCAATTAATAGAGGATTTTTGAATTATGAAGATATTCCAAGTTAATTTAATATTGTCATATTGACTTTTACAATTTATTTTGTGAGATTAGGGAGCCTATCAAAAGTCTATTGCTAGATCTCAAGTGAATTTTTTTGAAGCTCTCTTCAAGAAAATGACGGATTGTCATATGGAATTCAAGGGATCATGCTCTATTGATGTGGGGTCTTGTGAGACCCTATTATGGGTAGCCTTAGTATGTCACAGAGTTTTATAATAATGAGAGGTTCTTGCCTCCTCTCATTTTTATTTCCTTTGTTTTATTGTGAACAGGTTGGGGGTCAAGTGATTTTTCTTAGATGTTGTCAATGAAAATCATCCTCCCCATCGGTGATACATCATGTGATATTTACAAATAGAATAGTTTCCCACCATTTGATCTATTTCTTTCATTTATGAAGGATTTCTGGATGGGTTTTCAGGTGCCTTACAGTTGAAAAACTGCATGCCTAGGGGTGTTTATCTAGATACCACCACATAACCAATGGTTGTCTGGAGCGATTTCCCTAGAGTAGAAGTATTGTCAAAAGTATTTGTGCTATACCTTTCATAGGTTATCTGTTATGCCTATATTCTTCATGTGATCTCATGATGGTCATGTGATTGTGCATTCCTTGGAATCTTACACAATCCATTTGTCTCAACAACCTTCAATGTCCTTTTATTTTATGGAGAGTGTAATATCTATATTCAAATATTTCTTCCTTTTTTAATTTTTTAAAGATCAATTGAGGGGATTCAATAAATTCCCCCACCCATATGGGTGATATCCATTGGGGCAATGGATTGGTTCTAATGAAAGTAAATTCCCACCTGATTCTTTGGTATTGTCGTGAATCGGTGTATTGGGTGATGTTTGTTCTACTAGGTGACGCTTGGTATTATGTGAAATTCAATATATATTGGGGGGAATATATACTTTCATTTCACTTTCTAATACTTCTCCAGAGGCCTCTCTCCTCACCTTTGTTATGTGCCTTTTTCACAATACTTGATCATGAGGCCTGTTCATGAGCATAAATTCATTAGAACTGTCCCACAAGACCACTTTTTCTTAGGTTCTCAATAAAACCAACTACAACATTACTTCATTAATTGATTGAACATAAAAAATGCGGATGTGACTTTCTATTAGGGTTTTATATTGGA
This sequence comes from Viscum album, assembly GCA_963277665.1. Taxonomy (NCBI): domain Eukaryota; kingdom Viridiplantae; phylum Streptophyta; class Magnoliopsida; order Santalales; family Viscaceae; genus Viscum; species Viscum album. Next base: position 1,889,374,448 of record OY728165.1, on the reverse strand, counting down.
TATTTCATCTTGATTACATGATCCATTGACCATTATACAACTTGTGTGACCATGTTAAGGTAAAACGATTGTGAGCCTTCAAGGGGTCATGTGATTATGAAATTCCCTATTTCATAGAAGGATAATTTAGAAAGGTACATATCCAAGAGGGGGAGTTCCATTTATTTTGTAGAATCTAATAGGATTGGCGAGGGTAGCTTGTATTTACCAAGGTTATATGATGGGATTTTCATGCTCTTCCATTATTGTGGGACAAATCGATGTTGTGATGTTGTTTAGGTAATTTTATCTCGTACTATTTATCATTATAGTTTAGGTTATTTTTGCTCAGAACTATTACTACTTTACATTATGTTATTTCAGCACAGAAATGTTGTTTCTTAAGTTTATGTCCTTTTATCCTAGGCCTCATATTGATATAGTGTAGGGTATTATAGCTCAGACCTAATGTTGATCTAGTTTTGGATATTTTAGATTGGACCTTATGTTCCTTTAGTTTATGGTGTTTTAGCTTGGACCTTATATTTCATTAGTTTAGGTTATTTTAGATTGGACATTATGTTTTGTTATTTTAGGTTATTTTAGCTTGGAATGGATATCGTTGATCATGTAATATGGTGGAGACATGCTATGAGTGACCCAAAACACTCAAGGATGTTGAGATCTACCATGGTGTTTCTAAGGATCACAAGGATCTGAATGACATTTTTTAAGAGTAATTCATTTGGTTGATGACCATAGGTGCATATACAAGAGCCATAGTCATACATTCATAGTCATGTAAAGGTTCTCTTAATGTCAGGTATCTTTTCCAGCTGGTATGGAAGATTTATGGAAGTAATATCTATTTAGGGTAGAAGTACTAGGAATGTTAGGTCTTCCTACATATTAGGAATATGGGTGATTTATGTCATAACCCGAAATATTGACTAGTGTATATTAGATAGGGAAGACATACCATGTATGTCCCGTGATATCCTAAGATTCAAGGTTTGGATGCGGTGTTTCCAGGGCTCAAAAGGATTGAAGCTACTTTATGAAAAGGAGGAGAAGCCTTGTGTTGGTGGGTGAAGGCCCTTATGTAGTGGTATTAGGGTAAAGAAAAAGATTTTATACACTCTTTCATGAGGGACATCAAATATTCATGATGATTAAAACATCCATATGGTGAATTTGGGTATGGAGGAAAGCTATCTAGGAAGGATTATGGCATCCTAGGGCATTTCAAAAATTGAATTATGAAGCTCAATCCCAATATCTATTGCTTTTGAATAATGATATGTGGTTCATAAAATTTTCATGAATGGAGTGCTACATTCCATCCTTGAGAAAGGGTATAAAATATGGAGACACAATGTTGAGGATGTTGAATCTTCTCAGATAGTTTGGTATGGAAAGATTAAGTCATGGTCACAAGTTCTTAGATTAGAAGGATGATATGGGGGTGTAGTTGGGGTTTGGATTAGTGGTAAGCACCCCGTAATCCTACATGAAAAATGGGGGTTCAAAACCCATTGGGCACAAGTACTGTAGCAGTACTATAGCGGTACTGTAGTAGTGGCTATACTGTAGATCGGCGGGTGCTGTAGCGGCAGCAGGGCACTGTAGCAGCGGCGATACTGTGCAGTACTGTAGCTGTCGGGTTACTATTCACAGAATTGAAATGGGGCCAAAAAATTGGGCCTATGGGCTATATAACGGGCTACAAGCCCACTAGGCCTTTGGGATATGTAATGGGTCTCCCTCTACCCATTTAAAAGAGGTATTTGATTTGCATTAATAATAAAATGAGGCTTCGGCCCTAACCTTTAAAAAAAAGGATGATATGGGATATTCATACTAGAAGTAGTTTTGACATAGTAATGTTTTTAGTGTTTCTGTGGTGATTTTAGGGCTCAAAATGGTTGGAATTTCCTTTTACAGAGTGATGCATTTGGTTGGTGACCATAGGAGCATATGCATGAGCCATATACTTACATGCATAGTCAAGAAAAGGGCCCATTTATGTCGGATATCCATTCCAATAAACATGGAAGATTTAAAAGGACTTGATATACCTAAATAATGGAGTTTTATTTGAAGAAATTTTTATATCCAAGAAGGGTTTGTGAACCCAAAAAATTGTGTCACCACATAGAGAACATACTCTCATGGTGGGGATATGTAAAAAATCATTACTCTAAATTTTTCTACAACCAAAGGTTCAAGAGTTCATATCATATATTTAACTAGTAATATAGTGTATACCCTATGAACTTTATGAATTGTTTATTTTTTCCAACATTTTTCTTAAACATTTAAGATGAAGATTTTAGCGAATGAAGACATGAATTTTTATCAAGCATTCCTTTGTGGGTTTTAAACCTAGAATATATTGTATATCTTTCACTGGAAGTTTAAGATCTTGGTATTTAGATCATTATAGGCTATAGTTTAAGTTGGTATAGATTTTACAAAATCATAAGAATATTAAGGTTGTGATGCAGATGGACTGAATGTGGAGGATTGTGCACATTTGCATAATTAGGATTCATAGGGTTAAGATTACATCATTATCCTACTGAGAGGGGGATGAGAATATTTAAAATCATGGATTCAGGCTCTTTGGTCATGAGTAATGATATGGGACAGTCATACAAGGAGTAGTTTAGATCAAACTGAGGTGTTGAGTTTGGGCATGGTGATGATATGACTCAAAAGAATTTCAATTTCCATTTTGTAAAGTGTAGGGTTTGGTTAAAGACCATAGGCCCATATGTGTGAGACATAATAATATATTTATAGTTAATAAAATGGCCCCTTTAATATTATTATACTTTCCATGGTCCATTTATTATTTATGTAAACTTGAGGCATTTGAGTCGTGAAGTGTGATTTATAGATGGGGGTAATTTAAAGGATGATTGACGTACCTTGTACCGTAGTTGACCAGGGTAAGGCTCTTGAAGTCACTTGATAGGGGATGAAAGAATGGATTATGGTATCAATAGTTTATTTTCATGTTGTGGGGATATTTTCCATGTGGTTTAACGTCATTTGGTAAGAATGTTTTTTATGTAATTCAACATCATGTGGTAAAGTCATTTGACAGACATTTTAACAACATGAGGTAAGGAAATTTACCATGCAGTTTAACATCTCATGGTAAAGATTTTGGAAGCTGATATGAAAAGATAATGTACAATATATTACATTGACAAACAATTTGTATTTAGATATGGATCATACGTAGGAAAAATGAGCATGTGTGACTCGGTCCTTGTCTAGACATCATTATGTATCCTATGATGATACGAATCAAAACACATATTTATGAGATGACATGAAGGAAAAAAATGTGGTGGATGGGCCTGAGGGTGGAAGTATGAGCGTCATTGCATACCTCATGAAAATTAGAATCAAGCCATAATTAGTTCATCGAGAATGAGCTTCCAACACAAGTCCAGCCTATACGAATAGATGGTTTATTTTTATATTATTAATTAATATTCTTAGGATTGAAAATTTGGGAATCAAAATGTATAATTTGATGTCAGAAATCATGTCACACAAAGTTATTCAATGCTGGTTTGGTAGGATACTAACACCAACAATGGTTGTCCTCTCAGGTGAGGTCCACTGAAATGTACATTTTTATGTTATGTAAGGTACATCAACCATTATGTTAAACATTATGCAATGAGGACTCATGGTATTCCTTTTATGTTCATGTATTTATGACCATGATGTAATTTTCATAAGCTTCCATGCCTTTTTTATAGTGAAAACCTTACGAAAATTACTAAGATCATGTGAGCTACGCTCGATGTGAGAAATATAAAATTCCAAGGGTTACACTAACTATGCAGATAAAATTAAGTATAGGTTAGGGGAATTTTTCATCATTTGATGGCTAGAAAATGATATATAATCATGGAGTCCCTAGTTATGAAATTGAAAATGAGAATCAATCCATACATAGTTCTAGAGAACCTAGCAGTTTAATTTTATGTAGAAAGGAAATATTACATGTAGTTTTAACTTCCTACAGTAAGGACATAAAGAAATTGATGTCAATGGGGATGGATTTTGTTGTTGGACCCAATAATCTAGGCATGGTAATTACCTTGTTTTAGATTATGGAAATAATAAATCCACACATAGTTCTTAAACATTGTGCAGTTTAATGCCATGTGTCATGGTCATTGGGTCACATAACATGAAAAAGAGGTAAGATTTGGGATCCAAGTAGATTTATATCATATGGTAAGAAAATATTCCATGTAGTTTAATTTCATATTGTAAGGAACAACTCCATATAGTTTATCATCATGTGGTTATGAAGTTTAGTGTCATGCAGTTTAAAGTCATGATGTCTAGACTGGATGTGCTACGTATTTTATTGTCTAACTATTGGGAAAAATCCTTATAGTTCAATGTCTCGTGGTTAGGATGTAGTGTTGAGGATTTTACTGATATGTATTCCCTTTCTGATAAAATTACTGAAAATTATTTCTTTATAAATCTCGTATTCATGGGGGGTGTAACATGGTTCACATCCATTGTGTCCATGAGTAAGATCCATTGTGGTAGACCTTATATATGATGTAAGGACCTTCCCATTAAGGTTACAGATTCAGAGGCTTCTTCCCTGGTATCATTGGGGTTCTGAGATCCAACATAATTTCTCCTTAGAGGAATAAACGGAGGAAAACCTTTTTATTGAAAAACCACCAAATCTGATTCTAATAGACCTAATGGTTGTGCAATGTGTGAAACCTATTCTCATCAATACATTCAAAATTTTCCATTTTCTTATGTGATTTCACATCATATAAGAGTTTTCTGAAAATAGATATTCTGAGTGATGGTTATTATACTTTTATAGGCAACAATACCTCAGTTCCATACACCAATGAGTATAGCATTTCTTGTGTTGTAGTATGCATGGAGGTACAATATTCCCATAAAGCATGAAGGATCTTTCCTGGTGAATATTTCTTAGCCTTTTTCACAATATTCTATATTATATTTGACATAGTCTTATTGAAGGCCTCTATCTTTCTATTTTCTGTTTATGATAGTGATATGAGTGATTAGACTCAATATTGTATTCCTTGTACAATTTCTTTAATTATATATAATAGAAGTTGGTTCCATTGTCCATCATTATTTTGTGAGGGACCCAAAACCTAGTTATGATATGTGATTTTATGATTCTGATTATGTTCTTAATCCGAACATCTTTTATGGGTATTTCCTCATCCCAATTAGATAATTATTCAGTAGCAGTAATGATGTAATTGAACTTCTTAGATGTGGCTGAGGGATATAGTCTCCCAATAAAAATTTCCCAAATGGAAAACATACATGAATATTTAGTTGTATGTAGTAATTCTTGGGGTTGGTGTATGATTTTTTCAGAGATATTACACACATGTAATTTCATGGAGAATTCCATTAAATCTTGTATCATTTTTTACTATTAATATCCCAACCTCTTAATTTGGTGGGAGATCCTGGACCCAGATTGATGGGTGTTGTAAGATCCTTCATGAACTTCTTCCATCATGGGAAAAATATCTTCTTCTAATATGAATCTAGGTAGGATTCCATCGAAGTCACTGTTGGCACAAAACATTGTGATACTGAAGACAAAAAACCAATATAGAAAAAGTTCTGGCTCTTGTGAAGTTAATTGGGAGTGCTTTGGTCCCCAAAGACCCTTATATTCATCCAAGGGTTTGGTTTTGTGAACCTCCTCTACATAGATCCTTAGACACAATGACTGCAAACAACCCTGATGGTATCTTTTTGATTTTGACAAGAATCGTGAACCTCTATGAGGCTGGATGATAGTACCTTTGCGAGTCAGAATAAGACTAATAGAGGCTTGCCACTCCATGGAATCCATTTTATTTCATGGAATCCAGGATTTCTTTATAGTAATCCCCACAACTATTGTGAACCCTCATTTCCTAAAAATAGGTGGTTCACAGACTCAAAACAATTTGTTTCCCTCACCTTTCACCTTCCCATATCCTATTTAGTAAAGCTTCCAAGCATTGAAAACCTAAAAGAAAAATGGATCACCCAAGGTACTTAAGCATCACAAACGACACTTTCCTTTTTTATTCTTAGACTCAAAGTATTGTAGAGATTCCCTTCACAAATTTCTCCACCCTTTGGGAAGTAGGGATACCCTTTGGGTCACTTGAGGTTCTGCAAAGCATTAATCCTTCACTGAGAACTCTCTTAAGAATAATATTTATGATATGGTGGGTTCAAGCTCTATATGGGTGTTGGCTTCGCCAAGTACCATCCATTATTGAAGCACACTTCCTTTATAATTCTCTTCTTGGTGAGACTCATAGATTCAAAAACCCATTTTTTTGTGTGGCCCTCCAGGCTTGTGAGAAGTGATTTCATGTTCCCTCATGTGGTGTCCCATGTTGTGTTCCGTTTCCTACTGGTTCTTCTCATTTGTATGATAACAACTATTTCTTCTTCACATATCTATGCTAATGTGGACCCCTCAATTTACTACTCCTCCACCTCTCTCCCAAATAGAATTTTTGGTGTCTTCCCTTCACCAAGGATTAAGGAGAACCAGTCATGGAAGTCCACGGGGTGAGGAGTGAGTCCTCCTATTCCGAGCTGTAGGATTTTAAAATTCTAAGCATTCCACGTACTCAATACATGATGTTAAAATGTGATTGTAAAATGTGTGGAAGTCCTGAGAGGATCACTGAGAGGATGAGACTGGGAACCCTTTTCCTGCCCCTTTTCAATCTGACTTCTCTATCCCTTTGGGCTCTATCACCAATTTCTCCTTATACAGTCTTCACATAAGCCCCAAAATCCACCATTATAGGGTGCTCTATGATTAATTGACATGGAATGATACCTTCATCCAATAAAATAGCTTCCTTCTCATATAGAAAAAAAATTATCAGGCACCACCCCATGGATTAAGTCTAAATCTATACCTCTATGGTCTCCTTCAACGTGACGACCCGTACCATCTCTCATGGCCACACCCTTCACGACATGATCATCAGGTCTACTATTAACTATTATTTCTCACACCAAGCAAGACTCGTGTGATCTTAGAGTGTAACTGAAACCATCACATCCTATTGAGATGCTAACCATGTGTAAGACCCAACACGTCTTCGGGTTGTTAGCTAGGTTTTCTACCTAATCCCATGCCCCTGTCATCAATCTATGTGGACTTTGATCCCTTCCTTCTAAGTAGTGTACACAAGAATCCTCTATGAGGTGCAATACCATCACTCCAAAAAACCCTTTTGTTCCATACATTTCACTTTGGTTCACATGTCCTGTATGATGTTAAACTACATGCTCTAAGCTACAAGGGTTTTGATCCCTTTTGGGTACATATGAAGCCTATTTGAGGCTTAATACCAACCAATGGTAAACTATGGTGCTCCCTCTTAGGGATTTACCCTCATGATGTAAACTGTTCCCTTTTGTGGGAACATCTTCTAGCTCCACCTCCCTATGGTGATTTAATCCATCCTCTTGGGATGATAACCATACATAAGCCCTAACATGACATCGGGCTATAGGACATGTGTTCTCCAGATTCTATGCCTCATTTTTGAACTACATCTACACTAATTCTAGGTATCTTCGGTACGTAGGAATCATTATCAAGGTTCAATAACATCACTCACTTACATCCTGATATTTCTCCTGGGTCATTAGTTCTCGAGAGGGTCATTCCACAACCTAGAGGTTCCTTTTCCTTCAGGTCCCCACCCATGCGCTTTATTCTCTTGAGTCTCCTCCTTAGGTGTCTCAACACCCCATAAAAACTATATGGAATTTAATTCCCAGTAACAATGGTATATAGAAAACCTCCCCAAGGATCAAGCCCAACACTGGCCTCTTCACTTCAGTTGCATTTCATCCATTTCATAACTTCATTAAAAACCTTCATCATCCATCCTAATTCTTACCTGATCCACCACATTCTGATATGATTATTCCATTAATCTTAGCTTCCTCGGCACATCAACCCCATGTATCCCATTGCTACACCTATTAGCACCTGGGAAGCTAAACATGCATAAGCCCTGCACAATCCATATCTATCCAACCGAGAGTGCCCCTCTAGCGACGGGAAGCTAGTAATTTGTATGCCCCAATACACCCCTTAAAACTATGTGGGTTTTGATTCATGTCTTCTTAATAGGGTAAGTAGGAAACCCTTATGAGGTTTAATCCTAGCCAATGCTATACCATGGTTTCCCCCTAGGTGGGGCCCAACTTCCCTGATCTGTTGTTATTGGTGTCCAGATTTTCCTTCATGCTGTGAAACTATCACCTCATGGGACATGCCACCTTGGGTCAACCCTCATTGGGCCTCCCAATCCACCCATCCAGCAAACCTTTCATGTGAAACTTCCTATGGATGTTCCTATATGATCCACATTCTTTTGTATTATAATCAGTTCAATCCATATTTTCCAGATGTTAAACTCATGACATACACAGTGTTAAACATTGGAATCCAATGAAAACCTCAGATACATGCCTTTGGAATTTGATACCTTATTATCAATATGGTAATTATTGAGTTCTTCACCCTTATGAAACCCTCTAATGAGAAAAAATACAGGTGTTCCAGTGTTTCCGCATCCAGACATGCCATCTAGGCCTAGCGTGACTACTATCATGTCTGAATCATGCAACCCTTACTTAAACCATGGGAACTTCATGACATAAGAAGTGTAATTAATCGGTGTCCATAAAGAAATGGCACCAGGAACATGTTTCACAAACAACCTTTTAGTCTACATGGGACAGCTGGACTAGGCGAAAAATTACGAGGAGGAATCAATGGAAGGAGAGATTGACATCCCATCATCCCATTTAGATCATGGAGTAGAAATATTTTAAGAAGTGATAAATTCTACCCACCTATTGAAATATAGAATGTGTGGTACAATGCACCATCAGCGAACATCAACATGCACGCTCAAGCAGGTGCACCCCAGCAAAAATCATCTCAACCAGAAAATGGTGAACCCGACGTGAACTAGTTATCCTCCACCAATGAAGAAGAATAGCGCTCAGGACATCAATAGTTGATCGATTCATCATATATAGATAACTGGTGCTAGGTAGTTCCAAGAAAATAGTGGTCCTAGAATAAAACTCACCATGATTGGGGTAGTTTATTGTTGGGAATTCTGGTCAGTTGCATTGTCAACATGGATCTCTCTCTCAATCCATTGAAGACTGAACAACACTAGAGAATTGGAAATTTCTTTCCTAATATAAATACTTATGGCTGAACCTTCCTTATTTATTAGACCCAATATATAGGAAAATAGTATCACCCCACCCACAGGCCATGGGTAAGAGGAATAATAATGTAGCAATCTTGTACGACTCTACCTTTACTATGGAATCATCCATGGAAACAACTGTCTGGTAGCCATAGCATATATCACCACCCAAAATAGTGAAATTGGGGGTGATGGAAACTCATATTCAATGATATGAGCAAGAGGGCATCATTACCACAAGTTATATGGCCCTCTAGGACCTAGAGGATTTTGTGCCTTGTCATCACTACTACCCCCAATGGTCTTACAGCGAGCCCCTGCACCCCACTCTAACATTCAACTATTTAGAGAGCCTCTCATGGAATGCGCCTATGAATCATTTCCCTACACCAACTAGGTAAGGGATATCAGAGTCATCTCAATGATTAATACCATCAAGGAGCCTCCATGTAGTACTCCTACCAGGCCACATCAACGCCACCAATTACCAACCCTTCAAGTTGATGAAAAGGTGGCCTACATGGTTGCACCTCTGACTCTAATCTAGCTAACCCAATGTCAACATTGGGTATATGTTAAAAAATATGACAATCATGGGGAATCATCTTCTACAACATTAGTGTCACATTCCACCAGCGATGCATACAATCAGTTCCCTATTTTCACATAAAAGGGAAACTTTTATGCCTGACCTAGATTGAGGCCTCTGCCACCCCACGAGAAAGATGGGTTGACTATTTCAATCTGAAAAGTTAACGGAAACATCATGGTATGACCCATAATGATGATATTCAATACTTAGGACCTCCTCATACCATCTTCAGTCATAGCGGAGGTCCTCCCCACTCCTGTGCTCAGCGTGCAGTTCCTCCCCATGTCACCAGCATCAGAAAAAGTGGAGGTCCTCCCCATCTTATTGACACCCATCACGGAGGTCCTCCCTAGGCCTGTAACCCTAGTTATGGAGGTTTTCCCTATATCATTTGTTATCAACATTGAGATCCTTGAAACGCGTGGCCAATTTTCGCCTATCGACCAGTCAAGGTTCTGGTGCTCTGCTAATGTGTATAGCAGCACTCGGGTCGAATCCTCGGTGATGATACTTTGTAATAGTCGTTTGTTTTTAGTTGATTGTATTTTGATTGGTGGGGTTTGTTTGCAGAGCTAAATTGAAATGTTTGGTTTTTTATTCATGATTTATCAAATATATGAAGATTTGGGTGAGTTCATTTTTGGGGAGTTAAGCTTGTGATATCCTTGATCCTTGCTTTTTATTGCATTAAATTAACACACAGGTCATAAGTTGACGTTGATTGGAATTCCTAAGTGTTAAGACTTTAATCCAAGGATTAACATAACTTAGGGTTCTAATCTCAATCAAAAATTATTTATGTTAGTGTATTTAGGGTTCCAATAATCCATGGAAACCACTTTTTAAACAAAACATATCATTAATCCATGACATATTAAGTTTAACATACACAATATTAATTTAAAGAATACTCAGCGAGCAAAAACTCTCAATAACTTAACATCCCCAAATTATAACTCACCCCAATGGTAGATTTACTCATCCATTAGGATTGTTTATAATCTGGGTTTAATGTTTATGGTGATGATTTAAAAATATTATAAAAATAAAGGGACAAGAAAAGAGTAGTGTGCCGAACACACACACGAAAAATTTTGAGAATCAAAAATGGAATTTCGATTGAATGAGGAAGCAAAATAAGGGACTTTAATTTAAAATGATTCAAACTATTTTAATACCATTAATATTATACTACATAAGGTGGAAAATAATAAGAGGTATTGAATAAGAAACAAGAACTAAAATTTGATTGAAATGAAAACAAAGTTACACAATTACAATTGAAAGCAAACATAAACAAACATGAAAGAGAAGTGGAGGAGAGGTCTCTCGAGTTGAAAAAAGATCAAATCATATCCTCCAAGAAACTTTTCAAGGCTCTGGTAATTCCAAACCTCCTTCTTAAGTGCTGAAGTTCCAACCTCTTGGAATGAGATGAGGAGGTGTATTTATAGCCCAATGTTGTGGGCTGTTTGCATTCCAAAATTGTCCCTCCACTTGAACTGCAGATTTACCAATCTAGACAGATGAATCACGAGATGGTGTATTCTTAAAGTATTTATATATGGATTTATTATGTCCACCCTCAAAATTTGGCCTCCTATATACTTTTTTAGCCAAAGTTATGGCGGTTTAAATAAATAATGTCATTCTGTCTATTTCAATCCAGACTTTTCAATGGCCGAAATGTGAATGGGTTTATTCATAGTAAGATGCCCTCAAATAAAAATAATTTCTTCAACAATGTTTTCCACCTATATCGTGGATTTCACATGGAAAAATCTCAGCCTGCATGGATGTATAAATCAGGAGAAAAGTCAACATTTGTGTGCTGATTTAAATTCCCGGCCAAAATGGTGGGCTGAGTTTAAATGAATCAGTTGGGCCCCTTTTACTTAGATTTGGGACTTGAAATTTTTATCCAAGATGACATGTAGTGTCTCCCGAATTATGGTGGAGAATTAATGTTTTTGGACTTCTGTATTGAGCCCAGTAAATTAATCTTCAAGGCTGGTCCAGTTTGTTCACAGATTCATTGGGCCTTCTTGTGTGGTCCATATGACCCTTCAAATGGCAGAATTGTCTTATGATCCCTTCTAATTAAATGTTTTATATTGAACTATGAATCCTAAAAAACAAGAACCAAACAATTTGGATCATCAGGGTGAGAGTTGTAAATAAAATAGTAAACTGACTCAATTGGACTACTTCTAAAAATGCTCAAAAATTATACTTAGTATTAAAACATTAATATTTCACACAAATTATGCACATTTCATATAAAATAAGTAAAGGAAGTATATATTAAGTCATGGAAATATTAATAACATCAAATCCCCCACACTTAGTTTTGTGCATGTCCTCATGTGCAACAAATATAAAAACATGATAAAATCATTTTCACTCACCAACAAATATTAAAATTTTGTTTTCTTCAATTAGGGGAGGTTTAGACTATTTCACTAATCCATTTTGAAATCCACCACAAGCTGTTACAGAAACAATGTTTCAAAAATAATTCATTTTTACATTCTCAAATTTAGAAATGGAAATTGTGGACACTCAAAACTCACACCTCTCAAGATGATAAAATTCATTTGTGGAGGTTCACTCCTTCACCAACCAAAAGTGAAAATCTTAGAGTTTGAAAGAGATCTCAGCTTCCAATACCTATCCAAAGTGAACAATAATCAAGCGGTCTTTTTAATGGGTTTTTTTTTGTGGATATGGGATGGTAGAAATATAATGTCCAAGAGAGAGAAGAAGAGGGTTAAAACACCAACATAGAAAAAGTAGTGCACATTTTTTTGAAATAAAACATGGAAGGAAATGAAAACACATATTTACAAGGGAATGATTGTGTGAAGAAATACACAATAGAGGAAGAAAATATAAAGGTAATGAGAAGATGGAATATTTACAAAACACAAAACTTCTCCTAATAATAATATAATTCAAGTGTTCTTTTTTTTCTTTTCCTTTTTTTCTTTGTTTTTTCAAAAGTTGACCTTGAAATAGATCTCACAATCATATCCCAACCCATGATTGATATCCTCATGACACTAATTGTAATAGTTATAATAAGATAAAAGGTTTAGGAAGAGTGATTTTTGACCTACCCAAGACACAACCCATTTTTTCAAAAAAAAATTTGATTTTTTTCATCATTTTTGATTTTTTTTGAACACTTGTCAATAACATTTACAAAATTACATAAATTGGAGTACATTACATTCCCTAAAACACACTGAATGACAACCTCTCCCCCACACTGAAATGGATTCTTGCCCTCAAGCAGATGATAACTCGTTAAAAATCAATAATGGGGTACCCAAATAATGAAATCCATTACCCCCACACTTAAATTTAAAAAAATTATGCATTGAAAATCCATGTTGATATTGGGTGGGAAAATGTATTGGGATTGTATTGTGGCTATTATATAAAAGTTTTTTATAGGCTCGAAGGGGCTTTCAAAAGCAGGATTAATTTAAGGGAAATGGGAGGCTATTTGGCTATTTTGATTCTCATGTGGTTTAGAAAATGCCTCTATCATATTAATGCACACTAAGGTAGGAAATTCAGCTCAAAGGTCCAGAAACTCAAGACTCACAAATGGGGGTGAAAACACTCATTTTTAAAAGATTTCCATAGGTGGCCTTGGCATGAAATCAAATGTTGTTCCTCACAGTTTGCGAAAATCATTTTCCAAATAAAAAATTGATCACTCAAGATTTGTTAATTTTGACAGAAACTTCTTTATCCAAAGTCATGATGAAAATAAAAAAAAATTAGATGAAAACATCTCTGTTAACTCCCCAAAAATGGTTGGACAAAATTTCAAAACTCTATGGTGAGTAAGCATGACTCATAATTTTCTTGTATTTTTTAAGTGATTGTTTTTTTTTTGTTTTTTTGTTTTTTAGATTTTTGTTTTGGTTTTTTATAAAGATACACCCACACAAAAGAGAAAGTGAAAAATAAAGGTTTTGATAAATAAATTGGTAAAAATGAAAGAAAGAGGAAGGAGAAGAAAGAGGTAGAGAGAGGAAGAGATAGAGAGAGAGTTAAATGGAAAGAGGTGCCCATGGTTTGGATTTGGTGGGTCGCCATCTCCATCTTGTGGTAGGTCGGATAGAGAATTTGGGGATCCAGCGGAAGTCGATGTTTATCCAGGATTGTGCATCCTCTCATGGTGATGCTTTAACCGATGTCCATTAACCGTGAATGTCCTTTTGGAAGAGGGGTCTTGGACTTGCACTGCACCAAATGGGTAAACATTAGTAATAACAAAAGGACCTTCCCAACGAGAATTAATATTACCTGGGTGAAGACGAAATCGATAATTGAAGAGCATTGCCTTTTCACCTTCATGAAATACCTTTCTCGGGATGTGTTTGTCATGGAGTACCTTAGACTTTTTTTGTATATATTGGAATTCTCATAGGATTCAAGTCGAAGATCCTCCAGTTCAGCTAATTGCAATAATATTTCTTCACCAGATTATTCACAATCAAAATTACAAGTTTTCACAGCCCAAAAAGACTTATGTTGGATTTCAACTGGTAGATGACATGCTTTACCAAAAACTAGCCTAAAATGAGACATCCCAATGTGTGTTTTATAGGCAGTTCGATAATCCCAAAGTGCTTCACCATGTCTTTTAGGCCAGTCTTTTCTGGTGGGTTTTACAATTCTCTCAAGCACTCTTTTCACTTCTCTATTAGAAAGTTCAGTCATACCATTTGTTTGGGGGTGATATGCAGTTGAAGTTTTATGAACAACCTCATTATTTTTCAAAAGAGATTCCATGGTTTTATTACAAAAATGGGTTCCTAAGTCACTTATCAAGGCACGAGGTGTGCCAAATCTATGGAAGATGTGTGTCTTTAGGAACTCACTTACAGTATGTGAATCATCCTTTCTAGTGGGTTTGGCCTTGACACACCTAGAAACATAATCAACTATAAGAAGGATGTATGAGAATCCATTGGAAGGGGGAAATGGTCCCATGAAATCGATACCCCAAACATCGAAGATCTCACAGAAAATTAAAGGATTTTGGAGCATTTCATTTCTCTTTGAAATTGTGCCAAACTTTTGTCAAGTGGGACATGATTGACAGAACTCATGTGAGTCCTTGAAGAGTGAATGCCAGAAGAATCCAGAGTCTAGGACCTTTCAGGAGGTCCTTTGTGGTCCAAAGTGGCCACCACTAGGCATTGAGTGACAGAATTCTAAAATAGAGGAATGTTCATCTTTATCAACACATCTCTTAATTACCATGTCTTCCCCAGTTTTCCAAAGTTTATTCTCTTCCCAAAAATAGTTTTTTGAATCACTTTTCAACTTCATTTTCTATTCTTTTGAAAAAAAATCAAGAAAAACACTAGAAACCAAGTAATTTACAATTGGGGCATACCATGGTAACTTTGGAGTGAGAGATGAAAGGTGCTCAGTGGGGAATTCAGGATTGATGATTTCAGAATGAGAAGAATTAGAAATTATACTCAAGTGATCAGCCACAGGGTTTCCTTTTCCTGGTCTACCTTTTATTTCAATGTCAAACTCTTGAAGCATTATGATCCATCTTATTAGCCTTGGTTTGGAATCACTTTTCTTGAGTAAGAACTTTATAGCAGAATGGTCTGTGAAGATGATGATTTTTGCACCTAATAGATAGGACTAGAATTTATCTAAGGCAAAAACCACTGTTAAAAGTTCCTTTTCAGTGACAATGTAGTGAGATTTAATTTCATCTAATGTTTTTTAGGCATAATAGATGACATGAGGAATATTTTCTCTTCTTTGACCAAGAACAGCCCCAACATCTCTATCAGAAGCATCGCATATCAATTCAAAGGTTAAGGACCAATTTGGGGGTGGGATTATCGGGGCAGATGTAAGAGCAGTTTTGAGTTCAATGAAGGCTCTCTTGAAAACCTCATCAAAATGGAAAGCGACATCATTTTGGAGAAAACGAGTGAGTGGGAGGGAAATTTTACTGTAGTTATGGATGAATCGCCGATAGAAACCAGCATGACCGAGGAATGAATGGATGTCTTTAACAGAGTTGGGTTCAGGAAGTGATTGGATCACTTCAATTTTGTCAGGATCGACTTCAATACCATATTTTGAAACTATGTTCCCTAGAACAATCCCATTTGCAACCATGAAGTGACATTTTTCAAAATTTAACAGAAGGTTACACTTGACACACTTTTGAAGTACTAGAGAGAGTGAATGCAAGCACGACTCAAATGACTCACCATAAATGGTGAAGTCATCCATGAAGTCTTCCATGCAATTTTCAATGAATTCTGAAAATATACTCATCGTACACCTCTGGAATGTTGCAGGATCATTACAAAGGCCAAAAGGCATTCATCTATATGCATATGTTCCAAAGGGGCATGTGAAAGTAGTATTTTCTTGGTCCTTAGGTGCGATTGGGATTTGGAAGTAGCCAGTGTATCCATCAAGAAATCAATAGTGTAAATTTATGGCTAATCATTATAGCATTTGATCAAGGAATGGAAGAGGGTAGTGATCTTTTCAGGTTTCAACATTCAATTTTCTATATTCAATGCACACACGCCATTTGTTCTTCACTCGAGTTGTGACTACCTCCCCATGTTCATTGGTGACAATAGTTATCCCACCCTTCTTAGGTATAACTTGAATTGGACTAACCCATTCACTATCAGAAATTGGGTAGATAATACCCGCTTGAAGAAGATTGGTGATCTCTTCCCTAACTACCTCAAGTATGAGTGGATTGAGTCTTCTATGTGGTTATCTAATTGGTTTGGATGACTCCTCAAGATGGATGTGATGCATGAAAAGGGCAGGGTTGATTCCTAGTATGTCATATAGGGTACAACCTAAGGCCTTTTTGTTTTCCCTTAACACTTGAACAAGTTTGGACTTGGTTTCAGTAAGTGTGGTAGAGATAATGACCTGATATGAGTGATCATGGAAGAGGAATGCATATTTCAGGTGTGCAGGAGGAAGTTTCAGATCAGTCTCATTTTTATTTGTGGGTTAGAAAACTCAGGAATGGAGGAAGGGACATCAGTTTCTTCAAATTCATTCTCCTTAATACTTTCCAAGGTGGAGCAGTAGAGATCATAATTGATGTGGGATTCAAGAGAGTTTTCAAGATCCTCTAGATTGATAGAGTCTTTGAATGAAAGGTCCACATCAACTTCACCATTTATGACTTTGTTAATCATGGTGTAGATTTCACAAGATCCTTTGTCATTATAACATGAAGAACATGGTGGATTGGGGTTCGATTGACTCTTAGAAGTTTCCTTAGAAGCATGGATTGAGAATGGAGAGTGATCCTTAGATGGGTATCGTATGGCTTGGAAAATGTTGAATTTGACCAGTTGGTCACCGAATTCCATGGATAAGATACATGAATGGACATCAATCTTAGTTCTCGTAGTCATGAGGAATGTCCTTCCTAGAATTAGGGGAGATCGAGAAGAGTTCGTCTCACCTTCCATGTCATGGACATAGAAATCAGCAGGTAAGATAACATCATTGACTCAGACAAGGACATCCTCAATTATTCCCTCGGGACTGGATGTGCTTCGATTGCCCAATTGAATGACAACACTCATTAGATTTAAGGGGCCTAGAGCAATGTTGGAGAATATGGATTTGGTCATGACATTAATTGAGTCTCCTAGGTCTATGAGTGCATCATCAAAGTTTGAACATCCAATTTGGCATGGAACTGTAAAGGTCCCTGGATCTTTGCACTTAATGGGTATGGACTCTTGGGTTGAAACATTTTTGAAGGTCCTAAGTTGCCTCTTGTGGGTACACAACTCCTTGAGAAACTTGGCATACTTAGAAATTTTTTTATGGCCTCTAAGAGGGGAATGTTGACTTCAACACGTCTAAATATGTCGAGCATTTCAGGATCTGGTTCAAAGGACTTCCTTGGTTTAGAAAAAGCTTGAGGAAAAGGAATTAGATTCCTAAGTGGAATTTAAGGAGGTGAGGGAATGGTTTTAGGTTCCTTATCAAGTTTCTTTTTATTTTCATTTTCTAGGTCAACACTCAAAGGAGGGTTGGAGGACTTATCTTGAGGCATAGCAATTTTCTTTCCCGATCTAAGTTCAATTTCACTTACATTACCCTTGGGGTTGGGTAATGGTTGTGTTGGGAGTTGGGAAGAATTGGATGGTTGTTGCTGACTAAGGTGGGATGCAAGTTGACCAATTTGGGTTTCAATGTTATTGAGGCTTGAACGGATGAAGGAGGCAAGATCTTCCACTGCAATTTCCCAAGGTTTCTTAGAATAAGAGGCTTGTCCCAGATTGGGATTACTCGGATTTTGGTTATTGGGAAAGTGATTGTATTTGTTTTGGAATTGGGAAGGCTCACTAGGATAATGGAATCCAGGAGGAGGATTGTTCCTTTGATGTTGAGGTATAAAAGGATAAGGCTGTTGGAAGTTACCAACACCTTGACCATATTGAAACTGGTTTGGGTTTTGAGGAGGGAATTGAGGAGGATGAGATATGGGATTACCATACCTATGGCCTTGGTTATAGGAAGAAGAGAAGGGATCAGAGTGATGTTGATTAAAGTTTCTAACAAACTGACAAGATAGTTGAGGATTGGTGTTCCGTTAAGCATATGTTGCATTAATATCCATTGGTCCAGATGAATCAGATTGATTCTCTTGAAGTTGTGGACATGTGTCAGTTGGATGAGATGGAGAGTTGCAGATTCCATAGTTTTTTATAGGTCCAGGAAACATTGATTGTGAAGAAGACGAGGTTGGGGAATTAGTAGCCACGGCTAGTTGTCGCACAAGACCTGTAAGTTCACTCATCCACTCGGTCATCTTATTCAGCTCAATTGATTGATTATCTTGGTATTGTTTGACTTGAGCATGTGCTCGAGTATGGAATTGTTGTGTGTTTTCAGCCATGTTACTTATGAGATCTCTTGCTGCTGAAGGAGTTTTATCAATAAGAGCACCGCCACTTGCGGCATCTATGAGAGTTCTCTCCATATCCAATAACCCCTCATAGAAGTATTGGATCAAGAATTGGTCAAGGATTTGATGGTGTGGACAGGTTGCCACAAGCTTTTTGATCCTCTCCCAGTACTCATGGAGTGATTCACTTGGGAATTAATGTATACCACTTATCTCCTTTCGAATAGTAGCAGTACGAGAAGCAGGAAATAATTTCTCTAAGAAGAGTCGCTTCATGTCATTCCATGTGGTTATGGAACCAGGAGGTAGGTAGTAAAGCCATGACTTAGCAGTGTCATCTAGGGAAAAAGGGAATGCTCAAAGTTTTATTTGTTCTTCAGAAACCCCTTGAGGCTTCATGGTAGAGCACGCTACTTGGAACTCTTTAAGATGGAGATGTGGATCCTCACCGGCTAGCCCATGGAAATGAGGAAGAAGATGAATAAAAACCGATTTGAGTTCAAAGTCAGCCTCTATGTTTGGATATTTAATAAAAAGAGGTTGGTAATTCATATCAGGGGTAGAGAGTTCTTTAAGTGTTTGTTCCCTAGGATTGGCCATATCTAATTCAATTGGTTTTACAAGGACTGGTTCTTGAATTATTAGATTATTTCTTATGTTCCTCCTAAGTTGGTGAAGTGTTTGCTCAATTTCAGGGTCAAAAAAATCTGAGGGATTGTTTGGAAGGCTACAGGGCATTCAGAGATATTTTTGAATAAATAGGAATATGGGGTTTTCTTTGTGTTTTTTTCAATGTATGATTTTTAAGAGGAAGATGGGTTTTTCTTTGTGTTTTTTTTCAATTTTTTTAAAAATTTTGTTTTTTTGAGGGGTTTTTTGACAATAACTAGAAATTAATGACTACTTAATGCACCATCCCTGGCAAAGACACCATTTGAAACGTTCGTCCAATTGTCTCCTATCGACCGGTCAAGGTTTAGGTGCTCTGCTAATGTGTATAGCAGCACTCGGGTCGAATCCTCGGTGATGATACTTTGTAATAGTCGTTTGTTTTTAGTTGATTGTATTTTGATTGGTAGGGTTTGTTTTAAGAGATAAATTGAAATATTTGATGGTTGATTCTTGATTTAGAAAATATATGAAGATTTGGGTGAGTTCATTATTGGGGAGTTAAGCTTGGGATATCCTTGATCCTTGCTTTGTATTGCATTAAATTAACACTCATGTCATAGGTTGACGTTGATTGGAATTCCTAAGTGTTAAGACTTTAATCCAATGATTAACTTAACTTAGGGTTCTAATATCAATCAAAAACTATTTTGGTAGTGTATTTAGGGTTCCAATAATCCATGGAAACCACTTGTTAAACAAAACATATCATTAATCCATGACATATTAAGTTTAACATACACAATATTAATTTAAAGAATACTCATCGAGAAAAAACTCTCAATCACTTAACATCCCCGAATTATAACTCACCCCAATGGTAGATTTACTCATCCATTAGTATTTTTGATAATCTGGGTTTAATTTTTATGGTGATGATTTAAAAATATTAGAAAAATAAAGGGACAAGAAAAGAGTAGTGTGCTGAACACACACACGAAAGATTTTGAGAATCAAAAATGGAATTTTGATTGAATGAGGAAGAAAAATAAGGGACTATAATTTAAAATGATTCAAACTATTTTAATAACATTAATATTATAATACATAATTTGTAGAAGAATAAGAGGTATTGAAAAAGAAACAAGCACTAAAATTTGATTGAAATGAAAACAAAGTTACACAATTACAATTGAAAGCAAACATAAACAAACATGAAAGAGAAGTGGAGGAGAGGTCTCTCTTGTTGAAAAAATATCAAAGCATATCCTCCTAGAACCATGTCAAGACTCTAGTAATTCCAAACCTCCTCCTTAAGTGCTGAAGTGCCAACCTCTTAGAATGAGAGGAGGGGGTGTATTTATAGCCCAAGGTTGTGGGCTGTTTGCATTCCAAAATTGTCTCTCCACTTCAACCGTATATTTACCAATCTATACAGATGAATCACAAGTCGGTGTCTTCTTAAAATATGTATATATGGATTTCTTCTGTCCACCCTCAAAATTTGGCCGCCTATAGACTTTTTTAGCCAAATTTATGGTGGTTTTAATAAATATTGTCATTTTGTCTATTTCAATCCAGACTTTTAAATGGTCGAAATGTGAATGGTTTTTTTCATAGTAAGATGCCCTCAAATAAAAATAAGTTCTTCAACAATGTTGGCCGAATATATCGTGGATTTCAAACTAAAAAATCTCATCTTTCATGGATTTCTAAATCAGGAGAAAAGTCAACATTTGTGTGCTGATTTCAATTCCCGGACAAAATGGTGGGCTGAGTTTAAATGAATCAGTTGGCCCCCTTGTACTTGTATTTGGAACTTGAAATTTTTTTCTAAGATGACATGTAGTGTCCCCCGAATTATAGTGGATAATTAATTTATTTGGACTTCTGTATTGAGCCCCATAAATCTATCTTGAAGGCTGGTCCATTTTGTTCACCGATTCATTGGGCTTTCTTGTGTGGTCCATATGACCCTTAAAATGGCAGAATTGTCTTATTATCCCTTCTAATGATATGTTGTATATTGAACTATGAATCCTAAAAAATAATAAATAAACAATTTGGATCATCAGGGTGAGAGTTATAAATAAAATAGTAAACTGAATCAATTGGACTACTTCTAAAAATGCTCAAATATTATACTTAGTATTAAAACATTAATATTTCACACAAATTATGCACATTTCATATAAAATAAGTAAAGGGATTATATAATAAGTAATGAAAATATTAATAACATCAATACTACTAATGTTCTAACCATATCTAGTCGAGGTCCTCCCTATAGTAGCTCTGACCAGGGCGGTGGTGCTTCTCACCCTCTCACCCATCAACATAGAGGTCCTCCCCATGTTTTCTCTAGATCAAGAGAAGGTCCTCCCTGCTCCAGCAACCATAAAAATGGAGTCACACCCCTTGTCATCTATGTCCAGCATGGAGGTCCACCTCATGTACAGTTTGATCACTATAAAGGCCCTCCTCGTGCTATCACTACCAACCAGATTGGAGGTCCTCCCCATACCACAAACGGTCAGCATAGAGGTCCTCCCCATCTTCCAACAAGCTCCAACAGAGGCCATCCCTACTCTAGCAATCCCCAATGAGAAGTTCCTCCTCGTGTTTTAGGAAATCATCTTGGAGGACCTCCCCATGTTCTGTTAAACATATGAAAGGGTGCTCCTCGCACCCCAGATCACTGATGTGGAGGTCCTCCCCGCTCAAATGTCAAAGATGTGAATGTCCTACTCATGTCACGATAAACCAATGAGGGGGTCCTCCCCACTATAGAACCAACCCACATGGAGGTCATCCCCATGTCAAATATATATTGTTCCCTAAATAACTTTCTCGGGGTAGTAGGGAGAACCATCACCGCCAATGGATTAATCCTAAGGAGTGCCAGATCGTAGTCAACCAAATCAACATTTTAGATTCTAAAGAGGGGTGTGACTCAATGATGAAACCTTGACCTTAATCCTATACATTAGGGTATGGGGTAGGAACCTGAAATGTATGCTTCCTCCTCCTGTAATGTGAGATGTACCAAATTTTCAAATCCCATCGCATGTAGTTGCATGAGGAGTAAGATTCGGCTCCCATTTAGTGTCTTATCATGAGGTTTTCTCTACCATATCCAAACTCACTCTATACCTCAATGCGAAATCAAAGAGATCTATTTTGGGTTTTGGTAGATGATAGGCACTAGCCCAATCTACCACTAGGGACTTCCACTCCCACATGTAAGGCATTGGTGAGAACCCTGTCGTAGAGAGACATGATGATGCGATTGATACTATCTCTGAGAGATGACCCAGTCTGCAGCGGTCTATCATCTCATACAATGTTCTCTCCACCAATCAATCCAAAATCACATTGGACCCCATTAGTGACATTATCGATCCCTCATCCACCCCAATTGATTATTGTGGAAACCAAGATCCATATCCTACTTCTCAGCTGAGAAGTTTGTGAGAAATTCTCATAGAGGACCAGTTTTCTAAGATGTTTAGGCCGATCATGACGCCATAATTTGACATTATAGAATTTCTCATTCAGGATGAATTCATGGGGTTCCAACAAACCATATGGGAAACAAATTTCCACCTCTAAAACCCTTCATTGGTTTATCTGAAGAGTTAGTGTCACTTTGATGATATCAGCCAGCAGTGTCACATGGTTAACCTTGTCGTGCTTCCCATGGATCAGTGCCCTTCATAACTCAATTATCACTATTCTATACAGTAATTATGAATTCATAGATTCTATATACATTTAATAATAATTAATGTGTAGTTGTATTATGTGTAGACCCATATATTTGTGAAGCACACCACACAACACTTCATATCAATTCTACGATAGGTGGGCCTATCCAGCGACCTCGAAGATATGGTTTCGGTTGTAGTCATGTTAAATATGGACAATATTTGAAAAACTAAGAATAGGGACACTGAATTAGTGTATGAATATTATGACATATCCCTTGGGAAAACACTACATATATTGGACCCCTAGGCATCGTCACCCTCAATCAAAGGTCAGTCCACAACCTTGCAGATCCCTCCGACTCATTTCCCTTAGGTCGAGAACCCAAAAAGGTTAAAGGGAATCCTAGGGATTCTAGGACATATGAACTATCTAGTTTAGTGCAAAAATAGAGGATGATCTCATCGTGGATTCCTTTCATCAGCAGCATGCTGAACTGAAAAGGGTCATCAATAAGCTCTTGGTCGAGAATCTTGTAGGACAACCTCAAGACTACAGTGATTCTCAGTATGTTCCCATCCCTCCTCCACTTGGGAAGTAGGGGTAGCCACAATTACTCCTTGTCCATGTGCCTCTTATTATTCTTGATAACCCTGCACACCCAGATAGGGTATAGGCTTAATATTACAACAAACGGTCAAGGTACGCATCACTGAACCCACCTGAACTATGTGAGAATCACCCTTGGGATCTAGTTCAGGACATATCTTCAGTAGCTCTTTGGGTTATTCCCCCAGTAGTTCCACTATCCACTCCCTAAGATTATAGGCCTTCCCTCATTGATCTACTTAAGGACCTTGATACACAATAGGTTGTGATCCAACCTGATGGAATGTTGTATCCGACATAGGTGGATGATCTTCCAGCACCCCATGTTTTTATAACCCAACCTTCTCCCCCTTCAATGGGATAGATGACCCGCTGCAGCATCTGGACCACTTTATCTCCCAGCGTGGACCCATGATGGGAACTCGGACATAGAAGGAAGCTGCCAAGCTCTGGTGTTTTTTATAGACAATGGAAGGGCATGCATTCATCTGGTGCATCTAGTTACCTTTTGAGTCTATAAATGGTTGGGAAGATCTCTGTAGGTATTTTTTGTATTAATACAATTATTCCAAATAGAAGACTAGTATTAATGACCTATTCAAGTGAAAACAATGCCTAGATGAGTGATTCATAGACTTTTTCACCAGGTAGAAGGGCCTTAGATCCTCACTCAATATTCCACTGACTCAAAAATATTTTCTGATAATGGTTTTGGGTAATATGATGACTAAATTGGTTCCCTCCCTCATCACTCAGAATAAAATAGGTGGATTCTAAGACTTCTCTAAGAAGTATTAGTGCCTAGAGGAGTCCTTGAAGTAGGCTAGATAGACACACCCATTACCTCTCACAGATCCTATTGGAAGAGCCTCTAAATATGAGACAACTACCATTGAATACGTAGAGGCCCCTAGACAGCTAGCATTATTACCAGTAAAGCTTCATCCAAAGCCTTGCTGAGGACAACAACCACAGGTCGTTCCATTGGCTTAGTATCGTTCACCTCTGAATCAGCTAGTACCACCTCATCAAGAATCACCTCTTAGGAAAGATAATTATTCTTTATCCTCCCACCATGCTCAATCCCCTCATTGGGGGTAGGCTTTTAGAGTCCCTTTCGCGGACCAGAGAAACCGAACCTATTCATTCGATGAGGCTTTGGTCTTGATTATTTCTAAAGTGACTTGGATCAAGAAATCCTGATGTTTTTAGAGTATAGGATTCCCTAGGGGGATAATATCACTGATCTCCCCAACTATTTCACATTTCACCAATTTCTTGGACATACACTAAGGTTATGATATGTGTTTAAGGACGAGACCCATGACTAGGTTTAAAATAATGTAGGCAGGTTGGGTCCTTCCCTGGCATAGTTGGAATGTGTTTCTTCAAATTTTGAAATCTACAGTGAAGATGAATGGCAGCAATTCTCCCACCACAAGTCTTAGAATTATGATGATTAGTTAGCTCATAGGTTAGTCAATCACACCCATGGTATCATTTTTTCCTAGATGAATATGCCTGTGACTCCCAATGTAGTTATTCCTCCTCTAATTGTCTCTTCTTCATCAACACATTATCCTTCTTCTTCTTAAAAGTGTAGGCGACGATGTCACAAGGGAAATAAAATCTCCCCTCTAGTGACAAATCCATCCCTTACTCTTAGCGACTTCATGCCCCTAAAGATGGGTATCTCCCTAATAATCCTTCTAGTATTGGAGGATTTTTTAGGTGATGATCATAAGTATGCCATAGTGAAAACTTTTTTGATAGTGGACCCCCCCCCCCCACATAGTTCTCGGTGATAAGGAGCATTTGGTAGATAGTTATAACATTCCTAATTGACACCATAGTTGATGAGGATGTGGGTATGTGAAAATTCAAAATGCTCTGACCAGGGCTCCAAGATGAGCGGGGCTTGATACTATGATAATACAACATACCTAGTGTAGAACTCATCATGCATAATTCTCTCATCATGTCTCGTTATATTCTCTTCCATCTAAATTCGTATTACTCAATCAGGTAGAGCCACTACAACCGCGTCATGATTAGTCATGTATAGTTGTGTCTAGAAATCAATCATCCAATAGTCTTCTGGTATATATTTTTCATGGTTTAGCTAGTGAGAAATGTGATATCCCTAGCAGCATCCAGAACCCATCAATTCAACTAGCCGCAATGCCCACCATAACTCATATTTAATAGAGACTTTCCTTTGGAATAAATGTTCATCTAGCGTGAATGTATGACTTGTTTAAACATCATTCCATAATTTATGAAAAGATCTCAATACTCAAGGCCCTCTATCTATCAAAAGATATGTTTGAAGCCCTCATAGAGGCTTTTAGAGGCCCCCTCTAGTTCAAAATAGAGGTAGAGGCTTTATATTCCTTCTAGAATGAGGAAGTTGAACAAGAACAATTCCAAGCCATCATATCATTTTTAATAGAAGATGAAGTCTCTCTTGTACATGGGAAAATATTTCCACTTTACATCACTATCTAGTTTAATGGAATGGTATTTTTTCATTGTCTTATTGACATGGGTTTAGGGATTAATCTCATCTTGATCAGGACACTCCACAAGCTAGGACTGTCTAAAGTAGATCTAAGTCCCTGTGATCTGAAACTTCTAGGTTACGATAGGACCATTCAGAGGCAGTGTGTCATGATTCACCTAAAGACCCAATTTGGTGGATTGATTTCCAACTCTGAATTCATGGTCATGTCATAGGAAACCACATATAATTCATTGATGGGTAGACCCCGGATCTATATTCATGAAACAGTTCCCTCCTCCTATCACCAATGCCTCAAGTAATCACACAATGGTCGAGTGGGTATGATCTAGGGTGATGCATCTCTCTTTTTCACTTCTGAAGCCCACTATCTAGATTGTTAATATTATAATAACAAGGAAAAAATGGGTTCTGAACAATGAGGTTGAGCACACTGCTACTGTGGATGATCCCTAGATGGACCTGGATGAAGCCTTCATTATCCTGATTCACCAATTGGATGCCATGACACTAGAATTATGAAATTAATTCATGGTATCTGATGTAAAGGGAAGAAACACTCCTATATCGAAGGAATGTGAGAAGACTACCTAGTACTCTTATACATACATGGCTTAGGTGATACCATAACCTCTTACCCCTATTAGGTATCGAGATTCTCTCCCCATTGATATAATTATGCTCTATATTTGTCTATTCTGCAGAGCTGGGCTGAATCGACATAATCCAACCCAGCACCACTGCATTGATATTATCAAGAGTGAGGACCATGGATGAAGGCCTAATATAATTAGATCAATGACCATTGTGGCCATGGTTTTAGTAGTGAAAGATTATCCCAGTGAAGATTCCTCGTTCACCCAAGAAGGCAACAGTGTTACCCATGGATCAATTTGTTTGGATGAATAGTATCATCTCATTTTCCCCTATATAATGTGATGAGGAATACTTGGAAGATACTTATCCTTCATTTAGAGAGGACATATCCACCACCATCAATTTTTTGGTATAGCTGAATCTCAGTACTCAGGCGTACATGAGGCCAAAAGTGATCAGTTCAGCTATGCCTACAGAGGAACAATAATAGTATGAAGGTTTTATGAAGCAAAATCAGGATGTAGCTACCTAGAGTTATAAAAATATGAATGGAATCGATCCTTAGGTCACCATCCACTACCTTGGTCTCCCGGTAAGTCATTGTGGGTTTAAAAACCCTCCCAGGAAGTTGAACTCCTCTCATGGTTACATGGTCGAGGTCAAGGTTAATAATATCAATAAATCCAACATTGTGAATAATGTCAAGTACCCCATATGGCTAAAAAACATTGTTGTTGTCAGAAAATAGAACAGATAGATCAAATTCTATATCGACATCCGAGATCTCAACTGCCACTATCCAAAGGATTCTTTTCCCCATCCTATGAAAGATCTATTAATTGGTTCCATTATTATATTTCAATCCCTCCCATTCATGGATGGATATTCTGTGTATAATCATATCCCAATGTCCCCCTAAGATGAATATTCTAGCACCTACAGGGCATAATAGGGAACTGTATGCTATCATGTAATGCCCTTCTGGTTGAAGACTTCTGGAGACACCAATCAGTGAGATATGCACATCATATTCAAGCTAATCCTTGGAATTCTTGTGAAATTCTATGTGAATGATTTGGTGGTCAAATCCCAACATCATCGAGATAATCTCAAGGATCTTGAGAAAGTGTTCATCTTCCTTCGCTCCTTCTATTGGAAGATGAGCCCCTTGAATTGTGCCTTTGGGGTAACATATAGGTAGTTTCTCGGATTCGTTGTTAGATACAGAAGCATTGAGATCGACCCCAAGAAGATCAATGGTATTATTTAGATTCCACCTCCAAGAAATCTTTGAGATCTCCAAGGATTCCACGTCCACTTAGCCGACATATACAGATTCATATCGAATCTGGATAGAAATTAGAATTTATTTTCTCGAATCATGATGAATGGTGATGTTTACTAGTGGGATAATGATTACCATGATGCTTTCAAGGAAATCAAAAGGTATCTCTTACAACCTCTAGTTTTGATGCCACCCATTTTCAGCAATTCATTGGTCCTTTATATTACCTCCCATGAATGATCTGTCAACACCCTTATTACTCAAAATAATAACAAGGGGACAGAGATAAGTCTATATTATCTCAATTTCATGATCCCCGACACATATTCTAGATAAAATCCCATAGAAAAAAGATGTCTCACATTGATTTTTGTATTCTAGAAGTTGAGGAATTATCTATAGCACACTGAGATACAACTAGTGTCCCATGTGGATTCACTAAAGTATATAATGAACCGACCTATGTGGATAGTCTATCTAGATCTATGGTAACTGATCCTTCAGAAGTTTGACATCAGGTTTGTTTCACAGAAGGGAGTTATAGTTTAGGTGCTCTCAGACTTTATGGCCACCCATATGGCCCCCACAGAGCATTCCCTAGATCTTAACTTCCCATATGAGGCCATCCTCTCAGTAGATCAGACCATTCCATGTTGGCAGATTCTTTTCGACAGTGCATCCTAAAGTCCTACTTATAAATGGCTCATTGATCCTAGATTCAATAGAATAGGCATGGGAATTTTTTTCACTACACCTACATAGGTCGTTCTACCCTATTCATTCTTATTGTCAGAAGGCTACAATAATAAAGAGGTGGATTTTCAATCTCTCATCACTATTATTGAACTGGCCTTCAATATTGATATTCCCCACCTATATGTGGAGGGGGAATTCAAGATAATCATCAAGTAGATTAATGATGATTATGTCATCAGGAAGGTAGATGTAACAGCCCAAGATTTTATGAAAAATATTCTTTTTAATTTCACTAATGTCTTGTGTTGTACGCTACACCAAAAGGAGCTTTCACAACACACATCCTTGACTTGCATTTCATTACACGCAATCGTGACCTTCCTCGATAGCATGAGTAGTACGCAATAACGAGTTTCACTAAACAACAATATGCTATTAAAATATTATTAAAACTAGCCGTTATGAATAGTAATAACCACTTTTTGAAATTTTTTAAATTTTATTTTTCAAAATGGAATTCATTTTTGGATTCGGAGTATCGAATTTAGCCTAAGGTGAAATTTTGGTACTTTTCGGATAACTTTCATATTTTGATGAATAGTGAAAATTACTAAATTTTTGTTAAAAACAACTTTTTCAATCGAAATAATTAATAGTGATAAATTATTAATTTGAGTGGTTTTAAAGTATATTTAGAATATATTTTTACAATTTAATACAATGTTAGTCATTGGATGTAATTTCACATTTAAACCAGACATAAACAAGTGTCAATCTTTTGATAGATATTGTTTCTTAAAAACACACTATTTGTTTTAACAGCGGGATTTGATTATAAAATTAATTAATGCAACTTCTATGATATGAATTTGGTAAAATAGACTTCATTTTTGAATTCTGAATATGAAATATAGATTAGGATGAAATTTTGGCATTGTTCTGAAAAACATCAATTTTTGATGAATAGTGAAACTACTAAGTGGTAGTTAAAAAACTGAATTTTTCATAAAACTTAATTTTACCGCTTCTGTGAATGGAATTTCAAAAATCCGAGAGACATGGTTGATGTCAGTAAGTAAAATGTGGTTCAATGAGATGAAAATAATTTTTGGTGAATAGTGACTTTTTACTTTTATTTACCACGGTTAAAAGTAAATAGGGTAATTAAGGGTAAGAATGATATTAATATTACCCTAACACATGTCCTAATCCTATTGGAAAAGTGTATATCGACCAAAAACAACCTTAAGAGTAAAATATTATCATTTAGGCCTACTTGGATTAGATTAGGACATTTATTATTATTTAATTCAAAGAAGAGTTAAAAGAGTTAAAATCAAAGTTTATTTACTAAAACATTTTTAATATGGGGTTATACATAAGATAAATTAGACTATAAATATTCATTAGAAAGCTAAAAATATTTCCTACATAATGGTATTTTATTTGTAATTTTTAGACTTTAAATAATATAATTTATTTATGACACAACAATGATGCAGTAATTACCTTTTTAAGTAAAATTAACATAATTGATGTTATAAATTCCCAAATAAATGTAATTTGAGACTTTTTATGACTTAAACTAATTTTCTAGGTTAATATGACATGTTATTGTTGATATAAGTAACTTGGTTCGAACTTAACATTCTTTTATGAATTTCATAAAAATCATGTACCAAATAGTGTCAAAATTGACATAAATTAGTTTTTTAAAACAAATATTATATTATTAATTGTTATTTTATTCCTAAAAATCTAAGGTTCGGCCAAATGACTTAGTTAAGGTTATATATATTAATAATAAACAAGTTTTGTTTCCTTTGGCTTGATATAGTAAGTTTTTTAACCTTATAGTATAAGAACACAAGATGACACAGTAAAAGTAAAATTATTTAACTTAATGTTAAATCTAAATGATAAGGTTAAAATAGGAACCTAAACTTGTCTAAATTATATTGGATGAGAGGATTTAAGCCCATCCCCACCTTAGCTTCAAAATAAATCCATTTGGAGCTATTTAAAACCGAACATGGCTTTATAATAAAATAATATGTTTAGTTATTCCAAAGGTGCCCCTCTCCTCCCTTATAAAAGGGAACCTCCTCCCTCTCCTCATCACACCAATTTGAGCATTCAAGCTCGGCCAAAACCTGCCAAAATATCTTCTCCACTTCCCTAGTATCATCCTAGAGGTTCTGGTATTCTTAAAAGACCAATTTTAGTTCCCTAAAAGGAGGTCTCAAAGAAGCACTTCAAAGAAGAGGTAATATCCATTACCGATCCTTTCCAATTTCTTTCTTCTTCAAATTCTTCTTATTTAGTTGTTTCATTATGAAGTAATAACATCAGTATCACTCATATAATAATATGTTATTATAAGTTTGAAACAACCCTATTTAACCATCTATCCATCCTATGGAAAATGAAATCACCGCGCGTGCGTACGTACGGAATACCGTCTCCACGCCGTGGTGTAATCTATTTTCCACCACCACCTTAATAGGATGGGTATAATGGTGTAATGAGTAACTATATATGATTATTATAAATTGATATTGATACTGAAATAGTATACATACACTTTAACACAATTCCACAACCATGGGAACGATATCATCGCTCGTGCGTACGTACGGACTACCGTCTCCACGACGCGATGAGATTCATTCTCCACATTAACCATTCATGAATGATTATAAAGTATATATAATAAGTACTAATGAAATATATTACATAATAATGATACTGGATTTATGTATATTTATATGTATTTCATCTACTTAATTCCATTCAATTCAATAAGGAAAAGAAAACAGCGTTCATGCGTACGTACGGACTACCGTCTCCATGAACGGTGTATTTCATTCCATTTATCAATTTATTATATATATGTATATTCAGAATATATATTATATATAAATCATGTTTTACATTCTGGATATAAGTAATCATGATCCAAGTAATCATATTAATAATTACAAGTTAAAAACACGAAAGACAAATAAGACGATTTTACCCAAAACGCTACTTTAACATTAATTTACAAAAGAACGGGTAATATAAAGTCATAAGTGGACCATATATGATATAATAACAATGAATATGATTCTGTAATAAGTCAATAACATAATTTAAATCATTATAAAGGACTTTCGGACACGTACAAAGCAAGTCGGACCTAAGGTAAGGGATAAATTTTCAATCTCATTTTTATCCGAGATTGCTTATACGTAAGTATTTACTGGGGTTACGTTTATCATCCATGACCATGTTTTCTAAAAATGTTTTTATAAAAATTTTACCATTCTTCCATGAATTTTTAAAGTCATTTTTACCCTTTGTTGACTTTTTACCACATTGTATGAATGGAATCTTTCCTTTGGTTACCATATAAGGTACTTTTTGACTTTTCCGCCAAAAGTACGAGGAGAGTGTTATTTTTAACTTATACGGCTTGAAAGTATTTTTACGGTTTCATAACACCTCATTTTCAAGAATCTTCCTCTACAATATTGCTTGATTATTCTCAGCAAAACCCTTATCTTTTAAAATTGCATGGAATTTTGTGAAAAGAAAATGATTTTAAAGAAGAAAGGATATTTTCCTCAAGAATTCATTTCAAGTGTTTTTCTCAAAACTATTTTCCATATAAGATGACATTATTTGATATGTATGTTTCAAGTAAAATGTATCTATTATTTAAATGGTTTTAATTTTCTTATGATGAAATGATATCAATTGTTTATGGATTATTATGGCATGATGTTTATGAATCCCATTTTATTACATGGGTTATGCAATGATGTATGATTTATGATTTTGTGGCACACATAAGAATGGTATCATTATGAGATGGGTGGGACCTATATCTCCCTCCAATGCATTGGGTAAATATTTTATATCTCATGAGATAGACATGGCTGGAATGGTAGGTTATACCGGTTCAGTGAAATAGGACTGAAACGAGGGCGACTCGGTTCAGAAAGGGACTTTTTCCACTAAGATAGTCTTGGAAATGAGTTTTGACTAACATGAAATGATTATATATGATTATGTGTGCATGCCACAAAGTTTTATGTTTTAAGTTATGATTATTGGGATTACATTTCACTTCTATGATTTATCCCATGTTATGATATTATGAGCTCTTTTGCAGGTTAAGGTTTCCAAAAGCTATATTCTTATGTATATGATGTGATTGATATTTCTTTTGTTTACCCTTACTGGGCATTTGAGCTCACCCTTTTATGTTTTCTTTTCCCCAGGATATAAAGAAAAGTTTTAGGAAAAAAAAGATCTTTATGGGAGATATTGAAGATCTTTCAACATGATTAGAAGATTTTATTCCGAGTTTTCAAAGACACTAAACTATTACGGTCCTTGTGTGTGTGTTTTGTTATGTACTAATTATTCCGCAAAAGTAATGTAATGTCCATGTACGTCAGGCTTCGGGTCTCTACAGTTGGTATCAGAGGAAAGGTTTAGTCAACCTTTGGAAACTAGAATGCGAAAACGTTAGTGAGATCCCTAGAGATATTTCTAAGGTATGTCTAGGGATGTCCCTAAGGATAAGTATACGTATAGGATATAGTCCTAGAACTATGGTAACGATATTAGATTAAACCAAAGATGTTAAATATTGAAGTTACTCCCCCTTTATTATTATTTTTGCCTCTCACACTATTCTTTTTGGGTTTTAGAAAATGGCTGGAAACAAGATGATTCATGATAATGGAGGATATTATGGACAATGGAATGATATTCTTCATGAGAAACCAAATGAAATTGGATTTGGAAGTCCAAACATAATTAATATGCCAAATCAGAAATCTCATAATATGATCAATAAAGTAAAATTTGGTAAGTTTCCTGACTCGGCTAATAAGAGAAAGATGGAGTTTCATGATGATCATAGAGGAAAGAAAGTTCAATTTCCCCTATGTAAATCATGTGGGAAGAGGTATCAAGGAGAATGTTTCAAAGGAACTAGAAGATGCTTTGGGTGTGGAAAAGAAGGACACAAAGCAAGTAAGTGCAAAGGAAAAGGTTCAGTTAACACCAGGGATGGGGATAATGGTATTTCTACGACATCAACAATGGTTAAATGTTTTAAATGTGGAATGTACGGGCATTATGCAAACCAATGCCCTAAGGTAAAGTCTCATGAAGAGAATCGGTATGGTCATATGGGTAGTATTTATGTTGATGATGATGATGAGACTACAAATGATATGTGAGATGAAAGAATTGTTGAAGCTCGGTCAATGGTTTAAGAAGGTAGTGGAATGATTACATGTTTATCAAGTGTAATGTTGTATAAGTAATCTCATGGTACAATGGAATAAAGAGACATCTAAGGATTGTTACACTATTGTCTTTCCTGATTTTTTAAAGTGTATGATTAATGGTACTAGTAACCATGAAATGTTATTCAGATATTTTTTTTGGAAAGTAGATGATATGCGCATAATGAAGGATTAATAAGATAATGAGGTGTTTGATTGTATTCATGAGCTCATGACTGATATAAGGAGAAGGTTATATCATGGTTTGAGTATATAGAATTTTTGGATTTTGGTATGTGGAAAGAGTTAACTTTTAACTGCATTCATGTTTTCACTAAGGTTCAATGGGTATTCAAGAGAATACATGATTAAGGCCTTTGAATGTTTGGAATGTGACCAACAAGACATATCTTATGATATATGGGGATCAACGACAGTATTAAATCTCTAGTAATCGTTTTCACTATATTATGAGAGTGGACTGCAGTATTATGGATAAGCCTAAATATTAGAATGGATTATGTTGGACATAAGTTAGTATTGTTTAAGGATAGAAGATTTTCGATATTATTGATGGGATGTTATAGTAATGTAGTTTTAGAAAAAGGACAACCTGCAGGACGGGTGACAGCCCATCGCGTCAGACAAGGCTATGGGAATCGAACCCACAGCCGAAGTGTGACTGGCCTTTATCGCCTACCACTGGCCTACAGGAAGTCCCTGTTTAGTAGAAACTAGTTTTATTATATTAATGAGTATGATATATGAAGTATAAAGTCCATTTTAGGAACCATATATGATTAATCTCACTATAGATCAACTTATGTATATAATTTTTTTCTAACCTTTTGTTTGAGACAGATGGAATGACACGTCATTCTATCACATGATCTGCTAACACTTCACGAATAACAAATTCAACTTCATTTATTTAAGAGATGAAGTGGAAATTGTTCAAGGCACGAACAACAGTGAGATTGTACCAGAATAAAGTAAGTATTTATTCTAATTCAAATTTTCAACTTTAGGGAAATGATCTTGAAAACCAAAAATGTTGTCCTAGTGCCCTTATATCCGATGAATCAGATGGTACCCTAGATCGTCACAAATTTATGTCTTTGTGATTACTGGCTTTTCCATAGCCATGTTCTCTACCACTCTCCATCAGAACATGATGGTTAGATTTCTCTTCCATATCCATATTTTCACCTATGTGGAAACCCAGTGATTAGTTTATTTGGGTAACCGTTACGTTTCATACTTTTGTTTTTAAAGATTGGTTTTGGTATTCCTTTTTACGATGTGGGTTTCTATTAAAGAAACTTTCGAATAGTAAACCATTTATAACCCTGACGAATTTCGAGGGAGAAATTCATTTTAAGGGGGGTAGAATGTAACAGCCCAAGATTTTATGAAAAATATTCTTTTTAATTTCACTAATGTCTTGTGTTGTACGATACACCAAAAGGAGCTTGCACAACACGCATCCTTGACTTGCCTTGCCTTACACGCAATCGCGACCTTCCTCGATAGCGTGTGTAGTACGCAATAACGAGTTTCACTAAACAACAATATGCTATTAAAATATAATTAAAACTAGCCATTATGAATAGTAATAACCACTTTTTGAAATTTTGTAAAGTTTATTTTTCAAAATGGAATTCATTTTTGGATTCGGAGTATCGAATTTAGCCTAAGGTGAAATTTTGGTACTTTTCGGATAACTTTCATATTTTGATGAATAGTGAAAATTACTAAATTTTAGTTAAAAACAACTTTTTCAATCGAAATAATTAATAGTGATAAATTATTAATTTGAGTGGTTTTAAAGTATATTTAGAATATATATTTACAATTTAATACAATGTTGGTCATTGGATGTAATTTCACATTTAAACCAGACATAAACAAGTGTCAATCTTTTGATAGATATTGTTTCTTAAAAACACGCTATTTGTTTTAACAGCGGGATTTAATTATAAAATTAATTAATGCAAATTCTATGATATGAATTTGGTAAAATAGACTTCATTTTTGAATTCGGAATATGAAATATAGATTAGGATGAAATTTTGGCATTGTTCTGAAAAACATCAATTTTTGATGAATAGTGAAACTACTAAGTGGTAGTTAAAAAACTGAATTTTTCATAAAACTTAATTTTACCACTTCTGTGAATGGAATTTCAAAAATCCGAGAGACACGGTTGATGTCAGTAAGTAAAATGTGGTTCAATGAGATGAAAATAATTTTTGGTGAATAGTAACTTTTTACTTTTATTTACCACGGTTAAAAGTAAATAGGGTATTTAAGGGTAATAATGATATTAATATTATCCTAACACATGTCCTAATCCTATTGGACAAGTGTATATCGACCAAAAACAACCTTAAGTGTAAAATATTATCATTTAGGCCCACTTGGATTAGATTAGGACATTTATTATTATTTAATTCAAAGAAGAGTTAAAAGAGATAAAATCAAAGTTTATTTACTAAAACATTTTAATATGAAGTTATACATAAGATAAATTCGACTATAAATATTCATTAGAAAGATAAAACGATTTCCTACATAATTGTATTTTATTTGTAATTTTTTGACTTTAAATAATATAATTTATTTATGACACAACAATGATGCAGTAATTACCTTTTTAAGTAAAATTAACATAATTGATGTTATAAATGCCCAAATAAATGTAATTTGAGACTTTTTATGACTTAAACTAATTTTCTAGGTTACTATGACATGTTATTGTTGATTTAAGTAACTTTTTTCGAACTTATCATTATTTTATGAATTTCATAAAAATCATGTACCAAATAGTGTCAAAATTGACATAAATTAGTTTTTTAAAACAAATATTATACTATTAATTGTTATTTTATTCCTAAAAATATAAGGTTTGGCCAAATGACTTAGATATGGTTATATATATTAATAATAATAAAGTTGGGGTTCTTTTGGCTTGATATAGTAAGTTTATTAACCTTATAGTATAAGAACACAAGAAGACACGGTAAAAGTAAAATTATTTAACTTAATGTTAAATCTAAATGATAAGGTTAAAATAGGAACCTAAACTTGTCTAAATTATATTGGATGAGAGTATTTCGACCCATCCCCACCTTAGCTTCTAAATAAATCAATTTGGAGCTATTTAAAACCGAACTTGGCATTATAATAAAATAATATGTTTAGTTATTCCAAAGGTGCCCCTCTCCTCCCTTATAAAAGGGCACCTCCTCCCTCTCCTCCTCACACCAATTTGAGCATTCAAGCTCGGCCAAACCCTACCAAAATCTCTTCTCCACTTCCCTAGTATCATCCTAGAGGTCCTTGTCTTCTTAAAAGATCAATTTTAGTTCCCTAAAAGGAGGTCTCAAAGAAGCACTTCAAAGAAGAGGTAATATCCATTACCGATCCTTTCCAATTTCTTTCTTCTTCAACTTCTTCTTATTTAGTTGTTTCATTATGAAGTAATAACATCAGTATCACTAATATACTGATATGTTATTATATGTATGAAACAACCCTATTTAACCATCTATCCATCCTACGGAAAATGAAATCACCGTGCGTGCGTACGTACGGAATACCGTCTCCACGCCGTGGTGTAATCTATTTTCCACCACCACCTTAATAGGATGTGTATAATGGTGTAATGAGTAACTATATATGATTATTATAAAGTGATATTGATACTGAAATAGTATACATACACTTTAACACAATTACACAACCATGGGAACGATATCATCGCTCGTGCGTACGTGCGGACTACCGTCTCCACGACGCGATGAGATTCATTCTCCACATTAACCATTCATGAATGATTATAAAGTATATATAATAAGTACTAATGAAATATATGACATAATAATGATACTGGATTTATGTATATTTATATGTATGTCATCTACTTAATTCCATTCAATTCAATAAGGAAAAGAAAACAGCGTTCATGCGTACGTACGGACTACCGTCTCCATGAACGGTGTATTTCATTCCATTTATAAATATATTATATATATGTATATTCTGAATATATATTATATATAAATCATGTTTTACATTCTGGATATAAGTAATCATGATCCAAGTAATCATATTAATAATTACAAGTTAAAAACACGAACGACAAATAAGACGATTTTACCCAAAACGCTACTTTAACATGAATTTACAAAAGAACGGGTAATATAAAGTCATAAGTGGACCATATATGATATAATAACAATGAATATGATTCTGGAATAAGTCAATAACATAATTTAAATCATTATACAGGAGGTTCGGACACGTACAAAGCAAGTCGGACCTAAGGTAAGGGATAAATTTTCAATCTCATTTTTATCCGAGATTGCTTATACGTAAGTATTTACTGGGGTTACGTTTATCATCCATGACCATGTTTTCTAAAAATGTTTTTATAAAATGTTTACCATTCTTCCATGAATGTTTAAAGTCATTTTTACCCTTTATTGACTTTTTACCACATTGTATGAATGGAATCTTTCCTTTGGTTACCATATAAGGTACTTTTTGACTTTTCCGACAAAAGTACGAGGAGAATGTTATTTTTAACTTATACGGCTTGAAAAGATTTTTACGGTTTCATAACACCTCATTTTCAAGAAGCTTCCTCTACAATATTGCATGATTATTTTCAACAAAACCCTTATCTTTTAAAATTGCATGGAATTTTGTGAAAAGAAAATGATTTTAAAGAAGAAAGGATATTTTCCTCAAGAATTCATTTCAAGTGTTTTTCTCAAAACTATTTTCCATATAAGATGACATTATTTGATATGTATGTTTCAAGTAAAATGTCTCTATGATTTAAATGGTTTCAATTTTCTTATGATGAAATGATATCAATTGTTTATGGATTATGATGGCATGATGTTTAAGAATCCCATTTTATTACATGGGTTATGCAATGATGTATGATTTATGATTTTGTGGAACAAATAAGAATGGTATCATTATGAGATGGGTGGGACCTATATATACCTCCAATTCATTGGTTAAAGATTTTATATCTCATGAGATAGACATGGCTGGAATGGTAGGTTATACCGATTCAGTGAAACAGGACTGAAACGAGGGTGACTCGGTTCAGAAAGGGACTTTGTCCACTAAGATAGTCTTGGCAATGAGTCTTGACTAACATGAAATGATTCTCTATGATTATGTGTGCATGCCACAAATTTTTATGTTTTAAGTTATGATTATTGGGATTATATTTCACTTCTATGATTTATCCCATGTTATGATATTATGAGCTCTTTTGCAGGTTAAGGTTTCCAAAAGCTATATTCTTATGTATATGATGTGATTGATATTTCTTTTTTTTACCCTTACTGGGCATTTGAGCTCACCCTTTTATGTTTTCTTTTCCCCAGGATATAAAGAAAAGTTTTAGGAAAAAAAAAGAAGATCTTTATGGGAGATATTGAAGATCTTTCACCACGATTAGAAGATTTTATTCCGAGTTTTCAAAGACACTAAACTATTACGGTCCTTGTGT
Organism: Viscum album; assembly: GCA_963277665.1. Lineage (NCBI taxonomy): Eukaryota > Viridiplantae > Streptophyta > Magnoliopsida > Santalales > Viscaceae > Viscum > Viscum album. The sequence continues at coordinate 1,889,334,743 of OY728165.1, read as the reverse complement.
GTGTGTTTTGTTATGTACTAAGTATTCCGCAAAATTAATGTAATGTCCATGTACGTCAGGCTTCGGGTCTCTACAGTAGATCTTGTTCCCATGTTGGAGTGTGTTGTCCAACTGATGGCCTAATTCCCTTCTCAGCCAGAGGTCACTTATGTTCTATAGTCACAAAATGGTCATGCAGATTCCTTGGCCATTATTTCAATATCTCTTGCAGATCCTGACAAGGATGACATGTTTATCCATGTGTCAAATAGAAGGATCATCATCCATGTTTCCTAAGATGAAGATTAAAACCAGTAAGAAATCCACCTTACCACAAGTTCATACAAAAGACCCCTAGACCCCCCTAATGCAAGGTATGATACCTTTGATTGGAAAAATCCCCTCATTGAGTAACTCCTACCTGAAAATATCCCGATAGACCAAGAAACATGTGAGAGAATCCATCTGCATGTAATGGTATTTACCATCTATAGTAGTACTAGCCATAAAATGATCCTCTACAAGCCTGAATTTTATGGAATTACCCTGTCTTTCATTCAAGGAGGTGAGACTCCCTATGTTATGCAAGAAGTTCAGGCTGGCTCTTTGGGATCCCGTCAGGACGGGGTAAATCACTCTCACTAGATTCAAAGGTTGGGATACTTTTTTTACACCATGATTTGTATTTGCATCATGTTTTCCAATATGTTCCATGTGTGTTAGAATCATTCACACATTGTGCATCAAACATAGAAGGCCCTTTATACCACTATGTATTCTTGGAAGTTTTTAGTTTGTGGAATCGATGTTGTGGAACCATATCCACCAGCTATAGGCCGCTAGTGCAGGTTCATTTTGACCGCAACCTATTTATTCCTCAAGTGGGTAGAGGTGACTCCACTCAAAGATGTCAAGAATCATTCTATCATTGTGTTCTTGAGCTCCAACATCATCCAAAGACTCGGAGTCCCTCACTCCATTATCACTAATAGTGATACCAATTTTCGAGAAGCTGAGCTGAAGAAATTGATTTCCAATGACTAAATCAGATCCAAACATACTTCTAGATACCATGCACATGGAAATTGATAGATTGATACATTCAACAAAATTTTCTCTAACATTTTGTAGAAGATGTTTGGTCCATATAAGAGTAGTTGGCTAGAAAATATTACTAATGATCTATAATCTTATCAGATGACAACTCAAAATTCCATCATGGTGGCCCGATATTCCATTGTGTGTAGAACAGAGGCATTAATTCTCATTAGGATTCAGTTTCCATCGCTCAGTACAGCTGTCTACGATCAATAGATGCTACAAATAGTACCAGAATTCTCTCTGTATGATCTAGGATCTCTTAATGAGAACATGCTTTAGGCCTTAATCAATCTAGAGAGGTATCATAAAAAGATAGATAGAGATTTCAACAAGAATTTCATCTATGTTTCATTCTTCAAGGTGACACGGTATTGGATTTAAGGATGCCAATGATTCTGGGAACGAAGCCACTGAAGTTGGAGACCAAATGGGAAGGACCCTATATCATTCTCATGGAATACCCCAATAGTGCATACTATTTGTTCACCATGGATGGTGTGATAATTACTCCTCCCATAAATTCTATGTTCCTCAATAAATACTTTGTAGAAGAACCATCATTTCTTCTGAGAAAAATAACATAAAATTTCCCAACACTATTGTCCCACATGACATTAAACTACATAGAAATATCTATCATGGTGTTAAACAACATGATCTCCCATAACTATGTATGGCTTGATTCCCATTCTTATGGGATTTGTAGTAATTCCAAGATCATTCATCTCTAGCCCAGCCACAAAGTGTCCTATTATTCTTACCTATTGTCCTACATTTCTCTTGGGAGTGCATGGTGTGGTTGGGACCTACTTTGGTCCTCGTTCACATTAGTTTTATAATGGCTGCACTATGTGACCCCCACAGAGCCTCTTCTCTTAATCTTATTCCATACCATACGATGTTAAACTACACAGAATACAAGAACTACATGTGACTTGATTCTTTCTATTGTATAATACGTAACAACACCCCAACATTTTGTCTTTGGGACTAGCCACAGAACCCCCATTTCAACTTTTTTCCCAATGGACTAAGCTTTCCTCAGGAATGTGGGGAGTGGTACTGATACCTCCTTGGTCCCCATTCACATCAGGTTATTTTATGACACCACACAACACACCCCTATGATGATATCTATAACTTATGGCTTAAGTTCTATGACCTTAAACTGAGATCTCTTTCATCCTCCATCATAATGTTAAACTACACTACATTGTCTTGAATGTCATTAAACTGCATTTTATTTGTGTTCCTTGTTGCATGACCTTAAAAAGAAAATCCCCCATGTCCTATGTAATGTTAAACCTCCCTATATAACCAAATGTTAAATTATCATTTTTTCCTGGTTGCATGAATATAAAGAGAACAACACCATAATGTCCTTATCTGAGTGGGAATTACCTTTCGGGCCTCTTGGCCTAGGTTTTTCTTGGGAGTACATGGCATGGTTGGGGCCTCCTTTGGTCCGCATTCACATCGGGTTTATAACATCTACACCATGTGCCTCCCTTGAGAGGATCATCTCTTTGATTTTTGTCCTTACCATATGGTGTTAAACTGCACCAGACTTGAGAACTATGTTTGGCTTGATTCCCATCCTTATGGGATACATAGGAATGCCTAGAAATTTTGTCTTCAAATCCATACCCTGGTTTATTAACCCTCTTCTATCCATTGTTATCATCATTTTTCATTGTCTCCTTTATATGTCGTGTCCGGGATCCCTCTCAGGATTCTTCCCTTGAGAAGGGGTTTGGATTCCTCTATCTGATATACCTTAATAACATGCTCAGATGGGATCTGGCATAAGACCCAGAGTGTTGGATTCTGTATGGAAATTATTTGATTCCACCTACAGACTTAATGTGTCCCTATATTTGGTTCTCCATCATCTTTCACATTTGAAGGAACCCCTTAATGATATGGATTCTCAGCCTCATGGATAGACTACCATCATGTCCCAACACCTCAGATGATTCTGGATAACATTTTGAGATAAGTCCAAAATTTTGAATTTGTCCAAAAGTCAAACTTCTTTTGTTTTTTTCCATTCCAGGTTACAGTATATGGCTGGTGTGTTTCAAACAAGGTTAGTGTTTATCCTCTATTGTTACTCCACCCTCTTTGTGTCCCAAATACTTTACATAGTGATTCACTTATCTTTTTTCATCATTATGTCAATGTGGAACGTCAACACCGTTAGTATTACCCCTATGTGAACCTTTGTGTGATAAGTGTGATGATCAACATTGTGGCAATGTCCTTAACCTGAATTATATATTCTCCTACTGTGTGTTTCTATGTAGCATCAGAATCATCTATTCCTTCTGTTTCCCACACCAAGCATGGATCATGTGGGCTTTGGTGTCATGATAACATTTTTACCAATATGGAAGAATAACCTCATTTTATGGTCCAAAATCTATGACCTTAAACTAGGAGTTTATATCCCCAGAAGATGGAATTAAACTGAGCATCCATGTACAAGCCTTATTACTTCAAACTATTAGTGGGTTTTCTATAGGGAATGTGTGGTGTGGTGTGGATCCACTTGATCCTCATTCACGTCAGGTTAATTCGTGGTTCCCCACTACACATTTCCCCTTTAGAGGCCTCATTATATGATCCTATCCCTATGATCATAAACTACGATCCACAATGTCCTTGTTTTATGTATATAAAATGCATAATATCCCATGTCCTTGCCTTATGATGTTAAACTGTGCATTCTGCATCTAGGCTGTATGATCATAATCTACAAAGTGTTATAATGTCTTCACTAGAGAATGTGTTTCCTCTTTGAACTGGACACCTTCCGTTCTATCTTTAGGAACTATGTTCATCTTGATTCTTTCCCTCACAAGATACATAATGATGCCTGTACATCTCATCATCGGGATCAGTTATAGATTCGTGAACCTTTTTCCCCCCACTAGGTTTGGGTTTTCACCCTATAAATGTTTGGTGTGGTGTGGATTTTCCTTGGTCCTCATATACATTGGGTTATTTACCTCACCTCACATTTCCCTCTTTTGGATACACATGTCCTAGATTCATAATAATAAATTGTATTGAAACCCATGTCCTTACCACCTAATTTTAAATTGCACGCATATGTCCCCAGCATATGACATTAAACTAGGCACCTACAGTCCATGAAACATGACCTTTAAACTATTTTCAACACTCTTCAGGAACCTGATCCTTGAGGATATATCTACTCATAACTGTGGATTCTCCACACCAACATGTTTGAATGTTTGGTGATATGAGACCTGAAGCATTGGATTCCAAATGGAAATTTCCCCAACTTCACTTCCATGCATCATGCAGCCCCTTTATTTAGGTCTCCACCAAATTTTACATCTAATAGGACCTCATAGTGGTATGGATGATCGGCCTCGTGTCTCACATACCATCCTATGCCAACACCACATAGGAATTTCGAATGACATTTTGAGATATGTCATGCACTTGGAATATGGTCAGCGATCAAACCATTTTTATTTTTTCCCATTCCAGGTCACACGATATGGTCGCTGTGTTTTGAACATGGTCAAAAGTTATCCTCCATAATTATACTACCTCATTATGTCCCAGATATCATATGTTGTTATTCAAATTTTTATGCCCTCTCATATTCTTTTGGATCATTAACACCCATGGTGTTGTCACTTCGTGCATCTGTGCAAGTCATGTAGGATTGCCGACATGGTTGTATTTTTTTCCCACCAAGAATATTCTATCCATTGTTTTTCACTCTCATATGATGGGTAAATCCTGGAATCACTCTTTTTTTCCCATACTAAGAATGGATCACATGGGCTTAAGTGTCTTTGTAGGGTAACACAAATATAGTGATGATGTGCAACATTATAGTCAGAGTTCTAGGACATTAAACTAATATCTATTTCATCTAAGAAACACAAATTTAAACTATTCTTCCATATCCTATATGATGTTAAAATATTGGGTCCATACCGGATGATGTTAAAGTGCAGGGAAAAGTCCGGTCATATGACCTTAAACTGTGTCATTGTCGTCCTAGCCACATGAAGAAAAATAGGGAAACATTATGATGTTCTCACTTGATAGGGAATCCCTCTTGGCACTAGTTATCCAACATGACACCTGTTAATACCATCACATGACTTGATTCCCATAGTGACATGTAGAGTTTTTATCCTGGAATAGTTTGTTCAAAAAACACACAAAAATAAAAAAACAAGAAATATATAATGTCTCTTTTCAATATTCATGGGACATAGTTGCATGATGAAATTAGACTTCAAGATCTACATTTGGATTGATTCCCATTCTTAGGGTATGTGTAGTGACACCCAGATCATCGATATTAGGTCTGGCTACAACATTATTTCCCCTTATCATGTCTAGAATTTATTCTTTACCACATGATGATAAACTACATGGGATTACAGAACTACATGTGGCTTTATTCTTACCTTTTAGAGGTAAGAATTGATTCCCAGATATGTTTTCTTGGGCCCAACCATGGGTTCATAATCCATTTGACATATGTTCTTCTTAAGGTGTTTATATCACACATGATCATTCTTTTGTCCTCATTCACATTAGGTTTTCTTCCTGTGTGCTATATATGCCATAAGATTGATCACTTTATGGTAGTCCAAGCAGCATGACATTAAACCATTCACCTCAGTATGAGAATCCTTAAATTAAACTATTTATTATGCTCCATTCAATATGAACCTAAACATTTTTCATACTCGGTTCTAATTCCCACATTTGATAATACGTTCAATCCAATTCAAGTTCTTCATGGTTTTGGTCTTCCATTATCTATAAAATCCAAACAGACACCATAATAGTGATGGTATCATACCGCTTTGGCTCACCTACCACCCTATTCTGATGACCTAATGGATCTTTTGTATTTTGAATTGAGTCCTATGTTTTGAACATGGTCACCCATTTATCCCAAATTTTTTGAGACCCTTCTTTTCCTGGTTTGTTTTAGTCCTTGTATTTTGAACATGGTTAACAGTCAGCCTTTACTTACCATTCACCATTTCATCCAAACCTTCAAGGTCTCATCATACCTCCTTATCCAATGTTCTTTAATCATAGTGGTATTTCATCCTTAGTTTCACCTTAGACCTATTCTCCCACATGTTAGCTTAACCTCATGTACCATTCCTTGTTTCACACATCAACAATGGATTACATGGAATTAGGAGTTTTGGTAGGGTTGTTACTGATGTGGTTGAGCCACATGGGGGTCCTTGGTCCAAACCCTATGACCATAAACTAGGATTTTCATACTGATACATTATGTGTTCAATCCTTTTTGGCTCATTCATCTCAGTTTTTCCCCTCATCACATCACATATGCCTCCTACCCGCATGTTCCTTGATATTTGTATGGTGTGACAGCCTCCTTTGGATCATTCACATCAAGTTAATCTCCTCTATTCCATGAAAATATCATGTTAATAGACATCATAGTCCATGTAACATGACTTTAAACTATTTTTTTGGGTATAGGCAGCAGGACCTTAAACTATGTGCAATGTACTAATCACAAGTCTTTAATCTACAAGACACGTCTTGATCACAATAACTTAAACTAGGCCGTGCATATTTTTAGTTTTATGACATTAAATTACATGTTCATCATCCTCGCTTGCATAAATTGAAATTGAAAACCATCCAAGGTCATCATTTTAGAGGTCCACTCCCAATGTTCTTGTTATCTACTGCATTATTTTCATATTCTGTTGTCACTCATCATTTGGGGTGATGCTCCCCTAGATGAAAGGTTTGATATTTATTTAGACCGATACGCCCACACCCAATGTGATTCAATCCATGGTGGCCTAACATCATGAGTATTGGACACCATTAAAACCATCCATCACTCCACTTACACACTTTTCATTCCACTTATTTGGATCTTCATCCTCTTTCATGTCTAAAGGGACCCCCCTAACTGTCTAGTCCCATTCTGTTTCAGCTCACCTACCATCCTGGGCCAACTCCCCATTGGACTTTGGATGAAATTTTGAGTTTAGGCCCATGTTTAAGATATGTCCATAGGTTGACCCTCATTTTTTCCCCCATTTCAAGCTAATATATATGGATACTTCATTATAATCATTTTCAATGGTTATCCTATATCATGATGTCACTCCCATTGTGCTTTGAATTCTGGGAATCATGATTTACACTTCTCATTACCATTTTTTATACATTCCAATTCCCCTTGAGTTATCCCATTCGTGTAATAGTTCACATTGGGAGAATAAGTCAAATATTACAAGGTCCCTATTATCTATCCATGACCTCTCTATGCCTAAATACTCGAGGTGGTCAGTCAATAGTATAAGACCCCATGTATTCAATGGTTAGCTGGCACTCTCATACCAATGTGAACGATTATATGCTCATCCCTTATTTCTCACACTTGGAATGAACCATGTGTATATAAGGATTGATTTTCAATTTCTTCATAGATATTATTGAGGTTCATAAATTAAGGTAAATATTAAATATTTCTATGAACGTAGCTCAAAATAAGCAAGAAAATAGAATGGTATGTTCAGAAAATATTAGCAAAAAACACAGCCCCTATGGATATTCCCCTAAAATAGAATGCTTCAATGTAACCACCTTTTGGTGAGTGGTTTATAGTGTCTCCTACCACTTACTGAGCTCCCTGACCTCATCGATAGTTGCGAAGCGAATCTCATTATCCCTGGTCTACGTTTGATCTCATTTGGCTCAGAGCTCTATCACTTGAGGTCTCACCTAATCTAGCTTCTCAGAGGCTTCCATTAGCTAATACATCAATCGTTCAATGAGTTTTTATTGATTGATAATTAATGCATAATTCTCATTCACTTGTGTCTCTAGATAGTGGATTGTCAATTTATCCTTCTAGGGATTTTGGATGTTTTATTAATTTGTTTTGGCACCAAGAAGTGCCCAAGTTCTGGTTTCTCTCCCACACCTTCTCAGTGAGGTAGTCACAGATCATCATGTGAAAATATCATTCATCTGCCCCTCTAGTTCATAGATCATTCATCCAACAGTAATGAAACCCCATTCAGATTACCCACTTGACTTGAAAATCATTTCAATGAAGCGTTTGATTAATTTCCATGCTTGGCATCAGCTTTTCTAACTATCCTCGACCGCCTCATAATCCAATTCTTTCGGATCAACTAGATTAGTGGGTTTATAGTCTAGGAATTCATTAAGGAGTTTAAAAGTGGGATCCTCCTCCGACATTAAATCTGATTTTTTGGGATCCATGTTGTCAATTTGGTCCTCATTTCTCGATTCTATCTCGATGATGTTGTCCCACCCAACTCTTGATTCTTCCACACCAACGATGTCCCCCATAATCTCAATTGGTAGCTCATCAGATACGATGGCCATGCCATCTTGGTGACTTGGTTCTATATGGATCAAAACACATATTAGGAAAGGTTATCTGGGTTATCCTACCATCCACACTAGTAGAATACCCGCCTATATTAGGACTGTCCAGACAAGGGTCGTGTAAGTCAATCATAGTGAGTAAGTGTAACTCTCTAAGACATGAAACTGAAAGTGATCAAGAGATGTTTGTTGATACTTTCACCACTGGATCATCATCTCTATCCTTTTTAGTACGGGCACTTTTTAACAAGAACATTCTACACAATTGGATGTCATCCAAGGAAATGAGATTAATAGATAGAGAGAGGGATAATGGCACATGGGGTTGAGTTAGATCATACTTCAAGAGTTGTCCTGAATCCACCAAGGGATTTTTTCTCTAGGGTTACTATTTCACCATATTCTGGAGAGGATTATTTTGAATATAAAACCTCATTATCCCAAAATAGATTCTCCTCATTGACTTCTTCCCCTACGATCTATCTTAATCATCATACAAGGGGAATCATTATGTCAGATGAGCCACCATCATCACCGATGAGGAAGTCATGTTGAACAACACCCACACTCGATTTGTCATGGAACGTGTGGTTCCTCATGAGTGGACATGGTTTTATAAATCCATCGAGAACTATATCCCATATCCTAGTATTCCTTGAAGTTACCTTTAGTGTAGATAATCCCTTCAAGATCCATCTCATACATGTTAATACTATCCTAAAGGTTGTAAATGTTGATAATATATTTTCATGTATCCCAGGATTTCCATGCCTCATGATAGAAATCATCGTGAGGAAGTTCCACCCATCGTAATTTCTTCCTAGGAGCCTATGGAGGAATCCTTCAAATCTCCATTTATGATTCCTCTCTCTATCGGGTCCTCTTGATTAAGGCCACTGGATTTGGAACTACTACTTCCCACCCTTCGCCAATAGTTGGTACATGTCCATGGATAATGGTTCTTGAAACAACAACCTTTTTACCTTGATACGTTTTGGTTACAACCTCATGATGTTCTCTTGTTGCCGCTCGACCTTGGCCTGGAGTCATAGGGGCCACTATTTTTATGGAAAAGATTGTTAGTTGATTCAGAATCTTACTCAAATATGAAGATTCCCAGCTATATGCATATTCATGGATCAACTAGAATACAGTAGTGGGTGGTGGAAGCTCATTCCACATTTTCCTATCTTTCCATGGGAAAATCATCCAAAGCTGGATCATCACACACCAGTGGACCACATGACACACTCAATACACCCTTAGAGTTAGCCTCTTCATGAATCTTAACTCTATTACAAATTGGTGTAGAATATATGGTTCACAAATTTGTTCACAGTACACCCATGCCACCAGCACTCTACCCTAAAGGGCTAGATGATATGATTGATTCTATACATTATATGTGCCATCATCAGTTAATTACCCCATCTTCAGAGGAAATGGGTGAAAATTGAACTAGTCTTCTCACCCCATCTTTCTTAGTGTGGCCACTAGACCATGCTTGAGTAGTGAACTCCTTGTAATGTTCAAAATTGATGGTCAAAAGATTATATCGGGAGGAGGGTTATAATTGAGGTATTTATAACCTCCCATATAAGTTGTTACCAAGCTATACAGAAAGTGGTATGGCCCACACATGTGAAATTTACTTGTCCCCTCGTAGATGTGCCAATGTAAAATGTACAAATTCCCCAGCACAAGGATCCACATATTGATTATTTGCCCATGGGTCACCATTGCCCCCATGATGAATGTGCTCGGTCATGATCCCATGTGTGAATCTATCATCGGAATAATCCACCCAAAGATTAACACCAAATGAATTGGTCCAGCCTGACTACTGGCTTCTGGTCATCCTTAATAATTTATCCCCAGATCTTCCACTAGATATCCTCCATGATCCGCGAGTAGGAACAATACTTGCCACGTTGAACTCCCCTTGGATAGGTTTGGGGCCTTGTTGGTATATTCTGTGATGAAATGTTCATAAAATAGTCAAACCATTTCTTAATGTGGACATCTCTGGTTGTCTTCTTGTCATTTTTTGTGACCATCACCATATTTGACAATGAATTCACTAGAGGTGGAATTTTTTCTACATCATCCTAGGAATTCTTAGTAGGGAGGATCTCACCTTAAATTCCCCCTAGGATCAAGATACCTTGAATATGGCAGAGATCCCAGAGGTTGATTCCAACCTTCACGCGATGTAGGTGAAATGTGTTGGTATCCAGGAACAAACAGTTCAATTGATCTGGAATGACTTCCTTTGTTTGAGAGTAATGGAATTTAGAATCACATGATTCTTCTTACAAGCCTACTCACCTTAGCACTTTTTTGAATTCTATAGAAGATGTTCACACCCAATAATCCCAGGCCCATTCAACTGTGAAGTTACTGCCCTGGTGTAGATACCATCCATCTATCCACCCCTTATCTAAGTTCCCAAGCCTTTCATTAATGACTATTTTTTAATGTGGTAGAGATGTTTCTTTCTCAAACAAATTTATTTCAACTTTTTAAAGATGATTGTAAAGGCAGTGCACTATGAAAAGGGTCTGGTGCATCCTCATATGGCTGTCAGAAGCTCTATTCCACATATGTTTTCATGGAGTTCCTATGAACCAATATTATGTCTTATCTCTTATTGCCTTTAAGATGAGGAAATCACCTCACAAGACAATGTCATAAAATGAAAATATTTTTCACAACGAATAATCTTTTTTGGAATCTGACAGTAGCTTTTCCAATGATTTGTTGTCAGAGTGGCTCTGAACATACTCCCCTGTCAAGATATTGTTCATGATTGCTTTCCTATGGGTGGAATCAGTATGTAACTCTTAAGAATCCTCATGAGCATCTATCAATATGGGACATAGGAAATTTTCTGAGCATGTTTGGATAGGTTGATGACGAATTTCCTTCAAGAAGATTTATCATGAATCAGCATCCTGTGAAGCAGCATTGTACTTGGCGTGTGTCACGAAGGACTGATGGATCGCGATGCCTGGTTCACTTGAAATCATTCACAGAACAAAGTACTATAAAACCTGATTCTTGGAGAAGCATTCATGGGGTGTATAGCTTCAACAAAAAAGGATCTTGAGCAATCGTTCATGGAGATACAGTATGGGTGATGGACCCCTCACAAACTATTTATAGGTGATGCCCGACTGATCATCACAGTGACCTTTGACCACATGAACTGTGTGGTGACCTTCACCCACATGAACTTCACAGTTACCTTTACCCACCCAATCTTCGCGGCGTGTCACACCATATGCGCTTAGTGAGGTAGAGACGTGAACATATGATTTCTTTAGCGATGAAACCTCTGAATCTAACCCTTAACTGTATTCACCTCTCATTCTGAGGGGGAAATTTTTTGGTGCCAAAAATTATGCTAATCAATACATACACCAAACATGGAAAAGGTCATGATCGGTGTGGAGTTATTCTGGAGTTCTCTAGACCCAAATGACCTTGAAATTCATCCAATGGGTCTATTTTTCGAAGCTCCTCTACAGAGATCCTTGGACACCATGACCATGAACATCACTGATGTTACTTTTGTGAGTCCAACGAGAACCATGAACCTCAAAGAGGCCAGATGATGGTACCTTATGGAGTCTAACCGAGTCAGACAGAGCCCTGCCTCTTTATAGAATTTGTTTTTCTTCACAGTGTCCCCATTTTTATTATAGTGAGCTCCCCAAGCATTATGAATCCCCATTAACTGTAAATAGGTTGTTCACCCCCTCATAACCATTTGGAACCCTAAAAATTCACCTCCCTAGCTTATATTTCATGAAGCTCCCAAGAATCATGAAACTAAGAGAAAAATGGATCGCCAATGGAACTCGAGCATCTTGAATGACACTTTACTTTATTCTTCATTTCCCATATCTATGGTAAGGATGCCCTTCATGATGGTAACCACCCTTTTCAAATGAGGGATCCCCTTTAGGTTACTTTAGGCTCTATAAAGAATTAATCCTTCATGGAACAGTATCATAATAATACATCCTATGCATAGGAGCGACCATACTCTATGAGGGTCTTGGCTTCGTGAAGGGTCATCCCTTAGTGATCCACCCTTCCTTCGTAAATCTCTTCTTGGTGAGACTCATGTCTTTACAAACACCGTTCCCACATAGCCCTCTACACTTGTGTGAATTTATTTCATGGTACATCATGTAGTGTCCCATGTTGTGTCACATTACCTACTACTTATTCACATAGGTACACTAACACCTATTTTATCCTTGAATAGCTATAGTATTGTGGACCCCACAATTTACTACTCCTTCACCTTGCTCTAAAATGAAATTTTTTGTGCCTTCCCTTCACCAATGGTTTAGGAGCTCTATCCATGTAAGTACAAGGGGTGTGGAGTGAGTCCTCTACATGAAAGATTTAGGATGCTAAACTATCGAGCATTCCACATCCTCAACACATGAAATTAAACTACAATTTTCCCATTCATTGGAGGACTGAGAGAATCATAGAGGGGATGATATTGGGAACCCTTTTCTTCTCTCCATATAAATCCTCATTATCTCTCTCTTTGGGATTTTTTTCCATGTTCATCTTGAGTAGTCTCTATATAATCCCTGATACCCACCTTGATAGGGTGTTATGTGTGAGATTGACATTTTATGAAACCTTTATCCAATGGAACAATATCCATCTCATATAATAAGACATCCTACTTGGTCTTCCCCCTAGAGTATGTCTTAGTCTTTATCTCACTGGGATGATTCAATGCATAAGCCCCACACTATCACTCATGCTTGCATCCTTTATGAACCAATCATCATGTCTACTCCTACTAGTTTTTTCTCACACCGATCATGACTCACATTAGCTTAGAGTGTAAAAATTTCCATGAACTCCTCTTGGCCCTATAACTAGGTTTAATTCCTATAATGTATTTCAGTCATTGTCGATGTGTTCATCCCAATCCCATGCCCCTCTCACCAAACTATATGGAATTTAATCCCTACCATCAATGAAGGGTATTTAGGAAGCCTATATGCGGTTCAGTCTCATCACTCCCCAGAACCCTTTTGTTCTATTCATTTCATGTTGATTCACTAGTCTTGCATGATGTTAAACTGCATGCTACAAACTATGTGGTTTTTGATCCCTTTCAGTTATTTAAGAAGCCTATATGAGGTTCAATCCTAGCCAATGGTAAATTATGCTTCTCCCTCCTAGTGGTGTACCCTCCTGATGCGACACTTCCCTCTTTGGAGAACATCTCCTGGCTCCACCTCTTGAGGGTGTTCTGACACATCCTCTTCGGTCGATAACCATGCGTAAGCCCCAGCATGACTTTTGGTTGCTATCCATGTGTTCTCTCAGATTCTATGCCTCATTTCTGAACTACGTGGACTTTGATTCCCAGCCACTAGGGAATATTGTAAGCCTCCTCAAGTTTCAACCCCATTACTCACTTACATCATGATATTTCCCCTAGTTAATTACGTCTTAGGAGGGTCATGCACCAACTTGGAGATTCCTTTTCCTTCAGGTCACCACCCATGCGTTTAATTCTCACAAGTCACCTCGTTAGTTTTCTCAATTCCCCATCAGAACTATGTTGACATTGATTCCTAAAAACTGTGGTACGTATGAAACCTCCCTAAGGTTCAACCCCAAAACCTTCATCTTCACCTTGGTTTCATTTCACCAATTCCATTCACTTCATTCAAACCCTCCATCAACCATACTAATTCATTGTTGGTCCACCACATCCTAGTGGGATTATTCCATTCATCTAGGATTCCTCATCATATAATCCCTATCTATCCCATTTCTACTCCTAGAATCACCCAGGAAACTAACCATGCATTAGCCCCACACAATCCATATCCATCCAACTGAGTGTGCCACTCTTGAGAGGGGAATCTATCCATGTGTAAACCCCAAACTACCCCTTTGAACTATGTGGGTTTTGATCCATATTTTCTAAATAGCATTTATAGGAATCCTCCATGAGGTTCAATCCCAACCAATGCTTAACCTTGTTGTCCCCCTCAATGGGACCTACCTTCATTCATCCACCCTTATAGGTGTCCAGATCAGCCTTCACAATGTGAATCCTTACTTTCATGATACATTCCACCTCTGTTCAAAACTTATTGGGTGTTCCAATCCACCCATCCAGAAAACCTTCATGGTGCTCCATCTTTGGGATTTTTCTACCTGGTTCACATTCTTAAGTGTTTTGATCAGTCAGATCCATCTCCTCCAGACATTAGAATCATGACATACCTTTTACTAAACATGGGAATCCATGGAAAACCTCGAATACATTAATATAGCATAATATACCCCATTATTGATGTGGGAATCCTTGGGTTTCACACCCTTGAGGATCACATTGATGAAGAAGATTATAGGTGTTCCAGTGTTTCAACATCCATACATTCCATTGAGGACCAACGTGACTACTCTCCTTATAAAAGATTGATGCCATGACTTTATCACATTGCATTTCATGACATAAGTAGTATTATTAATTGGTATCCATAATGAAATGGCATCTGGAATGGGTTTCATGAACAACATCTTAATCTATAAGGGAGACCCGGACTAGGGGACGAATTCCAAGTAGGAATCCACAGAAGTAGAGACTGACATCACATCATCCCATTTCAATCAAGAAGTATACATATCTGAATAAGGGATAAATTCCAACCACCATTAGAAAAAGAGAATGCAGTGTACAATGAGTCATTATGAAATGTCCACACACACTTTCAGGTGGGCATTCCCTAGTGGAAGGCATTGAAAACAACCACACTTGTAGAGGAATTTATATTCATTTGGACCATCCTAGATGATGAACTTTTTTTCATGGTGATAAATCAGTTCCCTTTCATATCATTCTATCAACAGAGTCATTTTTTAGAGATAAAGGGTTATAGGATCTATCCATATGGGGGTGGATGTCGGCTCCTCTCTCTCTGGGGTGGCATTGACCTGATTGATTTCTTCCATATCAAATAAACAAAATTGATACCATTCTTCAATATGTGATAAATAATATTGCTTCCTCCCAATTAGGGTATCCTAGAATGTGACTACATTTTCCAATTCATCAGCATGAGAATTCTATGATCATGAAAATTGGTGAAATATGAGATCAAAAGTTAATTCTACCATCAGTCCCCTGACATAGCTATTGAGGGGGTATAGTTATTCCATTTTGATGGAATATTAACCTTTTTTATGCATTATCACTAGTACCAAATCCCCATTGATATTAAGTTAATCTATGTGCATCTGTAGGGATAGTTCTAATCCAGAAATAATTGTTTGGTATTATTTCTCATTACTTGTATAGCCTTCTTACATTGAGATATTGTAGGAAAAAATGATTTTTCTAGAGAGAAAAATACAACCCCTAATCCATCCCAATTGGGCCTTAGGTTTTCCACCATTTTACTAATATGTCATAATGAGTTTCCATAAAAATATGTCTCCCATTTCCGAAGATTGTTATGGTCATAAAAGAACTCATCATCTGGATATTCAGTGTCAACTGATTTATTTTTAGGTGCATGATGTGCTAAAAGGAAATTATCCAGGGAATTCCCTTTTACTGGATTTAGTGATAAGAACTGAATATCATATTGTTGTAGAATGACTACCCATCAGGTCAAGCCTACGGTAAACATGGGATGACCAAGTACTTACTTGATAGGATCAATACGAGAGATTAGAAGGACTTCATGGTTCATTACATACTGCCTCATCTTGTTCCTTATCAATATTAGTGCAAAAAAATCTTCTAGAAATTAGAGTATTGGGTCTCAGTACCTAGCATTGTCTGGGTGAGGTAGTGGTTACTATATATGCTCCCCACATCATTCTATTGTTCGAGGAGGGATCCAAGTGATAATTACATTGTGGCCATAAATAATTTGATGGCCTCCATTCCACCAAAGGCATCATGACTTGTGGGTGAAGAAGATACTTCATGTGATTTTTGAAGGCTTAATTACAGTCATCATCCACTAATAGGATATTTTGTTGATAATTAGTCTTGTGAGGGGGATATAATATTCAGCTAGGTTGGATATGAATTTTCAAATGTAGGTGAGGTTCCCTTAGAGCCTTCTCATTTGATTTCCCCAATAGGTCTTTGGTCATTCTTATCATACCATTGAATGTTCATCATTATGGGATACAAATCCCATTTTTTATATCAAAAATTTCAGAGCGTTTTAAATGGGATATGGTTGATCCTAAAGAAATTATCAATTAGGGCCCTCTGGACGTCAACATTATTGTGTCTACTTGAAACATATAGTGTCATGATGTTCCCTTGAAGGACCTCTTCTTAATCTTGGTTAGTGAATGAGATGGATACATGGCATTCCACTAACATTGTATCTGCCCGATAAACCACAACTGTAGTGAATTCGATCTTGAATTTTTGTTGTCTCTAGAGGGATTCTACAAGTTTATCCCAATGTTCTATTGAAATATGGATAACATTAAGGACTGGGAGCTTTGCTGGGAAGATCAAAAATTATTTCATAATGTTATACTCTTATTCTAGAGGCTGATTCTTCCTGATGAGGGGTCACTAATGAACATGTGACTCAGGATCCATGAAATTTGAGGTGGATGAGATCGGTATAGGTACAAAGTTGTAGGAATTATCTCTAAAAAGCTTCACATGTCATGTTGACCTTCCCTATTACCTGGGATTCTTGTAAATTGAAACCCTACTAGATGACAATTAAAGAAAAATGGGTGCATATGACCACTACATGGTTATATGATTCTTCCATTCCTCTTTTGATCCTACTGGAGTAGTTTCCTATAATTCTCAGATATATATATATATATATATATATATATATATATATATATCCTCTATGGGTATGTGGTAGAAATATTGGCTCTGACCACACTAGTGTTGTCCCATGTATCATCGGTTCCTGCACATATGACCTCCCATTCCTAATTTATGTTCTGGAAACTCATATTCAAGTGAATTTTAATAATTATATAAGGGGTTATCCAAGTGTATACCATTTATAAAACCTATGTTTTGATCTTCTTCTGATGAGGATTTCATTCTATGGGGTGATTCCCATGTTGAGGATGTTGTCGGGAAGAAATGTGAAAGATTTGGGTATGGTGTTAGAGAAGAATGTGAATATTACCCTTTGTTTACTTCAGTCTTCCAATGGTCAAAACCACTATTGATAAGTAGATCTAATGTCCCATTAGGTGGTGGATTTATTTTTTTTCTGTGCATTTGTGCTCTCAAGGTTCCCTAATCTTGGTCAACTATTTTCTAAATCATCCATTTTTTAAAAAATCCAGGCACTCCTGGCCGATACTTTCTACCAATCAACTTCTTCTTCTGACTAGAAGAAAGGTAAGAAAACCACATACATTTAAGAGTTATCTAACACCACAATTTTGGAATTAACTAATGTTGTAAGGAATTATTTTAAGCTAAAATGGTTATGGATATTATGACCAGCCTTCTATAAAAATGGAAGTAGTGGGGATGGTCTATTAGTTTGACTTCATTAGGCATCCTAGGTGTGGTAGTGATAAAGGACTTTCCATCCTGTAATGGTTCCTAAAGATAGGCTACTATACCATACAATGGCTAGCCCTATCAGTGTCTATAAAAAACACCTCATCTTCTTCACCTCATGTTGATCTCGAGGGATAATCATCAGTTCACATCGGGACACAATGTGTATGAGATGTTTTTCAAGTATCTCGCACCGTTAGGAGTGGAGATGGTTGGGTTTACAAAATTGGGTAGAGGTGGAATATAATCAACTCATTCATGATATGGATTTATCTCAGGCTAAATAGGCATGAGATTCTCTTCCATGGATTTTATTCAAGTATCTAGGGACACAATGACATTTAGAAGCTTTGGGGGCACTAGTGTCGGAGACCCCTCTTGTATACAGGGAGCGGGTGTGGCTCGAAGAGGTGGCCCTACCTTTTTATACTGTTGATCCTCATTTTTTCCTAATATAGAATGATTACCCTGATAAGGGAGAGGATTCCACCACAATGGAGGTAATCCATGATTAGTTTCAACTTACTCATTTATGTACACTGGAATAATGGATCCATACCCAAACTGATGCTCAAATACATATCTTTTTTAAGGGTCTTCTATAAGAGGGAAAATATGCTTCTCTTGTTAAAGATGATCTCTAGGGGGAATATTTACCATGATTAGCTCCACATTGATTCATCTGAAAGTATTTACCTCACACACATATTGTGAAAATTGTTCCTCTATCGAAGAAACCTTGAATATTCTGGGTGTTTATTGGAATGTATCCAAACCTTTCCATTTTTCTTTGGTAGTGTTCTACTGTAGAGGTAGAATCCCATTATTTAGAGGTGTAAGATTTTGGAGCCTTCTTTGGTTTTGGGGGTGTTCCACCTCAGTTGGTACATCCATATCACCGTCTTATCAGGGAAAATTTTCCTTGTTGAAACCTTCTTCATTTGTGTCTACATTGATCATCTCTATCACGTTGAAAGTGTCAATGTTCAAAGAGACATATCAAGCAATTGTGGTTGTACCATTACATTCTATGAAACATGTTGTTTTCTCGCAGCCTTCATCTAGTTTGTTATTATATCTCGTGGTCATATTGGACCATTTTGGATTGTTACCCTAGAGGGGTCTAATAGCCTTCAACATACCCTCCTCCCATCTATGTTTGTGAATGGTGACCTTGAGGGATATTTTTGTCATTGTTGTTGAGCGAGCCCCAACCTGGTGAGGTTTGTATTAATGCGGGAATAATAGATGGGATGTTGATCATTGATTTTTCCTCCCAACCAATAAAAGATGGATTCTCTCGATGGTGATGATGATAATGATTAAAATGATCCCATCCTTATGGGATAAGGGTTATTCAAGGATAAATTGGCATTTATTTGTCCTATTGTTGAGGTTCAAATAATTCTAGAATGGGATATGTTGACTCTCAGGATAAAAATGAAGATATAAATTCCACCATCACAGGAGAGTGTGGTTGATCTGGAATCACCATTCATGTCCCCAAAAAACTTTTAGGGGATAATGATTCATTTGATAATTATTGAAATATAAATTTCCCTAGCCTAGCATGATGGGGTTTGTTTTCAGCTAATGCCAATGTGACTTGAATCTTCTCGAGAATTGATGATCTAAGAGGTGGAGGTCATGGTAGATATTATCCTATCCCAATGGGATGGTTCCACTCCTGGATGGATTCTATGGAAGATTCTATTTCAACCCATTTGTTGTGGCATAGTTGTGATCACGTTGGATCTGAGTTTGATGGCACCCATGGTGAGAAACATTCATTAATGTAAAATCTATGGGTGATCTTAAATTTGGTCTTTATGTTGGAAATGAATTATCGTTACTTTAAGGGGCACAGTTTGAAGTCATGTTGGCTATACTATCCCATCTTACATGAGGTCTAGGAATAGTTGAAGCATGTAAATTATATTTTAGTAACCAATTGTCCTGAGCATTACGTGGTACTTTTATTTCACTAGAGTTTATAACATTATAGGTTTCCAAATATGAGGGGTTATTTATTCCAAGGGTGCAAGAAATTTTAATACTCTATAATCTCCCGGTCCTTGAATATAGATGCATGTTGTGTCTTCTATGTTCAATATTTGAAGGGTTTTTATGAAATACTGGAAATCATAGTGGAGATTTTTCACTATGATTTTTTGGTTTTGGATCCTGGTCCATGGAGATTGTAGCTAGGTCTAGAAAGAAATAGAGTATTTTGATGGTCTGAAGGTGACAATCTTATCCTGTATAAGGGATACGTATATCCTTTAGTCACTGATGATTATCCCATGTATTTTGGTGTTGATATGGAATTAACTCATTTTCCATCTCTTTTGGGAGTTCATATTTAGTAGTGGAGAGGGGGAAGAACATGACAGGGATGTTTTTTCAAGCTAAATATCCCTATATGTCAATTTTTAACTCCTCATTAGACGTACAAAACATAATCAAGTCATACCATGGAAGATTCTTCTAAGGGTCACCACTGGCTGGAGTAGAGTGCTATTGGATGTGGATGTAGAACCACATGTGGTTGATCCTGATGTTTTGAGCACCTCTCTATATGAAGAGTTCAGAGCATTGAACACTCCACTATATGAATATTTATGATCATTTAAAACCTCTTTATGTGAAGGTGTTTGGGAAAAGGGTGGATTTCTTTATTCATGGGAGATATTTTCATGGGGAGGTTGACCATGGTGGATATCAGGATCATATTCCCTAAGTTCCATATCCACACTACCATAACAAGGACTATAATGGTAATGACCATCTTCTTCTTTAGTGGAATATTCTACAGACCCTTGAGATGTTGATAATGTGTCTTGAATAGCCTCTAGGACACTGGAATTTAGAACATTAGGAATATAGGCCATTTTTTGCATCATGGTTTGAATATGTTGACAAGCCTTTTGAAAATTTTCAATGATATATGACTTCTATATGATGACTATCTAAATATTCTAATAACCATCTGATTCCATTAGAGTACAAGCATGTTGCTGTGAATCTGCTAGAATATGTCAATGATCAATCTCATTATTGACTGGAACATGAGCTTATACCAGGGAATGTTTCATTCTAACTTGGTGAGATATTGTCATGATGGGAGTATGATCCTGATTTAGAGCCTTTGGGATATGTTGCTATAATTTCTTAGTTGGAGTATGATCTTTCCTCGTGGTGTGTTTCACTCTCACATGGTGATCCCCTGTTGGGGAAGGATTATAACCCTAGTCCAAATATGAATTCTATGTTGGAATGTACTTATGGTACTTTAAAATGGTGAAAGGGATATGATCCTCCTCTTGTATGTCCTTGGAATGATGCTGGTGTAGTCATTCGTTGGAGGAAGTAGGAATATTCCCCTAGATTATGTTATATCCTTGAATATTCCAGGTAAATTTAGTAACATGAATATGAGCATTTCCTGAGGCTTGTGTCATTATCAATTGGTTAGCCCCATCCATAGAAGTTATATATGCATGATCATGTGACTTTGGAGTATGTCCTTGGACTTCTTTGATAAGAATATGAGCCCATCCGGAGGCATGTACCCATCTCACCTGGTGATCCTCAGCTAGAACGAGAGTTTGAGCCTGGTCATGGGCCTTTGGAATATGTCATAGGACTTATTCGATAGGTGTTTACCCCTATCTTGAGGCATGTTCCACTCTCACCTAGTGATCCCCACTTGGAACAAGATTATATTCCTAGACCAATGCCTCACCCATTATCATAATATACTGATAATCCTATTAGGAAGAAGAAAGAATGCACTATTTCTCCTACGCGCCTTATTTTTCATGATGATTAGAGTATTGAGTTGTCTTTTTTTTAGGGATATTAATATTTTCCTTTCCTATTATCTGCTACAGTGATAGAATATGCCAATGGAGTTCTTTAACTGTTGCTAAAATATATTGGCATTTTAGGAATGTGTGTTCCAGGATATAAGCATTCACATTTTCCTTCTCCACTATGTACAAGACGCTATCATCAATTGAATTGGGGATATAAACCCACTTATATAATTATTGGTCCATCTAAATATACCAATAGGACTTCATGAAAAAGGGGTATAGATATGCACCCCCGTTGTGCCTGCTATGGGAATATTCCCATTAACTTTTTCCGACTGAGAGGACATATAAACCTAATTACTAGCTACTCCCAAAATTTGTTAGTGGGAATAATCAATTGAAGTGGGTATATGAGCCCACCCTAAGATATCCAATACCTTCTTCGACTGATGAGTCAACTTTTTCACCCATGCACAGGCTTCAGAGGTGGCATTATTTCTTGTGGTACGAACATAAGGTGGCTAGTGGATACTCGTGTGATGATATAGGCAATGACGGTTGACATATGCTCTCTTCGGTGGCAGAAAAACTTGACGGGATCTGTATTATGATTTTTTTTCAACATTCATTATATATTGAAGCTGGCAGTTGTTTCACTCTGAGGATAACCTCCTAAAGTGATTGGCCATGGAAATGGGGTTCACTGGCTTAGCTGCAACTTTCCCTTTAAAGTGTGGACTTACTTTTCTTCATGATTAGAGAAACTCATGGGAATATTCCATGATTGGTATTTTACCATGTCAATGGTACTCCTATAAATTCATGATCACTACATCACAGTGGAGTTTTCGAGTAGGTGAGATCATTTTGAACCCTTCGGGTTTGCTTCCATATGTGATTTACCAGAGTAATTATTGGATGCATAATACATTGTCTTGTGTTGGGATAATATCGATGAAATAAGTATCTACAATCATGCATACAATAAGGAATAATTTTACTATTTAGTGAAATATCATATGCATAATGTACTCAATAAAATATTCATGATTAACACAATTTTCTAGATATTCCCAATCTGACCATTCTTCCCAGTTAGACATGAAAAATCAAGGATAGAAATATTTAATGATTTCCCTAGTTACAAGGGATTATATATAAAATAATTCTAGTCTTGATAATTTTCTTAGGGATGAAAAAAATTGTCCAGATGCTTGATTAACCAATCATTTTTTATTAGAAAGATTCATGTTAGGTCCACCATTTTTTTGTATATAGTGGGAAAAAATGGCCCGACATATTATAACTAAATCATTTTTTAATTTGATAGATTCATGTTGGGTTCAATATTTTTGTTTTCATAAAGTGGGAAAAATGGTTTTATGGATTATAATCCATTAATTTATCTAATTTAGAGATTCATTTTAATTTTATTATTTTTGTTTTGATGGGGGAGAGGTGACCAAGGTGTGCATTTGGTTTGGTCCAGTGGTTGATTTTGAGTGGTTCATTTCTTGAAAATCATTAAAATTGGGTTTCCATTTTCATTATTAATGGAAAATCCCAATGGTTCTATCATCCATTACTTGGTACTAACTATATTTCAAAGGGCAGGTGGTCAAATGGTGATTCAGACCCAATAACACCAAGGGAATCGTTTTGGTTGAGAGAATGGGAGGTTGGATCCAGACACCCTTTTGGGGGGAATTATTGGCTAATCCAGGACTCTATTGTTGATTTAAGAAATATATGAGAATCTATTCCTAGCCCAGATATGGGACCGTTTACCATAACAAACATATTATTGGTCAATTAAACTCTTTTAAAAATTTAAAGGAAAAATATTGTCATTGAATCCATTTGTATGTATCTGAGGTTCTTTATTGGTTCCCTAGTGAGGAATAGTTACTTTATATGTTGAATCCATACAACCAAATACTTCGGAATTTTCTACCATGATGAGTGGTGGCTAATATTCTGAGTAGGTGATTGAGACATTATGGGGCATCCAATGTATCGTAGTTATTGCATGAATGAAAACCCATATAGTTCATTAAAACACAAGAATTTCAACATCATTTGAAGATGGCATGTTTAGGAAGTTGGGTGACGAGTGTTTAAGCTCAAGTCACTAGGATACGTCCTATGTTTCTGGGTTATGGAAGGAATCTATGTTACCATAGTTAAATCACACCATTGGGAATAACCCTAAGGTAGATACCCTCATATGGGGGAGGTTTATTTCATTCCACTCATCGAGGATTATATTTTTGGATTTCCCTTATTTCTGGAGAGTAATGATGCCAATGATGTGTTTATTGTGATTCCAAAAGGCCACATGAGCTATTCTTAGTGTGATACACAAGGGATATAAAGTGACTAGTCTCATTGCATATGGATGTGGGGATTATATACTAGAATATACCATGAGTTTTTTAATATAGATAATGAGCCTTAAAAAGGTGTCCTACATATCATAATTATGAATGGAATCAGTGTCACCATAGTTCAGTTATTTCCCAATTTATTGGGGGATGAGGTATTGATTAGCCCATGAGATTGATTGGGTTCACGATGGTTGGAAAGTTATAGACATGGAAGGGTTTACAATGAGTTGGATCCCCATTTGATCATGGTATCACACCTGAAGAAGGTGTCATGTATACCATGGTTATAGAAGGAATCAGAGTCCTCACAATTTAATGTTTTAATGTCTTAGACACTTACCTTACCCTCTATGCGGGGCATATAGTATTATGTCATTGATCAAGGCTTATACTCAGAGTCTAACCATGATACTTGTAGAGGATGTTAGTGAAAATTATATGATCCTTGTAATTCCACAACCTACATGAGCTATGCTCAGTGTGAAAAGAAAGGTTTGGAAAACAATCAGTCTCATTTCATGTGGATGCAAGGATTATATTCAAAGACAACCCTTTGGATGGTTGATATAGATCTTAGGCCTCAGATAGGCATTCTATGAATCCTAGTTATGGTAGGAATTAAAATCCTTGTAGTTCCCTTCATTTGGGCTTACAAACTAATGTTTCCCTTATAAACAGTGCTTACACACTAACATTTTCTTTATAATAGGGGATTAAAAACTAATAATGAATGTGGATATCAAGTCTTCAGATTCCATTTATGAACTAGCCATCATTCCTTCTTAACACGCATTCATTTTCTGCTCAACATGCCTTGATTTCCTACATGGCATGTTTGTGGTTGTCTACCTGACATGTTCTAGGACAATCACATGATCCAATTTAATTATTTGAGGGATGTGATGAATCATGGATGTAATGCTTGACAGTCATCGAATGATAAATTCTGACTTTTCCATAAGATGTTGTAAGACCTAGATGGTTTTCTCTAAAATACGTTTCCTGACCCCCGCTGACATATATATTGGGTGTCGCATGATTAATTAATTGAAATAAGATAGTACGATGAGAAAACAAAATAGGATCGTCTTCTTGGTTTTTACGATGTGATGTGATTTTTAACGAAAATGGAACTTATATATTTAAAACAAGAACTTGGAATTATTTCAGTCACAATGTGCATCAGATTGAGGATCAGATTATTCATAAACATCCCAAATGACTTATGGATCATTTTCTAAAAGTCTCAAAAATATCGGAATGTGTCTTCTTGGTTTTGAGTATGTCATTTGTTTTTTTACTAAAATTTCATTTTAAACTATAAACACACACTTTGAGTCATACCCTTCACATCATGTGTCAGTTTTACATGAGAAAGATTCCTACACATCAAAAATGACTTATGAATCATTTTATTAAATTATCAAGACAATTTGAGTTTGTTTTTGTGGTTTTCAGTGAGTGAGACATTTTGAACTAAAATGTCAATTTTAAACAAATAACAGACAATTTGAGTCATACCGGGAACATCGTATATTAGATTGAAATTTGTATGATTCATACATGTCAAAAATAACTTCTGGATCATTTTACTAAAGCATCAAAACAATCTAAATTCGCTTTTCATGGTTTCGAGTATTTAAGTTGTCTTTTTTACAAGAAATAATGTTGATTTTAAATAAAAAGTCACACTTGGGGTCACGTCAGTCACACCATGAATCATATTGAGCTGATTATGATTCTTAGACATCCAAAATAACATATAGATCATTTTCTTAAAGCATCAAAATAATCCTAATTTATTTTCTTGGTTTTGAATAAATCACTTGTCTTTTTTACTAAAATGTCATTTTAAACTAGAAACATGCACTTTGGGTCATACCATTCACATTGTGTGTCATTTTGATTTCATAATTATTCATACACTTCAAAAATTGATTATGAATAATTTTTCTAAATTATCAAGACAATACGAGTTTGTTTGTTCAGTTTTTAGTGAGTGGCACTTTTTGAACAAAAATACAAATTTTAAACTAATAATTGGCACTTTGAGTCATACTGAGAACATCATGTATCAGATTCAGGTGAGACTAATTATTAAACATCACAAATAACTTATGGATCATTTTCTAAAAGTATCAAAATAATACAAATGTGTTTGCTCAGTTTTGAGTATGTCAGTTCTCTTTTTTACAAAAATTAATGTCAATTTTAAATGAAAAGACCCACTTGGAATCATATTAGACACACCGTGCATTGGATTGAGGTGATTATGATTACTAGTCATATCAAATGAAATATAGATCATTTTATTGAATTATCAAAAAAATATGAAAGTTTCTTCTCATTTTTGAGTATGTCACTTGTCTTTTTTACTAAAATTTTGTTTTAAACTCGAAACACTCACTTTGAGTCATATCGGTCACATCATCTATCTATTTGACATGGTACTAATTTATACACATAAAAAAGACTTATGAATCTTTTTCCTAAATTATCAATACAATCCTAGTGTGTTTATCTATTTTTAGTAAGTAACACTTTTTGAAGTAAAATGTAAATCTTAAACCGATAACAAACACTCTGAGTCGTATCAAGCACATCATGTATTGGGTTGAGGTGCAACTAATTCCTAAATATAAAAAAATGACTTATGAATCATTTTCATAATTTATAAAAATAATCTTAATGATTTTTCTTAGTTTTGAGTATGTCAGTTGTCTTTTTTACTAAAATTAATGTCAATTTTAAATAAAAAGATGCACTTGGAGTCATGTTAGTCACACTGTGAGTCAGATTGAGGGGAAACTGATTTCTACACATCTTAAAGAACATATTGATCATTTTAATAAATTATAAAAACAATCAAAACGTGTTTTATTGGTTTTTAATATTTCACTTCTCTTTTTTACTAAAATGTCATTTTAAATTAGAAATGCACACTTTGTCATACCGGTCACATCGTGTATCGATTGGACATGATACTGATTCCTACACATCATAAATGAATTATTAATAATTTTACTAAACTATAAAGATTATATGAGCATGTTTTACTAGTTTTTAGCAACTGATCGTTTTTTGAATTAAAATGTTAATTTTAAACTAATAATAGATAATTTAAGTCATTTTGGGAACATCGTGTATCAAGTTGAGTTTTAGATAATTCTTATAACTCACAAATGACTTATGGAACATTTTAAAAAATTATAAAAAAATATGAATTTGTTTCCTCAGTTTTTAGTATGTCAGTTGTCTTTTTTAGTAAAATTAATGCCAATTTTAAATAAAAATAATAAATTTGAGTCATATTGGTCACACAGTGTTTCAAATTGTGGTGTGGCTAATTATTACACATCCCAAACTCTCAAAACATTACCAACTGAAAATTTTACCATGATTTCCATTATATTTCTTTTTCAAACTCACAACACCATATTTTGAGTCGATTTTCTTAGCCAAAAAACGTTTTTCAGCAAAGAACATAGACTCAATAGGTCATGCTGGAATTTCGACAAAGAAAGGTATTGGAAAGCATGGTAACATTGGAAAAAAGGAACATATTATCTCTTTTTTGGATTATTTCATAAAGTTGAAAGAAAAACATGAATTCCAAAAATAT
Organism: Viscum album; assembly: GCA_963277665.1. Taxonomy (NCBI): domain Eukaryota; kingdom Viridiplantae; phylum Streptophyta; class Magnoliopsida; order Santalales; family Viscaceae; genus Viscum; species Viscum album. The sequence goes on along the minus strand of OY728165.1, from coordinate 1,889,306,834 downwards.
CTGCGAAAAAAACTAAATAAGTATTAAATAAAAATGATAAAGAAAATCAACTTACAAATAGTATATAAAATACTAACATAATTAATTAAATAAGTATTAGGAATTAACCATTTCAGGATGGTTGTATAAATTCTTGATCTGTTTTCTTGATTTCATTATCTTATTTTCATCCTTGAAGTTAAATCTCTCATAATCATGGGCATATTCAAACAAACCACCCCAAATTAAATAAAATAATCTTCCTATATAAGAAAAAAATATTATGTGTGTAATACTAAAAAGAAATAAATTAAACATAAATATGAAACAATACATTTATTCTATCGATAATAATTTTACTCTGAGAACATCAATATTACATCTGTGTTTGATTACAGGTAGTGTCATTTCTCTTCCTACAAAGTCAGTGGAGGGAACTTGAAGGAAAGTGATAAATTCAAACACTACATGGATTAAAAGATTTTGATGGAGAAGAAGTGTGTGGAAGTTTTGGTGAAAAAAGGAATGAAATATAGAAAAAAATATTATAAAATAAATAAAATATTAAAATATGACTTCCCAAAAGGTTTATGAAAAAAATAAAGAAATTAACTTACAAATAGTAGATAAAATGATGAAAACATCAATTAGTAGAAATTAACCTTTTCATGATGGTTGTATACATTCTTGACCCATTTTCTTATTGTCAATATCTCATTTATATCCTCGAATTCCAATACCTCACAAGCATGAGAATCTTTGAAAAAACCTACCCAACTCGAAAAAAATAATTCACTTGTATAAGAAAACAATTATTTTGTGAGTAATACTAAAAAGATATAAATTAAACATAAATATGAAACAATAAATTAATTTTATGGAAAATGATTTTACTATGAAAACATAAATATTACTCCTATGATTTAGAAGAGGTAGCTTTTTTTCTCATCCTGCAAAAGCAGTGGAGGGAACATGAAAGAAACTGATAAATTCCAACAGTGCAAGGGTGAAAATTTTTTGAGGGAGAATAAGTCTATGGAAGTTTTTATATATAATTTCATGAAATATGGATATAAGTACTATAAAATAAATTAAATTTTTAATTAATAATGAAAATTAAATCAAAATTTCATTATATAATCTTTTAGAAAAGTATATAAATTATATCGTAACATTACCTTTACATATTCCCAAAGGGTTTTCTTCATTATAGCATGATATTTTGTGGTAATAGTAACGCCATAACATGTAAAAGACATTGTCTACATGAGTAGTAAAACATTTAATATATATTATTTTAATGTAATGTAGAACATATAAAATTATGAGGAAAAACATAGTATATTAAAAAACTTTTACCGTATCATTGAACTCTCTTTATTTTTTAAACGTTTTATGGATTTGGATCCTCTATCGAGAATCCAAATTCCCTATTTATGGTCCCATATAACATAAAATACATTGTATACATTGGGACTAGAATGAACTGATTGTGATCTTCAAATTAAAGGGTCATCCTCGATTGAATTTTCATTTAATCTGACATTTTTTTTAGTTTCCAGCAGTACAATAATCCAATTTTTGTTTTCTAGATATGAGACATAAAATAATTTCATTGTTTGAGATTCCATTATGAATGTATTGTCTTTTCCTGATTCCACATTGAAATTCACCTTCACAAAGTCTGTTTCATCAACTTTCACTAAACTCCTATTGTCAACCCATTTGCAATATAAAATTATCACTTGAAATTTTATATAATACAGCTCATATATCTGTTCAATACTTCCAAAATATAAAAAAATCATAAATTGGATTTCTGTCCTTGTAAACAGATATGTGCATCGCATCTACCACAAGTTTAACACCACTATTTTTCATCATACTACATTCATCTTGTTCTTTTATATATAATTTATAACCCTTAAATAAAAAACTAGTGTAAGATATAACATTTGAATTCGGTCCCCTGGCTATCCATCGAAGTCATTTGAAAATTTAATTCATGTTTTTATATAACCCCTTATAAATTTGATATCAAAATCATCCTATAAATTGTTTATTTTGTGTATTTAATATCCATCCTTTATCCCTTGATGGATTCAAATATTTAATAATTTTGTTATGTTCTTCAACATATAGATAAACATCTTCACTATTATGTAAAATAAAAATGTTTTCTTTCTCCCACTGTATTAAGGTAATTGTAACAATATCTCTTATAAAAATACCTTCTCCCATAATTAGTTTGTGGTGATGAGTCATTGGGATATTGATGTTGTCAACATCTGATAGGTAATCGTTACAGGAATTCAACAACTTCTTCAATAATATATCATTCTGCAATACAACCTTCTGGATGACTTTGATTCTTGACAAACCCTTTAATAATCTTTATAAACCATTCAATAGGGTGCATACATTTATAATGGACATGAATATATAGTTGAACCTCTCTAACCAAGTGAACAATCATATGAACCATTATATAAAATAATTATGGTGGGAAGAATATCTCTAATTCACATAATATGACTATAACCTCCTTATTCATGATTAGAAACTTTATCGGGTCTATAACTTTACTGCATATTGATATGAATAATAATTAGAGTCTAGTTAATATATGTTGTACATTTTTAGGTAGAATGCAACAAAAATAAACATGAATCAAATCTTGCATCAAAAAATGACAGTCATGTGATTTTAGTCCCTATAACTCCAAATTATTCATTAAAATGAAATTCTTTATATTTTATGAATACCCCTCAGAAACTTTTACCCTATTAAGTAAAAGGAACATTTTTAATTTTTTTTGGATAGAGTGTACGCAAAAGGAGGAAGAAACGACTTCCCTTTACCCCTCATCGGTGTAAACTATTCCCTTTTCCCCATTTCAATCACGTCTAACCTAGCCTTGATTCCATATTTTATTTTTTGAGGAACATTTACTAACATAAAAATAACACTATAAAATATATATTTTTATACATGCATGACATCAAAAAAATATCTGACATACAAACAATTCCAATATGGTGATTCAAATAAAATTGATCTCTTCTTCCAGCCTATTTTACTAAGGTTTTTCAAAAATGGTTTACTAAAAATAGTATGAATATCTTTTACTTTATCGAATCATTCATCACTAGTTAGTGGATATGGTGTTATAGCTTGTTCGATATTCCCATCAAGTGTTGTCATCCAGGATCAGTATTTATGGCGTCAAGGTAGAAATTTATAATTTCCTAAAAAAGTGTCTTTGAGGAATGTTTCAACCAAAATGAGTGTGTGATTTCTTCACAAATGGAACACCCTAACATTCATTTAATTCTATATCTTGATTAGTTTACATAACCGAGAAAGTCATTTTTTGTCCAAATAACAAGGACATCAATATGAATTATTCACTTCTATGAGTTTTATACATTATAACACATGTACCCCACATCAATTTCAGTTCTTCAATCAATAGATCCAAATAGACATCAATATCATTACCTAGTTTCTTTGGTCTAGATATAAGAAGAGAAAACATAATATATTTATGCTTTATACATAACCATAGTGGTAAGTTATAATTTACTAACATGATGGTCCATGTACTCTAAGTATAACTATATAAACAAAAAGTATTTATTCCATCTATAGATAATGTATGACAAAAGTTTCTTAGCTTATTTACAAATTTAGGATACTCATAATCAATTTTATTCCACTGAGGAGAATCTGTTGGATGATGTGGGTTCCCATATTTAATTCTTGTATTTGTTTTCCTTGTCAATTATCTCATGGTTTCTGAAAATCCATAGAGTCTTATAAACTATGGAATGATAGGAAAGTACCATATATCTTTTGAAGGACTTGATTCATTTTTCTTTTATTAATCCTGGCCACACTTAGGGAATTTTATGAGTGATTCATGGTCCTTTCAAAACAATATGAAATAATATGGGCAAGCAGATATTTTATTTTTAGAGATCATTCCCATTTAATGTAGAATTTGTTTAGCATCATATGTTTGACATGGTAAATAATTTTATTCTAGAATCATATCATTTAGGAGACCAAGTAGTTCTATAAAGCCTGTGCCACTCCATCTGCTACAATCTTTCAAATTATATAACTTTAATACAGTTGAAAATGTTGTGTATTTAGTACAGCTGGTATAAAATGGTCTCTTAGCATAGTTATTTAACTTCTCAAATAACTTAGTAAAATCATGAATTTCATCTCCAATTTCCATTGTCATTTATTCCTTGAAATCTCCATCATCATTTACACTGGTTTTCATATCAAATGATCCATAAATCATAATATCATCCAAATTGGTGTTTATATTCACTTTTTTCCCATATTTAGTCAAGCATTTATAGTTATGCTCTATTTTGTGACAACTTGAATGTTCTTCCAACTCTTCCGGACTAATGTTTCTTGAATTAAAACAACATAAACATGGAAAAAGTATTTGAGAAGGGTTATATATGCATTCTATATTGAAAACTTGATGAACTCTTTAACTCTATCTTCATACTCTTTTGTCAAAAAATTAGTGTTCATCCATTTTCGACTCATATTCATCCAATTGGGTTCATAAAATATTCATTTTTTACAATAAATAAATAAACTTGCATAAGATATTAATTATCAAAGGTGAAAGTTGTAGATACTTCTAATAAGGGAAACCAAACATTTGATTATATCAAAGAATTTCAGTATGCTTTGAAGAAAATGGGTAATTGATTTTTGTTGGTCGGAGTGGACACTCAAGAGGGGGGGTGAATGGAGTTCCAATTAAAATTTATATTTTAAAGTCTTTCACTAAAATCCCCCAATTTAAAATACTAATTGAATTGTAGTGAATTTTAATTAAATCAAACTTTCAGTTAGGTTCTCAAGGGATTGATTAATTCCCTATTAATCTAATCAGAAGATCAGATTAGCTTTTGAAACTAACTTAATGATTTGCAAATAATGCAAACACTTTCTAATTCAATTATCAGAGTAACTTTGAAAAACAGTTTAAGTTTTAAATCACTTGGCAGCGGAATAAAAGGTTTTAGACAAAACTAAACAAAGCACAGTAGATATAACCAAGAGGTTCAGTCTCAAGCCGAGACTTAGTCCTCTCAACAATTTATATAAATTGGATCCACACCCTGGATCGGGGTTCACAACAGTTTACAACTATCCAGGTCAAATACCTCTACCACAGTTCTACGGGGGAAACAAAAACAACAGTAAATACAACTGTCCAGGTCACACACGACCTCTAACACTATCCACAGTGGGTTATAGAAGATGTAAGGAGTATTAATGAGGATTTACAGATCCTCCAGTTAAGGTTCAGGAGACAGTGTGTGTGTAAATTAAAACTGATGACACACACTACTTGTAATGTAAATAATAAATCACTGATCAAGATATAGAGTTTATAATGGCTCTAGTGATTGCAGTATAGCTCTGGACTCCTTCGGATTTGATCAGAAATGGTTCTGAGTCCTCTTCTGGTTTTTTCTGAAAAAAAAGAGTTTCGTCTTCTTGGCATTTAGGTTCAAAGACAGTGAAAATGTAGTCGATGAAGTTATTCAAAGTCCTTGTGAATGTACAGAGATCTTCTTGAGTGAGCATGAGTGTGTATGAGCTTCTTTTGTATTTCACTTGTAGATCACTTCCATATTACGCTTTTATATTCCTCGTGTCTTTCACACATCTCTCACTGCAGACTTGGATTTGCAGCAGCAGGGACTTCTTGTATTTATGGCACGATCTCCAACAAAAGAAATGATTTATTTTTGAAGGTACAAGGTATGGTTCCCTGACATCCAACAACCTTCATTAAATAAATGATAGAGCAATAAAATATATCTGATATGACCGTTGGTTAGATTAAATAATGATAAAGAAAGTAAGGCAGTGTCAGATTCTCTGGAACGGTAGCTTTGGATATCGGTAGCCTTGTGTATCGGTAACCTCTTGTGTAACGGTAACCTTTCTATTGGTAGACTTCATGTCTGTCGGTAGACTTGATCAGTAGCGGTAGACTTAATGTACCGGTGACCTTTTGTGTAACGGTAGCCTTCATGTACTGGTAGCTTCCTTAGTGTATTGGTAGACTATCCTCGGTAACTTGTCTGTAACGGTAGGCTTGAGTAACGGTGACTTGTCTATATCGGTGACCTTCACGTATCGGTAGACTTTCATAACGGTGACTTGTCTGTATCTGTAGGCCTGAGTAATGGTGACTTGTCTGTATCGGTAGACTTGATGTATCGGTAACTTGTCTGTATCAGTAGACTTGATGTATCAGTAGGATTTCTCTAACGGTAGACTTGTTGTACCGGTGGACTTGATGTATTGGTGACCTTCACATATTGGTAGACTTGCATAACGGTGGACCTTAAAGATTGGTATCTTTGTTCTGTAATGGTGACCACTTGTCTGTTTAAGCATTCTATTGGCAGAAAGGGTTAAGTTAGAATATATATTCATCCAGTAACCGAATTCTCTAAAGATAATATAAATATTATAATATATGAATATGTGCATGGTGTACAGAAATACTGAAATAAGTAATTAACCATTAATCAATATAGTGATTATCAAACCATAATTGATCATAATTGGGATTATCAAAATATGAGTGAGGATAATTGGGATTATCAAAAAATGAGTTCAACTAATTTTCCTAGAGGGTTCAACAATCTCCCCCTTTTTGATAATCACAACTTATGCCAAAGTATTAAGAAAATTAAAATAGTTTCAGAGGAAAAATTTCCTAAGAAAAACTTTTAAAACAAAGTTCTCATTTTTCTCCCCCTTTCAATTTCACTCCCAGTTCTCATTTGTTTCATTTTCTCCCCCTTTGTGATTAATAAAAAGAAGGGTAGAATCAAAGAAATGTAGAGACAAAAAGAGAACAAATTTCAAGGAAACATAAACACAGTAAAGTGGAGAATGTAAGAGTAAATTTCCATTAAGTCACAAAAGAGACAAACTGAGAAATTCAGTATTACAAAAATACAAGTGAATCCTATCAAAAACATTCAGAATCACTCAATCGTCCTCTTGAACATGAGTCTTTCCCTTAGGATCAGAAGAGGGTGCAGGGTTAGATTGAGTAGATGGTTTGGGAATAGCTGAAAGAACAACTAGAGGTTCAGCCACTAAAACTGTACCTGATCTGAAATCAGTGCTCTTCTGTGGGATCATAGGTGTCAAGCTTCGAATAGGCTGAACTGGAGTCAACTAAGGTGTACTCCTAGAGGCAGAGGCAGGAAGTGTAGGAGGTACAATCATAGGTCTGGCATCCACATGCAAGAATGGTAGCAATAGGTTCCTAAAATCCTTAATAATACTCCCTCTTCTCTCCATTGCTGACACAAAATCTTCTCGATTTTCAATGAATTTATCCAAGGTAGGAGTAAGCTCCCTGATCTTACTAAACTGTTCTCTGAAAGCTTGAGTCACTGGAGGCAACTTCAAATTCTCCATCAAGATCTTGAAATGGTTGGTCATTTAATGCTTGGTATAGACCTTCTCAAATTAAGCATCCACCTTATTTTTAATTGCCTCTTGAGTAGCAGTAGCTGCCCGTAGGTGATCACGAACAAAAATACTAACTTCCCTAGTGGTAGCAAGGATCTGAGTATCTGAGGTACCACTGGTACTGGCCTTAGCCAACTCTTCCTGGATAATAGTGCTGATCTGGTCAAGGTTCACAGTGGAGCTAGATGAGGGAAGGGGTTTAACTGAGAAAGCTACTGTCTCCTTGAAAGATTGTGTCAGATTACTAACCACCTTCTGAACAAGTTCATCTTGATTGTTCAAATGTTCTTTGACTGATGTCTTAAAAGCCTCAAATACTTCCACAAACTACTTGACTACTTCTTTGATATATCTGATATCAGTATTCACTTGGGTTTGAGAACTGTTCATGGCAGTCAACGTAGCAATTGATTGTCTTAGAGCAACCACAACTCTTGTCCAACTCTCAATTTGAGTATGGCATACTTTAACTTCATCCATCATTCCCTTCACTGGACTAGACACAGCACATCCCATATATAGATGCAGGTTTTGCTCCACACTCCTCATCTCCTCAACCAGGATTTTCTTCAAATCTGTCACTGAATCTCTCAGTGCTTCTTTCATTTCATCCTTTAAGAACTCAAGGTCCTCCTTGGTTGCCAAATTTTCAGCTACAGCAGGTAGGATAACTGATTCTCTTTGGGGATGTTCTTCCACACCAGAATCTCCATAATTAAGACCAAGAACCATATATACTGGATCTAATGTCCAACCTTCAATGTCATACAACACAAAAACTGAACCAAGATGCCCCCCCTCGCGTAGAGCATTCTCCTGAGGAATCTCCTCTAACGGTTCTGCTCGAGGTAACTCTACAGCCTCCTCTGTAACATCAGCAGATTCAATAACCATTTTCTTTGATAGTTCAACAGTAGGGTTAGTCCTATCCTTTTCTGAGTCATCAATGACTCTCTTAGTAATGGTAGTAGGACCCACGGCTGCTTCCTGATCAGGCACTATCTGGACTGTACTATCTATCAGAGGGCTCAAACTGAGCTCTTCTTCTTCATTTTCCTCATCATTTGCTTCAGCAGTAGCTTCTTTTTCTCCATTAACAAAATAATCAGATTCGGTTGCCTCATCCTCTTCAGAGGTGTCCTTAACAACATATTGATATGCTTCTTCTTCTTCTTCAGTGGTCTCAGTATCATTGTCCTTTAGAATAGTTTCTCTCCTTGGTAGTTCTTTTGGAGGGCTAGCTGCTCCATAGGAAATATTTTGATACACAGTACTAGGAAGTAAATATGGGTCTCCTCCTTCCTCAATAGATGTCTCTTGCTCCTCAGCTTCAGCTTCATTATCACTGTAGACCGGTTCTTTCTCATCTGGTCCAAGACCAGGATCCCTCACATCCTTTGGTCTAGAAGGATGGTCCACAGGAGTGTACTTGTCATAGACTTTACCTTCATCATTAACCCATGATTTCTTCCAAGGGTTCTAGCTAACTTTCATATACATACAAGTAGTCCTGGTGAGGCAAAAGTTATCCTTAACCACAACAGTTTTATCCTGAGGTCTAGTTACCTTCTTTGCCTTCAACAGAATAGAAATCAACTTAGAAAAGAAAAGTGAATTGGACTTAGACTTCGGTCTAGTCATATCCTCAATCTGAATCATTAGCAGTCTACACAAGTTCACCTTTACTCCATGCTTTAACAGATACAACAAATAAATATCTTGAAATTTGAGGGTAGCAAAATCTCCTCCCCTTGGACTAATCACATGCTGAATGAACTTGAAAAGTAGTTTATCCTCCCCTTCCATCTCTGTAGTAATGACCTTTCTAGGGGTTCCATTTCCTGTAAATTCCAACAAGGCATCTTCATATTTGAAAAATTCACTAGCCGTAGGTTTGGATTTTTAATAAAATTCATAATCACCACTATGAGGAACTTTAAGGTTCTTGGCCCATTCAACTGATGAAAACAAAAACTTTTGACCATTCACAAAGGAAATCATCTTATTCTCTTCTTCTGATGTCTCAAAACAGACAAACTCATAGAACTCTTTTACCAGTACTGGATAATATGGTCCATTATTGTTCATGAAGCACTCGATCCATCCTTTCTCTTTTAAGATCTTTAGAATCAAAGACTTACTTTCCAATAGTCATTCCGCACATAACTCCTTTTCCACTACAATTTCTCGCTTCGATAAATGCAAATTCACAGGATTCCTTCGAGCAAAAATTATGCTGCTTCCACTAGCACCAGCATTGGTTACTTTATGCTTATTAGCTTGTGGTGCATCACTCCCTTCATCCACTGAGGGTTGCTTCACATGGGCCATTTCAAATTCTAAGGCTTAGGGTTTTGTGAGCTTGAGAGGTTTATGTAGGAGGGATTCGAACAGACGGGTTCACGGTGATTGAGTGAAGTCTAGAGTTGGGTTTAATATCATTTAAAATTCACATATAAAATAAATCTCATACAAAAAAAGTTTCAGAGTCTCGTCCTTAATACGAAAATTTAAAACAGCGCGAGAGATGTACCAGTGAGGTGTCCTTAAACGGTGAGGTCTATCCTAACAGTGAGGATTATCCTAACGGTGAGGTCTTATCTAACAGTGAGGTTTTATCTAATGATGAGGTTTTATCTAACGGTGAGGTCTATCCAACAGTGTGGTTCATCCTAACGGTGAGGTTTTATCTAACGGTTTAATAGTAAGTTATCATTCCTAATTCGTGTCTAATGAAACTTAATATTTCTAAATTTAATGGCTTAGTAAAAATATCAACTAATTGGAGTTCAGTGCCTATAAATTCAAGAGTTATATCACCTCTTTGATAATGATCTCTTAGAAAGTGATGTCTAACATCAATGTGTTTAGTTCTAGAGTGAGACATAGGGTTCTTTGAGATGTTGATCGCACTAGTGTTATCACAGTTAATTGAAACATGTTTAAAATCAAATTCATAGTCCAATAAAGTGTGTTTCATCCACAGAATCTATGCACAGCAACTACCAGCAGCTATATACTCTACTTCAGTAGTAGATAATGCAACTGAGTTCTGTTTCTTACAACACCATGATACTAGGGACTTTCCAAGTAAATGACATGTTCCAGATGTGCTCTTTTTATCTAACTTGCATCCAATAAAGTCAGCATCTGAATAACTTATTAAATCAAATGATTGTCCTTTTGGGTAAAACAGTCCCAAATTAGCAGTATATTTAAGATATTTGAAAATCCTTTTAACAACAGGAAAGTGTGACTCTTTAGGGTTAGCTTGAAATATAGCACACATACATACACTAAACATAATATCAGGTCGACTAGCAGTAAGATAAAGTAAACTCCCAATCATTCCTATGTAATTAGTTTGATCCACTGGTTTCCCAGTTTCATCAATATCCAATTTACAGGTGGTACTCATAGGTGTATCACTTCCCTTAATACTATCCAAACCAAAACGTTTTAATAAATCCTTAGTATATTTACATTGATTTAAAATAATACCATCTTCAGTTTGAAAGATTTGAAATCCAAGAAAGTACTTAAGCTCTCCCATTAAGCTCATTTCAATCTCATTTTTCATAACCTTTAAAAATTCAGTACATAAAGAATTTTTAGAAGATCCAAAAATTATATCATCAACATAGATTTGTACTATTAAAACATCTTTTGAAATTCTTTTTATAAAAAGAGTGGGATCAGCAATTCCTTTTGTAAATCCTTTTGAAATAAGAAAATTTTTAATTCTTTCATACCAAGCTCTTGGAGCTTGTTTTAAACCATATAAAGCTTTAGAAAGTTTAAAGACATGATTTTGAAAGTGAGGATTTGAGAAACCAGGTGGTTGTTCTACAAAAACATCTTCAATAATAAAATAATTTAGAAAAGCACTTTTTACGTCCATTTGATATAACTTGAAATTTAGATGTGATGCAAAGGCAAGTAAGATCCTAATTGCCTCTAATCTAGCTACGGGTGCAAAGGTTTCCTCATAGTCAATTCCGTCTTATTTATTGTAACCTTGTGCAACTAGTCTAGCTTTGTTTCTAATGATGTTTCCAGATTCATCAACTTTGTTTCTAAACAACCATTTTGTGCCTATGGTTAAAGTGTCTTTAGGTCTTTCTACTAATTCCCAGACTGTATTTCTTTCAAATTGATTTAGTTCTTCTTGCATATCCATTACCCAAAATTCATCATTGATAGCATCATTGATATTTTTAGGTTCTAACTGTGAAAGAAAAGCTTGATGTTAAACCTGATTTCTTAGAGAAGATCAAGTCTGTGTTCCTCTATCTAGATTACCTACAAAAACATGTAAGGTATGGTTCTTTAGAGTCCTAGTTGGTCTCAAAAAGGTAGGGCTAGAGATTTCAGGTTCATCAATAGGTTGGGAATCAAAAGAAGCAGGTTCTGTAATATTTCCAGAACTGGATGTTTTAACTACAGGTCCACTGTCTTTATCATTAAGGTTCAAAACAGAGATATCATCTTCAAGATTTTCAAAAGAGGTCTTAGGTTCATGTGGATCATTTTCATCAAATTTGATGTGAATAGATTCCTCCACACATTTGGTTCTCTTATTGAAAACTCTATAGGCTTTACTAGAAATAGAGTAACCAAGTAAAATTCCTTCATCACTCTTGGATGAAAACTTGTCAAGATTATCTTTGGTATTAATAATAAAGACTTTGCAGCCAAAAACTCTGAAGTAGTTAACCTTATGTTTCCTATGGTTCCACAACTCATAAGGGGTCTTCTTAAGAACAGGTCTAATCAAGACTCTATTTATAATATAACAATATGTATTGATAGCTTCAGCCCAAAAATAAATAGGTAGGTCATACTCATTGAGCATGGTTCTGGAAATTTCTTGAAGGGTTCTATTCCTCCTTTCTGCTACATCATTTTGCTGAGGTGTCCTAGGGGTTGAGAAATTGTGACTATAGACATTGTGTGAGTAGTAGGATACAAACTTATGATTTTCAAACTCTAGACCATGATCACTTCTCAAGGTTTTAATCTTAAGTCCACTAATGTTCTCTACAGACTTGGAATATTTAACAAAGTAAGAACAAGCTTCACTTTTGTGAGCTAGAAAATATACCCAAGTATACCTAGAGTAGTCATCTACTAGAACATAGACATATTGATTCCCATTTAAACTAGAAACTCTATAAGGTCCAAACAAATCAATGTGAACCAACTAGAGAGGTTGAGAAGTTGACACTTCTTTCTTTTATTTGAAAGAAACTTTATGTTGCTTTCCCTTTTGACAGGGATTACAAACTTTATCTGCTGGGAATTCAAGTTTTGGTAGGTCTCTAACTAAGTTCTTCCTAGTAAGTTTTCTAAGTTAATATACATTGCAGTGTCCTAATATTCTGTGCCAAAGCCAAGAATCTTTATGAAAATCATTTAAAAAAGTAATATTTTTCATATCGAAAGAATTTAAATCAATAGCATAGACATTTTCATTTCACAAGACAGAAAATACTAAAGCTTTTTTAGAATTAAAAAAATTGCAAGAATCATTTTAAAATTTAACATTAAAACAATCATCACATAACTGAGAAATACTTAGTAAATTATATTTAAGTCCATCAACAAATAGAACTTTAGAAATTAATACTGAGTCAGTGTTACCAATCTGGCCTAAGCCAATGATTTTCCCTTTGGAATTATCACCAAAGGTGACAAAACCTCCATCAACTCTGACTAAGCTTTTAAAGCATGAGAAGTCTCCTGACATATGTCTTGAGCATCCACTGTCCTAGTACTAGGTCTTTCTATAGGAGCTATTTAATCAGGTTCCCTACAAAACAGATTTAGATAGGAAATGATTTTGGTACCCAGATTTTCTTGGGTCCAGAGAGGTTAGCCAATAAAACTTTAGGTACCCAAATTTGTCTTATGGGTCTCATAAAATTTGTAGAATCAATATATTTAGATAGATAAACCTTGTTAGATCTGTAACTATGAATATAAATAGTTGAATAATATGAACTTCTAGAACTATAACTATCTACATTCTGTCCAGATTTAGGAATAAATCTAGTTTTGGTAATTTTTCTTTGTCCGGGTTGGTATCCTATACCAATAGTATATCTAGGTGCAATATTCTTACCTAGAATTTGAGTAAGATTATCTTTTCCATTCGTGAACTTTTCTAAATCCTTCCTAAGTTGCTAATTTGAAAATTTCAGTTCAGTGTTTTCTTTAAGAAACTGATAATTCTTTTCCATTTCTATGTCAAGATCAGATTTATGTTTAATAGTTAAAGCATAGTATTTCTTTAAACCTTTGTATTTTTCTTTCAACTCATTATAGGTTTATTCCAACATATCACAATATTCAAACAGTTCAGATTTTGACATATTTTCATAATTGGAATCATCTTCAGAATAATATGAATTTAAATCAGGAGTTTCAGATGTTACCTCATAAGTGTTTGTCATAAAACACATGTTTGCCTTATTTCTGTTTTCAGTCTCAGAAGATTTAGATTCACTAGAGTTATCCTCAGAAGCACTCCATGTAGCCTTCATGGATTTCTTATACTTATTATCCTTATACTCATATTTCTTCTTGTATTTTAGCTTTGGACAGTCCACTTTTATATATCCTTTTCTTTTGCATTCATAGCAGACAACTTCATCAGATTTTTCAGATTTATTCAAGTCCTTTTTCCAGTGTCCCTTGTTGTCATACTTAACTTTGTAATTTGATTTTCTGAAAAACTTCTTCTTCCTATAAAACTTCTTAAATCTTCTGGCTATGTGAGCCATTTATGCATCACTGTCAGATGTACTTCCACTTTATTCACAGATTGAGCTATCACTTACAGGATGAAGTTTCTCCTTATCCTTATTCTTTGAAGTAGATGTTTTGAAGGCAATTGAATTCCTTTTTAGTTTAACTTCTTCTTCTTTGTTTACCTTAAGTTCTTCTTCATACATCATCAACTTACTAATAAGTTCCTTGACTGGCAGTTCACCAATATCACAAGATTCTATGATTGAAACAGAAGTTCCCCTCCATCGTTCAGGTAGGCATCTCAAAATTCTCATGATCTGCTCCTTTGATGGAACATCTTTTCCCAGTGAGATCATTGTGTTGGAAATTTCATTAAACTTGAGATACATATCAGAAATGGGTTCATCAGGCTTCATCTTAAAATTATCATATTTAATATTATAGGTATTCAATCTCATTTCCTTTACTTTAGTTGTTCCTTCATGAGAAACACTTAAAGTATCCCAAATTTCATGTGCAGTCTTACAAGTAGATATTCTATTAAATTCTTTATCTCTTAAAGCACAATATAGAGCATTCATAGCTTTGCAATTATTATTTTAATCCGTCTTATTAGTTTCATTTCAAGTAGATCTAATAGTAGTGGGAATTTTATATTCTGATTCTATGGAAGTATAAATATCAAAACCCATGCTTTCTAAATGAATTTTCATCTTAATATTCCACTGAGCAAAGTTTTTTCCATTTAAAAATGGTGGTCTATTAGTAGAAACACCTTCAAGTCTGTTATCCATGATAACTAGGTTAAAAAAAATTTAAAGAGATAAAAATTTAGAAATAACAAAAATTTTAAGAACTTTAAAATACAACTAAAATCATAGTTGAAAAACAGAGTAATTTAGAAAATATTTTAAATCCTCTCATACCAAATGTTGGTCAGAGTGGACACTCAAGAGGGGGGGTGAATTGAGTTCCAATTAAAATTTATGTTTTAAAGTCTTTTACTAAAATCCCCCAATTTAAAATACCAATTGAATTGTAGTGAATTTGAATTAAAGAAAACTTTCAGTTAGGTTCTCAAGGGATTGATTAATTCCCAGTTAATCTAATAAGAAGATCAGATTATCTTTTGAAACTAACTTAATGATTTACAAATAATGAAAACACTTGCTAATTCAATTATTAGAGTAACTTTGAAAAACAGTTTAAGTTTTAAAGCACTTGGCAGTGGAATAATAGGTTTTATATAAAAATAAACAAAGCATAGCAGATATAACCAAGAGGTTCAGTCTCAAGCCGAGACTTAGTCCTCTCAACAATTTATATAAATTAGATCCACACCATGGATCGAAGTTCACAATAGTTTACAACTGTCCAGGTTAAAGACCTCTACCACAGTTCTACGTGGGAAACAAAAACAATAGCAAATACAGCTGTCTAGGTCACACATGACCTCTACCACTATCAACAGTGGGAAATAGAAGATGTAAGGAATTTGAATGAGGATTTACAGATCCTCCAGTTAAGGTTAAGGAGACAGTGTGTGTGTAAACTAAAACTGATGACACACACTGATCGTAATGTAAATAATAAATCATTAAGCAAGATATAGAGTTTAGAATGGCTCTAGTGATTGAAGTGTAGCTCTGGACTCCTTCGGATTTGATTAGAAATGGTTCTGAGTCCTCTTTTGGTTTTTTTCTGAAAAACAGAGTGTCGTCTGCTTGACATCCAGGTTCATAGATAGTGAAAATGTATTCGATGAAGTTCTTCAAAGTCCTTGTGAATGTACAGAGCTCTTCTTGAGTGAGCGTGAGTGTGTATGAGCTTCTTGTGTATTTCACTTGTAGATCACTTCCGTATTGCGCTTATATATTCCTCGTGTCTTTCACACATCTCTCACTACAGACTTGGATTTGCAATAGCAGGGGCTTCTTGTATTTATGGCATGAGCTCTGGAAAAAGAAATGATTTCTTTTTGCAGGTACGAGGTACGGTTCCCTGACATCCAACATCCTTCATTAAATAAATGATATAGCATTAAAATATATCTGATATGACTGTTGGTTAGATTAAATAATGATAAATAAATTAAGGCAGTGTCGGATTCTCTGGAACGGTAGCTTTGGATATCGGTAGCCTTGTGTATCGGTAACCTATTGTGTAACGGTAACCTTTCTATCGGTAGACTTCATGTCTGTCGGTAGACTTGATCGGTAGCGGTAGACTTAATGTACTAATGACCTTTCATGTAATGGTAGCCTTCATGTACCGGTAGCTTCCTTAGTGTATCAGTAGACTATCCTTGGTAACTTTTCTGTAACGATAGGCTTGAGTAATGGTGACTTATCTGTATTGGTGACCTTCACGTATCGGTAGACTTGCATAACGATGACTTGTCTGTATTGGTAGACTTGAGTAATGGTGACTTGTCTGTATAGGTAGACTTGATGTATCGGTAACTTGTCTGTATCAGTAGACTTGATGTATCAGTAGGCTTTCTCTTAATGGTAGACTTGTTGTACCGGTGGACTTGATGTATCGGTGACCTTCACGTATTGGTAGACTTGCATAATGGTGGACTTTACAGATTGGTAGCTTTGTTCTGTAACAGTGACCACTTGTCTGTTTAAGCATTCTATTGGAAGAAAGGCTTAAGTTAGAATATATATTCATCCAGTAACCGAATTATCTGAAGATAATATAAATATTATAATATATGAATATGTGCATGGTGTACATAAATACTGAAATAAGTAATTAACCATTAATCAATATAGGGATTATCAAACCATAATTGAGCATAATTGGGATTATCAAAATATGAGTGAGCATAATTGGGATTACCAAAATAGGAGTTCAACTAATTTTCCTAGAGGGTTCAATAGATTTTATGAAAGAATTACTACACTATGGTAGGTTTTAACCTCTAAATTCATATAATTTTGAAAGTTATGGATAAATTTAATCCTCATCATCTTCATCTCTAGAACAATTATTATTGTATGTTGTTGTTTGAGATTCATCTTCCATATCTTATAGATATAAACCTATTTTTCTTGAAATACTATAAGCTACAGTCATCCATGGGATGACTACTGCTTATATTAGTTCAAGTAACATAAAATTGATGGGGTATGAATCTCAAGAAACAAATTTCAATAATAACTATTCACCCATTGGTGATAATTACACCATTGGCACTAGTTATTAACTTGTGGCCTATTTAAGGTGATATTTGGGGGGCATACACATTATTTTCTATGATTCACGGGGTCTCAATGGGGACATGTTATGATATATGAATCCTTGAGGCCTCTATGAATTCTATATTTATAGGATAAATATCAATTTTAATACTTTCAATCCTCTAACTAAGACTATTCTTGCCTCTATTAAAACGAGTCATCAAGTCTTTCTTAAATCTCTTAAACAAATGAAAATATAATATTGGCAATTAAGGAGTAATAAGAAACCCAAATATGATAAACAATATTAATAAAATATCATTTCATAAACTATAAGATATAAAAATGTATTGATAAAACATTTTAATAAATAAAGAGTTATTTCATATACATAGATGGTATTCAGAGATTCATAGGGGTAGAACCAATACATATAGACCTAAAATGATGAATACCTAAAATTATTTTCAAAAAATTATTCCAAATATATAGAATTTGATAAACAATATTATATTTTTTAGAATAAGTGATGTAACAACCTAATGAATTAGTACATTTAATATTAATGGTATATCAAATATCATTAATCTCTATAAATTATCTTAATATATATTTTCACCTTAATAACTAATATTTTATTTAATGAAGATAATTACAGACTATGTAAATATTCTAGGTTTCTTGAATATGCCACTTTATAACCATACTCATGAAGAATAATATATAATAATAAAATGAAACATTATTCAGAAAAATAAATAAGTCAATACAACCAAATAAATATATAAAATATTGATCACATTATAATGGATAAATATTAAAGGTGGAGTAAGTCTAAAATAATATACGTTTAAATAGTAGTAAATGAATCATATGTAATCTTAGGAAATTCCAAAACATCTCTTGAGGTAACTCTGGACATACTTGGGTTGGAACCACCTATAAGCATGATGATGAGTTTCTATGTTTATAACCTACTAGAGTACCACAACTAGCCTACCTTATTGGACTCCCATATAGACTTTTATATAATTGGGGACCCAAAAAATCTAATCGGGACTAAATTGTAACTATCTATCATAACTTACTAAGATGCATATGATCCCTATTATGATATTAATGAGAGGTATGGTCACATTTTCTGAAAACTTATCAATTGACAATAAACATATCCCAAACTTTTCTATTCAAACATCCTTCCAACACCCATCTATATGATCTATGCATTTAAAAGAAAAAAACCTTACCTCATTAAAAATAATATAGATAGATTCTATAGATGGTGATAACTTTTTATAAAAACCATTTCATGGTACCAATAAGGTCATAAAACATTATACTACTACTAATTTTCAATGAAAAACTTATTCCTTTTAGTATTATTCAAAATAATAAAGTGAGAATGAAAGTGATTTTAAAATTTTCCAAGAATGCCTCAAAGTAATAATTTTAAAAAACACACATTAATAGTCTCTCTTGGAATTCATTTTTCAAACCAAGAAAAAAATGTTTGATTTATTGATTGAATCTTATCTATATTTCATATGACTAAATACATATATACATGAAATAATGCATCCATATATATATACATATATTTAAAAATGCATATATATATATATATTGATGTTCATATAAGATATCAAGAAAGAAATAGCAATAAAATTTAGGACACTTAACATAAAATAAAAAACTCAATGTAATACTACTAAAGCTTAAAAATAGAAAAAATCCAAAAAATCACCTCAACTTTAATAAATCATTACATGAAATCCATTTTGATTTATTAAACAAAAACTATGGGTGGAATTTTAAAAAACACTTCGTGTGCGTTGTTTATATGGAAGGAAGTTCAAAACATTTAAAATTAATATGATACATGGATAAAATCAGTGTATGGAATTATTAATACTCTACAAGGAAACAATAAAATCCCTTAAAGGGTCAATACAAACTCAAAATCATAGGAACCCCTAATTATAAATTCATTATATGGGTAATTAGATATGGATAATGAATAGAAAGAGATAATGAAAAAATGCAAATAGATATCTCCAAATATGAAATCAATGAGTGAGGAGAAGAACAAAATAGCATAACTTGGATTGAAACTTTGAATCATCCTATTTAA
This sequence comes from Viscum album, assembly GCA_963277665.1. Taxonomy (NCBI): domain Eukaryota; kingdom Viridiplantae; phylum Streptophyta; class Magnoliopsida; order Santalales; family Viscaceae; genus Viscum; species Viscum album. The sequence goes on along the minus strand of OY728165.1, from coordinate 1,889,287,235 downwards.
ATTAGAGATATCGCCAAACTAAGAAGTTGTTCGAGCCTTGGATTCATTCGAACCATGAATCGTTCAAGCCTTGGATTTGAGCCTTGGAATTTTTTAGGCCTTCATTCAAGCTTGGATTCGATGAGGAGGAGCATCGGTAGCTAGTGACTTCCATGGAAATTTTTAGATGTCGCAACTGGTTCATGACTGGTTAGGGTTCTTTAGATAGATTGGGACACTTTTATTTTCACTTCCAAAGATTCGATGAAAAACATCTCTTTTATTAGTGCTAAATTAATAAGCATTGATAAAAGGTATCTTTATCATCATTTTTTAGTGCTGCTAAAGATAGGGCTTTATCATCACTAAAAAAGCACTGATAAAGATGACTTTTATTATTGCTTATTACTTAAGCATTGATAAAGGATTTATAATTATAATTATAAATAAAAAATTATATATATATTTACATAATTATATATATATTTAATAAATGTATGTAAATTTATATATAGTAAATAAATTCATTATTGAATATATATTTATTATAATTTTATAATTATTTAAATATATAAATATATAAATATCTTCTATAAAAAATAATATTTATACATTTATATATTTATATATTTATATATATATATTTATATTTATATTTATATATTTATATTTATATTTATATATTTATATTTATATTTATATTTATATTTATATTTATATTTATATTTCTATATTTATATATTTATATATTTATATATTTATATATTTATATATTTATATATTTATATATTTATATATTTATATATTTATATATTAATATATTTATATATTTATATATTTATATATTTATATATTTATATATTTATATATATATATATTTATATATTTATATATTTATATATCTATATATTTATATATTTATATATTTATATATTTATATATTTAGATATTTAGATATTTAGATATTTAGATATTTACATATTTAAATATTTACATATTTACATATTTACATATTTACATATTTACATATTTACATATTTACATATTTACATATTTATATATTTACATATTTATATATTTATATATTTATATATTTATATCATTATATATATTTATATAAGTATATATAGTTATATAATTACATATATTTATTTATTTATTTATTTATTTAATAAATATATTAAAATATAAATATATTCATTATATTCATTATTTAAATAAATTTATTATAAATTTATAATTATTTAAATATATATAAATATTTATTTATAATTATATAAATAATATTTATGCATTTATATTTATAAATATATAACTATATAAATATATTAAATATAAATTTATAAATATATTTTTAACATTATTATTTAATATTTAGTATTAAGTGCATGCATATTAAAAATGAGTGAAATTGAATAATTAAAAATGAGTACACTAATAATATTGTAAAAATAGATAATTTTTATTAATTAAATATATATTATTAAAAAGATATGGATATATATGGAATACATATTGAAAATATTAGAACATAGTAAATAAATATATAAATAAATATATAATAGAAAATGACTAAATTTCTAAAAAAATAAAAAAGTATTAAATATTAAATATTAAACATTAAACATGAATTAATTCCTAAATATAATAAAATTAAAAATAAATAAATAAAATTTATTGATTAAAGACATTATATATTAAATGTATCATTTTATAATGAAATTCTAAAATGATTACAAAAAAATTGAATAAATTACATAAATATTACGTGTATATGTTTTTATATAATATTTCATTAATTACATAAATAGTTGTGTTTGTGTGTGTTGTATATAAAAATGTATTAATTACATATGTATGTGAAATAAATATAACACGTTTTTAATATATATTTTAAATTGAAAAATCAAATGACATTCAATTATGTTCATTACTCGATGCAATTAGTTAGTTAGTATTTTTAATTCATATTAATTTTTAATTATCAATCATTATTCACTAATATATGACTTATTAATGTAAAGAGTAAATATTTTGTATTATATAAATCATATATTTATTTACATATTCATATATATCAATATTTAATATATACTATTTATTATTATTATCAATAATTATTTAATTAATAAAATGTTTAATATTTTCTTAATTTACTTATTCTTAATTTTTATTTTTTTGATTATTTCATTTTATATATATCTATATATATAATATATAGTATTTATTAGTATTTATAATTTATATATAGTATATTAAATTTATTCATTTATATCAATAATTGTTAAATTAATTAAAAAATTAATATTTTTTTAATAAAATCATTTTTATTTATTTAATTATTTCACTTCATTTGGGACCTTTACCAGTGCTAAAAAATCTGTTGAGAAAGGATCCCTTTATTAGTGATAAAAAAAATCACTGATAAAGGGTACCCTTTATCAACGCTAAAAATAAAGCACTGATAAAGGCTAAATTTTATCAGCACTAAAAATAAAGCACTGATAAAGGATAAATTTTATCAGCATGAGAGAAAAGAAATGATAAAGGTTACCCTTTATCAGTTCTAGAAAAATTGTTGATAAAGGGTAGCTTTTATTAGTGCTAAAAAATGCTGATAAAGGGTACCCTTTATCGGTGCTTTTTGCTAGTGCAGATAAAGGCCAGTTATGTTAAAATCCTATTTTTTAGTAGTGAAACATAATAATATTAAAATTAATTATCCTAGGATAATCCCTCCTCTTTGATGACACTATCCCAAAACCCTTTGGACTTGTTTTTGACCTAACTTAAACCAGCTGAAAACTGCCCTTGAATATCATTCATAATCAAACTCCAACTTTGAAGAAGGTTCTCCCACCATATTCTACAACCCCTTAAAATTTCCTTTGATATTTTTCCTAAGATAAGGGGAAAAAAAGTTCCCAACCATAAGGTTAATAAAAGTTGAGAAGTTTCTCATATAGTACAACATTTCCTTGAATAACACAAGCATCCACAACAATAATAAAAGTTCAATAGTCATTGAAATTTGAAATAAATCAAAAGACCCTAAATACCTCCATGATCAAGAGATAATCCTATGGACAAAGGATCTTAAACACTAAATTCCACATTAATATGTATAAATAATCCACTTTTTAATTTCTCATCATGATAAATCCTTTGACAACATAGGAAATTTCCAACCAATTAAACTAGTATTTGTCTTAGAAATATAAAAAAATTGGAGACCTTGTACTTGAACCCTAATAAGAAATGTGGAAAAAACAATTTTATTAAGACCCATGTGGGATTAATTTTCCTTTAAAATCATATATCTTCTCATAATAGACCATGGATATATTGATAAAATTTTCCTCTTATGCTCTTCTTGTGTGAATTCAAAAATGAAAATGTAACTCCCAAAACTTCTCTGTGAAAGTCTATGCTCTAAACCTAGAATATGATTCATTGAACAACTAAAACATTAAGGATGTGATTCTAGATTTCCTTATTGACCAAATCACGATGACAAATATTCCTTATTTTGTGTTTTTTGACCTCTAAAAGTATAATACCATCTTAGCAAGAAAAGATTGTAGTATGAACTAATACTTCCTCTATACGATGTCATATAACAATTTCAAATACATGGAACAGAATATAAACAAATTATAACATTATAGGTTGATAGTGAGATGAATATAACATAATGATTTTTTCTTCATATTGTAGCAGTCGATAAATTTTTTAAAATGGATCAAATATGAAAAAAATTCTATACAAAAAAAATTATAAAAGGTAGTTATAAAACGGAAACGTCTTGACCCAGATGCCACTAAAAGGTTCCCTGAGCCGTTGGGTCACATGGACGCAAGCAGCGGTAGAAAACATATCAGTCAATAGCAGAAGTAGATAAATAACAAGATAATAGATGTCATCCAAGACAAGAATATATAAAAAATTTCAAAAGTAATATCATATACAAAAATGATGTGTCATGTCATGTCTCTATAAATCTAGAAAATATGTTTTCAAGAATCTGGTAAAATACATGAATTAAAATACAGAAAATACCAAAAAGAGTTATCCTTGCTTGCATCGTGAGCCTTATCTTGGCCCTATGATCCCCTTTTCAAGACCCGAACCTACCCGAGCTCGAACCGTAACTACCCCAAGCCCACCTCCATAGGCCAGGGGCTGGCAGAAAGCACTGAAGGCTAAACAACTCAGGGAGGCCTTTGCCTGAGTACCTGTACACACACACGTATCCCACTCAATGCATAAGTGCAGAGTAAAGGAAAAGTAAAGAACTAACTTCAATAAACAACCACAAAAGTGCATCGACCTCTAAACAGTGCAAAGTAAATGATGAAGTTAAATTGAAAAGAAAATGGTAAAAACACACACCCAACAAAAAAAGCGCCACAACCCGAAAATAGTTAAACAAAAGAAAAACAGTTGGGAGAGTCCCACACTTAGAACCCGGCTATGACCACCGCACGCGGTCAAAGCTCCCGAAGTCCTAAGATCCTATGTAGTCACGAGCAACCTATTCGTCGTCTGCAAGGGTACGCAATGTGCGGCAAATCCCAAGTAGGGGTGAGTATAAAAATACTCAATAGGATACCCCAAAGGCTCTAGGGGGCAACAAAGGAGGTACCGAAGAGTGAGCAGTAGATCGAACAGGGAATAGTAAAGGAGTACAACAGAAAGTGCAGTAAAGAGTACAACTCAACCCAATAAGAGGAAGGAAGTAGACTCATCCTAACACAAGGAGATATAAAGAGTGAGAATATGAACTTCCCATTGAACCTTGGCTACCTATAGTAGGAGAGTAGACTCGTCCAACCACAAGAAGCTAGACACAGAAAGCATGTGGCATACCTCGTGCGTCTTCGCCTCTCCTGGAAGGAGAGTAACCAAAACCCAAGAAGTGGGTAATGGAACAAGGTATATACATATCCATATGCTCAACAAGAAACCCAAACAAGATCGTAAGAGTATCTACATCTCATAGCTCATCCCAAGAAAGTGAGTCGCCAACAGTCTCAAAAGTAAACACCATCGATGCCTAGTATCCCGCACGTCTGCCCCAAACTGCAAGTCAAGGGGCTTAAATCACCTCACCTCGACACTATCTGCTTTGGGCAGCACTGAATTGCCTGCACGGTTTTAGGTTACGTCACAAGGATGTGTATCGGTGGGGAAAGCGCCCCTCGTTCTTGAGAGTTTTGGGCATAGTCAAACCACACCTCATCACTATCACACAGCCAAGAGGTCTTCTCAAAGTCGAAGTTGTCACATCACGGACCCGTACAACCAAGGGTCCCGCTCCAGTAGTCATGGAGAAAATCTACAGACTATCCTAGTAGAAAGGACTGAGTCTGGAAGGAGTCATCGGGTAACCCACTGCCCAGCCTCGCTGGAGGGAAAACCCTAAGAGGTCGTCGGGTAACCCACTGCCCAGTCTCTGCTGGAGGGTAAACCCAAAGAGGTCATCAGTTAACCCACTACCCACTCTCTGATGGAGGGTAAACCCTAAGAGGTCGTTGGGTAACCCACTGCACAGTCTCTGTTGGAGGTTAAACCCTAAGTGGTCGTCGGGTAACCCACTACCCAATCTCTGCTGGAGGGTAAACCCTAAGAGGTCGTTGGGTAACCCACTGCCCAGTCTCTGCTGGAGGGTAAACCCTAAGAGGTCATCGGGTAACCCACTACCCAGTCTTTACTGGAGGGTAAACCCTAAGAAGTCAATGATCAACCCACTGCCTAGCCCCGCTAGAGGGTAAACCCGAAGAAGTCGATAAGCAACCCACTGCCCAGCCCCACTAGAGGGTAAACCCAGAACTGCTCTAGCCATCCCTACTAAATGGTACAACACTGGCCAACAGAACAAGGAGTGGGTGTCGCGCAACCACCCAACTCCAGAACAATTCACCTAGTAGAGGTTCAGCACCCGTGTAGTGTGGGTCACGCCGATACCTGGAACTCTACCTATGGAAACACGTCACAGTTTTTCACGGAAGGAGGATATGATCTCAATACTCGGCTAGGGAATATGCGCCAAGGCTCACTGGGGATCCGTACCCTACTGGAAACAACCTCCTGGGTAGAGGATCAGTGCCTGCATAAAGTATTGGTCACACCGAATCCACAAAATCCTACCAGGGAACTCGAAGGGACGTGATACTGAAATCCCACATGGCTAAAGGAAAAGGGGAACCCAAACAACTCTTCCAATCAAACCATTGAGAAAAAACCAGGGGAAACCACACAACCCAGCTGGTCTAAACCATCGTTAATAGAGGGACCTTCTACATCACAAGAGGTCAAAGGTACATAAAGTAGAACATGGCGCGCACATGGGTCCCACGTGACGTGTGGCCCCAACTCATCTCCAAACCAAGCACAAACTTTCTCATGTACAAACTACAACATGTATCTCCAAGAATTCTCGTATACTCCCAAAGTATACCACATATCTAGCCCAAAGGCTATCCTACTCACAACACCCAACGTCAACACGAAGGGGGTAAACGTAACTTTTCCAACATGCTTCCTCCACGGCCCTAGCACGACCAACCATATATTTTTAAGCATAATATTCACTCTCACAGGAGTTAAAATGATCACACGCCAAGGGTTTGCTTCCAAACATAGTAAGAAGAACTTCCACTTGAGCACCTTTCATTCTTTCACATTTAATGAGATCATGAATGAGTCTTCGCACATCCAAACGGATCATACCATTGTAATCCTCGCGGAAAAACACGCTAGATATACTATTTACTCTCCTCAAATGAATATCCGACGAAAAAGTCATACAACACCGCTTTACGCCCGAACGGTGTCTCGTGGTCTCCAAACATTGGTTCCGAAAACAATCGGGTGCATCACACCATTGCGATCCCCTCATAAAACACGTCAAAAGGGCTACTTACTTGAGTGGAATGGATATCCAGAGAAAAATATGCATTTCACCAACTGCACACGAGCGGTGCTTCGTGGGACCTACATCCTGGTATCGAATCACTATAAACGGATCGCACCATTGCAATCCTCTCGAAAAAGTACACAAGATTGACTAATCACTTGTCCAAAACGGACACCCAATGAAGAAGATACAATTCACCGTCAACACCCAAAACGGCCCTCATGGGGCCCACACCATGGTATTTAATTAAAGCGGGTGGATTGTGCCATTGCAATAACCTTGAAAAAACACCTAGAATCGACTGCTCGCACGCCCCGAACGGACGTCCGATGAAAACTTTGTGAAACGTTGCACATAGCTTAAAAGACAGGTCGTGGGTCCCAAATCTCGACTCTGGTTTCAATGCCTGAAACCCCTTGTAAATCTTCGCCTCGACGCTAGGGTCTCAATGCCACTGATGGAGCTCAAAACGGACTCTGGATGTGTTCGTGCCACCCAAAACAAGAACCTTGGGAAAAGCGCTAACCCAGTTAACGTACATGTCGCACCACCGAGCCCCCATCTCGGGATTTAAAAAAATTAATGAGACCATAACAAAAAGTTCTTCTCAATTCAAAGAGTGCTTCACCACAGACAGAACACGAATCCGATGCTTGGAATGCATTTTATAGGCGTTTTAAATTTTTAAAGGATGAAATAGGTGGGCCAGGCCGATTTGGTCGGCCCACCGAGCGCATGGACTGGCCTGTGGTTCACCGCGGGCCAGCTCGCCTCGCCCAGACCGGCTCAAGAAGGTCTGGTTTTACTCCCATGGGACCCACATGTTGCGGGTCCCTGTCACCAGCTGGGGTCCAACGACCCCGATCACCCGTGCGCACATAGACTGGCAAAAGTCGGTCGGACCGGTTCTTCGCCTCACTGGCGCCCCCCTCCGCTGGCGTCCCCCATGTTCGCCCGGACCGGCTTCTGCTCGACAGTCGCGCCGATGCCGCCTCGCCCGGACGACTGGCCGCACCACCCTGCTATCGATCCGCCGAATGACGCCACCTCCTGGACCCCTGTCGCGCCACCGCTAGGCCCCATCGCACCGCCACTGAGCCTCGTCGGACCGCCAGAAAAACACTCAAAAAAAACTCCCGAAACTTCGCTGGACGATTGTGATCACCTCGGAACTTGGATTTGAATTCCGAAAAGCGTAGAGTAAGTCTCAAGATATGAAATACGTAAATGTGGGATTTTATTGAAATTTAAACAGCGATTCAGGATCATTAATTCAGATCGAAGATGATGTGGGAACTTTGAAATGGAAATGAGAAGATCCTACCTCGGGGGCTTAGCCTGTCGCTTCGCAACTATTATCTGGAGCCGAACACCACCTTGGGGAGGAGATGATGGAGGAGGGTTTGTTAGGGTCTCTCCATGGTTGAGTCTTCTTCCACCAGGAGGTGCAAATGAAGGAGAGGGGATGGGTTATGTTTAAATAAATAAAAATAATTAAAAAATTTAATTAATTTAAACCCCCAAATTGACCCGCATCTAAAACTCTCCACGGGGTCGAGGTTAAGCCTCCCCTAGGGTAAAAACCACCTCCCAAGCACAAAGGAGGTCTTGTAATTTTATTTCAAGCTTCTGTTTTTAAGTTATAAATTCAACGTCTGGGACCGCTAAATTACGAAAATGCCTCTGGTGACATTTTTCATAGAAGGCTTGTGCCCGCGAAAATTATACCCCTCCTAGGGTAAACAGCACACTCTGGACTCAACGGTGTCCTTGGTTTTCACATACGAGCTACCTTTTAGGATTTATTCTATTTATTTGTTGTGCCCTATGTGAACACACTGAAAATTTAATTCCAGCCACACCGGGGCTTGGAATCGCACGTCGTTTGAAGGTGCTACTCTGGAATAACATCAAGAAAATTCCAAAGTCTTTTATAGAAAAAACCAGGTTCTTACATCATTCCATCATTCAAGATTTTCATCCCAAAAAAGAAAAACCAGGGAACAACTCAGGGTACTAAGCCCACACCTGGCTCTCCCATACCCAGAAGAACTCTTGCACAGTCTCGCGTCGCCGCAGAAGAACCAAGGATTGATCTATTCACATGAGGTCTTCCCTCACCGATGACATGCATAAGAGCATGCACACTTCTTATTAGGTGAGTCATGTGGGAGACACTATGCACCCAAACCTGCCTTTGGATTTAGGGCAAGGCGGTAGGGAGCCTCGCCATCCCTTCGCACAAACTCGAACAGCCCAAAGGACCTCGGGGGTAGATCACCTCACCGGCCGCACCTCTACATTGAATGCTACGACTAGAATCACTATTTGGACCTGGAACAAGTCCTGGTGATTCCCTAATTCAGAATATCCATATGCTGAAACACTCAAGGATATCTGGTTACGTAAGATTCCACAGTCGATGTCCCATGAACCAGACTCTCTTACACACTCGGAGAGAAAAGGATTTGACACCATAGACTAAAGAGGAAGGTTCCACACCTTCTTCTCTACTAACACAGGGTTACACCGACACCCCATGTCACCCTAGTAACAACTCAATAAAGGATCAGGAAGAAAAATAGCACTTCATGCACAAAGTATAGCAATTATACTGCAAAAAGTATAAGAGTAGTAGAGCGTACCTCTTATCTCCTCGTGCGCTACAGGATCGTATATATCCAAAGCTCACGGTTGTCTGCGGTCCCAACTGTCAGCTCCCGGAGCTTGACGTGGACCGCCTAGTGGTGATGGGAAGACCTCGTAAGCTCATCCCCCACTTCCAGCTCCTCCCGCTCCTTGGCTAGCACCATCTCTCTGGGTACCACTCCGATCACGGCGCTGCCTCTATCATGGTGGTGCACCTGCTGCCTGCCCGATATTTTCAGCATGCCTGGTCAAGAAGTCCTGTGCCAAGTGACCCCACCCATCGCAAGAATAGTACCGGAGCTCTCTGGGATGCCCTAGTTCCCTCTGGTGCCACTGTGGTGTACGACCCTGCCCTTGGGTCTGCTCACGTAAGGGTCTCCTCGGCTGAGCCCCTGTGATTTTCCGCCACAATGGTGCGCAAAAACGTCTCTGAAACGGACGGGTAGAAGGCCACCTGCGTCGAGGTTCTGTCAGTCGACGCCTGCTAGATGTATTAGACGTCTTGGCTCTGTCGTGCCTACTACCGCCACCAACTGTAAAATGTGACAGGAAGCTCTCTATCACCAGGGCCTGCTCTAGCACCTCGGCATAAGTGGGAAAGCCCAAGGGTACTATGATAGCACGAATCTCTCTACGAAGTCCCTGCTCAAACTTCCACGATTGGAAGTTTCCGTCATGGACCAAGTCCAGGTAAAAACATGAACGGTCCGCGAACCAAGTCATGTACTCAGTCACTGTCATCCCTACCTGCTAAACCTACAGGAGCTCCTAGATTTGAATAGAGCGTAAGTAGGAGGGGTAAAACTCCTCACAAAACAGCACCTGAAAGTCACCCCATGAAAGTGACGACTCATCGACTAACTAAGTCACCATACTCCACCAATTCTCAGTTGCTCTATAGACACCGAAAAGTCTGTAATTACTGAAGGAAGTTTCAAAATGAAAATGAAAATCATATTTGGACCCAGAGGCTCGGTCCAGAGGGCCCGAAATTTTTGTTTGTAAAAAAGGGGTATGCAGGCGGAAAAGTAGGGTCGTGCGGAAAGGGTCCTAGATTCCTGAAGGGTCCCTAGCATAGGCATGAAATACTTTCGTGTCCACACCCCGCGTGGTTAACATTCCGCACTGCTGTCTCTGGCGTGCAAGTTTTGTGCGCCACCCGGAATTATGTGCCACTAGATGCCTATAAATAGAAGGAGATCCCTTCCGTTTCGGGGTAGAGGAATTTGAAACGTCTCTCGTGCACAAAATCGGACTTCCATGTGCGCAATATGGCCTTCAGGTACTGATCCTTTTCATGCCACTTCGCCCTGGGATCCAGCTTTGCACACGATCCCACTGGATTAAATAGAATTCTAAACCCTTCAGGGTTCCTTCCTTGCACGCAATTCCTTCTGTTGCATGCAAAAAGGTCCAATTGCGCGCAATCCCTTTCGCTTGGTGTGGCCTTACCTTTGGGTGCGACCTTTGCCACTCACGCGCAATTCATATCCCTTGTGTGTGATCCTACTAGCCACGCGCAAGCCCTCTTCCCCGATTACGCGCCATCCCGGTGTTTTGCGCACCAACCATTTCTTTGCGCTCAACCCCCGGGATCCCTCACCTTGATGATCCCCGGGTGCCTCCCTGCGTAGGCGCCCGATGTCCTCCTTCTGGAAGCCCCAGGCACACACACCGGGCATACACACCATGTGATGTTTTCCCGTACAACCTTTCAGGCTCGTACGAAGTAACCTCAAGATCCCTTGGGCGGTCTTTTCCGTTGTGTTGCTTTGACTCATTCTACTTCGAATAGACACGCTAACGGCTATTGCTTCTTTGCATAGCCACACTAATGTGGACCCCTAGATGGTTCGCTCTGCGACCCCCCTTCACGATGGAATTTCCGGTACCTTCCCTTCCAAAAGGAGTAAAGGGTACCGGTCATGTAAGTCCTAGGGATGCAGAGTAAACCTGCCTCGTCCGAGCTACAGGATGTTAAACTACCAAGCACCATATTTTTCAACACACGATGTTAAACTGTGACATTGCCCCCATGCATCCTATGTGGGGTTCCTTGGCTCGAGCATTCTTTACGCCCACTGGTCCCCATGGGGATGGGATCACCCCTCACAGGGGATGATATCCTCCTTGTTGGGGAGGCGTTTGTCCACGGGGGAAGGGCAGACATCTTGGCATAAGTCCCCAGCCTTTCTTGTGGTAGGTAGCACCCATACACCCCCGTACTTCCCCGGTACCAAGGACCAAGGGGGGAGATGGAAATAGGGGTCTTCCGTTACCCTTTCCTCTACCATTGGGCTTTGTCGCCATCGGGCCTCCATCCTGGACTAAGTCTCAGCACCATGGGCCGCCCAACGCGTAAACCCCTCTTTTCTTCCCAGGGAAGCACCCTTCGTGACATGATCGTCAGGTCTCTGCCGCCTCTTGTTTCTCACACTGAGCATGACCCACGTGGGCTTAGAGTAAGCATCGACTATGACACCAAACTCTGTCCCGCATGACATTAAACTGTACAACCAAACTATGTGGACTTTGATTCCCTGCCACGGGGATACGTAGGAAGCCTCCAAGAGGTTCAAGCCCACCACTCGGTCGCTATGACTTCTTCACGTTGGTTCACCAATCATTGAGGGATGCCTTAGAGTGTAAGCCCCATCAGTCCATCATTATGGGCTGCCTCATGGTGTAAGCCCCATCCATCCATCATTATGGGCTGCCTCAGAGTGTAATACCCATCCATCCATCATTGTGAGCCGCCTTAGAGTGTAAGCCCCATCCATCAATTATTATGGGACGCCTCAGGGTGTAATCCCCATCCATCCATCATTGTGGTCCACCTCAGAGTGTAAACCCCATTCATCCATCATTATCAGCTACCTCATAGTGTAAGCCCCATCCATCCATCATTGTAAGCCCCATCCACTCACACACAATTCATATCCCTTTTGCGTGATCCTACTAGCCACGTGCAATCCCTCTACCCTAATTACACCCCATCCCGGTGTTTTTCGTGCCAACCATTTCTTTGCGCACAACCCCCAGGACCCCTCACCTTAAAGCTCCCTGGGTGCCTCCCTGCGTACGCGCTTGATGTCCTCCTTCAGGATGCCCCGGGCACACACACCAGACATACACACCATGCGATGTTTTCTCATACGACCTTCCAGGCTCGTACGAAGTAACCTCAAGGTCCCTTGGGCGGTTTTTCCAATTGTGTTGTTTTGCCTCATGCTTCTTCGCATAGGCACGCTAACGGCTATTGCTTCTTCGCATAGCCATGCTAATGAGGACCCCTTGATGGTTCGCTCTATGACCCCCCTTCACGACGACATTGTTGGTACCTTCCCTTCCACAATGAGTAATAGGTACCAGTCATGTAAGTCCTAGGGGTGTGGAGTAAACCCACCTCTTCTGAGTTGTATGACGTTAAAATTCAAAGTATCCTCGTCCTCAACACACGACGTTAAACTGTGGCATGGCCCCCATGCATCTTATGCAGGGTTCCTCGACTCGGGAATTCTTTACGCCCACTGGTCCCCATGGGGATGGGATCACCGCTCACAAGGGATGATATCCTCCTTGTTGGGGCCGCGTTTATCCACGGGGGAAGGGCAGCCATCTTGGCATAAGCCCCTATCCTTTATTGCAGGAGGTAGCACCCATGCACCCCCATACTTCCCCGGTGCCAACGACCAAGGGGGTAGATGGACATAGGGCTCTTTTGTTACCCTTTCCTCTCCCTATGGGCTTTGTCGTCGTCGGGCCTCCATCCTGGAGTAAGTCCTAGCACCATGGGCCACCCAACGCGTAAGCCCCTCTTTGCTTCCCATGGACGCACCCTTCGCGACGTGATCGTCAGGTCTCTGCCGCCTCTTATTTCTCACACCGAGCATGACTCATGTGGGATTAGAGTAAGCATCGACTATGAAACCAACCTCTATCCCGCATGACGTTAAAATGTACACCTGAACTACATGGACTTTGATTCCCTACCACGGGGATATGTAGGAAGCCTCCACGAGGTTCAATCCCACCACCCGGTCATTCTGACCTCTTCACGTCAGTTCACCAATCATTGTGGGCCGCCTCAGAGTGTAAGCCCCATCCATCCACCATTGTGGGCCGCCTCAGAGTGTAAGCCCCATCCATCCACCATTGTGGGCCGCCTCAGAGTGTAAGCCCCATCCATCCACCATTGTGGGCCACCTCAGAGTGTAAGCCCCATCCATCCATCATTGTGGGCCACCTCAGAGTGTAAGCCTCATTCATCCATCATTCTGGGCTGCCTCAGAGTATAAGCCCCATCCATCCACCATTGTGGGCCACCTCAGAGTATAAGCCCCATCCATCCACCATTATGGGCCGCCTTAGAGTGTAAGCCCCATCCATCCATCATTGTAGGCCACCTTAGAGTGTAAGCCCCATCCATCCATCATTATGGGCTTCCTTATAGAGTAAGCCCCATCCATCCACCATTGTGGGCCACCTCCGAGTGTAATCCCCATCCATCCATCATTATGGGCCGCCTTAGAGTGTAAGCCCAATTCATCTGTCATTGTGAGCCACCTCAGAGTGTAAGACCCATTCTATCCTGAACTATGTGGACTTTGATTCCCTACCACGGGGATATGTAGGAAGCCTCCATGATTTTCAAGCCCCCCCCCCCCTTCACTTAATCACCCATCCTGATTCTTACCTAGGCCACCACATCCCGGTGGGGTCATGCCACCTCATTCCACTCCACAAAATTCGGAAATCCATCCACATTTCAGCCCCAATATCGGCATTCCCTCCAGGGGGTTCTTTTATCTAAATCACTCTCAGTGTTCTGATCAGTTCGATCTGTCTCCGATGGATGTTAAACTCGCGGCATATCCTGTGTTAAACATGGGAAGATGAGGAAAACCTCATATACATGCCAATGGAATACAATTCCCCATGTTTTATGTGAGATTCCTCAGGCTTCTGCGCCCTCAAGAAGCCCTATAATAAGGGGCAGAAGAGAGACATGCCAACTCCCAGTGTCAAGACATGCCAACGATGCCTCTGCGTGACCACTCCCCTAACTGAAGGTTTCTGCCCCGACCAGACCCCTTGGAGAATCTCAACGGAAGCAGTGTAATTAACTGGTGTCCATGAAGATATGGCACTGGGAAGAGTTTCATGAACACGTCTTAAATCTATGAGGGAAACCCAGACTAGGTGACGAGTTCCAAGGAGAAATCCACGGAAGGAGGAACCGATATCCCATCATCCCGTTTTGATCAAGGAGCACATGTCCTTGAATAAGGAGTGAATGTTCCCACTATTGGAAAGCGGGAATGCGGGGTAATGAGCCTCACGTCCTCTACGTGACAGATGCATGTGCGCGTGCCCCGACGAAAGTGTCGGAAACAGAAAATGGTGAAGCCAACGTGAATCTCTTCTCCTCAATACAGAGACTGGTACCATTTGGGGTGTCAGAAGATTATCATGTCACCAGGTCCGGGCTCCCAGCACTAGGACGTGAAACCCGCCAGGGGTTGGGGTAGTTAGGACTTTGAGCACTCTGTTCTGTGACGTCATCATCGTGGATCCCTCTTACCGACCACGAAAGACGGAATGGCACTGGGCTACTGGTTGTCGATTTATTTTCATATCAGTGTTAATGGGTTCATATCCCTACTTTTAGGAATCAAATCACTGCATCCAGAGCTCGATCGCCACCTGCCCACCGACACAGGGGAAGGGGCAGTACCGACGTGGCCACCTCGCGCAGTTCCGCCTCTTCCACAACTTCTCCAACCGCCATGACTGCTGGGTGCTCACGCCCCCTCTCCCCATCATAGATTATCCAAAGAAGGGTGATCAACGACCTTGTGCGTAGGTACGAGGAGGATGGGGTCATCCCCACTAGGGACATGGCCCGTTTGGACCTCGAGGCAGTTGTGCATCACCGCCAACGCCGCCCCCGAGGGCCGCACAGGGAGTCGTTGCTCCCCACCCTGACATTCAACTGTTTTGGGAGCTTATCCCCAGAATGCCTTGACACCTCTCTCCCCTACGCCAATGATGTAGGGGATGTCTGGGTTGGACCAATCGGAGACCCGCTTCAAGGGTTCACAGAAAGGGCCCCCACCAGGCCGCATCGGCGCCACCGCCCCACTCCCCAAGCTGAGGAGTAGGCAATCCATGTGCCCACACCACCAGCTCCAACCCATCTAACCCAATGCCAGCATCAGGAATGAGCGGAAGAGGATGCTCGCCTCGGGGCATCAACGTCAGCAACTACTATGGCCCGAGCCACCACTGACTCCTATCATCGAACCCCCGCACACATTGAGCAGGGGCAGTTATATTTCCAATCTGGATCGAGGCCCCAACCATCCCACGGGCAGGTTTGGTTGACTCTCTCGGTCATCGGCACATGCAATGGTCGTTGCGGACCAATTCGTGGTAGTTCCATCTAGCGTGAAGGCCTACTTCGTGCCACCGTTCTGGAAGGTGTGGGCCCTCCATACTTCCAACCTCAGCACGGAGGTCTGCCTGGCGCCACCCTCACCGTAGGTAAGGGGCTTCCCCGTGACAACAACACTCCGAGTGGGGCTCTCTCCAACTCTCACTACATTGGGTACGGGGTCACTTCCCCTACAGAAGACTGCGAGTATGGAGCCATTGTATATCCAGTCACTCACCCACATGAAGGTCCTCCCCATTTCCTTTTCAACAATTACCTTGGTGCTCCTCGCACCCCGGCCTTCATTCCTCTCTTCCCCAGCACCAGTACGGCTAGAGGACTCCATGAAGGAAATCAGCCCTGCCCCGAGGAGCCACCCAGGGGTAGGAAGGTGGGACGTCATCACCGTAAGAGAAATTCTAGGGAAGGCCAGACAGAAAGCAGACCAGTCCATTTCTCAGACTCTGAGGTGGAGTACGACTCAGTGATGGAGCCCTCTCCTCAGTCCTCTGAGTCAAGGGCTGGGATAGGGATGCGGCGCGTCAGCCTCGTACTCCCCGAATGAGAGATCCATATGATCTCCACCTCCCTCCGAAGGTATATCCAGGAGGACAAGGACTTGGCGTACCCCCAGGGATCGAAATTACAGTCACCATCGGCCTATCTGCAAGCACCTTCCACCTCGGCCAGAGACGGCATAGAGCTTTTTTGGGGGTCGATGGCGGAAGATCCGTGACATAGCACACCTCCGGAAAGCACATACATTGTGACAAGAGGCATGTTCTCTAGTCCATCCTATCGTGACAGGGTAGCCAGGTCACTACAACCCTTGGAGGAAAACCTAGGATTCGGCGGCCAATCGGCATGCTTGCCGTATTCTCCGCCGGCCAGCCCAACGGCCCAGCGGCCTGCCTTAGCACCGCTACCAGTTCTCTGACCACTCCAAGTTGATGAGTGGGGCCATCAAGGGCCGAATCCTGAACCTGAGTCATGGAGCTTCTGGACCATCCTTGCAGCAGGCCACTTCCCCTAGAAGTTTTGGCCCATCGCAGGGTTAGATTTTGATGCACCAGAATCGCTCTCCCTGGGAGAGTTTGAATGTTTCCGCCAGACCCTCCAGGCGACTTACTTCCATCTTCCCCACCAGAAATTTCCTTATCTCAGGATCCAAGCACACCTCAAGGATATCAGCAAGCAATGTCGTCTGGTTGACCTGGACATGCTCCCTACGGTCCGGCATCCTGAGTAACTCGGCCACCACAGGGACCTCCAACAACAATGAATTCAGAGTTTTCAAGTACTCCGCAAAGTTTTCGAGGATGCCACCCTCCACGCACATGTCCGTGGATAGGGGAAATACACTTCCCTTCTCTTCAGTGTGATTCGTAGGTAGCCTGACTCACTAGGAAGCTCTGAGGAAATGCCCCTGGGGGCAGCGGTGGTCAACATGGTCGATTTGTCAGGAGAGGGGAATGGTCTGGAACTTCTTGATGGGGACTTACCCCTTAAGGACAAGCCGCCACTGGACCCATTAGCGAGGATTACTCGTCAGTAGAGGAACCTCCTAGGTCTCCCTGCACCCACTAAGGCATTAATACTGAGCCGAAATATTGGCAAGGGTAAATAGAATGTTGGGGCTGTCAAGATCTCCGACCCATCTACCTCAGTGCAGAAAGTAGAGGAAGATCCCGAGAATGCCACACTGTGCCAACATCTTTCTGAGAAGAAGAGGTTGGTCGATGAGCTTCTCGTTGAACGCATTGCAGAACGGTGACCCGACTAGGGTGATCCTAGGTTGGGGTAGGAACAACTACCCCTTAGTGAGATTCTCACAGGCAACCTCGATCATGTTGTGTTTGCTAACAGAGGAGAGGCCAGAGATCATGGAAAGAGGGTGCGATATGTTTCACCAAACCCTCCTGAGCGTCGTGACCACCCAAGAGACCCCACTCAGGTTCCTCTCACCGGCCCAAGGGTAGCTCCACCAGCCGCTCCACGAGCTGCTGAGCTTGTCTACCGAATTGAAGAGACCAGCAATGCGCTTGTGGTTAGGGATCCCCATCAGGACAGGAACCTGCGTCCAGATGATCCGATAGAAGCACTCATCGCCCACTTAGATGATTTGGAAACTCGGAAGGTTGCGATCCCACCAGACGACAAGCTGTACCTAGCATGGGTGGATGATATGCCAGCACCTCCGGGATTTGGGAACCCCACTTTTTCCAACTTTAACGGGACAAGAGACCCTCCATAGCACCTGGCCCACTTCAACTCAAGGTGTGGGCCTATGTTAGGGACTCCAGTGCACCAGGAGGCCACCAAGCTCTATTGCTTTGTTCAGACACTAGAGGGGTCGGCGTTCTTCGGGTTCAGCCAGCTCCCTGTCGGATCTGTGACTAGCTGGGAGGACCTTCATAGGAAATTCCTCTACCAGTTTAGTTCCAAAACCCGAAAGACAAACATCACAGACCACTTCAGGTGCAAGAAAAGTCCCGATGAGTGAGTCACAGACTTCATCGCCTGGTGGAAAGGGCTCACGTACTCCCTTGACATGTCACTAACTGAGGAGAAATTACTGACAATGTGTGTAGGGAACATTAAGGTAGAGCTGGTTCCTTATCTGGTCACTCAGAATTACCCCAGAGGGTTCCAAGACTTCTCAGCAAAGGCCCAACGCCTCGAAGAAGCCCTGGAACAGGCCAGTCAGGCACGCCCGCTGCCTCCTGTAATCCTAGCAATGAGAGCTGCCAGAGCAGAGCCCGCTACTGTGGCCCAGATAGAGGCCCCCAGGCAGCTAGAATTTCTACCAGTGGAGCCAGATCTGCAGCCCCATAGGGGTCCTCCCCCATAGGCATAGCTTCTATCCCAGTAGGGACTACCTCAAAATTAGCAAGCACCTCCACATAATGCACCACCACTGCCTAGACATTTCGTCTCGAGTCCAACCTCAGGAATCAAAAATCCCATCCTTTTTCCCACTGTTGGCCTCTTGGCCTTCCCCCCCTTGTGGAATTATGTAACTACATCATTTTCCCTAAACAAGTTCAGGATGCTCTATAATGGCATTGGGAAGCAACATTTCCCTCGCCAGAGGTCCTATCTTAGAGTAAGAATGTTCCATGACCATATTAATGCACCCGCTTAATGTGCTTTCATTGCAGTTGCATAGTTTCAAGAGTGTTGGATTCTGTTTGAACAAACCACCACTTCACTTTCCACGCTTTGTGTGCCCCTTTATTCAGATCTTCATCCTCTTTCACATTTTAAGGGACCCCTTAATAGTATGGAGGCTTGACCTATGGTCCGCCTGCTATCCTGGTCCAATGTTCCGGAAGACTGATCGACGATATTTGAGTTAGGCCCCATGTTGTGAACATGGTCAGCGGTCAACCCTCATTTATTTTTCTCATTTCAGGATAATGTAATAGGGTTGTTGTGTTTCAAACATGTTCAATAATCGCCTTTCATTGCCACGACCCTCCCATAGTGTTCTGAATTTGGGGTAACGTGATTCACACTTTTTCATTTCCCTATGTTCAGACTGATTCTAATGCCCCTGGCATTGCCCCATTTGTACGCTAGAGCACATTGAGAAGACGATACATCGATAAAGTATGAGGTCTCCTTCCTTTGGATGGGCCTCCCTCTTCTCCTTGGAAATCCAGGTTTGAATTTTGAATGCCCGAAGCTTGTTTGGTGCTCCCATAATCAAACGAAGTAATAGTGCGAGCCTCCTTTGTTTCTCACGGCCTACGTGAGCTTAGGGGTGGATTGCTATTTATTTTGGAATTGCGGTTGACCATGTTAAACAAAAGTGAAAAGTATGTAAAGAAAAGGGGAAAGTAAACAAAATTTTCTCATACATACAAAGAGTAAATCAAGAAGCAATGGAGCGAGATAAGTTTATCGGTTCATCCAAAACAGGGCCCTTAAGGATCATTGTTTTGGATTGATCTTTCCAACGCCACTAACTTGTAGATGGTGGCCTCTAGGACTACATCTCGTCCCCTGAGGACCCTCTCCTCATCGGCAGCCGCGGGGCATAGTTCACCGACCCTGGCCGGTGCCCGTACCAGTTCGGCTTGGAGCTCGGTTATCTGGAAACTTGCTTCTATGAGTTGCTATTGGGCGTCTGCCAACTGGGCCCTCAGCTACTCCACGAGTTCAGAGTAGTTTTCGATGAATATATCTTGTTCTTTCGCCTACTCCTCAAGGCGTTTCACCTCTTGCTCTGCCCACCGGAGTGCTCGAGTGCTCCCTGACTCTTCCTGGCACCGCATGATGTCGGCACACTAGCAACTCGCGCGTATCTTATCAGTCATGTAGTCACATACCATCAGATGAAGGCGTTGAGCATCTACTCCTCTAGCACATAGGAAGCGCAACCAGGTTTGGAGTAATCCCATCCGCTTCAACCATTCATTCTAAGGCTAATTGAGAAAATGTCGGATGCACTTCCATCCCTTGTGCTGCATCATCCGGCTCTCCTCGGCCACTTCTGAGTCATAATCATCAATTTCTTCAGGGTCATCAAACTGATAGATAGGGAAGATAGCCAACAGAGTATCGGCATGGTCCTCCTCAGGGATTCCTTCCAAGGGACCAGGCTCATCCGCACAAGGGTGACCTTCTTCTGTCCCCTCGATCCTGATGGCACCCTCGTCAACCTTCATCCCTACCTCGACGGCAGCACCACCAATGTCTTCCGCTCCCTGTTCACCAGTAGCTAGTGCCAACTCAGTTTGGGAGGCATGTTCTGGGTGGGGTAGTGTGCTTGTCATCGGCACGCCTGTGGATGGTCTGGGCCCAACAGCCCGATGGGCCCCCAATGCCGCGATCACTGCACAGACAGGAAGCACCCTGGTCAGTTGAGTTCTTCAACACTGATTATCGGCATCGAAGTAAGGGACTTACAGGAATCCAAGGCATCCGCCTCTGGTGCTCTGGTTGCTGCAAGAGTTGTCATGGCAGGAGATCCTTCATCACTCATCATCTCAATAATGGGCGTCGGTGCCCCACCTGGCCATATTGATGCTTCCTCCCCTCCTCCAACTGGAGACGCTTGATTGGTGTCAATGTGCTCCTGAGTAAGATAAAGAAGATGGAATATGGGTTGAAAAGGGAAGAGAGTACAAGTAGAGATGAGGGTTGAATCATACCTCGAGTATCTCGGTTATGACTATGTTAGAGCTGACAATATTGCCGCTCTCCCGGAGACTCCCTTGGTAGGTCACCCCCTATGACCCCTCACCTTTGGGTTCTCCTTCACCTTCTCCTTCATCTTCTCCCTCGCCTTCTCATTCACCTTCCTATTCTCCTTCCACTTCTTCTCTGATCTCATCATCCTCCAACTCGTCACTATCATCTTATCCTGACGGCATCATTTCCAGATCATGCTCTTGGTCGAGCATCACTTTCACCCAGAAATGTGTCTCTATACGCTGACCTCGTTGGTGTGTGTATGTGTCCATGGACGTTAGATATGCATGCCACCGGTGGAAGTTTACTCTATCGGAAATCCGGACAAGCCCGACTTCTGGTAGCTGGACTCCTTCCCGCATTATCTTCTTCCAGAGAGCTTTGGTGCTCACCGAATGCCACAGGGTTAACCAGGCTGACAATAGCACTTGGAATATTGCATCGTGGGAAGGTTGAAGCAGATACCTTATCTGCTTCCCAGGAAGTTCGTTGGTCCTGCCATGCAATGCTCTCGCTGCTGAGGTCCTGGCCTGCATAGGCCATGCTTCCTGGCGCGCCCCTGGTCTCCCCCTTCTAGCGGCACCTTGCCTGCTCTCTCATCGCTCGGGTTCCACGCGGGTAGTCTTGAGTTTCCGAACTCGCTTGCGCAAAATCCCCTCAGAGTATGTGATGGCCCAGTGTTCAGCATACTTGGTTGATAGGCCAACTTCGGCCTCAGTGGGAGGAAGGGTAATGATGTCACCAGAGCCATAAATTGTGAACATTAACCACATCTGGTGAAGGACACAGGGATTCCTCTCCTCTCAGACGTCCATGAATACCCTCTTCGGCATTCACTAGAGGAACCCGAACTTCCTGGTGAATCGGGATAGCACGTAAGGCTCACATAAGATCTTCCCATCAATCTGAGCCACAAGCACCCCGCGTCTGATGCTCTGGAAGTATTCTTACTGCTCTAGCGAGACTTGACCATTATCTACCATTTGTCCGGTCAGGGGTGGGGAATGGGATGAAGGTAAAGTTGGCATGGTTACCAATTCTGATAATTACTCCCCCTCCTTGTTGAGCGTCATCGGTGCGACCCCAACAATGTTCAACAGAGATGGTTGCAGGCCGTTTCCCGGAGGATGAATTGCGTTTGGGAAAGTGTACCCGCCAAGATGAGCCGCCACCCAACCGTGGAAGATCTGTAAGGGGACAAATAATCTCCGAGGTGACCCCCCCCCCCCTCTTGAGATGTGTCCCAGGATGGCGTACAGTCAAGACAGCACGAGGACCCCTAGATTAAAACTTTTGTTGGCAGCCATGGTGCCCTCCATCACCAGAGTTGCTCGACGGACGCCCATCCTTGCGTCCCGCACCGGCAGGAGCCATCCGCTCAGGAAGGTGGCGAGGAACCCGACATATCAAACATTCAGGTCCTGGGCTTCATTAACACGGTATCCCCATGATTGGTATTTCCCTGCCTCTAGGATCCTCCAGTACAATCCATTCTTGCTCCTCTAAGCCACGGTTGTACACCGTTTTCCCCGTCCTGGCATCTTGACCGCCGGATTCTTCTCCAAGAACAGGATGAACCAGTCCTTGTAGGCGATGTCCTTCAGAAATTCCTCAACCTCTAGCCTCTCTTTGGCCAGCTCCAGCAGATGCCACATCAGCATGGGGGTCCGTGATCTCTCCTTCCAAGTGTTCATCGGAGGAAGGAACTCGTCATATTGATAGCCCTCCAGTGGGATACCTCCGATAAAGTTGACGTACTAGAGGCTAATGACAACTTCCCCATGGTGAAGATGGAATGTGTTGGTGTCAAGGGACCACCGGGTGAACAGCTCCGGCCAGAGCTCAGGTTGGCGGTAGAAGTGGAACTGTGATGTCCACACCACCTCGAATAGACCAATGTGCCACAGTTCGGCCCCAAATTGGTCGCATGTATAGAGAACACAGTACACCCAAGCCCACTCACTGGTGAAGTTGCCTTCGGACTGAAAATCCCAATCTTGCAGCCAGCCCTTAGTATCGTCTGTGATGCTCTGACGGAACGTGCTTGCGTAGAGGGTCGGGAAACTCTCCGAAACAGGATCACCCCCAGCAATGGTCCTAGTCCTCAGGTTCAGGACATATACATCCATGAGCCTGGTTTCTCTGGTAGGATGACCATTGTTGGAGATATTGTATCGGGGAAGGTCATCCTCACGGGTCACCCATGACCCCGGTGTATCAGCCTCGAAGCCCGGCAGGGGAACCTCCTCCGGAATTCCAAAGTTCTATAATGGAAGGTTATTGGACAAAGGGTACTCTTTCTGGGTGGGGGTTAGCAGGTTGAATAGAGTGTGGTTATTGGAGATAACCACCCTGGTGCCATAAACCTCCTCGTTCACATCCATTGAAGTTCTGCGAGTGGTGGCTTCCCCCTCATCTACTTGATTTCCAGCCATCTTCTTCCAACCGATGGCTTTGAGAGTGTTGCGTGGAATCTGGAAGGGTTGCGTGGAATTTGGGAATGTTGCGTGAAATTCGGAATCCTGGCGCGAAATCTGAGAATTTGACATGGAAAATCCCGGGTTTGCACGTAAATACAGCCAAAACTCAAAGCAATTTTGCGCTACCAAAGTGGGTTTTATGCGCAGGCATCAAAGAAATTTTGCACATGATATCTCAGAGCCTGTCACGCGAGAAAGTTGTGTACGGAGCCCTGAACCCATGGCCCCTTTTATAGGAGAATCCGGGGTTCCACGCTGCATGGATATCTGATTCCGTGCCAGCCAACATTTTGTGTGCCACTCCATTTTTTGCACATAGGGGGGCCACGAAGCCCATCACTTCGGCATTTCCCTCAAAATCTAATCGTTGCGACCCCTCGCCAATCCAATTCTGAGGGGGGGATTTGTAGATGCCGAAAAGTTAGTAATTACTTAAGGAAGTTTCTAAATGACAAAGAAAAATCATATTCGGACCCGGAGGCTCAGTCCGGAGGTCCCGGAATTATTCCACAAAAAAAGGGGTATGCTTGCGGAAAAGTAGGGACGCGCAGAAAGGGTCCGGGATTGGCGAAGGCTCCCTGGCGCAGGCGCGAAATACTTTCGCGCCCGCCCCCCGTGCGGTTAACATTCTGCGCCACGGTCTCTGGTGAATAAGTTTTGCGTGCCACCCTAAATTCCATGCCGTCGGATGCCTATAAATAGAAGGAGAGCCCTTCCGTTTCTAGGTTGAGGAATTTGAACCGTCTCTCGTGCGTGAAATCGGACTTCTATGCACACAAGATGGCCTTCAGGTACTGATTATTTTCGCGCCACTTTGCCCCGAGATCTACCTTGCGTGTGATACCACTAGCTTAAACAGAATTCAAAACCCTTCAGGGTCTCTCCCTTGCGCGCAATTCCTTCCATTGCGCGCAAAACGTCCCAATTGCGCACAATCCCTTTCGTTGGGTGCAGCCTTACCTTTAGGTGCAGCCTTTGCCACTCGCGCGCAATTCATATCCCTTGTGCACGATCCTACTAGCCGCGCGCAAGCCCTATAACCCGATTACGCCCCATCCTGGTGTTTTGCGCGCCAACCATTTCTTTGCGCGCAACCCCCGGGACCCCACACCTTGATGCTCCCCGGGTGCCTCCCTGCGTAGGCGCTCGATGTCCTCCTTCTGGATGCCCCGGGCACACACACCGGGCATACACACCATGCGATGTTTTCTCGTACGAACTTCCAGGATCGTACGAAGAAACCTCAAGGTCCCTTGGGCAATTTCACCAATTTCATTGCTTTGCCTCATTCTTCTTCGCATAGGCACGCTAACGGCTATTGCTTCTTCGCATAGCCATTCTAATGAGGACCCCTCGATGGTTCTCTCTACGACCCCCCTTCACGAAGGCATTGCCGATACCTTCCCTTCCACAATGAGTAAAAGGTACCAGTCATGTAAGTACTAGGGGTGTGGAGTAAACCCACCTCGTCCGAGCTGTATGACATTAAAATGACAAGCACCCTCATCCTCAACACACGACGTTAAATTGTGGCATGGCCCCAAAGCATCTTATGCGGGGTTCCTTGACTCGGGAATTCTTTATGCCCACTGGTCCCCACAAGGATGGGATCACTCCTCACAGGGGATGATATCCTCCTTGTTGGGGTTGTGTTTGTCCATGGGGGAAGGGCAGCCATCTTGGCATAAGCCCCTAGCCTTTCTTGCAAGAGGTATCACCCATGCAACCCCGTACTTCCCCGGTGCCAACGACCAATGGGGGAGATGGACATAGGGCTCTTCTGTTACCCTTTACTCTCCCTTTGGGATTTGTCGCCGTCGGGACTCCATCCTGAAGTAAGTCCTAGGACCATGGGCCACCCAACGTGTAATCCCCTCTTCGCTTCCCATGGACGCACCCTTTGCGACGTGATCGTCAGGTCTCTACAGCCTCTCGTTTCTCACACCGAGCATAACTCACGTGGGCTTAGAGTAAGCATCGACTATGAAACCAACCTCTGTCCCGCATGATGTTAAATTGTACACCCAAACTACGTGGACTTTGATTCCCTGCCACGGGGATACGTAGGAATCCCCCATAAGGTTCAATCCCACCACCTGATCATTCTGACCTCTTCACATCGGTTCACCAATCATTGTGGGCCGCCTCAGAGTGTAAGCCCCATCCATCCATCATTATGGGCCGCCTCAGGGTGTAAGCCCCATCCATCCATCATTATAGGCTACCTCAGAGTGTAAGCCCCATCCATCCACCAATGTGGGCCGCCTCAGAGTGTAAGAACCATCCATCTATCATTGTGGGATGCCTCAGGTTATAAGCCCCATTCATCCATCATTGTGGGCCGCCTCAGAGTGTAAGCCCCATCCATCCATCATTTTGGGCCTCCTCAGAGTGTAAGCCCCATCCATCCATCATTGTGGGCCGCCTCAGAGTGTAAGCCCCATCCATCCACCATTGCGGGCTACCTCAAAGTGTAAGCCCCATAAATCCACCACTGTGGGTCTCCTCAGAGTGTAATCATCATCCATCCATCATTGTGAGATGCCTTAGAGTGTAAGACCCATCCATCTATCATTGTGGGTTGTCTCAGAGTGTAAGCCCCATTCATCCATCATAATGGGCCACCTCAGAGTGTAAGCCCCATCCATCCACCATTGTGAGCTGCCTCAGAGTGTAAGCCCCATCCATCCACCATTGTGGGCTGCCTCAGAGTGTAAGCCCCATCCATCATTGTGGGCCGCCTCGGAGTGTAAGCACCATCCATCCATCATTTTGGGACGCCTCAGAGTGTAAGCCCCATCCATCCACCATTCTGAGCCTCCTCAGAGTGTAATCCACATCCATCCATCATTATGGGCCGCCTCAAAGTGAAAGCCCCATCCATCCATCATTGTGGTCCGCATCAGAGTGTAAGACCCATTCCATCCTGAACTACGTGGATTTTGATTCCCTACAATGGGGATACGTTGGAAGCCTCCACGAGGTTCAAGCCCCCCCCCCCCTTCACTTCATCACCCATCCTAATTCTTACCCGGGTCGCCACATCCCAGTGGGGTCATGCCACCTCATTCCACTCCATAGAATTCGGGAAGCCACCCACGTGTTGGCCCCAATATCAGCATTCCCTCTAGGGGGTTCTTTTATCTGATCCAATTTCAATGTTCTGATCAGTTTGATCTGTCTCCGCTGGACGTTAAACTCATGGCATACCCTATGTTAAACATGGTAAGCTGAGGAAAACCTCAAATACATGCCTATGGAATACAATTCCCCATGTTCTATGTGGGATGCCTCAGGCTTCCGCGCCCTCGAGAAGCCCTATAATAAGGGACAGAAGACAGACATGCCAATACCCCAGCATCAAGACACGCCAACGATGCCTCAGCGTGACCACTCCCTTAACCGAAGGTTGCTGCCCCAACCGGACCCCTTGGAGCGTCTCGACGGAAGCAGCGTAATTAACTGGTGTCCATGAAGATATGGCACCAGGAAGAGTTTCATGAACACGTCTTAAATCTATGAGGGAGACCCGAACTAGGTGACAAGTTCTGAGGAGGAATCCATGGAAGGAGGAATCGACATCCCATCATCCCATTTCGATTAAGGAGCAAACGTCCATGAATAAGGAGAGAATGTCGCCCGCCTTTGGAAAGCGGGAATGCGGAGCAACGAGCCGCGCGTCCTCTGCTTGATGGATGTGTGCGCGCATGCGCTCCCTGGAGAAAGTGTCGGAAACATGATCTGTGGAAAAGACTGGAATCCAAATCCACCATAAGATCTACCAGTGTCTGCACAAGCCTGAAGAGGCAAACCACTGCCTCCATCCAAACCTATGTTTCCTGAGGGTTTGGCTCACCACTGAACCTCAGCAGTCTCTGTCGCTAGAAATCACAGAGCGCGCTCAACCTGCACTCAAGATCAGTCTGCTCTGCTGAAGCTGTATGCTGCTCACCCAGTGGGGGTGATGCTACCGGCCCACCCGAAGAAAGGGACTCGGGTGATGGGTTCGGGACTGAGGCATCGTCGCTCACAGGGTCGTCGTCATAAACCAAAGCTAGTATCTTGGATGGTTGTCTTCACAGAAACATCCTAGATGTTATCAAGGAGTTCCACGGTCAGATGAGCATATATGTATATAACAGTAGCAACAATGGGGAGCTGACTCAAGAAGGACAGTCAAAGACTCAATCCTATGTGATGCACAGACCAAATTTCCCTGCAACGAGTGTCTCAACATGAGGAGTCGACAAGTTGGTTATCAGGGTCCTGGTGAATGGATACGTTGGTCGTCGCACCATCACTGGAATCCCTGTCCTGAGAGACTCTCTCGAGACACGTTGACACTGTTGCCCTAATATCCCAACCAATTCCTTTTTAGGGACATCCAAACATCATCCTATGGAATGAACCACCTCTGATAGCACTTTTTCATGACCCGAACCTACCCAGGCTCGAGCCGCAACTTACCTAAGCCCTCCTCCATAGGCCAGGGGATGATGACAAGCACCGAAGGCTAAAAAACTCAGGGAGGCCATTGCCTAAGTACCTATACACACACACACGCATCCCACTCAATGCAAAAGTGAAGAGTAATGGAAAAGTAAATTACTAACTGCTATAAACAACCACAAAAGTGCATCTACCTATAAATAGTACAAAGTAAATGTTGAAGGTAAACTGAAAAGAAAAAGGGAAAAACATGCGCCCAACCAGAAAAGCGCCACAACCCAGCAACAGGTAAACAAAAGAAAAAAAGCTGGGAGAGTCCCACACCTGGAACCCGACTACGATCACCGCACGCGGTCCAAGCTCTCGAACTCTTAAGCTCCACTGTAGTCATGAGCAACATGTCCGTCGTCTGCTAGGGCACACTAAGTGTGGAAAATCCCAAGAAGGGGTGAGTATAAAAAATACTTAGTAGGATACCCTGAAGGCTCTAGGGAGCAACAAAGGAGGTACCAAAGAGTGAGCATTACATCGAACAGGGAATAGTAAAGGAGTACAAAAGAAAGTGCAGCAAAGAGTACAGCTCAACCTAATAAGAGGAAGGAAGTAGAATCATCCTAACACAAGAATCTAGAAACGGTGAGAATATGAACTTCCCATCGAGCCCTCGCTACCTATAGCAGGAGAGTATACTCATCCAACCACAAGAAGCTAGACACGGAAAGCACGTGGCATACCCCGCAAATCTTTGCCTCTCCTGGAAGGAGAGTAACCAAAACCCAAGAAGTGGGTACTAGAACAAGGTATATACATATCTATATGCTCAACAAGAAACCCAAACAGGATTTTAAGAGGATCTCCATCTCATAGCTCATCCCAAGAAAGTGAGTCACCAACAGTCTCAGAAGTAAACACCATTGATGCCCAGTATCCCGCATGTCTACCCCGAACATCAAGTTAAGGGGCTCAAATCACCGCACCTCGACACTATCTGCTTTGGGCGGCACTGACTCGCCCGCACGGTTTTAGGTCGCATCACAAGGACGCATCTTGGTGGGGAAATCACCCCTTGTTCTTGAGAGTTTTAGGGATAGTCAAAACACACCTTGTCACTACCACACAGCCGAGAGGTCTTCTCAAAGTCGAAGTTTTTACATCACTGACCCGTAAAATCAAGGGTCCCGCTCTGGTAGTCATGGAGAAAAGCCACAGACTAGCCTAGTAGAAAGGACTGAGTCTGAAAGGAGTCATCGAGTAACCCACTGCCCAGCCCCGCTAGAGGGTAAACCCTAAGAGGTCATCGGGTAACCCACTGCCCAGTATCTGCTGGAGGGTAAACCCTAAGAGGTCGTTGGGGTAACCCACTGCCCAGTCTCTGGTGGAGGGTAAACCCTAAGAGGTCGTCGGGTAACCCACTGCCCAGTCTCTGCTAGAGGGTAAACCCTAAGAGGTCATCGGGTAACCCACTGCCCAGTCTTTGCTAGAGGGTAAACCCTAAGAAGTCAATGAGAAACTCACTGCCCAGCCCCGCTGGAGGGTAAACCTGAAGAAGTCGATGAGCAACCCACTGCCCAGCCCCGCTGGATAGTTAACCCGGAACTGTTCTGGCCATCCCTATTGAATGGTACAACACTAGCCAACAGAACATGGAGTGGGTATCATGCAACCACCCAACTCTAGAAAAATTCACCTAGTAGAGGTTCAGTGCCCGTGTAGTGTGGCTCACGCCGATACCTAGAGATCTGCCTATGGAAACACGTCATGGTAGATCACGGAAGGAGGATATGATCTCGATACTCAGCTAGGGAATCTGCGCCCAGGCTCACTGGGGCTCCGTACCCAACTGGAAACAACCTCCTGGGTAGAGGATCGGTGCCTGCATAAAGTATTGGTCACACCGAATCCACAAAACCCTACCAGGGAACTTGAAGGAACGTGATACTGAAAGCCCACATGGTTAAAGGAATAGGGGAACCCAAACAACTCTGCCGATCAAACCATCAAGAAAAAAACCCAGGGAAACCACTTAACCCTGATAGTCTAAATTATCGTAAATAGAGGTACCCTCTACATCACAAGAGGTCAAAGGTACGTAAAGTAGAACACGACGTGCACATGGGGCCCACATGACGTGTGGCCCCAACTCATCTCTAAACCAAGCACAAATGTTCTCAGGTACAAACTACAACATGTTTCTCCAAGCATTCCCGTATACTTTCAGAGTATACCACATCTCTAGCCCAAAGGCTATCGTGATCACAACACCCAATGTCAACATGAAGGGGATAAATGTAACTTTGTCAACATACTTCATCCATGGCCCTAGCACGGCCAACCACATCTCTGTAAACATAAGATTCACTCTCACAGGAGTGAACACGATCACACGCCAAGGGTTCGCTTCCAAACATGGCAAGAAGAACCGCCACTGGAGCACCTTTCATGCTTTCACGTTTAGTGAGATCTCGAATGAGTCTCCGCACATCGAAACGGATCGTACCATTGCAATCCTCATAGAAAATCATGCGAGATAGACTATTTACTCACCTCTAATGGATATCCAATGGAAAAGTCATCCAACACCACTTTACGCCCGAACAGCTTCCCAAGGTCCCGAGACATGGTTCTGAAAACAATCGGGCACATTGCACCATTGTGATCCCCTTGGAAAACACGTCAAAAGGGCAACTCACTTGAGTGGAACGGATATCTGGATAAAAGGATGCATTTCACCAACTGCACATGAGCGGTGCTTCTTGGGACCTGTTTCATGGTCCCTAAGTGCTACAAACGGATCACACCATTGCGATCCTCTCTGAAAAGTACACAATATTGAAAATTCACTTGTCCAAAACGGACACCTGGTGAAGAAGATACAATTCACCGACAACGCCCAAAACGACCCTCATGGGCCCCGCACCATTGTGTGGAATTAAAGCGGGTGGATTATGCCATTGAAATTCCCTCATAAAAACACCCAGAATCGACTACTCGCATGCCCTGAACGGACGTCTGATGAAAAAGTTGTGAAACGCTGCTCGCAGCTTAAAAGAGGGGTCATGGGGCCCACATATCAACTCTAGTTTCAACACCTGAAAACCCATTGGAAATATTCATCTTGATGCCAGGGTCTCAACACCACTGATGGCGCTCAAAACAGACTCTGGATGTGTCTGTGCCGCCCAAAACAAGAACCTCGGGAAAAGCGCTAACCCACTTAACACATGTGTCGCGCCACCGAGCCCCCGTCTCGGGATTTAAAAAAAATCTCGAGACCATCAAAAAAAGTTATTCTCAATTTAAGGAATTCTTCATCGTAGATGGAATGCGAATCCGAAGCCTAGACTGCATTTTATAGGCATTTTAAAATTTTAAAGGATGAAAATAGGTGGGCTAGGCCGGTTCGGCCGGCCCACCAAGCGCCTGGACCGACCCGCGGCTCACCGCGGCCCGACTCACCTCACCCGGACTGGCTCAAGCCGGTCTGGTTTTACTCCCATGGGGCCTTCATGTTGCGGGTCCCTATCACCAGCCAGGGTCCGACGACCCTGGTCTCCCACATGCGCACCGACCGGAAAAAGCCGGTCGGCCCGGGTCTCCGCCTTGCTGGTGCCCCCCTCCGCTGGCGCCCACCCTTTTCACCCGGACCGGCTCCCAGTCGCCCGCCACATTGACGCCGCCTCACTCGGACGACTGGCCACACTTCCCTGCTATCGAACCACCAAAGGAAGTCGCCACCTGGACCCCTGTCGCACTGCCGCTAGGCCCTGCCACGCCACCACTAAGCCTCGTCAGACCACCAGGAAAACACTAAAAAAAACTCCTGAAACTTCGCCGGACGGTTGCGATCACCTCAGAACTAAGATTTCAATTTAGAAAATTGAATCGGAAGGATAAAGATATAAAATACACAAATGTGGTCTTTTCTTGAAATTTAAACTACAATTCAGGATCATTAATTCAGATCGAAGATGATGTCGGAACTTGAAATAGAAACGAGAAGATCCTACCTCGGGGGCTTAGCCCGTCGCTTCGCAACCATCTGCCAAAGTCGCGCACCACATTGGGGAGGATAGGATGGAGGAGGGTTGTTGAGGGGCTCTCCTTGGTTGAGACTTCTTCCACCAGAAGATGAAAATGAAGGAGAGGGGATGGGTTATGTTTAAATAAAGAAAATTAATTAAAAGTTTTAATTAATTTAAACCCCCAAATTGACCCGCATCTGAAACTCTCAATAGGGTTGAGGTTAAGCCTCCCCTAGGGTAAACACCACCTCCCGATCACAACAGAGGTCTCAGAATTTTATTTCTAGCTTCTGTTTGTATGTTATAAATTCAACGTCCGGGGATGCTAAATTACGAAAACGCCCCTGGTGACGTTTTTCACAGAAGGCCCGTGCCCGTGAAAATTACACCCCTCCTAGGGTAAACGGCATGCTCTAGAATCAACAGTTCCATATGTTTTCCTTTATGAGTTACCGTTTAGGAGTTATTCTATTTATTTGGTGTGCCCAGTGTGAACGCACTTAAAATTTAATTTCAGCCACACCAGGGCTTGGAATCACACACCGTCTAAAGGCGCTGCTCTGGAATAACATCAAGAAAATTACAAAGTATTTTATAGCAAAAGTTAGGTTCTTACACCCCTTCTCTTAAGCATAGAACAATAAATCATTGTACAATGGGATTTTTCCACAATCCATACCAGTATCCATGAAGTATGTCTAGGTACCCAATGGTAGACTGAACAAGGTGTGTGATAACACTCAGTAGGATACCACCAACAATGTCTTTTACAAACCCAATATGTGTATAAAAAACTAAATAAGTGTTCAGTATATGATTGATATGATTGTATTATAAGTAAAATTCCCATAGAAATAGTAATAACTATAAAGTGATATTTTCAATCCAAATGAGGATCCCAATAAAGAATAGTTAGGCTCCCATAAACAAGGGTAGTGGTAAAAATAGAAATAACAAAGTGATATTGTCTAGTCTAACAACTGTAAGATGATAACCATACTAGGTGTATCCTTAAAACATGAAAAGATATCCACCACGGCCATGTCGTACAACCATGTGTATCACATTTACCATGTCCATGTCATATAATCTAGTATATAACATTTATCATGGCCTCATTATATAATCATGTCATCCAAAATGACCTCACCATGTAATCAAAAGTGTCATAGCTTGAAGGGTCAGATCCAGGGTATAGAAGACCAAGGCATCCACATCAAGTCCCAGGAGAATCTCGATGGAAACTCAGTAAATAATTGGGTGTGTTCCAAGGATCATGTCCAATACAAGCCCAAGAAAGATGGATCTAAGTTGTATCAAGGCCTAAGAAATCCTACAGAATCAATACCCAAGGAGGAAACTGGTGCAAGTTTTCCACCACCATAATCAAGATCCATGGGATAAACATCCAAGGTATCTAATGGAATTAGGATCCAAGGAGTACACTACCATTCTTGACTCATCATCTCATTGAAAAATTCACAACTATATACATTCCATGAATTCTTCCAACTCATTTACACAATTTCTATAAAATTCATTTAAACAATTTAATCATTCAACATCATTTCAACACATGGAAAATGAGGTATCGCCTTATACTAATCAATTCATTTCAATTTATTAAATTTATAAAGGGATCCCTCTAACTATTCAAGATTATTCACACCACACTGGTGGTATAACAAATGGAAAAGGATAGGGCGCACCCCATGGGTATCCTAGGATGGGGAAACAAACTTTAACAATATCAAAGGAACTATTGGGAATCCCTAAAAGATTCTAATTTATTCAATTCAATCATTTGATAAATTAATGGGGCACCACCGAAAATTATAGTGCATAGCACAATGGAAAATATTATTATAAAACACCAAACCTTGATGGAAAGGTATAGACCACCTACCGTAGGTCCGTGATAGAGAACTCATCTAGAATCAATCTCTAATTTAGTCCAGATCAAGAGAAAAATGAATAATGGATAAAGAACCTTAAAATAGGGAATATTAGCTTACACCTAAATAAATTTTTCAATACAAGGTAAAATGAATACTGTAATAATAGGAATGAAGAAATCACCGATAAAAATACAATGAGATTGAAGGTGTTTGAATATGAGCCCAGATTTTGAAACAGTGGAAAAAGATATGGAAGAGATTCAAAGGGGAGCTCTCAAAGCCTCAAGTTTTTCCACTAGAGGAGGAAATAAATATATTTTAGGTTATAAGGATTTTTAATTTAAAAATTATAATTTCACTTTTTCTAATTGGGTTGCATAGTTTAGATGCACAATTGTCCAAATTGTGCACCAACTTTTCACTTTTCACTGTGTTAAGGGGAACCTCGTGTGGTTTTATACACATGTTTTTGAAAACAGTGTGAAAAAATTATTTTATACACTATAAAAAATTGTATATCCCCTCACACGAGTGTGTGACCTCTTCCACATAGTTTCTTTAAACTGTGGGCCTCCTGAAAGAGGCATGGACCCCCTCGTATAGTTATGCGTAATCATTTTCTCTATCCTGCATGGTTTATTTTAACCATATATCATGCCTTATTATTCCAAAAAAAAGGCATGATATGGTCTCTAAACAAGCTCCAAACACCCCCAATACACCCATGATCCCATTAGGAAGTCGTATTAGGCCATAAAAAATCAATTAAACCAAAAAAACAAAATATTCATACCTCATAGGAAAACCTAGGATCTTACAATATTCCCATTTAAGGAAATTATTCCTAAGATTCCCCTTCCATGGATGTTCAAGAATCACCTGAGAGTATCTCTGATTGCTGAACACGTACATCAATCTCCCACTCCCAAGTCTCATCCTATAAATGGTCATGCTTCTAAAGAACTTGTACTAGAGGAACTAACCTGCCTCATCATGCTCCTATCAATGACACGTATAGGATTCTATTTTAAGGACACATATACTTGTAACTCCACCTCATATAGATGTAGAGTTTGAAATGGGTCTAAGTGATAACAACTCAACTCAGATACATAGAAGATGGTGTGCATGGCTCAGTACCTCTGAGTTAACTACAACTGATATGCTACTGACCTGACTCCCTATAGACTATCGAATGAGCTAACATATTGGGGTGAAAGATTAACTTGTCTCTTAATCATTCTATGTCCTAGCCTTAGTGAGATATGTAAAAAAACTAGTCCCCGTCCTCAAACTCTAGAGGTCTTCTATGGTGATCGGTTTAAGATTTCAGTCAAGGTTGTTCAGTACCCATCTAATTTTTAATTAACTAGACCTTCGTAGAAGTCTCTTGCATGATACATGGTCCCAGAAAAGCTACCTCACCTACCTCTAGACAACACAGGTTTGATCATCATGTCCTAACATACAAAACCTCATAGGGTTCCATCTGTATAGTCACCTAGTAGCTATTATTGTAGGTGAACTCAATTAAGGATATTTTCCTTTCCCAATAGCACCAAAAATATAGAATATATTCCCTCATCATGTCCTCAAGAACCTAAATCATGAACTCTAACTATCCCTCAATTTGAGGGTGGAATTTTGTTCTCAGAAGTACCTATGTACCCAATGCCCTATGCAAACTCTGCTAAAAAGGAGATGTAAATTCAGAATCTATATCTAATAAAATGGTCTGAGTAACCCCATGAATTCATACTATCTCATGGGTATGAAAACTTTCAATATCATCTATAGAGTAGTTATCCCTGGTCAGAAGGAAATGAGAAAAATCTATGATCCTATCCACAAAAACCCATATAACATCACTACATCAAGGAAACCTCAACAAACCAGCCATGAAAACCATCGCAACATCTCCCCACTTCAACTCGGGAATGGGTAACTATTGTAAAAATATGTCTAGTTGTTGATGATCTGCCTTTACCTTTTGGTAAGTGGAACACATCATGATAAAACTAGCTACCTCTTATTTCATCCCCATCCATCAATACTGGAAACGTAAATCCTGATATATCTTATTAATGTTGGGATGCACTTCACAAACTGAGGCACGAAATTCCCACATCAGATCCTTTAATATGTCCACTGAAACCCATATGTGACCATATAAACACATAATTTTATCTTCTCTAATATTCAAAATGGTAGGTAGGTCCCCACCGGCCACTCTCCCATAGGACTAGGCCCTCATAATCTTATAACTTCTACATAATCTCTCTATCTAGAAGAGTGGATGTTGCTACTAAGGATGAGAGAAAATTCTTCCCTTGACCATCCTGAAAATCTAAGTGTATCTCTAAAAGGAAATCCATAAGCTTCCACTCACTACCATCCTCTTTAACTATCCATATATTATTCCTCCAACTCATTTCATAGGTAACTTAATTTCCATTTCCCATCATATAGGCAATCTCAAATTCAAAATAATGTAGGTACTCAAACCACCTTTACTAACTAATATTGAGATCATGATGTGTAAATATATAGTTGAGGATTTTTTGGTATGTGTTCACCACAAAATACTCTCCAAATAAATAGTGTCTCCAACAGTGGAAAGTATGAACAATTTTAGCTAACTCATGATTTTTCGTCAGGTAGTTCCTCTTATGTGGCCTCAAATAATGAGATCCATACGTCATGACTTTATCTCCCAACACAATAAATAATCTTATCCTGATATTGATGCATCTTAATACATAGTGTAGCTCCTGCCCAGCTCTGGAAGAATCAAGACTAGTACTAAAGTCAATCTCCCTTTCAGTTCCTGAAAGGCTTTATCCTAGGTATCTAATCATACAAGCTTCACACCCTTCTTATTAAATCCCACCAAGGTGCTACTAACCATGATAAATCCTATATGAAATAACTTTAATATTCGGATATCCCCAAGAAATTCTTTATATCGAAGAATTTCTTAGTTTGCTCCCTTGAAACTATAGTTATTGTCTTCTTTGAGTCAATTAATACTCTTGTGTATGAGATAATATAACCCAAGAAGTGAATTTTATCCATACAGAAGTGGAACTTTGTGATATTAGAATATAAATTATTCTATCTCAATGTATCAAAAATTATCTAAATATGTTTTTCATTGTCATATTGATTGTTTGAATACAACCAGATATCATCCATGAGAGCCACTAAAAATGAATAAAAATAAGGATGGGAAATGCAGTTCATTAGTGATATGAAAACTACTGGCATATTTGTGAGACTGAATAGAATAACCATATACTCGTATAGACCATTACTACTATAAAAAGTTGTAAAAGTTATGTCTATAGGTTGAACACGCACCTGATGATATCCTGATCTCAAATAAATTTTTAATAACACCCAAGCTCCTCAAAGCTGATAAAAAGGTCATCTATTTGTGAAAAGGGATATCAGTTCTTAACCTTCAAATGGTTCAGTTTATAATAATCCATGCATATCCTAAGGTTATAATCAACCTTTATTTCAAAAGGATTGGAAAACCGCATAGAGAAGTATCGGGTCGTATAAACCCCTTTGCCTACAAGTCCTATAGCTGCTCTTGATCTCCTGAAACTCCATCCTAATCATCCTATAAAGAGGAATAAATACTGGTGTAGCTCCTAGAACTAGATCAATCAAGAACACCACCTCTCTACCAGAAGAAAAACTTAAAAAAATTTCTAGGAAAACATCCCTGAAACATTAAACCACTGGAGAGAAATATTCCTGACGCAATCCATGATCATCTAGATATAAACTAGTAATCTGTGTTGTCATCCCACTGATCCCATGATGCTTCGGTCCATCTCTACCTAACTGAACATCCCATTCACCCTAGTAAATAAAAACCCCACCCTCTGGTGATGTAAAAAATCACCCTCTTGTGATAGCAATCAACATAGGATTGATCAGAAACTATCCATTCTATCCTAAGTATAATTTCAAACCCAATCATCTCGAGGAAAAAAAAGATCCAAAATAGAGAGACACCCACCAATCTCAAGGGTAACTCTTTATATTGGAGTATAACCTCTATTATAGTTCCTAATAGAGTATCCATGATCATAAATCCCTCAGAAAACTAGACAACAAGCCCAAGGATCTCCACAAACAGCACAAATATGAAACTATGTGATGCACTTATATCAAAAAGAGTAGATACTATCATAGAGGCTACTATGATCATACCTCTCTCCATAGAAAGCCTGGATCTTTTCTCCTCAGCTGTAGGATATACATAATACATCTGGCCTAAACCTCAAACCTATGAAACAGCCTCACCGCCTAGAGAAATCCATCTATGTTATCTACGTACAATGGGTGTATGGATTCCTCAACCACAGCCACCACCTCATCCTAAATGACCAGTATTTCTCTAGCTCCCAACTTGTTGTGGAGCTGTGAATATTGATCCTAAACCTGGAGTCGGAGCATACCCCCTTCCACTAACTGCTACAGGTAAGGTCTTATGAAAATGTTGTATATAGAACATCCTGTCACATGATTGACACTCTATTAGGTCTCGATCACACTGATTCTACATATCTCCCCATCTCCCATTCTAGTGATAGAAAATAGAGCTACCATAACTAACATCCTAGTTGGTAATAATCTCATAGGAAGCCTTAAAATGTAACTTCCTTCCACTGGAATATGAACCACAATGTCAAGAGGCTAAACTACCCTTCTTTTCACCCCTATATTCCCTCAGGTCCCACTCTGTAATCATCCCCTAATTAACTATCTCAGTTATCATCATCAACCTGAACACATTGACCTGAAATCGAACAGTGTGTCTAAGACCTTTCTCAAATCTTATCTCCATTAATACCTCATCAGTAAGATATATTATTGAAAAATGTTTCATCTCTATAAAGCATGATGAATATTCGATAACAATTATTGTTCCCTTCACCAGACGAATAAACTCATTAGCCCGCTCTGCACTCATGGTCTTTGGAAAAAAGTAATCATAAAATATGGTTTGAAAATCCAAAAAAAACATATCTCACAACTCATAATCCTAGTTTGAAACATACCATCGACACTTTTCTTCACCTTGAATCATATATGTCGTGAACTTCACTCTCCTCTCAGAAGGTGTGTCTAGATTCTTCAAAATTGAATACGTAGTCTCTAGAAACATCTTAGTAGCCTTTGAACCTAAATCCCCTAAAAACATGGTAGGATTATACTACTAAAACACATGTGTTAGCTCTTCTTTAGATGAGGTAGGTTTTAGTGATCCTTGAAAAGTCTGAATATAGAATAAAAAACCTAGTGTAATTATTCCTTAACACCTATATACAATACAATAGTTGGTTCCAAAACTGGAATTTTAAGAGGATCCACTAGTAGGACACAGACCACCACCTCTAGATCATGGTATTTTCCACCCTCCTAGCATACTCCTAGAGGTATTTTTGGTGGAATGTCTCTAAAATGACAAACACATACCTTAGAAAAGATAAATAATGAAAAGGTCACAGGTAAAAGTGTAGGAAAAGTCTATTCCTTCCTATAAACAGGTCATAACCCTTTGCACGCTCCTAATCCAGGACTGGGTAAAAAAGAAACAGTCACAAACATCACTAGGGACACTACCTACTGCCCACTCTAAATTGGGGTATAGGTCAAGTTCTCTATTTCACACTTTCAATTTCAATTTCAAATTTACAATTACATCACAACTTTATTTAAATGGTTAGACCAAATGGGCAACCACTCCCAATCCATAAGGGCCTATACTCTTCATGAAATAGAATATAGTGTCCACGTAATCCATACCATAACATGTTCCATTCCATGAAACCTATGTTCCAAGACTCAATGTGCCACAGTTGACAACTTAGGGTGTTTTGTAGCTTAATCAATAAAAAATGTTTAGGTTATGGAAGGCACTCTAAGTACCAACCATGTTTCTCAATTTCCTACACACAATAATTTATCAAATATTAAGAATATCACATAAGGAACACTTCAAAAAGTTCCTATTGAAACACCTATTAAATAATTCTAACTAAAACTTCAAATGGAAAAATCCTCTAAAAACTTACACTAGAAAAATCTAGTTTGGGATTCCATTGAAAAATTCAAATTAAAATTTCTACTACAAATTTCCAATTGAAACATTCATTGGAAAATTCTAGTTTGAACTTCCAAATGAATTTTGGAAACTCCCAATTGAAGCCTATATTGTAAAAATCCTCTTGAAACTTTTAATGGAAAATTTTTGTGAAAAATTCTATAGAAAAATTCTAGTGACAACTTCTATAAAAAAATCAATTGAAACTTCGATTGTAAAATTACAGTTCAAACTTCCTCTGGAAAATTCCAATGGAAACTTCCATAGTAAAATTCTAGAGAAAACTTAGAAAAATTTCACTAAAACTTCAAATTCCATTTAAAAAATACAATTGAAACATTTAATGGATGTTTTCAAAAAATTTATTATTAACTTCAAATAAAAATTTTCAATTGAAAACTCTACTATAAAATTAAATTTGAAGCTTCTAATGGAAGATTATAATAAAAACTTCCTCCAAAAAAATTCAGTGACAAATTAAAATGATAATTTTTATGGTTACATCAACATTCACTTAAATTAATCCAAAAAAAAATTTCTAATAAAACTTTAAAATTTTATTTTTCAAATGGAATTTTCATCCAGTAAAAAATAAATTATTATTTTTTTAATAATACAACAATACCATATTATGTTCAATATTAAAATATTTTTCATTATTCAAAAAAATAAATTTACGAGGTCATTCAAAAACATATTTTTTTAGTATTCTTTTTTTCAAATAATTTAAAATATACTTTTCGTAAACATTAATTTTTTATTTTCTTAAGTGATAAGTAAACTATTTTCTTCAAATATAAAAAAAATACTGATTGGTAATTTGGTTAAAAAATTAATAATTTAATTTTTCACAAAAAAATTATTTCTTATATGTTTAAAATTATTATATTTATTTAAAAATATTAAGTATATTTTATTAATTTTATTTAAAATATTAAAAAACTATTTTTTTAAAAAAATATTTCTATCTTTTTAAAATGGTATGAAACATTTTTTTTTTAAAAAAATTATCTCATTTAGAAAAATAAATTTTTTTATAATATAATAAACCTAATTTTGTTTTATGCATTTACAAAAAACCTATATGGATTTAAAAATATCAAAAATATCTATTAATTTTTCCCTAAATTATTAAAAAATATTTTTTTTATTATATAATTATTTTTTATTTCAATTTAAAAGTTGTGACACCATTTTTTTAAACAAAAAATTCTAAATATTTTTTTTAAAAACGTATACTCATTTATTATTTTAAATATTTTAAATATATGTATTCATTTAAAAATATTAAATGAATTTTTTTAATTCTATTCACATAATTGAAATTTTTAAAAAAATATATTATCTGGTCATTTTTTAGAAAAATTTAGGAAACATTTTTTATATAAGTTAAAAATAATTTCATTTCAAAATATAATTAATTTTAAAATATATTCCATATTTTCCACTTTTCTTAATATTTAATATAATATTAGTGTTAATTAAGAAAAAAATTGACACTAAATGCATAATTTTTTAGGTGTGTAAAATTTCTTCTACTAGACCAACATACTCTTTACATAATCATCTTCTTCGATCATAATGTGTGTAAGAACATTTAGGTGTCATCATCTCAAATTATTATAAGATGATCCCATAATTCATGGAATGAGAGACAAAAAAAGAGTGTCTTATTAGAGGTTTTCCAAAAAGGTAAAAATTAAATTAGTGTTAGTTTTTAAAGATCCATTGTGATATTATTTCATCGAATTTTTTAATTTTTCTAACATATATTTTTGTGATTGTGTTTTTTAAACAAGTGAGAAATAGTTTCTAAAAGTTGTTAAGAAATTATTTCTTTGGAAGAACTGGTGGAGGTGAAATAAGTTTTTCCTAAAATATATTAAGAATACTTTCCTCAATTAAAATGATGCTATGTCATTTATCAGTTCCTAAAATCATGAAGATTAATATGATCTAAGTTGAGGTTGTATATTTTTATAAAAATATATATAAGTACATCTATGTCACTAGATGAAGATCATCAGATAGATGTGATCAAATGAAGAGGTTGAAGTATGAAATCCAATGACTCAAGATGTCAGATGGAAAATAGATGATGTTACCATATCAATAAAGAAAAATTTTACCAGATAGACCAGGATGGTTATTACTGGTTAGATGTTTTCATGAAGTTCTCACTAATTAGTTTATAAACACTTGTCCAGAGTTTAAGATGTCTAAATGGGGGAATATGTATAAATTTGTGAGACGATTGATGTTCCAGAAGTGATATAAAGTTAAGACTATAATACCAGATGGAATAAGGATGTTATAACCATTCAAAGGGGTAAATTCCTTTGTAACATGAGTCTTCAAAAGTTACAAAAAAGTTATC
Source organism: Viscum album (assembly GCA_963277665.1). NCBI lineage: Eukaryota > Viridiplantae > Streptophyta > Magnoliopsida > Santalales > Viscaceae > Viscum > Viscum album. Next base: position 1,889,244,703 of record OY728165.1, on the reverse strand, counting down.
TCACATCAATGGCTTGAGTGCATCGAAAAAAGGAAGGTGGAGTTTATCGAACAAGAATTTTTTATTAATTTCACTGGTAAAGTTTAATGTTACCAGATATATAATGTTTAAAATCATGAGGGGAACTATAATATTAAGGTGTTGGTTCAAGTCTCTTGGAATATGAACAATCAAACAGAGAATTATATTTGAAGGTAACCCTTTTCTTTTCATTTCCTAGGTAATGGTAATGAAGGTGATGAGTAAATGTAGATTTGAGCTTGTGTAAGGGTAGACAATAATTTTTAAAGACAATATAAGGGTTCACCTCATTACATAAAGTTTATGGAAACACTTTAATAAAGGTATAGAGTATATCTTGTCAGAGATTTTAGTCAAAGAAAGTTTAGAGAGATGTAAGGAAGTGAAATATATTGAGAAGGCTCTATAAAAAAACAAGAATTAGATAAACAGTCATGATGTCACCAGATTAAGGACTTCCAAAGGAAGTCATCGGATAAACCTCACCAAATGGAGTATTGAGAGACTTTAAAAATTCTTATAGAGTCCTTCATAAATGATGGTGCTGAGCTCATCGATAAAATTTAGTTATCATAATAAGATTAGGAGGTTCTAAGAAGTTTCTTAACACTAAGACTAAGGAAATTAAATAAAGGTTGTGGATACTAGAGTATTTAATAAAGCTTTAAAAATATTCAAAAAGACTCTAGAATTTTTTATAAGCATCTAGAAAATTTTGTTGATCGGGAATATGAAATTGAGTTCTCTCTAATTCTCCTTTGAGTGAACCTACAAATAGGTGTTCAAGTATAGTATGAAATTGTGTATTATTCACACACGTTAAAAATATGAAGTTTTACGGAAAAGGTATCAAATATAGATATTGGATGAAGATCCAAAATACAATTTTCAGGAAAGGAGATTTTCTAACCAAGTTTAGTTTTGGTTAAAGTTGAAGAACACCAAAAAAAGGAGTAGTGGGAAGTGTTAATTAGACAATGTTTTGAATCAGAGATATCTAATAGAGTCATCGATCAGAGATACCAAATAGAAAGAGTATCAGATAGAGTTTTTTATTAGGTTTTGAGGTGAAGTGGTTTTGTTCATCCAGCAAAACACAGGTTAGAAAATAGGTTCATTTTCAATGAGATGAACCAAACAAAAAATGTCATATGGATTTAGAAGGTGCACCAAATGGAGATATTAGACAGGAAAATAAAATGAAGAAATCCCAGATGAACTTTCATTTAGTTGTGTAAAAAAATTACATCTTTTTTTGAATTGGGAATATAAGAAAACTTTTATAACTGATGGGAGTCAGTATAATCATACTTATTGAGAGATATAAGGATTCTAATTTGGGTTGTCTCATTGTTTTCATTTTTCTATTATAGTGTATTTTCTTGGAGCAATGGGAGTTTCCATGGAATTTGTTTGAAAATATACCTCTAGGTAACTTTGTGGTGTTTTTAGGTTGATTGTGTTTGTTAATAAAATGGTTGACAAGGTCAGTTGTGGAGTTCCAGTAACATTGTTGATTAAGTATGTTGAAAAAGATCCAAGATGGAGGAATGGATGCTCTGGGAGTGGTATAGAAATTTTTTTGTAGAAGGTGACATCATTTCCCTGAGTTTTCCAAATTTTGGGGTACAAAATTTAAAGGAGGTATAAGTTTCATGAAAGTTTTATTCTAGGAATACCTCATGAAAATATAGAAAAAGCATGGAATTCACTAAAGTCTAGTTTTTCAAGAAAGTCTTTTGATTCACAAAGTTATGGAGTTTCTCAAAAGAATACTTCTCATATGATGGCTAAGGTGGGAAGGAAATATGTCAAGTAATGTGGTTATGAAAAGTTTTCCAAATTGAAAATCTCCCTAAATTTTCATGATGATAGGGAGTTTCATGAACAAGAATGAAATTTTTTGTGAAAGGTTGTGGTGAGCTTGAAATTTTCACAAAGGGGAGGCAGCATTTATAAATAGGCAACTACCCCACTTATTTGAAGAGAGGAAGTCTTAACGAAATCCAAAGGCTTTGAATTTGTGAAGTAATTTCATGAAATATTTCTTTATGTGAAGGTTTCATAAGAACATCAATTTCAAGGAGTAAGGAAGTTTCATGAAAGAAAAAGTTCCACAAACATTTTTGATTTTTTTGAATGCGTGGAATGTTTCATAAAAGGTTTTGAGTTTTGCGAAAGGAAAAGTTTCTCTAAGGTTTGAAAAAATTTCATAAATTATTTTTTAGTTTCACAATAGTTGAGAAATGGGTTTCGCAAAAGTGAATTTTATGTGAATTTGAATGGATTTCCCAATAATTATCTGTTAAAATGGTATTCATCTAGTGGATGAAAGTGGAAATTAATGATGCACCAAATGAGGTGTAAAACATATTGATTCAAGTGATCAAAATAAGAATATTATAAAGGAGTAGTGAAAACACTTCAGTTGACAGAGTAGTGAGATTTCAAATTGTAAATGGTTATAAACCAAGAGGGGAAGTGAGCCCACTCCAAGCAATGTAATAGTAGTGCGCTTTAGTGTATTTGCACTACGGGAAAAACAGTCTTTTGCGATGGGGGATTTGCGACGGGATTAATTCTCATCACAAATAGTCCATCCCAGAGGTTATTTGTGATGGGGGGTTCATCTCGTCGCAAATAACTTGTTATTTGCGACGAGATTTGGGGTCCCGTCGCAAAAGGTAATGCGCGCTTTGGCGCGGGATGCACGCCAAAGTGCGGGAAGGTTATTTGCGATGGGGGATCCCCCGTCGCAAATGGTGTGTCAGTCGGAGGGTATTTGCGACGGGATATTGTCCCGTCTCAAAAAGTGTGTCGACAGGTCACTTTTTGCGATGGGGCCCGTCGCAAATACCCTTTTAACCACAGACATCAATTAATGCGGGGAAAGGTATTTACGAAGGGCCCCGTCGCAAAAACTACTTTTTGCGACGGGAAGCCCGTCACAACTAGTCCTATCGCCACTAATCTAACTTATATATACCTCCCCTCCGTTTTTCTTTCTCTTCCTCTCATTTCTCATTTCCTCTCTCTCTAAACTCGAATTTTAGAGTGAAAATTTCTCTAAGTTAATTTTTTTACGGAGAAGTTGTGAAGGCGCTTACATCAATAGGAGATCGAGTTTAAAGGTATTAATATTTTATTTAATTTAGTATTTATTTAATTTTTTAATGATAATTTTAATTATTGTTGATTAATTGTAATTAAATTAGATTTAAATTGTTTTGTTATCCGTATTTTAGTAATAAATAATAATAATTAGTAATAATTAGTAATAAATAGTAATAATTAGTTATAAATAGTAATAATTAGTCATCAATAGTAATAAATAGTAATAATTAGTAATAATTAGGAATAAATAGGAATAACTAGTAACAAATAGGAATAATTGGTAATAAATAGGAATAAATAGTAATAAATAGTAATAATTAGTAATAATTAGTAATAATTAGAAATAAATAGTAATAAATATTAATAAATAATAATAATTAGTAATAATTAGTAATAAATAATAATAAATAGTAATAAATAGTAATAATTAGTAATAAATAGTAATAAATAGGAATAATTTGTAATAAATATAAGTAATTAGTAATAAATAGGAATAATTAGTAATAAATAGGAATAAATAGGAATAAATAGGAATAATTAGTAATAAATACTAATAAATAGTAATAAATAGTAATAATTAGTAATAATTAGTAATAATTAGTAATAAATTGGAATAATTAGTAACAATTAGTAATAAATTGGAATAATTAGTAATAAATTGGAATAATTAGAAATAATTAGAAATAATTAGGAATAATTAGGAATAATTAGGAATAATTAGGAATAATATGGAATAATTAGTAATAATTATTAATAAATAGTAATAATTTGTAATAAATAGTAATAAATAGTAATAATTAGTAATAATTAGTAATCATTAGTAATAATTAGTAATAATTAGTAATAATTAGTAACAATTAGTAATAATTAGTAATAAATAGTAATAAATAGCAATAAATAGTAATAAATAGTAATAATTAGTAATAATTAGTAACAAATAATAATAAATAGGAATAATTAGTAATAAATAGAAATAATTAAGAATAATTAGCAATAATTTGGAATAATTAGCAATAATTAGGAATTATTAGTAATAATTAAGAATAAATAGGAATAAATAGGAATAATTAGTAATAAATAATAATAAATAGTAACATTAGTAATAATTAGTAATAAATAGTAATAATTAGAATAATTAGTAATAATTAGAAATAAATTGGAATAATTAGTAATAATTAGTAATAAATAGTAATAATTAGTAATAAATAGAAATAATTTGGAATAATTAGCAATAATTAGGATTAATTAGTAATAATTAGGAATAAATACATATAAATAGAAATAATTATTAATAAATAGGAATAATTATTAATAAATAGGAATAATTAGTAATATATATGAATAAATAGGAATAAATAATAATAAATAGGAATAAATAGGAATGAATAGTAATGAATAGTAATAAATAAGAATAATTAGTAATAAATAGGAATAATTAGTAATAATTAGTAATAATTAGTAATAATTAGTAATAATTAGTAATAATTAGTAATAATTAGTAATAATTAGTAATAATTAGTAATAATTAGTAATAAATAGTAATAAATAGTAATAAATAGTAATAATTAAAAATAATTAGTAATAATTATTAATAAATAGTAATAATTAGTAATAATTAGCAATAAATAGTAATAATTAGTAATAATTAGTAATAAATAGTAATAATTAGTAATAAATAGTAATAATTAGTAATAATTAGTAATAATTAGTAATAAATAGTAGTAATTAGTAATAAATAGTAATAATTACAAATAAATAGTAATAATTATGAATAATTAGGAATAATTAAGAATAATTAGGAATAATTATAAATAAATAGGAATAATTATGAATAATTAGGAATAATTAAGAATAATTATAAATAAATAGGAATAATTAGGAATAATTAGGAATAATTAGGAATAATAAGGAATAATTAGGAATAATTAGGAATAATTAGGAATAATTAGGAATAATTAGGAATAAATAGAAATAAATAGGAATAAATAGGAATAAATAGGAATAAATAGTAATAAATAGGAATAAATAGTAATAAATAGTTATAAATAGGACAAATTAGAATAAATAGGACCAATTAGGAAGAATTAGCAAGAATTAGCAACAATTTGCAGGAATTAGAAAGAATTAGCTACAATTGGCAACAATTAGAAACAACTAGGAAAAATTAGCAACAATTAGGAAGAAAATCAATTGTAATAAATTCTACTAACTTGTAATAACTTGAAACAATTTCCAGTGGATTGATGACACTCCTTTTGCTCGATGACTCTTCTCCTTTCAACTTTCACCGACTCAAAACATTAGGAAAAGTATGCTTCTACGTATGCATATCCAATCTTGAATGCATGAGTTTGAATATGCATTCATAGGACCGAAGAGTAGCCGTCAATCCACTAGAAATTGTGTCTCCCATAAGTAATGATAATTATTACGAAGTAATTGTAATTATTTTTCTTTTTTTTCAGATAGTGTTTATATAATTTCAAATTATACAAAAATAGTAATAATTTTATATTTTGTAGAAAAATATGAAACAAGGAAGTCGAGAGCAATCATTATTAGATGATCACGCTTGGATAAATCAATGTAGAAATCCAAATGGTTTTGGTTTAAATCCTATATATATTGAGGGTGTTAAAACTTTATTATCATTTGCATCATCAAAACCAGAATAGGTTTCATAAGGTACAATAAATTTTCCTTGTAAAAAATGTTCTCTGAGAATGTTTGACACATTTGAAAAGGTTGGGGGACATATCTTGCAGTTTGGTTTTCAACCAGATTATATTTTTTGGTATCAACATGGTGAACGCGGTTCCATTTAAGATACTAATAACTTTATTTTGGATCCATCACGGTTTCAAAATTTAGTACATGATGTTGTAGGTCCACCTGATCAACAATTTGAAACTCAAGATGATATTAATTTAACTCCTGAGTTGGCCCCATCTAAATTTTATGTGTTGTTGAGGTCTACTGAGGATGCATTATATCCTAGTTGCAAGATAAGAAAATTAGAAGCAGTTGAAAAATTTATGGCTATTAAATCAGATAATGAAATGTCAAACAACTATTTTGATCAGATATTTTCTATAGTTAAAACACTATTACCTGATGAAATTGTGTTGCCTGAAAATTACTATAAGAGCAAGAGGTTGGTTCATAATCTGGTCCTTAGTTATTAGAAGATTCATGCATGTCCAAATGATTGAATCATATATTTTAGTGAAAATGATTTGTTGGATAGTTGTCCCACATGTGGACAATCGAGGTATAAAGAAGCTCAACCAGGGAAGTCTGGATCAATTCCAGTAAAATAGTCAATATGTTTCCCCCTTAAACCCTGGTTGCAGTGTTTATTTATGTCTCAGAACACAGTGTCAATGATGTCATGGAACAAAACTAATATTTCAACTGATAAAAGTTTGAATCATCCATATGATGGTGATTTATGGAAACATTTTGACCGTCTACATCTGTATTTTGGTTTAAAATCCCAAAACGTGAGATTAGGTATTTCTACTAATGGTTTCTATTCGTTTGGTTCTTATGGTAGTCAGTATTCATGTTGTCCTGTCTTTATAACTCCGTACAATTTACCTCCATGGATGTTGATTAATGAGCCCTATATCTTTTTGACCTTATTAATCCCAAGACATCCGAAATAGAATATTTATGTTTATTTTAAACCATTGATCTATGAGTTAAATTCATTGTGGAGTGATGGTGTTAGTACATATGATGTTGCTGTGAAACAAAATTTCATATTAAAAGCTACATTGATGTGGATGATTAGTGATTTTTCAGCATATGGCATGTTATCTGGCTGGAGTACACATGGTCCAAAATAATGTCCTTACTGTATAAGACAACAAAGCCTTTATGCTTGTTAATGAAAAAAAACCTTGCTATTTTGACTTTCACTGCATATTTCTTCCAATCGATCACCCTTTTAAGAGGAATAGATCTCATTTCAGAAAAGGTATAAATGAAATGGATGAACCTCCAAAAATGATCTCAGGTACAGAGTTAAAATAAATTGTATTTTCATTACCTCCCATCATATTTGGGCCAACAGTAAACCAACAGAAAATTCATGTCTTTGGGAAAAAACAAAATTGGATAAAACGAAGCATTTTTTGGGATCTTCTATATTGGTCTAATTTGTTGGTCTGCCACATGCTGGATGTCATGCATATTGAGAAGAACTGTTTTGATAATTTATTTCATACAGTTTTGGATACACCAGGTAAGACCAAAGATACTGTAAAGGAAAGATTAGATCTTGCCCAAATTTGCAGGCGACCAGAACTTGAACTATTTGAAAATGTCAGATCACATAGGTTAATGAAGCCAAAAGCAGCTTATACACTATCCAAAGGGAGTCACTTACTATTTTTTCAGTTGATTGTAGATTTCATACTTCCAGATGGTTATGCTTCCAATTTGGGCAGATGTGTTAAGAATGGTTATATTACCGGATTAAAAAGTCATGATTTTCATGTTATAATGGAAATACTTATGCTGATTGGATTCAAGGGTTTTTTGAACTCTATGATTTGGGATTCGATAACAGACATATCATATTTTTTTGGAGACATTTTTGCGGCGACAATAGACTACGATGCACTAAGCAAACTGGAAGAAGATGTTGTTGTAATTATATGTAAACTGGAAAAAATATTTCTGTCGACTTTCTTTGACTCAATGGAACATCTGATATTACATTTTCCACATGAAGCTAAATGTGGAGGTAAAATACAGTTTCAATGGATGTACCCATTTGAGAGATGCATGCAGAAATTAATGAAAAAGGTATGTAACAAAGCATTAGTTGAAGGTTCAATTTCTGAGCTTATTTGCAAAAGGAAATTGTTTTTTCTTCTCTCATTATTTTGAATCTCAATATCCCTAAAAACACAATCTCATGGGATGAAACAACGGGAATGTTAATTATGAAATGGAAAATAAATTATTAGTTTTTAACCAACCAAATATTAGTTTCAGTAGAGTTCATGAACAATGGATTTCAGATGATGAACATCACAGAGCTCATACATATGTTCTGCTCAACTGTGAAGAAAAGACATCATTTGTACTGTGAGTGCTTCTATTAATTATTCTATAATTTATGTTATATTATGAAAAATTATTTTATTTTTAGGTTATATGATAATCATATTAAGAAACAACTTCCATAAATTACAACAACTTCTCTTGAAGAATGCAGACAGAAAAATTTTCTCAATGGTTTCAAAAACTGGAAACATAAATAATTGATGGTTTAATATCAATTCCGTTTATTATTTATCATATTGATAATTGTTTTTCATATTTTCAGGTGTCTCAACATGCTGATAAAATTAATAAGTGACTGTTTATATTGATTAAACCACCATCCAAAATGGTTAAATCTTATAATGCATATGTGGTGAATGGTTTTTGATTTCATACACGTGTATATGGGGAATCAAAAAAACAATGAACAGTGGAGTTTTCTTGAGAGGATCGCATAACAGAGAAACTGAAGTTGACTTTTATGGCATTTTGGATGAAATTATTGATCTGTGTTATCTGGGATAGAATTATATAATGATGTTTAAATGTTGGTGGTTGGATACTGAGAGAGGCTTGTGTGTTCATCCGACTCATGGAATTGTCAATATTAAAGATAAAATTCTTCTTGTGGTAAATGAACCATTTTTACTGGCTCAACAGGCACATCAAATTTATTATGCAAAGTATTGTGCTAATTCAAGAGACTTGAGTGATTGGTGGAGCATAATAAAAATCAAATCTTGGGAAAATCAATTTACTCAAACTAAATGTGGTTATGCTGAAGTATAAGGAATTGAAAATTTTCAAGAAACTGCTCAAAATTCATATTTTTTCCAAAGAGACATGAATATCAATAATGACACTCTACAATTAAGGATCGATGATGATGAAGATGTTAATGATGTTACAAATGAATTTGAAATAACAAGAGATGATGAAATTGAAACTCATATGGATATTGATGATGCTGAGGAAGAAGATGAAGACATTGGCATTGAAATCTATGGAGATGAGGATGAATATGGACATTGACATGATTAAATGATGGTTATAATCAAAACTAATATATATATATAATAGTTATTTTCAACTATCTACTAAAAACAATCGTTTTGAATTACAGATGGATCTTGATCTATTTCGTGAGTTGAATGAGACTGATCTACCTTTGGATGAGGGGGATTGTGGACCATATGACCCTCAGCCTACTGATGGTTCAGGGGGTACACGGAGGGGACGTGTTCTTGCGCGACTGATGATTCCTGACCCTATCCCTGAGCAACATCCACGTCTTGGCTTCGATCCACACACACGGAGGTATGGTAACCTATATATTTTAGTTATATTTCATTAATTTAATTATATATATACTAATTGTTTGATTATTTATTACTTTTTCACAGTTTTTTTCATGTAGCTATTGGACAGGGGAGCACTATCTTGTGCAATTATTTTTCTTATCCATGGATCACATGGGAACAGATTCCCATTGATGCGCAGTGCGACATGTTCGATCATTGGATGGTACGTAAATAAATAATATTTATTTTATTAATAACTTGATATTATAAATTATTTGTAGGGTTTATGGTATCCCATCAATGATAGCATGTGTGACGCTATCCACGCGGCATGACAGGTGTCTATGTGTGACTATTTCCGTCGGTTTTTGTACAATTTGAGAAGAACATCCATTAAGAAAGTAGGAGTTACAGAATTTGATGAGTCGTGTAGAGTCCACCAACCAGAGTACATTTCATCTCACGTTTGGGATGGATTATGTTTACATTGGTTGGGTGGTGGATTTCAGAGGAGATCTTCAATGGGACGGCAAAACCAGGGGGACATAGGAGGTGACACATCGAGCTGGTAGACGTACATTTAGTACACATAGAGAGCATCTAGTAATTATATTTTTTAAATATTTTATCTAACTTTAAATATAAATAGTTTATTTTATATTTCTATAGGTAGTTGAGCATCCCGATATTAGGAAGTTCGACGTTTATCGGAAGATTTACAGTGATCCAGCCACTGGAGAGATTAGAGGTGATCTCCAGTGTCAGATTGTGGTTAGTATTATTTTTTTCAGTTTGAAAATTAACTGCATATAATATTTTCACCATTTTTATTTCAAATTGGAATTGAAGGATTCATATGAGGCTGTGACCTCTCAGACACAGACTGAGATTCAGGATGAGACAACTGAGCAGACCAGTTCCCACCATTTCGATGAGCCGGAATGGATGCAGGCGACACAGTATGGATTTGAGAAGCGCCGAGTAGTTGGTATCGACTCTCATTTGACTCCTAGTACTTATTATGGTACTGCTGTGATGTTGGCGTCCATCTCAAGAGGAGCTTGTAGAGAGGCATCATCTTCTACCTCATAGTATCAAGAGCAGTTGCGAACTCAGTCTGAGCTTATAGATAGTTTTCATAAGCAGCGTGAAGAGACGTGTCGGTGGCAGCAACAGCAGTAGTAGCTGCACGAGGAGGAGATGTGTCGATGATAGCAACAGCAACAACAACTACATCACGAGCAGATGGAGTACATGTTCCATCTGACTCGTAGTTTAGAGATGGATTTTCCTCTACCATCTCCTACAACTTCTCCACCTCCTCCAGAATACGATCCCTCCAGTGATTTATTTTTTATTTTAAAAACATTTGAATTGAAGATGTATTGTAATATGAACTATTTACAGTTTCTGTCTTTTATAATGGTACAAATATTGCATAATTTAATTTTTTTTATTTTAAATATTTTATTATTTATTATTTGTATTATATTTTTTAATATTTATTTATTTTACTAATAATAATAACATTTTATAACATTTTTATTTTTTGTAAATATTGAGAATTGTAATAATTTTTTATTTTTTTTATTTTAATAAAATTAATATTAATTTTTTATTAATCATAATTTTATTAAATATATTTTTTTAGTATTTTATTTTTAATGTATGTTTATTTTATTAATAAATTTTTATTTTATTTTTTTATTATTTTAATAATATTAATATAATTTTTTCATTAATCGTAATTTTATTAAATTTATATTTTTTATTATGTTTAGTATTTGCGACAGGACCTTTTACGACAGGCTCCCATCACAAATAGTATAAATATAATTTTTTATTAATCGTATTTATGACGGGACGACGGGCCTGTCGGAAATACTATTTGCAATGGGCCCGTTGCAAAAGGTTTTTATATATATAATGTATATAATTGGAGACTTATTTGCGACGGGGAAGTTCCTCATCGCAAATAGTATTTTCGACGGGCCGTCGTAAAAGGTTTATTTATATATAATGTATATAATCGGGGATTATTTATGATGGGGACTTTTCCCGTCACAAATACTATTTTTTGCAACAGGCCCATCGCATAAAATAATATTTACGACGTCGTTTTCTGCAACGGTCTATTTGCGATGGGGCCTTGTCGTTAAAGCCTATTTGCAACGGGATCCCATCGCAAATAGCCCGTCGCGAATACCTTTAATTCTAGCAGTGTTGGTACATAGTCACATTTCATGTTTATACTCATTGGATGTAGCCCAGTGTGGGTAAACCAAGTAAAATTGTCATGTTTCTTGCTATTTTCATTTATACTTTTACATTTCTATAAGAAATTGAGAGAATAGTGTTTTGTTTAACAACGAAACAATATACATAGGGGTGGTTATCTTAATATTTCATTCCTTGATTCCCCCCCCCCAAAGTTATTTAACTTGTTTGGTCTAACAACTATTATCATAGAAAAGGTTAATATCATTTTTTTCTATTAGGGGTTTCAATTGAGGTTTTCAATCATAAATGAATTTTGATCTTCCATGGAAACAATTTTGCATTTTGGAATTATCAGATGCAACACTACTTCAAATCATTAGTTATGGATTTCATTACAATAGTGAAGCATGTTGTTTTAGCCAGTGTGGATAGTGGTGCTTTATCAAAAGTTAGATGAAGGGAATTGGATGATGACACCCGGGGAATAAATGCTTTAGGGGGGGCCTTATATAATTAAATCTATAGTAAGGTGATTTCATGTAAGTCATCACATCCTATGTGTAAAAAAAATACTAAATATCTATGAAGGTGATAAAACTTTAGAGAAGCAAAACTACAAGTTCTGTGGAACAAATATGAAGACCTAATAATGTACCCCAATGAGTCTATAGATTCATTATTTGACCAGGGTAATTTTTTTTTATGGAAGACATGCGTAGTATTTGAGGAATTCTAGGAGATGTAAAGATCATTAAGTGCATCTTGGTAAAAATTCCACCTCGTTTCAATCTAAATGTCTCCATACAAGAGGGAAAATATCCAAAGGAGATGACATTGGATAGTTTTCACAGTACTCTTGTGGCATATGAGATGAGAAATGATGATAATGATTTTGTGGAAAAAATGAAGTCCAAAAGGTGGAATTCAAGGCTATGAAGATTCTCACTATTGAAGATGGACAAGGAGAAGAAGATAAAGATGAGGTCATGTCATTTATTTCCTAAAATATACAAATAGGAAAAGTAAAGTTCAAATGGAAACTTCCACTCACATTACTTCAATGTGTAAAGTTTCTAAATATCATAACAAGTTTCCCCAAGAAGTTCCATGTTGATGGTGAATATGATGGTAAAATTCCCATAAATAAGTCTTCATCCTATGAGAAAGGTAAGAAAAATTTTAATAGAGTCTTATTTCACAAGAAAATGAAAGTTTATAAGAATATACGGTTGAATAGATAGAGAACTGCAAGGATCATAGAGAAAATTAAATGATACAACTGTAGACAATGATGAAGGACAATTTGAAGGAAAGGTTTATCTCCAAGTTGAATTAAAAGTTTAAATTAAGGAGATATATTTTTAGAGAGCCAAAAATAAAAAATCCAAAAGAGTGGTTGATGATGAAAAACTCTATATACAGTAGTAGGAATAAGAGAACTATAATCTGATGGAAGAAATTGAAAATATTAAGTCTTCAATACCAGAGAACTCAAACAATATTGTTGTGTACAAGTTCAGTGTAGAATAATGGTTAATAGCGATCGATGGTTTGAATAATAAAGAAAAATATAAAATAAAATGTATCAATGAACATGAAGAGGTTTTTTTACCTATAAAGAAAATTATAATACTGGGAGAGACTCTTGACTCTTGACATGACATCAGGAAAATAGTTCACTCATGTGACTAAAAAATGGAAGTGGAGAATTTAGTTCCAGAAAAATAGAACCAATAGTTATATAAAAATAAAAAGGCTCATATGGGGAATGATCACAAAAAAACCTCCAATTATAGATGTCAAATTGAAATCAACAACTAAGATATTGAAAATTTATTTGGGTAAAAATCAGAATCAGAAGGTTCAAAGAAGCCAAGGAAAAATTGGTCAAGCAATAATGAATCACTAGAATTCACCTCGTATTAGGTGTTATTACTGTGGAAAGATGGTAAATTCATAAAATGTGTGTTTCATAGCCAAAATATACCAAATTGAATAATAATATCAAATATGGACACCTATAGTTCAATATTCCAAAAATTATTTTTATGGTCATTGTTTCTATTGTGGAGGATTTAGACACATGGGAAGATATTTCTTATAAAAAATATAGGGAATTGTTTTGAAGCCGACATGAAGTGGTCATAATCAAAAACCCAAAGAGTCATTGAATGATATGAAAATGTAAGACCAATTTGAATCTTTTTAAGATATATTTGGTCCATTGTACTTTGAAGAAGATCAAAAATATCATTCTGGAATAGGTATGAATTCAATGATACGGATAAAAAAAGAGTTGAGTAGGTAGTGGTTATAAATACTTACCTTAAATCATCATATCATTCTGGTGTATAGATCCTTGGTAGTGGATTCTCATCCCATATGATGGGAAATAAGGAGCTTATTATAGGCATAAAATATGGAAAGGAGGGAGTTGTCAAATTTTAAAATGATGAAGGCCTGAAGATTATTGGCATCAAAAAATCCAAATTTAGGGGAAAATATATAATATTTGTTGATGTATTGGTTTTAGAAGTTCCCAATCACAAATTTCTAATTGTTATCCAATTTTGTGACTCGTTTCATGATATAAAATTAACCAAGAAGTTGTGTATAATCAAGGTAAAATATGGTACATTTTTTTTACATGGAAATCATGAAAAGGGGAGTCTCAACCTTGTGAGTGGAGAAGAATATATTTTTTTTTCTATCCATAGATGATGAAAATAGATTATGTCATAAAAAAGCTCATCCATCTATGTTAACTATCCCACGAAGATTTAGTCAAATGTGATCCAGCTTAAGATCTACCCAAGATATCACATGATTTTACTCACATGTGTGATTATTTTCAACAAGGGAAGATTATCATAAAGACATAAAAGGAAAAAAGAACAAAAGTTAACTAGATTTATCAAATTGGTGAATGTGAATGTGTTTGGAACTATCTGACCAATATACATTAACATGAATAGGTATTATATTCTTTTCATTGATGTTTTTATAAGGATGGAATGGATATTTTTCATTTCTTGTTAGTCCTATTTACTTAGTTTCATAAAATAATATTGGAGGGAAGCTAAAAGGATGATTATATATAATATTATAATGTTTTGAACTGATAATGGTACAAAATTAAAAAACATCCTGGTATAGGATTATCTTGATAAACATGGGATAAGACATTAATTTTTATCAATGAGAAATCCTTTTCAAAATGGAGTGGTTGAGAGGAGAAATAATATCATAAATAACTTGTCCAAAATAATTCTTTTTGACAAAAACCTACTAGATAAATTATAGAAGGAATTATTCTTTACATCGGTCTGAATATCTAATAGAGCTCTATTGTGTCTAAAAAAATAAAATACAGCATACGATATTTGGTATATAAAGAATCTGACATTGAAATGATTATGTATATTTGGAATAAAGTGTTTTATTATCAATAAAGAAAAACATAGAAAGTTTGGATATTTTGGAGATGAGGGGATATTACTTGGATACTCAAGAAAAATAAAATCATATAAACTCTTTAATAATAAGCTAGGAAAATTGTTTGAAAGCAATGATTTCACTATAGTGGAGAATGAAAATAATCTTCAACAAAACAATGAATTGTTCCCTAATGATAGTGATGAGGAGGTAAGAAACTCTGGGGGAGTAGATATGGACAATGTTTATTTTGAAGAAGATATTGATGATGAGAAAGATTAAGTCAAATTTTTATCTACACCAAACCTGAAGAGTCTATTTGAAATTTATAGGCAAAACATCATTGGTGATTGGGAAGCACTAGTTCAAACATGGAGAATGAAATCTTTACAATAGTAATCCTTCCTATCTTAGGTAGATCCTACATGTTTTAAATATGTAGCTGGATATGAAATTTTTTCTCATGCTATGAATTAAGATCTTGACAAAATTGAAAATAATCAAACATGGGAGATTTTTTCTGAGATCAGAAGATAAGAATTTCATCAGGGCCAAGTGGGTCTTCCGAAATAAACTAAATGAGTATGTATAGGTAATTCAAAACAAATCATCAATAGTGTGAAAGGGATACTCCCATATCAAGGGAGTCAATGTTGATGATATAGTTTCACCTATTTCAAGGACCTATAATATTCACTTATTCTTATCCATAATAGTGAAACTAAAGTTCAAAGTTTTCCAAATGGACTTCATGTAATGATTTATGAATGGGGTTCAAGAATAAGAAGTGCATATTGAGTATACTGATGGTTTTCTCATTTATAAAGATGAGAACATATTTTTCCTTCTAACGAAGGTGAAATATGGGTTGAGGAAAGCATCTATAGCATGGTATTCAAGCCTTGATTAGTTTTTGAAAAAGATTGGATTTCAGTGTGGTGAAGTTTATTACAATATCTAGGTTAAAAATGATTGTAATCAAAGGGTGATGGTATTGGTGTATGTATGTGACATAATATTTGGTGGATCGGATGAAGTGTAGTGAAAACTATTTATAGAATTAATGAAAAGTGAGTTTGAAATGTTAATGATTAGTGAAATGGCATTTTTCTTTGGTTTAGAAGTGACACAAGGAAGGGATGGAAAATTCATCTCTCAATACAAATATTCCAAGGTGGTTCTGAGAAAATTTTGAATAGATAATTATAAGGTGATGATAACTCTGGTGGAAATCTGGATAAAATAATCATGAGATGATGAAGGTAAAGAAATTAATTTCACAGAATACAGGAAAATCATTGGGAGTCTATTGTACTTAAAAGTGACATGACACGATATTTCTTTTTCCACAAGCCAATAAGAACAATATCAAACTAATCCCAAAGAAAGACACTTACTTAAAGTAAAAATATTAATTCGATATATCAAGGGCATGGTGGATTTTGTATTTTTTTCAATGATAAATCTCAGAAAGAGTTATTGAGCTATACAGATGCAGATTGGGCTGGTTCAGTAGATGATAGAAAATCAGTATCAGGTGGTTCATTATATCATGAAGGATTGTCTATTTATTGGATAAGAAAGAAACAAGATTGAATTTTTTTGAGCATCTTGGAAATTTAATATATTATAGATACTCAAGATTTCACATAGTTATTATGGATGAGGTAGTATCTTGATGATATTGGAGTTGAAGTGAATTATCTAATCAGAATCCATTATCATAATTCAAGTGCTATAAATCATAGAAAAAATATACTCCAACACCCACAGATGAAGCACATTGAAATCAATTATCATTTTATCAATGAGAATTTGAATCATGGGCTTGTGAAGTTAGAGAATGTTACTATTTAACTATAGGTTTCATATATTCTAATGAATTCCTTATCCAAAGAAGCATTTTAACTTTAATGACTAAATTTTAGAGTATATTCATGAAGGTTCCCAATCAGGATTCAAGTATCACTGAGAGGGGGATGGGTTGAATTAGTGATATCTTTTTCTTTTATGTTTCCTTACTTATGAAACTACCTTCAACTTCTATTAAATATTTCTTTCTCTCTAGAACACAATCCAAACATTCATCCATAGGAACATAATAATTTACAAGGTTCACCTCTCAAAAATAGAAGCTACGTCCTTTGTATAGTTTCAAAACAATTCAATACCACACAATCCACTAGAAAAAAAAATCTTTTTAGTGTAATATAATGAGTAGGATATTCCCTTATACTCATATTTTACCTTAAAAATAATACAATAGTCTCTTTGATTATTCTAGCACAAAATGATGCAATACAATGTTATGGTGCTTCTTGATTAAATTTCAAAAAAAATGATCCTTAAATAAAATTATCCTTTTTCCTACTCAGAAGTTGGTATGAACTTCATTGAGTTCTCCAAGAACTATCCTACTTCCTTCGTGAAATGTATGTATCCTCCACGAAATGAGTTCCACCATGTGGAATGAGTGATTCATAGACCACCTCTTCTTCTGCGAACTGTATTTTCTCTAAATATGGAAAATTATTCATGGGACACCTTTCCAACATGGTATGTTTTCCTTTGGGACTAAAAATCCTTACAAACCCCTTCAGAAAACTATCCCCGCAAAATATCTCCTTTGTGGAAATATTTCCTCCATGAACTACTTCAGACTTCTCCAAAATATTCCCACAGCGAGGATCTCTTATTATAAAATTATTTCTCACTTTAATGAGGGTATTAGGGTTCTTTATATTGTCAAATAAATTTGAAAATATTTATAATCAAATTTAACAAAATATTCAATGCGGTGCGGGCAGCCTTCACCATGAACTATTCTCCTCCTGCAAACCGTTTTCCCTCTACGGCCCGTATAACACATTTCCTTCCTCGTAGTGTCCAGTCTCTTCCATAAAAAAAATTTCATCTCAGCTGAAAATGAAAGCTATACCATGAACAAAAATCCTCCTGAGAACTTTGATCCTCCCGCAAACCGTTTTTCCCTGTGTGGTCCATGTAGTACGCTTCGTGGTCTGCATAGCACTGCTATGCAAAATCCTTATTTTGTCGATTCTCCTTCACTATTCTACACACCTCCTATATGGTCCATGAACTACACATCACAGTTTTAGAATGATGATTTTCTGACTCCTTTGTAAAAAATCTTCCTTTTTCATAAAACAAACTCATGATTTTGAGGCCCCAAAATTTTCCAAACACTAGGAAGCGGTGCGACCTTAAAAATATGCTTCCGCAGCACCAACCATTTTGATTTTCAGTCACCTTCTTCTATCATGAATATTATATGTCATGATTTTTAACCTTTTATCAATCATATTTATCATCATCATATTTTCTAAGGAATATATTATAACTTCACTATCTTCTAGAAACATCTTTATTTCCAATAAAACCTAAATACAATTGGAAACACCTTTTCTTCCCTTTTACATCAAAAGGCTTGCATCACAAGTTCTCTAAAAAACTTATGATATTTTTGAAATAAAAATCAGAAAATCATCTTCATATTTTCCAATTCTTTTTACAAAGTGAATTTATTTATCCTTTTTTACAATAATGGACAACACTCTTGAAAACAACCTTTTCTTACTTCCAAAAACCTTTTCTATCCAACTTAGTCCCAAAAATCTCCCCCTTTAGGTTTTTTTGTCAACTAAGTTTCATAAATAAATGAACCTTTTAACCTAAATCTATGGACTAGTTATCAATAATTCTAAGCCTATGTGAGCTAAATCATTGTAGGAAACAAGAATTATTAATAAAAAAATCATGTTGTCCAAAAGTAGTGATTGTGAAATCTCTTCATCATTTCTTCATCATCCTTTTTTCCTCAGATTTCTTTACTATTTAAACATTATTCCACATATTTATTTCTCATCTTTATCCAATTATTCAACATTCCTAGAATATAAAAAAATCCTACAACCACTCTAAAAAACAGTTAGAATAGTTAACACACTTATATGCTAGATTCACATCTTACCCACAACTCCCCCTTTATACATGCATTCAAAAGGATAGATTTATGAAATAATTATCCCAATTTAGAACACTATCCAAAGGTAATATGAGATAGGTCACAGAAACACATACCTTAACCTTGATGATAAAGAGATTGGATGCCCATGTTCAACCTCAATTTATAAAATGGTTACCTTGGTAAAGGTTTTGTGAATATATCAACAACTTATTCTGATGTTGGAATATAATCTAGCTTTAATTCATTATTCTCCATAATCTCTTTGATAAAGTGGTAACTTTTATAAATATTTTTTTAAAGAGAATTTTTTACCAGATTCCTTTTAAGATTTATTACACTTTTATTATCACATCCTAAGAGCATGGGTAACTTTACTTCAACAAGTCTTCCAAATAAGTTTTCATCCAAATAAAATGGGTAGCTTTTTGAGTGGTAGAAACATACTTTTCTTTATTTGTGATAAGAGTTACTGAATTTTGTTTCTTTGTATGCCAAATAAAAAAACTTTTCCCCATAAAAAACTCCACCAGATGTGGATCTTTAATCATCAACATTTTATGACCAATCAGTATCTGAATACCCAAACATGTCAATACTTTATGATCCATCATACCTAATATCAAAATTTTTTGTGACTTTGATATATCTGAGAATTATTTCTCCAACTATTAAATGTGATTCTTTAATATCACTCTGAAATCTTGTACATAAGGTAACTATATAAAAAATCTCAGGACTTGAGGTAGTCAAATATAAAAAACATCCAATCAACTTTTGAAATGTTCTTTAATGAACTTACATGCCTTATCTATCTTTAGACAACTTGGTTCCCCCTGAAATTGGTGTGGAAATTGGTTTTGAATTTTCCATGCCAAACTTCTGAATAAGTTCCTTAGTATACTTTTCTTAAGAAATACAAATGTTTTTCTTCTTTTGTAAAATTTCTAACCCAAGTAAGTATTTCATTTCTCCCATCATGGACATATCAAACAAATTTTTCATCTCTTCATTAAATCTTTCACATGATATTTCATCATTTCCAACAAATATAATGTCATCAACATAAATAATTACAATAAGAGAAAACTCTTAGTTGTATTTGATGTAAATATTGTTATCAACTATTCCTTTATTAAAAATCATCTTCCTTAAGAAAGTACCCAATTTGGAGTAACATGACCTTGGATCTTGTTTTATCCAATATAAGGCTTTCTTAAACATTCACACATGAATTTAATCTTTCCCATCAATAAATCCACAGGGTTGTACAATGTAAACTTCCTCATCAAGATACCCATTCAAAAATGAAGACTTCACATCCATTTGAAAAAAATGTAACTTCATTATGCAGTAATAGAAAGAAATATTATGATTTTTTCTAACCTTACCATAGGAGAAAAAGTCTCATAAAAATCAACACCATTAATTTTTGAGTAACCTTTACACATTAATCTTTCCTTGTTCCTTATTACTTCTCCTTCTTCATTCATATTTTTCTAGAAAACCCATTTTGTACCAATTAAATTATTTTTATCCAGTTTGGGTACGAGTTTCTGAGTATCATTATTTTTTATCTGATAAAGTCCTTAATTCAAATCCTGAACCCATTCCAGATGCTCAAAATATTCATTCACATCATTCATCTTGATTTTTGAATAAAAATAAGTGTGTAAAAACTTTAGAAAATTTTCTTGTTTGAACCTTATAATATTGACCACCAATAATGTTTTGAGAATATACTTGTTTCCTCATCCTAGTATGATTTATTTTAGTTTCCTCCTCATCACTTGAAATGGTTGATTCCAATTCTTCTTCTTGAGTAGGATTACCACTGTTGGTAGCATTATCATAATTTTTAACAAAACTTTCCTTATCCTTATCAAATTATATATCATCATACATCTACTTTTCTTTCTCAACATTTTCAACAAATTTTATATTAATAGAATCAATCATTCTTCATGTTTCTTTTTTGAAACATATATATCATTTTCCTTTTGGATAATACTCAAGAAAAATTCTATATTTATCTCCTTGATCAAACTTTCCAAGGTTTCTTCCATTATTATTTATGATGAATGAAGTCCAAGAAACTATTAAGTGTTTAAAAATTTGAGTTTTCTCATAAAACATTTCATATGGAGTCATATCTTAACTTGTCCAGTAGAAACATTGGTTTGGAATATACACAACAGTACTCATGGATTTCCTCTAATAGTAATGAGAGAGACCATGTTAAAGTAACATAGTTCACCCCATTTCCACCAGACTTTTATTATTTCTTTCGATAACCCCATTTTATTAGGGAGTTTATGGTGAATTTAACTCATGAAAAATTTCATGTTTCTCAAGATAATTTTCAAATTTTTCATTCTTATATTCACCACAATTGTCAATTCTCAACTTCTTTATTGAATACTCACATTATTTCTCATCTTTCCTCCTAAAAAATTTAAATATTTTTGGAGAATATAACTTATGTCTCATGTAAATAACACAAGTAATGAGATTAAATTCATCAATGAAAGTGATGAAGTAATTGTCTCCATTTTTTTATTTTTTTTTCTCATTGTCCCAGAGATATCAGAATGAATAACTTCAAGGGATAGTTTTAAACAAATGTCAACTTTCTTATGAACAGAATTTTCAATATTCCCTTTTTGATAAATAATGCAACACCAATATATTCTTCTTGACATATCCAAAATATCTTAGACACTATCTCACTTTGATAACTTTATCATGTTTCTCTGACACATGTGTCCCAGCCTTTTATGCCATAATTTATTTTCGTCCACCATACTAAAGTAACAAGAGTTTTTTATTTCATCAACTTGGAACAAGTAAACTTTTGTAAGTTGACCTCTTATAACTATCTTTCCATATTCCTCTCTTTTCATAACAAAATCATATTTTCTTAAGATGGCTTTTTACCCTCTTCACAAAGTTGTGAAACACTCATCATGTTGTGTTTCATCTCATCAACATATAAATTTTTCATGGATTTCATCTTTTCTTCCCTAATAATGGCTGATCCCATACCTTTGATTCTCAGATATTCATCATTTCCAAATTACACCATTTCTTCTTTGAAGCCTTTCTTGTTCTTAAAAACAATAAGAATCTTTTCATATGAGAAGAACACTCAATATTAAGAATCTATGGTCTTTCTCTTTTTATAGCTTTCAAAGAGGTTTCAACAATAAGAGATTTTTCTTCTTCCTTTTCTTTCTTCACCTCTAGCATCTCATAATTGTTTAGAAAATTTTTTTGTACTAGTAACAAAATAAGAAAACCCTTAGTAAGATGTACAGGTTGTTCACATATTTCACAAACAGTTTCTAGTGATTGGAACTTATTCTCAATTTCAAACCAACCTTATCAGATTTCATATGAACTTATTTCTTAGGATTCTTCTTTTTAGAGGATTTACTCCCCCGCAAACCTTCCCTTACAAAACCGATGGAATATTAGTAATTTTGTTGGTCGAACCAACATATATTTTCTATATGTCTAAATCCACCACAATACCATTAGTTTCCATAGAAATAATATTTATCTCCGAAACATCTATACTGACTAGAGTTTTGAACTTGCTTCTCAACAACCTTCTTGTCTTTATTATCAGAACAACCAACCTTTCTGTTATTAATCAAAATCTTCTTTTTATTTTCAACCTTATCAGAATAAAAGGTAAGATAAATTTTTCCATACTCAGGATTTTTAGAAACTTGTAATTTTTTAGCATTTTTTACTTTGGCCACATACATAACTTTCTCAGCTTTATTCTTCTCAGAACCAATTCCAACTTTCTTCTCAAACTTTGAAGATAATTTTTTATCCTTATTAGGTTCATTCTTACCATAAAATTCACCATATTATGAGATAGAGTTTTTGAAACTTTTATTCCTTTTTTCATCTTTAAAAATATTTTGTTGGGAAAGTTCCAACTCTTCTTATTTTTCCTCTAACTTTTCTTCCAGATGTTCATTAATATTCTCATTATCTAGTGAATTATTCATATTATCAATATCTTTTGAAAATTTTACTTTCTTATCAGGAAAAACTTATTTATTTTTTGATGAGTAATTTTTATTTATCAACTTTATATTCTCCTTTTCAATCCTTATAATATTTATGAGACATTCTTTCAACTCATATTTAAAAATATATTAAAGTTTCATTTCTTCTTCTTTAGAAATGATTTTTCCAAAATCTTCATTATTAACTATTACAATAAAAGTATTCTCTCCGTATTTCTTAGAAAAATATTTTTTGGATTCAACTTCACTATCTTCTTCATAATCATATTAAGAAAAAAAAAATCTTATTTTAGATTTGAAGAACTTTTTATCCTTCCCTATGGAAAAATATTTATATTTATCACCCTATTTCTTCCACGACCTTATTGGCCTTATTTCTTCTTCATCATTGTCTACTTATTTCTTTCTTTGAGAATAATTAGCTGGAATGTTCCCAATAGCTCCAAATTAAAAACATTTAAAGGGAAGTTTCCATATGTATTTACCTATACCTCTTCTCGCTTTTTTAGAAAATAAGGATAAAATTTAATCAATATTTTTACATACCTCATTTTCAGAGTTAGAGTCAGCAAAATCATCTTTCTCAAGATCCTTCTTAGAATTTTCTTTCTTAGTAGACTTGAAAGAAATTTCTCTATCAAATTTTGTTTTTCTCTTCATAGTCTTCTCCCTTCTCATTTCACAAATGATGAGAGTGTTATGAAAATCATCTAGATATAATGTTCTGGGGTATATGTCTTCTAATAAAGAAAATTTAGCATCAAACTTTTCAAGTATAATTCTTAAGATCTTTTCAACAACTATAGAATCCTCTAACTTTTCACCATGACATATGATAGTGTAGAAAATGTCATTTACCCTCTTAAAGAAGTCCCCAACAGATTAAAAATTTCCCATTTTCAAATATTAAAACTTTAGACTCCATATTTGTAGCTTTTCCTTATTCAAATTTTTATTTCTATCAAATATGTGTTTCATCATATCTCAGATACCTTTAGTTGTGTCAATAAATTTTACTCTTAAGAACTTACTTTCATAAATAGATGAGAGTAATTCATTTTTAGTTCTTTAATCATTCTCAAGATTCTTCTTATTGGTAGGTGTAAGGGGAACCTTGTCATAAATATGAGGAAATCTATATGTTGTATCTTTAATAACTTCATACACAAGAGAAATAAGATAAGGAATCATTATATATTTCCAGATATGATAATTCTTTCCATCAAATATCAGGATCTAATTACTATTCATGCAATTTAGATTCTCTATAAAAGATTCTCTTCAAAACTTTAGTAGAGAATAAATGAAGGGAACTTCCCTCTGATACCAATTCAATTTTCCCAGTCAGGATTCAAGTATCACTCAGATGGTAGGGTTGAATTAATTATATCTTTTTATTTTATCTTTCCTTACTTGTGAAATAACCTTCACCTCTTGTTAAATATTTTTTTCTCTATTGAACACAATCCAAACACATGACCATAAGAACATAATAATTTTCACGGTTCACTACTCAAACAGAGTAGCTAAGTACTTGGTATGATGTGGAAAAAATCTAATACCAAACAATACACTATAAAATAATCCTTTTGAGTGGAATACAATGAGTAGGATATGCCATTACACTCTCGTATCACTTTGAAAACAATCCAATAGTGATTGTGCTCCTTCTAGTACAAAATTAAGCAATATAATGTTATGGTTATTCTCGATAAACTTTAAAAAAATGATCTTTCAAAACAATTCTTGTCTTTCCTACCTAGAATATAGAAGGAACTACTGGAGTCCTCTATGAACTATCCTTCTTCCTCTACGAAATTCATGTATCCTCCACAAACTAAGTTGCACTGCTTGGTGTGAGTGCTTCATGGAACACCTCTTCTTCTACAAATTGTATCTGATACACAGATATAAAATGCCTCACAGACCACATTTACTACATGTTCTATTTTCTTTTAAGGGATATAGATCACCACAAACTTCTTTCATGAACTGTCCATGCAAATTGTCTCCTTCACGAAAATATTTCCTCCATAAACTGCTTCAGACTTCACCAAAATATTCCCATAGTTATGATCTCTTATTATAAATATTTCTCTCAATTTAATGATGGGATTATGGAAATTTATATAATAAAATAAAACTGTAAATCACACTAATCCAATTTATCAAAAACATTTATGATGGAAAACCTTCACCAAACACTATGCTACTCCCATGAAATTTTTTCCCTCTATGGTCTATGTAGAACCTTTCTATCTTCATGGCAGTCAATATCTTATGAAAACAAATCACTAACTCTCAAAAAAAATGACAGGCTTCCTACGAACAAAAATCCTACCATAAATTGTGATCCTCTTAAAAACTATTTTTCCTTACGCGATCCATGTAGAGTGATTTTTGGTATGTATAGTACTGCTAGGAAGAATCCTTACTTTTCTTATTCTCCTTAATCATTCCATGTACCTCCTATACGGCTCAAAAAAATATGATTCCCTATCCACAAAATATGCTTTGAGGACTCTTTTTCATAAAAATATTCAATTTACATAAAACAAACTCTTAATTTTGAGGCAAAAAAATTTTGTAAACCCTGGGAAACTATGCCACCATAAAAATATCCTTCAGCAACACCAACCATACTGGTTTTTAGTCATTTGATTTTATCATAAACCATGTCTATAGTGATTTTTAACCTTTTATTTATCATCTTTAGCATTTTCAGATTTTACAAGGAAAGTATTATAACATCCCTATCTTCCAACAATATCTTTTTTTCTAATCAAACCTAAATATGATTGGAAACACATTTTCTCCCCATTTCATTCAAAAGTATTACATCTCAAGTTTTCTAAAAAACTTTTGATATTTTTGAAATAAAAATTAGAAAATAATCACCATATTTTACAAGTCCCTTTACAAAGTTAATTCATTTGTCCTTTTTGAAAACAAAAGACAACACTCTTGAAAATTACCTTTTATTACTTCCAAAAACCTTTTCTAACCAACTTGGTCCCAACAAGTCAAATCCCCACAATTGAAAAGGTGTGAATGTGATACCCCTATACTTTAGGTATAGTGTGTTTTTCCCTTATGTGCTAAAATGTGTTCTTTACAATGATATAGACACAAAGAAGTGGCCTTTGGGTTCATTTAAAAAGGGGGAGAGAACATCTTGATCAAGATAGGAGGACCAGTTTATAGGGGGAAGCTGATAGTGGGATCAGTGAATTATGGTGAGTTATAAATATAATGATGCTGATGATGGTCAATAAAAGGATATATATCATGACAGGTGGGATTTGTGATGAAATTTTTTTATTGGTTTGGTAATGAAGTGATTTTTTGAGGAACTTCACATATTACTCTTGTTTATCACACTGAACATGTATCATGTGGGATTAGAGTGTGTATTGATTCAATCATTTATCTCTATCTAGAATAATAGTAAGAAAATTTTGGTAAAAGTTTGAAGAATATTTAAAGAGGTACCAAAGGGTGAATAGTTGTAAAAAAATCCAAAGGGAGAGATTTTTTGGAAAATTCATCAAGGTAACTTTGTAGTGTTTTTGGGTTGATTGTGCTTGCTGAAAAAGTAGTGTGATAAGGTCATTTTTTTTATTTTCAATGTGATTTTTTACTATGTATGTTGTCAAATCTGTAATAATGGGGAATGAAATATCTAAGAGTGGTATATAAATTTTGTTATATAAGGTGATTTTATTTTCCAATATTTTCCAAATTTTTAGGGTCCAAAATTTAAAATATCTCACAACTTTCATGAAAGGTGGATTTATAGGATAACCTCAGGAAAATATGGAAAAGAAATGTAATTTGAAAAAGTCTAGTGCTTTTCAAATGTGTAGTGATTTATAAAGGTATAGATTTTCATTAAATAAGGCTTCTTAAAATATGGATTATTCATGAAGGAAAGATGGTAAGTTATGAGATTATGAGAAGTTTTATGAATGGAAGATTTCCCAAAAAAAAATATAGGGAGTTTTTTAAACTAGAATTAAAGTTTTCATGAAAAGGTAGTGGTGAGCTTAGATGTTTTATAAAGGGGAGGAAATATCTATAAAAAGGCAAATACCACCCTCATTTTAAGAAAGGAAGCCATAAATGAAATCTAAAGGCTCTGTATTTTTGAAGGAATCTCATGAAATATTTCCTTATGTGAAGGATTCATAAGAATATTAGTTTCATGGAGGAAGGATGTTTTGTGAAAGAAAATTTTTCATGAATGGTTGTGAGTTTCATTAATGCATGTAATATTTTAAAAAATGTTGTGAGTATTATGAAAGGAAATGTTTCAGGAAGGTTTTAAAAAGTTTTGCGAATGATTTTTCAATTTAATGAAAGTTGAGAATGGAGTTTCATGAAAGTGAATCTTACCTGAATCAAAAGGTATTTCCCAGTAATTTTGTGGTAAATTGGTATTCATCAAGTGGATGAAAGTGAAACTTAATTATGCAACAAATGAGGTGTAAATAATATTTATTTAAGTGATAAAAATAATAATCTTATAAAGGAGTAGTGAGAACACTTCAGTTGAGAGAGTATTGATCTTTCAATTTGTGAATGGTTATAAGCCAGGATGGATAGTGAGTCTGATCCAAAAATTTTAACATCAATTCTCTTTAGAGAATTTGGTAAATATAAACATTTCATGTTTATTCTCCTTGAACATAGCCCAGTATTGGTGAACCAAGAAAAATTGTTGTGTCTTGTGTATATTTTCATTTCTACTCATGAATTTCTAAGGGAAATAAAGATAATATTGTTTTATTTAATGATGAAAAAAGATCCATAAGGGTATTTATTTTAATATTCCATACTCTAATTCACCCCCCCCCCCCAATGGGGTATTTAACCCAATTTTTCTAATAGTTGTTATAGTGACCCTATTCTTTTTCACATATTATTACATTAATTTAAACGTAATTAACTATCAAATTACATGTCAAGGATCATAAATTCTAGTGTATTTAGAATATTAGGTACATAAAACTAAAAACATGTGAATAAATAAAACATTTATTAATTTATCATCCATTAAGATATCCTAACTTCCTTTTATCCCTTACATCTTCATACGATAACCTGGGGATAACATGAACAAAGGGATGAGCGAAAAATACAATTAAGGGTATAAACATAAGAATAAATCATAGCACATGGGTTAGAAGGCATAATAAGATGAAATAAAAGGCATGGATATACACAAGGAATCATAACATATGAAATTATGGTATCGTAGGAGATGCAGAAATAGCATACAACATGACATAAGCATGGGTCGAGGCTCATTGCACACGAAGAATAATGAGTCAAAGTTAACCACCAAGGCCATTGCACATAAAGGAGCATGAGTCATGTCTCACCACCAAGACCATTTAACATGAATTATCATGAGACTAAGAATTCCCCAATGCATTGGACTACTATCTGGGCACATCCATCATAAAAATTTAATCAATATGTGTTCCACATGAGAAATAAACATAAGGGTTACCCATGGAAATAAATGGGTATCATAATAATGTCATAGTAAATAGGTGTAACATAAAAGTATCCATGAAAGAAAGGAATTAAATAATACATGGAAATTAATAAATTAAAATAGAAATATATCAAGGTGATGTCAAACTGAAGTGATAACATGTAAAAAGGGTATTTAAGAAACTATAGAATGAAAACATGTTAGTTTCATCTCAGTAAAATATTAAAGAGCATTTAAATAAAAAAACTGCACAATATTTTATATACAAAAATAAGTGAACCAAGTAATTTTTCATAATAAAATGAGTTATTTTAGAGAAATAATGGTGTATTAAAATATATTATGGATTGCACTTGAAAATGGGTAAGAATTTTGTAATTTCCCTTAAATCGAGCTTGCTTGTCGAGAAGAATTCAGTGGGGAATCTTTTAGAAACATGTATATACCCAAAAAAATAAGGACGAACGTATCTTTATACATTATTTTGTAACATATAAATCATTTATAATATGAATATAAAAACAAAATAGAATTTAATTTTGGTAAAAATAGAGAAATAATAACCTAAAGAAATAATGGAGGTTCGGGTAGAATCCCTTACCATAAGTCCGAAGGTGTTCTTCACTTGATCTTAATATCCAGGATAATAAATTTAGATTAATTAATTAAGATTTAAAAAAAAATCTATATTTAATTTATTTATTATAATTTTAATAAGTTATTTTATTCTTTTTTTTATGAGTTATAGTGTTCAATTTCATAGTTTGGGAGTTCTCATTTTCTTAGTTTTCATGATCAGTTCTCTTGTATAAGAGTATGGAAATTCATATAAAATGGGAATGGTTTTATGGAAGTGAAATTATATTATATTAATTATCTTCTATAAGATTAAATGGTTACATAATTAATTTTATTATATGTGGTGATGATGAATCATTAGATAAAACTTTCATGATAATCACTTGAATTTATTTGGCTGTTTTTCGATCATCACGGACTAGTTTTGTTTCATTATTTAATATCATGTATATACTAGATAAAAAAACTTAAATGGATATTAATACATATATTTTAATTTATTTTAACCATAAAAATAGTTTCATGACCATAATTTAATACGGTAATGGAAAATGAAAACTTCATCGTCCTTGAATGAGATAAATTAACACATCATGGGCAATGTTTACATTTTTAGTATAAAAGGGTGGAAAGAGAGAAGATGGTGAATTATTACATTATGATAATAAAATTAAATTACATTTAAGGTACTATAGTTAGCATACCATTTATATTATGGTAGGTGAGGAGAGAAAAATAAAAAAAGGAACTTGAAAACCAATTAAAAGAAAAGGAAGAGGGGTTTATCTCTTGATTCCTTCTTCTTGATAACCTCCTTAGGGAATTGGTTTTGATATTTTGTTAAGAACAAAAGCTCTTTTATTTCTGGTAGGGTCTTTGTAAGATATTTTAGAATAATTTTTACAAGGATCAAGGCTTGAGAGGTGTGAGGAGAAGAGGTTGTTAGGGTGGTGTTTATAGTGGAGCAGAGGGGTGTTTTCTCATTATTTTAATCATTAGTTTATTATTTTGGCTCAAAATTGTGAATAGTTTGAGAATTATCACCAAAAACATTAAAATAATGAAGTGTAGTTTGAGATTATGGGCTTAAATTATCCATAAATAATTTATGACTCCATAATTCATGTATTTAGCTTTTATCGTAAATTATCGTATTTTACTATTCACCAAAAATTATGGTATTTTAGAAAAATCCCAAAAATTAACCCTAACTATTTTTTGATGTGTAGAATTAAAAAATGAACTCCATTTTTTAAAAATAATTTTTTAAATGTGAGAAATTTAATGTTTAATTAAAATCATAATTCACTCAAAAAATACAAATTTTAAAATTATAATTGATTTTATAACACTTTGAAATTTTAACTAAGGTCTCATAAAATTACTTTATATTTATAAGATATAAAAATATTAATTTAAAAATACATTTTATGAAAAAAAAATCTTACAAATTATTAAATTAATCATAAAATTGTGATTAAATATTTATGAATTACAAAAATACCAACACTTAATTAACAATTTTAAAATATTTATTTAGTTATGTTATGATATAATTATATAATATTGTAACATATAAGATGGATAAATTTTATTTATACTTTTATTTGGGAGCTTAGTATTTATTTTTCCAGTTTATTATTCTTAAGGGTCGTATTAATATTTCTAAGGTCACGTTATTATTTCATCAATATAGGTTCTTTATCTTCTTTAAAAACTTCTTATTTTATTAATTATTTATTTATAAAGTTTTTATTGTGTTATTAATGTGATTTTATGTGATTTATAATGTATGAAATAATTATAAGAAGGGAAATTCCAATTATAAAACTTTGGGTTGTTACATTCTTCCCCCTTAAGAAATTTCACCCTTGAAATTTCATTTTACATTCCAAGATGAAAGAAATTTTGGGTACTTCTACTTCATCACTTCCTCAGGATCCCATGTTGCATCTTCGAACTTATGGTTCCACCATAGTACTTTAACTTGGTGAGTAGTCTTGTTGGGTATAACTTTATCTCTATGATCTAAGATCTTCCCTAGCTACTCCTTGAATAAGAGATCATTCTCCAACTGTACCACCTCTAAAGTCAGTACATGTGAAGGATCTGGTATGTACTTCCTTAATAGGGATACATGGAATACATTTTGTACTTGAGACATGGAATGTGGAAGTTATAGACGATATGTCATAGATCCAACATGGTCAATAATATTGAAAAGTTCGATGTACCTTGGACTTAGCTTTCCTTTCTTCCCAAATCTCATGACCTTCTTTCATGGAGATATACAGAGTAATACCATGTATCTGAATTTAAACTTGAGGTCCCATCGATGATTGTATGCATAACTCTTCTATCAAATTCAAGATACGTTGATGTGTTGTTGAATGGTTTTCACATTTATACCATTTCTTCAACCATTTTATGTCCTAGTAGATTTCTCTCACTGACTTCATCCTAGCATACTGGTGTTCTGCACCTTTTTTCATAAAAGGATTCATATGGATCCATTTGGATGCTTGAGTGAAAATTGTTTTTGTGGGGAAATTTCACCTGAGAAAAGTTTTGGTCCCATCCCTCTTTGAAGTTTGTAGAATATTCTCTCAACATGTCTTCTAGTTTCTGAATATTTTTCTTAGACTAGCCATCATTTTGAGGATGATAGGCTGTATTGAAGTTCAGATCAGTGCTTAGAGCATGTTGGAGACTTTTACAAAACTTTGAGGTGAATCTCGAATCTCGATTGGATACAATCGATAGTGGTACCTCATACAGCCTTACCAATTCTTTGATATATATTTCTTCAAGTTAATCCAATTAGAATTCCTCTTGAATTGAAATAAAGTGAGTTGTCTTTGTAAGATGATCCACAATAACCCATATAGCATAGTTCCCTATGGATGTTTTTGGAAGTCCAATTAAAAAGTATATGGTAATGTTTTCCCATTTTCATGTTATTATAGGTAATGGTTTCATCAACCCTTTATACTTTTTCCTTTCAGACTTCACTTGCTGACATATTAGGAACTTTAATGTATATTCAGAAATCTGTTTCTTTATATTGTCCTACTAATAGTTCTCTTAGAGAACTCAATACATATTTGTGATCCTTGGGTTAATAGAGAATATTGAGCTATTTAAGTCATTCAGAAGCTTATTATTTATCTCTAGATCAGATGGTACACATAATCATGGCCCAAATCTCATGAATCCTTTTTCATCCATTTAGAACTCTAAGGATTACCCATTTTTATAGCTTCCACACTTTTCTGAAGTTCCACATCATTTTTTTGAGAATCTTTTATTTTCTCTTTGAGGGATGGTTGAGCAATTATTTGAGAAAGGATTGATGATGTTCCCTTGTTAATGATTCCCATTTCCATCCTTTGTGGCTCTAATAAAATTAGATCCTTCTCAATTCTCATCATTGATGATGATGTATGATCCTTTCTAATTAGAGCATCCACTACCTTATTTGCTTTACCAGGATGGTAGTGTATTAAGCATTTGTAATCTTTGATGAGCTCTGACCATCTTCATTTGTGTATATTAAGATCCTTCTATGTTAATATATATTTGAGACTCTTTTTATTAGTATATATCTCACACTTTTCCCCATAGAGATAATGCCGCTAGATTTTCAACACGAATATCACAACTGCTAACTCCAGATCATGTGTAGGATATATTTCCTCATGTATTTTCAACTACTTTGAGGTGTAGTCTTCACTTTATCATTTTGTATCATTAAAAATCCTAAGACCTTTTTTGAAGAATTTTTGTACACCAAAAACAGTTCTCCACTTGTTGATACTATGAGTACTGGCATAGTGATAAGCCTCTTTTTGAGCTCCTTAAAGCTTTCCTCTCATTCTTAAGTCCAGAAAAACTTTACTCCATTTCATGACATCTTGGTTATTGGGTTTTAAAATCGTGAGAATTTCTTCATAAATCATCAGTAATATAAAGCTAGGCCCTGGAAACTATGAATCTATGTTATGGATGTTGTCCTGGGACACTCTTTCATTTCCTTTATCTTGGAAGGGTCCAATGATATTCCTTTTCTGGTGATAAAATGCCCCAAGAATGATAATTCCTCCATCTATAACTCACATTTACTATTCTTTGCATAAATATTCTCCCTTCACAAAGTATTTAGCACAATATTCAAATGCTCCTCATGTTCTTCCTTGCTCTTAGAGTATATCATAATATCGTCGATAAAGACTACCAAAAATTTGTTAAGGTAATATTTAAAGACTCAATTCATTAAATCCATGAAAATTTATAGATCGTTAGTGAGTTATAAGGGATTCACTATGAACTCATAGTGTCCATACCTTGTTCAAAAGGTAGTCTTGGGAATATATTCTTTCATCACATTTAATTGGTGATATCTCAACTTAAGGACTACCTTAGAGAAGTAATTTTCCCCACATATCTAATCAAAGAATTCATCTATCCATGGAATGAGATACTTGTTCTTTATTGTGATTTTATTGAGCTCATGATAATCAATGCAGAAGTGAATTTATCCATCCTTCATCTTAATAATAAGGACTGGTGTACCCCATAGTAAAGTATTAGGGTTTATAAAACCCTTGTCCAGATTCTCATATAACTACTTCTTCATGTCTTACAACTTTATGGTTTCCATTCTATAAGGTGACTTTAATATAGGCAGAGATCTAGGAATAATTTCAATTGAGAAATCAACCTCTTGGTCAAGAGGAAAACTAGGAAACTCAACAAGGAACACATCAGTGTAGTCTTATACAATGGGCATGTCTTTTATCATGATTCTCTCATTTTTCTCAATCATTTGAGCTAGATATGTTTTATCATAAGGTAGTAATATCCACACTTGAGACAATGATTCTAAAGGAGATTCATTATCGTCTTTACACTTGTACATAATTGGAGGATGCTTCAAGATGTGAAGAGTGATCTCCCTTTCCCAATAGTTGATGTTGGCTTCATATAAAGATATCAAATACATGCTCAATATCGTATAGAACTCCACTAAAGGAAGTAAGATGATATTTTTTATGAGGTTTAGTCCACAAACATTAAACAGGGAGGATTTATATAATTTTTATGCAATAATTGCTCCATTTTCTATTATCACAGATAACTCAACCTCCATATTTTAAGGTGGTGTTTAAATAATTCTACTACACTTGAAAGATATGAAATAATATGTATAAAAAAATCAATTCTTATATTAGCTATTATTTAATGAATAACCCGCATAACTTTCACCACATTGGTGTCCAGTTCCACCACAATAATAGTGATATTATATGTCATTACTTGTTGCCTAGGAGGTTGTTATTGATTGACTCTAACAACCCTAGGCTTAGGGTATTGTTTTGAAGAATTCCCATGTTCAGTTTAGTTGAAACACTACGCTATAGGTTGATTGTTGATCTAAACCTTCCATTATTCTTCCACATTACTATAATTATTCATATACCTTCGGCAGTTCTTAGCTAGATGCCTCGTTCTTCCACGTTTTAAGCATTTTTTGGTTTCCTTTAGATAGTTACCTAGATGATTTTTCCCAAAATTTTGACATGTGGGATATTTATTATTCTTTACATTATGGGATCTATTTTCTAATCCAGCCATATTAGAGTTTATTTTCTACTTTTTGTCATTAGGTACATGAGACCACTGAGATTCTCTGATCTCCATTTAAACCTTGAGGTCATAACAGACTATCTCCTCAAACTATCGAAGTCTTGAATCACCAATTATTTTTGTAGAATCTGATTTAGTCCTCTAAAGAAATGATCCACCTTGATTTCAGTGTTTATGAAAAAGCTAGAGGCATATCTTTCAATCCTTGTAAAGTTTA
The DNA here is from genome assembly GCA_963277665.1 of Viscum album. NCBI lineage: Eukaryota > Viridiplantae > Streptophyta > Magnoliopsida > Santalales > Viscaceae > Viscum > Viscum album. Next base: position 1,889,209,578 of record OY728165.1, on the reverse strand, counting down.
CTACATATGCCCTGATATAATCATATTCCTTCTTCTTAAGATGGAGGAACTCTATTTCCATATTGAGATGGATGGTTTGGGAAAAATATTTATTGAAAAACATTTTTCTTGAATTCCTCTCAATCCATGGAATCAATTTACTCCTGGAAATTCATATTTTTTTATCTGTGTCTACCACTGATCAGCTTCCTCATCAAAACAATAGACTACCAACACAACATTCTCTTCTTTTGAGCACTATAGGATAGATAATATCTTTTCAATGGATTTTATACATTTTATTTCAAGGATGGGATTAGAAGATCCACTAAACATGGGAGTCCATTGTTACATAAATCATTTGACGTCAACTTTATCATTCCTTGGATAAGGAGGGAATTCCACACAATTCAAGTTATTATTCATAACTTGAGCTAGTTGAGAAAGTAATTTCATAAAGTTTTAAGCCCTCATTACCATCATATTTTTCATATCATTAGAGAAATCATCATATTTTCTATAACATTGATTGTTAGAATAGGTTATTCTATTTCCCTCCATTAACTAAAAAAAGTAAAATTAGGGGTCTTGAATACTTAGGTAATAAGCATAATATAAGTAAAATTTAAACAAAAATGATAAACTTGTAAAGGAAAAGTATATACTAACTTTTGATTCCCTAGGTTTCAATCTAGGTTATCTATGATCTATTTCCAAACATATATTCATATGGGATTTTTTCTTCCCTTAATAATGACTCGTAATGAGCTTATGAATTTACCAAAGCATATCCCCTAGGAGTGTCAAACTAGGTTCATAGTAAGGCCCATTTCTGTGTACCAGGTTACCCCAAGTCAGGTCTAGGACACCTTGTCAATGTTATTAATCCTAGGTAAATCTATTCTAGAACCACATCCACTTGTAGTATCAAGATAGGGGTGTATTTTTCTTGATAAACCAATTACTATATACTAACCATAATTTAGGGATGTTTTCTTTTACTTAGTCATATCCCTAATGTTCTTACTAAATTTATCTACTTCTAATCTCCAAGAATAACTAGACCTTACTCTGATACGAACTATAGAAACCCTATCATTTTTCACATATTATTACATGAATTTAAACATAATTAACTATCAAATTAAAATCCAGGGAACATAAATTCTAGTGTCTTTAGAAGACTAGGTATATAAAACTGAAAACATGAGACTAAATAAAAAAATTATTTATCATAAATTAAGAGATCCTAATATCCTTTGATCCCTTACATATACATATGATAACTTGGTGATAAAATGAACAAATGGATGAGCTAAAAAGCCCAGTAAGGGTATAAACATAAGAATAAAGCATATAAAATAGGTTATAAGGCATAATAAGATGATATAAAAGGCATGGATATACATAAGGAAGCATAAAAAATGTAATCATGGTATCATAGGAGATTTGGAAACAACATACATCATGACATAAGAATGAATCAATTTTATTGCACATGAAGGAGCATGAGTCAAGGTTAACCACCAAGATTGTTGGACATGAAGTTGCACGATTCAAGGATCACAACCAAGACCATTGCATATGATGTCTCGTGATAATAAACATTACCCAATTCATTTAAGTTCTATCTAGGTGCACTAATCATAACATGTTCATGAATATGTGTACCACATGAAAAATAAACATATGGGTTACCCATGTAAAGAAATGGGTATCATAATCATGTCATAATAAATAGGCATGTCATAAAAGTGTCCACTAAATAAAGGAATTAAATCATATATGGAAATTCATAAAGTAAAATAGGCATAAATATTAATAGGTGATTTCAAACTGAAGTAATAACATGTAAAAGGAGTATTTAAGAAACATTAGAATAAAAACATTTTAGTGCATTTTATGGAAAATATTAAAGATCATTTAAAGAAAAAAATTAAAAAATATTTTATATAAAACTATAAGTGAACCAAGAAGTTTTCTAAATAAAATGGGTGATTTTAGAGAAATAATGGTGGCTTAAAATAGACTATGGAGTGCACCTAAAATATGTAAGAATTCTGGAAGTTCCCTTAAATTGAGCTTGCTTATCGAGAATAATTGAGTGGGGAACCTTTTAAAAACATGTATATCCCTGAAAAAAGGATGAACGGATATTGATACATGATTTTGGATCATATAAATCATTTATAATATTTAAATAAAAATAAAAGATAATTTCATTTCAGTAAAAAGAGAGAAATAATAACCTAAAGGAATAATAGAGGTTTGGGTAGAATCCCTTACCTTAAGTCTGAAGGTGTTCTTCACCTGATCTTAATATCCTGGATAATAAAATTATATTAATTAATTAATAATTAAAAAACCTTTTATATATGTCATTTACTTATTGTAAATTTATTAAGTTCATTTATTCCCTTCTTTGATGAGTTATATTGTTTAATTTCATCATTCAGGACTGCTCGTTTTCTTAGTTTTCATGATTGGTTCTCTTGTATAAGAGTATAGAAGTTCATGTAAATTGGGAATGGTTTTATAGAAATGAAATTATATTATATTAATGAAATTAAATAAGATAAAATTGGTAATATAATTCATTTTATTATATGGGATGAGTATGAATCATTAGATAAAACTTTAATGATAATCTCTTGGATTAATTTGGTGGTTTTTTTATCAGTACGAACTAGTTTTGTTTCATTATATAATATCTTGTATATACTAGTCATAGAACCTTAAATAGGTCTTAAAACATAAATTATAATTTATTTTAACCATAAAAATGGTTTCATGACCATACTTGAAGATGGTAATGGAAATTGAAAACTTATTCATCCTTGAATAAGATAAATTAACACATCTCAGATGATATTTTCATTTTTTGTTTAAAAGGAGGGGGAAAGAGTGATGATGATGAATTATTCCATTAGAATAATAAAATTATAGTAAATGTAAGGTACTACTATTGTCATACCATTTTTATGAGGGTAGTTTAGGAGAGAAAATAAAATAAAGGAACTTGAAATGAATTAAAAGAAAAGGAAGAGGGGTTTACCTCTTGATTCCTTCTCCTTGAGATCCACCTTAGGGAATTGGTTTTGGTATTTTGTTTAGAAAAAAATCTACTAGACATGGGGGGGTTTTTGGAGGAAATTTTGGTAGAATTTTTACAGGGATCAAGGCTTGAGAGGTTTAAGTAGTTTGGGTTTGGATTGGTGGTAAGCACCCTATAATTCTACATGGAAATGGGGGTTCAAAACCCATTGGGCGTAGAGCTGTAGCAGCACTGTAGTGCTACTGTAGCAGTCGAGATACTATTTCAATGGAGACATTGTAGCAGTGGTGGCAGGGGCACTGTAGCAGTGGCGGGTACTGTGTTGCACTGTAGCAGTGTGGTACTATAGCAGTACTATTCACAGAATGGGGATTGGGCCAAAAAATTGGGCCTACGGGCATGCCCACTGGGCCTTTGGGATACACTACTAGAAATTCACGATATAGCCACGGTTTTAAAACGTGGCTATAGGTCCTCAAACCGTCGCTATAGGTAATAGACATGGTTTGAGGAACCGTGGCTAAGTTTGGCATTGTTATAGATCTATATCCACAGTTTGAACTGTGGCTATAGGTATACAGCCACGGTTTAAACCATGGTAATATCACTATAGACACGGTTTAGAACCGTGGATATACAAGAGGACAGGTAACCTGTATTGCCACGGTTTCAAACCGTGGCATTAGGCCTATAGCCACGGTTAAAAACTATGGAAATAAACCAATATCCATGGTTTAAAACCGTGGCTATAGGGTCTGAAAATCAATAAAAAAATACCCCCCAACCCCACTGCATAGCCCCCCCACCCCCACTCCCTTTACAACCACCCTCCCCCTTGCAGCCCCCCACCCCTGTAAATCCCCCCTGGACAGCCCCCCCATCCCCTTGCAGTAGACAACCCCCGTGCAGTCCCCCTCCCCCTGCAAATCCCCCCCTGGACAGCCCCCTCCCCCCTGTAAAGCCCTTCCTGGACAGCCCCCCCTGTAAAGCCCTTCCTAGACAGCCCCCTCCCCCCTGTAATGCCCTTCCTGGTATCAGAATTTTCAAGACTTCAAGGAAAGTTATGATGACAGACAAGGCCAATCAACTAACCCTGCTCTTATTGAAAACTGCTTATAGCAATTATGATAATATGTATGAAAAAATAAGTAGTGCTTGTTCTGTTTCTTTAAATTTTAGAAGAAAACAACTTAAACAAGTGATAGTAAATCACTTTTTAAATAAGCAATTTGGAAACAAAAATACAGCAACCCTTATCATAATTGATAAGTGTTATAAGCAGTTTTTAAAATTCCCAGTCAAACGAATCCTAAAAATTTCAAAGCACTCAGACTAATAATATTCAATACTGCTTTGTTTTAATCAGGTACTCATCTTTTTCTGGCTAGCACACTGGTCACAAACGCATGTGTTTCTAGATATTATTAGAATGAATATGTTTTCATTTGAATGGGTGTTTTTTGCTTTTGAGGCTTCTGTTGAGAAATTTGGTCGCTGTGAAAATGCAGAATATCATCCACCTTCCCTGCTTGATCTCATACAACATGTGTACCGTCATTGAATTCTTTAGGAATAAATAGTCAATGAAGATTAACATCAAAAACCAACATGATTTCTTGTTTTGGTTCTATTCAATGTACTGAAACCCAACCTTCCAAATATTATGATTTAATTGTTCACTATTTGTATTTTATTGATGTAGATTGTTTATTAGGAATGCGGTGGGGGCTGTCGAGTGGGAGGGAAGATTCTTATTATATTTCTCCATTTTCTTATTCTCTGCTTGTTCTGGATTATACAGTGAAGTTGCCGCTGCTGGTTACAGAATACCAATAGAATTTCTCTCATTACCTCACTCTAGCACCAATGTTTCTTATCAATTGGTACTTTCATTGAGAAGTTTCACCGTTTGAGTGAGGATTGTAGAAAGTAGAGGAACTTGGTGTTGTTGTGGATGTAAACTAGCATGGCAATGCACGTCGCTTCAGTGGATTCGAATCTGAAACAGTCGTTGCAAGAACTAGCAGCCAAGATGGAGGAACATGCTAAGGTAAATGCGGAGTTCCTAAAGTAGCATCATGTGCTGATGACTCTGCTGCAGGACTGGCAAGAAGATCCAGTAAGGAAGCAATCAGAGAGGTATGATCCTAGTACGAGTCTGTGAAAACTCCATAAACAGCAAGTGGAAACACAGGCGTCCAATGCACTTCGACAAATAGAGAGACATAACAGCTTTGAAGGTCACATTCAGGCACAAACACAGGTTCTAGATGAGTATTCCTCTTGGAAATATCCTTCTCTTCCTTCGAAACTTATGTCTGTGGAGATTGTGAGTTTGAGTTTAGAAAATAGCGGGCCGCGAGCCGTTCCTTCACCCCTCCCATATGGCCTGCAGGCCCTCCCCCTTGCACCCCTCCCCACTGCCCAGCAGAGCCCCCCCCCCCCCCCCCGCCCTCCTGCACCCCTCCCCTATGCCCTGCAGACCCCCCCTGCTCTCCTCCCCACTGCCCTGCACCCCTCCTCTATGCCCACTTCCCTGTAGACCCCCCCCCCCCACCCTCTTGTAACCCTCCCCTATGCCCTGCAAACCCCCCCCCTACTCTCCTCCCCACTGCCCTGCAGACACCCCCCCCCCCCCCGCCCTCATGCACCAGTCCCCCCCCCCTACACCTGAAAATCCCCCCCTCCAGACCCTGGACACCCCCACTCCCCCATGCCCTCCTACACCTCTCCCCTGCAGACCCCCCTACCCTGCTGCACCCCTCCCCTATGACCTGTCGACCCTCCCCCCTAGCACCCCTACCCACTACCCTACAGACCCCCCTGCACCCTCCCCCCCCCCCCCCCTTACTTCCTCCCCACTGCCCTGCAAACCCCCCTGCCCCTGCAAATTCTCCCCTTCAGACCCTGGACAACCCCCCCCCCCCCCCCCGCCCTCCTACACCCCTCCCCTATGCCCTGCAGACCCTCCCCATTTGGACAGGACCCCTTCCCCTTGCCTACTGCCGCAACAAAACCAATCCACTCCACTCCACCTAGAGTTCACAAACTGGCAGAAAACAAAAACCCAGCCTGTTCATCAAGACATAAGCATTTGAAATTCCTCTTCCACCAAATCCAGTAATAGGTGATCCTTTAATAGAGAAACTAACAGACAGCAACATAGATTCAATAAGGTGGACAACTGCCTCTATTATCATGTTTAATATGGTGCAAAAACTATAAATTACAGTAGACAGAAAAAAGGACACACTGCACACGCTTTAGCTAATTATACAGATTTTCCAAAGATTAAATCATCTTAAAAAATGAAGAAAAATGGATTCTTGAAGCTACTGCATTGAACAGCCTACAATTACAGGACATACCTGACTATAGAGACTTTTAGAGAGCTTCCCAAGCAGGATTTTCAGCGTGAAAAAATAATAGGGACTATCCTCAATCAGGAACGTTCCTAAAACCGATGACGAGTGTAGCCCTTCACTTCTGCAATACCATAAACTACTTAATAACTAGACAATTCATAACTAAATATTAGAATAATATATAAATGATTGAAGAAAGGGATGAAAAAAGAGGCATAAATACTTACATAAAACTATTTGGTTCCAAGTGTAGAAGTAAAGAAAATAGATGACACGATAACTCATCCAGCCATTCAGAAAATTGGATCATTGGCATGAATGATGAACTATCATTGTCATCTTCCAGGGCAGCTATCTGCAACAATGAACAAATTAAACAGAAGTTTTCTTCTCCATGTAAAATCACATATATCATGTCTTTTTATTAAAGCTAGTTCTTACATTGGAAAAACTGATGTCACCCCACCCGCAAACCAACACACCAAGTGTGGGATCCTCTCTGCAATTTTTTTGAATAACAGGAATGGGAATTGATTTTAGGATGTCTATTTCAATTTTTGGGTATTTTAGATTTTAATCCCCATGTTCAACCGTACCTAGAAACTTTTCTAAGTGTGGGATCAAACCTAGATAGGGTACCAACAGTGCCGACCCGAGCAACCGTACCTAGAAATTTTAATTTCTCATTCTTTTATCTCACCATTATTTATAAAAAATACAATTTATAGGAGATATAATGGTATCATTTCATACTCAAGTAATGCACCATCAATTATTCCACTCTAAGTCCACATGATTCCTAATCAATGCATAAATAAGTGGGTTTTATTTAGACATCAAACCTCTCCATTTAACAAAGAATATGTTTCCAGTATGAAATGAAACTACTCATCAAATTTTTCAAGAGTCACCCACACACATATGCATTTTCCATATATATACATAATCACACCTAGCCCCTTATATGTAATAACGCTACCATGGGAGGATATACATATAACGGGAGAACTTATTATATATATTCTTACCTATGAATACGTGGTGAGTTGCCTTTGACTCTGGTTGTCGCAACACACACGAATGGATCCAGGGAGACTTAAACAAAATGTTCGTGATCTAATTAATCATCATTAATGGAACCTAAAAATAAAAGTTATAGAAACACGATTAGTGAGAAAGGCAATAATAGGGCAGGTGATGATGATAACAACATCAACATGCAGCATCATTATAAAACGTAAGAAACCTTACGTGAATTCAATGTCGAACTCACTACCTTCGATGGTGGTGGATAGAAACAACCTCATCATAAGAAACCACATATAAGTAAATAATGGGAAAATAAGTGAGATATAATGAATTATTATATATATGTGATCAGTGTGTCAATTGTACCTGATAAGTGATACATGACTCTATAACCAACAATGAACAAAGAATATTCATATTGATATGTAAGTGTAATAGAAGATTTTTAACCAATATTAACTTCTTTATTTTCACCTTTAGTGGTTCCTAATTTTCAGAATGGGGTTGATTAGATTCTTTTCGATTTTAATTCTTTTTCTTATCAAATTAAATATATTTAGTTTGATATATTCACACATGTGATTCTAAAATATTTCAAGAAAGATCTTTCGGATGAGTTCCAAGACACCATTGAAATAATTATAAAGCTTTAATTTGGAATATACATATCCTTGAATGTCAATATGGGTTATATTGAAGAATATATTGGTGAAAAGTTGAAAGATATCTTGTAAGTGTCTCAAAATATTCAAGGAATGATATCTAGGTCTATTGTTCCCTTATATGAAACCAATTACTATATTTGCTCCAATTACATCTAAGTCTGCTATTTCCACTGGTAGTGTTATAGTGTCTCAAACCTCTTCCAATTCTCTTCAAGAGGTAGCTCAATTGCTGGTAGAGTGGATTAATAAAATGGAAAGTAAAGTAAAATAAATTAATGGAAGATTGGTCAGCATCCAAGGATCAGTTTACGAGATTCTAAAGAAGTTTTATCTAGACCTTCCAGCTGCTTCATGTAGCACTCAGCCTATACCCTTGTTTAGTGCTCCTCAAAGTTTCACTTCTAGTTTGATTGAATATTTTAAAGTAATCTTGAACAATGGTCTCCCATCAGTTTCTCAAATGTATAGACATGAATCTTATTATATCCTTGAGTTCTGAAAGTTAGATATTATCAAGCAAATTTACATGTGTGTAGATGCTCTATTCTATTTTAGAGGGAGGAGGACTCTCTAAACAACCCCTACAGATACCATTTGAGGTACCATATAGAGGTTTGATATGGTTTAAGATCCAGAAAACATATATAAAAATATAAAATCCAATGTATACCCACATATAAAATACATAGAAAAACTAAAGATATACGTATTAAATACTATAGAGGTAAACCTTGAAGCATGGTTTTTATATCAATATCCAATAATGATAACACAATATATAGTTTCAATATCATAAAGCTAAACATGCTCTACGTCATAGTAATAAACATGATCTATAAAAAAACAATAAAAATGCATCACATTGTATCAATAGACATATTCTATGTCAAAGTTGTAAACGTACCCTATGGGAAAATAGGATATTGAGTCCATGCTAAAGTAAATAAACATGCACTAAAATTAAATCATATCTCACATGCTCACTATGCACTATTATAACACCATGCTAGTATGATAATAATAACCATGATGTGTAAACATGAAAAATATGTTAAAATATCCATAAATAAAATATAATAATACTAAAATCAAACATGATAATCTCAATCCAAATGAAGAATGGGTATGCCATTTTAAATCTTTAAGACATAACAGGGAGATGTAAAATGAAGTTATAATCATTTCATGCACAACAATATCACACATGGTATAGACAACACAAATGAGGCATAAACTAGAGACCAACTGTGGTGTTTGGAATAAAGTATCAAAACATTTCCAATAATCATAAGAAAAAGGTTGTAAGGTATTATTTATCAAAAATGGGTTCATCAAAGTTCCTTTATAAATGTTAATCTAGACTTATATTTTTTAAATCACCGCTTGATTAATTTAAGACTTCACCTTTTAAGGAAAAACGTATATTCTATAGAACACATAAGTAAATTATTTTTTAAGTTATAAGTGTTCGTGACCTAAAATAATGTTTGGAAACCAACTTCCTCAATCACTATTTTAATAGTGTTACAACTCATATTTTAGAAAACATTGGTTTAGAAGATAAAAAATAAAAAGGGGAAAGGGGTGAGTTCATTGACAAACACATTTTGATAAAACATCTAAAGGAAGAAATGAGTTTAACAAGGAAAATGTTTTCAAAAGGATTCAATAACAAAATGTGGTTTTTAATTAAAAATTCACTCACTTTAAACATTATAAAAACCATTTTAATTATCACAAACCAATACATATGGTTAAAACCAAAACCATTAGGATTTTTAGGTCAATTAAAATTCTCACATAATCGATCCAACCACTACATTGCCACTAAATCCCTCAACTCTCACTATGACACCTAGGATCCCGTGACTATAAGAAATGTTGGAGTTGAGTAAACAATATTATATATTACATATAAATCATAAGATCCATCATCTATGCTAATCCCACCTCCTGACACCATCCATGTGAATTCCTCCTAAATGGATAGTATGTATAGAGGTGCCTACTTTTTCAAGAACCCCCCTAAGGAACTAAATGGGACTCATTATTTGAAAATAAAAATTTTCAATTTGGAAAACTAATTTAAATATCTTTAGAAAATCTACCAAGTCATTAAACCATTTTAAAAATATAGTCCAGAAGGCCAAAACATTCTTAAAATTTATAATTTGTTTAAAAAAACCATTTTGAAGATAACCCAAGTTTTTAGTGTATTTAACTTTTCAAAACACACTTAAAATATTTTTCACCAGGTAAAATCCATAGTCACAACTTAATAAACATGAAAAACATAGAGGAGGATAATTTCATGAATCATAATCATTATCCATGATTTATTTACCATGAAACATCATGAAGAACACCCAATAAAGAACCCAAGTAAACTGTGAACACCAAATCATATACCCAATAAATAACCCAAGTAAACCACGGCTATAGGTCGTTTTTATAGTAGTGGAATATAGTAAAAAGAGTCTATATGAAATCTAAGAGATAATAATAATCAATTACCAAAAGTGTTTGGATAGATTCACAATGATTTGTGATGTTTTGTATTAATTCTACAAATATTTATTGAAATTTAGTGACATTTTGAAAATATAAACCATATCATATACCATAGTGTAAGGATGCGACGTCATTCCATTGTTGACTTTTAATCATGGAGTATAACACCGCATCATGGTGAAGGATATTGAAAACTCTTTATAATCTTCTTTTATCATACCCAACAACCAAAACAAACCAACTTACCTTTTTCACACTTGAAGGCACAACCCAAACACGTACATTTTTTTATGGATAAAGTAGAACCTATGAACTAATTTATTCCTAGGTTAGAATAACCAATACACTACCTTTTGATGGAGGCACAACCATGTGTGAGTTGAGTGATTACAACTTGATAGAACTTTACACCACAAAGTAAATTCATTATAATGAATATAGAATAATTAAACCAATCAAAGTTGTTGAGAATTATTACTAGTGTAGAATAACTATATTTGAACCTTCACATGGTAGATATATAACAATTTAGATTGGGCATTCTTTCAAGAGAAATGAGTAGATAAGAAGCATTAAAACCCATTGGTAAAATGCATTTAACATTAATTATCTAAATAATTGTCATTAATTTTTTTTATGTCGATTAGAAAATAACTATCATCTAAATTCCAATATGAAATCCTATTTTTGTATTTGTGTTGGTACTTAAAAAAATGCTCCTCCAAATATCCAATCTCTAAGAGGGTATAGCTTTCAATCAACCCAAGACTAGTCAATTCTCAAAACATCTATTGTTAAAAAGTCACTTGAAGTATAAGGCATAAAGTTTCATGCCCAGTAAGGTGTTAATGTAGGGTATAAGAATTTATATAATCAATAGAGAACCAATGAAATACCTTAAATCAAAAGTGAATAACCAAGTGTAAGTGTGAACATGTATACTAATTAGCATGTTTAAATAAAAAAATAGGAAAATAACCAAAATAATATTAAAATAATTGTAAATAGGTAGTTGAAAGACAAATACAAGTTATATCAAGTAACTCTCTATACTAGGAAAATGCATATTAGAACTTACCTAAGTTTATATTCTTTAATGGGGATCGTTATCGATGTCAATCTAGAGATATAGAAATATTGTAAGACATCTTGTCTAGGTTAGGTGTAGGGAAATCTTATAGGCCATCCCACCCAGGTGCACTTCTGGAGTCAGGTCCTAAGCCCATCCCATGGAATGGGGAAGGATTATACAAAGTAGACGCCTCATCCCATACCATGGAATAATTAAAGGGGTATACTCATTTATAACTCAAAATCATATCCCATGTAATTTACATGTACATAAATGGACAGAAAACATGCTTAACAATATATAATAAAAATGAAAAATATAAACATACCCTTTATAGCATGATCATAATCATATACAAGGGTATTCTATGAATATGGTTGATATAAAAAGGTAAAAATTGGACAAGTAAGGTTCTTTACATAGTGAAAGTCCTAACTTTTGGAATTTATGACTAAAATATCCAACTTCTGAATTCTGTAAATTTTAGAAATACAATGTCTATTACACAAAACACTAAGAAACAGATTAATATTTACATAATAGTAAATAGAAACATAATAATTCTATAATAGTAAATAGATGACATAATAGTAAACAGATTAAACCATGAATACCAGAATAATAGATTAATTATGAGAATTAAAATGAAATATAAACCATGAAATACCAGTGAATAATAGTCGACAGAATACCAGTCAACACACAATAGCCAAAAAATAGTTGGAAATAAACACAAACCCCTCCTTAAAATCCACCTGCAAACTGAAAACTTCCTAAACATAATAAATACTACAAAATATATTCAAAGAACCCACAAAACAGGAGCCACAAAAATAGAAAACACACTAAAACACAAATAGAATTAATACTACAAACTAGGATCCACAAAACACAAACTCCTCCTGTAAATGCAAACAGTATTCATCCTCCTGGGAGCCATAAAACAGGTTAACAAAACTGTAAACAACAGCCACATAACAGAATTAAGTAAATTAGCAGGGCCAACACATCATAGAGAATATAAAGGTTCAAATAAGGGTGTGGATGAGGGGAGGAACCCTTTGACCGATGCACCGAATGGATGAGGAACACCCAAATAAGGGTATGGAGGAGGGGATTATCGCGCGAGGGATAGAGTAACCCCGAATGGAGAAGCCGAGCCGTGATTGTAGAATTCGCGCTGTGGATGAAGGAACCGTGATGAGGGATGGAGGAACCGAAGCTAGCGAGGACAATGGTATAGTACAGCAATGAGAGCAAGAGATAACAGCCGTGAGGGAAGAGAGGAGGGTGTGGTGAGAGAGGTCATCGGGAGGAAGAGAGGTCATCAAAAGGAGGAGAGGTCGTCAGGGGAGAAGGGTGTCATGATGAGGGATTCATATCGGGGAAGGAGGATCCCGACAGGAATCAGAAAAAAAAGAGAAACACAAATGTGTATCCACGGATGAAAATTGAACCGTGGGTATAACCAAGCTATAGCCACGGACTTATAAAACTATGGCTATAGGTCTGTGGATATAGCTTAAATTTCTAGTAGTGATATGTAATGGGTCTCCCTCTACCCAGTTAAAGAGGTCTTTGCTTTGTTTCAATAATAAAAATGAGGCTTCGGCCCCAACCTTTAAACAAAGGCTTGAGAGGTTTAAGGAGAAGGGATGGTGAGGGGTGATATTTATAGTGGAGGAGATGGGTGTTTCCTCATTATTTTAATCATTAGTTTATTATTTTGGCTCAAGACTATGAATAGTTTGAGAATTATCACCAAAAATATTAAAATAATGAATTATAGATTGTGATTTTAGGCTTACATCAACCATACATCATCTATAAATCTATAATTCATGTATTTAGCTTTTATCGTAAATTATTGTATTTTACTATTCACCAAAAGTTCAAGTATTTCAAAAAAATACCAAAAATTCACCCTAACTATTTTCTCAACCTGTAGAATTAAAAAATGAACTCAATTTTTTAAAAATTAATTTACTAAATATGAGAAATTTAATTTTTAATTAATATTATAATTTACTCAAAAAATACATATTTTAAAATGATAGCTGATTTTATAACACTTTGAAAATTTACCTAAGGTCTCATAAAATTATATTATAATAATAATACATCAAAATATTAATTTATGAATATATTTTATGAAAATAAATTTTATTTTAAATTGTTAAATTAATCATAAAATTTTAATTAAATATGTATGAATTACAAAAATACCAACACTTAATTGATAATTTTTAAAATATTATTTACTTATACTATGATACAATTATATTATATTTTAACTTATAATATGGATAAATTTTATTTATAATTTAATTGGTGAGGCTACTATTCATTTTTATGCTTTACTATTAATAAGGATCATATTACTATTCCAAATGTCCAGTTACTATTTCATCGGTATAGGTTCTATAAAAATTAGAAATACTTATTATTTCATTAACTATTAATTTATAAAGTTTGGATTGTGTTCATAAAGTGATTTTATGTGATTTATAAAATATTACATAATTATATGAAGGGAAATTCCATTGATATAACTTTGGTTCGTTACAGATGTAGTGACCCACACTATGAGAGAACCTTGTAAATCTTACATGCTTTACTTTAATTTTTAATCAGTGCATGCTTGTGAGTTTGTTACATAAAGATGATAAGGATAATAACTCTATCAATATTTGAGGGTTAATTTCAATAGAATTAAAATTTTTAAAAAGACCACCACAGATTCACCCCCCATCTTAGTGGTTCTCACAATCCTAAGAAACATTAATCGATATCAGAGCCATGGTTCACATGTTTGATCCTTATCATAGAAAATATAAAATAAGTAAATAAAAGATGTATTATTACAATCAATGGAAAATTTTATCATGTTTATAAAAATATAATGCTACCCTATATTATGTATCCTGTCTTGGAGGTAATTGATGAAGCTACAGTTGGGTTTCCACCAACTGAGAACGATTCTCCAATGACATTCACTAACCAAAGAAATCATGAGGTTGATAAGAAAATGAGAAATTTTATTCTTATGTATTTTGTTAGATAGATTTTATATAAAGATGATGGGTCTTATAAGAGATAAATAATATTGGTACAAATGAAAAAGTATCTTTGAAATAAATATCAAAGTAAAATAAAAAAAGCTACAAATCTAGCATAACATGTTCGAATCTATTATAATAGAAAATGATGAAACTATTGATGAGTAATCCACCATAATTAATGAAGTTTTGAGAAACTTAAGAGGATTTAAATTTGTCTTGGAAGATTCTACCATTGTTAATAAACTCATTAGAAACTTCCCAAATGGGTTTGACTCTAAATTTTAGACATTAGAAGATAAATATGATTTATCTCTTGATGAATTATATAATATTCTTATTTTGTATGATATGATAAAATATCAAACATTAAAAAAATAATATCTAGTATGAAATGAATTTTTAATCTATGAGAAAGATTAAAATCTAAGATATAGATATTTTTAACCTCAGTGATTTAAAATATAAGAAAGATGATTAAATGACTAAAAAATTCATGTCTCTTATCTATAAAAATTGTCAAAATAGGTAGAGGAAAACATGGATTCAAAATGCCACTTAAATTTTATGAGTGTGGAGGAATTGGTAATTTTTTTATGAATTATCCTAATAAGAAATTTGGAGAATAGGAAGATGATTTTGAATAAAAAACTTTGTGGAAGAGGTAGATCAAAATTTTCAAGGATGGTAAGAAATATTTTTGAATTAAGAAAAATATTTCCATAAAAAATAGAATAAGTTTATTGATTAAGAAATTTGAATATGAATATAATAAAAATAGTTATTTGGAAAATAAAAATATAGATAAGTTCATAAATTTCTTTAAGAATGTTGATAAAAAGTAATATTACTCAAAAATTGAAGAAGAAGAAGTTGAAGAAACTTACTGATGATATCAGATAAGATCAGAACTTGTGGAATGTCTTGAAAAAACACAAAACTCAAGAAAGAAATCATAATAATGAATAAATAAGGTTTTAAAAATAATGTTGAAAATAAATATATTCTTAAAATAATATGCATGCATTGTAGAGATTAATAGCCTCAAACTAAAAGTTAGATAATAATGAAATATGGTGGAAGATATTACTAAAATAAATTCTAATATGTAAGGTGAGGTATTTTAAAAAAATAATGGTTTATTGAAGTTTAAACTAATTTAAGAAATATGAATGAAATTTTCAATAAGGTTTCATAGGTTAAAAAACATATCGAGCTACTAAGATATCTCTTCCCCAAAATCATGTGACATCCTTACCCACTTAACATAATAGTTCATCTAAGGCGTATAACCAAAAAGGTGTTAAAAAAATTAGGAAATATTGGATTTATAAAGGATGTTGAAAACACATCACATCAATAAAAGTTAAAAATAACATCTGTAAATAATATCCACCTCGTCAGGAGGAAATGAATGCAGAAAGATGTTTTAAACCTTAAGCTTCTATAGAGAAAACTAATTATACATAAGATTGAGATTTTATGGATTTTATTGGTGTTGTGGAATTTATGGTAAAAACTATTATAACTATTGTTGAAACATGTATCTCCCTAGAAATAGGCTTAAACTAAGGGGGGTAAGTAGTGGAATAAAAGAGAGTAACTTTCCAAAGATGTAAGAAGAAATAAAGGCTAAATCACTTGATGTTAGAAAGTTTCCAATATATAACTAATTTTATTGCCTAAATAAAGCTTGTGGAATACATGAAAAATCAGTTAACTTTGATAAATAATTCTTGATAACTCTTTTGGGAAAAGTTTCCAATGCTACGAAAGAAAAGGAGGCAAGAAAGAAGAAAGTTAAGGAAATATATTTTATTGTTTAGACACATATAAAATCTAGAAAAAGGATCAAACCATGTATTCTTGATAGTGGTTTTTCCTCACAAATAATCGGTGATATTAATATCTTAAAAGACACCTAAAAACATGAATAATTAGAAGTAAATTTTAGAAATGATATTTCCTTAAAAATCATAGGATTAGGAACTACTGACATTGAATATTAGAAACTAAAATCAAAATAAGTTTTTTATGTTTATGGTCTCAAACACAACTTACTAAGTGTTAGATAACTTTTTGATGATGATAAGAAATATATCCTCAAGAAATATTATTGTATCATCAAAATCATTAAAGATGAATGAATTTTTACTAAGTTAGAAAGAACCAGTGTAAATATTTTTTAGATTATATAACTTTGTAACTCATGTTACTTAAGTATGGAGGATAAAAATAAGTTATGGAATTAAAGACTTGGGAATCTTGTCCATAAAAGTATTTGCATGGTTTTTAAGAAGATTTTGTAAGAAACCTATCATAACAAAATAGTAAATATGATATTATTTTTATAACTTGTTTTCAAAATAAAATTATAGTTAAAAGGTATTGATTTTGAAGAATGTTTTTCCCTTGTTACAAGTATGGAAACTATAATAATTTTCTTGGAAGTTGTTGCATATCATTGTTATAAAGTCTTTCAGATGGATGTCAAGTCATATTTATTAAATGGAGAAATTTAACAAGAAGTTTATATTGATAAACCTAGTGGGTTCTTACTTGATAAAGATGAAAACATGGTGCTTAAGTTGAAGAAATCTCTTTATGATTTAAAATAGGCTCATTTTCTATAGTACTCTAACTTGATAGTTACCTAAAACATATAAACTTGTCAAAATGAAAATTTTATAGAAACATGTATGTTAAGGGATTTATAATATATACTCTTATTTTCATTTTTTATATTGATGATATAATTTTTTTATGTGAAAGAGATAAATCTAGTAAATATTTTTCTAAACAAATAAAGAAAAACTATAAAATATTAATGATTCAAAAGTAAAATTTCTTTTTGGTATTATAAGTTATACATAAGGAACGATATATCTTTTTTCATGGTAATATTATTATAGGAATTTTCTAAAAAAAATGGAATAGTGAATTCCAAAAAAGTTTGTAATCTAATTTATGATTTCATGAAAAATAAGTAAAGATAAAGATAGGAAAAGCATTAATCAGAAAGACTTATAAAAATTAATAGGAAGTTTAATCTATCTTACATATTCAAGGAAATATAATGTTTATGTTGCTAGATTATGTTCAATATGTAAAATATATCCTAAGTAATCACACATTTTTGGTGGATAAAATAATAATCAGGTATATTAAAGGAACATAATCTTATGGATTGTTTTATAAAATAAGTTAAAACATGAAATTTATTAAATAAATTTATGTTTAATGGGGTGGATTTTATAATGAAAGAAAATCAACACCAGGAGGAGTCTTTTTCTTGGTAGAATATTGTGTGATCTGTCATAGTAAGAAACAATTTTATATTACTTTAAGCATAGTGGAAGCAGAATACATTGTTGTCACACATGATTTTACATAGGTTATATTGATGAAAGTCCATCTAGATGATTTGATAGTGAAGGTTTATAAACCATTTAAGATTATTTGTGATAATCAAAGTTCCATTTATATTTTCAAAACACTGTACAATATTCACGATAAAATCTCATTGATATAAAGTAACATTTCATAAAAGAGAAAGTTTATGCATGTTATTATTTGGTACATTTTAAAAAAATTATCAAATTATATATTCTTTTTACCAAAGCTATGATTATGGAAATATTTGAATAATTGAGGCAAAAACTGCATGTTTAGCCTCCAACCAAGGCTTCCTAAAGTTTTTAAAAAATCCTCACACCATTCTTTGGATTATTTTTTCAAATGGGGGAAGTAGATATAACTTTTTAATAAGTAGAACACTTAATTTTTTAAATCTAAATTTTTTGTTATCATAAGATGTGGGAAAAGATAAAATTAAGGGGTATTTATCTTAACATGGCCCCAAAATTTCTTTTCATAAAGGGATGAAATTCCTTAATAAAATTTCTTTTTCTAATAATTTGGTTTTGGGAAATTATCTCTGATAAAGGTTTTTGTTTGATAAAAGTTGAGAAATGTTGAGAAAATGAGTTATTAAAAAATGAAAAAAGTTGTTGCAAATATCACTGAAAAATTAAAACAGGGAGATTAAATATCCTTTATGATGTTTTGTATCAAATTTTATATTTTTTCAAAACATATCATGTTATTAATTTTTTTGTTAAATATGTGAGAAATATTTATAGAAATTTGTTAAAAATATTTTCTTATGAAGATCTAGAGGTGGTGAATGAAGTTTTTACTTAACAATGTTAAGAAAACATTCCTCAAGTTAGATGATGTTATGTCATTCATCAGTTCCTAACATCATGATTATTATCATGATCCAAACTAAACTTTTTTATGTTTATAAAAAGGGAGAGAATTACAACTATGTTACTAGAGTAAGATCACCAGACTATTGTGATCAAACAAAGATGTTGTAGTACGAATTCCAGCATCTCGAGATGCTAGATGAAACATAGATGATGTTATGAGATAGACAGAACATAATGTTATCATATAGACTAGGGAGGTCATTTCTAATAATATGTTTCCATGAATTTCTCACTATTGAGTTTGTACATAGTTATAAACATTTAATTAGTATAAAGGGGGAAATAAGTAAAAATATGTGAGATGATTTATGTTCGAGTGGTAGTATAAAGTCAAAGCTATAATACCATATGGAAAAAGATATTATAACCAATAAAAGGGAGAAATTATTTTATAAAATAAGTCTTTATAAGTTGTAACAATTTTATTGTACATCAACAGATTGAGTGCACAGGACAGAGGAATGTGGATTTTACTGGATAGATAGTTTTTAAAAAGTTAAGTGGAAAATTTTATTGTAAAAGTGGGTGACTTATAGAAAACTTAAATAGTGATTTTAAATTAAAATATCATGTATAGAGTGATTTATACATGGTGTTTACTTACCGTAATATTTTTATATTTATGAATCCACTATTTTATGGTAATTTACATATATTATTTTTCATATCAAAATCTTATAGAAGTTCCCAAGATACAATGAGAACCTTGAGATACTAGGACATTAATCGTAAACATGTATCTTATGGTATAGATACATTATTTTGAATAGAGATGTATGATGTATGAATTTTAGGTTTTGAGGGCATATAAGCATTGATAATTATTCTCATGAAGCTCGTGCTTGGTGATCTCTCATAGATGATATCATGATGACTGACCCACCAATATGAACACCACTTGTTTTAGGTGTCATTGGTAGTTCATATCTGAAAAAATGTGTAATGGTCTCATGACTTGAGATTATTATCAGTGTATACCATTTGATCACATACTTTGATTCAAGGAAAAAACTATGGCATTGAAGTCATAGTGAGGAAGCATGCTTTGGGTGCATCTTTGTTGGTATGAAATTAATGGAATCATCAAGAAAGAGTTTGTATGTTTCGGTAGGAATCGATATCTTGGTCCTAGTTAACCAGGATGGTATTACCTTTACTAAATCAATGTTCATGGTAGAAGAAGGTACGCCCATACAGTAATTTCAATGAATAATAAATTAAGAAAGGATGATGAAATGAAGTGTGTATTCTGATTTATGAGATATCACAAGACAAAGAGATTATATTACACATCATGTATTTATAGTATGGTTGTTGTTTATATAAATACTCCTTATCTCTTTAGGTCCCTTGATGGTTTTTTATACTCCACTCATGGTTTGTAAATAGTATTCACTACTATCGAGATAAGGGTCTCGAGGGTCAAACACTAAGAGTATTCAAAATCTAGCCTATTCTGATGAATAAGAGTTTAGGAAATTGTGGGACCCATAATGGGGTCTAGGAAATGTCCAAGGATATATGATCTCCATAGAATAAATAAATTCATACTATTCAAGTTTCAAATAATAAGTATTTAATTTATTTATAAAAAATATTTACAAATATTAAATCAAATAAAAGGAAAATATTATTCAAAAAATATTATTTTAATATTCAAGGTTCATTTAATATTTGTTGGAATGTCGAGTCGATTTAATGACTCACTTTTATCACGTAATATATTTTAATATATTCTAAGTGATAAAAATATAAATGATATATATGACTCGCTAAAGTAGTTAGTAAATATTTTTTACAGTTTATTTAGTGGAAAATTAATATATTGGAGAAATTAATACCTTTCTAGGTCTTTTGTATCACATTATATAAATGAGGAGAGGCTCTCATGTAGGTAACTATTCATTGCATAGTGGATGAGACCTTCTCTCTCCTCTCCTGCTTCCTAGAGAGAGAAGCAGATGATATAAGCTTCAATCGAAGTTCAAATTCCTGAATCGATGGATTGTTGATGCAGAGATCATAGGGACATTGAAGGTGTGGTAAAACCATTATGCGTGCATGATGAATTTGATAATAGATGCTCCTACAAACTTTTAAAGCATGTCTAGACAATATGGGGGAATTGTATTTGGTTCCTTCGAGCAACGGTCATCAGTGACAAAAGGATTTCAAGCACAGCTTCAAATCCAAAGTGGTAATTCTTTTTTTATATTTTTTCTTAATTTATTTGCATGAATATCCTTAGGTTGTAATAGGGAAGTGATTCCCTAGTGACAACGTACTTACGTCGATCACCAGTAAAAAAAATTAATTCTTACTTTTTTAGGCTTCCACTACATACTAGGTACTAAAAATTGGTATCATAGTGATCACATGATGATTTAATATATGGAAAAAATAAATTGGCATCAAAATTTTGTAGAGGGTTTCACTTCGGTCCCCGTTGTTTTTCCTCACTAACTTTTCCCGAACCAACTAGCCAGGCCAAATTCAGCCAGCCACCATAAAATACAAGCCATAGATTATATGTGTGTGTGTGTGTTTATATATATATATATATATATAAATTAAGTTAAAATTTTGAAATAATAAAAAATTAATTCCAAATAATAAATTATAAATTTTTTGAATAATTGAGACTGAGCAATAACATTATATTAATAAAAAATAGAAAATAAAAATATTTCAATTCATTTGACAACCCTTGATATAAATTTATTATAAGTTTAATTTTTTTTATACATTTAATTAATATACATGAGTTTAATATACATGAGTTTAATTAATATACATGAGTTTAATTCGTATTGACTGATCATGATCCATTGATGGATCGGTGAATGTCTTTTATTTTTTATTTTTTTATTTTTTTATTTAGTTATTTCAATGCATAGTTTTTAAAAATTATATAAATGTTTATCTGCATATTGACTTTTGTGTCATTATATGTATAAGGGTATGTGTGCCTATATAAAACCATTTATCTTTATTATGTATTCCTGAGATCCCCTCGCCCGCATGAAATTATTGTGGTATAATGACGCCGAAGATAACAGATAGAGTTTATACCGAGATTTGGCAATGTACCATACAGAAGTTTAATTCATTGGATGGTTGAGTGTTGCAACTCATGTCCCATTTTTAGTGACTTAAGGAGTTTCCTTTAGGGTTTATTTTGGTCCATTATTCACTTAATGGGTCAACTATTAGTATCATCTCCTGATCATGTTGTTTAATTTTATTTATGTGTGGTATATTATCTTATGTATGTATACTTTTTTATACTCAATCGTATAAAATAATAAACAAGCATGCACAGATAAAATGAACATAATGCGGTGAATGTTTTATATTTATTTTATGGTAAGTTATGAGTGAAATCACATATTATGAGATTATCATATATAAAATTATTATATTTATTTAAGTAATAATAAAAATACTCAAAGAAATATTAAGACTCAAATGGATTCTGTCATTTGAATTTGAACAAAACCGGGAGTATGGGGTGATTGTCATCCCTAGTTGAGGGTGCCTCCTACTAGTAGGGAGTTCTTATGAGAGTGATGGATTAAATTAACTAAATATGGTAGAAACAAAGTATTCAAAACTATCTTTTTTCATATTTGATGGTAAAATCATTGAATAAATCAAGTTTATGATTCTTAGAAGTTGGGACTTCACTTAATAGATCAGGGATCCATGAGTTAGTGTGGTTGTTCGGTCAGACGTTGACCTTGAGAATCCCTAAGTAGTGTCATATTCAAAGCTTTCACTATGAGGAGAGGTTTTAGGGATCATTTACACTAGAACACTTGAGCAACTAGGTATTCTAAATCAAGTACTAAGGGCTCCTAGATTTTGATAAAATAGTGGGATAAATTTTAATGATTTAATTAATTAATAATGTTTAATAAGTAATCAATATAAAAGTATTAATCTGATAGATTTTGTTTTTTGTAGAAAATGGAATGAAATACCTCTAGTTTCTACAATTAATTTTAGACAAAGTCAATGTCCTCACTAGCATGATTTTCCAAGAGCAGTATAGGTTCTTTTTCAAATTACTATGACATAGGAAATTCATGGTGAGGGAGTCCTCAATACCTATTGAGCAACCTCATGAAGAAAGTGGTGTAAAATATACTTATAGGATACACATGTATATCACATTTGAGGTTTATATCATAATTATATAATCGATGTCAGATGTGAATTGTGGATACAATATCAGGAAATATAATATTTCACATGTTGTATAATCTCTAAGAAGCTTGCAAGGAGAAGGTGAAGTGAGATATGAATGGATGATGATTACACTATATTTTTTTTAAATTGAAAGATATATTTCAATATTTAAATGCATCCCTTTATCATATCATTTTAAACCATTTACACCAGTTATGTTTAAGATTACAAAATGAATAGTATATAGAAAAATGCTTCATTAACTATTAGTTAATGTTCACCAAGAAAATAAGAACCTAAAGAATGTTTTATTTTTAGCTCTTATGGTGATTGAGTTGAAAGTCAAAGTTAAAAGTCCAATAGAAAGCGTGATTCCAAAGGAACCTTTTCAACTTCCTTTAAATAAAATAGTTTAGTCATTATATAGGAGGTTATTTTATTCAAATATTGTGTAATAAGCCTATGGAATTTTAAATGATACGAATTAAATTAAATAATCAAGTAATCGCTTCTTATTCAGAAATATTTATCAATTATAAGTAATATTTATATTTAACTTCTAGGATATTGATACAATATGAAGTAAAGTTTGTTCTCCAAGTGGATGAGAAAGGTTTATTCTTAAGTCGGTTGTGAGAAGTACACAACTACTAATTTCCAAAATTAGTGATTATAGTTGAACTTTTATTAAGTATAACGAAAACATTTATCTCACGTGTCCTTTGAATACAAGGAGACAATATTCTAGTTGTGGAATAAATGTTGTTTTATACTCAACTAATGGTTTAATAATTCTTAAATCATTGGTAATACCTAATAAATATAAAATATAAGACTCATTTATACCCATATGTGGAAAGATAATTCTATATGAAGTAAAAATAAAAGTAATTTTCAAGTATATACATAGTATGGTATTTAAAATCTATAAAGCCCCAACCCATTTAGGTTCTAATGATAGGGGATGAATCAGTGGTATAATTGTTTTATGAATTTTTATCCTTTTAAATTCAACCTATTGAACCTTTTAAGGTTCTTGATCAACTTATTAGTTTCACTCAAACTCACCTCATGTGCAGTAGTAAAAAATAGAGAGTTGTACACAATATTTAAAAGGTTCGACAATGAAAAGGCCTGCTCTTTTCCATGATGGTTAGACACCCCAACATAGATTATCTTCAATATCTCCATAAGTTAATACAATTACTTCAGTTCCAACTGAGAGACTCTATTTTCTTTTGTCTCCAACTAAAAGGATTCTTACTTAGGCTCCAACTGAGAGACTCCTTCTGCTACTAGCTTCAACCAGAAGACTCTAAATACTCTCAGAACTAACTGAAAGGCTTTATCTTTGTTGAATAATTTGATCCAATTAAGGTTAATCATTGATCTTTCTCAATGATATTATAGGATCTGACCTCCTCGAGTACTTACTCAAGAACTTCAATTGTGATGGTATCGAGACTCCTTCTAGACTTGGTGAAATATAGATTCTCCTTCTTCAAATTCTTGGGTACATGTAACCACATTCTTCAAGAATTGATCAGATTTGGCTCACACTGAAAATTCCTCTTGCGGAATGGATTCAAGGTGTATATACTATTTTTTTTATATTCCATTACATGTATGCACATATCTATACACAAAACAATATGGTTTATAGGTCTCAATTAATTCCATGATTTAAATTCTATTCTAAAACCTTAATTAAATGTGTTACGAATTTAAACACATTTAATTTATTCTTACTTAAAATAATAATACCTGAATGAGTGCATTATATTTCTCAAATTAAATACTTAGATGAATGTGGGTATTCTTTATCTCTCATTTTAATACCCTTTAAACCATGGAAAATTTTCTTTTCCTTATGCAATGAATACCCAAGGGGTATTATTCTTCTCACATGGAATTTGTGAATATAAATGGATTACCTAGAATTCATGCATTCATTCATGCTCATGCTGTCTTCATGTACAACATATCAAACTCATTCAAATCTTAATCACCCAAGAGACTCTGGTTTTATTCTCCTTCTCACTCTTGCTATAAAATACCCAAAAGATTAGGTTCCATCATTCAAAAATCATCTTCAAAATTCTCAAAGCCTTGGGGATTCCTATTTCATCATACAAATAACAATATTTTTGCCTCACATATTTAATACTATATCTCAAAATAGATACCTAAAGACACAGGCATCATCTACTTTGTGTGGCATCGCCTATTATTAAAGTAGTATCACAAATACTATAAATACTTGGTCTTTCCATTTTTTATCACACATGTGGCTGCCTACATGTTAACATGCATGCATCTCAAAATCCCAAATATCTTGGGTTCTTTGTTCTTCACACAGTGCATTCGTTTTGAAAACTTGTGGCTCCACATCTCATGGTATCTAGATAACTTCACTCGATTTTCTTACATGAAATACAGATTTTCATGCATGTCTCGTTTCAATCATCCCTATGTATCAATCTTGGAATTTATCTCATCCAATAATATTCGACTTTATTAGGTGACCATCACACTTTGGGTTCCCTGTTTATTCCTTGAAATGCATAGAAAACATGTGCAAAGCATATCCCAGATTCCCTCGAAATTCAGGAAATCATGAGTGGACTTTAGTTAAATCTAGTGTATATGGACATAATCTTCCTGACCACAAAAATGAGGTAAGATATACTAAAAACCACCCTCGAACATGGATGGAGGAAGAAGTCCACCCAGAACAATCCGAAAGCTCAAATGATCTATATAATGCAGTGTAGGAAATGTCTAACTTTATTAAGTTGGATGAAAAGTGCACCCTTTTCTCACATCCCACATCGAGATGCTGATTAGAATTCCACTACCATAAAACTCAGCACACTCCATCATCCAAACAATATTCATGAATCCCTCAGGTACCACCCCATACCTAACCTCCTTTATATCATGTCACCCCGTATGGTGACACCACTGCATGTGATCCATGAAATCTCTGTGAGGGTGCTCCTCTCAGTAGGTCAATGACTTTCCCGACATTTTTTCCCCATTCATAGTCAACCTTTGAGTCCCACAAATGGTTGGGGTTGATAAAGCCTTATCTTCTTTAGTGTCTGTCCATATTTCTTTAAGTAAATACCAAATAAAAATACTTATGAAAAATATCTAAGTAGATAATAGAAAATATACCAAGCCATCTTCTCAAACACCAAAGGGTTATCTCTTCTCTTATTCATATGTTAATACATTAAAACAAAATTCAATGGATTCTAAAATTCATCATGAAATGACTTTTTTAAGGAATTATCTTATGTTAAAATACTTGAAAATTTATTAGAACATGTCTTTGAAATTTGAGATCACTTCAATAATATTATAATTTATCATGTAGAATTTTCCAAGAATAATAATAGAAAAACCATTGCTATGAATCTATAATAATTCTCAAAGTATCACCACTTCATCAAATATTGATAAATCATTGAAAATAAATTCAATCACTAGTCCCAACAATATCCCCCTTCTATTTTTTTTCAATCTATCTTCACATGATAATAATTCAATATGTGTGCTCAAAAACATTCTCCATCTTTTACAATAAAATGTAATGGATAAGTGGTGGATATTCTCATATCATATTTATTATCAAAATTATCTTCCAATATTTTAAATGAAAGGGATAATATCACATGATACTTAGAAATGATCCTTTAGCTAATCTACTCTAAGTCTATATAGGAAAACCTGGTGTAAAAAACAAGACTGAAATAACCAAGAAAGTGTAATTTTTCCATAATAGATACTCACATGTGATATCAAACTCAGATTTTCTCAATTATCAATAAGGAGATTTCAAATTCCAAATTTTTCAATGAAATGAAAAATTCTTCACACTTTAATAAATACATTAGAAATTTTAGGTGCACAAGAATAAGTCTTCCTTTTTCATATTTTCCCATCAACCAAACAATCTCCCTTAATGAATACAATTAAGGAAAAATGGATTGAAGTGTGATTGTAATACCTCATGTCTTATAAAATCTACCCCTCAATGGATTCACTCATCTGTATCATCATGTAAATTAATGAAATACATAATGAACAACATTTCTCATTCAATTCCTTGTATGTTAGCTTATAAAAAAATAGGGAATAATGAGGAACCTCTTATTTATTTAGAGGAAACATTCAAGGTGAGAGTTTTCTCTCATACTTGGTTTCTTATTCTTTCCAAGATTATCATGGGAAGTTCTTTATTTCTTGTTTAAATTATTCATAGATTGTTTATATATTTTCTTCCCATGGACTTCTTTTTTTTAGAATAACTTTTCCCACCACCTTCATGGCTAGAAAAAAACTATTTACAAATTTGTATCCTTTTCCACAAAAATTATTGATGTGGGTGCTCATATTCTGTTGCTTGATACACCCTTTATTGTGGTTCTCTTTCATTATCTAAAAAATTAAGCCTATTTTTCATCTTAATAGTCATTTTTCCTAGATAATACATTTCATTATAATTCATATGAGTAGAGTGTCTCCTAATGGATTTTTTACACTTACATGCGTTCCTAAAATTGAAATTCTTTTCCATGTGACCAAGGTTAGAAAAAATGAAACATTTTCCAAAAAAATCATACCTCTTTTGGTCTCTCCTTGATTGAGTCGATGACATTAATGGAGTTATTATATCATCTTTGGGCTTGTTGGATTTAAAACAACAACTCAAGATGTTCCCAAATCTTCCACAATAAAAAATATTTGGTACTTTCATCTTTTGTGGGATAATTCTCTAGATAGTGCATAGAAAAAAAGTTTACTTCCAAATTTCAGATATGGGTTCCTTTTTATTGTCACACATGTTGATACAACTTTTGGACAAATCTTTATTTTCTCTCTAGAGGTCCTCAACTTCTCCTCAAGATCTCTTATTTTTATATCATTCTTCTTCAACTCCTTCTCAATAGCCATTTTCATTGAGTTGAGATTAAAGGCCACTTCTTCTCTCCTCATTATTTTATTTTCCAAGTTTATCTCTTTGACCATTGAATAATAAACATCATGAATGATTGTCTGTTGATATTATTTTTGATTGAATGATCATTCCTTGGAATAAAATTTTGATTTTGTTCTATCGTAATCACCACAATCATAACTATTTTTTAGCTTAATGTGAGAGTCTAAAAGAGTACATTATTTCTCCACAAGAGGGTTAGAATCAAAAATAATACCAGGTTCATATTTTACCTTGATTGGAGAGAAAAACTTCTAGGATGGATTCTTATTCTCATGAAAGGAAAGAAGATTGATTTCATCTCCACTCATTAGATTCTTGGTAGGAAATTGTTTTCCTTCCTTCTTCATTTTACCACTTTTGAAATTTCTTGAAAGAAGGGAACTGATATCATTATAATATTCATTAGATTACATTCTCAAAAATTCTTTGATCTTTAGAGTTGACCTATTATATGATACCACTTGTAGAACCCCAAGATAGTTAGGTTCCACTGAGAGGGGGTTTGAATCTATGGTATCATTATTTTATTAATTTTTATATATTTAAATTCAACCTCCTGAACTTGTTAAGGTTCTTGATCCACTAAATAGTTTCTATCAAACTCACCTTGAATATAGTAGTAAAATAAGAGAGGAAAACACACAATATTTATAAGGTTTGAAAATGAAAGGCCTGCTCATTGACATGTTGGTTAGACACTCCAACATGGATTATCTTTACTATCTCCATAAGTGAATACAATTTCTCTAGATCAAACTGAGAGACTCTATTTTATTTTGGCTTCCACAAAAATATTTCTTACTCCAGCTCCAACTGAGATACTCCTTCTACTCCTAGCTTCAACCAGAATACTTCAATGGATCCTGGGACCAACTGAAAGGATTCACCTTTGTTGAATGCTTTGATCCACTTCAGGTTGATATTTTATCTTCCTCTATGAGCTTGTAGGATCTGACTTAATCATATACTTCTTCAAGAACTTCTATTGTTCTGGTCTCAAGAATCTTTCCAGATTTGGTGTAATCTGGATTATCTTTCTTCAAATTCTTAGTTACATGTAATCACCTTCTTCAATAATTACAAAACTTTGGCTCACTCTCAAAATTTCTCTTTCATAATGGATGAAAGTTGTCTCAAAATGATCTTGAAATACATTTTTTTATATTTCATCGCCTTCATGCACATATTTATATAGAAAACAATATGTTTCATGGGTATTAATTAATTCCATGATTTAAATTCTCATTTAAAACCTCAATTAAATGTGTTATGAATTTCAACACATTTAATTTATTATTAATTCAAATAATAATATCTCAATGAGGATTTTATATTTCTCAAATTAAATACCCAAAATAATGTGGGTATTCTTCATATCTCATTTGAACGCCCTTTAAACCGTGTGTATTTTTCTTTTCCTTATGCAATGAATACTCAAGGGGTATTCTTATTTTCACATGTAATTGGTGGATAGCCACAACTTACCTATCATGAATTCATGAATTCATGGCCATGTTGTCTTCATTTATATAATCTCATAATCATTCAAATCTCAATCACCCAAGAGACTGGGGTCTATTTCTCCTTCTCACTCTTGATATAAAACACCCAAAAGACCAGGTTCCATCATTCACGTAGCATCATCAAAATACATTAAGACTCAAGGATTCCCATTTTATCACACTGAGGACAATATATGTGTCTCACATGTATAATAATGTATCTCAAAATAGATACCCAATTACTTGGGTATCATCTTCTTCATGCGACATCGCTAATTATAAAGAAAGTAACATAAATACCCAAAAGACTCGAGCTTTCCCTTTTTGATCACATCCAAAACTCCATGCATGCTAACATGCATGCATATAAAAATCCTAAAGATTTTATCTTATCTGTTATTCACATAGGGTATTCATTTTGAGTACTAGTGGATCTACATATCATGGGATCTTGATATCATCACTTGATTTTCATGCATAAAATATGAAGCTGCATTCATGCCAAATTTTGATCATCCCTATGCATTAATCTTGGTGTTTTTCTCATCTAGGAATATTCAGCTTCATTAGGAAACCATCACACTGTGGATTCCCTATTTATACATGGAAATGGATGTAAAATGTGTGCAAAGTGAATCTTAGATTAACCTAGTATTCAGGAGTTTATCAATGGACTTCGGTTAAATTTAGTGGATGAGGATAAAATCTTTATGGCCTCAAAAATGGTGGACAATCCACTAAAAAACACCCTAAAATGTGTCTAGAGGATAATTGGACAACTCAGATGAGTTATTTCGTGTGGTGCATGAAATTTTTAGATTTTTAAGTTAGACAAACAGTGTTCCCTTTGCCCACATCCCACATTTAAATTCAGCTCAAAATGTTGTTTTCATAAAAATCATCACACTCCATCAGCTGGACAATAGTCCTGAATCCCCCAGGTTCCGCCCCATAACTGACCTCCTTACTATTATGCAGTCCCGTATAGTGGCACCACCGCATTTTCTTCATATTCTCGTTATGAGTGCACTTCTCTCTGCCACTCGCTGGCTTGGATGGGCATGTTACCATAGTCATGGTTGACCATTGAGTCCCACATAGAGTAGGAGTCGAGTATCCCTTGGCAAGTTCAGTGGCTAGCCATATTTTTTTAAATAAATCCCACATAAAGATACTTAAGAAAAATATCTAAGTAGAGAGTAGAAAACCCACCAATCCATATTCTCAAATTCCAAAAGGTTATCTATTCACCTTCTTCACATAATAATTTATTAAAACACATGACATATGCTTCTTCAATTATTCATGAAATCACTATTTGCATGGACTGAAATTGTGGTAAACAATGTGAAAACTTCTTAGCACATATCATTGACATTTGAGATAACTTTAACAATTGTCTAATTTATAATGTAGAATTTTCCATGCATTATAATAGAAAAACCAATGCTATAAATCTATAACAATTCTCCAATAATCACCACTTCATCACATATTGAAAAATAATTGACAAAAAATGAAATCGTTGGGACCAATATAATCATTAGAGTTAAATACCTAACTTATAATTAAAAAAATTACTTATTTAGTGTTAAAAATAGATTCCTTTGTTAATAAAGGTATGATACAAATCTTATGGAATTAGTTCATCTAGAGTTTGTGAATTATTACAAGGATAATATAGAGGTAAACTTTTATGCTTCATAAGAATACTTTAAGAGTATTAATGAATGTAAAATTGAAGTGTGTTGTATGCATGGTTAGAAGATATTAGTTACTTAAGGCCTATGTACCAAATAATGTTTTGACCAAGCATTCATCAATGATTAAAATGTAGTGTGGATCAATTTCTAAATACAAATTTCCTTATATACATCAAATCTATGATGTTAGTAAGGAGGATCCAAGATGAATCTTACATGTAAACATTGATCATTAAAATGTATTATGGATTAATTAATAAACACACACATCCTTATACACATGAGATTCAATATATAAGTAAAGGGAGAATCATTGTTAAGGTTCATTAGAATTGTATAAACTTTTATTATTTTTCAAGAAATGCATGGAAAATAGTGACTTTATCCCATAAATATATGCCAACTATAATGAAAAATGGATATCATATGAGTAATATTATGATATAAATCCATTATTTCATGATAATGTGTGTTTAGATGCAAATATTTTGTTAGGATATAAACAAAATTTCTTTAAACAAAACACAATATGCATCTGAAAGTCGTTATCCAAAAGTCTTCTATGAATATTATTGAAATACCTATGATAGAAAATTTATATTCAAATTATATAATATATTTATATTAAAGAGTGCACATATTTATTTAATATACTTTGAGTAATATTGACTTGGATTTAGTCAATTCCTGAGATGCACAAGTGGTTGGAATAAGAAAAAGTTCAACAGGATCATGTAGAAAAAGAAATGTTCCAAAGAAATATACTACATATGAAGGATAAAACCATGGTAATGGTTTTACAGTCACCATATCTAGTGATAAGTTAATCATTTAGAATAAAAAATCCTAAAATCAGTATATGAAAATTATATAAAATTGAAAATATCAATTAAATTTAAATATTGGATTATCTTTATCAAAGTATAGGGGATTATTATTTTGAATATCATAGTGGGAATTTATAGAATCTCAAGACTTTTAAAAAAAATTATTACATGATTTTTAAACAATTATATCGAACAAGTATAATCCCAATGATCTTGAGTCCTAGTGTCTTTGGAATACTAGGTTCATATTACATCAAATAAAACCAAAAAAAGTCATCCTTAATTTATTATCCATAGTGAGATATTAAAATTCATTTGAGCTCCTAAAACTGCAAGGGATCACATGGGGAATACATGAAACAAAGGGGTAAGCCAAAAAACCTAGTAAGTGAATAAACATGATAAGGAATAATAATATGTGAGTTAAAGGTGTAATATGATATTATAAAAGAGAAGGTAAATGAGTAATCAAATGGGGACATAACATAAAGATAATGGTATAAAAATATCATGGTAATATGGGAAAGTGAATATGATATAAAACATGACTTAAAGATAAGTCAAGGATAATTGTAAATAAAACATCACATGGTGGATAGATTCCCATAATGGATTAGGTCCACTCCTTAATCCCATACATTACATATCATGAGACTAAAACATTACCCAATACATTGGAGGGAGGACCACCCATCACATTCATTTCATTTACAAGAATATTAATAACACATAATGATATCAATCATAAGTAATGAACATAATAGTTACACGTGAAAAAAATGTGTTGCATAATCTTGTCTCATAACATAATAAAAAGAGATTCCTTAAAGAAGGCATTTGAGAAATAGTCATAAGGTGTGTATTACCCCATAAAAGTAAGGGATAATAATATAAGTATATATGTGATATAGATATGTAAATAATTTATAATCACTCAAAAATGTTAAATAGAAATAAACTGAGTTAGAGAGAGAATGTTCATAACCTGAAGAAAATGGTGAGTTAGAAAGATACATTACCTTGAGCTTGATTTCTCATGTACACTATTTATATTCCTAAATTATAAAATTAAGTTAATTATTTAATTACTTAATGACCTATTTCATTTTTATTATTCCTTTTATTTTACTTTTTACCATGTTATATTCATTTACTCAACCAATTAATTTCACATCGAATGTTTTAACAATAAATAGATCATATATCCAAAATTACTTAAGTAAGCTGAATAAGGTCAAATATATTATTATTTAACAATATTAATAAATGGTATTAATGAAATAATTATCATTTTTATACATAAATTATACTTTTAAAACCAATCATGAAATATGGTTATGAAAAATGAACTATGTTACAATCATGGAGATGGTAGGTCGTACGTAACCATGAGTAACACTTCCATTTTTCTACGATCGTGATGAAAATAAGTTAAGTGTTGTTTTATATTTATAGGATTATAATTATATAATAAATATAATATTATTTATTTAAATACCTTACACATACCATCCATGTTATGCAGTAATAAAAAATAATCACATCGCTTTGCGAGACGGTAGTCTGTCATACACACGAATGATGTAATAATTTATTAAATGGATGGTAAGGTAAGAAATTATATGATATATTTATTTTATATAATTATTAATATATAATTAACATAATATATAAATATAAAATTACTCCTTACCTTTCATTTAAATCATAAGTGAAAAATGAATCACATATCTTTTCGAGGCAGCAGTCTGCTGTTTATAGGAGTGACGTTATCATATTCCCTAGTGATTATAAATTAAAGAGTATGTGATATTATAAATAAATAATTATAATAATTTCATAAATATCATATATAAATATTAAATATATCATCATATCCATCTATAAATAATGGTGATGGAAAAGAGAATTACATCGGTTCGCAAGGTAGTAGTTCGTTGTACAAATGATCAACAGTTTTATTTATCATTTGAGGGAGGATATGGTTCTAGGTAATGAACTTAACATATAAACTTATAAGTATATTAAATATACTGAAATTATAATATTATCATTCTTTAATAATAATTTATTGAGTTTTGAGAAGAAACAAAATAAAACATTTGGTTAAGGACGTTGCCTCTTCTTCAGACAACTTCTTTAGGTTTGCACCAAAATCCTTTCTAGGTTGGATTTATGATCAAACCAAGGATTATAGTATGATGGTATGTAATTAAGGAAGTAATTTAGGTAGTTATTGAAAAAACCAATGGTTTTTTAAGGTGTAAGAACGATAGGAGAGGGTTGGGCTTTTATATGTGGGGGGAGAAGACACACTTGGAATTTTTGAAAGGAAAGAATTACATCCAAATTTTTTACATGCCAAAATGTACAAAAATTGACCATTTAAAAATATCATAATATATAAGGTCTAAATATGACCATTAAATTAGTAATTAAACAATTTTTGGGTCATTTTTAACCCATATATTTTTATTTTAATTGCCTGATAAACCTGTTTTTACCTTAACTGTGGTAAATAATTTTTACTATTTTCACTATTCATTTTGGTAAAAAACTTAGTTGAGAATATTATATAATATAAATTATTATAATTCCAAATATGGAATCCATTTTTTCAAATTCAACTCACATAATTTGTAGAATTTAATTTAAAATTAATCCCATATACGTGTCAAAAAACGGTTTTTCAAGAAATACATTTTTTAAGGAAAAGATGATGTCATATTAAATATATGAAAAGTAATCATAATTAAGTTAATTAAAATTAAAATTTATATATATAATATATAAATTTAATTTAATAATTCCTTTCTAGAGGTTATTTTAATTATTTAAAATGGAGAAACATTATACACTTTAAATCAATTTTTGAAAACATGTGTTTTAAATCTAAAAAATAAACTTATAATAAAATCTAATATAAAGATGATTAAATTATAATTAATTATATTGAATAAAAATAAATAATAATTATAATATTATAAGAATAATGGGACTTTTAAATTAGTTAATTTGTTAAAATAAATGATGTTTTTATCAAAAATTGGTATTTTTTCACTATTTATTAAAAAACAAATATTTTTCAAAAAATATAAAAAATTATCCTTAATTTAATATCAATATACTAACTTTAAATTTTATTTAAACTTTATAAATTAACATTTATAAAAATTATAAAAATTATTTGAAATATTTTCTAAAAAAAGTAATAAAAAGTCATTTTTGAAATAATTTTTTTTATTAAAAAAATTGAGTTCTTATTTTCTAAGTGTTTATAAATACATGTATATTGGGTTGTACCTTTATATAATTTTGATAAAGTTTTTAATACTATTTATACCCTTCAAATTAATGGTGATTTTATAATGATCATATTTAAATAATCATGATTTTTTTTGGTTCGATGTTGCATGTCGCATACGCTATCGAACATAGTTTTCTCTTTTAAAAATCTAGTGTGCTACAGTATTCAAGTGAGATTATACATGGGTTGTATGATTGTGGTACCAATAAGGCTCTATTGGTAATAACAAGTCATTATTTTTAAATCCATTATAATTTTACTTATCATAGAATTTTCAATGATCATTTTATTAAACATTAGATATCAAGACCACCTATCATGAAAGGTGTTTATACAACGCAACCAGAAAGGGATGGTGACACCAAAGAATTCCCATAAGAATTTTAAGTTACTAAAATCCATTTCAATATTTAATTAAGCAACAAGATCATATAATATTCATTTAGAATTATTTTTTTCATGTCTCTATAAGAGTTTTGGGGGAGTGACACTATTTTCCATGTAAAATAAATTTGATAACATATGAAAAATAATTATTAGTCTTACAGTTAGTTGGGACTAGAATGAAAGAATCCCTCTAGATATCATATTAAAGTAGCAACCAAAGTTATGGGGAATGAGATCCATTAAGGTATATCTAATAATTTCTTATAGTAAGTAAAATTATATATACTGACATGGTATTGATAAAATACAAGTAGGAACTATTCAAGAGAGAATTGTTACCAATATCACATGGAATAAATCTCTCTAAGATGACATGTATGGGATATATGAGGAGATTAATGTGGTGAGTTGAATTACATACACTTTTGTTTTTGATTAATCACATATGTTATTCTATGTACTAAATTTGATATTGTCAACATATATTATATGGTAGGAAAATATCAGTGCTATCCAGAATTACTACACGGGAAGTAGTTAGAACTATAAAATTGTACATGAGAGAGTACAAGGGATATGTACTTGGTATTTAGAGAGGAAGGGAAAACAGTTTAATGGGACATAAACTAGTCTTACTTTGGATCAATATGATCAGATATCACAGTCGGGATAAGGTAATGATCCATAGAAGTTAATTTAATCCAATGGTAGCCATATCTACCGATATAGAGTGCATTGCATCTTCTAATAAATCTAATTAAGTACTAAATAATACACAAAAAAATCATTTCTTAGAATCACACCTAGTAATTAAAGTTGTATCATAATATAAATTATGATAATCCTATAACATGTATTATCCAAGATGTCAATTCATGAAATTGGACAAAAGGGATATACTCAGGGATATCATCTACTTAAGAGTCTTAATCAAAGAGGTGAGGTCACAGATAACAGAATATCCACACAGTGGAGATGTGGTAGCACCATGACTATATCCATAACTTAGCAAAACATGAACTTATCATGTGATATAAGAAAATGTTTTTTATCAAGTTGGATCTAGACCAAGTGAGAGTGTTGTAAAAGTGGGGTCCTTAGACCCAACTTAAATAGTACTTTTTTATTACCATATCAAGTATACCATGAGTTAAACATGATGTTTACTTACCATGATAGTGTTGATATTTCTGCATCCACTATTTATATTGTAATTTCCATGGACTATCTATCATATCAAATGGTTATAGTAGTTCACATGCTATAATGAGAACCTCAAGATACTATGAAATTATTCTTAAAAATATATCCTATGGTATAAATAAATTATTATGACTAGACATAGAAGAAATTTTATTGTCAGGTGTTTGGGGATCATAAGTATTAATAATTATTCTTATAAAGTTATCACTTAGTGATCTTGAGTATATGAGATCATGAGGACTGACCTGTCAATAAAAACACCACATGTTTCAGGTGTCATTGGTAGTTCCTATCTGCAAACATGTGTAATGGTCTCTTGAATTTAGATTATTATCAGTGTAAACCATTTGATAAGATACTTTGATGAAAGGAAAAACCTATGGAATTGAAGTCTTAGCGAGGTATCATGTGTTGGGTTCATAATTAGAGGTATGATATTGATTGAATAATCATGAAATAATTTATCAATTTTGATAGAAATGTATATTTTGGTTCTAGTTGATCGGTATGGTAGTTCCTTCACTAAATCTATAGCCATGATAGAAGAAGGTAATTCCATATGGTATGGTTAACGAATAATAAAAAAATAAATAATGATGACACAAAGTGTGCATCCTCCTTTATGAGATATCATGAGACAAATAGATTATATTACATAGCATATGCTTGTAGAAAGGTTGTCATTTATATGAAAACTCCTTACCTCTTTAGGGGCCTTGATGGGTTGCTAGAGTTTACTCCTAGTCTATGAATATTATTCACTGTTATCGAGATAAGGTCCTAAATTGTCACACACTATATATATTCAAAAATAAAGCCTATTGTTAGGACATTGTGGAGCCCACCACAGGGTCTGAGAAATGTTTGAGTATTAAATTAAATTCAAGGAAAATATTACTTGAATGGATGTTATTTTAAAATTCAAGGTTCATTTAATATTTGTAGGAATGTCAAGTCAATTTAATGACTCACTTTTATCATGTAATATATTTTAATATACTACAAGTAAGTGATAAAAATATATATGACTCAGTAAAGTAGTCAAGAAATATTATTTATAGTTTATTTAGTGGGAAATCAATATTTACGGTCAATTAATACATTTTCAGATGTTTTTACATCTCATTATATAAATAAGGAGATTCTCTGATGTAGGTAACTATTCACTACACAATGGATGAGAGCTTCTCTATGTGTTCCAACTTATTAACGATGGAATCAAAGGATTTGATCTTCGATTGAAGTTCAGCTTCATGGATTGATGGATTTTCGATGCGGATATTGATGGAACATTGAAGGCATCATTGAATCCTTGTGTTAGCACCCAAAATTGAATGATTGGCACTCTTTATGTAACACCACAATTTTTTATGAATTAATATTTATTTATTTTTGAACAAATTAAATTTATTTGATAGCTTTGATTATAATCAAGAGGGAGATTTAACAAAACACAATATATTATTACCATTATTATTTAAACATGACTTTTATAACCTAGTTTTTAATATTATATATATGAATTGTAATAAAATTTTTGAAATATTCATTATAATGGTTGTATATAAAAAACCCATTTATAAAAAAAGTACATAATTTTTAGAAATTTTTTTATATGTTTCAAAAATACTATTTTTCTCAAAAAAAAGTTTTTTTATTTATTTTTGTGTAAAATAATAAAATTAATTTTTGAAACTATTAGAAAATTAATTTAATAAAATAAAATATATATTTAAAATCATAATTTTATAATAATTTTAAAGCTATTTTTCATATTTTTCTAAAAATAATAATTTTTCAGTGAACAGTGAAAACACTGGTTTTTATTAAAAAATGCCTTTTGTTTAAAGAATATATAAGGTTATTTTTTATTTCAAAATGGGTTAAAAATTAAAATTAACTCAATTATATATAAATTAATTAAATTTAGGTCATTTTAAACATTTTTATATTGAATTTTGAGATAAAATGTTTCTAAACTTTGGAACATTTTCTCTTGGGAAAACTCATTTCTCATCACGTATGTAGGTTTAATTTTAAATTAAAAATTTTAACTTATATGATTGGAATTTAGAAAAATTTATTCCATACTTTTAATCAGAATAATTTAAATTATCTAATAAATTCAACTTAGTTTTTCACCATAATGAACAATAAAAATAATAAAAATTATTTACTGTGATTAAGGTAAAAATGGGTTTATCGGGTTTTTAAACTAAAAATATAAGGGTTAAAAATGACCCAAAAATTTTCCAACACACATTTTCTGGATATATTTTCAACTGATCTATTATATTATTGTTAATGGTTCATTTTGGATAATTTTTTATGAGAAAAATGTGGGTACAAAGTTTTCTTTTCAAAAATTACAAGTGTGTCACTCATCTCACTTTTAAAAGGCCACCCATTCTCCTATCCTATTAAAACTTAAAAACCCATTTGGTTCACCAAATAAATTTATAAATAAATAAATTAATTCCTTAATCCTATCCTATAAACCTTATTTCAGTCAAAAATCTAACCTAATAATATTTTTGGTGCAAACCAAAAGAAGTTTTCATAAAAAGAGGTAACGCCCCTAACCGAGCATTTTATTTTATTTATTCCTCAAAATAATTCAATCATTATTAAAACATGATGATATAATAACTTAATTATTTTTCATATAATTATATTTTTTATATTAAGAGAATTAAAAATAACCATTTCCTCTTCTATCGAATGGGATATGAAATCATCATTCATGTTTACGGCGGACTACCACCTCAGGAACTAATGTTATTCATTTTCCATAACCACCTATCATGGATGGATATAATGATTTTTTTAAATTTTTATATATTATATTTATGATATTTTTATACTTATGGAATTATTATATCATATATACCTTCATATATTCCATTATGTGGGAATATGATAACGTCGCTCATGTGTACGACGGACTATCACCTTGGGAAGTGATTTAATTCATTCACGCTTTGCATGGAAGGTAATAAGGATGGTTTTAATTAAAAAGAGTAAAATATATGGCATAAAAATGATTCTATAAATGAAATATATTATTTACCTTTATTTATTTTAATCCTTCAAGAAAATGGAAATAATTTTCATGCTTACATGAGGCCAACTGTAACGCCCCGACCCCAGTTACCCAGAGTCGATGCATTAATAAATAACATTGGCATGATCACAAGGAAATCATGTCCTGAAAAACCAACCAATTTATTATTATTGGAAACAAGATTCATGCATATGTTCAACTTTACAACTTTAAAATAAATACAACACTAATTTATTCCATTAGAAACATCCAAGCCTCCTAGATTATGCCTGCAAGTCATTCATAACTAACTTCTTCATATCCTAGGAAAATAAAAAATAATAAAGGGGTGAGCTCAAATGCTCAATAAGGATAATCAATATAGTAGAAGATAACATAAATATCAGGCATGGTGAATAATTGAAAACACATGCCTTTACAAATAATATACATGAACACTTTTATGGCAGTAATATGAGATAAATAAATAATTCCATAATAAAACATAGTCATGGGTATTATACTAGTAAAATAACCACATGAACCATCAATATTATTTTCATAATGAGGGAATTTATAATGCCAGACATTCTAAAACATCTTCTCAAGGCCTCGGCCAAGACGTCTAAAAATTATTTAGGCCTCATCCAAAACCATATATCAAATTGGAAACGCCTCGGCCAATTCCACGTCTAATTGTATCATGAGACCTACCAATGAACTAAGGAGCTATATTGGGCTCCACCCCTCACATAATAAGTCCAATACATTACTCATATGAAAAGGTTGAAAAATGACGCAAACATTCGTATTAAAACTAGCATACGAAATGTCAATACTTTAACTATAAACCATAAATGGTATAAAAATAACACATCCACAGTAAAACATACACAAAACCTTCAATAAAATATGGAAGATTTTTATCATAATTAATCTACTTCAAACAAGTATAAAATCCATCAAAGGATGTTGACATAGATGAAATCAAAACTATTTGACAGAAATATCTCTTTCTTTTTTTGAAATCATTTAAAGTAACTTAATTATGAAAGAAAACATTTATTTTGAAAATATTCTTATAATATTTTAAGGGAATCTTCGATGATGTTATAACGGCGAAAAATAGTTACACCCACCATATAAGTTAAAAAAACATTCTTACCATAATTCTGTCGAAAAGGTCATAAAGTACCTTGTTTGGAAAACGACGGAAAGATTCCTTACAAAAACATATAAGGTAAAATAAGGGTATAAATTAATTTAACCCATTTTCTATTAAATATTAAAAATGTTTGAAATAAATTTTTAAGAAACACGGATGTGGATGATAAAGAGGTCCCAGTAGATACTCAAGTAAAAAACAACCTCGGATAATAAAGAGATTGTGAAATTAACCCTTACCTTGTTCTTTTCCATGGTCGAGGGTAGGTTAAACTCTTGTATAATGGTGAAATAATTTTTATTAAATTATAAAATAACCATATACATTAATATTATATCATATATGATCTTCTAATATTGCTTGGTTAATAATATTTTTACATTATCATCATTTCGGGTGTTAATTGAATCATTTTCCTTTATATTCTTGGTTACATAAGTCATGTTTTTTATGAATATGATGTATTTGACTTATATACAGAAATATATTATTTCTTTAAACATTATTTTTAACCATCAAATTAAAATTAGTCTTGAATGGTTACAATGGGGAAATAAATCTCATTGCGTTCGTGGAGACGGTAATCTGTACGTATGCACGAGCGACAATATCATTATTTTGATTTAAAAACGTATGTAAATAGATGGTATATCATATATAAAGGATCATTAACATGTTATATTTATTATTTACATCAATTATACATCATTATTATACCCATCCAAATAAT
This sequence comes from Viscum album, assembly GCA_963277665.1. NCBI lineage: Eukaryota > Viridiplantae > Streptophyta > Magnoliopsida > Santalales > Viscaceae > Viscum > Viscum album. The sequence goes on along the minus strand of OY728165.1, from coordinate 1,889,167,503 downwards.
AATCTATTTGAATAACAACTACAGCACGATGTGGAGACGGTAAGCCGTACGTACGCACGTATGGTGACATGTCCTTCATAAGATGGATAAAATAATGAATATGGTTGTACCATATTTATAATAACATCACAATATATATAGGATAATGGAGTTATCATTTTATAATGGAAACAACAAATAAAGAGGAAGTGGAAGAAGAAAAGAACTTGAAAGAGGGTGGTGAAATTATTACCTCTTCTTCAGGTTCTTCCTTTTGATTTGATCAAAAGGGATCCTTAGGTTGGATTCCTGACCAAAATTATACCTATAGGATAAATCGATGGATTTTGGGAGGATATTTGGGTAGGGTTTGACCGAACCAAAAGGATTTGGAGGTGTGAAATTAAGAGAATGGGAAGTGCCCTTTTATAAGAGAGGTTAAGGTCACTTTAGGAAAAGCTTGAAATATTATTTTATAATAAAATACTTTTTGGTTTCTAATGGCTCCAAAATGATTTATTTCGAGTATAGGGTGGGTGTGAGAATAAATCCTCTCAACAAATAGGTTTTAGATAGTTTTACATCACCATATTAACTTTATCATTTAAATTTAACTCTTAGTTAAATAGACTGACTTTTACTATGTCCCTTTGTATTTTTATATTATATGGTTAATAAAATTAATATAAACTTCCAAGTGAACCTCAATAGGTTAATTAATGACACATATAATATTATTTATTCCCTTTGGCCGAACCTTATACTTTTAGGAATATTATATCAATCAATAATATATTATTTGTTTTAAAAGCTCAATTATGTCAATTTTGACATTATTTAATAATGTATTTTTGTTAAAGTCATAAAAGAATTATTACTTCAAAAAAATTAGTTGAATCAACCCTAACATGTCATATTAACCTATAAAATTCATTTATGGAATCAAAACGTTCAAATTATATTTATTTTAATATTTATAATATCATTTATTTGATTCATTCATTAATAAGTTAAATACTGCATCATTATTGTGCCATATATAAATATATTTATTTTATGTATAAAAATTATAAATAAAATATCATGATGTAGGAAATATTTTTAGATTTCAAATGACTATTTATAGTTGAATAGATCAATTATATAACCTCATATAAAAATTTTTTTACTAAAAGATATTTGCTTTGGTTATTTTTGTCTTTACATTAGATTATTTAATATAAAATATCATTATCACACCCATGTGGCTCAATGGGGTCCCTAATTTAACCCAAGAATGACCATGGTCGGATATGTGTCATAAAATATGAATAGGACACATGCTGGGGTAATTTAGTATTATTTTAATATTATTTGTTTAACCTTATTTACCGGATTTACCCTTTTACCATGGTAAATAAAATATTTACCGAAGTAATTATTCATAATGTCTAAAATTAAAATTTACCTATTTACACAATTTGGACCTCCTAGTTCCAAATATAGAATTAATTTTTCCAAATTCAAAACAAAAAAGTGGCAGAAATTAATTTAAAATCATTTTCCGTTGTCAAAACAAAAAGCGTCTTTTTAAGAAATAATAACTATCAAAAGATTGACACTTGTTTATGTCCAGTTTAAATGTAAAATTACATACAATGACAAAAATTAGATTAAATGGTAAAAATATAATCTAATTATACTTTAAAACTACTCGATAGTATAATTTATCATTATAAATTATTTTGATTAAAAAAGTTGTTTTTAATTAAAATTTAGTATTTTCACTATTCATCAAAAACTGAATGTTTTCAGAAAAATACCAAAAAGTCACTCTAATCTAATTTTGATATTCTTAATTCAAAAAGGAAGTCTATTTTAACAAATTCAAAACTAATAATTTTCATTTATTAATTTAAAATTTATTCCCGTTGTCAAAACTAAAAAGCGGGTTTTTAAAAAAGTAAAAACTATCAAAAGATTGGTATGTGTTTATGTCAAACTTAAATGTGAAATTACTTATAATGACCAAAACTGTATTAAATGATAAAAATATAATCTAATTATACTTCCAAACCATTCAAATGTATAATTGAACACTATAAATTATTTTGATTAAAAAAGTTGTTTTGAGTTAAAATTTAGAATTTTTCACTATTCACCCAAATATGAAAGTTATAAAAAACACCAAAAAATTATCGAAACTAAATTTTTATGTCATGATTCTAAAAATGATTATTTTTTCAAATTTAATATATAAAAGTGTCAAATATTGTATTTAAAAAGGGTTCGCCATTAAAAGGCGGTAAAATCGCATTTTTAAAAAAATACTTCTTTTATCTAGAAAAAAATAAATTTGTTCTTATATTATATCTAAGAAACACATAATATGGATTCTAAAACTTTATAGAGTATATAAAATTCAAAATTCAGTTTACACTATGCATAACTACTTTTTGAACGGCTAGTTTGGAAAGTTGTGGTGCGCTCAAACTCAGTGTTACGTGTTGTGCAAGTTATTGAATTACTTTGAAAAGATAACATACTATGAAATCTTGGAGTGTTACATTCTCCCATCCTTCAATAAATTGTGTCCTCAAAATTTGAAATTGTTCTTCGGTTAAAAATAGAAAATACCTTTGCAGAAAACCCACATCGGAAATTGGCTTCATAAAATTTAGTCTTAATAAGAGGGAAAGGGAAATGAAAAGTCAATACCAAATTATGATCTATATTAGGAGAACATTGGTGGAAATTAGAGACTCATAATTAGAGGGAAAATGTAAATATTTATAGGGATTGATTGAGGTCATCAATCCCAAACAAGTGTAAAATTGAGGGCCTCAAAGCCATCAATCTATGATGATTTTAAATATCATCAGTTCAATAAAACATAAGGTATCAGGACAATACATTTTTGGTTTTAATATCCCTTAACTAAAGTTTAAGAATTAATTTCTTCATAGAATAAGAGAAAAAAAATATATACTTGATAAGTAAAGTTCTATCCTTTAACTAATTTCTACCACAAACTCATCTTTCACTCTAAAAGATAATAGAACATAAAAATACTCTATTTATCATAATCGTATATGGTTATAAATATTAAAATATACCATTTAAATGAAGAAAAATATTTTTTAATAACCAGGGGCTTCTTGTAGGATAGTGGTAGGTAATAAAGCCTTGTCGCACTTTGGTTGTGGGTTCGATTTCTACAGCTTTGTTCGACGTGACGGGTTATCGCCCGACCTGAAAGTTGACCTTTTCCTAAAACTATAGTATTATAATATTCCAAAAATAATCTTAAGAAATGTTTTAACCTTAAAAAATATTATCCAAAGTTCAAATTAATCCATTCCAACCATTATAGTTATCCAAAATACCTCTGTCCATACTCTCTCTAAAAGGTATCTAAATTCCAAAATCAAAGGTAAAATCAGATTCCCCAAACAAAGTAAAGTTTCTATTATTGTCACATACTGAAAATATGATTACCTTCATCATATTAAAACCATAATGAAAAAAACAATTAATATAGTACAATCCTTATATATATCACATTATTCTTATAACAAGAATATAATTATTGAGTCCAAAAACAAAAATACATTAATTATTCCACTTCAACTATAGTAACATCATAAGCTTGGCCTTTCTCCCTTGACCTTTTCTGAGGTAAGTTTCTTTGGCACTTAGGACATTCATTTGCATAATGACTCGTTTCTCTACAATTGTAACATTCAACATTGACAACAACTTTCTTTCCCTTACAATCACAAGCTTAGCTCCCTTTTTCACCAAACTTGTAACAGACTCGCATTCCTTTTAGGCAAGTACCAGGGTGTTTCTTCCCACAATTATCACATAATGTAAAATCCTTCTTTCCCTTTTTCACTTTTTCTGTCTCTTTCTCCACCTTTCTCTTCTTCTCTTGCTTTACTTTATTGTCATAAGATTTAGAGAATTCATTTTCTGTCTTGATAGCACATGAGACAATATCTTCATATGATGAGAAGGATTGTGAGACTAATGCTTGACAGAGAAATGGTTTTAACCCATCAAATAATCGATCAATATTACTCCTTGGGTTACCTATATAATATACTGCATGCCTCACTAATCTTGTAAATTTAGCTTCATACTTCAAGACATTCTCATCCTCCTTTTATCTCAGGCTCAGAAATTTCCTTTCCATATCTGCTCGATGGTCACGAGGAAAGTATTTTTATAAAAATGCTCTTTAAAATCCCTTCATTCCATATTTTATAATTCATCATCTTCTTTTGTGTTTTGAATCAATGACCACTATTTATCAGCATATCTAGTGAGGTGATAAACTACCATGAAAAATTTTTCCCTTTCGCTACTCCCCAAAGCATGAAATATATTCTCTAAGGAATTTATCCATTGCACAGATACTAATGGATTTGTACTCACATTGAATGTTGGTGGTTGTTTCCTCATGAAGTGTTCTAACATTGATCCTCCACGTTGTGGATAAAGGTGCTCCATACGGGTAAGGTTATTATTCATAACCTGAGTGAGTTGTCCCAGTATGGTAATAAGTTGATCAAAAATAGTTGCATCACCAGCTCCACTATAATTATCTCACGTAGGAGGGAAATACCTATATAGATTATGTGCGTCGATAAGGTTTCCATTTCTTCTACTAGGTTCCATTTCTAAACAATGGCATAAACTAGATTAGTTTATGAATCTAAATACATAATTCCATACTAGTAAAACACATAACATAAATTTAACAATTTATGGATATAATACATAATCATAAAAAATGTTTTCTTTGAGGAATTATATAATCATAAACCCTTCGTAATGGTTTGTAAATAAAATGAGAATTATCCTAAACATATCCATCAGGAGTTTCATAACCAAGAGTGAAACAAGGCCTGTTTTCATGCACCTGTTCCCATTTGAGTCTAGATCAAAGTGGTGTTTTGGGTTTTACCCCTAGGTATATATGTGCTAGAGCTGCCTCTACTAGCTCGTATCCATACAGGTATGTATTTCTCGGAAAACTCACAAAATCTCTACATTACCAAAACTCTAGAAAGTTCTTCTATACTAATCCTCAAAGTTTATCATAGGTTAATGTGCTCTAATCAGATTTTATCTAAATCTAGTTTCTAAGTTTTGTACTAAAATTACTCTGATACCAACTATAACGCCCCGACCCTAGTTACCAAGAGTCGGTGCATTATTACATAACATTGGAATGATTATAAGAAAATCATGTCCCAAAAGACTGATCAGTTTAGTATTATCGAAAACAAGATTCATACATAAGTTCAACTTTACAACTTAAAAATAAATACAACACTAATTTATTCCATTAGAAACATTGAAGCCTCCTAGATTATTCCTATAAGTCACTCATAACTAAATTCTTCATATCCTAGGAAAATTGAACATAAGAAAGGGGTGAGCTCAAACTCTCAGTAAGGGTAACCAATACAGGGGAAGATAACATAAATATTAGGCATGGTGAATAATTGAAAACACATGCCTTTACAAATAATAGACATGAACACTTTTATGGAAGGAATATGTGATAAGTAAATAATGCCAAAATAAAGCATAGTCATGGTTATTCTACTAGTTAAATAACCACATGAACCATCAATATTATTTTCATAATGAGGGAATGTATAATGCCGGACATTCTGAAACATCTTGTCAAGGCCTCATCCAAGACGTCTAAAAATGATTCAGGCCTCGGACAAAACCATATATCAAATTGGGAAAGGCCTCATCCAATTCCACATATAATTGTCTCATGATACCTACTGATGCACCGATGATCTATAGAAGGCTCCACCCATCACATACTAAGTCCAATACATTCCTCATATGAAAAGGTTGAAAAATAACGCAGACATTGGTATTAAAACTAGCATATGAAATGTCAATATTTTAACCATAAAACATGAATGGTATAAAAATAAAACATCCACAATCAAACATATCACAAATACTTTAATAAAATATGAAATATTTTTATCATAATGAATCGACTTCAAACAAGTATAAAATCCATCAAAGGATGTTGACATAGATGAAATCAAAAATATTTGACAGAAATATCTCTTTCTTTTTTTGAAATAATTTAAAGTCACATAATTATAAAAGAAAAATTTTATTTTAAAAATATTCTTATAAGCTTGTAAGGGAATCTTTGATGATTTTATAACAGTGAAAAATAGCTGCACCCGCCATATAAGTTAAAAAACATTCTTACCCTAATTTTGTTGAAAAGTTTATAAAGTACCTTGTTTGGAAAATGACGGAAAGATTCCTTTTAAAAACATATAAGGTCAAATAAGGGTATAAATTAATTTAACCCATTTTCCATTAAATAGTAAAAATGTTTTGAAATACATTTTTAAGAAACACGGATGTGGATGATAAAGAGGTCCTAGTAGATACTCATGTATAAAACAACCTCGGATAATAAAGAGATTGTGAAATTAACCCTTACCTTATTCTTTTCCTTGGTCGAGGGTAGGTTAAAATCCTATATAATGGTGAAATAATTGTTATTAAATTATAAAATAACCATATACATTAATATTATATCATATATGATCTTATAATATTGATTGGTTAATAATATTTTAGCATTATCATCATTTCGGGTGTTAATTGATTCGTTTTCCTTTATATGATTGGTTACGTAAGATATGTTTGTTATGAATAGGATGTATTTGATTTATATAAAGAATGATATTATGTCTTTAAACATTATTTTTAACCATAAAATTAAAATTATTCTTGAATGGTTACGATGTGGAAATGAATCTCGTTGCGTTCGTGAAGACGATAATCCGTACGTACGCATGAGCGACAATATCATTATTTTGATTTAAAAACGTATGTAAATAGATGGTATATCATATATAAAGAATAATTAACATGTTATATTTATTATTTACAACAATTATACATCATTATTATATCCATCTAAATAATAATGTATTTGAATAACAACTAAACCATGATGTGGAGACGGTAAGTCGTATGTACGCATGTATGGTGACATGTCATTCATAGGATGGATAGAATAATGAATATGGTTTTACCATATTTATAATAACATCACAGTATATATATGGTGCTTGAGTTGTCATTTTATAATTGAAACAACAAATAAAGAGGAATTGGAAGAAGAAAAGAACTTGAAAGAGGGTGGTGAAATTATTACCTCTTCTTCGGGTTCTTCCTTTTGATTTGATGAAAAGGGCTCCTTAGGTTGGATTTATGACCAAAGTAATGACTCTAGGATAAATTGAGAGATTTTGGGAGGATATTTGGGTAGGTTTTGGCCGAACTAAAAGGCTTTGGAGGTGTGAAATTTAGAGAAGGGGAAGTTCCCTTTTATAAGAGAGGTGAAGGTCACTTTAGGAAAAGCATGAAATATTATTTTATAATAAAATAATTTTCAGTTTATAATGGCTCAAAAATAATTTATTTCAAGGATAGGGTGGGGATGGGTCGAAATACTCTCAACCAATAGGTTTTAAACAGGTTTTGGTCACCATATTAACTTTATCATTTAGCTTTTACTCTTAGTTAAATAGTTTGACTTTTACCATGTCCCTTTCTATTTTTATATTATATGGTTAATAAACTTATTGCAAACTGCCAAGATAACATCAATAGGTTAATTAATGAGACATATAATATTATTTAGGCCCTTTTTATGAACCTTATACTTTTAGGGATATTATATCAATCAATAATATAGTATTTTTTTTAAAAACTCAAGTATGTCAATTTTCACATTATTTAATAATTTATTTTTGTTAAAGTCATAAAATCATTATTACTTAAAAAATATTCATTTAATAAACCTTAAAATGTCCTATTAACCTATAAAATTCGTTTATTGAATCAAAACATTCAAATTATATTTATGTTAATATTTATAATATCATTTATTTGATTCTTTCAATAATAAGGAAAATACTGCATCATTTTTGTGTCATATATAAATATATTTATTTTATGTCTAAAAATTATAAATAAAATATCATGATGTAAGAAATATTTTTAGATTTATAATGACTATTTATAGTCAAATATATCAATTATATAACCTCATATAAAAATTTTTTTACTAAAAGATATTTTCTTTTGTATTTTTTTGTCTTTACTTTAGATTATTTAATATAAAATGTCATTATCACACCCATGTGGCTCCATGGGGTCCCAAAGTCAACACAAGGATATCAATGGTCATAAATGTATCAACCAATAGGAATAGGACACATGTTAGGGTAATTTAGTATTATTATAATATTATATGTTTACCCTTATTTACCGGATTTACCCTTTTACCAAGGTAAATAAAATATTTACCGAAGTAATTATTCATAATGTCTAAAAATAAAAGTTACCTATTTACAAAATTTGGACCACCTGATTCCAAATATGGAATTAATTTTTCCAAATTCAAAACAAAGAAGTGGCAGAAATTAATTTAAAATTAATTCCCGCTGTCAAAACAAAAAATGTGTTTGTAAGAAATAATAAATATCAAATGATTGACACTTGTTTATGTCTAGTTTAAATGATAAATTACATCCAATGACCAAAATTGTATTAAATGGTAAAAATATAATCTAATTATTCTTTCAAACTACTCAATAGTATAATTTAGCACCATAAATTATTTTGATTAAAGAAGTTGTTTTTAATTAAAATTTAGTATTTTCATTATTCATCAAAAATTGAATGTTTTAAGAAAAAATACCAAAACTTCACTCTAAGATAATTTTGATATTAATAATTCAAAAAATAAGACTATTTTACCAAATTCAAAACATAGAAGTTAATTTTTCAATTTAAAATTAATTCCTGTTGTCAAAACTAAAAAGCGGGTTTTTAAAAAAGTAAAAACTATCAAAAGATTGATATGTGTTTATGTCAAATTTAATTGTGAAATTACTTATAATGACTGAAATTGTATTAAATGATATAGATATAATCTAATTATACTTACAAACAATTCAAATGTATAATTTAACACTATAAATTATTTTGATTAAAAAAAGTTGTTTTCAGTTAAAATTTAGAATTTTTCACTATTCATCCAAATATGAAAGTTATCAGAAAAACACCAAAAAATTTATCGAAACTAAATTTTTATGTCACTATTCTAAAAAAAGTTTATTTTGTCAAGTTGAATATATAAAAGTGTCAAATATTGGATTTAAAAATGGTTCTCCAATAAAAGGCGGTAAAATTGCATTTTTTGAAAAATACTTCTTTTATCAGGAGAAAAATGAATTTGTTCTTATATTATGTCTAAGAAACACATAATATGGATTCTAAAATTTTATAGAGTATATAAAATTCAAAATTAATTTTACTCTATTCATAACCGCTTTTTTAACGGCTTGTTTGGTAAGTTGTGGTGTGCTCAAACTTGGTGTTGCGTGTTGCGCAAGTTATTGAATTACTTTGAAGAGATAACGTACTATGAAATCTTGGGGTGTTACACCTACCATATCCATGAATGGTGTATTTAATTTTCTATCTCTAAATCTTATGGACTAGTATAAAAACATATATAATGAATATATATTAAATTTATATAATGGTTAAAATTATGGATATTATTTAACCATGATCAATGTAATAGGACAAAAAATAAAAAATTAAAACATATAAGAAAAACAAAGCAGTTATTGCCCGAAATGTGAATTTAACATAAAATTATTAATAAAAAGGTAATAAAAGGTCATAATAAAATAATATGTGGTTTGAAATATATAATTATGGTTTTTTAATAAATATATAATAAACTTATATTTATTATATAGTATTTTTTAACATGTACACCGAAATTCGATACTTAAGGTGAGGGATTTCCATCTCACTTTTATTTTCTATCAGACACATTTCATATTCACCTTGTTTTTATTTTATTTGGTATATATACTTATCATGAATTTATTTTATAATTATTATACTTAAATTTATTGGGATTTAAATATCCATTTGAGGATCCCTCTTTCAGGGGTTTACAGTTCAAAAGTTATCAAAGGGGTAATGGATGATTGTTTCAATCTACCTTATTTCTGACATATGTTATGTTATGAACCTATCTTATTTTATGAGATTTATATACATCCCCTTTGAAATTTTATTTCATGAATATACTTATTTTAACGATATTTAATGTTTCATTTGATGTTAATCTTTAATGGTACTTACAATTCCAAAGATACCAAAGTGGTAAATATTTTTTGTTACAATCTCATCGATTCTCAGGATTGTTTATGATTATAATTCCAAAGATTAAAACTTATGATACATCTATCAAGAAACTAATTAATTTTATTATACGCTGGTTATTTCATTATAATACATGTTTTCCCTTCATTTTCCCCTCTTTATATACTCAAGCGAGGATCATAATTGATGGGTCCGTAAGGTGCGGAGCACAGCGCTGCGAGGGTTTTCTCGTGTCACCTTCCTCTCCTCCCCATATTCCACTACTCCTTCCTCCTTGCTCAGTGGTTCGAGGCATAGGCTTCTATGTTGTGGTGGTTTGTGGTTTCAGATCATTCGTTCGGCATTCTTCACCTGTATTTGTTCCTCTTGCTCGACTCCCCTCAGATGGATAGGGATTAAATGGGATACGGTGTTTTAACGATGGTCGATTCCCAGCCGATGCAGCTTACAAGAATATCCTCGATACCAGATATGGGCATCCGGTAGTTAGAAATGGCTTCTGTGGGACTCATTGAGGGCAATGTCAGAATTCCATGGGTTTGCAGTTGTTTTTCTTCCGGTGTTTTGGTTTTGTCTTTGATTGCTGGTTGTTGTGGCTTCTACCTTCTATCTTGGCTGAAATCTGGGATGATGCATCATGCTTTGCACCAGCGGTGGTTCTTCATTGGAGAATGGCTTGGGATGATTTCTTTTTTGATGATTCTGTGGTTTTTATCTTCTAGTTTAATCTATTAAGTGTTTATGTTTGCGGTTCGTCATCGCTATGAGATGTTTAGCGATGACTGGGTGAAGATGGAAGATGAGTTGTTTGAATCTTTGGAATGGCGTGAGCTCCACGCTCTGCTCTCGGTCGCGGGTATGGTAGTGATGATGCATTCCGAGGTTTCTTGCCGACGCTTTGGTTTGATGTGGTTTGGTGATGGTGACGACTGTCGTCGGTGCTATTCATCGGCGATATGAGGTGATGCGGCTGATTGGTTGTTGCGTCTGGCCCGAGGCAACGCAGTGACCAGCTTTTCGTGGCTCAAGATGTTTGGTGGTGAATTTGAATTTGATGGTTGAATTTTGAATGTGTAATTTGGACTCTAGTTCCCACCTACCAAAAGGTGGCTTTTGGACACCGTATACCCATAAATCGGCTTTTAAAAATCGAAAAAAATGATTTGCATATACTCAAGCGACCAAAATAATTTTTTTAATAAAAATTGTCTTTACTTCTCTCTTCGGTCAAAACCCCTTTTTCATCCAAGACCATGTTTTATAAATATGCTTTAAAAAATGTTTACAAAATTCTCAAAATTATATATTAAATAAATTTTTACCCATTTGTTACTTTTTAAAAAAATTAATGGAATCTTCATGTTTTTTCCAAAAAATTATAATTTGGATTTTACCAAAAATGTGAAAGGAATATTTTTTTAGCATGTAAGTCCTGAATGGAATTTCCTAAAATCATGACCATTATTTTCATTGAAGATTAATTTATAATTTTTCAATTTTATTTTAAAAGAAACATATTTCCATAATATTTTATGAATTTGTAATTTTTAAAAAAGTAGTTTTCAAAGAATGGATATTTTTCTCAAGAAACATTCCAAGTGATTTTTATTTCAAAATCATTTTTCATATAAGATTACATCCTTTGATGTAATTATCCAAGGATAACATTCTTATTATTTCTCTAAATGGTTTATTTTTATGATGAAAATATGTTTATGAAACCTTTTTCCCTTTCATGGGTTATACCATGATAAAATTATTATTAAACCCACTTTTTTCCATGGGTTATGCTATGATGAAATATTGAAATGATTTTTAAACCTATCTCTTTTCCACGGGTTATGATGTGATAAATTTTTATGAAACCCATTTCATTTAATGGTTTATGATATGATAACTTTTTAATGATCTTTTGGCACACATACATATGATTTTCATTATGTGATAGGTAAGACCTATATCTCCCTCCAATGCATTAGGTAAAGATTTATATCATATGAGATAGAAATGACTGGAATGGGAAGTAAACCTGGTTTAGTAAGGTAATTTTTCCACTATTAGGGTTTTGGGAGTAAACCTTTAATACTGTGATGGTTTGGGGAGTGAACCCATTCTAGTACGATAGCCTTGGAAGTGATCCTTGAATACCATGGAAATGATTTTATATGCTTATTTGTATGCCACAATTCAATGTCTTATTACAATTTTATGCTTTCATGGATCATGCTATTTTATTTCCTTATGATTCATGTATTATTAATTACCAATATTTATACCTTGACTTAAGATTATGATCTCTAATATGAAGGTTGTGGTTTTTAAATTTTATTAACACTTTCTTATACCCTTATGAACATGTAATGCTTAAGTATCTCCCTTTTTTAACTTTAATGAGCATCTTATCTCACCCTTTCTTATGTTTCCTTTCCCCAAGTTATGAATAAATTTATTATGTATTATATTTCTAATAATGGTGATATTTATGAAGACATTTTTGGTAGATGATGTAGTTCACATATAAACTAATTGTTTATGTTTCAGATCTTCCATATGCAGTATACCTTTATGATCCTCACGCATGTTTTTGTGTAATGTAATGAATGTTCATAAAAAACTAATGTAATATATATGTATGAAAATACTGATTCTATATATTCATTATCAAAGTATAGTATTATTTAACCTTTTTAAACTAAATTGATAAAAATTTGGTGACATTCCTAAGGATATGTATAAGGATAAGTGTAAGGATGAGTCGATGTATATGAAAATGTAATAGAATTTTGGTAGAGGATATAGTAAGTGGTTTCCAAGTAGTTAGATCCCTTTTTGGGAACTAAAAGTGTATATGTATCTAGAATAGAGATACCTAGGGGTAATAACTCTAAAAATGGTGCATTGAGATGGACTCAATCATCACCTGGTGCATGACAACAGCCTTACTGCACACCTAGTTTGTCAGTCCAGGGGATATGTTTTGGAAATTCAAAAACTCTTTACAAACCATCATGAAGGATTTAAATAGATTATGACCAGTAACGACCTAGTATAAACCTAAGGTTTCATAGATTAAAAATAAGGTGACATGATTTATTCATCCTATAAGTGATTTTTTATGACTATGTGGTTCCCCACTGTGATTATTGTTTCTTATACTATTCCTTTTGGTTTTATTCAGTGGATTGAACCCAAAGGAATCATGTTAATTCTTAATGATATGAAAAATGAAACAATTTTCTTCCCGATTGGCCAAACATTATGGGATTAATAATGTGAAATATTTTTGTTATGCTCGCACAACTTTCTCAATCCATGAATCATGCTTAACTTTAAAATGATCAAAGGAGGTAACAACATTATGTTGATTCCTTAATGAAATAAAATCCACCATCTTTTATTGGATCCACTAATTTTATAGTTACTAAAAATGGATCAGTGCCACTAAAAATATATATTCCATTCTCTGGTTTTCAGAACATGAAAAATTCATTGTAGTTGTCTATCATTTGGAAGGATAAGCAGATCAATAGTGGAATCTCATCAACAATATAAGGGAACATGATGAAATTGACTCCACATATTGTGATGAGTTTAAGAACTCATTTTTTAATAAGTACTTTCCTCATATTCTTTGTGTGAAGATGGATAAGGAGTTCCTTTAGATAAAGAAAAAGTATGAGGAATACATTGGTACCTATAAGGAAAATTTTACAAGAATTTATAGGTATGCTTCTGGTATTATCATCCAACCTAAAATAAAGGTTGATCGATTCTTAAATTGATTAAAACCAAGTCTATGAATGGTATTAGGAATAAAAGACTTTAGTATCTATGAATATATTTTCTAATGTGATATCAAGGTGGAAATGGAGGTTAGAGTTACGTGTTTTGATAAAAATATAAAAATGGAATTCAAAGGAAAATATAATAACCATTGAGATAAGAAGATGAGATTTACTTTATGATAAATTTGTGGAAAGAAACATGGAGGAAATTTTCTTAAGGGGACTAGTAAATGTTTTAAGTGTTTAAGGTAAAGTAATCAAGAAATTGAACAATGATGTGACATGAATAAGTTATCTAATCATAAAAAATAGAGATAAATCTCAACATAATGTACCAACCACAATCCAATGTTTCAAATTCAAGGAGTATGGTAATTATGCTAACTAGTTCCCAAATACAAAGGTTAATGACAATGGTCAACTTCAATAACCTATTAAGTAGATAGAAAAAAGGAAATCACATGTGATCACTATTTCTGATGAGGGGTGCAGTAATGATGTGGTGAAAGGTACACTTACCATCTACTCTAGAACTACTAATATCCTATTTGACTCTAGATCTACTCATTCTTTCATATTTGAAGAATTTGATAAGGGTTTCAAGATTCCACCCAAATGATTAGATATAGAATTATTAGTGAAAACCCCTAATGGTATGATGATCACATCTCAAGTCATTGATTCATCTCTGATTGAATTTTGTGAGAATGGGCTTCCTAGAAATATTATAATTCGTCCTTTGGATAAATTTTATGTTATCTTAGGCATGGATTGGATTTATCTATATAAATATTATATCAATTTCTGAGTAAGGGAACTCACATTTGATATTCCAAATGATGATAAATATGAACTTATTATAGAAATAACATCCATTTTGTGGGTTTTTATTCCTATTAAAGATGGTTTTTTATCCTATATGGTTATAGAGAAACTAAAAATTGATGATACGCCTATTGTTCATGATTTTTTTATGTCTTTAAAAAAGAGTTTCCTAGCCTTCCACCAAAATGTGAAGTTTATTTCTCAATAGAAATTATACTTGGAGATACACCAATTTTATATACTCCCTATAAAAGTTCCCCGATTGAGTTCTAGGATTTGAAAAATCCACTCTAGGAGAGCCTTGAAAATAGATTCATTCGGACAAGTGTTTCACCTTGGTGTAAACCTATTCATTCTATTAAAAATAAATTTGGATCGATGTGACTCTATTAATTATTGATAATTGAACAATATTTCTATCAAGAACAAGAATCCTCGATCCCATATTGATGACTTATTTGATCAACTACGTAGATATCAATACTTTTCCAAGATTGAACTTTATTCTGGATATCATCAATTGAGGTTCAAGAAGGAGGATATACCTAATACAATATTTTGTAAAATTTATATAAAATATGAATATATAGTGGTGTCATTTGGTCTTACTAATTCTCCCACTATATTTATGGATTTAATTAATATAGTCTTTAGAGATTACATTTATCAGTTTGTGATAGTATTTATAGATGATATTATTATCAATTCAAAGGGAAAGTAAGAGAATGAAGATAACTTGAGAATTGTACTAAATACCCTAAAGAAGGAGAAACTATATTAAAATTTTACAAAGTGTAAATTTTGGTTGCAAAATATTTTATTTTTAGGTAATATGATCTCAAGATAGGTTATATTGGTAGATCCATCAAAGACAGAGGCTATTAAGTGTTGGCCAAAACTAACCATGGTGACATAGATCTATAGTTTTCTTGGTTTAGATAGATATTATATATGGTTTGTAGATAATTTATCATGACTATATAATCCACTCACCAGGTTAACATAGAAGGGATCCAAGTTCCTCTAGATAGATGAATGTGAGGAAAATTTTAAGGAACTGAAGAGAATATTAGTTAGCAAGCCTATACTTACATTACCCTATAGTGAATAAGGGTTTATAATCTATATTTATGCATCCAAGAAGGGATTAGGATGCATTATTATGTATAATGGCATGGTTATATCTTATTCATCATGAAAAATGAAGTTTTATGATCAAAATTACCAAACTTTTGATATGGAGTTAGCTGTGATAATTTTTTCATTAAAGATGTGGAGGAATTATCTTTATTGAGAAAAAGTGTGATATATATATCGATCAAAAAATTTTAAAGTATGTATTAACATAAAAGGAGTTGAATATGTGAAAGAGAATATTTTTAGAGCTGATTAAATGAATACTCAATACATTACTGCCTTGGGAAAGTGAACAAGGTGGTTGATGCCTTGAGTCAAAAGGATCATGATAGCTTATCCATGGTGAGGATCACAAAAGTTCTAATATTTATGGATTTTAAAAAGATGGATTTATAAATCCTAAAGGAATGGTAGAAATATTATCTTGATCAGTTAAATTTACAACCATCTATCAAATAAAATACTAAATATATGCATAAGGAAGATGTATATCTGTAAAATAAGGTCAGAAATGTTCCTGAGTTTAACCTTGATGATGATATAATGATGAGGTTCAGGCGATGTGTATGTGTTATGTCCATACAATATTTCAAGGAGTTGTTAGAGTAAGATCATAGTTATTTATTCTATATTCATCCTAGAAGTATGAAGATGTATAGAGATTTGAAAGAGTATTTTTGGTGGGATGGCATGAAGAGAGACATCAAGGAGTTTGTATCTCGGTGCTTGGTATGTCAGTAAGTTAATGCTGAGAGACAAAATTCTAAGGGGTTTTTACATCCATTACCTATACCAAAATGTAAATGGGAAAATATCACCATGGATTTTTTCATTGGAATCCCTGAAATGTCTAAAGGAAATAATGATATATGGGTTGTAGTCGATCACCTTACAAATTCAACAGACTTCATCACTATCAGATAAGAATTATCTCTAGATAAACTTTCCATAATATACATTTAATAAGTGGTAAGGTTTCATGGAGCACGACATTCCATTATGTCTGAGGAGGATCTGATATTTACCTTGAAGTTCTAGTTAAGTCTTCAACAAGCTCTGCATACAGAGTTAAGTTTCATCTCCACATATCATCCTCAAATAGATGGTCAGTCTGAGATAAATATTCAACCCTTCTAAGATATAATGAGATCTTATTCTATGGATTTCAAAGGTTTTTGGGATCAACACCTTCCTCTAGTTGAGTTTTCATACAAAAATATCTTTCACTCATTCATTCAGATAGATCCTTATGAATACCTATGTGTAAATAAAAGTAGAGCTCTAATGTGCAGGAATGAAGTTATAGAAACCTAGCTATTAGGACCTAAGATGGATCAAGAAATGGTATAGAAGCTTATATTAATTTAGTAATATGTCAAGGAATCTCATATTTAAAAGAAAAATTATGCTTAAAATCATCAATATAATCTATAATTTTAATTTGGTGATGAGGTGTTTTTAAGAATTTCTCCATGGAATAAAGTAATGAGATTTGGAAAAAAGTTAAAACTAAGACCTAGGTATATCAGTCCCTTTAAAATTCGTAATCATGTCGGGATGATAGCCTATTGGTTGGAAATTCCACCAAAACTCTCTCAAGTCCATGATGTGCTCCATGTATCTATTGTGAGGAAGTACATACCTGATCCTTCACATGTACTAAACTCAAATTTCATTGTTTCTGATGCTTTCACTAGGGTGTGGCTTCCTTTCATGTTAATGTTCACTGGAATTACATTTTGTTTCCCTATATTCTTACTTTCCAAAGGTGGTTAAATTTCATCACTTTCAATTGTGATGTCTACTCCTTGATCAAAATGGGATAATGGGATGTTGGTTTATCTTTCTAAGGGTTCATCCTTGGAACTTGTTACCTATTCTGGGTCTGCCTCATAGATTTAAGTCATGTTTATGGGACTCATTCCTAGTTCCATCTCTTTGTAGATTCTGGTTAATTATGCTACTTCTATCTAGACATTATGAAGGGTCTTGATAGGGCACCAACCTTCAGTCCGGAGAGTAGTCACATTGTAAATCACTAGCATATCTAGATGCTAGGAACATTGGTCACCTGTATTCTTTTTCATGGGAGTGAATCTCATGGAGGAATCTTTAGGTGCATAACCCAAGGCATCCTATGTCGATCACGAGGTATATAATTCCAAAGTCATATCTTCTAAGGCTTTCACCTCTGGAATCCCATGTTTAGCATTGAGTATATGATAACGTGGGTGCATATATTCCGAGGATTTCACCTCAGGAATACCATGTTTAGCATGAGGTATCCGTATGAAACAGGTTGTGATCTTAATGTCTTGAGGAGACAGAATGAGACTGATTAGAATTTCCCATGGAGGCATATCAATAAGGTGTGTCCCTAGGCGGGAGCACCTGGAATGTTTACTAATGGATGGATCAGAATGCCCTATGGAGGTAGATCTAGGATTTGTTTCCCATAAAGGGAATATGTCACACCATAAAGGTAGATGGGAACACATGTGAGGGCATACCAGAGGGGTAAAACCCTAGGTGGGGGCACCTTGTTTTATCATTGGTCTGGATTGAACCTCAAAGAGGCGTCCTATATACCTTGCTTAGAAGGAAGGGATCAAAACCCATGTATTTGGATGTTGTATTTTAAGGTCGTGTGATGGTATCGGTCTATACAGTTTAACGTCAAGTGGTAAGGATTCCCACACCGCTAAAGGAGAGTCAGTGAGGGATAGTGTGGGGATTATGTTTAGAATAAGTCCTTCACAAGAGGATTTCTATTGGTTGGATGGTGTGGGGATTATGCATGGAATCTACCCTGGTTCCACTAGGAGCATTGATGATGTGGATGGAGCTTACATATGAAACAAGACCAAAGGGACCTGATAGATATGGAGTCTCCAGGTAGGGGCATGATCTTATAGGTATGTGGTGGCCTGGGGAAATAAGGATATATGTGTATGGTATGTTGGGTTTAAACCTCAAAGAGCCTTCCTATGTATTCCATTTGGTTGGGAATCAAAGACCATGTAGTTCAGAACATGTTAAGGATTATACCTGAGGAGGAGGCCCATTTGGCTAGGTATTACACATGGAATCTTTATTAGGGGGACATGATTAGGGATTACTCTTATGAGGATGACCATGGAAGTAGAGGTTAGATTTCATGTTCAATGCTAGCCATTAATTCCACTTGATTCATGCTCAGTTTGAGAAACAATAGTAAGTGACAGACCTCACAGTCGTGTTGTGAAAGATTCGCCAATGAGAGATGGTGTGTGGATTACACAAAGAAGTTTCCCAAATAGGAGGTCATTCCATGTGGGGAGGATTTAATTCAATGTGAGGAGAAGCACATTCCCTATGAGTCATACATGGATCATCCTATTCTTGTAGAATATGGTGTGTGGGGCTTACGCATGAAATCTACCCTACTGTTGAGGTAGCATCCCACAGTGTGGGGAAGGTGGAATCTCATTAGGACCATATATGGGGCATCCCATGTGCACTACATGAGGTAAGACTGCAGTTTTACATCATGTGTTGAGGATTTAGTTTGTAGGATGTTTTACATCATTCAGCTCAGACATAGGGGGATCAATCCTTACCCATTGGGATTACATAATCATAGCTCATGTACCTTTGGGAGGGGAATGGTTTCAGCAATGCTAGGTTTAAATGGTGTAGAGGAGTGGTCGATCATGAGGTCCATGTTATCAAGCCTATAATGAGAAAAAAAGGAATTAATGTACCTATACTGAGAATAAAAAGGTAAATGGAAGTCTTGAGACATACTTGGAATGGAGTGGGCCATAGGAATGGGTGTAATAGGTCACATAGGGACTTGAGTTGAAACTGTACCTAACTTGGATGGGTGTGGGGACCTTGGCCACTCAACCTTCAAAAATAGGTTTCATATGAAGAGAAGAAACATGGAGAAGTCCAAGAGAGGGGATTTTCAAATCATAGGTCCTTGTGAAGAGTTTCTTTATAAAATTTAGGTGCTTTGTGGAGGTTAGGGACTTTTCGAAGGAATAGGATTCATGAAACATGGTGACCCTACCTTGGGATGAAGTCCAATCTCAAGAAAGGAGTGTTTCACAAAGTCTTAATGCTTTATGAATCCTCAAGTAACTCTAACGGCCTTCCTCCTCTATAAAGGGCATGGACCTTCACAAAAGGAATCCCCACATTTGGTGGAGTTATTCAGGAACATATGAGAGTGTGTTTTATAATGCTTGGGTACCTTGGATGATCTATTTTTTGTCTGCTTCACGATGCTCAGGTGGCTTTGTGAATTGGGAGAAATTCGGTAGTCAAAAGTTTAGGTAACCATCCTCCTCAAGTCAGAATGAACTAGGTATTTATAGGTAAAGGGTTTCTCAAATCTTGGAAGTAGTTTGAGAAGAAAATGTGGGATTCACAAATAGTTGCGACTCTATCAAACTCATAAAGCACATCGTAAATCCTTAGAACAGTCGTGGAGCACCGTCAAACTCATGAAGAATTCCGTCAGAGTATCACGCATTCATGAAGGGGGGGGATTCATGAATGGGATTTGTGAAGCAGACCCAAAAGAGGGTTTTTTGGGCCATTTTGTCTTGGATTTTATCCAAACAAGTTGTGACTTCCTCAACTAATCCCATGGAATTTATTTCGGCACCAAAAAATGCCCCCTTAGAATGGGAATTGATGGGAAAAAGGAGGGTCATATTCTGAGGTAGAATTACTAAAAGTTAAAAATATTCTCCCTTTCATGAATATCATTCATGATTATCACTCATGATGTGGATACATAGAGATCACTAGCGTGAAGTCCATCACAAAGTGTGGCCCATCTAAGCACCTATAAATAGTGTCGTGGGGGGACCTCACAAGTTCTTAACTTCATGAGAAGAAAATATCATTTTATTTATTTTCAAAAATCTCACAATCTCCATGATCTCACTAAGTGAATGATTTATTTACAAACCATACTTCGCGACCTTAGCTCTGTGAATGCTTCTTAGCTAACCATACATTATGAACCGCATCTTCTCAAAGCGAGTACTGCGACTCATATCTCATTGAACTAGGCTTAGAGAATAAGATTTTTGAATGACCTTCATGAACCAGTCTTAAAAAACAATTATTTCTTGAATTCAATGGCTACTTAGGAATTTTCTCAGGGATTCATTGAAGACACTACTTGGAGGGAATTGATGGTGAACAAAATCATCATCGGGGAGTGCATCTGAAGAATCTCGGACCACAAATCATTACTTGGACAGTTTTCAAAGGCTCAAATGGAGTATCCTTTGTGAAAAATATTGTCACAGTATGGAATTGGATTGAGTTACAATGTCTTAATCCCACTGGAAAGTAGGTATGATCTAGATTTATAGTTCAGAGGTGTACCAGGGAAATACTAGTGGCATAGGGCTACGACGGTCCACATTTAGAAATATCAAGCACCCATTATAGTATACAGCCTATATATCCACATTAATAATGTTGATCGGTATAAGATAAATGATGAGTCATCCACACCATAGTATCAGATGATTCTTAAGGTGGGTTTGGGGGACCCGAATAAGGGATGGAATGATGGATGGAATCGGTGTTAGGGCGGAAACATGATAGATGAATGGGCCTAGGCCTACTGGGTGTTCACATAATGATAAGAGTTTGGAGAATAGATGAATTGGGTATGAATTTATGAGGCAGGGTGGGATTCATAATTTCATGTTTATCAGCCACAAGATATCATGCCCAGGCTACTGATCAGATGGTTACTAAGGACCAATACATTCATTTTCATTATGTGGAGGTTGTCATCAGCCTATGGGATCTTTAAAAAATCTTTGAGATACTGATCTTTGTTGTGATGTATGATGAGTTTATCCTAGATAAGAATATATGGGTGGAACAAGAGCAGTATTAGACTAAGGGGAAGGTGTTACTGCATCTTGTGCAGGACACCAGTGAGGAAAATATGGGGGAAATGGACGTTCCCTTTAAGATGGTTCAACTATTTCTTGAACATCCCACCATAGGAGTCCACTAAGGGTGAGGATCTAGCAAGTAAATTTCCAACAAGGTCATGCACATGTCCTAGGGGATACCAACGGGGAAAGGATGGTCCCTATTAGAGGATTTTGGAAGCAATCTAATGGTAGTTGTGGGGCTATAGTGTCAAGATCATGCATCAGCCCATAGTCAGATTGGTAGGATTTATCACAGTTCTCATTTTTGGGTGGATTCTCCCAATGAGGTATTCACACATAGTGGTATGGACAATCACCTTTATAATGGTGGAGATAACGGCTACAGGTCAATTTGTCAATCTCAGAATCCCAGTGCTGGAGAATTTGTATAAAGTACTTTTGTACATTAGAAAAGGGAAGATATTATGGCATGTATGTGGTACTTTTAACTTTCTATATAACCGATTGTTTGCACACATGGTGGGATATGAGTATCCAAACCCTATTTCCTCTCCCACAACAAACTTTCAACTAGCCATCCTGAACATTGTGGGGAGTTACCTGATCAAGTTGGGCTTGGCGGACGTGCTGAACAAGGTCAGGTTAGTAGATCACTTTATCTTTCACCTTTTATCCCTACCAACTGGGGTGGTAACTGATAAAGGTGTAGGGATTGAGGATCAAAGATCATACCTCCTATCCTTCCAAGGCAGGGTTCTAGTGGCAAGGGTTGACTATGATCTGATCTATGAGACATATAACTCACATTGATTTGTGAGGTGGTTTAGGTTCCAATAAAGGTTTACCCTAAAGGTGTACTCAAAGGTGTTCCATGAGTGCCACCCTTTGATGATGAGGCAATTATAGCACATATTCACAGATAAAGATAGAAAGATATGAAATGAGCTTCCACTATCCACTACTGCATACGGGCTAACCCATGAATATGCACAGAGTTAGGAGATCACCAATCCTAGGGTAATGTCTAGGTAGTGGAACATCCGAGCTAATGAAGGGGTAATATTTCCAATGTGGGTTCCAAGTAGAGTGGTTATGGGAGTGTGCCATGGCAGCTGTGCTGGCTCAGTGGGTAGGGTAGTAATAGAGAGGCCAGTGGTTCATGGTCCCACACAGTAAAAAGGTGAAGGGAGAGGATAAGTAGTATCAGGACCAATGCTCTTGGTTAGACAGACTCGGGAAGAAGGTAATCCATATTGGGTGGTCCCTACAACATTCACCCAAGATTCTTGGGAAGCGATTATGCCACGTAGACATTCCAAGTGATGTCATATTTCTTGAGGATTGGGACAATTGGTATGTCTTCATGTAGTTTTATAGTGTTCACGGGATGTGGAAGCATATTAACAGATGAAGGATGTATCTCTCCAGGATTGGTCACTCCAAGTTCAGTTTCCATATTTCTTAAGACAAGGGGGAGTGTTACATGATGAAGTTGGTGGACCTAGTGCATTCCCGAATCATTGTGAATCTGTTAATTGGACTGGTGTGTGTGCTGTTGGACATGACCTCTCCTCCACAACTGTTGGCAGCTGAGCTAGCTTTTCAAGCTCCCTTTCTCAAGGAATCAGATGAGTCTTTGGGATATGATTCAAATCAAGTCTCACGTTTTAGGGTAAGTGTTTTTTCCAACTAGGTAAATATCTGAATCTTACATACCTCGGATATAACCTGATTCTTTAAATTGTTATCTAACTCTCTTTCCACTTGTGAAATAATCAATCATAGAGGTGGGGAAGGTGCGAGAATGATCCAAAAAAAGGTTATGGGATCTCAACCCAAGAAGGGGTGAGTGTGGGGTCCCTTACTGTCATCGTGGCTATGAGTAGTCAAACATCAGCACCTTCAGCTGAGGCATCAGCTGTGAAATGAACCCTACTTGGGGGGATATTGGTGAATCTTTAGGAACTCCTCACTAGAGTATAAAATTCAAGTAAGTTAATTTATCCTCTATGCCTTTTACTCTTTATTTATCCTTCCTATGCTTGACCTAAATATTTTGGAATGGCATTTCGAATGGTGCTCAAAACTCAACCACTAACACCAATACTTACATTTGTTGCACCTGAAGCTGAGGTGGTGATGGAAGATGTTTCTCTCTGAGTGGAAAGGGATGAAGAGGTCGTGAAAGTCAGGCCAGCTACAAAAGTGTCATTGGAGGGGACTATTAAGACCAAATCCTCAATGGATGGGGTCATGATAAGGCCTGCAATATGGATGACTAAAAGAGTCACGATAGTTGTTCCTATGTAGTGGCACTACCAGAAGTTGTTTTTGGCATAAAAATTGTGATGGGGGAAGCAGGGATGGTGTCCGAAGCTGGGAATCTCGCATTGAATGTTCCTACTTTGGAACTTCCACTTATAGTAGCTTCAGAAGTCAGAACTGAGATTGCAATATTGTTAGGAGTAGCCAAGGCAGCTAGGATGATGGCTTCCACCTCCGCAATACCACAAAGTGTAGTAGGGACTGTTAGCACAGTTGGAGAGGCTGATGAGGAGGTAATCCTGGGTATGGTCATTGAGCCTTTGAAGTTTTATGACTAGAAAGTTGAGGACCTATCCAAAAACATATTGGTGGTATTTCCTCCTCATGAGCCTGCGCCACTCGAAGATTTTGAGGAATCTAGCCTAGAAGCCATCGAGGATAACTGAGACGTTCGTTATAAGGAATGGAAGAATGTATAGAACATCATCACCCATACTAGATAGCATAACTGAAATAATGGGTGGGATATTTATGCCATCATTTCATCTATATAGGGACCAGTAAAATGGATTCCAACATTTTTTATAAACTAGCCCGAGACTTCCTCATCCAGCAGGAACGTGTGGAATGGAAGGAGCGCGATATATCCTAGAGGAAATGTATGACTGAGGGAACCTAGGTGCCTTAGAAATGTGTGGAATATATTTCCTATATATAGGGGATGGAATAGGATCTTTTGATGGCTATTGTCATTTAGGGTGAGATCACTAACATTTTGAGGGTTCAATTGGCAGCGTCTGAGGCCAAGGAAGCTGAAATCAAGAAGGCGGAAGTTGAGTGCCAAGAGGAGTAAGATCAGAAGTGAATTAGGGAAAAATAAGTTCACTCAAAGGATAGTGTGGAGAAAAAAGATGTGGTAATGAAGCAATATTCCTTTGAGACGTCTCAATAGAGGTTGTCCAAGATCATACACTCGATCACAGAGGTGGAGTTGTAGAGGTATATTTTGTTGAGGGGAGAACCCGATATTTAGATGACCCCCCTAAAACTACGGTTTATACTAAATTGAATTCTTGAACATATTTTCTTGATTGATTGTATTATATTGATCATATTACAACCAATAAACAATCCCTAATCTCACATGGTCCATGATCGGTGTGATAAATAAGGGATAACCATGCGGTTTATTTTCATATGAGAATGATAGATGATCACCTGAAACTTAGGTTATGCTATTTTTTACTGAACACTGAGATTTACTAGGCTGAGAGAGGCAGTTTCTAAAGAATGAGGCTCTCAGAATAGTAAACTCACTTTCCCAATTTCCACTAGTTCACTAATGGGATAATGTTAGGGGCATTGCATTTGAACCGAACTATGGGGAATGGAAAGTGTAAATAAAGATTCCCAAAACCTAGAATAAAAGGAGAGTGGCATAGAAATAGAGGATAACTATTTACCGTGTTTGAAAAAAAGAATCTGTATCATTATCCTGGAGTGGGGAAAAATAAACAAGGGTGGACGCCTGACCATGTTCGAAACATGGAACCTATCTTCTAATTCTCTCCAAGGTCTTTAGGGACGTTGGACCAGGATGGAAGGTGAGCCAAAAATGGCATGAGACCAATCCGTTATGGGGTCCCTTAAGACATGGATGAGGATGAGGATCCAAATAAGGGGAACACAAAGTGTGGGAATGGAGTGATGGAATGTTTGAATGGATTCCAACACTCTTCATATTATTTCACCATGGATTTAAACACATTGTTGTAAGTGTATTGTTCTGAACAAAGATCAAACCCACCTTCTAGGGGAATTCTATCTCAGATGTTGATCAAGGGCTGCTGGAACATGAACGATGTGGTTGGTGAATGGCGCCAAAGGAAGAGGACCTCTCAGACAAGTACTTGGTATGTTTTACAGTTTTACATCATGCAACTGAGGATTATAGACATGCATTTTAACATCATACAATGTGGATGATGCATGTTATAGTTTAACTTCATGTGATCAGGACATGTCCCATAGTTTAATGTCATGTGACTGGGAAGTTGCGTACAATTTAAGGTCGTACAGCTTGGACCCTCACAAATAGTTTAAATTCATGTTTCATAGACCATGGAAATGTATATTCCAAGTGTTTTTAAGAGGAACTAAGGAAATAAACCCAATGTGAATGTTCCAAAAGAGGCTTATTTACCACACAAGTATCAGGAAACATATGGATATTGATGTGAATGAGAACCAAGAAGGCCTATTCCACACCACACATCCCCAGAAGGATTCACACGTAGTTTAAATTCATTCTTTAACATAGAATCCTATTTTAAGGTCATATAGTTTGGACCATGAGTTTCTTTGTACACTAGACCACATCGATAAACACCCTACTAAAACTCTTAATCCCACGTGTGCCATGATTTATGTGGGAAACAAGGAACGATACGATGGGTCTTCCCAACATTTGGAAGCATAAATTAGGGGTGACGCCAAGGGTTTAGATTTCACTATGATACAGGGAAGTAGAAAGAAGGTGAGTTGAGCCTTATGAGATATGGATCAAGTGTCACCAATGGGTATGGATCTACTATTTTCGATATTCAAAACATAGGAATCTCAACCACACCAGGAAAGAATGAGGCAAGCAAATTCAATATCGACTATTGACCGTGTTTGAAATATAAGATATGTATTCTATTTCCAGATATCCATTAAGGAATTATCCCAAGATAGGACGTGAGCCAAAATGGAATAAGACAATCACTGTTAGGGGGTCTATATGGATTTTAAATATTATGTAAATCCAAACCAAGAATGACTCGAAGTGTGAAATGGGGTGTATCAGAAAGTGGGATTCCAACCCGGGTTTTTCAAACAATTTAAATTTGTATTGTGTGGACCATAGGATGAAAGGGGAGTGCCTCAAGTGGATATGTGTGGTGTATAAAAGTGATAACTTGATGTGAATAAAGACCTAGGAGGTCTAAAATTTCACCACATAAACCTGAGGATATTCTCACATACAATTTAAATTAGTGATGCTTCAACTTCTATAAATGGTTTAAGGTTGTGTTTTATGAACCATAGGATCTTAGTTTAATGTCATGGATTTTTTACCAAAGGGATTATTAGATTAAATTCATGACATAAGGACATGGAAAGTTCAATTTTTAGTTCATCTATGTGGCACTGGAGAGGTATAACCTGAGGTGGATGAAGCCTAAGAGGATAACGTACCACATACACACCTTAAAATGGATTGTGTATAGTTTATGCTTGTAACACCTGGACTATAACTAAGGCCAAGGGGATGAAGATTTTATGAACCTTTGGTTAGACCCAAATAAAAAATGTATAGACGTCACTACGTAGCCCATAAGGATGAGAATCAAGCCATATGTTGTTCTTGAACACAGTGTAGATAGAGACTAGAACTGGTGGGGGAAATCATCTCTGGTGAGGGAACTAGAGTGTCCAAAGAATTTCATGAGGCATCATAAACTTGTTTAGGGTATGATTGCAGTTTAGTGTCCTACATTGAGGACATTAACTCCTAGTTTAAGGTCATGGATCTTGGACCATCATTTCTTATTTTAAGGTCATAGAGTTCGTAACATGGGGTGAAGATTCCAAAAGGGGCATGCATAATGTGGTGGAATAACAAACCCAACGTGAAT
The DNA here is from genome assembly GCA_963277665.1 of Viscum album. Classification (NCBI taxonomy): domain Eukaryota; kingdom Viridiplantae; phylum Streptophyta; class Magnoliopsida; order Santalales; family Viscaceae; genus Viscum; species Viscum album. The sequence continues at coordinate 1,889,139,672 of OY728165.1, read as the reverse complement.
GAGGACCAAGGAGGCCCACACACTACATACACATTCCCAAGGAGGCTTTTGTATAGTTTTAAGTCATGATACTCAAACTAAGATGAGGGAAATGGGTGAAGGTCTGAAAAACTTATGGTTGGAACCGAAGACAATATGTCTAGGCATTTATATGTATCCCATAAGGATGGGAATCAAACCATATGTTGTTCTAAAAGGTAATATCCTTGCATAGTTCTGACCTATGCACATTACGGGGAATTTTTTTAGTGGTCGGACCAATATATAAAATCCAAGTGTTTTTATATATCCTATGTGGATATCAATCAAGATGTATGTAGTTCTCAAATATGGCATGGTAGATGACTAATGTCAGGGGTGACATCCTCTCAGGTGAGAACATTATGGTGTTTTGCAATTTTTCATCATGAGGCTAGGATGATGATTGTTACATAGTTTATCATCATACAACTAGGACGTTGGGTGTGTAGTTTGACATCATAAAACATGGATGTGTTGTGGTTACACAGTTTAACATCATGCGATTGGGACGAAGGGGGTAAAGTGTTTTGAAAGGGATGTTCATGACATGAAAGTTGTATCCTAATTTGAATGATGAATGGGGGGCCCACACCACACAATACACTCCCAAGGAAGACTTGAACATAGTTTAAATTCATGATGTCTGGACTTAAACTTTTATTTTATGGTCATAGAGATCATTCCATAAGATGAATATTAGTTTAAGCTCTTAAATATTGGACCTAGTACCCAGATTAACATTGTGTTCTTGGGACGCTAATGCTATATAGTTTAAATTCATACATCTCATAATATAGAAGTATAGTTTAACATTAGGTTTTATGGATGTTGACACATAGTTTAAAATTATATGGTGAGTATGATAAATGTTACATGGTTTATTTTAATGAAACTAGGACGATGATAGTCTTGTTTAATTTCATGTTGCAAAGATGAAGGTAACCCCTCACATGAAGTGATTATTAAGGAACCTGGCATTGGTTTGAGGATTTATGTTCTCTCCACCCATAGTGATCAAAGAGTATGAACCATTGGGGTAGAACTTATGTATGATCTAAGTTCCTTCCCACTTGGGCTCCAATTTTGGTAACATACTTACGGGTATCATTGGAATTATGGGAGCCAGTACCATGTCGCCCTAGAAGAAAGAGAATAGGATAAAATTCTTGTTGAGTTCTCTTGCTATCTTTTTTTTGTGACTCTATAGATTATTAAAGGCTTAGATCCTATTCTCTTTAAGGGATTATAGCTTAGAAATATGGACTTCATCCATTCTTTCTGGCATCTGCTGATCATAGAAAGTTGTTCTAGGCATTGGAAACTAAATATTTATGGGAAGGAATTCCTATGTTCCATACAACAACAAAAATGGAGTCACCTAGGTGGAATTTTGGGTCATCATCTGATAGTCCCAGAGAGCATTGGGGAGATTTTCCGGTCAACTATTCTTGTTCTGGCCCACAATCTTATACCGAATGTTGGAGAGAGTTTTTTTTAAAACCTTAGTCTATCCATTTTCTTACGTATGATAGTAGGTAGTATGGTTGGAAAAGAAGTTTTACTTGGTTTATAATTTCTTCATCTCAACCACCCAGAAGTTGGTGTCATTATCTATAAGAATAGAATAAGGGACTCCAAATCGGTGAATGAAATTGGAGCTCATGAATTTGACCATTGATTGGGACTTGATATCCTTAAGAGGAATCACTTTTACCCACTTGGAAAATAAATATTCCATAATCATAATGAACCTACATTGGTGAGATTTCACTGGTGGATATGGTCCCATGACATCAAGTCCTCATACTAAAAAGGGACAATAATACTTGGTGGTGTGGAGAGGTTTTGGCGGTCATTTCACAAATTTGACATGAATTTGACATGTGTGTAACATCTTGGTGAACTCAATATAGTCATGGACCATGGTGGGATAGAAATATCCCAACCTTCAAATATGGTTAGATAGCTTCAATCCTACATGAAGAGCACTATAGTACCTGACATGAACTTCTTACATAACTTGGGGAATACCATCTCCTTTAATGCAATAGAGGATAATTCCATCAAAACCAAATCTATAGTGTCTGATCAAGGTTGGGCCTACTCTAGAGGGTGAACTGTGTTGCACACTGATAGATACAAACATTTTTAGCTCGATATGATGGGAGGATTCCTTGTTGGATATACTCAATGAAAAGAGTTTTCCAATCATAGGATTAATCTACCACAGGGGATTTTGAGGTCCCGATGTGGAAGTACCGGTAGCCAGGTGGTTTACCTACTAGCTATCATCATCATATGAAATAATGAGAGTGTTGACCCTATGATGTGACACATGAATGAATATTTCATCTTGTTCAGGATTCATAAGAGATGCAGCTAGAATAGTTAGGACATCAGATCGACCATTCTGTGGTCAATGAACATGAGTCACCTCCAACTAAGAAGGGAACTGGGCCATCAACTGGCAAGTACGTTTGAGCAGGGGTACGAGATCTAGATTTCTAACAATGTAATCACCCTTGATTTTCTTGAGGAATAATTCAGAGTCTCCCTTCACATGAAAGAGGGTACATCAATCTCGAGAGCCAGCTCGAGACTAGAAATTAGCTCCTGATACTCTACCTAATTGTTGGTGCAACCTTTTGAAAGAAATAATGAGTAGGGTAGGACAGCCTACATAAGAGTGATAAAGAAGATCCACAGGACTACTCTATTAATCTTGGGATTGTTTATCCTTCTACTTTTGGGGCTCTAGGAGGCACCATTAAAATTAATTTTCCATCTTGGAATGGATTGGTCCACTAAAAGGATGTCATAATCTGGGAAATCGACATCCATAGGTGATTCCTTAGGGGTCGAATAAGTGGCTAGAAATTACACCAATTCTTGATAATTGTTGGCCTTCTGTGGAATAAACTTGATTTCAAACTAATGAAGGATCACTACTCAATGTTCTAGTCATCCTTTCAATATTAGGTGATTTAGGATATACTATAGTAAATCCACATGGGACACCATCTATATCTTGTGATGTTATAAATAATTATATAACTTTTTAACTGTGAAAAATAGTATGAGGTAGCTCTTCTCGATAGAATAGTATCTAGACTCTTTGTTGAGGAGCATGCGACTGGGATAGTATAAAATGTTCTCTATGCCTTCATTGTTCTTTTGGGTTAGAAGGGAACCAAGGGATAATTCTAGGGCTATCACATAGTGGACCAGAGGCTTCCCTGATACGGGTGGAATTAGAACCAGAGGTTGGAGAAGATACATGTTGATTTCCTAAAATGCATTCTGGCACTCTTCATACCACTAGTAGATAGTATCTTTCTTCATGATCCTAGAAAAGGGTTTACACTTTTTGGATAGACTTACGATAAATTTTCATATAAAGTCTAAGTGCCCTTAAGGGACTTGGAGCTCCCTAAAGTTACTCATAGGATGAATCTAGCTGATGTATTTGATCTTGTGTGGGTCGATTTTGATGACTTTGTATCTGATAACAAAATTTAGGAACTTCCCAAAGGTAAAACCAAAAGATCACTTCAAGGGATCTTTATATGCTGAGAATGGAGGAATCCAAACACTTACTCAAGATCTATGATATAGTTCTAACACTAGCAAGATTTTACCACCAAATCATCCACATAGAATTCCACTATCACCCCGAGGATTGGTTTGAATATATGGTGTATGGCATGATGATATGTGGATCCTTCATTATTCATACCAAATGTAATTACCTAATAGAAAAAGGTTACTTGTGGCACTCAAAAGACAAAATAATTTTCATATTTAGGGTCTATATGAATCTAGTTGTATCTAGAGTGACCACTCATGGAGGAGAGATCTTGAAACTAAGTTGTGGAATTGATCAATAATTATGTCGCTGGAAGGGAAAAATAATCCTTCATACAATGATGGTTGAGATCCTGAAATTCGATACAAGAACTGATTCGCCTGTTATTCTTCTTGACAGGAATGATATTGGCTAGCCACTTAGGGTACTGAACTTCCCTGATGAAGTTAGGTTTGATAATATTATCAACTTCGACCTTGACCATGGCACCATGAGAAGGGTGCATCTTCCTAGGAGGTTTCTTGAACCCACGATGATTCACTAAGAGACCAATATGGTGGATAGTGACTTAAGGGTATATTATTGGAGTCTCTTCATAACTCCAGGAAAACACGTCATAATGTTGCTTCAAGAAATCCATGTACTACTATTGTTCCTCTACATTCATGGTTTCACTAATCAGCATTGGCCTAGGATCTACCTCAATACCAATGTTCACCTGAACCAACTCATCAAAAGTGGAGGAGAAACCCCCTTCAAATATGGGAGGAGTATCTTCCAGATATTATTCATCATATAAGATAGGGTAATTAGTAGGAGGATATGGCTCATCCAGGCTTACTGATTCTAGGAGAACACTGGTGTCGGCTTGGGTAGATGTGGAATCCTCCTGGGGGGACTCCTTTACTAAAATCATGGTGATAGAGGCTATTGAGTTGATTCCCTCAGGAATTCGACTATGGTTCCCATGCTTGATGTAAAAGCAATGGTGAAAGTTTGGTTTCTGTTAATTCAACCTTTCTCGGAAAAATAGATGGGTGTGATGCACAATGGTTTCCATAGGGAAAACATCTCGATACCTTATAGGGGTAGGGGCTTCTGGTATCACCTAAGCCTAACATGTGTAGAAGTACAAGGTATTCTTATAACGTTCTTTTTACCTAGGGACATGGTGTCCTTTCCTCCCAGAAACAAAAAATAAATTTCCAATGTTTGGCATCATAACCTTCAACCAGTGAATCAGGAGGATGAAAGCATCATCCAAATCTATCCACATGCTAGATAATATAGTTATATTTTCAACCTCATTAGTTTGAACCTATTTTTCCTTGTTCTTGTAATATATGGCATCCATATAGAGGGTTACATTGGAGTCAAACAGAGATGAATCGCCGTGAAACATTCTTACCCGACCATTAAGGGAGTACTTGAGGAATTAGTGATATAATAATGAAACTTATGCATGCAGGTCAATCCAGGGACTACCCATAAACACGTTCTAAGTGGTATCTTGTGATAAAACCATGAATTCATAATTTTCTATAAAGAAATAAAACTAGGTATTCAAATGAATCCATACACATGATATTTTCTCAGTCCTATCATAACTATGAATATTCAGGTATGAGGGACTTAGATATTCTTTAGTCAACCCCAAGTTACAGAGCATCTAGGTATAGAAGATATTGATCCTGAAACCTATGTCGACTAGACATCTTTCGAATTCCATGCAATTGAACTGGCCTATGATGTATAGAAAGTGAAGGTTCCCCTACATGAGGGAGACCTCATATTCCCTAGAGAATTAGATGATGGATTTCTATTTTCTTGATCGACTTTCTTCTCATAAAAGGTCTCTGAGGCCGCTACCTATATTTCAAACTAGAGGGGAATATTCAAGGCCTTTGTGAGAGCCTCGCACATCTCTTCTGAAAGGATGAGGGACTTGAGGATCTAGAGCTTCATAGGTATGCGGGTGATTTATTTAATCACATCATACTTCCATGACAGATTCACATTTATTCCTATAAGAGTTTGTTCCTTGGTAGGAGACATGATGGGTACTACTAGCTGAACCAATAGATTATATAAGGTGCTGGAAATATCCTGCTACTCATCAAACAACTCCCCCAGAACCACTACTGAATGATTTTCAGCTGTTTGAGGGCAAGCTTTAGCTATGCATGGCCGATCATAGTTCAGTCACAGATATTCTTCCTAGTCAATTAGCACAGTCATTTGTGGTGGTGTTCCTGACTAAGTGGGCTGGGAGGATTATTCCTATTGAGCTCTATGCAACACCTATTATCTGGTCTCAATATCATTAATGAATTTTCTTGTAGAACTGGTCGGATCATTTCGGTGGATTTAATTTCCTCGACATATTCTTTAACAGTATCAGCCAGAGATAGTTGGAGGTATTTACTAATATTCCTCATGGTCGGGGGCCAGTAAGGGATCTACCAACTTGACAGTATTCTCAAAGGCATACTTCAACTCATCATCAGAGGAATATCCCAATACTAGATACAATTTGTGTGTGATTCCTAACTTTGGAGGAATGAAATTTTTGAGAGTATGAGATGAATTCAGCACTTGTGAGGGGATTTTCTATCCATTAATCTATTATAACCTACTCTTCTAAATGTTGAAGGCTGTAAGGTGGATATAGAAGTGGTATTCAAGGAAGGCGGGGTGAATTTAGGAGTTTTGGGTTGGCCTAAGTGGGCATGAATGACACCATGGGAATGAGAGACTCCTTTGCGGTCTAACCAGTCATCATACTTATGAGTCCTTCAGTTGGAAACCAGTTTCCATTCACCAGAACCTTCATTTTCACTATCCAGCTCAGTGGAGATATGTGACACCTTTGCTGGGGAATTTCCTAGCTTGACCAAATTGTTTTCCACATGGTCCTGAAGCCAATACTTGAACACATATAATTGTTTAATGGTATATCCATGGATTTTTTGGTAGGGGGAATGGTAAGGGTGATCAGTGAGCTTGTCTTCATGGGTATTCTTTCACTCTGTCAGATTTAGAATCCCCTGTTCAAAGGTACTATAGAAATAACCAAGAATATAAGCATCCTTAAAGAAATAGGTTTGGTTTCTTCTATCTAGGAAGGGTTCTCTAGGATCTAGACCATGTAAGGAACCGACCCCAGTTTTCCAGAGCCAGTTCCTTATTTGATTATGTTGGCATACATACAAGGAATATGAATCCTGAAGGACCAAGTAGTTTAGTAGATTTTGGAAACAAGATACATAAATAAGTTTAACATTACATCATTAAGGGAAATACAACACTAATTTATTCCACTAGCAACATCATGTATCCTGGATTATGCTTGCAAGTCATTCATAATTTACTTCTTCATGTCCGATGAAAAATGAAACATAAGAAAGGGGTGATCTCAAAAGCTCAGTAAGAGTAAGAAATATAGCAGAAGATAGCACAAACATAAGACATGGTGCATAATTGAAAACACATGCCTTTAATAATAAAATTGCACACATTATGGCAAAAATAAGAGCTGAGTAAATAATGACATGATGAAACATAATCATGGGTATTCTACTAGTCTAATAACCACATGAACTTTCAATTAATAGATTTATAATGAGGGAAGTGCATATTCCGAACATTTCGAAACATTTTTTCAAGGGCTAGACCAAGACATCTAATTATTAAGGCCTCGGCTAAAATCCATATAACACATTGGGAAAGGCCTCGGCCAATTCCACATCTATTTGTCTCATGAGACCTACCAATGCATCGAGGGTCTATAGTAGGCCCCACCTGTCACATAATAATTCCAATGCATTCCTAATATGAGCAGGGATAAACAAAAACAACATATACATTCATATTGAAACTATTATATGAAATGTAACTATCTTTCCCCAATCATTAAACATAAAACACTAACTATTATGAGTAATATGGTGAATGGTTTTAGGATAGATCATAAAAAATAGGGTTAGTCATAAACCACTAAATCAAATATGGTATATGAATTCATAAATGATTAAACCCAATAATACATAAGAATCAACAAGAGCGTTGAATCATATGAAAGTACTCTTATAAAATCATTAAGCAATCTTGAGATAAATACTCTTTTATTTTAAAAAGAAGAGTTCTTTTGGAAAATATTTATATAAAAACAAAAGTGAAGTAATATATTATTTTCATAATAAGATGAGTGTTTTTAGAAAGATAATGGTTTCCAAAAACAGATTATAGAGTTCCCTTGAAAATAGATATGAATTTGAGAAATTCCTTTGAATTGAGCTTGTATTTTGGAAACAGTTTTGAAAGTTTCTTTTAAAACATGTAACAATCCATAAAATAGGGAAGGGTTCTAGTTGGTGTAAATATATAGAAAACTCACACAGAATTTTTTCAAAATACATAACAATATATAATAATTTCATTGAGGTAATTAGACAAAGAAAGTAACCCGAATGAAAATGGAAGTTCGGGTGGAAAACCCTAACCTTAACTCTGAACGTGTTCCGCTCTTGTACTTAAGATCCTGGAATATAAAATTATACTTATTAATAACTTATTTAATAACCTATCAGACATTTATTTAGTTTATCATAATTCATTTTAGTTCATTTATGTCTTTATTGATAAGTTATTGTGTTGAATTTCATCGTTCTGGAGTGTTTGTTTTCCTTATTTTTCGTAATCGGTTCACTTGTTCTAAAGTAATGAAGTGGTATGGATGTAAAAATCCATAATTGAAATTAAATATTATTTATGAACATCCAGAATTGTTAATTTCCATTTCTATCGTTTGGTTACATGGAATGAGGATGAATCATTAAATGACAATCACTTCGATTATTTGGCAGTACTTGGATTATTATGAACTAGTTTTGTCACATAAATTAATAATATGTACATATACTAGTTCCTGAATATTAATTAGGTTTTAATACATTTATTATAGTCTGGTTCAACCATCAATATGGTTTCATGACCAATAATGAAGGAAATATTGAAGAACCAAACTTTTTCATCCACGAAGGTTATAAATTAGAACCTCATTAACGTTGATTTCGTTTATAAAAATAAAAGGGAGGGAATAAGAATATTGATGATGGTTCTTCCATTAACATGATATAAATCCAGTATATAGATGATACTAGAGTTATTGTGGTCATTTGGACAGAGGAGGTGAGGATAGGATAACAAAATAAGATAAATTCAAATGAAACTAATGGAAAAAGAAAGGTGATTTACCTCTTGAAATAACTTCTTCGAGAACCTCCTTAAGGGAAGGGATTTTGGTCCTTTGGAAAGACCAAGAGCTTCCTGGTCGTGGTAAGTGACTAGGGAAGGTTATTTGGGCAGAAATTTGAGGAGCTTCAAGACTTACATGAGTGAAGAGAAGAGGGATTTATGAGGGGTTTTTATAGTGGAGGAGAGGGGTAAATTTTGAATATTTAATTCATTATTTTATTATTTCCCTCAAGACAACCAATAGTGTTGTTTCATGTGAACCCTAATAGTAATAAGTGCATGTGAGTTTGAACCAAGTGGCCTTACATCACTTATGATGTCATAAATAGTGTATTTAACTGATAATTTGTATATACGGTATTTTATCGTATTTCACTATTCATCAAAAAATTTAGAAGTTCAGAAAAATCCCAAAAATTTACCCCTCCCATTTTTCGATGTGTAGAATTAAAAAATTAACTCCATTTTTTAAAATTAATTTTCTAAATATTATTAATTTAATTTTTAAAAAAATTCATAGTTAATTCAAAAAATAACAATTTTAAAGGTGCAATTAGTTTTATTTCACATTGAAATGTTAATTAAGATCTCATTAGTTTATTTCCTTAAGAAAATAAAATAATATTATTATATACTATTCATAAGGGTCATATTACTATTCATATTACTATTCATAAGAGTATGTTACTATTCACCAAAAAATCAAGTTTGTTCTATCATACTCTAAATGACTTATTGATCACAACTCTAGATGACCGTTTTTTGAAATTAAAAACATAAAATAGGAAAAGTAGAGTTTAACTTCTAGATTATAAAATGCACTCAATATTTATTTTCAAAACCTTGGGGTGTTACAGACCATGATGAGGATTTGGATCCTAATGGGGGGTCTATTCCACATTCTATTATCAAGGCGGTTATGTTTGGAGAGGTTGTGCTTATTGATTATGCATCGGGAAAGGATTCTCTTAGTGAGGCTACTACACTTGGTGAGGCTATGCTTGGTAAGTCTCTGTCAATAAAAAATCTAGTGGCTATGAGAATACTTGAAATTCCCCATGCACATCATCATTATCTTCTCATGAGTTAGTGTCATATCGAGTGAATATGTGAGGTCCTTCCACTATTCAATAAAGTCTGAAATGCTCTCATTAGGCAGATTCTTACACTTTAAGAGGTCAAAAATGCTTGTCATGTGCATGGTGGTGTTGAACTGGTATTGAAACTACTTGTAAAGGTCTTCCCAACCAGTGATGGACCCAATGGGTAACTATATATACCAGATAAACATAGGCCATTCCAATATCTGAATGAAACATCAGATATTGGTGACATCATGTTGCATTAGGGTTACCAACATCAGTTCACACCTCGAGATAAAGTGGGATAGATTCCAAAATGGTTCACCCATTCTGTTGAAGGGGGAAGATCTAGGATTCCCAAAATCTAGGGGTTCTAATGTATAGTCCACCCATGTGGGGTACAACTTTCCATCATGTGGTATTGCCACCTATCATGTCTCCAGTGCTTCAATCAAAGTAGTGAGAGAACCTATTAGATTATCTTGGTAGGGGTTTCTATCTTGGTGAGGATCCCTAAATACCATTCCATTGGTAGAATCATCAACATGGTAAGCAAGATTGATGACTCATGGATCATTTAGATCAGGTCCTTGAGGAGGATCATCGGGATGGTCGGGTGGATTTAGAAACTCATATCATGGTTTCTTTCCATGCACTCTTGCCTCTACCTTATCGGGATGCATGGGATCAGCAAACTCAATTAGGAGTAACTGGACAAGTAGGACCTATAGCTTCCCTTTCTTCCCTAATGGAGGAGGAAAAGGTTCCTATCAAGGAGCACCAAAATCCAAGCATCACTCTACAAGGATATCATCAATGATCCGCTTATGATTTGTTACCTGATGGAGTAAGATGGTGATTGAATAATTGAAATCTCTCTTCTATGCAACATTAAACATATCAGAGGACTCGAGATTACCCTTTTCCTTATTGGTGTTTTGACTAAAAAGAAACATATGAGGGTCCGCTGGATAATGTGCTTCCCCATGGGGTGGGTTCTCTCTATCAAACCCTACGCTAGTTTCCCTGTCCTTGGATATATTAGGGAAAACCATGTTATCATCAGGATACCTAGAGTAAAATCCTCAATATCAATAGGTAGGTCTGGCTAATGTAGAATAAGGATAAAATGCAGAGTGGCATATTGTCCCCATCCTCAGATCTACACATGCAGAGATGCCTCTTCAATGAATCTGTGGAGAACTGTGAAGATCATGATGCATCTCTAATGGAGGTTCTTGTGTTAGATGGGAGATGTAGGGTATTGAGACACTGGGAGTGATGCCAACTCAACCATGTGGAACTACTGGTCAATGTCATCAGAATGGTATCAGATTCCCAGGTATACCAACTTATGGTCATGGAGGGAACAACGCATCATCCATATAGTCTGTTGTAAGAACATAACATGTTCCTTAGTGAGGGACTCTAGGATTTCAAGTTTAGGAACCACATTTGGATAGAATACCACTAAAAACTGATTAGAATCTAGATTATCCCATAGGCTTCCCTACTCAAAAGTGGGGCCCTACTCTTGGTTGGACCAAGCCTCGATAGATTCTGACCAATATATCAGTGGAACTAATATGTATTGGTGTAGCAGTTGGTTGGATGGTGGAGGATCCACTACATGATATGACTATTTAATGCACACAAGTTCATCTCTCAAGGTGAGTACCAACTATATCATTACATCCTTATAGGACTAGGTGATCACCAGGGCCTCATGTGCAGGGTAAGTGGTGCTCATTGGAAACTCAACAAGATACCCATCATCTATCCCATTCTATAATGACTCTCCATGATCTTGGGTAGAGGTATAGAGTTAATATGACAATGATAGAGATGAATTCACCATGAGCCACTGGAAGGGTGCCAAATCTTCCTCCACCTACATGTACTTGTTGATGTATTTGGGGATTCTATGGATCTCACCTTCCGGGATGAAAAACAGCACCTATCAAGATCCTACCCTAGACTATAATATTGATAACTGGGGTGAAGGATCCATCACTGAATCTCATTCCCCCTCTGAATCTAATAGGTGGAAAGGATTAAAAATGACTTTGTGCTTCCTATAATTTTTCCTTTAGAAACAGTGGTTCACCCTTCATCCCCAAGATAGTTCTTCATGGTAGGGAAGTTCTTCAGCACAGGGAGGACCTCCATACTGTTTTTACTGGAGTGGGGAGGACCTCTACTTTGGTTGATTAGGATATAGGGAGAACCTCTATAACGGTTGTTGTCGGATTGGGAGGACCTATGCTTGGACTATCATAGAAGTGGAGATGACCTCCACTCTGGTTGTAGATGTATTAGAGAGGACCCCATCCTTGGTCGGTAGGAACATGAGGAGGACCTCCATACTGAAATTTAGTGACTGTATGGGGAGGACCTTTGTACTAGTAGGTTTAAGTGTGAGGACCTTTGCACTGATAAAACTAGACATGGGGAGGGATTTTGTGTTGATTGTTAGTAGAGTGGGGAGGACCTCTACTTTGATTTATGCTGGAGTAGGTAGGACCTATGCTTCAGCTAGTGGAAACATGGAGAGGACATCCATGTTGACTATTAGAGGAGTGGGGAGGGCCTCTACTCTGGTTGGTTACAGCACATGGAGGACCTCCATGCTGGGAATCATAAGTACAGGGAGGACCTCCGTACTAGCCAGTGATGGAGTGGGAAGGACCTCCACTTTGATTGATGGTGACATGGGGAGGACCTCCATATTGATTGTTGATGATGTGGGGAGGACCTCTACTTGGATTAGTGCTGGATCAGGGAGGACCTCCACTTGAGTTGGAAAGGACATGAGGAGGACCTTCACACTAATTGTGGGAATAGGGATGACGAATGCTTCAGTTGGTGATGGTGCATGGAGGACATTTATACTAAAACTCATCATCACGGGCTGGCCTGTAATGACTAATGGTGATGCCAAATATTAAAAGACTCAACCCAGCCTCCCTATGGGGTGTCTAAGGTCTCAATCCCAACCGAGCATTGATGGGTCCCTCCTTAACATTGGAAGGGATCTGTTGGAATTTTTTGGTGCTGGAAATATCCAAGGGAGTTGTAGAATATAATGCCCCTTTTCAGGTATTCTCCTAAGCTTGTGCTCGAAGTTGACATCGAGTGGTTCAGACCAAGGCTAGTGGGTAAGGTGAATAGTTCACCTATCCTTCGTCCTAAAGGACTGATCATTGTTAGAACTAACAATACCTGGTGGGATTCCTCCTTAGCAGATCCTAAGAGGTAGTCACAGATAGGGTGACTCGGGTATCCCCCACCTCCTCATCATAGTGGACTGAGTCATAGGATCACTCTAGGGAGAGGCACATCAAGTAGTACGCTATTAGAGTTGGGAGAAATGGATCACTACAAGGCCCTTGAGGATGGAAGTGTTGGTGAGGTGTAGATGCCTCCAGGTCCTGGCTGGCCATGTCCCTCATGGGAATGACCCCCTCTTTATTGTACCATCATACAAGGGAATCCATCACCCTATTTTGAATGATCAACAAGGATGATATGGGGTGTGGGTGACCAGTAACTGATGGCATAGAGGATTTCGTGGAAATATGGGTGTCATACAGGAGTGTCGCATTGACATTTCTCTTACCCCTGCATCTATGGGTCTTGGGTGGTTGGTTTCTTATAACTTCAGTACTCCAAAGTAGGAAGATTCAGTTGTCAGTACAGATACAAGGAAAAAAAATTAAAAATTCCCTAGCATCTCCCAATCATCAAAAGGTTAATAGAGATATCCAAACTAAAAATTTCATAGACTAGAATACCCAATGTTTAAGTGGACCAATTTCTGGTGAGTTCCATGTCGGGACCACTTTTTTCTTAGTGGGTCCTAGCACCAAATATCTAGATCTGGTAACATGTTAATCTAATGATGTCTCAAATGCTACTAGTCCTCATGTTGAGGAGAATAGTTTCACATCGAGTACGCTATTTATTTTTTTGAATCTTTCATCAGGGTGTGGTTGACTCACATGTTAACATGTACTGGAATCATATTTTGTTTCCCTATATTCCCAATTTCCAAAGGTAGGAATATTTCATCATTTTCAATGATGATTTCTTTTCCTTTATTAAAATGGGATGATGGGATTTTGGTTACTCCTTCCATGGATTCCTCCTTATAACTTTTCACCTATTCCAGGTCTCCCTCATAAAGTTAGGTCAAGTTTGTGGAACTCATTCCCAATTCCATATCTTTGTGGATGGTGATTAATTACATTTCTTCTTCTTGGACATCACAAAGGGTATTTATAGGGAAGAAACATTTACTCAAGGGAGTAGTCACATCGGGCATCACTGTCCTGTCTGAATTCTAGGAACATTCATAATCGGTATTCTTCCTCGTATGAGGGCATCTCATGGAGGCATCTTTAGGCACGGAACTCAAGGCATCTCATATCGATCAATAGTTATCTGATTCCAAAGGCATATCTTCTAAGGATTTCACCTTAGGCATTCCATGTTTATCATGAGGTATCAGTATAAGATAGGTCATGGGTTAATGTCTTGAAAAGATGGATTGAGACTGATCAAAATGCCTCATGGAGGAGAGTCAATAAGGTTAATCCCTAGGAGGGAGCACCTCAATGGTTTACAGATGGATGGATTAGAACACCCTATAGAGGCATGTCCAATAGGTGTTTCCTATAAAGGGAAGATGTCACACCATGAAGGTGGATGGGAATGCCCGTGAGGGAAGACCAAAGAGATTATTCCCTATCATGGGGAACCTTAGTTTACCATTGGTTGAGATTGAACATCAGAGATGTGTCTTGAGTTCCTTTCATAGAAGGTAGGGAACAAAACCCATGTAGTTCAATGTCGTAGTTTAAGTTCATGTGACGATACCAGTTCATGCAGTTTAGCATCATGTGGTGAGGACGCTCGAACCATGAAAAGAGCATCGGTGAGGGATGGTGTGGGAATAAATCATGAAATATTTCCTTCACAAGATTATTGATATTGGTTGGATGGTGCGGGGATTAATTATGGGAGATTCTTGTGTTCCTCTAGGATGAGTCTTACATGTGAAAATGGCCCAAAGGGACCCGAAGGAGATGTAGTCTCCGGGTAGGGGAATAATCTTACTAAGATGTGGAAGCCCTAAGAAAATTAGGATATATATGGATGGGGTGTTGGGTTTGGACCTCATGGAGGATTCCTACATATCCCAATTGATTGGGAATAAAATCCCACATATTTTGGAATGGGATGGGGATTATAACTGAGGAGGAGTCCCATTTAGTTGGGTCTTACACATGGAAGTTTCCTTGGGGGAATGATTGGGTATTACACTCAAGAAGATTCTCATGGAAGTGGAGTTTGGATTTCATGGTTTCTACTAGCCTCTAATACCATGTGAGTCATTCTTGGTGTGATAAAAAAGATGAAATTATAGACCTTGTAGGCATGTCACGAATGATGCACCAACGAGAGATGGTGTGGGGCATGAGCATAGAAGCTACCTGAAGAGGATGTCATTCCTTGTGGGGAAGATCTAATTCCATGTTAGGAGGATATCATTCCATATGATTCATACATGGATAATCCTATGCTTGTGGTACAAAGTTTGTGGGGCTTATGCATGAAAGTTTCCCTCGTGTTGGGGTAGCTTTCCATAGTGGGGAGAAGGTGGTATCTCATGATGACCATTCATGGAGAATCTCATGTGCACTACACGGAATAAGACTATAGTTTTACATCATGTTATGATGGCATTGGTTCTAGGAAGTTTTAAATCATGCATCTCATATGTGGGGGACTCACTCCTTACCCCTTGGGATTACATAATCATTCCTCATTCACCTTTGGGAAGGGGATGGCTTCAGCAATTCTAGGTTTTAATGGTGTGGAGGATATGTCTATCACAAGGACCATTTTAGCGTGCCTATGATAAGAATAAAAGGGCATTATCATACCTATGATGAGAGGAAAATGGTAAATGAGGGTCTTGGGCCACACTTGGAATGGAGTGTTCCACAATAATGGGTGGAATATGTCACATAGGGACTTGAGGTGAAACTGGACCAATCCTAGATGGGTGTGGGGGACTTGGGAATACAAACTTCACAAAGAGTTTTTAGCATAAGGGAGGTATCATGAAGAAGCTCAGGAGATAGGATTCACGAAGCATAGATCCTCGCATAGAGGTGATTTTTTAAGATCAGGTGCTTCATAGATGTTAGGGTATTCGTGAAGGAATAGGCTTCATGAAACATGGGGGCCCTACCTTAGGATCAAGTCCTAGATCAAGAAAGAAGTGCTTTACAAATCCTTAAGTACCCCGGAGGGACTTCCTCCTCTATGAAGGGTGTGGGCCTTCACGAAAGGCATCTCCACCTTAGTTGGGGATATTCAAGAACATATAAGAGGGGGTTTCACAAATCTTAGGTACCTTTGATGATCCATTTTTGTTCTGGTTCGCAATACTCAGGTTCTTTATGAATTGGAAGCAATTTGGAAGTCGAAGGGTCGGGTAACCATTCTCCTTGGGTTAGAATGAGTATTTTATTTATAGGAGAAGTGTTTTTTGAAGCTGGGAAGTAGTTTTAAAATAAAATTTGGGGTTCACAAATGTTTTTGGATCCTTTATACTTGAAAATCACACTTTCAATCCTTAGCATAGTCATTGAGCATCGTCTGACTCATGGAGCGTACCATCAGGGAATCACGTGTTCGTGAAGGGAGAGATTTATAACATACCTAACCTAGTGGAAACTGTATGGTGCCCCAGTCTGGGTCATTATATGACCTCAGGCACACCTCCTCGCATGTCATATGATGCCTACTAGAATCACAAAAATATAAAGAAACGTTGGGGAGACTATACCTTATTATCAAAGTAATGACACAACAGAAATTTTATCAATCGATATGGTAACCAGAAAAAATAAATAAAAGGACAGCATGAAACAATGACAACAAGTAACCAAGTATCACTTTCTATAATAACATGATGAATATACTACATGTCAGGTAGTTATACAATCATAAACCAAAACCAAAACCACTAAAAGACCCTGAACATGGACCTGAGTCCCAACCTGATCCTCATATCTCATGCTCAAACCCATCATTCCATGCACACCCAAACACCAGTCCCTATCCTTAACCTATATCAGAAAACAATCATTATCTACTCAGGTACCTAAGTGCCATGGCGGCCTGAGTAGGGTGGGAGTACAACTCAGTAGTCCACCACCAATGGTGTATAAAGGAATAACCAATATGTAAAACATTGTATGTAAGGAAATAATTACAATAAACAAACTTTGGAAGAAGTAACATGTTTCACCTATAACAATTTCCCATTTAACCAACTATCATCAAGGAATAGGTTTCACTTTTAACAATTACTATTTAACCATTTTATCATATGTCCCATAAGATAGGCATTTACATCAAGTACACTACAGCATATGTCGGTTAATTAATATACATAAAGGAATAAGTAAAGTTACCTATTTCATCTAGGGATAAAATTTTTATAAAAAATTTCATCACACTTAACTTGGAGCCTCGATCTAGGTAGTCTCATCAAATGCAACCATAAAGGCATAGAGCCTCATTCTTCTTCCCTAAATTGTTCATTATAGGGTTGTCATTTAGAACCATAGTCCAACATGACTTGTGGGCATAAATCCTCAAGTCCAATACCCCACAACCACCAATCCATGTGAACATGATTATTTGAACCATTTACCACATATACCATTTCAAAAACCATTCCCAAACAAAACACATAATGTTCACATTTCATATTTCACTCAACACATAAGCTATCTTCATGCCTTAACCCATTAACACATTTACCATTTACATTTATTAACCCATTAAACCACATGCCTTATGCCAAACACTCCCTTATTCCATGTTATCAATTGTAAACAATTAACATTGATCTCATATACAAACCATTTCAAATTTACTGACACAACCATAACTATTAAACACATATATCATTATGCCTAACATCCCAATATGCTAGGTCATAAACTATGCACATTCATCATTTATTTCATTTAATAACCATGTTAACATGACAACATAATTTTCATGGGTCCTATCTCACTATCCCATAGATAAATTCAATGACTATGGTCCCAATGGACCTTTAAAACCACATCATGGTATAAAACACAATTCAAAATACATATTTTAAATCATCTTGAAGTCTCCCTTTAAAACATGAGTCTTCCTATTTGAAAACTAAAACATTCTCCAAGGCTTTCATTTCCATTTCAACCATCCAAAACAACCATTAAACCATTTTCACAAAAAGGTAAAATTTACCTCATTTAAAACATCATTTGAAATATCATAAGAAAATCCCTTTTTGAATAACTTGAGGCCAACACCTCCTTTCAAAACATTACTCACTTTCAAACATCATTTTCCTTTAATAATTATATAATTGGTTCAAATCCCCAAAACACACCATTAGACCATTTCAAAACCAGCTATGAATTTACAAAATCCAACTTATAATTGTTTCAATTAACCCATTAACCCTACCCACATAACCGGTTACACTTTTACTAACCATTAGCTCTCATAATTCCCCTATCTCAATGTTTAACAATTTTATTCACTAGTTACAAGGGTCTAGATTACCTCATGGGTAGCCCTATGTTCGGTCTCACTCACCAACAGACCCAAATCACTTTCCCTAATCAAAAAACATAAAAATGCAATAAGGTAATATATCAAAACAACTATATACACACATATATATACAACAATATGACTATGGTCAAAATCTTTAAGACCACCTACCTCATATTCATTAACAAACACTTTATTAAACTACACCATTGATTCATACTCAAATAACCATTAAATACCCAACTTATAATAATTTGGAAAACTGAGGTTTTTAGGGCTTCAGAAGAAGATAGATTCTAGAGGCCTTAATCTAGAAAAAGAGAAAAGAGGAGTGTTAGACTCACCCAGATATTCTATTCATGTCCAAATGCAACTCAAATGCCTAATAATAGATAGATAATCATCTATTAGAAGTATTGTAGGGTTTGGTTCATCACCCAAGATGTTGGAGGAGGAATAGGGAATAAAATCAGGTGAGAACCCTTAAATACTGAGAGGAAAAACAAAAATTTACCACTTTTTAAGGGTTGTACGGTTTAGCCACATGGTTAGCCAAACCTTTCTACAATCATATGGATCCCTCTATATAAGAGGGGATAAGCCGCATGATTTCCTGGAATCTCCTGCATGGTTTGGTAAACCGTGTAGTAACCATGCACCAGCCTCTATCTGAAAGGGTCCCCAAGCAACATGGTTTCCTGGTCCAAGCATGCGGTGTGTACTAACCGTGCGCCAACCATGCACTTCATACTATCTAGGATCTTTTCCCCTCCTTTCATGTCCCAAACCCCTCAGGAATCCCCCAAAACTCCTCATACACCCAAGAACCACCTAATTAGCCAAAAATTAAGTTTAACCAAAATTTAAACAAGGACACACATTTATGAAAGGTAGGGATCTTAAAACCTCTCCACCTTATAATAGACCATCCTTAAGTCATACTTCTAAACCTTAATGATCCTCCAATACCAATGGTCAGCCATAGGTCCCACCTATCAACTTTCATTTCCCAATCATTCTTTCAGACATGGACACACTATCACCACACTCAGACCAAGGAAATAGTCCTACACAAAATAAACTTCCCCCACCGTATCCCACTAATACAAGATAATGCTCCTCAAGGATAAAAATGACTCAAAATCATAATTACCAACATTAAAAACAAGAGTATGGTCTAAGTAACACCACTGAAACACCACAAAAAGGAAACCAATAAGGAACTATATTACCCTAGTATATCCAACTAGAATTACCTTGGTCGGATCATCTCCACAATTCATGGCCCAAATCATTTGGTTCCATCTCACCAAGTTCTTCAAATATCTAATAGTTAATCAAGCCCATAATCACTCGAGGGAACATCCATATTCTACCCATGTCATGTGTCCTACTTTGATCCACAACATGAGGCCCAACAACTTTAGTTTATTTTCAAACATCTAAAAGGCCAAACCCAAGCATAACATTAATCTCAAAGTACTCAACCGGACAAAACCCAAGATGATGATTATTACCAAAACCAAAACACCAACACAACACTCATCTGTGATCATCCAAGATATACTACCACTCACTTCATCAACCAATCATTTGACTACCATGGTTCTCCCCACCATACACTTTAGTTATTCACCGCACCTTTTTCTAGTTTTGATCACTTCCACCATCAAAAATAGACCAATAGGACCTCATCTCAAGTTTCAAAACTTACCAAATGCATTTCCCAACTCTCTGTTCCCAAAAATCCATGAGAACTCCACCCAAATTTGGAATTAAGCATCTCCATTGAAACTACCTAGATGGGTCACACTTCCATCATCCATATATCAACAAAATACAACTTGTTTCTTCCTCAAAATTCATTCCCATTATCGAAGTGTGGTTATCAACAGAACATTAACTGAAGGTGTCTTACATCCCAAAACATCTCTTCCTTTTAAGCAACTGATTCAGGCCATCCCAGCTGACTCAATCCATTGACACCCAACTTCCACTATTGGCATGTTTCCACTCTACTTAGACATGATGCCTTCTCACTTAAGGGAAACCTCCCTCATCTACGTGAACTTATTAGATTCCATCCCTGACCTTCAGTGAAACTTTGCCACCATAGCATATGTTACCCTACAAACCATTTTCAAGATCTACAGTACTCACCAATTCTTCTCTTATACAAACACCTAGATCACCTCTAAAACTAGATAGATTCTGAGGCCATCGCCCATCTTGATCTATCCCTACAACTAGGGTCTACCTGGCCTTCCCCAAGTAATCCAAAAATTCCCTTATAGACTTTTCATTGGCATCCTGATTCCAACACATCCACTCTATGGTCTACTCTATTCATACAAGACTAACATATCACTCCCCACCTTGGGGGTATTTTTATCACCACTTTCCTCAAGAAATTTCATCCACTGTGGATCATACTTTGATCACAAGATGAACCTAAAACTTGGATGTGTATTTCCATATTTTTTAAAAACAAAAAATCCAATATCAACCACTACCTGTTATTGGATTTTGAGAATAGCACCCATGGTATTCTTCAAAATCTGGACCATCCTGAGGACCTCTCTCATAACTGTTCAATGGTATTCTCCCCAACACATGACTCCACATGTGTCGCCCCAAGATAATAACCTATAAGGTGTCCCATATCCAAAAAAACACATTCAATTCACTAGGTGTAAATCAAGATCCTTCTCAAATCACCCGAGATGATGTCATGATATTGGACATGATCATCACTAGAAAAAATTATAGTAAGAAGTAATTGAAAAACACCACCATAAACTATCCATCACCAATATCACCCTCCACTATAGGGGAACCTTGACCTGCCATAAGTCTCAGGCTTCCCTACCCTCCATCATTTCATCCACACTCAAACACCACAACTCAAATGGGATTTCCAACCAAAACTCACTACCACTTTACAACACCTTGTCAAGTGGTCGTGACCCAACATTACTATTGGAATCACTATTATTACCCCACTCAAGTTTTTTCATCATGAACCCAGTTATCTACATGTAAATACATCATTTACCACACTCATACATAACCCAATTTCCTCACACATAAATCATGCTTCTCACTATGATCATACAAAAATATGACATGCATTTATCCTGAACCACCTGTTCATCCATCCCAATGGCATTATTTCATTCCCAAAATGATCCCACACCTAGACCACCTCAAGGTCTCTCACTTTCCTATGATCACGCACCAAGCCTGTCTCTAGATAATATAATTTGTACATCACCAGAGATAGGCCCAGCACCCACTCACTCACTTGACCATGCCTCCTAGTCCATCAGCCTCATTAGAATTGAGTCATTCTCAACTTTTTTATCCAACAAACCAACCAATCGTATAATAAATACTAACCACATGACCACCACCAATCCCAGGTGTCACTCCATGCTTTGGTCACTCTTGTCCCATTCTCCCAAAATCAAAATCAGTTCTTGCATAAACCACAATTAAGGTCATAGGGCAAGGCTCCTAATGACCTTGCCTCTTCCCAAAACTGACCTTACAACCAACTATAAGCACTCAGATACCTTCTGATAAAGATACTAAGGAATAACCATACAATTTTACCACACTAGCTGGCACCAACCATGCATCAATTCCACCTCTAAAGCAACCAATCATGCTTTGCATCTTAAGGAACCTTCAACACTGGTCCAATCTCCCGTGAGGATAACCTTGATTTCCCAACACTATCAAATCATTACCACCACTTGAGTCTCATTTAAAAATCCATTAACCTTACCTATTAGTAATCTAGGATAAACCCACTCTAAAAAACACTCTATTCATGCCACCACCCAAGTCCAAGACATCTACATGTGTCATACACACCCAAAATCACTAACAACCCAACCGACCTCTCTCATAGGTAATCATCGAATGTCAAATGGTACCAACTCCCTAAACTGAAGTCGCATCAAGAAAAGATCACTAACTCTCTCTCTCTCTCTAATCCATACACATCAAAACTCAATTAACTCGTTGCTCATGGTGAAACTCATTGCCCCACTCCAAAACATACTGCATCTAATACAACCCAACGGACATTTATTCTATGCCTTGCACCAAGAATACCCACACACATACAGTAGCACTATGATCCAAACAACCACCTTATCATCCAAAACACAACTTTCATGATAACAACCCTTAATAGTTACCACATCCACATTATGATACAATAACTCATAACCCATGGTCATAGACTTATCGAGGGTCAAAAAAGCACATCTCTTTTACTATACAACAAAACCCAACAAAGCCTCGCAACCCAAAACTAAGGTCTCAAACTAGGGAACTATCACTACCCAAAACACACATACACAGGGTCTAATCACAAAATTATGGATACCTATTTCCAATATCCCTTCTAGTTCCATCATGTTCCATCTCCTTTATTAATTAAACTTAACCAATTAAAACCAAAGGTTTCACATTTTAAAACTTTATTTTTTTCAAAACCCCAAGTATTTACATTTTTTGAAACCTTTTTTTTAACCTAACATTTTAAAAATCCAAGATTTATTCAAATTCACATTTCAAAACATTTACTTTCTCAAACATTTCAAAGGAAAACCTAAAGTGTCCAAATTAGTGTAAATCACTGAGAGGGGGGTGAATCAGTTATCACTTTCAACATTTTAAAAATTTATTCTTTTCAATTAAACCTCTATGGATGGTTAAATCCTTTATCCACTCTTCTTGTGTCTCTCATCCTTACCTCAAATGATGTTGTAAATGTAAAGGCACTAAACACAAGGATTTTCAAGGTTTAGTTCAATGACCTACTCCTTCTTGTGTTGGTTATTCCCACCAACATAGATTATCCACTAAAATAATATTATAAATTAAAATGGTTGATATATATTCCCACTATATCTCTCTTGAGTCCCATAGAGGGTTATTTATACTACATCTCACAGTGTTACCAGGGTCCCAATGAAGACTTCTTCTCCTTCTTGAATCACACAGGGTTCTTCTAGCTCTCGATTCACACGAGTAGCTTCCTTATTTGAATGCTCTTTGATTCACTATAGATAGCCGGATTCTCTTTCCACATAGGCTTGTTGAATCACACATGCCTGTGTATCTCTTCAAGAATCTTCAATAACCTTTGGTAAGGACTGTTGGCCTTGCCCAATATTTCTAATCACCTTTGTGATTATTTCTCAATGCAACAATGCTTGGGAAATTCTTTCTTCTTATGATGAAGACCCTACCTCGCTTATATGTTTATAAATAATGCACACAAATTCTTCAAGAATATTGATAGGCATGAATGATCTTGAACTATGTCATCTCTATCTGTCTTGAATACTCAATTATTGTCAACTCGTTTATAATATCTTCAGTAATTTTTCCCGGCTTCAGTCTCAATTCATTTCCACTTAATGCATGGATTTCATTTCATTCAATAACTCTCATTTTGGGTATCTAAATTACTTCATACAAATGAATGTGTTCGTGCATGATTTCATGCATGTATAACATGTATTTTGTTAACCCAAGAATAAAATATTCACTTGTATAAATATTTTAGGTTCAATGTTCATGGGTTATGAAATTACACATTCACTATCCACTTGATTTCTTCTTCCTCAATACACACAATTCCTTATTTGGTTCTTTGAAAGCACGCACTTATTGTTTAGTTTGGGTTAAAAGTGTGTTATTCATGTGAATGCACTTACTTCTTTACATGTGAATGGTCATGCATGGATGAATGTTTATTTAGATAGGATTTTATACTGCCTGAAAATAAATTGTCCACTCCTTTTCTTCTCCTTCTTCTTTCTCTACTCGATTACACACACACTATCTATTTTATATCTTATATTATTAAAACCCAAATAGTTATAGGTTTTAGAACAGGTTCTCTTCCTCCTTCACATGTTCACACACAACTTGGGCTTCTTCAAATCATGCATATATGCATATGCGAACAGCCCATCTTCATTCCTTATTCTTCAAAAGATAACCCCTATAAAACAATATGGTTTAAACATAAAAAACTAATGGTGTCGCTATTCTTCTTTGTGCATGAGATGCATGGGTGCAGTTTCTTCTTCATGTAACCAGAGTGGTTCACGGTTCGAATTTCTCAAGGATTTATCAAATACAAACTCATGAACCAGAAGGGTTTCATGGTTCTGGATGTGTTCAAATAAACAAGGGAGGTGAAATTAACTATCCTTGTTAGGTTTCACATACCAGATTCTTCACGAAACAACTGAAGATTGTTAAGCACTTGTTGACTACCCATGGAAGCCTTCTCCTTCACGTAGGATTATCATGAGGAGGCATTTTTTCTTCACACAAGAAATAGTTTCATAGAACCTATCTACATGATTCTATGTTCTTTTCGGAATGAGAGATTTCTCTCAATATTTTCAACAAAAATAATTGATTAAGGGAGTCCTCATTTTATAGGCATGGATCACAACGTATCTCCATGTTCAAATCCCTCATGACATGTTGTGGGATTCAAATATTTTAATGCCTAAGATCTTTGGATTAAAATATTTCAAATGCGGGATAATATATACACTGAATCTCTCATTTTTTTTCTTTTCAACACGGGCTCCTTATTTCTTGTGAACACCTCACATACATGCATTGTGAGTCGCATGAAAAACTTCTTCTCAAATATCAAATGGCACGGCCTCAGCAACTTCATTTACTCTTGGACTATGTAGGTTCTTCATGTTTCATTGCATTCATGAATATTTAATTGATTTCATGTGTTCGTGACATGTAGACAGACATAATGCATGATGTTTGATCAACAAAGATGGTCGAAGTTCGATCAAGGAGGCGCGGCTTCATCTCTGGCGAGTTATGGTGTCAGGAGGTTTGGAGGTTGAAGACGACGCAACTTAACATGATCAAACAGATTGGGTTCAAACATGCAACACATGAGATGATTAATGGTTTATATTAGATCGTGAATCATGATTAATACATGCAGTTGAGATTGCGTGTGCGATCATATGGACGACCGCAATTGCATCTGCATTTTCTAAATCTTGCCCCACATCAAAACAACAATGTGGATTGGGGATCCTTTATAATACAAGGCACTGAATCCATGGTTCAATAAATTATTTTCCTCCTCCTATAGTACCGTCCTGTACTAGCTTCTTGTGGGCATGCTTTGCGCCCACCCTCTGATCCTTGTCGTCATGCCACCCCACACAGTGGTGCTTCACTGACTCTTCTCTTTACTCCTATGGGCATGCTCCTGTGTGCTCCATGGCCTGTCCAAGTAACCTGGTTGGCTGGGGAGTCAAGGCTTGTCCTCTCCACTTAGTGGTGTGTGTTGCCTCCCCTGGCTGGTTGGCTTGTTCACGGGATGGCCCAACTTTTTAATTAAACCCCATAACATAAAAAGGTCTTCAAATTATCAAATTTATGTGTAATTAGTAATTTAAACATGCATGGACACACTTCTTCAAACATATAACCAATAAACCACTTTTCTATCTATCCTCCTCCTCCTTCAATTCTTTTTTGAAACATGAATTTCCAAATCACTTTCAAGAATGTACCTAATGTGAAAACACATTTTTTACATCTCTTAAACATTCGACATTAGCACAATCTTCTCAAACTCTTCATCTAATCAGAAACTATTGGATGGATCTTCCAAGTTCATCATGAAATCAATTATTGTATGGCCTTCTTCAAATGTTGTAACAAAGTGTCATTCATTGAAACATGTCTTGTAACTTAGGACCAGTTCAACAATCATATGATTTATTATAAAGAATGATCAAGCATGACGTCCAATGTAAAATAGTAATTCTCCAAGTTCCATTAATTATAGATAAACTTAATCATAATCAAAGTGGGATCTTTACTGATTTAACAACATCACTTTAAGCATCACTGCTTCAATCATCATCACAACTTCAATCATGACATTTCCATACACATATTGACACCTTATTGACAACAAATGCAACATTATGCTCATCAATCTCCCCTTTTTATTTTTTTTCAATATCACCTAATCACACTTTGTATGGTTCAATATGTGTGCAAATATTTTCTCCCCCTTATTGGAAACCAAATGCAAAGGTTTAGTGGGGCCTGTTTAAAAACATGTTCTCCTCTATTTTAAAGAATATCTTCTTGAATATTTCTAAGAGAGGGATGATGTCATATGGTTCACTTGGAAAAGATCCTTTAATTAATCAAATCTAAGTCTACTTGGGCTAACCCTGTGTAAAAAATAATAGAGATATGACCAAGGTTTTCAATGTTGTCTATAAGCAACCATACATATGAAATCATGCTCAGAATGTTTCAATTCTTATCCAGGGGGTTGGAAATAGTCATATTTATCAATGAAATTATAAGTCTTACACATAATTTACCAAACATATTAAAAAGTTCAAGTGAAAAGATAAAGCTCCCCCTTTCATCTCATTTTTTCATAAATCAAGCACTCCCCCTTAATTGACATGATAAATACAATTAAGAACAAGGGATGAATGTTTAATTGGAATACCTCAAGTTTCAACTTCTTGAGATGATATGAATTTCAAGATTTGTCATGACATAATCCATGATATCATTCAATTTATATTTTCTCCCCCTTAAGGGGTGAAATCCCTTTGATTCATCATGGTGGAAAATATCATCAGATAATCTTCAAGATATTTATGTTGATAATCTTCCATTGTGGAACATTTCAAGTAATTATCAATTCATGAATAATGGGTCCAACTTGGTGTTCTCCACTTTTTTTATTAAATTATCATCTTGAGAATGACATTCACCTTCAATTATTTACAATGTAAGCACACATATACAAAAAAATAAGGGAATAAGATGAAACACATGTGATCTTATTAATAGGAGAAATAAGGCTGAGAATTTCCTCTCAACCCAAGAACTCCTTTCTTGTTAGTTCTAATGTGTTTGGTACTCTTCATGATGGCGTCTCCTATCTATTTGACATTTTGATCTTTCATTGTCACCATAGACCCTTTACTTCCATTAACCTTCAACTTGTGTAGATTTTTTGTCCTTACTTTTTCCAATAGTGAAGTAGCTTCCACTGGTACATGTTTTACAATTTTAAACATCTCCATTTGACCTGGTAAAATAGTTATACATTTTTTTTCATGATGTCCATCCTACTTGCACCTTCCACACAGTACTTGTGAGACACTTGGGTTTTCATGTGCTAAGAACCTCTCATGAAATTAAAATTCATCTTCATGTGGAATGATATGTTTCCTCTTTACCTTTTCTTCAACTAGTACTTCATCTTCAAACTTTTGTAGTTCTCTAAAAATTTTCAATTGATTAGGATAGATAACTAAACACTCCTTCTTAACATATTTTGGTTTGGAGCTTCCGCGTGGATTATTAAATGTTTTCAATTTACCTTTCTTAGGAAACTTATCAAAATTATCTTCATTAATTTCTTTAATCAATCCCATATTCTTCTGGATTGATTCTTCTTTTAATTTTAGTTTTCTTCCTTTCATTTCCATGGATTTTTTCTAGTGATCCATGGTATGACCTTTCTTTCCATAGTAGAAGCATCTTTTCTTGGTAGTGATTTTGGATCTAGCACCCTTAAATTTCTTGTATTTAGAATCTTGGGTCTTCTCACCTTTCCTCCTTGAAATATTCTTGGGATCATTTGCTTTTGGACCATTCTTCTACCTACTTCCCAAGGATGCTTCTTCTTTCTTTGGCACCTTCTGTGATTGTAACACCCTGAGATTTTATGAGAAATAATATTTTTAATTTCTTTGATGTCTTGTGTTGTACGCTACACTAATATTAGATTTCTCTATATTCAATACAATATTAGCTTGTAGTATACTCAAATAATATACTTGTCTTGTGTTACATGCAAGAGCAACATTCCTCGATAGCTTGTGTGGTACGCAATACCGAGTTTCACTAAACATTGATATATTATAATATTATTATGAACTAGCCATTATGAATAGTATTAACCACATTTTGAATTTTATAACATTATAATTCATCTCACACATTTTCTAGAACACGGAAAGAGAACAAAATTAATTTTTCGGATAAAAGAAGTATTTTTCAAAAAAACACAGTTTTGTCACCTTTTGATGGCGCACCCATTTTAAATATAATTTTTGACAAGTTTATAAGTTCAATTTGAAAAATTAAAATTCTTATTTTGAATCAAGATATAAAAATTTACGTTGGATAAATTATTGACATTATTCTGATAACCTTCACATTTTGATGAATAGTAAAATACCCTAAATTTTAATTAAAAACTACTTTTTTCATCAAGATAATTTTTATGGTTAAATTATAATATTTAATGGTTTTAAAGTATAAATATAATATATTTTTACCATTTAATATAATTTATGTCATTATCATTAATTTTACATTGAATTCATAGGTAAAAACATTCCAATCTTTTGCAATGTTTTAACTCTTAAAACCTGTTTTCTCAACAGGGGGATTAATTTTAAATTAAATACTGCAACTTATATGTTTTGAATTTTGAAAAATGGATTCAATATTTGGAATCAGTAGGTACAAATTATTTTAATAGGCTAATTTTTATTTTTATACATTATAAATAGTAACTACAGTAGATTTTATTTACTACAGTTAAAGGTAAATCGGGTCATTAAGGGTAAAAATAAGATTATAAAATTATCCTAACACCTCCCAAAATTCTATTGACTGAATAAAAGTCGACCCATATCACCTAAGGGTTGGAATAGATTCATTTCATGGACTTGTTACCATGAAAAGGATGTAATTATTATTAAAAACAAAGAAAGTGACAACATGTCACTCTCTTATATCTTATAAGTGTAATAATTTTAATTTATTGATAAGATTCATAAAACTTAGACAATAAATAGTCACCAGAAATATAATAAAATTATATAAATAGTGTTAATTTATTTATAATTTTTAAGGATTAAATAATTATCATTAATGGTGACACAATAGTGATGTAGAAATTATTTTATTGATTGAAATATCAAATAAATGGTTTTAAAAATATTAAAATAAATATTATTTGAACAAATTAATGTGATACATGAATTTTTTTATGAATATGACATGTTAGTAATATATTAAATATTTTTTTTCCAATATATTTTCTTTTTGTATTTTATTTAAATTCAAATAATTGAATAGTGTCAAAATTAACACTATTGATATTTTATAAAAATAACATATTATTAAATTGTTTAAAAATAAAAAATATATTTAAAAATTAAAATTTTAACATTATATGTTCTAAAATGTAATAATTTATCTAATTATGGAAAATTCGCAACATATAAGTATGTATTTATAACAATTTAAAAGTTAGAATATTATTATCGCAAATAAAATTAAGTAGATTAAATAAGGATAAATCAAAATGATAAGGTTTAAAATAAAATAAAAACATTTCTAAATTTGATTTTTTTTATGATATTACAACCCTATATTACCTCATATCTGAATTTGAGTCACTTTTGAAGTTTTTAAGTGGGGTTTGAGTTTATTATAAATTAATATTTTGGAGGTTTCCAAAAGTGCCACTCTCCTCTCTTATAAAAGGGCACCTCCTACCTCTCTTATTCACAACATTTTGAGCCTCAAATCTCGGCAAAACCCTATATATTTCTCTTCTACACTTCCATAGAATCATACTAGAGGTCATGTTCTTCTTCAAAGACCAACTTTAGTGCCCTAAGAGGAGGTTTAGAAGAGGCGCGTCAAAGAAGAGGTAATATACTTTACCGATTCATTAAAATTTATTTATTCTTATAATTAATTTTCTTTATTTTTTTCATTATAAAGTAATAAAATCATTATCACTCATATAATGATATGTTATTATAAATATTAAACAACCCTATTTCACTTTCTATCCATCCTACGGAAAATGAAATCACCGCGCGTGCGTACGTACGGAATACCGTCTCCACGCCATGGTGTAATTTGCTTTTCCACCACCACCTTACTTGGATGGGTATAATTGTGGAAATAATAACTATATATTATTATTATAACATTATACTAATTCTGATATATTATATAATCCACTCCAATACCATTTAACAATTATGGGAATGATATCGCCGCTCGTGCGTACGTACGGATTACCGTCTCCACGACGCGATGAGATTCATTATCCATGTTAACCATTCAAGAATGATTATAAAGTATATATAATAAATAATCATTAAATATATGAAATAATAAAGATACTGGATTTATGTACATATATGTTTCATTTACTTAATTCCATTCAATTCAATAAGGAAACAAAAACAGCATTCATGTGTACGTACGCCCTACCGTCTCCATGAACGGTGTATTTCATTCCATTTATCGATATATCATATATATTTATATGCTGAATATATATTATATATAAATCATGTTTTACATTCTTTAATTAAGTAAATCAGTATATAAGTAATAATATCAAGAACAACAAGTTCAAACACGTATGACAAATGAAACGGTTTTACCCAAAACACTGCTTTAACATGAAATTGACAAAAGAATGGGTAATATAAAGTCATAAGTGAACCATATATGATATCATAAATATTATTATGGTTATCTTAAAAGTTAATAATATGTTTAAACCCACTATACAGGAGGTTCGGATACTTACGAAGCATATCAGACCTAAGGTAAGGGATTATTTCGTCTCACTTTTATTTCTGTGAGACATATGCCTTAATCACCATCTATTTCTTTTATATGGTGTTTATGATTCCCAAGAATGTTTTATGATTTTATTATGGAGGATATGATATTTACATATACATGTAATTCTTTTTATTTTATGACATGTATGATTCCACCGATCATAAAAGTTAAGGGATAATTATTCCAATCTTGTTCTTAACTGAGATTATTTATTCGTAAGTATTTACTGGGAGTATATTTATCATCCTTTTCCATGTTTTCTAAAAATGTTTTCATGTATGTTTAAATTAATTTTTCCAATTTTTGACTTTCACTACATGGTATGTAAGGAATCTTTCTTTTGTTTACCATATGAGGTACTTTTTGACTTTTCCGGCAAAAGTACAAGTAGAATATTTTTTTAACATATATGGAATGAATGGATTTTTACGATTTCATAACGACTTATTTCCATGAAGCTTCCTCCGCATGATTTCATGATTATTTTCAAAAAAATACTTTTCTTTTAAAATTGCATGGAATTTTGTGAAAAATAAATGATTTTGAAGAAGAAATGATATTTTCCTCAAGAATTCATTTCAAGTGTTTTATCAAAACTATTTTCCATCTAAGATGACATTATTTAGTATGTTTATGTTTCAATTATAATATATCTATTATTTACAAGGTTTTATTTTTATTATGGTGAAATTATATCCATTTGTTTTATATGGATTATGTTATTATGGGATGATGTTTATGAAACCCATATTATTCTTTGGATTATGATGAATGATTTATTTTTATTTTGTGGCACATGAAAGAATGATTTCATTATGAGATGGGTGGGACCTATATCTCCCTAAAATTCATTGGGTAAAGATTTATATTTCATGAGATAGACATGGCTGGAACAGCAAGTGAATCTGGTTCAGTAATATAGGGCTGGAACGGCAAGTAAACTCAGTTCAATAATGGACCTTGTCCACTATGATGGTCTTGGCAGCAATGCCTTGGCTACTATGGAAATCATAACATGTACTTAATGGTTTTCCACAATTACATGTTTTATAGCCATGATAATTTATTATGATAAATGTTCCTTTATGATCTATGACTTGTATACTACCATGTTTTATGTCATTTCTCATGATTTTAATGTTTAGGTTTTATGTTCATGTTTTTACGTTCAAATATTTAAGGATTATTTTATGTTCTCCATGTTTACCCTTACTGAGCATTCGATCTCACCCTTTCTATGTTTTCTTTTTCCCAGGATATAAAGAAAGGTTTTAGGTAAGAAAACAAAAAGGGGAAGATATTTATGGAAGATGTTGAAGATCTTTCACCATGATTCGAAGATTATGTTTCAATTTTCCAAAGACACTAAACAATTACGGTCCTTGGGTGTTGGTTTTTGTTATGTATTAAGAATTCCGGAAAAGTAATGTAATGTCCATGTACATAAAGCTTGGGTCTCTACAGTTGGTATCAGAGGAAAGGTTTAGTTAACCTTTGGAAACTAGGATGTGAAAACTTTAGTGAGATTCCTAGAGATATTTCTAAGGTATGTCTAGGGATGTCCCTAAGGTTTAGTATAACTATAGGTTACAGTCCTAGAATTATTTTAATGATCATGAATAGCCTATGGTTAACCTAATGTGTCATGGATTAAATAATGTGTGATAATTTAGACATCCCATAAGTGAAGTTTTATGATTATGTTGTTCCTCGTTATTTTAACTGTTTCTCACACTATGGTTTCTGGTTTTAGTCAATAAAGGGAACAAGAAGGAATTCGGTTAACATTGATTCCAATGGACAAATTGGTGACTATGATCAACAAAATTTTGTAATTCCTGGAGAGAAAGATATTATTATTATTATGAATCATTCAACTTGATATATGATTTACAAGGTGAACTTTAGTTGTATTCCTAAGTCATCAAATAATAGGAAGATGGACTTTTAAGAAAGTTAAAATGGTGAGGAACATATAGGAAGGAAGATTAAGCTTTCTATATATCAATAAGAAGGGAAGAAGAACCTTGAGGAATACCTCAAATGGAGGGGAAGATGTTATCTGTGTGGGGAAAGGGGGCATAGATTGACAGACTGTTATGGTGTTCAATGTCTTATCTGTGGAGAACATGGGAATTACCCAACTTAATGCCCTGACCTAATAGGTTACTTCTAAATCGAGGAAGGACCAATTCCATTCCAATCATTGAAGAGGATTTATTTAAGGGATTGTGTATTGTAATTCAAGAATAATGTTGTTGAGGTACTTTTTTGGTATATTTAAATATCTATGTATTGGTCCATTTTAGTTTTCCATAAGAATATGGTTCTGGTAACCATAAAAAGTGATTGAAATATTTTTGGAAAGCACCTAATCTGCGCATAATGAAGGGATAAGGAGATAATTAAATGTTTGATAGTATTAATGAGCTCATGAGTGATATAAGGACAAAGTGATATCATGGTTTGAGTATATTGAAATTTTGGGATTTTGGTATGTGGAAAGAGTTAATTTTTTATAGCATTCATGTTTTTAAAAAGAATCTATGGTAATTAATGTTTCAAGAGAATACATGATTAAGGAATTCACATGTTTGGAATGTAGCCAAAAAAATATATCTTATGATATATGGGGTATAAATAATGGTATTCACATGCTTGGTAGATGACCTTTCTAGTAGTCATTTTCTTTATACTATGAGATTGGACAGAAGTATTTTTGACAAGACTAAAGGTTGTAATGGATTAAGTTGTACATAAGATAATATTATTTAAGGCTAAAACTTTTTTTCTAGAATGTTATAATAATATAGTGTTAGAAAAAGGGACAACCTGCAGGACGGGTGGCAACCCGTCGCATCGGACCAGGATGTGGGAATCAAACCCACAATCGAAGTGCGACATCCCTTTATCGCCTACCACTGGCCTACAGGAAGTCCCTGGTTTGTAGAAATTAGTTTTATTTTATTAAGAAGTATGATAGATGAAGTATAAGTCCATTTTTGGAACCATATATGATTAACCTCACCATATATGGACTTATGTATGTTTAATATCTTGTGCTAACCTTTTCTGTGATAGAGACAGATGGAATGACATATGATTCTATCGCATGATCTACTAATACTTACAGAATGACAAATTCAACTTCATTTATTTAAATAAGAGATGAAGTGAAAATTGTTCATGGAATGACCACCAATGATATTATACTATAATCAAGTAATTATTTATCCTTATGCAACAATTCATCAACTTTAGGGAAATGATCTTGAAAACCAAAAATGTTGTCCTAATACCCTCATATTCAATGAATCAGATGGTACCTTAAATCATCAAAAATTTATGGCTTTGTGATTGTTGGATTTTCCATAGCCATGTTCTCTACCACTCTTTATCAGAACATGATGGTTAGATTTCTCTTCCATATCCATATTTTCACCTATATTCTCTTATGTAGAAACCCAGTGTTGAGTTACTTTGGGTAACCGTTATGTTTCTAAATTTCCTTTTTAAAATTAATTTTTAGTATTCCTTTTTACGATGTGGGTTTCTATGAAAGAAATTTTCAATTAGTAAATTATTTATAGCCTCAATGAATTTCGAGGGCGAAATTCATTTTAAGGGGGGTAGAATGTAACACCCTGAGATTTTATGAGAAATAATATTTTTAATTTCTTTGATGTCTTGTGTTCTATGATACACCTAGATTAGATTAATCTATACGCAACATCGTATTAGCTTGTAGTATACTCAAACAATATACTTGGCTTGTGTTACACGTAAGAGCGACCTTCCTTGATAGCTTGTGTGGTACGCAATACCGAGTTTCACTAAACAATGATATATTATAATATTATTATGAACTAGCCATTATGAATAGTATTAACCACATTTTGAATTTTATAACATTATAATTCATCTCACACATTTTATAGAACATGTAATGTGAACAAAATTAATTTTTCGAATAAAATAAGTATTTTTCAAAAAAATGTAGTTTTGTCGCCTTTTGATGGCGCACCCATTTTAAATATAATTTTTGACAAGTTTATAAGTTCAATTTGAAAAATTAAACTTCTTCTTTTGAATCATAATATTAAAATTTATGTTGGATAAATTTTTGACATTATTCTGATAACCTTCACATTTTGATGAATAGTAAATAAACGTTAAATTTTAATTAAAAACAACTTTTTTTATCAAGATAATTTATATGGTTAAATAATAATATTGAATGGTTTAAAAGTATAAATAGAATATATTTTTACCATTTAATATAATGTAGGTAATTAGAATTAATTTTACAATGAATTCATAGGTAAAAACATTCCAATCTTTTGCAATGTTTTAACTCTGAAAACCCATTTTCTCAACAGCAGGATAAATTTTAAATTAAATACTGCAACTTTTTTATTTTGTATTTGGAAAAATGGATTCCATATTTGGAATCAGTAGGTCTAAATTATGTTAATGGGATACATTTTATGTTTATACATTATGAATAGTAACTATGGTGAATTTTATTTACTACAGTTAAAGGTAAATCAGGTAATTAAGGGTAAAAATAAGATTACAAAATTACCCTAACACCTGCCAAAATTCTATTGGCTGAATAAAAGTCGACCCATATCACCTAAGGGTCGTAATAGATTCATTTCATAGACTTTTGACCTTGAAAAGGATGTAATTATTATTAAAACCAAAGAAAGTGACAACATGTCACCCTCTTATATCTTATAAGTGTAATAATTTTAATTTATTGATAAATTTCATAAAAATTCTAACATAAATAGTCACCAGAAAGATAATAAAATTATATAAATCATGTAAATTTATTTATAATTTTTAGGGATTAAATAATTATCATTAATCGTGACACATTAGTGATGTAGAAATTATTTTATTGATTGAAATATCATATAAATGGTTTCACTACTACAATAAAGACTTTTAGCGACCGCCAAAAGTGGTCGCTATAGGTCTTTAGCGACCACCTTGCAACTACTTTTGGAGGGCGTAGTTTCTCTATCGGTAAAGATCAACAGCTACGGCCATTATCGGTCGCTAAAGCTTATATAAAATATTCCATGTATCATGTTCCCAGGACATGGCATGGGGTGCAAGACGGACGTGGGGGGACTGGCGATACAGTGAGGAAGACCTTCAAAGCTATGGTCGTCGGCCATGGTGGATCTACGGTAGCCGGAGGGAGGGGCAGGTGCAACATCGGGGGGATCACGGTAGGCGGTCGAACATTGGGGGGCATCGGGTTCAGCAGCGGGTGTGGTAGAAGTGATGTGAGGCCATATGAGGTGGCGATGGGGGTGACAAACGGTGGCTGGACAGCGGCGGGGGTGACAGCAGGCCAGTTGCAGCGGTGGTTTTTGGAGAAGACAGTGGCGAGGGCGGGAAAAATCCCGCTAATTTTTTTTCTGCATTAGCGGCCGCCAATGGCGGTCGCCCGTGTCCCTAGGCGCAGAAGCTAATTTATCTAGGACTGTTTTAAAAATATTAAAATAAATATTATATGAACAAATTAATGTTATCCATGAATTTTTTTAATTAATATGACATGTTAGTAATCTATTAAATATTCTTCTTCCAATATATCTTCTGTGTAGATTTTATTTAAATTCAAATAATTGAAGAGTGTAAAAATTGACACTATTGATATTTTATAAAAATAACATATTATTAAATTGTTTAAAAATCAAAAAAATATTTAAAAAATAAAAATTTAAAATTATATGGTCTAAAATGTAATAATGTATCTAATTATGGAAAATTAACAACACATAAGTAAGTATTTATAACAATTTAAAAATTAGAATATTATTACCGCAAATAAAATTAAATAGATTAAATAAGGATAAATCAAAATGATAAGGTTTAAAATAAAATAAAAACATGTCTAAATTTGATTATTTGATGATATTAAAACCCTATCTTACCTCATATCCAAATTTGAGTCACTTTTGAAGTTCTTAAGTGGATTTTGAGTTTATTATAAATTAATATTTTGGAGATTTCCAAAAGTGACCCTCTCCTCTCTTATAAAAATGCACCTCCTACCTCTCTTCTTCACAACATTTAGTGCCTTCAAGTTCGTCCAAACCCTGTCCATTTCTATTCTCCACATACCTAGAAACATACTAGAGGTCATGGTCTTCTTCAAAGTCCAACTTTAGTGCCCTAATAGGAGGTTTAGAAGAGGCGCGTCAAAGAAGAGGTAATATCCTTTACCGATTCATTCAAATTTATTTCTTCTTATACTTCCTCTTATTTATTTTTTTCATTATAAATTAATAACATAAGTATCACTCATATACTTATATGTTATTATAAATATGAAGCAACCCTATTTCATTTTCTATCCATCCTACGGAAAATGAAATCACCGCGCGTGCGTACGTACGGAAAACCGTCTCCACGTCGTGGTGTAATTTTCTTTTCCACCACCACCTTACTTGGATGGGTATAATGGTGGAAATAATAACTATATATGATTATTATAACAAGATACTAATTCTGAGATATTATATAATTCACTCCAATACCATTCAACAATTATGGGAACGATATCGTCGCTCGTGCGTACATACGGATTACCGTCTCCACGACGTGATGAGATTCATTCTCCATGTTAACCATTCAAGAATGATTATAAAGTATATATAATAAATA
Organism: Viscum album; assembly: GCA_963277665.1. Lineage (NCBI taxonomy): Eukaryota > Viridiplantae > Streptophyta > Magnoliopsida > Santalales > Viscaceae > Viscum > Viscum album. The sequence continues at coordinate 1,889,101,671 of OY728165.1, read as the reverse complement.
ATCATGAAATATATGAAATAATAATGATATTGGATTTATGTACATATATGTTTCATTTACTTAATTCCATTCAATTCAATAAGGAATCGAAAACAGCATTCATGCGTACGTACGGCCTACCATCTCCATGAACAGTGTATTTCATTCCATTTATCGATCTATCATATATATTTATATGCTGAATATATATTATATATAAATCATGTTTTAAATACTGGAATTATGTAAATCAGGATATAATTAATAATATTAAGAACAACATGTCCAAACACGTATGATAAATGAAACGATTTTACCCAAAACGTTGTTTTAACATGGAATTGATAAAAGAACGGGTAATATAAAGTCATAAGTGAACCATATATGATATCATGACTATTATTATGGTTCTATTACAAATTAATAATATTTTTAAACCCACTATATATGAGGTTTGGATACATATGAATCATATCGGACCTAAGGTAAGGTATTATTTCGTCTCACTTTTATTTATGTGAGACATATGCCTTAATCACCATCTATTTATTTTGTATAGTGTTTATGATTCCCAAGAATGTTTTATGTTTTTATCATGGAGGATATAATATTTACATATGCATGTAATTCTCTTTATTTTAAAACATGTATGATTACGCTGATCATAAAAGGTAATGGATAATTATTCCAATCTCATTCTTAACCGATATTATTTATTCATATTTATTTACTGGGGGTATATTTATCATCCATGTCCATATTTTCTAAAAATGTTTTCATCTATGTTTAAATTCCTTTTTACCAATTATTGAATTTCACTACATGGTATGTAAGGAATCTTTCTTTTGTTTATCATACGAGGTACTTTTTGACTTTTCCGGCAAAAGTACAAGTAGAATATTTTTTTTAACTTATACGGCATGAACGGATTTTTAAGATTTCATAACGACTTATTTCCATGAATCTTCCCCTACAAAATTTCATAATTATTTTCAAAAAAATCATTTTCTTTTAAAATTTCATGGCATTTTGTGAAAAATAAATGATTTTGAAGAAGAACGGATATTTTCTCTAGAATTAATTTCAAGTGTTTTATCAAAACTATTTTCCATCTAAGATGACATTATTTAGTATATTTATGTTTCAATTTTAATGTCTCTATTATTTACAAGGTTTGATTTTTCTTATGATGAAATGATATTAATTTTTTATATGGATTATGTTATGATGGGATGATGTTTATGAAACCCATATTATTCTTTAGGTTATAATGAATGATTTATGTTTATTTTGTGGCACACGAAAGAATGATTTCATTATGAGATGGGTGGGACCTATATCTCCCTCCAATTCATTGGGTAAAGATTTATATCTCATGGGATAGTGTCTGGAACAGCAAGTGAATCCAATTCAGTAATACTGGGCTGGAACGACAAGTAAACCTGGTTCAGTAATGGACTTTGTCCACTATGATGGTCTTGGAAGCAATGCCTTGGCTACTATAGAAATCATAACATGTGCTTAATGGTTTTCCAAAATTACATGTTTTATCCCCATGCTACTTTATCATGATAAATGTTCCTTTATGATCTATGTCTTGTATACTGCCATGTTTTATGTCATTGCTCATGATTTTGATGTTTAGATTTTATGTTCATGTTTTTACATTCAAATATTTATGGATTGTTTTATGTTCTCCATGTTTACCCTTACTGAGCATTTGAGCTCACTCTTTCTATGTTTTCTTTTCCCCAAGATATAAATGAAGGTTTTAGGTAAGAAAAAAAGGGGAAGATCTTTATGGGAGATGTTGAAGATCTTTCACCATGATTGGAAGATTATGTTTCAAGTTTCCAAAGACACTAAACTATTATAGTCCTTGGGTGTTGGTTTTTGTTATGCATTTAGTATTCTGAAAAAGTAATGTAATGTCCATGTATGTCAAGATTGGGTCTCTAGAGTGATCTTATTTTCTTATCAACTTTGGATACATGTTGAGATGGACATGTACCAACCTTGTTACCACTTTTATTGAATACATCACAGATATTATTAAGTATTACAAATTTTTTTGTAGTATACATATGCTTCTAGATCTGTGGATGTTGTCTATTCCTCTCTGTCTTGCTCCCACTTGAGATGGGATTCCTTTGTTCTTTTTCATTTTGAGTATTGTACCAAAAATCTAATGCACAATTCCTAAACATTTTTCAGCACCAACATTGACCCAAAAACCTTTAATTATTGATATCTTTTTCATAATATTATTGGGTCTTCTTCTTGAAGTGTTGTGCTTTCTGTGGGGAACCATATCCCAACTTCTTCTTCCTATCCACCCTAAATTCATCGAGGTAGGTTTCTCATCACCTTTCCTCATCCATACTTGTTTATAATTTTTCTTCCAGCCTGCACTTTTTGTGGTAACACTTTTAGAAACATGAGTATAAAATAGTATGGATGGTACCTTTTTCTTATAGGATGTTTCCATTGGATTAAAGGATGATCTATTACTCCTTTTGGAATCATAGTCCTCAATGAAAGCTTGAGTGGCAATATCTCTTCTTCCATTTGTTTGGGAAGTTCCAACTTGGGGTGATTGCTGATTCTTCAATATCACCTCCATCTCTAAACATTTCATGTTGAGGGAGTTCTTCTCATACAAAACTAATCTTAGATTACTTTCCTAATTCTCATTTAGCCTATTCATTTTTTCTTCATGCACATTTCTTAATTCTTGCAATGAAATGCCAAGCTCCTTCACCTTGTTAGCTTTGTCTTCCAGTTGAGCACCTTTGACAACCATAATAACTTTGTGCAATTTTTTAAGTGCATGGAAGGATTCTAAAAATAAAATCTTAAATAATTATTTCACACAAATACTTCCTTAAAATTCTTCAGTAATTTCATCTTATCTTTTATTGCAAAGAGAAATTATTTCTTCCATTGTTTTCACAAGTTTTGTGAGAGTTTTGAACATGCCAACCCTTTTCGTCAATGCTTCTTCCATGGAATTAGCTTCTTATTCTAGATATAATTTTTCATCTTGAAGAACTTTGATACTTGTAGAAATATATCTTTCCACTTCTCTTGGTATATTCTCCAGATGTTCTTTAAGTACACCCTGAGGATCACTAATTGATCTATCATAATCACAACTTGAACAGGCTTCTTCAGAAGATTCATAATAATAAAAAGAATTACCACATGTTGTACCTTTTATATAACCTTTAGTAGAAGGTGTCTCCCCATTATCAGTAAGCATCTTCTTCATCTTCATTTCCTGTTTCTTCTTCCTATTCTTGTGAGTCTTTGCAGAAATTTATATTTGAGGTTTCTCACTCATTTCCTGAAATCTTCACTTCATAAAGACTCCCTTGGATTTTTTAGATGTGACCTTCACTCTAATACCTATTGAATTGCCCAGATCATTGTGAATCACTAATAGGTGGAGGGGTGAATCAGTGATCACTTTAAACTTTTTACAAATTGATTATTTTCAATTAAACCTCTATGGATGGTTAAAGCCTCGATCCACTCTTCTTATGTCTCTTAGCCTTACCTCGGATGATGTTTTAAATGTAAATGAACTGAACACAAGGATTTACAAGGTTTGGTTCAAAGACCCACTCCTTGATGTGTTGGTTATTCTACCCAACACAAATTCTCCACTATAATCTTATTATCAATTAAAATGGTTGATACAGAGTCCCACTTTATCTCTCCTAAGTCCCACAGGAGGTTCTTTATACTGCATCCAACAGTATTACTAGATTCCCACTAGCCTACTCTATAGTCACACCGAAGACTTATTCTCTTTCCTAAATCACACAGGGTTCTTCTAGGTCTCGAGTCACATGAGCATCTTCCTTATTTAAATGCTCTTTTATTTACTATAGATGGTTTGATGCTCTTTCCCCATGGGATTTATGAATCACACTTTCCCAGGTATCTATTCAAGAATCTTCAACAACCTTTAGTAAGGTTTGTTGTCCTCACTCAATATTTCTAATCACCTTTGTGATTATTCCTCAGTGCAACAATGCTCGGGAAATTCTTTATTCTTTTGATGAAAACCCAGCCTCACTTATATTTGTACAAATTATGCACACAAATTCTTCAAGAATATTGATAGTAAATAATGATCTTTCACTATGTCAGCTCTATCTGTCTTGAATACTCAATCACTATCAACTCGGTTATAATATCTTCTATAATTCTTCTTGACTTTAGTCTCAATTCATTTCCACTTCATGCATGGATTTCATGGAATTCAATACCTCTTCTTTTGGATATCTCAGTGACTTCTTACATGTTCTTGTGTTCATGCTTGATTGATTGCATGTATAACATGTAGTTTGTAAACTTGATCATAGACTATTAACTTGTATATATATTTTAGGTTCAATGTGTGTGGGTTATGAAATTACCCATGCACTGTCCACTTGATTTATTCTTCCTCAATACACACAATTCCTTATTTGTTTCTTTGCACGCACACATTTATTGTTTAGTTTGGGTTCAATGTGTGTTACGCATGTGCATGCACTTCATTCTTTACATGTTCATGGGAATGTATGGATGAATGTATGTTTAGATAGGATTTTATGCTACCCAAACACAAACTATCCTCTCCTTTTCTTCTCCTTCTTCTTTATCTAATATAGTACACACACACTGTCCATTTTATATCTGATCTTATTCAAACCTGAATGGGTATAGGCTTTAGAATAGGTTCTCCTCCTCTTTCACATGTTCACACACAACTTGGGCTTTTTCAAACCATGTATATATGCATATGTGTACATCCCATATTTATTTTTGCTTCTTCAAAAGCAAACCCCTACAAACTAGTACGGTTTAAACTTGAAAAATTGAGGGTGTCACTATTCTTCTTCATGCAAGAGATGTATGAGTCCGATTTATTCTTTGTGAAACCATAGTGGTTCATAGTTTGGATGTCTCAAGGATTTCTCAAACACAAAATCAAGAACCAGAAGGGTTTTTTGGTTCTGGATGTGTTCACATAAACAAGGGAGGTGCAATGCACTATAACTTTTAGGCTTCACAAACCAGATTCTTCAAGAAACAACTAAAGAGTATTAAGCACTTGTTGAGTGCTCGTGGAAGCCTTCTCCTTTGCATAGGATTATCATGAGGAGGCATTATTTATTCATGCAAGTAGGAGCTGAGTGGAACCTCTCTGCACGATGCTCTGTTCTTTTAGGAACGAGAGCTTTCTCTCAATATTTTCAACAAAAAGAATCAATTGAGAGACTCCTTTTATAGGTGTGGATCACACTGTAGCTCCATGTTCAAATCCATCGTGACATGTTGTGGGTTTCAAATATTTTAATGCATGAGATCTTCGGATTCAAATATTTCAAACGTGGGATAAGAGATACACCAAATCTATCGGTTTTTTTCTTTTCAATGTGGGATTCTTATTTCTCGTGAACACCTCACGTGCATGCACTGTAAGCTGCATGAAAAACTTATTCCTGAACATCGAATGGCATGGCCTCAAAAACTTCATTTTCTCTCAGCCTATACGGGTTCTTTGTGTTTCATTGAATACATTCAAATTTAATTTCATGCATGTTTTTGTGACATCCATACAATCATAATTCATGAGGTTTGATCAACAAATATGGTCAGAGTTCGATCAAGGAGGCTCAACTTCATCTCTGGAGAGCTGTGGCATTGGGAGTTTTGGAGGTTGAAGACGATGCGTCTTAACATGATCTGACGGGTCGGGTTCAAGTGTGCAACATGCGAGATGATGAATAGTGGAGATTAGACCATGAACCACGATTAAGACGTGCGGCTAAGATTGTGTGTGCGATCAGATAGATGGTCGCGATTATGTCTGCATTTTTTAAATCTTGTCCCAAATCGAAATGGAAATGTGGATTTTAGATCCTTTATAATACAAGGTTTGGCAGCCATGGTTCAATAAATTCTCTTCCTCCTCCTCTAGTACCACCCTCTATTGGCTACTTGCGAGCGCGCTCTGCACCCACCCTATACTCTCTACTGTTGTTCCACCTAGCACAGTGGCGCTTCGCTGGCTCTCCTCTGTGCTCTGGTGGGTGTGCTCCTGTGCACCCCACATCCGGTCTAAGTAGGATGGATGGATGGGGTTTCAAGGCTCAGCTGCTCCACTCAGTGGTGGGTTCCACCTCCCCTAGTTGGATGGCTTGCTCACGGGCTAGTCCAACTTTTTAAGTAAACCCCATAACATAAAAATGTCTTCAAATTTCAAATTCATGTGTACTTAGTAATTTAAACATGAATGGCCACCCTTATTCAAACATATAACCAATAAATCACTTTTCCATTTATCCTCCTCCTCCTTCATTTCTTTTTGGAAAGAGGAATTTACAAATCATGCTAAGCATATACCCTATGTGCAAACAAATTTTTCACATTTCTTAAACATTTTACATTAGCACAATCTTCTCAAAATCCTTATCCAATCAGAAACTAGTGGATGGATCTTCCATGTTCATCATGAAATCAAGTATTTCATGGCCTTCTTCAAATGTTGTAACAAAGTTTCATTAATTGACACATGTCTTGGAACTTAGGACCAATTCAACAGTCGTATGATTTAGTATAGAGAATGATCAAGCATGACATCCAATGTCAAATAGTAATTATCTAAGTGCCATTACTTGTGGAAAAACTTCATCATAATCAAAGTGGGATCTTTACTAAGTTAACAACATCACTTTAATCATCACCACTTAAATCATCATCATAACTTCAATCATGAAATTTCCATAAACATATTGACACCTTATTGACAACAAATGCAACACTATGCTCAACAAAACCCAATAGAAAAAAATTACCATAAGAAAATTACACTATCATCATATGAATCCCAAGGTACTATCAATCACAATCAACATATGGATGACCTTCCAAACCTATGTGCCTATAATGATGTATGAACTCATACACACTACCTTTCCATACTAGGTTAGGAGATAAAACCTCATAAATCAATAGCATCACATCCATGTGCACCACTTGAGGTGGAAATAACAATCAACCATAAAAGCATAAACCGAACATCAATTCCCACCCCTAGAGAGTTGAATTTTCCCCTGTACATGGGGTTGTAGGTACCCAAGAACAATATCATTTCTATGCCATGAAAATATCATAGTCTCTGGTATACCATTCCCCAAAAATTAAGACAAAATAAACAGCTTTGAAACCACTTTGTAAAATCCTTGACCCGATGGCCAAAGTTTGATGCCCTAAGTTAGATTGTTACATGACCTCAGACATGCATTCATGTATGCTAAAGGTTGCTGACTAGCATTGTGGGTCAGTGAATAAATGTTGGGGAGACTATACCCACTTATTAGAGTAATTCCACAGCATAAATGATATCAACTGATATAGTAACCATCAAAAAGAAATAAAAGGACAGCATGAGACAATGCTAATAAGAAACCAAAGAGTATATACTATAACAACATGATGAATACACCACATTTCAGGAATTCATACAATCATAAACCAAAACCAAAACCACTAAAATACCCTAAACATGGACTTGAATCCCAAATCGGTCATGATATCCCATATTCCAACCCATCATCCCATGCACACCCAAACACCAGGTCCATGTCCTGAACCTGTATTAGAAAACAATTAGCATCTTCTTGGGTACCCAAGTTCTATGGTAGCATGATAAGGGTGTGAGTACAACTCAGTAGGCTACCACCAATGGTTTCTAAAGTAATAACCAGTATGTACAACAGTGTATGAAAGTAAATAGGTGCAATAAAAAAACATGGAAAGAAGGAACATGTTTCACCTTTAACAATTACCCATTTAACCATCTATTATCAAGGATCAAGCTTCAGTTTTAACTGTTACTAATTAAAAAAATTATAATATGTCCCTTAGGTTAGGCATTTACATAAAGTACACTAAGACCTATGTTGGTTAATTATTATGAATAAGGGAATAAGTCAAGTTCTCCATCTCACTAGGTATAAATAATTTCATCACACTTTCCATGGAGCCTCATTCTGAGTAGTCTCATCAAATGAAATTGTTAGGGGCATAGAGCCTTATTCCCCTTCCCTAACTTCTGCATTATAGGGGTGGGGTTTAGATCCTTAGTCTAACCCAGCCTATGGGCATAGATCCTCAGGTACAATACCCCACAACTACCAAGCCATGTATATATTCCACTTTGAACCATTTACCGCATATACCAATTCATAAACTATTCTTAAACAATACACATAATGTTGACATTTCATATATTATTCAACACATAGATCATCTTCATGCCTTAACCCAGTAACATATTTACCATGTACATTTCATAACCCATTAACCCATATTCCTTATAACAAATACTCCTTTATGCCATGTTGTCAATTATACACAATTAACACTAATATCATTTACAAACCATTTCATAATTACCAATACAACCATAACTATTAAACACATATATCATTATTCCTAACACCCCCTTATGTTATGTCATCAACTATTCATATTCATCATTTAGTCCATTACATAACCATGTTAACATGGAAACATAAGCATCATGGGTCTTATATCACTAGCCCATAGATTAATTCAATGATGATGGTCCCAACAAACCTTTAAAACCTCATCATGGTATAAAAAATAATTCAAAATACTTATTTTAAATCATCTTGAAGCTACCCTTTAAAACATGGGTTTTCCTCTTTGAAAACCAAAACATGCCCCAAGGCTTTTGTTTCCATTTAAACCATCCAAAACAACCATTAAACCATTTTCAAAAAAGGTAACCTTTCCTTCATTTCAAAATTCATTTGAAATATCTTAAGAAAAAACCTTTTTGAATTCCTTGAGTCAAACACATCATTTTAAAATATTACTCACTTTCAAACATCATTTTCCTCCAATAAATCTATAATTGTGTCAAATCCCCAAAAAATACCATTAAACCATTTCAAAACCTCATAATAATTTATGAAATCTGACTTATAATAATTTTAATTAACCCATTAACCCAACCCACATAACCAATTACACTTTTACTACTCATTCATTATCATAATTTCCCTATCACAATTTTTACCAATTTTATTCACCATTTACAAGGGTCTGGCTTACCCCATGGGTAGGCCTAAGTTCGGTCACACTCACCAACAGACCCAATGGGGTTCATGAAGGATTTTACACATCAATATAAGTTTGAAATCACTTTTTATAATCAAAAACATAAAAATTTAGCAAGGTAATATATTGAAACAACTGCATACACATATATATAAAAACATGACAATGGGAAAAGGCTTTAAGACCAACAACCTCATGTTCATTGATGAACACTTTCTTAAACTCCACCCTTGATTCAAACTTAAAAACCCATTAAATACCCAACTTAGAATCTACCAAAAAAGTTAGGGTTTTAGGGATTTGAAAGAATATGAAAGATTCTACAAGACCTAATCCACAAAAAGAGCAAAGAGGAGTGTTAGAATCACTTGGATATTCGATTCTCAGATAAATTCTCTCCAAATTACTAAGAATAAAAGTATAATCATCTATTGGAAGTCTTGGAGGGTTTGGTTCATCACCCAAGCTGTTGGAGGAGGAATATAAATGAATATTGGGTGAGAACCCTTAAATCCCGAGAAGGAAAAACTAGAATTTACCACTTTTTAAGGGTCATATGGTTCAACTACATTATTACCAAACTGTGCGCCAACTTTGTGGATCCCTTTATCCAAGTGGGTCCAATTCACATGGTTTCCAAGAATCACCTGCATGGTTTGGGAAATGGTGTGGTAACCAAGTGCTAGCTTCTATCCGAAAGGGTCCCTGATTTTCATAGTTTCCTAGGCTAGGTGCATAGTATGTACTAACCATGTGACAACCATGAACTACACACTTTTTGGTATCTTTTTCCCTCTATTTGTGTCCTTGTAGCATCCCCAACCCAATTATCCACTCGAAAAGTGCTTTCAGTTCAGGTTTCATTGGCCTTAGGTGCACCTACCCAAACTCTAAAGGCTTGCGACTAGTAGCAAGGGCGTAAAGAGGGTAAGTGGGGAGGAAATACCCTAAAGTGATGATATAATAAGGTCTGAGTACATATATATAACATGAAGTAGAAAAATAAAGACTCATCAAACTCTAACTAGACCCACTAAAGGCGGAAGCATAATCAATATCAATAACTAGAGGAAGCATAATAAAATGAAGCAGCGGAAAATAAATAAACATACCAGAATACCACTTGTGGAAATTTAAAACAAAGAATGCATACATATCAGGTCATACATATTAATAAATAATAGGGGTCTCCATTGGCTGACCATAGTAGATATATACATATAAGCATGCTGATATAGAAAGATAAATTAAAGGAAAACTCCAGGTGAGGCAAGACCTCAAGGTCCCATGCCAGCATTCCATACCAAATAGCCACTATGATCCAGCTCTTAATGCTGAGCCTATACCTAAGTGAAACAACATAAAGTCTACATGCATCCCTAAGTGTCCATGTAGGGTATGAGAATGGGTATCACTAGGATACCACCTAAGTATGCATACCCAACATAAGTGTTTATTCAATTGTGTAATAAAATAAAGAAAAAGTTCAAAGTAATTTAAGTAAAACAACCAACTTATCTGGTGCTCATAATCCACAAAGAAGTTTTCACCTTCTTCGGCCAATATCGGAATCACTGAAGAGGATAGGATCCTTGGCCCATGGCCTAAAGTATCCCCTGATTTCAAACAGCATAGATGAACCCTTAGTTTCCACCTCTAAGTAAGAAACATGGAACTCATGCCAACCAACACCTCGTATCCCAAATCATTTCACTGACGTCCCAAAGTAATTCCTAAGTAATAGAAACCCTCATCCCTTAGACCCCTTCTTGAAACAATAGTCATCTTTAATCCTAAAATCTAGAGGCACAGTGATACCTGTCCTCAAATAAAAAACATTTTTGGCTCTTAGCATGAAGTTTTGAAGAATAGTGAGCTGCATCCCCCAAATGATAGCCTCAACACTATCATCTGAGGGCTCCTCACCTTCCCTGTGGATTTCTATGACAATAACTCCCAACGCAAATTCTTAATCCCCACTATAGGGGGGCTCTACCCACATGAGTTTTCAAAACCACATCATCACTGAGTCAACCTATGTGCACACAACTCTAAGTGGTGCTTTGGACATCATGGGTGAGCAGCATCACCAAAATAGTACCTAATCTGCATCCAACCGACACCTCATGCCCCTACAACCATGTTTCTCAAGCCCTATGGCCATGCCATCCAAATATCCTAAGTTATTCCCTCAACCTAACAACCCTTCCACCTTGACCAACATCCATGATACTCAATCTTGTGATCAACATCACTCAAGTAACACAGGACAATCCTAAACAGATGACCACATCACCTCAATACCAATGGCCATTCTATCTCAATATCCCAGGTCAATCCCACCAAAATCCCATGGATTACATCACATGAAATTCATATAAAAATTAATCATTTCACTTAATAAAAAAACTATTTAATATTATTTAACTGTATAATTTTAAATAAACATAATAATTAAATTAAATTGAATTGGCTAACTCAATTTCAAATAATCAACTTAACTCAAACAACAAAACAATTTAATTTAAAAAGACAATATTATATTAAATTAAGAAATAACCCTGTCCTAACAACCCAAGGTGGTCGATGACCTCTAACATGGCCCTACATGTATGAATTGGGATAGGGAATGCCTAAAGGCATCCCATAAGGTGATACGATCAATTTAACATCAAGCATTAGGATATTTCTCAAATACCCAATAGCGTACTAAAATCCACACCCCCAAATCAACTATGAAAACATGAAGAAAAGTTTGAACCACCAACATTGGACTCATAGATGTAGTAACATCCAGTATTATCCTCTAACTCAAATTGGTTTGGAAGAAATCAATGTTTTCATCGAACTCCCTAAAAATAGGAAAAAATGGAAAAATGGATTTAGCACTCTATGAGGTGAGATCAAAGAAGAATAAAGGTATTAGAGAGGGGATACTAACCAAAATGGTTCCAATGCACCCCATGACGTTCAAAATGGATCTTGGATGACAGATTTAAACCACACCCTAGGAGAAGAGAAGGAGGAGGGTTCCTCCTACTATGTGCACGACCCATGGGAGAAGAAGGAGGAGAAAAGAAAGAGAAAAGAGAAAATAAAGGAAAGGGAAAAACCAAATTTTCAAACATTTTTAAGTCCACATGATTAGTTCACATAGTTTTCCAAACCATGTGCAAAATGTACGGGATACAGTGCATTGGTACTACCTAAGTGGAACTACCCAAGCAACTTGATGCACTGTTTGATCTAATCATGTGCAAACCGTTCATAAGACTCTACAAAAAATGCATAAATGGACACATGTATTTGTTCCTCACCCTAAATGGATTCCCAAACCATGCGGAAGTACAAAATGAGGGATCATGGTTAGCTAGAAGAGGCTGTAAAGTTTACCCCAAAATGTGAACCTTGACCAGCAACTCCCAAAATAGGCATTCGAGCCTCTAAATCTCCTAAAACCCTTCCAAATACCCAAGGCTTTATCTAAACACCTAACCCATCCAAAATAAGGATATTATATTGGGGAAACTCTTTTAATTGAGTTCTGATTCCTGAAAAAGAATTTAAAATACCCGAAAATTCGAAAATTCAAAAAGGAAGAGGTTTTAGACATGATTCAAAAACCTGGGACGTTAAAATCTCCCCACCTTAAAATAGATCATCCCCAAGATATCAATCAAAACAAAAATATGGTACCGAAAATTCACATCCTATTTGAAACAATTCAGACTACCCTAATCACAAGTTCATAAGTCAACTACCTCAAGGGGGATCCCCACCTTAGGAGTGACCTACCCTGATCACATCCCAACCAAAACTCAAATCAATAAAGTGGTCCAGAAACTAATTTTGGGACTCATAAGTCCTCCCATGATATGACATCACTCCTTCACCTCATCAAGTTCTCCCATGTTGTATCTAACACCCATCAGGATTCCGTATCACATCAATGCCTACCTCATGCCCATGTCTCATATGTCTTCCACAAGGCCCTACATCTTAATATATTCTCAAATAAAACCTCGGTGCATCATACCTAAAAAAGTACGACACCGCAACAGTTCCCATATAACTCACACCTCAAGTAACTGAATCTCCTAGATTCCCTAATGCCAACACATCTCAATAAACACACATCCAATGATGCTCAAAAGTAAAACCCAGCTCCAACTTACTAACTAGAACCCGTTTAGTCTATACATATAGCATGTATAACTCATGCACTCAAAATAGACATGCCTCAACAGTACATTCCAAATTAGAAAAAAAATAAATCATAAACACACCTGTGGTGTACCTTTAATAGTTGTCGGCTCACCAGCCTGCTCAACACTTGGAGGCTCCATGGCATGCACCTTGCTTGGCACTCAACTACCTAAAGCCTAAAATTTATGTGGTGTTGCACCAACCACCAGCCACTGACCTCACTGCTGGGTCCTTCTTTCTCTTCCATGACCTTCATGTGTAGCTGAATCTTGGATACCCTCACCTTGTACTGATCCCGATTTGATTTCAGACACCTGAGTCTGCCCTATCCCCTAACTACCGACTATCTGAGAATGATTCCTGTAGAACCTCTCGAGATTCCCGACCTATCCATATTCCTGGACCTCTTTTGGAGGATAATCACACTATGTTCGAATGTGTTCTAACTGCCCACAATGAAATAAAACTATTGAAGACCCAATGTGAGGTGGTCTATTTGATTCATTGGTCTGACTACCCTATTGGAACTCATCCTGGCCTTGATTTCATCCCTCTAAGGCATCACCACTGAAATCACTTAGAGTTACTTCCCATATCGAGTATGACCTATCTTTTTGGTTTCCCATGGCTATGAGTGCCTGGTTCACCACCTATGAGAATTATTCCAACCTAAAGTTTTTTATCTACACCCAAATGGCATGCTATAAACCATCCTCGAAGATCCTCACCCTTGGGGTGTTGTCTCTCACCATACCAGGTGCAAAGCAAAACAATTCAACGAATGTCACTACAAAGTCCATGATAGACATGTCACCCTGCTGAAGGCTCAAAAACTCTCAAGATCTACCTTCCCTCAGTGTATCTAGGAATAAGTGGTTAAAGAACTCGGCCTCAAAGTCCTTCCAAGATAGTCCCTCATGTTTGTCTACCAGTACCTGCACACCCCACTAGTGCTTAGCAGGTTTTATGAGTATATATATTTCTAGTTTCACCCTCCACCCTAGAGGTATCTATAGCTACTCAAATATCATCTGTATGGATGTGAACCAATTCTCAACACCCTGAGGACCACCCTCACCCTGAAAATTGGAAGGTGCTGAGAATGTAACTCCTAAGTCAGATATTCCATCAATGTCTATTCTCTCTGAGATCCCCTATCGATACCCTGGATAACTCGTACCAGGATCACCCAGAGCTGCTCGTCAAACCATGGCCCAGAAGTAGTCAATTATAGATTATTCCCCACCCACACTGGGACTTGTATCTAGGCCTGTCCCTGAGCCTATACCTATTTTTCCTGACCCTCAAGGGTCTCTACCTAATCATGCTCCTGAGGCACTCCACCACCGCCTGCCTGACGCTCCATATAAGATGTCAATGTGGAAAACTGCTAAATACCATCACATGGTCAGACAACCCAGATAACACACACACACACACACACACACACACACACACATATATATATATATATATTATAACATATAGGTAAGGAAGTAATAGGAAATTTCAACTCACTACTCGTAATCTCCCTCATCAAAACCATGTATCATGACATCCTAGCCTCATTTCCTCCTTACCCACCCATCTCAAAGCCAAGTATCAAAATACTCTGGGCCTTTCCCATCCTAATGAACCACATCACCTCAATCTGATGACCATGTCTCCCAACCTAGTGATTAAAATTACCCCATTCTATAGTACCTTCCTACTCTTTTAAGAGTTGGGACCATTTTACAAATCACATGAAATTTATATTTATATCACATGGCATATCACATTTTACAAGGAAGTTTCATATCAAATGAACACATGTATATATATAATTTAAATATCCTATCATGTGCCTAAACAAAATCTTAAATAAGCATACAATCACCCCTTTTTATACTGGGCCAAGGGTATCATTCTCATTCCTTTCCATACTAGGCCAAGGATCAAAAGTCATAACAATTATAAAATCACATTCCAAGAATACCAATCAAGGTGGAAATCATATAAATTTTAAACTAAGCACAACAGAACAATAATTTCTACCCAGGGTAACTCAATATTTCCTTCATGCATGGGGCTGTAGGCACCCATGTAAGAGTTCTAAACCCAGTTCTGACCACATACTGATCTCCAATATACCATATCCCGAATATTAAATTCATCAAAAAAAGGAAATATTAATATCATTAGTATCCGACCTAACAATACTACTAAATCCTAGTCATGAACTTATCTTATACCACTTGTAGAATCACCTACCTGATTAGCCACCTAAACAGTGCTTTTGGGCCAGGTGCCACTGGCCTTAGGGGCACCTCCCCAAATACCAAAGGCTTCCAACCAGAAACAAGGGTGTAAAGAGAGTAAGTGGAGAGGATATACCCTTAAGGGGTGATATAATAAGGTCTGAGAACAAATATATAACATGCAATAGACAAATAAGGACTTGAAAAACTTGAACCAGGCCTACCAAAGGTGGAAGCTTAGTTAATATAAATAACTAGTGGAATCATAATAAACTGAAGCATTGGAAAATAAATAAGCATTCTAGCATACCACTTATATAAATTTAAAACAAATCATGTATACATATCAAGTTATTCATATAAATAAAAAGTATGGGTCTAAATTGGATGATCATAGTAGCTACATACATATAATCATGCTGATACAAAAATATAAACAAAAGGAAAACTCCATCTGAGGCAAGACCTCAAGGTCCCAGGATAAAAATCCACTATTATTTATCTCATGAGGCCAAGTCTTTACTTGAGAATAATAACATAAAGTCTACACGCATCCCAAAGGGTCTGTGCAGGGTATGCAAACAAGTCTCAGTAGGATACCACCCAATTGTTCATACCCAATAGAAGTTTTTATTCTCTTGTGTAATAAAATAAAGACAATAGATCAATGAAATTTAAATAAAAAACCAACTTATATGGTGCTCAGAATACACTAGTAAGTTGTCTCCTACTTTGGACAACATCGTAATAACTAAATAGGAGAGGAACCTTGGCCCATGGCCGAAGGTATCCCCTGATGTCAAATAGCCTATGTGATACCTCTGGTTCCACCTCCAAATAATAAACTCATAACCTTGTTCAAACCAACATATCATGTCCCAAATCATGTATCTGACATCCCGAAGGCATGCCCAAGAAATAGTAACACTGGTCCTCGGACCCCTGCTCGAAATAATAATTGGCTCAAATCCTAACATTCAGAGGCACAGTGATACCTAACCTAAAATAAAAAAAAACTATCGTCTCTTTACACGATGCCATAAGGAATGGTGATATCCATTCTCCCAAAATAGTCTAGGCCCAATGACCTCAATACAGTGAGCCGCATCCCCCAACTGGTAGTCTTAACTCTATCATCTGAAGGCTCCTCACCTTCCCCATGGCTTTTTATGAAAATCACCCCCAACAAAAATTCCTAAGCTACACTACCAGGGGGCTCTACCCACATGAGTGGTCAAAACTGCCACATCACTCAATAAACCTATGTGAACATAAATCCAAGTGGCTCTTTGGCCATCACAGGTGAGAAGAAACACCAAAATAATACCTAATACACTTCTAACTAGCACCTTGTTCCCCCGCAACCATGTATCTCAAGTTTGATGTACATGCCATTCAAGTATAATGGGTTATGCCCTCAACCTGGAATCCCTTCCACCTCAACCAATGTCCACAATTCCCAATCCTGTGATAAACATCATTCAAGTAACCTAGGACAAGACTAACTAGATGACCATGTTTCCTAAATTCTAATGGCCATGCCATCCCAATATCCCAAGACGATCCCATAACGATCCCATGGATCACATCATATGAAATTTATATAAAAATTAAGCATTTCAATTAATAAATAGTTCAATTTATTCCTATTTAATTGTATAATTTTAAATAAACATAATAATTCAATTTAATTGAATTGACTAACTCAATTTCAAATAATCAACTTAACTTAAAATAGAAATTAAAATTAATTTAAAAATACAATCTCATATTAAATCAAGAAATCACCCCATCCTAACTACCTAAGATGGTCGATGACTTCTAATCAATCCTTGCATGTATGAATCGGGATAGGTAATGCCTAAAGGCATCCTATAAGGTGATACAGTAAATTTAACATCAACCATTAGGGTCTCGCTCAAATACCTTATGGTGCGCTAAAACTCACACCCCAAAATCGACCTCAGAAACATGAAGAAAGGTATGCACCACCTACCTTAGAATTTTAGACGTAGATATGTTTAGTATTATCCTATAACTTGAAATTGTTTTGGAAGAAATAGATGTTTTTATTGAATGCCTTGAAAATAGGGAAAATGTATCAAATGGATTTAATACTCTGTGAGGTAAGAGTGAATAATAAGAGAGGTACAAGAGAGGGGAGGCTCACTGATGTAGTTCTAATTCACCTGACAGCATTCAAAATGGGGCTCGGATGATGGATCTAGATCACACCCTATGAGGAGAAAAGGAGGAGGATTCCTCCTGGTGTGCATGTGACCCATGGTAGAGGATGGATGATAAAATAAGTCGAGAAAAAAAGAAAAATAAATGGAAGGTAAAAACTGCCTTTTCATACATTTTTAAAGTTTTATGGTTATCTCGCATGGTTTTCCAAACTATGCAGAAACCATGAGGGTTATAGTGCATAGGTACATCCTAAGTGGTACTACCTATGTGGCTTAATGCATGATTTTCTCTAACCATGCGCGAGCTATGGTGAAGCATCTTAAAAAATTGTAGACATGGATTCAAATCCATACACCTCACCCCAGATGGATTTACAAACTATGTAGTATTAAAAAATTAGGATTCACGTTCACTTGGAAGTGGTCAAATGGTTTACCCCAAACTGTGCACCTTGACCTGCAACTCCCAAAAACAGGCCTTTGACGCTCCCAAAATCCTTCTAAACACCTGAGGCTTTTACTAAACACCTAAAACCATCCAAAATAAGGATATTAGATTAGGGAAACTCTCATACTTGAGTTTTGATGCCCAAAAAATAGTTTGGCATACCCACCAATTCAAAAAATCAAAAAGGGGGCGGTTTTGACCTGATAAAAAACCCTAGATGTTACAGTCTTGAACCCCCTAGGACACCCCTAAAACTCCTCATACACTTGATAACTACCTAATTATCCAAAATAAATTAATTTTAACCAAAATTTAAAAAAGGGATGTACATTTACAAAAGGTTGGGATCTTATAGGCTTTGTGAATGGGATTCCCAAAGCAGACCCTTAAGAGGGTTTTTAATGTTATTCTGGTTTGTATTTACACCAAATCGGTTGTGACTTCCTCTACTAATCTCATGGTATGTATTTCAGTGCCAACATTCATATCACTATAGCATGATATTTCTTATGAGGAACAACCATTGGAGATTCTGGATCATAGAGAGAAAGTTTTTTCAAACAATACCACTCCCTTGGTCAAAAATTTATGGAAAAACCATCAGTTTGAAGAATCTGTGTGGGAACCTGAGGAAATTATGAGGCTGAAGTGTCCTCATTTTTTTGTATCAAAGTGAAAATTTTCTAGGTATAAATTCATTTTAAGGGGGATATAATGTAACACCTCAAGTTTTTATGAATTATTATTTTTTTCAAACAAATTTAATTCCTTTGATATCTTACATTACATACAAGGCCAAGTTTTAACAAACCATAATATATTGTTAATATTATTATTTAAACATGACTATTATAACCTAGTTGTTAAAATTAGAGATATGAATATTAATAACTAATTTTTAAATATTAATTATGATGGTTTATATAAATAAAATATATTGATAAAAGAGTATTAAATTTTTAGAAAAGTCTTTATATGTTTCAAAAATACTATTTTCTCAAAAAAATGTTTTTTTTATTTCTTTTTATGAATAATAATGAAATTAATTTTTAAAACATTTATAAAATTAGTTTTATAAAATAAAATTCATTTTTAAAATCATTATGTCAAAATTATCTTAGGGTGAATTTTTGGGATTTTTCTGAAAAGATTGATTTTTTACTAAATAATGAAAAATATTGGTTTCTATTAAAAAATGTCTTTTCATTTAAAATTTTATAAGGTTAAATTTTAAAAAAATAGGTTTAAAAGTACAATTACCTCGATAATGTATCAATTAATCCAATTTATGTTATTTTAATCATTTTCATATTGAATTTTTATATAATGTTTTTAAACTTTTGAACATTACTTCTTTGGAAAATTGCATTCTCGTTGCATCTACGAGTTTAATTTTAAATTAAAATTTTCCACTTATATGAATGTAATTTTTAATAATAGATTAAAAAATTTTAATCATCATAATTTATATTATCTAATAAGTTCAACTTAATTTTTTACCATGATGAATAGTGAAAACAGTAAATATTATTTACCACGATTAAGGTAAAAATGGGTTTCTCGGGAGTTAAACTAAAAATATAAGGGTTAAAAATACCCAAAACTTATCCAAAACACATATAATTACCATATAATGAAATTATATCTTCTATTATTGAGACTTATCAACTTTGGATCCTTTTTTCATGAGAAAAATGTGGGTACACATTCTTCTTTTCAAAAATTACAAGTGTGCCAATCACCTCACTTATAAAAGGCCACCCCTTCTGATCTCCTAATAATTCTTAAAAACCATTTATTTAGTTCAAAAACTACCCAAATAAATTCCTTAATTCTATACTACCATCATATAATCCTTATTTTGGTCATAAATCCAATCTAATAATCATTTTGGTGCAAACCAAAAGAAGTCTGAAGCATAGGTAACACCCCTAACCGAGATTTTTATTTCATTTCTTCCTCCAAATCCTTCAATTATTATTAAAAAATAATGATATAATAACCTCATTATATTGTATATACTTATATATTTTATGTTAATTTTTTGACATTAAACTATCTCCTCTTCCATCAAATGGAATATGAAATCATCATTTGTGTGTACGGAGGACTACCACCCTACAAACCGATGTTATTAGTTTTCCATCACACCTCTCACAAATAGATATAATAATGGATTATATTTTTATATAATATATTCATGATATTATTATACTTATAGAATTATTATATCACATATACCTTCATACTTTCCATTCTGTGGGAATACAATAACGTCGCTTGTGTGTGTGATTAATTACCACCACGTAAAGTGATGTGATTCATTTACACCTTACATGAAAGGTAATAAGGATGGGTTTAATGAAAATATGTGATATATATAACATAAAAATTATTATTTAATGTTAATATATTATTTATCATTATTTATTTCAATCCATTAAGAAAATGGAAACAGTGTTCATGCATACGTACGGTCTGTCATCTCCATGAACGGTGTATTTTATTTTCTATATCAAAATATTATGGACTAATATAAAAACATATTTACTGAATATATATTATATTTATATCATGGTTAAAATTATTTTCATTATATAACCAAGATCAATATAATAGTATAAAAAAGAACAAATCAAAACATATATAAAAAACAAAGCAGTTATTGCCCGAAACATGACTTTAACATGGAATTGTTAATAACGGGTAATAAAAGGTCATAAAAATTGAATATGGTATGATATATATATATATATGGGTTTTTAATATATTTATAATAAAATTATATTTATTATACAGTATTTTTTATTGTATACGATAGAATTTGAGACTTAAGGTAAGGGGTTTCCATCTCACTTTTATTTTCTATGAGACACATGTACTATTCACTACTTGTTTCTTTTATGTGTAATATATACTACCCAAGAATTTATTTTATGATTATTATACTTATATTTAATTTTATTTACATATTCATTTGAGGATCCCACTTTCATGGGTTTACTGTTTCAAATTTACCAATGTAGTAAGTTATTTTGTCTCAATTTTCATTCTTTGAGACATATGTTATTTTATGAACCTGTAAGGGCCCAAATATATGTAGTATGAATATTTGTGCATTTATAAATCTCATGGTTCTTAGAGGAGTCTAGGAATGAGTCTTGAGAGGTTCTACTACACAAATATAGAAACAAGGAGATCACACAGCATGTAAGTGTTTCATGTTATGTATTCAAAGTTTACGGCATGTTTCAGGGTGGTTCATGGGGTGTTACATGATGTATATTTATTTTGGTTTAAAATGTTATAGTCCATGCCTTTTTTAGTCATATCTAAAACCCAACATTTACATGGCCTATAAATAGTTACACTCCTTGTAAATCATGTCTGCAGTGTGCCAATAAAGGTTGTAGTGCCTCAGGTTTTCCTCAAACCCTACACCTTCTCTCATTTTACTAGAGGTCGGAGACCCTATTTCCATGTGATTTGGGATTCAGTTGATGGGGATAAATCCTTGGATTTTGAATTTGATATGTGGTGATCCAAGGTTCATTCTTTATTTTTTTCTAGCAGGTTCTCCCTGATCAGTTTCATTTCCTACCATTTATGCTCTTCATGTTATGTTGTTGGTCTTCATTATTATAATGAGGTTTATTTTTTGATTTTAGGTGAATTTGTGGTATGAAATATTTAGGATATTTTATTTTATTTTTTGGATAAGTGATAAGAGATCTGAAATGTTGGTTTATTCTCATGTGAAGAATGTTTGTTCCTTTTAGGTAGTGGATTTGTTACTTATCTATTTATTTATATACAAACATAAATTGAGAATGGTTTATCCCATTAGATGGTAATGGAATTAACCTAATAATTATTGAACTGGGTTTTTAAATAATTAGTTATCAATTTCATGTTGATGTGTTTTATACCATTATGATGGATTTCCTATTTATTTTCTAGATAGTGTGATATATATGCTATGTATTGTTAGTATGTTATTATTCTTGGAGTAGCATGTTAAAATTGGTAAATAATGTAAAGCTAAAATTAATTGATAATTAATTTTATTAAGAGTAATTAAATAAAATTAATGTTTATAATCCAATGGTTGATGTAATTTGATGATAATAAAATTAATGAAATGCACATGTTTAATTAAATGTGATTTTCCATGATTAATGGAACTTAATAAATAATGTGAAGCATGTTATGCTTTTTGATAATAATAAAAATTTATGTTAATGAGAATGGAAATTCTCATAGTTTGATGAAACTATTTTTAAATGATAGAGATAAAGTTTAGCTTTTGATAGATTTTATAGTTTTATGTATTAGGTTTCCTATAGTTGGAACCTGTGAATATTGAATTTGTTAATTCGTGATGGAATAATAGCTGGTTGGGTGATAAAGATAATTTATAGGGCCCAAGTTTCTCATCTTCTTGAGAAGTTCCAGTTTCTAGAGTTTTAATCCATGAGAGATCATTTATATGTGAAGGTTAGATGTCCTATTTGTTGGTTATATATTTCCCTTTTGGTTGTGCTTTTTTTCATACTAATTTTGTGATGTGATCCGGATGCGAACATCATGATGTGATATGGGGTGAGGATTACTAGATGCTTTATGAGCCTGTGGTGGATGAGTCTGGTATGGTTGATGCGATATATGGGTGGGGAGGCTTGGATGATGTGGAGTAATTTGATTCCTGTGATGGAAAGATGCATCAGGATATGTATGTGGGTTTCAGGGATGTAACTAGAGGTGATGAAATGGGTTTAATGTAGTATTACTCGTTAATGTTTTGTTGATAGTTGGGATGCTCACTTATGAACCTATTTAATGGTTGATGTATGGTTTTCTTATTTTATATGCATTAATTTTCCACTGCTTGAGTAAGTTGTATGTTTTCAGTTGCATATTTCCTCTTTTTGGTATATTGGGATGGTTTTCCCTAGAGTACCTATATTGTGGAATGGTTTTAATAATGAATAAATAATTCTTAACTCATAGGGTTAATGTTGATGGAATTGAAATTTTGAAAATATATAATCTTGATAAACCGTGGACTCGGTTTTGATTGTGCTTAGTGGTTATGGATTTTACTATGATTAATAATGTAAAGTAATGTGGAATAATATTAATGGTTAATAAATTCATAATGAATTAATTATTTAAAGAAAAATGATAAAAAATAAAGAATTAATTAATGTAACTCTTTTAAAGTATTGTGTTCTTATAGGATATATGATCTTAGCAGTGGCAGCCGGGAGTCTGAGAGATGTTAGCTATAGTTGATTTTAAGACTATTTTATGCTCATAGTGTGGTTGTGAGATATATTATATCCCATGTATTCTATTATTTCATACGTTTCCCCACCTATGTTGGTTAGGGAAATTAACACCCAGTGGACTCTAGGAGGGTGTTTTTTCCAACATCCTTGTGGGAGGATAGATGGATTGTGGTTATTTCACACACATGTATTATTAGATATAGTATCCAAATTATTATTATAGGTATGACATGTATAGGATGTGATGGCTTGAGGTACTTACTCAGTGTATAGCTTGTGATGGCTTGAGGTATAATACATGATGTTTGATATGCATTATATGGGTTGTGGTAGATCCAAAAACTACTTGGTTACTATATATGGTTATTTGATATGGAATTATTATATTATGTGATTCATTAGGTGTATGTTGTGATTTCATGCCCAGGTTTCTTTGGTTTGGCCTATTTTGGAGAGAGATGGCCCCATAAATTCTACATTGGGGAAGAGTGGAAAACCAGTAAGAAAGAGGGAGTGGGTTTTCAATGATGTTTCATTATTATATTATATACTATCTTGTATGTGATACTTGGTGAGAGTTATCCATGGTGAGTTTGGGAACTTAGTATACCTACGGGCAATGAATTCCTCTAAGGCATGTGGGCCATGTGATACTTACGCCTACGGGCCTTGTAAGGGTTCCACCTCACCCCTTGAAAGGTGGATTATCAAAAATAAATAAAAAATGAAGGCCTTCAGGCCATTGGAGGTATATTACTATATCATGGTTTTTTAGAATTTCTTTGCGATTTGTGGTCACTGTCATTTTTACCTTTTTAGTACTTGTAGCTTCCTTTCAGTTTTTATAGTATTATATGACATTACATGTTTTCACTTTGGATTTGTGTGTGTGTGTGTGTGTGAGAGTAGGTATTGATTGGATTATCCTTATTATCTCTATCTTCTTCATGTTCCCTTAGTGGTTAATTCCTCCCGTATATATTTTTATAATACCCTTGATGCTAGTCTCTAACCCGGGGCCTACTAAAGGTGGGACTCAAGTAGTCATTATCTCTCTCCCCTCATTGCAGTATCTTTATGGGGAGGGGTCATGAAAGAACCAATCTTCTTCTATAAGGTATATAAACATCCCCTTTGACATGTTATATCATGAATATCCTTATTTTCATGATATCTAATGTTTCATTTGATTTTAATCTTTAATGTTACTTATGATTTAAAAGATACCAAAGTGGTAAATATTTTATGTTATAATCTCATTGATTATCGGGATTATTTATGATTATGACTTCGATGAGGAAATATTATGAACCATCTCTCAAGAAACTCATGAAATTTCTTATCCACTGGTTATGTCATTAGAATACATGTTTTCCCTTTATTTTCCTCTCTTTATGTACTCAAGATACCAAAATAATGTTTTTAAGAATAATTGTCTTTATTTCTATCTTCGATCGAAAACCCTTTTTCATCCAAAACTTTGTTTTCTAAAAATGTTTTCAAAAATGTTTCAAACATTATTCAAATGATTTATTAAATAAATTATTACCCATTTTTTAATTTTTACAAAACAAATCAAAGGAATGTTCATGTTTTTCTATACAATGCTCTTTTGAATTTTACTAAAAATGTGAAAAGAATATTTGTTTTAACACGTATGGCATGAACATAATTTCCTAAAATTATGAATATTATTTTCATTGAAGATTCATTTATAATTTTTCAAGATTATTTTCAAATAAAAGTATTTTCATAATATTTTATGAATTTATAATTAAAAAAAATTGTTTTCAAAGAAATGATATTTTCTCAAGAAACATTCCAAGTTATTTTTATTTAAAAATCATTCCCCATCTAAGATTACATCCTTTGATGTACTTATCCAAGGATACCTTTCTTATTATTTATTTGAGTGGTTTATGTTTATTATGATAAGATTTTTATGAAATTTTTTCTATTGCACGGGTTATACCATGTAAAAATGATTATGAAAACCACTTCTTTTTTCATGGGTTATGTTATGATGAAATGATGCAATGATTATGAAACATATCACTCTTCTACAGATTATGATATGATGAAATGTTTATGAAACCCATTTCATTCCTTGGGTTATGATATGATGATTTTTTTATGATCTTGTGGCATAAATATGTTTTATTTTCATTATGTGATGGGTGGGACCTATATCTCTCTCCAATGCATTGGGTAAAGATTTATATCTCATGAGATATACAACACTGGAATGGGGAGTGGACTTGGTTTAATAAGAGAATTGTTTTTCTCTGATGGTATTTGGAGTGAACCTTGACTACTATGATGGTTTGGGGAGTGAACTCATTCCACTATGATATCCTTGGTACTAAAACTTGACTAATATGGAAATTATTTTGTATGCTTATTTTTATGCCAAAATTCTATGTCTTATGTCAATGTTATGCTCTCATGGATCATTTTATTTTATTTCCTTATGATTTATGTATTTTGAACTATCAATATTTATACCATGACTCAAGGTTGTGGTCTTTGATATGTATGGTATGGTTTTTAAATGCTATGCTCATGTTATCATACACTTATGCTCATGTTATGGTTATGTATCTCCTTTGTTTACACTTAATGAGAATATAAGCTCACCCTTTATTATGTTTAATTTACCCAAGTTATGAAGGAATGTATTGTGTGTTATATGTTTAATGTAGTGGCTTGAGTTTGACCTGTAAGACTTTGGAATATTCTTACAAATATTTTTGAAGTTGGGTGATGAGTTGGTGTGGAGTTCCAGGGCCCAGAGATCCTCAGTGCAGTGATAATAAAAATTTTAAACATACTTTATCACATGCGCACAATTTCTTTGTAAAAAAGGGATAACTTCCGAGCAGAGTCTCAAATCAAATTTTTCAGACTATGGTTGAGTTTAGAACTTTGTGTTTACCCTAGGCGCAACATAAACATTGTCAGCACAGGGTGTCGGGTTGGAGGTGTGTTGGCAGTGGGGTATTAAATAATGGATATTAGTTTAACAAAATTAAACCAATATTATTCCTCCCCCACCACTTTGTGCATAAAAAAGAGGATTTGAAGCCCCTATCATCCCCCTTTATTGATAGATGACCCGAGGATGGAATTAAGGAAATGAAGTTTCATCGGTCTCAGATCTTGATGGCGATCGCTCCCAGATTATGCGGTAGTAGCTTTTGGGCGCCGATTCAACCTCAAAGCTTCATCATTTCACCTGCAAGGTAGGTGTTTTAATTTTTAGGTCTTGATACCCTTTTTTATTCATCATTTTAAGGTTTTAGATCCCTTATATGCTTACTAGGGACCCCTTGAGGGTCGATCTGTGTATTTCAGGGTGAATAGGGGTGATCTGAGCTGTTTGTAGAGAATTTACAATGGATTCTCCCATCTACACAGTGTGTGAACTATAAGGACATGACATGTGTTCTTCCCATTTATGGAAGATGAGTTTTGGGGACTAAACACCATGTACCATGGGTTACACGTCGTGTAGTGACCCCATGTCATGTGGCCTGACGACATGGCTAGGGAAGTCGTGTGTTGTACACATCCATGTAAAAGTACATAGCTAGATTACACATACATGGGGTGTCGAACATGGGAATGGGAAAGAGACATGGCCAAGGGATCCATGTAGATGGTACATGCCATGTACCAATGGGTACACTCCATGTAGTGAACATAGATTGCTGAGCCATGTGAAGGGAATACGCATCCGGGGTCCGGGTGAGGTGTGACATGCCGTGTACCACTAGTACACATAGTGTGGTATGACATTCCTAACCAATTTTTATGATTATAGTACATGTACAGGTGTCTAAGTTGGGTCACACTCTATGTAGACCCCCTTATATGTTTTGTAGTCTCCTCTTAGAGGAGTTTTCTCATTTCAAATCACCCCCTTCAGGGCTCAGATTCAGGCCTACGTGTAGCCTATCCTTAGTATTTTTCTTCATAGAATTTGATGGTGGCCACAGTTTGGGCCTAGGAGATTCTTAGAGGTAATGTTTTCTATCTCTTTGGTCATAGATTTTTGTACCAACAACAATTGAGTGAGCTCCATTGGTTCATCCCTATAAGGGTTTGTGTGGCATTACATCCTCAGCACAAGATTGTGATCCTCTAGATAGGATGAACTTGGATAGAGTTGTTGCCTCCCTCCATAGAGGCTATGGTGGGATCCTCTATCATTTTGTTAGAGTTTTTGTATCCCTCTATAGAGGTCGGTGTGGGATCCTCTAGTGTATCGTTTCCCTAGATCAGGTTCTCAGAATTGATGTGACCAATATTACACAAGTGGAAATCCCATATCTATCATGATAGACCTGTATGGTTTGTGGTATCATTAAAAGTATGATCCCTTACGTAGTGGGTAGCTTCATTAGGGTTGTTTTATCATCAATTATATGATCCCCTACTCAGCAGATGGTTTATGTAGGGTTTTGGCATCATCGGGAGTATGATCCACTACTACATAAGTCACCATATAGGGTTTGTGGAATCTTCATGACCAAAACTACATGGGAGGCAATCCTCTATCTGAGTGATATGATCTCTAGGACATTATATTGGGTTGTGGTGTCCCCTAGTGGATCCCGGGAGTGATCCCCTCTCTGAGAGAGATATTTGTGATATCGGGTTGGGTTTGTGGTATCCCCTAGCGGATCCTAGGAGTGATCCCCTATCTGAGGAGATGTGGTTGATGGTTTTACATACTGGGTTTATTGTGTCCCCCATCAGATCCTGGGATGGATCACCTTTCTAAGTAATGTAATCTTTCATGGTTCCTTTAGGGTTTATATCATCCCCCATCAGGGATGGGTGGGATCCCCTATCTGAGTATCAAGATCTGCTGAGTTCTAGACTAATGTTTTTAGTGGCGTAATTTGATGAGCGCGATCTCTCCAATATTTTATCTTCATGATGGCGATGTTGTTCCATCGGCTTTGTGATACCTTATTTAATGGTATCTATCGAATGTTCCATCAAGAATTATTGTTTTGTTCCCGATGGAGTGTATCTCTCATACAAGAGTCATCCAGAATGGTTGGGATCATAGAGTGTGTGCTCTTGGTCATGTGTCACTATAAAACCTCGAGTGGGAATCTATCATTGGCTGTGAGGTCGGAACCTTAAGATGATTAGTGCCTAATTAGATTATATATGGGTGTTTCTATAGGATTCCTTGAGGTTTTTCCACATCTTGGATGATGCACCATGTGGTATGAGCTGACTAGTCATTTTTAGCCAAGGATGGTATCGAGATGGAATTTCTCTCTTGTTTGGGTTCCCTTTGGTGGGGTTCAATGGACTGTTGTCTTTCAGTTGAACCCTTTATTTTGGGGTTTTTTGGGAACCTACTGAGTATCTTTATACTCACCCCTACATGGTATTTTTCTACATGTATTGTGTCTTGTTTTGACCACAGATCTTTTGACGAAGTCCCAATAGGACCTAGAGTAGGTGAATCTTAGTGAGGTTGACTGGCCAGGGTGTTTAATAGAGTTTGGACAAGGATCTTTCTGATGGGTTCATTTGACAGCGATCCCCTCCATATGAGTAGGTTGGAAACTTTTACAGTTTTCCTTTTTAATGGGTTTGAATTTTTTTTCTTTTTATACTGATGTACTCTGGTTTGAGATAGATTTATGCATGCATTTCTTTTCAGTTTTATATATTTATGCATTGTTGCATGGAGGTGTATGTGGGTGCATGCATATAGGTACCATAGGCTAAGGCCTCCCTTGTGTGTGATAGCCTACTTGATGCTAGATGCCAACCCCTAGCCTATGAAGTTAGTCTTGGGGAGTCATGGATTAAGCCTTGTTGGTATGGGTCATGATAGAGTGGTATCAGAGAGGGTTCTTCTTTGGGACCGTAGTATCATGAGCTTGGTTTGGTTTGCATATTAATAGTGTTAGGAAGTTTCAAGTTAGGATCTCAGGCCAGAGACTCCAGTGTTGGTGTGGCGGCATTCGTGTCCATTCACCAGGACTTTGATAACCTACCTATGTAGTACATTAGTACATTATTCAAAGGGAATTAAATGGTATGACCATCATAAAGGACTAGGTTTTGGGTTTTTCAATCCTTCTTGAGTCAACTCCCCAAGTATACTCTTTGACCATAGTGCATCTTGATTTTATTTTAGGATGCCTCCATGATGATATCTAGATAGAGTTCCTTAGCAGTGTTGTGGTGATGATCTAACCCAAGATAAGGCTTTAGTACAGGGAACTAGTTATGAGGTTGGACCTCTAGGTGGTCCTCCAGTTGAGCTACCACCCATCGAGTAGCAAGTTGTTCCAAAAGTGCAGGTTGAGGATGCGTATGGGCTTAGTGTGCTTCATGAGTCCCAGAGGTAGCAACCTATGGAGTTCTAGAGTGACCCAAACCTCCAGGTAGCTGATGACTAGCTCTATGTAGGCATGTATGTTTTCTGCCTTATGAAGACACCTCCCAATTAGATTGTGGTCCTAGAAGTGAGCCATTTTCATGGATTTGATGGTTGATGGTGGAGTCTTGTGATGTCGGCTCATAATGCGTCAACTCTCACTTGGGATGAGTTTGAGGGTCTCTTCAGGGAGGAGTTCTATCCGACCACATTGAGGTCAGTGCATATCCAAGAGCTTTTGCATCTTTGGTAGAGTGGAATGACCATGGAGGAGTACTTGGTGAGGTTATCAAACCTGTCACGTTACTCCCTAGATATGGTTTAGGATCCATTCTTCAGATCACTAACCTTTAAGTAGGGCTTGTTCTGGAAGATCAAGGTTTCAGTGGTGTCATTGTGCATTACCATCGATGTTAAAGTGCTAGAGCAGGCCCTGGTGGGGGAGATATTTCTAGCTGAGTAGACTCTAACCATTAGTGTTGGTCACACAGAAGTCGATACCTCAGAAACTGGTTTTAAAGCTGGTATCCAATAGCAGGATCAAGGATTCAGGCATTCATGAGACTTTAGGAGAAAATCCCAGAATAGTGGTTCTGAGGATTAGGGATTCCAATATAGTTTTAGATAGCCATAGAAGAGGTGGTTTTATTCTTGTGATGGTTGGGAACATCTTTCCAGAGATTTTCTGACATTTCTTACTTCTGAGAGGGCGACGGTTGACAACCCGGCTTGGTAGAGGTAGTGTTTCAAGAATAGAGGTCCGTAGGGCAGTGGACATGTCAGTGGAGCAGGTGTAGTAGAGAGAGGTGTAATATGGTACGATTTTTCACCACCACCCCTAGGTGGTCCATGTCAGGATCAGGGAGCTAGAGTATGGGGGAAAGGACAGTTGCAGGCTATAGAGGCCTTTAATTCATAGGCTCTAAGGGATAGAGGTATGCTTGTGTCCTTTATACTTTCTACAATAGTATTAATAGACTCTATTAGTAGGTACTCTTTTCTTTCTACTTACTGCTTAAGGTTTTTTTAGGGTGACATATGGCATTGATAAGACATTGTGTTGGTGTTTCTTGATTTCGATTCGAATTCATGAGGAAGAGGGATCCTTACCCCCACTAAGATGCATTTTTTGTGATTCAAACTAAAACTATGTGGGAGATTCAGTATCTCTCAAAGAGGATAGTTTCTAGGTGTGGTGGATGAGTCCCTCTAACTTTTGTGTTCAAGGTAGGGTTGTGTATTGGATTTTTTGTGCAGAGGGCTTGGTAAAACCCATTGTGTGTGCTTGGGTAGCCCTATTTGTGCATGGGTACCCTCACGTGTTTGGAATTATCTTGTATGCGATACACTTGAGGAGTTCTTGGTTCGGTTTGATGAGACTTTAGACACACAAGAATAAGGGACACTTTCCTCGCTAAGATTAATTCTTGATACGTGATAAAAAAAACCATATGGGTGAGTCTGTGACACCCAAAGAGGATAATATAAAGGTGTGTTAGATAAATTCCTTTGAATTTTTTGTTTGGAGTAGGGTTTCATTGGTCTATACATCAGGTTAGCAGGGGGTGTTCTACTAGACCTTATAACTGCAGGTGGACTAGGTTCTTGGTGTTTCCCACCTATCACAACTAAGGAGTCATGTGCACTATTTGTTGAATGATGTCGAACTAGTTGAGCTAGACTTGGGAATTATGTCATTTTTAGTGGCCTTGGTGATCTTTCAGGTGTAGGAGTCCCAGTTGAGATATCAGTTTCTTTCCCACATTCCTAATATCTCACTTTTGAGGACAAAAATCCTTAAGGTGGGGTGGATGTAGTGTCTTGGGTTTGACCTGTAAGACTTTGTAATATTATTAAGAATATTTTTGAAGTCAGGAGATGATTCAACATGGAGTTATGAGGCCCAAATATCCCTGACACAATGATAATAAAAAAATTAAATATATTTCATCATCCATGTGCAGTTTCATTGGAAATGTAGGATAACACCCGAGTGGAGTCTCAAATCAAATTTCTAATACCATGGTTGAGTTCATAACATCATGTTTACCATAGGCAGAAAATAAACTTTTTTGGCACTGGGTGTCAGGTCAGAGGTGTGTTGGAAGCAGGGTGTTAAATAAAGGATATTGGTTTAATAAAATTAAACCAATATTCCTCCTCCCACACCCCTTAGTGTGCACGTAGGAGGATCTGAATCCCCTCTCCTCCTCCATTGACGATGGACAAACCAAGTACCTAATTGAGTAAATGAAACATAGTCAGTCTCAGATCTTGACAGTGATTGCTCCTGGATCGTGAAGCAGTAGCTTCCGAGTACCGATCTCGAAGCTTCGGTGTTTTTTCCACAAGGTAGGTGGTTTGATTTTTAAGTCCCAATCTCCTTGTGTATGCATATTTTTAAGGTTTTAGTGTCCTTAGACACTTTTTAAGGACCCCTGGAGGGTAGATCTATGTGTTTCATGGTGAACAGGGGTGATCTGAGCTATTTTTAGAGAATTTACAATGTATTTTCCCATCTACATGGTGTGTAAACTAGAGGGGCACACCATGTGTTCTTCCCATTCATGGAAGATGAGTTTTGAGGATTACACACCATGTACCTAGGGTTACATGATGTGTTTTGACCCCATGTCGTGTGGCCTGAGTACATAGAATGGGAAGTTGTGTGTCATACACGACCATGTAAAAGTACAAGACCATAGTACCCAGACATGTGAAAGAGACACAGACAAGGGGGTGTGTAGTCGGGACATGTCGTGTACCAAGGGGTACACACCGTGTGGTGAACATGGATGGATAATCCATGTGAAGGGAAAAACATGTCCAGGTCCTAGGTGAGGTGAGACATGTCACGTACCACTGGTACACACCATGTGGTACTACATGCCTAGCCAATCCATGTGGTTATAGGAAACGGTCCAGTGTTCAGGAGGGGTCACACACCGTGTAGACCCCCTTATATGTCATGTAGTCTCCTATTGGAGGAGTTTACACCTTTCTAATATCCTCATTTAGGGTTTGTATTCAGTCCTTTAAGTATCCTATCCTGAGCAGTCTTTCACATACAATGTAATGGTGGCCATAGTTTGGGACTAGGAGATGTAAGGAGTGGATGTTGTGGATCGCTTGGGTTAGCGACGTTTGGAATAGAACTGGTTGAATGATCTATATTGGTTCTTCCCTAGGAGTTTTTTTGTAGAATTACATCCTTGGTACAGGATTGTGATCCCCTTGATAGGATGATCTTGGATATAATTTTTGTATACCTCTAGATAGGATGGGGCGGGATCATCTATCGTTTTGTTAGAGTTATTGTATCCCTCTAGAGAGGTCGGGTGGGATCCTCTAGTGTATTGTTTCACTAGATCGGGTTCTCAGAATCAACATGACCAATACTAAATGGGTGTAAATCCCCTATCTAGCAAGATATCTCTATAAGGTTTATGGTATCATGGGGGAATGATCTACTACATAGAAGGCAGTTTCGGTAGGGTTCTGGCATTGTCAGTTATATAATCCGCTACTTAGTAGATGGTTTATATAGGGTTTTTGGAATCATTAGTATTATGATACCCTATTGAATGAGTCACTAAATGGGTTTTTTGGAATCATAGTGACCAAAACTACATAGGGGATGATCTTCTATCTGAGTGATATGATCTCCGGGACATCATATTAGATTATGGTGTCCCCCAGTAGATCATATGAGTGATCCCCTCTATGAGTGAGATATTTATGATACCAGATTGGGCTTGTAGTATCCCCTAGAGAAACCTATGAGTGATCCACTATCCTAGAGGATGTGTTTTACAGTTTTCTATACTGGGTTCATTGTGTCCCCCAACGGATCTTGGGAGGGATCCACTTTCTGAGGAATGAGATATTTCATGGTTTCAGTAGGGTTTCTAGCATCCCCCATCAGGTATGGGTGGGATACCCTATCTAAGTATCAAGATCCTATAAGTTACATTATGAAATTTTTAGTGGTTCAATCTGATGAGTGTGATTTATCTGATGTTTTACCTTTGTGATGTTGGTGTTATGCCATCGACTTTGTGATACCTGATTGAGTGGTATCTCTTGGATGTACCATCAGGAATGGATGTGTTGTTCATGATGGAGTGTATCTCTTAGAAGGGAGTCATCTGGGATGGATAATCTCAGGGATTTTGGTCTCCTATTCATGTGTCACTATAGAGACACAAGTGGGAAACTATCGTTGGTTGTGTGGTCGGAAACTCAAGAGGCTTAGTGCCTGAGACGAGTATATTTGGGTGTTTCTTTGGGTTTACTTGTGGTTTTTCCACATCTTTGATGAAACACCGTGAGGTGTGATCTTAATAATCATTTTTATCCAAGGATGGTCTCGATGTAGAGTTTCTCTCTTGTTTTGGTTTCCTCTGGCTGGGTTGAGTGGACTATTTCCTTTTAGTTTCACCATTTTCTTTTGGGGTTTTGGGGGCATGTAATGAGTATATTTATACTCACCCCTACATGGTATTTTTTTCACATGTCTTGTCTCTTTTGGAGACCAAAATCCTTTTAATGGAGTCCCAAGAGGACCCAAAGCAGACAGAGCTTAAAGAGATAGACCGATCAAGGTGTTTACCAGAGCTTGGATGAGGATCTTTCTAGTTGGTGTATTTGACAGCGATCCCATCCATCTAAGATGGTTGGACTCTTTTATAGTTTTCATTTTTGGTGGGTGTGTCTTTTTTCCTTTTTTAATATTTTACTCTATTTTGGGATAGAAATATGCATGCATTTTTTTTATTTTTATATATATATACACTTTTCATGGAGGTGTATGTGGGTGTGTTCATACAAGTACCATAGGTTAAGGCCTCCCTTGTGTGTGATAGCATAATTGAAGCTAAACTCCAGTCCCTATCCTATAGTGGCAGGCTTGGGAAGTCACATCTTGAGCCCCATTGGGTTAGTTCATGACATTTAAAAAGGGTGATAGTTATAAAGAACTCAGTGGGAGTTAATTTAGTTCACATATGAACCAGTTTTTTATGTTTACAGGTTTCTTAAGGCACTATAACTTTATGATCCTTAGTAATTTGTTTATATAATGTAATGAATGTTCATACAAAAATTATTTAATATATATGTATGGAAATTCTAGGTGACTACACCCGTAGGTATAATCTATATGGAATCGGCTTCAGTTCCTTCAGGAAATGATCATAGGTGATGAGAAGATGTCGAACTCTACTTCAGATCGAAAGTACTTTATTTTATATTTATGCTCGGTTTTTTTGCATGAAGATCCTTATGTTGTAATCAGAAAATTCTTCACTAGAAATTATGTAGTTATTCTGATCACTAGTGAAAAAATTTAAATTCTTTATTTTTCAGGCCTCCACTACGTGCTCGATACCAACAAAGTTTTAAGTTACAAGCAATATGAAGTTTGAAGTCATGAAGGGCACTGTGATATGAAGTCATCAGTTTGATTCCATATGACTATGAACTATTATATTTAGAATGCTATATAAATGTAACCCTTTTCATTACATTAACAAATTAAAGTTGACAAAAGATATTGCATAAAGGTACATGTGATCTTGCATAAGTTTATTTGGGAGTTTTTAAATCTTGCATAAGGGTTCACCTAGTTAAGTAAAGGTCCCAAAAACACCTATGTAAAGGTATGGAGAATATATTATCAAATCTATGATTTATAGGAAGTTAAAAAATATGCAAGGTAGTGAAATTAATAGAGAAATCTCCATCATACGAATGTTCATTAGATAAACAATCATGATGTCACCAGACATAGGATTTCCTAAAGAAGTCATCTGAAAAACATCACTAGACGAAGTTATGAGAGACTTTGAAAATCCTTTTAAATTAATTTACAAATAAAAATATTGATCTAATCAATAAAATTTATTTATCTTATTGATATAAGAAAGTCTGAAGAAGTTCCTTAACCCTAAGATTAAGGAAATTAATTGAAGGTTTCTGATGCTAGAGTATAACATGAAGCTCCAAGAATATTCAAGATGACTCTAAAATGTTTGAGATGTATCCAATGAATTTCATTGAGTGGGAAAATAAAATTTAGTTCCCACCAATTATCCTTTGATCGTACCTATAAAAGGTGGTGCAAGTGCAGTATGAAAGTATATACTATTCACACATGTCATAAAGATAAAGTTCTATAGAAAAGGTTTTAGGTAGAGATACCAAAAAAAGATCCAAAAGATAAATTTTTAACATATAGAGTTTCCAAAAAAGTTGAGTTTTGGTTGAAGTTAAATAAAACAAGAACTAGGTGTAGCTAAAAGTGTTTATAGGAAAGAGTTTCTAACCAGATATATCAGATAGAGTCATTGATCAAATCTACCAGACAGAGAGAGTATCAGGCTGAGTTTATAACCAGGTCATGAGGAACATTAGTTTTTTTCATTAGATAGAATGTAGGTTAGAAAATAGGTGTAGTTCTAGTGAGACACACCAGATGGAAAATATCATATATAGTCATAAGGAACACTAGATAGACACGTAATATAGAGAAATTTTGGATAAACTTTCAGTGAGTTGTGAAGAAAAGTTTTCTATATTATTTTGTCTTGGGAGCATAAGTAAACTTTTGTAACTGAAAGGAGTTGGTATAATAATACCCATTAGGATATAGAATAATTATAAAGGGATTTGTCTCATTTTACTCACTTTTATATTATAGTAAATTTCCATGGACCAATGAGAGTTTCCATGGAAAAAATGTAGTCACCCGCTGGCGGAAAACATTATAAATCTTGCGTGTTTTTATTTACAATTTTATCATTTCATACTTGTGAGGTTTTAACATAAATCTAATAATGATAATAACTATAAAAATTTATAGGTATTAATTTTAAAAAAATTATAATTTTTAAAAAGATCGCCACTAATTCAATCTCCCCACATATAGTGGTTCTCACAATCCTATGAAACTCCAGTTTTGGTTATGATTGACACAAATATTCAAATAATCATTTTTTTTATTCTTGTTTTTACAATTACATATAATAATAATTTTTATTTTCTATCATGGTTTCCAATTTAGTTTAAATGTTTAGTTATTTTTAATAAAAGTACAATAGTTTTTCAAATTTGAACTAAATTCATAAACCCTAACCAACTCTATGATCTAGTGAGAATCCTGGACATAGAGGATCTTCATCACTGAATTCCACCTTAAGATGTATAAATAAACCACTTTATAATTTCTCATTGTTCATAAAATACTTTTAATGGATATAAAAATTTATGACTTATTAAAGTAGAATTTTTCTTAGTAAAATAAATCGATGGGAGACTATGTGCTTGAACCCAAATAAGAGATAAGGAAGAAACAATTTTGTTAAGAGCCATATGGGATTCCTATTCCTTTAAAACTATATGTGTAACAACACAATCTTTTTATTAAAATATATTACATCATTTTATATGAATATTCATTATATTTCACAAATACAAGCCTGGGGATCATAAAGGTATAGTGCCTTTGGAAACTTGGACAGATAAATAATTAGTCCATAAGGGAGCTAAATAATCTCCCACTATGTTCTTAATAACTATCACCCTTCTTAGACATATAATACATAATATCCATCATCATAAACTAGGTAAAGGAAACATAAGAAAGGGAGATATCAAATGCTCAGTAAGGGTAAACAAAAGAGATATCAACATATCATGAGCATAAGGGTAGGAGGAAATGAGAATAACATTTGAAAACTATACCCTTCATATCATATATCATAAACATGAGTCATGTAATAAATCTTGACAATTCATAAGACATGAATCATAATGTAATCAAAGAAAAAGAACAATGAAAACACAACATTGGTATAAGGCATAGATTTATTACATACACATAATCGTAAAAAATCATTTCCTTGTTAATTTAAGGATCATTTCCCAGACTATGATAGTGGAATGGGTTTACTCCCCAAACCATAATAGTAGTAAAGGTTGAATCCCAATACTATTATAGTGGAAAAATTCCCCTACTAAACTGGTTTCACTCCCCATTCTAGTCTTGTTTATCTAATGAGATATCAATCTTTACCCAATACATTGGAGGGAGATATAGGTTCCACTTATCTTAGTTATAACATAACCACCCTCCTTAGTTATAACACAACCACCATCACAAAATGAAAATCACATGTATTTATGTCATAAGATCATAAAACTTTCAACATATTAGAAACCATGAAAATAAATGGGTTTCATAAACACTTCATCATAACATAACATGTGAAAAAAACAGGTTTCATAATCATTTATTAATTTCATCATAGTATAAACCCAAGAAAATGAAGTGATTTCATTATCATTTTATCATGGTATAACCCATGGAATAGAAATTGGTTTCATAAAAATCTTTTCATCATAAAAATAAACCATTTAGAAAAATAAAAAGAATGTTATCCTTGGATCATATCCCCAGTAAAGCATACGTTACATCAAAGGATGTCATCTTATATGGAAAATGATTTTGAAAGATTACTTAGAAAATTTCTTGGGGAAAATATCCTTTCCAATTTGAAAAACACGTTTTAAAAATTAAAACATTTTTAAAATCATTTTCTTTGAAAATAAATTTGGAAACTTATAAAGGAATCTTTAAAAATCATTCAAAATATCTCTTGAGGAAAATATTATTTCTTTGAAAATCACATTTTAGAACGTAAAATTCATAAAACATTTTGAAAATACTTTTATTTGAAAATAAATTTTGATGCTTATAAAAGAAGATTTAAAACATTGAGTAGTCATGACGGTGGAAAATATCATTTATTCCATACACATTAAAATAAATATTCTTTTCACATTTTCAATAAAATCCAATGTGTATTGTTTGGAAATGAAATGAATATTCCTTTCAAAAAAAATTGTAAAAATTAAAACATGGGTATAAATTTATTTAATAAATATTTTTTATAATTTTATAAAAAAATTGAAAACATTTTTAGAAAACATGGTTTTAGAAGAAAAACGATTTTTTGGCCAAATATAGAAAGAAATGCGATATTTATTAAAAACAATATTTTGACCTCTTGAGTACATAAAGAGAGGAATATAAAGGGAAAACATGTATTCTAAAGAAATAAACATAGGATAAAAAAATTCATGAGTTTCTTGAGATATGGGTCATAAGAATTTATCATCAAAAACATAACCATAAATAATACTGATAAATGATGAGATTGTATCATCAAACCCTTATCACTTTGGTATATTTTTAATCATTGGCCCCATTAAACAATAACATAAAATAAAACTTTAAATATAAATAAAATAATTAGATTAATTATATAAAATGTAAAATAGGAAGTATATACATCTCATATAAGAAGATAAGTACATGATGTAACTTATGTCCCAAACAAGGCAATTTGAGACAAAAATCCCTTACCACTTTGGTAAATTTTGAACTGTAAACCCCATGAAAAAGAGATCATAAAATGGATATGTAAATCATAATAATTTTTAGGATAATAATAATAAAATAAATTTATGGTAAATATATGCACCACATAAAAGAAACATGTGGTGAATATGGCATGTGTCTCATAGAAAGTAAAAGTGAGATGAAAATCCCTTAACTTGAGTCTTGACTTCCTTCGTACACATTTGAACCTAGTGTATAATAAATATAATTTTCTTATAAATATATTAAATAATAATACATATATATATCATGCCATTTATGATTTACTTATGACCTTTTATTGCCTTTTTACTAACAATTCCTTGTTAAAATTACATTTTGGGTAATAATTGCTTTATTTTTCATGTTTGTTTTGGTTTGGTATTTTAAGTCCTCTTAATTTGATCATGGTTCCATAAACTCTATAATTTTAAAAATTATAAAAATATCATATATATTCATTACATATTTATTTATATTAATCCATAAAAATTTATAGATAAAAAATGAAATACAACGTACATGGAGACGGCAGGTCGTATGTACACAAGAACTTTGTTTCCATTTTATAGAAAGATGAAATGAAAGAAAATGAAATAATATATTGTAATTATAAAATAAATTTTATTTCATATATATTATATATTTTCATAAAATTTACCCAAATTTCCTCCCATTCAAATCGTTAGTGAAAAATGAATCGCATCGTTTCGCTAGGCAGTGGTCCACCGTACACACCAACGACTTTATTATATCCCCTGTGGAATGGAAAGTAATAATTTATATGTGGTATAATTATTAAATAAGTATAATATTGTTAAAAATATATTATATATTCATTTAATCTATCCTTATTACCATATTATTAAAATATAAATGAAAAAACCTCACATCGATTCTCAAGGTGATAGTCCGCTGTACACACGAGTGATGTTATTATTTTCAAACGGGCTGGTAGGTAATAAGGTATATGTGGTATTATAATTACATAGGTATAATAATATTATAAATATCATATATAAACATTAAATCCATCATTATATCCATTCGTGAGAGGTAGTGATGGAAAACAAATAACATTTGTTCATGAGGCGGTAGTTCGTCGTACACATGAGCTATTATTTCACATCCCATTTGATGGAATATGGGAAGGATTTAGGTTATTAAATTAACATTATAAAATATAATTATATTTAATATACTGAGGTTATTATATCATCATGTTTTATCAATAATTTAAGGAGTTGGAGGAAAAGATAAAATAAAACACTCGGTTAGGGATGTTACTTCTTCTTCGGACAACTTCTTTTGGTTTGCACAAAAACATTCCCACATTAGCTTTATGACCACAATAAGGATTATAGGATGATATTATCAAATTAATAAATTTATTTTGGTTGGTATTTTCCTAAAAATGTCTTTGAAGGTGTGAATAGGAGAGGAGAGTGGGTGGCCTTTTATAAGTGAGGTGAGTGGCACATTTGTAATGTTTTAGAAAGAAAAAGTTGTACTCATGTTTTTCACATACCAAAAGGATAAAAATGGATAATTATCAAGTATTATATGTTATATAGTCTAACTATTTCTATATAATGAGTTTTTTATAAGTTTTATGTCATTTTTAACCCTTATCATTTTAGTTTAAAACCTGATAAACTCATTTTCACCTTAACCACGGTAATTATTTTTTACTGTTTTTACATTCATAATGGCCAAAAATTATTTTGAACTTATTAGATAATATAAATTCTTTTTATTCCAAATATTGAATCCATTTTAAAAAATTCCATTCACATAATTTCCAAATTTTAATTTAATATTAAACTTGTATACGTGATGAGAAAACGGTTTTTAAAGAGAAAATGTTCTAAATTTTAAAACAAAATTACATAAAAATTAAATATTAAATTGATTAAAATGAAATAAATTGGATTAATATATATATATATAATTGAACTAATTTTACTTTTAAACCTATATTAAAATAATTTTTATGTGTTTAAATTTTTTAAAATAAATGACAATTCTTAATAAAAAACCGGTATTTTTTATTATTCATCAAAAAATTTATCTTCTCAGAAAATTATCAAAAATTTACTCCAAGATAATTCTAACATGTTTATTTAAAAAAATTTGGTTCTTTTTTAAAATATATTTTATAAAATTGGGAAAAAATAATTATAAAATAATTTCGCAAAATGTGAAAAAACTTCTTTTAAAAAAATATAGTTTTTAAGTGTAAAATTGGATTTATTATTATCTCTCATATAGAAAACACATAATATGAATTTTAAACATTTTATAGAATATATAATATATAAATTTAAATAAAATCATTCACCAAAAGTGATTTTTTTAATTAATTGTTGAAAGATATGTTAGTTTGTATAAAAATAGATTTTCAAAAAAGATTTCCTTTATTTCCAAATAGTTTTTATTTTCATTTATAATTAATTAGTATCCAAAGAATTAATTTTATATAAATTTGTAAACCATATATTTTTATAATTTATTTAATCATATTCGCACCCACCATTCTAATGGCTATATGATAATTATCATATTAAATAATAATATTTTAATAGTATGACACATTTCCTTTAAACTCAGTGTTGCATGAAATAAAATATAAACTTTGCATTATGTGTAATGCAAGACAAAATCATTGTTGCGTATAATGCATGATTAACTTTGTGTTTCATGTAATGAAAAATGTAAAAAAGATTAAATTTATTTAAAAAATATATTTCAAAAAATCTCAAGGTGTTATATTCTTTTCCCCCTTAAATAAATTATGTCCTCATAATTTGAACTTATATATGGTAAAAAAGGGTTTAACATTTGAACACTCATTTGTGGGAAATCCATATCATAAAAGGAGTTAATAAAACTTCCTCCTAAAAAGAGAAAAATGGGTGTGTGAAGGTCATCTGTAAAAACACAAACTAGGTTTACAAATAGAAGGACATAGATGGGAAGTAAATATTTAGACAAGGAAGAAAATCATAATGTCCAAATAATGATGGAGAGTGGAAAATATCATTGATCATAAGAAATTGAATGATCAGGTGAAAATAAAAAACCATAAAATCACAAACCAAATAGGTGTGAAAAGGGTCATTGATATCATCAGAAATGATATTAATAGGACAACATCTTATTTCAAGATCATTTTCCTAAAGTTGTGGAATCTTCATGAGAAGATATACTTACTTGATTTCATTACACTTCATAAGTACAATATCATCCTTTGGTTGTGCTTTGATAAATTTCCACTTTATCTATTTCTCTCATAAATGAAGATGATTTTTGTATGCCTGAAGCACTAGTGGGTCATAAGATCCATGAAATGATGATAAGTAATTCCTTATTTCTATAGTATCATCAAAAACAGAATTATTAGCACAGGTTATCCAAAAACATCCAAAGTTCAACTTAATCAATTCCATGAATAGTTAAACTCAAGGCTCCTTCATGTCTAACTAAAATTGAAATTCAAAAATTTAGAAATAAGGTCACTAAATTTCCAAAATAAACTTATCATTAATTCCCCAAACAATATGAAGTAGCTCTTAATGTCACATACCAAATATTTGAATACATTGATCATATATTCTCCTAAAAAATTGTAATATATTGAATTACCATAAAACCTTAATGAAAACATTCCTACTTTAAAAATTTAACTCTTTCCTCATTCCTTAAATAAAATCACATATTATTGAATATATTCCATAAATCCAAAAAAGTTGTAAACTCCATCAATGAAAACATAAAACAATTTGTCATAAAGTAATTAATTAGTTAAAAGGTAATAAATACTATCCAATTTACTTAATCCATATCAATCATATATTTATTGAAACTAAACACCATTTTCTCAGTATCAGGAATATATTAAGGGTTATCTTCTATTAATAAAAATATCGCATTGTCATTAAATCACTTTTCTAGGCCATAAGTACCATTTAATATATTCTTGAAAATCCTTAATAAAAACTACTATGGACCAATCCATTAATTTGTAATGATCCTAATAGCCAAAATACAATTGATAAAATATAATCCTTTAAATACCCATACATAAACACATCAATAATTCCACTTTCTTTATACACCATTAACTAGGATTCTTTGTCTTATTCCTTAACACTTATTTCCTTTATTATGTAATTTTTAGTCTCTTCATCATGATCAATATAACCATTACTCATACAACCTTTATGATTCTATACATGATCATTCACTTTAGAACATATATTTGTATAATACCCATACTTTACACATTTGAAACATTTAACTGTCGATGATGTCTTAGGGTGACCATTATTCTAATCCATTGAATTAACTAAACTTTTCATTTTTCCTTTGAAATTACTTTCTTTGTGTCCTTCATTTCTAAACTAAAAACATATTCTTGTTCCTATAAGACATCCACTTGGGTGATTATTCCCACATTATTGACCCATTAAAAAATTTAATCTTTTTTCTTCTATGGTTTTCACCATACGAACTCTCCATGAACATTATCCTTTTATTATTAAGTGAGTCTGAGAGTTGATTAAGGTGCAAGTTTTTAATAATATATCATGATAACTGGTTAGTCATAATAACAATATCTATCACTCCTATTATTATCCCATTTAGTTTCTCATCAACACATTATCTATCTCATTCAAATTTAAT
Source organism: Viscum album (assembly GCA_963277665.1). Classification (NCBI taxonomy): domain Eukaryota; kingdom Viridiplantae; phylum Streptophyta; class Magnoliopsida; order Santalales; family Viscaceae; genus Viscum; species Viscum album. The sequence goes on along the minus strand of OY728165.1, from coordinate 1,889,057,628 downwards.
CCAATTCCTTCTAGTTCCTTCCATTGACTGAAACCAAAAAAAATAGTGTGAGCAATAATAATCATATTGGGAAACCACATAATCATGGAAATAACTTATAGGATGTATAAATAATGATACCTTCTTTAAAATATAAGGCATCTTAGGTTTATCCTAGTTCATCCATGGTCATTATTCAAATTCTTCATGATGATTCATAAGGATTTTGTGTATTTTTAAATCATATCCCCTAGGAATGTAAAACCAGGTGGCAAGGCCCATTTTTGTACACCATGTGATGATAGAGTCCAGATCAATGTGTACTTTTGTATTTATTATGATTAAATATCTCTATGTTGGAGAAACATCCACTTATATTATTCAGATAGGGATGTAATTTCTTGGAAACCACTTACTCTATCCTTTACCAAAATTCTGGTACATTTTACATACTTTGAATTATACTTATAATTGTCCCTATACATATCCTTAGAAATATCCCTATAGGTATCACTAAAGTTTTCTCATCATAGTTTCCAAAGGTTGACTAAAAATATATTATGATACTAATTATAACGACCCATTATTTTCATATATATATATTACATCTTTTTAGATGAATATTCATTACATTACACAAACACACACCTGAGGATCATAAAAGTATAGTACCTTTATAAATGTATACGAATAAATAATTAGTATGTAAGTGAGAAACATCATATCCCAATATGTTCATTATAACTATAATTATTCTTAGATAAATCATACATAATAACTTTCATCATAACTCGGGGAAAGGAAACATAAGAAAGGGTGAGATCAGATGCACGTTAAGGGTAAAAAATGAATATATGAACATGTCATAAGCATAAGGGTATGATAACATGAGAATAAAATTTTAAAACCATATATCATTGTTCATAAACTTTATTCATGGCATAAATATTGGAAGTTCATATATTATTTACTTATGACCTTTTATTACCAATTTATTAATAATTCCTTATTAAAATTATATTTTGGGTAATAACTACTTTGTTTTTCATGTGTGTTTTGGTTTGGTATTTTTTGTCCTCTTACTTTGATCATGGTTCTATAATCTCTATAATTTTAACCATGATATAAATATGATATTTATTAATTATATAGTTATTTATAGTAATCCATAAAGTTTAGAGATAGAAAATTAAATACACTATTCATAGAGATGGTAGGTCGTACGTACGCATGAACGCAGTTTCCATTTTCTCAACGGATGAAATGAAAGAAAGGTAAATAATATATTACCATTATAGAATAATATTTATTTCATATATATAACATATATTTATTAAATTTACCCTAATTATATTCATTGCAAATAACTAGTGAAAAATGAATCGCATCGCTTCACGATGAGGTAGTCTGTCATACACACGAATGATATTATCGTATCCCCAACAAAATGGAAAGTATGATGGTATATGTGGTATAATAATTAAATATTTATAATTATGTTAAAAATATCATATATATTCATTTAATATATCTTTATTACCATCCAAGTAAAATGGAAATGAAAAACACATCACATTAGTTTGTGAGGCGGTAGTCCGTCGTACACAAGAGAAACATTATTGTTTTCTAATGGGTTGAGAGATAATAAGGTAGATGTATTATTATAATTTTAAAGGTATAATAATAACATAAATATAATATATAAACATTAAATACAACATTATATCCATTCGTGAGAGGTGATGATGGAAAAAAATAACATCGGTTCTTGAGGCGGTAGTCCGCCGTACACAGGGGCGATGATTTCATATCCCATGTGATGGAAGAGGAGAAGTATTTAGGATATTAAATTAAATTAATAATATATAAATATATTTAAGATAATTAGGTTATTATATCATAATTTTTTAATAATAATTGAAGTTGTTTGAGGAATAAATAAAATAAAATGCTCGGTTAGGAACGTTGCCTCTTCTTCAAAAAACTTTTTTTGGTTTGTACCAAAAGCCTTCCTAGGTTTAATTTATAACCAAACTAAGGATTATAGGATGATAGGAAGAAAGTAAGTAAGTTAATTTTTTAGGTATGGATTAAACCGAAGGTATTTTAATTTGTGAATAGGAGAGTAGAGGGGGTGTCCTTTTATAAGTGAGGTGAGTGGAACACTTGTGATTTTTTGAAAGAAAAAGGTTTACCCACATTTTTCACGTGCCACAAGGATTAAATATGGATAATTATCAATAATAAGAATTTATAAGGTATAAATATGTAAATAAAAATAGTTTTGGACAAGTTTTGGGTCATTTTTAACCCTTATCTTTTTATTTTAACCCTTGGTAAACCTATTTTCAACTTAACCGTCGTAATTAATTTTTACTTATTTTACTATTCATAATGGGAAAAAAATAATCTGAAATTATTATATAATATAAATTATGATAATTATAAATATGGAATCTATTTTTTAAATTTCCATTCATATAATTGGAAAATTTTATTTAATATTAAACCTACAGACGTGGCGAGAAAGATATTTTTCAAAGAGAAAATGTTTAAATGTTTAAAAACAATTATATAAAAATTAAATAGTTTAATTTATTATAATAAACTAAATTGGACTAATAGATATATTTTTGAACTAATTTTACTTTTAAAACCATATTAAAATAATTTTTATTTGTTTAAATGTTTTAAAATAAATGACAATTCTTAATAAAAACTAGTATTTTTCACTATTCATTAAAAAAATTATTTTTTAAAAAAATTATAAATAATTATATCCAAGATAATTTTGAAATGATAATTTTAAAATGATGGTTATTTTTTAAACTGATTTTTCTAAATTTGATAAAAAATAATTTTGAAATAAGTACGCAAAGGTGACAAAACTGCTTTTTAGAAAATTATAGTTTTAAAGCATAAAATTGGATTTATTTTTATTTATTGTCTAGAAAAAACATAAAACGAATGTTAAACCTTTTATTTAATACATAATATATAAATTTCAATAAAACCATTCACCAAAAGTGTTTTTTATAATTATTTAGGTAAAATGTGTTTGTTTTCATGAAAATATTTTTTCAGAAAAAGATTTCCTTTATTTTCAAATAGTTTTTAATTTTCATTTATAATTAATTAGTCAAACAATAATGAATTTTATATACATTTGTAAACCATATATTTCCATAATTTATTTAATCCTATTCATATCTAACATTCCAATGGCTATGTGATAACTATCATATAAAATAATAATATTTTAATTGTATGTAATGTTTCGTTTAATATCGGTGTTGTGTAGAACACAAGCTAAACTCAGTATTGCATATAACACTATACAAATTCATTATTGTGTGTAAATCCAGATAAACTTAGTGTTTTGTGAAATGAAAAATATCAAAAAGATTAAATTTATTCGAAAAAAATATTTCAAAAACTCTCATGGTGTTACAATATGCCTTCTCATAATAGACCATGGATCCATCACTAAAATTTTCCATTTATTCTATTTTTGGGAGAATTGGAAAATAAAAATGTTTCTCATAGAATTTTTATTTGAAATTACAGTCTCCAAACCCACCATATGATATATTAAACAACTAAAACATTAAGTATGTGATTCTATATTACCATGTCGACCAAAGTATGATGATAAAGATCCCTTCCTGTGTATTCATCAAACTCAAAAAGTAGAAGTTCATCTTTACAAGAAAGGATTGCAGTACAAAGTAACACTTCCCCCATGAGATTTAATATAATAATTACAAATTCATGGAACAAAGTGTAAAATAAAATTTTATATCCAAAATAAAAATTTCACAATTGATCAAATATAAAATAAAATTTGATATCCAAAACTAAAATTTATTAAATACACTTACAAAATTCCTAGGAGACTTTCCTAGAGGGAGGTGGTAGGAGGAATTAAGATGTGATAAGTTAAATTAAGTGGTGGTAGTGATAGGGGCAGACGATAGGTGGTGTTTGAGGTGTTAAAAACCCAGAAGTAGAATCATGTGGTAATATTAAAATTTCAATGGAAATTTTTATTTATAATTTCACTAATTCTACTGGAGACATTCATTTGAATATTACAGTAAAATAATTTACATAAAAAATCAAATGAGAACTTACAATTAATATTTTCATTTGAAAATTCATTCATTTAAATTAAAAGTTTCAAAAAAAATCTATAATAAACATTTAAATAATATTTTTATTGAAAACTTTAATAAACAATTTCACTCAAAAATTCATCAATTTAACTATAAACCTTCAATTAAATATTTTATCATAAAATTTCAATAATATAATTCTAAAATTTCATTGAAAATTTTTAGTGGAACTTCTAATAAAACTTATAGTGGAACTTCCACTACAATTTTGAGTATAACTTTTACTGAAACTTCTAGTGGAAATTCTATATAAAATTCTAGTGGAACTTCCACTGAAAATTTATGTGGAAATTCAATTGAAACTTCTAGTGTAACTTTCATTGGAAAATTCTAGTAGAAATTTTATTGAAAATTATAGTGTGATCTATCACTGGAAAATTTCAATGAAAAATTTCTAAAATAAATTTTCACTAAAAATTCCACTAAAAAATTTATTAAATAACTCTAATAAAAAAATCATTTAAAATTATTTAGTGACACATGTTTTTGGACCAGATGAAAATCCAAAGGAATTTGAATTTTTCATTTGGTGGGCAGTTCATTTTGTAAATCGAGATTCAAAATGAAATTCTAAGAGTTAGAACAATTCAATGTGATGTTTTTAGATGTTTTTCAAGACCCTATGGGTTACTCGGGTGTTTTTTGGAGTTTCAGGAATACTGAGGCCTAAAAACTCAAGCTTTGGGTGAGCTGAATAGGATGCACAATTTGTTTGAACATGTGCGGCCCTGAGGTGAAACTGTATAGCCTCGCTCAGAGTAGCATCTGGTGTCACACGAGTTGTACATGATTTTTCCAAACTGTACACCCATCCCACGTGCTTAGTGCCACTTAGGTAGTGTTCTTGGACTATTCATTACACTCTTGATGCGTGGTTTGGGTAAACCGTGCAGGAAAACTGTGTGAGGTAGGGTTCCTAATAAGTGGGATCCGTACGGTTGGCACACAATTTGGCCAACTGTGTGGCCAAATCGTGTGACCTAGTTTTGAGGGTGAAATTTCCATTTTTCCCTTAATGAATGTTTTTACCTAATTTTTTTTCTTTTATACTCTTTTTCTAGTGGAATTCTTCTCCTCTCCCTCACATTTGGTCTTTCCTCAACCCCCTCCATAGGTTTTGATCCATATCCTTTATCTGACGACCAAATATCTTAACGTCGGAAGTGTTTTAAATCCCTTGGTAATCTCCTCCTTTATTTTTCTTCTATTTTGAGGTTTCTCTTCCTTCTGTTGTGTTATTTATGTTCAAGATAATTCAACCTATTTTTATGTTTTTTGTCTGCTTCTTCTATGTCTCTCAAACTGGACCAAATCAAAGCTCAATATCATATGTGAAGGTCATCCTTGGTATGGTAGGTGGTCTAGTTCATTCCTGAAAGTTTTGTTGCATTTCATATAGTGATTAATTGTGTCATGCACCAGAATCTTCCTATGACTCTTACCTTTTTTGAAATAAATTAAATCAAGTATGTCACCATGTGTGGTTTGACCCTAGTGTACAAAAAATCCACACTTTGGGTGATCTCCTTGGATCTTTCCACTTCAATGGGTGTGGTTCCTCATTTGGGGCCTAATTCCCTTGATCCTTGTATTATTTAAACACTCTTAGGATCTATTTCACTCTCAATAAATGCCTTGTTCTAATAAATTAAATTAATGTGTAATGTTGACTGAGTTTTTCCCTTGGTTATGATTCTTTCATTATTCCATAGTTGAACTTTCTAAATGAAATGAATATGATTAAATTAGTTAAATGATATTATTGCATTACCTCATGCTTTATGAAAATATATTATGCTAGCAATTTTACACTTATGAATTGTGCTAAATAATTTTCTTATGTCTCACCTCTCACTCTTGCTTATGCCACATGCTATAAACATTATGCCTTGTGATGAAATTGAATTATTCAAATTGAATGAAATGAATTTTTTAATAATAATGCCATGTTTTCATAATAAAACCCTTCAATGAGGTGCATTTTCTTCAATTGGAAAAGTCCATATGTGTATTCCTTGTAGCCTACTACTTGTGTGGTGTTTAATGCCTTGTGCTTATTACCTTATGCCATAGTTTTTGGCTTGGATTAAATTTTTAGCTGGACTGATTATCTATGATATATGTTATTCCTTGTTGATGTGTTATATTTACTCCTTGTGGGTTGGCATAGAACACGGGCTCCAATTTAAGGATGTCGTGGATAGAATCTCCTTTCTTGGCTTGGTACAACTTGACACGCAGGGAGCGATCCTTTATATTTTCCTTATACGGGATATATGTACTGGTGAGTGACTCCAGTTCCCTAGGGGAGAAACCATGGATGGACTCATTGGAAAGATGGATACTCAATGCCTCAAGTGATACCCAATCCCCTGTGTGAGATACTTGGTATGGGATTAGAGTTATCAAACCATGAGTGATATGAGGGACACTAATACGAGTTACCTAGGATGGACTTAGTGGTATTGGTTATATCGAGGGTGCTTATAGCAACCCATGGGATTCTATTACGAATCTCCTTGTATGGGATCAAGTTGTATGTATTTTATTGTGGTGTGTTATTATTGTTGTTGTTGTGATTACAAGTGGTATCTAAATGCTTGAATAATGTCATAGGGGTGTAACCACCAATATAAAGTACGACATTGGGGTCAGAAAACTTCTATTGGTTAATATATGCTACCTTTTATATTACCATTTTTACTCATACAGCTTTCCTTGGTTTAGACACTCAGCTTAGGCTGAAGAAGGTGGTATCAGGAGGGTGTCCAATTAGGAACCTAAACTAAAGTGTTTACTTGTTTATTTATTTATTGCCTTGCATTTATTTTATATGGCGCATTGTTCATATATTTATTGAACTAAATTGAAAGGCCTAGAAACCATGGGAGATATAAATTTGATATAGTATCTCACACCCTACTCAGTTTTCCATTGCACTGGGGTACCTGAGCAGTTCTACATGGCTGCAGGTCATTGGAATGATTGCTTTTTTTTGTCGGGTACATGGGATCTAGGGAGCACAGGACTGAACTAGTACTCAGGATGATCATGGAGTTGGTCGTGGGGCAATTTTCTTTTATTTTTATTGTACTACCTATATATTATATCACTAGTTTTCATGCATGCATCATTATGTGTATCGATGTTGTCTAATTAATTACAGTCAATCATTGTAATTATTCTTCTATTGTTTATCATTTATTTCTAATTCTGCTATTTTGTATTGATTTACATCTGATTATAACATCATGTTACTCTAATATTTAGGTTATAGTTTCCCCATCATACCACTATTAGAACCTCACTATTATTCATAATCCTCTAGTGTACGAGGAGGCACACTTAAGGTCATGTGGTGATCGGTCTGACTACCGATTTAGTGGTCAGTCAGGTCGGGACATTACAAAGTGGTATCAGAGCCCCTTTTTCTTTTGTATTATAATTTTGGGCTAGTAAACAGGATACTAGGAATTTTTCATCATTTGGTAAATAGTCGTGCTTGGGATTGATCAACCCACGTATGGGGAAAATTCCTAATGTCTAGGGATGGGACTATTGTCTGTGTTGTTTGTAATTAAAGTTTATTTTACTTCACCTTGATTTATTGGAGTAATTTCCACTTCTTATTGATTTATGATATTTATAGTATTTACCCTAGGCATGGTATGACAAGGAAGTATAATTAAATGCATCATTATAGGAATGTAGGAATTCACATGCCATACATATGCCATGCCATGTATATTTCATTTCTAGGTTGTTTGAAATTTTTTAATGTGCCTTGCATATTTAATTCACATGTATTTTATATTCCCTATTATAAATTTTAATAACATGTTTAGTTTCCACATAATTAGGTATTTGATTCACATGCCTTTGTAATTTAAATTTTATGCCATGTTGAGTGGCTTCTGCTCGCATAGTGACTTTCCATGATTATTCTGCATGCTTGTGTTTATTTAGCATGCCTATTGATTATTTTAGCATGTCTAGTTGTTTATCCTGTTTATGTAATCAAGATATGTGTTTTTTAATTTACATTCATATATTTTGGTTTGACATGGGCTGAAAAATGTTGGTTGTAGTTAAATGGGGGTTAACTTGAAATTTATAAGGTGTATGGGTGCCTTATAAATTGAAAATTGATGACCCATATAATTAAACCATTGTGGATGTACTTTAAGTAAATAAATACTACTGTATGAATGTTGAAGTTATTTCATTTCAATTTATTTCTAAACAAATTTTTTATGGTCATATGGGACCCAATTTTTCAATTTGTAAGGTGTGTGGACGCTTTATGATCGAACTCTTTTAAATGCACCTTGAATATTTAAAGGGTTTTTTATAAATGTTGAGGCTATTGAATTTTATTTTAATCCTAGATAAAATGGTTTTGGTTAGACTGGAATTGCCTTCAACTTTTAAAATTTATGGATGCTTAATAGTTTTAGAGGTGGTAACCCATGAACCGACTATCTATTGTGACATTTATAATTAGAAATTGTTATAAATATAGATGTTGTTAAAAATTTTACCTTGAATGAATTGGTTGCCTTGTTAAGGATTGTATCCATTTTCTTATGATTAATGACCTGGATGGTTAAATTTCTTAAATTCACCACTAGGCCCAATTAGGACAGTTGGGGCATGTTGTTTATCAAATGAACCCGCTAAGGGTGTTTTTAAAACAAAATGATAAAAATGTTAGGGTAGTTTTTAGATGAACCTAAAATGGTTAAACGGGACCCTATTAGGTTTCCTTTACCTTACCTTTATGTACCTTAGTGTTAAATCCTATGGGGGTAAGTTATTCTATATACAATTGGTTATTTAAAGTGTCCATTTTTTGGTGGATTCTTCCTTAAAAATGACCCCTTTAATTAATAAATGACCTTTTAATATACCTTGATCTATGATGGTGTGAGGGATTATAAATAAATTAATGGTATTTAATTTAGGGTTGTGTGATAAAATAGCCAAATTATAATGGGATATCAGTGAATAATAATGCTTAAAAAGGTAGTTTAAAATTTCTTGCCCATTTTTCATTATAGTTAGTGTCGGTTCTTCTTTTAAAACTATACCTTGAAATGTTTAATGGATTGGTTGAGTTTTGGTTAAATTATTTAAAATTAAACCTTAATATGTGTTCTATACCTTAACCCTTGTATAGGGGTAGATGAAAACCTTCTCAAGTTTTTAATTAAAATGGAGCATGATCATTTCCCTAATCCTTCCTCCCTCCTAAGTCTGAGTCTAAATAATAGTCCTTTAAGCCTAGTGAACTTTCATATGTGTGACCTCATTTTGGATCTACACTTTCCATTTTAGATAGGGGATATCCCATTGTAGGTAGCACCCTCATATATTTATAACCTTTACTAGTTTCTTCAGAGCATTTTTTGCAGTGTGGTGACATTCAGGTGTTTTCATCCCAGGTATTACCATTAGATTTTAAAAGTGAAATCCTTATCTTGATGGGTGGTAATTCGATAAGTTGAGCCTTGTTATAAGTGTGACAAACGTGTAATTATTAGTTTCAGTGTGTTAAAATTTCATATAACATGGCCAGCCGCTCATTAGGTTGTATGAACCTCCTTTTCTTCCTTTTTAGTGTTATATGACTAGGGAGGTCATCAGCCTCTTCTATAGATGTATAGAGTAATATGAATTTAAGTAAATCCTCATTATGATCCATTAGATACTTTAATGTATATGAACGATAAGCCTATGGATAGTATCAGGCATGTGTTATTTTCTTGTGTGACCTTAGGGTAGTATGTGTTGGTTCACGTGATACCCCTCGAGTTTCTGAAATGGGATAACAAACTAGTTGACTTTGATGTAATCATTTGGTCTTGGTTTGTTATGATTTGAATGTCAGTTGACTCCAAATTAGAGTTACCTAGGCATTAGAAAATACCCAAACAAATCCCAATGTTCAGGATGGTGTTAAAAATAGGATCAGGTGTTTTAATAAGTTGGTCAGTTGTTTGAATTTTGTGCTTAAAGCCCTTATGTATGGGGAAGTGAATCATAGAATCATCACACATAAATCTAAGTGTGAGTCTGATCTAGCATTATTAAGTAGCTAGTCCAACTTATTTCGGGTTAATGCTTGTAAAAATCATGTTATCCATGTCTAGGACTCGTAGTCAGTGTTAAATGGAGCACATGTCATGGGATGACCCCCCCCCCACCCCTTTGGTGGATATTAAAACTAAGGACACACCTAAGGTAGGGATTATCATGTTAGTTCTAGTTGAATGTTTCCTTCCAAGTAGAAGGAACACCACCTAAGGAACATCAGTAAATGGTTAGTTCTATTTTGAATGACCTTGGGGTTGGGGAATCTTAAATTATATTGGTACTTTTGACGCACCATAATTATGAATTTTTGGATGGGTACACAACCATTATAAACATTGTTCATTAGGAAGGGAATTCGGTGGTTGTGTTTATGTGTGACAGGATGCCTCGGGTGGTGAAGGTATTATGGTTTTATGGTGATACATTAGTGGAAGAGGCTAATATTTTTTGAGAAGAAGTCTATAATTAGTGGTTGACCGTTCTTCCCTTTTTATCTATGGTTGGTATAGTTGGTTTGAAACCATACTGAGTGTTTTTTCTTGTTTTTGGTGTAAGTCTCTTTGGCCTATCGGGTAAATCTTCAAATCCTCTTAGTTTACTCTCAACTTAAAGATGACTATTTCCTATATTTTAGTATCATATCAGTTCACTGAGAGAGCATTAGTCTTATACTATGCTAAGGTTTTAAAGAATAGTTGGGCTTGTTTGGGTGGTTTTTATTAGAATGTGTTCTGTAAGGTGTGGTTGTCCTTACACACATGGTTAGTAATGAGTGACACTTGGGTTCCCAAGTAGGGGCGCCATGGATGGGCTTAGGGACATAGGTCATTTTTCCTTGACTTGATCACCAAGTGGATGCCATTTTAGACTCGATTAGCATTCTTAGTAAGTGGACTTATGACTTTTCACTGATGTTTCCCTTGTGAAAATTATATAAGGTTTTCCTTGGATAATATCCTTGAACTCCTATATTGATTTCGAGGTTGTCCCAAACCTTAGTCGAGCTCAGATCATTTTTTTGAGAAAGGGTGGTGATCCTAGTGTGCTCTATTGGGCATGTCCCTATGTTAGTTCTAAGGTATGATAGCTTAAGTGGATTTTTGGATAGATTTTTTACTATAATCCAGTTACAGGATTCAACGAGTGTGCTATGATAAAATCCTAAGTAAACTTCTTTTAAATACCTTAGGTTTAGCTTTTTAAGTACACCAGTCATCTAAGACTAGCATTTTGAGAATGGTTATTTGGTAGTGTCTTGACTTGGTTTCCTTGGGTTTTGTTTAAAAATGATAGTTTGTAATTGACCCTTGAATCGAATCGTGTCTCATATCATGAGTGTCATTGGAATACTATTGGCATGTCTTGAAAAGAAATTCTGATGATATAGATATCATGATTCAGAATTGGTCCTTAAATGTCATAACCTATGGTTGAAGCGCCATGGGTTGGGTGAGTAAATAGAAGATGTGGTGATTGTGTCTATAGTTTGATGGGATTTAGTAATCTCCTTATCAATGCTTGGTTTGTAAAAAAAAGTGTTTTATTGAGTTTTTATGGATCTTGTTTCGTGTGTTAAGGTGATGCTCAGAGGTGTTTCGAGGGTTTAAAGATTCAATGTGGATGTTTGAACTAGACTTATTGACCCGAGTAGGTCAAGTGATGTTATTTTCATTTCCCCAAGTATTATAGGGAATTATAAGTTGTAAGTTGGATAGATTTTAGTGTTATGTGTTTTTAACTAGATGAAAATCCAAAGGAATTTGGATTTTGTCATTTGGTGGATGGTTTGTTTTGTAAACATAGATTCAAAATGAAATTCAGAGAGTTTTAACACGTCAATATGTTTTTTAGATGTGGTTCAAGGCCCAAGGGGTTCCTCAGGTTTTTTGTGGAGTTTTGGGAGTGTCGAGGCCCAAAAACTCAATCTTTTGGGGAGCTAAACAGGGTGCCCAGTTTGTCTGAAACCGTGTGGCCATCTGGTGAAACTGTGTGGCCTGGATCAAAGTAGCAGTAGATGTTTCATGGGTTGTACATGGTTTATCCAAACTATGCACCCATCCCACACACTTAGTGACACTTAGGTAGTGTTTTTTAACTATTCATCACATGATTGGTGCACGGTTTGGGAAAATCATGTGGTGCAACTGTGTGAGGTAGGGTTCCTAAGCAGTGGGAGTCACACGATTGGTGCATGATTTGGCTAACCATGTGGCCAAACTGTGCAACCTAGTTTTAAAGGTGAAATGTCCATTTTTTTCTTAATGGGTGTTTTAAACTAATTTTTTTCTTTTATCCTCTTCTTATAGTGTGATTCTTTTCCTCTCCCCCGTGTGTGGGATTTCCTCCTCCTCCACTATAGGTTTTGATCCACCTCCTTCATCTAGCGACCAAATCTCCCACAATTTAAAGTATTGGAAAGCCCTCGATAATCTTCTCCTTCCTCTTGATTATATTTTGAGGTTCCTATTTCTTATTGTGTACTACTTAGGTGTTAGATAATTCACCCTATTTTTTGGGTGTTTGTCTGTTTCTCCAATTTATCTCGAACCAGACCAAATAAAATCTTAATATCATACATCAAGGTTATCCTTGGTATAAGGTAGGTTATTTAGTTCTTTCTCACAAGTTTTTTTGATTTTCATATTATAGATACCCTGACCCCAATTTCCCAAATCTAGTTCCTTACTTCATTACATTGGAATAATAAACAAGGAAGTCATATCCTAAAGGAGAAAATAGTTTAGTAGTTTTGGAAAACCAGATACAATAATAATTTTTACATTACAACTTTGAAAGTAAATACAACATATTTACTATATTGGAAACACCCATAACTTATAGATTATCCATACAAGTCATTAATAATATTCATCTTCACATCCTGGGGAAAAACATAAGAAAGGTGTGATCTCAGATACTCAGTAAGGGTAATTAATACAAAGGAATCTATTATAAACATAAATAATAAGTCATGGTGAATAACTAAAAAATACATGTCTTTAAAATATAATCTTGAGCATAAAATGGAAGGAATAAAAGATGATTAAATAATTCTATAATATAACATAACCATGGGTATTATACTAGTCGAATAACCACATGGACCATCAATTACTATTTTCATAATGAGGGAATGCATAATGTCAAATATCATAAACATACCATCAAGGCCTCAGCCAAGACACCATACATAATGGGTAAAAACTCAGTCTAGTTTGTCTCATGATACCTACCAATACATCGAGGGGCTATATTGGGCCCCACACATCACTTACTAATTCTAATTCATTCCTCATATAAATAGTTATAATCATAAACAACATATACATATGAAATGTAAATAACTTTCCAAAATATTTAAACATAATCACTAATCATTCCAATTAGTATGGTGAATGGTATCATGATAGCACATCCATAGTAAAAATGATAATAAACCATTTAATAAAATATGGTGTATGATAAAAATAAGATATAAACCTCGATAAAACATAAAATTCAGTAGTGGTGGTGAAATAGATTCCAATACTCTAATAAAATCATCAAGGGGTTCTTGAGAGAAATACTCTTTTACTTTGCAAAGAAGAGTTCTTTTAGAAAATTAATTTTTATTTATCATGATTGTTTGTATAAAACCAGTAATGAAAAAATATATTTTTTCATGAAAAAATTAGTGGTTTTATTAAAATCAATATGTCTTAAAATAGATTATGGATGGTACTCAAAAATGGGTAAGAAATTGAGATGTTCCCTTTAATCGAGATTGTGTATCGAGAATCATTATGAAGGGAACCTTGTAAAACATGTAATTACCATAAAAAAAAGATAAAATGATCTATAAATATGATTTTGGAACATATAAATATAATATATAATAAGTACATAGAAATAAATAAGCATTACATTTGGGTAAGTATAGTGAAAGAATAACCTAAAGGAAAAAATGAAGGTTCGAGTAGAATCTCTTACCTTATGTATGAATGTGTTATTCACATGACCTTAAGGTCCTGAGATATGAAATTGTATTCATGAATAATTTAATTCATAAATTTTTATACATGTATGTAATTTTATTATGTTCATTAATGGCCTTTTTGATAAGTTATAAGATTGAATTATGTTGTTTTGGAGTGTTCATTTCCTTTATTTTCATGATCAGTTCCCTTGATTATAAGTAATGAAGTACATCTAAAATTAGTATAATTATACAAAATTGTAATTATATGTTATTAATGAAAAAAAAGTTTAATTTTTATTATGTAATATTTTTTCTATATATGATTATGAATCATTGGATAACATGTTAATGATAATCATTTAGCTTAATTTTAGCAGTTTTTCGATCACAACGAACTAGTTTTTTGATATTATTCAATATAATGTATATATGATGGTTCAAGAAAATTACATAAGATATAATACATATTTTAGAATCTGGTTCAACCATAAAAAAAATTTCATGACCATACTTGAAGGAGAAATTGATGAATGAATGTTTTTCATCCACGAAGATTGTAAATTGGCTCCTTCTAGGAGATGATTTTGTTTTTAAAATAAAATAGATTAAGGAGATTGATAATGGATATTATATTAACATGATATTATTATAGTATACAGATAATACTATAGTTATCATGATAATTTCAATGGATTAGGTTAGTATAGTATGAGAAAATAAAATAAATTGAAATGAAATTAAAAGAAAAAGGAAGAGGATTTACCTATTGAATTATCCTCCTTGAGAACCTCCTTAGGGAAAGGGGTTTAAGTCTTTTTGTAATACAAATATCACCTAGATTTGGGTGAGATACTAGGGAAGAGGATTTGGTCAGAATTTTTAAAATATTTAAGGCTTAGAGTTGTGAGGAGAAGAGGAGGTGGGGGCCAGTATTTATAGTGGGGGAGAGGGGTGATTTTTTAATATCTTATTCATTTGTTTATTATTTTGGATCAAGACTATAAATATTTTGAGTATTATCATCAATAAATATTAAAATAATTAATTTAAGTTTGATATTATGGTGTTTAAATCATCCATTAATCAAGTAATAGTGTATTTATCTTATAATGTATTTATACCGTAAATTGTCGTATTTTACTATTCACCAAAAATTCAAGTATTTTAGAAAAAACCAAATAATTAACCCTAAACATTTTTTGACATGTAGAATTCAAAAAAGGGCTCTATATTATGAAAATTATTTTTTTAATATGATAAATTTAATTTTTAATTAAAATCATCATTTACTTGAAAAATACCATTTTTAAAATTAAAACTAATTTTATAACACTTTGAAAAATTAACTGAGGTCTCATTAAATTACCCTAAAATAATAAGACAAAAAAAATTTATTTATGAATCAATTTTATAAAAATTAATTTTCTTTTAAATAATTTTATTAATTATAAAAATGTAATTAAATATTTATGACTCACAAAAATACCAGCACTTAATTAATAATTTTTAAAAATATTCATTTACTTATACTCTGATATAATTATATCATACTTTCACTTATGAGATTCCTAAATTTTATTTATACTATCATGGGTGAGGATACTATTCATTTTTCTGGTTTACTTTTCATAAGGGGCATAATACTATTCCTAAGGTTAAGTTATTATTTCATCGTTATTGGTTTATTAAATTCTAGAAATACCTATTATTTCATTCATTATTCATTTATAATGTTTTTATTTTGTTATTTATGTGGTTTTATGTGATTTATACTATATAAAATAAACATAAAAATGTAAATTTCATTTATGGAGTTCTGGGTTGTTACATTCTCTCCTCCTATAAAAAAGTTCATCCTCGAAATTTCTAGATTTTCACCCCATAAAAAGATTTGGGTAGTTCTTTATCATAAGATCCTTGGGATCTCATGTTGCCTCTTCAATTTTATGATATTTTCCAAATTAACTATACCATATGAGTCATCTAATTCCTCAACACCTATTCTTTAGTTTTTAAAATCTGAATAGGCTCTTCATAGTAAGATAAGTTAGGTTCCAATTCTATTCCTTTATAAGTGAGTACGTGTGTTGGGTCTAGAATGTAATTCATTAACAAATATATGTGGAACACATTATGTACATTATAAAGGTTAGGAAAATTTTCCAAATTATTAGCCACAACTCCAACTCTCTCCAGAATTTCAAAAGGACCAACGTACTTGGGGCTCAGTTTCCCTTTCTTTTCAAATATTATAACACCCTTCCATGGAGATAATTTCAACAAAACATGATCTCACACTTGAAATTCCAAATCCTTACTTCAATTATTGACATAACTATTTTGCCTACTTTTAACTACTTTGATATGGGTTTTGATAGTCTTTACCTTTGCTATTGTTTCCTCCACAAGATCCGGGTCTACAAGCTTCCTTTCACTAACTTCATCCCAACATGTTGGTGTATGAAATCTCTTTCTATACAGTGCTTCATATGGTGCCATTTGAATACTATAATGGAAACTATTATTGTAGGAAAACTCTACCAAAGGTAAATACTAATCCCAAATACCTTGAAAATCAAGTGATAATAATCTCAACATGTATTCTAAAGTTTGGATCATCCTTTCTGACTACCCGTTAGTTTGAGGGTGATAAACAGTACTCAAATGAAGCTCAATATCCAAAGCTTTATGAATACATTTCTAAAATTTCAATGTAAATCAGGGATCATGATTAGAAACAATTGAGATATATTCTCCATTAATTCTTATAACTTCATTAATATAGATTTTTTCAAGGCGCTCCAGTAGAAAATCCTCCATTATAGTGAGAAAATGTGCAAATTTGGTAAGTCAATCAACAATTACCCATATTGCATCATTATTTCTTGGAGTTTTGGGTAATTGAGTGAAAAAATACATAGTAATTTCATCCCATTTCCATGTAGGAATAGGAATATGTTTTATGAAACCTCTATAATGTTGTCTTTCAGCCTTCACTTGTTGACATACCAAACATCCTGATACATAATCATCAATTTCCCACTTCAAGTTATCCCACTAGAAATGTTCCTTCAAATATTTATACATATTAGTTCTAACATGGTATATTGAGAAATTCTAACTATGGGAATCATCCAATAACACCATTTTTAGCTCGGGTATAGAAGGAACAAAAATCCTCTTCCCAAATTTCAAAATTCCATCTTCATACATGAAGTATGTCAACTTTCCATCATTCACAAATTTAATTTTCTTTTGAATATTCTCATCATTAGACTGAGAACTTGTAATATTTTCTAATAAAGATGGTTGGGAAACCAATTGAAAAATTAAAAATGTTTCACCTTCATTGATAATTCTCATGTACATATTTTCTAGATCCATGTACTTGGGGTCCTTGTCAACCCCCATTTTTTTAGCACTCCATGATCCTTCCTACTCAATGAATTAGCTACCTTATTTGCCTTTCTTGGGTGATAGTGTATTGAATGATCACAATCATTAAGTATCTCTATCCATCTCATTTTCCTCATGTTGAGTTATTTTTTTGAGAATATATATTTCAAACTCTTTTGATCTATATATATCTCACATATTTCTCCATAGAGATAGTGTCTCCATATCTTTGGAGAAAAGATTGAAGTTATTACCTCACGATCATGAGTTGGATAGTTTTGTTCATGAATTTTTAACTGCCTTGATTCATAAGCAATAACTCTATAATTCTTCATAAGGAAACACGTGAGACATTTCTATGATGCATCACTATATATCATAAATCCATTATTTCCCAATGGTAGAGTCAATATTAAAGCATTCTCTAATATCCTATTTAATTCTTTAAAACATTATTCACATTCTTTTTTCCATACGAACTTAACCCCTTTATGAGTAATCATGGTTAACGGGTTATCTAATTGGGAGAAGTTATAAGTGAAACACCTATAATAACCTACTAAACCAATAAAAATATGTACCTCAGTTATATTCATTGGTTTAGGCCATTCTTGAACAGCCTTTTTCTTCATAGGATCAACTGATATTCCATCATTAGAGACAATATGTCCAAGAAAAGAAATGTATTTAATCCAAAAGTCACACTTTATAAACTTCCCATATAATTCATTTCTTCTAATATTCTTTAGAACAATCCTCAAGTGATTCTTGTGGTATTCATCTATTTTGGAGTATATCAACATATCATCAATAAAAACCACAACAAAGTTATCATGATGGTACTTGAAAACTTTTTTCATTAGATCCATAAAAATAGAGGATGAATTAGTCAGTCCAAATTCCATTACTATAAACTCATAATGTTCATACTTAGTTTGAAATGTTGTCTTTAGAATATCTTCCTTCCCCACACACAAATAATGATATCCATATCAAAGTTCAATCTTAAAAAAGTATTGAGCTCCATGAATTTGATCAAATAAATCATCAATGTGAGGCAGTGAATACTTGTTCTTTATGGTAATAGCATTGATTTCTCTATAATCAATGCACAACCTCATGGATCTATATTTCTTCTTGAAAAAGAGAAGATAGGATCTCTATGGAGAAACACTAGGGTGAATAAATCCTTTATCACTCAATTACTCTAGTTGTTTCTTCAGTTCAACTAATTCCACAGTGTCCATTATATAAGAAGTCTTTGATATAGGTCTTGAACCAGAAATTAAATCAATAGAGTGCTAAACTTCCCACTCTGGAGGATGTCTAGGTAAATCTTCTCGAAATACATCAATATATTCTTGCACAATAGGTACATATTCAATTTGAAGATTCATATATAATTTTTTCTATTACTTCCTAAGAATTTCATTTATAAGAGCTACTGATAGTGGATCTAGATAAGAACTAGAAGATGATGTTTATTCTCTAAAGATAAGGGATTTTATATCATTCTCAAAAATTGTAACTTCCTTCTTCTTGAAATAGATTTTCACATCATAATTTGAAATCCAATCCATACCGAGGATTATATTAAATTCAATCATAGGTATGATGATAATTTCAGTGACTAAAGCACATTTATGTGTCATAAAGGGTATATATTGACATATCTTTTTTGAAATGATACTTCCCTTATGATTTTTTACTAACAAATCCTTAATTAAACTAAAAGGGAAATGTTTAATTTTCTTAGAAAACTAGGAAGATATAAAAGAATTTGATAATCTAGAGTCAAATAAATCATTGGATAAGTTTGAGGAAATGATTAAAGTACCTTACACCACATCATTAGGAAATTCAACCTCATCATTTTTTACCACATAAGCTTAGCCTTTCTCCCTTGGCCTTATTTGGGGAAAGTTTTCTTGATGCTTAGGACAATCATTTTCATAATGTCTCATATATTTGAAATTGTAGCATTGAACATTGGTAGATTCTTTCTTTCCCTTGCAATCATGGGATTGATGTGCTTTTTCTATACACTTGTAACAAACACCCATACCCTTCAGGCAAGTACCGGGATGCTTCTTCCCACAATTATCATAGGATGGAAAATCAACTCTTCCCTTCTTCCCTTTTTCCTTATTTTCTTTTCCAGATTTTTCAATAGACATATTCTTCTCTTGATTAAATTCATAAGGCTTAGATAATTATTTTTATATCTTGATAGCACATGAGACTATATCTTCATGTGATAAAAAATTTTGTGAGACTATCTCCCTTTAGAGGAATGGTTTTAAACCATTAAAGAATCGATCAATATTGATCCTTGGATTATGTATGTAGTATAAATCATGCCTTAATAACCTTGTAAAGTTGACTTCATACTTTGCAACATTTTCATCATCTTTATATCTTAGACTCAAGAATTGTCTCTCCATATCTGCTTGTTGTTCATGAGGAAAATTTCTTATAAGGAAAATTTCCTTAAAATATCTCTATTATATATTTTCAATTTCTTCTTCCTCCTTTGTATTTTGAATCAATGACCATAATTGATTAGAATCTTCTAAGAGATGATACACTGTCATGATAACCTTATCCCTTTCATTGCTTCCCAAAGTGAGAAATATCTTCTCTAAAGAATTTATCCATTACTTTGCTACGAATGGGTTTGTAGTCCCATTGAATGATGTAGGTTGTTGTCGCATAAATCATTCTAACATTGCTCCTCCACATTGTGGATGAGGATGATCCATACAAGTAAGGTTATTTTTCATAACCTGATTCAGCTATACTGGTATAGTTATAAGTTTCTTAGCACTATTCACAGCTCTGGAACCAACGTCATTATCTTGCATAAGAGGAAAATCCCTACATGGGATACTCATGTTGATACCGTTTCCATTCCTTCCATTGGGTTCCATTTAAAAATAATTACATACATTAAATTAGGTTATGAATCATAATGCATGATTTCTAACTATATAAACACTTAACATAAATTGATATTTTATGCATAGCTAATCTCATAATCATAAACATAGTTTCCTTGGGGACTTATTTTATTTTAAATCCTTCATAATGGTTTATAATGAAAATGTGAATTATACTAAGCATATCCCCCAGGACTGTCAAACCAGGTGCACAGTAAATCCCATTGTCATTTACCAGGTTAAACTGAGTCAGGCCTAGGACACCTTTTCAGAGTTATTACCCCTAGGTGCATCCATGCTAGAACCTCGTCCACTTGTAGAATTCAGATAGGGATGTATTTATAGTAAGATATACATAATATCTAACATACCAAAATTCTAGGATGTTCTTCTATTCTTATCCTCAAAGTCGGTCTTAGGGTTTTGTTCCCTAATCCACATTTTCTAAATCTAGTTTCTAATGTTTCTACTAAACTTCCTCTGATACCAACTATAGAGACCCCGACCCCAGTTACCCAAATTCGTTGCCTTACTTCATTAAATTGGTATAATAAACAAGTAATTCATATCCCAAAGGATGGAATAGTTTATTAGTTTTGGAAAACCATATACAAATATGAGTTTTACATTTCAACATTGAAAGGAAATACAACATATTAACTAAATTGGAAACACCCATAAACTTCTAGATTATACCTACAAGTCGTTTATAATATTCATCTTCACATACGAGGGAAAAACATAATAAATGGGTGAGCTAAGATGCTCATTAAGGGTAATTAATATAGAAAAATCTATTATAAACATAAATAATATGGCATGGTGAATAACTAAAAAACACATGTCGTTAAAATATAATCTTGAGCATAAAATGGCAGGAATAAAATATAATTAAATAATTATATAATATAACATAACCATGGGTATTATACTAGTCTAATAACCCCATGGACTATCAATTACTAGTTTTATAATGAGGTAATGCATAATTTCAGACATCATAAACATATCTTCAAGGTATTGTCCAAGACACCATACATAATGGGTAAAACGTAGTCAAGTTTGTCTCATGAGACCTACCGATGCATTGAGGGGATATAGTGGGTCCCACCCATCACTTACTAAGTCCAATGAATTCCTCATATTAATGGGGATAAACATAAACAATATATACATATGAAATTTAAATAACTTTCCCAAATCTGTAAACATAATCACTAACCATTCTGAGTAGTATGGTGAATGGTATCGAGATAGCACATCCATAGTCAAACTAGTCATAAACCATTTAATAAAATATGGTGGATGAAAAAAAATAAGGGATAAACCTCAATAAAAAATAAAATTTAGCATAGGTATTGAAATATATGAAAATAATCTAATAAAATCATCAAGGGGTTCTTGAGAGAAATACCATTTTTTTACTTTTCAAAGAAGAATTATTTTGAAAAATTAATTTTTATTTTTCATGATTGTTTGTATAAAACAAGTAATGAAAAAATATAATTTTTCATGAAAAAAATAGTTATTTTATAAAAATAAAGGTGTCTTAAAATAGATTATGGATGGTACTAAAAAATGGGTAAGAAATTGAGATGTTCTCTTTAATTGGGATTTCGTATAGGGAAGAATTATGAAGGGAACCTTGTAAAACAAGTAATTTACATTAAAAAAAGATGAAATGATATAGAAATATGAGTTTGGAATATATAAAAATAATATATAAGAATTTTAAAATAATAAATAAGCATTAAATTTGGGTAAAGATAGTGAATTAATAACCTAAAGGAAAAAATGAAGGTTCGGGTAGAATCTCTTACCTTATGTTTGAATGTGTTCTTCACTTGAACTTAAGTTCTTGGAATATGAAATTATAATCATTAATAATTTAATTCAGAACTGAATATACATTTATATAATTTTATTATGTTCATTAATGTACTTTTTATATGTTATAATATTTAATTTTGTCATTCCAGAGTGTTCATTTCCTTAATTTTCATGATCAGTTCCCTTGATTATAAGTAGTAGAGTTCATGTAAAATGAGTATAATTATACAGAATTGAAATTAAATGTTATTAATGAAAAACCAAAAGTTTAATTTGTATTATGTATTATTATTTTTCCATATATTAGTATGAATCATTAGATAACATGTTAATGATAACTGTTGAGCTTAATTTCAGTGTTTTTTCGATCATAACGAACTAGTTTTGTTCTATTATTTAATATCATGTATATATAATGGTTCAAGAATATTAAATAATATATAATAAAAATTTTATAATCTAGTTAAACCATAAAAAAATTTCATGACAATCCTTGAAGAATAAATTGAAGAACAAAAAATCATCATCCACGAAGTTTGTAAATCGGATCCTCCCGGACGATAATTTTATTTTTAAAATAAAATAAAGAGATGGTAAGGAGATTGATAATGGATATTACATTAACATGATATTATTACAGTATATATATGATATTTCAATTATAATTATAATTTTGATATAGGAGGTGAGGATAGGATAAGAAAAGAAAATAAATTGAAATGAAATTAAAAGAAAAAGGAAGAGGATTTACCTCCTGAATTATCCTCCTTGAGAACCTCCTTAGGGAAAGAAATTTTGGTATTTTGGTAAGACCAAGAGCTCCTGGAAATGGTGAAGAGACTAGGGAAGATTATTTAGGAATAATTTTGACAAGATTTTAAGGCTTATAGGTGTGAGGAGAAGAGG
Organism: Viscum album; assembly: GCA_963277665.1. Taxonomy (NCBI): domain Eukaryota; kingdom Viridiplantae; phylum Streptophyta; class Magnoliopsida; order Santalales; family Viscaceae; genus Viscum; species Viscum album. The sequence continues at coordinate 1,889,034,349 of OY728165.1, read as the reverse complement.
GGGTGAGGGGTGGTATTTATAGTGGAGGAGAGGGGTGATTTTTGAATATCTTATTCATTTGTTTATTATTTTAGCTCAAGACTATGAATAGTTTTGGAATTATGATCAAAAATGTTAAAATAATGAATGTAAGTTCTATATTATGGTTCTTACATCATCCATTAGTAATAATGTATTTATCTTATAATGTATTTATACTGTATTTTACTATTCACCAAAAATTCTAGTATTTTAGAAAAAACCCAAAAATTCACCAGAACCATTTTTTGACATGTATAATTCAAAAATATACTATATTATATGAAAATAATTTTATAAATATGAAAATTTTTATTTTTAATTAAAATCATCATTTTCTTGAAAAATATTGTTTTTAAAATTAAAAGTGATTTTATAACACTCTAATAATTTAACTAAGGTCTCATTAAATTACCTTAAAATCATAAGAAAAAAAAATATTGATTTATGAATCCATTTTATAAAAATGAATTTTCTTTTAAATAATTTTATTAATTTTAAAAATGTAATTAAATATTTATAACTCATAAAAATACCAACACTTAATTAATAATTTTTGAAATATTCATTTATGTATAATATGATATGATTATATCATACTTTCACTTATGAGATGCCTAAATTTTATTTATACTTTCATGGGTGAGGATACTATTCATTTGGCTGGTTTACTATTCATAAGGGGTATATTACTATTCCTAAGGTCAAGTTGCTATTTCATTGGTATAGGTTCCTTGACTTCTATAAATACCACTTATTTCATTCATTCTTCATTTATAAAGTTTGTATTGCGTTCTATATATGGTTTTATGTGATTTATAGTATATAAAATAAACAAAAGAAGATAAATTTCATTGATGGAGTTCTTGGTCATTACACATATAGTGTGTCATTGTTCCATGTGTCGCAATCTTCTAGTGATGCATGCCTGCCTTTTTTATAATAAATTAAATCAAGTATGTCACAGTGTGTGGTTTGACCCTAGTGTGCACTGAATCACCACTATGGTTGATCGAATTGGATCTTTCCACTTTTATGGGCATGGTTCCTCATTTGGGACCTGATTCTCTTGAGCCTTGTATTGTTTAAACACCCTTGGGGTCTATTGTGCCCTTAATAAATGCCTTATTCTAATAAATTGAATTAATGTGGAATGTTGACTATAAGTTTGGCCCTTGGTTATGATCCTTGACTTATGACATGGTTGAACATTCTAAATGAAATTAATATTATTAAATTAGTTAGATGATATTATCATATTGCCTCATGCTTTATGCTAATATCTTATTCGGGCTATTAAAGGGCATTGTGATTTATACTTTTCTTATGTCCCACCTCGCACTCTGAATTGTGATGCATACTATATACTTTATACCTTGTAATGAAATTGAATTATTCAAATTGAATGAAATGAATTGTTGAATAACAATGTCATTTTTTTCTAATAAAACCCCTCGATTAGGTGCATTGTCTTCAATTGGAAAAGGCCATATGTGTATTCCTTATATCCTAGTGATTGTGTAGTTCTTAATTCCTTATACTTATTGCCTTATTCTATAGTTTTTTCTTGGAGTAAATGTTTGGCCGGCCCAATTATTTATGATATATGTTATGCCTTGTTGATGTGTGATATTGATTGCTTGTGGGCTGAGAGAGAAAATGGGTCCTGATTTAAGGATGTCATGGATGGTCTCTCTGTGCTTGGCTTGGCTTGGTCCGAGCATTTTTCTATACTTGTGAGTGACACTAGTTCCCTAGGAGAGCATCCATGGATGAACTCATTGGAAATATGGATATTTCGTGCTTTAGGTGATACCTGGTCCCCTATGTGAGATACTTGGTATGAAATCAGAGTTACCATGCCATGAGTGATACAAGGGACATCGATACGGGTCACCTCAGATAGAATCATTGGTAGTTTTTATATTGAGGGTGCCTATAGAGACCTGTGGGATTTCATTACGGATCACCTTGGATGGGCTTAGGTTTCCATTACTGGATTCGATGGATGCCTTGTATATATTTTCTTATGGTGAATTATTATTGTTGTTGTTGTGATTATAAGTGGTATCTAAATTCTTGAATGATGTCATAAGGGTGTAACTGCCAAGATAAAGCACAAGCTTGGGGTTGGCCTAATTATTTTTCTTTCTATATGTTGCCTTGTATATTACCTTTTTTACTCTTACAGCTTTCCTTGGTTCAAACACTCAACTTAGTCTTAAGTAGATGGTATTGGGTGAGTGTCCAGTTAGGAACCCAAACTGAAGTGTTTACTTGTTTATTTATTTATTGCTTTGAATTTAGTTTATATGGCACATTGTTTATCTAATTATTACACTAAATGTAAAGGCCTAGACACCATGGGAGGTGGCCTACTAAAATTGTATCTCACACCCTGCTTGAGATTCCATTATACTAGGGTACCTGAGAGGTTCTATATGGTTGTAGGTCATTGAAAGTATTGATTATGTTGTGCCATATACATGGGAGCTAGGGAGCATAGGACTGAGCTAGTACTTAGGATTCTCATGGAGTTGGTCTTGGGGATATTTTCTTTTATTTGTATTGTATTTCCTGTAACTTTTAGCACCAGTTAACATGAATTCATCATTATGTGTATCAATATTTTCCAATTACTTGTTTTCAATCATTATAATTATTCTTCCATTGTTTTTAATTTATTTGTTCTTTTATTGTTGTCAATTGATTTATATCTAATATTTCATTGTGTTACTCTGATCTTGAAGGTGTATTCTCCTGACCATATCACCATTAGACCCTCGCTAATAGTCAGAAGCCTTTGGCATATGGGGATTCATGATTTTATCCATGTTGTGGATGGTTTAGCTACTGTTTTAGTGGTCATTTAGGATGGGTCATTATAAATTTACCGATTAAACTAGAAACTTTCACTATAAAATCTAGTGGAAATATTCATTGAAAATTTACACTGAAAACTTTAACTGGAAAATTCCATTGTAAATTTCACTGAAAACCCCCACTTAAAACTACCAATGGAAAATACCAATGAAAACTTCCACTATAAAATTCCAATGAAAACTTCAGCCATAAAATTATTGTTGAAACATCCATTGAAAATTTCCATTTTAAATTTCCACTAGAAAATTCTAGTTGAAACATTCACTGGGAAATTATAATTGAAACTTTCAAATGAATTTTGGAAAATTCTAGTTGAAACCTCTATTGGAAAATTTCATTTGAAACTTTTAATAGAAAATTCTAGTGAAAAATTATACTCAAACATTCCAGTGAAAACTTCCAAAAGAAAATTATAGTTGAAACTTCCACTAGAAAATTTCAGTTGAAAATTCAATTGGAAAATTCTAGTGGAAACTTGCATGGTAAAATACCAAAGAAAACCAACACTACAAAATTTCAGTAGCAACTTCAACTTCTACTAGAAAATTCCAACTTAAACTTTTTATGGAATTTTTTGAAAATTACAGTGTTAACTTCGACTGGAAAATTCCATTCGAAACCTCTACTAGAAAATTCAAGTTTAAACTTCCAATGTAAAATTCCAATGAAGGCTTTCATCGAAAATTCTAGTGATAACTTCCAATGGAAATTCCAGTGGAAACTTCAACTTCCACTTGAATTATTTAAGTGAAATTTTTCTAATAAATTTTCTAATTTAATTTTTCAAATTTAATTTTTATCCTTTGAAAAAATAAATTATTATTTTTTATAAAAATATAACAATACTTGATTATGTTAAATAGTGAAATTTTTTTTATGATTCAAAAATATATTTAGAATTTCATTTAAAAGGATTATTTTTTGTTTAAAAACCAAAATTTATTTTTTTTCAAAGACAAGTATATATATATATATATCGAAACATTCATTTTTTATTTTCCTAAGTAATTAAAAACCTATTTTCTTTAAATATAAAAAAATAGTGATATGTAATTTTGTTATAATTTAATAATTGAATTTGCCTTAAAAACAAATATTTATTATACGTTTAAAAATATTGAATTTATTTATAAATATAAATAAAAAATTATTATTTTTATTCAAATGATTAAAAAAATCCATTAAAAATAAATTATTTTGTCTTTTTGAAACGGAATAAAACATTTTTCTTACATAAAAATTTCATTTCAATTAGAAAAATAATTATTTTTACAATATAATAAACTCAGTATTGTTTTATGTGTTTACAAAAACCTGAAAAACTGTAAAAATATCGAGTAAAATCTATTAATTTTTCTCTAAATGATTAAAAAAATTAGTTTTAATCACATAATTATTTTTTTATTATTTTTAAAATTAATAATACATTTTTTAAAAAGAATTATTTCATTTACAAATAAAATTGATTTTAAAATATAATACTCATTATTTTTTTATGTATTTTATAAAAATGTATGCATTTAAAAATATTAAGTAAAACTTGTTAATTTTATCCAAATAATTAAAAAAAATTAAAACATATATTACTTGGTCATCTTTTTAGAAACATGTGGGAAACTTTATTTACATAAGAAAAATATAATTTCATTTAAAATTATATTTTATTTTAAAATATATTCTAATTTTTACACTTTGTTTAATATATAATATAATATTAGTGTTCATCAGGAAAAAATTTGACACTACACATAGATTTTTTTTAGATGCTCAAAATTTATTATTTTGGATTAATATAATCTTTACTCTATCCCCTATTTAAATTGTAACACATGTTAAAAAAAATCCAAGTGTCATCATCAAGTTATAATTGTATGATCTCATATTTCATGGAACCAAAGACAAAAAATAACATATTATTAGTGGTAGTCTGAAAAGGTAAAAATTCTATTGGTGTTGGTTTTAGTTATTATTGATAAAAATATTCAAATAATCATATTTCTTATGTTCTTGTTTTTACAATCAAATCTAATAATGTTTTTCTTTTTCCAGTCATAGTTTCCAATTTAGTTTAAATTTTTAGTTATTTTTAATTCAATTTTTGAGTAATCGTACTGCTTATATGTGCTCCCTTTTCTAAGAATATTGTATATTATTTTATAAATGCAAGTTTTGGAAAGATCAAATACTTGAAAACTTATCTAGTATTAGTTGAAACTGAGGATGTAGAGTACCTTGAATTGTAGATGAATCATCAAAATTTGGAAATAAAACAAATTGTTTTAACACATGAATAAACCTATAAAGAAAAATATTTTATTCATTAGATGATTTTAATAAAATGCATAGATAATTTTAAATATTAAATTGATAAAAATTTAAAATAAAATGAACCTGGTTTGATTTTTGGTTTTTTGTTATCAAAAAGAATAAAAAAACCAACCAAAAACATTTTTCTTATTAACCAAAATAAGTTTTTATCATCCAAAAATAATTAACATAAACATTCGATTGTTCTTGATTAATATTTCGATTAACCAAAAATTAGTCCACCCTACACGTTACTTTAACTATAAACTATAACATTCTGAAATACTCGTTTAACTACTGTAACGTGTTTAAATACTCATTTTCATGTTAAAATTTTTAAATTTATTTATAAAGATAAAGTGAAAGGGTAAAAAAATAAATTAATATATTTTATAATTTTGATATCATATTAAAAAACAAAATTAATGAATTAATAATAATTTTTTTAATTCGGTTTAAATTTATAATTAACTTTTAAATATAATATCAATTGAATTCAAAATAAATAAGTAAAATTTATAAACTTATAATTATTTAAAATATTTAGATAATAAATTAATAATAGTTAATTTAATTAAGTTCAGGTATCTTAAAACCACTACTCTAATCCCATCATAATATTAATCTAGTTTTGAAATTGATTTCTTAATCCTATAAAGCCCAAATCAAGTACTAGACAAATCCTCCCTAATTTCAATTATTGTACATGTTTATATATAACTCATTTTTTAGGAAGTCGCTGGAAAAGGTGGTTGTAACTCTTCAATGAGGGTGGGCTTCCCACCCCCACCTACCATGTTGCACTGCCTATAAAAAGGCAATGCATCCCCCTAGAGAAGTACTGCTAATAGAAGGGAGATACTAGAAGTATCAATAAAATTATTTTTCTTCCTTTATTATCATATTTCTTCACTATTAAACTTTTACTCCTTTCAATTTTTGTTTTCACAACACGTTATCAGTGCAAATGCTCAAAAGGTAGGAAGGTATGTTTTTTATTTTTATTCTCACTACCTAGTTGGATGGTTCTAATTATTTATTCTTTTTATCTTAAACCTTATTTTTCATCACCTAGTTGGATGGTTCTAATTATTTACAAAATATTATTTATTTGTAGATAGATTGGATGGTTTATGTTGTTTATTTAATTATCTCTATAAATTCTAGGTTATTTCCTATTCAGACGATTTTAATTTTTTTATTTTGCAATGCCTGATTAGATGGTATAATTAATAAATCCGTAAAAGAAATAAATTTTTTAACAAGTAACATGATGTATTGATTTATTTATTTAAAACCCCCGCATGAAATATTTATTAACTGATTAAGGTGGGATATATATATATATATAATATTAAATGATAATATTAACCATATTTTAATGTTTTTGATACCTTTTTATTTTCTTTAACCCAAATGTAAATTATTGTCGTATTCTTATTTCTAATAATAATAAATTTTTATCTCTCTATCTCTCTCCTAGTTATCATCATGTCAAATCTCATGAGACTCAAATTCACCGCTCTTGATATTACTAGAAGTAATTATATGTTGTGGACCATGGATGTTGAAATACATCTCGAATCGATGGATCTCATAGAAGCAATTAAAGAAAATAATTCACAAACCCTCTAAAATAAAGAAAAGGTGATGATATTCCTCGTAAGACATCTCGGTGAGGTTTTAAAATTTGAATACCTCATATAAAGTGATCCATGTAAGCGCTAGAAGATTTTTAAAGAGAGGTATGATCATCAAAATGAGGTTGTTCTTCTAACGACCTATAATGAATGGAATTATTTATACTTCCAAGAATATAAAAGGGTTAGTTATTACAATTATTCCATGTATAGAATTGTATCATAGATAAAGTACTATGGTATTTGGATTGTGGTTGTCGATGTTCTTGAAAATAAATATACGACATTTCATGCATCTCACATCACCCAATAGTAGCAATATCACTTTTGAGGATATAACAAATATTTTGATCTCATATAATCATTACTTGTAGCAGAGAAGAACAATGATCTTTTGATTAAAAATCATCAGTCTCATCCTACTGGTTTAGTATTAGAATATCTTGAAGCAAATGCTATATTTCATGAAAATAATCATGGAAGAAGTTAGGGATGTGATTCTCATGGTGTAAGTGTTTTTGGTGGTAGGAACAGTCGGGGACGTGCTCATAACCATGGGCCTGCTCGAAATGAATATCAAAATCAAAGAAATATCATCTCCAACACCCCAATAAATCCTGAAGATTCCTATTATAGGTGTGGTTCTGAGGGACATTGGTCTCAAGTTTTTCAAACCCTAGAATATTTTTGTAAGCTCTATAAAGCATCTCTTTAAGCAAAGAAGAATGAACCACACTTTTCTGAGACATCCTATAAAGTGGAGGAAAAGGAGGTGAATTTTACTGAGAATCACAAGACAACAAATGATGATTTCACTTACCTAGAAGCGGGTGATTTTTCTTGTGAATTTTAAGAGATGATAGTTGGAAATAATTAAAAAAAAATATAGTAGTTATGATATATTATATGCTATTTAATTTTATATGCTTTATATTTTGGATTTTGTATTATTTGAATTTCAGAAGGTGTTTCTTATAATATTATTGGCCTTACTTTAAAGTATTGAAATGGATTGCGTAAATGGGACAGATATTTGTATACCGGATAGTGGAATAACGCACACAATTATTAAGAATAAAAAATATGTTCCTGATCTTAAACAAAAAAAACAATTGTGAATACCATATCAAGTCATATAGGTCTAATAGAAGGGACTAGTAAAGCGAGTTTTTCTTTACCTAATGGGACACAATTTTTTTATCATAGATTTGTTGTTTACCCCAAATTCCAAAATAAACTTATTAAGTTTCAATGATATATAGTAGCATGGTTATGATACTCAAACTATATCTAAGAGAAAAGAAATGTACATGTGCATTACCATTAATAAATCTAGTAAGAGTCATGTACTAGAAAAACTACCCAAATTATCATATCGATTGCATTATACATATATAAGTGTAGGTTCCAGGAACAGCGGAAGCACGTTGGTGGGTTTGCCCAACTTTAATTTTAGCATTAACAATGATCAATCTGAGATCTATTACAATAATAAAATGTCAGATCTTTGGAATAGAATGAAGAACGGAAAAAGAGGGAGTCCTGAAACCATAAAGATAGGATCATCATATGTTGTTTATAATTAATTTAATTAATTGACAAGAATTACCATGATGTAAATTCTTTCTTCGTTGATGTCTCCGATCAAAATCCAATGTGATTCATTGTTGCGTCCTAGAATCCAAGTGTAGACTTCCTCTAGAGGTGATCCACACATGCACCACGTATCTTTGGACGTTTCCAAAGGAATATCTGGGTGCTAGCGTGGAGAATCATTTTCTTGTATTTTCTGCCTTAGATCGCCTAGATCTGATGGAGGAGGATCTCTCTTGGTCTTGAGAGCGTTATTGGAGGAAGGAGTTATTTCAGCCTTGAGAGAATTCTCTAGAATTATTGTGCATAATTATTCTCGGTGGAAAAGTGTTGGGGTTTTGAGGATATTTATAATCGGGTTTGAGGTTATAGAGTTATGACAATAAACAAATGCGTTACGTATTTTATTTATTTCATTAACTCTTATTTAAAACCCCCATGTAGAATGATTAATTAATTGACATGTTCCCACACTGATTATAATAAATATCATTTAATAAAACAATATTATTTCCTCAAAATCCCTACTGGAAAAACTACACGACGTGTAATCATTAATACACGATGTGTACTCGTTTTCCATGAAAACTACACGGTGTGTACATTCAATGTACATGGCGTATTTATTTTTTTTCATTTTTCTTTATTTCCTCCACCACATTTATTAGACCTTGAGTAATGTCTATTTATTTCTTAAATATATGTAATTGCATTACTCACTAATAAATATATATTATTTCACCCACAATATATTCTCTCGAATAACTAGTGTCAAAATAAATGTGATCAAGCATCTTTAAATAATTATTAAACCACAGTCAGGAATAATATTTATTTAACTTGTTAAATTAATATTTAACTGAGATACATGGACACACTTAGTGTGTGACCCTCTAGGCCTCTTTCTCAGTGGCATTAGGCGGAGCTTGCCTAAAGTCCAAGGTTAGCATCTAGCATCACGCCAAGGCACCCATAGAGAAAGAAGTTAATGCCACAATGACGTGTCACCTCATATGAACGCTTACTGTGTAATATAATCCCTTTGTCATGATATCTCGAATCAAGTGGGTTTCATGCTAGTGCCATCAACCCATGTGCTCTATTATTCTTTCTTTGACTTTATAGAATTGAACTTGCCCATTCCTTACCATGGCCATGGATTTATTTAGGATATATCAATTCCATCAAAGGGACTTAGATATCTACTTTTCTTATGGAACAGAAGGTACAAATCCTTTCTCGCATTATCTATTAATTCAGTATTACTCATGATGCACCCAACGTATCCTACCTCGCTGCGAACAGTGTATCATCACAGTTTTTGTCAATACATCTAAGTGTGTGAGTTATAATACCCATTAATAATAATCTTAAAGTCTAAGGACCAATACACATTTTCTCAAATAGGAACATCCAATGACACTATGAAATGTGGATTTCCTATTGGCGGGTCTCGTTCTCATAATATCCTCCTGGATATTACTAAGGGCGCACACCATGAGAAGGTGCCTCAAAGTTTTATGAGTACTCACCCTTAATGGCCTGTATTATTTGTGTCCCCCAAATAACATCATCCGGCCATAGAAAATATATTCAAGAACAGTGTTATGGCACTTCTGGGTTTTCATTATAGCAGGGATCTACTATGACCCTTTAATGCAACAGCTGTCCTTAGGACATTATCACATGAATTTTCATGAATAAGAACAATCAAGATGTGATAAGTTATTTATTTAATGAATAAAGTACAAAGTAGTTGGTTCTAGGCCACCAACTCTAAAAATTAGTGTAATCAAAACACATATAGTAGTAAAAAATAGTAAACAAAACGTTATTTTATGGTATGAATGATTATGTAGAGACCCATTTTTTCCTTGTAATACTTTTAAATATTCTTATATATATTTCTAGAGTTAGGTAGTAAAACGGTGTGTGATTATGAGGCCCAGTGTTCCAAAAATTAATTTTATAAAAATAGTAAATATATTTTAGATTATGTGCATGTTCTTTCTTAATAAAATTTTATAACTCTTAAATGGAAGCTCAGATCATAAATATGAGACTAGGGTTAAGTCCAAAATGTGGTGTTTACCCTAGTCGTGACCTGAAATAGGTTGGCATGGGGTGTTCAAATACCTCACCCATTGGCATTACGTTCAATAAATAAATTTTTTAATTAAATTAATTAATTATTTCGTTTTTACCTAAATGAAATTATATAATATTATTTTCATGGAAAATCCTCTAAGTTTAGCCATATAAACCCTAGGAGTATTTCATAGCTTCTCTTTCCTAATTCGTTGACGAATCACCTCAGTCGATGATGAAATACAAGATCATAGTAGATCGGGATGTATAAAATAAAACAACTTCCTTCGATCATTAGAGGGTGTGTTTTTCAATGAATAATGATCCAATCTTCAGTTATTACTCATAAATTTGTAGTTTATGCCCTTTTGATTAAATTGGTTGAGCATATCAATTTCTATCTTGGATATGTGCCAATTGAAACCTTTTCATGCGCCTAGGTATCAATTAAATTTATTTATTTTAGTTGTTTTCTAACCCTATATCCCTTTTATTGATCTTTGGATAATAAAACTTGTAAATGATCAATTAAAATTTTGTTATTATGACTTTCTCCCTCAATTGTTTTACGTTTTTCACCAGTTGGACCCTGTGGTCTTGGTTTGACATTTTTGGGTGGTACCGAGCCCAATTGGACCCCTGATATCATGATGAAATGATTAATGAGGAATATATTGATGATATAAGGTTAGATCTGAGATAATTTTGGGTTTTTGATGTTTTTTTCAATGATTGGAGGCTATAGGAACCCTTAGCATTTGAAATTTACGATGAACCACCAATGAATGACAGAATTCGATTTCTGTCAAACGACGGCTAAAACCAAAAAACAGTGCATAGATCCAACAATTTTAGGTGGTAACAAGGTGGAATCTATGGTGGAATAGCTTGAATTGAGGTATGGGAAGTAGATCTAAGAATCTATGAAAAACCCAACTACATGATGTGTACTTTGATGAACACACAGCGTGTAGCCCCTGGATGTGGTGGCTATGGTTTTTGAAATCTATAAATATGGAACATTGTGTAGTCCTACTACATGTTGTGTACCTCATACCCAAATGGAAAATCCATGTGGTGGATCACATGGATAGGATCATGTGTGTAATTACACGGCCAGGCACATGGACATGTACTGAAGTACATGAACACGGGGTTAAATACATAGAGACTGCCAAGAACATGGGTGGGACCCTGGGCGGTAATGGTGCATTATGTTTACCCCTCACATTCCATGTAACCATACACAGTCACCAAGTCGTATACCACCAGGGACATGTCCAGGTGAAGGAGTGAGACCACACATCATGTGGGTCCCCTCACACACCATGTACCCCTTGATTCATTTTGAGGGAACTTCTACCTTCAGTATCTTCTTTGTTTGAACTCATATTTTGGCCTGTGAGTATCCTATACTGAGTGTTATTTCACATAGAACTCAATAGTTCCCTCCATTGTGGATTTTGAGATATGATACATAATTTTCTAGGCATGAATCTTGGTTATATGATTCTTAATTATGATAGTGACCATGCAGGATCACCAGAGGCATCCTAAGTGGAACCCTCCAGTAGAGCTAGGTAGTGGGTCCTTGATAACTTCTAATTGGAACCCTCTAGTAGAGCTGGAAAGTGGTTCCTCAATTAATTCTAAGTGTAACCCTCCAGTAGATCTGGGCATTGTGTCATCCACGACTTCTAATTCAAACCCTCTAGTAGATCTGGGTAATGGGTCCTCAATGACTTCCAAGTAGAACCCTCCAGTAGAGTTGGGCAGTGGGTCCTCAATGAATTCCAAGTGGAACCCTACAGTAGAGCTAGGTAGTGGGTCCTCAGTGACTTCTAGAGTGGAACCCTTTAGTTTGGATGTGCATGGGTCCTCTACCACCAGAGTAGAACCCTCATACTGGGCAAGGAATGGGTCCTCCATCGACTATTCAGAGTGAAACCCTCCTATTGTATAGGGAATGGGTCCTCTACCTAGATTTTATGGACCTTGGTTGTTTGGAATAGTGAAAAGGTGTGTATTGACTTGGATGGTTACTTCTAAGAAGACGCGTGAGATGCTAGGCATCACAAATGGAATTTTGGAACTATTGGTGACTCTTATTCCTAGGCTAAGTTGTGAGATAGAGAAGCCCTTTCTCTCACATTTGGGCTTCTTTTTACTGAGAATATATATATATATATATATATATATATATACTTTTGTATACAAACCTTTGGATTTGGTTACTCTCTTTCCATAAGATGTGAAGACGTACGGGGTATGACATGTGCTTTCCGTATTTAGCTTCTCATGGTTAGATGAGTCTGTTCTCCAGCTAAGAGTGATAAAGAATCAACACATAGTTCATATAATAACCATGTTGATCCCCCTGTTCTTGGATGAGGTTACTCTTTATCTAGATTTCGGTTGAGTTTCACTTGTGTACTATTTACTATATTTTTATTCCTTTTGTATCTCTTAATTCTCAACCTTCATCTTTCAAGGCATCCTACTGGGTATGTTTATACTCACCTATGCATGATCTTTGTCTACACAAGTCATTTCTTATATAGATGATGGACAGGTTGGTGGTGACTTCATAGGATCTTAGGAATACTAGGTGATGTGGACCATGTACGATGGTCGTAGCTTAGAGATTAGGAGCCGGGCTCTCTCATCAGTTTTACTTTTCTAGTTTTTTCAGGTTGGGACACTTTTCTAGTTGGGCGTTTATTTTTCCCCTTTGATTTTTAGTTTTCATTATAGTACTTTTATACACCCTATAGGTTTTTCATGATTAGTTTACTTTAGTTATTGAATCTTATTTTATTTTATTCCTCTGATATTTTTCATTGATATGGTCGGGTGTGTGTATGCAAGTACTTAAAAAAAGACCTCCCATTTAGGATATGAATTTCGGCACTTGTCTCCACCGCCTGGCCTATATAGGTGGTCTTGGGGTAGTTTCGGGTCGAGCCCCAGCTTAGTTCGGGTCGGGAAAGATTTATTAGAGTTGGTGTCCTAGAAACAACTGTTTTTACTTTGATTACATGAATATTTAATGTGTTTAAATATTAAACATCTTATTACATATTTTTCATTGTTCTGCATGACTATAATGTAATTATGTCCTAGACTATTTGTCACATTAATAAGGTCATAGTAGTTCCCTACTATGACGAGAACCTAGAAGTGCTATGACAATATTCTTAAATATAGTTCTGTGGTTGGATGACATACTATGATGGGACACATATTATACAAACCATCAACTGTGAGTACTCGTAAGCAAATGAGACTTCTTCTCATGAATTTCACACTTGGTAATCTCCAAGATGGAATATTATGAGAATATACTCGCCAGTAGAAATTCTACATGTTTTGGTTTCATCAAATATTAATATCTACGAGCATGTGTAATGGTCCTTAGACTTTATTATTATCATTAATACGTGTCACGACTTGCGCACTTTGATTTAATAACGAAAACTATCATGCCATATGTTGGTGGGAAGTAGGGTGCATTGGGGGCATCATGAATGACATGTTATTAATGGATGAGTCGAGGAAGGATGTGTCCCTTCCATGTATGGAAGTTGATATCTTCACCCTTTTATTGAAATAGAATCGTCTCCCTAAATTCCATGGTCATGGTGTAATGATGAGTTTATTTCAGGAAGTCAAAGAATGATGTATCAAGAATATAGTTTGATGACACTGTCATGAAACCTACTTGATGAGATATTATGACAAAGAGATTATATTACACAGTGAGCGTTTGTATTTGGATGTCATCATTGCGACTTTAAGTTCTTTCTCTTGGCTGCCTTGACCCATTGCTAGATAGTAATCTTGGACTTTAAGCAAGCCTACCTAATGCCAATGAGAAACAATCTTAGAGGGTCACACACTAAGTGTTTCTGGTGGTCTTGATTAAATTATATATGAATTTATTTAATGGAATAAATATTATTATCAATACTGAGGAATAATTTTATTCAAGTTGAAATGATCGCATAAATTAAGTAAATATTTATTCACTGGATTGTGAATAAAATTTATTTATTTATTTTATTGAACATTTAATAAATATTTATTTACTAGTTTTTAAATAAAAATATTTATTTAAGTGAATAAAATATTTTATTTGGGTGTTCAATAAATGGAAGAGGATTTCGAATGAACCAAGATTATGTCTGTTGATAAATTAATTGTTTACAGGTTGGTCAATAATATTTATCAAGTTGGCATAAGAAATAACAATAATATTTTTATCATTATGTTGCATAAGATTTCATTTATGGTTCCATTTTGCACAAGTTGGCGCACCACAAATAATGGTGCTGTTATTGTTATTATGTGGAATGGTTTTTCTCTAATAGTTATAATTGCATTTAATAATTGTTTCATAATTAAATATTATAACTAAAACCTCATATCAATTAATAGGCAGGTATGTCTATTGTGCCAAACCACAGTGAATTGAGAATTTTTGAGCCAAACATTTTCTCTCTCGACTCCTCTCCTCTCTATCTCTCTCATGAATGAGATAAGTTCTTCAAAACTGATGAATGAGCAATTGAGAATGATCAATGCAAGACATTCACTTTTCTACGCTAGCACCCAGATAATTTTTAGCATTTTTTAGAGACCATTAAAGCATGTGTGGATCACTACTATAGGGATTCTACTTTGGATCCTCACAAACACAATGAATACAATTTGTAAGGGTCATTTTGGATGATCAAATATCATCAACGAATAAAGTACCAAATACACAGGTATTTAATTTCTTCAAAAATTAATAAATTAATTATAAACATTATGTACATGATACTCTTTCTCAGATCTATCTCTTTTCTTCTCTTGGTCTAAATCGTTGATTTTAATCCATGGATACTAGCGTTCATCGTTGTATTGATCCTAGATTGGTCATCGATTACAGAAAAATCAAATTTGGTCCCTCCAAACTACCACGCTTTCGCTACATTTGGATCCTACAAGTGGTATTAGAGCGGGCTCATCATTGTTTATAATTTTTTAAATAATTCATTGATGATTTATGATTTAATAATTTAGTTTGTCAATTCATGTTTAATCATTCTTGTAATCTGAATTTTGAGATCTAATCTTCCTATTTTCGTTTCTCACAGATCTAATATAAATGAATAATTTTTTATTTAAAATTAAATCAAGGATCTCACCAGGAGGAATTGACAATTCTGTCTAGGTAACACAACAATACACGCCATGTATTTGGAGTTACATGTCATGTAATCTACCATACACACCATGTAATATGGATTACACACCGTGTAGTTGTGTTCAGTGCATCGGGAGTAATTCAGAAATTACTCAATCTGTGTGCATTAATGACACGTAGTGTAGTTAATTCTTACACCGCATGTTGACAAGAACAGACTAGCACACGGTCAGCTAGATTACACATTGTGTGGTCCACTGGACACATCGTGTAGTATCTTCAGGTCAAGGGTCAAACTGTGTATCCCATACATGGCTAATCTGAACGGTAGTCATGTAACCCAGAGACAACATAGCATGTGGC
This sequence comes from Viscum album, assembly GCA_963277665.1. Lineage (NCBI taxonomy): Eukaryota > Viridiplantae > Streptophyta > Magnoliopsida > Santalales > Viscaceae > Viscum > Viscum album. The sequence goes on along the minus strand of OY728165.1, from coordinate 1,889,018,266 downwards.
CCATTGGACACGCCATGTACTCTGATATTTCTGAAGAATGCCTCACACACCGAGTCCCTTGGAATTTACTTTGGATAATATGGTGAAGGCAGTACACGTCATGTAGTCGAAACTACACGCCATGTACTTTACCAAATTCTATATAATTGAAACTTTAATGTTTGTGTAATGTTCATAATTACATATCATGTAGATTCGAACGAGTGTTCATCATGTTACCTCTAAGGTTATGGATGAGAGTCTCAGAGAAATTCAGAAAAAAATTCAGATAAAATGATTTATTAATTAAAGGTAATAATTAATTGATTCAAGCGCAATTTATCTTCATAAGAATGATTAAAATAATTTAATGATAGTTTTATTAAATGCATAATTTGTTTCATGTATGTGGATAATCATAAGCAAGACCAAACCTTTTTATGTGATTGGTTTCCTTTTAATTTATTTTAAATTAAATTGTTCGCATGCCTGCCATATCTCCTCATTAATATATAGGGAATGTGTGCCCATGGTTTCTTTTATATAAACCCCCCTTTTACCCATCACCTATGTGTGAGTTAAAAATAATATGTAATGGATGGAACTCCCAAGCTTGTGGAGGTAGTTCAAGTACGGAGCTGAGGCGAAACCAATCCAAGGAGATACAAAGGTGAATAGGTGGAAAGCTATAGACATGAACTATAAATAGTTCAAGGTGTTTCTCCCCTAGTTAGGTGGTTAGTTTATCAACCTCTAGATAAACTAATCATTCGAATAGCTCATTATCATTCCCTTTAATTTATTTTATTTCTATCAGTTGCATGGTTTTTCATTATGGATGTATTGTCATGACTATATAATTAATGAATTAACAATCATGAAAGATGGAACTAAAATAAACCAGTCTTATGAGTAAATATTATCAATACATGGTTAATCATTTAAGTAAGTTCCACTTAATATTAACAAGCATGTGATAAATATAGTAAATTAATTTATGCATAAGAGATAAAAATACCTCAATAAAATATTAAGTCAGACTAAGACTTATGTTACTTGATTAATGTAAATACTAAATAAAACTAAGTGTTTAACCAATTGTTGTTAGAACACTTACTTTTATACAGGAATCTCTTATGAAATTTTCGAGTTGACTTAACCATTTTACATCAATAGGATTATCCCTTGATAGACTTGGTGTAAATTTTGAGGTGAGTGTTGAGGAAATCCAAGTTAGGATTCCAGGATTGGGGAGTCCACTCAACATATCAAGGAGTTGCAAGACCTCAGTTGGTAAAGATCTACCTACCTAAATACCTTCAAATAGCTTAACCAACCCTTGTTTGGGTTATTATAATGGGAATATGGATCCTTAACACTAGAATGTCCCAGCAACTAGACATTCTGAGTTCAATAGTGAGGGACATTTTGAATTAATAAAATAGTGGGAGACTTAAAAAAATAATTTATTATTTCTCATAAAACGTAATCAAGAAAGTACTAATTATCTGCTCTTTTAATTGTAGAATAAAAATTGCAATCTCTTCAACCACACTATCCCTGCAATTAATACTAGATAAAGACAACATATTCACTGGCAGTAATTTCCAGGAATGTTTTAGACGCCTTCTGGTCATTCTACGCCATGAATAGAAATCTTACATATTGGAGTCCTCATTACCTGATCTGCCTGCCCAAGAGATGAGTTATGAAGAGTTTATGGTCTACGAGAAACATATAAATGATGCGGTCTACGTTCAATGTTTGATGTTTTCATCAATGTCTAGTGAACTCATGAAGTCTCATGAAAACATGGATGCATATAGCATGCTTGATCACCTCTGTGTTCTTTACCAGGAGAGAGAAATATATGAATGGTTTGAGATCTTCAAGGCACTCTTTCAGAGTAATCTTGGATAGGGTGCCCTAGTTGGGTCTCACATAGTCAAGATCATTGTCTATGTTGATCGAATGGAGGTTCTAGGGTTTAAACTCCCCAAAGAACTAGGTGTCGATCTCATTCTTGCATCACTTCCTCAAATATTCTCCATTTTTGTTGTGAATTTCAATATGAACAACATTTAAAAGTCTCTACCAGGTCTTCTTATCCTCGTTCTCCAAGTGGAAAAAGACACGAAGCATGAAAAACATTCTGTCCTTATGGAGAATAAGAGGAAAGGGAAGGAGAAGAGCATTAAGCCCAAATCTTCTTCATGCACTTCCAATAAAAGGAAGATCAAGGGGGATGGAAGGGAATAGGAAGCTTTTTTTCGCATTTGGCAAGAAGGTCCATTAAAAAAACTACACCCAGCTAAAGAAGAAAGGGGAAGCTTCATGTGTGTGTTTTATCCAGTGAAATTTATCTATTTCTACAAATTAGGTATTAGATATAGCCTGTGGTGCTCACATATGTATCCAAATATAGGAACCAAGTATATTCAAGAAAATTGACTAAGGGGAGGTAGATCTACGAGTAGCCAACGAAGCTAGAATTTTTGTTGTTTTTGTTGGGGACTACCACCTCACGTTTCCAAATGGGATGATATTGGTATTAAAAGGTTGTTATTATGTGCCTTATGTAACCAAAAACATTATTTCTATATCCATACTAGATACAAATGGATTTATTTTCAAGTTTGGGAATTAATGTTGCTTATTTTATAAAGATATCATTTGTTTTGGTAACGCAAATTTATATAATGGTATTTACATGTTGGATTACACAAACCAAGCAATGGAAATAAATAATGGAGCTACTTCACATGACTCATACCACACCCAACTTTGGCACCACTGGAAAGGTCATGTAAATGAGAAACACTTGAAAAAGTTACATCAAGATGGATATTTAGATTCTTTCGAACGAAAATCACTTGGTGTATGTCATGCATGTTTATAAGGAAAAATGACCAAATCCCCATTTAGTGGGAAAGGTGAAAGGGCCAAAGAGATTATTTAATTGGATCACACCTATGTGTGTGGACCATTTCTAGTTGAATCAAGGGGTGGGTACTCATACTTCATAACTTTTACTGATGATTTTAGTAGGTATGGATATATCTACTTAATGAGGTATAAGTCAGATTCTTTTGATAAGTTCAAGGAATACAAGAATGAAGTTGAGAACCATCTTGTTAAGAAGATTAAGAAACTCCGTGCAGACCGAGGTAGAGAATATCTTAATCAATACTTCATTGATTAGTTACAGGAGTTTGGGATCCTATCCCAACTCAGTCCTCCTTACATGCCCCAGTGGAATGTTGTAAGCAAAAGGAGGAACCAAACCTTGTTAGAAATGGTGAGATAAATGATGAGTCATGCAAGTCTTCCATTATCCTTTTGGGGATATGTGTTACAAACAGCGGAACACATACTAAACCAAGTACTAACTAAATCAATAAATGGTATTCTATATGAGCTTTAGAGTGGAAGAAAATCCATGTTATCGAATTTACATGTGTGGGGAAGAGAAATTCTTGGTAAGGCCTCTTCAGGTAACAAACTCACACCCCGAGGCACAAAGTGTACCTTTATAGGATAGCCCAAGGAAACAAGGGGATATTACCTATACAACCCCTCAGACAAAATGGCTATAGTGGAAAGACACGCCATATTCCTTGAGAGGGAGCACATCTCAAAAAGAGATAGTGGAAGTGAGATATACTTTGATGGAGTCAAGGGTCAAGGTACACAAGAGTTGGTACATGAGAAGATTCCAAAAAGCCCCGTGGAATAAAGATCTATTCTAGAGACACAAGTACTATGTAGGAGTACAAGAGTGGTTAGAGAACCAGAACAGTATGATTTTCTAGTCATCGAGGTTGGTGACTCATTATTAGTTTATAATAATGATCTTCTAACCTACAAGGAAGTAGTTAGTGGCACAGATGTTTCCAAGTGGCAAGAATCCATGATTTTTGAAATAGATTCCATGTACCAAAACCAAGTCTGGATTTTGGTAGATCCTCCAGTAGATGTGAAGACTATTGGTTTTAAATGGGTATTCAAGGAGAAACTGGACATGGAAGGAAAGTTTAGTACCTATAAGGAATGACTAGTTTCAAAAGGGTTTAAATAACATCAAGGTATTGACTATGACGAAACCTTTTCATTAATTTTAATGATGAAATCTATAAAAATTATATTGTCCATTACCACTTACCATGACTATGAGATTTGGAAAATGGATATCAAAACAGCCTTCCCTAATGGGAACCTTTAGGAAAATTTCTATATGACACAACCTGAAGGGTTTGTGACTCCAAAAGATGCCAATAAGATATGCAAGTTGTAAAAATCCATTTATGGATTAAAACAATCATCTAGGTCATGGAACATTCATTTTGATGGATCCATAATAGAATTTGGTTTTATAAATAATGAATGTGAGCCTTGTGTCTACAAACAGTTTAGTGGGAGTGTAGCTATTTTCCTAATAATATATTTTGATGACATATTACTTATTGGAAATGAAATACCAATTTTATAGTCTGTTAAGGCATAGTTGAATGAATGCTTCTCTATGAAGGACTTGGGTGAGGAAGTATATATTCTTGGGATTAAGATCCATCTTGATAGATCCAAGAGATTTATGGGCCTAAGTCAAAGTGCATACATTGACAAGATACTGAAGAGATTCAATATGGAACAGTCCAAGAGGTTATTGTTTCCAGCATCACATGGAATTCATCATTCCAAAAAAATGTGTACTCAGACGCATGAGGAAACAAGAAGAATAGAAAGGATTCCATACACATCACTGATTGGGTCAATCATATATGCTATGCTATTTACTAGGCTAGATGTATCCTATGCATTGAGTGCAGTAGGAAGATATCAAGCTAATCCAAGTGACCTCCATTGGATGGTAGTCAAGACTATCCTTAATTATCTAAGGCATACTAAGGATATATTCCTAGTTTATGGAGGATATGAGGAACTTTTCATCAAAGGATATAAAGATGATAGTTTTCAGATTGATCAAGATTACATGAAGTCACAAACAGGATACATCTTCACTTTGAATGGAGGTGATGTGAGCTAGAAGAGCTCAAAACAAAGTGTGGTCAAAGATTTTATAGCAGAGTCTGAGTACATCACAGCTTCTAAGGAAGATAAAGAATCATTTTGGATGTGTATCTTTTCCCAATATCTAGATGTGTTTCCTAGTATTAAAGATCTCATCGCATGCTATTATGATAATACTGAAGTAGTGGCTCTCACAAAAGAGCCAAGGTCACATTAGCAGACGAAGAACATACTATGGAAGTATCATCTCTTGGGGTATTTTTTTCAAATAGGTGAAGTTGTAGTGAGTAGTATTTCCATGGAAGACAATGTGGTGGAACCCTTTACTAAAGCCTTGACTCAGAAGAAACATGATAATCATGTGAGGTCTAGCAGACTGAAAGTTATAGGCAGTTGGTTCTAGTACAAGTAGGAGTTTGTTGGATTTGGTGTCCTAGAACCAATTGTTTGTACTTTTATTACATGAATATTTAATTTATTTAAATATTAAACATATTATTATATATTTTTCATTGTTCTGCATGACTATAATGTAATAATGTCCTAGAGTATTTGTCACATTAATAAGGTTATAGTAGTTCCCCGTTATGATGAGAACCTTGAAGTACTATGACAATATTTTTAAATATAGTTTAGAGTTGGATGAAATACTATGATGGGACACATAGTATATAGACCATAAAGTGAGATTACTCATAATCATATGAGACTTCTTCTCATGAAGTTCACATTTTGTAATCTCTAATACAGAAGATTATGAGAATAGACCCGCCAATAGGAATTCTGCATGTTTTGGTGTCATCAGATATTCTTATATGCAAGAATATGTAATGGTCCTTAAACTTTAATATTATTATTAATATGTGTCATGACTCGTGCACTTTGATTTACTAATTAAAATCGTCATGCCATATGTTGGAGGGAAGGAGGTTACATTGGGTGTATCATGATTTACATGTTATTGATGGTTAAGTCGAGGAAGGATTTGTTCCTTCCATTTATGGAAGTTGATATCTCAACCCTTTGATTGAAACAGAATCACCTCCCTAAATTCCATGTCCATGGTGTAACGACGAGTTTATTTTAGGTAGTCAAAGAATGACATATTAAGCATATGGGTTGATGAAACTATCATGAAACCTGCTTGATGAGATATTGTGACAAAGGGATTATATTACACAGTGAGCATTCATATGTGGATGTCATCATTGAGACTTTAAGTTATTTCTCTTGTGTGCCTTGACTTATTTCTATATAGTAATCTTGGACTTTAGGAAAGTCCACCTGATTCCAACAAGAAATAATCCTAGAGTGTCACACACTAAGTGTTTATGGCGGTATTGGTTAAATTCTATTTGAATTTAATTAATGAAATAAATATTATTATCAATACTGAGGAATAATTTTATTTAAGTTAAAATGATCGCATAAATTAAATAAATATTTATTCACCTAATTGTGAATAAAATATATTTATTTATTTTATTTAACATTTAATAAATACTTATTTACTAGTTTGTAAATAAAAAAATTATTTAAGAGAATAAAATATTTTATTCGAGTGTTAAATAAATGGAAGAGGAGTTCGAATGGACCAAGACTGTGTCCATTGATAAATTAATTATTTACAAGTTGGTAAATAATGTTTATCTAGTTGGTGCAAGAAATAATAATAATACTATTATCATTATGTGGCAGGGATTTCATTTATGGTTCCATTTTTCACAAGTTGGTGCACTAAAAATAATGGTGATATTATTGTTATTATGTGGCATGGGTTTTCTCTAATAGTTATAATTACATTTCATTATTATTTTGCAATTAAATATTATAACTGAAACGCCATGTTGATTAATAGGTAGGTACGTCTATTGTGCCAAACCTTGGTGAATTGAGAATTGTTGAGCTAAATATATTCTCTCTCAACTCTTATCCTCTCTCTCTCTCTCTCTCTCTATCAGGAATGAGATAATTTCTTCAAGAATGAAGAATGAGTGATCTGTAACGATCGATGTAAGACATTCACTTCACCATGCTAGCACCCAGAGAATGAGTGGCTTTGTTCGAAGACCATTGGAGCACGTGTGGATCACCACTAGAGGGATTCTACTTTGGATCCTCATGAGCATAATAAAGAAAATCTGGAAGGGTCATTCTGAATGATCAATGATCATCAACGAAGAAAGTACCAAAGACACATGTATTTAATTTCTTCATAAATTAATAAATTAATTATAAACATTATGTGCAACATCCTCTTTCTCAAATCCGTTGATTTTATTCTCTTTGTCTAAATTTTGATTTTAATCCATGGATACTAGCATTCATTATCGTATTGATCCCAGATTGGTCATCGATTACGACAAAAGAAAAGTTGGGCCCTCCCAACTACCATGCTTCTGTTGCATCCGGATCCTACAAGATTTGTATCAAAGCATTTCATTACATGGGACATTTTTTGGATTATTCCACTTATAATGATTTTATTGGGATTGGGGAAATAGTTTCAAAGTGCTCGAGTGAGGCTCTCAGACCAAGGAATACAATGATAGTGCGGGCAGCCAACATATCCATTCACCAGGACCTTAACTACATACTTTTCGACTCTGCATACTGAGCCATTAATTAAATGGATCAATCATACATGCATAATATAGAATTGAGTCTTTGACTATCCTTCTTGATTCAGCTCCTTGGTGTTGATATATATATATATACTCATTTGACCATGGTACGTCTTGATAAATTTTAGGATTCCTTCATGATGAAAGCTAACCAGGATACTAGTTCTAGATCATGAAGATGATCCGATGAGCAATGAGGCCTTGGTTCAAGGTCCATCCCATGAGCTTCTTCCTCCAGGTGGGAAGGTATTATCACCTCCACATGTCGAGCAGTAGATATTCCCAACAGAGCAGGATAAGGATGCGTGCAGGTGTAGTAGGCTTTGTGAGTTCCAGTGCCAAAGGCCGTTGAGGTTCTATGGAGAGCTAGATCCTCAGGTGGCATGGGATTGTATAGAGTTTGTGGTCCATATCTTCAAGATCATCCAGAAACTAACAGATTAGGTGGTTGCACTAGTAACTAGCCTCTTCTATAAAGAATTTGGGTGCTGGTGGAGCCTTATTACGTAGATTCATGATGATTTGATACTCTCATGACCCAAATTCTAGTAGTTTTTATGAGATGAGTACTACCCCTGTTATTTGTGCTCAGTTCGAATTCAAGATCTTATAGATCTGAAATAGAGAGAGATGATTTGCAGTGAGGTTTACAGACCTTACCTAGTACTCTCTTGACATGATATGTGATGTCTACTTCTGATCACAGAAGTTTGAGAAAGGACTCTGCAAAGAGATTTGTGCCAATGAGCTACCTTTGTGCATCCCCACCTATGTTGGGGTGATGGGGTAGGCTCTAGTGATAGATATATTTATATTATAGGGGAGCTAGGTAGTTGGAGATGGTAGTGGGAATCATAGTTTTGAGTCATCTATAGTAGATAGCAGGCACCAACCAGTGGGATCTCGGCATAGGAGACCCTTTCATGATCTAACACAAGCATGTGGTCGTGCGGTGTATGAATAGAACAGAGACCTGGGTCATCCCAGAGAGGTTCAGTGCTATATTTGTGATAGTCGAGGTCACATAGCATGTGACTGGCCACCTAGAAGTGTTGAGGAGTGCAAGTAGGTAGTTGATGGACCGCAACGACAATGGCTACACCATGACCAGGGATCTCCCAGGAAAAGACAGGGTGGTCCCCTATGAGGCATAGATAGTAGAGGAGAAAGAGGAGCTATGGGTAGTGGATGACACTATGATATCCTTCCACCATCACTATCAGGCAGCCCACATCAAGATTAGGGATCTGGTGTTTGGGGTCACGAACAGTTGCAAGCTCTGGAGGCTTATGACCCTATAGAACACAAGATGATCAGAGGTACAATATATGTGTTTTATAATCTTGTTTTAATATTAGTAGACACGTGTGTTAGTCATTTATTTATATCTATACTCCTGGTACAAGAGCTGGAGCTCCTAGTTGTGGTGCTAGCCTAGCAGCTTTGTCTTGAGGTTCCTATAGGTACTGCTTCTCCTATATCTTTTATCTATCAGTATTTTGAGCTATATCTTAGTGAATATAGGTGAATATGGGACCTTTTAGTCATCATAATGGAACCGTGTGATGTCATATTGGGTATGGATTGGTTTTCCATGGTATGAGACCAGATTGATTGTCACCGCAAATGAGTCAGATGCCTATGCACTGATGGGATGATATTAATCTTCATGGGTGAGAGAGATCTCATGGAAGGAGAAGTAGGTTCTATGAGCAGGAAACTGCATCCCATAACCCATCAGTTAGAAAGTTTATCCCTTGTAATAGTAGGATCTTCAGGCATCTGGATTCCTTTTTTTTTTGGAAGATTATATGAATTTTTTCCCTGAGGATATTCCAGGACTGCCTCCAATGTGGGAGATGTATTTTTTCATAAACTTAAATCATGTAAACACTCTGATATCTTCTGTATAATATTGGATGGCCCCTACCAATCTTTGGGAGTTGTGGTTGCAGTTGTAGGACTTTTGAGAGAAGGGTTTAATTAGGCCTAGTGTGTTCCTTTGGGCAGCTCCAGTTTTGTTCGTGAAAAAAGAAGACGAGAGTTTTCATCTTTGCATGTATTATCATCGCCTAAACCATACCATGATAAAGAACAAGTGATAGCACCATGGGTGCCGTTAATTCCCACTGGGTTACTGAATTTATAAATTTAAAACATGAATCAAACAAAGCCCAAAACTACAGAGTAGTATAGTATTTTCAAGTTCAAGATTGAACCCACAGAGATAGGGTTGGAGAAAATATTAATTAAATAACAAAGACCTATACTATTAGCGATTTGAAGAAATTAAATATAAACTATCAAGAATGTGATTTGGTGAAGAAGGTGGGAGAATAAAATATAAAAAGGGTGTCAGATAGTAATGAATCTTGGTTCATGGGATGAAAAGGTATGATATAATCAAATGCCAATTATTCAATTATTGGAATCAGGTCCTAGTGAGTATAATGGTCATGTAAAATTCTCTCCATCCTAATTTCTCCTTTTCTCATGGTCAGGTACTTTAGATTACAAATGATGGGTATCTCAAAACCTTATTTAAACATAGAGAAAGGAAAAACCCAATGGTCATGGTGGAAGTCTAAACCCTAAATATCACATTAAGAAAATGTATTCAATCCACTCAGGTAATGGTCATGATCAAATAAAAAAAGAAATTAAACCAATTCCCTAATCCCTGCTCACAATGGTCATTCAAGAAGAAATCAAGGAAATGATAGAATTGAAGAACAAATATGAAATCCCAATATGAATTGAAATCAAATATAAAATACCTCATACATTCAATCTCCATTCATCACACATGCCACGACATAAAGAAATCACCAAATCATGCTAACTATGAGCGGGTGTAGAAAAATAATAAAGAAAAATCCTAAAGAAAGTGAAAAAGTAGAGCTCCACAGTAGGTGCACCTTCATCTGGAGGTGGTCCTCCATTTTGATCCTAAATGAATCCACAGCAGCATGAAGCTCCTCTATTTATAGGCTCGGGTTGGGATCTACCCAACACTTTTCACGACGTGTAATGTGTTTACATGTCTTTTAATATTAATCTGAGGTTGCCTTTGTGATTTTTGAATCTTCTTGAATATCGCACGAATCTAATTCATAGATTTGGAACTTTGACTCTTTTCACGATGTGTAATCAAGACTCACTACATGTAATTGTATTTTACACCATGTAACATCATTACAACTTTTCTAGATGGATCCACTTCACTTGATAAAGTCGTGATGTTAAAATGAATTACATATCATGTAATCATGTTGCTCTATTTTTCTAGCTCCTCATTGGATTAAAAAATCCAATGTCATGCCACATAAGCTCATGCCACATAAGCTCATGATTTCTCCTTTTTCATAAATCTATTGTTTCCTACCATAAAACATAAAACAAGTCAATCTATTTGAAAATTGGAAAGATTACTCATTTAAATACACAAATAAATAAATTAAAATACTATAAAATATATGCATGAAATACACTTATAAAAAAGTAACCCTTGTCGAGGATTGATGACCTCTTTGACCAGTTGTAAGGTGAGAGATGGTTCTTGAAGATCGATTTCTGGTCCGGCTACCACAAGTTGAGGGTTCATGATGTTGATATTCTAAATATGGCACCCAATATCGCTATAGGCACTATGAGATCCTAGTGATTCCCTTTGGTTTGACTAATTCCCCCACCATATTTATGGCTTTGATAAACCAGATCTTCCGGCCATACTTGGACCATCTTTTTGGTCATCTTCATCAATGATAGACTCATCTAATCTACATCATAGGAGGATCATTCAGATCACTTAAGGATGGTTCTATATTTTATTTGATATCACCATATTTATGGGAAGCTCTTGAAGTGCCAGTTCTAGATTCATGAGGTTCACTTTCTAGGGAATGTCATTTCTAAGCATAGTTTAGTCATTGACCCAACAAAGATCAATGAAATGCTTGATTAGGATCCACCCAAGATCATGTCAGAGGTGTAGGTATTTTTTAGTTTGGTGACATACAATAGGAGGTTTGTGGCATACTCATCCAAAAATTCAGCCACTTTGACCACCCTGATGTGGAAAGGGAATTCATTTACCTAGACTGAGTAGTGCCAGAAATCCTTTGAGGAGTTGAGGTTGAGGCTGACGAGTTATCTGGTGTTGATACTATTAGAGGAGGGCATGGAGTATGTATTGTATTTTGATGCCTCATGAGCTAGTCTTGGCTACATGTTGATGTAGAAATAAGCAGTTATCGCATATAGGTCAAGGAAGTTGAGACCCCATGAGAAGAACTATGTGACTCATGACTTAGAGTTACAGTGGTAGTCTTCTACCTGAGGATGTAGAGACACTACCTTATGGGGAGTGCTTTGTGGTTTACCTAGACCATTAGAGTCTCAGGTACGTCTTCATGCAAAGAGACTTGAACTTATAACAGCAGCATTGGTTAGAGTTACTACAGGACTACGACTTCAAGATAGTATATACTCTGGGGGAAGTTCAATGTAGTAGCAGATTCCCTTAGCAGGAAGTCTCAGGGTTGTTTGGTGTAGGAGGCTTTAGAGAATTTGGTATCCCTGTAGCTGACCCTGGTGAAGCATGTCACACCCTGACTTTTATGTTCATTTTTATTTTATTATTTCTTGGTTTTGGGTCATCACGCCAAGGTCTGGGTTGGGCCTCGACTTAAAATTTTCAGCATTTAATTACTTTACTGGGTTTCATACTCGTGTGCGGTCACCGTATGGTGGGCAGTAGTTGCGCGGTCAGCCCAGGTGTCACACAAACACCTAACAATTAAAATAAATAAAGATTTATTTAAATAAAGCGATTTAAATGTTTAAAGTGTTATTATGTAATTAATAATATTATTATTAATGAGGTGTTATTATCATTATTATTTTTATTTCTATTATTATTATTATTTTATTATAACATTTATTATTATTATCTTTAATAATTTTATTCTTATTATTTCTGGTATTATTGTTGTTGTTGTTGTTGTCGTTGTTGTTGTTATAATAGAAAAAAATTAATCTAACTCTAGACTACCCCAACGCCCCCCCCCCCCTCATACCCTCACTGTGCATGGGCCCCCTCCACGCACGTCGCCTCCTCCCTCTGCGCACTCCAATTCCGCCCTCGACCCCATGCTCTAGCGCGTCTACAGCGCCTCATGTGCTCTCCTGCAGCCGCCCTGCACCCCGCGCCAGCATCTTCTTACCTCCAGCCGACCATCCGACCTCATTCCGAAGCCTTGCCTCCTTTCGGTCTCCCTTCCCCCCACCCCCCCCCCACCCCCCGGCCCTGTGTTGCACCTCTGGCTAGTAAACCCAAACCCCCCTGCTCGCGTGGTTTCTAGAAAACCCGAACCCCCTATCCAACATTCCTATGGTGAACCCAACCTCACATGTGGTTGTACTCTTCCTATTTATGATGTTTTTATTTAAGTTGTCCAAACCCCAACATTTCAAGTGTTGATTGGCATGTTTGGATAGTGGTTTTAGGCATTGCGGTCGCACGACTTTGAGGTAGGCAGTTTTCCGAATTTTTCCTTTCCCACGCAGCCCATGACACATTAGTGCTTTAAATAATTTTTTAAATATCTTTTTCACCTCCATAAGTATAGTACTTAGTTTTTTTTAATGTTTTTGTGTTAGTTAAAATTTTTTAGAATGGTTCTGAAATAAGTCTTGAATTGTGTGTAAGTGATTCTGTATATAAATGTTATTTGATGAACCAGTTTTTCTTGTTTAATTGATTTAGAATGTTTGTTAATTAATTTGTTTTCTCAGAATTGAGTTTATTTAATAAATTATTTTACCTGCATAATTAATTTAGAGTGTTTTTTGAATAATTAATTTGGTGAGAAATTAGTTTTAAAAAAGAATTTATTTTGCGTCTAATATTTATAGCATGTTTATAAAAAAGGGGAATTTCTGATAAAAACCTATCTTGCGCTGTTTAATGACTTTTCATGAATTGTGAAATTTTTTTATTCAACTATGAAAGTGGTGCGTGTTGTGTTTTGGTATGGTGTTGGTGTGCGTTTAATTCACAAAGGGGTTTTTGAGTGGGGGTTTATCATGTAAAGCCTTGTGATACCCTTTTTCAAATTGTTTTATAAAATTTTTTACATGGTTTATAAAATCATATCAATGGTACGAAATATGTTTTGAGACTTTTTTTGGGTGTGTGTTTGGGTTTGGTTTAAAAGTGAAAGGTAATTTTCTAAAAATGATTCTTTCTTTCTAAATGGCTTTGGGTTCTTTGTGTGGTTTCTGAAATGGCTTGAAATGAAGTCTTTGAGCATATGACCATTTGACATTGGAAATGAAAAAGTGGTTTTCATGTGATATTTTGGTTAATGTTTTTGGTTATGTAAATCCAATGGTATGTTTGGCAACACACATGTTTTCAAAGAAGTGGTTTAATTGTTTAAGTAATGTTGAAACCCATTTTTCACCTCCAACTCAAATGATGATATTTGTATGCACTTTTAAAAAAAAGATTGCGCATTTTTCAATTAGAGTGTGAAACGTTTTACTAAAAATGCATTGGAGACTTTGGTCTTAAAGGCCCATTTGGCTCTTCCAACTAATGGGTGGAGTTGTGTTAACTATTAGAATGGTTTGTGTTTGGAAATTGTGTGTGCCTGGTTGAAACTTTAAATGTTTTTAGAATAATGATTTCGACATGGATGTTTCATGACAGACTGTTTGGAACTTTCAACTTTAATGTAATGTTTATGTTGACTCTTTTAAATAACGATGTTTTGATTACTGTATGCCCATTTAACAACTTTAGTATTTTGAGAAAAGGTTTCAAATGGTTTTAATGTTTTGCATGGTATGATGACTCTGTTGGAACTTTGTTAAAGTGAGATGATTGAATGTGTACATGAGGCACTCTTGTCTAGTGTAACCATTTATAGGTGAACATATAAGAAGAATCTGTGTTTGGGGAAGGCAAGTGCAGTGAGATGAGTCATGCGTGCAAGGGACTTCTTACCTACACAGTATTATTATAACTACCATGGGTTCCTGGGTGTTTTTTAGATGATCAAGTGACGATTGTTGATCAACCCCGATTAAACGGGTTGGTACCCCCTGGATTTGTTGTTAGGCCAGGTGGGATTTTCCAATAGATTGGTCAGTTTAGGGTGGCCAGTTGGTTATTGTAAGAACCCGAGTTTTTGGAAACGGGTCAAAATCCCGACCCTGTTTGAATTTTTGACTGGTTTCTGAGGAAACTGGAGAAAACGAGATGTTTCTGGAAATTTATAGACTATACGTCGTGTACTTTTAAGTACATACCGTGTATATGTTAAGCAAGTGTTGGTCGTTTGCTCGCCGAGTACATGTCGTGTGATGACCGTGTAGAAATTTCTTACTACACGGCGTGTAGTTTTCAACACGCCGTGTAACCCTGGCCGTGTGGTGGTCATACATGGCGTGTGGGTCTATTGGCCGGGTAGAACAAGGTACATGCTGTGTTCCCCTTGGAAACGCCATGTAGTCTAGTTGTGTATGAGGGATATACATGGCGTGTGGGTAAGTCGGTGAGATAGAGAAGAGAAACCAAGTACACGCCGTGTACTCATGTCAGCAGGTTCAGAAAGTAAGTTGGCAGAATTCAGCCGTCATATGAATAGTTAAATGATATACACGGCATGTAGTCCTAAAGTACACACCGTGTAGTTTCTTTTTTTTGCGTTAAAATGGGTAGTAGCCTCGTTTTGAGGCAAAACACTCATATTTCGCCCGGTTTCGCAAACCAAGCCAGTCGGGACTTCAATCCTTCCCCGGATCGTCGTCCGAACTCCATTCCAATCACGGATTAGTGCATTGGAACCCAATCGGTAAGGCCTCGATTCCTCTTTGGCCATTTTTTCTGATTTTCGTTCTTGAATGAGTTATAGGGGTTTGAATGGTATTGAATTTTTGTAGATTTACCGTGTTTTAAAACAAATTGGCGTCTGTTACCGGAGGAGTAGCATCGTACGAGTCTCAGGTAGGTGGTGCATACCTCATTTTTTGTTTTCGTGGTTGTTTGGGTGACGCGGCCTTCGGTGCGTTTTCTGGTATTTTGAGCGGGACCCATTTTATCTGCTATTTCATACTGAATTTCTTGTGGGACCTATGGGATGCCTTTGGGTATGCCCTGTTACCAGTTTGCGTGAGCGGGCCAGGTGAGGGGTCGTGGCTCATCGAGGCATTTTGGCCGAGGAACGCCAAAATGGTTTTAATTGAAATATTAATTTGTTAAACTGTTTAGTTTAATTTATTAAATCCAGTTGTAAATTGTTAGAGGCATTCAAGACCTTAGTGATGGTATGGGACAGCACCTTGCGTAGTGAAAATCAATTGTTTAGTATGTTTTGCCTGGTTATGTTTTCTGTTTAAATATGTTACATATGGAATTGTTGAATTGCATCTGCTGACCCATTGGGTTGTGTTGGGCTTGGCCCGGTTACGCTTGAGTGATGTTGATCACAGGTTGGGATTGGCCCAGGTTACTTTGGGTGGTTTTGACCATAGGATTGGACGTCATGAACGTCGGTTTGAGGCAGTATGACTGTCAGGTTGGGCATTGCCCGGGTTACTTGGATGGCGAGGCCATCAGACTTGAGTGACATGGTCGTAGGGACATGAGGTGTCAGATGTTTTGGTAGATTAGGTACTATTTTGGTGATTACCGCTCACCCGGAACTTTGAGTAGTGTTCACACAGAGATACTTCGTGATGAGGTGGTTTTGACCACTCGTGTGGGTAAAGGCCCCCGTAGTTGCGGTTAGGTATTCTGGTTGGGGGTGCTTGCTGTAGAAAGCCACGTGGGAGGTGAGGAGCCTTCAGGGGATAGCTTGATACACGAGGTGTCAGGAGGCACACGGTGTCAGGTTACTATTCTTGGGCGTGCCTTCAGGACATTGGTACTTGAGACAGGAGGTGTCAGGAGGCACAGGGTGTCGGGTTACTATCCTTGGGTGTGCCTTCGGGACGTCGGTACTTGAGACACGAGCTGTCAGGTGGAAAATGGTGTCGGGTTACACGACAGAGATTCCGGCGTTGGCCGAAGAAGGTGATACTCCATGGTGGCTGTTGAGAACCAGTGGATTTTGTGTTTACTTGTGCATAGTACTGCTTACTGCTTTCCTTGTAATGCATGACTTTTTAAACACATATATTTGGTACGCACCATTGGGTGGTATCCTACTGAGATTTTTCTCACACCTTGCACGGGACCTTCAGGATGTGTGTAGACTTTATGGATTTATGTGCAGGAAATATGCCAGCTTCAGGAGCTGGGCTGCGTTAGTTATTGCATGGAGATGGTATGGACCTTGAGGTCATGCCTAGCTAGGTTTACTTTGTTTTGTTTACTTTTCTGTATCGACATGCTTACTTGTTGTAGCTATATTGTTGGTTAGCAATTGACGCCCTCTTTATATTCAGTTGAGTATGACCTGCTTTTGATGCATGTTTTACTGTTTAGTAGTAGTTACATGTTATCAGCATGTTGTTGTGTTTACTTCCATTGCTGTTGTTTATATTTATTGCTTCCGTTGTTTATCTATATTGATTATGCTTCCGCTCTGCGGGTCTGGTTCGAGTCTGCTGAGTCTTTCCTTCCGCTGCATCTTTACTGTTATACTTGGACCAGTATTCTTATTATGATCCTCCGAGAGGGTATATCCTCCCCACTATACCTAACATACCCTCGCTGCTAGTTGGAAGCCTTTGGCGTTCAGGGGAGGTGCGCCTAAGGTAGTGACACCTGACCCGTTCGGCACCTTTCGGATGGCTGGCTGGGTCCGGGGTGTTGCAAAGTGGTATTAGGGGAGTTCTTGATAGGGATTTAGTAGCAGTGTTTTACTGGCTACTAATGAGTTTGAGGATTCTAGTTTCTTTTTTCTGGTTTTACTATTTGGGATATGGTAGACTGAAGATAGTTTGTTACAGGGACTGGGGTTTCTAGCTTATGCTTGGGTGCCTGCAGCCCCAGGTACGAGGGATGAACCTAGTTGTCGTGGGTGGGAACTGCTGTTTTTTTTGCTCAGATTACAGTTTATATGATTTCCACCTCGGTGGCTCACTTGGTGTCTGATTTTCATGATTGTGATATGTGATCCTTGACCCGGTATGGTAAGGGATAATTGGACCTTGGTCGGTATGGCGAGGTTTGGTTGATTGGCTTTTGATAGGAACATTTTTAGGGTATTTCAATTTAATAATTGCACGTATGCTTTGTGAAGTGATAATACCATGTGAATAAAAATCAATTGCCATGCTTGTATGCTCTGAAATATGAATTGGTGAAATTCCTGATAGAATTGATTGTTTTGCAATGTGTATTCCATGCTTTATATATTTGTAGAATTGCATGTGACAGATTATTTGGGTCTGGCTCTTGTACGAGCAGGCAGGTACTTTAATTGAGGTAATTTTTATCACCAGGATTGGGTGACTAGGTCATCAGATGAGGCAACATTAGTTGTCGGGATGGGCATGGCCCGAGGTACTTTTGATACTTGTCACTGTTGAGGGCGGGTAAGGAGGCCATGAGACCGGGATGTCATGGGGCATGGGTTGTGGTGAGGGGGAGTAAGGGTAGTTGTTATGCACCACCTTTTACTTCTTTCCTTATCTACGTAGAATATATTGTTATGTATATATGGGTTGTCTGACCAATTATGTTATTTAGCGGGTTACTCCTTCACGACTCGATGGAGCGTCAAGTAGGAGATGATACAGTGCCGCAGGATCAGGTTCAGGATCCAGTGCAGGCAGGATAGCAGCCGGGTTTGGTATCGTTCGGGCCATGGCTTGATGAGCAGGTCTGATATAGCCTGGTATGTGTCTTTTAGGGGATTGATAAAGGCGTGCAGGGTACAGAGCCTTCTATGGCGTATCTGACGCGGGAGTTCCAGTTACAGCACCCGCTGCTTTTTCAGGGAGAGGGTGGTCCACAGGCAGCTGAGAACTGGATAGAGAGTATGCAGATGATTTTCGAGCAGATCGAGATGCCTCCAGGGAACAGGGTCAAGATGACGACATACATGCTAAGAGGACCGGCGAAGCGTTGGTGGGATGTACAGGTTCAGGCTCGTAGGCATGAGGGACTGGCTTGGAAGGACTTCGAGGACAGGTTCTTTGAGCACTTCTATCCAGAGACACTAAAGGCAGAGAGAGCTCGGGAGTTCTTGAGTCTTCGGCAAGGGGATATGTCTGTCATGGACTACGCAACTACTTTCACAGAGTTGTCTCGCTTTGCACCTGGTATGGTGAGTGATGATGCAGCTAGGGTGAGGCGCTTCGAGGATGGATTACGACACACCATTCGGGTCCATGTGAACATCTTCAGGCTGGGTTCTTTCTCTGAGGCGGTGAATCAGGCACTCATAGCCAAGGGCAACGAGAGAGAAAAGTCTCGCTTGGGCAGGGCGACAGCTTCAGCTGATGGTTCAGACAGCAGGAAGTGAGGACGGGATGAGTTCCAACAGGGCAGTCAGGCTAGGGATTTAGCTAGACCACCTCGTGGTAGTTCTTCGGTGATTTTTTTCCAGTGTGGACAGTCGGGACATGTTCGGGCGTAGTGCGATAGGCCTCTGAAGGAGTGCTGAGTATGTGGACAGGATGAGCATCTGGAGAGGTTTTGCAGGAAACCTTCTCAGATAGCCGGCAGGCAGGGACCAAGATAGACTGTAGCATCAGGAGTTGGTTCAGGTTTGGTACCTGGAGAGGGTAGTCGAGGTTTAGCTGTGCACGGAGGTCATGACAGAGACAGTGGGACCCAGCTGAGGGGTCAGTGTCCGGTGACTCGAGCAGCATCGCAGGGAGGTTAGGCGTCAGGTAGCCGTGTTTTAGGCCAGGTGTACGCCGTGGAGCTTCCAGAGGCTGAGTAGGCTGGTGAACTGATGACGGTTAGAGGTACACCGTGGTGTGGTCGTGATCTCCATGTTTCCTTTTTGGTATGACCTGTAGAGGCGTGTCTGTTTTGAGTGCACGTGGTGCACAAGATCTGAGTGGACTGATTAGATGCTAGTCAGTGGGATTGGCATCATATCGGGTGTGTGATATATATATATATGTGTGTGTGTGTGTGTGTATGAGGTTTCGTGGGCATCAGGGCATCAAGGATGCGGGTTACTTGAGGTGTCGTGGGCATCGGGGCATCGTGGATGCGGGCTATTTGAGGTGCTAGGCGCCAGGACCTCGTAGAGGCGAACAATGATGCGGTGTGGGCTACGTTGAGTGTCGGGAGCAACACGTGAGCACCAATGAGGTTCAGGGGTGACGATGCATCACAGAAGGACTATGCGTCTGGAAAACATGTTAGTAAACCTTGGTTTCTTTTAGCTTTGTTGGTTGAGACCGAGTAGGCAATTCCTAAGGTGGAGAGCCCCTTGAGGAATTTAGCCAGAACCTTGGGACCGGGGTAGTCCATGTTGATTAACTGAGATGGGCATGTTTGGTTCCATCTCTGGGTTTTGTTCGGTAGCTCGGGGACGAGATACGTTAAGGTGGGGAGTTTGTAAGAACCCGGGTTTTTGGAAACGGGTCAAAATCCTGACCCTGTTTGAATTTTTGACTGGTTTCTGAGGAAACTGGAGAAAACGAGATGTTTCTGGAAATTTCCAGACTACATTCCATGTACTTTTAAGTACACGCCGTGTATATGTTAAGCAAGTGTTGGCCGTGTGCTCTCTGAGTACATGTCGTGTGATGACCGTGTAGAAATTTCTTATTACACGGTGTGTAGTTTTCAACACACTGTGTAACCCCGACCGTGTGGTGGCCATACATGGTGTGTGGGCCTGTTGGCCGGGTAGAACCAGGTATATGCCGTGTTCCCCTTGGACACGCCGTGTAGTCTAGCCGTGTATGAGGGATATACATGGCGTGTGGGTAAGTCAGAGAGATAGAGAATAGAAACTAA
Source organism: Viscum album (assembly GCA_963277665.1). Classification (NCBI taxonomy): domain Eukaryota; kingdom Viridiplantae; phylum Streptophyta; class Magnoliopsida; order Santalales; family Viscaceae; genus Viscum; species Viscum album. The sequence continues at coordinate 1,888,997,695 of OY728165.1, read as the reverse complement.
GTACATGCCGTGTACCCATAGGTACATGTCGTGTACTCATGTCGGTAGGTTTGGAAATTAATTCGGTAGAATTCAGCCATCATATGAACAGTTAAATGATATACACGGTGTGTAGTCCTAAAGTACACGCCGTGTAGTTTCTTTTTTTTTTTGCGTTAAAATGGGAAATAGCCTCGTTTTGAGGCAGAACACTCATATTTCGCCTGGTTTCATGAACCAAGTCAGTCGGGACTTTAATCCTTCCCTGGATCGCCGTCCTAAATCCATTCCAATCACAGATTAGTGCGTTGGAACCCCCTCGGTAAGGCCTCGATTCTTATTTGGTCGTTTGTCTGATTTTCATTCTTGAATGAGTTATAGGGGTTTGAACGGTATTGAATATTTTGTAGATTTACCGCATTTTAAACCAAACTGGCATCTGTTACTGGAGGAGTATCATTGTACGAGTCTTAGGTAGGTGGTGCATACCTCATTTTGTGTTTTTGTGGTTGTTTGGGTGACGCGGCCTTCGGCGCATTTTCGGGTATTTTGAGCGGGACCCGTTTTATTTGATATTTCATACTGAATTTCTTGTGGGACCTATGGGATGCCTTTGGGTATGCCCTGTTACCAGTTTGCGTGAGCGGGCCGGGTGAGGGGTCGTGGCTCATCGGGGCATTTTGGCCGGGGAACACCAAAATGGTTTTAATTGAAATATTAATGTGTTAAATTGTTTAGTTTAATTTATTAAAGTCTGTTTTAAATTGTTAGAGGCATTCAATACCTTAGTGCTGGTATGGGACAGCACCTTGCGTAGTGCAAATCAACTGTTTAGTATGTTTTTCCTGGTTATGTTTTCTGTTTAAATATGTTACATATGCAATTGTTGAATTGCATCTGTTGACCCATTGGGTTGTGTTGGGCTTGGCCCAGTTACGCTTGAGTGATGCTGATCACAGGTTGGGCTTGGCTCGGGTTACTTTGGGTGGTTTTGACCACAGGATTGGGCATCATGAACGTCGGCTTGAGGCAGTACGACTGTCAGGTTGGGCATGGCCCGGGTTACTTGGATAGCGAGGCCATCGGACTTGAGCGACATGGTCGCAGGGACACGAGGTGTCAGATGTTTTGGTGGCTTAGGTACTATTTTGGGGATTATTGCTCACCCGAAATTTGAGTAGTGTGCACACAGAGATACTTCGTGATGAGGTGGTTTTGACCACTCGTGTGGGTAGAGGCCCCCGTAGTTGCAGTTAAGTATTCTGGTTGGGGGTGCTTGTCGTAGAAAGCCACGTGGGAGGTGAGGAGCCTTCAGGGGATAGCTTGAGACACGAGGTGTCAGGAGTCACACGGTGCTGGGTTACTATTCTTGGGCGGGCCTTCGGGACGTCGGTACTTGAGACACGAGATGTCAGGAGGCACAGGGTGCCGGGTTACTATCCTTGGGCATGCCTTTGGGACATCGGTACATGAGACACGAGCTTTCAGGTGGCACATGGTGTCGGGTTACACGACAGAGATTTTGGCATTGGCCGAAGTAGGTGATAGTCCATGGTGGCTGTTGAGCACCAGTGGAGTTTGTGTTTACTTGTGCATAGTAATGTTTACTTCTTTCCTTGTAATGCATGACTGCTTAAACACATATATTTGGTACGCACCGTTGGGTGGTATCCTACTGAGATTTGTCTCACACCCTGCACGGGCCCTTCGGGATGCATGCAGACTTTATGGATTTACGTACAAGAAAGATGCCAGCTTCATAAGCTGGGCTACGTTAGTTATTTCATGGAGATGGTATGGACCTTGAGGTCATGCCTAGCTGGGTTTACTTTGTTTTTTTTACTTTTCTGTATCGGCATGCTTACTTGTTGTAGCTATACTATTGGTTAGCCATTGACGCCCTCTTTATATTCAGTTGAGTATGACCTGCTTTGGATGCATGTTTTATTGTTCAGTAGTAGTTACATGTTATTAGCATGCTGTTGTGTTTACTTCCACTGTTGTTGTTTATATTTATTGCCTCCGCTGTTTATCTATATTGATTATTCTTCTGCTCTGTGGGTCTGGTTCGAGTCTGCTGAGTCTTTCTTTCCACTGCATCTTTACTATTATACTTGGACCAGTAACCTTATTATGATCCTTCGAGAGGGTATAGCCTCCCCACTATACCTAACAGACCCTCGCTGCTAGTCGGTAGCCTTTGGCGTTCAGGGGAGGTGCACCTAAGGTAGTGACACCCGACCCATTTGGCACCATTCGGGTGGCTGGCTGGGTTCGGGGCGTTGCGGTTATAGAAATAGGAGATTCACCATACGCCGGAAGGTGGTTCTGAAACCAAGTACGTTTAGGGGTCTTCTGGGGATGTTTAGTACCACCCATGGTTACTGGATTATTTACATTGATTGTTTAGTTTACATTTCACTAGTTTATTTTTAGTTTACACATTTTATTTATTTTACTCTGGCCCAGTTTTGGTACATTCTATTTTAGATTTTATTTATAGAATGACAAATGATTTTGGAAATGGTATGTAGCGTGTGTTGGGTTTTAAATGGGAAAAAAACATTATTTACTTTAAAATGTGAAAACCCTACTTTTATATTTGTATTTCAAACTTGTTTCATTGGATTGTCTTGGGAAAGGTAATTCTTGGATTTCGTGGTTATTTTTGGCATCCCTACTGAGCATCTCGGTACTCACGCCTATCATATTCTTTCAGTTGCAGGTTTAGTTCTTCTTCAGGTTTCTGGTTCAGCTTCTCAGTGTTTGAGCAGGCTTGAATCTGAGTTGGGTGGTGACCTAGAAGGTCATAAGGAGCTATGTTCAGTTTTTATTTTCTTTTCGCTGCTAGTTTTCATTTTTATCGTTATTTATGTTTATCTATTTATCTTTTGGTAATGGGAAAAATAATTCCCAACAGTTAAATTTTGATGCCTGACACTGGTTGTCAGCCCGTGGGGATCGGGAATTCCCTTCGGGCCATGTCGCGGACTGGCTCAGGTGACCGGTTCCGGGTAGACCTGGGTTGGTTCATGATAAAATGGTATCAGAGGAGGTTCTTGTTATTTGGGGTGTTTGATAGATGTAGAATATGACTGTTAGGACTCAAGAGGTAGGTACGGGAAGGACATCGTGAACCCTCACCCGTTCCAAACCTCGAGTCTCCATGGGTAGTCCGGGAATCGAGCCTTTGTTTCATTCTGGTTTGTTTTAGATTAAGGGATGACAACGGAGGCAAGCCGTTGTTACATCATGATTTCACATGGAGTAGTGACCCATTTAGAGTACGAATACATGGGTTAAGTTCCTCTTAGTTGTTGATTATTACTTGGGGCATGACCCACTACCGTGTCTCTAGGTGAAGCATGACCACTAGTCCCTCACTCTGGTAGTTTGATGCAAGTTAGATGTCACCTTGGTTCTGATTGGTGTGAGTGTGCTCTTGAAAATGAAAAAGGGGTTTTGAAATGAAAATTATTTCTTTTAAATGAATTTAAATTTGTGAAATGGGATTTAAAATTGAATGCTCTTGGTCAAAAAAAAATCGGGTGTTTGCTTGGAACTGGTAGAGATATGGTTTGGGTGCAACCTTAGGAACTCCTTATGAATGTTTGAACATGTGAGGGAATGCATGGGAAGTGCACGTTCGTGCATATGGATAAAAGCGGATGAAGACATGTTCAGCGATTCATGGGATTTCTAGAGTGTGTACTTGGAATTAAAGGCTTGACTTTGTTTTTCTAAAGTAATTTTAAAAAGGGAAAATGATTTTTGGAAAATTGAATTTAGTTTTAAAAGTGGGTTTGGTATTTGGGAAGTGGCCTTGAAGAAAGGTGGTTTTGAAATTTAAAATGAAAAAGGAATTTTTTTTGTTGTATATGTTTGGTTTTTGAAATGGTTGTTTTTGGATGAAAGCGTTTTCATTGATATTGCTTCGTCTTGATATTGGTTTTGGCTCTGTTTTTTTTATGTTGTTCAAAAAATGCCACCCAGAAAGGTCAGCAAGGTTTTTGATAAGTCATGCCTAGTTTTGGTTCTTCTTGGACATTTCCTATCCTTCATGGTGAATGGGGTCCGTTAGAAGAATAATAGTGGCTTGAAGAGGTCGAACGTGTCTTCAGGGTATTGGGAACTCCCGAAGCTATCAGAGTGTGTGCTGTTTTGGGTTTGTTTGAAGGTCCAGCTCTGGATGAATGAGAGTTGGCTACCCCACCATCAATGCAAGTTGGGATGACATGGTATGTCTTTAAATATATCTTTGTTCGATGGTTTATACCTAAAGAGGTTAAGATGAAGATAATGGAAGAGCTAATGCGCATTAAACAAGGAAAACAGATGGTGAAGACTTATGTTGAAAATTTCAGGGAGCTTGTGTCCTTTTCTCCATAGGTAGCATCACAGGATATAATGAAGACTTCTCTTTTCATCGGGGGTTTTTGTATAGAGATCAAGGAGCAGGTCCTTCCTTCTAAGGACCTTCATTTCGAGAAGCTGGTGGATGAGGCATTCTTAGCTGAGTTGGTCTCTGGAGCGTAGATGGTTGGAAAACCAGCGTATCCAGTTTCTCATGAAGGTTCTCTATCTGGAGAGAAAGGTGTGCTAGAGAGACCTATTTCTAAAGAGTCATCTTCAATGGTTTTGGCTTCCAGTTCATTAGACCGTTCAGTGGTGTGCCGCTAGTGTGGCCAGTTTGGGCACGTAAAGATGCCATGTCGCATCCCTCCGAAGACATGCCATCATTGCAGATGTCTGGGTCATCTAGAGAAGTTTTGTAGGATGCGTCGCCTAAAGAAGATGTTGTGATCGAGGGATTCCTATGCCTAACTGTTAGGCAAGAGATGCTTCAGCCATCAGAGCCCCAGCCACAGGTCTTGGGTTGAAGCCCGCGCACAGTCGGGAGTTGTTGAGGGTGTGGAGCCTCTGTTCGGGTTTCATGTTCCGTGTTGGCAGTGGAACATTTAAAGTTTTTTTCGTTATTGTTTTTCTGCTATTAATGTTATGAAATTTTTGTGGGTTCATTATTTCATCATGGAGTTATAACAGACATGTCTATTGTAATCCAAACAGTTTTGTTTTTCTGATCATGGTTTTCTGAATCGTGCGCTTTTATTAAAAGTGTGCTTGACTCCTGTATGGATTGATCTTGGTTTATCGGTGTTCGTTTGGAGATGTAAGTTCTTGCGAAGGAGTTAAGGCTTTTGGTTATACTCAGGTTCTCTGTTTGAGTTATGTTCTCCTTAGGGGGGTTTTCTCCAGTATTTAGGGTTTTTGGTCTGGGTTGAGAGTTCCAAGTTTCAGCGGAGGTGTTGTTTCACTCATGATATAGAAGTTAGTTTGGATCAGTTTGAAGTTCCCGCGACAACCCCCCTTCCCAGAATGGTATGTTTGAGTGTTAAATTTCAGCACCAGTTGAGTTCTTGTGGTGGGGAGAACCCTCTCGTGTTCTCTCATTTTCTTGTGTTGTGGCGCCTTTTGGTTTCAGTCGGGCATTGAATCTTGTTTTGTCTATTTTTCGGACGGGTGACTTTATGGGGGCAGAAAGTGTCTGCGGTGGGGAGAATTGTCACACCCCAACTTTTATGTTCATTTTTATTTTATTATTTCTTGGTTCTGAGCCATCTATCCAACATCCAGTATGGGACTTGACTTAAAATTTTCAGTGTTAAATGACTTTACTGGGTTTCTGACCCGTGTGTGGTCACTGTACGGTGGGCCGTAGCTGCGCGGTCAGCTCGAGTGTCGTGCAAACACCTGACGATTAAAATAAATAAATATTTATTTAAATAAAGTGAGTTAAATGTTTAAAGTGTAATAATAATATTATTATTATGTAATTAATAATAATATTATTAGTGAGGTGTTATTGTCATTATTATTTTTATTTCTATTATTATTATTATTATTATTATTGTTATTATTATTATTATTATTATAACTTTTACTATTATTATCTTTAATAATGTTATTCTTATTATTTCTAGTATTATTATTATTATTACTGTTATAATAGAAAAAAATAATTAATCTAACCCTAGACTACCCCGACAGCCCCCCCCCCCCCTTCCCCTTACCCTCGTTGCGCATAGGCCCATTCTGCGCACACCGCCTCCTCCCTCTACACACGCCAGCTCCGCCCTCGACCCCAGGCTCTGGTGTGTCTCCAACGCCTCCTGTGCTCTTCTGTAGCCGCCCTGCTCCCCGTGCCAGCATCTGCTCACCTCCAGCCGACCCACCAGCCTCCTTCCAAAGCCCTGACTTCTTCTAGTCTCCCTTCCACCCCCAACCCTCTGTCGCGCCTCTGGCCAGCAGAATCGAACCCCCCCTGCTCATGTGGTTTTCGGCGAACCTGAATCCCCCTATCCAGCAGTCCTATGGTGAACCCGACCTCACATTTGGTAATACTCTTCCTATTTATGATGTTTTTATTTAAGTTGGCCAAACCCCAACATTTCAAGTGTTGATTGGCACATTTGGCTAGTGTTTTTAGGTGTGCGGTCAGTCCGTAGAAGGTTGTTATTCCCTCCACTAAAGCGGTGTCGCGGTCACACGACTTTGAGGTGGGTGGTTTCTGAATTTTTCCTTTCCCACATAGCTCATGACACATGCGTGCTTTAATTAATTTTTGAAATATCTTTTGCACCTCCATATGTATAGTACTTAGTTTTTTGCAATGATTTTTTGTTGGTTAAAATTGTTTATAATAGTTTTGAAATAAGTCTTGAATTGTGTGTAGGTAATTCTGTATATAAATGTTATTCAATGAACTAGTTTTTCTTGTTTAATTGATTTAGCATGTTTGTTAATTAATTTTTTTGCTCAGAATTGTGTTTATTTAATAAATTATTTTACCTTCATAATTAATTTAGAGTGTTTGTGAATAATTAATTTGGTGAGAAATTAGTTTTAAAAAGGAATTTAGTTTGCGTCTGATATTTGTAGCATGTTTATAAAAAAAAGGTTGGTTCTGATAAAAACCCATCTTGTGCTATTTAATGACTTTTCATGAATTGTGCAATTTGTTTATTCAACTATGAAAGTGGTGCGTGTTGTGTTTTGGTATGGTGTTGGTGTGCGTTTAATTAAAAAAGGGGTTTTTGAGTGGGGGTTCAGCGTGTAAAGCCTTGTGATACCCTTTTTCGAATTGTTTTATAAAAAAATTTACATGGTTTATCAAATCATATCAATGGTGCGAAATATGTTTGGAGACTTTTTTTGTGTGTGTTTGGGTTTGGTTTAAAATTGAATGGTAATTTTTTAAAAATGATTCTTGCTTTCTAAATGGCTTTGGGTTCTTTGTGTAGTTTCTGAAATGGCTTGAAATGAAGTCTTTGAGTATATGAACATTTGACATTGGAAATGAAAAAGTGGTTTTTGTGTGATATTTTGGTTAATGTTTTTGGTTATGTAAATCCAATGGTCTGTTTGGCAACACTTGTGTTTTCAAATAAGTGATTTAATTGTTTAAGTAACGCTACGACCCATTTGGCACCTCCAACTCAAATGATGATATTTGTATTCACTTTTAAAAAAATATTGTGTGTTTTTCATTTAGATTGTGAAACATTTTACTAAAAATGCATTGGAGACTTTGGTCTTAAAGGCCCGTTTGGCTATTCCGACTTATGGGTGGAGTTGTGTTAACTATTAGAATGGTTTGTGTTTGGAAATAGTGTGTGCCTGTTTGGAACTTTAAATGTTTTTAGAATAATGATTTCGACATGGATGTGTCATGATAACCCATTTGGCACTTTCATCTTTAATGTAATGTTTATGTTGACTATTTTAAATGATAAAATTTTGATTATTGTATGCCCATTTAACAACTTTAGTATTTTAAGAAAAGGTTTCAAATGGTTTTAATGTTTTGCATGGTATGACGGCCCGGTTGGCATTTTGTTAAAGTGAGATGACTGAATGTGTACATGAGGCACTTCTGTCTAGTGTAACCCTTTATGGGTGAACGTATAGGAAGCGTCCGTGTTTGGGAAGGCAAGTGCGGTGAGATGAGTCATGCATTCGAGGGCCTTCCTACCTACATAGTATTATTATAACCACCATGGGTTCCTAGGCATCTTTTAGATGATCGAGTGATGATTGTTGATCAACCCTGATTAGACGGGTTGGTACCCCCTGGATTTGTTGTTAGGACGGGTGGGCATTGCCACTAGATTGGTCAGTTTAGGGAAGCCAGTTGGTTATAGACATAGGATCTTCACCATACACCGGAAGGTGGTTCTAAAACTGAGTATGTTTAGGGGTCTTCTAGGGATGTTTAGGATCACCCATGGTTACTGGATTATTTACATTGCTTGTTTACTTTACATTGCACTAGTTTATTTTTAGTTTGCACATTTTATTTGTTTTACTCTGGCCTAGTTTTAGTACATTCTATTTTGGATTTTATTTATAGAATGAAAAATGATTTTTGGAAATGGTATGTAGCGTGTGTTGGGTTTTAAATGGGAAAAAAAACATTATTTACTTTAAAATGTGAAAACCCTAATTTTATATTTGTATTTCAAACTTGTGTCATTGGATTATTTTGGGAAAGGGAATGCTTGGATTCTGTGGTTATTTTTGGCATACCTACTGAGCATCTCAGTGCTCATGCCTATCATATTCTTTTTATTCCAGGTTCAGTTCTTATTCAGGTTTATGGTTTAGCTGCTTAGTGTTGGAGCAGGCTTGAATCTGAGTTAGGTGGTGACCTAGAAGGTCACAAGGAGGTATGTTCAGTTTTTATTTTCTTTCCGCTACTAGTTTTCATTTTTATTGTCAGTTCTGTTTATTTGTTTATCTTTTTTTCATGGTCCAAATCGTTCCCAATGGTTAAATTTTGATGCCTGACACTGGTTGTCAGCCTGTGGGGATCGGGAACGCCCTTCGAGCCATGTCATGGACCGGCTCGGGTGACCGGTTCAGGGTCGACCTGGGGTGGTTCGTGACAAAGCAGGAGGGTACAAATTTTATGTAGCCAATGGTGATGACTCCTCTTCTTGTCAAGCGTGTGAGAGAGTCTTAGCTGGGAGACATCGATTGTGAGTTCTTGTGTGACCAGATATCCATGGGGGATGCACCAGATGTATATTCTAAAGGAGGGAATCATGTCATCTATTTACAGGGATAGATGTTGGTCCCAGTCACAATGAGGGAAAAATTGATGTGAGATTTCCACACTTCTCCCCTAGTTGTACATCTCGGTGTGAGGAAGATGTACAGAGACCTTTAGTGGCATTTTTGGTGGTCCAGCATGAGATGAAGTGTAGATGAGTTCATCTATAGTTGCATCACCTGTTAGCGGGTGAAGTCTGAGCACCAAGTTTCAGAAGGTTTGTTTCATCCCCCTGAGATCCTAGAGTGGAAGTGGGATGGCATATACATGGACTTTATGACAGGAATTCCATGTACAATGAAGGGATATGACATCATCTGGGTGATAGTTAACCAACTCATGAAGTCAACGCACTTCCTTGCTATCGGGGAGCATATTTTGGTAGAGAGTTTGGGGAATTTGTACATGCGAGATATCATTTTACTTCATGGGGTGCCCTTGAAGATCGTCTTTGATCGTGACGTGTGTTTTAGGTCATGATTGTGGATAGGCCTACATGAGGCATTCAAGACCCAAATGAGGATGAGTACAACTTTCCACCCCCAAACTGATGGGAAGAATGAGCACACTATACAGGTGTTGGATGATATGTTGAGGGCTTGCATGTTAGACTTCAGAAAATTATATAATGATCATTTTCCCTTGGTAGAGTTTTCATACAACAACAGCTACCACTTTACTATTGGCATGACACATTTTGAGGCCCTGTACGGGAGACCCTGCAGATCACCCTTGTGTTAGATAGAGATTAGATAAAAATCTATTGTAGGCCCATAGTTAGTATAGGTGATGACAGATAAGGTCCAGGTCATCCGTGAGTAGATGAGGATGTCCCAGAGAAGATAGAAATCATTCGCAGATCGTCGTCATAGGCCCTTGTAATTTGAGCAGGGAGACCACATTTTACTAATAGTCTCCCTATAAAGAATATTGCGAAGGTTTGGCCTAGGAGGAAAGCTATCCTAGAGGTTCATTGGGTCATTCAAGATCATGCAGAGGGTTGGAGAGGTTGCTTACCACCTCACTCTACCCCCACAGCTGGAACGGGTGCACGACGTCTTCTACGTGTCGTAGCTGAGGAGATACGTACATGAACCTAAACACATTATCGATTGGAGCGAGCTAGACATCGAGGATGGATCCACCTTTGTAGAGCACCTAATGGTGATCGAGGATTGACAGGAGAGGACCATAAATGGATGGACCATTCCCTTAGTTCACGTGTTGTGGTAGCATGGGAACATGTAGGAGAGCTCCTGGGAATAGGAGAGCCAGATGATATCTCAGTATCTCGAGTTGTTTGTTTAGTTTTTCTTTTTAGAGATGAAAATATTGATGGAGATAATGATGTAGAGACCCAGGTTTTTCCTTGTAATACTTTGAAATATTTCTATATATTTTTTTAGAGCTAGGTACTGAAATGGCATGCAATTCCAAGTCCCGATGTGCCCAGAATTAATTTTATAAAAATATTAAATATATTTTATATTACGCATGCATAGTTTCCTAAAGAAAATTGGATAACTCTTAAATAGAAGCTTGGATCATAAAGCTATGACAATGGTTGAGTTCGGAACACCTTTTCTACCCTAGGCGTGACCTAAAATAGGTCAGCGTGGGGCATTCAGATACCTTTCCCATTAGTGGTACTTTCTATGGATAAATCAATTAATTATTTCATTTTAACCTAAATAAAATTCTATAAGATTAATTTCATGGAGAATTCTCCAGGGTTAACTGTATAAACCTTGGGAGGATTCCAGAGCTTCTCCATCATCTTTGTTGGTGAATCACCTCGGATGATGACAAAATGTTGTATCAGAGAATATTGGGATGCAACTAATGCAACAACTTTCTTTGATCATTGGTGAGCACATTCTTCGATGACAAACAATACAATCTCCAAGTAGGATTAATCAATTCATGGTTTATTCCCTTTTTGATTAAATTGATTGATCATATCAATCTCTATCTTGGATATGCATTCAGGTATTAATTAAATTGATTTATTTTAGTTGTTTTCTAACCCCAGATCCATGTTCTTGATCTTTGGCCAAGAACACTTGGAAACAATTGATTAAAAAAAATTCTTGTGACTTTCTCTCACAATTGCTTCGCATTCTTCACCAGTTGGACCTCGTGGCCCCGGTTCAACATTGTCGGGCAGTACCAAGCCCGATCGGACCCTCGGAATCATGAAAAAATGACGAATGAGGCATAGATCGGTAAAATAAGGTTAGATCTGTGATCATTGCAGGTTGTGGATGTTTGTTTCAATGATAAGAGGCTAGATCTTCAAGGTCAGAGGAACTCGTGTCGTGCGATATGTGTGATGAACCACTAATGATTGATGGAATCCGATTTCCGATGAATGATAGCCGAAAACAATGAAAGTCACCTAGATTCGATGATTTCATGTGGTAACAAGGTGGGATCTATGGCAGAACAGCCTGAATCATGGCACAAGAAGCAGATCTGAGAATCTGTAGAAAACCTAACTACACGTCATGTACCATGATGAACAAGTCGATCCCCCTAGCTAAGACGGCTAAGGTTTATGAAATCTATAAATATGGAATGATGTGTATCCCTCCTACACATTGTGTACCTCATCCTATGATGGACAATCCTTGTGGTGTATCACACGGGTGGGATCCTATTTTGAAGTACATAGCTAGGAACATTGACGTGTACCGAAGTACACGGGCACAGGGTCAAGTACACGGACGCGACCAAGCACACGGGCGGGACCCCTAGCAGTAAGGTCACACCATGTACTCCCCTCACACATTGTGTAACCATACACAGTCGGTGAGTTGTGTACCTACATAGAAATTACTAGGTGAAGGAGTGGGACCAAATGTTATCTGGCTCCCCCACGTCGTGCACCCCTTGGTTCCTTTTGAGGAAACTTCGACCTTCCTTATCTCCTTTGTTTGAACTCGGATTTTAGCCTATTAGTAGCCTATCCTAAGTGTTTTTCATGTAGAATGTGATGGTTCCCTCTGTTGTGGATTTTGAGATATAATGAAAAAAAATGGTCATAAAGATCGGTTAGATGATGCTTGATGATGATAGTGATCGCGCAGGATCACCAGAAGCATCCCGAGTGGAACCCTCCGATAGAGCTGGGAAATGGGTCCTCAATGACTTTTGAGTGGAACCCTCTTGTAAAGATGGGTAGTGGGTCCTCGATGATTTCTAACTTGAACCCTTCAGTAGAGCTAGGCAGTGAGTCCTCAACGACTTCCAAGTGGAACCCTCCAGTAGAGCTTAGTAGTGGGTCCTTGATGACTTATAGAGTGGAACCCTCCAACTGGGTTGTGCATGGGTCTTTTACCACCAGAGTGGAACCCTCTTGTTGGGTAGGGCATGGGTCCTCTACCACTAGAGTGGAACCCTCCTGTTGGGCAAGGCATGGGTCCTCTATCGACTATTCAGAGTGGAACACTCTCATTATATAGGGAATGGGTCCTCTACCTAGAGTTTATGGCCCCTCAACTGTGCAGTGTAATGATGAGGCATTGATTGACTTGGATAGTTACTTCTGAGCAAACACATGAGATGTTGGGAATCGTTGATGGAATTTTGGAACTGTTGGAGACACTTATTCCTGGGCTGAGCTATGAGATGGATATCTCCTTTCTCTCATGTTTGGGATTCTTTTGACTAGCCATATATATATATATGCACACACTTCTGTATCCATATCTTTGGATTTGGTTACTCTTTTTCCATGAGATGCGAAGATGTGTGGGTTATGCCATGTGATTTCCATGTTTATCATCTCATGGTTGGATGAGTCTGCTCTCCTGCTAGGGGTGGAAAAGACTCGACATGTAGTTTATCTACTCACTATATTGAGCCCCCTGTGCTTGGATGGGGTTACTCTTTCTCTTTATTTGGGTTGAGTTACACTTGTGTACTATCCACTGTCTTTCTATTCCTTTTGTATCTCTTACCGATCCCCCTTTAGCTTTCAGGGCCTCCTACTAGGTATGTATATACTCACCCCTACATGGGTTTTTCCCGCACATTTCATGTCTAATAAAGATGGTGGATAGTTCGGCGGTGACTTCAGAGGAGCTTAAGGATACTGGGTATAGTGGACCGTGTATGGTGGTCATAGCTTGAAGATCAGGAGATGGGCTCTCTCAGCAGTTTTACTTTTCCAATTTTGTCAGGTTGGGACACTTTTCTAGTTGGGAGTGTATTTTTCCCCTTTACTTTTCAATTTTCACTATCATACATTTGCACACCCTAAAGGTTTTTCATGCTTGGTTTACTTTATAATTGTTGTATCTTCCTTTATTTTATTCCTATGCACTTTTTCATTGAGATGGTCGGGTGTGTGCGTACAAATACTTAGGAAAAGGCCTCCCATTTAGGATATGTCTTTCGGCGCTTGTTGCCACCCCATGGCCTATGGAGGTGGGTTTGGGGTAGTTGCGGCTTGAGCCCCGACTTGGGTTGGGTCATGACAGATTAGGTCATCCTAGTTCAAGAATGATGCCAAAAATAATTGAAAGTTCTCATGGACATTCAATAAAGGTCTAGAAGATCTCTCCACTAAGAAAAAATCCATGCAAGCCTTTTTTCACTTGGAAAGCTGATTGTGAGACCATCTCTAGCTAAAATTAAGGATAAAATGTCAGTCTTTCTTTAACAGATTCAAGGGGATATATGTGGACCAATTCATCCATCATGTGGGCCATTTAAATATTTTATGGTATTAATTGATGCATCTAGCATATGGTCACATGTATGTTTGCTCTCAACACACAATGTAGCATTTTCCTGATTTCGTGCTCAAATAATTAAATTCAGAGCACAATTCCCTGATTATCTCATCATGAAAGTAATGCTTGATAATATTAGAGAATTTACCTCTCAAGCTTTCAATGATTTTTGTATGGAAATGGGGATTACTGTGGAGCATCCAGTCACCCATGTGCATACACAAAATGGTTTATTTAAATCACTGATAACATGCCTCCAACTTATTGTTAGACTATTAATAATGAGAACAAAGCTATCAAGCTTCATATAGGGTCATGCAATATTGCATGATTCAACATTAATTCGCATCAAACCAAGTGCATATCATAAGCACTCACCACTCCAATTGGATTTTGTATAAGAGTCTGACATCTCTCACTTAAGAATCTTTGGTTGTGTAGTATATGTACCAATTGCTCCCCCATAACGTACAAAGATAGGACCTCAAAGGAGGTTAGGAATATATGTAGGATATGAATCCCCATCCATCATCAGATATCTTGAACCACAAATCGGTGATGTATTTACATCATATTTTACGGATTGTCACTTCAATGAAGAAGTATTTCTAGAATTAGGGGGAGAATAGAAACAAAGGGAGAAGATTCCCTGGAATGTGCAAACGTTATCTTTTCTCGATCCTCCCACCCGGTAATGTGAGATGGAAGTGAAAATTATTTTACATTTTCAAGAACTAGAAAATCAATTGCTCGATGCATTTTCTAATTCAAATGGCGTGACTAAATCACACATACCAGCTGTAAATGTACCGCTTAGAATTGATGTCCTAAGTACACAATTAATTAATGATGTTACAGAAATCTCAAAACCACTCCTGAAGCATAGAAGACCAATTGGTGCTAAGGATAGAAATCCTCATAAAACAAAAGGAGTGAGTATAATTCAAAACTCCATTGTAGAGGTGTATGTTCCAGAAGAAACATGTAATTTAAGTGTTCTTAAAGAAACACATGATGAGAATCATAATGAGAATTCACATGATATAGAAAACCTTGAAGGTTTTGAAAATAATGAAATCTCTCTTAATAATTCCACTATAGGTAATATATGGAATTGAAGTATTGTGGAAAATATTGATGAAATATTTTTATATTCTATGTCACATGATATAGAAAATGAAGACCCTAAACCAAGGTCTGTTATAGAATGTAAAAAATGACCCGATTGGAATAAATGGAAAGACACAATGCAAGTTGAATTAAATTCACTTAATAGGTGAAGGGTTTTTTGACATATCATGCTCACACCAGAAGTTGTGAAGCCTGTTGGATATAAATGAGTTTTTGTGTGTAAGCATAATGAGAAAAATGAGATTTTAAGATACAAAGCTCATCTTGTCAAACAAGGTTTTTCTCAGAGATCCGGAATTGATTATGAGGAGACATATTATTGTGTTATGGATGCTATTATTTTCGATATCTAATCAGCATTTTAGTAGCTGAGAAGGCTAATATGCATCTTATGAATGTTGTTACAACTTATTTATATGGGTCACTTGATAGTAGTGTATATATGAGAATCCTTAAAGGATTCAAAATACCTGAAGTATTGGAATCAAAACCCAAAGACCTATATTCAATTAAATTATAGAAATCTGTGTATAGATTAAAACAATATGGGCGTATGTGGTATAATTGTTTGAGCGAATATTTGTTAAATAAAGGGTATGTAAATAGCCTCATATACCCATGTGTTTTTATTAAGCAAACAACATTTGGTTATGCAATCAGTGTTGTTTATGCTAATGATTTAAATATCATCGGAACTCCAGAGGAGATCAATAAAGCAATGAAAAACTTAAAAGATGAATTTGAAATGAAAGATCTGGGAGAAACCAAGTATTGTCTTGGATTACAAATTGAACATATGTCAAGCTGTATATTTTTACATCATTCAAATTACACTAAAAAGGTCTTAAAATGCTTTAATATGAATAAAGTGAATCCTTTTAATACTTCAATGGTTATTCGGTCTTTAAATGTCGAGAAAGAACAATTTTGACCTTGTGAAGAAAATGAGGAGTTGGTTGGTCCAGAAGTACCATACATCAGTGATATCGGAGCACTAATGTATTTTGTTAATTATACTCATCCTGATATATCTTTTTCTACTAATTTATTGGCAAGATTTAGTTCAGCTCCTACACGAAGACACTTGAATGAAATTAAACATATTTTTCGTTATCTTTGTGGCACTATTGATTTGAGTTTATTCTATTCTAACAAATTAGAAAATAAGATGGTTGATTTTGCAAATACAGGTTATTTATCTTATCTACACAATGTGTGATCACAAATTGATTATGTGTTCACAGTTGGAGGTACTGCCATATCTTAGAGATCACAAAAGTTGACACTTGTTGCAACATATTCAAATCATGCAGAAATAATAGCATTACACGAAACATGTCGATAATGTGTTTTGTTGCGGTCTATGACTCAACACATTCGAGCGGCAAGTGGATTGTTTATCGATTGTAACTCATCAATATTATTCAAAGATAATATTGTGTGCATCACACAATTAAAGGAAGACTTCATCAAGAATGATCGGACAAAACACATACCATCGAAAATTTTCTCCTTTACACAAGAGTCAATGAAGAATGAAGATATCAAAATGCAATATGTTTGATCCAGCGACAACATTGCTGATTTATTTACAAAGATGCCATTAATCGTTATCTTTAGAAAGCTTGTACAAGATATATGGATGCGTAGATTACAAAGTTTGTAATGTAAAGTAACTTTCAGGAGGAGTCTACATGACTGTACTCTTTTCCTTATTTCAGTTTTTATCCTAATGAGGTTTTCTGAAAAAGGTTTTTAATGAGTCGTTATCAAAACACGTATGACATTGATAGGGGTGTTCATCCCAATGAGGAGTGTTAGACAACCACTAGAAATGACAGTTGCAACTCTTCAACGAGGGTGGGACGCCCGCCCTCACCTGCCATGTTGCACACTGCCTATAAAAGGGCAGTGTACCCCCTCTAGAGATGCATCGTTGATAGGAGGGAGATACCAGAAGTATCAATAAAATTTTTATTCTTCCTTTCGACTCATGTTTCTCCACTATTCAAATTTTACTTATTTCAATTTTTGTTTTCACAACAATTTTTTATTTATAGTTATTTTTTTAAAAAAAATCTATTAGGGGGATACTAAAAAAAATACAAATGTTCGGATTATTTATATATCAATTTATCCCGTGGTATAAAAAGCTATAACAACATTAATTTCCAATTTACTGATACCGTTAGCGGATTCCCTTTTGGCAGGGGTGGGTGGGAAGCGGGTCACCGGATCAAAATTAAAAAAAAAAAACCAAAATAATAATATATTTAGTGTTTCTAATTTAATAATAAATGACGCGTGATGATGCCTGCAAATTTTATCCGTACTCCAACTTTCCGAGATGCTGCGTTCACTCCTTAGACGGCAAGCCAGAATCGGTTCGCTCGCAGCCTCTGCAATCGACCGTCGTCTTTCTGGTTCAACGGATTCGCTACATAAAAGCGAAGCCGCGACGACGGACCAGAACTAGGAATCAACCAAATTCAAAACCGTGGGTTGCAGCGTTCCTACGGTCTCCCGCTTCTAACTAATCATAGTTTAAAATGGAGTACGTTTAATTTCTTTATTCGTTTTTTAGGGTGGTGTTCGTCCTATCCTTCGAAGCTGGCGTTAAAACCTTAGGGGTAATGTCGTTCAAGGATCAAAACAAGGGCTTAATTTCAGTTAAGAATCAGCTACTTTTGAAATCAAAGCAAAATATAATTTAATTTGAAAATTATAATGTTTTTGCTCCTCAGTTCACATTTTACGGCGCGAAAGCTTCGGGTTGGACTCTATTAAGCTGCTGTCATCCGTATAGATATTTGAAATTTCTGACAGTAGGGGCTCCTATCTGGGGTGGGACGGTTTCTGTTTTCCGGCAACGCATCCTCGCCGCGTGGGCGGCCGGAAAGTCGCCTTTGCGAGCTTCCTAAAACATAACTTAGGGTTTTTAAGGTGGTGGTGCGGGGTGGCCGTCACCCTCGTTGTCGTGGCTTTCACCTTCCCCGCCGCCGCCGCCGCCGCCGCCGTCTCCGTCTCCGTCGCTGTCGTTGCTATCGCCGTCGCCGTCTCCGTTGCTGTCGTTGCTATCGCCGTCCCCTCTGATCATGACAGGGAAGTGTCGGGTACGCTCATTAACGTGGGTACTAGAATGGGGAAACTAATGGGGTCCGTGGGGGCGAAGCATTAATTGCAACCTTAAGTAGCCGTTTCCTTTTTATTTAATACTCTGAACGAGAGATAAAAAACTCCTCCGCTATTGGCATCTTGCAGTCCCCTTCCCTGGACTCCGTTCATATATGATATCCTGTTGAGGTCTCTTCCTTGTTAAAGCTTCATCCTCCTCATTTTCTCCGCCTCTTCCCGTCCTTTGGCATGCTGTCTGGGGTTCTGTCTCCCTCGTAATTCATTTCATGTTTGTGTGCTTTCCGGGCTCCTCTTTTTTTAGTTACGGTGCGCTTATCCCGGAAGTTAGGTACCCCTTTTCATTGTTTTGTTTAATTGCACGCATAAATTTGGTTTTGATTTTGTGATACAATTTTAGTTTTGAGCTCTGTTCTTTATTAAAATTCTGCAGTTTTCTCTTGGCCGGGTCCCTTATTCTGTGGTTTTTTGGGCTTCTTTTGTGTTGCACAACCAAGCTGATGCCCTGATCCTTTTCGGGGTTTTCTCCACAGTCCATTGGTGGAAGAAGCCTCGTTTCTTTAACTTGTATGGGTCTGTTGTAATAATCAGTGGAAAATAAAGATTAATGGTTTCTTTGAGGCTGTTTGGAAGATTACCTCTTTTGAGTGAGATTTCACGATTTCCCCAACCTTAACTAACTGCGAGACTGATCCTCTCCGGGGTTTATCATGCACACTGAGCCCAATATATATATTGGTCGATTATTAACTCTTTTGGTAGTTTTATGGATTGCTTTTAAGGTTCTGATTTTGTTCTATAGATAAGGAGGCTCCCTTTGATAGTATTTATTGAAAACTGCTTACAGCAATTATCACTTATGAAGAGTAGTTTGAAAAAATAAGCCGTGTTTTTTTTGCTTCTGAAACACACTCTAGTGGAAGTAAAGCACCTTTTCAATAGGCAATCCGGAAGTGATAAGTTCTGTAAGTAGTTTTCAATTAGTGATGTTAGATGGAACCTTAGGATTCCATACAGGCCAGTGGATTGTGAACTAGTAATGTTTTTTACCTGTTATCAGAGGAAGAACATGGGACCTCATTTTTCTTCTGTCTGTTTCACTAACAATTTAGAAATTTCTTCTTTTTAACTTTATCATTTCCCCCCCATTTCGTTTATGTTCAGTTTTCTTGTTTTGTTCTTGCTTTTTAGGTCTGCCTTGTAGATTAATATTTTCTTTGTTCTTTTTGTTGAATTTCCTCATAGCCTGTATGTTTCCATTTATGGTGCCATCACATGAATTTATTTTTGTTGGGTCATGATAAAATTGATATTTTCTTTTTGGTGGTTTCCTCTTTGTGAAAGAAAGATGGGTGTTATTCATTAATGTGTTTTTATTTGTTAGAGATTCTGCTTGTTGTTGCTAAGTCGGTCTCATGTATTGATTTTTTTAAAATGCTTTGATTGGGAGTTTAATGTTCTTAAAAGAGTTTTGTAAAACTCCTCTTCAAAATAAGTTACAGAAACAAAAAAAAAATATATATCATAGTAGTCAATCGCGGATCGCGGCGCGACGCGGCGGGGTCCTATAGCGGGATAGCGGTGACACAGATTGTATCGCGGACGCTTTTTTATCCAATCACGGACCAATAAATATAATTTAAATTATATAATTCTACACATATATGTTGAAAATTTTAAATATGATAAATAAAATATAAAACAGAAAAAAATAACAAAACAAAAAAAACAAAAAAAAAGGTTTTTACAATGGAATTTTTTAACTAAAACACATAAAATAAAACAAAACAAAAAACAAAATCAAATAAAGAGAATAAAAAATGAAAGGACAACGACACGGGGGGGGGGGGGGTCGGGGGGGGTGGTCATCGTCGGGGGTGCAGTGTGCGCAGCAGCGAATGGGGGGGGGGGGTTGTCATTGCCGTCGGGGGTGGGGGGAGCAGTGTGTGCAGCAGAAAATGGAGGAAGAAGAAGGTGCGGCTGAAAAAAAAAAGTGCGCACAGCAGGGAGGGCTTCGTCGCCGCAGGAGGAAGGGGAAATGGGATGGGTAGGGCAGGGGCGAAGCGGGTTTGACCGCTTATAGGGCAAAAAAAAAAAAAACGACGCCAGAAGAAGTCGCGGCCGCGCCGGTTGGGATCGCGGCGGAAGCGGGATGGCTGCGATAGCGGGTGGTGTGGCGTGATCGCGTTCCGCCTGCGATCAACCTGCCTGAAGCGGCTGGGCGCCGCTCCGCACTGCGACGGCGCGGCCGCAACGACGCGATTTGAAAACTCTGAAATATTTATATATATATATATTTCAATCATTATTTTGAAAATAATATTTAAAATAAGTCCCAATTAATTTTACATTAATTTATAATTTTGTTATTAATAATGTAAGTTTTTATTGTGAAGAATAAAAATCATAAAACATGTGAAATATGTTCTGATTTTTTTAGTTCTCATAATCATGCTCCTGTTTTTCAATTTTTTAAACAGTTAATATTTTTTAAAACAAAAAGCTGTTCTCAGAATGATCGTCTGAATGTGGATCATAATAAGAAAAATGGAAAAGGAGAAACATCCACAAGTGATTGCTTTTTGGTTCTTTACTTGCCTGAATGAAGTAAAACTGATACTGTATTAAAACTAAAATTACTGCCATATTTGAACACACCTGTAGATGGTGACTGCTTTCTTTTAAAATATGCAGAGCCTGGCAGCCTGGTTTGAAACCATTATGATTCAATGCTGTGGCCTGAAGGCTGGCAGGCCATGAGACCATGAAGGAAGTTCAGAGTACAGATGCAGATCTACAAATGGAAGATGGAAGAGGCTATTATGAAAACAACAATGGCCAAGATTGTGCCGTAGTAAATCCCATTTTGTCCGGAGACCTGGATTTGTTAGAAAAGGACACGAAAGGTGAACATGCAGAGCCAATTGTCAGTTACCGAAATCACGAAAAGCCTGATAGGGTAAATGAGACCATGAAGGAAGTTCAAAGTACAGATGCAGATCTACAGATGGAAGATGGAAGAGGCTATTATAAAAACAACAATAGCCAAGATTGTGCAATGGTAAATTCCATTTTGTCTGGAGACCGGGATTTGTTAGAAAAGAACACGAAAGGTGAACATGCAGAGCCAATTGTCAGTTACCGAAATCACGAAAAGCCTGATAGGGTAAATGAGCTGCCCAGCGAAAGGGCACATGCTGTTACGACCATTCGAGATGGTGTGTGGATTTTTGAAGTGAAGGATCTCGTGAAATCTGTTTGTGAAGATGAAGCCGCCATTGTTGATAGAATAGATTTGGCTATGGATGAGATCTCCCACAAGAGGATGATGTCTGAAAATTTGAACTTAATAAGAGAGTCACCATCGGAGATTGAGTTGTTAAGTTCTCCAAGCAAGGGAATGGATCAACTATCTACTATGGTACATATTGTATTTATGAATGGCTTTGCATGACTTGCATACATGGCTTGCATGGATTTGCATGGCTTGAATGGCTTTGTGTTATGAATGGCTTTGCATGACTTGCATACATGGATTTGCATGGCTTGAATGGCTTTGTGTTATCCTTTGGCTACAGATCCCTCATGAAGCTTCGATCTCCGGTGTTGATGGATTATCTTCTGATTGGAAAGCGGAGGGTGGCGGTGGCATGAGTTTGAATCTCAGCTTCTCACCACCTGTCAGGAGCAGCAGCAGTTGTAGGAGCAACTGCCAGCAGAACCCTATAGATGATGAAGATGATGAAGCTCGGGAAACGAGCTTCTCTGCTGCTCCCCTGTCGGGTTTCATTGCTCACCTGGGTCCGGCAGCTTATTCCGGCAGACTCTCCCTCCAGTCAGACAGCACCGCCACCAGCTCCCGCTCCTTTGCCTTTCCTGTGTAAGTTAGGT
Source organism: Viscum album (assembly GCA_963277665.1). Lineage (NCBI taxonomy): Eukaryota > Viridiplantae > Streptophyta > Magnoliopsida > Santalales > Viscaceae > Viscum > Viscum album. The sequence goes on along the minus strand of OY728165.1, from coordinate 1,888,975,711 downwards.
GTACATGTTTATCCTCTTGTCTGTGCATGGAGATGAGTTTAGATTTCAGCAACAGCGTTGGGAACGTCTGTGCAGGTTGCAGTCGGAATGGAACAGCAGTCCGGTGAGGATGAGGAATGGCAACCGGAAACGTTCTCCCAGACATAAGAGGTGGAGGGAAGGCCTTCTTTGTTGTAAATTCTGAGTAAAATATGGTTTTGGGTGGGGCATTTTGCTGTTGGTTTTATGTTTTCCTTTGGGAAATTATATGTATTTGCCCTCAAGGCACAACTCAATGGTAGCGGCCATTAGGAGGTGGTGTCTGGGAGGCCTTGAGTTTGAGTCTTTCTGTATGCGATGCATGAGTGGTGTATTTTTTTTATAGCTTTATAATTCTCTCTTTTCCAACCGTTTGTGATTTAAAAAGTTCAATCCTTTTTTGTTTTTCATTTCTTAAAGGTGGCGTTTTTAAGTTTTGTAGTCATCTCTTAAAATTTAAATACAATGGAAATAAATAAAAAACAATACAATTTCATTCAAGATTGTCAAGGAAATGAATCAATAGATTAAAATGAACAAAAACTGTAGCAACGATTGACAAGCTGAATTCTCAAAGAACTTGTGGGTTCTTATAATGAAGCTCGTGCCCTTTATGGTTCCTCTACAATTAACGTTTACTCAAATAATGTAATTTGAGTTTCAAATGAATGTTGAACATTTCAATATTCAATTCTTGATATTTGGCTTCTCTCGACACATAATTTGATGACGCTGAAACAAATTATACATAGCTTAGTCATGCAATAAGTTTGACCATCAAGCATGCTATACGACTCCAACTAAAATCATATATGTTCATGTAGTTTAGGACATAACTCCAAACTCAACCTTGCACTAAAGTCTCTCAGATTTTGCACTTGTATCATATTACATTATATCACATGTAACAAGGTGTAAAACCATTTTCAAACTTAGATGTAAAACCATCTTGTAAACTGTGAAATTTTAAACAAACAAAGTACCAAAATCAATCAGTATTATCATGGCCTAATGTGTGACAATGTGGGGTTTTGTAGCATTAACAATGATTATGAATTCATAATCTATAATCACAATGAGTTTTGTCAAACAACATGTAAATATTACTCATGCAATGATTGATTCAAGCAAGATATTCATCAATCACATGTATATCCATATAAATCACTTTTCTTATGATGATGTACAATCACGAGACATGAAACATGCCAATCTGGTATCAGCTAACTCATAGATTCTCAATTCTTCAAGTAGACTCACAAAAACAGATAGACACATCACATGTCATTCATTTAAGTAGATGAGTACATCACATGTCGTTCCCCTAAGCATGACAATGCTTTTCCTCAATCTTACTCAATCGAGGACCCATATGTCATACCCGTCATATGAGAGGAAAAATTCCATGTTTGAAAAGAAAATCCCTCTACACGATCAACATCACACACACACACCACTCTGGCATATTCTAGAGAATCAGGTAAAACGTGCATCAGAGTATGATGATTTATATATAAGCAACCTTGTTAACATCCAATATGAATTACTGTGTAGTATACACCCCAAGCACAACAAAGACACATACATATGACATTCAATGTGGTGTACTTAAAGTGGATCAATAATAACTCCAACTTATATTTCATGAGTGAATTATGTATCACCATATGAGTTCACACTCATGCTAATCTTAATATATAAACAAATCCCATTGTAATTCCCTAACCTAGGAAGTATCCCAATTCTTGAAATGCATCTCTATAAAGGTTCATGCATGCTCCCTTAATCATCAAAGGTGAGAGACATGCACTGAAGGTTAACTTTAAATCATGGGGATACAATTACCCTATGAAAGAACCTTTATCATGTGATCCTATTTCCCCCCCAGAAATATAGAATAAAGTATCCGTACATCAGTCATACCCAAGACTATAGATAAAAAGAAACTTTCCCTACCCAATGTGAAAAGCCTCAATATGAAAAATAAAATAAAATAATTGAAATAAAGCTGATACAATTGACCTCTAAATTAAATGCATAAACACAATGCACTCTATAATAAATCTCATACAAAACATTAATCAAACTCACAACCATACACATGTAAAATGAATAAACAAATGAATAAAATGAGGGCACTGCAGTCTATATGCCACATTGTAACGACCCGAATCCGGAGCCCTTCCACTGGTGCCCCGTACCCGGTTCGCCACATGACCTCAGGCACATTTCCTCAAACGCTAGAGGCTGCCGACTAGCAGCGAGGGCCTTGGTAAGTTATTGGGGAAACTATGCCCTCATTTGGTAAGGTATACAAGGCAAGAAAACAACAATCAATGGTGGAAGCAGTAAACAACATACAAACACTGAAACTAAACAGCGGAAGCAATGAACACATAATGATAATGATAATGATGCAATAGGTACAAGTATCCAAGGAAAGCAGCAAACACAACAACGTGCTGAAATACAACTGAAAACAAAGTATGAAAGTAACAGCAACTCCAGCAGCATCGCAAGCCTGAGCTCGGTCCTATGCTCTCCAGCTCCAACCAGCAATCACGTACCCGAAGTAGAAGGGCCACAATCCCTATCCACACCTGCAACCATATAACCTGTTTGGGCTAAAAAGCAGGACCCAAACAGGGTGTGAGACTAATCCCAGTGGCAATCACCACGAGATCCGTGCCCTGCTGTCAGTGAGTAATATAGCAAAAGTAAAGGAAATAAATGCAGCAGAGAAGCAGAAGTACACTAAAGCAACAATCCTACAAATCTTCATTCACAATTATTTATTAGTTCATTACAATCATTTAGCTATCAACCAAGGAACCTAGCAACAACTCTATACTCCCAAGGCAAGCAAGTAATCACAACAAGTAACTCAACAGTCTACCTAAACAACAAGCAGTACAAACCCAAGCTTGTTCTTTGGCTTGGTGGACTCGTCACAACCAACCAACAAATAAGCACTGACTCTCTGGGCATCTCCTACTAGCAAACCCCTCTAGTCAAGTAGACGTACAAAGGCACAAACACTCTGGGAAGCTCTCACCGTCAATTCCCCTGTGGTCTTGCAACGAAAGATATAGACTCTCTGAGGAAGCACTTACGTCTAATTCCCCCTATAGTCTCGCTACGTAACTAAGGACACTCTGAGGAAGCACAAAGTCTCATTCACATAGGTCCTGCGATCGATACTAATTATAACAGACTCTTTAGGGAAGCCCTAATCGTCAATTCCCCCTTTAGTCTACCACACTAGGTTCACTCAGCCCTGAGCAGTTTAGTCGTGCGTAATCGACTGTTAGCAGCCTAAGTAAGTTCAGCAACTACTTGGCTAATAGCTACAAATGCATCCACAAGCATATAAACAGCAGACAATACATGCAATCAAGTCAACATGCATACTATCAATGTGTAAAAGGGTTGCCTCGTAGGTAAACCATGCCAAACGGAAATCAACAGCTAAAACAAGGGGAAACACCTGTGGGGTGATCCTCAAACATGCTAACAAGCAATTATTAATCATCTAATAACCTCAAGCACACAAGAAATCTAAGGCAGATAACAAAACGGGATCAATACCCTAACCCGAGATACCCGATACATGGCTATCCGACACTTTTGCACCTAAAAATCAAAGACATTCAATGTAGGGCAACAAACCACCTACCTCAATCCTAGGAGATTGATATTCTTGAACCTCAGCCTGTGAATTGGCCTTGAACAAAGTAAATCTGCAAAAACATATAAAACGTTCAACCTCAAATAACTCTCACAAGAGGAGGAATCAGGAAACATGGCCAAAGAAGAACCGAGAACTCACCATTGCGATTCTATTGCACCCGACGACGTTCGATTCGGACAACCGGTAAAGAATCGGTGGCTCAGAGAAGAATCAGCTCTCTAGGTCGCTCTGGATGTAATTAGGTGGAGAAGAAGATGAAAACGGGGATTAGGCGCGACCCCGGTCCGATTAATGAAATAAAAAGAAAAGTACACGGCGTGTACTTCTTGAGTACACGGCGTGTAGTCCCCTTTTCCGTACGCCGTATTAATCGGACTCCACCTCATCGCTACACCCCATGTGACTGGCCCGGACACGGCTAGCACACGGCCTCAAGCAGAAGAAAAGTACACGACGTGTACTTACAAAATTTCCAAATTCTCCTCTTTTTCTCAAAAACGGACAGAAAAGGAAAACATACCTAAAAAGAAGGTCCAAGTTCTTACAAACTTCCCTCCTTAAAGCAATTCATCCCCGAATTTCCCTAGCAAGGTGGCGAAGAAGAAACCTCGAACAACTCTAGTCAATGTGATCGCATATCGGCCTCCCTCTCCCAAGTCTCGTCCTGCACACGACCGTGCTGCCATAACACCTGTACCAGAGGAACAGACCAGCCACAGAGTACCTTTGCGCTACGATCAACAATCCTGATAGGATGCTCCTCGAACGATGCATCCTGCTCCAGCTCAACCTCCTTGGGTCGAAAAACATGAGACGAGTCTGAGAAATAGCGTCGAAGCTGAGAAACATGGAAGACGTCGTGCATAGGCTGATATCTCTGAGGTAACTGCAACCTATAAGCAACCAGCCCGACTCTCTCCAGAACCTCGAACGACCCGGCGTATCTCGGTGAAAGCTTACTATGTCTCCTGATCCTCTTGTGTCCCAACCTCGGGGTAACACGTAGGAAAACCTGGTCTCCGACCCTGAACTGCAGAGGTCGCCTCCGCTGATCAGCATAATATTTCTGACGAGACTGTGCAGTAGCCATCTTCTTCTGAATCAACTCTATCTGCTCTGAGGTCTCCTGAACAAGATGAGGTCCCAGCAAAGCTTCCTCTCCTACCTCCAGCCAACACAAAGGTGATCGGCATGGCCTACCGTACAAAGCCTCGTAAGGTGCCATCTGAATAGTTTCCTGGAAACTGTTGTTATAGGAAAACTCCACGAGAGGTATATGCTTTTCCCAAGAACCACCAAAGTCTAGAATGCAAACTCGGAGCATATCCTCAAGCACCTGGATCGTGCGCTCTAACTGGCCATCTGTCTGAGGGTGATAAGCTGTACTCAGAAGTACCTGCGTACCCAAAGCTTTCTGTAACCCATGCCAGAAATGTGAAGTAAAGCGGGCGTCCCTATCTGAAACGATAGTGCTCGGAACCCCATGCAAGCGCACAATCTCATGGATGTACAACCGTCCAAGCTCATCGACACCGAAGGTCTCCTTTATCGGAAAGAAGTGAGCAACCTTCGTAAGCCTGTTAACGACATCCCACACTGCATCATTTCCTCTCGACGATCTTGGTAACCCTGTCATGAAGTCCATCGCGACATCGTTCCACTTCCACTCTGGAATGGGTAGCTGCTGCAAAAGCCCAGCTGTCCGCTGGTGCTCCACCTTCACCTGCTGACAGGTGGAACATCTCATGACAAAACTAGCCACATCCCTCTTCATACCTGGCCACCACTACTGGCGGTGTAAATCATGGTACATCTTGGTGACGCCAGGATGAACTGCCCAAACTGAGGAATGGAAGTCTCGCATCAGCTCCTCGCGTATATCTGCTGACACCCATACGCGTACCTGGAAACACAAGATCTCATCCTTACCAACGGTCCACCCGGGAAGAGGGTCCTCTCCTGACACTCTTTCCCGTAGAACTAGCCCTTCTGAATTTTCCATCTTCCTCATTCGAACTCAGTCCAAAAGTGCAGAGGTAACAGCCATAGAAGATAGGAAAGTCTGCCCCTGCCTGTCATGCACCTCCAAATGCATCTCTAAAAAAAGAGCCATCAGTTGCCACTCACTGCTGGCCTCCTGAACTGCCTGTATCTGAGTTCTTCTGCTCAGTGCATCAGCCACTGCGTTGCCTTTCCCAGGCGTATAGGCAAGCTCAAAATCGAAGGACTGTAGATACTCAACTCACCTCCACTGTCTCAGATTCAGGTCACACTGCGTGAAGATGTACTTGAGACTTTTGTGGTCAGTGTATACCACAAAATGTTCTCCCAGAAGGTAATTTCTCCAACAACGTAAGGAATGAACAACCGCAGCCAACTCCAGGTCGTGCGTATGATAATTCCTCTCATGTGACCTCAACTGCCGAGATCCATACGCAACCACTCGATCCTCCTGCATAAGCACTGCTCCAAGTCCAATGCCAGATGCATCACAGAAAATTGTATAGCTCTTTCCCGGCTCCGGAAAAACTAGGATCGGTGCTGAAGTCAATCTTGAAGGTTCCGGGGGCAGCGGAAGCGCGTTGGTGGGTTTGCCCAACTTAATTTTTCGTTAAACAATGTTCAATCCGAGATCCGTCACGATATAAAACGCCGAATCTTCGGAATAGAACGAAGAATGAAAAGAAAAGAAGAGTCCCGGAACCCTTGAGGAGGATCATCATATGTTGATTATAATTAATTTAATTAATGCATAATAATTACCTCGTTGGAATTCTTTCTTCGTTGATGTGTCTGGTCACGTTTCAGTGATCCGTCGTTGCGTCGTAGAATTCAAGTGTAGGATTCCTCTAGTGGTGATCCACACGTGTGTCACGTATCTCCGGACATCGCCGAAGAGATCTCCGGGTGCTAGCACGGAAGAACCTTCGCTTGCGATGTCCGCCTTCGACCGCCTTGATCCGGTGGAGGATCTTGCTCTCGTAACTTGAGGGCGTTCTTGGTGGAAAGGGAATTCTCTCTTGGCTTGAGAGTATTTCCAAATCCATTGTGCACAACAAATGGCTCTTTAAAATGTTGGGGTTGTGAGGATATTTATAATCATGTTTGAGGTTAATAGAGTTATGACAATAAATAAACACGTTACGCGTTTTATTTATTTCATTAACTCTTATTGAAAACCCCCCATGTTGAATTATTAATTCCTTGACATACGCCCACACTGATTATAATAAATATCATTTAATAAAATAATATTAAATCCTCAAAATCCCAACTGGAAAAACTACACGGCATGTAATAATTAATACACGGCGTGTACTTGTTTTCCATAAAACTACACGGCGTGTATATTTAATATACACGGCGTGTACTTTTACTTTCCATTTTTTTCTCCACCACATTTATTAGACCTTGAGTAATGACTATTTATTTCTTTAATAAATTTAACTGCATTACTCGCTAATAAATATATTATTTCATCCACAATATATTCTCTCGAATAACTAGTGTCAAAATAAATGCGATCAGACATCCTTAAATAATTATTAAACCACAGTCGGGAATAATATTTATTTAACTTGTTAAATTAATATTTAACTGAGATACATGGACACACTTAGTGTGTGACCCTCTAGGCCTCTTTCTCAGTGGCATTAGGCTGAGCCTGCCTAAAGTCCAAGGTTAGCGTCTAACAACATGCCAAGGCACCCATAGAGAAAGAAGTTAACGCCGCAATGACGTGTTACCTCCTACGAACGCTTACCGTGTAATATAATCCCTTTGTCTCGATATCTCCAATCAAGCAGGTTGCATGCTAGTGCCATCAACCCATGTGCTTGATTATTTTTTCTTTGACTTCCCGAAATTGAACTTGCCCATACCTTACCATGGCCATGGATTTATTTAGGCTATATCAATTCCATCAAAGGGCCTGAGATATCTACTTCTGTTATGGAACGGAAGGGACAAATCCTTTCTCGCATTATCTATTAATGCGGTATTACTCGTGACGCACCCAACGTATCCTACCTCGCTGCGAACAGTGTGTCGTCACAGTTTTCGTCAATACATCTAAGTGCGCGAGTTGTAATACCCATTAATAATAATCTTAAAGTCTAAGGATCAAAAGACACGTCCGTAGATAGGAACATCCAATGACACTATGAAATGTGGATTTCCTACTGGCGGGTCTCGTTCTCATAATATCCTCCTGGATATTACCAAGGGCGCACACCATGAGAAGGTGCCTCAAAGTTTTATGATTCCTCACCCCTAATGACTTGTATTATTTGTGTCCCTCAAATAATATCATCCGGCCATAGAACATACATTCAAGAACAGTGTTATGGCACTTCCGGGTTCTCATCATAGCAGGGATCCGCTACGACCCTTTAATGCAACAGCTGTCCTTAGGACATTATCACATGACATGTCACGCAGAAGAACAATCAAGATGTGATAAGGCTTTTATTTAATGAATAAAGTACAAAGTAGTTGGTTCTAGACCACTAACTCCAACAGACTCCCACTTGGACTAGAGCCAACTGCTAACAACCTTTAACCCGCTAGCTATCACATGATATTCATGCTTCTGCTGAGATAGGCCTTTAGTCATGGGGTCCGCCACGTTCTCTTCCGTGGACACTCTGCTCACTGCAACTTCACCCCTTTGATAGAAATCCCTCAAGAGGTGATACTTCCGGAGTATGTGCTTTGTCCGTTGATGTGACCTTGGTTCTTTTGCAAGAGCCACCGCTGCAGTATTATCACAATACAATGTAATGGGATCTTTACTGCTAGGAACCACATCAAGCTCCTGGACAAAGTTCCGAATCCAAACGGCTTCTTTGGCTGCATCAGAAGCCGCTATATACTCGGACTCCGCTGTAGAATCGGCGACAACTAGATGCTTTGAACTCTTCCAGCTCACAGCTCCTCCATTGAGACAGAAAACATATCCAGATTGCGACTTCAGATCATTCTGGTCTGTTTGAAAACCAGCATCAACATACCCTCTGATGACAAGCTCCTTGTCTCCTCCATACACCAGGAACATATCCTTAGTTCTTCTCAGATACTTAAGGATAGTCTTAACAGCAGTCCAATGCTGTTCTCCTGGATCTGCTTGATATCTGCCTACCATGCTCAGTGCATAAGCAACATCAAGCCTGGTACATAACATGGCATACATGATGGATCCTATAGCCGAAGTGTATGGGATCTTGCTCATCCTATCTTTCTCCTGTTGTTTCTGGGGACACATTTTATTAGAAAGATGTAAGCCATGTGACACTGGAACCAATCCCCTCTTGGATTTTTCCATACTAAATCTCTTTAGTATCTGGTCAATGTATGTACCCTAACTTAGTCCAAGCAGCCTCTTGGATCTATCACGAATGATCTTGATCCCTAGAATGTAGGCTACTTCTCCTAAGTCCTTCATGGAGAAACACTTGTTCAACCAGTCCTTAACTGACTGTAAGGCTGGTACGTCGTTTCCAATAAGAAATATTTCATCAACATATACCACTAGGATGATGACCACATTCCCATTAAACCGCTTATAAACACATGGCTCACATTAGTTCTTAATGAAACCAAATTCCTTTATGGCTTCATCAAATCGAATGTTCCATGACCTGGATGCTTTCTTCAATCCATAAATGGATTTCTGCAACTTGCAAACCCGTTTGGCTTCACCTGGTGTTACAAACCCTTTTGGTTGTGTCATATAGACATCTTCCTGAAGGTTACCGTTAAGGAATGCTGTTTTGACATCCATCTGCCAAATCTCATAGTCATGGTAAGATGCTATGGCAAGTATGATTCTTATGGATTTAAACATGGAAACTGGCGAGAAGGTTTCATCATAGTCAATTCCTTGACGCTGTCTGAATCCTTTAGCCACTAGCCTTGCTTTATAGGTGCTAACTTGTCCTTCCATGTCCAGCTTTCTTTTGAATAACCATTTGCATCCAACAGGATTTACATCAACTGGATCATCGACCAGAACCCAAACTTGGTTCTGATACATGGAATCCATCTCAGAATTCATAGCTTCTAGCCATCTTGCAGCTTCTGAGCTTTCTAATGCTTCCTTGTAGGATAGAGGTTCATCATTGTCCAACAATAATGATTCACCATCCTCGGTGACTAGGAAACCAAATCTCTCTGGTTCCCTTACCTCTCTTGAGCTCCTACGCAGTACTTGTGTTTTTGGAACCTCTTCCACGGGGACCTGTGGAACTTGTTCCTGTACCAACTCCTGTGTATCTTGAGCATCAACTTCGTCGAAGTCAATCTTGCTCCCACTATCCTTCTTGAGGATGTACTCCCTCTCAAGAAAGATGGCTTGTCTGGCGACAGTCACTTTCTTGTCTTGGGGGTTATATAGGTAATATCCTTTAGTTTCCTTGGGATATCCTATAAAGATACACTTCTTGCCCCAGGGTGCTAGTTTGTTTCCTGAGAAGGCCTTAACAAATTCCTCGCATCCCCATACATGTGTGTGCGACAAAGTGGGTTTCCTTCCATTCCATAACTCGGATGGAATTCTATTTTCCGCCTTAGTTGGTACTCGGTTTAATGTGTATGCTGCAGTTTGTAATGCATATCCCCAAAAGGATAATGGAAGATCCGCATGACTCATCATCGACCTCACCATGTCCAACAAGGTGTGGTTCCTCCTTTCACTAACACCATTCCACTGTAGTGTATAAGGAGGAGTGAGATGAGATAGAATCCCAGACTCCCGTAGAAGATCGATGAACTCTTGGTTCAGATATTCTCCACCTCGATCCGATCGAAGCTTCTTTATCTTCTTACCAAGTTGATTCTCTACTTCATTCTTGAATTCCTTAAATTTCTCTAAGGACTCTGACTTATACCTCATTAAGTAGACATATCCATATCTACTCAAATCATCAGTAAAAGTAATAATGTAAGAATATCCACCTCTAGCTTATACTGGAAATGGTCCACACACATCTGTGTGTACCAATCCTAGAAGCTCTGTGGCCCTTTCACCTTGTCCACTAAAAGGAAGCTTGGTCATTTTTCCTTGTAAACAAGCGTGACATCTATCAAGTGGTTTTAGCTCAGTAGAGTCTAAATAGCCATCTTGGCAGAGCTTTGTCAAGCGCTTCTCGTTCACATGACCAAGGCGGTGATGCCATAACTGGGTGATGTATGAGTCATGTGAGTTTGTTTCGTTATCGATTGCCAACACTTGGTTTTCATAATTTAATACATACAAACCATTATTCAAATGTGCCATACCATAACATACGTTGTTCTTATAAAAGAGACAACCCTTATTTCCAAACTTGAAAATAAATCCATCCATATCCAAACAAGATACAGAAATTATGTTCTTGGTAACACTAGGCACAAAATAACAGTTTTGTAAAACCAAAATCATGCCAGTTGGCAACGAGAGGTGATAGTCGCCAATAGCCAACGCAGCCAGCCTTGCACCATTGGCAGCTCAAAGATCCACCTCTCCTCTGGCGATCTTTCTAAATCTACTTGGTTCCTGCATTTGAATACAGATGTGAGCCCCACAAGCTGTATCTAATACCAAATGTGTAGAAATAGAAAGATTGCACTCGATAACAAACGCACCTTTAGCGTCCCCACGCTTCTAGGTGCAGTTCCTCTTCCAGTGGCCCTGCTTGCCACATGAAAAAACACTGCTTCCCGTTCCTTGCCCTGCCTCTGGATCTTCCCCTTCTTGGAGGGACGGTGCTCGGGGGCTTCAGACCGTTTATAATTATTTGGCCCCTTTTCCTTGTCCTTCCTTTTCTTGTTCACCATAAGGACCGCGGGTTTGTCATGCCCCATGTCCTTATCTACCTGGCAAATCAAGGTCAGAAGCTCCGATAGACTCTTCTCATTGTCGCTCATGTTATAGTTGACAATGAATCTAGAGAAGGTCTTGGGCAATGATGATAGGATGAGATCTGTACGCAACTCATCTGGGAATTTAATCCCTAAGATGTCCAAGCGTTCAATGTAGCCAATAAGCTTGACCACATGAGGCCCAGCTGGCGCAGACTCTCCAAGCTTCGTGGTAAACAAAGCATTGGAGACCTCATACCTCTCCTGTCTCTCCTTCTCTTGGTAGAGATCTTTAAGGTGATACATCATGCTATACGCATCCATGTTTTCATGTTGCTTCAAGAGCTCATTAGACATGGCCGATAGCATGAAACACTGGACATCTGTGGCATCATCCATGTGTTTCATGTAGAGAGATAATTCCTCATCACTAGCCTCTTTCCCAGGCGCAACTGGAATAGGCTCTTCCAGCACATATAATTTCCTTTCGTGGCGAAGGACGACGCGTAAACGCCTCTGCCACTCTTGGAAATTGGTGCCGGTGAGAAGGTTTTCTTTTTCGAGTATGGTGCACAATGATATGTTTGAAGTCATTTTCTTGCCGTTTCTACAATTTAAGATGAGCAAAGGTTTAGTACTTTATTATAAAAATTGAGACAAATAAATAAATTAATACTTATTAGTCTCCCACTATTTTATCGAAATTCAATAGCCCTCACCATTGACTTCGGAATATTCTATTGCGTGAATATTCTAGTGGAAAGGATCCATATTGCCCTTCGCATTACCCCAACTAGGGTTGGTCAAGAAACTTGAAGGGTTTTAGGTAGGCATTCCAAATGCCAACTGCATTAACTCGCAGTTCCTTGATCCGCTGAGTGGACTCCCCAATCCTGAAATCCTTTTTGGATTTCCTCAACCTTTGCCTCTTGGTCACACCAAGTCCTACTGTGGCAGTCAACCCTTGATGTGAACCAAGTCAAGTCAACCCAAAACCTTGAATTAGAATTCCCCGATAATTGAAAGCACCCCAACTAGGGTTGGTCAAGCACTTTGAACTATGGTTCGATTCTAACCAAGATTATGGAAGGCTATGCCGACTTAATATTTATTTTGAGGGATTTTATCCTTATACGTAAATTTCCATTTTATTATCTTTGATTACATGCTTGTTAATATTAAGTGGGATATACTTAAGTGATTAACCATGTTTAAGATAATATTTACATATAAGCCAATTTTATTTTAGTTCCATCTTGCATGTTCGTTTAATTCATTAATTGTGTGATCGTGACAACACACCCATAATAAATAAACAATGCAACTGACAGAAATAAAATAAATGGTATGATCATGAGCTTTTCTATTGGTTAGTTTATCTAGCGGTTGATAAACTAACCCAAGACCTAGGGGAGAAACACCTTGAACCTTTCGGGTTCGTGTTTACAACTTTCCACCTGTCCACCTTTGTATATCCTTGGATTGGTTTCACCTTGGCTCCTGAATTGAGCCACCTCCACTAGCTTGAGAGCTCCATCAATTACATATGCATTTATCTCACACGCAGGTGAGGGGAAAAAAGGGGTTTTTACATAAAAGAATCCTTGGGCGCGCAGGCCCTACATATTAATGAGGAGATGGCTCGCAGGCCAACAAATTTAATTTAAATAAATAAATTAAAAGAAACCATTCACATACAAAGGTCTTGGTCTAGCTCATGATCATCCATACATGCAACAATATTTACACATAAATAAAACTAGCATTCAATTCTTTAATCGTTCTTGTTTAAGATAAATCACGCTCGAATCAATTAATTATCTTTAATTAATCAATCCTTTTATCTTAAATCCCTTTTTCTGAATTTCCTTGAGATTCTCATCCATCATAATTTTAAACAAATAAATTCATTTAAAATTATCCTTGTACGTAACTTGTACCTTGGAGGCAACCCGGTGAATTCCCATTTATTACGCAGATGTTAAATTAAACATACATATATAAAACACCTATCACGTGTTGTGCCTCAGCTTTACGCCTGCACCATGGTACACGTCTCAAGGGTTTGTATAATATAATAATAAATTTTAATAAATCTGCGTAATTTGGGTGAGTACACGGCGTGTAGTTCCGACTACACGGCGTGTACTTTTTCTTCACCGTCTATCCGAAGTACACGCCCGAGGATAAGGCGTGTTAATGTACTTCGAAAATTTTTGGAGTACACGGCGTGTATAGTGGGACACACGCCGTGTAGTTTCCGCATTACACGGTTTCCAGTCGGTCAGGCTGTGTACGGAGTACACGACCCAACCCTAATCCGAAGGGACTACACGCCGTGTTCATTGGACCACACGGCGTGTATTCCGGAAACTGTGTGCCACCTGTTTCTAGTCAACACACGGTGTCTTAAATTCTTAGAAAGAATCCAATACACGGCCTGATTTGGCGGATCAGTCAATGCACTGAACCTAGACTACATGGCGTGTACTTCCGAATACACGCCGTGTATTCTGGTGTTATATGGCCAGAAACGTTTGGCTCCTCCGGATGAGTTCCTCTATTTTATTTTAATCAAAATTAAAAGAAAGAAAAAAAACTGTTTCTGTGAGGTGAACGAGAAATGAGGGAGGAGGAACAGATCTCGAGATTCAGATTTCTAGAACGATTAAACATGAATTGAAATAACTAAATTATTAAATGCGTAAATCACCAACGAAAAACTAAATAATTATAACCAACGATATGACCGCTCTGATACCACTTGAAGGTTCCGGGCGCAGCGGAAGCGCGTTGGTGGGTTTGCCCAACTTATTTTTTCGTTAAACAATGTTCAATCCGAGATCCGTCACGATATAAAATGCCGAATCTTCGAAATAGAATGAATAATGAAAAGAAAAGAAGAGTCCCGGAACCCTTGAGGAGGATCATCATATGTTGATTATAATTAATTTAATTAATGCATAAGAATTACCTCGTTGGAATTCTTTCTTTGTTGATGTGTCCGGTCACGTTTCGGTGATCCATCGTTGCGTCATAGAATCCAAGTGTAGGATTCCTCTAGCGGTGATCCACACGTGTGTCACGTATCTCCGGACGTCGCCGAAGAGATCTCCGGGTGCTAGCGCGGAAGAACCTTCGCTTGCGAGGTCTGCCTTCGACCGCCTTGATCCGGTGGAGGATCTTGCTCTCGTAACTTGAGGGCATTCTTGGTGGAAAGGGAATTCTCTCTTGGCTTGAGAGTATTTCCAAATCCGTTGTTCACAACAAATGGCTCTTTAAAATGTTGGGGTTGTGAGGATATTTATAATCATGTTTGAGGTTAATAGAGTTATGACAATAAATAAACGCGTTACGCGTTTTATTTATTTCATTAACTCTTATTGAAAACCCCCCCATGTCGAATTATTAATTCCTTGACATGCGCCCACACTGATTATAATAAATATAATTTAATAAAATAATATTAAATCCTCAAAATCCCAACTGGAAAAACTACACGGCCTGTAATAATTAATACACGGCGTGTACTTGTTTTCCATAAAACTACACGGCGTGTATATTTAATATACACGATGTGTACTTTTATTTTCCATTTTTTTCTCCACCACATTTATTAGACCTTGAGTAATGACTATTTATTTCTTAAATAAATTTAACTGCATTACTCGCTAATAAATATATTATTTCGTTCACAATATATTCTCTCGATTAACTAGTGTCAAAATAAATGCGATCAGACATCCTTAAATAATTATTAAACCACAGTCGGGAATAATATTTATTTAACTTGTTAAATTAATATTTAACTGAGATACATGGACACACTTAGTGTGTGACCCTCTAGGCCTATTTCTCAGTGGCATTAGGCTGAGCCTGCCTAAAGTCCAAGGTTAGCGTCTAGAAACACGCCAAGGCACCCATAGAGAAAGAAGTTAACGCCGCAATGACGTGTTACCTCCTACGAACGCTTACCATGTAATATAATCCATTTGTCTCGATATATCCAATCAAGCAGGTTGCATGCTAGTGCCATCAACCCATGTGCTTGATTATTCTTTCTTTGACTTCCTGGAATTGAACTTGCCCATACCTTACCATGGCCATGGATTTATTTAGGCTATATCAATTCCATCAAAGGGCCTGAGATATCTACCTCTGTTATGGAACGGAAGGGAAAAATCCTTTCTCGCATTATCTATTAATGCGGTATTACTCGTGACGCACCCAACGTATCCTACCTCGCTGCGAATAGTGTGTCGTCATAATTTTCATCAATACATCTAAGTGCGCGAGTTGTAATAACCATTAATAATAATCTTAAAGTATAAGGATCAATACACACGTCCGTAGATAGGAACATCCAATGACACTATGAAATGTGGATTTCCTACTGGTGGGTCTCGTTCTCATAATATCCTCCTGGATATTACAAAGGGCGCACACCATGAGAAGGTGCCTCAAAGTTTTATGAGTCCTCACCCCTAATGACCTGTATTATTTGTGTCCCTCAAATAATATCATCCGGACATAGAACATACATTCAAGAACAGTGTTATGGCACTTCCGGGTTCTCATCATAGCAGGGATCTGCTACGACCCTTTAATGCAATAGCTGTCCTTAGGACATTATCACATGACATGTCACGCAGAAGAACAATCAAGATGTGATAAGGCTTTTATTTAATGAATACAAAGTAAGGAATGAACAACCGCAACCAACTCCAGGTCATGCGTATGATAATTCCTCTCATGTGACCTCAACTGCCGAGATCCATACGCAACCACTCGATCCTCCTGCATAAGCACAGCTCCAAGTCCAATGCCAGATGCATCACAGAAAATTGTATAGATCTTTCCCGGCTCCGGAAAAACTAGGATCGGTGCTGAAGTCAATATCCCCTTCAGCTCCTGGAAGGCTGAGTCACATGCTTCTGACCAAACAAACTTCACCCCCTTCTTAGTCAAGACCTTCAACGGTGCTGCTAGGCATGAGAAGTTCTGTATAAACCGCCTGTAGTAACCAGCCAGCCCCAAGAAGCTCCGTACCTCAAAGACGTTCTTCGGCTCCTCCCAGGTAACTACTGCTCTCACCTTCTCTGGGTCTACTGATACTCCTGTCTCTGAGATGACATGACCCAGGAAGTGAATCTCGTTCATCCAAAAGTGGCACTTCGAGAGTTTAGCATAAAGCCGATGCTCGCTCAGTGTACTCAAAACGATCTCAAGATGGATTGCATGGTCGTGTCGAGTGTGAGAGTACACCAAGATATCGTCCATGAAGACCACGACAAAGGAATCCAAGTAAGGATGGAACACTCGGTTCATCAGCGCTATAAAAACTAATGGCACATTCGTAAGACCGAATGGCATAACCGCATACTCGTAAAGGCCATACCTGCTCCTGAAGGCTGTCAGAGGTATATCTGAAGGTCTAACACGCAGATGATGATAACCAGACCTCAAATCAATCTTTGAGAACACCCTAGATCCTCGAAGCTGATTGAACAGATCATCAATCCTTGGAAAGGGATATCGGTTCTTGACTGTCAACTGGTTCAACTTCCGATAATCCACGCAAAGCCTAAGGGTGCCGTCTGACTTCTTCGCGAACAGGATAGGAAAACCACAAGGAGAAGTACTGGGTCAGATGAAACCATTTTCCTGCAACTCCTCCAAATGCTTCTTGAGCTCCTGCAACTCAGGTGTAGCCATCCTATAAGGAGGAATGGACACCGGTGTTGCTCCGGGTACGAGCTCAATTGAGAAGTCTACCTCACGCTCCGGAGGAAAACCTGAAAAGTCTTCTGGAAAGACATCTGGAAAGCGATCAACCACTGGAGGAAAATCTAATTGAGAAGTCCCCTGGTCATCCAGATAAATACTAGAAATCTGGGCCGTAACTCCTCCTAGCCCATGATGCTCGAGTCCGGCTCGACTCGCCTGAACATCCCAGTCGCCTTTATGAAGGAAAGATTCACCCTCTGGTGATACGAAACTCACCCTGCAGCGATAGCAATCGATGACTGTCTGGAAGGGAACCAACCAGTCCATACCGAGAATGACGTCATAACCCATCATCTCCAGGACATAGAGTTCCCATAAGAAACGATACCCTACAACCATGAGAGGGAACCCCTTGCACTGATGTACGCTAGATGTCCTCTTTCCTAAGGGCATGTCGAGAGTCAACATGTCAGCAGACAAAAAGACATAGAGCTCAAGGCTTTCCATGACAGAAACAGAGATAAAGCTATGTGAGGCACCAGTGTCTAGAATCACTGCAGGTGCCATGTCCGGAACGATGGGCGGAACTACTGGTAGTCCCTGATCGGTCATATCAGGCGTACGATCGCTGCCTGGTTCTTGGCGTGCAACAGAAGGACGTCTCGGTGCCATAGCTCTGAAAGACCAAAACACACCTTTATTAAAGACGAACATAGTTGCAACATAAGAGAGTAAAACAGAACAGGAGGAAAAAACCTTTAAATATGGAAAAAACATGACTACACAACGTGTAGTACCACTACATGGCGTGTTTCTTAAAATTTTACCCATGGCGTGTACATTGGCCATACATGGCTGTGTAAACTACCCGGCTACACGACATGTTCTTAAACTACACGACATGTACTTACCCCTTTTTCCCTGCCCGGTTACTCCTACACGACTAAGTCACACGGACTATCCCAGCCGAAGACTACACGGCGTGATTTGAGTCAGACACGACATGTGCTGGACACGCCTTACCTGGCCCGTGTTGTTAGCGACACGGCCTGACACACGGTCGACACTACACGACGTGTTCCTAAGAGACACGGCGTGCACTTGAAGGGAAACCTCGGCCCGTGTTGTTCGTGACACGGCCGGGTACTTGGCCGATCCTTACACAGTGTGTTCCGAACAAACACGACGTGTATATAAGAAGATAACACCGACCCGTGTTTCTCAAGACACGACCGGATACCTGGGAAAAGATACATGGCATGTGCATACCGAACACGGTGTGTACTAAACATGCATTAACTGGCCCGTGTTGTTAGTTTCACGGCCGGGCTTCTAGTTAACCTCTACACGGCGTGTACCTATCATACACGGAATGTTCTTGAAAACCATTTACAGCTCCGTGTCCCTATCCACATGGTCAGTGACACGGCCAAAAACTACACGGTGTGTATCTATAAAGTACACGCCGTGTATTATGGGTTTTTCCGGACAGTAGCCTCAGAACTGCACCAGAGCCCAGAAAACACAGAAAAACAAGGGTGAAGGTGCCAAATCCTGATCTGTGGGGGCCCATACTCCCCGAAAATCAAAGCTTGGCATCCTAACAGTGCATATAATAAGTAAACAGTATAAGAACTCACGACCCACCAAATTCCGATCCTTGAGGGCCCATAATACCTCTAAGATCAAATTTTTGTGTTCGTGATAAAAAGATCCAAACAACGATACCCTATCAACATAGCAGGTATTCTATCACAATAGCTATCACAACAACATGCATTGTCTATCACAAATCCTATCACAACAACATGCAATCTCTAATGCAACCTAGATGGCATGGCAAAATGCATGGCATGTGATCTTCTAACATGTGCCTATATGACGCATGAGATGGCATACACTCATCTCATTAGGTTGAAACAAAATAGAACCACAATCATATAAACAGTAACAACAGAAAACAAGTGCATCACCCAACAGTGAAATCAATTAAACTGTAACATTCGAAAAACTCAAAATTTGCAATATTCGAGGTAATCTGGATTTTTCCCTGTACACGGGTTCTAGAATGCTCGGGCACAACTATTTACCATTTACCTATTCCGTCCTATCCATGTCTAATGTTTCTAAACAGTAAGTCAATAGAAAAAGGAAAGAACTCCTCTGATGCCACATTGTAACGACTCGAATCTGGAGCCCTTCCACTGGTGCCCCGTAACCGGTTCGCCACATGACCTCAGGCGCATTTCTCAAAACGCCAGAGGCTGTCGACTAGCAGCGAGGGACTTGGAAAGTTATTGGGGAAACTATGCCCTCATTTGGTAAGGTATACAAGGAAAGAAAACAACAGTCAATGGCGGAAGCAGTAAGCAGCATACAAACATTGAAACTAAACAACGGAAGCAATGAACACATAATGGTAATGATAATGATGCAGTAGGTACAAGTATCTAAGGAAAGCAGCAAACACAACAACATGCTGAAATATAACTAAAATCAAAGTAAGAAAGTAACAGCAACTCTAGCAGCATCGCAAGTCTGAGCTCGGTCCTATTCTCTCCAGCTCTAACCAGCAATCACGTACCTGGAGTAGAAGGGCCACAATACCTATCCACACCTACAACCATATAACCTGTTTGGGCCGAAAAGTAGGACCCAAACAGGGCGTGAGACTAATCCCAGTAGTCAATCACCACGAGATCCGTGCCCTACTATCAGTGAGTAATATAGCAAAAGTAAAGGAACTAAATGCAGCAGAGAAGCAGAAGTACACTAAAGCAACAATCCTAAAAATCTTCATTCACATTTATTTATTAGTTCAGTACAATCATTTAAGTATCAACCAAGGAACCTAGCAACAACTCTATACTCCCAAGGCAAGCAAGTAATCACAACAGGTAACTCAACAGTCTACCTAAACAACAAGCAGTACAAACCCAAGCTTGTTCTTTGGCTTGGTGGACTCATCACAACCAAACAACATATAAGAACTGACTCTATGGGTGGATCATACTAGCAAACCCCTCTAGTTAAGTATACGTACAAAGGCACAGACACTCTGGGAAGCTCTCACCGTCAATTCCCCTGTGGTCTTGCAACGAAAGATATAGACTCTCTCAGGAAGCACTTACGTCTAATTCCTCCTATAGTCTTGCTACATAACTAAGGACACTCTGAGGAAGCACAAAGTCCCATTCCCATAGGTCCTGTGATCGATACTAATTATAACGAAATCTCTAGGGAAGCCCTAATCGTCAATTCCCCCTTTAGTCTACCACACTAGGTTCACTCAACCCTGAGCAGTTTAGTCGTGCGCAATCGACTTTTAGCAGCCTAAGTAAGTTCAGAAACTACTTGTCTAATAGCTAAAAATGCATCCAAAAGCATATAAATAGCAAGAAATACATGCAATCAAGTCAACAATCATACTAGCAATGTGCAAAAGGGTTGCCTCATAGTCAAACCGTGCCAAACGGCAATCAACAACCAAAACAAGGGGAAACACCCATGGGATGATCCTAAAACATTCTAACAAGAAATTATTAATCATCTAATAACCTCAAGCATACAATAAATCTAAGGCAGATAACAAAATAGGATTAACACCCTAACCCGAGATACCTGATACATGGGTATCCGACACTTTTGCACCAAAAACTCAAAGACATTCAACGTAGGGAAAAAAACCACCTACCTCAATCCTAGGAGATTCAAATTCTTGAACCTCGGCCTGTGAATCGGCCTAGAATGGAGTAAATTTGCAAAAACTTCTAAAACGTTCAACCTCAGATAACTCTCACAAGAGGAGGAATCAGGAAACATGGACAAAGAAGAACCGAGAACTCACCGCTGTGATTCTATTGCACCCGACGACGTTTGATTCAGAAAACAGGTGAAGAATCAATGGCTCGGAGAATAATTGGCTCTCTAGGTCGCTCTAGACATAATTAGGCAGAGAAGAAGATGAAAATGGGGATTAGGCGCGACCCCGGTCCGATTAATGAAATAAAAAGAAAAGTACACAGCGTGTACTTATTGAGTACACGGCGTGTAGTCCCCTTTTCCATACGCCGTATTAATCGGACTCCACCTCATCACTACACCCTGTGTGACTGGCCCGGACACGGCCAGCACACGGCCTCGTGCGGAAGAAAAGTACACGGCGTGTACTTGTAAAGTACACGACGTGTAATTACAAAATTTCCATATTCTCCTCTTTTTCTAAAAAATGACCAGAAAAGGAAAACATACCTGAAAAGAAGGTCCGGGTTCTTACACACATGGAGGCCCCAAACAAACTAAATCCCATTCCACTGACCAAACCAAAAATTTGCATCCTTCGACACTTGCTAAAAGCCATACCTGTAACTCAAAGTATAAATACTACACACATGCTGTTGAGTCGAAAGTTTACTTTCAATACTTTCTAATCTTAGTTTTGAAAATCACAACACACTTCCTTAAATGATTTATTTTACTAACTTTTATACTTCCCAAGTTTTTATAATGTTTTTATAGACAAGTCATTTTATTGGACATAGAAACATATGTTTATTAGACGGAGTCTTTTTGTAATTGAGCACACATATATCGAATGGAAGATTACAAACTTCATCGGATAATGATATCTAAAAGCCTAGAAGTCAAAGTATAGTGAAGTCTATCAGATGAAGTTTTACAAAGACTACTAGAAAAGATTCATCAGGCAGAGGCATACATTCTTTTCGAATGAACATCAATAAAATCTATCGGATGAAGAATTCTATTTTACTGGACGAACAAAGTTCATTCCATCAGACAAACAAAGTTATTTCTATTAGATTAAATTCTATAAAATTATAATGGTTCTATTAAGGCAACCATTGGAAAAAGCTATACTAAACCTTTAAAGAGAAGGTTGAGTTTGTCCCAATCCATTTCAACCAACTTCGATGAATGCAGAAAATGATCATTAGAGAAATTCCTATAAATAGAAGCAACATTCAAGTAGGATGGAGCTTTTGCATCACTGACGATCTAAAAGTTACCGTGAAGTTGTAACATCTTGTTACTTTGACAACTTTTCATTGTAATTATTCAAAGAGTATTTTTCTTAAGGTATCCATTGTGGGGATTTTCTGTAAATGCCTTACAAATTTCTATGTTTGTAATTGTTTGTCCTATCAATCTTGACTGAGGTCTCTTAGGGTTTGGAGAGATAGAGGTTAATCTACTATGGTATAATCAAGGGTTCCCAGGTCTAGGGAAATAAAGGTTCTTCCGATCTTTGCATCAAGGGATTTCTTTCTATTAGAAAGACATGCATTTAAGGTTGGGTGAAAACCGCAGATACCTAAAGTTAGGGTTAATAACTTCCTTAACTCTTAAGAGTAATGAGTGGATATCTTTATTATAAAGTTTTTTAATATTTTCTTACTCGCTTTATAAATTTTACTTTACTTATCTTTAAAACTTTATATTTCCTCTATGCATGTTTAAGGAAAGTTTAATATTGTGTGTTATAAACTTTTCCTTAATTCTGATTTTATAAAGTATTGGTACAATAGTTTTTCCAATTACTTTCTTTTACTAGACAAAGGCTTGTCTAAATTACCTATCTTAAGAGGTTAAGTAAATTGTATGTTTTATTTTATAAACTACAATTCACCCCCTCTTTTAGTAAACTATTTACTCTTACGATCTTACACATGCACCCATGGTAACCAAAAATTCATATGTGTAGTGGTGTGTATGTAAAGAGTTATGTCCTAAAACCAAACCAAGGCACGATGAAAGTCACCATGATATGGTTTGTGTTTTGTCATTATTTATTGTTCTATGTTGAGATATATGATAAAATTATTCATTCTTTGATCTATTATATTTTACTATTATGAATGAATATCATGGATGATGTGGATAAGAGTTGCATGGATGTTGAAGAGTTCAACATCATTTATGGGATGTTTAAGATTTCAAAATTAGCAAAGAAATATTGTATTTATTATGATAATTAAAAGTGATTAATGTTCACTAATCACTTAAGTGTTTATGAAACTACTAAGCTCATAGAATCCAACTTCATTTATTAAAGTTGTGCAATAAAATGAGATTAATCCATACATCCATTTAGATGTGTATGACATTATTATTGTGAACTATAGATGCCACACCCATAGTTTATCTCCCTTTACCTTTGAGGTTCTAGAAAACTGTGGAAGTAAGAAGGGTTCTACATATTTGACACATGTTTTCCATAGCTAGTGTACATGTGGGGACACAAGCCTACTAGTTGTTTCTTAATGATTCCTATAAAACATAAAAAAGTAGAAGAAGAAGGCTCTACAAAATTTCAATGATTTTTCATAATTTTTTTCCTTTTTTTGTTCTTATCATTTCCTCTCTTAGACGATATTTTGGTTGAGCTTTGTGTTTTGTTCTACCACTTAAAGTTATATTAAATTCCTATAAAAACTCATAAGTGTTATCATAGAGAGTATAAGTGAATAATTAATCAGATGAAGATATATAAAATTAAAGTTAATAATGTGTTTTTTTAAGAACCATGAAGTGATATTTCTAAAATGACGTTGTTTATGTTAAGTTTCATAAAATAATGATATTATTATGAAAAATGGTTGAGAAAATTCTTATTGGAAAAAAAGTTTCATAAAATTTAAATCCCTCAATTTCGTAGTTTGACTAAAACATTCATGGTTTGGAAATTCAATTTTCATTAAATTATGTGGTTTTATAAAACATCTTGAGATACAATAGAGTATAGTGAAGGAAAAAACAACATAATGTATGAGAGATAATATTTTATGCTTAATGGAAAATCATTTCCATGATTGAAGAACCATGTTGGGGTGAAGATAAACATGACATGGTTTTAAGTTTATTTTGTTAATATTCCATAAATACCATTTTGACATGGGGTTTATTAATTGTTCATTTATATTACCATGTTTCAGTTTTTCTTAGAGAACTAATTTGTTTTTTAATAATTATGATCTTTTTTTATTCGATTCATTTTATGAGTGACCATGGTCACTTATTTGAGGTGTGAAAAGGTTTATATACATATTAGGAAGTTAAAATAATTAAAATTAATAAAGTTAAATTTTCATGAATAAGGGTCTTGGTGGAAACACATAAATATATCATAAACTAGACTTCAAATTGAATTTTTTTCATCATATCATTGCTCGATACAACATGTTTCATTAAGGTTTTTAGTTTGAAAATTTTGAGATTTAGACTCCTAGAAGTTTTTTTTTGTTTATAAATAAACAATCATACCTCTAATTTTCATCATTAGAATAATTTTTGAAATATATTAATTTTAGAGGAAAAGTTAAATGGGGAAAGAAGGCCCCATAATGTAGGATTTCTGATCCTTTTTTTTCTTATTTATTCATTTTAATCATCATTCATAAATTTATAATATCTAGTTTTAAAATATATAATCTGAAAATTATTTAGGGGTTATAAGAAAAATAAATAACACCCACCCACACCCATATAGACTAATTAGAAAAAATAAACCCATAAAGGGCTGACCCACCCCCATTTGGATCAAATTGTAGGGCCTAGAGTCTTTACAATATAAAGGGAAGACTCAAATACCACCATGAGAATACCCAAATAACCACTAGAGAGTTGAACTTTTTTCAAACAGTTCCCAAAGTTCTCTTCTGTAACACCCCATTATAGTTTCTACTATAAAGCTTGCTACATTGATGTGACTATTGTTCCATATACGATAGTAACTTATTATTTTCCATTTCATAGGATTCAAACCCTAAACTTAGAGGATATCGACCCTAAACCTTATAATGTTTCATTTTATTGGGGATAAACCTTGTCCAAATGCAGTGGGAAGTAACCAATAAAACCTATTTTCCACAAGACCCACCATTTATTTGAATTGAACAAATCCTAAATGAAAAAGTAATACTTTTCTATGTGAATCTAATATATCCATGTTCTTCTATACAAGTTTGATGAAGATCCGTGATTAGTCACTAAAAGTGGCTAATATTCATTTTTAATATCTTTAAATTAATTATTCCAAAGTCCATACACATTGTTTTTAGTTCATTACATAAATAGAACTTCATTTCTCATCTAAAATGCAATTCTTGTTTAAAATGAAAATTTGGGCCCAATCATTCATTTGTTTGTGTACAACATTATATTAATTTTATGAATTTGAAATTTTGGTATATGATTGATCACTTTGTTTGGAACATTTTATCTTTTAGGTCCGATGGATGAATCCCAAGGGAAGATGGATAATTTTGCGCCCGAATGCAGAAATTTGCTGGAGAAAGCATAATGGGCCTAAGACCCATCAAACAAATGTGGGGCTCACAAAAAAAGCCCAATGAAGCTCAAATTTATAAAATAGAAATATAAAAATATGAGTATCATTTTATTCAACTATGTCCAGAGCTAATTCAGAAGTTTTCATGATGATAAAGGGATCTGAAGCTGAGATTTAAATGGTGGACCCGACATTAATGCACATAAAGTTGTCCCGCCATTTCAAAAATAACTTCCAAACGGCTGAGCCAAATGTCCTGAATTTTTTACATAGGATATAGGACACATGGAAGAAGATATTTGTATTCTACGACCCCTAAAGATTCAGCTTCCATCAATTAAATATTCGAACGTCAAAATGGTGAAATAATCTGGACAGTTTTCCGGGTCAACTTCGAAACGTCAATTTCCTTTTGATTATTCACCCTCGTTTTGACTCTATTAATTGTTGGGGGGTGAATTGATTGTGGGGGGTGGAATTAAGGATCCTAATATGCCTATATAAGGATATGGTGGTGAAGGGAATTATCATCTAACATTTTTCTTTGAATCCATGTTTTTCTTTCATCAATTGTATTTCTTTCAATTGTAATTTCCTACTTTCAATTTGTAATCGCATCATCATGTTTTCCCATGTAAGTTTTTATTTAAAGTTTATTATTTTAATAAAATTTCTTCTTCTTCTTAACTTTTTATTTTCTTTTTCTTCACACGTTGATACCGTTGAATCAAGGTGTGATATTATTCACACCAGCACTTGTGCTTTCAATCACACAACGGTGGAGTGTTCATTCTTTTAATAATTTTATTCTTCTTCAATTCCACCCCCATAAGTCTACATCCCGCTTCCATTGGTAAAATAGAATCAATGGAGGGATAAGCTCTTAAAGGTTGATCCAAGGGAGTATCAAGGTCAGGGATTGAATGTTATTTCATGTACTTAATATTTAAATCTATTCGTTATTTTAGGATTTCCATTTGATGAGTTACATTCTTTCTAATCTTTGCCAACTTTAATGATGACACATTTTGAGTGCTAGTACGATCTGTTTCCTTTGAGTGCTCATTAAAGTGATCCTCAAAGTGAATTGGTGAATGACCTTGGAATTGTGTATGGATGAAATTGGTGAATGATTTGGAAGAATTATATCATTGTTTGGATATGTCTTGAATTAATGACATGAAATTTTCTAAGAAAAGGAATTCATCCAATCCACCCCAAGAAAAACCCTAAGATCAACCCACCATAAATAATTGTTTAGTTCACATCATTTTTATTATATGATTTTTTTAAATTATATCTTTATTTCTCTAATTAAAATCTACCTCAAAGTTGGCCACTTCATAGCCAATCCATCAACAAATCATAGTGTCTCAAGGTTTCTTCTTCGGTCCCTGTGGATTCGATCCCTACTTGTACTTCAACGACCGCTTTTACCAGTAGGGTAAATTTGGGCGCAACCAAATTTTGGCGCCGTTTCCGGGGACCCAAGTAAGTTTTCTTAGACACTCATCTTCTTTTCTCACCCCAAATTCTCTATTCTCACCCTAATTTCTCTTCTCGTTTCCCCTTTTTGTTTCTGTGTGTCCAATGAATCCCGAAAATAACTTTCAATCAACTCCAATTGACTATCTTCAACAATACCCATTAATATACCAAGGCTATAATCAACTGGAAAATCAATATTTTGAATCAACTCACATAGAAAATTTCATTGACCAAACCAGGATTGAATACACCACACCAGATGAGATGTACAATCAATGGGATGTTGATTGTTTAAAGGATCAATTTCCATACCTCTCGAGGATGATTGAAGAGATCAAACATAATGAAGTTCATGATGTCCAAACATCTATAAATCCTAATTCTGAAAAAATTCTTGAACATTTGTGTGAAAAAATGGATAAAATGAATTCAGAGCTTTCATCTTTAAGAGTAGAACTACAAAGCATTGAAATGGTTGTGGAACCCATTCCCACTCAGGTTGTCTCTTCCTCATTACTAATACAAGAATCTTGTCTCCCAAAAACCTCACATGAGTTTATTGAAGAACCAACCATTGAATTTGGGATAGTTGAAGATAATCAAGGAATTGTTGATGGGTGCTTAAATCAAGAGGAAACTGATTTTTTGTATTCACAAGAGGGAAACTTGACATTGTGGATGGAGAGTCCTGAATATTTCTCCATTGATGATTTTTCAAAAACACAAATCACTGAACAATTGGGAGAAATACCAAACATTGAGCCCATACTCACACCTCAAATTCAACTAGACACTTTTGGGGATGAATCATATTTTAAAACGGAACCAATTCTTTCTAATTTTTTTGGAGAAGAAACCGACTTTCATTCAAATTTCCAATCTTTATTAGGAAATTGCAATCGACCAGAACTCAAAATCATTATCCTTCCTTCCCCAGACAAGAATTCCATCATAGGTGATAAAAAAGACCTTTCAGTTTTAGTTCATTTATCTAAAGAAGCCAATAATTTTGGAATGGTAATTGATGTCTTAGGAAAGAATATAAGTTCAACTCGATCAACCATTTCAGATATTCCTTGGATTTTACCAATCATTATAGAAAATAAGATTTTACATGAAACAAATTTCAAAAAAAAATAATCAATATCAATATTATTTAAGTGGAAAAAGATGGGTTAATTAAAATGTTGAAAGTTGGAATTGGATAAGTTGGGGGGTACAAGTCGAGCTAACGACGTTAAACAAAAGCACTGCATGCGAGGCAACCCGTGGTTTTCATGTTTCCAATATTTTTGGAATCATAGGATTAATAATTCATTTTGATATTTTTAAAATATAAAAATAAAAAATAGACTGTTGACTTGTTCTTCTTTTATGAGTAAGTATGGGTATGAAAGGGGAGCACTGTATTCATCCGTGTCACGCGGTGTGATCCCTGAGTAATACCTTACCCAGAAAATATAAAGAAGACAATGTATCATCAGTTTATTTTATTTTATTTATGTTTTTTGTATGTTAAAAAAATTAGACTCTTGACCTGTTCTTATTTTATGAGTATGGATGGGTATGAAAGGGGAGCACCATATTCATCCGTGTCACGCGGTGTGATTCCTGAGTAATACCTTACCCAAAAAATATAAAGAAGACAATGTATCATCAGTTTAATTTTTTTAAAAAAATAGGGAAAACCATAAAAATGTTGTACTTGGTTTTAAATAAATTGTTGTGTTTTTTTGTCTGCTTTGTTCTTCTTTTTATGGTTCAGGAACTATTTTGGGTGATACATGTTCAATCAAGGAGGTGCCTACATCC
The DNA here is from genome assembly GCA_963277665.1 of Viscum album. Taxonomy (NCBI): domain Eukaryota; kingdom Viridiplantae; phylum Streptophyta; class Magnoliopsida; order Santalales; family Viscaceae; genus Viscum; species Viscum album. The sequence continues at coordinate 1,888,946,828 of OY728165.1, read as the reverse complement.
CCCAAGATATCAAAGGAGTAATCTGGAGCATCATGAACTTCAACTTCAAAAACCAGGTGAATTTGTTCCATGTTTATCATTTTGAATTTCCTCTTTGAACTCCTCTCTTACCCCCTTCTAACTTTTATTTTCTTTAAACACTGGGGAAAGTGTTATTCTAAGTTGGGGGGAGATAAAAAAATGATTTTTTTTGAATAAAAACATGCATGAAAAGAAAAATTACATTAACCATAAACATGATAACACACATTGCAAACTCTAAAATTGGATATCAAATAAATTTTGCATGCCTTGATTCTGATTTTAATGCAAGTTTAATTTCATGAGCATAGTTTTTGGAAAGTGCGGTTGTCCGATGTGATTTTTCAATGTTTACATTTTTATCCTCTTAATAAAAATTCCACAATGCACTTCTACTAGATCGTGGGTGTAAATTTTAGTTCTTGGGTCCCTTTCATTATAGCATAGGGTTCTGGGGTCACTTTTAGTTTAATTTGAGTATTAAAAAAAAAAAACAAAAAAATTGACCACATAGAGCAATGTTTTGTCCAAATGCGTGGCATCCGACACTTGGGGATCGTGACTCCATAGTTGTCTTTCCCAGAGTTAGGCTTTATATCTCTATTGTAGAGCATGAAATTGACAATATGTGTGGCGTCCGACACTTGGGGATCGCGACTCCATAGTTGTCTTGCCCAGAGTTAGTCTTTTCATATCTATTGTGGATAAAAAAATCATCAAAAATAAAAATAAAAAAAATGGATACTCATATTAAGGTTTAATGTGATTCCCACCTAGCGCTTCCATTTTTCCCCTTGAAAAATAAAATGGGCCCCATATCTTTTGTGATGCACAACACTTTATCATGCTTAATTGAAATTGGATGAAATGTGGCGATGAATTTGAACAAAGGAATGGGCTTGGGATTGGGATATTCTTATGAACCTAGATTGTTTTAAATGATTTTTATGGGTTCCATAATTTTTTTGGTATGAGATATTTGGGTGAACAATGTGTATTAAAATGTTTTTGGAAAAGAGGATTTGAATTTCATATTTGTAATTTATTTTGCTCGGGACTAGCAAAACTCAAGTTGGGGGGTGTGATTAGTCACTGAAAGTGGATAATATTCATTGTTAATATCTTTAAATTAATTTTTCCAAAGTCCATAAACATTGTTTTTAGTGCATTACATAAATAGAACTTCACTTATCATATAAAATGCAATTCTTGTTTAAAATGAAAATTTGAGCCCAATCATTCATTTGTTTGTGTACAACATTATATTCATTTTATGAATTTGAAATTTTGGTATATGATTTATAACTTTGTTTATAACATTTTATCTTTTAGGTTCGATGGATGAATCCTAAGGGAAGATGGAGAATTTTGCGCCCGAATGCAGAAAATTTGCTGGAGAAATCATAATGGGCCTAAGGCCCATCAAACAAATGTGGGGCTCACAAAACAAGCCGAATGAAGCTCAAATTTATACAGTAGAAAGATACAAATATGAGGATCATTTTATTCAACTTTGGCCAGAGATAATTCAGAAGTTTTCATGATGATAAAGGGATCTAAAGCTAAGATTTAAATGGTGGACCCGACATTAATGCACATAAAGTCGTCCCACCATTTCGACCATAACTTCCAAACGGATGAGCCAAATGTCCTGAAATGTTTACATAGGATATAGGACACATGAAAGAATATATTTGTATTCTACTACCCCTCAATATTCTTCCTCCATAAATTAAATATTCGAACGTCAAAATGGTGAACGAATCTGGACAGTTTTCCGGGTCAACTTCGAAACGTCAATTTTCTTTTGATTATTCACCCTCATTTGACTCTATTAATTGTTGGGGGGTGAATTGATTGTGGGGGTGGACCTAAGGCTTCTAATATGCCTATATAAGGAGATTTTGGTGAAGGGAATTATAATCTAACATTTTTCTTTGAATCCATGTTTTTCTTTCATCCATTGTATTTCTTTAAATTGTAATTTCCTACTTTCAATTTGTAATCGCATCATCATGTTTTCCCATATAAGTTTTTATTTCAAGTTTATTATTTTAATAAAATTTCTTCTTCTTATTCACTTTTTATTTTCATTTTCTTCACACGTTGATACCATTGAATCAAGGTGTGATATTATTCACACCAGCACTTGTGCTTTCAATCACACAATGGTGGAGTGTTCATTATTTTAATAATTTTCTTCTTCAATTCTGCCCCCATAAGTCTACATCCCGCTTCCATTGGTAGAATATCATAAATGGAGGTATAAAATCTTAAAGGTTGATGCAAGGGAGTAGCAAGGTCAGGTATTGAATGTTATTTCATGTACTTAATATTTAAATCTATTCGTTATTTTAGGATTTCCATTTGATGAGTTACATTCTTTCTAATCTTTGCCAACTTTAACGATGACACATTTTGAGTGCTAGTACGATCTATTTCCTTTGAGTGCTCATTAAAGTGATCCTCAAAGTGAATTGGTGATTGGACTTGGAATTCTGTATGGATGAAATTGGTGAATGATTTTGAAGAATTATCTCATTGTTTGGATATGTCTTGAATTAATGACATGAAATTTTCTAAGAAAATAAATTCATCCAATCCACCCTAAGAAAAACCCTAAGATCAACCCACCATCAATAATTGTTTAGTTCACATCATTTTTATTATATGATTTTTTTTAAATTATATCTTTATTTCTCCAATTAAAATCTACCTCAAAGTTGGCCACTTCATAGCCAATCCATCAACAAATCATAGTGTCTCAAGGTTTCTTCTTCGGTCCCTGTGGATTCGATCCCTACTTGTACTTCAACGACCGCTTTTACCAGTAGGGTAAATTTGGGCGCAACCAATCCATTATAGTAAAGGGTATGAATCCTTCAAGGGTAATCCATAGTTTATTTTAATCTACAAATGCTTAGGAAGGACACACTCTTCCTTATAGTTTTCTAGAAGATTATTTAATTAAAAATCTAGAATGAGAGATTCAGATAAAGGGTTTTAATGATACTTTCATACACCATATGCATGAAACAAATTACACAAGGCTATAATCACTTTATATAGCTTCCAAGGACACTCTTTGGTTCCCCAAATGTATCAAAACAATTCAAACATAATTAATTTTTTTAAAAACATTTAAAAAAATTATAACTATTTGTAACTTATCAATAAAACTCTCATTGATTGTTTTAGGTGGTGTTACTCTTGTTTGGAGTTTTTTCTTATTTGTTTCAATAGAGGAGTTACTATCGATAGTTTCATGCATTCACAATGATAGCTATGATGGAGATGGCGATGGAGTGGGTGATCTTTGGAAAAGAAAGTTACAAAGTATACCCAAAGGGTGGTGTTATTGGTTAGTGGTTTCCTACACTCAGGTTAGGTAGTGTCAGGCTACACTATGTGAAGGACTATATTCTTATGATGATGCATAATTCCCTCAACATTAGATTTATATGACCTTTCTAGTTACCCAATGTTAGAGGGCTAGTGTCAATCAATGGTGAAAAATAGCCTATGCATATATACTCATAGTGTTTGGTGATCTTATCATAACTGATGCTGGTTTTCCACTAGTCAGGAATTAGTGGTTCTTGGCTTGAATGGTGGTGTTCAATGGTGTTTGGGGGTGGGATATCTTGTGTGGTACTCTGGTGATAATCATTAGCGTATAGATCCACGATCACATCAATGATGGAGAGTAGGCGTAATGAAGTATCACAAGGTCCTAAGGAGCATATGTATTAAGGTGACATGTAAATCCCAATACACATGTAGATCAATATGTAGATGGATTTATATTTGGTGACCCATGACTTGTGGCCTAACTTTTAGTTTGTTTGGCAGTGTTGTTTGGTTTTTGGGAAGGGGCCAGCTTTCGGGCCAACCCTTTTATATTTATTTTTTTCTTAAGATCCGACCTATGGTTTGTTTGATTTTATAGTAAACCCGTAAAAGTGGTTTTTTAGATTAAAAAAGAGGATTATAACTATAAAATATAGACATTTTAGTCTCCTTAAACATAATCACATGATGTTACAAACGATCATGATAGCTTACTATGGGAGAGAAAAGTAATTGACATACATTATCGTATAACAAATGCACTTCCATGCACAAAACCATGACATGGAAACCTTTATTATGACATGATTTATTCAATAACAAACCATTTCATGGTTAATACTACCACATCTTGGTTTTCTATTTAGAAAATATTTATACCAATCTCCCAACTTCACCAATGCCTCATAGACCCAATGTACATTTATCCATGACACATAATATGTAATAACTTGTGAATTCATATCCAAAAATAATTTTAGATATCCTATAAAACCCCCTTTTAGAGAATCTATCATTTATTTTCACTATATGTTACATCATATGTGACAACTTGTAAAAACCCATCCAAATATCCATTTGGATACCCTCCAAAATTCTTTTGTAGTATCTCTTAATGTTTTGTACAATCACTTTGTAAAAAAACAAAATAATCCTTCACAAAACTAAAATGTGGGACCCCAAGGTCCTAAACAATGTTGAAAATAATTAATAATTATCTAATCTATAATTATAAGCAAAGATAGGCCTCTAGAATATCACCAGTGTTACTTAAGCTACAGATTGATTTGACGTGATATCCATCAAACACAAGTATATTCATGTCTATGTCCACCAATCATATAATATGAAATATTCATAATCACATAATCTTTTTTCTTAAGACATAGAGTTACCATGAGACATAGAGTATATCAATATTTTATATCATACTCATACATTATCAATTTTCAAAGTATAAATTGACTATATGAATAGAAAAATAAAAAACTATTCACTAAAATAGATGAACACATCACATGAAAATTATCCAAATGGATAATCACCTCACAAGTAACTAATTTAGGCATGGAAATACATATCCTCAATCTATCTTAATTGAGGGACCAAATGTTACACAGGAATAAAAATTCCATCTTGGTTAAACCTTAACCAATGAAATGATAAAAAACATACCCAACCACCCCTTGATTTTATCAACTTTAGGGATGGTGTTATAAAGGTATTAAAGTATGAATATTTTCATATTATTTACTCAATAAAACTTAGGTAATCAGTATTTGATATCCTAGAAGGGAGTCGTTAATTCTTTACGAGTCTATGCATTTTTTTTATAAAAACTCAAACTATGCTACTCAATTAATTAAAATGTAGTATTAGGAAAGTTTAGGATGAACCCACAGAGATGGTGAATTTAGTTTTATTAGGTTTTCAAAAGATTTAATTTTATTATATTTAATAAATAGGTGAGAAAAAGTTGGTTTTATTGATTTCACAAAAGCAGAATGAAAACAAAGCAGCAGATTGATTGGTTTTGTAGATAGATTTTGAAAGCACGCCAAGGTTTCATAATTTTAGGGTTCAGGTGAAATTATATTTAAGAAAATATTTTTATTAATTAATTATTGGTTTTAGAGTCAATATGGGGAATATCCAATGGTTATGGAATCTCATCCTCTACGTGGCAATACCCTATTTCCCTTGGTCCGGTAATTTAGGGTTTCACCAAATCGAGTTTGTCTCGATACCATTTTTAAACTTGATTTCCCCTTAATTCGACAATGATCATGACTCCTTTAGGGTTTTTATTTCTTAAATTTTAAGGTTCCTTTAGATTTAATTATCAATGTTCATGATAAAATAAAAAGAAAGGGATTAAAAGTTGAAAAATAAATTGCACAAACCAAATACATAAATAAAATAAATAAAATAAATAAAATAAATCCAACGACACCTTCCCCCTTATATTACATTACCCTAGAACAAGGTGGGTTTTCCCCCTCATCTTAGTGATGATAAAATAATAGATAAGGAGAAAATAAAAATAAAACATAAAGAAAAAGAAATAAAGAACTCGGGGAGGGCACACCGTCTCACTCTGAGCATTGGACTCCAACGGATTTGGATCTGAATTCCTAAATGGAAACAACTTATCCCTCCTTTTATATAATCTATATGGGATATGGAATTCATTAATTTCATAATGTAATGGTCTAACGTTGGTTCGGGGTGGCTCCCATGTCAAAGATTTGTCCAAAAAATGAAGATTTGGTGAATTTGGGAAAAAAATTCTTGTCTGAGAAATTGCATCACGTGTAACTGGGTTTCACCATGTGTAATTTTACAGGATGTTATTATTTTCTTTATGATGTGTCCTTCTTTTCACCACATGAACTAGTACATGTGGTGGAATGATTATATGATGTGTAATTCCATTTTCCTACTCTAGAAGCCTCATTTCCCTTGGTTCTTTAGTTTTATACCCTGAAAGAGCTCTATGATCATCCTTAAAAACCTGGTGTCTCGCCGCTTCACTTCGCTCATGGAACAAAGTGTCTTTTAGCTCCAAAATTCACCTATTTTTGTTCCTTTTCCAAGAATCTTTGTATCCTACCATAAAAACATAAAACAACTAAAATTTTCCAACATTATAAAGAATGATCAATTAAATACATAAATTAATACATTAAAACACTCTAAAATGTATGCATGAAATTCACTTATCAAATACCCCCACACTTGAATTCATACTTGTCCTCAAGGATGGAATATCAACATACTAAAAAGGACATTCACCTTACCATGCTTCAAATTCAATTTTAATAAAATAAATTGATCAAATGGGAAATTAAATGTTCGAGCATCACACATGGAAAATTTATCAAAGCCTTATTTGTCAAAGGAACAAGTCAAACATGTATTTTAATTTTCCTTTTTGAAATAACCAAGAATTTTCAATAATCCATTTCCATTTTTCAACTCATTATTAATATGAATGTCATTTTTAATTTACCTCTCTTTTAATTTTTCCACTCATCATTAGGGTACAAATGAGTAGAGTGATTCACATACCTCAAGAACATGTAACACACCATAGGCTTTCAAGACATCTAAAATCTCCACCGCATAAAGACAAAATCACAATTAATCACCAGGGCTTCACCGTCTAGGATCAAATGACTCAGAGGCTTAGGTCAGGTAGGTAAATGACGTGAAAAGTAAATATTAAAAAGGAGGTTCAACTCTAAAATAATTTTCATGATAATATAAAATAGATAAATGAAAGTATTCTTTTTACAAATGTCATCTATCTCCCCCCCCAAGAAGATCAAAGTGGGATCATGATACATGTAAGTGTAATGATAATATCAACCTATCTTTCTAATTTTTCTCTTTATATACATATATATATATATATATGTATTATTTTTTGAAATCTATGCTCATGAAAAATCTCATATCCATCACCTAACCACATACGATCATAAGATCGTCAGTCCAGAAAATGGTGATTTTTGATCCTCCCAAAACACGACCCATTTTTTTCATTTTTTTTCAAATGTTTTTTTAAAAAGATAGGTGAATAAGAAAATACAATGAATGATACATGGCCTCCCCAATATCAAAATAGAAAACCCCTAATAAAATATCCACAATGCAGTATATCTCAGTACACCTTATAATGTTTATCCCCCACACTTATTCTTTTAAATATCATGAAAAACATTTAAAGGAAGGGAGGAATGGATAAAATAGCCATGTAACATGGCCCGTTTTCTAATAATTCTATTCATGTATTCTACGGGCTTAAAAAGGATTGATGCAAGCTGGGTCCATGAATAAGGGGTAAATAAAAAATAATTCCTTAATCATTTTAAAAGTGATTTTATTCAGTCATAGTTTTGATAAAATGAAAAGCAAGTTCTATAAGAAAACATGCCCGAGTTTCTCAAGAAATAAACTATAGAAAGAATGGAAAAATATTGGCTCAATGGATGTCTTGGGAATGAGATGAATTATTGGTTCAATTAATCATGGAAATACACACAAATAATTAAATCAATTAATACAAATATTAGAAATTAAAAGAATGGAAAAATCTTTGAAAAATGTAATTTAGAAAAATCAACATTCCCCTCAAATAATGATTTTTCAAATCCTAATCCAAATATTTATCTCTACAAATTATTTTTCCCATTTTTCTCATTCAAAATTATTGACAAATAAATTCAAATTCATGACATGGTATTTATCCTAAGCATTTCTATGTCTCCTAGTTCAGTTGATTTAATCATGAATCAAATATGGGCATGAAATTGGAACTTAAAAACTCTAATAAAATGTGGGTAATATAATAGAAAATTACAGAATTGAAATGATTACTCCCCTTGCAATTGTTGGTTTAAATTTGGGTTGTACAGGTTCTACCTGCACCTTTTCACAACATGTAAATTTCCTAAAACCTATTCTTTTGATTCATGCCACTTTCTTCCACTTTAGGTCCTGATGGTCCTTAAAATTAAAAATCAACAAGTGAAATTACATTCCATTATCAATGAATTTTAAAATATTTTGAGCGAGAGCATACAAGCCTAAAAAAATAGAAAAAAAATAAAGAAAAAAAATAAATAAAAAACCCAGGTTGCCTCTCGGAAGCGCTTTTGTTTACTATCATTGGACTGACCTTACCTTTTTCAGATCCAACTCACATGAAGAATGATTTAAAATTTTGTACCTCTTCAGGGCCTATAAATGGTCTGAGTTGTGTCATATCCACATAGGTTGGCCCCTGTCCTTCTTCTCTGAACAACTTAATTCTTCTAGATGGTAGTACATGCTTGATCTCCATTGGAACGAACCACCATTTTTCTTCAATCCCGGTGAACTAAATGGAAGTTCATGTATCATCTATACTTGTTGTACTTTCTCAAATTTAGTGGAGTTGGTATCTCCTTTGGTGTTAGTGGTCTTGGTATTTAGTTTCTCTTTCTACTTCAGTTGAGCATCCTCTTTCACAACAATATCTTACTCATGTACCTCTACAATCTCAATGACATCATCATATTTGGGTGTATTTTATTATCCAATCTTATTATCCTCTCAAATATCATAGTTTTTCATCGATCAATAGATGTTGAAACTCACTTGATCACCTCAAACTCTCAGATAGATTTATACACTTATCAATCAATGCACACCCTATGGCTAAAAATGGCCTTCCTAGAATGAGTGTATTTCTCTTATCTTCCATGTACATCACTAGGAATTCAAAGGGAAAGATGAACTTGTCAACTTTGATTTGGATATCTTCAATGAATCCTCTTGGGGATTTCACTATTGAATCTACCAATTGAAGAAGTACTCTTTCAGGCTTCAGTCTATCTAGTACCAAACTCTTGAAGGTTGTGTATGACATGACATTGAAAATTTCACCTAAGTCACAAAAATATTTTCCACATTTGTAAGCTCCGATAAACATGGGAATTGAAAAGCTACATGGATCTCTTTTCTTCTTAGAGAGGTCCTTTGATACCACTATCTAACACTCTTGTGTGAGTGAAATGGTGCCAATATCTTCTAGATTCTTATTTGTTACTAGATCTTTCATGAATTTCACATATGTCAGCATGTTCATAAGAGCCTCTGAAAAAGGTATATTAATATGCAATTTTTTAAAGTGTTCCAAAAATTTACCTCTCTGCCCGTTGTTCTTCATTTTCACCATACGTTCTGGAAAAGGCATTCTTAGCTTGTATTTAGGTGGTTATTCTTCTTCTTCTTATTCTTCTTTAGATACTTGTTCCTTACCAGCTTCTTATTCTTATCTTTCTTGCACTGGTCATTATCCTGAAAACTCTATACCACTTCCTTTGGTTTGATTCTCACTTCTGAGTTTTATAAATTTCAAATCTTCACATGGGAATACTTCAGGTAATCCTAGTAATATTCCTCTGGGTATCTCTCTAATATGATCAACAATTTGGACAACTTGACTCTATAGATTCTTCAATACAACTTTTTGGTTAAATTCTTCTTCTTTAATTTATTTGAGTACGACCCTGTAAGCAGTCATGAATGTTACCAGTGTCTCTTCCAATGAATAGATGCAAGGGCATAGATCTGCATGGATCAACACTTTGCGTGTTTTCGAAGACCGAGGTGCTTCGAGAAGGATCATAGGAAGTCTGGAGGAGTTCGGTCATGAGAAGCTAGAAACAAGGGGCTACACGAAATGACCAATGGGTACACGATGTGTACCGTTCGAGTTTCAGAAAAATAAAACAAAGCACCCAGGAGAGGTGTTTTTCAGTATAAGTCAGCCTCAAGGTGGTACACGACATGACAGAGAGGTACACATCGTGTACTTTCCCACCTTTGGGTGTTTTAAAGACACCCATCTGCTCAAGTTTTTCAAACCCTATGGATTGAGTGCACCCCATCTCGATCCCAGATGACTCGGACACTTCCCTCTTCAATGTTTGGGGATTCCTTCATCCTGGATCAGTTCCCCACTCCCTTCTTCGACCCTTCTTCAATTCGAGGTAAGATCTACCTCTGTTCATTGGGTTTTTATCTATCCATTGTCTCTCGTTTCTCTTTTCCATGCTATGTAGTTTTATCTCCATGGTTCTAATGGAGTTTTCTTTAGTTGTTGTTGATACGGTTGTGCCGCGACATCCTCGGGTGGATACAGTTGTTGTGGGGAAGGGGATCATGATCCATTACTTTGATCCATTCTAAAGTGAAGAATGTAGGAAACCTTTTGAGGTAAGGGATTTGTTGCTTCTCTAATTATTTACGTGCAATCGTAGAGTTAGTCTGATTTAGCCCTTTGGATCACAATAGAATTGACCTAATTAAATACTTGAATCAGATTAAAAAAATTGGTTTGATCGCATGTTGTTTCTTTAGACCATGATAACAATTTTCCTTTTTATATGCTAGATAGTGTGATATCTATGCTTTTCTTGTTAGCATGTTGTTCTTGATAAAATTGGTAAATAACTTAAAGCCTAAATTAATTGATAATTAATTGGATAAAGATAAAGAGGCATGTAAATGAATCCGGTTGTTGTTGTTGTTGTAATTTAATGTTAATAAAATTGATATAGATGTGCATGTTTAATTCAGTTGGTTGTTAAACCTGAAACATGTTAGTTCTTGTTGTTTAAAGGCATGTCAAATTAATTTTTTAATTAATTTTTGATATCTATGATAGATTTCTGTTTAGGTTTCCTATAGTTGTAACATACTAATAATGAATTGGTTAATTAAATGGATTAAATAACCAGTTTTTTGATAAAATATAATGCTAAATAGGGTTCTAAGTTACCCACTTGCTTGTAAGTCCAAGTACCCTATACTTTGGATCCATGAGAGATCATTTCTTGTGAAGGCAGAATGCCTTGTTTAGGGCCAAGAGCCCAGTTTCCTTGTTGTTTCCTACTGCTTGTGATGTGTTGTGAGCCTGGATGGCTATTTTGAGATGTGGGGGTAGGGAGGCCCAGTGGTTGTGGAAGATGTTGATGCCTAGAGTGGCGAGATGAAATGGTTTAGTCATGTGGGTGTCAGGGAGGACACCAGAGGTGACGAAACTAGTTGAAGATGGGTGTACTCGCTGCTATGAATATGGTTTCTTGTGGAATATCATGTTTGTTTATCTGCTTTAATTTCCCCACTACTTGAGGCAGATGGTCTTGCTTACCCTCCTTCCAAAATAGACGAAGATGTGGGGGGTATGCCACGTACTTTCTGTGTTTATCTTATTAAGGATGGATGGGTTTATGCTCCTGCTATTGGTGGCAAAGACTCGATGGGTATTCCATCTACTCACTATGTTGAGCCCCTTGTGTTTGTAGCTTAGTTTTTCCTTTCTATAATTCTTGGAATTATGGAAAGTAATAATGATGTTAATAAATTTTTGACTAAATGATGATGAACCCATGGGGTTGGAGCTTGCTAGGATGCAATTCTAAGGTTATGCTTGGAGGAACCATGGAATTGGTTTTGGGTATGACTAGAGGGCATGTAACTTTGTTGAGATTCTAATGAATGTAGCATGAAAATTAAATTGGTTAATTAATGGTTAAGAAATTAATTAACGTAAATTTTAACTGATTAAAATGGATAAGATGATTTAATAATGCTATGTAAATGGTTGTGTGCTTATAGGATACCTAGTCTTAGTAGTGGTAGCTGGGAGGTCGAGAGACATTAGCTGCAGTTGAGTTTGAGACTAGTTTTTTACCATAGTGTGGTTGTGAGCTATATTATATCATGTATTTTTTTTGTTTTTATACTCTACCCCACCCTTTCGGTTAGGGTGAATAAAACCCTGGGGATTCTGATACCTAGGGGGTGTTTTCCCCAACATCTTAGTGGGAGGATGGATGACTGAATTCCCCCTTTGGCTTCGCTCTCTTATCTTGGAAGTTACTTGTGATGGTATGGATAGCGGTTAGATTTCACCATATATGTGTAAAGGGTTGTAATGGATTGTGATTATTTCACACACATATATTCTGGATATAGTTTCCTTTGTTCTACTATAGGTATAACGTGTATAGGATATGGTGGCTTGAGGATCCTTACTCAGTGTATGAGCTGGAATGTCTTGAGGCATAATACCCAATGTATGATACATGTTATGCGGGCTGTGGTGGCTCCCAAAAAATACCTGGTTACTTTTGGTTGTGTGTATGGTGTGGTTATTTTCCCAAGTGTCTGTGGGAAAGCATTATGTTTCATGAGGTGTATGTGGCAGTGCTCGCCTAGGTGTCTTTGAACCAGCCTTTTTGGAGATAGATGGATTATGATGTGCGATGTTGGGGCAAAGTGGAAAAACAGTGGGGAAGTGGTGGTGGGGCACCCTTGATATGCTTTATTTTATTATATACTCTTGTATGTGATACTTGGAGGTGTATCCATGGTGAGGCTGGGAATATATTATACCTGTTTAGGTGATGAGTTAGTTTCACTTGTTGTTCACTGTGCTTTAGCATGATTTCTTTACTTTTTCATGAGAGGATTCAGGGAGTATCCTACCGAGTATACTGTTATACTCACCCTACGCTATATAAACTATTTTTTAGATCACTTGGAGTAGGTTAGATATTAGGCTAGTTACTACTATCTTGTGAGGTTTTGTAGGAGCTTTTTGGGCTTCTTGTTCACTACCTTTTTACTTTATTTTTGTACTTGTAGTTTTCCTTTCAATTGTATTAGTTCTTGCATGACATTATATATATGTTTACTTGGGTTTTATTTTATATTGCAGTCTAAGTAAGAGTTGGTTGGTGTCTGTCTTATACCTCTCTTTTGTATATGTACTCTTAGAGGGTAATGCCTCCCATCTGTGTGTTGTTATACCCTTAGTTCTAGTTGCCAACCCAGGGCCTACTGAAGGTGGGACTCAGGGTTCACTATCTCCCTTATCACATTTCCATCCCAGGAGGGGTATACCTTGTGGGTAAGGCGTCATGAAAATAGATCTGGCTTGTCAGTGTGGTCCCTTGGGGTGATTGTTTTTGGTATCCTTGTGGTCTTTTTTGGTAACCTTGTCCTTGTTGTTTTTTTGGTTTCTAACCCTAAAATTGATTACCCCAATTGTAGTCAGCATAATTGGCATCTTCTATATGCATACCTTGGGTGTTTTTCTACTGGCCCATCATGATGTCCATCTTATTGGTCAGGAACTCCATTTGTGCTGCCATCCAGTCATTATTTTTGATTGCATGGACGTCTTTTTGTTGTGTTCCTTATCCATGCCACTGGAAACTATTCCTTGCCATTTAATTTAGAAAGTTATAGTTCGATTTAGGTGACTTCTTCATTAATGACCCTCTAACTACAACATCAAGTATTGACCTGTTTCCCCATGAAAAATCCTTATAGAAATTTTTTATTAGAATCCATAGCTTTATTCTGTGATGTGGGCATTTATGAGTCATGTATTTATACCGTTCCCATGAAGAATACAATGAATCATCTTCAAATGGACAAAGTTTTATAATGTTTACCTATATGTCCATTGAATTAGAAGGTGAAAATAGTACGATAAGTAGGTTTCATGCTAGATCATCACATGTTGTGATGAAATTATCTAGCAAGCTTTGAATCCAATCTCGAGCTCGCTCACATAAATAAAATCAGAAAAGATGAATTCTCACTGAATCACTTGAAATGTTTTGGAATTAAAATGTGTCACAGAGCTTGAGAAAAATTCCCAAATATTTGTTTGGATATTCATGTGGAAGTTTGGTTAATTTTACGTTGTTCAATATCATAGAAATGATTCCAGGATTGATCTCGAAGTGGTTTTCTATAATGGAGGGGGTGCTAGGATTCTTGGTTGTAATTCCATGTTTGATGGAAACTTATAGTTAGCGAGAATACGTTGACCTTGATCTCTTTGAAGAACTCTAGCAGGTTGATTTTTCTTAGTTCCTTCCATGGTTGTAGTTACTTTACTTTCAATGTTTGGTTCAAAATGGTTTGTGGCCTTGATGGTTTCTTTTCCCTTTTCTTGAGTGTTGTAGTTGTGCATTCAAAATTTGATATTCATAGCAAAAAATACCCAATGTAAAAATAGGAATCGAAGTAAAGAAATAAAATAAAAATAAAAAATTGAAATCCTAAAAACTTAAAAAATCTACCATCCTAAACAATGGAACTCATTTGATATCCCATAAGGGAATCGTTAATTCCTTACGGGTCTATGATTTTTTTTATAAAAACTCAAAATAAACTACTCAATTAATTAAAATGTAGTATTAGGAAAGTTGAGGTCAAACCCATAGAGAAAGTTAATTTAGTTTTATTAGGTTTCAAAATATTTAATTCTATTAGATTTAATAAATAGGTGAGAAAAGGTTGGTTTGATTGATTTTAAGAAAGAAGAATGAAAATAAAGCCGCAGATTGATTGATTTTGTAGACAAATTTTGAAAGAGCACTAGGGTTTTGTAATTTTATGGTTCAGGTGAAATTGGATTTAAGAAAATATGTTGATTAATTCATGATTTTTTTGATTCTAGATGAGGAAGATCCAATGGTCATGGTATCTCCTCCTTTACGTTGCAATACCTTATTTCCCTTAGTCTGGTAATTTAGGGTTTCATAGAACCGAGTTTGTCTCGATACCATTTTTAAATATTATTTCCATTAAATTTGATAACGTCGATGAATCCTTTAGGGTTTTAAATTGTTCAATTTTAAGGTTCCTTTATATTCAGTTATCAATCTTCATGATAAAAGAAAAATAAAGGGATTGGAAGTTGAAGAATAAATTACACAAACCAAATACATAAAAAAATAAATAAAATAAATCCAACGACACCTTCCCCTTATATTATATTACCCTAGAACAAGGTAGGTTTAACCTCTCATCCTAGTTATTAGATAATAATAGGGAAGGAGAAAATAAAAATAAAACATAAATAAAAAGAAAGAAAGAACTCGGGGAGGGAGCAGTGTCTCACTCCAAGATTTAGTATCCGACAGATCTGGATCTGAATGCCTCAACATAAATAGCCTAGAACTACTTTTATAGGATCCATATGGGCTCTAGAAATAATTAATTTCTTAATGGAATGGTTCAACGGTGGTTTATGGTGGCTCCTACATCAAAGTTTTGGACAAAAAATGAAGATTTTGTGAATTTTGGGAAAAAAAATTTCATCTAGGAAATTACACGATGTGTAATTTTCCAAGATGTTATTATTTTCTTCATTACATGTCCTTTTTTCACCATATTCACTAGTACAAATTTTTTAATGATTACACAATTTCTAATTCCATTTTCTTACTCCAAAAGCCCCATTTTGCCTTAGTTCTTCAGTTTTATGCCCTAGAAGTGCTCCATAACCATCCTTAAAAATCTGGTGTCATGCCGCTTCACTTTGCTCATGACAAAAAGTGTATTTTAGCTAAAAAATTTACCTATTTTTTTTCATTTTCCAATAATCATTGTATCCTTCCATAAAAACATAAAACAACTAAAATTGTCTAACATTAGAAATAATTAACAATTAAATACATAAATTAACACATTAAAACACTCTAAAATGTATGCATGAAATACATTTATCAGTATTTGATATGAAACATGCACCCTAAGTGTACCAAATATATAGTTTATAACTCTTCAAGTAATATATATAGTAGTCCATCTATCACATAAAACACCTTTTGATCCACATGATATAATTCCATATCTCTATATGAATCCCTAACCATGCCAATATTCACATGTCTTTATAACCTATAATAATCTATGATGAATATCAGTTATGGATAACTCAAAGTCTTAATTTGAGTGGTTAATTATCATTTCACTTTTTTTAATATATTAATCCAAACATGAAATAATGATAAAGTGGAGATGCCTTTTATATAACATGATAAATATTATATATTCTCAAATTTTTTTAAAAATATTTAAAAAAACTTATATAAAGTCTAGTATAATCATATCCCATATGATGGACCACCAAAGAGTCCTTTATTTTCTAAACTTTTAAGGTTTTGTTAAACTCATTTTATCACTATATAATTCCTGCCACATCTCTGTGTGGCTATCTGATAAATCTCCCATTAAATTCCTTTAATGGGTTCACATCTATAAAGAAAGATTTTTTAAATAATAGTGAGATTAGGATTCATAATCCTTATGTTTAAATCTTTGAATATAATAACCAATCTTATTTATATCATAATATATAGTTTTATTTTTCTAGTAACTTTTATTGAGACTTAGAACTCTTTCCAAGCTGATCATCATCTTTTTCAAAGTTTTCCATATCTTTAAAATTTTCTTTGAGATCATTTGGTAACAAATTTAAATGTAATACTTTACATTAAGATCATTCTTTACCTATATATCCTAATAATATTTATGATGAAAAATGAATTTCACTTTGATTTATACTAGTATAATAATTTATTTTTCTCATTTTTAACTTCTCAAAGTCAAAATATAATCTCACCAGCCTTTTAGAAGTTATATTTTCTCCAAAATATAATTTTTAAAACAAAAAATTCTCTGTGTTAGGAAATAAAACTTATTTATTCTATGGGAATATCCAACAAATAAAATATTAAAAATCATATCATATATGCTATTCTGTGTGTTTAGAGAAATATTCTAAAAATAAGATTTTATTCTTTAAAATACACCACTATTAGTTGGTGGGAACTCTTTCCTTCATATTTTAACAATTAACATGGTTAAACTATTTTACCTTGGATATTTTTTTATCATTATCTTATTTTTTAAACACGTTATACTATATGATGAATCATAAACCATGTGTATCAAAACCATTATCTCATATTATTCATAACAACTCTTTGTTTAAAAAACCATCTCTTATCACATAAGAGAAATAATATGAAAACACACATCATTTATTTGATATTTATCTACGATTTGGAGTGATCATTTGTATCTAACTCCTTTATGTGAGAAAATTTTTTTATCCATCATTAGAATGAAATATTCTAGCTCTATTCATCAAATCATTAATAGGTTTGAGTTATAATACATATTTTCAACATTTATATAATATATGATTGATATCATATACCATTTAAAAATAGAATAATTTATTTTTATTATATTAATAGTTGATATAGACTCTCTATGGTTTTTTTACAACCCTTTAGGTATTTTAAGAAATTCCTCCCCCAATGACCAAGTTTTCCAAATTTAAAACCTACCCTCCTTCTTAACACCTACTTGAGGTTTCTATGACCTATGATGATTATTAGACCATCCAATATTCCTTTTCTACCTTAAAATTTTACCTTTTTATACTATTAGAACTGCAATAAATCCAGAAATTCCCATGTATTTATTATCTATCCTCAACATATTGAGGAGATTGGATAAAATTTTATTAAACTCATTCATATTATATTTTATAATAAATTTTGAAAACCTTTCTGGAAATAATTTTAAAATGAATTCCATAGCTAGATCTACCCTTAAAGAAGACCGTTGTCTCTCCAACTCATTGATTTACCTAATCATATTGAGTATATGAGTGGAAAATAAAGTTTCTTCAGCCATATTTCACCTAAATGACACCTTTGAAACCTTGTACTTCTCTTTTCTATATTGTTCCTGATAGATTCTTTTAATATTATCTATCATAGTGAATTAATCCATGTTCTCATGTTTCTTTTGTAACTTAAGCACCATGAAGACAAATATGACAGTGGAAACATCAATAAAATATTTCTTATGCTTCTTATAAGGATTTAGATATTTTTAAAAAAATTCCACTTATTAGATGCCTTAAAAGAGGTTGCTCTAACACATAGAATTATCTTTTTTGTTTAAGAATAATTCTTAAGTTTTTATAAAATTCTAAGAAGTTTCCCATTTTAAGATCATACTTTTTAATGATTGATCTCAAAGTTAAGTTTTATGATGATGATCTTATTTTTATCCACACTATAAGTTTTTATTAGATGATTATCATATTCAAAAATCGATTAATAAGGGATTTAATTAAAGTATATCACAATAAAATAATGAACCATTTTAATATACATAATATCCATTAGTGGGTAAAAATCCATATTTCACTATGATTTGGTTTAACATTATCATTTATCATACTTTATATCTATTTAGGAATAATACCATGTCAATCATATCATATATGATTGTTTGATAGTTTAATGGAAAACTCATTTCTTAAATTCATCACATGGAATATCCCTAATCTAGTCCCATGGTATCATAAATTTTATGATTTCCTAGCTAAATATAATCTAAAAATTAAACATAGTTTCTTAAATTTTAGGGTTATCTATACCCTTCATTCCTTACACAAGATAATCCATGGGCACCAGACACTAAAGGTTACCTATACTAAATGACTGAGATCTTAACATATGCTTTCTTGGGAAAGAATCTAACATTTAATATTTTTAAGGGTATTAACAAATCTCCATATTATCTCATTCATTTCCTCTATTTATAGATTCTTTTAAATATTTATTTTTTATATCCCATACCTTCAAAAAATTAACATGTTCAACACATATTAATGTATAAAATATTATACAACTCCTTATTTTTGTTACTTACACAAAAATAAATTTAATTATATCCACACATATTCAAATGATTACCATGTATAAGGTATATTAAACCCTTTAAAATAAATGTTTAGAATCATATGAAACCAAAAATCCCTACAAGAGAAAGTATAGTGAAACATGTTGTAACACCCCGAGATTTTATGAAAAATATTCTTTTCATTAATGTCTTGTGTTGTATGCTACACCAAAAGGAGCTTTCACAACACGCATCCTTGACTTGCCTTGCATTACACGCAATCGTGACCTTCCTCGATAGCGTGTGTAGTACGCAATACCGAGTTTCACTAAACAACGATACGCTATTAAAATATTATTAAAACTAGCCGTTATGAATAGTAATAACCACTTTTCAAAATTTTGTAAATTTTATTTTTCAAAATGGACTTCATTTTTGGATTCGTAATATCGAAATTAGCTTAGGGTGAAATTTTGGTACTTTTCGGATAACTTTCATATTCTGACGAATAGTGAAAATTACTAAATTTTAATTAAAAACAACTTTTTTAATAGAAGTAATTAATAGTGATAAATTATTAATTTGAGTGGTTTTAAAGTATATTTAGAATATATTTTTACAATTTAATACAATGTTGGTCATTGGAAGTAATTTCACATTTAAACCAGTTATAAACAAGTGTCAATCTTTTGATAGTTATTATCTCCTAAAAACACGCTATTTGTTTTGACGACGAGAATTAATTTTTAAATTAGTTAATGTTACTGATATGTTTTGAATTTGATAAAATATACATCATTTTTGAATTCATAATATCAAATATAGCTTAGGCCTAATTTTTGGTATTTTTCTGAAAGCTTTCAATTTTTGATGAATAGTGAAACCACTAAGTGGTAGTTAAAAAACTGAATTTTTCATAAAACTTAATTTTACCGCTTCTGTGAGTGGAATTTCGAAAATCTGAGAGACACGGTTAATATCAAGGACTAAAATTCGGTTCAATGAGATGAAAATAATTTTTGGTGAATAATAACTTTTTACTTTTTTTTCACCACGGTTAAAAGTAAATAGGGTAATTAAGGGTAAACAAGATATTATTATTACCCTAACACATGTCCTAATTCTATTGTATAAGTGTAATTAGACCAAAAACAACCTTAGGAATAAAATATGACCATTTTGGCCCACTTGGATTAGATTAGGACATTTATTATTAATTTATTTAAAGAAGGGTTAAAATAGTTAAAATCAAAGTTTAATAAGTAAAACATTTTTAATATAGGGTTATACATAAGATAAATTCGACTATAAATATTCATTATAAATATAAAACGATTTCATACATAATGGTATTTTATTTGTAATTTTTAGACATTAAATAATTTAATTTATTTATGACACAACAATGATGCAGTAATTATCTTATTAATGAAATATTGACATAATTGATGTTATAAATACCCAAATAAAAGTAATTTGAGACTTTTTATGAATTAAACTAATTTTATAGGATAATATGACATGTTAGTATTTATTTAAGAAACTTTTTTTGAACTAATAATTCTGTTATGAATTTCACAAAAATCAATTACTAAATAGTGTCAAAATTGACATAAAATAGTTTTTAAAACAAATATTATATTATTAATTGTTATTTTATTCATAAAAATCTAATGTTCAGCCAAATGACTTAGATAAGGTTATATATATTAATAATAAACAACTTGGGGTTCGTTTGGCTTGATATAGTAAGTTTATTAACCTTATAGTGTAAGAAAACAAGAAGACACGATAAAAGTTAAATTATCTAACTTAAAGTTAAATCTAAATTATAAGGTTAAAATTGATACCTAAACTTGTATAAATTCTATTGTATGAAAGTATTTAGACCCCTAACCACATTACTTTAGAAATATATCAATTTGGAGCTATCAAAAACCGAATTTTACTTTATAATAAAATAATATTTTTAGTTATTCCAAAGGTGCCGCTCTCCTCCCTTATAAAAGGGAACCTCCTCCCCCTCTTTCTCACACCAATTTGAGCCTTCAAGCTCAGACAACCCCTGCCAATTTCTCCTCTACACTTCCCTAGAAACATCCTATAGGTTCTGGTCTTCTTCAAATACCTATTTTAGTGCCCTAAAAGGAGGTCTCAAAGAAGCACTTCAAAGAAGAGGTAATGTCCGTTACCGATTCTTTCATCTTTATTTCTTCTTACACTTCTTATTCTTTAGTTGTTTCATTATGAAGTAATATCATCAGTATCAATCATATACTGATATGTTATTATAAGTATAAAACAACCCTATTTCACCATCTATCCATCCTACGGAAAAAGAAATCACCGCGCGTGCGTACGTACGGAATACCGTCTCCACGCCGTGGTGTAATCTATTTTACACCACCACCTTACTTGGATGGGTATAATGGTGTAAATAATGACTATATATGACTATTATAAAGTGATATTGATTCTGAAATATTATAAATACACTCCAATACAATTCCACGATCATAGGAACAATATCATCACTCGTGCGTACGTACGGAATACCGTCTCCACGATGTAATGCGACTCGTTCTACATGATCTTCATTTCATAATGATTATATAAATGAATTGAATGAATGAATATGATATATATATTACACTAATAACATTCTGGAAATGAGGTATCTATAACCTAAAGATAAGAATAAGAATTTATTCGACAAAACACGCATAAGAACAAAAAGTAATAAACACCCGAATAACAAGTAGTAATGAAATATTACTAATAAGAAGCTAAGAATATGACCATATATGATATCATAACAATAAGTATGATTCTGTAATAATTCAATAACATTATTTAAATCATTATACAGGAGGTTCGGACACTTACGAAGCAAATCGGACCTAAGGTAAGGGAAATATCACAAACTCATTTTTATCCGAGATTGTTTATACTTTGAAATTTACTGGGGTGTATTTTATCATCCACATCCATGTTTCCTCAATATGTAATATTATTTCCATCCACCTAAAATTGTTTAAATCCAATTTTACCCTTCGGTGAGTTTTTAGTAAAAGATATGAAAGGAATCTTTTGTCGTTTTTCGTACGAGGTACTTTTGACTTTTCCGACAAAAGTACGAGAAGAATGTTTTTTTAAATTATACGACATGAATGGATTTTTAAAACATTATTTCCAAGAAGCTTCCTTTAAAAGTTTTCAAGTTTATTTTTAATCAACTTCTTTTAGTTCAAAATTGTATGACATGTTAAGAAAGGAAAATGTTTTTGAATTTGAAAGGATATTTTCCTCAAGAATGGAGTTCAAGTGTTTTATCAAAATTATTTTCCATATAAGATAATATAGGGTTCTGTTTATATCCCTATTATTACATTGATTTGATTATGTTGTGATGGAATTATTTTTATGAATTCCTTTATCTTATATGAATTGTTTGATGATGTCACGATGTTTAAGATTCCCATTTTTATTACATGGGTTATGCAATGATGTATGATTTATGATTTTGTGGCACACATAAGAATGGTATCATTATGAGATGGGTGGGACCTATATCTACCTCCAATGCATTGGGTAAAGATTTTATATCTCATGAGATAGACATGGCTGGAACGGTAGGTTATACTGGTTCAAAGAAACAGGACTGAAACGAGGAGTGAACTCGGTTCAGAAATGGACTTTGTCCACTAAGATAGTCTTGGCAATGAGTCTTGACTAATAAGAAATGATTCTCTATGATTATGAGTGTATGCCACAAAGATTCATGTTTTATGTTATGATTATTGGGATTCCATTTCACTACTATGATTTATCCCATGTTATGAAATTATGCTCTCTTTTGCTGGTTAAGATTTCCAAAAGTTATGTTCTTATGAATATGATGTGATTGATATTTCTTTTGTTTAACCTTACTGAGCATTTGAGCTCACCCTTTTATGTTTTATTTTCCCCAGGATATAAAGAAAGGTTTTAGGTAAGAAAAAAAGGGAAGATCTTTATGGGAGATGTTGAAGATCTTTCACCACGATTAGAAGATTATATTCCGAGTTTCCAAAGACACTAAACTATTACGGTCCTTGTGTGTGTGTTTTTGTTATGTACTAAGTATTCCGCAAAAGTAATGTAATGTCCATGTATGTCAAGCTTCGGGTCTCTAAACATGTAGCCAACCCACACTTTTCCCGATATAACCTAATCCACTAGGTTAGTGAGAATTCATACCCAAAGTCCCATTATCCATAGATAAATACTTAAGAGAGACCTCAATTATAATAACATTACAATTCCTAATTTATATAAATCACAATCATCCTTTTTATCTTGTTCACAACCAATAAACAAATCACAACCTTTGTTTAATGTAATTAAATCTTATATCATACCTAACATGTAACTCCTTATATGCATAGTGTTGTGAATATGATTTTTTTGAATATGAAGGTTCTTTAAGAGATGTTTGTTTTACAAAAGGGAAGATAGTGGATTAGAGATGAATATTGAGTGGATGTGATTGGTGAATTTGGTGTTATATTTTTTTATCAATACATTTTTCAACACACGAATCATATTTAATCTCAGATAAATTCTAATGGGTCAAATTAGGTGAAGGTTATTTAGAAGTTTGGAAGAGGTTTAAATTCATGGATAATGTTTTGGATATGTTTTTGGTGAATTAGAACAAATTACAGTGCAAACTTAAAGGATTACACCATTATTTGATTCCCAAAGATATTTTTGATAAATCAGAGAAAATCACACATAATTTTAAGAAGTTACACTATGATTCATTTCTCATATGGGATAATTCTTATATTAAACTTCTATAACATATATGTAATGTGAAATCCATGATTCAATTGTGTTCAAGCTATATGTTATAGGCAACAAACTATGTCATGAAGAAAGAGATTTTGAGTCAAAGAATCACTTTATATTTTATTTTGAAAATCAAAATACACTTCATTAACTATTTGATTTAACTTGAGTTTGATTTTTTTTATAATTTATTTATGTATAATGAAAAAACTTTTAAAAAAATACTTATAATATAAAGTTTTATGAAATACCAGTAGTTTGAGGATTTTGAAAGTTCGATAATATGAGTAATTTAAAAATATAAATGATTTAATGTTTCATGAAATACTGATAATATGAATATTAGAATTAGGTTTATAAAAGAACTATAGTGGTTCATTATAGCTTCATTAGTAGATATGGAGTGATGTTGATTCCATCCAAATATTAAAAGTAATATGCTACTGATGTCATTAAAAATTAACCCAAATATTTTGGAATTCGACCTTTGATGGATCATCTATAAATAGAGTATCACTTCAAGGAACAAAAGATACAAATGACATATACAAAAATACTCTAAACTTGCAATCACTTGAAGACATCAACTGCTTATTGTTTTGTGAACTTATAATTGTTTTAATTTTATGTGTTTACTAAGAGATTATGATTGTGAGGTTTTATTATAAGAACTATTAGTTTTATTATTTTAATTGTTGTGTTTCCAATTGTTCTGATTGAGGGATTATGGGTGTGGAAGATAGATATGAGATTCTGGTTTGTAGAAACAAGGAATTTTTTATCAGTCTAATCGAGGGATTCTATATAGAAAACTGTTATGAGATTATAGCTTGTATAAGTGGAGAATTTCTAATTGGATATATTGAAGGCTTCTATATAGAATACAGATATGAGATTCCAATTTGTATAAGCAGACATATTCTGATCGTCTTATAGTCAAGGAATTACTAGGTTTTGGGAAAACAGACATTTCAACGAGTTTATAGTTAAGGATACCTTGAATCAGGTCTACTAATTTTCCCCATGATTTAGGTCAAGAAGTGTTTCTTTATGATACCCTTTAGGGGAACATGATTTGTAAATTAGAACTCCATGTTTTTTATTTCCATTATGCCTATACTTTCAACAATTATTTTTATAATACCATTATTTTAATTTTCCTCTATGTTTATTACATTTATTAGTCGATGTTAAAAATTGATTATTCTATTATTTATACATTTACTTTAATATTACTCTGATTTTTT
The DNA here is from genome assembly GCA_963277665.1 of Viscum album. Classification (NCBI taxonomy): domain Eukaryota; kingdom Viridiplantae; phylum Streptophyta; class Magnoliopsida; order Santalales; family Viscaceae; genus Viscum; species Viscum album. The sequence continues at coordinate 1,888,921,809 of OY728165.1, read as the reverse complement.
ATTGGTATACTATATCTTTTTATTTTTAATAGATATAATACTCAAGGAGGAAAAAAATTATTATTTTTTTCATCTACAATTCAATCCCCTCTTATAGTGTGATTTCCATCCATACCTTAGGATGATATATGGTATTAGAGAAAGTATCTAAGTTTGAGACTAAATTTGAGTTATTTATTTTGTATTTAAAATAAATTATCATATTATTAGATTTTTAATTTTTCTTACAATGATGTGTTGTAGAGGAACATTATTTTTATATTTATAATGACATGCATTATGAATTTAATAAGTTCATAAAACCTAAATTTAAATAGACCACTTATTTTTTATGTGAATGATTATGAGTATTGGTGAGATTAAATAGAGACTTATGTAATTAATAACGGATTTAATATTTTTCTTATGCTCACCAGTAACTATAACATTCTAGAGAATAAAATTTATAATTTATTAAGAGATAAGAAATCATAATTTGAGTTGAATTTTCAAGTCATAAATACTTTTCTTTGTTCTATTTAAAGAAATATTTACATTCAAGTATCTTCTTTTCACACTGATTATGGGATCTCTAAAAATCTTGAAGTCACTCTCTTTAGAACTTCTAAATTTCTTGAAAATAAAAGAGTTATACTTAGGTATGAATATTAAAGATTTTTTTTTATCAACGACATAGTTGAACAAATTCATTAAAGATTTATAAAAATTGTGAATAGTTTATAGTCTCTCAGTGAAAAAGATCTATTAAATTATTAGTTAGTTGAAAATTGATTGATATAATTCCAAAGGAATTATATTTAAAGAGAAAAACTATTGATGATACTAATCAAATTATAAGTATAAGTCTAGATAATTTAATCGGGACTTTGATGTAATATGAAATTCATTTGAAAAGAGATGCTGCAAAATAAAAAAAATAAAAATTGAGTTTCTTTTATAACTACCAGAATTTCAAACACCAGAACTTGTAAACCAATTATATCCAATGGAATTTTGAGAAAAGTTTATAGTTAATGTGATACTGAACCAATGGATGGTGAACTTTCTAATATGATAAGAAGGATTAAAAAAAATAATTTCTGGAGAAATTATTCAAAAGACATAAAAGAGAAGAATGATTATATAGAACCTATATATTATGAATGTAGAAAGAAAGGTCATATCTGGATCGATTGTCCAAAATTAAAAAGGAAATATAGAAATACTTCTAGAAATTATTCTAATAATAAAATTAAGAAAATTATGAAATCCATGGACCCATGGAGTGTAAGTGAAGAAAAAAATTCTTCTGATAATTCATTGAAGGATAGTGATAACAATAGAAAAGTCATTGAATTTAATGAAAATACTAAAAATTGTTTTATGAAAAGATTAATTACTGAATCTATTATGAATATAAATCTAGATTAATTTTTTATATGGTTATAAAAATTAAAATGATTAAAGTTCATCTTATTCAGATGATGATTAAAAAATTATTGAAACTTATGGAGAAATGAAATCTTATGTTTCTAAATGTGAAAACATGTATTATAAGCTCTATAAGAAGTAAAATTTTATTAAAGATGAAACTAATGAAATAAAACATAGTTTTAGGAAATTTGTGGATAAAATTATTGAAGTTAGAATGGATAATTTAAATCTTTTTTCTAAGATGGATAAGTTAAAGGAAAAGATTATAAAAACAAACACTGATTTGAAAGTAAAAAATGATAAATCACCAGATGATCATCTCAATCTAGATGATAGAAAGAGGAATAATTATGAAAAGTGGATAAATACTGTGACCTTTTTTCAAGATAATAATGAGGTTATTAAGTTTAAATATGAAATTGAGTGTTTTAAGAAGTTACCGATTAATTTTATTATTGGGAGAAAGGAGTTTGAAAAAAATATATGGATGGATAAGACCAAATAAAACTATATCTAGTGTGGGTAGTGAAACCAATGGAAGTTAAAAACATAAAAGAAATTATTTTATGCTAATCAAAGCACAATTTTTTCTATGTGTCAAAGAGGAGAAAACTTGAATAATAATTATTCACTTAACAAAGTATAATATTTTACAAGATCTTGGGATTTTATTTCTAAGGAACTAGCTACTTATGAGAATCATAAGTCCAAGAAAATATGGATACTAATGATTCTTTTAACAAAAAATGATAGAACTAAGATATTATATCCTCTAAAGACTTTATTTTAGAGACTTAAAATCATTGTGCACCAATAGCTAAATAACAATTTATGGTGCCATATATTTCTTTTTAAATTTACTATAACTATATTTTTTAATTTCGATGTTATTAGGTTTTTATTTATATATAGCTTTAATTTATTCTATTTATAGGATTTTTTTGGATAACTTCTAGATTAATTACTTTAATTTTTTGGATAATTTATAAATTATAAGTTAGAATTTATCTGGAACTATCTTCAAATGAAGAAGATCAAGCCCATTTGAATGATAGATAAATTCAATATATTTGTAACTTATATTATTTAAATTCATAAGATATTTGAAGAATTGTTTTTATTTTATAGTGATCAATATTTTATAGTGATCAATATTTTTATAATAATTATTTTGGAATCATATGTTTTTGAGGGAATCAATCATAGTTGTTGGATATGAGAAGATCTTGAATGTTCTATGAATCCTATATAAAGGTGTGGACCTAGAGTTTTTTGGATGCATTCACTAAAGTGTTTATTAACAATATCTTTCATATTTTAATAAGTCTATATTCATTTACTATTTTTGTTATGGTATCTACTGGATATATTTTTCAAAGGAAATTATAAGGGAACAACTTATAGATTTGGACCTCCTTAAGAAAAATAATTTTATGCTAAAATATGTTATAGATTTTCAAGGATAAAGGAAGTTGGTTCTACCAACTGAAGAACATTATTTGTTATATCCATTAATAGTTAAAGTGTTCTATAGTACAAACAAGTTTTTTGAAGTTGATTAAGTTAAACAGGTGAATGTTTTTCTTTTTATACATAAGTTTACATTATCTATAGGGATATTTTCTTAACTTCTTGAAATTATGTTAGTGGGAGTATTTTTTTTTTGTTTCACACAAAATACCAAAATCATATATAAGTTTTAATAAATCCTATATAGAGAGAATTTTATTTTATATTAATGAGAAATTTCACAAAACTAGATATATGGAATTTGAAGCATGCATTGTTTTTCAATGGGTACATTCCTTTATTTTACCAAGGGTGAAAATGAAACCATCAAGATTCAAGATGTATATATATTATAATTTCTGGTAAATTTGTGGAAGTTCAATCTTACAAAGTTCATCTAGTCATATATCGAGGTTATTTACAATGGTATGGTCATGTTGGAAAAATTATTTTATAGTCATATGCTCAAAATAATTCTTTTGAAGTTATTAAAAGAAGAAAATATTAACAATGAAAAAAATGCATAGAGGGTTAAAGAACACTTAATTAATTTAGAAACAATATCTATGATGATATTTACTTATGATTTTAAAGTAAATATTTTTTTGAGAAATAATCTATTCTATTTTCTCTAGAAACTCAAAAATTTGTTGAAGGTGATGAAACTGGTAAGGTAACAAAGACTTCATAGAAGGGGAAAGATCTTGTTGCTCTTAATAATGATAAATATAAAATATATAAAAAGTCAAAAGTTTTTGAAGTTTGAATTACAGAGAATTTATTTAAAGGTAATTTTAAGTAATAATTTCAAAACTTAATGGATAAGTACAATAAATCTTGGAAGAAAATTACTAAGAAAGTAAAGAAGAAAAAGGAATAAAGGTCAAATGGAAAATATTTCCTTGGCCTTGATAAGGAATAAGCTAAAAATATTAGAGAGGATACTGCTTAAAATTTTCCCAATGAAAAGAAAAATAAAAAGTATACCTTTCAACTGAAGTAATCCTAGATTTATAGAACTATTCTACCCTCAGTAACTATATGAGAACATCATATAGTTGAGGAACAACCATTTAAAATAAAGTTAGATTTAAAAGGAAAATGGAACAAGGATTCACCTGAAGTTCATGAGATGCCTTTATATTTATCTTTACTCAATCAGGAATTTGATGAAATAATAATGAAATCTAAATATTAAATTTCTCTAGAAGTTATTATATCAAAAAAACTTAAAAATACTTTATAGGAAATTATTGTTGATACTAATAATAATAAGGAAACCTCAAAAGAAGATGTTTTTAAAGAAAAAGTCACTAAAGATCATATTGAGAAGATATTTGATGAATTAACTCTTAAAAATCCCAATGTTAAAGTTTTAAAATAAATCTATATAATTGAATCATATATTCATTTATCCAATAAATTGAGTTCATTGAAAAAAAGTTCAATATCATCATATTATCCATCTGAATAATTTTAAAAATATTTTTATAAAATTGATGTTGAAAAATTAGATGAACCAATTGATGTTGAGATGTCTACTCCTGATAATGATGAAACACTAATATCTCGACCAATAATTTAAAAAATAAAGGGTCTATCAGAAGAAAAATTTTATAGTTTTTCAGAATACCACACTGGTATATCAATATATAAAGTTAGAAAAAAAATCGATAATTTTTTTTATTTGATTAAACAAGTAGAAAAGATCACTTATTTATTGATCTAATTAAGTGTGTAAGTTGATTTAATCTCATTCAAAATGATTATATTTTAGGAATCCAAGTGTCAAAATTAGTTAATCAATTTAGTAGTTGAAGTTAAAGTAAATTTAAGAGTTATTATGAAAGTTTGTGAAATTCATGACTGGAATATGTGAAACCTTTCAAAGTATAAAAAATACTAGGATATTGATATTTATTCTATTGATGAGTATAATTCCATATTACACCAAAATTATAGTATTATATATAAAAGATCATATGAATTTGAATAATTTTCTAATGAATTGGAAGATAAAATTGATGATCATTCTAGTATTTTCGAATATATGAAACAACTATTAGTTTAATAGAACCATGAATTAGTTAAACAGAACTTGATGATCGAGGACCAATAGAAAGGACTTCAATAACAACATTGGAAGTTGAAATATCAAGAAGAAAAATTTGATGAGAATATTGAAGAACATGATCGAAAATTGAAATCCCAAGAAGAAAAATTTTCTTAAAATATTCTAGAGTAGGAAAAAATGGTCAAGATCCAAGATGATATGTTGAAAAAGAATAAAAATATATATTAACAATATAAAACATACGATTGAAAAACCACTAAAAATGATTAGTTTTTCTATTTAAGATGCTTTTAAAATTCTAACTTATGATAGTAATTTTACAATTTTAAAATTTGGAATGGATTGGATTATTTTCTTATTAATTAAGTATATTTAATTATTTTTTACTAAATATATTATATCTATGATATTTACTTCATTTTTAATCACTGTTTACTGAGCATTTTTAGAATTACTGCTTGTGAAATTTTTTGAATTTCTGTTTGATTGAACATTTAAAATTATCATTTGTTAAACATTTTTATACACTATTTTTTTATGAAAAGATTTTTCATTTTAGGAATTACTAGAATGTAGTTTTCCTATAATAATTTCTTTTACATCTCAAGGGATATATTTCATAATTTCTTTTTCTTATTTTCCTTTTAAAAATTAGAAAGGGGGATAACTTTAAGTAAAATTAAATAATAAATTTTCAAAAGATCCATTTTATAAATTCTTAGAAGAATTTTTTATATTTAATATTTTTTTAGAAATTCTTAAAATATTTTCTTTATATTTTTTTAAAAGGAGGACTAATATTATTTATTTTTCAAAGGAGTAGATTCATTTTAAGTTCATCAGAATTAATGGATATCACAAGGATTATTTCATTTTAAAATCTTGATAATCCTAATTTTTCTATGTTTGTTTGTGATTTTCAAAATGGGGGAGACTGTTAAGTCAGAGACTCACTTTATATTTTGTTTTAAAAATAAAAATACACTTCATTATTTATTTGGTTTAACTTGAGTTTTTTATTTTAACTTTGATGTATGCTGAATGAAAACCTCTAAACAAAATACTATAAATATAATGTTTTATGAAATATCAATGGTTTTTTGATTTGTAAAAATCCAATTATCTGAGGAATTTCAAAATACCAATGATTTAAGTTTCATAAAATATTGACAATTTTAATATTTGAATCAAGTTTTTACAAACATTTTAAGGGTGTATAATAACTTCATCGGTAGATACAGAAAGAACTGATTCCATCAGAATATGAACAATAATAAGCTACTAATTCCATTACAACTAAAACCAAAATATTATGAAATCTTACCATTGGAGGATCATCTATAAATAGATTCATGATTTTAGGAATATAATATATAGATGACACATACAAAAATACTCTAAATATGTAATCAATTAAAGATTTTTTTAGTGTGCTTCAAATTATTTTAAATTTGAGTGTTTACTAAGATATTATGATTATGAAGTTTTATTTTAAGATATCTTAGTTTTCTTATTGTAATCATTTTGTTTCTAATCATGTTGACCGAGGGCTTCCAGTTGTGGAATACAAAGTTGAGATTATGATTTATAGAAGCTGGGAATTTATAATTCGGCTGATCAAGGGATTCCATCTAGAATACAGAGCCAATATTCCAGTTTCTAGAAGTGTGGAATTTCTAATTGGGTTATTTGAGGGATTCCATATAGAATAAAAATCTTAGCTTTTAGTTTATAAAAAATGACACCTTTCGATAGACTTATAGTTGATGTCTTCCTGAGTTTTGTTGTAATATCCCAGACCCTGATGCCACTCAATAGTACCTCGAGCCTAGTTGACCACATGGCCTCAAGTGAAACTCCTCACATGCCATAGGCTACTGACTAGCAGCGAGGGTCTTACTATGTTTTTGGGGAGACTATGCCCTCATTACTAGAGTATAACACAATGAAATATCGATAACATACAAGTAGTGGGAGAATTAAATCATACATAAAATAAATAATAGCATAAGACTGGTAAATAAATAGTGCGTAAAGTTATCTCATATAAAAAATGATGAACATGTCATGTTTCTACAAAAACATTCAAAACCGGTATACATTCCATATGTACAAAAAGAAAATCCAAAAGTAATCTATCCAGCATCATGAGCCTCAGCTCAATCCCATGCTCTCCTACTCCTAAGCAGATTTCAAGAACCTATATAGTAGGGAACTTTCCCTTTCCAATACCTACAACCATATAATCTGTTCGGGTACCCAAGGAAGCCCGAACAAGATGCGAGACATAATCCCAATAAAAAACCACCCAAGGTCTATTCCATCTAGTTAGTGAATATATATATAACAATAGTGTGCAGGCAGTAATGTAATAAGTAAAAGAGGTACTGAAAGTGAACATCCTATAAAGTCTAGGTTCTCATTTATAACCATTTAATTTAGTCACTTTTATTAAAGATATAACTCTCTGATTTAATAGTCAGGCCTGTGTTATTTTAAGTAAGTTAAATCAACCATTCATCTCATTTAATTTATAAGCCTTGAGACCTGGTGCATAGCCCGACGTCCCTCATGATGACATGATCAAAGATGCCTAAATAGGCCATCAATAAAGCATAAAAAACCCTAATCCAAGATTGTTCTTTTTCTTGGTAGACACGTCATATAATTCATTTCATTCATTATTCAATATAGAATCTTATCCGATCGAAGGTATTCCTAAGTTGGAATCTAGGTATCACTCTATGTATAATATCAACAAACACCTTATAATCCCATCCTTGGAAAACCTCTTAGGAACCTGGGTATCTCTCTAGGTGAGATATAACATCTCTTCTAATTGAGTATATCCTTGGAAGTCCACTAAGGGAGCCCAAGTATCACCCATTAAAATATGATAAATGCCCCTTGAGTCCATCCTTTTCAATCCCTATAGATTCTAAGTATCACTCTACATATAGTAGTCAAGCCTCATAGTCCGTCCTTGGAAGTATACTAAGGATCCCAAGTATCACCCATACATATATAAACAAATTCCATTTGAGTATATCCATGAAATTATTATATGGATCCATGTATCACTCAACATATATAAACAAATTCCCTTTGAGTCTGCCCATATAATTCTCATATGAATCCATGTATCACTCGACATATAAGCATTCAACATTAAACATTATTATTTAATTAAATTCATTTAACATGCCAAGGTAAAAACTAATATCATCTCATTTGTAACTCACCTCAAAAGGTGACCCAAGGAATTTTCCAACTCAGTATGTTTGCCTTTAATTTAACTAACATGGGAATTTCATTAAAAAAACGTATCAAGCTTAATCATTTGAATAAATCAACCAATAAATATAATTTATTAAATAAAATTTAATTAGGATGATTCAATATATCAAGGTCAACACCAAGAAAAATTCATTTACACTTCACCTAAAAAAAGTGGTTAAGGGCATGGCTAGATTAGAAGGATCAACCTCTAATTCTAATCACATGGTCATATTCATTCATTCATTGATTTAATAATTAGATGGTCAAAACCATAATCAAATAAATCTAGAAATCACCTCAAAAGGTGGATAAAATCATGGATAATCTTATAAGGATTAGCCTTTAATTATCCCATAAGGGAATTTAACTTAATAAGGCAATTGAAGCTTCAACAAGATATCACATAACATAGAATCTATTTAACTCACAAGGGAATATCAAAATAAAGACCATCTCATGCTTAATTAACCAATACATGGAAAATATCTTGGGACATGGCATATATTCCCTTTTTTCCTTTATCAATTCAATTACGATTGACATTATGATTCCAATTATAATCCATTCCAATTACAATTGTCAATTCAAAATTTAACACCTATGATAAGGGTATAAGGGAACACCTCAAAGGAAACCAAATTCATCTTCCCTCATTATGGGAATTTAACATAAACAACACACCCAGAGAGGTGGTTCTGGTTTTAAGGTCCTTAACCTATATTCAATTGTTAACATGCCACTTTAATTATACAGGATATACTAAATAGTTTAATTCAAGGATCAAAAATCCAATTTAAAGCATTAATCGAGAATTGGGTCCATAGACCAATGAAATATATATAAATCAATAGACTTTAAACAAAAATAATGACCACCTACCATAGTTCCATAGTGGATAGCTCATGTGATATTAGATCTTGATTCAAATCAGATCAGGAGAAAAGATAAGAAAGGATAAAGTCCACAAAAATATAGAAAAAGAGATTTCACATAAATAACATAACCGATACCAAAATAAATGAGAAAAAACACAAAATGAATGTAGAGATTATCGATACGGATCCATTGAGACCAACAATGTTTGATTTCAACTTCATATGGAAGAGAAATCAACATTCCTAGAATAGGCTTGGAAGACTAGAAACCCACCGAGGAGAAAAGGGTCAAACAGTATCCAGTAGGAGAGGAAAAGGAAAATTAGGTTTAAAATATCATTAAGGTAATTTTGGTCATTTTACCTTTAAAATCTAGGTCACATGGTTTGGCCGCATAGTTTGTCCAAACCGCATGCCAACCTTGCGGCACCTATCTCTTAAGAAACCACCTCGCACGGTTTTCCCACATGATTTGCCTATCGTTCACAAACTATGTGGTGAATAGTGTTGAGGTACTGCCTAAGCGGTACTAACGTATATGATAGGTGCATGGTTTTTTAAAACTATATGAAATACATGTAAGTCACATCTTCTACACTAATCAAGGCCTCACAATTTTCTACTAGGGCCACACAGTTTTAGACAAACCATGCACCCTCTATAGACCCTCAAAACTTGGGATTTCTAGCTTCGACACTCCTGAAACTCAAAGAGACACCCGAGGGGCCTCTTAAGCCTTTAACCAATTAAAAAAAACACATTTTAGTGTTAAAACTCTCATAATTTCATTCTGAATATCAGTTCACAAAAACAGACCTTCCAGTAATCACAAAAACTCAAATTCCCTTAGAATTTCATCTAGATAAAAAACATGGGACCTTACAAACTCCACACCTTAAAACTTCTTATCTATGGGAATCCTTGAAAAAAAAATCACCCGATCTACCAGGGATGTGAAGTCTCATACAAATAGTCAAATTGTGTTTCCAAATTCCAAATACACCTCAAAGCATTACACAATCCTATGACACTTAAGCTGTCATAACTCGATCCAATGCTCAATTTTTCCAACTAAAACAACAAAACAAAACTTTATGAGACAAATTAGATAGAGACATTATCAAGTCTTTGTCTCTTTAAACATGTATACAAATGTTCTCCCTAACTTAGACTTTAAACATTTAAGAAGGGGAAAATTCCAAGCCATGATTCCTCCACCATCACAATTGCCTATAAAGGAAACCCTTAAGCATTCTAACAAAACTCTTGGTGTGTTTAACTTTAAATGAGTGAACTAGATTACCTCTGAGGTCATATTAGGGACCTCAACTAAAAGTAATGGTTGATTCTCGATCGACCAAACAAAATCTAGTCATGCTATATTTTTAGGAAGACATAGATGACCTTTACACTACACTCACCTTAAACTAGAGATGTGTTCTAAAAGGGTTCTGTCGAACCATACACATTGACAAGAAGAAAAAAAAGTCAAGCCACCCCGGTTGACCATTCATAAATATGCCCAGCTTAGATGGCCTTCACATCGAAACTTGAATTACAGTGCTTCCTTCAAAGGAATTTTTCAACCATAACAATCACATCCACTGAAGATCATACCTAACTTTCAGTGATGCTACCCATTCAAGCCATCACCCTATCATTTAGAACTATCATGCCTCGGCACGAACAAGGGTGTAACCTAGTTCTAGACCACTAGAATTGTTACCCTTTGAAACATCATCTTTGAGACTGACTATAAGTCTGAGATAAACTCATATTCATCAAACTAGAGTCTAAGGAACTATCCTTAGGTAGTCTATACTTCATGTTATAAGTGATACATTGGTACAAGTCCAAGATGTCCACATAAGAACATTGACTGAGCCCAGAGAAGTATCCGCCTGGCGATCATGTCTAAAGGGATGATGGGTGTCCAAGAGTATGTCCAAGGAATTATTACACGGGAACCCAAATATCACTCCAAACTAAAAAGCCTCAAAAGAACCACACATATAATATACAACATAGATAAATATCTCAAAACATCCCCACATCTTTTAAAACTTTAGTGCTACATAAGACCGACAGTATCCTAGTGCATCAAGGACGACATCAAGCTATGGGACAAGATCATCTCTAAATAGAAAACACTAAGAGTATATCAAGGATTACCAATAAAGAACAGCCGAACCACTATTGGTTGACCTTGTGAAAGAAGCTCGACTCCACCTACCAACGTATAATCATTTAACCGATCATAATGCCTTTACCACCCAAGGTATTCCTGTGATTTTTCAAACAAAACCATCAAAATCCATCCATGAGCAATAGTGTTTCTCAAGGTTTGCATACACTTCCAACTGTATAAAAAATGTACTTTCAGTCAATCTCAAACATTCAAAAGATTTAACAGCCTCACAGTCATTTGAAAACCAACGACTATTTCTCAAATGGTCTTTATATATTTTTATCTTTCTACTTGGAAAGAAACATTTACCAAAATTAACATGACACTCCCCACATTAGGAGTTTACTAACTTCAAGGAGGGAAGATAAACTAACCACATACAAGAATTCTGGATTAGATTTACCTTAAACGTATGCGTGATACTCCCCAAATTATGATCACCACATCAAAGCATTTGGCATGAAAGATGAAACCAAACTGACTGGAACGTTGAAATTCACAAGTATCTAGACTATCCTACCAAACATTGGGATGAACTCAAATTAATTTAATCCCCAAGCCACTTTACTATGGATATGACCCGAGACCTTACTCAACAACACAAGGCTCAATGATTACACCGAACTCAATCGGTTCGTCAAACCATTTAACAACTCAAAAGGTACTGCGTATATCAATGCATACTACCCCAAGATTACAAAAGAAAATGAAACATCCTAATTACCATCCATAAGATATCCTCCCCATGAAATCAAGTATCAGATGGCTCATTTGAAATATTCAACCCAAAGTCACATTTATTATACAACTATTAACTCAGATGACAATATACCGAGTCATCCATCAATGAGAAAAAGGAGAGGTTTACATGACATACTTAGTGACTAACCATGCTTGAGGCATGTCTAACCCGCTGAACCAAGAATTCCTTAATGATAATTCCCATAAAAGAGGTTAATATACAAAGAAAACCCCTCCAAACAAGGTTTTTATTTAGAAATTCAAAGTACTACAAGGTTCAATGACACCCAAACGACACCAAACATCAATATACTCATGGTATTAGCAAATAATTTCAATCTCTAAGGGTTCTACCTAACACGACTAGACACTTAAAAAGTATAAGCGTTGAAAAAATCACTAGGTCATGAAAAAAATATTCACCAGGCTCAAGATCCAATCATTTAAGACATTATTAAAAAGAGAAAGGCCTATGAAAAAATCCCCACACATTCATTTCAGTGAAACTCAATGAGAGATTTAAACTACACTTACAAGAGGTTTTAAACAAAGGAAACCACTTCAGGTTACATATTAAAGTCATTACATTGATTCAATTTCAACCTTTAAAAAATTAGGAGCTTTAAAACCAAGAATCAAAAACCAGTTCATAAGGAAAAATCACTTAGTACCTCAGTCAAACAATATCTCAAGAAAAATAGGGAAGTCTTATAGAACTTCCTTTTTTTTAATTTTTAACATTTATAAAAATCCCTTAATAATTAGGAAATTCATCAAATAAATTTCTTTTTAATAGATAAGGTGACCTATGAGGGTACCATTAAACCAAATTAGGTTCTATATAAATCAACACAATAATAGTTGTTTGATTATAGAAATTACAAACACCCAAATGGGTCATCCCACAAGAAACATGCCCCAACTAACCTACTTGGGTCCAGTTGTGCATTTTAGAAAGGTAACCACAAGACACTATAGAGGAAACCTTTCATTTTAGAACCAAAATTAAAAAATATTTTTCATTTATAACCATTCAACCATATACCACACATCCATATGTACAATGGTTCTGTTGTAGGGGCATCCATCTAACAATCTATAAAGCACCCATACACTTTACATGATGACATTTGGCTCCCATTAATCGAAAAAATACATTTAATATTCAAAATATGTAATATATTACATTTTAAAAAGGGTATATAAATACTTATATAAATCCCAAAAGACGGTTCGAGCATACGGGTTACCCTTTCCCAATTTTAAGGTGCCCATACACCTTACAACTCAAAATAGGCTTCTATTTAAATCGAAACCAATAATATTATTCCCATTAAAGAATTAAAATATATCAAAATAAAAATTATCATGTTATCATAAGAAAAGAACACAATTAAATATGTTGAAAATCACAAAAAAATGGCATATAATCACATAAGCATGTTACACTATAAGAAATACAAGCTAAATAATCAAGAAACATGACATATTATCAACTAAACATGATATGTAAATAAGCATGCTAAAATTTACCTAAACAGGCACAATTAATCATGGAATAACACTCAAGCATTTTAAATTATCAAACATTATAAAGAAAACAAGATCATGGCATAACACTCAAGAACACAATAGAAATTAGCAGGAAACCTACTAATACAACTACATGGCATGAAATATGAATTTTCTAAGTTCCTATAATGATTCATGTCATGATACTTACCTACCATATCAGTACAAGGGTAAAATAACATAAATTACATAAATAAATATGCAACAGAAAGTTAACCATTCACTCAAGGTGAAATCATAATCAACTATAATATTAAACAATATGAAAACATTCCCAGCCCTAGCCACTTTGTTATTTCCCCATGGGTGGGGTGATCATTCACAGACATGACTATTTACCAAGAGACAACACATTTCTATTCTCATTTCTATCAACCCAAAATAGTAAGGAAAAGGAAAAATAGGCTCTAATATGACTTTGTAACATCCCTGACCCAGATGACACTCAATAGTGCCCCGAGCCCGATTGTCCACATGGCCTCAAGCACATCTCCCCAAACACCAGAAGTTACCAAATAGTATTTAGGTCTTATGTGTGTCTATGGGGAGAATATACCCACATCACTAGAGTGTGAAACAATAGAATATAAATAACATAAAAGTATAAGAAGTAGTAAATCATAAAAACATTAATTAATAACAAAATACTGATAAATAAACAATGCGTGAATTCATCTCATATTCAAAACGATGAATGTGTCATGTTTCTAAAAAATATCCAAAAAAGGTATACATTCCATGTGTACAAAAGGAAAATACAAAATTAATACAACCATCATCACGAGCCTCAGATCGGTCCCATGCTCTCATGATCTTAAGAAGATTTTAAGAGCCTATAATAGGGAACTTTCCCTTTCCAATACCTGTAACCATATAATCTGTTCAGGTACCCAAGGTAGCCCAAATAGAGTGTGATACATAATCTGAGAAGGAAACCACCCAAGGTATCTTCCATCTAGTTAGTGAATATATATATATATAACAACATTTTGCAGGCAGTAATGAAACAAGTAAAGGCGGTATTGAAAGTGAACATCCTATAAAATCCAGGTTCTCATTTATAACCATTTAATTTAATCACTTTCATTAAATATATAAGTCTCTTCTTTAATAGTTAGTCCCATGCTATTTAAATCAAGTTCAATAAACCATTCATCTAATTTAATTTATAAACCTCGAGACCCGATGTGTAGCCCAAAATCCCCCGTGATGATATAATCAAAGATGTCTAAATAGGCCATCAATAAATCATAAACAAGACAAAATCCAAGATTGTGATTTGACTTGGTAGATGCACCATATAATTCATTTCATTCATTATTCAATATAGAACCTAATCCCATCCAAGGAATTCCTATGTTGGAATCTAGGTATTGATCCAGGTATAATATCAACCAACACCTTACAAGACCATCCATGGAGAACCTCTCAAGAACCAAAGTATCACTCTAGGTTAGGTATAAAATCTCTTCCAATTGAGTTCATCCTTGTTGGTCCACTAAGGGAGCCCAAGTATCATCCATGACAATATGATCAATGCCCCTTGAGTCCATCCTTGGAAATTACTATGGATTCCAAGTATCACTCGAAATATAATAGTCAATCCTTAAAGTTTATCAGTAGAAGTCCACTAAGGAGTCCAAGTATCACCCAGGAATATATAAAAAAATTCCTATTGATTCCTTCCATGAAATTCTCATATGAATCTATGTATCACTCAACATATATAAACAAATACCCTTTGAGTCCATCCATGGAATTCTCATATGAATCCATGTATCAATCATCATATAATCATTAAACATTATCATTTAATCAAATTAATTTAACATGCCAAGGTCAAAACCATTATCATCTCATTTGTAACTCACCTCAAAAAGTGACCCAATTCATTTTCCAACTCACAATGCTTACCTTTAATTTAACTCATGTGGGAATTTCATTAAACAAGCATCTTAAGCTTAAGCATTTGAAAAAAATCATTCAATCAATATCATTTATTAAATATCATTTAATCAATATGATTTAATATATTAAGGTCAACACCAAGAATAATTCATTTACACTTCACCTAAAAAAAGTGGTTAAGGGCACGAATAGCTTAGAAGGCTCAACCTCTAATTCTACTCACATGGGCATATGCATTCATTCATTGATTTAATTATTCAAGGGTAAAAACCATAATAAAATGAATCTTGAAATTACCTCAAAAGGTGGATAAAAGCATGGATAATTTTATAAGGATTATCCTTTAATTATCTCACAAGGTCGATTCACTTAATAAGGCAAGTCAAGATTCAACAAGCTATCACATAACATATACTCCATTTAACTCACAAGGGAATATCAAAACAAAGAGCATATCATGATTAATTAACCAATACATAGAAAATATCTAGGGACATGGAATCCATTTCCGTTATCAATTCAATTACAATTGACATTTCAATTCCAATTATAATCCATTCTAATTAAAATTTTCAATTCAAAATTTAACACCCATGACAAGGGTACAAGGGCACACCTAAAAGGAATCCAAATTCATATGCCCTCATAAAATAAATTTAAAATAAACAATACACCCAAAGGGGTGGTTCTGGTTTCAAGGTCCTCATCCTATATTCAATGATTAACATGCCACTTTAATTTCATAGGCCATACTAAATAGTTTAATTCAAGGTTCACAAATCCAATTTAAGTCGTCGCCCGAGAACTGGGAACATGAAACAATAAAAAATATATAAATCAATTTACTTTAAATGAATTTCATGAGAGCACCTACCATAGGTTCATAGTGGATAGATCGTCTGACATCATCTCCTGATTCGACTCAGATTAGGAGAAAAACAAAGAACATACGAAGGATCTGAAAATAGGGCAAAAGAGATTTCAACTAAATAGAACAACTGATACCAAACTAAATAAATAACAACACAAAAGGAATTTTGATATTACTGATGTGAATCCATAGAGACCAGTGGTTCTTGATTCTAACTTCATATAGAAAAAAAATCAACATACATAAAATAGGCTTGGAAGATGAGAAACCCACAGAGGGGGGGGGGGGGGGGGGGGTCATGCGGCTGCCATGAGGATAGGAAAATGAAAATGAGGTTTAAAAACTCATTAAGGGAATTTTGGTCATTTCACATTTAAAAACATGGTCACACTATTTGGATGCATGGTTTGACCCAACTGTGTGCCAACCGTGCGACAACCATCTCTTAAGAAACCACCTCGCATGGTTTGTCCCACACAGTTTGCCTAAATATGCACAAATAGTGTGGTGAATAGTTTTGAGGTACTACCTAAGTGTCACTAACCATGTGAAATACGTGCACGGTTTGGTCTAACCATGTGCAAGACGTGCAAGGCTCATCTAGTCCACTGATCAAGGCTACATAGTTTTCTATTGGGGACTCATGATTTCAAACAAACTATGTATCCTATGTAGACCCTCAAAACATAGTATTTCCAACCTTGACACTCCCAAAACTCAAAAAGACACAAAAATGGACCTCTTGGGCCTTTACCCAAGTCTAGAAAAAAACACATTGAAGTGTCACAACTCTTGGAATTTCATTCTGAAGTTTGGATTACAAAATATCCCATTCAGTAATCACCAAAACACAAATTACCTTATAATTTCATCTATTTCAAAAACATGTGACCTTAAATTTGTAAAGATAGACCTTTTTATAGGTTTATGGTCAAGGATACCTTGAATTAGGTTTATATATTCTCCGTGTTCTGTGGGTAAAAATTTGGTTCTTAATGATATCGTTTATGGGTAATTGATTAGTAAATCAGTAATTATTGGACCCAAAAGAGACTTTAGTGAGAGATTACATGAATGGGAGGGGGGGGGGTGAATCAGGGTATGAAACCTGTTTATATTTCCCCAACTAGCTATGAAACTCTCACTTTCCTAACCAATCTTGAACTTACTTGTTATTTGGTTCACTATTGTGTTAACATGTTAAGCGATGATCAGATTAACTAGAGCACTTACCTTAGCCTTATTTAGATAAGATCAATGATTTCTCAATCCATATGCATAGATTGTATTTTTATAGAAAGTAAGTAAATAATGCATGCAATACATAAGTATTTTACTTGGTTAACCCACACTGGGCTATTTTCATGGATCACACATTGACATTTTTTAAATGTGAAAGAAATCACTAATAATATTATAGTGGGGGATTCAGGCTAGGTTACTCCTATTCCTAGGGTCACTCCCCTTATAAGATTTAAGTCCATCTCATTTCCACCCAAGAGAAAATCCCCTTAAAATATTTATGGTTAGATCACTACCACTCAAGGGACACTCCATTTATCCTATCCCATTGCTCACTACTTTAGGATAACAATATCTTTAGCACACATGCCAATACAAAACTTCACTATCTGATAGTTGATGCACTAATTTGTGCTCATTGATCTTCACACTAATCTTTCAAAAATTGACTGTGAACATAACCATTGTAGCAACTTAATTTTTCCTATTGAACTAGTCTTCAAGGAATACAAACTTCCTTTAGAAAAGTCTTCAAGGAGTGAATAAAATTTCCAAGTGTGAAACTTAAAACTTTCACGAAACTCCAAAATTTCACAAAACATTTGACGTGTTATGAAACTCAACACATTAAAGGGAATTTCAGTATTTCACAAAACTCAAAAAAATTCATGAATATTTCAAAGCCTTCACAAAACCCCTTGGTCAGATTAACACAAGTCCTTTATTCACTTATTATGAATCCTTCATGCAATAGAATCCTTTGTGAAACACTTTCATGAATTCATAGCCTTTGGATCTTCATTAAGGCTTGTCTACTAAAAAGAGGGGGGTGAGGGGTGGGGGGTAGCCTCCTATTTATAAATTTTTCTTGACCTTATTGAAACTTTCTTGCTCTCCACCACATTTTCTCAAAACGATTCAATCTATTCACAAAACTCATCACCTTCATTAATCTTTCTGGTGAATTTACATAGTCATGAAATTTATAATCTTTTGTGAAAATTTATTCCATGAATCACCAATTTTTCATGAAATAACCCATATTTCATGAATTTAATTAATTTTCTATATTTTAATGAGGAAGTCCTAGAAATCCATATTTCATGAAACTTTCCCCTTACTCTAAAATTTGGACCCAAAAAATTTGGCAAACACTGGGAAATGATGCCACCTTATATGCAAAACTTTAAAAAAAACTTCTAGAGACATTTCTTCATGAATACATCATGGTATTAAGAGTTCTAGAACTTCTACACAAACTTTTCATGATGAAGCTCTATGTAGGATCTCATTTGCTTTGATATTTTGATCCCATTTCTTAATATTATCTTGATCGACATTCTGGGTCACATAATGCTTCATGAAATCACCATTTCCCTTTATCAGGAATATAATCATCTCATGAAACTATTGAAATAGTGAATAAAAAACCCAATGTTCTCCACCACATAATGTTAAAGGAAACACCACATCCAACACATCAACTCACTAGGATTGATAGTGATAGGGTTGGTAATGAATCCAATACACAATACATGGAAACACCAATTCTCATTGGTATCCAATAGTACTCTATGTTTTGTTATTTTTTGTACTTATACTTTTAATGATTATTGATATAATACTGGTAGTTTATTTTTTCACTCAGTTTTTTACTTTTATATGAAAATGTATAATACTAATTATTCTATTATTTTTATGTTTTCTTTGATATTAATCCAATTGTTTTTTTGGGAATATAATATCTTTTTATTTTATACAGATTTAATACTAGATGTGGATAGATTTTTTTAGTTTTTTAGACTACAATTCACCCCAATCTTGTAGTTTTATTTCCATACATTTCATGGGACAACATGTGGTTGTATCATGAAGCTTTATATTACACTATAATGTGGTAATCCATAAAAAAGTGGTGTGATTATAAAATTTTGGGTTACTATGAAATGAGGAATATCATTCCATAATTCTTATGGTAAAAGATTCAGTTTTAGATCCATTGAATGTAAGCACTAGTAAATCACACATTTTACACCATAATTGATGAAATTTGACTCATATGGATATATTTATGTGAAGTTTTACATGCTTATGTCATTAATCTCAAGGAATATATTAAAGTATAAAAATAAATTTCATGAAAAACTACCATTAAATTATTTTATCTATAAAAAAATTGGATATTTTCCAAAAATTTTCCAAATTTAAAGTTATAGGATAGTGAAGGTGATTACGTGTCATCAAATAAGTTCTCAAGAAACAATACTTTTAAATTGAGTAATATTAAGTCTCATTTTAAGGTAAATGAAAATAAATTTTTTAAATCAAAAAATAAGAGTTATTTTTTGAAGACAGAGGAAGATAAATGTGATGATAGTGAAGATGAATAATATTCATCATCTAGTGATCATGGTAATTTTTTATCACTAAGGTGAATGAAGAATAGTTCTCTAGAAAAGGAGTAAAAAATAAATATACATTGAGTTTATGATAAATCATGAATTAATGAAGAAGAGTTCTATAGTGAAGGAGTAAAAAATAAATAGACATGGATGTTAAGATAGATCATGAATTAAAGGAATGCATTATGGAAATATATAAACTAAAGAAGTAGAACAAAAGTTTGGGTAAGTAACCTCAAGTTCCAAATGAGGTTGAGAAAATACAAAGTGAAAGAGAATAGTAATTGGAGAAATAAGTTTAGTATTTGAGTGTATCACTTACTAAAGAAAAGAAGTTAAATGTTTCACTAAAGGATAATGTTAAAGGAAAATAAAATTAACTTTTTAACTATTAGGTAAATCTCTTAGAGTATAAAGATTAGTTGAATATGATAGAGTTTGATCTTAAAAAATATATGTATAAAGTTGGTGAAAGTTCTAAGTTCAGTGACAAGGCTAGTGAAACATCCAAAAAATTGGGGATCACTCAAATCATTAAAAACATCATTATATAGATTAAAAAATTCATTATGATAAGGATAATTTTAAAGTGAAAGGGAATATAAAGAATAAGAAAAATATTTCCTCACAAGAAGAATTCTAGAATTTTGAAAAATCTAAAAGTGGTGACTTGAAGATGAAATATACTACAAAAAACAAGGAAAAAATTAATTAATAAATAAAAAATAAATTGAAATATTTAAATAACACACAAATTTTTTATTTATAAAAATGTACTAAAATTAGTGACTGAAAAGGGAAAGGAATAGAAGTTACATAGTCTGTATAATGATTATTTTTTTCAAGAAGATTTTAATTTTTGGCTACTGTTGGTACTTCAGTGGGTATGTGAATATAATGAATAATTTTTGGTTCAATGAATAATATTTACAAAATTATAGAAGTTGTGAAAAGAATGAATTGAGGGTGATACAACCCACTCAAATTAGACAAATTTTGAAATAGATTTAAAATTCAAAAGTTTAGGTGAAGAATTAGTTTAAAATTTTTAATGAAGTTTATATAATATGTGAAAAACTATGTAACTTATATGAGGAATGATTAACCATTTTTCCATTATAATTGAGTATGAATAATTTTAAAATATTTCAAAAGAATAAAAAAATAGGAAAGGAGAAAGCTCTTGTTGTGGAAGTTTCTTTGAAAGAATTTCAAACGAATCTCCTATGGATACTTGATAGTGGGTGTTTTCACATATTATAGGTAATATGATATTTATTAAATGATTTAAAAATTTTAGAGAAGGATTATTCACATTTTGAAATTATAAATCACTTCAAATAAAATGATAATTCTCAACAGAAATTGTAGAAGATATGTTGATTTTAAAGATTAATCTCTTTGTTGATGGTTTAAAACACTACCATGTAATAATTTCTCAACTATGTTATGAAATAAATAAAGTTATATATAAAAAATGGATGATGGTGGAGATATTTAATGATAATTGTCATATAAATTATGGATAGTAGGCCAAAGGAAACTTATTTGAACATTAATATTACTTGATCATAAAGGATTAAAAAGAGTTGTAGTATTAATGACTTGGTTACATTATCCATAATAGAATGAATAAGTTGACTCATAATGAAAATGTTTGTGATGTGATATTGCTAAAAAGAGAGAATACATGGGAATTATCTACATGTCAAAAGGGAAATATAGAGTATAAATATAAACAAATAATACCTTGTAACTTTCCCATATAGATATTTGAATATGGATGAGGAAGAAATCAATAAATATTGATAAATAATCTATCTCATTCATTTATGAATTTACTTGAATTTCTAAAATCATGTTCATAAATCCAAAATCTAAAATATTTAAGAGTTTATAGAGTTTTAAGAGAAGTGAAAATAAGGAACATGGTTATTCCTTGAATAGGTTCTATTAAGATATTAGATTTGAATATATAAAGTGAAATTTTTGAAAATTATTTAGATATGTATGATATTATTCATGAATATAGTGCACTATATACCCTAAAATCACATGGTGTTGCTGAAAATAATAATCAAAGTTTTATTGATACATTGATACACATTTAAAAACAATTTTTATATCATCCAAAATTCAAAATGTATCCATATGAGATTTATTATAAGAATACCCCAATATTAAAGTATTTAAGGGTATTTTATATATCTTTTATCATTGAAATTGAGAGTTTAAATATGGGAAAGTTTGATCGTTGAGGAGTTGAAGGGATTTTCCTTAGATATCCATAAAATGAGAGAGTATATCACTACTTCAACAAGGAATCCAAAAAGGTGATTTATGTTGGTGATTTGAAGGTTTTGAGTACTTATTTAATGGGTGTAAACAATAATAAACACTTTTAAAGTTTATAGATAAGATGATGAATTGAATGAACAACAATTATAAAATTTTAGAAGTGTGGAATATATAAGTGAAGGTCATGAAGATGATGTTGATTAAACTATTTTAAGTGATTATGAGCTAAGAAATTTAGATCATCTATTGTTTAGGAGTCAAGTGGAGGTATATACCATCATTGGTGATAATGTATGATCAATAAAAACATGGAGGTATTTGAGTAAAACATCTCACACATCATTGATTTATCAAATTAAACTGAGTGTGGATTGTGCATTAAATATTTATGAGTGGATTAATTATATGAATGAGTAATTTTATTAGATTGAGAAGAAAAACACTTGAGAGTTTGTTTAGAAACTGAAAAAAATAATGTTATTGTAATAAAGTGGGTGTTATATAACATGTTAAATAAAAAATGAGAAGTGATAATGAACAATGAAAGTATTATGTTAAAAGGGAATTATTAGGATGAAGGAATTGATTTTGATTAGATTTTTTCTCCAATTTCAAGACTCAAAACTATAAGGGTCTTTCTTGATATCATTACTCAAAGGAGATACAAGATCTTATAAATAGATAGGAAGTTACACTTTCTAAATAGTAGAATTCAAGATGAGGTGTACATTTAGTAATTTGAAGCATTTGGGCTTGGGGATGATTAAAAATGTGATTTTATGTTGGAGAAATAACTATATGAGTTAAAGAGATATCCCAAATCATGTTAAGGGAAACAAATTATATATAAAATAATCAAAGAAGGCATCTATCACTGTCATTGTCTTTTTAAATGACATTATCTTTACTATAAATGTAGAATATTTTTAAGGAATTTTCTACTAAAATTAAGGATATGTTTGAGATGTCAATACTGGGAGATATGAAGTCCTTATTGGAATTTAAAATTTCTCAAGAGTAGTATTGTATCTTTTTTATCAAGGGAATAATTCTCAAGAGTTTCTAAAGAAGTTTGGAATAGAGTATTCTTAGTATGCTTCAATTCCAATATCAATGGGAGACAAGAATTCAAAGGATTAATATGTATAAGAGGTTGATTAAAAGGAGTTCAAAAAATTAATTAGGAGTTTTATCTATTTTCAAATATTCAAGAATGGATGTTGTCTATACCGTTACATTTTGTGCATGGTATTAAGCTATATTAAATAATCACATTTCATATAAACAAAAAGGATTATAAGTTATATCAAATACACTTAATATTATGGTTTAAAACATAATAGAAAATTAAATATCAATATTTTTGGATATATAATATATATTGGGATGTGGATGATCAAAATTTCATGTCCATTGGAGTGTTTTTATTGGAAGAATAGTGTGTTACATGGCACATGAAGAAGAAAACTTTTGTTACCCCGAGCATAGAGGATGTTGAATTTTTTTATTCCTCCCAAGAAACAATTAAACTAATATGGATAAAGAGACAAATAATATATTTAAAAATTAAATTTAATTCACCTTTGATAGTGGGATATGATAATCAAAGTTTCATTATTTTTTTGAGAAATACTATTTAACATTTTCAATCGAAGCACGTTGATATAAAGTACCATTTTATCAATGATAAGGTGGTAAAAGTATCCATTAATATAGAGTATCTTACTAAAATGGAACAAGTGGAGGATGACTTTACCAAACCGCTACCCAAGGACACATTCTATAAATTGATATTGATGATGGGATTTCAACCTATACATTATAAAGGCTTTGAATTCCATCCCGTCTCTCATTTTTTGGATGTTGTTGTCAAAAGGGGTAGAAATATAGAAACATAAATTCAAAGATATTTATTTTCCCAATATAGGTGAAATATATTATTAGTGTGGCGAGTATATAATTTGGGGGAGTTTTATAAAGGGTAAAGCTATGAATTTAGTAATATGCATTGGTTTATGTGTGAAGTATTCTAACATGTTTGTTGAGTATGTGTGCAGGAAGTCTATTTTGAGCATGTAAACGAATATTTTCGAGAACATGATATGTGTAAGTGATGATGGTTTTTTGGAGGTAGATGTGGATTTTTTATGAAAAACATCAACACTTTATTCACAATTATTTTTTACTATCATGGTTTTAAAATTATTGAATAATGATTCATTTCTATGTTTGAGGGTGATTTATGTTCAATGGTAGGTAAAAAAATATAAAGGAGAGATTTTTGTGACTATTAAGTTGTTTGAGTATGTAGATTCCCCAAGATATGTTTGTTTTACAAAGGGGAATACTTTTGGTTGGGGATGTATATGGAGTGGATGTGAATGGTGACTTTGGTGTTGTATTTTATTGTCAACACATTTTTAAACACATGAATGATATTCAAAATTATGATGAATTCATATGAGGTGAAGGTTATTGGGAAGTTTGGAATAGTTTTTATGTTATGTATAATGTTTTGGTGGTGAAGAATAAAAAGGTACCCTATAACAGTAAAGTATTATTCCATGATTTTCTTTCCAAAATATTTTTGATGGTTCTGAGAAAATAATACTACAATGTTAAGAGGTTACACCATGATTCATTTCTCATATGTGATGATTCTTATTCTAGTCTTACATAACATATTTGTTTCATCATAATGTGAATGTTGTGATTCATAAGTGTTCAAGTTGGATGTTATGAGAAATATATTTCACTATAAATAATGATTTTGTGCCATGAAGCATTATATTATTCCATAATGTGATATTCCATAATAGCGGCATGCTTACGAAACCGTGGGCTATTCCGTAATGAGGTGTGTCACACTGTAATGATTTTGTTTTAGGAGTTAGTTTCAATTTTGTTGGATGTAACTATTTTTAAACCACCGACATTATTCTATAATGAATTTTATTTTATGTTTTGGACTAGTTTTTATATCTTTTGATGATGTAGCTTCATGGTTGACACATGAGATACTCAAACTTGATTCTTCACGCCCTTAAAGTATATAAATGGTGTCTAAGAGGTATGTATTTATCCAATGGTTCATATTAAATAGGTAAAAGTTTGATATTGAAGTTGGTTATTGAATTTTAATTTGAAATTCAAAATTCAATGAAAATAGGAAGTGTGGATGCTATGAAAATAATTGAAGATAAGGAGAGTGATAAGTGTTTCAAACTTTTTAGAGTGTGTAATAGAAAGAGAATAAGTACAAGAGAAGATAAAAAGACACCTAATGAAAATTATAGCCACTGATTATCATAATTTCTCAAATAGGAATCTTTGGATAATGAAGATTGTAGGATTTCATTGAAAAAGATGGATTACAACCATTTTATATTTAGTTTTAGAGTTTTCTAATAATTAGAGGTTCATTTATATATCAATATTTATTAATCAAAGAAGGAGTAAGATGTTGGGTGTTCTAGAGGAAGTGTTTGGTTTCTAAATTTTAGAGTTTTAGTAATTGAAGTGAATAAGTCAAGGTGATAATTTCTTGACAGTAGATTCAAATATTCTTAGTGATTTTAAAATATCCTTGTTGAAATTTATTTGAAGAGTTATATTGATTGTGTGTGTAATTACATCATACTTATCAAAATACATTTTTATACACATTAGTTTCAAGGATAAACCCCACTCAATATAATCAATTTGGTGATTCTAGTGGATAATGTGGCGATGGATGATACCACACCATGCCAAGGATATAGTCATCTATTCTGAATGGTGAACCTTGCATATTTATTAATACTATTTTTTTGTGTGGATGTGAAAATGAAATCATTGAAGTAATTGATTAATATCAAAAGGGCTTAGAGATGAAGAAGAAAAGTTAGAGACAACTTGTTTGTGTTATCTTAACCAGTGACAAAGGTTGATTGGTGAAGAATTGTAAAAGTGTTTTGTTCACTAATTCACCCCCTCTTAGTGAATATTCACGTCAGGCATCACTATTATTTGTGTTAGTTCCTTCTAAAAATGGTATGAATTTATAATAAGTGGTTTAATGTTTTAAACTAAAACACACTACCATTAATAACATAAAAATTTTATATTTATAAATTAAATAAATCATGGAATATACTAAATAAATGAATAATTCATAAATTTATATATGTGATAAATATTTATGAAAATTTCATAAATAAATAATAATAAATAATTTATAATTACACAATCCTTATAGACATTACAGAAATAAAAAAACACGAACATATTACATTTATTTCAATTTAAACCCTTTCAAATTCTTAGATTCCATGGAATTAATTATAAAATACTTTAAATATATAATATTTATAAAAATATTTTATAATTCATATAAAAATTTAGTATTTTAGGTAAAAAATTTAGAGAATTTTAATTTCACATATTTTTATTTTATTCAAGACATATTTTAATCTAATAAAACACATTTTGGCATAGGTTATATATGTTTCAAAATAAGTCCGTTTAATATGAAAATTTTCTATTACCATTTATGAATATTTTATAAAACAATATAAAAAATTTAATATTTAACTTTATTTTATAATTTATAATTACTTTATAAATTAATATACCATTTAACAATTTTGGAATGGTTTAAATCCCCCTTTAGATTTAGCATGGGCCCTTTGATCCTGTATTGATGAAGGTTTTTGAGGACTACAAATCATGATGCAGTTCTTTTAATATAATAAATATTTCCAAATAATGTATAACATTTTTCTTGAGAGAATCCATTTTTTATATAGCCTTAAAAAGTCACACTTTTGAAACCACATCTTGGTTTTGTTTATACATGTCATGGTTTTCTTGTGGAAATATCATTCCCATACAAACCATGATGTAAAAGTCATATTTTAATAATGATTGGTTTTTAAAAATTTTCTTAAAACATTTATTTAATGTTATATTTTTTCATAATCCACACAATGTTTTTTATGAATAATGTTGTTGTCATGAAAATATTCACGAATCATGACCATCTTTCATAAAAAAAAAATTCGTGGTTCTTGAAAATATAATTTTTCTAGATTCTTCATTAATTTAAACATTCAAACTAAACATAATGGAATTCATTCTGATACCACTTTTAGGTTTTAGTAGGTAAAAACCTTATTCAAACACAATGGAAAGTATCTAATAAAAACCATTTTTCACAATATCATACCATTCATATAAATATAATTAAACATAAATGAAAAATACAACTATTTTATGTGTGGAACTGATTTTTTATAAGATACTATACATAATCTTGATGTAGACCCCTTATATGAAAAATTATATATCTTATGAGGGTAATCCATGGGTTTTACAACTCTCCCAACACTTGGGAAGGACTCAATATTCCTCATAGTTTTCTAGAACCCTAGTTAAAGAAAAATAGAGAATGAGAGCTTTGGATAAAGAATTTTCATGATACTACCCTATAATATATGTATTAAATACATTAAACATGACCTGAATCACTTTATATAAACTCTTGGTTTTTTCTTAGACTCCCAAATGTATCAAAATAATTTTTCCATAACAAAAACATTTAAATTTTTTTTCAAAAAGTTATTACCATTATTAACTTGTGATTCAACCGCTCATTGAGTATTTAATATTTAAATAATCAATATGGATGTTTGAAATTCTGTAAACATAATCACATGATATTACAACTGACCATGATAGCTTACATATGGAGAAAAAATCAAACAACATGCATTATCATATAACACATTCACTTTCGTACACAACACCATGACATGGTGACGTTTACTATCATGTAGTTTACTCCATCATAAACCATGACACATGTAATATCATCGAATCTTAGTTTTAAATTTAGTGAATAATTCTATTATACCACTCTATTTAACTATTATTGGTATAATAATAATAATAATAATAATATATTAAATAATTATGTTTATGAAATCAATACTGATTTGGCTATTTGAGGCCACCAAAGAAGGATGATCATTATCATGGGTGGTGGTGTTTAGTAATGGATAATTACATGGTTTTTTTGTGTGGTTTGGGGGGGGGGGTGAGAGGAACTATTGTGTGTGCTTTCAAATGATATGTAATTTTTACTTCTTAGGTGTAGCAGAGTGGCTGATCAAGGTCATCTCTCAAAGTAGGAAGTAATTTTAAAAACAAATTTAAGGTATTTTGAAAATGAAATAAAATAACATTAAAAAACTACTTAAAATGATTGGTTTTTTTATCATTTATAATACTATAAGAATTATGTTGGAATATGATTTTATATTTTTTTGTTCTTTTTGTTTTTGAAATGAGATTAAGAAAACACAATGAGAAGATGTTTTTTCAAAAAATATTTTTTGAAAGCATAATCGATCTAACTCTACCTATTCACTCAATTATTTATCATTATAATTTAAATTAAAATATATTTAATTATTATTACTTAACTTGTTAACCCCCAAACCCTATAAAAATTAACTAAACCACGAAGATGAAATGAATTAAACCTTAGGCTAGATTTAGTACATGCAATTGTAGCACCCTGATTTGATTGATTTTATAAGTATAGATTATGGTAAATGGTGATTTAGAGAACATACCCACTCTAGAAATGAGTATTAATTAATTTTAGGGATTGTATTTGAACTATAAAAATTTATCCCGTGTGGTTTTTTTACCGATTAAGTTTGCGCTCTCACAATTTACACAAATCTCGACCTCGCGTGTTTTTGTGTCAATTGTTCAACTACTTTCTTAATTTATTATAATTTTAAAAATCAATTCATGGATCATATTTTTTGAATTAAATCTACTTAATTATTCAAAATAAATAAATTAATAAGGTAATAGGTAGACCAATTACTAAAAATAACTACTCTTCCATGGGTAGCGTAGTCATCATAGAAACGTTTTGCATTCACAAAGGTTTACAAAGGGTATAACCCAATCCTATTTATACTCTTGAATTCCATCCCAAATAAGAATATTAATTAAGAATACAATTGAATAAAATAGAGTAAAATAGAATAAATAAAATAGGAACTAAGAATTTTATTACACTAAGACAAATATTACAACATGAGAAGAAGAAGAAGGATTTGATGAAGGGATCCTTTCTTCAAGATATCCCTCTATGAGTATAAAAGGTTACAGAACCTCCAAAGTGATGAGAGGACTCCTATAGAACTCCAAAATGACAACACTTCACTCTTTGGTCGAACTTTCAAATGAGGTTCCCAAGGTGCCAATTTATAGCCAAAATGAGAAGTGGTTCTGGGCACCTAGATTTCGAGATACCACTTGTGTCTTGGTTTTGAGTTGGTAACTGGAATTATCTTAACTTGGAAAAAAGAGAAAAGTTTTAGGTCAGCATCTTGAATGTATCCATTTCAAATTTGAGTCCAATGGAGGATTATAGCGTGAGATATGTCTGAAATACAGAACCAAATCTTTGACTTCATACAGATTTTATCACGTGGACATATTGGTTTAGATGAGCCCCCCTAATAGATGAATTAGGCTTCATTTTCTTGATATTATTTATATCCCATGAAGTTATGGAGTGTACCACAAAAGTTCATCCCATTTAGAGGCACATATTGTGTGAAATGTGTAAAATAGTGGAAATATGTCCTTGGACTTCCATGAAGTTTGACCCATTTTCCTTCTGGATCATCTCTGACCCTCCAAATCACCTCCTCCTACAACGAAATCACCAAAACAAGAATAATTTCCCTTCTTAATAGTGATAAAAATTTAATATTTGAATCAAATGGTATGTGAAATTTGAGATAATATTTGTAATTTTAAATACAAAAAAAGTTTAAAACAGTGATGTAAGGGTGAAATAATGTAGTGAATCATGATGCGATCACACCCCCACACTTACCCTTTTTCACTCCAAGGAAAAACCTCATATCATGTATTCCAAAAAATTGTAACAAGTAAACATCAATATCAAATCAAATAAAATTTAAAACACATGCCCATGAGATCTACCAATTTGAAAAAAAGAATCAAAAGATATCATGCCTCCTCAAAAAACCATTATTTCAAGTTCTTAATTCATATAATTCAATATATTTCCACTTAATTTTTCCTCCCATACACACAAAACACTTAACTCACTTTCATTTTCTCTTATCACAAAAATGTCAATTTTTTAGCAATGTATTTCTCATCCAAACACATACAAGAGTCACTATAGGCTTGATAAATTCCTACATCTCTACCTGATGTGAGTCAAGGATATATGTTTATCATGAGGACCTTTCATGGTTGTTATGTGGATTTTGGTTGGTAGATGTAGATGTGAAAAATTCTGAGGTTGATTGAGGCGTTCTTGACTCTTTTTGAAGAAAAATTGCATTATTCTAATTTTAACTCAAGTATGGTCTCCTCCTCACTCCCTTTAGTATAAATCCAGCTCCATCGTCATGAAAACTCGTATAAAGTTTACACCATTCATCATTTCAGAAACAAAAATTTCAATCTTCTCAAACATAATTTTTCATGAAAGCTCTAGATAGGCATAACTTTATTTCTTTATTGGAATCTCTAGAAAGGCACAACTTATTTTATCATGAAAGCTCCAGAAAGACACAACTTTTAACAAAATAATTTTTTTAGAAGCAAACATATATCTTTAACATTTTATTTTCCTCCCAAATTATCACCAAATGAGGTATCACAATACAAGATAGCTTCCCCTACACTTAAGTTCAACTAGATCATGCAATTTCACTTCAAGATTAGGTTGGATAGGGAAAATTGGATTGTAATGTGGCTAAGTTAATAGGATATTCATAGATTCTAAGGGCTAAAAGGATCAAATGTTTAAGGTTGGCCATTATAAAAAGGATTATTAGAAAATAGGGCTTTAAAACCAAATAAACAACTCAATCATTTAAAACATAGGTGCCTAAAACCCTTAAGTTTTTATAGAAATAAATCAAATTATAGTTAAATCAAGAATGGTTTAGTTCTCTCAAGAAGTGAGGTGAACATAAATAATATGAAAATCAGGGATCATAAGCCTTATAGAAAAGTGATTTCAAATATAAAGACAATGAGATATGGCATGAGATTCAAAATTAAGAGTACTTTTCATGAAATTCCTAAAGATTTGAACCTAAAACAAAGTCATTTTCAGCATTCATTTAAGCTCAGTTTCATGGGATAATTTATTTCACTCATTGATATGTATTTCAAAATGGAGATGATAATCATTTAAGCTCAAAAGTTTCAGAAACGCACCAAAATTTAAAAAACACACAATTGTTAAAAAAACAAAAAAAAAATTAAAATTACTAAACTACAAAGGTTTCCTACCCCACACTTAAAATATTGCATTTTCCTCATTGTGAACCCATGAGATGATATGTTCACATGAAATGAAGACTTTTAAATAGGAAAAATAATATAAAAATGAAAGGGTTAGGAACAACCTGATATTCTCAAGTGATGATCGGGTCATGCAGTGTGATAAAATTCACTACATGAGTAGAAATTCTCTCAAAGTATTACTTAAAAAGTTTCCCATTGACTATAAATCTTATTCCAGTGTACTATTATGTGATATAAATTTCACCATAAGGAAAAACATTAGATAAAATATAAGTACCTAACCATCTAGAATGCAACTTACCGGGCATCGACTTTAGTTGTGAACTTTAGAGTAGAACTTTCTCTCAAACATGAAACTACCTTTATTGGATAATTCTATCACAATATTCTTTTGATATTTCCTTGTAGATACTTGAGTTCTCACATGATGAAAATTTAATCTCCTCAAGCTCTTGAATTTGTAGCTTCCTTTGATTTCCAACTCAGTCAAAATCCATGTTGCATTTATTTATATCCCAATATGCCTGATGCTTGTCTTCTGTAGGGAGATGATAGGATTTACCAAAAACAATCCTAAATGAGCACATACCTATGGGTGTATTTTATTATGTCCTATAATCCCATAGCACATCATCCAAGCACTTTCTCTAATCCTTCCTATTCAGCTGCATGATTTTTTCCAAAATTTGTTTCAACTCCCAATTTGAAACCTCAGCCTGGAAATTTGTTTGGATGTGGAATGGTGTTGATGTTTTGTGTGTCACCCCATACTTCAAAAGAAGGGAAGCCAAATTATGATTACAGAAGTGCGTCCTTTGGTCACTAATGATGGCCTTTGGTACTCCAAACCTATAAAAAATTTGTATCTTGAGAAAGTCCACTACAACATGAGAATCATTATTCCTAGTGGATTTAACCTCCACCCATTTACTCACATAATCAAAAACAACCAAAATATACCAAAACCAAATGAACTAGGAAAAGGAACCATAAAATTGATGCCCCATACATAAAAAATATCACAGAATAATATGGGCTGTTGGTGCATCTCGTGTCTCCTAGAAATGTTCCCAGTGTGTTGGAAACGTGAGCACGAATTAAAAAACACATGAGCATCATAGAATAATCTAGGCCAATATAACCCATAGTCTAAGACTTTCCTAGTTGTTCGTTGGGATCCAAAGTTTCCTCCACATGAAAGTGTATGGAAAAAATACAGAACAGACTCAAACTCATGATCAGGAACACACCTCCTAATAACTTGATCACTACACATGCGCCAGAGGTATGGATCATCACAAACATAAAATCTTGACTCAATATTTAACTTTTTGACTTGATGTTTCTTTAAATTTTCAGGACTTTTAGAGGTAACAAGGTAGTTAACTAAATCATCATACCAAGGATGTGTACCTGAGATGGAATAAAGATGATCATTGGGGAAAGTGTCTTGAAGTGGTACTTTGTCCAAGGTTTCAACCTCTAATGTGTGATTAAGCCTACTCATATGGTCTACCAACAAGTTCTCTGACCCCTTATTATCTTTTATCTCAATATTGAATTACTGAAGAAGGAGAATCCATAAGATAAGTTTGGGATTTGCATCTGGCTTCTTTAATAGGTACCTCATAGCTACATAGTCAAAAAAACATTTACTTTAGATCCCAGTAAATATGAATGGAATTTATCTAAAGAAAATATGATGGAAATAAACTACTTTTACATGGTTTTTTAGTTTTATTGGGCTAAATCCAATGTCCTTGAATCATTGGAAATCACATGCGAACATCCCGCCACCCTCTATGATAAGACTACTACAACTGCAAAGTTTGAAGCATATCACATCAACTCAAATGGAATGTCCAACTGTGGGGGTTGTATGACTAGTGGAGTGGTCATACACTATTTTAGATCATCAAAGGAGGTCCTGTAAGAATCATCAAGCACAAAATCAGAATCATTTTGAATTAATCACAACATAGGAAGAGAAATCTTACTAAAATCTTTGATAAAGCACTGATAAAATCCTACATTCCCTAGGAAAGATCTAACATCACACACACATGGAGGATAGGGTAAGGATGGAGTAATATCTACCTAAGATCTATCAACCTCTATCACATTTTTTGACACTACATGACCTAAGATAATTCCATGCTCTACCATGAAATTACACTTTTCAAAGTTCAATAACAGATTCTTCTCAATACAATGATTCAACACTTTTCCTAAACTAGAGATACAATCATCAAATGAAGCACCATACACTATAAAATCGTCCATAAATACCTCCATGCAGGTCTCAATAAAATCAGAAAAAATACTCATAATGCATCTCTGGAAGGTACCTGGGGCATTTCAAAGTCCAAATGGCATCCTTTGATAGGAAAATGTACCGAATGGAAAAGTGAATGTTATCTTATCTTAATCTTACGAAGCTATAAGAACCTAAAAATATCCAAAAAATCCATCCAAGAAATAACAGCGTGTTTTCCTAGTTAGTCTCTCAATCATTTGATCAATAAATGAGAGGGGGGAATGGTCCTTACGATTGGATTGGTTTAGTTTCCTATAATCAATACACACACACCAACTGTTTTTCACCCTTATTAGAACTAACTCATCTTTATCATTTTTAACAACAGTAACACCACTTTTCTTAGGCACAACCTAAATAGGACTCACCCACTGAGAATCTGAAATGGGATAAATTATACCCCCTCAAGTAAATTTTAAACTTCAAATTTTAAAACTTCTAGAAGTGTTAGATTTAGTTTTCTTTGTGGATTCCTCACTTGTTTAGCCCCATACTCCAAAAAAAAATCCTATGCATGAAAATGGAGGGGATAATACCTAATATTTCAGCCAAGGTCCACCTGATTTCCCTAATGTTCTTATTCAAAGATTCATAAGTTTTTCTTTATGTTTAAAAGGGATATTGTTTGAAATTATAACGGATAATATATCACCACTCAACAAGTATGATTTTTTAGATTCGGTGTAAATGGATTGAGTTCTAGTGTAGGGGGTGATGTATGAATGGAGAAATTGAAGGAACTGAAATATGTGCACAATGAACATTAGTATCATAATATACATCATCAAAATTAGAGAATAAAGCATCAAAACCATTAGCATACTCAACAACCATGTCATAATCAGAGTTTACATGATCAAAATCAAAATATGAATTCATTTCAAAATCAAATATAAGAGAGGGTTGTGCATTAGGAATAGGTGTGTATGTGCTCTTAGACATCAAACTAGAACCAACACTCATAATCTCCCTAAGTATAGGAAAATTAAATTCCATGGGGTTTTTATTTGGTGGTTCAAAATGTGAGATAAAAAAGAAGAATGATCCTATGAGGGGTACTTCATAGAGTCCATAACATTAAATATCACAAATTCATCTCCAAAATCCATGGAAAGTGTACCCTCATGGAAATTTATGATTGTTTTTGAATTTTTAAGGAATTAACTACCTAAGATAATGGGAGCATGAGAATTTACCTGATCATCCTTCATGTTAAGCATGTAGAAATATGCTATAAAGATAATGTCTCTTACCTAAACAAGTACATCCTCAAGGAATCATGCTGGATATATTGTAGCTCTATTCGCTAACTATACCACTAATCTTTTTGGATTCAACTCACCAACCTTGAAGAAGAGAATATAGAGTGATTCATCACATTTATGGAAGAACCTAAATCACATAAAGCATCAAAAAAGTGTAACTCTCCTATGGTGCATGGTATGATGAATGTCCCCAGATCCTTTCACTTTGTTGGAATTTCTAGATTTTGTGTAATGAGTACTGACACATTCCTTACAAGATTGATTATTTCATTTCCCTTGATCCCTCTTTGATTGGTACAAAGTTCTTTTAAGAATTTAGTATACCTTGGTATTTTCTTAATGGATTCAATAAGGGTATTTTTTATCTCCACATGCTTGAATGTGTCCAAACCTCTTTTTGTACCACCTCCTCAACCATATTCTTGGTTTGTACAAATCTGTTTGGAAATGGAAAGGGTTTAGGAGGAAAATCATCAATATTTTTCTTACCTTTTTCTTTCTCCTTCAGATTCTCATCAGTGGTTCTTGAATGGGGATTCTCTAGAGTTTAGGTGAATACTGGTTGAACGACAGGTATAGATGTATCATTTTTTTGCTTCCCACTTATGAATGTGATGGCACTGACATTCCACTTGGGATTTTGAGTAGTTTGGGAAGGAATATTTCTTGAATTCTTACTTACCATTTCATAGAGGGCAGTGGAAATCTGGCTCATTTGAGTTTTTAGCTCTTTCAGCTCCAAACCTTGACTCTTCAGCTCATTCTGTTGATTAAGAACAATTTGTTTCAAAAGGTAATCAGTGTTCGAATATACCTTGGGTGGGGGATTCCCTTTTTGTTGTCTTATTGATTCTTGGGCTTCAAATATCTTTTGGGTTTGTTGTAAATTCTTCTAGTAAGGAGGAGGCTGCTGGAAGTTTTGTTGAAATGGGTGATTTTTTATTGTCAAGAGCCATACCTCATGTCCGATTGATCCTTACACCCTTGTTTGTACATTAAATCAATGTAATCATACTTTTTATGGGTATGTGGTTGTTATTTATACAGATATGGTCTCCTAGGGAATACTACCATGAAATCCTCCGTCTCTTGTAATTGGAAGAAATAATCAGTTGGGTGGTTTGTTTCAGTACAAATTCCACAAGGCCTTGTAGGAGAGGGTTGGGATATATTTTATGCCAAAGAAATCTGTCTCACCACAATGGTCAATTATTCCAACATAGTATCAATAAAATTATTTTCAATAGAATAAGGATTTACATTATGTACTCCTCTAACATGTAGTGTACCTCGATCACCAAATTATTGGGAGTTTTGTGCAATCTTGTCGATCAATGAATGTGTGCCTATTAATATTTTTTCCACTAATTCTTCTCCAGATGCAGCATTAACCATGCTCCTCTTCATAGGTGTTAGTCCTTCATTGAAGTATTGGATAAGGGTTTTCTCACTAATTTGGTGATGCAGACAACTTGTGCACTACTTCTTGAATCGCTCCCAGTACTCATACATTGACTCCCCTTTTGCTTTCTTGATCCTTGAGATCTCTTTATGAATGGAAGTGGTCCTTGATGCTAGAAAAATATTTTCAATAAAAGACGTTTCAAATTGTTCTAACATGTTACATCTTCAGGTTGTAAGTAATACATCAAATCCTTTGTAGTTATATCAAGTGAGAATGGAAATGATCTTAGTTTTATTTGATCTTCAGATACATTTCTTGGTTTTAAGGTTGATAAAAACACATTAAATTATTTTAATTGTTTGTTTGGATCCTCACCAAATAATCTATGAAATTTTGGAAGTATGTTAATTAACCAAGATTTTAGTTCAAATTCCAATTCAAGTTTTGGGTATGCAATAAAATTTGGTTGATAGTTAATATTCAATGCAACCAATTATTGAATGGTTCTATTAAGTTTATTATTATTATTTTCAGCCATTTGTTTTTTTTAGATTCAAAATTATTTTTAATTTCAATGTTCTTAGAGTGTAGGAATTTCCCAGTTGGGTAAATGTCGACACTTCCCATAGACTGTGATTGTTTTATTCGAACCCTAAGGCTGTGTTCAATATTTGGGTCTAGATCAAAGAGATCATCAAGATGGAATCATTCCATAAATCATAGAAATTGAGAAAATTATACCATAATATCATGAGAATAAGTTTCAATTTATGTTCTAATAGAGAAGAAAAGAGAGAGGAAGAAGAAAGAGAGAGACGAAAATAAACAAAAATCGAGAAAGGGGAAAGAAAAAGGAAGAATGTAGATAGAAAAAAAAGGATAAAATAAAAGCAAAAAAAACCTATAATTAGTTGAATAAAACACTTTCCTCCCCAGAAATGGTGCCAATTTTAAAGGCTCTTTCATGGTAACTTTTAAATGATGTGTAATTTTTACTTCTTAGGTGCAGTAGAGTGGCTGACCAAATCTATTTCTCAAAGACAGAAGTAAATTTAACAACATATTTAAGGTATTTTCACAATGAAATAAAATAACATAAACAAAATACTTAATAGGATTGGGGTTGTTTATCATTTATAAGACTATAATAAGTATGTTGGAATGTGATTTTATATTTTTTTGTTCTTTTTGTTTTTGAAATGAGATTAAGAAAACACAATGAGAAGATGTTTTTTAGAAAATATTTTTAGAAAGCACAATAGATCTAACTCTACCTCTTCAATCAATTATTTATCATTATAATTTAAATTAACATCCATTTAATTATGATCATCTAAATTTGTAACCCCTAAACCCTATTAGAATTAACTAAACCACGAAGATGAGATGAATTAAACCTTAGGATAGCTTTATTACATGAAATCACAACACTCTATTTTGTTTGATGATATAAGGATATATTATAGTCAGTGGTGAGTTAGGGAACATAACCACTCTATAAATGAAGATAAATTGAGTTTATGTATTTTATTTGAACTCTAAAAATTTATCCTGTGTGGTTTTGTTTTAACGATTAATTTTTCACTCTCACAATCTACACAAATCTTGACCTCACATGTTTTTATGTCAATTGTTAAATTGATTTCTTAGTTTATTATAATTTTAAAAATCAATTCATGGATCATATTTTGTGAATTATAGTAGATTAATTATTCAAAATAAATAAATTAAGAAGGTAACAAGTAGACCAGTTACTAAAAAGAACTACTCTTCTATGGGCGGTGTAGTCATTGTAGAAACATTTTGAATTCACAAAGGTTTAGAAAGAGTATAACCTAATACTATCTCTACGCTTGAATTCTAAACCAAATAAGAAGATTAATGAAGAAGATAAGTGAACAAAACAGAGGAAAATAGAAGAAATAAAATAGTAACTAAGAAGTTTATTACACAAAGTCAAATATTACAACATGAGAAGGAGAGGAAGGATTCGATGGAGGGATACTTTCTTCAAGAGCTCCCCCTACGAGTATAGGAAGTTCCAGAACCTTGAAGTTTTTGTGAGGAATCCTCTGGAACTCCAAAATGGAATCAATTCACTCCTTGGTTGAACTTGCAAATGGGGTACCCAAGATTCCAATTTATAGCCAAAATGG
Organism: Viscum album; assembly: GCA_963277665.1. NCBI lineage: Eukaryota > Viridiplantae > Streptophyta > Magnoliopsida > Santalales > Viscaceae > Viscum > Viscum album. The sequence continues at coordinate 1,888,882,931 of OY728165.1, read as the reverse complement.
TAAGTGGTTTTGGGAACCCAGATTTCGAGATACCAATTGTGTCTTAGTTTTGGGTTGGTAAATGGCCTTCTATAGACTTGGAAAAAAAAAAATTTAGGTCATCATCTTGACTATATCCATGTAATTTTTTTTAGTCAATGGAGAATTACATCTCAATATATGGTTGAAATACAGAACCAAATATTTGACTTCGTACATATTTTCTACCCTGGATAGATTGGTTCATATTCCCCCTTAATGGATGAATTGGGATTTGGTTTATTAAGATGAGTTGTGTCCCATGAATTTATGGAGTGGACCACAAAATTTCAGCCCATTTTGAGGCACGAATTTCTTGAAATTTGAAAAATAATGGACAAATTTTCTTGGGATTCCATGAAGTTTGACCCATTTTCCTTCTAAATCATCATTGACCCTCCAAACACCTCCTCCTACAACGAAATCACCAAAATAAGAATAATTGTTCTTTTTAACAGTGAAAAAAATTTAATAATTGAATCAAATGGGATGTGAGATTTGAAATAATATTTGTAATTTTAAGTAAAAAACAAGTTTAAAATAGTGATGTAAGGGGGGAATAAAGTAGTGAATCATGATGTTTTCAGTGGGAGTGGGGTCGTAAGGGTTGGAGTTCAAGGAAAATGGCCCTAAGTAATTATATTTTATACTCTTTAGGACTGTATGAATTACATGGCCGTGAAAAGGTCGCAAAATTGGTTCTTATGCTATTATTTTATGGGTTTTCACTAATCATTTCCTATGAAATAATGGTATTAGAAAGACATGGTGGATTTATGAGTTTTCTGTATTGGGATAATCATCTCCCAATCCCTTGAGCGGGCTAGGTGAGTGACATGGGGTCCTGGGGAAAGTTATGACCCCTTAGCTTTAGGATGAGTGGATTGGTCCAATGGGTCCCAACATGCATGAACATGTGTGTTCACTCTCTACATAGGTATACCATGTGACTCTCATATAAAACACAATATGACATAAATTTTAGCCTTCCATGTATCCTATACTATTTTGAATTTAAAAATATCTGTCTAAATTCAACTGATGTTCATTTAAGGTCCATGATTAATTTATTTGACTCAAATTTGTATATATCCATTTGAAATTATATAAGTACTATTTTTTGAATTTTATGGGTTTGGAAACCTCATAGACAATTTCTTAAGCCAAGAAAATTTTGAGAATATTTTTGTGTTCATTTTCTCAAGCATAACACAATGGTATCCTTCTATGGGTCATTTGGTGATCATAATTTTGTGTTTTAGATAAAATAATATTTCGTAAACTTATATGTTGTGAGTTTGGATTAATGAAGACTATGATTATGATGATCTAAAATGAACTCCAAGTAGGTTCTATGAGATAAAAAATATTTATAAATATCCTTTGAGATCAATGATGAAATTTGATGTAAAAATTTTATATTGTGATTCCATTTGAAGAACCCAAATGCATTGAGGAAATTGAGATTGTATTTGTTTTCAATATATTGATGTGAATTAAAATAAATGTGTGATAAGGTTGGGTGATGGTGGAAGATACCACTTAATAAAGGTGAATATTGAGATGCTATCTATATATGTATGAGAAATGGTTTTGATCTTCATAAAGAATATTTTTAAACAGATTCAGGAAGAATCCTTATATATCAGATGATTAGATAATTGGTTTGGTAGAGAATTATTGAGTTGATAGATATTGATATTATAATATCTTAAAGAGTTGTTATTAAATAAATTAAAATTTGGATAAAAGGTTGAGAATTCATCCAAGGATTATTTTAATTCCCCATCTTGAGAAAACTAACCATTATCCCTGTTAGAGTACCACACGACCTCAGGAGAACCTCCTCATACACTAGAGTCCATAAAATAACAAATAGGGTCTAAGGTGTTACTATGGGAATTTTATACCCTTATATTAAAGGAAAACAACAACATAAATAACTAAAAACATCCTCACCAAACATACGAGTATAGAAAAACCCAATAAACAAGAACCATGTTATAAAAAATGAAATAAAAATATAGTTGTATGGTTATATATCAAATATGAATACCTATTGGGTTGATAAAATATCCAAAATAAAAAAAATAAATAAAATAAAAAATAGGCTATAATACCATCCTTAAGCCTCATCACATGCTAGTCTCCTGATTCCATCCATGCTATCTAACAGAATGATCCAATCCTCGGTCTCTATACTACCTAAACCTATGAACAATGAGGCCTTCTTGGGTACTAAAATTCCATGGATTTCTAAGAAGGGTGTGAATAAAACTCAGTAGTCCACCACCAATGATTTAAATAACATATAAAGTAATATATTGTATGCACATGTGATATGATAAAAATAATAAATACACAATAGAAACATAATAAAAAAACACCATCGATCCTTGGGTTCTAAGGTGACACCTAGGATTGACCAAAAATGATTTGACCAATGATGGATATATATAAGAATAAAACATACCACTTAGGGGGAAACATTTCCAAACACATAGTTATATAAGTAACACATAGGGGGAATCATTTTCCACCCTAGAACCATGAGAATTTATTATATACAACAACCCCAAATCTAGTAACGCAAAGATGGTGTATAATTTAATACATTGGTATAATATAAAAATGATACCATCTCGATGAACTGATTAGTTCAGTAGTCTTGAATAACAAGATAAACACAAGATTCCAAAATTATATAATAAAAATAAAATACATAGGATAAAAACATTATTTCATCCTTGATATTTGTCATAATATCCATCTTTATATCCTGGGGAAAAGAAAAAAAATAAATGGTGAATTAATATTCTTAGTAAGAGTTATTTATAATAGAAGTTATTATGAATCAATAAAGTATAATCAATATGGAAAGGTAAATAACTAAAAATAAAATCTATTTAATCAATAACTTGAGCACAAAATGCATCCATAGATAATATAAAATTAAATAATCTCATGGATAATAATAACATAATTATCAATGAAGGAAATACATACTATTGGACATCATGATATAATATATCATGATTTCTCTAACATCAATGCCTTTCACCAATACAATTTAATCTATGGGTAGGTATACACCAAAAACCCATTTAAATAAGGCTATTCAACTGGTTTGTCTCATTAGACCTATCAATGCATCTAAGGGCTATATAATTATAGGCCCCACCCATAATTGAATTTACAATGAATTATTCATATATTGAATGGTCAATTTAATTCATAAACAAGATGACTTATCAACAAATGTCTGTATTGATTAAAGAATACAAAATATAAATATTTCCCTAATCAATCAAATAACTGTAAAAGTAAAACACCATATGTATAAATTTTATACAGTTTAGGAATTAATTATATCTATGATAAAAATAATATTTATATTTAATATAAATAAAATTTCCTATTAAATATGATCAAAATAAAGTGAATGTTTAAAGATAAATTCACTAACTACAAAATTAATCAAGAGATTATAAATGATAATCAGATAAAAAAAATAAAGTTATTTAAAGAATAAAAGAAAATTTAATTGAAAAATTTAAAATAATATTTCATTAAATAATTTTCCTTTTAAAACCATTTAAAAATTATATAATAATCTAAAGGGCGTAAAATAGTTATGGTGGTAAGAAATTATATTGGTAGCATATACGTTAAAAGAAAACATTCCTTTTGAATTTTTATAAAGATAGTTGAAAATGAACCCTTTTGGGAAAACATTATAAATATTAATTTAAAACCATTTAAAAATCCAATTATAACTTAAAATTTCCTTAATAAATCATTTTAGTAATAAAAAGTACTTTTTTAAAACAAATTTAAAAATTATGCACATGGAAGAAAAATATTCCAAATCAAAAAGGGAAATAAGATCAGATTTTCTTTTAAACATTTATTTTCTTGATTAAAGTTATAAATAGAGGAAAATTTGTAATAAAACATGTAAAATCATTAAATGTACATAGGATAATATGATAGATCAATTTTAAGAAGGATATATTATAATATTCCTTCAAAAAAAATAATAGTAATCTAAAAAATGAGATTGTAAAATATATTTATACCTCTTTGGCAACTTTAAAATTATAACCCATTGAAATATAAAACTTTAATTGAAGATTTAATCACCATTAATACATTTATATTCATGTTAAATACTATAAAAGGGTATTATATATACCACATTAAAGTAAATAGGTTCATAATACCAAATATATCTCAATGGAGTGGAAATTGAGATGAAATACATTACCTAAGGTTTGACACATCATGTACATTATTTATCTTCTTGAATAATAAACTTATGTTAATTATTTAATTTATTAATAACTATTTTCAAGTTTATTATTCCTTTTATTTTATTTATTACCATGTTATATTTAATTACTTAATCAATTTAGTTTATATCATATCTTTTTATGATATTTAGTTTATATGTCTAAAATGAATTCAGTATGTTAAATATGGTAAAAGAGGTACTTGTTCCATAATATCCAGAATAATAATGAAATAATTATCATTTCTATACTTCAATTATACTTTTAAAACCAATCAATAAATATGGTTATGAAAAACTAACTATGTTACAATCATGGAGATGGTAGACTATACATACGCATGAGTAACGTTTCCATTTTTCAATGATAATAATGTAAATATTATTATATCTTTCTATAATTTTAATTATATCATAAATAACATATTATATATTTAAATAAAATTATATATACCATCTATGTGATGCGTTGGTGAAAAACGAATCACATCGCTTCATGGAGGTGGTAGTCCACACGTACGCACGAATGACGTTATCATTTTTCATTCAATAGAAAGGTAAGAAAGTATGTGATATATTAATTTTAAAGAATTTTAAATATTTTCTTACTATAATACATATACATTAAATCCATCATTATAACTAACCATGATAGGTGGTGATGGAAAATGAATTACATCGGTTCATGAGGTGGTAGTCTGCTGTACACAAGAATGACCGATTCATTTCCTATTTGATGGAAGAGGAGATGGATATAGGTTATTACATTAACATAATAACATATTATTATATGAAATATACTGATGTTATTATTTCATAATGGTTTAAAAATATTTTAAGGATGTGGAAGAAGAAATAAAATGAAAATTCATGGTTAAGAACTATACCACTTCTTTGGAAAACCTATTTAGGTTTATACCTAAATGTAACACCCCGAGATTTTATGAAAAATATTCTTTTTAATTTCATTAATTTCTTGTGTTGTACGCTACATCAAAAGGAGCTTGCACAACATGCATCCTTGAATTTCCTTGCATTACAAGCAATCACGACCTTCCTCGATAGCGCGTGTAGTACGCAATACCGAGTTTCACAAAACAACGATATGCTATTAAAATATTATTAAAACTAGCCGTTATGAATAGTAATAACCACTTTTTGAAATTTTGTAAATTTTATTTTTCAAAATGGACTTCATTTTTGGATTTGGAATATCGAAATTATCTTAGGGTGAAATTTTGGTACTTTTCGGATAACTTTCATTTTCTGATGAATAGTGAAAATTACTAAATTTTAATTAATAACAACCTTTTTAATCGAAATAATTAATAGTGATAAATTATTAATTTGAGTGGTTTTAAATTATATTTAGAATATATTTTTACAATTTAATACAATGTTGGTTATTGGATGTAATTTCACATTTAAAACAGACATAAACAACTGTCAATCTTTTGATAGTTATTATCTCTTAAGAACACGCTATTTGTTTTGACGACGGGAATTAATTTTTAAATTAATTAATGAAACTGATATTTTTTGAATTTGGTAAAATAGACATCATTTTTGAGTTCATAATATCAAATATAGCTTAGGCCTAATTTTTGGTATTTTTCTGGAAACTTTCATTTTTTGATGAATAGTGAAACCACTAAGTGGTAGTTAAAAAAATGAATTTTTCATAAAACTTAATTTTACAGCTTCTGTGAGTGGAATTTCAAAAATCCGAGAGACACGGTTGATGTCAGTAAGTAAAATGTGGTTCAATGAGATGAAAATAATTTTTGGTGAATAGTAACTTTTTATCTTTTTTTTACCACGGTTAAAAGTAAATAGGGTAATTAAGGGTAAAAATGATATTATTATTACCCTAAAACATGTCCTAATTCTATTGGATAAGTTTAATTTGACCAAAAACAACCTTAGAAATAAAATATGACCATTTAGGCCCACTTGGATTAGATTAGGACATTTATTATTAATTTATTTAAAGAAGGGTTAAAATAGTTAAAATCAAAGTTTAATAACTAAATCATTTTTAATATAGGGTTATATATAAGATAAATTCAACTATAAATATTAATTAGAAAGCTAAAAATATTTCATACATAATTATATTTTATTTGTAATTTTTAGACTTTAAATAATTTAATTTATTTATGACACAAAGATGATGCAGTAATTATCTTATTAATGAAATATTGACATAATTGATGTTATAAATACCCAAATAAATATAATTTGAGACTTTTTATGAATTCCAATAATTTTATAGGTTAATATGACATGTTAGTATTGATTTAATTAACCTTTTTCGAACTAAGAATTCTGTTATGATTTTCAAAAAAATCAATTACTAAATAGTGTCAAAATTGACATAAAATGGTTTTTAAAACAAATATTATATTAGTAATTGTTATTTTATTCCTAAAAATCTAAGGTTAGGCCAAATGACTTATATAAGATTATATATATTAATAATAAATAACTTGGGGTTCGTTTGGCTAATTACAGTAAGTTTATTAACCTTATAGTATAAGAACACAAGAAGACATGGTAAAAGTAAAATTATTTAACTTAATGTTAAATCTAAATGATAAGGTTAAAATAGGAACCTAAACTTGTCTAAATTATATTGGATGAGAGGATTTAAACCCATCCCCACCTTAGCTTCGAAATAAATCAATTTGGATCTATTTAAAATCGAATTTGACTTTATAATAAAATAATAGTTTTTGTTATTCCAAAGGTGCCCCTCTCCTCCCTTACAAAAGGGAACCTCCTCCCCCTCTTCCTCACACCACTTTGAGCCTTCAAGCTCGACCAACACATGACAATTTATCCTATCCACTTTTCTAGAAACATCCTAGAGGTCCTGGTCTTATTCAAAGACCAATTTTAGTGCCCTAAAAGGAGATCTCAAAGAGGCACTTCAAAGAAGAGGTAATGTTCGTTACCAATTCTTTCAACTTTATTTCTTCTTCCACTTCTTCTTATTTAGTTGTTTCATTGTGAAGTAATAACATCAGTATAAATCATATATTGATATGTTATTATAAGTATTAAACAACCCTATTTCACCATCTATCCATCCTACGGAAGATGAAATCACCGCGCATGCGTACGTACGAAATACTGTCTTCACGCCATGGTGTAATCTATTTTCCACCACCACCTTACCTGGATGGGTATTATGGTGTATATAATAACTATATATGATTATTGTAAAGTGATATTGATTCTGAAATAGTATACATACACTCCAATACAATTCCACGATCATGAGAACGGTATCATCGCTCGTGCGTACGTACGGACTACCGTCTCCACGACGCGATGAGATTCATTCTCCACGTTAACCATTCATGAATGATTATAAAGTATATATAATAAGTAATCATGAAATATATGACATAATAATGATAATGGATTTATGTGTATATATATGCATGTCATCTACTTAATTCCATTCAACTCAATAAGGAAACGAAAACAGCGTTCATGCGTACGTACAACCTACCATCTCCATGAACGGTGTATTTCTTTCCATTTACTGATTTATTATATATATGTATATTATGAATATATATTATATATAAATCATTTTTTATATTCTGGAATTAAGTAATCATGATCTAAGTAATCATATGAATAATTACAAGTCAAAACACGGATGACAAATGAAACTATTTTACCCAAAACACTCTTTAACATGGAATTTACAAAAGAACGGGTAATATAAAGTCATAAGTGAACCATATATGATATCATAACAATGAGTATGAATCTGTAATAAGTCAATGACATTATTTAAATCATTATACAGGAGTTTCAGACACTTACGAAGAAAATCGGACCTGAGGTAAGGGAAATATCACAATCTCATTTTTATCCGAGATTGTTTATACTTCAGAATTTACTGGGGTGTATTTTATCATCCACATCCATGATTCCTCAATATGTAATATTGTTTCTATCCACCTATAATTTTTTAAATCCAATTTTACCCTTCGGTGAGTTTTTAGTAAAAGATATAAAAGGAATCTTTTGTCGTTTTTCGTACGAGGTACTTTTTGACTTTTCCGACAAAAGTACGGGAAGCATGTTTTTTTAACTTATACGGCATGAACATATTTTTAAAGTTTTATAAAGACTTATTTTCATGAAGCTTCCTCCAAAATATTTCATGAATATTTTCAACAAAATCTCTTTATTTTAAAATAGCATGGCGTTTTGTGAAAAGAAATTGATTTTGAAGAAGAAAGGATATTTTCCTCAAGAATTTATTTCAAGTGTTTTATCAAAACCTTTTTCCATATAAGATGACATTATTTCATATGTGTATGTTTCAAGTATAAAGTCTCTATGATTTATATGGTTTCACTTTTCTTATTATAAAATGATATCCATTTCTTTTATATGGATTATGTGATTATGGGATGATGTTTATGAAACCCATTTTATTTATTGGGTTATTATGAATGATGTATGTTTATTTTGTGGCACAAGTAAGAATGATTTCATTATGAGATGGGTGAGACCTACATCTCCCTCCAATTAATTGGGTAAAGATTTATATCTCATGAGATAGACATGGCTGGAACGACAAGTTAAACCGGTTCAGTAATACAGGACTGGAACGAGGAGTGAACTCGATTCAGAAAGGGACTTTGTCCACTAAGATGGTCTTGGCAGCAATGCCTTGGCTACTATGGAAATCATATCATGTGCTTAATGGTTTCCACAATTACATGTTTTATTCCCATGCTATTTTATCATTCTTAATGTTTCTTTATGATCTATGCCTTACGTACTTCCATGTTTTGTGTCATTTCTCAAGCTTTTGATGTTTAAACATTATGTTCATGTTTTTAAGTTTAAATGTATATGGTATGTTTTATTTTATCCATTATTACCCATACTGAGCATTTGAGATCACCCTTTTTATGTTTTCTTTTACCCAGGATATAAAGAAAGGTTTTAGGTAAAAAAAGGAAGATCTTTATAGGAGATGTTGAAGATCATTCACCACGATTAGAAGATTATATTACGAGTTTCCAAAGACACTAAACTATTACGGTCCTTGTGTGTGTATTTTTGTTATGTACTAAGTATTCCACAAAATTAATGTAATGTCCATGTACATTATGCTTCGGTTCTCTACAGTTGGTATCAGAGGCAAAGGAGGTTGGAATGTATCCAATCCTTGGGAACTCTCACATGTGAGTGTTGGACGAAGCATGACTCTCCACCCAAGGGCTTCATGAGGAAGTGGCTGCCACTGGGGATGGTGGTGTGTCCCGCCCAGGGGGTGTAGAAGCCCATGGAGTGCCCTGATAGGTATCAATTATAGTCCACTGGAAGTAATTCTAGACCGCTATATTTGGTATCAGAGGAAATGTTTAGTCAACCTTTGGAAACTAGGATGCGAGAACTTTAGTGAGATCCCTATAGATATTTCTAAGGTACGTATAGGGATGTACCTAAGGTTAAGTATAAGTATAGGTTATAGTACTAGAATTACGGTAACCCAAGATGTTAGATATTGATGGTACTCCCCCTTTATTATGTTGTTTTCCCTAGCATGATTTTTTCCTCTCACACTATTCTTTTTGGGTTTTAGACGATGGCTGAAATCCGAAGGAACCGTGTTGATCAATGTAATGGAAAATGCAATGATTGTCCTCTTGAACAAACAAATGTTATGGGAGATGGAGTGAAAAATATTATTGCTATACTTACACAAGCTATGAATCATTCTGGATTTCCAAATGAGCAGAGAAGGGAACAATATTCTATTGAGTCCTTCATGAGGCAACATCCACCTTATTTCAGTGGGTCTTCTGATCCACTTTTTGCTGAACAATGGATCAGTACTACTGAAAAGATATTTTTAGTTCTTCAATGTTCTGAACATGATAAAGTCATCTTAGCAGTGTATCGTTTGGAAGGTGATGCTGATCAATGGTGGAATCTTATCAAGAATACAAGGCCAAGATATGAAATTGAGTCCATAGAATGGGACGAGTTCAAGAACTTATTTTTCAATAAGTACTTCCCTCATATTCTTCGAACAAAGATGGATAAAGAGTTTCTTGAACTAAATAAAAAGGATGATGAATCTGTTGGTATATACGAAGCGAATTTTACAAGACTTGCAAGGTATTCATCTAGCTTTATCATCCAACCTGAAAGTAAAGTTGATCAATTCTTCAGTGTCTTAAAACCAAATCTTCGAAGGTAATTAGCTATTAGAGACTTCAGTAGCTATGAATAAATTGTGCGTTGTGCTATCAAGGTAGAAATGGAAGTTGGTGTTACTTATCCATCTCATAGTTTTGACAAGAAACGAAAGATGGAGTTCAAGGAGAAATCTCAGAATAATGGTGAAAAGAAGATGAATGTTTACTTATGCTCAAAGTGTGGAAATAATCATGGTGGAGATTGTCTTAAAGGGACTGGAAAATGTTTTAAGTGTGGAAAAGAAGGTCATCGAGCAGCTGAGTGTCGAAGTAATGGAAAAAGGGTTTCTAATGGTGTGAATAAAGAAAATACTATAGAGAACGCACCAAAAACACTTCGATGCTTCAAGTGCAATGAAATGGGGCATTATTCTAATCAATGACCTAATCCAAGGGTTAATGATGATCGACATGAGCAACCACTTAAGTCAAAGGACAAAGGGAAGTCACATGCGATCACTATTGGAGATGTTGAATATGACAATGATGTGGTGGAATGATTAAGTGTTTATGTAATGGGATTCCAAAATAATGTTGTATATAGTATCGTGGAATATTGGAATATTTATGTATTGGTCTATTGTGGTGTTCAATAATTTTATGGCACCGGTAACCATGGAAAGTGATTGAGATATTTTTGGTAAACAGATGATATGCTCATAATGAAGGGATAAGAAGATAATGAGATGTTTGATTGTATTCATGAGCTCATGATTGATATAAGGACTAAGTGATATCATGGTTGAGTATAAAGAATTTTGAGGATTTTGGTATGTGGAAAGAGTTAACTTTTAACAGCATTCATGTTTTCAATAAGGTTCAATGGGTATTCATTCTTCAAGAGAATACATGATTAAGGTATTCACATGTTTGTAATTTGACCAACAAGATATATCTTATGATATATGGGGGATAAATGATGGCATTCACGTGATCATTTTCTTTATACTATGAGCTTGGACCGAAGTATTTTAGATAAGCCTAAAGATTGGAATGGATTATGTTGGACATAAGTTAGGATATAATTTTTTTTGATATGATTGATGGGATGTTATAGTAATATAGGTTTATAAAAAGGACAACCTGCAGGACGGGCGACAGCCCATCGCGTCGGACAAGGCTGTGGGAATTGAACCCACAACTGAAGTGCGACTGGCCTTTATCGCCTACCACTGGCCTACAGGAAGTCCCTGTTTAGTAGAAACTAGTTTTATTATATTAAGCAGTATAATATAAGAAGTATAAGTCCATTTTAGGAACCATATATGATTAATCTCACTATAGATGGACTTACGTATTTTTTGATAACTTTTGCTAACCTTTTGTTTGAAACAGATGGAATGACCCATCATTCTATCACATGATCTATTAACACTTCATGAATAAAAAATTCGATTTTATTTCTTTAAGAGATGATGTGGAAATTGTTCAATGCACGGACAACAGTGAGATTGTACCAAAATAAAGTAAGTATTTATTCTAATTCAAATTCTTTAACTTTAGGGAAATGATCTTGAAAACCAAAAATGTTGTCATAGTGCTCTTATATCCGATGAATCAGATGGTACCTTAGATCGTCACAAATTTATGGCTTTGTGATTGCTGGATTTTCCATAGCCATGTTCTCTACCACTCTCCATCAGAACATGATGGTTAGATTTCTCTTCCATATCCATATTTTTACCTATGTGGAAACCCAGTGATTAGTTTATTTGGGTAACCGTTACATTTCATACTTTTGTTTTTAAAGATTGGTTTTGGTATTCCTTTTTATGATGTGGGTTTCTATTAAATAAAATTTCGAGTAGTAAACCATTTATAACCCCGACGAATTTCGAGGGTGAAATTCATTTTAAGGGGGGTAGAATGTAACACCCCAAGATTTTACGAAAAATATTCTTTTTAATTTCATTAATGTCTTGTGTTTTACGCTACACCAAAAGGATTTTGCACAACACACATCCTTGACTTGCCTTGCATTACACGCAATCGCGACCTTCCTCGATAGTGCGTGTAGTACGCAATACCGAGTTTCACTAAACAACGATATGCTATTAAAATATTATTAAAACTAGCCGTTATGAATAATAATAACAACTTTTTGAAATTTTGTAAATTTTATTTTTCAAAATGGACTTCATTTTTGGATTCGGAATATCGAAATTATCTTAGGGTGAAATTTTGGTACTTTTCGGATAACTTTCATTTTCTGATGAATAGTGAAAATTACTAAATTTTAATTAAAAATAACCTTTTTAATCGAAATAATTAATAGTGATAAATTATTAATTTGAGTGGTTTTAAAATATATTTAGAATATATTTTTACAATTTAATACAATGTTGGTTATTGGATGTAATTTCACATTTAAAACAGACATAAACAACTGTCAATCTTTTGATAGTTATTATCTCTTAAGAACACGCTATTTGTTTTAACGACGGGAATTAATTTTTAAATTAATTAATGAAACTGATATATTTTGGATTTGGTAAAATATACATCATTTTTGAGTTCATAATATCAAATATAGCTTAGGTATAATTTTTGGTATTTTTCTGGAAACTTTCATTTTTTGATGAATAGTGAAACCACTAAGTGGTAGTTAAAAAAAATGAATTTTTATAAAACTTAATTTTACCGCTTCTGTGAGTGGAATTTAAAAAATTAGAGAGACACAGTTGATGTCAGTAAGTAAAATTTGGTTCAATGAGATGAAAATAATTTTTGGTGAATAATAACTTTTATCTTTTTTTTACCACGGTTAAAAGTAAATAGGGTAATTAAGGGTAAAAATGATATTATTATTACCATAACACATGTCCTAATTCTATTGTATAAGTGTAATTCGACCAAAAACAACCTTAGGAATAAAATATGACCATTTAGGCCCACTTGGATTAGATTAGGACATTTATTATTAATTTATTTAAAGAAGGGTTAAAATAGTTAAAATCAAAGTTTAATAACTAAATAATTTTTAATATAAGTTTATACATAAGATAAATTAGACTATAATTATTAATTAGAAATATAAAAAGATTTCCTACATAATTATATTTTATTTGTAATTTTTAGACTTTAAATAATTTAATTTATTTATGACACAAAGATGATGCAGTAATTATCTTATTAATGAAATATTGACATAATTGATGTTATAAATACCCAAATAAATATTATTTGAGACTTTTTATGAATTAAAATAATTTTATAGGTTAATATGACATGTTAGTATTGATTTAATTAACTTTTTTAGAACTATGAATTCTGTTATGATTTTCACAAAAATCAATTACTAAATAGTGTCAAAATTGACATAAAATGGTTTTTAAAAAAAATATTATATTAGTAATTGTTATTTTATTCCTAAAAATCTAAGGTTTGGCCAAATGACTTATATAAGGTTATATATATTAATAATAAACAACTTGGGGTTATTTTTTCTGATTATAGTAAGTTTATTAACCTTATAGTATAAGAACACAAGAATACACGATAAAAGTAAAATTATTTAACTTAATGTTAAATCTAAATGATAAGGTTAAAATAGGAACCTAAACTTGTCTAAATTATATTGCATGAGATTATTTCGACCCATACCCACCTTAGATTATAAATAAATCAATTTGGAGCTATTTAAAACCGAATTTGACTTTATAATAAAATAATAGTTTTTGTTATTCCAAAGGTGCCCCTCTCCTCCCTTATAAAAGGGCACCTCCTCCCCCTCTTCCTCACACCACTTTGAGCCTTAAAGCTCGTCCAAACCCTGACAATTTCTCCTATCCACTTTTTTAGAAACATCCTAGAGGTCATGGTATTCTTCAAAGACCAATTTTAGTGCCCTAAAAGGAGATCTCAAAGAGGCGCTTCAAAGAAGAGGTAATGTCCGTTACCAATTCTTTCAACATTATTTCTTCTTCCACTTCTTCTTCTTTAGTTGTTTCATTATGAAGTAATAACATCAGTATCACTCATATACTGATATGTTATTATAAGTATGAAACAACCCTATTTCACCATCTATCCATCCTACGGAAGATGAAATCACCGCGCGTGCGTACGTACGGAATACCGTCTCCATGCCGTGGTGTAATCTATTTTCCACCACCACCTTACTTGGATGGGTATAATGGTGTACATAATAACTATATATGATTATTGTAAAGTGATATTTATTCTTAAATAGTATACATACACTCCAATACAATTCCACGATCATGATAATGATATCATCGCTCGTGCGTACGTACAGACTATCGTCTCCACGACACGATGAGATTCATTCTCCACGTTAACCATTCATGAATGATTATAAAGTATATATAATAAGTAATCATGAAATATATGACATAATAATGATACTTGATTTATGTGTATATATATGCATGTCATCTACTTAATTCCATTCAACTCAATAAGGAAACGAAAACATCATTCATGCGTACGTACGGTCTACCGTCTCCATGAATGGTGTATTTCTTTCCATTTACCGATTTATTATATATATGTATATTATGAATATATATTATATATAAATCATGTTTTATATTCTGGAATTAAGTAATCATGATCTAAGTAATCATATGAATAATTACAAGTCAAAACACGGATGACAAATGAAACGATTTTACCCAAAACACTCTTTAACATGGAATTTACAAAAGAACGGGTAATATAAAGTCATAAGTGAACCATATATGATATCATAACAATGAGTATGATTCTTTAATAAGTCAATGAAATTATTTAAATCATTATACAGGAGGTTCAGACACTTACAAAGCAAATCGGACCTAAGGTAAGGGAAATATCACAATCTCATTTTTATCCGAGATTGTTTATACTTCAGAATTTACTGGGGTGTATTTTATCATCCACATCAATGATTCCTCAATATTTAATATTGTTTACATCCACCTACAATTGTTTAAATCCAATTTTACCCTTCGGTGAGTTTTTATTAAAAGATATAAAAGGAATCTTTTGTCGTTTTTCGTACGAGGTACTTTTTGACTTTTTCGACAAAAGTACTGGAAGAATGTTTTTTTAACTTATATGGCACGAACGGATTTTTACAGTTTTATAAAGCCTTATTTTCACTAAGCTTCCTCCAAAAGATTTCATGACTATTTTCAACAAAATCTCTTTCTTTTAAAATAGCATGACGTTTTGTGAAAAGAAATTGATTTTGAAGAAGAAAGGATATTTTCCTCAAGAATTCATTTCAAGTGTTTTATCAAAACCTTTTTCCATCTAAGATGACATTATTTCATATGTGTATGTTTCAAGTATAAAGTCTCTATGATTTATATGGTTTCACTTTTCTTATTATGAAATGATATCCATTTCTTTTATATGGATTATGTGATTATGGGATGATGTTTATGAAACCCATTTTATTTATTGGGTTATTATGAATGATGTATGTTTATTTTGTGGCACAAGTAAGAATTATTTCATTATGAGATGGGTGGGACCTATATCTCCCTCCAATGCATTGGGTAAAGATTTATATCTCATGAGATAGACATGGCTAGAACGGAAAGTTAAACCGGTTCAGTAATACATGACTGGAATGAGGAGTGAACTCGATTCAGAAAGGGACTTTGTCCACTAAGATGGTCTTGGCAGCAATGCCTTGGATACTATGGAAATCATATCATGTGCTTAATGGTTGCCACAATTACATGTTTTATTCCCATGCTATTTTATCATTCTTAATGTTTCTTTATGATCTATGCCTTAAGTACTTCCATGTTTTGTGTCATTTCTCAAGATTTTGATGTTTAAACATTATGTTCATGTTTTTAAGTTTAAATGTATATGGTATGTTTTATTTTATCCATGCTTACCCTTACTGAGCATTTGAGCTCACCCTTTTTATGTTTTCTTTTCCCCAGGATATAAATAAAGGTTTTAGGTAAATAAAAGGAATATATTTATGGAAGATGTTGAAGATCTTTTACCACGATTAGAAGATTATATTCTGAGTTTCCAAAGACACTAAACTATTACGGTCCTTGTGTGTGTGTTTTTGTTATGTACTAAGTATTCCGCAAAATTAATGTAATGTCCATGTACTTTAAGCTTCAAGTCTCTACACTAAATCCTTCCTAGGATGGTTTTATGATAAAACCATGGATTATAGGTTGTGGTGAGGGAAATAAGAAAGGTATTTTGGTAGGTATTGGATAATATGAAAGTCCTTTTAAGTGTGTATAGGATAAGAGAGAGGGTGTCTATTTATAAGTGGGGGAGAGGATACACTTGGAATTTTTCAAAAGAATAAAATATATTAATGTTTTAATCAATCCAAATGGATCAAAAAATGGACCATTTACATATATTAAATGATATATGGTCTAAATACGCACATAAAATAGAAATTATAAAACCTTTTAAAGTCATTTTAACCCTTGTATCATTAGTTTAACTCCAAGTAAATCGATTTTAACATTAACTATAGTAATATATTTTTACTATTTTTACTATTAATTATGATAAAAAAATTAGTTGAACTTATTAACTAATATTAATTATGATGATTAATAATATTTAATCTATTTTATAAAATTAAATTCACATAAGTGATAGAATTTAATTTAAAATTAAACCCAAAAAAATGCGATGAAAAACAGGTTTAAAAAAAATGTCTTTTTAAGTATAAAAATATTTTATACCAAATTATAGCATAAAATTCTTTATAAATAAAATAATTGAATTATAAATAATATAATTGAATAAATTTTTCTTTAAAGCCATTTTTTTAAAAAATATAACTTTTAAAATTCTTGAAATGAAAAGACAATTTTCAATAAAAATTAGGATTTTTCTCTATTCATTGAAAAAATTAAACTCTTCAGAAAAATCCAAAAAATTCACCCTAACCTAATTTTTACATGATTAATTCAAAAATGAAGTTTATTTTTTCAAATGAAAATTATATAATTTAGAAATAAACATTTTAAATAAAATAATATAATGCATGAAAATCTAATTTTGTTATAAATAAAGTTTTTTCTTTTTGACTAGAAAATAACCTAATATTATTTTAAGTCTATAAAATATAATTAATAAATATTAATAAGTCACAAAAATTATTTATTCTATAATTACTTGGTATATTACATTTTCCCTCCTATAAAAATTTTATCCTTAAAATTTTCATGGATATTACTTTCTAAACAAAAGAGGGTGGTTCTTCTTCATAACATCCTCAGGTTCCCACATTGCTTCATCTATATTATGATTTCTCCAAAGTACTATTACCTATAAAATCAAATGATTCATAAAAACTTGGTATCTAGTTTTGATAAAGTTGATAGTCTTTTCACCACATGATAAATAAGGTTTCAGTTATATTTATCTTGAGGTAAGCATATGAGTTGGGTCTGACATATACTTTCTTAACAAAGAGATATAGAACACATCATGTAATTTATAGAGGCTTGGTGGGATTTGAAATAGGAAATACATAAGTCTAATTCTTTCTAGAATTTCAAAAGGCTTGATGTTCCTCGGGCTCAATTTTCCCTTCTCACCAAACCTTATAACACCTTTCCATGGAGATACTTTCAAGAAAACATGGTTTCCCACTTTAAATTACAATTATTTCCTTCAGTTATAATCATAAATTACTTTCCTACTTTGTGATATTTTAATATGAGTCTAAATATTATTTACATTTTTCATGTCTCCTCAATAAGTTCCAGGACTACAAGCTTCCTTTCACCAACTTCATCACAACACGTTAGAGTGTGAAATATCTTTCCATATAATTATTTATACATCAAAATTTGAATACTTTAATGGAAGATATTGTTATATGAAAACTCTAACAAAGAAAAATACTAATCCTTTAACACCCTTATATTTTTTGAAATATATTTTTCAAATTAATTTTATCTTTTGGATATTTTTCATTTCACACAACACTGAATATTGCTTTGGTTATACGAAAGAACTAATTTTGTCTTGCGTTTTACACAACAACAAGTTAATCTTGGGATAAATGAAATAATTATATTATATTTCAGTAAATTAAACACTATGTTTGGATTTTGTTACACACAATTCTGAGTCCCTTCAACATCTTGCATTGCACGCAAGACCTAGTTTTACCAAACTACAATGTACTATTAATATTATTATTAAAATATTATTATAGTTTCCACCTAGACATTGTAATTATGTTTATGAATAAGATTGATTAAATTATGAAGATATTTTTTACACATTTATATAATAATAATTATTTGGTTACTAATTAACTAGAAATGAAAATAAATCCATTTTAAAAATATAGGAAATCTTTTGCTGGAAATCTATATTTATGAAATCAAACATGTTTTACCTCAATAAATTAATTAAAAAACTTTTTATAAATTATTTTAATGAAATATATATATGTTATATTCATTCAACTATTTAATGTTCATCTTATGTGTTTTCAAGATAAGAGATAAGAATAAATCCAATTTTACACATAAAGATTTATATATTTTTTTTCTAAAAGGTAATTTTACCACCTTTTAATGGTGAAACTATTTTAAATATAATTTTTAAACTTTTATAAATTTTATTTGAAAACATAGACATCATTTTTTAAATAATAATATCAAAATTTAATTTGGGTATTTTTTTTATATTTTTATGAGAAGTTTTATTTTTTGATGAATAGTGAAAACCATTGAATTTTAATTGAAAAATACATTTTCATATAATTTATTTATATAGTTAAATTATATTTTAAATTTGTTTTAAAGTATATTTAGATCAAATATATATCTATTAATACAATTTAGGTCATTATAATCAATTTCACATTAAAATTGGATATAAAAACATTTCAAACTTTTGATCATTTTCACTTTAAAAACCTATTGTCTCATCCTGTCCGCGGGATTAATTTTAAATTAATTTATGACAATTATGTGTTTTTAATTTGGAAAAATGGATTTAATATTTGAAATAATAATAGTTTATAATTTTTAGTAAGTTCTGATTATTTCTTCATGAAAAATATTAGTGAAATTAATTAAAATTAATTACATCGATTAAGGTGAAAATGAGTTTACTTAGTGGTTAAACTTTAACTTAAGGGAAAAAATAACATATACACTTGTAAAAATCCTTTGTATAGACATATTTATACCATATACTCCATTTTATTAAATATTTACCATTATTGGAGGCACATTATGTAATGGAGTCCTCTCAATAGTGTTTACCTTTTTATATTTACAAGAATACCACTCCTCCTCCACTATAAAAGGGCCTCACCCCCTCACTTATTCATACATATCAATCCCTTTTTCTTGTACAAGACATGAAAAAATAAGCTAAAAAATGACCTCCTATAATCCTATAATCCTCACTTTGGGTATAAATCAAACCAAGTTAGTCCTTTGGTGCAAACCAAAAGGAATTACCTAAAGAAGAGGTAACATTATTTAACAAGAACTTTTGTTTTATTTCTTTCTCCACTCCCTCAATTATAATTATTTAATAATTATATAATAAAATAAGTATCCTAAATATAATGAGATATTTTTAAGTTAATATTTATACCTACACCTATACACAATTTTATCAAATGAGATACACAATCATCATTCATGTGTACGACAGACTACTGCCTCGTGAACCAATGCCGTTCGTTCTTCCATTACCAACTTTCAAGTTTGGGAATAATGATGTAATTGTCATTTTTATGTAATATATGTGATATATATGATTTATTTATTCTTATGGAATTATTATATAACAAATACCTTTATGATTTCAATTTTTTGGGAATATGATAACTTCGTTTGTGGATGTGTGAACTATTGCCTCCTCAAAGCGATGCGATTCATTCAGACATTACATGGAATCTATTAAGGACAAGTTCAGTAAAATTATATGATATATATGACATAATAATTCCACTTTAATGATAATATATACACATTCACACACAAAAATATTTATATCATTTACTTCTTTTCTTTCAATACGATAAGAAAATAGAAACAACGTTCATGCTTATGTACGACCTACCGTCTCCATAAATAGTGTATTCCATTTAATATTTATATATTTTATATATTATTATAAATAATTATATAATGAATATATAATATATTTATATCATGTTTTACATTCTTTAAATAAGTGAATCATGATCTAAGTAAGAGGATCAAGAATAACATGTTAAAACATATAAGAAAAACAAAGTGATTATCACCCGAAACATAACTTTAAAATGAAATTGTTAATAAAATGGTAATATAAATCCATAATAAAATAATATATGGAATTATATATAATAATATGGTTCTTTAGTATATTTATAATAAACACATATTTATTACATAAGTGGTTTAAATGTGTACGAAGAAATTCAAGACTTAAGGCAAGGGTTTTCTTGTCTCACTTTTATTTCTGTGAGATATATGCTATATTCACCAATTATTATTATTTTGTGGTATATATACTTCCTTATAACATTTTATATAATATATTTAATTTATATAATGATATTAAAATTTTCAAATGATTTTATTCTTTCAAGGGGATCACGATTCAAAAGTTACTTAAGTAGTAATGGGATTTCTAGTCTCACTTTTATTTCTGTGAGACTTATGCCTCATACACCACTCATTTATTTTGTGTGGTGTATATAATTCTCATTAATGTGTTATATTATTACTATAATTAAATTTATGGGTATTTATATATCCATTTTATTATATCTATTTCATGGGGTTTATGGTTTAAAAGTTACCAAATCAGTAAAATAATTTTATCTCAATTTGACTTCTTTGAGACACATGCAATGTTACACACCTATATTCTTCTACAATTTGTATATAATTATTTTTTACATGTTATATAGTGAATATATTTACTTTAATGATATTTTAATCTTCATGTAATTTTATTCTTTGATGTGTATTATGATTAAATGTTACAAAGTGGTAACAATTTATTGTAACAATCTCATCATTTATTAGGATTAATTATGATTATGCCTACATTAATGAAATATTATGATCCATATCTCAATAAATCTCATGAATTTATCTCTCCTATATTTATTAATTTTATATTCATATAATGGTACCATTTTTACAATATTTTTTACTTAATATAATTAAGAAAATGTTTTTAAGAAAATCTGACTTTATTTCTCACTTCGATTAGAAATTTGTTTTATTCAAAAAATATGTTTTCTAAATTTTTTTAAAAAAATGTTTTTTTAAATGATATCTTAAAATAATTTTCATGGAAAATTATTTTAAATAATTTTTTTATGTTTTAAAGTGTTTAAAATGAATTTTAAATCTTACTTCATAAGTTTTCAATCTGGTTTTCAAATAAAATGATTTTGAAAATATTATATGATTTTCAATGAAATGTTATTTCCCTTTAGAAATGTTCCAAGTGATATTTAGAAATCCTTATACAATAATATTTGATCCTTTGATATAGTTATTATTTACTATGTATATTATCCAAGGATACCATTCATATTATTTCTTAGAATGGTTTATGTTTTGATGGCATGATGTTTATGGAACCCATTTCTTTTCCACAAATAGAAAATGTTTCAAATGGGTTGTTATGAAAACCATTTATTTTCCACAAGATAATCATGTTTCAAAGATATTGGCATGAAACCAATCTATTTTCCATGGGGTAATCATGTTATGAAATAATAATCCTTTTTATGTGTTTTTATTATGATATGAAGATCTTTGTACTGTATTATTATTGTTATTCATGGACATTTCTTATACGATGGGGTAACCTAGATAGCGCATGGTATTCCCATTGTAACTTATACGATGGGGTGGCCTAGATGGTTCCGGGTAATACTGTTACATCTTATACAATGTGGTGGATCATATAGCACTGACTAAGCCCATTATAGCTTATATGACTGGGTATCCAAAATAGCATTGGGTAAGCCTATTATAGCTTATATGATGGGGTAGCCCAGATAGTACCGGGTAAGCCTGTTATAGATTATATGTTGGGGTGGACCAGATAGTATTAGGTAAGCCCATTACAGCTTATACGATGGGGTCTCCTAGATATCATTGGGTAATCTCATTATAACTTATATGATGGGGTGGCCAAGATAGTACCAGGTAAGCCCGTTACAACTTATATGATGGGTTGGCCCATATAACACTGGGTGAGCTTGTTATAGCATAAATTATGGGTGGAACATATATCGCCATCAAATGAATTGGGTAAAGATTTATATATCATAAGATAATTATAGGAACAAGTTAATGGGATTTATACACTATTAGAAGAAGGTATAACCTAATCCACTAAAAGAAGAAGACTTCAAATGAGGATGGTGGTGTGCCCTTCCCAGTAGGCGTATCCCCCATAAAGTGCCCAGATGAGTTTCGACAATGATCCTTGACTTATAGGGAATGATTTTACATGATTATGTGTATTCCACACATTTTATATATTATTACTATATTGTGATTTCATAGATTATGATCTTGAATTTCCTTATGATTCTTGTCTTATGAACTTCCAATATTTATTCCATGACTCATGTATATGATCTTTGATATGTAAGGTATGATCTTTAAATGTTATTATCATGTTCTCATACCCTTATTATCATGTTATTATTATGTACATCATTTATTTACCCTTATTGATCATCTGATATCACCTTTTATTATGTTTCCTTTCCCCAGGTTATAAAGAAAGGTTTTAAGTAGAAGTACTAAAGGGGAAGATATCTGTGAGAAACATTGAAGACCTTTCACCAAGTTAGAAGATTGTGTTTCAATTTTCCAAATACACTAAATTATTATGGTCCCTAGTCATTTAATTTTTAATGTGTTGAATATTCATCTAAAATGATGTAATATCTATGTATGCTAAGCCTAGATTTCTATAGTTGGTATAAAAGGAAATGTTTAGTGAAACTTTGGAAACTAGTGTGATAAAACTTTAGTGATATCCCTAGGGATATTTCTAAGGATATTTCTATGGAAGTATCTAAGGATAAGTCTAAGGATGAATCAAAGTATAAGAAAATTTCCTATAATTTTTTTAAAGGATTGAGAGAGTGGTTTCCAAGAAATTACATTCCTGTCTAGATACTACAAGTGGATGCGGCTCTGGAACATATTTACATAGGGGTAATAACCTTGAAAATACCG
The DNA here is from genome assembly GCA_963277665.1 of Viscum album. Classification (NCBI taxonomy): domain Eukaryota; kingdom Viridiplantae; phylum Streptophyta; class Magnoliopsida; order Santalales; family Viscaceae; genus Viscum; species Viscum album. The sequence goes on along the minus strand of OY728165.1, from coordinate 1,888,859,190 downwards.
TATTGAGTTAGACTCAATCGGTAAATGGTGAAGAACAATGGGCCTTACTGCACACCTGGTTTGTAACTCCAAGGTGATATTCTTTAGGAATCCACAAACTCTTTATGAACCATCATGAAGGATTTAAATATAAGATGGCTATGAAAAAACTAGTATAAACATAAGGTTTCATAGATTAAAGAAGTATGATCCATGATTTAGACATCCTATAAGTGATTTTAAGGATTATATGGTTTTTTGTTATGATAAGTGTTTCTCACACTATGCTTTTTGGTCTTAGTAAATAGAAATAAATATAAGGAATTAGGTTAACATTTAATGTTTCAAATATAGAAAGTATGGGCATTATAAAAATCGACGTCCTAAGTGGAAATCTCAGGAAGAGAATTGGGAAGGTGGCATGAGTATTGGTTATACTGCTGAAGATAAAGAGACCACGAATGACATGTGAAAGGTATGAGATGTTATAACAATATTGTTTACATTAAATGTAATAAGAATGATTAAATTGATATTGAGGAACCTTAATACATTATTCATATTTCATATTCTAGGAAAGTGGTATTAAGGAATAAGATGATGAATCCTAAGTAATGGTTTAAGAATAAAGTTGATTGATTGAAGTGTATATATATTGGAATTCAATAATTATATTATTTGAATCATAAAGTATATGTTTTCCATTAATTATTTGAAAAAATATATTGAATGGTGCTGATGAACTATAAAATTGATTTAATAGAATTGTGATATTTTTATTAAGTGAAGGTAACCCTTAATGTGTTCATGATGTTGAGAAAATTATGTTTATCATGAATAAATATATGATTATGGATAAATTAAATTGGATAGTACTGATTAGCATGGAATTGATTATTGATTTGTTAAAAAAGTGGTCTATGTTATCATGGATGATGTTTATAATTTTTTTGGATTTAAGGAATATATCCAATAATCTTTGGAATAATAATTCATGCATGTTTTCAATAAGTTTTTATGGTAATTCAGATTATTACCATGTTTCAAGATAAAACATGATGAAAGTATTCACATGTTTGGTATGTGACAACTAAGAAATACTTTATTATGTATGGGAGGATCAATGTTAATATGTTTTTGAGAAATTTATTGAACTTATTTCTAAGGTTTTGGACTTTCATATTTCAAAAGGGTTATAAGCTTAACCATTTATGTAATGGTTTATGTTAAACTTTATATGAGGTTTTAGATATCAAAGTATTATCTCACCATATCAGGATTTATGAATATTAGATAACATGTTCTAACTATTTTTTTTGTAATAAAGACAAATGGAATGACCTATCATACTATTTATAGATCTCATGATCTTCTAATGATTCAATAATGGAAAATTCACCTTCATTTCATGGAATAAGTGATAAAGTGGAAATTGATCAAGGCAGAACAAAGAGTGAGATTATTCTGAAATCAAGTAAGTATATATTCTCATGAAAATTATTCAACTTTAGTAAAAGGGTCTTGAAATATAATTTTATCCTGTAATCATCATTTTTATGATATTAATGAACTTTTTTAATCCTATTTTATTTATTTATTTGTGTCGTTAACTTTATACCAACCATGTTCTCTATCACTCTCCATCAGAACTTGATAGTTATATTTCTCTTCCATTTCAATGTTTTCACTTTTCACCTATGTTTTCCTATGTTTAAACCTAGTTATGAGTTACTTTGGATAACCGTTATGTCCCCAACTTTACTTTTTAAAGGATGTTTTAGTATTCATTTTTATGAAGTGAGTTTCTATAAAAGGAACTTTCAAGTATTAAAACTTTGACAAACCATATGAATTTTGAGGGAAAAATTAATTTAATTGGGGGTAGAATGTAACACCCTAATATTTTATGAAATATTTTTTTTGAATTAATTTAATCTTTTTGATATTTTTCATTTCACTAAACACTAAATATATATTTTGTTATGCAAAATCAATAAGTTTGGATTGTTTTATATGCAACACCAAGTTAAGATTACACTAAATGAAAAACATAGATCAGCTTTAGGTACATGCAACAATATGTTTGTATTGTGTTAAACATAATTCTGAGTCCCTTGAACATCTTACATTGCATGAAATACTTAGTTTTACCAAAATGCAATGTAATATTAATAATATTATTAAAATATTATTATAGTTTTCACCTAGCCATTGAAATGGAGGTTATGAATAAGATTAGTTAAATTATGAAGATATGGTTTACACATGTATATAAGAATAATTATTTTGTGACCAATTAACTAGAAATGAAAATAAATCCCTTTTGAAAATATAGGATATCTTTTGCTGGAAATCTATATTTATGCAATCAAACACGTTTTACCTCAATAAATTTATTAATATAAATTTGATAAATGATTTTAATTATATATATATATATTATATTAATTCAATTATTTAACATTCATATTATGTGTTTTCTAGATAATATATAAGAATAAATCCAATTTTACATATAAATATTTATAGTTTTTTTTTTCTAAAAGGCAATTTTACTGTCTTTTAAAGGCGCGCCTATTTTAAATCTATTTTTGAAACATTTATAAATTTTATTTGAAAAAATAAACTTAATTTTTGAAATTTTAATATCAAAATTTACTTTTGATGAATTTTTGGTATTTTTTTGAGAAGTTTCATTTTTTTGATGAATAGTGAAAAACATTGAATTTTAATTGAAAACTGCATTTTCATCTAATTTATTTATATAGTTAAATTATATTTTAAATTGGTTTTAAATTATATTTAGATAAATTATACATATATTAATATAGTTTATTTCATTTTAATCAATTTCACATTGAAATTGGATATAAAAATATTTCAAACTTTTGAACATTTTCAATTTAAAAACCCATTGTCTTATCCCGTTTGTGAGATTAATTTTAAATTAATTTCATCAAATTATGTGTTTAAAATCTGAAAAAATGGATTATATATTTTTAAAAATAATAATTTGTAATTTTTAGTAAGGTCAACTTAGTTTTTGACCAAAACTATTAGTGAAATTAATTAAAATTAATTACAGCGATTAAGGTAAAAATGAGTTTACTTAGGAATTAAACTTTAATGTAAGGGGATAAATAACCTTGAAACATTTCAAAAAACAATTTTATGGCCATATTTAGACCATATAATCCCATTTATCTAAAATTTACCATTATTGGAGGCACATGATTTAAGAGATACCTCTCAATAGTGCTTACCTTTTTATATTTATAAGAACGCTACTCCTTCGCTATAAAAGGGCACTCAACCCCTCACTTATTCACACTTATCAAGACATTTGTCTCATCCAAAACCTGAAAAAATAATCTAAAAACTCCCATAATATCATCCTATAATCCTAAATTTGGGAATTAATCAAACCATGTTAGTCATTTGGTGAAAACCAAAAAAATTACCCAAAGAAGAGGTAACATCTTTCAAAAAGAACTTTTGTTTTTTTTCTTTCTACACTTAATAAATTATTCTTATTTAATTATTATATAATAACCTAATAATCCTAAATATAATTATATTTTGTTATGTTAAGAGGTATACCAACACCTACACACACTTCCATCAAATGTGATACACAATCATCGTTTGTGTGTATGAAGGACTACCGCCTTGTGAACTGATGTCGTTCATTATTCCATTACCACCATTCAAGGTTGGGAATAATGATGTAATTAATGTTTTTATATGATATGTATGATATTTATGATATAATTATTCTATTTTAATTTTTATATAACACATACCTTTATGTTTTTTATTTTGTGGGAATACGATAACTTCGTCTGTGGACGTGCATACTACTACCTCCTCAAGGCGATGTGATTCATTCACACTTTACATGGAATGTATTAAGGATGAGTTTAGTAAATTTATATGATATAATAATTATAATTTAATTATAATATATATATATACATATATTCCATTTACTTTCTTTCATTCAATAATATAAAAAACAGAAACAACGTTCATGCCTACGTACGACCTACCATCTCCATGAAAGGTGTATTCAATTTCATATTTATATCTTTTATAGATTATTATAAACACTTATATAATGAATATATATGATATTTATATCATTTTTTACATTATTAAAACAATTAAATCATGATATAATTAAGAGGATGAATAATATCATGTCAAAATATATGGGAAAAACAAAGCGATTATTACCCGAAACATAACTTTAACAGGAAATTGTTAATAAAAAGGTAATTTAAAGTCATAATCAAATAATATATGGTATTATATATAGTAATATGGTTCTGTGATATATATATATAATGAACTTATATTTATTATACATTATTTTTGAATGTCTTAGAAGAAATTCAAGACTTAAGGTAAGGTTTTTCTCGTCTCACTATTATTTCTGTGAGATATATGCGATATTCACCACTTATTCTTATTTTGTGGTGTATATAATTCCCTATAAAATGTTATATCATGAATTAAATTTATATAATTATATTAAAAGCTTTAATTGATGTTATTATTTCATGGGAATCATGATTTAAAAGTTACTCATGTTGTAAGGAGATTTCCAGTCTCACTTTTATTTTTATGAGACTAATGCATTATTAAACACTAATTTATTTTGTGTGGTGTATATAATTAAAATGAATGTATTATATTATTATTATAATTAATTTTATTTGTATTTAGATATCCATTTTATGATCTATCTTTCATGGGGTTTATGGGTCAAAAGTTACGAAATCGGTAAAATAATTTTGTCTCAATTTTCCTTCTTTACGACACATGCCATGTTATGAACCTATATTATTCTATGAGTTATATATAATAAACTTTTAATGTTATATAATGAATCTATTTCCTTTGATTATTTTTTAATATTCATGTAATTTTATTATTTCATGTGGATTATGATTCAATGTTACTAATGTGGTAACAATTTATTGCTGTAATATCGTCGTTTATCGGGATTGTTTATGATTATGATTCCATTAATGAAATATTATGATCCATATCTCAATAAATTTCATGAATTTTATTATGATATGTTTATTCATGGTATATTCATTTAATGGTACCATTTTTCCACTCTTTGGTACTTAAGATAATTAAGAAAATGTTTTTAAGAAAACATTGATCTATTTCTCTCTTCGGTCAAAAATATGTTTTATTCCCAAACCATGTTTTATAAAAATGTTTTAAAAAATGTTTTTAAATTATATATTAATATAATTTTCATAGAAAAGTATTTTAAAGAAATGTTTTTTGTTTTACAGTGTTTAAAATAATTTTTAATGCTTACTTCATAAGTTTTCAATGTGGTTTTCCAAGAAAATGATTTTGAAAATGTTATATGATTTTCATTGAAAGGTTATTTTAATTTAGAAATGTTCCATGTTATCTTTCACAATACTTATCCATAAAACATTAAATCCTTCTATATATTTATACCTTACTATGGATATGATCCAAGGATACCATTCATATTCATTCTAAGAGTAGTTTTTATTTTTATGGCATGTTGTTTATGGAACCTATTTCTTTCACATGAATAAAACATGTTTGAAATAGATTGTTATGAAACCCATTTCTTTTCCACGAGATAATCAAATTTCAAAGAGATTAACATGAAACCCATTTCTTTTCCATGGGTTAATAAACTTATGAATGAATAATTGTTTTTATGATGATATTCAAGATCTTTATACCATATTCATGTCATGGTTCATGAATATTACTTATACAATGGGGTGGACCAGATAACACCGGGTATGTAAAGAATCGAAAATTCCATGTATTTTTTTTAATTATATGGGAATTTTACGAGTCCGCGAAAATTAACAGCACATGATTCTGTGGCCCGAAGTGACCAAAATGAATTTATGAACTTTTTTTAAGTACGTTCAGTAAACATTCAAGAATTTTTTTATAACTTTTGAACCAATACCCAGAATTGAAATCTGAGGACACCATTGAACTCGTAGCACTGTTATTCGCTTAAAGAGACCTTCACCTCGACTGTAGTAGGTCGAGAGTGGAAGATAGTTTTTCACTTTTTCATGGAATAAGAAAAATAAAATAATTAAAATTTTATTTTTCTTTTGAAACCTCTCTTTTGAAATTATGGATGTGGGGACCACCCGAGCTAGAAAAACCTCCCAATTTGAATTCATGGTGGTGGGGACCACCCGAATGCTCCACGACCTTTGTGGTTTTTGATGCGATCTTCGCGATGGAGGAGTACTGATTAGCCACTAAATGAGGCTAATTTTCATTGTTAATATATATAATATTCATTTTCTTTATTATTCATAAACACCATTTTAGTGCATTTTACACTTTGAACATCATTTCACATTATGATTGTAATACCTTCTTAAAATGCACTATTATGTAGTACATTTTTGAACATCATTTGAAGTACCCAATGATTAATCTGATTATACATATTTTAATTTGATATTTTTGGAAATTTATCTACACTCAAATATGAACATGTTTCATTCAGGGATCAATGGAGAATTCATGGAAGAAGATGCAGATATTTTTTGATGAAAGGAAGCAATTCTAGAGAAGGCAGATTGGACACCAACCCACTGATGAGACGGTGGGGCCCAACATACAAGCCCAATGAATCCAAAATTTCGTGGGATTCTAGAATATATGTATAGGAACAAATCACTATTAAGTATCCAATGCTAATTCGGCATAAATTATGGTCATTTATACAGACCAATTTAGAGATAAAATTCTGGGCCAGATTCTGCGGCCCAGAAAAACATTCCACTAATCTAATCATATCACCGAATCTACAACTCCAAATGGACCCAAAGTTTACAGGAAAATAGGAGACATACTGAGATCCATTTTCTTCGTCTATGTCCCACTTTTATTTGGCCATCTATAAGGTCTTACAAGCGTGTTTGTTCGGTAGATGAAAGATGGATGCCACCTCAGGTCAAGGGTGGAAAAATCAACTTTTCCTCAACTTTCCACCCACCTATGTCCTACCAAAATTAATTGAGATTATTTTTAATGTTGTAGGATCAACCCAAGGCTCCCAAAATTCCTATTTAAGGTAGTGGTGGTGGAGGAGTTGATCATATTTTGTGATTTGTTCAATTGTAATGCTATGCTGCGATTTTGTTGTCTCAAGTTTGTCTTTCACATGTAAGTTGTTCAATTAACTTTAGTTTCTTAATAAAATATCTTCTTTTCCTCTTATTATATTGTTATTCATATTAATTTTATATCGTTGGTTAAAGGTGTGAATTTATTCACACTAAACCTTCTGAAATTATTCACACAACGGTGGAGTGATCATTTTATTTTTGTTGTTTTCTTTACTTCTCCATTTCCTCCCTCATGAGTCTACTTTCCGCTTCCATTGAAACCATGGGATCAATAAAGGGATAACCCACTTATGGGTTGATCCAAGGGAGTAGAAATGGGCTGTATTGGATGTTATTTATCACCCCATTAATGTATAATCACTTCTTTAATTGAGATTTTTATTTGATGATTTTTAAACTCCATTATCCTTGTTGAATTTAAGTCCACACACTTCAAGTGCTAATACGAACTTTTATCTTGAATTGATCAAAACATTGATCCTTAAAGTGTATAGGTGATTAGTATTAAAGAGTTTAGGCATTAAACCTTTAAGTTATGATGTTGTTTTATATCCTTAAATGAACCCATCTCAAATATAAGAAATTGAAATCATTGAAAAGGAAATACGTCCAATCCACCCCGAGTGATAACCTAGGATCAACTCATTATTTTAAATTGAATTCACTTAAATCTATTAGTTATACTTTAAACCCATATAAAATAAACCCAAGTTGGACACTTCATAGCCAAAAACAGTCCTTAGAATGTGCTTGTCTATAGGTTACTTATTAGGTCTCTGTGGATTCGACAACCCAAGCTAGAATACAAGGACCGTTCTACCTTCATCTCTTGGGTAAATTTGAGCAAGAATCAAATTTTGGTTCCGTTTCCGGGGACCTAAGTAAGTTATATTAGACACTATAATCTTTTTTTTTCATCCCACTTCTCTTATCTCATCCCCAATTTCAGTTCTATGGAAAACCCTTTTGAACAAATCCAAACATGGGGAACCTCTCCTTGCTTTGATCACTCCACACCAAGTGAGATGTACAATGACCATCCTAGTTTCTACTGGTGGGATAATCAAAAACCTAATGAACCACAATGGTTTTACTCCTATGATCCACAAAACATCCTAACATATAATGAGTTTCAATCCCCACAAAGCCAATCTGAACACCCTCCTGTGCAATTCCAACAACTTAATTATCCACCTAGAATAAACCATCTGTCTCAACCCCTTATCCATCATAATACACATCCATTACTTAAAAAATTGTGTCAAAAAATGGAGATAATTAATTTTTAGGTTTCATCATTGAGGTTATAACTAAAAAGCATTAAAAATTGTGAGGAACTCATCCCTACACAAACTGTCCCTTCCATAACCTTATGTGAAGTGTCTAGTTTCCCACAAACCTCTCATGAATTTATTGAAGAACCAACCTTTGGATTTGGGATATATGAAGAAGATAAAGGAATTGTTTAAGGGTATTTAAATCAGGAGGAAATTGACTTTTTGGATTCAAAAGTGGAGAATTTGACATCATGGATTGAGTCTCCTAAGTATAACTCCATTGATAAATTTTTAAAAACACAAATCACTGAACCATTAAGAGAAATAACAAACTTTGAGTCTATACCCATTCCTGAAACTGATCTTTCTAATTTGGTGGTTGAATCTTCTATTCAAAAGGAACCAATTTTGTTGAGAAATTTGTAAAATGAAACTGAGTTGGATTCAAAATATCAACTTGTGTCTAAATGTCCTATCCAACCCGAGCTCAAAATTATTGTCCTTACCTTACCTCTAAAGAATACCTTCATAAGTTATAATCATGAACTTTCAATTTGAATTCATTCTTCTCTTGAAACAAAAAAATTTGGAATGATCATTGATGTCTTAGGAAATACTATAGAGGAAACTAGATCAACCATTTGTGATATTCCTTGGATTTTACCACTCTTTTTAGAACATAGGTTTATGCATGAAACAAATTATAAAAATAGAATAAATCTCAACCTAGTAGAATTGGTTAAACATGTGGTCCTTAAAATGTTGAAAATTGGTATTGGGTAAGTTGTGGGGTTCAAGTCGAGCTAATGACGTTAAACAAAGCGCTGTATGGGAGGAAACCCATGGTTTTCAAGTTTCCAATCATTTTGTTGTTTTAATCAACTTTATATTTTAAATAGGATTAATTAATAATGTTTATATTAAATAAAAAAATAGACTATTGACATGTTCTTCTATTATGAGTATGGATGTGTATGAAAGGGGAGCACCATATTCATCCGTGTCACGTGGTGTGATCCTTGAGTAATACCTTACCCAGAAATTTAAAAAGAAGACAATGTATCATCAGTTTATTTTATTTTATATATATACTTATATTTTCCTTATATATATATATATACTGTTTTGTTTTGTTTTTTTGTTTTCCTTTTTCCACTAGGGAACTCTGCAAGTGACATGGATATCAAAGGACTAAAGGGAGCATCAAGAATTTCAACTTCAACAACTAGGTGACTTCATTCAATGATCCTCATTTTCAATTTCCTTTTTGAACTTTCATTCTATACCTCTACCCCCTTCTAAATTTTCTTTTCTTTAAACACTGGGGATATTGTTGTTTTAAGTGGGGGGGGGGATAAAAAAATAATAATAAATGATTTTGTGTCAAAAAAAATGAATGATTTGAAAAAAAATGTGTAAATGGAAGGAAAAGTTACTTTAACTTTGAACATGGTAATACACATTGCACACTTTGAAACTGAATATCAAATAATTTAGCATGCCCTGATTCTGATTTTAATCCTTGTGTAATTTCATGAGCATAGATTTTTGAAAGTGTGGATTTACAATGTGATATTTCATAGTTTTTATTTTCATCCAAATAAAAAAAAGATCACAATGCACTTCCTTTGGATAGTGAGGTATTCGTTTGAGTTCATGGGGTCCCCAAAATAAATAGCATAGGTTTGGTGATCATTTTAGTTTAATATGAGTATTCAAAAAAAATTAAAAAAACAATTGCGCGTAGAGCAATGAAATGACCTAATGCATGGCTTTCGGTACTTGGGGATCGTGACTCCATAGTTGTCTGTCCCAGAGTTAGTAATTTTATCTCTATTTTTGGTAATTTGAATTTGTTTTTGATTGAGTTAACTCGAGATGATGCCCGAGTATGTGGGATTCACTTGGTTTCCTAAGGTCTTTGAGCCTGGGAGTCATCGGAAAAGTCTCGCTACAGGGGTTGACTCTTTTGGGTGCAATTTCAATTACCATGGAAAAATTGCAAAAAAAAAAACAAAAAAAAAATACAATAAAAAAATACAATAATTTTTTTTATACTCATCTTAATATTGAAATGTGATTCCACCTAGCGCTTCTGTCATTTCCCCTTGAATAAAGATGAACCCCCATGTCTATTGTGATGCACAACACATCCTCATACTTAATTGATATTGGATGAAATATGGCAATGAATTTGAACAAAGGAATGGGAATGAGATTGGGATCTTCTTATGAAACTATCTTGAATTAAAATATTTTGATGGGTTTCATGATTGTTTGGTATAAGTGTTTCTGGTGATCATTGTGTATTAAAATGTTTTTGGAAAAGGGAATTCGAATTTCATATTGTTGAGATATATTTTGCTCGGGACTAGAAAAACTCAAGTTGGGGGGTGTGATTAGCCACTAAATGAGGATAATTTTCATTGTTAATATATATAATATTCATGTTCTTTATTATTCATAAACACCATTTTAGTGCATTTTACACTTTGAACATTATTTCACATTATGATTGTAATACCTTCTTAAAATGCACTATTATGTGGTACATTTTTGAACATCATTTGAAGTACCCAATGATTCATCTGATTATACATATTTTAATTTGATATTTTTTGTAAATTTATCTACACTCCAATATGAACATGTTTCATTCAGGGATCAATGGATAATTAATGGAAGAAGATGGGGATATTTTTTGATGAAAGGAAGCAATTCTAGAGAATGCAGATTGGACACCAGCCTACTGATGAGACGGTGGGGCCCAACATACAGGCCCAATGAATCCCAAATTTTGTGGGATACTGGAATAAATGTAGAGGAACAAATCATGCTGTATGATCCAATGATAATTCGTCCTAAATTGTGGTAATTTATACGGACCATGTTAGAGATAAAATTCTGGGACAAATTCTGTGGCCCAGAAAAATAGTCCACTAATCTAATCATATATCCGAATCTACAACTCCAAATGGGCCCAAATTTTACAGGAAAATAGGATACATCCTGAGATACATGTTCTTATTCTATGGACCACTCTTATTTGGCCATATAGAAGGTATTATAAGCGCATTTTTTCGTTAGATGAAAGCTGGATGCCACCTCGGGTCAAGGGTGAAAAAATCAACTTTTCCTCAACTTTCCACCCACCTATGGCCTACCAAAATTAATTGAGATGCTTTGTACTGTTTGAGGCTCGACCCAAGGCTCCCAAAATGCCTATTTAAGGTAGTGGTGGTGGAGGAGTTGATCATCTTTTGTGCTTTGTTCAATTGTAATGTTATGCTGCGATTTTGTTGTCTCAAGTTTGTCTTTCACATGTAAGTTGTTCAATTCACTTTAGTTTCTTAATAAAATATCTTATTTTCCTCTTATTCTGTTTTTCTTCATATTACTTTGATACTTTTGGTTAAATTTGTGAATTTATTCACACTAAACCTTGTGAAATTATTCACACAACGGTGGAGTGATCATTTTATTTTTGTTGTTTTCTTTACTTCTCCATTTCCTCCCTCATGAGTCTACTTTCCACTTCCATTGAAACCATGAGATCAATGGAGGGATAACCCAATTATGGGTTGATCCAAGGGAGTATAAATGGGCTGGATTGGATGTTATTTATCACCCCATTAATGTATAATCACTTCTTTAATTGATATTTTTATTTGAGGATTTTTAAACTCCATTATCCTTGTTGAATTTAAGGCCACACACTTCAAGTGCTAATACGAACCTTTAACTTGAAGTGCTCAAAACATTGATCCTTAAAGTGTATAGGTGATTAGTATTAAAGAGTGTAGGCATTAAACCAGTAAGTGATGATGTTTTTTTATCTCCTTAAATGAACCCATCTCAAATATAAGAAATTGAAATCATTGAAAAGGAAATACGTCCAATCCACCCCGAGCGATAACTAGGATAAACTCATTATTTTAAATTGAATTCACTTAAATCTATTAGTGATCCTTTAAAACCATCTAAAATCAACCCAAGTTGGCCACTTCATAGCTAAAAAAAGTCCTTAGAATGTGCCTGTCTATAGGTTACTTCTTAGGTCTCTGTGGATTCGACAACCCAAGCTAGACTACAAGGACCGTTCTACCTTCATCTCTTGGGTAAATTTGAGCGAGAATCAAGTATAGAGACTGATACTGGCGATTGGTGCCGGTCGGACTTGGGAGCGGTGACTGGTACACTGGTCAACCGTGAAGACAGCGGCGGCACAACCGCACCGCCGGTGGAGGGCCGCGGCCCGTCGGCCGCGATGGAGTAGAGGCGGCGGCCTACGCATGAACGACCGTGCGAAGGGGAGGCAGCAGTGCGTGTCCACTCCGCCGGTGTGCAGGAGCCGTAGCACAAGGCTGAGCGGTGAAGGAGGGTATCTGGATCGTTGCCGACCGTCAGTGGTGGCGCGGTGTGCGACCGCGCCGTGGAGGAGGGCTGGACGTCCGGCCAGCCCCGGGCCGCGCACCGTGGGCTGCCCAGCGGGCCGAACCCAGTGGGCCGGGTCAGACCCAGGGCCGGACCTGGGTTGGGCCAGGTCGACCCGAACTGGGACAGTCTGACCGGGTCGGACCGGATCCGGACCAGCTTCAACCCTTTTCTCTCTTTCAACCATAACTTGAGCTACGCGTGTCCGTTTGATGAACCGTCTACGACACCGAAAACATTGGATCGAGATGGTCCTTTTGTTATAACCCACTTGAGGTTTGGATAAAGTTGGGGTAAAATTGGGTTGGATCGAACACGAATCCAACCGGGCCCTTGGTACTAAAAGGCCAATAACTTACAGACCGAGTGTCCGATTGACTCAACGTTTGTTGCATTGAAACCCCTATCACGTGACGGTCCTTTGGGATAATTTTTTGTGGGAATTCATGGAAGTTGGAGTATAGACCTGTGAATTAAGGAGCGGACCCTCCTAGAATCAATTGAGCTTTGTGCGGGAACCCTCTGGCTGGCTGTAACATGATAAAGGGATCCTATGTGGGTCTGTGCTTTGGGATCCTATGTGAGTCTATGTTCAAGAGTCCCACTTGGACCACTCTTGGAAATCCACGTGGGACTACTCTAGGGTCCTAAGTGGGTATTCTGTACTAGGATCCTATGTGGGTCTGATGATTTTGGATCATACATGGGTCTGACTCTTAACAGAGTAAGATGATTCAATAGTTACATATAATCATCTTTACTACCATACCTATGTTATACTTGGTGTGAGATAAGTCTTTACCTTTGTGGTAATCTTCTTTGTGGCGTAACTTTTTGGTACTTACCTTCGTGGTGATATCTTTGTGATATTATTCTGTGTGGGATACCTTTTTGGTACTTACCTTTGGGGTGGTTACCTTTGTGGTATTCTTTCCTTCATGGAACAGTTGTACTTTGGCTATGGATTGGAGCCTTGTGTTTCCTCATGAATGAGATGGGTATACTTGATAACTTTGGTATATGTATGGGTATATACCTAATTAGGGTTGTCAGTTGTTTTTATGCTTTTTGGTTTATCCTTTATGGATTTTGTGAGACCTTTGAGGGTCTCGGGGTCCCTACTGAGTATCGTTATACTCACCCCTACACAGGCTACACCTGCACCTTGTTGTGTTTGGTGTAGATGACGGACAACGCTGACAGAGGATGAGGGTACTAGGACTGGAGGTAGCTCGGATGTGGACATTAGATGTGGCATACCGCAGGGATGACCATTCGAGAGCTGTACCTACCCTTCAGGTAGGATCCTTGGAGGGTGTTCACTGGAGCTGTTTATAGTTTTACTTGTACTTTCAGTTTAATTGTACTTTATAGTTGTACTTTTATTCTAGCCACATTTTTCTTTCTGTACACACCCTATTAACTATATAGTTTTACTTTGTGTTTGTATCCTTCTTTGTGCTTAGTTGTGTGAGTTTACAGGTAATAAAGGCAATGCCTTCCTAGTTTTAGGGAATATGCCTTTTGGTGCTAGTCGCCAGCCTGTGACTTATGGAAGGCAGGCTTGGGGTAGTCACGACATGGGCCCTAGGGGATGGGTTGTGATAGGGTAATCCCATTATAACTTATATGATGGGGTGGCCTAGATAGCACAGGGTGATCCTATTATATATTATATGATGGGGTGGCCCAAATAGCACCAGGAAAGCCCATTATAGCTTATATGGTGGGGTTTCCTAGATAGAACTAGGTAATCCTGTTACAACTTATATGATGGGGGTGGATCAGATAACATCGGGTAATCCCATTAGAACTTATATGATGAGGTGTCCTGGATAGCACCAGGTAAGCCCGTCAAAACTTATATAATGGGGGTGAGCCAGATAACGCCGGGTAAGCCTGTTATATCTTATATGATTGGGTGACTCAGATAAAACAAGGTGATCCTATTATATATTACATGATGGGGGGACCTATATCTCCCTCCAATGAATTGGGTAATGATTTATATCTCATAATATAATGATGGGAACAAGTCAATTGGATTTATCCACCATGGGAAGAAGGTATAACCTGATCCACTATATGGAAAGGACTACGACTAGGGATGGTGGTGTGTCTCGACCAGTATGTGTATCCCCCATAAAGTGCCCTAATAAGTTTTTGAAATTATCCTTGAACTATAGGGAATTATTTGACATGCTTATGTGTATGTCTCAAATTATATATCTTATTCCTATGTTATGCTTTCATGGATTATGATCTTTAATTACCTTATGATTCATTTCTTATGAACTACCAATATTTATTCCCTGAATCATGTATATGATCTTTGATATGAAGGGTATTATCTTAAAATGTTATTCTCATGTTCTCATACCCTTATGCTCATATTATGCTTACGTATCTCCTTTATTTACCCTTACTGAGCATCTAAGATCACCCTTTCTTATGTTTCCTTTCCATAGGTTATGAAGATAGGTTTAAAGTAAAAGTAGTAAAGGGGGATAACTTTTTGGGAAACATTGGATATATTTCTCTAAGTTAGAATATTTCATTCCATATTTCCAAAGACACTAAACTATTATGGTCCCCGAGCATATACTTTTGTAATGTGATGAATATTCATCTTAAATGATGTAATATACATGTATGTCATGTCTGGGTCGCTATATATAATATGTACCTTTAAAGTCAAGTGATAATGACCTCAACATGTCTTACAATGTTTTAATATTCCTTTCAGACTACTCATCATTTTGAGTATGATAGGTAGTTCTCAAATGAAGCTCAGTATCAGGATACTTCTGAACAATTTTCCAAAATTTTCATATAAATTAGGGATCATGATCTGAAAAAATTGAAATAGGTTCACCATGAAGTATTAAAACTTTTTTAATATAGATATGTTCAAGTAATTCATGAGTTAAATCTTCTATTATAGAGATGAAATGTGTAGATTTGGTAAGACGATCAACAATAACCCATATTGCATCATTCCTTATAGGAGTATTTATTAATCTTATTTCAAAGTGCATAGTAATGTCATAACATTTCCATATAGAAGTGGGTAGATATTGTATGAATCCTCTAGGATTCTATCCTCAGCGTTTACCTACTGATAAACCAAGCATCTTGATACATAATTAGTAATTTCCCATTTCATGTTATCTCACTAAAAATGTTTTCTCAAATACCTATATATCTTAGTACTACTAGGGTGTATAGAGAAATTCGATCTACGAGAATCATATAATAATTCCCTTTTATTCCAGGTATATATAGAACACATAGCCTATTCACAAATTTTAGAATGCCATCTTCATATATGAAGTCTGCAAATTTACCATCATTCAAAATTTTAATTTTATTTTGAAAATTCTCTTCATTAGGATAAGAAATTTTTATCTATTATAATAAATATGATTTAGAAATAATGTAAAAAAGTATTAATGTTTCCCCTTCTATAATAATTACCATATCCTTCTTTTATAAATCCATGAACATAGGATCCCTTCCAATCCTCATTTTGTCTAGAACTCCATGAACTTTCATAATCAATGCATTCTCTACCTTATTTGACTTCACATGAATAAAACATGTTTGAAATAGATTGTTATGAAACCCTTTTCTTTTCCACGAGCTAATCAATTTTCAAAGAGATTAACATGAAACCCATTTCTTTTTTATGGGTTAATAAACTTATGAATGGATAATTGTTTTTATGTGTTTTTATGATGATATTCAAGATCTTTATAACTTATTCATGTCATGGTTCATGAAAATACTTATACAATGTGGTGGACCAGATAGCACCAGGTATGTAAAGACCCAGAAATTCCATGTATTTTTTTTAATTATATGGGAATTTTATGAGTCTGTGAAAATTGACGGCACATGATTCTGAGGCCCAGAGTGGCCGGAATGAATTTTTGAACTTTTTTTTAAGTACATTCAGTAAACATGCGTGCAGGTTTGTATAACTTTTGAACCGGTACTCAGAATTGAAATCTGAGGACACTGTTAAACTCACAATGGTGTTATTCACTTAAAGAGACCTTCACCTTGACTGCAGTAGGTCAAGGGTGGAAGATAGTTTTTTAATTTTTCATGGAAGAATAAAAATAAAATAATTAACATTTTATTTTTCCTTTGAAACCACTCTTTTAAAATTATGGAGGTGGGGACCACCCGTGCTAGAAAAACCTCCCAATTTGAATTCATGGTGGTGGGGACCACCTGAACCCCTATTAATGGTGGAAAACCTCTCAACTCTCCAATTAATTAATTGTGGGATTTATTTGTGCCAACATAAATTAATTAGATAAAACTATTTTAATTTGTTGGATACTGATTTCCTTGGAGAAATCATTGGATATGGAGAGAACTTTGGAGAAACTCTTACTCCAACGAAGAACTCCCTCTCCAATTAATAATGAAGAACTAAACCTGAGCCCGAATCAGAAGCGCTTTGCGGAAGCAACAAACGTCGACGTTCTTCAATGAATTCATCTTTTATCTCTCAACTCCTCTAACGAATGACAAGGTAGTGGTGTGATTTGATTGATATTTGTTAATTTATTTTACGTTAAATCTCTAGCCATGAGGCACTTGCTACCACTCTAACACGGAGGGTGCGGGCCAAACGAGCATGGCCCAACCACTCCATGAACTTTGTGGTTTTTGATACGTTCTTTGTGATGGAGGAGGACGATGACTGGTACCGGAGACTGGGGCCGGTAGGACTCAGGAGCAGTGGCCAGCACACTGGTCGGCCGCGAAGATGGGGGCGACACAACCATGCCACCAGTGGAGGGCTGCGGCCCGTCAGCCATGGCGGAGCAGAGGTGGAGGCCAACACATGGCTGGCAGTGTGAAGGGGAGGCGGTAGCGCGCGTCCACACTGTCGGCGTGCAAGATCCACATCATGAGGCCACGATGGTGAAGGAGGGAGGCCGGCTCGCTGCCAGCTGCTGGTTGTGGCATGGCACGCGATCTCACCGTAGAGGAGGGCTGGCCATCAGGCTAGCCGTGGGCCGCCCAGCGCGGGCCGCCCAACAAGCCGCGTACCGTGGTCCATCCAGCTCGGGCTATACCACGGGCCGCCCATCGCGGGGCTTGCTGGCCCAGACCCAACGGGCCGGGTCGACCCAAAATGGGTCGGGTCAGCTGTAACACCCCAAGAATTCATAATGTGTTATTTCTTCAAAATAATTCAATAACTTGTACTACACGCAACACCGAGTTCAATCACACCTTGACTTACAAAAAAAGGGCATTAAAAGAGGTCATGAATAGTATTAACTAAATTTTAAACTTTATATAATCCTTATAATTTTAGAATCCACATTATGAGTTTCTTAGTCATAATGCAAGAACAGATTCATTTTCAGTATTGCACTTTTATCAAAATTTAATAGTGAAACCTTTTTAAATACAATATTTTAAACTTTTTGACTAAATGGGGACATCAAAAAATTTAAAATGAAACATCCCAAGCTTCCACGGTACGCTTTCCTTTGAATAAAACAGTAGCGTGTGTTGTACGCAACTTCGTGTTTTAACACGTGCCACAACCGATCAAACTTGCCGTTATGAATAGTAATACCTAATTTTTGAAATTATATATATTTTATTTTTAAAAATGGACTTCATTTTTGGATTCGGAATATCAAATTTAGCCTAAGGTGAAATTTTGGTACTTTTCAGATAACTTTAATATTTTGATGAATAGTGAAAATTACTAAATTTTAATTAAAAACAACTTTTTTAATCAAAATAATTAATAGTGATAAATTATTAATTTGAGTGGTTTTAAAGTATATTTAGAATATATTTTTACCACTTAATATAATGTTGGTCATTGGACATAATTTTACAATTAAACCGAACATAAACAAGTGTTAATCTTTTGATAGTTATTATCTCTTAAAAACACGCTTTTTGTTTTGACAGCGGAAATTAATTTTAAATTAATTTCTGCCACTTCTGTGTTTTGAATTTATAAAAATGGATTACATATTTGGAATCAGGATGTTCAAATTGTGTAAATAGGTAACTTTTATTTTTAGACATTTTGAATAATTACTACGGTAAATATTTTATTTACCATGGTTAAGGGTAAATCCGGTAAATAAGGGTAAAAAAATAATATTATAATAATACTAAATTACCCTAAAACGTGTCTTAACCCTATTGGTTGATACATGGTCGACCATGGGCATCTTTGGGTCTATTTTGGGACCCCATGGATCCACTTGTAAGTGATAATGACACATTATATTAATAAAGTTAAAATAAAAATAAAAATGGCATAAGCTTACATCTTTTAGAAGAACAATTTTTACATAGGGTTATACATGTTGGATTTTCGATTATAAATATTCATTAGAAATCTAAAAATATTTCCTACATAATGTTATTTTATTTATAATTTTTAGACATTAAATAATTTATTTTATTTATGACACAATGATGATGCAGTAATTACTAAAATAGTGAAAAATTAAAATAATTGATCTTATAAATACCCAAATAATTATAATATGAAACTTTTAATGAATTAAACTAATTTTATATGATAATATGATATATTAGGATTGATTTAATTGACTTTGTTCGAAGTAATCAATCTGTTAGGAGTTTCACAAAAATCAACTATTGAATAGTGTCAAAATTGACATAAAAGAGTTCTTAAAACAAATATTATATTATTAATTGAAATTAAATTCCTAAAAATCTAGGGTTCGGCCAAGAGACTTATATTATTATAGGTTCCTCATTAATGGACCACTTGGGGGTCGCTTGGATGTATATAGTAAGTTTATTAACCATATTATATAAAAATACAAAGAGACATTGTAAAAGTGAAACTAATTAACTTAGAGTTAATACTTAAAGATAAGGTTAATATAAGTACCCAAACCTGTCTAAATTCTATTGGTTGAGTGGTTTTCGACCTATCCCCACCTTAACCTTTGAATAGTCAACTTTGGAGCCATTAGAAACCGAATATGAATTTATTATAAATTAATATTTCTAGCTTTTCCAAAGGTGCCCCTCACCCCTCTTATAAAAGGGAACTCCTCCTTCTCATTTCTTCACACCTCTCAAGCCACTTGGCTCGTACAAACTCTGCCCAACTAAGCTCCCCACATCCCTCTCCTCCTCCTTGAAGCTTCCCCTTAGGCAGAAAGCATTTCAAGAAGTCCTTTGGTTCCAACCAAAGTGAGTTACCTAAATTAAAGGAGGTTAACCTACCCCAACCAAGGAAAAGTACAAGAGGTTTATAAAGGAATCTTTCCGTCGTTTTCAAAACAAGTTCCTTTTTAACCTTTTCGACGGAATTGAGGTAAGAATGTTTTTTTTAACTTATACGGCGGGTGCGGTTATTTTCCACCGTTATAAAGTCGTTGAAGCTTTCCATACAAGCTTATAAGAATATTTTCAAAGAAAATGTTTTATTTTATATGCATCTTAAATGATTTCAAAATAAAAGGAGATACTTCTTTAAAAAGAATTTTGATTTCATCTATGTCAACATCCTTTGATGGATTTTAAGATTATTTGAAGTTGATTTATTATGATACAAAACTTCTATATTGTATTGAAGGTTTTGTGATATGTTTGACTGTGGATGTGCTATTTTATACCATTCATAGTTTATGGTGAAACTATTGACATTTCGTATGCTAGTTTTAATCCGAATGTTTATGTTAAATTTCAAACTTTTCTTCAGATGAATGTGCTAAACAAGTATGTTCCGGGTTGGGGACCGGTAAAAGTAAGCCCTCCAGGTTGGGGACTGGTTAAAGTAAGCCCTCCAGGTTAGGGACTGGTAAAAGTATGCCCTCCGGGTTGGTGTCCGGTTATTAGAGGCACTCCGGGTTGGTGTCCGGTTATTAGAGGCACTCCGGGTTGGTGTCCGGTTATTAGAGGCACTCCGGGTTGGGTTCCGGTTAGAAGTAACCCCTAGGTCTTGGGATGAGGCCTAGACAAAGAAATTAACATTTAGCATTATGCATTCCAACATTATGAAAGTGGTTATTGATTTTTGCATGTGATTATTCGATTAGTAGAATATCCATGTGAACAAGTAAATGGCATTATTTTATTTTATTTATGCCATACTATGTTGAAGTTCAATTTTAAAAGGCTTTTGTTTTAGTAATTCATTGCCTTAAATGTTTATGCTTATTTTGAATGTTCCGCTTTATTGTTATCCTTACTGGGCATTTGAGCTCACCCCTTTTCTATGTTTTATTTTTCCCAGGATGTGAAGAAGTAAGTTATGAATGACATGCAGGGATAGTATGTGGGGATATGAGTGTGAATTATGAAGACTTTGTTGTTGTAGTAGTTTTTCACTTTAAAATGTAATGTAAAACTTTATGAATATATCTAGTGTTTCCAAGGCTACTAAACAAATCGGTCTTTCGAGATTTGATCTTCTTGTGATCATGCCAATGTTATGAAGTAATGCACCGACTCTGGGTAGCTGGGGTCGGGGCGTTATAGTTGGTATCAGAGGAAGTTTAGTACAAACCTTGGAAGCTAGATTTAGATAAACTCTGATTAGAGCACGTAGACCTAAGATGAACTTTGAGGATTAGTATAGAAGAACTTCCTATAATTTTGGTATTGTAGAGATTTTGTGAGTTTTCCGAGCAATACATCCCTGTCTGGATACGAGCAGGTAGAGGCGGCTCTGGCACAGATGTACCTAGGGGTAAAACCCGAAAACACCGCTTTGATCTAGACTCGAACGGGAACTGGTGCACGACAACGGGCCTTGCTGCACTCTTGGTTACGACACTCCCGGGGGATATGCTTAGGATAACTCTCATTTTATTTACAAATCATTATGAAGGGTTTATGAGTATATACTTCCTCAAAGAAAACATTTTTATGATTATGGATTATATCCATAAATAGTTCAATTTATGTTAAGTGTTTTATAAGTATGGGATTATGTATTTTGATTCATAAACTGATCTAGTTTATGCCATTGTTTAGAAATGGCGCCCAGTAGAAGGAATGAGAACTCCAGAAATACACATGATTCAAAGAGAAGGAAGGATCATATCTTTCATGGTCTTAAGATAGAATTTATAATAGAAATAGTCTCCCATGTATTATCATCATATGAAGAAATAATATCATGTGTTGATAAGATAAGTAAAGAGTTTACTGAGTCCTATGGCTTTGAAGGGAAGCAAGAGAAGAAAAGGATAGAAGAGAGAAAGATGGATAAAGGGAAGAGGGAAAAGAAGAATTTTCCCATATGTGGTAACTGTGGAAAGAAACACCCTGGAACTTGCCTGAAAGGAATGGGAGTTTGTTATAAGTGTGGAGGAAAAGGGCACAAAGTACGTGACTGCAAGGGTAAGAAAATGGTTTTAAATGTACAATGATTCATTTTCAAGGAGTTTGGACACTACGCGAACTTATGTCCCAATCATCAGACTATGCCGCAAATGATGTTATTGGATAATAATCAAGTTATGATACTACCACAGATGTAGAGGAATGATTAGAGTTCTTATGTTGATTATGTCAACTGAGTGTTGTATCAACAATGTACTTGTTATAATAATTATGTAGTATATAAGGATTGTACTGCAGTACTATTTCATTAAGGACTTGAGATTGTGTGGAATAAAGAAAAGTGACTCAATAGCAGGATAAATTTTTGGAATATATATGGTTGAGAGAATGATAAATCATAATATAGTTCTGATACTGAGGTAGTGATTTTGGAATAATATGTGATTGTTTTGGATAAATTATATTGGATATTCTTGACTACCTTGGAACTGATTAATGATTTGTATATTCCATCATTGTTGGGGTTTAAAACAGTTTTGGATTGATGAAGTATATCCAGCATTCTATATGGAATAAGGGAGCATGAATGTAATCAATAAAGATTATGGTAATTCAGTATGTTTCAATGTATTAAAAGAATACATGATGAAGGTATTCATAAGCTATTACGGGGTAAAAAGGATCTACATAATGTTTACCTTCCTTATAAATGTTGGACTGTGAGTTTGGACAGAATTATTTTGGATAGTTCTAGTTTGGATTATTTTGGATTGCCATAAAAGGGCAACCCAGAGGTCGGGCGGCAACCTGTCGCGTCCGGCAAGGCTGCGAGACTTGAACCCACAACCGAAGGGCGACAAGGGTGTATCACCTACCACTGGCCCACGAGATGTCCTGGATTAAATAATGCAGTTTTTATTAAAAGATCTTGTAGATGAATTATAAATTCGTTTATTTTGGAACCCTATACGAATAGTGTAAATAGATTTTTTTTACATTCTATTATCTTTTAGAGTGAAAGATGAGTTTGTGGTAGAAATTTATTAATGGATAAAACTCTAATTATAAAGTATGTATACCTCCTTATGATCTTAGCCAATCTCATAAATAAATTCCACAACGTTAAGAAAAGGAACTTAGAAAAAAAATGTTGTCCTAGATGGTACCTTAAATCATCACTAATTTATGGCTTTGGGATTGTTGGCCTTTTCATAGCCATGTTCTCTACCACTCTCCATCAGATAATTGATGGTTAGATTTCTCCTCCATATCCATATTTACCTACATGGAACCCTAGTATGTGTTATTTTCGGTAATCTTCATACTTTCCACTCTTTATTTTAAACAGAGGCCTCATTAATTCATTTTTCGATGTGGGATTTCAACTAAGATATTTTGAAACGTCAAAAATGTGTCATCCCAATATTCTATGTTTTGTTGAACCAATGGTATTTCAAATCATCATAGATTGATGAGTTTAAGGACCTCAATTTTATACTTGTTTGTGATTGATGACCTCAATCACTACCTATAAATATTTACGTTTTTCCTCCAATTATATGTCTCTAATTTCCACCAATGTTCTCCTAATCGAGATCATAATTTGGTGGTGACCCTTTCATTTCTCTTTTCCTCATATTAAGAATAAATTTTAGTAACCCAATTTCCGATGTGGGTTTTCCCACAAATATATTTTCTATTTTCAACCTTTTATTTTCTAAGAACAATTTCAAATTGCGAGGACGCAATTTATTGAAGGAGGGGAGAATGTAACACCCCAAGAATTCATAATGTGTTATTTCTTCAAAATAATTCAATAACTTGTACTACACGCAACACCGAGTTCAATCACACCTTGACTTACAAAAAAAGGGCATTAAAAGAGGTCATGAATAGTATTAACTAAATTTTAAACTTTATATAATCCTTATAATTTTAGAATCCACATTATGAGTTTCTTAGTCATAATGCAAGAACAGATTCATTTTTAGTATTGCACTTTTATCAAAATTTAATAGTGAAACCTTTTTAAATACAATATTTTAAACTTTTTGACTAAATGGGGACATCAAAAAATTTAAAATGAAACATCCCAAGCTTCCACGGTACGCTTTCCTTTGAATAAAACAGTAGCGTGTGTTGTACGCAACTTCGTGTTTTAACACGTGCCACAACCGATCAAACTTGCCGTTATGAATAGTAATACCTAATTTTTGAAATTATATATATTTTATTTTTAAAAATGGACTTCATTTTTGGATTCAGAATATCAAATTTAGCCTAAGGTGAAATTTTGGTACTTTTCGGATAACTTTAATATTTTGATGAATAGTGAAAATTACTAAATTTTAATTAAAAACAACTTTTTTAATCAAAATAATTAATAGTGATAAATTATTAATTTGAGTGGTTTTAAAGTATATTTAGAATATATTTTTACCACTTAATATAATGTTGGTCATTGGACATAATTTTACAATTAAACCGAACATAAACAAGTGTCAATCTTTTGATAGTTATTATCTCTTAAAAACACGCTTTTTGTTTTGACAGCGGAAATTAATTTTAAATTAATTTCTGCCACTTCTGTGTTTTGAATTTATAAAAATGGTTTACATATTTGGAATCAGGATGTTCAAATTGTGTAAATAGGTAACTTTTATTTTTAGACATTTTGAATAATTACTGCGGTAAATATTTTATTTACCATGGTTAAGGGTAAATCCGGTAAATAAGGGTAAAAAAATAATATTATAATAATACTAAATTACCCTAAAACGTGTCTTAACCCTATTGGTTGATACATGGTCGACCATGGGCATCTTTGGGTCTATTTTGGGACCCCATGGATCCACTTGTAAGTGATAATGACACATTATATTAATAAAGTTAAAATAAAAATAAAAATGGCATAAGCTTACATCTTTTAGAAGAACAATTTTTACATAGGGTTATACATGTTGGATTTTCGATTATAAATATTCATTAGAAATCTAAAAAGATTTCCTACATAATTTTATTTTATTTATAATTTTTAGACATTAAATAATTTATTTTATTTATGACACAATGATGATGCAGTAATTACTAAAATAGTGAAAAATTAAAATAATTGATCTTATAAATACCCAAATAATTATAATATGAAACTTTTAATGAATTAAACTAATTTTATATGATAATATGATATATTAGGATTGATTTAATTGACTTTGTTCGAAGTAATCAATCTGTTAGGAGTTTCACAAAAATCAACTATTGAATAGTGTCAAAATTGACATAAAAGAGTTCTTAAAACAAATATTATATTATTAATTGAAATTAAATTCCTAAAAATCTAGGGTTCGGCCAAGAGACTTATATTATGATAGGTTCCTCATTAATGGACCACTTGGGGGTCGCTTGGATGTATATAGTAAGTTTATTAACCATATTATATAAAAATACAAAGAGACATTGTAAAAGTGAAACTAATTAACTTAGAGTTAATACTTAAAGATAAGGTTAATATAAGTACCCAAACCTGTCTAAATTCTATTGGTTGAGTGGTTTTCGACCTATCCCCACCTTAACCTTTGAATAGTCAACTTTGGAGCCATTAGAAACCGAATATGAATTTATTATAAATTAATATTTCTAGCTTTTCCAAAGGTGCCCCTCACCCCTCTTATAAAAGGGAACTCCTCCTTCTCATTTCTTCACACCTCTCAAGCCACTTGGCTCGTACAAACTCTGCCCAACTAAGCTCCCCACATCCCTCTCCTCCTCCTTGAAGCTTCCCCTTAGGCAGAAAGCATTTCAAGAAGTCCTTTGGTTCCAACCAAAGTGAGTTACCTAAATTAAAGGAGGTTAACCTACCCCAACCAAGGAAAAGTACAAGAGGTTTATAAAGGAATCTTTCCGTCGTTTTCAAAACAAGGTCCTTTTTAACCTTTTCGACGGAATTGAGGTAAGAATGTTTTTTTTTAACTTATACGGCGGGTGCGGTTATTTTCCACCGTTATAAAGTCGTTGAAGCTTTCCATACAAGCTTATAAGAATATTTTCAAAGAAAATGTTTTATTTTATATGCATCTTAAATGATTTCAAAATAAAAGGAGATACTTCTTTAAAAAGAATTTTGATTTCATCTATGTCAACATCCTTTGATGGATTTTAAGATTATTTGAAGTTGATTTATTATGATACAAAACTTCTATATTGTATTGAAGGTTTTGTGATATGTTTGACTGTGGATGTGCTATTTTATACCATTCATAGTTTATGGTGAAACTATTGACATTTCGTATGCTAGTTTTAATCCGAATGTTTATGTTAAATTTCAAACTTTTCTTCAGATGAATGTGCTAAACAAGTATGTTCCGGGTTGGGGACCGGTAAAAGTAAGCCCTCCAGGTTGGGGACTGGTTAAAGTAAGCCCTCCAGGTTAGGGACTGGTAAAAGTATGCCCTCCGGGTTGGTGTCCGGTTATTAGAGGCACTCCGGGTTGGTGTCCGGTTATTAGAGGCACTCCGGGTTGGTGTCCGGTTATTAGAGGCACTCCGGGTTGAGTTCCGGTTAGAAGTAACCCCTAGGTCTTGGGATGAGGCCTAGACAAAGAAATTAACATTTAGCATTATGCATTCCAACATTATGAAAGTGGTTATTGATTTTTTGCATGTGATTATTCGATTAGTAGAATATCCATGTGAACAAGTAAATGGCATTATTTCATTTTATTTATGCCATACTATGTTGAAGTTCAATTTTAAAAGGCTTTTGTTTTAGTAATTCATTGCCTTAAATGTTTATGCTTATTTTGAATGTTCCGCTTTATTGTTATCCTTACTGGGCATTTGAGCTCACCCCTTTTCTATGTTTTATTTTTCCCAGGATGTGAAGAAGTAAGTTATGAATGACATGCAGGGATAGTATGTGGGGATATGAGTGTGAATTATGAAGACTTTGTTGTTGTAGTAGTTTTTCACTTTAAAATGTAATGTAAAACTTTATGAATATATCTAGTGTTTCCAAGGCTACTAAACAAATCGGTCTTTCGAGATTTGATCTTCTTGTGATCATGCCAATGTTATGAAGTAATGCACCGACTCTGGGTAGCTGGGGTCGGGGCGTTACATCAGCCCAGGTCGGGTCGGGCTGGGTCGGATTGGACCCGGACCAGCTTCGACCCTTTTCTCTCTTTCGGCCATAACATGAGCTACGAGTGTTTGTTTGACGAATCGTCTGCGGCACCGGAAACCTTGGATCAAGACAGTCCTTTTGGTATACCCTACTTGAGTTTTGGATAAATTTTAGGTATGGCCGGGTTGGATCAAATACAAATCCAACCATGCCCTCAGGACTAAAAGGCCAATAACTTACAGACCGGGCGTCTGATTAAAGCACCGTCTATTGCGTTGAGACCCCTATCATGTGGCAATACTTTGAGATACTTATTCATGGGAATTTTTGGTAGTTGGATTATTGACCTGTGGTTTGAGGAGAGGACCCTCCTGGAATCAAGTGAGCTTAGTGTGGGAACCCTGTGGCTGGCTGTAACATGATAAAAGGATCTTATGTGGGTCTGTGCTTTCGGATCCTACAAGGGTATATGTTCGAGAGTACCACTTGGACCACTCTTGGAAATCCACGTGGGACTACTCTAGGATCCTACATGGGTCTTCTGTACTAGGATCCTACGTGGGTCTGATGATTTAGGATCCTACGTGGGTCTGCCTCTTAATAGAGTAAGATGATTTAGTAGTTACATATAATCTTCTTTACTACCATACCTATGTTATACCTGGTGTGAGCTAAGTCTTTACCTTTGTGGTAATCTTCTGTGTGGCGTACCTTTGTGGTACTTACCTTTGTGGTGATATCTTTGTGATATTATTCTGTGTGGAGTACCTTTGTGGTACTTACCTTCGCGGTGGTTACCTTCATGGTATTATTTTCTTCATGGAACAATTATACTTTGGCTAAGGATTGGGGACTTGTGTTTCCTCATGAATGAGATGGGTATACTTGATAACTTAGGTATATGTATGGGCATATACCTAAGTAGGGTTATCCATTTTTTATTCTTTTTGGTTTATCCTTTTTGTATTTTGTAGACCTTTGAGGGTCTCAGGGTCCCTACTGATTATCGTTATACTCACCCCTGCACGGGCTACGCTCGCACCTTGTTGTGTTTGGTGCAGATGACATAAAACACTTATGGAGGACGAGTGTACCAGGACTGGAGGTAGCTCAGAGGTGGACATTAGATGAGGAATACCATTGGGACAACCATTCGAGAGCTGTACCTACCCTTTAGGTAGGAGATCCATGGAGGGTGTTCACTGGAGCTGTTTACAGTTTTACTTGTACTTTCAGTTTACTTGTACTTTACTGTTGGGCTTGTATTATGGCCCCCTTTTTCTTTCTGTGCACACCCTATTTACTATATAGTTTCACTTTGTGTTTTTATCCTGCTTTATGCTTAGTTGTGTGAGTTTACAGGTTATAAACGAAATTCCTTCCCAGTTTTAGGGAATACGCCTTTCGGTGCTAGTCGCCAGTCCCTGTTTATGGAAGGCGAGATTTTGGTAGTCACGACATAGACCCCGGGGGACGGGTTGTGGCAAATTGGTATTAGAGGAGTCGGTTCTACCGTAGAACATTGTACTATGATCTTTTAATGTAAATAGTGTTAAGTGTAGTGAGTGTGTTTATCAGTTTAGGGAATCTAGTGTTGGTGTAGCGGCTGACGTATCCATACACCAGGACCCTGACTTTTGATTTATGACTCAGTGCCTGAAAACACCCATTGCATGTGTGTTTTGAAAAGTTTTCTTTCTTATATTTTTGAGTCAGCTCCCCAGGTATAACTTATTGACCGTGGTGCACTTGTTTCTTTTTAGGATTCCTCCATGCAGACATCCATCTAGGGTTCCAGGTATTGTACATGATGATAGCCCACCGAGCGATATGGCCTCGGTGTAGGGCCCTCTTTTAGTAGGGGCACCAGTGGAGGCACCAGCGGTACCATTACCCGTTGGGCCACCAATTCCACCAGCCCCAGCAGTAGAGGGTACACACCACTTGAGTACATTCTAGGAGTTCCAGTGCTAGAGGACACCCAGGTTCAGGGGTGAGACGGACCCACAGGCGGCTATGGATTGGATGGAGGCTGTGGTGAGAGTCTTCCAACTAGTAGGGACACCAGCTGATCTCATGGTGATCCTTACCGCCAGTTTTCTACTGGAAGGAGAAGGAATATGGTGGGTCTTGATTCTCCAGGTTCACGACGAGGTGACACTTCTCTGGGTAGACTTTGAGAGCCTGTTTAGGGAAGAGTTTGTCCCATATACCCTTCATGCAGTGCGCATACATGAGCGTCTTCATCTGCAGTAGGGCAGCATGACTATGGCTCAATACTCAGAAAGGTTCACCGACCTCTTGTGCTACTCCACTGATATGGTGTGGGACCCATTCTTCAGGGCATGGACCTTCGAGCAGGGACTCAGGTAGGATATCAGGGCTTTGAAGATTTCTCTCAGCATTCCGACATAGGCGGGGGTGTTAGAGAGAGCCCTCTTAGTGGAGAGTTTTCTTGGTGAGCAGTCACCAGCAGCGAGACCCACCACCGGGCATCACGTGGTGGAGTCTTTTATTGTTGTCATTAGAAAAATGTCACAGAGGTCCAAGAGGACCATACCTACAGGTAGACAACCGTAGGATTCAGGGTCAGTTGTGTGGGGCACTAGAGACAGAGCCAGTCATGTGAGTAGCAGGTATTGTTAAGCATGTAGCGGGCAAGGTCACATGGCTCGAGACTTCCCGACCCGCCATACGGATGATCAAAAGACGGTCAAAGGACCGCCCATGCAGAAAAATAGGTTTGACCGAGGAGGTCTGCAGGGAGAAGGTGGACGTGGCAGAGGAGATGGCTGTACAGTTGGAGGTGGGTGACGATTCGAGATGTTACTGCCACCACCACTAAGTGGTCCACCCCGACCATAGGGAGTAGGTGGACAGAGGCAAGCTCAGATACAGGTAGTTTAGGCCTACGATCATGACGCTCTGGAGATGATATGAGGTATGATCTGTGTCTACTCCACCTTAGCTGCAGTACTTATAGACACATGTTCCAATCATTATTTTATTGCCACTTCCCTCGTTCAGAGCTCAGATATTCCAATGGAGCCATTGACTAGATCCTTACGGCTAGAGACTCGTACAGGAGAGGATTCGATGATTACATACTGGTGCCGACAGTGTGAGATTACTCTAGGAGGTGAGATCTTTGGCTGGGATCTCCTAGTAGCAGCGTAGAGGCCTTACGACATCATCTTGTGTATGAACTGGTTATCTACAGTCCATGCTCATATTGACTGTATTAGGAAAAAAATGAGGTGTATCTATGAAGATGAGACTAGGTTTACCTTTAGCAGTAAGAAGGGAGCCTTTACAACACTAGATGGACTTACCCGGAGGAGATTTCAACCGATCACTCATCAGTTGGCTAGCCTTACCCTCAGAGCGATTGATGTGGAGAGTCCGAGTTATCCTATAGTGGTGGACCAGTGCATAGATGCCTTCCCTGATGATGTTCCAGGTCTACCTCCATGCAGAGATGTGAAATTTTACATTGACTTGTACCCCGGGACGACACCGATATCTTCATCAGCGTATCAGACAGCTCCCGCGGAGCTTCGTGAGCTGTGGGTATAGCTAGAGGAATTGGAGGGGAAGGGATTCATCCGGACCAGTGTTTCTCCTTGGGCAACCCTGATTTTGTTCTCCAAGAAGGCAAATGGGAGCTTGAGACTTTATATTGACTATTTATGCCTCAACCAGGTGACCGTGAAGAACAAGTACCCACTCCCGAGGATTGAATACCTCTTTGATCAGCTAAAGGGATCACGGTGGTTCTTTAAGATATACCTCAGATCAGGATATCACCAACTTAGAGTATGAGATGAGGATGTGTAGAAGACGACTTTCATATGTTGGTATGGCCACTACGAGTTCTTGGTCATGCCGTTCGGCATGACCAATGCTCCAACAGTGTTCATGGGACTCATGAATAGGATCTTCCAGCCATACCTTGATTGCTTTATATTAGTCTTCATCGATGACATTCTGATCTACTCGGTTACTGAGGGGGAGCATGCCTATCATTTGTAGATAGTTCTAGACACACTTTGAGAGCACTAGCTTTATGGTAAGCTCTCTAAGTGCTAGTGTTGGATCCGAGAGGTTCACTTCCTAGGACATGTCATCTCAAAGGCTGGAGTTTCGGTGGATCCAGCAAATATTGTGGCGGTACTTTCTTAGAAGACACCCAGGAGTGTGACGGAGGTACAAAGTTTCCTAGGTTTGGCTGGATACTACCGAAGGTTTGTTCGATATTTCTCCAGATTTGCATCACCTTTATCAGCATTGACGAAGAAGGGGAAAACCTTTGTGTGGTAGAAGAGACTCCAACGGAGTTTTCAAGAGCTGAGGCAGAGGCTGACTAGTTCCCCCTTATTGGGGCTTCTAGAGGAGGGCATTGGGTATGCAGTCTACTACGACGCATCAGGGACTAGGCTCGGATGTGTCCTGATGCAGGAGTGATCAGTTATTGCATATGGTTCTCAATAGCTGAGACAGCATGAGAATAACTATGCTACCCATGACCTGGAGTTAGCAGTAGTGGTCTTCTCCTTGAATATGTGGCGACATTACTTGATGGGAGAACGTTTTAAAATCTACTCGGACCACAAGAGTCTCAGGTATATATTCTCTCAGAAGGACCTAAACTTGAGACAATGACGTTGGATCGAGTTCCTCTATAACTATGACTTCAAGATAGTCTATACTCTTGGTATGGAAATATTGTAGCAGATACCCTCAGTAGGAGATCTGGTATACAGTTTCTAGGTGAGGCGATGGAGCAGCTGGACACTTTACAAATATCCTTTGCGGAACGAGATGGAGCATCTTTTCTTCAATATATTACAGTCACTCCACCACTTCTTTAGTGAGTTAGGAAGGCACAGTGTGGGGACACTGACTGCGAGGATTGACATGTTCAGATATCCTTAGGGCAGGCACCTGATGGATTTTCTGAAGGTGGGGAGCACACCATCCTTTTAAAAGGACGTACCATGGTACCAGTGTCACTTCAAGAGGAAGTGTTGCGAGAGTTACACACATCCCTTCTAGTGGTACATCCAGGAGTGGTGAAGATATACCAGGATCTCCGACGACAGCACTAGTGGTTGGGAATGAAGAAAGTAGTAGCAGAGTTTGTCTCTCGGTGCCTCACTTGTCAGCAAGTGAAGGCAGAGCATCAGGTACCACCAGGCTTGGTTCAACCTTTAGAGGTCCTAGAGTGGAAGTGGGATGGGATATCCATGGACTTCGTGACAAGACTTACACATACATATAGGGGTCATGATTCTATTTGGGTGATCGTCGACCGACTCACCAAGTAGACCCACTTCCAACTGATTAGAGAGCAGGGTTCAGTAGAGAGCTTGAGATGCCTCTATGTGTAGAAGATTGTGTAGCTACATGGAGTACCCTTGATGATTGTCTCCAATCATGATGCACGTTTCACTTCCCATCTATGGAAGGGGTGGCAGGATGATTTTAGGATGCAACTTCATTTGAGCACCACCTTCCATCCTCAGAAGGATGGCTAGACTGAGCAGAGTATTCTGACCCTTGAGGACATACTGTGTGCTTAAGTCCTCGACTTCAGTCAGAGATGGGAGGATCACTTTACCTTGGTAGAGTTTTCATAAAAAAAAACTATCACTCCACCATTGGGATGACACCTTTCGAGGCTCTGTATATCCAACCTTGCAGATCGCCTTTGTGCTGGACTGACCCAGGGGAGTTAGCACTTATGGGACCATAGATAGTATAAGCTACCATGGAGAAGGTGTAGATCATCCAGGAGTGGATGAAGACTGCACAGAGTAGGAAGAAGTCTATGCTTTCAGAAGACAAAGACCTCTAGAGTTCGAGGATGGTGACCATGTCTTTCTACAGGTATCACCTTGACAAAGTTTGCGGAGATTTGGCCAGGGTGACAAGTTATCTCCAAGGTTCATCAGACATTTTCAGGTCCTCAACAGAGTTGGCGAGGTGGCTTACCACTTAGATATTCCACCTCAGCTGCACCGGGTGCACGACGTCTTCCACGTATCCCACCTGAGAAGATAAATGCACAACCTTTCACACATCATTGACTGGGGTGATCTATACATCAATGATGGGGCGAAATTTATGAAGGTTTCAGTGGAGATTTAGGATCGACAGGATAGAGTCCTTCTTGGGCAATCGATACCTTTGGTGCGTGTACGTTGGCAGCATGGGAACCTCCAGGAGATCACATGGGAGCGGGAGGCTCAGATTCGTGCTCAATACCCCACTTGTTTTCCTAGTTTTTGTAATGTGTATTTTGGGGATGCAAAGTCCTGAGGTGGGGAGAACTTAAAGACCCGAAAATTCCATGTATTTTTTTATTATATGGAAATTTTACGAGTCCGTGAAAATTGATGGCGTATGA
This sequence comes from Viscum album, assembly GCA_963277665.1. NCBI lineage: Eukaryota > Viridiplantae > Streptophyta > Magnoliopsida > Santalales > Viscaceae > Viscum > Viscum album. The sequence continues at coordinate 1,888,825,471 of OY728165.1, read as the reverse complement.
TTCTGAGGCCTGGAGTGCCCGGAATGAATTTCTAAACTTTTTTTAAGTACATTCAGTAAAAATTCGAGTGAGTTTTTATAACTTTTGAACTGGTTCTTAGAATTGAAATCCAAGGATACCGTTGAACTCGCAACACCGTTATTCACTTAAAGAGACCTTCACCTCAAATACAGTAGGTCGAAGGTGGAAGATAGTTTTTCAATTTTTCGTGGAAGAAGAAAAATAAAATAATTAACATTTTATATTTCTTTTGAAACATCTCTTTTGAAATTATATATGTGGGGACCACTTGATCTAGAAAAACCTCCCAATTTTAATTCATGGTGGTGGGGACCACCCGAACCCCTCTTAATGGGAGAAAACCTCTCAACTATATAATTAATTAATTGTGCCATTTATTTGTGCCAACTTTAATTGTGCAATGTAAATTAATTAGATAAACCTATTTTAAATTGTTGTCTCCTCATTTCCTTGTGGAAATCATTGGTTAAAGAGATAACTTTGGAGAAACTCTTCCTCCAACGAATAACTCCCTCTCCAATGAAGAACGAGGAACTGACCCCTGAGCCCGGATCGGAAGAGCTTTATGGAAGCAACAAACACCAACGTTATTCAATGACTTCATCTTATACCTCTTGAATCCTCCAACGAATGATAAGGTAGGGGTGTGATTTGATTGATCTTCGTTAATTTATTTATTTTTGAATCTCTCCCCATGAGCCGCTTGCTACCGCTCTAACGCAGAGGGTGCGGGCCAAACGAACATGGCCAGACCACTCCGTGACCTTTGTGGTTTTTGATGTGTTCTCTGCGATGGAGGAGGAAGGAGACTGGTACCGGTGAATGGTTCTGGTAGGACTCAGGAGTGGCGGCCGACACATCGGCCGACCGCAAAGATGGCGGCAACGCAACCGTGCCGCCGGTGGAGGGTAGCGGCTCGTCGGCCGCGGTGGAGCATAGGTGGAGGCTAACACACGACCGGCCATATGAAGGTGAGGAAATAGCGTACATCCGCGCCACTGGCATGCAGGATCCGTAGCATGAGGCCGTGGCAGCGAAGGAGGGCGGTTGGATCGCCGCCGGCCGCCGGTGGTGGCGCGACGTGCGACCACGCCGTGAAGGAGGGCTGGCCGTCCAACCATCCCCGAGCCACGCACCATGTGCTACCCAGCAGGCCAGACCTAGTAGGCTGGGTCGGACCCAGGGCTAGACCTGGGTTGGGCCAGGTCGACCCGAACTGGGTCGGTCCGACCAGGTCGGACTGGACCCAGACCAGCTTCGACCCTTTTCGCTCTTTCAGTCATAACTTGAGCTACGAGCATCCGTTTGACGAACCGTCTGCGGAGATGAAAACCTCGGATCGATACAGTACTTTTGGTATAACCTAGTTGAGTTTTGGATAATGTTGGGTTACAACTGGGTTGGATCGATCACGAATCCAACCGGGGCCTCGGGACTAAAAGGCCAATAACTTACAGACCGGGCGTCTGATTGACTCACCGTCTGTTGGGTTGAGACCCCTATCACGTGGCAGTACTTTGGAATAATTCTTCATAGGACTTCGTGGAAATTAGAGTATCGACCTGTGGCTTGAGGAGCGGACCCTCTTGGAATCCAGCGAGCTTAGTGTGGGAACCCTATGTCTGGCTGTAACATGATAAAGGGATGCTATGTGGGTCTGTGCTTTGGGATCCTACATGGGTCTATGTTCGAGAGTCCCACTTGGACCGCTCTTGGAAATCCACATGGGACTACTCTAGGTTTCTACGTGGGTATGCTGTACTAGGATCCTATGTGGGTATGATGATTTAGGATCCTACATGGGTCTGCCTCTTAATAGAGTAAGATGATTCAGTGGTTACATCTAATCATCTTTACTACCATACCGATGTTATACCTGGTGTGAGCTAAGTATTTAACTTTGTGGTAATCTTCTGTGTGGCGTAACTTTGTTGTAATTACCTTTGTGGTGATATCTTTGTGATATTCTTCTGTATGGAATACCTTTGTGGTACTTTCCTTCATGGTGGTTACCTTCGTGGTATTATTTCCTTCATCTAATAGTTTTACTTTGGATAAGTATTGGGGCCTTGTGTTTCTTCATGAATGAGATGGGTATACTTGATAACTTAGGTATATGTATGGGCATATAAGTAAGTAGGGTTGTCAGTTGTTTTCATGATTTTTTGGTTTATCCTTTATAGATTTTGTGTGACCTTTAAGGGTATAGGGGTCCCTACTGAGTATTGTTATACTCACCCCTGCACAGGCTAAACCCACACCTTATTGTGTTTTGTGTAGACGACGGACTGCACTGACAGAGGATGAGAGTACCAGGACTGGAGGTAGCTCGGAGGTAGACATTAGACAAAGCATACCGCAGGGATGAACATTAGAGAGTTGTATCTACCCTTCAGGTAGGATCCTTTGTGGGTGTTCACTGGAGATGTTTACAGTTTTACTTGTACTTTCAGTTTACTTGTACTTTACAGTTGGGATTTTATTCTGGCCCCCTTTTCCTTTCTGTACACACCCTGTTTGCTATATAGTTTCACTTTGTTTTTGTATCCTGATTTGTTCTTAGTTGTGTGAGTTTACGGGTTATAAAGGCAATGCCTTCCTAGTTTTAGGGAATATGCCTTTCGGTGCTAGTCGCCAGCCCCTGACCTATGGAAGGTAGGCTTGGGGTAGTCACAGCACGGGCCCCGGGGGACCGGTCGTGATAGGGTAAGCCCATTATAACTTATATGATGGGGTAGCCTAGATAGCACAGGGTGATCCCATTATATATTATATGATGGGGTGGCCTAGATAGCACCAGGAAAGCCCATTATAGCTTATATGGTGGGGTGACCTAAATAGCACTTAGTAATCCCGTTACGGCTTATATGATGGTGTGGCTCAGATAGCATCGGGTAAGCCCATTAAAACTTATATAATGAGGTGTCCTGGATAGCACCAGGTAATCCCGTTAAAACTTATATGATGGGGGTGGGCCAGATAACGCCGGGTAAGCCCATTATAGCTTATATGATGGGGTAACCCAGATAACACAGGGTGATCCTGTTATAGATTACATGATGGGGGGGGGACCTATATCTCTCTCCAATGAATTGGGTAATGATTTATATATCATAATATAATGATGGGAACAAGTCAATGGGATTTATCCACCATGGGAAGAAGGTATAACCTGATCCACTATATGGAAAGGACTATAACTAGGGATGGTGGTGTGTCTCGACCAGTAGGTGTATCCCCCATGAAGTTCCCTGATAAGTTTTTTAAATGATCCTTGAATTATAGGGAATTATTTTACATTCTTATGTGTATGTCTCAAATTATATGTCTTATTCCTATGTTATGCTTTCATGGATTATTCTCTTTAATTCCCTTATGATTCATTTCTTATGAACTACCAATATTTATTCCATGAATCATGTATGTGATCTTTGATATGAAGGGTATGATCTTAAAATGTTATTCTCATGTTCTCATACCCTTATGCTCATATTATGCTTACATATCTCCTTTCTTTACCCTTACTGAGAATCTAAGCTCACCCTTTCTTAAGTTTCATTTCCCTAGGTTATGAAGATAGGTTTATAGTAAAAGTAGTAAAGGGGAATATCTTTTTGGGAAACAATGAATATATTTCACCAATTTAGAATATTGCATTCCATATTTCCAAAGACACTAAAATATTATGGTCCCTGAGCATATAATTTTGTAATGTGATGAATATTCTTCTAAAATGATGTAATATCCATGTATGTTATGTATGGGTCACTATATATAATATGTACCTTTAAAGTCAAGTGATAATGACCTCAACATGTCTTACAATGTTTTAATTGTCCTTTCAGACTACCCATCATTTTGAGTATGATAGGAAGTTCTCAAATGAATATCAGTATCAAGATACTTCTGAATAATTTTCCAAAATTTTGATATAAATTAGGGATCATGATCAGAAAAAATTGAAATAGGTTCACCATGAAGAATTAAAAATTTATTAATATAGATATGTTTTAAGGAATTCATGAGTGAAATCTTCTATTATAGAGATGAAATGTGAAGATTTGGTAAGACGATCAACAATAACCCATATTGCATCATTCCTTCTAGAAGTCTTTATTAATCTTATTTAAAAGTGCATAGTAATGTCATAACATTTCCATATAGAAGTGGGTAGATATTGTATGAATCCTCTTGGATTATATCTCTCAGCCTTTACCTACTGATAAACCAAGAATCTTGATATATAATTAGTAATTTCCCATTTCATGTTATCTCACCAAAAATGTTTTCTCAAATACCTATATATCTTAGTACTACTAGGGTGTATAGAGAAATTTGATCTATGAGAATCATATAATAATTTCCTTTTTATACCAGGTATACATGGAACACATAGCCTATTCACAAATTTTAGAATACCATCTTCATATATGAAGTCATCAAATTTCCCATCATTCAAAATGTTAATTTTATTTTAAAAATTATCATAATTAGGCTAAGAAATTTTTATCTATTATAATAAATATGATTTAGAAATAATGTAAAAAAGTATTAATGTTTCCCCTTCCATAATAATTACCATATCCTTCCTTTATAAATCCATGAACATAGGATCCCTTCCAATCCTCATTTTTTCGAGAACTCCATGAACTTTCATAATCAATGCATCCTCTACCTTATTTTCCTTCCCTAGGAAATATTTTATTGAGAAATCATAATATTTGAGTATCTCAATACATTTTTATTGCCTCATATTGAGATATATATATGAAAATATGTATTTTAGACTCTTATGATATATGTATATCTAACATCATTCACTATAAAGATAATATATCCATATTTTTAAATCAAAGATTATGGTTATCAACTCAAGACCATGAGTTGGATAGTTCTGTTCATGAGTATTTAACCACCTTAACACATAGGTAATAAATTTATCATTCTACATAATGAAACAACCAATTCCCTTATTTGATGCATCACTATATATCACGAATCCATCATTTTTTAATGGTAGTGTAATGAATAAGTTTTTTCATATATTATTTTTAGATATTATATGAAATATTTTTAAGACTAGGTGCTGAGACGACGTGTGATTCCAAGTCCAAGTGTACCTGAGATAAAATTTTGAAATATATTAAATATATTAAATTTCATTCATGTGTAGTTTTTCTGAAAAAATGGTATAACTCTTGAGTGGAGGCCTGAATCATAAATCCAAGGCCACTACTGAGTTCATAGTGTGGATTTTACCCTAACTAAGACATAAACTTTGTTGGTGCGAGGTGTTTGTAAAAAAGCTATCATGGGAGAAAATGAATAAAAGAAATAAAATAAATAAATAAATTTATTTTATTTATTTATTTTTAATGCAATGACTAAGCTCATCTATAAGTATGAATTTATAGAAATATATCAGGGTTGGCCTCTAAACTCTAGAGGCCTCGAGAGATCGTTGGAGATAGATCATGGTGAATGATGATGGATCAGGACCAGATCAAGGATCATTGCACCAACAGAGTTCATGGATCTCAAAAATGATAACAAAACAGAACTGTTTTTCATCAATGATTGATGAAAAATCCAGGTAGAATATTGATTTATGATTTACATCCCTTTTGTTTGTCCTAATCAAATGCATATCAATTCTACGAATAGAATTGATTTGTGCATTAATGATAGATTTAATTGAGATGGATTTATTTGTTAATTATGTTGATTATCCTCTTCCTATTTCTATTTCTTTAATAATTTATTGAGTCCAAATGAACAAAGGTCAAGGTTTGTTCCTTAAATTTTATGGGTTATGGTTTTCTCCCCCATTTATTCAAATGTTTATCATGAACATCTCTTTTTTGTTTGGGTTTCTATGAATACTCTATATTCAATCATTTCATGACCATTCTTCGGTGAAACAAATAAATTACATGGGTTTGGTTCATGATCAAGAGTTAAATCAAGGTGTGATGACAATAGAAGATGATTTTAGGTGGATCAGATAGATTTTCGATTCATTTTTCTTGGTTTTGATGTATGGTGATGGATTAGCTTGAAAAATCATTTTTTGTGTAGATCGAGGACCGAAATCCAGTGAACTGGATATGTTGATGTTGGGAGATCTCTGATCCACAAGTTCTAGTGAGGGCAGAAGATCTGGTGACATGTAGAATTAAACAGAAGAGATGCTGGTGGAATTGAAAAATCCCAAGATACACAATGTGTATTTCGAGATTACACACCATGTGGGACCCCCTAGCTGTGTTTAAAGGGTTTCCACTAGAGTTAAATATCACACTTCATGTGACCCTTCTCTGGGGTCTTGAAATGTATCTGAAAGGGTACATGAACAATTCCAGGAGTACACATGCTTGGACATGTCATGTACTTGGACACATACATGGCCAGGTGCACATGGGAATGAATAGTGATACACAAGCATGACCAAGTGAAATGGGTAGGGTGTTGAATGATATCTACATGATGTGTACTTTACCTACACCCCATGTGTATATATATATTTACATGATGTGTGAGGCGTTACCACATGAGTAGACCAAGGGATAGTTGGACACACTGTGTACCCCTAGTACATGCTGTGTACCCACTTTGAGGGTGTTTGTAGCCCTTTTTTATTGAGTCTAGACCAGTCTTGGTTAATTGTGTTCCCTTGATCCATTACTTTTTGGGTAAAATGTGGTATTACATCCACATATTAGGATTGTGATCCCCTCTAAAGGATGAGTCTTAGATAGAGTTTATGGAGTCCCTCTGTGGGACCAGAGTGTGATTCTCTATCGTATTATACCTTAGGTGGGGTTTTTGGAATCATCATGACCACCTTGAGTAGTAAATTGATCCTCCATCTAGAAATCCACACTATTAGGGATCATGATATCATTTTAATGCAATCCCCTATGTAGAGGGTTGATCTAGATTGGGTTTGTGGTGTCCCCCAATGGTCCTTGGTGTGACCCCCTATCTAAGTATCAGGGTATTCTAAGACCATTGAGATTTCTTGGGTGGGACCCAATGATGTTGACCTCTTGGATAAGTGTCTTTGGTGATGGCATGAATCTTGGAGTAAATTCTTATGGAATGAGCATTACTTCGAGCATAATCCTTTGGCTGGTAGTTGGTTACGACTTCTTGATGACGCTATATCCTTCCTAAGTATATTTGGGTTCTTATCTAGTTTCTATTTAGTACTATGTTACTATTATGAGATGAATATTCTCAATGATTTTTTATTTTTTTTTGTGTCCTACTAGGTATTTTTATACTCACCCCTGTATGGAATTTTCCTGCATGTGCCATGTCTTATGTAGATGAAGAACCTTTTGATTGTGTCCTCAGAGGATAGGGAGTGGGTGGAGCATATCTTGAGCTTGATATACCAAGGTATTTTTCAGATGCTTGAATTTGATCATAGTCCTCTCCCTTGGAGCAGGTTGGACTATTCACAATTTTTTGATTGGGCTTGTATTTGTCCTCTTTTCTCTTTTAGTACTTTAATATCATACTTTGATTATGGGATCATAGATATATTCATGAAATGGTTTCCATTATTTTAAATTTTTTCATTATGTGGGCTTGGAGATGTGTGTGTGTGTGTGTATAGGTACATTAGGATAATGCCTCCCATTTTTGGGATATTCCTACTCGATGCTAGTCGCTAACCCCTAGCCTATTCGAGTTGGGATTTGGGTAGTTACAGGTCAGACCCTGGTGGGTTGGGTCATGACATAGTGGTATCAGATCAGTCAGTTCTCCCTTAGGAAAAAATTATATGAGATTAGTTTGGGGAAAAAATGTTTAATATTTTGAGCTTGTCTTTCTGGATAGGGACTCTAGTGTTGGTGTGAAGACCAACATATCAATATGCCAAGACTCTGATTACCTACCTTTTGACTCGGTACATGTAGAAATTGGTTACATGGAAAAATTTGGTACATGCATCATATAGAAATGGTTTGTGGTTTCTATATCCTTATTGATTTAGCTCCCTAGATATACTCTTTGACCATGATACATCTTGTTTATTTCATGATTACTCTGTGAAGATAGCCATCTAGGATTCCAATGCGTGATCATGAGGATGATCCACTAAGTGACGAGGATTTAGTATAGGGTCCTTGTATTAGATATAGAACCTCCCAATGGTTTACCAGACATACCAACACCTTTTTAGAAGTACCTAGTGCTGGTAGTTCCAACTGAGGATGCACACATGCTAAGTGTGCTGCATGAGTTTCAAAGTAAGTGAACTTTTAGGTTTTGGGGTGAGCCAGATCTCTAGGTGGATGAAGGATGGATAGAGGTTGTCGCTCACATTTTTTTCCTTGTGAGGATTCCTATAGATTAGATAGAGGTCCTCATGGAGAGTCTTCTTCAAGGATCTCCTCGGCGATGCTGTAGTTTAGTGACCCAATCACACGATGATACAACTTTATTATGGTCAAACTTTAAGCATCTCTTCAGGTAGAAGTTTTATCTAGTAATTTTGAGATCAGTGTGTATACATGATATTCTATATTTTCATCAAGGAAGTTTCACCATAGAGGATTATTCAGAGAGGTTTATTAATATCTCATGAAAATATTTGGATATGGTTTGAGATTCATTCTTTATATAACATAGATTTGATCAGGGATTATGTTGGGATATGATGGATTTAGTGATATCCCTATACATTTCCACCTATGCTAGGGTGCTTGAGTGAGCCTTAGTGGTGGAGAGATTCATGGAAGAGTAGGTACTAACAGTGGGTGCTGGTAGTGAGCACCAAGTAGCTGAGACCTTAGTAGAAGGATGGAAAGGGAAATCTTAGGGATCCAAGCCTATAAAATGATTCATGAGGTGATCCTTGGACTCCAGATTAGCACCTTAGGGCTCATAGAATGGATTGAATCAGACAAGGGAGAGGTGGTGTTTCTCTTGTGATAGTCAGGTATATTTGGAATGGTATTGTTCAACCAATCATATAGATGATCAAGAGATGGTCAAGGGAAAAACTAGAGATAGAGGCAGGATAATAGTGGTATATAGGGTAGAGGACATGGAAGAGGGTATGGAAGAGAAACATGATGTGTTCTAATGTTTGACCTATTACCACCACCACCCCAGGTGGTCCGTGCCAGGCTCAAAGAGATGGTGGTTAGGGATGAGGCTAGCTGTAGGTTATGGAGGCCTATGACCATGAGGATCTATGGATGATACAAGGTATACTATGTGTCTTTTATAACTTAGCCACATTATTTATAGACACAGGTTTGAGTCATTCCTTCCTTGACACTTCTTTAGTTTGAGACTTAGAGATTCTAGTTGAGCAATTGGCTTGATTGTTTCGGTTTGAGACTCTAAAATGCTGTGACTCAATGATTTTTTTACTTCTACTGATAGTGTGATATGATACTTGGAATTGAGAGATTTGTATGGGATTTATTTTTAAAAACAATGGGCCCTTATGAAATCATCTTAGGTATGGATTGGATATATACAGTTCATGTCTAGATTGACTGTTTTAGGTAGAGGATGTGGTGTGTTCACAGTGATGGGACAAGGTTTTATTTTTATGGGTGTAAAGGAAACCTTAGAAGAGAAGAATGGTATTATACATGGGAGAGTTTAGGTGATTACTCACTAGTTGGACAACATGAATATTGGATTAGTGGATTCTATGGGATACTAGTATCCTGGGGTGGTGGCAGAGTATGAGGATGTCTTTCTTAATGGAATTCTGGGATTACCTCCCTGTTGAGAGCTAGACTTCTATATTGACTTGTAACCCAGGATGACCCCAATATCTACACTAGTATATTGGATGGATCTTGTAGAGCTTCATGATTTTAGGGTGTTGTTGGAGGACTTTTAGGAGAAGGGCTTTGTGAGTGTAACGTCCCGGATCCGGAAGCCACTGAACAGGTGCCCCGAACCCGGTTGGTCACATGAACTAAAGCGCATCTCCCTAAATGCCAGAGGCTATCGACTAGAAATGAGGGCCCAAGTCTGATAGTGGGAAAACTATGTCATCATTTGTCAAAGTGTAGCATAGCAGAAAAGATAATAATACACAACAACGGAAGTAGTAAACAATATACAATTGAAATGGAAAAATGTGGAAAAGAGAACTAGCAGTCATATATATAAAGATGCATCATGTCACTAATTCTATGAAAACAGCCAGAACATGATACACTGCAATACAATACAATACAACTCAAAATACGAGGTACAACAAAACATGACATACTAGAGTAAACAGAACGCAGCAGCATCACAAGCCTAAGCTTAGACCCATGATCTCCTACTCCTCTTCTATAATCATCTACCTGTATAGGGACCCTTTCCCCGGTCGACACCTGCAATAATATAGTCTGTTTGGGCCGAATACATGACCCAAATAGGGTGTGATAAATAAATCCAAGTAGGCACCCACCAAAGTCCCGTCCCAACTATCAGTGAAAATGTGCAACAATAGTGTGCAGTAGTAAATGCAATAAACTAAGCAGTACTCAAAAGTAACTAACTTTACCAGTTACATTTCCATTTTAATATTCATTTAACTATGCCAAGCCTGTGCTTTAACTTGGTAGGTATAACATATGAAAACACCACGGTGAATATTCATGATCACACTGTACTCAGACATACCATCCTTACCCTTATGTAACCAGAATCGAAACCCGTAGGTGATTTACCACAGGAAAAACAAATATTTCCCATAGGCGTATGAAGTGTCTCCCATAGGAACAAAATATTCTTCCCATAGGCATAACGAATATTTCCCTTAGGCTAAAAGAACCACTTCCCTCAGGCTAAACGGAACACTTCCCTCAGTCTAAGCAAGTAACCGGGCCGAGACCAACACATACGCAAGAAATTTATATACAAATTCCTCTCAAGGAAAATGCAATGCACAATATAATCATGGCACACCATCGGGTATCCTGGCCAAACGACTAAACAGAGGAATGCACCCCCAGGGTGGTCCTGGATCCAAACAGTGATCCCAAACAGCATATTAAACTTATCATTAGATTATCTACACAATTATAGATATATTTTGAACAAAGGACTCATCCATATGACACCCCAAACATGGGTTTGTAGTACAACGGTACACAAAAACACACAACAGTTGGAATTTAAACACTAGACCACCTACCTTGATCGCCCCTGATCGGTATACATGAACGACGCCTCCCAAAACAAATGAGAACAGCACAGATCTGAGATGAACATATTCCCGTTCAAACTCAAATAACTTTCCCTCAGGAAAGAATTGGTAAGAAGGGATCCAAGAGAAGGAATAGCTTACCCGTGCCGTTCCAAGGAGATCTACGGAGTAGGAATCGGGTTCCCGGTGTGCGGTCGGGAGATCCTCCAAGACCCGACCATCTACCCCGCTCTCCTATGACGTTATAAGCTTTCTCTGTGAATAGAGGAGGCTACATTCCATTTTAAGAAAAAAACTACACGACATTTACTCTCAAGTACACGGCGTGTACTTTTCTCATTTAATTGTTCCTTTGGTGGCTACTTTTTCACCGCCGAACTGTTCAATTGTCGACATGAGTACACAACGTGTATTCCCAATTACATAGCGTGTACTGTCACTCTGCTAGCGGCTACCTCCACTGCCTTATTATTCACCTGCTGACCGAATACACGGTGTGTAGTCAGTTTTTTTACACCCTTCATTGTCGACAGGCCTACACACCCTGTGTATCCATCCCACACAGCCCAAGTACACGACGTGTGGAAAAGTACACGGCATGTAGTCAAAAAATTTGGGATTTTTTCCCATTTTCCTTATTTTTTCAAAAACACTTAAGGAAAAAGGAAAAGAAGAAACCCGTACCTCAAGAAAAAGAACTGGGTTATACAAACTTCCCCCTTTAAGAAATTCATCCCCAAATTGCCCTTCCAAGGGTGGTGAAGATATAGCTGTGAACAACTCTAGCCACTGAGCATGTACGTCGGTCTCTCGATCCCAGGTTTCATCCTACACTCGGCCATGCTGCCATAGCACCCGTACGAGAGGAACTGACTGGCCTCGAAGAACCTTCGTGCTCCTATCAAAAATATGAATTAGATGCTCCTCAAAGGGCACATCGATCTAAAGCTAAAACTCCTCAGGATGAAAGATGTGAGACGAGTCTGAATGATAACGACGCAGTTGAGATACATGGAAGACGTTGTGCATGGCCTGGTACCTCAGTGGTAACTGCAACCGATAGGAAACTGGCCCGAATCTCTCCAGAATCTCAAATGGCCCCACATACCTTGGTGAAAGTTTACCATGTCTTATGATCCGCCTGTGTCCCAACCTCGGTGAAACACGCAAGAAAATCTAATCCCTGACCACGAACTCTAGGGGTCGTCTGTGGTGATCAGCGTAAGATTTCTGATGAGACTGTGCAGTAGCCATCTGATTCTGAATTAACTGGACCTGCTCAGTAGTCTCCTGTACGAGACATGGTCCCAGTAAAGCTGCCTCACCTTCCTCCATCCATCATAAAGATGATCGACATGGCCTACCATATAAAGCCTCGTAAGGTGCCATCTCAATAGTTGCCTGAAAACTGTTATTGTAGGAAAACTCGACTAGTGGTATATGCTTCTCCCAAGTGCCCCCAAAGTTCAGGACGCATGCACATAGCATGTACTCAAGCACTGGTATCGTACACTCCAACTGGCCATCGGTCTGAGGGTGGTAAGCTGTGCTCAGAAGAACCTGTGTACCCAGTTACCTCTGAAAACTCTTCCAGAAACGAGATGTAAAGCGGGTGTCCCTATCTGAAATTCTAGAATGAGGAACACCATGAAGTCATACTACCTCTCGGATATACAACTTTCCGAGCTTGTAAACACCGAAGGTCTCCTTGATCGGCAAAAAGTGAGCTACCTTCGTGAGTCTTTCCACAACAACCCACACGACATCACTGTCTCAAGGTGACCTCGATAACCCGGTCACGAATTCCATCGCGACATCATCCCATTTCTACTCTAGGATGGGTAACTGCTGTAACGGTCTGGCTAACTTCTGATGCTTCGCCTTCACCTACTCATAGATGGAACATCTAGTAACAAAACCAGCTACCTCTCTCTTCATACCTAGCCACCAATACCGACGTCTCAAGTCATGGTACATCTTGGTGACTCCAGGATGAAATGCCCAAGCTGAAGCATGAAACTCCCGCATCAACTCCTTGCGTATATCCCCTGGAACCCACACTAGTCCATGGATACACAGTACCTCATCATCGCCTATCGTCTATCTAGGAGGAGGGTCCTCACTTTCCACCAACTCCCATAGAACTAGGCCTTCTGAATCTGATAGTTGTCTCATCCTCACTCTATCTAGGAGGGTAGAGGTCACAACTAAGGAAGAAAGATAGTTCTTACCCTGAATATCGTGCACCTCCAAATGCATCTAAGATAATAAAGCCATAAGATTCCACTCACCACTGGCCTCCCGCACTGCCTGTATCTGAGTCCTCCTGCTCAGTGCATCAACTACTGCATTACCTTTACCAGGTGTATAGGAAAGCTTAAAGTCGAAGGACTGAAGGTATTCGACCCACCTTCGCTGTCTCAGATTCAGGTCACACTGGGTAAATATGTATTTGAGACTTTTGTGGTTGATGAAAACCACCAAATTCTCTCCCAAGAGATATTGTCTCCAACATCGCAACTCATGAACAACTGAAGCCAACTCGAGGTCATGCGTCGGATAATTCCTCTCATGTGGCCTCAACTACCGAGACCTGTACGCAACAACTCGATCACCCTACATCAACACTACTCCCATACCAATACTTGATGCATCATAGTAAACTGTATAGCTCTTATCTTGTTCTGGAAGTATCAGGACTGGTGCTGATGTCAACCTTCCCTTCAGCTCCTGAAAGGCTGTCTCAAAAACTTCTGACCAAGAGAACTTCACACCCTTTTTAGTAAAACACATTAATGGTGCTGCTAAGCAGGATAAGTCCTGTATAAAGTGCCTTTGGTAACCATCCAACCCGAAGAAACTCCATATCTCAAACATGTTCTTAGGCTGCTCCCAAGAAACTACTGCTTTCACTTTTTCTGCGTATACTGCAACTCCTACCTCTGAGATAATATGACCCAAGAAGTGAATATGGTCTATCCAAAAGTGGCACTTTGAGAGATTAACATATAGCTAATGCTCTCTCAGTGTACTCAGTACGATATCAAGATGGGTGGCATGGTTGTTTTGAGTGTGAGAGTACACCAAGATGTCGTCCACGAAGACTACCAAAAAATAATCCAAATAAGGATGGAACACATGATTCATCAGAGCCATGAAAACTGCTGGCACGTTAGTGAGTCCAAACGACATAACCAAGTACTTGTATAGATCATATCTGCTCCAAAAAGATGTAAGCGGTACATCCGATGGTCTAACGCATAACTGATGATATCTAGATCTCAAGTAAATATTCAAGAACACTCATGATCCTCAAAGTTTTCAAAAAGATCATCAATACTTGGCAAGGGATATCGGTTCTTGACCATCAACTGGTTTAGCTTCCGATAATCCATACAGAGTTTGAGGGTACCATCTTCCTTCTTCGCAAAGAGGACTGGCGAACCCCAAGGAGAAGTACTGGGTCAGATGAAACCCTTTTCCTGTAACTCCTCTAACTGCCTCTTCAGCTCCTGAAACTCAGGTGTAGCAATCCTATAAGGAGGAATAGACACTGGTTCTACTCCTGACATAATCTAAATAGAGAAATCCACCTCTCGCTCTGGAGGTAGACCTGAAAAATTGTCCGGGAAGAAATCCCTGAAACGATCGACTACTAGAGGGAAATCCTTCTGACAAGTCCCCTAATAATCTATATATAAACTCGCAATTTGGGCTATCACACCACCTTGACCACGATGTTTAGGTCCAGCTCGGCTCACCTGGACATCCCACTCGCCCTTGTATAGAAACTCTCCACCCTCTGGTGACGTGAAACTCACCCTGCAACATCAGCAATCTAAAAAGGATCGAAAGGGTACCAAACAATGCATACCGAGAATGACATCATAAGATATCATCTTTTAGACATATAGGTTCCACAGAAAGTGACACCCACCAACCTCTAGGGGGAACTCCTTGCACTGACGCACACCAGCTATTCTAGTCCCCAATAGAGTGTCTAGCGTCATCACATCAGAAGAAGAAGAAACACATAGCCCAAGGCTCTCCACAATAGGCACAGATATAAAACCATGTGTAACACCCATATCGAAAAGTACAGAAGACAAAACAGAAGCAACTAGAATAGTACCTCTAACAGTGGAAGGTCTGGGATCCTGCTTCTGTTGGGTCTGTTGCACTGCATATGCCTGCCCAGTGCTGCGGCCCTACGACATAGCCTGACTACCTTGAGCTAACCCACCCTGCTGTCTCTGAGATCCTGGTGTCTGGATACCACATCCATGATCACCACCTCTGCTTGTAGGTCCTGACATATCCTAATTTCCTGACTGGTAAGAAGCTGCTGGTCCTTCTCCCACATGCGGAGTCTCCACCGAACCCCTCTCACTAGCCACTGGTGGAAATGCCCTGCAAAAGCGCTGAAGATGACCTATATTTCCACAAGCTCGACACTCCACTGGGTCTCGAGGAAACTGAGGTATCTCATGTCCCTCTTTTCCACACTAGTAGCACATGACCTAGCCACTTGATGAATTACTTTGGCTAGTACTGCCACCGTGAGAGAAATCCATCTGCCTCTTCCTATTATCGGTAGAAATAGTACCAGAAACTGGTGCCGAACCGCCCTGTCCCACACCAATAGCTTCCTGCAGGTTCCTCTTAGTAATCAGTGCCTGGTTCACAATATCATGTACCATAGGTAACCTAAAAACATTCACCAGTGCTCGGATGTCATATCTAAGACCATCATCAAAGTGTCTAGTTCTCAACGCCTCATCATCCACCAGAACGGGTGAAAAATGCTGAAGCTCGGTGAAGCGAGCAGAATAATCCATCACTGACATAGCGCCCTACTGTAGATTCATGAACTCTCAAGCTCGATCTTCCCGCAACGTCTCTAGGAATAAGAAGTCATAGAAGGTTGTTTGAAAATCTTCCCACGCCAAGTCTTGGTGATGATCAGACTGGGTGGTAACATCCCACCACCTTTTGGCGGAATCACGCAGCATGTATGTAGCGATCTTGACCCTCCTCCTAGGAGGTGTCTCTAGATGCTCGAATATCGTCTTCATAGAACCCAACCAAGACTCTGCAGCCTATGGTCTTCCATCCCCTGAAAACGTAGGTGGATGCTGCTTCTGGAAGATATGAGTTAGCTCTGCCATAGATGTCACGGCCTGCGATGCTCCGTGGAAGGTCTTCATGAACCGCATAAATCCTTCACGGAACTGCGTCTCCGCGCCTATGTCCCATATAACAGCTGACACCGCATCTGGCTCTACTGACGGATCTATTGGTAGCCCATGTCCTACCATCTCTGGAGTATAATCATTGCTTCTCTCCTGGAAAAAAACTCAAGGTCGTCTTGGCGGCATGACTCTACAAGGTCAAACACACGCCTTAAATCAATATTATCAAAGAATGAAAAAGAGAAGACCAAGGAAGGAATAGGAGAAAGAAAGCATTCAAGATTTAAAAAACTTGACGACACAGTGTGTATAAATACTACACGGCGTGTTCTCAGAAGCCATCCACATGGTCATGTACTCTAGCTTAAACTGGCCGTGTAACACCCCAAACACACGTCGTGTCTCTTAACTACACGAAATGTACTTGAACCCCCCTTCACTACCTGAGTCATTCTACATGGCTAAGCCACATGAATCTCCTAAAACAGGACTACACGGCATGTCCCAAAGGTACACGACGTGTACTCGACAAGATTTCACCGGCCCGTGTTGTTCGTGACATGGTCTGTGTACCCAACTCACACTACACGACGTGTTTCAACAAGACATGACATGTTCAAAGAAGCCCCAGACTGACCCGTGTTGTTCACTACACGGCTGGATACACGGATGACACTACACGACATGTTCCAGGAGGACACGACGTATACTAGGAGGGATAACACCGACCCGTGTTGTTCATGACATGGCTGAGTACCTGGGTCATACTATATGGCGTGTTCATAGTAGACACAACGTGTATGTATTAAGGTTTCCTCCATCTGTGTTGTTAGTTACACGAGCGAACACCAGGTCAACACTACACGGTGTGTACAACCGGTACACGACATGTTTCCCCAAGCCATTCCCTACCCCGTGTCCCCACCCACATGGTCTATGAAATGGGAAGAGACTACACGGTGTGTACTGAGGGTACACAGCGTGTACTTAAAAAGTTTTCATTTCTTTCTGAATAGAAGAACACACGGAGTGTATCTATATAACTACATGGTGTGTATGCTGGGTATTCCAGACAGTATGCTGCAGACTCTACTCCAGAACC
Organism: Viscum album; assembly: GCA_963277665.1. NCBI lineage: Eukaryota > Viridiplantae > Streptophyta > Magnoliopsida > Santalales > Viscaceae > Viscum > Viscum album. The sequence goes on along the minus strand of OY728165.1, from coordinate 1,888,807,974 downwards.
CATAAAACATGGAACAAACACCTAAGTGCCAAATTCTGATCCGTGAGGGCCCATACTCCCCATGAATCAAAGCTTGGCATCTTATACATGTTATAATAAAGTAAACATGTTAATTATCCACCAAATTATGGTCATTGAGGGCCCATACTCCCCAAAAACCAAAGTTTGGCATTAATTCTATCAAAACCTCACACAAAATACCCTATCAAATAGAAAGTATTTATCAAAGAATCTATCACAACATCATGATTTTCTAGCACAACAACTATCACAACAACATGAAATTTCTAATGCACCTACATGGCATGGAAAGAATGTATAACATGTGATTTCTAGCATGTGCCTAAATGATGCATGAGATGGAATACCCTCATCTCATCAGGTTGCAACTAAATAGAACCCAATTATAACATATAAACAACACACAACAAGTGCGTCACCCAACGGTGAAAATGAAATCAACTATAAAATTTGCAAAATCAGAATAATTTAAAGAAACGAGGTAGACTGGATTTTCTCTGTACAAGAGTTAGCTACTCCCGGGCACAACTTATTACCAACTACCATGTACGTCCTATCCCTGACTAAGTATCCAAACAATAATTCAAAGAAAAGAACTCCTCTGATACCACTTTGTAACGTCCCGGATCCGGAAGCCACTCAACGGGTGACCCAAACCCAGTTGGTCACATGACCTCAAGCGCATCTCCCCAAACACCAGAGGCTGCCAACTAGCAGCGAGGGCCTAGGTCTGATAGTGGGGAAACTATTCCCTCATTTTTCAAAGTGTAGTGTAACGGAAAAGATCATAACATACAACAGCGGAAGTAGTAAACAACATATAATTGAAGTGGACAACTGTGGAAAAGAGAACCAACAGTCATATATATAAAGATCCAGCATGTCACTAATTCTATGAAAACAACCAGAACAGGATACACTACAATACAATACAATACAACTCAAAGTATGAGGTACAAAAAAACAAAACAAAGTAGAGTAAACAGAACACAACAGCATCACAAGCCTATGCTCGGTCCCATGCTCTCCTACTCCACTGCTAAAATCATGTACCTATATAGGGAACCTTTCCCCGGTCTATACCTATAGAAATATAGTTTATTTGGGCTGAAGACATGACCCAAAAAGGGTGTGAGAAATAAATCCCAGTAGGCACCCACCAAAGGCCCGTGCCCAACTGTCAGTGAAAATGTGCAACAACAGTGTGCAGTAGTAAATACAATAAACTAAACAGTACTCAAAAGTAACTAACTTTACCAGTTACATTTCCATTTTAATATTCATTTAACCATTCCAATACCGTGCTTTAACTTTCCAGGTATAACATATGAAAACACCATGGTGAATATTCATGATCAAACTATCCTCAGACATACCATCCTTACCCTTAGGTAACCAGAATTGAAACCCGTAGGTGATTTCCCACATGAAAAATGAATATTGCCAACATGAATATAAAGTTTCGCCCATAGGAACAGAATCTACTGCCCATAGGCATAACGAATATTTCCCTCAGGCTAAAAGAACCACTGTCCTCAAGCTAAACGGAACACTTCCCTCAGGCTAAGAAAGTAACCGGTCTGATCCCAACACATATACAAGAAATTTATATACAAATTCCAGTCAAGGCAAATGAAATGCACAATATAATCATGCCATACCCTCAGGTATCCTAGCCAAAAGGCTAAACAGAGGAAAGCACCCCTGGGGTGGTCCTGGATCCAAGTAGTGATCCCAAACAGCAGATTAAACTTATCATTAGATTATCTTCACAATTCTAGATATCTTTTCAGAAAAGGCCTCATCTATATGACATCCCAAACATGGGTTCTTAGCACAACGGTACACAAAAACACACAACAGTTATAATTTAAACACCAGACCACCTAACTCGATCGCCCCTGATTAGTATACATGAACGACACCTCCTAAAACAAACGAGAACAGTGTGGATTTGAGATGAACATAATCCTGTTCAAACTCAAATAAATTTCCCTCAGGAAATAATTGGTAAGAAGGGCTCTAGGAGAAGTAAGAGATTACTCGTGCGGTTCCAAGGAGATCGAAGGCGTAGGAATCGGTTTCCCAGTGTGCGGTCGGGAGATCCTCCAAGCTCCGACCGTCTCTCCCGCTCTCCTCTGGCGTTCTATGCTTCCTCTGTAAACAATGGAGGCTACTGCCCGTTAAAAAAAACAAACTACATGGCGTGTACTCGCAAGTACATAGTGTGTACTTTTCTCATTTAACTATTCCTCTAGAGGCTACTTTTTCACCACCGAACTGTTCACTTGTCGACATGAGCACACAACGTGTATTCCCGATTACACGGTGTGTACTATCGCTCCGCTAGAGGATGCCTCCACCACCTTATTATTCACCTGCCGACTAAATACACGGTGTGTAAATACCCTATATATGGCATGTAGTCAGTTTTTTACACCCTTCATTTCCGACAGGCCTACACGCCCTGTGTACCCATCCCACACGGCCCAAGTACACAACGTGTGGAAAAGTACACGACCTGTAGTCACAAAATTTGATATTTTTCACCAATTTCCTTATTTTCTCAAAAACACTTAAGGAAAAAGGAAAATAAGAAACCCGTACCTCAAGAATAAGAACTAGGTTCTTACAGTGAGACCCAATGTTTACCACAAGGCAGCCCCAATGTTGTTCACCAAAAAGGTGGATTAGAGCTTGAGGTTATGTGTGGACTATCGAAACCTGAGCTAGGTGATTGTGATGAATAAGTATACACTATCGAGGATCAATGAACTCTTTGATAATTTGAGAGGGATGAGATGGTTCTTGAATATTTACCTCAGGCCAGATTATCACCAGCTATGAGTACGATATGAGGATATACCAAAGAGAACATTACGATGTCTCTACGATCACTATGAGTGATTGGTGATGCCATTCGGCATGAAAAAATCCTCAATAGTGTTCATGGGACTCATGAAATGGATATTTAAACCTTTATTATATTGGTTTATGGTGGTATTCATCGATGAAATCCTAGTTTACTCAGCGTCCAAGGAGAAGTATGTGAGGTACTTAAGGATGGTCCTAGACACACTCAAAGAGAACCAGCTTTATTGAAAGCTCTCTAAGTGTCAGTTTTGGATTCAAGAGATCTACTTTCTAGGAAAAATCATCTCATAGGAAAAATTATTAGTCAAACCAATGAATATTGAGGTGGTACTTACTTGGGATCCACCCAATAGTGTTACTAAGGTGTGGAGTTTCCTTGGATTAGTAGGGTACTATTGAAGGTTTGTATCTGATTTATCCAAAGTGACAGAAGCCTTAAAATCTTTGACCCAAAAGGGGAATCATTTAATGTGGATGAAAAGGTTCCAAAATTGCATTCAAGAGTTGAGACATAGGATGACGAGTTCTCCCATATTGATATTACTAGAGCAGTGTATCGAGTACGTAGTGTTCTGTGATGCATCAGGGACTGGGTTTGGTTGTGTTTTGATGCATATATAGGAAGTAATTTCCAATAGTTCATGTTATTTGAGACCATATGATTAGAACTATGTGACCTCTGATCTTGATCTAGCAGTGGTAGTCTTTACATTGAAGATGTGGCGACACTACCTGATGGGAAAGTGATTTATCGTATACTCTAACCACAAGATTCACAAGTATATCTTCTCTCAAAATGATATTAAATTAATATAGAGGTGATGGATATAGTTCCTCCAGGATTATGAATTTGAGATTATATATACTCTTGGGATGGGGAACATGGTGGAAGACACTCTCAATAGGAGATCTTGTTCTCAGTTGTGGGCCGAGGTGTCAGAGTTGTTAACCTTGTTACAATTTACCATAGTGGATAAGGATGGCACTTCATATATCCAGTCAATGTTTGTTACACCACTAATTTTACAGTGTGTTAGGGATGTTCAGCATGGAGATACCCATTGTGAGAACTTTATTAATTAGATATCCACTAGACATGCTCTTAATGGAGATTATTAAGGTGGGGAGCATGCTATCCTTTCCAGAGGATGGATGATGGTACCTTTGATGTTGCAGGAGGAGGTGATTCTAGAGTTTCAGACATCCCCTTTTATGGTACATCTAGGTGTATAAAATATGTACCCAGATTTTCAATATCAGTTTTGATGTTTGGGCATAAAATTTCGTGTTGTACAGTTTGTCTCTCGATGCTTCACTTGTCAGCAACTGAAGGCTAAGCACCAGGTTCTAGTGGGTTTGGATCAAACCCTAGAGGTTCCAGAGTGGAAGTGGGATGGGATATCCATGAAATTTGTGATGGTGTTACTATGTACATCCATGGGACAAGATTCCATCTGGGTGATCATAGACTGACTCACAAAGTCATCCCACTTTCTAGCTATTCTAGAGCAGAGTTCTGTAGAGAGCTTGGGGCGCCTCTATGTGAAGGAGATATTCCATCACCATGGAGTTCCCTCAATGATTTTTTCAGACCATGACATTTGATTTAATTCATGATTATGGAAAGGATTGTAGGGGGCCTTTGGGGCTCAGTTGTTCTTGATCACTACGTTTCATGCCCAGATTGGTGGCCAGATAAAGCGGACCATTCAGGTCTTAGAGGACATGTTATGAGATTGCGTGTTGGATTTTGGCTATAATTGTGAGGATCATATACATTTAGTGAATTTTTCATAAAATATCATCTATCATTGAACCATTGGTATGGAACTATTCAAGGACTTATATGAGAGATCCTACAATTCACCACTTTGTTAGAGTGATCGAGGAGAGTTGAAAATCATGGGCCCAGAGTTGGTGTAAGCTACTAAAGAAAAGGTGAAGATCATACAGGAGTGGATGAAGACTACATAAAGTCATCATAAGTCTTATGAATACCGATGAATGAGACCTATGGAGTTTGAGGAGGGAGACTATGTGTGCCTGAGGGTGTCATATAAATGTAGATTATAGAGATTTGGCCACAAAGGCAAGTAATCTATAAGATTAATTAACCTTTTCTAGATACTACATAGAATTGGAAAAGTGGCGTACTTCTTAGCTCTACCGGCGTAGTTAGACCAGGTACATGACGCCTTCCAAATATCATAGATGAGGAGGTACATACATTAACCACCACATGTTATTAACTAAGGTGAGATGGAAATCAAGGATAGTTCCACCTTTATTGAGTACCCAGTGGAGATCTAGGATTGATAGGAGATGATCATTCATAGGTGATTAATTTTCTTAGTGTGTGTCCAGTGGAAACATGAGAATCTTTAGGAGATCACCCAGGAGATAGAGTCCGAGATGCGATCCCAATACCCTCATCATTTTGAGTTAGTTTTTCTCTTTTTAGGATGAAAATCCCTAAGGTGGGGAGAATGTAACAACTCAAATTTTCCATGTATTATTTTTGGATATTATATAAAATATTTTCAAGATCAAGCACTGAGATGGTGCGTGATTCTGAGGCCCAGTGTTCCTGGGATAAATGTTTCAGATATATTAAATATATTAAGTATCATACCTGTGAATACTTCTTGAAAAAGTGGAATAAATCCTGATTGGGGGACCATATCATAAATCCTAGGGCACCATTGAGTTCAGAACATGAGTTTTACCCTAGGTGTGACATAGCCTTTGTCAGTGTGGGGTGTTTGTGAAAAATATTTTGTGAGTGAAAATGAATAAAATAAATAAATAAATAAATTTATTTTATTTATTTTTGACACATGAAAAAAGCTTTTATATATGTACGTTACTATATAAATGTCTTAGGTTTGGCCACTAAACCCTGGAGGCCTCGAGAGATTGTTGGAGAGAAATATTGGCGAACAATGAAGAATAAAGACCAGATCGAGGATCGTTGCACCAAAGGAGTTCATGTATCTCTTCAAAAACAAAAACACAGAACTATTATTCATCAATGATCAATCCAAAATCTAGTTATGATATTGATTTGTGATTTCCATCCCTTTCATTTATCTTAGTTAAAGGGATCAATTCCATGAACAGAATTGATTCATGCATTGATGGTAGATTTAATTGAGATGTGTTTATTTGTTCATTGTTTTGATTATACTATTCATATGTATATTTATTTGAAAATATATAGATTCCAAATGAACAAATTCCAAGGTTTGTTCCTCATGTTTTATGGATTATGGTTTTATCCGCTGTTTCTTTACATGTTCATTGTGGACATTTATTTTGGTCTGTGGTTTCATTAATACTTGGTATTCAATCATTGTGTGACCATTATTTGGTGTGAAGGATAAATAAAATGGTTAAGGTTCATGATTGAGAGTGTGATTTAGTTGAAGTGATAGTGGAAGTTGATAGAAGGTTGATCAGGGATTTTCGGTTTTTGTTTTTCCCGGTTTTGATGCGCAGTGACAGATTGGATCGACATATAATTTTTTGAGAAGATCAAGGAAAATAATTCAATGAGTGGTCGATGTTGAGGTTGGAAAAAAATAATATCCACATGTTTTAGTTAGGTTGGAAGATTCCAAAAAATAAAGAAGGATGCAGAAGAGATACCGATGGATCTGGAAAACCCCACAATATACAATTTGTATTTTGGGATTACATGTCGTGTGAGACCCCTGACTGCGATGTTAGAATTTCCACTAGAGTTAAATATCACATTCCATTTGACCTTTACCTAGTATCTTAGTGTGTACCTTGGAGGGTACCTAGACACGACTAGGAGTAAACGGGCTCGACCACTCTATGTACTCAGACACAAACACATCCAGGTGTACATGAGCATGAAGTGGTACATGAGCATGGCTAGGCGACATGGGAAGGGTGATGAGAAATATCTACACACTGTTTAATTTATATCTATGTTGTTTATATATATATTTATATGAAATTTGAGGCGTTACTACATGGGAGGACTAGGTGATAGTTAGACACGCAATGCACCCCAAGTACACACCATGTACCCCCATTGGAGGTGTTTGTATCCCTTTATTTCTTTAGACTAGACCAGTCTTGATTGAGTGTGTTCCTTCAATACATTAACTGGAGGGTACAATGTGGTATTACATCCATATCTCAGGATTGTGATCCCCTCTAGAGGATGAGGCTCAGATAGAGTTTGTGGAGTCCCTCCTTGGGACCAGAGTGTGACCCTCTATCATATTATAACCTAGGTGGATTTTGTGGAATCAACATGACCTACTTGAGTAGGGAATTGATACTCCATCTAGTATGTTGTATCAGAAGAGTTCATGGTATTATTGGCATGTGATCCCTTGCATAGCAGGTTGATCCATATTGAATTCGTGATGTCCCCCAGCAATCTTGGGTGTGACCCCTATCTGAGTATTAGGTTCTTTAGAGACTAGTGAGCTTTTTTGGGTGGGGCCCAATGATCTTGAACTCTTGGATGAGTGTATATAATTATGGAATGGCTCATGGATTGGATTATCCTAGAATTATCCTTTCTTAAAGTATAATCCTGTGGCTAGTAGTTTGTTGTGACTGCTTGATGGCGCATTATCCTTCCTGAGTATATCTGGATTCTTCTCTTATTTCTATTCTATACTGTATTATAATTATGATCTGAATATTATTGATGATTCATGTTTAGTGTTTTTGGGGTTTCTTACTAGGTATTGTTATACTCACCCCTACATGGGCTCTACCCACATGTGTCGTGTCTTATTCAGATGTCGTCTCTTCTAAAAGTGTCCTAGGAGGACAAAGAGTGGGAAGATCATAGCTTGAGATTGATATACTAAGGTGTTTTTTGGGTGATTTAATTTGATAATATTCCTTTAACTTAGATAATTCTATAATATTTATATTTTTTTGTTGGTATTGTATTTTTCTATTTTTCTCTTTTAGTACTTTACTATCGTACTTTCTTTGTGGGATCATAGATGTATGCATGCATTTGTTTCAATTATTTTATATTTCATTATTGTGTAGGGTTAGAGATGTGTGTGTGTGCACAAGTACGTTATGATAATGACTCTAATTTGTGGGATATTCCTACTCAGTGATAGTCACCAGTCCCTAGCCTATTAGAGGTGGGATTTGGGTAGTCACGAGTCAGCCCTCGGTTGGTCAGGCCATAACTAGTAGAATCAAAATCAAACAATTGACCAATATCCTCTCCAATTCTTAAAATATTATTCAAATTTCTTTATCCATGTGAATGTAACCCCTTTACATGTATGATTGATTAACGGGTAATCTAATTGGTATTTTTTTGACCAAAATTCCGATAGAAACTTTCCAAACAAATGAAAATACATACCTCAATTTCATTCTATAAGGTACTGTGTTTCTTGAGTTATAAATTTCAAAATGAAAATTGAATTTTTGATTAATGGATAGGTTAAATATTGATTAGATTCTAAGAAGTGATATTTTAAGGTTGAGCTACCTCTATATAATGTTTTTAGATTTGAATTAGGCTTGGATTATTGCTCTAAGGTATCGAGAGTGTCACGTGGGTTCGAAACCAAGATTAGAGTTTTGTAAAATTACAACATAGGGTGTATGGTTGGTGTAAGGTTAGTGATGACCTTACAACCTAACCATGCATCCCATTTCATATAGTCAGACGGTTTGAGATACCATGTGGAAGGGTAGGGGAGACCATGTGAGGGGTCTGAAATTTGTTGCAGATAGTCGCATGGTTAGCGTATGATATGCTAATCTATGCATTGAAACCGTGCGAGGTGGAGGGGTCAATATAGTTCCAACTGCACAGTTGGTACATGGGTTGGAAAATCATTCATCCAAACAATGTAGCCCATTAAAAAGGTTTAATTACCCTTTTCCAATGTAATTCTTAAGGGTGAATCCCCCTCTTTCCTTCCCCTTTCTCTCTAACATGAGATAGGTGGCACCCTCATCTCCGTCCTCTCTTCAAACTCCATCGGGGGGGGGGGGGGGGGAGTTTCAATTGAATTTTATGGTATGATTTTCCCTCTGGTAAGATTCCTAGTCCTCCTCCTATCTTAGTTCTTGATTCATGGTTTCCCTGGTTAGGGTTTTCAATCCTGATTCTATTAGACCATGGTGGAATTATATACTGGTTATAGGGATTTTACTCTACCTAGGAAGGGGATGACCAGAGAGGAGATCTACACTTTGCTGTATGCTATTTCATCAAGGTATGTTTCCATGGTGAATTTCTAAAGCTTTAAATCCTAAATCAAATTATTTTAATAAGTTTTTTGACACCATTGGTTAGGGCCTTTCTTGGGAACATTTTTAGGGATACATGATAGACCTTCTGTATGTGGTTTCTTAAATTTATATCCAACAGTGAGCACTCGATGAGTTTTATCCTGTTACGACTACTTGGATTTTATCTTAAAATTAATTTTTTAATGTTGTAATTGATACTTTTTGGACTATAATTGAGTTTTCAACTATCAATTAGGATCATAGAAGCTAATACATATTGGATCGAACATCAACTAGATTGGATGGAGATTCCAAGAGTTTTTTATAAATATAAAGTTTCTTAAAGGTAGGTGGTCTATCTAACCTGACCTTTTAGTATTTATGCATGTTTATGATATAATGTGTATTCTTGATATCACCATATTAGAGATTCCTATTATTCAATTCATTAAATGTATTGTTTAATGAATTAATTGGATAATTATAGTGGATTAACACTAGAGGTCACTAATAACCCCTATGCGCTAACCTCATGCTTTAGCTAGTAGTGTCTAAAAATTATCCCTTGAGACATCGAGTAGCCTTTGTAACTCTTAGAGGATGATACTACACTAGGTAAGGCATTTCATTTTTATATAGGACTGGGTGGAGGAACCTTAGGCATACTAGAAATGGGTTGGGTGTGTAGACCGTCCTAGAGAGAATGTGGTACTGACTTAGAGGATCCCAAGAGGAATAACTATGATTATGTATGGACCTCAAGGATCTTGAGTAGGATGCCTCTTTGGTGTATTAATCCAGTGGAACCTAGTGGGTAACCTAGTGGTTAACCAACCTAGTCTTAGTGTGTATGGGTTTGGGTAAATATGGTAGTGGGTGTCACTTATAACACATACCAAAGTTGCAAGCCCGGGAGGCTATGGAAATAGTGGAAGGTCTAGGCATTTGACCATCATCACCCTTTTATTTATTCATTAACTTAGTTATTATTTATTGATCTATGATTTACATAGGTGATTCCTAGTTTGTGACTGATGGGCCTAATGTTTTGTGAAAAATTTCATGGATACCCATACATAATTATCATGATCTAGCTTCTGAGCCTTTTATTTGATTATTATACTATTGGGATGCTCAAATGTACTTCCTATGATCTGGTTATTTATATGACTTGATTGATATTTTAGGTAAGACCATAGGTACTTCCATGGATCTATCTTATGATCCTTACTTGACCATGGTGTTGGACATGATTCTCCCCATGATTGATTTGAGATACTCTAGATGATTAGATTACACTCTCCTCGAGTGACACCTAGGCTTCATGCTAAGGTTGGGTGGACACGCCATTACTATACTCGTTGGACTTTTCTAGGAGTGGGTTGCTAATCCATTTATTAAATGAATACTGATCATATATTTGGACCTGAAGATAATTCCTCACATATGGCCTAAGGGTCGTTCCCCTTAGGGATTATCTGAGTCGCGATGTCATGACTGCCTACGGACTGAGACCTAGGGACTAGACACCATAATGGATTTACATGGATTGATTAATATGAGATCCATGTTAGATATCATTTATAAGATATATATAAATTACTTGGAATGATTCATTATACTTATTAGAGGTGATTATGGGAAAACCTAGGGTTATGATAAGTATCCCTCTGTGGGGACGTAGCTTGCTCAGTGAAATTTATGGAACTGGTCAAAGCAGGTACCATCAATCTAGATTATGAACATAAGGATCAACATAATTATACATGTATTGAGTGTTATAACATCCATATCAATTCGTTATTCATAGAATATAAAGACGATCAGGATTACAGACCCAAGGATTGGTTGTGGTTTGATTCATTCCACTTTTCACCTTACTCATTTATATATTTATGCATATATATTTATGGGAATATAAATATACACATATAAATATATATACATGATGAAACCTTATTCCATTTGTGTCTCATCTACGTTGATCACTTTCCTTGATCATGCCTTGTATGACTTTTTCTTTTAGTCTATTTTCAGTAGTTTTCGTTATTATTATTATTATTATTATCCTGATGAGTATCTCACATTTACATACACTACATATTATTGGCTATGTACGGGACTGCATTAGTGGATCCCTACTGAGTTTCTTACTCATACCCTACTTTAGCTGACATTGCACTAGGGTACCGAAAAAGACGTTCACTTGGTTGTAGGAACAAGATGGGCTGAGGCCTGGGATTAATCAAGTAGGATGGATCAAATATGTATATAGAGATCAGGTATGTGGTTCATCTCAGTGTATGTGGTAGAGCCTTGTACTTTTGTTTTTATTTCCTTTATGTATTCTTGTATATGTGATTGTCCTAGTGGGTGATTAGTGTTGTATGTATGACATCTCCATTATAGCCTTCACTTCATTCCATTTATTATTACAACATCCTCCTCTTTCAGTTTATTTATTGTTTCTACACTTTGATTATTACTGTTATGGATGATGTTTTGTTACTTATGCTATTTTCTTACTATTATATGAGGGTATAGTCTCCCCACTATCACACCCTAGGTATAAGGACCTGGCCTTATTAAATTACATAATCTTGAATTTAGTAAAGAAATCACTTAATTTCATATTGAGGATATTTTAAAGTTTAGATCTTTATATAATTGGAACATAATACATTCATAACATTACACATTAATAGAGAGTGGATACCATAAAAACAATATTCATTTCTTCCAAAATATAAAACTTTTCGAATAAAACATGATTTCTTTGAAAATTATTCAAACATTTAACTTGTATTACTTATTTGTCTTAAACATCCTTATAACCTATGAAAATCATTTAAAAACTTGGGATGAGAACAAAAATCTCAGTAAGGGATATAAAAAGAAGGAAAGAACACATTAGTTTATGAATACTTGTAACGTATGAAATAATTTTCAAAAGACATACTTGTCACCCATATATAATTACTTTGTGAAACAAAAGATTTCCACAAGACTCCCACAAAACATAAGAACATAAATATAACCATAAAGTTATATTGGGAAATTACTTACATAATCTTTTAACCCTCTTGTCTACCTTATAATTTGTAACCCTCACAGCTAGCTTACAATTTGTGTAACCATCACAGTTACACTTGGAGTAACCATACGGCCAACCTCCAACATACACATACCCAATGAATTGGAGGTAAATATAGTTACAAAAATTCGTAAAAAAAATTCCAAAGAACCAAAATACAATCATACAATATGAATAATTTCATAAAAACATTGCTTTTTAATTTTGTAAAACAGAATTTTAAAAGAGGATTTTAAAAGAAAATCCCCTTAAAAATATCATATAATTGAAGTGAAACTTAATAGAGTGGATGAAATATGTATATACACTGAAAATAACCATAATTAAACATAATATAAACAAAATTCATCACACAATATAATTTTAATACCACATAAATAATGAAGTAGAAGGTTAACCCAAAGAATGGAAATCGGGTTAAGAATTCCCTTACCTTGGGTTTTTCTTACTTCAAACTCATTTAAAACTCAAGTATAATGGTTAAAAGAGTGTTATTAATATATTATAGAAACATATTAATCTTTATAATACCTTATATGATCATTTTATTACATCATTTTACCCTTTAATTGTTAGTATCTGGTTCCTTGCATTGTTTTGGGTGCATTCTTTACATGATTTCCATGACCAGTTCATGATGAATATTCTTGTCGATTGGAAGTGAAACTTCAAAATTTTAATGGAATGGTATTTAAATATTTCCAGAACCATAAATTCTACCATTTATCATTTTTAATTCTGACATGATGATGATTCATAAGTTAGAACATTATTGATATTTGTTTAGGTCATTTTGGCGATTCTTCAATCGTAAAGAACTCATTTTGTTTTATAAATTAATAACATGTGTACAAAATGATTACAGAACTTTATATAATATATAATACATAAATTATATTCTTGTTAAAATATAAAAATGGTTTCATGACCATTATTTAAGGAAGTAAAAGAAATTGAAATCACATCATCCATGATGTGGGTAAATTGACACATCACAGATGTTGTTTTAATTTCTTGAATAAGTGGGAGAGGAGAAGAGGTGTAATGGTGAGTCTTACATAAACATGTTGAAATCCAGAACATGTAAGATACTGGATCATTCATGCATCTTGGATAAGGGGAAGTGAGTAAAGAAGAAGAATAGAAAAGTAAATGAAAAGAAAAGAGAGAAAACAAAAGAGGATGTTTACCTCTTGATCTTTTATCCTTGAGAACCTTCTTAAGGCCTTTTGATTTTGGCCTTTTGGTGAGACCAGAATCTCTAGGACGTGGGGAAGATCCTTGGAAGGATTATTTGAAAGAACTTAGGTAAGGACCAAGGGTTGAGAAGTGTGGGAGGAAGAGGGGAATGAGGGTGGTTTTTATAGTGGAGGAGAGGAGGTATTTTACATCATTTTAATCATTATTATAATATTTTTGCTCAAGACTATGAATAGTCTTAATTCATGTGACCCCAAATAGTAATAATGGAATTCGAGTTCTAACAAAATGCGATTAAATCACTTATTATGTCATAAATAGTGCATTTAACTGATAATTTGAATATGCGGTATTTTACTATATTTCACTATTCATCAAAAAAATCAAGAATTTCAGAAAAATAAAAAAAATCACCCAAACCATTTTTCGATGTGTATAATTCAAAAATAAACTCAATTTTTTGAAAATAATTTTCAAAATATTATTAATTCAATTTTTTTAAAAAATAATACTTTATTCACAAATTAACAATTTTAATTATATAACTGCTTTTATATCACATTGAAAAATTAACCAAGATGTAATTATCTTAAAGCCTTAATAAAATAAAATAATAATACAATTTATTATTCATTAGGGTGATATTACTATTCATAAGGGTATGTTACTATTCACCCAAAATCAAGTTAGTCTTATCAAAATCCAAATAACTTACTGATGACAATTGTAGATGACCGTTTTTTGAAATTCAAAACATAGAAGTGTAAATATTATGTTTAAATATAGTTATAAATATCTACTTAAAACAAAGTTTCACACATTCCAATTTATTTTTAAAAAATTGTGGCATTACATTATCCCCACCTTCTTGAAATTATATCCTCACAATTTTATTTACTTATTAAACAAGTGAGGATACCTTTCCGTCATAGCATTTTCATAATCCCATGTTACTTTTTCAACCATGTGGTTTCTACACAAAACCTTTACCTAGTGGATTATCTTATTCCGCAATACTTGTTCCCTTCGATCAAGAATCTGAACTGGTTTCTCTTCATAAGAAATGTTCTCTTCCAGCAGAACTGCTTCTGGGCTCAAGACATGAGATAAATCCGGCACATACTTTCTCAACATCAAAACATAAAAAACACTGTGTACCTAAGATAAATTTGGAGGAAAATCTACTCTTTATGAAACTAGTCCAAATTTCTCCAGAATTTCATAAGTCATAATGAATCGTGGACTTATCTTTCCTTTCTTACCAAAATTCATATAACTTTCCATGGTGAGATTCTAAGAAAAACATGATCACCTACCTCAAAATAAAGGTCTTTCCTCTTATTGTATGCATAACTTTTCTGCCTGCTCTGAGCCATCCTCATGTGTTGCTAGATCATCTTTACTTTCTCAACCACTTCCTCTACTAATTATGGTCTCATAAACTTCCTTTCCATGAATTCATCCAAAAAAGCTGGAGTTCTACACTGCTTCCCATACAATTTATCGAAAGGTGACATCTGTATGCTATAATGAAAACTGTTATAATAAGAAAACTCAACTAAAGAAAGATGTTGATCCCAAATTCCCTTGCAGTCCATTGAATAAGATCGATGCATATCCTTGAAAGTCTGAATAATTTATTCTGACTAGTCATCTGATTGAGGATGAAAATATGTACTGAAATTTAATTCTGTGCCCAATGACTTTTGAAGGCCCTTCCAAAAATTAGAAGTCAACCTGAGATCTTGGTTAGATACAATGGAAAGAGAAACTCCATGTAACCTGAAAATCTATTTGAGGCACAATCGAGAAAGCTGATCCAAATACATTATATCTCGAATAGAAAGAAAATATGAAAATTTATTCATCCGATCAACAATAACCCAAATCACATTGTTACTTTGAGAATTCTTTGGTAGTCCCATAAAAAATTCGATGGATACATTCTCCCATTTTCACTCTGGCACTGGAAAAGGCTGAAGTATCCCCTTCGATAACTATCACTCTACTTTAACCTATTGGCATGTCAAACATTTCATGGCAAAATCAGAAATATCTCTTTTCATTCCATCCCACCAATAATACTCTTGAAGATCTCTGTACATTTTAGTACTTCCAGGATGAACTGAAAATGGAGAACTATGAGCTTCACACAAAAATTCTTTCTTCAACTGGGAATCACAAGGCATACACAACCTTTTTCCAAATCTTAAAACACAATCTTTATCAAGGTTAAATTCTAGAAACTCACCCATTTTCACCAATTCTACCTTTTTCTGTAGCTCACGGTCTTCCTTCTACACTTTCTTAATTCTGTCTGATAATGATGACTGTACTGAAACCTGAAATAAAATAGATGTATTTCCTGCACCAATAACTTCTAATCCAAAATTCATCAAATCATTATTCAAGGGATAATGTTCAAAATTTAATATGGTTAATGATGCATGATGTTTTTGACTCAAGGAATCTGCCACTTTGTTTGTTCTTCCTAGATAGTAATTGATCATGAAATCATAATCCTTTACCATTTCAAGCCATCTTCTCTGCCTCATGTTTAAATCCTTCTGATTGAATATATACTTTATACTTTTATGGTCAGTATATATTTGACATTTAGATCCATATAAATGATGCCTCCAAGTTTTCAAAGAAAAAACCACAGCTTCCCATTCCAGATCATGCATGGGATAATTTAACTCATGAGGTTTTAGTTTTCCTAAAGCATAATCAATTACCTAATCATTGTACATCATAACACAACCAAGTCCATTCAATGAAGCATCAATCAAGATGAAAAACTCACCATTTCGGGAAGGCAAGGCCAAAACTGAAGACTTCACCAATCTATTCTTCAGTTCCTGAAAAAAACATCACATTCTTTTTTCTAAATAAATTCAACCCCTTTTCGCATTATCTTAGTTAGCAGGATAGATAACCGTGCAATTTTTTTAACAAACCGTTAGTAATAATCTAATAATCCAATAAAACTATGAATTTCTGTAACATTTGTGGGTTCTGGGCATTCATCAACCACTTTTTTTGGTAGGATCAACTGTTATTCCATTATTATTTACAATGTTCCCAAGAAAAGAAATTTGTTGCAACCAAAAATCACACTTGCTAAATTTTTCATATAGATTATTTTCCTTTAAAGTTTTTAAAACAACCCTTAGATGTTTTTCATGCTCATCTTTATTATTAGAAAATACCAGAATGTCATTAATAAACACAACCAGAAACTTATCCATGAACTCATGAAATGTTCTATTCATAAGATTAATGAATACAATAGGTTCATCAGTTAACCCAAACGACATAACAAAAAATTCATAATTCCCACATCTAGAACAAAAATCTATTTTCAGGATGTCATCCTCCTTTAACTTCAACTAATGGTATCTAGATCTCAAGTCAATCTTGGAAAAGTACTGATCTCCTTGGAGATGATCAAACAAGTCATCGATATGAGGCAAATGATACTTGTTTTTAATAGTGATGTTATTAGGGGCTCTATAATCAATGAAAATTCTTATGGAACTGACTTTATTTTAAAGAAAGAAACTAGGAGCACCCCATGGTGAAGTGATAGGATGAATGAATCCTTTATCAAAAAATCCTACAACTGATTTTTCAATTCAATAAGTTCCACTTAATTCATTATATATGGGGGTTTTGAAATTGGCTTATCATCAGGAACTAATTCAATTATGATTTTGAATTCCCGATTAGTTATAACACTGGGTAACTCATCAGGAAAACATCAAGGTATTCATTTACCACTGGCACATCATTAATCTGAACAGTTCCCTTATTTTCAACAATGTGAGAAAGATAAAATTCATTTACATATTTAAACAGTTTCCCATATTCTTGAAATGTTATCAATTTTATGGGTTCATTCTTGTATACAAATTGAAACTCTTTCTAAAAAACAACTTCTTTATCACTACAATAAATATTAGCATGATAAATAAAAAGCCAATCCATTCCCTAAATAAAATCAAAATATACTAAGGAAAAAACAAAAAGGTTTTCAGGTAAAGTATTTCCACAAACCATAATAGAAATATTCTTATAACTACTCTTTTCTATAATGTTCCCCCCTGGTGTTTTAATAATAAGTTCTGGTCTCATTTCTTTAGGTGATATTTCCAATTTACTAGAAAATTCCTCAGAAATAAAGGAATGTGTAGACCCTGTATCAAACAAAACTTTATAAAAATATGAGTAAAAAAACAAGGTACCTGATACAACTTCATTGGATGGCCCGACATCTGCTGACATAGTAGTGAAGGATCCCACTACAACTTTCTATTTATAGTCCGTCTTCTTTAGATCATTCGGATCTCTCTTTGGGTAGGCATTTGAATAATGACCAATCTCACCACATTTAAAACCATTAACATTTTTCTTATCAGGATTAGTATTAGGATCATTTTCATTACAATCTCAATCCATATGTCTAAACTTACCACATCGAAAACACTTCCCAGTTTTGCTAAGGCAATCCCCAAGGTGCTTTTTTCCACACTTTTCACAAACTGGAAACTGGAATTTCTTACCATCATATTTCTTTGGTTGATTCTTAACCATCACTTGACATATGGAACTCTTCTTCTCCTTGTTTTCAAAATGAATGTGATCATCAAAAAACTCCACCTCTACCCTCTCAGCACATCAGAAGACTTTCTCATAACTTTTGAATTCATAGGAGACCAACACACTTCGATACCTTGGCTTCAATCTTGAGTAAAAGAGGCTAATTTTGCTATCAAGATCCAGAATAAAATTTGGAGTATACGTCACTAGTTGAGTGAAGTTTTCTTTATACACAACCACTGAATATTTCTCCGTTTGATTCAATTCAAGTAATTTCTTCTCCATCCTAATTCACCCCACCTTAGGAAAATATTTTTCCAAGGAAAGGCTTTTAAATTCATCCCACTCTAAGGCGTCAATCTCATATATATCCCTAATATTTTTGACCATTTACCACCACTGATCATCCTCACCTTCAAAATGATAAATGAAAAGACTTAAATTTTTATTATTTGAACGTCCCATTACATCGAATATCTTTTCAAGAGATTTAATCCATCCTTCAGCTGATAATGGGTTAGAAGATCCGTTGAAAGCAAGAGGGTGTTACCTCAAAAAATGTTCCACTATTGTCATGTTCTGTTGTGGTAACTCTAGTAGTTCTCTTTCATAGATGCCACCACCATTTATTTCTTGGGTTCTTTGATACATTACTATCACAAACTGCTCAGTTCCAATCCCTACCATTATGGGCTGCAGATTTGGAAGGATATAATTCTGTCGGTGCCTCTCCTCCTCTACTTCTCTGTTTCTTTTGTGGAAAACATTATGAAAAAACATATCTTAGACGAAGAAACATGGTAATATTTAAATGCTATAACATTTAAAATTAATAATAGAGTAAAAATCACTGATTGTATTCTATTAATATCACCCTAACCCCTGAAGTTATCTAAACCATCCTCTGATACCAACTATAAGGACCCGACCTTATTACATTACATAATCTTTAATTTATTCAAGAAATAACTTCCTTTTATATTGAGGATCTTTTAAAGTTTATATCTTTAGAGAATTAGAACATAATATATTCATAACATTACACATTAATATAGAGTGGATACCATAAAAACAATATTCATTTCTTCCAAAATATAAAACTTTTCAAATAAAACATGATTTCTTTTACAATTCTTCAAAAATTTAACTTGGATTCCTTATTTGTCTTAAAAATCCTTATAACCTATTAAAATAATTTAAAAACATGGGATGAGCACAAAAAGCTCATTAAGGGATATAAAAATAAGGAAAGAACACATTAGTCCATGAATACTTGTAACACATGAAATCATTTTGAAAAGACATACTTGTCACCCATATATACTAACTTTGTGAAACATGGGATTTACACAAGACTCCCACAAAAAATAAGAACATAAATATAACCATAAATCTATCTTAGGAAATTACTTACATAATCTTGTAACCCTATTGTCTACCTTATAATTTGTAACCCTCATGGCTACCTTACAATTTGTGTAACCATCGCAGTTACACTTGGAGTAACCATACGACTGAAATCCAACTTACACATACCCAATGCATTTGTGAGAGATATAGGTACCACCCTTCATCATAAACAATTCCCAAGAACCATAACCCAATCATACAATATTAATAGTTTCATAAAAACATTTCTTTTAAATTTTGTAAAACAAAATTTTAAAAGAGGATTTTAAAAGAAAACCCCCTTACAAATATCATATAATTGAATTGAAACATAATAGAGTGAATAGAATATGTATATAAACTATAAATACACATAATTAAACATAATATAAACAAAATTCATCACATAATTGAATTTTAATACCACATAAATAATGAAGTAGAAGGTTAACCCAAAGAATGGAAATTGGGTTAAGAATTCCCTTACCTTGGATTTATCTTACTTCAAAATCATTTAAAACTCCTGAATAATGGTTAAAATAGTGTGATTAATATCTTATAGAAACATATTAATCTTTATAATACCTTATATGATCATTTAATTACATCATTTCACCCTTTAATTGTTAGTATTTTGTTCCTTTCATTGATTTGGGTGCGTTCTTTACATGATTTCCATGATCGGTTCATGATGAATATTCTTGTCGATTGGAAGTGAAAATCTAGAATTGTAATGGAATGATATTTTTATATTTATAGAACCATAAATTATACCATTTATCATTTTTAATTCTGACATGAGGATGATTCATAAGTTAGAACATTATTGATATTTGTTTAGGTCATTTTGGCGATTCTTCAATCGTAAAGAAATCATTTTGTTTTTTAAATTAATAGCATATGTACAAAATGATTACAGAACCTTATATAAGATATAATACATAAATTATATTCTGTTTCAACCATAAATACGGTTTCATGACTAGTATTTAAGGAAGTAAAAAAATTGAAATCACATCATCCACGATGTGGGTAAATCGACACATCAGTGATAATGTTTTAATTTCTTGAATAAGTGGGAGAGGAGAATGAGTATAACGGTGAGTCTTCCATAAAAATGACGAAATCAAAAATATGTAAGATACAAGATCATTCATACCTCTTGTATTAGGGTAAGTGAGTAAATAAGAAGAATATAAAATGAAATGAAAATAAAAGAAAGAAAACAAAAGAGGATGTTTACCTCTTGATCTTTTCTCTTTGAGATCCTTCTTAAGGCCTTTTGGTTTTGGAATTTTGGTGAGAACAGAAGCTCTAGGACGTGGGGAAGAGCCCTGGGAAAATTATTGGTCAGAACTTAGGTAAGGATCAAGGCTTGAGAGGTGTGGGAGGAAGAGGGGAATGGGGGTGGTATTTATAGTGGAGGAGAGGAGGTATTTTATATTATTTTAATAATTATCATAATATTTTTTCTCAAGACTATGAATAGTCTTAATTAATGTGACCCCAAACAGTAATAATAGAATTTGGGTTTGAACCAAGTGGTATTACATCAATTATGATGTAATAAATAGTGTATTTAACTGATAATTTGAATATACGGTATTTAACCCTATTTCACTATTCATAAAAAATTCAAGAATTTCAGAAAAATCCCAAAAATTCACCCTAACCATTTTTTGACATGTATAATTCAGAAAAAAACTCTATTTTTTGAAAATAATTTTCTAAATATTATTAATTTTATTTTTAAATAAAATCATACTTTATTCAGAAATTAACAATTTTAATTCTATAACTACTTTTATATCACATTGAAAAATCAACCAATATGTCATTTTATTAAAGAGTTAAAAAAAAAAAATAATAATACAATTTAATATTCATTAGGGTCATATTACTATTCATATTACTATTCACCAAAAATCAAGTTGGTCCTATCAGACTTCAAATAACTTACCGATCACAATTATAGATGACTGTTTTTTCAAATTCAAAATATAGAAGTGGGAAAATTATATTTAAAGGATAGTTATAAATATCTACTTAAAAAAAGTTTCATTCATTCCAATTTATTTTTGAAAACTTGTGGTGTTACACTAGGCCCTCATTACTATTTTAAATACTTTAGTGTATGAAGAGTCGCACTTAATGCCTTGTGGAGAACTGGCTTGGGGCACCAGATTAGTGGAATCTAGGTCAAGATGTTAAAAATTGGTATCAAATACGTTCCTTTTCTATGATATTACTTTTTGGGATATATTAGACATGAGTATTAGGAATGTTTCAAAATATGTTATGGATATCAGAATGGTGAGTTGAGAACAATTATTACAGTAAGAATTCTAGGTTTCTAGGGTTACGTTCTTGATATGAGATGTTATAGTTTTATACAACTTTTTCTTTGAGCGATGCACATGTTGGTGTGGAGTTTATGATTTAATATGAATTATAGTTCTCAGACCATTTGAAAGTGACTATTGATGGATTTTTATCTCTTGGTTATTGGTTAGAGACCATTGACTAATTTTTCTTCTTTTCTAACAAAGGAAAGATGCGTCTCATGAATCATATTTTGGCATGTAGGGTCAAAATATTATATGATTTCTAGTGTGTGATTTCATTTATGATAAATAATAATTTTTTAAAGCGTCTACAATAACCAAAATGGTGTTTTACCATATAGGTTATTTCTAGAATTATACTCAATTATAGCAACATGTATATATATTTTCTTATGATGTTAGGTCATGTGGATCTATAATGAGATACTCGATAATGAGGCTGATGACTTAGTACTCATGCATGGGAGGAGAAGTAACCCTAGTCTTTCGATGTGACACATGGTTCCTAGTGATGGAACCCTTGTGGGATGTCGTTTCTTAGGTTTGTTTATTTAAAGTGTTAGTAACAACCTATATGGTATTTTCCCTTATAATTAGAATGATATTATACTCAACTGAATCATGATAGTGATATAAAATGGATCATTAAGATAATGTTGTGAACATACTATTAACCCTTGTAGGTCAACTTCGTTAGTTAATACTTTTATTTGAGGTTATCTAGTTGGGTTATTGAGGGTTATGTCTATAAGTGCTTCAACATTTATAATGAATGAGGACCTTGAGGGGGTACTATCATATATGGATTCCTAGTGAGATCCGGTTCATCATTCTTTTCTTTCTATTGCGACCCTCCAAGGAAAAGTACCTTATAAGGGTTATTAGAGAGGATCTAGGCCCTCATAGGATGATGTTTATAGGTTTTGACCCTCATAGGTCAATGTTATCATTACCTCCCTTAGAGAGGGTTGAAATGTGTATTAGATGCATTGAGTTGAGATGGGTGTGCAGATGACGCCCCATGAGATGTGACCTTAGAGAGGTTGTAATTTTGGGCTATGTGGGCAGACCCAGTTACGCAGTTATGATACTTGATTGATAGGGATAGGTGGGAGACCTAGAGGACCTTAGTTGTGAATCAGACCCTTGTAGGTCAATGTTTAGTTTGATCAAGGAAACCCTGTGAGAGGGGTTTTCTCAGGTTTATGGATTCTTTTTAAGGTAGTGATCTTAGTTATATTCTCATGTAGAGAATGATGCATGTAGGTGCTCAAAATTTTCAATATAGTCATGGTGATACCTTTCGTTTTTGAGAAGGTACCTATAGTTCTTATGTATCGAGACTAGATTTGATGGGTATGACTGTTTGGGTGCTTGACCTTATTAAATATTGATTATATGGTTGTCAGCATGGTTAGAGAACAAGTATACGCCCATGATTGGAATGATTCTATGTGGTGGGGAGATGTGGAATGAAATGTGGCACATGTGAGGTGCCTAATTATGAATAGGAGTTCCAAGGGATATCCTGGAATGTTAACACTAAAGTGATGTGTAGAATGGTTAGCTTGAACTTGTTGATGAATGACTCATGGGATAATGAGTTGAGTGAAGATGATCAAGTGCTATAGGATTTTACACCCACCACATAAGATGTTTTTGGTACTCATCAGATACACGTGGTACCATTTAAATCATAAAGTTGTGAGCAACTGTGTGCGAGATGAGGACTGATGGTTTAAAATAAATACTACAGTCTTGGTTGCCCAAAATTTGTGACTTAAATGAGGAATGTTTCTCCATAGAAGATGAAATGTCAAGAATAAATTAGGTTATAGGAGGAAATTGACCCATGGTTGGACCTAGACACACATTGTTAGAATATGTGGTTTTTGGAGTTGGATAAGGAAATTGCATCCTCTTTAGTTATGATCATGGATCAGAAGAGAAATATGCACCTATCAATGGAATATTAGTGTACTCCTAGATAGAGACAATCATTCCCAATATCATGACATTGTCCTGAGTATGTTGAGAGTGCGTTAGCTACATGCTGAGCTACCTATGTATATTTTGTGGTTAGATGAAAGATTCCTGGAAAGTAAACTCAAGGAGTGGTTTAAAAGTAAGACATATGGTGCATAGTACACCATTGCTCGTTTGAGGGTGGTGTCCCTCATATTTTTTTGAATTTTAAAAAGTGTCATGGAAACTATTCTCATGAAGTGGTAATTATTTGGGGGCGACATTTCTTCTAACATTCAGGATGAGTGGGTTCTAATCCATGCCAGTTTTATGTTTGGGTGGGATAAGGCATAGGCTATGGGAATTGGGTTTAATTTTCATTATAGAAACAACAAGGATTCTCCTAAGGTGGGGAGCAAGATACTAGTTACTGGTGTGCGAACCTCATGGGAGAATGCTCATGGGATCTTGATACCGGTCATTAGATGGCCATTTTTGATATCTTATTCCATAAAATAAATGGATTAAAGTATAGAAATATTTCTCGATACTTTCTAGGTATAAATTCAAATATGGAATTGGGTGATGTCTGAGTGTTGGCATTAATCCCAGAGTATCTTGTGATGGTCCAATGGTTTTGGATTGAGTATTCTGTAAGTGATTATGTTATAACATATTAATAGTTTTTTAATAGAGTATGGTTCGAATAATAAGTATCACTGAAATTTGGTTACATGATTTGGAGATCATGTTCAAAATGATATCGGTATGCCTTGGGATAAAAGAATTAGATCGGTTTTTAGTGACATGTGAGTTGCGGAAGCCAAGCATTTTCAAGAATAGTTGGTCAAAGGAAGTTCGACTTGGGTTATTTCATATAATTTAATGTGGTTAGTATGGAAATGTTTTGAGTATACCATTGGGATGAGATGAGTGTAGACTAGAGGTCAGACTGGGCTTTTCAAGGAAAAGAGGGTGTGACTAGATTGAGCTTGATAGAATGGAATTCAACCATTAGGTAAAATTGAGGACCATGAGTAGTGACCTCATTTGTGATTAGGTTCAGCATGTTGAGAAACATTTCATAATAATCATTAGGACATTAGGGAAATTTATATTTTGCAAATGATGATGTTGGTAGTATGGTGTCTCAGAATTGGCCTTTGAATAGCAAGAACCTATAGTGGGGAGCACCATAGGATGCTTGATAAATCATATGATAATGTGATCATGGTTCAGATTGACAGGTTCAAGAAAGTGTAATCCTAATGTTTTCACAGTGCCTGCAATTATTGGCTTGAATCTTTGGTGAGATGAGTATTGTATGTTAAAGAGGCGATTAAAGGAACGTTGGGAACTCAGAAATGGAACTTGGACATTTAAACATAAATCACAAACCTATTAGGCTGGGTTATTAATTATTAATACTTCTAGGGCTTCTTGGTGATGAGAGGTTTTAAGGTGGAGAGGTTTTAAGGCCCTATATTTTTCAAGTTGGAAATTTCAGAAGGAAAAATAGAATTTTTGATTATTGGATGGGTAAAATCTTGATCAGAGATTTGGAATATAATTTTAAAGGTTTGGCTGACTCTAAATATTGTTTTAAGAAATTTAACGAGTCTTTGATTGTATTTTATATGTTTTGGAATAGTCTTGGGGGTTTGGGACCTGATATTGTAGTTTTAGAAAAGTGCAGCATATGGTGCATAGTTGGCATATAGTTAGTGCTAACCATGAATCCTAACCATGTTCCCAGTTTTTATAGGCACACAGTTTGAAAAACTATGCAGAGGATTAGGGGAGACTATGTGAGGGGTATAAAATCTGTTGCATACACGTCGCACAGTTGTGGCATGATCTATTAAACTATGTGCTATAACCATGCAAGGTGGATGGGTCAAGATGGGGCCAACCACATGGTTGGTGCATGATTTGGAAAAACGTGCAGCCAAATAGTGTGTAACTTTAAAAGGGTGAAACAACCCTTTTTAACCTATGATACTTAAGCGAGAATCTACCTCTTTTATTCTCCTTTCTCTCCCGTGCGACCCATGTTTCTCTATTCTCTCATTACTCTCTTCAAACCCCATCAAGGGGGTGTTTCAATGGACTTTCATAGAATTTTAAGGTATGATTTTTCCTCCATTAATCTTTCTAAGTATCCTCCTCTCATCATTCTTGATTCTTGGTTTCCCCAATTAGGGTTTCAATCCCAATTCCATTGGATCATGGTGGAATCAAATACTAGTGACAGGTCTTTTACTTTTCCTAATAAGATAATGACCCAAGAGGTTGTCTTGACTTCACTGTGTTCCGTTTCATTGAGGTATGCCACTATAGTAAATTTCTAAATCTTTAAAGACTAAATAAAATTGTTTTAATAAGTGTGTTGACATTATTGGTTAGGTCCTTTCTCAATAATGGTGTTGGGGATACCCGATAGACCTTCTGAACATGGTTGCTAAAATTTATATCAAACAACGAGCACTTAGTAAGTTATCACCTATGATACCTTTTTGGATTTTATATTATAATTAATTTTTTAATTTTTTAATTGATATATTTTAAATATAGTTGAGTTTTCCACTATCAAGTAGGATTTTGGAAGCCAATATGGCTTAGATCAATCACCAGTGAGCTTGGATGGAGCCACCAAGAGCTTTATATAAATGTAAAGATTCTTAAAGGTAGATGGTCTTTCATTCCTATACTTACAATATTTATGCATGTTTATGGTATTATGTGTATCATTAATCTCAACCATAATGGAAACAACTCTTGTTCAACTTATTCAATGGATTTTTTAATGAATTAATTGAATTATTGTAGTGGATGAACACCAAGGGTCACTAACAACCCTTGTACTATAGCCTCATGATTAAGCCCATAGCAGCCGAGACATATCCCTCGAGACATCAAGTAGCCTCCAAAGATTACGAGATGTGATACTATGCTTGGTAAGTAATGTTATCCTTTATATAGGCCTAGGTGGAAAAACCTTAGGTAGACTAAAACTGGGTTGGGTTTATAGACCATCCAAGAGAGACCATGCGTGGTATTGAATTATAAGATCCCAAGAGAAATAACTCTACTTATGTATGGACCTTGATGATCCCAATTATGATACCGATTTTCTGTATTGATCTAGGGGACCCCAGTGGGTACCCTAGTGGTTGAAAAACCCTGACATAGTTCATATGGGTTTGGGTAGATATGGAAGTGGGTTTCAGCTAGAACCTGTACCTAACTTGTAACGCCCCGACCCCAGTTACCCAGAGTCGGTGCATTACTTCGTAACATTGGAATGATCACAAGAAAGATCAAATCTCGAAAGACCGATTGGTTTAGTAGCCTTGGAAACACTAGATATATTCATAAGTTTTACATTACATCATTAAACGAAAAACTACTACAACTACATATTGTCTCCATAATCCACACTCATATCCCCACATAATATCCCTGCAGGTCATTCATAACTTACTTCTTCACTTCCTGGGAAAAATAAAACATAGAAAAGGGGTGAGCTCAAATGCCCAGTAAGGATAACAATATAGTGGAAATTTTCATAAATAAGAATAAACTTTTAAGGAAATGTATAACTAAAACAAAAGCCTTTCAAACATGAACTTTCAACATGGTATGGCATAAATAAAATGAAATAATGCCATTTATTTACTCACATGGATATTCTACTAATCGAATAATCACATGCAAAAATCAATAACCACTTTCATAATGTTGGAATGCATAATGCCAGACTATCATAACCACATAGTCAAGGCCTCGTGCCAAGACTACAAATAATATTTTGTCAAGGCCTTGTGCCAAGACACTAGTTTGTCTCATGAGACCTACCGATGCATCGAGGAGCTATAGCGGGCTCCACCCGTCACTTATTAAGTCCAATGCATTCCCATATGAAAATGTTTAAACATAACATAAACATTCGTATTAAAACTAGCATACGAAATGTCAATAATTTCACCATAAACTATGAATGGTATAAAAATAGCACATCCACAGTCAAACATATCACAAAACCTTTAATACAATATAGAAGTTTTGTATCATAATAAATCAACTTCAAATAAGAGTAAAATCCATAAAAGGATGCTGACATAGATGAAATCAAAACTATTTGAGAGAAATATCTCTTTTTTTTTTGAAATCATTTAAAAGTCACACATTTATAAAGGAAGTAATTAAAAAGAGAATTTTAAATCAAAGTGTCCCATACCACTTTGAAACTTTTGAAAGGAATTAACATTTTAAAAACATTCATGTCCATATAAATAAATCCTTAAAAACCATTTTGAAGACATGGACATTAAT
This sequence comes from Viscum album, assembly GCA_963277665.1. Taxonomy (NCBI): domain Eukaryota; kingdom Viridiplantae; phylum Streptophyta; class Magnoliopsida; order Santalales; family Viscaceae; genus Viscum; species Viscum album. The sequence goes on along the minus strand of OY728165.1, from coordinate 1,888,779,888 downwards.
TAAATCTTTAAAACATTTAAAATTCTGATTTTGATAAAGAGTACCCTTCCAAAATTCTTAAAATATTCATTTTGAAATAATTTAAAAGTCACATAATTATAAAATAAAACATTTACTTTGAAAATATCCTTGTAAGATTGTAAGGGAATCTTTTAAAATTTTATAACGGCGGTAAATAGCCGCAGCCGCCGTATAAGTTAAAAGAACATTCTTACCTTAATTTTGTCGAAAAGGATAAAAATCACCTTGTTTGGAAAACGATGGAAAGATTCATTTATAAACCTCTTATAAATATTCAAACAAGGGTATAAATGAATTTAACTCATATCTTAGTAAATAGTAAAAATGTTTTGAAATTCATTTTTAAGAAACATGGATGTGGATGATAAAGAGATCCCAGTAGATTATTACGTATAAAAAACCTTGGATAATGAAGAGGTTGTAAAGTAAACCCTTACCTTGTACTTTTCCTTGGTTGGGGTAGGTTAACCTCCTGTATAATGGTGAAATAGTTGTTATTAAATTATACAAGAATCATATATAATAATATGATATCATATATGATCTTTTAACATTGATTTGTTAATAATATCTTAGAATTATCGTCGTTTCGGGAGTTAACTTACTCATTTTCTTTTATATGTTTTGTTACATAAGCCATGGTTTTTGTATCTTATTCATATACAGAATGATATCTAGTCCTTAAACATCATTTTTAAATCATCAAATGATAATTATACTTTAATGGATACGATGGAGAATGAATCTCATCGCGTTCGTGGAGACGGTAGTCCGTACGTACGCACGAGCGACAATATCATTCTTTTGATATTAAAATAATATATAAATGGATGGTATATCATATATACAGAATAATTAATATGTTATATTTATTATTTACATGAGTTACACATCATTATTATACCCATCCAAATAATATTAAATTGAATAACAATTACACCACGACGTGGAGACGGTAGTCCGTACGTACGCACGTATGGTGACATGTTATTCAAAGGGTGGATAGAATACTGAATATGGTTGTACCATATTTATAATAACATCACAGTATATGTGAGATACTGGAGTTATTATTTTAGAATGGTAAGAACAAAGGAAGAAGAAGTGGAAGAAGAAATGAATTTGGAGAAGGGTGGTGAAATCATTACCTCTTCTTCGGGTTCTTTCTTTTGATTTGATCAAAAGGGCTCCTTAGGTTGGCTTTCTGATCAAACTAAGGCCTCTAGGTTGTAGTGAGGGATGTTGGGAGAGTATTTGGGCAGAGTTTGGCCGAACCAAAAGGCTTTAGAGGTGTGAAGAAATGAGAAGGAGGAGTGCCCTTTTATAAGAGGGGTGAGGGGCACCTTTGGAAAAGCTAGAAATATTAATTTATAATAAATTCATATTCGGTTTCTAATGGCTCAAAAGTTGACTATTCAAAGGTTAAGGTGGGGCTAGGTCGAAAAACACTCAACCAATAGAATTTAGACAGGTTTGGGTACTTATATTAACCTTATCTTTAAGTATTAACTCTAAGTTAATTAGTTTCACTTTTACAATGTCTCTTTGCATTTTTATATAATATGGTTAATAAACTTACTATATACATCCAAGCGACACCCAAGTGGTACATTAATGATGAAACTATCATTATATAAGTCTCTTGGCCGAACCTTAGATTTTTAGGAATTTAATATCAATTAATAATATAATATTTGTTTTAAGAACTCTTTTATGTCAATTTTGACACTATTCAATAGTTGATTTTTTTGAAACTCATAACAGATTGATTACTTCGAACAAAGTCAATTAAATCAATCCTAATATATCATATTATCCTATAAAATTAGTTTAATTCATTAAAAGTTTCATGTTATATTTATTTGGGTATTTATAATATCAATTATTTTAATTTTTCACTATTTTAGTAATTACTGCATCATCATTGTGTCATATATAAAATAAATTATTTAATATCTAAAAATTATAAGTAAAATATCATTATGTAGGAAATCTTTTTATCTTTCTAATGAATATTTATAATCTAAAATCCAACTTATATAACCCTATGTAACAATTGTTTTTCTAAAAGATATATGCTTGTGTCATTTTTGTATTCATTTTAACTTAATTAAAATAAAGTGTCATTATCACTTACAAGTGGATCCATGGGGTCCCAAAATTGACACAAAGATGCCCATGGTCGAACATGTATCAACCAATAGGGTTAAGATACGTTTTAGGGTAATTTAGTATTATTATAATATTATTTTTTTAACCCTTATTTACCGGATTTACCCTTAACCATGGTAAATAAAATATTACCGCAGTAATTATTCAAAATGTCTAAAAATAAAAGTTACCTATTTACACAATTTAAACATCCTGATTCCAAATATGGAATCCATTTTTCTAAATTCAAAACACAGAAGTGGCATAAATTAATTTAAAATTAATTCCCGCTGTCAAAACAAAAAGCGTGTTTTTAAGAGATAATAACTATCAAAAGATTGACACTTGTTTATGTTCGGTTTAATTGTAAAATTATGTCCAATGACCAACATTATATTAAATAGTAAAAATATATTATAAATATACTTTAAAACCACTCAAATTCATAATTTATTACTATTAATTATTTTGATTAAAAAAGTTGTTTTTAATTAAAATTTAGTAATTTTCACTATTCATCAAAATATGAAAGTTATCCGAAAAGTACCAAAATTTCACCTTAGGCTAAATTTGATATTCCGAATCAAAAAATGAAGTCCATTTTAAAATATAAAATATATATAACTTCAAAAAGTAGGTATTACTATTCATAACAGCTAGTTTGATTGGTTACGGTGTGTTAGAACTCGAAGTTGCGTACAACACACGCTACTGTTTTATTCAAAGGAAAGCGTACCGTGGAAGCTTGGGATGTTTCATTTTAAATTTTTTGATGTCTCCATTTAGTCAAAAAGTTTAAAATATTGTATTTAAAAAGGTTTCACTATCAAAAGTTGATAAAAGTGCAATACTGAAAATGAATCTGTTCTTGCATTATGACTAAGAAACTCATAATATGGATTCTAAAATTATAAGGATTATATAAAGTTAAAAATGTAGTTAATGCTATTCATGACCTCTTTTAATGGCTTTTTTTTGGTAAGTCATGGTGCAATTGAACTCGGTGTTGCGTGTAGTGCAAGTTATTGAATTATTTTGAAGAAATAACACACTATGAAATCTTGGGGTGTTACATTCTCCCCTCCTTCAATAAATTGCGTCCTCGCAATTTGAAATTGTTCTTCGAAAATAAAAGGTTGAAAATAGATAATATATTTGTGGGAAAACCCACATCGGAAATTGGGTTACTAAAATTTAGTCTTAATATGAGGAAAAGAGAAATGAAAGGGTCACCACCAAATTATGATCTTGATTAGGAGAACATTGGTGGCAATTAGAGACATAAAATCGGAGGAAAAACGTAAATATTTATAGGTAGTGATTGAGGTCATCAATCACAAACAAGTGTATAATTGAGGTCCTTAAACTCATCAATCTATGATGATTTGAAGTACCATCGGTTCAACAAAATATAGGGTATTGGGATAACACATTTTTGACGTTTCAAAATATCTTAGTTGAAATCCCACATCGAAAAATGAATTAATGAGGCCTCTATTTAAAATAAAGAGTGGAAAGTATGAAGATTACCGAAAATAACACATACTAGGGTTCCATGTAAGAAAATATGGATATGGAGGAGAAATCTAACCATCAATTATCTGATGGAGAGTGGTAGAGAACATGGCTATGAAAAGGCCAACAATCCAAAAGCCATAAATTAGTGATGATTTAAGGTACCATCTAGGAAAACATTTTTGTTCTTAGTTGCTTTTCTTAATATTGAGGAATTTATTTATGAGATTGGCTAAGATCATAAGGAGATATACTTACTTTAAAATTATAGTTTTATCCATTAATAAATTTCTACCACAAACTCATCTTTCACTCTAAAAGATAATAGAATGTAAAAAAAATTCTATTTACACTATTCGTATAGGGTTCCAAAATAAACGAATTTATAATTCATCTACAAGATCTTTTAATAAAAACTACATTATTTAATCTAGGACATCTCGTGGGCCAGTGGTAGGTGATACACCCTTGTCGCCCTTCAGTTGCGGGTTCAAGTCTCACAGCTTTGCCGGACACGACGGGTTGCCGCCCGACCTCCGGGTTGTCCTTTTATGGCAATCCAAAATAATCCAAACTAGAACTATCCAAAATACTTCTATCCAAACTCACAGTCCAACATTTATAAGTAAGGTAAACATAATGTAGAACCTTTTTACCCCGTAATAGCATATGAATACCTTCATCATGTATTCTTTTAATACACCGAAACATCCTGAATTACCATATTCCTTATTGATTACATTCATGCTCCCTTATTCCATATAGAAAGCTGGATATACTTCATTAATCCAAAAATGTTTTAAACCCCAACAATGATGGAATATACAAATCATTAATCATTTCCAGGGTAGTCAAGAATATCCAATATAATTTATCCAAAATAATCACATATTATTCCAAAATCACTACCTCAGTATCAAAACTATATTCTCTCAACCATATATTTTCCAAAAAATTTATCCTGCTATTGAGTCACTTTTCTTTGTTCCACACAATCTCAAGTCCTTAATGAAATAGTACTGCAGTACAATCCTTATATACACCATAATTATTATAACAAGTACATTGTTGATACAACAATCAATTGACATAATCAACATAAGAACTCTAATCATTCCTCTTCATCTGTGGTAGTATCATAACTTGATTATTATCCAATAACATCATTTGCGGCATAGTCTGATGACTGGGACATAGGTTCGCATAGTGTCCAAACTCCTTGTAAATGAAGCATTGTACATTTAAAACCATTTTCTTACCCTTGCAGTCACGTACTTTGTGCCCTTTTCCTCCACACTTATAACAAACTCCCATTCCTTTCAGGCAAGTTCCAGGGTGTTTCTTTCCACAGTTACCACATATGGGAAAATTATTCTTTTCCCTCTTCCCTATATCCATCTTTCTCTCTTCCATCCTTTTCTTCCCTTTCTTCCCTTCAAAGACATAGGACTCAGTAAACTCTTTACTTATCTTATCAACACATGATATTATTTCTTCATATGATGATAATACATGGGAGACTATTTCTCTTATCAATTCTAGCTTAAGTCCATGAAAGATATGATCCTTCCTTCTCTTTGGATCATGTGCATTTCTGGAGTTCTCATTCCTTCTACTAGGCGCCATTTCTAAACAATGGCATAAACTAGATCAGTTTATGAATCAAAATACATAATCCCATACTTATAAAACACCTAACATAAATTGAACTATTTATGGATATAATCCATAATCATAAAAATGTCCCCTTTGAGGATGTATATACTCATAAACCCTTCATAATGATTTGTAAAGAAAATGAGAGTTATCCTAAGCATATCCCCCGGGAGTGTCGTAACCAAGAGTGCAGCAAGGCCCGTTGTCGTGCACCAGTTCCCGTTCGAGTCTAGATCAAAGCGGTGTTTTCGGGTTTTACCCCTAGGTACATATGTGCCAGAGCCGCCTCTACCTGCTCATATCCAGACAGGGATGTATTGCTTGGAAAACTCACAAAATCTCTACAATACCAAAATTCTAGGAAGTTCTTCTATACTAATCCTCAAAGTTCATCTTAGGTCTACGTGCTCTAATCAGAGTTTATCTAAATCTAGCTTCCAAGGTTTGTACTAAACTTCCTCTGATACCAACTGTAACGCCCCGACCCCAGTTACCCAGAGTCGGTGCATTACTTCATAACATTGGCATGATCACAAGAAAGATCAAATCTCGAAAGACCGATTGGTTTAGTAGCCTTGGAAACACTAGATATATTCATAAGTTTTACATTACATCATTAAACGAAAAACTACTACAACTACATATTGTCTCCATAATCCACACTCATATCCCCACATAATATCCCCGCAGGTCATTCATAACTTACTTCTTCACTTCCTGGGAAAAATAAAACATAGAAAAGGGGTGAGCTCAAATGCCCAGTAAGGATAACAATATAGCGGAAATTTTCATAAATAACAATAAACTTTTAAGGAAATGTATAACTAAAACAAAAGCCTTTCAAACATGAACTTTCAACATGGTATGGCATAAATAAAATGAAATAATGCCATTTACTTACTCACATGGATATTCTACTAATCGAATAATCACATGCAAAAATCAATAACCACTTTCATAATGTTGGAATGCATAATGCCAGACTATCATAACCACATAGTCAAGGCCTCGTGCCAAGACTACAAATAATATTTTGTCAAGGCCTTGTGCCAAGACACTAGTTTGTCTCATGAGACCTACCGATGCATCGAGGAGCTATAGCGGGCTCCACCCGTCACTTATTAAGTCCAATGCATTCCCATATGAAAAGGTTTAAACATAACATAAACATTCGTATTAAAACTAGCATACGAAATGTCAATAATTTCACCATAAACTATGAATGGTATAAAAATAGCACATCCACAGTCAAACATATCACAAAACCTTTAATACAATATAGAAGTTTTGTATCATAATAAATCAACTTCAAATAAGAGTAAAATCCATAAAAGGATGTTGACATAGATGAAATCAAAACTATTTGAGAGAAATATCTCTTTTTTTTTGAAATCATTTAAAAGTCACACATTTATAAAGGAAGTAATTAAAAAGAGAATTTTAAATCAAAGTGTCCCATACCACTTTGAAACTTTTGAAAGGAATTAACATTTTAAAAACATTCATGTCCATATAAATAAATCCTTAAAAACCATTTTGAAGACATGGACATTAATTAAATCTTTAAAACATTTAAAATTCTGATTTTGATAAAGAGTACCCTTCCAAAATTCTTAAAATATTCATTTTGAAATAATTTAAAAGTCACATAATTATAAAATAAAACATTTACTTTGAAAATATCCTTGTAAGATTGTAAGGGAATCTTTTAAAATTTTATAACGGCGGTAAATAGCCGCAGCCGCCGTATAAGTTAAAAGAACATTCTTACCTTAATTTTGTCGAAAAGGATAAAAATCACCTTGTTTGGAAAACGATGGAAAGATTCATTTATAAACCTCTTATAAATATTCAAACAAGGGTATAAATGAATTTAACTCATATCTTAGTAAATAGTAAAAATGTTTTGAAATTCATTTTTAAGAAACATGGATGTGGATGATAAAGAGATCCCAGTAGATTATTACGTATAAAAAACCTTGGATAATGAAGAGGTTGTAAAGTAAACCCTTACCTTGTACTTTTCCTTGGTTGGGGTAGGTTAACCTCCTGTATAATGGTGAAATAGTTGTTATTAAATTATACAATAATCATATATAATAATATGATATCATATATGATCTTTTAACATTGATTTGTTAATAATATCTTAGAATTATCGTCGTTTCGGGAGTTAACTTACTCATTTTCTTTTATATGTTTTGTTACATAAGCCATGGTTGTTGTATATTATTCATATACATAATGATATCTAGTCCTTAAACATCATTTTTAAATCATCAAATGATAATTATACTTTAATGGATACGATGGAGAATGAATCTCATCGCGTTCGTGGAGACGGTAGTCCGTACGTACGCACGAGCGACAATATCATTATTTTGATATTAAAATAATATATAAATGGATGGTATATCATATATACAGAATCATTAATATGTTATATTTATTATTTACATGAGTTACACATCATTATTATACCCATCCAAATAATATTAAATTGAATAACAATTACACCACGACGTGGAGACGGTAGTCCGTACGTACGCACGTATGGTGACATGTTATTCAAAGGGTGGATAGAATACTGAATATGGTTGTACCATATTTATAATAACATCACAGTATATGTGAGATACTGGAGTTATTATTTTAGAATGGTAAGAACAAAGGAAGAAGAAGTGGAAGAAGAAATGAATTTGGAGAAGGGTGGTGAAATCATTACCTCTTCTTCGGGTTCTTCCTTTTGATTTGATCAAAAGGGATCCTTAGGTTGGCTTTCTGATCAAACTAAGGCCTCTAGGTTGTAGTGAGGGATGTTGGGAGAGTATTTGGGCAGAGTTTGGCCGAACCAAAAGGCTTTAGAGGTGTGAAGAAATGAGAAGGAGGAGTGCCCTTTTATAAGAGGGGTGAGGGGCACCTTTGGAAAAGCTAGAAATATTAATTTATAATAAATTCATATTCGGTTTCTAATGGCTCCAAAGTTGACTATTCAAAGGTTAAGGTGGGGCTAGGTCGAAAAACACTCAACCAATAGAATTTAGACAGGTTTGGGTACTTATATTAACCTTATCTTTAAGTATTAACTCTAAGTTAATTAGTTTCACTTTTACAATGTCTCTTTTCATTTTTATATAATATGGTTAATAAACTTACTATATACATCCAAGAGACACCCAAGTGGTACATTAATGATGAACCTATCATGATATAAGTCTCTTGGCCGAACCTTAGATTTTTAGGAATTTAATATCAATTAATAATATAATATTTGTTTTAAGAACTCTTTTATGTCAATTTTGACACTATTCAATAGTTGATTTTTTTGAAACTCATAACAGATTGATTACTTCGAACAAAGTCAATTAAATCAATCCTAATATATCATATTATCCTAGAAAATTAGTTTAATTCATTAAAAGTTTCATGTTATATTTATTTGGGTATTTATAATATCAATTATTTTAATTTTTCACTATTTTAGTAATTACTGCATCATCATTGTGTCATAAATAAAATAAATTATTTAATGTCTAAAAATTATAAATAAAATATAATTATGTAGGAAATCTTTTTAGATTTCTAATGAATATTTATAATCTAAAATCCAACTTATATAACCCTATGTAACAATTGTTTTGCTAAAAGATATATGCTTGTGTCATTTTTGTATTCATTTTAACTTAATTAAAATAAAGTGTCATTATCACTTACAAGTGGATCCATGGGGTCCCAAAATTGACACAAAGATGCCCATGGTCGAACATGTATCAACCAATAGGGTTAAGACACGTTTTAGGGTAATTTAGTATTATTATAATATTATTTTTTTAACCCTTATTTACCGGATTTACCCTTAACCATGGTAAATAAAATATTCACCGCAGTAATTATTCAAAATGTCTAAAAATAAAAGTTACCTATTTACACAATTTGAACATCCTGATTCCAAATATGGAATCCATTTTTCTAAATTCAAAACACAGAAGTGGCAGAAATTAATTTAAAATTAATTCCCGCTGTCAAAACAAAAAGCGTGTTTTTAAGAGATAATAACTATCAAAAGATTGACACTTGTTTATGTTCGGTTTAATTGTAAAATTATTTCCAATGACCAAAATTATATTAAATAGTAAAAATATATTATAAATATACTTTAAAACCACTCAAATTCATAATTTATTACTATTAATTATTTTGATTAAAAAAGTTGTTTTTAATTAAAATTTAGTAATTTTCACTATTCATCAAAATATGAAAGTTATCCGAAAAGTACCAAAATTTCACCTTAGGCTAAATTTGATATTCCGAATCCAAAAATGAAGTCCATTTTAAAATATAAAATATATATAACTTCAAAAAGTAGGTATTACTATTCATAACAGCTAGTTTGATTGGTTACGGTGTGTTAGAACTCGAAGTTGCGTACAACACACGCTACTGTTTTATTCAAAGGAAAGCGTACCGTGGAAGCTTGGGATGTTTCATTTTAAATTTTTTGATGTCTCCATTTAGTCAAAAAGTTTAAAATATTGTATTTAAAAAGGTTTCACTATCAAAAGTTGATAAAAGTGCAATACTGAAAATGAATCTGTTCTTGCATTATGACTAAGAAACTCATAATATGGATTCTAAAATTATAAGGATTATATAAAGTTAAAAATGTAGTTAATGCTATTCATGATCTCTTTTAATGGCTTTTTTTTGGTAAGTCATGGTGCAATTGAACTCGGTGTTGCGTGTAGTGCAAGTTATTGAATTATTTTGAAGAAATAACACACTATGAAATCTTGGGGTGTTACATAACTTGCAATCCCAAGAGGCTGTGACAGTAGTGGTGAGTTTAGGCATTCGAACACCCTAACTCTTTTATTCATGCTTTCACTTATTTATTATTGATGAAAATATTATTTCTAGAGGTTCTTTCTAGTTTTGGGCAGATGGCCCTGATGTGATGTAGTAAATTTTAGGGATGCCCAGACGTAATTACTAGGATTCAAATTCTGAGCCTCTTATTTGATTTCTATATTATTTGGATACTCATATATACTTCTTGAGACCTGACTATTGAGCCTACATTATTGATATTATAGGGATTTCCAGAGGCACTTCCTGGGATTCATATTATTATCCTTACATGACCACATTGTTGGTCATGACACTCCTCATTGTTTATTTGGGATACTCTCAAATATCCTTAAGTTATTCCTAGGATTCTCCCTAGGGTCGGGTGGATACATCATTACTATACTCAAAAATGTTTTCTAGAATTAAGCTGCTAATCCATTTATTGAATGGACACTGATCATGTACTTGGATCCTAAGATCATTCTGTATAGATCACATAAGGGTCACCCCCTTAGGGATTATCTGAGTCATGATGTTGTGACTGCCTATAAGATGAGACCTTAAGCTCAGAAATCAGATTGGATTTATGTGCCTTGAGTGGTATGATATCCTGCTCAAAGACCATTTAATATATGTACAAAAATTACATGTAATCCTTCATTATAGTGATTGGAGGAGAGAATAGTTGAACCTAGGGTTAGGACAAGTATCCCCCTATGGCTACATAGCTTGATTAAAGAAATTTATGATGATGGACAAAGAGGGTATCATCTATCATGATTATAGACCCAAGGATCAACTTAATTATACACAGCTTGAGTGCTAAGACATCCATCTCAACAACTTATTCATAATATGTCTAGACGATCGATATTATGGACCAAAGGATCAGCTACGATATGATTCATGTTACTTTTTACCTTGATCATATATATATTTATGTATTTATATATATGCATATATATATATATATATTTATAGGAATATATATATATATAAATATATATACATGATAATGTTAGAGTCAGTTACCTAGAACCAAATTCTATATTATTTATGATAACCTATATTCATGGTTTTTGAATATTAATAAATTCCTTATCACATCATGATTGTAATTATATGTGACAATGTATGTGATAATGTCTCATGATTAGCTTTCATACTAAAAGGTCATAGCAGTTCCCTGCTATGATGAGAACCCAAAAGTGCTATGACACTATTCTTAAATATATGCTCTATGGCCAGATGATATCAATCGAGGCACACAAATGACCCATGCTATCATGGGTGGAGACTCATAGGGATTTGAGTCACATTCTCATGGTGTATGCCCTTAGTAATATCCAGTAAGATATTACGAGAATGAGACCTGATAATGGGAAATCCACATTTATAAGTGTCATTGGATGTTCCTATATACGGATGCATGTATTTGTCTTTAGAGTTTAATATTATTATTAATGGATATTATGAGTCACATAATTTGATGTATTAATGAAAATTGTGACAAAAGATGTTCACGACGAGGTAGGACACATTGGGTGCATCACGAGTAATATTACATTAATGAATAATGAGAGAAAGGATTTATCCCTTACATTCTTTAACCGAAGATAATATCACAGGCCCTTTGATGGAAATGATATAACCTAAATAAATCCATAGCCATGGTGATCAATATGCAAGTTTTATTTTTGGAAATTCAATGAAATAGATATCGAGCATATAGTTTGATGTCACTGGCATGCTACCTGCTCGATTAAAGTTATTGTGATAAAGGGATTATATTACATGATAAGCATTTGTATGAGGTGACATGTCATTTTGACATAAAATTATTTCTCTATAGGTGCCTTGGAATATTCCTATATGCTAACCTTGGACTTTAGACTAATCCAACTAATGTCACTGAGAAAGAGGCCTAGAGGGTCACACACTAAGTGTATCCAGAATCTTAGTTAAATAATTTATTATTTAACAAGTTCAATAAATATTATTCATAGTCATGGTTTAATAATTATTCATGTATTCCTGATCACATTTATTCCATCTCTAGTTATTCAAGATAATATATTGTGAGTGGAATGATTAATAAATATTTATTTTCTATTTTGGTGAATATAATATTTACTTATTTATTAGTGAATAATGTCATGATATTTATTAAATAAATAAATAGTCATTATTCAAAGCCTGATAAATATCAAGGAGGATTGGCAGACCGAGTTTAAGGGTCTGGTGTGAAATAATAACATTAAATATTATTTTATTAAATAATATTTAATTTTAACTTGTAGGTTAATCACATGTTAGGAAATAATAATATTACTATTTTTATTTGACATGGGGTTTTTCTTGGATTAATGAAATAATTAAAGGCACTTGTGAAAATTATTTTATTATTACCCCAGTTAATTAAATGCCTGGTTATATTATTCTTTAATTTAGCCAAATACCTATCCAAACAAATCTTTTTACACAATGAATTAGAGAAAATATCTCAAGCCTAGAGAGTTCATCCCTCTCGAAGAATGATCTCAAGAACGAGAGAGATCCTCCTCCAGCAGTTTAAGGAGAATACTTTGGAAGCAGAGATACGTGGAACACGTGTGGATAACTGATAGAGGAATACTACAATTGGATTCTATAATGAAATGGCATCGCACTGCAGATCTGTGACCAAACACATCAATGAAGAAAGAATAAATTTAGAGGTAATTATTATTTAATTAAATTAATTATAAAAAACATGTTTTGATATACTATCTCTTGGTTCTGGGTTTTCTATCCCTTACTTGTTCTTTGATTCAATTCCATTGGTCACAACATTCTTCATTGGAATAGACCTCAGATTTAACATCAATAACATAAAAAAGAAAAATTGGGCACAGACCCTCCTGCACTTCCGCTGCGCCCAAAACCTATAAGTGGTATCAAAGTGGTCACATCATTGTTTATAATTATTTAGTTTTGTTGATGATTTACACATTCATAATTTAGTTTATAAGTTCATGTTAATCATTCTTTAAATCTTATTTGAGATATCAATTTATTCCTCAATTTTTTATCATAGATATAATAGAAATGATTAATTTTATGATTAAAATAAAATTGAGGAACTCATCCAGAGGTGCCAACGATTCTGACCGGATAACATAGGATTACATGCCTTGTAATTGGAATTACACACCGTGTACTCATGTTCAATGAAATGGGAGTTAATTCAGAAATTACCCAACCCATGTTCATTAATGACATGCAATGTAGTTAATTCTTAAACCATGTGTTGACTGGGATAGACTGGCACACGCTCAGCTTGACTTTATGCTGTGTGGCCCACTGAACATGGCGTGTAGTCCCTTCGGGTTAGGTCCAAGCTGTGTATTCCATACACGACCTACCTGACCGGTGAATGTGTAACACGAATTCAACATAGTGTGTGACCCATTGGACATGCCATGTACTCCAAGAGTTATGAAGTACGCCTCATGTACTGAGTCCCTCAACATGTACTTCAGTTACACAGTGAATAATGCACATGCCGTGTAGATCGGATCTACATGCCGTGTATGTTTACCAGTTACGCAGATTTAAAATTTATTATATTATGTAACCCTTGAGACATGCACTTGTGTGTGAGAATAAAGCTAGGACACACCATGTGATAGGCTTTGATATATATGTATATATAAATGTTTTATTAACATCTGCATAATATTTAATATTTTCACATCATGTATGAGCTGTATTATAGTTATTATTCTATGTACATGCTATATTTCACAAAGAATAAAGTGTATACAATTATAATACATATTGGTTAGTTTTGGATGGGTATTCACCATGTTACCTCCAAGGCACAAGTTATGTACACAATTAATTTTAAATGAATTTATAAATTTGTTTAAAATTATAAAAGATGTGAATCTCAAAAAAATTCAGAAACATTTTAAGATAAAATTATTGATTAATTAATGATAATAATTATTCTATTCAAGATTGATTTATCTTAAATAAAAACGATTAAATAATTGAATGCTAGTTTTATTAAATGCATAATTAATTGCATGCATGTGGATAATCATGAGCTAGACCAAACCATTATATGTGATTGGTTTCATTTTAATTTATTATTAAATTAATTTGTTGGCCTGTGTGCCTTCTCTCCTCATTAATTTATAGGGCCTGCGTGCCCATGGTTTATTTTAGTTAAACCCCCTTTTACCCATCACCTTCTTGTGAGTAAAAGCATATGTAATGGATGGAGCTCCTAAGATAGTGGAGGAGGTTCAAGTTAGGAGCCGAGGTGAAACCAATCTAAGGAGACACAAAGGTGGACAAGTGGAAAACTGTAAACATGAACCTTAAATGGTTCAAGGTGTTTCTCCCCTAGGTCAGCGGTTAGTTTATCAACCGCTAGATAAACTAACCATTTGAACAAGATCATGATAATTCCATTTATTTTATTTCTGTTAGTTGCATGGTTATTAATTATAGATTTTTTGTCACGATCACATAACTAATGAATTAAAAAGAATGCAAGACATAACAAAAATAAAATGGCTTATGTGTAAATATTATCTAAGACATGGTTAATCACTTAAGAATATCCCACTTATTATTAACAAGCATGTGAAAAGATAATAATTAGAAATTTACGCATAAAGGATAAAATCCCTCAATAAAATATTAAGTTGTATAACATTATATTAAATCTATTAGAATCGAACCATAGTTCAAAGTGCTTAAATAGAAAAAGTTGGGGTTCTTTCAATTATTGGTGAATTTTAATTTGAGGTTTTGGGTTGACTTAAATTGGTTGACATCAAGGGTTGACTGCCAAAGTAGGACTTGGTGTAAATAAGAGGTAAAGGTTGAGGAAATATAAATTAATGATTTTAGGATTGGGGAGTCCACTCAATGGATCAAGGAACTGTGAGTTAATGCATTTGGCATTTGGAATGCCTACCTAAAACCTTTAAAGTTTCTTGACCAACCAAAGTTGGGGTAATAAGAAGGGGAATATAGATCCTTTCCACATGAATTTCCAAGAAACAGTATATCCTGAAGCTAATGGTGAGGGATATTGGATTTCAATAAAATATTGGGATACTAATAAATATAATATTCATTTATTTTGTCTAAATTTTATCATATAATGTAATAAATTTTTTCTCATCTTATTTTTAGAAACAAAATAAAAATGAAATCAAACATATCGTTGCGATCCATACTTGAGAAGGAAAAAATTCTCACTAAAACTAATTTATAAGATTGGAAAAGGTTCCTAAAGGTCATCCTTCACCATGAAAGGAAACTGTATGTGCTGGAAGAACCTTTAACAGTTGTGCCTAGAAATGAGGCGAGTTATGAAGAGATATCTATGTACAAGAAGCATTTAAATGATGCTATAAATGTTCAATTATTCATGATATCATCCATTTCCAATGAGATCTTGAAAAAACATGAGGAAATGGATTCTTATATCATGATGTCTCACCTTCAATATCTCTATAAAGAGAAGGAGAGAAAAGAGAGGTATAATATCTACAACTCTTTTTTCATGGCTAATCATAGAGAGACTGTGCCAGCTGTGCCTCATGTAGTCAAGATTATCAATTACATTGAGCATCTAGGAATCTTAGGGATTAAATTACCAGATGATTTGTGTACATATTTAATAGTTTCATCACTGCCCAATACCTTCTTTAGTTTTATTATGAATTATAATATGGGCAATAATGAGAAGATTCTATCAGAACTTATGACCTTGATTCTCCAAGTGGATAAGGACATGGAGAATTACAAACCTGTAATCTTTATGGTGAATAAGAAGAGGAAGGAGAAGGAAAAGGGGCCTAAGACTTATAAATAATCTAAATCCCCCAAGAACCATCCGACCAAGAAGAAGAATATCCAAAGGAAGGGAAAGGAAAAGGAGCCAGTATGTTTTTCATATGTAAAGTTAGGCCACTGGAATAAGAACTACACCCAAAGGTAAGGATAATCCAAAGGCGAATTCGTTATCAAGTGAAATCTTTCAATTTCTACACATTGGGTATTAGATAAAACTTGTGGTGTTCACATTTGTATCTAAATATAGGAACCAAGTAGATTTAAGAAAATTGTCAGAGGATACGTGGATCTATGAGCTTCCAATGGTGCGATCCTGGATGCTCTTTCCATAAGTGACTAACACCTCTCATTTTAGATGGGAATGATTTTGGTTTTACATGATTGTTATTATGTACCTACTATTACCAAAAACATAATTTCCGTATCAAGTTTAGATACTTATGGGTTTATCTTAAAATTCAAAAATAAAAGTTGTTTCTTTTATAAGGAAAACATATGTTATGGTATGGAACATTTAAATAATGGTCTGTATATATTAAATTATGAAAACCAAGTGTTGGAAATCAATAAAAAATCAGGTTCCCACAAATCATATAATACCCAGTTGTGGTATCACCACCATGGTCATGTAAAAGAGAATTGTTTGACGAAGCTCTATCAAGATGGATATTTAGACTCTTCTAAGCTAAAAACACTTGATAGATTTCATGATTGTTTACAAGGGAAAATAAACAAAACACCATTTGGTGGATAGGGTGAAAGGGACACAGGGCTTCTAGGATTGGTACACACTGATGTGTGTGGACCATTTCTAGTAGAGGTTATAGGTGGGTATTCTTACTTTATAACTTTTACTGATGACTTGAGTAGATATGACTATATTTACTTGATGAGGTATAATTACTAGTCTTTTGAGAAATTCAAGGAATTCAAGAATGACGTAGAGAATCATCTTGGTAACAAGATAAAGAAGCTTAGATTGGATTTAGGTGGAGAATATCTTGACCAAGAGTTCATCAAATTTTTATGGGATTTTGGGATTATATCTCAACTCACTCCACCTTATACACCATAGTGGAATGATGTTTGTGAAAGGATTAACCCTACCTTGTTGAACATGTTAAGGTTGATGATGAGTCATGAAAATATTTCATTATCCTTTTGGGGATAAGAATTACAAACTACAGTATAAATATTAAATCGAGTACCAACTAAAGAAAAAAATGGAATTCCATTCGAGATATGGAGTGGAAAGAAAAACATTTTATCACATACATGTGAATGGGTATGTAAGGAATTTGTTAAGAATTTCTCAGGTAACAAACTAGCACCTTGGGGAAACAAGTGTATCTTTATAGGGTATCCTAAATAAATAAAGGGATACATCCTATTCAACCCCTCAGACAAGAAAGTGACTATTAGTAGAAAATATTTCTTTCTTGAGAGGGATAACATCCTCAAAAAGGATAGTGGTAGAAAGATTGAATTCAATGAATTTGATGCTCAAGAAACAAAGGAGTTGGCACATGAACAAGTTTTATAGGTCCCCATGGAAAAAGTAGTTCCTGAAACACAAGTACTATGTAGGAGCTCAAGAGAGGTAAGAGAAACAGAGAGATATGGTCTTCTAGTCACTGAGGATGGTGACTCATTATTGTTGGAAAATGATGAACCTATCTCCTACAAGGGGGCATTAGAGATCACATAATCTACAATATGGATAGAAGTTATGAATTCGAAGATGGATTCCATATATCAAAACCAAGTTTGAGTTCTGGTCTATGAGCCATTTGATGTAAATATTGTTGGGTGTAAATGGGTATTCAATAGGAAAAAGGATATAAAAGGTAAATTAAGTACCTATAAATCAAGGATATTGGCTAAAGGGTTTAAACAACACCAAGGAATTAACTACGATAGAACATTTTTTCCAGTTTCCATGTTTAAATAAATCAGAATCATATTTTCCATAGAAGCTTACCATGACTATGATATTTAAAAGATATATGTCAAAAATGCATTCCTTAACAGGAACCTTCAAGAAGATATCTATATGAAAAAACTGGAAGGGTTTATGACACCAGGTGATTCCAAAAGGATTTGAAAGTTGCAGAGATCCATTTATGGATTTAAGAAATCATCTAGGTCATGGAACAATTGATTTGATGAATCCATATAAGAATTTGGTTTCATTAAAAATGAATATAATCCATGTGTTTAAAAAAGGTTTAGTGGGAATGAGGTCATTATTGTAGTAGTAAATGTTGACAAGATATTACTTATTAGAAATGACATACCAGTCTTATAGTCTGTTACGGACTGGTTGAACAAGTGCTTCTCCATGAAAGACTTAGGCGAATCAGTCTACATTCTAGGGATCAAGATCATTAATGATATATCTAAGAGGCTTCTTGGACTAAGTCAAAGTACATATATTGACCAGATACTAAATGGATTTATTATAAAAAAATATAATAGGGGATTGGTTCCAGTGTCATATGGCTTGCATATTTCTAAGAAAATGTGTCCTCAGAAATAACAAGATAAAGAGAGAATGAGTAAGATCCCATATGCTTCAGTGATAGGATCAATAATGTATACCATGCTATTTACTAGACTTGATGTTTCCTCTGCATTGATCATTGTAGGTAGATATCAAGAAGATCTAAGAGAACAGAATTGGACTACTGTTAAGGCTATCCTTAAGTATCTGAGAAGAACTAAGGATATGTTCCTGGTGTATCAAGGAGACGAGGATATTTTCATTAGAGGGAATGATAATTCTGGTTTTTAGAAAGATCAAAATGATCTGAAGTCATAATAAGGATATTTTTTTTTGTCTCAGCAGAGGAGCTGTGAGCCAGAAAAGTTCAAAGCGTCCAGTTGTCACTGATTATACAACATAGTCTAAGTATATAATGACTTCTGATGCATCCAAGGAATCCATTTGGATTTAGAACTTTGTCCAAGATATTCAAGTGTCACCTATTAGTAAATACACTATCACATTGTATTTTTATAATATTACAATTATGGTACTTGAAAAAGAGATAAGGTCACATCAACAGAAAAAGAAAATACTCCAAAAGTATCACCTATTGAGGGATTTTCATCACATCGGTGAATTTGTAGTGAGTAGAGTATCCCTAGAAGAGAACATGGTGGACTTATTGACTAAAGGACTATCTCAGCAGAAGAATGAGTATCATGTGAGAGCTAGCAGACTGAAGGTTGTTAGTAGTTGGTTCTAGTTCAAGTGGGAGTCTGTTGAAGTTGGTGACCTAGAACCAACTTCTATGTACTTTCTAATAACCTATATTCATGGTTTTTTAATATTAACAAATTACTTATCACATAATTATTGTTATTCTGCATGACATAATATGTGATAATGTCTCAAGAGTATCTGTCATACTAAAAGGACATAGTAGTTCCCTGCTATTATGAGAACCCATAAGTTCCATGACACTATTATTAAATATATGTTCTATGGCTGGATGATATCATTTTAAGGACACAAATGATACAGGATATCAGGGATGGAGACTCATAGGACTTTGAGGAACCTTCTCATGGTATATGTCCTTGATAATATCTAGTAGGATATTATGAGAACGAGACCCGACAATAGGAAATCCCCATTGATAAGTTTTATTGGATGTTCCTATATAAGAACATGTGTATTGGTCCATAGAATTTAATATTATTATTAATGGATATTATGAGTCACATAATTTTATGTATTTATAAAAACTGTGATGAAAGATATTCACGGTAAGGTAGGATACGTTGGGTGCATCATGGGTAATATTGCATTAATGAATAATGCACGAAAGGATTTATCTCTTTTGTTATTTAACATAAGATAATATGTCATGCCCTTTGTTATAAATTATATAGCCAAAATAAATACATTTCAATGGTGATAAATAGGAAAGTTTTATTTTCGGAAAGTCAAATAAAGAGATATCAAGTATATAGGTTGATAGCACTGGCATGCAACCTGCTCGATTAGAGATATTATGTTAAAGGGTTTATATTAAACGTTAAGTGTTCATATTCGGTGACATGTCATTACAACATTAACTCCTTTCTATATGGGTACCTTGGTGTGTTACTAGACACTAACCTTGGACTTAAGGGTTCTCCAGATAAGTACCACCAAGAAAGAGGCACAGAGGGTCACACACTAAGTGTATCCATAATCTCAGTTAAATAATTCATTATTTAAAAAGGCTAATAAATTATATTTCTGATTGTGGTTGAATAATTATTCATGTATGACCGATCAAATTTATTTTATCGCTAGTTTTTCGAGAGAATATATTGTGAGCAGAATGATTAATAAATATTTATTTTCTATTTTTGTGAATATAATATTTATTTATTTATGAGAAAATAATGTAGTGATATTTATTTAATAAATAGATAATCATTATTCAAGGCATGATAAATATCAAGGAGGATTAGCTGATTGAGTTTAAGAATCTAGTGAGAAATAATAATATTAAATATTATTTGATTAAATAATATTTAATTGAAACTTGTAGGTTAAGTACATGTCATGAAATAATAATATTTCTATTATTATTTGTTATGGGGTTTCTCTAGGATTAATGAAATAATTAAAGGCACTTGTGAAAATTATTTTATTATTACCCTAGTGAATTAGATACTCGTTTATATAATTCTCTCATTTAGAAAAAGTCCTAGCCAAGAAATTTTTTGTGAATTATGAATTGGAGAAAATATCTCAATCCTAGAGAGTTCATCCCTCTTCAAGAACTCTCTCAAGAATGAGAGAGATACTCCTCCACCATATTAAAGAGAAATCCTTGGAAGCAATTCTCAAGGAAATTAAAGGTAGACATCACAAGTGCCAGGATCTTCCACACTAGCACCCAAAGACTCCTTTGGTGATGTCCAGAGATATGTGGAACACATGTAGATCACTACTAGAGGAATCATATACTTGGATTCTACAATAAAATGGCAACGTACTATAAATATGTGTCCAAACACATCAATGAAGAAAGAATAAAATTAGAGGTAATTATTATTTAATTAAATTAATTGTAAACAACATGTGTTGATCTACTCTCTCTTGGTTCTAGGTTTTCTGTCCCTTATTTTTTCTTTGATTCAATTTTGTTGGTCATGAAGTTCTTTATCAGAATAGACCTCTAATTTATTATCAAAAATAGAAAAAATAAAAGTTAGGAACCGACCCTCCTGTGTTTCCACTGTGCCCATAACCTATAGATGACACCTTATTTCAGTTGTATATTATCTAGGTTGATCACTTTACTTAAAATTCCTTTTATGAATTTGTCTTTCTACTTATTTCCAGTAGTTAATAATAATAATAATAATAATAATATTATTATTATCCTGATGAGTTACTCACATTTATGTAGTTTTCATATTACTGGATATGTAGGGAACTACATTGGTGGTTTCCTATTGAGTTTTGTACTCACACCCTTCTTGGGCATCCATTGCACTAGGGTACTTAAAAGGAATTTCACTTGGTTGAATGCACAAAATGGGCTAAGGCTTGAGGCTGATCAAGCAAGATGTCACAAATATGTAGGTAGAGATCAACTATGTGGTTCTACTCGGTGTATGCGGCATAGCCTTGTAATTTTATTTTTGTTTCCTATATGTATTACTGTATATGATTGGCCCAATGGGTGACCAATGTTGTCTGAATAACATGGATGTTTTTATTGAATTCCATTTATTATTACCACATGGTCCTGTTTCAATTTATTTATTGCTTACAAACTCTAATTATTACTGTTATGGATGAATTTTTGTTACATACACTATTTTTTACTCTGATATGAGGGAATATTATCCCCACTATCACACCCTAGACCCTTTCTATTATTCGGTAGCCTATGGAGTATAGGGAGGCACACTTGAGGACTTGTGGTAAATCATATTGGGGTATTAGATTAGTGACATCCAAGCTGGGATGTTACATGTTTGTTGGTGTAGTCTATTCTATAACTACTTTTGTTTTTATATGATCATATGGGATTCCTTCCATGGAGGTAATATGGCCAAGAATAGAAACCTTATGATTCCAGAATTCACACTTTCTAAATTTACCATATAAAAATTTACCCCTAAGAGTATCAAGAATAATCCAAAAGTTATTCTCAGGATATTCATATATTTTAGAATATACCAAGATACCATCAATAAACACCGCAGAAAAATTAATAGATATTCATTGAACAACCTGTTTATTAGATCCATAAAAACATAGGGTACATTAGTAAATCCAAATGTAATTACTATAAATTTATAGTGTCTATACCTCATAAGAAATTATCTATTCAGAATATATTATTTCTTTACTCATAATTGATGATACCCATAATAAAGGTTAACCTTTGAGAAATATTGAGCTCCATGAATTTTATCTATTAAGTCATCAATGCGAGGAAGATGATACTTATTCTTTATTATAATATCATTAATTTTCCTATAATCCATGCACATCCTCAAAGATATAACTTTATTCTTAATGAAAAAATAAGGAATCCCCAAGGAGAAAAACTAGGGTGGATAAATCCCTTATCACACAACTCCTCTAGTTTTTTCATTAACTATACTAATTCTACAATGGACATTCTATAAAAAGTATTTGATATAATTCTTGCATCAAGGATGAAATAAATAGAAAAATCAACTTCATGCTCTGGTGGATGTCTAGGTGATTCCTCAAGAAATACATCTATTCATTTTTAAACAATATATACATTCTCAATTTTAATATTACCTTTTCCATACATAGGTTGTGTCTACTCTTCTTCCCCAATAATCTCATTTAGAAGAGTTAATGGGGGTGGATCTAGACACTAATCAGATGATGGATTCTCCCCTCTAAAGATAAGGAATTCCACATCTTCATCACAAATCGTAATTTCCTTTTTTTTTCAATAATTTTTTTGGATCATATTTTGAAAGACAATCAATACCATGGATTATATCAAAATAAAAAATAGGTATATTAATAAAATCTTCAAATAGGGAATTTTTATATGTCATAATAGGAACTAATTGAAACATCCTTATTACAGTGAGATTTCCACTAGGATTTTTGACTGAAAACTCCCTTCTTAAGGTGTTAGGAAAATATCTAATTTTCTTGGAAAACATTGAAGATATAAAATAGAGAAAATATCTAGAATAAAATAAAGCATTAGCCATATATGATTATATGATTAGAGTACCTATCACCATATATTTAAGAACTTCAACCTCAACTATAGTGATTACGTAAGCTTGGACTTCACCCCTTGTTCTCTTATATAGTATATTCCCTTAACACTTCATAAATTGGTTTTAATAATACACTATTTCCTTACAGTTAAATAACTAGATAACAATGGTATCATTATTTTCCTTATAGTCATTAGATAGATGAAACTTGTATCTATACTTGCATCAAAATCCCATTCTCTTCAAGTATTTTCCAATATTCTTCTTTCCAAAATTTTCACATGATGTAAATTTATTCATTCTCTTATTATTTGTTGAACTGTTCCTTTTTTCATGGTGTTAATCCATCCTCTTAATTTATTTATTTCCCTTGAATATATATGATCTATAAAATTCATTATCCATATTAATGGCACTTGATACTATATAATTATATAATGAAAATGTTTGATAAAGTAGTTCCCTTTAGTGACTCGAATTAATCCCATTAAATAAATGATCAATATTTCTTTCCAGATTACGTATACAGTCTAAAACATGACTAGCTAATCTTGTAAAGTTATTATCATACTCTTCCAAAGTTTCCTCTTATTTCTTATTTAATTTGAGGAACTTCCTCTCTATTTCATCTTGTTATTCTCGATGGAAGTATTTCTCAAATAAAATCACTTTAAAATTTATCTATTCCATGCTTTATACTACTTCAATATATTTAGTGTTTTGAACTAATGAACACCATTAATATACATCTCCTTTAAAACAATACCTTGATAGAATAATTTTTTCACTTTGATTACATCCCAAAGAAAGGAATATATTTTTGATATACTTAATCAATTTCTGAACTACCAATGGATTAGTATTTCCACTAAAATATGAAGGATTATATCGAATAAAGTAATACAACATAAGAGAATCACGATATGTAACAACAAGTTGCACCATTCAGGAAAGGTTATTATTTATAACCTGAGTAAGATTACCTAATATGGAAATGATCCCCTTAGCTCCAATACCAGCTATATTGGCTATCTCAGTAGGGAATTATCTACATTATTTATGAGTATTGATTCCCTTTCTTCCATTAGGAACCATCACTATATAATGACACACATTGAGTTAGCTCATTATCATCATGAATATTGTGCCTTAAAGTAAAATCCATATATTGGTAAAATTTCTCAAATACTATAATGGATTTTTATATTTCCCATGTTATCTATGTTCTTTTAAAATACAGTTCCCAAGGTTTCTATTAAAATTCCTCTAACACCAACAATAAAAACCCAAAATATAATATCCCAAAGCTGGTGTATACTTTATTACATTGGTATAAGATAAAAAGGATCTCTCCCTGAAGGATCGACCAGTTTAGTAGTACTGAAGAACCAGATATATACATTATTCCCATATTACATTAGAAATATAAAATACATAGCATAAAAACAATCTTTCATCCTTGATATTATTCATAAAATCCTTCTTCATATCCAAGGGAAAAGAAAAAAATAAAGGGTGATATCAAATGATCAGTAAGAGTTATGTACAATAAAATCTATCATGAATCAATAATTAATAATCAATATAGAAAGGTAAATAACTAAAAAATAGTTTTATTTAATCAATAACTTGAGCATGAAATAAATCCATAGACAAAAACAAATGTAATAATATCATGGATAATAATACCTGAATTTCCAATAAAGGAAATGACTAATATTAGACATCATGATCTTAGACATCATGATATCTCTACCATAAAGGCCTTATTCCAAGATAATTTAAACGATGGGTATACAAACACAAAAAACCCATTTAAATAAGGCTAGCTCACTAGTTTGTATCATGAGACCTATCAATGCATTGAGAGGATATATAATCCCATTCCCCACTAGTCACTACATATCCAATGCAGTCCTCATATATTGAATGATAAACTTAATTCATAAATAATATGCCTTATCAACAAATTTACATATTCAATAAATAATAAAGAATATCAATAATTCCCCAGTCAATCAAATAACTATCAAAGTAAATCACCATATGTATAAATGGTATATGATTTAAGAAATAATAATACCCACGATACAAAGAATATAGATATTTAATTTAAATATAATGTTCAATGAAATATGATCATAATAAAGTGAATTTTTCAAGATAATTTCAATGACTACAAAATTAATCAAGATACGAGAGATAACCATCAGATCAGTAAAATCAAGTTTTTTAAATAATATAAGAAAATGGAAGTGAAACATTTAAAATAATATTTCATTATATAGTTTTCTTTGTAAAACCATTGAAAACTTGTAGAAAAATCTAAAGGGTGTAAAATAGTTATGGTGGTAGGAAAATTCATAAACACTATATATGTTAAAAGAAAACATTCCATTTGAATTTATAGAAAGAAAGTTGAAAATGCCCCCTTTACGGAAAAATTATAAATATTCATTTAAAATAATATACAAACTCAAGGATAACTTAAAATTTACTTAATAAATAATTTGATTAATAAAAAGGACCTTTTTAATTTTTTTTTAAAAATATAGACATGGAAGAAAAATATACTCGATCAAAAAAGGGAGATTAGATTTAGTTTTATTTTAAAAATTTATTTGATTGATTAAAGTTACAAAGAGATGAAAATTTGGAAGAAAATATGGAAAATCCTTAAATATACATAGGATAAAAAAATATATATCATTTAAGAAGGATATATTATAAGATTCCTTAAAGAAAATAAAGACAATCCTAAAAACGATATTTTAAAATAAATTATTACCTATTTATTAATTTTTAAATTGTAACCCATTAAAAGAGTAAAATTGAATTGAAACTTTAATCATCATGAAGAAATTTATATTCATGTTAAATACCTCAAAGAGGTAGTATATACATCATATAAAATTTAATTAGTTCATAATACCAAATATGTCTCAATGGAGTGGAAATCAAGACAAAATCCCTTACCCCTGACCCATATTTTCACGCAATTTCTTTATCTTCCTGAATAATAAACTTATGTTAATTATTTATTTTTTTTAAATTATTTTCAATATTATTATTCATTTTATTTTATTTATTAATATGTTATATTTAACCACTTGATCAAATAAGTTCATGTCAGACATTTTGACAACATTTGGTTCATATGTCTAAAATGAATTTGGCAAGTTTACCATGGTAAAAGGTGTATTTTTAATCATATGTAGAATAATAATGACATAATTATCATTTATATACACCGATTATACCTTTAAAACCAATAAATAATGATGGTTATTAGAAATAAACTACATTACAATCATGGAGATGGTAGGCCATGCGTACACATGAGTAACATTTATATTTTTTAATGATCATGATAAAAATAAGTTAAGTATCATTTCATATTTAAATAATTATAATTATATCATAAATACCATATTATTTATTTAAATAAAATTATATATACCAGTTATGTTGTGTGGTGGTGAAAAACTAATCACTTCACTTCATGGAGGCGGTAGTCTACACATACACATGAACGACATTAACATTTTTTAATGAATAGAAATGTAAGAAAATATGTGATATATTAGTTTTAAATAATTATAAATATTTCATAAATATTATATATATAAATTAAATATTTTATTATAACCAACCATGAGAAGTGGTGATTGGAAACGAATTACATCGATTCGCGAGGCAGTTTTCCACCGTATAAACAAATGATGATTTCATTTCCCATTTTATGGAAGAGGAGATGGATATAGGTTATTAAATTAACATAATAAAATATTATCATATGTTATATAATTTTGATATTATTTTTTATGGTTGAAAAATATTTTAATGAGGCGGAAGCAGAAAAAATAAAAACACATGGTTAAGAACTATACCTCTTTTTCATAAAACATATTTAAGTTTATACATAAATCCTTACAAGGATGGGTTTATAATTAAGAAAGGACTCTAGTTCACTGGGAAGGATGTAATTTAGGTATTTTTTTAGGAATTTTATGTACCAAAATTCTCTTGAAGTATTGATAGGAGAGTATATGGGGATTTCTTTTATAAGTGGGGGTGAGGTCACACATGGAATTTTTAAGAAAAATAAAGTAAATTAATGTATTAATCAAGAGAAATGAATAAAAACTAGACAATTTCTTGATATTATTTTTGATAGGGTTTAAATATATCTATATAATATAAATTATACAAGTTTTAGGTCATTTTAACCCTTATATCATCAGCTTAACCCCACAATAAACTGATTTTAACATTAACTGTGGTAACAAATTTTTACTATTTTTACTCTTCACTATGAAAAAAATAAACTTAAATATACTAAATAATATTAATTATCATGATTATAAATTTTTAATCCATTTTATCAAATTAAATTCACAAAAGTGAAAAAATTTAATTTAAAATTAATCCTGAAAAACATGATGAAAAACAGTTTTTTCAGAAAAATGTATTTTTAAATATAAAAATGTTTTTATAAAAAATAAGTGTAAAATTAATTATAAAGACCATAATAGGATTATTAATAATATAATTGAATAATTTTTTTTAAAATATTATAATGAAAAATGGAACTTTTTAAATTCATGAAATGAAAATATAGTTTTCAATAAAAATAATTAATTTTCACTATTCACTGAAAAAAGAAACTTTTCAGAAAAATCTCAAAAATTTAGGCTAAGATAATTTTAACATATTGAAATTCAAAAATTAAGTTCATTCTCTAAAATAAAAATTCTATGATTTTGAAATAAATATTTTAAATAAAATCATATAATTCATGAAAATCCAATTTGGTTAGAAATAAATATTTTTTCCTTTTGATTGAAAATTACCTAATATTATTATAAATATATAAAATATAATTAGTGAATATTAATAAGGAATGAAAATTATTTATTATAACATTATTTGGGTTGTTACAGTACACATGGGGGACCCTTGTCCCTCCTAGAACTTTTCATACGTCTATCCACTAGGGGGGTCATATCCTGTACCTGTTACCAACATATCATCTACTAGGGGGTCACATCCCCTACCAGAACTAACATATCCACCACCTAATGGGTTCCATATCATACTCAGAGCTAGTATATCATACACCTCAGGGGTTTCCCACCCTGAAACAAGATGAAACTACCCATGGGGATCCATTTCTATCCCTAGAAACATGAAAATTCTACCAAATGGGTTCCATTTATAGCCCAAAAACCATAGGAATATACACCCAAGGGGTGGTGTCACTTCCCATACTCAGATTAGGTACCACATCTCCATTAAACAAGGAACTTATTCTGCTATATCACCTAAACTCTCATCCACATATCACACACACACACATCACACATATATCTAGGGGTACATCCTCCATAGAACCTCATATAATCCCATGTGGGTTAGACACATACTATAACCTATCACATGTATCCTTGGTTAGCCTCTAAAAAAAACCTAGAACCATCATAATATCCATTATTTACAATCACTTTTGATCCTTAGGTTATAAGGCGACACTCGAAATTGACATCACCTGCCTCCTTTCACTAAACCTCCCTCTCTAGGGTCAATATGAAACCAGGGAACCCACTAAGGACCCCTAGTCAAATCATATTATAGAAACCCTATATGGTATCCTCCCCCTAATTCCTAATCCTAGGAAAAAATCCTATCACTTAGAGGGCATACAATCCCTCAACATCACCATGATCTCATCATGGCCCAAACGATCTCACTGATAATACCATATTGATATCACATTAGTGGGATGACAAAGCCTATTTCCCTTTTTAAGTCATCCCATGTTATTTCTCACATAACCAAACTATCCTTAAACCTACCCAAGGGATTTTCACTCAGGTAATAACATACCATTTAGGGAATGAATAGTCACCCCACTCTCATATCAACTAGCCTGAAGGTTATAAGGATTCTCAAGATTCTCATATGATCTACCCCTAGGCCAACCTTTTCTATTCCATTACCCACCCTTACTATAGGAAAATAAGGGAACCTATCGGGGTCCACTATATTCTCTATATCTTTTATCTACCCCTCTAGGGTCCACATATCTCCAAACAATTTTAATCAATCCCTTTACCATCGGTAGATGAGGCATACAACCGATGTTTAAGGGTCTATCAGGGCCCTTGAAACATCCATTAGAGCCTTAGGAGTTATTATTTATAGTATAAATTTATTTAATTAATGTTTAATTTCCTATAGTGGCGAGACCACATGTTACATGCCACATAGACAACATACATAAACCATATGAAGATGTTCAGGGATTTCCTACCTTATACACCCAAGAAATCACCCATTTCATAGGGGATAAAATTAAGAATAGTATGGGGAGAATCTGACTAAAATGGGCCTCTCTCACATGGCTAATCGACCAAATACATAGGGGATATGACTGGTAGTTTACCCTTGCTAAAAAAACCAAACCACACATAGGTCATGAAACAACTATGAGGGTCATAGCGCGATGCTTCCTCTATTGAAAAGTTCATAGAGTGACCCTCCTAGATCACGTCACAATGTCCCCTCTATGGGGAAACCACACATGATGCCCCCAACCCTTGTGATGTGGCCTCCTCCTATGTCACTTTATGATGACCTATACCCCCTCATGATGTGATGCTCTAGCTATGACACTGCTCATGGAAGGTTGTTGCAGCGTGACCTAAGGGTTGTGGTGCAATCAACTTTCCTTTGAAAAATAAATAACATACGCAGTATATTTGAATATATTATGCACGGGGAATCATCAAGATCTGATGCCTCCAGTCATGACACGTCATTACTAGTCACGACATGATTCCCATATGTAACCTATTTTCTTAAAAAAACCATGGCAATGCACCACCATTCTGTGAAACCCTTGGTCATGGTGATACCATCGCCTTCTTAACACTCATCATGGAATGACCTTCACATGTCATGGCGTGATGAGCCTAATATAAATAAAAACATCTTACTATGTCATCCCAACCCTACTCTAACATTAACATGATCACCCAAAAGACATACCAATATTTGATTGATTCCCAAAAATAATTCTCATGATATTACAACCTTTGAAATTCTAATATGAATCCCAATTCATGAAACATCCACTAAAATATGGTCAAAATTAAAATTTCCTCTAAATTTCATAACCCATAATAACATGGATTGTTACATAATTCCCTCTATAACACCCATCATCCTTGATAATTCTTAATGGTATGTTAGGATTCAATACCAACCCACTATGGTAATCATTTATCCAGTAACTCACTGTGTTTTATCTCAGAATACCAAACAATCTTCCAATGCAGAACTCCAAACACAAAGGTGTTCTATTCATTGAAGCATGAGCCATCCTCTCATCATCACTACCAATACTAATATGGTGTTTAATTGAACCCATTTATTTTGATATGTTTAAGAATCATCGACCACTTCATCCCCAAGACTAGAGTTCTCTCCACAATAAAGATTTTCTCATAAGGTCCAATTTCAAGCCATGATGATCCCTAAAATTGGAATCACCTACCAAGAACTCATTTCTAGGGGTACATCAACAAAATCATTGTAATTTTCACCTCACCACACCCAATTTCATATAAAAACACCAATTGGAACTTATCTAGACAATATCTACCAAAAAACGCCCATCCTTAGTCACTCATGTGATACTACATCACTTGATCATGGTACCTTAATTCGTAAAGGAATCTTGAGATCATCCAAACACCCAAACATAAGCCCAAACCCAACACTTGGTGTGATTACATGTTTAAATCACCAACCAACCACACCAGTCATCATGATCTTACCTCAATCATCATCACACCTCTGATCTGACTCACCCGTAGTTCACATAAAATCCATCCCAAACCCAATAATAATGCATGAAATCGTTCTGAAACCATATAAAAATACCAAATTTAGTATTAACTAGGGAACCATGAAAAATAAAATCTTTCCTACACATCAAAATCCCAATGTTATATCGACTATCCACTAACTGATCTCACCACATCAATGAACCTTCTGTAACACCTCAACCCAAACTACCCAAATGACGACCAAATAAGGATGATACTTAGCCTTAGGTGTGTATACCCATACTATAAAGGTTTTTATAATAAGTGAGGACCTAAAATATTCATGGGGTGACTATATACAGTAATATAAATCTCAAGGGTTGTGCTTGAATCTACCAAATAGGGATCCAAGAGGGACCCCATGGTCCAGAATAGAAAGAATAAGAAATATATATCATGAAATAGTACACAATACATTAGAATTAAATAAACATGGAAAGATATAATCATATAAAAAGAAACACACTATCTATTATATGTTGAAAAATAACTAAAAATAATAATGCTAACCTCTGGCCCAACTCATATATTCCAACTTGCTAAATCCTCTACCTCCACAACATTCTAGACTTTCACCACATGTCTAGATATAGGAAATACCTATTCCTTGATATAAAACATGTAGGTATACTCATTTACATTGAAACCTATACCATGTACATGGGTGGGGGTGAGTCCAACAACCTAGTAGGAACTCCTAATGCCTCAGGAAAACCATGTGTTTCTTTGATAAAGTGTATGTATATGAAATGAATATATAAAAATTATGATCATTCCCATGAAACACACCCACCTAGAAATAAAATATACAAAGAAAATCAAATAAACACCACAGGTGTCAATTAGACCACCTCAAACCGCAACCAAACCAACTTCAATAAAAGATGGAGTCTCTATGAACATGTCATACCACTTAAGGGAACCAAGTCCTACCCTAAAAACAATAACTAAACTCACACCTACTTTTTCCAATGCTAGAGTTTCTCAGATCATATAACATATCATTCCCACCAATATCAAGAATAAGGATGATTCCTAGGAGTTATTTCTAGTCAATCAAGTAGTATTAGGCCCATGAATAATTCATAGGTTTAATTAATAGAAAATATAGTGTTAGAATTACAAATTATTCCAAGGATAAAGTCCTGGAAATCATATAGACCTAAAGGATGAATCCCAATGTATTTGATATTCTATGTATACCCAAAGGCTGAATCCAAGGGGATTTACATAGGAATTCATGTAAAAATATAATAAGATTCCGAAGATAAAGTCCATGGAAATTTAGTAGGTGTAGGATCAACAACCTATTACTAGGATAAATTTCTAGGAAATATAGTTATATTATTCTAAATAGACAATTCCTAGGAGAAAGTCCTATGTAATCAATTAGTCATCAGGGGGAATGTTTTCTCCTCAAGATCATGTTATAATAGAGTAGGATCACTGGAAGAATCCTTGGATACCAACCCTGGGAATTCCTTATAACTAACCTTGAAGGGTAGTAAATCTCTACTATAACACCTCATAGAATAATCACCATAGCCTAATCAGGATCACATTTTCGATCCGGGTTCTAAGGTGACACCTTCAATCATCACTACCGATTTTCATACTAAACCTTTCAAAGATTTCATAACATAGGGGAACCCTCCAGGATCCCCTAGGACAGATCACTTCATGGAAAACCTATATTAGTTTCTTGATAAAACTTCCCACTCTCAATTCCATCCCATCATTTTGTTCATAACTCCCCTCAATTTCCTTTAGGGACCCTCAGACCTGAATCTACCCTTTGAGGTGTCTATCAAATTCATATTGATCAAACCACCACTTTGATATGAAAAGATACCATAAATTAAAAACACTTAAAAACACATTATATTGCATCAACAAAATCAATAGGAAATCAAAAACATGAATCACAATAAGAATTAAGGATTTAGAAAATAGGGAGACACCCTTATATGGTCAAACGGAACAAAAACAAGCCATGATAATCCCTCCCAAAATTCCTATAAAACACACTCAAATTATTTTCTTCTAATCATTTATAAAATGAATCACATTTTTTCTTACTTACACAAGGACCTAGGCAATATAATTTTTTTTTAAAGAACCCATACTCATTTTGAATACTATTTCTAAACCATTCATAAAATCATCATTTTACAATTAAAAAATCACATTTCAATCAACCCCTTTTTAAAAAAACATTTTAAAAGGGAAATAAAAATTTCATTCAAAATCAATTACATGCCTTTAAAAAATATATAAAGGGATCTATTGGAACTCATTAGACTAAGGTTCCACAATAAAACTATTTATAATGTTATGAAGTCCATATTGAATATTATTATGACATGAGTCTATGCCAATTCATGGAAGAATCACACAAGTCATACAATATATAAGAAGATATAATAATGATGTAATATAGACATAAAATTACTAATCCAACATGATAATCAAGTATATTCAAGGACACCTACCTCTAATGATAGTCAAAAAATCATTCTAATATCACATTGACCTACTTCAAGTCTATGAGTACCTATCCCATCCATAAACATCATCAATTCAAAAATTTAAATGATTTAAACCAAAATACCAAAATGGAATAATCAATGTTGAACTCATATAGTGACATCGTGGTTCTAAAACCACAATAAATTGGCTGCGGTCTACTCCAGACACACACTCAAACCTAGGCCACAAAGATTCCCGAAATTATTTCCTTAAATAAACAATAAATTTTATCCAAAATTTCCATAAAATCTAAATAAAATTTCAATGAAACATAACTAAAGGTTAACGATGAATGATGGATTGAATAGACCCTACTGGGAAATCCTCTATGATCCTCAAATGAAACCCCATTAAATTTGGATGATTTCACCACTCTTTGGTGAAATTAACTTCTTAAAACCCTATTGGCTAAACCAAAAATAAAAGAAAAACAAAGGTTAGGAATAAGGGAAATAAATGGAGGGAGATTACCTTGGATAGGAATAATGAAACCATACCAAATGAACATTATTGAAGGATGGAAAGGAGGAATAAGAGGACATAAGGAGGCTTTAACACCCCTCTACTCATTCATCCCTCACTAAGAAAAACTTGGGGGTGGGTGTTCTAAATTAGAACCCCTAAAATACCACCCTACCCTAAAAAACTTTACTCTACTGGGATATGGTCTGAATAAGTGGTTTTTGGTGTGAATAAATCGAGGTAGAGGATCCTCCCTTAGCCGATCCTCACTCACAGAGTGATAAATGGTTCATTGACTGAATGACTCACATATGGTTCCTTGGATATACACATAAAGGTCTGATTCATGTCATGAATTCCCTACTCATGGTGTAAACTACCAATCTAAGGGTCCCCAAATCCACAAACTCCTATTAATTGTGAAACGCTCATTCATAGCATAAAAAATCCATATAAATATTATTCATGATGTGACCGCCACCCTTTATGCCTTGAATGGTTTGTTGATATAATTTTCAGCAACCCAACCACCTGGCCACTACTCCAACATCCACCCAAACACCTGAGGCATCCACTAAGCCTCAAACCACATCCAAAAATATATTTTAAGGATGCACAATAATATAAATCTTGTCTTGATTTAAAATTATCTTAATGACCCTACTTTGAAAGAAAACATTCTGTTTTTTATTTAAATTCCCAACCTGGAAAAAGAGGGTATTTATAATCTCTCCACCATATTTCTTCTCATCGTTGATAACCAGCAGTGATCTTTCATTCATCAAACTTGACAAAACTTAGTCTTCAATTAACTTCTAACTCAACACATATGAACTCTAATAACCAAATGATATCCCACACTTCACAACACTAAAAAAAATCCCAAACACAATATATTTTATCCAAAAGTAATAGTTTAGTCTTCAAATCACAACAATCACATCCCAAGTACTGATCCCAATGCTATTTACAACTCACCACATTCGATTCTATGATAAAGTTCCTTCCATTCCTCCTCTATATAACCTCTCTTAAAATAGTTTAGTCACCCCACTAATGTATAACCATTTCATTTCATAACCTGACCACAATTCTTAATATTCAAAGTCATTGCTGAGCCATCTGAACACCCACACTAGAGTTTGATCCCAAATCTTAGTGAAATTTCATGGTTGGATCCTCAACCATCCCATTAAACCATAATAACCTACATACAAGAATAAATGCATCATTGATATGAATCACCTTTAAATCATTCTACCACCATCCAGAGATAATTTACAAAAAATAAAATATGTCCAACACTACACCCAAATTCACAAAACCTAGAAAAACTACTTACTAGTATGTCATGTCATCACAATCATATACCATCCAGTTTTACCATGCTCACAATGATTCCTAAAAATGTCCGCACACCAATGAATATATTCTCACGATTGTGTAGTATCTTTATTGTCTCCTAACTAAACCAAACACCCAATCTCGACCACCTGTGTGCTATCCATTATCGAGTGTAAAGAATGGGCATGATCACCTCACTCATACCCAAGAATAAACATAGAACACTATTCTCTAAGTTCCAAGATAGTTCTTAACCACATTCATTTATCTTAAAACATCATAGTTTTAATAATTGGTTCATCCTGAGCTTATGGTTCTTCCCACCATAAGTCTACACTAAAAGAGGATGATTTCCTATAATAGTTTTCCCCACTTTAAGAATCATTGATTAATATCATAATCTATTCTATTTTGTTTTTTAATTCAATATTTTAATCTCACCAATTTGATATTTTAATGGTAATTATCACATATTTAGGGTTTAGGAATATTTTGAGGTTAATAGTTAAAATGGTTTATTTTATTATTTTTATTCAAATTAATATATTGACCAGAAATTTTTCTATACTAATGCAATTTTTTAAATTAAACTTGTTTAGGATACTTGATTTTATAAATTTCATCCAATATGAGAAAATTATGATAAAAAAAAATTTGTGCCCCAAAATAAGCTCATAATTTGGGAATTAGAATCTAAAGTGTGGATGATTGTCACCTATTGACCGTTAAAAGGTCCAGTTCTCTACTATAACATGTATAGTTGCACTTAGGTTTAATTCTCAGTGATGGTACATTTTTTTAGAATCATTTGTTTTTGTTTTATCTTTTGAATGATGAGTGGGGGGGGGGGGGGGGTGTTTGTAGATCGTAGGTGAAATGATTGATTGTTGAATTTAATTAATTTTTTTAATAATTATTAAGGTGATTTAATTATTTTGGATGTAATATTATGATATCCTTGAGAATTTTAAAACATTTCATTAAATTAACATCTACTTTATAAGATGATTTTGATCAGAATTTATTAATATTTTGGATTTAATCCAAGACATAACTAGGGTTCCAATCTTAATCAATTCTCGTTGATGGAAGATTAAATATTTCCTGAACTCATGTGTATTTTTGGTTCCAATAAATCATTTAATCAAAATTTTAATCAATATGTTTCATTAATCCATGAAATATTTAGTTCAATATACACAATGTCAATTTAAATAATAATAAATAAGTAAAATATCTCAATCAATTAACATACCCAAATTATGACTCACCCAATGGATGATTTACTCAACCATTGAGATGGTAAGTAATATATTTTATAACTTTTCTAGTGATAAGTTAAAATAAATATAATTAAAACAGGATAAGATAAGAGTGGTGTGCAGAACACACCCACAAATGGTGAAGATAGGTAAATACATGATTTTGATAGAATAAGAAAGCGAAGGACAAAAGTTGTCATTATAAAATTGAATTTATATTAATAAATTAATAATAAATCTAAAAAAGTTTCATTGGGAAATGATTTTATAAAGTAGAAAAAATTCATTATATGATATTGAAATGAAAACAAACTTACACGAGTGAAATTGAAAATAAAAGAAATTGATCATGAAAAGAAAAATAGAGGAGAGGTTTATCCAATTGAAAAAAGAGTATGTAAATTCCTCCAAGGAATTTGGAAAGTATATGGTCATACTAATACTCCTCATTTAGTGTTGAAGTTCCAACCCCTTGCAAGGTGAGGATGAGTATCTATTTATTTCCTATGGGAGTTCACTGTTTTCCTTCGAAAAATATCATCCAATTTTTCTCATCCATTTAAAAATGAATACAACCTAATATCAAGAAATATTATTATTCAAAGTTATATATATGGATTGGGAAATTAAAACCTTCATATTTTATCGCCATTATAATTTTGGATCCAATTATATGACTATTATACTAAATAATGTGTTGTTGTCCTTGATTAATTTTAAATTTTCCAAGGCGTAAATGTGAATGGGTGTTAGTTCAGGAATATTCCTTCATTTCAAATAAAAATATTCTAAAAAGTTTTTTTCCTACCTCTTTAATTTCCAACCCCAAAATTTCATCTCATGTTTTTAAGTAGATTGGTAGAAAAGTCAAGAATAGTGAGAAGTTATTCATTATTAGGATGAATTGTGAGTTGAAATTTTATGCATGGATTTGGCCACATTAAGGATGACTTGGTCCTTGATATTTTTATAAAAATTATATATATATTTCTGATAAATTATTATGGAGTTTAAATTTTTTTGGACTTATGGATTGATCCCATAAAATAGAACATCACAGCTGGTCCAATTTCTTTGACAAATTCACTAGACCATATTGTATAGTCTATATGGACCTTCAAATGGATAAAATAGCCAATTATTTAGTTGAATTAATTTTATTAATAGGAATAAGGAACCATATACAATAATAATCACTCAATTTGTATCATTAGTTAGATATTTATGATTAAAATAGTAAACTTTCTTGAATCCTTATTAATTAAAACAATGATTACAAATTATGTTTAATATTAAAATATGGGAATTTCACACAAATTATTCACTTTTAATTGAAAATAAGTAAGGGTAGTATATAAAAAATCATGAATAAATTAATAACATCAACTCCCCCACACCCAGACTTATGCATTTCGTTATAAAAAAGGAAAACACAAGAAAATAATTTTCAATCACCAAAAAATATTAAAATTTTATCTTCTCCAATCACAAGGGTTATAAAACAATTTAATCATCAATATTGAATCTCATAAAAACAATTTCACCATAATCATGTTTCAAAAACAATTAATTTTTCATTTTCAAAATTAGAGTTGGAAAATGCGGTCACACAAAACTCATACCTCTAAAATGATTTGAAAGATATCAATTAGGTTCAACCATTAAACAAAAATAAGTGAAAACTTAGAGTTTATAAGAGATATCACCTTAAATTCCATATTATAATGCCAAAAAAATTCCACATATATTTTTAGGGGGTTTTCAGTGGCTATGGAATGGTAGTAAAATAATAGAAAAAAGTACTGGAAAGAGAGGGAAAACGCTAACCTGGAAAAAACAATGAGATATTTATGAAATGAGATGTGAAAGTTCACAAAAACACATATTTAAAAGTAAATGGATACATGAATAAATAAAAAAGATATATATTGAAAATTTAAAGTTTATTAAAATATTAAATATGTACAAAATTCAAAAAGTCTCCTAATAATTCAAGAAAACATGATACAAGTGTTCTTAATTTTTTTTATTTTCTTTTTTTCCCAGAAGTTTCACTTGGAACAAATCTCACACTCATCTCAAAACCCATGTTTTATTTCCTTATAAAACTAATTTTTATAGATATATCAAGATGAAATGTTGATAAATAATGGTTTTTGAACTATATAAGACACAACTAATATTTTTAATTTTATTTTTTGTCTACTTTTTTTTTACCTTTTTTCAATTTTTAAAACTTTTTCAATAAAACTTTTACAAAATTACATAAACACAAATCTATTATAAAAACCTCACTAAATTAAAACCTCTCACCTATACTTAAATTGATGTTTTCACTAAATCATAATACATAACATTGAAAATCAAATAAAGTATTCCCAAAATGAAATCCATTCCCCACACTTAAATTTCATTAAATCATGAAATAAAAATACATGTAAATGTTAGGATGGAAAAAGTTTTTAACTTTTAATGTGGATATAAAAAAGATTTTTTATGGGATCAAATGGAATTTTAAAAGTAGGATCAATTTAAGGGTATTAGGAGAAAATTTTTATATTTTTATTCTCATGTGTTTCATAAAAGACTCTATCATTTTAATGCACAAAAAATTAGGAAATTCAACACAAAGGGCCACAAACTCAAGACTCACAATCTGGAGTGAAGAACAAAAAAGATGAAAAGATGTTCATATTCTACCTTAAAATGAAATCTTATGTTGTTCCTTAACATATGATAAGAACCATTTTCTAAATAAAAAACCAATCATTCAATTTTTTTGGTATATAATAAATTATTTATACAATTTTATAATGAAAATACAACATTTTTGAGATAAGAAAAAAGGCCTCTAGACTACCAAAACATGGATGAACAAAATTTCAAAATTGGTTGGTGAGTAATCATGAATATTTTTTATTTTAAAAAAAATACCACAGAAAAGAGAAAAAATAATTAAATAATGTATAAATAAATTGGTAAAAACCAAAAAAAGAGAGTGAAAGTGAGAGAAGATAAGAAGAAAAAAGTGAGATAGAGATATATAGGGAGAGAAATAGATATATTTAAAGGTAAATAGGTTCCTCTGGTGTGGAAATAGTGGGCCATCATCTCCATCCAATGATGAGTCTACTCCAGTAGTTGTAGATTCGATTGAAGTTGATGTGGTTCATAGGGAATGTGTCCTATTATTCTAATTCTTTGGAAAATTTCCATTACCTAAAAGAAAATAAAAAAAACCATTATTAATTTATTGAAAAACGAAAAAGAATTTAAAGATTAGAAAATTAATCAAAAAACAAGGTTTCTTCCCAAGAAAAAGTATATTTATTTTGTCTATAGATGGATAGTTTCAATGGACTATCCATAGTCCAATGATAAAAACCATATTTTCTCATATCCAGTGAAATTGTATAAAAATTATCCTTTTCTAGGCCCCATTATTAATTGGATAATTTATTTTCTTTCTTATTGATGTGATTATAATTTAATGGGGGTGGAAATAGAATGTAGAGATATTATATTTAGTATTGAACTAGAGGAATGATGAAATCCACCGTGTGTTAGTTTTCTATGATTGAAAGTTTAGGAATATGTTCCAATTATGATGGTACATTTATCTGTGTTTTAGAAAAAATTAAATCAAAATATGATATAATAGTTGTTTTTAACTCATATTTTTCATCATTTTTCATTGTGGTGTAATGAGGATCAAAGGGTACATTACTCAGCATATATTTCAAGATCCTTTATATAAATTTTGTTTTCCAAATAATGATCAATTTAAACCTCACTGGTGATCAATTTATTATTGAGGTAAAAAATATCACAAACTTCAATCTCATTGGCACAAGATAATCACATTAGTTCAAGGTTTACCTGACTTTTGAGAGAATTTTTAGAAGCATGGTCAATAGATAGAGAGTGTGGGATAGTCTGTATGGGATCAAAAAAATGAAAATAAAATCTTTTAGATTAATTTTCCTTACTAATTTCCACTGTGTGAGAGATGATATTATATGTGACATGGAAATAAAGATCATTTTCAAGATCATTTTATTTGATGGAGTTTGTATATAAAAGGTTAACATCAAATTATCCTTTTATGACTTGGTTAATGAGGATGAAAAATTCACAAAATCCTATATCATTAAATAGGAAGAACATGATAGATCAATGTTCAATTCACCCTCATAGAAACTATTAGAAGCATAGATAGAGAATAAATATTGATACTCTAATGGTTATTTCATGTATTGAAAAATATTTAACTTGACTATATGGTCACTGAATTCCATGGATAAATTCCATAATGGACATCAATTTTGGTTCTGGATTTCATTGGAAAAAATCTTCCTAGAATCAGAGGAGATCAATAAGAGGTTATCTTACCTTCTGTGTCAGGGACGTAGAAATCAGCTGGGAAGATAAGATCATTGACCCGAATAAGGAAATTCTGGATTATTTCTTCAAGACTGGAAGTTATTCAATCATTTAATTGGTTAAATACACTTGTTGGGTACAAGGAACCTAGACTAAGGTTTGAAAATATGGATTTGGTCATGGAATTTATAGAGTCTTCTAGGTCTATGAGTGCACTATAAAAGATAAAGCTATCTATTTTTCATATAATCAGAAAGGTCCCTATATGTTTCAGTTCATGGGAATGGAATATTAGGTTGAAACATTTTCAATGGTCCCAAGCTATCTCTTATGGTTGCAAAATTCATTAAGAAACTTTGTATACTTGAGAATTTGTTTGATGGAATCCAAGAGGGGAATTATGAAATCCACATATCTAAATATGTCAAGTATTTTTGAATAAAGTTAAATGGGATTTATAGGTTTATAGATGGCATGAGTAAAAGGAATTGGGTTCCTTAGAGGGATGGAGGAGGTGAGGGAGTGGATTAAAGATCTTTTTGTAGAATATTGTTTTTTTCTAGATCAACATTTGAAGAAGATTTAAAGGATTAATTTTAAGGCATATCAATTTGATTTCATGATTTAAGTAAAATTAAAATCACATTACCCTTGGGTTTGGGAAATGGTTGAGAAAATAGTTGGGAAGAATTGGATTGTTTCTACTGGATTAGGTGGGATAAAATTTTTCTAATTTAATTTTCAATGTTTTTAGGATTGAATTGGTGAATGAATAAATATATTCAACAAAAAATTCCCATGGTTTCTTAGAAGAATAATAATGTACCACATTTGGATTTTCTTGATTTGGAATCTTCAGAAATCGATTGTATTGGTTTGGGAATTGGGAAGCCTCCTTAGGATAGTGGAAATTAGGGGAAGGATGAGGATCACTTATTTAATGTTATGAAAAAAAAGGATATGGTTATTTTATGTTACTCCCACCTTGACCATATTGGAATTGGTTTATATTTTGAGGAGGTAATGGAGGGGATTGGGATACATGATTACCACACCTTAATCATAGATGGTATTTCCATACCAGGTTATAAGTAGAAGAGAAGGGATCAAAATTAGGTTGGTTATAATTTCTCAAAAACTAACCTGGATGATGAGAGTTGGAATTAATATGAGAAAATTCTATATTGAGCACCATTGGACTAGAAAAATATGATGTAAAATATTTTTTTTATAGATATATGTTAGTTGGATGAGTTTATAAGCCAAAAATACTAAAAAAATTTATATTTCTAGGGAACTGAGATTGGGGAGAAGAAGAGTTTGGTGCTTTGTTAACCATGAAAAGTTTTCTTACATTACCATTTAACTTACTAATAACCTCAGTTATCTTATTAGGTTCTATGTATTGAATCTATTAGGCATGTTTCACTTTAGAAGAAGCTTGATTATGGAATTGATGCATGTTTTTATCTATGTTTCTTATGATATATAATGTAGTTTTGGGTGTCTTTCTACAAGATCTTCACCAATTTATGATTTAATGAGTGTTCTCTCCATACCCAATAATTTCTCATAGAATTACTAGTTTTTTAGAGATCTTGAGAGTGGAATAGTTTATATAATCTTTTTATACCTATCCCAATATTTATGGATTGATCCATTTAGGAATTGATAAATGACCATGATTTAATTTTTGATTAAGGTAGTTTGAGAAGTAAGAAATAATTTCTATAGGAGGAGTTATTTCATGTAATTACAAGAATTTATGGAACCAATAGAGAGATAGTAAATCCATTATTTGGAATATTCAGATAAAGAGAAAGGGAATGATTGAAGTTTGATTTATTCTTGAGAAACCCCTTAAGGATTCACGATAGAGAATACAACATGGAACTCTTTGATATGGACATGAAGATACTCATTCAATATCCCATAGAAATGAGGTAGAAGATGGTCCAAATATGATTTGAGTTCAGTATCCTCCTTGATGTTCAAATATTTAATACCAAGTGGTTGGTAATTCTTATTAGGGGTAGCAAGTTCTTTAAGGGGTTTTACTTAGGAATGTTTAGGTGATCCATGAACAAATTAGGTTATCCTAGAGCTGACATAAATATTATTTGGATTGGAATCATAGTCCTTTGGAGTTTGAGTAGCGAGGACATGTTTTCTTAAGAGTCTCCCCATGATGAATATTGTAGAGGCATGTCTAGGGAATCAATATATCCTCAAGGTTCACTGGAAAAATAAAAATCATGTAGAGGGTTGGTAAGGGTTCTTACAATTTGGACCTACCCCCATGTCATGATTGAGTGTATGGTGTCTTCCATGTGTTGTAGCTGAGGACATATGTGGATGACACATCCCACATTCTTGACTGGGGTGAGATGGAAATAAAGGGAAGATCCACCTTTATAGAGTACCCAATGGTGATCGAGAACCAACAAGAGAGGACCCTACATGGATGGACTATCCCTTTGGTTTGAGTGTGTCCGAAGTAAGGGAGCATGCATGAGAGATCCTGGGTGTGTAAGAATCAGATGTGAGTTCAATACCCCCACCTTTTTGTATTTATTGTGCTTCTCAAGGAGAAAATCCTTGAGGGTGGGGGTATGTAATAACTCCATTTTTTTCTTTAGTCCTTTAGATATTTCTATATATATCTCTGAATTTTCAATTAGAATAGGCATTGTTTTTGGGTGTTGTAGGATAAAAAAATTAATATATTAATACATAATAAAGCACACATTCACATATTTTAATGAACTAGACTAGGTTACCCTCAAACCTAGCACCTGACCCATTCCCTCACATACCCGTAGGCCATTACTAATCCCTATGGGCTGGAAACAAGAACCCATGCATCGAAAAAAATAGCTATAGGGAATGATTTTTTCCAACCTGAATGAAACACAAGGCATATATATACACGAAGAAAAAAATAGTGGAAGACTAATGAATATGTGCCATAAATGTAAAAATACAAAGGAAAAAACTACAAAAGTATTCAAACTACAAGATATAAGTCCAACTGTAAAGGACTTGAACCAAATAGATACTCTAAAAGATAGCGTGGATTAACTCCCACTATCTCACCACCAGCTACCTAACCCAGCTGACACGAAGCCTCACTACCTCACTATGGGACCTTTAATTTCATTGAAAAGGAAGACATTCAAAGGTCTACACAGTACCAAATAGGTGCGAAGTGTGTGAACTAATAGGATCTATAGGATCCCACCCAGGTGTTCCATAGTAAGTCTCTATATAAAAATTTATATACGCCCAATTTAAATAAAACATGGAATGATTAGTAGTAAAGAAGTTTTATATAAAATATGGTAAAAATTTCCCTTTTTTATCACATTTCTAAAATAAAATTAGGTATATCAATTTCAAACACATTTTTACATATCATCTTTCAAAAGAATCAACATTCATATCAAGGATAAAATAGTCTAAATCCAAAAAATACAAAACAATAGTAACAATACAGGCATCAAAATACCAAGGAATACAAATGGTCAACCAACAAACTACTCACACCCATAAATTAATGAACTGTGCACTGTAGTACCTAAATCCAATGATCTACACTCTAGGATTAGGGAGACACCCTAGAAAGTGAA
This sequence comes from Viscum album, assembly GCA_963277665.1. Classification (NCBI taxonomy): domain Eukaryota; kingdom Viridiplantae; phylum Streptophyta; class Magnoliopsida; order Santalales; family Viscaceae; genus Viscum; species Viscum album. Next base: position 1,888,735,101 of record OY728165.1, on the reverse strand, counting down.
ACTCCAACAATATATCTGTACCTAGAGACAATAATATACACTCTAGGACAAGAGGAATGCCCTAGAAATTGAACCCCCATAATGGACGATGACCTTAAGATAAACCTTCCAACTAGTACCCATGGTAACCGATGTGCTCATTTTCACAATCATTCCAATGTTTTGAAAATAATTTCAAAACCATTTCACAAAACCATTTTCAATTCTTTGAAAATAAACCTTTTCCTTTCTATTTTTCAAAAAACAAGGAAAACCACTTTCATTCACAATCTCTTTCCAACACACATAGAATGGAACAATATAGTTTATCAAATACAAGATGAATATGGAACCACCTACCTCAAACTTGGGCTGCACATGATCTCAATGGGATCCACCAACAACAAAAACCTGACGACATCAATAAAGGCCCTAAAATCCAATACACACAAATTAAGATTGATTCAATTGATAAATAGGGTCATAGAGAAGATAGAATACCACATACCTTTATAACTAATTCCCTCTACACCATAACCAACAAAGGAACAACCACAAAAAAGAGATCACACAATAGATCTTGGAAGAAGACAAGAAGAAACACCCATTTATATCAACAAATCTGATAATGCAACCTAAGGGCACTACTGTGATCTATGGAGATGAAGAATAAGAAAGATCTCTCACCTAGAGAGATGCACCGCAACTGAAATAAAGGTAAAATGTTGAAAGGATCAATACAAAAGGAAATTTTTCTCCAAAAATTACTGGAGAGGAGCTTCAGTTTGAGAGAAAAAAGAAGATAGATGATTGAATGGGCACCAAAAACCCAAGCAGTTCCCCAAAACATCCTTGCTCAGAGAATTACACGAAATGTAATTCCTTTAAATTCCTTGAAATACATGGTGTTTAAGTACACTGAGAAATCCATCACATAATATTAAAAATCCATTATTTAAAACATTCATGACATGTAATTCCCCTTAATAACATGTAACCTTTTATAGTGTGAAGCCTTTCATGACTTGTACCCAACAACACTTACACGATGTGTAACCTAGTTACACGACGTAAAACCCTCTTGAAGACTATAGAAAAAGATGATTAAATCCAAGAGTCCAAAAATTATATGACTTCACTATTATAGGTATCCTCACTATTCATTCTTGGTCCTCTATAACAATGGGAAAAGGAAAACCACAATGAGGTTAAATACATACCTAAAAGATCGGTAACAAGATGTTACATATATTTTCAATATAAATGGTTTTATTTTTTTTGAAATTGTGTGGGAAATATTATGCCACTTTTATATCTAGAATGTCAAGTTTACCATAGGTTCAAAAAAAAGTTTTTCGGTGTCAGACGTTTGGTGGAAGGCGACTGTTGGCAAGCACGATAAATAAAAAATAAGGGTTATTTAATTAAAATAAATTAAATAACCCTCCCCTCCCATTTGCTTCAAAAATAGGGTAGAAGGAAGAGAGATGAATTATCCCATGTAAAACGTCTAAGGTATCACCTTGATATTTTAAAACGAAAACTATGTTCAATATCATATACGACATGCAACACCAAGCCTAAATGAACCATGAAATATTATTATTTAAATATAACTGTTATAAAATAGCCATTAAATTGGAGGATATGAATATGATTAATTAATTTATGAAATATATATAAATATCCTACTTAATATAAATGTATTGATTAATTATTTGGAAATAAGAACACAATTTTTAAAGAAGGCTTTTTAATCTTCAAAAAATATGTTTACTTCAAAACTGATTTTTATTACTTTTTGTGAGAAAATATTATATTTAATTTTGGGAAATTATAGATATTTTTGATAAAATGATATTAATTTTTGAAACCAAAAAATCAATATTAACTAAGGGTAAAATTTATGAGTTTTTTAAAATGATTGATTTTTCAGCGAATAGTGAAAAAATACAGATTTTTCAAATACTACCATTTATTTCCAAAAAATAAAGCAATTTAAAAGTAAAAATATATCTTATATTTAGTCTTAAAGTTACATATTAACTATTTTATTTATAATAATCTAATTAATTTAATATTAATTGTAAATTTTCATTATTTTGGTATAATATTATTTTTATTCTTAAAACGTGGTATTCTGTAAACTATTTTTTAGTACATAAATTTTATCCTTTTAAATTAATTAAAATAACCTTTAGTAACAAAATATTTAAATAAAATTTATATATTATATATGTATTTATATGAATTTAAATTCATATAATGGTGATTTTTAGTCATATAGTTAATATAAGACCACCAATTTCTTGAAAAATTAATTTTCCTAAAAAACTATTTTTCATCGTGTTCTTTGGGTTTAATTTAAAATTAAATTATCCCACTTATATGAATTTAATTTGATAAAATGGATTAAATATTTAAAATCATCATAATTTATAATAATTAATAATCCCAACATAATTTTTTTCATAAAGAATAGTAAAAATAGTAAAAACTTGTTAACATGGTAAAGGTAAAATGGGTTAATTAAGGATACAAATAATTTGACATGACAAAAAAGTAACCCTAACAATTTAATTAATTTTATTTATTGATGTAATCTCATTTATAGTTATCCAAGATTTTAATATATGACCTTTTGTTTCCATATCTCTATGATTACGACCTTTATAATAATTTAAGTAAAGAAAAAGACAAAGTGTCACCCTCTTGCTTTTAAATTTCAATTATGTGTTCAAAATGAAGAAAAATAAAGGATTTATAAACATTTATGGTTATATTGAGAATAATATAATTATTTTCATTATAGTAATTTATCTATAATTTTTATATATTATATAATTACCATAACATGATTATACAACACCCACATAGTAATTATTTAATCAAAAGGAAAATAAAATAAATGATTTTAAAATTATTAAAAGTAATATAATTTGAATAAATTATTGTGTTTCAAAAAAAAAGACAAATGTAACATTTTAGGGAAATTTTAATGGTATATATTCTAATTCCATATTTTTATTGATGTTTTTAAAGTCAAATTAAATGAATAGTGTCAAAATTTACATTAATGATATTTTATAATAAATAATGTTTTAAAAAAATAATAAAAATATTCTAAAAATACCATCTTCAACCAAGTTATTTTTATTTGTTTAAGAAAATTATATATATTCTATTTATGGAATGATTTTTCTTTTATAGTAACTATATTGACCCCCTAAAGAGTAAAAGCTTTGTTAATGAGGAAATTGTCAAAATGGGGTAACATGGGTTAAAATAAAGATATAAGGGAGAAAACATCACCTAAACATGTTCTGTTTTTATTTTATGAGAGTATTTAGACTCATTATTTTCTTATATTTTAATCCTATCAATTTAGACCCATTTGGATATGAAAATTAATTTTTATGAATTTTATACTTTTATAAATTCCAAGAGTGCCCCTCTCATCTCTTATAAAAGGGAACCTCTTCACCCATTTTCTTCACAAATTAAGAAACAATTTTTTCAGTCAATCCCTAAACAAATAAATTCCAAAAATAAATCCACATTTTCTAGAGTCTTTGTTTTTTTAAAATATGAATGGAGAGAGCACTTCTTAGTGATTCTTTGGAGATTCTTGGATGATCCTCTAATTCTGATCTATACTGGACCCTATTGAGTGATATTTTAACCCTATATATGTCTTTATTTTGCCTATAAAGGTTACAATGATGATTGAAATTGAGGCTCAGGATTGAAAAGTCTCAACGAGTTTTGATGAAGTGAAAAAGACCACTGATTAGAACATAGTGAGGGTCTCAGATGATCGAAGTTTAACATTTCAAATAACAGGATTTTCTATGATTTTCAGGATGGATCGACATCATTTCACAAGAAAATTTCAAGAAATAGGTTAATATTTATAATAGAAGTGAACCCCAAAATTTTCGAGGATTGTCTTAAGGAATGCACATTTTCATTTCTTACACAAGTCATGATTCCTCAGAAGGCTTCACCATGGTGGATTAAGGATTTGAAAAATCAGCTACAACATTTTTGGGGATTTGTGGATTAGAAGATTATTTCAATCGGTAAGGGACTTTTCCACATTGTCTTCCCTTCAAAAGATAATAAATTTATTGCTTAGAGTTTTAGACCATTATCTCTTAAACCTGGATTTCCCTCACTGTAAGAATGAGATCCCTTCTTTGATCCAATCACTACCAAGAACACTACTACTCAATATTGGATTAGAATTAGTGGATTTAATTAGTTCTTTTGGAACCCTTTGATTTTATGGTAAATTTCCTTCATATTGGGGAAACTAAAAAAAGTTTATAAGGAGAATGAGAGAGATTTCTATGGTAAATTTTATAGGGTTATAGTTGATATTGATCTATCTCATGATCATTTTGAAATGATTTTTCTTGCTGTAGGTAATTTCAAACTTGATATTTTAATTCAATTTGAATGGCTAACAAATTTCTGTGACAATTATTACTGCATTAGACACTCTTTTGAGCAATGAATTTATAGCATGCAATGCTCCAAATGTAAAAATTTCAGTCATAATTATTCTTACTATAGGTATAAGACAAATTTGGGTGAGGAACAAATAAAAGTAAACCCTTATTCTATGAGAGAAAGATTTATTTTCAAAGAGAAGGATAAAACTGGACCTTATATTTATACTCAAGCTACTGGGAGTCTTTCTTTTACTGATGTGCTTAAGTAGAGGCCTATGAATTCTGGCTCAGGGAATCCTTTTGCAACAAACATAGCCCCTTATAGTGAGAATTCTTCTCATATTAATATCCATATTTCTATTGATGGACATGAAGAGTAGTGGAAGGGAGATGGAAACATGGAAATAGAGCACAATGAAGAACAATCTATACATGAAGCTAAGGTTCAAGAGGAAGTTGATCATGAAATGAAGTAAGAGTTTACTATATCTACCAAAATAAAATTCAAATCCAAGATAATGGACCATGAGGTATTTTAGATGATCTTTTATAGAAAATACAAGTATCCTTTTATCGTGAAAAAATGTGGTGATAAGGACCCCTTGGATGGTAGCTCAACATCTCATGTTAATTATTCAATGGTCCCTCTTCAAAGACAGACAGATTCTGTTTGTCCTTCATCTATTATTTATGAATGTGGAGCTCTATTGAAGATGTCTTGTTCTTAACCCTCTAATGTGGTAGCTCATTCTCATTTCAATAATGAGATAGTTTTTGCAGATTATTGTTCCAAAGACCAATCCGTTCAAGAATCTATTAGTTTTATTATCAGTGGTGGTACTTCCCCAAAATCTCTATCCATTATTCATACTAAATTTATGAAATTGGAGGTTAGTGACACACCAGGTCTAGCTAAAGTTGATAAAAAATATGATGATACATCAATCCATTTTTATTCTATAGAGGATGATGTTGCTAATAAAACTGTTCTCCAGCATACAAACATTCGAAATGATTATGAAAATCCACATGAGATACTAGGAAATGTACAATTTATTTATAAAAATTCCTTTAGTGTGCTTGATTCACTATAGGGTGAGGAGGATGCTGCTAAGGCTTTACAAGAATATCAACTGCTTTCTCCTGCCATGAAAGACAATGACTCTCTTGTTGGTTTTTATGAGTCTATTAGTATAAAACAATATACAATTGATATTGACATCCTTGAATTAGTTATAGATGAACCAGAAGGCTCTTGGAAATAAGGAAGGTCTAGGAAAAGGGGTCGTCATCCAAAGAACTATGGTCAAGGGAATGGGCATGCTGATTGGAATGATATGAAAGAGGACTCACAACTAATGGTTGATTTTTACTCTGAAGATACTAACATTGAAAGTATCCTTCAACAAGAGAAAATCTTAGAAGAGCGTTATAGATTTCATGGCTGTAGACGTGGTCAAGGATTTAATTGGAATGCCTTATGAGAAGAGAAGCGTAATATTGAAAATAATATTTGAAAAAAACTTGGTATTTGAATATTTTTGAGGAGGGAATTGGTTATTTTTATGACCCCATATTTTCATCTTTTTCTTTTATTTTTTTCACTTTAATTTTAGGGGCTTCATCCATACCTTTTAAAAAAAAATCATTTACTTCTCTTAACTTTCCATTCACTAAAAAATGATAATGTCATGCATGTGTATGTGTGGACTACCACCCCCATAAAGAGATGCAATTTTTTCTTCATCATCACATCACATGGATGAAATATATAAGTATATTTAAATAAATAATATGTTATTTATGATATGATTATAATTTTTCAATGATAAAATAATACTTACGTTCTTTCTATAATAATAATTGAAAAATGGAAATGTTACTCATGCGTGCGTATGGAATACCGTCTCCATGATTGTAGTGTAGTTCATTTTTCAAAAATACAATTCATTTTTGGTTTTAAAAGTATACTTGTTGTAAAAAATTATAATTATATCATTATTATTATTCTTTATATGATGCAATAATGAATCCTTTTACTATGTCAACCTACCAAAGTCATTTTGGACATATGAACTAGATAGCGTCAACACATCCGATGCAAACTTAATTGATTAAGTAAATAAATTTGACATGGTAATAAATAAAATAAAGGGAATAATAATCTTCAAAAATTTTCTTAGTTAAGTAAATAATTGACACACATTTGTTATTCAGGAATATATATTATGTATGTGATGAGTTGAAATCATAGTAAGGGGTTTCCTAACTCAATTTCCATTCATTAGGTTATACTTCAACTTCATTTACCATGTTATGATATGATTATAAGTGAAATAACCTATGATTATATTATGTTTTATTTCCACTTTTTTTCATTTACATTTTTTACTCATAATCACTTCATTGATTAATTCTCGAGTGAATGATACGATATTTGTAAATAATTTTGTCTCAATTTCCCTTCATTGAGAAATATTTTAATATTTTGCAGATAATTTCTCTTTTATGGTGTATATGCCACCCCTTTTACATATTATTTCATGAACCCTTCATAATTAATTTTATTTAATGCTACAATTCATCTAACTTCATCTAAGGGAATTTGATTTGAAAGTTACCAAAGAGGTAAAGTCTTTATGTTACAATCTCATTTTTTCGATATTTTTTATGTTCAAGGTCATTTTGGGGAAAATAATATATAATGATTTTAATAAAACCCATATCTTTTACTATCCAATGTTTATAATTTTTTTATATGTTTTGTTTCCATTTCCTCCCTTATTAAATAAATAAAAAACAATAAAATTGCTTGTAAGTAATACTAATCTTGTATCTTCTTTTAGATCTGTAATATTTATCTTCCATGTCAATATTTTCCTTAAAAATATTTTAAATAATGTTTTACCATTATTTAATTATTTATTAAATAAAATTTTACCAATTTTTTTCTTTTCTTAAAAAATAGTTTAAAATGAATCTTTCTATTTTTTTCTAAACAAGTTATTTTTTGAATTTTTTATGAAAGTGTGAAAGGACCATTTAAATTTAAATTATATATCATGAAAAATATTTCCTAACATTAGGACCACTGAATGATTTTAACATTCCTGTAAAAATTCACATGGTTCCTTTAAAATAATTTTTTTCTATAATTTTTTTGATTTTTTTATTTTAAAGAAGTGATTTCAAATTGAAAAGGGTATTTTCCTAAATAAATATTCCATGTCATATTTTAAATAAATATTCATCAATGAGGATAACCTTTAATGTTATGGATTGTTTAAAAAAATTATATTTTTCTATCACATATATACCTAGTTTATTATATCTTCCTTCAATGGGGTATTATATTCCTTATGTTTATTTGTAAAATTCCTTCATTAAGAAACTTCATTTGATTATTATATGTATCAAGATTTTGTAACCCATTTTCTTTCTATGGGTAATTGTTATTTTTATATATTTTTATTAAAATCCTTTTTTTCGAACACATAATCATGAAAAATTTATGATGGGTGCACCCAGATAGTGCTCCAATACATTGGGTAAATATCTTGTCTCATGAGATGTTATGTATGGGATTATGGAGTAAAACTAATCCATTATGGGACTTTTTCCACCATGTTATATTGTCTAGGTAGTTAGCCTTGACTCAGGTTTATGTCATATTATATGTTTCTACCACATTTTCTATCTTTCTATGATCTTATTATACCATTTTATTAATGTTATGCTTCCATGTGATTAATTATGATCCTTCCCTTTTATGATATCATGTTATTCCTATAACTCACATGTTATGTTTCCTTATCATGTTTATTCTCTTAGTGGGCTATTTTATCTCACCCATTTCTTTTATTTATTCTCCAGGTTATCCTATGTATTTTTAAGAGCTCTAATGGATTTGTGATATCATTATGAAGAATAAAATAAAGATGTCATGTTTTACCTTACTTTTGATGTATTATAAACCTTGTATTTAAAATACATAATGACTCATGATCATTGGATTGTACTTATTGGATATTTATGTTTAAAAATATTTTAATAAGATGTGTAAAAGGATTGGGTCGCCATAGTTTGTATCAAATAAAGGTTTAATTGTTTTTTGGGATTATAATCAGATAAATTTAGTAAAAAAACACCAAGGATAAGTCTAAGTATAGGATAACATCCAAATGTTTTTGTAAGTAATATATTATATGTTTTTCCAAGAAATAAATCCCTACCTAGATACTACAACTTGAAGTGGTTTTGGAATAGATTCATTTGGGGTAATACCCCTGAAAAGGGTTGGTTGATTATATTGAAATCATCATTCTATGCATGGTGAGTGTTCCCTTACTGGGCACCTGGTTTGACACTCTTGGGGGATATTCTTGGGATAATTTAAATTTTTTCTGAACTATTATGATGAATTATAGAATAAAAACAATGGGAAAAATATGATACTCCATAATGATATGAGATAAATGTAAAGTGTATTTGGTTGATAAGTATGAGGTTGACGATAAGTTTAAAGGTGTAGATACCCCCTTTTAGGTTTTAAGTTATGGAGGTCCAAAATGATTAAGATTTATTTTGAAGACATTTAGGGTAATATAACTATTGGGTTTACAACGAGTTTTATTAGGAAAATTTATTTGAGGAAGAATATCTTTATATTTTGTGGAAATAAATATAAATGTATTGGTAACTATTTGGATTCATCTCATCTTTGATGTTAAGGTAATAATTGTCAACTAAGAGTATTTTATTTTGTAAAAAATAAAATATGTATACAAACATTAGTGGATAAAAAGTGATTTTATTATTAATGTTATATTCATCATATTTTTGGTAACTTTATAGGAATTATATTAATATATTTTTGGATAAAGGGAAAATCATGGGTTGGGAAACAACCTTGTCGTGTCTGAAAAGTCCATGGGGATTAAACCCACAACTGAAGCGAAACAAGGGTGAAATGTCTACCACTATCCTATATAATGCCTTGGTTATTATAACTTTTAAATTTTTAAATTCTGTGATAGTTAAAGATTATGTTGATAAAAAACTTTGTCTTTAAGTGATTTGATGGGGGAATTAATGTCCTGTCTAACACCATCCTCACTCCTTTTTAGTCCTACTTTTTTTAATAATTTTACAGGGCTTTGACCCTGAATCTTAAACAAAATACATATAACCATGGGATTGAAAAAGGATTTAGTGACTTGGTGATTAATGTTATTTCATAATAAGTCCACTATGTTGGGAACTTTATATGATTAAGGTAAACAAAAAATTATGCTATTTTATTTAAGGAATAAAGGTTGGATTAACTTTTGGAATTATATATGATTTTAATTTGGATTTATGGAGATTCATGTTATTTATGAGAATGAATATAATATCTTAGAGACCATATGATTCGGGAATATTTTTTTACATGATACCTTAAGAGTGATTGATTCTATTTAAATTTATCTTGGAACAATATGTGATAAATCATTATAATATGTGGGTTTCAATATTAGTCTAGAATATTTGGAATAATTATAAGGTAATTTATTTATAAAATGATCTAAGTTTAACTTTAGGTGTTATTGTTGAGGATTTATTGATTAATGTTGTATTTATTCATATGAAGGTTAATTTATTATTTTGGTAACCATTTTGGTTTAGTAAATATTGGATGAATAACTTTTTATCCTTTTTTTAATTATGTGATCTATTATAATATAATATTAATTCTTCAAGGATAAATAAATTCTTCTTAAATATTCATAGTTTAAAGATAAAGGTGAGATTGTGGTGAAAATTGATTAAAGGATGAAATTAAAATTATAAAGTTAGTATATTTCCTTATATTCCTTGTATTGATGGTAAAATAATTCCCCAAATCTAGTAAAAGGATAATGAAACCAAAAAATTATCCTATTACCTTTAATTTTTTCTGAAATGATAGTCTTTTCTCACAACTCTTTGTTTTATGATTTTGTGGTCACTAAATTTATCATGATAATTCAATTTATTATGATAAATGGTCTCAATCACTCTCCATCATTATTTAGGAATTATAATTTACTTCCATGTTCAAATTTTCACTTCTCTATAATTTTTCCCACTTGGTAACTTAGTTATATGTTATTCTATATGACCTTAGTACTTTACTTTCTCTATTATCAAGAGGATGTTTTATTGACCCTTTCTCTGATGTGGTATTTCAATAAAGGTATATTCAAATGTTGGACATTTGATTACTATGTTCAAGTTCAAATTATGAGGTTGCAATTTATTAAGGTGGGGAGAATGTAACACCTTGAGATTAAAATAAAGAAAACTATATTTGGTAGTGTATACGACATGTAACTCCGATCCTAAAAGAACCATAAATATTATTATTTAAATATGATTGTTATAACTTATCCATTAAATTAGAGGGAATAAATAGGATTAACTGATTTATGAAAAATATATAAAGATCTTACTAAATATAAATTTATTATTGATTCACTTTGATGGATTTTTTATTCCAATGGGATATCAATGTTTAGAAATCTATATAACCCAAACGATACTAACTACTAAAGTGTATTATAGTGGAAAGAGTGGGGTTGATCAAATGAGTAAAATGGAATCCCATTGATATACTTTGTAATAATTATTTAGTATACTTAATTTTTTCATGAATTAAGAATTTGAATTAACAAAAATATATAAAATTTACTAAATAAAAAAAACAAAAAATGATTCAAAAAAAAAATAGAAAGTATGAATGGAGGGGAACTAATTTAAGGGGATGATTTTCATTAATTTTAAAACATTAAACATAACTTAAAAATTAATCCGATTAACCGTCACGATAATCCTTGAATAAAAAAATCCAGCCTCTCAGAAAAGACTAGAATACATTGGTTTTCCAACCCCTCTCTAAAGGTGATCTAGATAACCTAAGGGAACTAGGTTCGATCTCTAGGTGAAAGGTGGAGTTAAGTTGGATCTCACTTTACACTTCACTTAATCGCATTAGGTGTCGTCTCCTAATCATAATTTACCCCTCAAGGTGATTAGGGGATAAAATAAAATTATTTACATTGTAAGGAAAATTTATTAAGAAAAATTTATAAATTAAATGGAAAGAAAATCAAGCATATGCATCCCCTAAAATCAGAACCACCATCCTTTATGAATTCAGTCAGTCATAGTCAATGGTTTGTCACCCATAGATGAATTAAATCTTATAGATGTGGGAATATAAATTGTTAAACTAATAAAAGTGTTTCATAAATATATAAAACTTACCTCAATTTAAATATACAAATTATACATGAATTTTGATAATTATATAGAAAAAAACATAAAGATAAAATGAAATCTAACTAAGAAGCATCTCTTGGTCGCGTTCCACTCACACTTCTCTTCTAAAAAAGTGTCAATCCTTTCTAAGGTATGTGTTTATTATTTTTATTCTTATCCTTTTAACACTCTATTTGGGGGTAAAATTTTTCATCCATTAACTTTTTAAGCCTCATTTAAACCCCCATTAATTAAATAAATCCTACAAAATAGGAGTTCAAAAATTAAAAATTTGTAAGTGGATCTTCTACGACATGGGGAAAATCACTATGGTGAATTACTAGATCTAATAAATAATAAAATTTTAAAACTATATAGGATCATGTAATTAAATTATTATACCCATGGATCTTGGGAATCAGTGGACCACTACCAAATGGGGTTGAACTGATGCTGTTGTGTGGGAACGAGACAATGAAACAACTTTCTAGAGAACCCTTGGCTCGAGAAAAATGATCTAATGCCTAAATCAAGTGCACTACATAACAACACATGGGATGTAGTGAAATAGCCTTGGTATACCCAACTTCATTCATCCTATAGTTCAACATGGATGATTGTGGTGAAGCTTTTTTCTTTCCATGTCGAAAATGGTCAGACACAGTGCAACTAGTCTTCTTCTTCATCACAGGGAAACAAGACATCCACGGTGAAAGTTTATTCTCTCAATGAGTATTTCTAATGGGTTTTAGATTTTTTTAAATGGTATTGTGTTCCCAATTTTTTTAAAAATAGGACCCATGATTTGTGAACCCTGTTCACGCATCTTGGATCCCAGGATTTTGCATGAATGGGGTTCACACATCTTAGGTGCGGTACAAGATGCGTGAACCTTGTTCACACATCCTTAGTGAAGTGGATGAAGGATGTGTGAACATGGTTCACTATTCCTCCCAAAAATTTTAAATTATTATTATTATTTATTTATTTTAAAATTTTATCTTTATTTTGTTATGTTTTGATAATATATATATAAAACAAAATTTTTCAGAAAAATTTATCTGCTATTTAATATCTAGAAGAACTACCATTACAGTAGTCTAGATTCTGATAGAAACCCACACCCAGGGCTCCCTTTTATAAGAGAGCTTGATCTAGAAATATTTTTTCATTTCTGATGTGGGATTCAGGAACTTCTTTTCATATGCAGAATATTCTGGATTTCCGATGTGGGATTCAGAAATGTTTCAAGTACGTGTCTTTGAAAGACTAAAAATATAAACTATAATACCAATACAAATGAAATTTAATACATGGATTAAACATATAAAAAATAGTTGAATATAAAAAGAACTTTGTAAGAAATGTTGATGAAAAATAATTTATAAGCTTTCAAAACCACCAACTTGAAACTTAAACATATTTCAAGTATGTGCCTTTGAAAGCCTACAAATTATAAACTATAAGACCAATATAAATAAAAATTGAAACATGGATTAAAAATATAAGAAATTGTTGAAAATAAAAAGAAATTTTTAAAAAATATTGATGAAAAATAATTTATAATCTTTCAAAACCACCTACTTGAAACTTAAAAATGTTTCAAGTATGTGGCTTTGAAAGACTATAAAATATAAACTATAAGATGAATATAAATGAAACTTAAAAAATGGATTAAACATATAAGAAATATATAATAATTAATTAGTTAATTAGTAATATATTTATTAAATATATAATTATTAATTATATAATAATCAATTAGTTAATTAGTAATATAATTATTAAATATTAAATATTAAATATATAATTAATTAGTTAATTAGTAATATCATTATTAATTATATAATAAATAATTAATTAATTATTAATATAATTATTAATTATATAATAATTAATTAGATAATTAGTAATATAAATATTAATTATATAATAATTAATTAGTTAATTTGTAAAGTAATTATTAATTATATAATTATTAATTTATTAATTAATAATATAATTAATAATTATAATTAATAATTATAATTATTAATTATTAATAATTAATTATATAAAAATTAATTAGTTAAATATTAAAATTTATTAATTATATAATAATTAATTAGTTAATTAGTAATATAATTTTTATTTATAATTATTAATTATTAATTATATAATTAATATTAATATTAATAATTAATAATTATAATTATTAATTACAATTAATACTTATATTAGTAAATAATTAATTAATTATTATGTAATTAATAATTATATTATTAATTAACTAATTAATTATTTTATATTAGTAATTAATAATTATAATTAATAATTATATTACTAATTAAATAATTAATCATTATATAATTAATAATTACTAATTATAATTAATAATTATATTACTAATTATAATTAAAAACTATATTACTGATTATAATTAGTAATTATTTTAATAATTAATAATTAATAATTAATAATTAATAATTAATAATTAATAATTAATAATTAATAATTAATAATTAATAATTAATAATTAATAATTAATAATTAATAATTAATAATTATAACGAATAATTATGATCAATAATTATATTTCTAATTAATTAATTAATTATTGTATAATTAAAAATTATATTACTAATTAACTAATTAATTATTATTTAATAAATAATAAATAATTATATTACTAATTAACTAACTCTCATGACAGATTTTTCTCAGAATCTCGTTCGTGTTTGAGGTCTTTACACAACATCACGAGAAATGGATCTCTAGCATTTGTGGAGGAGAATCTGAAAGTATTTTAGGATCGTGTTACTGACTGCAATCATTTTGTCATCGCGCGGTTACACCCCCTTCGAAGCTCTGGTCTGTGGAAGCTTGAGGATCTGAAGGCACGCCTTCTTCAGGTCTGTAAGTTGATGGTTGGAATATAATATCACTTGGTATTGGGTACTTTCATATAATCTTTCCTTCTTTAGAGATGAAATTAAAGGCCTGGGGTTACAATTTCATATCATTAAAGCCAAGCACCTTGACACTCCGAGACTGGGATCAATGGTTTGATCCGGTTCGGTGAGGAACTCTATGACCCAGTCCTGGATCAAGATCACTAGTCTTAATTGGATCTTTTGGAAACCCAACATCTTGTGGGATGTTTCATCTGTAGTGGGAACACCCATTAAACTTGATAAGGATATTGAGGTTGTTCGTTTTGGGAATTTTTCATGATTTCTTATTGAGTTTGATCTTTGCTCGCCTTTGATTGAAATAGTTTATCTTGTTGCTGATGAATTCAAATTTGAATTATCTATTGAATATGAAAATGTTCCCTCTTTCCATTACAATTGTTATTGTATTGCTCATGATCAAGAGAAATATCGTAAGGGTATGAAGTGTTCTTTTTGCAAGAAGGATGATCATTTAGTTGAGAACTATAAATTTAAGTTACCTTTGATGGATTCTGGGGTTAAGGATGATGGGTAGTGCATGTCTAGAGGTGATTCCAAAGTGGGTTCAAGGGTTGCGACAAGTATCTTCTTGATCATGCTGGCACATTTGATACACAAGGTTCTAAGCATTCCTACAAGGAGATGCTTTTAATGCATCTTGAGGATTCTGCCGCAAAGGTGGTCTCTGGTTCTAGTTTGAAGTTTGGGGAAAATTTAGGACCTTCTGGAAAAGGGGATGAGTAGGAATTGAATGATGATATGGATTCATATCCTTTAAAACCAATAGTAGTTGCTTTTAATGCTTCCATTCAGGAAGATGATAATGTGCTCCAAATTGAAGGTCTTTTGGCAGGTTTGCAGGATGATCCTCCTGATGATTTACCTAAGGATTATTTTGATTTTGATAACCTCTTTAAATGGAATCGTAAAGGTAAAGATTTTAACATTGGCCAATTGAAGTTGTAGGAAAAGGAACCCAAGGCCTTGCCTTCAAAATCCACTGGATGCTCTTTCCATGTTGAAGTGGTGAATGATCCATCCCCCCGGTTTACTTGCACCTATTTAGGTTGCTGCATGTCCAATAAGTGGAAATCCTCACAGAATTGAGAGAGAGGAACCACATTCTCTGGCTGCTCCTCCAGTTTCCTCTGAAGTAGCAGATATGTCATTAGTCTTGATACAAAAAAGGGACACATACAATGGTTTTCTTCAATTAAGGCCTTCTGATATTTCAACTGGTTAGGGGGCCTCTCGTTCTATGACACCTATTTAGGATATGGCAGGTCCAACACAGTCTGAAGCAGTAGACACCATGGTTTCTTCCCATGGTATGATTACTTCTAGCCAATCACCTCTCAGAGGAAAGTCTGGTAATGAAGTGCCTGGCTCTACCAATGGGGAGGTTGTTGTGAAGAAGGCTGGGTGTGATGTCGCACCCAATTTCTTTTCAATGTGGGACTCAATTAACAATACTAATTTTGATGCTTTTTATCTTGATAGCCTTGATAAAAAGGGTGTAAATAATAAGCAGAGGATATTATAAGGCTCACAAGCCATTTCTTTTGATGGTGGTACTGGTTTACCCTCTTCTCTTGGGCAGGTTGAGATTGTGGATCTCCAGGCGAGTCTAACCTCTGGGGCTTCTTCCATTGCGGATGATACATCTCATGACTCTCCTGAGGATATCAGACCAACATGCAAAGATATGATCAATATTGAGGATGGTGACAAAACTGCTGAACTTATTAGTGAGAAAGATCCAGATATGGCTGATCAAGATGGTGATTGGCAAATTCCGAAGTAATAGATAAGAGGAAGACATCCGAGAGGCCATGTCGGTGTTTGTGGAAGAGGTGGTCATTATCAGAGAGCATGATTGTGATACTTTGAATAGTGTTGTAATGGTGACATGCATGTCCCTCTTATGCTACTCTTTCATTTCTATGTTGTACTATTATACTTTTTTAAATAAATTTTATTGGGGTAATGGGTTTCCACCCATGGTCTCCATTGTTCCTGGTACTAATTAAGTAATTAATTATTAAATAATAAATAATAAATAATTATAATAAATAATTATATTACTAATTTACTAATTTATTATTCTATAATTAATAATTAATAATTATAATTTGTAATTATATTACCAATTAAAATTAATAATTATATTAATAATTAACAAATTAATTATTATATAATTAATAATTAATAATTAATAATTAATAATTAATAATTAATAATTAATAATTAATAATTATAATGAATAGTAATAGTTAATAATTATATTACTAATTAATTAATTAATTATTTTATGGTTAATAATTATATTACTAATTAACTAATTAATTATTGTATAATTATATTACAAATTAACTAATTAATTATTTTATATTAGTAATTAGTAATTAATAATAAATAATTATATTACTAATTAAATAAATAATTATTGTATATTAGTAATTAATAATTAATAATTAATAATTAATAATTATATTACTAATTAATTAATTAATTATTATATAATTAATAATTATATAATCAATAATTATATATTTAATAATTATATTAATAATTAACTAAATAATTATTAACTATTTCTTATATGTTTAATCCATACTTATATTTTATTTATATTCATCATATAGTTTATATTTTATAGACTTTCAAAGCAACATACTTTAAACATTTTTAAGTTTCAAGTTGGTGGTTTTGAAATCTTATAAAATTTTTTTCATTAAATTTTTTTACAAAATTATTTTTATCTTTCTCTGTTTATTATATTTTTAATCAATGTTTTAAGTTTTATTTATATTCATCTTATATTTTATATTTTATAATCTATCAAAGCCACATACTTGAAACATTTTTAAGTTTCAAGTAAGTGGTTTTGATAGCTTATAAATTATTTTTCATCCATATTTTTTATGTTTTTTTTATAGTAATCTATTTCTTATATTTTTAATCCATGTTTTAATTTTCATTCATATGGGTCTTATAGTTCATATATTGTAGGCTTTCAAACTCACATAATTGATACATTTTTAGGTTTCAAGTTAGTGATTTTGAAAGCTTATAAATTATTTTTCATCAACATTTTTTACGAAGTTCTTTTTATTTTCAACTATTTATTATATGTTTAACACATGTTTTATGTTTCATTTATATTTGTCTTATAGTTTATATTTTATAGTCTTTAAAAGACACATACTTGAAACATTTTTGACTCCCACATCAGAAATACAGAATGTTCTGCGTAGGAAAGGGAGTTCCTGAATCCCAATCAGAAATGCATAAGGATTTTCAGGGCAAGCCCTCTTATAAAACGGAGCCTTAGGTGTGGGTTTCTGTCAAAATACAGACTACTATAATGATAGTTTTTCTAGGAAATTTTGTTTATTTATATATATATATAAAATAAAAATAAAAATATTTTTTTTTAAAAATATAAATAATAAAAAAATTAAAAAGTTCTAGAGGAAGAGTGAACAGGGTTTACTCTTCCTTCAAAAAGATCACATATGAAGAGTGAACCTCGTTTACGCTTCCTGATGAGGGGAGATGCATGAACGAGGTTCACTGATCATGAGTCCCATTTTTAAACATATTGGGAACCCTATCCCATTTAAAAAAAATTCTAAAACCCATTAAAAAAACCCCTCTCCATGGTGAAAATGGTTAGACTACAGTGCAACATCATCTCCATAGTGAAATGGTGATCGATGTAGTGATGGCTACTATGATGCAACAGTGACGATGATGGGTTATAGTGTATTGTGGTTGTGTTCAAGCATCAATATGATAAGAGGGTATATGACTGGTTATGTGTGTTGAAGGCAATGCAATCCACAAAGTGAAATGGTGAAATTTTGTAAAAATGAATAGTGACCATAGAATTCTTTCCCGCATAAAAAATATTGGCGGCTAGGCATCACTTAATAAGAAAAATCATTCCACAAAAATCTATATCCCTTGATGCGGGGATGGTATCTAGCTACATCTTACACACAAAGATGGACCACACCAATGTGTGCGACCCGTGTGGACCTTGGAATACATTCTATGTGGTCTCCTCCCCACACAACTTTCTCCTATGCCTACCCATGCAGGGGTCTTGCCACACCTGCACAACCTTCTAAAGGGGTGTCTTAGTAGGCTGCTGTTTTCTGGCTAGGATGCTTGGTCCCCATTGTTGGGGGCTTCTAGGTGTTAATTTTTTTTGGTTCCTTCCTAAATATACATACTTGGCCATATTCCTCAAACCACCTTAAAAAAATACCAAATCATCAAAACCCAAAATATTTATTTTTATGAAATAATTCATTTAAACAATACCAAATAAAAATAAATTTTTATTAAAATCACAACACCCTACCAGTAACAAGTTCCAAAATCATGCATCCTCAAATTTTAAAATTAAAAAAAATTATTTTTCATTCACTCACATCATTTGACAATTTATTAAATACCCATGCCAAAAATTATATACCTCACCATAATGTATTTCACTCATCACTCAAGAACATTATAAATGGAGTTATGTTCAGTATCAAGCATGTGTGAACCATACAAAAGCTTTAAATTCCTCTCAATATGCATATAGAAGTTGAACAAAGAAAAGAGTACCTTTCTTGTAGGTTCTAATGTTCATGGTGGGTAGCATGATGTAAAAATTAAAAAAATAGAGGCTAAAAAGGGAGGGATAAAATATTTAAGAATAATTCATGAAATTTAAGTAAATCTCAATGACAAATTATTCCTACTTTAACTCCATTAAATAGATAACATCCCACATGTCCTCCTCTTCGAAAATTAAGGTTCACTTTTCAACAAGGAAACTAGTGATAAATCATCCTCTATTGTTCCAAGTAAATTATTATTTACTATTTTAATTTTTGGAAAATTGAGTTAGAACAATTATCACATCCATCAACCAACCCCAAATGATAAAAATCATTGGTCAAGAGATTGTTATTTTTTACCCTCCATATCTCAACCCACATTTGTTTCATTTTCATTTTTTAGAGGATGCATTAAAAGAATAATAAAAATTAATGATCCATTTCCTAATATGCTAAGAAAAAAAACCCCAATTGTCATTATAATACAAAAATTTTCATGAAAATAACCAAATCTACTTTTAATCCAAATGAATCATCATACAATAATACTATAATAAATAGTGTAGTAAGGATATATTGACTTATAATGTATATTCCTTTCAAGTAATTTCATGGTTTCTACTAGTTTATCAAAGGATAAATGTAAGGTAGGTATCAAGGTCAAATGGGATAAATTAAATCAATTGACACCTCAATCATGTTTAAGAAGATCGAAATCATCATGTTTTGACAAGAAATACAAGAAATCTATAGTACTGGAACACATCTTGTGTTATCTCAAAAAAGGGATTATAAGAAAGAATATGTCAAAAATGTATTAGAATCCTCTTATTAATGGGAATTATAAAAATTTGGGACAATATATTCTTTTCATAAACATTCTTAATTAATCTAATAAATAAAAAATTCTAAGAATTAAAGTCAAGAATCAAAATTATATCCATAATAATTTTTTAACAACTCACAATTGGAAAAAACATGTAATTTTTATGAATTTTCACTTATATATTTTCCATTTACGGGGATGAAAAATTCAAGAAAATTTAACATGCGAAAAAATATCCTTTAAGTGAGGTTGTCTCATTGATCAACTCAATGGGACATATAAATACAAATGCAGGGTATCCAATGATTCATCCCCCACACTTGAATAGAACATCATCCTCAATGTTCAACCATGGTTAGGGGGTGAAAATAACATGTTTTGAAAATGATGTTCAGCACAAGGAATGTCTTAAAAAGATATGTAAAGATAAAAGAATTGAAATTCTACCATGTTAAGTAGCTTCTTTTTATGGGTTCCTTGAATGATTTTATTGAGCATTGAAATACTAGAATGTGTTTATCCTTATATTTATTAGTCATTCAATTCTCCTTTAATGGAAATTTCATCTTAGTATATGAAAAAATGAATTAATTAAGTGAAATCATAGATATCCCTGCCATTTATGTTAAAAAATAATAGACATTGAAATTCAATGAACAAGAGGGTTCCTAAAACTAAAATGAAATTTAAAATCTAAACTAAAATTCAAATTCATATTAAAACCTAAAAAGTATTAAAAAACCAGATTGTCTCCCAGAAGTGCTTTATTATATGTATTTAAGTTAGAACTTTTACCTTAGTTTTCATGTAATTAGAGTGTCAAAAACTGTTACCAGGTCCAGATTGAGAAATAACTTGAGGTTCTGATCATCTGGACCAATTATAAACGACATCATCTATGTCAATATCTTAAAACTAGTTGGTGGTGGACTCTAAGTGTTATAAATATTTGAGGAATGAAAAAATAAATTTATATTTGACCATATTTTGCAGAATTGATCATCCACTAGTTCATTATTCTTATTGTGGTGGAATGTTTCAACTTGTCTTTTAATTTCATCAACCTTCTCCTTATTCACATATGATGTATCTTATTATTTTTCTGGGAAACTAAAAATGTACGGAAATGCCCCCTTATAGAAGATCATCTTTTCCAAATTCACTAAATTCACCCTCATTCAACACCTTCTGATGCACCTCTTAAAGTACATTAAGTTTTCTGTTAATGGTTGTCAGATAGTATTTTTTCCCTAGGAATTGGATCTACTTCTACTAAAATTTTAGAATACTCCATAAATTTATTCTTGACCACACCATTATTTTATTCGAACTATGACAATTTAATTTTAGCGTACTCCTAATGATCTTCCTCCACTACAGTAGATTCATTTTCCTCATCCTTGAAGGTAGTGATGAACATGGGAATTACAATATAAATTTCATCATTTTTAAGTTTCATAGGGTCTTATTCAATGAAAATTTCAGTGGGATCATAATTCCCACTTTATTCTAACACTCCTTTCCAATATTCTTCAAGTGATATGTTTGAATAAGGAATTATAGCAATTTTGACCTCGTTGATATGTGTAGGAAGTGCCTATTTTTTCTTATAACCTATGAGTGTGCAACAATTTTCATCTTCATAGGGTGTTAGGGGTTATTTTTCATTAAAATGTGAATAAATTCCCATGTATGCTTCCATTATTCTATTATCTGGTTGTTCTTCCTCCATTTTTGGGATAAAATTAGAAATTTCAACCACCTCTTCCCCTTAGCGCACCTCTTCCAAGATGGATTTAACCTGAAATTGCATATTTATTATATCCACCATCTCTTAAATGAGACTAAACATGTTCTAGTCCTCTATTTCTTTTACATGGAGGAATAATTCCCATTAATATTTATTTTCAAGAATTATAGTAAGGTCCAAGCATATGTGATCATAATCCTCCTATTCTTTCGATCTGACCATGTGCACTTATTGGTGCGTCTCTTCAAATTCCATGAGGTGTTTCTCAATGGTTGGGTTTTTTTCCTCCTATAACTTAAAAAATTCATCATTTCCTGAGCATTTAACATTTTAACTTATAAGTATACTTTCATTCTAGGACTCCTCTTCATTTACATCCAGCATTTTTCCAATAAGGTTCATCATGAAGTTTTTTCTTCCTCTTGCAACCAATGGAGTACTTGTTGGTCATAATTCTCAAAGTACTCTTCTAGATCTACTACTATTGATGTTGGAGGTTCTTCTTCATTGAAAATTGTATCCTTATAAATGAGAATTATTTCTTCCATTCTATCTTCCATTACAACCATATTTACTTCCTCCTGTTTCCATTTAACTTATGAGAAATTATTCCTTGTATCAATACATAACAAGATGTCTATGCAATGAAATTAGATGTTTTAAATGATTTTTTTCTATGATAATCATATCATCATTCTCTTTGAACATGGTTTCATATTCCTTATGCTTCACTTCATTTCTTGCAATGAAATTCAAAATTGTTTCAATCAAGTCATGGAATACATTTTCCTTTTGCTGACTTTGATGTTCATCATTATTCTCAAACTCATATATTCTTTGGATGTTCTAAAAATTAGGAGCTCCATATCATGGTGAGTAGTAGTTAGTGGATGACCACTACTGGTGCTGAAATTCATCATACCCGACCGAATATGAATTTTTCCATCCCATGTCTTATTGAGACCACTGTGTTAAATTTTGACCACCCATGAGGTTGAAACCCTTTGATATCCAAGGTACTCCAATAGTGTTATGGAATTATATTATCACTATTTATAACCCATAATACATACCACTACAAACACCAATAATGTACCAAGGAAAAATTAAAGAAAGAAATACAAAAGTAGATGCTAATCATTAGGAAACAGAATAGAGGTAAGCATAGACTTGACACAATCAATCAGTTCTTAAACCATCAAAAGTTTCAATTTCTTCCCCATAAGTGGTGCTAAAAAATTACATGGTTTAATGGTGTCGTTAGTACATATGGTTTTAGAAGTTTAGAAATTTATTTAACCCAACCCACACTAAATACTATGGCATACAATAGTGTAAAGAGTGGGGTCGATCCCGTGAGGAAGCTATAAGCCCGATGATAGTCTTAGGAATAATTGTTAGGTCTCCTAAATTTTTTCATGAATTAAAAATTTAAATCAACTAAACTAAATTAAATCAACTAAAAACAACAACCAAATGATCTAAAAATATTAAAAAGGATTATGAGGGGAACTAATATTATGAGATGGTTTTACTTAATTTTGAAACATACAACATCGATTAAAATTTAATCTAATTAACACTCATAAGAATCCTTGGGTCAACTAATCATACCTCTAAAAAAATAATAAAATACCTAGGTTAGAAAACCCCTCTCTCATAGTGATCAAAGATAACCTAAGTGAAGTATATTCATTATTTAGGTGAAATATGATGTTATATTTCTTATCGCTTTCAACTTCTCTTAATTGCATTGGGTGTCATCCCCTAATCGCCAATTCTCTCGTAAGGTGATTATGGGATAAAATAAAATTATGAACAATGAAATAAAAAATAATTCATAAAAATTCATAAAATAATAAGAAAGAAAATGATGCATACACATCTCCTAAAATTATAACCTCCATTATCTATGAATTCATCCATTCACGGTCAATGGTTCGTCAGCCATGGAAAAATTAAATCTCATAGAAAATGGAATAGAAATGGATAAAATAAGAAAATTTTTGTATAAAATAGAAAACTTACAAAAATTGTAATAAAAAAATGATGCATGAATTCCGATAATTACATAGAGAAAACTAGACAAATAAAAGGAAATATAACTAGGCAACATCTCTTGGTCGCGTTCCACACTCACTTCCCTTCTCTAGAGGTGCCAATCATTTCCATGGTATGTGTTTCTTATTTTTATTATTATTCTTATACCACTATCTTCCAGGGTAATTTTTTCCATCCAAAATCTTTTTATGCCTCGACGCTCCCCCATTAATTTAAGTCCACCTATAAAATAGAAGTTAAAAAATTCATAATTGGTAAGTGGATCTTATGCGGCATGGGAAAAATCATTGTGGTGAAATTCCCAATTCTGATAAAAACTCAAATTTGAAAATAATTTAGACCTGCAACCACTACCACAAAAATAGGTTTTCTGAGGGCTACCCATTAATAGTGCTAAAAAAGCACTGATAAAGGGGGTAACTTTATCAACAATAAAAAAAGTGCGGATAAAAGGTACTTTTAACATTGCTAAAAAAAGTGCTATTAAAAGTTCCCCTTTATCGACACTTTTTTTAGTGTTGATAAAGGTACCCCCTTTATCAGTGATTTTTTTAGCACTATTAAAGGGGACCCCTTTATCATCACTTTTTTAGTAGTGCAAATAAAGAGGAGTATTTATCAACGCTTTTTTATTAGCACTGATTAAGGGTAAATTTCAAAAAAAAATGTTTTATTAAAAATAAAATATTAATATATAAATATATAAATTAAAATATATTGTTATATAAATATATAAATATAAATATATTTATATAAATATAATATATATTTTTCAAATATGTTTTAGATGAGTATAAATAGTAATTTGCAATTAATATGTAAGATATATAGTGAAAATGGATTATAAAATATTTTAAAAAATATTATTAATTAATAATTTGAGAATTATCAGTGATTAATTATCCTTTAATAACAATTTAAAGGCACAAAAAATCAAAAAATTAATAAAAGATCTAAAATAAGTTGAAAACGTAACTCAAACTTCAAAGAGCCATAACTTTTGATCCAAGTGTCCTTTTTAGCTCTAGCACATATCAAATTGAAGCCTATGATGAGCTATACACACTAGCGATAAAAGTAAACCTTTTGTTGCATTTTTCAAGGCCAAAAGGCCCATGAGGCCTCCAAAACTGAGTTTTTAGTTGGGATATCCAATTTTTTTTTAACATTTGATGGAATTTCATGCTCGTTTCAGGGGGTCTTTTGGCCCTTTTTTACTGGGGAATTAATTTATTCCTAGGAATTACATTCATATTGATATTAGGGATTTGAAATTTTATCATTTTTCACAATTTACTATTATTTATAATCAAATATATGATAATATATACATATTTTTATATATTCACGCATAAAAAATTAATTTTATAAATAAATAATTAAACATATTTAAATAAAAAATATATTTATCAATATATAAGCGTTATCTAAATAAAAAATCAATATCCATTTTATTTAAAATACAAATATATGAATATTTATATACCTATATGATGTGTGTGTGTTTGTATTAACAAACTAATATATATTATCTATATATTCTAAACATATGTATAAACATATTAATATATAATATTTGTAAATATATATAAATATGTATAATTTTACTTAAAGATACACATAATATATATATATATATATATATATATATATCTGTGTGTGTGTGTGTGTTGTATATATGTATTTATTTATTTAATTATCTATTAACACAAAAAAAGAATATTTTATAAATTTATTTAAAACTGATCTTATAAATATATATTAATATACGAATAAATATACGAATAAAAAAATATAACTAAATATATATAAATAAATAGATATTAATATATATTAATATACGAATAAATATGTAAATATATAAATTTATAAATATATAAAGTTATAAATATATAAACTTATAAATATATAAACTTATAAATATATAAATATATAAATATATAAATATATAAATACATAAATATATAAATACATAAATATATAAATACATAAATATATAAATACATAAATATATAAATACATAAATATATAAATACATAAATATATAAATACATAAATATATAAATACATAAATATATAAATACATAAATATATAAATACATAAATATATAAATACATAAATATATAAACACATAAATATATAAACACATAAATATATAAATACATAAATATATAAATACATAAATGTACAAATACATAAATATATAAATACAGAAATATATAAATACACAAATAGATAAATACACAAATATATAAATACATAAATATATAAATACATAAATATATAAATACATAAATATATAAATACATAAATATATAAATACATAAATATATAAATACATAAATATATAAATATATAAATATATAAATATATAAATACATAAATATATAAATATATAAATACATAATATATAAATATATGAATACATAACTATATAAATATATAAATACACAAATATATAAATATATAAATACATAACTATATAAATATATAAATATATAAATATATAAATATATAAATATATAAATATGTAAATATATAAATATATAAATATATAAATATATAAATATATAAATATATAAATATATAAATATATAAATATATAAATATATAAATACATAAATATATAAATACATAAATATATAAATACATAAATATATAAATACATAAATATATAAATATATAAATATATAAATATATAAATATATAAATATATAAATATATAAATATATAAATATATAAATATATAAATATATAAATATAACTATATATATATTAATATAAGAATAAATATAACTAAGTATATATATATATAAATAAATAGATATATCATTAAATAGAGAGACAAGAAACATGAAGGAGTGGTAAAGGGTATAGGGGTGCAGGGGAGAGGCCTCAAGTTTGAATCCCAGGGGAGGTAGGGGAACGCACGCGGGTTGGTGATAGGGGGTGCGGGCACAGTTAAAGGGTTGGTGAGTGGGGCTGGGGCATGCATGGGTGGTAGGGCGATAACGCTGTTGAAGGGGGGTCACACAATATTAAAACCCACTCCATTTTTTAGATTTTTTTTTAATTTTTTTTAACTTTTATCAACGTTAAAAAAACTATAATAAAGGACCCTTTTATCAATGCTTTTTTTATCACTGATAAAAGGGGTATTTATCTGGGCTATTTTTCGCACTGGTAAAAGAGACCCCCTTTTAATAGCGCCATGATTATCAGTACCTTTTCAGCACTGATAAAGTCATTTTTAGCACTGATAAAACCCTATTTTGGGGTTGTATGACATCAACTTATTATCCCCACTGATCATGGGGATTAGTGAACCTCATCAAATTGGGCTTGAACTGGTGTTGCAGCATGGGCATGAGACGATGAAGCAACCTTCATGAGAACCCTTGGCTCAAGAAAACTGATCCACTACCTAAATCGGGTACATTATGCTGTAGTGCATAGGCTATGGTGTAATGGCCTCAACATATTTTAGATCCTTCTTCCTAAGTCATAGCTAGAATGGTTGTGGCACAACTTCATTCTCTCTATGGTGAAAATGGTCATCCACAGTACAACTGGTCTTCTTATTCTCTAGGGTGTAACCCAGATGTCCACAGTGAAATTCCCTTCTCTCCATGGTGCAAATGACTAGACCATGGTGCATCATCATCTCCACGGTGCAATGGAGACCGGTGCAATGATGGCCACTGTGGCTCAAAAATGGCGATGGGGGATTCCAATGAACTATTTCAATGGTTGAACATCGAGGTGGGGAGAAAGGTAGAATATTCTTATATTTTATGAATTATATGTGAGATTCGGAGAAAAATAGTGTCATTTATTTAAAAATGAATAATGCCATAGAATTGTTTCCCACGTTAAAAATACGGGTGACTGGACATCGCTTAACATGTAAGGTCATGCCGTATCAATCCAGACCACCTACTGTAGGGATGGTCTCATCCTATACCTCACAAACACAAATAGGCCACACCAAAACATGTGTCCAATTCATTCCTTGGACCAC
Organism: Viscum album; assembly: GCA_963277665.1. NCBI lineage: Eukaryota > Viridiplantae > Streptophyta > Magnoliopsida > Santalales > Viscaceae > Viscum > Viscum album. The sequence goes on along the minus strand of OY728165.1, from coordinate 1,888,707,173 downwards.
ATGCTCTGTGGAATCCTCCCCACATGGCATGTTCCAGTGCCAACCTGTGCACGTGCCTCACCGCACCTGCATGACCTTACCAAGGGTGTCTTGGATGGATACCCTTTAAGGGTGGCTAGGAGGCTTGACCCCCATGGTTGAGGGATACCAAGATTTGGAATTTTTTTGGTTCCTTTATAAATATAAATACTTTTATATAATCTTTAAATCACCTACAAAAATATCAAATCATCAAAACCAAAATTTCTAAATTTTATGCCATAATTCATTAAAACAATACCAAATAAGCACAAATTATAATTAAATAACAAGAAATTGATGATTAAAGAATAATATATATATATATATATGATTTATTAATTTATAATTGATTTGAAAAAATTCACTCAATTTTTAATCAATACATTTTATTCTTCAAAAAAATACATTTTCTTCAAAACTGATTTTTATTACTTTTTGTGAGAAAATATTATAATTGATTTCTAGAACATTTATAAAATGAATTTGATAATATTAAATTAATTTTTAAATCATCATATAAAAATTTAATTAGTTTTAATATTTTTCTGAAATGATTGGGTTTCCAATGAATTGTGAAAAAATACAAATTTTTAAAATACTATCATTTCTTTTTATTAAATAAAGTAATTTAAAAATCCCATTACATTTTTTATTTATCCTTAAATTGAAATATGAACCATTTTATTTATAATTATCATATTAATTTAATTTTAATCAACAATTTTCACGATTTTGGTGTTAGTTTATTTTTATGCTTAAAAATGTGGTTTTCTACAAACAGTTTTAAGTACATAAAGTTTATCCTTTTTAATTAACTAAAATAACCACTAGTAAGGAAAAATGTAAATTAAATTTAGAGATTATATATATATATGTTAATTTAAATTCATATAATGATGATTTATAGTCATAGAGTTAATATAAGATCATCTATTGCGTGAAAAATGTATTTTCCAAAAAATAAACTTTTCATCACATTTTTTATGTTTAATATTAAATTAATTTCTAAAAAAATGTGAATTTAATTTGATAAAATGTATTTCATATTTAGATTCAAAATAATTCTTATTATTTAACAAGTCAAACTTAATTTTTTTTTTCATAATGAATAGTAAAAACAACAAAAATTTGTTACCATGGTAAGTGTAAAATGAGTTAATTAAGGATAAAAATAATTTGATAAGGACTGAAAATTAACCCTACCAATAGACTTAATTTTATTCAATGATTAAATTAATATATAAACACTCAATATTTGAATATATGACCTTTTTCTATATGTCTTTTATTGTAACCTTTATAACAATTTAAGTGAAGAAGAAGACAAAATGTCACCCTCTTGCTTTCCTATTTAAATTAAGTGTTCACAAAGGGGGATAATAAAGTTATGAAAGAATAAAAATGGTTATTTGGAGAATAGTGGAATTATTTTCATGATGTTAATTTATTTATAATTTTTATAAGTTATATAATTAACTTAAAATTATTACACAACACCGACACAATAATTATTTAATAAAAATGAAAATAAAATAAATGATTTTAAAAATATTAAAAGTAAGATAATTTGAATGATTTTTTATTTTTCACAATTATTTAGATAAATATAACATTTTAGGAATATTTGAAAAGTATAGATTCTAATTCCATCTTTTTCTTGATGTTTTAAAGTTAAATTAAATGAATATTTTCAAAATTGACATTAAATATATTTTATAATAAATAATGTTTTATTAAAATATTAAAATTTCCATAAAAACCTATATTATTCCAATTTATTTTTATCTTTTAAAAAATATTATCTATGGACCAATTTTCCTTTTATAGTAACTATATTTACCACGAAAGAGTAAAAAATATGTTATAACTGTAATTTTCAAGAAGGGGTAACATGGATTGAATAAAAAAAGATAAAGGTAAAAACATCACCTAAACTTGTCCATTTTTTATTGTATGAGAGGATTTATAATAATATGTATATTAGATTCAAATATTATTAATTTGGATCCATTTTTATCACAAAACTAATTTATAATAGTTTAATATTTTAATAAATTTTAAGAGTTCCCCTCTTATAAAAGGGGACATATTGTCCTCTTTTATTAACACTTGAATAACCATTTGGTTCAGCCAATAATAGACCAAATCACTTTCTAACATCCCTCCCCATGTCCTAGAGTCCTTGGTTTTATTATAAAACCAACCTAGGAATGCGTTTTCTTTAAACCTTAAGAGGTTGTTCGATAGAAATGTATAGTTCTTAATTAAGCATTTCCATTTTATTTATTCTTCTACCTCATAAAAATATTTTTAAAACTTGATGAAACAATAACACATGTGAATTTCATATACTGATATGTTATTATTTTAATTTCATATACTATTTACATATCCTCTTCCATCAAATGGGAAACTAAACCATTAGTCGTGTGTATGGTGGACTACCCCCTTACGAACCGATACAATTCTTTTTCCATAACCACCTAATACATCTAGTTTTATGATGGACTTAATGTATAAATATTATATTTATGACATATTTATAATTATTAAAAGATAATATATAATTTAATTTTTTACATTACCATTCTCTAAAAAATGACTACGTTCATGCGTACGTGTGGACTATCAATTTTACAAAGTGATGTGATTCATTCATCATCACCACATCATATTGATGATATATATAAGTATATTTAAAGAAAAAATATTCTATTTATGAGATTATTATAATTTTGTGAAGATAAAATAATACTTACCTTCTTTCTATAATGATTGATGAAAAATAAAAACGTTACTCATCTGTACGTACGACCTACCATCTCCATGACTGTAACATAGTTCAGTTTTCATAACCATATTTCATGTTTGGTTTTAAAAGTATAATTAATATATAATAATGATAATTATTTTATTATTATTACTTTGGGTATGATATAAATATGACTGCTTTTACCATATTCAACCTACTGAAGTCATTTTGGACAAATGATCAGAATTTCATCCAAACATACGACATAAACATAATTGGTTAAGTAAATATGTATATGATGGTAATAAATAAAGTATAAGTAATAAAAATATTTATAAATTTACTTAATCAAGTAAACAATTAACATAAGTTTATTATCCAACATTATAAATCATTCACTTGACGAGTCGAAGTCGAGGTAAGGGGTTTCTTAACTAAATTTACATTCATTGGGTTATACTTGTACTTAATTGACCATGTTATGATTTGATTTTTTATAAAATAACCTCTAATTTTATTATGTTTTATTTCCACTTATTTTGTTGTTTATTTAAATATGTTACAAATAATCACTTCATTGATCAATTCTCACTCCAATGATACGATCTTTGTAAGGGATTTCATGTTAATTTCCCTTCATTAAGGAACATTTTAAGGTTATGCACAAATTTTAATTTATATGGTGTATATTTTACCCTTTTTATATATTATATCATTAATCCTTAATATATCATGGTTTTTAAGTTATAATTAATTTTAATTCATCCAAGGGGATTTGATTTGAATGTTACCAAAGTGGTAAATGATTTATGTTACAATATCCTTTATTTTGGAGATTGTTTATGTTAAAGGTTCCATTGCGGGAAATCATATAAAATTATAGTATTGAAACACATATATTTTTTTATCCTCTAGTTATAAATGTGGATTATATTTTTTTCATTTCCTTCCTTATTGAATAAAGAAACATTAAGAAAGTTGTTTTTAAGTAATACTAATCATTTATCTTATTTTAGATCCAGAATATTTCTCATCCATGTATATATTTTCCATAAAATAATTTGAATAATTTTTTACTATTTTCAAATGATTTATTATGGAAATTTTTACCCATATTTTACTTTTCTTACAAAATGGTTTAAAAGGAATCTTTCTATCATTTTCTGAATAAGTAACTTTTTTTGTTTTTTAGAAAACTATGAAAGGAATGTTTTCATTTAAATTATATGGAATTAATTAAATTTACTAAGGAAATGATTTATCAATGAATTTAATCTTACTTTACATTCTTCTATGGTTATTTTAAAAGAAAAAATTTCCATTAATATTTTTAACCTTTTAGATTTTAAAAAATTGATTTCAAAGTGAAAGGAGTATTTTCATCATGAAATATTATATATGATGATTTAAAGACATTTTCATAAAAAAACCTTTAATGTTATGGTTTTCTTCTAAATAATGTATGTATATTTATCAAATATATACCAATATGATTATACACTACTTTTATGGGGTATTACATGCCTTAAGTTCATTTCTAAAATGCCTTCATTATAAAATTCCCTTTCATTATGATATGAGGAAAGATTATACATCCCATTATCTTTATAAGGATACATATTATGCTTATTACTTTTAAATTATTCCCTTTTTTCACACATAATTATGAACATGTTATGATGAGTGCACCTAGATAGTTATACAATTAGTTTGGTAAAACTTTTCACTCATAGGATGTTATATATGGGATTATAGAGTAAACCTATTCCATCATGAGACCTTTTACACCGAGTTATGTTTTCTAGGAAGTTATCATTGAATCATTTTTATGTCATGTTATATTTTTATGCCACATTTTCTATGATTATATGACCTTATGATACCTTGTTATTTATTTTATGCTTCTATGTGATTACTCATGAGCCTTCTCTTTTATGATATCATGTTATACCTTTGACTATGGGGTTATATTTCCTTATTAAGTTTATTCCTTTACTATTATTTTTTATCTAATATGTATCTCTTATATATTACTTACTTAATCCAATGACGTTTTAGGATCTAAAATGTATTTAGGATCTCACTATGTAGAATAAAATAAAGATGTTATGTTTTAATTTCCTTTATATGTATTATGAACTAGTCTTCAAAAAAAAACTAGGCCGCATGATCTTTGGGTTGTACTTATTATATATTTTTGTTTAAAAATAATGTAATAATATGATTAAAAGGCTTGAGTATATATATTCAAATAGTGAGGAATGAGGGAGGAGGTTTCTTGAGACTTTTTCCTTGATGGAGATCAAGATAGGATCGAGGAGTGGCTTCTGGGTGCGGATATAGACTCAAAGCTTCAGCATTTTCATAGTGAGGTAGGTAAAATTTGAGTTTTATATCCTAATACCAATATATATATATTTTTAATATTTTTAAATCCCTTTTATGATGGTTATGGATCCACTAGGGATTGATGTGTGTTTAATAAAAAAATAAGGGATTTTATGAGGTTCATAGTGATTTCCCAATTGAAAATTCTAATCATATGGTGTGTAGTTTTGGAACACGTACCATGTTTTCTTCCTATTGGGGTAATAAATAGTTTTGGGTACTACATTTTTGGTACTTAGAGTGCACTCTATTTATTGGGACATGTCCATATAGATTAATACATGGGTAGACACCCCATGTAAAGGGGATATGGCCATATAGTAGTATACTACCATAACCTAGGAGTACATAAGCATGACCATAAACCATGACACAACTAGGGTTCCCAGGAATGCTGAAGTGCATGGGAATGGGGAAGAGTACATATACACATGGTGGAGGAAATGAGAGTAACTTAGGATACCAAGACAGACCATATACTTCTTGTACATGCTATGTATTTTTACATGGTTGGCCAAGCTATGTTCAAGAAAGAATATTTCTATATGTCAGGGTGAGGTCAAATGTCATATAATTTTTTGGATACTTCTTATATTTGTTTATCTTTATTAAATACTCAAATTTGGTCTCATTATTATCCTATTCAGAGTAGTATTCTATATAGAACCCATTAGTGTTCTTTGTTTTGACATCATATATATAATACGAGGTGTTTAAAGTGGGAATATTCTTTCAGTGATTCTTATCCAATGACAGTGACCAGGAGTGATCATTAGAGTGTTACTATGATTGAAGACCCTCCTTGTTTCACTAGGGAATAGTCCCCTCATACTCTTTACAGGATGGGTCAGAAATCCCCCTTACTAGATAGGGTGTAGGTTCTCTATCTATGGAGTGCCATCTACCTGTATCTAAACTCTAGTGGGTAACGAGTCCTATATTGGATATTGTTCCCCCTTATCTATGAAATCCTATGATAAAGTGTGATCCCTCTATGAAAATTATTTATAGGTTGCATGATATGTGCGGCAAAGAGATTTCACCCCTTGAATGTGAAATTTAGTGGAGAGGAGTGGGCCCTCCACCCTATTTCTAACTATGTTGCGTGTGTTGCTAGGAATTGGACATGGAATTTTGGAGTTACAGACTGAATCATTATACATATCTAGGTTATAGATATGGATTTCCTATTTTTTTTTATCTCACTTGGGTTTCCTTATAGAAATATATTTTGGGTTTATCTTTACCCCCTTTCATTTGGGGTTGATCTAATTCTTTCTATTTTTATTTCACCCTTTTTGGTTTGTGGGGTGCCTACTAGGTGGAGGAGCTTTCCTAAGATATCCAATGAAGTAATTTTGAGAAAACCATCTAGAAATATAATGGAATTTGAGAAATTATTCAACTCATTATGAAAAAATGGAACTTATGGAAATATTATAACCTCTATCAAGAATTATAGTATCTAATAAATTTCGACTCAATATCTAGAAAGAAATCACCTTCATAAAATTGTAAAAAAGTGAGAGATTATGGTCATATAATTTATTCACTATCATAATACCATAAATTTAAATCTTCTCATATTCTTACTGCTCAATATGTATACGTATTTTGGAGATAAAATTATTTCAAAACAACCTTGAGGGAGGTTTTTAGCCGTTGTTTCATTAATTAAGAACAAGACTAAAATAAAAAATCTATGGAAATATGAATTATAGTAGAGAATTAAATTATTAAGACTATGAAATGTACTATAATGATAAAAAAGTCCAAAATATCTCAATAAATTCATTATAATGTATGTTTATAAATAATATATTCAGAAGAAAATTTATTGAGAAGTTAATGAAGAAAGATTGAAGGAGAAATGGAAAATATTATATGAAAAATTTCAAATAATCTCTTCTCATTTTATCTTCAAATATCTTGATTTTATAGAGGATCTACCTTATGATCTTAGAGAAACCACCTTCTATCCTCTATAGGTTATATCTCAGTTTAGTTGGAAATAATTAGTTTTCTAAATTCAACCATGGCCTATCTGCCCCTTTTTAGTTCTCGGGGATTTCGTTCTTAAAATAAGTTTCAAAATTTTTTTTTTTTAAAGTCCACCGCCTTTATTTCCTTATACTTGAGAGTTTTCCTTTTTTAATTTATCCCCATTTCATAAAAACATTTATATTTATTTATATTACTGATAGGGTCTGAGTGGAAGCATCCTTTTTGTTCTTATATAGTTTCCCTTGTAACTATAACAAAACTACTCCAACAAATTCTATAACTTGCCTATGAAATTAATTATATTAGTTGTAATTGATGAAAACATGAAATATTGTTCTTTAATTTTATTAGCACCAACATATTTTCCCAACCTTGGTTCTAACTTAAAAAGAACCAACTCATCATCAATGGGCATACTCATTATTACAAGATCAAGTTCCACATACCGGTACTCTTGACCTAATATTGCATAAAATTTTGTCTTCTTAATAATTAAAATAGTTTTATACTTTGATTAACACAATTAATAAATATTTCAATATTCATTTATCATGTATGAGTAGTTGTATACACTCAAATGTCTTTACATCTTCCATGAAATGAAGATTCAAGATTGGGAAGGCACTACCCATTTGCAGTTCTGATTTTCCAATCTAATTCATCTAAATGTTCATTGGTTATCCTAATCCTTGTTAGTTTAGACTTATGACCATATATAATAAAAATTCTAGTTGTTATCTCTTCACTATGCTTCAATGAACTCTCAATCTAAACCATAAACCCCTCATTCGACTTGATTCAATAAAGATTTAACTAAAATAATTTGAGTGATGGCCTCGACATTCAATGCATCCTTTTAGGATAAATCTAAATAAATTTTATCCTTAATTAATTTTGGATTTCATTTGGTTTCAATATTTTTTTTCTCCTCAATCAAGCTCCCACTGATTTTTTTGGCTTCAGTTGGTCACTCATCTTTAAGTGAAGGGCATCTTAATCCTTGTATGATTGTTCGAAAATGGAAAAGGATATTATATTATAATTATAGGAGAAATATACTTCTAGGTGGAAAATCTTCTGAATGAAAATCTAGTAATAACTTATGAGGACATATTTGGAAAATATCATATGAGGGTGAACCTTAAATTTTTTTATAAGAATTCCTGGAAAAATGTTTATAGGACACCCACTTGAAATTTCTTACAAGAATTCGGAAATATTTTCTTATGGGTGGAAAATTTCATATACAATAGAATATAAAATGTAAATTCATTACTATAAAATAAAAATTAATTCAAAATATAAAATGAACTCTACATCATATTTATTTATGAATTTTCATATTCAAAAAAATTATTAAAAATTGTTCCAATAAAAATTATTTTAAATAAAACCCTCGAAATTTGAAAAAATTAATTCCAAGCTTTAATTTATTTTAAATCACTTTAAGAAAAAAATTTCCATTAAAATGCAGACAATGAAAAAATTGTTTTTCTTTTAAAAATATAAGGTAATTAAATAAAATAACATCTATCAAATTAACACCTAAAATTCATGTTTTCATGGAATATTCAATGAATTAAAACTTATATGTAAAATGACCAAGAATAAAGTGGTTACCATTAAATGATAATTTAAACAAAAAAATATCAAAATATAATCCAAAATATTTGTAAATCATGCATAAAATTAGAGAAACATCATTAATTTATGCCAAATTCAATATTCTATAAAGAGAATGTCTCTAGAACACACTCTCTATCTTTGATATAGGATCTCATTGTTGGTTTGCTAGGGGAGACTTCAATATACTCCTAAACTAAGAGAAACAATAAGATAGTAACATGTACTCGATGAATGTGATTAATGATTTAAAAACCTTCATATTAAACAATAATCTCAAGGAATTGATGTTTATTGAGATAATTTAACTTGTTATAACAACAAGCAGGGCGACCGGAGGATCTGGTGATATCCTGATTTGTTCTTATCCAACCTTTATAGAACATCTGTCTTATCATGTACATATTCCTCCCATATGGATATAGCCTTTTCTAATCATTAAAACTTTCTTATTAACCTTCATAATCATAAGGTAGACAACCGTCATTCAATTTTCTCTAAACATTTGATTCAAGATCATTATTTCTTGAAACTAGTGCAAGACACATGGAGAGTTCCCATGCCTTGGAAATCATGGTAATTCCTTAAAAAAACTTAGACATATGAAGATAAATAATGTATAATGGAAGTACCAAAACCTAGATCAACACTCTAACCTTATATACATGATATATGATATTTCCTAGATCGATAATGGTTTGCATGAAATATGGGACGATTCCTACTTCATTCTCTTATAGAATAAATGTGTTTTTTTCAAGAAGTTAATTGTGGATGAAAAAATATCTTAGGATAATTTTAGATCACTCTATATTAAATAATGTAATAAGGATACAATTTAATTTCATGCATGATTTAAATAACATAAGTTCATTGGGATCATCAACATATAGCTTGAATATGGAAAATCTATTTGCAATTTGGAAGTAACATGTCCCTTATTTGTCCTACACTACTCAAATATTTTTATAGGCTAGCGGTCAGATATGAGTAGAGGTTACCCAATGGTTAGATATGATGATATATTCTACAATAACATCCCCCATTATATCATGGATCACTTTAATTCCTTTATAGAATCTATACTGATGAAGGATGAGATTAAGAAGGCCATAAACAACCTCAACTTAGATAGTTTACTAGGACCATATGTCTTCCCAGTATCCTCATATATTGATACATGTGACATCATTAAATTCCAGTTCATCAAGGCTATGAGGGATTACTTGACATGGGGTTCTCTCCCCATATACACATGTGCTTCTTCACTTTTTCTTTCCCACAAAGTGAAACACCCAAGCTCTTTTCAAAAATACCGACCCATAATCTTACGTAATTTATCTTAAAAATATATTAATATAATCTTGAATGATAACATTTGTATTATTCTAACCAAACTAGTTTCTATAGAATCCCGACCAATCTCATTGGATTTAGAGGAGGTAAGGATGCTAATATCCTTAGGTAACATCCCCAAAACACCAATGGCTTGTAATAAATTCCTAGGGCTTGGGAAAAACATTAAGGGCTGATTTTACCTTTATTGAAAAATAAACATAATAACACTAAACAATAAACATATAAACCTCCTATATGATGCATGAGTAAAATAGTACAACCCAAACATAACCAATAAAAAAATAATATCAAAGAAATAATAGAAACTTTTAATAGAAAATGAAAATAATCCCAAAGGAAAACTAGACACAAGGACGTTCATGTGACATGACCTCAAGTACTAGACGACAATCTCTAAGATCCAACTCCACCAGCCATACCCAAGGTATCAAGCTGCATCACTAGAGAAATATGATACCGTTCCCTTCTTTGTATCTCGATATATGATATTTGAAAATTCACCAAAGTTACCATGTAGGGGGTGAGTATAAACTCAATAAGCATTCCCTAAACATGACCAAAATCATTCCACTAGGATAATAACCAGTTAATACATTTTATATAAAATATTTTAGAATAAGTTAAAATAGATTATATCAAAACCTTAAAAAATTTCCTTGGAAAACAATAAATATATTATTTAAACCATTCCTCATCATTTTTAATACCCATTACCATGTTTCTACACACACACACACCCATGAGTTCCAAGTGATAATTCCATAATCATGAGTGGTTTCTCATCAGTCCGTCAAGTCATCAAAAGGTGACCAATATCTAGGTTACCTAATAGAACACACCCCTTATCCAGGGTCACATCCAAGTAATGAACTAATTCCAACAATAAATTCAAAATTTCATAAAAAAACCACTTCACAATAAACCATTTGTTCTTTTAAAATTTTCATAAAAACACTTTAATTACATCAAAACAAAACCATAATTTTAAAATTATCATATTAAAATTATAACAAAAGGGGTTTTCCAAGAGACATCTAATTTTCATATTTACAAACATAAAGAAAATGAGTTTTTACTTCAACATTAACACCATGATTTCATAATAAGATCAAGTAAAAAAATTCAACAGAACTAATACGTCAAGTTTTATAATAGTGGAGATGAGAGAGAAGCTACCTACCTCTAAACTAATGGTGAAAATGAATAAACACACATAGAAATTATAAATCCATGTTAAAAAAACTTCCCTTTACTATATCTAACTAGATATCATAAATATTCAATTCACAAGACATAGATCTATTCCTAAAAGACTAGATATATGATTTTGAGAGATATGAGAAGAGTGAATATAATAAGAATAAGGATAAATGAGAGATAACAGGGAATTGGTGATGATTCTGGATCTTCAACACACCTTGATTCTCCCAATAGTCACTCCTAGATCAGAGGAAATTATTTCTCAAGCTTAGGGAGGGAGAGGAGTTCACGACATTGGAGGACCTAAAAACTAATGAGGGTTTTGGGGATTTAATCCCAATTAAAATAAAGAAGGTTATGATGAGAGCCACCACACCATGGAAAATACAAGGGACCATGGAACATAATTTATGAAAAACTAAATAGAATACCTCCTCCACACCATAGTGGATTTGATAAATGGCACATCCAATATCTTCTATGAGATCCATGTCATAGATTCAAAAAAGTTTGGAAAGGACCAATGTGTAGCTGAGGCCACTACTTCGTAGAGCCTAAGAATAGGGAAGGGGGCTACGCTACAACTATCTCCATGGTGTAAGTGCACCAAAAAAGGAAGTAGCACCCCAAAACTCCATGTAATGATAAACACCATAGCCGAATCATGATTCCATAGTAATTCAATAATTTTAAGTTGTATAAAAAATAATCCTACAATACTCTTATATGTTAATCCATATCTATAACACAATTCCTAAATAGGCTATGCCATAGCCATGATCCATGAAAATACCCTATCTAAAAAGTTAGTGAATCAGGAATCAACCCTAAATCATAGTTAGGGTCTCCACACTATAGCCACCACTCCTACACCAAAACCACCACCTCCATGTCACAACCTCTTAAAAAATAAATATCCCTCCAAAATATCTTCAAAACTTACTAAAAATCCCGAAATGAAAAAAACATTATATAATCACGAAAATCATAAAAACGGTAAATTACTTGAAAACATTGGTGTTATATGCTCCCCACCATTGGTCTTTCCATCCTCAGAAAGTGGGAAATCAATGTTGATTTGGAAGTGCTTGGTCTATTTCACCAGTATTTTCTTTCCATGCTCCCATGTCACTTCTTAAATTTGACCATGTTTCTATAAAACCCATAATAAACTTATGTTTTTCCCATGCATGAGACTATCTTTCCTATACATAACCTGTATCAGAATATTAACTAGTGTTGTATGCAGTTCAATATCAACATGGTCCCATCAAATCACATGGTCAGGAACAGGTTAATACTTCTTCAATTGAGATAAATAAAAAACATTATGTATGAAATTGGACTTTGGTGGTAAATCTAACTGATATTCCACATCATCGACTCATTTGAGAATATCAAAAGGTCTAATGTACTGAGGAGACAACTTTTTTTACTAAAACGATGATTCCTTAATCATGGAGAGATTATTAAGAAAACATAATCATACAACTCAAATGATAACGGTCATTGACAGTGATCCACATATTATTTATGATGACTCTAAGCCATATCCATCCTATTTATGATCATATTAATATTCTTTGTTGTCTCATGAACTAAGATTTGTCTGATAAATGAAGTCTCATATGGTTCCACACAACAAAGTGGAAAACAAAAAGGATAGACATACGTTTCTTCAAAAGTATCCATATGTATTGAGGCATGATATCTATTATAGTATGATAAATCCATTAACAATATATACTCTACCCATGAGCCTTCAAAATTCATCTCACAAACATTAAGTATATCTTCCAACATTTGGATCACCCTTTTGTATTGTCCTTAAATTTGAGGATAATGAGCTATACTCATGGTCAAATGAGTTCCAAGGACTTACTGCAAGGCCTTCCAAAACCAATCTGTGAACCTATAGTCCCAATTAGAGGTAGTAGAAACATGGATACCTGCATCTTCACAAATCACTGAATATAGATTCTGGACAAGTATTTTACTATATTATTTTCAAAAATCGGGATGAAGTGATCTAAATTCATGAGTCAATCCACAATCACCCATATGGAATATTTTTTCTAAACCATTCATTGAAAACATTTCAAAAAATTCATCATGATCTTCTCCCACTTCCATATAGGAATCATAAAGGATTGCAACATACCAACTGGTCATTGGCGGTATGCCTTGACTTGCTAACAGTTGGGGCATATTGAGACAAACTATTCAAATTTACTCTTCATTATATACCATAAAAAATATTCCCTTATCACTTTATACATATTTTTCATTCTATAATGAATACCCTATATCAAATGGTAGTGGGAATTTATAATTCATTCTTGATAAGTTGGGGAAATAACAATCCTATCTCAAAAACATAACATAGATCTCTCAGCAAGATTACATCCCTCAATATTCTCCCTACCATTTATTTTTGACCTTATGGTAACACATTCAGGATCAAATTTCTATGAAAATTTCACATGAAAATCCAAATTAGTAATGAACTAAATTAGAAGGAAAGTTAGAGTATCACCTTGCTCAGAACACTCAAGTTTCTTATCCTTTATAAATGACAGTAGTTGAAACTCTTATAAAGATTGTTTAGACATCTGATTATAGGACTTACTACTTAATTAATCACCCATAGAGTTCCATTTACCTAGTGTATACATTTAGTTGAAGTAAAAAATTTAACGATATTTTATCCATATTCACTTCCTTAGATTCAAATCCCTCTATGAGAAAATTTGTTTCAACCTCTCATGATCCATAAACACTGTAAATTTCTCACCAAAAAGATAACGATAGAAAGTATAGAAATCATGGAATGTGGTAGATAATTAATAATCATAAATCAGGTATTTTTTCTAATATAAATTAACTATCATGATCCATAAACTACAACATAGTCTCCCTTTATGAGGACATAGTCTAGCCCAGATTCTAATGTATCACAAAAGATCACATAACCATGTCATAATTCTAGAAATATCAAGATAAGTGTTGATGTAAGGTAAAACATATGCTCCTGAAAATATTTATTAAATTCATAATTACTATGGAAAAGACCACCTTTCTTTTTCAAATCTATCATTGGTGAGTAAGGGCATGAAAAATCACATACAAAGTATCAATAGTACCCTACCAATACAAGGAAATTGAATCTCTCAAAGACATTCTTCAATTTATTCAAGAGATAATATATTATATCATTTTAGGATCTAAATAAACTCCTTTTTTAGAAATGACATGACCAAGGAAACTTAACTCTTCTATCCAGATATCACACTTTTAAAATTTGGTATAAACGGGATGTTCCCGTAAGATTCCAAACACTATATCCAAGTGTTCCTCATCATCCACTTTAGTCCAATAGTACACTATAATATCATCAAAAAACACCACCATAAGGAATCAATATTTATTTTAAATATTTGATTCATCAATTCCATAAATAATATTGGTGAATTCATAAGATCAAAGGACATAACCATGTATTCATAATGACCATAACAACTCTGGAAAGCTATTTACATAATATTTACCTTCCAAACTCATAGTTGGTGATAACCTGAACATAATTCAATTTTAGAAAACCTTTGACTTCCCCTAAATTGATCAAATTAGTGATTTATTTGTGGAAGAGGATACAAATTCTTTATCATAACTCGGTTGAGATTATGATAATCCAAAAAATCCTATGAGTTCTATCCACATTATTTACAAACAAACTAGTGGTACCGATGGGGAAATACTGGGTTTAATGAAACCTTTTCTTTACAATTATTCAAGATATTATTTCAATTATATTAATTTTATAAGTGACATCCTATAAGACAGAAGTGAGGTAGGAATGGTCCCTGGTAAGAGATCAATTATAAACTCCACTCCTCTTTTGGGTGGAAATCAAGAGAAATTATCAGGAAAGACATCATAAAACTACTCATTAAGAAGTAGAAATGTTTTCTACCCATGATAATACATATATGCTAAGGTATTTGATACCAACTATTAGTAGATAGTTCATATTACTAGTACCAAATGTCTGAATATTCTTGCATTCATAGCCCAATATCCTTTAAAGATATTTCTAACAAAATCAGAAGATTTGAAACTCACCCATCATGTATAAGAATCTACATGGGACTCAAAGTTCATTATAAAATACATTACTAGAATTAGGTTATAAATATCTATATCAAGAATAGATAAATCTCAGATTAACTCAGCCCCATTGATTACTATCAAACATGAAACACATTTAAAGGATAAAAACTCACATTGTCCCAGAGGTGTTTGGAGTTTCAACTCAGAAGGCATCATATCAACATGAAAAACCATAAGATTAATGACATGAGAAGAAAAAAAAGAGTGATATGAGGCTATATCAAATAAGGACAGTATAAGGGTATAATTTAGAATAATCATACCTCACACCATCAAAGGACCATATTGATTATCCGTGATCACCTTTTCAACACCATATACTCGCTTATTTATTGTTTCTTTATATTTATTACCCCATGGAGATTAAATATTCTAAGGAGTCATGGTGTTTCTAGAATCACCTTGGCTCATTAATTTTTGAGGATGATATTTATTCTGACGAGATCCTCCAATCAAAGCATATGATATTTTAGAGACATAAGATGTAATCCTAACTCGAGTATTTAGAGCATTACAACAATAATACTGGTGATGTCCCATTTGGTTACAATTGTTATATGATCTAGGTGGTACTAGTATATTTTATTTTATATATTCAAAGGAACCACATTTGAAACATCCCTGCATACTTTTAGGTCAAGGAGGGAATTTGACTGATCCTATGGTCTATTTTTGAGATATACCACCACTTTCTAAATAGGATTCCCTCTTCAACATATTCACATAAATGGAGTTACCACCTATTATTGTTGGGATAAACATGCCCCTCCAACCACATTTATAGATATATACCTTTCTTATAAATTATCTCTATTTACCACATCATTATAGTCTATAATATAAAGGACATCAATCTTTTAGTAAATTTATGATCATAACCCCAACTCAAAAATGTATGATTCTAAGGACACACTTTCACCTACTTCTAGTGAAATGTGAACTAAGTTCATAAATTTATCCACATACTCTATCACTTAGAGATTCTCTTACTTTAAGTTTGAACAAATCTAGTGTTTTAGTGATATGAAAGTGTGATGATAGAATTGATTATTGAAAAATTATTCTAATTCCTCCCATGTAATGCCCTGAAAAACTTTATCCAAAACATCTAAATCCCACTATTGGTATGCTAGAACCTTTATCATATATATTTAAAACCTTTCTTTCATCTCATCTGGTTCTCATAGTAAATTGAAGATTAGATTCATCCTATTCAGACACACCTCCTCCTTTTCAAGATCCAAATCCTCCCAAAAGATCAGTGGGTTCTATTTAAAAAATTGGTAATTATCCACTTTTTAAGGTTAATCATTTATTTTCTTATTTAAATGGATTGAAAAGATTTAATGATGCTCTAGAAAAGTTTATGTTTCACTTGGGACTCATATACAACCATATTTTCTGCTACCTCTTTCGGTTGATTCCTACAGCATCTACCTAGTTCCATTCACTCTAAATAGAACAAAACTCTATTTAGTATCACTCAATAGAAATTGAAGGCTTAGTTTTTTTTTCAAATAACCATAATAAACAATAATTACCACCATTATTTTCAAAAAATAAACACTTTTAACCATTATCATAAATCATTAAACTTAAAATGTTCAATTCAATCCTAGTGGGAAGTCTCACTATCAATGCATGCTATGCAATACTCATTTGGTAAACCCAAGAAGATGATATGAAAAGTCACCTAAAAGTGTCTTAAAAACATTTTATACCTAGAAACCCTTTTAACTTTATGTTTTTTCATAAAAAGGTTAGCTATATATTTTTAATTTATACATTTCAAGTTCTAAAATTCCTATATCCTTGCTACCATCCTAAGAAATAGACAGACTAAATAATAATAATAAAATTTGTAACATCCCTACCATTGAGAGGAGTCAAGGATTATACTATATTTAGGTGGAATCCCTAAGATATCAAAGGACGAGAATACATTCCAAGGCCTTAGTAAAGATGTAGTAGGATGATTTTACCTTTATAGATAAATAAACTTTCTAATACTAAATAATAAACATCCAATCCTCCTATATGATGTATGATTAAAATAGTACAATCCAAAAATAATTAATATAAAAACCATATGAGATTAATAATGGAAACATGGAATAACAAATTATAGGAATCCCAATGGACAAAAAGATACAAGGACATCCAAGTGGAATGACCGAAAGCACCACCTGACTAGATCAAAACTCCAACTCCACCTACCATGACCAAGGTATCAAGATTCATCACTAGAGAAATATGATACCTTTACCTTGCTTGTATCATAGTATATGACATCTAAAAATAAACTAATGTTCCCATGTAGGGGTTGATTATACATTCATTAATCATTTACTAAATAATTAACAACTCATGCCACTAGGATAAGAACTAGTTATCACATCTTATATGAAACATTTTATAAGAAGTTCAAACAGTTTATTTCAAAACCTTTAACAATATCAATGGAGAACAATAAAAAATTCTTTAAAAAATTTATAATCATTTGGAATACCCATTATCATGTTTCCATACACACTCATTTATTCCATGTGAGAGGTCCATACTCATGAGTGGCTTCTCATCGATCCACCATGTAATCACAAGGTGACCAATATTTAGGGACACTAATGTAATACACCTCTTATCTAGGGTCATTTCTAAGAAATGAACTCACTCCAACTGAGTAGAGAAAATTTAATTATAATAACATTTCAAAATAAACCATTATTTCATGGAAAAATTTCATATAAACAATTCACTTGAATTTAAACGAAACCAAAATTTTAATATTATCATTTAAAAATTATAAAAAATTGGGTTTTCCAGGAGACATGAAAATTTTCAATTCTCTAAAATTAAGAAAACTAGTTTTTTAATTAAAGATTCACACCATAATTTTACAAAGAAATCAAGTAAATTTTTTTGAAAAAACTAATTATTCAAGTTATAGAACATATCACTACTACAAATATGGCCTTTATCAATGCTAGAAAAGAACATTAATAATGGTAAAAAAGCACTGTTAATCGAGGTGAAGATAAACGGGGGTCCCTTTTATCAGTGCTTAGAAAAGCACTGATAAAAGGATATTTTATCAGTGCTAAAAAAATGCTGATAAAATACCCCTTTATTAGTGCTAGAAAACAAGTGTTGATAAAAGGGGTCCTTTATCAGCGCTTTTAAAAAGTGCTGATAAAAGTTAAAAAAATAAAAAAAATAAAAAAGAATATATAATGCGGGGGGGGGGGAGCTTTTAACAACATTTGACCCCCTATCAGTGCTAGGAAGACTCTCTCGCGCGTTACCCTTTCCCACTCATCGCCCAACATGTCTGCGTGCACCTCCTTGCTTCCACCCGTACTCGAACCCGCGACCTCCCCCCTGGCGGGCCTACACCTTTACTACTAAGCCGTTTCGTTTTTTTCTCTATTTAATGATATATATATATATATTTATATTTATTAATATATTAATATATATTCATATTAATATAAATATATTTAGTTATTTTAATACATATATATTTATTAATTTATTAATATATATATATTTATTCGTATATTAATATAGATTCATATTAATATAAATAAATTTAGTTATATTAATAAGTATATATTTTTCATATATTAGTATATATATATTTATTCATATATTAATTTATATTTATATATATATATATATATATATATATATTTAGTTATAATTTTTTATCCATACATTTATTTGTATATTGATATATATTTATAAGATTAGTTTTAAATATATTTTTAAAATATGTTTTTTTGTATGTTTATAAATAAATAAATACATACATATATACAACACACACACACAGACACACACACACACATATATGAATAAATACATATATATGTGTATTTTAAAATCCATAGAATGTTAAAATGGATATAACTTCTAATCCATAATTCCATTTCAACTCCACAACCAGTAAAATAGAATAAAATGAAAAAATATTAGATATGATATTTTGTATAAGCCTAGAGGGAATCCAGATCAGAAGTTATACTTGTTTGAATGTTAAAAAATTGGGGTATCCAGATTAAAAACCCAGTTTTGTAGGACTTATGGACTTTTTTGGGCCTCGAAGAATGTGACAGAAGATTCCCTTGTGTCACTAGCGCATAGATCTCATCGAATGCTTCGATTTGATATGTTATAGAGATCAAATGGACACATGGATCAAAAGTTATGGCTTTTTGAAGTTAGAGTTACATTTTCAACTTATTTTAGATCATTTATTCATTTTTTTGATTTTTTGTGTCTTCACATTGTAATAAAATGATTATTAATCATTGATAAATAGGAAAATTTTAATTAATAATATTTTTTAAAATATTTTCAATCTTCTTTCACTAAATTTCTTATATATTAAATGTAATAGTCTATTTATACTTATCTAAAACATATTTAAAAAATATATATTATATTTATATCAATATAAATATACTTATATAACAATATATTATTTTTCATGATTTTTTTAAATATAAATTTTATCAGTGCTTGAAAATAGAGCTGATAAATCCTCTATTTATTAGTGCTAGTAAAAAAAGCACTGATAAAGGGGGTGCCTTTATCAGCGCTAAAAAAAGCGCTGATAAAGGGCACTTTTAGTAGCACTTTTTTTATCCCTGTTAAAAGTGCCTCTTAATATTTGATTTTTTTAGCGCTGATAAAGGCCCCCTTTATCAGTGCTTTTTTTAGCACTGATAATGGGTGGTGCTTCCCTTGCCCATTTTTGTAGTAGTGTATGATATGAGAGGGAATCCACCTACCTCTCAATAAATTAAGAAAATAATGAATGACACTTAGAACATCTAGATTCGAGTACATAAAACCTTCCCTTAACTAGGTCCAATAAGATATCATCAAGATTCTAGAAACAATATATATATATATATATATATATATATATCCATAATGTACTAGATATGTGGTTCTAAGAGAGATGCGAAGAGTGAATCCAAGAATAACATGGAAGAATGAGAGAGAACAATTATTTATCAATGATTCTGTATCTCAAATAGACCCTAATTCTCCCAAAAGTCAATTCCGAATCAAATTAAATTTGTTTTATTAGGTATATAGAGGGAGAGTATTTCTATAATTTGGAGTATTATAAGACCAATGAGGGTTTTAGGTCTTTAATCCCAATTAAAATAGAGAGTAAGTTAGGCTAAGAACCACCACACCATAACACAACCAAGGGACAATGATGCATAATATCTAAAAAACTATAAATACTATAGTGAAACCTACTTCTCCATGTCATAGTGGATCTAGCCAAGTAAACATCTAAGATATGTGGAAATATCCATGATAAAGATATATAAAATAAAAGAAAGGGACATGGTTTAGCCAAGGCCACTATACCATAGCAGATAATACTAGGGAAGGGGGATACACTTTAGTTTATCCCCATAGATTAGGTACCCTGAAAAAGTATTATAACCTCAAAAATAAACACTAGAATCCATGCCACAACTATCCCTTAATTGGAAGTATCTCAAAAAATGGTCCCCTAATCCCCCTACGTCTTAGGCCTACTTCGCAATAAAGTGCTTGACTATGTTCCAACATGAACATTATTTATGAAATAGACTTATCCAAAAAGGTAGAAAATTTGTAATTTTCCCATAAAACACATCTAGATTTTCCATACCACAACCAACACTTTACATCACAACCACCACCTCCATGCCAAAACCTTCTAAAATAGAGCTCTCTCTAAAAACCCTTTAAATTTTACTAGAACTCCCAAAATCAAACCCAATCTACATATAATATAAAAAACATAAGATAAGGGTAAATTTCTTGAAATAAATGGTTTTATAGCTTTGAAAGAACAACATGGATTCATCATGGGGGGATTCACTCAAGGATTTATCGTGATTGTATAAAAGACAATGGATAACCTCAATCAGAAAACTTTTAGTGCCCACATTATGATAAAAATCAATATGAAAAAATATTATGATAGAATGGTATTAAATTTGATCATAAAAATATTGAGATTATATGTATTCTCTAAATGGGTGTGTGACCTTCTCTTCTATACTCAATAATCTAGTGGTTCTTGATCATGATTTTTGGGAAATATTTTTGGATTCTTTAATTTTTCTCATGGAATTAATTAAGGAATCCAATTTACTTTAGTATCTTTATCCTAGATCAATACATACTCAGTAGGAACATTTAAAAGGCCATTTATAATGGTTAGATAATTCCATTCATAGGAATATTTTTCTTTATAGGTATCTATCACATTTTTCACATATGATATATTGTTCTTACTTAATGGTTATCATCACTCTATCTGAATTTTTTTAGACATTTTAAATATCTATAATTTGAGAAGTTGGAAGTGAATTATTATGGAGAAAAGAAATGTGTTTATATCTAGTAACTACTCTATCAACCACTCTTATCTCATTATAATAGGTACTATTTTTTCTAGAGGTACTCTTCCTATGACATACCTTAAAGATTTGTTTTATAATGGTCAGATACATTTCCATATTTTAAATGGTTTGTATAAGAATATTAAATGTCACATTTATAACTTAGAAATCCAATTTTTATCTTATATAGGTATAATAACTCTATAAAACAATGTTATCTCTTCTATTCCCATGGACACTTTATATGTTATTAAGTCCCCCAAAACTACCATAAGAACCATTAAAAATATTATTTAGGGATTGTTATGGGACTCCCACCAAGAGGATCACTAACACTTGGTGAGCTGAGAATACCTAGTGAAACCCTTAAAAGAAGGTGGTATCAACAACAGGAAGGTTAAGGAATACATGTAGTAAAAACTGGCATATGATGTGCTTGCAGGGAAATATTTATTGTCAAAATTTATTAATTTCATGCATGAAAAAATATCTGAATATTTATTCATTGGATGAAACATGGTAACCCACATTTAGTATAATATCCTTATCATTCATTATACTCTTCTTGAGAAATCCATATTAATATAAGATACGAGAAGATATCATTTTGGAATGAAAATTATTAAGGTCACTCACTATTCTTCTTTGGGTCTCCCAACCTTGGTATAGAATTTTTTAAGTCCATGGATCATCCAAGGATGGTCAATTATATGTTTAATTATGATCATAAATACTATATCGTCTCTATGAATAATTTTTATGAGACTGATCACTGTGTTTCCACTCTGTTGATCCTAGGAAATTTCATCACTCTTGACTATAATTGTTTCATACACATCAATTATGGTTCAAATCCTTAGGTTAATGATATTTGGAGAAATAAAATTCTATAAAATATTAGTTTACTTGTGTGGTTTATTATGCACAAGACCATCCCAACCAATAACTAGATATAATGTAAAGGTATTCTTATGGATTTAAAATTCTCTAGTTTCTCTCATCCTAATGTTGAAACTAAACATTACCTATTTATGGACGGATAATGAGTGTGTTTTATTTTGAACCTCTTTATAGGTTATCAGGGTATCTCCATTTTACTCAATTCTATAGATAAATTTATTATTGTATGGTTCCTCAACATCATTGTATCCTCCAGTGAGGGTCAAGCTCATAATGTGGCATTTTTTGTTGGGTTTTGGGTTTAATTGGAAGTGTGGAATAAGTCCGGACACAAGGGATATTTGGATAGATTAGTTCTCTTGAAATATAAGTCTATCCTAATTATTAATGATTTTTTTTTTCAAAGTACAGAGGCTCCTATTCCTCTCTGTATAATTTTTGGAATTATTCCAAGCCCAATTTGGATATATTCTCTTCGAATTAGGGTCACTGGGTGTTATAGAAATAATTAAATGTTGGTTTAAACTTAAAAATAATGGAACTTATTGACTTGGTAACATGTAAGGTGAAGGTATTAGGAAGAATTATTGAGGCATAATAGTTTTGGATTTTTACTCTTTTATAGGGAAGGAAACTCCCTCACTGTTGAATCATGATAAATACTCAACAACATTTTCACTTCCAAGAATTTCAATATCACTCTTTATATTTTAGAATCTGAATCTTCCTTTTTTTTCAAATTCATATATAGATTGGATCCTATTCATTGGTTGAAAATTATTTACTCAATTAATTAAAATAATTTATTACAAACAATATTGAGATCCAATATACTTGGTTTGAGGGAAACACATCAGCAGATCTTTTATCATCAAAAGGCAACATCGACAACTCTTTACAAATATTTTGTAGTGAAGGATACCTCTCCCTTGATTATAGAAATTTAATACATGGATATTACCCTAATATACACTACATATAACCTCCATGATACATAATTCATCACTCTCTCTCATATTAATAATTTTTTCATTTACGCGTTAGTAAATATTTAACAATTTTCATAATTTCATATAAACAATAATAAATAATGCGATAAAAATAGATAAATTTACTAATTTATTTTTTAACAATGCATTTATGAAATGAGTGTAAATAGGTTTTCCATTTTTATAAACACTACTAAAATAAAAAATAAACATGTCTATATCCATTTGTAATATCTCGAATATAATAACTCTAAAATTACAAAATTTATAGAAAATAATTCTTTACTTACATTCCTAAAACCTTTTAGGATTATATTTTTATTGGATTAGGAAACCCATTACATAATAAAATCTACACATTTACACAATGTAAATTGTTTCCACACAAACACATTATTAAAAGGAACCACTTGCTTCATTCAGAAAAAATCTATAGTTCCTAAACCTTGATTTTTTGATTTTCCTACTCATCCTTAAACCATTTAAAATCATCTTAAAATATGGGATTAGTATTTAAAGCTTATAAAGGGGTATACAAATATAATAAACCTCTTAGGTCATTTTAGTTCATTAAAATCCATGAAAATTTAACCATTTTATGACAAACATGGAGCTCATAAAGATCAATAATCACTCATAAAATCCATTTATTTGACTAAATATTTCCAAAGAATAATATAAAAAGCAAAAATAAAGGTGAAAGAATAATCATGAAGCTAATTTGGGATAACATATTCATAATAACTCTTACAAACACCATTAAAATTACCCATAAAATGGAATAACCTATTCAATTATTTCAAACATATTTTCTCTAAAGAGTAAATCGTTACCCAATACATTATAGGGATAGATTGTACCCACATGTTATCATATATAATTTACTATAAACATAACATTAATAAACAAAAAATATATTTAATTTCACTATTAAACTCATAAAAATTACATTTATACCCACAAACATAATCATTTTTAGATAAACTATAAAAATAAGAAGAAATACCCATTACATTTTTAAAAACTTTTATTTTAAATTTAACATTTTTATAAAAAAATTAAATATAATTAATTAGTAAAAACATAAAAAATATAATATAAATCATAGTAAATAAAACTAAATAAGTTTATGGGAAAATTTAACCATGAATAAATAATTTAAAAAGATAATCCTTTCACAATTTAGTAAAGAATATAAAATGAATCATGCACAAAATGTGAAAAGATATTCCTTTCATTAGTTTTTATATAAAGTAAATGATAATAAAAAATAAAATTAAAAAATCATATAAGTATATATAATTATATTTATAAAAAAAATAAGAAATATGAACATGGAGTAGAATGATTATAGAGGAAACCTTTATAAAATTTAAAGTAAAGGTTTAAAAGAATAACCCTTTACCTCGAGTCCTGACTCACATTGTACGCCCTCTAACATCCAGAATAATAAGATTATATTAATTATTTACGTTATTAAGAACATTTTTCATGTTAATTTACTTATTATTATTATTACTTTTATTTGATTTATTTATCATGTTTTATTCATTTAACATATTTATATTGTTCTTATCAGTTGTTTTACTATCATGTGGTTCATAACCTCTAAATATGTTGTGGTGTAATGGTAATAATAACATATCGTTATCCATGGTTTTAATAAGTATTATAAGTGTAAATTTATTATGTCCATATAATTATAAAAATCAACTATGTTTAATAATTCATGAAATATACACCATTCAAATAGTCTTCCTTGAAAATTTTGTTCTTTATGGTTAAATAATAATAATTAATGTTTACCTATAATTTTATTATTATGATAAATAAATTTACATTAAAGAATAATAGTAATTAAATTAATTAAATAATAATTTTTTATTCAATTATGAAATCATTTTTTAATAATATATTTAATAGACATGAATTTTTCAAAACATTATTGTTTACTGGGATAACATAAAACCACCATAGTGAGCGATGTTTTTTAAAAGAGTTTAATGGTAGTAGAACCCATTAAATATTTGAGTTTTATAAAAGAATATTATATTTTAAATAAGATAAAGTTTTATGGTTACTTTTAAATATTAATAATTTTATTTAAATGAGTAAGAGGGGAATTGAAAAAAAAGATATCATTTTCAAAAAAAATCCTTATTTTGACATAATAACATCATATGAAAAACGTTTAGTGAGAAGTAATGGATGACCTATAATAATATATGTATAAAAAATATTATAATAACATGGTAATAGGGTCATGTAATAAAATTTAGGGATGTTTTAAAATGTTTTAAGACAAAGAATCACAAATGATAAATGAGAAAGAAGTCTGGAAATCCTTTCCTTGCTCCTCAAGCCACCACCTTCAAATTGAGTCTAAATCATTTTGATAAAGGTATTTTAGAATGTTCAAAGCCTTATGAACATGTAAATGTATGTTTACTAAGGAATTTATTAGAATATAGAGATAAAATAAAATTTTATATGTGTTTTGGAAAGGTTAGAATGAGTAATCTTTTATAGGAATAATTCGATGACATATTCAAAAATATTCAACCTTTAAAGGCCATGAATGGAATTTTAAAATAAAAATTGGTTTCTTAAATGAATATTAGATGATATAATAAACCCTTAATAATGGAATTAATATAATATTTTTTGATTTTTTACATCAATTTATAAGTTATTATTTGACATTAAATACAATTTAAGGTTATTTTCAGGGTTATTCCCATAATTTGACTTTAAAAATATCTATAGAATCATAGAATTAAGAATTAAAAATTTAAATAATTTCTCAAATATAATTTTTATACCTAAAAAATTAATAAATTCCATACTTAAGACTAATCATAACATTTTAAATACTTTTAAAACCATTTATTTTGTATTTTATTCTACTAGCTCTAGCACTGCATTGATACTTTATAATCAATTTGGATATTTTTCCAATTAATTAATTGTAAAAATAAATAATTAACATAAATATAATTTATTATTTATAAATATAATTTTATAAAACCATTTATATAATTATTTATTTATACTTATATCATAAAACATTTTTTAGACAGATATTTTGACTTTTATTTCATTATACAAGTGTTGAGTAAGCATTTGGATAATTATTATTTTATTAAAATTTAAAATTAATAAATATACATAAAAATAATTTATTAATAATATATTTTATCTTTAAAGTCTATTATATTAGTATCCCATATTAAATAATATCTAAATACACCAATTTGGGCTTTTCCAATGCTTTGTAAACATGACATCAATATAGAACGTTATTTTCCATATTTATCTTGACATAAAAATTAATTTATATTAACCGAATATATATTTTTATAATATTTTGAGTATAATATTAGGTAATACATTTCCCATAAGATTCATCAATTTTTATTCCAAATTTATATAATGATGATGTCATAAAATATATAGTTTTGTAAAAACTATATTTTTTACTATTCACCAAAATATCAAATATCTCAGAAAAATACTAGAAATAAACCCTTATATAATATATAAATGATTAAAAACCAAGTGAAATAAATTTCATAAAATTAAAATTCAAAAAATTATTTTTTTAACATTTAAATAAAACTATGTAGTAGATGAAAAAAACAGTTTATTCAGAATAAAATATATTTCTTTTTAAAATGAAAAATCATATTCTAGTTCCAAATATTAATGAAACTATTTATAAAATTATCATAATAAATATTAATATGTAAACATATAATTAAAATGGATATTAATAAAACTTAAAATTAATTTATTAGTATAAATACCTAGGTTTTCACATTCTCCCCTGTAAAAAAACATGTTCCCTTAAATTTTTTCTCATTATCAAATAAATGGGGATACTTTTCATTCATTAATTATTCAAGTTACCATGCTTATTATTAATCCATATGTCTCTTCCCTAAAACTCTAACATGAAAAGTTACCTTATTTTTCATCATTTTCTCTATATGATCAGAAATCTGTGTTTGATTTTCCTCATAAAAAATATATTCCTCCAACTATAATACTTTAGGGATCAATATATGAGATGAATCTAGTACACATTTACTTAATAAGGAAACCCAAAACACATTATATACTTAATAAAAAATTATAGGCAAGTATACTTTATAATCCATTGATCACACTTTATCTAGGATTTCATATGGACCAATAAATCATGTGACTAATCTCCCATTATTTCTAAAACACATCTCACCTTTTCATAATAATTTTTTTAGAAAAATTTGATTTATTCCATTAAATGAAATATATTTCCTTTGATTATCTAGCAACTAATTTTCATTATTTTTTCTAACTTTAAATAATTTTGAATCAATTTTACCTTTTAAACTATTTCTTCCACCAATTTAGGCCGCAACAAATTCTTTTTCTTAACTTCATCTGAACAACCTGGAGTTTAACACCACTTTCACTAAAATACCTCAAAATTTTCCAACTGTATACTTAAATAGGAACTATTATTATAAGAAAATTTTAGAAAAATATATTTATCCTAAAATATATGAAAATACAATGAATAATATTGAATAATATCCTCCAAAGTGTTAATTGTATGCTATAAATTTCCACCAGTTTGACACTATAAATTTTGAATTGTATTATCTGATTGTCCATTAGTTTGAGAATTAAAAGTTATACCAAAATATAATTCAATACCTAATGATTTTTTAATTCCTTTCCAAAAATAAGATATTAACCTGGGATAATGATAAGATACATTATAATGTGTAAGTACATGTAATTTTACTATGACATTTTGATAATGTTGAGAAATCTGATTCAAAGTTATAGTTGATCGAATAGGAAGAAAATGTGAAGATTTAGTGAAATAGTAACTAATAACCCATATTTTGTTATTATCTTGAGATTTATTTGGTCATCTTATAAAGGAATTCATGGATATATGTTCCCAATTATATTCCAAAATTTTAAAAAAACAAAGTATTCCTTTCATTAGATATCATTCAGAATTAACCTATTGAAATATTAAACATTTCAAGGTAAAATCAGAAAAATATTCATTCATTCTTTCCCACAAAAAATATTCCTAAATATATCTATATATCTTTGTGATTCTTGGATTGATAGAATATGCATATCTATAATATTCTATTGATATTTTATTTTTTTAACTAAGATTTATTTGTTACACATAACATGATTCCAAATATTATAATACTTTACTCATCAATATTTAACTAATGTAACTTTTATTTCTTTACTATTTTTATTTTCCATTTCAATCCATGATAATATTTCCAAGAATACTTTATTCTTTATAATAAGAATTATTGTTCTATTATTTGATCCAAAATGGAAGAGGTATCTATATGCATAATTTATAATCCAATTTTATTGAAATAATTAACTAACATATCATGCTTCAAGCATAATGTATTTAATGATGCATTATCCTTTCGATTTAAAGAATATTCTACTTTTTTTCTTTACTTGGATGGTAAAAAATTTTGTAATCATAATATTTTAATAGTTTATGCTGCCTATTTTGGCCCATTTTCATTTATTTTTGAGTGAATATGTAATTCAAACGTTCATGATACATATTTGAGTGTGTGTGTGTCTATATATCACTTTTCTTCTCATCTAAATAATTCCTCTAATTTTTTAGGAAAAAATATCGGATTCAAGATCACGGTCATGTGATAAATAAATTTTCTCATGGGTTTTCAACTATTGTGGTGAATATTGTATTATTAAATAATTTTATATCAAAACACAACCAATAAATTCTAATAAAGCCTCACAAAAAATGATAAATTCCCCAACAATTTATGGGAATTATAATATTAGAACATTAACCAATAGTATTATAAATTCTTGATTAAATCCCTCAAATACATTTTAAAAAATGAATTTAACACTATTTCAAGTTAACTTGGATAATGGGATAGCAAACTGAGTAACTTTTTCAACAAACTATTGTTAATAAGCTACTTTTCCCAGAGAACTATGAATATATATGACATTAGTTGCTTTTAGCCATTTCCATATTTAGTTACAACATTCCCAATGGATATAATTATTTAAAACAAAAATTTACATTTACTAAATTATATATATAAATTATTTTCTCTTGATATATATAAAATAATTATCAAATGTTTCTCATGATGCTCATAACTTATAGAATATACCATGATATCATCAGTAAATACAACAAAAATGTTTCTAAATATTATCTAAATACACTACTCATAAAATCTATAAATAAAAAAGATGCATTCGTTAAACCAATGAGAATAACTAAAAAATAATAATTTTTCCCATGTGCATTCTTGTTTTTTATGTTTTGTGTGATAACATGTTATTTTATGTTTTTAGATATCCAAAACCCTTTTACTATTTTATGTGAGAAACTATTTTTAAAACCTATATGTATTTTTATTATGACTTTTTTTGTAATGATCATAATTTTATAATTCGTATTTCATATGAAATATATGAACATTTTTTAACTTCTATTAAACTACAATATTGTCTAATTTTTTCTATAACATGTTTGTAATTAAGCCTGAACATGATTTATGTTTTTTAGTCTTGTGTAATATTTTCAGTATAAACTTATTTAAAATTTTCTTCTGTATTTTATTTATAACTTACACTATATAGATTATATTATTTTGAAAATTTTTCCATTTAAAATAAAAATAATTTATCATAATTTAATTAGAATAAATTAATATCTAATATTATATTTTATGGGGTACATTGTATGTCCAAAGATCTTGCAACAAATCTACAATTCTAAAATTTCCAGAATTAAAAATATTTTTGTTTATTTGATATATCGTTCATTTATAATAGGAATAATTCGTAGTTTTTTTCTTGAAATTAAGGTAATATGTTTTTATTCTTTTCATTAAACTATATTAAACTATAAAAAATTCATTTATATACCTTAAATTTTTTCTTATGTACTTCAATGGTTTCCGTAGTATTCAAAAATGTTTTTCAATGTATTTTGATCATATCTCATTTAATGATTATTATAATTAATAGATTATTGATCAATTGAAAAAATATAAAAAATATATACAAATATGTCTTCTGGACCAACTATGAACTCAATCATTTATATGGATTAAAAATTCATTGAAGTTTCTATGTCGATGTATGAACATAAAATGATGAGTTACTATTCATTATCCTCCTCCACTCTCTTTCCTCCATAGAAGAACCTCACGATTCTTCTTCTTCATATATAACATCCTTGATTCAATTCAGCATCTCCTCCAATATCCACCCATATTGATCATTTTTTATAGCTTTCACAATAACTCATCTTCTTTTATCTCTCCCCTATTTAGACAACCTCTGTCGTTTTGGTATAAATCCTTTCATCTAAGACAACAATGACTCATTTTATAATTTTCAATGGATAATCACTACTACAAATATGGCATATAATAGTGCTAAAAACCGCCTTTAACAGTTCTAAAAAAGAACTGTTAATCTCGGCGAAGATAGGGGGTCCCCTTTATCAGCAATAAAAATAGTGCTGATAAAGGGGGACTTTTATCAGCACTAAAAAAGCGCTGATAAAATGGCCCCTTTATTAGTTCTAAGCAAGCTCTGATAAAGGTAGTCTTTATCAACACTATTTTTAGCGCTGATATATTATACATTTATTAGTGCTGAAAATAGAACTGATAAACACTACCTTTATCAGCGCTATTTTGAGCAATGATAAAAACTACCTTTATTAGTGCTCAAAATATCGCTGATATATTATCCATTTATCAACGCTTAACTAGCGCTGATAAAGGCCAAAGATCCTATGCAAAACCAGAACCTGCACAGAACCTGCCCAGTACCTGCACACATTACAACATCTGTACAGAGCACAAACAACACCTGCACACAGCTTAAACAACACCCACACACAAAGCACAAAAGAACAAAAATGATACATACATTTACTTGAAATCATGAATACAAAGCAACACAATGCTATATAAATTTCAAATTTTTTTAATTTGGTTACAATTACATTTATCCAACAAACAGTTAAAAAAAATGACGTTCCCTCATTTTTGCATCCATCCGCTCTAAAAAATTGTCGTCAATGGCAGCAGTTTCAAAACAAAGCATTCGAACTGAGGAAACAGATTTCACCTACATAATAAAACAGATATTATTTTAGTAATACAATAATGAAACAAATAATGAGGTTGCTAAATGGAATTATTCTAGTGAGGCACAAAACATAAAATAACCAATTAACGAAGTGACACAATTAGGTCAATGCCCTTACCTCAACCAGAAATCCAATAAACTATCTTCAGTTCATACCAACCACAACTGAGTCTATGACCACATGTATTAATGTATGAAAACATTAAATTACATAATTAGTTAATTTTAACCAAAAATCCAGCATGGTATAATAGGCGCCAAACGCATCGTGTAATCCAACAAAGCCAGAATGCTGAGAAGCTAGGTGAGATCTACTCCTGACGCACCCCTAAGCCTAGAAAACACTAAACCCCCAATCTATATTACTAAATTTATGAAAAATTAAGCCTAACTTTTTTAAAACCCATAAATAAATCTTCCACAAAATATAATTTTCATCGAATAATGATTGATTACTAGTTTATGAAATTTTGAGACATGCTCTAAGAGTCATATATAAAAGTCCCATAAAGAACAATTATTTATCCATACTATGGTATAATAATTACACCTAGAACCCTAAAAAATGAATGCAAATATTTGAGAAAGAAGTTAGAGAAGCAAGGAAGATGTAGGAGAAGATACCACGTTGATTCAAAATGACGAACAACCGATAATCCACTCAGGTCTAAGGGGAAGGAAGGAGGGGAATGGGGTTTGGCCACTCTCTAAGAACTTGGTGCCCAAACGAAGAAACCTGAGAAGGTTTATACTTTATAAACGCATCACCCACATAAAAATAAGTTTTAAATCATATTACATGAAATGAACCAAGTTGTGACATCACTATATTTTGGGTCCAAACCCTTACTTGACCCCTTTTCCCCATTCACGACCATTATCACCCTATTAAATGAATTCATGTTGTGAATTACCCTTTCACACTATGAGTAGCCTAATGCTACTACATTTCAATATAATGACTACCCAAATCATCCTTGATATACTCCCAAAACCCAATGACATCCCTCTATCCCCAATACATGTCTAAAACACCTATTAGAACTGGTATATTGTACATTTTTCGATGATTTTTTTTGTTATTATGGAATTCCATAATTCCCTATTAGAAGTGTACCAACGTACTAATCAGATGTTATATGATATACCATGACGATTATTGTGTCCATTTATTAGATGAGGTATCAATAAAAATTTATCTCATTATTATACATACCAACAACTCAAATCCGAGCATTAGAGACCTTCAGGTTTTCTTCAACTAATTCCAGTTCTAACATGGAAGTGGGACAAGACTTCTGTGGGATATTAGGTTACGTTTTCATGTACCCCTTGATGAAATAATTAAATATGGGTTTTGATCAATTGGATGACCAAATAATCTCAATTTATATACATTTTATATGAAAAAAATTATAAGAAAATTAAAATTCAATTTTTAATTGAGATTATCTTTTTACATGGATTTAATTATACTATAGTATTTTATAGGGAACATCATTTTACATCTTGTTTTTGGATTTGTCCTTATTAGAAAATGTGATGCCATGTATGATTGAGCATGACATATGTTTTTGACACTTTCTACTGGGGCACGTTGCCTGGAGCATGTTGACATTCGATGGCGGTGCATTGTACCACACATTCATTCGTTACAAAGGTGAGTGAAATTCATAACTTATAAAGAGGTGTCTTCTCCTTGATTGAAACAGAGTGATGAGATGTCGTTCATTCCATCCATGGATTCCTCCTAAGAATTCATTACCTAGTATGAGTCTCCCTTATAGAATAAGACGTTGTTCGTGAAACTGGTTCCTGGTTCCATCTCTTTATGGATGATGGTTAATTACAATGATTATATCAGGATATTCCAAAGGGTCATTCCAGGGCATAATACTTCGGTTAGGTAAGTATTCACATTGGGAATCAATGGAATGTATGTACACTAGAACATTGGTCACATGTATTCATCATTGTCAAAGGGATTCTCAACGAAATGGAAACCCATGTTTAACTTGTTGTATTCCATGAGTTTAACATCTCACAAGGATAGAGGGTCATGATTTAATGTCTTACAGAGATGTAATGGGTGGATCAAAACACTTATAAAGGTGGATCAGGTAGGTACATCTCTAGGAGGGAGAACCTGGAATGTTTACCTGATAGATGGATCAAAACACCCAATGAGGTCTGACCCAAGTGTGGTGCATCCCATAAAGGTAAGGTTTCTCATTTTTAAGACTTATTCGGATGCCACTAAGGAAAAAACAGGAGGGAAAATAAGCGAAGGTGTACCCTAGTGAGGGGGTCACCATGGTTTACCATTGGTTGGAATTTAACCACATGGAGGCTTCCTACGTACCCTATTTAGAATACAGGGATCAAAACCCATATATTTAAAATAGGTAAGGTGTGGGTATTACCCATGGTTAGCTTCCCTTCACACTAGGAATACTCTTGGTTGGATGATTATGGGTTTTGTGGGGCTTATGCATTGTCAGATTCCCAGGTTCTTCCAAGAGTAGCAATGGGACGAATGGGACACACGTTCTAAGATGGACCATGTGAATGGCGTGATCCTTGTAAAGAGGTACAAGGCACAAAAAACATGTGGAGCTACATTAAAACATTATTTATGGTGGCCATGGGGCTCATCAAACTCCCCATACCTTCCATAAACACCTCAAAACATCACGAGGCCAGATTCTACATGATGGTGCATCACAGGGTTGATTCTTTTGATGATGTACTGGTCGTTTGAGCTTGAATTTCATCTCAACCAGATATTCCCTTACTTGAATTATCCTGGGACACATATTTTGGTTCCAAAAAATCCCTCAACGATACCGATTATCTCATGCATCTACCTAGAAATAATTGTGCAAGTCAAACAACAATACATGTGCTCAAATACAAGTTCAAACAAATGAGATACATAACATTGAAATTTCTTAAAAATGAACCAAGGGGTACACATTTTCTCAAATACTATCTCTGTATGTTTAATATGATACCTATACTTTAATTTCAGCAATATTTATATTTAGGCCCTATATCTAACTGAAAATGGTGGATATAGACCATATTTGTTGTTTCCATCCATCATTTGTTGGAAAATGGATTTTGTTGATCCTCGGTGGTTTCATCGTTCACCCCATATGCACTGCACACCATCATGCCTTACTTCAATATTTATTTGTTCAAAGATGAATAATATGAATCCAGGGATAGAAAACATTGAGTAATAAATTAACATTTCAATACATCAGAGCATTCTCAATTCACCAAAGAAGGTTGGAGGATAATCAATGATCATATATAGATAACATAACTAGTAGGAAGTCACCTTTATCCTATTTTTGTACAATCTTCCATTAGGTATGTTGCCCATTCATTTCTAAACACATGTATATCATCTTCTGAAAATGAGTTTTTGCGATAGTCGTGGTAGTACTGAAAAAATATAAATACACAAAGGATTAATAAATATTTTAAATTAACTCATAATTATTTTCAAAAATATACCTCACCAGGGATGCTAGTTTGTTGATGAAATATGATCTCTTTCATAAATTTACAAACATAATAAACACAGTCCTTTTAGTTTGTTTGTTTTGGACACTAAAGAAACATCGACAATAATAAGTAATTTGTTTTGATATGTGTTTGGATAGTGCAATGTTATTATATGTACCTGGATACTTTTCCAGTTTTATATCTTGTAGGCTTGCTCATCCTTATGCCCTGGAGTCATTCCATGCATTAGATGATATTGATGCACCGCCCTATCATACAGGAATCCTCATTAAAAGATAACATAAATTATATAACTAGATTTTTAGTTTTAAAATGTTGGATATAGTGTATTACAAATTAACAAACGCCATCATGCGTGGTCGGTTTGTTGGATATCCATGTGTTGAATCCAGAAAATAACTCTTTGGAGTATCCAAATTGACTGCAATCAGCATCCAATGGTCCCTAAAAATACAAAAAGGAATAAGTAAGGAAATAAATGAAAATATAGTTGATATGATTAAACTGTAGAGTTTTACCCCTACATCGTTGGTATTAAAAAGAGTCTATCATCCGTAATTTTGTTTTCAAACAATTTGAGCAGGGATGACATTATTGCAGCCTCTTTATCAAAATCTATTTCATCTTTTGAAGAGGTGGTGTGAGGACTAACGAGTCCAAAATTTTGTTCATGGGGAAATCCCTTCAATTTTTTTTTCATATATATATCTGCGAAAAATATAAAATGTATTTAGTCATAATTATTAGAGTATATAAACTTTTTTAAAATCAAATCATGAAAACTTACCTCATGTATACATTTATAACTGAGGCACCTAGCCATTCATATTTGAGGAGTTCATTTAAATTTTCATCACTAATGGAATCTGATGTTTCCTCTCCATACATATCGTTTTTGAAATCAACTGTGTGAGTATTGTCGTCTTTTAACTTTGTATCCACATGAGTCTGCAATGATATTAACTGTGGATATAGAACGGGCGGGGTGAAGGTGCTCTTAGTAGACCGTTTCAATCGGTTGGTTGATCCTTGAGATAGTTTTGAGATGATATTTTGTTTCACCCCACAATCTTTGTCATTATGTAATAAAATTAATCGGTTCAGACCTTTTTTCATTAAATTTTAAAGGTCTAGCTTGAAAAATAAATTGGAAATGGATACCTTTTTGTCGACATGTTTTTTTACAAGAACTGTCAGCCATGTGATGAATGTTCCAACTACTTGTTCAATCATATGAATGTCATCATCATCATTTGGAACAAGTAGCTTGGCACTCGGCTCATTAGCTATGTTAATTGACACTATAATATGATCTTTTGGAAGTTGTCTGTTGTGCAGCATGTCATTTTGCATATTGAACACTATAGCCCTCGCTACAAGGAGATGTTAAGTCAATAAGGTTTTCCTTATGAATTTTCCATTCCTTCTTGTTTTGAAAATCACAAACACCTTATACTTAAGAAAATATAATTTTCACCTTCATAAGGGAAAATTTACTTCTTTAAGGAAATTTACCCTAACCTAGATTTTCTTATACATAGAAATATTTTTCTTCAGTACAAAAACCGGATTCATACCCCAAATCCCAGAAGTCATATAATGTAAATATTTGGTGCATTCTATTTTTAGGATCCGAATTCTGGATGTGAACTGTAATTAAGTTCCAATCCGAATTCTAGACTCTGAACTTTCATGAGTTCGACTCCGAATTCTTATGGAGCTTGACTCCAAACTCTTAAGTATTTTGACTCGGAACTCTTATGAAGTTTGACTCCGAACTCTTAAGTAGTTCGACTCCGAACTCGTATGAAGTTCGACTCCGAACTCTTAAGTAGTTCGACTTAGAACTCTTAAGCAGTTCGACTCCAAACTCTTAATCAGTTCGACTCCGAACTCTTAAGCAGTTCGACTCCAAACTCTTAAGTCGTTCGACTTGGAACTCTTATAAAGTTCGACTCCGAACTCTTAAGTCTTTCGACTCCGAACTCTTATGAAGTTCGACTCCGAACTCTTAAGCAGTTCGACTCCTAACTCTTAAGTAGTTCAACTCTGAACTCTTATGAAGTTCGACTCCAAACTTTTACTAGTTCGACTTCGAACTCTGCAATTTTAGATTCCGATCTCTGGTGAAACCAGACTCCGAATTCCTATAAAATAAAAGCCGAACAATTCTTAACATAGAATCCTAATTTCATTTTGGTTAGACTCCAAACTTTTGACTTGATTACACTCCGAAATGTTGAATAGCTTTTAATTGCATATGCTTCATTTCAAAATGATGTCGTGCATTCAGTTATACATGATTTATTATTAAATTATGTCATTCATTCTGTTTCTAATTCACCGGTGGTTGATGTATATGTGTACAGGTCCCTCTGAATTTTATGGAAAATATGACCATTGGAGGAGGGATCCAACCGTTGAAAATCTACCTATAAATAGGAGCTCATTTGAAAGAGCTCAATAAGAAGTTGATCGATCTAGAGACCACACGCTGTTAAGGTGATTTCTAGAGAGAGAAGCTTTTCATCCCTAGTGAGTACTGAACTACTCGTTCAGATTGCTTTGTGCGACACCGAATGTTGGTGATTACATTCGAGGACTTCCAGGGATAGGAAGACAGAGGTGCCGACTACCTTGAAGTTCGAGGGCTTCCTTGCTGAGGAAGACAGAGGTTCCAACTACCTTGAAGTTGAGGGATTGCAGGGATATCAAGACAGAGATTCCGATCTTCGTATCGAGGGCTTACTCTGGTGTGGGTAAGACAGACTTTCTTGAAAGTATAAATCAAGGGACCTTTATCCAAGGTTGTTGGATACCCTTCTCTTTGGGTTAAAAGATTCATATCTTGTTACTTGTAGTTTTACTACTTGTTTTTCTGCTGCATATTGTATTGTAAGAAAAGTTTAACCTTATTATCTTTCCTTACACTTGTACTCTGATTAGTTTAGATTCTATATTCTTTAAGGTATAATCTTATATTGTAAACATTGGTTCCAATTCTTCAGTTGGTGATTAGAGGTGTTGTGAATTTTCTTAGTTTAACCTTGTTAAACTTAGTTTTTTCCTTGTCTAAGGAAATTTTTAAAGTATACAATTCACCCACCTCTTGTAGATTGAGCATCTACATTGTTATTTCGATCCTACAATTGGTATCAGAGTAGGTCTCAGAAATAATTATACTCACATATAAGTTTTTTGTGCTCATCTTTTTCTTTGTTCTTCATCCTTGCTTAGAAAGTTTTTTATTCGTTTCAAACTTTGTCATTCCAAACTTTGTCGTTCCAAACATTGTCGTTCCAAATTTTCATTCTGAACTTTGTGGTTACGAACTTTTTCTACTAACTAGTTTGGTTTCCCAAGTTGTTTTAGAATGACAGGAATCAATGTTGGTTCTATTGATAATCTAAACCCTACAAGACCACCAATCTTTGATGGTAATAAATATGAGTACTGGAGAGATCGAATGAAGAATTTTGTTATCAATACTGGAGTGGATAATTTCATTATGCTTACTGGTAATTATAAAATTCCTGATAAGGAAGTTAGAACTTTCGCTAACCAAGAAAAGCAAGAGTATCAACTCAATTATAAGGTATGCAATAATCTACTATGTTCAATGACTTGAAATATATATAGCCAAATTTCTTCTTGTGAAGCAGCTAATTGTATCTGGAAGAAGTTAGAAGTTACACACTTTGGTACTTCTAAAGTGATTGAAACTAGGAGAGCTATTCTTAGAGCTGAATACCATGGATTCAATTTTCCTTATGGAGAACCAATCTGTAAAGTTCAATAGATATTTATGACTATAGTCAAAAACTTACAGTCTATGGGAGAAAAGGGGTTAGATGATGAAGCCCTTATGGATAAGATAATTGATATTATGCCCAATGAATGGGAATCAAAGAGAACAGCTATAGATGAGAACAGGAAGGTCACTCAAATTTCTCTTGATGAGATATTTGGAACTCTTCTCCAACATGAAATAAGAATGAAGAGAGATGCTAACAACATCAAAAAGAAGAATGGGAATGGTACTGTCGCTTTTACAACAACATCAAAACATATGAAAGCTAAGACTCCTGAGAGAGAAACCCGATCCAAGTCTAAGAAGGTGGTTATTCAATCAGATTCTAGTGAAAGTGAAATCTCAGAAAATGAGTTAGAAAATCTTTCTCGAAGAATGAACAAGATAGCTGGCCAGAGAAATTTCTAATCCAAATATAAGAAAAAGGAAAGGAAAGACAGGAAAGATGGAGAAGTTACTTGTTATGAATTCAATAGAACTGGACATATTAGACCAGATTTCCCTTTGCTCAAAAAGAAAGAAAGGAAAGAAAGGAATTCTGAGAGGAATAGAAAGAAGTATTAAAAAACCAAAGCTAAGAATGTTCTGAAAGAAAATGACACCTGGAGTTCCAGTGGTGGTGACTCTTCATATGAATCTTTTGATTATGAATCCTCAGGACAGAAGAATCTTGGTCTTATATCCAGATTACACATTAACAATCATTGCTTTATGTCTAAGGTACAAAATGCTTAATCGTTGACCAATGTATCTTTAAATTCTAATGATAGTAAGTATTATAACTCTTCTGATGAAGAATCCTCTTCTGATGAAGATAATACTTCACCTACCTATGAAGAAGTTTCTAGGTTTGTTGAACTTCTTGAGATTGAGAATTCTAAACTCAATAAAAAACTTGATAAGGAAAACTCTAGGAATTCTATTCTTACAAAATAAATATCAGATCTTTCTAAAGATCTTGATAGGAAAAATGCTGATTTTATAAATATTTCAAAAAATATTGAGGAATTAAGTTCCAAGAAGAACAAACTTTCTAAAGAGTTAGAACAAGTAAATTCTAAGAAAAGTGTTTTCGAGCCAAGATCTAGTTCTAAATCTAATTTTTTTGGAGATAAAAACTTGGTTATTAAACTCAAGTATGAATTTTTTTCTTTAAAGAAGTTTTTATCAAAATTTACCCATGGTAACGAAAATTTTGATAAAATGTATTCTCAAATACGACCATTAAGAAACAAATCAGGATTTTTTTATACTCATGCAAAACCAATTTTTAGTAACAACTACTTTGTTCCACAAAGTGCCCCATTTTGTACCAAATGTCAATATGGTGGTCCCTAGGCAAAGAATTGTTCTTTAAATAAAACCCAATCTCTAGGTTTTCATAAAGCCTATTTTTCTAAGAAAGTGTGGGTTCCTAAAATTTTGTTGTCTGGAAATCTCGGATCCAAGCAAGTTTGGATTCCAAAAGTCTAATTCTTTTCTTGTTTTCAGGAAGATAAAGGAAGTACCAACAACAATACATGGTACATGGATAGTGGATGTTCTTGGAACATGACTGGTAACAAAAGCTATTTTGAAAAGATTATCAAAATGAAAGGAGGAAAGGTAACTTTCAGAGATAATGCTCAGGGAGAAATTGTTAGTATTGGTAATATTGTTCTTCTAGGTAAAACATTGATTTCAAATGTTTTATTTGTTAAGGGTCTTAAGAAAAACCTCATTAGCATAAGTCAATTATGTGATGAAGGTTACCTTGTGAATTTTAGGAATGATAAGTGCTTAGTACACAATTCTAAGGAAGAATTTATTCTCTCAGTCAATAAGTAAGAGAATGTTTACACTTCGAACTTAGAAGACCTCAGGAGTCAAGACCTACCTTTCCTAAGTATAATGGAAGATCATTCATGGTTATGGCATAGAAGACTAGGTCACTATAACCTTAGAAATTTATGTAAACTTTCTAAGAAGAAACTAGTTAAGGATCTATCAGATCTTAGATTGGATTCTTCTAAAGTTTTTGATCCTTGTCAATATGGAAAGCAACATAAATATAGTTTTAAATCAATTGGTGAAGTCCCAACGAATGATGCATTAGAGTTAGTGCACATGGATATTTTTGGTCCAACACAAACTAGAAGTATTGGAGGAAAATACTATGTGTTTGTTCTAGTTGATGATTACACCAGATTTACTTGGGTCTATTTTCTAGCAAAGAAGTCTGAAGTTTTTTCTTATTTCAAAAGTTTTAGAGCTCAAGTTAAAAATGAGAAAAATCTTCTATTGAAAACTATTTATAATGATCATGGAGGAGAATTTCAAAATTCTGATTTTGAAACTTTTTGTAGTAGAAAAGGTATTAATCACAATTTTTCAGCACCTAGAACTCCTAAAAAAACGGTGTAGTTGAAAGAAGAAATAGAATTCTTCAAAAGATAACTAGAACCATGTTGAGTGAATATTCTATAGCTAGACATTTCTGGGTTGAAGCTGTAAGTACTGCTCGCTATACTATAAATCGAGTTTTGATTAGACCTATTCTTAATAAAACTCCTTATGAGTTATAGAACGGTAGAAAACGAAGACTTTCCTACTTAAAGGTTTTTGGTTGCAAAGTATTAATTATGAATACTAAAGATAATTTACATAAATTCACACCAAAATCTGATGAAGGAATTTTCTTAGGCTACTACACAACTTTTAAGGCATATAGAGTTTTCAATAAAAATACTTGTACTGTTGAAGAAACAGTGCATGTAAAATTTGATGAGTCTGATCCTTTTATTTTCAAACCATTCCAATCTAAATCCTCGTATATGTTTTCAAAAACTGATTGTCAACCTTTGAAAGAAGATCCTTCTAATAAGGAAAATGTTCAAGAAGATACTTCTGAAACATTTACCCCAGAAGACTTTCTACCCTATGTTGATGAACAGGTTTTACAAAACCCAAATCAGGTGTTTCTTAAGAATCATCCCAGTGATAGCATCATTGGTGATTTAAATCAACCTGTAAGGACTAGAATTTCCTTAATAAATGAAGTAGAACATCTATCATTTCTTCCCAATTATAACCAAAGAGAATTGATGAAGCTTTAGGTGATGATTATTGGATCAAAGCCATGCAAGATGAACTAAATGAATTTGAGAGGTATAAAGTCTGGACCTTGGTTTAAAGAACTAAGGAAACTTCTGTCATTGGGGTAAAATGGGTCTTCAGAAACAATTGTGATGAAAATGGAGTCATAGTAATGAATAAAGCTAGACTCGTTGCTAAAGGCTATAATCAGCAAGAGGGAATAGACTATGAAAAAACCTATGCTCCAGTAGCTAGACTTAAATCTATTCGTATTCTACTTGCATTTGCAACATTCTTCAATTTTAAACTTTTTCAAATGGATGTGAAATGTGCCTTTCTTAATGGTTTTGTTCAAGAGGACGTTTTTGTTGAACAACCTCCTGGCTTTGAAGATACAAAACATCCTGATCATGTTTTTAGACTTACCAAAGCTTTTTATGGTCCTAAACAAGCCCCACGAGCCTGGTATGATAGACTCACAAGATTTTTTATTCGAAATAACTATGATAAGGGAAATGCATATCCAACCTTTTTTATAAAGAAAGATAAGAAAAATTTATTGATTGTTCAAATTTATGTTGATGACATCATATTTGGTTCAACTCAGCAATCTTTAACTGATTCTTTTGCAAGTCTAATGAAATATGAGTTTGAAATGAGTATGATGGGTGAGTTAACTTTTTTCCTTGGTTTTAAAATTTCTCAAAAACCAGAAGGAACCTATATATCTCAACATAAGTATATTAAATATCTTCTAAAAAAGTATGGTTATGAAAACACTAAGAGTATAAGTACTCCAATCGGTACCTCAAACTCTTTAGATCTTGATGAAGCTGGGAAACCAGTAGATCAAACGTCTTTTAGAGGTATGATAAGAAGTCTAATTTACTTAACAACTAGTTGACCAGACTTAATGTTTTCAGTATACTTATGTGCAATATATCAATCCAATCCTAAGGAATCTCACTTAAAGGAGGTAAAAAGAATTTTTTACTACCTAAAGGGAACCATGGATCTAGGATTATTTTATACTTATAGAAATGATTTT
The DNA here is from genome assembly GCA_963277665.1 of Viscum album. Taxonomy (NCBI): domain Eukaryota; kingdom Viridiplantae; phylum Streptophyta; class Magnoliopsida; order Santalales; family Viscaceae; genus Viscum; species Viscum album. The sequence continues at coordinate 1,888,663,675 of OY728165.1, read as the reverse complement.
ATTCTAAAAAGATTTTCAGATGCTGACTTTGGTGGATGTAGAATGGATAGAAAGAGTACATCCGGAACTTGTCACTTCTTAGGAAATTCATTAGTCTCTTGGTCCTGTAAGAAGCAACATTCTGTAGCACTTTCCACTGCAGAAGCTGAATATATAGTAGCTGGAAGTTGTTGTGCTCAAGTGTTGTGGATACAACACACACTCATAGATTATGGCCTGAGTTTTACTAAGACTCAAATTTTGTGTGACAACACAAGTGTTATTGCCCTACGTAAGAACCCCGCACAACACTCTCGTGCAAAACACATAGACATTAGGCATCACTTTCTTAGGGATCACACACTTAAAGGAGATATAATTTTTCAGTTTATCGGAACACAAGATCAACATGCTGATATTTTCACAAAATCATTACCCTCCGATATATTTGAATACATTAAAAGAGTTAGGAATGATAACTGTAAGGTAATAATTCTTCATTAACTTCTTGTTGAACAGTTCTCCTAACAGTAATAAACTCCTGTTCATAGGGGGAGTACATTTGATTGTTAGTGTAAATAAAATTTTCGTAATCCGTTTTTCTAGTGTAAAAAAAATTTTCTAAGTAATTTTTTCAAACTTTTCAGAACTAAAGTTTCCAGAATGGAAATTTCTGAAACAAAAATTTCCGGAATGGGAATTTCTGGAACAGAAATTTTCAGGATTGAAATTCTCGGAATGAGAACTTCCAGAATGGAAATTTTCGTACTGATAACTTCCGGAATGGAAATTTTCGTACTGGAATTTTCATAATGAGGTTTTCATACTGGAACTTTTGTAATGTTTTTTTTTTTAAAATTTATTTTTTCAAGAAGAATATTACCAATTACGAACAATGTTTCTAGCCAATCTGAAATCTATGAGTTCCTTACTTATAGTTTCATAATCAAATTTTTCTTGCTGGTATTTTCCTTATTTTTAAAAGTTCAAATTCTAGCTTTTCCTCAAATCCGGATGTTTTATTTAAAAAATCCTCAAAATATCGGAGTCAAATTTTTCTTACGGGATTGTTTTCAACCATCAGATCAGATCAAAGATTTTTCAACCGTTAGATGGATTTTGGAAGACCAAAGGTCACATCCATCGCCTATATAAAGGGGACCCCAATACTCGTCCCACATATGTTTTTCAAGCTTTTATGTCTCAAAGCCCTGCTGCACTTCTTAAGACTGGTTCCGAACTTTGCAAAGCCGTTCTGAATCTTTCAGATTTCTTCACTCCGAATGTCTGTAGAAGCAACATCTCAACATATGTCAACTGCGAAACCAATCTCTAAGTGGTTAGTCTTTAGGGAAAGGTTATTTCATACGGATTTTTATAAGCTAGATTCCCTTATATCCAAAAATATAAAGCTGAATGGATGGGAATATGTCTGCGTAGCAAAGTCAGATAAACAGGATCCGGTTTATACTGATTTACTGAACGAGTTCTACGAGTCTGTTTCCTTCCAGAAGGAAGATGGAAGAGAATGGTTTTCTTTCAAGTCTTATGGGAAGACTTATAAGCTATCTTAAACCAAGGCCACGAGCTTGGTTGGTTTATCTAATGAAGGAGAAGCTGAGTTCTGCTCACACAAACTTCCCGATGTGCAAGGAAGTTTCAACAAGGAGAAGGCACTTAAGTGTCTTGGTCTTAAAGATGATTCAACTATCAAGGTTGCTCGTCTCAATGCGAACAATAGAATCCTTCAGCTTTGGGTGCAAGGATTTCTGGTTCCAAGAAGAGGTGATAAAGACAATTTGAAGAAGAGTGATATCTATGTCTTAGATTTCTTGGTAAATCTAAGAAAGATAAATCTGATGAGGCATGTCTTGGTTACGATCAAGAACATCAAAGAAGGCAATTTGAGAGCTCATATTATCATGTTTCCTGCCTTACTATCTAAGATGATAGTTTGGTGCTTAGAATCTTTCAAGGTCTCTTGAAAATCAAAAGTTTGGAATTGCAAGCTTATGCTAGTCAGTGATGATACCCTCAAGAGGATGAAGATGGGTTTTTCCAGTGAATCTAGAGAATTTTACCCTCTGTCTGTGGAAGAGGTTGAGTCACCTCAGAAAGAAACACAGAATCCTGAACCATCAAAAAAGCAAAGGAAGAAGAGAAAGGTTTAGGAAGTGGTTGCTGATGAAGAAAATCCTAAGTCTAAGGAAACTCAGTCTGCTCCCCCCAAGCCGAAGAAGCAGAAAATATATACAAATGAAGTGGCAGCCAGGTGGAGGGAAGACAAAGAGAAGAGGAAGGAAGGGGATCCACAATTCAGATTGGATCCTGCAGAGGCTAAGACTTTAAAGGAAAGAGCTGCGGAAGAGCTAGATAAACAAGAAAAAGAAAAGAAGATGAAAAAGATGTCTGAAGCCGATGTAGTACAATTTTTTCTGAAAGCTATAGAGTTGGCTTCCGGAATGCTTCCCGTTCCGGAAAATTTTGGTGCTGAACCTTCTTTACCAGAAACTCCAGCCAAGAAATATGTCTCTCCAGATAGATCCAAAGGTAAATAAATAGTTGAAGAATCTGATAAGGTAGTTGCTGAAGAAGTAGAGGAAGAAGTTGAAGAAGAAGTTGAAGAATAAGAAGAAGAATAAGAGGAGAAAAGTGAAGATTTGGATACCCTGATCAAGCAAGTACAAAACTACAAAGATAAGACTGAATCCGAAAAGTTAGTATCTCCAGAAAGGGCAGACCAGGAAGCTAGTAAGGATGATGATAAGCAACAGCAAGATGAAGAAGAAGAAAATATCTTGTATGATGAGGAAGAATCCTATGAGAGGAATTTCCTTGAGGAAGGACAAGAAAAACAGAAACCAGATGAAGAGCAGATTATTCAAGTGTCTAAATCCGAGGAAGTATCCCTTAATAAAGAATCAGTTCCGAGAGTTTATAAGGGGAAACAAACTCTCATGGAGACACCTATAAAATATGTAATCAGAAAGACAGAGGTTGGTGGTACCTCTAGAAGAAAGTTGGTGCAATCTAAAGAAGATCAGTCTCCAAGCAAAGTTTCTGATTCAGAATCATCATCCCATGGGCATGATTTTGTGGTTCAATCTCTGAAGAAATTGGTGGACACCATTCCAATTTTTCCAATAATAGATTCCAGATTCCATATGCTGCAACAAAGTATGAATCAGAAATCATATTCTTTATCCATGGTCATGGATATGTTTGTGATGTTGGAAGATGAACAAAAAAGTTTTCTTATCGATTATGATGTACATAGAAAGTCCTGCAGTAAGGTAATCAAGTGGTCTAAGAGATTTAATGAAGATTTAGTTTAGTTTGAGAGTTTTCAGGATAAAGTTCAAAATGCTTTTGAAATGGAGGATAAAAAGGTTAACAAGATTTATGAAAAGTTGACCCAAGAGAAAAATTCTCGGAATCAACAGTTCAGGGACCTAAATGGGAAGCTTAACTCAGTATCTCAGAATTGGAAAAGTGAAAGATATTTCTGTATTGAGTTTCAGCAGAAGTTGGAAAAGCAATATGAGATAATAAAGTTACAGAAAGAATCCTTGGAGGCTCAGGCCGAAGCTTTAAAAGTCCAAGAAGAAAAGGTAAAATCCTTTGAGAGGCAAGGTGAGGAAGACCAAAGAGACTTGAAGAAACTCAAAACCTTGTTAAAGAAGCTCATCCCAAAGAGAAGGAAGACAAATGAACCCACTCCGATCTTTTGTTGTAACTGTATTTCTTTTTAAAATTTTCCAACTCTAATGAAATGATTATTTGGTTGGTTGTATCTTGTCATATACTAATGTTTCAGGTACCATACTTTATTTTCCATTCCCTTAAATTATTTTTGAAAATCACAAAGGGGGAGAAGGAAAAAAGTACTACTCCTAAGGAGGAGAAAGGAAAAATTTCTAAGAGAAATATTCTTAAAGAAAGGGGGAGTTTCCCATTACGAAGTTTTTCATTCTTACAATAATGAAAACTCCACTCTGGAAACTCAGAATACAATCCTTAGTGTTTCAATGCCTAAGGGGGAGTTAGTTGTATTCATTTTCATCCATGAACAAAGGGAGATAAGTTTTAATTTCAAAGTCTAATGATTTTTTTTTCAAAATCCTTATATGCTTTTTTGAAAGGATGTTTGTTCTTTTCAAAAAGGGGGAGATTTTTGAGTCAATAAGGTTTTACTTATGAATTTTCCATTACTTATTTTTTTGAAAATCAAAAACACCTTATACTTAAGAAAATATAAATTTTACCTTCATAAGGAAAAATTTACTTCTTTAAGGAAATTTACCCTAACCTAGATTTTCTTATACATAGCAATATTTTTCTTTAGTACAAAAACCAGATTCATACCCAAAATCCCAGAAGTCATATAATGTAAATATTTGGTGCAGTCTGTTTTTAGGATCCGAATTCTGGATGTGAACTGTAATGAAGTTCCAATACGAATTCTGGACTCGGAACTTTCATGAGTTTGACTCCGAATTTTTATGGAGCTTAACACCAAAATCTTAAGTAGTTCGACTCGGAACTCTTATGAAGTTTGACTCCGAACTCTTAAGTAGTTCGACTCTGAACTCGTATGAAGTTTGACTCTGAACTCTTAAGTAGTTCGACTTCGAACTCTTAAGTAGTTAGACTCCGAACTCTTAATCAGTTCGACTCTGAACTCTTAAGCAATTCGACTCTAAACTCTTAAGTCGTTCGACTCGGAACTCTTATAAAGTTCGACTCCAAACTCTTAAGTCGTTCGACTCCGAACTCTTATGAAGTTCGACTCCGAACTCTTAAGCAGTTTGACTCCAAATTATTAAGTAGTTAGACTCTGAACTCTTATGAAGTTCGACTCCAAACTTTTACTAGTTTGACTTCTAACTCTGCAAGTTCAGATTCTGATCTCTGGTGAAACCAGACTCTGAATTCCTATAAAACAGAATCCGAACATTTCTTAACATAGACTCCAAATTTCATTTTGGTTAGACTTCGAAATTTTGACTTTCTTACACTCCTAAATGTTGAATAGATTTTACTTACATATGCTTCATTTCAAAACGATGTCGTGCATTCAGTTATACATGATTTATTATTAAACGATGTCATTCATTATGTTTCTAATTAACCGTTGGTTAAGTTACATGTGTACAGGTCCCTCCGAATTTCATGGAAAATATGACCGTTGGAGGAGGGAGCTGACCGTTGAAAATATGCCTATAAATAGGATCTCATTTGAAAGAGCTCAATTAGAAGTTGATCGATCTAGAGACCACATGATGTTAAGGTGATTTCTAGAGAGAGGATCTTTTCATGCCTTGTGCGTACTGAACTACTCGTTCAGATTTCTTTGTGCGACTCCGAATGTTGGTGATTACATTCAAGGATTTCCGGGGATAGGAAGACAAAGGTGCTGACTACCTTTAAGTTTGAGGGCTTCCTTGCTGAGGAAGACAGAGGTTCCAAATACCTTTAAGTTGAGGGCTTACGGGGATAGCAAGACAGAGATTCTGATCTTCGTATCGAGGGCTTACTCTGGTGTGGGTAAGACATGCTTTCTTGAATGTATAAATCAAGGGACCTTTAGCTAAGGTTGTTGGATACCCTTCTCATTGTGTTAAAAGATTAATATCTTGTTACTTGTAGTTTTACTACTTGTTTTTCCGTTGCATATTGTATTGTAAGGAAAGTTTAACCTTCTTATATTTCCTTACACTTGTACTCTGATTAGTTTAGATTCTATACGCTTTAAGGTAGAATCTTATATTGTAAACCTTGGTTCCAATTCTTCAGTTGGTGATTAGAGGTGTTGTGAATTTTCTTAGTTTAACCTTGTCAAACTTAGTTTTTTCCTTGTATAAGGAAATTTTTAAATTATACAATTCACCCCCCTCTTGTAGATTGAGCATCTACATCGTTATTTCGATACTACAGGTGATATGTGGGAGTTTATAAATATAAATCATAGTTATTTTCACCCTGTGTAATATTAGTACAGGAAAGGTATCGGTGTCTATGTAAATCAAATTTCACCGAAACAATTATTAAAACATTGATTACCTCATTTAAGTTAAGTTTTTTAGGGGAATGGACCGCCACCAAGCTGGTGGGGGGTGGGGTGGGATCGTCACACACTGGTTGTTGTTGAGTTGTTTCTTCTCTTTGCCTCTCCCCCATCAATATTACTATCATCTCTCTCTGGTATTGTAATTCTTCTTGAAAAATAGATAACTGCTCTTGTAGATTTTCCATTTTTTCATTTTGATCCATGACCTGTTTTTGTTTTTGAAAATATGTTCGGGGTGTCACCCCAAAACCCGCACCTCTAACGCGGCCATACTATTCTGGCTGCTTCAAGGCTGCTGAAAGTATGTATGCATTTGGTGTGGTTGTTGTTGATTGTTGTGACTATGTCAGATAAAAAATATAGAAAAATAAGTAGTTATTGTATGTAATATCGATTTAATGAAAATCAAATTTATATTATGTCATACTTACACATGTTTCCCACACTTTTTGTATTTTTTCATCTATCAGTATCCCCTATTTATTTACACGAGCCTCCTTCCATAGCACATGGCGTGGGATGGATATGGCTTTCGATTTCGATTCATCAATTTGCATATAAACAGAGAAACATGGTTATGGTGTTGTTTTATGTCACATACTAGTAGTAGGATAGATTTAAAAGACGTACCAATTTTTTCTCAAGTTCAGTGTACCCCATCCTTGCTTTACGGTAAGGGTACACTGGTTTTGTTGTGCGTTTTTTATTTTTAGCACTCACTAGTTGTTTCATAAATAAAAAACTATCAATCAGAGTGATGAATACAAGAAAACATAAAAAATGTATTACCCCACACAATGTACCCAAAAAGTCTGCTCCCCATGACGGTTGCTAAACGCATCCCACGCTCCTTGGGATATCCAGTGTTTGTAAAGAGGAGGTGGGTGCGTCTTGATTTTCCCTTCTGCATATTTAAGATGATATTTTGTTATAATTTTTTGGAAACCTCTATGAATCCTTCCTGCAACTCTTAATACATATTCCTTATGAGAGGCATCTACTATAAATGCACTCTGCAATGGATGATGAATATTAAGTCAATGTTTTGGTATTTTATTTTATTTTAATAAATTAAAAAAAGGATATCATAATGTTACCGTAATCTCTTCCCACATTAGTGTCTTCATCTCGGTGACAACATGGTGCCATGACTGTACATCAATCGGAACGCATTGCCGAGTGACGATTCCAATGTAGCTACTAAATATGGCTCTATTGGGGTTAACATGCTGGCCTCACTTATTCCATCCCTACTCAAATTTGATGCCTTTTGCTTTTGCCTTAAGGATTTTGGCTAACACTGTCAAACTACGATGCTCTTGTTTTTTTTTGCGCTTTCAGGGTTTCATTTCCTACCATTTTTTCAGAAGTAGCATCAATATCTTCCCCCAGAGTGCTAGAATTAGTAATGGGACAAGCAGAAATAGGTTGAGAAACCTGTTATACCTCATCACTAGGACCAACAAAAACAGGTTGAGAAACTTGTTGTTGCTCTGCACTAGGAACACCATAATCTGGTTGAGAAACCTGTTGTTGCTCTGCAGTGGGACCACTATCTACTGGTTGAGAGACCTTTTGTGCCTCGGAATTGAGCGCATCAGTAGGTGTAGAAGTTATTATCTGCAGAAGTGGTTTAATATTTAATTTAGATTACATAAAAACAGCAGTGAACATATAATAACATAACGTAACACAATGTATGTTACAATAACCAAATAACCTGATTATTGTACTCTCTTTTTTTCTTTAAAGGTTGAATAGATTTGACTCCTCTATCAACTATGTAAATCCCTTCATTGTGGTCTCCTATGACATACAAAACACCGTCTACATTGGGACCGCTGTGAAATGATTGTGAAGTTCCTATAAAAGGGTCAACCTTCATTGAATTTTCATCTGACCCTTCAGTTTTTTTTGTCGATAACAGAACAATTGACCAATTTCGGTTTGTGGGGTCTGGAACATAAAATACTTGTATTTCATGTGATGACATTATAAATGGTTCATCTTTCTCCCCTTCCTTAGTAAAATCAACTTTCACGAATACCAATTCATCTATTTTAACAGCACTCCCGTTATCAACCCACTTGCATTGAAAAATTGGCACTTTGAATTTCATATAATCCAACTCCCATATTCGTTTGATGATGCGAAAGTATGACATATTCAAATAAATTGGATTTTTTTCCTTAGCACCAGAAACATGCATCGCCTGAGTCACAAGTGTAACCCCACTATTCTGCATGGTACTGTCTTCATAATGTTCATTAGTATAGAATTTATAACCATTAACTTCATAATCATTATAAGATAATACGTACACACTTGCTCCTCTGGCTAGCCATCGAATTCGTTTTGAAATTGAGACTGGATTTTCATCTAACTACTTAGAAATATGGTCTCAAAACCATCCTATAAACTGTCGATTATGTGTATATGATATCCATTTTTCAGCCCTAGAATGATTCAAATGCCTAAGAATTTATTTGTGGGTTTGAACATATGGGTCAATGTAGAAACTGTTATGAAAAATGTAAAGGTGGGCCTGCTTCTGATTTGTAATGTTGATTGTGACAACCTCTCTTCCAGAAATTCCTTCACCCTCAAGCTGCTCAACAATATATTGCTCCACAATACAACCCTCTGGCCGACTTCGGCTTTTGACATACCCTTTCAAAATCTTCATATACCATTCAATGGGGTACATCCATCTATAATGTACTGGACCACATAGTCTAATCTCTCGCACCAAATTAACCATCAAATGAACCATCATATCGAAAAATGTCGGCAGGAAGAACATTTCCAATTCACATAATATGACGACAATTTATCTTTCCATAGTTGGCAATTTCGCCGAGTCTATAAATTTGCTGCATATAGATTTGAAGAAGAAATAGATCTTCATTAATGTATGGAGGACATTATTGGAAAAAATGCAATGTAAAGCTATAGGAATTAGATCTTGCATCAAAACATGACAGTCATGTGATTTCAGACCCTTTAATTTTAAATCGCCCATTGACACGATGTTCTTGATATTTGATGAATAACCCTTTGGAACCTTTACGTCATTAAAGAAGTTTCAAAACTGATATCTCTCCTACCTGGAAAAAGTGTAAGCAGCAGGAGGAATAAATTTTCATTTTTCACCCTTCACTAGTGCCAACTCTTCTCGTATTCCCATCTCAACCATGTCCAATCTAGCCCTAATTCCATCCTTTGTTTTGCCGGGTGAATTTATCAACGTGCCGATGACACTATCACATACATTTTTTTCAACATGAATAACATCAAGAAAATGTATGACATACAGACAATTCCAGTATGGTAATTAAAAAAACACTGATCTCTTTTTCCAACCAGTTTTCGTAAGGTTTTTTAAAAACGGTTTACCAAAATTAGTTTTAAAATCTTTTACTTTCTCAAACAATTGATCACCTATTAGTGGAGACGGTGCTGTACGTTCTTATAAACTTCTATCGAATGATGTCGTCCAAGATCGGTACTTATGTCGTCAGGGTAGAAATCTGCGATGTCCTAGAAACACAATTTTCGATTAATGTTTCAACCTAATTGACTGTGTACCTTGTTCGCAAACGGGACACCCTTGAGTTCCTTTAATGCTATATCCTGACAAATTTCCATAAGAAGGAAAGTCATTTATCATCCCGTACAACATGGATTTCAAAGTGAAATGTTCATTTTTGTAAGCATCATAGAGCATAACACCTGAATCCCACAATATTTTCAAATCCTCGATCAATGGGGACAAATAAACATCAATATCATTACCTGGTTGTTTCGGTCCTGATATAAGCATAGATAACATGATGTATTTTCGTTTCATGCATAACCACGGTGGTAATTTATAGTTTACCAACATAATCGGCCATGTATTGTGACTGCTTCTTTGAAAACCAAAAGGATTCACCCCATCTGTAGATAACGCCAGATGAAGGTTTCTCGGCTCGTTCCCAAATTCAGGATACTCATGATCAATTCTCTTCCACTGAGTAGAGTCTGCTGGGTGATGTAGTTTCCCATATTTAATTCTTGTATCTGCATGCCATGTCAATTGTCCTGCAGTCTCCTCACTTTCATATAGGCGTCTAAACCTAGGAATGATTGGAAAGTACCATACAACATTCGTAGGACTAGAATCATCTTTCTTGTATTGGGAAGAACCACACTTTGGTAATTCTTTAAGTGATTTTTGGTCCTTTCGAAACAATATACAGTCATTTGGGCAAGCATGTATTCTTTTAGAGATCATACCCATTGATCATAGCATTCATTTGGCATCGTATGTTCGTCTTGGGAGTTCATTATCTTATGGGAGCATGTCATTCAGGAGAGCAAGTAGTTTCGTAAAACTGGCGTCACTCCACCCGTTTCCTGCTTTCAAATTATACAATAGCAATATGGCTGACAATGTTGTATATTTAGTGCAACCAGCATACAATGGTGTTTTTTCACAACTCCTTAACTTATCAAACAATTTTGGGCAATCAAGAAGTTCATCTTCAACTGTCCTTGTCATTTCCTCAATACAATCTTCATCATCATTCACATCTGTAATCACACCCTCCATACGATCGTCTTCACTGTTCACGCTTCTAATCATATCAGATGATCTATAAATGTTGTGTTCTCTGAGTCACTACCTACATTCGTTTTTTCCCCGTGTTTATTCCAACATGTATAACTTCGATCTATTCCGTGATAGATCAGGTGTTCTTCCAACTCCTCTGGACTAATTTTTCTTGAATAACAACAGCGTAAACACGGAAAAAGGATTTGAGAAGGGTTACATGCATGATCTTCTGCAAACTTGATAAACTCTTTCACGCCATATTCATACTCTTTTGTCAACCGATTGGAATTCATCCATTATTTATTCATATTCATCGACTTTATGGGTTCGATCTTGAACTTTCCTAATATTATGTTTTAATTAATCAGGTAGCATTGTTTAGGTTTTATAAAAACAAATCATCATACAAATGACTTTAAACACATGTGAAATCCATATACATGGTGTGTCTAGTAGGGTGAACATCGTGTATTTATAAGATACCTGATTTAATCAGACATATATCAAATTTATTCCAAGTTAGTATTATAAAGACTGAATGATGCCTTTGAAAATACATGACATTTAGAACAACATGATCTAAAGGCGTGTAATTTAGATACATATTGAGTCACCTCACCAGCTATGCATCACATTTTTGTGGAATACACGGTGTGTAGTCCTTACATGACCACTAGGGGTGTATAGTCTATACACATCAAGTCTCTATGGTATCTATAAATGGTGCGAGTGAAGTAAAACACATGTCATATGGTTCTACCATTATTTCATGGCATGTACATGGTTTCATGCTGAAGTATATGTCTTGGAGATACATTGTGTGTGACCTAGATTCACATGACATGTAACATTTAAAATTAAACTTATTCCATGTTTGAGTCAGAAGATTAGTCATGTGGTGTAAATTTAGGAGATAAATGTTGTGTGGCATTAAAATCTATATGAAATCCATGTATGGTGAAGCATGTTCCATGTATTTTAAAGTGTCTCATGGAGCCCTCAAGAAGTGGTTTTCTAGGATTCAGTGGAATTGCACTAGTAACAAAGTTGCGGTGCCATTAAAATGGGTAATGTTTGGATTGATATTTAATGGTGGAAGAACGACAACATGGAAAACAAATGGCATATCAATCATTCCAACAACCACAACACCATACAAAAACACAATCGTGATCACAATTGCATCACCATACAAACCAAACAATCAAAATTTAAGATTTTTCAAAGAACCCCTTATTCAATTTTGTTTTTTAATTCAGGGGTTATCACAGAAGTTTTATAATCCTGGGGTGTTCATTCATAAGTAAAGTATATGTAAATTACCAATTTATATATTCCAATGTTCAACAAGAACCAACCAACATTCAATTCATTTAGTGCGCAAACAAGGACCACCAACGACCACGATTTTCAGTGGGGCATTTAGCCCGTACATTTCACATTATAACCATCAATATCAAATAGTACTAACATGATAACAAGAGGAAACCAATGAGTAACATGAGAAAACTCACCGCGAAGGTGTCGTTAAGAACACGACAGAGGTGTGTACGTGGAAGAGGAGAGGCGCACAACAGAGGATATTTACAACTGAAAAGAAAACATAAAATAGGGGAAACCCATGAGAATAAAATAATCTAAAACAGACTACACCATTTACCACATCCCAAAAACCCCAAAAGACAATGCATGCAAAAAAAATTAAATTTATTGATAGAAATCACTGTATGATCACTAATTTTTTTCCAAAGCATAGGTGAAAACAAATCCAAATAGGAATCAGAAGGATCACATACCTCGAGAAAATAAATCCGACCATAATAGTGATCAAGCATAGAACAATGTGAACTAGATGGAACTCAGGATGGGGAGTAAGCCATCATGTAATAACTCTAAGAAATTGGTGTGGTGAAAAAAATCCCAACATCCTATTAGTATTTGTGGTGCGATATGTTATACTCAACACCCGATGTAAGGGAGTGTGATTTTCCTATATTCTCGACAATTACCTTACCATCTTATGTTATCCTCTACAAAGGTGTATTTTAATTTTAAATATACTAGGGAATTACCTCCCATCCATCAATTTAATTAGGACCATTTGTATAAGTAAGGAATTATTCACATTCATATTTATATTACAAAACATGAAGAAAAACATCTCATATGTCCCATTATCCATGTACAATTTCATTCAATGAAATGAAGTACACAATTATCATTCTATATAACATGCAATATATGGTGTTCCCTTTCAACCCATTATAGATCATTTCAATACATTTAATTAATTCATTAAATTAAAATAAATCCATCATGTAAAATTCATTCCTCATGATTATTATACATTCAATTTTACCAATAATGGAAAATTCACTAATAAGGCTCAAAGGGTCTTCAAAATGGGCCATAATCAACATGTAAATTTTCTACATGGTAAATTCCATTAAGAATCTAGGCCAAACACCTATAATGTGTCTTAAATTCCATTTATATAACCTTGTATCAAGGGAAAACTCATTTAAAAGCTTTGACATAAGCTAAATAGGTGTTCAAGGCAATTAATAATTTGACATTAAAGGGATAATTTTACTTGGCACACTCAAGGGGTGTCCATAAAAGAGTTCAAAAACATCTAACCCATGAAACAAGATTAAATAGGTGTTTATTGAGGGGCAAGTATTAAATAAAGAACTCAATAATATCAATAATCCATTAACTCTTTCAATAACACCTTAAATCAGGATTTCACACGTTAAATTCAAGCAGTATAAAAAAAATTTACCTGAAAATGAATTAAAATAATGGTAACGGCGGCGGCGACGGCGGTGGCGATAGAGGAAGAGGCGGCGACGGCAGCAGAGGTGGCGGCGGTCGTGGCAGCGAGGGTGGAGGTAGCAGAGGTAGCGGGGGTCGCGGCAGTAGAGACGAGGGTGGAGGCGGCGACGACGGTGGAGAAGGAGGAGGATGAGGAGGAGGAAGGAGGAGGATGAGGAGGACGAGGAGGAGGAGGACGAGGTCACGGCGGTGAGGAGCCTGGTTCAGCTTCCACGAGATCTTGACCGCGTGTGAGAGGGGATGGCCTGTTAGGTTTATTAAATAAAAACTGACGGAACCTTTATTAGTGCTCGTTAAAAGCGCTGATAAAGGTATGTTTTATCAGCGCTGATAAAACATTCATTTATCATCGATTTTTTAGCGCTGATAAAGAGATACCTTTATCAGTGCTAAAAAAAGTGCTGATAAATGTTACCTTTTATCTGCGCTAAGAAAAGAGCTGATAAAGGTGTACCCTTTATTAGCGCTTTCTGTTTAGCTTTGATAAAGGGCAACTCTTCTCTTGCCTTGTTTTGTGGTTGTGAATCACTCATATTTTACAAAGGTGAGTCATTTTTATTTAAAAATGTTTATTCCTCATTTGTATTCCACCAGGGGGTGTTTCTTGTTATTTCCCAATGGTGGATCACTCATGTATTTCCAACGGTGGGTTGGCTTCTCACTTTTCTTCTTACATTGGTGAATTGTTCCTCTAGTATTCCAATGGTGGGAGATTTTTACTATTTACTTACCCAATGGTGGATTATTATTTAATTTTCCTATCATGGATTATTTCATATACCTAATGGCGACTTGTGTTCCCAATGGTGGGTACAATTTTTTTAAATAATGGTGGGTCTTTTTCTTACTTTCCTAATACTGACTCATTTCAACACCCAACAATGATTCATTCTTGTTTCCAATGGTGGGTAAATTATAACTGATAGTGGGTAAATTATAACTAACGGTGGGTGAAATTTTATTTCAAATGGTGGGAAAATTATAACTAATGGTGGGTAAAATTTATTTCCAAAGGTGGGTAAAGCTATTTTTTTTTCTAACGGTGACTAAAATTATTATTTTTTCAATGGTGGATCAAATTATTTTTTCCAAAGGTGAATAAAACTATTTTTCAATGGTGACTCATTTTTCAATGGTGAATAATTTTTCAATGGTGACTCATTTTTCAATGGTGAATCATTTTTCACTAAACGATGACTTATTTTTTCCACCTATAAGTATTTTTTATATGAACAATGAATATTTCTTAATGCTCTGTTTTCATCAATTTTTATATTTTGATGAACTTCATGCATATTATAATTTAAGCATTTTATTAATTTATAAAATTAATGTATATTATATTTAATCCTTGAAAAATGTTTAAATATTTTTCAATGTGTTTTAAAAATTGTATTTATTTATTATTTATTCATCTGTACACTTACAATGCATTTATGAAATACTTATGTTTTTATATTTTAAGTTAATTTCATTGACTGATTCTTTTCTAAATTATTATTTAATGACATTGAATATATTCAAAGAAAATTTATTCTATTTAAAGAAGTATTATTTTATTATTACATGCTGATTTAATTAAATTTTATTTTATAGTTGTGTTAAGATGATATTAAAATTTTTATGGGATTGGTTTGAATTATTATTATCATTTACCGGGTTATTCAAATAGGTTTGAATTGGTATTAATATTTTAAATTCAAATGAATTTTATTACTATTATTATAGAGGATAATTTTATGTCTCATAAATAATTAAATCATTTTGAATTAGAATTGATTTAGCCAGAGATTGTTTTGTTAGTGCTATTTTATAGATCTTATTTAAAGGTGCCTTGGAACGTTAAGGAAGACTACATGTTAACACATTCGATACATAATTTTTCCTCGAGAAGGAGATGTGAAATTTTCAACCAGTTTTACATTTTCAAAGTCCTACCACACCCTATTTCATCACCTATACATTCTATCAAGTGACATATTACTTATGCTTCAACTTATATTACCTTGAAAAGACATTTCAATCCAATTCTCAATAACTAGTACCTATGATTTTATTTTTTTATCTTCTCCTTCATCTTGTTTCTTGAGTTTTAACACTATTTTCCATCTCTCATAATAATTTTTTTCTATTAATGATTTTACTTACAAAATCATTTATTCTTATATTTCCTCTCGTTGTGACTCTCTGATTATAAAGTCAAGATCTGAGGGTTTTGACTCACTTTATATAACGTTAGTGTTTAAGGGTCGTGACTCCACATACAAAAGTCAGCATTGTGGTTATCCATCTAATAAAGAAAATATTTTTTAACGGGAAATGAATCCCCATTAAAAATAAGGTTGTTGACTTGTATCTCTCACTGAGTAGAGTGGTATAAGACTGGACTAGGCCCACTTTGGACTGAACCAGTATAAAAATTCTTGTGCTCTTTATTTTATTTTTGTTGTTAATTAGCCATGATAATTTAATTTACAAATTAGTTAAATTAATCAATTAATTTGATTAAATTTTTTAATCTGGTCTATTCACCCCCTCTCTAGAAAATCATCCACTACCCTATCTGAACTAACAATTGGTATTATAGGATAACCTTCATAAGATTAGTTTAGCTCTTTCAATCTCTTTCTTGATAACAAAAATTGGTATCATATGTTGTTCCTTATAGAATAATCCCACCCCTCTATAGATTATATTTTTTATTTTATTACGATAACCTATTCCTCTTCCTCACAGTTTAAGGGTAATGATCTAAAAGAATGTGTTATTAAACCAAAATGATGCTTGGATTCTTCAGAAGCCACCACACTTAGATAGGAATAATTATGGCTACTGAAGATCCACAATGAAGGCATAACTAAAATAAATGAGCATTGAGCACCGGTCTATCATGGAAAAACATACACACTACTTGAAGTTAACCTAGATAAACTTATAAGAAATGATGATACTAGATATGTTTTAAATTACAAGGTTGATAATATTTTATAATTCGGAATTAACAAAAGCTTTTTAGTTATTTTTATTATTATAAGATAACTCATTAAATTTGGAATATTATAGAAGTCACTCACCTTAGCTCTGAAAAATTAATCTCAACCAAGCTTTGAAAGATTTTTACTGAGTACCAAGACTTCAAGATGGGTGAAGAAGAAACTATGAAAATAATGTTCCACCAATTCACAAGAATTGTGTATAGAAAACCAAGTACATGTTGAATGAGTCCTATGGGAATTAACAAAGAAATGGAATACAAAGAAGGTTTCTATTGATGAAAGCAATAACTTCAAAGAGCACACCCTGAATGAATTGATTGGATCACTACTTCAGTATTAACTATAACTGAAGACAATAGTTGATGATGAGACAAAAATAGGGTTATCTTTTAAATATGTCAATGTTATTACTATATAATATTTTTATTATGATCTATAGGATATTAAAAAATAATTTATGGATCATATTGTGACTGGGGTTTACAAAATAATTAACAAGAAAGGATTCAAAACCCAGTTTAGAAGAAACCCTCAAAAATAAAAACACAAGGACGATAATAATGGAAATAATAATTATAATGATTCATATGTAACTTTTTATGAGTGTGGGAAGAAATGTCAAATGAATCTTGACTTTACTAAACTAAATAATAAATAAAAATACAAAAATAAGGATAAAAAGGAATTAAAAACTAGTTAGAGTTATACAGAAGAATCTGACTCTAGTGAATAATCTGAAATGAAAAAGAAACTGATAACTCATTCTTTATGGAATTACTAGATAAGGTTAGTAATTTTGTTTTTTATTCTAGATGTTTGGATTCTTACATAATTATGATAACCCAAATTTTTCTAAATTAAATAATTAAATTGGAATATTGAGAAAATATATTTTAAATGCTTTTGATTTATATGATGAGATTAAGGAAAATAATGAGAAAAGTTTTTTCTAAAAATAAAGTAATATTACAAGGGAATGAAAAATTAAGAAACACTACTTATTCTTCTCATTCTACAATCTATGATAATTTAAAATCTTCTCAATATTTGAATAAAAAATTGAAAAATGATGTTGAAAGTATTAAACAATGTTTTTATAATTTTATTAAATTTCATGAAGAATATCATAAATCGACGTCTTTAAATAAAGCTGATAAAAATAAATATGGTTTTGGTTATGACAAAATATTACCTCAAATATTTAAAACCCATTTTTGTTAAAAGTAAGACTGGTTGTACTTATACTATTACTTATTTTAAATGTGACATCAAGGGTCACTATGAAAATTATTATTCTCTTAGATTAAAACAATATTTGGGATTTATAAAAACTAATATTTATAAATCCTTGTTATCAAGATTCCCATAAAATAAATATTTAATTTTTTTATGGGTACCTAAAAATTGTATTACTAATCCTATTGGACCAAAAGTATCTTGGGTATTAAAATTTTAAAGTAATTTCTTTTTGTAGAAAAAATTCCTTGGATGTCTCAAGAAACAAATATGGTACATATAAAGTTGATTCTTTAAGAATATGAATTGATACCCGACCAATTTTACCACTTACAAAACATATGATATTGACATTGTTATATTCAGAGATAATTCTATAGGCAAAGTAAAATGTTTTAGTAATGTTGGTTTTTCGAATTCAACTTTTATTTCTAAAGGTTTAAAGGTTTAAGGTTTAAAACATAATTTAATTATTATTATATCAAAATTATGTGATTTTGGGTTGGAAGTGAAGTTTCAAAATGATAAATGTTTTGTTTTTAAAGATGATTCTTTATTATTTAATGATAATAGAAAAGATAATATTTATACTATTGATTTTGCTAAACTAACTGTTCAACATGTGAAGTTTTGAATGCTGTGTAGAATGATATCACCCTTTAGCATTGATATTTATGTCATATTAATTTCACAATGTTACATAATATCTCAAAACATGAGAATGTGTTATAGCTATATTCCTTGAAGAAAGAACATCTTCATGTTTGTGACACTTATATGAAAGGGAAGCAATGTAAAATTTATTTTAGACCTATCAATTAGATAAGAACTAATAAAACTTTACAGTTAGAATATCTTGTTTTATTTGGAACCACTCAAATTTATAGTCTTGGGAGAATGAAATATATTTAAGTCATTTTTGATGATTATTTTAGATTTACATGGGTATACTTTATTTCTCCTAAAAATGATACTTTATCAATATTTACTACACTTTTTTAATTTAGTTCAAAATGAAAAATTTTCTATGATTATTTCTATTCATAGTGATAAAGAGGGTGAATTTCAGAATTTATAATTTGATATTTTTTTTGAAAATAATGGTTATTTTCATAATTTTTCTTCTCCTAGACCTCCAGAGAAAAATGGTTTTTTAGAAAGGAAAAATAAAACTCTTACTGAAATCGAAAGAACTATGTTAAGTGAATATAGTTTGACTAGATATTTTTCGGCCGATTCCATTTTTTATAGTTTCTATATTTATAATAGAATTATAATTAGACCTTTTTTAAATAAAAATACTTATAAATTATTTAAAACTGAAAGGCCTGAAGCTGGTTAATTTATAATTTTTAGTTATAATGTTTTTATGTTAAATTCAAAGGATAATTTAGATAAACTTGATATTAAAAGTGACGATGGTATTTTTATTTGATATTATAATAATTATAAATTTTATAAATTTTATTATAAAATAAATTTTTTATTGAATAATCTATTCAAGTCATGTTTGATGAAAATAATGTTAAATTAAATTATGATTCTAACATTTTTTAGGATGATTTTAGAGATTTTAATTTTGGTGAAGAAAAAACTCAGGATAAGGATGAATCAATTGAAGGAGAGAATACTCATTATAGACCTCATCTAAGATCATAGAAGATTCACAAAGATCGCAATATTTAAAATGTAATAGTAAATGTTGATTCTAGTATTAAAACCAGAAATTATGTTTTATTTTTTTTTCTAATTTTGATTCTGTTTTCAATAATATTAATGATGATTTAAATGATTCTAATTGGGTTGTTGCTATATAGGATGAGATTAATAAATTTGTTAGAAATAATTATTGGTATTTTGTATAATTCCTTGAATATAATTAGGTAATCACAACTAATTGGAAATTTAGAAACAAACTAGATGAATCTGGTTATATTTTTAAAAAAAATCCATAATTGTTGCTCAAGCTTACTCTCAAGAAGAATGTATGAACTTTAAAAATTAATTTTCACCTATTTCTAGGTTAGAGGCTATTAAAATCTTGTTAGATATTTCCTATTTTTATGGTTTGGAATTATATCAAATGGATGTAAAAAGTGATTTCTTAAATGGTTTTATAGTTGAATAAGTTTATGTTTCTCATCCCCCTAATTTTGAAAACCAAAAAATTTCAAAACCATGTTTTTAAATTATCTAAAGCTTTTTATGGTCTCAAACAAGAAAATCATGCTTGGTATGAAAATATTTCTTTGTTTTTATAAAATAATGGTTTCATTAAAGTAAATGTTGATCCAAAATTTTTTATTAAAAGAACATCTGATGATATTTTAATTATAAAAATTTATATTGGTGATATAGTTTTTGGTCCATCTAGTGAAATAATTTGTAATGGGTTTTCTACTTTTATGTGTTATGAGTTTGATATGAGTTTAATGGGAGAATTAATTTTATTTCTTGTATTTCAAATTTCTCAAAGAAAATATGAAATTTTTCTTAATCAATCTAATTTGCTGAAGATTTCGTTAAATGATTTGGTCTTGATTCCTCTAAATCTATGAAAACTCCTATGGGTACTAATTATAAACTATTTTTTTAGGAATATGGAAAATATATTGATATTAATGTTTATAGAGGCATGATAGGTAGCTTTCTATATTTAACTGTGTCAAGACCTGATATCATTTTTAGTGTTTTTTTATGTCCAAGATTTCGAGCTGATTCTAAATAAAGTCATGTTAAAGATGTAAAAATAATAATTAACCATGTTAAAGGAACTATAGATTCTAGTTTATTTTATCCAAAATATTATTGGTTGATTTACTAACTTATTGTGACTCTGATTTTGGAGGTTGTAGAATTGAAAAAAAAGTACATTAGGTATGTGTCATTTTCTGGGGAAATTTTTAATTTCATGGTCTTCTGAGAAGTAATTATATATCGCCCTCTCTACTAAGGAAGCTAAATAAATCTCTACTCCTAGTTGTTGTGCTCAAATTTTATAGATTAAGAAAACCTTATAAGATTTTGGAACTTATCTTAATAAATTTACTATCTATTATGGTAATACTTCTACAATTTGCATTTCTAAAAACCCCTTACACTACGGAAAAATTAAGATTTAGAGGCGGTTTTTTTGTTTCGCGGCGGTTTAAACCGCCGCTAAATAGATTGGCGGCGGTTTTGAAAAACCGCCGCGAAATCGTGCATCGAGAAACTATTCGCGGAGGTTTTTAAAACCGTCGCAGAATATTTCGCGGCGGTTTTTTAGCAGCGGTTTAAACCGCCTCTAAATGATTTAGCGGCGGTTTTTTAATTTGTTTTTAATTTGTTTTTAATTTGTTTTTAACTTTTTTTAATTTATTTATTTATTTATTTATTTCATGTGTTTAATAAACAGAATTTAATATACTTATATATATTAATTGAAAAAACAAATAATACATAAATAATAGATATAAACTCAATAATAATAAATAATAAATCATGAATAATAAATAATAAATAATAAATAATAAATAATAAATAAATATAAATAATAAATAATAAATAATAAATAATAAATAATAAATAATAAATAGTAAATAAATATAAATAATAAATAATAAATTAATATAAATAATAAATAATAAATAACAAATAAATATGAATAATTAATAAATATAAATAAATAATAAATATAAATAATAAATAGTAAATAATAAATAATAAATAATAAATAATAAATAATAAATAATAAATAATAAATAATAAATAATAAATAATACAAAATAAATAATAAAAAATAAAAAATAAAAAATAAAAAATAAAAAATAAAAAAATAAAAAATAAAAAATAAAAAATAAAAAATAAAAAATAAAAAATAAAAAATAAGAAATAAAAAATAAAAAAATAAAAAATAAATAAAAAATAAATATAAAAAATAAAAAATAAAAAATAAATATTAAATAATAAATAGTAAATAATAAATAGTAAATAATAAATAATAAATAATAAATAAATATAAATAATAAATAATAAATAAATAATAAATATAAATAATTAATAAATATAAATAATTAATAATTAATAAATATAAATAATAAATAATAAATAATAAATAATAAGTAATAAATAATAAATATTAAATGAATATAAATAATAAATAATAAATAAATATAAATAATTAATAAATATAAATAATAAATAATAAATAATAAATAATAAATAATAAATAATAAATAATAAATAATAAATAATAAATAATAAATAATAAATAATAAAATAATAAATAATAAATAATAAATAATAAATAAATATAAATTACAAATAAATATAAATAATAAATAATAAATAATAACTAATAAATAATAAATAACAAATAAAAATAAATAATAATTAATAATTAATAAATATTAAATTATAAATAGTAAATAATAAATAATAAATAATAAATAATAAATAATAAATAAATATAAATAATAAATAATAAATAAATAATAAATATAAGTAATTAATAAATATAAATAATATATAATTAATAAATATAAATAATAAATAATAAATAATAAATAATAAATAATAAATAATAAGGAATGAATAATAAATAATAAATAAATATAAATAATAAATAATAAATAAATATAAATATAAATAATTAATAAATATAAATAATAAATAAATATAAATCATAAATAGTAAATAGTAAATAATAAATAATAAATAATAAATAATAAATAATAAATAATAAATAAATAAATATAAATAATAAATAATAAATAAATATAAATAATAAATAATAAGTAAATATAAATAATAAATAATAAATAAATATAAATAATAAATAGTAAATAATAAATAAATATAAATAATAAATAATAAATAATAAACAAATATAAATAATAAACAAATATAAATAATAAATAATAAATAAATATAATTAATAAATAAATATAATAAATAAATAAATATAAATAATAAATAGTAAATAATAAATAATAAATACTAAATAATAAATAATAAATAATAAATAATAAATAATAAATAATAAATAATAAATAATAAATAATAAATAATAAATAATAAATAATAAATAATAAATAATAAATAATAAATAAATATATATAATAAATAATAAATAATTAATAAATATAATAATAAATTATAAATAATAAATAGATATAAATAATAAATAATAAATAAATATATAATTAATAAATAATAAGTAAATAATAAATAACAAATAATAAATAAATATAAATAATAAATAAATATAAATAATAAATAATAAATAATAAATAAATAGAAATAATAAATAATAAATAAATATAAATAATAAATAATAAATAATCAATAATAAATAATAAATAATAAATAAATATAAATAATAAATAATAAATAATAAATAAATATAAATAATAAATAATAAATAAATATATAATTAATAAATAATAATTAAATAAGTAAATAATAAATAATAAATAAATATAAATAATAAATAAATATAAATAATAAATAATAAATAAATATAAATAATAAATAATAAATAAATATAAATATAAATAATAAATAATAAATAATAAATAATAAATAATAAATAATAAATAATAAATAATAAATAATAAATAATAAATAATAAATAATAAATAATAAATAATAAATAATAAATAATAAATAATAAATAATAAATAATAAATAATAAATATAAATAATAAATATAAATAATAAATAAATATAAATATAAATAATAAATAATAAATAATAAATAAATATAAATATTAATAAATAATAAATAATAAATAATAAATAATAAATATAAATAAAAAATAATAAATAAATATAAATAATTATTATAAATAATAAATAATAAATAATAAATAATAAATAATAAATAATAAATAATAAATAATAAATAATAAATAATAAATAATAAATAATAAATAATAAATAACAAGTAACAAATATTAATAATAATAATAATATTTTATTATTAGTACTAATAAATAATAAATAATAAATAATAAATAATAAATAATAAATAATAAGTAAATATAAATAATAAATAAATAATAAATAATAAATAATAAAGGTAACACATGAAAAAGTATGAAAAGACGTGGTAAGGGATGAAAAATCATGAAAACACATGAAAACGGATGGAGAAGCATATGAAGAATGAAGCATTTGAAAGAATGAGAATTCATGAGAATGCATTAAAACTCATGAAAACTCTGGAAAACCCCTTAATAATTCAACATAATCGTCATAATAACCCACAAAAAACCATTGATAAAGATAACAAGTCATGGAAACCCAAATAAATAGTAATAAATGGAGCAACCGTTAAAACCCGTCAAAACGGTCATAAAGAGACAAAAACATTAGACTCACATTAACGGATCTAACTTATGATCCGAGAGTCCGTTTTAGATCCAAGACCTGTCAAATCAAAGATCCTGAAACGATATTCGACCTGATAGGTGAAAGAGTCCGAATGGACAAGTGGATTAGAAGTTATGACCATTTAAAAAAAAAGCTGACGGGGAATGTGTGCTAGAAACGAGGCATCGAAAAACATAACAATCCCGATACCCACTAAAAAGGCCATAACATATGATCCATGAGTGAATGTGGGCGCCGCGACTAGTCAAACTGAAGCTCATGGAACGATCTATGATCTGGCAGGAGGAGGTGTTCGAACTAACACACGGATCGAATGTTAGGTCCGTTTGAAGACAAGTTCGACGGGATACTGGTGACGAAAACGGGGTTTCGGAGGCCTTCAGAGGCGTTTTGGGGTCAAAAAACATGACAGAAGCTTACTTGTATAAATATAGTGCGTATCTCTCTTCGCTGGCTTCGATTTGATATGTGGTAGAGCCCAAACGGACACCCGGAGCAAAAGTTATGACCGTTTGAAGTTAGAGAACTTTTTTCAACATTCTTATAACTCTAATATCTTATGCACCTTAGACCGTCTCATGGTTTTGATTTTATGTGCCTCTAGATCTCTTCATGAGCTTCGATTTGACTGGTTTTGGCGCTCCAACGGACGCCCGGATCAAAAGTTATGGTCGTTTTAGTGATTTCGGGGTTTTTCGTGTTTTTTTTTATTTTTTCCTTTCATTTTGCGGCGCTTTTACCGAAACCGCCGCTATTTCGTGGTGGTTTTTTAAAAAACTGTCGCTAATCCTTGAAAAAAATTTAAAAAAAATTAAAACAAAATTAAAATAAAAAAAAATAAAAAAAATTAATGGCATTTCACGGCGGTTTAAAAACCGCCGCGAAACGGCGGCCCGAAACGCGATTAGCGGCGGTTTTTAAAACCGCCGCGAAAAAACCGCTGCTAAACGGAACTATTCTTGTAGTGTTACAACATTCTAGAAAAAATCATATCAATCGTATATTTCATTTTATTAGAGATCATTTGAATAAAGGTGATATTGTTTGATAATTTATCATTACTAAAAATAAGGTACCAGTTATCTTTACTAATCCTTTAGAATCTGATTTGATTGGAAAAAATTAAATTAGGGCTTGGCATGTTGGAAATTTAATTGTCTTATTATTTCATTTTTTTAGGAGGAGTTTTTTTAGTTGCTCTTTTTGTTTATTTAGATAAAAGGGGAGAAAATTGATTTTAAAATTTCAGGTTTTGTAATAAAATAAAAATGGGGATTTTTTTTGTGTATTTTCATGCATGTTTTCATGTTTTGTTTGATTACGTGTTATTTTATGTTTTTAAATATCCAAAACACATTTTTTATTTTATGTCTATTTTTAAAACAGTTTTATATTTTTATTTTTACTTGTGTTATAGTGATCCAAATTTTTATAATTCTTATTTTATTGTAAATATAACATGTTTATATAACTTTTATTTAACTATAATATTTTATAATTATTTGGTTAACATGTTCGCATTTAAACCTGAGCATGATTAATGATTTTGGTCTCATGTGAAATTCTCAGTATAAACTGCATTATTGTTTTATTATGTATTTTATTTATAAAATACACTATAATTTTTAGATTCTTATGAAACTTGTCTCATTTTAAAGTAAAATAATATATCTTAATTTAATTATAATAAATGAAGGTCTTATTTTATTATTCAAGGGGTGATCCATATTTTCGAATATCTTGCAACAGATCTACAATTCTGAATTTTCCATAATTGTAAATATTTTTTGATTCTTTGATATCTTAATAGTTTTTATTGGGATTAATTGAAATTTGTTCAGTTATAAAAAATAACAAGTTTTTATTCATTTAATTAAACCACACAAAACTATAAAAAGTTTATTTACATGCCTTAAAAAAGGTCTGAATTACTACAATGGTTTCTGCAGTATTCAAAGCATGTTTTCAAATTATTTTGATCATATATCATTCAATACTTATCAAAATTTAGAGATTATTGATTCTTTAGAAAGATATAAATATTATTTACAAATATGTATTATATAAAAACTTAAAATATAGTATTTTATATGGCATAAACTTCTATAATTTTTTTGTGTCAAAGTATTAACATAAAATGATGAGATACAGTTCACAATATTCCTCCTTCACTATTTTCCCACCACGGAAGAACCTAGAGATTATTCTTATTCATGTATAACATCATTTATTCCTTTCAGAATCTCCTCAAAGATTAAAAAATATTGATCATTTTTTTTATTTCTTGCACAAAAACTCATCTTCTCCTCCCGGTCCCCTATTTGGATAGCTTTCATCATTTTACTAAAACTCATTTCATCTAATCCAACAGTGACTCATTTGTTTCATTTCCAACGGTGAATCACCCTTCTTGTGAAATGGTGAGTCATGTCTATTTCTATTGGTGTCTTCCTCATTTTCATTCCAACGGTGGAAGTTTATTCTTATTTCCTAATGGTGGATCACTCCTCTATTTTTAACAAGGGGTAGGCTTCTCACTTTTCTTCTTTCATTGGTGAGTTTCTCCTATTGTATTACAATAGTGGCTGTTGAATATTATTTCCTTACCTAATGGTGGATTACGATTTCCTTTTCCAATGGTGGATTATTTAATATACCCAATGGTGACTTGTGCTCACATCAATGGGCATTTTTTTAATGGTGGGTCTTTTTCTTTCTTCGCAAATGGTGAATCATTTCAACACCCAACAATGAGTCATTCTTTGTTTCCAATGGTGGGTAAATTATAACTAAAAGTGTGTAAATTATTACTAATGATGGGTAAATTATAACTAACAGTGGGTAAAATTATATTTACAATGGTGGGTAAAATTATTTTTTCCAATGATGACTTAAATTATTATTTTTTCAACAGTGACTAAAATTATTTTTCCAACGGTGACTCAAATTATTTTTCAACAAAGACTCAATTTTCAATGGTGAATCATTTTTCAATGGTGAAAATTTTCTCAATGGTGACTCATTTTTCACTAAATTGTGACTCATTTTTTCCACTACCATATATTTTTTTTCAACTATCAGTGAAGATTTCTTCATGATCTATTTTTCATCACTTTTAATATTTTGATGAACTGCATGCATATTATAATTATTTTAAGTGTTTTATTAATTTATAAATTTAATATATATTATATTTAATCCAAGTGATGAGTGTTAAATAAATTTTAAGGTGTAGAGACGTATTAGACTAAACTAGGTCCACTATGGACCGAACCATTATAAAACTTCTTATGTTCTTTATTTTATTTCTACTCCTAATTAACCATAATAATTTAATTTAATAATCATTTTAATTAATCAATTTATTTAATTAAATTTTTTAATCTTGTCTATTCACCCCATCTAGGCCTTCCACAATTACCCGATCAGACCAAATAGTAATGACCATACATTGTTTAAATAATTTTCTTAGGAATATCTTTATATGTTACCATAAACTAATGATATCCAGACCTATGGTTAATCTTTAAAAATTATTGATATCCATGAAGCTAATCAAACAAGTCATTAATAGAAGAAAAAAGATAATTTTTATTAAATATAATTTTATTGAACTCTCTATAATCAATGAAAATCCTCATAGAACAATATGTATTATTGAAAAATAAAATAAGAGCACCCACAGGTTAAGTGTTATGGTGAATAAAAGCCTTGTTAAGAAAATATTGTTATTTTTTTCTTCAATTATAATATCTCTAATGGAGACATTCGATAAGGGGGTATTGAAATAAGATTAGTATTAAGAAATACATTTAAATTTAAATCCACCTCTTAATCTGGTTTAACATAAGATAAATCATCAGGAAATGCATCAAATATTCATTTACCACTATATCCACACTAATTTGGACAATTTATTTCATTTCCATCTGAAGATGTGATCATTTTCAAATACCATATTAAGATTCATTCCCAATCCTTATAAAATAATATTTTAATATTCTAAAAAATCAATAAGCATCATAAACATATTTTTAATATTTAAATAATTTAAGAACAAACCATGAATCATCCAATTTATTTCATTTTTTTAAAAAATAAATCAATTTTCATCTCAATAAATTCACACATAAATTATGTCACTTCCCCATAAATTTTCTCCCAAAATAACGCTTTAATAATACTTGAATTGGGATATTTAAACCACTGATGATTATCTTAAACATCACCAGATTCAAACATTCTATTACATTTTTCATTCTAGAATTCTATAATAATTCTTTAACTAACCATCTTCACAAATTTTTACTAACTCATTGATCCTTATGATTATAGAAAATGATACTTATGGCTTGTTCAATTATAAGGCCCAAGCCTTAAACATTACTTAATCTTGTGTTATTTCAAGAATTCACTTTGAGGATCTTTTCAGGTTTAGAGTTTTAGAGAATTAGATCATAAATCATGCATTACATTCCACATTTAAACAAGGTGGTTACATCAAATATAGTATTCATTTTTTCCACCAATGGAATCATATTTAAAATAAAACATGGTTTCTTTGTTGACACTTCCTCTACACTATCATCACATCATGTACTTTTCCCTTGACTTGAGAAAAACATTTCAAAAACACGGGATGAGCATAAAAAGTTCAGTAAGGGATATAAAAATACGGAAAGAAAACATTAGTCCATGTATACATAAGAATCAATGAAATCATACTTTACTCATAAAACATAATCACTTTAACATACCTCATGAAATCATAAGACATATGAATAACTCATTGAAATCATAAGAAATAAAGGTAACTTGAGGATTCATAACATTCTTACATAGGGAGTAACCCTCATGGTTACGTTTGGAATACCCATCACAATATATTCCCAAAATATATTCAGATAAACCTTAGTGTTTAACTCCTCCAAGTTAACAAATGCATTGGAGAGCTATCTCGGGCTTGCCTGCCCTTAGTTTATCACAGAACCACCTGACTTCATAAACAATGCCCAAGAACCATAACATAATCGTATCACAAAAAACATGAATAAAGGAAACATAACATTTCCACATTTCAATAACAATATATCAATACAACACATTGATATAATCAAAAAATTATCAAAACCATTTTCAATACCAAAATAAAAGAAAATTAAAACATGTTATTTATTTTTCATTTAAAAAAGTTATGTCGTGTAGAGGAAGCCGAAACTCAAATAATGGTCACGATGGCGGAGAAGTCGTTCTCGCCGCATATGTAAGACAAAAATATTCCTTTTGTCATTTAGTAAAATTATTCATGTAAAAAGATTCCTTTTGAATGAAATTAAAAGTCAAAAGGGTTTATTATACAACTAATAAAAGAAGGTCGTATATAAATTGAAGTATGCCTCAACGAAAGGAGATTGAGACGAAGTCCCTTACCTCAAGTCCGACTTGTTCTCGTTCGTTCTTTATATTCCTGAATAATAAACTTAGGTCAATTTATAATTGATTAAGGGCTTCATTTAAAGTTTATTCTTCAATTCATATAACATATTATCATGTTATAATAATTAGTTAATTATGTGAGTTCATATCATACGTTTTGTAAATGTTCGGTACATGAGTCAAAAATGAACTTGTTTGAGAAGAATTTCCCATGTAGTTATAAGTACATCATCTCCAGAATTATATTAATGATTTACATATCATATATATCCAGTGTATATTCATTTTATACTATTCCATAACATTTGGAGATAAAAAATGAAATGCACCTTTCATGGAGACGGTATGTCGTACGTACGCATGAACACTACTTTCATTTATTTGTCATATTAAAGGAATTAAAACTAAATGAGACATATATATATATATATATTATAATTATAGTATAATATATATGTTATATAGGTAACATAATTTCATTAATTAAATTCTTTATAAAATCCATGTTTGGCAATAACGAGTCACATCACTTGAGGGGGCGGTAGTCCACACTTCCTCAGATGAAATTATCGCAGTTTCACAACATGAAAAGCATAATGATGTGATTTAAAAATAAAATTCAGAAGAATATATAAAAACTAAATACCATATATATCATATATAAATACAGTGACATCATAATGGCCACCGTGAAAGGTTTTAAAAGAATATTGAACAATCATTGTTTCATGAGGCAGTAATTCGCCACCCACAGAAACAGTATGTTCTTTAACCATTAGACAGAGGTGTGTGTAAGTGTAGGTAGAATATTTATTATAACAACATCATAGTATATTGAGGATACATGTGTTATTATGGGATCAAATAATAATAAGATAGTGGTGAGTGAAGAAGGAAAATAAAAGGAAGAAACTCGAGAGAAGACATTACCTCTAAATCATGCAACTTTTTTTGATTTGAGACAAAGGATTCCTTGGAAAGAATTCCACCCATAGTGAGACTTATATGAGTAAGAGAGGAATGTGGAGAGATAATATGATCAGATTTTGGACAATACAAGGGCTTGAGAGGTGTGGTTAAGTGTGTAGAGTTGGGGGGGTCCTTTTATAAGAGGGAGGGGGTCACTTTTGGAAAGTCTTGAAATGTTACTTTATTATAAAATGATTTTCGGATTTTAAAGGTCAAAAAATGATATATTTTGAGGATAAGGTGATAAGGGTTCGAAATAAACCCATAAAATAGGTTTTATACAAGTTTAAGTCTTATATTTTACCAAATATTTTCATTTTATTTAAATTGTTCATTAATGAGGTAATCACTACATCATCATGGTGTCATAAATAAATTTATTTATTTAATGTCTAAAAATTATAAAAAAAAATACCATGATGTAGGAGATATTTTTAGATTTACAATGACTATTTGTAGTCTAAGAGATCATTTATGTAAACAAAATTAAAATTGTTTTACATAGGATATACAAACCTTTGTTATATTTCTCTTATTTTTACAAATAATGTCATAAATGTCACTATCACACCCATGGGACTCCATGGGCCCTCAAGTTCGGTAAAAATATTCCCATGGTCGGATGTGACTCAAAAAAGAGGATTTGGACACATTTTGGGGCCATTTTATATTATTATGCTATTATTTTATTACCCTTAACTACCGATTACTAATTAATCACGACAATTAAAGATAATTATCGTCGTTACTGTTCATAATGTATGAAAAACAAAAGAGTTTAATTACATAATATGGACCTTATGATTCCAAATATGTAATCCATTCTACCAAATTCCAAACACAGAAATTTTAGTAATTAATTTAAAAATAATTCCCGTTGTCAAAATAAATAGCGTGTTTTTAAGAAACAATATCTATCAAAAGGTTGACACTTGTTTATGTCTAATTTCAAAGTGAAATTAATTAAAATTACCACCATTGAATTAAATGGTAAAAATATATTCTAATTACACTTTTAAACCAATTAAAATTACAATTTAACTATATAAATAAATTAGATGGAAAAACAGTTTTGAAGTAAAATGCAGTATTTTTCACTGTTCATTAAAAAAATGAATATTGTCAGAAAAATACCAAAAATTTATCCAAAGTAAATTTAAATTTAACAATTATAAAGAATAAGTTTATTTTTAAAAATAGATCTTATAAAATTGTAAAAAATTAGATTTAAAAATGGGTTGCCATCAAAATGCAGTAAAACAATCTTTTAAAAATATAAGAGTATTCTATGCTTAAGATTGGATTTATTCTCATTTTAAGCCTAAAAAAACTATCTAATTAATTAATAGACATAAATATGAAAATATATTATTCTTTACATACTTGGGAGGTTACATCCTTCCCCCCTTTAGAAAATTGTGTCCCCGTAATTTATTTACTTATCGAATAAGTGGGGGTATTTATCCATCATTGCATTTTCAGATTCCCATGTTGCCTCTTCAACTATATGGTTTTTCCATAGAACCTTTACTCGATGAATCACCTTATTCCGCAATACTTTCTCCATGTGGTCAAGAATCTGGACCGGTTGTTCCTCATAAGATAGATTCTCTTCTAGCTTAACTACCTCTGGACTCAAAACATGAGATGGATCTGGCATGTACTTCCTTAACATTGAAACATGAAAAACATTATGTACCTGAGATAAACTTGGAGGTAAAGATACTTGGTATGCAAATTATCCAACTCTCTCTAGAATTTCATATGGTCCAATGAACCTTGGACTCAGCTTTCATTTCTTATGAAATCACATCACACTTTTCCGTGGTGAAACTTTGAGGAAGACATGATCACCTACCTCAAAAGAGAGATCCATCCTCCTATTGTCTGCATAACTTTTCTGCCTACTATGAGCTGTTCTCATGTGTTTCTTTATGAGCTGAAATTTTTCTACCATCTATTCTACCAATTATAGTCCTATAAACTTCCTTTCACCTACTTCATCCCAAAAATCTAGAGTTTGACACTGCTTCCCATATAATGCCTCAAATGGTGCCATCTGTATACTGGAATGAAAATTGTTATTATAAGAAAACTCAACCAATGAAAGATGTTGGTACCAAATTCCCTGATAATCCATCGGAAAAGCACATAGCATATCCTCTAAAGTCTAAATTGTTCATTCTGACTACCCATCTGATTGATGATGAAAATCTATACTAAAATTTAATTCAGTAGCCAACAACTTCTAAAGGCCTTTCCAAAAGTTTGAAGTGAACCTGATATCATGATCAGATATAATGGAGAGGGGAACTCTGTGTAACCTGACTATCTCTTTAAGATACAACCAAGAAAGTTTATCTAGGAAAAAATTATCTCATATATTAAGGAAATGAGCATATTTAGTCAAGCGATCAACAATAACCCAGATTGCATTATTACCTCAAGGTGTCTTCGGTAATCCCACAATGAAGTCCATGGATATATTCTCCCATTTCCACTTTGGCACTGGTAAAGCCCGAATCATCCCTTTCGGTAACTACTACTCTGCTTTAACCTGTTTACAAGTCAAACACTTCACAGTAAAATCAACAATATATCTTTTCATTCCATCCCACCAGTAATACTCCTGAAGATCTCTATACATCTTAGTACTGCCTGGATGAACTGAAAATGGAGAACTATGAGCTTCACAAAACAACTTTCTCTTCAACTGTGAATCACAAGGCACACACAATCTCTTCCCAAATCTCAAAACACAATCATTATCAAGGTTGAATTCAGGTAACATACCCTTCTGAACCAGCTCTACCTTTTTCTACAACTCACCATCTTGCTTCTGTGCTTGCTTAATTCCGTCTGATAGAGAATATTTCACTGATACCTAAAACAAAACAAAATAATTTCCTGCACTAACAACTTCCAAGAAAAAATTCATCAAATCCTTAACCAAAGGATCACGCCCCAAACGTAACACGGTTAATGAAGAATTACTTTTTAGACTCAAATCATCTTCCACTTTATTTGCTTTTCTTGGGTGGTAGTGAATCGTGGAATCATAATCCTTGATTAATTATAGACATCTCCTATGTCTCATGTTCAATTCTTTTAGAGTGAATATATACTTTAAACTTTTGTGATCATTATATATTTCACATTTTACACCATACAAATGATTACTCCAAATTTTTAAAGCGAAAATAACAGCAACAAATTCCAAATCATGTGTAGGGTAATTTATCTCATGATTTTTCAACTGATGTGAAGCATAAGAAATTACCTAATAATTATGTATTAGGATGCAACCGAGTCCTTTCAATGAAGCATCATTATAGATAACAAACTCACCATTCCTGGAAGGTAGTGCTAATACTGGAGCATTCACCAATATTCTTTTCAATTCCTGAAAACAATCATCACATTCTTTTTTCCAGATAAACTTAACACACTTCTGAGTTAGCTTAGTCAATGGGGTGGACAACCGTGCAAATTTGTTAACAAACCTTCAGTAATAGACTGCCAAACCAAGCAAACTATGAATCTCGATTATATTTGTGGGTCTTGGCCATTATTCAAAAACCTTTGTTTTTGTAGGATCAATAGTTATTCCATATTTAGAAACAATGTGACCAAGGAAAGAAATTTTTTTCAATCAAAACTCACACTTGCTGAATTTCCCATACAATTTATTTTCTTTTAATTTTTGAAAAATAATCCTTAAATGACTTTCATGCTCCTCTTTACTTTTATAAAAAACCAAAATATCATCAATGAAAACAACCACAGACTTATCCAAGAACTCATGGAAAATTGTATTCATAAGGTCCATGAATACAGTAGGTGCATTGGTTAACCCAAAAGGCATAACTACAAATTCATAATGGCCATATCTTGTACGAGACGTAGTCTTAGGAATATATTCTTCCTTTACCTTCAACTGATGGTACCTCGATCTCATTTTAATCTTTAAAAAATACTGACCACCCTGGAGTTGATCAAACAAATCATTGATATGAGGGAAATGATATTTTTTCTTAACAGTGATGTTATTCAAGGATCTATAATCAATGCAAAGTCTCATTGAACCAACTTTATTTTCAACAAATAAGATAGGAGCACCCCATGGTGATGTGTCAGGTCGAATGAAACCTTTCTCTAATAAATCTTGCAATTGATCCTTCAACTCTAGAAGTTCAATTTGATCCATTCGATAAGGGGGTATTGAAATTGGATTAGCATCAGGAACTAAGTCAATATTAAATTCAACTTCCCGATGTGGTATTATTCCAGGAAACTCATCAGGAAAAACATCCAGATACTCATTTACCATTGGCACATCATAAATCTGAACGGTTCCTTTTTTCTCAACAATATGTGCAAGGTAACATTCATTTCTATATTTTACAAGTTTCTCAGCCTGTTGATATGTTATCAATAGTAAGGGTTCATTCTTGCACACAAACTAAAAGTATTTTTAAAAAGAAACTTATTTATCTCTACAGTCAATCTTATCATGGTAAACAGATAGCCAATCCATACCAAGGATAGCATCAAACTCTACTGAAGGTAAAACAATAAGGTTTTCAAGTAGGTTCTTTATACTGATAAGGATAGGAAGATTCTTATAAATTATTTTCGCCTCAAAATTTCACCTAGGTGTTTTTACCACAAGTTTAGGAGTCATTTCTTGAGATGGAATTCCTAATTTACTTGAAAATTTTTCATAGATGAAAGAATGTGTAGACCCTGAATCAAACAACACATTGGCATAATCTGAAAAAACAAAAAAAGTACATGATACCACTTCATTTGATGGCCCAACATCTGTGGAAGTAGTTTCAAAGGATTTCACCACACCTTTATGCTTGTAGTCTGACTTCTTCCCATCATTCGAGCTCTTTGTCGAACACTCATTTTCATAATGACCCATCTCATTGCACTTGAAACATTTCACTAACTGTAAATCAAATTTGGTCTTACCATTACTCTGATCATTTCCAGGGAAATCACGAGCCTTATGTCCCATCTTAACACATTGGAATCACTTTCCAGAATTCCAAATACATTCCCCAGCATGCTTTTTACCACATTTATCACAAACTACAAACTTATTTTTCTTAACATGAAACCTTTTTGAAGGATTCTTCCCTTTCTCCTTCCACCTCGGTCTCTTCTTCTATTGGTTTTCGTAGAACACTTTCTCATCACCAGACTCCATTTCCACCTTCTAAGAACATCGAACAATATTTTCATAACTTTTGAACTCACGAGAAGCTAATTCCATTCGATATTTTGGATTTAATCCTGAGTAAAAATGATTGATTTTACTATGATAAAATTTGGAGCATACCTTGCCAATCGAGTGAAATTTTCTTCATAAGAATCCACTGAGTCGTCCTATTTCATCAATTCCAATAATTGTTTTTCCATCCTAAGTTGAACAACCTTAGGAAAATATTTCTCAAGAAACATAAATTATAATTCATCCTAGTCAATAACATTAATCTCATCAGCGTCCCTGATATTTTTAACCATTGACCACCATTGATCTGCTTCACCCTCTAAACGGTATATAACAAGACTAACCTTTTGATTGTATGAACACCCCATGAAATCAAAAATATTCTCCAGTGCTTTAATCCAACCTTCAACTAGCACAAAGTCAGATGATCCTATGAATGATGGGGGATGTTTCCTCATGAAATGTTCCACCACTGACATGTTCCTCTGTGGTTTATCTTCCTGATCTCATGCATGGATACCACCACCATTTATCGCTTGAGTCAACTGCGCCATTACTGCAAAAAAATGTTCAGTTCCAATTCCGACTATCTCAGGATGCTGATTTGGAAGTTCATTTCATTTTGTATTCCTTCCTAGCATTGCTTCTCTATTTCCTCTACAAAAAAACATTCTGAACAAACATGTCTTAGATGAAGCAACATGGTAATATTCAAATTCTATATCATTTCAATTTGACCATAATGCGTAAAAAAATATTTTTGGACAATCATTTAATAGAATTCTAACTCCTAAAGTTATCTAAAATTACCTTTGATACCAAATATAAGGCCCCAACCTTAAACATTACTTAATCATTGGTTATTTCAAGAATTCACATTGAGGATATTTTCAGATTTAGAGTTTTAGATAATTAGATCATAAATCATGCATTACATTACACATTTAAACAAGGTGGTTACATCAAAGACAATATTCATTTTTTCCACCAAAGGAAACATATTTATAATAAAACAAGGTTTCTTTCTTGACACTTCCTCGACACTATCATCACGTCATTTACTTTTCCCTTGACCAATGAAAAACATTCCAAAAACATGGGATGAGCATAAAAAGCTCAGTAAGGGATATAAAAATTCGGAAAGAAAACATTAGTCCATGTATACATAAGAATCAATGAAATCATAATTTACTCATAAAACATAAGCACTTTAACATACCTCATGAAATCATAAGATTTATGAATAACTCATAGAAATCATAAGACATAAAGGCAGCTTGAGGCATTCATAACATTCTTACGTAGGGAGTAACCCCCATGGTTACGTTTAGAATACCCATCATAGTATATTCCCTAAATATCTTCGGAGAAACCTTAGCATTTAACTACTTTTCATTACCCAGTGTATTGGAGATCTATCTCGGGATCACCCGCCCTTAGTTTATCACGGAACCACCCGACTTCGTAAAAAATTCCCAAGAACCATAACATAATCGTATCACATAAAACATGCAGAAAGGAAACATAACATTTCGACATTTCAATCACAAGATATAAATACAACACATTAATATAATCAAAACATTATCAAAACCATTTTCAATACCAAAATAAAATAAAATTAAAACATGGTATTTATTTTTCATTTTAAAAAGTTATGGCTTGTAGAGGAAGCCGAAACTCAAATATTGGTCATGGCGGTGAAGAAGATGTTGTCACCACATATGTAAGACAAAAACATTACTTTTTTCATTTAGTAAAACGATTCATATAAAAAGAATCCTTTTGAATGAAATTAAAAGTAAAAAGGGTTTATTATACAACTAATAAAATAAGGTCGTATATAAATTGAAGTATGCCTCAACAAAAGGAGATTGAGACGAAGTCCCTTACCTCAAGTACGACTTGTTCTCGTTCGTTCTTTATATTCCTGAATAATAAAATTAGGTCAATTTATAATTTCTTAAGGACTTACTTTAAATTTTTTTATTTAATTAATATCACATATTATCATGTTATAATAAATAGTTAATTATGTGAGTTTATATCATATGTTTTGTCGATGTTCGGTACATGAGTCAAAAATGAACTTGTTTGAAAATAATTGCCCATGTAGTTATAAGTAAATCATCTCCAGAATGGTATTAATTATTTAAATATCATATAAATATAGTATATATTCATTTTATACTATTCCATGACATTTGGAGATAAAAAATGAAATGCACCGTTCATGGAGACGGTTTACCGTACGTCCGCATGAACGCTACTTTTATTTATTTTTCATATTAAAGGAATTAAAACTAAATGAGACACATATATATTTTATAATTACAATATTATATATATGTTATATAGGTAACATAATTTCATTAATTACATTCTTTATAAAATCTATGTTTGGCATGAACGAGTCACATCACTTGAGGGGGTGGTAGTCCACACTTCCTCAGATGAAATTATCGCAGTTCCACAACATGAAAAGAATAAAGATGTGATTTAAAAATAAAATTCAGAAGCATATAGAAAAAATAAATACCATATATATCATATATAAATATAGTGACATCATAATGGCCACCATGAAAGGTGTTAAAAGAATATTGAACAATCATCGTTTCGTGAGGCAGTAATTCGCCACCCACAGAAACAATATGTTCTTTAACCATTAGACGGATGTATGTGTAAGTGTAGGTAGAATAATTATCATAAAAACATCCTAGTATATTGAGGATACTTCTGTTATTATTGGATAAAATAATAAGAAGATAGTGGTGAGTGAAGAAAGAAAATAAAAAGAAGAAACTCGAGAGAAGACATTACCTCTAAATCGGGTAACTCTTTTTGATTTGAGCCAAAGGCTTCATTGGAAAGACTTATGGCCAAAGTGAGGCTTATAGAAGTAAGAGAGATGTGTGGAGAGATAATATTAGTAGATTTTGGACTAGAAAATGTCTTGAGAGGTGTGGGTAAGGGGGTAGAGGTGGGTGCCTTTTATAAGAGTGAGGAGGGTCACTTTTGGAAAGTCTTGAAATGTTACTTTATTATAAAATGATTTTTGGATTTTAAAGGTCCCAAAATGATATATTTTGAGTATAAGGTTATAATGGTTCTAAATACACCCATACAATAGGTTTTATACAAGTGTAAGTCTTAGATTTTACCTTATCGTTTAATTTTATTTAAATAGTTCATTAATGAGGTAATCACTGCATCATCTTGGTGTCATAAGTAAATTTATTTATATAATGTCTAAAAATTATAGAAAAAATAACATGATGTAGGAAATATTTTTATCTTTAAAATGAATATTTATAGTCTAAGAGAACATTTATGTAAACAAAATTAAAATTGTTGTACTTAGGATATACAAACCTTTGTTATATTTCTCTTCTTTTTAAAAATAATGTCATAAATGTCACTATCACACCCATGTGACTCCATGGGCCCTCAAGTTCGGTAAAAATCTTTCCATGGTCGGCCATGACTAAAAAAAAGATTTGGACACATGTTGGGGTCATTTTATTTTATTATGATATTATTTTATTACCCTTAACTACCCGATTACTAATTAATCACGATAATTAAAGATAATTACCATCGTTACTATTCATAATGTCAAAAAACAAAAGAGTCTTAATTATATAATTTGGAAATTCTGATTAAAAATATGGAATCCATTATACCAAATTCCAAACCCAGAAATTGCAGTAATTAATTTAAAAATAATTCCCGTTGTGAAAACAAATAGCGTGTTTTTAAGAAACAATATCTATCAAAAGATTGACAATTGTTTATGTCCAATTTCAAAGCTAAATTAATTTAAATGACCACCATTGAATTAAATGGTAAAAATATATTCTAATTACACTTTAAAACCAATTAAAAGGAAAATCTAACTATATTATTAAATGAGATGAAAAAGCAG
Source organism: Viscum album (assembly GCA_963277665.1). NCBI lineage: Eukaryota > Viridiplantae > Streptophyta > Magnoliopsida > Santalales > Viscaceae > Viscum > Viscum album. The sequence continues at coordinate 1,888,624,006 of OY728165.1, read as the reverse complement.
TTTTGAAGTAAAATGCAGTATTTTTCACTATTCATTAAAAAATGAACATTGTCAGAAAAATACAAACAATTCATCCAAAGTAAATTTAAATGTCCCAATTCTAAAGAATAAGTTTATTTTGACAAATAGTGCTTATAAAATTGTCAAAAGTTAGATTAAAAAATGGGTTGCTATCAAAAGATGGTAAAACAATCATTTAAAAATATTAGAGTATTCTATCCTTAAGATTGGATTTATTCTCATTTTAAGCCTCTAAAACACTATCTAATTCATAAATAGACATAGATATGAAAATATATTATTATTTACTTAGGATGTTACATCAATGACCCTTATAGTCTAGGAAATCATCTTTTAACATCTTAGAATTCATGATTATGATATCATTCCGTTTCTAATTTGTTAATTCATGATTTGGCATTACTATTACATAGACTGAAATAATTTACACTATTACTCATGATATTTATAGATTTATAGATAATCTTTACCAAATATATACCTTTCTTATTTTCTTAAAGTTAGGAATATATTCTTAAATAAAAAATCATTTATAATATTTGTGTATAAGAGAATGACCCCTATCAACTCATGAAATCTTCCTTAGGATATTAAGAAATGATTATTATATAGTCACACAACATCTATATGAAATTAGAAAATGAAGGTTATTTAAACACCCAACATCCTTATCAAGTCACGCCTTTTCTATTTTATAATGTACTAGTGTAGAAATATATATAAATGATTCTTAGGTAATTTAGTGTTCTTTTAGGACTTTTTTAGTTTTGAATTCCACTCCCTATGGTTGATCTTAATAAAGAAATAATGACCCTTCTGAACTCATAACTTTTCCATTTTTCATACTCAATAACTGAATTCCTAAGTTTATCATATAATTATAATATTACATAAAATCACCATAGGTAAATTAAAATAATTTAAAAAAAATTCCAAATAGCTTTAACAACTTCTTAGAAACCTCCAAAAATTCACATGAATTACTAAAAAATAAAACATTTCATCAATTTCAAAAGGCAATTCAATCTACCCTTTATATTTGTTGTCAATATCACTAAAAACTTATTAAATTCACTCATTACTTTTTAAAATACTCAATTATCATAATAATCATGGTATTACATCCTATATTATATTATAATTATCCTGAAACCTCACTATAAGATAAGGGAATTTTTTAAGAGAATTACATCTATCAGTGACAAGAAATTATTTAACCAAGTAACCTAGATGAAATCATATAGATTAAATCCTCTTCAACAAATTCAGCTATTTCTCACTGCCATATATCTCCCCCGATTATAATTATCCACATATTCAAAATAGCGAAGATAAGTAAATATCTGAACACTCACCCTTCAGTAAAGAAACACACCCCCTTGGACAAAGAAGTGTGCCACAAGTTTTTCACAGGAGTTTTGTACTCTATTTCTAAACCTTTTAGAAAATAATCCAAATCCTTGTGGTGGAACATCTTCTACATTTACACAAGTTATATGAGAGGAATCATGATAATCTGAAATTATATATATCTTTTGGATACATTTATTTAAGAATTTATTAGGATCTATTTTATAATACACATGGGTTTGGTGTGTTTTTTTCAAGAAATAGGGAATCAAAAATCAAAGGATGAGATTTTGAAAAAATATAAAATTCAGAGTTTACACACTATTAAACAATTTCATGACTTGTAATCCTTGAGTATAAAACCTACAAGATGAAGTCCAAACTATGAAACATTTTACAAGATGTGAATCCAAAGTACATTATGTGAACCTAATACATAATGTGACGATATTGAAAAATTCATAAGCTCAAGAATCTAAAACCCAATGACAATACACGATGTGAGAAGTTTGAAACTTGAATCCTGCGGAAGATACAAGATGTGAATTTTGAGATATCCAAGAAATTTGGAGATCTTTACATATCTAAAGTACACAACATGAAAACCACTTATAGATCATGTCAGTCTCAAAACAGAAGTCACATAAAGAAGTTATAAGGAATGATACATGTATAGTTTATGTAATACTCAAATCTACAAATATGAGATTACCCATATGATAAACAAAGAGTTGGATTAATTATAACAATTTCCCTATTCTTCTTAATTTATTCTCTTCTTTCTTTAAAACTTTGTTTTATTTCCTTCCTTTCCTATTTTTTTCAATCTTTTCTACTATTTACCATCCTATAAATATGGAATGTTCAATATCTATTCCAATGATCCAAATATAATTGTTATTTTCCTTCAATTTTAATTGTCACTTGCATCTTTGTTTTAATTTCATTCAATTGAGTATTTGATTGATTTTACATTGTTTCAATTATGAATTGAAATTATTTGTTTTTTAATTATCATGTTGAGCATTCTACCTATTTCCTTGATTTTTATTAATACAGTCATGTGTGAATAATTATCTCATGGTTAATGGTTGAGAGTAAGGGTGTATTTAAATTTAATGAATCTATAAATTGAAATTCCGTAACCATCTGGCTAGTAATTAGGTTAAGAAAAAAAATTATCACATTATTTTTCATAACCCAGATCATGGGAAGTGTAATTGAAAGACCTTATACTAGTTGGAGTTGAGAATTATTTAACCAATAGCTTGTGATACTTTCTACCATTGAATCTTATAATATTGCATCTAGGTTTTTTACACTCTTTGGAACAAATAAAAATTACATCTTAGGTAGATCCAATTGGTTTGACCAAGGATAATTGGTGACCTTTTCACTGCTTCATAGAATAATCCATAGGACTAACCCAATATAGATTTAGAATTATATTTTTCCTAATCCCTAAAATTGAATCTGATCCCTTCTTTGTTATCTGAATTAAACACACGTTATGTTGTCTTAATAAAACCAAACCTAATAGATATCACGAGGACTCATTCTATACGGTTCTTATTGTTATTTTTCCTGCATAACAACTAGTCCCTATGGGTTTGACCCTTTAATGTTACTATGCTACACCTTATAGATGAATGAAATTTATGATAATTTAAATTCTAATCTAATCAATGCCCATGTGGAATCAAGGATGCTGTATGGGCCAGTCATATTTTAGTGACATTGATGGGGGTAATAAAGTGCCTTGGAAATGTAAACTTCATTTAAAACCTTAGATCACCTCACCCCCTATTCTTTTTTCCATCTTTCTTTTTACAATTTTCACACATGGACTAGCACTTGCGCCTGATCGCCTCTTGGCTAGTGCATGCAGTAGGGCCCTTTAACTTTATCAAAGAGACTTAATGTTCAAGAACCTATTTCATTAAATCCCAAGAATGGAATATACATATTTTCAGGATGATGATTAATTATGGGAGATAAAAACAACCATTCACAACTTATACCTCAAAATTTTAAGTATGTTCCCCCTGAATGATAAAGAGGGAAAACAATACCACTAGAGAACACCATTATAGACTAAATCTTGTCATGTATTAGTGGTGTTGCACCCATCATCGTACACCCTCATATAAAAGTGAATTCATTTGAAATTAAACCCGGTCTCCTCCACATGATATTGAACAAGGTATGTTAATTGGACTTCAGAGAAAATATCCCCATGAACATATACCCAATTTCATAGAAGTCCATGACACCTTTCATAATCAAGGTGTATCATATGATGAAATTATAATTTCATTCTTTCCCATAAAATTTCATGAAATATCCAAGTATTGGCTTAAAATCTAATCTCCCGAGTCCATCATGCCTTGGGATGATTTAGTAAATAAATTATTAGACAAATACTTCCCATTGATATAAACCTGGAAGCAAAGGAATGACACACAAAACTTCACTTAGGAGTAAAGATAATTAGCTTGGGAATCATGGGATCACTGTAAATCTCATATCTATAAGTTTCCACATCACAAACTTGATGTGTGGCTATAGTTGAAAATGTTTTATATAGAAGTCCAACCAGATGCATGCACTGTAGTGGGTGATGCCACTGATGGGAGACTCATTCTCAAGACACCAAAAGTCGGTAGAGCACTTTTAAATCAGATCTTGTATAAATATAGTATTTTAAGAGAGATTGAGGACCTCTCTATTATAAAATACACAAGTTGGAAGAGAATACACACCAACTACAGAAGTTTAATCCCTTACAAAGATTCTTTAATGTTTTTATCTACCTACTAAACCACCACCACCTCCCTCCACTGTTATGGAAATCCAAATTTTTGAAATGTGGAGAGGCCCACAACCATAGAAGGATTGTAGGGAAGGTATGGAAGAGGTAAAAATTTAACATTGTAATTATGTAAATTACAACCAACAAAATTAAAAATTTTAGCAACCCAAAAATATCAGCAGAAGTATTATCAGTAGAGGCCATCATAGTAGTTGTAACAACCAAATCAAGGTTTCTACAAGTAGAGGAGTGGTCAAGTGACACCAAAAAATTAAGGACCACCTAGGTACCCACCACTAAATCTAGATCCTCTACCACAACAAAAATTACATCAACAACCATTTTCCACTTAGAGATTATAAATTTCCACCCACTTAGCAACAACAATTTTAACAAACCCCACCAAGGGTGAAACATCTTGCCCCAACTCCACAATCAATTATGGAAAATAAACCTACAATGTTTATTCAGAATGAGGATCATATTATGAATACCCTAGAAACTAAAATGAAAACCCAAAGGTATGCCTTATACAACTTTGAGCACCAAGTGAGATTGATCTCCAAGACTCTATTGTATTGATTTTCAAGTATATTACCAAATAATAAAGTGACCCATCCAAGAGATAAAGTGTTGTGGTTATTCAGAGTGAAAAATGATAAAATTTCAGCATCCGTACATAGGTGAGAAAAAGAGACTTGAATAACTATAAAAAAAATGTGATAATCATCAACAATGAAGATAATAATATCAAAAATAAAGTTATTCAAGAACAAATTCTATAATCAGAACCAACTAAAAAATCTCCAGTTCAAGAGCAGCATATACAATAATATTTTTATATTTCACCACCACCATACAAACCCCCTCTTCCACTTACAAAGATAATGAGATAAGTAAATATTGAGGGGAAATATAAAAAATTTATAAATATTTTCAAAAAATTATACATCAACACCCCCTTTACAAAATCGATTTCTCAAATTCTCGCTTATGATTTTTTATGAAAATTACTTTCCAATAAGAGGAAAATAGAAGACTTAGGATTTATCTCCTTGAATTAAGAGTTCCCTTGGTTATTCACTATAATCTTCCACTAATGATGAGAGAACCCAAAAGCATCTCGATTCCTTGAACTATACGGATGTGAAAATTTAGGAAATACTTTTTTGATCTTGATGAAAGTATCAATGTCATTCCTATGAGTGTGTTCCAAAAGTTAGGGGTCAATGATTTGAAACTAATGATAATTTCACTTCAACTATATGTCTTCTCAGTCAGGTACCCTTGAGAACTTCTTAGGGAAATTTTGGTCAACATTGGTAAGTTCATCTTTCTTGCTGATTTCCTTATCCTGGATATGGAGGAAGAATTAGATGTCCCCATTATTCTAAGGAAACCATTTCTCAGAACTGGGAAGGAATTTATTAATATAAATTATAGATGGTTGATTTTTAGAGATGGAAAACAAAAAGTTTTGTTCAAATTTTTAAAATTCACCACACAAAGCGGTGATCATTGGATTATCAATCCATATTTATTTCCAATGAGAAAAATGATTATATGACCACTGAAGATGATAGAGATACCGTATATCCCGATGAATATTCATACAATGATCTTGAGGACATGAATTACATTGGACCTTTGATGAGGGATACTATACCACTATTCATACCCTCTATAATCAAGAACCATTCCATGTGGATGTGTACTTACTTTTAAAATCATTTGAATCTAAGCATGTCTAACTATCAATGTTAAATGAACTGTTGAATTGGAGGTAACCTAGGATAGTATCAATAGGTTATATAAGAGTTTAGGAATATTTGGTCATGCTAAAATCATATCAATAGGTCCTTGAAAAAATAAAATAAAAAAAATTCACGTCATTTATCATTTACATGACATGAAAATGTTAGGTTCTTAAAAATCCATGATTTATATGTAGTGTAACAAATACATGAACTGAAATATTTTTGAGAGATTTTAAATCTGTGGATCCTAGGTTCAGAATTGATCCCCCCATCATTCTATCTCTCGTGCGCCTTCCCCTCTCTCAATCACCGCTTGTCCTTATCTACCATGAGCAGTTGCAGACGTAGGATCCTCCTACCTTACTCTTCTTCTACCTCTCACAGTCGATCCTCCCACCCATTTCTATTATATCATTGGTTTATAATTCCCTCTATCATGGCTCTAACCAAGACCATAGAGCATGTAGCCTAATGTGAAGACCCTTCACCTTCACCCAGGGGACTGGGGCTTGTACCTTCACCACTACCCAATGATCTGATCAGGTCATCTTCCACATATTATTTTTTTTCACTCCTTCCACCTCTATTCAGTCACAAGACTTATCCAACCCATCCTAGGGTTCTTCCCCATGTACGCACCTACTCCCCTATCTCAATTTCCCTAAGCCCGTGAAGCAGGTATGGTTGGTCCATCTTCAGGATAAGACTATGAGGAAAAAAAGACTCTAGATATAGCTGTTCTTGAGAATAACCACATGAAAAAGGAGGTACTAGATATTAATAAGGTCCATGAATTCAGAAGGTGTATTGGTTAACCCAAAAGGCATTACTACAAATTCATAATGGCCATATCTTGTACGAAACGCAGTCTTAGGAATATCTGCTTCCTTTACCTTCAACTGATGGTACCCCGATCTCATTTTAATCTTTGAAAAATACTGAGCTCCCTGGAGCTGATCAAACAAATCATTGATATGAGGCAAAGGATATTTTTTCTTAACAGTGATGTTATTCAGGGATCTATAATCAATGCAAAGTCTCATTGAACCAACTTTCTTTTCAACAAATAAGATAGGAGCACCCCCATGGTGATGTGTCAGGTCGAATGAAACCTTTCTCTAATAAATCTTGCAATTTCTCCTTCAACTCTAGAAGTTCAATTTGATCCATTCGATAAGGGGGTATTGAAATTGGCACAACATCAGGAACTAAGTTAATATTAAATTCAACTTCTCGATGTGGTATAATTCCAGGCAACTCATTAGGAAAAACATCCAGATACTCATTTACCATTGGCACATCATTAATCTGAAAGGTTCCTTTTTTTCAACAATATGTGCAAGGTAACATTCATTTCTATCTTTTACAAGTTTATCAGCCTGTTGATATGTTATCAACAGTAAGGGTTCATTCTTGCACACAAACTAAAAGTATTTTTTAAAAGAAACTTATTTATCTCTACAGTCAATCTTATCATGGTAAACAGATAGCCAATCCATACCAAGTATAACATCAAACTCTACTGAAGGTAAAACAATAAGGTCTTCAAGTAGGTTCTTTCTACTGATAAGGATAGGAAAATTATTATAAATTATTTTTGCCTCAACATTTCACCCAGGTGTTTTTACCACAAGTTTAGGAGTCATTTCTTGAGATGGAATTCCTAATTTACTTGAAAATTTTTCAGAGATGAAAGAATGTGTAGACCCTGAATCAAAAAAAAAATTGGCATAATCTGAAAAAACAAACAAAGTACGTGATACCACTTCATTTGATGGCCCAACATCTATGGAAGTAGTTGCAAAGGATTTCACCACACTTTTATGCTTGTAGTCTGACTGCTTCCCATCATTCGAGCTCTTTGTCGAACACTCATTTTCATAATGACCCATCTCATTACACTTGAAACATTTCACTAACTGTAAATCAAATTTGGTCTTACCATTACTCTGATCATTTCCAGGGAAATCACGAGCCTTATGTCCCATCTTAACACATTGGAAGCACTTTACAGAATTCCAAATACATTCCCCAGCATGCTTTTTACCACATTTATCACAAACTGCAAACTTATTTTTCTTAATATGAAACCTTTTTGAAGGATTCTTCCCTTTCTCCTACCACCTCAGTCTCTTCTTCTATTGGTTTTTGTATAACACTTTCTCATCACCAGACTCCATTTCCACCTTCTAAGCACATCGAACAATATTTTCATAACTTTTTAACTCACAAAAAGATAATTCCCTTCGATATTTTGGATTTAATCCTGAGTAAAAATGATTGATTTTACTATGATAAAATTTGGAGCATACCTTGCCAATCGAGGGAAATTTTCTTCATAAGAATCCACTGAGTCGTCCTCTTTCCTCAATTCCAATAATTTTTTTCCATCCTAAGTTGAACAACCTTAGGAAAATATTTCTCAAGAAACATAAATTATAATTCATCCTAGTAAATAACATTAATCTCATCAGCGTCCCTGATATTTTTAACCATTAACCACCATTGATCCGATTCACCCTCTAAATGGTAAATAACAAGACTAACCTTTTGATTGTATGAACACCCCATGAAATCAAAAATATTATCCAGTGCTTTAATCCAACCTTCAGCTAGAACAAGGTCAGATGATCCTATGAATGATGGGGGATGTTGCCTCATGAAATGTTCCACCACTGACATGTTCCTCTGTGGTTTATCTGCCTGATCTCGTGCATAGATACCACCACCATTTATCGCTTGAGTCAGCTGCACCATTACAACAAAAAAATGTTCAGTTCCAATTCCGACAATCTCAGGATGCTATTTTGGAAGTTCATTTCCTTTTGTATTCCTTCCTAGCATTGCTTCCCTATTTCCTCTACAGAAAACCATTCTGAACAAACATGTCTTAGATGAAGCAACATGGTAATATTCAAATTCTATATCATTTCAATTTGACCATAATGCGTAAAAAAAATATTTTTGGGCAATCATTTAATAGAATTATAACTGCTAAAGTTATCTAAAATTACATTTGATACCAAATATAAGGCCCCAACCTTAAACATTACTTAATCATGGGTTATTTCAAGAATTCACATTGAGGATATTTTCAGGTTTAGAGTTTTAGATAATTAGATCATAAATCATGCATTACATTACACATTTAAACAAGGTGGTTACATCAAAGACAATATTCATTTTTTCCACCAAAGGAAACATATTTATAATAAAACAAGGTTTCTTTCTTGACACTTCCTCGACACTATCATCACATCATTTACTTTTCCATTGACCAATGAAAAACATTCCAAAAACTTGGGATGAGCATAAAAAGCTCAGTAAGGGATATAAAATTTCGGAAAGAAAACATTAGTCCATGTATACATAAGAATCAATGAAATCATACTTTACTCATAAAACATAAGCACTTTAACATACCTCATGAAATCATAATATTTATGAATAACTCATAGAAATCATAAGACATTAAGGCAGCTTGAGGAATTCATAACATTCTTATGTAGGGAGTAACCCCCATGGTTACGTTTGGAATACCCATCACAGTATATTCCCTAAATCTCTTCGGAGAAACCTTAGCGTTTAACTCCTTTTCATTACCCAGTGTATTGGAGATCTATCTCAGGATCACCTGCCCTTAGTTTATCATGTAACCACCCGACTTCGTAAACAATTCCCAAGAACCATAACATAATTGTATCACATAAAACATGCAGAAATGAAACATAACATTTCCACATTTCAATCACAAGATATCAATACAACACATTAATATAATCAAAAAATTATCAAAACCATTTTCAATATCAAAATAAAAGAAAATTAAAACATGGTATTTATTTTTCATTTTAAAAAGTTATGGCTTGTATAGGAAGCCGAAACTCAAATATTGGTCATAGCGGTGAAGAAGTTGTTGTCACCACATATGTAAGACAAAAACATTCTTTTTGTCATTTAGTAAAATGATTCGTATAAAAAGAATATGTTTTAATGAAATTAAAAGTCAAAAGGGTTTATTATACAACTAATAAAAGAAGGCCGTATATAAATTAAAGTATGCCTCAACAAAAGGAGATTGAGACGAAGTCCCTTACCTCAAGTCCGACTTGTTCTCGTTCGTTCTTTATATTCCTGAATAATAAACTTAGGTCAATTTATAATTTCTTAAGGACTTACTTTAAATTTTATTATTTAATTAATATCACATATTATCATGTTATAATAATTAGTTAATTATGTGAGTTTATATCATATATTTTTTCGATGTACGGTACATGAGTCAAAAATGAACTTGTTTGAAAAGAATTTCCCATGTAGTTATAAGTACATCATCTCCAGAATGGTATTAATGATTTAAATATCATATAAATATAGTATATATTCATTTTATATTATTCCATAACATTTGGAGATAAAAAATGAAATGCACCGTTCATGGAGACGGTTTACCATACGTACGCATGAACGCTACTTTTGTTTCTTTGTCATATTAAAGGAATTAATACTAAATGAGACACATATATATTTTATAATTACAGTATTATATATATGTTATATAGGTAACATAATTTCATTAATTACATTCTTTATAAAATCTATGTTTGGCATGAACGAGTCACATCACTTGAGGGGGTGGTAGTCCACACTTCATCCGATGAAATTATCGCTGTTGCACAACATGAAAAGAATAAAGATGTGATTTAAAAATAAAATTCAGAAGAATATAGAAAAAATAAATACCATATATATAATATATAAATACAGTGACATCATAATGTCCACCATGAAAGGTGTTAAAAGAATATTGAACAATCATCGTTTCGTGAGGCAATAATTCGCCACCCACAGAAACAATATGTTCTTTAACCATTAAACGGATGTGTGTGTAAGTGTAGGTAGAATAATTATCATAAAAAAATCCTAGTATATTGAGGTTACTTTTTTATTATGGGATAAAATAATAAGAAGATAGTGGTGAGTGAAGAATGAAAATAAAAAGAAGAAACTCGAGAGAAGACATTACCTCTAAATCGGGTAACTCTTTTTGATTTGAGCCAAAGGCTTCATTGGAAAGACTTATGCCCAAAGTGAGGATTCTAGGAGTAAGAGAGATATGTGGAGAGATAATATGAGTATATTTTGGACTAGAAAAGGGCTTGAGAGGTGTGGGTAAGGGGGTAGAGGTGGGTTTCTTTTATAAGAGTGAGGAGGGTCACTTTTGGAAAGTCTTGAAATGTTACTTTATTATAAAATGAATTTTGGATTTTAAAGGTCCCAAAATGATATATTTTGAGTATAAGGTTATAATGGTTCCAAATACACCCATAAAATAGGTTTTAGACAAGTTTAAGTCTTAGATTTTACCTTATCGTTTCATTTTATTTAAATAGTTCATTAAGGAGGTAATCAATGCATCATCATGGTGTCATAAGTAAATTTATTTATATAATGTCTAAAAATTATAGAAAAAATACCATGATATAGGAAATCTTTTAATCTTTCAAATAAATATTTATAGTCTAAGAGAACATTTATGTAAACAAAATTAAAATTGTTGTACTTATGATATACAAACCTTTGTTATATTTCTCTTCTTTTTAAAAATAATGTCATAAATGTCACTATCACACCCATGTGACTCCATGGGCCCTCAAGTTCGGTAAAAATCTTTCCATGGTCGTCCATGACTAAAAAAAGAAGATTTGGACACATGTTGGGGTCATTTTATTTTATTATGATATTATTTCATTACCCTTAACTACCCGATTACTAATTAATCACGATAATTAAAGATAATTACCGTCATTACTATTCATAATGTCAAAAAACAAAAGAGTCTTAATTATATAATTTGGAAATTCTGATTAAAAATATGGAATCCATTATACCAAATTACAAACCCAGAAATTGCAGTAATTAATTTAAAAATAATTCTCGTTGTCAAAACAAATAGCGTGTTTTTAAGAAACAATATCTATCAAAAGATTGAAATTGTTTATGTCCAATTTCAAAGTTAAATTAATTTCAATGACCACCATTGAATTAAATGGTAAAAATATATTCTAATTACACTTTAAAACCAATTAAAAGGAAAATCTAACTATATAATTAAATGAGATGAAAAAGCAGTTTTGAAGTAAAATGCAGTATTTTTCACTATTCCTTAAATAAATGAACATTGTCAGAAAAATACAAAAAATTCATCCAAAGTAAATTTAAATGTCCCAATTCTAAAGAATAAGTTTATTTTGACAAATAGAGATTATAAAATTGTCAAAAGTTAGATTAAAAAATGGGTTGCTATCAAAAGATGGTAAAACAATCTTTTAAAAATATTAGAGTATTCTATCCTTAAGATTGTATTTATTCTCATTTTAAGCCTCTAAAACACTATATAATTCATAAATAGACATATATATGAAAATATATTATTCTTTACTTACTTAGGATGTTACATCAATGACCCTTATAGTCTAGGAAATCATCTTTTCACATCTTAGAATTCATGATTATGCTATCATTTCGTTTCTAATTTGTTAATTCATGATTTGGCATTACTATTACATAGACTGAAATAATTTACACTATCACTCATGATATTTATAGAGTTCTAGAGAATCTTTACCAAATATATACCTTTCTTATTTTCTTAAAGTTAGGAATATATTCTTAACTACACAATCATTTATAATATTTGTGTATAATAGAATGACCCCTATCAACTCATGAAATCTTCCTTAGGATATTAAGAAATGATTCTTATATATTCACCCAACATCCATATGAAATTAGAAAATGAAGGTTATTTAAACACCCAACATCCTTATCAAGTCACGCCTTTTCTATTTTATAATTTACTAGTGTAGAAATATATAGAAATAATTCTTATGTAATTTAGTGTTCTTTTAGGACTTTTCTAGTTTTGAATTCCACTCCCTATGGTTGATCTTAATAAAGAAATAATGATCCTTCTGAACTCATCCCTTTTCCATTTTTCATACTTAATAACTGAATTCCTAAGTTTATCATATAATTATAATATTACATAAAATCACCATAGGTAAATTAAAATAATTTTAAAAAAATTCCAAATAGCTTTAAAAACTTCTTAGAAACCTCCAATAATTCACATGAATTACTAAAAAATAAAACATTTCATTAATTTCAAAAGGCAATTCAATCTCCCCTTTATATTTATTGTCAATATCACAAAAACCTTATTAAATTCACTCATTACTTTTTAAAATACTCAATTATCATAATAATCACGGTATTACATCCTATATTATATTATAATTATCATGAAACCTCACTATAAGATAAGGGAATTTTTTAAGAGAATTACATCTATCAGTGACAAGAAATTATTTAACCAAGTAACCTAAATGAAATCATATAGATTAAATCCTCCTCAAAAAATTCAGCTATTTCTCACTACCATATATCTCCCCCAATTATAATTATCCACATATTCAAAATAGCGAAGATAAGTAAATATATGAACACTCACCCTTCAATAAAGAAACACACCCCTTGGACAAAGAAGTGTGCCACAAGTTTTTCACAGGAGTTTTGTACTCTATTTCTAAACCTTTTAGAAAATAATCCAAATCCTTGTGGTGGAACATCTTCAACATTTACTCAAGTTATATGAGAGGAATCATGATAATCTGAAATTATATATATCTTTTGGATACATTTATTTAAGAATTTATCAGGATTTATTTGATAATACACAGGGGGTTGGTGTGTTTTTTTCAAGAAATAGGGAATCAAAAATCAAAGGATGAGATTTTGAAAAAATATAAAATTCAGTGTTTACACACTATTAAACAAATTCATGACTTGTAATCCTTGAGTGTAACACCTACAAGATGAAGTCCAAACTATGAAACATTTTACAAGATGTTAATCCAAAGTACATGATGTGAACCTAATACATAATGTGATGATATTGAAAAATTCATAAGCTCCAGAATCTAAAACCCAATGACAATACACGATGTGAGAATTTGAAACTTGAATCCTGCAGAAGATACAAGATGTGAATTTTGAGATATCCAAGATATTTGGAGATCTTTACATATCTAAAGTACACAACATGAAAACCACTTATAGATCATGTCAGTCTCAAAACAGAAGTCACATAAAGAAGTTATAAGCAATGATACATGTATAGTTTATGTAATACTCAAATCTACAAATATGAGATTACCCATCTGATAAACAAAGAGTTGGATTAATTATAACAATTTCCCAATTCTTCTTCATTTATTCTCTTATTTCTTTCAAACTTTGTTTTATTTCCTTCCTTTCCTATTTTTTCAATCTTTTTCTACTATTTAACTTCCTATAAATATGGAATGTTCATTATCTATTCCAACGATCCAAATCTAATTATTATTTTCATTCAATTTTAATTGTCACTTGCATCTTTGTTTTAATTTCATTCAATTGAGTATTTGATTGATTTTACATTGTTTCAATTATGAATTGAAATTATTTGTTTTTTAATTATCATGTTGAGCATGCTACCTATTTCCTTGATTTTTATTAATACAGTCATGTGTGAATAATTATCTCATGGTTAAGGGTTGAGAGTAAGGGTGTATTTAAATTTAATGAATCTATAAATTGAAATTTCGTAACCATATGGATAGTAATTAGGTTAAGAAAAAAAATTATCACATTATTTTTCATAACCCAGATCATGGGAAGTGTAATTGAAAGACCTTATACTAGTTGGAGTTGAGAAATCTTTAACCAATATCTTGTGATACTTTCTACCTTTAAATCTAATCATATTGCATCTAGGTTTTTTACACTCTTTGGAACAAATAAAAATTACATCTTTGGTAGATCCAATTGGTTTGAACATGGATAATTGGTGACCTTTTCACTGTTTCATAGCATAATCCATAGGACTACCCCAATATAGATTTAGAATTATATTTTTCCTAATCCCTGAAATTGAATCTGATCCCTTCTTTGTTATCTGAATTAAACACATGTTATGTTGTATTAATAAAACCAAACCTAATAGATATCATGAGGACTCATTCTATAAGGTTCTTATTGTTAGGTTTCCTGCATAAAAACTAGTCCCTATGGGTTTGAACCTTTAATGTTACTATGCTACACCTTATAACTGAATGCAATTTATGATAATTTAAATTCTAATCTAATCAACGCCCATGTGGAATCAAGGATGTTGTATGGGCCAGTCATATTTTAGTGACATTGATGGGGGTAATGAAGTGCCTTGTAAATGTAAACTTCATTTAAAACCTTAGATCACCTCACCCCCTTATTCTTTTTTCCATATTTCTTTTTACAATTTTCACACATGGACTAGCACTTGCGCCTGATCTCCTCTTGGCTAGTGCATGCAGTAGGGCCCTTTAACTTTCTCAAAGAGACTTAATGTTCAAGAACCTATTTCATTCAATCCCAAGAATGGAATATAAATATTTTCAGGATGATGATTAATTATGGGAGATAAAAACAACCATGAACAACTTATCCCTCAAAATTTTAAGTATGTTACCCCTGAATGATAAGGAGGGAAAACCATACCACTAGAGAACACCATTATAGAATAAATCCTGTCATCTATTAGTGGTGTTGCACCCATCATCGTACACCCTCCTATCCAAGTGAATTCATTTGAAATTAAACCCGGTCTCCTCCACATGATCTTGAACATGGGATGTTAATTGGACTTCAGAGAAAATATCCACATGAACATATACCCAATTTCATAGAAGTCCATGACACCTTTCATAATCAAGGTGTATCATATGATGCTATTAGAATTCGATTCTTTCCCATAAAATTTCATGAAATATCCAAGTATTGGCTTAAAATATAATCTCCTGAGTCCATAATTCCTTGGGATGATTTAGTAAATAAATTATTAGACAAATACTTCCCATTGATATAAACCTGGAAGCAAAGGAATGATACACAAAACTTCACTTAGGAGTAAAGATAATTAGATTGGGAATCATGGGATCACAGTAAATCTCATAACTATAAGTTTCCACATCACAAACTTGATGTGTGTCTATAGTTGAAAATGTTTTATATAGAACTCCAACAAGCTGCATGCACTGTAGTGGGTGATGCCACTGATGGGAGACTCATTCTCAAGACACCAAAAGTCGGTAGAGCACTTTTAAATAAGATCTTGTATAAATATAGTATTTTAAGAGAGATTGAGGACCTCTATATTATAAAATACACAAGTTGGAAGATAATACACACCAACTAGAGAAGTTTAATCCCTTACAAAGATTCTTTAAAGTTTTTATCTACCTACTAAACCACCACCACCTCCCTCCACTGTTCTGGAAATCCAAATTTTTGAAATGTGGAGAGGCCCACAACCATAGAAGGATTGTAGGAAAGGTATGGAAGAGGTGAAAATTCAACATTGTAATTATGTAAATTACAACCAACAAAATTAACAATTTTAGCAACCCAAAAATATCAGCAGAAGTATTATAGGTAGAGGCCATCATAGTAGTTGTAACAACCAAATCAAGGTTTCTACAAGTAGAGGAGTGGTAAAGTGACACCAAAAAATTAAGGACCACCTAGGTACCCACCACTGAATCTAGCTCCTCTAACGTAACAAAAATTACATCAACAACCCTTTTCCCCTTAGAGATCATAAATTTCCACCCACTTAGCAACAACAGTTTTAGCAAACCCCACCAAGGGTGAAACATCAAGCCCCAACTCCACAATCAATTATGGAAAATAAACCTACAATGTTTATTCAGAATGAGGATCATAGTATGAATACCCTAGAAACTAATATGAAAAACCAAAGGGATGCCTTGTACAACTTTGAGCACCAAGTGAGATTGATCTCCAAGACACTATTGTATTGATTTTCACGTATATTCGAAATAATAAAGTGACCCATCCAAGAGATAAAGTGTTGTGGTTCTTAGGAGTGAAAAATGATAAAATTTCAGCATCCCTACATAGGTAAGAAAAAGAGACTTTAATAACTATAAAAAATGTGATAATCATCAACAATGAAGATAATAATATCACAAATAAAGTTAGTCAAGAACAAATTCTATAATCAGAACCAACTAAAAAATCTCCAGTTCAAGAGCAACATATAAAATAATATTTTTATGTTTCACCACCACCATAAAAACCACCTCTTCCACTTACAAAGATAATGAGATAAGTAAATGTTGAGGGGAAATATAAAACATTTCTACATATTTTGAAAAAATTATACATCAACACCCCCTTTACAAAATCGATTTCTCAAGTTCTCGCTTATGATTTTTTATGAAAATTACTTTCCAATAAGAGGAAAATAGAAGACTTAGGATTTATCTCCTTGAATTAAGAGTTTCCCTTGGTTATTCACTGTAATCTTCCACTAATTATGAGAGAACCCAAAAGCATCTCGATTCCTTGAACTATACGGATGTGAAAATTTAGGAAATACTTTTTTGATCTTGATGAAAGTATCAATATCATTCCTATGAGTGTGTTCCAAAAGTTAGGGGTCAATGATTTGAAACCAATGATAATTTCACTTCAACTATATGTCTGCTCAGTCAGGTACCCTTGAGGACTTCTTAGGGAAATTTTGGTCAACATTGGTAAGTTCATCTTTATTGCTGATTTCCTTATCCTGGATATGGATGAAGAATTAGATGTCCCCATTATTCTAAGGAAACCATTTCTCACAACTGGTAAGGAATTGATTGATATAAATCATAGATGGTTGATTTTTAGAGATGGAAAAGAAAAAGTTTTGTTCAAATTTGTAAAATTCACCACACAAAGCGGTGATCATGTGATTATCAATCCATATTTATTTCCAATGAGAAAAATGATTATATGACCACTGAAGATGATAAAGATACCGTATATCCCGATGAATATTCATACAGTGATCATGAGGACATGAATTACATTGGACCTCTGATGAGGGATACTATACCACCATTCATACCCTCTATAATCAAGAACCATTCCATGTGGATGTGTACTTACTTTTAAAATCATTTGAATCAAAGCATGTATAAAATATCAATGTTAAATGAACTGTTGAATTGGAGGTAACCTAGGATAGTTTCAATAGGTTATATAAGAGTTTAGGAAGATTTGTTCATGCTAGAATCATATCAATAGGTCCTTGAAAAAATAAAATAAAAAAAATTCACGTCATTTATCATTTACATGACATGAAAATGTTAGGTTCTTAAAAATCCATGATTTATATGTAGTGTAACAAATACATGAACTGAAATATTTTTGAGAGATTTTAAATCTGTGGATCGTAGGTTCACAATTGAGCCCCCCATCATTTCATCTCTTGCGCCCCTTCCCCTTTCTCAATCACCGCTTGTCCTTATCTACCATGAGCAGTTGCAGACGTAGGATCCTCCTACCTTACTCCTCTTCTACCTCTCACAGTCGATCCTCCCACCCATTTCCATTATATCATGGGTTTATAATTCCCTCTATCATGGCTCTAACCAAGACCATAGAGCATGTAGTTTAATGTGAAGACCCTTCACCTTCACCCAGGGGACTGGGGATTGTACCTTCACCACTACCCAATGATCTGATCAGGTCATCTTCCACACATTATTTTTTTGACTCCTTCCACCTCTATTCAGTCAAAAGCCTTATGCAACCCATCCTAGGGTTCTTCCCCATGTCCGCACCTACTCCCCTATCTCCATTTACCTAAGCTCGTGAAGCAGGTATGGTTGGTCCATCTTCAGGATAAGCCTATGAGGAAAAAAAGACTCTAGATATAGTTGTTCTTGAGAATAACCACATGAACAAGGAGGTACTAGATATTATTTCTCAAATGCATGTCTCTATCATCACTAAGGTATGTGAGGAGACACACCAGGAGCTATTCTTGGAGTTCTTATCCACTTTAGAGCTTGAAAAGGAACATTTCACCTTTTGAATCAGTGGAATACATTGAGAGCTCACTCTGGGAGACTATGTAATCAAGCTAGGTATCTACACCTTTGATTTCATCAATTTCCCTACCTATATTGCCTTGCGTATGGACCCAATCAAGACAAATATGGTGAAGAGTTGGTAACCGATCACCCAGGACCCTAAAGCATCCATGATCCATATATGGTGAAGAGCACCCAGATGGAGGGTGCCTATTTATGGATTCTTGATGAAGCTTTATCTCATGCATGGATATCTAGAGTAGATTCTCATGGGAGAATAAGCTAGATTGATGTTATTATCTTATATTCTTCCATGTTCAGCCCTTCCATCAATATGTCCCACCATTTCAAGTTGTAATATGAGACCCAGTTATGGTAGAATTGGGTTATTCTTATGGGAGGTGACTTCATATCCCACCTTGACCATCATATCTCCATATTTGATACTGCTCAACCTCATTCCTCTCTTGGGAAGATGTATTACTTTGATCTTATCATGATCCATAAGATGAGGATTCTGTAAAAGTTATAGGGGCGCCACCAATGGGCCCTTGAGTATATCAAGGTTGATGTTGAGTCCCCTGCTCATCATGCCCGAACTCCTGCTCCCACTAATGAGGCCCATGTCCCTATTGATATTTCTACATCCCCAACACTATCCACTTCTCCACTAGGCCCTAACCTTGCTTACTCCACCATTCCTACTACAACTTCTGCACCCCCACATTCCGCCCACCTATTCCCTCTGATACATAGCTAGTTATCCAATGTATTCTGGATAACCAATGACATATTTTCCTCCACTTAAACATCTCTTTCAATGATCCACCGCAGTTCACCACCCCAGCCTCACCACTAGCCCATAAATCTTCCAACCCACCACCCTTTATAGACCCTGCTCCTACCCCCATTCCCACCTCACCATCCACCTAGGTTGGCATACTACCAGAAATCATGGACCCTTCTTTCCAGTAAGAGTTTATAGTGGAGAATGCACGGTGGGTCAAGGGATCTACCTTTCCTTCTACCTTATAGTTTCCATTTATTGATCTAATAACCAAACATTTGTCATAATTATAATTCAACACCTCCCCACCCACTCTCACAGTTGATCCAGCTACCAACACTATACAAATTACTATGGTGATCGATCCACCTTGCCCCAACTCTATAGCTAAGATAAATAGGGTGGGGTGGATTTAGGCACCTATTGTTCGAGAGGTACCTATCGATGATGCTAGTGATGATCCACCCTACAATATTTAGTCTTATACATGTTACCCCTCCCATGATGTACTCTATATTGGGTGTACTTTTTTTATTTTTTGTATTCCCTCTCCTAATTATATTTTTCATATTATATAATGGAAGGGACATGATTTTTGATTCAATTTACTACTTATTATTATTACTATTATTTATTTATAGATTAATTTATCCATGTCTATATCTAGCCTCCAACTGTATAGGAGTCCCCTCCATGACCTACATAGATTCTATAACCATCAAATGAAAATTTTGGTCAACCAATTCCTGACGTGGTTTGCCCCACTAGGTAAAAAACTATGTTTGAGGACACCACCACCAGTTACTACAAGAGGAAGGGGGCATCTGAGCTGATGGGTGGCATTGAATTGTATTTTTCTATCCATATGAACAACAACATCATTTTTAGCACTTTATAAGAGGAAACCGATATTTTTTTCTATGTTTTCATTGAGTTTATTAAGACCTTTATTTTTTATTTTCTAGAACTTTCTATTTTTTGATTGGAAAAAACTTTAATGTAATCGATTCATGCATTTATATGAGTTTCTTTCTCATACTACTGACTATGTGCACCAACCTATTTTTTACAAACATAATTGTTATCTCCTATATACTAATGGTTTATCTAGCGCTGGTATCTTTTGTTTCTAACAATTTTTGTAGGTAACACAATCTCCTAACACCATCCCCCAATTTCCACTATGGCGTGACTTTTACTATAGGGATCTCTTGATTCCCTATTGTAAATTCTTAATTTCTATCTACAATATATCTATATTTCCATTAATATCTCTCCCAATTCATTATACAAAATAGTGCAAACACTGTTTCATTTTAAGTGTGGGGGAGTCCTTATTGGGCATTATTGTCTCTACACTTGTATTTTTTTTTCTTATTTTTATTAGTTTAGGAGAAATTTTTCCTTGAAAGAATATTTTAACATGAAATAACTTTATACCCATTTAAATAAAATAAAAATATTAGTTGGATATTTTTTAGATACATTTTTATTACTGTTTAGAATTTTAGTTTTATTACTCAGTTGAGTAATTTAATTCTAATTCTATATTATTGAAATTTATTTTTATTGAATTATTACTAGATACTATGTCCTATGTGATTTATCGTTATTTTACATACTCCCATTACTAAGGGCACTATGGACCTATGATTTTATATTCTTATTTGAGCATATTTATTGAGAGATACTTGGGGCATGTAAACCTATTAGAACTTGTATTGAGGTCTTATTAAGGTTATGTCTAAAAAAATACATTGTTAAAATGATTTAAGAAATATTTTTTGATCCATTTATATTGATACCAACTTGTACATATATCCTTTAACTCGAAGTATCCATGAATAACCTTGTTATGTTGGAACCATTTCAAGCATATTATCCCTTCCCACCGTACTCCTGGTGCAATGCATGATTTTCTTTTGAACAAGTGTAGCAGATTTTCATATCTTCCATAAAAATGATGTTCATATTTTGGAGACATATGATGGTATTTTCACCATATTTATATGGAATGGTTCTTGATTACCTTTTTTGTTTGCTACACAAACCATATTCCTTTTAAAAAATGGATTGTGTATTAAGAGGGTAAAAAACCACAATTTTTTGATCAATGATTCTCAAAAAAGAACATATGTGGCTAGGTAGTGTATGTGAGACCTACAATAAGAAATATTTTATAAAAATAAATAAAATGAAAAAGAAAGAGGAGCAAGGTATTTTCTTCACGCTTTCTTGAAATATTCATGGACCATCTTCGAGCTATTAGGAGCACAATGAATTGTTTTTGTCTAGGAGGTGTTTCCTCACTATAGTGTTCATGATTATAATGAATTATACTATAGATATTACCCTCCTTTTCAAGATTTATTTTTTCTATCCATCTACCTACCCTCATCCTCATATTCATTGGAACCTTATTACTTAATCCCTCATAATTATTTTTTTATTTTTCTTTACATAGTGGAGATTTTAGAACCAATGAAATCCTATGTTTAGGATCATATATTCAGGGTATGTGAATAACTCCAATTATATTTTACCTTTAGTGAAAAGATAAAATTCATGGTTTGGTAAATTTAAATATGGGTATAGATTCTGAAGAATAGTTGAAAAATTTTAATTAAAAGAAGAAATAATCTTAATAAAGAACTTAACTATGATGCATGATTGAATTTATCTACAAGATTGATTCTATAGTACTTTCTATTTATTCTAATACTTAGTTTGATATTATTTATTGTTATAAATTTTTCTTGTTTAATAATTTTTTGATTTGTAATCCCCATTGAGATTCTTTTTATTGATGACAAGAAGTTGTTGAAGTGTGGTGTAATTTGATAAGTAAAATTCATATATATCTTTTGGATACATTTATTTAATAATTTATAATTCATTATTGAATAATAAAATGTTATTTCAAGAAACAAGGACACACATATCAAAAGAGGAAATGATGAAAAAATAAAAATTTCATATTTTACACCCCATGAAACAGATTCATAATGTGAAATCCTCAAGTAGAACACCTGTGAATCAAAGGCCAACCCATGAAATATTTTTTAATATGTGAATCCAAATTACATGAAACAAGCCTATTATATGATCTGAAGATATTACATTATGTGCAGGATTCAAAATCTAAAACCTGATGAAAATACAATATGTGAACATTGTACGTTACATGAGAAGTTTGAAACTTGAATACTGCTAAAGATATAATATGTGAAATCCAAGAGATCCAATATCTTCTATGATCTTTTAGAATGTGAATTAAATTATGTGAAAAATACTTACATGTTGGGTAATACTCAAAATATATTTCACTTAAAGAAGTTACTCAGTGGGAGGAATGTACACATCATGTAACACTCGACTCTAAAAATATGATAGAACCCATATGATAGATAGATAGTTGGATAGAATCCAAACCATTTCTTGTTTCTAATTTGTTTATTCTATTATTTCTTTTAAACATAGTTTTATTTCTTTTATTTCCCATTTTTAATCAATACTTTGAAGTTTTTTTACCGTGCTATGAATGTGGATTTTTTATTCTCCATTACAATATTGCAATTCAAATTCTGATTGCCATTAAACTTTAACTGTCTCTTGATTCATTCTTGTTCATTAATCTAGGTAAGTATTTGATTGATTTTACATTGTTTCAGTTGGGGATTTCATTAAATTTAGTAGATTAATTATCATGTTGATCATGATTCCTCTTTCGTAACCTTATATTAATACAGTCATGTGTGGATAATATTCTTAGGTTTATAGGTTGGGAATAAGGGTGTGTTTAAATGAAATGAATCTCTAAATCTAAACTTAGTAATCCCATGGATAGTATGTAGGTTAAGAAAAATTATTTATTGCATTATTTTATATCAACCTAATCATGAGAAATGTATTTGAAAGATCCTAACCTATTTGAAATTAAGAAACCTAGGACCAATAACATGTGATATATTGTACCTTTTAAGCTAAGTGTAATGCATATAGGTTATTTTCTATCTTGGAACAAATAACAATTTCATATTAGGTAGATCTAGTGGGTTTGACCAGGACCAAGTGACAAACTTTTCACTACTTCATAGCCTAGTGCATAGGTACACCCCGAGCTATATTTAGAATTATCTTTTTCCTAATCCATGAAATTGACCCTGAACCCTTCTTTGAAATATGAATTAAACCCAATCCAGATAGTCTTAATAAAACCAAACTAGAGGAAGATTGTGGGGGCTCCTTCCATAAGGTCCTTATCTTTAATTTTGATTCCTACAAGCTAGTCCCTATGGGTTTGAACTCGCACTACCACTATAATAATCCTTGTAGATGAGTGTAGTTTGAGATAATATAAATTATAATTTTATCAACACCCATGTAGAATCAACGATTTCACACGGGCTGGTCAAATGAAAAAGAAGTTTCAAACTCAATTATTAAAAACTCTCTCTTAGCATGGCCTTCATAAAAATATATATGAAATTTGGTATTTCATGAAAATTTATTCATTTTTTACATCACCAAGTTCCAATTTATCCTTAATTAAATGATATGGTCTCAATATGCTTTGACCTTGAAAGTCAAACTAATTTTTTTTTGAAAGATCAATGGAACTTTGAATATCAAAATAAATTTTTAGTGGATTTTCAACATCAAATTTCTAATATTAAAATTCCACTTGCATCCATGAAATCTGTGTACATTCATGTGAAGATGAAATATTATTTAACTCCTTTATAATCAATGAAATTAATTTCTGGTTCTTCCTATGATAGTTTTCATTGTTCTCACCAAGAAGAAATCACCACATGAAGTGGAATTATTTTTTGTATTATTTCCTGACCAATTTTCACCTATAAAACCCTAGAAAATCAATTAAAAACTATTTATATATATAATAATAATATTCAGATTACTTTTCATGTATCTTAAAAAATATTTATGTTTCTAGAGAATGAGACTCCTTTGGATCAATCTAAAAACAAGCACAAAGAGTCACAACAAAAAATATACATGGTTTGAAGATATCAAGTAGAGAAGACCAAAAATGTTTTTTTCTAAATTATTTTTGATTGAAATTATTTCATAAATGATCTTTTATCAATTTTGTTCCAAAATATATGGTATTAGATATTTTTTAATCTTCCATTACATACAACTTTAAAAATCCCTGGGAATATTTTTATTGAGATAGAAAAATGTAATCACATTTTTTAAAATATGAAATCCTAGAAAATAAGCCATTTCACCAAGAATAAAAAACTCAAAATGTCTTTTTATATACTTAGAAAAATATTTACAAATATACTATATGTTACATGTAAAAAAAATATCATCAACATACACAATGACTATAATAGTTTTTGTGGACATTTATTTCACATAGAATTTACTATCAACCTTTTCCAATGAAAATTCCATGTCCCTTGAAAAACTATCCATATTAGAATAATAGGATCAAGGGGACTATTTAAATCCATATAAATACTTCTTAAGAATTCATACCATGATTCCATATTTATCAGGGAAAAAACCATTAATTTTTTCAATGAAAACATCCGCTTATATATTACTGTTATGAAAGGAATATTTCATATCTATTTGACTAATCTAGTAATGTATATGTTATTATACTTCTAAGAACATCCTATTTGTATTAAACATAGATACTGGTGAAAATGTTTCAGCAAAACCAAATCCTTCTATTTAAGAGTATCCTTTAAAAACCATCCTTTCTTTGTTTCTTGTCATTTATCCCTTTTTGTTGAGTTTATTTATAAACAACATACTTAGTATGAATAAAATTATTATGTTTTTTCTCAGAAAAATATACCAAGTGGATTTTTCTCAATATATTAAAGCACATAATTTATAACATTGATATATTCCCTTTGTTTAATTGCCTCAGAAATATTTTTTTTAACTTGTGAGATGAGTGCAGTTTGGTTTTCCAATCTTAACCTCATTCTTGTTTGGAAAGGTGCATATTGTTTTCCCATAATATATTCCAAATCCAAATTATTTTTCAATATCTAATTTATATATATCTTATTATTAATATTCTCATCTTTATCAATAGTTATATCTGAATAAATATCAATTGTATTCTGGACATTTCTTGCTTCTTCTTCAATTTATATTTATAACATTTTCTTCCTAATAGCTTCAATATTTTCATCATCTTCCTAAATTTTCATTTGTATTTTGGGTTTATTTTAAATTATTTTGACATCATGTTAATCAAATAAATTGTTTATTATTTTATTCCATCATCTATAGCCACTTCCATTTGAATGATATCCAATGAATGTTCATCTTCTACTTTTTCATGAAATTTTCCAAGACTTATTTCTTTAATATTAATAATACAAGGTATTATAATTACATTAAAGTATTTTATAGTTGTATTAATTTAGTTCCATATCTCCTAGGGTGTTATATGAGTCTCAGGTCTCAACAAGAGCCTATTTTTAATGTTTATATTAGTGAAAAACAATTATCTCCTTCAAAATTTGGAATGTTTATTCTCAAATAGAAAGTCCTTCCCATATAAACAATTCTCTTAGTTTACTTATCCAATACACCATTTTTGAGGGGTATAAGGTGTTATATATTTATTTTTTATCCCATTATTTTCCAAATAACTCTTAAAGGCACTTCATGTATATTATTTCTCATTATTTTATCTCACATTTTTTATATAGACACCAAGCTCCTTCTTAACCTGTATTCTATTTTTTTGAAAATTGGAATGGATTATGACTTGTGTCTCATAAAAACTTTATTCATTTAGTTGTAATATTCATTTAATGTAATGTAATAAAAATCACCCTTGGTTGAGTTGTACCATATAGGACCACACACAACTGAATAAATGAGTTGAAGAGCTCAAGTGTACTGAATTTATACTATATTTCAGGTCCTACAAACCATCTTCCCATTTTGACAAGTGTCATAAATAACATATTTATATATTGTTTTTGAGTAAGGTATATCACCACTTTATGTTTAGAAATCTCACTCCTGTTAATTTTTCCAACTTGACCATGTATCCTATTGAATAAATTATTCTCATATAAGGATCTAAAGTATCATAAATGGGATACTTTACCTTTTTGAAATAAATTTACTTATGTTATTTCTGATTTTTTTAATATATGAGACATGATTATATTTCTATCGTTATAAAACTAATATTTATCATTAGATTCAATATATGATTTAGGTTATTCTTCTTTCAAATTAATCTTTCTCATGGAATCAAAACACATCACATCATTCACATTATTTTTAATAGTTGGTGTATTATTAATTTCATAAGCAATGAAAATATTATATAGATAATCCATGGATGGATTGTCTTTATCATATAAATCTAATTTTTTTGGATCAAAAATATTTGGGAAATTTATAATGTATTTATTCAAAATGGAAGAGAATATAATATTTTCTCTATATCCTCTTTTATTAATCATTATTTCATTGATTTGAGTGAATTAATCATCAATGATTTTATCTTCATCCATTTTTACATCCTCAAACCCATTTCTCAATATTTCTATATATTCTTCTATAAATTTAAAAAATTATTCATAATACCTATCATGTTTTTCCCAAATTTCATTTGTAGTTTGTAGACCCAACACTTAAGTGAATTTTTTCAAAAAGAAACATATGAATGGAATTTTTAGACTTTACATGAAGCAACATATTTATTTTTTCAATTAATGTCATATGTTCTCCCCATTGAATGGATAGTAATTCTATTATCGTCATATTTAACACTTATAGACCAAGTGAAAAAAATATACGGTAGTATCCAATTTTTTTAATCCGTGAAAATTATTTCTATTGAATGTAGAAATTCCTTTATTAATCACTCAATTGATATTATGCCTATTTATTTTTTAAAGGATCTAATAGAGAGAGTAGTGGTTCTAATACTTCTGGAGGGAGACATAGGTAGGATTTTACCTCTATGTAGGGGTAGATGAATCCGCGGTTCTTTAGAAATATTTAAAAGTTTATTTCTCTTGAAATAAAACCCTATGGAAAGTTAGGAGATGATAAAATCAAAATAAACACTCATACTTTCACCAACTAAAAAAAATAAATGATAAAAGACACATAATACTTTTTTGTAAGGTTCAACCTCAGTGTGAGAGCCTGTTGAGACCACTTTGTGTTTGTTGTATTTTTTGGAAATGGTTTTCGAATAGTATGATGTTATCAATGAATATATAACTCTAGATGATGTTTGATGTCAATACGATGAAAAAGAATTGGAGTGAATAATTTGGAATATTATTTGTAGAATCTAACTTATTGTTGAAGAAGAAGAGATCCTAAGAAATATTTCATATTTATTAAGTGTATGAAAATAAGAAATCACATCTGGAATGATTGATTTGAAGTTTCTTTTAATAACTTATATGAAAAAAGGAGTTATTTACTATAGATATTTAAATATTCATTTATATTAAATGGAAAAAGGTGTTTATAGATTGGATTACCATAGATAATTTATAATGAAAATCCCATATCTCTATGATTATAGTGATGATGAAGCATTGATTAAAATAAAAGAAAATAATAGGAAATTGGAAGGAAATAAACTTGGTAACTGAGTCCTTTTCTCCATGCTATTTTTTTTCAAAAAGGAATTCTTCTGAGTTGTATACAAAAAAACTTCCAACTCAATCCATCAAATCAACTAAAGTAGACATGGAATCACAAGTACACCTAATCGATATTGAAGGTGGAAACTAGAATTGAGAGGCCATGATGAAGCATAAGGTAAGAAAAGACCCTATACAAGTCAACATAGGATAAAGAATGGAAATTACACATGAAAGGTGACATGAGTGACCTACTAGAGTGGGGAAACACCTAAGGGTTTTTATAGAGAATCTCACTACATGATTTTCTTTATAAAGAACCATGACTCCAAATGAAATATGATTTTGGGACTCACCCAAACACAATTACTATTCACCCTTTTAAAATTCATGTGATATATAGGATAAGGTGAATTCATGTGATTTTTTTCAATTATCAATCTATTGAAAACATACCAGGATTATTATTCTCAAGCTATGTTCCACCATGTAAGAAACTTGAAATTTGATCTAAAACACTGTTTCATATTGGATTCCTCACAAGATCACTATTTAGTGATCACACTACAAATGTTCCACAAAATGAAGATGGATTATTTCTCTTATTTATAGATTATATCTCTATCCTTTTATGGTGATAGTTTTATAGATTGTGCGGAATTGATCATCTCTGAGGATGATCTAACTAAATCTATTTTTTTGGGCACAAGGATCTCTTTTCCATCTATTATGCATGAAAAAGGATCAACTTTCTCAAGGATGATTTGGAAATGGGTGAATAGAAAGACTATTTTGGGGATCTCTCTAAATATCCCATTATCCCTGCCCACCATCAAGGAATGGGATAAGATGTAGGTCATCCATATTATGGGATACAAACTATGAATTCGGTTGGATGTAGTTAGTTAGGGCATTTAAGATTTTTTCAATGAGGTCCTCAGCGTGTGATGATCTTGATATTGGAGAAAATGGAGAATGTTCCCTTGAGATGTGGGTGGCAACCTTGGGATGGAGTGGTGACCTTAATTTATGTTGGATTTTTCAGTAAAGGATTCACTCCATGGACCAGTTTAGGTCTTCACCTTTTGTAGGGTCTTTAGGGGACCCCACTCAATAGAGAAAATAATGGAGTCCAGGAATACTCCTTTTTTATGCTGGATGTAAAAGATGGTGGCCATGCCCAATGGAAGGGATGATGATTGGGAGTTATCTAGCTATGATTAGTGCTGGGTTTGGGACCCCGACGAAGCCAATGATGGAGGCCCTATGGTAGGTGAATGGTAGTAGTGATGCGAGGACAACGACTGGTGATAATTCAATGATGTTGGTGGATGGTGATGATGCCTTGATAGAGATGTGTATGTACAGGAAGGTACAATGGGGATGGAAAGCCGATGAAAGTTGGAGAGAACCTTTATGGAATACAACTTTGGTTCTAGGTGGGTAATGAATTGGGATATAGATGAAGAAAACCTCGAGAAGCATATGTGTGGTGGCCTTAGGATGCAGTGCTATCCACATGCTAGCTTTCTTATATAAAAGGATATTTTTCTTATAAAATGGTCCTCATATTGGGTCATTGATCATCATATGAGACTTTGATCCAATCACACTACTACAAAATTGTCCTTTAATAGTGATAAAATAGGCCTTTATTAGTGCTAAAAAAGCTCTTACAATCTGAGCACACTTAAAAGGCGGAAAATTTTATCAATGTTAAAAAAGTGATGTTAAAAATTTCCTTTAATAACTCTTTTTAGAACTGATAAAGGAAACATTGTTAAATGGGGTAAATTTATATTTTTTCTGATACCTATGAGCCTAAACCCCTTTATCAATGCTTCCATGACCCCTTTAATAGTGCTCCACCCCCCTTTATCAGTGCCTTTTTTCCACACCACCTTTTATTAGTGCTTTGTGAATTTCCATCCTTATGTGCTCCCACGCCTGTATTCGATATATGAACCTCTCCTTAAAAGATGGAATAATTTTAGAACTACACTATGTTGCTTTGATGTATGTTTAATGATATTTTTATTTATTTATATATATAATTACATATATTTATATATATTTTTTAAATTAATTTATACAATATATGTGTGTGTGTGATATATATATACTTAAATTTATTTAAATATATTTTATATTATATTCATTTATATATACTATAATATTATATATATATATATATATTTATTAATACACTCATATGTATATGTATATATAATGTAAAAAATGGTTAGATATTTTTTAAATACATGTTTAGAATATGTATTTATTTACATATATTAGAATATACATTTTTAAATAAATATGTTGTTATATGTATTTATAAAAGTGATTTATTATAAGTAAATATAAGAAAACATGCAGTTATTTAATTATAAATAAAATTACATTGTAAAAAAGGATAAAATTTCAAAACCATAATATCAATATGAATGTAATACCTGATAATAAATTCTCTCTATAACCAAAAAGGCAATAAGACCCCCATAATCGAGGTTGAAAATCCATTGAATGTTAAAACATTGGGGTACCCTGAATAAAAACTCAGTTTTGGAGGCCTTGTGGGCCAGTTTTGGTCTCAAAAAACGAGAAAAAGGTTCACTAGTGTCACTAAGGGCATAGAGACCATCCATGGCTTAGATTTGATACGTGAAAGAGTTCAAATGGATACCCGAATCAAAATTAATGTCTATTTGAAGTTTGAGTTACAATTCAAACTTATTTTAGATCTTTTATTAACTTTTTGATTTTTTTATCTTCAAATTGATATTAAATGACTATTACTTAGTAATAATAAGAAAATTATTAATTAAAAATATATTTTTCAATTATTTTATAATCCATTTTCACAAAATATCTTATATATTAATTTTAAATTCTTATTTACCATATCTAAAACATATTTTAAAAAATATATATTATATTTATATCAATATAAATATATTTATATATTAATATATTATTCTTATTTTTTTTTGAAGTCTACATTTATTAGCGCTACTAAAAAAGCATTGATAACTAGAGGAATTTATCAGTACTTCAAAAAAAGCACTGCTAAAGACCCCCCCTTTAACAACATTTTTTACAAGCACTATTAAAATACCCCATTTATCAATGATTTTTTTGAAACTTCTGATAAAATGTGGGACTTTATTAGTGATTTTAAGGAAGCATTGATAAAGTAACCCCTTTCAAAACACTTTTTTTATCACTGTTAAAGACCCCCATTAATTGTGCTTAAAAAAGTGCTGTTAAAGACCCCCCTTTAACACCACTTTTTTTAGAACTTACAAAGGGGATATTTAACAACATTTTTAGCTAGAACTGCTAAATCCCTAGTGTTGGATATACCCAGTTTTATAGATGCGTCACAAAGGAATAGTAGTTTACGTGCAGAATCAATATAGATACAGGACTCCCAAGAGTTTATAGGTGTTATGGGATTCTAGTGGGGTACAAATATCTCAGGGAACATCAATGGCATATTACGTTGATAGGTTAAATGGACCCTTCTCCCTATGATCATCATAAGAATGGGATGTTGATGATTTCATGGAAAAATAATGATGATGAAGTGTTGGGAGATGGATGAAACACATGTGGTGATGATGAAGGTGGTTGACACCCTCAGGGTGGAGTTTAATAGTCAGTGGCATGATGGCATATAGGATTTGGGTGTTGAGGGGCCTTTTTTTGAAGGTAGGTTTAATGGTTTCTTTTTTATTCAATAATGGGGGTCCTAAGATCTCAATTTGCATTTTGTTGATGGAAATATCATCTCATCTTGTTGTTTTTTGGGTGGTATTTTTTTCTATGTTTTTTGGTGGTGTGACTTGTGACACATACTTTGAGTCACTATGTTTGTGAATTTTTATTTTCTTTAAAAATTTTTATGATCGAGCATGATCAACTATGGATCATTTCCTAATATAAATGCACCATAAGAGGAAGAACTAGAGATGATCGAAAGAAGTTTTCTAAATTCATCATAGTTTCATCACTATAAAATCAAAACAAAGACACTGGAGTTGAGATCATTTAAATTTCATGATGAATATAAGTGCATACGAATATTAGAGAAGTCCAGAAGAAGCATGTGATTTTGAAAGAATCAGTGTAAACATCATTTTCATAAGCATCATTGCAGAACCTTATAAGTATAATCTTCATAAGGATGATCTTTGAACTATGTGAACATCATTCCATCTATATATAATCATCATCTATGGTCTCTGTCAACCTTATCTCATCTATGTGAAAATCATCTTAAGGATCATCTTTATAGCAACCCTACGTTCTCTTACATGAATATTACATTATTTTTAAGATAAAAAACATAATAGAGATTCAAATCCAAGATTAAAAGGTTTAGTGTCTTGGGAAAATTACACTCATACATAATAGGGAAATAATAAAACATAAACATTTATTTAAATCCTCCATCTTTATCCTTAAAACAACATGATCTCCTTAGTATATGTAATCACATGAGGATATACATCAATGAAAGGGTTGACATAAAACCTTAGTAAGAGGATGAATGAGGGACATGAATCAATATACCATGGGTGATCATAATCATCTTATCATAATAATAGGATCATTCTAAATATCATGAGGTAAACATGTGATAAATTCATGGAATGTGTCCATTCATAAAAATGAAACATCATTCCATAGTGGTTAAATACCACACATAGTTGTGACCAAAACTATCATCCTATTCACTCATAGCATATGTGCATAATCATAACATAACAATTGTGAAAAAATATAGAATCTTTATCATGCATATTACATAACATCTCATGATATAAATTACATTAACAACTTAATTTGGGGTTTATATAATTTCAGGCACAAACATCACACCATAATATTTATATAATCATGCAAGCCATATAGAATCTATCACAATCATAGTCATGAATTAGCCCATGGAATAGAATGGGTTTCATAAGGATTTAATCAATCATGATTTAATGAATAAACTTGGGATTCCAAAATGAATTAGGGAAAACATATTTTTTATAAGAATCATTATTCTTGAGTGAAAAATAAATAACTCAAGCGGATTCAAAGATGTGTTTTGGAAATAATATATATTTTGTAAAATATTTTTTATTTATCATAAAATCAAGTAGGAAACGCGTATATCCCAGAAATAAAAATGGAAAAATAATTAAATGATATTTAAGTAATATTAGATTTGTATTCATACCAAAGATGTTGGGAAAGAGGGATAACTCAAAGAAAATGAGTTGGGTTCTAGAATCCTCTTAACTTTATTCCCGATTTATTTCATCAATTATTCACCACCTAAATAATATAATTGGATTCATTTAAAAATTGATAAAAAAGTAAATTATTGTAATTTTAACACTATTTATCAATAATATTCATTTTATTATATTTCTTAATTTCCTTGGTTGTAGGAATGTCATTTTGATGTCATGTTTAACTTAAAAAATTCCCCTTTTCCCCTCGATTTCACTGTTTTGTTAAATATAATTTATATATTGCTATAATTAAATCTACAAGATTTTAATATATATAAAAAATTACATGTTTATATTATATATATATATATATATATCATAATATCCATACATGATGATGGTTATATGTGTTGACATGGAAATGTCTCTATAGGTGGTTAACAGACCATTGATAGGACATTGTCGGGAGAGGGGGATAGATAATCTTGATATATATATATATATATATAGTAATTATGATACTTATAGTTGGTTAAAATCATTAATATAATTTAACTTAATTAATATTTAATCTTATATGTTTTTTTGTGAAATGGGTTGTGAAAAAAAGAAAGATAAGAAGAATAATAAGAAATAAAAATAAGAAGAGTCAATTAAAACTTACTTAATCCTTAGTCTAGCTTCCCTTTTTTTCCACAAAAAATCCTTTTATGTTTGGAGTTGTTTTATGATAGAAAATATATAGGTATTATATGGAGATTTAGAGGGAGGGTTTTAGCATATGATTGGATTTTTTAAGAGAGGTATGATTGATTTTCCAAGGGGTGATATGGGATATTTATGCTTGAGGAGAGGGTTATTTTTAGAATAAAATATTGAATAAAATATTATATCAAAGATAAGACTTTTAATAGTGAATTTTTAAAAATATAAATCACATAGGAATATATTATAATGGTTTCTAGACTTAAAATCCCTTTAATAATTCAAATTCATTAGTTTATAGAAAAGGAATGTGGAAAAAAGAGAAATTGTTTTTTTAAGAATCACTTCTGACTTTAGGTTTTGGAAAGTTCTTTTTAGGTTTTGAAATTAAGTTTACTATATTTTAATGACTCATTTATGAAATAAAATATATCATGGACTAACCTCATGTTCTATAAAGGATTATTTCATTATAAATTCAGGAATCATGTAATTTAAGATACACTTGTTATGTGAAAACTATACTTTTACTATTCACATAAAAATTGAAGTATTTCAAAAAAATTACCAAAACAACACCCTTGAATTTTTTTGACATGAACATATAAAAAATTATATTAATTTTATCATGAAAATTTTCTAACATTGGTAATTTTAATTTTAAATATAAAAATATTTTTTACAAAATACTTTAAAATATAGTTTATTAAAAATGTGCTTATATTTCCTTTGAATTTTTCAATTATGGTATTTATTTTTCATAATTATAATATTAATATTCACTTATATTGATCAAGATAAAATTATTTATTTTATATTTTGTTATTTTTAGGTCAAATTACTATTCTAATGGTCATGTTACTATTCCTAATGGCCATGTTACCATTTCCAATGGCCAGGTTACTATTCCAATGGTCACATTACTATTCCAAAAATTACCCTACCTCTTATAAATACCACCTCATTATTTCAATAAATATTCAAATCAATTCCTATAAAGGCTCTATATTTTCATTTTTTAAGTTGTTTGCTCGTTTACTAATATTTTATTTCACCCCTATAGTGTTGGCAGTGGGGGAAATTATTTTAGTAGATTATGTCGATATGTGTTTTCCCATTCCAGCTTTTCTATTTTATATATTTTTTATAATTATGATGTTTGTAATTTTATTCATTTTAATTTCTGAATAATGTAATAGTATTTATTAATGAAATAAGTTTTTAACAATTTCTTTATGTGTATAATATTTTATATTATATTTTAACACTCATTTATTTCAAGAGAAAAATATCATTTATAAAATATGGGTTGTTACATTCCCCCCCTTTAGAAATTTTTTTCCTAAATTTCTACTCACATTCTTAGTTGATTATAGGAGAGGGTACTTTTGTTTCATTATTTATTATGGTTCCCACATTCCCTCTTCATACTTATGGGTTCTCCACAACACTTTAACAAGGTGATTTTTGTTGCATAGAACTTTGTCTGTACAGTCCAAGATCTTCACCATCTTCTCTTTATAGGAGAGGTAATTATTTAGTTTCACCACCTCTGGATTCAATACATGTGAGTGATTAGGTATGTAATTCCTCTGAAATGATATGTGGAATACATCATGAACTTGAGAAATACTTGGTGGAAGTGTAAGATAAGAAGCCACCACTTCTATGTGAATACAAATCTCAAAGGGTCCAATGTACCATGGGATAAGCTTTACTTTCATTCGAAACCAAATTAATCTCTTCCATAGTGATATTAAAAGGGAAAAATTATCTCCAACATTTAAATCCAAGTCCCTTTGATGCTTGTCAACATAACTCTTTTGCTAACTCTGAGAAGCTTTTATATATTATTGGATGGCCTAAACCTACTCTGGAATCTCTTACAAAAGATCAAGCCCTAGTATCTTTCATTCCCCAACTTCATCCCAACAAGTTAGAGTTCTACATCACTTCCTATATATAGATTTATATGTATCCATTTGAATACACATGTTGAATATATTTTTATATGATAAATCAACTAATGGGGGATTTTGATCCAATCCACCTTTTTTCCATTGAGATGGCTTGTATAATTTCATTGAGTTTTTTAATAGTCCTTTCGGATTGTCCATCAGTTTGGGGGTGATAAGAGGTGCTAAAATCCAATTTAGTACTCAAATAATATAAAAAAATTACCTATAATTTATATCTAAATATTTGATCATGATCGAAGGAGATTGAAAGTGTATCCCCATGTAGCTTCACCACTTCCTTCACTTATATTTTAGAATGATATTAAATTGAGAATTTTTTATAAATATAAATGAAGTGGTAAGTCTTAGTGATTAGATCCACCAAAACCTGTATCAAATTATTTCTTTTAGTTATATTCATTAGAACAGTGAAAAAATTCATAGTTATGTTGTCCCATTTCCATATTTGTATAGTCAATGGCTGCATCATCCCTTTGGACTACTGTCACTCTACTTTTACTTACTAACACACTAAATACCATGAGATATAATCTTCAATATCCTTTATTATATTGTCCCACCATAAGTTCTCTCTAAGTTCATGGTACATCTTGGTACTTCTAGGATGGATAAAGAAATGTGATCTATGTGAATTATCTAATAACACCTTCTTTATATTATGTGATGAAGGAACAAAAATCCCCATTCCAAACCAAATCACACCACTAGTATTGATTTGGAACTCATGTTGATTCCCTTCTTTAATTAGTTTCACCTTATTTTGTAGCTCCAGATCACCCATTTGTGCCTACTTTATCTTCTCTTGGATGGATGGTTGGGATATAATTTGGGAAAGATAATATGTATCCATGTCATTTTGATTTCAAGATACATACTTTGCATATCTAGGAAGATAAGGTCTTTCTCAATACATATCATTGATAGAGTAGCAATTTATTTTATACTAAGAGTATCAAGTACCTTTTTCACATTTCTGAGACGGTAGTGAATATATAAATTGTAGTCCTTGATTAGATCTGAACATATTCTTTGACACATGTTGAGATCCTTTTGTGTGAATATATACTGTAGACTCTTGTGATCAGTATATATCTCACACTTTTCAACATAAAGGTAGTGCCTCAAAATATTTAGTTTGAATATCACAGCTGCTAACTCCAGATCACGAGTCTATTAGTTCTACTCATGAATCTTGAAATATCATGAGGCATATTCTATCACTTTATTATTCTACATGATTACCCAACCCAATAATTTCTTAAAATCATATTTGTATATCATAAAACCTTCTCCACTTGTCGATAGTGTGAGTATAGGTGAAGTAATCTACCTCGTCTTAAGATCCTTAAATCTGTCCTCACATTCTTCTGTCCATACATACTTTAC
Organism: Viscum album; assembly: GCA_963277665.1. NCBI lineage: Eukaryota > Viridiplantae > Streptophyta > Magnoliopsida > Santalales > Viscaceae > Viscum > Viscum album. The sequence goes on along the minus strand of OY728165.1, from coordinate 1,888,586,389 downwards.
CCAATTCTATGTTAACTTAGTTAACATGCTAGAAAATCATGAGAAACTTCTCACAAAACATTTGTGGTACCTAGAGAATCTAAGAAAAATATGAATTTATATGAAACTAGTGGGTCTTGGAAATTCCTCAATTTCAATCGTCTTTGAAGGGTCTATAGAAATTCCCTCACTTATGATCACGTTCCCCAAGAATGAGACTTGTTGTATCCAAAAGTCACACATTATGAATTTAGCGTACATTTTATTCTTCCTAATGTCTCCAGCACAATACTTATATTTTCATAATGTTCCCCATTTCTCTTAGAGTAAATGAGAATATTATAGATAAAAACTACCATTATTTTTTAAATGTAGTCTCTAAAGACACTATTCATAAAATCCATGAAGATTTCAAGGTAATTAATAAGTCATAATGGTGTCACTATGAACTCATAGTTCCCATACCTCGTACAGAAAGCAGTCTTCTGAATACATTCCTTCTTCACCACCAGTTGATGATTTTTAAAATAAATATCCACATTTGAGAAGTAATACACTCCTCATTGTTAATTGAATAAGTTATCAATCCCTAGAAGATGATACTTTTTTTTATGGTGATCTTGTTGAGCTACCGATACTTGATACACAACCGTATTGATCCATCCTTCTTCTTGACAAAGATCACTGGTGCACCCAAAGGTGATACACTAGGGAATATGAACCGTTTGTCCAAATTCTCTTACAACTTCTTCTTTAACTTATCCAGTGGCCATCCTATAGGGGAATTTTGAGATTTCAGTAGCTACGGGTATGAGATCTATTGGGAACTCTACCTCATGATCTGGGGTAAGTCAAAGTATCTATTCAGGAAATAAATCTGTGTATTCCCTAAAAATGGGAATTTTCTCTAGGTTAATACCTTCCTTTGAGTCAACCATTTGGGAAAGGTATACTTCTTTATTGGGTATCAACACCTACACCATTTATGGATTTTCTTAATGAGATCCATGATCTTCTTTGAAATTTTAGAGGAGCATTGGATGATTCAGAATATGAAAAGAGATTTAATTTTCTCAATAGTTAATGTGTTCTCTATATAACGAGAGCTAATACATGCCTAGTATAGCATTGAATTACACCAAAGGAAGTATTATGAGATTTTCTGGAAGAATATTCCCATAGAAGCATATAGGATAAGAGTTTAACACTTAGGCTACAATGATTTCACCACTAGGTGTTTTTTTAAAAATATATCTATCTCAATGTATCAATGATTTGATTAAATTTTTTTATAAAAAATGCATGATATAAAGGAATACGTAGAACCAAAATAAAATAATACTATTTTACATTATTGATCTAATAGAAAGTGTACCTTTTATAACTTCATTTCAACGTTCCACTTCATAATTAGTGATGGCACATGCTTTTTATTTATCCTTTAGATTTGGTGTTTGCTGACGCTAATTAACATCAAGGACCCATGGTTTAGTGCACTGGATTTTATAATTCTCCTTATCCGTACAGTTGAAGCATTGAACCATGGGCAGTGCATTAAGAGGTATCTTCCCTTCCTCCATCATATTGGTTGACTTCTCCGTATTTCTTCAACATTCATGATTTTAGTGGCCTTCTCTTCCACAATTTAAGAATTTACCTATCTCTTCAGGATGATTCCATGATTTTTAATCCCAATTTTTTTACATATGGGTATTTGGATCCTCTTTCCTCCTTTTTCATTTGACCCACCATCTTGAAACTCCATTATTTTCTTCTTATCTCCATAACCACGGGTACAATTATTCAAACGCTATCTCTAATTTGAGAGCACATCAAATCACTTATTCACAAATCCCAAAGTCTTGGATAAATAGATGCTTTATAATGTGTGGTTTTATAACACTAAAGAATATATTTATTTTTCAATCATTACTGATAAAAAAATGGAGGGATATCTTGAAATCCTTATGAATCTGTCCTTGTAAGTCGCGACTAATTCAACTTTTTTTATTCATCTCTAGGAATTATATATCCATCTTTTTTTGAAGAGTTTGAGGGAAATAAATTGTAAGAAATACTTTCGTAATGTCTTCCCACTCCATCTCATCCATTTCATCCTTTGTCTTGGTGTTTATCAACTCCCACCATTGATCATCTTATCTATCTAAATGATTGAAAACCAGAAACACCTTCTCATTTTTAGAACAATGGATCAAAAAAAGATCTTCTCCATTTGGATAAACCATTGTTCCATGAAAAATGGACTATAAGTTTTACTAAACATCGATTGTAATTTCCGAATAAAGGAATAAATGAGTAGTTGTTTCTTCTTAGGTGAGGATGGACATTAAATGTGGTTCGGGTTATTTTTCATAGCCCGAGATGACTAGTTATCAAAAACCATATTTTTTTTAACTCCACCTCCCATAGAATTGGGGATATCATTCGAATAATCATTTCATTGTCCCTGACATGGTTTTTTGTCCTGGTTTCTCCTAGTTCAATTTTTTTTAAAAAATAAATGTTTTGGATATGATATAAGTAAAAAAAGGTGTAATAATTTATACTTTTACATAATTAACACTAAAGGAATATATTATGGGATCCCTATGTTTATCATGTTCTAAAAAATTTCTTATATGACGTTTTACCTATAAATAGACTTTTAATTATTGATTTCACTCTTGTTTTCTATTCATAATTTCTAAATTAACTAAACTATGCTCTGATACCAACTATAAAGACCTTGTTTTTTATTACATGACTATCACATCATTTTTACGATAATTAACTTAATAGAGATAAAAATCCTGGATCAAATGGTTTAGTATCTTGAGAAAATAGGTCTCATAAATAACTAGAAGATAAAAAAATAAAAAAATTATTTAAACTCTTCATCATTATCCCTAAAAGCTAGAATTCTACTTAGTACATGTAATCACCTGAGGATATACATAAAAGAAAGGTGTGAGTTAAAATGCCAATAAAAGAATGAATAAGTGATATAAATAAATATGACATGGGTGAGAATGATCATCATATCATAAGCATAGGATCATCATCAATATCATGAGGGAAACATGTGATAGAGGAATGGAATGTAGCAAAGCATAAAAATAAAAAATCATGTCATAATGGTTAAATACCACACATAGTTGTGAACAATGCTAGCAGTGTATTCCCACATTTCATATGTGCATAATAAAAACATCATCATTGTGAAAACATTTAGAATCATTTTGATGCATATTTCACACTATATCATGATATACATCACAATACATAATGCATTGGAGGACTATATTATTCTGAGCCCACCCATATATTCCACGTAGAACGTATTACAATCATAGTAATGAATTAACCCATGGAAATAAATAAGTTTCATAAGGATTTCATCAATAATGATTTCATGAATAAACTTGGGATTACCAAATGAAAAAGGGAAAAAATATTTGGTATAAGAATCATCATTATCGAGCAGAGAATAAACTGCTAAAGAGGATTCAAATATGTGTTTTGGAAGGAATAATTCATTTGGAAAATCATTTTATTTTTCATAAAATCAAGTATTAAACATATATATACTTAAAAATATAAAATTTAATAATCATGATATTATATTTAAGAAACATTCGAGTAATATTCATACCAAAGATTCCATTAAAGAGGGATAACCTAAGGAAAATGAGTGGGGCTCAAGAATCCTCTTCCCTTTATTCCTTCTTTATTTCTCCACTTTTGTACCACTTAAATAATAAACTTGGAATTATTAAAACATTGATATATAAGTTAATTTTTGTAATTTTTACCACTATTTATTAATTTAATTAATTTTATTATATTCCTTAATTTCCTTGGATTTAGGGTAGTCATTTTGAAATCTTGTTTGACTTAAAAAATTTATTATTTTTCCACGATTTCTCTATTTTGTTAAATATAATTTATACATTAGCACTATTAATTATAGAATAATATAATACATATAATCACATGTTTATATATTAAGTATATTTCATAATATCCATACATGATTATGGATATATGTTTTGACATGGAAATGTCTTCATAGGTGGTTAACCAACCTTTGATGAGATATTGTTGGGAGAGTAGGAAAGAGAATTTTGAAATTTAGATATATAGTAATTATGATACATATAGTAGGATAACATCATTAATATAATTTTAACATAATGAATAATTAATAGTATATGGATTTTTTTTGAAATGGTTGGAGATAAAAATAAAAATAAAAATAATAATAAGAAATAAAAAGTAGAAGAGTTGATCAAAACTTACTTAATCCTCGGTGTAAATTCTCTTATACACCGCTACAAATCCCTTAATGTTTTGAGTTGGTTTACTCCATAACCTCCATAGGTATTATAAGAGACTTCAGAGGGATTATTTTAGTAGAGTATTATATTTTTTAAGAGAGTTATGATTGATTTTTCAAGGGGAGGGGAGGGGTTATTTATACTTGAGGAGAGGGGTATTTTTCCAATAAAATATTGAATAAAATATTATATCAAAGTTAAAATATGTAATGGTGATTTTTTGAAAATAAAAATCATATATAAATATAATATAATGGGTTGAAGACTTTAAATACCATTTATAATTCTAATTCATTAGTTTATTAAAAAGGGAATTGGGAAAAAACATTGTTATTTTAAGGAATCACTTTTGACTTTAGGTTTTGGAACGTTCCTTTTTTAGGTTTGGAAATTAAGTTTAATATATTTTCATGAATTATTTTAGAAATAAAATTTATCATGGAACATTATATAAAGTATTAGGTATTTTTTAAACCATGAATGATGAAATTTAAGAAACACTGGTTATGTGAAAAAATGTATTTCTACTATTCACTCGAAAATTAAAGTATTTTAAAAAAATTACCAAAAATTAATCCTTGAAAAAATTCAATGTGCGGATTTCAAAAATGATATTCATTTTATTAAAATAATTTTATAAAATAGGTAATTTTAATTTTTAATATAAAACTAATGTATTTTTATAAAATAATTTAAAATACAGTTTATTAAAAATGTGGTAATATTTTCATTGAGTTTTTAAATCATGGTATTGATTTTTCAGCATTATAATATTTATGTTTAATTATATTAATCATGATAATGTTATTTATTTTATATTTTATTATTTTGTGGTGAAATTACTATTCCAACAGTCAGGTTAGTATTCCTAACAGTCAGGTTACTATTCCAGCAATCACATTATTATTCCAAGGGTCACCTTACCTCCTAAAAATACCACTTTGTTATTTCACTAAACATTAATCCCAATTTCTCTCAATGTTATATATTTACATTTTCTAAGATGTTTATTGGTTTACTAATATTTTGTTGCTTCTCTATAATGTTGGTAATAGGGGAGATGATTCTTGTATATTAGGACGATCGATATTTTACCATTTTAGCTTTTCTATTTTCTGTTTTTTTGTTTAATTGTAATGTTTTGAATTTTAATTGGTTTCATTTCTAATTAATGTAAGTGTATTTATTAAATAAATAAGTTTTTTTTCAGTTTATTTATATGTATAATACTATATAGTATATTATAACACTCATTTATTTCAGGATAAAAATATAATTTATAACCTCTAGGTTATTACAATCCTAATCCAATAGTTATAGAATTTTGATGTTGGTGAATAATGATGTTATAAGAGAAGATGAAACCAAACGTAGTCAATGCCAGGTGATCAGTTCTTAAATAAAAAAAATATTAGCATAATTTTATTGTTATTTTGGGAAAATTCATGGAAAGATGAAATAAGTATTTGTGGGGAAATTTTACACCGAAAATAAAGATTCCCTAATCAATAATACTGCATGAATGAATATATTTATATATATTTTAGATACATGTGAACATAATGAATATAAATAGTAAAAATTAAAATATTATTGGTAGGTTATAAGGAATAATTTGTGATAGTTACTACATATTTCACATAGTTATAGAAAGAGAAATAGTTTATAAGGGAGATTCAACATTTAGAGTCTTAAACCATTAATTTAGAAATCTATAAAAGAATGGATAGTAATTCTAATGTTTTGAATTAACGAGATTCATTTTAATTAAAAATAATGAATTCACATTGTTACTATCAATATAAGGAAGTGAGAAAGAAGTAAGATAAGTAACCAACATTGTAACTTATATTCATCATATATAATTCTAGATAGTCAATGGCTATTGTGTGTGATATGATATTGTACAAAGATAATATTATCATTTTAATATTGATGAAATAAGAGTGTAATCCAACACACCATCTAAACCGATAGAAATTATAGTTGTCAAAGTTAATAATAAAAGAGAGATCCAGTTTTGTATTGTTCTTCACTGAAGTAGTAGAAGAACACAATAAATGGAAAGAAGAAGTGGGGTCTTATATGAATTTAAGTTTACCTAAACATATGAGGAAAAGAAGAATCATTTCTTATTTTCTATTTTGAAGAAATAGGAGGAGTTTTTTCTGTAAATGTGCACAAAAAAGAAGGAAATGTTCTTTTATACTACTATGCAAGTGAAATAAGAAGAATAAGACCCTACTAAGAAATTAACTACTTATATAAGTCTAAATTAGTGAAAAAACTTTTAGTTTTTTCCCAAACTATTATCATTGTAATGTGAAGGACTCACTTGTGGGTGGGATGAACTGAAACATTATTAAGAGACTCGAAAACATGTTTTTATGGATAATACCTTTTCTCTTATATCTCACAGATTGATACAAGTGTGTCATGTGATCATGAAGTAATATATATCACATTAAGTACTAGCCTTCTCACATTGATTAGTAATCCTTATACATCATTTTTATTCATAGATGGGTGTGTTTAGTTGTGTTTCATGAAAAAGAAAAGGTGATAATATTGAATGTGATATCCATTCATCATAACCCATATTAGATGTAAAACCAGAAAAAAGGGAAATTTTTTAAATTGGATTTAAAGTCACCAACACTTATTCAAACCCCACTCTCGATGTTGAGAACCTTGCTAACTAATCCCCTCAGATCCTACTCCTTAGTAACGATTTTTTTATCCCATTCCATAGATATTTTCACTATAATAAAAAAATCACTGTGGGTAGGAATGTATCATGCTTCACTTATATTATATAAATATCTCTCTAATTATAATCCTTTTAATAGATCCCCCAGTTATAGTGGTAAAAAACAACACTAGATGAGCAATATCTATAACATATTTGAGTTTCTCCATAAACAAAAACAATCTTCATATTCAAGCCAATGGTTATATTCTATAAAGATATATCATATCTATTTTAGAATAATGACTACAAATGTACCAAATAAGAGAAGATACTAGTTATAGTCGGTCCTTTCTTGCTGTATTCAGAGCCTAGATTTTTTTTTTATTTTCAATCACTAAATTCTTGTGAATAACAGGTTTCTCAAATCTCTCTAGCACAATAGATTCATAATTAGTGTCTTATTGTTCTCAAATATTCATATATCTATCTTCATACTATCATCTATAGAGAGTTGACATTTTTTTTACATTACTATTACATCATTTTAAAGATAAAAAAATATAATAGTGTTACAAAACCAGGATCCAAAGGTTTGGTGTATTGAAAAAATTAGGACCAAACATAACATTTACATAATAAAACATAAAATTCATTTAATTCCTTCTTATCTAGATTCTTATTGGCCCTCAGGTACTCCTTAGTATAAGTATTCACCTAAAGATATACATCAAATAAAGGGGTGAGCTAAAATCCCAATAAGAGGATAGATAACAACAAGGATCAAAATAACATGGCTGAGAATAATCATCATCATCATAAAATAAGTATGGTATCATAATCATAATCATGATAAGAATTATTTGATAAAGTTATGGAATGTTTCAATACATATAAAATGAAACATCATGTCTTAGTGGTCAAATACCATACATTGTTGTAAAAAAAGCTAGCGTCATGATCACACAAGACATATGTGCATAGTCATAACATCTTAATTGTAAAAAATATAGAACCATGTTTATGAATATTTCAAATTATCTCATGAGATAAAACTCATTGACCAATTCATTAGAGCACTATATAATTCTGGGTACACCAGCCACAATATAACATTTACATAATCAGACATAACAAATATAACATATATTGATATTAGACGTAAAATAAACCATGGAAAGGAATGGGTTTAATTTAAAAAAAAATACATTCATGAAAACACATTAATATTCCCAAATGGTAATACAATATTTGTATAAGAATCATCAATCTTGAGGGTAGAAGAAACAATCTCAAGAGAAATAAACATATGTTTTCCGAAAGAAGAGTTCTTCTGGAAAATAATTTTATTTTTCATAAAACTAGACTAAAAACAATTATATCCTAGAAAAGAAAAATTATGAACAATTAAATTTTATTTTAGGAGTATTTAATTCACATGCACACTGAATTTTTTCATGAAAGATGAATATCCCAAAGAAAGGAAATTGGGTTCAATAATCCCCTTACCTTATGTCCAAATTCTTTCATCCCTTTAATATTTTAGTTAATAAAATTAGACTCATTAATTATAAAATCTATAACCTATTCTAAATTTATTTTATTGATAATAACTTTATTAATTATATTTATGGCTATTATGATGATTTTTAGAGTTTAATTTCATCATTCGAGAGTGTTCGTTTTGTCAGTTTTCTTGATCAGTTCACTTGAATACTTGTATGGTAGATCATGTAAAATGAGAATAATTATCAAGAATTAAAATTATATCTTATTAATTAACTTAAAAGAGTATAATTTATCTTATAAAATATTATTTTTCCATATATGAGGATGATTCATCATATAAAATATTATTAATAATTATTTATATTAATTTTGGTGGATTTCGATCACAACGAACTCGTTTAAATTTATTATTTAATATTATATATATCTATCAGTTACAAAAAACAAAATGGTTATAACATATATTTTAATTTTTTTAACCATTATAATGGTTTTATGACCAACTTTGAAGGTGGTAATTGAAAATGAAACTTTTCGTTCTCGAAGGCAATAAAACAACATCTTATGGACGATGTTTTCATTTTTAGATTAAAAGAGAGTGGAGAAGAGGTTTGATGATTGATTATTCCATTAAAATAATAACATTAAATTATATATAAGATAGTAGATTTAAAATTCTAGTTTTATTATGGTTGGTGAGGATAGAATAAGGAAAAAAATAAAATTGAAAATAAATTAAAAGAAATCAGAAGAGGATTTTACCTCTTGAACTTCTTCTCCTTGAGAACCTCCTTAAGAAAATTAGATTTTTGCCTTTTGTTGAGACAAAAGGCTCATTGAAATTGGGATGAGTCTTGGGAAGTGAATTGGAAAAAATATGGACATGATTTAAATCTTGGAAGGTTTGAGGAGAAGAGAAGGTGAGGGGTGGTATTTGTAGTGGAGGAGAGTAGTGTTTTTTGATTATTCTATTTATTTGTTTATTATTTTGGATCAAGACTGTGAATAGTTTTAGGCTTATCACTAAAAATGTTAAATAATTATGGATATTGTAATTTTATTTTTCTTAAATATTACATACATCAACAATGAATAAAAATTCAAGTATTTAGCTTATTTTGTAAATTATCGCATGTCACTATTCACAAAAAATTCAACTATTTTAGAAAAATTCAAAAAATTCACCCTAAAAATTTATTTTTGTGAAAAATTAAAAAATGAACTTGATTTTACGAATATAAGTTTCTAAATATGAGAAATTAAACATTTAATTAAAATAATCATTTTTTCAAAAAACATCGATTTTAATATTATAATCGATTTTATAATACTTTGAAAAATTAACTAAGGACTCCTAAAATTATCTTATAATCATAAGAAATCAGAATATTAATTTTTGTATACATTTTATGAAAATTAAATTTCTTTTAAATTATTATATTAATTATAAAATGGTAATTAAATATTTATTCTTTAAAAAATTCCAATACTTAATTTATTATTTTTAAAACCTTTATTCACTTATACCATGATAAAAATATATCACATTTTCATTTAAATGATTCCTAAATTTTATTTATACTTTCATAGGTGAGGTTACTATTCAATTGGCCAAATTACTATTCCAAATCGTCATTTTACTATTCTAAGAGTCAAGTTACTATTCCATCATTATAAGTTCCATAATTTATAAAAATACCTTTTATTTAATTCATTATTAATTTATAAGGTTTGTATTGTGTTATCTATGTGATATTATGTTATTTTAGCATTATAAAATTATTATAAGAAGAGATCTGCCATTGATAAAAGTTTAGAACATTACATTTTCCCCCCCTTTTAACCTTTCCCCTCAAAATTTCATTTTACAAAAACAGGTGAGGGTATTTATTCTCCATTACTTCCTCTAGTTCCACTGTTACCTCTTCACACTTATGGTTCCACCATATTAATTTGACTGGGTGAGTAGTCTTATTGCATAAAACTTTATCTTTATTGTCCAAGATATTCACTGGTTTATCCTCATAAGAGAGATCATTTTCCAATTATACTAACTCTGAATTTAGTACATCTAAAGGATCTAGTATGCACTTCCTCAAGAGGGATACATGGAATACACTGTGTAATTGAGACATGGTAGGGGGAATTGTTAGTCAATATGCCACAACTCTGACATGGTTAAGAATATTGAAGGGGTCGATGTTCCTAAGACTCAAATTTATTTTCTTCCCAAAACTCATGATCTGATTACATGATGATATGGAGAGGAATACCATGCCTCTAACTTCAAACTCTAGGTCACATCGATGATTGTTTTCATAGATCATCTATCATATTTGGGTTGACTTGTTGTGCTGTTTAATGGTTTTCTCCATCTCTACCATTTCTTAGACCATTTTAGATTCTAGTAGCTTAAATTCACTAACTTCATCCCATAATTTAAGTTTTCTCTATATTTTCCCATAATGGACTTCATATGGAGCCATTTGGATGCTTGAGTGGACATTTTCTTGTAAGATAAATCGACCAGAGGTAGATGTTGGTCCCATCCTCATTTTAAGTCCATTGAAAATTCTCATAACATGTATTATAGTGTATGAATAATACACTTAGATTTTCTATCAGTTTGAGGATGATAAGTCATACTAAAGTTCAGTTCAGTGTTTAGATCATGTTAGAGACATTTCTAGTACTTGGAGGTGAATCTTAGACCTCGATCAGATACAATTGATAGTGGTAGTCCATACAACCTTACCAATCCTATGATATATATTTTTTCATGTTGATTCAGTGATAAATCCTCTTTAATTTTATAAAGTGAGATAACTTTATAAGACAACCCACAAAAACTGATATATCATTATTTCCTATGGATATCTTTTGATGTTTAGTGACAAAGTCCATGTTGATATTTTACCATTTCCATGTTGTTATGGGTAATGGTGGCATCATCCACTAATAATTTTTTCCTTTTATCATTCAATTTCTGAAATACAAAGCTCTTTGATGTATATTCAGCGATCTCTATCTTCATATTGTCCTAACAATAGTTCTCTTAGAGATATTGATACATCTTTGTGCTCCCTGGGTAAATAGAGAAGTTTATGTTATGTGCGTTCTATTATATCCGTTTTCTATCTTGTTATTGTAAAGTACACATAGTCGGGACTCAAATATTATGAATCCTTCCTTCTCAATTTTGAACTCTAAGGATTTCCCCTTTCAAAAATCTTTCACCTTCTTCTAAATTTACACATCATTTCATTGAGAATCCTTTATTTTCTCCATAAGGGATAGTTGAGAAATCATTTGATAAAGGATTGATGATGTTCCTTCCTTAATGATTCCAATGTACATCCTTTAAAAACCTAATAATATTGGTTCCTTATTAGTTATCATCATTGATAATATTGTAGTATCCTTTCTACAACAAGAATCTGCCACTTTATTTTCCTTACCAGGGTGGTAGTGGATTGAGAAATCATAATCCTTATCTCTAACTATCTTCACTAATGCATATTAATCTTCTTATATTTGAATATATATTTTAGGTTCTTATTATCAGTATATATCTCATACTTCTCATCATATCAATTATCCCACTATATTTTCAACATGAAGATTACAGCTGCCAACTCTTGATCATGCATAGGATAGTTTTTATTATGAATTTTTAAATTCCTTGAGGTTTAGGATATCCGTTTATCATTTTTCATTAGTACACAACCTAATACAATCTTTGAAGCATCATTTAATACCATAAAGAGTTCCCCACTTATCGAATGTGTGACTACTGGTGTAGTGACAAGTTTATCTTTCAAATCTCTAAATAAGTCCTCACATTCACTGGATCCGATGTTTTTATCCCTTTCTATTCAGCTTGGTTAGTGGGTTTGGAAGTCATGAGAAGTTCTCCATAAATCACCAGTAATACCCAACTATACCAAGAGAACTACAAATCTACATTAGAAATATTGGCCTAGGACACTCTTTTTTTCCTTTGTCTTGGAAGGGTCTACAAATATTCCTTTACTGGTGATAACAATCCCCACGAATGATAGTTTCTCTATACATAAATCACATTTACTATACTTTTCATATAGCTTCTCCCTTGGCAAGGTCATTAGCACTGTATTCAAATTCTCCTCATGTTCCTCCTTACTCTTAGAGTATATCTGAATATCATCGATCAAGGATTCCACAAATTTGATGAGGTAATATCTAAATACTCTATTCATTAATTCCCTGAATATTTCTGGAGAATTAATGATTCCAAAAAGCATCACTATGAAATCATAATGTTCTCAAATCAGTTGAAATGTAATATTGGAACTATATTCCTTCCTCACCTTTAATTTGTGATATCCCAGCTGAAGGTATGCCTTAGTGAAGTACTTAGATCCTTGTAGTTGATCAAATAAGTCATCTATATGTGGAAGGGGATACTTTTTCTTAAACTTGATTTTTCTTATCTCATAGTAATCAATGTAGATACACATTGATCCATCATTCTTTTTTATGAATAGAACTGTCACACCCCATGGTGAAGCACTCGGTTGTATGAAACCCTTGTCTAGATTCTCTTTTAACTGCTTCTTCAATTCTTCTAACTCAATGGTGGCCATTCTATAAGGTGTCTTTGATATAGTTAGAGATATAGGAGTAAGTTCAATAGATAACTCAACCTATTAGTTAAGAGGATTTCCCAAAAATTCTTCAGGGAACACATCAGTGTAGTCCCTCACAATGGGCATGTCCTCGATCATGATTCTATATTTTTTATAAATCATTTGTTCAAGATATGGTTTCTCATAATACAGTTGTATCTATACTTGAGACGATGATTCTAAATGATATTTATCCTCATCCTTAAAATTGTACAAAATTGGAGGATACCTCGGGATGTGAAGAGTGATCTCTATTTCCTAACAGTTGATGTTGTATTTTAATAAAGATAGTCAATCCATGCCAAATATAACATCAAACTCCCAAAAGTAAGAATGAAAAGATTTGTGGGAGGTTTAGTACACAAACATTAACCAAGGAGGAGTTATATACTTTAGATGCAATAATTTACCTATTTTCTACTCTCATAGATAACTCAACCTCCATATTTTGATGAGGTGTTTGAATAGTTCTACTAAAATTTAAAGATATGAAAGAATGTGTATAACTAGAATCAAATAATAAGTTTTCCATTCTCGAATGAATAACCGGTATACCTATTACTACATAATTTTTAGGCTCCACCTCAGTAGTAGTTATGAGATAATATTTTCTTTTTTTCATTTGGATTTAGTGGCTACTAATTCTGATTACCCTCATGGATTATAGGTTTAGTGCACTGGATTGCATTTTTCCCTTGCTCCCTAGAGTTGAAGAGTTGAACCATGGGTGGATCTCTCATTTCCTCCACCACATTTTCCAACTTTCTCATGTCTCTTCGACATTTATGAGCATGGAGGAATTTACCACCACACATAAATTATTTCCCTACGCCTTTGAGTAAATTCCCATGATGGTTTTTCCCACATTTTTTACATGTGAGTGGTTGATTTTTCTTTCCACATTTTTCATTAGATCCATCTGCTTGAAATTCTATCTTTAGTTTTTATCTCTATATCCATGATACCATTCTCTAAAATCCATATCCAATCATATAAAAAAACTTCTTGATAACTTTCAATGTCTCTAATAGCTATAGATTTTTGAAGGTGTGTTTTCGAACCACTAATGAATTTATCTATTTTTCTATCATTTTTGATAACAAAAATCCATGGAGTACCTTGAGAACCTTGTGAAATTTTATTCTTATGTCATGATAGATTCACCTTCCCTTTTCTTAATCTATAATAATTCTCTCTCTATCTTTGTATGAATATTTCAAGGGAAATACTTGTTAATAAATATTTTCTTAAAGGCTTCACACTCCATATATTCAATTTCTTCCTTTGGAAGTGTTCTTAATAAATTCCCATAATTGATCATTCTATCCATCTTAATGAAAAATGTCCATAATCAACTTCTCTATCTCAAAAAAATTAAGCACAAAAAAATATATTTTCTATTGAGTTGACAAATTATTCTGAAACTAATGGGTTAAAAGATCAACTAAACATCAGTGGTCATTTCCATATAAATGACTCAATAAACAGCTTCTTCCACTTCAGTGAAGGAGTATGTTCTATATTATTCTGGTTATTTTTCATAGCTTGAGATAGTTGGGTAATAATATCCATGAAATTTTTAACTCCACCTCCCAAGGAATTTGGGATTTCATTTGAGAATTATCTACATTTTCTCTCACAAAAATTGTTTTCGGGGTTTCTTTTGGTTCCCACCATTTTCTAAAATAGAATAGGTTTAAAAAAACATAAGTCAACAAGCCATGAATGAATAATTAATTATTTTGTGAAATTAACTCTAATATAATATCGTGTGGGAAATATATGTTTATAATTTTTCTAAAACAAATATTATCAAGTGATTAAATATATTTAGTCTTATACTAAGGGTTTTAAATAACGCTCTATACTTCTAATTCCAAAATTTACTATATCATGTTCTGATACCAATTACAGAAACCGAACTTTTTATTACATTACTATTACATCATTTTGAATATAAACAATACAAAAATTATATAAAACTAGGATCTAATGGTTTAATGTCATGGGAAAATTAGGACCAAATATAATATTTACATAAGAAAACATAAAAATTATTTAACTACTTATTCTATAGCTTCTTAGTGTCTCTCATATACTCTTTATTATAAGTAGTCACCTGAGTATATACATCAAAGAAATTGGTGAGTTAAAATCCCAGTAAGAGGATAAATAACAATATGGATCAAAATAACATGGGTGATCATAATCATCATCATAATTACATAAATATGGTATCATCATCATAATCCTGATAATAATCATTATATAAAGGAATGTAATGTCGAAATTCATAAAAATGAAACATAATGTCTTAGTGGTCAAATATCACAGAGAGTTTTGAAAAAATCTAGCATCATGTTCACTGATAAAATATGTGAATAATCATAACATCATAATTTTAAAAAAATATAGAATCATGTTCATGCATATTTCACATTATCTCATGATATACATCACACTTTCCAATGCATTAGATCCTTATATAATTCTGGGCACACCTTTCACAACATAAAATTTACATAATCATGCATGCCGCATAAAACATATATCAATGTCAGACATAATATAAACTATGGAAACAAATGAGTTTCATTTCATAAATCATACCTTCATGAAAAAACATTAGGGTTATAAAAAGGGAATATTATACCAATATATGAATCATCAATCTTGAATGAAGATGAAATAATCTTAATAGAAGTAGAAGATGCATTTTTAGAAAGAAGAGTTCTTTGGGAAAATCTTTGTATTTTTCATAAAACTCGAATATAAACATGTATATCCCAAAATATAAACTATATTAATAATGAAATTATATTTTATTATTATTAAATGAAAATCCACACTAAAATTTTGCACAAAAGAGGAATAACCCAAAGAAAAGAAATTGGGTTCGAGAATACCCTTACCTTATGTCCGAATAGTTTATTATATTTAATATCATGGATAAACAAATTAGATTATTTAATTAATAAATAATTAACCAATTATGCATGAATTTTATTTATTATAACTTTTTAAGTTAATTTATAGATATTATGATGAGATATAGAGTTTAATTTCATCTTTCTAGAGTGTTCCTTTTATTGGTTTTTATGATCGGTTCACTTGTATACATGTGTGGAAGATCATGTAAAATGAGAGTAATTGTTCAGAATTGAAATTATATTTTATTTTTGAACTTCAATGAGTTTAATTGGTCTTATATATTACATTTTTTCATATAAGAGGATGATTAATTAGATAAAATGGTAATGATAATTGTTTAGATTAAATTTGGCGGTTTTCGACCACAATGAACTCGTTTTATTTTATTATTTAGTATTATATATATATGTTAGTTCTAGAACATAAAAAAGGTTATAATATAAAATTTTAAATCTATTTCACCCATCATAATGGTTTTATTACCATAATTTATGGTGGTAATTGAAAAATGAAAACTTATCATCTTCAAAGGCAATAAATAAACACCTCACAGATGGCGTTTTCATTTTTAGAATAAAAGGAAGAGGAGAAGAGGTTTATTGATTGATTATTCCATTAACATAATAATATTATATTATATGTAAGATAATAAAGTTATAATTATAATTTTGTTGGAGTATGTGGGGAGAGAATAATAAAATAAAATAAATTGAAAATAAAATAAAAGAAAACAAAAGAGGATTTTACCTCTTCAATTCGTCTCCTTGAGAACCTCCTTAAGGGAATTGAATTTGGTATTATTTTGAGAAAAAATAATTATATACATGGGTAATATAATTGGGATGTATATTTGGAATAATTTGGATTATCTTCAAATCTTGGAAGTTGTGAGGAGAAGAGGTGGAAATTGGTCGTATTTACAAGGGAGGAGATGAGTGTTTTTTGATTATTTTATTCATTAGTTTATTATTTTGTTTCAAGACTGTGAATATTTTGAACCATATAACTAAATATATTAAATAATTAAGTTTATTTCTAGATTATGGTTATTACGTCATCCATACATCAAAAATTACTAAAATTCATGTATTTAGTTTATTTCATAATTGATCATATTTCACTATTCACTAAAAATTCCACTTTTTTAGGAAAATCCCAAAAACTCAACCTAACCATTTTTTGACATCCATAATTAAAACATGAAGATATTTTTTTTGAAAATAATTTTATAAACATAATAAATTTATTTTTTAATTAAAATCATCATTTATTTAAAAAATACTGATTTTAATATTTTAATCGATTTTACAACACTTTGAAAAATTAACTAAGATCTCATAAAATTATATTATAATAATAAGAAAAAAATATTAATTTATGAATACATTTTTTGAAAAATAATTTTTCTATTAAATAATTTTATTAATTATAAAATTTTAATGAAATATTTATGAATTATAAAAATACTAACACTTAATTTATCATTTTTAAAGAATTTATTTACCTATACCATGATATCAATATATCATAAATTCATTAAAAATATGTATAAATTTTATTTATACTTTCATAGGTGAGGTTACTATTCTATTTTCCAAATTATTATTCTTAATGGCCAGCTTACTATTACAATGGTCAGGTTACTATTCCATCGGTATAGGTTCCTTAATTTCTAGAAATACCTTTTATTTAATTCGTTATTAATTTATAAAGTTTTAATTGTGTTATCTATGTGAAATTATGTTATTTATACTTTTTGATATTATTATAATAATGTAATTTCCATTGAATTTTTTTAGGTCATTACAATCTTCCTTTTTTTTCACCTTAATATCTTTTCTCTCTTTGATAAACCTTCCTATTCAACCAACCAAATTTAATTTACTAGTCTTTTCAATATACCATAAATTGAAATATTACATTTATCGAGCCTACCAGAAGAAATAATAATGATCATATCACCATTTTACCTCCCACAATCTTTCATGCACTTCCCACCAAAACTCTCATGTGAATCAATCTCTCACATATTCATGATAATTTCCAAAAAATACCAATTTATTAATTCCATAAAAAGGTGAATTCTTCGCAAAATTGGACCATAAATAGTTCAACACAAATTTATCCATATTTTGGCATGAAC
Source organism: Viscum album (assembly GCA_963277665.1). NCBI lineage: Eukaryota > Viridiplantae > Streptophyta > Magnoliopsida > Santalales > Viscaceae > Viscum > Viscum album. Next base: position 1,888,568,134 of record OY728165.1, on the reverse strand, counting down.
TTTTCTTATGATACCCAATAAAACCCAACATTCAATAATAAAATAAAATAAAAAAATTAAAGAACAACCCTTGAAATAATTTATTGCGGCAAACATTTTTCCTTCACAACGTGAGGTCAATCCAAAATTCCATATTAATATTTATTTAAACTCCTAAATAAATCTATTAAAAACTTTCTAAAACCCTAAAAATTATCGCAAAAACATTAATATTATTTAAAACATTTACGAACAACCCATTCATTACCCCATATGTTTCATAATTATTTATTAGAATAAATATGTTTTCAGATCAATAAATTCACTCAAAAATGACGTCACTTCACAAAACAATTCCTCCATAAATAATTCTTGAGTAAAAACATGAATTTTTATATTTAATTCATGGAATATTATCTTATTAATCTACTAATTTAAATCTTATATCAAAATATTTATTCTAGAACTCTAGAATTATTCAGTAACTAACCATCTTCAATTTTTTTTATTAAGTCACAGATCATTATGGTTTTCAAAAATGACCCTTACGATCTATTGAATGAACCTCACAGTCTAAGAATTAATTATTATGTATCTTTAAATTCATCCTAAAATTTTCATGCATTTTTCATTTTTTCAACTCAAGATCCAACATGATAGTTATGTAGACTAAAATTATCTTTACACAGTTACCAATAATTCTTATGATGTTTCTAGGAATCCTTTCAAAGTCTAGGATTTTAGATTTTCTCAAACATCATAAAAAAATTATCTTTATAAACTCACTAATAATCCATAAAATATATTAAAAGATCCTTATGAACTCAATCAATTATTCTTATACAGTTTGTAAATGATACTTATAAAGACACTTAGTATCCTTATGATGTTTGAATATTATTATTACACAGAGACCCAACATCATTAAAAATTCAACCCTTTTTCCATTTTATAACATCCATTACAAAAATGATCCCAAATTAGATGAAAATTATTCATTCATAGTATATGTTACTTCAAGGAATATTCCATTTTTTAATTTTTCTACTTGTTATTGATCCTTACAAAGCCCGAATGATCCTTACAAACCCATCCATTTTTCATTTTTCATACTCAATTAATTAATTCCATAATTCATAATATTATTATATAATTACTTAAAATAAAATCAATAATATTAAAATAATATAAAAAAATTCCAAATAGGTTCAATAATTTCTCAGTAACCTCTACTAATTCACAAGAAAATTTGAAAAAAATACAACCATTCATCAATTTTAAAGGTCACTTATCCTTCCACCCTGATCACTTTATTTCCCAATATTTTATGATATTCATAAGAGTCAAATACCTTTATCAAAATATTTTAGACACATCTTAAATTTTACTCATAACTTCAAAATTCATGGATAACTAAATCTATTTGAAATAATGTTTCCAACTTGAGTAAAATCTATCAATTTTACTTTCATGGTGTCAAACAAAATTTTGTGTATACCTTGAAAATATGGTAATATTTTCTTCATAAGTATAAACTAGGACATATTCAATTTTCTTGAACTCTATAAATCAATTTTCCATTCTATACCGATGTACTTTGGTAAAATATTTTTCCAAAAAAAGTTCTTTAAATACCTTCAATTTCGTGGTATCAATCTCAGTATTTTCCATGGTATTTATAATTATATAATAATAGTGATAAAATTAACTATAAAGATAATAAAATAAAATACCTACCTTATAATTCTATAAAAAACTAAATACATTCAATATATTCTCAAAATATTCTATTTAACCTATAATTATCACAAGGTTTGAGGATCTACCCAATGTTAGAGAATTTTGTTTCATGAAATGATCCAATATTGATATATTACCTTTTAGAGAATTTTATTCATCCCTTGCATGAGTACAACCATTTATAGCTTGCGTTAATTGATTTAACACTTCCATAAAATTCTCAGCTCAAACCTCAACCATTTTAGATTGATGATCCATAAGGGTATTTCCCCTTGTTTCCTTTGTACTTCATTTACCCTGTTAACTCTACATAAAACCATTCTAAAATACTCATATATTAGATGAATCAACTTATAAACAATCAGGATAATAAATAATTTTCAAATGGTAATATAACTATGGCATAATGTTTTATCCCCACAAAAACTTATTTCAAATATTTAAATTGTATCTACTTTGTTTCCATACCAACATCTTATCCTCTAAGATCATCTAAACGATACTCTTATACCACCTATAGTAGGTTGAACATAATCAATATATAATTAAATTATTTATAGAAAATAATGATTTACTTACTTTTCCATAACCATTAAGGTTCATATTTTTAGTTTATTTAGAAACCAATTACATCATAATAAACACACCTTCACATAGTGTATATTTTTTACACAAAGAAATTCTTAAAATAAAATACTTGAGAAATTTAAGAAAAATCTCTAAAAATGATCTTAAAATTCGTTATTATTATTAAAAATCCTCAAACCCTCTGAAATAATTTGAAAACATGGGGTGAGAATATAAAGCTAAGTAAGGGGAACAAAAATAAAGTAAACCTATTAGTTTTTTGAAGTATGTGAACACTCATGAAAAGTTTAACCTTTTAATAACAAAATTTTATCTCATAAAGACCCATAAACGCACATAAAATTAACATTTTTTTCCAAATAATTCTATAGAGTATTATCATAATTAGGAATAAAGGTGAAAGTATAATCACGAATAACCAATTTGGTTATTTCCAATATATTTTCTCTTGGGAGAAAATTATTACATAATGCATTGGAGGACTATATCAAACACACACAACATCATATATAATTTCTAATAACCATAACATGAATAAAACACATAAAATTTTTCATTTCAAACTAAAACTATCAAAAGATTATATTTTGAACTAAAATAAAAAAAATCAGTTATCCCATAAAAATAAGAAGAAATACCATTTACATTTTTGATAACTTTTATTTCAAAGGAAATATTTTTATATAGTAATGAGAATAGAAATTACTTTTAAAATACAAAAAAACATATTGTGTAATATTTTTCAAGAAATAATAAGAAGATAGATGTAAATGTGATAATTTGGAAGGCTATTAAAAATATATTACTTTTACAATTTTTTAATGAATAGAGAAGGACCAATGACAAAAATGGGAATATAGACTCCTTTAATTATTTTTCAAATAAATTAAATGAAAATAGAAAATTAAATTAAGAAATAAAATAAGTATAGATAAAATAATAAATAACATAAAATAAATAATATGAACATGGAGGAGAAAGATTTGAGTGGAAGAACTCAAATTATTTAAAGTAAACGTTTGAAAGAAAAAATTCTCACTATGAGTCCCAAATCACATTGTAAATACTGTAACCTCATAAATAATAAGATAATATTAATTATTTAATTTATTAAAAGCCTTTTTCATATTCATTATTATTATTATTTTATTTATATTATTTATCATGTTTCATTCATTTACCATATTAGAATTGTTTACATTGGTTGTTTCGTGATCCTTCGGTTCATAACCTAAAAAAATATTGTTGTATAATGGTATTAATAAAAGATCTATGTACATGGGTTATGTAATCCCGAAAAGTGTCATGGTATTCTCTTCATTACATTACAAAATAAATTTAGTTTAATAGTTTATGAAATAGTCACAATTGAGAGAATCTTCATGGAAATGGTTTTTTTCGACGATTAAAAAAATGTCTATGCGTGTTTACCTTTAATTTCATTATTATGATGGATACCTTAACATTATAGGGTAATAATCATAAAATTACTTAAAAATAGATTTTATATTCAATCATGACAATAATTTTTAATAATATCCATGAAATACACAAGTTTATTGAAACACCGTTGTTTACTTCGATAACATAAAACCAACACGGTGTATGATATTTTTCAAAAGGTATTAAAATAAGGAAAATCTAATTTATATTTGAGTTTCAAAAAAAAAATTATCTTATAAAATAAAAATTTAGGTTTACTTTTAAATATTATTTATGTTATTGAATAGAGTAAGAGGAGAATTAAATGAAAAGATATCATTTTCATAGAACCCATATTTTGGCACAATAAGAGTTTATGGAAAAGAGTTTGGTGAGAGGTAATCGATGATATATAATCATTAAAGGATAAAAATATTCCAATACCATGGGAATACAGATAAGAAGAAAAATAAGATAACTTTTAAACTAATTTCAATGTAATGAATCATAAATGAGAAATGAGAAACAAGCTTGCAAACCCTTACATTTCTCATCAAACTACCTCATTTGGATTGAGTTTAATTCCTTTATAGAAAATACAATTGTAAAGGATAGAGCCTTTTGAAAGTGAAAAGTGAATTTTAGTGATGGATTTGGGTAGAATATGGGGGAAATCATAACTTTATATGTGTTTTGGAAAATGCCCGATAGAAAAGACAGCAAAATGAACCAAAGTACCAAAATAAAACAACTAATCCCCTATTTCCTTCTATCCATACATGAATAGTTCAACAACATTTTCATCCCCACCATTTCCACCTCATCCTATTGAATTTTTTGTTTTCCATTTTTTACATCCACCGACCGTTCGCATCACTGCTACACCCTAAGGGAACTCCCTTCATCTAGTCAACCACATTAGGGATATCCATAATCCCCCACACCAATAGGTCTAAAGTTTCTTCAAAATATAGCCTAAAGTTCCAATATGAGATGGAGGAGAGGACTACAGGTTGAATTCACAAATAAAACTCCCAAAATCCCAAATTAGATGAATAATACTAATTTCATAGTACTCCAATATAGTGAATTAAATAGTATTAGGACAAGTAAAATGTTTTAGTAATGTTACAATACCATGGAAATTCACCACTACCTAGATTTAAAGGAAGGTTTAATTTAGAAATATGGGGTGACTTTACTACTTAGGTAAGCCCCCAAATTTTAAAAACCACTGGTCTCAAGATAATATTTTTATGATTTTTTGGAAAATTTATAAATTATTGGTTATCATAAAATACCCTTTAAGTTCATTTTAATGGTTATTAACATAATTTTACTTTAAAAATATCTTTATAATCATATAATTTAGATTTTATTATTTAAATAATTTATTACCAATCAGGATTTTCCCAAAATATCATGAAACAAAATAATTTATCCTAACCTTATCATTTTAAAAAATTTAAGACCATTTATTTTGGAATTTATTATACTTTCTCTAGAACTGCATCAATGTTTTGTGAGAAATTAGGATAATTATCCAAATACTTAATATTAAAAATATATTAAAAACATTAATATAATTTATTATTAAACAATATCATCATCTAAAACCATTAATATTATTACTTATCCCTATTTATATATTGATAACATTTTTAGGATAAGAATTTTGGCTTTTCTTACCTTAGGAAAGCATTGGGTAAGAATTTAGATAATTATATTGTTATATAAATTCAAAATTTACGAATTTCAATCAAAAACATTGATTAGTAATAAAATTTATGTTTCTATTTGATCATTTCGTTATTAACTCTTATAAATATTATCTCAAAGAGACTAATTTTTTACTTCTCCAACGATACACAAGAACAACATCAACATCTATAACAATTGTTCTTATTTTTATTGACATAAAAATTAATTTATATTAATTATTTAATAATTATATAATAATTTTATTAAATTATAATTTAATATATTTTTCCATAATTTTAATAAATATTTATTTCATATTTATATTTTGATTATGTCATAAAAGATACATTATTCATAAAAACTACCTTTTTGACTATTCACCAAAATGTCAACTTGCTCAGAAAAATAAAAAAATAACTCTAAGATAATTTTGATTTTATGGAACTAAAATTAAAATTAATTTTATCACATTCAAATTTTATAATTTCAAAATTTAACTTTTAAATAAAACCTTATAATACATGGAAAATAAAATTATTTAGAATAAAATTTATTTCCTATTATAATGGAAAATAAAATTATTATTCCATATCTCAATTAAATTATATCTAGAATTATCTCAATAAATATTAATTTGAATATATATAATTAAAATTATAATTAATTAAAATAAATATTGATTTATTATTATGAATACCTAATTTTTCACATTATCCCCATTTAAAGAAATTACATTCACATATTTTTTTTACATGTTGATAAACCGGTGGTCTTAATTTTCCTTCTGGGCTACTTTAGGTCCCCATATTTCTTATTCAACCATATGATTCTTCCATAAAACATTAACTTGAAATGTTTCCATATTTCTCAATACTTTCTCTCTATAAGAAAAATCTGTAATGGTTTTTCATCATAAGAAATATTCTAATCAAGTTATACTACTTTATGGATCAATATATTAAATGCATCAGGTAAATATTTCCTTAATAAATAAGTATAAAACACATAAAATATATGATATAAAAATGTAGTTAGGGATACTAAATATTCCAATGATCCCACATTCTCTAGGATTTCATATAGACTAATAAAGTTTGGGCACAAATTTCACATCTTATCGAAATGTATCACACCTTTCCATGGATATTTTTTTGAAAAAATATGATATAATAACTCAAATCAAGGATCATTAATTTTATTATTTAAATAACTATTTCTCATACTTTGATATACCTTCAAATTACATTTAATGAATTTATCCTTTTTAACCATTTCTTTCACCAATTCCAGTCCCAAAAATTTCCACTTCATTAATCCATCCCAATAAGCTGGAGTTTGACACAGATTTCCACAAAATGCCTCAAAATGTTTCATATGTATAATTTATTGGAGAATGTTATTAGATTAAAATTTAACCAAATAATTTTTTTTATCCCAAACTTGATGATAATTCAATGAACAAGTTCTAATCATATCCTCTAAAATTTTGAATATTTCACTTTGATTGTTCTCAATTTTGAGGATGAAAAACTATATAGAAACATAATTTAGTACCTAATTAATTATTAATTATTTCCTAAAGATTAGATTTAAACCTTGGATCATGATTATATATAATGGAAAGAGGAACTCCATGCCATTTTTCTATATATTTAAGATAGATTTGAGAAAGCTAATCAAAAGACATAACATCTCGTATAAGAATAAAATATGTAGATTTAGTCAAACAATAAATAATAACCTTTATTGAATTATTAAAATAAGATGTGTTTGGTAATAAAATGATGAAATATTTGGATATATATTCCCAATTTAGTTCTAGAATGAAAATAGCTAAATCAGTCACTTCAATTTTTGTTGTTGAGTTTTAACCTATTGAAGAATCATACTTTTCAAAGTAAAATCATTGATATATTTCACCATTACTTGCCATAAAAAATATCCCCAATGATCTATAAAAAACATTGTGCTTCCTAGATAGATAAAATATGGAGAGTTGTGATCCTAACTCCAAAATTATTTTTTCAAAGGAGAGTCATTTGGTACACATAACCTCTTTTTAAATCTTACAACATATTTTTTATCAATATTTAACTCATATAACTTTCCATAATTTATCAATTTTATTTTCCCTTATAATCAATGATATTCTTTTTGAGTATACTGTATTCTTTCCAACAAGGATGATTGTACTATTATTTGAGACAAAATAGAACAAGTTTCCACAGAAAAAATTTATAATCCAATTTTTATTAAATCATTGAGTAGAGAATGTGATCCAAACATTTCATGGTTAGTGATGTATTATCCTTTATACTCGAATCATCTGGTATAATTTATTCATTAACCAGATTGTGATGAATTGAAGATTCATAATATTTTATCAATTCCAACCACTTATTTTTTCATCTTGATAAATTATTTTTGAGTGAATACATAATTCAAACATTTATGATATGTGTATATATATAATCTCTCCCCAAATAAACAATGCCTCCAAAATATTTAAATAAAACAAATATACTAAAAGTTTAAGGTATTTATTCTAACAATTCATCACAAGGGGTTTCAATTATCATGATGTATATCATATTACCCGATCATTTTCCATTAAAAAACAATGAGTACCCTTTTATTAAGTATCAATATATAAAATAAATTACATATTTATTAATGGAAATGATAACATTGGATCACTAAAAATATTATTTTTAATTCCAAAAAAATTCCACACATTCTTTTGTACAAAAAAATCAACCTTTTGAGTTTAATTGGTTAATATGATAGTTAACCAAGAAAGTTTTTTAATAAACTATTCATAATAACCTTCTAGTCCAATAAAAATATGACTCTGAATGATATTAGTTTTTCTTAGACATTATTTCACCACTTCAGTTTTAACAGGATCCACTGTTATTCAATATTTATTTACAACATACCCAAGGAATGAAAGTTATTAAAACCAAAATTCACATTTACTAAATTTTATGTATAAATTATTTTCTATTGAGGTCTATAGAATAATTCTCAGATTTTTCTCAGGATCCTCATAGATTATATAATATACCATAATATAATAAATAAAATACACCATAAATTTGGATAAATATTCAATGAATAATCTACTCATAAAATTAATTAACACAAAATATTAATTTATTAACCCAATTTATATAAAAAAAATATTAATGGATATAACTCATTTGAAACTCCATCTTAGGAATACATATTTTCATTACCTTTACCTAATGATATCCAAACTTGAGGTCAATCTTTGAAAAGCACCGATCTCCCTTGAGCTGATTAAACTATTCATCAATATGAGAAAAAGGTTATTTTTTCTCAATAGTAAAATTATTGAATACTCTTTAATCAATGAAAATAATTATAAAACCATATTTCATCATTAAAAATAAAATAGTATCACCCCAAAGTTCAGTACTAGTATGAATAAAACCCTTATCAAGAAATTATTTTAATTTCCCTTTTAATTCTCATAGCTCTATTAGATATATTTTCTAAAGGTGTTTTGAAATTTTCTAAGAATTAGGAACTAATTCAACAATGAATTCATTCTCCCAACCAAGAATAACTCAAGGAAAATCAATTATAAATACATACAAATATTCATTTACCACTTATACCTCACTAATTTGGAAAATTTACATTTTTTTAATGATATGGTAAAGATCAAATTGACCTCTATAATTTATCAATTTGTCATCTTCTTGATATGTGTTCAATGGTATGATCTCATTCTTAAATACAGACTAAAACTCATTTTTAAAATTAAATACAAATTCCATTTTTATACAATCTTTCTTTGTATGATAATAGAAAAGAAAATCCATACCCAAAAATAACATCAACCTATAATATAGGTATGATAATAATATTTTTAGGAAAAAAATTACCATAGGTAATCATATGATGATTCTTAGAAGTCTTTATTTCTTAAATACCTTTACCATGATATTTTTACTAAAAGTTCAGTCTCTATTTATTAAGATGATATTTCTATATTACTAGAAAATTTATGAGACATAAAAGAATGTATAAATAACGAATCAAACAAGGCATTAAAATAATTTGAGTCCAGAATGTAGGGTTTACCCTAGAAGGGGTATAACATTTATGAGCATTAAAAGTTTGATCAGATTTCACACAAAGATAACATATTTATTATATAATTATTTTTTTGGGTAGTTAGAAATAATGATAATAATTTTATTATTGTTATTAATATTATTTGTGTGGATAAAAAAAAGATGAAACTATAAATGGGAAATTAATATTTGTGTTGTTGTTTGGGAAAATATTTTATTGGTGAACAAAGTAATTAACATGATATTATTAATGGTGTCAATTAAACAAAAAATGCGTGGTTAATATTAATTTATTAACTATTATCCCTTTTTAATGGTTGTTTTTATTAACATATTTATGGGGGTAATAATGGATGAGAATTATTAATGATAATAAAATATTATTTTATTATTATTATTAATTTGAGAAAATAATATTGGTGTGTATATATATATAATGTGTGCATATATATATATATATGAGAAAAATATCTATATGTATATATATACATGTGTGAGGGTATATATATATATACGGATGTGTTTATATGAGCACAATAAATATATTTGTATATATATTCGAGTGTGTATGTATATATAAATGTTTCTTAATATATTCATTTAATGAAATACTAATTGATTTAAGATGAATAAATAAATAAGGAAATATTTAAAAATATTGAATTTGGGGTGTGGGGTGTGCTGCACAAGGAATAATGAGATTCATGAACTTTCCATGAACTTAAATATTATTATAATAAATAATATTTATATGAAATAAAGTAAATTGAAATAAAAAACAATATAAAGATAAGATGGTGGGGTGTGTACCATCCCTCATGCCACCCCTCTCTATCCTACTCCCTCTCTCATGTTTTTTATTTTTTTTTCAAACATTAATCCTTGATATCTCTTACAATATTGATCGGATTGAATTTCCATCAGTGTCTTTGGGTTCATCTCAATATGAATATTTTTAAACATATTTTTTAGGAAAGAAATGATGTTTTAGTGGTTTAGTTAAACTCAAATGTCAATCCTCATGGTCAGTCGTCATTTCACATGTGGTAGGAAGTCCTTAACTTTTGAACATGTAATATACGAGTTATTGAAATGACTTTTGGTGTGTGTGTGAAACCGAAGGATTCCATTACGGTCTACCCATTTAAATTTGAGAATGATTTAATTGTTTATTTAATAAATTTAATTATTCATCCTTAAAGGAAATGTTTAATATTTTAAATGAAATGTTTAATAAAAAATGTCACGATTTTATAATAAAACCCCTAAAATGAGGTGAACTATATTCTAAACCCAAAAGTATTTATTAGTAATTTAAATCAGGCATTGGATTAATTATTTGGATAGTTATCTCTTTTCTTTTTTCCCTGGTTAGTAAAACTTCATGTTTAGGACTTTAAATTTTAGTTTTTCTGAAATAGGGGGTCACACTTGCACATACTAGATTTTTAATGAATCAAGAAGATTCAATGTACTTGGCACATTTTATAAATGGAATAGATTTTTTAATAAATGGGATTACCCATGTTGGTAAATGTCCATTTTTCAATGCACCTTCTAAGTGTCTGTTGGACTTTGATAAATATATTGCCATGTAATATATAGTTAAATAGAATGAATTTAATGGAATGGATTGATATGTAGGCTTTACTTCCTTAAATTTGTTAAATGAATTAATTTAAATGGAACTTATTAGGATGGTGTGACGACGCCAATTTCTATGATTAAAAAATCATGATTTATGTAAAATGATTCAATGATATGAATTTAATATATTCAATGACAAGATTAATTGTGGTTTCATGACTTGAAAGGAAATTATGTGGGTGGTCTAAACTAAATCCATTTTATTTGAAAAATTATTTATACTAATTACGATATGTGCGATCGCGCGGACATGCCGCTGGTACAACCTGATAAATTAGATAATCCCTATTAAAATATAATATTTATCTTTAAACAACCATTATATCCCTTGGGTCTATAGGCATCAATAATGAGACCTGTAGCTTCCCTATACGTGTTCCAACCTTGGCTTTAAATCGTGACATAGTCTATTTGACTTTAGTTCCCTATAATAAATTAGATGGTTATACGGATTTCTATAGGTCATTGGATTAATTTCTTATGGTGCTCTATGTACAAGGGATCTTGTGAGCACAATATTGGGCCCTTTCTTAGGATTCTCGAGGATTTGACCATTGGGGTTTTGCTTTATTTTGTTAATTTTTACTACTAGTACTTGTGGCATAATCTATCATACATGCATTGTTGTAAATGTGCATTGGACAATTTTATTCATTTATTATATGTTTTTTCCATTTTTGTTATTTATTTATTATTACTAATTCCTCTAGTATTTTTTGTTTTAATATTATTATAACACTACTCAACTCTGATCTAGAGGGTATAGTATCTCAACCATACCATCAATAAAACACCACTACTAGTTAGTAGCCTTTGGAATACATGGAGGCACGCTTGAGGCCATGTGTCCTACTGGTCCAACCATTGTCTTAGAGGTGATCTATGTTGGAATGTTACAAATGTTTTCCAGGACACTTTTAGTGTAACACCCTGACCCCAGTTACCCATAGTCTGTGTACTATTACATAACATTGGCATGATACAAGGAATCATGTCCTAAAATACCGATCAGTTTAGTAGTCCTGGAAGTACTAGATACATACATAAGTTTTACAATACATCATGAAATAATGAAAAAAAACATTGTGTCCCCTTTGAACACACTCATATCCTTATCCTATCCCTATAGTTTAATCATAATTTACTTCTTCACTTCCTGGGAAAAAGAAAACATAAGAAAGGGGTGAGCTCAGATGCTTTGTAAGGATAACAATATAGCAGAAACGATCATAAATAACATAAACATTTAAGGAAATGCATTAAACTAAAACAAAATCTTTTTAAACATAAACTTCACCATAATATGGAAAAGATAAATCAAATAATTCCATTTACTTATTCACATGGATACTCTACTAGTTGAACAATCACATGTAATATTAATAAAAAATTTCATAAAGATAAAATGCATAATACCAGACATCATTACCACATAGTCAAGGCATCGCGCCAAGACTACAAATAATTTTTTTTCAATGCCTTGTTCGAAGACACTAGTTTGTATCATGAGACCTACCAATTCATCAAGGAGCTATAGCGGGCTCCACCCATCACTTACTAAGTCCAATGCATTCCTCATATGAAAAGGTTGAAACATAACTTAAATATTCATATTAAAACTAGCATACGAAATGTTAATACATTAACTATATACCATGAATGGTATAAAAATAGCACATCCAGAGTAAAAAATAACTCATTAAATATAATATGTAAGATTATATTATAATAAATTAACCTCAATTGAGAATAATGAATAATATTGACATAGATGAAAATAATCATCAAAGCTATATGAGAGAAATATTCCCCTTTTTCTTGAATATATTTAAAAAGATCACTATTTATCAAGAATCTATTTAAAATATATTTTTGAATCAAATTGTCCCGTACAACTTTGAAACATTTAAAAGGAATTTTAATTTTAAAACATTAATGTCCATATAAATAAATCCTTAAAACCATTTTTAAAACATCGACATTAATGAGAAATATTTAGAAGAATAAATATTAAAAAACATTTAAAATGATATTGTAGTTAGAGTTCCTAACCAAATGAGAGATGCTTGAATAAAAATAATCGAGGTAATAAAAAATTTATAATATAATTAGAATAAATGGATTCATGATATACTATATTAAATTATAGTATGTGCACTATATAAAAGTGAATCAGCGCATAACAACAAAATAGTCTCAATGGAACGTAAATTGAGATGAAATCCCGTATAAAGACCATATCCTTAGGTTAAAGATAAACCAATGGAATAATTATGTGTGAAAATATAAATACACTCAATATGATTGGATATTCAGTGTATATAAATTAGAGTATATTCACACATCTTCTTGTAAAAACAACACCAATGAATTGGATGTTTAACTCAATGAAACGAAATTGAATAAAAATTATTCTTATCAAGATCATATCGATGAGTTGAGAATTTATAAATGGAATGATTATGTGTATAAAAATTATATATACACAAATGGGAGTGTAAATTACTACATAAGTAAATAAATAGTGATTTCACACATAATCTTGTAGTAAAATAATCAATGAAGTTTGCATAAAACCCAATGAGTGGAAATTGAAATTTGAAATTCTATTACCAATTTGGTAACTTAAGAAACATACACCCCATGAAAAAAGGATCATATAGTGAAGATGTAAATACCAATAAATTAAAGTATATTACACTAAAAATACAATCATGGGTAGTATATACACCACACAAAAATAAATAGTGGCCAATATATCATTAATCTCACGGGAATAAAAAATGAGATGAAAACCCCTTACCTTGTACTTTTCCTTGGTTGAGAGTACTTTAACCTCATGTATAATAGTTAAATAATTGTTAATAAATTATAAAATAACCACATACATAAATATGAAATCATATATGATCTTCTAATATTTCATTGTTAATAATATTTTAATTTTATCATTGTTTTGGGTGTTAACAGATTCATTTTCCTTTATATGTTTTGTTACGTAACTCATGTATGTTATTGATAGGATGTATTTGATTCATATACATAATGATATTATTTTCTTAAATAATATTTTTAATAATCAAATGAAAATTATTTTTTTTATGGTTACGATGGGGAATGTATCTCATCGTGTTCGTGGAGACGGTAATCTGTATGTACACACGAATGCTACTTCCATTTTTTTAATTTAAAAGGAAATAAAACCAAATGATAAATAGGTATATTATTATTCCATTATAATATAATATTTTATATACATTACTTAAGTTCATTAACACCATCCTTTTTACGTTCCATGTATGGTATGAACGAGTCATATCACTTTGAGGGGGCGGTAGACTGCACATCCTCAAATGAAATTATCGTATACATACAACATGAACAGAATAAAGGAATTATATAAAAGAGAAATACATAAGATTATAGATAAAATAAATATCAAAAATATCACATATAACTATAGTTCCATTATAATTTCCACCACAAGAGGTGGTAGTAAAAGATTAAACAATCATCGTTTCATGAGGCAGTAGTTCACAGTCCACAGAAACATTATGTTCTATACCCATTAGATATAGGTGTGTGTGAGTGTATTTTAAATAAATCGCATAAAAAACCTATTATATTTTGTATAATGTTTTTGTTATAAAAGAAAGTAATAAAGAGAGTTTAGGGGGTAGTATAAGTAAAATAAAAGAAAATAACTTCAGAGAAGATGCTACCCTTAAATCAGGGAACTTTCTTTGGTTTGAACCAAAAGGATTTCTTGAAGTGACTTATGCCTAAGGTAAGGCTTATAAGAGAAATATAGGTATATAGGGAGCTTAATTGGGTAGAGTTTGGATGATCCAAGGGGCTTGAGAGGTGTGAGTAATGGGTTATAGGTGATGGCTTTTTATAAGGGGGAGGAGGAGCTCTTTAGGAAAGTTTGAAAATATTATTTTATTATATAATGATTTTCGGTTTCTAAAGTTCCAAAACTCATTAAAGTAAAAGATAAGATGACTCATGTTATAAATAAAATTCTCCAATAATAATTTTAAAGGTTATTGGATATTTTTTTAATTTTATAATCTCATTTATTTAAATCATTCATTAATGAGGTAAACATTTCATCATTATTGTGTCTAAATAAGTTTATTTATTTGATGTCTAAAAATTATAAAAAAATACCATGATGTAGGGAATATTTTTATATTTAAAATTAATATTTATAGTTGAAATTATAACTTATATAACCCCATGTAAAAATTGGTCTACTACAATATATACGCTTATGTCATTTTTGTCTTTACTTTAAATTAATTAATATAAAGTGTCATTATCACTTTTATGTAGCTCAATGGGGTCCCAAAATCAAACCAAGGATGGCCATGGTCAGAAATTTATTAAAAAATAAGAATATGACACAATTTAGGGTCATTTAATATTATTATAATAATATTTTTTCATTCTTATGTATCAGATTTACCGTTTAACCATAGTAAAAAAAATATTTACTCAAGTAAATATTCATAATGTCTAAAAATAAAAGTTACCTACTTAAAAAATTTTGACCTCCTGATTTCAAATATGGAATCCATTTTTAAAAATTCAGAACACATAAGTGGAAGAAATTAATTTAAAATTAATTTTCATTGTCAACACAAAAAGCGTGTTTTTTATGAAATAATAATTATCAAAAGATTGACACTTGTTTATGTCTAATTTCAAAGTGAAATTACTTCCAATCACCCAAATTTGATTAAATAGTAAAAATATAATATAATTATACTTTAAAACCACTCAAATATATAATTTAACACTATAAATTATTTCGATTAAAAAATAAGTTTTTAATTAAAATTTAGTATTTTTCACTATTCCTCAAAATATGAAAGTTATCATAAAGTACCAAAAAATTATCCAAAATAAATTTTTATGTACCTCTTATAAAGAATAATTTAATTTCACTAAATGTAATATATAATAGAGTCAAATATTGGATTTAAAAAAGGGTCTCCATTAAAAGGCGGAAAAACCACATTTTTTGAAAAATACATCTTTTATCATAAAAATTTATTTTTTCTTACATTATGTCTAAGAAACAAAAAATATGAATTTTAAAATTATATAGGATATATATATAACTAAAAATATGGTAAATAATATTGATAACCTCTTTTTGAACGATTAGTTTCGTAAGTCTTGGTGCGCTCAATCTCGATGTTGCATGTAGCACAAGCTATTGAATTACCTTAAAGAGATAACATATTATGAAATCTTGGGGTGTTACATTCTTCCATCATTCTATAAATTTTTTACTCGCAATTTTAAATTGTTCTTAAAAAATAAAAGGTTGAAAATAGAGAATACCTTTGTAGAAACCCACATTGGAAATAGGGTTAATAAAATTTAATCTTAATAAGAGGGAAAGTGAAATGAAAAATTCACCACCAAATTAGGGTTTTGAAAAGGAGAACATTGCAAGAAATTATAGAAACATATTTATAGGAAAAAAGTAAATATTTATAGGGTGTTATTGTGGTCATCAATCACAGGCAAGTGTAAAATTGAGGGCCTCAAAGTCATCAATATAAGATGATTTAAAATATCATCGGTTCAACAAAACATATTGTATTAGGATAAAACATTTTTTTGGTTTTAAGATCCCTCACCTAATGTTTAAAAATTAATTTCTTCATGGAATAAGAGAAAAAAATTATACTTAACAAGTAGAGTTCCATCCTTTAACTAATTTCTACCACAAACTCATCTTTCACTCTAAAAGATAATAGAACATAAAAATATTCTATTTATTCTAATCGTATAGGGTTCCAAAAAAATAAATTTATAATTAATCTATTAGAACTTTTAAAAAAACTACATTATAAAATCTAGGACATCACGTAGGCCAGTGGTAGGTGATACACCGTTGTCACCCTTCAGTTGCGGGTTCAAGTCTTGCAGCCTTACCGGATGCGACAGGTTATCGCCTGACCTCTAGGTTTTCCTTTTCATAACAATCCAAAAATAATTTTAAGAAATGATTTAACCTTAACAATAGTATCCAATGTCAAACTTAATCCATTCCAACCTTTAGACTTATCCAAAATACCTCTGTCCAAACTCACAACCCAAAATTTATAAGGAAGGTAAAGACAATGGAGGTCTTTTTTTCCACGTAATTACATGTGAATACCTTCATCATGTATTCTCCTAATACATTGTAACACCCTAAATTACCATAAAACCTTATTGAATATGTTAATGCTCTATTTTTCCTTATATAATACTGGATATACTCCTTAAATCCAAAAATTTTGAAAACTCCAACAATGATGGAATAAACAAACCATTAATCAGTTCCAAGGATGTTAGTAATATCCAATAGAATTTATCCAAATAAATCATATATTATTCCAAAATCAATACCTCAATATGAAGACCATATTAAAGTTTATCTTTCCTCCAACCAGGTATTTTTTTTAAAAGTTTAACTTTCTATTGAGTCACTTTTCTTAGTACCACACAATCTCAAATTCTTAATGAAATAATACTACAGTACAATCCTTATATACTCCACAATTATCATAACTAGTACATCATTGATATAACACTCAAATGAAATAATTATTTAATACTAACATAAGAACACCAGTCATTCCTCTTCATTTGTGGTATTATTATAACTTGATTATTATCTAATAGCATCATTTGGTGCATACTTTGATGATTTGGACATTGATTCACGTAGTGTCCCAACTCATTTTAGATGAAGCATTGTACATTTGAAACATTGTTTTGCCCTTGCAATCACGTACTTTGTGCCCTTTTTCTCCACACTTATAACAAACTCTCATTCCCTTCAAGCATTTACCAAGGAGATTCTTTCAAAAGTTATCACATATGGGAAAATTTTTCTTTCCCCTCTTCCCTTTATCCATCTTTCTCTCTACCATCATTTTCTTCTCTTGCTTCCCTTCAAAGCCATAAGACTCAGAGAATTCTTCACATATCATATTAACATATGATACTATTTATTCATATGATGAGAATACATGGGAAACTATTTCCCTTATAAATTTTTCCTTAATACCCTGAAATATATGATCCTTCTTACTCCTGGGATCTTGCGTATTGCTGGAGTTCACATTACTTCTACTAGGAACCATTTCTAAAAAATAGAATACACTAGATTAGTTTACGAATCACAATACATAAATCCAAACATGTAAAACAATTAACATAAATTGAACAACTTATGGATATAATCCATAATCATAAAAATGTTTTCTTCTAGGAAGTATATACTCATAAATACTTCATAATGGTTTGTAAAGAAAATGTGAATTATCTTAAGCATATTCCTCAGGAGTGTCGTAAACAAGAGTGTAGTAAGGCCCGTTGTCGTGTATCAGGATACCCCAGGTCAAGCCTGAAACTCCTTGTCATATTTTTCACTCCTAGGTACATCTGTTCTCGAGCTGCCTCTACCTTCTCGTATCCAGATAGGGATATATTTTTTTGTAAAACTCACAGAATCTCTACATTACCAAAATTCTTGGAATTTATTCTATACTAATTTTCAAAGTCTATCTTAGTGTAATGTTCTCTAATCAGAGTTTATCTAAATCTAGTTTCCAAGGTTTGTACTAAAATTTATCTGATATAAACTATATAACCTTGACCCCAGTTACCAAGAGTCAGTGCATTATTACATAACATTGTCATGATACAAGGAATCATGTCCTGAAAGACCAATTGGTTTAGTAGCCTTGGAAGTACTAGATACATACATAAGTTTTATATTACGTCATGAAATAATAAAAAACAACATCGTGTCCCCTTTGAACACACTCATATCCTTGGAATATCTCAGCAGGTTAATCATAATTTACTTCTTTACGTCCCGGGAAAAAGAAAACTTAAGAAATGGGTGAGCTCAAATGCTCAGTAAGGATAACAATACTGCGGAAACTATCATAAATAAGCATAAACATTTAAGTAAATTTATAAAACAAAAACACAAGACTTTTAAACATATAGTTCATTATAATATGGAAAAGATAAATCAAATAATTCCATTTAATTATTCACTTGGAGATTCTACTAGTTGAATAATCACATGTAATATCAATAATTAATTACATAATTATATAATGCACAATGTCATACATCATAACCACATAGTCAAGGCCTCATGCCAATACTACAAATTAGATTTTGTCAAGGCCTTGTACCAAGACACTAGTTTGTATCATGAGACCTACCGATGCATCAAGGATCTATAGAGGGCTCCACCTGTCACATACTAATTCCAATGCATTCCTCATATGAAAATGTTGAAACATAACATAAACAATCATATTAAAACTAGCATATGAAATGTTAATACATTAACCATAAACCATGAATGGTATAAAAATAGCACATCCACAGTCAAACATAACTCATTCAAAGCAATATAGAAGATTTTATTATAATAAATTAACCTCAATTGAGAATAATTAAATATATTGACATAGATGAAAATAATCCTCAAAACTATATGAGAGAAATATCCCCATTTTTCTTGAAAACATTTAAGAAGTCTCACTATTTATCTAGAAGCCGTTTAAAATAGATTTTTGAATCAAAGTGTCCCATACCACTTTGAAACATTTAAAAATAATTTTAATTTAAAAACATTAATGTCCATATAAATAAACCCTTAAAACCATTTTTAAAACATGGACATTAATGAGAAATATTTAGAAGAATAAATCTTTAAAACATTTAAAATGCTATTTTAGTTAGAGTTCCTAACAAAATGAGAGATTCTTGAATACATATAATTTAGGTAATCAAAACTTTATAATATTATGATAATAAAGTTATTCATGATATACTATGTGAAAGTATAGTATGTACACTATATAAAAGTGAATCGGGGCATAACAACAAAGAAGTCTCAATGGAATGTAAATTTAGATGAAATCCTTTATAAAGACCGTATCCTTAGGTTAAGGATAAACCAATCACATAATTATGCATGAAAAATATAAATACACTCAATATGATTGGATATTTAATTTAAATCAATCAGATGAAATTCACACATATTTTGGTAAAAACAACACCAATGAATTTGAAGTTTAACTCAATGAATAGAAATTGAGTTAAAATTACTCTTATCAAGTTCATATCAATGATGTGAGAATTTATCAATGGAGTTATTATGTGTATCAAAAGTATATCCACACAAAGGGGAGTGTAAATTACTACATAAGTAAATATATAGTTATTTCACACATAATCTTGGAGTAAAATAATCAATGAAGTTTGCGTAAAACCCAATGGGTGGAAATTGAAATTTGAAATTCTCTTACAAATTTGGTAACTTACGAAACATACACCCCATGAAAGAAGGATAATACAATGAAGATGTAAGTACCCATAAACTAAAGTATATTACACCATGAATACAATAATATGTAGTACATACACCACAAAAAAGGAAATAGTGGCCAATATAGCATTAATCTCATGGGAATAAAAAGTGAGATGAAAACCCCCTACCTTGCACTTTTCCTTGGTTGAGGGTATGTTAACCTACGGTATAATTGTTAAATAATTTTTATTAAATTATACACGAACCACATACATAAATATGATATCATATATGATATTCTAATATTTCTTTGTTAAAAATATTTTAGTTGTATCATTGTTTCTTGTGTTAACAGATTCGTTTTCCTTTATATGTTTTGTTACATAAGTAATGTTTGGTATGGATAGGATGTATTTGATTCATATAAAGAATGATATTATGTTCTTAAATATTATTTTTAACAATTAAATTAAAATTATTCTCTAATTTTTACGATTGGGAATGAATCTCATTGCATTTGTGGAGACGGTAATCTGTACGTACGCAAAAACACTACTTCTATTTTTTTTATTTTAAAAGGAAGGAAAACCAAATGATACATAGGTATATTATTATTAAAATATAATATAATATTTTATATACGTTAATTAAGTTAATTAACACCATCTTTTATACGTTCTATGTATGGTATAAACGAGTCATATCACTTTGAGGGGGCGGTAGTCCACACTTCCCCAAATGAAATTATCGTATACATACAACATGAGAAGAATAAAGGTATGAAATAAAAGAGAATGAAATAAATCTTATAGATAAAATAAATATTATTATTATCATATATAATTATAGTCCCATCATAATGGCCACCATAAGAAGTGGTAGTAGAAGATTGAACAATCATCATTTCGTGAGGCAATAGTTCGCCGTCCACAGAAACAGTATATTCTATACCCATTTGATGGAGGAGTGTGTAAGTGTATTTAAAATACTTCTAAAAAAAAACAAACTAGTATATTGATTATACTTTTTTTTTAAAATAAAGGAATAAAGAGAGTTTATGGGGTTGGATAAGTAAAATAATAGAAAAGTACTTAAGAGAAGATGTTTCCTTTAAATCGGGTAACTCTGTTTGGTTTAAACCAAAATGATTCCTTGAAGTGATTTATGCCTAAGGAAAGGATTATAAGAGGAAGAAATAGATATATGGATCTTAATTTGGAAGAGTTTGGACGAGCCAAGTGGTTTTAGAGGTGTGAGTAATGGGTTAGAGGTGATGGAATTTTATAAGGGGGAGGAGGGTCTCTTTAAAAATGTTTGAAAATATTATTTTATTATATAATTATTTTAGGTTTATAAAGGTCCAAAACTCATTAAAGTATAATATAAGATGACTCCTGTTCAAAATAAAATCATCTAATAAGAATTGGACAGGTTTTGTATTTTTTTTAATTTTTATAATCTCATTTATTTAAATCTTTCATTAACGAGGTAAACACTGCTTCATTATTGTGTCCTAAATAATTTTATTTATTTGATGTCAAAAAATTATAAAAAAATACCATGATGTAGGAAATAATTTTAGATTTAAAATTAATATTTATAGTTAAAAGGATAACTTATACAACCCCATGTAAAAATTGGTTTACAATAAGATATATGTTTATGTCATTTTTTTCTTTACTTTAAATTAATTAATATAAAGTGTCATTATCACTCCCAAGTGGCTCCATGGGGTCCCAAAATCGACCCAAGGATGCCACTGTTCGGAAAAGTATCCACGAATAGGAATAATACACATGTTAGGGTAATTTACTATTATTATAATAATATTTGTTCTCCCTTATTTACCAAATTTACCCTTTAACCATAGTAAATAAAATATTTACTGAAGTAAATATTCAAAATGTCTAAAAATAAAAGTTACATATTTAAACAATTTTGACCTAATGATTACAAATATGGAATCTATTTTTCTAAATTAAAAACACATAAGTTTCATAAATTAATTTAAAATTAATTTCCGTTGTCAAAACAAAAATCGTGTTTTTAAGGAATAATAACTATCAAAATATTGACACTTGTTTATGTCCAATATCAAAGTGAAATTACTTTCAATGACCAAAATTGGATTAAATGGTAAAAATATAATATAATTATACTTTAAAACTACTCAAATGTGTAATTTAACAATATAAATGATTTTGATTAAAAAATTTGTTTTTAATTAAAATTTAGTATTTTTCACTATTCATTAAAATATGAAAGTTATCATAAAAGTACCAAAAATTTATCCAAACTAAAATTTTAGGTCTCTATTCTAAAGAAAAATTTAATTTCACTAAATTTAATATACAAAAGTGTCAAATATTGGATTTAAAAAGGGGTCTCCATTAAAAGGCGGAAAAACTGCATTTTTTTGAAAAAAATCCTCTTTTATCTTAAAAATTGAATATTCCTTAGATTATATATAAGAAAAAAAAATATTAATTTTAAAATTATATAGGATATATATATATAATTAAAAATATGGTTAATACAATTCATAACTTCTTTTTGAACAGTTAGTTTGGTAAGTCGCGATGCACTCGATCTCAGTGTTGCGTGTAGCGCAAGCTATTGAATTAATTTAAAGAGATAACCTACTATAAAATCTTAGGGTGTTACATTTAGTAATAATACATGGAATTTACGCAAGTGGTTTGTTTTGGTTTCAGTGTGATGAGGTAACTCAGGGGGTTATTGGTCGTTTATGAGTAGTTGAATAAAATTATATAATTAATTGTAAATTGTTATAATTAATTTATCTAAATGTCACAGCAAAATATAGGGATTTATATGGATGGGTGATCTATTATTGGATTTATATTATCTTAGGTGAGATTCATTGGGTTATAATTAATGGAATAACTCCTTTAATGAGGTAGGTAGTCCCTTGAACACACCCCCTAGAGTAAATTCATTTTATATATATTCACATGATTTTTAGTCTCACCACCATGGTTGATCTAATTTTTTTAAATAAATTTCTAATTAAAACTAAATGCTTATAGATGGATATACATGTTATGTCCCACTATAGATATTTATAACTCACTTAATTCTTTGGTTGTCGATGGTCAAAGCCTTAGTTATGAAAGTGTGTTTTGAGATATGCAAATCATTTGGGGTGAGAATATAATGATTTATGGGATCATAGAAAACTTGTATAGGTTACCTTTATTCCCTTAAGAGTATTCTAGAGTTTTCCAGATAGATTGGTCATCGATGAATGAGGGATTGATTGTGAAAATGGACTATGATATAGATAAGACCATGGGGGATGTAAATCAAATGAATGAAATATGATTAATTGGAACTTGTGATTGGTGACTTGGAACCCTTGATTACCTTGGGTGAGTGGATAGACCTAGAATGACAAGGAACATGAGATGATAATTATGACATTTATCTAGTGTATAGTCTTGTGGATTATCCTATAAGTCTAGTGAGTCTTTGACATGATTAGGTAAATAAAGAGGGAAGTTATTCCCTCTAGGTGATAGGCTTGGCTCAAGAGAGGATATGATATAAGGGAACCCATGTAGGGTGTTCATATTATAATATGGACTAGGGGACCCTAGAATGTGCCCCTATTAAGTAACCCTAGAGAGTTTTAGGGTAGGGTATGGTATAGATGATTGCATCTATCACCTTTAAAACTGAATCAATGGGGAAAGACTAATATTTTTATAGTAAAGGGAACAATTCATGCACATTAGAGGCCAACCTGGGTTACAGTAATAGGTTCATGTAGGTGTCCAAACTATGTGGTATGACATTAGGTTACCAAGATGATTTATCCCAATTTCTTATGATTTAATTTGTATCTATTATGATTTATGAATGTGTAGGCATGCACTAGGTGAGCTTAATTTCCTCAAGGTAATGGAGGCCTAGTATGTAATTTTCAACTAATCTAAGTTTCCCTAGGTGTCTGTGACATGTGAAAAGAGGGTCCAAGAACCAATTGAGTAGAGTTTCCCCTAGGTAATGAAGTTTTGGTACCATATTTATAGGTTTAATGAGTTATCATTGGGAGTTTTTATATGGTTTTAGGTTGATGGAGTTTTCCCCAAGTGTATGTGATTGTTTTTCATAGTCTTGAGTTGTACCCTGATGTATGTGATAATTTTGGGTATATTGAGTTGTCCCTAGGTGTTTATAAAGTGGTTTTAGGTGAGGTTGTTCCCCCCCCCCCGAGGTGATGATTTCTTAGATACATCTATAATTGACCAATGTAGGTATCGTTACACAGTTCTGGGGTTGGATATATTTTCCCATAGTGGTTTTTTATTCTTAGAGACACACCAACACTATCTAAAGTGGGTATGGTTGATCTTCTATGGCACGTTAGAACTCAAGAATCAAATATAGTTATTTTATTATGCTTCTTCGTGTATTTAATTATTTAGTTGAGTGTATCACATGAATATACACTACATTAAAGGTTATTTTTGGTACCCTAATGCTGGTTCCTTACAGAGTCAAACTTACACCCTACTCAAGAATCCATGGAACATGGGTACCAAAGTAATATTCACTGATCACAGGTTCAGGGAAGAAAGAGTCATAGTATTTCATGATTAAGTGGGATATATTGGTTGGAAATTAGAGACCAGAATGTGATGAGACTTGGAGATGGTAATGATGCCTCTTATTTTTTATTCTTTTAGATTATTTTTTACATGTGACTAGCCTAGTGGGTGATTAGTTGATGTATACTGGTATAACCAAGTTTTTGTATGACTGCATGCTTCCAAATTAAATTTGATATAGTATGATGGTATTTATTGATTTATTGTACTATGATATTTGTGATGGATGATGATTTTTTATTTTTTGGTGTATTTTGGAAATTTTATATTATATTTTTAATCTAATATGAGTTTATAGTCCCCCTATGATAACACATTAGACCCTTATTGCTATTCATAAGACTTTGGTGTACGAGGATTCATTCTTGAGGTCACATGATACCCCCATCCCAGAAACTCATTGGTAGTACATTGATGGAGGGGTGTTACAAAGTGGTATTAGAGATATTTATTTATTTTTCTATTTGGGGAGATGGTAAACAAGTGACAAAGGAATGTATCAAATATGTTTATATACCTAATAATGGTGCTTTATGAACACCTTTTATAATGAAAATTCTATGTTACCAAAGATATATCAAAATTATTCTTGGTTTTCACTTTTATTGTTATATGATTTCATCAATCATAAAACACATGAATTTTTGGATTTATGATTTCTGGGTATTGGTATTATATCCTATTAGTAATAAGATGATGTATATACATAATTATTAGAACATAAGACCCACATGGCATGAATATGATTTCTTATGATTAATATCACTAACAGTAGATGGTTCAATTTTTTAATGTTTTAATAAAAGATTATAAAGTGTTTTCCCATATACATTCTTGGTGGAATTCTACTCATTTGAACCACATTACATTTCTTCTAATGATATTTCATGTAGATCCAACATTGATATTCTCCATGATGATAAAAATATATTCCCTCTTGTAAGGGATGTATAGTGACCCCTATTAGACTAATATAGGTATTTTATGCATTAGTATTGGTTTTGAAGTAGAATGGGTTAAATTACCTAATGTGTCAACAACAAACTATATTGAATTTTCCCATATTGATTATTGGATGTATTCTACATAACCAATCTACATGACTATGATATACCTAACACAAATCATTTTATCAAAATGATTCTATATATATATAAATGAGATCATGGTCTTCAAGGGGGTAGTCTCTTATGAAAATGACTGATGAGGATTAGTTCCCTTGAAGAATGATAGATTGGAATGTGATTCCTTATATTTATATATATGAGAGAACCCTATAATGGGTGTTTTGGTATGAGTTTCCTTGTGATATTGAGATGATAGTAGAGATGTTTCCTTATGATCTGTGACCAATGTGAGATGTGGTTTATGGTTTAGGTGGGAGAAACTAATTAAATACAGATATGAATCAAGATAATAGAAATTTGGATTTTATGATTGAATAACATGATGATTTCTTGTTATTATTTAAATATATTTTGATATAAGAGGGTAACCTAAAAGAAGGTTTAGCCCAAGAATTTTAGTTCCTTAGAGATAGAAGCATGGATATATACTTTTTAGTTGAGATAACTGCATGGGAAGTGTTACTAAACATATGATATATGAATAGATATTCCATGATATTTCTTGATGAAAAGTATTTGATATTATTTTTGTATCAAGGTTCCCCTTCAATGGGATGGATTGGTGGGATGTATAACCCTTTTATTTTTAGGTGTTGTCCCTGATGAGATAGCCATTTATGATCCTATATGGTTAGATCTAGGATAACTAGAGAACAAGTATATGCTTCTAATTTTAGAATAATTCATAGTTGGGAGTGATTGTATGTTTGGACTTGGAATCAATGGGATTCCTTAGTCTAGTTATAAAAAACATTGAAATGCATAATGATAAATGATATTAATATGTGGTTTTCATGGTTAGTGATTTAGGCTCATGATTTTAGATTGGATAATATGAAACTCATGGAAGAATGAGTTGGGTTTTGTGATATAGTTGTATAATAGTGCACAACTATTATCTTTAGATTAGATCAAGTTAGTACATACTCTTATGCATGTTGACCATTTTTTATTAATCAATGAGTGGCAATGTGCAGCCTTACGACTGATGGGTACAGTGAGGTTCTTTATAGAACAATGTCACAATAATATCAATTAAATGGTAAGTATATATTTGGAGTGATATGTGATATCAAATATACATTGAGGTGTCATGGTATGGCTAACCCATGTGTGTGACTTCACGAGGATTTTCAGGTAGGAATGTTATTGAATCCATTTAAGGTTGTTCTTAAGGAGTTTTATAAGAAAATCCAAATGGGTGGGAGAGAACCACATACTATTAGAGGCTGTGACTCTCAATATATTTGAAAATTAAATTTATGTAGAGAGTGAAATTCCTAGTAAGTCATGAATTGATAGTGTTTTATATTTCATGTTTAATCTCAAGTATGAGCGAGATCATCAAGTTGAGTCATTACATGCAGTGAGGGGAAAAGCATAGGTCATGGAGGTATAACACCTATATTGGTGGGGATGTGGATGTGATGAGACCGGTCATTGGATGGTTGATTTGGAATTCATATATTGATGATAACATATGACCAATTTCATCTAATTCTTTAGAGAATAATACATTTAGGATTCAAGTGTGGTGTTAGATGGAGTTTGTGCATTGGAATCATGATTGAGTTAGATTTGGATGTGATTCAAGGGTGTGTTGGATCAGTGATACACTAGTGCTTGGGGTGAGAGAATTTTGACTAGTTTGGTTGGTTAAGGACGAAAAATAAGAATTACAGAGTGGAAGGTTCATAATTTTGTGTGTTTCTTGTATGATATTGTCATTCATTTTAGGATTTATTCGTTATGATCAAATAGTGTGTTGGCTTATTGGAAGGTATATAAGTGTATTTTTTTGATTGGATGGACGAGGGAGGATCAACTGATGTATTTGTATTTGATTGGGTATGGTGATATGAAAACTACACTGAGCATGTTGTAGGACAACTAAGAATGTGTTTTAGTAGTTTGTTCCAATAATAGAGAGCACCATGGCACCAAATCAAACATTATGAGATTTTTCTTATAGAGAGGTAAAGCCATATTACTTTATATGAATCATCTCATGAATCTATAGTGTTTGGAATAGAGAAACACATGTAATATTTATATCTATGTTTTAGTGTTGTGAAGTTAAGTGGATCAATTTTTTATGAATAATTAACATTCTATTGGGAGTTTCATTGACGAATCTTGGTTATTAATTTAGAGTAAAACATGATGAGTTGGTTTTGAATTGAGGAATGATATTGGTTATGTTTTGAGGGTTGAGATACCACCATGGTTAATTATGAATGAGAAGTCATATGGTGGAGATTTTATAAAACCAAATTCCATTATGAGTTATGAATTTCAATTAGAAATTTGATTTTAAGATTTATAATTAAAATATCATTTTTAGAATTTAGTTATATGATATAATTTTTTGAGTTGAATAAATTGAAGGAGATGTATATGTATATAGTTCCTGGCATGGAAGGTGACTTGGGTTCTCCAGTGAGTATCATGAGATTTGGGTCAAAGAATAGAATTTTGGATTTTTTTTCTTATGCCTGGTTGCCACATGGTTAGGAAAAGATGTGTGGGAAAACAATGCAAGGTGGTTTTTTATAGGGGTGTGAGAGAATGTTGGTGTATGGTTGCAGAGAAACCGTGAAAAACTAACACTTTGGATTCATAGGGGTTTCAAACGATTAGTGCATGGTTTAGAAAACTATGCTACAAATAGTGTGATGGGTGTATTGAGACAGGGTCAACCACACAGGTGGTACAAAGCTTTCAAAAACCTTAAATTAACCATAAAAGTTCCTAGATTTCATTAAAAGGTGTGAATTGATCATTTTCATCCATCAAGTTTTAATCCCATATCCCTCATTTCTTCCCTCCTCATGCACACATATGAGCTGACTGACCTCCCTACCTTTCTTCTTCACACCCCTTGGTTTAAGGTTCAAAATTACATATCATCCCACATTCCTCCGCTATTTTATTCATCCATGATTTTCAGAAAAATATAGATAGGGTTTCATTGAAAAATCCATCAAATCACAGTGGAATCACCATATTATGATGGGTATTTTCCACAACATAGATAGAGTACATCTGTAGATGATAGATTCATTCCATTTATCACCATTTGGATGAATCTAAATAACCTAATGAATTTTCCAAGGGTTCTTACAACAATTAAATGAAATTTTTTATTGAATCAGTTTCTTTTGATATGGATTTTTTCCGAGTTGTTGTCTGAAGTATGTCATGGACCTTATATGAGTTGTTAGTCATAGTGAAAGTGTGACAAGGAAACTTGGTGTGTTATTGGTCATTAATTATTAATTAAATTAAATTATATAATTAATTTTTAATTTTTATAATTAATTTATCTAAAATATTTGGCATGATAGTTGGTCACAAATGGATGAATAATGGATTATGGGATTTGGATGAGTTTTGAAAGATTCAGTAGATTGAAATTAAAGAAAATAAATCCTTGAATGATATATGTGGTACCATAAAAGTACCCCTATAGTAAATGAATTTTACTTACATTCATGTTATATGTTTTCTCATCACTGGGGAGATCGATATTTTTTTAAATAAATTATTTATTCAAAATGAAAGGCCTTTGGATGGATGTACGTGCCATATCCCACTATAGAAATTGAGCACCGATTAGTTTCTCGATCATCGATGGTCAAGGCCTCAATTATAAAAATGAGTTAAGAGATATATAGAAAATTAGGGGTGATAATCTAATGAGTTCAGTGATCCTAGAAAACCTGGATAGGCACCCTCAATTCCCATGAGAATGGGACTGATGCCCTAGCTGTCGATTGTTGAGGGATTGATTAATAGAATGGGATTTTCAATATATGGGATCCTAAGGTTTATAATTTAAATAAAATATATGTCACATAATATACCTTGTGATGTGTTCCTTTGACCCATTGAATAGGTTGGGTGAGTTTACTAACCTAGGATGATATAGAATGTGAGAGGTCTATTATGAAATCTTCCTAGATTAGAGTCTTGTGTCTTATCCTATGAGGCGAGTAAGATCATGATGTGATTATATAAATTTCAAGGGTCACAATTCCCTCTACATTATGTTAATGGTTGGATAGAGGATATGATATAAGGGAAAACATATAGGGTTCCTTTGTTATTTTTTGGCCTAGAGGACCTTGGTTGGTTCACTGTGTTATATAACCCTTGATGGGTTAGTGCCAGTTATGGATATATATGACTATGATTATTTAATTAGAACCTGAATTAGTGGTTTAAGCATGATATAGATGTAGTAATGTGGATAGTCTGTGAACCTGAGAGGCTGTCTTTGGTTAGTGTGATTGGTTTGGGCATGTGGCCAACCCCTGTGGTTTGGCTTGAGGTTTAGAAGAGGATGTGTCCCTGGGTGTATATAATTTACCATGTATCTATTATCACATGTTAATAAGGGGTTATATTCTAGGTGATATGAGTTTCCCTTGGTTAATGGAGGCCTGGTACTTAATTTCCAAGTGAGCTATGTTTCCCCTATTGTTTTTCATATGTGAAATGAGAGTCCAAGTGTGGTTGGAGTCATAATCCCTAATTTCTTGGAATGATGAGTTTTCCTCAAGTTTTTTATATATAGTTTTGGGTTTAATGAGTTATCCTTGGGAGTACGTGATTGTTAGGGGTAGATTGAGTTTTCCTCAGGTGTTTCCTTAATGGTTTCGGGTGAGGCCGAGCTACCCCTAGGTGATGATTGATCAGAAACATCTTGAATTATCTGAAGTACGTATGGTGTCATGGTTTTAGGGTTATATGTGTTTTTTATAGCAGTGTTTTATTCTTAGAGACACTAGAATTAGATGAAGAATGTATTCTTGTTCCTTAGTGGAATGTTAAAACCCAAATATAGACCAGATATTTTATTGTGTTTCTGTATATATTTATATATTTAGCTGATCATATTACATGTGCATACAATGATTTGATGGCTATACTTAGGATCCAATTGGTGGTTATCTAGTGAGTTGTACTCACACCCTCCTCCAGAGGCCATTCCACTTAAGTACCCAAGAAGAATCCACTGATCAGTGGTTTAGGTAGAAAAGAGGCCCAATGCTGCATGATTGAGTGGGATAAATTGGTTGGGACTTGGAGGCCGGGATGTGATGTGGATTGGGGATAATAATATGTCATTTTATGTTTTATTATTATTTTATTTGGTATATGTGATTGTCCCATTAGGTAATAAGATTATGTATGATAGTATGATCATGTGCATGTATAACTATATACTTCTGCCTTAAATTTGATATAGTATGATTTTATTTAAGGATTCAACATACTATGATATTTTTGATGGATAAGGTTTGGTTATTTTTTGGATGTAGTTTGATTATTTTCCACTATGTTTTTACTCGAACATGAGGGTATAATATCCCCACGGTAATAATCTAGACCCTCACCATTAGTCGGTAGCCACTGGAATACGGGGAGGTATGTCTAAGGTCACATGAAACCCCTATCCCGAGCACTGGTAGGTGTTATAAGGATGATGGGTAATTACATAAGACAATCCCAAGGATTCCTTTTACCACATTTAGGGCATATGGTAAATTTAATTTTCATACGTATAGGTTTCATTATTGGTTGTTTCTCCATTTCTTTTCACCGTGATTTCTTTTTTCACTTGATGTTTTGAGATCCATAAGGGGAAAAAAATCCACCACAACATTTACAACACACTGAAAAATTTCATCAAAACTTCCAAATTCATGAAAAACCAAATCCATATATAAAAATCGTTTCAAGTCTGGGTAAAATATACAAATTTTACTTTCATGTTCCATAATAAAATATTGTGAATACCTTTAAAATCTAGTAAAATTGTCTTCACAAGCATCAGTTGGGTCTAACTCATTTTTCATAAACTCTAAAAACTGACTTTCCATTCTATGCCAAATAAATTTGGGAAAACAATTTCAAGAAAATATCATTAAATACCTTCCAATGTATGGTATCAATCTCATTATTTTAATTGTTATTTCTAATTAATTATGACCACTGATTAACTTGACCTTCACAGTGATAAAATATGAGTGTTACCTTCTGATTCTATGAAAAGACACATTTATTTAAATATATTCTCCAATTTATTTTTTCCATCCTACATCTATCATTGGGTTTGAGGTTCCACTAAATGTTCTAGGATGTTGTTTCTTGAAATTATTGACTATTGACATATTAATTTGTGGATAATTTGGTCCCTCCATTGCATGGGTACCACCATTTATGGTCTGCATTTTATGAACATCCACAGACATCTCAACTCTAAAACCCAAACATTTTATGCTTCTAATCCAGAAGGGTATTTTCCTCTTGTTTCCATCCTACTACATTCACCTTGTTACCTCTACATGAAACCATTTTTAAAAAAGGCATAGACTAGATGAAGAAACTTGGAAACCATTAGAATAATAAAAAAATATCTCATGCTAATATAACTATAAATTATTGTTTTATCCCAATAAAAACATATATCACATATCTAAATCATCTTTCATTTATTTTCTTAACAACATTATAACGCATAAAGTTATCTAAACCTTTCTCTGATATTAACTATAACATCCCAAACATAATCACTCTATAATTATATAATTTATAGAAATAAATAAATTAATTTAATTACTATGACCTTTTAGGTTTATATTTTTAGTGTATTAGGAAACCCATCACATCATAAAATACTAACAATTACATAGTTTACATATTTTCAACAAAAACATGTTAAAATGAAACACTTTATTCTTTTTGAAAAAATATATAAAACTTGAACACTGAATTCATTATTGTTCCTAATCATCATTAAACCATTTTAAATAATTTGAAAATGTGGGGTGAGCTTAATTAAAGTATAATTCATTAAAATACAAGAAAAATAATGAAACGTTTAACCACTTAATAACATACTTTCAGCTCTTAATGACCCATAATCACTCATAAAATCAAATTCGTTGCCTAAATAATTTCATAGAATAATATCATAACCAATAATAAAGGTGAAATAAGAATCATGAAGGTTACATGGGACATCATATTCATAATAAATTTAAAAATAACCCGTACAATCAACTTACGATGGAATAACCTATTCAGTTAGTTCCAATATATTTTTTAGGGATATTAAATCATTAGCCAATGAATTTTAGGGATATATCAGAACCAACCACCATAATATATAATTTATAATAATTGTAACATGATTAAAAACAAAATATCTTTCATTTATCTATAAAACCCAGAAAAATGTATATTTTAATCAACAAGTACAAAAAAAAAATTAGTTTTTCAATAAAAATAATAAGAAATACCATTTTGACTTTTAATAACTTTTATTTAATAAGAAATATTTATACAAAAAAATATGAATAGAAATTACTTTGGAAAACCATGAAAAAGTAGAGAGGAATATTAGTAAATAAAACCAAAGAAGATTATGGGAAATATTGATCATGCATAAATTATTTAAATTTATATTCTTTTCAAATTTTTTTAAAGAATATAAAATAACGCTTTAGGAAAATATGAAAAACGCTTCCTTTCATTAGTTATTAAAGAAAGTAATGTATAATATAAAATGACCTAAATAAATAATATAAGTTTAGAGGAGGAATTTTATAACACAAAATAAATAATATGAACGTGGAGGAGAAAATGTTATGAAGAAAATTACAAAACCATTAAAGTAAATATTACAATGAATAACTCCTTACCTCGATTTCTAAAGCACCTATTAATACCTACACCCTCATTAATAATAAGATTATATTAATTATTTTCCTTCTTAATAAAATTTCTTATATTCATTTAATTATTATTCCTTTAATTTAATTTTTTTATCATTTTTTATTCATTCACCATATTGGTATTGTTCATATCATTCATTTTGTGATCATTTGGTTCATAAACCTTAAACATTATACTGTATAATTATAATGGTGAATAATATTTATACATGAGTTACATAATATTTATAAGTTTAATGTTATTGTGTTTATATAAATCCAAAACTAGGAATGTTTAATATTTCATGAAATAATCGCCATTGAGAGAATCATCCTTGAAAAGGTTTCTTTTATAGATAAAGAAAATGACTATGATTGTTTACCTATAATCTCATTTTTATTATAGATACATTTTCATTATATAATAATAATAAAGAAATTAATTATATATTAATTTTATATTCAATAATGATATCAATTTTTAGGAATATCCATGAAAGATGTATGTTTATTGAAGCATCATCGTTCACTTTGATGGTGTAACACCGTTGTAGTGTGTGATGTTTTTCAAAATAGTTTAAAACATAGAAAACACAATAATTTTTTGATTTTTATATTTTTTTATTATAACTAATATAATTTTTAATTATTATGTTTATATATTACTTATTTTATTGAAAATACTAAGAGTAAAATTGAAATGAAAAGACATTATTTTCGAAAACCAATATTTTGAAGTAATAAAGACTTATGAAAAAGAGTGTGGGGAGACTTAATAGGTGATCAACCATAATTTATGGATAAAAAAGATTCAAATAATATGGTAATATATTCATATAACATAAATAACATATGTTTTAAATTATTTTTAAGTAAAATTATAAAAAATTAAAAATGAGAAAGAGGCTTGGAAACTATTAACTCGCTCCTCGAACCATCGATTTAGGATTGATTCTAAAGATTTTGGTGAAAGAAATTTAGGTATGTTAATCAACTTATGAACATGTAAATGGGTGTTTATAGAGGTTTTTGTTTAGAATATTTATATAAAAACTAAAGTTATATGTATTTTGGAAAGGTTAGAATGAGTCCCCTTTTATAGGAAAACATGGATAGCATATTCACAAATATTCAACATTTATGGGTCAAGAATGGATTTTTAATATGTAAAGTGGATCATAAATGAGTAATAGATGATATTATTGTCCACTAACCAAAAATATTAACTCAAAATAAGATTTTAAAATTTAACTATCAATTAATAAATTATTTTTTAACATTAAATACCCTTTATGTTAATTTTTAGGGTTATTCTCATAAT
Source organism: Viscum album (assembly GCA_963277665.1). Lineage (NCBI taxonomy): Eukaryota > Viridiplantae > Streptophyta > Magnoliopsida > Santalales > Viscaceae > Viscum > Viscum album. The sequence continues at coordinate 1,888,532,793 of OY728165.1, read as the reverse complement.
TTGACAATAAAAATATATAGATAACCATAGAATTCAGATTTAATATTTGAAAAAATTTATTACCAAAAAATTATATATATAAAATTATTAAAAATCATACATAACCCAACCTTAGTGATTTAAAAAGTTTTAAAACCATTAATTTTCACTTTTCTTTGGATTGCACATGCGCTGCATCAATGTTGTGTAAGTGATTTCGATATTTATCATATTAATTAACATTAAAAATAAATTAATAACATAAATATAATTATATAAAACTATTATTAGTATTATTTATTCCCATTTATAACATGATACCATTTTTAAGATATGAATTTTGACTTTTCTCACCTTGTGCAATCGCGGGGTAAGCATTTGGATAATTATCCTATTATATAAATTTAAAATTAAGGCCAATATATATTTTTTATTTTCAAATGACACTTTTAAATGGGTAAGTGTGAACCAAATACAAAGTCAACCAGTACTAACCAAGAAAACCCCATTACCACCCAAAACAAGAATCCCTCCCACAAAATCCAAAATTCAAAACACCAAAAAAGATTTTAACATTCCAAAATTCAAAATTCAAAAGGGATTATCAGAATACGAGCCAAAACGTAGACTCGAAAGCACAATCAGTCACATCCCGGCCTACCGTCATCATCATCAATGCTGGAATCGAACTCAGCCTTGCCGTCACCGAATAAATCGCAACACACTGACCACCATCTGTCCTGACACCATCCAGTCGACACTCACCTTTGCCGCTTCCATCCTCATAACAACACATGCTCCGCCCAAAATTTTCACATTTTCACCATACAACCCAAACTTCGAACTAGAAAAACAGATAAAAACCCTCAACATGTGATAACCGAAAATGACCGAGAACGATAACGAAGAAACGACATTGAACCCTTGAAAGAACCAGGGAAGGACCATAAAAATAAAAGTGATGTGAGGGGATGAAAACCTAGACAGACGGGGGTTGAACTGTCATGCAACACAAAACAGAAAGATTCCTAGAAAAGATTCATCCAAAGAAAACCAACACAAATATGCAGAAATCTAAAGATAGCAACATGCGAATCCAAAATCGAGAAAGAAGAAGAAAGGTTGAGAGAGAGAACCCATCACCAAGCCCGGACATGATAGATCAACCAATAATATCCCATCATTGCCAACAATCCAGTTGGAGAAGACCACCACGAACCTTTGAAGCATTCAATCTATCATATCGTGACCACAACCCTCAAGCTCCGACAAACCAGGATGACACCGCACCACCAGAAACCGCGATCCCAGGAACGCTCCAAAGAGTGAGTCAGAGAACAAAGCAACCTCATCACAAACCGGTCTTAAGACCAAGTATCGTGAACCGAAGTGCCACAGAATCCGAGCTTGAAACCACAACAGGGGGGAGGGCGGAAAACATGAAATAGAGAATTCCATAAGAATTCATAGCAGATCCACCACAGGGGGATGAAGGCGGCAGAGGGGGAAACCCTAGCTCCGAAATCCCCTTACGGGCTCATAACTGATTGATAATCATATTTATCTTTAAATTTTATAATATCCTTACCCCATCCTAGACATTTCCTCAAAATCAACAATTTTATCTTTTCCACCACTACACAAGCACTTAATCGATATCAATAGTTATTTTTCATATTTATCTTGACATAACAATTAATTTATATAAATTTAATAATATTTATATTATATTATTAGTTAATTTATATTCAATATGTTTCATAATTTTGTTCTCATATTTATATCAGGATGATGTTATAAAAGATATAGTATTCAGAAAAAAAAGTTTCTTAATATTCATAATAACATTTACTAGATTAGAAAAAAAAATTCACCCTAATATAATTTAAATATAATGACACTATAAATAATATCCATTTCACCAAATTGAAAATTAAAAATTTTGAAATTTAACTTTTAAATTAAACCATTTTCTACATGGGAAAAACTATTTATTTAGGATAAAAAGTATTTCGTTTGGAAATGAAAAATCATATTATTATTACATATCTTAATGAAATTATTTAAAAAACAACAATAATAAATATTAATATTAATCCATATTATTTACATTAATATTAATAAAATTTAAAATTTATTTTATATTATAATTACCAGTTTTTTCACATTCCTCCCCCCATTAAACAAATTTCATCCCAACAATTTTTTACTCATTGATAAATTGAAGGTGATAATTTTATTTCATAGATTATTTTGGTTCCACTTTTTCTTATTTAACAATATTATTATTCTATAAAACATTATAAAAAATGTTACCATATTTCAAAATAATTTCCTTCTATGATCAATAATCTATACTGATGTTTTCTACAATAAGTATTCTTTTACTCCTATACTACTTCTGGGAATAATATATTAGATACATCTAGTAAATATTTACTTAATAAAAAAACATAAAACAAATTATTTTCATGAGATAAACTTGTAGACAAGGCTAATAAATAAACCACTAATTATACTTTCTCTAGGTATTCATATGGACTAATAAATATTGGGCATAAATTTCCCTTTATTACCAAAACACATCACACATTTCAATGGAGATATTTTAAGAAAAAAACGATTTACTAAATAAAAATACAAATCTATGCTTCAATTATTTTCATAAATACTCTTCATTATTTGAGCTACCGTCAAATTAAATTGAATAAATATCATATTTTCAACCATTTTTCCACCAATTCAGGTCTCAAAAAGTTACTCTTCTTGACTTTATTCCAATAAGACGTATTTAGACATATCTTTCCCTATAATTTCTCAAAATTTTCCATATATAATCTTTAATGGATGATTTTATTATTATAAAATTTAATAAAATAAATATGTTTAAAAGACATCTAAGACAATCTAATGAACACTCTATAAGAATATCCTCTAAAGTTTGAATTTTTTGTTATGATTGTTCATCAATATGAGGATGAAAATATATAATGAAACTTAATTCATTACATAATTCCATTTGAATTCCTTTAGAAAATTATACATAAACCATGTTTCACAATCAAATATTATAGAAAGGGAAAATCTAAGTAATTTTACTATCCTAATAAGATAGAATCAAGCAAGATTATCCAAAGGAATATTATCACGAATAGGAAGAAAATTTTAGAATTTAGTCAAACGGTAAACAATAACATATATTATGTTTTTACCATGAGATGTCTATTGTAATCCCCTGTATAAATCTGTGGATATATGTTTCTACTTCAATTATAGATTTGAGAATGGATGAATAATTCCTTACAGTATTTTTTGTTCATCTTTAACCTATTTTAAAATTAAAATTTTCAAGGTAAAATTATTAATATATCTCTTTATTAATTATTACCAAAAATATTATCTATGGTATATATACATATTTTTTCTTCTCGAATGGATATAATATTGAGAGCTATGATTCTCAATCAATAATTCTTTTTTTCCACAAAGAGTCTTATTGTACACATACCTCTTTTTAAATATTATAAAACTTTTCTTATCAATATTAAACTCATGTAACATTCAACTATTTATCAAATTTATTTTATATTAAAATACATGGCATTATTTTTTAGGATGCTTTATTATTTTCAAAAAGGTTTATTTTACTATTATTTGAGCTAAAATAGAATATTTTTCTGCATGAAAAATTTCTAATCACATTTTCATTAAATCATTAACTAACATATCATGAAAGAAACATAAAATGTTTAACGATTAATTATCCTTTAAGATCAAAAAATATAATACTTTATTTTCTTTACATGCATGGAAATGAATTATGAAAGAAATTTCTTTTAATAATTCCAACCACCTCATTTTCTTCAATTTTAATTATTTTTTATTGAATATATAATTAAAACATATATTATCCTTATATATATATCACATTTATTCCCATATAAATTATTCCTATAAAATTGTTAAGAAAAAAATCACCATTGTGGGATCAAGGTCATACTTAAAATAATTCTAGTCAAGGGGTTTCAACTAAGGCAATGAATATGTTATTACTTGATCAGTTTCATCAAAACACAACAAATAACCTTTTATGAATCCTCAATATAAATAAAAAATTCCCCATTTCTTGATGTCCATGCTAATACTAGTTCATTAACCAAAGTTTTTTAAAATTATAAAAAACATTCCTCACATTTCTTTGTCTAAATGAACTTAACACCCATTATAGTTTACATTTTTAATATTCTAACAAACCGAGATTTTTTTTAAAAACCATCAGTATAATTCCACTATTTAATGAAAACTATGAATCTCTAAGATATTAGTTAGTCTTATACATTTTCCTCAAATCTTGTTTTAATATGATCTTAGTTATTCCATATTTAGTAATAATATTCTCAAGGAAGGAACTTAGTTAGTTTATTAAGATAATTTTTCATTTTTATTTCCATATTATCATTCCTTTTATTTATTCTATTTATCATGTTTCATTGATTTACTATATTGGTATTGTTTACAATAGTCATTTTGTGATCATTTAGGTCAAAACTGATTTTTTTGTGATATAATGGTAATAGTCAAAGATATTTTTCATTGGTTATATAATAATTATAAATATCAATTTATTTTTCCCATATCATTTTATAATATATAATGTTTAATAAGTCATGAAATAGTCACCAGTGAGATAATATTTCTTAAAAATATTGTTTTTATGGTGAAAATGACTATGATTGTTTACCTTTAATTTTATTATGGTAAAGGATACCTTACCATTATAGAATCAAAATAATGAGATTAATTAATTAATTATTTTATATTTAATCATTAAAAATAATTTTTAGAACATCAATGAAATAAATATGTTTATTAAAACACCATTATTCACTTCGATGGTGTAAAATCACCAGGGTGAATGGTCTTTTTCAAAAGAGTTTAAAAGAATAAAAAACACAAAAACTATTTGTGTTTTATAAAAAAACTATATTATAAATAATATAATATTTTATATTTACTTTCTAATATTTATTATTTTATTGAAAAGATTTAAAGGGTAATTCAAATGAAAAGACATTGCTTTTTAAAAATAATTATCTTTTATGTAAAAACAACATATGAAAAAAGTGTTTGGTGAGAGGTAATGGATGATATATCATCACTGATGGATAAAAAAATATAAAAATAACCTAGGAATATATTCTTGGAATAAAAATAATATATTATTTAAAAGATTTTTAAAACGAATAATCATAAATGAGAAATGAAAAAGAGGCTTGGAGACCCTTACCATGCCCATTGAACCGCCTCCAACATATTGAATATAAATCCTTTGGAAACAAGAATTTTGGAAAGTGTAAATCCTTATAAAAAATAAAACTTAAAGTTTATAGAATAATTTTTGTAGAATACTGATATAAAATAGAACATTATATGTGTTTTGTAACTGTTAGAATGAGTCCTCATTTGTATAAAAAATTTGATGACATATTTGAAAAAATTAAAACATATGGGAGAAGAATGTGATTTTAAAATTTAAAGTGTTTAATAATTGGAAAATATTTGATATTGTCATTTTTTACATCACACTTTACTCAAGATAATATTTTATTATTTTTCTTTCAATTTATAAATTATTTTTTAATATTAAATACCCTTTCAGGTCATTTTTAGAGTTAATCTCACAGATTTACATTAAAAAAATATGGATAAATTAATTTATATTTAAACATTTAAATCATTTTTACCTGCCATGTTTATACTTCAAAAATGTGCAACATCATACTTCATCCTATATTTGTCATTTTAAATATATTTTCAAAACCATTTATTTTGACTTTTCTTCTACTCACACTAGCACTGCATCGACCCGATGCATGCGATTTGAAAAAATATCACATGACTTAATATTAACAATAAATTACTAGAATAAATATAATTTATTATTCATTAGTATCATTATATAAAACTATTCATGGTATTATTTATTCCCATTAATATCATGATAACATTTTTATGATATGAATTTTTACTTTTCATACCTTATGCACATATTGAGTAAGAATTTTCATAGTTATCTTATCTTATAAAATTAAATTAACAAATATACATGAAAATAATTATGATTTTATCATATTTTTATTTCAAGATAAAAATATAAAAATTCCCTGATAGATATTATCTTAAAGAATCTAATTTCCCCCCTTTTAACATTACGAAATCACGACGTCATCATCATTAATTATTTTTCTTATTTATCTTGACCTAAAAATTAATTTATATTAATTGAATAATATTTATATAATATTTTGTGTATACTAATATGTAATATATGTTACATAAGTTTTATAAAATTTTATTTCATATTTATATCATGATGACTTCATAAAATATGTGATATTCATAAAATCTATATTTTATAATATTAACCAAAATATCAACTTTGAAAAAATCTCAAAAATTCACTCTAAGATAATATTGAAATACAAACACCATAAACGAAATAAATTTCATCACATTAAAATTATAAAATCTATAAATTTATCTTTTAAATAAAACTATATATTATATATGAAAACCATTTTTTATAATAAAATCTAGTTATATTTTAAATAAAAAATATTATTTTGGTTTCATGACTTAATGAAGTTATTTATTATATTATAAAAATAAAAATTAATATAAATCTATATAATTTTTCATATTAATTAAACTTTAATTTTATTTACTAGTATAAATACCTAGGTTTTCACTCAAAAATATTGTATAGATCACTTGGTACATTATAGAAATATTACTTTTGGAGGATCAAGTTATGTGAAATAATATGCGGTAAATATAAATTTATTACTGTGTTTCAACATACTAGTGGTGTCATGGGTGATTAAATTGGGTGCATTATTTCACTCAATGATAGAGTAAGTATGCACGGTGAATTATGTATCTATAAATTTTGGAAAGGTTCATTTGGTGGATGATAGGGTTCTTGAAGTCATTGGGAAAGATGATTTTAACATATTAATTGAAAATATTTTCTTTTTGAAATTGAAAAAAGAGAGACACATCTCGAGGATATAGAAGAATCTAATTTCAATAGGATAACATGAAGATGCATTCTTTGGTTCAATCCTTGATAACCAAGTTTTGAAGATCACTCATGGTTCAATGAGAGTGGAAAGATGAGTGAATGATAGAACTACATATCTAACTAGAAGTTCAAATTAAGTAATAATTATTATTTCATAGACTTTTAAGAATCCATAGTTTTAGAATTATTAACTTGGTCATCTTGGTGATAAGAACATGAAGGTTATAAGGAAAAATTCTATGCTAAATCTTGATCACACATAATTTAAAATTCATTAGAGATGCATTTTTAGGTAGTAGAATTTGGTGAATTTAAACTTGATTTACATGAATCCCATATCTCAAATGTAGGATGTTGTTCACTCAAATTTTTTGGGTCCAACCCAGTATATTATCATATAGGGTCATGTTAATTCATGAATTTCATTTATGATGCCACATAAAAAGTATGGGTTTAATTTCTGAAACATTGTTCTAAGGTATTTGGTGTTTTTATTCAGTGGTAGTTCATGGTGTAGAGGGAAACTATTTATAAATTAAATTTCCTATGACTGAAAAATGGTTGTGAGTATAGCAGAAGTGGCTTCTAGAACATATTTCTGGATAAATTTATCAGGTTAGAGAAGTTTGTTCCTGGTAAAACATAGAATAAAGGGGTTTCTTAGAAAATGAATTAGAAGTTACAAAATAATTCATGAAACATGATTTTAATCTCAAGAATACCCAAGAAAATTTGGGAAAAATTATTGTATATGGTTTCATTATTGGTTAATAAAATACTTTATTCCCCATTAGGATAAAAGAATCTTTAAAAACTATGGTTCAACAAACCTAAAAAAGTTTCCCACCTCAAATATTTATAAAATATCACCTATATCTGTGTCACTGATAGATATTGGGACAAACTAGGGGAAAAGACTAACACATGTTACTTTATGGGATATAGTGACGAAAATTGGGATTTAGGATTTCCTATGATGATCATCAGAATATAATTTGGAGTTGGTATGTTCTCCTTAATGAAAAAGTCTTACAGAAAAATGGATCATGGTTAAGAAGTAACTTTATAAAAAATAATCAATTGTACAAGGAATAGTTAATCGGAATGGGGATTCTATAAATACACAAGTTACAGAGAGTTCAGGGAGCATAGAATTTCTAGAATATTGATAAGTGGAGGATTTGCACGAATTCCCTTGGACCATTGAGGCTCAGGTAAAAGCAACAAAATATGAAATACTTGGAGGAGTTATGTTTTAATTCAAATTATAAATATTTAAAAGTCAAAAAATTGGTTCAAAGGTTTATATAGTACATGAAATGTTTTACTTATAATGGGTGGTATAAAACCTGAAATCCCAGGATAGGTAACCACTCTCAATGAATCCAAAAAGTGGGAGTCAAAAATGAATAAATAAATGTCTTTGTTGGATTATAATAGAAGATGGTAGATGATTGAGTTTCAATATTGGAATAAAGAATTGGAGAAGTTTTTTTATTTTCATTAAAAGGATGAAGATAATTGTAGAAAATATTATATAGAATAAATAGAGGTGAAGGTATTTTAAAATAATGTATTTACTTTTTATAAATATTTTCACTGGTAGTTATGAATGGTGCTATCTAGAAAATTCTTAGAATGATTTATAATGATAAACTGTAATTAGAGAATATGGATGTAACAAAAACATTTCTTCATGTTTAATTTTAGGAATATATTTACTCAAATAATCTGATGGGTTTCATGGAATAGTGGAATTATGGAATACTGTGTAAATTGCAAAGTGTCCTATATGGGTTAAAACATGACCATGGTAGTGGAATAAAAAATTTAATTCTTTCTTGGCTGAGGAAGGTTATAATTAGTGATACATGGATCACTATTTCTTACCAAAGTTGTGGGAATCTTGAAGTTTCATTATAATCCTCCTTTATAGGGATGAAATTCATTAGGGGGGTCCATAAATTTAAAGGATTTAATAATTAACACATGGTTTTCAAAAAATATTCAAGATGAATTATCTCATTTTGGATAATAAAATCTTATTAATGGAGATTAAGAGAGATAGGAAATCTATTACTTTAGTTGTATCTCAAAGGGACTATATCCATAAGAATGTTGAGAAGTTTGGGATGTCTGGTTGTAATCCCATCTAAACTCTATTGGTAAAACACTTAAAATTTGTCTAAGTAAAAGGTTCCTAAAATGGAATATGGGTTTAAGTACATAGAGAATGTTCTATTTACATCAATAGTTTGTAGCTTGATTTATTTCATGATATGAACTCGATTGGAAATTTCCTTTTTAGTTGTATTTGTGAGAAGATTCATATCAAATATAGGGAAGGAACCCTACGAGGATGTAAATTTGATGATCCAATATCTAAAAGGTTTAGAAGGTATAAATAATTTCATTGATATGGATGTTCCATTTCAGGTTTATGTTGATATTGACAATGATGGGGTCATACACATGGAAGATAACCATAGGTTTTTGTGTTCACCTATGGAGGAACAATAGTTACATGGATTTTGTGGCTATAACATGTTGTTAATTTGTCCATAATGAAATATAAATACCTGGAACCAATGGAAGTGATGAAGGAACTAATATGGCTGAGACATCTATTTGAGGGGCTCGTAAGGTACCGTGAGGGTGAAATTATCTATTGAGATATTCAATGGTAAATAAATTTTGAAAAGAATATAGTTTTTCATTCATATATGAAACACATTTACCTGGACAATTATTTCAGCCACAAATTGTTAAAGGATAGGGAATTGGAGTTATGGAAGATAAAATAGAATCATAATGTAGTAAATACTTTTACCAAGTTGTTATTCTAATAATTTTCGAGAAAAAACTATACCTTAGTGGGGCTTTGTTAAATGTAAGGATGGTGGATACACTACATGATGTAAAATGAGATATTTTATCTACGTTTTATAAAGATTTTATGAATTCATTAATATAGTATTCAATAAGGATAATTTTGGAATGTTGAAGCCTTATTTATGTTCTTATTTTTTTCAAAAAAAGGAAAATATCTGGAAGTTTGGCCAAACTTTAGGTTCTAATAGAAAAAAATGAAATTCTCTAATAGAAAATTTTTTAAAATATTATTTCTTTTGATGGAGAAGTGAAGTGGTCAGTGGGCTTAAATATGTAAGGAAAAGTTAATACATATGTTTTTCTTGATGGTGTTGAAAAAGTTTTTTCCTCATGAGTTATAAGAAAAGGGAGTGTGTAATGTTTACAGGATGTTATGTATTGGGTATGTTCTGAGGTTCTTCCAAATTTCAGTAGTCACATTCCACTTGCTACAGGAAATTAGTAGTCATCTTGATTTAATAGTGGGACATCTGTAAATATGGAATTTCAGGGCCACTTGGATGACCAAATGAGACCCACTATAAAGGTGAGGTGGGACCAATTTCACATATGGATGATAATGTGGAAATAAATTATTTTTATTTCAGATGTATCTACCAATATTTTATGTAAATCATTTTAACTTCTGATTACAATGAAAATGGAAGAAATTTCCTCTCATGGATATAAGACTCACATTGGAACCATGTCAATCCATATTGTAATTTTTTAATTGATATTTTTTGAATGGTTTTGTGTGTTCTGAGTTTGCTTGAGTGTGTTCCAGGTCAACATAGTGTGGTGATTTAGGAAGATTTTTCTTCTTATGTTTATGTATATTGATTTGGTTTGGTCTCCCAATCAGTGGTGGTAATCAAAATTTATTGCCTTATGCTATTAATTTATGGTGGTGTGATTTATAATTGATAAAGGATTCATATCTCTTGTAATGTAGGGGAATTAAGGATGAGAATCAAGATTTAGGGTAGTTTCTTTAATATTTTAATTATAGGGACCCTTATTATCAAGGGAATACATGGTTTTTAACATTCTAAAGGTCTGATCTAAGAGGGTTAAAAACATTGGGAAGGTCTCTCATGGGATTTATGATTCCCATTATCAATGGAATACATGATTGAAGGGAAGAACTCTAAATTTCATAAGCTAATCATATATTTCAGGAACTTATTGAGGAGACCTAGGTAAATGAGAACCCAAATAGGTGACCTTGGTGAATGGGGAGACAATATAGGTGAAATAGGTAAATGGTCACCTAGATAAGTAACTTTGATGAAGGGAGTGCCCATTTATGAGTCTTGGGTGAATGAGGTGCCCAATTATGTGATCTGGGCATTACCCTTTTTAACTAGGTCACTTATCTAGGTGTTCATTTTCCCAATCCACCTATCCAAGAACCCTATTCATCATGGCCACCCAACTCGGTACCCATTTACCATGGCCTCCTCCATGTCCTTCTTATATACATGAATGGGTTATAAAGTGAAGTTCTCTCCCATTTGATAATGTATTACTTTTTGAATGAGAACTAGGTATCCCATGTGACATGTTCCTCAAGGTGTCCTCCTTAATCGGTAGGACCCTCAATGTGATAAGGATCATGTATTCCATTTACAATAAAGATCCATATCATTAGAGTACTAATAAAACCTCTCATTGCTCAAGATTCTTATCTTGGTTTCCGTATATTTTGAATTCTATCGGCTTCTAAGTATGTTGTTAGTTTCCTTATGAGAAAGGTATATATATAGGCTTATAATCTAGTGTGAGACCCAACCCTAGCATATTGTACTAAATCACCCATGAGATCATTATTCCTTAAAAATATAGTTACTAAAAAAAGTATACCAATATATATAGGCCTCCAACTTAGTGTAATCCCCAAACCTACCCTCACCCGTCCCATATACCAGGTTGGAAAAGAAATGGTCGTTTATTTGTAAGTATCATGCCAACCATTACTAGGAACCTTTCACCTAGTAGTCCAAGTTTCACAACACTAAACTATATAGAATATATTTCATTCCCAATGATGTCAAACTACTTGAAAAAGGTCATACTAATATAAACTTAAAGTATTAGACATCAAGGTCCTATCTACACAACTTTAAAAGGTGAATCATTTGTTTTAATAACATAAAAATAAATATAACATCGTTGGTCATGCTAAACAAAATTAAAAGGTACCAAAATAGTCCTTATCACACTACCTTAATGGGTATGATGGTTCCAATTAATAAGAAAAAAAACTATGCGGGTTATAATTTCCTTCAATGGGATATGTATGAATCCCCTCTCATGGGCCTGATCCCAGCACCAAAACTCCTACCACATTCTTGTATGGTGATAATTTATAGTGTTCTAAGATTTTTGTAATTAATCTATAGCATAACTAACCAGTAAAATGAAATATAGAGAACCTATGATACAAATAAATGTTCACATTGATGCATGGTAATGATCAATCACTCTCATGGGAAAGGTAACTAGTATTGTAAATGGAAACAATTTCATGAATATGTCTTAAATATATAAGTGCGACTTGGAATAGGAAATAAGACCCCTTACATGATGATCCAACTTCCTATCCTCTTGACCAAACCAAAAGTCAACGTGTCAATGGCATATCCCAATAACCCCTTATTTTTTGAAAGAAGACCCATATCATATAAAAAATGGGAATAAATCATTTAGGGGAATATAAATGGTGAACAAAACATGAATACACAGCCTAGAATTAGTATATAGAATCTTAAAGAGAGGTGTATGAAGTTTAAGCTCACAGTGTTTAGACCGATGAATGTTGATTTTTGTGGTTGAACAACTTTGATCAAAGAATGATATGGTATCTCTAGGAATAGGTAAGGTAGAGTGACTTTAAATTGAAATCATATTTCAAATATTAACCATCTAATCAATGGGTTAATTAAGTTTAATTTCATAGTTGACATACCAATAAAAGGAGTGGTATTAAACCCAAATTTGTATCAAGATCTAGGAGTTCTTTAATACCTTTTAACAGGGTTTGAGAATGATTTATATGATAAATTGAGTTATTTGAAATAGGAAGTGATAAAAAAGATTAAAACACTGAGGATGGATACATAAAAATTAAAATAATGGGTTCCATATAAGTATTGTCTAAGGAATATGTGGATATAGGATCTTCCCCTTGGGAAAAAATATTCTTTTGGTTTGCATGTTAGATATGTAGCATAAATATGATTATCAAGAATATTTTTCTATTTTAAAATTAGGTACACTTTTTACTAGTAGAGATGAATGGTTAGTGATGATTCAAACACATAATGTAAAAGTGTGGAATATAGGGAAAGGATATTCATAAGGATATTGGAAAAATCCATTTTGAAACTGACTAAGGGTGGGATGTTATGAATCATATAAAGGGAGTGTAAGTGGATGGTTATCTACTAATAGACCAAATATATATTGTTCATATGTCACTATATATCCTTAAATAATATGAATAAATCCAAATATAGTTATTATAGGGGTGTTAATGAAGATCAGGATCATGCATAGGAGAGGGTGAGATACATATATGGGTGCTCTAGTGAGAGAAATTAGAATCCGACTTTTTCTGAGTTGGTAAAGGTCTCATCACTTTGGTAGAATCAAGAATGGAATCTAAATCTTTCTCTTGAAAAAGAGATCCAAGAATTAGTATGTATCTTATGAAAATTGGAATCTATACACATATAGTTCTTAATTGGGGTATTTATATTATGATATAAGGTTATAACCCAAATTAATCCATATCTTGATACCAAGATAAGAAATTTTACATTCAATATTTAGTGTCTCCTTGTGTGGTTAATATAGATAAGACGACATGAATAAAGGATTTCAACACACTAGAATATAATTCATGATATTGGGGAGAGTTTTATCCTATAATAAATTTAAATACAAGAAACCATACATGAGGGACTCTTTCATAGATCTAGATCTCATGCATGTAAATTAAGTAATATAAAATAAATTGCTTCAAGTATTCAAAAGTCTACGTGTAAGATTAATATTGTATTACAAGGACTGATATGTTATGAAATTTAAGGAATTATAATGAGGAAATTTATATATAGGTATTTTCATTGATATTTCTCATGTATAAAATGAAATCCTTTCATCTTAGATCATAGTCAGTGGAGAAAACCTGATGTGAATAGGTGATGTCTTAGATAAAAAGATGAAACAAGATTTTTATTGGTATGAAACTCTCAATTTAGTTTTATATAGGTAATCAATATGTCACTACATATCCTAAAATAATAAGAAATAATACACACATAGTTATAGTAAAGTTGTACCTAAGCATAGTTCTAGTTTACTTATAGGGGAAAGTGATGTGGATTTATTCAAGTGTCAGGATATTGTGGTAAACCTATCATGGGTTAGTGTGATTTTAAGAACTATATTTAAAGCATATGAGATTTTTTACTGGACCTCAATTTTGAATACTAAGCATGACTACATATCTTCTGATAAAAATACTAAATCCACAAGTAGTTATTAAGAAGGGAGGTTTATTCCTATTTTAAAGGCCATTGAATGATATGTATCATAAAATAGTAAACTCATATAATAGGGACTCTTACATAGACCAAGATTGTAACATACTGACTCGAGAACCACTAAACAGTGCCCTGAGATGGTTGGTCACATGGCATCTAGCACGCCTCCCCATACACCAAAGGCTGCAGAAAATTAGAGATGGCCTAGGGTGTGTCTGTGGGGAGACTATTATCTCATATTAGAGTGTATCACAAAATAAATAATTATAATAATCAAGTAGTGGAATCAGATAAAATAATTGAACAATAGATAGAATATGACATCCAAAAGACTCTAATAATAAATAATCCAAAATAATTATATTGTAAAATATGTTTCCTAGGTCCTGTATCTATACAAAATTATATAAAATTCAAGGAAATAGGCATCCCCATAAAAAGTATCAAAATAAAAAAATAAAAAAAAGGATCTATCTCCAGCTAGAATGATAAGCATACCTCTTTATAATAATCTACTGGTCCTAATAAATGATCAAATCAAGCATCATAAAATTGTATATTTCCCCGATTCCTACCTACATCCATGAAGTCCATGTAGGTAACCATTGGTGGCCCAAAAAGGGTGTGAGATAACCCCTTATAGCCTGCCACCAATGGTGTCTATAACATGTCCAATATGTATAATATAAAAGAAACTAGTGTGCAGTATATCACAGGTTTAATAGTAATAAAAGTAAATGGTAAAATGCATATGTGACCCTTTCCATCCAAACATGGATCCCTATGAACAATATTCAAGTTCCTAATAAAAAGGGAAACTGTAAGACATATATAATCAAACATGACACAATCCAATATAATAAATATAATATAACAACTATAATATGATAGCCATACTATTGATATCTGTAAATCATAGAAAAAGTATCCCCAATTCCCATGTCATGTAATCAAGTATCAATATCCTTAATGGAATAAACCATGTAATATAGTGTCAGACCATGAATGGTCAGATCCAAGGTATAAAAGACTAAGGCATCATCATCGAGTCTCAAGAGCATCTTGATAGAAACTTAGTAAAGACTTGTGTGGAATATAAGGATCATGTCAATAGAGCATGTCCAATGCGTGTACAAGCAAGCCAAATATAAGGGGTAACAATGCCCTTGGAATCCTATGGAATCAAGATCCAAGTATTAAATAGGTCCAAGGATTAACTAACATAATAAAGATCCGTGGAGCTTAAATTTCAATGTAATATAATGGAATCATGATGAATGGATCTCATCGAAGGTATCGACTTTAATTATTAATTCATCATCTCAATTAATTCATCATTTCATTCCCTTAGTTCATCCAACCCATTTACACATTTTCCATATAAAAATAAACCAATTAAACATCATGAAATCACATTGAAATAAGGAATATCCTTCCACTAATCATTCATTTAATTCCTATTCAATTCCAAAAGGCTCCCAGAACTAATGACGATCTCACACAAACCAAGCGAGGTGGTATAAAATGGGGCTGATACAAAGACACACCCCATGGGTGGCCTAGGTTTGGGATAACGACCACCAATAATCACAATGGTACTAGTGGGTAACCTAAATAAGTTCTAATTCATTCAATTTATGTATTTAATAAATTTTAAGGGAATCTTTGGAAATTCCATCATGAAGTGTAACCAAAATAGGGTATATAAAACACCAAACCTTAAAGGAAAAATATATACCACCTACCACATACCCATGGTAGAACACTCATCCAATATTATCCTCTGATTCGATCCAGATGAAAACAAAATGGAGGAATGGAAGAACACACCAAAAATAGGGAATTAGATCATGTAGTAAAATTAATATGTTAAGGACAAGAGAAATAGAGAAAGGTGTAATAGGAATGGGGAACTCACTGAAATAGATCCAATGATACCATAGAAAAAATAAATGGAGTTTGGATTAAGAAACAACTACAAATAAAAGGTTTAGTATTCAAGAGGGATTCACAGGTGGCTCTTATATGCAAGAGAGGTGAGGAATTCTATCAAAATGAGGCCCTACATCTTATTTTTAAAACTGAACTTGGTCATTTACATAGATTGTAAAGTATTTATAGGTGTGTAATGGATTTACACATCATATGAAACATAGAATCGTCCCCATGGTAAAAACCCTTTACATGTCCTGAGTTGGCCTACCTAGGACATTACATGTCATGTATTGAAGGTAAATTGTGTATTCTAAATACACATCATATAATTGGCCCAAAAGAAACTTACAACCTTCATTCTTCTTCCTTTAAAAAATCACAACCATCCTAAGAGCCTGAATTTTGGTTCTGTGTCAAAAAAGTTAACTTTATAAAAGTTTTACCATAAAAAAGGACCTATACCTGATATAAAAATATTAGATCTTATAATATTATCCCTTAATGTAAATCATCACCAAATTTACCTTCCTAGGGCAGTCAAGAAATGTATGAGAATAACTCTGGCCTGTGGGAATGTACATTGGCATCCCACTCCTAAGTCTCATCCTATAAACGACCATGCTTCCATAGAAACCATACTAGAGGAATGAACATCCTCAAAGACCCTTCATGTCCCAATCAATGATACAAATGGGATTCTCCTTGAAGGACTCATCTAACTATAGATAAACCTCATCCTTCTATGGAGTGTGAGATGGTTCTAAGTAATAACAGTGTAGATGAGATACATGGAATACATTGTGCATGTCTTAGTACCTCTAAGGTAACTACAACAGATAGGTTACTAGCCTGACTCTCTCTAGAATATCAAACAACAACATATATTACAATGAAAACATACCCTATCTCTTGATAGTTCTATGTACCAAAATTGATGAGATACATAAAAGATTTGATCCTCAACCTAAAACTTCAAAGGTCATCGACAACGATCGAAAAAAATAGTTCTGTCTAGACTGTGCAATATCCATCTGTTTCCTAATCAAATGGACCTAATTATGGTCTCATGCATGTGATGTAGTCCATGAAATGATACCTCTCCAACCTATAACCATCATAGAGGTGATATTTATGGATTACCATTAAAATACTCATAAGGTATCATTTACATCATCTCTTGATAGATATTGTTGTAGGTGAACTCAACCAGGGGTATATGCCTCTCTCAAGAGCCCTCAAAATCAAGAATGCATTGCCTAAGCATGTCCTCAAGCACCTAAATCATAGGCTTTGACTAACCATCAATCTGAGGGTGGTGTGCTATGATCAGAATCACCTATGTACCGAATTCCCTAAAAACATTCCATAATTTATATTTGAACCAGGAATACCCATCTGATACCAATGTTTGAGGAATCCCATATAGGCACAAAATATAATATATATAAAGTCTCCAAATCTGATTAACTGAGTAGGTATCCCTAATCAGAAGGAAATGAGTTACCTTCATGAGATTGTACACTGGAAACCATACATCATCACTATCATGAGGTGACCTCTAAAACCTTCCATCAAATCTATCAAAGCATTATTCCATTTCCACTCGATAATTAGGTAATTATTATAAAATCCAAGCTAATCGATCATGCTCCACCTTCACCTGCTCATAGATGAAACACCTTTTAACAAACCCATATACCTCTCATTTCATCCCTAACCACCAGTAATGATGAAGAAAGTATTAGTACATCTTGGTAATGTTGGGATGCACTGACCAAGATAAGGCATGAAACTCTCACATTAGGTCCTTATGTACACCTGATGGAACCCAAACACAGCCATGAATATACATAATTTCATCCTCCACAATAATCCAACAAGGAGGTGGGTCCTCAACTACCACATTCTCTCATAATACTAGGCCCTTATCATTCGATAATTTTCTAATCCTCAATCTATCCAAAAGAGTATATATCACCACTAAGGATGATAGAAAAGTCTACCCTTGAATGTTCTAAACCAACAAGTGAATCTATGAGAATATGGTCATAATCTTACACTCATTAATAGCATCTTAAACTGACTTTATATGGTTCTTCATGCTCAGTGAATCAATAATTTCATTTCCCCTCTCAGGAATATAAGAAATCTTGATGTCAAAATACTATAGGTACTCAACCCATATTCACTACCACAAATTCCTGTCAGCCTATGTTAATATATACTTGATGGTTTTTTGGTTCATGTAAACCAAATAAATCTCTCATAGTAAATATTTCATCCAACATTGCAAGTCATATAATACATCGGCTACCATGAGATCACACGTTAAGTAGTTCCTCTCATGTAGCCTTATATGATGAGACCTATACTCCATGAATCACTCCTCCTACCTCAAAACTGATCCTAGAATGATACTTGATTCATCAAAATACAATATATAGCACCTACCTATATCTAGAATAATCAATATTGATGTTGAAATTAATCTCCCTTTCAGCTCTTGAAAGGATGACACATAGGAATATGACTATAAAAACTTCACAACCATCATAAAAAATCCCATAAGAGGTGCTTATATGTTTGAGAAGCCTTGTATGAAATGTCTATATTATCCATATATCCCAATAAACTCTATATGACCAATTTTTTCTTGGAATTATCCTAGGAAAATACACCTCTCACCTTCTATGGGTCAACTGATACTCCTTTACCTAAGATAATCTGACCCAAGAAGTGAATCTCATCCATAAAAAAGTGGCACTTTGTTATCCTATCATATAACTGATGTTCTCTCATTGTATTCAAAATGATATCAAGATGTTTGGAATGGTCATGTCAATTGTGGGAATACACCAAGATATCATCCACAAATACCACCACAAATGAATCCATATAAGGATGGAAAAACCAATTCATCGATTCCATGAAAAGTTTTGGTGCATTCATATGGCCGAATGACTAACCAGATACTCATATAGACCATACCTACTATAAAAATTTGTATGAGGTATTTCTATAATGTGAACACATACCATTTGATAACCTGAACTCTAATAAATCTTTGAGAAAACTCAATCTCCTCAGAAATGGTTGAATAGGTCATCTATCTATGGTAAGGGATACTAGTTATTAATAGTCAAATGGTTTAATTTTTAGTAATCCACATATATCATGAGGGTTCTATCAACCTTTTTCACAAAAAGGATGAAAAAATCCCATTAAAATTATTGATTCTTATAAATCCCTTTACTTTAAAGTTCTCTATATACCTCTTGAGCTCCTACAACTTTATAGTTTCCATCATATAATGAGGAATGAATACCAGTGTAGGTCATTTTAATAGCTCAAAAGATAACTCCACCTATCTATCTAGAGGTAAAATAGAGAATTCATCCAATAAAAAGTCCCAAAAATGATCAAACACTAGAAGGAAATATGATTGATAGATTCCCTAATCATCTAGATATAAATTATCTATTTCAACTATCATCCTTCCCAACCTAAGCTTCTTAGGTCAAGCTCTACCTTTTAGGAAATTAAATTCACCCAAATGAATAAAAATTCCATGATATAGAGATGTCATGGTCACTCTATAGTGATATAAATAGAAATTGTATTGATAATAAAATATCCAGTTCATCCCAAGTATGACTTCAAACCCATTCATCTCAAGGGAAAAAATATCCCATACAAAGTGACACCTACCAATCTCAAGGGGTAACTCCCTATACCAGTGCACAAACTTTGATTTCATTCCCAATAGAATTTTGAGTTTCATGAATCCATCAAAAAACAAAACTATGAGCCCAAGTCCATCCATAATAGTTACATATCTCAAAGAATTTGATGAAACTATATCAATAAGAGCATATACAAGAGGAGAGGATACTATGAGCATACCTCTCATCATAGACGACCTAAAATATTTCTTCTCAGGAGTATTATATACAAAATATGTTTGGCCTGAACTGTGACCCTATGAAATAACCTCACTACATAGAGTAGACCCACTATGAATTCTAGGTAAAACTGGTTCATGGATACCTCAACCACGACCACCCCCCTCACCCTAAATGAATGGAACCACTCCATCTCCAAACTTGATGTGGAGTTGTGAAACACGCTCTTGAACATAGAGTCGGAGTTGATCCCCTTACACTAACTACTGGAGGGAAGTTACTATAGAAATGTTTCACGAGGGATATCCTTCTATATGCTTAGCACTTAATTGGGTCTTGATCACACTGACTCCTCATATGTTCCCATCTCTAACACTTATGAATGATGGAAAAACTGAAAACAATAATAATCTGGATGGTAATCCCCTCATGAGATACCTCAAAATAGAGCTTCCTATTAGTTATCACCAAACCACTGGGTTGAGAGGATGAGATTCCCTACTCCACCCCACTAGATTCACTCTGGTTGAGTCCAGTAATCATCACTTGATTCACTATCTCAGTAATATTAATCAACTGAAAAATGTTGACACATGATCAAATTGAATTCTTGGGACCTTACTTGATGTATCCTGACCTTGATGTCTCATCAAAAAGATAAATTGGTGAAAAGTATTGAATCTATATAAGTGTATCGAATACTCCATAAAGGTCATCGCACCCTCCTCAAAATTCATCAACTCACTGGACCTTTCTTCTCGCAGGGTCTCAGGAAAGAAGTAGTCATAAATACTAGATCATAAATCCATCCAAACCATATATCAATGTGTATCATCCTAGTCAAAACATCCCACTAGTGCTTAGTGACTCCATGAAATACGTATTCCACAAGCTTCACCCTCCTCTTAGGAGGTGTATCTAGATGCTTGAAGAGAGAGTGGATATTATCTAGCCACAAATCAACCACCAATGGGCCACCATCCCTAAAAAAGGTGGGATTATATACTACTGGAATACACATGTCAACTCTTCCATAGACAAGGTAGGCTGCATGGATCCCTAAATGGTCTGCGTAAATGCATAAAACACTTAAAGAACTATGCCTCAACACCCATATCTGGTACTACAACTACTATCATAGTCGATAATATAGGAGGATCTACTGGTAGCGTAGGGCCCAACACCACCTGGACATTTTCATCAACACCCTCCAAGCATAGGACTGGAGGTCATCATAGTGGAGTGTCTCTATAATACCAAACACATACCTCAGAAAAGACCAATAATGACCACATAAAAAAGCATAGGATAGATCGAATCCATCCTATAAAAAATCTGTACCCCTATGCCCTTTCCCAAATCCATTAATGGGTAAAAAGTAATAGTCATAAAAAGCACTAGAGACACTAGATACTGCCCACTATAGAGTCAGGTCCATGTCAAGTTCTTTGTTTTCACAATCTCAATTTAATTTAAATTCATACTTTATTTACAATTATTTTTAAATGGTTAAACCAATAGGTTCACAAATTATGATCCATAAGGGATCATACACCTCATGAATAGAACTTAAATTCACACTTAACCAAAACCATAACAAGTTCTTGTCCATGAGACCAATGGTCCAGGAAACAATGTGTGATAATTGGATGTTTAGGGTGTCTACAATAACCTATATGCAGGGAAAAAGTATTTCGGTTATGGAAGCATATCCAAGTAAAAATCATTTTTCCCAATTACCTGTATAAATAATTTATTAAAAAATATGTATATCACTCAAGGAACACATAACAAATTTGATTTAGTCAAGAAATTCATCTTATATGGCATAAGATAATGTATGGAACATAAATCCTGTAATGTTCCTAAAAGGACGCATGATATGGAATGACCTAATTTCATTGAGAAAGGTATAAAAATCTGTAACCAAAATAAACATCAAATCTCAATTTTATCCACCAATGGTGGAATAAAAAAAACTATAATAAGAAAAATAAAAAAATAGAAAATTTTGTTCTATTAAATTTTTATTTTTCCTTTACATGGGTTAGCTACTCCCAAGCACATCTCATTAAAAAATTACAAATCATTTTTAATATCCTAGATATTTTCTCAAAATATTAAATCTAAAAAAGAAACCCTTCTGATACCAATTTGCAATGTCCCAATCAAAGAGCTAGTAAATAGTGACTCGAGCTGGTGGGTCACATGGCCTCATGTGAGCCTCCCCATACACGAGAGGCTACTGACTAGAAGTGAGGGCCTAGGGTGTGTTTGTGGGGAGACTATTATCTCATGTCAAAGAGTAACATAGTGGTAGTAATTATATTAATAAATTTAAAGAATAAGAAAAAAAAGGAAAAAAAATAAGCTAACATCCAGAAGTCTACAATAGTAAATAATAAAAAATTATTATCATGTACAATACGTTGATCATGTCATGTTTCTATACAGAAAGTCAGAAAATATAATGCTATAGGAATCCCAGTAGAATACATGTATCAAAATAAAAAGGGACCAAAAAGAAACTATCTCCATCTAGCATCATGAGGAAAACTTGATCCCATTCCCCCCTTCTTCTAAATAATGATAAAATCAAGCATCATATAGTGGGAACTTTCCCCCGTACCTATATACATCCATGAAGTATTTTTTGGTAACCAACAATGGCCAAAATAGCATGTGAGATAACACTCAGTATACTAACACCAATGATGTCTATAATAAGTCTTGTCTGTATAATATAAACAAAATCAATGTACCATATATCACTGGTATAATAGTAATTAATGTAAATGAGAAAATGAAGATTTTATCCTATCTATCCAAACATGGATCCCTATGAAAAATATAAAAGTTCCCAATAAAAAGGGAAACTATAAATAATAAATAAGAATGTGTGATACTATCCAGTCTAATAACTATAATCTAAAAATTGTATTTTAATACCCATAACAAGACTATCTATAAAGAATAAAAACATTATCTACAATATCCCTGTTGAGTAATTAAGTATTAATATCCACAGTATCTTGTGTTTTGATATCCAATGTCAGACCATTAAGGGTCAGATCCAAGGTATAGAAGATCAATCCATCCTTATAAAGTCCTAATAGCTTCTCAATGGAAACTCGGTAAATACTTGGGTGGATATCAAGGAGCATGTTAACCAATAATGTCTAATAAAAGTCCAAAAAAATCCAGATATAAGTTGTAGCAATACCCTTTGCATCTAATAGATCAGGATCCAAAGAGTAAATAGGTCCAAGTAATCCACTCCCATAATCAGGATTCATAGAGTAAAAATTTCCATGGAATATAATATAATTAGGATCCAAGGATCTCATCCAAGTTATCGACTACCATTATCAATTCATCATCTCAATTCATTCATAATTTCTTTCCATGAGTTCATCAGACCAATTTTTATATTTTCCATATTAAAAATCAACAAATTAAACATCATGAAATCACATGGAAAAGAGGCATATCCATATCCTAATCATTCATTTAATTCTTATTCAATTCAAAAGGCTCCCAAAACTAGTGACAAGCTCACACACAACCAGAGAGGTGATATAAAATAGTACTGATACAATGAAACAACCCATGGATGGCCTAGGTTGGGGCTAAAAACCTCCAAAAATCACAAAGGTACTACTGGAAAATATAAATAGGTTCCAATTCATTAAATTCAAGAATTCAATGAATTTTAGGTGCAATGATAAAAATCACAATGTAAGGACCAATTACAATTGTTTATATAAAACACCAAACCTTGGGGGAAAGGTATAGAACACCTTCCATTTCCTTGTGGTAGAACATTCATCCTATATCATCCTCTAATTCGGTCCAGGTCAAAAAAACCAAATAAAAAATGAACTCCCTAAAAATAGGGAATAAGAACTTGCATTGAAAAAACTCTATTAAGGAGAAGAGAAATAGGGAGAGGTATAAGAGGAATTGGTAACTCACCACCACTGATCCAATAGGATTGGCAGCAGATGAAACATAGTGAGTATCGTGAAACGGAACTCAGGCCTTGGTTAAGGCTTCAAGAGGGCTTCATGGGATGTTCTCCTATGCGAGAGTGGTGAAGGATATCATCAAAATGATTCCCTACCACTTTTTTAAAAAACTAAACTCAAGTATTTTCATGGCGTGTAAAGGATTTACACATCTTGTAAAGATCTAGGTCATCCCACTGGGAAAAAACCCTTTACATTTTGGAAATTGGCCTACCCAGGACATTACACATCGTGTATTGAATACATGCTATTTATTCCAAATAAACTTATTATAATTGGTTTGTAACCAACATACATCCTGATTCCCTATTCATTTCCCAAAACAACCCACCTGTCCTACGATCCTAGATTTATGGTCTATGAAAAAAAGTGATTTTTATGAGAGTTTAACCGGAAATAAAGGGATATGTACCTCATATAAAAACTTAGGATCTTACATATATCATATGTAATGGGATCAGCTCTTGGACAATGGACCAATTTAAATAATATAAGGTATTGTAGAATGTAATATATGTCATGTAGTTTAATTTCTTATGAAAATAACTTTCACGTCGTGTATTCTAAGGTTAAATGACTAAGACCATTTCCAAGTAGCTTAAATTCATGCATAGTGGATTTTATAAACCCAACATGAAACTACACAAAGTATTTATTGAGAAATATTATATTAGTGGTTGTCATGATATTCTATCCATATATTTTGATCAATGAGTATTATTTTTGTGGTAGAGTTTATGCATAGAAGAAGATCCTTCCCATTTCATCTTAAGATTCAATGGGTTCTTCCTAGGTATCATAGGAGTTCTCAAAGATAGACCTAATTCTCCTGGGATGAATGAGAGGATGTGGATTATGTTATTGAATTCCTGTGTGGTTTTGTTTTTATAGATCTATCATTTTTGAAGGATATATAACCTTTTATTATTAAGCCTCTACAATTCATAAATCTATTTATGAGATAGATCATCCTTAGATAGTTAATAAAAAATGGAGTTACGATGTGAGGGAATTTTAAATTCATTTAGTAAAACTACCTCTTCCATATATATAAGAGAATATGGTGTCTCACATGTAGTGGTACGGGTTTTATTGTGGAAAGATCACAAAGTATGTAGGATTTTATCTATTCAATAATTATTGTCATTATCTACCATCTTATAAAGAAAATTAGATAGTGCTTTATTGAATGCCTATATTTTTCTTTTCACTACTAAATGGCTAGACTGGATATTATACTCCTAATAAAACCTCTTCAATTTAGAAGAACATAAATTGGTGTCATTGTCTATATATATATTGTGTGATGTAATTTAAATTAGGTAATAACATTATAATTCACGAAATTGGTAATAGATATCTCTATAATTTCCTTGACAGTTACAAAATTGTCTCATTTTCAGATGAAATAAATGAAAAAAATAATAAACATGAACTTACAATTTGTAATTCGATGGTACAAATCCATGAGATATATCACCCATTTGAAAAATATCCAATATTATTTGGTGGTGTGGTAAAATTAAAGGGGTTGATCAATGAAATTGGAATGTATCTAATAAGAGTTTACTTTTATAGTGAATTCCAGAAAGTTTTTCATCATTGATGGATATAAGTATCCAAGTCTACTGATTTGATGGAATAGCTTGGTTTTTAATTGGTCGGTGGAACAAGTGCTAGCATAGACATCTTGAATAATAGTGAGGGTATCTTCTCCTCCAATTCACCAAATAAGGACACCATAAAACCCTTTTTATAAAGGAATTTCAGGGAATTTGGGTCATCAAAAAATAAAATGTATGTTTACCACTACCATATATATTCCTTATTGGACTGACCAAATGTGAGAATCATGTTTTTAAGATTGTCTATTATGGGAGACATAAATATAATTGGGACATTATTCAATGAGGTTAAAGTCCCTCTTTAATCAAGGGTGATGTTAATTTCAATAATCTCTTCCATATCATTATTGATAAATGGTGATACCCCCCGAATGGCCCGAAGGCCTTCATTTTTATTGATTTTTTGATAACCCACCTTTCAAGGGATCAGGGGGAACCCTTACAAGGCATGTAGGCTCAGAGATTACAGGGCCCATAGGCTCAGGAGATTACATTACCCAAAGGTCTTAGGGAATTCAACCAGACTATCTACAAGGAACCACCCCTCCCCAGCATCTACATCATGATAATAGCTCTCCACCTTCGCATGGTCATCTGGCTAGGATTCTCATGCAAGTACAAGCTGGTCCTGATGGCATAACCATTCCCTCTAATTCTGATAAATCCATTTGGCTCTACTATGGTGAGTGCACCTGCTCTGAATCCTCTTCTAGGGCTGCTCCTTTTTTTTAGTCTATCTAGGGTAACTGCATATGGCCCGAAGGCCTTGAGGTGGCCTAAAGGCCTTAAAGGTGGCCTGAAATCCCTACTAACCCAAAGGCCTAGGTGGTCCGAAAGCCTTAAGGACTCAAATCCCAAACCGGTGGTGCAAGGTGAATAGTTCTAGATGCTACAATACCAAATAGTAACTGCTACAATAACTACTATAGTACTTTCTATAGTGCCACAAAGTTTACAGTCTCTACTACTATACTTTTATAGTGTACAATCTGTTACAGTACCCATACAGTGTACAACTCTGCTACAGTAGTGCTACAGTACCAGAAATATTCCTCTACCGGGTTTTGAACCTGGTTCTTGTGGATGCACTTATGGATACCTCACGAACTAGGCTGAGGCTCATGTGCGATAAATGGTGATACCACCTTGATATATGTGATGTGAATGACCATCTCATCCTGATCTAGATCTATCAAAGTTATAGAGTCATTGGTCAACACATTCACTTAAGTATTTTTTGAACATGAGATGTGAAGAATTATTGTATATGAGTAGAATTCATCCATAAACCCTTATACATAATAAAGAAAATGTATTAAATCTTCCTTATTTATGGTGTAATAACCACTAAAATTTGTAGGTCCAATTCCAAGTTTGCAATGAGGACCCATCATTAAGGATATTTATTGGTACATCCTTTTGAAAATAGGATGGATTAAAATAGAACCAATTTTATAGAGATACAAGTAAAATCCCCAAGAAAATCCTATTGATATTTGGTTTTTCAAACCTTCTTTATGTGAGCCCACAAGAGGCACCATCATAGTATATCACTCTTGGTTGGGAGTTTCAAATGAAGGAGAAGACATATTCATTAGTTATAACCAATTCCAACAATGACTTCTCTATGATAAGGTGTGCTATAAGGAAATATTATAATGCTTTCCCCTTGACCAAATTTTGGGATATGAATATAATGTAAAACTATTTTTGAATGAATTAACATCATTTCATTCACCTTATTAACATAAAATTATTAATGATATTTTTTATTAGATCATCATGATAGATTACATGAACCTCATGGTGTTAAAAATAGTTTCTCAACATATCATTATGAAAAACCAAAGCAATATAGTTCTTTTAAAATCAAAATATCATGTCTCAACTTAAAAATTTGTTATTTTTAGATAATATATACTATTCTTCTTACTTGAATCATTATACAAAGTAAAGTGGGTGCTAAATTAACTCTCTAAAGCAACCATATAGAGTATGAGATATTTTCCTTCTATAAGTGGAATAAAGGATGGTGAGTATTGAAGATACTAATTGTTTTCTTTAAAGGATATCTAAAAATATTTATCATTGTGGTAAGTGACACCTCTATTCTTCAACATCATAAAGGTAAAACACAGACTAGTTTGGTTGGATATGAAATATATGATTAAAGTAATACATACTTGTAATCCTCTCAATTACTTAAGGTTTTAAGGGGTGTTATATAATGTAACATTTGATCTTCAATTATAGTATGTAATATTTTTATTCTAAATAAAATATATATTAGTTCACATATATTTAATTAAGAATGTAATTAAAACATAAATTCCAAAATTTTATAATTTGAATTTGATGAAATTAATTTCATCTGCTATAGTTCAAAATGATCTACTAAATTGAGGAATCCTTTCTCAGTGGAAATTATTGAGGATTTTTATTTAAAATAGTGGAACCATAACTCAATTAGGTATAATGGGAATTATATTAGGATGAATATTTTCTATGGGGGGAATTCATAATACTGTTAGAGAGGTTACCTCAATGAACACTGGTTTAGAAATAAAACCCATTAATAAACTATCAGTTTTTAAAAAGTTGGGTATTTTTGGAAACATAAAAGAGTATAATGATTACATACCTATGATTGGGAGGCCTAATATTATAGGGTGGATCAATATCAATTCAAATGACACCTATAAAGAGAACCTGGGTCCATTAGGCTATGGTGGTATTTTCAGGGACCCAAAAGGTGGAGCTATTTCTTTCTTCTTCAATGAAAATGGGATGAAAGTCACCTTTTAAGAGAATATGCAAGGGGTTATCTTGGTGATCCGACTCACAAGATTCAAAAACTTATGTAACATCTTTCTTGAGATGGAATTCTCATTTATCATCCATGTAATCAAAATAAACATTTCTTCACCATCCCGAAGGCTTACAGTGGAGTAGTTTGATTTAAAGGATTACTGTAACAAAATAAATGTTATGATGTCTCATATTTTTAGTGAGGGGAATAGAATTTCTGGTATTATTTCTTACATGGGTTTTGGTTCTAGATAATTTAACTTTCATTTGGAAATACCAGAGTTGATTGAAGATATGTCATTTCTTGATACATATAAAACTCTATTTTTCATTTTCCATATATTTTGGGACCCTGAGATTTTTTCTATTGAATAATAATAATATTTAAAATATAACATAGAGATTATAAATCTATGTTTAATTTTTTTAAAATCTAAGTAATGTTGTATTCCAATAATCACTATTTTTTGTTCTTCTCTTTTAATTAAATATTCAAAAGGTTAATTACAAATATGGATCAATTTAAATTTAAAATAAGTCTCATTTTATTTAACATAATGCAATTAATTTAATAGGAATCAATATTATGCATGATTATAGTTTAAAATAATTTTTATACTTAAAATAGATTTTTTCAAAAAATAGTTTTTCATTGCATTTTGTGAACTTATATTAAAATTAATTTTGGAAAATTATAGTAATTGAATATTTTAAAGTAGATTATATATTTTTAATCGTCATAACTAATATTAGGTAGTATTTAAACATATTTGTTGGTTATAATTAACATTTACCATGACAAAACATACCACTACGATAAAGGTTAAAAAGGATAATTGAGGGGTTAAACTAAATAGGTAAAGGTTAATATAACCCAAAATTTTTCTAAATAGTATTGGTTGAATTTATTTAGACCATATATCATCCCATATTTAAAATTTACCTCATTATGTCATGTTTCCCATGAGTGTGATTATATTATATTTTAATTTTATTAATATTCATAAGTTTAAAACCCACTACACTTATAAAAAGGTACCTCTTATCTTTATTTATTCACACTTATTAAGCCAATTAAATCAACTAATACCTACCCAAATAGATTCAAAATATTATTCTCTATGTACTAGTGGTCATTTTATCATCAAAATTTCAATTTAAAATGTATTAATGTGTAATCCAATGGAGTTTATCAAAAGTAGAGGTGTATATTTTCACTAATCGTTTCGTATTTTTTTCTTCTTAAGCCTCATTTAAATCTTAAATAACCATATTAAAATAATTGAATAAATATATTTACTAAAATTATATTTTTTATCTTAATTTTAAATACATTTTGTTTATAGTTTCCATTTTATGGAAAATGAAAACATCGCTCGGGAATATGTACTACATATCATCAGCACATAGTAGTGTAATTTTTTTTTCACTACCACCTATCTTGGAAAGTTATAAATATGTAATTAATTAATATATTTGATATTTATGACATAATTATTATTATTTAAATATAAGATATTATCTATCTTATTACCCTTTCATCCATTGTAAAATGATAAAATCGCATGTGTGTATGCATGGACTACCTTATAGTACCCCGGATTTTAGGTAAATAAACCCTTAATATTGTTTTTTTAAATGGTGTTTCTTTGATTGGGTTTTCTTAAAATAGAGAGTTTCCATAAAATAGATAATTTCTATAAAATAGAGAGTTTCCATAAAATAGAGAGTTTCCATAATATTGAGAGTTTCCATAAAGTTGGATGTTTTCATAATGTTGGTTGCTTCCATAAAGTGGGTTGTTTCCATAAAATGGGTTTTTATATAATATGTGGTGTTTCAAGAAAGTGGGGTGTTTCCAAAAAATGGGGTGTTTCCATAAAATGGGGTGTTTCCATAAGGTGGGGTGTTTCTATAGATGAGGATGTTTCCATAAAAAATTGTGTTTCCATAAAAAGGATAAATGTTAAGGATGGGATAGTTTGTGGGTTTTATAAGGAGTTCTGGGACAAAAAGGAAGGTCACACGATCCATACACGGTTGGCTCGAACCGTATGGTCAAACCTTGCGCAAAGGTTAAATCTAGATCCTATTTTCTAAGTGATTACTCTTTTTTTCTCTATATATTTCATAGGGCAAGTGACGATCTTCTTGGTTCTTTTCCATTTTCTTCAAACTCATCCTTCTCTCCTTCTTGTTTTCTTTGATCTACACCTCATGTGGGAATAAATAAGTTTGTTAACATCAATTAAGACTAAATATGGTGTTTTCATGATAGACGAAGATATCTAAGACGCTTTCTTGGAATCTTGATCCAATTCTTGAGGCATGTCACTATTCTTTTTGGGTTTGTCATGTTTTCTTAGATCTATTTAGATACACTTCTCTAATCTCCCTTGTTTCTCAGATATGAATAAATAGTGTTTATATCTACATTTTTTATGCCAAATAATTCAATTTTGATTTGTGATCTTTCTAGTATAAGATAACTAAGGCCATTCTTGGAGAATCGACCCGCCTTCTTGTGCGTTCTTCGTCTGTTATCGAGTTTTGTCCAAACCATTGATGAAGGTGGCTTCAATCTCCTCTCCTATTACTAGAGCTTATTGTCTTAGATTAAAATTTGTTTATTTATTGTGAAATTCATGTAAAAATCATCATTTCTGATGATTTATGGTTTTTGTAAAATCGTGTGATCTTGGTGAATAGTTGTGTCAAGGGGGTTTAGTTTAATGAATTTAAAATGATGATTTTAAATTATAGATTTTCTGGAATTGATAAATGGTTGATGAAAAAGGTATTTTCAAAAGAAATGGATTTCAATAAAAATGGAATTTTATTGAAATGGTTTGGAATTGAAATGGTTTGGCATTGAAATGGTTTTTAAGGAATTGGTTTTCAATAAAAAGGTGTTTTTATTGAATGGGTTGTTTTGGCATGATCATTGGGAATATTTGGTGTGTGTTCATGTTTCATATATGGGTATTGGTGTAAATATGACCTTGTTCTTGGTGACCAAGGTTTAATGGAACATGATAATTTTATACACGGGGCATGGTTGAAATATGACCTTGTGCTTGGTCTCAAAGGGTTAATGGAACATTGGAAACAATTACCTTATGATGAATTGGTAGATCGATGAGAAATCACTCATGAGTATGGAACTGTCATAACATAGCATTCATGGTTGGTTTCATGGGTTTGTGGAAGGTTTGGGTATGCCAAAAAGGGATGTTGTGAAATGGTTTTAAAGTTGGTTTAGTTATTTATCTAGAAAAATATATTGCCGGGAAAATTGGTTTCAATTGCACTTGTATGCTTTTGTTAATCAATAGTTTTGGAAACTTGTTTATATTTAGTTATAAATATATTTTTGAGAATTTTTTTAATATAAATTGTTTTATATAATTGTTTTTAACTCTTCTATACTTGTGGTGTGAGTTGGGAAGTCATTGGGGGGAAAACATACAGAGTTTTATACTCACCCCTACATTGTAATTTGGTGATTTTGCAGATGCCATGTTCTGAGACAAGTGAAATGGTAATGTTTCACACGTGTTTATCACTAGCTCATGATTTTTGGGATATTTGGATATTATGGATCTTGGATATGGTGAATCATTGAGTCTTGAGGTCTTTGGAGAGTCTTGTGTAGTTTATCCGTTGTGTACTTTAATACATGGTTATTCTTCTCCTATTGGTTATGTTGATGTGCTTTTGAGATACATTATGTTGTTGATATGTCTTTCATTCTTTCATGCATCATATAGTGAATGTTTGGTTATGGATGGTTGGTTTATTGATTTATTTCTTAAAGGGTAAATCGTCCCCCACTTGTATTTGAAACCCTTCGGCATTTATTTCCAGCCTTTGGCATCTTGGGGATGTCTCTTAAGGCCTAGTAATGACTCGTTGTACTATCAAGACAATGAGAATTAGTGGGTCATTACAAATGGTATCATATTTTTTAGTCCTTTCCTAACAAATAGTCATCGATGTTCCTAGTTTTGGAGATGAAATCCCTTTTAGTCTATTCCTTGGGTGGGAATATTAGAAAGAAGTAGAATTGTCAGAACATGAAATTTATAGCATAAAAGGATGTATCTAACACTTTTATACTGAACTTCAAGATACCTGGGAGTTGGATAAATAAGTGTTTAGAGACACTTCTAGGATTTTTGAAATCTCATTATCATGGGTTTAGCCAATGAGATGAACACGACATGCATTTTAGAGGAATGAATTCCCACTAGGAGTGCACACATCATTTAGAGGAATGATTCTTGTTGTGAAAAAAAGTGTTAATTTTTGAAAATGTATGGAATTGGTTTTCAAATGAATGATTTTTAAATAGATAATAAATATTATATTTTGAAAATGGTTTAATTTTCAGAAGCATGTGAAGTGTTTTAAAAAATGGTTAAACATGGGAAAAATGTTGTTTTGGAAAACAATGTTGTGATAGTTGATGTGATAGAATTTTAATTGCTAAGCCAACCGTTGCTAGAGAGTGATATTGACGGAGGTTGTTGTTTGTTTATAAATGGAACCTGGTAGGAATTTTATGAACTAGTCAGAAGATTCCATTGAGAAATTGGTTGCACACGAGCCACAAGTGAACCAACAGTTGGTCCAAAGTGTCACTCATGATTCTCAAACCGTTTAGTTGGGACTATAAATAGATACTCCATTTATGATATCTGTCACTACTGAAACTCAAGGTGGAGGAAGTATGGTTGTATTCAATAGAGGATATGATAACTCTTGCACTAAGATAAAGAATAAGGGGGGAACCTATTTGCTATGTTTAAAACATGAAATGATGCCTTCTATGGTAAGACTACAAACTATTCTTTGTGAAATGGAATGTCAATACTTTGTGTATATAGCATGTCCTATAACTATATAGTGAGTTTAGTTGAAATAAGACATCTCAATGTTGGAGATGAATGAATATGATGTAATCCTGGGTATGGTTTGGCTAACAACGTTTAAGGATTACATCAACTGTTATAGGAGAACAATTAGTTTCATGATTGAGAATGACATTGAGAATATCTTCAAAGGAGAGAGGATTGTAAAAAAATGTGAAAAGAGCTTGTTGGCACCAACAGAGCTAAGGGAATTGAAAGTGAAGTTAGTGGATCAGAAAAGAAAGAGTTTCATTCGACCAAGTACATCTCTGTGGGCAGCACCAATTTTGTTTTTGAAAAAAGCAGATGGAAATCTTTTATTGTGTGTTGATTATAGTAATCTTAACCAAGTTACGATAAATAATAGATATCATATTCGATGCATTGGTGATATATATGATCAATTAAGGGGATCTCAGTGGTTCTCCAAGATTGAATTTCGATCAGGATATCACCAATTGCGAGTTCAAAAGGATGATATTTCGAAGACAACTTTCAGAAGTAGATATGGCCACCACAAATATGTAGTAATGCCTTTTGGACTAATGAATTCACCAGTGGTCTTCATGGAATTGATGAATCATACATTTCAATAATATCTTGATTCTTTTTGTGGTGTTTTTGGAAGACATTTTGGTCTATTCGATGACAAGGGATGACCATGAGGTACACCTGGAAACAATGTTACAAATATTAAGAGATCATCATTTGTATGAAAAATTATCAAAGTGTGATTTTTGGATATAAGAAGTATGTTTTCTTGGACATTTCATTTATGAGAAATGTGTTTCTGTTGATACTGAAAAGATAGAATATGTTATCTCTTTTCAACCACTGAAAAATGTTTTCGATATACAATGTTTTCTTGGTCTAGCAGGTTACTATCGATGCTTTGTGAATGATTTATCATGACTATATTAACTAATGAAATCTTTGAAAAAGAAGAATGATCCATTCCAATGGACGGATAAATGTCAGAAGTCTTTCTAGGAACTAAAAGTTTGGCTTACATTGGAAACTATCTTGATCTTTCCAAATCAGGTTAGGGGTATTTGGTTTATTGTGATGCTTTAGGATCAAGGTTGGGCTTTGTTATCCTGCAAAGAGACCATGTGGTTGCTTATAGTTCTAGGTAATTGAGGGTGCATGAGAATAATTACCCAAAACATTACTTGGAGTTAGATGCAGTTTTCCATGCTTTGAAAACATGGTGACATTATCTATTTGGTGAGAAATTTACTATGTTTACAAATCATAAAATCTTGAAACACATTTTCTTGTAGCAATATTTAAATCCAAGGCAAAGAAGAAGGATGAGGTATCTCCAAATGTTTGACTTTGACATGATGTACACACTAGGGAAAGGAAATTTGGTGGAAGATGCACTGAGTAGGAAATTATATGCTCAATAGGAGAAAGAATCTTCAGATGAATGACATTTGATGTCAGTCTTAGCCGACATGCATGTGGAATGTGAAGACCAAGGTGATGTTGCAGTTTTCTTTTTAGCTACACTTGTTCCAGATTTAGTAAAATTTTAAAGAGTCACAAACATATAATGCATAATGTCTGGTTATAAGTTCAAAACTCAATGGTGGGGAGATCATTGAGGGCTGGAAACTTGACGGGGGTACTGTTTTCTATTTTAGAGATAGGATGGTTGTACCTATGGTTTTTCAGGAACAAATCGTTCATGATTACCAGCATTTGAGAAGGTCCATACATCCAGGTAAACAGAATATGTATAAGGAATTGAAGGCACAGTTTTGGTGGAGTGGCATGAAAATGAAGGTGGTTGAGTTCATCTCGTGGTGCTTAAAATATCAGCAGGTTAAAGAAGAGCATCAGAGACCTGCAGGAATGTTTAAGTCTTTACCTATCTCAGGGTGGGAATGGGAGAAGATAGCGATGGATTTTGTTATAGGTCATCCATGAATGGTTCGAAAACAAGATACCATATGGGTGATAGTGGATCAGATTACCAAGTCGGCCCATTTCATTCCTATTCATGAAACTCATACGATGGAGGATCTGTCAAAAATCAATATCTGAGGAGTGTTAAAGAGGCATGGCATACCACTTTCAATAATCTTAGATAGAGATTATAGGTTCACGTATTATTTATGGAAATCCTTACAGCAATCCTTTGGGACTTAGTTGACTACGAGCACAATGTATCATCCTCAGAGAGATGGATAATCCGAGTGGATGATACAAACATTAGAAGACATGTAGAGGGATTGTGTAAGAGATTTCAGTGGATCATGGGAGGAGCATATACCATTGGTGGAGTTCTCAAACAATAACAGCTATCAAGCCTTGATACACATGGCTCCATTTGAAGCATTGTATGGGCGTCATTATTGTTCTTCACTATACTGGGTGGAAACAGGAGAAACTTCACTAGTTGGGCCAAGAATTGTCCAAGAAAATATCCAGTTGATTAGAAAGAGGATGAAGATGGCTCAGAGTCATCAGAAATATTATGCATATCACTGTCGAATATAGTTGTTGTTCATTGTGGGTGATCATGTCTTCTTGTGGATCTCTCCAAGGTATGGACATCGATGTTTCAATAAGCAAGGTAAGTTATCTCCTAGACACATTATCCCTTTCGAGATACTGTAATGGGTTAGAGAGGTGGCATATCATTTGGAATTACCACAATGGTTTAGCTCGGTGCATAATGTCTCCCATGTATCCCAGATGAAAAGGTATCACACTTATCCTGACCTTGTGATCAGAAGGGATAACATCGACCTAGAACTAGATGCATCATTGGTACATATCACAGTGTGGATCGTTGAAAGACAATAGAAATTCTTTCATGGTAAAAGCATCAGTCTAGTGCAGATTTATGGCAATATATTCAGATTTATGAAGAGACATGGGAACATGAGAAGAAAATGAAAGAGCAGTGGCCGAAACTCTTTTTGGCCAGCAAGGGTTTTCTACTCTCTGAGGATGGAAATACCAATGGTGGGGAGAATGTAAAACCCCTAGTTTTAGGTACATAAACCTTTCCCCATGTTTTTTTAAATGGTGTGTCTTTGATTGGGTTTCCATAAAATAGGTAGTTTCCATAAAATAGTGAGTTTCCATAAAATAGAGTGTTTCCATAAAATAGAGAGTTTCCATAATATTGAGAGTTTCCATAAATTTGGGTGCTTCCATAATGTTGGTTGTTTCCATAAAGTGGGTTTTTTACATAAAATGGGTTGTTTCCATAAAGTGGGGTGTTTCAATAAAGTGGGTAGTCTCCAAAAAGTGGGGTGTTTCCAAAAAAGTGGGGGTGTTTCCCTAAAGTGGGGTGTTTCCATAAAGTGGGGTGTTTCCATAGAGGAGGATGTTTCCTTAAAAAAATTTTTCCAATAAAAATGGTAAAGGTAAAGGATGGGAGAGTTTGGGGGTTTTATAAGGAGTGTTGGGACCAAAATTAAGGTCACTTGATCCATACACGGTTGGCCCGAACCGTGTGGTCGAATCTTGTGCAGATCTCAAATCTAGATCTTATTTTCAAAGAGCTTAATTTTTTTTCTATATATATTTAGTTTTTTATTCAAAACGCCTCTATTTCAATATTACCCTTCCTAAAAGGCTGGAGGACCCTCCCCACACAAGTTTTAGCCAACCTAGAGCCTTCCCTTGGTGATTTCAAGCCCGATTCTTGGGGTAAGTGCCAATGTTCTTGGTTCTTTTTTGTTTTCTGCAAACTCCTTCTATCCTTCTCATTTTATTTGAACTACACATAATGTGGGTAGATATAAGTTTTTTGACATCAATTAATTCTAAATATGGTGTTGTTCATGATATAGGAAGAGATCTAAGATGCTTTCTAGGAATCTTGATTCGATTCTTGAGGTATCTCACCATTCTTTCAAAATTTGTCATGTTTTCTTAGATTTTCTTAAATATACTACTCTGATTTCCATTATTTCTTAGATCTGAAACTATATTGGGTAGATATTTTTTTTTATTCCAAATAATTCAATATTTAGTCGTTATATTGCTAGGATAAGGGAACTCAGGTCGTTCTTGGAGAATCAACCCACCTTCTTGTGCATTCTTCGTCTATTGTCGAGTTTCATCAAAACCATCGAGGTAGGTGGATTCAATATCATATACTCTTACTAGAATTGATTGTATTAGATTCAAATTGGTTTATTTATTGTGAAATTCATGAAAAAATATTTATTTTTTATGATTTATGGTTTTTGTGAAATTGCGTGATCTTGGTGAATAGTTGTGAAAAAGGGGGTTTAGTTTAATGAATTTAAAATGATGATTTTAAATTATGGATTTTCTGGAATATCTAAATGGTTGATGAAAAATATATTTACAATAGAAGTTGTTTTCAATAAAAATGGAGGTTTGTTGAAATGGTTTGGAATTGAAATGGTTTGGAATTGAAATGGTTTTGACAGAAATGGATTTCAATAAAATGGTGTTTTTATTAAAATGGTTGTTTTGGCATGATCGTTGGGAATATGTTGTTTGTTTTCATGTTTTATATACAAGGATTTTTTAAAATATGACCTTGTACTCAGTTCCAAAGGTTTAATGGCACATTGAAATTTCATACATGGGGCTTGGTTGAAATATGACATTGTTCTCGGTGCCAAAGGGTTAATGGCACATGGGAAACAATTACCTTGTGACTACTTGGTAGATCGAAGAGAAACCACTCATGATTATGGAACTGTCATAACATAACATGCATGGTGAGTTTCATGGGTTTGTGTAAGGGTTGTGTATGCCAAAAATGGATGTTGTGAAATGGTTTTAATGTTTGTTTAGTTATTTTTCAAGAAAAATATCTTGCAGGGAAAATTGGTTTCAATTTCACTTGTATGATTTTGGTAATTAATGGTTTTGAAAATTTGTTTATATTTATTTATAAACTATTTTTGGGAAATTTTTTTATATAAAATATTTTATATAATTGTTGCTAACTATTATATTCTAGTGGTGTGAGTAGGGAAGTCATTGGGGAAAACCTGCTGAGTTTTATACTCACCCCTTCTTTGGCACTTGGGTGATTTTACAGATTCCATCATCCGAGATAGGGAAAATGTAATGTTTTACATGTGTTTATCACTCCCTCATTATGTTTGGGCTATTTGGAGATTATAGAGCTTGGAGATTGTGGAGCATTGAGTCTTGAGGTATTTGGAGAGTCTTGTATAGTTTATCCACTGTGTACTTTGATACTTGGTTATTCTTCC
Source organism: Viscum album (assembly GCA_963277665.1). Classification (NCBI taxonomy): domain Eukaryota; kingdom Viridiplantae; phylum Streptophyta; class Magnoliopsida; order Santalales; family Viscaceae; genus Viscum; species Viscum album. The sequence goes on along the minus strand of OY728165.1, from coordinate 1,888,493,870 downwards.
GTTGTTTCTTACGTTGATGTTGTTTTGAGATACATAATGTTGTTGATTTGTCTTTCATTTTTTCATGCGTCATATAGTGAATTTTTGGGTATGGGTGGTTAGTTTATTGGTTTATTTCTTAAAGTGTAAATTGTCCCCCACTTGTATTTTAAACCCTTCGGTATTTATTGCCAGCCTCTGGCATCTTGGGGATGTCTCTTAAGGCCTAGTAATGACTCATTGTACTATCAAGCAAATGATAATTGGTGGGTCATTACATACCATCTCCACAAATTGATGTGATTCATTTTTATATTACCACAATGATTGTATGATTCAAAAATTTTAAATAATAAATAAAATTTATATTCATTAAATTATTAACATTTTGGATATAATTTAATAATTTCATAACAAATTTAACCATATTGAATAAATCAGAGTAATTTTTAAGAAATTGACTGAGCAACCTTAAGTGATTTATGTAAGAAAGAACTATTCAACGATTAGATGAAAAATGGTAATGGAAGGACATTAAAATATAATATAGATATAAAATGTTGTTGAAAAAGTATTTAATAAATATAAATTGATTATTATAGAGTATATAATGTTTCCGACCAAGAAGGAATCCAAGGTATGGGTGTTTTCCTCAATTCCACACCATTGAGACATATTATAAATTATGGAACTAATTTATTTTGTATAGTGTATATAGCTCCCATTTTAAATATTATACCATTAATTTATCTTTATTCATGGTATTTAAATATTTAATTAATGTTATACCTCTTATGGGGGTTTGATTCAAAAGTAATTAAAGTCACAAATATTTATTTTACAATCTCACTCTTATTCTATATTCTTAGTGTTTAAATTTACATTGAAAAAATAATCTGATATTTATCTACTTAAAACCCATCTATTTTATTATAATATGGTAATTTCTGGGGTTTTTATATTTTTCTTCGAAATTTTCATTTATTTGGTAATCAAATACTGGAATAATGTTTTTAATCAAAATTGACCTTATTTTTTCTCAGATATCAGGAATAGTTTTCTTCCATACCCATATTCTTAAAATTGATTTATAGAAGTTTTTTATACTTTTAGATTATTTTTAATGATTAATTTCTACTAACTTTGAATTTATTTACAATGGTTCAAAATATATCTTTTAATTTTTTTTCAAAACAAGTTATTTTTTTACATTTCACAGAAGTGTGAAAGGAATGATTTTTAATGGATAAATCATGAATCACTTTTCCCTCCATCATAACCATTATTTTTTGTAAATATTCCTCTAAAATTTTACATATATTTTCAAATAAAATACATTTTTAATAATTCTCTGAATTTTTCTATTTTATATTAAAATAAAAATGCATAATTTTATAAAACATTGAAAAGACATTTGGAAATGATTTATAGCTTAGTTTTTACAACATAGTTACAAAAGTTATAAGGGAAATTATTATTAAATTTTTACTTAATTTTTACTCTCTAATTTTCAAAATAATATAATTTATTTCAAAAACTTCATTTTTAATGAATTTACAATCTTCTATCATCCATTAATAATTTATGGATTATACCTTATTTTATGATCATTCATTTTCTTATGATTATGTTCTATATCACTCTCCATTTTAAATTATGAATTATTTTTCTTCTTCATGTCCATATTTTTCATATCATAGATGTATTTTGTATCATTTATACTACTTTTATATTATCTTAACTATGTACTATTTAAATGTAGTGTGTTGGTTAAAGGAATATTATTAATAATGTTATTTCATTAACTAGGGAAATATTGGAGTTCTGTATTATTGATTAAATAAAGATATATTTATTTATTGATAAGGTATATTCATTATATGTCATATCATGGATTTAGTATATTAGTAATGCATTTTACATATATAATTAATTATTGGGGAATAATTATATATATCCCACTAATGCATCAATAATTATCGTGACACAAGTAGTTGAAAAACTTAGTTTGGTATTTATTGTATACCTACCTAATTATTTAAATGTCTAGTAAAAGTCCTTGATGGTAAGCTTCATAATTTATTGGAAGGGGGACATGATAGTAAAATCATGAAAATTTAAATATTCATTTTATTTATTAATATAATAATTATTTTTATCCATTTGATTGTTATGTTGATATTTTACATGAATGAATTTTGATGCTCAAGTTATTAATTAAATGGAATATGTATTAATTATCCACTATTCCATGTCACTAATGACTTATCTACTCATGATAAAATTGATTGTACGCTTTCCCTTACTATGAATTTGAGCATACCATTTTGTATTTTGTATTTTTCCTAGGTTATAAATAATAAATATTTTTATGATTTGAAAGGATACAAGAAATATTTTCTTGATATGTATTATTTTTCAAATGTAATATGGAAATCATGTATGTATCTAGTATTCTAAGACTACTAAAATGATCAATTATTTAGTTTTTGGTCCCTTATATCTTGTACCGACATATTAAATTTAACACCAGCTCTATGGTACTGGGTCCAGGGTTGTTACAGATAGTATTATAGGAAGCTTAGTAGGACCCTTGCGAACTATATTTTCAAAGAACTTAACTAACATGAGAATTACGATAACCCCTTAGAATATTTGAAAACCTATATAGATTTTTTATTCCATGGATCAATATTCATGATGTTATGAGATAATTATGTATGCTACATTATTTAGATATGGTGCATAATATAAGAAAGGGAAATCATATTAACAATCATAACTATTTTAGGGATTTCCTTTATATAAAATTCAGTAAAATTAGTGTTGGAGATGAGTAGATCATGTTCATATTGGGGGAAAAGACTCAGGTTATTTAAAATAACCTTTATTTAATAGATAAAACTAATATTCCAAAACATGATGAACCTATTTTGGATTGATTTATATACCAAAATACTATATCATTTTATGAAACTAATAATCTACTGGTAATTGAGAAATAGATCAAGTCCCTTGAAAATATATTCCTAGATTTGGGAAGTAATATAAGGAAAAATGATAGTCTATTAGATTATTATTTAATGTTTGATGTTAATCAATTGTGTTAATTAATCCAAAATATTAAATTAGTTGATAGATTAGAATGTATATAATTGAAATTTTTAAATGTTATATTCTTTGAGAAATAGTATCTTATAGAATAATGAGATGAAATAGAGATAATGTTCCCCAACCAAAATAAAAAGGAAGAAAAAAATGTTATTTATTATGATGCTAGCTTCATAAGGTTAAAATTGATGAAATAGACTATATATGTAATCTATAAATCAAGATTGATTTTTTTCTTTTATGGGATTAATCTAAACCTCTTAAGGGAAGTAGTCTGTCAAATGTTCTCATCATATGATGATATAGTATCTTGTACCATCAAGATAGATAAATAATTTTCTAGGTCTTATATCTTCAAGGGAAATATAGAAAAGAAGAGGTTGGATTGACACTAAGGAAAAAAATATATCATAGAAGACAAAAGAAAATATGGTATATCCACAATGTGATAATTTTGTAAATAAACACCCTGGTAAATTCATAAAAGAAATGGTATTTTTTTCACATGTGTGGAGATAAAGTCCATTTGGCTGATGAAAGAAAGTGAAATAAAGGAAAAGATTATATCTAGTAATTTAACTATAGGGATACAAGAAATTATTCAAACTAATTCCCCACGTGTAAAGTTAACCTACCTTAGAAGATCCCACCTGAGGAAGTCTAAGATTATGTAGTTACTATAGCTAATGTTGAAGTTACTAATGACGTGTTGGCAACGACATTTTTCATAAAATCAAATTTATCTAATTATTTATTTGATTAAGGAACTTTCACACTCTTTTATATATTAAATTTTTCTAAGAACATTTAAACATTCCATGGAACCTTAAGAAGGGAGTTTTCAATAAATAATCCTAGTATAAATTGTATTGAAATAAGGATATGTTAGTCAGTCCCTGTTTTAATATGATGATAAGATCTATTTGGAAACTTGGTTATTCTACCCATGGTTGACTTTGATATAATCATTGTTATGGATTTTATTTAAAGTTATTAGGTGAGAATCTATTTTCAATACAAGGAGATTATGACTCATGAAATAGTTGTGGAATCCATTGTCTTTATAGTAGAGACATAATAATATAAATCATGCATAGATCCACCTCTAATATATCTATTTAAATAATTTTGAAGAGAAAACGAGTGGAATAAACTTGTAGATAAGGAATGTAACCTTGTAATAGAATACAGACCTATTTTTTAGGAATACATTGGTGTGTTTCCTAAAGATATACCTGGAAATCCACCCAAACATGAAGTTGAGTTATCCATTAAATAGATCCATGATAAAAAACCTATATCTAATACTCCTTATAGAATATACACTATGGAATTAGAAGAACTAAATAAGAAAATTTATGATTTGTGTTATCAGGGATTCATTCACCCTAGTGTTTCACCTTGAGGTCCCATGTTCTTATTTTTAAGAAGTAGGATGGGTATATGAGGTTGTGCATCAATTATAGGGAAATTAATTCCAATACTATAAATTAAATATATCTGGTACATCATATTGATGATGTGACTAATCAACATGAAGGAGACAAATATTTTTCAAATATTGAAATTCATTATGGGAATCAGGAATTGTGAGAAAGGTAATATAATATTCTAAATATGAAATTTCAGACATGGTTTGAACATTATGAGTTTATAGTAATTACATTTAGATTAACAAATGCACAATTAATTTTTATGAATCTAATGAAATGATTATTCAACTATTATATTGATAGGTTAATTGTGGTATTTATAAATGATATCTTTGTATACTCTAATATCAATAATGTGTATAAAATTCATTTTATAATTACTCTTGAAACTTTAAAAGGGATTGAGTTGTATGAGAAATTTATAAAGTGTGAATTCATGTTTTATAAAGTTTGTTTTCATGGATATATTATCTACATGGATGAAATTTTGTTGGTCATTGAAATAAAAATCTAGTTAAATAATGGATTACAACAATTAAAATAACTAAGATACATAGTTTCATTTGATTTTAATGTTATTATAGGTGATTTAATAAAACAATTACAATTAGATAAAACATTAATCAAGTTGGAAACATAATTTGGTTAAGTTAACATTCTCAGAAGAATGCAACGAAAATTTTGAAGAACTAAAGAGAAGAGTGGTCCATGAAATGATATTGACATTACCATTAGGAATGGATTTTTTTTGTGATATATATTAATGCATCTATTAAAGTACCTAGTTGCATCCTTATGTATAATGAAAGATTTGTTTCATAAATATAAATATAATTAAAATACAATAATACAATTATCAAACCCCTGATCTTGAGTTGAATTTCATAATAGTTTCATTTAAGATATTTATTTATTATCTTTATGGTGAAATATTTAAGATATATACGAATAAAAAAGTCTAAAATACATATTTTTAAAAAAGGATCTCAAAACAAGATAATGGAGATGGCTATATCAACTCAAGGATTATGATTTATCAATACACAACCACCATAGGAAGGAAAATAAGGTGTTTGATTCATTTATTATATAATATCAAGGAATTATGGATAAAATAATGTTTGAAAATGATTATAAATTCATCAGTTAAGTAAATTATTATATGGTAATCATTACGGAAGGTGGAACATCACACATTTTCTCAATAATTTTCAAACCATATTTATTAGAGAAGGTAAAAAAGTCACATCTTGAAGATAATATTTTACAAATGAAAATAATACCCTAACTGATATGAAGTTGGCAGACATTATTTATGAAAATGGTGTGATGAAATTCATAAATAAGTTATGTGTTCTTTCAATATTTGAGTTAAACATGGATTTAATTTATAAATCCAATTGATCAAATTTCTTTATACACTCTAGTAGAAATAAGATGAATTGATATTTAATATTTTTTTTGTGGAATGATATGAAGAGGGAAATTTCTAACTATTATAAAATATTATTAGTTTTTAAATAGGTAAAGGTTGAGAGACAACATCATAAAGGAGTCATAAAACCTCTCCCTATTCCTATTTGTAAGTGGTATTATATTACTATGGATGTTTTCCCTATATATCCAAAGACTTAAAAAATAAATGATTCTATATGGGTTATTATTGATCATTTTACCAAGTCTACACATTTTCTCTCTACATGTGAGAATATACCTCTCAAACACCCAAAAAAATTCTATATGAATGATTTTTTGAGTATTCATGGTTCACTTATTTTGGTACTATTTTATCTTTACTCATGATTTACATAGATATTATAGAAAATTATTTAAAAGTCTCTGAACAATGAGGAACAATTTTAGTGCCACTTACCATCCTCAAACAGATGCAAAGTATAAAAATATTATTCAAATATCATAAGACATTTTGAGGTCACCATCACTTCACTTTTAATATATATGAGATCAATATTTACCTTTGGTTGGTTTGTTATATAATAATATTTTCCATTTGAACATTCAAATGGAACCTTATAATGTATTTTATGGGAACATATTTCATACACCAACTTGTTGGGATGAAGTTGGTGAAAGGAAGCTTTTAGTCCCATTACTTGTTGTGGTGAAAATGGAAAATGTGATAGATATTTAAAGGAAATCAAGGCAAGTTAAAGTATAAAAAATGTTAATATTAATAACCAAATAAAGGATTTTTATTTTCATGTTGGGGATCAGGATTTATATAAAGTGTCTCTATGTATGGGTTTTATTAGGTTTTGTAATAAGGGGAAACTAATTCATAGTTATATCAGACCTTTTGAGATTTTAGAAATAATTGGAACTATGGATTACCATTTGGTGATGCCACCCTTCCTATCTATAGTGCATGATGTGTTTAATATCTCTTTATTAAGGAATTATATGCTAGAGATAATGAATATAATCACTTATGAATAAATTTAATTAGATCCAAATTTGTCTTATTGTAAATATCCTTTCTAGATTCTTGTCACTAGAGAATAAGTGTAGTGGAATTAGTTGACTCAGTCATTAAAGGTAATATAAAAAATTATAAGATAAAAGAGGAAAAATTGGGAAAATTAGTAAGTTATGCTGATAAAATACCCAAATTCATTTGTGTTGTAAAATTATAAATATTATTAAGGGGGGAGAATGTAACACTCGATCTTCAATTATATTAAGTAAGCATTTCATTTTAATGAAAATATAACATAATGAAAAAAATTTATTCAATAATGTTATTAAAACGTAAATTACTAAATTTTAGAATTTTATTTTTATTATGTTAATTTAATCTTTTAAATTCACCATTTCAAAATTATCTTAGGGGTAATTTTTAAGAATTTTTAGAAATAGTTTATTTTTGGGGTGAATTTGGAAAAATATTAATTTTATAAATACTGTCAATTTAAAAAAAATTAGGATAAAATAATGAATTTAAAGTTTATGAAAAAAATTTTATTGACCAAATATATTTTTGATGAGTAATATAATTTATTTAAAAATATAATGTGGATCATATAAATCTATGTTTTACATTTTGAGAATCTAAGTAATGTTTTTATTCAAATAAAAAATAATGTTGGTTCTCTTTTAATCACGTATTGACAAGCTTAATTTTAGTTTTGGTTTGATTTTGAATTAAAATATATATAATTTTATTTAAAATAAAAAAATTAATTCTGTGGGAATCAATATTATTCATTATTTTAGTATAAAATTGTTTTCATGTTTAAAAGAGACATTTTTCAAAAAATATTTTTTCATTGAGTTTTGTGAACATATATTAAAAGTAATTTATACCAATTAATGGAATTTAATATTGTAAAATTGATTGTATATTTATAATTAGAATAAATAATATTAGGATATGATTTTACATAATTGTTTTTCTATAATGAATCGAAACCATGATAAAACTTATTACTATGGTAAGGGTTAAAAAGGATTAATGAGGGTGTTAAACTAAATAGATAAAGCATAAAATCACCTAAAAACTTTTATAAATCTTATTAGAGTGTAATGTATTTATAAACAGTATCATCGCATATTTTAAAACCATTTGGATCCACTTTCCCATGACAGTGACCTTATTGTATTTTAATGTTTTAAATATTTACACATTTCCACCCACTGAACCTATGAAAAGGAACCTTCTCTAATACATTATTCACACTTATTAAGACACTTAGAGTGACCAATACCTTCCCAATATCCCTCCACATGTACTATAGGTCTTATTATCACTAAAAACCACTTCAATAAGGCTTAAGGTGTAAGCTAAAATAGGTTACAAAAAGAAGAGGTATATGTTATTATCGAGATTTTTCAAGTTCATTTACCCATAAACATTATTAAAATCAATAATATCCATATTAACATAATTAAATCAGTATATTTACTATACCTATATTTTTTTATGGTAATCATACTTTTTTTTTCTATATTCATTCTATTCCATATAAAATGAAAACATCATTCATGCGTACATACAACCTACCATCCCAACATAGCGGTATAATTTTTTTCATCACCACCTCGTTTGGATGGTTATAAAGATTTAATTAATGATCATATATCATATTTATTAAAAAATTATGATTATTGAAATATAAGACAATATATATTTTTTACCCTTACATCTATTGGAAGATGATAATGTCTCTTGTGTGAATGTGTTGACTACCACCTCCATGAAGTGATGTGAATCATTTTTATATTAAAATCATGAATGGATGATTATAAAATTTTATATAATGGAAAAAAATTATATTTATGGAATTACTAAAATTTTGGAGATGATAGGACCATTTCATAACACTATTAACTATGGTCAAAATACCAAAGTAATATTAGAGAAATTGACTGAACAACCTTTAATGGTCAACATAAGAAAGTAATATTCAATGAATAGTTTCCAAATTATTATAAAAGGTCCTTAAAATGGTAATATATATGAAAAATATTCTTAATAAATAGTTTAAAACATTTAAATTGATAATTAAGGATAATATAACGTGTTTGATAAAGTATGAATTCAAGGAAAATGCTTTTCATCCAAATTCCTCTCCATTGAGACATATTTTATATTATAAACCAAATTTATTCCATATGAACTATATACATACCCATTGAAATATTTGGTAAGAAATTAATATTTATTCATGAAATTTAAATTTTCAGTTCATTTCTCCATTTTAATGGGTTTTTATTAAAATCCTATTAAATCCTTAAATATTTAATTTACAATCTCACTCTTATTCACGATTCTTCATATTTGAATTTACATTGGAATAATTATATTCTATTTATCTAATAAAAACCCATATATTTTCATATCCTCTAATTATTTATAGGTTTTTTTCTTCTAACTTGTCCTCACTTTGATACCCAAAGTATGAATCTTTTTTTAAAAAAAACCGATTTTATTTCTTCTTTCAGGTTGGGAATATTTTTTTTTTCTATATTTTCCAAACTGTTTTATGGAATTTTTTATATAATTTTAAATGATTCTAAAGTATTTTTTATAATACATTTTAATTTATTCACAATTTTTGAAAAATAATATTTTAATATAAATTTATTAAGTTGTTTTTGACTTTTTACAAAAGTGTGAAAGGAATGTTCATTTATAATGTATATGGCATAAATAACTTTTCATGCCATCATACCCATTATTAGTTATCAATAATACAATAAAATGTTCCATGCTTTTTCAAAGAAAATACTTTTATTATTATTATTTGAATGTTCGTAGTTTATATTAAAACAAAAGGAATTATTTTATAAAATATTGAATGTATTTTCGAAATAATTTATAACATCATTTTAAAAAAAAGTTACAAAATATTAAAGGAAATTTATTTTTAAATATTCACTTCCATTTTCCACTATAATTCTCAAAACAATTTTTTTTTACTTCAGAAAAATAATTTTTGGTGGATTGATAGTCTTCAATCACCTTTTACTGATTTTTGGATAAAACATTATTTTGTTATCATTCACTTTATAGTGATCATGTTATCTATCACACTCCATTATTTAGTGGAAATTATTTTTCTCCTTTAAGTCTATTTTTTAGTTCCATGGATGTATTAAATATCATTTATATAAATTTGGTATCATCGTAACCATATAACATTTCATTATATGAGGTTTGTTGAAGTAACTTTATTAAGAAAGTTATTTCATTTATTGGGAAAATATTGATGTGTTATATTATTTATTTAATACATGTATTTATTATTATTATAACATATTTATTATGTGTTATATTTTTGATTAAATATATGAGAAATGTGTTGGCACTAGAAAATGTGTCCATTTATTTCACAGAATGCTTCCAGCCATTATCTCAGAGCATAACTTGTTTCGGAAGATTTTATTTGACTGGTCGTGGAGCCCGAACATAGTCACACATCAGAATTTATGGCTGTTTGAAGTCATGTTCATGAAAATGCCCATCCATGTCTATTTTGGGGAAAAGTATGGTTTTGCGTGCAAAATTTCTAATCATGCGTGCAAGAATGGATGTTTTGCGCACAATAAAAAAATATTGCACGCAAAAAAAAAATCTTGTGCACAAAATGTCACACAAAACATTTATGCACCCAATGAGATGTCATCTTCCACCCAGGCTACACGAAAATTTTCCAAGAAAGGTGAGCACATGTTTTCAGTTGTGCACACAAGATTATAATCTGCGCACAAGATTCATACGTTCCCAATGTGAGGTCAAATGCTTTTCTACGCGCGTACCCATCATAGGCCACACAGAAGATCTCTTCAATGCCTAGAATCTTACGCGCCACTGCCAAAAATTTCGCCTATAAATAAAAGTGCATCCCCTCCACTAAAAGAAGAGAAGTATTTAGAGGTCGGCCACTGCTATGCTCTGCGTAAAATCGCCTCTTTCGCACTGGAATAGAATAATGGAACCCTCTATGTGATATATTTCATGATAAGTCCATATGGGGACACCTTCGCGCAGGTCCACAGGGGTTTGACCTCCACACGAACTCTTTTATGCCTAAGTCATGTGCGCACAAATTCTATTCTGGCACAAAAAACTTCTAATCATGCGCGCAATAGTGCCATGGTGCCCAATCTTGCATGCACCTATCCTGTACAGTCTAATCTTGCATGTAATCCATCCAACATATGGCTATCTTAAATGAAAAATGGAGATTTTCACCATGAAATTTTTGGGATGGGACTTCGGGATTTTCCGTTGTTCCTTTATGCGCAACCACATTCTACCTATAGAATACCATGATTTGAGATACTCCTCCACACAACATGAAACAACTTGAGTCTACATATTACTCTTGGTTCATTTACCATGTCGTGTGTTGAGATTCTCATCATCAATTCCCCAAGTACCATGAGTCGATCCATTCCTCTAGTGACTCTTCCAAACCCTATCACCTGACTCCTATGCCAGGTTGAACCAGAAATGGAAAATCTTGCCCAAGTCCCAACACCAACCATTATTAGGCGCCTTATAGAGAATAGTCCTATCTATATGACTTTAAACTGTAATACACCCTATGTGAAAAATGTACGATGCCTCTTGCTCCAAACAATAGATGCCTTAGGCACCAAGCATAAAATGCCAAAAGTCTTATCTACATGACTATAAACTGTAGTATACCCTATATACAAAATATAGGATTCCTCGTGTTCTAAACCAGATATTCCTTATGAAGAAAGCACAAGATGATAATAGTCCTATCTATATGACTTTAAACTGTAGTACACCTTATGTGACAAATGTAGGATGCCTCTTTCTCTAAAAAATAGATTCCATATGTGCCAGGAATAAGATGCAAATAGTCCCATCTACCAGCCTATAAAGTTTAGTACACCCTATACGAAAAATATAGGATGCCTCTTAATCTAAACAATAGATGCCTTATGCACGAAGAACAACATGCTAATAGTCCTATCTACATGACTATAATCAATAGTATGCCCTATTATTCAATAATATGATGCATCTTGTTGCAAATAATACATGCCTTATGTGCTAAGCATAAGATGACTCATTCCATGATTATAGTGGATTAATTTAATGAGCGTTGGAATCTGTTCGAACATTATATCACTCCACCTCATGATTCATGTGTTATACATTTAGATATTCATCCTCTTTCATGTCTGAAGGGACCCCCTAAATGCTTGGTCCAATGCCACCATGGCTTACCTATTGTTTTGGGCCAACGCCCTGAAAGACTTTGGATGACACTTCATGTCAGGTCCTGTGTTTTGAACCCGGTCAAATATCGGTCAACATTTGATTGTCCCCATTTCAGTCTAATGTGATATGGATACTGTGTTACGAACATGGTCAATAGTTATCCTCCATCATCACGCCACCCTCACCGTGTTTTGAATGTCGGGCATGTGATTCACACTTTTCATCTCCCTTTGTTCCAAATGATTCCAACACCCTTGGAGTTATCCCCCTTGTGCACTAGCACACAAGTGTAGGCCGGAATTATATGCCTAAAACCACCAGTGAGTTGGGATACCCTCATGTCCAGACATGAGGAAGACATTACAGGCAGCTTCCATGCGTAAGCCCCTCTCACCATTGCTGCTCCATTGTGGAAAATGGGAAACTTCCATGTGTAATCACCATCCACCATTGCATCTCCATAGAGAATATGTGTAGCTTCCATGTGTAAGCCCCATATACCTTTTCCACTCCTTAGAGACACCTGGGAAGCTTCCATGCATTAGCCCCATCCACCATTGCCACTCTATAGCGGCACCCAGGCAGCTTCCATGAATAAGACCCATCCATCATTGCTGCTTCTTAGTGGCACCCAGAAAGATTCCATGCATAATCCCAATCCACCGTTTCTGTTCCATAGCAGAAACTGGTCATCCTACATGCATAAGCCCCATCCACCATTGCTGCTCCAAAGCGGCAATCGACTAGCTTCCAAGTTTAAACCCCATTCACCACCCTTCGTGGAAGCATCTTTTCACCACAATCGTCAGTTCAGTTGTTTACTCTTGTTTCTCACACTGAGAATGGATCACGTGGGCTTAGAGAAAGCATTGGCCATGGATTGCATACTTGGGAAACCTTAGCGTATAATCCCCAAATCCATTTCTAACTATGTGTACATTGATCCTTGTCTCATAGGAAAGGTACGTAGGAAGCCTCCTTGAGGTTCAAGCCCAACACCCATTGGTCCCGAGCACTCAATGCCGATTCACCTTCATCCCACATGACATTAAACTATATCCCTCATTTAGAACTATGTGGAATTTTATCCTTGTCTCATAAGAAAGGTACATATGAGGCATCCTGGAGGTTCAATCACAACACTCATTAGTCCTGACTACTCCACATGGGTTCACCTTCATCCCACATGACATTAAGATATATCCTTCATTTATAACAATGTGGAATTTGATCCTTCTCTCCTAGGAAAGGTACGTAGGAAGCCTCTCTGAGGTTTAATCCTAACACCCATTAGTCTGGACTACTCCATGTCGGTTCACCCTTATCTCATATAACATTAAACTATATCCCTCATCCCGAACTATGTGGACTTTAATCCTTGTCTCTTAGGTAAGGTACTTAGGAAGCCTCCCTAAGGTTCAATCCCAACACCCATCAGTCCCGAACACTCCACGTCAGTCCACCCTCATCCTACATGACGTTAAAGTGTACCCCCCTTTCGTCTTTCATGACATTAAACTATATCCCTCATTTTGAACTATGTGGACTTTGATCCTTGTCTCCTAGGAAAGGTATGTAAGATGACTCCCTGAGGTTCAAGTCCAACACTTATTTGTACGAAACCCTTCACGTCGGTTCACCTTTATCCTTCATGACTTTAAAGTGTACACACCTTTTTAACCCGAAAGATGTTAAACTATACCTATTCAAACCATGTGGGATTTGATCCTTGTCTCCTTGGCAAGGTACGTAGAAATACTCCCTGAGGTCCAATCCCAATCAACGATAAGACATTGGAACCCAAACTAGCGGTAATTCATTGGATTCCCAATTGACGATAAGCCATTTTCAACCTCATCCTACGGTAAATTGTTGTGATCCCCATCCAGCGGTAAGCCATCGTGATTACTATCCAAAAATAAGCCATTGTAACCACTAATAGACGATAATCCATTGTAGTTAACTTTGTTGGTAATTTCATATCTGGTATTCCCCTCAAGATTCATTCCAACCCAGGCCACTAACCATGCATAAGCCCAAGTATGTTGTTGGGTTGTTGTACTTTGTGTACACCCTGATTTCATGCCCCACTTTGAACTACGTGGACTTTGATTCCCGACCACAGGGATACGTAAGAATCCCCCATGAGGTTCAAGCCAAGAATTCATGTCCCATCACGGTCTCTCCCTTTATCCCTTGTGTTTCAGGAATATCATGCCCCATCTTGAAGGTTCTACTTCCTCTGGGCCCCATCAATAAGTCCATTCTCATGGGCCGCCTCCGCAGGCGTCCCATCGTCCCACCGAACTACGCAGACTTTGATTCCCTACCATGAGGATATGTAAGAAGAATCTATAAGGTTCAATCCCAATACTGTCATATTCATGTCGGTTCAATCTCATTCTCCATCCACTTTTCTCAACCATCTATATCCATCCCGATTCTTAAGCGGGCCGCCACATCTCGGTGAGATCATGTCACGCACTTTCTCACTAATCATAGTAGTAATTGGCCAGGTAACCACGTGTAATCCCCACATGGTCCATATTTATCCACCTAAGAGCGTCCGTATTGTGATGTTTTGCAATCCACGCTTAGGCCCCATCATCATCTCAAGGTCACTATCCTATGAGCACACCTAGATTCATCACCCCTTTGAACAACGTTGGTTTTGATCCCTATCGTCTCATAGACAGGGTACATAGGAAGCCTCCCTGAGGTTCAATCCCAGCCAATGGTATATTTTAGTGTTCCCCTATTTGGGTACCACCACCCTGATCCACTCTTTGTGGTGTCCAAATTAGACTTCACTGTGTGAAATCTTCCCTTTTAGTGACACACCATCATGGTTTTGATCTCATTGGGTGTTCTAACCTATGCATTTGGTTTTCCCCATTCTGGGGTGAAGCCTCCATGATATTCCCCCAGTGGTTTTCATATTATCCTTCATGGTGTGGAATCTTTCCTTTATGGGACACACCATCCTCGATCCACTCTTATTGGGTGTTCTAATCATTCCACCCATTAAACACCCTAGGTGCTCCCTCCTAGGGATCCACCTCTCTGATCTCTCTCTATGGGATGTTCTGATCGCTTTCATTCCATCTCCGAAAGATGTTAAACTTGTGACATACCCTATTCTAAACAGGGTAATATGAGGAAAACCTTAAAGACATGCCTCCAGCATAAGATACCCCACGACATATGTGGGATACCTCGGGGTTTGAACCCTTGAGATTCCCTCTTATGAGGAAGAATACAGGTTCCCCAATTTCTATGAATCCAGAGATTCCCTGACATGCCTGATGTTGTCATCTACTTCGACCGAAGGTTGCTGCCCTATCAGGACCCCATGAAATGTCTTGACAACAGAAACATAATTAACAGGCATCCATAAAGATATGTCACATGAATGATATTTAAAAATAATGTCTTAATCTTTAATGGAGACCCGAACTAGGTGATGTGTTCTGAGGAGGAATCCATGGAAGGAGGAATCGACATCCCATCATCATGTTTTGATCAAGGAGAAAATGTATCTAAATAAGTGATAGATGAAGCCCGCCTTTGGAAAGAGGGAATGTAGGGAAAAAAATCAGCACATCCTCCACAGACGGATGTGTGCCCTAGTGAAAGCATAAAAAATAGAATGCATTGGCCATATGTAAGTGATGGATGTGTCTTGGTTATAAATACCCCCTCCATGCATCGACTGGTCTAATTAGAAAAATAATTGTCTAAATGAGTTCGGTATATGGTTTATACCTACCCAATTATTGAAATATATTTTCAAAAGTCCATGATGATAAAGTTCATGATTTTTTGAAACATGGTCCTGATGGAAATATCATGATGTCCGACATTATTCATTCTATTCCTTATAATTTTAGATATTATTATCCATGTGATTGTTATGTTTATATTTTTCATAGAAAAATTTTGAATCTAAAGTTATTGATTAAATGAAATATTTATTGATTATCCACTCCTCCATTATGTTAATTCATTAGCTACTCATGATAGCTTCCATTGTTATATTTCCCTAAGTGATTATTTGAGCTTACCCTTTGTTATGTTTTCCTTTCCCTAAGATATGGAGAAGAAAATTTTGAATTATTTTCAAGGATACCAGAAATCATTTAATGATATGTTTTATTTTTTCAATGCAATATGGAAATCATGTATGCATCTTGTATATGAATATTTCTAAACTGATTGATCATTTAAGTTGAAATTAATTATATCTTATAAAAATACGATAAAGTAAACACCAACTCTAGGTTACTATATTCGGGGTCATTACATAAAAATTACTAACTTGGTTTATTAGTTTCAACTTTGATTCTAGGATGAGATGCCAAAAGTCCAAGGATTTTCCATGATGTCACTACAAAAACACATTTCAAGGGTTTCATCTTCAAATTGTATTTCAATAGTTTGTTGCATACTAAATTAATATCATCAAGATGAATGTAGTGTTGTTGATATTTTACGACCAGATCTTCCATGTATCACTATATGGGTTTCCTCTTATAGGACTTGAAAATATGGTGTATGGAATGTTAGTATATAGGGATATCATTCTTTAAGATATAAGGCATTGCTTTATAATAGTATACCTCGTGGGGTGCCCTGAAAACCGTGTAATATTAATTTTAAAGGACCATTCAGGTCTAGTTAGAGCCAAAATATTCATATATATAGTAAAGGGCATGGAATACATACAATGAATCAACAAATAGTTCTATGACCATGATTGGGAAATCATTATTTGGATAGTGGTGGTGGAGATCCTTGATGTATATGAAAACCTTGATTTTACCATTCTTTTTCTGGATGGGGAAAATATTTGTAATCAACATCATGTTTCTTACCTCCCTAATGAAGTAGTATTTGACCATCTTATCAAATTCACTTTCCACTATAGCATCTTGGATCAAATACATTTTCCTTGCAACCTATTTATAGCCACGTTGGTCATAAAAAAAACCAAAATGATGGGTATCTACCTATGGGGATCTAGAATAAGAATCTTAGTGTAATTACATGAAACTATATCTTGGTGATATTCATGGAAAGATATATATTTATCATGTTCATAAATATTTATTAGTTAATGATCAGTGTAGACCAAAAAGATTCCTCCATACCCAGATTCACTTGTTTGATTTTGTCAATGGTTATTGAGATTCCTTACTCTATTGGTAGAAGAAAATATTTTATTTCATTATCAAAATACGTATTTTTGGGATAAGATGATAGATCAACACCCTGCGATCTAGGAGTTGGTGCATGGGAATTATTACATAAATTAAGATCACATCCTTCCTTGAAATGTTTTGGATTTATCATGTACAACTGACCTCTTGAGAGTAGGAGAAAAGGTGTCTAAAACCCATTCTATTATCCTATATTTCATGTCCAATTGATTGAAGATCGCTTTATGTTTTATCTAGATATCAATTAAACTCACACCTGAGTAAAATAGATCAAGGGAATGATTGATATGCATGGACTATGTTGTGTTCTTTTCCTATATTTGTGGTGGATTCTTAATGGATGTATTTGTATGACTATAATATGATAGGAAGGTGATCAGAGGGTTCACATCATCAAACTATAGGACCTAGTGGTATCTCAAATATATAGTTTCTTCTTTAATTCGATTAATGGGAAATATAAAGTCTTTACCAAGCCCACCCCATATGTTGATTGATGTGATTTTCAGTTCATTTAAAGAAGCAATCTATGTGTAGTTATGTACCATCAGCTACTTTCCCTCCATTTTATTGTATATTATTTCTTTGTATTA
This sequence comes from Viscum album, assembly GCA_963277665.1. Taxonomy (NCBI): domain Eukaryota; kingdom Viridiplantae; phylum Streptophyta; class Magnoliopsida; order Santalales; family Viscaceae; genus Viscum; species Viscum album. Next base: position 1,888,475,815 of record OY728165.1, on the reverse strand, counting down.
AGATTCATTAGACTCAAAAGGGTTTACATAACCATATAATACCCCTATTTTTCCATTAAAAAGTATTACAGACATTGGTGATATGATGATGACGCTACTGCATATATAAGGATCCATGAGCTTCTTATCAAAATGTTGAAATTATTGTCTTTTCATAACCCTAAATTTTTATATTGTATGGGGAAAAATAAGTTTCCACATGTTAGGGGCATAAAAGGTCCTAGATGAGAATGAGGCTAATACTAAAACCAATATCAAATAAGGCTCGATAGAAATCAGTATCATCAAGTCGGTTAGATATGTACAAGTTCCTAATGTGACACCGTATGACAATGCATCGATCATGTTCCATGAAAGAAATGAATATGTGGCATTTAGTATAGTCATTATCAACATAATATGTTTTATTTTTAGTAACTTCATCCTATAAATTTTAATTTATGGGGATTAAATAAGGTCCTACCTAACTTATGTAAAAATTGAAATTGCATCCAAGATTGAGATCGTGATTGAGATTATAATGATATGATTAAAAATATCATAGTTCTATTATGAGGAACTATGTTTAATACTATGAGACTCCTCCCAATCTTGATACTTTAGGGATAAAGTTGGTTGTGATAGTGGCCTTTTTCCTTTGCCATAACTAGGGAATTCCCTTTCTGTATGTGGTTTTTTCTGAACCATCCTTCCCAAAATATTATTTTTGTCCAGATAAATATATATCCACTACTTGGTATTCCAATATTATTTAGTCAAAATGACACCTAGGGGATTCATGATTCGATAAATTTCCCTATTGATCTCTTTGGAGTACCTGTCTTTGGATCTTTTCTATATATATGGACTCACCATAAATGATTCCTTACCTGTGAGGTCCACCATGGTTTTATCTTCGCTAACCTCTATAACCTATTTTTGATTATTTATGGGCTTATTGGGTTTATATAACTCCTAATTTTAAATTGGGTTTTATAAGTGGATAATATTTATTGATTTATATTAGGGATACTCATATAATAATGGTTTTATTTTTTTCACTAGTTCCCATCCACTCAGTGATAGAGGTAAAATTTCTAAATGCATCTGGGTTATATTGGGTACCAATGGGGGGATCCTCTTCTTATTACTTTTCATAAAAATTCTATTTTTTATGAATCTTATATGTTTATGATGATAGAGATATCATGTCATTTATCATAGATGGAATTGGGTTCATGCCTGATTGCTTTAGTTAATCTATCAGTATTACATGTTCCTAACTGATTGATTTCATAACCATCTAGTCATTAAATTTCTATATATGTTTGTTTGGAATATCTTACCTCTACCCTTCTTCTTTATCTAGTGAACTAGGAGAGATAAATTTCATTTTCATAGAGGGTTTCCCCAATTTTACCTACCCTAAGTCAATCATATTTTAGAGTATTTCCTTGAAGATGATTCATACTTGGATGATAATCACTGATATCTTATGGAATGGAATGTAATTAGGGAGATAAATTATATTAACTTCATCAGGTCTTCTTATCTATAATAATTTAACCATATTCTTATCCATTTTAAAAATGATACATCCCAATACCAAGTACTTTTATTAATAAATATGACTCATTATTATAATCCTCAAAGTTCGATAAATTATGATCCATATTTACTTCCTAATAGGTTTGTTATTGTTCTGGATGATGCACCACATGATATTGAGTGATATTATTGGTTAGATATGGAATTGGAAATTTATTGAGTATGATTATCAGAGTCTCCATCTTACCATATTTATTCCTTTGCATCAATGATTTCAGCTATGATTTAGCATTGGAATATTGAAAGTCATATTCCCAGAAATTCATTATTGATGAAGAATCCTATAAACCATAAGAGTATTTCAATTGAATGAGAAATATTTTCATGTTATTATAGATATTTTCTATGAATGTATACAATATTTACTCTTTATAAATTTTTATATTTAGTATATAGGTTAAAAGTTTATAAATGATGATGAATTTAGAAACTCTTTTTTCATTTTGTTTAGAATTAAAGAGGTTGAGGATTTTTGTCTTACAGATTGAAAATATTTTTTTTATTAGCATAAACCCCCTTTTAATGGAAAAGGGTAAGCCCAACATGATATCAAACACATAAAGACTAACCATTATTCCATGGTCAAAGAGTTTAATGAAAAAAACTCTTTTAGGACTATGATGAAATACCCCTACCCAGCTTCAATAAAAATTAAGACAAGCTTTCTCCTTCCCATAACTGCTCAAATAGATATCCCATGCATGAAGCACAAGCCTGGTATAAATGTAAATTCTATACCCTCTCAAATATCATCCCAATTTTCTATAGAACAATCTGGTGGGTTTTTATACTCAATGAATGATTTCACTTTTAGGGTTTACAAAAAACACTTGAGATTTACTACCTCATATTACTTTGGTGTTCCCATCATGGGGTTGCATTAGGACGAAATGTGTGAGATAATGATATGGATATCTATTAATGTTTTAGATAATGAAAGTGGGAATCCAAAATTTAGATGTATGAGGATTCATGTCTACCATAAAATAATACAGTTTCCTATCTAGTGTGACTAGTTTGTGTGCGTTTTACCCCTATAAGGATTCTATTCAAGCATTAAGGGACTCAATGGACTCAAAGATTTCTAGTGGAAATGTCACCTATACCTATTCACAAGTAGTTTTAGTAGACATAACTTTTAATGGCTAACTCTCATGTTTCTGTTTTTGATAACCAGATTGAGTTAGCCGAGGGTAAATCATTTGACTTTGTGGTGGTTTTTGGACCTATATAATAAATTCTTGGTATTCCATTTCCTTTGGGGTTAAATAAATTCAATGTTTTATAACTACATTGGATAGATGGGTTTTTTATAATATCATTGGAAAAGTAGTAAATTATTTTTATGGTGGATCACTGAAGGAAAAAAGTTATCCTCTTTAAGGGATCTATAATTAGAAGGTATATTTCCTCTGAGTAACACAACATTGAGTCACCTTATATTTTCCAACTCAAATTTATATTGGATGGATATTTCAATAGTATAAAGAGACTCAAATTATTCAAGTGGTGGGTGGGTTGTGGATATGTCCACTCTCTTCCCATTGTCTTTATATAATGCTCTCCACCTTGGAGATATCTAGATGTTCGAAGGGGGTCCTAGATCATGATTTCACCTCTAATGTTGGGTACACACAAATACTTCACACATTTAAATGTGTACTAAATTTTTTATGGAGTTATCCCCATCACATCAATATATGTTGGGTTCATTCTCCATGTTATTTTTAGGGAAAATATCAACAACATATTACTTCAGAAACCAAATCCTTAACCACTCTGAAGTATTTTGAAGAATAATCATCCATTTAATATCCATCATGGGACATATCATAATGAAAACCGGTATTTTTTTCTTGGTATACCACTTTGACTTGAAAACCATGAAAAATTTCACTCACTCTCTTTATTACTCCCCTATAAGTGGTTTGTTTTAGGTGATCATGAGGGAGTCTATAATGACATTTAATGAAATAGATCTTAATGAACGAAATAGATCATGATATAAAAGAAACCAAGTAGATTCTTCTTGTAAAATTCATCTAATTTTAATAATTACTCCCTTATTTGGAGAATATGGAGGAAATAATATCTCTTATACCTATGGTCTGGGGTTGATTTTTTCTCATCTACCATCATATCCTATCTAAACTATGGAAAAGATGATCCTAGGAAGATAGTGGTAAAATTGACCCCAATACTATGGGATGGGGTATATTCATATTGAAGTAGAGGATTTTATCAAAACCTTATTAGCCTTTTGGAATTTATTTTGATATAAATTGGATTTATAATGTTTCATCGAAAGATATTCACAACATCAAGGATTTTTTTTTGATTTTAGGATTCATTTTCTTTAAACATGAGGCTCAATCGACTTTATTGGTAGCCTAATGCATGATCTTGTCAATTTCTCACTCCCATTAAGGGCGCAATTTCTAATATTTTAGAATAGGGAGTCTTTTTTGCATATAAAGACTTGAATAAATAGATTCAAAGACTATTAGTTGGCTTGAATTGATGAAAATGTTATTTTTCCCCAATGATCTATGTTGCCTAGTGATAAAAGTGAAATAACATGCTTTTTATACACATAACCCTACTGTATTCATGAAAAGTGGTGTTTCTATGATTATTTTAAAGAGATAATTTATAATACAAAGGTAGTAATGTTGGAAAAATTATATTTTTTCCAGGGATTAATGATTCAAGACACTAAAAAAGTGGTAAAATCAACTTGGTGGAAAAGCTCAACCAGTGCCTTAACATGGTTTACATACTCTACATAAGATAAGTATCTAGACCTATGATGATGGAGCTTCTCCCAATTTTTTTTTTATGAAAATGAGATATCAATTCCTATTTTAATTCATTAGGGATATCATTATAGGGAAGATCATGGTCGAGAACATAATGATTATTGAGTTCTCACCCAATTGTTTCTATATGACCATTGAGTTCTTTTTATCCATGGTGAAGAGTTCTCTAATGTGATCAAACCATAAATTTTAGTTCTCCATTTATTTATGAAGGAGAGTAGGATCATTAAAAATTTTCTCAATATTATCTAAGATTTTAATGGTTGTAGGAGTCATAGAAAATGATAATCGCCTAAATCTACCTTTTATCAGGATGTGTCATTTCTAATTAACGACGAGGCACTTGGTGTTTCTAGAATCAGTTTATTGAATGCCTCTTGGTATGATGGAAACCTTGAATAATATTCAACATGAGAATAACCTTTATGTCAATAATACATCACATTTTTAGGAGGTCTCACTCAACGATCACTATGGGGACGACTTCTATGGTTAATTATTGATTCAACATCACGGGGAGGAATTTAATTCTTGATCAATGCTTTATCATATGGAGAACATTTACAACACAAAACCTATGGAGGACCTACATGGGGTTTAGCTTTTTTTTCATAGGTAGGTCCTCCATCATTACTAGTCCATTGGTTTCCTTCATAGGGAGGACATGAATGCCAACTATCATAGAAGGAATATCTACAACACATGTTCTAGTGAGGAACTTTGTAGTTATTAACTCATTTTCCACATGGAGTGACTTCATGCTTTATGATCTATTGGTTAGATTCATTGTAGAGACCCTAAGCTTGAATTACATGGACATTACATTACTTTTTCGGAATACTTAGTACATAACAAAAACACACACACAAGGACCGTAATAGTTTAGTGTCTTTGGATACTCGGAATATAATCTTCTAATCATGGTGAAAGACCTTCAACATCTTCCATAAAGATCTTCCCTTTTTTTCTTACCTAAAACCTTTCTTTATATCTTGGGGAAAAGAAAACATAAAAAGGTGAGCTCAAATTCTCATTAAGGGTAAACAAAAGAAATATCAATCACATCATATACATAAGAGCATAAATTTTGGAAATCTTAACCTGCAAAAGAAATCATAATTTCATAACATGGGATAAATCATAGTAGTGAAATGTAAACCCAATAATCATAACTTAAAACATGAAACTTTGTGGAATATATACATAATCGTAGAGAATCATTTCTTATTAGTCAAGACTCATTTCCAAGACTATCTTAGTGGACAAAGTCCATTTCTGAACCGAGTTCACTCCTCGTTTCAGTCCTGCTTCACTGAACCGGTTTAACCTGCCGTTCCAGTCATGTCTATCTCATGAGATATAAAATCTTTACCCAATTAATTGGTGGGAGATATAGGTCCCACCCATCTCATAATTATACCATTCTTATGTGTTCCAAAAAATCATAAATCATACATCATTGCATAACCCATGTAATAAAAATGGGAATATTAAACATCGTGACATCATAAAACAATTCATATAAGATAAAGAAATTCATAAATATAATTCCATTACAACATAATCAAATCAATGTAATAATAGGTATAGAAACAGAACCCTTTATTATTTTAGATGGAAAATAATTTTGATAAAACACTTGAACTCCATTCTTGAGGAAAATATCCTTTCGACTTCAATTTTTTTTCCTTTCTTAACATGTCATACAATTTTAAACTAAAGTAAGTTGATTAAAAATAAACTTGAAAACTTGTAAAGGAATATTCTTGGAAATAATGTTTTAAAAATCCATTCATTCCGTATAAGATAAAAAACATTCTTCTCGTACTTTTGTCGGAAAAGTCAAAAAGTTACTCATATGAAAATAATAAAAGATTCCATTCATATCTTTTACTAAAAAATCAAAGAAGGGTAAAATTGGATATAAAATATTGTATAAGGATAAATATTACATATTGAGGAAACATGGATGTGGATGATAAAATACACCCCAGTAAATAGCAAATTATAAACATTCTCGGATAAAAATGAGATTGTGATATTTCCCTTACCTTAGGTCCGATTTGCTTCGTAAGTGTCCAAACCTCCTGTATAATGATTTAAATAATGTTATTTACTTATTCCAGAATCATACTTATTTTTATGATATCATATATGGTTCACTTATGACTTTATTTTACCCGTTCTTTTGTAAATTCCATGTTAAAGAGCGTTTTGGGTAAAATCGTTTCATTTTTCGTCCGTGTTTTGACTTGTAATTATTAATATGATTACTTAGATCATGATTACTTAATTCCAGAATATAAAACATGATTTATATATAATATATATTCAGAATATAAATATATATAACAGATTAGTAAATGGAAAGAAATACACCGTTCATGGAGACGGTAGGCCGTACGTACGCATGACCGCTGTTTTCATTTCCTTATTGAGTTGAATGGAATTAAGTATATGAAATACATCTATATACACATAAATCCAGTATCATTATTATGTAATATATTTCATGATTATTTATTATATATACTTTATAATCAATCATGAATGGTTAACATGGAGAATGAATCTCATCGCGTCGTGGAGACGGTAGTCCTTACGTACGCACGAGCGATGATATCGTTCTCATGATCGTGGAATTGTATTGGAGTGTATGTATAATATTTAAGAAACAATATCACTTTAAAATAATCATATATAGTTATTATGTACACCATTATACCCATCCAAGTAAGGTGGTGGTGGAAAATAGATTACACCACGGCGTGGAGACGGTATTCCGTACGTACGCACGCGCGGTGATTTCGTTTTCCGTAGGATGGATAAGAGGTGAAATAGGGTTGTTTCATATTTATAATAACATATCAGTATATGAGGGATACTGATGTTATTACCTCATAATGAAACAACCTAAGAAGAAGAAGTGGAAGAAGAAATAAAGTTGAAAGAATTGGTAACAGACATTACCTCTTCTTTGAAGGGCCTCTTTGAGTCCTCCTCTTAGGGCACTAAAATTGGTCTTTGAAGAATACCAGAACCTCTAGGATGTTTATAGGGAAGTGGAGAAGAGAATTTGTTAGTGGTTGGCCGAGCTTGAAGGCTCAAAGTGGTGTGAGTAAGAGAGGGAGGAGGTGCCCTTTTATTAGGGAGGAGAGGGGCTCCTTTGGAAAAACTAAAAATATTATTTTATTATAAAGCCAAATTCGGTTTTAAATAACTCCAAATTGATTTATTTCTAATATAAGGTGGGTATGTGTCGAAATAATCTCATAAAATAGAATTTAGACAAGTTTAGGTTCCTATTTTAACCTTATCATTAAGTTAAATAATTTTACTTTTACCGTGTCTTCTTGTGTTCTTACACTATAAGGTTAATAAACTTACTATAATCAGCCAAACGAACCCCAAGTTGTTTATTATTAATATATATAACCTTATATAAGTCATTTTTCCGAACCTTATATTTATAGGAATAAAATAACAATTAATAATATAATATTTGTTTTAAAAACTATTTTATGTCAATTTTGACACTATTTAGTAATTGATTTTTGTGAAAATCATAACAGAATTATTAGTTAGGAAAAAGTTAATTAAATAAATACTAACATGTCATATTAAACTATAAAATTAGTGGAATTTATAAAAAGTCTCAAATTATATTAATTTGGGTATTTATAACATCAATTATGTCAATATTTTATTAATAAGTTAATTACTGCATCATATTTGTGTAATAAATAAATTAACTTATTTAAAGTCTAAAAATTAAAAATAAAATATCATTATGTAGGAAATATTTATATCTTTATAATTAATATTTATAGTCGAATTTATATTATGTATAACCCTATATTATAAATGATTTAGTTATTAAACTTTGATTTTAACTATTTTAACCCTTCTTTAAATAAATTAATAATAAATGTCCAAATCTAAACCAAGTGGGCCTAAATGGACATATTTTATTCCTAAGGTTGTTTTTGGTAGAATTACACTTATCCAATTGAATTAGTACATGTATTTGGGTAATAATAATATCATTTTTACCCTTAATTACCCTATTTACTTTTAACCGTGGTCAAAAAAGTAAAAAGTTATTATTCACCAAAAATTATTTTCATCTCATTGACCACATTTTACTTACTGACATAAATTGTGTCTCTCGGATTTCTGAAATTACACTCATAGAAGTGGTAAAATTAAGTTTTATGAAAAATTCATTTTTCTTAACTACCACTTAGTGATTTCACTATTTATCAAAAAATGAAAGTTTCCAGAAAAATACCAAAAATTAGGCCTAAGCTATATTTGATATTATGAACCCAAAAATGATGTCTATTTTACCAAATTCAAAACATATCAGTTGCATTAATTAATTTCAAAATTAATTCCCATCGTCAAAACAAATAGCTTGTTCTTAAGAGATAATAACTATCAAAAGATTGACACTTGTTTATGTCTGGTTTAAATGTGAAATTACATCCAATGACCAACATTGTATTAAATTGTAAAATTATATTCTAAATATACTTTAAAACCACTCAAATTAATAATTTATCACTATTAATTATTTCAATTAAAAAGGTTGTTTTTAATTAAAATTTAGTAATTTTCACTATTCATCAGAAAATGATAGTTATCCGAAAAGTACCAAAATTGCACCCTAAGCTAATTTCGATATTCCGAATCCAAAAATGAATTTCATTTTGAAAAATAAAATTTACAAAATTTGAAAAAGTTGTTATTACTATTCATAACGGCTAGTTTTAATAATATTTTAATAGCATATTGTTGTTTAGTGAAACTCGTTATTGCGTACTACACACGCTAACGAGGAAGGTCGCGATTGCGTGTAATACAAGGCAAGTCAAGGATGCGTGTTGTGAAATCTCCTTTTGATGTAGAGTACAACACAAGACATCAATGAAATTAAAAAGAATATTTTTCATAAAATCTCGGGGTGTTAAATTCTACCCCCCTTAAAATGAATTTCTCCCTCGAAATTCGTCGGGGTTATAAATGGTTTACTAATCGAAAGTTTCTTTAATAGAAACCCACATTGTAAAAAGAAATAACAAAACCAATCTTTAAAAATAAAAGTATGAAACGTAACGGTTACCCAAATAAACTAATAACTGGGTTTCCACATAGGTGAAAATATGGATATGGAAGAGAAATCTAACCATCATGTTCTGATGGAGAGTGGTAGAGAACATGGCTATGGAAAATCCAGAAATCACAAAGCCAGAAATTTGTGGTGATCTAAGGTACCATCTGATTCATCAGATATAACAGCACTAGGACAACATTTTTGGTTTTCAAGATCATTTCCCTAAAGTTGATGAAATTGGAATTAGAAGAAATACTTTCAAGATTTTGGTGTAGTCTCACCGTTAGTCGTTATTTGGACAATTTCCACTTCATCTCTTAAAGAAATGAAGTTGAATTTTTCATTCATGAAGTGTTAATAGATCATGTGATAGAATGATTGGTCATTCCATCTGTTTCAAACAAAAGGTTAACAAAAGTTATCAAATATACATAAGTCCATCTATAGTGAGGTTAATCGTATACGATTCCAAAAATGAACTTATACTTCATATATCATACCGCGTAACAAAATAAAACTTGTTTTTACTAACCAGGGACTTCCTATAGGCTAGTGGTAGGCGATAAAGGCCAGTCGCACTTCGGTTGTGGGTTCGATTCCCACAGCCTTATCCGACGCGATGGGTTGTCGCCCGTCCTACAGGTTGTCCTTTTTCTATTACTATAACATCCCATCAATAATATCGAAAAAAGGTATATCCATAAACAATACTAACTTCTGTCCAACATAATCCATTCCAATCTTTAGGCTTATCTAAAATAATTCGGTCCAAGCTCATAGTATAAAGAAAATGATTACTTGAAATGTCACATAACCATCACGTGAATGCCATCATTTATCCCCCATATATCTTGTTGGTCGCATTCCAATCATGTGAATACTTTAATCATGTATTCTCTTGAAAAAATGAATACCCATTAAACCTTAGTGAAAAAAAAAATGAACGATACAAAAATTCAAAAATTCTATATACTCAAACCTTGATATAACCTTCTCCTTATATCAGTCATGAGCTCATGAATACGGTCAACCATTTCATTTTCTCCTTATCCCTTCATTATGTGCATAACATCTTTTTTTCCAAAAATATCTCAATCACATTCCATGGTTACCGGTACCATTGAAAACCACAATAGACCAATACATAAATATTCCAATATTCCACGATACAATATTATTTTGGAATCCCATTACATAAACACTTAATCATTCCACCACATTGTTTTCATATTTAACATCTCCAATAGTGATCGCATGTGACTTCCCTTTGTCCTTTTCCTTAACTGGTTGCTCATGTCGATCATCACTAACCCTTGGATTAGGGAATTTATTAGCATATTGCCCCATTTCCTTTCACTTGAAGCATTGAAGTGTTGGTGGTGCGTTCTATGCAGTTTTTTTTATTCACATCATTAGAAACCCTTTTTCCATTACTTTGACACTCAGCTGCTCGATGACCTTCTTTTCCACACTTAAAACATTTTCTAGTCCCTTTAAGACAATCTCCACTATGCTTCTTTCCACACTTTGAGAATATGGAAACAATCATCTTCTTTTCACCATTATTCTGAGATTTCTCCTTGAACTCCATCTTTCATTTCTTGTCAAAACTATGAGATGGATATGTAACACCAACTTCCATTTCTACCTTGATAGAACAACGCACAATTTCTTCATAGCTACTGAAGTCTCTTATAGCTAATTCCCTTCGAAGATTTGGTTTTAAGCCACTGAAGAATCGATCAACTTTACTTTCAGGTTGGATGATAAAGCCAGATGCATACCCTGCATGCCTTGTAAAATTTGCTTCGAATATACCAACAGATTCATCATCCTTTTGCTTAAGTTCACGAAACTCCTTCTCCATCTTTGTTCGAAGAATACGAGGGAAGTACTTATTGAAAAATAAGTTCTTTAACTCATCCCATTCCATGGACTCAATTTCATCTCTTGGCCTCGTATTCTTGATAAGATTCCACCATTGATCAGCATCACCTTCCAAACGATATATTGCTAAGATGACTTTATCATGTTCAAAACATTAAAGAACTGAAAATATCTTTTCAGTGGTACTGATCCATTGTTCAGCAACAAGTGGATCAGAAGACCCACTGAAAGAAGGTGGACGTTGCCTCATGAAGGACTCAATAGAATATTGTTCCCTTCTCTACTCATTTGGAAGTCCAGAATGATTCATAGCTTGTGTAAGTAGAGCAATAAGATTTTTCACTCCATCTCAAATAACATTTGTTTGTTCAGGAGTACAATCATTGCATTGTCCATTGCATTGATCAACACAGTTCCTTCGGGTTCCATCCATCGTCTAAAACCCAAAAAAAATAGTGTGAGAGGTAAAAATCACACTAGGAAAAACAATATAATAAAGGGGGAGTACCTTCAATATCTAACATCTTAGGTTACCGTAATTATAGTACTATAACCTATACTTATACTTAACCTTAGGGATATCCCTAGAAATACCTTAGAAATATATCTAGGGATCTCACTAAAGTTCTTGCATCCTAGTTTCCAAAGGTTGACTAAACCTTTTCTCTGATACCAACTGTAGAGACCCTAAGCTTGACGTACATGGACATTACATTACTTTTGCGGAATACTTAGTACATAAAAAAAACACACACACAAGGACCGTAATAGTTTAGTGTCTTTGGAAACTCGGAATATAATCTTCTAATCATGGTGAAAGATCTTCAACATCTCCCATAAAGATCTTCCCTTTTTTTTCTTACCTAAAACCTTTCTTTATATCATGGGGAAAAGAAAACATAAAAGGGTGAGCTCAAATGCTCAGTAAGGGTAAACAAAAGAAATATCAATCACATCATATACATAAGAGCATAACTTTATAAAATCTTAACCTGCAAAAGAAATCATAATTTCATAACATGGGATAAATCATAGTAGTGAAATGTAAACCCAATAATCACAACTTAAAACATGAAACTTTGTGGCATACACACATAATCGTAGAGAATCATTTCTTATTAGTCAAGACTCATTTCCAAGACTATCTTAGTGGACAAAGTCCATTTCTGAATCGAGTTCACTCCTCGTTTCAGTCCTGCTTCACTGAACCGGTTTAACCTACCGTTCCAACCACGTCTATATCATGAGATATAAAATCTTTACCCAATGTATTGGAGGGACATATAGGTCCCACCCATCTCATAATGATACCATTCTTATGTGTGCCACAAAATCATAAATCATACATCATTGCATAACCCATGTAATAAAAATGGGAATCTTAAACATCGTGGCATCATAAAACAATTAATATAAGATAAAGGAATTCATAAATATAATTCCATCACAACATAATCAAATCAATGTAATAATAGGGATAGAAACAGAACCCTTTATTATCTTAGATGGAAAATAATTTTGATAAAACACTTGAACTCCATTCTTGAGGAAAATATCTTTTCTACTTCAATTTTTTTTTTCCTTTCTTAACATGTCATAAAATTTTAAACTAAAAGAATTTGATTAAAAATAAAATTGAAAACTTGTAAAGGAATATTCTTGGAAATAATGTTTTAAAATCCATCCATGTCGTATAAGTTAAAAAAACATTCTTCTCGTACTGTTGTCGGAAAATTCAAAAAGTACCTCATATGAAAATGACAAAAGATTCCTTTCATATCTTTTACTAAAAACTCAACGAAGGGTAAAATTGGATATAAAATTTTGTAGAAGGATAAATATTACATATTGAGGAAACATGGATGTGGATGATAAAATACACCACAGTAAATACCAAAGTATAAACAATCTCGGATAAAAATGAGATTGTGATATTTCCCTTACCTTAGGTCCGATTTGCTTCGTAAGTGTCCGAACCTCCTGTATAATGATTTAAATAATGTTATTTACTTATTCTAGAATCATAATTATTTTTATGATATCATATATGGTTCACTTATGACTTTATTTTACCCGTTCTTCTGTAAATTCCATGTTAAAGAGCGTTTTGGGTAAAATCGTTTCATTTGTCGTCCGTGTTTTGACTTGTAATTATTCATATGATTACTTAGATCATTATTACTTAATTACAGAATATAAAACATGATTTATATATAATATATATTCAGAATATACATATATATAATAGATCAGTAAATGGAAAGAAATACACCGTTCATGGAGACGGTAGGCCGTACGTACGCATGAACGCTATTTTCATTTCCTTATTGAGTTGAATGGAATTAAGTAGATGACATACATATATATACACATAAATCCAGTATCATTATTATGTCATATATTTCATGATTAATTTTAATATATACTTTATAATCAATTATGAATGGTTAACGTGGAGAATGAATCTCATCGCGTCGTGGAGACGGTAGTCCGTACGTACGCACAAGCGATGATATCGTTCTCATGATCGTGGAATTGTATTGGAGTATATGTATACTATTTCAGAATCAATATCACTTTACAATAATCATATATAGTTATTATGTACACCATTATACCCATCCAAGTAAGGTGGTGGTGGAAAATAGATTACACCACGGCGTGGAGACGGTATTCCGTACGTACGCACGCGCGATGATTTTGTTTTCCGTAGGATGGATAAGAGGTGAAATAGGATTGTTTAATATTTATAATAAAATATCAGTATATGAGGGATACTGATGTTATTACCTCATAATGAAACAACCTAAGAAGAAGAAGTGGAAGAAGAAATAAAGTTGAAAGAATTGGTAACAGACATTACCTCTTCTTTGAAGCTCCTCTTTGAGTCCTCCTCTTAGGGCACTAAAATTGGTCTTTGAAGAATAAAAAAACCTCTAGGATGTTTCTAGGGAAGTGGAGAAGAGAATTTGTCAGGGTTTGGCCGAGATTTAAGGCTCAAAGTGGTGTGAGTAAGAGAGGGAGGAGGTGCCCTTTTATAAGGGAGGAGAGGGGCTCCTTTGGAAAAACTAAAAATATTATTTTATTATAAAGCCAAATTCGGTTTTAAATAGCTCCAAATTGATTTATTTAGAATCTAAGTTGGGGATGGGTCTAAATTCTCTCATCCAATAGAATTTAGACAAGTTTAGGTTCCTATTGTAACCTTATCATTACGTTAAATAATTTTACTTTTATAGTGTCTTCTTGTGTTCTTACACTATAAGGTTAATAAACTTACTATAATCAGCCAAACGAACCCCAAGTTGTTTATTATTAATATATATAACCTTATCTAAGTCATTTGGCCAAACATTAGATTTTTAGGAATAAAATAACAGTTAATAATATAATATTTTTTTTAAAAACTATTTTATGTCAATTTTGAAACTATTTAGTAATTGATTTTTGTGAAAATCATAACAGAATGATTAGTTCGAAAAAGGTTAATTAAATAAATAATAACATGTCATATTAACCTATAAAATTAGTTTAATTTATAAAATGTCTCAAATTATATTTATTTGGGTATTTATAACATCAATTATGTCAATATTTTATTAATAAGATAATTACTACATCATCTTTGTGTCATAAATAAATTAACTTATTTAAAGTCTAAAAATTACAAATAAAATATAATTATGTAGGAAATCGTTTTATCTTTCTAATGAATATTTATAGTTTAATTTATCTTATTTATAACCCTATATTAAAAATGATTTAGTTATTAAACTTTGATTTTAACTATTTTAACCCTTCTTTAAATAAATTAATAATAAATGTCCTAATCTAATCCAAGTGGGCCTAAATGGTCATATTGTATTCCTAAGGTTTTTTTTGGTCGAATTACACTTATCCAATAGAATTAGGACATGTGTTAGGGTAATAATAATTTCATTTTTACCCTTAATTACCCTATTTACTTTTAACCGTGGTAAAAAAAGTAAAAAGTTACTATTCACAAAAAATTATTTTCATCTCATTGAACCACATTTTACTTACTGACATCGACCATGTCTCTCAGATTTTTGAAATTCCACTCACAGAAGCGGTAAATTTATGTTTTTTTAAAAATTCATTTTTCTTAACTACCACTTAGTGGTTTCACTATTCATCAAAAAATGAAAGTTTCCAGAAAAATACCAAAAATTAGGCCTAAGCTATATTTGATATTATGAAATCAAAAATGATGTCTATCTTACCAAATTCAAAACATATCAGTTGCATTAATTAATTTGAAAATTAATTCCCGTCGTCAAAACAAATAGTGAGTTCTTAAGAGATAATAACTATCAAAAGATTGGCACTTGTTTATGTCTGGTTTAAGTGTGAAATTACATCCAATGAACAAAATTGTATTAAATTGTAAAAATATATTATAATTATATTTTAAAACCACTCAAATTAATAATTTATCAATATTAATTATTTCTATTAAAAAAGTTGTTTTTAATTAAAATTTAGTAATTTTCACTATTCATCAGAAAATGAAAGTTATCCGAAAAGTACCAAATTTCCACCCTAAGCTAATTTTGATATTCCGAATCCAAAAATGAAGTCCATTTTGAAAAATAAAATTTACAAAATTTCAAAATGTGGTTGTTACTATCCATAACGGCTAGTTTTAATAATATTTTAATAGCATATTGTTGTTTAGTGAAACTCGTTATTGTGTACTACACACGCTAAAGAGGAAGGTCGCGATTGCGTATAATGCAAGGAAAGTCAAGGATGCGTGTTGTGCAAGCTCCTTTTAGTGTAGCGTACAACACAAGACATTAATGAAATTAAAAAGAATATTTTTCATAAAATCTCGGGGTGCTACATTCATGGGGAGGGAGTCCATTTTAATAATAAAATAAATAATATCTAAAAAAATTATGGAGAACCTCTAGAGTTATCATCTCTGTTTCCAGGGTGAGGACCTCGGTAACACATTCCCTAGGGAGGGCCTCTACAATGGGTTCTATTTGTTGATCCTATAGAGATAAGATCCATCTAACCACATGGAGTACTTATATGAATGATGATATTCTATATGCAATTATAAAGAGGATCTTCATGGTTTTTATAACTAGTTTTGTGGGGAGGACCTTTATGACATGCACTCTTGGGAGTAATTACATAGTTGTTGTATATGGAACTAAGGGGAGGAAATTCATAGAAGAATCTAAAGGGAGGACATCTAGAGTGATTGGGTATGTTTCTATAGGGATTAAATTCACAACATATTCTTTGGGGAGGACCTCCAGAGTTGTTAGATATAGTGCTTCGAGGAGGGCCTTCATAGAAAAAGTTACCCATTCTAATTAATGAAGAGATGGAAAGTAATTGAGACATTATCATAATTTTTAGATGAGCCTTTTTGATGATAATTTCACTAGGGGTATATTTATCCTCCTGGATTATATATTTTCCCCCATGAGTCCTACTAAATGTTCTTGACCAGGTGAACGAGGTTGCAACCTTGATCATAATCAGGGTTGTGTTGGGTAGGAAATGACCTTCATGAGTGGGATCCCTCCTAGATGGATCCAAATTTTTCATCAAAATATTCAAATGAAATTTATAGTTATGAATAAAGATATCGCATCATGATTCATCAGTTTACAATGGTATATTCTAGTGGGGTTCATCAGTTACTGTCGGGATATGCTGAGAGGTTTTATCAGTTTCCACCAGGATATGTCAGTTGGCTTCATCAGTTCTCATTAAGGTATATCGATGTGCTTCATCAGTTGTTATTATGATATCTTAGTGGGAATCATCAGTTTAATCTATAATATTATAGAGTTCTTAATTAGTATCCACTAGGATATATTAATGGGATTCATCATTTCCTCTAGGACATGATGACTAGTTTCATTATTTTTCACTTGGATATATCAATGGGATTCGGGGATATCAATGGTAATAGGAATTTGATTCATATTTTGAGATTTAATATCTATATTAACCTATCGTTTAGTCTTTCTATGCATCCAATTTTGTAAAACTAGAGTTAGGATCTCTAGGAGGATCTCCTCACCAAATTTTTAAAAAGTAAAGGTTGTGTAGCCTTGGTGAAAATGAAATCTGGTAGGATACCTCCTTGGTAGATTATAAATAAAATTAAGGATGTAGTTGATGTACTAACATGCCTATTTTAGGAAATGTAGGTATGTTTTACTATTCTCTAGGGACAGATTCCTATATAAATTGGATTCAGAAAGTGGTGTCAGTTGCTTCTCCATAACCTATCTTCGGTAGGATATAATTTAGGGATTCATCTCCTTTAGAATTTCAAGGGATTCCTCATTTTTTTCTATTGAGTAATTTATTTTATATTTACATATTGACCCATTCAATTAATGGTGTTATAGGTGCTTGGTTAGTGAAAACATACATCTGGGATCTAGTGTTATGGCCTTCATCGTAGTCGTGGAATATATGAAGACAATCAACTGAGGTGTCCTATGGTTTCCAACATATATTCTAGGGATCGTAATATGTGATGGTTCATTTAGTAATTCCATTAGTATATGTTAGGATATTCTAAATGGGAAACAAAAACAAAAAAAGTAACCCATCAGGGAAGCATCCCAAGAAATAATGCTGGGTTAGTTTACCTCTTTTACAGGTAATGGATTTCTTATCAGGTAAATTTTTTTTGTTCCCCATTGTGATCCACACCCACATTATTTTTCATCAATTTTGGTTCTTTATTTAAAAGTTAGGGGTAATTGGGACATGTTAGAAACACCTTGAATTGTGGATTGGTCAAGAGTATTTGATGATGGATCATCCCTTAATTGGTCTTATTTTCTATCTTGGTATTCTCTTATAAATTTTATACATATACATGAAATACGTCCCATTAATAATACTATTTTCCAGGTTCATGATAGTGATCAATCATAACCATGCATCAATGTGAACATTTGAATATAGAAAATTTTATTTATCATTCTTTTTACAAGTTTAAAATACTATAGTTTATTGACACACAATTGGCGACTCTAGAATTTATTATTATCTAGGAAGGTGGTTGGTGTTTTGGAGTTGGGATCAGGCCCATGAAAGGGTCTTCCAATATATCCCTATGTAGGGGATCATTACCCATGTTGATCAATTCTACTTAACGGGGAACATAACATCTTTTACAATCTTGTGAGGAGGACTATTGTGGTTCTTTTTAAGGTTGTATAACCACTACCAATGATGTGCCTTTTATGTTTATATAATCAAAACCATGACGTATTGAATTTTAAGTTCATATTATTATGACCTATTTTGAGTAGTTTAATCTCATGAACAATGAAACATACTCTATGTATTTTAAGGTAATATAGAAGGGGATAATAGGTGTATGGTTCATAGATATGTTTGGTGAGGAAATTAAACTTGATAGTATATTTCTAGTTTAACCTGGAAGATTACTCAGGTGAAGGTAAGTTTTAATAATACAGTTAGTTGGAGGTCTATATATGCACATCTACATCTCATCTATTGGTAAATAAATTATGAAGGAAGACTAAGATCATGGGATATGTAACCCAATGAGTAAGGATTTGGAATCATGCCATATATGAGGCCTATATACATCTTTAGATCATAAAGAAGCTTATAGATAATTGGAAGCTAATATGATGATTGATATGGGGTATAAAAGATGATCATCTGGGGAAAAGGGAGGTTTCACTGGAAGACAAATGATATAAACCCTGATTACCAAGGGAATACATCATCGTTAACACCCATATGGTATTTTCGATTAGGGATAAAAACCTATAGAAGGTATCTCATGTGAAAATTTATTACTAATATCAAAGAAATATATGATTGAATTTGAGAGGTATAGTGTTCATAAATAGGTCATTTATTTTAGTTGGATGTGGAGGATTCTGTAATGACCCGGACCCGGCCAGCCACCCGAACAGTGCCAAACGGGTCGGGTGTCACTACCTTAGGCACACCTCCCATGAACGCCAAAGGCTGCCGACTAGTAGCAAGGGTCTAATTAGGTATAGTGGGAAGGCTATACCCTCTCGGAGGAATAAAATGGTACTGGTTCGAGTATAAAACTAAAATATGCAGCGGAAATAAATAACTCAGCAGAATCGAACCAGACCCACAGAGCAGAAGCATATCCAATAAAAATAAACCAGCGGAAGCAATATAGAAACGACATCAGTAGAATGTAAACAGAACAACATGCTGAAGAATACAAGCAACTACTATTGTGACCAACCAAGGCATGCATTGAAAACAAGTCATATAGCTCAGTATATAATGGCTCCAATGGATAACCAACAGTTTCTACCTAATAAAGTAAGCATGCTGATACAAAAGGGAAAACTAAACAAAGAAAATCCAGTAAGGAACGACCTCAAGGTCCATACCAGTATCCATGCCAACATCACTAAAGTCCAGCTCTTGAGGATGACCCTTTACCTGCACGCAATTTCATAAAGTCTACACGCGTCCAAAAGGGCCCATGTAGGGTGTGAGAAAAGTCTCAGTAGGATACCACCCAAGGGTGTGTACCTAATATAAGTGTTTAGGCATACATGATATTATAAGAAAACAGTAAACATAATAATTCATAAAATAAACACAAACTTCACTGGTGCTCAGCAGCCACTAGGAAGTGTCACCTGCTTCGGCCAACGCCGGAATGTCAGATCTGTAGCCCATCACCTCTTGCCATCTGACACCATGTGTTTCAAGTACTGACATCCCGAAGGCACGCCCAACTGTCATAAACCAGCTCGAAAGCTCCAACTACCTATGGCACAACATCCAGAGGAACAACGATACCTGTCCTCAAATAGTAAATGGAGGGACAATGATGTCTTACCTCAAATCGCGGCGAGCCTCTGCCCCCAACCTGACCGCCTCAAAGCTGTCTCTCGAAGGCTCCTAACCTTCCACATGGCTTCCTATGTCATGCACCCCCAAACCAAAATACCTAACTGCAACTATCGGGGGCCTCTACCCAGCGAGTGATCGTACCACCTCATCTAGGAGTCTATCTGTGTGCACACTACTCAAAAGTACCCGGTGAGCGGTAATCACCTCAATATGTCCCCAAGCCACAACACCTCTAACACCTCGTATCCCTGAAAACCTGTTTCTCAAGTCAGATGGTCTCACCATCCATGTAACCCAGGCCAAGCACAACCTGACAGTCCAACCGCCTCAACCGACGTCCATGACGCCCAATCCCATGGTAGCAACCACCCATGGTAACCCGAGCCAAAAGCCCCAACCTATGATCCTCATCACTCAACAATTTATATCCGGGCCATGCCCAACACATAAAGCAGTTCAACACAAGAAAATCACACATTTCAAAAACATATTGGAAATCATAACTTTTAACAGACAATTACTAATCAGTCAAATTGCACTAACTTGTGCTAACCCAAGCTAGCACCTGAGGTCTTAACACCTAACAAAAATTAACATCATGCTTTAACAAATCAAACTCAGCAGTTTAATTCAACAACATCAATAGCAGTCTAAACTCAGCAGTTAATATTGGTCCAAAACACACGCATTTCAGCACCCCCAGTCGAATTTCCCCAAACGAGCTATGACCTCTAACCCGGCCTCGCTCAAGCACAACAAGGGTCATGGAATACCCAGAGGCATCCCACAATCCAGGTAAACTATTAAAAATAAATAAACAAGGGTTATGATCAATACCCACATTGTACCCGAAGGTCGCAACCCCAAATTCTCTACGAAAACATGAAATAGGTTATGCACCACCCACCTTGTACTCGTACGATGACACTCCTTTGATATCAGCCTCTGAATCAGTCTGAATCGCGGTGGATCTGTATTTCAGTTAAATTCGGAAATTCCGTTCGGATGGAATCATCGGAGGAATAGGTGAGGGATCAAAGATGATGAAGGGTGCGTGGGGTTAGCCTTTATGATGTGGTCCCTCCGCCACCGACGGATCGAAGAACAGAGGTCATATGATGATCCTAGAAGGGTTTGTGTTTTTTGGAGATTCTTGGACGAACCATTTTTCGAAAAGGGAAGAAGAAGAGATTTATGGGAATGAGATGCGACGAAGTCTTGATCGCTAAAATAAAAATAAAAATACACGATGTTTATTTCCAAAGTACACGCTGTGTATATGGGTTTCCGTACTCCAACTTAAGCGGAGTCCAGCACACGGCCTAGACTGTGTACATGGTCAACACATGGCTAGGGTCTCGACTGCTACACAGAACAAAGGTATACAAAGTGTCAAGTAAGGTTACATGCCATGTAGATTGAAATTTATACCTGGGCACCATACGACATGTACTTGGCCTTGTATGAATAAGGGTTACACGGTGTGTCTATAAATACATGCCATGTTATAGGGAACTTCTACATGTTCAGAACACGACATGTACTCAGTGAGAACATGTTCAGTCACTCAGTTAACACATACACGGTGTGTACTTAAAGTACACAACCTGTAGTCTGGAAATTTCCAGAAGCTGCCCAGATTTTCCAGACTTCTCAAAAACCAGTCAAAAAGTTTAAACAAGGTTGGGATTTGACCCGTTTCTAAAAACTCGGGTTATTACAAACTCCCCAACTTAACGTAGCTCACCCCCGAGCTACCAAACAAAACCAGGAGATGGCACCAAACACGCCCATCCCGGTTAAACAACCCGGACTACCCCGGTCTCAAGTTCTGGCTAAAATCCAAAAAGGAGCTCCCCACCTTAGGAATTTCCTACTCATCTCAACCCGAACAAAGTTCAAAGAAAATCAAAAAAACAATCAAGGTCCAATGACCTATTTCCCGGACCCATGGTCCTCCCGTTACGCATCTTCACCCATGTACCTCTTAGGTTCTCCCGTGTCGTTTCCGACACCCAAATGTATGCCTCACCACATCGGTGTCTGCCTCCAAGAGGTCCTACATCTAATAGATGCTCAAATCAAGCCTGGTGCCATGCACGTCAAGTAACCCGCATTCTTGATGCTTCTGATTCACCGCATCTCAAATACATAAATAAATATAACACATCCGATATGATTCCAATCCCACTAACTAGCATCTAGTCAGTCCACAAGTACCCTGTGCAGCCCGTGCACTCAACCGGACATGCCTCAAGCGGCCATGCCAAATAAAGTAAGGAGAATCATGGCCACACCTGCGGTGTACCTGCCACCGTCGTCGGCTCACCAGCCTACTCAATCCCTGGAAGCTCCACATGATGCACCGGGCCTAAATCACGACTAACTGATGCCTGACCTCCCTACGATGCTGCTCTAGTCACCAACCACTGACCCCTCAGTTGGGTCCCTCTATCCCTGTCACGTCCCCCGCTTGAAGTTGAACCTCAGATACCCTCTCCTAGTACCAAACCTGAACCAACTCCTAACGCCACAATCTGTTCTGGTCCCTGCCTACCGGCTGTCTAAGAAGGCTGCTTGCAAAACCACTCCAGATGCCCGACTTGTCGACATTCCCGACACTCTTTCGGGGGCCTATCACACTGAGCCCGAACATGTCCCAAATGTCCACAATGAATGAAAACCACCGCTGAACTTCCATGACGTGGTCTACCTGAGTCCTTGCCCTTCCCACCATGCTGGAACTCATCTCTGGCTCGCTTCCTGCTGTCCAAACCATCACCTGGGGTTGTCACCCTGCCAAAGCGGGACTTCTCTCTCTCATTGCCCTCTGCTATAAGTTCCAGGTTCACCGCCTCAGAGAAGGAGCCCAACCTGAAAATTTTCACATGCACTCGAATGGCGTGTCACAAGCAATCCTCAAATACCCTCACCCTAGCTGCGCCATCACTCACCATACCAAGTGAAAAAATGGGACAACTCTGTGAAGGTAGCTACGTAGTCCATGACAGACATATCTATCTATTGAAGACTCAAGAACTCCCAAGCTATCTCCACCCTCAGCATCTCCGGATAAAAGTTCTCGAAGAACCTATCCTTGAAGTCCTTCCATGCCAGTCCCTCGTGCCTACAGGCCTGTACCTATACGTCCCACAAATGCTTCACCGGTTTTCTCAGCATGTACATTTCCAGCTTGACCCTCCACCCTGGATACGTCTCGAGCTACTCAAAGATCATCTGCATACTCCTTATCTAGTTCTTAGCTGCCTACGGACCACCCTCACCCGGAAAAAGCGGTGGGTGCTGTGACTGGAACTCCAGTGTTAGATATTCCATAGAAGGCTCTGCCCCTTGTGAGACTTTGTCAATCCCCTACAGGACACGTACCAGGCTAGTCTGGAGCTTCTCGTTAAGCCACGGTCCAAACGTTGCTAAGCCCGACTACTGCCTTGCCTGCACTAGATCCTAAATCTGATCCTGTCCCTGAGCCTATACCTGCGGCTCATGCTCTTCCTGCACCGGATTATAAACATGATCCTGCGGCACTGTATCCTCTCCTGTCTGGCGCTCCATCAAGTCGTGAAGGAGTAACCCGTTGAATACCATAAATGGTCATACAACCCATATATATATATAAATATATTCTATACAGTTAAGGAAAGCAGTAAAAGGTTGTGCATAACAACTACCCTTACTCCCCCTCACCGCAACCCTTGCCCCACGACATCCGGACCTCACGACCTCCTTACCCGCCCTCAACAGAGCCAAGTATCGATAGTACCTCAGGCCATGCCCGTCCTGACAACCAACATTTCCTCAAACCCAACGAACGAGTCACCCAATCATGACAGTTACATTGCCTCAACAATAGTACCTACCTTCTCTCATAAGAGCCAGACCCAAATATCCTGCAACATGCAATTCAAAAAAAAATACACAAAGCATGGAATGCACATTGCAATAAACAAGAAATTCTATCAGGAGTTTCACCTATTCACATTTCAGAGCATACATAGCATGGAAATTGATTATATTCACATGGTATTATCACTATAAAAAGCATAAAAGCAGTTCTGAAATTGAAATACCCTAAGAATGTGCCTAGAAAAAAGCCAAGAAAACTAGCCTTACCATACCGTCCAGGGTTTTCATATCATAATCAGTAACATCACACAACAAGTGAGCCACCAAGGTGGAAATCAGAGAAACTGTAATCTGAGCAAAAGCAAACAACAATTCCCACCCATGGAAACTTGGTCCATCCCTGATAACTGGGGCTGTAGGCACCCAAGAACAAGCTAGAAACCTAGTCTCAGTAACAACCTATCTCCAGTCTACCACATCCCAAATAGTAAAACCAGTAGAAATAAAAAGAGAAGTCTCAAACTCATTAGTATCCAGCAAAGCAATGATACTAAATCCTTGTCAAGAAATCCCCTCTAATACCACTTTGTAACGACCCGGACCCGACCAACCACCTGAACAGTGCCAAACGGGTCGGGTGTCACTACCTTAGGCGCACCTCCCATGATCTTCCAAGGATGAAAACTAGAAGCGCGGGTCTAATTAGGTATAGTGGGAAGGCTATATCCTATTGGTGGAATAAAATGGTACTGGTCCGATTATAAAACTAAAATATGCAGCGGAAATAAATAACTCACCAGACTCGAACCAGACCCACAGAGCGGAAGCATATCCAATAAAAATAAACTAGCAGAAGAAATATAGAAACGAAAGTAGCAGAAAGTAAACAGAACAACATGATAAAGAATAAAAGCAACTACTATTGTGACCAACAAAGGCATGCATTGAAAACAAGTCATGCAGCTCAATATATAATGGCACCAATGGCTAACCAACAATTGTTACATAATAAGGTAAGCATGCTGATACAAAAGGGAAAACTAAACAAAGTAACTCTAGCAAGGCATGACCTCAAGGTCCATGCCAGTATCCATACCAACATCACTAAATTCCATCTCCTGAGGCTGACCCATTACCTGCACGCAATTTTATAAATTCTACACGCGTCCTGAAGGGCCCGTGTAGGGTGTGAGGCAAGTCTCAGTAGGATACCACCGAAGGGTGCATACCTAATATATTTTTTTAGGCTGACATGCTTATATAAGAAAACAGTAAACAGAATAATGACCAAAATAAACACAAACTTCACTGGTGCTAAGCATCCACTAGGAAGTGTCACCTGCTTCGGCCAACGCCAGAATGTCTGATCTGTAGCCTGGCACCTCGTGCCACATAACACCATGTGTCTCAAGTACCAACATCCCGAAGGCATGCCCAACCATCGTAACCCATTTCTAAAGCTCAACCTGACCATGGAACAACATTCAGAGGAACAACGATACCTGTCCTCAAATAGTAACCGGAGGGACAATGATGTCTGCCCTCAAATCGCGGCGAGCCTCTTCCCCCAACTCGACCGCCTCAAAGCTATCTCTCGAAGGCTCCTCACCTTCCATGTGGCTTACTATAGCATGAAACCCCAAACCAAAATACCTAATCGCAACTATAGGAGGCCTCTACCCAGTGAGTGGACGTACCACCTCAATTCGGAGTCTATCTGTGTGAACACTACTCAAAAGTACCCGATGAGTGGTAATCACCTCAATATGTCCCCAACTCACAACACCTATGACACCTTGTGTCCCTGTGAACCTATCTCTCATGTCTGATGGTCTTTCCATCCAAGTAACCTAGGCCAAGCCCAACCCGACAGTCCAACCGCCTCAACCGACGTCCATGACGCCCAATCCCGTGGTAGCAACCACCCAAAGTAACCCGAGCCAAAATCCCCAACCTATGATCCTCATCACTCCATAACATATATCCGGGACATGACCAACACATAAAGTAGTTCAACAAAAGAAAATCACACATTGAAAACACATACTAGAAAACATAACTTTTAACAAGAAATTACTAATCAGTCAAATTGCACTAACTTGTGCTAACCCAAACCAGCACCTGAGGTCTTAACACCTTACACAAATTAACATCCTGATTAAAAAACTCAAACTCAGTAGTTTAATTCTACAACATCAATAGCAGTCTAAACTCAGCAGTTAATATTGGTCCAAAACATACGCATTTCGGCACCCCTGACCTAATTGCCCCAAACAAGCTATGAACTCTAACCCAGCCTCACTCAAGAACAACAAGGGTCAGGGAATACCCAGAGGCATCCCACAATGTAGGTAAAGTATTAAAAATAAATAAACAAGGGCTCCTCTCAATACCCACGTCACGCCTGAAGGTTGAAACCCCAAATTATCTACGAAAACACGAAAGAAGGTATGCACCACCCACCTTGTACTCGTACGATGACACTCCTTTAATATCAGCCTCTGAATCGGTCTGAATCACGGTGGATCTACATTTCCGTCAAATTATGCAATTCCATTCGGATGGAATCTGTGAAAGAATAGGTGAGGGATAAAAGAAGAAGAAGGGTGCACGGGGTTAGCCTTTGCAATGCGGTCCCGCTACCACCGACAGATCGAAGAACGGAGGTCGTATGATGATTATGGAAGGGTTTGTGTTTTTCGGAAGTTCTTGGACGAACCATCCGTCCAAAGGGGAAGAAGAAAAGATTTTTGGGAATGGGACGCGACGACTTCTCGATCGCTCAAATAAAAATAAAAGTACATGGCGTGTATTTCCAAAGTACACGCCGTGTAGATGGGTTTCCGTACTCCGACTTAAGCGGAGTCCAACACACGACCTGGAATGTGTACACGATCAACACACGGCCAGGGTCTTGGCCGCTACATGGGACAAAGGTACACGACATGCCAAAGAAGGCTACAAGTCTTGTAGATTGAAATTTATACCTGGGAACCACACGACATGTACATGGCCTTGCACGGGTAAGGGTTACACGACGTGTCTATAAGTACACGCCGTGTAGTAGGGAAATTCTACACGGTCACCACACGACATGTACTCTGTGAGCACATGGTCGGTCACTCGGTTAACACATACATAGAGTGTACTTAAAGTACACGACGTGTAGTCTAGAAATTTCCAGAAACTTCCCAGATTTTCTGGACTTATCAAAAACCAGTCAAAAAGTTTAAACAAGTTCCGGATTTGACCCGTTTATAAAAACTCAGGTTCTTACAGATTCTAAGGTAAATTGTAACCCAAGTAAGTTATGAGGGTGAATGAGGCTCCAAAATTGTTGACCTAAGTGAATAGTAACCTAGATAAGTGACATGGGTGAATAAGGTACCCAGTTATATGACCTGGGTGAGCCCCCTTTGAAGATATAGGTGTGTGGATACATTCTGAAAGAACTAAGTTCCATATAAAGGAGGGATCAAAGGTTAAACTAAATTCAAAATTATATTATTGAGTGAATTTATTCTTAGTTGGGTAGCCTCTATGATTTGGGAATGGTCATTTAAAGACACATATGATTTTTCTCATTTGGGATGGACAAGGAATCTGGATAGTGTGTTTGGGATTTTTGGGTGCACATTTTTAGGTGTTTCATTCTCTTTGGTCTTGGTGATGACCAAGTTGAAATGGAATTTGAATGGTAATATTCATTAAAATAATCAAATACCCAAAATTCCTTCCTCTTCAACTTATTTTAGAGTTTTAAAATTTCTTAAAGGGGAGATTGTAGGAGCTTGGAATGTATTCCTTACACTTAGGTGTTGCTGGTGATTCTCCTCCATGCTTATCTTGTACTCCTTCACAGTTGATTAAGAAATTAGTGGTCTAGGAGTCCTTATATAGGTAAATTGAATGGGATAAAAAAAACCTGGAGGTAACCACTTGGAACTCTAAACTCTATAAGCTGAGCAAAGGGGGTACAATTTGAGCTATGTGAACAGTGTAGAGTGGCGCTAAGGAAGAGTGGGAACACAAGTTCTATTTTTACAGGGTGTGTAGGTGCCTTCTAGAATTGGGCCTAAGACTATCTTGGTGCCCATATAGTTTCTCACCACTTTAAAATTTTCATCTTTATCAAAAAAATATTTTAATTCCTCCATTGTAATAAATTTAGAGCAAATAAATATCATTGGTTTATGTGAAGGTGTTATAATTCAGGACTTAATATGATTCATTTACATTATCATATGATTGTTTAATATTGATATTATTATTTAACACTCACACGAACATTTTTGGTTTCATTAAATGTATATAAATAGGGGGAACCAAGTGAACAACGAGTTTGATAAAGAATTTCATTATTACCTAATGAGAATCCAAAAGGGATAGGTGTGGAGTTCAAAATCACATGGTTATGCTCCTACAACTCTATCAAGATATGAATTGTAACTTAAACCACATCAAGATCCAAAATTCTTCAACGATATAAAAAGAAATCCTAAATTAATTCATGAAACAATATCCATTATCCATTAACGGTTCTTTTGGTCGAGTAATTATTGAGAAATAGATCAACACAATAGAAAATCTATTTTCTATTCTTGAGTGTTTAGAGAATGAAAAGGTTGTTTTTTCAATTTATTATATGGATCTTGAAGTTTATAAATGGAATATTATCATTAATAATATGGGGGAAAATGAATAAATAACCACTATGGAATGAGAAGAGTTTAATAAAATATTTTTCAATAAATATTTTCCCTAATATATTCATATTAAAATGGATAGATAATTTCTTGGGCTAAAGAAAAATTAGGAAAAATACATTGGACCAAATAAATAAAACATCGTGATATTTACTTGGTATGCCTTATCTTTTATCATTAACCTTCAAAGAAAAATCTATCATTTATTTAGTGTATTGAAACCAAGTCTCTAAAAATCATTGTCTATAAAATAACTATATAATTTTACATGTTCATTAGTATAACATGTTCTTATTTCAGTTGTTTCAACCACCTATATGAATGAAATTATAAAATACTTATAATTTAGATCATGGATGAGTAAAAAACACAAAATATGATAATATATGATAATATATGATATAAATGAGTAATTTATTATATTACTTTCGTTTTTTATGGGTGAAAAAATGAATGATCATTATAAAGTAACTCGCTATTATCGATAAAATCAACCAAAACATACTTTTTATGAATTAAATTATTAAAAATGTACCCATAACCTCCCTAAAATGAAAATGGGAATATATAAATCAGTAAAATAATATTATTCCTATATATTGAATAATTTGGGAATGGTAAAATTTTTATCAAAGAATGAGGATCAACATCAAAAAATAGAAATAAGTACAAGATAATGAAAACTAATTTTTTATGATGATGAAAACAAACTATAACCAACTAATATATATATATATATATAATAAATTAATATAAATATATAGTTTAAAATTTATTATTTTTGAATAAGTTTCTGAAATAACTAATTAAATGTCTATGTTAATTATAAAAGGAATTAAACCATGTTCATAGGAATTAGGAGTAACAGAAAGGGATTCACTTCCATTCTCTCTTTAAAAATTAGATTTTTTATATAAAACTTTTATCGGGTAAATTATATGTAATTTATATCTAAACACCCATTTAATTTCATTTAATCTACTTGTTTTTAGGTTTTACATGCCGACTTACCATTTCCCTTCTCATTATTTCGTAATTCACCGAGATGATGTTTGTAAGTGATATTATCTTTATCTATTCTTTTAAATTTTCAATATTTCTCATATAATTGAATATTAATTATATTGTATCATTTATATTTTAACACCTTGATCTTCTATGAATATATTTTTTAATAAATTAAATTTCTTTGATAGATTTTGTTACACAAAACACCGAGTTTTAACTAACAACAAAAAACTAATAATATTTTTATTTAATTTTGATAGTTATTACCTATCAGTTAAACATAGAGATATGGATAGTAATAAATAATTTTAAAGTGTTATGTATAATTATTTTTTATAAATAAAATATATTGATAAAAAAGTCTTTATTTTTGGGTAAAGTCGTAGTATGTTTTGAAAATACTTTAAAAAAATGTTTTTAATTTCTTTTTGTGAACAATAATAAAATTAATTTTTGTAACATTTAGAAAATTAATTTGATAAAATAAAAATAATTTTTAAAATCATCATGCCAAATTTATCCTGGCGTGATTTTTTAGGAATTTTTTGAAAAGATTAATTTTTTGATGAATAATGAAAAATACTGGTTTTTATTAAGAATTGTCATTTATTTTAAATATTTTAAAAACATAAAAAATCATTTTCATATAGATTTAAAATAAATATTAATTAAATTATTTATCTATTAATAAAATTTAGGATATTTTAATCATTTTAATATTGTATTTTGTAATGAAAACTTTGAAAACTTTTGAACATTTTTTCTCTTCGAAGACCTATATTCTCATCACCTCTAGGAGATTGATTTTATATTAAAAACATCCCATTATATAAATGGAATTTGGAAAATTGTATTCCATATTTTGAATCATAATAATTTATATTATATAATAATTTATACTTAATTTGGGAACATAATTAACAATAAAAACAATAAAAATTGTTTACCACTGTTAATGAAAAAATGGGTTTACCTGGGGTTAAAATAAAAATATAAGGTTAAAAAATGACCTAATAATTTAAAAAACGAATATTATGGAAAAAAATTTACCTTATATTTTCTATAATCAATAATGGTCCATTTTTTAGCCTAGTGTCATGTGAAAAATATGGGTACACCTTTCTCTTTTCAAAAATTCAATTGTGCCACTCACATCACTTATAAAAGTTATCCCCTTCACATATCATCTTTACACTTAAAAAACCCATTAATTCAGTAAATACCTGAAAAAATAACTTCATTAATTCTTCCTACCATTATATAATCCTTAGTTTGTTCATAAAACCAACCTAAGTAGCTTTTGGTGCAAACCAAAAGAAGTTGTCCGAAAAAGAGGTAACATTGCTAACTGAGTGTTTTATTTTATTTCTTCGTCAACATCCTTAAATTATTATTAAACAATTATGTTATAAGACCATAGTATATTACATGTAATAATATATTTTTATGTTATGTTAATGACCAAAAACCATATCCTCTACCAATAAATGGGTTACAAAATCATCATTCATGTGTACAACGAACTACGCCTTACAAACCGAAATTATTCGTTTTCTATAAACACATCATACTTATAGATATAATGATATATTAGATTTTTATATATGATATTTGTGAAATTATTATAATTTTTTAATTATTATGTCACATATACCTTTACACTTTCCATTCTGTAGGAATAAGATAACATCACTCGTGTGTAAGGAAGACTACCATCTCGTGGAGAAATGTTATTCAATCATGCTTTATATGGAATTTAATAAATATGTGTTTAATTAACATATGTGATATATATTAACTAAAAATTATTATATAATGGTAATTTGTTATTTACCTTTATTTTTTATATCAATTGAGAAAATGGAAACAACATTTAGGTGTACGTACGACCTACCATCTTTATGAATAGTGTGTTTTATTTTCTATATTTTACATTTTAGATTACTCTAACTACATATATACTAAATATATATGATATTTATATCATGGGTAAAATTATTCATAATATCTATCCATGATAAAACTAATAGGACCAGAAATAACATATCAAAACATACATGAAAAAGAAAGTAATTATTTCCCAAAACATGAATTTAACATGGAATTGTTAATAAATGAGAAATAAAATATCATATGAAAATTATATATGAAATGAAAAATATAATTATGTTTATTTAATAAATTTATAATAAAATTATATTTATTATACCAGGTATTTGAACGTGTACGATGGATGTGGAGACTTAAGGTAAGGGATTTCTGTCTCACTTTTATTTTCTGCGAGTCACAAGACATATTCACCATGTGTTTCTTTTATGTTTAATATATAATATCCATGAATTTATTTTATTATTATTATAATTAAAATAATTGGGATTTATATATCCATTTTAGGATATCACTTTCATGGGTTTTATGGATCAAAAGTTACCAAAGTAGTAAGGGATTTGTGTCTCAAGTTGCTTTCCATGACACATATGTTTTGTTATGAACTTATCCTCTTTTATGAGGTGTATAGAAATACCCCTAAACTTGTAATATCATAAATTTATTTATTATAATGATATTTAAAGTTTCATTTAATGTTATTATTTCAAGAGGATTACAATTCAACATTACAAAAGTGGTAAAGTTCTTATGTTACAATTTTCATATTTTATTAGGTTTGCTCATGATTATGAATAAAATGATGGAATATTTTGAAATATATCTCAATAAACTCATAAATGTTCTTAAAATTTTTTTATGTAATTATAATACATGATTGACCTTCATTTTTGTCTCTTTATAAACTTAAGAGTTAAAAAGAATGTTTTTATGAAAAATTGTCTTTATTTCTCTCTTCAATATAAAACCCCATTTCCCCAAAACCATGTTTTCTAAAAATGATTTCAAAAATGTTTTAATAATTATTCAAATGTTTTATTAAATACATTTTTACCCATTTATTACTTTTAATAAAATGTTTTGAAAGGTGTATTTATTTCATTTCCAAACAATGCTTTTTTATCTTTTATCGAAAATGTTAATGAAATATTTTTTTTAACATATATGAAATGAAAATAATTATTCACCATTATAACCAATAATTTATTTTAATATTACATTATAATATTCCAAGTTTATTTTCAAGGAAAGGTATTTAATTTTTTTATTATTTAAAAGGTTTTTTTTGAAATTGGAAATGATATTTTTCTAAAGAAATATTTTGAATGACCTTTCAAAATATTTTTTCTTCTATGATGATATATGTAGATGTTACCTTTTCCTAAATGGGGATATGATCTAAGGATGTCATTATTATTCTTTCTCTAAATTTTTTATGCTAATTATGGAATGATTTTTATGAAACCAATTTATATTTTATGGGTTATACCACGTGGAAATTCATATAAAACATGTTTCTTTTTTCCATGGGTAAGGATTTGAAGAAATGATGAAATGATTATGAAACTCATTTCATTTCCTGGGTTTTGATATGATGAGTTATTTATGATTTTTTTGGCACATGTGTGTATATGTTTCAACTTGTGATGGGTGAGACCTATATCTCTCTCTAATTAATTGGGTTATTATTAATGTTATATGAGCTCAAATGGTATATATGAGGTTATCCCAAGCTCGAAAGAGGGTACACATGAGTTTATAATAATATCAAAATAGGTACAAGGGTGGTTATCCCATGTAAAATGTGTTATGAATATCTTGGTGGGTATCCTTATAAAAATATTTTTTATAATTATGTATATTCTAAAAATATATGTCTTATGACAATGTCATGCCCTCATGGTTCATGTTCTTTGATTGTATTATGATTAATGAATTATGAAGTACCTTAATTTATATTATGACTAAATATTATGATCTTTGAAATGTCAGGTATGGTTTTGAAATTTTATATTCATGTTCTAAAACCCTTATATCCATGTTATGCTTACATATCTCCCTTGTTTAACCTTTCTGAGCTTCTATGATCACCCTTTCTTATGTTTCCTTTCCCCAGGTTATGAAGAAATATATTATGTATGATATGTCTAATAAGGATTCTATATATGAATAGAATTATCGGAGATGATGTAGTTCACCTATGAACAACGTTTTTGTGTTTCCAAGTTTCCCAAGGGATTACACATTTATGATCATCATTAG
Organism: Viscum album; assembly: GCA_963277665.1. NCBI lineage: Eukaryota > Viridiplantae > Streptophyta > Magnoliopsida > Santalales > Viscaceae > Viscum > Viscum album. The sequence continues at coordinate 1,888,441,784 of OY728165.1, read as the reverse complement.
TGTTTCTGAGTAATGTATTGGATATTCATATAAAAAGGTGTAATATATAAGTTTGAAAATCCTAGGTTACTATATAAATTCTTACATATATTTATATGTTTAATAAATGTAATTTTATACTAACATTAACTTACTTTAAAAAGTGTGAAATGAATATTTTTAAACTCCAATTATACATTTTATCATGGTAACTTCCTCACATTTCTTTCTTTTTTTATTCTTTAGAAATATTCTCTTTAACGTTTTATTAGTCAAATATAATTTGAAAATATTTTCATTTACTTATAAATTCCCTTTTAAAAAAGTTATTCTCAATATTTTATATTCAAGTAAAAGGGATAAAAACTGTAAAGGATTATTTTATTTTAATCTTTAAATGTTTTTTTATAATCCTATAAGGGGTTTTATCATTTATAATATAATTTTATGTAATAATAATTTAAAATTTTATATGAAATAATGAGGATATTTTTTTAATTAAATCACCTACTTTATTTATTTGGATATATTTTTACATCTTTAAAATATTTTATGAAACTCGATATCTCTCATGGGATAACTATTTTATGATGGATTTATGAATGTTTTCATGTTTATATAACACAAAAATGTATTATTTATCCTTATCTAAAGAGTGGTCGTGAAATTATATAGACCTATAACTCATTGGGTAATGATTTTTATCTAATGAGATGTTATGTTATGGGACACAAGAGGTTATCTCAGTCCTCTATGTTATGGGACATGTTTTTACACTATGTGATTATGGTCCTGGAAATGAGCCTTGACATAATATGTTCTTTTCCATGCTAATGCATGAGAAACATTTTTTCTTCTTGGAAAATTACTATGTTACACTACTATGTAATTCCAAAATCCTTACGCTATGATTTATGTTTTCTATTTTTATTCAATTGGGTATGATTTCCATATATTATAGTTATATAAGTGAGGGGAATAAGGTTTTTATGGAAGTTTAAAAATCAGTATATTAATATTTTTATATTTTGATCTATAATATAACACTAAATATTTAATTCCAACACTAATATCCTCCCACAGATCTTGTGTAATTAATTTAAGTGTGAAGAATGAAAACAAAACTATACGCCATCGTTTTATTAAGTGTAGATATGATCCTATTGTATTTGGTGTGTCATAGATTAAAATTTACAAAATAGTCACCATATATTTCATACACACATTAACCACATCCCCTTGAATTTAATTATTAATATCATATGTTCAATCATTGAATGTTGAAGTGCATTATGATACTCGATCAATCACCTAAATAATGAACATTCGATCCAAGAGGGAATGATCAATCCAATACTGTTCTTCCAACCTGTCTCTATCTATCTATCTAAAACTTGTGAGATTGTATGAGTGAAGGTAAATTATTGAAATTGTTATGAAACAATATTGAAGTATCTATAAAGAGATTAAGTAGTTAGGTTTTACTCTAAAAAATTGCACTTAATCCCTTAGAAAAGTTAAACCTCTTAAACCGACCAAAAATGGCATGAGTGACTAAGTAAACATGTCATAAATTCCTTAGATATTTCACCACCAACTTTTGAAATTATTAAATTCAATTTGATGAAATATAAGAAACTAAATAAACTCATTCGTTCAATAATTATTTTAGAAACCTTGAATTTATAATATTCATTAAAAAACTAATATTTTACAATGTTTAATTTTATAATTAAATAATATGTGAATAGTTTTGGAGAAAAATAAAATATTTATTATAATAATATGAAATTACAGAATTAAATTAATTTATTAGAAATAATTTACCATTGGACATTCACCGGGCCCCGCACATGGGGCCGACTTTATCCTAAACCCTAATTCATTTAAATTTGTGGAACTTGTAGATACATTTTCTGTATGACCTTCTAGGATATAATATCAATAGGAATTAGTTATACTCATAGAACAAGAGTGGAATATATATACACATCATGGATACCGAAGATATATAAGTATTATTCATAGCTACGAAAACCTCATACAAACACACCCAATTTAATATAAAACATTTATCTCATGATACAACACATAAAAGGATTTAGAAATTATATACTCATAATTTGATGATTTATTTCTCTTTTTTTTTGAATTTATTGGATGGAATTAACTTTATCTACCATGAAAATAGATTTATTTAAGGTACTACAATCCCAGTTAAGTGGCTGAAGATATATTCTTCTATTAAAAATCAAAAAATCCGGTATTGATCATTCAATAAATGTGATACCAACAATGACACACATGATGCACACTACCTCACTAGAAACATAAATTTCATGATCTTTTTCCAACATCAAATTATGTAATTAAATTAAAAAAACTGATAATTTTCTCAATTTTAGAGACCAATACACATTATCATTATTAGGTACAACTAATGATACCCAAAACATTTTGTGTTCCTATTGGCGGGTCACACATCAAGATCACTTTTAATTGAGAAAACTAAGTTAAAATTTTATGAGAGATATATCAATGCTAATAAGTACCCAATAATCTATAGTGAAACCTCATATATGTAACATCATTGTGAGATCATAGGAAATATGTTTAACACTACTTTAATAATAAATCAATGTTCACATTATAGTTGGGAACAATTATGAACTTTTTTATGTAATTTAATCCAAGTAAATTTCTATGTAAATAGTGTACAGAGAAGTAATAATAATATTATGGAAAGAAAAAAACCATGAATAACTCTTTGTATACATGATATGGTAACTGAAATGTACTTCTAAATTTGGTTTTGGAAAGATCATTTTATAAGAGTCCCACTTTCAATAGATCCAACACACTAACCATCAATTTATTAGATCTAACATGAATCAATCATGATTCAATTGAGTTATGGAATTAGCCATTGGGATTACCACTATTTATAATTAATGCCACTACCCACTAGGTTCTTTGTAATTTATGGTCCTTATTTTTAAAGGAAGGGTCCACTAGGATATACCAATGACGTAATATCCCACACATTGGGTTGATAGAATGGGAGATCAGGATCATATTCACTATTTTGAGGGGAAATTGTTTCATACTCTGGGACACTCATATAAATTTAAGACATATCACTGTATCATATCCAATAGAATTAGTAACACTACTTGTTACCCTTATTAAAATTTATTTATTGATAGGATGAATTAAATAGAAGACTAATAATGGTAATTTTACTATATTTCATTTAATCCATGTGTTTGGTTACTCTGTAGTTTTGAGTCTTATAAGATGGAACTATGAAATTTATCATCATTTAATGAGGAATTGGGATCCTTCTAAATTATGTATGAGGATTCATGGTTTTGGGTTTTTGTCCATGGGAGTAGATTCCTATGTTTCCATGTGATAGTAATCATGACCCATATAGTTTGATTTCATGTAATGAGACATTTCATACCTTTTATGGTCATGTGACAAGGACAATATTGTTCCTTTTTAGTTCGTGCATCCATGAAAAAGTGAAATTCCTTTTAGGATCATTCATTCAAGACCATTTGGAGTTTCTTTTAGTGCATCTAATCCTAGTCTACATCCAAGTAGTTTTATTTCATTTAGAGTAAATTTCTAGTTGAAAGGTACCAAGAAATGGTGTGTGTTGGACTTACCCAAGGGAGGAACTTTCTAGTTTTACCTAACATAGGACTTAGGTGAATGAATTTATTGATCAAAGAGGTGTATTTAAAATCAAGTTATTTGAAGTAATAAATATGATAATATTAACGAAATCTAATAATGTAAAATTAAAAAGGTGTATCACAACTCAAGGCATTGATGTTGAAAATAAGAGGAGTATATAGAGTCGTGATAGTGATATGGAAACCAAGAGGAGTATCCCAAATCCAGAAAATGATATTAGTTCTTAAACATGTTATATCCAAATATTCATGGTCAGTTTAGTGACTCAGGTTCAAGTGGGTTGTAGGGATTACGCCTAATATTACATCTTTTGGCAGGACCATGCTTCACTAACATGTATAGAGGATATGTGTGAGGCTAATGTGTACACTTACTAGAGTGTGGATGACCAAATATAGGAAGTTTATGAGGTGGGTTTTAGGGATTACACATCATAGGATTCCCACACAAGAATTGATCCTTGAGTATAGTTGGGAGACCAACTCCACACTTGGTCTTCCAATATGAGTAGCATGAGATAGGAGAGGATACAACAATATCATCACTATGGATACCATCATTGTCAAGGTAATACACGGTCATTATTTCCATGGCGGTGTTCCGGGTCTATAAGGAAAACCTAAGAGAGACATATGTTTAACAGAATACATCATCAAATGGGTCTATTATGTTATTCATGATACTTTAAACATGTAATTCAAGTAGATTTGGAAGTGGCCTCAGTGGAATGTTATTTTTGGGGCCTTTGACTTGGAGAAATGGGTTCAATAAGGTTATTTTGGATGATCCAACCTAGATAGATGACCTAGGTGAAAGAAAGGATGTGAAACAATCTTGATTACCTGAAATTTGGTTACTTTACAGAGCGACCCACCACTGGTCTAATCATTCATTTCCCAATACCAATAAGAAGAGTATAGAAATTAGCCTTGGAAGACGCTACATCACATAGCATGAAGGTCCTATAGATAGGGAGAAATTCACATTGTTTTTGGGTTAATGTTTATTTACACAGGGTTTTAAATGAGACATCCTACATGAATAGTGTTTATAGAATGCTCTATGAAGGATCACTGCTAGAAATCAGGCATATAACAATGGTTCAAAATGGTCGGTATAAGTCAAATAACCATTGGTATAGGATTTAGCAATAGTTCTCCAATACATTGGGTATATTATTATTAAGAACGATCTATACCAATAGTTTCTAGTGAAGCATTGGTATGGGGTTTGTAGAATTATGGTTTAACCAGTGGTTCATAGGGAATAATTGGTATAGACTTATCCCCAATGGTTTTGAAACCTTGGTATTGGTCTATACTAACACTTCAAACCGTTGGTATAGTTTTATACCAACAGGTTTGAACCATTGGAATAGGTATTTACCAATGGTTCATAGAGAACCATTGGTATAGACCCCCACCACTAATTCCTAGACTTTCAGCACCCCCACCTTGCCTACAGAACCCGCAACAAACAACAGAAGCTATAAAACCCAAAAAACATGCACAAAATAATAGAACCTGCTCAAATAGTCACAATAAGCCACATCATCACCCCACCTTAGTCAATTACCTCCAAATAAATATCACTATCCAATATACAAATAATGATAACATAAGAAACTAATTAATGCATTCAACCAGTGATAAGACACACTCAAAACATTACATAAATTCATTCATAAAAAACCACCCAACATCAATTATCATAAATATGAGTCAAAAAATGTAAAGGATCATTAAATACCTCATAACCATAACTATCATCACTATCATCCTCTTCCTCATCCTATTCCTCTTCCTCGACCTCATCCTCATCCTATCCTTCTTCATCGCCCTATTCATCACCATCATCCTTTCAACAACCATCGCTAACAATGTCATCATCTATACCACCACCAGGACTACTACCCAGTGAAGTATATAATGTATGTAGCATCGAAATATATGCATCAAAATACATAGAAGTATCTAGTGGAAGTGATGGACATAAAACAACCACAAATTTCATAAATTCATCATTGTCCCTATGATTCTATTAACGCTCCTCTAAAAACACATTTTGGACCTTTTATACTCGGGCCTAAGCCTATACTACTTGTGCATTATCTTTTTCCAACTCAGTGCAACCAAAACTAGCACCTGAAGTGGGATAGTATCTCATTGGGATAATACTCTTTCCTGGTCTACTGTGTACTCTTTCATAGCACCCATCTCCCAAAACATGATGTAAGTGATCATTTGGACCAAATTTGACACCTTCCTACTCATCAAGGGCCTCAAGAGCACATAGTTACATATATAAATAGACTATTAAGTTAAAAAATATATATTAAAACATGAAATCAACAAATAAAAACCTATAATATACTGTTGGGTTGTTTTGTTTACCATGCTTTTATATTTTGTCTTCCTTCTTGAGAAAACAAATTGGCTCGAGGAACACATACTTAAATATTAAAAACCTCCCTCTATAATGACATTGAAGGTAGAAAACCATAATTTAAAATAGGTTATCAATAATGAATTTATAACTGAAATCAATTAGATATTCATTGTAAATGAAGCTGAAAATAGTTACATATGGTAAATGAATTATACTGACAAAAAACATCACATTCAATGGCTTTATCTTTATCCTCTTTCAAGTGAAAATATCATGTATGTGATGTTTGTATACCATGTATAGATAAAATGGTAATTTGAATACGCAAATAATTGAATTTGAATTATTGGAACTCTCAAGAGTTAAGACACATGAAACATAATGAGATATCATTGAACTGTAAGTGATATAGTTCACAATGTACTGTATTTTATCAACCCTAAGTTAATTCACTATTCACTATTTTGTAAAGCTTGTCCACCATGAATTAAATCATAATTCACCATGTATTCAATCTTCTAGAACTATGAACATTTCATTTTAATTTATTATTAGATTTTATATTTATACATTAAATATTATATACTAATTTCAACTTCATTAATCGACAAACAAATTTTCAATGAATTTTATATGAATTTCATTTTCTAATTTATATACATAAGATTGGATTAAATAAAATAATTTATAAAATTTATAATTAATATGAATATATTATTAAAACATATCAGAAATTATATTTTATACTATAATAGAAAGTAGATTTTAAATTTAATTAAATAATAATATTCATTTATTTGTCACATTTTAATCCTCTGTAAGTTCAAATATACATCCACGTACCTTATAAAATGTATATTTCAAAAAAATATAATATAGATTCACATGAGACATTTTTATAGAAAATAATACTTTTTTTCTTTATTTAGAATAATCAAAAAATAAATAATTTATAATAGTATATCATATATAAATTTATATATTTAGAGTGATATCCATGAAAAGGTAATCCTTATCGATTGAAATATTCCACTAGTGTCTTATTTGGATATCCTTCCATTATATTTTAATATATAAAATTTATAAAACACATTTATCTGATAAAATAGTCCATTTACCCTTTTTTGGGCGATGAGATAGAATGGATCAAATTGGTAACCATGTATAGCAAAACTATCATCTCATTTTTCAATAATAAACATTGACCAACAATAGAATTATCTTATAATATTAAATGATTTTTGTACCTACTTCCTCTCATTGTATGGCATTGTAGTATACCCCTATGTGTAAAGGTATTTCATAACATCATTACTCTTTTATTTCTTCCTAAAAGTTCCTAAAAAATATTTTTCAGTAATAAAAAACAAAGTATTAATTAAAATCAAGGTAATTTTCATTCAAAAACCTCAAATTTGATTAATACCTTGAACTCAATACTCATCTGATGGGAATTCATTACCCAAAAATATTATTTTGGGTAGTCATTCTTGATAGGTGTGGCCTCTAAATATGTACCAATTCTAGCATTCCATCCACTATACGACTCATTCTTATATTGTCTCCATAGATCACCTAATTCCATGAGCCATGATATCCTCACAGCCTCACCATTGGGAAAATTAAAATGAATATGACACTAAAAAAATATTTTATATAAATAAAATTATAATACAACATTAAATTCAATGAATTTTTTTACCCATATTTATGGCCAAGCATTATCCTTTACTTCATTTGGTAGGTGTTTCTAGGAGAGTGGCTTGAGGATAATGATGTAAGAGTATTTGGAAACCATTTCCATAAAACATCTACATTCCCACCTTGTTTTTTCAATCATTTTGTTTTCCTCATTATACTCCACCATAATTTGTGTGTGGTAGTTACACACCACATGCATGCGTGTACGCCCACACCACCTATCATAAGATTTTAATAATAAGGAGGAAACAAATATTTTATCAATATATATTATAATGGAAATAAATTATGGTACAAAAATTTACTGGGTTCAATAAACATACCTTAGGCAGTCTGATCAGCAGGTTCCACTAGATCCCTAGGCTCTAAAGCAACATCAACTTGTACAGACGGAGTGGGTAACAATGTATGTTCTAGAGGCTCAAAATGTGTCAGAGAAGAATCCAATGAAGTAGGAATAAAAAATATCAAGGGGAATAAAGTATAAGGAAAATAAGATGGAATAGATGTTTGTGGAAATTCAAAATATAGATGAGGAGTAATAACTATCATATAATCAACCTGAGTACTAGAACCACTAAGATAACTGGATAATAACTATCACATAGGTTGTAGATCCTGATTAAAAGATTAAAACAATATTAATTGCATGGACTTATATTTCATTGATATATATATATATATATATTTGAATTAAAATACTCACAACATGCATAAAATGAGGGATGTCCATCTCTCTCAATCCAAATACATGATACTTAGTTTTTTTTAAAATGTTGGGGCCGAAGCCTCATTTTTATTATTGAAACAAAGCAAAGACCTCTTTAACTGGGTAGAGGGAGACCCATTACATAGCCTGAAGGCCCAGTGGGCATTTATCCCATTACAAAGCCCGTAGGCCCAATTTTTTTGGCCCAAATCCCATTTTGTGAATAGTACTGCTATAGTACCCGCTCTGCTACAGTACCCGCCGCCGCTACAGTGCCCTTGCCGCCGCTATAGTACCCCTACCGCCGCTACAGTGCCGCCATTGCAACAGTATCTCGGCTGCTACAGTAGCGCTACAGTGCTGCTACAGTACCTGCACCCAATGGGTTTTGAACCCCCATTTTCCATGTAGAATTATGGGGTGATTACCACTAAGCCAAACCCTAACTACAAATACATGATACTTAGTGATATTAAAAAAAAATATTTAATGGGAAGAATATAAAAAAATAAAACATGTCATAAAAAAATCAATACATTCAAATAAGAATGTTTTCATGGGTATGATATACTTTTATTATATTTTCAATTCGACCCAATTCAATTTTGGTTAGGTTATTTGGTTCATTTGGGTCAATTGATTAGGACATTTTTACATTTTTTTGTCTTAGGTCATTTTGTAAATTTTTCTCAATTTATTGGGTCATTTGTCCTTTTTTATTTGTCTTAGTTCATTTGGTTCATATTTTGGGTTAGGTCATTTTTCCATTTTTTTGGTTAGGTCATTATTTTCATTGGTTTTGATTTTTAGTTTAATTCGTTTAATTTTTCCAATTCGATTCAAATTTTTTTTTTCAATTTAATTTTTTCAGTTTTATTGGTTTGGTATATTCAAATACAGTTCAATACAACATTATAAAATGAAACTCAATAAAAAATGTAACAAAAAAACTTGAAAATTCACATAAAGGAAAAGTTGGATATAAAATATTTGTAATTAATAGTTAAAAAAATTTAATAGTACCAACCTTAACATCCAAATTCAAGATAAACAGAGAGAACAAGGAACACAGATGGATGATTCTATATATTTTACACCATAACTTCAGTTTCACAATCAACATTAAAAATTGAACTATTTGATTCATCATAAGTGATAAATGGATTAGGGCCAATGGGATAAGGGACAATTTCAATTTCATCATCACCATCATCAAATTATTTCGGGGTATTACTTTTATTATGACACCAAATTCAGGTTGAAGATGATCTTTCACATAAAAAACATGTTTCACCATCGATTATGATACATATGGTTCATCAGTATAATGAGTGAAATTCATTTCATTGACTAGAAATCCACAATCATCAAAAAAATATGACATGCCTCATCATCAAATTAAACCACTTTCATTTCATCATAGTGACTCGACCATGAGAGTAATAATCCAGTATTAATATATTTCAACGAATCCATAAAAAGATACATTTTAAAATATAGGTATACTATATAATTAATTGGAATAATAATCTATTATGGCAGTCACCATAACACCATCATATTAGGTTCTCATGTTCATTACCTGTTCAGTGTTAAAAAATCTGTACCCATTGATCATAATTGATTTTCACTCACAACCCATAGAATTTAAAACAAAATTCAAAGATCTTGTTTCTTTAGAGATAGAGTTGGTCATAAGACACTATACCTGAAATATTAATGAATATTAAACCTAATTGAATATTTATTTTATTAATTAATTATAGTAATATTTATACCTTCAATTTCATCTACAAAGAAAACCCTTTCCTATGAAAAGTCTCTCTTATTCTCTAAGATAAATAATGTCGATTTCTATTTATCATTTTTAATATTACCTGCCAAAAAAATAGAAATATTTTAATATATATGTAAAATTAAATGATATGAGATAATATATATTTGTTCAATTTATTCACTTGATGTATTCATCTAACATATCATAGTTAAACAAAACTGTGTGATGTACCATCTCTTGCTCTTTAAGGCTTAATGGGGTAAATGTAAATGATCTAGAAATTCCCCCTATTTGGGGAAGTGATGGAAAAATGGGTTCAATTTTCTCATATTTTTCTACTTCATTTCTCAATGGACTATTCTATCTCATAGTCAGATCATACAAATACATTAAAAAAATCCTTAAATTTTTAATCTAACTAACATTTCACGATAGAACCTTTGGGGTGATTCCAATTATAGACATAAGAATTGAATGTGTACATATTCCTTTCAGTGAGATATATCCAATGAAAAGAAATAGGACCTCCAAAAAGTATTTTATCTAGAATATGGACAATTAGATATAGCATGCATGTGAAAAATGAAGGAGGAAGTATTTTCTCTAACTCACATAAAATTAATGATGTCTCTATCAATATTTTTTTTCAAGAAGGAAGTGGATAAAATCTTAGTTAAAAGATCTATATATAAATGGAATGACCAAATAATGGAAACCCTTACATTATTGGTTATAATATGATATATTGTTATTGGAATCAACTCATGCAGAAGGATGTGATAATCATGAGCCTTCAAATATTTCAGCTTCAACTCTATTCTGTTGACCCATTTTAATATGTTTATTAAATAGCCATCAAAAACATTAATAGTCTTCAGTAATTCCAAAAATTGATTTTTTTTCTGAAGGTGTCATCACATAAGAAGCACAAGTAAATTTCCATTTATTTTCACTCATACAAACATGATGCAATTCTTGTCTGATACCCAAATCTGCCAATTCATGGTGAGATCATAAATCATCTTTTTTATTTCCATTAACATTTAGAATAATTAAATGAAACAATTCACATATATTTTTTCAATGTGAATTACGTAGAATAAATGATATAACAAATTGCCTGACCAAAACAAAAACTCAAAGAAGATACTTCTCTTCTTCCAATTATAACTAGTTTCTGTTGAAATGTTCTTTCACTTTTTAGATTACATCTGACCCTTCTAAAAGAAAAAATTAAATTATTTAAATTCATTAAGCATGTCAGTTCTAGAAATACACTATGGTTGATTATCACTATCCATGGTATTTTCAAATCTTTGACAATTATTCCAAGATGGGTGGTCCATTGGCAATAGTCATCGATGTACCAAAAAACTAAAACTACGATGATATTTAACTCTTATGGGTCATTTATTCTGCATAAATTTAGTACATGATAGTTTTCCCTTTACGTTCCATCGAGTCATCATTTTATAAGGTGGAAAAATCATTGATCATTCAAATAAGTGCAACACACATTAGAAATATATCATTCGAATAAGCATCGTATGTGCGCACACCCACATTCCAAAGATATTTCAACTCTTTTATTAAAGGTTGTATGTATACATCTATATAATTTCTAGGATCATAAGTTCAAGATATAAGTATTATCATAAAAGTGAAATGTTTTTCATACACATCCATAGAAGAAGCTTATAAATGTGTATGAAAATAAGCCATGTGATGTGTAAAGTAAGCATCCACCCAAACATATTTAAACTATGACATGAAATACCCAACCTCACTTTACACACCTCATTTATGAAATCAAGATACAAACCATCAAATTTCATCCATGAAAATCCATATTCAGGGTGAACCAACTAATCATTATTCTTATTTCTCTTAGTATGATGTCATCACATTTTTATTGATATTTCATTCGACATGAAAATATTCTAGATTCTTGGGATCAATGGAAAGTTCCACATTACTTTTTATAGAACATGGGATGGTGTTCCATAATTTTTTGTCTTCCATCAGGATGTGACACATTTTATACAATCATTTTGTTCTGTAGTTTTCTCCTAGAATAAGTATCATTCTTTCATACACGAATGGATTTTGTTTTTTTGAAAATCCAAGTTCCTCAACTAACTTCCATGCCATATAATGGTTTGGGGGAACATCTTCATCGCATAGATATAATTACTATAAAAAGGTAATAATTTAACCGATTAAAATATAATAAATCCCATACATTTTTTCCATGAAATAGTTAGATTAAAAAAAATTCTTTTTAATTTTACCACATTGTCAATATACTGGGGTCATGGTGGAATCATTCAATTTTTTCACACATTTAAAATTATTATTTTATTTACATGAATCATGTGTTCTCTTATTAAAGACTTATTGGGTATGAATCCTTTACTTATCATTATAAAGAATAAATGCAATCAGATAATCTAATAAATTCTCCACTCCAATCCACTGATTTAGATCATGAAAATTTTTTGATTTCATTTTATTCTCATTGTGATACCACACATAGTAGATTGTTTGAAAACTGTATTTGGTTATATGGTAGATAACTTCCCGACAACTTAACCAAGGTCTTGAAACACAATTATAGCATGGGTACTGTATATGACCACTATCTGAAGTAATATTAAATGGAAAATCTAAAATAATATCCATGTTTTTTTGAAAATCACTTGAGAATTGATCATTTTCATATATCAAACTTCTATCCTTTCGGTAAAAAAATGTTATACGTAATTTCTTAAAATAAATTAAATAATCTTTAAGTTTAATCGAAAATATATTTAAGGAAATAATAATTGTTCACTTTATATGAAATGATAACCGACACAGTAGTCTATATGAGAATCATAACATAAAAAAAATAATATATATATATATATATATATATATATAAAACAAAATAATATAAATAAAAAACCATGATATTAAATTAAATTATATCAATGAGTAAAAATATTCCAAATCCATTGAGGGTGAAGGCTTTAATTATGATAATTCCTCCTATGGAATATAAATACATTGGGGTGTTATTTAAATGATATCTAATTGAGTAAATAAATTAATGAGGCATAAAGAACCTTATGATTGGTTCCTTAGAGACTCACCACTTAAATTTGGTCTCATTCAGGTTCATTTGATATGGTTTAGTTTGTTTGGTTAATTCAATTTAATTAGGCTCATTTAAATTCATTTTTTAGTCTAGTTAGGTTAGGCCAGTTTTTATTGATTTAGTATAGTTTTATTCGAGTATGGGAGGGGATCATTAGTTCAAGGGAATATGGTTTGGTTTAATTTAATTTGTTTCAATTTGGGATATTATGATTTAAAGTGGGTTAGTTTGGTTTAAATCAGTTTTTTTTACTTTCATTCAAATCAATTTTATTTGTTTATTTTGTTTTGGATTATGTCAGGATAATTCAGTACATTTATTCTATTTGGTTATATATTTTCTATTTTTATTCGGATCAATTTTGGACAGTTCTATTTGTTTTTGATCGGTTTAGTTATGTTATATTTAGTTTGGTTGGTTTTCATTTTTTATTTAGTTTGGGTCAGTGAAAGCCTATAAGTATTTTATTTAAGATTGTTCAAGTAAGTTTATTTTTTTTATCTTTACTATAAAATTTATTTTATTTAGGTTCAATTTAGTTTAATTATTTTTATTTTAGTTGAGTTTGATGTAGTTTAGAATAGTTCAGGTTTACTCAAGCCTACTTGATTCATATCAATTCATTTCAATTTAATTTAGTTGGTTTGGTCTATTTCACTCAGTTATGATATCACCAATATAAAATAGGCCATTAAAAACATTAAAAATGGACTTTATCAATGTTAGAGATGTGCTAACTACTAGAGCGATATTAGAATCCCAAGTCTTTTACCAAAACTTTTAAAAGCACTGATAATGGTCCATACTATAGCGTACTATAACAATATACTGCAACAAAAGTTCAGTATGATATAATAGAGCACTTAAACACCAAAACACCAAAAAATCAGAAAAATAATGCATGTGTACATAATTTAAATGAAGAGAAAACAATCTAGACTCATTTTTTCGGTTTTGGCAATGTGATGCACATTTTAATCTAAAATAATACTTATATATTGAAAAAATGAACATAGAGTCATAACGTTCACATTTTGTGTCAAAATTTGGTGCGACTAATTTTTATATGTCTCAAATGACTTATGGATCATTTTCCTAAAGTATAAAAACATTCTGAATGTGTCTTCTTGGTTTTGAGTACATTACTTGTCTTTTTTTATTGAAATGTCATTTTAAAATGGAAACGTTCACTTTGACTCATAACAATCACATAATCTATCAGTTTGAAATGATACCAATTCATACACATCAAAAGTGACTTATGGATAATTTTCGTAAATTATAAAGATAATCGGAGTGCATTTTCTATCTTTTTAGTGAGTGAAACATTTTTAACTAAAATATTGATTTTAAAATGATAACAGACACATTGAGTCATATGCAACACATCATGTACTATATTGAGGTGAGGATGATTCATAAACATAAATAATGACTCATGGACCATTTTCCTAAAGTATAAAATCAATCCAAATGTTTTCTTCTCAGTTTTGAGTAGGTGAGTTTTCTTTTTTAATAAAATTTATGAAAATTTTAACAAAAAAATGCACTTGGAGTCATATCGGTCACAATGTCTATCAGATTGAGATGAGTTTAATTATTACACATCTAAATTGGATAATGGATTATTTTAATAAAGTATCAAAACAATCTGAATTCATTTAATCAATTGTGTGTACACCACATATCTTTTTTTACTAAAATGTCATTTTAGATAGGAAACAAGCCCCTTGAATCATAAAGATCACATCATGTATCAGTTTTATGTGAGACCTATTCCTATACATCACAAATTACATATGAATCAATTTCATAAATTATCATTAAAATCCAGGTGTGTTTTCTCAGTTTTCAGTTAGTGACATTTTTTGATCTAAAGTGATGATTTTAGACTCATAACATACACATTGAGTCATACTAGGGACATAATGTATCAGAATGAGGTGATATTGATTCATATACATCATAAATGATTTATGGACCATTTTCAAAAAAATTCAAAACAATATGAATGCATTTTCTCAATTTTGAGTTGGCTAATTGTCCTTTTTATTAAAATTGTTGTCAGTTTTAAATAAAAAGATATACTTAGAGTCATATCTATGACAACATGAATAATATTTAGTTATAACCGATTACTGAACATATCAAATGACTTATGGACCATTTTACTAAATTATCAAAATAATTTGATCTCGTTTTCTTGGTTTTGTGTAGGTTGTTTGTCATTTTTATTAAAAAAAATTCATTTTTAAATAAAAAGATGCACTTGGAGTCAACTGGTCACACCATGCATCAGATGTAGGAACATTGGATTCTTACATGTCTTAAATTACATATGTATTGACTTACTAAAGTATCAAAACAATCTGAATGTTTTTTCTAAGTTTTGAGTATGTCAATTGTTTTTTCTCTCTAAAAGATCATTTTAAACTTGAAACACACACTTTTGACTTATACTGATGACATCATGTATCATTTTTATGTGATACCAATACTTACATATCAAAAATGACATATGAATTTTTGTAATAAATTATCAATAAAATATGAGCACATTTTCTTTATTTTTAGCGAGTGACATTTTTTTAACTAAATTGTCAATTTAAAACTAATAACGGACACATTGATTCTTAGCGGTCAAACTGTGAATCAAATTGAGGTGAGGTTAATTCGTACACTTCTCAAATGGAATATGGATCATTTACCTATAGTATCAAAATAATCAGAATATTTTTCTCATATTTTATTATGTCATTTTTCCTTTTACATAAAATTAATGTATATTTTAAATAAAACTAAGAACTTGGAATCATATCGATCACATAGTGTGTTAGATTGAGGTGTGTATGATTCTTACATGTCTTAAAGACACAAAAAATCCTAACTACCAATGTTACCACATTTACATTGTATTTCTATGTAAAACTACTAACACTAGATATTTATTCAATGTTCTTAGCCAAAAAACCTTTCTCATCGTTGAATGTCAAAAGAGAAAGGGATTTCCACATTGATAAGGGTTTTTAGCTCATAACGTCAAATCAATATGAAGTTTTGGCAATTTGACAATGAAAAGAAATGAAAATAGTTTACATGGAAACCTTGGCAGAAATAATTGTTTTATCTCTTTTCTATCTTGTTGCATATAGTTGAATGAAAAATATAACATCCCAAAATATCTATAAGATAAACTAAATAAATATTAGATGAAAATTATAAGGAAGTTAACATAAAAATAGTGGATAAAATGTTGAAAAAATTAATTAAATAATATGTAGGAATTAACCTATTCATGATGGTTGTATTCATTCTTGAAAATTTTCTTTGTTTTCATTATCTCAATTATAGGATGGATGCACAATCCCTCATGATCATGAGAAGCTTGAAACAAACCACCCCAACTCAAACAAAAGAATCCACTAGTACTAGAAAAAAAATTATTTTACGATTAATACTAAAATTAAATAAATTAAACATAAATATTAAACAAAACATTAATTATACAGATAATGATTTTACTGTGAAAAAATTATTGACCATAGGGATATACCAACAGTAAATCAAGAATGATGATAAAAAACAAATGGATCTCAACAAAAAATAAATCAATGAGTGAGGAGGATGCAGAGGAAATAGGATACATTGGATTGGATATTTGAATTATCTGAGAGAAAGTGAATATATCCTATTGGGTTTATAAAATATTCATTTTTTTATAATAAATAAATAAAGACACATAAGATATTCTTTATCAAAGGTGAATGTCTCGCATTTATGAGAATTACATGGATGGTAATCAATGATTCCTAAGTATGGAACCAAAAGTCAATATTAAAGAATGATATGTTTTTAGATGGATTAAAGTAAAACATACATAGTGTTTATTAAATGTGTGATGATATAAATTTCGTTATTTTTAAGGAGTATTAATGTGTGGGTTATCATTTCAAATAATGATATATTTTTATCAACTATAAGAAATAAAAACAAGGCTAAAATCAATAAATAAAATGATATTGGGGATCAGAAAATATTTGTGATAACTCAAAGGAGTAAGAATCTACAAATAACCTCATTTTTTCCAAGTAGAGACTAAATCATTTAGAGAGGCTGAAAAGTGTAATAATTTGACAAAATATATGCCCAAAAAGCTTGATCAGAATAAGAACAACGTGACATGAGGAGCATGATCTGAATAAGAACAATGAAGGCTTCTTATAGATCAATTTGTTACATATATTGTTCGAGAAAATGTCCATTAGTTTAAAAATTCTTGAGTTTTTTAGTTAATTTATGTCTAAATTCTGTAAAACATATAACATAAAATGTCATGGTAATGTATTGTAATGAAATATTTTTTTATGTCATGTAATTAAGATGGTCACATCTCTGGGGCATCATATTACCACTATAAGGAAATAAAAATTGGATTTATTTTTATGTTAGTAAACCATAAAATTTAATTGAATTAAGAATAAATATTTAACATATCATGTCATTAAATTATTAAATCCAAACTAATAAAGTTTACTTTATGTGGGATTCTAATTTTGAAAAGATTTTATCTAAGAAAAATAATTTTTAAGTCAACAAAATAGATTCTATTAAAACTTATTTTTTAAATTTACATCAATCAAGGATAATATTTTAGTTTTTCAAAATTAGTTAAATCTAGTGGTATAAGATTTATTCTTGAATCGTTTAAAATATTATATGAAATTTAAATAATAGAAAATTTTTCTCATTAAATAAGTAACATTTCAAAGAAAATATCAAATTTAGAAAAACTTTTATCAATCCTAAAGGATTAAGAATAATAAATTATATCAATTATATACTCTTCTTCTAAACCATATAATGAAATAATATTTTTTTCTTAAATCACCTTGATTCTGAGATTTTTCCTAGAAAATAAATCCTTACAATTGTTTATTTTATGACTATATTTCAAAAACCAAAACCAAAATATCAATTAAATTTTATCTCAAAATCAATTTATTATGTATAATATAGTCTAACGATTATAGAACTTTAAACCTATTTGATTTTTCTTTTTATAAAATTTAATTCATATTATTTTAATTCAAATTAAAATATTTCAAAAATAAAAACTAAAAACATTATATTTTTTCAAGAATTAGTTAAATAAAGAAGTCAACAAGTAAAACAAATATAACGTTTTTTCTCATATGATTTAACATATTCATCATAATTATTTTATTGTTACATTTCATAAGTGACCCTTAAATCTTTCCCAAGCCTCATGAAATAGTTCACAATAATCCTAAATAAATACATTAATTTTACACCATATTTATGTTCTCATTATCTTAAGATGAAATTTCATGAAAAAATCATTATATAGTTATTCCCATGTGTTAGATATTTTATCATCTATTTTTTCGAATTAAATTCTAGAATTAACTTTCAAATAGAAGAAAATAACCCTATATTTCTATTCCTCCTCTCTCAACCCTCTTAGTTCCAATTGCTGCATGACATACAATAATATCCCAATGATATCATATGTTTCATCATCAATGTGATTTTCTACGTAATATTCCAAACCAATGACAACACCGACCACTATATGGATTAATTTTTTAAAAGTTGATGATTGAAAAGTTGTAGATGTCATGGAATATAGGTATTGGGGGCCTACTATGCATCACAACCGCATGACCCAACATTGGGTTTGATATATTTCAATTTTCACAATACTAATGTTTTCCCAATGTGACCCACATGACATCAGGGAAGATGATACTTCAATGTATCTAAAAATCAATGAATTTTGGGTTGTTTTATTATATGATAGTGCAAATAGATAGAATACTTCGGATAAAAAAGATGAGGTATGATATGTTTTAGTTGATAATTGAGGTAAATTAGAGATATCAAAAAACCTAGATTTTCATTATAGTAGTGGTTGTGTTCATACATTGAATCACCCAAGACATGGATTCAATCCTTGGAATAGTTGGAGCTCAGATTCTAGCCTAGATTCGTGCTTGTATTCGACAATGAAGAGAATTGGTAATAGGACTCTTCTATGGATATCTTTAGATATCGTGAACTGGTTCACGATGGTTAAGGTTCTTAAAATATATCGTGAAACTTTTATTGAAACTTCAAAAAAATCACTGATAAATATAGCTTTTATGAGTGCTAAGTTAATAAGTTCTTATAAAATGAATCTTTATCAGCTCTTTTTTAGTGCTGATAAATCATTATTTTTATCAACATTAAAAAAACACTAATGAATATTTATAATATTTTTTTTTTAAAATAATACTTTTTAAAGAAAGTATAATTACTATATCTAATTATAAGACTTATATTAATACTTTTTATAAAATAATGTTTTTATAATTCATTGTGTATATAATTATTTATTTATAATGATATAAAAACCTTTTTAAAAATAATATTTATATATTTATATATTTATATATATATTATGAAAACATTGTAAATATATTAATTATTTAAATAAATTTATTATAATTTTTAAAATTATTTATTTATAATTATATAAATACTTTAAAAAAATATTATTTACTTATGTGCAATTATAAATGTATAAAAACTGTAAATATATATTTATAAATATTTTTATTTTTAATTTTTTTTTAAAAATTGTATTTTTAACAATATTAATGAATATTTAATCTTAAGTTCATGCATATTAAAAATTAGTGTGTGGGGTGGTCGATGTGTTCTCTAGGAGATATAATGACAGTGGCGATGAGATTTGGATCTGGATTGTGGCAAATCTTCTTCCGACGTGTTCTAGCATTCAGACGACCATTATTGTGGTGATGGTTTTTTAATCCTTCATTTTTGGACCTCGTGAATTGGTTTTGTGTGTGGATGAACCCTACTGCATTGATCCTTGTTTCTGGGTTGGGGTCTATGGTTTAGTTCCTGATCTATGGCATTCGGTTGGCCCCCAATCTGAGGTTGTTCTTTAATGATGTGATGGAGTCGATAATGGTGATTTTCCGACATCATGGATTTTTTCTTCGACAGCCTTTGAATTCTTAAATAGGGGGTTCTAAAGTCTATAATGGAATGTCAGTTAGTAGTAACTAGTTTTCGGTTTGTTTTGACTTTTGATTATGGAAGCTACCAGCACTCTACATGGACACGCTCCAGATGAGGATTTAGAGCAGGAAGCTTCCACCAGAGCATGCCACTTGGATTTGGATGATGGGAGGGTATGACTTTTGAATCGGTACCAGGCCCATGAAACCTTGCATGGGATAGCTAGCTGAGCGGTCATTCAAAGGTGTAGGTTTGACATATCGATATAGGCATTGGGGAGGGGAAATTCCTAGAAGTTTGTTTGGATATTTCTTCTTTTCGGTTTTAATCGGTTGAATAGGTCAAGTTCACACTTACGCATTAAAAGTGTCATTTGAAAATCCAAAAATATTTATTTGGAAAAATGTTTACAATATTGAAAATTTAGATACGTTGGATTAATATAAATCATTAAAAAGTGGATATATATATTGAAATAAAGATTAATACTTTAAAAAAATATTAAAACATAGTAAATAAATAAATAAATAAATAAATATAATAAATAATACAAATTGATTAAAATCCAAAAAAATTATTTTTGTGCATGTGTATGTAACAATACATCAATTACATATATCTGGAATCAATATAATACATTAGATCTATGTTATAAATTGAAAAATCAAACGACATTCAATTATGTCTATTACTCGATGCAATTACTCAGTATTTTTAATTTATATTAATTTTTAATTATAAACCATTATTCACTAGATATATTACTACTTAATATAAAGGATAAATAATACTTTTTACTATATAAATCATATTTATATACATTAATATATATCTATATATTTAATATATAATATTTATTAACATTATAAATAAACATATAATTAATAAAATGTTTAATATTTGTCTCAGTTTATTTAATTTTAATTTTAATATATTCAATTTTCATTATATATATATATATATATATATTTAATACATACTATTTATTAGTAATTATAATTTATATATAATATAATAAATTTATTCTTATTTATAAATAATTATATAATTAATAAAATATGTAATATACTTTTTAATAATTTAATTTTTAATTTTTTATTCATTTTATTATTTCATTATGTTTATTTAAACCTTTATCAGTGGAAAAAATGAACTGATAAATGATTCCTTTAATGAGTGAAAAAATATAGCTATAATAAAGGGTACCCTATATCAGCACTAAAAATAAAGAGGTGATAAAGGAACCCCTTATCAACACAAAAAATGATGATAAATGGTTTAATTTATCAGCGCTTTTTTCTAGAACCAATAAAGGGTACCCTTTATCAGTGATAAAAATAAAGCCGTGATAAAGGAACCCTTTGTCAACACTAAAAAAAGTGCTAATAAAGGGTTAAATTTAGCAGTGCTTTCTTTAATGGTAATAGAGATTCCATTTATCAGTTCTTTTTGCTGGCACTAATGATAACCGACATTGTTAAATGACTATTTTGTATTAGTGTATAGATAAGATTTTTTAGTTTGGTTAGGTTTTAGTGTGTAAAGGGTTGATTGGTTTGGTTCAATTATTTAGAAGCTGTGTTATGTTGGTTTGGTACTATTCTGTTTGCTTTGGGTTGGATCAATTAATTTCAAATTACTTTATTTAGTGTTGAATATGGTATTCATCATATATTTCAATTTTTTTAGTTTGGTTTAGTTCCATTTTTTTATGTCAGGTCATTTCAAGTTAATTCGGTTCTTTTTCCTTAATATTCAATTTTGATCCATTTTATCCCATTAGATTTAGGGTGATTTGGGTAGTGTCCACTTAGTTTAGTTTGGATCATGTCAGTCTAAATCATTTTTATTCATGTAGGTTTGGTCCCCATTTGTTTAGTCTGGTTTAGTTCAATGTAGTTTGTGTTGGGTCTTGTCGGTGTGGTTTTAAATTATAATTTGAGTGATAAGTTATATAATGATTATTTATCTATAATAAGGTGAGGTGGTGATAGATAAATTTATTAATTTTTATGTTAAATCATGCTTTTTATTATTATTTTAAATTAATGTTTGGGTTTAGTAGGGAATGTAATTTATTATTCATGTTTTTGAACTATTCTCAAAATTGGATCTGGATGAGATATGGATTTTATTATGGAACATCATCTTCATATATAATAATTCATGGAATGTTTTATGTGTTTGATATCGAAATAACATCAAGATTAATTTTAAGTGGTGTCATGGAATAGTATGCACTATGTGGAGGATTCAATTCTTATAGAGTTACGAGTAAGGATTTAAAACTATTAGTATTAAATATTACTGAAAATTTGGTAGATATTGATACTAGAAGTATTCTTTAGGGTTGATGTATCATTTTTATTGAGTGTAATAGATGTATAAAGGTTTAGAGAAGATAAGCTTAGAGAAAAAGTGATTCACATCTATCACATATAACCCAGGTTTGGGTTATCATTCAAAAATGGATTCAATAATATATCTTTATCTAAGACTCACTAGAATCTATATTTTTCATTCAATAAAACATGATCTCATTCATGAAGTTGAGATAATAAATTAAATCAATGCCATATTTAAATGATATCAAGTTAAATCATATATCATGTCACCTTTAGGTAATTGAAAAGGTGATTCCATTATCCAATCTCCTCTCACAACTAATGCTTGGATTAATGATTCCTCAAAATAATTTTACTCAACCACCCTTGAAAACAGAAAAACCTAGATTCAAAAGGTGTTATCTATACCTATAAAATAATGTATCATAAATAACATTGCATAATTAATATATACATTATATAAATCAACAACCAACATTGTTCAAAATAATATGAGATCTCATCTTGAGGTTAAGTCAATCCTCCCCAAAAATAGATAATAATTTTATCAAATTTACAATTAACCTATACAATTACCTCATTATAGAAAAATTAATATATCTAAAAAATTATTATAATGTAACATATCAAATCTATCATCTCACTACTCACCAAAATCAAATCTCAATATTTTATTTGAAATCACTATCATAATAAGAAAATAAAAAGGGGTCATTAAGGTGGGATAAATAATAGAAATATAAATTTTACTATAATAATGACTAAAATTATACATTAAAAAGAATAAAAGATAAAATAACAAAACAAACAAAATACCTTAATCAAATTAGAAAATTGGAAGTCAAAGAGTACCCAACATTCAAACAAAAAAATGTATGTCACTAATCCCTCACTCACAGGTTCCCAAACCCTTCTCATAATATCTCACTAACAAAATATATATTAGACTATATTAATTGAAATACTTAGTGTCTAACTAGGAGTAAGACCATTTCACAAGAAATATTGGACAAGTGTCATAACCACTCTATACATAGGGATATCTTTTTCTAAAGAAACCACCAATCAAATTTCGTGAAACTGTATGAGGGGAATAAAAAACGACTGATCTAGAACTCCCAAATTTGATGTTTAAGAAAAATAAGATTAAAAGGCAAACTGAGGAAGGGTCGCTGTGGTTGGGAAAGAATAATAAGGCACTTGTAGGGCTCATTGTCGGCATGAATCAGTTCTGAGGAGGTGTAGGTAATGGATTCAATTTAGGGGGAATTCTATAACAACAGTTTTTTGAAACTGTTGGTATAGAAATACTGGGACCACTATACCAACTGTTCATTGGAACCATTGGTATTGTCTTCATCATTTCAGCCAATACCAACAGTTTTAGAGAACCGTTGGTATATATTATATTTTAAAGACTTTTATACCAATTGTTTTTATAAAAATATTGCGATATGATCATTTGTACAACCTATACCAATAGTTTTTGAAAACCATGTGTATAGCCTTTTTGTTATAGATATTTTTTTAGTAGTGAATCCTTACAATGGTTCTTCATGAAGGATCCTCATGGAGGTGCTTCAAGATGGAACCTCATTGAGGTTCTCTATAAATAATACACATGGAGGATATTTGATAACAAACATCATATAGGTACTCCATGAAGGATCCTCATATTGTTGATTTATTAAGGATACTCATCAAGGTTCTCGATAAATGATCCTTATAGAGGTGCCCCGTGAAGGAGCCTCATGGAGGTGTTGCGTGGAAGATCCTTCAAGGATAACCTTGATGAGTCTCTTTTATAAAGAACCTATATGACGATCCTTCATGGAGTAGCTATGTGAGTATCCTTCATTGAGTTCCTATGTTGGTTTCATAGGAGGATAAAGAGTTCCCACAATAACCATAAAAATTTGGTTTAAGGATTTAACAACATTTTCATTAGTAATAAATGTTGTGCATTTCCTACCATCTGTGAGAGGTTCTCACCACCAAATAATAAGACTAGGAAACTTATTTGATGAATCCAAATCCATTGGTGAGTGAGAAATCCCGATTCACATAAAGATCACATTTTCATATTCCTCATGTGTGATATACTTTTCACTTCAAGATAGAACCATATCATATAATAGAGGATGATATCATGGATTCTGTGGAAAAGTGTGTGGTTCACATTTTTCAATGATAAAAAACCCCCCATTACAATTGGACTCATTATGAATAAAACTAATCTAGTTATGAGGTATTGTGGGGAATTTTTCCGTACCTCTTGAATATTTGTTTTGAATCTAGAGTGGTATCATTGGAGATATGATATTCACCAGGAGTAGGGACTGAAATCAAGTATTTTTGGATGAAAGAGGATAATATCATCTCAAGGTGTTTGGGAAACCATGTGGGATAATCAAAATAAGGATTTTTTGGTAAATTGTAATACTCATCTCAAGGGTTTTTATTTTCCCAAGAGGAAAAATAAACTGAAGAATTTTGGTTTCACTAAGTGGAATAATTAACTCAAGGATTTTTTCTCTAAGTGTAATAATCAACCAAAGGATTTTAGTTTCACCAAAGATTTATAAAAAACTCAATTATTTGGGTTTCTATAATAAGAATAATTGACTCAAGGATTTTGGTTTTTCTAAGAAGAATAATCTACTCATGGATTTTTATTACCTAGAATAAGTTGAATAGTGGAAAACATAAACTGAATTGGTAGGTTAAAATACTAGGATGGTATGGGTAATGGAATTATAGTAGAATTTTCATCTAGATATGATATAAGAGATCTGCATATGACTACATATCATATAAGACTATGAATAAATATAAAATTAGTTCTTAATTAATGAGTCTCTATATAGATCATGCTCATTCATAGGAGAAAATGCAATAGTTTTATCCTAGTACAGAGTTATTGGGGAAGACCCTACATGAATTGGTAAACCCATACACTTGTAAATTTTATGCAGATATTGATCGTATATAAGGGGTTTTTTTGATATATAATATACCACTCGAACTAGATTATGTCGTATAAAGACCCAATCTTCTCAAATATAAATATTACATCTTAAAAGATTATGTCGTATACAAATTGATATCATTGAAAACATAAAATAAAAACAAATGTTATAAGTTTAAAAAACATAATATTTTGATATAATACATAAAATAATTAATATAAATAACCTTATCAATTTATGTTTTTGACCTAGTTTTAATTATCTCATATAGAGATCGTAAAACAAAATAACCACATTCCCCACTTCCTTATTAATAATGACACTGCATTTATAAATAATGAATTTTTTAAAAAAAACTAATATATATATATATATTTATATATATAAAAAAAATATTATAAAATATAAAAATTACAACTACTTGCATGTATTGGATTGTATTTGTCTACTTTATTGATAAGTGATCTTTGTTAAGGTTTTTCGATGACCTTAATTTTCATATATATCAACTAACAAAACATTTATAAACAATAAAAATGAAAAGTAACATCATAAAAAAGAATAAAACATAATTTTATATTAATCCACTAAATTGTTTATGAACACCACCTAATAAAGAGAAAATCCAATACAATTTTCATTCTCTTAGGCAGAATATGAATAACATCCAATGACCTATATAATATAAAAAATTCACAATTAATAAAATTATAATGAATATTTATTCATAATAAGATTTTTTTATTACCCATCAATGAATGGACAAAACTAGCACAAAATCGTTGTATTTGATAATATCTTAGCTATATATATGCAACTCCATTTGGAGTTTTCTGATATTGCACAACCATTGAAATGAATTTTGGATATATGAGACCATAAACACATGTGTTATCATTTTTAATAAGAAGAATATGTAGATACCTAATTAAATATTTTCCTAATTTCTTTCATTTCTTAAAAATTGAATTTCATCTAAAATTGAATAAATTAAATATTAGTAATCTAAAATATATAATATTTTAAAATGAGAAAAAAAAAATTAATTGAGATATTTTACCATGATGGAATCCCATATCTTCTCTTTTTACAAATTTTCTATAGACATAAAATCAAGATATAAAATATTAATCCTGTAAAAGATCGACATGGTGAAATAACTAGTAATCTACATTGTGTTTGGCCTAGTTAGGTTATTATTATCATTAAATTCAATATGTATTCTCTAGTCTCCATGGGAAAGAGATAGTTTTGGTAAAATTTTAATTCCACATTTACTAGCTCTATAAACTAATTTATTTTTAGAAGGATAAGACTCTTTCGTATGAGTTGCATCTATAGTAATCACATCAGTAGTCCATCAATTAATTTTTGAAAATTAAAAGTTTTATTTTATTAAATATTTATATATCTGAATATTTTATAATATTAAAAAATACATATACGTTGATAAATGTTCTTCTACCTCTATGTCTATCATTGAAATAGGAATATGAAATGAAATTTTTAGTACCTACATTTTATTAGAGAAGTGAATATTTAAAAAAATTCTTAAAAAATATATAAGTAATAAAATAGTATATCACATGGGTAAGTTTCAGAAAAAAAATAATGATGTCATGATTCTTAACCAAACAACATGCATGTTAAAATATTATATATAAATATTAAATCTAAAATGATAGAAACATTTATAAAATTAAATGTCACACTAAAAAATAGTCTTTTTATATATGTAAATTTATCTAAAACATATTTATGTACGTTGGGTTTTCCAATAAAAACAATTTTAGTCATAACTTTTTGATATTAAATTTAACATAAAAACCATATAAATAGTGAAATTTATATAATTAAAAATATAATAATTAACAAACAAATAGAGTTCACACATGGAAATTTCAAAACATAAATATAATGTAAAAATAAACATGATTAATTTGGAGAGTAATTTATTGTTTTCCCATATCCATTCAGAATGATCAAATCATATAGCATGGACTATATATGTATTATAGTCATTGTTATCATATAGAAATTGTATATATGATGAAAATTTCTCATATAAATCCATAACATAATCGTCATCATCATCATCTCCAAAATGAATTACTTTCCCTTAAAAAAAATGCGTACCACTAATCATTTATTGCATCAATGGCATAAAAAATTTTATTTTTATGTCTCGCTTGGATAAATGGTTCCCCTTTGTAAATAAATATTTTCAAATCAACCTGTGTGAACCCATAATAATTATGTTTTACACCACTATTACTATCAATATAGGTACAGTTAAATAACATGAATCAAAATTTACTATAATAAATTTTCCATTTATCCTTAAGAACTCCAAAATATGTCGTTGAAAAATAAATTGGGGTTTTAAAATTTTCACTGAAAAAATGCACTTCTTTAACGATGACCATTACCCCACTATTTTGAACAGTACACTTTTCATCCTTATTTTTGTGTGTGTAAAATGTGTAACCATTAATATGAAAAGTATACAATGTGATCACTTTAAGAGATAGTACCCCAGCCAACCATTTCAATATCTCCGATTCAGATATATTTTGGATGATTTCTCTTTAAACGATGAAACAAATGTATTCCTATGCTCAATAATCAACCAATTTTCATTTCTTCTTCGATATAAAATCTTTAATTCAATAATATTTGATGATATATATGGTTGAACATCATCTCTGTTCTTCAAAATGTATAAATGTGCTTGTATCACTTAATTACAAGGAATAAAATTTACCTTTAAGACTTGAATCCATCATCCTTCACTATTAAAAACCATATGTCGTGATATAGGAAGACTAATATGATCCATTCCATACAAATAATCAGTATAGAACTAAATTTCCTCTTTAGATAAATATTATTAAAAAATAGAGGCCTTCCATTTGATGAGTATTTTAAACACATCCTTTCAAAATTTTCAAATAGATTTCAAAAGGATATATCCAATATAAATAAACAAGCCCACATATTATAATCTCACATACCAAATGAATCACCATATGAACCATTATACCAAGAAACATAGGTGGGAAATACATTTCTCATTGGAAAACTATAACATCAACTTTATTCTCTAACACATCTAAAAAATTTGGATCAATGACTTTTCTAAAAATGTATTTGAAATAATTAAATAACCTAATGAAAATATATTTATGATAGGTGTTGGAAATATACCACATAGTGCGAACGGTAGGTGTTTTTGCATTAATAAATGATAGTCGTGATATTTCATACCAATTAATTTATAATCCTTTAATGAAAACAAATTATTCACATTTTAGGAATACACATTGGGTACCTTAATACCTTGCTGACACTAACAAAAATCCATATTTTAACTCTTTCTTAATATGTGGCAAGATGGAGGTAAATATGTTCTATTTCCTTTTATAGTGGGTGTTTACTCTAAATTTATTCCCATCAAAATCAAGTCCAATCAAGCATGATATTTTATATTTCACATTATTTATAACAAAGTTCTAATCAAACTATCACATATGTTTTTTTTCAATTTTTATAACGTCAATGTTATGTTTTATCTCTAAAAATTTCCAAAAAATTAGTTTGAAAAATATATAATTTTTCTTCTACATATTTTTTTATGAAAAAAACATAGACTTATTACAAAATTGAAAGAAATATTTTTCACTCTGTCAAAATATTCTTCAACTGAAAATAGATGTGGGAGAGATTATATTCTTATAAACCATTAGTTTTTTTTTCAATCAAATATAAGGATGATAAATTTTCAAAAATATCTGATGTACCATATACATTGTCTTCCTTATATTATCTAATTGATTATATGAAGTACATTTTTCAAAAATTGGACATACTTTATGTTCATTAACACTATATCCATATAAGTTTTCATACGAAGGAAAAATAATTTATACTAAACATTATAATATCAAGAAAAATAAAATTATTTTTATTTTATGCATCAAAAACCATAACACATATCTCCCATAGAAGTCTCAAATCGTCAATAAATGGTGAAAGATACACATCAATATCATTTCCCAACTTTTTTGGTCAAAAAATAATCAATCTCATCGTAACTTATTTTTTGTTCATACACATCTAGGGGGAAAAGTTGTAAACTACCAACAAAACATGTTTTGGCCTATTTTAGCTACATAGGCTATGATATGGATTCATTCTATCTATGAACAGTCCCATTATGATATTTCTAAATTCACTTCTAAAATCTGGGAAATTTTTATCAAATCCTTTCCACTATGGTGAATAAATAGGGTGATGTATTTTACTATCATAGATGCACTCATTTGTATTCCATAATAACCTTTTTTGCATCAATTTATTTTTTAAATAGATGATTCAAATGATGAATTATTGGAAGGTACCAAATTTCTTCAGTGTGAGGTTTAATTATGGTACCTAAGAATGGATTAGAGTTGAATTATTTGAATTATTAGAATATACCAAATTGATTTAGCAGGAGGATAGATGTCAGTACCTAATAATGAATCATAGTTTCATTTTTCATCCATCATATATCATGAAGTACCAAATTTAGGCCATTTTGATAAATATTCATATTCTTTCAGATAAAACACACATTCTTTGGGGAAAGAATGTAACTTTTTATACCCCCAATACCATCAGGAATAATATTTTATTTTCCTCATAATTAGAATCAAGATGTATGTTTCTTTATGGAAGTATCTCATTTAAAAGTTCAATCAATTCAGAGAAACTTTTATTGCTCCACCCATTTCTTATTATCAAGTCAACTAATCTCAGAACTACCAATAACAATATATATTTAGTTCAAACTAGGAGTAATGGTTTTTTATATTATCCATAAAATCATTTAATAATTACTATTTTTTAGATGGTTTAAACACCTACATCATGAATTAATTCGGCAATATGATCCTATGTATTATTCTGAATATTTTCATCAACATTATATATTGAATTTCCCATTCTTTCCCCATAACATATCCAAAGTGAATAATTATTTATAAAACCTTATAAAATGATATTATTCTTGATTTCTCTAGAATTTAACTTTCTCATATACAAACACTTCATTCATGGACAAAAAATCAAATATTTTTTTAATATATTTTTTAAACAATTCCAATAAATTATCAACTTATTTTTCAAATTCATATCTGGTTCTTCATAATTTTTTCCAATGGATATCAATTTAATACATATGATCACAATATAAAAGTTTAATATAAGAACACATTTAAAAAATTTAAAATATACTAAAAATTGATAACAAACACTAATACATAATTTATAAAACATAGAAAAATATAAATACTAAAAAGCTGTTATCATAAAAAAAATAACATAAATAAAATTTAATCATAAAAAAATAGTTATCATAACAAATAATTAAACATAAAAAATAATTTAGAAACAATTCTAAAAAATATCTCCTAAATTTGGAATAATTATACAAACAATGATATAAAAAACTATACAAAAATAACTTACAAACTATTATCATAATAATTATATGAAACAATATATGAACAATTTTAAAAAAATTAATACGTATAAACATAAAAAAATTATAAAAAGAGTTATGAAAAATATATTATAAACAATTATATTAAAAATATTTATCATAAAAAATATTTGAACATAGAAACACACACACACACACATACACATATAGTTTTACAGTATACCATGACATTTAATATTCATAGACCAACATCAAAAATAAAACAACTTATTTTGATTTATGAAAATATCTTGTCCACTAAATTTTATACCATTCACCTCCTCTTATATCTAACTTGGTTCGGGATAACTCATACACATCCCCATATTCACTTAACCATTTTTACAAAAATTCACGAACTTAGTGATTCTAGTATATATCATGTGTAATAAATTTTCAGATATCACTGTATATGTAATCAGTTGAATATATTTTTAATTTCTTTTATTACAGACATAATATTTGGATATGAAGACTAAATAACAATTCAGTGAAAATCATATACACTTAATCAAATGTTTATTCAAATTATTTGAGATATTTTCTTCATTTAAACTCATGATTCAACTATAATCAAACTCATATAGTTTAAATGACATTAAATAATTTGTAATTTCATTATCATAATGATATTGGACATAATAATCCTTCACATAAATCATTAACAAGATTAATACATGCCCTAACACTAATAGAAGAACTTATCCACCATATCATTAGATTGGTTAGAATTTTTTAAGAAACATAAATCCTTTGTGGTTGAGAACTTGTGATTCTCATGCAATATTAATAAGGAATGTCTTATAGAAATTGATATTCCATGATATAATTTTCACTCATCATTTTCTAACACGATCAAGTCACATGGTCATTTGTTGATCTTCAATAGAAAAAATTTATATATAAAATAATTTAAATAATTACAAACAATTATGAACAAAAATAATAAAACACAATTTATTTTAAAAAAAATAAAAATTTGGAATATTGATAATAAAAAATGCCTCTAAAATTCAAATAAACTCAATCAAAGTACATGGAAATAGAGACAATGCTACAATATTGATGAAAATTGAGTGCAAAAAAGAAGTCAAAAATCCCCAAAACCTCAAATAATGGTTTTGGGTGACTGTAAATGCTTTAGGATCATCGAATAAGTATAAATAATCAAAGATACAAGACAAATAAAGTGAATAGTTGATGAAAATTGACTTCAATAGAAAAAAATGTGGATGTGGACCTTGAAGCCGTTGGTGTCGTTATCAGTCGAGTATCAATTCAGGGAAGGTTTAGAGTGATAGAAGATGATGAAATATAAAAGAAAATTGATTTCAAGAGAGGATTTATGTTCTTTAAACAAGTATAATCCTTCATCATTTGGAAATCAAGCAAGAGAGAGGGTTTCAAGAGAAAGAGAAATAATGGTTCCCCTATCTGTATATTTTAAAAAGGTTTTTAGTGTTGGTTTTTACCAAAACTGATGTTCAAAACTTTTAAAATATTGTTTTTACCCTTGGTCTAAAAAGAATTGATGTGAAAAAGTAAATATTTTCCATTGGTTTTTAAAAAAACCAACATTAAAGACTTTGGAATATAATTTTTAAATTCCGTTTTTATAAAAACCGACATAAAAAAATATTTCAAAATTTTTTAACATCGATTTTTTTAAAACCAACATTATAAACAAATGCAAGTGATTTTAACATCGTTTTTAATAAAAACTGATGTTAATAATTAAAAACAATAATATTTAACAATGGTTTATGAATAAACTAAGGTTAAAATATCAACATTTAATCCACTTATTCTACTAGTGACCAACATATCATAGTTCATAAACACGAGTCTTGACATAAACATTGGTAGTTCATAAGACATGAATCCTAAAGGAATCAAATAACATGAATCATGAGAATATAACATTGGAATAAGACATTTATTTTTTTTCATACATGTAAGTATATGAAATCATTTCTTTATAATTTCTAGAATCATTGACAAGACTATCATTATTGAATCAGTCCACTTCCGAAACCATCACAATAGTCAATGTTCACTACTAAGACTATCATATTGGACAAAGTCCATTATTGAACATGGATAAACAACCATTCTAGTATTGTTTATCTCAGAAGATATTAATCTTTACCCAATGAATTATAGGGAGATATAGGTCTCACCTATCATATAATGAAAATAAATCATATATATTCTACAAGATTCTAAAACATTCATCATATTAAAACCTATGAAAATAAATTGGTTTTGTAAACATTAATTCATAACATAACCTATGAAAATGAAGTTTCATAATGATTTCATCATTTAATCAAAGCATAACCCATAGAATAATGAAATGGGTTTCATCATCATTTTATCATGGTATAACCCATGGAAGATAAATAGGTTTCGTAAACATCTTGTTATGATAAAAATAAACCATCCATAGAAAGAATAAGAGTGGTATCCTTAGATCATATCCCCAGTAAATTCTAAGTAACATCAAGGGATGCCATCTTAGATGGAAAATCTTTTTGAAAGATCACTTGGAACATTTCTTAGAGAAATTAACTTTTTTTAAATCACTTTTTAAAACTAAAAATTTAGATAATATTTTGGAAATCATTTCATTTGAAAAGAAACATGAAAAATAGAAAATTAATATTTAATAAATTTTGTGTTCATGATGTAGGGAAACTCTATACATTTCATACGTATTAAAACAAATATTTCATTCATGTTATAGGTAAAACCCAAACTGACATTATTTGGAAAACAATGTTAATATTACTTTATTTTTTTGTAAATTAAAAAATGGTTAAAAGCTTCATTAAAATATCATTTTTATAATGTTAAAAAAATATTTGGAAACATATTTAGAAAACATGGTTTCAGAATAAAAAGGCTTTTCTACCAAAGTGAGAAATAAATATGATTTTTATTAAAAACAATCTTTTGAACTCTTGAGTACAAAAACAGAAGAAAAAAGAAGGGAAAACATATATTATCATGAAATAAACATAGGATAAGAAAATTTCGTAGTTTATTCAGATTTTTATCATAATATTTCATCATCAGATTAATAATCATAAACAATCCTGATAAATGATGAAATTGTATGATAAAACCCCTAACAATTTGGTAAAGTTGAATTATAAGACCCATTAAAGAAAAAAATAAATGAAAATTAAAATATCATGAAAATAAATTATTTAATTATATTACATTTCAATAGGTATATATACAAACCACCTAATATAATATAAGTGCATAACATAACATATGTCTCAACAATGAAAAATTGAGGCAAAAATTCATTACCTTGAGGTTATCTTGACTTTAAAGTGCTAAATAATTATTTATAGTAAATATAAATTTATTATTAGACCATAATAATATATATCATATCATATAATATGTACTTATACCATTTTATTACCATTTTGTTAACAATTCCTTGTTAAAATTACATTTCAGGTAATAACTGCTTCATTTTTAATGTATGTTTTGATTTTTTATTTTCAGACCTATTACTTTGATCATGGTTGAATAATATCAAGAATGTTAAATATGATATAAATATTATATATATTCATTATATATATATATATGTATATATTAATCCATAAAAGTTAGATATGGAAAATAAAATACACCATTTATAGAGATTGTATGTCACACATACGATAGAACGTTGTTTCCATTTTCATGATGTATAATGAAAAATAACAGAAAATAATATATTAAATTTAAAGAATCAATAATATTTCATATATATAACATATATTTATTAAAATTATCCCTTATTATCTTCCATGTAACACGTAAGTGAAAAATGAATCACATCGCTTCGTGATGTGGTAGTCCACCATACACATGATCGATGTTATCATATCTACCATTAAGAAATAAGTATATTTATGTTAAAAATACCATACATATAAATTATATCCATAAATATTTAAAATCATGAAAGGTTTTGATGGAAAACACGCTACATCTGTTCGTGAGGCGGTAGTCCGCTGTAATCACAAGGGACATTATTGTTTCACATTTAAGGGAAAATGAGACCTATATAGGTAATTATCATAGAGTAATAATATATAAATATATAGAATATATCAAGGTTATTATATTATAATTGTTTAATAATATTTGAAGAAGGTGGAGAAATAAATAAACTAAAAACTCTGTTTGAAGAACGTTACCTCTTCATCGGGTAACCTCATTAGTATTACACCAAAATTCTTCCTATGATGGATTTATGATCAAAAGAAGGCTTCTAGGATAATAGGAGGTAATTAAGATAGATATTTTTTTAGTTCATGTCTCATCCAAATATATTTGGAA
Source organism: Viscum album (assembly GCA_963277665.1). Classification (NCBI taxonomy): domain Eukaryota; kingdom Viridiplantae; phylum Streptophyta; class Magnoliopsida; order Santalales; family Viscaceae; genus Viscum; species Viscum album. Next base: position 1,888,406,148 of record OY728165.1, on the reverse strand, counting down.
TTGTGAAGAGGAGAGGAGATTGGGTGGCCTTTTATAAGTGGGGGAGAGGACACACATAGTATTTTTGAAAATAATAAAGTGTACCCACGTTCTTAATATGAATAAAAGATTTAAAATGGGTCACTATAAAACCTTAGAGGTGATATTTTATAAATATTTCTATAAAATATGTGTTGGAAAAGTTTTTGATCATTTTTAATCTTTATCATTTTGGTTTAACCCCCGATAAACCAATTTTAACATTAACAATGATAAATAATTTTTATTGTTTTTACTATTCATTATGGTAAAAAATTATGTTTACATTGATATATAATATCAATTATTATTATTCAACTTATTTAATTTTTTTATGAATTCAACTCATAGATGATTCAATAATTTAATTTCAAATTAAACCCTCATATACGATAAGAAATCATGTTTTTAAAGAGAAAATTTTCCAATGTAGAGAAATTTTTAGTATTAAGATTGAATATGAAATTAATTTTAATTACCTATATTTAATTAATAAATATCTAATTAAACATATTTTACTTTTAAAACTATATTAAAAAAATATTGTTTTTAAATTTTGTAAAAGAAAAACAATTCTTAATAAACACCTGTATTTCTCACTATTCACTAAAAAATACAACTTTTTAGAAAATTATCAAAAATTAACTCCAAGATAATTTTGAAATCTAGATATAAAAAATAAAATCTATTTTTTAAAAATAAATTTTTTAAATTTTTTAAAATATTTTTATTAATTATTCACAGAATGAAATGAAAAAACATTTTTTAACAAAATAGTATTTTCAAAACATATCGACTTTTCTATGTATTAAGTAACTTTTTATCAATATGTTTCCTTTATATAAAACCATTATAGTTGATATTAAAAAATTATTTACTACTATTCATATCTCTTTGTTTAACATTAATTTATAATGGTCATATATAAAAAATAATATTAATAATATATCGTGGTTTGTTAAAACTTAGCTCCACATGTAATGCAAGATAAAATAATTATTGCTTGAAATGAATGCAGTCAAAAAAATTTAATTTATTCTAAAATAATAATAATTCCTAAAACGTAGGTTTTTAAATTTTATCCCCCTTAAAATGAATTTCATCCTCAAAATGTTTCACTCTTATAAATGAAAATGAGTATATTTATGTCTAATTATTTCCCCGGGTTTTCACATATCTTTTTCAGACTGGGGGCTTTACCAAAAAACATTGACTAGGTGAGTAGTCATTTTTTATAGAAGTTTCTCTATACAATCCATAATCTCCACCTATTGTTTCTAATATGAAATATCATTCTCTAGTGGTATGACTTTTGATTTTATTACACATCAAGGATTGGGTAGGTAATTTCTCAAGATAGATAAATAGAACACATTGTGAACTTTAGATAGGGTTGCTAGAGGAACCAACCGATAGACTACCATCCCAATAATATCAATAATTTCAAATGGATTGAAATACCTTGGGATTATTTTCCCTTTCTTCCTAAATCTCATAACCTTATTCGATGGATAAATTCTTAGAAACGCCTTTTCACATTCATAAAATTCTAGATAGAATCAATAGTTTCTAGTATCACTTTTTTATATATATTGTGCCACCTATATGAGTTATTTAATGGATCCAACCTTCTCTATATATTCTCCATCTATCTCATGTCCTAATAGATTTCATTCTTTAACATCATCTAATCATGTTGGAGTTCTACACTTATTTCCATAGAGGTATTCACAATGTGTCAACAGAATTCTCAAGTAAAAACTATTGTTGTATGAACACTCAATAAGAGTAAAGTGTTGATCCCAACCACCTTTAAAATACAGAAAAGAATATCTCAACATATCCTCCAGGGTTTTAATATTTATCTATAACAGACCATATATCTAAGGGTGATTCACAGTGCTGAAAATTAACTATGTATCAAGAGCTTATTATAGACTTTTCTAGAACTTCATGGTAATCCTTAGATCCAAATCAGGCACAATGGTATTTGTTATTCCAAGAAACCATAACAATTTATTAATTTATATTCTATAAAACTAATATTGAGAGAAATATTTTTTGATATTGATTAATTGTGCTAAATTTGTAATGTGGTCAACTATAACCCATATAGCATTATTCCCTTTAAAAATTTTGGGGAGTCAGATAAAAAAAATCTATGGGTTTGTTTTTGTATTTCTATTATGGTGTGGGTAATAGATGTAACATTCCCTTAGAATTTTGTCTCTCATTCTTAAATTTCTGACAAACTAAGCACTGAGATACAAACTCTATGATATATCTCTTTAAAACATCCCACCATACATATTCTTTCCAATATCTATCAATATTCATACTTATATGATGAATAGATAATTAATAAATATGATCTTACTCTAACAACTCCTTAAAATATATAATGGAAGGAACACATAAACTGTTTTGGTACGTTACTATTCTATCATGATCAAGGTTAAACTCCAGACCATTTTTAACCTTCTTTTGTAGCTCTATATCTTTTTTACATGTCTCTTTAATATTCACATGGATATATAGTTGAACATTTAATTGAGAAAGATAAAACTTACCTCCATCCATCAAGATTTCTAGATCCATCATTTGAAAATCTAGAAATATTGAGTCTTTTTTATCCTCTTCCTAGATAAGATATGATAATCCTTTTGACTGACAACATCGACCACCTTGTTCGATTTCCCTATGTGGTAATGTATTGAGTAGTCATAATTTATAATAATCTATAATAATCTTATATAGTGAATATTCAACTCCTTTTATGATAATATACACTTTAAACTATTTTTATCAGTATATATATCAAAATTTTGATTGTAAATATAATTAATCTATATATTTAATGAAACATTTACCATAGAAAAATCCAAATCATGAGTTGGGTAATTTTTTTCATGAACCTTCAATTTTCATGAGGCATAAGATATAACCATGTTAATCTATATAAGAACACATACCAATACCTTCTTGGATGCATGGCTATAGATTTCAAGCCCTTATGCACCATAGGTTAATGTAAGCATAAGTTTGATGACTAATGGTCTCTTTAGTTACTTGAAATTTTCCTCACATTCATCTATATAGAGGAACTTGGATCCCTTATGAGTTAACCTAGTGAGTGGACTAGATAGTCTTGAGAAATTCTCCATAAAACATCAAAAAAATTAATAGAAACAAAGAAATATATGGATCGTAGTCACCGTTGATGGTCTAGGCCATCATTCAACTTCTTCCATCTTTGATGTATGTACCTATATACCCTATCTTGAGCTTATATGGCACAAAAAATGAAACCTTTTTCGTCCAAAATTTACACTTTGTAAATTTTTCATATAGTTTATCCTTCCTTAGGGTATTTAGTATAATTATAAAGTGATATTCATTCACTTCTTTTATCTTTGAATAGATAAAAATATCATCTATAAAGACTACCAAAAACTAGTCAATGTAATATTTAAAGGCTTAATTCCTTTAATCAATAGGAATATCAAGGTAATTTATAAGACCAAATTGAATCACTATAAATTCATAGTTTCCATACCATGTATGGAATGTTGTATTGGGTATATCATCCTTATTGAACCTCAATTGAAGATATCTAGAATTAATGTTAAATTTGGAAAAGTACTAAACTCCATGAAGTTTATCAAATAGGTATCAAATATGGGGTAGAGGTAATTTTTTCTAATCATGATCTTGTTTATCTCCCGACAATCAATGCAGAGTTTGATCTATCCATTTTTTATTATAGAAAAATGAATAGGTTCACCCCATGGTGACACACTTGGACTAATGAATCCCTTGTTAATGTTATCCTGGAGTTAATTTTTCAATTACTATAACTTAATCAGGGCCATTATATAGGGAGAATTTTAAATCGACATTGAACCATGTAAGATTTCTACTGAGAAATAAACTTCACGTTATGGTGGATGTCCAGAAAAATATTTGGGAAAGAAATCGAAAAAATCCAACACAATATTCATATCATCAAATTTTAGTTTCTCCCCAACAATTTAATATCTATAAACCTCTTGAATAGGTATAAAAACCCATACATTGGATCTGATTTACATCCGGGTTTAATATTTATCATGACATTGATAGATGATCATAGATTGGTTGCAAAATCAATTGTGACTTCCCTTCCTCGATAATTAATGTGGGGTTTATATAGAAGAATCCAATCTATTCCTAAGATAACATCATATTCAACCATAGAAAGAATGACAAGATTTGTAGGATTAAAATTTCCACAAGTATCAACTAAAGAGGAATCATATACTTGAGATATGATCATCATTTCATTAAGAGTTTTCATTGAAAATTTTATATCTCAGCATTTGGTTTTTATCATGATACCCATAGAAAATTCTCCACATATGTTAGAATGGGTAGATTTAGATTCATATAAGGAATTAAAAGTTATATAGTGAATGATAGGTGTACCTTTAACTATGTAATTATCATAACCCTCATTAGAAATATAGATCAAATGTGATTTTCTGTTACCCCTCATCTTAAGAAGTTGTTGATGTCGATCATCAACATTATCCTTCGTATTTGGGCACTAGATGGAATAATTCATATACTGTAACATCCCAGGTAAATAAAGAATATGAAATTTTCATATTTATTAATATTTTTAAATAAAATGATAATATTACTTTAAAGGGAATGCTATATTTGATGGCGTACCGAATACGCAACAATGAGTTTTTTTTTGAAATCTTACGTTGCACACTAATAATATAATAATATTATTTTAAATGGAAGTTAACGCCTAGCCATTGTAATTGTGGGAATGAACAGAACTAACTACAAAATTAATATATATGTTTGTTAAATATTTTAACAATTACCCAATAAATGATAGAGGCTTAAAATTCAAATGAATCCAATTTTAAGAATAAATATTCTAATATTCTTTAAAAGGTCGATTAACCGCCTTTTGATGGGAAAACAATTTTAAAAACAATTTTTGTCAATTTTATATGTTATATTTGACAAAATAAAATCCTTCTTTAAAATCAGGACATCAAAATTTACTTTGTGTATTTTTTTTTTATTTTTCCGATAAAGTACATTTTTTAATGAATAGTGAAAATGTTGTATTTTAATTCAAAACCTCATTTTAATCTAATTTATTTATATGGTTATGTTATATTTTTAATTGTGTTTAAAGTGTGGTTGAAATATAATTCCACCATTTAATCCAATGGCGGTCATTGGAATTAATTTCACTTTGAAATTGGACATAAACAAGTGTCAATCTTTTGATAGATATTGTTTCTTAAAAACACGCTATTTGATTTGACAACGAGAATTAATTATAAAATTAATTAATCCAACCTCTATGTTTTGAATTTGGTAAAATTGATTCCATATTTGGAATCATAAGGTCCAAATTATGTAATTAATACTCATTTATTTTGGATATTATGAGTAGTAACGACGATAATTATCTTTAATTATCATGATTAATTAGTAATCTGGTAGTTAAGGGTAATAAAATAATATCATAATAATATAAAATGACCCAAAAATGTGTCCAAATCTTTTTTTTTGAGTCATGGACGACCATGGGAATCTTTTTACCAAACTTGAGGGCCCATGGAGTCACATGGGTGTGATAGTGACATTTATGAATTTATTTTTAAAAAAGAAGAGAAATATAACAATGGTTTGTATATCCTAAGTAAAAGAATTTTAATTTTGTTTAAATAAATGATATATTATCGTATAAATAATAATTGAAAATCTAAAACAATTTCCTACATCATCATATTTTTTTTATAAATTTTAGATGTTAAATAAATAAATTTCTTTATGACACCATGATGTTGTAGTGATTACCTCATTAATGAATTATTTAAATAAAATGAAAAGATAAGGTAAAATATAAGACTTACACTTGTCAAAAACCTATTATATGGGTGGATTTAGAACACTTATCACCTTATACTCAAGATATATCATTGGGGGACCTTTAAAATCCAAAAATAATTTTATGATAAAGTAACATTTCAAGACTTTCCAAAAGTGACCCTCCTCCCTTTTATAAAAGGCTCCCACCTCTCCCCCTTACCCACACCTCTAAATCCCTTGTATCTTCCAAACTCTGCTCATATTATCTCTCCACATCCCTCTATTACTCCTAGAAGCCACACTATGGGCTGAAGTCTTTCCATGGAATCCTTTGGCTCAAACCAAGAAGAGTCACCCGATTTAGAGGTAATGTCTTCTCTCGAGTTTCTTTATTTTATTTTCCTTCTTCACTAACCACTATATTCTTATTATTTGATCCCATAATAACACCAGTATACTCAATATACTACGATTTTGTTATGATAAGGATTCTACCTACACTTACACACACCTCCATCTAATGGTTAAAGAACATATTGTTTCTGTGGGTGGCGAATTACTGTCTCACAAAACAATGATTGTTCAATATTCTTTTAAAACCTCTCATTGTGGACATTATGATGGAACTATATTTATATATGATATATATTATATTTATTTCCTCTTAATGATTCTGTATTTTATATTTAAAATATACCTTTATACTTTTCATGTTGTGCAAATGCGATAATTTCATATGAGGAAGTGTGGACAACCGCCCCCTCAAGAGATATGACTCGTTCATTCCAAACATGTAATTTATAAAAAAAAGTAATTAATGAACTTATTTTACCTATATAACATATATATTATACTGTAATTATAATATATCTATTTTTAATTTAGTTTTAAATTCCATTAATATTACAAACAAATGAAAGTAGCGTTCACGCGTACGTACGACCTACCATCTTCATGAAAGGTACATTTAATTTCTTATCTCCAAACATTATGGAATATTATTGAATACATATATACTAGATATATATGATATTTAAATCATTAAAAACATTTCGGAGATTATGTACTTACAACTACATGGACAATTCTCTTCAAACAAGTTCATTGTTAACTCATGTACTGAACATCGACAAAACGTATGATATGAACTCACATAATTAACTAATTATTATAACATGATAATATGTGATATGAATTTAGAAATAAAATTTAAATGAATTCCTTAAGAAATTTTAATTTGAACAAAGTTTATTATTCAAGAATATAATGAAACGAACAAGACAAGTCGAACTTGAGGTAAGGGATTTCTTATCTCACTTTTAATTCAGTGAGATTTCTATTGTTCACCAATTATTTATTCATGTGGTGTATTGTGTACTGAAATTTGATATATATTATCATGATTCTATTTATATTCATGGTATTCTGTGATTCATTTGGTTCTTATTATCTTTTGGTCATACGACTTGATTGATTACAAGGAGGTAAGGGGTTTTTATCTCACTTTTTATTCCCGTGAGATTCATGATATATTTTCCACTATCTCCTTTGATTGATGTATGTACTACCCATTATTATACTCTTTGTGTAATATAATATCTTTTATGGGTATTTACATTAACATTGTGTATTTCTTCATTCATGGGGTGTTCATTTCGAAAGTTATCCAAATCGGTAAGGGAACCGTTCACCCTCCACTTTTAAAAAAATTATTTTTGTTAGATATTTTAATTTATATATTATTAATGCTGGGATATGTTCTTATATATCCTTATTGATGTAAATTTTATGTCCAAGTGACGAGATACCCTTTTTATCTCTCATCAACTCATTTTCTGAATTTTAATGTGACGCCGTTAGGCTGTTGAATTTCTGTAAGGGAACTTCTTAACCCAATTTCAATTCTTTGGGTTAAACCTGTACATCTTGATTATGTCGTAATATGAATATGTGTAGATGACGTATGATTTTTTTACACTTAATAACCTCTTATATTGGGTGTATTTATATTTGTCACAAAGAATTATGTAATTGATTTATCCTTAATCTAAGGATATCGTCTTTGTACAAGACTTCATCTCAATCTCATTTCATTGAGGCATACTTCAATTTATATACGAAATTCTTTTATTAGTTTTATTGTAAACCCTTTTGAAATTTAATTTCATTCAAAAGGAATATTTTTACATGAAGCGTTTTACTAAATGAAAAAAGGAATGTTTTTGTCTTACGTATGCGGCGACAACGGCTTCTCCACCGCTGTGACCATTATTTGAGTTTCATCTTCCTCTACAAGCCATGAATTTTTTTTAAAAGAAAAATAAATACCATCTTTTACTTTTCTTTTGTTTTGGTATTGAAAATGGTTTTGATAATGTTTTGATTATATCAATGTGTTGTATTGATATCTGGCGATTGAAATGTGGAAATGTTATGTTTCATTTATGCATGTTTTATGTGGTACAATTATGATATGTTTCTTGGGAATTATTTAAGAAGTCGGGTGGTTCTGTGATAAACTAAGGGCGGGTGAGCCTGAGATAGCTCTCCAATGCATTGGGTAACGCGAAGGAGTCAAACGATAAGGTTTCTCTGAAGAGATTTAGGGAATATACTATGATGGGTATTCCAAATATAACCATGAGGGTTACTCCCTATGTAAGGATGTTATGAATGCCTGAAGTTACCTTCAAGTCTTATGATTTCTATGAGTTATTCATAAATCTTATTATTTTATGAGGTATGTTAAAAATCTTATGTTATGTATATATTGATGATCTAATATTTTATTTCTTTGTGTATCCCTTACTGATCTTTTTATGCTCATCCCATGTTTTTGAAATGTTTTTCACAAGACATAAAGTGGAATAGGGTCAATGATGGGATCAAGAAAATTTCATGCTATCTAAAACATGGAACTAGACATGACTCTTTTGTTCAAGATTTTTTATTTTGTGAAAAAAAGGAAACTGAGTAGATGTGTCTACTTTGTAATCATTGACATGTAATAGTTATGTCTTAATTCTCTAAAACTCTAAACTTGAAAAGATCCTCAATGTCAATTATTCATTTAATTCATGATTATGTAATTTTTTAAGGTTGGGTCCTTATAGTTGGTATCTGAGGCTGGTTTAGATAACTTTAGAGGTTAGGGTATTCTTTAAGCACAAGTGACATTACTATAATGGTTAGGATTTTATAAAGAGTCATATTTATTTTTATAAAGTGAATGAGTTTAAGATAACATGAATAAGTATATCTTATTATTTACCCTCCTCATAAGATATTATATGATGATTTTACTGATATAATCACACTGACCTTCTTGGTTTTAGTAAATGTATGGATCTTGCAGGAACCAAAGTAATAGTGGATGTGAAGAAAACTGTTATGGTTTTCCGAACGAACAACTGAATGATATGGGAGCTGCAATGAGAACTCTTGTGGTTATTCTCAACAAAATATCTGGAGTCATGATTGACCACCTGAACCTTAGTGATTTTTATAAGGCGTAAAATATGTGATAAACAAATCCCTACAGATGTTCGGGTAATATTCATAAACGTAATACTGTTCAAAAACCTATGTGTCAAAGATGTGGAAAGAAACACATAGGAAAATGTTTCAAAGGGACAGAAAGATGCTATAGATTTGGAAATGAAAGTCATAAAGCAAGAACCTGCCATGGAAAAAGGAATCATCTAGTTGACTCTAGGAAAGGGAATGAAGTTATTTCTGAAGGATAAATTTAATGTTTTAAATGTGGTGTTCATGATCATTATGAAAACACATGTCCTATGAAGAAGTTTCGGGAATGGGATCACAAGGATCGTACAAATATTTGTTTACCAATACCTAATGCCATTCCGATTGAGGATGAAGAAACTGACAATGACCAATTAAAGGTATGGATTATTTATTAACATATGTTTTCCTATTATTGAAATCTTAGGATATGAGTCATGATTTTTTTTGTAGGAAAGTAGTATTTCAGAATAAGTTGGAATGGAATGGTTAATGGATCATGAATAATGTTGAATGAGTAAGAAGTCAAAATATAAGGGATTCAAGAGTTATGGTAGATTTTAGGATGGTGAAATTCTTAAAAGTATTAAGGCTATTTTGATGATGAGATTAAATTAGAAGACTTTTTATTGTATGTGTAACCCTGATGTTTGATATATGAAATTTTTATTCAAGGAATAGTTGTATTTTCTTTTGTGGATATAGTTATAAAGAAACATTTTGGTTTATATGATCCTTGAATTTGAGGTAATTACCGATTAATACATTTTGGGATGAAAACCGAAAGTTATTAGTTTACATTTGCGGTTAAAATATATTATGGTTATTTTTGATGAATTTATCTCTTTTTGGGAATGTTATAAGATTATGTAGTTTTTGAAAAGGGTCAATGCGCAAACCGTGTGACAACCTGTCGCGTCAGACGAAGTAGTGGTATTCGAACCAATAACCAAAGTGCGACTGGTATTTATCGCCTACCACTAGACTACGTGAAGTCCCTAGTTAGTATGACCAATTATTTTTAGTTAGATGATCTTATGAATCAGTAATAAGTTGATTTTGGTAAATGATTAACCTATCATGGAGGATATTTTATTAGGTTAATTACTTTTTAGTATGAGACTTTAAGAGTAACTAATGTTATTTGGAGATAAATGTTAAGATTTACCTTGGAAGACTATGCGATTAAATCCTTCAGAGATTTGGGTTTCAATCTTAGTTTGTATTACATAGAATAATTTTATAGATAGATGTTTATTTAATGGTCTTTATTGAACCTTGGGTTCTTATTGTTGAATTTTAGATATTAAGAGTAGTATTTATTTTTATAAAGGATTATCCTTTTGAGGATTATCAGATCTTGTACTAAAAATTTTGGTTCTGGTTAAGGTCTAAAGACATGGAAAATATATAGTTCATTTTTTTGGATTAGGTGATTTTCTAGATGTTGATTATAGCGCTCTTAATGTGAACAAGTCATCCTGAATATTCATTGTTTGGAGAAAATATGAGTTTTTGTAAGAAATCTAGTAAGATAAGAAAGTGTACATGACAAGTAAGTATGTTTCCTTATGATTTAGTTAAGCTCATAAATAAATTCCTCAATGAAAAGTAACATAAAATAAAAATGTTGTCTGTTAACTTGTCCTACTAGGGAATCAAATACCTTTTAACCCATCACAAGTATTTGATTTTATGGTGGTTAACTTTCTCCTAGACATATTTTCTATCACTCTCTATCAGAACATGATGGGTTTTTTTCTCCTCCATACCCATGATTTCATGGAATCCTAGTATCTTTTGTCTCAGGTGACCTTTTTACTTTTCTTTCTTTCTTTTAAATTTATAGTTTAATTTACTCCTCTTCCAATGTGTGGTTTTCAATAAAGTTTCCGAGCCCAATTTTAAAATTGCGAGGACGCAATTCCAAAAAGGGGGGAAGGATGTAACATCCAGGGTAAATAAAGAATATTACTTTTTCATATTTATTAATATTTGTGAATAAAATGTTAATATTACTTTAAACGGAATGCTATGTACAATGGCGTACCCAATACACAACAATGAGTTTCTTTGAAATCTTACGTTGCACACTAATAAAATAATAATAATATTTTTAATGGTAGTTAATGAATGGACATTGTAATGGTGGGAATGAACATAACTAACTACAAAATGATTATATATGTTTGTTAAATATTTTAACAATTACCCAATAAATGATAGAGGCTTAAAATGTGAATGAATCTAATTTTAAGAATAAATATTCTAATATTCTTTAAAAGGTTGATTAACCGCCTTTTGATGGAGAACCATTTTTAAAAATACTTTTTTTCAATTTTATATGTTATATTTGACAAATTAAAATCCTTCTTTATAGTTGGGACATCAAAATTTACTCTGTGTAATTTTTTGTTATTTTTCCGATAAAGTTCATTTTTTAATGAATAGTGAAAATGCTGTATTTTAATTCAAAACCTCCTTTTAATATAATTAATTTATATGGATATATTTTCTTTTTAATTAGGTTTAAAGTGTGGTTAAATTATATTTTTACCATTTAATACAATGGTGGTCGTTGGAATTAATTTCACTTTGAAATTGGACATAAACAAGTGTCAATCTTTTGATAGATATTGTTTCTTAAAAAACGCTATTTGTTTTGACAGTGGGAATTAATTATAAAATTAATTAATGAAACCTCTATGTTTTGAATTTGGTAAAATGGATTACATTTTTGGATTCAGAAGGTCCAAATTATGTAATTAAGACTCTTTTGTTTTGGACATTATGAATAGTAACAACGGTAATTATCTTTAATTATCGTGATTAATTAGTAATCATGTAGTTAAGGGTAATAAAATAATATCATAATAATATAAAATGACCCCAACATGTGTCCAAATCCTCTTTTTTGAGTCATGGACGACCATGGGAAGCTCTTTACCAAACTTGAGGCCCCATGATGTCACATGGGTGTGATAGTGACAATTATGACTTTATTTTTAAAAAAGAAGAGAAATATAAAAACGATTTTTAGATCCTAAGTAAAACAATATTAATTTTGTTTACATAAATGATATCTTATACTGTAAATATTCATTGTAAATATAAAAATATTTCCTACATCATCGTATTTTTTTATAATTTTTAGACATTAAATAAATAAATTGCTTTATGACACCATGATGATGTAGTGATTACCTCATTAATGAACGATTTAAATAAAATGAAAAGATAAGGTAAAATATAAGACTTACACTTGTAAAAAAACTATTGGATGGGTGGATTTATAACCCTTATCACCTTATCCTCAAAATATATCATTGTGGGACCTTTAAAATCCGAGAATCATTTTATAATAAAGTAACATTTCAAGACTTTCCAAAAGTGACCCTCCTCCCTCTTATAAAAGGCCACCACCTCTACCACCTTACCCACACCTCTCAAACCCTTGGAGCGTCAAACAAATGCTCATATTATCTTTCAACATCCATCTATTAATCCTAGAATCCTCACTTTGGGCAAAAGGATTTCCAAGGAAGCCTTTAGCTCAAACCAAAAAGAGTTACCCGATTTAGAGGTAATGTCTTCTCTCGAGTTTCTTTCTTTTATTTTCCTTATTCACTCACCAATATCTTCTTATTATTTGATCCCATAATAACACCAGTATAATAAATATACTATGATGTTTTTATGTTAATTATTCTACCTACACTTACACACACCTTTGTCTAATGGTTAAAGAACATATTGTTTTTGTGAGTGGCGAATTACTGCATCACAAAATGATGATTGTTCAATCTTCTTTTAACACATATCATGGTGTCCATTATGATGGAACTATATTTATATGTGATATATATTATATTTATGTTCTATCAATGCTTTAGTATTTTATATTTAAAACATACCTTTAGGCTTTTCATGTTGTGCAAATGCGATAATTTCATATGAGGAATTGTGGACAACCGCCCCCTCAAGTAATATGACTCGTTCATGCCAAACATGGAATTTATAAAGAATTTAATTAATGAACTTATGTTACCTAAATAAAATGTATATTGTACTGGAATTATAATATATTTATGTCTAATTTAGTTTTAAAGTCCATTAATATGACAAAAAAATGAAAGAAGCGTTAATGCGTATGTACGGCCTACCATCCCCATGAACGGTACATTTCATTTATTATCTTTAAACATTATGGAATATTATTAAATACATATATACTGGATTTATATGATATTTAAATCATGAACACCATTCTGGAGATGATGTACTTATAACTACATGGACAATTCTCTTCAAACAAGTTCATTGTTGACTCGTGTACCGAAAATCGACAAAACGTATGATATGAACTCACATAATTACCTAATTATTATAACATGATAATATGTGATATGAATTTAATAATAAAATTTAAAGGAAGTAATTAAAAAATTATAAATTTACCAAACTTTATTATTTAGGAATATAAAGAAACGAACAAGACAAGTCTTTCATGACCCGTCCTCGGGGCCCGTGCCGTGACTACCCCAAGCCCGCCTTCCATAGGCCAGGGGCTGGCGACCAACACCAAGGTGTAAATCCCTGTAAAAAGGGAAGGAATTTCCTTTGTAATGTAAAAAAACACCATAGATCAAGAAAGTAGTAGAATTAACACTAAGTAAAAACTGAGTACAACAGTAAGTGCGGAAAAGTAAGTGGGCCAGTATACAAACCCAAACTGAAAGTAAAATACAACTGGAAGGGAATAGAGCAACTGAAAAGTAAAGCCACAACGTCGACCCACCCACTGGAAGTCCCACCTGAAGGGTGAGTACAGATAGCCTCCACAGTTCCTCGAGTCCAACCGTTCGCTCTGAGTATATCCCGCCCAGTGGTCCACCTCCAGGTACCATCCGGCTCCGCAAGTCTCAACCACGATTAGCGTTGTCCATTGTCTGCAACCAACACAACATAGTGCAGGCATAGCCCATGCAGGGGTGAGTATAATCTACTCAGTAGGGACCCCGAGACCCCCGAAGGTCTCCCAGAATCCACAAAGGATAATCCACAAAGGAAAGATGCAATCACGAAGTAACATCCGACACTGCTTAGGTATATGCCCATACATATACCTAAGTCATCAATTCCAGTACGCTCCAACCTCCGAGCCCAAGTACAACCCAGACCACATGGGAAAACACAAACCAATCCACACAGGAAAGAAAAACGTAATCCACACAGGATAACACAACACAATCCACAATGGAAAGAAAAACAGGATTCAGCTCACACAGGTATACTTCTTCGTATGATGATAGAGATGATCAGATGCAACCACTGATTCATCTAAGTCGTCGGACCCACAAAGGATTGATAGGTACTAACCCCCTAAATGACCCACAAAGTATTGATAGGTAACTAACCCCCGCAAAGACCCACACAGGATCGATAGATAACTAACCCCCGCAAAGACTCACATAGGATCGGATCCACACAGGATCTGTAGGCGTTGGCTCACACAGAACCGTTGAGCACTGACTCACACAGGATCAGACCCACACAGGATCGGTAGCACTGATCCACATAGGATCGCTGAGTCCTGTATTCGTCGCCATCGAATCCACTGAGGATCTCTGTACATTCGTCGTCGTCGTCACAGTCGCAAATGCAGCGAGCTCTAGGGTTCCCGCACATAGAAAGCTCGTTCGGGAGGGTCCGCTCCACGAGCCGAGAGGCTGATACATCAAATGAAACAAAGTTTGGAGTTTATGTATCCAAAAGTTCCGTATTGTTAACAGGAATTCAGCGTCACAGACGGCATGTCAATCGGATGCCCGGTCCGGAAGTTATTGGCTTTTTCGTCCCAGGGGCCCGGTTGGTTTTTAAGTTAAAACCAATCCCGACCTTACTCCACCTATGTCCAATCCTCGGGCGGAGTAAGCCAGAAGATCCTTCTCACTAAGAGGAATCCAAAAAAGACGACGGCACGTCAATCGGACGTCCAGAGCTCAAGTGATGAGCATTTCCGCTCCGAGGGCCCGGTTGGTTTCGTGTACGAACCAACTCGGCCGAACCCAAAGTATTTCGAAACCTTGAGTGCGATATACCGAAACGACCATCTCGATTCAAGGCTCGCATCTCAACTGACGGTCCATCGATCAGAGGCACGTAGATCAAGTTATTGGCGACCGACCGGAAGAGGTTCGGTATTGAGGGGTTCAGGCCCGGTTCGACCCGGCCCGATACCCCCAGGGTCGGCCCGAACCGGGTCGACCCGAACCGGGTCCGGGTCTGACCCGCCTGGGTGCTGCCCATCCCGGCTGGCGTGGCCCGGCCTGGCCGGTGCGGCACGGCGCGGCCCGACCTGGCGGACCGGCCAGGCAGCCGGCCCGACCTGGGCGTGGCGCGTTGGGTGCGCTGGCCAGGAGCTCGGCCAAACGGCCGAGCCGTTTGAGGGGGGGGGGGGGCGCCTGCCCCTTGTCTTTTGTAACCGCGACCCCCATAATGGGGGGGGGGGCACTTGAGCTGGCCACCGGGGGTTTGTAACCCCCAGATTCTCCCCAGTCTGGCCGGCCCGCCCTGGCCAGCCAGCTGTTGCCGCCACGGGACAGGCAAGGCCGGTCCCCCTTGCTCCGAAGCCGGCGGCCCGGAACCGTCCACGGCCCCACTCTGGCCACGGTGTCTTCGGGTTTTTCTGGCACGGCGCGACGGCGCTGTGCATCTTTGTCGCTCGTCCCTGCGCGGTGCGACCGCACCGCGTCGCTTCCCTTCGAACCGCAACCACAAATAATAAAAAGGGAGGAGGGTCGACCGTGTTTCTGTGGTCTAGCCCCCTCCCGTTAAAGGATATCAAGTGGTTCCAAAGAACGAGGATAGACGACGAAGAAAATAGCGGAAGTAATCATGAAATAAAAATGAATAAAACTCGTACCTCGTCAAACAAGTTGGGTGAGGATTCATCACGGAGATAACCGTCATGGAGGGAGACGTCGCGGAAGGAGACATCGCGGAAGGAGATGTCGACCTCCGAGGAATCCGGCATTCTTCGCATTCTTCGCGTTCTTCGTGTTCTTCGACGAAGAAGATGAAGATATTCAAGCCTCCCTTAGATTTTCTCCCAAAGCTCTCAAGCAACAAGCCTCCAACCGAAAATAAAATAAGTACCACACTTATTTTATTAACTCAACTTAAGTTTAAAATTCAAAATTTGAATTTAATCCACACAATTATTTAACTCAAGTTTTCAAATTAAATGAAGGGTTATGGAAGGTTAGGGAAGGTGAAGGGGTAGGGTTTGTGTGGGCCCCACCACCCTCATAACCTCCAAATGGAAGTTGGGTGGTTTCACCCAACTTCCACCCAAAGCTTTAAACCACTTAGAGTAAAATAAAATTGATGCTTAATTTTATTTTACCTTCCACAAAAATTTAACAACTTCTCTCGTGTAAATGAAACTCTGGAAAAGGTGTTCCTAAGAAAATATCGGCGCTGCGATTCCATCGGTGCCCTCAGAATTTGATTCCGAGCATCGGTTCAAGAGTTAGAAATTCCCGCTCGTTCGTTCACTGAACGTACCCGAGCTAAACTTCGGATAGAAATTCCGGGCACACCGGGCCTCGGAATCAAGTGCCATTAGAAACTGCGTTCTTGTAAAATCCAAAAGAAAATTAAGACAAAAATTTCCTTGAATTTTACGGGTCTTTACATTACTCCCACCTCAGGGATTTACGTCCCCGTAAAGATACATTGAAAACTAGGGAAACAAAAGTGGGTACTGAGCACGCATCTCAGCCTCCTGCTCCCAAGTCCTCTCGTGGAGATTCCTGTGCTGCCATCTGATGCACACTAGAGGAATCGACCATCCACATAGGACCCACTCCTGTCGATCCTCGATCTCCACTGGGACCTTCGTAAAAGTCGCCCCATCATCAATGTCCAGCTCCCCATGGTCAATGATATGCGTCGGGTCATGCACGTATCTCCTCAGCTGAGATACGTGGAAGACGTCGTGCACCCGGTGCAACAGAGGTGGTAGAGCCAGGCGATAAGCCACCTCGCCAATCCTGCTGAGAACCTGGAACAATCCGATGAAGTGTGGATACAACTTTCCGCCTCGGCCAAATCTCCGTAATCCACGTTGAAGTGAGACCCACAAGAAGACGTGGTCACCATCCTTGAACTCCAGCGGCCTCCGCCTCATATCAGCAGAAGACTTCTGCCGGCTCTGAGCTGTCCTCATCCACTCTTGGATGACCTGGACCTTCTCCGTCATGGCCTGGACCATCTCCGGTCCCACAAGTGCTGACTCCCCAGGGTCTTTCCAGCACAACAGTGATATGCAAGGTCGACCATACAACACCTCGTATGGTGCCATCCCGATGGTGGAGTGGTAGCTGTTGTTGTATGGGAACTCCACCAAGGGTAGGTTTTCCTCCCAACTGTAACCAAAGTCGAGGACACATGTGCGGAGCATGTCCTCGAGAGTCTGAATGGTCCTCTCCGTCTGACCATCCTTCTGAGGGTGAAAGGCGGTGCTCAAACATAAGTGTGTCCCGAACGCCTCTTGCAACCCCTTCCAAAGCCAGGAAGTAAAGCAAGCATCTCAATCGGAGGCGATAGATGATGGCACAACATGGAGCCTCACAATCTCTTGAACGTAGAGACGTCCCAAGATCTCCACTGAGCCCTGCTCTTTGATGGGTAAGAAGTGAGCTGACTTGGTGAGTCGGTCGACAATAACCCAAATGGAGTCGTGACCTCTGGAAGTGCATGGAAGTCCAGTCACGAAGTCCATAGATATGCCGTCCCACTTCCACTCCGGGAACTCCAATGGCTGCACCAAGCCTGCTGGTACCTGATGCTATGCCTTCACCTGCTGGCAGGTGAGGCATCGAGAAACGAACTCCGCCACAGCCTTCTTCATGCCCGGCCACCAGTGCTGTCGTCTAGGATCCTAGTATATCTTCGCCACTCCAGGATTTCCGCCAAAGGAGAAGTGTGAAACTCTCTCAGCACCTCCTCCCGTAAAGCAACTGGTACCAAGGTACGTCCTCTGAAAATGACGTTGTGCTATCCTCCTAAGGAGAAACCATCAGGTGCCTGTCCTGAGGATATCTTTGCACGCCGCGTCTCATAGTCGGCGTCCCCACATTGTGCCTCTCTGACCCGCTGTAGTAGTAGAGGAGTGATTGTGAGTGACTGAAGGAAAGATTCTCAATCTCTATCCACAAAGGATATCCGCAAAGCGGCTAGCTGCTTTGTCGCCTCCCCAAGTAGCTGATTGCCCGTCCTCCTGCTGAGAGCATCAACTACCACGTTCCCCTTCCCAGGAGTATAGACTATCTCAAAGTCATAGTCATGGAGGAACTCAAGCCATCGTAGTTGTCTCAGATTCAGGTCCTTCTGAGAGAAGATGTACCTGAGACTCTGATGGTCAGAATAAACTATAAAGCGCTCGCCCATCAGATAGTGTCGCCACATCTTCAGAGCGAAGAATACTGGTTCTAACTCCAGGTCATGGGTAGCGTAGTTCTCCTCATGAGACCTCAACTGACGTGATCCATAGGAGATCACTGCCCGCTCCTGCATCAGGACACATCCGAGTCCGGTCCCTGATGCATCGCGGTAGACTACGTACCCTACTCCCTCCTCCGGCAACCTCAAGATAGGTGCACTGGTCAATTTCTGTCTCAGCTCCTGGAAGCTATGCTGACATATGTCTGACCACACAAAGGGTTTCCCCTTCTTCGTCAAAGCTGAGAGTGGTTCCGCAACTCTGGAGAAGTCTGGTACAAATCTCTGATAGTATCCAGCTAGACCCAAGAAGCTCCGCACCTCAGTCACACTCCTGGGTGGCTCCCAAGCTAGCACTGCCTCGATATTCGCAGGATCCACCGCAACACCCACCTTAGAGATGACATGCCCCAAGAAGTGGACCTTGCGTATCCAGAACTGACACTTCGAGAACTTACCATATAGCTGGTGCTCTCGGAGTGTGTCTAGTACAACTCGGAAGTGGTAGGCATGCTCCTCCTCAGTGGTCGAGTAAATCAAAATGTCGTCGATGAAGACCAAGAAAAATCGATAGAGGTATTGCTGAAATATCCTGTTCATAAGGGCCATGAACATTGCTGGAGCATTGGTTACGCTGAATGGCATAACCAAGAACTCATAGTGGCCATACCGACACCTGAAGGCCGTCTTCTGTACGTCCTCGTCCCGAACTCTGAGCTGATGATATCCTGACCTGAGGTCTATCTTTGAGAACTACCGTGATCCCTTGAGTTGATCGAAGAGGTCATCAATCCTCGATAGCAGATACTTGTTTCTTACTGTCACTTGGTTCAGACGATGATAGTCGACACAAAGTCGCAAGCTCCCGTCCGGCTTCTTGGTGAAAAAAATCGGGGAAACCCAGGGTGAAACACTGGTTCAGATGAATCCCTTTCCCTACAAGTCCTCCAACTGTATCCATATCTCTTGAAGCTTAGCGGGGGACATCTGATACGCTGGAGTCAATATCGGGGCTGTCCCGGGGTATAGGTCAATATAAAAGTCTACCTCTCTGCGAGGAGGTAGCCCTGGGATGTCGTTGGGGAAAACGTCCGCATACAGATCCACCACTGCAGGAAAACCAGGACTCCGCACGTCCACTACTCCTAGGATGAGGCTATCCAACTGATGAGTGATGAGCTATCCTCTCCTCTACGAGGGTCCATCATGTGCTGGAAAGGCTCCCTTCTCGCCGGTGAAGGTGAACCTACTCCCGTTGGTGCGTACACATCACACCTTGCGCCTAATCAGTCGATCTGATCATGAACTATAGATAACCAATCCATGCCCACGATGACGTCGTAAGGTCTCGATGCCACTACAAGAATATCCCAGCCGAATCTCTCGCCTCCTAGAGTAAGCTCACACTGCCGACACCAGTGCGTAATCGTCGAGTCTGCTCCCGTAGGAGTCTCTAGCCATAAGGATTGAGCCAACAGCTCTGTCGGAATCTCAGATCTCCGAACAAGGGCAGCGACTATGAAATAATGACTCGCTCATGTGTCTATAAGAACTCCAGCAAGGGTGAAATAGACACAGATAGTACCTCGAATCATCTTGGGCACACCGTGGTCATAGGCCTCCGCTGCCTGGAGATGTGCCTGTCTCTGCCCGCCAGCTCCCTATGGTCGGGGTGGACCTCCTAGTGGTGGTGGTGGTAGGGCCTCAAAGCGTCGCCCACCACCTGCTGCTCGGCCAGCTTTTATGCCTCGTCTGCCTGATCCCTGCGGACCACCACGGTCAAACCTCTACCTTTTCCTGGGTGGTCCCTCAACCGTCTACTGCTCCTCTGCACGGCGGGTCGAGCAGTCACGAGCCATGTGGCCTTGCCCGCCGCATGCGTAGCACTGTCTGCCTCTCGAAAGACTGGCTCCGCGCTGAGTGCCCCACACTGCTGAGCCAGTGTCCTAAGGTCCTCTTCCTGAGGGTCTGGTCTGCCTGGACCCATGAGTCATCAGTCGACTACCTGCTGCAGAAGACTCTGCTACATGCCGCCCTGCGGTGGGTCTCACCGCTGGTGTAGACTCAGCAAGAAAGATCTCGATCAAAATGGATTGCTCCAGTAGTCCTTCATGAGTCAGAATGCTGAGGGAGATTAGCGATGCCATGATCTCCTGTCTCAATCCATTCTCAAAGGTCCGGGCCTGGAAGAATGGGTCCCGTACCATGTCTGTCGAGTAGCACGAGAGATCGGTAAATCTCGTCGAGTACTGGGCGACCGTTAAGCTGCCCTGCCGCAGCTGTAGAAGCTCCTGGATGTGTACCGCACGGAGGGTGGCTGGGACGAACTCCCAGTGGAAGAGGCTCTCAAAGTCCATCCAGTGGAGAGATGCCTCGTCATTCACCTGGAGCATCAAGCTTCACCATCTGCCTGCTGCCGCGTGTAGTAGGCTCGCTGCGAGGATCACCATGAGGTCTGCTGGTGTCCTCACTAACCTGAAAACCCGTACCACTGCCTCCAGCCTGTCCTCGGCTGCCTGGGGGTCCATCTCGCTGCGAAACCTGGGTGGTCGCTGGCACTGAAACTCGTACAGTGCACTAAGGTGACGTGCATCGTCAGCGGTTGGGACTGGTAGCGTCGGTGGCTCGGCGGGTAAAGGTACCACCGGTACCTCTACTGTCAAAGGGCCTTGTACCGAGGCCTCGTCGCTCGGTGGGATGTCATCACGCACAACTCTCGGAACCCTAGCTGGCTGCCGTCGTGGGGCCATCCTGAAAAGAAACAGGTGCACCACGGTCAAACAGTATACCTGGTGAGGTGACATAAAGTAATCACAAAGAAAACTTGAAACACACATGCAATCAATGTTTTCGTGCATTAAGTCGGAAATCAGAAGTCAGGGTCCTCGCGTACAAATATGTCGGCCGCCGCACCAACACTGGTCTCCCTGGACTGATAACCACACCCAATACTCTTAAAACTATTGCTTCACATAGAAAAATATCAGAGTCCTGAGTTCTGCGGTAGAACCGAACTCCTCTGATACAAGTCTGTCATGACCCGTCCTCGGGGCCCATGCCGTGACTACCCCATGCCCACCTTCCATAGGCCAGGGGCTGATGACTAGCACCAAGGCGTAAATCCCAGTAAAAAGGGAAGGCATTGCCTTTGTAAAGTAAACAAACACCACAGAGCAAGCAAGTAGTAGAAGTAAACACTAAGTAAAAACTGAGTACAACAGTAAGTGCGGAAAAATAAGTGGGCCAGTATACAAACCCAAACTGAAAGTAAAACACAACTGGAAGGGAAAACATCAACTGAAAAGTAAAGCCACAACGTCGAGCTGCCCACTGGAATTCCCACATGAAGGGTGAGTACAGATAGCCTCCACAGTTCCTCGGGTCCAACCATTCGCTCTGAGTATATCCCGCCCAGTGGTCCACCTCCAGGTACTGTCCTGCTCCGCAAGTCTCAAATACGATCAGCGCTATCCGTCGTCTGCAACCAACACAACGTAGTGCGGGCATAGCCCATGCATGGGTGAGTATAAGCTACTCAGTAGGGACCCTAAGACCCCTGAAGGTCTCCCAGAATCCACAAAGTATAATCCAAAAAGGAAATATGCAATCATGAAGTAACATCCGACACTGCTTAGGTATATGCCCATACATATACCTAAGTCATCAATTCCAGTACGCTCCATCCTCCGAGCCCAAGTACAACCCAGTCCACACGGGAAAACACAACCCAATACAAACAGAAAAGCAAAACGTAATCCACACAGGATAGCTCAACACAATCCACAAAGGAAAGAAAAACAGGATTCACCTCACACAGGTATACTTCTTCGTATGACGATAGAGATGATCAGATGCAACCACTGATTCATCTAATCCCTCAGAACCACAAAGGATCGTTAGGTACTAACCCCCAAAATGACCCACAAAGGATCGAAAGGTAACTAACCCCCGCAATGACCCACACAGGATCAATAGGTAACTAACCCCCGTAAAGACCCACACAGGATCAGAACCACACAAGATCTATAGGCGCTGGCTCACACAAAACCGCTGAACACTGACCCACACAGGATCGGACCCACACAGGATCGGTAGCACTGATCCACGTAGGATCGCTAAGTGCTGTAGTCATCGCCATTGAATCCACTGAGGATCTATGTACAGTCGTCCTCGTCGTCACAATCACAAACGCAGCCAGCTCTAGGGTTCTCGCACATAACAAGCTTGTTCGGGAGGGTCCACTCCATGAGCTGAGAGGCTGATACATCAACTGATACAATGTATGGAGTTGATGTATCCAAAAGTTCCATATCGTCAACAGGAACTCATTGTCACAGACGGCGCTTCAATCGGACACCCGGTCTGGAAGTTATTGGCTTTTTCGTCCCAGGGGCCCGGTTGGGTTTTAAGTCAAACCAACCAGACCATACTCCACCTGTGTCTAAACCTTGGTCGGAGTAAGCCAAAATATCTTTCTCAATAAGAGGAATCAAACAAAGTTGACGACACGTTAATCGGACGTCCGGAGCTCAAGTTATGAGCATTTCCGCTCCGAGGGCCTGGTTGGTTTCATGTACGAACCAACTCGGCCGATCCCAAAGTATTCTAAAACCTCAAGTGTGATATACCGAAATGACCGTCTTAATCCAAGGATTGCATCGCAACTGACGGTGCATCGATCGGAGTCCCGTAGCTCAATTTATGGGAGACCGACCGGAAGAGGTTTGGTATTGAGGGGTTCGGGCCCGGTCCGACCTGGCCCGATACCCCCAGGGTCGGCCCCGAACGAGGTCGACCCGAACCGGGTCCGGGTCCGGCCTGGCCGGCGCGGCCCGGCCTGGGCGCGGTGCGCTAGCCAAGATCTCGGCCAAACGGTCGAGACGTTTGAGGGGAGGGGGAGTCTTTTGTAACCGGGGCCCCCATAATGGGGGGGCTGCTTGAGCTGGCCGTCGGGGGTTTGTAACCCCCGGCTTCTCCCCTGTCTGGCCGGCTGGCTGTTGCCGCCACAGGACTGGCAAGGCCGGTCCCCCTTGCTTCGACGCCAACAGCTTGGAACTGGCCGCCGATCTCTCAGCTCTGCAGCTGACCGGAACCGGCCGCGGCCTTGGTTCGTCCGGCACGGCGCAACGGCGCCACGCCCCTCCACCACGGCCCCGCTCCGGCCACGGTGTCTTCGGGTTTTTCTGGCGCGACGCGACGGCTCCGCGTCTTTGTTCATCTTTCAAATGTGCAATGTGATGGCGCCGTGCATCTTTGTCGCTCATCCCCGCGTGGTGCGACCGCACCGTGTCACTTCCCTTCGAACCGAAACCACAAATAATAAAAAGGGAGGAGGGTCGGCCATGTTTGTGCAGTCTGGCCCCCTCCCGTTAAATGATATCAAGTGGTTCCAAAGAACGAGGATAGATGATAATGAAAACAATAGAAGTAATCACGAAATAAAAATGCATAAAACCCCTACCTCGTCGAACAAGTTGGGTGAGGATTCGTCGCGGAGATAACCATCACGGAGGGAGACGTCGCAGAAGGAGACGTCGCAGAAGGAGACGTCAACCTCCGAGGAATCCGGCGTTCTTCGCGTTCTTCGCGTTCTTCGCGTTCTTCGATGAAGAAGATGAAGATATTCAATCCTCCCTTAGCTTTTCTCCCAAATCTCTCAAGCAACAAGCCTCCAACCCAAAATAAAATAAGTACCTCACTTATTTTATTAACACAACTTAAGTTTGAAATTCAAAAGTTGAATTTAATCCACACAATTAATTAACTCAAGTTTTAAAATTAAATGAAGGTTTATGGAAGGTTAGTGAAGGTGAAGGGGTAGGGTTAGTGTGGGCCCCACCACCCTCATAACCTCCAAATGGAAGTTGGGCGGTTTCCCCCAACTTCCACCCAAAGCATTAAACCACTTAGAGTAAAATAAAACTGATGATTAATTTTATTTTACCTTCCACAAAAATTTAACAACTTCTCTCGTGTAAACGAAACTCTGGAAAATGTGTTCTTAAGCAAATACCGGGGCTGCTATTCCAACAGTGCCCTCGGAATTCGATTCCGAGCACCGGTTCAAGAGTTAGAATTTCCCACTCATTCGTTCACTGAACGTACCCAAGCTAAACTTCGGATAAAAATTCCAGGCACACCGGGCCTCAGAATCAAGTGCCGTCAGAAACTGCGTTCTTGTAAAATACCAAATAAAATTAAGAAAAAAATTTCCTTGAATTTTACGGGTCTTTACAAAGTCGGATTTGAGGTAAGGGATTTCTTATCTCACTTCTAATTCCGTGATATTTCCACTGTTCACCAATTATTTATTGCATGTGGTGTATTGTGTACTGAAATTTGATATATATTATCATGATTCTATTTATATTCATGGTATCATGTGATTCATTTGGTTCTTATTATCTTTTGGTCATATGAATTGATTGATTACAACGAGGTAAAGGGTTTTTATCTCAATTTTTATTCCTGTGAGATTCATGCTATATTTTCCACCATCTCCTTTGAGTGGTGTATGTACTGCCCATTATTCTACTCTTTGTGTAATATAATTTTGTTTATGGTTATTTACATCAACATTTTATAGTCCTTCTTTCATGGGGTGTTCATTTTGAATGTTACCCAAATCAGTAAGGTAACGTTTCACCCTCCTCTTTTAAAAGACTTCTTTTTGTTAGGTATTTTAATTTACATCTTCTTAATGTTGGGATATGTTCTTATATATCATTATTGCTGTAAATTCTATGTCCAAGTTATGAGATACCCTTTTTATCTCTCATCAACTCATTTTCTGAAATTTAAAGTGACACCATTAGGATGTTGAATTTCTCTAAGGGAGTATCAAAACCCAATTTCAATTCATTGGGTTAAACTTATACTTCTTGATTATGTCGTACTATGAATATGTGTGGATGACCTTAGATTGTTTTACACTTAATATCCACTTATATTGGGTGTATTTATATTTTTCACAACTAATAATTTAATTGATTTATTCTTAATCTTAGGATACCGTCATTGTACGGGACTTCATCTCAATCTCCTTTCGTTGAGGCATACTTCAATTTATGTACGACCTTATTTTATTAGTTGTATAATAAACCCTTTTGACTTTTAATTTCATTCAAAAGGAAACTTTTTACATGAAGCGTTTTACTAAATGATAAAAGGAATGTTTTTTTCTTACGTATGCGGTGACAACAACTTCTCCGCCGCCGTGACCATTATTTGAGTTTCGACTTCCTATACAAGCCATAACTTATTTTTAAAAGAAAAATAAATACAATGTTTTACTTTTCTTTTGTTTTGGTATTGAAAATGGTTTTGATAATGTTTTGATTATATCAATTTGTTGAATTGATATCTTGTGATTGAAATGTGGTAATGTTATGTTTCCTTTATGCATGTTTTATGTGATACGATTATGTTATGGTTCATGGGAATTGTTTATGAAGTCAGGTGGTTCCATGATAAAATAAGCGCGGGTGAGCCCGAGATAGCTTTCCAATGCATTGGGTAAAACGAAGGAGTTAAACGCGGAGGCTTCTCCAAAGAGATTTAGGGAATATACTACAATGGGTATTCCAAATGTAACCATGAGGGTTACTCCCTACATAAGGATGTTATGAATGCCTCAAGTTACCTTTATGTCTTATGATTTCTATGAGTTATTCATAAATCTTATGATTTCATGAGATATGTTAAATATATTATGTTATGTATATATTGATGATCTAATGTTTTCTTTCTTTGTGTATCCCTTACTGAGCTTTTTATGCTCATCCAATGTTTTTGAAATGTTTTTCACAGGACATAAAGTGGAATTGGGTCAAGGATGAGGTCAAGGAAATGTCATGCTATTTAAAACATGGAACTAGAAATGACTCTTTTGTTCAAGAGTTTTTATTTTGTGAAAAAATGGAAACTGAGTAGATGTGTCTACTTTGTAATCATTGAGATGTAATAGTTATGTCCCAACTCTCTAAAACTCTAAACCTGAAAAGATAATAAATGTGAAATATTCATTTAATTCATGATTATGTAATGGTTTATGGATAGTTCCTTATATATACTCCTTACAGTTGAAACACTAGAGTGTGGTAGGTGCATTCTGTGGAGATTTCTCCCTATTTTGTATCATTATTTAACTTCTTCCCATTAGTCTGACATTCGATTACCTGATGACCATCCCTTCCACACTTAAAACATTTATCAGTCCCCTTAATAACATTTCCTCCATGTTTTCTTCCACACATTTAGTATGAATGAAATATCATATTATTATCTCCATGGTTTTTAGAGTTTTTATTTAACTTCATCGTCATTTTCTTGATGAAACCATGATATTGATGGGTAAATATGATCTCCATTTCCACCTTGAGATCTCATTGAATGATTTATTAATATCTAATGAATTCCATTACGGATAAATACCTTCATATGCCTGATTTTAATCCAATGAATAATTGATCAACATTACTTTTAGGTTTGATGATAATGCTATAAGAATTCCTCACAATTCTTGTAAAATATTCCTCATGGGTACCAACAGATTCATTATCCTTCATCTTTAGATCAAGGAATTCATTCTCCATTTTTAAAAAAATAATACCATGTGAGAAAATATAGAAAACTAATCTATAAAATCATCCCACTACATGGATTCAATTTCATCTTGTTCCCTTATATTCTTGATGAGAGTCTACTGTTGATTTAATTCACTTTCAAAACAATAGATAACCAAAATGAATTTTCATGTTCTGAACATTAGAGAATGGAAAATATCTTTTCAGGGGCGTTGATTCATTTCTAAGAAAATATAAGATCAGTGGAACCACTGAATGAATGTGGTAGTTTCTTTATGAAGGGATCTAAATAACGTTGTTCCCTCCTTTACTTATTTAGAAGTCCATCATAATTCATGTCTTGACAAAGTTATGTGGGAATATAAATGATATTTTACATTCCATACTACATGAAATTTGGATGATCATGAGGAAAATCATTGCATTTTACATCCCAATCAACATTAACACCATTACTTCTGGTTTTCTTTAATAATTAAAACCACAAAAATCATAATGAGTACAACAATAGTCATAGCTGGGACCACATAATCATGAAAATTTACTTATAGAATGTCTAAACCATGAAAAAAATTGTTAATCTATAAAACATTTGTTTTATCCTTGTTCATTCAAAGTCATTATATATTTAAATCCTTCAAGAAGTTTTGTAAAGTTTTTGTGAATTTTAAAAGCATATCACCAAGAAGTGTCAAACCAAATGTGCTGTATGTCCTATTTTCATGCACCCGGTGGCAATCGAGTCCTGCTCAATTCTCCACTTTTATATTTATTACACCTAAAAAAACTATTCTAGATCCAAATTTACTTGTTTTATCCATACATGGATTAAATTTTTTGGAAACCACTCACTCAATCCGTTAAAAAAAATTCTAAGACATTTTCTTATACTTTGACTCATCCTTAGACTTATCCTTAGACAAATGTTTATAGATATCACTAAAGTTACTCATCCTATTTTCCAAATGTTTACTAAAACTTAATATGATGCCAAATATAAAGACCCAAATTTCTCATGCATAAATATTATGTCTTAATAGATGAACATTCATTACATGACATAACAATCCACACCATAATTGTTTAGGTCTAGTGCCTTTGGAAACTTTTACACATAACCAACTGGTCCTAAGGTGAACTATGTCATCTCCCACTATGTTCTTCATAATTATCACCCTTATTGTAAATATAATACAAAATAAACTTAATCATAACCTAGGTAATTAAAATATAAGAAATGATGAGATCAGATGCTCACTAGGGGTAAACTAGGGAGATGGGAACATATAATGTGAATAAGGGTATGAGAACATGAGAATAACTTTAAAAAAACATACCCTACATATCATATATCATAAACATGATTCCTAAAAAAATTATTAGTAGTTCATAAGACATAAATCATAATGGAATCAAAGAACAAAAACCATGATAACATAACATTGGAATAAGTCATATATTTGTTGCATAAAAATAATCATAGAAAGTAATTTCTTTAGTAGTTCTAGGATCATTAACAAGACTATCATAGTGGAATGGGTTTACTTCCCAAACTACTATAATAGTAAAGGTTATCTTCAAATACTATCATAGTGGACAAAGTCCCTTACTAAAATGGATTCACTCCCTATTCCAATCTTTTTTATCTCATGATATATCAATCTTTACCCAATGCATTTGATTGAGATATAGGTCTCACCCATCACGAAATGAAAATCAAATGTATGTGTTCCTAAGATAAAAAAATCATCCTATTAAAACCTATGAAAAGAAATTGGTTTCATAAAAATATAATTATAACATAACCTGAGGAAAAGATATAGGTTTCATAATCATTTTATCATTTCATTAGATCACAACTTATGAAAAAATAAGGGGGTTTCATAATAATTTTATCATGTCGTAACTCTTGGAAGATAAAAAGGTTTCATAAACATATTTTTTTTATAAAAATCAACCATAAAAAGAAAGAGTAATAATGGTATCCTCATATCATATCCTGAGGAAAGCATAAGTGACATCAAGGGATATCATCTTAGATGGAAAATGATTTTTGAAAGAATACTTGGAACATTTATTGAGGAAAATAAATCTTCATTGAAAATAACTTTTTAAAACACAAAAATCATAAAGTCTTTTGGAAATAATTTTATTAGAATGAAAAATTCAAAACTTATAAAGTAATCATTAAAATAAAACTATTCATAACATTTTGAAATTATGTGCATGTCATACATGTTAAAAAAATATTCCTTTCAAATTTATGGTTAAATCCAAACAAGACTTATTTGAAAAATAATATGAATATTCCTTTAATTGTTTTTTAAAAATGTAAAATATGGGTAAAAATTTATTTAATAAACAATTTTGAAGATTTTTAAAATCATTTTTGAATTTTTTTTATTAAACATGCTTTCAGATAAAAACAAGTCACTAATAGAAATAAGACCAATATCGACTGTCATTGGCAGTTGCTATTGGTCTTTAAAGACTGCTTAGAGACAGCCAATGGTGGTTGCATAAGGCCCGTTGCTGTAAGGAAATAGAGATCGCCAATGGCGGTCTCTGTAGGTGACCTTAAGCTTGGGCGAATAGAGGTTTCTATTAGGCCTAGCTAGAGTGACCAGAATTGGCGGTTGCTATAGTTAATGTAAAAAATGGCCTATAGGAACAGCCATTGGCGGCCACTGGGTCCTGGGAAAAAAATAGACCCATTAACAACATCCAATCGTGGTCGCTAACATAGGAATTTTTTTTTAAAAAAAAATTCTAGTGCCACCTCTCAAATAGCAGAAAATAGTAGAAACAAAGTAAAAATTGAAAAAAAAATCAATTCAAAACTGGAGAAATACTCGGATCCTAAAAAAAATGATAGACATACTCCTTCATATCCAGTGATCCAAACAGCTCCAATCCATTCCAATCTCTTGTTCAATAAATCTACAATTAGATACAAAGTAAACAATTAAACAAAGAAAATAAAAATTGGAAAAATTTATTCAGTTAACAAATATATATATATATATATATATATATATATATAATATTGGGTTGTTAGGCCCTTAGTACATTTGAGAATTTGGCCAATTGGCCAGTCCCCATTTATCTAATCGGAAATTAGGCCAATATGCTAATATGTCAGTTAGCCGTTTGTTCATCAGGCCAATAGGATAATATTCTATTAGGGCAATAGCATAAAAGGTCATTAAGACAATAGGACATTAGGTAATTAGGATAGTAGTCCATTAGGCCGTTCGGCTGTTGGTCCGTTGTTAGGCTGTTGGGCTGTTGTTAGGCTGTTAGGATGTTGTTAGACCATTGTTAGGCCGCTTTAAAGCCGTTGTTAGGCCGTTGTTAGGCTTTTGGGTCATTGTTAGGATATTGGGCCATTGTTCGGTCCTTGGGATATTTTTCGGTCATTGTTGAGCCATTGGGTCATTTGGACGTTGTTGGGCCGTTGGGTTGTTAGGGAGTTAGGGCGTGATGGCGTTTGGTCATTTGAGAATTTGTGAATTTGGCCAATTGGCCAAGTCTCAATTTCGCCAATTGGCCATTAGGACAACAGTCTAATATGGCATTATGATATTTGGTCATTAGGCCGATAGGATAATTTTTCATTAGGACAATATGAAATCAGGTAATTAGGACAATAGTCCATTTGACCAATTGTCCATTCGGTTGTTTGACATTAGGGTGTTGGGGAATTAGGACAATAGTGTGTTAGGCCATTTGGACAATTGGCTAAGTCTCCATTTAACCAACTGGCCATTAGGCCAATTTTTACATTTGTTCAATTTTAACATTAGGTAATTAGACTCAATACTCTACTCTAGTAACGACATACTGTGTTGCTCGTATGCGATGAGGTGGTTTGAAAAGTTTTTTCGACCACCATTCGGCTGTGTTCGCTCGACATTGAACTATATAGAGTAATGTTCAGTACTGAATAGCACCAAAACCACCCCTCCCCTTGGACAGCCCCCTCCCAACCCCCGGTAGCCCCCACACTCCCCCCGGATATCCCCCAACCCCCCGGGCATCACTCCCCCACTCACCCCAGACAACCCCACCCCCACCCACCTAGCCCCAAAAAAACTCTCCCCGGACAGCTCCCCCCCACACTCACCCCAGACAGCCCCCCCCGGACAACCCCTCACGTGACTCTGGTTAGCGCCCCCCAAAAAATCCCCCAGGATAGCCCCCCCGGACATCCCCCACTCTCCCCAAATTTCCTCCACCCTGAACACCCCCTTCACCCCCTTCATATCCCCTCCACCCCAACCTCCGTACAGCCCCCCCCCCCCCCCCGCACAACCCCCCCCCCCCACTAACCCCGAACAACCCCTCCCCCCACACTCACCCCGGACAGTGCCCCCCTCCCACCCGAAAAACCCCTACTCCCCCCAGACAGCCCCCACCACTCAACCCGGACTTCCCCCCTTGGAAAACCCCTCACTTCCCCCCGTTCAGCCACCCTCCCCCCCAAAAAACCCCCTCAGGCCAGCCCTCACCCTCGAATAGCCCCCACTCCCCCCAGGAAATCCCCCACCCCAAACAGCCCCCCTCCACATTCTACACAGCCCCTTCCCATCCCCCACATCCGGACAACCTCCCCCACCTCCGGACAGCCCCACACCTCTGGACAGCCCCCCCCCCCCCAGAACAGCGCCCCACTCACCCCGGACAGCCCCTCACATGCCCCCTCGGTCAGCCACCCCCTCAAAGAAGTCCCCCAGGACAACCCCCCCCCCCCCACCCCAAGACAACCCCCACTCCCCCTCGGATAGCCCCCACCCTGAACACTCCCCCTCCAAACCCTGTACAGCCCCCCATACCCCACCTCCGGACAACCCCCCCCCCCAAACAGCGCAACCCTCCCCCACTCTCCCTAGACAACCCCCACTCCCCCAGACAACCCCCACCCTCCACACCCTACACAGCCCCCACCCCCACCTCCGAACAACCCCCCACCTCTGGACAGCCCCCAACCCCCATGAATAATTCCCCCACTCTCCACAGACAACCCCCACTCCCCCTGGACAGCCCCCCACTCACCCCGGACAGCCCCCCCCAAACACCCTCGGGATAGCCCCCCACCACCGGACATCCCCCACTCCCCCAGAAATCCCCCACACTGAAAATCCCCCCTCCACACCCTACAAAACCCCCCATCCCCCACCCCCAGAATTCCCCCCTAAACAACCCCCCCCTCCCCACTCTCCCCGAACCCCCCCCCCCCCCAACACACTCACTTAAGACAACCCCCACACCCGGACAACCCCCACTCCCCCCGGACAACACCCCCTCACCCCGGACAGCCCCCCCCCCCACCCCTGGACAACCCCCCCGGACAACCCCTCACATGCCCCCCCCCCCCGTTCAGCCGCCCCCCTCCCCCCCCCAAAAAACACCCCCAGGATAGCCCCCCCCACCCCGGAGAACCCCTATCATCCCCGAACAACCCCCATCCTGAACACCCCCCACTCACCCTGGACAACCCCACCCCCCCAATAGAAGAACACTAACAAGGAAAAAATTTATAAGAGGATGGACACCAAAACACATCACATGCCACCACTAAAACAACTAGAAATCATAGTAGGGAACTAGACCAACCGAGTTGCACCATATACACTGAATTTATCCTCCAAAACCATCAAAACACCACCGAAAATACTTTTATACAAAACTGATACGGGGTCTAGCATAACATGATATGCAGTAAGTGAAGTGGAGCGAGAACATGCCAACCAGAAATCATTATAAATAGAAGTAAAGAAAAACTGTGGGGTTTTTAAAAACATAAATTGTTCTAATCTCAAAAAATTCTACATTTAAAGTCTAAATCAACATATAACATTAATTAAATAATAAATATAAAAGAAAAACACCTTATGAATATGATGTGTCATGCATGGTCATGCATGCTACCTCCTTCCACTGTGCCAGGGGCCCTCAACAAATAAAAATTATAAATATTTTAATAACAAAAATAATAGAAAGAAAAAAAATAAATTCAGTATAAACCTTCGTCGTATGATCCCCTACACCATCACCCAGATGCATATATTCCCGCAGTGTTCTAACCTCAGCAATCAATTGCACACTTACCTCCTCGAAAGCGTGCAACCATGCCTCGAAATTTGACAGCTATTGTGTCTTCTGAGCAAAATTAGGACTGACAACCTTATCACATGATACTAAAGAATGAGGAATCCCCATTCTATAGGTCAAACTATATCCATGCATGTCATGACCAATAATATGATGGAATATCTTAACCCTTCGCATGGGAAGCTATCGCTGGTCCTCTGGCAGCTGTTCTAACTCAGCTTTAAATTGATCATGTGCAATATTTAAATATATATATTCATATATATGATTATATAAAGATGCATGTAACTATTGGTAATGAGTAGAAGTACTTACTATAATAGCTGCATCCTCTAGATCATTTTGATCATGAGTTCTCTTCCACACCGATATTTTATTAGTCGGTGCACCTTGCTCCTGTAACTGTTTACCAATAAAATATAAAAATATAACAAAAATCCATATTAAATAATAAATTAAAAAATAAATTGTGAGGTGGTCCCTGCAACACTCGATTCTCGAAATGGCCTACTGACACCTCCTAAATTTAATTAATTCAAATTTCAAACAAATATAATGTCCACAAATTCTTGAAAATATATACCAAAAAAATATATACTAACTTCAATGGCCATAGTAGACCAATATGCAAGTAATTCGAGCCACTGAGTCGGGGAGAACACCTCTTGGGACTTTTTCCAGAATGTCTAGGGCCCCCCACATTTGGTACCCAGTGCTCCCTCTTGATTTTACCTTTAAAATATTTCCACATCAGACGAAATTTTCCAATACTCACTGGCCACAACTCATTGGGGAACACATTTATATTATTCTATTTAAGAAAAAAATCACACATTTTAATATTTTTTACACATTGGGAAAGAAAACTAAAATGGTCTTATTTCCTGAACTTCCCCCAAAAAACCGATCTAATTTATCCGGAGGGATCAAAGCCTTGTCAAGTGTGGTCAATGGAAATCGATGTGGGTCATGTATGAAATGACCTAGGATGACAAATAAATGTAAGGGAAGTCAATCCAACAGGATGAAATATTTCGTCAAATGAAACATCAATTGTCGTGTCAGAATTCCCATGATGAAATGCCATGACCAGGGCCTCTCTTGCGAGAGGAAGAAGAGCGGGAGAGTCTGATCCTATTGAAAAATTTTTTATACATAATTTTTATAGAGATTAATATATATATAGAAATTACATAAAAAAATAAACACAATTACAATCAAAAATACCGCGACTCTAAGACGAAGATGACTCTGATGGATGATATGGATGTGCTGCTTGTTCCCCTAACATGTCTGCAGTCATAGAAAACATTAGTAAGGGGACCATCCAAAGTGTCAAAAAGATAAATTGTTTTGTTTAAAAAAAAATCAAACTTGAACAGTTATTAATAAAAAAATGGATAGGATTCTGAACAATTATAAACTTAACAGATACAGAAATATAATTATGTACAAGAAAAGGATTGTATTTAGAGAGTTTCCTTTTAACGTGAAGTGAATTGGGGGGTGGGCTATCTGGGAGGGGGAGTTGGGAGTGGGGAGGGGCTGGTGGGGGGGGGGGTGTGTTGGGGTTTTCCCGGGGCTATCATTGGGGAGTTATTGGCGGTGGTCTATCCAGGAGGGAGGTTGGGAGTGGGGAGGGGCTGGGGGAGGGCGGTGTGGTGGGGCTCTCCAGGAGGGAGTGTGGTGGGGCTGTCGAGGGGACTGGGGGGTGGGGGGGATGCTATGGGGGATGTCTCTGTGTGTGTGTGTGTGTGTGGGGGGGGGGTCCAAGGGGGGAGGGTGTCCGGGAGGGGGGGTGGCTGTCTGGGGGGGCTGTCCTGGGGGGAGTGAGTGGGGGTGGGATGGATGGTGTAGGGCAGTGGGTAGGGGATGGAATGGTGCAGTGCAGGGGGAGTTGGGGCTGTCCAAGGGGAGGTGGGCTGTTTGGGAGGTGGGGGGGGGGATATTCGAGGGGGTTCTCCAAAGGGGGGATGTCCAGGAGGTGGGTTGGGGTGGCTGTTCGAGGGGAGTGGGGTGGGGGTGGACTGGCTGGTGTAGGGTAGGGGGTAGGGGAGGGGGCTGGTCTAGTGAGGGGGGGGGGGGGGAGGGGGTGGCGTCCGAAAGGGGGATATTCAAGAGGGGTGGGGGTGGGGGATGTCTTGGGGGGGAGTGGGGGTTGTCTGGTGGGTGTCCAAGGGGGTGGGTATCCAGAAGGGGGTGGGGGTGCTATCCAGGAGGAGTGGGGTGAGGCTGTCCAGGGGGTGGGGGTGGGGGGGTCTATCCTGGGGGAGTGGGGTGGGGGTAGGGGGAGGGGCTGGTGTAGTGCAGGGGGGGGGGGGCTCTCTAGGGGGGTGGAGGGGGGGGGGGGGCTCTGGGGGGTGAGAGGGGGATGTCCGGGTGTGGGGGGGGGGGAATCCAAAGATGGGGAGGGGTGCCCAAAGAGGGGGGGGGGGATTTCAATGAGGGGGGGGGTGTATTTTGGGAGGGGGGCTCTTCGGGGGGGAGTGGGGTGGGGCGGTCCGGGGGGGCATTCTGCGGGGGAGTGGGCTGGGGGTGGGATGACTGGTGTAGGGAAGGGGTATGGGAGGGGTAGGTGCAATGCAGGGGGAGGGGGATGCCCAAAGGGGGGGGGGGATGGGGTTGTCTGTGTGTGTGGGGGGGGGGGGCTTTCCAGTGGGGTGTCCAAAGGGGGATGGGGGGCTGTCTGGGAGGGGGGGGGGCTCTCTGGGGGGAGTAGGGTGAGGCTTGTCTAGGGCGGGTGGGGGGCTGTCCGGGGGCAGTTGGATGGGGGGTGGGATGGCTGGTGTGGGGTAGGGGTAGGGAGGGGCTGGTGCAGTGTAGGGGGAGTGGGGCTGTCCAAAGGGGGGTGGGCTGTCTAAGGAGCGGGGCTGTCTGGGGGGGAGTGGGGGCAGTCTGTGTGTGTGTGTGGGGGGGGGGTGGGGTTGTCCATGGAGGGGCTATCCAAGGGGGGGGGGGGGGGGGCTGTCTGGGATGGGGGCTATCCAGACATCTTGGTTCACCACATGCCTACAAGGGAATCCATAAAAAGGATCAAACATAAGGTTAATTCAAAATAATAATAAATAAAAATTCTTAGGTACCAAATTAGTTTTCGATTGTTTTATACAATTTAAAAAAAGTCTTTTAACTAAAGAGCAGTAAAACAATTATAACTTTCATTAAACATAAAAATTGACTGTTTCTCCTTCAATAGACGCTCTATCCCAATAAATATCTTCTTCACATTGAACTATGGTATGTTGATCAAGCTATTGGGAAACAAAAGGAATATTATTGGGTTCATCTTGTTCAAATAAAAATAGTCCTCGTCGGGACATTTTCACAACAACTTTCCTACTAGTATTCGAAGAAAAAGAAACGAAGAATACTTGTTCCACTTGTGATGTCCAAATGAAAGGTTCATTATCAACTCATTCATTTCTATATAACATATAGTTAAAATTCACCAATGTAAACTAAAATTTATTGACTTGACATCCATGCATTGGATCAACCCAATTACTCTTTAACAATATGTACTTCAACCTTTGTGCATATAAAACTTCAATGATGACTTTCAATTGACCATAGTAATAACAAGAATCAATGAATGGAAAACCAATGCCACTATTTTTTGTTTCTAGAGTTTCATTAAAATATTTAATGCAAAATATAAAACCATTAGCATCTATAGCTTTATAACGATGATCCATTATTGATGGACCCTCAACTAGTTGAATAAATTCTTCAGTTATCGTGGGGTCACGTAACTCCCTTAGGTTATGAAACTACATAATTAATAGAATTAAATAATGATTTCTATATAAATAAATTAGTTTAATACCTCAATCATAATGAAAATAAATTTATACGTACAAAATCCTTGAATCAATCAAGAATTGATGCATAATGAGATTGTTGAATTTGATACTCAGTCGCACGAGACATATCTTCTTTTTTCTCATTAATGTGTTTCCTTCAAATGATAACACGATGTTTAAATGATCAACTAATGTAAACAAAACATGTAAAAGCTAAACAATAAAATTGTTAAGACACTTACTGCATTAATGGTGCAACTGATGGAGTATTGAACACAATATATCGATGCACTTGTATCCACTCAATGTTGTCCATATCAAATAAGGTTCCTTCTCCAACTGGACCATCATGAATCTGAGATGTCTTATCTAATTGTTTTTTTCAAAATCCATAAGATATTCTGCACAAAAATTAGTACACTCATACATCAAATTTCCATTGGATATTGATGCCTCTGAATGAGCTCTGTTGCATAAATATCATTTCAATGTATTCATATACCTCTCAATAGGATACATCCACTTGAATTACACTGGACTAGAAGCCATTACTTCATCAGTTAGGTTCACTGTCAAGTGAACGATAACCTCAAAAAATGAGGGGGAAACAGTTTCTCAAAGTGACAGAGAATAAGTACAATTCAGTCCAATAAACTTTTTAAATCACTCATTCGTTGATTTCCTAAACAAAGCTATCTAAAAAAATTACTCATATCAACCAACAGTTAAAAAACATTGGGGGATAAACAATCACAAATTATGATTGGAATCAAATACTGAAATAGTATGTGATTGCCATGACTTTTCAACACATGAAATGTCCTTCTCATAAGATTCTCACACTTTGAAATATTATAAGAGTAACCATCAGGCACCTTCAGCATCTTTAAAAAGGAAGGAAATGTCTCTTTCTATTTTGTAGTCATTGTATACTGTGTAGCTGGCATATATTCCTTGTTTACCTCAGCTAATTGTAAATGCAACTACTTCCTTAAACCCATTTCTTCCAAATCACGATGTGCATTAACACTGTCCTTGGATTTTCCACTAACACCTAAAATGGTCCACAATATATTATCACAAACATTTTTTTCAATGTTCCTGATATCCAAATTATTCCTTATCATGTTAGTTTTCCAGTAGAGGAGATTGTAAAAAATATTATTTTTTCAATTGTGTCTATGATGTCTACCTGCACCACAAATATTAGGTAATGGATGAGCCACAAAATCCTAAAATTCATATACCGTGTGGATGTTTTCATCCTCCATATAAGATAACATTTCAACTCCTATCATGATATTTGGTGTTGGTATAAACTCTCTAGAACCATCAAATGTCACTCTGTCCTCTCTGAACCTATGCTGAGGGGGGAGAAAACGTTTGTGACCCATGTATGCCCATTTTCTGGAATGTTTAAGCCATACAGAATTTTTACTTTTATTGCAACAAGGGAAAGAAAATCCCCCTTTCGTACTCCAGCCTGATAAATTTTCATAAGCTGGGAAGTCATCGATTTTTTACAATAAAACAGATTGCATTTTGAATATTTCATTCATTTCATAGTCATAATTTATCACCCTATCACCCCAAAATTCATTCAACTCATCAATCAAGGGATGAAGGTAAACATCAATCTTATCCCCCAGACTTCTAGGTCCATCAATATGAGTGGAAAGTAATATAAATTGTTGCTTCATACAAAGCCATGGAGAAAGATTATATGGAACCAAAACCACAAGACATGTTCTATGAGTTGCACCAACCATAGACTTGAATGGATTGAAACCATCTACTTCCAACCCTAATCGGACATTACAAACAAATTTAGAAATGTCGGGGTGTCTCTTATCAAAATCCTTCCATACACGAGAGTCTTCCGAGTGGGTTAACATATCATTTTCCTGATTTCATTCTACATGCCATCTCGTTAAATTATAAAATTTTGATGACATAAAAAATCTTTTCAGCCTCAATATTAGGAGAAAGTAAAACATTTGTTTTATAGTAATTGGTTTTCCCTGTTTTATAGTCTGACATTGATGAGTCTAATTTTACCTATTCTCTTTCCACCTGGAAGTGCCACATATCATACAAATATCCAAATGGGTAATTTATTTTCTAAACAACATACAGTTGTTTTCACATGAATCTATGGTATCATATGTAAAACCTAAGTTCTCGGTTAACTTACGATTATGATAATATGATTCAGGAATCTTAGCGTTGATAGGAAGAACCTTTTTCAATAACACCAACAACATGTTGAATGATGTGCCTGACCACTTATTCAAAGTCTTCAAATGAAAAAACTCCACGATAAATGACAATTTATTGTAAGTAGTACATACAGGATATAATTCAATTTTTTATAATCGAGTACTTCATAAAACCTCCTCGAATCACAATCTGTACCAGAGCATAGCTTTATCTCACCAGTCATAACATTTCGGATCTCAATTCCTTCAGGAGCCAACCCACATACCACTTCAATAAGAATTTCATGCATTGGATCATTCAACCTCACATCAATTTCCATCTGAACTGCATCTGTATTTTGATGATGAATATATTCTTCCCCATGACGAGTCCAACTCTTAGAAATTTTCAGAAATCTATTCAAGAAAAGGTGGTCCCTCACGGTATCTCGTGTGAATTGATATCTGTTTGAAAATTTTCTACATGGACAACTAATAATGTCACTTTGAAATTTCTCTAGTGAACTCAATAAACTGAATAATGACCTTGAAATATTCTCTAGAAGTTAAATTTAGAAGATAAATCCAACTATTTTCCATAATAATATATGTATAACAATCAATTACATGACACTTAATATTACATGAATTTTCCATATCAAATATATTTAAAATAAATACTGTCCAATTGC
The DNA here is from genome assembly GCA_963277665.1 of Viscum album. Lineage (NCBI taxonomy): Eukaryota > Viridiplantae > Streptophyta > Magnoliopsida > Santalales > Viscaceae > Viscum > Viscum album. Next base: position 1,888,365,823 of record OY728165.1, on the reverse strand, counting down.
ATATGGACCACTGATAAGATAAAAAATTTATATCTCTAAATAATAAACAAGAGATTAGATAATGGAATGTAAGTGAAATCCCATGTCATTTCCACCATGTTGGTATGACAAATCTAATGATGATTCTATATTCAAGAAACTATATTAAGAATGAATTTGGTCTATAATTCCATAGAGTAATTTTTTTCCAAGAAATGAATATTATAACTTGCATGCATATGTGATACATGAAAAAATTCATCAAATACCAATCTTGAACTACCAACCTTAGTGACAAAGTTAATGCCTACCAATAAATCAACAAATATAATTTGTGATGAAAGTGCCCAAAATCAATTAGTGATGAATAGTCTTCTCAAACTTAGAGAAACTGTATCTTTGTACAAAGAATTTCTCAATGCCTCTTGAATTCATACTACCATTGTGCCCTCAAATGCAGTAAATATTAACCCTCAAATTTATCAATAAATCTCTAATCAATGGAAAACTAAATAATATATATCAAGGATAACATCAAATATATACAATTCCAAAACAAAAAAATACCAATCTATCTTCACTTATGTTATCAACAGAGAATATGTGGGACAATGAATGTGATGCCCCATGATGGATCTCATGGTCCAAAACAGTGTTCCTCATGGACTCAAGTATGTATCCTTTTATACAAGATGTTTGTTACTAGCAGTAAGGGTTTGAATGTCATCATGGAAGAAAATATACCCTTGGTATAAATAAAGAAAATGCTAAACAATAACACGATATATTTAATAATCAATGAAGAATCATAAACCATGGTAGGTATCTCAAGTCATATAGTAAAAACCAAAATACCCCCAAACTGTTGGGTCAATAAAAGTGTGGCAAATAATAAGAATGTGAAAAATATTGATACATCACTGTAGATTCCATCTCAATTATACCTTTATAATATACACAATAATTCACATTGAAACATGGATTAATATCATATAAAGGAAGCTCATATAATATTAATAATAACCTATAGTATCGAAACACATGTGATTAATGTCAAACATGGGTATCATGGGCTATGAAAGCACACACATGTGGTCAAACCTCAAACATTATCTCATGGGACACACACACACAGAGAGACATGTGAGAAACTCAAGAATGGTATAAATCGAATAACAAAAAAACTTATAATATCAAGACAATCAACATAAACATGGAATCCGCATTGTATATAACTTCCATATTCAAGTAAAGTGTGAAGTCTTCTCATTCACACACTGTCAACACACAATATTTCATCATTATTAAAGCACAAAAACTTGTATACACATGAAATTCCAATACCAAACTTTTTATTCACACAGAATATTCATGTAATCTTTATGCATGTCAAATTTGTGTTGTAAATTGCAAAAAATTAAAACCTTAAAATGGAAATTAGGGAATACCTTGTAGCACAAAAAATTCAGAACTGAGAAGAGTCATATGTGGTGTTACGAGGGAGAGGAGGGGCGACATAGGGGAGTCAGAGTCAGAGGTTTTCCGGTGAGGGATGGGATGTGCATCAATGATGGTGGGGAGATGAAGGAGGAGTTGGTGAGGTGGTTTTAGTGCAACGAGGGAGGGGATGGGTGATGTTGTGAGGGAGGTGATGGGTGATGAGGTCGACAGAAACCAGAGGCGGATCCTGTGTGGTGTCGGTAGTGCGACATCGCTTGTGCAGCGAGGGAGGTGAGGCAGTGCGGGGGAGCCGGAGTCGGTGTGGGGGGTACAAGTGGCTGTAGGGGGTCGGAGGTAGGGTTTGGTGGGTTCAAGATCGAGAGGGGGGGAGGCTGTATAATTTTTTTGAGGAGTCTTACAACTGCCGTTGGTGGTCTCTATAGGTCGCCCATGTAAGGGGTCTCCAAAGCCCCATTTTCTAGTAGTGGGTTTTCAAATGAAGTATGAAATACATATGATTCTTCTTAAAACTATTATTTTGAACTCTTGAGAACGTAAAAAGAGAAAAATTAATGGAAAAAATGTATTATCATGAAATAAACAAAGAGTAATAAAATTAAAAAGTTTCATGAGATATGGATTATAATATTTCATCATCAGAGACATTATCATAAAAAATTGTGATAAAATATTAGATTGTATCATAAAACCCTTACCAATTTGGTAACATTGAATCATAAGCCCCATAAAACAATAACATTAAATTAACCTTAAAATACCATGATAATAAATAAATTCATGATATTATATGTAAATTGGGTTTTATTTACACATCATAAAATAATATTGGTGTATAATATAACATATGTCTCAAAGAAAGATAATTGAGATAAAAATTCCATACTTTGAGTTCTTCTTTCCTTGAAAGAGATATCTCATCATCTATAATAAATTTAAATTTAATATAAATAATTTATTGTACCATAATAATATATATCATATCATATATTATGTACTTATTCCCTTTTATTACCTGTTTATTAATAACCCCTTGTTAAAATTACATTTCAGGTAATAACTACTTCGTTTTTCATATATGTTTGATTTTTTATTTTAGGACCTATTACATTGATCATGGTTCCATATTATCTATAATTTTAACCATGTTATAAATATCATATTTTTTTAAATATTTATTTTTATTAATCTATAAAAGTTAGATATCTAAAATGAAATACACCATTCATGGAGACAATAAGTCGTACGTATGCATGAACATTGTTTCCATTTTCTCGAAGAATGGAGAAAAATTAATTTAAATAATATAGGACATTTAAAAATAATTTATATTTAATATATATCCGATATATTCATTAAATGTATCCCTTATCACCTTCCATATAAAACCTAAGTGAAAGGAAAACCACATCACTTTGTGTGGTGATATTCTACCGTACACACAATCAATGTTATCGTATCCCCCACAGAATGGAAAGTAAAAAGGTATATGTGATAATATATTTACATAAGTATAGTTATGTTACAATTATAATAATTATATAATATATCCAAACTCATTCCCAACTATCAGAGGTGTTGATGGAAAATGTGTCACAATAGTTCGTGAGGCGGTATTCCACAGTCCACACGAGCGACATTATCATTTCCCATTTGAGGGGATAAGAGATCGATGTTGGTCATGATCGTAGAATAATAAAATAAAATTATATGAATGATATCAAGGTTGTGAAATTCTTATGGTTTAATAATAATTTAAGGACATTGAAGTATAAATAAAATACAAATGCTTGTTGAATAAATTTATCCCTTCTTCAGATAAACTTTTAAGGTTTGTACTAAAATCCTTTTTAGGATGGATTTATGATCAAACTAGGTATTATAGGATGAGTGGACCGAATTAATTATGGTATTTTGAAGGTATTTTTCAAAAAAAAAAATGGTTTTAGAAGTGTGAAGAGGATAGGATAGTGGGTAGCCTTTTATAAGTGGGGGAGAGGACACACTTGGTGTTTTTGAAAACAATAATGTGTACCAATGTTTTTTATATTCTGAAAATACAAAAATGGGTAATTATCAAAATTTATATGTTATATGGTCTAAATATGGAAACCAAATTTGGTTTTTACATGTTTTGGTTCATTTTTAACCCAGATCGTTTTAGTTTAACCCTCGGTAAGCCCATTTTTACCTTGACTCTGGAAAATAGTTTTTATTTTTTTTACAATTAATTATGGTCAAAAATTAAGTTGAAATTATTAGATAATATAAATTATTATGATCCCAAATATTTAATCCATTTTTATAATTAAAAACAATTAATTGAAAGAATTTAATTTATAAATAAACCCATAAATGCGTCGAGAAAGATGGTTTTTAAATATAAAATTTTTACGAGTAGATAAAATTTTAATATAAAAATTAAATAAGAAAATTATTACAATAAACTAAATTGAATTAATAAATATATAATTGGACTAATTTTAATTTTAATTCCATCCTAAAAAAATAAAAGTTTTTAAATAGTGTAAACAAAAAGGCAATTCTTAAAAAAAAATTAGTAATTTTTACTATTCACTACAAAATTATCTTTATTTTATTCTCAAAAATTTAATCCCAGATAAATTTAAAATGTGGATTTAAAAAATGAATTTTATTTTTTAAAATTAATTTTCTATAAGTGGTAAAAATTAATTTTTCACAAAATGCAATCAATTTTTTTAGAAAATAGTAATTTCAAACCATATAAAGTAATTTATAAAAATAGATTACATTTTTATCAATGTTTTTTACACAAAACCATTATAATTAATATTTTAAAAAAATACTATTCAAATCTATATGTTTTACTTCTAGTTTATAACAATTTCATTTAAATTGCAATATTAATAATATATTGCAGTTTGTTAAAACTAATTATCACCAGTAACACAAACTAAACTAAATGTTTCATGAAAAAAAATATTTAAAATTAATTTAATTTATGAAAAAACGATATTAATTCAAAAAATATTATAGTTTTACATTGTCTTGTAATAAGGACCACTAAATTTGATGTTTAAAGTTGAAAATATTTGACCAAGTGTTACTATATTTGAGGTTGTACTACTTTGGACAAAGGGTTAGATGGCCTATGTGGTGATGGAAAGGTAAAACACGACATGAATAAGAGCTCAATAGTAGTATACAATACATCATGAATAGTTTCATGTATTATAATTTCATTTTGATCAAACATTTATATCATGTGGTTTAGTGTCATGCGACGAGAACTATGTGAACAATATGAATTTTCTAACAGGAGAATATCAGCTCATGGTTTTGGGATTATTGAGAGGTGGGTCTTCATTCACGGAACTTGGGTTTTCATAGGATATTTACATCCATATATAAAAGGGTAAAAGAGTAGTACATCATAATCTTACATTAAAAAATGGTATAACGTATGAATGGGAAACATTAAGGGGTTTTAATCAATTTTAATAGTTAGGTTTTTTAATGTACAAAATCATAACATAATAATGTTTGAGTCCAAGTAAAGATTATGATAGGTGGGAATATGCTCAACCATTGGTAATGTAAGGACACACTTCATTCAATCTATAAATTCCATAAGGGGTTAAGGGGGACCTTTCCTCTGGAACGAAAAACATCCCCATAGGGTTACATTATATCCCAATGAAAACAATTATTCACCATTCAATGGGAATCTGTTTGGATAAGATAACAATCCTATTAACAGTTTATATGAATTTGGTAAACATGATACATAATCAACTCACGGTTATGGGGTTTCAAGTGGAGTTTCTTAGATTAATTAATTCGAGTTTGTGTTGACTAAGATGTCAATGTTATGAAGTAATATCATAGAAGAAAGTAGATACAATATGGGTTTGATCACCCAAAGGCTTATGAGACTTTGTATAGAACACATCATTTAGGAAAAGGGATATAACATGAAATTTATTATATACACAATCACCTGAAAGGGAGTTCATTATAAATGTGAATGAGTGTCCATATCCGGAATGACAATGTGCCCATGGCATAACATAGGCTCAACTACTAGGGAAAATAAGATATGGCCTACATTTTTCCTAGAACAATGGGTCTAATGAGAAAAGTTTTGACTTTCAATAATTATAAATATTAGTTCTAAAAATTGTATTTATTTTACATTTATATCTCTAACTTTTTTCTAATCCATGAAAGGGGGGCTTATCTAGTAGAGACTCGTTTTTTTCTTAGACTACCCTTTATGTGTTTTCAAAATGACAAGTCTTTGCATCTATTTTGATGTTTATTTCACTCTAAAATTTTCTTAATATTTTAAAGGAGAAGAATTATTATGTAGAGAATTGAATTTTGATCAAGACACTCTTTAGAGGGTTTTGACTTGGAAAATACATATGCCTCATTCTTTTACAATTTATTGGTCTTTAAATATATACCATTGGGTGATAGATAATAAGGTCATACTTATTTGACCAATGTTTTTTAGGTTTTAGGGATATATGAATTTTACTAATGTTTTATAGGGTTTAAGGTCATATAGTTTAGACTAAAATGAAGCCTCTTATCTAGTTATAGGGGAATAAATAAACTGACATCAATGATTCACCCATATTGGTTGGCAGCAATAAGTTCTTTTGCATAAATATATCTCATAATCATGAAAAAATTGAATGAGATGGATATTTTTTTATATTCCATGGAGAGGAGATTCAGGTGGCACTATGCATCCAATGGTAATGGAAATCAATCCACATGAAGTTCTGATAGGGTTATCCACATAGACATGTCTCATACATAGAAGAAAAATTCATAATCCGTGTATATGACCATTAGAGAAAAACCAGTTTTAATTAAGGCAAACCACACTGGATAAGGGGTCATTTTCTTATTCAATCACAAATTTAGAACAAAATTAGGCCTTATATTGATATCAAACATGAGGAATCGAAGCCTCGGTGTACGGTGTCATGGTGTGGGTAACCCAACATGAGAAAATGGAAGTGAAGCACAAAGATATGATTTTTCTAATGGGGAATATTTCTATCCTATATTATGTGAACCATGACATTAGGATTGGAAGATATAGAAAAAACTATCAAATATCTTATTATATAGATCTCTCATATTTATTAATCTTATATAAAGAGATCATTTTACAATTTTAGTTCTCATGGAATAAAACATTCTATGCAGTTTAATGTCATATGAGATGTTCCTATGGTATACATGGTTTATGGCCATAAATCCTTGATCATAGGGTCATGCAATTTATTCCCACGTTACATAGTGCCTTCTCAATATTTTCTTAACAAAATAGGCAATAAAATATATAGATATTGGTAATATAGTTTGAACAAGGGGAATACATATGATATAGATAATGTATTTAAATTTAAGAACCATAGATAATGAAATGGAAAATATTGGTAATATGTTAATTATTATTAATGGTGTGATCACCCTCACACTATCCATAAATAACTAATTGAGATTAATGGTTACCTTTCCTCTGAGACCAAAACACCCCTTAGGGGTTTCATAGTGACTCAAAAGAAGACATTTTTTTTAAAATTCAAATGGGGGTCTGTTTGGAGAAGTCAAAAACCTAGTTTCTAGTTTCTATGAAAGGGAAAAAATAGGAGTATATCAACTAAAGGTTTTGGGACAATGATAATTCATACATAAAAAGTATGGAGTAGGTTGGGTAGAGTAGGGGACACTAAAAGAGTTTTTGAATACTCCATATTTATCCTATCAAGTGTTATACATGCTATTTGGGAAGGAGGGATAAACCGTAATTAAAGATTAAGGTAAATTAAACCTCATAAGACAATAGAGTGAGGAATCAAGATGTAAGGGGGGAACCATGGTGATGGGTTATGTAAACCGAAACTTTAGGTGAAAAATGTATGTTTTTCTATGACTAACCATACCTAGTAGATTAAGGTTATATGGTACATTCCATAAACCACATAGTTTAGGGTCATATAAAAAGTACCTTTATGTCTTTTAGTTTAAGGTCATATGAACTGGACCGTATATAGGGGTTTTTTTAGATCTACTTCATGTGAAAAAACGAAATGGCCTTATCTTAGGGTTGAGTCAGTGAGGAAATCATGAAATAATCAATGATACTATATACACTAAGATGAAAAAGGTGTTTCATTAGGATGAAATTTATATTTGGGTCCACAATAGAAAATCCAATCATCATTACATATCCTAGAATACATAGAATAAAGACATTCATAGTAATTATAAAATCTATTCAAAGATATAGCTCATTTGAGGAGAAATATATAATGATATCATCCTAGCATCAAGCTATAGGATGGAAAATTTTATATGAATTAATAATTCCCAAAAACTAGGATTGAATTCTTGAAAATGGGGGAATAATTTTTATTAACATGGGTTTATGGAGTAGGAACCATACACCAATAATTATTACAAATATTTTTAACTCATGTACGAGAATTATTTCATATAATACAAACCACTCTAAGTATTTTAGTGTCACATGGAATGGATGTTGACCATTTGATTTTGTATCACATATTTAAGGTGAAATGATTTTTAGTATATAATTTTATAAAAAGGACTAATATTTCATTTAGATTATATTCATGTGAATATAATGTTCTCAAATTAGTTAAATTTCATATAGAGTTCACTTTATTCCTCTAAAATGGTACATCATTCGTGGTTCCCTTCTATTAGAGTAATAATTAATCGTATAATTATTTCACGTGTCTTGGGATTCTCTAACTGAATCCAGACTATGTTTATCTATTTTCGGATCCATGTATTAAATACTAGTCATCCATTAATCATATGTCTCAAATGTTTATGGTAATTAAAATAATTTGGATGATCATTATTTGATACCTTTTTAGGTCTCGATCTTTAAGATATCATGATGGCCTTTATCCGATACATAGGTAAAGTTTGTAACCAAATGATCAAGCCTAGAGTAATAAAACATATTGCATCTATTCTAAGACAATAGTTTCCATGGTTATTTATTACACTTTGTGAGTTATTTTCATGGTTTTCACATGGGTAAAGTGGAGACATTGGTATTTTTGACTCAAGTATCCCATCATTTATTTTATTCTGAATCTAATCCTTAATGACTAATCACTTATCGACTCTATTCCCTAATAATCAATAGTAGGTGTAGTGATTTTTCTGGTCTATCAAATTTCCATCCCTAGGTCTTCTAATCCATATGGGATAAATCAAAATATTCTCTATATAAATTAAAAAATACTTATAAACTTTCATTGATTTGATGGAATATGCATTATTTTATTTTCCTCTCTTAAGATGGTGACACAGTTTCCCATACATAAAATTGATTCTTTGATCAGTATGGGTGCATGACTAAATTTTAGATCTAGGTGGTGGTTTCTTAATCCCAATCAATTTCATGATAGATATTTAAGTCATTGATGATTTAAACATCAATTATGTCAACACTATATCTATGGATTGTAACTATGTTTGGGTATATGTGGTGGTCATCAGGCTGTACAAAGTTTAGAATGAAAAAAATGAGGGGAAAGATAATATTACAATTCCCCTATCAATGTGGTCATATGTACTTAACTTCATGGAGAACCTTTGTACTAGGATTCTATAATATCACAATGGAAAAAAAATCCCTAAATAAACTCATCAATTATTTTCCATTTATTATCATTTTCTCAGTATAATTGGGAAATTTTTTCCTTGGTCGATATGACCTTGTCATCATTAGGTGGTGATGTGATAAACACATAGTGATATTTATTTTCTAAAGGGTATGATGGGTGTATAATGATGTAAGTACAATTTCCTACCCCAGTGATTAGATTTTTCTTTTACATTAGGAACATGGTCTATCAATATTGCATTATGAGGCATCAATAAGGTTGATGCCACATTATTTAGAGGCTAGGAGGGTATCACCAGGATCTCTTTAAATAATTCAAGGATCGAAGGATGGACAAATATGTTGTGTTTAATATGATTATATAGGTGTGTTATCATCTTTATAAATAATTCACTCATCAAGAAGAGGTGAACATTCCAAAGACATTGTTGATTCCATGTTAACAGAAATAGGGGATCCTATTTAAAGAGACTTTTCCTACTCAGTGAACTTTTCTATAAATCATATAAAATTAAAAAAGTGGATGTTTTGTCCTCATAAAAAGAGGATTATGTTTTGGGAAGATGGTGTTCATTGTCTCATTTTGAGGGATAATGTCTTTTAGCTTGGTTGGTGGGATAATGCATGTTATATCATTTGGTGGGATGGTTCTTATTGACTAATTTTCCAAAATAGTGAACATTAGATCATTTGGTAGGATAGTGTACATTCTCATATTGTTGGGGTCATAGATTCCCTGAATTTCTTGACTAGTTAAATAATCATTGGTAAATATTATTTCATTATTTTATTCTTTCACCAATTATGTCATATTATAAGAGGTTAACAAGTAAAAAGTATTCTAGTGTTTGTTTTAGAGGGAATTGGGTTCATGAATGGTTGATTCGGTCGTTCCCTGATGATTCCATGTACTTTATAAAATATATTCAAGATCATATGGTCCTCAAAATCTTTCAGGATAACCATATATATCCTCTTACTTTTCTTCATATTATTCTGGATGAATCTATGAAACACATTCCGCAAGTTCATTAGGAATTTCCTTTGGTATTTTTTCATAATAGTTATCTATTCATATGATCTTTCTAGATAGATATTTATTAGATTTTGTGAACCGATTTATAATGGTAAGGGAAATAAATTGAGTAATTATTCTACCCCGATTCATCCAAATTCATGATTCTGGGAACCATGATCAGGTAGTTATCTAAGGTAGAGATGAGGCTCCCAAGAACCTGATCATTATAAAATGAATAAACCTTATTTTCATCATCTATTCAATGTCATGTCTCCTCAACATTTTGATCTTGTGGGTGATAACATTTGTTTCTACTTTTCCTAAAACTTTTATCTATGATGGTGGTGCTTAATGATCTCTTTATTTGGAACTCAAATTAGAATAAACTATTCACAGTTCTATAGTTGCAAATCGTGGAACACACTATGATACTTTAAGGAAATGATCAAGGCTAAGAACGCATCCAACAATTTCTCCACATACATATCTAGTAATTGTTTCTATGGGAGTTGTGATACTAAAGAATATTTTAGACCATTCTTGCTTGCAATGAAGTGTGTGAATCTATGATTCTATTACTCATTATATTTATAATGGTTAAGGATAGTCATTTACTTCAATAAAGTGAAAAATTGGAAAAGTAATTTCTAAAAAAGATCTCCCTAATATTAAATAGACACATTTTAGGGTTATTGTACTATGAAAATATGATATCTTATAAGGCCGAAAAAAGTATCAGAGTTTGTCTTCTGCGTTTTTATTATGGTATTCCCAACATTTGGACACACTAGGAAGAAAAATGGGTGTGATGTTGCTCTATATTTTTTATTATATCAAATTTTGAGAAGATAAGATCCCTAATATTAGGTAGAGGGGGATTAGAATTTTCCCACTTATGATATTACCCCCTCATTGCTTATAAAAATGCATGTTGGCCATCCAAAACATAAATTTGAGTAGTAATACTGAAAAGTAATTTTTTTATTAAAGATCCCACCAATTCATGGGGGGAGAAAGTGATGCAAGACTAAGGAATCATTTCTTACAAGGATGTTACAAGCACTGTGAAGAGACCTGAGGCTATCATAAATAATACATAAATTTATAGGGCTCCCCTTTCTAGAAATACAATTGGAAAAAAAGTTTCCCTCCCTCCCTAAGTGAGTAATATCAGTGTCATGACACATCAAGAGTTTTCATTTCGTGATTATGTAACATAAGTACCATGGGGGCCAAGCTTTGTTGTGCAAGAAGTTGACTAGAAGGCATGGATCCTATTCAATTGAGGAGACTTAAAAGTGATAATCATGGAATATGGATAGGCCGCTATGTAGGGCTATAGATTTAGCTTCAATGGGGGTGAACGAACCATAATAGGCTCTAAAAACAATGAAAACATATCCTATGATATCTTTAATTAGCCCACCTCCTCTCGTAATGCATTGAGAATAGGATCCATCCATGTTATGTTTGAGACCAAAACTGAGATAGTTCCACTTAATCCACCTCCCTTGCACTATCTGAAGTTTATTTGGGACTGAGGCATCATCGATATCCCTCCATGAATAAGACCACTAAGCTCCTCTATAAAGGCAAGATAACAAATCCTAAAAAATGTATATGACCTCTGATTGGCTCCACGTTATTTGTTTCTCATATCCCAAATGACCTAATAGATCAAAGTGCATGCCATGCCACACAAATTTCATGCACTGGTTGGTTCTCAATTACCAAAATCCACCAGAATAAGATTTCCAATTGACTAGAATGTTGCCCTTGCCATCCCATCCGTTAGCCTTCCTTGTCCCATAAAAATTTAGCCCAATCCCTATCAAAGAAAGGTTCCATGCTAAATCAGTGGTTGGGATGGTGCAAAACATGCATTGGGAGGAAATATGAATTGCGTTATTCTATATGTTCTCATTCATTGGGGTGAATCTATTACGGATTCTCCAGACCAAAAATTTCCTCTTTGTTGTAATCTATTTACACTAGAGGTGACTCACCGATGTATCCTCTACCAATCTGGTGTGGATGGATTCAATGAAAGATTGGGTGCATAAATTTTTGGATCCAGAATCAAGAAAGGCGCACTTTTCTAGGACATCAGAAAGGGTATTCTTGTTGAACATGCTCCTTTGTTCTGTATCCAGAGTTGTAGATGTTAAATTCAGGTGCAGCCTAGCCTGGTTAAAAGTGATCTCCGGAATAGGGCACCCTGGGAAGTAGAGTTTCCAGCCTGCCCAGCTGTATTTCCAATATTGGATATCACCTCTTCCAATCACCCATATGGCCTTGTTCTCAAGCATAATGATAACCTCTCTCATTCATTTGGAAAGATCCAAGATACTACTAGATCGATTCCCCTAGTTAATCCAATCATCCCCGTACCGATCACGGATGAATCTTCCCCATAGAGACTTCCCTTCAGTGATGTCCCTGACAAGTTTGGTGTGTATTCCCTGCATGCTATCCGTCACGTTCTAGAGGTTCACACCACATTTTTCAAGAGGTTTTACATCATAGGGTAGGAATCCCAACAACATTTTCACTCTTTTTGTTATCCCATATTAACGAGTTCAAGATTTTTCCAATCTATAAGATGGTCCCTTTGGGAGGCATAATAGCAGCAAAAGTATACATAGGAATAGAGGTCAAAATGTTGTTAGCCTGCATGATCCTACCCCCAAATGAAAGAAACTTTTTCTTCCAGTTTTAGACACAAGTTGTGATTCTACTTATTATTTTTTTAAACTCCACCTTCTTGATTTTTCCGTTAGAAATGGGGAAACCAAGATAGTCAATGGGGAGGTGTTTCCTTGAAAATCCCAGCCTCTCTTGAATGATCCGGGCATGCCGACTAGAGAAAGATCTTGGGAGATAAATTCTACCTTTTTTGTGGTTCACACGTTTCACACTATAGCTTCTGTAGATTTCAATGATATTATTGAAAATATTGATTGATCCCGACCTTCCATTAATGAAGATAAGGATATCGTCTGTATACATCAGATGAGACATAATGCCCGATACATCATTATTTCTAAATAAGAGGATACGTCTGCTGGCTATTTCACTGTTGATGTTCTTTAAGAGAACAACTCTGGCTAGGATGAACAAGTTGGGAGAGATTGGCCCCCCCCTTCTATATTTTGGGAACCGATTTAAAGAATTTGAATCATCTACCCATGATCCCCACAGTAAGACAAAGAGAATAAAAGAATATAATGATCTAATCTCTAGACCACATACTGAAACCGAAGTGTATCTTGACTTTTAGGATGAATCACCAACCCATACTATCGTATGCCTTGTCCATATCAGGTTTTATCTTGATGTTAGACTTGGTTCACTTCCTGATATGGTCATCGACCATCTCCTTTGAAATCCCTATAGGCCCTTGGATATTCCGGCCCTGCATGGAGCCATGTTGTTCGTTAGATATTATCTGGGTAAGTAGGTGGCTGAGTCCTTTTTTATCAAACCCACCAATATCTTATATGATAAGTTTCATAGAAAAATAGGCCTATAATACCCTAGAGGTGTAGGTTCTTTAACCTTGTGAACAAGCACCAATTTTGAAGCAGATATATATCTTGGGAGATGTCCTCCACTAAAGTAATCCCGCATCACCTCAATAATACCATCTTTTATAACATACCATGAAAAGAGATAGAATGTACCTGAGAACCCATCTAGGACTGGGGAAATTTTTGGTTTCAGTGTAATGATAGCCTCTTTGATTTCCCTCTCATCGAGGATGGACTCCAGCTACATGTTGTCTTAGTTTCTGATCATGTTCGGGATGCCACATAAGTAGTTTTTTGCACTGTCAGTGTCAATGAGAAAGTCATCGCTTGTGTCAAGGGGACCTACAACAAGGATTTTGAAATGTTCCTCATCTAGAAGACCCACCACCTCGATATCCCCTATATTTGAATCATTATCCAAAATCATGTTAACTCTTATAGTGACACTCTTCTCCTTAATGTAGGAATTGAAGAAAATGGTGATCATGTCACCTTACCTCAACTAAAGGGACATAGAACATTCTATGGACACCTTACCAGTCTCTGTTAACTTCTCACCAAGAATATTTTGTTTCTCCATCATTTTGTAAAATATGTCTCTATCCCCAGTTTCCTGGAGGTGAGTTTCCAGGTTCAAGATCTCATTCTTGAGGTCCTCTATGTGATCATCACTGATAGGTTTGGGTATTATCCATTCATGAAGGTGGTATCTTAATCTTCTGTGTTTATCACTAAAACTATCCCATACCTTTTTAGATGATGGTTGTCTCCATGAGTCTTGAATGGCCTGCGGAAATCTTTCCATGCGAGTCCAGCTAGCTGAGAAGATGAATTTTTACCTACTTTGATATATTTTCAAATGAATTAGGAGAGGGGTGTGTTCAGAGAGGATGTGAGCCAATTGGGAAACCACTACCAAGGAGAAGGATTATACAACTTGCAGGTTGGTGATGAAACAATCGATTCAGCTCCAGATGTGCCTGCTCCCATTTTTATTGTTACACCATGTGAAAGGTTCGCCGAAGAATCCCATATTCATCAGACCGTTTGACGACATAAACTCTTTGAAAATTTTCATTGAGACCTGGTTGTACAACCCAATTATTTTTTTCTCAATTGCATCAGTGATGGAGTTGAAGTCTCCAGAAACAAAACTGAGGATATTGCTGGGATGAAAATTCGAGAGGTGTTTCGAAAGAGAAGCTCTCTCATTTTCATCACACTTAGCAAACACAACAATGAAGAAGAATTCTTACCATGTTGTGTGAACCTTAATCGAGAGGTGTTGAGATTATACCTACACATTTTCCACATTTAAATGATACTTCCAAAATATTCAAATATGATTTTTTTTCATGGGATTACATGCAAGGAATTGGAGAAAGAAATTCTTCTCACCATAACTATGATCAGGTGAACTTTTTGTTGGTGCTCTAGGATAACTAGTAGTGAAACCTAATTTTTGAAAACTTCTGATGTGATGAATTCACCTTTGGTTCTAGCACCAAGGGCCCGAGCATCTCATACAATGACAGTATTCAATAAAATTTAGAATAAGGGACCTTTTTTCCTTGTAGCTATGGATGGTTGCCTTTAGGAGGAAAACCGTTGTTAAATTCTTGAGCCTTGGATCGGGTGATCCTCGTATCACTCTTGCACGACTATAGGGGACAATATGAATATCCTAGGAGGACTTTGTATCCGTTGAGATGTCTTAGAGAAAAGAAGTGGTTTTTAGGGTGACAGAGTTGGTCATGAGAGGAGGGGGAGGATCCCACAAGATCATTAAGGTATCAAATCGAGGGTAAGTCTCCAAAGAGCTTCTCAGAGGGGAAGGCTGAAGGATTAGGAGGGGAGGGATCATAATTGTCTACCGACGTCTGCCTGGGGGAGTGAAAAGCTATGTTGTGGGACAAGGGGTCTGTGACCTCCATGTCTAGTGTAGGGCTGGGGGATGGTGCCTAAATGTCGCTAGCTAAAGGCAATGGGCCTGACAGCTATTGGGTGAAGGCATGAGAAGGGATGTAAAGGAAAAGCTCGGGCATGTTTGTGGATGGGGAGGCCACCACTGAGACAAGATCCAAGGCCACTAAGTGCTCTGAAGGTGAGGATTATGGGATCTAGTTTTGGGTTTATTTGTGTGGATGACTGGGGTAATGGAACATTTTCTATATCTTCATATAGAATTTGGATAATACATGAATGATTATTATCATTATGGATATGATCCCTCTAAGGTAACTCACAAATGATTTTATGGACTTCATGGATATCATTTTTTACCTACCGAAGATAATATAAGTGGATATTTCCTTTGTCTAGGGATATAATCTCAAAGGGTATTGATGTTGAGGTGACATATTCCTTCCTCCTACTAATTTTTTTAATTTTTTTAGAATTTAGGGCTCGAATACCTCCATATTAACATGATCTATTTCCAAAGCTAAAATTTCACATGACATAGATATTTTTTAATTTTTACATTCACCATATGACACTATAGGTGTTGAGTAGGTGAAATTATACATTAATTCTTTATAGATGAGGTATATGTAACATTAATTGTGGTATCATATCGAAGTTCCATCGACTGGTAAGTCATGGAAACCCTCATTGTTGTGAAATTTCTACGAAGGTATCTAGAGATCTAGGTATCTTTCAATAAGTAAATCAAATATTCTAGTTGGATTATGAGGGAGAATAAAATACCCATCATTTTAGTATCATCAGTAAGAATTCATGTTCAACCATCTTCTTTATTTATGTTTCAGATCAGGTTTTCTAATCTATTATTGATATTCGTCTCACCCCATGGGGTTTTGTGTTAGTTTTGGGCCTAATTTAAAAATGTAGTAGTAATTTATGAATACTAGTGGCACAATTTTGTTCCCATTATATTGAGACTATAGGAGGTTGGGATCATCTATACCCCTTTGACAGAATTATTACCTACTCTAGAACTCTGTTATAGACTTAAGACATGATCATGAATCCTTACCAATATCATTAGTAACAAAACTGATTACCCTTATGAAATTTATTAAATGAAAACATTAATTTAAGATGAAACTATACATGGGTATTATACCATATCTCATTTAATCATTGTATTTTTTTAATCTACATTTTGATCCACTTAAAAAGAAATTATGGAAATTATCATTGTCCAAGGTAGTGTTGGGCTCCTGATAAAGGTGGAAGAAGGTGTTGTGGTGTTGGTATTAGGCCAATGTGGGGGGATTCCTATATATCCCTATGATTTGAATCGTACCTCACATAGTCTCTTTCCACTTAATTGGACATGTTATGCCTTTATGGTCATCTAACAGGGTCCAATGTTGTGCCTTTGATGGTCAGGAATCCATAACCATGTGAAGTAATTGTCAGGGTCATGTGTCTAGAACCATGTAAAGTTCCTTTTAGGGTTGTGAATTACAGATCACTTCCAAGTATTTTATAGTCAGATAGAGTAGACTAATGGGTGGAAGGTACCTAAGAATGGAAGGTGTTCGATTTACATATGGGTGGACCTTTTTATTTTTACCGAATATATGAATCTAGTGAATGAATTTCATGAACCAAGAGAAGTATCTCAAATCAAGGTATTTAAAATAACAAATATGAGAATATAGATCTAATTCATTGACGTGAAAACCCAAATGAGTATATTAACTCAATTCATTGATGTGTAAACCAATAAGAGTGTCTCGACGCAAGGAAATGATGTAGAAAACAAGAGGAATATCTCGACCAAAGGAAATGATGCGGAAACCAAGATGATAATCTCCACTAAAATAAATTATATGGGGACTTATACATGAGCATCATAGATATTAATAACTAGGTCTGTTATTCAGGTGATTTTAGGTTTTGAGACTTACACCTTAGATTCCACATGGTAGTAGGTCCATGATTCACTTAATAGTAGAGATGACATGTGTGGATATAACATGCTTTTGAACTAGAGAGTTCCCCACCCAATAGAGGACCTAGGCGAAGACATGTTTTGGGGTATACACCCAAAAAGCATCCCAAAAATGCATGGAACATTATGTAGACTTTGGAGGGAGACTTGAAACTTTAGAATCCCAGATGATAAGTATTTTTAGGGGAGGTCCCACTAGTATCATCATGATAGAGACCCTATTTGTTGAGGGAATACATGGATATTATTTTCTTTAAGGTATTTTTGGTATAGGATAAATAACAAGGAGAACCCTATTGTTAAGGGAATGTATGATTGGTAGGGTTCATGCTTATGTGCATGATAGATTGACCATGCATGTCAGGTGGATTTTAATGTGGCCTTAGTGGAATGGTATTTTTAAAGCATTAACCTTGGACGTGGAAGATTAAGGTCATTTGGGAAGATCCAACCCAAATAAATGACTTGAATGGAATAAAAGATATGAAAGGGGACTAATTATCCATAATTGGGTGGATAAAAAAGTAACCCACAATAGGTTTAATCATTCAAGACTAATAACCATTAGGAAGAGGCTAGAAATCGACCTATGAAATCCCTATTTTACATAACATTAAGGTTCCATGGAAAGGGGGAATGACCTACTTAACACTACAGGAAGAAGGGTCATTTATGAAGGGGTCCCATCGTAAGTGAACCATTATAGAAAAAAAAGTCATAAACAAACTATATGTGATGACATGTCACGAGAAAACTATTTTTGATGGGACAACTTCCCATCACAAATAGTTTGGCTGAGGTTTTTTAGAAAACCATTTTTTTACGGGATTAACTACCAGTTGCAAAAAAGAAAAATTTAATAAATTTATTAATATTATTAATATTATTAAATTTAATAAAATAATAATAATAATAATAATAATAAAATAATTAAAAATTCAAAAAAGAATGAAAAACAAATAAAATTAATAATAATATAATTAAAATTATAAAATAATAAAATAATTAGAAACATAATATTCACAACAATATTAAAAAATAATAATAAAATAATAATAAATAGATAATAAAAATAATAAATAAATTATAAAATAATAACATAATAATAAATTAATAATAAAATAATATAAAACACCATATTCACAAAAATATAAAAACAAACTATATAGAAATCTAAATATATAGATTAATAAAAATAAAAAAAGTTTATTAAATGGAGGTGAGAAAAATTATATAAATCACTAAGGGGGAGGGTTATGTGGAGGAATTAGAGGAGATGGTGTAGAGTATTCTATCCCTAAACCATGATTCAAATGTCTCATGTACTCCATCGTTTACTTGTGTTGTCGCTGCTGCAATTAACACATCTCTTCTTACTACTACTGCTACTATCAATGGAGCTCTTCTCGCTCCCTATGCATGGTCTCTCTAAGCTCCCCCTGAGCCCAAAACTGCCCCTGATACTATGCAGCAAATGATGATGAACCTCCATGAGATCCTCTTGAGTTGAATACCTACATCACAACGATACCATAATTACTAACAGACATCAATCGAGAGTAGATACCAACAACTAGGCCTTTCTTGAAGGCATACTGAGACACCTACATCCATGCTTCATCATCAAATCTAGCCGAACTAGAGGTTTGATACTCAATATCAACCTGACTCTTAGCCTGTTTATGAGATGTCCCAGCCTTATATAACACCTTCAATTTCAAATTAAAATTAAAATAGTTTACAAATATATTATTTTTAGTTAATTTTAATATAAAAAAAATACTAACCATAATATTATGCTGGCGATCACCTCTAATATATCCAGTGATAGGATCAATGTATATCCTCTTATAAACATTGAACTCCATAATATTAGTTTGTTTGAGTACCTATATGTGTATAAGATAAATAGTTTACATTTAAAGTTATATAAATTATTAAAAAAAATTACTTACCAAATGTCATCGATGTGTACAGAATGTGTGACTACCAACTTATTATGTCACCTCCCATATCCCCTAATTTTGTCGACCTAATGATGATATCCTATAAAAAGTAACTCTCACCCAATATTAACATAATCCATCCCAAAATTGAGATTATATTTAATCTGGTCGGTGGGTATAACAAGACTGATCAAAATCTATGACTCTCGCTTTCTACATTGTTGTCGTTCTCATATTGTGAAACAATTGACCGAAACAGTGACACATATAGCCCTTCCATGACTCCTAGATAGAGTCCTGCATGATATGATTGAAAGGATAACATAAACCCTACAAATAATTAATAATATCGAGTTTTTAATTAAATAAATTTAAAAATAACTATTATTTATTTATGTATCATTATTTCATCAAACATATGGTGCTGAACATAAATGGAGATCTGATCCCTTGTAACACATGCTATAGAAAAATAATTATATAATATATAACCCTCCCATCAAACTTCTATATGTGAAAAGATATGTAAAAAAGAACAAAAAATAAAAAAATTAGTATATAAATAAATTAATGAAAATTAATGGAAAATAAATAAAATATAGAACTAAACATACCTCTATATGTGCGGATCAAAGTAAATACGTGGATGTCGCTCAGGTATAGGGTCATGAATCATCAGTCTTGCAAGACCCCAACCCCTCCATGTCATCACTAAACCACCAGTAGTATGATGGTAAGATGATGCAACATTATTCTCGTCAATAGGTAGATCAACATCATCTAACTCATGAAACAGATCAGATTCCAAATGAAAATTGAAATTATTTTTATTATCAAATAGTTTAAACCAATTATTTTATATAGATATATATTATATATGATTATAACCATAATTTAACTATTTCAATATTTATTTCCATCCCCATCTTCATATATGATAGTGTCTTTGTCTTCATATTCCTCATCAATATCATCAATTTCTATAGGATTTTCAGCTTCATCATCTCTTTCCATTTAAAATTCATTATTAAACCAATAACATCATCATCACCATCGACCCAAAATTGGGGGGTTTCATCATCGATATTCGTGTCTCTTTATGGAAAAAAATATTTGGAGTAGTTTCTTTAAAAATTTAAATTCCATGCACATCAGTTGAACCCCGTTAGCTTTATATAAACTTATTTTCTGGAGATTTAATTTTTTTATTTCCCATAAATCACTTAAATCACATGGAGTAGCACAATAATTTGAATAGTAAATTTTATGTTACTGATGATCCAACAAAAATAGTTCATTTACTATAAGAAGTCTTTTATATTTAATATCAACAATTCCATGTTACATATGAACACACAAACCTCTATCAGTATACAACCAAAGACATTTAAAAAATATTATGCAGTTCTTTCCTAGTGGACACAGTTCAATTATTTCTTATAGAATTTTGTAAAAGTGAAATTCACTTTCTCTATGATGACATCCTTTCAAGAAAACACCTATGACCATTGTTTTTTTGATCCCCCATATTCATGTATATGAAATATAAAACCATTCACTACATATTCATTATATGACTTAATCATTTTTAATGGTGTGTTACTCAATTCACACAATCAATTATCAATTTTATCACCATGTTGAGATACATAATTTTTTTAAAAACAATTTTCAATATAACATGTAATAATTTGAATTTATATGTTAAACTATAAACAATTTATTTCACTAGTTTTTGTAGCCTGTTGGAAAAACTATTCTACCGATATTCTTTAAGGTCATATGGTATAATTTGTGGAAAATATTTCTTAATATGATTTTTATATAATCCACAGATAAAATAATATTCAATTGCTGTAAAAAATTATAGAAGAAGTGATAGGAGATATCCTAATACAAATATAGTTATTTCTTTAAAGTTTAGTAGAACATGTGTATGAGCCCTGTGATTTTCATCAATTGAAATCCATCATTCATGAACTCCACCAAATATATGTTCGGGATGATTAAAAAATAAAAATTGATTGTTCATTTCATCATCAACATTTTCCTCATTACGTCCCTTGTGGGTATGTTTTGAGAGATATTCATAATGAAAATAATGAGAGCATACAAACAAAATTTTCTCTTGCAAATAAGATTCTGCAATTGATCCTTCAACCGAGGATTTGTTACATAACATTTTCTTCAATTTATGCATGAATCTCTTGAATTGTTAAATCCATCAGAACTGTACCAGACCTCCAAATTTTTATTCATGCAGCCAATGTAATATCAAATGTTCCATTGAATAAAAAATCCAGTGGGAAGAGTTTTTACAGTTTACATAAAATTAAAACAACACCTTCTTATCATCTACTTTGTGCATTGTAGTATGTTATATCCAAGAAAAATATCCCAAAATAATATGATATTTCTATTATCCCATCCAAAATCATATAATTCAACAAAACTTAAGATACAATTGGTAGAATAATTTTCATTATAACATGACAATCATGACTTTTTAAAATGGTAATTTGGCCATTTCTGACCTATCTAAAAAAATTGGAAATATAACCATCTGGAAGCCTATGATCTATAATCCACTAAAAAAATAATATAATGATTTGTTGGAAACTATATAATA
The DNA here is from genome assembly GCA_963277665.1 of Viscum album. Taxonomy (NCBI): domain Eukaryota; kingdom Viridiplantae; phylum Streptophyta; class Magnoliopsida; order Santalales; family Viscaceae; genus Viscum; species Viscum album. Next base: position 1,888,343,666 of record OY728165.1, on the reverse strand, counting down.
TGATTTTGGATTAATTAACATATATGATATGTCATTTAAAAATAGTTCAATTTCTTGTCTTCTGCAAATTTGGGCAAGATCTAATCATTCCTTTACATTATCTTTGGTCTTAACTGGTGTATCCAAAAAATATATATAAAATATTTTATCAAAAAATTTCTTCTCATTATTCATGATATCCAACATGGGAAAAACCAAAAAATTAGACTAATATAGAAGATACCAAAAAATTCTCCATTTTATCCAATTTTGTTTCTTCCCAAACCATCAATTTTCTGTTTGTTTATATTCTGTCCAAATGTAATGGAATGTAATGAATAGACAATGTATTTTAACTCAATACCTAAGATTAAAATTTAAGGTCCATCTCTTTCAATATTATCTTTTTTTAAATGATATATGTTCCTCTGAAAAGGATGATCATTAGGAAGAAATATTTGATGACAATCGAAGAAACAAGGTTTTCTTCCATTAACGAACATAAACGATTTAATGTCCCTCATACAGTAAAGACATGATTTTGGACCATATGTACTCCAACAAGATAACATTACATATGCTAGAAAGTCACTAATTGTCCACATTAATGCCGATTTAAGTAGGAAAATATATTTCAAAAAAAAATCCTATGCACTGACACCATTACTTACAAAATAAATTTAACTCACCAAGCAATTTCATAAAATAAACATCGAGATGAATTTTCAGATGTCTTGGAATTAATAAGGTCAAAAATATATATAGTTCCTTCATCAACATCCATAGAGGTAAATTTTATAGAGTTAGAAATATGGTTTAAAAATAATATTGACTACTGTAAGAACAAAATGTATAAAAACAATCAATAGAAATACCCTATTGAACATTTCGAGATTCCACGGGAAAATAATGATGAACTTGGTCAAAATTCTTCCATGAATAATCATCAGCAGGATGGTTTGAGCCTTTACCAGTTGAAACATTATTTTTGTTCCATGACCTCAATGAAAATGTGTTCTAAGACATAAACAAATGCTGGAATCTAGGTGTAATTGAGAAATACCACAATTGTTTTATAAGAATCAATCTAGACTTCCCTTGTTGAGCCACATTGTACCTTGATTTTCTATATGTATGACAACTAATGAACAACTCATTTTTATCATAATATAATATGAAATCATTTGAACATGCACAAATCTTCTAATAACCAAGATCCAAATTATGAACAAGACTCTTACTCTCATAAACATTTTTAGGACACACATTTTCTCCAGATAACAATGATTTAAACAAAGAGAATATCTCATCAAAATAGCTATTTGAAATCCCGTTATCTGATTTATTATCCATAAATTTTTCAACAGATTCAATTTTTCTTATGTTGCAACTAGGATATAAGGATTCCTTAGCAGACTTCAACAAATCAAAAAATTGGGATGGTTTCAACTCTAGAGTTGAATCACTATCTTCCTAAGTATTATTTTGCTGAAAAGATGGACCAACCACATCACATACTAAATTTTTAAACAATTATTGATGTAGAACAAAATTATTAGAATCATCTTTGGAACTACATTATCCATATTGATACGATAAAACATAATCATTTTGAAAACCAAATCGCAATAGATAACCCCCAATGTTGTTAAATGTGTTAAATATCCTTAGATCACATTTCTACATGGACACTTAATTTTTCTTTCTGAAACAAGTTATAGTTTTGATGATTAAAATAATAAAAAATATTTAACACCCTCAATATATGGTGGATTTATACTTGAATTGTTTGGATTTTTGCGATGATTTATTCAATCAAGATCATATAATAAAGACTGTTGTCAACTTCCACACACTATATTACTCTAAAATATATAAAATAAATAAATTATTAATGATTAATTTGATATATGAAATAGATGAACCAAAAAAGAGTAAAAACGAAAACAAACATAATTTCATATTAAATATTATCAATTTTATCTATTTGCCACTGATTTTTACAATATTCAGGCGATGAAACAAATTTATTCCAACCATGCCCAAATTTTTCATTAAACCAAATTCTGTCAACCAAGTCCTATCATCGACTTATCTCCTCCTCCATCTGTTATTTCCATCATCGATATATCACATCATTTCTATCCCAATTTTGGTGACCTAATGAAAAATTTGGACATGTTTGGTGTAAATTGGTCATTTCTAATAACTTTGAAGACTGGAAATTCGATGATTTAATAAAAGTTATAAATCATATATTTTAAAATTATGTTGTGATGAATCCAATTTACAACAATTTATATCTATTATGTCATGTCATCAACTTATCTCCTCCTCTTACTACTTCCATCATCACATCACATCATTTATGTCCCAGAACTTAGAGACATAATAGATGAATTTGAGATTGTTGGCGTATATTGGTCATTACTAATTTTTGTCAACCATGTATGTTCATTTTTTTTAATTTTTATGGGATGAAAATTATTGTTAATTATTTTTAATATTTTTAATTATTTTTAATTATTTCTAATTACTTTTATTTATTTTTAATTATTGCAAATTAGTAATGATTATTTCTAATTATTTCAATTTTTTTTAATTATTGTTAGTTATTACTAATTATTGAAAATTATTGGTAATTATTGGTAATTATTGCTATTTATTTATAATTATTGCAAATTAGTACAGATTATTTCTAATTATTGCAAATTATTTCTAATTATTATTATTTATTGCTAATTATTGAAAATTATTGGTAATTATTTCTATTTATTTCTATTTATTTATAATTATTGTGAATTATTGAGAATTATTGCTATTATTTAAAATTATTGCTAATTATTTTCAATTATTGCTACTTATTTCTAATTATTTCCATTTACTTCTATTTATTGCAAATTATTGAAACTTATTTCTAAATATTACTAATTATTTCTAATTATTTCTAATTATTTATAATTATTCCTAATTATTTATAATTATTTCTAATTATTACTAATTTTTGATAATTATTCTTAATTATTCCTAAATATTTCAAATTATTGGAATTTATTGCTAATTATTGCTAATTATTTCTATTTATTTATATTTTTTTACTATTTATTGATAATTATTGCTAATTAATGCTAATTATTACTAATTATTACTAATTATTACTAATTAATACCAATTATTACAAACTATTGCTAATGATTACGAATTATTCCAATTTATTGCTAATTGTTACAGTTTATTGGTATTTGTGGATAATTATGGATATTTATTTCTAATTGTTGATAATTATTTCTAATTATTGCTAATTATTACTACTCATTACTATTTATTCATATTTATTACTAATTATTACTAATTATGACAAATTATTTCAAATTATTAAAAATTACTACAATTTATTAAGATTTTTAGTAATTAATAGTAATTATTACAAATTATTACAAATTATTACTTTTTTAATGCCCGGAATCCATTTTATAAAAATGAGAGAAAAGAAGACAAAAAAGAGAGAGTAGGGGCCAGACAATGCATCATTGCCCTCATCAGAAAATCAAAGGACATGTTTTTTCTTAATCTTATCTTCAATCTTTCGCTCTTATACTGGAAGAGTAAACCAATTTGTTCCTCATCCACACCCACGCCCACGACTGCGACCTCTAGAATATCTTTCCTTTAATCTTTCAGCTTGTTCAAGGAGGCTTGCAATGTCAGTATCATCAGAATCAGAACAAGACATTGATTGAGAGTCTTCTTTATTAACAGTCCAATCTACCCTTCCATGACCTCGACCATGACTCCGAGGATGATGACCGCACTTCCATGTTTTGGATTGGTGCTCTTATGGGTCTTCAAATCCTGTATTGGTAACGTCTTCAACCATCACCCTCTGTTCAAGATTTTCACTGCCCAACAAAGTTTCATTGGTGTGTCTATGAATTTCCATGACATTCTTGCAAGCATCTGGATCATTGCTTACGGCAACAATATCAACACTGGGGACATGCACAGGAGGCTCCAGCTCTTTGATTTGATCAATGGCCAAGGTCTGAACTACCTCTTCTTTTTCAGTTGAACCTAAAACCAGGTCTTCATGATGGAACATGCTTGGAGAAGCACTCACCAAGGTGCTAGATTCACCAAAAATAGTAGCCTCATTATGGTCTAAATCAGCCACAATGGAGCCAGGAAGATCAGATAGCGATTTAGAAAAAGGTAAGGCACTATCCTCCTGAAAATTATCCTTTGACTTCCTTGAAAGAACCAACTCAAATCCATCATTATCAAACACCATGATATTTTCTTTTCTTTTAGAGAAAACAATGAGTTCTTGCCTCATTTCCCTGTCCACCTCTTCCTGGATTTCAGCCTCTCGTTTCGATTGCTTCTCCTTATGTGAGGTCTCCGCCCATGAGGTGGGTTTTAGAGCACTTTCCACATCCTTGTTCTGTTCATCAACCGGCTCATGAGTGCTTTTGACAGCACCTTTCCCACTCATACCCCCACAACCATCCCCCTATTTGACAATATCAGCAAAAGAAACACTTCTATTGGAAGTATTAACCTTTCACTGGTAGACAAGTCATTCTTTATTGGGAACATTCTTGACCCTTCATTTGAGCCAAATTAGCATAATTATTAATCCTACAGACAGTAGAAACATGACCATATTTCATACACATTGAGCACTTCATGTTCTTGTGGAAATGATCAACAAAATGTCCAATTCTAAAACAATAATAACAGAAATATGGCAGCCATTGAAAATGGATTGAGAGTTCTATCTTGAATTCCTCAGCCGTCAAAAATATAGTATTAATAAGATCACAAGACAAATAAATTTCAACTAAAGCTCTGGAATAATGGCCATACAGAGCTCTTTCCGTCTCCTTGTCAAGTTTAATCAGTTTCCCCATTACCGTAGCTACATCTCCAAATATCAATGGATTCCAGAAAAGCCAATTCCAACCTATGATACAAATCCAGGATTGGGTAGTGGTGGTCTTGGATGAATGTGGATCCTACATAAGATCCCATTCTTGCAGTGTAAGAAAGCTAGGCTTAAGAGGAATTGGGTCGATGCCCCATGCAAGGAATTTTCTCTGTTCTGAGGGGAAAACAATATGATAGAGACCCTTACCAATTGAGATGAGACGCCAATCATCGAATCCCCAGTGCCGCTGCAAGAAGGTTTTTAAATCCTCAAGTATCCATGGTAAAGCCTTCTGAAGAACCGAGACTCTGTCCATAAGTGAGAAACGACATTCCTCGAGGCGTTCTTCAAATAAAGCAGGGTTTGCTTCAACGATTCCAATAGACCCGTTTCTTGAGATCCTTTTATTGGACGACGCTGACTCATCATGGAAATCAGAGAAGATCCTATTGAACGAGATGGGTTTCAGAGGTTCTGATCCATCTCGAATGAACTTTCTGTTGTCCGATCTCTTGCTTGAAGTAGTGAAAAAAGGGTTCCGCGTGACACTCACATGGCCTGCATCATCTTCATCGGCCACCGCAGGTGTCATCGAACCAGTAACCACACTCTGTGTCACGCCATCGGGAAATCGGTGGTTGCACGAGTCTGCATCCCTCCCAGTTTCCGCCGCAACCATCGGAACAGCTCCCACATATCTGTGAGTGTCAAATCGTCCATGAGGAAGGAAGATTCCCGCTTGGAATTGAGAAGATGAAGACGCCATATTGAAACCCTATCTGCCATTGCGGAATGAGATTCCCAGACCCGATGTCATCTCCTCATTATTACTAATTATTACTATTTATTAGTAATTGTTACTATTTATTACTATTTGTTAGTAATTATTACTGATTATTACAAATTATTACTAGTCATTAGTATTTATTACAAATTATTACTAATTATTACTAATTATGCTTAATTATTACTAATTATTACTATTTGTTACTATTTTATACCATTTATTACTAATTATTAAAAATTATTTCTAATTATTACTATTTATTATTTATTACAATTTTTTACTATTTATTACAATTTTTTACTAATTATTATTATTTATTACTAATTATTACTATTTTTACTATTTTTACTATTTATTAGTATTTATTACAGTTTATTACTAATTACCACTAATTACAGCTATTTTTTTTCTAATTACCGATAGTTACTATTAATTACTACTAATTATTCATAATTTTTACTAATTGTTGCCAATTACTGCTAATTATTCCTAATTTTTACTAATTACCGCTAATTATTCCTAATTAATGCTAATTACCACTATTTTGGACTAATTATTACTAATTATTACTTATCATTACAATTTATTACTAATTATAACAATTTATTACTATTGTTTACTATTTACTACTAATTATTACAAATTATTGCAAATTATTAAGATTTATTTCTAATTATATCTAATTATTTCTAATTATTAATAATTATTACTAATTATTAATAATTATTTCTAATTATTACGGTTTATTACAATTTATTACTATTTATTACTAATTATTACGATTTATTACATTTTATTACTAATTTTGGTTAATTATTACTATTATTACTATTTTTACTATTTATTATTAATTACCACTAATTATTACTAATTATTGCTAATTATTACTAATTAATACTAAATAATACTAATTATTAATAACTAAAACTAATTAATAATAATTTATACTAACTAATTCTAATTAATACTAATTACACATAATTATTATTAATTAATGATAATTGAAAAAAATTATTTCAATTTGATTCTATTTACTTTTAAATAAAAACATTAAATCTTAATGAAAGAACATATTTGTACAAATAGATAATGCAAAATAAAACTATCTAATTATAATTTAATTTAATTACCCCAAATTAATAATTATGATTACTAATATAAAATAAAATGAATTAACTAAAAAATAAAATCAAAAAATAAATAACTTAAAACTAAATCTTTCGTTTGATGTAAGTCTTGAAAATTGCTCCGTTGTAAAATTTAAAACTTTGAGAAAAGTAAAGTGAGAAATATGGGAGTAGAGAAGTAGAGAAGAGTTGAGAAAATTGCGAAATGGAAAAAATCGAAAAGGGGAATATTTCAGTTAGATCATTTGCGATGAGACCCATCACAAATGCTAACCCCCTATTAATTAAGAGCGATAGTTAAAAAGGTATTTGCGATGGGTCCCATCAAAAATACCTACCTGACGACATACTATTTTCAATGGAAGTTAAATCCTGTCCTAAATATTAAAAACCATGGGATAATATTTGCAACATGGGTAATCACCCTTCACAAATAGCCTTCCCGCGGTTTTGCACGCACCACGTGCCAAACCCTTTTACGACGGGAGAGGTATTCCCATTGGAAATAAGTTCTTATAATGAACTATTTGCTACATGAACAGGGCCCCATCACAAATAGTGGACCCCGATGGACTATTTTGCGATGAGACCCTTCCCCATCGTAAATAGCCCATCACCAATACCCCTTTCCCCCTAGTGTTGTCTTGGGTAAAATTCCATTAAAAATGGTTTTATGAAAGACGACCTCCATAAATGGTGTTCATCGGAAAGGTGCTTCATAGATAAGCATCATGGAGGTGCTTCATAATGTAGGCTCGAAGATTTGATTACTGAAGGATCCTTACTGAGGTTCTCAAGAAGGAAATTCACAGAGGTTCTCTATGAAGGAACCTTGTAGAATTTCTTCTCAATGAAGCCTCATGGAGGTGCTCTATGAAGGATCCTCGTAGAGTTTCTCTACGAAGGATCCTCATAGAGGTTCTCTATGATGGAGCCTCATGGGGGTGCTCGATGTATGAGCATCATGAAGATACTTTGTAAAGGAACCTCATGAAGGTACTTCATAAAAGATCCTCATAGATGTACTTTATGAAGGATCCTATATGATACTTTTCCCTTCATTCTTTCTCAATTTTCCCCATGATTACCTGCATTTTTTCTTTGTAAAAAGTTATATCCTCTCAAATAGCATTCTAGGTATTTATAGGAGAAGTCTTCCTAGAAAATTTAGTCGTGTAGGAATCATAAAACCACTGCTGGGTATTTTAATATATAGGAATCTCATTTCATGGACACAAATGATCTCTCATCTGAAAACTAACTATGTAAACATGAAGGTTCCATATCAATGAACCTCGAATGAACTTCAATCCATAAAGGAACCATGAAAGTGATTAGAAACTCCAAGAGTGTAAATAAACCCAATTAGTTTTCCAAAAATATCATCCAATCCATGAACCTTCTTTGTGATCATAATGAACTTTCCTTTCGTGAATGATTCCTCTATGGTGATATTTCATTCAGGATATTTATGAAATGAACCCTAACTTAAAATGACTATTTCTTTTGATCTTGGTGTCTGTTTGGGCTCCATGAGTAATCAAATTGAAGATCATTAAATTAGATACACACTAGTTATAGTTTTTCCCTATAGATAGTGTGTTTAAGGCCAAGAGTGACTAAAAGACCCTAAAAATTGGTTTTAAGGATCTAAAAACCATTTCATCAAATATGGATGAAATACATAGCCTACTCTTGGTTGGAAGTTCTCTCCATCACATCACCAAACTAGGAAACATTTTTGGGAATATCCATCCCTTGATGAGTGCATAATCATGAAGCACATGGAATGCCATTTTCTTCTTCCCAAGTTGTGGAGATAATTTTTTCTTCAATATGGACTGGTTTATTTTATGCGAGGAAAATACAATGACTTATATGGTAATTTTTATGGAACAATTTTTTGGTTATAACTACCATTTTTTTCATATATTGATACTATACAATCATTGACATAACCTCCTTGAGTAAACTTCTATCAAGAGATGACATCCTTAACTATATCCATTTTTCCTCTATCATAACCTTGATATCTTGGATATTACCATCATTTTAATTTGATCACAACGTATATTATACCAATGAATTACATTCCTAATGTAATTCCATGAACTTGAAAAACTTATTTCATGTTAAATTTCATATTTAATTGCCTTATAATATGCAACATACTCAATATTTGTAGATATGACTACCACTTACTTTAATGATCCTATCATTATCATTTCATTAGCTTAATGTGATACTATGTCAATTTTTTAGAAAGGCTAGTTTTGTGACCCTTATGATAACTAATGTTTTCTCTTCTCCAAGTACTTGGTGAATATCACTTGTACCCAATTATGTACTATTGGATAGTTATAAAAACATCCCTATATAGTTATTTCGGATTTATTTTATATTTAACTACTATAATCTATGCATTATAAATATCAATTTTTTTACATAATGTGGCATATGTGATAGATCCCATTACAATTGAATATGAAGTTATAATCAACATATTAATCTACTATATCTTATACATGTTTTCTTTGAGAGATTAATTCCATGTGGCAAAAATTATAATTATCAGATTAATTATTTCAACTGGTATTTTTAATACCTTATCAACTTATCTACTTTGAATTTATAGAATAAATCCTTAAATCTACTTTAGTAGATCTTATTCTGTAGAACATCGGATATTACATTATGTCATTCAATGGAGAATTTCTTTCAACATAGTCTTAAAAAACTATAATAGTAATAACTATTGTTTTTCATCTGTTATCAATATATTTCATTTGGAAAACTATAACACTATTTTAACCTCATATAGACCCATGGAAAAGTAAATATTCAATGATTTAATTCCATTCTTGATCCATAAATGTATCCTTTCATCATTATTATAATAATCATGGTTGATAATATAAATATTTGAATTCAAATTGATTTCAACATCTCTATTTATTAAAAGGTTTCGACACAACCAACACTTTAACTGATTTATGCCTTAAACAACCTATCTTACATTATAAGTAATAACCTTACTACACATGATCATGTTTACCTTTAATACCCATTCTAAACTAGTGGAATTTATATCTTATGGAAAAAATATCAATGTAAAGACTTGGTTTTTGTACATGGAATTCATTTTTTAATTCATAACCATCAGCTATTTTTATCTTATTTTCTATCTAACTAGTTATTCCAGGATAACAGTTTATTATTCTCCGTGAATAATATATCACCTAAATATTGACAATAGAATCAATTATAATTGGTTTTATATTTCCTATATAATTTTTGTCTCTGGAATATTCCTTTTCCATGCTTTCTTGTATAACATATTCCTATACTAACAACTTGTGTATCTCAACCCTTATCTTTATCTAGGTATATCTTACTCCCATTAAATCAAATAATTATTTTTACCTTGTAAAAATATTTTATTTCATGTGACTATATATTTCATATATTAGGACTTGTGGTATACATTATAACCTAAGGAAAATTCACATAGATATACGTTTTGAGTTTATTCATGCATTTTTGTTTCTTGAATTATCCTTAACAAATATATGGACGGATTAATTTCATATTATAACTTATATGATATCTATTTTTCATTATAGTTTGCATATGGTTAGATGTTAACGTTTTTATTTGGGAAGTGTTTCATAAAAGGAATAATAAAAGACTTGTATGATGTATAAGACTCAGCATAAAACATCATTCTATTAGTTTCATGACTATAACATGTACATGGAAATGTAATTTTAGGAATAACTCCAGTAGAAATTTTTATTATTGATTAATTCTTGGTTAAGATATTATTTGACATACCTGTCTGAGTCAAGTATTATAATCTTACTAAGATCATACTTTACACCACCTTTTTATATCATTTAAAAAAATTAATGTATTCTTATCATGTACATGAATTTTACTCCACCTCAATCTTTCAATAGTTCACATGTAACTTGATGAATTTATTCAAGAATATTTTTGGATTTATCAACTTTAATTCCAAAAGTTTCTTATCCATTATACTATAAAATAAATCATTTTATATACATAATATTTTTAGATCAAAGGAGTCTAAACAACCTACTTGGTTCATACATGACACTTGATCCTGGTTTTACTTAACCGGTAATTATCAATACACAACTAGGTATTGTTTTTGTTTTATATTTCATATTTTTCACTAAGATTTAACTTAGGATGTGTCTAATTCATTTATAATATTAATTAATTATTTTATACCATAAAAACTTTATTTCCAACTGGAAATAAAAATTCATTGTGTCTAAACTCGACTCCGAGATAATATTTTTAGTAAAATGAATTATAAAATAATATTTTTCAAATAAAATAATCTATGCACTAGGTGTGTGAGGATGTGATGTTTTATAACTGATGCAGGAGTCGTGTTCTATTAGAAACGTGAATTTCACTTCACTCTTGTAATGTTTTTGAATTTCCTTGGTTCTTGTATTTGGATACAAAAATGTATGTAACATATTATATCTAATACCTAAGAAATATAAAATAAATATTATATTCAATGTTGAATATACCTGAAACAATATCATTAACTTGATTCTTTATCAATTCATTGCAATTTATTTTCTAGTGACATTTCTTTCTACATACATATAAAATAGTCTCTTGTTCTATACTTTACGCTTTTATTTTTGGATTATTAGAAGGGTGTTGTGAAGGATCCTTTAGCATCATACGTTCCACATTCCTTATGACCTTTTATTTCTTATTGTTCACCATAAGAATTGAATATTTATCTTTCTTCATGTTTATATCAACTTGGAGAACCTTAACCATTTGATATTGAAGTGGGTTCTCCTTTTTGATTGTTTATAATTCTCAACAACGATAAATTAAATAGGTGATAAGGTTGAGATAATTAGATGTGTTGAAATTTCTTCATTCCTATATAATCCTAACTCATCTAATTGATCAATTCACTATGTTATCTTAAGCTCATGAGGATCAACCTTGATTCCATCTTTCAACTTAGACGAGTTCAGTGTAATGATAATCTCATTTATTTATCGCTTCACTTTCTCTATGAAACCTTAATGGATATGAGACGAAATCGTTTGAAAATATATGTCTTAATGTTTGTTTCAAAACTCAAGGGACATTGATGATATTATAATGATTTATGAATCAAATGAATCATCCATGTGTACTATGTAAGCTTCATTTTTACCCTCAATTGCTACATGAGTTGGATTATTAGGTTATAGGGAATCTAGAACATATAATTTTCTTTCACATCATAGTACTATGTGAATGATCCTATACCACTCTTCGAAATTAGTAATGGTAAGGATGTGTTCCTTTTCAAGTATGGACCACACTATTTTATTTGGTATTACATTCCATTTTTTCATATAAGAAAACTTCTATATATTATTACTTTTATCTTGATAACAAATTATAAGATATTTTTGGTTTGTTAATCTTAAATCTATCTCACTGTTATTTTAAAATACTAGTTTCCCTCAACTTATAGATTTGGAATACTCAGTTTCTTGAGTATTCTAGTTTAAAGGATATTTATACCATTATATATAGCTTGACCAATGGAATCACCCCTACTCTGGGAGACTAAGGTAGGATTTTGTCTTTTAAAAAACATTAAATCATGGCTCATTGATAAATTAAATGAATTCTCATATCCAGTGAATACTTATATTATTTTTTCTCAACACTATCCTCCAAAATTTCACTAATCAAGTTATGACTATTTCATTGATGCAAATTTTAGTAAAGTTGACACACCACTCTTGTTAGAAATCATCCATATAAGCATAAACCCAAAATTATGATCAGAAATCATATTTAAATATGTTTTATGTAACAACCCAAGACATTATGGTATTTATCTGCTTGAAGAAATTCAATTTATTCAATAGCTTACGTTACACAGAACATCGAGCTGAAGCAAATAATTAAATATTATTACTTAACTATGATAGTTATCACCTAGCCATAAGAATGGTGAGAATGAATGAGATTAAATAAATTATGAAAATATTTTGTACACATTTTTATAAAATTTAATCATTTGTTACCAATTAATTATAAATAAAAATGAAAACCAAATAAACATAAAGGATGTGTTTTTATAAAAAAAATTCCCCACAATATAATTTTAACATAATAAATTAAATTTATCACTATTAGTGAAATATATTAATGAAATTTATATGTTTTAAATTGAATAATTATTTTTAAAATCATACAATAAGTTCTATTAGATTAGGATAATAATAAATCAAATTTTATGCATAAAGGCTATATTTTTCTACAAGAACATTTCGTCGCTATTTAATGGTGCGCCTATTTTAAAACTAAATTTTATAAATTTTATAAATATCATTTTACATTATAAAATTATTTTTTAAAATAATAATATCAAAATTATCATAGGGTGAAATTTCGGTATTTTTAAGAGAATTTTCATTTTTTTATGAATAATGAAAAACATGGAATTTTAATTGAAAAATACAATTTCTTCAAATTTATTTATATAGTTAAATTATATTTTAAATTGGTTTTAATTTATAATTAGTTCAATTATACATCATTAAATCAAATTTAGGTAATTTTAATCAATTTCACATTTAAATTGGATATAAAATCCTTTTCAACCATTTGAACTTTTTTGCATTAAAAACCTACTCTCCCAATGTGTCTCCGATATTAATTTGAAATCTAATCTTTCCAATTCAATGAATTTAATTTTGTAAAATGGAATATATATTTGAAATTATATGTCACCGATTAATTTTTAATGTCATTTTAATTTTTATACATAAAAAATTTACGATGGTAAAAACTATTATTTACGATAGTATTGGAAGAAATAATGAAACAGGTTAAAGATAAAAGTTAAACGCTTAAACTACCTAAAGCCTAGAAAATCATCTAGGTTGTTGAGTTATTTATAGACCTTAACTATACTTTAAAACATTTTTTATCATCAAAATTTGATGAAATTAATTCCACCTCAATGTTTTTGTCTTTAATCATAAAATAATCATTATTTGATCACTTAAACCCACCTCCCATCATGTATAAATACCACCCCTCACCACCACATTTATAATAAAAAACATTAATGGTCATAAAATATATTTCAAAACCTCTTCTAATCACTTTAACCTTGTCCTTTTTATTTTATTGTCACCAAATTACCAAATCTAAGATCCTCAATGGTCCTCCAAGGTGGTGATATTCAAGAGGAAATTTTCTCAAAACACGTCTCTTATTTTATTTTATTCTTCCATTTTCTTATAATATATTTCACCCATAGAGGAATTATAATTAAAGAATCATGTACATACTTAAATATTATGTTTCTAGTTTAATATCACATATTAACCCATTTTATTACATCCTTTTATTCAAACAAATGAAACTATTGTCCAAATTATGTCGGTTAATCATCTTCAGGAATAATGATTTTGTTAGTTTTCAATTATTGACATCATAGATGGTAATAAAGCTATTTTTCTTGTGAAATAATATTTTAATAGTTATAAAATAACCTATATAATGTTCTTTTACTAATATATAGACATTATAATAAATAAAATGAAACTAGTTTGTGATATTCGGTAGAACCACAAAAATAAACTAACCATTTATCACTAACGTTTTTCAAATGAATAATCCTTATGTTGGAACTAAAAATTAAATATAGTAACATTTATAATCCAAAAATGTCATTAATTCCATTTAATTAAACTATTTACATTTTATTTCCATTTTACAAGAATGTTCATAACTATAATCAAGAGAACTGATCATGATACCATGAAACGAACACACCCAAATCTATGAAAATAATGAAATATTATTAATTAATGGGTGGTAAGATGTTATATAAGTATAATATAAGAAATTATAAATATAAATATAGTTCTATATAGAATTAATAACATTTATAAAACCAATATAAAGGATGTTTATGTACACAAAACTAAAAGAAAGTATGAGGTAAGGGGCTTCTCATCTCACTTTTACTTATGTGAGATATATATATTATTCACCACTTAATTCATGTGTGTGGTGTATATAATTCCCATCGATATATCATATATTAACTCTTATTATATTTATGGTATTAAATTATTCATTTAATAATTATTACTTTTATAGGGAATATGATCCGATTGATTACAAAGTGGTAAGAGAATTCTTAACCCAATTACTATTATTTGGGTTAAACTTCTACTTCCTTGATTATGTCATAAAAAACATATTTTTGAAAATTATTTTGAATATATTATGTTGAATTTCAACATTTAGTATTTGGATTTATAGTGAATAAACATATTAAATTCATTTTATTAATTTTCACATTAATTTTATGATATTTATAAGAAACTTTATTTAACAGATATATATATATATATGTATATTAAAAAATCATTAAAACTCTTTTTTATGACATGTATATTTTTTTATAACTGCTTGAAAGGTATGTTTTTCCATTTTTTGAGCAATGTTCTTTGAGACTTTTCAAAAAATAATACATGAGTGTTTTTATCTTATACGACATGACTGGAATTTACCTCCATCATAACTCCATAATGTTTTAAATATTCCTTTAAAATTTCACATAGTTTTTTTCAAAGAAAATGTTTTCTTTTACAATTTCACAAGATTTTAAAAATAAATTAATTTCAAATTTAAAAAGGGTATTTTACTCATTATTTTTTCAATGATATCATTTAAAATATATTTATCTATGTCCATATCCTTTTTAAATCTTGTGATTCATTGAGGTTGAACTCTTATGATAAAATCTACTTTATTTTTTTAAATGGTTATTGCTTTTTTTAATGTGGTTACACTATTTTGATACAATTCATCATATCACTATGGATGGTTTGTGATTATTTTTACTTAATAGAGAAATTTATTTACATTTTTTATGCTAGTTACAATATAAATGTATATATTTTTTATGTTTCAACACTTTTATATGAGGAATGTATTGTACTTAGTAAGTGATTGGTGAGGCCCTCTATAACCCCTAGATACATTGATTGGTCTTACAAGTCAAACAAAGTTGGGTTTTGGCCGAGGAATTACCCATTATTTTTCTTATGTATTAGATGTGGCCTCAATGATAAGTTTCAGATGTCTGACATTTTTCAGTCCAACATTATGAGATTATTTATTTATTTCCATCTGATTATTATATTAGTATAATATCAATGGCTATGTTTTCCATCTCATGTGATTATTTATGTAGCATTATTTGATCATCTATTATTTTGGCTATATTATGTTCATGTAATTGATTAAATGGAATGTGTTTTAGTTATTAACCATGGCACAAATTTTCTTTCTTATTTATTATTGCTTTAGTTTTACTTAACCATTACTGAGAACTTGATCTCACCCCTTTCTTATGTTTTATTTTCCCCCAAGATACCATGAATTTTATTATAATTGATATGCAGGGATAAATTTAGAGAATAATGGTGTCCTAAAAGGATTACCTATGTTGTATTTTATAATTTATACTATAATGTAAGGATAAAGAATGTATCTAGTTTTCTAAAACTACTAAATTGTTCGGTCCTTCGGGATGTGATTCCTTGTATATTTTAGCAGTGTAATAAACTAACCACTGACTCTCGGTTACTAGGGTTGGGGGCGTTATAATTGGTATCAAAGGAATTTTAGAACAATCCTTGGGAACTTGATTAAGGAAATAATATATCAGGGAGGATAACACTATGGTATACTTTGAAGATAATTATATAATAAAGTCCCAAATAAATGTGTTTAGGGTTATGAGATTAGATATGCATAAAATTTTAATTTTAAGTTTAGTATTTCTCTATTTTTGTGATTATACGTTATGTTTTTAAAAAAATGATATAATCTAGGGAATTTTGTCATTTAGAAATGGATATTGGTAAAAGGATTAGGAACCACATTAATTCATTTAATCTAAGGAGTAATAATTCTCACTTATTAGATGAGTTTAATCATATATTTCAGTGGGAAATCATATCCCAAATGTTTTATTCATATCAGAAAATAATATCATGTTATATCAAAAAAATTATTTTACAAGTATTATGGTTATGAAGTAAAGAAAGAGAAGAAAATGATGGAAGAAAAAAATTGGTATGTGGAAGAAAATAAATAAGGATATTCCTACATGTAAGAATTGTAGAAAGAAACATTCTGGTTCATTCTTGAAGGGAATGGGAGTTCATTACAAGTATGGAGAGAAAGACCACTAGGATTATGATTTCAATACAAATAAATAAGATATAAATGTTTAATATTTAATTGTAAGGATATGGGGAACTACACAATCAAATTCTGAAAAAATAAATAGAATATACCTCAAAATAAGAAAAGGGATCAGGGTCAAGCTTATTATATTGATATAGTCCAAGTGAAATTATTAATTTCTTGTGTATTTAGATTTAAGAATTATGTTTTAAATTATAAATTATATTTTGAAGATATATAAGGAATGTACTTCAACACTTATTCTTCAAGTATTTGAAAGCATGTGATAAATTGTACTAGTAACCAATAGATGTTATTTTATTGTAAGTTGTTTTTTGAAAAGCATGTGATTTTGGGAAGATAAAATTAATAATTTTTTGATATTGAGATAATAATTACAAGGATATTTTATGGGAAAATATTTGTGTCCATGAATGTGGTTAGTGATTTGATAGTTTATGTGGGGTTTATTTAATGTTTGAATTTAAGAAATATATTAAATAACTTGATATCTTATTTTTTGAGGCGTGATTATTTTCATTATAGTTTAAATGTAATCAAGGTATTCAGATATTTTATATGTGACAATAATATATACATTTTTATATTGAAAAATATGATATGAAAAAGATTTTCTAAATTTAGGGACCTTCTAAATTTTTGGTAATTGAATTTGGAAAGACATATTTTGGATGAGTCATAAGATTAACTACATAATAAATCGATTAAGTTGAACTTTGGATATTAATATTCTAATTTTAATTATGATATATCATATTTTATAACATGTGTCAACTATTTTTCTTTTGGTAAATATTTAAAGTCAAAAGGAATAACTTATGGATCTTTTGATAATGTTCTTTAGGAATGTTTTCTAATTTTGAATATCCATATCTTGGTTTAAGAATTTAGGTGGAGATAGATAAAAGAAAAACTAAAGGGTGAGATTATAGGTATGGGATGAAATCAAGTAATGATATATTCTCAAATGATTTTGATATAAAATTTTATCCTATTACCATCATTTTTTATTATATAATTGACCTATTTCAAAGATATTTGGTTTATGTTTTTTTAGTAACTAACCTATTAATAACTATATTATCTATCATTATCCACTTGAACATGATAGTTATATTTCTATTCCATGTCCATGTTTTTACTTCAAACTATTTTTATCCTATTATAAAGCCTATTTTTTTGGTTAACTTCACATTTCCCTTTCCCTATTATTAAGGGGATGTTTTATTAACCCTATTTACGATGTGGGTTTCCCACAAAATAATTTTCAAGTATCAAACTTTGGTTTTTCAAGTAAAATTTTAAATTATGAGGATTAATTTTATTGAAGGAGTGGATAAATTAACACCAAATGATTTTACATCGTGTCTCTTAATAACTAAATTCAATTTATTCAATATCTTATGTTACATATAACACTGAGCTTAAACAAATGATTAAATATTATTATTTAATATTGAAAGTTATCACCTAGACTTGGGAATGACAGGAATGAATGAGATTAAATAAATTATGAAAATATAGTTTAAACATGTTTATAAAATTAATTCATTGGTCACTGATTAATCATAAATAAAAATGAAAACTAATTAAATATAAAATATCTACTTTTAAAAAAAATATTTTTATGCCCACAATGACATTTTATCATATTAAATTGAATTAATCACTATTAGTTAAATATATTAATTAATTTTATATGTTACATATTAAGTAATTATTTTTAAACTCAACCAATAATTTTGATAGGATTAAGATAAGAATAAATCCAATTTTAAGTATAAGAAGCCATGTTCTTCTAAAAGGCAATTTTGTCGTCTTTTAATGGATGGCCTATTTTAAAACAAAAATTTGAAACTTTGAAACTTTTATTTTAAAAAATAAACTTTATTTTTAAATATGAATATCAAAACTATCTTAAGGTGAATTTTTTTATTTTCCAGAAATGTTTCGTTTTTCGATGAATAGTGAAAAATATGGAATTTTAATTGAACACTTCTTTTTATTCTAATTTATTTTAGAGTTAAATTATATTATAAATTGGTTTTAAATTATAAGTTGTTCAATTATATATTATTCAATCCAATTTAGTTCAGTTCAATTAATTTCACATTGAAATTGGATATAAATTTTTTTCAAACATTTTGAATTTTCACTTTACAAACCCACTTTCTCACTAAGTCTACGAGATTAATTGTAAATATAATTTTTAAAATTATGCTAATTGAATTTGGAAAAATGGATTAATAATTTTGAATGAGAAGTTAGATATTATGTTGTAAGTTCATTTTTATTTTTATACATAAAAAATTGGTCGTGTTAAAAAAATTATTTATCGCATTATAGGTAAAATAATGAAAGGGGATAAAGTTAAATGTTAAAGGATTAAAATACAGAAAAACTAAATTATTAAACATTTTTTGAGGTATTTATAGACCCTAAACATCCTTTGAAACATTAATTATATGAATAATTCATGTAAATTAATTCCACCTCAATGTGGTTGGATTTACACATAAAATAATCATTATTTAATCACTTAAACCCACCTCTCCTCAAGTTTAAATATCACCCCTCACCACTCTATTTCGATTCACAAGCCTTTAATATCTTAATAAATTTAGAAAACAACTCTCCTCATCAATCTTCGTACATTCAATTGATTCTGGTCTCACCAAAATACTAAATCCATGGTCCTCAAGGGTCCTCCAAGGAGGGGATATTTAAGAGGTAATTTTCTCAAAACACCTATCTTATTTTATTTTCTTCTTCTATATTCATCTCATATATTTAATAAATGAAGAAATAATAATTCTAGTATCATATGAATACTAGAACATTATTTTTATAATATAATATCTTATATCTACCCCTTTTATTACCACATCTTATTCAAAGAAACGAAACTATTGTCCCAATTATTTTGGTTAATCATCTTCTCGGAAAATGACTTTGTTCATTTTCCACTAATACCTACATGGCTGGTCATAAAACAATTATTATAGTTTGACAATATTTTTATAGGTTTATAATATCTTATATCATGTTATCAACCTAATGTTTTGACATGATATTAAATTAAATGAAAATAGTTTGTGATATTTGGAAAAATCGCCAGAATAAACTAACCATTATCATTAACAATTTATCAAATGAATCATCCTCATTTTAGATACCAAAATGATATATGGGAACATTTATACTCATTTATGTTATTTAATACCATTTCATTCCACTACTATATTTTTATTTCCATTTTACAATAACATCTATAATAATACTAAAGAGAATTGTTCATCAAACTATAGAACGAATAGACCCAAAATAATGAAAATAAAGAAATATTATTAATAAATGTGTGGTTATATGTTATAAAATTATATTATAAGGTATTATAAATTTAATAGTAGTTATTTAATGAATAAATAACATTATTTAAACTATTATATAGAAGGTTCATGTATATAAAACTAAATTAAATTGTGAGATAACGGGTTTCTCATCTCACTTTTACTTATATGTGATATATGTCTAATTCACCACTTATTTATTTTTTGTGGTGTATATAAACCCATTTTATATATCATATCATGAATCTAATTATATTTCTGGTATTATATTTTTAATTTAATAATTATTAGTTTTATAGGTTATACGATCTGAATAATTACAAAGTGGTAAGGAAATTTTAAACTCTGTTTCCATTCTTTGGGTTTAATTTCTTATTCCTTCATTATGACATAATAAGATTATTTTTAAAAATAAATTTTCATATATTAATTTTTATTTAAACTTTTTATGAGGATTCAGAGTGAATATAAATATTATATTCATTTAATTAATTCTCACTTTAATTATATGATATTTATAAGGGGATTTATTTTAAAAATTTGTGTTTTTAAAACAATATCCCTTAAAAATATATTTTTCGTCCATGTCTTTGTTTTCTAATATTGCTCCCAACATTTTTTACTACCATAATATGATTGTTTAATGTAATTTATACTCATGATTTATATTTTTAAAATGGTTTTAAATGTATATTTAATATTTTTCTAAAAAATCATTACTGAGACTTTTCCTACAAAAATACAGAAGGATTTTTTTAAAACTCTAAGGCATGAATAGATTTCACCGCCATAAAAACCGTAGGATTGAAATAGTATATGTAGATGATAAATTAAAGTGGGGAGGGGTAAATTGTAGGTTTAAAAACATTAATTTTTAATCTTAAGGAAAACTATGTTTAAAAAAGTTAAACATGGTAAATTCACAAACCCTATTTTGTTCTTAACTATGGAACAAACATGTGTAGGGTCTGGAAATATGGATCTAGAAATGAAATTTAAGAATAGTTTACTTAGATAAATATTTTACCTTAAATCATAAAGAATATTATTTATCAGATTATGTAAAAGTAAATGAATTTATAAGAAAAGTATACTTTCTTCCTTTATCAAAATACAACAGAAATAAAACATGAAACAATAATAAAGTAAAAATGTAGGAAATCTTTTAACCCAATGAGTAGGATATCTAATGACCTTGGATAAAGGTACCTTGAATTATTTTTTCAAGAAATTATATCTTACCTTTAGTAGGGTAATCCCTCGATAAGAATATCAGAGTCTATCCTGCTATCCCTACAATCCCTCTAACTTTAAGGTAGTAGGAACTTGTGTCTTCCTATCCCCGGAATCCATCGGTTGTACTCAACAACAATCAGAGTCACATGAAGCAAACTAAAAAAGATTTTTATAGAAAAACAAGATGTTCATAAAATGCACAAGGCACAATATTATTTCTCTATCTAGAAATCCATTCACAACATGTAATCTTTAGGACCATCAGTTGATATATGGATAATGAGCTCATTCGAATGAGCTCATATTTATAGGAAAAACTTCAACGGTCAGCTCCCTCCTCCAATAGCCATATTTTACCTTGAATATCAGAGGGACCTTGTAACATCCAAGGTAAATGAATAATAAAATATTTTCATATTTATTAATAATTGTGAATTAAATATTAATTTTACTTTAAAAGGGTTTCTATGTTCGGTAGCGTACCCAATACGCAACAACAGGTTTCTTTGAAATCTTACCTGGCACACAAATAATATAATATTATTATTTTAAATGGAAGTTAAATCTTAGATGGTGTATTGGAAGGAATGTACAAAACTAACTACAATATGATTATACATGATTTTTAAATGTATTTACATTATCCAATAAAAAGTTAGAGCCTTAAAATGGGAATGAATCTAATTATAAGCATAATTTACATTAAAAGGCCGATTTATCACCTTTTAAGGGAGAACCCTCTTAAATTCTCGTTTTGGTCACTTTAATACATTCTATATGACCAAATAAAATCCTTCTTTAGAATGGGGACATCAAAATTTACTTTTCTGTAAATTTTTGGAATTTTTCCGATAAAGTTCATTTTTAATGAATAGTGAAAAATATTGTATTTTAATTCAAAAGTGCCTTTTAATATAATTTATTTATATGGTTAGATTATCTTTTTAATTGGTTTTAAAGTGAAATTAAAATATATTTTTACCATTTAATCCAATGTTGGTCATTAGAATTAATTTCACTTTGAAATTTGACATAAACTTGTATCAATCTTTTGATAGTTATTGTTTCTTGAAAACACATTATTTGTTTTGATAACGGGAATTAATTTTAAAATTAATTAATTCCACTTATATTTTTTCAATTTTAAAAAATAGACATAATTTTGGAATTCAGAATATAAAATATATCTTAGGATGAATTTTTGGTATTTTTCTGAAAAACATCAATTTTTGACAAATAGTGAAACCACTTAGTGGTACTTAAAAAAACTGGATTTTTCATTTAAATAAAATTTTACCACTTATGTGAATTGAATTTCAAAAATCCGACATAAATGGTTGTTACCAAGAAGTAAAACGCGGTTCAATAAGATGAAAATAATTTTTGTGAATAGTATTTTTTCCTTTTATTTACCTTGGTTAAAGTTAAATAAGGTAGTTCAAGGTAACAAGAATATTATAATAATTTAAAATTAACTTAACACTTGTGGAACCCTTATTGGTTGAGTCATTTACGACCATGGACATCTTTGGGTCGATTTTAGGACCCCATTGAGCCACTTCGGAGTGATAATGACAATTTAGATTAATTAACTTAAAGTAAAGGAAAAAATGACAAAAGCAAATATCTTTTAGTAAATTAATTTTTAGAAAGGGTAATATAAATTATATTTTCGACTATAAATATTATTTATAAAGATAAAAATATTTCATAAATCATGGTATTTTTTTTATAATTTTTAGACATCAAATAAATTAAATTATTTATGACACAATAATGATGCAGTATTTACCCCATTAATAAATGGTTTAAATAAATTAGATTATAATGATTAAAATATTATCAAAAACATGTCCAATTCTGGTTGGATGATTTTATTTCGAATATGAGTCATCTTATCTTCTACTACAATTATTTTTGGACCTTTTGAAACTGAAGATATGTTTATAATAAAATAATGTTTTCACACTTTCCTAAAGAGCCCCTCCTCTCCCATATAAAAGGAGACCACTTCTAACCAATTTCTCACACCTCTAAAGACTTTTGTCTGGTCGAAAAATTTCCCAATTAATCTCCCTACATCACTATACTCTTCTTAGAACCCTTACCTCAGGAAGAAGGCTCTTCAAGAAGACCTTTGGTTCAAACCAAAAATAATGATACCCAAATTTAAGGTAATGGTTTCTCTTAAATTGTGTTCTTTTATTTAACTTTTCCAACCCCTAAAACTCTTTTTATTCCTTTATTTTGTAACAAAAACAGTATCCTAAATATAATAGGATTTTTTTATGATAAGTATTCTGACTACACTTACACCCACCTCCATCTAATGGATTAAGAACATAAAGTTTCCGTGGATAGAAAAATAACACCTCACGAAATGATGATTGTTCAAATATCTCCAACCGCCTCTCATGGTGGCCATTATGATAAAACTGTATTTATATTTGATATATATTATGTTTAAGTTTTTTTTATACTTCTGTATTTTCCATTTATAGCATGCCTTTATGGTTTCCATTATGGGTAAAGGCGATAAGGAAGTGTGGACTACCGCCCCCTCAAAGTGATATGACTCATTCATACCATATGAGGTATGTATAAAGGATAGATTTAATTATATTTTATATGATACCATACTATAATTATAATACTACTATGTATCATTATGTTTTAATTCCATTAAATATGAAATATAAATGGAAGCAACATTCATGTGTACGTACGACTTACCGTCTCCATGAACAGTGCATTTCATTTCTTACCTCTAAATGTTATGTACTATTATAAATACATGTATATACTAGATATATATGATATATATGATATCTAAATAATGAATTTCATTCTGAATTTAATGAACTATTTACTGCATGAACAACATGTAATTATAAGAAGTCCATTTTTGACTCAAGTACCAAATATCGACAAAACGAACATTATTAACTTAAATGATTACATAATGTTTATAACATGGTAATAAGTGATATTAGAGGAATAATAAACTTGAAAAAGGTTCTTAAGCAAGTAGAAATTAACTTTAGTTTATTATTTAAGAGATTAAAGAACGATTGAGTCAAGTCGAACACGAGGTAAGGGACTTCGTCTCAATCTTCTTCCATTGAGGCATATTTTGTTTTAATACACGACTTTATTTTATACTCTGTATAAACACCCTTGACTTTTCAAAGGTAATTTTTTTCTACAAAGCGTTTTACTAAACTAAAAAAATGATTGTTTCTTTTAACGTATGCGGTGACAATGAACTTTTCCACCATCGCGAGTATTGTTTGATCTTTGGCTTCCTCAACAAGTCGTAATGTTTTTAAAAGAAAATAAATACCATATACTCTTTTATGTATTTTGGTATTGAAAGTGGTTCTGATAATGGATTTGTTATGTCAATATATTTAAGTGATATATTGTGACTGAAATGTGGAAATGTTTTCTTTCCTTTATATTTGTTGTGTGTGTTATGATTTTATATTGTTACTTGGACATATGACGAGTGGTTACATGATAATCCAAATGACGTGTGGTGCTATGAATACCAGGACAGGTGGTTACGTTATAACCTCCAATGCATTGAATATGTAAGTCGGCCGTATGGCTATTCCACTCAGTGATATGTGTGGAAGTCGACCGTATGGTTATTCCATTTAAGTATGTTTATGTGTCAAGTTACCTTTATATGTCATGTGTTATTTATATGGGTTTTATGGTAATATTTTGGTTACAAAAGGGTAAGTAATGATATTTTATTCAGGGAAGAGTATTTACTACTTCAAGGTGAAAAGTATTACTTATGTTAAAATATTTATGGTTTACTTGTTGTTTTGAAAAACTAATAGGTTTCTTTCTTTGTGCATCCCTTACTAATATTTTTATGATCATCCCAAGTTTTTTAAATTTTTTTCACAGGACATAATGTGGAATAGGGTCAAGGATGGGATCAAGAAAAAGTCATGTTGTCTTAAACATGGAACTAGACATAACTCTTTTTTTCAATAGTTCGTGTTTTGTTAAAAAAAATGGAAGCTGTGTAGAAGTGTATACCTTGTAAATCTTTTGAGATGTAATAGTTATGTCCTAATTCTATAAAACTCTAAACCTGAAAATATCTTCAATGTGAATTATTCATTTAATTCAATATTAAGTAGGGTTCAAGGCCGAGTCCTTATAGTTGGTAACAGATGTTGGTTTGGACAACTTTAGGAGTTAGGGTTTTGTTAAATAAATGACCATAAATTAATATATGGTGATATTGAAATGATATAGCATTTACATATTTCCATGTTGCTTCGCCTAAGATATTTCTGTGTTCATAATGGTTTTCCATAGAGGAAACAAGGCAGCTATGTTAAGACGACATCAGGAGTAAGACAACCTTCCAAATCAGCAACATGAGATGGTCATAATCGGAACTGAAAAGTTTGTTGCAATGATGGCGCAGTTGACTCGGGCTATAAATGGGGGTGGTATCCATGTACAAGATCAGCCAGATCAACCAAAGAGGAACATGTCAGTAGTGGAGCATTTCACGAGGCAACGTCGCCCATCATTTAGAGGATCATCTAACCCTGTGATAGTAGAAGGGTGGATTAAAGCACTAGAAAATATTTTCGATGTCATGGGTTGTTCAGAACATAAAAAAGATAGTCTCTCTTTTTACCATTTTAAAGGTGAATCTGATCAGTGGTGGTCGATGGTGAAAAATATCAGGGATAGTGAGGAGAGTGATGCTCTTTATTGGGATGAATTCATAGGTTTGTTTCTTGAGAAATATTTTCCTAAGGTGGTTCGTCTTAGTATAGAAAACAAATTCCTAGAATTAAGGTAGGATGATGAATCAGTGGCTGCTTATGATGCAAAGTTCACTCGACTGGCAAGGTATGCACCAAATTTCATCTGAGATCTTGATAGTAATATTAATCGATTTTACTTAGGACGTAATCCACGATATCAAAGAGCGTTAGCCTCTCGTGAGTTCAAAAGTTATGAAAAACTTGTTCGATGTGCGGAGAAAGTGGAAATGGAATTTGCTGATGATCAAGTGTTCTTTGACAAAAAACAGAATAAGAGGTACAAATGGCAGGAAAAGGGGAGGAATTCATCAAAGAAGCATGGAGGTAAGAAAATTAAATATCAAACATGTGAGAGGTGTGGTAAAAATAATCCTGGAGAATGTTTATCAAACACAGAAAAGTGCTTTTAGTGTGGTATGTCTGGTCATATTGCTCGTAATTGTAAGGAAGAAGAATAAGCAGGAAATGAAAAGCCATCGGTAAGATGTTTTAAGTGTAACTAAATGGGTCATTATGCAAATTACTGTCCAGCGAAGAACTCAACTAAGGGAAAGAAGCCGGAGTACAAGCAAAAAGGGGTGGTGAAATCCTATGAATCTACTTCAGCAGATGTTGGGCCATCGAACGAAGTAGTATCAGGTACACTTTTTGTTTGTTCAGATTATGCTAATGTGTTGTTTGATTCAGGGTGTACACACTCTTTCATTTCTGAAAAGTTTTCTAGTAAATTGGGAATTCCATCTCAAGATATGAATATGAAACTTATGGCAAAAACACATGCAGGAAATGTTGAGACAAAAAGAAATTATAAGAACCTTCCCATCCTTGTGTGTGGAAAGAATCTACCTGAAAACCTTATTATTTTGCCTCTCATAGAGTTTAATGTTATATTGGGAATGGATTGGATTTCTTTTTATCATGCTAAGATTGACTGCAGAGCTAAAGAGGTTTATTTTCAGAAATATTTTTAGTTTGTATACAAAAATGAACCCCTGCTGTTGATAACATATCAGGAAGATGAGAAACTAGTAAAAGATTTAAATGAATGTTACCTTGCACATATTGTTGAAAACAAAGGAGCTGTTCAGATTAATGATGTGCCAGTGGTAAATGAGTACCTTGATGTTTTTCCGGATGAGTTTCCTCGTATTATACCTAATTGGGAAGTTGAATTTCTTGTTGACTTAGTTCCTGATGCTAAGACAATTTCAAAACCCCCTTATCGAATGGCTCAAATTGAACTTTTAGAGTTAAAAACGAAATTCCATGAGTTATTAGATAAAGGTTTCATTCGACCTAGCACATCACCATGGGATGCTCCTATCTTGTTTGTTAAAAAGAAATATGGTTTAATGAGACTTTGCATTGATTATAGAGCATTGAATAACATCTTTGTCAAGAATAAGTATCTTTTTCCTCATATCGATGATTTTTTTGATCAGCTCTAGGGAGCTCAGTATTTTTCAAAGATTGACTTGAGTTCGTGGTACCATCAGTTGAAAGTAAAGGAAGCAGATGTTCTGAAGACCGCGTTTCGTACTAGATATGACAATTATGAATTTGTAGTTATGCCTTTTGGTTTAACCAATGCACCTGCTGTATTAATGGATCTTATGAATAGAATTTACCGTGAGTTCTTGGATAAGTTTGTTGTTGTGTTCATTGATGATATTTTGGTTTATTCCAAAAGTAAGTAGGAAAATGAAATTCATTTAAGGGTTGTATTGCAAAACATATAAGAAAAGAAATTGTTTCGGAAATTCAGAATGTGTGAGTTTTGGTTAGAAAAAATTTCATTCCTTGGTCACATTGTATCAAAAAATGGCATAACTGTTGATCCTACTAAAACAAAAGTTGATGAAGAATATCCAAGACCCACAGATATAACCGAGATCCATAGTTTTCTTGGTTTGTCAGGTTATTACCGGAGGTTTTTTGAAAATTTTGCACGGTTATCTAGTCCAATGAATAAGTTAACTCGAAAAGGTGTTGAGTTCATCTGTAAAAAAGAATGTGATGATTGTTTTCAGTAATTGAAGAGGATATTGGTGAATGAAATAGTTTTGGCACTTACATGCAGAAATGGTGAGTTTGTTATCTACAGTGATGCTTTGTTGAAAGGACATGAAGTTTCCTTATGCAGATTGATCAGGTAATTGCTTATGCTTCACGTCAGTTGAAACCACGTGAGTTAAATTACCCTATACATGATTCGGAATTAGCTGCTATTGTTTTTGCTTTAAAAATTTGGAGGCATCATGTGTATGGAGTAAAGTTTGAAATATATACTGATCACAAAATCTTGAAGTATGTATTCAATCAGAAATAATTGAACATGAGATAGAGGAGATGGTTGGAATTAATCAAGGATTATGATTGCACAATCCTTTATTATCCGGGAAAAGAAAATAAAGTGGCTGATGCTTTGAGTCGAAAAAGTAATAATTCATTAACCATGTTACGTTTGGAACAAGATACTCTAGTTTTTGATTTTATGACCTTTGAAATACAAGTTGTTGGTGCAGAAAATTCATTTGTTTTTTTCAGGTGTCAGTGAAATCATCTCTATCAGACAGAATTAAACAAGTGTAGAAGGAAGACAGTGAGTTGTAGAAAAAGGTTGTGTTGGTTCATAAGGGTATGTTTCCTGATTTAAATGTTGATAATGATTGTGTTTTGTGATTTGTAAAGAGATTATTTGTGCCTTGTGATTCACAGTTGAAGAATGAGTTGTTATGTGAAGCTCATAGTTCTCCGTTTTCGGTTCATCCTTGCAGTACTAAGATGTATATAGATCTTAGGGAGTATTACTGGTGGGATAGAATGAAAAGAGATATTGTTGATTTCACTATGAAGTGTTTTACTTGTCAGCGGGTTAAAGCAGAGTGACAATTAACAAAAGGAATGCTTCAACGTTTATCGGTTCCAGAGTGGAAATGGGAAAATATATCTGTGGACTTCATTGTGGGATTACCAATGACATATCGAGGTAATAATGCAATTTGGGTTATAGTTGATCGATTGACTAAATATACTCATTTCCGTCCTATTAGTGATACTTGGTCTTTAGATCAACTTGCTCGATTATATGATAAAGAGATAGTCAGGTTGATGGATTTCCCCTCTCCATTGTATCTGATCGTGATCCCAGGTTTACTTCTAATTTTTGGAAAGGCCTTCATAAGTTATTGGGTACTGAATTAAATTTTAGTATAGCCTTTCACCCTCAATCATATGGGCAGTCAGAATGAACAATTCATACTTTGGAGGATATGTTACATGCTTTCTCGATGGATTACCAGGAAAGTTGCGGCCAAAATCTTTCTTTGGTTTAATTTTCTTATAATAACAACTTTCATTCCAGTATACAGATGGCTCCATTTGATGCATTATATGGAAAGCATTGTCTAACTCCAGCTTTTTGGGATGAAGTAGGTGAAAGGAAGTTGATGGGACCAGAATTGGTAGAAGAGATGGCATAGAAAATTCGGTTGATTCAGAAGCACATGATAACAACTCAAAGAAGATAGAAAAAGTATGCAGATAACTGGAGGAATGAACTTTCTTTTGAGGTAGGTGATCAGGTCTTTCTCAAAGTTTCTCCATGGAAAAGTGTGATGCATTTTGGTAAGAAGGGAAAGTTGAGTCCGAGGTTCTTTAGACATTATGAAATTCTGGAGAAAGTTAGATCAGTTTCTTATAGAGTGGCTTTACCTCCATGTTTATCCCAGGTACACAATGTTTTTCATGTTTCGATGTTGAGAAAGTATATGCCAGATCCATATCATGTTTGAGCCTAGATGTAGTTCAGTTCAAAGAGAATCTCTCTTATGAGGAACAACCAGTCCAGATTCTTGACCATAGAGAGAAAGTGTTATAGAATAAGGTAATTCACCATGTAAAGGTTTTGTGGAAAAACCATATGATTGAAGAGGCAACTTGGGAATCTAAAAAATCTATGAGGAATAAATACCCCCACTTATTTTGATAAGTGAATAAAAATTGCGAGGACACAATTTTGGCAAGGGTGGAAGGATGTAACATCTCAGGTAAATGAAAAATAAATGATTTTCATATTTATTAATATTTGTGAATTAAATATTAATTTTACTTTAAAAGGGTTTCTATGTTCGATAGCGTTCCCGATATGCAAAAACTTGTTTCTTTGAAATATTATGTGGCACACTAATAATATAATATTATTATTTTAAATGGTAGTTAACTCATAGCTATTGTATTGGAAGGAATGTACAAAACTTACTAGAATATGATTATACATGATTGTTAAATGTATTTGCATTATCCAATAAAATGTTAGAGGCTTAAAATGTTGATAAATCTAATTTTAAGAATAATTTACATTAAAAGTCCGATTTATCGCCTTTTAATGGAGAAACCATTTTAATTCTAGTTTTGTTCACTTTAATACATACTAAACGACCAAATAAAATCCTTTTTTATAATGGGGACATCAAAATTTACGTTGTGTAAATTTTTGGAATTTTTCCGATAAAGTTCATTTTTAATGAATAGTGAAAAATATTGTATTTTAATTCAAAAGTGCCTTTTAATATAATATATTTATATGGTTATATTATCATTTTAACTGGTTTTAAAGTGAAAATAAAATATATTTTTACTATTTAATCCAATTTTGGTCATTGGAATTAATTTCACTTTGAAATTGGACATAAACAAGGCTCAATCTTTTGATAGTTATTGTTTCTTAAAAACACGCTATTTGTTTTGATAATAGGAATTGAATTTAAACACTTCTATGTTTTTAGTTTGGAAAAATATACATCATTTTTGAATTCATAATATCAAATATAGCTTAGGCTGAATTTTTGGTATTTTTATGAAAAACTTCACTTTTTTATGAATAGTGAAACCACTTAATGGTAGTTAAAAAAACTGACTTTTTCATTTAAATGAAGTTTAACCACTTATGTGAATTGAATTTCAAAATTCCGAAATGAAAAGTTGTTATCAATAATTATAATGTGGTTCAATAAGTTGAAAATAATTTTTGGTGAATAGTAACTTTTGACTTTTATTTACAGCGGTTAAAGGTAAATAAGGTAATTCAAGGTAAAAAGAATATTATAATAATTCTAAATTACCTTAACACTTGTTCAAAACTTATTGGTTGAGTCATTTACGACCATGGACATCTTTGGGTTGATTTCGGGACCCATTGAGCCACTTGGGAGTGATAAAGACAATTTTGATTAATTAACTTAAAGTAAAGGAAAAAATGACAAAAGAAAATATCTTTAAGTAAATTAATTTTTATAAGGGTTTATATAAATTATCTTTTAGACTATACATATTCATTAGAAATATAAAAAGATTTCATATATCATGTTATTTGTTTTATAATTTTTAGACATCAAATAAATTAAATTATTTATGACACAATAATGATACAATATTTACCTCATTAATAAATGATTTAAATAAATTATATTATAATGATTAAAATATTATCCAAAACATGCCCAATTATGATTGGATGATTTTATTTCGAATATGATTCATCTTATCTTTGACTATAATCATTTTGGGACCTTTTTAAACCGAATATATGTTTATAATAAAATAGCATTTTCACACTTTCCTAAAGAGCCCCTCCTCTCCCATATAAAAGGATACCACTTCTAACCAATTCCTCACACCTCTCCAGAATTTTGGCATGTTGAAACTCTACCCAATTAAGCTCCCTACATCCATATACTACACTTAGAACCCTTAACTTATTAATATGGCACTTCAAGAAGTCCATTGGTTAAAACCAAAGGGAGTTACCCAAATTAAAGGTAATCGTTTCTCTTAAATTGTTTTATTTTATTTTACTCCTCCAACCCCTAAAACTATTTTTATTCCTTTATTTTGTAACAAGAAATGTATCCTCAATATACTTGGATGTTGTTATGAGAATAATTCTAACTACAATTACACAAACCTCCATCTAATGGATGAAGAACATAAAGTTTCTGTGGATGGAAAACTAACGCCTCACGAAACGATGATTGTTAAAATATCTCCAACCGCCTCTCATGATGGCCATTATTATAGAAATATATTTATATATGATATATATTATGTTTATGTTATTTTTATACTTCTGTATTTTCCATTTATAGCATGCCTTTTAGGTTTCCATTATGGGTAAAAGCGATAATCTCATTAGAGGAAGTGCGGACTACCGCCCCCCTCAAACTGATATTACTCGTTCATACCATATGTGGTACGTATAAAAGATACATTTAATGATATTACATATGATACCATACTGGAATTATAATACTCCTATGTATCATTATGTTTTAATTCCATTAAATATGAAATAGAAATGGAAGTAGCGTTCATGCGTACGTACGACTTACTATCTCCATGTACGGTGCATTTCATTTCTTACCTCTAAATGTTATGTACTATTATTAATACATGTATATACTAGATATATATGATATATATGATATATAAATAATGAATGTCATTCTGGATATAATGAACTATTGACCGCATGAACAACATGTAATTATAAGAAGTCCATTTTTGACTCAAGTACCAAATATCGACAAAAGGAACATTATCAACTTAAATGATTACATAATATTTATAACATGGTAATAAGTGATATTAGAGGAATAATAAACTTGAAAAATGTTCTTAATCAAGTATAAATTAACTTTAATTTATTATTCAGGATATTAAAGAATGATCGATTCAAGTCGGACACGATGTAAGGGACTTCGTCTCAATATCCTTTCATTGAGGCATATTTTGTTTTAATACACGACGTTCTTTTATACGCTGTATAAACACCCTTGACATTTCCAAGGGAATATTTTTCCACAAAGAGTTTTAATAAATGAAAAAAATGATTGTTTCTTTTAATGTAAGTGGTGATGAGGACCTTTTCCGCCGCCGCGTGTATTATTTGATCTTTGGATCCCTCAACAAGCTGTAATTTTTTTAAAAGAAAATAAATACCATATAATCATTTATGTATTTTGGTATTGAAAATGGTTTTGATAATGGATTTTTTATGTCAATATATTTAAGTGATATATTGTTATTGAAATGTGGAAATGTTTTCTTTCCTTTATATTTGTTGTATTTGTTATGATTTCATATTGGTACTTGGACATATGATGGGTGGTTACGTGATAAACCAAATGAAAGGTGGTGCCGTGAATACCAGGATGGGTGGTTACGTTATAACCTCCAATGCATTGGGTATAGAAGTCGTCCGTATGGCTATTCCATTTAGTGATGTGTGTGGAAGTCGACCGTATGGTTATTCCATTTATGTATGTTTATGTCCCAAGTTACCTTTATATGTTATCTGTTATTTATATGGGTTTTATAGTAATATTTTGGTTAAAAAAGGGTAAGTAATTATATTTTATTCAGTGAAGAGTATTTACTACTTCAAGGTGGAAAGTATTACTAATGTTAAAGTATTCATGGATTACTTATTGTTTTGAAAAACTAAAATTTTTCCTTCTTTGTGTATCCCTTAATGAGATTTTTATGCTCATCCCATGTTTTTAAAATGTTTTTCATAGGAAATAATGTGGAATAGGGTCAAGGATGGGATCATGGAAAAGCCATGTTGTCTTAAACATGGAAGTATGCATGACTCTTTTTTTCAAGAGTTCATGTTTTGTAAAAAAATGGAAACTGTGTATAAGTGTCTACCTTGTAAATCTTTCGAGATGTAATAGTTATGTACTAATTATATAGAACTCTAAACTTGAAAAGATCCTCATTGTGAATTATTCATTTAATTCAATATTAAGTAATGTTTATGGCTGAGTCCTTATAGACCTGCACATATGTCACTCTACCAATGGATAGTTAGAAACAAATTGTATGACATCGTTTTATATAGGAAAATATTGGGAAGTATTATCATGCTTAAGAATCAATAAAATGTAACAAAAATAATTTAGCTTAACCAAAACTCAATAATTGGAATCTTGGGAAATAAATAGAATTCAGAGTCTAAATATATAAATAATAAAATTCTAGAAACATTGATATTCATATTTTATTTTTTAAAGAATTTGGAGTCTGAACTCTATAGATTTCAGAGTCTGTATTTTGAGGAATTTGGAGTCTGAATTCTTAGGAATTCGGGTTCTGAATTATTAGAAATTGATAGTCTGAATTCTGATGAATTTAGAGTCCGAATTTTGAGGAATTATGATTCCTAATTCAGAGTCTAAATTTAATGAATTTTGATTCTTAATTTCAAAGAGATCTGAGTCTGATTTTCAGATAATTTGGAGTCTGAATTTTAGAGATTTTGGAGTCTCAATTTCAGAGAATTAGTATTATGATTTTTAGAGAATTTAGAGTCTGATTTTTAGAGAATTTGGAGTCTGAATTTCAGAGAATTTGGAGTATGAATTTTATGGAATTTGGATTCTAAAAACAGAAATAGTAGACATCAGATATTATGAGTTTTTAGGTAAGGATTCGAATTTTTGACTTAGTAAAAAAATTGTTAGACATGGTTTTGAGAAGACATTGAATAATGAATTTGAAAACATGTTAAGGACACAAATTTTCTTAGAGAAAGAAAATTTTCATTAAAAAAATAATTCTTAGAGATAGATAAATTTAATTAAGAAAATGCGTGTGATTTTCAAAAACATAGAGGAATGGAAAATTTATAATGAAACCTTATTGAACCAATAATGTACCCCTTTTTGGAAAGCACAAACAACCTTTCGAAAAAGAATATAAGGAATGAGTATTTTTTTTTGAACTATAAAAAAAACTTATCTTCCTTTACTTATGAACCATGATGAAAACAACTAACTCCCCCTTATGTTTTGAAATCCATATGGATCGTATTCTTGTCTTTCTTGGAGAAGTGACATTCTTTTATTGCTTTAGAAACAATTCTTTAACAAAAATCCCCTTTACTTAATCTCCCCCTTAATATGGGAATTCTCTTCTTTGTACTTTGTATTAGTGTGATAATTTCTTTTTCCCCCTTAGTGATTTTCAAAAAGGAATGGAGGGAATTAAAAAATAATTGTACCTGATTGGTTAGTGATATACAAGACAAAAAAATTTAAGGGTAACAAATATTTTCATTATGCTAGAATTTTTTTACAGGGTAAACATACCCATTGTAGGATCAAAATATTATATGTAGATGATCAATTACAACAGGGGGGGTGGTGAATTTTCTGTTTAAAAAATTTCATTTTTAACCTTAAGGAAAACAATGTTTAACAAAGTTAAACAAGGTAAATTCACAAACCCTCTTTAGTTCTTAACTATGGAACAAACTTGGATAGGGTCCGAAAATATGGATCCTGAAAACAAACATAAGAATAGTTTATTTAGAGAAATATTCTACCTTAATGCATATAAAATATTATTTATCAGAGTATGTAAAAGTATACAAAAGTATAAGAAAATTATACTTTATTTATTTACCAAAATAGAACAAAAATAAAACATGAAACAATAATTAATT
Organism: Viscum album; assembly: GCA_963277665.1. Classification (NCBI taxonomy): domain Eukaryota; kingdom Viridiplantae; phylum Streptophyta; class Magnoliopsida; order Santalales; family Viscaceae; genus Viscum; species Viscum album. The sequence continues at coordinate 1,888,307,639 of OY728165.1, read as the reverse complement.
AAACAAGTAGGAAATATTTTAACCCAAAGAGTAGGGTATCCAACAACCATGGATAATGTCCCGTTGATTTATAATTTTATGAAATTGTATCTTACCCATACTAGGGAAATCCCTTGATAAGAATATTGGAGTCCCTATTTCTATCCGTAAAATCCCTTTAACATTAATGTAGTCGGAACCTCTATCTTCCTATCCCAAGAAGACCTCGATTGTACTCAGAAACAATCAGAGTTGTATGAAGCAAAATGAACAAGATATTCACAGATAAACAAGATGTTCATAAAACTCACAAGGCTCCAGAGTCTTTATCTATCTAGAAATCACTTCATAGCATGTAATATATAGTATCATAAGTCGATAGATGGATTATGATCTCATTCAAATGAGCTCCGATTTATAAGAAAAACAGGAATGGTAATCTCCCTCCTCCAACATTCATATTATTCCTTAAATATCATAGGGACCTGTACATGTGTCACTCAACCAATGGTTAGTTAGAAACTAATTGTACGATTTCATTTTGTAGAGGAAAATCTTTTTAGGAATTGTCATTCTTAATAATCAACAAAATTTAAGGAAAAAAAAGTAGCTTAACTAAAACTAAATAATCAGAATATAACGAAAGAATATAATTTAGAGTCTAAATATATAAACAATAAGATTCTAGAAACATGGATATTATGATTCCGTTTTTCAAAGAATTCAGAGTCTGAACTCTATAGACTTCGAAGTCTAAATTATGAGTAATTTGGAGTCTGAATTATGAGGAATTCAGTCTTAATTATGAATAATCTAGAGTATCAATTCTTCAAAATTAGAAGTCTAGATTCTAAGGAATTAAGATTCTAAATTATGAGGTACTCCGAGTTTGAATTCTAAGTAATTCAGAGTGAGAATTATGAGGAATTAAAAGTATAAATTCTGAGGAATTCAGTGTCAAATTCTGAGGAATTTGGAATCTGAATTCAAAGGACTTCAGAGTAAAAATTATGAGGAATTCAGAGTCTGAATTTTTGGGAATTCATAGTTTGGTTTTTAAAGAATTTTGTGTTATAATTTTATAGAATTTGGAGTCTAAATTTCAGAGAATTAGGATTATGATTTTTATAGAATTCAGAGTCTGAATTTTTGACTTTGTAACAAAATATTTAGACTTGATTTTGAGATGAAATTGAATAAGTCATTGAGAAACAAGGTTAGGATAAAACTTTTCTTAGAGAAGGAAAAGTTTACTTAAGAAAATAATTCTTAGAGAAAGTAAAATTTTCTAAAGAAAATAGGTTTGTGATTTTCTAAAACATAGAGGAATAGAAAAGTTATAAATAAACCTTATTGACCCAAAAATAACGACCTAATGTTTTAAATCCCCCTTTAAAATTTTACATGGTTATTTTCAAATAAAATGTTTTCTTAAATAATTTCACATATTTTTAAAAATAAATTATTTTCAAAGTGAAAAGGGTATTTTCCATAAGAAACTTTCAATGATCTCATTTAATGTATTTTCATATATATCAACATTATTATTTACATCTATTTCTTTATTGAGGCTGTTCTACTAGGATACCTTATACTATATGTTATTAAATGGTTAGTGATTTGTTTGACAAAGGATGTATTATTTTGATACCATTCACTATATTACTATAGATGATTTTTTATTATGTTTAATTAATTGGGAAAGTTATTTACACTTTGTATGATAGTAAATATACAAATGAATATGTTGATTATGTTTCACCACATACATATGAGGAATTTATTGGACTTAGTAAGTGATAGTCGGGGACCACTATATCCCATTGATTCATCGGTATGTCTTTTAAGATAAACCAGATTGGGTTTTGGTCAAGGCCTTACCCTTTTATTTTTATATTTCTTGGCTGAGGCCTCGATAATAACATTCAAATGTACAAAATTATGCCTTCCATAATTATGAGATTATTTATTAATTTCCATGCTTAATATATTAATTAAATGGAATATGTTTTAGTTATTTACGTTTACATAATTGTTATTACTTTTTTATGATTTCTTCCTCTATACTTAACCCTTACTTATCATTTGACCTCAAACCTTCCTTATGTTTCATTTTTTCCCTAGATACTAGGAAGTTTATCATGACTGATATGTAGAGCATGGATAAGATAATAATGGTTTCCTCAAATGATTCACTATATTATATTCTATATTTAATATTGTAATTTAAGTTAAAATTATGTATCTAGTTTTCCAAAAGTACAAACTATTATATCCTTTGGGATACGATTCCTTTTATATTATTCCAATTTAATAATGTAATCACCGAATCTGGGCTACTATAGTCAGGGGAATTATAGTCGATATCAAAGTATGTCTAGTTGAAACATGGGAACTAGATCTCAAAAATCATATATTAGGGAATATAACCATGATATATACTTTGAGGATAAGTATATAAGAATATACCAAAGAAACTTTGACCATGATTAAGATATTAGATATGCATAAATTTTACAATTTATGTTATGTATTTGAAATTTTTTTTTATTAAACATTATTCTTCATAATGATATGATATAATATATTTTATTTATTCATTTATAAATGGATATTATAAGAAGTAATGTGAACCACATCAATGAACATTATCCAAATTGTAAGAATGATAATTTATCGATTGAGTTTAAACCAATCTTTTAAAAGGGAATAAGTCTACCAAATGTTATCCTTATATAAGAAAATAGTATCATTTTCTATCAAAAAAATGAATTTTCCAAGTATTATGGTTCTAAAGGGAAAAAATGTAAGAAAATTATATAATAAAAAAATAGATAAGGGGAAGAAATGAAAGAAGGATTTTCCCACATGTAATAATTGTGGAAAGAAACACTCCAATGCGTGCTTGAAGGGAATTTGAGTTTTTTACAAGTATGGAAAGAAAGTCCATCATGATCATGATTTCATGGGAAATAAAAAATCTATAAATGTGAAATGATTAAATCGTAAGGATATGAGTAACTACACAAATGAATGGCCAAATAATCAATGGAATATACCTCAGAAGAAGAAAAGTAATCAAGGCCAATATTATGATATTGATATAGTCGAAGTGGAGTGATTAAGTTATTTCATATATACATTTAGATATTATGTTTTAACATTATCAATGATATGTTAGAGATATATACATATTTTATTATAGTAATTCTTCTTTACGGATTTGGAAGCATGTGATTTATAATAACAATAACTACGAGAAATAATTTTATTTTAAGTTGGTTTTTGGAAAACACATGATTTGGGGAAGGTAAACTTAATTTGTGTTTGATGTTGAGATAATAATTATAATGATATTTTTATGGGATACTATTTATTAGCATGAAATTGGTTAGTGATTTTTTGGTTTATTCTAGGTTTATTACGTGTTTGTATTTAAGGAATGTATTCAATAACTTGAGATCTTATTTTTGGAAGAATTCATATCTTCATTAAGGTTTAAAGGTGATGAATGTATTCAAATATATAGTATGTGACAACAATAACTACATTATGTTATTAGTGAAACCTGATGTTATGTTAATTTTCAAAATTTTGTGACCTTTATTCTAAATATTTAGTCTTTGAATTTTGACATAATTATTTACAATGAGTCTTAATATTAACTAATTATGGAATGTATTAAGTTGAATTTTGAATATTATTGTTTGATGTAAAAGTATGATTTATCATATTTTATAACGTGTGATTTTTTTTCTTTTAGTAAAAGTTTAAATGCTAAAGGAATGACTTATTGATCTTTTGATAGGGTGCTTCAGGTATATAAATTCATCTTGAATATCCACATCTTGGTTTAAGAAATTATATAGAGATAGGTTGAAGCACAAACAAAGCGTGATATTATATTTATGAGATGAAATCTAGTAATTATATCTTCTCAAATGATTATGAAATACAATTTTATCCCATTACAATCATTTTTGATGAAATCAATAGCCTTATTAGACCTATTTGGTCTATGTTTTTGTGGTCATTAAGCTTATAATGACCATATTATATACCATCCCCCATCATAATTTGATAGTTATATTTCTATTCCATGTCCATGTTTTCACTTTTCGTTAATTTTAACCTATTTTAAAGCCTTGTTTTTTGGTGGTCTTCATATTTCTTTTCCCTCTTATTAATGGGATGCATTATTTTCCCTGTTTACAATTTGGGTTTTCGGTGAATGAATTTTCAGGTATCAACATTATAAATTTATGTATAATTTAAAATAGTGATGATGAAATTTATTTAAGGTCGTGGTTATGTAAAAAAACAATATTTTATGGCATGTGTCTTCTTAACTAAATTCAATTTATTCAATACTTTACGTTATACAGAATGTTGAGCTTAAACAAACGATTAAATATTTTTATTTAATTGTGATAGTTATCACCTGGAATTTGGAATGGTAGAATGAATGATATTAACTAAAGTATAAAAATATTATTTAAAATGTTTATGAAATTAATTCATTAGTTACCAATTATTTTTAAATTAAAATGAAAACAAATTAAACTTTAAGGATTCGTTAAAAAAAACTCATTTTATTCCTTTGATGGAATTTTATCTTAATAAATTAATGTAATATCTATTATTGAAAAGTAATAAACAAATTTATATTTTATATATTCAGTAAAATGTATTTAAAATCATCCAATATGTTTTATAGTCTTAATAGAATAATAAATCATATTTTAAGCATAAAACCTATATTTTTCTAAAAGGTACTTTTTCCACCTTTTAATGGATGAACTGTTTTAAAACTAAATTATTACACTTATATAAATTTTATTTTAAAATGTAAAAGTGATTTTTGAAATATTAATATCAAAATTATCTTAAGGTGAAATTTTATTATTTTTCAACAAATATTCATTTTATTGACGAATAGTGAAAAAATATTGAATTTTAATTGAAAACTTATTTTTATTATAATTAATTTATATAGTGTCATAATATTTTAAAATTTTTTAAGGTATATTTAGTTAAATTATAAAACATAAAATAAATTTTTTTTCATAGGATCAATTTCACAATAAAATTTGATATAAAAACACTTCAAACTTTTAAACTTTTCACTTAAAAACACTTACTTCTCATTGTGTCTGTGAGATTAATTTTAATTTTGAATTTTCCAATTCCTTGAATTGAATTTGTTAAAATGGATTAAATATTGGGAATCATAATTTTAAAATTTTCTATGGTGTTTTAAATTTTTATTCACAAAAATGTTACCATGGAAAAAAATTATTTTTCACAGTATATGTATGAAAATAAAACATGTTAAAGTTACAAGTTAATGGCTTAAAGTTCCAAAAAACTACAACATTATATGGGTTTTTATGGTATTTATAGAACCTAAACATCCTTTAAAACAATAATTATTATCAAAATTCATGGATATTAATGTAACCTCAATGTGGTTGGATTTAAACATAAAATAATTAGGATTTAATCACTTAAGCCCACCTATCCTCAAGTTAAATACCACCCCTCACCACCCCATTTTGAATAACAGGCCCAAAGGCACCTAAAATATCTATAAAAATATCTCCTCCTCACTCTACCCATGTCCAAGTTCTATTTTTATCTCCAAAAGAAAAAATCCAAGGTCCTAAAGGGTCCTTCAAGGAGGAGATATTCAAAAGATATTTGTTTCAAAACACCTCACTTATTTTATTTTCTTCTCTTACTTTCTCCTTATCTATTTCATAAATCAAAGAATAAAAATTCCAGAATTATTTCAATAATTTTATTTCATTTTTATAATATAATATCTTATATCCACCCCTTTTATTACCTCATATTATTCAAATAAATGAAACTATTGTCCAAATTATGATGGTCAATCATTTTCATGAATAATGATTTTGTTCGTTTTCCATTACTGCCTTCATGGATGGTCATAAAAATATTGTTCTATTTAAAAAATATTTTAATATTATGTAATAAACTATCTCATATTATGGAACTAGTATATAGAAATATTATTAAATAAAACGAAGCTAGCTCGTGATATTTGGAAAAACCACCAAAATAAAGTAACCATTTATCATTAACATTTTATCAAACGGATCATCCTAATGTTAGAAATGAAAATAATATATAGGAAAATTTATACTCATTGAGTTTCATTAATAATATTTTATTCCAATACTTTAGTTTTATTCAAATTTTACAAGAATATCTATAATTATACACAATAAGACCAATCATGAAACCCTGAAATGAACACACTCTAAACAAGGAAGATAATGAAATATTATTAATGAATGGGTGTTAAGATGTCATAAAAGTATATTATAATGTATTATAAATATATTTATAGTTATTAAACGAATTAATAACATTATTTAAACCATTATAAAATAGTATTAAATACATAAAACTAAAGGAGAACTTGAGGTAAAGGGATTCTCATCTCACTTTTACTTCTATGAGATACATGTCTTATTCATCACTTCTTTATTGTGTGTGGTTTATACAATTGTGTTTGATATATCATAACATGAATCTCATTATATTCATGGTATTAAATGTTTCATTTTAAAATTATTACATTTATGGGGAATATGATCAGGATGATTACAAAGTGGTAAGGGAATTATTAACCCAATTTCCATTGTTTGGGATAAACTTCTACTTCATTTATTATGAAATACTAAGATTATTTTTCCAATGAATTTGAATGTATTATATTTAATATTTATTTTTTTTAATTTACATTTAATTTAGATACTCTATTCATTTTATTAATCCTCACTTTAATGATATTATATTTGTAAGTGAATTTCTTATACAAAAATTATCTTTTTCAAAAAAATTCCCTTAAAACTCTCTTTTTCTTCCATGTTAGTGTTTTATAAATTTTCTTCCAAAAATGATTTTACTATCCTAATATTATTGATTAAATACATTTATAGTTATGTTTCAATTTTTTAAAAATGGTTTGAAATGTATATTTTTTAATTTTCTAAACGATGTTCTTCGAGAATTTCCTAATAAAAATATAGAAAGAATTTTTCTAAATATACACAACATTAGACTGTTTTACCTCAATCACAACACCCAAATTATTACAATATTCATCTAACTTTTCCCATGGTTAATTTCAAATAATATGTTTTTTTTTTAATTTCCAACATTTTGAAAATAAATTATTTTCAATTTAAAATAAGGCATTATCCTCAAGAATTTTTCAATGATCCCATTTAATGTATTTTCATCTATGTAAACATCCTATTTTTAAATCTTTTACTTCATTTATATTGATATATTAAGATACCCTATTCTGTATTTTATTTAATTTTTATTGATTAGTTTGACTAGGGATGTTCTATTTTGATACCATTCACCATATCACTCCAGATGGATTGTGATTATGTTTACTTAATAGGTAAAGTTAGTTAAAATTTTGTAATATTGTTTTGATACAAAAGTTTATATTGATTATTTTTCACCAATTCCATATCAGAAATGAATTAGACTTATTAAGTGATGGATGTGGCCCTCTATATCCCCTTAATTCATCGATAAGTCTCGTGATATAAAACAGAGTGGGTTTTGGTTGAGGCCTTACTGTTTCTGACACTTTCGCCGGGGCGCGCGAATCCGTCCGTCCGCGGAGGAGGACGCACTGCACTGTTGCCCCGCATTCCCACTTTCCAAAAGAGGGTGGCATTCACTCCTTATTCAGGGACGTCTGCTCGTTGATCGAAATGGGATGATGGTATGTCGGTTCTTCCTTCCGTGGATTCCTCCTCAGAACTCGTCACCTAGTCCGGGTCTCCCTCATAGATTTAATACGTTGTTCGTGAAACTCTTCCCAGTGCCATGTTTCCATGGATGCCGGTTAATTACACTGCTTTTGTTGGGACATTCCAAAGGGTCCGGTCAGGGCAGCAACCTTCAGTCGGAGGAGTAGTCACGTTGAGGCATCAGTAGCGTGTCTGGATGCTGGGGAACCGGCATGTTTGTCTATTATCCCTGGTCATAGGGCTTCTCGAGGGTGTGGAAGACTGAGGCATCCCACATCAAGCGCGGGGAATTATATGCCATAGACACATATCTAAGGTTTTCCTCAGCTTCATGTGTTTAACACAGGGTATGCCGCGAGTTTAACATCCAGCGGAGACGGATCAGCCCGATCATAGCATTAGCTAGAATGGATCGGATTGAGGGATTTCCCTTGAGGGGGTGCCGATACCGGGACCAGCCTATGGACGGCTGAGAAGAGGACCGGACCGGCATGGTCTCACTGGGATATGACGGTCCGGGCGAGAATCAGGGTGGATGATGGATGGATGAATGAAGTGGAGGGGGAATGATAAGGGACCATCACAAGGGCGACGGTGAAGTTGGGCTTGAGCCTCAAAGAGACATCCTACGTATCCCCGTGGCTAGGAATCAAAGTCCACGTAGTTTGGGATAGTGTCGGTGAACCGGCATGAAGGTGGACCTTGGTCCGTTGCGTTAGTGAAACGACGTGAAGGTGGAACTTGGTCCAAATGGTGTGGGGCTTACACACTAGGCTTCCCGGGTGTGGATGAACCGACGTGAAGAAGGTTGGAGTGACCAACAGGTGGTGGGCTTGAACCTCTGAGAGGCTTCCTACGTACCATGTCGTGACATGGATCAAAGACCACGTAGTTCTAGTTGGACATCGGAAGGCCGACGTGAATGAGGACCAGGAGGGTCCTAGTGGTGGTGGGCTTGGACCTCGTGGAGGCTTCCTACGTACCATGCCATGACATGGATCAAAGACCACATAGTTCAGAGGGGCTTCGTCGGCGAACCGACGTGAAGGTGGACCTTGGTCCGATGGGTGGTGGGATTGAACCTCTAGAAGGATTCCTACGTACCATGACTTGACATGGGTCAAAGACCTCGTAGTTCAAATGATGGAATTCGTCAGCGAACCGACATGAAGGTGGAACTTGGTTCAATGAGAGATGGGCTTGAACCTCGGGGAGGCTTCATACGTACCATGCATTGAGATGGATCAAAGACCTCGTAGTTCAAAGGGTTTCATTGGTGAACCGACGTGAAAGTAGACCCAGGGGTCCACTAGTGGTGGGCTTGAACCTCATGAAGGCTTCCTACGTACCACGCCTTGACATGGATCAAAGTCCTCGTAGTTCGGATTGGTCACAACGTCTTGTCATCAAACTGGAATACAGTTTATCGTCATGCTAGATGAGAGTGAACCCTGACGTGAGTAAACGATGGGTGGTGGGCTTGAACCTCGTGGAGGCTTCCTACGTACCATGCCTTGACATGGATCAAAGTCCCCGTAGTTCGGAGGGGCTTCGTCGGTGAACCGACGTGAAGGTGAACCTGGGGGTCCACTTGTGGTGGGTGTCGGCGAACCGAATTGAAAAAGGGACCTTGGTCCGATGGGAGATGGGCTTGGACCTTAGGGAGGCTTCCTACGTACTGTGCCTTGACATGGATCAAAGTCCTCGTAGTTCGGGTGGTCACAACAGCTTTCTATCAGACTGAAATGAAGTTTAACGTCATGTTGGACGCAAATGGGACTCGACGTGAATTAGATGACGGGTGGGCTTGAACCTCATAGAGGATTCCTACGTACCATGCCTTGAAATGGATCAAAGACCTCGTAGTTCAAATGGGTGTGCAGTTTAATGTCATACGGGACAATGGCATACAGTTTAACGTCATGCTGGATGAGGTATTGTCATGGCCAATGCCGACTCTAAGCCCACATGAGTCAGGCTCGGTGTGAGAAACAAGAGACAACAAGGACCTGACGATCATGCCGCAAAGGGTGCATCCATGAGAAGCGAAGAGGGGCTTATGTGTTAAAAATCCCATTAGTGCATGGACTTACTCCAAGGTGGAGACCCGAAGTGCGGCAAAGCGCAGCGAAAGAGGGATTTGGGACCAATGATGGGAGGTGCCTCGTTCCCTATCACGCCCTCCACTGACCTTGGTAGTGGGGAAGTATGGATATGCAGGGGTGGAGCCATCCGTTGTGGAACTAGGGTCGTCCTTCTCCTGAGAACAGACGCCGCTCCAATGAGGAGGATATCATCCCTTGTGGAGGGGTGATTCCACTCCCGTGGAGTCGAGTGGCGTAAAAAATGTTCGAGCTGGGGGGAACCTTTTTGCGAGGCACGAGGTCGGGTCACAGTTTAGCGTCATGTGTTGAGGAAATGGTGCTTGGCAGTTTAACGTCCTGCAGCTCAGACAAGGCGAGTTCACTCCACACCCCTAGGACTTACATAACTGGTACCCATTGCTTCTTGGGGGAGGGAAGGTACCAGTAAGGCCGTGGTCAAGGGGGGTTGTAGAGCGAACTATCGAGGGGTCCACATTAGTGTGGCTATGCGAAGAAGCAATATCCGTTAGCGTGCCTATGCGAAGAAGCATTAGGCGATGCAACGCTACGAGTAGTATTGTCCGTGGGACTTTGAAATCACATCGTTCAAACCTGGAGGGTCGCACGGGGAGCGGAATTGACAAGAAAAGGAGTGTGCTTCGCGAAGCGGAGTTCCTTGGCCTTATCATGGGGCATATGTGTGAGTGGAGGGTGCTTTGCGAATTAGAACAGTATTCGCGGAGCACTGCCTCGCGAAGAGGAGGTGCCTCACGAAGCCGGGTGCTGCGAAGCAGTGTGCTTCGCGATGTGTAGCGATCCTGCCTTAGCATAGGGATCACTAGTACAGGCTGGGTGTTTCGCAAAGCATAAATGCTCCGAGGCTGCCCGGGTTCCCTTGGGAATCCCCCTCCTTCGCGAATTCCCTTGAGCTTCATGAAGGGAATCCCTCTCGGAAGAGGGGCTCAAAACGAGACAAAGCAAAGGCGTCACGTGAAGTAGAAGTACCTCACGGAGCTCATGATTCCCAGGGGCAAAGAGTGCTTCACGATTCGGGAGAGGAGAATCCGAAAGTTCGGATTGTCCGTCTTTGGGACTCAGGGGGAGCCCAGTATTTATAGGCAAGGGTCGCTGCGTAGCCGAACTCCCACGCCGCCTCAGTTGCTTCGCGGCACGCTCGCGAACGTCAAAGTCGTTCGCGGAGAGGTACCACCTCCGGAGCTTCGCGGCGGGCTCGCAAACGTCAAACTCGTTCGCGGAAAGGTACCGCCTCCAGAGCATCACGGCGGGCTCGCGAACGCCAAACTCATTCGCAGAGAGGTACTGCCTCTGGAGCTTCGCGGCGCGCTCACGAACATCAAAGTCGTTCACGGAGAGGTACCACCTCCGGAGCTTCGCGGGACCGCGATGCTCGGGTGCTTTGCGTCGGTGCTTCGCACGGCAGCGTGCGTGACATATTTTTTGTCCCTTCCTTTCGTGCAATATTTTGGTGCCAACAAATGCCCCCCCCCCTCAGACTTGGAGCCGCGGAAGGATGAAGCGTCGAAGTCTGAGGGAAAATCGCCAAAATTGTCGGTGGTTCGCGATGAGACTTCGCGAAGAGGGCACGCGGTGCTGACTGGGGCCACGGGTCCGGATGCGCCACGATGCTCCATGCGGGCGGGGCGCACCGCGATGCTCTGGGGTCGCCGCCTATAAATAGGGAGTTCGACCTATTTTGTCTTCACACGATTTTTCTTGTCTTTTTGTGCTCTCGATTTCGCGAAGCTCCGCGTACTTCGCGCCTGCTTTCCGCGAATTGAGCTTCACGGCGAACCGCGGGTCTCCGACTCCGTGGCTGCGCCAAGCGAACCTCGGGTCTCCGACTCCGCGGCTGCGCCAAGTGAACTCCTGCTTGCCGACCTAGGTCCGACTCTGCGGCATGGTCTCACGACCGACCTTCTCGAGCCGGCTTCGCGATCCATCTTCACGATTCGTTCTGAAAAAATTCTTTTCTGAGTGCCGGAACTGAAATGGACCATCGAGAAGCTGTACTGGGGGTTCTTGCAGATGATGCCCGTCGAGATGAGATGGCCAACTATCCAGGCCTTGGGGAGATGGCCCCAAGCCACTCAGACCATGCTTCTTTGATAGATCTGCTATCGGAGGCTCAGAAGAATTATCCGCAGTGTTAGAAGCTGCCATTGTATGGCTTCGGGTTGAGGGATGACGTATTCATCTCTGAGGCGAGTAGGGATGAACCAACTTGCTGGTTCAGGAGCACACCATGTCAGTACCAATGGTTCAGGGCGGCTGATGGTCATGCGCAGGAGGACTTCACACCCATCACCGCTGACTGTCTCTACAACCATGTGAACAATATTGATGGGAAGCCACTGCAACCGGAGACGTCCCCTCCTCTATACCGTACCATGCTGAAGGCAGCTTTGTAGGATTCGAATAAGGGATGGTACGATGAGTGGGACCTGCACCAGGGTGGAATCTTTACTGATGACTGGGCCTGGGCCTACTGGGTAGGCGCCTCATGCGAGGAGTTTGGGGCTGAGCTGAGGAGAGTGGGGTTATATGAGGCAGCATGGGCCTCCCAATTCCACATTTACCAACCGAAACAACTGATACCGGAATTGCTGGTAAGATGGTTTACTAGGACCAATACCTTTCACCTGCATCACGAGGAGGTGGGCATCATCCTGTGGGATGTCCACCAGATTTCTGGGGTTCCGATCTTGGGGGCCATGTATGATGAGTTCCTCCCCGTCATGAGTGCGTGGGAGGATACAGAGCAAATGTCGTGACTGGCATCAGTGCTGATGGCACTCATCCCTAGAGAGGACAAGGAGGCAGTGAGGGATGTCCACTTTAAGAGATGGTTCAAGTGCTTCTTGAATTTCCCAGAGAATTGAGAGTTCCCTCCGAGGTCTCGAACTTGTCCGAGGGTGGCCCAAAGGGGTAAGGGGAACTTGTATTGGGGGGTCTTGGAGGACAACCAATGGAAGACTTGGGGTTTTAGTGTCAGCACTGAACAACAGCCAATAGTCAGGCTGGCAGCATTCATCACAGCTCTCATCTACGGTTGGATCCTACCAGTGAGGGATACAAGCATGGGGGTGTGGCCCAGCTCGTTTATTATGGCGTCCATGTTGGCCATGGGGAAGCGGGTCAATCTGGGGATTCCAATGCTCGCCAAACTATACAGAATGCTGCGACACATTAGCGAGGGAAAGAAGCCGCCAAGGATATGCGGGCCCTTCCACCTCCTGTACAAGTGGATCGCAGCGCACATCAGGGGGATCTATGAGTATCCAGACCCTATTTCGCCGCCGGGATAAAATTTCTGCCCCTCCATCCTGAATGCGGTCGGGAGCTTCCCGTTCAAACTAGTCATGCCGATGGTGATGAATTAGGTGTGGAGGGAAGATGATTTTAATTTCCACCCCTTCCCATTGTTGACGGGGATACTTACTAACGACGGGCGGGGAACGGAAGAACATCGGGCTTACCTCCTGGCCTTTCGAGGTGGAGTTTTGGTGGCACGAGTAGATCATGAGCCACTCTGCGAACCGTACACCCCACATCGGTTTGCAAGGAAATTCTGATGCCTCTAGCATCTGACCCCGCAGGTCTACTGGGAGGTGCGTCACGAGGAGCACCCGTGTGTGATGAGGCAGCTGTGCCTCATGTTCACACAGGAAGATGGGAAGATGCGAATTTCATTGCCTCCATCCACCGCCGATTTCGGATTGGTGAGGGAGTATGCCATTAGTTGTAAAGCTTCTTACCCATGGGAGATGCTGAAGTAGCCAACTATTTGGGTCAGTGACGGTGGGCCTCCTCTATCTCGAGGTCGGGGTCGGAGGGAAGCAAGGGCCTCTCGCAGTGGCGGGGATGCCATGGCGGTGAGACCCGCACCGGCCGAGGGTGTGGCAGCAGCGGCAGATCCGGTGATTCTGGAAGAGCAGGACTATCCGGAGGGGCATCCACCGAGGGGATTTCATAGGATATCCACTCAGGCTCCGGGGAAGTGCCTGCGTCATATCGACATGGAATAGGATGTTGTCTTACCGGAAGCCCGGTACATTTTGGATGTCAACCGGCAATTCCTCTTCCCACCCGAGATATGGGCACACTTGAATCACCTCAGGATGGAGTTACCGGGAATAGGCCCAATCTGGGCTGGTTTCATGGCATCTCCGGCAGAGGCAGAGCAATACTTGGACGAGCTGGAGGATTACGTTCACTCTAGTGGTGTCCCTCACCCATTGACAGACTGGGTGAGGGTACTACTGAATCGAACGGTCCCCCCACAGTTGTCAGCCGCCGATCTGATGGAGGGCTTCCCTCTTGCTGGAAGAGTCAGAGGACTCCTCTCGGGAGGATGAGGCTGGAGGAGGGAGCCCGTTAGAGGAGGGCGAGGTCAGAGATCAAGGCTCATATTCCAATGATTTCACAGAGGCTCTCAAGGTAGCATTCCGAACTTCTTTCCTTACGGTCCGTTCTTGGTCCACTATGGACTTCTCACCGATGTTTGAGCCATGTAGGAGGAACTTGTTCGCAGGCCTCGTTCTCTCCCCCCAGCGGGTGATGATGCAGGACCTTCAGAACCCGCGCCTATGGCTGCGTCCAATTCCATGTCTGGTGGGACCAGAGCACCCGAGGTGGCTCCTCCGGAATCTCCAGACCTTCCAACAGTATACGGAGGGCCTCGCCTCGAGGTCCCGTCAGTACCGGCTCAAGGGCTGTACCAGGAGGTTGATCTTCGTAAGTTTCCTCTACCGGTTTCCTTGTCGTCATATGTAGACTATGCCAACTAACGTGTATGTCCCTCTCTGTCGTACAGTTCTTCGACTGGTGTGGTCTGCTGCGGCAAGACTAGTCAGGATGTCTGGTGGCGTCCCCCCTAGGGGCATGCCGGTGATGGTGGAGATAGTCCCCCCATCTCCCCAAGCTGCAACACACATCATCACCGGCGGGACCACCAGCAGGGTCGTGCCTGAGGTCATCAAGGTGGACTCCGATGAAGAGGATTGGTCGGCCAGTCCTACTCCTTTCGCGCCTACTTTGGCGCCAAATGTCACGCCGGATTCAACGCCAGATGCAGATCCCACCGAGGACTTCCTGCAGGCGTATCCTGCGTACGAGCCTTCCAATCACGCAGACTGGGACGAAACGGCCTCTGACGAGGAAGACAACAGCATAGTCCGCTGCCGGTCGTGGAAGCTAATCACACGCTTCATCAAGGACACCCCCCAAGTGCTATGGCTGGCCGAAATGGACAGACTCCGCTCGCGGTTGCGCGAACTGTGCGCTGGAGGAGTGGATGCCCAACGTCCTCACGTGCTCATCCGAAATATTATGGTTGAGAAGATCCGGGAGCATGATCGTGGGCTCAGCGTGGGCTGGCAGCGGAGGAAGGCGAAAAACATCAAGAAGCTCCAGGAGGCTGAAAGTGAGGTCCAACAGCTGCAGAACCAGGAGGATGAGCACTCATCCTCTCTTAATGCACAATCTGAGCTGATCTCCCAGTTCAAGGCCCAGCTGGCAGAGGCAGAGGTGCTTATGAGGTAGGCTTTTGAAAAGATGGCTATCATTCAGGCTGAGGTAGAGAGGGCCAGAGCCAAGGCTGACGAACTGCGCCCCGCCACTGCTGAGGAGGAGCGGGAGCTGAGTCAGCGGCAGCAAGCCTTGGACTCCACAAGCCAACGGGTGGTGGAGCTACAACGCTCTTTTGATGGGGTCAACCCATCTATGGGCGGAGTCGACCCCCAGGTATTATAACAAACCAAAACCCTTTTATTGGTACTTTCATGCTTCAATTTCTTCTTTATTTGTTTTGAGTGCCGTAGCGCGCATGATTTCCACTGTTTGAATCACCTCGTTACATCCCTACAATGTTTGCGGGACGTTTGGAGATAATTCCCCAAGCCCACATAGGTCGAGCCCGATGTGAGAAACAGGAGATAGTTGCCTTCTCGTCCCACCTAACATAGGAGTGGAGACCATTCTCCGGGCATATAGGATTTGGATTACCAGTCCGGATTTCCGAAAGATGGGAGAGGCTTGACTGGAGAAGGAACTTTTCAGAACAGTCGAATTATCGTTTCTTCAGCGTGCCTTCACGCACGAACAGTGCAACACCAGGGACACTAGAATCAGTCCGAACAGACGGAAACAGGAAGCATGAATTACGATGCCCAAGATTCAGATCACTGTGGGGATGGCGTGACAATAAAGGACAACCGTTAACCATGGTGGAGAAGTAGTATCCTTACGGCGTTAGCCTGTAATGGGGACAAAAATGAGGGTCAACCGTTGACCATGTTCGAACACGGGACCATGTCACAAATATTGTCGGCCAATATTTCGGGACATTGACCCAGGACATTTGGCAGACCGTAGGTCAAACATCCATACTGTTAGGGGGTCCTTCCAAACATGACCAGTCTTCCGGAATGTTGGCCCAAGACGGTAGGTGAGCCGATGCGGGATGAGACCAGGCCGTTAGGGGGTCCCGTCAGACATGAAAGGGGATGAGGGTCCGAATAAGGGGCATGCAAAGCATGGAATATGGAGTGATGGTTTTTCCGAACATAATCCAACACTTAGGTAGTTACATCACCGTGGTGGGAGTATGCCAGATGGGCGCGTTGGCTTGGTCATGGATCCTTCCTTCTTTGGGACAGGGCCTCTCTAGCGAGGGGTCCGACCAGGGGGGCGGAAAGGGGAAGGATGGGATTAATGATTTCTATGGGATGGACCCTAGGAAAAATACCAGGGTGTCTCTACGTATCCCATGAGGATGGAAATCAATCCATACAGAGTTCTAGAAGCGTAGTTTAACGTCATGCGGGATGAGGAGAAGCCTGGCCATGTTGGTACACATCCTGCCAAAACCACTAATCCCACGTGAGTCATGCTCGGTGTGGGAAACAAGAAGTAGTGGTGGGACTTTCCCGACACGGGAAAGGGGCAGGTTTGGGCAGAGGGATGCTCGGTGAATACCGGCCCAATGAAACTAACACGATCATGTAGTGCACCTAGATGTGCGAAGAGAAAGAGACGAGTATGATGGAATTCCACTTGAACATGAGGAAGTGGAAATGTGTGAATCATGGCGCTCGAGATTCAGATCATGATGATGGCTGTGTGACGATGGATGATAACTGTAGACCGTGGCGGAAACCCAGCATCCATATCGCGTTAGCCTAGAATGAGGACAGACAAATGAGGGTCGACCGTTGACTATGTTCGAAACACGGGACCATGTCACAAATGTTGTCGGAGATCTGTAGGGACGTTGGCCTGAAACGATTGGAGGGCCCTTAGGTCCAGAATTCATGGAGATCCCTTAATCCTAGTATCCTTGTCGTCCGAGGGTACTTTTGGATGTGGAAGAGGATAAAGATCCAAATAGAGAGCTCACGAAGCTTGGTCATGGGACGAAGGGAATGTCCCCATGAAAATTCCACACTTCAGGCTTTATCAAAACAAATATGAGTACGAAAATGAGACGTATTAGATAGAGGGAGGAAACATAATAGGCACATGGTGGAGTAACTCAAAAACCTGGTGTGAATGGGAATAGGGGGTGTGTGCGGTGCGGTGAACAACCCAACACGAATGAGGACACAATCCCATATCACACTGCACGGCCTCCTTGGGGGAGGTTTTTGGTCAATGGACTAAAAGCGAAAGTTAGGCTGGGCTCGTGGGGAAGTGACCGGGCGCTCCTACGTATCTCATGAGGATGATAATCAAGCCATACGTAGTTCTGAAAGGTGCCTTTTAATGTCATGCGGGACAAGGAATAAAAGGGATAACTCTCAGAATGGGGTACCTGTGGTGCAGCGATTGAAAACCTGGCGTGAATGAGGACATAATCCTACACTACGCCACGCGGTCCCGTAGTCGGGGTCCCGATGGCAGGACTAGAGAGGTGAATTAGCTGAACTCATGATGGACCTAAAGACAGGAGGTTTGGGCGTTCCTACGTATCCCATTATGATGGGAATCAAGCTGAATGTAGTTCTAGATGGATCTTAGACCATAAATGGGTAATGGGAGCAGGGGACACATGGAAACAAAACCTAACGTTAATGAGGACCTAAGCCCTACTTACCATGCATTCTCTAGGGAAATGCTCGAGTCGAGGGACCGAACACAAAGGTTAGGCTGGGCCCGCGGGGAAGTGCCTGGGCGCTCCTACGTATCTCATGAGGATGAGAATCAATCCATAAATAGTTCTGAAAGGTGATATGGTAAGATACCAGTGCTAGGGGAAAAGGGGAGTGAGGGCATGGCCCCTTGCACTAAAAGAAGTGTAATTTGATAAATCTTGTTTGTTCTTTAAGGTGAGTGGTTTTTTTTGTGAAGCGACAAGCCTAAAGTAGTAGGCCGTGGTGTCGCCACAAGAATCAAGCTGTGATAGGCATTGACAAATGGAATGGCACGTGACCAATACCCAACGTGATGTCCTCCACAATGAGGTCATCACAATGCAGTGCCGTTTTTCTTCGTGCGGCCAGGACGATAATGTCACAGTTTAGGGTCGTGTGATAGGACCAAGCGTGCATTTTATCGTCATGCAGCACAGACGTAGCAGAGGCGATGCTAGGAGGGAAATGTGTGCAGTGTTATAAAACAAATTTGATGGAGACATGATCCGACATCAAATTGTACGCCACTCAGAGAGGGAGACCTTAGGTCGAGGGGCCTATATAGAGGTAAGAGTTGAAACAGGGGGGAGAGGCTAGCTCCATAAATGGGCTGATCCCGAAGACAAGGTGTCCGGGCGGCCCTACGTATCCCATGAGGATGGGAATCAAGCTGAACGTAGTTCTAGATGGATCTTAGTTTATGTTCTTAGAGCTCAGACCATGAATGGTAACAACTTCCCAAGTTAGCGCAGACATCAACCCGATCCCAAAGCCCACGTGAGTTAAACTTGATGTAGGAAACAGGGGGTTATCCTTATCGCAATACATGGGGCGCCCATCAAAGGGGAGTTGGTAGAGAGCCCCGAAGGACACCTTTGACGCGGCTTGTTTCCCCAACGTGCAGACGTGCATGGAGGAAAAGTACCAAGAGTTCCGAAACTCTAATTGGACACGATGAAGTGATGAAGGGTGTGAATTGTGTACCCGAAATTTTGGGCTTAATGGATTGGTGTGGAGATAGAGGAAAACTGTTAACCATGGGTGAAACGCAGCGTCCATGTCGCGATAGCCTAAGGTGGGAACAAAAAACGAGCATCGACCGCTGACCATATTCTCAATGCGGGATTTTATCAATTTTTTGTCCGAAACCCTCGGGGGAGTTGGCCCGTAACGGTAGGAGAGCCCTTGGGCGTAGTATCCAGGCCATTCTTGGGGGTCCCTCTGGGTGTGAAAGATTATGGAAGCGCTGATTCAGGGATACACAAAGCCTGGAAAGTGGGTGCGGACGTGTCCGAGTAAAGTTTGGCATTCTAGGTAATAGACTAGAATCCCCTTGGGCACATTGGTGAACCGCCGAAAAGGGGTCGACGAAACCGCTCAGGAGGGAGAGGTACATGGCATGGTCATTTCGAGATCGACGTGAATGAGGATATAATCCCACACCACACCATATAATCCTCTCATGGAGGAAGGGTAGACCAAGGGGCCAAGGTGGGACGAAGATTCCCAAGAGATGGGGCTGGACCTGAATCCTAGACATTCAGGTGGTCCTACATATCCCATGAGGATGGGAATCAAGACACACGTAGTTCTCTAGATGTAGTTTAATGTCACACGGGACGAGGGGGGGAGTAATATACCCCCAAACAAGGGAGGTGTATGGTACGACCAATAAACCGACGTGAATGAAGAAATAATCTCATAACACACCATACACTCTTATAAGAGAGGACCTGGGCCAAGGCTCGAAAAGGCCAAGGGGCCTGATGGTTAGGCATTGGTCAGGAAGGCCTGACCTGCTTGCAGTTTAACGTCTTGCAGTGAGGACGAGGGTCGGGGACCCGAGGAGGCCAAGGGGCCTGAGGCTGAGCCACATGAGGGAAGGCGTACGGCATGGTACATGATCCCAACGTGAATGAGGACATAGTCCCACACCACACTGTACACCCCGGGTAAGAGGTTGGGAGGAGGGGCCCGAGAAGGCCAAGGGGCCTAAGGTTAGGCATCAGTCAGGAAGGCCTGACTGGTTTGCAGTTTAACGTCTTACATGAGGACGGGAAAAGAGATAACTGTATCTAATCCGAGGGTGTGTACGGCATGTAAAGTAACCTAACGTGAATGATGGCGTAATACTACACCACGCCGTACATTCCTTATAGGGGAATCGGGGCTGTGGGCCCGACCGCTAGCACCACCCAGAGGGAAGTTTGTCACTTCGGGATGGGGTAGAACGAATCACTGCACTCGATGTTTGGGACATCTCGGGGTGGACCCGAAGATCCCAGACACTATTGACTATGTTCGAAACACATCGTTCCTATGGTGACCTGATATGTGATCAACAAATGAGCATCGACCATTGACCAAATTTGCAACGCGGGACTTGTATCAGCTTGTTTCTTGAAAACCCTCAGGGGCGTTGGCCCGTATCGTTAGGAGAGCCCTTTGGCGTAGTATCCACGCCGTTCTTGGGGGTCCCTTCGGGTGTGAAAAATGATGGAATCCCAGTCAAGGAGTGGGTGAAGCATAGCTGTATCCATCCACGAAAGAGGAAAACATCTCCAGGGGGGATGTGCAGCCGGGTCGAGACTTGCTCGATATGAGTTGGGGAAAAACTGTGCACCCTGCCATATGTCTTGACCCGAGGGGATGATTTTGGCTTTTGGGATGGGCCAACGAACGTAATTCTTGGGCGTTCCTACTTATCCCATTAGGATGGGAATCAAGCCATACGTAGTTCTTGAAGGCCATGCAGTTTAGCATCATTCGGTGAGGACGTGGGAGGATAGAAGAACGTGAGTGGGTACATGGTGCAACCCTTACAATCCTTGTATGAGTGGGGTTGTATGAGCGGGGCTATGAAAGCCTACTCCTCGCTACACAAGGATCCTCCAAGGAAACTATTCCCAGGGGGGATAGTGGAAGAGAAAAGCTTGGGGCTGGGCTCAAGATGAGGCGTCCGAGCGTTCCTACGTATCTCATTAAGATGGGAATCAAGCCACACATAGTTCTTGAGGCACGGTTTAGTGTTGTTCTGGACGAGAAATGTGTCTCAACTGGGTATATGTACGGTACGTCGGGTAACCCGATGTGGATGAGGATGTAATCCCACACTACACCGTACAATCCCATTAGAGAGCCAGAGTCGACACAGGCCAAGGGGCCAGAGTTTGAGCCTCGTTCTGGAAGGGGCCTGACTGGCTTGCAGTTTAACGTCTTACAGTAAGGACGGGGGCCAAGGGCCTGAGGAGGCCAAGGGGCCTGAGGCTGAGCCTCGGTCAGGAAGGCCTGACTGGCTTGCAGTTTAACGTCTTACAGTGAGGACAGGGGTTGGGGCCCGAGGAGGCCAAGGGGCCTGAGGCTGAGCCTCGGTCAGGAAGGCCCGACTGGCTTGTAGTTTAACGTCTTACAGTAAAGACTGGGGCCGGGGGCTCGAGGAGGCCAAGGGGCCTGAGGCTGAGCCTCAGTCAGGAAGGCCTGACTGGCTAGCAGTTTAATGTCTTACAGTAAGGATGGGGGGAGATCTTAGTTTATGGTCATAGATCTCGGACCATTTTGCAGTTTATTGTCTTGTAGGACGAAGATGTAGTTTAAGGTCATGCAGGACCCTGGTGCCCTAGGTAAAGTATCGCTTGAGGAACATGGCGTTGGTGGGAGGGGTTATGCGCTCTCCATCCGTGGTCACCAAGGAGTATGCTCCATTTGGGTAAACCTTATAGATGATATAAGGCCCTTCCCATTTGGGTTCTAACATGGGCGGTTTCCTACCGGGGATCATTGGTGCTCGAAGGGCCAGTACTAGGTTTCCCTGTAGAAAAGAATTGAGACGAACTTTCTTGTTGAAGGCCCTCGCTATCTTATCCTAATGCCTTTCCAGATTGTGCAGGGCACGAAGCCAGTTCTCGTCCAGTGCTTCTAATTCAGCTAGATGGATTTTGGCTACCTCATCTGATGTCTGGTGATCATAGACTGTAGTGCGTAACGATGGCAGCTGGATCTCAACGGGTAGGAAGACCTCAGCTCCATACACTAGGGAATATGGGGTCACCTGGGTAGAGTTGCGAGTCATCTTCCGATAAGCCCAGAGGTAATTGGGGAGATTGTACGGCCAACTTTTCTTGTTCTGACCAACCATATTCTCCAGAATGTTAGAGAGGGTTTTGTTGAACACCTCGATCTATCCGTTTTCCTGCGCATGGTAGCGGGAGGTATGGTTCGAACGGATGCCATACTTGGCGTACAATTTCTTCAGTTCAACTGCTCGGAAGTTAGTGCCATTATCGGTGAGGACGGCATGCGGGACCCCAAACCGGTGGATAATATTGGAGCTCACAAAGTCGATGATGGAACGGGCCTTGACCTCTTTGTGTGGAACTGCCTCTGCCCATTTGGAGAAGAAATCTGTAGCAGTCAAGATGAACCTACAATGGCGGGTTGTTGCCGGTGGATATGGTCCCACTACATCAAGTCCCCATACCGAAAATGGTCAAGAGTACTTGGTGGGGTGGAGGGGCTCCGGCAGCCGATGCATGAAGTTGGCGTGAACTTGGAATGCGTGGAATATATTGGCATACCCAATGTAATCGTGGATCATAGAGGGCTAGAAGTACCCCAACCTCTAGAATTGATGGGACAGCTTCAGCCCAACTTGATGGGCGCCACAGGAACCGGCGTGAACCTCTTGCATAACTTGAGGAATCTCTACTCCTTGAATGCCACAGAGGAGGACGCCATCGAAGCTCTGCTTATAAAGGATCTGTTCAAGACTAGGGCCTATCTGGAGGGTAAATTGCAGCGCGCAGCGTCGGATTCGCTCGCGCTCAGCCCGATCATCCGGAAGGCGACCATTTTGGAGATACTCGACAAAAGGTTCCCTCCAGTCGGGAGTGGCTTCAACCACTGTGTCTGACGAACCCGGGACCTCTAACGTAGAGGGTCCGGCAGTGAGATGACTTACCCGCAGGCCATCATTTTCCTCTCGGGTGACAGGTGAAATGACTCTCCGGTGTGCACATGTATGATCAAATCATCTTGCTCGGGTTCTGCGAGCGACGCGGCTAAGCCAGCCAAGGCGTCTGCTTGACCGTTCTGTGACCATGGGACATGGGTAATCTATGGTCGAGAGGAGAACTGGGCCATTAGGAGGAGGGTGTACTCCAGCAATGGTACAAGCTACGGCTTCCTGACGACGTAGTCGCCATTAACCTGTTTGATTACTAGCTTGGAATCTCCTTTCACATGTAGATGGGGCACATTGATCTCAAGGGAGAACTCGAGGCCGGTGATGAGAGCCTGGTACTCTGCCTCGTTTTTCGTATAGCCTTCTGACAACAGGAACGAGTATGGTAGGATGTCTTGCACCGGGGTAATGAAGACAATACCCAGGACCACTCTGTTGATCTTAGGATCGTTGAGCCTCCTACCAGTGGGGCTCCGGGAGGCACCGTCGAAATGCATTTTCCAACACGGGACGACATGATCGACTGACAGGATCATCTCATCAGGAAAATCCAGGTCCAGGGATTGATCTGCAGATGTTGGATGGGCAGCTAAAAAGTATGCCAATGCCTGTCCCTTAATGGACTTTTGAGGTACGAACCTGATATCAAACTGCTGGAGAATCACCGCCCGCCGTGCTAGTCGGGCTGTCAGCATGGGTCGGTTCAGGATGTTCTTCGGTGGGTCTACCCGGGAGACCAATTGCACCTCATGGTGCTGCATGTAATGTCGCAACTTCTGTATGGTGAAGACGAGTGCAAGGGAGCTCTTTTCGATAGGGGAGTATCTGACCTCCGTATCGAGAAGCATGTGGCTGAGATAGTAGAGACTGTTCTCGGTACCCTCGTTATTCTTCTGGGTGAGAAGTGCACTGAGGGATCTTTCCAGGGCGGTCACGTAAAGGATTAGTGGATTTTCGAAGATGGGTGACATCAAAACCGGAGGATAGATCATATACTTCTTGATTTCCTCGAAGGCGGTCTGACACTCCTCATCCCATTCGTAGGCGGCACCCTTCTTCATGAGCCAAAAAAAGGGCTTACACTTGCCGGCCAGATTCGCGATGAATCGGCGTATATAGGCTAAGTGGCCTTGGAGGCCTCGAAGTTCCCAGATGTTGCTCGGGGGAGGCATCTGGCTGATGGCCTTGATCTTCTCTGGGTCGATCTCAATGCCTCGGTATCTAACAACAAATCCCAGAAACTTCCCAGAGGTGAACCCGAAGGCACACTTCAACGGGTTCATCTTCAGTTGATGGGAATGGAGGAAACTAAACAACATCTCAAGGTCTTTGAGATGGTCCTGGCGCTGACATGATTTGACCACTAGGTCATCTATGTAGCATTCCACAAGCGTCCCGACAATCGGCTTGAATATGCGGTGCATGGCCCTCTGATAAGTGGCACCTACATTTTTCAAGCCGAATGGCATAACCTGGTAGAAAAAAGTACCTTGGGGAGCTCTGAAGGTAGTGGAATCCTCGTCCTCGGGGGCCATCTGGATCTGGTTGTACTCGGAATACCCATCCATGAAAGAGAGAGCTTGGAACCCGGCCTTGGCATCAATCAATAACTCCGCCACTGGGAGTGGGAAGTCATCCTTTGGGCAGTGGCAATTATGGTCGCGTAAGTTGATGTAGACTATGATCTTCTCATTCTTCTTCCTGACTGGCACAATGTTAGCAAGCCACTTGGTGTACTGGACTTCCTTAACAAAGTTGGATTTGATAATCTTGTCAACTTCGGCCTCAACCATAGCACCATGGGAAGGGTACATTTTCCTGGGAGGCTGCTTAAACCCACGATGGTTTACCGGGAGGCCCAGACTGTGAACGAACACCTGGGGATCTTGTCCTGGAATCTCATTGTAACTCCAGGAAAACACGTCACAGTGTTGTTTGAGGAAGTCTATGTACTGCTGCCGCTCCTCGGGGGACATGGCTGCACTGATCAATGTGGGTTTCAGATCTGCCTCACTACCAAGGTTCACCTATACCAGTTCATCAACCGTGGTAGAGACGCCTTCCTCAAAGGCGGGGGGAGCATCCTCCAGGTCTTCCTCTCCACCCGTGGGGGGATTTCCCACGACAGGAGATACTTCTGAGCTATCAAAGCATGAGGGACAGCTGGTGCCGGCTTGGGCAGCAGTGGTTATCATATCAGGAGACTCACTCACCATTGAGACCATAGCGATGAAGGAAGTCGACCCTATCCCATCTAGCCTTCGGCCCAAGGGGCCACGTTTGATGATATCAAAGAAGTGGTGACGTGTCGGCCTGAGTCGATTGATTCCAGCCCGGCGGAAGAGACACGTATGGCATACTGCCATTGTCATAAGCTTGACATTCTGGTACCGTACAGGGGTAGGAGGTTCCGGGATCACCTGAGCCTGGTTGATGTAGGAGTACGAGGTGATTTTCCACCATCGCTTGGACACGGGAACATGCCTTACTTTGTACCTGAAACAACAAAACATTGCCCCATGTCAGGGGTCGTGGCCTCCGATCAGTGGATCGGGAGGATGTCGGCATCATCCATTCTTGACCACAGATCACTTGTGATCGGGGCGGGTTCATCCTCACTTACTAGGATTTGCTTATCCTTACTCTTGTAATAATCAGCATCCAGATAGCAGGCCTCACAAGAGGCGAAAGGAGATGCATCTCTTAGGAGCACGCCTACTTGACTGTTGAGTGAGTATTTGGGGCACTGGTGATACGACGAAGGGACAGCTGCATGCATATGGAGCCATGGCCTACCCATCAACGCGTTGTAGGCGGTGTCCTGAGAGACGGCCATGAACTCGGTGCTGAAAATTAAGCCACCGAAATGAGTCTTCAGGCGGATCTTGCCGACTGGGGTTTGCTCGGTCCTGTCGTACCCCTAGATTCTGAGGTCAGAGGGTGTTAAATCACCTTCAGACAGACCCAGCTTTTTCAATGTCCGAGTTGGAATTAGGTCGATTCCAGAACCCGTGTCAACGAGGCAGCGGCGGACTTCCACACCATTGAAGTGGACAATGATGTACGATGGGCGAATATGCCCCTATATAGGAGGGTCCTCATCTTCACTGGAGAACGAGAAAACCGCCTGACATTCGGTGTTATCAATTGTCTCTGCATGGAAGGCTTCTGCAACTGTTACCTCCGTCTCAAACTGGAGGGGGCTCCTTAGGGCCTCGGCAAGTGCCTCACACATTTCAGATGACAGGCGAAGGGCCTCAAGTATAGAAAGCCTTGCCGGAATGCCAGCCAGGTGCTTCAGGACATCATACTTTCATGCTAAATGAGAACCTCTGCCTATAAGAGGTCGTTTGGAAGTTGGAGGTATAGAGGGTCCTGCCGGTTGAACCGGCGGTCGGCTAGTACTGGGTACATCTTGCTGCCTACTAGTTGAAGCCTGGAGAGTAGTCACCGGACTAGGAACGGAGAGCGGAGGCTGGCCTGTAGCCGGGCAAGAATGACTGTGACACGAACGAGGCAACTCTCCTTGATCCAGTAGCACAAACGGTGGTGGAGGTAGAGCTGAGGGCATTAGATGGGGTTGCGCGTGATGATCTCTGTGCTGAGCCTGCTGTCTGGTCTCAGTAGCGTGCACAGATTGGCTGAAAGTGCCCACTGACGTACCTCGGTGACCGGCACGGTTGCGGTTCCGCTGACGTTGATGTCGGCTGGAAACGTTGGGGAGGTTCGCCTGGCGTTCCCCCTCGTCGGGAGTCATATAGGGCTTTACCAGCTCCACGGTGTTAACCGAAGCGTACCCTTGGCTGTCGCTCGATGAGTCATCCACCACTGGGCGGATTCTGGGAGGAATCGCCATTTCAGGGGGTATAAAGTTGCCGAGAGTGCGGGATGATGACGGCACCAGCGGAGCGCGTTTCTTCTTCTTACGTCGTCGCTGTTTTCCCTTTTGGGAAGAGGTCGTCTGTGAAGACGATGCAGAGGTACTGGCTACTTCTTCTGAAGGTTTCAGCTGCTTCAGGCGCGCCCGGATGATACTGTAAAACCCCGAGATTTTATGAAAAATACTTTTTTTTAATTTCATTAATGTCTTGTGTTGTACGCTACACCAAAAGGAGCTTTCACAACACGCATCCTTGAATTGCCTTGCATTACACGCAATCACGACCTTCCTCGTTAGCGTGTGTAGTACGCAATAACGAGTTTCAGTAAACAAGAATATGCTATTAAAATATTATTAAAACTAGCCGTTATGAATAGTAATAACCACTTTTTGAAATTTTTTAAATATTATTTTTCAAAATGGACTTCATTTTGGGATTTGGAATATCGAAATTAGCTTAGGGTAAAATTTTGGTACTTTTCGGATAACTTTCATTTTCTGATGAATAGTGAAAATTACTAAATTTTAATTAAAAACAACCTTTTTAATCGAATTATTAGTAGTGATAAATTATTAATTTGAGTGGTTTTAAAGTATATTTAGAATATATTTTTACAATTTATTACAATTTTGGTCATTGGATGTAATTTAACATTTAAACCAGACATAAACAAGTGTCAATCTTTTGATAGTAATTATCTCTTAAGAACACGCTATTTGTTTTGACGACGGGAATTAATTTTTAAATTAATTAATGCAACAGATATGTTTTGAATTTGGTAAAATAGACATCATTTTTGATTTCATAATATCAAATATAGCTCAGGCCTAATTTTTGGTATTTTTCTGGAAACATTCATTTTTTGATAAATAGTGAAACCACTAGGTGGTAGTTAAGAAAAATGATTTTTTCATAAAACTTAATTTTACCGCTTCTGTGAGTGGAATTTAAAAAATCTGAGAGACACGGTTGATGTCAGTAAGTAAAATGTGGTTCAATGAGATGAAAATATTTTTTGGTGAATAGTAACTTTTTACTTTTTTTTACCACGGTTAAAATTAAATAGGGTAATTAAGGGTAAAAATGAAATTATTATTACCCTAACACATGTCCTAATTCTATTGGATAAGTTTAATTCGACCAAAAACAACCTTAGGAATAAAATATGACCATTTAGGCCCACTTGGATTAGATTAGGACATTTATTATTAATTTATTTAAAGAAGGGTTAAAATAGTTAAAATCAAAGTTTAATAACCACATTATTTTTAATATAGTGTTATACATAAGATAAATTCGACTATAAATATTAATTATAAATCTAAAAATATTTCCTACATAATGATATTTTATTTGTAATTTTTAGACTTTAAATAAGTTAATTTATTTATGACACAAAGATGATGCAGTAATGATCTTATTAATAAAATATTGATATAATTGATGTTATAAATACCCAAATAAATATAATTTGAGACTTTTTATGAGTTACACTAATTTTCTGGGTTAATATGACATTTTAGTATTGATTTAATTGACTTTTTAGAACTAATCATTCTGTTATTATTTTCACCAAAATCAATTACTAAATAGTGTCAAAATTGACATAAAATAGTTTTTAAAACAAATATTATATTATTAATTGTTATTTTATTCCTAAAAATCTAATGTTCAGCCAAATTAATTATATAAGGTTATATATATTAATAATAAACAACTTGGGGTTCGTTTGGCTGATTATAGTAATTTTATTAACTTTAGAGTGTAAGAACACAAGAAGACACGATAAATGTAAAATTATTTAACTTAATGTTAAATCTAAATTATAAGGTTAAAATAGGAACCTAAACTTGTCTAAATTCTATTGGATGATATTATTTCGACCCATCCTCACCTTAGATTCTAAATAAATCAATTTGGAGCTATTTAAAACCGAATTTTGCTTTATAATAAAATAATATTTTTAGTTTTTCCAAAGGAGCCCCTCTCATCCCTTATAAAAGGGCACCTCCTCCCTCTCTTACTCACACCACTTTGAGCCTTCAAGATCGGACAAACCCTGCCAAATTATCTTCTCCACTTCCCTAGAAACATACTAGAGGGTCTGGTTTTCTTCAAAGACCAATTTTAGTGCCCTAAGAGGAGGACTCAAAGAGGCGCTTCAAAGAAGAGGTAATGTCCGTTACCAATTCTTTCAACTTTATTTCTTCTTCCACTTCTTCTTATTAGGTTGTTTCATTATGAGGTAATAACATCAGTATCCCTCATATACTGATATGTTATTATAAATATGAAACAATCCTATTTCACCTCTTATCCATCCTACGGAAAATGAAATCACCGCGCGTGTGTACGTACGGATTACCGTCTCCACGCCGTGGTGTAATCTATTCTCCACCACCATCTTACTTGGATGGGTATAATGGTATACATAAT
Source organism: Viscum album (assembly GCA_963277665.1). Classification (NCBI taxonomy): domain Eukaryota; kingdom Viridiplantae; phylum Streptophyta; class Magnoliopsida; order Santalales; family Viscaceae; genus Viscum; species Viscum album. Next base: position 1,888,278,344 of record OY728165.1, on the reverse strand, counting down.
AACTATATATGATTATTGTAAAGTGATATTTATTCTGAAATAGTATACATACACTCCAATACAATTCCATGATCATGAGAACGATATCATCACTCGTGCGTACGTACGGACTACCGTCTCCACGACGCGATGAGATTCATTCTCCACGTTAACCATTCATGATTGATTATAAAGTATATATAATAAGTAATAATGAAATATATGACATAATAATGATACTGGATTTATGTGTATATATATGTATGTCATCTACTTAACTTCATTCAACTCAATAAGGAAACGAAAACAACGTTCATGCGTACGTACGACCTACCGTCTCCATGAACGATGTATTTCTTTCCATTTACTTATCTATTATATATATGTATATTCTGAATATATATTATATATAAATCATGTTTTATATTCTGGAATTAATTAATCATGATCAAAGTAATCATATGAATAATTACAAGTCAAAACACGGACGACAAATGAAATGATTTTACCCAAAACGCTCTTTAACATGGAATTTACAAAAGAACGGGTAAAATAAAGTCATAAGTGAACCATATATGATATCATAAAAATAATTATGATTCTGTAATAAGTCAATAACATTTATTTAAATCATTATATGGGAGGTTTGGACACTTACGAAGCAAATCGGACCTAAGGTAAGGGAAATATCACAATCTCATTTTTATCCGAAATTGTTTATACTTTGGTATTTACTGGGGTGTATTTTATCATCCACATCCATGTTTCCTCAATATGTAATATTTATCCTTCTACAATAGTTTATATCAAATTTTACCCTTCGTTGAGTTTTTAGTAAAAGATATGAAAGGAATCTTCTGTCGTTTTCATATGAGGTACTTTTTGACTTTTCCGACAAAAGTACGAGAAGAATGTTTTTTTAACTTATACGGCATGAATGGATTTTTAAAACATTATTTCCAAGAATCTTCCTTTACAAGTTTTCATGTTTATTTTTAATCAACTTATTTTAGTTTAAAATTGTATGACATTTTAAGAAAGGAAAAATGTTTTTGAAGTAGAAAGGATATTTTCTTCAAGAATGGAGTTCAAGTGTTTTATCAAAATTATTTTCCATCTAAGATAATAAAGGGTTCTGTTTCTATCCCTATTATTACATTGATTTGATTATGTTGTGATGGAATTATATTTATGAATTCCTTTATCTTATATGATTTTTTTTATGATGTCACGATGTTTAAGATTCCCATTTTTATTACATGGGGTATGCAATGATGTATGATTTATGATATTTTTGGCACACATAAGAATGGTATCATTATGAGATGGGTGGGACCTATATCTCCCTCCAATGCATTGGTTAAAGATTTTATATATCATGAGATAGACATGGATGGAACAGAAGGTTAAACCGGTTCAGTGAAGCAGGACTGAAATGAGGAGTGAACTCGGTTCAGAAATGGACTTTTCCCACTAAGATAGTCTTGGAAATGAGTCTTGACTAATAAGAAATGATTCTCTATGATTATGTGTGTATGCCACAAAGTTTCATATTTTAGGTTATGATTATTGGGTTTACATTTCACTACTATGATTTATCCCATGTTATGAAATTATGATTTCTTTTGCAGGTTAAGATTTCCAAAAGTTATGCTCTTATGTATATGATGTGATTGATATTTCTTTTGTTTACCCTTACTGAGCATTTAAGCTCACCCTTATATTTTTTTCCCCAGGATATAAAGAAAGGTTTTAGGTAAGAAAAACAAGGGAAGATCTTTATGGGAGATGTTGAAGATCTTTCACCATGATTAGAAGATTATATTCCGAGTTTCCAAAGACACTAAACTATTACGGTCCTTGTGTGTGTTTTTGTTATTTACTAAGTATTCCGCAAAAGTAATGTAATGTCCATTTACGTCAAGATTAGGGTCTCTACAGTTGGTATCAGAGGAAAGGTTTAGTCAACCTTTGGAAACTAGGACGCAAGAACTTTAGTAAGATCCCTAGAGATATTTCTAAGGTATGTCTAGGGATTTCCCTAATGTTAAGTATAAGTATAGGTTATAATACTAGAATTACAGTAACCTAAGATGTTAGATATTGAAAGTAATCCCCCTTTATTATATTGTTTTCCCTAGTGTGATTTTTACCTCTCACACTATTCTTTTTGTGTTTTAGATGATGGCTGGAACCCGGAGGACCCGTGTTGATAAATGCAATGGACAATGCAATGATTGTACTCCCGAACAAACAAATGTTATGAGAGATGGAGTGCAAAATATTATTGCTATACTTACACAAGATATGAATCATTATGGACTTCCAAATGAGCAGAGAAAGGAACAATATTCTATTGAGTCCTTCATGAGGCAACATCCACCTTCTTTCAGTGGGTCTTCTGATCCACTTGTTGCTGAACAATGGATCAATACCACTGAAAAGATATTTTCAATTCTTCAATGTTCTGAACATGATAAAGTCATCTTAACAGTATATCGTTTGGAAGGTGATGCTGATTAATGGTGGAATCTTATCAAGAATACGAGGCCAAGAGATGAAATTGAGTCCATGGAATGGGACAAGTTCAAGAACTTATTTTTCAATAAGTACTTACCTCGTATTCGTTGAACAAAGATGGAGAAGGAGTTTCTTGAACTAAAGCAAAAGGATGATGAATCTGTTGGTATATACGAAGAGAATTTTACAAGGCTTGCAAGGTATGCCTCAGGCTTTATCATCCAACCTGAAGGTAAAGTTGATCGATTCTTCAGTGGCTTAAACCCAAATCTTCGAAGGGCATTAGCTATAAGAGACTTCAGTAGCTATGAAGAAATTGTGCATTGTTCTATCAAGGTAGAAATGGAAGTTGGTGTTACTTATCCATATCATAGTTTTGACAAGAAACGAAAGATAGAGTTCAAGGAGAAATCTCAGAATAATGGTGAAAAGAAGATGAATGTTTCCTTATGCTCAAAGTGTAGAGAGAAGCATGCTGGAGATTGTATTAAAGGGACTAGAAAATGTTTTAAGTGTGGAAAAGAAGGTCATCGAGCAGCTGAGTGTCAAAGTAATGGAAAAAGGGTTTCTAATGATTTGAATAAAGAAAAGACTACAGAGAACGCACCACCAAAACTTCAATGATTCAAGTGCAAGGAAATGAGGTATTATGCTAATAAATTCCCTAATCCAAGGGTTAGTGATGATTGACATGAGCAACCACTTAAGGCAAAGGACAAAGGTAAGTCACATGCGATCACTATTGGTGATGTTGAATATGAAAACAATTTGGTGGAATGATTAAGTGTTTATGTAATGGGATTACAAAATAACGTTGTATCATGGAATATTGGAATATTTATGTATTGGTCTATTGTGGTTTTAAATGGTACCGGTAAACATGGAATGTGATTGAGATATTTTTGGAAAAAAAGATGTTATGCGCATAATGAAGGGATAATGAGAAAATGAAATGTTTGACCGTATTCATGAGATCATGACTGATATAAGGAGAAGGTTATATCATGGTTTGAGTATATATAATTTTTAAATTTTGGTATCGTTCATTTTTTTCACTAAGGTTTAATGGGTATTCATTTTTTCAAGAGAATACATGATTAAGGTATTCACATGATTGGAATGCGACCAACAAGATATATGGGGGATAAATGATGGCATTCACGTGATTGTTATGTGACATTTCATGTAATAATTTTCTTTATACTATGAGCTTGGACTGAAGTATTTTAGATAAGCCTAAAGATTGGAATAGATTATGTTGGAAATAAGTTAGGATAGAAATTTTTTTCGATATTATTGATGGGATGTTATAGTAATATAGCTTTAGAAAAAGGACAACCTGCAGGACGAGCGATATCCCATCGCGTCGGACAAGGCTGTGGGAATTGAACCCACAACCAAAGTGCGACTGGCCTTTATTGCCTACCACTGGCCTACATGAAGTCCCTGGTTAGTAGAAACTAGTTTTATTTTATTACGCGGTATGATATATGAAGTATAAGTTCATTTTTGGAATCGTATATGATTAACCTCACCATAGATGGACTTATGTATATTTGATAACTTTTGCTAACCTTTTATTTGAAACAGATGGAATGACCCATAATTCTATCACATGATCTATTAACACTTCATGAATGACAAATTTAACTTCATTTCATTAAGAGATGAAGTGGAAATTGTCCAAAGAACGACTAACGGTGAGACTACACCAAAATCACGAAAGTATTTCTTCTAATTCCAATTTCATCAACTTTAGGGAAATGATCTTGGAAACCAAAAATGTTGTCCTAGTGCTCTTATATATGATGAATCAGATGGTACCTTAGATCGCCACAAATTTATGGCTTTGTGATTTCTGGCTTTCCCATAGCCATGTTCTCTACCACTCTCCATCATAATATAATGGTTAGATTTCTCTTCCATATCCATATTTTCACCTATGTGGTAACCCAGTGATTAGTTTATTTGGGTAACCATTACGTTTCATACTTTTGTTTTTAATGATTGGTTTTGGTATTCCTTTTTATGATGTGGGTTTCTATTAAAGAATCTTTCGAGTAGTAAACCATTTATAACCCCGACGAATTTCAAGGGCGAAATTCATTTTAAGGGGGGCAGAATGTAACACCCTGATATTTTATGAAAAATATTCTTTTTAATTTCATTAATGTCTTGTGTTGTACGCTAAACCAAAAGGAGCTTGCACAATACGCATCCTTCACTTGCCTTGCATTACACGCAATCGCGACCTTCCTCGTTACCGTTTGTAGTACGCAATAACGAGTTTCCCTAAACAACAATATGCTATTAAAATATTATTAAAACTAGCCGTTATGAATAGTAATAAAAACTTTTTGAAATTTTGTAAATTTTATTTTTCAAAATGGACTTCATTTTTGGATTCGGAATATCGAAATTAGCTTAAGGTAAAATTTTGGTACTTTTGGGATATCTTTCATTTTCTGATGAATAGTGAAAATCACTAAATTTTAATTAAAGACAACCTTTTTAATCGAAATAATTAATAGTGTTAAATTATTAATTTGAGTGGTTTTAAAGTATATTTAGAATATATTTTTACAATTTAATACAATGTTGGTCATTGGATGTAATTTCACATTTAAACCAGACATAAACAAGTGTCAATCTTTTGATAGTTATTATCTCTTAAGAACACGCTATTTGTTTTGACGACGAGAATTAATTTTTAAATTAATTAATGAAACTGATATGTTTTGAATTTGGTAAAATAGACATCATTTTTTGAGTTCATAATATCAAATATAGCTTAGGCCTAATTTTTGGTATTTTTCTGGAAACTTTCATTTTTTGATGAATAGTGAAACCACTAAGTGGTAGTTAAGAAAAATGAATTTTTCATAAAACTTAATTTTATTGCTTTTGTGAGTGGAATTTAAAAAATCTGAGAGACACGGTTGATGTCAGTAAGTAGAATGTGGTTCAACGAGATGAAAATATTTTTTGGTGAATAGTAACTTTTTACTTTTTTTACCACGGTTAAAAGTAAATAGGGTAATTAAGGGTAAAAATGATATTATTATTACCCTAACACATGTCCTAATTCTATTGAATAAGTGTAATTCGACAAAAACAACCTTAGGAATAAAATATGACCATTTAGGCCCACATGGATTAGATTAGGACATATATTATTAATTTATTTAAAAAAGGGTTAAAATAGTTAAAATCAAAGTTTAATATCTAAAGCATTTTTAATATAGGGTTATAAATACGATAAATTCGACAATAAATATTCATTAGAAATATAAAAATATTTCCTACATAATGATATTTTATTTTTAATTTTTAGACTTTAAATAAGTTAATTTATTTATGACACAAAAATGATGCAGTAATTATCTTATTAATAAAATATTGACATAATTGGTGTTATAAATACCCAAATAAATATAATTTGAGACCTTTTATGAATTACACTAATTTTATAGGTTAATATGCCATGTCAGTATTGATTTAATTAAGGTTTTTAGAACTAATCATTCTGTTATGATTTTCACAAAAATCAATTACTAAATAGTGTCAAAATTGACATAAAATAGTTTTAAAAAAAATATTATATTATTAATTGTTAATTCATTCCTAAAAATCTAATTTTCGTCCAAATGACTTATATAAGGTTATATATATTAATAATAAACAACTTGGGATTCATTTGGCTGATTATAGTAATTTTATTAACCTTATAGTGTAAGAACACAAGAAGACACGGTAAAAGTAAAATTATTTAACTTAATGTTAACTCTAAATGATAAGGTTAAAATAGGAACCTAAAATTCTCTAAATTCTACCATCTGAGAGGATTTCGACCCATCCCCACCTTAGCTTCTAAATAAATAAATTTGGAGCTATTTAAAACCGAATTTGGCTTTATAATAAAATAATAATTACAGTTTTTCCAAAGGAGCCCCTCTCATCCCTTATAAAAGGGCACCTCCTCCCTCTCTTACTCACACCACTTTGAGCCTTCATGCTCGTCCAACCCCTGACAAATTATCTTCTCCACTTCCCTAGAAACATCCTAGAGGTTCTGGTCTTCTTCAAAGACCAATTTTAGTGCCCTATGAGGAGGACTCAAAGAGGTGCTTCAAAGAAGAGGTAATGTCCGTTACCAATTATTTCAACTTTATTTCTTCTTCCACTTCTTCTTCTTAGGTTGTTTCATTATGAGGTAATAAAATCATTATCCCTAATATATTGATATGTTATTATAAATATGAAACAACCCTATTTCACCTCTTATCCATCCTACGGAAAACGAAATCACCGCGCGTGCGTACGTACGGAATATCGTCTCCATGCCTGGTGTAATCTATTTTCCACCACCACCTTACTTGGATGGGTATAATGGTGTACATAATAACTATATATGATTATTTTTAAGTGATATTGATTCTGAAATAGTACACATACACTGCAATACAATTCCATGATCATGAGAACGGTATCATCGCTCGTGCGTACGTACGGACTACCGTCTCCACGACGCGATGAGATTTATTCTCCACGTTAACCATTCATGATTAATTATAAAGTATATATAATAAGTAATCATGAAATATATGACATAATAATGATACTGTATTTATGTGTATATATATTTATGTCATCTACTTAACTCCATTCAACTCAATAAGGAAACGAAAACAGCGTTCATGCGTACGCACGACCTACCGTCTCCATGAATGGTGTATTTCTTTCCATTTACTAATATATTATATATATGTATATTCTGAATATATATTATATATAAATCATTTTTTATATTCTTGAATTGATTAATAATGATCAAAGTAATCATATGAATAATTACAAGTCAAAACACGGACGACAAATGAAACGATTTTACCCAAAACGCTCTTTAACATGGAATTTACAAAAGAACGGGTAAAATAAAGTCATAAGTGAACCATATATGATATCATAAAAATAATTATGATTCTGGAATAAGTCAATAACATTATTTAAATCATTATATGAGAGGTTTGGACACTTATGAAGAAAATCTGACCTAAGGTAAGGGAAATATCACAATCTCATTTTTATCCGAGATTGTTTATACTTTGGTATTTACTGAGGTGTATTTTATCATCCACATCCAGGTTTCTTCAATATGTAATATTTATCCTTATACAATAGTTTATATCCAATTGTAACCTTTGTTGAGTTTTTATTAAAAGATGTGAAAGGAATCTTTTGTCGTTTTCATATGAGGTACTTTTTGACTTTTCTGACAAAAGTACGAGAAGAATGTTTTTTTAACTTATACGGCATGAATGGATTTTTAAAACATTATTTCCAAGAATCTTCCTGTACAAGTTTTCAAGTTTATTTTTAATCAACTTCTTGTAGTTTAAAATTGTATTACATGTTATGAAAGGAAAAAATGTTTTTGAAGTAGAAAGGATATTTTCCTCAAGAATGGAGTTCAAGTGTTTTATCAAAATTATTTTCCATCTAAGATAATAAAGGGTTATGTTTCTATCCCTATTATTACATTGATTTTATTATGTTGTGATGGAATTATATTTATTAATTCCTTTATCTTATATGAATTGTTTTATGATGTCACGATGCTTAAGATTCCCATTTTTATTAAATGGGTTATGCAATGATGTATGATTTATGATTTTGTGGCACAAATAAGAATGGTATCATTATGAGATTTTTGGGACCTATATCTCCCTCCAATTCATTGGGTAAAGATTTTATATCTCATGAGATAGACATGGCTAGAACGGCAGGTTAAACCGGTTCAGTGAAGCAGGACTGAAACGAGGAGTGAACTCAGTTCAGAAATGACTTTGTCCACTAAGATAGTCTTGGAAATTAGTCTTGACAAATAAGAAATGATTATCTATAATTATGTGTGTATGCCACAAAGTTTCATGTTTTAAGTAATGATTATTGGGTTTACATTTCACTACTATGATTTATCCCATGTTATGAAATTATGATTTCTTTTGCAGGTTAAGATTTCCAAAAGTTATGCTCTTATGTATATGATGTGATTGATATTTATTTTGTTTACCCTTACTGAGCATTTGAGCTCACCCTTTTATGTTTTCTTTTCCCTAGGATATAAAGAAAGGTTTTAGGTAAGAAAAAAAAGGGAAGATCATTATGGGATATGTTGAAGATCTTTAACCATGATTAGAAGATTATATTACGAGTTTCCAAAGACACTAAACTATTACGGTCCTTGTGTGTGTGTTTTTGTTATGTACTAAGTATTCCGCAAAAGTAATGTAATTTCTATGTACATCAAGCTTAGGGTCTCTACAGATACCATGGGAACGGACGACGGTTTTTCGAGACATCCAGTCGTCATATTTCCGGGATCCGCGGCTAGGAACCTGCTGCCACTCGCCTTCGCTATCGCTACCAATCTCTGACCCTGCAAAGACACCCGCCTATTGTGTTGGTGCTGGGCCCAACCTGACTATGTTGTTGTTGACCTGGTCTTGAAGCCAGTCTTTAAACACATATAATTTCTTGAGGGTGTGTCCCAGAATCTGATGATAAGGATAGTAGTTGGGGTGATCGGTGAGATTCGCTTCTGCCGGCCTTCTGCACTATGGCAGGCGCACAATCCCTTGCTCTAGAGCACTTCGGAAGTAGCCAGGGACCTGATTTTCGTTGAAAGAATAAGTCTGGTGCCTTCTTTCCGGATAGGGGGCCCTTGGGGCCTAGCACTGACGAGGGGCCGGAGGGGCCTGCCGAGGAGGCGACGCCTGATTGTCTCACCTAGGTGGAGGTGGTGCATTGCGGGGGGGGGGGGGACCTGTCGATTCTGAGGCGGTCGTTATTGGGCACGAGCCTATGCTTGAGGTGGAGGACCTCTGCGGGGTTGCAGAGATGGTGCCGCTGGTAGTAATTCCAGCTGCCTAGGGGCTTCTGTTTGGGCCACTGCGGCGGGTTCAACTCTGGCGATCCTCCTGGCTGAGATCATAGGGGGCAACGAACGTGCCTGACTAGCCTGTTGTAGAGCTTCCTCAAGGCGCTGAGCCTTATCTGAGAAATCTATGAACCCTCCAGGGTAGTTCTGGGTAATTAGGGAGGGTACCAGCTCCGTTTTGACATTCCCCACACACATCGTCAGTAATTTCTCTTGAGTCAGTGGTATATCGAGGTAATACATAAGTCCCTTCCACCAGGCGATGTAATCTGCGACTCGCTCATCAGGCCTTTGCTTGCACTTGAAGAGGTCTGCAATGCTGGTCTTCCGCATGGTGGAGTTGAACTGGTATATGAACTGCCGGTGGAGATCCTCCCAACCGGTCACCGATCCGATAGGGAGCTGGCTGTACCAGACGAATGTGGGACCTTCCAATGTCTGTACGAAACATCAGAGCTTGGCGGCTTCGTACTGGGCCGGGGTCCCCAGCATGGGGCCACACCTGGAAGCAAAATGAGCCAAGTGCTGTGGCGGGCCCCCTGTCCTATTGAAGGGTGAGAAAGTGGGGTTCCCAAAACCCGGGGGTGCGGGCATATCATCCACCCATGCGGGATACGGATTGCCATCCGGTGGGACCGCCTCCTGCCACGTTTTCAACGCTTCGAGGTGTGCTGTGAGTGCCTCTATAAGATCATCCGGGTGGGGGTCCCTATCTTGACGGGGATCCCTAATCACAAGTGCGTGTCCAGGTTCTTCAACATGGTAGATGGCTTCGGCAGCTCATGGATCAACTGGAGGAACGACCTGTGGGGCGACTGGGGGAACCCGGACATCATTCTTCAGATTGCCCCGTCGTTCGGGGGGGGGGGGGGGGGTTTGGCGAGACGTATCGCGCCCTCTTGCCATAAGTTCCAGCTTCTACCCTGTCTGTGGAAGTAGCATGATCAGGGTTGCCCGGAGGCATCTCACCAGGGGGAAATTGTTCCTGCCCCTGCTGCCCCGGCCTGGGATTACCATAGTCGGGTCGCCACTCTGCAGCGCGCTCAGCCATGAGTTCGTCAACCAGCCTCTTCTGCTCAGCAAGATGCTGGCGTAACGTGGACTTCTCGGGATCTTTGTCTGTTTTCTGCACAGAGGCAGATGGGTCAGAGTGCTTGACAGTTCCGACATGCTCCTTACCCTTGCAGGTATTTCGACCGAGTACCAGCGACTCGGTGGGTACAGGGAGGCCTAGCAGGTTCCTCTACTGACGGGTAACCCTCCCTAATGGGTCCAGCAGCGGAAGTACACCCTTGGGGGGTATGTCTCCATCAAGATATTCAATCTCGTCTTCCTTGTCCACTACGTTGGCCATGTGGACCGCGACCCCTCTCGAGGGCATGTCGTCAATGTCGCATAACGAATCAGGCTGCCGTCGGATAGGGTCGAAGAGGAGAGCGGCATAGTTTCCCCAACCACGAACTTGCACATGGGGGGTAGCTTCCCTGATGACTCTGCAGAGTACTTTGAAACTCTGAGAACATTTATGTTGAAGGGCGCTTTGACGGCCTGGCGACTCAGGGTGTTGGGCCACAAGGAGTGCGGCCAAATCGATCAGGCAGCATTGCTCGCCGATTTCTTCGAAGTGGTCTTGACTTCTGGGGTACACCACCCGCTCGTAACGAAGGTAGAAGTGTGTCGCCCATAAGGTTTGACAAAAGCACCCCACTTCTTCAGGGGTAAGGGACTCTAGTGTGTGAAAGTTCAGTGCCGCCGTCGGCCAGAACTTCTCCGGGAAGTAATCCGCTGCGAGAATGCTCCAGAAGCTCCTGGGTTCGGAATCGGGGTCTGGACTTGTATTTCCCCACTCATCAACCGGGGGTGGCTGAGGGACCAGTAGCGGTACTGAGGTGGACCTCTGGGATAATAAACTTGGTGGCAGAGAATACGGCGAACGAGCTAACTGGCCACCAATTTCCGGGCCATCCTCTGAAGAGTGAGGTGACCTGGCCAGGATGTCACGATATGACGGGCTGATAGCCACAGCTTCTGGCATAGGAGTCACGGCTTCTGGCGATAGGTCATGTCTTCTCTCTACCGCTGTTGGCCCCCAAAATAGCTCTCTGTGATCTCTGGTAGAGGTAGAGGGCGCTTCTGGTGACAATGGTGGTGATTTCACAGTCGAGACCTACGGAATTTCTATGATTTCTTCCTCCTGGATGTACCTACGGAGGGAGATGGGAATCTGGTGGACCTCATATTCAAGGAGAATGAGGCTAATGCGCCTGGTTCCTGCCCCAGTCCTTGATACGGAGGAGCGGGGAGAAGGTTCCATTGCTGAGTTGCATTCCTCTTCAGAATCCGAGAAACGTGCCGGTTTGATCTCCACCCGGGCCTTCCAAGGACTCTTCTTGTGGCGGCGACGACCCGCTCTCCTGCCCCGGGGTGGCTCTTCGGGACAAGGTTGATTCTCATCATGTAGTCCCGGGGCGGCGCTGGCACCATGGCGGAGAGGGCCCCCGCTTGAGATAGCCGAGGTGCGAGGGGCACCAGGGAAAATGTCAAAGGGTACATGGGGAGGACCTCCATGGACAACACCCATGTGGGAGGATCCTCTGTTGGAATTGGCAAGAGCATGGGGAGGACCTCCATGGTGGATGCGGGCGGAGCGAGGCTGACCTTCACTCCTCGAGTTGCTGGGGCGAGGAGGACCTTCACCCGTTGCATAGAGGACGTAGGGAGGGCCCACACGTTGGATAAGGACCGGATGGGCAGTGCCTTCAGATCGGCGGTCGGGGGTAGGAGGATGGACTCCATACCCTGTATAGTGGGCGCAGGAAAGGTTTCCGCACCGAGCGTCACTGCCGCGGGGCAGGTCTTCCTTCGGGATGTGGGTAGCACGAGGCATACCTCTATGACGATCTTTGGAGCGGGGAAGGCCCTTGCTTTGTGGAGTAGTGGTACGGGGAGGGCCTCCGTACAAGGTGACATCATCGCGGGTTAGTTCGCAGCGATCACCACTCAGGCCTGCAACTGGGAGCGTCAACCCAGCCTGCTCGTGGGGCAGTTGGGGTCTCGATTCTGGTTGGGTGAAGGAGTGCCCCTGCTCAGTGTATGTAGGGACTCCATGATGCACATCAGTAGTGGCTCGGGCCACTGTAGCTGTTGACGTCGACGCATCTGGGCGACCGTCCTCAGCCCGGGCCCGGCGCTGACGTCGGGTCAGACGAGCAGGCGCAGGTGGTGCAGGGGCATGGCCTGCCTGCTCTTCCTATGGAGTCAGACGGTGGCGCTGATGCGGCCGGACGGGAGCCCTTGCCTGGAGCCCTTCGGTCGGGACCCTGAGCGGGCCGATCCGGACGCCGCCCGCCTCATCAGCGTAAGGCGAGGAGTCGTCGAGGCGTTCCGGGGACATGCTCCTGAAACGGTTGAACGATGGGGTGGGGAGCAGGGGATCCTTGCACGGCCTATTAGGGCGACGTTGACGGCGGGGCCTGGATGCATCCGGGTCTTGGTGGGCCATATCCCGAGTTGGGATGACCCCTTCCTCCTCGTACCTGCATACAGGGTTGTTGATCACCCTTCGCTCGATGATCTCTTATGGGGAGAGGGGATGTGGGCACCCCATATTCTGCGATGTAGCGGCCGTCGTGGCGGTAGCGGAACCATGCGAGGTGGTTGTGCCGGTGTTTCCCCTGCCCCTGCGTAAGCGAGCGGGCAGTGATCGTGTCTCCGCAATAGCAACCTGGTTCCTGGGAAACGAAGGGATCAACTCATCAGCACTGAGAGGAAAAGGATTGACAACTAGTACCCCATCGTCCTTCCATTCTCCACGTCTATAAGAAGGATCCATGCCAACACGTTGCAGAACGGAGTTCCCCACGTTCTACTGCCTCGACTTCCAGTGAGTTTCACGACAGGCCCGCTATTTGCTTGGCGGGACCACGTGCCGAATATCTGTATCCGGTGACACGTCAATCTACAGGTGTCTCGAACGCTACTAATCTCCAAATTTGAGGAGAATAATTTCACGTCAGGTTCACCATTTCGGTTTCCTACGCTTTCACCGGGGCGCGCGCATCCGTCCGTCCGCGGAGGAAGACGCGCTCACTATTGCCCTGCATTCCCGCTTTCCAAAGGCGGGCATCATTCACTCCTTATTCAGGGATGTCTGCTCCTTGATCCAAACAGGATGATGGGATGTCGGTTCTTCCTTCCGTGGATTCCTCCTCAGAACTCGTCACCTAGTCTGGGTCTCCCTCATAGATTTAATACGTTGTTCGTGAAACTCTTCCCAGTTCCATGTTTCCATAGACGCCGGTTAATTACCCTTCTTCTGTCTGGACATTACAAAGGGTCCGGTCCGGGCAGCAACCTTCAGTCGGGGGAGTAGTCATGTTGAGGCATCAGTAGCGTGTCTAGATGCTGGGGAACCAGCATGTTTGTCTATTATCCCTGGTCATAGGGCTTCTCGAGGGCGTGGAAGCCCGAGGCATCCCACATCGAGCGCGGGGAATTATATTCCATAGACACATATCTGAGGTTTTCCTCAGCTTCCTGTGTTTAACACAGGGTATGATGCGAGTTTAACGTCTAGCGGAGACGGATCAGCCCAATCAGAGCATTAGCTAGAATGGATCGGATTGAGGGATTTCCCTTCAGGGGGTGCCGATACCGGGACCACCTTATGGACGGCTATGAAGAGGAGTGGACCAGCATGGTCTCACCGGGATATGACGGTCCGGGCGAGAATCAGGGTGGATGATGGATGGATGAATGAAGTGGTGGGGGGAATGGTAAGGGACCATCGCAAGGGCGACAGTGAAGTTGGGCTTGAGCCTCTAAGAGACCTCCTACGTATCCCCATGGTAGGGAATCAAAGTCCATGTAGTTTGGGATGGTGCCAGTGAACCGGCATGAAGGTGGACCTTGGTCCGATGCGTCAGTGAACCGACGTGAAGGTGGACCTTGGTCCAAATGGTGTGGGGCTTACACACTAGGCCGCCCGGGTGTGGATTAACCGACGTGAAGAAGGTCGGAGTGACCAACAGGTGGTGGGATTGAACCTCTGAGAGGCTTCCTACGTACCATGCCATGACCTGGATCAAAGACCACGTAGTTCAGGTTAGACATCGGAAGGCCGACGTGAATGAGGACCAGGAGGGTCCTAGTGGTGGTGGGCTTGGACCTCGTGGAGGCTTCCTACGTACCATGTCGTGACATGGATCAAAGACCACGTAGTTCAGAGGGGCCTTGTCGGCGAACCGACGTGAAGGTGGACCTTGGTCTGATGGGTGGTGGGATTAAACCTCTGGAAGGCTTCCTATGTACCATGCATTGACAAGGATCAAAGACCTCGTAGTTCAAATGATGGAATTCGTCAGCGAACCGACATGAAGGTGGACCTTGGTTCAATGAGAGATGGTCTTGAACCTCGGAGAGGCTTCCTACGTACCATGCCTTGACATGGATCAAAGACCTCGTAGTTCAAAGGGTTTCATCGGTGAACCGACGTGAAAGTAGACCCAGGGGTCCACTAGTGGTGGGCTTGAACCTCGTGAAGGCTTCATAAGTACCACACCTTGACATGGATCAAAGTCCTCGTAGTTAGGATTGGTCACAATGGCTTGCCGTCGGACTGGAATACAGTTTAACGTCATGATGGACGAGAGTGAACCCTGACATGAATAAACGACATGCGGTGGGCTTGAACCTCGTGGAGGCTTCCTACATACCATGCCTTGACATGGACCAAAGTCCCCGTAGTTCAGAGGGGCTTCGTCGGCGAACCGACGTGAAGGTGAACCCAGGGGTCCACTTGTGGTGGGTGTCGGCGAACCGACATGAAAAAGGGACCTTGGTCTGATGGGAGATGGGCTTGGACCTCAGGGAGGCTTCCTACTACCGTGCCGTGACATGGATCAAAGTCCTCGTAGTTCGGGTGGTCACAACGGATTTCCATCGAACTGAAATGTAGTTTAACGTCATGTTGGATGCAAATGGGACTCGACGTGAATTAGATGATGGGTGGGCTTGAACCTCGTGGAGGCTTCCTACGTACCATGCCTTGACATGGATCAAAGACCTCGTAGTTCAAATGGGTGTGTAGTTTAATGTCATACGGGACAAGGGCATATAGTTTAACGTCATGCTGGACGATGTATTGTCATGGCCAATGCCGACTCTAAGCCCATGTGAGTCATGATCGGTGTGAGAAACAAGAGACAGCAAGGACCTGACGATCACGCCGCGAAGGGGCGTCCGTGAGAAGCGAAGAGGGGCTTATGGGTTAGGCGGACCATTAGTGCTGGGACTTACTCCAGGGTGGAGGCCCGAAGTGCGGCAAAGCACAACGAAAGTGGGATTTGGGACCAATGATGGGAGGTTCCTGGTTCCCTATCACGCCCTCCACTGACCTTGATAGTGGGGAAGTACGGAGATGCAGGGGTGCAGCCATCCGTTGGGGAACTAGGGTCGCCCTTCTCCTAAGAACATACACCACTCTAATGAGGAGGATATCATCCCTTGTGGAGGTGTGATTCCACTCCCGTGGAGACGAGTGGCGTAAAAAATGTTCGAGCTAGGGGGACCCTTCGTGCGAGGCACGAGGTCGGGTCACAGTTTAACGTCATGTGTTGAGGACGTGGTGCTTGGCAGTTTAACGTCCTACAGCTCGGACGAGGCGGGTTCACTCCACACCCCTAGGACTTACATAACTGGTACCCCTTTGCTCCTTAGGGGAGGGAAGGTACCAGTAAGGCCGTGGTCAAGGGGGTTGTAGAGAGAACCATCGACGGGTCCACGTTAGCGTGGCTATGCGAAGAATCCATAGCCGTTAGCGTGCCTATGCGAAGAAGCATTATGCGATGCAATGCTACGAGTAGTATTGTTCATGGGAATTTGAAATCACATCGTGAAAACCTGGAGGGTCGCACATGGAGCGGAATTACGAAGCAAAGGAGTGTGCTTCACTAAGTGGAGTTCCTTGGCCTTAGCATGGGGCATAGGTGTGAGTGGAGGTAACTTCGCGAAGTAGAATAGTATTCGCGGAGCACAGCCTCACGAAGAGGAGGTGCCTCGCGAAGCAGGGTTCTGTGAAGTAGTGTGCTTCGCGATGTGTAGCGATCCTGCCTTAGCATAGGGATCACTAGTACAGGTTGGGTGTTTCGCGAAGCATAAACGCTCCGCAGCTGCCCGAGTTTCCTTGGGAATCCCCCTCCTTCACGAATGCCCTTGAGCTTTGCGAAGGGAATCCCTCTCAGAAGAGAGGCTCAAAACGAGACAAAGCAAAGGTGTCACATGAAGTAGAAGTACCTCACGGAGCTCATGATTCCCGGGGGAAAAGAGTGCTTCGCGATTCGGGAGAGGAGAAGCCGAAAGGTAGGATTGTCCGTCTTCTGTACTCAGGTGGAGCCCAGTATTTATAGGAAAGGGGCGACGCGAAGCCGAACTCCCGTGCCGCCTCAGGTGCTTCGCGGCGTGCTCGCGAACGTCAAAGTTGTTCGCGGAGAGGTACTGCTTCTGGAGCTTCACGGTGGGCTCGCGAACGTTAAACTCATTCGCAGAGAGGTACCGCCTCTGGAGCTTCACGGCTAGCTCGCGAACGTCAAACTCGTTCGCGAAGAGGTACCGCCTCCGGAGCTTCATAGGACCGCGATGCTCAGGTGCTTCGCGTTGGTGCTTCGCGAGGCAGCGTGTGCGACATCTTTTTTATCCCTTCCTTTCATGAAATATTTTGGCACCAACACTTACCCATTTATTTTCCAATATCTTGGATGAGGCCTCAATATTATGTTTTAGATGTATATAATTATTCATTATATCATTATGAGGTTACTTATTGATTTATATGTGATTATTTGATTAGTATAATATCCATGGTTATGTTTTCCAGATCATGTGATTGTTTATAGGGATTATTTGATCATATTTTATTCTGATAAAATTATGTTCATGTAATTGATTAATTGGAATTTGTTTTAGTTATTTACCTTTCCATAATTGTCATTACTTATTTATGATTTCTCCTATTGTACTCATCCCTTATCAATCATTGATCTCACCCCTTGTGTTTTATTTTCCTCCAAGATGCCAAAATTTGTACAATGAATGACATGTAGTGATATTCTAGGAGAGTAATGGTGTCTGAAAAGGATTACCTATGTTTTAGTTTATATTTTATATTTAAATTTAAGTTTAAAGTATGTATTTTGTTTTCCAAGACTACTAAAAAATTTGGTCCTTTAGGATTTTACTCCTTGTATATTGTACCAATGTAAAAAGGAAACCATTGACTATGGAATACAAGGGTTAGGGGAATTAAATTTTAATTCTATTCTATGGGGTGAAAATAATTTACAACTTAATATCTACTTTGATGAATTTTTAAGTTTTTATTTTTCTTCATGGCTGAAATTCCATTATATTTGTCGTGCTAGTTACTATGTGCTCACTCTAATAACATAACCATGCATCATTATAAAAAAAATTATCATGAATTTATTCATTTTTATCTTCCCATTCTAATTATATATACTATTTGACCTTGTTCTATCCACACATTCACTTAATATTATAATTAATTAGACAAGAAAAAAACAAATAAATAATGGCGGGATGATGCACTATTTTCTACCGAGTGATACATCGTGCAGGTTATGGATCAACTAAATCCCTAACTCAATTATTTGAATCACATACCAAATTGAATTATAGAAACACAAAAAATCTCATACATTTTATTTATGTGGTTCTATGTTGATTCTCATACTTGAACAGCACTTCATGAACTCTTTTAATCATTACAATGTATACTCATGCATTGGTGAGGGGAACATGAGATATGGATATTAAATTTTATAGCCCAAAAGTGGAAGTTCATACCCTTATACATAGTAAACATGGAGGTAAAATACAGAAATAATTTAAGAACATATTAAATAAATAATTATTACCAACAATTTACATTGAAATAGTTAAAATTAAATAAATAAACATCCAAATGTGTATGGGTCTGGTCTTAGATGGTGATTTTTGAACATATAATAAAATTGTATAATAAAAATTAAATAAGATAAAATTTTACTTGGGACGATTTTTTAATTATTTAAAGTACTATTAAAATAAATTAAAAAATAAATGGTATGTCCCACAACAAACACAAAAATTAATTTAAATTCCATATTTATAAAATTATTTTTCATAATTTTTTTAAAAAAATCATGTAATTTTGGACTCAAAAATAGGTCCATGAATGTAAAATAGGCCCAAACTGGGATTGGTTAGGCTGGGCAGGTCTGTTATGGCTCAACCAGGCCCATTCTAACTCTGGTTACTAGGATAATAGATGGGTAAGGTGTGTAGGGTGTATTGACCATGCACTACATCCTTTTTTATAAGAACACGTTAGAGTTGATGTGATTTATGCAATTTTTTCAGATTATTTACTAGAGGGTCTTTAGGCCACCATATTCCTTATGGCCATAAAGACCAAGAAGCTTCCTGGGCAGACCACAAAGGATTGGTCCCATTAGAGGATTCATAGAAAGTAGCATTCACTACAGAAGAGAAAAAAAAATTGGAAGAATGATATGTCATGAAAATTGCCATCAGTTTTAGGAATTGTGTATCTCTACTTGATGAAATGATAGATGATCATCCATGTGAGGTGGGGAGATAGTCATCTTCAAATATACAGATGTTAGGGAGTGGTAGTTCCAAGTGTTGTTATGTATTTTTCCTTCAAGGTCATGTATTATGATTTTTTCATCTAGGTATTCATGTCATGTACAAGCCTTGTATTTCTAGGCCAATGATTCATGTAAAGGGTTCCCCCTCAACCCTTAAAATGGGTATTATACGAAATAAATAAAAATCAAAACCCTTTAGGCTTTTGGATAAATCTCCCTTCAAATGATTATTTCATGATCCTTCGAACTCTAATCAATGCACCATTAGTGGAATTGAGACCCTATCAAAGTACTCTCTCTAAATTTTAGCATATCTAGTTTAAAATTAGAATTAAAACATTTCTTGATCACTTTGATACCACAAAATGGAATCCAAGCCATTATCGAATCATAGAAAAAACATTAGAATTTTTAGTCTGGATCTATGTTGTGAAAAAATATCTCAAAGTGTCATCTTAGTATGTATTGTTTGTGGTTGTGTTTTTTTGACAAACCTAGATGACCAAAAATAACTATGGTTGGTGTTTGCAAATGACAGGTTTTTATGGTGTTGGAGTTTCCCAGTCTTTGCCAATTTTTTTGGCCTCAAAATTGGGAGTTTGATATTGGAAAAGGAAGGTTTTATTAATAGGAGTAAACAATATGAAGAACGCTGAAGAAAATTGGAAAAGGATGAGAACCACGTACCACAATTCAAGGACTGCGTACTATGTTCTAGGAATGGTATGTAGAGTGATGTGAATTGTACACAGAGGGGTGGGAACGGTACGCTGAAGTAGTTTGTGAAACCAAAAATAGCTCCGGTGGAAGGTGATGTATTATATACATGGTGTGTCATTGACAGAGGAGATTGACCATATAGGATCAAAGGAAGTATGCATACCTCATATAAAAAATGGTTTGCAGGTGGCTTGCGGTTCACAGCGACAGAAGGATAGATCTGCGGAGAAGGCTAGATTGAAGATTTGGTAAATCTTAGATTAGAGGATTTTGTGGGTATCTTTTCCTTTATTAGAATCACCAATTCCATTGATTACTATTGAGACTGAATATCATTATAGAACATATTTTCATTTTGGGGATTTGACAAATTCTGAAAGTGGTTCATGCAGATGTAATTCTACCGAAGGGGTTTGTGGGGATTTTTAAACCGTAAAGGAAGAAGCTGTACGCCATGAAGGAAGTTTGGTACACGATGGAGGAAGTCATGTGCCTAGAATGATTGGACTCAATACATAGAGGAGGAATCTCTGGTACGCGAGAGAGATAATTTCACAAGAGTTATGTGGCGGGGGAGCTTCGGTAGGTCAAAGAAAAGATAGTCCACAAATAGAGAACATTTTTTTGGACAAAGGGTAGTTCATATAGTCACAAATAAGGTAGTGGTACACGGAGGTGATAACGGTTTGCAGAAGGTAGAAGTAGTACCAGTAGTGGTGTTCTGCGTACCGAACCTGGTACTCAGTACGAGGGAGAGGTAGGGGGTTAACGATTTGCGGGTGAAAAAGGGTAATTCAACATAGAATCTACCTAATGTTGAGGATGTAGGAATTCATGCATATTAATGGGACCTACCTGTCCATTAACTATATTTTACCTACACATCCATAAACTATAAGGGGATTTCTCTCCAAGAGAAGTGAGTGAAGGAAGAGGAAGGCAATGGCCCTTTCCACCAGTAGTGAGCCAGAGAAAGAGGCAAAGGGTGTGACCCTTGGAAATTCAGTTAGAAGACCCTAATCCTTATAAAGAGAGTGATCTTGAGCATAGAAGATCTAGCCCAAACATTGTACTCGTTATTGGTAGTGATCCTTGGTGAATTTGGTACATTAGAGCATTTTCATTTTATACTGCTTAGACGTAGCCTAGTGAGGGTGAACCAAGTAAACAACGCTGTGTACTATGTAGGATTTCATATCTGTTCATTTTTTTTGGAGGAAGAGAGAATTGATTTTTTTATAACAATTAAACAAGATCCTAATGAGATAATGTTTTAATCTATAATAACCTGATTCACCCCCTCTCAGGGTATTCGACCTAGTGGACAAAAAAATTGGTATCAAAGTGAATGGTTGAAAGATAATGGTTCTCTCTCAAGAAGAAGAAATGGTGGTGGTCAATCATAAAGTAATTCCGACCATTGATGGAAATAATTTTCAACTATGGAAGAATCAGGTGCAACACTACTTTTGATTAGTAGTAATGGAAGTCATCATAATAGTTATGCATGGAATATCAGCTGACATTAAAAGTTGTGTCTTATCATAAGCTGAAAGTATATAATTGGATGATGATGCCAAAGGTATCAATTATTTAGTAGGATCCCTATCGAATGAAATTTATACAAAGGTGATGTACTGTAAAACATCACATGCAATGTGGTAAAATTATTGAACATTTATGAAGGTGACACAAAACTCCGAGAAGCAATGATGCAGGTTCTATGGAATATGTATGTGGATCTCAAAATGAATCCAAAGGATACTGTTGATGCATTCCTCAACAGGATAAATATTATTGTTGAAGACATGCAGGGTCTTGGAGAAGTCATTGAAGACATAAAGATTGTGAATAATATCTTGAGGAAACTCCCACCACGGTTCATGCCAAAAGTTTTAGTATTGGAAGAAAAAGACCTGAAAGAGATGACAATAGATAACCTACACAGTACCATTATAGCATATGAAATGAGGAACGATGATAATGCCATAGTGTAAAAGGGGAATTCCAAGAAGTGTCATTCAAGGCCATGAAGAATCTCTCTATTTAAGATAATACCGAGGAGGACCAAATGGATGATGTCATGTCATTTATCTCCTCCAATCTTCAAAGGGAAAAAGGAAATTTCAAAGGTAAACTTCCATTTTCAAGCTTTTGATGTGGAATGATTAGGCATTTTGTAGCAAAGTTTCCTAAGAAGTCTGATGAAGAAAAAGAAGAAAATAATGAAATTCTCCAAAATAGGTATTCATCAAATGACAAAGGGAGAAGTACTAGGAGAATATTATTTAAAAAGAAAAATCTTCTTTAAAAAGAGGTTGAATGTTCAAAATAATCTGAGGTAGAAGAGTTGGTGGAATAATAGGATCATAAAATAGATGCTTTGGTGGTTGTTGTCAAAAATTCATTAATAAGAGAATAAAGTGACGATGAAGAAGGATAAATTGAAGGAAGAGTTGATCTTCAGGATGAATTAGAAGGTTCCCTTAAAATGGAAGATATTTTGAGAGATAAAAAATAAAAATATATCAATGTTGTTCATGATACCGAACTCTATATGTAGAATTAGAATGAAGAGAATTTTGAGATGAATATAGAAACTGAAACGATGAGGTATTCAATGCTAGAAAGCTCAAAAAGGTGGTTGATTACAAACTCAAAATTGAAGAACATAAAATTGAAATCAAAATTTTTACTGAAACTGGAAAATTTCAAATTAAACATATCAATGAAATAGAAGAGGAATTCATTGGTCTATGACGAATAGTAAACGATCATGAAAAATAGTTAACTCTAGGTTTGACATTAGGAATAAAGATCACACAAAAAACCAAGAAGATGATATTTGAGCCTATTATGCTAGCATAACATAATAAACAATCAAATCTAAATGATATGTCTAGCATAGGGATTGATTTTAAATAGATTGTAGTTATGGTCCATGTCAGAGCAAAATCATCCACTCAAAAAATGAAAATTGATTTGGGTATGAAGTATAATCAAAAGATTCAGAGAACCCAAATCACAAATAGTGGTTCATCATTATCACACATGAATGTACCTCACATAATATTATATTGTTTGGGTAAGATGGGACACTCTCAAAATGTAGGTTCTATAAAAGAGAGGTACCATAGGCAACAAAACCAATAGAGGTGGTTGTACAGAGCTCAAAATTCCATGTCATTATTTAATGGTCATTGTTTCGGGTGTAAAGGACTCGATCATATGTCAAGATATTTAACATCAACAATGTAGAGGAATTCTTTAAGGTATAATTAATTTCTTCATAAGAAGTATTCAAATGTATCTTCAAGGGAGTTTAAAGTTAAAAATAGATTTTTAGCTACATAGGTTAAATATGGATGGTCATATACTGAGAAAGATCATGAATTTCATTCCATATCAAATATGAATTCAAATATATGGGTTAAAAAGAAAAGGGCAGAGCATGCAGTGGTTGCTGAAATTTCATTCAAGGCATCAGATCACACTAGGATATGGATCATTGATAGTGGATGCACTTCCCATATAATGGGAAATAAAGATCTAGTGACCAGAATCAGATATGATAAATAAGTTATAATATTATTTGGTAATTATGAGGGATTGAAAATTATTAGTTCATGAAATACCTTGTTTGGAGGAAAAGACATGAGACGAGCAGATGTCTTGGTTATTGAGGGGCTTAGTCACAACTTGCTTAGAGTCAGTCAATTGTGTGACTCAGGGCATGCCATAAGTTTTTCTATGAAATTATGTATTATTAAGGAAATTTATGGTGTTGTTGTGTTTTAAGGAAAGCATACAAAAGGGAATGTTTACCGCATGAGTGGAGAAGAAGATATGTGATTTTTGTCTAAGGATGAAGAAAACAAGTTATGGAATAAGCGTCTAGGACACATAAGCCAAAGCTCTTTGAAAGATTTGGTGAAATGTGATGGAACTCCAAATCTACCTTTATTATCTTGTGATTGTACTCATACATGTGATGCTTTCCAACATGGGAAGATCATTTGAAAGTCAAACATGAAAAAGGATAAAAATCCAAAAAGATTGTTTGAGTTGGTGCATATTGATGTGTGTGGGCCAATTTTGTCAAGGGATATTGATGAGATGATATATTATGTTATCTCTATTGATGACTATAGAAGAATGACATGTGTTTAAATAATCACCTACAAATTTTAAGTGTTATTTTACATTATAAGATATCGATGGGAATGTGAAAAGTTGATTGGTCAGAAAATCTAGACAATTTGAACAGATAATGTAACAGAGTTTAGAAATATCCAAGTGGAGGATTATAAATAAAACATGGGATAATGCATCAAGTTTAAGTTGTAAGAACTCCAAAGTATAATGGAGTAGTTGAGATAAGAAATCAGATTGTCAATAATATGATCAAAACAATTCTCATTGAAAAAGTCCTTACAGATAAATTTTGGAAAGATGTAGTAATGATAGCAGTATACACATCAAATAGAGATTTTCTTTGTCTAAAAGAGAGAATAATCCATATGAGTTATGGTATCGAAGAAATCCATCATTGAAGTACTTTTGAATATTCAAGATTAAAATTTTCATTCTCAATAAGGAGAAACATAGGATGTTTGAATCCCGTGGGGATGAAGGGATATTTTTTGGCTACTTAAAAAAAATAAAAATCATATAAAAGATTCAATAAGTAGATGGGAATGATAGTTGAAAGTCATCATGTGATTATAGTATAAAATGAACAAAATATTCATCAAACACATGGTCATACTCAGGAGGATTGTGATAAAGAGATGAACAAATCAAGAGACACTCCAGCTCCAGATGATGATTCAGAAGAATACTTATACGATGAGAATAAATCATTATCTATCTAGAGACCATGAATAAGAGTTGAAATTGACAAATAGAACATAATTCATGATCAGACATCAGCAGTGTAGACAAGGATAATGAAGACTGGAAAACACGAATCATACTTATCACAGGTGGAACCTAAAATATTTGATGAAGCAGCTATAGATGAAAACTCGGTTCAAGACATGAATGAAGATCATGACCAAATTGAGAAGAATCAGACATGGGAGATTGTTTCAAGACCAATAGACCAGAATTTCATAGGGGAGAAATGGGTATTTATCAACAAAATGAATGAATATGGTGCTTCTATTTGAAATAATGCACTCCTTGTATGAAAAGGTTACCCTCAAATAGAGGGAATTGATATTGATGAGATATTTTCACCTGTTGCTATGCTGAAGACAATCAGATTATTCCTAGACATAATAGTGCAATGATTGTTTAAAATTTTTTAGACGCATGTCAAGTCATCATTTTTGAATGGAGTTCTGGAAGAAGAAGTTTACATTGGGCAACCGGATGGTTTTCTCATTCATGAAGATGAGAACAGAGTCTATCGGCTAGAGAAGGCTTTATATTGTTTAAACCAGGAACCAAGAGTATGGTATTTGAGGCTTGATCAGTTTCTGAAGATGATTGGTTTCCATTATGGTGGATTTGTTTACAATTTTTATTTCCATAATGACAATAGTCAAAGGATGATGGTTCTGGTTTATGTCTATGACATAATCTTTGGTAGATCAGATGAAGCACAATGAAGAGAGTTTTTTGAATTCCTGAAAAGTAAGTTTGAAATGTTGATGATTAGTGAGATGACATTTTTTCTTGTCTTACAAGTGAAGCATGGAATAAAAGGGAATTTTATTTCTCAATCTGAATATGGAAAGGAGGTTTTGAGAAGGTTTGTAATGGATAATTTAAAATAAATGAAGACACCAATTGCAACCCGATTGAAGCAATAATGGGATGATGAAAGAAAGGCAGTTAATATCACAGAATACAAAGAAATCATTGGAAGTCTACTATACCTAAGAGCAAAAAGTCCTGATATTTTATTTTCCACATTCCAAGAATAAAGGTATCAAAGCAATCCAAAGGATATACACATAATTTTAGTAAAACCGAATACATCAGCATATAAAGAGAACAATGGATTTTGGTTTTATGTATAAGGAAAAAACTCATCCATAGTTGCTTGGATATACATATGTAGATTGGGCCGGATCAACAGATGACATGGAATCTACATTAGGAGGTTCCTTTTATCATGGAGGATTGTGTATTTCTTGGTTGACCAAGAAACAAGATTATATTTCATTAAGTACTGCAGAAGCTGAATATATTGTAGCTACTCAAGACTTCACACAGCTTTTGTGGATCAAGCAGCCGCATGAAGATATGGTGATTAATGTGAAATCTCCGATCAGAATCTATTGTGATAATTCAAGTGATATAAATCCTAGAAAAAATATAGTCCCTCACTCAAGGACAAATCATATTGAAATCAAATATCATTTTATCAAGGAGAAGGTAGAGGAAGGTCTTGTGAAGATGGAGTATGTGCCTACAGAACAACAATTTACAGATATTCTTACAAAGGCCTTACCCAATGAATCATTTAAAAGGCATTGACTTTCTCTAAGAGTCTAATAGAATCCCCAAACATGAAAAAGTGTGGATGCGGGAAACCCACTCCACAATGTATTATTTTTATTTACCTAATGTGATGATATGTGTTCTTTACCTTGTTGTAGAAAACCATGAAGTGCCCTTTGGGTTCGTTGATAAAGGGGGAGAGAGTGTGACTGTTCTAGGGGGAGAAAAGATATGGGGAGAATCTGTTAAGTGGAGCAACAAGATCGGGGAAGTTGAATAGGAGATGAAGCTATTGGAGGAGCTTTAACTTCTGGGTATTAAATCTGAGGATGCTAGAAGTGACCGATCAATGATTATATATCATGATGGATGAGGTTCATGGTGAAAGTAGTCCATTGGTATCATGGTATCAGTATGGTATCAGAAATTGGTGATTAGAAATGAAGCGATTCATTGATGAAATTTTCATTATACTCTTGTTTATCATGCCGATAATGAATCGTGTGGTCTTAGAGAATGTGTTGATTAAATCATTGATCACTATCTTAATCACGTGAAGTGAATGGTGGTTGAAGATGAAAGGAGTATTAATGTGGTATCAAAATTTACCGCATTATTGTGAGAAGAGTTGTCAACAAACACAAAGGGGGATGTTGTTGGGAAAAAAATACCTCAATGTGTCCTATCGGTATATTTTGGGTCTGGTTTTGTTTGTTGACAAAGAAATATGATTGCAAATTAGTACCATTTTTGTTTTCCGAAGATAGGTTTTTATGGTGGCACAATTTCCCAGTGTTTGCCAAATTTTTGGGCCTCAAAATCGGGAGTTTGATGTTGGAAAAGGAAGGATTTATTCATAGGAGTGAACGTTATGAAGAACGTAGAAGATAATTGGAAAAGGATGAGAACTACATTCCATAATTCATGGACCACGTACCATATTCCGGGAATGGTAAACAGAGCAGTGAGAACGGTACGCCGAGCGGTGGGAATTGTATGCTGGAGCGGTTCACAAAAACGAAAACTGGTTCACAGCAAAAGGTGATGTAGTACATGGATAGTGTTTCATTGATGGAGGATATCAACTGAATTGGAGAAAATTAAGTACAAAACACACATATGAAAAATGGTTCATAGGTAGCATGCGGTTTGTGGCGGAAGAAGGATCGGTATACGGAGAAGGCTGGATTACAGATTTGTTAAATCTTATATTAGCCGATTTTTGTGGCTATCCTCGCCTATATTAGAATTGATAATACCATCGATTACTGTAGTGACTGAATATCATTAGAGAACACATTTTTTCTCTGAGGACTCAGAAAATTCTTAAATTGGTTCAAGAAGAAGTAATTCTATCGAAGGTATTTGCGGGGATTCATAACCCGCATAGGAAGAATCTGTGTGTAGAGAAGGATGTCTGGTACGTAGAGGAGGAATTCTAGTGCTTGGAAGGATTTGTCTCTTTATGTAGAATATAAATAATCAGTTTTCTAGAGAGGTAATTCTACAATCGGTGTGAGGAGGGGGAGCTTAGGTACGCGGAGGCGAAGATAGTCCATGAATAGAGAATAATTTGCGAACATGTGGAAGTTCGCAGAGGTGGAATGAAGGCAGTGGTATGTACAATCGATAATAGTTTGTGGAAGGAATAACTAGTACACAGAGAGGTGTTCCACATACCGAAACCTGTACTCAGTACACGGTAGTGGAAGGTGGTTCACGATTTGCACAAGAAAGCTTGTGAAAGATTCAAATATGTTTTCGAAAGTATTTTTCAGTACATATCAGTACCCGGGAAGGCAGAATTCATCTACAAGTGAAAAATGGGACTTCAACAGAGAATCTACCTAATGTTGAGGATGTAAGAATTCATGAAAATGAAGGGACCTACATGTCTATAAACTGTGTTCGACCTATACGTCTATAAACATTTAGTGGATTCCTCTGCAAGAGTAGTGAGCGAAGGACGATAAAGATAGTGACTCTTTCTACCAGCGGTGAGCCAGAGAAAGAGGTATTGGGAGTGAACCTTGGGAATGTAGTGAGTAGACCCTAAACCTTGTAAAGGCAGTGATCTTGGGTGTAAAATATCTAGCATGAACATTGTACTCATTATTGGTTGTGAGGATAAGTGAATTTGGTACATCGGAAAATTGTAGTTTTATGCTCCTTGGATGTATCCCAGTGAGGGTGAACCAAGTAAAAATCGATGTGTCCTATGCATGATTTCATATATGTTCGTATATGGATATTTTAGTAAGAGATAATTGAGTTTTTTCTCATAACAAAACATGATCCGAATGAATAATTGTTTTAATTTGTCATACCCTGATTCACCCCTCCCCTCTCAAGGTATTCGACCTAGTGGACCTAATAGTCTATTTCATAATACTAAATCTATAATATCAATTCTTAGATCCTCCCAAGGATCTTATGTAATTAATTTAAGTATCAAGAAAGAAAATGAATCCTTACCTCATTCATTCATAATGTTTCAATATGATCCTCTCATCATCGATGTGTCGTAGTTCAAAGGAACTATGTGAGGTGTAATATAGATCATCCACATGTTCATAAAATTTCCCCAAACATCATTTTTTTAATCTTGAGTTCTATCATGGAGGGTCTTAGTGATTTACAATGAATATTTAATCACATAAATAATGTGAATTTGATCAAAAAAGGAATTATCAGTCAAATATTGTCATTCCCACTAAAATATAGCTCTAAAAACATTGATAGAAGGTATGGGAGAAGGGAAATTATTTGAAGAGGATTTAAAAACTATTACCACTATTAAAGTATCTAAAAAGATCTTAAATAGTTATGTTTAACTCCATAAAATTACACTTAATACATTAGACAAATTAAACCTCTTAAACAATCCAAAAATGAAACAAATGACTAAGTACAAATATAATAAATGCAAAAAATAATTCGTCAATAAATTTTGGAATTATTAAATTCCATGTGATGAAATATTATCAACAAAATTTATTATTCCCCCTTAATTGTTTAGAAAACCTTGAAGGTGTAACATGTGTTCGAAGAATAATATTTTTACATATTCAATATTTTAATTAAATATCTTGTGTATAAATTAGAAAATAAATTCAATTATTATTATTATAAACTCAAATTATATAATTGAATTAATTTACTTTTGATCATTCACCCTCAGATGTTCACTACCCCTACACATGGGCCAACATATTCTTAACTTTAATTCATTTGAATTTTCAAAACCAGTGGATACACATTGTGTGTGACCCTATAGACCCTAATGTCAATAATAGTGATCTATAATCGCAAACCAATAGCAATATCTAGAAACATGTCAAGGACTTTAAAGTGAAAAGATGATTTATAGTACGACATCCTCCTATTATATAATATAATCTGTTTGTATCATGATATCTCATAAGGTTGAATGCATACTTTGTATCATCATCATTTAATTTTTTTATTTTATTAAATATATTGTAAGGAATTTACTTCATCTACCATGGCTAGGGATTTAGTCAAGGCACTATCAGCCCAAATAAATGGCCAAATAAACCTTCTTATATTTAGAAGAGAAAAATATTGTCTTTATCAATCAATAAATGTCATACCACTAATGATGCAACCAACTCAAGCTACCTTACTAAAAACATAAATGTCAAGAATTTAAATTTACATCAAAGTACAAATTAAAATGACACACAGTGATAATGACCACATGTTAAGATACCAATACACATTCTTGTAGATTGGAACATCCAATGACACCCAAAACATATGGTGTTCCTATTTGTAGGTCAATCCTCAAGATCTCATCTACACAAGATCATCATATGTGATCTTCATGAGAAGAATTATCAAGTCTTATCATCCCACAACACATGATAGTATGAAACAATATATTTTTTATTAGTATGATATACCTAAACCATATGACATATGTTTATAATTTTTATCATAGTATCTTGAGGTTCTCATTATAGATAGGAAATATCTAAGGAAATTACCATTTAAATTATATATGTAGTTGTAATAACAATCTTTTGAAAAGAAAATATCATGCATAAATATCTATATACATGATGTGTTAATTTAAAAGTAGAGCTTAGGTTGGGTCTAAGACAACCACTTTTACAAAAACAACATGATTAATTTATCGAACACAAATGTTCATCTAATGAATAATTATGAACTTTATTATGGTATCTAATGTTATCAAAATTGATATCTCATATGTTTTATCCCATACTAAGAATCTAATCTCATCCTTTTATATTGTTTCTATTACCATGGTTATGAATAAGATTATTTTTTATGATATGTATAGAATGGTATCATGTGTTGTGATTTTTGCAGTAAATATTTTAGATTTATTGTGAAATAATATGGTTATGTATCTAATATCCAAATTTACTAAACCTAGTAGTCATAAGGGTGTGATTTAATGTGAATTATAATGTAGAATAATGCATAATAGAGTAATATGTAGGTATTTTATGGTTAGGTTGTATCAAGGATCAACATATATGAATGTATTGGAAAAAACCCACCACTAGAAGTAACAAGAAATGGGAATATCACTCTAGAGAAATGAAGAAGCTAAGGAAACCCATAACTAGATACATTTGAATTGAATAATTAAATAGGGGTAACTATTATAAAAGGAAGAATATTTCTAGAGATAGTGAAACTAATGATGAGGCAACATTGATGTAGTAAGCGAGTGAAAATGAAGCTAGTATGAGCTTATGATCTTAAAAGAAAATAGACCTGAGTTACAGTAATGGGAATTAGGTAGGGAATAGAAAAACTAAGTAGAATCCTATAATAACATCATCAACAAAAAAGATATATGTTGTAACAAAATCTTGGTGACTAAAACATTGTGAATTATATAACTAAAATACAAAAAATAGAAAAATGGATCGTAAGAAATTATAAAGGAAGAAAAGAGAGGTGAAGAGAATAAGAAAGTAGGGTAAAACTACCTGATGATGTAAAAAAAAGAAAATACAACTGTTTCCAACATAGATATCCCCCTAATAACTCCATTAATATTTCTGTCATCACTAATAACTACTTAATTATCAATGATTTGGGGAAAAAACCATTCCATCTACAGAACACCTATTTATAGAATGACATCAAACCATCCTACTAAAAACTATTCTTACATGGAACAAACATTTAGAGAATATTATTTTCAATAGGTTAACAATGTGGAAATTTGCATCATCATACCTACAAATATTGTGAAACTAAAAACACTACCTTCTTAATACTTTTATTTAATGATTTTAACTTTCTGTGCTACCTAAAAACTCTAATACATTGATCATCTAATTGAAATAATAAATCTATAATTTCCCTATTGAATACTATCTTATAGATATCTTATCATGTAATTATATTTAATCTTAAATGATCTCGTACTTTAATACAATTTAAAGGACTTATATTTAAAATTCCTTATGGAATCTGTCACTCATGAAACAAAATCCAATTTGTAGTTATTTTAAACACCTTCCCGTCATCCAAGTCCAATTATGGCACACCATTTCCCATACCATCATTAATTATTAACTTTTTTAATATTTTTCAGGATTTTCACTCTATATAAACTTTAATAGTTATAACCAATCATATTAATTAAATATATATAAATTTATACTTAATCTAAATACATTTCATCAATGAATGAAAAACTAGATTCTTAGAAATATGTATTGGACTTTAACTATCATAAAATAATATTCCATTCCCCATCTTCCATATGAGTTATTCTAGTTGATCCTTTCTCCAATTAATCTCTTTTTTCATATATTTATTCATCATACTCAACTTGTATGGTTAATAATTATACATCTAGTTATATTCAAGATAATTATCTAACAATCATTTCTCTATAATTGAACTCATAATAAATGATACCACTTATATTATCCACATATACTCTAATATTTATATCCATGTATCCCTTTAATAGTTTATCCATTTAAAAACATAGAGAAATCCCCATGATCCATTTCATATTTCATTGAATCCACTTTATAGCTTCCTAGTGTTTCTACCATAGTTTAAACAAAATCCTGCTGAAAACTTCCATTACATGATTAATTTTTGGATTTGTATAAACCATGATGAAAATTTTTATTTCTACTATAAATTCATATAAAATTATTTCCCTATACTTACCCAAATTATTTTATATTGATACCATATCTTTGGATAATTTTAAGGGACTAATAATGGTGGTGGTAGATTTTTTTTATTCAAACATTCCAAACATCTCAATTTTTTTACTTTTCCAGACTTATGGTATATACTAATCTGCATCCCATTAATTAATTTTATAACTCCATGATCATTCATCTCAAATATTATATAAATTTCTTATTTCAACTATTCTATCTAATTTATCTCTAAACATGAAAACAATATAGAATCTATATACAAGGGATGTAAATGTAGTATATATTATTAAATACCATATAATAGAAAGTGTTTTCAATATTAAAACAGATAAAATTATTCTAATTTATGAAAAAAACATTTGTTCCATAGTACATGTTCTTATTTTGATTTATATAAACTCCATTTGAGCATACAAACATGATCCTTCTTAAGAGATTCATAGAATCCTTATGGTTTATCCATGTAATGTTTTTCTCCCAATTCCCCATGAATAAATTTATTCTTTACATTTAATGTCTCAAAACGAAGACCATTTGATGAAACCATACAGTGTACAATATAAATAGTTGTATGCTTTACCATTAGAGAGTAAAATTTATTGCAATTTATTCTTTAATTTTGTTGATATTATTTCATTAAAAAAACATTCATTTTAGTGTTTCTTACCATCCACTACTTAATTTATTTGGCAATCCCAATGGTTTTAAATAATTAATTCCCTAGTGGTAGATCTTTGAACTCAAATTTTCTATTCACATGTAAAGAATTAATTTTATACTTCATTTATAAGTCCCATTATTTAATGTCACTCAAATACTTCACATAATATAAGATTTTAGTTTATCAACTATCATTGAGAAGTAAGTAGTGAAAATTTTATTCAGACCATTTCAACCATCATCTAACCATATAATTCATCATAAATTAAACATGGGAGTAAATTTTTTCGTTCTAAAAAAATATCTTCGTATCCAAAATATTTAAGCATTATAGAAATTTTGGTATACCTAGAACCTTTAAATTTCTACCAACTTCAGGCTATATAAACTTTTTCTATACCTCCAAATTTAATGTACTACCAATTTTTTTTATATATTTGGATAATTATTTTATACATTAACAATGTTCATTATATCTTGGATTAGAATTGAATAATCTGGTAACGGCCAAGAATTTTATTGATGGAATTTCCATTCTGAATCTATAATTGTATCATTTTTAGTAATATAATATTAAATAATACACTCACACCACATGATAAAACCAACATGGTTGGATTATATGAATTTGGAAATCACATTTAAAGAATAAATAGAGCCATAATAATAGAAAATATTAAAATGGGAAAATATTGAAAATAAGATAACTAAAATATAAAAATATAGATATGATTAACCCAATAAAATATCAACACTCATGAAAAAAATTGTAGAAAGGAAGCATAATTTTAGTAATATAATATTCATCTTTAAAATAAATATAAATATAACCTTGAGAGAAAATAGAAGTGAATGAAGAATTAATGAAATATGATGTATTTATAGAATGTAGGTTATAACAACCCTACCCTATATTGCACACTTAAACATGATTTATTACATGACATTTCATTTGATATAACATAGAAGATCAAGAGGTATAGTGTATTTGGGGATTATTATCATTATATAACAACTTAAAACATGAAATACAACATCTGTTTTAAAAACTTTATTTACATGACCACAACATTCCTTTGTAGTTAACATTTAATGGGATACCATGAAGACATAAATAAGAAAAGGGTGAGATATAAACACCAGTAAGAGAATAAAAATTTAATAACATGAGGAATAAAATACATGTTATAAAATAAACATATCAATAGAGAACAACATTAACATGAATGTAAAGTCATTATAAATCATGATAATCATAACATGGACATGTGGCAACAATATTTAACATGATATTAGCATGAGCCAAGGCCCATTGAACATGGAGCATGAGTAAACCCTCATTGAACATGAAGCACAAGTAAACCCACATTTAACTTTAATTAGAATGATTAAACACTCAATGAACATGACATATCATGATACTATACTTTACCTAATGAATTGGAGCACTATTAGGGCACACCCTTCTTAAACATTTCATATCATGAATAAGTGTGTCACATGGATCATAAAACATGGATTCATTAAATATAAACTTTTATTCCACGATAAAGGAAATGCAGAATTAATACATGAAACTCTATAATCAATAATTTAATTTACATGAAGGTGAATACCATTGATAGAGAAATGGGCTTGGTATTCACTACATAATGACTTTGTCTTGGAAAAACACTACGCAATTTCGACAGCATAACCACGTGACATAAGAATTTATAAAAATGGTTTATAAGAGATAAAGGGGTGTCTAATAATATTTACATGAAATGGAAAGTATGTGGGTTATATAGACACATTTACCAACATAAGTAATGGAATGTTCATTCATAATACAAAATTATTTCTTGAATGTAAATGAGGAGAGATAAATTCATTACAGAATTTTGGCATGGTAACGTGTGTACATGAGAGGAATTAATGAGAGATAAAGAGGTATCTCATAAATTAAAACATAAGGTGGGAAGTATGGGGTAGGTGAGAAATCATACCCCAACATTTTTAATTGAAATCAATATGATATAACAATATAAAGAAACTTGGAAAAATTTAGAAACGAAGAAATCCCTTACTTGGAAGTGTGATCCTAAAGGCTTGAGAGAGGCCTGAGAGGGGATTCTTGGAAGCTTGGGGAACCATGGGAGGATAATAGAGAGAGGAGGAAAGAGGTTGGACAAACTCCAAGGTATTTTAGTGAAGAGAAAGTGGGAGCTTGGGTGGGTTTATATAGGACATGAGAGGGAATTCTACATTATTATGGTTTGGGACACCAAACATTAATCTAATAAAAACCACAAACCAGAACACGGTTTTTGACCATGTTTTATGCCAAAGGGGAGTGGGAAAATATATTTTATAAGGCCAATGGCCTAAATTTATAAAATAATTGGGTCTCTTATGTGGAGGTGATTCACAGTATCAAGGAAATTAATTTTAAAAGATAAAATATTTTAGAAGTCTTGGAGGGTCCAGTAATTCTTTGTAAGATAAATCAAATATACCTAAAATCAAATTATTTTAATGAAAAAACATATAATATCTTAACATAGTGTTTATAATAATTTATTATATCACTATTGGGTCATTATGATGTCATAAAACACACTATATAATTAAACAGTATTTAATTTTTACCCAAAGATTCAATTGTCTCAGAAAATTATGAAAAATTCAGCACTAGATAATTTCAAAATCCAGATTCCAAAAAAAATATTAATTTTATCTAAATAATTTTCTAAATATGGGAATTTTCACATTTAAAATAAAAACTGACATTTATCGAAAAATCATGGGTTTTGACAAAAAACAGCTTTCAAACATTAATAAAAATTGAAATTGCATTCATAAAATTATACGATCATTTATATATAATAAAAATTAATTTAATAATAATAATATTTTTTAAAATATTATTTAATTCAAAAATCCATTAATTCATCAAAATAGATTTCATAGTTGAATATTAACTAAAAATACTATTTGTGCTTTAAAAACTATTTACAAAGTAATAATAATAAAATGAACGTATATTCTTTATTATATTAAAAAATAATGAAGATAATCATAGTGATAACGTCTTGTTACATAACCCCTTATAACACCCACATACGACCGAAGGGTAAGGTGTGTGATGGTGATAGATTCTTGTGGTGGCTCAGATAACATTACTCGGGTGGTAATCTCTATCAGCATCCACTTCTACAATAGGCTGTTCTGTTTGAGCTTAAAATATTGAAGCTCGGCTTGGGCATGGTCAAGAGCGAAGCCCAATGACGCCACCTCCTTTTTGAGCTCTGACAAATGGGCTTTATATGGGGTAAGTCTGCTGGATGAGGCTATCGCTTCCTTTGTCTGGGTAAATTGGATTTGTTGAAGCCCTATATTTATAACAATCATATGACCACTGTTCAACGGATATATTAGATATGAAAAAAACTATTAATGTTATTTTAAAAATCCAAAAACATAAAACCAAATAAGTTCATATTTTATATAACCATTTTACATAATAAGACATTTAATCAAATCAAGAAAAATTGGGGTTCC
This sequence comes from Viscum album, assembly GCA_963277665.1. NCBI lineage: Eukaryota > Viridiplantae > Streptophyta > Magnoliopsida > Santalales > Viscaceae > Viscum > Viscum album. The sequence goes on along the minus strand of OY728165.1, from coordinate 1,888,241,664 downwards.
TCAATAACTTCCCTACAGTATTAGTACAGATGTGGGACTTATTCAAGCAACATTAGGGTCTACTCGAGATGTCTTAGTAAGAGTGTGAAAAGTTTTATTACCTGCTTATGACTACTTATTCAAGCACCATTAGGGTCTACTCGAGATTTCTTAGTAAGAGTTGGAAAAGTTGTATTACCTACTTATTTATTAATCCTAAATATGAAGGAATAAGGAAATGTCCCTTAAATTCTAGGAAGATCACTTATTTCCACTGGAAAGTTGTTATGTTATTTTAACCAAGGGAGATTATTTTTTATAGTCGGTGAAGAAGAAATTGGGGTTTATGTGGTTAAATATGGAATTAATTGTGAAGAGTCAATTGATTATTGATCCATCTCTCTTTCTAATAAGAATTGATGATCATATGACCAATAAAAAGGTAAATAAGAAATTACCTCCTATTGAAAAGGGATGCAGTGCTCATAATAGTGTGAATTACACTACCCCTCTAATGAGGAATTTTGCAGACCTTTCTTCCCCTTTATTTTCAAGAACTCTATAAGTAGCGTCTCTTCACATTTGAAATTATTTGAACGAGAGCATGTTCAGATGTAGAAAATAAATAAATACTGACTTGGAGGTAACACAAGTAAGAATAAATTATATTTTCTAAAAACTAAGGAAGTTCATTTTGAACTGAATAAGGTTCAATTTCAGCAGTTTTAATTCTCAAAATTTAAAAATAAAAAACAAACTCACCGGTCGTGTACTAAATATAAATCACATGAAATTTTCAAGGCATGGAAAAAGAAAAACTAGAGACTTATATGATGTGTAATAAACACATGATGTTAAATCATTATAATTTTTTTAAAAATTATGGACCTAGGGTTCATAGCTGACGAAAAGAACCCCCCACCCCCTCTACTTCTCCATCTCCCACATGAACCCCCTCATGCTCAACCCTCAGCCTACCCTAATCCTTCAACCGCAAACCACCCTCCTTTAATCCTCTCCTCCAATTATTAATATCACTTTCATATACACCACCTCTTAATTGCCTAATTCTTGAAATGGAATGAACCAAATGTGTGTCTCGAGGTAATGATCCAAAGTTTCCTAAGTGTCAAGAAGTTGTCCAACCTCCACCACTTACAACACCATCCACCTCATCATCCTCTTCAGATTATAATACCAAAAATGATTCAGAGGAATCCTATCCCACTTCCGGCTCATCCCAATAGGTTTTTAGCACCTTCACCTGTATCCATGACTTCATTTTTTGGACCCGCAGCTTCTAATTTGATTGGTCCATCTCTAGGAAAATCCAATGAGGTTCAACAAGTAGCTAGACCTGGATGTTCTCGAGAAAATTGAAATGAATGAGGTGGTCATTAAGATGATGCAAGAAACTCACCTCTCCACCATCACCCAGGTGCACAAGAAGATGTTTCAAGAACTTTTCCATGAGTTCTTGGCCACTTTGTTTCTTGACGCATCCCATGTTACCTTATGACTATGTGGAGGGCCTTGGGAGATAACCCTCAGAGTCTTCACTGTCAAACTCAGTATCTACACTAAGGATTTCGTCACCTACCCTACATACTCATCCATGAGACTCGACCCACCCAAAGACTATGAAGTCAGGTGTTGGCCATTGATCACCTGGGATCCTGAGAGATTCCACGATCATCAAATAGTGAAGGAAACCAAATTGTGGGGTTCTATATTATGGATTCTATATCAGGATCTGGCGTATGCATGGTTGGACAGAGGATATAATCATGGAAACATCATCCATATAGAAGTTTTTATCCTCACGTCTACCATGGGTTCCCTAATAGTCAACATCGATAACCAGTTCTCACTTTACTATGAGACATAGGTGATGCGGGTTCATGGTACTCTTATGGGTAAGAGCTTCATCACCCGCCTTAAGCACCACCTCAGTTCCCTTGATGTAGAACAACCTATTTCGTCACATGAGAAGATGGATCCCATTGAACTCCTCATTCTCTATAATATGAAGATCTTGTTGATGGTCAATGGGAGATATTTGTAGGCCCTAGAGTATGTGGTTGGCATTTCCCCAGCCCTTGCTCTATATCCTCCTTCCTCTACTGATCCATACACTTCTACCTCCACCTCAATTATGCCATCCTCTACCACTATTTCAACACCACCTACCACCATAGTTTCCCCACCTACTACATATACATCCACAGAACCCATTTCATATGAACTTTATTTTATTTTCTAATATTTTATAGAAAACCATCACTAGATTTTCCTCAACCTCGACACTCCATTCATTTCAACATCATTTTTTACCACCCCAGACGCACCAAAATCCCCTACTACTACCCATAAACCACCTAACATGATTCCCTCTTCCTTATCCATTCCTACTCCACACACCAACCCTATGTACCTCTCTTCTGAGTTCATAGACTCTAGTACCTAATAAGAGTATCTTGCAGTGTATCCCCAATGGGTAAATGGATATGCCTGAAGATCTTATCCAGAGGTTCCCCTAATTTATCTAGCTTTCATACACATGACCACCATAACGACAGGCACCTCGCCTCCTCCATCCCCAATTGATCCTAATTCCAACACCAGGGCACCTAATATAGTGGTGCATCCACCATCCCTAGCATCCATATATTCCATCAATAGAGAGATCCTCCTTGATGAACCCATTCATTTATATGGGACTCCTGATGTGGATATTGGAAACATTGTTTTTACTATATAGTCATATCCTATTACCCTTCCCTTTTGTACACTATTTAGGTTTCCTTTTTTGTATTCCACTATATCCCATTTTCCCCTAATTTACCATTTCCAATATATATAAATAGGATATAGTTTTTCTCTTCACTACTTCCTATGTCATTTTCATTTTACTATTTCATTATTTTAGCTACGTTTAGCTCCGATTTTTCTTCTATGATCACTAAATATCCTATCAGGTCATTCTATCGAATCCCTATTGAGATCTATCAGCATGTGGTTGAACTAGAAATAATGTTTTAGGATCTCTAATTATATATCCATGCTCTATAGGAGCCTCCTCTATGATGAGCTTCATAGTTATTCCTACCACATGAGCTTCACGATCAGTACCTTCTTGAGGTGGTTAATCCCACCAAGAAACCCCATGAGATTGATGATAATTCCACCAGTTCCTTTAAGATGAAGTGGACCTCTATATAGATGGACATCCCCAAGTGATTCATTTTTCAATCTATCTGGATAAAGACAACATTATTATTGGTTTATGGGAGGCACCCCAAATTCGTTTTTTAATTTTTAGTTGTGTGGTTAAGGACTATGATTTTTTCTAGCATTTTATATACAGTAGTCAACCCAAAAATCATTGTACTTTCTTATAGAATTTATCTGAGTTATGTTATCATGTTTTGACTATATAAACCTTCTCATTTTTCTTCTTCAAAAAATGGTTAACGCTTGTGGACCAATGGTTTATCTAGTGCAAGTTTTTTGATTTTAACAAATTCAATAGGTAGCACAATTTTCAATCAGCATCCATCAAGTATACCAACGGAATAAATTTCACTATAGGGAGCTCTTGATTCACAATTTTTAAATTCCTAAAATTTTATTTCAATTTTATATATACATACATTCTCTCCCACAATAATTTCAAGAACAGTGCAGAAACTATCTCATTTTTTGTGTGGGGGAGTCTTTTTTGAGCCCTATCAATAATACACTTTTATTATTGAATAGTTTCATTATACAAGGAGTCATTTTTCCTAGAAATCATGATTCAAACTTTAAATCTCATTTCACTCATTTAAATAAAATAAAAAGTTCAGATAGAGATTTGGGAAATCTTTTTTCTATTCCTATTTATATTTTTAGAATGATTTATTATTTGGGTAATTTAATTCTACTTTTCGACTCTATCAATTTCCTTACAATGAGAAATGACTGATTTCTATTGCAGGATTTATTTAATAGGAATTATTTTTTCTACATTCACTTAGTTTTATTCTCCTAGTTATAATTCAAGGTAACTTTTTAATGATTGTTTGATATTGGAATCCTTATAGAGAATATTTTTTCTTGAGGACATGAAATTTTTCAAGTGTGGGTAAATTTGATAAGCCAAATTCATATATACATTTTGGATATTTTTCATTAATTTTTAATCATGATTTACTTGATAATACACTAGGTTTTGTTGAGTTTTTATGGGAATTATGAATTCAAGGATCAAAGAAGGAATACTAAAATAACAGTACAAATCATCCTTACACATTTTGAAATTGATGTACATAACATGTACTTCTCGAATAGACCACTTTCCATCTAAAATTAGAAGTCTCTAACCTCAAATAAAAGGTGTGAACAAAGTATATGATGTGTATGCTGATTACATAGCATGAAATAATCAACGTCTAAGTCTGAATATTACAAGGCATGAAATCATTACATGTCATGAGAAGTTTAATACCATGTTTCTACCGAAGATTCAAGAAAAAAAGCATGAAGATCCAAAATATTTGGAGGTTTTTGGAAGATCTGAATTACACGATGTGAATAATAGTTATATGTCAGGTAAGTGTCAATATAGAATCCACTTAAGATTAGTACATGATGTGACCCATTTACAGGTCATATATCTTTTGGTCTCTATTTATATTCCGCACTCATGATGTGAAATAGAGAGTGCTCAGACCCGAAACTTCTTGTCTTCTTTTCTTCCAGTCTTCTTTGTTTTTATTATGTTTTAAATTAAATCTATATTTAATGCTTTATTTTATTATTCAAAACATTCCATTATTAATGATTTCAATTACATATACTATTTTTTAATAACTATTGTTGCAACATTTTATTCCCAATTTCGTATGTCATGAATTTTTTTTATCATTGTATTATTCATTGTTTCTTTATCTAGGTAAGTTTTTATTTTATTCTTCATGATTTAAATTGTCATATTATACGATTTATATTAATTAATGGATATTATAAGCATGTTTCCACCCATTTCTATATTTTAATTCAAATATTTCATGAAAAACTAATCGTATGAGGGTTACGAGTCAATAGTAGGTGAGTTGAACCTAATTACGTCTAAAATTAAATCTAGGTAACCCTATGGCTAGTAGAATAGTTTAATACAATGGTAAATCTATTTATATTTCATCATACCTGGAAATTAGAGGTTCAAGTTGAATGACAATGACCTAGTTGGATAAGATCAATGTAGTTCTAATAACTTGTAATTATTTCTGTTTAGAATCCATGACTACATCAATTAGGTTGTTAATTAATCAGAACCAAGAAATATTTTTTTAACTTAGTTTGATCCAAATGGTTGGACCAATATCAATTGGTTTATTTTTCACCTCTTTTAATCATACTTTATAGGTCTATCCCAAGTTAGATCTATAATTACCCATTACATATACCTTTAAATTCACCTCGAATCCTCCCTTTAATCTATTTAATACCCAAGATACTTAGTTTTATCCTAACCAAACCAAAGAGAGTAAATTGAATAATACCCCAAAAGTTTCTATCCTATGGGTTTGTTTTCTAAAAAAATATCACTTTGGGTTTGACCCTAGACTGCCACTTACTGTGCCTTAGTTGTTGAGTATATTTTGGGAAAATAAATATTTAATCTAATCAACACCCAGAGGAATAAAAAACCATATTGTTATACCATAGTGGGAGATAATAACATCATTGAAGTATTTTATCAAATGACTCATGTTATAAATAAAAACATGAATTTTGTTCAAGATCCTCCTACTCATAATAATGATTAAGTTTTTAATAGGTAATTTATGCAATAAAGTTCTCATACCATTAGTAGATCTTATGATACCTTCATTAGAGAAAAATGGATTAAATCTATTCAAAGGATATTTCATTCCCTCCAATTCTCAGAACAAGATAAATTTGTTCTAGTCATTTATCGCAAGGATTGAGAAGCTGATAAGTGGTGGTAAGCAATCAAGAACACGAATTCCAAATAGAAAATTGATTCCATGGAATGTGAAGGATTCAATAAATTATTTTTCAATACATGTTTTCCCCAACATCTTCATCATAAAATGGATATAAATTTCCTCAGACCAAAGCAGAAGGAAAATGGGTCTAGAGAGGAATACAAGGAAAAACTTAAAAGATTTCATGGTATGCCTTTGGATTTGTCATCATCACTAAAAGTAATGTGGAATAATAATTTAGTGTTTTGAGGAGAATTTTATAGAAATAATTAGATATATAATACCTTTATTACTATAAATATATTTCATGTTGTTCACATAAGGTAAGGATGTAGATTAATGAATCCTAGTGGTCTCATGGGGTAGGAGATGAAAAGTTTAAAATGGATTTTTATTTAAGAAGATCAATAGATAAAGCCCATGGAGTAAATAAAAATAAACTTCCCACATGTCAAAAGTGTAGGAAGATGTATCATAAAAACTATATTAAGGGAACCGAGAGATGTTTCAAGTGTATAAAAGAGGGAATCATGCAAATCAATGTCATAAAGAAATAAATAAACCTTATAATGTGGAAAATAATGTTAATATAAACACATAACCTATGATATATTACTTATAATACAATGAACATATGCATTATACATGTAAATTCCCTAATCCGAGGGTTGTTGGAGACAATCAATAACAAAAAACTCTAAGGCCTAGAGATAATGGTAGTGGATATGCTATTAATACAATTTAGATAGACCCAAAAACTTATGTGGTGATAGGTACAGTAGTTATTAATTCAATAATAGTAGACATACTATTTGATTCTAGTTCTAAAAATTCCTTCATATTATTAAATTCTAGTATAACTTTTCCAAAACCACCTCAAAACATGGAGGTTGAGCTATATGTGAAAATAGAAAATGGGAAAATTATTGTATCTCAAGTATACAAATCCTTTGTGGTTAATGTTTTTGGATTGAATCTCCCATAAAATATTTGAATATGTCCTTTAGTGGAATTTTATTTCATATTTTGTATGAATTCATTTTCAGTATATAAATCTAATATCAACTTTTGATATAGGGAGATTAGTGTTCACATCCAGATTCATCCTTCGATTTTGAAGAAGTTGAAGGAAGAAGATGAATCTCCTCTCGAATTTTCTTCTCAATAATGGATAATATTTCCTTATGAGAAATAATATCTTACTCAAATAATTGAGAAAAAGGAGAGAATAGTTCTCGAATACAAACCCATTTTAAAGGACCGATATTGTATTTCCTAAAGAGTGGCTTAGATTTCCTCTTAATCAAGAGTTTGAGTACTCAATTAAACTTATAACTGGATTCTTAAACATATCAAATAATCTTTAATAAATATACATCATTATGTTATAAGCACTAATGGAGTAGTTACAAGTGAATCTGGAAAGGGTTTATACACCCAATTTCCTCACTATAGGGTCTTCCAATCCTCTTAATCAAGAAGAAGGGTGGGTTAACGCGACTCTCCATTGATTATAATGATCTAAAAAATAATGATAAAGAACAAGTATCCCATTTCAAGGATAGATGAATTGTTTGATTTGTGGGTTCCACTATTTATTTAATGTGGATATTTGGTCAGGATATCACTAATTTGAGGTGAGAAAAAAGGATATACCCAAGACTACCTTTATAACAATGTACAAACACTATGAGTTCATAGTTATTTACATTGGAATCATTAATGATCCAATGATCTTTATGGAATTAATGAATAGAGTCTTTGGTGGTTTCCTTGAGAAATTTTTTGTAGTCTTTATTAGTGATATTCATATATACTCCAAAAGTAAGGAGGATCATGAGGAGAATTTAAGTAATACGATAGACTATGAAAAAGGATAAGCTATTTTAAATGTATAGTAAATGTGAGTTATAGAAGGAGAAAGTCTCATTATTTGGGAATTTAATCATATGAAAAGGGATATATATATATATAGACCCTTTTAAGGAAAAGGTTATTAAGGAGTGGTCGAGACCGACATCTTAAATAAAGATCCATAGTTTCCTTGGAGAAGATGGGTACTAACAACGATTTTTGAATAAATTCTCCTAATTCTAAAAACCACTACCCATGATAACTTATAATGGGGTAAAGTTTTTCTAAATTAATGAATGTGAAAAGATCTTCCCAGAATTGAAAAACTGGATTATCAGTACACTAATACTCATATTGTCATTATGTGGAGAACTATTTATGGTATACCACAAAATTTAAAATAAGGACTTGGGTTTTTTATTGATGAAAAATGGTAAATTAATATCCTACATTACAAGGTAGTTAAAATTTCATGAGAATAGCTACCCAATTATTGATTTGGAATTGGATGTAGTGATCTTTGCATTGAAGATTTGGTGTAATTACTTCAATAGGGAGAAGTGTGAAATATATATGGATCATAAAAATTTCAAATATATATTGGTAAATAATGGGATTAACAAGTTCTAGTGGATATGGTTAGATCCAATCAATGATTATGACTGCTCAGTCCACTACTTTCTTGGGAAGGAAAATAATGTGGTAGTATAACAACCCTGCTTTTTATTACACACTTAACACAAATTATTACATAAAACCTTCACTTGATAAAACATATAAGATAGTGAAGTATAGTTTATTTTGGGATTAGGAACATTACATAAAAACTTAAAACAAAAAATGTAACATCTTATTGAAAACATCCTCTACTTGACCTCTACATTCCCTCATACTTAGCATTTCATGGGATAACCTGAGGACATACATTAGAAATGGGTGAGCTATAAAGCCTAGTAAGGGAGTAAAAGAGGCATAAAAAGAAGAACAAAATACATGTTAAGTACTATAAATATCAATGGATAATAAAATATCATGAACATAAATTCATGAAATATCATGATTATCATAACATGGAAATGTTGAAACAACACTTAACATGGAATTAGAACGAGCCAAGGCTCATTGAACATAGAGAAGGAGTAATCCCTCATTGAACCTAGAGCATGCGTAAACCCTAATTGTAATTGAATTATCATGAGTAAAAAACCATTTCACATGACGTATCATGACATTATACATTACCCAATTCATTGGAGTGCTATTAGGGAACACCTTTCTTACACATTTTTTTTCATGCAAAAGTGTGCCACATGGATCATAAAACATGGAATGAATCATCATAATTTATTCCAAGATAAAGGGATAAAAAATAAATACATGAAATTTTATAATCAATATGTAAATGTTCATAAAGTTTAATACCCTTGATAGAGAAATGGGCATGATATTCACAACACAATGACATTGGCTTGGAAAATCGGTGCAATTTCTGTAGCATAACGATGTGACACAAAAATTCATAAAATATGGTTGATGAGAGATAATGTAGTGTCTCATCATTTAAAAATGAATTTGAAAGTAAGGGGTTCATATGGATAGATGTCCAAACATAGGTAAAATATTTTAGATTCATAATACAAAATAATTGCATCAACGTATATAAAGAGAGAGAAATTCCTTAAGGAATTTCAGCATGGTAATAGGTATACATGGAAGGCACCGACGAGAGAGGAAGTGGTCCCTCATCATTCAAACATAAAGAGGACTGTATAGGGGAGGTGTAAAATCATACCCCAACATTTATAATTGAAAATAAAATGGGATAACAATATTAAGAAACTTTGATAAAATGATAAAGGAAGGAATCACTTACTTGGATGTATGATCCCAAAGGCTTGGGAGGGGCTTGAGAGATGATTATTGGGAGATTGGGGCAGATTTGGAGTATTATAGTGTTGGAACTGGAAAATGCGTTCTCGAAAATTTTCCAAATTCTTGTATATGTGATCCAAGATCGTGGTCCATTTCACAAGCTTCGATTTAGTAGGTCGTAGGGCCTGAATGGAGCTATGGATTAGGAGTTATGGAGATTTGAAGTTGGGTTGGAAAACTGGTTTGCAAAGACCATTCACGAAGCCCCCTCCGTGATCGCGGAGTGCCGCCACAAAGCAATGAGGTGGGATGCTCCGCGAACCAGGCTGACGTTCGCGACGCACCACAGAGACCCGCCGCGAAGCCCAGGAGGTGGTAACTCTCCACGAACTCCCTGACGTTCACGAACCCGCCGCGAAGCACAGGAGGTGGTAAATCTCCACGAATGCCCTGACGTTCGCGAACCCGCCACGAAGCAGCGAAGGTGGTACCACTCCACGAATCCAGTTGACATTCGTGACCCGCCGCGAAGCAACCGAATTCCCCCTTCGCGCCGCATGAGCTTTGCTTCGAGGTGCCCCTGCCTATAAATACCGAAATCACCCCCCTTATCTGGACGACCACTTTGCTGCTTGGAGGGCCACTTCTCCCCTTGGGTGGCCGATCTCCCGATTCACGGAGCTTCGCTTTCCTTTGCGAAGCAGCTCCGTGAGGCCATGCTCCGCGATCAGCTTCCATTACGTTACTACTCCGTGATGATGCTCCGCGAGCAGCTTCCTTCGCGTGGCTACTCCGTGCACCAATGCTCCGCGAGACCATGCTCCGCGATACCATGCTCTGTGAGTCCATGCTCCGCAATGCTGCTCCACGAGTCGATGCTCCGCGAGGCCATGCTCTGCGAGACCCCATGCTCCCCGAGCCCCCTTTGCTCAACAAAGCTACTTCGCGAAGACCTCTCCGTTGCGGGGCTCTGACCTTCGCGCCCACCAGTCCATACCGCATGGGCTGCACCCCTGCACCCCCGCTCAGGGTCAGTGCCGGGCTATGGTCCCGGCCCTCCGTGATGGTCCCTTCCCTACCGTCACAGACCCCCATGAAAAATAGAGAGTCACACCGCTAACCTCTCGGGCCGTGATGTCGGGATTTTCCATTGCTCCCTTATGCGCACCCACCTTCCACCTATGGAACACCATGATTTGATATACTCCTTCGCACACCATGAAACACCTTGAGTCAACTTATTCCTCTTGGTTTCATTCTCATGTTGTGAGTTGAGATTCTCATCACCAATTCCCCGAGTACCTCGAGTCGAACCATTCCTCAGGCAACTCTTCCAAACCCAATCACTTGGCTCCTATTCCAGGTTGAACCAGAAAGGGCCGCCCTTGCGTAAGACCCAACACCAACCATTTCTAGGAACCTTATGCCAATAGTCCTACCAATATGACTATAAACTGTAGTGATCTCCCTATGTTCCAAACATAGGATGCCTCTTTCTCTAATCAAGAGACGCCTCGTTCTCCAAGCACGAGATTCCTAATAGTCCTATCTACATGACTATAAATTGAGTTATCCCTGTATAAAAAATATAGGATGCCTCTTGCCCAAAACAAGAGATGGTTTATGCTCCAAGAATGAGATGCCAATAGTCCTATCTACACGACTCTAAACTATAGTTCTCCCTATGTTCCAAACATAGGATTCCTCTTTCTCCAATCAAGATATGCCTTGTGCTCTAAGCATGAGATGCCTAACAGTCTTATCTACATGACTATAAACTGTAGTGATCCCTGTATAACAAATATAGGATGCCTCTTACCCAAAACAAGAGATGTCTTATGCTCCAAGCATGATATGACAATAGTCCTATCTACATGACTCTAAACTGTAGTTCTCCCTATGTTCCAATAATAGGATGCCTCTTGCCCAAAACAAGAGATGCCTTATGCTCCAAGCATGAGATGCCAACAATCCTTTCTACATGACTCTAAATTGTAGCACTCCCTATCATTCCATGATAGGATGCCTCTTATTCCAAATAAGAGATGCCTTATGTCACAAGAATAATATGCCTAATTCCATGATTACAGTGGCGTAATTTCATGAGAATTGGAATCCGTTCAAACATTCCATCACTCCACCTCACGCTTTGTGTGTCCTTCATTCGGATCCTCATCCACTTCCATGTCTGGAGGGACCCCCTAACGGCCTGGTCCCATGCCACATCGGCTCATCTACCGTCCTGGGCCAACGCACCGGAAGACTTCAGACGACATTTGCGACATGGTCCCGTGTTTCAAACATGGTCAACGGTCGACCTTCATTTGTCTATCACCATTCCAGGCTAACACGATATGGATGCTGCGTTTTCTCCATGGTCAACATCTATCCTCCATCGCCACGCCACCCTCATTGCATTCTGAATGTTGGGCATGTAATTCACACTTTTCATCTCCCTTTTTTCAGACCGATTCAAACGCCCCTTGGCATTATCCCTCTTGTGCGGTAGCGCATAGGTAAAGGCCTCAACGCACCAGTGAGTTGGGATGCCCTCATGTCCAGACATGGGGAAGACATTACAGGAAGCTTCCTTGTGTAAGCCCCATTCACCACTGGCGCTCCATAGCGGCACCCGGGCAACTTCCTTGCGCAATCCCCATTCACCAGTTCCGCTCCATAGCAGCACCCGGGAGCTTCCTTGCGTAAGCCCCATTCACTAGTGCCGCTCCATAGCAGCACCCGGGCAGCTTCCTTGCGTAATCCCCATTCACCATTGCCGCTCCATAGCGGCACCCGAGCATCTTCCTAGCGTCAGCCCCATTCACCAGTGCCACTCCATAGCGGCACCCGGGCAACATCCTTGCTTAAGACCCATTCACTAGTGCTGCTCTATAGCGGCACCGGGGCAGCATCCTTGCGTAAGCCCCATTCACCAGTGCCGCTCCATAGCGGCACCCAGGCATCATCCTTGCTTAAGCGCCATTCACTAGTGTCGCTCTATAGCGGTACCTGGGGATCATCATTGCTTAAGCCCCATTCACCAGTGTCGCTCCATAGCGTCACCCGAGCGGCATCATTGCTTAAACCCCATTCACCAGTGCCGCTTCATAGCGGCACCCAGGCTGCATCCTTGCGTAAGCCCCATTCACCAGTGACCCTCCATAGCGGCACCCGGGAAGCATCCTTGCGTAAGCCCCATTCACCAGTGCCGCTCCATAGCGGCACCCATACAACATCCTTGCTGAAGCCCCATTCACCAGTGCCGCTCCATAGCGGCACCCGGGCAACATCCTTGCTTAAGACCCATTCACCAGTGTCGCTCCATAGCGGCACCCGGGCATCATCCTTACTTAAGCCCCATTCACCAGTGCCGCTCCGTAGCAGCACCCGGGCAACATACTTACATAATCCCTATTCACCAGTGCCGCTCCGTAGCGGCACCCGGGCAACATCCGTGTGTAAGCCCCATTCACCAGTGCCGCTCCATAGCGGCACCCGGGTAGTATCCTTGCCTAAGCCCCATTCACCAGTTCCGCTCCATAGCGGTACCCGGGCAACATCCTTGATTAAGCCCCATTCACTAGTGCCGCTCCATAGCGGCACCTAGGCAACATCCTTTTGTAATCCCCATTCACCAGTGTCGCTCTATAGTGGCACCCGGGCAGCAACCTTGCGTAATCCCCATTCACCAGTGCCGCTCCATAGCGGCACCCGAGCAGCATCCTTGCCTAAGCCCCATTCACCAGTGCCGCTTCATAGCGGCACCTGGGCAGCATCCATGCTTAAACCCCATTCACCAGTGCCGCTCCATAGCGGCACCCGGGATGAATCCTTGTGTAAGCCCCATTCACCAGTGTCGCTCCATAACGACACCCAGGTAACATCCTTGCTTAAGCCCCATTCACCAGTGCCATTCCATTGCGGCACCCGAGCAGCATCCTTGCTTAAGCTCCGTTCACCAGTGCCGCTCTATAGCGGCACCCGGGCAGCATCCTTGCGTAAGCCCCATTCACCAGTGCCGCTCCATAGCAGCACGCGGGCAACATCCTTGCGTAAGCCCCATTTACCAGTGCCACTCCATATCAGCACCCGGGCATCATCCTTGCATAATCCCCATTCAACAGTGTCGCTTCATAGCTGCACCCTGAGCCTCCATCCTGGAGTAAGTCCCAGCACTATGGTCCACCTAATGCGTAAGCCCCTATTTGTTTCTCACAGACGCACCCTTCGTGACGTGATCATCAGGTCCTTGCAACCTCTTGTTTCTCACACCGAGCAAGACTCACGTGAGCTTTGAGTAAGCACTGACCCTGACCTCCAACTTTAGAGAACTTCGGGGACTTTGATCCATGTCAAGGCATGGTACGTAGGATGCCTCCATGAGGTTCAAGCCCACCACTCGGTCGTTTCTTCACGTCAGGTTCCACCTCATCCAGCATGACGTTAAACTGTATACCTAAACTACGTGGACATTGATCCATGTCAAGGCATGGTATGTAGGAAGCCTCACGAGGTTCAAGACCACCACCAGTGGACCCCCTGGGTTCACCTTCACGTTGGTTCACCGACGAGGCACCACTGAACTACATGTTCTTTGATCCATTTCAAGGCATGGTATGTAGGAAGCATCCACGAGGTTCAAGCCCACCACCCTTCGTTTATTCACGTCATGGTTCACCCTCGTCCCACATGACGTTAAACTGTATTCCGGTCCAGTGGTAAGCCGTTGTGACCATCCTGAACTACAAGGACTTTGATATGAGCGAAGGTATGGTACGTAGGAAGCCTCCACGAGGTTCAAGCCCACCACCAGTGGACCCCCCCGGGTTCACCTTCACGTCGGTTCACCGACGAAACCCTACCGAACTACGTGGTCATTGATCCGTGCAAAGGCATGGTACGTAGGAAGCCTCCATGAGGTTCAAAACCACCACCTGTTGGTAACTACGACCTCATTCACATCGGTTCACCAGCACCTGGGGCAGCCTAGAGTGTAAGCCCCACACCATCTGGACCAAGGTCCTTCTCCACGTCAGTTATCCAACACGCCCCTGTCCCGCATGACGTTAAACAACATCCGAGTCCAGCGGTAAGCCGTTGTGACCTCAAATGAACAAGTGGTCTTTGATCCATGTCAAGGCATGGTAAATAGAAAACCTCCACGAGGTTTAAGCCCACTTGGACCCCTGGTCCCTTCACGTCGGCCTCCCGGCGTCCAATTTGAACTATGTGGACTTTGATCCGTGCTAAGGCATGGTATGTAGGAAACCTCCATGAGGTTAAAGCCCACCTGGAACCCTGGTCCTTTTTCACGTCGGCCTTCCGGCATCCAACCTGGACTACGTGGACTTTGATCCGTGCTAAGGCATGGTACGTAGGAAACCTCCACGAGGTTCAAGCCCATCTGGACCCCTAGTCCCTTCACGTCGGCCTCCCGGCATCCAATTTGAACTACGTGGCCTTTGATCCGTGCTAAGGCATGATATGTAGAAAGCCTCCATGAGGTTCAAGCCCACATGGACCCCGGGTCCCTTCACGTCAGTTCACCGACCCCATATCCTTGGGCCGCCTCAGAGTGTAAGCCCCATTCCATCCCGAACTATGAAGACTTTTATTCCATACGACTGGGATATGTAGGAAGCCTCCATGAGGCTCAAGCTCATCACTCATGTCTCATACTGATCTCTCCCTCGAGCCTATGTGTCTTGGGAGGGTCATGCCTCAATCCCAGAAGTCCCACTTCTTCAAGGTCCCATTCATGCGTCCATCCTCATGGGCCTCCTCCTCAAGTGTCTCACCGTATCATCGAACTACGCAGACTTTGATTCCCTGCCACCGGGATATGTAGGAAGTCTATTCGAGGCTCAAGCCCATCACCAACGTCATCTCCATGACAACCTCATTTCATTCCCCCTACACTCCATGAAATCCTCCACCATCCATCCTGATTCCTACGTGCGCCACCACATCCTAGTAGGATCATGTCATCCACCATCCTCGCTGCTCCTAGCAGTACCTGGGCCTCTATCCACGCGTAATCCTCAGCATGTCTCCAGGTCATTGTCTTCTATGTATACCCCGATTCATCACCCCTTTGAACTACATGGGTTTTGATCCCTATTTTCTACTTATGGTACGTAGGAAACCTCCATGAGCTTAAATCCTAGACAATGGTAAACCATGGTGTCCCCCATCCTGGGGTGCACACTCCCTGATCCGCCCTCAGTAGTGTTCAGATCAGCATTTGCGGTGTGAAACTCCCTTCCTTGGGGCACACCACCTCAGATCCATCCTCATTGGGCGTTCTTATCCATCCGTCTTCCATGTATTCCCTCCATGGGATATACCAATCTGATCTGTCTCTACGGGACATTCTGATCACTCTTATTCTATCTCCGCAAGACATTCAACTCGAGGCCTACCTCGTGATAATCATGAGATTCCTGAGGAAAACCTCGGATGACATGACTTTGGCGTAACTATCTTCGCAAGACGTTAAACATGTTTCATACCCTGTGTTAAACATGGGAAGCTGAGGAAAACCTTAGATGTATGCCTATGGAATATGATTTCCCACATTCGACGTGGGATGCCTTGGGTTCCACACCCTTGAGATGCCCTCTTATGGGGAAGAATACAGGTTCCTCTATGTCCATGCACCCAGAGATGCCCCGACATGCCTGACATTTTCCGCCTACTCCAATCGAAGGTTTCTACCATGCTAGGACACCATGGAATGTCCTAATAGAAGTAGTGTAATTAACCAGTGTCCATGAAGATATGGCACCGGGAATGTGATTCACGAACCATGACTTAAATCTATGAGGGAGACCCGGAATAGGTGACGAGTTCCAAGGAGGAATCCACGGAAGGAAGAACCGACATCCCATCATCCTGTTTCGATCAAGGAGAAAATTTCCCTGAACAAGGAGCGAATGACACCTGCCTTTGGAAAGAGGGAATGTGGGGAAACAGGTGCGCGTCCTCACAGACGGATGCACACGCCCCTATGAAAGTGTCGGAAACATATAGAGAGAGTAGGGATGAGGTTGGACGAACTACAAAGGATTTTAGGGAAGAGGAAGTGGGATCTTGGGTGGGGTTATATAGGAAAGGAGAAGGAATTCATTATTATTTAGGTTTGGGACACCACACATTAAACTAATCAAAACCACAAACCAGACCATGGTTTTTGCTCATGGTTTTTTCCAAAGGGGAGTGGAAAAAAATATTTTATAAGGATAATCAACGAAATTATTAAAATAGTAGGGTTACTTATGTGGAGGTGAGTCACACTCTCAAGGAAATCAATTTAAAAAGATAAAATGTTTTTAATGTTTTGGAGGGTCCACTAAGGATTTGTAAAATAAATAAAATAAACCAAAAATCACATTATTTTAATGGTATAACATATAATGGCCTAACATAGTGTTTATATTATTTTATTACATCACTATTTTGTTATTATGCTATCATAAAACATAATATATAATAAAACAGTATTTAATTTTTACCCAAAAATTCGACTATCTTAGAAAATTATGAAAAATTAAATGTTGGATACTTTTTACATCCTGATTCTAAAAATAATATTCAAATTATCTAAATAATTATCTAAATATGTGAATTTTAACTTTTAAAATAAAAAGGACATTTATCGAAAATTCATGGGTTTTAACAAAAACAACTTTCAAACCTTGCAAAAAATTACAATTGTACTCATATAAATTATGTGATCATTTATACATAATAAAAAGTAATTTAATAATAATAATATTTTATTAAAACATTATTTAATTATAAAATCCATTAATTTATCAAAATAGTTTCTTTAGTTGAATGTTAACTAAAAATACTATTCATGCTTAAAAAACTATTTACAAAGTAAAAATAATAAAATAAATGTATATTATTTATTATATAAAAAAATAATGCACATAATCATTGTGATAAGGTCTTGTTACATATCCTCTTATAACACCTTCATACGACCGATGGGTAAGGTGGGAAATGGTGACATACTCTTGTGGTGGCTTAGATGACATCGCTCGCGTGGTAATCTCTATCAACTTCCACTTCTCCCATAGGTAGTCCAATTTGAGATTAACGTGTTGAAACTCAGCTTAGGTTTAGCCATGAGTGAATCACAATAAATACACCTCCTTTTTGAGACCTATAAAATGGGCTTCATACAAGGGAAGTCTATTAGATGAGGCCATCACTTCCTTTTTCTAAGTAAATTGGTTTTGTTAAATCCCTATATTTATAATAATCATGCGATCACTATTCAATGACTATTTTAGATTTGGTCACAATTGAAAATAGTATTTTAAAAAACCAAAAACATAAAACCAAAGAAGTGAATATTTTATATAACCAATTTACATAATAAAATATTTTATCAGATCAAGAGGAATTTTCATTAATGAATGTTTGAGTCATCACAATCTTCCCCCCTTATGAAATTTCACCGTATAAATTTCATTTTACCACACTAAAATTGATGTGGGTAAATTTTATTCTTCACTTCCTCTGATTCTAACATCACTTTTTCAAACATGTGGTTGTGCCACAACACCTTGAAGAGATGCATTGTCTAATTTTCTAGTAATTTTTCTCTAAGATATAATATCTTCACTGGTTTCTCATCGTAAGAAAGATTATCCTCTCACTATAATACCTCTGAAGAGAGTTCATGTGAAGGGTCTGGTATGTACTTCCATAAGAGGGATACATAAAAGAAATCATGTACTTTGGCCTTGGTTGGTGGAAGTTCTAGTCAATAGGTGACATCCACGACACGATCAAGAATCTTTAAGGGGCCGATGTACCTAGGACTTATCTTAACTTTATTTTCAAACCTCATGAACTTCTTCCACAGAGATATGTGTAGAAATACCATGTCTCCAACATTTAACTCAAGGTATCATCGACGGTTATATTTATAACTCTTCTATCTACTATGGGATTCCTTGATATGCTACTGAATGGTTTCCACCTTCTCCAGCATTTATTCGACAACTTCATGTCCTGTAAGATTACACTAACCAATTTTATCCCAACACACCGGTGTTCTGCACCTTTTCCCAGAAATGTCTTCATATGGTGCCATTTGGATGCTCAAGAGGAAACTGTTATTGTTGGAGAATTCATCCAGGGGAAGATGTTGGTACCATCCTCTTTTGATGTCCATAGAACATGATATTAACATATCTTCCAGTGTCTAAATAGTTCATTTAGTTTGGCCATCAGTTTTAGGATAACAAGCTGTACTGAAGTTCAATTCATAGAATAGAACATGTTGGATACTTTTCCAGAACATCGAGGCGGATCTCAGATCACGACTAGATACAATAGATAGTGGTACTACATGTAGCCTTGCAACTTATTTGATGTAAATACATGCAAGTTGATCCAATAAGAAGTCCTCTAAAATTTTGATAAAGTGATCTGTCTTCGAAAGGCGATTCACAATGACCCATATAACATTGTTTCCTCTATATGTCCTTATATTTCCAGTGACTAAGTCCATGGTAATGTTGTCCCACTTCCATATTGGTATGGGCAGTGGTTGCATCATCCCTTTAGTATTCTGTCTCTCAACCTTTACTTGCTGACATACTAGGCACTTTAATGTATATTTAACAATCTCCCTTTTCATATTGTCCCACCAAAAGTTTTCTAAGAGATCTCGATGCATCTTGGTGCTACCAGGGTGAATAGAGAAGGTTGATCTATGTGCGTCATTCATAAGCTCCTTCTTTATCTCTGGATCAGATGGTACACATAATTGTGACCCAAATATCAAAATTCAATCATTGTCAACCACAAAATCTATGGATTTCCAATTTCTGATAGCTTCCACCATTTTTTCTGAATTTCCACATCCTTTCATTGAGCATCATTTATTTTCTCTTTGAGGGATGATTGAGAAATCATTTAAGAAATGATTGGTGATATTCCCCTCTTAATGATTTCCATGTATATCCTCTGAAAATCTAAGAATATTGGATCCTTTTTAATTCTCATCTTTGAAAATGATGCATGATCATTTCTATTTAGAGCATCTGCCACTTTGTTTTCCTTATCGGGAAGTTAGGGGATTGATAAGTCATAATCCATGATGAGTTATATCCATCTTCATTGGAACATATTAATATCTTTTTGTTTGAATATAAATTTTAGGCTCTTGTGATCAATATATATCACACACTTCCTGCCATATAGATAATGCCGCTAGATTTTCAATGCAAAGACCACAATCGTCGGCTCTAGATCATGAATGGGATAGTTTTGATCATGTATTTTTAGATTCCTTGAGGTGTAGGCTATCACTTTTCTATTCTACATCAACACAAATCCCATTCCCTTCTTTAAAGCATCACTAAATACCACAAAAAGTTATACACTTGTGGGTAATGTGAGCACAGACACAGTGACAAGCCTCCTTTTGAACTCCTTGAAGCTCTCATCTCATTCCTCACTCCAAGAAAACTTTACTCCCTTCCGAGTTATCTTGGTAAGTGGGTTGGAAAATTTTGAGAAATTTCTCACAAATCAGCAATAATACCATGTTAACCCCAAGAAGCTACTAATATATGTTACCAATGTTGGACTCATCCATCCCTCAATTGCAATTTTCTTGGAGGGATCCATAGTTATCCCATTTATTATGATGATATAACCCAAGAATGAGACATCCTTTAACCAAAACTCACACATGTTGTACATTGCATAGAGCTTATCCTTTCACAAGGTCTCAAGTACAGTTCACATATGCTCCTCATGATCCTCCTTGGTTTTGGGGAATATTAGAATACCATCTCAAAAGACTACCATATATTTTTCATGGTAATATCTAAAGACTCTATTCATAAAGTCCACTAATATTGTTAGAGAATTACTGAGTCCTAAAGTCATTACTATGAATTCATAGTGCCAGTATCTTGTACGAGAATCAGTCTTGGGGATATCTTCCTTCTTCACCATTACTTGATAATATCCCGACTACAAATACATCATAGAGAAGTATTGTGCTCTATGAAGCTGTTTGAACTAGTCATAAATTCGAGAAATATGATACTTGTTCTTTATCTTTATTTCTAATCTAATGATAATAGATACAAAGCCACATTAACCCATCATTCTTCTTGTCAAAGAGGACTGGTGCACCCTAGGGTGAAGCACTTGGGCGTATAAACCCTTTATCCAGATTCTCCTGTAGTTGTTTCTTTAGATCCTCAACCTCTACAACATCCATTATATACCTGGTATTGGATATTGGTAATGCCCCATGTATAAGGTCAATTGAGAATTAAACATCTCTTCTAATAGGAAGACCAAAAAATTCCTCAGGAAACACTTCAGTGAACTCCCTCATAGTAGGAATATCTTCAATGATGGTTGCCACATCAGACTCAATCATCTATGATAGATATGCATGTTCATAGGGAAGTAATATCCACACTTGAGATGATGGTGCTAAAAAAGATTCATCTTCCTCCTTTCACTTGGATAGAATCGGGGGTCTATTCTCCATATGGAGAGTAAATTCCCTCTCTCGAAAATTTATGTTGGATCTATATAAGGAAATCCAATTCATGATAAGAATTGCATCAAATTCCCCATGAGGGAGTATGGAGAGGTTTTACAGGAAGTTCAATCCACAAATTATGACAGAGGAGGAGTTATATTTATGGGATGCAATGATTTATCCGTTTGCTGTACTCACCGACATCTTCCCTTCTATGATTTTTGGTGGTGTTGGGATTGTTCTACTAAACTTTTGAGATATAAAAGAATGCATAGAACCAAAATAAAAAAGTACGTTTGTTATTCATGAATAAATAACTAGCATAACTATCACCACATCATTTTCGAGGTTCACTTTGGAAATAGTGATGGAAAAATCTCTCCCTTGTTGCCTTAGAGGTTGTTTATTGCCTCCAAAAACCCTTGGCTTAGGGAAATGATTTGCAAGATGACATAATTCTTTACAGATGAAGAAATAAACAATGCTTTGAGAGTTGAACTGAGCGTTCCTCTAATTTTTCCAAGCCATGGGTTTTTATTTTTGGTAATTAATAGCTAGGTTCCCTTTTCTTCCACACCTAATTCATTTCCTCATCCCCTTCAAGAAATTTTTGAGGGGCTTCTTTAAACACATTTGGAAAGTGGGGTGATGGATTTTCTTAGCAACATTGGATTTATCCATCAGACCACTAGAATTGAATTCCACCTTATGTGTCTTTTCCCCATGATACCGATGAGATTCTCTGATCTCCATTTCGACAATGAGGGCACATCATACAATTTCCTTATAGCTTTCGAAGTCACAGATTTCAAGGGAATTTAGTAGTTTAGGTTTCTTCCCACCAAAGATGTGGTCAGCCTTTCATTCGGGGGTAACGACAAAGTCGGAGGTGTATCGTGCAAGCCTTGTGAAGTTTTCCTCGTACTCTCCAATGGATTTTCTATCTTTTTCTTTGAGGTCAAGGAAGTCCCTTTCATTCTTTTTCCAGAGGGTGCACGTAAAATATTTATCGAAAAGAATCTTCCAGAAATCCTTCCATTCCAATGCCTTAATATCCTCCACATGATTCATATTGTTGATCAATGTAATCCATTGATTAGATTCATCCCTCAAACGATAAGCAGCCAGAAGAACCATCTCTTGTTTGGAACATAGAAGGATGGATAAGATCTTTTCAATGGAGTTGATCAATTGTTCAGTGATAGAGGGATCAGATAATCCATTAAATGTAGGAGGCCTTTGTCTCATGAAGCTCTCGATTGTGGCTTGTTCTTTCCTGGGGGGGGGGGGGGTTGTTCGTTTCTCTAGACCAATTTTTTTATTCAAATATTGAGTTTGATGATAGATTATAGTGACAAAGTTCACAATTCTACTCCCATTGGATTGGGTATCTCATTAGAAGAGTCATCACATTGTTCTTCACATTAGTTGTTAGCCCACATCCTCTTATTACCGGCCATTGGATTGAATAAAGGAAAGTTACGGGTAACACATAATGAGTAATCGATGGAAAAAATAGATGACTTATAAATAGATTTTATTTCTTTAACATATAAATCTATATGCATTAGTCTATGTTATCCATGATCTACTTTCTAACATATATTCTTAGGGGAATTTTTTTAATTTCCTTAATAATGGTTTAAACTAAGATTTTGAATTTACCCAATATATACCATGGGAGTGTTATAACCAAGAGTGAAACAAGTCCCATTGTCATGTACCAAGATACCCTGGGTCAAGCTCAAAACTCCTTGTCCTAGTTTTCACTCCTAGGTACATATGTGCCAGAGCTGCCTCTACATGGTCGTATCCAAGAAGGGATTTATTTTCTTGATAAACCACTTACTCAATACTCACCAAAATTTAGGTATGTTTTTATTATACTTAGTCTTATCTCTAAGGCTTCACTAGAGTTTTCTAATCCTAATCCAAAATATAACTAAACCTATCCTCTGATACCAACTATAACAACCCTGTGTTTTATTATACACTTAACATAAATTATTACATAAAACCTTCACTTGAACCAACATAAAATATATATAGGTCTAGTGTATTTGGGTTTTAGGAACATTACATAAAAAATTAAAATATAAAACACAACATATTATTGAAAACTTAATTTACATGACCACTACATTCTCTCGTACTTAGCCTTGAATGGTATAACCTAAGGAAACACATAAGAAAGGGGTGAGATATAATGCCCATTAAGGGAGTAAACCAAGCATAACATGAAGAATACAATACATTTTAGACAATAGGCATATCAATGGATCATAAAATAACATTAACCTAAATTCATGATATAGCATGATTACCATAACATGGAAATGTGGCAACAACACTTAACATATAATTAGCATGAGCCAAGGCTCATTGCACATAAAGCTAGAGTAAACCCTCATTGCACATGAAGCACGAGAAAACCATCATTACACATGAATTATAATGATTAAAAACCCATTTCACATGACATATCATGATACTACACTTTAGTCAATGCATTGGAGGGCTATTAGGGCACACATTTCTTAAACATTTCATTTCATGCATAAGTGTGCCACATGAATCATACAACATGGAATAAAAAACCATAATTTATTCCACAATAAAGGGATGTGGAATAAATACATGAATCATTATAATCAATAAGTGAATGTGCATAAAGGTCAATAAATTTGATAGGGAAATGGGCATGGTATTCACTACACTATGACATTGGCTTGGAAAATCGGTGGAATTTCAGCAGTGTAATAGTGTGATGTAAGAATTCATAAAAAATTATCGATGAGAGAGATAGGAGAATATCATCATATAAAAATTAATTGGAAAGTAAGGGGGTTATATAGATACATTTCCCAACATAGGTAATGGATTTTAGATTCATAATGCAAAATAATTGTTTGAACGTAAATGAGGAGAGAGAAATTCCTTACAGAATTTCGGCATGGTAACGGGTATACAAGGAAGGCGCCGATGAGAGAGTAAGGGGTCCCTCATCATTTAAAAATAAAGAGGAAAGTATATGGGAGGTTTAAAATTATTCCCCAACATTTATAATTGAAAATAAAATGGCATAACAATTCTATGAAACATGGATAAATTGAGGAAGGAAGGAATCCCTTATTTGGAAATCTGATCCCAAAGGATTGGGAGGGGCTTGAGAGAGGCTTCTTGGGATCCTGGGTCACCTTGGGAGTATTATAGGGAGAATAAGGATGAGGTTGCACAAACTCCAAAGGCTTTGAGTGAAGAGAAAGTGGGAGCTTGGTGGGTTTATATAGGAAAGGAGAGGGAATTCTTTATTATTTAGGTTTGGGACACCACACATTAAACTAATCAAACCCACAAAAGACCATGGTTTTGCCAATAGTTTTTTCCAAAGAGGAGTGGAAAAAATATTTTATAAGTCCAATGTACGAAAATTTTAAAATAATAGGGTTTCTTATGTGGAGGTGTGTCACACTCTCAGGGAAATCAATTTAAAAAGATAAAATATTTTACATGTCTTGGAGGGACCACTACAACTTTGTAAAATAAATCAAATAAACCTCAAAAACATTCTTTTAATGGTAAAACATATAATTTTCTAACATTATGTTTATAATATTTTATTACCTCACTATTGGGTCATTATGATGTCATAAAATAGATTATATAATTAAACGGTATTTAAGTTTTCCCCAAAAATTCGACTGACTCAAAAAATTATGAAAAATTCACTATTGGTAATTTTGAAGTCATATTCCAAAAATAATATTCATTTTATATAAATAATTTTCTAAATATATGAATTTTCACTTATAGAATAAAAAACCGCCATTTGTCGAAAATTCATGGGTTTCAACAAAAACAACTTTCAAACGTTAATAAAAATTATAAATATATTCATAAAAATTATAAGATCATTTATACATAATAAAAATTAATTTAATAATAATAATATTTTGTTAAAATAATATTTAAATCAAAAATACATTAATTTATCAAAATAGATTCCTCATTTGAATGTTTACTAAAAATAGTATTTGTGCTTAAAAATAAACTATTTTCAAAGTAACAATAATAAAATGAATGTATATTGTTTATTATATGAAAAAATAATGCACATAATCATAGTGCTATTGTCTTGTTACATAACCCCTTATAACACATGCATACGACCTAAGGGTAAGGTTTGTGATGGTGACAAACTCTTGGGGTGGCTTGGATAACATCACTCAGGTGGTAATATCAATCAAATTCCACTTATCTTGTAGGCATTTCCATTTGAGCTTAACATGTTGAAGCTTGGCATGAGCTTGGTTAGGAAAGAATCCCAATGTTTCCACCTCTATTCCATGCTCCGACAAATGGGCTTCATACAGGGAAAGTATTCTGGATGAGGCCATCACTTCCTTTGTCTGAGTAAATTGGATTTGTTAAAGCTCTGTATTTATACTAATCATATGATCATTGTCTAATGACTATATAATCAACAGTCATAATTATTAACGGAATTTTAAAAATCCAAAAACATAAAACCAAAGAAGTGCATATTTTATATAACCATTTTACATAATAATACATTTAATCAGATCAAGTGGAATTTTCATTAATTTAAGTTTGGGTCATTACTAGTAGATTCTATAAGATAATTGGATCATGCAACCATATCCATGATGAGGACTGAGAAGGATCTAATCATCTTAGAAATGTAAAGTATTGACATAGAAGTCCTAATTGAAGGATAGTCATTATTAATTTATCAAATGATTCCTCAACCATTTCTTCTAGATAAGTTAAAATATTATTAAAGAGATGATGTGGAAATAAAAAAGAAGGTGGAATCTATAAGAAAATGGAAATCCTTATATTTAAAAATAGATAAAGAAGGAGTTGTATGATTCAGATCATAAATATGTGTACCATAAAATCCTATGATATAGTTATATTTTTATTGATGCACATAGCTTGACCTTATCTATCCACCAAGGGAGCATAAATATGTATCTAGATCTCTGAGAGTAATATTAGTGGGAAAATTTGAATAAAGATATTGTGGAATATACATCAAGGTTCCTAGTATGATATAAAGTGATGGATAAAAATAAATAATCCATAGGGATTATTAAAAAATTACCCATACCTATATAGAAATGGGAATACAACACCCTGTACTTTTTCACAGGTCTTCTAAAGACATTAGGAGGAAATAATTCTACATAGGTTGAGATATATCATATTACAAAGACTGATCATTTTATTATAATTTGAGATTACTTCTAACCTGATCAACTTCCAAGGATAAAAATTTGAGAAGTGTAAAGGATTCATGGAACATCATTATTGATTGAATCTGACCGAGTTCGTATATTTTTGTATAAGTCCCAAAAAGTATCCCACATGATCTAAACACTAAATTGAATTTTAGTATAGCTTATCACCACCAAATTTATGGCCAATTTGAGTAGACTATCTAGACACCTAAAGACATATTGAGAGAATTATCGATGGACTTCAAAGGATGATGGGATAAATATATTCATTTGGTTGAGTTCTCATTATGTAATAGTCATCCCTAAAATAGAAAAATGCCTCTATATAATTCTATTTATAGTAAGAGATGTAGAACACTTTCTTGTTGGAATGAGTTTGGTGAATTCAAGAAGGAGGGACCTAAAATCTTTGAGTAAATGGTTTAAAAGGTCAATTCCATTTAGTAGCACATCAAGGAACCTTAGAGTAAAAAAAAATTGCTATGCTGATAAATTTCAAAGAGACATAGGGTTTGAGGTTATATTTAAAGTGTTCCTTTATATATCTCTATGAAAGAAGGTCATGATATTTCGGAAGAAGGTAAAGTTAAGTCCCAGGTCATCTTCCCATTTAAGAATCTTGATCTCATCATAGCTATGGCCTATCAACTATCAATCCCACAAAAATTTTATCAAGTTAATAATGTGTTCCATATATCCCTCTTGAATAAGAACAAACTAAATCCCAAAAATGTAGTAAATTTAGAGGTGGTAAAACTGAAAAATGATCTCTCTTATGAGGAGTAGGTAGTGAAGATCATAAAACATAGTGACAAAGTCCTATGAAACAAGACAAATCGCCTAGTCAAATTAACATGGGAAATCAATTAGTATGAATATGTGTCATGGGGACGAGAGAAAGAAATAATTTATATTTACCCTCACCTATTTTCATCCTAGTATGTAAAATTAAATTTTGAGGAAAATATTATTAATGGGGTAAGAATGTAATGACCAATAATTTTATCAATTTAGCTTCCCTTTTGAATATATAATTTTTTTATATTTATTAATAAAATTTTATATAATTCACATTCACCACATGATAAAACAAATATCATTCTATTTTATGAATTTAAACATTTCACTTAAAGAACTAATAAGTCCATAAGATATCAAAATATGACAATGGTATTATATATAGAAAATAAGATAACTAAAATATGAAAATTTGGATCTTCTTGATCCACATGAATAATCTCACTCGTGAACAACACTATATAAATGAATTAGAATATTAGTAATACAATATTAATCCTAAAAATTAAATCAATTATAATCAAAAGATAAAATAAGAGTGAAAGTAGAATAAATGAAATATGATAAATGTATAGAAATTAGGGAACCCATATGACCATTAAATATATGATCATTAGCATAGTAACCTAACCTATTGAAATTTAAAATAATATTTAGGTATCTTATATAATAAAAAAAGTTATATTTATATCATGATAAATGTAAATCAATGTTTTAGAATGATAAAATAAGTGTTTTAAGTTTCATAAAACACATATGTTTTATTTAAATTTTTATAAAATTTATAAAGATATAAAAGAAAATTTATTTTCCTAAAATGATTTTATAAATTAATATTATGTTTCCTTATAATTATTATATAATTCTATGATATGATAAGTATATTTTCAAAGGTTTGAAAAATTGATCATAATATTAAAATTGGTATTTTTTAAATAATTAGGGATTTTATTTTAAAATTAAATATCTATTATTTGAAATAATATTTTCAAAAAATATATTTCATTCTTGGAATCAAAATTTCATAAAATTGTTATGGTGATGTTTTGGTATTCTTCTAAAATAATAGAATTTTTGTGAATAGTGATAAATTCAAAAACTATGTATTTAACATTAAATGTTATATATATGATTTATTGAATATGGGGTGATATAAGGGCCAATTATTTCAAATTTATATGAGCCTTAGAATATATATAGTAAAAATATTCCTCACTATTTGTATTCTTGATCCTAAATAATAAACTAATGAATATAATTCTAAAAAACACTCATCTCATCCCCTTATAAATACCACCCCTTCTCCTCACATCATCTAGGAATTAAAAAATACTCAAACTAATACAAAATATCTTATCATATCCCCCCTATGTTATTATAATCCTTGGTACCATCAAAGACATATCCAAGGTCTCATAATTGCAAGCCCAATTGGATACATCCAAAGGAGAAGGTAATACCCCGAACCGAGTCATCTATTTTTTTCTTCCTCATCATCCCACATAAATATTACATTGAAAACGGAATAATAACTTTAGTATCATATATATTCTATAATATTATTATTTTATGGTAATATCTATCATCCACCCTCTTCTATACTCCTATTATTCTAAAAATTAAATCATCATTTCTATTATGGTGGTTCACCGCCCCCATGGAAAATGAGTTTTCATTTTCCTTTACCACCTTAATGAAAGGTTTAAATTTACTTATAATGTTTAAAAATGACCTAAAAATTTATATTATATTTTTTTAGTATTTTCAAATGAATATATAGTCATAATATTAAATAAAATGAAACTAGTTCATGATGGTCGGTAAAACCACCTAAATGGACTAACTATATAACATTAAATTTCAACTACTGGAATCATCCCTATGATGGGACAATATACATTTATACATGTTGATGAATAATTTAAATTCTTTTTTAGTAATACCATATGAAGATAACATCATTAATTATCCATTGTTGACCCAACCTTGGAATCATGAAACAAACACCCTCTGATTAGTAAAATTAAACAGTATATCTCACTATAATGGTTTTAAATGAACATAACATAATTACAGTAAATTGAAAATACCGGGAAAATATTTTAAATTAATTAATTTATTAATATATTTTTATTATTGGGTATGTTAAGTGAAAGTGAATATCGATTCTGGATATAAGGCACATGATCTTTTTAAGAAACCCTATTTTCTTTGGGATATAATTTCTCTCTCATTTACCCACTTTCTCTCTCTCTATTCTTATTATAATTTAATTCTTCTATAATATTTATATTTGTATGAAACATATATTCATAGTTAAATTAAATTTTACATGATGGGGATATATAATTTTTAATGGTTCACTTTACAATTTCATTTGAAAAGAAAACTTGATAAAAAGGAACTTCTTAATTTCTTACCCCTTTTCAAATAACACCCCATAAAATGTTTTAAAACATTACTGGTTTCTAAAATTTATCATTAAATTATAGAAAACCTATTTTTTAGTTCATTTCTAGTTTTTTTGGAAATTAATATTCTTTTATGCACCATTAAATATTCTTTACCCATTTCCCAAAAACCCCACTTAACTGGTATATTTCCAATGTTACGTATCAACCAGTTTACAAACCTTCACTTTAGTTGGATATATAATTTTCCTGACATATGATTATTTTGACCATTTATTTTGGAATAAAGTTATAATAACTTCCTTCATAGATGAATTTATGAAATTCAATCTGGTTATTCAATAATACTTGATTATGTAACCCAATTATTTCCTTGGGTATTTAATATGATTATGCTTTATATACATTTTCTATTTATTGATCATGTACTCATGAAATCATTATGATTGGTGTTCCCATATATCTCTAATGAATTGGGAAATGTTTATTTCTCATGGGATTATATGTATAGGATTAGGGAGGAAACATAGTCCATGATGGAACTCTGTCCAAAATGTGATGTTATTTGGTAAGTTAATGTCAACCTATGCTTATGTCATGTTCTATGTTGTTGTGACGTTCATATGTTTCCATTATATTATAATTCCATGTTCTTTATACTATACTCTCAAATTTGTATTCCTAACACTTTTCTTTTATGATATCATATTATGCATTTTGGCTAATATGATATATATCATTATCATACTTTTTTACTTTACTGAACTTTTTAGATCAACTCTTTCATATATATTCATCTGGATATCCTATGTCGTTTTAGGATATCAAAGAGATATAGGATCCCATTATGGAGAATAAAATAAATATGTGTTATTTTGATGTATTATAAACCCAGTTATTTAAATACAATAGGCCACTTGATATTTGGGTTGTGTTTGTTGGATATTTAGGTTAAAAATCATGTAATAATATGTGTAAAAGGCTTATATCATGATAAATCCACTAATTTGTTTTTCATTGTATAGGATTCCATAATTAAAGATCATATTATAACTTGTAATGAACTTATATTAATCCTTATTACTATGAAAAAAAATCTGAAGTCTTCATCTCCATTACATATAATGAATCATGTGTTGGACTTAGCGTCTAGATTTTCCCTTTTGTTAGAAAAAACAAGATCAGATGTGATAATTATAAAATATTTTAGGATATTAGAATCAATTAATTTATCAGTTAAGAATTAATTATGAAAACCCATCCTAATCTGTATAAATAAGATCATTTCAATTAGATAAGAAACAAAATTTAATTTTTTTTCCAAAAAAAATTTTAAAAAATAAAAGTACCTTCACATTTTCAAGTCTTAATCATCCAGTGTCTTCTTCATCAATTTTTTCACACCATTATATTTTGATATTCTAGGTAATATGTTTTTAAAATTATTTCCCACATTCCATTTAAATATCTAAAATTATTTGTTATTTTACTCACCATAATTATTCGACCTCAAGTATTTCATCTTTAAACCATTTTTTATTTTCCATTATAGTCATCCATCAAATGAAATTTCCAAATAATTAAGGCTTGTGATTTGAAAAGTAAAATCATGTCTAATGTGTGGTTTTATTCATGAATGTAACATATTAAAATGGGAATCCATGATAATATAACAAAGATTTTCCCCATATATCAGTATGTATAAAATTTTTCTTTTAAGACATGGGTATCCATACTTGGATTGAAAAAACTCCCATTTTAAATTTATAATGATACACTCTTCGCATAATCCAAAATCAAAATTTTTAGGATTTAATATAACTATATTAGCTAAAAATATGATTCCATTCTCACCCACATCACCAATATATTAATGATACAATTTTGTACCTTCAGTAAAACTATAAAACATTATTCGAATCTTACATAATATTCATCTATGATGGGCCATCATTAAATTTATTATACATAACCATGTAATATTGGGTGATTTTCTGTAATACATCAAAAAAATTACTTAAAATACCATATTATCTAGATAACCTACCAAAATAAAAAATTCCACCAATACTATATTTTTTTAACACCTTCAATTTGAAAAATTATATGTTATTTCTCTAGTAATCAATATCAAATTTCACTAAAATAATTATTAATTCATCATCAACTAGAAGATCCTTGAAAAAACATCTAGTTATATATTATTATACATCTCTCTCTATTTTAGAATGGAATGATTCTCCAAAATTAATAATTCTTGATTCTAGTAGACCATTTACACATGATTATAAAACCTTGTTATCATTATTAGTTATAGTACAGGTATTTGAATGGTATGAATTTAGCTTCCATTACTTGAAATATTTCTTTAGATATAAATTTTCCCATATTATTAGTATGCAGGAAAAAGACCAGCTGCTTTACATTAGTTTCTTTCTCTTGAACATCTTTTGTCTTTTTGACTTATCTATTAAGACGTTAATCATCCTCCCATTACATTTTATGTTACTCATATAGAAATTTTCACTTCCTTATTTATGAGATATTTATTCAAAATTAAATCATGGATATCATTAAATAACATGGTTGACATAATGTTTGAACTGCTTACCATAGTAACCATCATATCCCACAATTATTGAAATGATGATAAAAAATTAAATTCCACACACTCCGTATCTAAATTTAATGTTCATGGGATTACAATTTATTCTGATAACATTAAAATCATTCAAATTATAAGCTTAACTATTCCTTTAAATTATCTTCAGAATAAAGATTCTCTATATTAGTTTCACTGTGTTTCTATTGGTTGAATTATTGTATATTGTTAAGAGAGTATTCATAAGTTCAATAAAGGTTTCTATATACCAAATTTTAAAATTATCATTCTATAATAAAATAAATAAAACAACTTAAATTTCCTTCCAATTAACCTTATCCCATTCAATATTTAATAGTATATCTCTCTTGAATCTATATAATAGAAGATTCAGGTCTCTAAGATAAAGATATTACACAACATATATATTCAAAAAATGTAAATCCATTTCATTAAACCTTTAAAATATCATATTAATTTATTCAAAAACCACATCCACAGATCAAGACATTAGATTTAATAAACAACCACTAACAAAACATATATCAGCTCTATGATGAAGAATAATTATTTGATAAAAAAAATTCCAAACATACAGGACACCCTATTACATAAAATATAGAAATAAATAAAGGAAATATAGTGATACATGATAATGAAGTATCTGATAAAGAACCCTCACCATGCTCTGTATTGACCAAATCAATCACTGACAATTAAATAGATGAATGGTAGGATAAATGATGGAAACATACACCACATACCCTTCTAGAATATGATAAATTAATATAATTTGGGGTATACTATACATTAATGGAGAAACACTATAATTAACTTTGAGTGTAGTGAGAGAAACTCTCTAGGTATAAGTTACTCCTTAATCACGATTGAATAATATAAGATTCTTTGGTACAACCATCCCATATAGGGACCACTTATTTATAATAAAAACATTATCCCTCCATTCAATAAAAATTCAATATGTGGATTGAATATAAAAAATAAATTTCTTTATAATTGTTTACCATTACATCCATTTACATCAGTATACATTCTAATATTGCGGAGTATATAACTTTTTTATCTAGTTAATTTCTGCCATTGATTGGAAATTCAAGCACCACCAAAATAATATATATCATTTATTATCTAGTTGAAATAGTGAATCCAAAATTACTTTAATAAACAATACTTATACTGAACAATTGTCTCATCAATAAATTGATTTCCAACCATAATAGTTACATATACACCACAACATATCATAAGTCAATTTAAGTGATACAAATCACATGGCCTCACACAAACACATATCTTATCCCCTATCTATAACTCCTAACCCCTTATGATGCACTTATCCCAACATTCCCTAATCTATTTTTGGATAACCTACAAATATATATACATAAAAACACCTCTTAGGTGATAAAATTAGCTTTGGACCCCATTTTCCCTTTCTAGATATTAACACAATGAGTAAAGGAGCCACATAACCCTTAATTTGTTTATAAAGTGGGCAAAAAATAAAACTCTAATCTATTATATGAAACATTTATCACTATATAAATAGCCTTAATCAATTATATCACTAAATTAAAAATCCTCACAATTTCTATTCTTGTATTCCTATTCCAAAAACCCATACTCATACACGAAAAAGTAGCAAAATCACATAATAAACTGTAGAATATGTTAGGGACCACCTACCCTTAGCTGAACTATTGTTATTAATTGAAGATCCTTTCCTAATTCATCCTCAATTTATTGTTATCAAAATAATCATATTAATACATTTGATTTAAATATTTAGAGTAAAAAGTCACCATATGAGGCAAAACAACAACATTAAAAGGGAGTGTCCCCTTATCATTGACTATAAATACTGTAGAAACTTATAGTTCATGGATTTTACACTAAATAAAAATTATTAATATGGACGAAGATGATAGGGGTTTGAATTAAAAAATTCCACCCTTTATATTTTCCCCAACCAATAAAGAAGAAGATGTGATATTTATTAAACATACCATGAATTTTACCAAAATTTTATCAATGATATTCAATAATGTAGACCACCGAGTTTATGGTGGCCTCCACTAGGTACCTAGTAGCCTGCTAGTTGCCAGATTTTTTATACCAACTTTCTAATATAAAATATTGGGTCTTAGTCGACCCTATTGATTTCTCATTGGGAACATGGTGCCTTTAAAAAGGAACCAAATGGTGTCTACTTCACCACAGCAATGCCACTAACACCATTTTCTTCCATAAATCCATATTAAATTGATAAAAGTTTCCAAATTTAAAAATGAACCATATTTAAATATATAAAAAAATAAAAAAATTCAATAATGTGACCATAAATTTGGAATCATTACAATGACTGTATTAATATGGTTTATCAAAATTAACTATGTTATAAATCTAGGGGACAATAAAACTTACCACACTATACTCACTCCCTAGAGGAAGGCTTTATTGCCATTATTATGTTTTTCTTGAAATTTATTGGTGGTGGTTGTGATAGGTATGAATATATTGGGAATTTTATTAGGGAGTCCTATCAGTATAAGTTAGGTTAGGGGTTTTTAGGTTTTTATGGGTTTCCCTTTCCCTTATCTGTAGGTTTTATTTATATATTTTTCCGAGAGTTTATTTTTTGGTTTCTTTTATTCATTATTTATAGTATTTTTTCTTGAATTATAATTTGATTCCATTTTGATTATTTATAAGACCTATGATTCTACTATAAATAATTTATGACAACATATGCGCTTTTATTGTATCTTGGTTGTAAAACACAACAATATAATTACATTATTAATAATAAATATTACTATTAATATAAAACATTGTATAAAAATTCTCTTCACAAAATTAAAATGTAGTATAATGGGAAAATAAAAGTAATAAAATAACCTAACTATAATTTGAAATTTAGGCACGCGGTTGTCTCTTAGAATTATCACACTTGAGAAAAACATTATAAAAGTAAAAAAAGAATTAAAAATATAATTATCATTTTATAAATGAGGAATATAGAACCTTGAGAGGAATTGTAGTGAATTATGAATGAAGGAAGTAATATTTATTTATAAGAAGTATATATATCATATGAGTGTTGGAATATGAACTTGACTATTGGAAGAGAAATTGATCACTAGAACAGTAACCGATAATGGGGAATAATGAAATATTTAAAAATTAATACCTAACATGAATAAAATAAGTAACTATAAATATTATAATATAATTAAATGATTTATCAAATTATATAACTCATATTTTCTATAATAGTAAATGTTTTAAATACTTTGACCATATTTATTAAAAAATATTAATTTTATTTTATTATTTTAATAATATAAATTTATATTTTAGAAATTTATTTTGATAAAATGGACTTCATTTTTTAATTAATACATTTAAATTATCTTAGATATAATTTTTCATATTTTTCAAAATGAATTGAATTTTTTTATGAAAAGTAAAAATGTTGTGTATAATTTATGTTTTATGACATCATAATAATTTTAAAAAGACCCAATAATTTTTAAAATATATTCCCGATTTGAAATGGCATTAAAAAGTAAAATAATGAAATTAAAATTAATAAAATTATTTTCCAAAACTATCTTTGAGTTTCTAAAGTCTAAATTATATTTTATTCTAATAAAAAACTATTTTTAATTATTTACATAAAATTAAATATGAAAATGATACCATTCGGTTTTAGTAGTGTTTAAATGATAATAAAATATTTATTTTATAATCAGTTACTATTAATAGTCATAGGAACCTATATTATTCATAATAATGAAGAAAATAATAAATTAATCAATATTTTTTTCAATAACTCTTCTCTCATTAGCCCATGAATACCCTCCTACTAAAACCATTCCTCCAAACATCTACACTTATTCACCTGAATAATCATTGTCATATTATCCCTCCCAGCATTCCTCAACATGTTCTAAAGTCTTAATCTAACTAAAATACACCCCTGAGAAACCTTAAGGTGAATACCAAATGTGGTGTCTCTAAAAGAAAGGTAAGCCTCAAAAATATTTTGTAATAATTAAACATGATAAAGTGACAATGAAATTTAGTGGATATTCACTTTAAGGAAAAAATTTTTACTCTCCACCAAAAGCTCACATTCCATCCCAAACTCAATGATTAGGTAGGAACCTCCTCTAATAGATCTTAAAATGTTTTAAATTTTCATTAAAATTTGGAAAATATTTTTTAAAACATCATAAAGACCCTTCACCACGTTCCTCGATTGGACCTATGACATTTCATCAATATTAGGGGCCTCTGTTCAAAACATATCCATTGTCATCCAAATATTCTCATTAATTTGTCAGATAGGAATCCAAGATTTCTTCATTTAATAACTATCTTTAATATCTTATTCAATTTAATATGTGGTAGTTAAATTATCCATACATAATCTCCCAATAGTTGATTATTCTTATATAGAATGGAATGTTGAAAAAATTTATACTTTCGTATCATCAAGGATCCCCTTTTTACTCTTACATGAGTGTTTTAACAGTTAGTAAGTATCTATATACGAGGTCTTAAATCTGAAATTTCTTACACAGAGAATGGTTTAATAATCCTTATTTAGAAATATAATTTCTTATACCACTAATTGTTTATAAATACACACTGGTTGAATAAAATTAATGTTACGTAACCCATTTGCTGGGGTAGTTTTGTGTTAAAAAATATTAAAACAAACCCCAAAAATTATTATGTAACATTTTATATATCCTAATTATTGCAATCAAAAATGTAATCTAAAAATATCATTAATAATTGAAATTATTGAAACTGGGTACTCAATAAAAATTATATCATTATTTCTAAACAAATATGAAAAAATTATATTAAAATCAATTCTTCGAACATTGATCATTTGAAACACATAAATATATAATATTTTCCCAAATATAACTCACATTTTCTTTTGGTAAACAATTCAAAATACTTTAAAAATTCTTCATGTATCAGACAATATTGTGAACAAAAATGATTAAAATAGTTAAAAATTATTTTAAAAACACATAAAATAATTCCCCATAAATTTACCTCACAATAAAGAATCTCTTGTCTTTAAGTAATCAATAATAAAATTCCAAAAGATAAAATATAAGTTTAAAATGAATTATTGTTTCATAGTAGTAGTCAATTTAAATATAATCATCTCTATAGGAAATTAAATAATCAGATGAAAATTTAACATTCTATCAATTCAAAATAAACTAACTAAATCTAGTTTCCAATTGAAATAATAATAATCAAAGCTAAGATTAATGATAATAACTGAATGTCTTATTATTATTTTACATATTTCTTTCAAAAGTAAATTTTCAATATTATTGGAAATGTACACACACAATAATAAACCCCGTAATTACTCCCACACTTAATATTTAATAAATGAATTTGTTCTATAGTGATGGATTATAAAATCATTATCTATAATTCTCAAAGTTAATTACAACCTGAATCATCTTAAACTTTTACTAAGAAGTGAGATTAATCATCACCCAACACCACTATTTATTTATAGAGTCTACTAAGTGAACATAGAAAAATAGAGATAAGGAAAATATTTGTTCTAAAACTAAACCATATATCAAACCACTCCATACTCTAAGTGATAAACATACTAAGTTTTTTTCTCTAAAGGCCAATATACTTTTCCAATGAATTCATAAACACTCATATTTTTTTAGTAGCATTTTTCAATCAATATAGTTTGTGTATTATTCCTCAATAAAGGTTAATACATCATCATTTTTTAAATTTAAACACACACGATCATGGTTCAAATTTTATTCTTCATGAATTCTTAAAAATTAGAATTTAAAATATTGATTCTCCTAAAAAATTCTAGACACAATTTAATGTATGAAGCAAGATCCAAAATTTTTCTTAAAAACTAAATATTAAGACTATGACCTATAATATGACTACTTATGGAATTCCGTTATATATGAAAATAATGGATCACAAAAGAAAATGAAAGTTTGTATGTATGTTTTCAAAAAAAATTATATTTAAATATATAATTGGATTATTGAAAACTATCAATTTTAAAAAAAATAGTGTTATTTGGGTGGTAATTAAAATGATATAATGTATCATATTAATATAAAACACTACCCAAAAATTTTATTAAATATGTTACTCAATGATAATCCTAATTTGTTTATGTATTTATCATATTAATTAAAAAATAATTTCTTTTTTAGCATAAAACAGAAGCATGAAAAAGATGTTAAATGAATTAAAAAGAATGAATAGAGTAAATTAAAAAATTAAATAAACAATATATCATATAAATTTTAGAATAATATTCAATATAAAAAATATAAAAACAAGTTTGAAATAATTTCGCTATTCTAGAAGTAGATTCATATTTAATTTAATCTCAAGAAATTTGGTAACACAACAATTTTTAATAAGTGATAAGAGGATATATTCCATCACTGATAATGTACTCTCCCTAAAACTTATTTTGGGCCATTTATTCAAAATTTTATTTGGGAAAATATGTTAAATGAGTTTAAATATAAAAAAATATGAAAATTTTAATAGCGATTCATACGACATAGTTTCTTTCCTCTGAAATATATAGAAAACATGTTTTAGATCTTTATTTAAGTGTATAATATATTCTTTCTTCATTTAACTATAAATGAAAATCATACAAACCATAGTTTAAACAAAAAAATTAAAATTAAAAAAATAGAATATTTTATTTATAGTGTACGATA
This sequence comes from Viscum album, assembly GCA_963277665.1. Classification (NCBI taxonomy): domain Eukaryota; kingdom Viridiplantae; phylum Streptophyta; class Magnoliopsida; order Santalales; family Viscaceae; genus Viscum; species Viscum album. The sequence continues at coordinate 1,888,202,561 of OY728165.1, read as the reverse complement.
ACTTTAATAGGTCTCTCTTAGAGTGCATGGTTGTTGTCCATTTATTTAATATAATTTAAATCATGGAAAATAGTTTTTATAAATACTAAACATTATAAAAAATAAAATAAAATGAAAAAACTATAATATTAGGATACCCCCCAAGTGTGTCATATTTTGTATTATATAAATCTTGATGTGGTTTATCCTTGATTTTTTTAGGATTTGGTTTTCTTAGGAGGAATCACCAAAATTTATTTAAACTATATTTTTTATTAAAACTATGGTTTTAAATAACTTTTGAAAAATTGATTTATTCCCATATTGATAATGGAAAATATTCATGTAAAATAGGGGAGGGTAAATGCAGTATATGTTCTCTACCTATTCATCTTTACTTCGAATAACACCATCCTTTTTTCAAACATAAAGCTCAACCAGCTCCCCTTTCCTTTCAAAATTTACCCCTTCTTTTAGGGTATCTTCTTTCATTTGTTTATCCAATGAACTTCTCAATGGTGTTGATCCTACAAATTATGAAAAAGGTAGTTAGTTACATAACTAAAGTTGAGGAAGATTAAAAAATATTTATTTAAATTAATTTCAACTACCTATAATTATTCAATAAGAAACTTAAATTGATTTATTTCATATAGGATAGAACTAGGTATTTGAGGTCATAGGTATTCCTTTAATAATTCCTCAACTTCAAATAAATCATCACTATCTTCAATATAATAAGAAAATTTGCATTAATCTCTCAAATTTAAAACAGCTATAAAAATTAATTAAATATTTAATTCATTGTTAATAAAATTTGACAGAATTAACTCTATAAATGAATCAAATCCCATATTATGTTAAATTTCAATTAATTTTTTTCTCCTAGAAGGCTCATGGAAAGCTAAAATCATTAAGGGGAAGTAGTATGTCCTTGAAATTTTATTTTAAATAAACTCCCTTATTTGGTGTGTCATCCACTTCCACACTAACCAAATCTATGATTTCACCAGATGAATGCATAACTCTAAATTGTATTAAGATATCAAAATTTCATTATTAATATAATCTAATAAAAATAAATCTATGGTTGTATGTTCTCTAAATTTTACCTTAGTTTCATTATATTTTTTAATTAGGATATGCCATATAATGTTTTTAGTAAGAGATTATAGAAACTATAGTGCCTCTCAGTTATCTTAAAGGTGTTCCAATTTAGGTGTGTCATATTATTTAAACAAGGTCATAAACAATAGTGAAAATTATTCCTTTTTAAGAACATAAAATGTGTTTTCATCTTGAATAAAATAATTACAAAGACCCTATAAGACTTTGTTATCAATAAAATAATCACTAAAATACATGTTTCATCTTTAAAAATGACACAAAGTGTATAGGTAATTATTTTAAGATTTCAATCTCCACCTTCATTGTTTTTTTATAGTAAAAATTGGGTGAAAAATTATTCATTTTCTCTTTAGTCACGTCTAATTCAATTAAAAAAGAGCTAAATAATTTTGAATATTTATTATGTATACATGTAATTTGATATAACATTTCTAGTTTAAAAATATTTAATAAATAATAATTTAATTCATGTTCAACTCCATTAAATTTATTATGAATCAACTCTATATTATGCATTTCCCTTGGTATGAAGGTGGACAGTTAAGGTAGTGGGTAAACCGTTATGAATTTCTCAACTTATATTACCTCTTATTTGTAAATGGTGTAAGGTGTATCATCCAATGGATGTGGTAAGAAAATTTATTCTTGAAAACTAGAATGAAACTATATAAAATGTAAAGAAAATTCATCAATTTCATTATCCAAAGGCTCAAGTTAATTAGTTTTTATTTATTCATTGGTTTCAAAAATTAATTCTCTAAAAAAACTCCTAATAACCTATCCTATAAAATCAACAAATGTTATTTCAAAAATATTATACTATCTCTTATAAAGTAGGTATATCATATTCATCAAAATATATTTGCAATTGAAAAATAAAATAATTAATAAAGGAATATATTTAGTGGACTTAACACTCCAACAATGATAAAATACTCATAGTTAAAAAATCATTTCAATAAGAAAAATAGTTAATTGTATTTCAAAAATATAAGGATAATAGTGAGAAAATCTAAAATAAACCAGTGAAAAATTGGAAAAGTGAACAGTTGATGAGAATGATATTTTCATTGAAGTTATACATTTTTAATTTCATTTTTTTTATTTTTTTTTTGAAAAATAGTGTAAAGAAAAATTCTTATATTCTTGAACCTAGTGCCAAATTGGGGAAAATAATTTTTCATAAAACTCGTTTAATAAATATTATCAACTAAAATTCACCGTATTGGAACAACCAAGGTCAATATCAAGGGGTCTTTCTAACTCAGACTAAAATCCATTTTCAATTTATAATTTTGATTTAATAAATGACATACCAATTTGTGAATACATGTGGTTTTGAAATTAAAATCATAAAAAAACTAAAGCATAAGGTTAAACCATTAATATCTCTACTCAGTATATTTAATAATTTATCTCCAAGAATATTTTCAATAAAATAATCCATAATAATGAACCAAAAATTGATATGTTTAAATAAGTATAGGTTTTTCCTTTTTAATCGTAGAAGTTAATATCTTATTATGTAAGAAAAAATTAAAAATTCAGCAATCACATAATCTAGTATAACAAAATATACACTATGCTCACAACCAAAATAGACTGCTAAATATTTTAATCAGGAAATAAACTATGTATTCTATTAATATTTTGTTTTTACTAATAAAGCACATTCAATGTATCATAATATATTAATCATTTATATTATTATAGTTTAATAAAAGAGTAATAATTAAAAACATTTGAGACAATTTAAAGAATTAAAGGAAATTCCAATTGATATTGTTTTGTATACAATAAATCAGATTATATAAAAAATAGAGGAAAATTGGAAACCAAGGAAAGAGGTCTCTAATGATCAATCGATATTATTTGTATTCAACACTTTAGAACTAAAAAAATGGCCATAGATATTGTTTGTATTCAATAATTTGGAATATATCGAAAAGAGAGTAAAATTGGAAACCTAGAAAGGATATCACTAAGGATTAATCAAGGTTCAATTCAAATTAGTATCAAATCATTAGGGTTAAATTGTTCCAAACCTCCATTTTAGATACTTTTCTTAGACCAATTAGAAAATTTATTTTCTTTGAATGATTCCCCTAAAATTCTGGATATCAAATATAGAATATTCAATAAATAATGCAGATTACCCCTAAATTATCACATTCTTCCTCTTTTATATCTACTCAAATATCTCACTCATTCCCACTAAAATATTTGAATTCCAACTCTTCTATTAGATATTTTATGGTTTCAGTTCCACATTAAGTCTTAGAAAAATATGTTGCAACGGTGCAAAAACCCTTAACCATTTTATTATGATATACATCTGTCATGCCATAAATATTAGGTCCCTCTAGTTGGAACTTGGTTATCAACATCATAAGATCCTCACTGGTTCATCATATAGGCATCCTTAACTTTTTAGTTTAATCTTTAGCTTGACTTCCTCCTTTAATTTCATACACAGTAGTTAAATTATCCATAAATAGTCACCCAAAATTAGAATATTATTACGTAACTCGATGAGTATAAAAAAATATTCTTCCAGATCATAGAGGTTGAATTTTTTACCTTTACACATGTATCTAAATACTAATAAATTACTCATATATGAGGTCTCCCTATTGAAAGTTCTTATATAGGTACTAGTTGATTTATCCTTAGATAGAGATATAATTCCTCAATCAACTGAGGTTTATTACATATAGAGTGGTTGAAGGGAATTAATATTACATAGATTTTTTATTGATTTGGTGTAATCTTACTTAACTATAAAAAATGCCCCAAATTTTTGGATTTAATATAAATTCATAAAATATAATTCAAACATAAAATGTTTCTAAAAATATCATCAATAATTTAAATTATTCATACCTAATATTAAATAAAATCAAAAACATGGACTCCATAATATTGTTCATTGATTATATTAAAATAAAATATCATAAAATTTATCAATTAAAACAAAAAATATATATAATATTTTCAAAAAATACCTTAATTTCTCATTTGATCCACAATTCTCAATATTAAAGAAAATAATTAATTATAATCCTAATTTTTAAATAAAAATTATTAAAATGGGTAAAAATAATTTGTGTAAAACTTACTTAAATAGAGCCACATCACCAAGTATCATTTTAAAAACATGTAAATAGTAGTATAATCCTACTCTAAAGTATTCATGAAATCTATATATTTATTATGTTCTTTTTTGAAGAACTCTTAAAAACATCACCCACACCATGTTAGGTTTATACCACATATGTGTGAAATGAATTTTCCATTACAAATTTCTATTTTGGTTTTAAAAATGTATTTAGTGTATAATTATAATATTGAATGTAAGATTATTTTTGTTCTATAATTTTAAAATGATAAAATAGTAATAATATTATTGATATTAGAAATAAACCTTAATAGTAAATTTAATCATATAGAAATAAGCTTACCAAGAAATGTTTCTTAAATTTCAATATTTTTGGACAATTTATTACACATGGAACATATATAATACTATAATTATATAAATATAAATACCATTCCACTTTAAGATATTTGAGTTCTATTTTTTAAATTCCCCTGACAATAAGTTTTATACCAAAGTGATATTGGAATCACATATTGAACAACTCTAAATAGATAGTGTGGGAAAATTCATCTCTTAATTGAATGGAATATGATAATAAATGGGTTATAACATATGTAATTAAATGGTATGATTCAACTATCTCAGAGGTTAGAGGATCATCGAAGAGAGTCATCACTTGAGGTAAGGATTTATCTTCGCAATCCATATTCATTAAATGTATTATTTTTCTATTAACTATATTCTCTTCTATATATTATCACCAAAATATTTAAATTTATTACTTAATTTATTTCCAAAATTTTTGAGGTATTCTTTCCTCATTACCTCTCTTATTGATTCAAGGGTTTTCTCCTACTTATTTTTCATTTATTAGGATTATATTCTCTATCACACACTATCCATCCCTATTGACATTATCTTATTTCACCATGTCTAAATTGATTATCTCATTATTGAATTTTATATCTTCTTTACTATTATTGTTAAATTTGATATATATCATTCGATCTATATTTTTTGAACACCATTCATTTTATAATTTAGTTTGATGGGTGTTTACCTAGAAAGTTATACTAATAATTTGAATTGGAAAATATTAAGAATCTATATTCCCATTATTTGAATATATATAATTATTGATCTATGTTTATGGTTATACAAAGAAAATTTTGAATTAAATTGTTTTCGCATTTTTTAATTTCATATTATTAATACATTATATATAGTAAGTAATACTTTGGGGTCAGAATTATATAGTCCCTCAATGAACCGGTATATCTCATGAGATAAACTAGATTTAGTATTTGGTGTATACCTACCCATTTATACATGTCGTCATTGTGGAGGCCTTAAAGGTATTGTTTGTATGTCTAGAATTATGCATTTCATCACAATGTGATTATTTTTTCCTATATTTGTTATCATTTGATTCCATTGTTATATCATAAATAGATATATTATAACCATATTGTTTATTATATAAAAATATTTGATTATTTATTCCTACAATATTATGTTTTTATTTTTGATATTATAATGGAATATGTTGTATTATGTTCTTTAACAAGCATCTAAGCTCACCCTTTTTTATTTTTACATCATTTCCCTAGAAAACTATGAATATTTCCATTAATGATCTTAGGATAATCAAAGTTGGAATAATAATAATTTTTATGATTTAGTGATAGTTCCCATGTAATATATTAATGTTGTATATATCCAGACTCCTAAGACTACTAAACCTCATATCCTATATATTTAGATCAATGAATTTTTTAAGTTATAATAAATATACATTTGTTAAGGGTTATTAATGTTTGGGTTGTTATAGTGGATACCAGTGCATGCTTAGTAGAAACCTTAGGATCTATGGTTAGAAGAACATATTTATAGTATATAATCACGTGAAGAACACCTAGGGAATTATTTAAACCTATCTAAAATGGATGGAAAACTATATAAGCATTTAATATAAATGAATATGAATTATATACTATGATTTATAACTCCATATTTTAATCATGATTTAATTAAGTATATTCACTTATCTAAAAATGGATCATAATTAACAGAAAAAAGTTGCTTTAACACCCATAATCAATGTATGGATTTCCATCCCAAACAGTCCAATGAATTCAGAATTGGTGTTGAGTGGATTGTTACTATATTATGGATGTTGGATCATGTTATGACATGTAAATATAACTTTATGGAATGAATTATTTCCCCTCAAAAGGGTGTAACAATGTCAAATCATTTTATATGGAAGAAGTCCCCATGATTTTATAGAATAAAAAATCCATTAGTGGGAATGACACAAATAATGAATCTAGAAAGGATTTTTCATGCATTAAGAAATAGTGAAAGGTATAAGGTTATAATGGATATATATCATCTAAGGGGATATGTTTATCAATATAAATTTTGCTTACATGGTTACGTTTACATGGTTGCAAATACATACTATAAACTATATAAATAATCATTAAAGAAATATTAATCAATCCTATTATGTTTTAAAGTTAATACTTCAATGGGAATTATTCCACCAATCATTTTCCTCATATGAGGATAGAGTGAAAAGTGATATCAAGACTCGGAAAGAGTTCTAAAATTATTATATTTTCAAATGAAAACTAGTGAATAAGAGAATATTTGACAAAATAAATTTGAAAAATAAGTAGAAGGGAATGGTTTAATTTAAAAAATGTAATATTTATGGAATGAAAATCTTTAGAACATGATTAGAGGGCTTGGTATTTTTTCACAGGTGTATATGTAATGTCTGTCAAGATCATGAGTAAGAAGGAAATAGAGAATGTATTAATGTTAAATTTGTTAAATAAAAGGACAGGGGCACTATTCTAATTAATTACCTAATTTTCAAGGGAATATAACTCAAAATAAAACAAGGTATCATTGTAGGGATTATAAAATTACTACGGCTGGATTTTAGTTTCTAAATGATGTGATATAACCTATTATATTATAAAATCAATGTTATCTAAAACATTATTTGATTTTAATTATACATAATATCATATATATTTCATGTTTTCTAAGAAAATTTAATCATACATTGATTCATTATGGAATGAGTTTTTAGTTAAAACTCCTAATGAGAATCTTATAGTAAAAATAAAATATTTGGCTATCTCTATTAAAATGAATGCATTTTTTCTAGTCGTCAACCTACCTATTACACTAATGGTTTTATTTGACATAATTATATAGATAGATTGGTTATAAAAGTATAGTACATGAATTTACTTCTATTATAAGAAGATTATAATTTTTTAGGAAATAATTTAATCCCTTGGTTTTAGAGGATATACTTTATTTCTTTATTTGTAAAAGGAACCCCTTATAGTGGCTCATTTTATTGAAATTGTTAGAAAAGAGGAAGATAAAATTTAATCTATGAAAGAGAAGTGAATTCTAAGAATTTATGACCTATTAATTGTGCAGGATTAAAATGATGTATTCTCTAGAGAATTACCTAAATATCTACCTTATTATGTAGTTTAATTTTATTTTGACCTCATACAAAATGTGAAACTCATATAAATTGCACCTTATAGAATGGTTTTTGTGGAATTTATGTAATTAAAGAACAAACTACTAGGTTTTTGTGATAATGAATTCATATAAACTAGTTTCTAGCCATGGATAACACCTATAATTTTGTAAAGTAGAAGGATATGCCTATTAGATTATTCATTTACTATAAGGAAATTAATTATATTATAATTAATAATGGCCATCAATTTCCTTGCATTGATGATTTATTTGATAAACATAAAAGAGATCAATAATTTTTAAATATTGAAATTTATTATTGTTATCATTGGTTAAAAGTTAAAAAGGATGGTATAAAAAAGACAAAATTTGTATGAGGTATGGTAATTACCAATTCATTGCAATTCCTTTTGGATTATTACATACTTTATCCATGTTTATGGATCGAATAAATATAATATTCAAGTATTATCTTGTTAATTTTTTTTAGTATTTTTTAATGGTGTCTTGATATAATATAAAATATATGAAGATCATGAGAACCATATATATTTTTTCTTAAAACTCTTAGAGAGGATTTAGATGGAAAATTAAAAAAAATTGAATTTTTGATTCAATGAGTTTCTTTTCATGGAAATATTTTCAACAAAGTTCAAATATCTTTTTCCCCTTGAAATAAGAATGGGTCAAAGAATAGACTAAATCTAAAAAAATAACTAAGATACATCATTTCTTTGGATTACATAGTAACTATCAACTATTTTTAAAAAAAATCCAAATTAAATAACTAGTTAACAAAATTTAAACATTAAAGGGTCAAATTAACATGATTAAAGGAACATGAATAAATATTTTAGGAACTAAATAAGATATTAATCAATTCACCAATATTTAAATAACCATCCAGGAAGGAAGGACTTGTGTTATACAATGATACATAAAAGAAAGGACTTGGGTGAATATTTATACAAAACAATAGATTTTTTTTCTTATGCATCAAGGACAATAAAGAACAATAAACAGAATTATCCAACTCATGATCTTGAACTAGAGGTTACAATCTTTTCTATGAGAATATAGAGACACTATAATTTTATATAAATATATTACATATATATTGGTTTCCCGCAGATTTTCTTTAGTTCCCTATGGAACAACCCATTTCTAATTTATAAGAATTAAACTAAAAACAATAAAACTACTTGAAATTAGTATTGGTAATACATGTACCATGTTTGAGCCCGTAGATAAAAGTTATTGAAGATACTATAACTCAATAATTTATACAAATGACTATAATGAAAGAAATATACATCTGTATTAATTTTAGATGAGTGAACAATGATGAAAAATTATTGGTAATTAAACATCAATGTTCATGAATTAACGAGGCATAAAATAATTAATTAATAATCATAAAGTTGTTGGAATCAGATATACCAGAATCCTTTGGTCTGAGTAGAAGTTCTCAATCCTCAAAATTATCTTTTTCCCATGGTAAGGTTCTTTAGCTTGTTAAAGTAATGGGTTACACAAAAACATGTTTAAACATAGTTTGAAACTCACCCAATAGTCGTGGAGAGAATTTCACACTAAATCATTCATTAGAAAAGCACTCCTATAATCCAATATAAATGGTCTCAAACAATTAATTGAGAAGAGATTAATAAAGAAAGTATAATTTAAATACCCAACATGAATTTCAATTAAATATAAAAATACGTAAAAAACAACAATCTCCTTTAATTAAAATAACCTTGGCACAAATACTACCCCTAGTGTTCTCCATGAAAGGGTAGAAAACCAAACCTAAATCTGATATAAATAACAGAAGAACAACTTATGAAGAATCCACCAATAGAAACCCTCTTATCTAGTCTGATCTGAATTTATAGCAATATATTCCTTCTATTTATTGGTATGAAATACTATAATGTTTATCTTTTTCTTTATAAAATATGATATTTAATGTCTCCCACAAATATCATGGTCAAATAATTTTATTCCTTTTGAAAATATGGAAAAGGTTATATCTTTTAAATGTTTTAAGGAACCATTTATGGAATGAAATAATCTCATGGCATGAAAACACTTTATCTCAAAATCCTTATAAAAGGAAACTGAACCTTGGAACTCATGGAAAAATTTAAATACATAACCATAGCCTCTATATATACATGCACACATATGAAACAACTATACTATCTCATAATGTGAACTCATTTACATATATTATAAAATTTTATATCTTTACTATCATGCCATAATAGTTCCTTGAATGTGGTTCCATGAAAAATAGAGTAGCACTTCCTTGTATCATATTTATATTTGAAGTGTATATAAATATCATCAGGGCATGAAATTTTATTCTCAAAATCCCATAAAGGTTTTGGACTTCACGGGGTATGATTGAGTTATACTCCCATGGTGGATAGTAGTAGTGTATAATGGTAATTATGTCCTTAATTCTTCACTCTAGATAATATGTGCGGAGTTAGAGATCCAGTTTGGATTCCATGGAGGATCAAGGTTTGGAATTTTCCATCAATGACACAATGGTCATTCTTCATTCATCTTGACATTTCTTTCATGAGGGTTTTATTTTCACAAATGGCATGTTTGATCATCACAGAGGTAATAGTCAAACTCCCATGGTGTCCACGATATTCTCTGTGATACACGGAGCAATGAAGATCCCATCATCAATCCCCACTACGATGATAAAGTTAAATTACTATGTTTCATATGTGATGTGAACTATGAGAAACCATATAAGTGTGTATACAATGAGCCTAAATAGATTCATATCAATCATGAATTAATTCATTTCATTAGTGGGGATAGATTCCAAATAGAAGGAATCATACATGAGAATCTCCTTTGGCATGCAACTAATTTATTACCCAATAGGCAGGTTAATTGTCTTATTGCCTCTCCATTGTACTGCCTCATACATTTCCCCCTAATGGTTTCACCTCACACTATACCTCTATATACATTCCATTACCATCCCATACTATACTCCTCTCAACCACATAAGTTTTTTGGATGACTTACAGTAGCTAGCTTCAGCTACAATGGTTCTTGGTCGGGTTGGACAAGGATAAAATATAAGAAAAACCAGATAAAAAACCTAAAATTACACTATTTATTAATAGTGATCATCAATGGATTTATTAGGACTTTGATCTACCACTAAAATTGTATGGATCAACTAGATTTTATCCATCATCTCTTAAACAATAATCAATTCTATAAGTTATTGATCACTAAGATCTTCCCAAAACATAGAAGACCTATATGGATGCCCATAAAACAACTCCAAGGGATTGATTTTAATAAAATCATGATAACTATTGTTATATAAAAATATAGTAAAAGGTAGATGATTCTACCATGAACTACCATAGTTATGCATCAATATGGAAGCAACTAAGTCATTTTATTTGCCTTTTTTATTCTCATTCATATTTTTAAATATGTTGTATAATGTTTTTTCTAGTATCATAAAAATACATCATTTTATAAGATGTAAAATATAATCACATATTTAAAAAAAGTTTCAAAGGTCTAGAATCTATTTTCTATCATGAGACAATTTTTTAGGTTTTTCCCCTTTAGTGGGTTGAATCCCCCTAAAAGTTTTCCTCCAGTTTTTCATGGTTTTGTGGTATCGTTGATTATTAATCCAAAAAATATTTTTTTGTATGTGAAAATCCTCCAAAATAAAAATAATAACCATTGAAAACAAATTTCCCTCTATAGAATTCATACTTCTCAAAGTTGTGTTTCTGTTTTTTATAAACATTATTAACTTCAACATTTCCATTTTTGTGTGAAACAATGTTTGGTATCAACCTACAAATTTATTTTTAGCCTAAAAAAAATCCAGTTATTGTAGATTTTGGTTATGAATTTCAAAATGTAGAATCCTAATGTCTTTTAAGTCCCCTTATTTTGAAAAAATACATAATCCTTTTTAGCGTGATTTTTATTTTGCACATTTTCATTCCACCAATAATTCAATGAGTAAAATTGTGTTTTATCCACCTATGTTTTACCATGATTATAACGTTCATGAACTTTTTTCCATTTTTTCATTATTTAATTAAAATACTTTTCCAAAATTGCCCTCTTCTAGATTTAGTCACATCTTATTTTATAGATATGATCCATTGTTTTAATATAATTATCTCTTAATATTTATAATGTAAAATTCATTCAGAATAATTCATAAAAAAATTGATTCATTATTAAAATTATTATATTTTTTATGAAAAATATTTAGATGAATTGTAGTTATCAAATCATATCACACTTACAAACCTTCTACTCAAGCATGAAACCTAAACATATCACAAAGTAAACTCAACCTACAAGGGTTTTAATTTAATTAATATGTAAATAAAATAATTATCAATAAGAAATAAGTCTTTCAAGCATGAAATAATTTATATCTTTCCAAATCATCTTTTTTCATGAAACCCATGTTAACCATGTATTTTACTATTCCCTTTTAAAATAATGATTCCATTACTAACCTATATTCACATTGCATAATCCATTAGTATTACTAATTCCAATTGGGATCTATCTCACCATGGACAACTTTTTTCACATATCTCAAGGTATATAAAAAAACTGATTTATTGATATGTTGAACCCATGTATCCTAACAATATGCTTGTAATTAATCTCAAATATATACCCAATAAAGACTAATATCAACATAAATCATTAATAATTAATAATTAAGATCCAATTAATCTGAGGATATTGTTTTCTAGGTAATTTATATGAATTATAATGCAAAAGGGAGGTTAGATCTAAAAAACATTGTACAATGAACAATATAAAAGCTCCATGAAAACTAAATCTAAGAGAATGGAATCACCCATACTCCAAAAATCAAAACACAGTCTCATATATCTTTCATAACAAATTGTGTACCCTTTTTGATATTATTCTTTTCAAATTTTTTTCTTTTATTTTTTAACCATTATTTTTTTCAGTTGTTATATTTATTTGATGTTAAATAATGGAACACAATGAAAATATTTCCTAAAAATTTATTCCCCCTAATGACAATAACTCACATCCTCACTCAATATGAATAATTCCTTTTCACAATGTATAACCCCTTGCTCCAAACTTAATGCATTTTTATCATGAAAAATACCCAGATTATGGTAGTAATGATATAAAGTCTAGAAATATTTTTCTCTCTATCAATGGAATGCATTGTTTCGACTGTCTCAAAAATAAATAATCAATTTGAATGTAGGTCTCAAAAGAATAATAGGGCTCAAATAAAAACTAAATCATGCATATTAATGATACTTTGTTCATTTATATCCTCAAAAAGATATCAATACATATTCTAGTAGTCCTATATATCCAAATTATAACATAAGAAATGTGTATTTGAAATAATAAGAAAATTTTGGTCTAAAACCCTCTTTTAAAAGGAAACATAAGAAATTGGGATAATCTCTCCTAGCATGGATAATAACAAGAAAATAATCGACATAAATTTTAGAAAATAAAATCATAAACATGGGAGGATGAATTATACCTCCATCAATCAATGGGTTACCAAAAATCAGGATTCATCAAATTTATATCCTCATTATTATCCCTAATCATTGACCCCCCTTCACACTCATTCAATTATATTTACAATATCATATAAAACATTCCATGATGGGATTACTAAGTAGTTTTTGTATCTTATAAAAAAATGAGGAAAAAATTATATGTTTTTCATGAAATTTCCCTTAAAATATTGACATCATATAAAAATATAATGGAGTAAAATAAATAATAAATTTAAGAACAGAACTCCCCTTTCTAATGAAAATATTTAATTAATTTCACTTACTGTGACATTATCATCTGGGGATTAAAAAATAGAAACAAACATAATATAGGATAATGTATTATGTATTAATGATAAAAAATTATAAAAGTAATTCAATATACATACTAAATTGAATTTATAATATATATCCTAAAAAATAATTCTCAAATTTCCTAGAAAATAGAAAAAGATAACGGTTGTCTCCTACCAAGATCATTCATTAAGGACTTTTATCTAGATTCTTATTTGTAATCAACTAATGGGAATATGGAATAAAGTTTACTGGTCTATATTGATATAGTTATGAAATTATATCACATCCTGTGTATCTTTTCTTCATACCCTCCATTAAATCTACATATTACCATATTAAGGAGAACCCGAAACTGTAACCTAACACAAATATTGGTGTAGAAGCTCATAGTCTATCCAGAATTGGTAGTACTCCTCTCTCCTTTCTTATTCATGTTAATATTCTTTATATAATTCATTATTCTCCCAAATTTCATAATTTTTCCTCTCCTATTCATTATTCTTTTATATTAAGGCTCCTTCTCCTTCTTGTGCCTACACCGACTTCGAATTTTTTAGGTTGTTCTCCATGAGTTCCCCAGATTTTACTTATCATTATAATTTCAATTATATTCTATCTTAATCTTTGAAACACACTCAGATATTTCATTAAGATTCACTTCGATGTTGTATATCTCATTGGTTTCTCCCTTTGACTCATATGCCTCCTTTTTCATCATATCTCGTTCCTTTTATGATTATTTAAAAATAAATTTTAAGTTTTAGCGTACTTCCTCATTATCACATCGATAAATTTTTGAGATACATACTTCTTTTGGATATTTTCCTTGAGTTTATCAGTCTGGTGTGTTAGATCCCCCACATAAATTGAAAATCCAGCATGCTCATTTATAATGATATCTTTACCTACCATCATAACTAAAAATACCCATCACATAAAAATAAAACAAAACAATAACCTATTCTAAAATTATAAAATAAAAGGGTGGAAAATACATGTCCTAACTAATAAATAATGTTATCCTACACCTAATCCTTAGAAATAATTCCAAAAACATGGTCACCCAAAGAGAGTCATTAGTTCCCTAAGGGACAAAAAGTTTAAAATTTATATGCATGAAACCAAAAAATAATAAAATTATTATAATGTAGAATAGGTGATGAAATTTACAAGGTTTAATACATAGAGAAATTTTATTGGAGATAATCTAACATAACAATTAATATAATTAATTATGATGAAATAAAGAAACTTATACTTGAAAGATGGATGAGTAAATAAAGATGAAAAGTTCAAGGTAATTAGAAAATTCAACTCTCCCCAAATTCATCAATTTTTTTAATATTTTTTTATAGATATACTCCAAATTTGGAATACTAGTGTCTATGACCATTTACAATATAAAACCATTCTAAATTAGTCATAAACAATAATTTGTTATTAAAAGAAATTTACTTAGTATTAAAAATATTTGATTGAATTGTAGATATATTATATGAATCATAAGAGTTTGATGTATATATTTACAAAAAAAATGTGTTTAATAGAAGACAAAGGAGATGAATAAAACAACTCAATGACTATGACTATGCAATACGCTGTGACCCTAGGGTGGAAAAAGGATGAAATGCAATGAATAAGAAGGATCATATAATTTTATCCATGATGTGGATGAACAAGGACCCAACACTCATATATTTAGAAAATTTATACATGGAAATTATTAGGGAAGTGAAAACATAATTATCATTATAAGTAATTTTTCAAAAGTCTTTTCAAAAGAAGATAAATACATCTCAATATGTTAAAAGGGTCATCAAAATAATGTTAAAATCATAAAGTATGGGTGATTGACAAACATGAACTATTATGATGGATTTTTGAAATTATAAAAGAGGAAATGTATACCATCGATGCCTAAGATGAATTACAAATTACTAGATAAATCTCATAACCAAATTTCACTACACACCCTCATAGCACCAATATGTATAAAGATTTAAGAGAACATTTATAGGGAGAAACATGAAGTGGGAAATTGTCGAAAATGTTTGATGTTTCTTAGTATACTGACAATTAATGTAGAAAGAAAACTCCAAAATAGTTTCGTACAACCAATCCATATTCCAATGTGGAAGTGGGATGATATTACAATGAACATTATTACAGGTTTTCGAAGATATCAAAGAGGAATGATGTAATATAGGTTAATGGGGATCATCATATAATGTCTATACATTTCTGAGAAAGAAGGGAGGATCTACCCCTCGAGAGTATTTAAGAACTCTATATCAATAAAGTTTAATGGATTTAAAATTTACCTCTATGTAGACACCATGAAATGTGTTCGATGTACTTTTCCACAGATTGAATATTTAAACCTAACTGACAGAAAAAATTCTATGTTTGAGTAAAATACATCATTATAGGGGAGGAAAGATGCATGATGGATTTCTATGTGCCAAAATAATACTCCATAACAATGTATAAGTTGAATTATTCCCCCCTCTAGGAGTAGGTCGTGGATTTCCAAGATCGATGCCAAAAAGGTGTCGGAACATTAATGCCAATTTCAGCATTTTTTCAAATAATAATTAGGGAATTTACCATCCCAAGAAGTTTAGATCTCTTTGAGATATTCTATTTGAATAGTTCAGAGCCTAAACAAAATTATATATAGAGAATTATGGCATTCAAAATATGGACACATTTTATTTTGAAGAGCTACATGAATGAGCTATACAGAGGACCTACGCGGAGGACCTACGCAGAGGACCTACGTGAAAGTATAAATTTTTCACCCTTGTGCAGAATAGCTATGCAGAGATACTATGTAGAGAACCTATATGGACAACCTCTCTTCTACCAGGTCACCTCCTTGCCTATAAGCAGGACCCTTGGACTCCCCATTTCACAGGTTAAAAATTCAGAAGCCACATAGATCTCATTGCGTAGGCCCCCTTTGCTAATGTCCTCATAAACTCTCAATAAAATCTTATAAAAATGAATGAATAGATAATTAAAGGGGACATGTTGGATAATAGTCCCATCAAGGTCTATAACATGACACTTGACCCAAAGATATGATCCAAGTACCTAACCTAAGGACCCGCCCAGAGGACCTAACCTAAGGACCTGTGTAGAGGACCAATCCTACGGACCTCGCCTAATGACCTATATAGAGGAATTGGCCTAAGGAGATGTCCTAAGGGCCTACCATAAGAACATGGGCTCAAATGGAAATCCTCTTTTGGAGTAATCCCCATCTAATCCTCAAATGGATATCCTCCTTAGGAGTAAGCCCCAACCAATCCTCTAATGGGCATCCTCCATAGGAATAATCCTCAACCAATGATCAATGGCCATCCTACTTAAGAGTAAGCCCCATCTAATCCCCAAATATGCATCTTCCTTAAGAGTAAACCCCAAATAATGACCAATGGTCATTATCGTTATATGTAATCCCCAACCAATTCTCAAAGGGAAACCATCTTGGTTTAATACCCTAGCCTTTCATGTAGTGTGTTTAAGTCTTTCTTTTCTCTACTTCATTCACCTAAACTCCATCCTTTAAATAGAACCTCATCTAATTTAAATTGAAGAGATATAAGGTTTCTTTCCTCGACCTCATCAACCGTTTCCATCGTTGACCCATCCTCTTCCACTAGCGTAGGAGGAAAAGTGTGTGTGGTTTGTTGAATATTTAACATCCTCTTGTTTATCCCACTGATCATGACTCACTTGGGATTAGAGAATTGTGATGATCAAAACATCCACATGATCCACCAAGAATGAACTATGAGAACTCTGATTCCCACCATAATTGGGATACATATGGAGCCTTCATATGGCCTATGCTCCATCTCATTTCATCCATAAATGGGCATCTTCTTTAGGGGTGAGTCCAAAATTAAACTCCAAAATCACCCAGGAATACTTTTTAGTAAGTAAGCCCAAAATCATTTACCTCAATGTAATTCACTCTCCCATGAGACTCATCTAACTATGTGGGATTTGGTTCCTATCCAAGTGGGATATGTAGGAAGCCTCCCTAAGGTTCAAACCCAATACTTCAAATAAACCATGTTCTTCCTCGGCTATATTTTCAATAGGGTATAATATAACTTGGAAACTAATAACTTTTCCAAGTTACTTGGAATAATTAGGAATAATTCCCACACCAATATTTGACTAAGAACTTTCCCTTTATACTTCTTTACCACTTAACACTAAACTGTGTGACTAGGTTTTTATCACACGACCTTAAAAGTTATGATGTGTCACTTTAAGTAGCACCGAACTATGAGGGTTCTAATTCATTTACAAATGATAAATTGGTAGCCAATATATGTGTATGATCTCAATATAAAAACAAACATTTGTCCCCCTGGATGATAATAAATTCTGGAGTGCCACACTGAGTGGCCTAAAAATCAGTATTAGCATAAAGATGGTTAAAAGAATCTCTAAATAGTATATAAGAGAATACTATTGACAGAGAACCTAGAATACATATAGATGGTTATAAATTTCATGAATTCTAATAATTTATTAAAAATTTCATGGGAAACCTATTTTATACTTGGAAAATTAATTATGATTCACAAGAAATATCTTAAATCTATAAAAGGGTCCCGAAGTAGGCAATAATTTCCCCAGAAGTGTGTGATGAGTCCGACCTCCCATCCTCTCATCCAATGTTGGTTCTTTTGTATCATAGGCCCAAACCAAATGAATGAATACCTTTGGAATGTATGTCCCTTTGGTTAAATAACCATGAGATGTTTCCAGTTCCATAAATAAATCCAATGGAAACCACCTGGTAGTAGTGATTCCTAACAAGAACACACAATCTGAGGGAGACGAAACAAAAATGGAGAACTTGACATGAATCCTTAACCAAGTTGATAGTATTACCCATATATCAGGAACCTATAAATTGATAAAAAAGGAAATACAATGGAATCAATCATGCATGTGTCCATATAAAAGATGTTGCTTTAATGGAGTTCACTATTTCTCAGTTTTCTCATAACCCTTTTCACACCAAATTGCTTCCTTCAAATATGCACCCGTGAATTCCTTTGATATTGTTCAAGGTGGATCCTCATCTTCTGGAAGGACATCATCACCAACTCATCATATTTATATATGGGTATCAAATGTATTAGTACTGGAATATCGCCAAGCGGCGAACGATGGTCAAGAAGAAGACTGTTCCAACCACCGTCTTCAACCATTTCGGGTCCTTATTCCTGAAATGAAATAACAAATCCCTCCCATGCTATGAGTAGGTGAATCCATAGGTCACTCATGGTCTCAAATCAAATACATAGGGGTCATTCCCGAGGGCTCCCACAAGAAATCACTGCCAATATAATTGTACGACAGTGAACCCCCACCATGATGGTGGTGTTACCTTAAGTTGATTGAATTAAGTCCCTCAGACCCATAAAGACAATAAGAACCACCATGGACAAAATCCATCTAATTGAGAGCAATTTCTTACCTTTTCCTGATTTAGATAAGTCCATCAACCTAATTTTGTGGCAAACAAAAAATGTGCACATGCTTCCATCCACCCTAATTCTACTAGCCAGTAGGCTCGTTAGAAAGTTCCCAAACAATACCACCATTTAAACTAGGTGGAGTACTATAAGAAAAAAAATACACCTGCTTACAAACTATTATCTTGTAAGCATACTCATCTGGCTACATTCAAGGAAGCCCACTAATCAAATTTGGTGGCAATTGGTAAGCAGGAACATACACATACCTGCACTCACCAATCCTACCAACAGTATTGTTTGTCAGCATTGAAAGAAGTATATCGGCCATGATTGGTGGAAAACATACACTAGGAACATACACCATCCAAAATTCATCAAGCCTTTCATCAGTCTTGTTTGGAAACACTCAGACATGTCAGTCGGGAATCTCCGAAAAAAAACATGGGGAAGACTCAAATCTGTGCCTCCATACATGATTACTGACAGTATCCAATTTTAGGAAAGGGAGGACAGGAGCAGGCACATACACCTACTCCAGATACAAAATGGACCTATATTCCTATTTTGGCTACTGAATTCATCAAACACATTTTTTCAATGGTGAAAGGGAAGACAAAAATTCCTACCCATATTCTGGAGGCAGTCCAGAATATCATAATGGAACTTCAACAGCATAAGGGGAACATATACATAATTCTATCCCCACACCTAGGATTAATCTTCGACATGCCATCTTGGAGAATATAAATACCTCTGTTCCAATCCAAGAGGGTTATGGGGAATACTCCCCATATCATACAGACAACCCGATCGAGAATATACACCCTTCCCAATTGGAGATAATTGAACCATCCTGATAACCACTCCATGTAAGGCACATACACCTATCCATGATAACCACTTTTTCCATAAAGTGGCCCCAAATACGTGTAAAAAATCATATAAGAAAAATTCTCTCCAATTACAGATGGAAAATCAAAATGCAATTCGTGATTTGGCGTCTCTAAATGCTAGATCTCTTTTATAACTAAAACATTTATTTGTTTCAACTCAAGATACTACTCTCCCATTATAAAATTGTGGGATTAGTAGTAGTAATTATGAATTTCCCCATTATAAATTTCTTCACAAAGAATTTATTCATGAAAATTTGGTCAATCTTGGGAACCTATCTCTGGATGAGAGCCATGGTAATACTCCGTGTGTCCAAAAGGCTAAGGAGTAAGAGGATTTATTCATTGCTATAGTCAATAATGGTGGTCTTCCCCATAATTTCATTTGTTTTGAACGTTCTCTCTACAGTATTGTTTCGCATTGTCAAGATAATTCTCTAATTGAAAATATAGAAATAAGAAATCCCTCTTATCTCAAGGATCATTCCAAAATAAGGCCAGTCATGTTTGATGCCCTGTTATTATAGGTGAAATACTTTCTTAGCCAGAAGACATCCCTTGGAGATAGTAATTCTCTGAACCTCCCTTTGTTTATTTGTCTTCTAATATAGTAGAGTAATAAACAAAAAATCATATTCTTCATGAAAAAAATCAAGAAGTGTACACTGTTTTTGGACCAAGTTGAGAAACCTATAGAAAAATATGATGAGGATAAGTTGAATATGAGAAAACGACTAGCTAAGGGTGAAATACCAGTCATGTTCTAGCCTTTGGAAACATCTCAATACAACATTCCATAATTGATGGTAGAATATTGCATTCATGATAACCGACTCAAATTATGGAAGACTCTTCGTCATATGAAATCCAAAGTATTACCATATGATCAATATCAAAGTCATGTTAAGGTATTATATGGGTTACAATGAAAAATTGACTTGGAATCTCTCACGGTTTCCCAACATAAAATGGATGAAAAGAAGAAGGGAACCCTTTAGCGTGCATGTCTCGATGAACTAAAGAGGCTATGCCGGTTAATTACTAATACCCCATCTGGTTTTCTAATTAGAGGATGGGGTGGACAAGGAGAAATTCATTTCACTACACCCTAAAATCAAAAAAGGCCACCAAAAGTGGTCTAAATTTTTTTATTTTCCATGGAAAGATACAATAAATATATTTTATGTGTTATCAAAGATACGCTAAAGAACAAGCCTCTACTATTTCTCATCAACGTTAGTCCCAAAGAGAAAAATATACCGAGATACTTTTTTCATCAAGCTTCTGAGAAAATTAATCAGGCCTACCACTTTGAAGATGTCAGCCATCATATTGTGCCAATGTCTTAATTAGAACAAGGGTATTTCGAAATAGGTGATTTATGTGGTTGTTGGATAACGCAACCAGTCAATGTTCAGACCAAAATTCATAATATCCGTGAAGAATCTATGATAATATCATCCATAGAAGTTTAGGAGCCCCTAGCCTACGAGATTGGGGTATTGTTTAACTCAACCTTTTAATTTAATAAACAAAATTTGAAGGATTTATGAAGAAGAATAGGAACCTCCAAAACCCATTGGGTTGGTGTATTTTTCAGATATATTGTCCCCTCCTCAACAGAAATCAATTTTCTTTCGATTAGGGATGAATCCAAAATCTGAATGCACAACTGAACTATCCAAGGATCCCCTTAAAGTTAATATCCATCAAATAGTTTTCATGCATTCAACATAATGGAGAACAAAGTTTCATGGGGGAAAAAATACGAGACAATCTTACAAAGATACTGACAGAATGTCGTCAATGCATTATACATCAGTAAATTTCATTAATAATATTTTGGGTGGTCCTTCGTAAAATGAGTCCAATTTAGGAGAGTTGGAGGATGCTGTTCTTATCCACAATACATTACGCATTGAAGAAAATAAAGGAGGTTTGCATATCTAAAATCAAAGGCTAACCTAGAATCTAGGTATTCACTTAGGTAAACAACTCCCACCACTTTGAAAGGTGTCTAAAAGGGGATAAGTAAAAGATAGATCATGTCTCACTTTTCCACTGGAGAAGATCAATCTATTTCACCTGAAGAAAGATTTTTTATATACGAAGAGTAGAGTAAGTAGTTGAAAAAACACAATGCAGAGTTACTTCGAAGCAACATTTCTGCTAGTCATTCTCCACAAAAGGATCCTTAACTTTCACATCCTATAGAAACTCCTCAGTAAAGAGGGTTTGTTTTAACTAAAGATGGGGATAATGAATTCCTGCCATTCGGTACATAGCCCAAACAAGATCAAACACATCCTTACAGGCATGTCCACATGGGTTATCCAATACAAATACCAATAGTACCACCACCATTGTTTTTTTATGTCGTTGTTCCAGTAATAACTCCATCTGTTGTACCTGTATAGGTCCTAGAACATCTTGATATTCCTCAAATGATTATGAATACAATTAAGGCATTAACAACTTCGTTTGAAGTTATAGAAGAACGGTGTACACCAATTCAAGAAAACAAGAAATCTTACCCTGAAAGGGTAAATCCTATCCCTCTCCTACCAAACTTTTTGAATCCCACATTACCAATATTTAAGGGTTTAGGAGATCCGGAGCAACACTAAATGCATTTTGTTTCTCATTGTGATCCCATGATGGGGACCCTTCAACAACCAGAAGTAATAAAACTCAAATTGTTTTTGTAATCATTATATAGGCGAGCCTTTTTTTGGTATACAAGTTTGTAGTCTCGATCAATTATTGGATGGGAAGACCTCCGATAGAAATTCCTTCTCCAATTAAGCTCAATGCTTCCAAAGTCAATAGTTTTTGATCTTATAAATTTCAAAAAAAGGGAGAATTAAAGGGTTTCATATTTCACTTCTTGATGGAAAGGATTAATATATTCCTTAAATTTACCTCTCCCTCAAAGACAGTTTCTACCAATTTGTGTAGAATATCTACATGATGAGTTACACACGCCACTAAACCCTGTGAAATACATTAGAGGGTTTTGAGACCTTTATTCAATCACCAAACAAGTGGAGGATTCCATTGTGGAAACCAAAACTAAATCTTGTGCAATCCCATCATATCTAGGAAGGATAACATAAAAATAAGAGGATGCTACATTTACACTAAAACTAGCTCATTTACATTATTCGACTTCAAAAAATTCATCATACCGAAGGATTACACCTCCCAATCATCAGTAGAAATGACATCCTAGTCAAGATGATCAAAAATATGAAAATAAGAGATAGTTTGAGGAGTTAAAGAATAAATTTTAATCTTTTTAGAATAAATAGGTTCTCGGATAATTTCTTTTAACTATTTAAAACAATTTATTTAGTTTCCACGGCCGATGAAACCAAAAAATTAACGAGATGGAGATATCCAAAATTTTTTCCCCTTTCATCAATTTTTGGGGCTTCCCATTAAGGAGTGTTTCGTTTTCAAAGATATCCTACAAAAACGGGTATAATCTAGACATGTTAAACTAACAAGTTCCTCATCTCAAGTAAGATGTGTTAGTGCTATTGATCCAAAGAAAGAAGGCACATGGAAGGAAGACAAAAGAAAAAATGCGCAGAAATATGATAATTGGATGGTCCAAAAAATGATCAACCAAACTCATGCCATTCTAGGAACATAGTTGAAACAACCAACTATGCTTCCTTCCACTTCTTCAACATAAAATCCATCTTCAAAAAAAGATGAGTCCTCCCATGTTCAATCCTCAAAGAAGAGACAAGATCAGAAAGATAAAGAGCAGTCAGAGGAAGAAAATCTTGTGCCAAAGCCAAATTTGTCCTTGAATTTGAAAGATTTCATTCTATGTCTCTAAAGAATGAGAACCACCCCACCAAATGGCACAACAAAAAATGACTTGTCAAGAAGAATCTTTTTCAAATGAAGAATTGATCGTATGTTCTGTTAATGTTATCCACTTAAAAACTCCCTTATGCAAATGATGATTATGGTTATGATGATATTGAATTCCCAATACTTGATTGCGGAACTAGATAATGAATCCATGTTAGAGGATACATGTGAAGATGAGGATATTCTAGAAACCATTATTTTAATTATACACCTGCTTAAACCGTTTATGCGGAAGAAACTCATGGGAGAGCCATTCATCTATGTCAACAAGAACAAAGAACTTATCCCAGACATAACAAGATCTTTCCTGACATGATTATCTTGGAAGCCCGATTAGAGGTTACACCATAACTCTCTCAGTAGGTAGACAAACCTAGTCAGCCTAATCCACCAAGAGTAGAATTATTTCCCACTTCTCCCCCCACATATGATACATCCACATTAAGATCATCAACTACTAAGGCACCTGCGAAAATACATCTCCATTCTAGAAAACATAGACATTTGGACCAAAATTATGATGTTTTGAAACATCTATCCCAAGTATCGGACAATTTATGAATCCTGGATGCCTTTAATTTTTCAAAAGATATTCAAGAAGCTCATATTGAAGCGTTTTCAAGTCCTCAAGAGTTTGAAACTGAGGTTTATACTGTTGAGGTTTACCATATAGAGAATTATTCTACATAATTTCATGCAGTTATATCTTTCACGGATGAAGATGAGGAAGATGTGGAGCATGGAAACATCAAGACCTTGTATCTATCTAGAAAGGTTAATGACATAGATATCTGATGGTCCTTCATTGATAATGGATCAGGATTCATCCTAATTCTCATCTGTACACTTCATCGATTGGGCCTCATTGAATATGACTAACCTCCTTCCATTTTAATGTTGCAAGGTTATGAAAAGAATGAACAAGGAAGTCTATGATTGATTACACACATAACTCAGTTTGTGGATCTTTTGTCTAATTCATATTTCATGGTTGTCCGAAATGACATATCCTTCTACATTCTACTTGGAAGGCCTTGGATATATCAACATATGGCCATTCCTTCATCATACCACCAATGTCTCAAGTATTGATTCAATGGCCAAATTGGTACATTATATGGTGACAAGGCAACATTCGAAACATGTGAATCTAAGTATATTGATGTACAATTCTTTCACACAAAGGGAATGAGGTATGTGGAAAAATATGTAACAATAATCAATGCACTGAATGGTCTAGAAAAGATTCCAGCTAACCCAATCAAACATATGATTATATATTATGTGTTTCCTATCAATCAAATTGAATGTATAGACCCAAATCCAAGCGCCCGTCCAGTGACTTCTATAATGTCAATTGGGGAAATGGAGCCTGAAAACATTGGAGATGTTGTTGATAATGAAATCTTAAATGGAGATGCTTTCATTTCATCCACTTAAATTCAGAAAGTATTTTCTTCATAAATCATGATAGAATAAGTTGTCACATTAATAAAGGAAGACAAGTATATTGATTCCAAACCCATAATTATCTCTTTAATGCTCTAGAAAGACCCTTTATCATCATTAGGGTCAGAAATGGTTGCCTTTTCTTGAGGATGTTCAAATACTGACTCCTCCACTATATCTGAAAGTTTTGATTTTTCACCTACCCTTCAAACAGAAATAGAATAAGTGATATGTGGTGAAGAAGAAGAAAAATATCTTCAAGATTCCCCTCCAGTATTTGAGAAAGGAATCACTGCCACTGTGGGTGAACTCAGAGAAGTAAATCTGGGTACAAAAGAGGATCCATGCCCCCACTCTAATTAGTGTTACCATGATTTATGATGATCAATATATGTATACTAAATTTCTAAAAAAACATCAAGATGTACTTTCTTGGAACTATATATAAATTCCTAGACTTAATCCATATGTGGCCACTCCTCATTTGGGGTTTCCAGAATAGCATCGAGGATTTAAGTAGGAAGTAAGAAGTACACACCCAACTCAAGCCTCTAAAATTGAAGCTGAAGTCGACAAGGTCATCCAAGCTAGCTTTTTCAAGGAGGAGAAATATCACATATATAGAGACCAAATTGTCCCAATGAAAAACAAGAATGGTATAATCAGAGTTTTCATTGATTGTAGAGATCTTAACTGGCATTTTCCCAAATATAACTTTCCAGTTTCGATCACAGTACTTTTGATTGATGTAATAGCCAGCTATGAATCTCTATCTTTTATGGATGGATACTCTATGTATAATAAAATATAAATACCCCCAGACGATGAGAAGTAAAAAGCCTTCATATCCCCTAAAGGTGTGTTTTACTATCGAGTAATGCCCTTTGTCTTAATGAATGATGGTGCAACATATCAATGTTCCATGCACCATATCTTCAAACCCTTCCTAGTAAAATTTGTCAAATGTTATGTGGATGATCAAGTGGATAAATATAGACAATGTTTTGATCACCTGACTGATCTAGAGACCATATTCATAAATCTTTGACAATATAATGTGAAGATAAATCCCTTAAAATGTGATTTCGGGGTTACAAAGGGAAAATTCTTTGGCTTCGTTGTACGCAATCATGGAATCAATGTTATATCCTGAGAAGACAAAATCAATCCTTGGAATTCCACCTCCTCAAAATTTTAAGGAATTAAGAGGACATCATGGACACTTGGCCTATATTCAGCACTTTATTGCCAATTTGGCTAGCATGTTTTTACCATTCACCGGATTAATGAAGAAGTGATTTACATATCAATGGATTAAAGACTTCCAAGAGGCATTGTATACCCTCGATAAATATCTCTTGATTCCACCAGTATTATTGCCACCTATAGAAGGAATTCCACTTATTCTCAAGGTGATAACTTTAGAGTGATCACTAGGTTCCTTCCTTGCCCAAAAGAACAATTATGTGAATGAAAACAACCTTTATTATCTCATTAAAACAATTCTTGACACATAAACTCTATATTTAAGTATATGAAAGTTATTTAAGACGTTAATACATGCAGTTCAAAAGCTAAGGCACTACCTGCAACATCACGAGGTCCACTTGGTATCTCATAATAACCTTATCAAATTTATCCTCATTTGTCCAATGCATACAGAACATTTAGTGTAAAGACCCAAAGTTTTGTCCATAGAATTACCTTCTTATAATAATGCCTTATTGTATAATCACATTAGGAAGAATAATGAAATATCATGATACTAAATGCTATGTGATCATTAAACATAATTTTTCCACTTTTATGTTTTGATTTTCAAAAATCTGGCATACACGGTTGCATTCAGGGTGATTTTTAGAGTCTATTAGAACAAACATAATTTTTTTGTGAAAAATAACCTACCCTTATGAATAGTAACCTACCTTTATGAATAGTAATATGACCCTTATGAATATTAAACACTCCAAAAAATAGTTACCTCACCCATGAATGTATAAATAAGAATTTGGAATATTTTAAGTGACAATATAACTATAGTAAAAGTATTGGTATTTCTGTAAGTCATAAATAATTAATTATAATTAATTAATTAATTTAAAAAAATTTATTTTTCTCAAATTTTTTCATAAATTTACAATTATTTGTCTTCTGGTTTTAATATAATTTTATAAGACCTTAAATAATTTTTGAAAGCATTATAATATAATTTTTAATTTCAAAATATGTATTTTTTTTCAATTAAATTAGGATTTTAATTAAAAATTAAATTAATCATATATATAAAATTACTTTTTAAAAATTTATTTCAATTTTGGATTCTACACGTTGAAAAATGGTTAGGTTTAATTTTTGGGATTTTTCTAAAATACTTGAATTTTTAGTGAATTGTAAAATACATTAATTTACATATAAATAGATTATAATTTAAATCCTATATTCCTAACATCACAAGTGATTTAAGATAAAACAGATAAAAATAACCTTCCCTATTTACTATTCATGGTCATGGAGTCATCACAATTTCTTATCTTGGTGGAAATTAATAAACTAATGATTAAAATTTTAAGAAAACCCCTCTCCCCTCCACAATAAATATCACTCCCCCCACCCTCATTACTTCACACCTCTCAAGCTTCAATAATTTTCCAAACTCTTCCCAAATATCTTCCATAGCCCCTACCCCATGACCAGAATCTCTTTTCCTCATCAAATGACCAGGACTAGGTTCCTTAAGGAGGATCTGAAGAGGAGAATTCGAGAGGCAATTCATCTCTTTTCTATCAATTTCATTGAAATTTCATTTAATTTCATATCTTATCCCCAAATTCTATTATAAAAATTTTGTGATAACTCTAGTATGATTTATATACTAGTATGATATCATGTTAATGGATGATTATTCTTATACCCCTTCCCCTATCTCTCTCTCTTTGTTAATAAAAATGAACTCGTTGCCCTTGATGTGTTAACTTACCAACATCATGGGTAATGTACTTCCATTTTCCATAAACACTATCTAGGATATCAATGAAAACATTAAATTTTTAAAAAGATATTTTAATATGTATGTCCTAAACCCTTTAAATTTCTAGAAACAAATTTTATTCATAATACTAAATGAAAGAACAAACCATGTTCATTGTGAATAAAAAACCACCGAAATTAACCTTAAATGATTATCATTTAATTTTAACTAACAATTAATCATCATGGAACATTACCAAATTAATTTTAAGATAATTTATATCATTTTAATGTAACTAATAATATATATTAACAATTCTAGATGTTCAAACACATTTCAAATGAACATTTGTTCATGAATACATGTCAAATGTTAATAGAATCTAAGGAAATTAACACTCCCAAACAATGAATTTACGCTCTATAACTCATCCAAACTCCCATAAAAAACTTAATAAAACCATAATAAACCATATTCATGTATAAAAGGTTCTTGAACTAATAATTAATGAATATAATGCCATTATAGAGGACATTAAATTGAATAATGTGTTCAGGTACGAGGTATGAGGAATTCTCAAACCCAACACTCTTTCTTTGGGGATTTTCACTCTTTCAACCCCGTTTTCTATATAGATATGACTTAAAAATAATTTATTCATTACTATCATAAATTTTCATAGATATACATTTTTTCTACATAAGTTCATGAAAAACCCAATGTTTTCCAAAAGAACCCTTCTTTCAAATAAACACACTCTTTTTTACTTCTCAAATATTGTTTCATCTTCAATCATCGTTGATTGTTATATGTCAAGAATGTTATTCCCTCTTATTTTTGGAGCCAAATAGTTATGAATTTATTATTTATGATGTTAAACTCATTACTTTCCATGATTTATTTTATGTTCAATTTTGACTTATTTTCTATTTGGCATGCATGATAATGTAAATATTGTGATTTGACAGGTGGAGCTGGAATTATATAGCACAATATAAATGTTTGAGTGTGATGGGTGTTCCTGGAATTATATAGTGATCCAATGCATTAGGTAAAGTACTAAATATATTTATTTAATGTGAAACGATGTTTGAAAATGATGCTATCTTTGTTTACCACAATGTGTGGTAGTTAACCACTAAGCCAAAATGTTTTAATTTTTTATGTATTTCCACATTCCATGCCTTTATCTAATGATTCCTATCATGATTTTGATGATTATGTTATGATTATCCTCACCTCATGCTATATTATTCTTATTTATCATCTTACTGTGCTTTTATCTCCCACCTTTTTTATGTATATCCTCAGTTGATTATGTGTACTAATGAGTTTTCAAGGGAAATATGAAGTTGGAGAAGAATGATTTAAATAAATGTTTATGTTTTATGTTGTAAATGTTATGTTTTGGACTAGTTTTCCCAAGAAACTAAACCTATGGATCCTCATGGTGTAATACTATTATGTTGTTTATCTTTGTAATGATGTAATTGTAAATTAAGGAACTACATGTTCGTTATAGTTGGTATTTGAGGCAAGGTTTAGTTAATTTTGGAATTATGATTAGTGAACTCTATAGAAAACCTCTAGTTTGAGTCAAATTAGAAATATGAACACAAGAAGATTTACATAGGGATCACATAAGTTATTCTTTTAGTTAAAATTTTACAAATGAATAAGTTATTTATTTATGACTTTTTGAATTATATTTTGTTCTAACGTTTTCAATTTTATAAAATGGTGGTACCTATGAGAAACCATGCCAACAACCCATGTGAGGGACAATTCAATGATTTCCTAGAAGACATCCCCAATTCTTTGGGAGGTGGAGTAAATAATGTCATGGAAATGATTCCCCAACTATCTCAGGATATGAACAATAACCAGAATAATGGGGAACATCCTACTTCACCCAAGAGGGAGAAACTGTATATTGAGTGTTTTATGCGTCAATGACCACCGATGATTAGTGGGTCATCTAATCCACTAGTTGTGGAAGAGTTGGTCAAATCCACAGAGAAGATCTTTTCGGTGCTTCACTGTTCTGAGAAGGAGAAGGTGACACTAGCCGTTTTTCATCTAGATAGAGAGGTCGATCAATGGTGGTGTTTGATTAAGAACACCAAGCCAAGTGATTAAATTGAAGAGATTGAATGGGAAGACTTTAATGTCACGTTACTAAAAATGTATTTTCCATGAAATCTTCGTAAGAAGATGGAGTGAGAATTCATAGAGCTCAAGGAAAAGGAAGGAGAACCTGTCTCTACCTATTAAGTGAATTTAACAAGCCTTTCATGGTATGCTTCATGTTTTGTTATCAACAATTATAGAAATATTGATAGATTATTTAATGGGTTAAAACCAAACCTTCAAAAGGATCTTGTTATCTAAGACATTGGGAGTGACGAAGAAGTTGTTCAGTGTGCCCTCAAAGTGGACATGGAGTTTAGAGAGTGGTCCCATAGCTATGGTGATAAGAAATGAAAGATGTATTTTCAAGCTAGAGGATCTAATGATAAAGGTGGGAATAAAACTCAACAATCCACATTCCAAAAATGTGGGATGTTGCATAATGGGAATTGCCTCAAAGGGATAGGTAAATTCTTCTAGTGTGGGAAATAAGTCCACAATTCACAAGAGTGTTGAAAATAAAATATAATGAAGGAGAATGTAGTGGATGAATGGGGAGCCCCACCCATGGTTCAATTCTACAACTATAGGTAGAAAGGGCACGATGCAGTCCAGTGCATTAATCATTGATTCCTTAGGGATAATCAGCATTAGCAGCCACCAAATCCAAAGGAACAAGGAAAGGATTATTCCACCACTACTGTGGAAGTGGAGAAATAAAATGAAGTCGTACAAGTTACAATTTATATTCGCTCCAGAATGGAAAAATTATTATTTTATTATGGTCATATGCATTTCTTTATATATTGCACATTTACTAGAACTATAGAATCAAAGCCCTGAATCATTAAAGTAGAGATATATGTAAAAACACAAAGTTTTGCAATAATTTAAACCCAATTGTTTGACTCTTCTCCTATTGGAATATGTGGGATGTTCCTTCTAGTGAATCTTGTAATGCTTCCCCTGGTGTATTTCAACACTATAAAGGGAATGGATTGGATCTCATTATATAGAGCACATATCAACAATCAGGAAAATGAAATATCTTTTCATATTCTGAACCATCCCATGCTCCTATACTAATTAAATTAAGATCATGAATCTCCTTTGAAAAACCCTTCAACAGTGTGGGTGTTGATATTCTATAACGAAGCATACTGCACTCAAATGTTTGAGTCAAAGGAAAGTGTCAACCTAATCGAAATAACCATCATGAGGGAATATAGTGATGTATTTCCCAAAGAGTTTCCCAGACTTCCCTTGGATTGTGAGGTAGAGTTCTCAATAGATCTCATACCCGGAGGTACTCCTATCTCAAAGTGTCCAAATAGGATGGATCATATCGAATAAGAGGAGTTAAAGAAGTAGCTGAAAAAGCATCTAGACAAAGGGTTCAAACTCCCATGTGCATTACCTTTGGGTGTTCCAGTGCTCTTTGTGAAGAAGAAGTCTGGATCAATGCGGTTGTGTATCGATTTTCGGGAACTCAACAAGATCACTATAAAGAAAAAGTATCATATTCCAAGGATTGAAGACATGTTCGATTAGTTAAGAGGAGATCGATTGTTTTCAAATGTGGATATTCATTCTGGATATCATCAGCTGAAGGTGAAGAAGGAAGATATTTAGAAGACTGCCTTTTGTATAAGGTATGGTCACTATGAGTTCCTGGTGATTCCTTTCAGACTTACTGATTCATCGGAAATCTTTATGGATTTGATGAATAGAGTCTTTAGACATTACCTCCACAAATTTTTGGTAGTGTTTATCGATGATATTCTCATCTACTCCTATAGAAATGAGAATCATTTTGAATATATAAGACATGTGTTGGAGACATTGAGTAAGGAGAAGTTGTAGGCCAAGTTCTGAAAGTTTGACTTTTGGTTGGAGAAAGTCACATTCTTGGGACATGTGATCAAAAGTGGGAGGATTTATATGGACCCTTCAAAAAAAGGCTATTAAGGAATGTCCAAGACCCTATAGTGTCTGAGAAATCCGTACTTTCCTTTGGATTAATTGGGTAATACCAACATTTTGTGAGAAATTTCTCATGATTTTGGAGAATTCTTACTAAGTTAACATGAAAGGGGTAAAGTATGTATGGAAGGAAGAATATGAGGGAATCTTCAAGGAACTAATGGGAAGGATGATCACTATACTTGTAGTCACACTATGAAAAAGTGGAGAATGTTTGGTGATATAAAGTGATGATTCAAAGAATGTTTTGGGTTGCGTACTCATGAAAAATGGTAATGTGATAGCCTAGACCTCATGTTAGTTGAAGATCCATGAGTATAACTACCCGACACATGATCTAGAGCTGGAAACCACGATTGTTTCCTTGAAAATTTGGTGATACAACCTTTATTGTGTGAAGTGTGACATATATAATGATAAAAAGAGACTAAAGTATATATTAACACAAAATGATCTCAAAATTCATCAAAGGGTATGGTTAGAGCTAATCAAGGACTACGATTTCTCCATTCACTACCATCCTGGAAAGGCGAACAAGGTAGATAATGCTCTAAGAAAAAAATAACATAATAATCTATCCATGTTATCGATTGAGAAAGACCCTATATTTTTGGATATTCAAAGGATGGATTTTGAAATCATAAGGTCAGGGAATACATCCTTCCATTCCCAAATGGTTTCTCAATCATTTATCCAAGAGAATATTACGGATGCACAAAGGGATCATCTGGAGTTACAAATGAAAGTGAATACAGTAAAGGATGGGAAACAACAAGAGTTCCATATCGATGATGATGATGTGATTAGGTTTGGAACATGACTTTTTGTGCATTCATAACCTAGGATAAAGAAGGATCTCTTGGACAATGCACACATTTTGACTTTTCTCTATCCATCCTGTTTGAACCAAGATGTACTGAGATCTCTAAGAACACTTTTGGTCAGATAACATGAATATGGAGATTGAAGAATATATATAAAGGTTCTTGGTATGTCAGAAAGTTAAATTAGAGTGACAAAAGTCCAAAGGGATGATGAAACCATTGCTTACACCCATGTGGAAATGGTAGACTGTCACTGTGGACTTTGTCACATGTCTCCCGAAGACATCCAAGGGAAATAATGTCATATGGGTTGTGGTTGACCGACTCACCATGACTACCCATTTTATCACTATTTGTTAAGATCTCTTTCTTGAAAAAATTGCAAAGATATGTGCAAAGGAATTGGTTAGACTGCACATTGTTCCACTCTCAATTATCTCAGAGTGTGATCCAAGGTTCACATCTAAATTTTGGAGGAGTATTCAACATGATTTGAGTACTGAATTAAATTTCAGCATGACCTATCACCCCCAAACTGATGGACAATCAGAAAGGAATATTCAGATGCTTGAAAATATGCTAAGGGCTAGCTCTTTAGAATTAAATGGTGGATAATATCAGAATCTCCCATTGGTTGAGTTCTCATACAACAATAGCTTCCACTCAAGTATTTTGATGGCTCCATATGAAGATTTTTATGGAAAGTGATGTAGAACTCCAACATGTTGGGAAGAAGTTTGAGAAAGAGATCTACATGGACCTGATCTTGGGAAAGAGATGATAGAAAAGGTTCAAGTCATCCCGAAACATATCAAATCTACTCAAATATGGAAAAAGAGATAGGATGACAACCGTCAAAGGGAATTAGAAATTGAAGTGGGAGATAAAGTGTTCCTTTGAATATCACCATGAAAGAGATTCATGTGGTTTGGAAAGAATGGGAAGATATTCCCAAGGTACATTGACCCCTTTTAGCTACTTGACTGCATAAGATTTGTGGCCTATCAGCTTCCACTTCCACTGAATATGGCTCAAGTTGATGATGTGCTTCATGTATCACTCATGAGAAAGTACATACCATATCCCCACATGCACTGAACTCATAGGTGGTACAACTAGAAGATGATCTCTCTTATGAGGAGCACCCAGTAAAGATTATAGATAGGGAAGATAAGGTCCTATGCAACAAGAAACCCCATATTGTTAAAGCGTTGTGTTATAACCATTAGTTTGAAAAAACTACCTGGGAACTAGAAGAGGTGATGAAGGAGAAGTACCTTCACCTGTTTTTGTAAAATGAAATTTAGAGGTAGAAATTTCATATGGGGGGATGAAAATAACAACCCAATGTTTTATCAGTGGAATTTCATTTATATAATTATGCCTTATAGTACAGCCCCATTAGGAATAAAAATTTAAATATCATGATATTAAATACTATGTGATCATTAAACATAATTTTTCCACTTATATGTTTTGAATTTTGAAAACTTTATATACCTGGTTGCATTCAAGGTAATTTTTAGAGTCTAATAGAACAAACACAATTTTTTGGTGAATTGTAACCTACCCATAAGAATAGTAAACTACCCTTATGAATTGTAATATGACCCTTCTAAATAGGAAACCCTCCAAAAAATAGTAACCACACCCATGAATGTATATATAAAATTTTGGAATCTTATAATTGAAAATATAACCACAGTAAAAGTATTTATATTTTTTTAAGTCATAATTAATTAATTAAATAATTTTAAAATAAATTTATTTTCTTAAAATGTTTTCATAAATTAACAATTATATGTCTTATCGTTTTAAGATATTTTTTGAGATCTTATGTTATTTTTGAAAGCATTATAAAATCAGTTTTAATTTCAAAATATGTTTTTTTTTCATGTAAATAATTAATTTAATTAAAAATTACATTAATCACATCAATAAAATTAATTTTGAAAAATGGAGTTCATTTTTGGAATCTAGATATTGAAAAATGGTTAGGGTGAATTTTGGGGAATTTTCTGAAAGAGAAGAATTTTATGGGAATAGTAAAATAGATTAATTTACCATATAAAAACAATAAAATTTAAATCCCCTATTCCTGACATCACATGTGATGTAAGAACCCAAATCTCGAACTCACATGCCCTATTTTAAATTCTTGGTCCTGGAATCATCACTATTTCTTATCTTGGTGGAAATTAATAAACTAATGAATAAAATATTAAGAAAGACACTCTTCCCTCCACGATAAATACCACCCCTCCCACCCTCATTACTTCAAACCTCTCAAGCTTCAATACTTTCCCAAATTCTTCCCAAATAAATTCCATAGATCCTCACCCAATACTAGGATCTCTTGGATTCATGAAAAGACCAAGCCTATGTTCTTTAAGAAGGTTCTCCAAAGGAGAATTCAAGAGGCAATTCATCTCTGTTTTCTTTCAATTCCCTTTCAAATTTTATTTCTTTTATTATCTTATACTCAACTTATCGTATCCAAATTTCATGATAAAACAAATTTTATTGATATAATAGAATTATATAATGTTAATTTACGATTATTCATTATACTTCACCCTCCCTCTCTCTCTTTGTTAATAAAAATGAAATTGTTGCCTGTGATGTGTTAATTTACCCGCATCATGGATGATGTACTTACATTTTTCATCAACTCCATCAAGGCTATCAATGAAACCCTTAAATTGTTGAAAAAATATTTTAATATATATTTTTAACCCCTTTAATGTTATTTAAACAACTTTTATTCACAACACTAAATTATAAAACAAAACATGTTCGTTGTGATCCAAAAACAGTCCAAATTAACCTTAAACAATTATCATTAAATCTTAACTAAAGACTCATTATCATGTTAAATAAAAAAAATTAATTGTAAGATTATTTATATATTTATAATGTTACTAAAAATATATATTTACAACTGTGGATGTTCAAACACATTTTAAACAAACATATGTTCATGAATACAAGTGAAATGTTCATAAAAGCTAAGGAAATTAACACTCCCAAACAATGAATTTAAGCTCTATAACTCATCCAAAGTCCCATAAAAGAACATAATGAAACCATAGTAAACCATATTCATGTATAAAAGGTTATTTAATTTCTAATTAATTAATATAATGTCATTATATAATAAATTAAAGTGAATAAAGCATTCGGTTACGAGGTAAAGGGAATTTTCAAACCCAACCATCTTTTTTTGGGTTTTCACCCTTTCAACCCCATTTTCAGTAAGGATATGCCTTAAAAATAATTTATTCCTAATTATATTACCTTTTAATGTATATTAATGTTTTATAATTATGTTTATCACCAACCCAATTATTTATAAATGAACTATTCTTTCAAATAAACACACTCTTTTTACTTCTCAAAGATTGATTGTTCTTCACTCATCATTGATTGTTCTATGTCATTAATGTTATTAAATCTTATTTAAGGAGGAAAATTTCTATGAATTTATTCTTTAGGATGTGAAACCCATTCCTTTCCATGGTTTAATTTATGTTCATCTTCGACTTATGTTCAATGTGGAATTCATGATAATGTAAATATTGTGATGTGATGGGTACACCAAAAATTATATAGCACAATATAAATGTTTGAATGTGAAAGGTACACCTAGAATCATAAAATGCTACAATGAATTGGATAATGTGATGAATCTCATGAGTTAAAGCGAAATGTTGTGTGATCCTGATGCTATATTTGTTCACAACTATGTGTTGTAGTTAACCAGTAAGACATGATGTTTTCATTTTTTATGAATTGCCACATTACATACCTTTATCTAATGATTCATCTCATGATTTTGATGATGAAATTATGATTATGATCCCCCATGATATATTATTCTTATCTATCCTCTTACTGGGATTTTATCTCACCTATTTTTGATGTATATCCTTAGGTGATTAGGTGTATTAAGGAGTTTTCAAGGGACCATAAGAAGATGGAGAACAATGAATTAAATAAGTGTTTATGTTTGATGTAGTAAATTTTATGTTTTGTCCTGGTTTACCCAATACACTAAACCTATGGATCCTCGTGGTTTAATACTATTATGATTTTCATCTTT
This sequence comes from Viscum album, assembly GCA_963277665.1. NCBI lineage: Eukaryota > Viridiplantae > Streptophyta > Magnoliopsida > Santalales > Viscaceae > Viscum > Viscum album. Next base: position 1,888,165,194 of record OY728165.1, on the reverse strand, counting down.
CTAATGATGTATTAGTAAAGTAAGATAATGCAGGGTGATTATATTTGGCATAGTGTGTAGTTATTTTTCAAACATTTGATATCTATTTTGTGCCATAGAAAGCAATAAAAGGCCAAGACTTAGTAGACCTCCTTGATGAACACCCATCTAGAGAAGATATATCATTAAATACTGAACTTCATGAGGCAGAAATCTTATCTATTCAAGATAATCCCTAAACATGGGAAATTTACTTTTATGGTGCTTCTAGAAGTCTAACTAGGAAGAGAATTGAAAACCCTAAACTCAAAAAAGTTGGGTTGGGAATTTTGATTATCTCCCCAAAAAAAGAAGTGTTTCCATATTCATTTGTGTTATCATAAGGCGGTACTAACAATGAGGCAGAATATCAAGATCTCATTGTAGGTCTGGAATTGGCATTCCTGGTACCAGTGAACCACCTAAAAGTTAATCGTGATTCAGAATTGGAAATAAAACATATCAGGGGGATTATGCTACTAGAAACTAAGATTTAATACCTTTCTGTGATTATGTCATAGGATTTATGGTAGAATTACCCTCAGATATAACATTGTCATATGTCCTGTGATCACAAAATCTCCAAGATGACGCATTGTATAATGTAGCTACAGCCCCGACAGATCCAAATCAGGATGAGACTATCCTCATTATTTCCAATTATTGTTTAGTTTCACCATTAATTAAACCTAGAATGGTGTAAATTAATGATATTATCCCTATTTCTGAGCTATATTGTCATACTATAGGATTTATGACACATACCATGGAATACCTTCAAAATGGATTACTTCCACTAGATGGAGTTGAAAAAGTACATATCTGACGACGAGTGACTAATTTCACTCATTATGCTATCCCAGAACACCAAAAGATCCTCTAGAAATGAGGCTTCAATGGATTCCTCTTCATATGTTTTGATGGGGAAGAAACTATAGATATCATGAATGAAGTACATGCAAATGCTTGTGGTTCTCACCAGTCTAGGCATAGCCTTTCCGATCAAATCTGAAGGCTCAGATACTTATGGACTTCAATGACACAAGATTTCCCATATTTTACAAAAACCTTTCACCCCTTCCAAGTGCATTCCAATTACATTCAGGAACCCCCTGAGTTACTACATATAGCTAAACACTCATGGACATTTTCTACATGGGGAAGGGATATTGTAGGACTTTATTCTCTAGCTACAGCTAGGCAGTTCATGTATATTCTAACTGCTACTTATTTCTACCCCAAATGGGATGAGGAAATACCTCTCATAGATGTTGGGGCCAAAATAATTGTTAGATTTGTAAAATCTAATATCATTACTAGATTTGGTGAACCTCATACCATATTGACAGATAACGACACAAGTTTATATTCTGTTAAGGTAAAGAAGTTATTTCAGGTATACAATATCAAATCTAACCATTCATGTCACTATCAAACATCGTCCAATTGATAAATAGAGGGTTTCAAGAAGATCCTATAAAATATACTCTAGATAATGGTGGATAAAGATACAAAATATTGGTTTTATAAACTTTTTCATGCTCTGTGGGTTTATTGAACTAGTACCCGTACTGACACTCAGGAAACTCTATATTCATTGGTTTATGGAACAAAAACAATTTTTCTAATTTTAATTCAATTTCCTTCACTCCGAGTTGCAATATGTGATCAGTTATCTATTGATGAATATTATCAAAAACAATTTGATGAACTGGAATGATTAGATTAAATGTGATTTCATAATTTTCATCATTTGGAAGTCTATCAGAATAATATAACACAATATTTTAACAAGAAAGTTTGCCTCTTTTCATCTCTTCAAGGATAATTGGTATTAGTACTCAAGACACTAATGGTACCAGGAAAGAAACCTCCAAATCTTTATCCAAAGTGGGAAAAACCTTACTATATACATAAGTTTTACTCTAGTGAAGCTTATTCTCTAATCTCAGTTGATGGATAACTCATTACAACTCCATACAATAAAATATTTTTTAAGAAGTACTTTTTGTAATTACACATCATATGTCATCGCTACATGAATCTAAACTACACAACCCAAATTTCTAGTTGCAAGACATTAAACTGCAAAACAACCATATGCATCCATGTTGCAAAATGTTAAAATATGTAGCATCTTTATCATTGTCACATGATGTTAAAATGAATGTCATCACATGTATTATCTACATGATATTAAATTGTACGGTTAAAATTTTCTTCATTTGATGTTAAGAAATCCCCTAAGATACTGCAAATTGGTATTCCTTGTGCTCCCATAGAAAATTATGAGTTTCATTCCTCTACAAGAACTACTTGCATCATTTCTACTCCTTAGTGGAACATGACTTCCATTTCTCCCTATGTTTGAACCAGATATGCATAGAGACCTCATTTCAAGAACTACGTGTGTCTTGATTCTCATTCCAATGGGATATGTAGATATGCCTAGATCTCCAATCCTGGGCTCAGCTACAACCACAATGAAATTTATTTCCCTTTTCTCCTCTTATATATGAACCAAATCTATACAGAGTAATCTTTCAGGATACATGGTTTGATCGTCATACCATTTTGTTTCTTAAGTTTAACCAATCTTCTGAAATGTGTTCAAATCCCCCGTCTATCACATCAAACTCAATTGGTGTGGGAAATGATTGTTTTAAAAAATAAGTTTTTCATGATTCTAATTTCAATGGGAAATGTAGAGATACTAAGATATCTAATCTTGGGCCCATCCACAATATAAAAAACCACCTTTATTCCCTATGTGTATGAATCAAACCTGCATAGGTAATGTTTCATGAACTATATGTGGCTCTATTCTCATCCATATGAGATACGTAGTGAAAAATAGGCCTTATATCCTAGTACAAGCCATGGGATATATTTTTATCTCTCTTCCACATATAATTAACAATATATATTGGACTCTTCATTTTGGGTCCTCTCCTAGAGAGACCACCAAGGAAACTAAAAATCTTACCATTTTACATATGAGTTAGATTTATGTAATGGAATCAAAACTCAGGGAAACTATTTAATCATGTATTTATCCTATGAATTTAGAATTACCCCCTTTCATATTTCAAACTCTTATTCTATAATACTTTCATATTTTCAAAATCATTCTTATAGTTTTGGGTGGAAGAATTTCTGAACCCCGTGAACTCTTTTTCCTAACTATGTAGTATGTGCCCCCAGGTGTCCTTGAGTAAGTTGCCTACATAATAGGCATGTCAGTCAAAATATACCACTGTTTTTCTGTAAAAAATAATTCCCTAGTTGGCCTTGAATATTAAAACTCCCATAAAGGGTTTTGTAAAATAATGGTAACTTCATTCTTGGTGAAAGCATATTCATTCCCCTTCAAACTTTGATGATAATATACGATGATCCTTATCTAAAATTGGTCATCCATGTATATTTTTTCCATTACCTTTGTCTCAATTTGAAAGTCTCCAAGACCATGGTTTACACATTTTACCTCTCCATAAGTTCAAAGCATTTTGAAATAACAATGGATCATTGGACCACATATCATCCATGGTTTCCATAATATTTTGTTCTCTCTCGCATGACTTCAAACTGTAGACACCATACACCCTAAATTTGGGTGAGAACTTCATAGAGAACCAATTCATCATTTTCTTTGAAAGTCATGATTGGAAATTATATTTCTGTATTCAGGGATATTTTTCCATAAACCAAACTCTGTTCCTTGGAAAATTTGAATCTCCATAAACTGTATTTGGCTTTTAGAAATGGAATGTTTGATTCCCAAGAACTCTTTTCCTTGACAATGCAGTATGGTCCCCTATGTGTCCTTGAATACGTTTTCTACATAATAGGCCATTCAGTCAAAATTTTTCACTGTTTGGATATACATCACATTCCATAGTCGGACCTGCATGATATAGTCCCAATAAAAGATTCGTCAAATAATGGTAACTTCGTTCATGGAAAAGACTTCCTATAATTAATTTATCCCTTTTCCCATATCATTATCAGGATCCAAAAATTCCCAAATCAGAGTTTACAATTCTTCATTTCTTTACATGAACATGGTTGTACGATTCCAAACAAATTATCAAGATATTATAGACTCATGAACCTTTGGTCAAAGCTAAAGACCTTAAATTAAATCCACCCAATGTCCCCATAACATGACTTGAAACAACACAATACAATGTCCTCACTGCCTGAATTGAAACTATATATTATAATTTCCTCATTGCATGACTTGAAACTGCACTGTATATTTTCCTTACTGCATGACATTAAGAATTCATAACACAATGTTAGAAGGCCCATTTTTGAACAATTTTAACCATTATTCACATAAAAAATTTGTTTAGGAGTGGTTTCCCCATTCTTGTCCTATGTCACCATAGATGACCCTTTATTCTTAAAATCTATTGCCTTGTAAAAACCACCTACTATGGTCTTGAGTCACCCAAGTATTAATTTCTATATTCTATCAACAATAAAATGTCAAATTTTTGAGACATCTTTTTCTTGACTATACAATACGTGCCCTTATATGGACATAAAATAAATTTTCCTACATAACAAGCATGTCAGTCAAAAGATTCCACTTTTGGGCTATACATCATATTCCCTAGTTGGCCCTGTATAATACAACCCCCATAACAGGTTTACGAAATAATGGTAACTTCATTCTTGGAAAATACCTCCTTTATGTTTATACTTTATGTTTTAGATTAGTTGACCATAAAAATCATGACTCAAGATTTCACATGAAAGTATCTACAGAATATTAGAGAAATTCATATCCACTATGCCTTGTTTGGGATATAATTTTAAAATTTATGGTCAAATATATTTGACTTTAAATACTATCCTTATAATTCAAGAATTCATATCTTTAAGATGCCAATAAAAAGAGACATAATACTCACCAGGATGTAAACCCTCCAAGGTCACCTTGGACAAAAGTCGAGTCTCAGCTCACTAGACCTATATTTTGTACGGTTTAGGAAATATTGATCAATAAAAAGTCAAAAGACACAATGTTTTTAGGGTTTTCCATATGAACCTAGAAATAGTCAACCTATTCTCTCTACGCCCCATGGATTAAGAAAAAATTAGAGCCTCCTTAAAAACATGATGTAGATCCAAAACCTATATAATGATGTAAAATACGCCAAAGTTCCCTACTATTACCATATAATTCTATTCATTTCATTCCGAAAAAATCCATTTAAATGGGGGGTTTTTTAGACACCGTGAAATGTGTTTGATGCACTTTTACATAGATTGATGATGTGAACCTCACTTAGACACAAAATTCCATGTTTGAGTAAAATACGTATTTAAAGAGGAAGAAAGATGCAGGTTAGATTTCTATGTTCCAAAATACTACTCCATAACAATGGATATGTGGAATAATCTCCCTCTATAGGAGTAGGCCATGGATTTCCATGTTCTATAAAAAAGGATGTCAAAATATTAAATTAAATTTCTGAGTTTCTTCTACGAAGATGTAGTGAATTCAGCATCTCACAAAGTTTTGACCTCTTTGAGATATTCGATTTGACTAGTCGTGAAGCCTAAATAGACTTATAGATAAAAATTTATGCACTCAGAAGATGGAAAAAAAATTCATGAAGTGATACACTAAAGATCTATGCGGAGGACTTATGTGGAGGACCTACACTGAGGACCTACGTAGAAGTATAATTTTTTCACACTTACACTGAGGAGCTATGAGGAGAATATACATGGAGAAACTACGCAGACAAACTCCCTTCGACATGGTCCCATACTTTCCTATAAATAGGACCTTTGGGATCCCCATTTCATAGGTTAAAAATTCAGAAGAAGCCCCAATTCTCTCATTGCATAGACCCCCTCACAAAAGTCCTCAAAAAGTCTCAAGTAACTCATCGAAACATGAGTTAAGAGGGAGTTAAAGGGGACAAGTTGGATCACATTCTCATCAGGGTCTAGAACATGATACCCGAGCCAAGGATGTGATACAAGGACCTTTCCTAAGGACTTGTGTGGGGGACCTGGACTAAGGAACTACATGGAGGACCAAGCCTAAGGAGTTTGCCTAAGGACCTGGCCAAAGAACATGGTATAAGAAGCTGGGCTAAGGTCCTACCATAAGAACCCGAGCTCAAATGGAAATCCTCCTTCGGAGTAACCACTAAGAAAACATCAAATGGGAATACCCTATAATATTAAGCCCCATCCAATACTATACATGGAATCCTCTATAGGAATAAACCCCAATCAAAGCTTAATGGGCATCCCCCTAATGAGTAAGCACCAACTAATCACCAAATGGGAATCCTCCTTAAGAAGAAGCCCCATACAATGCTCAATGGGAATCCCCATTAAGAGTAAGCCCTAGCCAATACTCAATGGGCGACTATCTTGGTGTATGAACCTATCCTTTCATGTAGGAGGTTTTATACTCGCCCATCCGTACTTCATTCATATTTACTCCCATAAATTGGACCCTCAACTAATGTAAATTGAAAAGAGGAAAGGTTCGTTACCTCGGCCTCATCCACCATAATTTTCTTAGGCCCATCCTTTATATTAAAATTTAAAGGTAAAATCCAAATCCTTTGTGTTTCTTATCCAACATGAGAACCCATAGATAAAATTTTCTAAAAAACAATATTAAAATTAAATGGAATAATCATTCTTTTAAACAAAATATGATTATATTACCTTATAAAATAAAAATATTTCCATTAAAACCCATTAGAAAGTATATAAAAGTTATTTAGGTTCATTGGGACATCATATTTATAGAAACCTTACAAGAACCATTACAAAAACAATTTTAAATGGAATAACCTACATTGTTAATTCTATCATATTTTTTCAGAGATCATAATCATTACCCAATTAATTAGAGAGCTATATCGGGATCACCCATCATAATAAAAAATTTACTAGGACCCTAAAAAACAAAAAATACATGAAAAATTTTATTTCCATCATCAAACCCATAAAAATATACTTTTAAACCTATATAAAAAACATTTTTTGAATATTGATATATCCCTTTAATTTAAAACACATATTTTTTAAAAACATTACCCATAATAATTGGAATGAGGTGTCTTATTTACATAAATAATATAATATTTTAAATTAATCCAAACATAAAATAATAATATTTGTGGTGTGAAAATACTTCGATGTCATATTCCTTAAAATAAAACATTCTTTTTTCCTTTTTAATGAAATTCAAAACGTTCTGTATAAAATTTATAAAAAGATTAACCATTGAAATAAAGTTAAAGGATACATAAAAATTAATTTAGAATTTATTTATGTAAATATAAATACATCCCTAAAATAATTTTATGAATTTTTAAATGGAATAAAATGATTTAGGAGACGAATCATTAAAACAATTAAAAAGAAGATTAAAGATAAATTGTCCCTTACATCGAGTCTAACTTGTCACGTTTATTATTTATATTCCTAAATAATAAAATTATGTGGATTATTTACTTGATTAATTTTATTTTAATTTTAATTATTAATTTTATTTAACTCATATCTATGATTTACTTATTTACTTAATCGATTAAGTTCAGGTTAAACGTTTTGAGAACATTATGCTTATAAGTTAGAAATGGCTTGGTTAGGTTTAATATGATCAAGAAGATCATGATTATATCTTTTAAAAAACATTAATCATGGTAAAATTATAAATTTTTTATATTATTTATACTTTTATAACAAACCATATAATAGGTTTATAGAAATGAATTTCGTTATAATTATAGAGACGATAGGTCATACATATGCATGCGTAACGTTTCTATTTTTCAAAAAACATGAGTGAAAAAGGTAAGTATTATTTTGAATTTTAATAATGATAATTATATCATAAATATTATATAATATTTTTTTAAATAAAACTATATATACAAGACATGTTAAGAGTTGATGAAGAATAAAATACATCAGTTTCCGAGGCGGTAATCCGCACATACACACGAGTGAAATTTTTATTTTTCATTGAATGGAAAAGAAAGAATTATAAAACTCAATTAACATAAAAGATATAAATTTATATCTCCTATACCATATTATTTATTTTTTTTTCAATCATTATGACCAACCATTAGAGTCGGTGATGAAAAATGAAATACATCATCTCGCCAGGTGGGTGTCAACACGTACATATGAGCGATGTTTTTTATTTTTTTAGATTCTCAATTGTATAAAAAATTCCTATAAAATAAACATAATTGAATTTGTTGATATGTTATATAATAATTTTATTATATGATTACGTTTAATAAATGTTTTTAGGATGTATAAGAAATAGTTAATTGAAAACACTACCTTTTCTTTGAAAAAACTCTTTAGGTTTATTCCTAAAGTCATACTAGGATAGTATTATGATCAAACTTGGACACATAAGATGTGTTTAGGGATGTTTCAAATATATTTGGATAGTTATTTTACAAAATATAATGCTCTTGAAGTTCCGAGAAGAGAGGATATGTGGTGACTTTATATAAGTGAGGGAGAGGATACACTTGGAATTTTCAAAAAGATTAAAACATATTAATGTATTAATAAAAAAAATGAATAAAAAATGAATCATATTATAATAAATTATAATATATGGTCTATATATGTCATGTAAATATGATTTATATATGTTTCTAGGTCATTTATACCCTTATCTTCTTAATTTTAACCCTTTAAACCAATTTTAACTCTTACTATGGTAACCAGCTTTTTTTAACCAAAGTTACTATCCTTAATGAAATAATGAAATCATCCTCATTACCAAATTTACAAGTGATCATTAAAAATATTTATCTTGTTTTATCAAATTAATTTTCTATAATTTGTAGAGGTTAATTTTAAAATAAACCTACAATAAGTGATGAATGAGTTTCCAGAAAAATGCCCTTAAAATAAAAAACATTATAAAAAATTGAAGTATAATTTTTATTTCAATTATTTTTTTATTTGGTTTAATAAAAAATAACTAATTATTTTTTCAACCAATAAAATATATGCGACTATGTAAATATTTGAAAATAAAATATAGTTTTATTAAAAAAAATTATTTTTTATAATTCAACTATAAATTAATTTTAAAAAAATTATACAAAATTTACATTAAGATAATTTTAAATTTTTGATATAAAAAATGATAGATATTTTTGAATTTAAAATTATATAATTTATAAATTAAACTTTTCTTAATAAAATCTTATAGTTTTTTTAAACAAATTTAGTATGAATAAAACTATTTCCTTTTTGATAGGAAAATCATTTAATATTATTATAGTGAATATAACTATATCAAATCATATTTATGAATATTTATAAGCAATAAAATTTATATATTATCAAAATTAATTAGTTTTTTATAATCCACATCTATAACATGTGTCATGAGCTATTCTAAATCAGGTGTAGAGGTTTTAGAAGGCTCTACAAAATCCCCTTTAAGTGAGTGTGGATTAGTCACTACATCATATGGATCTTCCTTATCACATATAATTGACCTATATTCCTCATAATGATAAGGATATTTATAGATTAATTTTTCCTTGAATTTTTTCCCAAATACAGCAATCAAATATTCCTTTATGGAGTTTAAATATGATTAAAAAAACTTTTCAATAACACCTTGGGAAGAAAAAATGGTTCTGTAGATTTCATGGGAATTTTTTACATATTTAAGGAAATTTTACCTATTATCATTTGAAGATAAATTGAGTGAATCCATCTTTTTATAGAATCATAATCCATAGGATGTTTTAAAACCTTAACATATGAGGAGGTGATCTTTTTATCCTCCTTAAGAATGTCATCATTAGACTTGGAAGTAGAATATTAAATAGTTTAAGCACTCATGATGTTTGAATCATTCCTTGAGAGAAAAATCATTCCGTAGACAAAATGTTTCACCAGTTTTACTCAGTCTTCCTAGAATAACCCTTTTTATCATTTGGATATAATTTTTGTTTCCACAATATTTTACACACCAAGGGGAATGGATCTGCGAGTCAAATGAATGAAAGTGGAATCAGGTTATTATAAGATCCCTTGGGTGATTCAACATGAATTAATGTGACACCTCATCATGGAATGATGTTTCACTAGAGGAACTTGAGATTCTTGATTTGATTACTGGATAGACTTCAAAATTGTAAGCTTTTCAAATTATAGATGGCGAAGGGACTATCATGGGTGTATCATCAGATACTGTTAGATGTGATACAAAATTTTCTTCTTAAGGATTAACATGAATGAATATGACCAATACACCCATGATATCAATAAATTTACATGTGTTATATAATTATCATTCACGTATACCAAGTCTCTTCAAATCAATAGCGTTCAAACCATCACTTTTCACCCCAAGGATTAACATGAATGAAAGTGATCAATATGGTTACATGTGTTATAGAATTTTGGAATATATTTTAATTATACTATAATATCATACTTAAACTGACTAGAAACTAGTTATACATTTTTAATAAGAGTTAAAAAATTTCAATTCAACTAAAACCCTCAAAAAATGAAAATAATGAGCATGATCAATTTCATTATAAAATTTTACGATATATCATAAATACTTATATAAATCATATTTACATGAAATATTTCTACCATATATTATCTTTTATTATAATATGATTCATTTTTATTCTTTTTTATTGATTCATACATTAATATGTTTTAATCTTTTTCAAAATTCCAGTTGTGTCATCTCCCTCACTTATAAAAGGGAACCCCATTTACACTATTCTCGACACTTCAAGAGCCTTTTAGTTTGTAAAATAACGATCCAAATCCTTCACTGACATTTATAAACACATTCTATAGGTCAATGTTCTATCACAATACTATCACAGTAAGAATTTAGGAATAAACCTAAAGAGGTTTTTCGATGGGATGTAGAGTTCTTAATTAACTGTTTTTACCTCCTTCAAACCTCTATTCAAAAATTTAATTTAATAAAATTATTATATCACATACAATAAAATTTTATTATGTTTATTTTATAATAATTTTTCATATGATTAACCATATAAAAAAAATAAAAAAATTGATGATATGTACATGCAGACTACCACCTCGTGAGATGATGTATTTCATTTTTTTATCACCGACTCTAATGATTGGACCTAATGATTGAAAAAATTAAATAGTATGATATATGAGATATAAATTTATATATTTAATGTTAATTTTATATTATAAATCTTTATTTACCATTCAATGAAAATTAAAAATTTCACTCATATATATGTGCAGACTACCGCCTCAGGAACTGATGTATTTTATTTTTAATCACCACCTCACATGGATTGTATATATAAGTTTATTTAATGAAATTATATAATATTTATGATATGATTATCATTATGAAAATTCAAAATAATAATTACCTTCTTTCTCTCATGTTTCTTGAAAAATGGAAATGTTACTTTTGCATACGTATAACCTACCATCTCTATGTTTATAATGTAATTTATTTTTCATAAAAATATTATATGGTTTGTTATAAAAGTATAAATAATGTATAAAAATTATAAATTTAAAATGATTATTTATTTTTTAAAATATTATAATCCTGATCATATTGATCATATTCAACCTACCCAATCAATTTCTATCTTATAAGCGCAATGTTCACAAAACATTTGACATGAACTTAATCGACTATGTAATTAAGTAAATTTTAAATACGAGTGAAATAAAAAAAATAATTAACATTAATATGTAATTAATCATTAAATAATCTACATAATATGGTTTTTAGGAATATAAAAAATGTACATGACATGTTAGAGTCGATTAAAGGAAAACATTATCTTAAATCCTCATTTTAAATGTTTTAATTATTTATCTACTAAATAATTTTATTCCATATAAATATTCTTAAAATTATTTTATGGATGTATTTAAATTGACATAAATAAATTATAAAGTAAATTTTATGTATCCTTTTACTTTCTTTCAAATGTTAATCTATTTACGAATTTTATAGAGAATGTTTTGAATTTCATTAGAAAAAGGAAAAAATAATGTCTTATTTTAACAAATATGAAATTTAAGTATTTTCACACCACCAAAATAATAATTTGATGCTTGGATTATTTTAAAAGATTATATGTTTTTTTAAATAAGACTCCTCATTCCCATTATTATGGGTATTTTAGTTTTAAAGTTTTAGTTTTAAAGTAAATTGATATATCAATATCCAAAAATGTTTTCCTTATAGGTTAAAAGGTATATTTTTACGAGATTAATGATGGAAAAAAAATATTTCATGTGTCTTTGGTTTTTTAGGGTCCTTGTAAATTTATTTTGATGATGTGTGATCCCGAAATAGCTCTTCAATTCATTGGGTAATGATTATGATCTCTCAAGAATTATGTTAGAATTAACCAAGTAAGCTATTCAATTTATAAGGGTTCTTATAAGGGTTATTGTAAGGTTTCTATAAATATGATTTCGCAATGAACCTATATGACTATTCAATACATTATAATGTGTTTTAGGGGAAGTATTTTGATTTTATGTAGTAATATAATGATCTTTTGTTTAATGGAATGACCATTCCCTTAAATGGTAATAATGTTTGTTTTTTAGAAAATGTTTTTTATGGGTTCTCAAGATGGATTAGAAACATGAATTATTCTGATTTTACCTTTATATTTGACAATAAAATATTTTATAAAAAACTTTGGGCAGTAAATCTGATTTCATGTGTAAGTACACAATTATTTGAGCTCAAATTTTATTATGTTAAAAGAAATATCTCTTATTTTAACTTATGTTTTTGAAATGCACTTATAAGTTTATTTATTTCTTTTCATATATCCCATTTTGAGATTTTTTTCCCATAAAAATTTTCAAATGTTTTTAATAGTATTAAGAATGATTAGGAACGATGATCAAATCTAGTTAAAAATCGTAAATATTTTTAATGAAATGATTTTATTTATTTTAAAATTGTTGTATTATGAAAAAAATTGGATACTGATTGGAAGTATCTACTTTGTAAATTATGGGTTTTTAGTTAAAGTTTGATGGCCAAATTCTCTAAAACTCTAAACCTAAAAAATTATTCATGAATGAAATAAAATAAATTCTTGAATTAAAAATCACTATTATTTAATATTTTAAGGTTGCGACCTCTTAGTTTGTGTCAAAGCAGGGTTTAGATAATTTTATAGTTTAAGACAACATAATTAATTACCCATATTAGATATTAATTTAATGTTATCATGATATATAATTTTAATATTACTAGTTTTCTTCATCTAAACAATGTATGTTCAGAATGGATTTCCATAGAAGAAATACGGAAGATGATGTATGATGGAAAAATTAGGATAATATCCTTCCAAATCAATAACATGGAATGTTTAGATTCGAAACATAAAAGAATGTGCATTTTATGTCTCAGTGGTCACATGTTATAAATAGTGGTGGTGTCCGTATGAGAGAGAAACCATTTTCGTCGTAGATGAACTTGTCCATTGTAGGGCATTTCAGGAAACAAAATCCTCCAACATTTAGTGGATCATCTGACCATGTGATAAATGAAGGATGGATAAAGGCCTTAAGAAGATATTAAAATTCATGGATTGTTTATAAAATCAAAATTTAACCCTTTCTATATATTATTTTGAAGGTGAAGCCAGTCAGTGGTGATCAATGGTTAAGAATACCAAATAAAGAGAAGATATTGATGCCTTATAATTGGATAAATTTATGAATATTTTCCTTGAGAAGTATTTTCAAAAAGTTATTTTACATATAATGGAAATGAAATTATTATAATTTAGGTAGAATGAGGAAGATTCGATAGACACATGTGAGTAAAAGTTCACCTATTTTTCAAGGTATGCACCAAATTATTTCTAGTGTATTGATAGTAAAATTAATTTTTTTACTAGATATTGAATCTAATATATTTAAGTTAACTATATTTTAGTGAATTTAAAGGTTTTAAGAAACTTTTTAAATGTGTTTAGAGGGTAAAAATAGTGTTTTTGATGATCAAGTGTTTGAAGAAAACATGCAAAAAAAGTAGTCTAGATGGTAGACGAAGGGGAAGAATGCATCAAAAAAATAATAAGGTATGAAAATAAAGTTTCCTTATTATAAAAAATGTTGTAAAAGGAACCCTATATAATGTATTATAAATGTTGGGAAGTGTTTCTAATGTGGTATGTTTTCATATGTGGATTATGAACACAAATAAAAGGATCCAAGAAATGATAATACAAATAATGAAAGGTCATGAGTAAGATGTATTAATTCTAATTAAATGGGTCACTATGTGAGTAATTATAAAAATATAGGATCAAAGGATGGAATTAATCAATATCCAAATAACAGATGTGGAGTTAAATCTTTTTTACTACTTTAGAAGATGTAATACAATCCAATGATCTGGTGTTGGGTACATTACTTGTTTATTTATAATGTGCCAATGTATTTCTTGATTTATAGTCTACAAAATCTTTTATTTGCATGATTTTTTTGATAAATTAGGAATTTTATCTCGTGAAATATATAATGAACCTTTGACAAACACTTATAGGTATAGTATTTAAAATTTTAGATTATAGGAATATTTTTATTCTTGAATGTGGAAATGAATTACCTACAACTATATTGTCCATAATCTTGTTGAGTTTGATGTTATTATGGTTATGGTTTAGATTTCTATTTATCATAATCTAATATATAATAGAAAAAACTAATTTATTTTTCAAATGAGTTTTGTATTGTTTACATGAATGAATTTATACCTTTGATAACATAACAAAAATATGAAAAATTGATTAAAGATGGAAATGAAATTTATCTTGCACATATTATTGAGAAGAACAGGACTATTGAAATTTGTGATTTTCCTATAGTAAATAGAATATATGGATATATTTATTAATGAATTTATAGGTATTATACCTAATTTAGAGATTTAATTTACTATCAAATTATATTTTTGTGATAAACCTATATCAAAACCCCCTTATTTAATTTATCAAGTATAATTGTTGGAATTAAAAATTAAGTTATAATAGTTTCTTGATAATGTATTAATTCATCCAAGACCTTGAACATAAGGTTATCCTTTTTTTATTAAAAATAAATATGGTCCTATGAGTATTTTCATTAATTATGGAGATTTGAATAACATAACTGTCAATAATAAGTATTGGTTTCCTCATAAAAATGACTTGTTTGATTAGATTCATGGATATTAGTATTTTTCAAAAGATAATATCATCTCCAGGTACTATCTAATAATGTTTAAGGATTATGAAATTATGAATATGGAATTATATACTACATAAGAAAATTATTATTTTTTGGTTATTCCCTTTGGGTTGAAAAATTCTTCACAAATATTTATGGACCTTATGAAAATATTTTTATAGGGTCTATTTGTTAAATTTATGGTGGTGTTTATTAATGACATGTTGAAATATTATATTTTTTATGACGATTATGGGAAAAATTTGACAATTTTTCTATAAATATTTAAATAAAATAAGATATAGAGAAAATTTATGAAATTTTAATTATGGTTTTAATGGATTTATTTCCTTCAATATTTTATAAATAAATATAGAATAAATATTTATCTAGCTAAAACTAAAGTGGTTAAAGGATTTCAAAGGCCTACAAGTGTCACAAAGATTCTTAGTGTTCTTGGATTTGTGGGTTACAAATGATAGTTTTTTGATAACATTACACAATTATTTTTCCCACTAACTAAGTTAACTCAAGGAGTTAAATTCATATGGATGAAATAATGTGATTACTACTTCTAGGAATTGGAAAATAATATTATAGAGTGTTCCCCCCTCCATCCAGAAATAGTTACTTTTTTATCTATAATTATTCTTCTTTGAAGGGACTTGGTTGTTTTATAATACATAATTATTAGGTAATTTCTTATGATTCACCTCAATTAAAACATCATGAGATAAATTATCCTACACATGAACTTGAACTAGTGATTGTAGTGGCTACTTAAAGAATATGGATACACAATTTATATGGATTAGAGTGTGAAATATATTTTGATCATAAAAGTTTAAAATTTATATTCACTCCGATAGAGTGGTACATGAGATGAAGATAATTGTTGGAACTAGTTAAGGATCATGACTTAATGATTTATTACCATCTAAAAAAAGCAAGGATAGTAGTTGATGCTTTAAGTTGGAAATATAATGCATCATTAATTTTACTATGTTTAGAACATGATATTTTGGTAAATGATGTGATGAATATTGGTCTAGAAATTATGCGTGTTGGAAAATATTCTATTTTGTTATAGGTGGTAGTATATTCTTCACTGTCATGAAGAATTAAGAAATATTAGAAGGAATATATTTGTTTGAAAGAAAGAGTAGAATCGGTCAGGAGGGGTAATTTTTATGAGATTAATGTTAATAAAGTAGGTTTTGTTATATTCTTAAAGAGGTTGTGTGTTCTAAGGGATTAATAGTTAAAGAAATAATTTTTGAGTGAATCTAATAAATCTCAATTTTTTCATCCCAGACACACTAAAATGTATAGTGACCTTCATGAGAATTTCTTGTTGTATAGAATGAAAAGATATATTTCAAACATTGTAATGAAATTTTATAATTTTAAATTGGTTATAGTAGAATAAAAATTAATGATGGGGATGCCTTATAATTTTCTCATGATATAGTGGAAATTGAAAAATATATCAATGTATTTCATGGTGGGATTTCCAAAGACATCTATAAGTAATTAAGAAATGTGGTTTATTGTTGACCGATTGATAAAATATTCACACATCCCTCATATTTGAGTTACTATGTATTTTGATTAGATTTCCCAACTATATAATTAGTTTATATCCAGGTTATATGGATTTACTCTATCCATTTTATCTGACCACAGTCCCAGGTTTTATTCTAATGTTTAAAAATACATTTATAAGTTACTAGGTATTGAATTAAATTTATGTACAACTTTTATTCTTCAATCTTATGGATAGTTAGAGTGAATGATTTAGAATTTGTAAGAAATGATTCAATCATGTTCAATAGTTTACCTAGTGAGTTGGGATCATCAACATTTATTAGTTGAATATATTTAAATAATAGATTTCATTTTAGTATATTGATATAATATTTTGAAGGATTATATTGAAATAGATATTGTAATAGAGATTGTTGGGATGAATCTAGGGAAAGAAAGTTTTTTGAACTTAAATTTTTAGTAGTGTTGGTTTATAAATTAACTGCGGATTACTAATATATGAGTATGACTCTGAGCAGGATGAAAAGTTATGAAGATAACCAGAGGAAATACATTTCACATGAGGTAGATGATCATGTTTTTTTTAATGTATCTCAATGGAAAAGTGTTATGCATTTTTGTAAAAATTTAATGTTGGGTACATAGTTCATTAGACCATATAAAATCAAAGATAGGTTTGTATTAGTTTCCTACCAAGTAGAATTTCCTCGTAGTTTATCCTAGTAACATGACTCAATTCTTGTTTAATTATTAATAAAATATATGCTAGATGAATATCATTTTTTGGTCCCTAAGGTAGTACTTTTGGAAGAGAATATTTATTATGAGGAATAACTTGTTCAATTATTAACTATAGATAAAATATGTTATAGAAATAGATGATTCATTATATAGTGGTTTTTGGAAAAACAATATGACTGAAGTAGAAATATGGGAATCTAAAAATTCTATGAAGGGAAAATATCCCCACATGTTTAAGTACGAATTTTTTTTAAAGGATGTAATTTCCAAAATGGGTAAGAATGTAACATGACAGTTAATGTTTATAATATATCAATTTAATTCCATATAAATATTCATTAATTATGTTTTATAATGTAATTCTCACTACTAGAATACTATATTCTTTCTAATAAAAATGGAAATAGTTTTATTCGTACAAAATTAATTTACATGTATTATATGATTTTACTTAAAAAGTTTGATTTAAAATGTATAGAAATTTAATTTGAAAAAAATATAATTTTTTTGATATCATCAAGTCAAAATTATAAATATGGTAATTTTTAGTAATTTTTGAAAAATGTTTATTTTTGGGTGCAGAAAATATCGATTTTTAAGAAAACTGTGTTTTCTTTTCAAAAATTCACATAGTATCATTTGTTGGGTTTTTTTAAAAAAAATTTCATTAGTTCATTTTTTATTACAAATTATCAAAAAAAATTCAATAAAATAAAAATTATGCTTTATTTTTTTATAAAAACATTTTTATATGTAAAAGGATTGTTTTCTTGAAAACTATTTTTCATTACATATTTTGGGTTTATTATAAATGTAATTTATTCCAATTATAAAAATTTAATTTTATAAAGTGGAATCCATATCGGTAATCATAATTTCCAAAAAAATATTATGATACATATTTCATTTTTTCATTATGAATATTAGCTATGGTAAAAAAATTCAGTTACCATGGTAAGAGTTAAAATGGGATAAAAGGGTCAAAACTAAAAAGATAAGTGTTAAAATGATCTAAAAAAATGTTTAAATCCAATGTAATAGTGATATTTAGACCCTATATTGTATATTATTTGAATATATGTCAATTTGGATCCATTTTCAAGTAGTAGGACATTAATATATTTTAATCTTTTAAAAAACTCAAATCATGTCCTCTCCCTCACTTATAAAAAGTCACCCCTGTCCTCTATTCTAGTCACTTTAATATCCATTTATATCAGCCAATATAAATTAAAACAAATTCCTAACATCCATACCCAAGTGAAATAGTTCTTTTTTATGGGAATATCATCCTATAAAGGCATTTGGTATAATAATAAAGGGGTTTTCTAAAGAAGTGGTATTGTTCGTGACTGAGTATTTTCTATTTATTTCTTATTTTAACTCTCTTAAACCTCTCTTAAAAATTTTCATATAAGAACATAAGTATCTCCCATATACTGAAATTTATTTATATTTATGGAATAACCCTTTTTATTTTACTTAACTATCTAACAAAGAATAAAAACATTGCACAGTTGTACGTGTAGACTACCACCTCGTGAGACAATGTGTTTCATTTTTTATCTAAAACTCATATGGTTTTTCATAAAGATGGATCCAAATGAAATAAAATGATATATATAAAATAATTTTATTAATTTTGAATAAATATTCTACTTCCTTCTTTACCATTTAATGAAAAATAAAAATGTCACTCATGTGTATGGGCAGACTATCACTTCACGAACTGATGTATTTTATTTTTCATAACCAACTCACATGGATTATATATATAGGTGTATTTAAATATATAAAAATATATTTATTATATATATATAAATCATTATGAAAATTTAAAACAATATATAACTTATTTCCCTCATATTTATTGAAAAAATGAAAATGTTACTCATGTGTACGTATGACCTGCCTTCTCCATGATTGCTCATCCAAATCGATTTTTTTTTCATTTCAAAAAATCTTATTTAAGGATAAGTGGGAAACCAAACAATAAAAATTACAAACACAATACTGCATTCAATTCAAATTAAAACTTCCAAAAAACATAATCATCATCTCGATTCTCGTGAATCTCGAGTCTAGCGCCTGCCTCAAGTCGGCACCTATCACATCGAACATCCTTTCCCTTCGCCTCCCAATAATCACCATGCCAAAGAGAGCCACCAGGATCCTCATCACCATCATCTTCATCTTCACTAATATCTCATAAAGTTAAGAGATATCATTATCACTATCATTCACACTAACCTGATCCAATTCTACTTTCGTTGTCATAGTCCAAACACCACACCAGTTCCCCAGATATGGTCATAGTTGCTGTCATGAAAACAAGCTAGATCAATTCGCAAGTTCACCACCACCAACACGTCTCCATCTATCCCCTATTGCTATCATCGCATTAAAAAACCACCAAATTCATCATCCTCCACACCTTTTCACCATCGACCTCTCTAACAACGATGTCTGAATTCACAACCGATGACGTCTGGACCTTCGATGCCGAAACATGCCACCGTCGTCGATTACCTTGAACTGGATGCTTGATCTCTTGAACCAAAGAACAATGACGAACACTTCATTACTCCTCCTCAGAGAGATTGGGGGAGTCCCAGAACAATAATTGAGAAACTAAAGAACTGGGATAGGATGAAATGCCAGTGAAAATCATCTCGACATCGTCGCGTCGTCGTCACTGTCAATACAACATCATAAGAAACACAAACATAATGAAAACCAGACTAAAATCACCACGAATCACATATGTAGAAATGAAACCCCTAAAACATGGAAAAATTCCATCGATGAATGGCCGCACAAGGCATGCCAATGAACACCGCACGACACATCCCAAAGTCTCACCATTACCACTGCTCTCGATCCCCCTTAGAGGGGCACAAAATAACAAGAGACTAGAGCAGGGAAGGAGCAGTCGAGGGCATCGAGCGATGACACCATCAGCGAGACATATGAATAGAACCAAGAAAATGTAAAAATACAAAGACAATCACCCGAAATGAATTCTTTAATACATAATTGTTTGTTTTCATTATTAATTAATTCACTTATCAAATCATAATTATTCCTCTGCATGACATTTTTATCTGATAATGTTCAATTCATATTTGTCGCGATGAAATCTCATGAAATTTCACCACTAAGATTATAATATATATGTACCACAATAGTATTCTCGGATATTATTCTATAGTTGGATGATATTGTCTAACGGTACATAGATGATATAGGCTACCAGGGTCATGAGGCTCATAATACATTGAGATTCCTTCTCATGGTGTTCTCCATTGGTTATCTACAAGATATAAGGATATGAGAACATACCCATCAATAGTAAATACAAATTTCCATTTGTCATTGTATTTTCCTATTAGTGGATATATTTATTAATCATTAGACATTATGATTTTCATTAATTAATATCATGACTCACGCACTTTGATACATTAACAAAAACGATGATGACATATGCATGATGTGAGTTAAGATATGATGGTTGTGTCATGAGTGATATTTCCTTAATAAATCATGTAAGAAAGGATTTATCTCTTATATATCTTGATAGAAGTTGATATATCATCCACTAAGATGGGAATGTAATGTCCTATATAAATTCATGGTTTTGGTATTTAGTCAGCGAGTTCATTTTTGGAAAGTAAAAGAAAGAGATATAGAGCACACATGTTGATGGAAACAGCAATTAAACTACTTTATTTGAGATATCATGGTAAAGGGATTATATTACATGGAAGAAATTTATGTGAGGTTGGATGTTTTTGTGATATTAACTTCTTTCTCTATGGGTTCCATAGCGACTTTCTAGATGCTAAAATTAAAATTATGTGGCTAGGTCTAATTACACAAAGAAAGAGGCATAGAGAGTCAAATAATATGTGTATCCACAATCTTAGTCAAATAAAAATATTGAATTTAACTATTTTGAATAAATTTTATTTATTCAAGTTTAGTTCGGTCACTATAATTTAATCGCAAGTTATTATAAATAATAACTAAGTTAAATAATAAAAATAAATATTTGTTTAAAAGATTTTAAAATATAATATTTATTATATTTATAAATGAATAATTTAGTGATATTTATTTTTTGAATATATAGTCATTATTCATGGATCATTAAATGTGGATGAAGGAAATAGAACTGAGTTTAATGTTCTAATTGGAAATAGTGTAATTGATATTTATTAATATTATGAAAGTGTTCCACATGTCAAGTGTTTAATAATAATATTATGAATATTATTGTACATGGGGTCAGCTATGAATTAGTAACTATGGAAAGGGATTGTGTGAAATTTTCCATCCAAAGACCTCCTATAAAAACTATCTAATTATAGTACTTTCCATAATCACTCTTGTTATACATAGTGGTTAGAGGGAGACTCTATCCATCCCTAGAGATAATGTTTAAGACCTAGAATGTTCTCCCTCATCCCCTTCTCTCAATCAATAGTTTTCCTCCGTTGAGAAGAATTCTCCTATGATCAATAAAGAACAATACAAACAATAAAAATAGGAGATGGTATCACCCGATGATTCTATAGTAACGTTTAGTTATTGTGGTGTTCTTTTGGAAACCCACTAGTTGGATTATTCACATATATCTGACTATGATAAAATGACACTAATATATCTAGTTAGTTGGATCATCAATGAAAGAGGAATTACAAGATGAAGTAATTCTATATCTGTTCATAAATTAATTATAAATTAGATGTGAAGGTTCTAGAATTATTATTTAATCACGTAATCTGTGGTTTTTTTAATATGGAATTTTAATCATGCGATGAAACAATTATATATAAATTAAGACTATAAACCAAGTTGGCTGTTCCATCCAAGGATTTTCCACTACACACAGAACCTTAATGTGGTTTCAAAGTTCTCACATGTTTAATTTATAATTATTTTTTATCCATTGATTGTTTGTATGCGTTTTCATTTTTCATTTACTTATATTGATTCATTTTAATATCTGAACATCATTGTTTATTCATTTCATTATTCTCCCGAACATAACAAGTAATTAGTTAATATTTTAAAAATGAAGAAGCATTCGAAGAACACCATATAGAGGTCCAAATTCCCTTTATGGAAGAAACTAGACTACACGACCTATACTTATTAAATTCATATTTTTTATTAAGATTTTCCTATCCATATCTCACTATATCGGGTCAGATTTGAAAAAATCGGGTCTAAGATCTGATAAAAGTGATATAGTGAGTATATCCAGAAAGACAAGAACATGGCTTTGAGAACTACACACCTTGTAACCACTGTACATGATGTGTAGCACCCTATTTCATGTGTCCAATAACACATGGTGTCCCATAATGTCATGTATCATATACACTATATAGGGAATGAAATTTCATTCAACTCCAAGTACAAACACTATGTATGTTAGACAACATGTTGTGTACCTCAAACCCATCTATAGCAGGTAACACAATCTTTCCATAGGTGCGTGTTATGGATATGGGAAAAAGACAGTACACAACATTCAATTTATTACATGTCGTGTATTCTGTTGTAGGTAGCTTTCTCAATTTTTCATAGATAGAATAATTTAATATATAATTTAACCTATTCACATGTTTTCTATTTTTCATTCAATTGATAGTACATGACATGTCATTAGATTGATAATTATATATTGAATCAATTTCCATGTTAAAATTTTAAAGATCACACCCAGTTTCATCCAAGAACTATTGTGTTATTTATTAATTTTAAATGAAATTAATTTTTTTTAAATTATAGATGATGGTAATTTGATGATGCTTGGATGAATTTTAGATAAATTGAATAAATTGGATTAATTCATGAAACATTATATTAATTAAGGAACAAAATAATGTAATTTATAAAAATAAGTAAATGTATGATCATTACATGTTGTTTAGATTATCATGTGATTATACCATCCATGTGTATATGATTAGTTTATTATAATTTATTATGGTTGAATTAAAATTATGGTCTATATGTTATCCCCTCCCTTTTATTATATAATGTTCTATAAGGTTGTGGTTTATTTTATTTATCCCCCACCCTTTATCCAATCCATTGGATCCCCTCACCTTCATGTGGTTAAAAAATTATATAATTATGAAGCTCTTAGGCAAGGGGAAGTTGTCCTAGTACATGAGCCAAGGATAAACCAGTTAAGGTAATATATATGAGCCAATGAGGAATGTTGTAACACAAACCAAGATATAGTTCTAGGTGTTACCCCTTATGGTTAATGGTTAGTCTATCACCCAGTAGATAATATAACATTTATATAATATCATGACCATACCATGTATATTTTATTTCTATCAGTTTCATCACAAATTATTTACTATTTTTGATCCTGTGTGATCACCTAATAAATGAATCAAATAGAATTCAAGATGAAATAAAATATAACAAAATAATGCATGAATCTTTTTTCAGACTTGGTTAATCACTAACGTTAAATCCACTTTATATTAATAGGGAATATATAATGATAACGATGGGATTAAATGTATAAATAATAAAACCCATCAAGTAAATTATTAATTTAGCATATCCTTCCATAGTATAAATTAGAATCAACCTCGTAGTTTAATTTTCTTATCAAACCCACATTGTGGTGATTTCAATTATTTTGGAAGTTTTAACTTAATGTTTTGGGTTGACAGAACTGGGTTCACATCAAGGTTTAACTTCCCAATTAATAATTATTGTAATTAAGAGGAAAAGGTTGAGGAAATATTTATTCCATATTTCATAATGAGGGATTCTTCTCAATGGTTCAAAGAACTACAAGTTGATTTAGTTTATGAGTTATTCCTACCAAAAAGCCTTCAAAATAAATTGGAAGACCCGGATCTGGGTTATAAGAAGGGTAATATAGATACTTTCCACTAGAATATATAAGTAACAATATATTTTTAAAATTTTGGAGAGGGATGTTAGGTTTTGAGAAAATAGTGGGAAATTTATTGAATTTAATTAAATTTAAATTTTTTAATTTATTTTGTAATAAAGTAATAATATTTTTCTCTTGATTAGTAGAAATGGAAAATAAAGTGACTTAAAAGATATAAATGTGACATATAAAAGATAAGTTTATCCTTCCCACTAGTGAGGATTTCTAGGAATGGTGTAGGCACTTAGACATTATACAACACCATAAATACAAATCATACCTCCTAGAATCCCCACATCCTGAGTCACTTTCCAAAAAGAATAAAGAGTAAGAAGTTTCTATCTATGTAAAGAATGTGGATGATGCAATGGATGTAAAATGATTCATGTAATCCTCCATTTAAAATGATCTTATAAAAAATATTAGGTAATGGATACATATAGAATCATTTCCCACCTTTGATATCACCATCAAGAGAAGGAGATATCATAGAGGTTTGAGATCTCTAATGCACAATTCACATGCAATAATAGAGAGTTTATTCCATATAGGCTACATGTAGTCATGATGATTTGACATAATGGGTGCATATATATATATTGGGGTCTAATATCCATGATTAGTTGTTTACATATCTCATTTTTTCCTTTCTACCTAACAAATTCAATAATTTTATTGGGAATTATAATATTATAAATAGAAAGAAGACATTTTCGAAAGATCATACACTTATTTCCCAAGTTGATAAAGTCATGGGGAATGAAAAAAAATATACTTATGTAAAATAAGAATAATAATATAATATAAAACATGATAAATACTCATTATAATGCTAAGTCTTTGTAGCATCATCCATCCAAGAAGAAGAAGATCCAGAGGCAAGAAAATGAACAAGACATGGTATATTTTTCATGTTGCAAGCAGGGCCACTGGAAGAGTAATTTGATCTAGAAAAATAAGAAAGCGGAAGCTTTAGGTGAATTCATTATGGATTTTAATATTACAATATCTACAATTTAGGTATCTAATACAATAAATAGTGCTCAAATTTATATTAAAATAAAGAACCAAGTAAATTTTTGATGGTTTCTAGAGGTGAGGAAGATCTACAAACCTCAAATAGAGTGAGGATGTCTACTATATACATTGGATACTACCATATAACATTGATAAAATGATTTATTTTGGTTTTAATTAATTTTTATTATATTCCCAGTCTTACTATAAATATCATTTAAATTTATTGATTTGATATGGAAAGACTTATTTTCAGATTTGGAAATAAGAGTTTTTAATTTTATAAAGATATCATATGTTACAGTGTGGAACAGTTAAATATATTCATTTAAATATTGAATTTTGAAAACCCAATATTGGAAACTGATAATGAAAAAAATATATTTGACTCACTTAACGACTTGTTGTGGCATTTCCATCTTGGTCACACAAAAAAAGAAGTGTTTGACAAACCCCTGTCAAGAAGGTTACTTATAATATTTTGAACTTAAGATGATTCCATTCACATTTACAAGGCAATATGACCAAACCACTATTCAATGTTTAAGGTGATAGGTCCACAAATATTCTAGATTTGCTGAAAACTGATGTGTGTGAACCTTTTCAAGTGGAATCTATAGGTGTATTCTCTTATTTAATCACCTTAACCAATGACTTGAGTAGATATGGTAATATCTACTTCAAACGGAATAATTATCAATCCTTTGGGATGTTCAAAGGGTTCAATAATGAGGTTGAGAATTGTCTTGGTAAAAAGATAAAGAAAAATTGATTGGATTGGGGTAGTGAATATCTAAAACAAAACATTATCAACTTTCTATGGGAGTGTGGGCTTTTATCTCAACTCACTCGCATTTATACATCCTAGCGGAATGGTATTAGTGAAAGGTGGAACCATACATTATTGTACATGGTAAGTTCTATGATAAGTCATGTAATCCATCTATTATCCTTTTGAGGATATGAATTACATGAGGCATAATACTTACTAAACCAAGTGCCAACAAAACAGGAACATGTTATTCCATTCGAGTTATAGAGTGTAAATAAGAATGTTTTGTCACCTGTTTATGTACAGGGTTGTGAGGAGTTTTATAAATCTAATTCAAGAAAAAAAAGTATCCCAATGGAAAAATGTTTCTTTTAAGGATATCATAAATAAACAATTGGATACTATTTATACAACCCTTTATACAAGAAATTAATTGTCACAAGATAGACTATCTTTCTTGAGAGGGTCCACATCCTCAAAGAGTATAGTAGAAGAAATATTATATTTGAAGAATTTAATACTCGAGATAAATGAGAGCTAGTATAGGAATAGATTCCATAGGTCCTCATGGAAGATGTTTTTCTTGAAACAAAAGTACTATATAGGTTCACTAGATAGGTAAGAGAACTAGATATATGTGGTTTTATGTTCATTAATGATAGTGACTCCTTAGTAGATGAAAATAATGATTCTCTCTTCTACAAGAAGGTAGTAGAGATCTCAATAGCTGAGAGATGGGAATAATCCATCAATTATGAGATGTATTCCATATATCCAAACCATGTTTGGGTTATGATCGATCAACAAGTTGATGTAAAACGTGATGGGTGTAAATGGGTATTCAAGATAAATGTAGACATGAAAGGTAATATAAATCCATACAATGCATGGATAGTGTTTAAAGGGTTTAGAAAACATCAATTCATTGACTATGATGAAACCTTTTATTTAGTTTCCATATTTAAATCCATCATAATTTTACTCTCTATAGTAGCTTACCATGACTATGAGATTTCGAAAATGGATGTCAAAACTACTTTCCATAATGGGAACCTTCATGAATATGTGTATATAACACAATCAGAAGCATTTGTGGAACCAAGAAATCCTAAAAAGGTATGAATGTTTTAGATATCGATTTATAGAAAAAATAAAACATTTGGGTCATGGAACATTTGTTTCCATGAAGCTATATGTAATTTGGTTTCATTAGGAATGAATGAGATCCTTATATTTAAAATATATTAATTAGGAAAATTGTTTTTTCAAATTAGTATATATTGATGAAAAATTAGTAATTGGAAATGAGATCTCATCCTTACATGTGGTTATAGAATGGCTGAGAGAGTTATTCTCGATAAAGGACTGAGGCAAACCAGCCTACATTATAGGGATCTAGATCATGTGTGATAAATCCAAGAGGCAATTTGGACTATGTCACAATATATAAATAGACCAGATGTTGAAGAGGTTTAGTATGGAACAATCTAAAAGGGGATTGGTTCCAATTTCACATGGTATACATCTTTCTAAAAAAATGTGACCTCATACAAAAGAGGAAAGTGAGATAATGAGTAATATATCACAAGATTCTATGATAGGATCTATCATGTTTGTCATGTTTTGTATGAGGATTGATATTTTCTATACTTATAGCACTGTAGAAATATATCAAGAAAATATAAGTGAATAACATTGGACTGTTGTTAAGGTTATCCTTAAGTAGTTGAGGTGAACTAAGGATATATTCCTAGTGTATGGAAGATATAAAGAGTTATTCATCATGGGTTATAAAAATTAAATCTTTTAGATAGATCAAAATGATTTAAATTAATTTTATCTTTTGTCTCAATGTAGGAGCTGTGATATGGAAGAGTTCTAAGAAGCCAATTATCGCTGATTCTATAACAGAGTACAATTATATTATGAAATCCAATGCAGCTAAGGCGGAATTTTTTATTTGTAAATTTTTCTAAGAGCATGATGCAATGTTTAGTATCCAAGAAATTATCATATTTTACTGTGAAAACAATGAAATGGTGGTCCTTTATAAAGATCCAAGGTCACATTAAAGGAAATAATCACATACTTTAGAAGTTACATATCTTGAGGGGTTTTTACAATGAGGTGAATTTTCGTTCAGAAAATTATCCAAGGAGGAAAACATGGTGGAACCCTTGACTAGGGATCTATCTCAACAGATGCACGATTATCATATGAGATCTAGTAGATTGAAAGTTTTTTTCATTTAGATCTAGTGAATATGGGATTCTGTTGGTTTTGGTTCCCTAGAACCAACTTCTTTATTTCTTGATTACAAACTTTCAATATTAATTTAGTTACGTATAAAAACATTAATGTTCCACTGCATAAAATTTTCATGTGTTAATGTCTTATGAATATATGTCGCATTGAAAGGACATGGCATTTTCCCATTATGATGATAACCAATAGGTTCTAGAATAATATTCTTGAACATTTTTATATGGAAGAAGGATATTTTCTGATGAGACATAGATGATACATGCTATCAGGGGTAGGTGTATTATAAGATAATGAGATACCTTCTCACGTTGTTATCCCTTGGTAATATCCAGGATATTAGGATTTGAGAATAAACCCGTCAATAGGAAATCCACATTTCATTGTGTCATTGGATGTTCCTATCATAATATGTGTGTATTGATCCTTAGACATTAATATTATCATTAATTAATACCTTGACTCCTGAAATTTGATGTATTGATGAAAACAGTGATGACATATGCTCATAGTGAGGTAAGATTAATTGGGTGCGTAATGAGTGATATTACATTAATGGATAATGAGAGGAAGGATTTATCCCTTCTATCTCATGATGGAAGTAGATATATCATGACCTATAATGGGAATGAGACTACCTACAAAAAATAAATATCTTTGGTGATTGATGGGTGCATTCATTTATATAATTCCAATGAAATTAACATCAGACACCCATGTTTATAGAACCACTATACAACCATATTGATTTGAGATATCATGGTAAAAGTATTATATAACTTAGTAAATTTTCATGGGAGGTTGTATATTATTGTGACATTAACTTCATTATATATGGTTGAATTGGTGTTTTTCTATATCATAACCTTGTAATTTAGGTGGTTATGCCTAATTATACTGAGAAAGAGGTCTAGAGGGTCACACAAGAACTGCATATTCTATCTATGTTAAAAACAAGTATTGAATTTAACAAGTTAGAATAAATAGTATTTATTCTATTTTTAGTTGATTACCATAATTTAATCACAAGTTATTCAAAATAATAGGTTATTTATGTAACAATAACAAATATATGTTTACATGGTTTTAAAAATATAATATTTGTTATATTTATTACTGAATAATGAAGTGATATTTATTTTTTGAATAAATAAAAATTATTTAAGGAACAATAAATATGCGTGAGTGAATGTGAACCAAGTTTAATGATATAATTCAAAATGGTGTAAATAATACCTATATATATTCTTAATGTTTTACACATGTCAATAAATTATTATTTCTATTGGAAATGGGTTCAATTAAGAATTATTAAATAGGGAAAGGGCTTCTGTGAAACTTTCCAACTCTAAACTTTCCGTAATAAATATCTAATAACACTTTCTATAATAACTATTATTGTGAAAAATGGATAGATAGAGGCACTATAATTCCCTAGGGAGAAATATAATGATATATAATGGTCACTCTCCTCCTCATCTCTCAATTCATCGAGAGAACATCAAGAGTTCTTCCTCCGTTGAGAATAATTCTTCTACAATCAATCATGAACAACTCAAACAATCATGATTGGTCCGGCTAGCACCCATTGATTCTATAGTAATGTTTATAGATAATAGTAATTCTATAGATCACTAATATAGGGATTATACACTTGGATACTACAATGAAATGATGGTGTAATTAAATCTAGTCAACTCGACCATCAATAAAATAAGAATTAAAAGATGAAGTAATTCTATATCTACTAATAAATTAATAATAAATTACATGAAATGATCCTCCTCTTCTAGTTTTGGTATTTTTATTTAGTCATTTTATATTCTATTTTCATTTTATATTACGTTTTAATCAATTAAAAAAATGATTACACATAAATTAAAACTAAAATTCGATTTAGCCATGCCATCCAATGCACTTCCTCTTGACCCGAAAACTTCACATATTCTTAAAATTATTTTATCAATTTGTTTATACTGACATAAATATATAAAAAAGAAAATTTTATGTGTTTTAACTTTATTTCAAAGGTTTTAAAAAGTAATAATTTCAAATATTTTATATATAATGTTATAACATTCATTACAAAAAAGGAATATTCTATTTTAACATATAAGACATTAATGACTTTTCCCATTATCCCAACCATTATTTGATGCTTAGATTAATTTATAATATTCCATGTTTTATTTAAATAAAAATTCACCATCCTTATATTTTAGGTTTTTTAGGATTAAAAACATTATTTTAACTGAAAGGGATATATCATTATCCAAAAATATTTTGAGGGGTTCAAAAGTATATTTTTATGAGTTTCATGATGGAAATGAGAGAATTAACGTGGTTCGTGATTGTTATGGTCATTAGAAATTGTTTATGATGATGTGTGATCCTGATATAACTCTATAATGAATTGAGAAATTATTATGTTCTCTATATAATTGTGTTGTAATTAACCAAGTAGGTTATTCCATTTTTAAGGGATCAATAATGATGATGTCCCGAGGAACTTACATGACTTTTCAATAATTTCTAATTATTTTTCATAGAATATTTTGATTTTAAAGGGTAAACAAATGATATATTTTTAAAATGAATGATTATTACCTTTAAGGATAAAAATTTATTATTTCAAGAAATTTTTTCCTAGGGGTTATCATGTTAATTAAGAAACCATTATGATTATTATTTTTCCTTTATTCTTTCTTATAAAGAATTTTATGAAATAGTTTGGGCAATAAAGTTGATTTTTTGTTTATGAAAATGATTATTTAATCTCAAATTTTATTATCTTGAAGGAAAACTCTCTTATCTAATCTTATGGTTTTGAAATGAAAAAACAAGTTTATTTATTCCTCTTTATATGTCCCTTATTAGGATTTTTGGTGTAATCCCATGTTTTAAAATGTTTTTCATAAGGATTAATAAAATGTATGAAAAATAAAGAATTCATGTTTAGAATAATAAATATTTTTCATATAAGAAAATTATATTTATTTTAAATTTATTTTAGATTGAAAAACATAGATAATGAGTTTAAATATCCAGTTGGTTATGTATGGGTTTTTCATGTAAGAGTTATGTCGTAATTTTCTAAAATTCAAAACCTAAAATGGCCTTCAGGAATGAAAGAAAATGAATTATTGATTTAAAACTCAAGATTATGTAATGTTTTAAGGTACTGTCACTATATAGATGATGCCTCATATGAGCATGTATCACTTAACAATTCCTCATCGAAGAAAAAATTAGTTGATGATAAATAACTACCTCTTCCATCTGAATTTGGGGGGATTCATAATGCTTCATAAGAGAGAGATAACATAGTTCCAGGTTAGGAGGAGGAGTCATGTGATGATCAACCCACATTTTGGTAGCCTCTTAAATGGAGTAGAGGTCCTTACCCAGTAAACCAAGGTCACACTCAGGTATGGGAGTTGACATTATATAAGATCAACGATGCTTTTAATCATTTGGAATGGTTTTATTTTTCCATTATTCCTGGGTGGAATTGCCTGGGAAAGTTTTTTTTAACATACATCTCAATGTATCTTTGTGTGTGGACTTGTATTTACTTTTCATTAAAATTTGCAGGATCATTATTTTTGGGTTACCAAATCCATGGTTTGAGATGTCTTTAAATTAGTAAATTTTAATCTAGTCTATTTACCCCTTGCTATTGGAATAGATCATTTAGCGATCTTTTTTAGCGGTGCCTTTAAAAACCATGTAAAATGGTACATGTTTAATTTTTTTATGGTGGTTTCAAAAAATAATCACTAATTTTTTGAAATTTACTCAAAAAAAAATTTCAATAAGCAATAATATTTTAGTAGTGGTTGAAACCACTGTTAAATCTCAATTTTTTATTTTTTTTGATTATTTATTTAATCTTTGTTGTGGTTGTTTAAAACCCACATTAAAATTATTAATAATAATAATTAATTAAAATTTAATTTCTTATTAATAATTAATAATTATTTAATATTTAATATTTAATATTTAATATTTAATATTTATTATTTATTATTTATTATTTATCATCCTTTTTATTTATTATTTATAATTTTTATTATCAATAAATTTTTGATTTTTTATGATTTTTTTTAGAAGAAATGTGACACATAGATTTTTAAAATAAAATCAACTGACGAAGAATTTTTTTTTGAAACACACACACACACATAACTTGAATATCAAGGATTACATGACACCATGTGCCCAAACAAAAGTCCAAATCAACGAATAATATCAAAATAATATCATTGGTGTGAGTACAACTTCATCTTAATTCAACAAAGTAGTTAATGCATGAGTATACAACAATCTTATCGCCAATACACTAGAATATTTCATGTTTATCATGAAAGTATCCATGTCATTGTATTGAGTAAAAAGTACCCAAAATTATGACTAGATGCACTGATCCTCATTAGATATAGCTTCTAGGATCATCAAAACATCAACCTACCACCAACCAAAGTAAGAAAACATCCAATATCAATACTGGTAGATTCAACCCCATACATTACAACACCTCAAAATCATCTACACTATCATGAAAGTGAGTTTTTTATATTATTAAATTTGTATTGAGCCTCTAAATCCAGATTCAATAAACTGTCAACATCATCACATCAATTACAAAAAATCCCATTAAATGTAAACCCTTATATGTATAATGTCTGTAAGAAAAATTAAGATAAATTCATCTTGAACCTACTAAAAAGATACAATAAAACCATAAATCCCATAAATAAGTATATTCAAATAAAACACCATGCATTCATTAAACTCAAAAGGTAAACATAGATATCACAATGAAACCCCTTCTAACAAGAAGTATAACATTTCAAGAAAGGCCATCAAAATATAAATTTGGATTATATTTCTCCTTAATCCATCTTCATATTTTTTATAACAAGATGATTCCTAATACTCAATAAAATCCAAAGTCATGAGGAATATTCTCTCAAAATTGAGTCCAAGATTGAAGGAACATGTGATGATATACCCATCGACCTCCCTATACACATGGATGTCACCCCATTCTATAACGTTTAGTAGATCATCATTTGAATATTTCATCATATAGGTATCATCATTTCTTAAAAAAACAACCACCTTTTTGGAATTCACATCTTGTTTCCTTATAGTATGCATAAATACACTATAATTGAGAGTTTTTAGGACAATAGAATCATCCTGGGGGTCAAGTGTATCGAGTGAATTTGATGTGGAGACAAAAAATTCCACCTTACCATCAGTTCTTTGAACTATGAATGAGGCTGAATTATGTGAATCCATAATCATCACCTTGGGGAATACTAATTAGGAATTTTTTTTTAGATCTAAAACTATAATGAAAAAATTTCTAAATTGTCTTTATGGTCTTTCGGAGAGACTTGGAACACAAAAAGATAAATTTAAAAATATTATTAGGAGGCCACAAGTCTTCTTTCAGAAAAAAAAAATTTGTCTAAAAAATCCCTAACCACATCTAAATCCATCTTATTATGTTCCAAGTCAAGAACCTTGTCCTGATCAGAACCAGTAGAGAAAGGAATTTTCTTAGTCATTGGATTAGTAGCGTCTATTTTCATCTTCCATTTGAATCATTTGGAAGATACTAACTTATGCACCTATACCAAAATTCATGATCCAGCTCTACTAATATAAAAACCTCACTATCAATATTGATCCATTATTTCATTATTTTCCCCCTCCCCCTATTAAATTGAAAATGGAATCCCTAAAGGAAAAACTAGTTTTAATATTCTTCCCTTTATCCCTTAACAAATTCATGGCCCTTTCATATTTACTTGTTTGTTGAAAATGAGAACTAGATCCATACCCATCTGGGTCCATAGACAAATAATCATTATTTATAGAAGACATCATGCCTATTTTTTCCATTTATTGACCTTAATCATAGGCGTGCTACTTCATTCCCTCACAAACATCCTAAGAAGTTCCAATGTCGACTCCAAAAATGCTCAAAACTCCAAGATTTTCAGTCAATGATCCATGCTTTATCCTTGTTCTATCATCAAATGTGTATACTACCATAATAGTAATAGAGGAATGAAATGAAAAAACCCCTAGATTTTCAATATCTCTCATAGGGGAAATAAAAATCTTCTTTCATTTCTCTTTATAAACTATAACATTACTCATAAATGTTTTTGTAGAATGAACCTTCATATGAAAAAATTTATTGGATAAATCCTTGGGGAAATCATTATCATTTTGTACAAAAATCTTACTGCCAAAGAAAAATGTTGGTATCCTCTCATACTTGATTTTGAGATAAATGTTACTATATGATATATAAAGTATGACATGATCAATCATGGTTCTATAATGTTCAATATATAAAATTATCCATGAAAAATTACCATATTTAGAACTCTCGGTTTCTTTATCAAATTTAACTAGTATCCTAATTGAACATGTAATATCCAACAAAATATTGGGATGCTGGTATATCCAGTTCAAGAGAAACACCTTAATCCTAATTTCGAATTGGGTGATCTTATAATAAAAGGGATTAAAATGTGAATACCACTCATGAATGTGAAAAGTACCAGGCTTGAGAGATAGTGAGCTAGAACCCTATGTTCATAACTTCAAGTCATCAGATGTAAAAATAATGTGGAAGAAATTGTGATGCATGGCGGTAGTATTACAATAATCAAAACGCCAAACATCTCTCAAATTATTGGTGATACCATCCAGATTTGGCCCTATAGATACTTATGGTAAAAAAATCCTTGGAATAATTAAGTGCTTACACAACTCCATCCCTTCCTCAACGACTCTCAGATCACCAGTGACATGAGCAACATTTCCGTTCCAGATAGTTCTTTAACTTGAAAAGTCATTAATTCCATTTGAAGATCATGAATTAGAAGATCCATTAAACCAGTTATCCCCTTACTTTCCTCCCAAATCCCCCAATCATAGTCTTTTTTCATGCTATAAATAGCTCTTCACGATGATATACCGATAGATCCATCTTAGAAGAGGAATCCGATTTAGTGTATCCTACCGAGTCAGTTGCATGATAACCAGGACGATCTTCTCCCAACATCATCCTCTCGTTGTTTTTTATAATTATAAGTAAATAATTATATTACAAATAAATAAAATAATAACTAATAATTTTTATATTTTACTCATTATTAATTAATAATTATTTATATTTGAAAATGTTTACATATAAACACTCAAACACAAAAAAATATCTATATTTGTGTGTATTTATATACATTTTTGTATATTTATTTTTAAATATATATATTAAATGATATTTATATATATTTACATATATTTTTATATATTTACAAATATTAATATTTATTTATATTTATATATATACAAACATACAAACATTGATATATATATATTTATATGTTTATATATATATACATTTATTTTTATATAACAATATATAACAATATATTTATATATAATTTAATAAAATTCTATATTTATTTATATATTATTATATATAATTAAATATATATATAAACATACATACAGTTGTATTTATATATATCGATGTACATTTTTTTGATAAATCCTATATATTTATATATATTTATTTAAAATTTATAAATATATATAATTCTTGTTGTATATGTATATATATATATGTGTGTGTGTGTGTGTGTATTTATGTACATTTATATGTGTTTATATATATATATATATATATTTATATGTATTTATTTATATATTATATTGGTATACATGTATGTATTTATATTTATATGTGTTTATATATATATATTCAATTATATTCAATTATATATATAGATATATTTCTATATTTCTATATATATTTTGTGAGTATATATACTTGTATGTATGTATCTATATTTGTATACATGTATTTATATATTTATAAACATTTTTTTATATACAATTATATTTAATTATACATATTTACATTTATTTATATAATTATGTGGTCATGTGTGTGTGTGTGTGTGTTTATGTGTGTTTATAGATATATATGTTTACAATTATATTTAATGGTATATATATGTATGTATGTGTGTATTTACATATATTTATATAAATATATATATATAAATATATATTGATTTATATTTATATTTAATTATCTATATTTATGTACATTTATATATATTTATATATATTATGTCAATATATATATTTATTTATCTCTGTGTGTGTATATATATTTATATTTATAATTAATTTTAAATAATTCTACATAATTATATATATGTGTGTGTATATATATAAATTTATTTATATTTGTATATATTTAAAAGATATATTTATATATATTGGATATATTTATAAAATAATATATAACAACCTTTATATAAATTAGTATGTAATTTTATTTTTATACCTATATGCTTAAAAATATGAATATATATATATATGTCCACATTTATATACATTTAAATTTATTTATCTGTATATGTATAAGTATAATAAAGTATTCTTAGTCACCACATGATGGACTTTGTGGAGTGACAAATGTTTTATAGAATAACATATATGTAAGGGGTTCAAATCTCATTCTACATATATTAATTCATTATTCTACAATAATAAATAATAAATAATAAACGTTTAGATAAAATTAAAATCATCCACTAATTGTTCAACGGTGGTTTTTAAAAGTGTTGAGAAATGATTCATGACACCATTAAACACAATAGTTTTGAAAAACCATCATGAATCATTTCATGTTGGCTTAAACTGTAGAAAACCCTAGAAAACCTTCATTAAATTGCATTTTAGCATAGTCCCTCAAGACCATCCATCAATCTTACCATTTGAGCCAACATATGTGACATTATTATTTATAGTGGTTAATCATTTACACTTCAAATATAATAATTGGATTGGATATATGTTGGGTGGGGCTAGAAATTATATAGACCCTTGATGTATTTGTAGGTCTCATGAGACACACTAGCTTGAGTATTTGGTTATGTTTTCCCATTTATACATGATGATTTGATCAAGGCCTTGATGGTATGGTTATGATGTGTGAAATTGTGTGTTTAATCACTATAGGATTATTTATTATATCCATGTAATTTTTAATTTTCATTTTTATATCCTTCATGGATATATTGTGTTAATGTTTCCATCTATATGACATTATTTGATTATTTATTCATGACATATTATGTATGTCATGTGGATTTTACGATAACTTTACTATAAACCACAACTTATTGGGCATTTGTGCTCACCCATTTATGTTTATTTCCTTTTCTTCACAAAAGACCGTGAATATTTCTATGAATGATCTGAGGATGATAAAATGAGGAATAATAATATTTCAAGCATTGTAATGACATTTCCCATGTATGGTATTAATCTTATATATATCTAGTCTCCTATGACTACTATACTTCAGATTCTATATGCTATTTTCTTTTTCATTCTGTGTCATTGTAATAAATAACTATCATATCTTAGTTACTATTGTTGGGTTTGTTACATTATTTGTTTATGTAATAATATAAATACTCATTTTGGGTTTTATCGTGGTATATTTTGTTGGTTTTAGGTTTTACTTTGAGTGAAATTCCTCCCATTCATGATAATATAATGTATGAATTATTCATTAAGTGATATGATATTAGAGGATGGCTTATGGAGGTTCACATCTGGTCTCCTCATTGACCCAAGATGAGGTCCCAATGGGATATAGTCACTCCACAAAGCAAAAACAAAATGGGAAAATAGTGTATTGGTGTTTCTAATTGAATGACATAAAACATTATATCATTCAAGGGTAGAACTTAAAATACTTGAATCAAATCAACAACAACCACATCAAAAATATAAAGCCGAAAGACACTATTGTAGATAAGATCTTTATTAGCGATAAAAAACATGTGTTTATTGGTGTTAATTTCTAGCATTTATAAAACTAAAAAAATTGTAGAATTATTCTTTGGTTATCAGGGAATATTAAAGCTTCCATGAAGTGCCTCCATCCACTATTTCCCCTTTTTATTAGTTCTAATTTTTTGTAATTTTAGTAATAATTCCACAAATAAACTTCCCATCCTCCCTTTTCTTCATCACCCATCGGTAAAGATTCAAATCTGAGACCTCTTTGTGAAATGAAAACACCCTTACCACTACTTCAACTTATTTTCTTCTATATTTTACGATATATATATAAATATAAATATATATATATATATATTAACCTACATTTTTTATCTATATTTTTATTAATATAATAATATATTTATATATAATTAGTTTTAAATACATTTATAAAATCTATTTATATAGTCATATATATATATATACACATACATATAATTTCATATTTACATATAATTCATTTTTAAAGGTAACAAAATGAATATTTATTGTAAATAGGTTTATATAATATATTTATATATATTGTATGTTTAAATATATTAATCATATTTATGTTTATATATTTATATGTGTGTGTGTATTTCTACATAAATGTATGTATATATATTTAAATATAGATCTGTTACAAAATATATATATATATATATATATATTTATTTATTTATTTATATATCTCTTTCTCTCTCTCACTCTATTTATGTGTGTGTGTGTGTGTGTTTTATGTATGCATTTGTCTATATAAATGAATGTGTATATATAAATTTTAATATATATTTTGTTTTGCTATATATATATACTTACATATATTAAGATAGACACATACATATACAAATATATACACACACAAACACGAACACATGCCAATATATATATATATATATATTTTGAAATAAATATATATCAATATATATATACATACATGTGTGTGTGTGTGTGTGTAAATATATCATTATATAATGTATTTATGTGTATTTATATTAATATAAATTTGATAATTATTTTTTAAATAAATAATGAAAATAAAATAGACAATAAATTATAATCATAATATTATTTATATTTTTAAATATTCATTTTATAAGTTTTTTTTGAAGAATGTGTTGCTATGGTTAAATAAAAAAATCCTTATTAAAATTAAAAGTCAAGAATACATGAGCTGAAAATATGGGATTATATTACAATCTTTCACATGAAGGGGGAGTAATTCATCGAAGAGATCCTCCAGCCAAGTAATGTTGTACCTTACACCTTTATTTGAAATCCCATCTACAAAATAATTCACTTCACGGTAGGTGTGAGTGGTAATGTGGTTGATATCTTTGAGTGAACAGAGGCACTCCATCCATCGAGTAGTGATTGACTAGGCTAGATGAACCACCCCATTCTAAAGTTCTTGGAAAATGGTAATTGAGTCCCTATCAATCCATATATTGTTCCAACATTGGAGTTTGGCATAGGAGATAGCATGAATGACACTCATCATTTCAGCTTCCAGAGAAGAGGTGATACCACATCCTCCAAGAATACACATACATATTTGACCAAGATGATTCTGAAAAATGTCCCCACACCACGCAGGTCCTCGATTGCCTTGGGAAGCGCCATCAACATTAACATTGATCCATCCACAAGGTGGGGGCTTCCAAAAAATGATCAAACATGCTCCGCGGTGGGAAAAAAATTCCATAAACTTGCAGTCTTCTTAGAATCATGAAATCGTTCACTATATTGTTTCAATTCCCCTTCTAAATCAAGTAATGTTCATGTATATCAATAAGAATCCAAGTTTGACCTGGATTGATGTTGAGTGAGAAATTACTGTGAAAAAATTGCATTTTTATCATACTAGATCACATGAAATAGCTCAGTGACGACAACATTGAATATATTTTTGATTTTTTGAGATCTATCCATATCCATAGAAATATTTATTTGGGTATTAACATAGTATAGAATCATCCATCTGCAATCAAAGATGTCAAATATATAATTCCAAAGTGCAGTGGTGGTGGCACATGAATGAAATAAGTCATTCGTATCCTATCTATTTGTACTACAATGATTAATTTGGAACAAGTGTGAATCCCAAAAGATTTTAAACACGCATTAGTTGGGATCCTGTTAAAGGAGACATGACAAATAATACATTTCCATGAATGTTTTATCTAAGGCTTGTCAAAAATCTTGATCCAACGAAGGTAATTTCCGTCATCATGGAAGCAATGAGTGTAAAAATTCATTGAGTCTAGAATTCCATTATGAGCAGGCTCCCATATAAGAAAATAATCCATGTTTTAGAGAGTATAGTAGTCAAATACGTGAATACCATTCATAGGGAGGATATTAAATTGTGAATTAATGACTTGTCATATGGCCATATTGATATTTTTAGGGGTTTCATCCAGGATCAAAGCAGATAGTGGGGCACAAGTTCAGTTGTCTAACCAGAATCTCATAGAAGTGTCCCTAGAGACCATCCGTATAGATTTGGTCATATGCTTGGAATATGTTATTTTAATGGAAGGCCAGATGGAGGATTTGAAAAAATTCATGTTGCCTTTTTTCAATTTATCAAGGATCCTATTTTGTTGATGGAAAAAGAAGGAGAATTGTTGTCAATCAGATTCTAAGTCTGGCATGAAATGATTCATTAAAGAGGTTAAAATATTTAATGAAAAGCCCCCCTTGTTAAGAGGTTCACAACATGTAGATCATGGAATAGTCACAAGCTTCCTGTCCAAAGTACTACAATACCAAAAAAATGAATATTCATTTTTTTAAAAGAAATACATTCCATTTATAAACCATTATTGAGTAAACCATTTTGGTGAAAATAACGAACTTCACAAGGCAGATTCTCCCAGCCATAAAGATAGTCTTCCCCTTCCAAGACAAGAGTTAATTAACAATTTGATTGAAATATATTGATTTCAGCCTCCCCAAAAATATGGGGACTCCAAGATAAGTTAAAGGAAAAGATCCTTCCTTAATTCCTAAATCACTGGTAATATTAGTTTTTTTATTTGTTGGAATGTTACTTCAATAGAAAAAATAGGATTTGTTTCAACTGATGACCTGGCCCGAGACCTCTTCATAGTGAGAAATAACATTTATTATAGTTTTGATGTTTCTTTTGTCCCATTTCACGAAATGAATAATGTCATCCACATATAAAAGATGTGTAGGGATGTTGATGTTCCTTGAAGCTTGTGTGGGTGGAAGTTATTTTTTTTCTACCAGGAGAGTGAGCATATGAATTAAATAATCCTTAGCAATAAAAAAAGAATAGTAGAGAGGGGATCACCTTGTCTGAAATGATTAGTGCATTTGAAATAGACTATAAGAGAGACATTTATTAAGATATAAATAGAGGCTGTGTGGAACAATGTTCTGATTTTATTTACAAAGGAGTTATTGAATCCAAAACCTTTAAGCACATTAAAGATAAAGTTCCAGTCAATGGTATTGAAAGCTTTCCTAATTTCAAGTTTAATGGCTATATTTCCACCACTGTTTTTGTTGTTTAAGGTGTTAGTTGCTTTAGAGACTATAAAAATACAGTCCTAGATGGATCTTCCCATGATAAAACCAAATTTATTCCAAGAGAAAATTTTGTTAGTGATCTTGGAAAGTCTATTGGAAAGAAGTTTAGTAATGATTTTATAAAGGGTGTTTGTAAGGGCTATTGGCTGAAAAAGGTGAATCTCATAGGCATTTTAGATTTTGGGAATCAAAGTGGGGAATTGCGCATTTAAGCCATGTGGTAGAAAACCACAAGAAAATAATTATCTTAGTAGTTTGTAGACATCATGTTGAATGAAATCCCAGTATTCTTGGAAGAATCCATTATTAAAACCATCAGGGCATGTGGCACTATCAGGATTCAAGGAAAAGACAGTGTCTTTAATTTAACGATCAAGAGGAATGGTTAAAAGAAAAGTGTTATCTTCCTCAGTGACCACTTTCAGAATAATTTAATAAAGGATATCCTTGTTGATCCAAGGGATATTTAAAAATGATTCAATATAATAAACAACATGATTAGAAATGTCTTTGTCTTTATCTAAAAGATTGTCTCCATATTTGAGAGAGGTTAAAGGTCTGCAGTATTTTCTAACTCTTTTAAAAGAATTATAATATTTAGTATTTCTATCACCATAAGATAACCATTTTATTTTGAAGGAATGTTTATTCATATTGTATATTATAAATATATATGTATATTTTAAATTATAATATGAATATAAATATATAAATTTAAATATAAACTATTTTTATTGTATTTATATAGTTCGTATTAATAAATTTAAGGTATTTATATATTTATTTAAGTATTTTAAACCACAATATTTTATAGTATATATATGTAATTATAATTATATATATAATTTATAATTAAGTATAAAATAATGGACAAAGTTATAAATGATTAAAAATATAAATATTATATTTATTCAAATATATAATTATTATTATTATATAAATCATATTTAATAATATATAGAAATGTATATGTAAAATATATATCTAAGGTTCCCTTTATCACAACTAAAATAGTGCTAATAGAGGGAATGGTTTTTACCAAGGATAAAAAAACACTGATGAAGGGTATCTTTATTAGTGATAAAGAAAGTGATAATAGAGTGAAACCCTTTATTATTAAACATTTAGCACAGATAAAGGTCACCTTTATCGGTGATTTTTTTTAGCGTTGATAAAAGTGTAGAATTTATCATGTTTGTTTCATGAATCCAGTGGTCAGTTATGTCCAGCGACTGGTATGATGATAGGATGGTGATGAAATTGGTGGAGAAAAAATGGTAGCGAAGACGGTGGGGAATCACAATGGCAGGCGATGTGATAACATGTAGTAGGCGGGTGGCTCGAGGCTATCATTGATTATGGTGCTAGGTCTTGTCAGATTTTGAATTTGGAATTATTTTTTTTATCAGGCATCTTTGTGTTTTGGTTGAGATCTAATTTTAAATTTTGAATTGTATTGAAAAACCTGGGTATGTTGTTTCTGTTTTTTGAAAGTATGATTACCGCTAACCCATAAAGTAGTTTTTTAGAAAAGTAAAAAAATTAATTTTTTGTAGGATAAAGTGGAAAGATAAATATAAGTAAATTTGTCATAGAAACATTTTAAATTGAAATAGTTTTGGTAAACTAATTAAAAAATGTAGTTATAAGAACTATATTGTTACATTAAAATCATGCATAAAAATTGTTTTACTTTAGATTGAAGCATTATTTAAGATCATGAAATCATGTTGATTATATTAGATAATAACTTTATTCATGCATCATGTAAAGTATAAATTACATTAAAAAATGGATCATGTTACTATACTTGAGCTATGATTGAATCAATTAAACCATTATTTATTGAATATAAATTATGTGATACAAGATACAATTTATTGTTTTTTTATTATAAATGTATTTTCATAATCATTATGAATGTTATAATGAATCATATGGTATAAAAAAATTTAATAACTATG
The DNA here is from genome assembly GCA_963277665.1 of Viscum album. Lineage (NCBI taxonomy): Eukaryota > Viridiplantae > Streptophyta > Magnoliopsida > Santalales > Viscaceae > Viscum > Viscum album. The sequence continues at coordinate 1,888,121,228 of OY728165.1, read as the reverse complement.
GATTAAATTTCCAAAAATGTTTGGGGTAAATTAAATAAATTATTTGATTTAATGAGTCATTAAAACTAAATATTCGATAGTGTGATGTCCAAACAACTACAGAACAAGTATTTATTAGTTCTATAAGTAGATTTTATCAGTGATAAAAAGTGATGGTGTTATATGTACCTTTAAAAGTGAGGTTTTTTATCATCTGTATAAAATCATTGATAAATGAATCTATTATCTACACTAAAAAATAGTGATAATGTATTCCCTTATCATTGTGCCTTTTAGCACTGATAAATGGGCACTTTATCACTGATAGAGTAAGTGATGGTAAAAGGGAAATTTATCATCACAAATGTTAGTGATCATAAAATTTCATCCCAATTATTTTATAATACTAGCATTTATATCTATATCACTCTAAAATATGGGATAAAAATATACAAAACTATTAAAATTACTGTAAAAATATTACATTAAACCTAAATAAAATTTACATTATACAATCATTCTAATAAATAATATTACGTTAATTAATTGCAATACAAACAATTAAAATGATGTGAACAAAAATATAATAATTACAAAAAATATAAAAAATCGCATATAATGCCTTCTTTAGCATCAATTGAATCACTATGAAAAGAATCATGTGTCTATAATATTAAATAGTGTTTATTTTAGTAATACAACTTAAAAATATAAAAAACAATTGAAATGTTATATAATCCATTAAAATTTTAATTTTAATGATATTTTTTTACTTCTTACGAGTCACAAAAATGAAATTAGTTATTTTTATAAAGTATCCTGGAAATAAGAGTACACTCATTTTTGTGTATGAGATGTATATTTTGAACTAGAATGTCACTTTTAAATTAAAACATGTACTTTAATTCATACTAGACACAGTGTGTGTTGTATTGATGTGCGGTTAATGATAAAATGTTAAAAACAAATCATCTACTTTATTTCCAATAATTTCATGACAATATGAGAGTGTTTACTCAGTTTTGAGTATGTAACTCACATTTGGACCTAAAATGTTATTTTTAAATGAAAAAACTCACTTTCGATCATACCGAGCATACCATGTGTTAGATTGACTTGAGTAAACTTTATATATATATATATATATATATAATGAATATAATATCAGTGTAATAAATTATCAAGATAATTAGACTGTATTTTATTAGTTTTTACTATGTGATGCATGTTGTGAGCTAAAATGTTACTTTTTTTACTAAAAAAATACTCTTTGATTCATATAAGGAATATCATTTGTTGGATTATTGTGTGTCTGATTCCTAAATATAAATAATGAATCATGGATCATTTTCCAAAATTATCAAGACAATCATAGTGATTTTATTGGTTTATGTATGTGGTTCACGTTTGGACTAAAATATCATCTCTAAACGAAAATATGAAATTTCAGTCATACCGACCACACCATGTGTTGGATTGATGTGTGGTTAATTCCAACACTTCATTAATTTATTACCAATATTTTTCATAAAGTAAGATGATAATTAAAGTGAGCTTTTTTTGTTTGGAGTATGTGTGAGGTGTTTTGATAAAAAATCAACTTTAAATAAAAACAATCACTTTTGATTATACAAGCTAAATTATGTTTCAAATTTATTTGTTTTCTATTCCTACATATCAAAAATGAATTATTATGTTTTTATAAATTATCAATAAAATAGAAATATTATTAATTTTTTTGTTTGTGTGACATATTTTTTGAACTAAAATGTCACTTTTAAATGAAAACATGCACTTTTAGTCATACCAGCCACATTGTTTGTTGGATTTATGTGTGGATAATTCATTCATATTACAACTGATTCATGGATCATTTTACTAAAATATAAAGATAATATGAATCTATATTTCTCATTTTTGAGTATGTGGTGCATGTTTTGAACTAAACGTAAATTTTAAATGAAAACATGTACTTTCCGCCTTACCGACCACATTATGTGTCATATTAACTTGTGGTTAATTCTTAAACACAAAAAATGATTAATTTATCATTTTCCTAATTTACCAAGAGAATAAGAGTTAATTTTATAGGTTTTGAGTATGTGAAATGTGTTTTAGTCTAAAATGTAACATTTAAACTGAAAATATGTACTTTTGATCAATCCAACCACACAGTGTGTCAGATTGATGTGTAGTTAATTAATGAAAAAATCATGTATAATTTTACTAAAGTATAAAGACACTATGATCATGTTAACATGGTTTTTACTCTCTGACATATGTTGTGAGAAAAAAATTTCTTTTACACTCAAAGCACAACTTTTGGGTTATATCAGCCATACAATGTGTTGAATTTGAATATGGTCGATTTCTATATATAAAAATTAATTATGGATCATTTTACTAAATTATCAAGAAAATACGAGTTTTTTTCATTTTAGAGTATGTGATGTGTGTTTTGATTGAAAATATCACTTTTCAATGAAAGCATGCACTTTCTATCATACCATCCACACAGTGTGTTAGATTTATGTGAGGATAATTCCTAGAAATCACATATGAGTTAATGATTTTTTTTGAAAAATATAAATTCATTTCAATTATATTTTCTCAGTCTTGATTATGTAATGCATGTTTTGAAATAAAATGAAATTTGAAATGAAAACACACACTTTTATTAATTCTAACCATAGTATATATATAATTAACATGAAGTTTATTTCTACACATAAATAATTAATCATGGATCAATATTTAAAAATATTACGAAAATCAGACCATGTTTTCTCATTTATTTACTATGTGAAGCACTTTATGAAATATAATGTCACTTTTAAATGAATGTATTCAATTTCAATCATACTAGCCACACTGTGTTTCATATTTATATGTGGTAAATTCCTACTTGTCAAAAATTAATTATATATTTTTTTCATAAAGTATCAATATAATTACAGTGCGTTTGCTTGATTTTGAGTATATAATGTTCATTTTTTAATCAAATTTTAGTTTTAAATGGAAACATGCACTTTGTGAAATAATGGGGACACCATGTGTTAGATTAATTTATGGTTGATTCCAATAGATCAAAAATAAATATGGGATAATTTTACTATCGTATCAAGATAATTGGATAATTTTTTAATGGTTTTGACTATGTGAAATGCACTGTGAGTGAAAATGATACATTAAGGAGAATATCTAGCCTAAAATATATTTGAAAAAAACATGAAGAGAGTTGGAATAAATGTATACAAGTACCCTGAAATAAGTAAGAATAAATGTATACAAGTGATAATTTCATTCCCAAACTAACCACAATGTAAATGCAGTAACATGATTTTCTGTCAGTAAACCACAAATTTATCTCACATGTATGTTATTAAAATATATTGGACCCAAAAGTAAATTCATTGAATCATTACAAATCATAAAAAAATAAAATAATTAAATAAAACTACATTGATATAACATTAAACCTTACCTCATCACATCATCCTTATTGAATCCTTCATCATGAATTTTTTTTCTCCATGAATTTTTGTGCTAATAAAGTACACAAAAGGATTCCATAAAGATTTCATTATCCCTCTTATATAATGAAATAATTTCCTATTTTAGCTTTCAAGAATGACCCTAAACTCTATAGAGAGGCCTTTTTTACTTTTCATAGGTATATAATTCTCAGATAAAATTAGTAATAAATTACTTGTTCATGGCCTCTATGAAAATTAACTAAATAAGACATAGATAAAAATGATAAGAGAACTAACTGAATAACCATTAGGTGAAATGTTATGAAAATTAAATTAATAATAAATATATAAACTAATGAAATAAAAAAAATAAAACATTATAGAAAGTCGCCACTTCATGAACTATTAAAACATTCTTAAACCACGTAAATTTTCCTCCCATTTATAAATAAATCTACTTCATATTTTGAAAATGTGGACTATTGAAAAACATTGTTCTACTAAAAAATTATATAAATAAATTATTAATAAACAATATAAATTAAATTTTAATTAACTTTGAGAATACCTTTATATGGATTATCTTTTGTTGATAGAGTATAATATTTTTCATAAATTTTTAAATGAAATTACCATGATCATAGTCATTACTTTGTTTCATACAATTTAGAAACATTGGTAAAAATAATTAATATGTTTGGATATATTTTTTGATAGTAAAATATTATTATATTTACCATAATTCATGTCTATTTGAACTAATTAATAAGCTTCTTATGATCATTATACATCCTCTTGGAATTGTTTTTAGCATAAGTAAGCATTATACTATCATAAAAGTTTGTCTTTAAAACCTAACAGAAAAAATATAATTTGATGTTTATTTGTAAAATTTTGAATTTATTGTATTAAAAATTGGCACAGACATCATGTGTGGTCAATTTTTTGGTAATCCATTCTTTTGATCCAAAAAAATAATCTCCAGAGTTTCCAAATTGATTGCAATAAGCCTTTATAGATTCATAAAAAATGAATATGTAATGAAATAATTGAAAAAATATTTTATATGATTATATGTTAGATTTTACCCCCAAATTATAGATATAAATAACAACAATTTATTTGTTATTTTATATTAAAAATTTTCATATACTACACCTATATTTCTTAAATTTCATTTTATCCTATTGAAAATTCATTTGTAGATATTTTATATTGAATAATGAATCAAAATATTTATTTATAGCATTTAAACTTCGCATAATACTGATATATATATATATATATATTACTATAGAAAATATGAATGGTATTTATATTAAATTAACATATTAGATCAATTATTGGACAAATATATTATAAAAATTTACCTTTTGATGACTCACATAATTATGTGTTATGTTTTTTTGAGGGACTCTATTTTTTTGTCTGGTAGATAGCTCATTCAGAGAACCGAATGTCAAAATAAAGAACTTATTTTAAGAAAATTTATTCAGAGGTTTTTTTGGACTTAAATAAAGACTAAATAGATAACTCAAACATTGGGTTCTTTTCAATGATGGATAGGCCATTCAGGATACTATAGTAGCATTGTCTAGATGGTGGGGCTGACAATAGACCAATTTCCAAAAAAGACTCATCATCCAGCCATGGATTTAACACCAGATAGATTCTGGGCCACTAGTGATCTAGTAAACATTAACCATATAGTTGGTTGTCATGTTGGGTGGGGGTTTAATAGGGATCAATTTGGTCTTTTGACCACCATATCCCCCTAAATTTAACTTACCGTGGAGAAATATGATTTGGAAAAATCATCTATAGGCTCTTCTCTACCTAACATTAAGTTTAAACCTCGATCTAAGGTGAATCAAGATGTAAACCAATGTACAATATGGTTTAGAACCTCCATTATCCATCAATCGAGTCCTCTTTCATCCTAGTGTGGAGGTGGATCATTGTTTCTTTCATCATAAATGATCCTCATGGTAAGTTCTAACCATTAACATCCTTTGATGTCCCATTTCTCTTGGAATTTCCATTTCTCCATGGTGATTAGGGTTGTCTATTTGTCTTTTTATAGGTTCTAGATAGATAATTTAATGACAATTCCACTATATCTTGGTGTAATTGTCCGAGAATGATGTGGATTTGGAATAGAATGGATAGAGGATGTATTATACATATGAATGTGTGTTTGATGTGTGTTTTAATTAATATATGTCTCTTTTTGATGTCTTCTTCTTTATTTGTTTTATTGGATTGATTGGGACAACTTATCATAGAATTGATTTGGGGATTTATCTCATTTTATAATTGAGGGTGCTATTGGAGAGGCTCAAACTCAATTGGATGATGTTATAGTTAATGTGCATTACCTTGTTGGTTTTATTAAATGGATTGAATTTTTTATAATAATTTGGTCATTTTTGTTTTCTTGTTCAATATGTATTTTACCTAGAATGAATTTTGATGCATTTTAAAAACATTCCAAGGATGGTTTGTTGGGGTTCTAGCTAGGTAGTGACTTCCGGTTATTGCTTCATCTATATATACTTTTCACATAATTTATAAGTTTCCTATGTCCATATAATTAATTATAATATAGTTATAATTAATTATATTATAATTTTGGGCATGAGTATAACCTAGTGGTGACTATTTGAGTACAAATGGACTTTAATGACTCTAAAAACATTTCCATGGATTTCTTGGATGGATTTAGCTGTGTTTGATGTAGGTGTCCATGTGTACTCTACCCAATGGTATTATGTACCATTTATTGGAATGTAAATTGAGGTTCTCCACTTCAGGTGAACAATCCTAAAATCATGATTGTAAGATGAATAAAATGGAATACACTTCAATTGATTTATTAAACCAATTAAAATGGGAGACATAATGTCATTCTTAATTAGTTAATGAATACCTTATCTTAACTAATTAATTGAAATACACCTACAAAATTGGAAAGGTTCAGGGGCCCCATTGGACATTGTATGTTGTCCTGTTTTCTAGTCGTCAATACTCAATCCATGTACTTCCTATATGATTTTATTATTGAGCCTATGTTGATGCGTTGATCAAATGTGTGTGCATGTTTAACTCGCGAGACCTATTTTTGATCCTTTTTCACAGGAAGTGTGCATCTGTAGCTCTATGAGACATACTCTTGTGTTTCTTTCATGAGAATTTCAATGATTATAAATATTCCTTGATTTATGTGATTCTTGATCTTCCATTTTCATCTTGTACCAGATGTGCTATTATTCATTCCTTACAGTTTAGAGTGCAGGGTGAGCCTCATAGACTATTCTTCTAAGGAGGATGTGTTAGATGTAATGTTTATCAAGAATTTAACTATACCTTGAGGATATGTTTAATTTTTTCTTTGGACTATTCCATAGAGGGTTGTGTGTCAAGATTATAGTGGACTTCCTCTCCATCATAAATCCATAGTAGGTATGGTCGGGGTTTGTAGTGGCTTAGTGAGAGCATGATCAGTGGAAATATGATATTATAGGAGTTAATTTTATATTCTTTATTATATGTTATTATTGTATAGTTGTTTATTTCCTAGTTACATTATACTGAGCTTATCATAAGCTCATACACTTCATTGTTACTGATTGGGTACAAGACAGTGTGGGTGGTACCCTGCTAATTTGTACTCAAATTCTGATCAGGAGGGAATGGAATGTGGGTACCCAATAAATCCATAAATTCGTGTAGTTACATGTTGGTTTGAGTTCGGGTTTGATCTACTAGCGTGATAGATCACTATGATTTTAGTGATTCGGATGAGTTGAGACTTAGAGTTATAGATCCCCTTATATCTTTTTTTTCTATATTAAACTTCTGATTGTCCTAGTGGATGATCGACCAATGTGTTTTTGACTATTGGGTTTTTATAATGTTCTATATAATTTATATGAATGTAACTTTTATTATTCCACGTACTCTCTTTTATAGTAAAATTAAATATTCAGTAATTTATTTTTTAAATTATTTACACTTAGGGAGTGTATCGTCTCCCAATGATTCCACTATATAACCTAGCTGTTAGCTTGCAACCTCTAGCATATAAAGAGGTAATATTGACGTAATGTGGCATTCTAGACCAGACCTATTGATTCATGTTAGGGTGTTACAAAATTGAATCAGAGCAGAGTTTGTCCTATTTTTTTTGTATTGGGGAGATTCCAAAGAGGATACATGGGAATGTATTGATGTTTGTGATGAAACAAGATCTGGTGTATCATGAACACCTTCCTAGTGGGAAGGTTAGGTTACTAGTGAATGGGATTGATGTTCTTGGTTTACACAGTTATTATCATATTCTTTCACCTCTTGTGACATACATGGTTTTTTATATTGTGATTTCATATTTATTTTACTGTATTCTATATCAGCAAGAGGTATCACATGCATCATTTTAGGCACATAGGTTTCACATGACTTATGTGATACTTTTGTGTGGTTTAACTAATGAAGGAGGAATCAACTACTTAGTGTTAACAACATGTAATGTGTTTTCACATATAATCTCATGGTGAAATTATTGTGGTAGAACCCATATGTGTGTATACTTCTAATAGATATTCATGCGATACGATAGTTCAGTTCACCTAGGAGGTGATGATGAAAATGATGATAGTGATGATAATATGGTCCCTTCATGCATGGGAGGTGTAATGTACCATATTAGGCCATTGTAAGTAATTAAATACCTTAGTAAATAACCTTTTGTAGGTATCCAATGGATAGTTCTAGATGATTACGGTTACAACTATAATCTTATATAATTGTCCATGTAGCACCTAGTTTCATTTTGTTTAACCGGACCTAAAATCTACGGTCTATCCATGTGGTTGGTCTAATGGTGAATTCATCATGGAATATTTGTAGGGATGTGAATAGATAACTTTTTGTTGGTTGTGAACATTATAAAACCTTTTACAGGTTATGTATATGATATTGTGGCAATAATGATGTGACTTTGGTTTCTAATAAGTCAATACCTTGTTCTTCTTGGGAAGAATAGATGTAAAAATTCTCATTGTGATGATATTGTCAAAGTTAATGCCTTAGGGGTGGTATTCATTGATTAAATTGCATGTATATGTGAGTAACAATTGAAATGATTTAATGTAATTTATTTTCAATTTCCATGAAACCAATGAGTTTTTATCACCTCAAGTTTCAGTACTTATGAAACAAGGATGGGTTTGGATCACTTGGATTCATAGGGAATTGAGGGTTGGATCGGGGGTTGTTTGTCCTATTTTTTTGGAATGAAACTCTTCTTCAATGTTGAGTTATAATGCAAGGTGGTTGTATCTATGAGGGTTGAAGTTTGGGTGGATGCTCAGCGACTGGAACTAACACCCATGAATTGGGTGGTGCATGATAAATCTAAATAATAAGACGTTTCCTTTATAAATAGGCATTCTAGGAGTGATCAAGTTGGTTTTGTTGGTTCTTTTTGGTGTGGACATCTAAAGAGTAATTTGAGGCTTGATTGGATGTCCATGACATGGGGGATAATCCCTCTATATTAATAAATGAGTGGTATTATCATGAATAGCTGTGAAAACCCTAATGTGTTATCTCTCATGTTGTGGTTATTCTTGGGGTTAATTGAACTAGTGGATCAGGGTGGTGTGAATAAAGTTATGAACATTTAGGTTCTATTGATAAACTCATAAGAGCTAGAGGTGGTAGGTAACAATCATTTTCAATTAAATATAACCCTTTTTGATAACAATCGTAGTGTTTGGCATGAAGCGTGTATGTCTTGGAATCCATGATTTTTCTATGAGTGGAGATGTAAGCATGATGGAAGATGAAATTATAAATATATCATGGGAACTTTGTGTTCTCAACCTAAGGTTTTCTTCTATGAAAATGTTGTTATTCGTGTAGAGTATTGCATGAGGGAATCAAACATACCCAGTTAATAAATCATAATGCTTGACTAGGATACAAGAGGGTGTTAGTCACATCATTAATGGAACATTGAATAGAGTGGAATTTAGTCAAGGTATCAAGGTGTGTGTATACCTTAGTGATTTCTTGGAAATCATGTATGTTCGGACAATCATGTTTATTTGTTTCATTAAATGACAAACTAACCAAGTTCCCTGAGGAATTATAAAAATGTTGTGGGGTGATGATAAGGATACTCCCTTGGTGTGGGTCATCGACTTGGTCACCTGTGAATGATATCTCGTGTGGTAAGGGTTATGGTCTTGAATAAAAACTGACTGTTGGATAATCATGGTGATATCGAGGACTGATGTTTTTTGGATCCAGAGTATCCAGTTATGAATTGAATGTATAATGTTTTATTTTTATATATTACTGGATAGAGACAATATGTATACTTTGGACATAGAGAAGAATCAGTGAAAATCTGGAAGGTGTTACATCATTGGTGTGATGATTCATAGTTGAGAACATTATGGCTGGTGAAACTAGAAGATGAATCAACCAGAAAATTTCTTCATTTTTTTTTTGAAATTAATAGATGCATTATACCATTTTATTATACCTCCAACGAATAATCCTTCATGATTGGTGGTTTGATGGTGAGTCAGTTATTGATGTCTCCCACCTTTATATGTAGTCGCCCAAAAAATAAATTGACTTGTGTTTCCATGTAGACTTGAATGTAACTAGTTAGAACCATATCAATATTATTATATTCATTATGACTCAGGTGTTTATGAATTATCCAAGACAATTTTTGAAGTCTTAGATTATTCTTATTAAATTGGTCGGTAGAGATCCATTGGTTCGACTCTATACTAGGAATGAGGTATTGGTGTCATCTTGTAATGTGTTTATTGTGTTGATCAAGTAAGATGGAATTGATCCACAATATGAATGTCGTTGGACTACTCAGACCCTAATCCATATGATGATTCATATGGTGAGTTCCATCTTGATGATTCCTGAGGAGTCAGTTGAAGACACTCCAGTGTCGAGAGTTATATGGATACAGTGATTATGGTCTCGACATTGGGTGAAAGATGGTTTTTGGATCAACTAATGTTTCTCATCCTTGGAGTTACATAGTGGGAACGTGATGGCCATTTAGAAATACAAAATACCTTAAGGCGATAGGTTGGTTCTTGAGGGTATGATGCAAATAACTCTGTGTTTTTAATGATATAGGTTAATTTTGAGGCATTTTTTTCATGATACTAGAACTTATAAAGGAAGAGAAGGGTTATAGTGGGTATATTGTGATGAATCATGTTGTTATGAGTTATGTTTTTTGAGGTAGTTTGAGTTTTTCATCGGGTGGATGGATCATTCAGAAAAATGGTTGTAGAACAGTGGTTCTTCTTGTTTAGTCACCCTTAAGAGGTGTTTTCAAACTTTAATGAAGGCTTGGGAGCTAAATAGAACCTCATGTTCTATGAAGAGAGGGATATGCTAACTTGGATTTTGTAGAAACACCGAATACAAGGTATCCCCCACTAGATAGTTTATGGAGTAGGTATTTTCCCATTCACCTAGTAGGTCTGATGGGCCAGCATGTAGGGAGCACTGGGTGGGGGTTTAATAAGGTTCATTTTTGTAATTTAATAATTCAAAACACTCAATTTATCCTACCTTGGCTAGAACTTTTTAGGGGAAATTAGTTGTTGAATCCTCTCAACATGTCTCCAAGCGTTCTCCATGATCAAGATGCATCCGGAAGGAAACCAATGGTGAGTATAGGTAATAACCTATGTTCTTTATCAATATAACCCTCATTCTCCCTATTGTGGTGGCGTATCACTGTTTCATTCATCATAGTTGATCCTCATAGAACGTTTTAAAACTTACTATATTTTGGTGTAGTGTTTCTCTTTTAATTCCCCATACTCCTTACTGATCTAAGCAATTAGTTTGACTTTTTCTAGGTTTTTATAGAGTATCAGAAGAAAATTCGACTGGATCTTGGTGTAATTGTCTGATAAGGATGTGGCATTGTATCGGCATGGCTAGAGTAAATCTTGTAGTGATGAACGTATACCATTTACAGTAGTTTCAATGAATTTATATCCCTTGGTGATCTATTCCTTAGTTTTTATTCAATATGGTCGATTGTTCTAACATATCATGTAATTTATTAGGATCTTTTTATCATCTTAGAACCTGGAGTGTTCTAGGAGATGCTCAAATTTTATTAGACGATGTTGTAATTAAGGCATGTTACTTGGTTTTCATTCCTAAAAGTTTCTAATTTAATTATACTAATTTTTTCAATGTTGTGTTATTTTGTGGTAGGTATATTTCCTTAAATTAAGTATAAAGCGTGTTATGGACCTTCCATAGATGGTTGGTTGAGGTTCTAGTTGGGTGGTGTCTTCCGATGCATCCTTCAGTTATGTATTATTTTCAACTTGGTTATATGTTTCTCGTGATTATTTAATTAATTATAATTTAATTAAAATTAATTATATTGGAATTTCATTCATGAGTAGAACCTCGTAGCAATTTTTGGGGGCCTAATATACTTGGAAAATTAGACAATGATGTCGAACCTTGCTTGGGTAGAGTTATTTCTCTTTAGGTGGGTGGTGTTATGTAATCTACCATATGGTGACGTGTATCATTGATTAGAAGGTTATATGAGGTTATACACCATGGGAAAATGATACTAAATTCATAATTTTGAGATGAATAAAATGGAATACACTTTCATTGATTGACTAAACCATTTAAGTTAGGAGTCCTCAAGCCATGATTAGATAGTTAATAAATGTCATCTATTAACTAATTAATTGAAATACGCCTAATAAATTGACAAGGTGTTAAGGGCCACATCCAACCTTGTGTGTTGGATTTTTTCCTGGCCTCTAATGGACAAGGCTTGACAGGCAGTTTACTCCCTATAATATTGTACCACGAATCATATTTTAATGCCTTGATCAAATGTGTGTGTGTATCCTATTAGAACTATGTTTTATTCTTGTTCACAAGAGTTGTGTCTGCATCCCTATGACACTTGTTCTTGTATTAATTTCATGTATATTGTAATGATTATGATTCTTGATTTATTTAATGTGATGATTGATCTATCCTTTGTATCATGTATCTTATATGTTATTCTTAGATCCTTTCAGTTGATCTTGTAGGGTGATACTCATGGACTATCACCCCAAGGGGGTTGGGTTAGGCATAATGGTCGACAAGCATTGGAGTATCCCCTAAGGAGATTTGTTAGATATTATTTGGAAAATTCCATTGAGGTGTGTGTATCAAACTACTGGTAGAATTTCCCTCTGACATGAATCTATAGTGCGTATAGTTGGGGTTCTTAGTAGCTTAGTGAGTGCATGATAACTTAAAATTTTTGTGTTGTATCAATTACTTTTGAATTGGTTATTATATGTTATTCAGGTGTTGTTGTTTATTTCTTGGTTACATTATATTGAGCTTATCACATGCATGTACACTACATTTTTACTAGTTGGTTATAGGACGTTGTGGATGATACCCTAATGTGTTTTACTCACACACTTCTCAGGAGGCTATGGAACTTGGGTACCCAAGAATCCATCACTTTATTTTGGTACATGTTGGATTGAGGTTGGGTTTGATCTTCTTGAAGGATAAACTACTGTGATTTTGGATACTTGGATGAGGTGAGTATTGGAGTTATATATCCTATTATATCTTTATTTTTTTCTAATACTTGTGATCATCCCCATGGGTGAACGGCCAATGTATTGTTCACTGCTGGGTTTGTATACAATTGAATATAATAAATGTAGATTGCACATTTATTATTCCAAAAACTCTATTTTTATATAAAATACAATTTTGGTAATGTATTTTTTTTATTTATGTTGATGGAGGGTATAGTCTCCCCATAATTCCACCATAGAACCTCACTATTCATTTATAACCTCTGGCATATGAGGAGGTGTGCTTGAGGTTATGCGACATTCCATATTTGACCCATTGATTCAGGTTGGGATGTTTAAAAGTGATATCAAGGTAAATGTTTTGAGGTTCTTGTTGTTTTTCATAGTTTTCAGATTGATTAAAAAGGAATTTGTCAATTCATGTAAAGAAACTTGGTCTTGTGTGTCACAGACACCTTCCTTGAGGGATGTTTGGGTTACTAGGGCATCTAATTGATGTTCTTAGTTTATATTTTTATTATCACATGTTTTCACCTCATGTGATACACACAGATTTTGATATCATGATTTCATATGGATTTAACTCTTTTATATATTGGACAGAGGCATCTCATGAATCATTTTAGGCATGTTGGTTTCAATTCAATAATATGATACTTTTGTGTGATTTTAATGAAAATTAAGGAGTTAGATAATTAGTTTCAACAACTTGTATTATTTTTCATGTATGATATCATAAAGAATTTATTTTAGTTGAAACCTTATGTGTGTCTAATTATAAAAGAATTTCATGAGATACTATAGTGAAATACACCAGGGTGATGATATTGGAAACGATAATGACAATGATGACAGTGACGATGATGGGGTCCCTACATCCATGGGCAGTGCAATGTACCTTATTATGTCATTGTCATGAATTATTTATCCTAGTAAAGAACATTGTGTGGGTATCATATGGATAGGACTGGTTCATTAGGGTTCCAATTATAGTCTATATTTATTTTTTCGTATAGCACCACGTGGTATTTTGTTCAACAAAACAAGGAAACTAGGGCCTCTAGATGTGGTTGGTCTAAGGGAGAATTCATCATGGAATATTTGCAGTGATGTTCTTAGATGACTTTACATGGTTTTTGGACCTTGTAAAACCTTTTACAGGTTGATCGTAATATATTGTGGCCTTAATAGCATGACTATTGTAACTATTAATTCATTACCTTAAGCTTCAAGGGGATAAACCATGTATGGTTGTTCCATATGAATAGATAGTCAAAGTTAATGCATTAGGAATATTTTTTTTGTGACACAACATGTTCATATTAGTAACTATTGAAATTATTTAAAGGAAGGTATTTTTGGTTACATTGAAACTCAAGATTATGGGGCACCTTGAGTGTTAGTACTCATGATACAGGTTTGGGTTTGGAGCACTTGGATTCTTGTGGATTTGATGTTAGGACAAAGGGTTATTATACCTATTTCTTTGGAATGTAAATATTATTGATTTCTATGTGATAATAAAAGGTGGTTGGACTTATAAGAGTTGAATTGTGGATGGATTCTAAACAACTTGAAATGAAACCTGTGCGTTGAGTGTGTACTAGAGAATCTCAATAGTTAGGTGTTTCATTTCTAAAGAGGATAACTTTGAGTACTTGAGTTAGTGGTTTTAGAATTTTATAAGGTGTACAACTAAAGAGGCATGTAAGACCATCCTGGATGTACGTGACTTGTGGGGAATCACTAAATGTTTATAAATGAGTGGTGTTATCATGCCTTATAAAGAAAAAACTAATATGTGAGCATTGATTTTGTGGTTAATAATGAGGTCAGTTGAACCAGTGGATTAGGGTGGTGAGCATACCATTTAGAATGTTCAAGTTGTATTGATAAACCTAAAAGAGCCAGTGGCAGTATGACAGTAGAATTTTTATTAAATATCATTCTTGTTGTTAGAAATCAGTATATTTGGCATTAAGCTTTTAAGGCTTGGCATCCTTCATGTTGTTATGAGTGGAAATGTATCCATCATGGAAGATGAAATCTGCAATGAATCAGGGTGCCATTATGTGATCAACCAGTGTTTTTCATCAATGTAAATGTTGTGGTTTTCGTATAGGATTTTGTGAGAGAAAAATAAATGCATGGGGTTGAAGTCATAACCAATGAAAAGGATGTATGAGTACTTTATGCACATCGAGAATGGAATATTGAATGTAGTGTACTATGTTCTAGGTATCTAGGTGTGTTCAGTTCTTGCTGATTACTTGGAAGTCAGTTAAGTCTGGATAGTCAAATTTAGTCATTTCATTCAATGGTGGACTAATAAGGGGATAATAAAAATGATGAAACTATTGTGAGGTGATGTTAAGGATACTACCTTTGTGGGGCGAATCTATCTCATTATATATGAATGATCTCTCATGTGGGAAGGGTTGTGGTATAGAGTAAAATACAATCATTGAATAATCATTGTGACATCAAAGAATGATGTGTTTTGGATTGAGAGTATCTACTTATACATTTAAGGTCATTTTATTTGATTCATATAGAGTGTTGTATGGATCCATATATAAGATTTATACATGGAAAAGAATCGGTACAAACTAGGAAGTAGTCGGACTTTTGGAGCATTGATGCACAATTGAGAACTTTATGGTTGGTGAAAGAAGATGATGAATCAACCAAAAAATTTCATCCAAGTCTACTCAAACATTAGTATATATATTGGATCATTTAACGTTGCTTCTAGGTCTTAATTCATAGTGATTGTTAGTTTCATGGCCTGTCAGTTGTTGAGGTTGTGTACTTTTATAGGTAGTTTTAAAGAACTGAATCAACCAGTGTTTCTATGAAGAATTGAAATTGAATGGTTGTAAAAGAATCAAGATAATCATATTCTATACGACTGAGGTGTTTATGAATCGACTGAGGCCATTTAGAAATGTTGTAAGTGACACATTGGTTCGAATCTAAAACTAGTAATTAGGTTTTAGTATTATATTTTAATTTGTGTCTTGTGCTGATAAAGTGTACTATAATTGAACCAGCCCATGATTGTCAGTGGACTACCATAACCCTATTACATTTACTGATTCCAATGCTGGGGACCATATTTATTATTCCTAAGGATTCTATTGAATAAATTGTATTATTCAGAGTTAGATGGATTCAGTGTTGGTGGTCTTTCCTGATTGGCACGAAGGCCTTCATTTTTATTGATTTTTGATAACCCCCCTTTCAAGGGATGAGGGGGAACCCATACAAGGCCTGTAGGCTTAGAGATTACATGGCCGATAGGCTAAGGAGAAAACAGGACCTAAAGGTCTTTAGGAAATTCAACCATACTATCTACAAGGAACTGCCCCTCCCCAGCATCTGCATCCTGATAGTAGCTCTCCACCTTTGCATGACTATCTAGATAGGCTTCCTGTGAAATCACAGTCTGGTACCGATGGCATAAACATACCCTCTCATTCTGAAAATCCATTTGGCTATGCTCTGGTGTGTGCACCAACTCTGAATTCTTTTCTAGGGCTGCTCCTTTTTTGTAGTGTGTCTAGGGCCTGCATTCATGTGGCCCAAAGTCCTTGGGGTGGCCCTAAGGCCTTAAGGTGGCCTGAAGGCCTTGAGAATCACTGGCCCAAAGGCCTTGGGTGGCTCGAAAGCCTTTCAGGACCTAAAGACCAAACCAGTGGCCCGAAGGCCCATATGGATGAATTGTTCTGGCTGCTACAGTACCAAATAGTGCCTGCTATAGTTTCTGCTATAGTACTGATACAATATTTCTAAAATACTGCTACAGTGCCCTTGTAAATATGCCTCCACCTGGATTTGGGTGATTGTGGTCTTGATATTGAATGAAAGAGGTATTTTAGATTGGCATATGTTGTTCATTCTTGTAATTTCACAGAGGGAATGTGATGTGAATTTAAGAATAGATCAGACCTTGAGGTTATGGGTTGGTTCTTGAGGATGGAACATCGCGAAATCCTTGTGTTTGATAATTGATTTTGATCTCAAGGTATGTTTCATGTTTTTCAATAACTTCTCAAGGAAGATAAGTTATATGGTGGGAATATTATGATAAATCACATTTTTATGAGTTGTGTTTTTTTAGTGAATTTGAGTTTTTCATTAAGTCGATGGATCATTCAGAGAAATAGGTGTCAAACCAATGGTATTTTTTCTTAAACTTCCTTAAGATGTGTTTTCATACTTGAATGAAGGATTGAGAGATGAATCAAACCTCGATTTCTAAGTAGAGGGGGCTATCTACGAAAACTACCATAGTAGCATCAACTAGTTGGTATCCCCCACTAGTAATTTGATGTGGGGAGTAGTGGTTCAGTCACCTATTAGGTCTCATCAGCTAGCGCCTAGGGTGCACTATGTGGGGGTTTAATTAGGTTCATTTTGTTCTTTTGAATAATGGAAACAATCAATTTATCCTAACTTGGATTGATATTTTGAGGAAAATCAGATATATACTTTTCCCCACCATTGTCCAAGTGTTATCTTTGATCAGGGTGGATCTAGATGGTAACCAATGGTGTATCCATGTAAGAATCTCTATTCTTCATCAATATTGGCCTCCTTCATCCCTATGTGTTGGTATATCGTTGTGTTATTCATCATGTATGAACCTCACAGTATGTTCTAACCCTTACAATCCTTTGGTTTCCCATTCTTATTTTAATTACCCTTTCCCCTTAGTGATCTGGGATATTGATTTTTTTCTATGTTTTAGATAGAGAATCAAATGACAATTCCATTGGATCTTAATGGAATTATTTCACAATGATAGGGATTTGGATCAGCATTCTTAGAGGATGTCCCACAGTGATGAATGCATTTTTTTAAGTTTCTTTTAAATTAAGGTATGTCCCTTGGTGATATATACCTTATTTTTTGGCCAATTAGGTCAATTGGGCCAACAAATCATGGAACTAATTTGGGGTTTTAGTAATATTAGAATAAGGATTGTACTAATAGTGGATCAAATATCATTGGATGGTTTTGTAGTTATAGTTTTTCGCTTTTCAAGATTTATTAAGTGGTTCTAATTTTATTATATTAAATTGGTCATTTTTTCCTTTTTTGTTGTAGGTATTTTTTTTGAAATGAAGTCGGAATCATGTTATCAACCTTACATGGATGGTTGGTAAAGGTTCTAGCTAAGTAGCGTCTTTCAATGAGTCTTTAAATTATGTATACTTTTTTCCTTGGTTATAATATTCTTATGTTCATTTAATTAATCGTTATTTTGTTATAATTAATTTTATTGGAATTATTTGCATGAGTAGAAACTCATGGTGATTTTTAGAGGCTGAATATACTTGGATGACATAGATAGAGATAATGATCCTTGCTTGGATAGATTTGGAACTATTTTAGGTAGGTGGTCCTATGTAATCAACCTAATGTTTTTATTTATTGTTGATTGTTATGTGATATGAGGTTTTCCACCTTGGGAAAATGATCCTAAATAATTAATTTTTAGATGAGTAAAATGGAATAAAAATAATTGATTTACCAAACTATTTAAAGTAGCAGAGATAGTTCCTTGATTAATTAGTAAATTAATGTCATGTCATAGATAATTAATTGAAATACTCCAAATAAATTGACATGGTGCCTAGGGAAATGTTTGGCCTTGTGAGATGGATTTTCTCCAGGTCCTTAATGGTAGAGGCTTGATCCGTTATGTACTACCGATCTACTTTTATTATTGATCATATGTTAATTACTTTATGAAATACGTGTTCATGTGCATCATGTGAGTCCTATGTTTGATTTTTGTTCACATTTGGTGTGGATGTGCATATTTATGAGACTTATGATTGAATTTATTGCATGTGGATTGAAATGATTACGATTCTTTCTTAATTTGTTGTGATACTTGATATTTCATTTTGTATCTTGTTTCATGTGTGTTGTTCTTATGTCCTTTCAGTTGAGCATACATGGTGATTTTCATGGACAATCCCACCAATGGGGGTGTGTCATACGTAATGGTTGGCATAAATTATATTATACATTAAGGGGATGTGTCAAATGTGCTTTGAATTATTCCATAAAGGGGGGGTATGTCAGTATGCTGGTGGACTTTCCCACCCATATAAAGCTGAAGTAGGTATGACTAGGGTTTATAGTAGCTTAGCGGGCATAAAACCACTTGGAATATTGGTGTCCAATTTCTTACTTGTGCATTTGTGATTATATGTTATGTTTTTATATATTTTTATTTATTTATTACTTTCTACAGAGATTATCATATGCACGTGTGTTGTATTTTTAATGGTTGGGTATAGGGCTATATAGGTAGTACACCATTGGTTTCTACTCAACCTATTCAAGTGTACATGACACCTGGTTGATTGAGAATCCCTCACTTCTTATAGGTACATGTTGGGTTGGGATAAAGTTTGATATTCTAGTGGTATAGATCTCTATGAGTCTAGAAAATTTGGTGAGGTTAGGCTTGGAGTTATAGAGCCTCTTGTGCCTTTAATTCGTTTTAATATTATGATTGTGATCAGTCCAATGGGTGGTCATCTGATGTATTGTTGATTGTTGAATCTGTATACTATTTCATATCATTTATATGGATGTAATATTTATTCTTCTCTGTACTATTTTGTCTAATTATTACATTTTGGTTATTTATTTTTTACTCTTTGCACTGATGGAGGGTATAGTCTCTTTATAATTTCACTTTGGACCCCCACTAATAATTGGAAACATCTATCATATGTAAGGGCACACCCAAGGTTATGTATAATTCTATCTCAAACATTTTGATTCATGTTGGGATATTACATACCTCATATATAAATTCAAAACCAATTCTCCTAGTCATTCATGCATGAGAAATTTATTTACACTCTCAAGACCAATCATGTATGAAATACACTCTCTATAAATAATTTCATCAAATTGAATGTAGGTTGTGTTTTAATATTTAAATATCATGTTTACATGAATGTTTAATGTTAATGAATGTGAAAATGGAATTGGTGGGGGTAAATTTACTCCCAAAAAGACCTTTCAGTTTACTGGTTGACAATCTAGATTATTTTAACTCAGTATCCATTTCCCCTTCCATTTCATCATTTTTAATAGAATACCATTGTTCAAAAAAATTTAATTAATTATTAAAGGGTTTTCATATAAGATTAATTGAAAATTTATTACATAATTATCCTCATGTATTTTTATAATATTATATGGCCATTCTATGAAAGTAATATATTTATGTTTATCTATGTGAACATCAATTCCATTAAGATCAAGAGGTCTCTCAGTGCTTGGCCCAAGAGCTATGTGAATCCCTACTCTCACATGATATTTTTGACGATTATTTTTTTATAGAATATATTCTTGGATATTGTACAATTTATCCCTCACAACAAGGTGAGGGTAAGAGTTTATACATATAAATCACCATTAATTTCACATAGTTGAATTTTCATACAAGAATGGAATTAGTAGTTATTTGATTCAAATTTATAAAATAAATAATTTTATAAAATAAATTATCTCATGTAAGTAATACCTTTTATGGTAATGGGTAGCCTGAATGTTGAGGGTGGTTCTTCGTGTAGTGTTTATTGGTGTGTTGTTTCTTCTCTTTGATCCCCTCCCATTAATTATTATAACAAAACAGACTATCAAGTAATGTTTTCATTTAGAGTATTTATGCATGCCTACATTTATATTATTTTATTATATATGTCCCTCTATGTCATTGATTTCCCTAAGCATTCTCTAGGAGAAACTCAAAAACCTTTAGCTATATTGAATCCATATTTTTATTTTTAAAATCCACATGATGGAGTTGTTCATCGGGTATAGTCATTAATGATTCTTTTTTTATACTGGATAAAAATATATGAATATAAGTTTTAATTTTTATGTAATAAGGATTTAATGAGATATATATATATATATATATTATGTCATACTTACACATTATTCCCATACATGTTTTGTATTTTTATCAACTATATTTCCCTTTTTTTTACACAATCCACCTGTCATAGCACATTGCATGTCATGAAAGTGGCTTTAGATTATAATTAATCAATATATATATGTAAATAAAGAAACATAATTATATTTTTTTCATATAATATATATTATTTACAATAGATTTAAAATATATTCCATTTTTTCAAGTGAATCATACTCAATCCTTGATTTAGGGTAGACATACATTGGTTTCAACACATGCTACTTATTTTGATAACTCCTTTTCAATTTTATAAATTTATTTTTTTGAATCAAATTTATTAATACATGTAATGTAATCTAAATTATTACCAGCTACAATGTTCTTTAAATGATTCCTCCTCATGATGATAAATGATATAATTTCATGTATCTTGGTTTAGTATGTGTGCATATATAGCTAATAAGTGTGGGTTTACCTTCCCCTCAACATCCCTGGGATGATGTTTTTAAGATGTTTTTTGATTGGATATATGATCTTTTCTAGTGACCTTTAATAAAAATTTAAATTCAAAATATTATAATATAAATATACACTATAAGGGATAATGATGATTAAATAAATTTTTAATTATTTTATTTTTTAGTACAGTAGATAATGTATATCATAATGTTAGCCTTATGTCTTCATATATTATTATATTCCATGAAAGAAATTTTTTTTTCCACATATCTAAATCAATCAACATTTTTTTAGAGTAGTGATCCTAATGTAACTAATGAAAATGGACATTGTCAGATCCACATATTACCCACAATAATTCCAAACAACCATGAATTTTAGGACTTTATTTCTCACCTTAAATTTTTTTGTTAATAATATTGTGCTACAACAGTACCATCTTTTTCACCCATATGTTATTTACCTTACAACATTTTTTAAACATCAACATTGTCAGTATATTGTTCCTTAGTATTTCTAACATCATCATGATGTGAATCCATTGTATATATAAGTAGTCAAAAATTTAATTTATGTTCTATATATACTATAGTGAACACATAATATACAGAGAAAACTAATTGCATATTAAACAAAACCTATTCATTTAACTCTCTTTTTTATTTAAAGATCGAAGGGTTTTGATAAATCTATTGAGTATCCAAATCTTCTTATAATGTTCTCCTATGAAATAAATGACACAATCTACATTAGGGCCACCATAAAATGATTGATACATCCCAATGAAAGGGTCATCAACAATAGACTTTTCAATTGACCATGTGGTTGTTTTATTTGATAAGAATTGAAAAATTTATATTTTTTGGATCAAGGATATACTTCTAATATAATTTTTTACATTACTAATTGTTCTTACCTATACCCATCCTTATTAATGTTTAATTTCATGAATATGAATTCATTTATTTTAACTTCACTTTTATTATCCACTAATTTACATCAAAAAATAATCAGATAGAATGTTGTATTATCAAAATCCCATATTTTTCATGATACTAAAGTATTACATGTTCTTATAAATTGGATTGATATATTTATCACATTATACATGAATTTCTTCCTCCATAAGAGTAACTCCACTATTTTTCATCATATCCTTTTCATCATATTATTTTATATAGTATATAGAGTCATTAATTATATAACCAATGCAAGATAATACATGTAAAATTGGTTCTCTAGATATGCATTGATGTCATTCTGAAAATGAATATTTATTTTTATATACTATTTAAAAATATTGTCTTGAAACCATACTCTAAACTATTTATTATGAGTATTTAATACCCAAATATCATGCCTTTATGGATTCAAAAAAATACGAATTACTTTTTGGGTTTAATAACATGGTGAGAATTCTATAATAATTTGTAGAATTATAAGAGATCTTTCTCCCACTCTATAATGGTAATTTTGACAACACATATTCTGGAAATTCCTTTACCCATAAGGCACCCACTATAATGAGATTTTAGGAGACCAATTCCATAATCATATGATGGTTACTCAGTAATGAATTCAATAGTTTCTTAAACAATATATTACTCTACAATACAACTATCTAGTTGACATTTATTTTTGATGCAACCGTTTCAAAATATTTAAATACCATTCAATGGGATACATTCATCTATTATGTAAAACATCACATAGTATTATATCTCTAACTAAGTGAACCGTTATATCATATAATGAATATGGGAATAACATCTTCAATTCACATAATATGATAACAATTCCCATTTCCAGAGTTCAAAACCTCATTGGGTATATAACTTTATATTGTATGACTTTGAAAAAGAATAAATGATTGGTTAATGTGAATTAATCATTTATATAAAAAATGAAACATAAATTTTCAATAATTAATTCTTGAATAAAGACATGAAATTCATCTAATTTCAGGCCCTATAACTTCAAATAAATCATCATCCCAATATTCATGATATTTTATGTAACGCCCCGACCCCAGCTACCCAGAGTCGGTGCATTACTTCATAACATTGGCATGATCACAAGAAGATCAAATCTCGAAAGACCGATTTGTTTAGTAGCCTTGGAAACACTAGATATATTCATAAAGTTTTACATTACATTTTAAAGTGAAAAACTACTACAACAACAAAGTCTTAATAATTCACACTCATATCCCCACATACTATCCCTGCATGTCATTCATAACTTACTTCTTCACATCCTGGGAAAAATAAAACATAGAAAAGGGGTGAGCTCAAATTCCCAGTAAGGATAACAATAAAGCGGAACATTCAAAATAAGCATAAACATTTAAGGCAATGAATTACTAAAACAAAAGCCTTTTAAAATTGAACTTCAACATAGTATGGCATAAATAAAATGAAATAATGCCATTTACTTGTTCACATGGATATTCTACTAATCGAATAATCACATGCAAAAATCAATAACCACTTTCATAATGTTGGAATGCATAATGCTAAATGTTAATTTCTTTGTCTAGGCCTCATCCCAAGACCTAGGGGTTACTTCTAACCGGAACCCAACCCGGAGTGCCTCTAATAACCGGACACCAACCCGGAGTGCCTCTAATAACCGGACACCAACCCGGAGTGCCTCTAATAACCGGACACCAACCCGGAGGGCATACTTTTACCAGTCCCTAACCTGGAGGGCTTACTTTAACCAGTCCCCAACCTGGAGGGCTTACTTTTACCGGTCCCCAACCCGGAACATACTTGTTTAGCACATTCATCTGAAGAAAAGTTTGAAATTTAACATAAACATTCGGATTAAAACTAGCATACGAAATGTCAATAGTTTCACCATAAACTATGAATGGTATAAAATAGCACATCCACAGTCAAACATATCACAAAACCTTCAATACAATATAGAAGTTTTGTATCATAATAAATCAACTTCAAATAATCTTAAAATCCATCAAAGGATGTTGACATAGATGAAATCAAAATTCTTTTTAAAGAAGTATCTCCTTTTATTTTGAAATCATTTAAGATGCATATAAAATAAAACATTTTCTTTGAAAATATTCTTATAAGCTTGTATGGAAAGCTTCAACGACTTTATAACGGTGGAAAATAACCGCACCCGCCGTATAAGTTAAAAAAAACATTCTTACCTCAATTCCGTCGAAAAGGTTAAAAAGGACCTTGTTTTGAAAACGACGGAAAGATTCCTTTATAAACCTCTTATAAAAAGTCAAACAAGGGTATAAATGACCTTAACCCATATTCTTGTAAATAGTAAAAATTTTTTGAAATACATTTCGAAGAAACATGGATGTGGATGATAAAGAGATCCCATTAGATTATTACGTATAAACAACCTCGAATAATGAAGAGATTGTGAAATAACCCTTACCTTGTACTTTTCCTTGGTTGGGGTAGGTTAACCTCCTTTAATTTAGGTAACTCACTTTGGTTGGAACCAAAGGACTTCTTGAAATGCTTTCTGCCTAAGGGGAAGCTTCAAGGAGGAGGAGAGGGATGTGGGGAGCTTAGTTGGGCAGAGTTTGTACGAGCCAAGTGGCTTGAGAGGTGTGAAGAAATGAGAAGGAGGAGTTCCCTTTTATAAGAGGGGTGAGGGGCACCTTTGGAAAAGCTAGAAATATTAATTTATAATAAATTCATATTCGGTTTCTAATGGCTCCAAAGTTGACTATTCAAAGGTTAAGGTGGGGATAGGTCGAACACCACTCAACCAATAGAATTTAGACAGGTTTGGGTACTTATATTAACCTTATCTTTAAGTATTAACTCTAAGTTAATTAGTTTCACTTTTACAATGTCTCTTTGTATTTTTATATAATATGGTTAATAAACTTACTATATACATCCAAGCGACCCCCAAGTGGTCCATTAATGAGGAACCTATCATAATATAAGTCTCTTGGCCGAACCCTAGATTTTTAGGAATTTAATTTCAATTAATAATATAATATTTGTTTTAAGAACTCTTTTATGTCAATTTTGACACTATTCAATAGTTGATTTTTGTGAAACTCCTAACAGATTGATTACTTCGAACAAAGTCAATTAAATCAATCCTAATATATCATATTATTATATAAAATTAGTTTAATTCATTAAAAGTTTCATATTATAATTATTTGGGTATTTATAAGATCAATTATTTTAATTTTTCACTATTTTAGTAATTACTGCATCATCATTGTGTCATAAATAAAATAAATTATTTAATGTCTAAAAATTATAAATAAAATAACATTATGTAGGAAATCTTTTTATATTTCTAATGAATATTTATAATCGAAAATCCAACATGTATAACCCTATGTAAAAATTGTTCTTCTAAAAGATGTAAGGTTATGCCATTTTTATTTTTATTTTAACTTTATTAATATAATGTGTCATTATCACTTACAAGTGGATCCATGGGGTCCCAAAATAGACCCAAAGATGCCCATGGTCGACCATGTATCAACCAATAGGGTTAAGACACGTTTTAGGGTAATTTAGTATTATTATAATATTATTTTTTTACCCTTATTTACCGGATTTACCCTTAACCATGGTAAATAAAATATTTACCGCAGTAATTATTCAAAATGTCTAAAAATAAAAGTTACCTATTTACACAATTTGAACATCCTGATTCCAAATATGTAATCCATTTTTATAAATTCAAAACACAGAAGTGGCAGAAATTAATTTAAAATTAATTTCCGCTGTCAAAACAAAAAGCGTGTTTTTAAGAGATAATAACTATCAAAAGATTGACACTTGTTTATGTTCGGTTTAATTGTAAAATTATGTCCAATGACCAACATTATATTAAGTGGTAAAAATATATTCTAAATATACTTTAAAACCACTCAAATTAATAATTTATCACTAATAATTATTTTGATTAAAAAAGTTGTTTTTAATTAAAATTTAGTAATTTTCACTATTCATCAAAATATTAAAGTTATCCGAAAAGTACCAAAATTTCACCTTAGGCTAAATTTGATATTCCGAATCCAAAAATGAAGTCCATTTTTAAAAATAAAATATATATAATTTCAAAAATTAGGTATTACTATTCATAACGGCAAGTTTGATCGGTTGTGGCACGTGTTAAAACACGAAGTTGCGTACAACACACGCTACTGTTTTATTCAAAGGAAAGCGTACCGTGGAAGCTTGGGATGTTTCATTTTAAATTTTTTGATGTCCCCATTTAGTCAAAAAGTTTAAAATATTGTATTTAAAAAGGTTTCACTATTAAATTTTGATAAAAGTGCAATACTGAAAATGAATCTGTTCTTGCATTATGACTAAGAAACTCATAATGTGGATTCTAAAATTATAAGGATTATATAAAGTTTAAAATTTAGTTAATACTATTCATGACCTCTTTTAATGCCCTTTTTTTGTAAGTCAAGGTGTGATTGAACTCGGTGTTGCGTGTAGTACAAGTTATTGAATTATTTTGAAGAAATAACACATTATGAATTCTTGGGGTGTTACATTCTCCCCTCCTTCAATAAATTGCGTCCTCGCAATTTGAAATTGTTCTTAGAAAATAAAAGGTTGAAAATAGAAAATATATTTGTGGGAAAACCCACATCGGAAATTGGGTTACTAAAATTTATTCTTAATATGAGGAAAAGAGAAATGAAAGGGTCACCACCAAATTATGATCTCGATTAGGAGAACATTGGTGGAAATTAGAGACATATAATTGGAGGAAAAACGTAAATATTTATAGGTAGTGATTGAGGTCATCAATCACAAACAAGTATAAAATTGAGGTCCTTAAACTCATCAATCTATGATGATTTGAAATACCATTGGTTCAACAAAACATAGAATATTGGGATGACACATTTTTGACGTTTCAAAATATCTTAGTTGAAATCCCACATCGAAAAATGAATTAATGAGGCCTCTGTTTAAAATAAAGAGTGGAAAGTATGAAGATTACCGAAAATAACACATACTAGGGTTCCATGTAGGTAAATATGGATATGGAGGAGAAATCTAACCATCAATTATCTGATGGAGAGTGGTAGAGAACATGGCTATGAAAAGGCCAACAATCCCAAAGCCATAAATTAGTGATGATTTAAGGTACCATCTAGGACAACATTTTTTTTTCTAAGTTCCTTTTCTTAACGTTGTGGAATTTATTTATGAGATTGGATAAGATCATAAGGAGGTATACATACTTTATAATTAGAGTTTTATCCATTAATAAATTTCTACCACAAACTCATCTTTCACTCTAAAAGATAATAGAATGTAAAAAAAAAATCTATTTACACTATTCGTATAGGGTTCCAAAATAAACGAATTTATAATTCATCTACAAGATCTTTTAATAAAAACTGCATTATTTAATCCAGGACATCTCGTGGGCCAGTGGTAGGTGATACACCCTTGTCGCCCTTCGGTTGTGGGTTCAAGTCTCGCAGCCTTGCCGGACGCGACAGGTTGCCGCCCGACCTCTGGGTTGCCCTTTTATGGCAATCCAAAATAATCCAAACTAGAACTATCCAAAATAATTCTGTCCAAACTCACAGTCCAAAATTTATAAGGAAGGTAAACATTATGTAGATCCTTTTTACCCCGTAATAGCTTATGAATACCTTCATCATGTATTCTTTTAATACATTGAAACATACTGAATTACCATAATCTTTATTGATTACATTCATGCTCCCTTATTCCATATAGAATGCTGGATATACTTCATCAATCCAAAACTGTTTTAAACCCCAACAATGATGGAATATACAAATCATTAATCAGTTCCAAGGTAGTCAAGAATATCCAATATAATTTATCCAAAACAATCACATATTATTCCAAAATCACTACCTCAGTATCAGAACTATATTATGATTTATCATTCTCTCAACCATATATATTCCAAAAATTTATCCTGCTATTGAGTCACTTTTCTTTATTCCACACAATCTCAAGTCCTTAATGAAATAGTACTGCAGTACAATCCTTATATACTACATAATTATTATAACAAGTACATTGTTGATACAACACTCAGTTGACATAATCAACATAAGAACTCTAATCATTCCTCTACATCTGTGGTAGTATCATAACTTGATTATTATCCAATAACATCATTTGCGGCATAGTCTGATGATTGGGACATAAGTTCGCGTAGTGTCCAAACTCCTTGAAAATGAATCATTGTACATTTAAAACCATTTTCTTACCCTTGCAGTCACGTACTTTGTGCCATTTTCCTCCACACTTATAACAAACTCCCATTCCTTTCAGGCAAGTTCCAGGGTGTTTCTTTCCACAGTTACCACATATGGGAAAATTCTTCTTTTCCCTCTTCCCTTTATCCATCTTTCTCTCTTCTATCCTTTTCTTCTCTTGCTTCCCTTCAAAGCCATAGGACTCAGTAAACTCTTTACTTATCATATCAACACATGATATTATTTCTTCATATGATGATAATACATGGGAGACTATTTCTATTATAAATTCTATCTTAAGACCATGAAAGATATGATCCTTCCTTCTCTTTGAATCATGTGTATTTCTGGAGTTCTCATTCCTTCTACTGGGCGCCATTTCTAAACAATGGCATAAACTAGATCAGTTTATGAATCAAAATACATAATCCCATACTTATAAAACACTTAACATAAATTGAACTATTTATGGATATAATCCATAATCATAAAAATGTTTTCTTTGAGGAAGTATATACTCATAAACCCTTCATAATGATTTGTAAAGAAAATGAGAGTTATCCTAAGCATATCCCCCGGGAGTGTCGTAACCAAGAGTGCAGCAAGGCCCGTTGTCGTGCACCAGTTCCCGTTCGAGTCTAGCTCAAAGCGGTGTTTTCGGGTTTTACCCCTAGGTACATCTGTGCCAGAGCCGCCTCTACCTGCTCGTATCCAGACAGGGATGTATTGCTCGGAAAACTCACAAAATCTCTACAATACCAAAATTATAGGAAGTTCTTCTATACTAATCCTCAAAGTTCATCTTAGGTCTACGTGCTCTAATCAGAGTTTATCTAAATCTAGCTTCCAAGGTTTGTACTAAACTTCCTCTGATACCAACTGTAACGCCCCGACCCCAGCTACCCAGAGTCGGTGCATTACTTCATAACATTGGCATGATCACAAGAAGATCAAATCTCGAAAGACCGATTTGTTTAGTAGCCTTGGAAACACTAGATATATTCATAAAGTTTTACATTACATTTTAAAGTGAAAAACTACTACAACAACAAAGTCTTCATAATTCACACTCATATCCCCACATACTATCCCTGCATGTCATTCATAACTTACTTCTTCACATCCTGGGAAAAATAAAACATAGAAAAGGGGTGAGCTCAAATGCCCAGTAAGGATAACAATAAAGCGGAACATTCAAAATAAGCATAAACATTTAAGGCAATGAATTACTAAAACAAAAGCCTTTTAAAATTGAACTTCAACATAGTATGGCATAAATAAAATGAAATAATGCCATTTACTTGTTCACATGGATATTCTACTAATCGAATAATCACATGCAAAAATCAATAACCACTTTCATAATGTTGGAATGCATAATGCTAAATGTTAATTTCTTTGTCTAGGCCTCATCCCAAGACCTAGGGGTTACTTCTAACCGGAACCCAACCCGGAGTGCCTCTAATAACCGGACACCAACCCGGAGTGCCTCTAATAACCGGACACCAACCCGGAGTGCCTCTAATAACCGGACACCAACCCGGAGGGCATACTTTTACCAGTCCCTAACCTGGAGGGCTTACTTTAACCAGTCCCCAACCTGGAGGGCTTACTTTTACCGGTCCCCAACCCGGAACATACTTGTTTAGCACATTCATCTGAAGAAAAGTTTGAAATTTAACATAAACATTCGGATTAAAACTAGCATACGAAATGTCAATAGTTTCACCATAAACTATGAATGGTATAAAATAGCACATCCACAGTCAAACATATCACAAAACCTTCAATACAATATAGAAGTTTTGTATCATAATAAATCAACTTCAAATAATCTTAAAATCCATCAAAGGATGTTGACATAGATGAAATCAAAATTCTTTTTAAAGAAGTATCTCCTTTTATTTTGAAATCATTTAAGATGCATATAAAATAAAACATTTTCTTTGAAAATATTCTTATAAGCTTGTATGGAAAGCTTCAACGACTTTATAACGGTGGAAAATAACCGCACCCGCCGTATAAGTTAAAAAAAAAACATTCTTACCTCAATTCCGTCGAAAAGGTTAAAAAGGACCTTGTTTTGAAAACGACGGAAAGATTCCTTTATAAACCTCTTATAAAAAGTCAAACAAGGGTATAAATGACCTTAACCCATATTCTTGTAAATAGTAAAAATGTTTTGAAATACATTTCGAAGAAACATGGATGTGGATGATAAAGAGATCCCATTAGATTATTACGTATAAACAACCTCGAATAATGAAGAGATTGTGAAATAACCCTTACCTTGTACTTTTCCTTGGTTGGGGTAGGTTAACCTCCTTTAATTTAGGTAACTCACTTTGGTTGGAACCAAAGGACTTCTTGAAATGCTTTCTGCCTAAGGGGAAGCTTCAAGGAGGAGGAGAGGGATGTGGGGAGCTTAGTTGGGCAGAGTTTGTACGAGCCAAGTGGCTTGAGAGGTGTGAAGAAATGAGAAGGAGGAGTTCCCTTTTATAAGAGGGGTGAGGGGCACCTTTGGAAAAGCCAGAAATATTAATTTATAATAAATTCATATTCGGTTTCTAATGGCTCCAAAGTTGACTATTCAAAGGTTAAGGTGGGGATAGGTCGAAAACCACTCAACCAATAGAATTTAGACAGGTTTGGGTACTTATATTAACCTTATCTTTAAGTATTAACTCTAAGTTAATTAGTTTCACTTTTACAATGTCTCTTTGTATTTTTATATAATATGGTTAATAAACTTACTATATACATCCAAGCGACCCCCAAGTGGTCCATTAATGAGGAACCTATCATAATATAAGTCTCTTGGCCGAACCCTAGATTTTTAGGAATTTAATTTCAATTAATAATATAATATTTGTTTTAAGAACTCTTTTATGTCAATTTTGACACTATTCAATAGTTGATTTTTGTGAAACTCCTAACAGATTGATTACTTCGAACAAAGTCAATTAAATCAATCCTAATATATCATATTATCATATAAAATTATTTTAATTCATTAAAAGTTTCATATTATAATTATTTGGGTATTTATAAGATCAATTATTTTAATTTTTTACTATTTTAGTAATTACTGCATCATCATTGTGTCATAAATAAAATAAATTATTTAATGTCTAAAAATTATAAATAAAATAACATTATGTAGGAAATCTTTTTATATTTCTAATGAATATTTATAATCGAAAATCCAACATGTATAACCCTATGTAAAAATTGTTCTTCTAAAAGATGTAAGCTTATGCCATTTTTATTTTTATTTTAACTTTATTAATATAATGTGTCATTGTCACTTACAAGTGGATCCATGGGGTCCCAAAATAGACCCAAAGATGCCCATGGTCGACCATGTATCAACCAATAGGGTTAAGACACGTTTTAGGGTAATTTAGTATTATTATAATATTATTTTTTTACCCTTATTTACCGGATTTACCCTTAACCATGGTAAATAAAATATTTACCGCAGTAATTATTCAAAATGTCTAAAAATAAAAGTTACCTATTTACACAATTTGAACATCCTGATTCCAAATATGTAATCCATTTTTATAAATTCAAAACACAGAAGTGGCAGAAATTAATTTAAAATTAATTTCCGCTGTCAAAACAAAAAGCGTGTTTTTAAGAGATAATAACTATCAAAAGATTGACACTTGTTTATGTTCGGTTTAATTGTAAAATTATGTCCAATGACCAACATTATATTAAGTGGTAAAAATATATTCTAAATATACTTTAAAACCACTCAAATTAATAATTTATCACTATTAATTATTTTGATTAAAAAAGTTGTTTTTAATTAAAATTTAGTAATTTTCACTATTCATCAAAATATTAAAGTTATCCGAAAAGTACCAAAATTTCACCTTAGGCTAAATTTGATATTCCGAATCCAAAAATGAAGTCCATTTTTAAAAATAAAATATATATAATTTCAAAAATTAGGTATTACTATTCATAACGGCAAGTTTGATCGGTTGTGGCACGTGTTAAAACACGAAGTTGCGTACAACACACGCTACTGTTTTATTCAAAGGAAAATGTACCGTGGAAGCTTGGGATGTTTCATTTTAAATTTTTTGATGTCCCCATTTAGTCAAAAAGTTTAAAATATTGTATTTAAAAAGGTTTCACTATTAAATTTTGATAAAAGTGCAATACTGAAAATGAATCTGTTCTTGCATTATGACTAAGAAACTCATAATGTGGATTCTAAAATTATAAGGATTATATAAAGTTTAAAATTTAGTTAATACTATTCATGACCTCTTTTAATGCCCTTTTTTTGTAAGTCAAGGTGTGATTGAACTCGGTGTTGCGTGTAGTACAAGTTATTGAATTATTTTGAAGAAATAACACATTATGAATTCTTGGGGTGTTACATTTTATAAATACCTCTATGGAACCTTTATATAATTATGAATGATGAAAAATTTATATCTCTCATTCTTGGAAATAATGTATGTTTTTTGAGTAAGAAAAGTATTCCTTTCAATCTTCACAAGCACCAAATTTTCCCTTATCCCCATTCCATTCATTTCCAACTTTTTTTTAATGTGATCCTTGGGTTTTTGGGCAGAATTTAGAAATTTTCCAATGACTTTCTCAATAACATTTTTATACATATATGTCATTAAGAAAATTTATGACATAAAAAAATATTGTATGGTAATTTAATAAAAAATCCATTATTATAACATATTTTCATAATCATTTTCAAAAATGGATTACAAAATATAGTGAAAACAACCTTTAATTTTTCAAATATTTGATCTCTCATTAGTGGAGATGATGTCTTACCTTCTTCTGAATTTCCATCAAATGATTGAATCCAAGAGTTTTATTAATTTTATTAAGGTAAAAGTTTGTTATTTCCTAAAAATATAGTCTTTAAGGAGGGTTTCAACCTAACTAAGTGTGTGACTTCCTCACAAATGGGATACCCCAGAAGTTCTATAATAATATATTCTGAAAATTTTCCATATGTAGTAATATCATTTATAATCCCATACAACATGTCTCTCAATGTGAAATATTTATTTCAATAAGCATCATACAACATAACATCTGAACTCCACATTAATTTCATGTCTTTTATCAATGCATCAAAATAAACATCAATATCATTTCCATATTATTTGGGTCCAGATATAAGTAAAGACAAAATAATGTATTTATAATTTATAAAAAACTAGGGAAAAATTTATAATTTACTAACACAACTATCCATCTACTGGGAGTTCTTATATTTACCACAAAAATATTCATTCCATCTATAGATATTGGAAGGAAGAGGTTTCTTGGATCTTTTCCAAATTCATGATATGCATGATTAATTTTCATCAACATAGTTGTGTCAACTGGGTGAAAAATTTTACCATCCAGAATTATTATATCTACATACCATGTTAATTGTTTTGAAATCATTTCATGATCCCACCCCCACCGGTACCCCTCCTTGGATATCAATGAAAATTTGGATATGACCCTTGAATCCTACGTCTATTAGGCCATTGGTTGGATACTACCACCAACAGTATAAAATGTATACAATGGGAGGAATATCCCACTTTATATAAAGTTATGGAGTAAGATAAAACATGAAATACCTTACCGAAATCCATAGTATAAATAAAGGAAACACTTATACATTAATGTAATTTCATAAAAATCTAAAACAACTAAAAATACCAAAATAAATCCTTGATAGAAACCATGAACCTCTAACAGCTTATGAACAACTCAATGAGATAGTAATGGCCATATCCATCAAAAATCAAGTCTTGTAGACCTAAAAATAGTTTATATATACATAGGGTGAGAATATATCTGTACTCAGTTGGATCATCCTTAGAACCTCTCATGAAAAAATGTGAATGAAGAATAATAAAGCTCGAGGAATAAACAAATGAAATCAACTCGTTACCAAAATAGGTAAAACTTAATTCCATCCACATAATGGATCAACCCCCAAAGTAGTGCATAAAACTAATAATATCCATATCAAAACATTTATGTAATAAAGGTAAACTTCTTCCACTTCCCCACTGGTTTATCTCTCTTACACCCCAATTCCAAACATGTTTTCCTATGAACCCTTTTATAAGTCATTTTCCAACACATGTATACATATCTCATCTCATCCTACATCCCATATAACACATCACCACCTCATCTCATAACCAAATAGTAATTATAAAATCCACTACTAGTCGTGTAAATGAATTATACATCAAGTCACTATAGCCCATGTATGTACACCCATGGGAAATCATGGTCACTATTACCAGATAAATGTATGTGAAATAACATTAAGTCATTATAGCCTACACATACATGTATAGTAAAATGGTGAGCCATCACATCCCATGTAGGAAAAAAATTTATGCCTTAATCCATTATAACCTGGATATGCCTACACATCATGCGACAAAAAAAGGGGGAGCGGGGAAGAGGGATAATCCAGCCATCCATTCCCTCCCCAACCTGGATGTTGAAAAAAAACAGCCATACCCAAATATATTTTTAAATTTGATTCCCTCCAAAATTTGATGGTAGAGTATATTAAATCAAAAAATATCTGAATAATATCATGCATAACCACACTATGGGAGACTACCTGGCTTTAGACTCAACTGCAAATATCATCCCTCATGACACTCAACTTCCACCGCTAAGGCCTAGGAACTAGATTTTATAAAAGAACTCAATAATCAATATTCAACCATTATTAGTCATTTTCATTTAATAATTAGAAATTACAAACCATTTATTAAACACCATTTAAATTTTTTGTTTAAATAATTTTTTTTATTGCAAGACAACATGTTTTATAATTACCATTACAATTCTAATATTCCCATAGCATACTCCAATGATAATTCAATACAACCATCCCATGGTTTCTATTATTAAACACCACCAACATCAAGACCCATCCCATGAGTTCATTTATTATTTAATTTTTCATTCCGTAATTCTGGTACTCTAGGAATAATCATAAACTTCCAGAAGGAGGTGAACTCTATGGGCATAAACACAACTACAACATGATGTTATAAAAACACAATAAATAAACCAAAAACCATTTTCTAATATATAAACATCAAGAAAAAATAAAAATCCATAAATCCCAACCCTTAAACAAAACCAAAAAACACATCAGTATATTAATTAAAAAATACGATAAACAGGCAATCCCCACTCCCAAATCGACACATCTATCTAAATATCAATGTCATATAAATGATAGGATATAAAAAATCCTCTCCCACAACATGTTACCATTATCCCAGCCATTCCAACCACATACATAAAACTATATCAAGGATCTACAATTATAGACCATGAAAACATTGTAGTAGAATGTATATTCATCACACAATCTCAAGGGGACACTAAGGCCAAAATTTAAGGAATATAAACCTTTAACCGAAAATACATTCTCAGTCAACCCCAAAAATTTATCTCCCTAAAAAAATATTTATCACTTTGAATTACTCGATTAATAATTCATATGTTTAAGAAATAAAAAATTACTAATTATAGATAAGAATCAAGAAATAATCATACTCAAGAAACACATTCATGTTAAAAATATTTTTAAGGAAGAACAATAATCCATTTATATAAAATTTTCATTAATGATATCATCTTTACCAAATTTATACTATTTAACAATTTTAATCCTATAAATATTCTAAAAAAATAAAAATATAGAGAGATAACACAAAATTAATCAAATAATAAGATCCATTATCAACAAAACGTCACAAAATTTGTTGAAAATACCCCTATCCAAGTCATTCCTTAATATAGTTCTTATATTTTTTAGGTAAATTCCACCATCACTCAAAGAAAAAAGAATGATAATCCCACACTTTCATATAATATAATATAAGTAATGAATTCCCTACCTCAATACTTTCG
Organism: Viscum album; assembly: GCA_963277665.1. Lineage (NCBI taxonomy): Eukaryota > Viridiplantae > Streptophyta > Magnoliopsida > Santalales > Viscaceae > Viscum > Viscum album. The sequence continues at coordinate 1,888,084,526 of OY728165.1, read as the reverse complement.
ACATTATCTGAGTGAGAATGAAAGATTAGGAACCAACATCTAATCACCTATCCTGTAGGGAAAAAAATATCTGTATGTACTTCCAACTATGGTTATCATATAAAACATTAACAAAAATATCATGTGAAATGAGGAAAAAGAATATTTATATCCTAGAAAAAGGATAATGAGATAGAATGAATCCAACAATGAAGAATAAACTAACCTTAAATCACTAAGAAATAATCTCTATAATGCTGGGGATAAATATTAGAAAAATGGGGATTAAAGTATCTAAAATATACCCTTTGGTTTCCAAAGTATTTAATTATAGGGGATACAAATAATATAATTTTGAGGGAGGTCTCATATTTATGTAGCTTGTTATTTAACAGAAACATGACACAACCCCCTATACCATGACACAGTCCCTAGGGTTTCACCCAAACTATAGTGAAACAGGAAAGACCAAGCCACAATGATCCCCTATCCAACACCTTAAAAAATATATATCATAATTTACCCAACATCTCCCCTAGATCCTATATAATCAACATAATAATATGATATAACCCAAGTCACTATGTCGTAGCTACCCCTATTCTAGTAGAGACACCATTTGAGACTACATAGCATAGCCTATTACCACCCAATAGTGACCTATTATGAAATAATGATAATGAAACCCAACCTCCATGTCACTATGCTGCAACCTACCTATATGATGCATCTACCTCTCAGGAAGTAGATACACCAAAAGTTTGCATCTTCGTACCCTACGCTTCTGTGTCCATGACCATGCCGCAACACTAACCCATATGGAACAATCAATGTATCCACATCATATAATGTGTCATAAACTGAAAATACAACTCAAGTTATACCCTTCTTCTTCAATCATCCTCCTATAACATCCAACACAAAAAACACTCAAATATATCAAAAAAACTGGACCCTTACATCAGATGCCTCTCAAATAATTCTCATCCTTAGAAATTTAAAAAAATGGGAATGAAAGAAAAAAGGATCCCATACATCCACCCCACAAGATGAATATCATGTATCCTACTATAATAAGATCACAAATAACACATTATAGTAACAAGGTGCATAATAAAGAAACAACAACCATTATCTCATTTATAAACAAGGTCAAACAAAAAGCCTTAATAGAAATGGATGGTCAAACATAAAAATACTAATGATATTGAAATGAATACATGATTATTTCTCCTAAGTTGTCTCTTCTAATACATCATTTCATGATATTACATAAACCAAGGGAATAGAACATCCACACAATGCCTTCTTTAGAAAATCAAGAATCTTGATAGGTCGCTCCTCAAAGGTCACATCATATTTAACACATAGCTCTCGAAAATTAATTACCCAGGAAACATCATGAAGGTAGTATCAATTATGAAGCACTTAGAAGATTTATTGAATCTAGAAAATCATTAAGGGAATTTTTAATTGTTATGTAATAGATCCAAAATTCTAAAACACCTTGAAAAGAACCATAAATTGGGGGGGAAAATTACTCCCATGATTGAAATATCACTAACCACTCTAAGGAGATGTATTTATGAACACTTATTCTTCAACTTGGAACTCATATTTTCTCATATTATGATCATTATAGGACTTATTATGATCTTGAGAAATATTCATTAGATTTTGGATCACTTGAACCTTTTCTTTCATGCTCTGGACCAACTCTAATTTAAGAATAGCTAACTCTCCAACATCGGTTCAACACAACTGAGATTAGAAAGGTGATTCATAAAATGCTTCAAATGGGGGAAATACCAATAGAAGACTAATAAATATTAGTATAAGTAAAATACACCAATGGGAAGTGCATCAACAATAAACATCCAAAATCTTGAATTCATGCACAAAACATGTCCTATAATGTTTGAAAGTTATGGTCTATCTGACTATCCATATATGTATTAAATGTGGTCCTAAGGCATAATTGAGTGCTAAAATCATGATGGATACCTCTCCAAACCATGGACGTGAAATAGGGATCATGATCATTAATGATCACCTTCAAATCCCCATGAAGCCTCAGTACCTTCTACAAATACTACCACAAAAAAATTTACTAATCTAATTATTAAATTTATAATAAGTGATTTTGGATTCACTAATTTTTATAAAATCACCCATATATCATAACATGCTCTATGATCTTGAAGAAATCTGGTGATAAAGTCCACCGAGATGTGCTCCCACTTTTATTGGGGAATATCAAAAGGCTGAAGTAACCCACCTGAAACACATTTTTTAAAATTATCCCTCAAGAAAACAAAAAAAAAAGAGATTAAATGTACAACTGATCATTTCAAAAAAGGCCATCCGAATTGAACTTTCAAAGAATGATACATTTTAGATACACTAGAATGTACCTCCAAGGGTGAACTGTGGAACTCACGGAGTACCACATCATGCATTACTGAAGGAATAAAGAGCCTCTCCAAAAGAAACACCTGATGTTGACTACCCTCAAACCATCAATCAAGAGAAACACTAAAAAATGATATATAAACCTCTACCTCAGAACCCCCTAGCTGGGACTCATCCAATTTCTACAACAAAGATAACTACACTACCATCAGATAAATAAATCCTCTGTCATAAACTTCCTCCATATCAAGGTTCATTATATCTAACACATCCATCACTCTCCAAGAGTCTCCAAAATCATTTCTAGTACAACCACATGGATTCCTACTCAAGGAATCAGCTACAAAATTCCATTTCCCTTGTGGATAAGAAATCTTGAAGTCATAATACTGCTATAATTTCATCTTTTTTCACTATTCAAAATTAAAACCTCACTAAGAGAAGACATACCTCAATATGTTTTGTTTTTTAAGACTATAAATCATTCACCAATGAGTTAATGTTTCTACAAATTTATAGAAAACAAAAATGAATAAATATCAAGATCATGGGTTTTATAGTTACATTCATGGGGTTATAACTATTGATACCCATAATAGGTAACTTCCCTTCAATTCATTAAAACATAACCCAAGACAAGACAAAAAATTATTGTAATAAAAATTAAATGTAACATACTTTTCTTGTAAATGGAGAACTAGATAACTGGAAAACTTCTCCTTTAAATACTCAAAATTATACTAGAACTAGTCAGTCAACAGGAAAACCTAATCCTTCATGGTTAGAGTTATCTTATGAGATGCAATCTGAGAGAATTCGGGTACAAAAGTCCTGTAATATCATTCAAGACCATGGAAACTCTGTACCTATAAAAAATTCAAGGTTGTAACCCAAGAAAAAACCACCTATATATTCAAACGATTCAAAGATACTCCACACTAGGACTCAACATTTCCAAAATACAATGGGCATCATATGGCCAAAAATCATCACATTAACAGCTTCCCAAATGGTTGTTAATGAGGATAAACTCCTAAAACAGATCATACATGCTATGCATGGTCCTCCCCAGACACCAAAAATACACATATTTAACAATAATAACAACAAAAAAATAATTAATATAATCACAAAATACTAAATTAATCATTCTCATGTACATGGATAGAGAGTTTAAAGCACATAACGACATTGCTCATAATTCCTATAACAACATTTAAAATTAGTCTTCAGGATATCATCACCCTTCACTCTCAAATGATGTTTTCTTGAACGAAATTTTACCTTTGAGAAATAGATATATCCCTTCAACATATCCAATAAATTTTGAATCTATGTGAGAGGGTATAATTTCTTTAAAATCTCTTAATTCCATCAATGATAATTGATACACAAACTAAAACTGTAATTTTCCTTCTTCACAAATAGAACTGGATCACCCTAAGGTGAAACACTAGGCTAAATTAATTGTCTTTATATGAGATAAAAAATTAGAATCTATAGCTCCTATAACTCATAATATTTTGTTATATATGTAGAATTTGATATTAGAGAAATTCACAACTGAAATTATATCCCTAAATTGAACTAACATAGAGGGGTAATATCTCAATCTCTTCTTAGAAGAAATCAAGGTACTCCTTGAAAACCCTATGAAACACCACTCGTTGATCATCTACCAAACTCAACAATGGCTTTCCCATCAGGGATGACTGGGGCTCAATAGGCCTCTAACCCATCCAAGTGTCCAGCTTTCCACCAAAAATAATTCCCTCCATTAGTTTCATATAATATAACATCCCTATCAAAAAAATAAAAAATAGTTTGTATCAAGTATAACCCATCCGTTTGAATGATTATTTCATATATATGTATCCACAAAAATCAGAAAAAAACCCCAAGAGTTATATTTCCCTAGTATCATCCCATAAGTTATGCACACATCATACAAGTTATCACAACCTCCAACTAGTGTAGTTAATAAAAAATTAATTAGAAGAAAGTCCACCTCAAGTATCAAAGAATGGACAAGAGTGGGTGCAATAAAGATGTAAATAAATTTTGACTTAAACAAGCCATATTACCAGGAATAATATAAGAAGATATTACCTCACATGATATCTAGATTACCTATTGATGGCCACTATAAGTCATCAATTTTACTATATCCTACTCCACAACCTCTCTGAACCAAATGGTGACCACCTCCACAATCATTATCTTTTCATTATCCTTGGTGATGAGGGGAATAATAAGGTTTTAATTTATGTTCCCATGCCCCCTATTTCTTGACTAGATACTGGAGAACCCTACTATCATTACATACTTTGAGGATAATTCTATAACAGTTTATTTTGATGAGAGCCTCCAGCTCCATTGTGACCTCCAAATAAATTCATGCACTCAATATTTTAATGTACATGAACTCTAAAGGAAAAAACTGTGATCAATCTGATGGAAGGGGTCTAAGAACATGCAACCCCTGTGTAGTAGTATTAATAGGGATGAAACCCACTCCATTCAATTTTATACTTCACCTAACTAGAAAAATATGAACTTATAGAGAGAAATATACTTTACACAAAGTTTGGGTGACTCTCATCCCATGATGATATGGTCTTAGCTATCACCCTATCAATAACCCCTATTCTCACCATCCCATTGATGTATGTTATAAATACGATTAGAGTGACATGGTGATGGATCTTTAGATGAAAATACTTATCAAAATTACCTTTTCAAGTATCTACATCTAGAATAATATTCAAATCATAATAAAATATTTTTTTATATCAAATACTACATTATCATACACTATAAATTCCCTGATGGAGAGTAAGGATCTTCATCTGATAAGTGTCATTCATGATCAAAGAAAGAAACTCATATTCAAACTGATCATAGACCTTATCCCATGAAATAGATGACTCCTCCTGATTCCCAAGGAATAAAATATATTAATACTGTGTTTCCCCATAAAACATCATCACATCTAATGAAACACTATACTTATTTTGAGAAAGAATTGAACTGAATTAAATATTCACCTACTCTAAACAAGCCTCGATATTGTGATTTGAAACAAATACATCACAATTATATAGACATGGGTACTAAAAGTCTCAGAGTAACCTCCTCCATGAATCAACATCATTAACCTCAACTTAGCGAAAATATGTTGGAACATCCTACTAAAAATCATCATCACGAACCTATTGAGGTTGTCGACATGAACACATACCTATAAAGGAAAACGTGTTAGGGACTCTTAAACCCAAGATATTTAATATTTAAGGTTAATGAATCAGTTCAAATTCAACATATTTCACATTATATTCCAAATTCAAATATAGGCATAGAAAGTCCTTATGCATGATCCTTACCTTGGTCTCTACCCTAAGTGAAACATTAATTTTGCAATCATGTTTAGTAAAAAATTAATATACTTACATCAGATCACATGGAGAACTAATACTCATTTCATAACTACTCTCCATTATTTACAGCAAGTACTAAGTCTATCTAATATTGTTTTCTTACCAACCTATGAAATAATTAGTGGTGATAGTCTACATACTCCATCCGATTTCTCAACCATCAAATTTTATACCACACTTTCATGATCTTCCATCCACTGGTACCCTTCTTGGGTTGGAAATTATGAGTGGGTGATGATACCTAAATCGAAACTCCAAGAGGACACATTTTGGTCACTATAAATGATATTATATAATGAGTATAATGGGAGGAATTACACTTTCTATATGAATTTATGGAATAAGAGATGACATGAAACCCAAAAACCAACTCCAAAGAATAAATAACGGTGATCCCAATAAATTAATTTAATTTCACGTAAAGATAAAACAACTATAAATACTAGAAATTCCTAATCAATAACCATAAAGATTAAAAATCCCTAGTACAAGTATATGAGATCGTAATGCTCAATTAGTTCACCAAACATCTCCAACAGAACTGAAAAATAGTTTATATAGATATAGTGAACATATGGGTATACTCAATAAGATCATCCAATGAACTTATTGTAAAAAATGTGAAAGATTAATACCAAATATTAGTGAATAAAGAATGAAACTAATTAATTACATAAATAGGTAAAACTAAATCCCACTCTCACCAAGAATTTCTCATAAAGTAGTTTATATAAGTAATAATTTACATATCTAAACATATATGTAATAAAGGAACCTTTATTACACTTCTAAATTGGTTTGGTTCTCTCACACTCCAATGCCAAATATTCTATGATATAATCCCTTCCTAAGGTGTCCTTAACCCTATGAACACATAGCTTATCTCATCATAATTCCCATGTAACAAATCACCACATTATCACTAACCAATTTGTAATTGTATAAGCCACTACATACCATGTAAATGTATTATACCTCAAGCAACTATGACCCATGCATTTTCACCTGTGTGAAACTGTGGTCACCACCACCTGATATAAGTATGTGCAATAACCTCTAGTGTCAACATCCTGCACATAAATGTATCTTAAAATTGTGATCCATAACAACCCATATAGGAATTAACTCAATGCTTAATCCATTTCATCCTGGATATGCCTACACGACATTCAATTTCGAAGGGAGAGGAGGGAAGTGGGAGAATACATCCATTTTTTCCTAAACAACATATATATTAAATAAAATACCCATATCCAAAACATTTGGGTTTTATATTCTCACAAAAATCAGGTGGTGGAGATTATGAAATAAGAAAATATAGGAATAATATCATTCACTACCACACTAATGGAAATTGCACAGCCTTATACTCAACTACATCTATCAACCCACATGACATCTGGATACTAACACTATGTCCTAGGAAATATATTTCTTAAAAGAACCCAAGCATCAAGATTCAACCATACTAAATTATTTTGATTCATTAATTAGAAATTTCCTACCATACATTAAACCCCATTAAAAATTGAAGTTTAAATCTATTAATTTCATTACAATCCAACATGATTTAAAATTCCCATTACAATCCCCATGTTTCTATCCCATCCCCCACAGATCATTCAATAAAACCATCCCATGATTTTTATTATTCAAAAATACCAACATCAATACCCATCCCATGAGATTATTTTTTATTTTATTTAACATTCCATAATTTGGGTACTCTAGGGATCATCTTAATCCACCACAAAGAAATTCAATTTCAATTCACAATCCCAATTGTAGAAAGTTATTGTAATAACACAAGAAATATCCATGAAAATAGATACCAAAAAGAAAACATCAATACATAAATTAAATTAAGAAATAATAGATCTCATTCCAAACCAAAAAACCCATCAATACTCCAATAATAATAACCCAAAAAATAAACAATCCCTACTCTAATCCAGAGTTATCTACCCCAACATCAACTGCATTATAATGATAGAATATAAGAAATCCCCAATATCAACATTTTCCTTATATACTATCCATACCAACCCCACACAACAAACCATAGAAAGGATCTACCATCCTAGAGTATGCACACATAAAAAAGTAAAAGTATTTAAATCACACAAACTAAAGGGGAAACTAAGGCTATAATTTTAAGACATGAAAGACTTAACAATAATGATAGGCTCAATAAACTGCTAGAATTTACCTCTAGAAAAAAACCCTTTTAATTAATCTTGAATTAATTGATTAATTATGAACATGTTTCATAAAAAATCAACCTATAATCAAAAGATAACAGTTTCTAAGAAATGAAAAATAATCTTTCTCATGAAACACTTTAGTATTAAATAGTTTTTCAAGGAATAATGGAAATCCATTTACATACAACTCTCATTAATCAAATCCTCATTTCCAAATTTATTTATTTTTTACTGATTTAAATCATATAATAATAAAAAATAATAATAATAATCAAATACAATAGATAACACTCAATATATGAAATAATAAGAGGTATCATCAACAAAGTGTCACCACATGTGATCACAACACCCCTTTCTAATTAATTATTTAATTTAGTTATTATCTTTTTCATGGTCAATCCCCCCATTAACCAATGAAATTAAATCATAATAATCCAAAAAATGTACATAGAAAAAATAGAGGTAATGAATACCCTACATAAAAACTTTTATAATTATTCAAGAAAGGATGTATGAATAATAACCAACCCATGGTCACCCCTCTTGTAAGGAACGAATGATCCATATGAACATACCACCATTGATGTTCCATAAAAAATCAATAGAACCCTCAAGGGAAATGATGAAAACCAATGACCATAGTTTGGAAATACGATGAAGAGGGATAATGAATCCATTAGAGAAAAAATAAACTAACCTCATATAAATAAGAATTGATCTCTAAAATATAAGAGCTAAAGCTTGGAATAGATAGCTTAAAATATTTGAGAGATGACCTTGGGTATCCTATGGTTTGAAGGAGAGTGGAAGGAAATAATATATTTTTAAGTAAATCCTATATTTATAAGGAATTTAATATAATAGAACCATTGTGAAACCTCTTATAACATATTGTACAACCAAGGGATTTCAAAAAAACTACGACAAAACCAGGAATACCATGCAGCTAGGAACCCCAGTCCAACCCCATGTAAAATCTAGAGGGAAATTTACATAGTATCTCCCTAGATTATAAAATATTGGGTATCTCTTTAATGGAACCCAATGACCTTTGATATTGCAACCCCTAATGTAGTAAATACACCCTCTAAGACTCAATGACACAACCTATGCCTGTGTCGAAGTGACATTTCAGAATATGAAGACAGGGAAACCTAACCACATGGTCACTATGCCATGGCCTACCTCCATGTCCCATATAACTCTTAAGAGGAAAATACAACAGAACTACACACCTATAGACCCTATGTTACCGGTTTCATGGCCACTCTGCAAAACCAACCCCTATAGTGCTGCCTAAGACTATATACTATAAACTGAATCCTTGGATAAATATATCTCTCAATCGCCAAAATTATTCCTCAAGACTCCTCTTAGCTCTTCTAACACCCAAAATAAGAAAATTAAGGTATCCAAAAAAGTATACCCTTACAAGTCTCCTCACATCCATATAGTCATCTAAACCTTAGAAAGATTGGAAAGTACCATAATCATTTTGAAAGACTTGACTCATTATTCATATATCAAGTTGTACCACACTTATGGACTTTTTAATTGATTCAGTGTTCTTAAGAAAAAATATACAAAAATTTGTATTGGTATTTATTCTTTTAGAAATCTTATCCATTGAAAATAAATTTTTTTTATAATCATATGTTCAATAAGGAAGCTCACTATCTTTAGACATCATATCATTCCACAAAAAAAGTATTTTTGTAAACATAGAATCGCTACATATATTTCAAACTTTCAAGTTAAAAATCTTCAACACTATTTAATATATTGTATATTCATTATAGCCAGCATGGAATGAATATTTTTATAACTTATTAAGGTCTCAAAAACATTGTAAAATCACGAGGTTCAACTTCAACTAACATTATCATTTCATTGATATAATATTCATTGTCGTTTATTATTATAATCATATCAGATAATCTATAAACCACAATGTGACACACCACAAGTTATGGTATTGTTGGTTTTATATAATTTAGTCTTCTATTAAGTTATTTTGAGTTCTAGTAGTTTGTGAGTTGGAATTTCATGTTTTTGAATGATTTTTGAGAGAATAGTGGTTATCCCACATGGTTAGTACTAACCATGTGGTTCCCATGTGGGTGGCCCTCTCACTTTGACAGGTCCATGTTTCCCATCTTCAATAATTTTTTACTAATCAGGCGCAGCTTCCCAAAATCTCTCTGGGGATTTCGCGGTGTTTGAGGTGAGGCGCATAGTTTTTCTAAATCTTGCATCACATAATGTTAAATCATGCAAGGGTTGCATGGACTAGATAGTTACCAGTTCATGGCTAGTTCATAGTTTGAAACATCATGCAGCCTATCCTGGTGTTTAATTTTTTGGAATTATCTAAAATTACCCATGTGAATTTAAGGTATTTCACCCCCTATTCTCCCCCATTTTCATTAAATGAACCAGGTGAACCCTAGGAGGATCTCAAACCTCCTCCTCCATTGATTCTTGGCCACTCTTTGGCAATTTCAAAGGGTATTTGAGGTATTTTTACTCTCTTTCTTTATTATTTCACCCCATCTTTTTTACATTGGTTTGGCTTCTCTCATGAACTCTATATCTCTTGTGGATGATTTTTAAGGTTATAAAAGGTTATAATGATGGGGTTTTTGGTGTATATGTTTATTATAGTTCATTACTATCCCCATGGTTCTACAATCCATTGAAGGATAAATGTTTCTTCATGGATTCCCCTTATTCCAAATAAGTGTTTCTATAAAAAAGATTCATTTTAAACATCTAAGTTCCTTTGTGATTTCGAAATTTCTATTTATTGAATGTATGAATATATTTGATATATTTTTGGTGATTTAAAATTGTTTCATTAATATTTGATCATGTAAAAAAGTATTTCTTATTTAAATTATATTTTTTCATGTTTGAAATGGAATTATTTCATATGCTAAGATATTTGAGAAATTCTATATGGCTTTTGAAATGTTATTTAATGTAATTAATGGATTTCAAATCTAGTTTTCATTTTCAATGAGTGTAAAATATTTTTTAAATAGATTTTTATTTTATAGTGTGGTGTTTTCCTCAAAATGATTTGGAAAGGGTTTCTTTATCTAATTTCAAATGTTGATTCAAAATTTATGTGGGATTTACAACATGTGAAAATGCCTTGACAAATCTTTTAAAATGATTTGATGAAAATGAATTGCATTCAATGTTTTTTGGTATTTAAATGAAGAATATCTGTGTTTAAAGGGTGGATCTGAAATTTTTTTAAAGGCATGATGTTTTATAAAATATAAAAAGTGTTTGGCATCCGGAGCCATGTTTTATTGTTAAAGGCCCAGTTCAAATTTTGGTTTTTAAATGATGGTTGTTAATAACACCCCTTGATTTACCCATGTTTTATTTACATCTTGTGAAGATTATTTATAACTGTGTGATTATTTTTTCTCCCCTTGTGTGGGAATGTTCTTGTTTTTCTCATGAGTGAATATAATAAAGGGTTATTTATCATTGGGTATTAGGGGTGAGGGTTATCTTTACTTTTTCCTTATATGATAGACTTGGACATGCATGTTCTTATTCCTCACTTGTTTTATTAATCATGGGATCCCAGTTACTAAGTTGTAGATCTAGTTTGTTATGCTATTTAGTTCACACACTTCTTGTAGCCCTCTAGTTGTGATAGACACAAAGGTATAGAATGGGTTTGTCATCACAACGAGGCTTGTTTTGGATAATTGGATGAATTTTTCATTAAACTGCAGTGCATATCGATAAATATTTTTTGATTCGGTATACTCTTATGAGGCTAGGTACATCTCGCATTAGGGATCCAAGGTGGATCCCATGATTCATTGAATTTCATAGTTGGTTTCTGATTGAGGGGAGTTTAATCTAGTGCTTAATTGTATCATTTCCCTTGATTTCACTGTTATGAAACTATTCCTTGTTAATTTTTGGTTTCATTCATTTTGGTACATGGTGTATTCTTTTTGTTCTTGATTCATGTGTGTGATGGTTCATCTCCTCTAGAAAACAAATTTTCAAATTTATTTAGAAAACCTATTCCGAATTTAAAGACTCTTGTTTGAGTGTTCAAAGTGGATTTCAAAATGTGTATTTGGGTTTAAATATTTTTTTAGCTGGTGGAATGTTTTAAAGTGGTTGTTTTCATATAAATAATATAAGTTGGTTGTTTTTTAGAAATTTTAGTGGGACTTTGGTTTTGGAATAGCTTAGGTTGGGGGAAATTTTTTCATAGAATTGTTTTTTAGTTATGGAGAATAAATTAAAATGTTTTCAAAAGATGTTTAGGTAATTGTTTTGTTTTTTAATAATGTTATATTTGAAAATCCAACATTCCAGATTTATTTTAATACTATAATTCATGAATTTCAATATGAAGTTATTTCCATAGATATGGAGGGTTGTGGTGACCTAATATGATTTTATCTCAAAAATATACATTTCAGGTTCCATGTTTCTAGTTGGATTTGGTCCCCATTCATTGAGGTCGATTTGGGGTGAGTTGGGTCGTGGTGACAACCTGATGATTTCATGGAAATGGTTTGGATTAATCTTGAGGTTTTTTGTAGTTGTTTTTTGGTTAGTTATATAGCTACAAGTTTTTTTATCTTCTTGTTTCCTACTTGATGTTTATCTTTATTAAAATGGGCTGGATTGGTTTAGTTGATTTTGTCCTATTTTGTATGTTTATTTTATATAGATCTTGTTCTTTTTATTCTATTTATATTTATGTATGGTATGGGTGAAATAATTTACAACGGGATTCCTATGACATCCAGATAATGGTTTCTAGCCGGTGGGGATCAAGAATGCCCTTCAAGACTTATGCTAGGTTTGGTCAAGTTCTGGGTTCAGTGGCAGCTCAGGACGGTTCATTACAAAATAGTTTAGGAGTGGGTTTTGGATCATTATTAAGATTGAAATCATCTTTTATAGAAATTTTTATTTTGGTATATCCTGTTTTAAATGATATTAAGGTTGTTAGAGCTTGAGAGATAAGGGTATATAGAATCTATCTATATCTTTATTATTCGAAGAATAAATCTTCCCGGGGAAGTTGGGTTTTGAATTGTGAATTTGAGTTTGTTTTCAGTTGTTTATGAAGTGGATTAATGATTTGTTTGTCCCCTTTGAGTATGTCAGTTATATTGGCGTCAACTCTTTGGTTTCGGGGTGAATATAGAGGAGAACCTAAGGAACATGGTTAAATAAAATGGCTTGGTAAACTATGTGGTGGCCGTATAATCAAGTCTTCCTCCCTTACAGGTCATGTTCCATGATTGGTGAGAGGTTTTCCGAACCATGTTTCCAAAGTGTGCAAAACACTATTTCTCCCCAGATTGGCTTATTTTCACTTCTCTTGTTTCATAATTTCTCTAAAAGGTATTCTCACTTGTTAGAGGTGGATTTAGGAGTGTTTTGTTTACCTTTATGGATGTGTCTTTTTTTGAACTTGTTTGATGATTGTGGGGTTCTTATATTGGACTTAATTTTTAAATCATTTTTTTGGAAGAAATATATTTTTTGGAAAATATTATTCTCAAACTTGGTTTTATTACACTTTTCAAAATTTCATCATTCACTTTTTTTCAAAGAAATTAGTTTTGAGAATGATTTTTTGAATGTTTTCTATGAGTAAAAATAAAATTTTATTTTCAAACAAGTTTATAAGGTATTTTTAAAAGGGGAAATTAGTTTTTATGATCATTATTCAGATGCTTTGTTTTAAAAAAAATTAAACGGCTAATGAAAATGATTTTTTTGGGGCTTTCCTTGTTGGGTTAGTGTGTATGTTCAATCGAGGTTGTTTGGTTATTAATGTTGTGTTGTCTTGGTGTTTGAGTGAAACCTTTTTGATGGGTGATTTCAAAATCCCTTAGTGAAAATATTGATTTTAAAAAGAAAATTTCTATGGGTGTGACTATTTTGTTCTTCATTTAAGGGATTGTTGTTTTTCTTTGATTCATGGTTTGTGAATGGAATCATTTTGTTTATTATTTAAGGGATTTATTGATGTGTTTAATGTCATTTTTTGAATTATGCCTCCTAAAATGGTCAAAATAGTTTCTTCAGTTCTGGTGTCTAACCAAAGTCTAGTTGGAATGGTGGACGTGGAACCTTACTTGATCGAAAACACCATCTTCAAATTCTTGAGTCATCATATTCCTTCATTCGGTGGTGATCAAGGTCCAGTGGAATAGGTGATTTGGTTTTAATAAATTGAGGTGATATTATATTATCATGGGTCACCTGAAGTCTCATGGGAGAGGGCTATTAATAGATTTCTTTTCAATTTTAGCTAAGTAAAGTGGGTTTTGATGGTACCTTCTTAGTTTCGTAAAAATATATCTTGGGATATATTAAGGTTGGAATTTGTTCAAAGGTTCATTCTTGAAGTTTTGAAATTATATAAGTATATTGAGTTAGTTGTACATAATTAGGGTGACTGGTCTGTGAGGGAGTACACCAATAACTTTTCAAAGTTGTTTTTCTTCTCTCCGGAGCTAGTTAACAATGATCTAGATAAATATTGTTTCTTTGAAGGTGGTATTGACCTCGATTATGGTTCAGATTTACTTTTACATGCCTTTCATCATTTTTAGGATGTTTGTAGAGATCAATTTGAATAAAAGGTTTCCGGTTTAAAAATCATATGGAAGGTTATTCTGTAGTACTATATGATGTGTAGTGGAAGCATGTTATCGATAAGGATAACCCAGTGAGTAAGGAGAATAAGTTGGATGAGCCAATTTTTTGAGAAAAGGGTTTTCCTTATGGGATGAAACAATCTATAGTGTGCTTCTAGTGTGGGTATCAAGGTCATCCATTGACCTCTTATTGGAATTAGCATCATGTTTAACTCAATTGTGGCCATTTAAGTCATCTTTAGAAGTTCTATAAGCTAGTATTTCATAAGAGGTATCCAGTGTAACAATTTTAATGATGTGTTTTTTGTAGATCTTTCCTTTGATTTTTGTAATCTTGTTTTCGATGATTTGGTTGTTGTTATAGGATTGTTTTGGATGGTTTAGATTTTGGATGTTTCTTATGGATGATCGTGAATTTAATTTATGACATGGATTGTTTTTCTTGTGGAATACCCCCTCCCTTATGGTTGGTTTTTGAGGTTTTTGATATGGTTTTCCTCATTTTTTTGGTTGGTTGTGAGTTCCATTAGATAAGACTCATTGTTTAGGTGGACATATCATGAGTGTTTTGGTTGTTCCCACTCTTCCATTGATCCTTTGTGGTGATCATTGCTTGGACATGAGAGAGGCATTGGGTGCATGATTAAGTAACTAGGGTGTGTGTTCTACCAATTGAGTTTGGTATACTGGTTGATGTTTGGATATGGTCATTAAGATGACACATGTGGATGAGATATAGGTTTTTACCCTAGGTTATCTACATGTTGTGACCTAAGGTGAGATCTCACATCGTTCTTTTGAGAATTTTTGTGGTGGTTCATCCGTTTTTTGGGTATGTAATAAATTTTGGTTGATATTGAGTTTCTCTCAAGGTTGATTGATTATTAAAGGATTTATTTCAGAGTGTTTCTATTTTTGTTAGATCATGTTAGTGAAATTATAAATGTCGGGGAGACCATGTTAAGTCTCTCATGCCTTGTAGGGCTTCATGTTCGAGGTTTTTTCTATGTTGGTATTGTATGCTATGTTATGTTGAGTGGTTATTTAGGTTTAGTCCTCTGGGATATTTCATCTTCTCTTTCCTTTTTATTCGACAAAACTTTTTTGAAGAGGAAGGTGGAATGGTAGGTAGTTTGTGATACCCACATATCATGATATTATTGGTTTTTTATTATTATTTCCCATCATGAGTGTTTTTTAGTTATGAATGTTTACGGGCTAGAATTTCAAATTTTGAAGTCTATTTTGGAGAATTATGATTACCCAGCATTATTAGTACTAAACATGGAGTTCCCAAGCAGGCCAACCTATCATTTTGATATAACTGTTTTTCATGGCTTCCACATGGTTTGACAAACTGTACAGAGCTTCCTCAAAGACATCATGGATTTGGGGGTGTTAGAGGTGAGGTGCAAAATTTTCCTAAATAGTGTAGTACCCAAGGCCAAACCATGTGAAGGGTGACTAACCTAGATTGTGTTTAGTGCAAATTTGGAACATGGTTTATAAATACACGTGGTGAAACCATGTATATTGTCTCAGTGTTTTTCTAATTTTTTTAAAATTATCTCATTGAATATAAGTGGTTTCACAACTATTCTCACTCATTTGTGTTGAGCAACCCTTGGGAGCCCTTGTAGAAACTCTAACCTCATCCTCTTTCAATCAGTGGCCACTCTTTGGTCATTTACAAGAAGATTTTAGGTATTTCTTCCTCTATTTCTCTCTTCTTCCCTTCCCTCCATCTTTTCTCTTTGGTTTTTCTTCCCCCTTAAACCATAAATCCCTTGTGACTATTTTTTAGGGTTCTAGGAGGATCTAATGAGGATTGTTTTGGGGATAAAGTGTTATTAGACATCATTCCTATCCTTATAGATGATCTCACCATTTAATGTGACACATTTTGGCTTGGATTATACTTATTTCATGTATCACTTTCTTTGAAATTGTTTTAATTTAGAATTATATGAGTTATTATGCTTTGAAAATTACTTTTTTGTTGAATATATGAATATATATGATATATTTGGGGATATTTTAAACCATTTTGTTGTTTTTTGGTATTGTAATAAATGATTTTTTATTAAAATTCTATGTTTTCATGTTTTAAACGGAGTGATTTAATGTTCTACAATTTTTGGAAAATATCATGTGGCTTTGGAAATGATTTTAAATGTAATTTTTTTATTATAAATCCAGTTTTGGTTTTCAATGATTAAAAAATATGTTTTAAAGAGGGATTTGTTTTATAGTGTTGTTTTTACCTCAAAATTATTTTCAAATGGGTTCTTTATCATATTTAAAATGTTTATTTGAAATGTGTGTGTGATGTATGACTTTTAAAAACGCATTTATGGATCTTTTCAAATGATTTGATGGAAATGAATAGCCTTTGGGCTTATTTGTTTAAAAAAACACATGTTTCAAGGGTGTCTTTTATTTTTTTAAGGCATGTTGTTTTATAAAATGTAAAATGTATTTGGCATCCTGACCACAATTTTGGTTTTTATGTTCTAGTTGGAACTTTTGTTTTTAAATTTTGATTGTTAAATAAAACCATTGAATTCCCCAATTCTATTTACCTCTTTTGTGGGTTCTTGATCACTATGTGATACTTATTTTATCCCCTTTTGTAGGAGTGTAGTTTTTATATCATGGGTTTTTATGATATGGGGCTATTCACCATTGGGTATTAGGGGTGAGGGTTATGTTTTATTATTCCTTGTGTATTTTTATTTAACTTGCATGTTCTTACACCTAACAACATTTATTGATCATGGGGACCCAGGAAATGAGTGGTAGTTCAAGTTTGTTATGCTAGTTGGTTGCTAAACTGCTAGTGGCCCTCCACTTCTACATGGGACAATGGGATAGGAGGGGGTTTTCATCATAATGGGTATTTTGTGGGATAATTGAATGATTTTGTGTTTGAAATATATTTCATATTGGTAGCTTCTTCACAGGTTGGTATACTATAATGTGGCTAGATTCATTACATGTTAGGGATCAAGGGTAGATCCCATAATGCATTTGGTTTTTTAGTTTGTTATTGATTGAGGGGAGTTTTATCTAGTTCTTGATTGTATCATTCACCTACATTCATTGTTATTAATCTTTTAATTATTTATATTTTGTGCCATGCCTTATGGTATGTGGATCCTACATGTTATGCATGACTCGTGTGTGTGTTGGGTTGTTTCTAATAGGAAATGATTTTTCAAATTTGTTTGCAATTTAATTTCACTTGTGTGTGTTTTTAAAGAGGATTTCAAAATGCATATTTTGGTTTAAATATGGATTTGGCTGGTGGAATATATTAAAGTGGTAATTCTCATTTAAATAAATCAAGTGGGTTGTTTTTTGAGAAATGTTAAAGAGGTTTTGGTTTTGATATAAATTAGGCTGCTAGAGAATTTTTCAAATAATTTTTTTTGTTTAGGAAAACGAAGTAAAATGTTGTTGAAAGATGTTTATGTAATTTTTTTAGTTTTACATAAATTTATAATTATAAATCTTAATTTCAAGGTTTATTTTCAGAATATAATTCAGGAATTAACTTATGAAACAATTTCCATAGATTCATAAGGTTGTGGTGACCTTTTAGGATTTTTAGCTCATGACTAGATATTTTAGGTTCTAGGTTTGTAGTTGGCTTTATTCCCCATTCATTGAGGATCATGTGGGTTGAGTTAGGTGGTGGTGATAAACTAAAGGTTGAATGGACATGGTTTGGGATCAGCTCAAGTTGTTTTTTGGTTGTTTTTATTAGTTCTATATTTAATTCCTAATTGTATCTTATTGTTTCTTGGATGATGTTTATTTTTATTCAAATTGTTTGAATAATTTTAGTCGTTGTGACATATTTGGTATGTTTATTTACTCAGGATCTATTTATTTTTATCCAACTATTTTATATTTATGGTATGGAAGAAATCATTCCCAAGGGGATTCCAATGATTACAAGGAATTGATTTCCTTCCTATAGAGATTGGTAATGCCCTTTATGCCTTGTGGTGGGCCGGTTCTGGTGCCATGATCAATGGTAGCCCAATCAGGTTTGATAAAAAATGGCATCATAGTGGGTTTGGGATTTTTGGTAAGAGCATATACCTCTTGTATAACCCTAGTTATTTTGTTAAGTTTTGTTATAAAGGGTATTAAAGTTATTGAATCTCTATATATAAGGGGGGAGTCTAGATAACACTAGATCATCTTGATCCTCATGTTTCCAAATAAATTTCGGTTTCAAATTGTAAATTTGAATTTTTTCAAGGTTTTATAATGTGAATTAATGTTTCATTGATCCCCGTTAAGTATATAAGTGACATTGGGGTCACTCCATGGTTTCATGGTGAATGTATAGGAGAACATGAACTTCATGGTAAGATCACATGGCTTAAAAATTCATGTTCCAACCACACGATCAAGTGTGCCTCCCTTATAGAGAAATCTACAAAATAGGTATGTGGTTTCCTAACCCATGTTTCTAAAGTGTGAAAAACATAGTTTCTTTCTAGGTTGGCATGTTATGAATCCTATTGATTCTGTATTTATTTAGAATTGATTCTCATTTGTTGAATGTGGATTGAGAAATTTTGTGTTTCCTTTTATGGATGTGGTTCTTTTGAGAATTTTTTGAATTATTGTGTAGTGCTTTGATTTCACTTCATTTTAAAACATTTCTTTAGAAAATAATGGTGATTTTGATGTTGTTATTCTCAAACATGGTTTTATGAGATGCTTCAAAATTATTCCATGGGTTTTCCTAAAATGAATTAGTTTCAAGAAAGATTTTTAATGGTTTCCAAGAGTAATAGGGATATGTTGATTTGAAACAAGATTATAATGTGTTTTCAAAGGGGAAATGTTTTTTATGGTCATTTTTTTGATTCTTGGTTTTCAAAAAATCAAGGGAATTTTTAAAGAATTTTTTTTTGTGACATTACTTATTAGTGAAGAATGTGTGTTCCACCAATACTATTTCGTTTTTAGAGCTGTATTGGATTGGTTTTCGAGAAACACCTTTGTGGAGGAAAATTTAAAAATTCCATGGTGACAATGGTGGTTTCAAAAGAAAAGTTCTTTGGATGTGATTGTTTTGTGCCTCATTCAGGGGCTTGTTATTTTAGCTTCCTTCCATGATTTTTAAGGTAATCATTTGGTTTATTATTATATGAATGAATTGATGTTGTCCATGTACTTTTTATTATAGTATGCCTCCCATAATGGTCAAAAGAGTTTCTTCTGTTCTGATTCCTGGACAAACTCTAGGTGGAGTTGTGGATTTGGAACATTAGTTCAACTGAAAACTGATTTTAGAATTATTGAATCAATATATGATTTCATTCAATGGTGATAAATTGTAGATGGAAGTGTTTTGGTTATTGGAAGAGATTTATGTGATCTTCAAATCTCTTAGTACTCCTAATTTTTTTTGGGTGAGAGACATTGAGAGATTTCTTATCACGTTTATGAAACTTTATTGGGTGTTAATGGTACCTTCTTAGAAACCTGAAGGTATATCTTGTGATATATTCAGGATGGTGTTCATTAAGTGGTTATTTTCTAAGGCTATAATAGAGTAGAAGGATCTTGATAGGTTTTGTCATCATCAAGGTTACCGATCAATGAGGGAGTACACTGATCACTTCTCAATGTTGATCATCTTCCCTTTGAAGCTAGCCAACAATGATTCTGAATAAGCCAGTTTATATAAAGGTTTTATTCATCCAAATCATTTTTTAACTGTACTTGCATCAGTACTAACATATTTTCAATAGGTTTTTAGTGAGACCTTGTGAATGAAAGTTGACCAGTATAGGAAACCTGTCGCGGGTGATGCCATAGTTTTATACGAAATATAGTACAAGCGTGGTGATTATAAGGATAACCTGATGGATTAAGAATAAAAGTAGAAATGCTAGATCTTTGGCCAATGGGTTTTTATTGTGTGGGGAAAAGATAATTTGTTTTCTTCTAGTGTGCGGATTTGAGGAATTCTAAAACCTCCGGTCTGAAGTCCACTTGAGTTAGAATCCATTGTGGAAGTTTGGTTTAACTTCATAAGTTTTGTAAGCTGGGATTTCAGATGAGGAATTGGGTGTGACATTTTAGGAGATGTGTTATTTTGGTACAATTCCATTGATGGTTGTAATATTGGGTTCATATCTTCGTCTATTATTGTGAGAATTTTTGGGGATGGTCCCTTTTTGGGATGTTTCTTCTAGATTAACATGAATTTCGTTTATGACATGGCTTGTTTCATGTGTGGAAAACCCCTCCGTTGTGGATGGTTGTAGAGGTTTTTGTTTTGGTTTTGACTCATTCATTTTTGGTTGGATTTGATTCTTGTTAGCTAAGACTTATTTTTTGGCTAGACATTCCTTGAGAGTTTTGGTCGGGCCTGTTCTTCTATTGAGCCTTTGAGGTTCTCATTGCTTGGACGTGAGAGAGGCCCTAGGTCAACAATTTGGAAGCTAGGATCTATGATCTATCAATTGAGTTTGACATACTAACTGGTGTTTGGTCATGGATTTTTGGATGCACTATAAGAGGGTGATCTAGGTTTTTTACCTAGTTTATTCACATCTATTGTGACCCATTTTGAGATCTCATACCATTATTTTGAGGCTAATTTTTTTTTATTTATTCCTTTGTGTTTATAAGAAAATTCCATTGAGAGTGAGTTTCTCTTTATGTTTCTTCATTGTTCAATGACTCATTTATTAGTTTTTTTCTTTTTGTGCCACCATGTTAAAGAAATTTTAAATGGAAGGGATACCATGTAAGGTCTCTTTTACCTTTTAGGACTTTATGATCGACGTCTTTTCTTGATTTCGATTGGAAATTAAATAGTGTTAAGTTGTTATTTTGGTTAGTTCATCTAGGATCATTCAATTTCTATCTCCTTTTTTGTTGACTGGATTTTATGGGATCATAAATGGGCATGATGGGGAGTTTTTGACACTTCACATGTCATGGTGTTATTGATTTTTTATTATTTTATATTGTCTTGATTGGTTTTCAGTTCCAATATTTTTTTGGAAATAATTTCAATTTTGGAATGCTTTTTAGGAGAAACCTGATTAACCTGCATGGATTTTAATAACCATGCGGTTCCCATGTGAATGGTTATATTATTTTGATAGATCTATTTTTCATTGATTCTATATAGTTTGAAAACCCATACAGAGCTTCCCTAAATCCTTGTGGGGATTTGGGGGAAATTTTTGTTGAGGTTCACAATATTCATAAATCGTGTGGCACCTAAGGCCAATCATAATGAGGGGTGACTGGCCTTGGTAGGGCCCAATGCACTGTTTTGAAAACTGTTTGTCATGTCTAAGTGTTTATTTTTTGAGAATTTTTTACAATTAACTCTTTTAATTAAAGTGGTTTCACACCATATTCTCTCCCATTTACATTAGACGACCCTTGGCATCCCTTTGAGGAGATCCAACCTCCTCCTCCTTTGATTCTTGGCCACTCTTTGGTGATTTCCAAGTGTATTTGTGGTGTTTCTTCCTATATTTCTCTCTTCTTACCTTCCCTCCTTATTTTCAGTTATGTTTGGATTCCCCCATGAACCTTAGATCTATTATGGATAATTTTTAGGGTTCTTGGAGGTTCTAATGATAGGGTTTTTGGTCTGTAGGGTTATTAGATATTTTTCGCATACCTGTGGGTGTGATTTTCATTGAAGGCAACACGTTTAAACATGTATTTCTCTTCTTCCCTGTAGTTATTTATATTCAATTATTTAATTTTAAAATTATAAGTTATATTGTGCTTTATAAAATCATTTTTATTGAAATTATGAATATGTGTGATATATTTGTAGTGATTTAAAAACACTTCATTATTGTTTTGATCTTGTAATAAAGGATTTATTATTTAAATTACATGTTAACATGCTTGAACTATAATTATTTCATGTTCCTTTATTTCTGGGAAATGTCGTGTGGATTTGAAATGGTATTAAATGCTACTATTAGATTGTAAATCTGGTTTTGGTTTTAAACGAGTGAAAACTACGTTTTAAAGATATTTTTGTTTTATAATGATAATTTGAACTCAAAATGATTATTAAAGGGGTTCTTCATCAGAAATAAAATGGTTATTTGAAATGTGTGTGTCATTTACCCCATGTGATAAGGCCTTGATAAATCTTTTTAAATGATTTTATAGAAGTGAATGTACTTTGTTCATGTTTTGTATTTCAAGGAATATGACCCTTGTTTTTGGGGTGGATTTTAAATTTTTCTGAATGTGTGGTTTTTTATGAACTGTAAAATGGGATTGGCATCCCGAGCTATGTTTTTGTGTTAAATTACTATTTGGAAATTTGGTTTTTAAATATTTGTTCTGGAAGACATGCCTTGATTACCTCATGATTTGTTTACCTCTTCTAAGGATTTGTTTTATCACTATGTGATTCTTTCTTGCTCCCCTTATGTAGGAATGTAGTTTTTTATGTTGTGGGTGAATGTGGTATTGGGATATTCATCATCGGGTGCTAATTTTAAGGGTTATATTTTGTTTTTCCTTTTGTGATAGACTTGGACTAGCATGTTCTTACTCCTCACTTCCTTTATTGGTCATGGAAACTCTGGTACTAAGATGAAAATCTAGTTTGTTAGGATATTATATTCACATGTCCCAAGTTTCCATCTATTTGTGCTTTTTACAAAGGAATAAAATGTGATTTTCATCACAATGAGGCTTGTTTGGGATAATTAGATAACCTGTGGTCTGAACTTCATCACATGAAGGTAGTTCGTTCTCAAGAAGGTACAATATTATGTGGATAGGTTATTATCAAGTTTAGGATCCATAGTAGATCCTATTATTCATTTGATTAATTAGTTGGTAATTGATTGAGGGGATTTTTATCGAGTTATTGATTGTATGATATTCTTTGTTTTCATTATTATGGAATTGTTCCTCATTTATATTTGGGTGAATTACTTATAGAATATTGTTCTATTTATTTGTGCTTAATACAAGTGTTTGTTGGGTTGTTTCCTCTTGAATTTGAGTATTCAAATTTGTTTAGAAAACCTATTTTTAACTTGAAGGCACTTGTGTGAGTTTTAAAAGTGGATTTAAAAATGGGTATTTTGGTTTAAATATTTCTTCAACTAGTGGAGTGTTTTAATGTTTTTGTTTTTATTTAAATTAAATAAGTGGATTATTTTTGGAGAAATGTTAGTGAGAATTTGGTTATCAAATGTTTATTCTAGTATAAATTTTTTCAATGGATTTTTTTCTTTTTAATAAAAAAAATAATTTTTTTTGAAATATGTTTATGGAATTGTTTTAATTTCACAAAAAGTTATAGTTGTAAGGCTTAATTTATAGCATTATCTTAAAACAATAATTTAAGAATTGCATTGTGAAGAAATTTCCATTGATTCAGTGGGTTGTAGTGACCTACTGGGATTTTTAGATCGAACCTATATATTCCAGGTTCCATGTTTCTAGTTGGATCTATTCACCGTTCATTAAGGCAGACGTGGGGTGAGTTGGGTGGTTGTGGTAAACAGAAACTCAGCTTGAGTTGGTTTATAATTGTTTTTATTGGTTATCCTTATATCTTCTACCCTGTTAATGATTTTTATTTCTTGGATAATTTTTATATTTATGAAAATGGGTTGGATCAATTTAGTTTATTCTGACCTGTTTATTATTTTTATTTACTATGGATTTATTTATTTTAATTACATTTTCATTTATGTTTGGTATGGATGAAATCATTCCCAAATGGATTCCCCTGATACCCAGACCCTAGTTTCCAACCAATTGGGATCGAGACTGTCCTGAGGGCCATATAAAGGGATGGTTTAGGTGCCAAGTTCAATGGTATATCGGCTAGTTTTTTACACATAGTTTTATCTTCATTATCATTTACACTTTCAATCGTATTAGATGATCCATAACCCATATTTCTATACTTGTCTCCAGCTATATTCAGTTCTTCCCCTTGTTTCATCCAACATTTATAACTTTGGTCTATTTTATGAATGATCATGTGTTCTTCCAAATCCATTAGACAAATTCATCTTGAATAACAACAACATAAATACTGACAAATGATTCGAGAAGGGACATTTGTATGCTTTTTTGAAACATGATGAAATCCTTAACAAAATCATAATACTTGGTTGTCATGTAATTATAATTAATTCATTTTCGATTCATTTAAATCCTATTTGGTTCAACAATATTAGTATTTTACAATAAATAAATAAACACAATATTGTTAGGCATATAATATATCATTTTTTTATCCATAAAAAATATTAAGTATAACATCAAAAAATATAATAATAAATAATATATATATATATATGTATAAAATAATAGATATAATTCCTATGTTTTATAATAAAATGATAAATATATACATATAATAAATCTACTTTTTTAGAGTGAAATAAATATTCTCTCTTGATATATATTTTTTACCTAGTGTTAAGTAGGTATATTCATGCACCATGTGATGGTATAATGAGGAAAAGCAAGAAATTTAAACACACACAAGAAAATTACAGTCACACATTTATAAAAAACTTTTGTAAACATTGAAAAAATTATCAAAAAACATAACAATTTCATTATAGCATATTTTAAAATACGTGAATAAAATAATAATCCACTTCTTAATGAACCATAAATTAGAATCAGAAAACAATGATTTATATTATGATAATATAAAAACGAAATTCCTCTAATATATTTATAAAAAACCAAACTAATCAGTCAACCCTTAATATATTGCACTAATTTATTAACAAATATGAGCAATTCATGTTTATTTTTTATTTTATTTTTGATAGCTTGTGGGGAATCATTAATTCCAACATGGTTAATGAATTTAATAATTTAAAAACTGAATCATAAAAACCACTAAACTACATGCTATTATAGGATACAAAATTTTGAGTTCAAGCATATATAGATAGGGTTAGAGAAAATATTAATTTAATAAAATAAACAAACACTATTTAAGGAAATAAAACTAAACTAATTTATTCAAAGAATATTTTTTTAATTTGGATTTTAAGAAAATATTAAAACATGGTTAATAATTGAAAATCCAGTTTCATGATTGATTTTGTCATTAAATAATTAAATATAAATCATAAATATCTAAAACGGGTAAGGAAGAATCCAATGGTCATGGAAGACAACCCCCAAAATCACATATGTTCCTTTCCACAATGGTCATGTTACTATAGGTATTCGATGAATTGGAAACTTAGAACCATATTTTCCCATATAAAATAATCCACATAATGTCCATGGATTGAATAATTCACAAGTTGATTTATTAAAAGAATCTTTCACTGATCATGAAATAGTCAAGAATGATAATGTAATGAAGAGATTTATGAGCATAAGTGCCTCAACACAATTGGTGAGGACTCAGCAAGTGAATCGAAGAGACCTGAGTTCAAAACATGGAGAAGACATAATTTTTAGTGCAGTAGCAGTAATGTAACACCCTAAGATATTATGATAAATATATTATATGCAACACCAATGGAATCTTTCGCTACAGGCAACACTGTATTGGCTTGCGTTACACGCGAGAGCAACCTTCCTTGATAGCTTACGTTGTATGCAATACCGAGTTTCACTAAACAACAATATTTTATTAAAATATTATATAAAATAGACGTTATAACTAATATTAACCACATTTTGAATTTTATATAACATTATAATTCATCTTACATATGATATGAGAAAAAAATCAATTTTTTGGATAAAAGATTTTTTTTAAAATGCAGTTTCCGTCTTTTGATGGCGCACTCATTTTAAATATAATTTTTGAAGATTTTATGAGTTCAATTTGACAAAATAAAATTCTTATTTTGAATCAGGACATAAAAATTTACATTGTATAATTTTTTGATACTTTTCTGATAACTTTCATATTTTAATGAATAGTAAAAGTACTCTAAATTTTTCCTAGAAACAACTTTTTTCAGAAAGATAATTTATATGTATAATGATAAAATTTAATGGTTTTAAAGTATAAATAGAATATATTTTTACCATTTAAAATAATTTATGTCATTAATATTAATTTTACATTGGATTAATAGGTAAAAACATATAAATCTTTGACAATGTTTTAACTTTTAAAACCCGTTTTCTTATCAATGGGATTAATATTAAATTAATTACTGCAAATTTTGTGTTTTCAATTTTGAAAAATTGATTCTATATTTGGATTCATTGGGTCCAATTTATTTTAATAGGTTAGTTTTATTTTTTTGACATTATGAATATTAACTACGGTAATTTTTATTTACTACAATTAAAGGTAAATCGGGTAATTAAGCGTAAAAATAAGATTATAAAATTACCCTACCACCTGACAAAATTTTATTGGATGAATAAAAGTATAACAATATCACCTAAGTGTAGTAATAGATTCGTTTCAAGGACCATTGACCATGAAAATGATATAATTATAATTAAAACCAAAAAAGTGACAACATGTCACTCTCTTATATCTTATAAGTGTAATAATATTAATTTAGTGATAAACATCCTAAAACCTAGAATATAAATATTCTAAAAAAATATAATAAAATTATATACATCATGAGAATTTATTTAGAAATTTTAGGGATTAAATAATTATCATTAATGATGACACAATAGTGATTTAGAAGTTATTTTATTGATTGAAAAATGAAATAAATGGTTTTAAAAATATTAAAATAAATATTATATGAACAAATAAATGTTCAAAAAAAAAATTTATAGATTAATATGACATAATAGTAATCTATTAAATACTTTGGTTCGAATATATTCTCTGTGTGGATTTTATTTAAATGCAAATAAATGAATAGTGTCAAAATTGACACTATTGTTATTTTATAAAAATAACATATTATAAAATTGTTTAAAAATCACAAACAAATTAAAAATTAAAAATTGAAATTTATATGGTCTAATATGTCA
Organism: Viscum album; assembly: GCA_963277665.1. NCBI lineage: Eukaryota > Viridiplantae > Streptophyta > Magnoliopsida > Santalales > Viscaceae > Viscum > Viscum album. The sequence continues at coordinate 1,888,056,839 of OY728165.1, read as the reverse complement.
TAAATTATCAAATTATGGACGATTTAAAATACATAAGTAATTATTTATAACAATTTATAATTTAGAATATTATTACCACAAATAATATTAAATAGATTAAATAAGGATAAATCAAATTGATAAGGTTTTAACTAAATTAACAACATGTCTAAATTTTATTGGTTGATGATATTAAAACCCTATATAATTTAATTTTCAAATTGAGTTATTTTGGAGGTATTTAAGTGGGATTTGAATTTATTATAAATTAATATTTCTTATGTTTCCAATGGTCACCCTATCCTCCCTTATAAAAGGGAACCTCCCCCATCTCCTCTTCGCAATATTTGAGCCTTATGGCTCAGAACAACCCTCTCCATTTCCCTTATCCACTTCCCTAGAAACATACTAGAGGTCCTAGTCTTCTTCAAAGACCATCTTTAGTGGCCTAAGAGGAGGTTTAGAAGAGGCGCGTCGAAGAAGAGGTAATGTCCTTTACCGATTCTTTCAAATTTATTTCTTATTCTACTAAATCTTATTTATTTGTTTCATTATAAAGTTATAACATAAGTATCTATCATATACATATATGTTATTATAAATATTACAAAACCCTATTTCACCTTCTATTCATCCTACAGAAAACAAAATCATCGCGCGTGCGTACGTACGGAATACCGTCTCCACGCCGTGGTATAATCTGTTTTCCACCACCACCTTAATTGGATGGGTATAATGGTGTAAAGAAAAACTATATATGATTATTATAACATGATACCAATTCTGAGATATTCTATCATCCACTCCAATACCATTCAATAATTATGGGAACGATATCGTCGCCCATGCGTACGTATGACTTACTGTCTCCATGGTGTGATGTGATTCGTTCTACATGATTTTCATTAAACAATGATTATATAAACGAATTGAATGAAGAAATAGGATATATATATACCATTCTGTAAATGGTGTATCTATAACCTAAAAATATGAATAAGAATTTATTCGACAAAACACGCATAAGAACATAAAGCAATGAGCACCCGAATAACAAGTAGCAACGAAATATTACTAATAAGAAGATAAGAATATGACCATATAGGATATCATAATAATGAATATGATTCCAGAATAAGTCAATGACATTATTTAAATCATTATACAGGAGGATCAGATATGTATAAAGTATATCATACCTAAGGTAAGGGAAAATCTCATAATCTCAATTTTTATCCGGTATTGTTTATACTTCGGTGTTTACTGAGGCATATTTATCAACCACATCCATGTTTCCTCAATATGTAATATTATCCCCCTAAAATTGTTTAAATCCGATTTTACCTGTTGGTGAATTTTTAGTAAAATATATGAAAGGAATATTTTTTTGTTTTCAATACAAGATACTTTTTGACTTTTCCAGCCAAAGTACGAGAAGAATGTTTTTTTAACTTATACAACATGAATGGATTTTTATGATTTCATAAGACATTATTTTAATGAACCTTACATTACATGTTTTCAAGTTTACTTTAAATTAAATTCTTTTAGTATGACATGTTGAGAAAGGAAAAAATGTTTTTGAAGTAGAAAGGATATTTTCCTCAAGAATGGAGATCAAGTGTTTAATCAAAATTATTTTCCATCTAAGATAATATAGGGTTTTGTTTTTTATCCCTATTATTACATTGATTTTATTATGTAATTATGGAATTATTTTTATGATGTCCTTTTATCTTATATGGATTATGATATTATGGAATGATGTTTAATAATCCAATTTTTATTACATGGGTTATACTATGATGTATGATTTATGATTTTGTGGAACACATAAGAGTGGTTTCATTATGAGATGGGTGGGACCTATATCTCCCTTAAATGCATTGGGTGAAGATTTATATCAAATGAGATAGACATGGCTGGAGTGGGAAGTTAATCTAGTTCAGTGATACAAGACTGGAACGAGGATTGAACTCAGTTCAGTATTGGACTTTGTCCGCTATGATGGTCTTGGAAATGAGTCTTGACTAATATGAAATGATTTTCTATGATTATGTGTGTATTCTTGAAATTTTCATGTTTAATGTTATGATTATTGGGATTACATTTCACAACTATGATTTCTCCCATGTCATGATATTATGATCTCTTTTTCAGGTTAAGATTTTAAAAATGTTATGTTCTTATGAATATGATATGATCGATATTCCCTTTTTTACCCTTACTGAGCATTTGAGATCACCCTTTTGCATGTTTTCTTTTCCCCAGGCCATGAAGAGGGGTATTAAGTAGGATATGCCAAAAGGGACTCTAGATATGATTAAATAAGAAGGAGACAATGTAGATGATTTATAAACCAGTTGTTTATGTTTCCCAGTTTATAAAGACACTATTCCTATGTGGTAATATCACGGTTTTGTTATATGTTGTAATAAGTATGCTTCAATTCTGAAGTAACAACAATGTATGTAAAGTATGGGTCATTATAAGTATTGAAGCAGACACCATAGTAACATTGTTTAGTATAGTAGCGGCCATAACTATTCATCTATTTGGGCTTTCAGGCCACCTGTTTGGGCCTCGTGTCCTTCAAGGTATTCATCCCACCCAAGGCCTTTGGGATAGTTAAGGTTTTCAGGCCACCTCGAGGCCTTCGGGCCACCTCAAGTCCCCAAGGCCACCTCAAGTCCCTCGGGCCACCTCAAGGCCTTCGAGCCACATGAAATTGTGCTTAATGACCAAATAGAATCTACAAGGAGTGGACTCCAGATGAGGATTCAGAGAAGGTGAATTCACCATAGGAGAAGATAAGCATATTTTTTAGAAATAATGGGTATGTAATTGCCATAATGACTAACTTGTGCTTGAACATGAAGCCTAGACAAACAATCCATGATAAGGTATAGAGCTTCCATCACGATGAAGAATATGGGGAGTAGCAGTTCTTTATAATTATAGTCGGTTTAATTTCCTATGTCTTATGAGTCATGTAATCTCTAAGCATATGGGCCTTGTAAGGGTTCCCCCTCATCCCTTTAAATGGGGGTTATCAAAAATAAATAAAAAGAAGGCTTTGGGTCATTTGTTCTTAGAAGATATTTATAAAATTAGGGTTGCAGCAAAAGACCCAAATGAATTAAATTTAAAACTACAATAACTTGAATAATAAATCACCCTTCATTACAATTTATTCACACAAGGTCTATCCCCCTATGCTAGCCCCGAGGGCTTTGGAAAATATAAAACCTATTTCAATCATCACAACAGCAATCCTTGATCCCAGCTGTGGTGCCTCCCGAATGAATGAACTGAGTAGAACCCTGACCACTTATTTATAGGGGACGGCGGTGCTCGATAAAGAATTAATTATCCATTATTATGGTCATGAATGAGTCTTTGGTCAAATACCACATTAAATGGTGGTCCAGGTATTTAATTTTGTAGTCTCTATCAAAATCAGCATAGAAACTTTCTATTTTTATGTCATCCAAACATTTACACAGCGTGAAATGATTATACGACGTTTAATTTTTGGGGCCTCCTTTTCCTACACATTTCTTCACTTCACATCATGTTTGGGTGTTACTCCCTGTAATTTTTCACATCATGTAAGGTTTACACGATGTGAATCCCCAGTTTCTATCACCATAAGACCCATTTTTTAGTTTTCTTAACTTTTGACCCTTAAGAGTGTTCCATAGGCACCTTCATAGTGTTCATCCATCATATTTTCCCGTGTATCACTCCCTCACTTCATGTCAAGACGAGAAGTGTCTTGTTATTCACATATTCACCTATTATCTATTACCGTCCCAATTTTTTATTTTATCCTACCATAAATCAGAAAACGAGTTAAAGAGTCCAAATGTTGAAAAAATATCATTAATACTGCATAAATAATTTCATTAAACTCCCAAAATCATATGCATGAAGTAAAAATATCAAATTTAAACATACGAGAGTCTACCACAAGCATTGGAAGTAGATTAATGAGAGATAGGGGTGGTGGTGGTTAGTTTAAGTTGAAGGTGTGGAGAGGCCCCAAGAATTGGAACAAGTACATTTTCATCATGCGATGTGGTGAGTCTTTAGGGAGATGAGGGAATATAGTGTGAGTAGGATTTGATCAGGTAAGAACAATAAAAAATCAATAAAAAATGAATTATCTATTAAGGTAACTAACAAATAACATATTTTTGATCTTCAAGATCGATTCATACAAAAATTAAAAGGTGTCATTAGTATGAATAACCTTCCACAATATATTTAACTGCATGAGTGGGTGTTGTGATCTGTTAGGGTAATATTAAAATTAGGGAAAAGGATTTATCATAACTAGTAAAAACTTTAATAAATCTACCTTTATCAATGATAAAACTAAGAGTGATAATAGTGAATCATTTTACGAACTCTAAAGATAGATATAATAATGTATTGGACTTATCAGCACTCCGAAAGAGTTGATTAATCGGTAGCATACCACTCTAGTAGCCACTAATTGGTTCCCCATGATGGTTGGTCACATAACCTCAAGCAAGACTTCCCATATTTTTTTGGATACTAACTAGCTATGAGGGCCTATGGTGTGTTTTTGGGGAGACTATTCCCTCATCGATCAGAGTGCAGCACAGTTGTAAATAATAATGGTAAGAAATAGAATAAAAAATATGTAAGCAGCAGAAAAATAATGAATAATAAACCAACCACTAAAAATAAATTGGTAGAAGCTAAATCATAAAAAAAATAAAAAAATGATGATGATGATCATTTCAAGTAGATATACAAAAATGAGTAAATGGGATATGGGGTAAATAGGCATATACACATGCTAAGAAAACTACAAAAAGACTACAAGCTTCCTATGGTAGCACACGAGCAAATGCTCAGTCCTTATCTTCCATAATCCATCCTAGTACTGAAAATCAAGCATAGAAAGCTGAACGCTTCCCTTTATCTACACCTGCAATCATGAATTCTGTACTGGTACCATGAGAGGCCTGATCAGAGTGTAAGATATACTCAGTAGGACACCACTATTGGTGTCTAGAACAATATTGTTTATATATATATATATAATTAATGAGTAGTTTTATAAAAATAATAAATGAAAGGAAACAAATAAATAAATACATATATACTGAGTTCCTTGTGGGATACCCAACAAAATCGACCTGCTTCAACATAATAAGGATGTCTCTAAACATAGGTAACCTTTATGAGTATGATATAGTTTATAAATTGGTCATCATAAATAAGGTATCAGGATTGGACAAGGACCAAGAATGGGATTCATATTGGAATACATAACCTTTAATTGAATAAATTAACTTTCTTGTAATTATATAAAAGGCATCTATTGAATTTAAATAAGCAGCATCATGAGCCCATTTGAGGAGAACTGTATTGAGGAACCCATGTATAACACTAGGATAATAATAAATAATCAACAACATAATAGTATATCCAAGGTGATCCATAAATGGAATCCCAAGTATTACCCCCAAAATGGGTTGAATACAATATCCTCTTAACTCATTCATATTATCTCACATAGGGGACAAGTATCACTCATGGTCGGGTATACCCATCTATCCACCAAGCCCATACATGGTGTCTCTCGTATGGAATTAGTATCGCTCATGTGAAGGTAGGGAAAGCACATGGCGAGCCCATCTATGGAATACCATGTATCACCCCTAAAATATTTTCATTTCATTTACAAATTCTATTTATAATGCACAATGAGCCCATCCTTGGTGATCCACAAAGGAATCCCAAGTATTATTCATGGAATAATAGGAGGGTATAACTCATATATTAAGAACTCATACAATTCATCAAGGAATTACATTTAATTTTCTTTAATCAAGTTGGACAATTAATTTAATCCTAGAAATTAAAATTGTGGCATAACCTTAAAGGCCCAGAACATGGAAAGACATATTTTATTAGTCAATTCCACATTCTAAGGTATTTATTATCTGATAAAAAACCCATAACAATGATTTAACAATTTAACTCAATGGAAATTAGGACTTTATGTGATGGAACACCCATACAGTGGCTCTCCTCAAGGCGACCAAACCATGGAATTGATTCATTGTTAGTTAGGACCATATTAAGCTTGTTAATACATTAAATTTTATTTAATATGAATTATGGAGGTGACACTGGAGGGTTATGGTGAATGGAACAATGACACATGATATATATGGAACAAGAGTTAGGGAAAAGTGCTAGATCACCTACCTTAGCCTCATAGCACTCTCCTCCTTCAGTGTCAGCCCTTGAATCCAACTAGAATAGGAGAAAATATAAGAGTGGATCAATTCCCTTAAAATAGGTCAAATGAACTCTCACCAAAAAATCACAATATATGAGAAGATAAAAAATAAAGAAAGATATTGGAATAGGGATCTTACAACAATTGATCCAACTCACTGGATGGTGAAGAAAATAGAGGTCTGGAGGAGGAGTTATCAAGAAGCCTATCTTTTCTTGAAGTAGGAGCTACACATGAGGGGAGGATGATGACCACTGGAAGAGAAATGAGTGAGGAGAAGAAAATAAGGTTTTAAAACATTTTAAGGTCAAAATGGTCATTCCCCTTCATTTAAGGTGACGCATGGTCTGGCCGCTCGATTGACCAAACTGTATTCCAACCGTGAGATGACCATAGTCCAAAAAACCCCCTCACATCGGCTAGGCACATGGTTTGACTAACCGTGCACAAGCCATGCGAAAATCCTTTGTCAGAAATGTATGCAACAATGTATGAGGATGCAACCCTTCTTGCACGGTTTCACACAAACTGTGCATATAAAAACCCAAAATTATAAGAATGAAATTTCCATTTTAATAGTTATTTTTATACTATAAATCATATAAAATCACTTATAGGACATAATAAAAACTTTATGAACAAATAATTAATGAAATAAGAGGTATTTCTAAAATTTAACGAACCTATACTAATGAAATGGTATCTTGAACTAAAAATAGTAATATGACCCTTAAGAATAGTAAACTAGCGAAATGAAAAGTAAACTCACCCTTGAATGTATAAATAAAATTTAGGCATCTTATAAATGAATGTAAGACATAATTTTATCACAGTATAAGTAAATTAATATTTTAAAAATTATTAATTAAGTGTTGGTATTTTTGTAAGTCATAAATATTTAATTATAATGTTATAATTAATAAAATGATTAAAAACCAAATTTGTATTCATAAATTAATATTTTGTTGTCTTATGATTTTAGGATAATTTTATGAGGCCTTAGCTAATTTTTCAAAGTGTTATAAAATCAGATATAATTTTAAAATCTGTATTTTTTTGGGTAAATGATGATTTAAATTAAAATTTTAATTTCTCAAAATTATAAGATTATTTTCATAAAAGGGAGTTTAGTTTTGAATTATAAGCATAAAAAATTGTTATGATTATTTTTTTTGTAAAATACTTGAATTTTTGTGAATAATAGAATACAATAATATATGATAAAAGTTAAATACATGAATTAGTGAGTCATGGGTGATGTATGGATGATGTAAACACATAATATTTTTATAAAAATAATTATTTTAATATATATAATGATTATTCTAAAGCTATTCATTGTCTTGATCCAAACTAATAAACTAATAAATAAAATATTTAGGAATTTCTCATCTCCTCCACTATAAATACAACCCCTCACCACCTCTTCTCCTCACACCATCCATGATTTGATAATTTTAAAATTTATTCCCAATCCTCTTCCCAAGCCCCAACCACACATCCAGGATTATTTGGTCTCAAGAAAATACCAAAACCAATCCCCTTAAGGATGTTCCCAAAGAGGGAAATTCAAGAGATAAAAATCTACTTTATTTTCTTTTATTTTCATTTCAATTTCTTTTATATTATTATCCATTCCTCACCCCTATCCAAAGTGACATGATAAATCCAATATTGTTTATATACATGAATGATATAATTTTAATGTAATATCCATCATGAAACACATTTCTCTCTCTCTCTATCTCTCTCTTTCTCTTATTTTATAAATGAAAACATTTCCCATGATGTGTTAATTAACTGACATTACGGACGATGCATCTTCATTTTCCACTAAATCCATGAACTCTGGTCATAAAACCATTTTTAGGGCTTAAAAAATTAAAATATATGTATTACAACCTATTTAATTTTTTGGAACCATTATATATACATGATGTTAATTAATAAAACAAAACTAGTTTGTGATGATTGAAAAACCACCAAAATAATCAAAACGACTATCACTAACGACTTATCTAATCATTCATCCACATTTTAAATAACCAAAAAACTTATATAACCATGTAATATTATGTATGTTAATTAATAAACTATAATTAAAATTATAAATAATTATACCCATTTTTCATGACCTTTTATACTCATATACAAGTAAATCGATCCTGAAAACCATAAAATTGAAAGCTCTCAAAAGATAAAATTGTATATTATAACTCATAAAAAACACTATAAATTAACATTATAAAATTGTATTAAAAAAAATAAATATATATAATTTCATGGATAAATTAATTAGTGTATTTAATTTTATTATCTAGTGCATTAAGTTCAAGTGAAGAACACATTCAGTCATAAGGTTAGGGTTACTTCCAGAATCTCCATTTTCATTCAGAATATGATTTATCCATTTATACACCAATTTTATTCTTCATTATTTTTATATAATTCTTCTAAATTATATTTATACCTTCCATAATCATATTTCTAATTCATTTCATATGTTTTTAAGAAATACATGTTTTTCAATATTCCCTTATCAATTCTTCCCGATAGGTAGGCCCGATTAAAGAGAACATCTCGATTAATTATCCATTTTTAAGTAACATCCATAATCAGTTTCAATAAACTAATTTTTTAATCAATTATTTTCTTATTAAAAACAATATTTCTTTTATTTTGGGTTTTATATAAATAATTATGACAAATACAAATTATTGTTCCAAAAGAGTTCTTCATTTAAAATTAAAAAGGCTATTTTTCTCAAGAATTCCTAGACAATTTTATTAGATTATTTTCACCTATTTTAACTCCTCTATTTAATTTTATGATTTATTGATATTTATCTCTTATTATTATCATATACCATATTCTATTAAATTTTTTATGATCAGTTTTACTACGGATGTGATATCTTCATACCATTCACCATACTACTCAGAATGGTTAGTGTTAGGTTTATAGATTGGGGAAATTTATTTACATTTCATATATATATATATGATGTTAATGTTTAACCCCATTCATATGAGGAATTAATTGGACTTATTAAGTGATTGGTCGGACCATTATTTCCCCTTGATGCATCGGTTAGTTTCATGAGGCACAATGGAAATGGATTTTATCTTAGGCCTTTACCGTTTATTTTCAAATGTAATAGATAATGTCTTGATGATATTTTTTATATATACATCATTATTTATTCCTTCATTTTGATATTAGTAATTTAAAAATCATGATATTATTCTACTATTATAATATCCATATTTAAGTTTCATGTGATTATTTATATGGAATTATTTATTCAGATTTTACTCTTGCCATATCATGCTCAAGTTTATATTCCAATGGGATGTGTTTTTAGTCATTCATCATGCCTTATTGTATTTATTAGATTTATATTTATTAATTACCCTCACTAATAATCTGATACAACCCCTTTATTATGTTTTATTTTTTCCTTATGATGCAAAGATGTATATTATGAATGACTTGTAGGGATAATCCTGGAATTTATGGGTGTTTCCAATGGAGTTTCTTTGTTTTAATTCATTTTAAATTGTAATAAAATATTCATGTATGTAATATAGTTTCCAAAACAAAAAAATTTGATCTGTTATTTGGGATTCATTACATGTATCTATGCCAATGCACTAAATTAGGGCACCAACTCTGGGCTACTGGTGTCAGGGTATTTGTAGTTGGTATCAAATCAAGTTGAATAGAAACCATAGAGACTAGATTTAGAAATCATTAATTATGGAACATAACACTAATAAATATTTTTATAGTGGTCATAGAAGAACATTATAGAAATTTTTTTATGTTAGAGACTCTTTGTGTATTCTTAGAAATACATCTGTGTTTGGATATAAAAAGTGGATGTGGTTCTAGAACAGATGTACCTAGGGATAACAACATTAACAAGGTGCCTCGATCCTGACTCCGGGTAACCTGGTACACAAAAACTAGCCTTATAGGAAACCTATTTTGACACTCCCAAGGGATATGCTTAGGATAATTCATAATTTCATTACAAAACATTATGAAGGATTTAAAATTATATATGTCCCCAAAGACCATTGTTTATGACTGTGAGATTATCTATAAATAAAATTTCAGTTTATGTTATGTTTTTTTATAGTTTTAGATTATGCATTATGATTCATAATCAAATTTAGTGTATATCATTATCTAGGAATGGATCCTAGAGTATGAAATGGAAACCATATCAATGTGCATAACCCATGTACGGATTTCCCTCCTATGAATGATAATGATGTTGGTACTAGATCTGTGACTAGTGTTGAGCAAATTATAACTATACTGAGATAGCTAACTCAGGTTATGAACAATAACCTTACCCATATAGAGCATCCTAATCCACAATGCGGAGAATTAATGTTATACTGTTTATACAACAATATCCTCCATCATTCAATGGGAATATAAACTCATTTGTAGTGTAGTAGTGAATAAATTACATAGAGAATATATTTATTGCTTTGTGAAGTAATGTAACGGGTATGGTTATCTTGTAATTTAATCATCTCTCAGGTCATTTTGATCAATGGTTGTTGTTGATTCAAAACACAAAGAATGAGGAATAAATGTAAAATATATAATTGAAATATTTTAAGAAAAATTTATGTGTAAAATATTTTCCTCATGAATAGTGATCGGATATAGAGAGGAAATTATTAAGTCTGAAAAAAATAGATGATGAAAAAATTGAGAAGTATGATGAAAATATTACAAGGTTATTAAGGAATGTAAAAAACTATATATTTAATATAAGTATAAATATTGATTGATTCTTTGATGGTTTAAACCCATTCCTCTGAAGGGCACTGGCCTCTAAAAATTTCTCATCATACAAAGATGTTATCTCATGTTCTATCAAGATTGGAAAATAATATTCTCTTTCTTATGAAATTAAGGTAAAACAAGAGAATATGAGGCTGGTTGATGAATGAATAAATAAAGGTAAGAATAAAAAAGGTACTTTTCCATCATACAATAATTTTGTAAAGAAACACCCCATTTCTTTCTTAAAGGGAGTGAGACATTGTTTTATGTGTGGAGAAAAGGGCACCAAGCCCATGATTGAAAGGTAAAGAAATATGTTACCAAATTGAAATGAAACAATTGTAAATATATTTGACATTATGAAAAGTATTATCCTAATCATCAAGTGAAATTTTTTCAGAAAATGTGATGGGAGAAAGACTAAGTTTTTGCAATCACAGCTATAGATGTTGAAGTTCCTAACGATGTGGTGGTAGGTACTTTAATAATTTCTTAAAGCATAAAAACTTCTTTATATTATTCTAGATCATATCTTTCTTTTATATCTCCCGAATTGGCCAAGGAAATTATACATTTCCCTTTTTATTTAATAAATTTTTTTAGTCAAAAATACTAAGGGAAGAATAATTGCAACAAATATGTGTCAGTCATTCCCCTTCAGGACACATAAACATGCTTTATTTCCTAAACTTGTCATCTTACCTATGATTTAGTTTGATATAATCCTTAGTATGGAATGGATTTCAAAATATTATTTGAAAATATATTGCTAGAATAAATAAATTACGATATGTGACCAATATGTTGATTTACTTATCTCTCGAGCATAAACCTCATCATTTGAGTCATATCTAGACCCCCCATTTAGTAGCTCTCTAATTTAAATTATTGGGGAGGAATAGAAAACATCAAATATTCATTATTAAAGGAATATTCAAATTTAATATAAACCTATTTTTCAATAAAATAGTGATGTATTTCCAAAGGATGTACCTATATATCCTCTAGAGTAGGAAGTTGAGTTCTCTAATGAATTAATTTTTGGTAAAAGGACTGTATCAAAGAATCCTTATAGAATGTCCACTATGGAATTATTTGGGTTGAAGAAACAATTATAGAAATTGAGTGATAAAGGATATATTCTCCCTAGTGTTTCTCCATGGGGATCCCTATTATCTTTGTTGAGAAGAAATATGGATCCATGAGGTTGTGCATTGACTATAGAGGAATCAATGCTATTAAACCAAATAACATGTATCTTCTGCATCACATTAATGATTTATTTGATCAACTTCATGGAGATGATTATTTTTTTAATATTTACCTTCAATCTAGATATCATCAGTTGCGTGTGAGGAAGGAAGATATTCCAAATACAACATTTTGAAAAATGTACAGAAATTACGAGTTTATATAAATTCCATTCGAAGTGACCAATGCACCCTCTTTTTTCATGGATCTAATGAACAATGTTTTCAAGGAATATCTTGACTATTTTTTTGTTTTATTTATTAGTTATATCTTTATATATTCCAAAATCTATGAGGACCATGATAACCACTTGCAGGTTGTTTAGGAGACTCTTAAAAGAAAAGAGTTATATGGGAAGTTTAGGAAGTGGTAATTCTGGCTTCAAATAATTTCTTTTCTTGAAAATACTGTCTCTATAGATGGAATCTCAGTTGATCCTACAAAGACAACGGTACTTCAAGAATGAACTAAACCTACAAACATAACATAGGTACGTAGTTTTATTGTTTTAGCATTTTATTATCGATGTTTTTTCATAACTTTTTCAGATTATCGAACCCTTTAACCAATAATACCCATAAAGGGGTTAAGTTTATTTGGAAAAAGTAATGTGAAGAATAATTTTATGAATTGAAGAATATATTATTGAATTCTTCAATCTTGACTCTACCACTGAGAAATTGTGGGTTTTTGATTTATTGGGATGTCCCCAAGAAACTACTTGGTTGTTCCCTAATGCAGAATAATAGAGTTATTTACTATAAATTAGGGTAGTTAAAAACTCATTAATAGAACTATAAAACTAATGGTATTAAGTTAGAAACTATAATATTTTCATTGAAGATATAGAGATAGTACATCTATGGAGAGATATGCAGATCACAAGATCATGCTACTCAAGGGTTGTGATTATTCAAAAAACTACCACCCAGGGTAGGTGAATAAGGTATCATATCCATTGGGCAAGAAAGATCATGCAGTTATAAAAAAAATGAGGATTGACAAGGATCCCATGTACATGGATATAGAAAATATGGATGTGGTAGTTATTAAGGAAGGTGAAACATAATTACTTTTTCAATTTTTCTTCCTATTCATTTTTATTAGAAAGGATAAAAAATTCTTAGTCTCATGATGAGAATCTTTAAAATAAAATTAAAATTATGAATGAAGGGAAGTTGGATGACTTCATGTATGAAGGTGAAATTCTAAAATTTGGGAGGTGGCTATGTGTTCCCTCTACTACCAATATAAAAATGGTGTTATTGGATGATTCACATAGTTCTAATTTCTATATACACCAAGGTAGAACATAGATGTATAGATATTTGAAGCAACATTTATGGTGTGATAATATGATTTGTGAAATTGTAGAATATGTATCAAGATTTTTAGTCTCTCAGTAGGTGAAGGATGAAAGACAACATCATTGAGGAGCCATGCAACCTATGCCTATTCCTATATATAAATGGGATGATGTTAATATAGATTTTGTCATTGTATTTATAATATCTCCATGAAATAATGATGCACTATGGGTAATGGTTTACAGACTTACCAAATATGCACATTTTCTCACTATAAGGGAGGATTTAAGTCTGGAGTTTCTTGCATGACTCTATAGTAATGATGCTTTAAAACTTAATGGGGAACCTATTTTAATTTTGTCTAATTTTGATCAATGATTTACATCGAAATTATATAAAAGTTATAAAAAATCCTTGGTTATGGAGCTCTATTTAAGTACTTATTATCATTCCCAAATAGACCAAATGTCTAAAAGGATTAATCAAACATTAGAATATATGTAGAGATCATGCTCACTTGACTTTCAAGGTATGTGGTATTTGTAGTTTCATTTGGTATAATTTTCCTACAAAAATAGTTTCCATTCAAATATTCAATTGGAATCATATGATTAATTGAATTGAAAGAGATGTCATACACCAAATTGTTGGGATGAAGTTGGTTAATGGAAGACTTTGGGCCTAGAACATGCGGAGAAATCACAAAAAAAGTTAAATAATATTCAAACACATATCCAAGAAACTAAAATAAGGAAAAATTGTTATGGCAATAATATAAGCAAGGATTCGGAATTTTAGGTGTGAGATCAAGTTTTATTGATAGTATATCCATATAAGGGTGTTATAAGATTTGAGAAGAAAGGGATACTAAGACCTAGGTACATCGGTTCTGAAATTCTATAGAGAATTGAGGTTGTGGAACATCATTTTGTGGTTCCTACTAGACTTTCTAAAGTACACAATGTGTTCCACTTCTCTTCGTTAAGGAAGTAAATTCCAGACCCAACACATGTCCTCAATTCTAAAAGACTAGTTTTTGAGCCTAATTTATCTTACTACAAAGAGCCTATTTAGATTATAAACTATAAAGAATAGGTGTTGAGGAATCAGATGACTCAGCTTGTAAAGGTACATTGAAAAAATCATAAAATTGAAAAGGTGACATGGGCACCTAAATAAATTATGATTAAGAACTTCCAAAATATTTTTATTAGGTGACAATATAGAAATTTTGAGGATGTAATTTTTGTAGGAGGGGAGAATTTAATGACCCAGAATTCTATAAAAGAAATTTCCCTTCTTATAGATATTTCATATATAATAAATCATATAAAATCACATAGAGAGAATAATAAAAACTTTATAAATGAATAATTAATAAAAGAAGAGGTATTTATAAAAGTTAATAGACCTATACCGATGAAATAGTAACTTGACATTAGGAATCAAAATATGACCCTTATTAATATTAAACTATCGAAATGAATAGTACTATCACCCATGAAAGTACAAATAATTTATTTTCATCTTATAAATGAAATTATGAAATAATTATATCATAGTATAAGTCAATGAATATTTTTAAAATAATCAATTAAGTGTTGGTATTATTGTAAGTCCTAAATATTTAATTATAATTTTATTATTATTAAAAAAATTTAAAAGAATTTTTTTTTCATAAAAGATATTCATAAATTAATATTTATTTGTCCTATTATTTTATTATTATTTTATTATTTCTTGTTTATTTTTTCAATTTGTTATAAAATCAGTTATAAATTTAAAATCTGTATTTTTTGAGTAAATGATGATTTTAATTAAAAATTAAATTTCACGCAATTAGAAAATTATATTTATAAAATTGAATTAGTTTTTTAATTATACACATTAAAAAATTATTAGTGTGATTTGTTTTGTATTTTTCTAAAATACATGAATTTTTTATTAATATTAAAATATGACAATTTATGATAAATGTTAAATACAAGAATTATTGATCCATAGTTGACGTATGGATGATGTATACTAATATATTAAACTATCCTTCATTATTTTAATATATTTAGTGATAATTTTCAATCTATTTATAGTCTTGAGCTGAAATAATAAACTAATAAATAAAATAATGAGAAATAACCCCTTTTCTCCCCTGTAAATATCACCCCTCACAACCTCTTCTCCGCACACCTTCCAAGATTTGAGCCTTGTAAAATTTCATCCCAATAATCTACACAATCTCCCCCAAAACATCCAACATCCTTTGGTCTCAAAAAAATATCAAAGAAATACTATTAAGGAGGTTCTTAAGGAGGATAATTCAAGAGGTAAAAATCCTTTTTTTTTCAATTTCATTTATTTTCTACTCCTTCCCTAATCTCCCCTGTCTAAAGTGACATGATAACTAAATTATCATATTTATACTATCATTATATCATGTTAATGTAATATCCACCTTAAAAATCATTTCTCTTTCTCTCTCTCTCTTTTATTCTATAAATGAAAACATCACCCCTGATGTGTCAATTTACCGACATCATGGATGATGCATATTCTTTCTCTATTAACGGCTTTAAATATGGTCATAAAACCATTTTTATGGTTAAATAAAATTATAATATATATATTATATTCTATTTAATTTTATTGAACAAATATATACACATGATTTTAATTAATATAACAAAACTAGTTTGTGATGATTTAAAAACCACCAAAATAATCTAAACAATTATCACTAATGACTTATCTAATGATTAATCCTTATCCCAAATAACCAAATTAATTATATTTCCATTTAATATTATATATGTTCATTAAAAAAATTTAATTCAAATTCTGGATAATTATAATCAATTTTCTTGAAACTCCATACTCATATACGAGTAAATTGATCATGAAAACCAAGAAAACAAATGCTCCAGAACGATAAATTTTTTTCTTAAAACAGAGAAAGATCACAAATGAACATAATAAAATTATATTAAATCAAATACAAGAATAAAATTTCCTTAATTAATTAATTAATTTGATTATCCATGACGTTAAGGTCATGTGTAGAACACCTTCATACTTAAGGTACAAGTTTCAACCTGGACCTCCATTGTCATTTGGGTTATGATTTCTCCCACTCTAAACCAATTTAATTCTTCATTACATTTATAAAATTTTTCTAAATTCAGTTTATACATTCCAAAATCATGTTTTCATATCAATTCATCTTTTATTTATAATAAATGAATGTTTCTCAACCTTCTCTTCTCAATTCTTCCTGATACTTAGGCCCGATTAAATAAAACAACTAGATTACTTTCCCATTTTAAAGTACCATCAATAATAGATTTTAAGACTCTATTATTTTTCTAAAATCAATAATTTTTTCATGAAAAACTGTATCTTTTCATTTCTAGTTTTATACAAATTATTATGGAAAATAAAATTAATTTTTCCAAAATAACTATTATTTTAGATGTAAAAATGGGTATTTCTATCAAGATATCTTCAACAATTTTTTAGAGTATATTCATATATTTAAACACCTATATTGGATATTATGATTTATTGAGCTTGATATATTACTATTATAATCTACGATATTTTATTAAATGGGTTTTGATTCATTTTATGGTGGATTTTCTGTCTTGATGCCATTCACCACACTACTAAGAATGATTAGTGATTATGTTTACAGATTGGGTAATGTTTTTTTAATTTCATATATATATATATATATATTATGGTTATGTTTAAACCCATTTATATAAGGAGTTAATTGGACTTATTAAGTGATGGTTGGGTCCCTCTATAGCACCTTGATTAATTGGATGGTCTCATGAGACAAAATAGAAATGGATTTTGGCCAGGGCATTAACTATATATTTTCAGATGTCTTGGATGAGGCCTTGACAAAATATTTCAGATATCTCACATTGTACATTACATCATTATAATGTTATTAATTGATAAATCGTGTGATTATTTGTCTAGTATAATATCCATGGTTATGTTTCATGTGATTATTTATATGGAATTCTTTATTCAAATTTTACTCTTTCCATATCTTGCTTATGTTTATGTTATAATGGCCATTTTTAGTCATTTATCAGGCCTTATTATTTATACTAGCTTCAAAATCATTACATACCCTTAACGAGAATCTAATATCACCCCTTAAATATTTTTTATTTTTACCTAGGATGCAAAGATGTATATTATTAATAACTTTAATGGATAATATTTGAGTTTATCGTTGTTTTCGATAGAGATTATATGTTTAATTTCATTTCATATTTTAATGAAATGTTCATGTATGTTATCTGGTTTCAAAAAATACTAAACTGATTGGCCAACTGGTATTTAGGACATGTACCTATGCTAATGTAATAAATTAAGGAACCAAAACATGGTTACTGGGGTCGGGGAGTTTACAGTGCAGTGTCCCTTGTGCATTGGGTTCCTTGAATGGTTGAGTCTTGTGGTTAGCACTAACCATGTGCTAATCGTACAGATCAATATTTCTCCTCAAATTCTAGATATTCGAGCTCTAAATGGGACCTGGACTCTCCCAAACCACTCATTAGCCTTTTAATCACATCATTAGCATAAAATTATAGATTTTGAACATAAACATAAATTTCTGTGCCTATCCAAAAATAAATTATATTACAACTTCTCCTGCTTAAAACAACTCTTCCCTATGTTTCCCTTCGGAGGGTGGTAATGAATCATCTGATAATTTTTTTTTCTATGGAGTGTGTACATCTGGATCCTTCTCCTAGGTATCATCATGTATTCGGTTGTGTTCTCATAACACTTGGACCAGTGGAACTAACTTTCCTCAAAGATACTTCATTCTCTGATGAATGATACATATCAGATACTCCTAAAAGGACACATCTACCTCCAACTCAATATCCTTAGGACCAAATTAATGAGATGGGTTAGAATATTATCAATGAAGTTGCGATACATGGAAGATTTCATGCAAGGAACTGTGCATCTGAAGTAACATCAAATGATAGTACATCTATCTGACTCTCTCTATTGTCTCAAAAGGACCTACATAATGAGGCTATAGATCTCCCTTTCCCTGAATTCATCTATGACCTAGTCTAGGCAATACTCACAACAAGACCCAATTTCCCACCCCAAACTCTAGAGTTTGATGGTGGTGATTGGTATAAGACTTATACCTTGACTAAGTTGTAACCAAACATTTCTAATTCAGTTTTACATTCTCTAATGACTATGGAATGATATGGTGACCCAGGAGTGTTTCCTCACCTACCTCTAAACAATATATGGATGAACGAAATGTTCTACCATAAAGGGCCTCATACGGATCAGTCAAGATCATTTACTAAAAGATGTTATTATTGTAAATATCAGAAAGATTTATGTGTTTTCCCATAAACCTCCAAATCAAGGACACATTCTTAGAGCATGTACTCTAACAATCTTATCATTCACTCATAATGCTTTTCAGTCTGAGGGTGATTCATTATTTTGAAGAGAAACTATTAACCCAATTCCCTCTATATCCCTTTCTAGAACTATGATGTAAACTTGTAATCTTAGTTAGATATTATAGAATTATGAACAACATGAAGGAAAACACCCTCTAGGATATAAATCCTCATAATATCATCAACTGAGATGCTTTCTCATATAGGTAAGAAGTGTGCAACCTTGGTCAATCTATCAACAGTCACTCATACTACATCACTTAATCAAGGGGATCACGACGATACCATCACAAAATCCTTAGTGAGGACATTCCATTTACACTCTGGAATATATAGAGGCTATAAAAGTCTAGCTGCCTATTAGCGCTCAGCCTTCACCTGCTGATAGGCGGATCACCAAGTGATAAAATGTGCATTCTACCACTTTATACATGGTCACTAATACTAATGACGTATGTCTCGATACATATTATTATTACTAGGGTGATCTATCCAAATAGAGGTGTGATTTTCCTATATACACTCCTATCATATGAATAACAGAACTTAGATACTTCGACAGAAGTTTAGGATATCATTCTCATTAATAACCCAACCAGTCTGTGGGTTATCACCTAAGACAGTCTCCCTCATAATAAGGCCCTTATAATATGAATGTTATATCATTTTCAACCATTCAAAAATGGATTATGTCACTATTAGAGATGATAAAAGAAGATTCCCATGATATTACTAAACCTCTAGGTGAATCACATAAAATAGATCCTTCAACTTCCACTCACTATTGGCCACCTGGAAAACATGTGTCCGATTCTTCAAGCTCAGGTCACTATCTACTTCATTTCTCTTCCTGAGTGTATAAGAAAGCTCAAATAAAAAAAATGTCAGTATTATACACACATGTACTACCTAGGATTCAAGTTACACTATTTATGGATGTATTTGATACTTTTATGGTTTTTGTAAATGATGATCCTTTAGCCCAAAAGATAATTCATCCAACCAAATAATGAACCACATTTTCTAGTTCAAGGTCATGCATAGGTTAATTATACTCTTGATGCCTTATCTAGAAGTAACAGAATTATAAAACTAGATATTCGTGCATAATAACTACTCCAAGTCTTTTTTCTGAAGAATTATAGTAAATAATGTAGCTTTTTCCTGGATCTGGAAGAACCAAGATCAAATTTGAAGTTAGTATCTAATTTAAATCTGGAAATGTTGTCACATGCTTTTGAACATATAAATTTCATACCTCTATTAGTAAATACTATAGAAGGTTCTGATAGGCATGATAAATCTTGTATGAATCACCTATAATGGCCAAACATCCCTATGAAATTACGTATGTCAAAGACATTCTTGGGATGTTCACAAAAAACTATGACACTCACCTTCTCTATGATAATAGATACTCCTACCTCTAAAATGATATGATGTAATATGTGAAAAATATCAATCTAAAAGTGAAATGTTTATATTGTATCAAATAACAAATTCTCTCTAAGTGTATTTAGCATGATCTAAAGATGGTTATCATGACCATGATGAGTGAAATAATATAGAAATATTTAGTCCACAAAGACTACCACAAATAAATTAAGGTTTGGGTGGAAAGCACAATTTTTCAAGGCCATCAAAATGGATGGTTAGTTCATAAAGTTGAAAGGAATTAACAGATTCTCATATAATTCATATATTATTTGAAATGTTATGTATGGTATGTCTGATTATCTTACACACACGTGATGGTAGGCTACCCTGAAATCTTAGTGGAAACTATCGCACCTCATAGCGGGTCATAGAGATCATATATAAGAAGAAATGTATACTAGTTCATAACCATCATCTGTTTTAACTTTTAGTAATCCATGATAAAATAGAGGGTACCATCCTTCTTCTTGAAGAAAAGGATAGGTGAACCCCATGGTGATGTACTGGTTCATATAAAACCTTTTACCTCTAAGTCTTCCAACTACTTCTTGAGTTCATTGATCTTATTTTTGTCCACGTTATAAGGATGAATGGACACTGGTGTCACTCCTAGAACTAACTTGATGATTAACTCTACCCTATCATTGGAGATAAACTAGAGAAGTCCTCATGGAATATGTCCCTAAAATAATATACCACAAGAGACAATTCTACAAAATGCATTCCCTAATTTCTCATGAAGAGACTATCCATCTAGGATATCACTCTTCCCATACCATTATGGTTCATTCCATCTCAACTCAGATGGATATCTCATTAAACCTTATAAATATATGTTCTTCCATAAAGTTATGTAAACAACACCCTCCAGTGATAGAAATCTTCATGGACATGAAAAGAAACTATCAAATCTGTACATAGAATGATGTTAAACAAGTTCATATCAAGGAAAAAAAATTCCACAAGAAATGGTACAACATATCTCAATAGGCACTCCGTTCACATCCATATACTTTGATCAAACCCGTAAGAACATGTAAAGATTCATCACACCATATAATTAATTCATCTTCAGGATCATATTTTCCATAATTGGTGAAGATATAAAAGTTTGTGACGAACATATATCATATATGGAAAAATATATATTATAGGATACTAGAATAGTAACTCATACCATAGAAGGTTCTAGACAATAATCATCAGGAGTAGGCCATACTGTATATATATGGTTATATTCAAAGCTCTGAGATAAAACCAAACTAACATGGGTGAGTCTGCTCTGCTTGTAACAAACCTATGAGGTCTGGCTACCTCATCCATGACCACCTCCTCAGCTTGATTAGATGATAGTAGACCAAATCCGATCCTAACACAGAGAGAATGATCTTGTACCTAAATGTGGTGTTAGTAAAAATATCTTCTCACTAGGTATAGGATGGAAAATTTGGTAGAAATGTTGAAGGAGCCCCATCTTTCTATAGGCTCGTCACTCGATTAAGTTCTTCATATATTGGGGCTTTTTATTCTCTACCTTTCCACACTAATAAAACACCGCGAGGTTATAGATGTGTGTCATCTAGATGGAATTTCCCTACTTGCACCCATGAAATGTTTTTCCTTCCACTCGACAGACCATCACCTACCTAGAAGCATAATCGCACTAGATCACATTTACAACATCCCTCATGTTCTTCTCAATGATGTAGGTCTAGTTTAATATCTCTAAAATGGGGTTTAGTTGGAAATAAATCACCAACAATTGAATGGTGTACATAATCCCATCTTTAAATTTTATCATATTCATAAACTCATCATCGATTAGGGTAAGTAAAAAACCCTGATACATAGTGAAATGATTCGAATAATCCATTGATGAAATATCACCCTACTGTAGGTGCATAAACTCTCAAGAATGGTATTCTTGCAATGTATTAAGGAATAAGTAATTAAAAGCAGATTTTTGGAAACCCAACCAGACCAAACCATGATGAGGTCCAACCTAGTTGATGAAATTAACCAATTTTATGTATAATCATGAATCATGTAGGAATCAAGCTTGAAACTCTTTTATGGAGAAATATATAAATTCTTAAAGGTAGAATACATGGCCTCCATTCATGAATTAGTAGTCTAAGGACCAATATTCCCAATGAAGGTGAAAGGATGTGTCTGATAGAATTCCAACATCAATTCTTCCATGGTAGGGGAAGGTCACGAAGCTACCTATACAGATTACATAAAGTGGAAGAAGCTATCATAGAACTGAGAATTAGTTCCCAATGGAGTATCAATAGGATTCTCCTTTTGTGGAAATATAAAAGTTAATATCAATGGCTTAGTTCCCATCACATCTAGAGCATGGTCGTCTCCATACTCCTATCATATGAATCAACGATATCTTAGTGGCATAACTCTACAATTTCCAAGCACGCACCTTGAATAAGATTTGTCAGTAGATAGAAAATAGAGAAAGTATGAATGTATAGGTACATATACTTCCTATAATGAGTCACACCTCTCATCCTACAACTAAATCTAGATCTAGGTGATAAGGAATACCACAAACGTCCTCAATGTCACTACCTACTTCCCACTACTAATGTTAGTTCAGGTTCAAGATCTCACATAACATAGAAGTGGTTCTATTATATAGAGTTTGAATTTCTTGGTATAGAGGAAATCACCCTTTACTTTTTAATTGGAATCCCATTTAGTCCTAACCATTTAATTTTAAAACATTAATTTATTTATGGTTATTTATTATTTATATGGATATAGATATCTCAATCCAATTAAATATGACATCATTCCAAATTTATAAAGTCACATACTCTTTATCATATCCTTCAATTTATAAAATTAAATTAAATTTTTTTTGAACATTATTTAAGGGAGACCACTTAATTGTGTTTTTCTTTTTTGTATTTACAAGAATGTCACTCATCTACCACTACATAATATCCCCCACCGACTATCTTATAAACATATCTAAAGCATTTTGTATTATAAAAAACCTGGAAACAAATCTCCCAAAATCCATATTCTAATCAAATCATCCTCACATTGTGCATAAGGAAGACCATGGAATTTGTTTGGTGCAAGCCAAAAGGAGTTACCCGGAGAAGAGGTAACATTCTTCAATGAGAATTTTTGTTTTATTTCTTTCTCCAACCCATAAATTATTAATATTACATGATTTTGTAATAACCTAAATATAATCACAATTCTAATATGTTATTGATTTAATGGTTCAAACCACACCTACACACAATTCTATAAAATGTGATATGCAATCATTGTTCGTGTGTACGTCGGACTACTTCCTCGTAAACCGATGTTGTTCATTCTTCCATTACCACCTATCAAAGTTTTTAATAATTATTTAATTACCATTTTTATCTGTTATATATGAAATTTATGATGTATTTATGATTATTTAATAATTATATAACACATACCATCATGATTTCAATTTTTTGGGAATATGATAAATTCACTTATAAACATGTGGACTACGATCTCCTCAATAAAATGTGATTCACTCAATCCTGACATGAAATGTATTAAAGTTGAGTTTAAAAAAATATTTCTTATATATGAATTGATAATTATAAAATAATGATAATATATATATATCATTTACTTTTTTTCTTTCAATGTGACTAGAAAAGGAAACATGGTTCATGCATATGTATAGTTTACCCTCTCCCTGATTGGTGAATTTAATTTCCTATTTATCTATTTTATAGATTATTATAAAAAATTATTACTTATTTTATATTAAATTTTTATCAATTTACATATATTTTAAATAAATAAATCAGGATTAAGTAATAGGATCAATAATAATATGTCAAAACATATATGAAAACCAAGTGTTTTTACCTAAAACGTAACATTAACATGAAATTGTTAATAAATGGGTAATATAAAGTCATAATAAAATTTTATATGATATTATATATATGTAAAGTATATTTTATACTATTATAAAAATCTTATTTTTATTGTACATTTGGTTTTAACAAGTACACTGAGAGTCAAGACTTAAGGTATGGGTTTTCTAATCTCACTTTTATTTATATGAGATGTATGCTATATTCCCATATTATTCTTGTTGTGTGGTGTATCTACTAACCTATTACATGTTATATCAGAATTTTATTTTATTTTATTATATTAAAATTTATAATTGATGTTATTATTTCACAGGGCTTACAATTTAAACGTTACTCATGTAGAAAAGGGATTTATAGTCTCATTTTTTTCTATATAAATTATTCCATATTCACAACTCAATTATTTTATGTAGTGTATATAATACCCATGAATTTATTACATAATTATTATCCTTAAATTTTTTGTTATTTAAATATCTACTTGATTATATCCCTTTCATGTGTTTTAAGATTCAAAATTTTTCAAATTGGTATGGAAATTCTGTCTTAATTGCCTTCTTTGAGAAGATGTTATATAGTGAACCTATATTCTATGACGAGGTGTATATAATTCCATTTTAAATGTGATACCATGAATATAATTATTTTCATTATGTTTTAATCTTAATTTAATGTTATAATTTCATGGGGATTATGATTCCAATTTACCAAATTGGAAAGTGTTTATTGCTATAATCTCGTCGTTTATCAGGATTGTTTATGATCAAGTATCCAATGTTGAAATATCATAATATACCTATAAATAATTCTCATGAATTTAATTATACTCTATTTATTAATTTTTTGTCATATATTGGTACCATTTATCCACTTTTCTATATTTAAGGTTACAGATATTTTTTTTTTAAATTGTCCTTATTTCTCTCTTCGGTTAGAATTTTTTGTAATTTCCGAGTATTGTTTTCTTAAAATGTTTCAAAAATATTCGAAATGTTATTTTAAGATCATTTTCAAGGAAAAAGACTTTCAAAATGTTTTATGTTTTAAAAAAGTGTTTTTCAAAGTGAAAGAGATATTTTACTCAAGAAATATTTTAAATTATTTTTAAATCTTAATTAATTATTTTTAAATATCATTTTTATAAAAATTATTTTGGAAATTGTTTTATGATTTTAAAAGAAATCTTATTTTTTTCTGAAGTATTTCAAGTGATCTTTCAAAATTATTCTATATATAAGATGTTATGATATAGTCTATGATTTACTAGGTATATGATATAAAGATACCATAAAAATTATTTCTATGAATGGATTATATTTTGATGGTATGATGTTTATGGAAGCCATTTGTTTTCCATGAGTAAATTAGGTTTCAAAGACATTGACATGAAACTCATTTATTTTCTATGGGTTAATCAGGTTATGAAAGAATAATGGTTTTTATGTGTTTTTATTATGATATTAAAGATCTTTATACTTTATTCATGTTGTGTTTCATGAAAATTTCACATACTATGGGGTTTCCTAGATAGTTTCGGGTAAGCCCATGATAGATTATATGACGGGGTGGCCAAGATATCACTAGGTAAGCCCATTATATCTAATAAAATTGGGTGGCCCATATAGAATCAGGTAATCCCATTAAAGCGTATACGATGGGGTGGCCCAAATTACATCGAGTAAGCTCATTATAGCTTATATGTTTGGGTGGTAGAGATAGCACTGGGTAAGCCCGTTATAAATTATAAGATGGAGTGGCCCAGATAGAGTCTGGTAAACCAGTTCCATATTTTATGATGGGAGTGGTCCAAATAGAATTGTGTAAGCCTATAATAGATTATATTATGGGGGTGTCCTAGATATTGTTGGGAAATCCCATTATATCTTATTCGAGTGGGTGTCTCATATAGCATCGAGTAATACCATTATATTATATATGAGTGGGATTCCAAAATAGATCTGTGTAAGACTATTATTCTATACCTATGAGTGGTACCTATATCGCCCTCAAATTAATTGGGTAAATATTTATATCTTAGAGGATAATAATGGGGAAATTTGATGTACTTGATCCACTCTGGGAAGAAGGTATAACTTGATTCCCCATAAGCAATGGTTTTTGATTGGGGATGGTGGCGTTTCTTGCATAGTAAGTGTATCCCCCATGAAGTTTCATGAAAAATTTGGAAATAATCCTTGACTACTATAGAAATCATTTTTTATGTTTATATGTCTTCCACTATTCCATTTCTTATTCATATGTTATGATTTCATGGATTATTCTATAGTTTCCATTATTATTCATGTCTTATAAACTACAAATATTTATTCCATGTCTAAAGTATATGATCCTTGATATGTAGGTTATGATATTCAAATGTTATTCTCATGTTATCATAACCTTATGTTCATGTTCTGCTTACAAATCTTACCTTTTCATCCTAACTAAGAATCTATGCTCAACCTTTCTTATTTTTTCATTCCCTAGGTTTTGAATTTTTTTATGTGGGGGTACTAAAGGGGAAGATATTTATTTGGAGACTTTGGTGATCTTTCACAATGTTAGATGATATTGTGTTCCATGTTTCCAAAGACACTAACCTATTATTGTGCACTAGCATGTATTTTTGTAATGTACTAAATATTCATCTAAAATGATTTAATATCTATGTATGTTATGCCCATGTCACTATAGTTGTTATCATAGGAAAGGTTTAGTCAGCCTTTTAAGAATAGGAAGAGAAAAGTTTAGCGAAATACCTAGTGATATTTCTAAAGAAATTTCTAGGGATGTCTATAAGGATAAGCCTATAGTGTCATAGATTTAAAAGAATGTATCATTATTTAGACAATATATGAGTAATTTTTCATGATTATGTGGTTTTATTCTATTATAAGTGTTTCTCAAATATGCTTTCTGGTGTTAGTTAGTAACCAGAACTAGAAGGAATTGGGTTAACAATGATTGTTTCAAATGTGAAAAGTATGGTCATTATGAAAATTGATGTCCTAAGTGGAATTATCATGAAGAGAATCGAGAATCTGTCATGAGTATTGGTTATACTTTTGAAGATAAAGAAACCATGAATGAAATGTGAAAGGTATGGGATTGTAATGTCATGAATCTGATACCATGACCTAGTACCCTGATCTGGTTTTCCACATGACACCAGGTGTGCCACTACATTCACTAGAGGCTTCCGACTAGCTGTGAGGGTCTAATATCGATCATGGAGAGACTATACCCTCCTTTATTAGAGTAATAGATGGGATAAAATTAAGTAACAACAAGTAAATAACATATAACATGATTTTAATAGTAACAAGATCATATGATGAACAAAACGATAACTAGAGTATCAAATCCAAACAGTAGATATTCCATGGTAGAGTACATTAAAAGGTTCAAAATGCAACTCAAAAGTAAAGACACTGACAACTCCCTAGTGTGTCTTGAACCATGTATGGTTCCCTCATCCATGCTCCATCTCAACTCATCCATCTAACACATGTTATTTTCCCTTAACCTATCCTACAACCATGAAATCTAATCGGGTTCTAATTAGGCATCCTGAGTAGGGTGTGAGTACGACATAGTACACCACCACCAAAGGATTCTAAAACAAAATCCAGTCAAATAAGAGTTTATAAAATTTTATAAAGAAATAATTACAATTAATATGTAAATAGTTATCACATTATCAATTAATATTTATTTAACCACATAAGTCATTGGGTTCCCCTGAACACCCGTATGTCAATACCTGCTTCAGCCCATACTAGAGTCTGAACTAATCCTAAGAATATCATATCACAAAATCCCATTATTATCATTCATTAATTAAAACAACTGAATTACAATGTTACCATTCATTAATTCAAACATATGAATAACCATGTTTTCATTCAATAATTCAAACAATTTAATGAACATGTTCCCATTATTTAAATCATATATGAATACTCATATTACCATTCAAACATCACACAATAGAATGACCATTTTCCTATTCTTTAATTCATACATGAATGGACATGTTACCATTCATCAATGCATAATTGAATGACCATGTTCCCATTAGTTATCTCACAATTGAATGAACATATTACCATTCATCAACACATAAATAATTCAAAAATTAATTATCCACATAATTTCATTATAGACTCAATAATTAGTCAACCATGAGGATTCAATTAATTAATTCAATAATTAATTTATAATCTCAATCTCATTACTATTTCAAAAATTACTCATCACATGATTTCCCTTAATTAATTCCCCAATTAATTAAGCACATCACTAAATTTAATTAACTCAACCAATAATTAATCACTAATAATAATTAATTCAAAAATAATTTATTTTAATTCAAAATCTCAATATCTCATTATTAATTGATCAATTAATTATCTTAATCAGCTATTTCAAGAAATTATAATTAATTCATCAACAAATTATCTCAAATCAAACATCTCAATTTCTCTTAATTAATTTAAAAATTAATTATCTTTTCAAAAATCTCAAATTCTCCTAATTAATTCAACAATTAATTATTCATGATCGACAATCCCAATATCCCAATTTCATATTTCACATAATTAAATAATTCACTAAATTAATTAATTCAATTAAAAAATATATTGAAAACATTAAATAGAAATTATATAATTATATACAAATAATAGAAATCAATACTATGGGATTTGAATTATATACCATAGAAGTTAATTTGTGGATGAGTGATCCCCTAATTGAAATCCCAAAATTTCGATCGAATAATGACATAGAATGAGATATATATCATAATCCATAAATCAATATAAAAAAATAAATATATAGATATACAATCCTAGCTTTAGATCCAGTATACTAGATCGAGATATAACCTATAACTGGTAGAAAAACCAACCAAAAATAATTGGATAAAAATAGGAAATCAATCGGGAAGAAACAATATACCCGACATGGTGTAAATCTACTATCACGGATTTGAATCACCAAGAACAAAGGATGGAAGAACTCATAAGCCCTTCGAGAGGCTCTATAATTGATAGAAATCAATTATGGGTCAATATGGGGCATTCAGGGGTATTAGATTGGGGGTTTATATTTATTTTAATAAAATTTCAGAGATTAGAATCTCGTATGAATGGTTTGTATCTCGGGGTGAACGGTTTCCCCTAACCATGAACCTCATTTTTTGGGATGCACTATTACTTCTGAGAGAGTGTATGGTTTGATAAGTTGTGCACCAACTATGAAATTATGCTCTGTCCAAGGTTGCACGGTTGTTCAGGCCATGGTGCATGGTTAATATAAACCATGTCTGAATCATGCACTACCCATTTTCCTACCATTTTTCATAAATTTTCTCCAAAACACACCCTATGGAAAAACATAAATGAAAAGTACTGTAGAGACCCATAGCTTGACGTAAATTGACATTACATTACATTTGCGGAATACTTAGTACATAACAAAAACACACACACAAGGATCGTAATAGTTTAGTGTCTTTGGAAACTCGGAATATAATCTTCTAATCCCGGTGAAAGATCTTCAACATCTCCCATAAAGATCTTCCTTTTTTTTAATACCTAAAACCTTTCTTTATATCCTGGGGAAAAGAAAACATAAAAGGGTGAGCTCAAATTCTCAGTAAGGGTAAACAAAAGAAATATCAATCACATCATATACATAAGAATATAGCTTTTGGAAATCTTAACCTGCAAAAGAGATCATAATATCTTAACATGGGATAAATCATAGCAGTGAAATGTAATCACAATAATCATAACTTAAAACATTAAACTTAGTGGCATACACACATAATCATAGATAATCATTTCATGTTAGTCAAGACTCATTGCCAAGACTATCTTAGTGGAAAAAGTCCCTTTCTGAATCGAGTCACCCTCATTCCAGTCCTGTTTCACTGAACCGGTATAACCTACCGTTCCAGCCATGTCTATCTCATGAGATATAAAATCTTTACCCAATGCATTGGAGGGAGATATAGGTCCCACCCATCTTATAATGAATCCTTTCTTATGTGTGCCACATAATCATAAATCATACATCATCGCATAACACATGTAAAAAAAATGGGATTCTTAAAACATCATGACATCATAAAAAAAATCATATAAGGTAAATGACATCATAAAAATAATTCTCTCAAAACATAATCAAATCAATGTAATAATAGGGATAAAAACATAACCCTTTATTATCTTAGATGGAAAATAATTTTGATAAAACACTTGAACTCCATTCTTGAGGAAAATATCCTTTCTTCTTCAAAAACACTTTTATTTTCTTAACATGTCATAAAATTATAAACTAAAAGAAGTTGATTAAAAATAAACTTGAAAACATGTAAAGGAAGATTCTTGGAAATAATGTTTTAAAAATCCATTCATGCCGTATAAGTTAAAAAAACATTCTTCTCGTACTTTTGTCGGAAAAGTCAAAAAGTACCTCGTATGAAAAACGACAAAAGATTCCTTTCATATCTTTTACTAAAAACTCACCAAAGGTTAAAATTTGATTAAAAAAATTGTAGGTGGATGGAAATAATATTACATATTGAGGAAACATGGATGTGGATGATAAAATACAACCCAGTAAATACCAAAGTATAAACAATCTCGGATAAAAATGAGATTGTGATAATTCCCTTACCTTAGGTCCGACTTGCTTTGTACGTGTCCGAAACTCCTGTATAATGATTTAAATAATGTTATTGACTTATTACAGAATCATACTCATTGTTATGATATCATATATGGTTCCT
The DNA here is from genome assembly GCA_963277665.1 of Viscum album. Lineage (NCBI taxonomy): Eukaryota > Viridiplantae > Streptophyta > Magnoliopsida > Santalales > Viscaceae > Viscum > Viscum album. The sequence continues at coordinate 1,888,025,607 of OY728165.1, read as the reverse complement.
TATGAATTTATATTATCCGTTCTTTTGTAAATTCCATGTTAAAGAAGCGTTTTGGGTAAAATCGTTTTATTTATCGTAGGTGTTTTGACTTGTTTTTCTTGACATTATTATTACTTATATCATGATTTACTTACTTCCAGAATATAAAACATGATTTATATATCATATATATTCAGTATATATATATATCGATAGATAAATGAAATGAAAAACACCGTTCATGGAGGCAATAGTCCGTACGTAGGCATAAACGCCGTTTTCCTTTCCTTATTGTCTTGAATGGAAGTAAGTAGATGAAATAAATATATATATATATATATATATAAATACATTAGCTTTATAATGTCATATATTTCATTATTATTTCTTATATATACTTTATAATCATTCTTAAATGGTTAACATGGAGAATGAATCTCATCCCGTCGTGGAGACGGTATTCCGTACGTACACACGAGCGATGATATCATTTCCATAATTATTGAATTGAATTGTAGTGGATTATAAAATATATAAGAATCAATATGATGTTATAATAACTATGTATAGTTATTCTTTACACCATTATACCCATCCATGTAAGGTGGTGGCGGAAAATAGATTACGCCACGGCGTGGAGACGGTATTCCGTACGTACACACGCGCGGTGATTTCATTTTTCTGTAGGATGGATAGAAGGTGAATTAGGGTTGTTTCATATTTATAATGACATATCAGTATGTAAGTAACAGTGATGTTTTTACTTTGTCATGAAACAACTAAAGAAGAAGAAGTTGAAGAAGAAAGAAATTGAAAAGATCGGTAATGGTTCTTACCTCTTCTTTGAAACGCCTCTTTGAATCCTCCACTTAGGGAACTAGGATTGGTCTTTGAAGAAGACCAGGACCTCTAGTATTATTCTAGGAAAGTGGATAAGGGATTTTGTCATGGTTTGGCCGAGATTGAGTGCTCAAATTGGTGTGAGGAGGAGGGGGAGGAGGTTCCCTTTTATAAGGGAGGAGAGGGGCACCTTAGGAATATCTCAAAAATATTATTTTATATTAAAGTCAAAATCGGTTTATAATGGTTCCAAAGGGTCTTATTTCGAAGCTAAAGTGGTGATGGGTAGAAATCCTATCAACCAATAGGATTTAGACAAGTTTAGGTTATTATTTTAACCTTATCAATTAGATTTAACTTTAAGTTAAATAATTTAACTTTTACCGTGTCTTTTTGTTTTCTTACATTATATGGTTAATAAAATTACCATAACATGCCAAACGAACCCCAAATTGTTTATTATTAATATATATATCATTATCTAAGTCATTTGGCCGATCCTTAGATTTTTAGGAATAAAATAACAATTAATAATATAATATTTTATTTAAAAACTATTTTTTGTCAATTTTGACACTATTTGATATATGATTTTTGTGAAAGTCATAACAGAATTATATGTTCGAACCAAGTTGATTAAATCAACAATAATATATCATAGTAACCTAGAAAATTAGTGTAATTCATAAAAAGTCTCAAATTACATTTATTTTGGTGTTTATAACATCAATTATGTCAATATTTCATTAATAAGATAATTACTGCATCATCTTTGTGTCATAAATAAATTAAATTATTTGATGTCTAAAAATTACAAATAAAATAACATCATGTAGGAAATATTTTTAGATTTCTAATGAATATTGACAATCGAATTTATCTTATGTACAACCCTATATTAAAAATGTTTTAGTAAATATACTTTGATTTTAACTCTTTTAACTCTTCATTGAATTAAATAATAATAAATGACCTAATCTATTCCAAGTGGGCCTAAATGATAATATTTTACACTTAAGGTTATTTTTGGTCGAGATACACTTGTCCAATAGAATTAGGACATGTGTTAGGGTAATATCAATATCATTCTTACCCTTAATTACCCTATTTACTTTTAACCGTGGTAAATAAAAGTAAAAAGTTATTATTCACCAAAAATTATTTTCATCTCATTGAACCACATTTTACTTACAGGCATCAACCGTGTCTCTCAGATTTTTGAAATTCCATTCACAGAAGCGGTAAAATTAAGTTTTATGAAAAATTCAGTTTTTAACTACCACTTAGTAGTTTCACTATTCAACAAAAATTGATGTTTTTCAGAAAAATGCCAAAATTTCATCCTAAGCTATATTTCATATTCCGAATTCAAAAATGAAGTCTATTTTACCAAATTCATAACATATAAGTTTCATTAATTAATTTTATAATTAAATCCCACTGTTAAAACAAATAGCGTGTTTTTAAGAAACAATATCTATCAAAAGATTGACACTTGATTATGTCTGGTTTAAATGTGAAATTACATTCAATGACCAACATTGTATTAAATTGTAAAAATATATTCTAAATATACTTTAAAACCACTCAAATTAATAATTTATCACTATTAATTATTTCGATTAAAAAAGTTGTTTTTAATTATAATTTAGTAATTTTCACTATTCATCAGAATATGAAAGTTATCCGAAAAGTACCAAAATTTCACCTTAGGCTAAATTCGATACTCCGAATCCAAAAATGAAGTCCATTTTGAGAGCTAAAGTTTCTAAAATTTAAAAAGTGGTTATTACTATTCATAACGGCTATTTTTAATAATATTTTAATAGCATATCGTTGTTTCATGAAACTGAGTATTGCGTACTACACACGCTATCAAGGAAGGTTGCAATTGCGTGTAATGCAAGGCAAGTCAAAGATGCGTGTTGTGCAAGCTCCTTTTGGTGTAGCATACAACACAAGACATTAATAAAATTAAAAAGAATATTTTTCATAAAATCTCGGGTTGTTACATTCTACCCCCCTTAAAATGAATTTCGCCCTCGAAATTCGTCGGGGTTATAAATGGTTTACTATTCAAAAGTTTATTTAATAGAAACCCACATCATAAAAAGGAATATCAAAACCAATCTTTAAAAACAAAAGTATGAAACGTAACGGTTACCCAAATAAACTAATCACTGGGTTTCCACATAGGTGAAAATATGGATATGGAAGAGAAATCTAACCATCATGTTCTGATGGAGAGTGGTAGAGAACATGGCTATGGAAAAGCCAGTAATCACAAAGCCATAAATTTGTGATGATCTAAGGTACCATCTGATTCATCAGATATAAGATCACTAGGACAACATTTTTGGTTTTCAAGATCGTTTCCCTAAAGTTAAAGAATTTGAATTAGAATAAATACTTAATTTATGTTGGTACAACCTCACTGTTGTTTGTGCCTTTAACAATTTCCACTTCATCTCTTAAATAAATGAAGTTGAATTTGGTATTCGTGAAGTGTTAGCAGATCATGTGATAGAATGACGGGTCATTCCATCTGTCTCAAAAGGTTAGAAAAATTTATATACATAAGTCGATCTATAGTGATATTAATCATATATGGTTCCTAAAATGGACTTATACTTCATATATCGTATTGATTAATAAAATAAAACTAGTTTCTACTAAACAGGGACTTCCTGTAGGCCAGTGGTAGGCGATAAAGGCCAGTCACACTTCGGTTGTGGGTTCGATTCCCACAGCCTTGTCCGACGCGATGGGCTATTGCCCGTCCTGCAGGTTGTCCTTTTTCTAAAACTATATTACTATAACATCCCATCAATAATATCTAGAAAACTTCTATCCTTAAACAATACTAACTTATGTCTAACATAATCCATTCCAATCTTTAGGCTTATCCATAATACTGCAGTCCACTCTCATAATATAGTGAAAACGATTACCAGAGATTTAATACTGTCGTTGATCCCCATATATCATAAGATATGTCTTGTTGGTCACATTCCAAACATTCAAAGTCCTTAATCATGTATTCTCTTGAAGAATGAATACCCATTGAACCTTAGTGAAATCATCAATACTGTTAAAAGTTAACACTTTCCACATACCAAAATCCAAAAACTCTATATACTCAAACCATAATATAACCTTCTCCTTATATCAGTCATGAGCTCATGAATACTATCAAACATTTAATTTTCTCCTTATCCTTTCATAATGCGCATATCATCTACATTCCAAAAATAACCTTCCATGGATACTGGTAACATTAATCATACACTTTCAAAACTCAAGGAATGACAATAGTGTAACAATCCTTAGATGTCTCGTTATTCCAACATTACACATGATAAACATGTAATCACTCCACTACATTCTTAAACCATTGACTAAGCTTCAACAATTATTTCATCTCACATATCATTTGTGGTCTCTTCATCATCATAAATACTTCCCATACGACCATACTGATTCTCTTCATGAGACTTTCCCTTAGGGCATTGGTTTGCATAATTCCCGTACATTCCACATTTAAAGCATTTAACCATTGTTGATGTCGTAGCAATACCATTATCCTCATCCATGGTGTTAACTGAACCTTTTCCTTTGCACTTACTTGCTTTGTGTCCTTCTTTTCCACACCCAAAACATCTTCTAGTTCCTTTGAAACATTCTCCTTGATGCCTCTTCCCACATGATTTACATAGGGGAAATTGAACTCTCTTTCCTCTATGATCATCATGAAACTCCATCTTTCTCTTATTAGCCGAGTCAAGAAACTTACCAAATTTTACTTTATTGATCATATTATGAGATTGCTGATTCGGCATAATAATGATGTTTGGAATTCCAAATCCCATTTCATTATGAAGAATATCATTCCATTGTCCATCATATCCTCCATTATTGTGAATCATCTTGTTTCCAGCCATTTTCTAAAACCCAAAAAGAATAGCGTGAGAGGCAAAAATCATGATAGGGAAAAGAACATAATAAAGGGGAAGTACCTTCAATATCTAACATCTTAGGTTTAATTCTATGATCGTTAGCGTAATTCTAGTACTATAACCTATACGTATACTTAACCTTAGGGACATCCCTAGACATACCTTAGAAATATCTCTAGGGATCTCACTAAAGTTCTCGCATCCTAGTTTCCAAAGGTTGACTAAACCTTTCCTCTGATACCAACTGTAGAGACCCGTAGCTTGACGTACATTGACATTACATTACATTTGCGGAATACTTAGTACATAACAAAATCACACACATAAGGATCGTAATAGTTTAGTGTCTTTGGAAACTAGGAATATAATATTCTAATCCTGGTGAAAGATCTTCAACATCTCCCATAAAGATCTTCCTTTTTTTATACCTAAAACCTTTCTTTATATCCTAGGGAAAAGAAAACATAAAAGGGTGAGCTCAAATTCTCAGTAAGGGTAAACAAAATAAATATCAATCACATCATATACATAAGAATATAGCTTTTGGAAATCTTAACCTGCAAAAGAGATCATAATATCTTAACATGGGATAAATCATGGAAGTGAAATGTAATCACAATAATCATAACATAAAACATTAAACTTAGTGGCATACACACATAATCATAGAGAATCATTTCTTGTTAGTCAAGACTCATTGCCAAGACTATCTTAGTGGAAAAAGTCCCTTTCTGAATCGAGTCACCCTCGTTCCAGTCCTGTTTCACTGAACCGGTATAACCTACCTTTCCAACCATGTCTATCTCATGAGATATAAAATCTTTACCCAATGCATTGGAGGGAGATATAGGTCCCACCCATCTTATAATGAATCCTTTCTTGTGTGTGCCACATAATCATAAATCATACATCATCACATAACACATGTAACAAAAATGGGATTCTTAAAACATCATGACATCATAAAACAAATCATATAAGGTAAATGACTTCATAAAAATAATTCCCTCAAAACATATTCAAATAAATGTAATAATAGGGATAAAAACAGAACCCTTTATTATCTTAGATGGAAAATAATTTTGATAAAACACCTGAACTCCATTCTTGAGGAAAATATCATTTCTTCTTCAAAAACACTTTTCTTTTCTTAACATGTCATACAATTATAATCTAAAAGAAGTTGATTAAAAATAAAATTGAAAACATGTAAAGTAAGCTTCTTGGAAATAATGTTTTAAAAATACATTCATGCTGTATAAGTTAAAAAAACATTCTTCTCGTACTTTTGTCAGAAAATTCAAAAAGTACCTCGTATAAAAAACGACAAAAGATTCCTTTCATATATTTTACTAAAAACTCACCAAAGGTTAAAATTGGATTAAAACAATTGTAGGTGGATGGAAATAATATTAAATATTGAGGAAACATGGATGTGGATGATAAAATACACCCCAGTAAATACCAAAGTATAAACAATCTCGGATAAAAATGAGATTGTGATAATTCCCTTCCTAGGTCCGACTTGATTTGTACGTGTCTGAAACTCCTGTATAATGATTTAAATAATGTTATTGACTTGCTACAGAATCATACTCATTGTTATGATATCATATATGGTTCCTTATAAATTTATATTATCCGTTCTTTTGTAAATTCCATGTTAAAGAAGCGTTTTGGGTAAAATCGTTTTATTTATCGTAGGTGTTTTGATTTGATTTTCTTGACATTATTATTACTTATATCATGATTTACTTACTACCCGAATATAAAACATGATTTATATATCATATATATTCAGTATATATATATATATATATATAGATAGATAAATTAAATGAAAAACACCGTTCATGGAGACGGTAGTCCGTACGTACGCATGAACGCCGTTTTCCTTTCCTTATTGTCTTGAATGGAAGTAAGTAGATAAAATATATATATATATATATACATAAATACATTAGTTTTATAATATCATATATTTCATTATTATTTCTTATGTATACTTTATAATCATTCTTAAATGGTTAACATGGAGAATGAATCTCATCGCGTCGTGGAGACGGTATTCCGTACGTACGCACGAGCGATGATATCATTTCCATAATTATTGAATTGAATTGTAGTGGATTATACAATATATAAGAATCAATATGATGTTATAATAACTATGTTTATTTATTCTTTACACCATTATACCCATCCATGTAAGGTGGTGGCGGAAAATAGATTACACCACGGCGTGGAGACGGTATTCCGTACGTACACACTTGCGGTGATTTCATTTTTCCGTAGGATGGATAGAAGGTGAATTAGGGTTGTTTCATATTTATAATAACATATCAGTATGTAAGTAATACTGATGTTATTACTTTTTCATGAAACAACTAAAGAAGAAGAAGTTGAAGAAGAAAGAAATTGAAAAGATCGGTAATGGTTATTACCTCTTCTTTGAAACGCCTCTTTGAATCCTCCACTTAGGGAAATAGGATTGGTCTTTGAAGAATACCAGGACCTCTAGAATTATTCTAGGGAAGTGGATAAGGGATTTTGGCATGGTTTGGCCGAGCTTGAGTGCTCCAATTGGTGTGAGGAGGAGGGGGAGGAGGTGCCCTTTTATAAGGGAGGAGAGGGGCACCTTAGGAATATCTCAAAATATTATTTTATATTAAGGTCAAAATCGGATTATAATGGTTCCAAAGGGTCTTATTTCGAAGCTAAAGTGGGTATGGGTCGAAATACTATCAACCAATAGGATTTAGACAAGTTTATGTTATTATTTTAAACTTATCAATTAGATTTAACTCTAAGTTAAATAATTTAACTTTTACCGTGTCTTTTTGTTTTCTTACACTATATGGTTAATAAACTTACCATAACATGCCAAACGAACCCCAAATTGTTTATTATTAATATATATATCATTATCTAAGTCATTTGGCCTAACGTTATATTTTTATGAATAAAATAACAATTAATAATATAATATTTGATTTAAAAACTATTTTGTGTCAATTTTGACACTATTTGATATATGATTTTTGTGAAAGTCATAACAGAATTATATGTTCGATCCAAGTTGATTAAATCAACACTAATATATCATAGTAACCTAGAAAATTAGTGGAATTCATAAAAAGTCTCAAATTACATTTATTTTGGTGTTTATAACATCAATTATGTCAATATTTCATTAATAAGATAATTACTGCATCATCTTTGTGTCATAAATAAATTAAATTATTTGATGTCTAAAAATTACAAATAAAATACCATCATGTAGGAAATATTTTTAGCTTTCTAATTAATATTTAAAATCGAATTTATCTTATGTACAACCATATATTAAAAATGTTTTAGTAAATATACTTTGATTTTAACTCTTTTAACTCTTCTTTGAATTAAATAATAATAAATGTCCTAATCTAATCCAAGTGGGCCTAAATGATAATATTTTACACTTAAGGTTATTTTTGGTCGAGATAAACTTGTCCAATAGAATTATTACATGTGTTAGAGTAATATCAATATCATTCTTACCCTTAATTACACTATTTACTTTTAACCGTGGTAAATAAAAGTAAAAAGTTACTATTCACCGAAAATTATTTTCATCTCATTGAACCACATTTTACGTACAGAAATCAACCGTGTCTCTCGGATTTTTGAAATTCCATTCACAGAAGCGGTAAAATTAAGTTTTATGAAAAATTCAGTTTTTAACTACCACTTAGTAGTTTCACTCTTCATCAAAAATTGATGTTTTTTAGAAAAATGCCAAAATTTAATCCTAAGCTATATTTCATATTCCGAATTCAAAAATGTATTCTATTTTACCAAATTCATAACATAGAAGTTGCATTAATTGATTTTATTATTAAATCCCGCTGTTAAAACAAATAGCGTGTTTTTAAGAAACAATATCTATCAAAAGATTGACACTTGATTATGTCTGGTTTAAATGTGAAATTACATTCAATGACCAACATTGTATTAAATTGTAAAAATATATTCTAAATATACTTTAAAACCACTCAAATTAATAATTTATCACTATTAATTATTTCGATTAAAAATGTTGTTTTTCATTATAATTTAGTAATTTTCACTATTCATCAGAATATGAAAGTTATCCGAAAAGTACCAAAATTTCACCTTAGGCTAAATTCGACACTCCGAATCCAAAAATGAAGTCCATTTTGAGAGCTAAAATTTCTAAAATTTAAAAAGTGGTTATTACTATTCATAACGTCTATTTTTAATAATATTTTAATAGCATATCGTTGTTTCGTGAAACTGAGTATTGCGTACTACACACGCTATCGAGGAAGGTTGCGATTGCGTGTAATGCAAGGCAAGTCAAAGATGCGTGTTGTTCAAGCTCCTTTTGGTGTATCGTACAACACAAGACATTAATAAAATTAAAAAGAATATTTTTCATAAAATCTCGGGCTGTTACAAGTACTCAATAGAAGGAAAAATACTAACTATAAACGAGCCCAAGACCTCTTCAGAAAAGATCAAGATCTTAGAATATCCCCATTTTATAACATATGATGCTCGAGCTAAATTCCCAACCATATATATGATTCTGAGCCAAAAATATTGGGCCACTGAGCCTGCATATCTACCTCCCTATCCCTGGTCTCTTACTACACATGCTCGTGTTTCCACAATACCCAAACTATTGGCATGGTCTTTTCCCACAACCCATTATCATTGTTATAAAATATAGGTATTGTATGCTTCTCAAAGGATGAAGCTATCTCAATCTTAACTTCCTCTACATCGATCACATTAGAATGATTGAGATGATACCAATGTAGTTACAACACATGGAAAAATTCGTTCATAGAATTGTTTCTGTATAGAAGATCCAATCTGTATTTCACTGGCCAGATTCTTACCACAATCTCAAGTGGTTGAACAAACCTGGGTTCCACCTTTCCCTGTCTCCATATCTTGTGATGAACCAATCAATGTGACACACGAAGGAATACACAATCACACCTTTTAAACTATAGGGGTCTTCAATGTATATCAAAATATGACTTCTATATACTATGATCCATATCCATGTGCTCTCGAATAATTTTTACCTATTCTGATGTCTCCTATAGAAGAATTTATCCCAAAAAATTAGATTCACCTGCCTCCATCTTGCATAGGTTTGGTCTTCATGGCCTACTCTTAGGAGCCTCATAAGGTGCCATTAGATTAGTTTTTTTATAATTTTTCTATAATAAAAGTCTACTAGTTCAAGGTTCTTATCCCGATATCCATCAAATTAAAAAACAAAAGATCACAACATATCTTTAATCACCTATATAGTATGATCCATCTTCCAATCTATCTATGGGAAGAAAGATGTACTCATGAGAACATGAGTAAAAAGAGCCATCTATAATCACAACTTGAATAATTAAGTAAAGTGTGATTTATGGTTTGGGTCTATTTTCCATGGAACCACATGTAGATATAATATCTTCCAAAAATACCAATCTTATAGCTGCTCCACTAAGAATGTCTCAAGTATATGATATAAATGCTCTACCTTTGTCAGTTTTTCCACAACAACTCTAATAGTATCATTATTATGAGGTTTCCTTGGGACACCCACCACAAAGTCAATAGTCATGTCATCCCACTTCCACTCTGTAATGGGTAAAATCTATAGAATTATACCAGGTCATTGATGCTTCAACTTCACCTACTGACATGTGTATCATCATGTCACGAACCCTACTATCTCCATATTCATGCCTGACCACCAAAATTTTCAATGTAGATCATGGTACATTTTGGTCACACATGGATGCACCTACCACTATGATGCATGAAACTCGCGCATCAGCTCCTCCCACATAATTATAGGCATAATAACCTAATTTCTAACATAGATGACCTCATCCTCATATATTCTCTGATTTGATGGTGATTCCACTCCTTTTTGGATTTCTCTCAAGGTTAAGCATTCTATATCCTCATACTATCTATCTATGATTTATCTAAAATTTTTAGAATATACTAAAACCGATAGGAGAGTCGCCTACTTCTAACTCTTGTGAACCGCCATGCGCATCTCATCCAATAATGTCATCATCTTCCACTCATCACTAGGCCATGAATAGCCTATGTCCGATTTTTCCTGCTCGATGCATCAACCACATTGATTCCCTTTCCAAGTATTTATGTAATCACATAATCGAATGACTACATATACTCTACCCACCTTCACTACTAAATATTCAAATCTCATTGTGAAAATATGTACTTCAGACTCTTGAGATCAGTATACAACGTAAACTTTTCACCCAATAGATAATGACACAAACACATCAAAGCTTAAGCCATTTCTTCTAACGTGAGGTCGTGCATAGGGTATTTTTTCATTTGGAATAAATTTTTGAGACCTATACACCCCAAATTGACCTCCCTACATAAACACTGCTCCATCTACAATCCTAGAAGAATCATATTACACCATATACTCCTCATTTAGATTAGGTAAGATTAAGATCAGCGCTAATTCCAAGTGCTTCTTTAGCTCCTAGAAATCATTCTCACACTATCTAAACTAATCAAACTTCATCCCCTTTGTTGTCAAACTCGAAAGCGGTGGTTCATAATGGGCATAGTCTTGAATTAATCTCCGACAATATCCATTTAATCCTCAAAATCTACAAATATTGAACACATTCTGGTGATGCTCACAAGAAACTATTTGCTAAATATTCTCTTGATTTACTAATAAGCCTTCCCCAAATAATATGTTTCCCAATAATTGTACTAGATCCATCCAAATATGACACGTGGATAGATTAGTGTATAGCTAGTTCTCTCTCAATGGACTCATGATGATGTTAAGATGTTGGGAATGACCATCATGAATCTTGGAGTACACCAATATGTCATCCACAAATACTACCACAAATTTATATAGGTACTGATGAAATATTTTGTTCATCATGTCTATAAAAACTATAGGTCTATTTTTCAACCCAATCAGCATTATGAAGAACTAATATAGGCTATACCTACTTCTGAAAGTAGTCCTTGGTATATCTAAATTATGAAATCTCAGCTAATTATATCCTAATATCAAGTAGATATTTGAGAAAAAAACTATCCTCTCAACTAGTTAAATATATCATCGATACATGGAAGTAGAGAGTTGTTTTTCATATTCATATATTTAAAATTTTGGTAATCGACACACAATCATAGATTCTCATTCACCTTCTTAAAAAACAACATTGTTGAACCCCATAGTGACATACTTGGTTGGAAAATTCCTATATCCTACAACTCCTCTAGTTGAGACTGGAGCTCTTGGATCTCTTTAGGTTCCATTTTATATTGTGGAATTTAAATTGGATCACCCCCTGAATGATATCAATGGTGAATTTCACATCTCTCTTAGGTGGAATCCCTAAGAAGTATTCAGGAAACACATCAGGAAACATGTTCACTACAGGTGGAAAGATATAATGAATTATATATTTATCATCTTGCAATAGATGATAATACTAGGCTCTGAGCTCTCCCAGTTGCTGGTTAATGGGCTCGCTCATTCTTCTTGTATATCCCACTATACTTTCTGAATATAGTTTTCACCCTTAGGGGATGTAAAGGTTACTCTCAAGGGGTAGAAATATATGTGGGATTTGTATAAAACTAGTCAATCCATACAAAAAATCAATTCTAAGCCTGATATGTTAAGGATATAAATATCCGACCCAAAATAATACTCCCCAACTTGAAGATAACACCCCGTGCAAAAAAAGATGTCTCTAGAGCATACCCCCATAGGTGTGTCTATCATCAACACCCCACTCTCAAACTCCACCAGCAGGCTCCAACCATTTACAAGTTGTGCGAAAATAAAGGAATAAGAGGTACCGGTTACAAATAAATCACTAACTAATGTAAAAGATAAAATAATTGTACATCTCACTATTGATGGTCCATCCTATCTATCCACAAGTTTAAGATACACCACATAAAACTATCTTTACCCTCTTCCATGTGATGTAGTCAGACTCTCCTAAGCTACAACAGTCTTTTAATACTGGTACTCTTTCCCAGAAGCACCGCATACACTACCTATAAGGCCATGGCCAGTAGAACTAGGACATATAACCAGATGTGGGGTAGAATATACCATTCCTACACTCTAATTATACCTAGAAGCACCCTCACTACCCACCTGTCACTAGGTCTTGCAGAACATCCATTTACGACCCATATTTCTGCAAGATCGTCACTCCATTGGTGGTTTGTAACTATTTATACAGTAATGTACTGACCTAAAACAATGATGAAAGATAACTTCAGTAACGTCCTATGCAACCAAACCTCATGTTTGGACACTAACCATTCAACTACCCTAGCTAAATCTCCCATAATGAATCTTTTGTTCATTCAGAAGTCATGCTTTCTGATCATCTATTATAAAATATCTACCCTATAGTGGAATCCTTCTTTAGGTTCCCATAAGCAATGAGAGACTGATCCACTACCTCATAAAACTTATTTAACTGAAAGAGGATTACTTCGGACTTAATTTCACATTTAAGTCTACATTGGAAATTCCTCACCATATTTCCCTCATCCCCTAGCAAAATTGGAGAAGAACACTAAAATTATATAAAGTTCATAGCATAGTCCATCACGAACACACTCTCCTATGTCAACTTCCTGAACTCACCTTATCTCTCCTGCATCAACATCTTTGGATTGATGTGCTCCAAAACTTCTCCAAGATATTCTTCTATAACATACCATCTGCCTTTATAGTCCATGCCTAAATGTACCAAGAACACTTCATTGATCCTTTTAGTATATAAGAAGTTAACTTAAAACTCATCTCAATATGAGTCTCTAGGTGGTCAAGCATCGTCTCGATAGAATCTATCCAAAACTCATCTCCCTTAGGTCCACCATCTCTAATAAAATTTTTAGGGTGTTTAAAATGAAGCTCCTTCATCAGGTTAGACGTAATCATTGAAACCCACCTTGGGTCTCTTTATAAAAATTCCATGAAGCCATAAATTTTCTCTTGTAACTAATCTCATGCTTCTTCTCTCTGCACAATCGGTGCCTCAAGTCCCAATATTGTTACATAATTTACAACCATATCCTCACGTCGTCCTCTCAACAAGAATCATCATGGATGCATATGTCTAAAATTACAAACACTCACCATAGGAATCATTTCATATCATTAACACATTCAAATTAGGGGAAAACATGACAAGGCACAACAAGTATTTTCCCCAGACCCCGCATCTCAGCCAAAATTGGGGAACTATTACTATCGTTAACCATCATACACCTAGGCCCTAGTTAACATGGGTAATCACATTTTCATTATTTATGTTCTCATTAGAGACCCATTTATTGGCATCTTACATCATTCTAGAATTCTAAATGTTCACATTAGACACCATTTTTGGTTCATTTTAACAAGTAATGGAAAATAGTTCAAGTTCAACAACATACCCAAAAGACATTTTCCCATGATATCCTAAAATAATGAATGCCATAATAAATTCAAAGTGAATATAACGATTCATGAAACTCAAATATCATGTCATACCAGGCCTCGAGTCATATTTCCAAAAATATATGAAATAATAATCACACCACACCACAAGTGCATCACCCAAGGTGAAACAATATTTATTGTAATAGAAAATCGCAATAACAATAATCCACCACTAGGAACTTGGGTTCTCCCATGTACATGGGTTAGATAATCCCATGAACGAGCTCATAAATATTTTAAGACTCTTCCTAGTCTTCTATCCACCCATACCAAATAGCAAGACAAATGAATAATCAATGAAAAATGGGATCTAATGAAACTTTGTGACTTCCTGGCCTAGGTACCACACCTTAGTTCCCCAAGCCGGTATACCACATGACCATGTGAATTCCTCCCTATATTCCAAAGGCTACCAAATAGAAACATGGGTCTAATATTGATCATTGGGAAACTATACCCTACTTTATTAGAGTAACACACCAATATAAAATAATAAATAATAACTGAATAACATATGACCATGAATATAATAGTATCAAGATCACATGAAGAACAAAACTAGAAATAAAACATCAAACCCAAATAGTAGATATACCATGATAGAGTACATTCCAAGTGTCAAAATAAAACTGAAATGTAAAGTCATTGAAAACTCATGAGCGGTCTAAGAACAATGTATGGTTACCTCATCCCTGATCTTTCCCAACTTAGCCATCTAACACAACGTATTTTACCTTAAACTATCATACAATCATGAAATCTATTCAGGTACCTATAAGGAAGCCTGATTAGGGTGTGACAATAACTCAGTAAGTCACCACCAACTGTGTCTAAAACAAAATACATTCAAATAACAGTGTATTCTTTTGTATAAAGAAATAATTACAATGCATAAGTATATAGTTGTCACATTATCAATGAATTTTTATTTAAACACATAAACCCTCATGGTTATGTGGATATTTTTATCTCAATAACTGCTTTGGCCAATGCCTAAGTCTGAACTAATCCCAAGAATATCATATCAAAAAATTCCATTATTACCATTCATTAACTAACACAATTGAATAACCATGTTACCATTCATTAATTCACACAATTGAATGACCATGTTACCATTCATTAATTCATAAAATTTAATGACTATATTCCCATTCCTTAATTCATATTGTAATGGCCATGATACCATTAAAACACCACACAATAGAATGACCATCTTCCCATTATTTAATTCATAAATAAATTACCATGTTACCATTCATCAATATATAATTGAATGACCTTGTTCCCTTTATTTATGTCACAATTGAATGACCATTTTACCATTCATCATCACATAATTTTTCAACAATTAATTGTCCATAAATTTTCATTACTTAGTCAAAAATTAGTAAACCATGAAGATTCCATTAATTAATTAACCATTTAATTAATTATATTAATCTCGTTATTAATTGAACAATTAGTCATCACATAATCCCCCTTAATTAATTCCCCAATTAATTAAGAACACAATTCGATTAAATTAACTCACCATTATTTAATCACTAATTACAAGTAATTCAAGAATTAATTATCTCAATTCACAATCTCAATATCTCATAATTAATTCATCAATTAATTAACTTAATTGATTATCTCAATATATTATAACTAATTAATAAATTAACTATCTCAAATCAACCACATAAATTTTTCATAATTTATTCAATAAGAAATTATCAATTCAAAAATATATAATTCTCATAATTCATTCTACAGTTAATTATTCCGGATCTACAAACCCAACATCCAAATTTCATATTTCCTTTAACTAATTAATTCACCAAATTAGTTAATTCAATAAAAAAATAAATTGATAAAAATCAAATAGAAATTCTATAATTACATGAACATGAATTCATTCAAGGCTATGGAATTTTAATTAATGACCACCTACCTTGATTTGATGATGAGCGATTTTCCAACATAAATCCCATAATTTTGATGGAATAATGATATAGAATGAGATCCAGATCCTAATCGCTAAATCAAGATCGAATAAATTAGTATCTCTTAAATGTATATCTAGGTATGAAATCCTAGATCTAGATCCACTACACTAGATCTAGATCTAACCCAAAACATGAATAAAACCCCACCAATAAGAATATATGAAAAGTGTGAAATTAATCAGGAAAAAACCACATACACAATGTGGTAGATATTTTCCAAACCAACTTTGAAAATCCAATAATGGGGTTTTGAGGGACTTCTAATCCCAATTAGAGGCTCTATAATTGAGATAAATTGATTATAGGTCATGTTATGGTGTTTGGGGTAATTATATGGGGTGTTGGTACTTTTTTAATAAAATTAGTGGATTAAAATCCCGTATGCATGGTTTTCTACTCTGGGTGCACGGTTTCCCCTAACTGCACACCTTAACTATGTAACACATTTATAGGGGAGAACAGTTACTTCTAAAAGGGAACAATGATTGAAACACCATGCACCAACTATGAAATTCCTCTCTATCCAGGTTTGTAAGGTTTTCTGGGATAGGGTACATGGTTAGGGAAAATAATGAACCCACCATGCACTACACCTTTTCCTATGATTTTTCTCAAATTTTCACCCAAACACACTCCAAGTTAAAACCCAAATGAATATTAATCAACATATGGAAAACGAGTACCTATAAACAACTTGGATACCTCTCTAAAAAATATCAGGATCTTATAGGGATGTTCTAATAGTGTTGTTTACATTAAACGTAAAAAGAAAGATTAAATTGGGGTTGAGGAACCGTAAGACATGATTCATATTTCATATTCTAGGAAAGGGGTATTATGGAATAATATGATGAAGCCTAATTAAGGGTTTAATAATAATTTTATATGATTGAAGTGTATATATATATGAAATCAATAATTCTATTATATGAATCTTGAAATATATTATTTCCATTAAGGATTCTAAAAATATATACTAAATTGTAATGATGACCTAGAAAAGTGATTAAATGGGAAGGTGATATTTTTATTATTTGAAGGTAACCCTTAATGTGTTCTTAATGTTTAAAAACTTGTATTTATCTTGGATAATGTGATTATTGATTTGGATAAAGTAAATTGGATAGTGATGATTACCATGGAGATAGTTATTGATTTATTGAAAAAGTGGTCTATGTTATCCTGGATGAAGTTTAAAACATTTTTGTTTATTAAATAAATATATCCAATATTCTTTGTAATAAGAAATCATGTAGATTTTCAATAAGGTTTTATGGTAATTTAGGTTATTACAATGTTTCAATATATTATGTGATGAATGTATTCACATGGTTGGTATTTGACACCCGTTGTCTATATTATGATATATGGGGGATCGATTTCAAGATGATTTTGATAAATTTGGTGACCTTATTTCTAATGTTACGATCCTTTATATTTCTGAAGGATTATATGGATAACCATTTATGTAATTGATTAAGTTAATATTCAAATGAATTTTTTAGAGACAAAACTATTATATCACCATATGAATATTTATGCATATTGGATAATATGTTACAAATATTTTGTTGTGATGTCAACTAAATATAAATGGAACAACTTATCATTCTACATCATGATCTTTTAGAACATTTATAATGAAAAATTAAACTTTATTTCGTGGAGTAGGTGATGATGTGAAAATTGAGCAAGGCCCAACTAAATGATGAGATTTTTCATATGAAAAAAAATTAAATCAAGTGTATTTCCTTATGTTCTTATATAGTAAAACATTCCCTCAACTATTGGAAGACTATATTGAAAAATATTTATTCTAGAACCTTTGTTTTTGTTGAACCAATGGTCTTATAACTCATCAAAAAATTATGGTTTTGAGGCCCTTAACATTATATTGGTCATTAAATTTATTTGTATGAATTAACTCATTCATGATATATAATTATTTATTCTTTTATTTGATTTCCATTATTCCATTCCATCCTAATTTCTTCTATGTGGAAATCTAGTTATAGTTTCTTTTGATAATCGTTATGTTTCTCACATTATTTTTATAACGAATGTTTTGGTATTCATTTTTGTGATGTGTGTTCCTATTAAAGAAACATTAATGTATTAAAAATTTGATGAAACAAAGAAATTTTGAGGGAGAAATTAATTTTACATTAGGAATAATGTAATACATTGAGCTTTTATGAGTTAATTTTTTTTGAAGAAATTAAACTTCTTTCATGGATTTAATTTCACTATACACCATGCTCTACTTGCCTTATATGAAAAACCATGATAATATTTCAATACTAGATAGAAATATATTATCTTCTGGTATACGAAACACTATGTTTGGCATGTGTTATACACAATGTCGAGTTCCTTCGACAGCTTGTGTTACACACAAGAAAGAGTTTTACCAAACTACAATATACTATTAATATTATTACAGGTATCACCTAGACATTGTAATGAAATATGTGAATAAGATTAACTAAAATTTCAAAACATAGCTTAATCATATTTATTAAATTAATTAATTTTTTATTATTTAATTATTAATGAAAATAAAAACCAATTGAATATAAATACTATTTTTATGAAGAACTATTTTTATGCCCATAAAGTCATATTATCTTAATAAATTAAATTAATCACTATTAGTGAGAGATATTAATTAAATTTATATATTATAAATTAAAAAAAATGTATTTATATTCATCTAATATGTTTTAAATGTATAAAATAAGAACAAATCCAATTTTTGGAATAAAATTTTTGTATTATTCTAAAAATCTATTTTACCACCATTTAATAGAAGACTTGTTTTAAAACTAACTTTTTACACTTTAATAATGTATATTTTAAAATATAAATTTAATTTTTGAAATATTAATCTAAAAATTAACTTAGGTTGAATTTTTGGTTCTTTTTCTGAGAAGTTTCATATTTTTAAGAATAGTGAAAAACACTGAATTTTAGTTGAATATAACATTTTCATCTAATTTTTATAAATAGTTAAATTATATTTAAAATTGGTTTAAATTATATTTAGATACATTATAAGCATATTAATATAATTTAGGTCATTATAATCAATTTTACAATGAAATTGGATATAAAAACATTTCAAGATTTTGAACATTTTCAAATTAAAATCATATTATTTTCATCCCATCTAGGGGATTAATTTTAAATTAATTTTTTTCACGTATGTGATTAGAATTTGGAAAAGTGGATTTTATATTGGTAATAAACATAATTTATAATTTCTAATAATTTATAATAACTTCAAATTAATTTTTTACCATAGTAATTAGTGAACGAAATTAAAATTAATTACCGTGATTAAGGTAAAAATGAGTTTACATAGTGGTTAAACATTAATATTAAGGTGGGAAATAACTTATAAACATTTCAAAAATGAATTTTATATCTATATTTATACCAGAAAATCAATTAAATTTAATTTTGTAAATTATTTTTGGAGACTTATTTACGTAATACCTCTCAATAGAGTTTACCTTTTTTTATTTACAAGAATGTCACTCCTCCTCCACTATTTAAAGGCACTCCCCCCCCACTAACTTATTCAAATCTATCAAGAAATTTGTATAATAAAAAACCTACCCACATAATATCCCAATATACATCCTATCATCCTAGATGCCTCATGTTCGGATGAAAGAAAACCAAGGAAGTCCATCGGTGCAAACCAAATATAATTACCCAAAGAAGAGGTAACATTCTTCAACAAGAAATTTTGTTTTATTTCATTATCCATCCCTTAAATTATTCTTATTAAATGATTATATAATAAAATAATTATCCTAAATATACATAGATATTTTAAGGTTACGGTTTTTACCTACACATCCAAAAACATCTATAAAATGGGATCCACCATCATCATTCACGTGTACAGAGGACTACGCCTAATAAACCTATGTCATTCATTATTCCGTTACCACATCTCAAGCATGGGAATAATTTTGGAATTACTTTTTTTATATTATATATAATATATTTATTATTTATTTATTCTTAATTATTTATTATATAACACATGCATTCATTCTTTATATTTTGTGGGAATATGATAACTTCGTTTGTGGGCGTGTGGACTACCGCCTCCCAAAAGCGATGTGATTCGCTCACACATGACTTAGAATTTATTAAGGATGTGATTAATAAATAGATTTTTTATATATTAATTAATAATTCTAATAGAATAATATATATATATAATTCACTTTTATTTCATTTAATACGATTAGAAAATGGAAACATTGTTCATGTGTACATATGGCCTACTTCCTCCATGAATGGTGTATTTAAATTATTATTTCAATACATTATTGATTACTATTTATAAATATATAATTAATATATATCATATATATATATATATCATATTCTATATTCTATAGATAATGAATTCATGATATAAGTAGGAGGATCAAGAATTAAAAGTCTAAAAAAATACAAAAAATAAAGCGGTTAATACATGAAAATAACATTAACAAGAAATTGTTAATAAATGGGTAATATAAATTCATATTCTAATAATATATGGAATTATATATAAGAATAAAATTTTTATATATATTTATAAAGAAATTATATTTATTATATATCATGTTTTAATAAGTACACCAAATTTCAAGACATAAGGTAAGGGGTTTCTCGTCTCACTTTTAATATGGTGAGATATATGCTATATTGACCACCTATTATTATTGATTGATTTATATACTGAAATATGAAATTTTATATCATGAATATACTTTATGTTATTATATTATTAGTTTTAATTGATATTATACTTTCCCATGGATTGCGAATCAAAAGTTACTCATACAGTAATGGGATTTCTAGTCTCACATTTATTTCTGTGAGACTTAACCCATATTCACCACTTTATTATTTTTTTTGTTGTATATACTTAAAATAAATGTATCATATGATTAGTTTCATTAAATTTTTGGTTTTTTACATATCCAATTTATTATCTCTCTTTCATAGGGTTTATGATTAAAAATTTACCAAATTGGTAAGGTAATTTTGTCACAATTTTTCTTCTTTGAGAAACGTGTTAGGTTATGGACCTATATTATTTTATGTGGTGTATATACTACTATTTTACATGTTATATCATTAATATAATTATTTTAATGATATTTTAAACATAATTTATTCTTATTATTTCATGGTTATTTGGATTCAATGTTACCAAATTGGTAAGGGTTTATTGTTACAATCTCATCGTTTATCGAGATTGATTATGATCATGTCTCCAATGTTGAAATATAATGATCTAACTCTTAATAAATATAACTAAATTTATTATCCTATATTATTCATGAAATATTAATATATTAATACTATTTATCCTATACTTTTTATTTAAGAAAATGGATAAAATGTTTTAAAAAAATTTGACCTTATTTCTCTCTTCGGTCAGAAATATGTGTTCTTTCAAAGTAATGTTTTATAAAAATGTTTTTAAAATGTTTGAAATGAAATTTAAAGCTAATTTTAATGATAATGGATTTAGAAAATGTTTTATGTTTTAAAAAGTGTTTAATAAAGTTTTATATGATTTATTTATAATTTTTCATGATAATTTTCAATGAAAAAGGATTTCAAAATGTTTTATGTTTTTAAAATGTGTTTTTAAAAGTGGAAAAATTATTTTTCAAAAAAATGTTTTCAATGATTTTTAATGATTACTTAATAATTTTGAAATGTGTTTTTCATATAAATTCTTTTTGGAAAATGTTTTATTATTTTCATAAAAATGTTCTTTTCCTTAATAAATGATCTAAGTGGTCTTTCCAAATCCTTCTCCATCTATGATGACATCCTTTGATATAGTTTATGCTTTACTAGAAATGTGAACTAAGGAAAGAATTAAAATTATTTCTATGAATATTATATTTTTTTATGGAATGATGTTTTGGGAAGCCATTTCTTTTCCACAATTAAATCATGTATCAAAGTGATTAACATGAAGACCATTTCTTTTCTAGGGTTTAATCGAGTTATGAAAAAATAATTAATTTTATGTGTTTTTAGGATGATATGAAATCTCTCTGTACTTTATTCATGTTATGGTTCATGGAAATTTATTATATGATGAGGTGACCCAAATAGTGTCGGGTAATCCCATTACATCTTATACAATGGGGTGGCCTAGATAGTGTTCAGTAAACCCATTATATCTTATATGATAGGGCAGCCAAGATAGTGTCGGGTAATCCCATTATAGATTATATTATGGGGTGGCCCAGATAACGTCTGTTAATCCTATTATATCTTATAATATGTGTTTTCCTAGATAGCATCATGTGATCCCATTATATTTTATATGATGGGGTGTCCTAGATAGCATCAGGTAATCCCATTACATCTTATATGATTGGGTGGCCAAGAAAACACCGGGTAAGCCCGTTATAACTTATATGAGAGGTGACCTAGATAGTTTTGGGAAAACCTATTACAGCTTATATAAGGGGGTGTCCTATTTAGCATTGGGTGATCCCGTTATACCTTACATGATGAGTGGGACCTATATCTCCCTCTAATGAATTGGGTAAAGATTTATATCTCATAAGATAATGATTAGAACAAGATGACAGGCTTAATCCACTATGGGAATAAGGAATAACCTGATCCACTATTAGGAAAGGGTTTTGATAGGGAATGGTGGTGTGTCTTCCCAGTAGGTGTATCCCCCAAGTAGTTACATGATATGTTTTGGCAATAAACCTTGACTATTATGAAAATCATTTTATATGTTTATGTGTATTCCACAATTCCATGTCTTATTCCTATGTTATGATTTCATGGCTTATTCTCTAGTTTCCCCAATTGTTCATGTCTTATGAACTTCGAATATTTATTCCATGACTCAATTACATGATCTTTGAAATATAGGCTATGATCTATAAATTTTATTCTCTTATTCTCATACCCTTATGTTCATGTTATGCTTATGTATCTTACTTTTTTACCATTACTGAGCATCTGAGATCACCCTTTCTTATTTTTTCCTTTCCCTAGGTTATGAAGAAATTTTTTAACTAGGAGTACTGAAGGGGATGATCTTTATGGGATTAATTGGAGATCATTGACCATGTTAGAAGATATTGTGTTCCATATTTTTGAAAACACTAAACTATTATGGTTCTTTGGCATGTATTTTTGTAATGTGATGAATATTCATCGAAAATGATGTAATATCCAAGTATTTTAAGCCTCAGCCACTATATTAGAGCCTTCCGACTATAACAGAGGGCCTAGGGTGTGTCTTTGGGGAGACTATACCCTTATAGATAAAAGTCCAACATAATGGTAAATAATAATGGTAAGCAGCGGAAACTGAAATAAGTAAACAGTAGAGTAATAATGAATAAGAAACCATCAAATATAAATAAAAATACAAGATCTAAATCATAAATATATACAAAATTGATAATGATGATTATGTAAAGTAGCTATTAAAAATGGGTATAAAGTATATGGGGGAAACATGAATATACCAAGTGCTAACAAAATATAAAACAACAAAAAGTTTCCTCTAGTAACATCATGAGCATAGGCTCAGTCCTCTACACCCATTCTCCATGAAAGTACTGAAAATAAACCATTGGAAGATGGATGCTTCCCTTTATCTACAACAATGGTGACCCAAGAAGGGTGTGAGATATACTAAGAAGGACCCCACCAATGATGTCTAGAAAAATCCAGCCTATGCATATAAAATGAGCAGTGTTCCAAAAATAATTAATTCAATGTAATTAAAATATAACTATATACATTATATAAGGTTCCTCAAGGGATACCTGACTGAATCTACCTTCTTCAAACTTATCCAGAAGTCTCCAAACCAAGGTAACCTTATGAGTATAATATAGTGGATTAATGGGTCATCATAAATAAGGTATTGAGATTGGACTAATCCTAAACATGGTTTTTGGCTTGGCGAACATTCCCTTTAATAGAATAAATTAAAATTCATGGAATTAAATAAAAGGAATATCTTGAATTTAAATAAGTGGTATCCTAGTCTCATCCAAGGAGAGCCATATTGAGGAACCCAAGTATCACACCAGGAGAGTAATAAATTCTCAACGACGTAAGAGTCCATCCATGTGGATCCCTAAATGAAATCCCAAGTATCACTTTTAGCATCGTGTGAAGACAATAACCACTCATCCCATCCATGGTATCTCACATAGAGGATTGAGTGTCAATCATTACTTAGTATAACCCTATAGTAATTGATCCCATTGATGGTGTCTCCAATAGGGAACCAGTATTGCTCATGTAGAGGTATGGAAAACTCATAGTGAGACATTAGATTAATTTTAATTGGAATTATAGATGTAACACCGAAGGAGTATATAATGCAGAACAATAGTGCGTGATATAAATGAAACAAGACTTTGACAAAAGATCTGGACCACCTAAATTGTCCCTTTAGAACTCTCCTTATCCAATTTCATCTCATGGATCAATCATGAAGGAGAAAAAATTGATAAATTGATCAATTCCATGAAAATAAAGAAAATTATCTCACACCAAAATAGCATAAGAGATGGGAAGATAAACTATGAACAGAAGCAAGTGGATTTGGGAGAATACATTAACAGATCGAATTCACTAGATGATGATGAAAATGGAGGTTGGGTAGAGGAGTTATCAAGAAGAATAACTTGGCTTGAAGGAGGTGCTTCATGCGAGGGGAGGAAGATGTTTGTTGGAGTATAAATGAGGGAGAAGAAAAAAATGAGGGTTTAAAACATTTCAGGGGAAAATAGTCATTTTCCCATCATTTAAGGGGTCATGCAGTTTGGTTACATGGTTGGTCAAACTTTTCACTAATAGTGGGACATCCACTACACAAATAATATCCATGCACAGGCTGGGCACACGATTTGAGGGACCATGCATAAACTGTGCAAAATGGCTCTTTTAGAAATCTATACAACATCGCATGGGCATGTGACCCATCTTCTATGGTTGTAGATAAACCACGTGACCTCCCCTATGCACTAGGTGCCTCACACGATTGAAGTGCATAGTTAGCACTAACCATGCACTAACCATGTGGCTCGGTCTACCTACACAAATTCTAGAGCTATGGGATTTAACAAGCCCTAGACTCTCTTGAATCACACATTAGCATCTTAAGTAGGTTATTATCATAAAACGAGAGGTTTTCAATTGTGACATAAGTGTATGTACCTCTCGGAAAATAGATATTTTACCAAATATATCCTTATTCAGGATTAACTGTTAGTAGGAATAAAGTATAGCCTTTTAGTGTTATCATTTTTCCTGATAAATATTAGTAAGAAATTATATTAATAATTATAGTTTATTACTAATTATACAAAAGTGAATATTAAAAATAAATTTATAATAAAAATTAATAAATTTAAAAAATATTAAAAACCAAATAATCTATATTAATTATATTGAATGTTGTAATATTATAATAAATATAAGTATATTATGATAATTGAATTAATATTATAATAAATTTCTTATTAATATTATGATAAAATTATTAATTTATAATTAATTTTGAACTAATTATTTAATAAAACTTGTGATTAAATATATTAATGATAGAATAAATTATAAATTTAAAAATTACGTTATAATTAAAATGAATAAATATTAAAAAAGAAAATATTATATAAATATTAAAAATGGATAAAAATATTAATTATATTAAATGAATTAATAAATGTGTAGGTATTATGATAAATAAAAAATGTATTTTAGGGTATATGAGTAATCCCATGTAAGTCCTTTATTCATATGAGAATTCAGGTCATGTATTGGTTGGCCATACGGGTCATGTAAGGGTTCTCTTTCAACCCAATTAAAAAGATGTATTTTCAAAAATCAAATAAAAACATAATTGGAGATATATTATGATAAATTTATTAATATTATATGAAATGAATTATAATGAATTTATTAATTTTATGATTTATTTATTATATTTAGGGGGATTTCAATCTATCAAACCACTCACACGTCATGACACATCAATGGATCTGACCCCATCCCTCTCCATTAGGATTGGAAGGCCCCCACAATAACCGTATAATTTTCAATGACTTGAAATCTTGTGAAATTGAAATTATAATTTCAAAAACCCCATGGCTCAAAAGTAAATTATTTATAGGCCCTAAATCTTAATGTCATGAGTTAAGAATTTTTTTCAAGTGCTTGTCACATGTCTGGACGTGTCGAATATCATCTACACGCCACCGCCTGTAGAACTATTTGTGATTACATGAACCACAAGATTCCCCTGTCCTTCATTACCTGAAGCATCCATCAGTTAACCTCATTTATTATATTCATTATGATACACACATGAGTTCCACTTCTGACCCTGTCGTGAGGCCATCAGTCACTATCCTCCTGAACGAGGCACCCTATGACAATACCAAGCCACAAATCCCTACACTGATGTTTCCACTCTCCTGACGACGTGCCCCACCGAATCCAACTCACTCTTTCACCATTTAATTTTCCCTCCACATCACCTATCTCCCACATGCCTTGCACATGATTGAAGAAAATCTATCTCTCCAAATTAATTGGGGGAGGGTGACAAGGGGAAAATCATATCATCATCCTCTCAATTTCCCATAAAAATGATGGGTGAATTTGGGGTGTGGGATGGTGATGTATGGACAATAATGGGTAGAGGGATCTCCTTTAGGATTAATTTCATTGTGATTTATCTAAATACTCCCACCCGCATAGCTCACCCATAACATTTCATATTCTCTCTCATCCATTCAAATTTCTTTTTACCACCGATTAACTTTTACAAAATGTTATCAAAATTTCCATCTATCACCACCAATGAGATCGTTACATCGATACAAATAATTCTAGACCCATATATGATTCATTATTTTATAATTAAATTTCTTTATATACATGTACAGATTCTCATTGTAAATTTATAAGATATTTTTTTAGAAATATTATAGATTAATTGTTTATACAAACAAAAAAAATTAAAAAAAATACATATAGATATTTTTTTTAAAATTAACGAATATACGTGTGTGTGTGTGTGTGTGTGTATATATTTAGGTATATATAAACATACATATATTATTATAATTACATATATTTATAGTACTATAATTATTTAAAAATATACTTATCAATAATTACATAAAACTATATGTATGTACTTATATGCACCAATGAAAATATAAAATTATTTATAATATAACATTAATAAATATATAATTTCATTTTAGTATGATTATATGCAGATATAATTAAAGTTATAATTTACTAATATAAGTACATTTATTCATACATCCATACATATATATAGGTATATTCTACTATAAATATTTATAAATATTTTTTAATACATTTATATGTATACATCTAAATATTATTATATGTACATACATAAAAATACCTACAATTATAGATTCATATAATTAGATTTATATACAAAGATACATGGGACATTGACAATACCAATCTTCTAGTAGAGATTTTTCATCTGAATCTCACATTAGAGATCATCCTTACAAATCACCCATTGGAAATTTTACCTATGAGTCTCTCAAATATATACATATATAAATCAATGAATATAAAGATATATGATAACAGATAATAGATGCTTACATATGTATATATATATCTGTGTGTTTGTGTGTCTGTGTTTTAAGTATAGGCCTACATCTATGCATAAAAATTAATATATATATATATATATACATATACATTTAGACATACAAGTAAATATAGTTATATGAATACATACTTAAATACATATATTTAAACATACTTAAATACGTAAAAACATACATAAATCTATATTAAAATTAATTTGGATACATCTACTGGTGGTTCGTACATGATTTGTCTCAACCTTATTGTTAGTGCATCATGAAGTCTATAAAAAAATTAAGTGATTTTTGCAGTGTATAAAAATAATAATCTAAACTACACTTATAAATATTTAAATTTGTATATAATTTTATAGATATATAATTGTAATTTATTACTCTATCATATTTATATATATGCATGTTGATATCTGTGTATATATGTAATGTAATAATAATATTTACATGCATGTATGTACATGTATTAAAATATTATAATAAATACTTATATTTGTTTATACCTAAAAAAATTATTGATCACACGATTATATAAAAACTAATGAATATATATACACACATAGATATAAACAATCATACAAACATTTTTATATATCTATATATAAAAATATACATACATCTATAGATTCAAATTAATATATCCAAATACATACATCGTTAAATACATATCTTTTAGTATAAGTATATAAATACATACATATATAAATCTATATTAATATAATTACATAAATATATATTACCAAATTTATATGAAGTCTTAATTAATGTAATTATTTATAGATATAAGTACCTGTATGAATGCATACATATGTATATATATATAAGAATATAAAATTATAATTATTTATAAGTATGTTTTAATATATGTCCGTGCACATATCAAAACATTATTATATATACATACGTACATATATATACAATCATATTCACCAATAAATACAAGTTTATTCATACATGAATTCATTTATATATATTAGTGTAATATGGGAGAATTGTAGGGAAGAACTCCAATAGGATATTCAGAAGAAAAATCTATATCGAGAGAATTGTAGGGCTAATCTCCAATGGGAGATTCAAAGGAGAAATCTCTACTAAGAGATTTGTATTTCCAATGTTGTATTTATGTTTGTACATACTATAATTATATTTATCTTTATTGGATATTTGTAGGTAAAAACTCCAATGGGTAATTCATAGGATAATTTTGAATGGGACATTTGTATGGTCAAACTCCAATAGTACATTTAGAAGAAAAAAAATCCACTTGGAGATTCATAAGGTCAATCTCTAGTGGGAGATTCATAGGATAAATCTATATTGTTAGATTTTCCAATTTCTTATGTATATTTGTATATATTCATAATTATATATTTTTTTGTACACTCATATATTTTAATATTATATTTATAAATAATTACATTAATATATATGCATGCATTCATGTGGGTATTGATATTTATATGTATGTATTTTTTTATTTATGTATTTGTATACACTTATATATATATATATATATACATATGTCTTGGTCAGAGTGGACACTCAAGAGGGGGGTGAATTGAGTTCCAATTAAAATTTCTGTTAAGAAAAGTTTTCTCTTAAAATCCCCCAATTCTAAAACAAAGTTAAACTGTAGTGAATTTATATAGATTATAAATTTTCAATTAGTTTCTAAAATATTGATTAGGTCTTAGTCAATTTAATCTCAAGATTAAATTGAATTTGGAAACTAACTTACGGGTTTACAATGAATATAAAAACTTGCTAATTTAACTATCAAAGTGACTTTAAAATAGATTTATATTTCAAAGTAACAGCATTGGAATATTAAACATATATAAATATTATACTTTAGACTTAGTCTAATATGCACAGTGGATTAAACCAAGAGGTTCAGTCTCAAGCCGAGACTTAGTCCTCTCAAACAATTTATATAAAGTTGTCCACACCCTCGATCAGGGTTAAAAATAATACAAGACTGTCCAAGCCACACAGATACCTCTACCATAGTTCTTTGTGGGAAACAAAAATAGTGACCAGGCCACACAAGGACCTCTACCACAGTAGTCGTGGGTAAACAAGAGTAAACAATTTTGGTTTGAAGATTTTGATATCCTCCAGTTCAGCACAGGAGTCAGTGTGTGTGTGTCTGATGAACAGAGTACACACACTGCTCAAAAATGTAAGAAAAATAATCACTAAGATAGAATATATCAGAGTTTAGAAAGATCTAGTGATTGGTAGTGCTGCTCTGGAATCGTTGGATTTAGCAGAGATGCTTCTGAGTCCTTCTTTGGTTTTGCTTGTTAAAAATAGAGTATCGTGATTCAGCTTGATTTCCTTCACAGGTGAGTACATTCTTTGATTTCCAGTGTTCTTCGTATGTTCTTCAGTAATGCTGGATTGCGTGCATAAGAGTTTTTTTTAGATCTTGCAAATGACCCTTTTTCAACTTTTGTGTGTGTTCATCACTCTCACATGTATATTCATGGAAGAATTCACTCTCTATTCCTTTTCACGCATCCTCTCTTTTACTGCAGCTCGATATTCCTTTTTATTCCACTAGCCCCGACAATGGGAATGATTAATTTTCCATAGGTACGAGGTATGGTCTCCTAACATGCCAACAACTAACATTAAATATCATTAATTTCTTTAAAAACATAAATTATGGCCGTTAGAATTAAATACGAATTTATAGAAGTTCAAATAGTTTTCATGACTATCGGTGATTCATGAGATCGGTGAGACATTTTGAATCTGCATCTGTTTCGGTTGCATCTGCATCGGTTTCTCAACATCAGTGTCTTAGCATCAGTGTCTTAGCATCGGTGTCTTAGAATCAGTGTCTAAGCATCGGTGTCTTAGCATTGGTGTCTTAGCATCGGTGTCTTAGCATATGTATCTTAGCATCGGTGTCTTAGTATCAGTGTCTCTTTGGACCTTCGGTAGCCATTGGTGCGACCATTCATCATCGGTGCAACAGGTCATCATCGGTGCAACCGTTCATCGTCGGTGACTCAGGAAAATTACTAACGGTGAGTCAAGACATGGAATTCTTATAAAGTGTCTGTTCAATCCAGAATACTTCCGGGTCAATGATAAACATATATTGATTATAGATAAACATTTGTAGATATTATTTAAACACATTTAGAACAATTTGAACAAAAGACTAAAAGGAAATAAATAAAAATTATATTTTTGATCATTAAAATAACCATTCAACAGATTGTTCAACAATCTACCCCTTTTTGATAATCACAAATCAATGGCATAAATGAAGAGAGAATATAGTATGACATTCATTATGCTCCCCCTATAAAAAGAATATATGCCAAAAAATAAAAAATGGTTAGAATAGAAACCAGAACATATATATAACTAAGGCATTTTCCTCTTTCAACATTTCTCCCCCTGTGTATACAAGCATGTGAAAAATAGCCAACATGGGCTCGTATGCACATTCAGTTCACCCATCAGGATACATAATTACCCTGAGTTCGCATATGCATGCATGATTCCCCTATTTTCTCTCCTTGATTTATCTCTCTCCCCCTTTGGGATTATCAAAAAAAGAGATAAATAATATAAGCAAGAAGATTCCATACTAAAAATGAGTACACATATTACAGAAAAAAGGGAATAATTCAGAAAAACAAACCCCCTATCAAAAATTTACAGGAACAACTATTCCCCGAGGTGCAAGGGAGCCTTCCCTTTAGCAGTTGGAGGAATTGATGGTCCCGAAGGTTTTGGGTAGAAGGTGGAACTAGCCATATGGAGAAAGGAGGTAGGATGACCTGAGCTGGATGAAGTATGGGTTCCAAGATCACCTGCTGCGAAGAAGGTCGTTCTGAAGGTTTTTGTTGAAAGATTGTTCTAATACTGGAAAGAGTAGGAGAAACAGACATCGGGCCGGGAACAACATCTGATGATTTCAGAGAATCAGTCGTAGGAAAAACAATGGATTTTTCTTGCACATGAAGGTAGGGATTTAGAAAATTGATGAAGTCCTGAATGACTTCTCCACCGTACTTCATGGATTTTTCAAAATCATGCTTATTTTGCATGAAATTTTCTAAAGTGGGGGTAAAATATTTTAACTGCTGAACTTGAGCTTTAAAATCTTGAGTCACTGGAGGTAGTCTCAAATTATCATATAGTACTTTAAAATGATGATTCCACTCATGCTTTGTGTAGATCTTAGAGATATAATGATCTACTTTCTCCTTAATCTCCTTTTGAGATTTTGTAGCATCAGCCGAATACAACTGTACAATTTTATGCACATTATCACTATGATCTTTCATTTTCTTAAAAGAATGTAAATATAAAATCATACCAATAGCTGTCAGCTCTTCTCTAACAACATATCTTAAGGTATCTAATTCACGACCAGTGATCTTGGTCACCTTGGAATTGCCAGCCTGAGCAATAACCTGAGTAATCTCAGCTTTTAACTTCCTCAAATCTGCTTTCTTCAAATGTTCTATCAGATTTCTTAAAACTTCCATCATACCAGAGATGGTTGTTCTGAACTCACCTAACAGATAAACAATATTGTTGCCTAACTTCGTAAGTGTTTGATTCAAACAGGTAATATGTCTGCCAATCGATTCACTGTAATTGCACAGGTCTGGTTTGATAAGGCTTTCCACTCTTTGAGCCAAATCATCCATAGCATCATCATATAGAGTCAAAGGAGTAGGAGTAGAAATATGAGATAACTCACTTTTCACAGTCTCCCTAATAGCTTTAATCAATTTAACCTTGAATTTATCAAAATTTTACTGAGCAACTATCGGATCAGGTCTACCTTGAGACACTGAAGGATCAGGTCTGACATCTGTTATTTGAAAAAAACTTGGCAAAAAATTGGGCCTTAATAGAATCTCTTATGCCTTCAAGATCCAATTATACACCTTCCTCTTCCTCTGGGTAGTCTAATGCCAGAACATCAAGACCTGGATGCTCTTCCCATGCGGCTTTGCATGAAGGGTACATAGGTTTTAAAAACTGAGCTCGTCCAGAATTTTCAGGAAGGACTTCTCCATCCTCATCACTCTCCAACACTTCTGTCCTCTTAGCCTCAGGGACATTTTCTTGCTCAATAGGTGGGGATTGAGGATCTTCTTGGATCACATTTGGACCTTCAATAGGTTGAGCATTAACATCATCATCATCACCATCATCACCATTACTTTCACTGTCACCACTACCACCATCACCATCAGCATAACCCTCATCACCATCATCATCATCATCATCATCATCGTTAACTGATCTCTCACTTGAACTATTTGTACTTCCGGATAAATACTCCTCAGAAGTTGATTCACTAGTCTCACCTTCTTCATCATCATCTAAAAGCGGTTCAATTTCTGTTAAATTTAGAGGAGGACTTGCTGAACCAAATTCCATCCTTCTTCTATTTGGGATAACAGTATCAGGATCACTCCTTTAATCAGGAGATGATTCAGCCTCTTCTTCAGCATTTAGATTCTCATAATCTTCTTCTTCTTCTTCTGTTCCTTTCTTACTAGATTCACCAGTTTCTTTAGGAACAACCACTTCCTCTTCTTCATCCGAATAGATCACTTCCTCACTAGGTTTTAAGCTAGGATCTCTTACTTTCCTTGGTCTCCTTGGATGATCAGTAGGATTGAAGGACTCATATAACTTTTCTTCACCAGCAACCCAAGATTTATTCCATGGTTTCCAATTGATTTTCATCCTCTTACAAATAACTTTTTTGAAACAAAATATAACCGATGAGATACACTCATCTCTATCATCCACACAACCTAATAATTTCAGCATGGAATAAATCTATTTAGAATAAAACAAATTAGTAGCTTTCTTTGAAGGTTTTATTATCTCAACAATATGCCTGGAAAAATATCTACATAGATTGATCTTTTTACCATTCAGCAAAATAAATAGCACAAAAACATCTTGACACTTTACTGCAGCAAAATCACCATTTCTCAGACATACTTGATGTTGATTAAATTTGAACAGGATTCGGTTCTCACCATCCAACTCAGTAGCAATTATCCTTCATGATTCAGACCTCCCAGTCAAAAACACCAAGGCTAGATCGTAAGAAAAGTAGTCAGTAGTGGGAGGAATATTACCAGAATAGTCCTCGTATATTCCATTGTGAGGTAATCATAGACATTCAACCCATTGTTTTGATGAAAACATAATATTTTTCCCTATTACTATAGAAGACAATCTCGAAGCCTCTACTCCGCCCAAATCTATATCCAGGTTCAAATAGAACTTGTGCACCATATTTGGGTAAAAGACTCTATCATTATTATATAACCACTCCTTCTAGCCTTTAGTTTCCAACACTTTAAAGAGAATGGACTTTCTAGATAAAACACATTCCGAACAAATTTACTTTTTAGCTATAACTTCTCATTTTTCCAGATCTGGGTTCACAGGCCTCTACGTCGTACTGATCGACTCACCTCGAGCACACTTGACAGGTGAAGTTCCTTCAGATTCCTTGCTCTGTTTTTTTTTTTGCTTGGCCATTTTGAGGTGTGAGACAATCGAGAGGCATGGAAAGATTTAAAAGGCTCAGGTTATAGAGAATAGAAGAGAGGGTTAGGTGGGAAATGGATGGTCAACGGTCTTTAGAGAATGGAATAGCCATGTGTCATTATTTTTATCATTTAGGGTTACAAATAATAAAGTATTGATTAATTAAAAAATTGTCATTTTAAACAGACAATAATAATTTTAAAAAATAGTACGACCCAATTGGTAGCACTAATCGACTTGACAGATTGGTTTGACAGATCGGTTTGACAGATTGGTTTGACAGATTGGTTTGACAGATAGGTTTGAAAGATCGGTTAGACGGATCGGTTAGACAGATCAGTTCGACAGATCGGTTCGACAGATTGGTTTGACAGATCGGTTTGACAGATCGGTTCGACAGATCGAGATCGGTTTGACAGGTCGGTTTGACAGGTTGTTTTGACAGGTCGGTTTGACAGATCGGTTTGACAGATCAGTTTCACAGATCTGTCATACCTAACTCTTTTTTAATCAAGTTTATCCTTTCAAAATTTAAGGGCTTGGTGAAAATGTCGGCTAATTTATGTTCAGTACCTATAAACTCAAGTGTCATAACACCTTTTTGGTAGTGATCTCTCAAAAAGTGATGTCTGACATCAATGTGTTTGGTTCTAGAGTGAGACATAGGGTTCTTTGAAATGTTAATTGAACTAGTGTTATCACAGTTAATTGAAATATGTTTAAAATCATATCCATAGTACAAAATAGTGTGTTTCATCCACAGAATTTGTGCACAATAACTACCAGCATCAATGTATTCTGTTTCAGTAGTAGATAATGCAACAAAGCTTTGTTTCTTACTACACAAAGATACTACAGATTTTCCCAATAAATGAAATGTTCAAGATGTGCTCTTCCTATCTAACTTGCAACCATCAAAGTCAGCATCTGAATAACTGATTAGCTCAAAATATTGTCTTTTTTGATAAAACAAGCCTAACTTTACAGTGTGTTTAAGTTACTTAAAAATTATTTTGACAGCAATTAAATGAGATTCTTTCGGGTTAGCTTGAAATATTGCACACATAAACACACTAAACATAATATCTAGTCGACTAGCAGTAAGGTAATGTAGGATTCCAATCATACCTCTGTAATTGGTTTGATCCACTGGTTTCCCAGTTTTATATTCATCCAATTTACTGACTGTACTCATAGAAGTATCAATTTCCTTAATACTTTCCAAACCAAAAAGTTTTAGAATTTCCTTTGTGTATTTACTTTGATTAAAAATAATACCATTTTCATTTTGAAAAAACATGAAATTCAAGAAAATATTTAAGTTCTCCCATTAAACTAATTTCAAATTCATTTTGCATACTTGTTGAAAATTCACTACATAAAGAAAGATTAGATGATCCAAAAATAATATAATCAACATATATTTGAACTATTAAAACATCTTTAGAAATTCTTTTAATAAAAAGAGATGGATCTGCAATCCCTTTAGTAAAACTTTTTGACATAAGAAAATTACTAAGCCTATCATACCAAGCTCTTGGAGCTTGTTTTAAGCCATATAATGCTTTAGAAAGTTTAAAAACTCAATTTCGAAAGTGAGGATTAGTAAATCCATGTGGTTGTTCAACAAAAACATATTCAACAATAAAACCATTTAGAAAAGCACTTTTGACATCCATTTGATATAACTTGAAATTCAGATGAGCAGCATATGCAAGTAAGATCCTAATGGCTTCTAATCTGGATACAGGTGAAAAGGTCTCCTCATAGTCTATACCATCTTCTTGACTATATCCTTGTGCAAGTAATCTAGTGTTGTTTTTAACTATGTTTCCAGACTCATCAACTTTGTTTCTAAAAACCCATTTTGTGCCTATTATTAAAGTGTCCTTAGGTCTGTCAACTAATTCCCAGACTTTGTTTCTTTCAAATTTATTTAACTCTTCCTACATAGCCATTACCAAAAATTCATCATTGATAGCATCATTGGCATTTTTAGGTTCTATCTATGAAAGAAAGGCTTGATGTTCAACCAGGTTTCTTAGAGAAGCTCTAGTCTGTGTCCCTCTATCCAGATTACCAACAACAACATCCAAATGATGATTCTTTAGAATCCTTATTGACCTATTAAAGGTAGGACTAGAAATTTCAGGTTCTTCTATAGGTTTGGGTTCATCAGAAGCAGATTCTATAATACGTCCAGAACTGGATGTTTTTATAGTAGGTTCTTTAGATTTGTCATTAAGATCCAGAATAGATAAATCTTCTTCAATATTTTCAAGAGAGTTTTTAAGCTCATGTGGATCAGTTTCATCAAACATGATGTGAACAGATTCTTCCACACATTTGGTTCATTTATTAAAAACTCTATAGTCTTTTATAGTTAAATAATACCCAAGAAAGATTCCCTCATCACTTTTAGAAGCAAACTTGTCCAGATTGTCCTTTGTATTGAGAATAAAAACATTGCATCCAAAGACTCTGAAGTAACTAACTTTAGGTTTTCTATTATTCCACAACTCATATGTGGTCTTCTTAAGAACATGTCTAATTGAGACACTATTAATGATATAGAAATATATATTCACAGCTTCCGCCCAAAAGTAAATAGGTAGGTCATACTCATTAAGCATGGTTCTGGATATTTCTTGAAGGGTTATATTTCTTCTTTCTATTACACCATTCTGTTGAGGTGTTCTATGAGAAAAAAAGTTGTGACTATAGCCATTGTGTGAGCAATAAGATTCAAAGTCTTGATTTTCAAACTCACAACCATGATCACTTCTTGTAGTTTTAATCTTAAGTCCACTAAGGTTTTCTACAGATTTGGAATATTTAATAAAGTAAGAACAAGATTCACTTTTGTGATCTAAGAATTATACCCAAGTATATATAGAAAAGTCATCTTCTTAAACATAGACATAGTGCTTCCCATTTAAACTATAAACTCTAGAAGGTCCAAACAAATCCATGTGAACCAACTCAAGAGGTTGAGAAGTTGAAACTTTTTTCTTTGATTTAAAAGAAACCTTATATTGGTTTCCCTTTTGACAGGGATTACAAACATTGTCATTTGGGAATTTAAGTTTAGGTAGGTATCTAACCAAGTTCTTCCTAGTTAATTTTCTATGTGAATGGAAGTTGCAGTGTTCTAATCTTCTGTCCAAAGCCAAGACTCTTTCTGAAAAGCATTTAGGCAAGTAACATTTTGCGTAGATAAATAATTTAAATCAAATACATAAACATTTTCATTTATTAATGTAGAAAAGAGTAAAACATTTTTAGAATTAAAAACATTACAAGAATCATTTTCAAATTTGACATTAAAACCATCATCACACAATTGTCAAATACTAAACAGATTATATTTCAGTCCATCAACAAATAAAACTTTGGAAATTAAAACTGAATCAGTGTTACCAATTTTTCCTAGGCCGATGATTTTTCCTTTAGAATTCTCACCAAAGGTGACATGGCCTCCATAAATATTGATTAAGCTCTTGAAGAATGAATAATAATCAGACATGTGTCTCGAATATCCACTGTCCAAGTACTATACCTTTTTGTGAGAACTCCTCAAACAGGTTTCCCACAAAACAGATTTAGATGGAAAATGACTTTGGTGCCCAGATCTTCTTGGGTCCAGACAGGTTAGCAATCAAAGATTTTGATACCCACATTTGTCTTATGGGTTTGATACAAATTACAGAATCAAAAGATTTTGAATGATAAACATTATTTGATCTATATCTATGTGAATCACTAGTTGAAGCATATGAATGTCCAGAACTAGAACTACTATATTCTATCCAGATTTAGGAATAAATATACTCTTATTAATCTGTCTCTGTCCAGGTTTGTAGACTATTCCAGTAGTGTATTTAGGTTCCACTTTCTTTCCTAGCATTTGAGTTAGTGTATCCTTTCCATTTGTAAACTTCTCTAAGTATTTTATAAGTTTCTCATTAGACATTTTCAATTCAGTGTTTTCCTTTAACAGTTGAACATTTTTTCCTTTTTCAATAGTAAGTTCAATTTTAACAGTAGTAGTGAGAGCATGTTGTTTCTTAAATGATTTTTATTTATCATTAAGTTCATTGCATGTCTCTTCCAGCATATTATAGTATTCAAATAATTCCTCACTAGTCATGTTTTCAGAATAAGAATCAGAATCTGCATCATCTCTAGAATAATAAGAATTTAAAACAAGAGTATCTAAGGATACCTCAGATGTGTTGGTCATGAAACACATGTTGGCATGATTTCTTTCAGAATTAGACATTTCAGATTCACTTGTGCTGTCTTCAGAAAGACTTCAGGTAGCCTTCATATCTTTCTTTTACATACTGTCTTTGTAATCATATTTCTTATTGAATTTTATTTTTGGTCTGTCTGCTTTAATGTGTCCTTTTCTTTTTCACTCGTAGCAAACAACTTCATCACTTCTATCTGGCTTTTTCCAGTCCTTCTTCCAATTTCCCTTATTTTCATACTTTCCTTTGTAATTTGATTTTCTGAAAAAATTATTCTTCTTATAAAATTTCTTAAAGCATCTGGCTATCTGAGCCATTTCAACATCACTATCAGAGTCTGAACTTTCACTTGTTGAACTGTCAGTTTGTATTTGAGCTTTTTCGTTGTCCTTGCTCTTTGAAGTATTAGTCTTGAAAGCAACTGATTTCAGTTTTTAGTTCATCATCTTCCTCTTTATTCACCTTGAGTTCTTCCTCATACATCATTAGTTTTCCAATAAGTTCTTTGACAGGCAGAGCTCCAATGTCACATGATTCCATGATTGAAACAGATGTTCCTCTCCATCGGTCTGGTAGAAATCTCAAGATTCTCATGATTTTTTCCTTTGCTGGAACAACCTTACAAAGTGAATTCATTGTATTTACTATCTCATTGAACCTGATATACATATCAGAAATGGGTTCATCAGTTTTCATTTTAAAATTATCATATTTAATAGTATAAGTATTCAATCTCTTTTCATTAACATTAGTTGTTCCTTCATGAGAAAAACCTAAAGTATCCCAAATTTCATAAAAAGTTTTTCAAGAAGATATTTTGTTAAATTCCTCATCTCCTAAAGCACAGTACAGGGAATTCATAGCTTTACAATTATTATTGTCAGCAGTATTTGTAGATTTGTCCCAATTTGTTATTTCAGTTTCTGGAATTTTATATTGAGACTCTATAGTAGTCCAAATATCAAAACCCATACTCTCAAAATTAATTTTCATTTTCAATTTGCACCGAGCATAGTTTGTACCATTAAAGAAAGAT
Source organism: Viscum album (assembly GCA_963277665.1). Taxonomy (NCBI): domain Eukaryota; kingdom Viridiplantae; phylum Streptophyta; class Magnoliopsida; order Santalales; family Viscaceae; genus Viscum; species Viscum album. Next base: position 1,887,985,754 of record OY728165.1, on the reverse strand, counting down.
GGCATGTTAGTAGCAGAACCCTCTAGTCTATTATCCATAACTAGATTTTAGAAAATAAATTTAAAGAGATAAAATTTGTAACTAACATAAATTTAAGATCTTTGAAGATGAAACTAAAATCACATTTGAGAAATAGAGTATTTCAAAAATCCTTTAACGAAAACACTTCCTATGATACCAAATGTTGGTCAGAGTGGACACTCAAGAGGGGGGGGGGGTAAATTGAGTTCCAATTAAAATTTCTGTTAAAAAAGGATTCTCTTAAAATCCCCCAATTTAAAAACAATGTTAAACTGTAGTGGATTTATATAGATTATAAATTTTTAATTAGTTTCTCAAAGATTGATTAGGTCTCAGTCAATTTAATCTCAAGATTAAATTGAATTTTGAAACTAACTTACTGGTTTACAATGAATATAAACACTTGTTAATTTAACTATCAAAGTAACTTTAAAATAGATTTATATTTCAAAGTAACATCAGCGGAATATGAAACATATATAAATAGTATAATTTAGACTTAGTCTAATATGCACAGTGGATTAAACCAAGAGGTTCAGACTCAAGCCGAGACTTAGTTCTCTCAAACAATTTATATGAAGTTGATCCACAGCCTGGATTGGGGTTAACAATAGTACAAGACTGTTCAGGCCACACAGGGACCTCTACCACAGTTATTTGTGGGAAACAAAAACAGTGACCAGGCCACACAAGGACTCTACCATAGTATTCATGGGTAAACAAGAGTAAAAAATTTTGGTTTGAGGATTTTGATATCCTCCAGTTCAGAAAAAGAGTGAGTGCGTGTGTGTATGATGAATGGAGTACACACACTGCTCAAAAGAGTGAGTAAAATAATCACTAAGAGAGAATGCATCAGAGTGTAGAAAGCTCTAGTGATTGGTAGTGCAGCTATGGACTCATTGGATTTAGCATAGATGCTTCTGAGTCCTTATGTGGTTTTGCTTGTTAAAAACAGATTATCGTGGTTCATCTTGATGTCCTTCAAAAGCGAGTGTGTTCTCTGATTTCCAGTGTTCTTTGTATGTTCTTCAGTAGTGCTGGATTGCGTGCATAAGAGTTTTCATTAGATCGTGAAAATTCCCCTTTTTAAACTTTTTCGTGTGTTCTTCAGTCTCACATGTATATTCACGGAAGAATTCTCTATCTATGCCTTTTCACACATCCTCTCCTTTACTACAGCTCTATCTTCCTTTTTATTCCGCGAGCTCCGACAATGGGAATGATTACCTTTCCCTAGGTACGGGGTACGGTCTCCTGACATGGCAACATCTAACATTAAATATCATTAATTGCATTAAAAACATGAATTATGGCCATTAGAATTAAATATGAATTTATAGAATTTCAAACAGTTTTCATGACTATCGGTGAGTCATGAGATCGGTGAGACATTTTGAATCTGCATTAGTTTCGGTTGCATCAGCATCGGTGTCTCAACATCAGTGTCTTATCATCGGTGTCTTAGTATCGGTGTCTTAGCATCAGTGTCTTAGAATCAGTGTCTTATCATTGATGTCTTAGCATCAGTGTCTTAGCATTGGTATCTTAGCATCTATGTCTTAGTATCGGTGTCTCTTTGTACCTTTGGTAGCCATCAGTGTGACCATTCATCATCGATGCGACAGGTCATCTTCGGTGCAACCGTTTATCATCAGTGACTCAGGAAAATGACTAACGGTGAGTCAAGACATGGAATTCTTACAAAGTGTCTATTCAATCCATAATACTTCCAGGTCTACCATAAACATACATTGAACATAGATAAACATTTTTAGATAGCATTTAAACACATTTAGAACAATTTGAACAAAATACTAAAAGGAAATAAATAAAACTAAGATTTGTGATTATTAAAATAACCATTCCACAGAGAGTTCAACAATATGCATGTATATAATATTATGAATATACTTATATATATTTTTAAATAATTACATTAATATATATGCATGCAGGCATGTATGTATATACTGATATTAATTTGAATGTATGATTGTATCTATATGTATGTATGTATGTGTGATAATATTTAGATTCATGTGTGTGCATGCATTAAAATATACCTACAAATATTTCCACCTTTATATACCTATATGTGTGTGTGTTAACATATGCATGCATGCACTTATATCTGTAAGTAATTACATTAATTATATTTATATATATATTTTCCATAATATATTTTTATGCACTTATATTAATATATATTTATTCATATTTATACGTATATAATTTTTTATAATGTGAAATAACTGAAATAATATATATATATATATATACTTATATATATTTACATCGTGTGTATGTAATTATGTAAGAATACATTATATATATACATATTCATTTATTTATATATATGTGTGTTTAAATGATCAGTAATTTTGAGATATATTTATTGAGGTGTTGGTATAAAAATTTAATTATCACATAAAGTCTATAAAAAAATTAAAAATTTTATACAAAAAAAAATTATGTTTTAGGCATAATTATATATATGTTTATCTACATATATACATATATTCATGTGAAATATGTATGTAAGTGTGTATATATTTCTATTTATATATACTTGAAAAATATTATACTTGTAAATACGTTTATATTTTCATGGGTGGATGCCTATACATACATATAGTTTCCCAAACTTTACATACATATAAATACAACAAAATACATACATACATATATGAATATATATTAATTTAATTATTTACAAACATATATAAACATTAATATGTATAAAATAGGTATAAACATATATCTGTACAAACTTATTTCTCATCATCCATCAATGAGAGTAGTGGTCCTCAGTTTTCCTTAGTTTTGGTGTCTTTCTACCGAAAGGGATGCATTCACATATGACCATTAGGAATACCTTCTTCTCCTCAACCCCTTCATATTATGTCTTGTAGAATGGTTAATGATCTGGTATCACAATGGAATAAATTCTCATTAATAAAAAATTAAAAATAAAAATTTAATAGCTCATAAGTGCATTGATGTGATCATATTGAAAAGAACGGATCAATATATCTTGGGTAAACATCATACCCATCATCTGTTGAAAATGAATGAATTTAATAATAAAATCCAATATGTTTAGATATTGGAATATGGCATGATAATATGGGATATTATGATGGGTATTTTGATTATTGATTTTTTTAATGTGGCTGATAAACAGAAGGGGATTCAGGGTAGACCATGGTCCTTTGACAATCATCTAATCCTATTATATGATTTTTAAAAATAAGCGGATATTTCTAATGTCACCATTGATAATACCCCCTTCTGGATTCATTTAATTGGGATCCCTTTTTATAAAAGGTCTGAAGAAGTTCTGAAGGACATTGGTAACCAGATTAGAGAATTTATTGATTGGGATCTTTATTATCCTATTCATTGGGGTCCTTTTGTCCTTCTAAGGCTGATGGTGGATATAACACAGTCATTTATGTGAGGAATGTTGCTTAATATTTACAAATCAAAATTACAGATTTCTTTTAAATCTGTGAATCTTCCTACCTTTTTATTTTTCTACGGATGTCTGGTTCATATGCAAAAGTATTATGCCTTTAAAGTGGGAAATAGGGAATGAAATTTTGTTTTGAAATATGCGTCCTGGTTGAGGTCCAAAAAACAAATCCATATACATTATTCTAAAGTCATAGAAAGTAAATTATAGAGATAAACTATCAAAATATTTTACCTCTCAATATTATTCTATCAAGGATAAAGTTATAATGTTGGGTATGCCACATTTTTTAGAGCCTTTCACTCTTGTACGGTCAAAGGTTTTATAAAAGAAAGATTCATAATCCATGTTTGGTGGCATGGGGAATACACATGAAGATCAGGGAAATTATTCTATGGTGAGGGTCTCACATCCTATATATCCTCATGCAGCCATTGAGTGAAATTATTTATTCCTCTAGTTCTAAATAGATCTTCTCTGGCCCACCTATTTTGATTCCCTCCCCATGTAATAATGTATATGTACAACCCCCTTAGTTAGATTGGAATCTACCTATGTCTGTGATGGTTGGACCAATTAAACAATGTATTTTGAGAAGGATAGGCATAGTGGATGACAACATTTTTTCATCTATTTCAAAACCTTGCATCTTTAAGATAAGTATCAAGGGACCAAAATTTAATTAACATTACTCTAAAATATGTAAAGTGGATGGATATGGATAATATCTAGAATACCTAGAGTCAGAGGCTAGAGTGAACCAACCCTGCCTATATCAATGAAAATCTTAAGTTGGAACTATTTTGGACTTGGAAACCCATGCACAGTTAGAATTCACCAGCATTGGAGTGCTAATAGTGTCCCCGACATGGTTTTCCTAGCCGACTTCATGTTGGATTTCAATAGAATGTATGCCATCATGAATAATGTGGGATTTCATTGGTGTCATAATGTTTCATAAAAAGGCCACATTAGTTGCCTTTTCCTACATAGTAATGAGGACTTGGACATCATGGTTATGATGTATTCTTTTAGTCGTATTGAATCATTTATTCATCAGCCTGATGCTCCTACATTGGTGATTTTGGATTTCTATGGGTGGACTACTCAAAATGATAAATGGAGATCTTGGGAACTAAAAAGGTCTACATGGTAGAGACTTTATAGGCCTCTTCTTGTCGATGGGATTTCAATGAAATCATGTTTCATCATGATATGAGAGAGAGATCTACCATGCCTTGTATCATGATGTTGTACTTCATAATGGCTTCCTAGGTTGTGGAGATCTCTGACCTGGGCTTTTTAAGAAACCTATTTACATGATTCCATTTGAAATCTAAAAAACCTCATATTGGGGAATAGTTGGATAGGTTCCTAGATTCAATCCAATGAGTCAATATCTTTAACAGTTTTTAGGTGTCTCACCTATCTCTTGCCATGTCAGATCACCCATCCCCTTATCCTCGTCAATTTTTTCCTCAATGGAAGAAGAGCTATTCAATATAGTATCTTTATGTTTGAATGATTTTGGTTTATGGAGGTTGAATGTTAATTGGTTATTCATTATATATAGATGATGAGAGATCCCAATATTAAGAAGAATATTTTCCAGGTGGCCTCTATGTTAAATCTTTATAGTAATAAAAAATTCCTCTATCTAGATTTTTAGTGCTATTCTATCAAAAAAGGGTTGTATCAGCATTGTTATCACCCTCATAATATGTGGTTTAGTCTTGAATCTCGACTCTTGTTGATGATTTTGATATTTTTCTCAGAATAAAAATATTTTCTTCCATACTCAAAGGAAATGTCCATGTTAAAGAAAGAAACTCCAATACTCATTAATTATATGAAAAGGCATCTTTAATACATCATAAGAACCTTACATCATACCCTATTTCTTTGGATGTATATTTTGTTTCAAGTGAATAGGAAATCTATAAATTGATCTTTCATTTCTTCCAATAGCATTACAAGGATGGGGAGTCATCCATTCCTTTATATATTTCATCATGAATTCCCCCTTTGGTTATATACATGATGAATTTCTAGATTATTCTTGAAAATTTAGATGCTGAATTTCCTTCAACCCTCATACAATTTCACTCTACCAAGGCCTTGGGTCTCGATGGTTTCTATGCATTATTCTTCCTGAATTATTTTCACGTTTTCAATCATGACATATCATACCTCATGAATGATCTATGGTTGGGTAAAACTAAATTTCATTATATTAATGAAACTCTTATTAACCTCATTATGAATATAAAAAAATCTTATTTGGTTTCATAATTTAGGCCCATGACTTTATGAAATGTTATGTATAATTTCTTTTCAAATATATCAGTTAACCACCTACAAATTTGGTTTCCCTACATTATTTTGAGAATCAAAGTTCCTTTGTACAAAAGAGACTAATTCTTGATAACTGTATTGTTTCCCATGAAATATTTCAATATATGAAAACATTACCTATATCTAAAAGGGGTGTTATGGCATGGAAACCTGATATAACAAAAGCATATGATATGGTGCAATGGTTTTTTCTCAAGTTTGTGATGAAGAATATGGGTTTTTGTTCCAATTAAATTAATTATGTTAGGAAATGTTTTTATAAATTTTCAATTGGGATTCAGAACTATTTAATCATTTCTTAGAGAATTACCCCCTCCAAGGGTTTCCATCAGTGGGATTCTCTCTCTCCCTTCAATTTTATTTTGGTTACTGACATGTTCTCTAATATTATTTATGTTGTAGAAAGTGAAAACCTTTTTCAGGGTGCAAAATATTTCCATCAAGGTCCTCCTATTTATCATCTTTTATTTGATAACAAAAGATTAATTTTTTTGAGGGCCACCTTGGATGAATGAAAATCTATTTTTCACCTTATCCTAAATTTTGAGATGTCTTCTGGGTTGTTGGTAAATATCTATAAATTGAAAATTTATTTTAGCTCGATTGTACCATCAATCAGGATGGATGAAATTCTATAAGTCATGTAGAATCTAGGTTGTTGATAAGAATCAAAAATATCATCGGTGTAGAGACCCAAATCTTGACGTACATGGAAATTACATTACTTTAGCGGAATACTTAATACATAACAAAAACAGACACACAAGGACCATAATAGTTTAGTGTCTTTAGAAACTTGGAACGTAATCTTCTAATCGTGGTGAAAGATCTTCAACATCTCCCATAAAGATCTTCCCTTTTTTTCTTTCCTAAAACTTTTCTTTATATCCTGGGGAAAAGAAAACATAAAAAGGGTGAGCTCAAATGCTCAGTAAGGGTAATCATGGATAAAATAGAACATACCATATACATTTTAACTTAAAAACATGAACATAATGTTTAGACATCAAAAGCATGAGAAATGACACAAAACATGGAAGTACATAAGGCATATAACATAAAGAAACATTAAGAATTATAAAATAGCATGGGAATAAAACATGTAGTTGTGGAAACCATTAAGCACATGATTTTATTTCCATAGTATCCAAGGCATTGCTTCCAAGACCATCTTAGTGGACAAAGTCCCTTTCTGAATCGAGTTCATTCCTCATTCCAGTCTTGTATTACTAAACTGGTTTAACTTGCTGCTCCAGCCATCTCTATCTAATGAGATATAAATCTATACCCAATGAGTTGGAGGGAGATATAGGTCCCACCCATCTCATAATGAAATCATTCTTACTTTTGCCACAAAATAAACATTCATCATTCATAGTAACCCAATAAATAAAATGGGTTTCATAAACATCATCCCATAATCACATAATCCATATAAAAGAAATGGATATAATTTCATAATAAGAAAATTGAAACCATGTAAATTATAGAGACTCTATACTTGAAACATACACATATGAAATAATGTCATCTTACATTGAAAAAAGTTTTGATAAAACACTTGAAATGAATTTTTGAGGAAAATATCCTTTCTTCTTCAAAATCAATTTTTTTTCACAAAACATCATGCTATTTTAAAAGAAGGAGATTTTTTTGAAAATATTCATGAAATATTTTTAGGAAGAATCATGAAAATAAGTCTTTATAAAACTGTAAAAATATGTTCGTGCCGTATAAGTTTAAAAAACATTCTTCTCCTACTTTTGTCGGAAAAGTCAAAAAGTTCCTCGTACGAAAAACAACAAAATATTCCTTTCATATATTTTACTAAAAACTCACCGAAGGGTAAAATTGGATTTCAACAATTGTAGGTGTATGGAAATAAAATTAAATATTGAGAAAACATGGATGTGGATGATAAAATACACCCCAGTAAATACCAAAGTATAAACAATCTCGGATAAAAATGAGATTGTGATATTTCCCTTACCTTAGGTCTGATTTGCTTCGTAAGTGTCCGAAGCTCCTGTATAATGATTTAAACAATGTCATTGACTTATTACAGAATCATACTCATTGTTATTATATCACATATGGTTCACTTATGACTTTATTTTACCCGTTCTTTTGTAAATTCCATGTTAAAGAGTGTTTTGGGTAAAATCGTTTCATTTGTCGTCCGTGTATTGATTTGTAATTACTCATATGATTACTTAGATCATGATTACTTAATTCCAGAATATAAAACATGATTTATATATAATATATATTTAGAATATACATATATATAATAGATCAATAAATGGAAAGAAATACACCGTTCATGGAGACGGTAGGCCGTACGTACGCATGAATGCTGTTTTCATTTCCTTATTGAGTTGAATGGAATTAAGTAGATGAAATAAATATATTCACACATAAATCCAGTATCATTATTATGTCATATATTTCATGATTACTTATTATATATACCTTATAATCATTCATGAATGGTTAACCTGGAGAATGAATCTCATCACGTCGTGGAGACGGTAGTCCGTACGTACGCACGCGCGCTGATTTCATTTTCTGTAGAATGGATAGATGGTGAAATATGGTTGTTTCATACTTATAATAAAATATCATAATATGAGTGATACTAATGTTATTACTTCATAATGAAACAACCAAAGAAGAAGAAGTGGAAGAAGAAATAAAGTTAAAAGAATCGGTAACAGACATTACCTCTTCTTTGAAGCGCCTCTTTGAGTCCTCCTGTTAGGGAACTAAAATTGGTCTTTGAAGAAGACCAGTACCTCTGGGGTGTTTCTAGGGAAGTGTAGAAGAAAATATGACAGGGTTTGGCCGAGATTGAAGGCTCAAAGTGGTGTGAGGAAGAGAGGGAGGATGTGCCCTTTTATAAGGGAGGAGAGGGGCATCTTTGGAAAACTAAACATATTATTTTATTATAAAGCCAAATTCGCTTTTTAATAGCTCAAAATTGATTTATTTCGAATCTAAGGTGGGGATGGGTCGAAAGCCTCTCATACAATAGAATTTAGACAAGTTTAGGTTCCAATATTAACCTTATCATTTATATTTAACATTAAGTTAAATAATTTTACTTTTACTATGTCTTCTTGTGTTCTTATACAATAAGGTTAATAAACATACTATAAGAAGCCAAAAGAACCCCAAGTTGTTTATTATTAATATATATAACATTATCTAAGTCATCTGGCCGAACCTTAGATTTTTATGAATAAAATAACAATTAATAATATAATATTTGTTTTAACAACTATTTTATGTCAATTTTGACACTATTTAGTAATTGATTTTTGTGAAAATCATAACAGAATGATTAGTTCTAAAAACGTTAATTAAATCAATAATAACATGTCATATTACCCTATAAAATTAGTTTAATTCATAAAAATTCTCAAATTACATTTATTTTGGTATTTATAACATCAATTATGTCAATATTTCATTAAGAAGATAATTACTGCATCATCTTTGTGTCATAAATAAATTAACTTTTTTAATGTCTTAAAATTAAAAATAAAATATTATTATGTAGTAAATTTATTTAGCTTTCTAATGAATATTTATAGTCGAATTTATCTTATTTATAACCCTATATTAAAAATTATTTAGTTATTAAACATTGATTTTAACTATTTTAACCCTTCTATAAATAAATTAATAATAAATGTCCTAATCTAATCCAAGTGGGCCTAAATGGTCATATTTTATTCCTAAGGTTGTTTTTGTTAGAATTACACTTATCCAATAGAATTAGGACATGTGTTAGGGTAATAATAATATCATTTTTACCATTAATTACCCTATTTACTTTTAACCGTGGTAAAAAAAGTAAAAAGTTACTATTCACTAAAAATTATTTTCATCTCATTGAACCACATTTTACTTACTGAAATCAACCGTGTCTCTCTGATTTTTTAAATTCCACTCACAGAAGTGGTAAAATTAAGTTTTATGAAAAATTCATTTTTTTTCTACCACTTAGTGGTTTCACTATTCATCAAAAAATGAAAGTTTCCAGAAAAATACCAAAAATTAGGCCTAAGATATATTTGATATTATGATATAAAAAATGATTTCTATTTTACCAAATTAAAAACATATCAGTTTCATTAATTTATTTAAAAATTAATTCCAGTCGTCAAAACAAATAGCGTGTTCTTAAGAGATAATAATTATCAAAAGATTGACACTTTTTTATGTCTGGTTTAAATGTGAAATTACATCCAATGACCAACATTGTATTAAATTGTAAAAATATATTCTAAATATACTTTAAAACCACTCAAATTAATAATTTATCACTATTAATTATTTCGATTAAAAAGGATGTTTTTAATAAAAATTTAGTAATTTTCACTATTCATCAAAAAATGAAAGTTATCCGAAAAGTACCAAAATTTCACCCTAAGCTAATTTCGATATTCCGAATCCAAAAATGAAGTCCATTTTGAAAAATAAAATTTACAAAATTTCAAAAATTGGTTATTACTATTCATAACGGTTAGTTTTAATAATATTTTAATAGCATATTGTTGTTTAGTTAAACTCAGTATTGCGTACTACACACGCTATCGAGGAAGGTCGTGATTGCGTGTAATACTAGGCAAGTCAAAGATGCGTGTTGTGCAAGATCCTTTTGGTGTAGCGTACAACACAAGACATTAATGAAATTAAAAAGAATATTTTTCATAAAATATCGGGGTGTTGCATTCTACCCCCCTTAAAATGAATTTCGCCCTCGAAATTCGTCGGGGTTATAAATGGTTTACTACTTGAAAGTTTCTTTAATAGAAACCCACATCGTAAAAAGAAATACCAAAACCAATATTTAAAAACAAACGTATGAAATGTTATAGTTACCAAATAAACTAATCATTGGGTTTCCACATAGGTGAAAATATGGATATGGAAGAGAAACCTAACCATCATGTTTTGATGGAGAGTGGTAGAGAACATGGCTATGGAAAATCCAGAAATCACAAAGCCATAAATTTGTGACGATCTAAGGTACAATATGATTCAACAGATATAAGAGCACTAGGACAACATTTTTGGTTTTCAAGATCATTTCCCCTAAAGTTGATGAAATTGGAATTAGAAGAAATACTTTCGTGATTTTGGTGTAGTCTCACCGTTAGTAGTTCTTTGGAAAATTTCCACTTCATCTCTTAAAGAAATAAAATTGAATTTGTCATTCGTGATGTGTTAGCAGATCATGTGATAGAATGAGGGGTCATTCCATCCGTCTCAAACAAAAGGTTAGAAAAGTTATCAAAAAATACGTAAGTCCATCTATAGTGAGATTAATCATATATGGTTCCTAAAATGGACTTATACTTCATATATTATACTGATTAATATAATAAAACTAGTTTCTACTAAACAAAGACTTCTTGTAGGCCAGTGGTAGGCGATAAAGGCAAGTCACACTTTGGTTGTGGGTTCGATTCCCACAGCCTTGTCCGACGCGAGGGGTTTTCGCCCGTCCTACAGGTCGTCCTTTTTCTAAAACTACATTACTATAACATCCCAAAATTTCAAAAAAAAAGTTCTATCCTTAAACAATACTAACTTATGTTTAACATAATCCATTCCAATCTTTAGGCTTATCTAAAATATTCGGTCCAAGTTCATAGTATAAAGAAAAATATTACTTGAAATGTCATCAACCAAGCATGTGAATACCATCATTTATCCCCAATATATCTTGTTGGTCACATTCCAATCATGTGAATACCTTAATCATGTATTCTCTTCAAAAATGAATACCCATTAAACCTTAGTGAAAACATGAATGCTATCAAAAGTTAACTCTTTCCACATACCAAAATCCAAAAATTATATATACTCAAACCATGATATAACCTTCTCCTTATATCAGTCATGAGCTCATGAATACTATCAAACATTAAATTTTCTCCTTATCCCTTCATTATGTACATGTCATCTACATTCCAAAAATATCTGAATAACCTTTCATGGATACGGGTACCATTAATCATACACTTTAAAAACTCAAGGAAAGACAACAGTGTAACAATCCTTAGATGTCTCTTTATTCCATAGTACCATGAGATTACTTATACAACATTACACATGATAAACATGTAATCATTCCACTACATTCTTAAACCATTGACCGAGCTTCAAAAATTATTTCAACTCACATATCATTTGTAGTCTCTTCATCATCATCAACATAAATACTACCCATACGACCATATTTATTCTCTTCATGAGAATTTCCCTTAGGGCATTGGTTGGCATAATTCTCGTATATTTCACATTTAAAACATTTAACCATTGTTGATGTTGTAGAAATACCATTATCCTCATCCCTGGTGTTAACTGAACCTTTTCATTTGCACTTACTGGCTTTGTGTCCTTCTTTTCCACACCCAAAGTATCTTCCAGTTCCTTTGAAACATTCTCCTTGATGCCTCTTCCCACATGATTTACATAGGGGAAATTGAACTTTTTTTCCTCTATGATCATCATGAAACTCTATCATTCTCTTATTAGCCGAGTCAGGAAACTTACCAAATTTAACTTTATTGATCATATTATGAGATTGCTGATTCGGCATAATAATGATGTTTGGACTTCCAATTCCCATTTCATTTGGTTGCTCATGAAGAATGTCATTCCATTGTCCATCATATCCTCCATTACCGTGAATCATCTTTTTTCCAGCCATTTTCTAAAACCCAAAAAGAATAGTGTGAGAGGAAAAAATTATAATAAAGGCGGATTAACTTCAATATCTAACATCTTTGTTTTAATCTAATATCGTTACCATAGTTCTAGGACTATATCCTATACGTATACTTATCCGTAGGGACATCCCTAGACATACCTTAGAAATATCTCTTGGGATCTCACTAACGTTCTCGCATCCTAGTTTCCAAAGGTTGATTAAACTTTTCCTCTGATACCAACTGTAGAGACCCAAAGCATGACGTACATGGAAATTACATTACTTTAGTGGAATACTTAATACTAAACAAAAACAGACACACAAGGACCGTAATAGTTTAGTGTCTTTGGAAACTTGGAACGTAATCTTCTAATCGTGGTGAAAGATCTTCAACATCTCCCATAAAGATCTTCCCTTTTCTTCTTACCTAAAACCTTTATTTATATCCTGGGGAAAAGAAAACATAAAAAGGGTGAGCTCAAATACTCAGTAATGGTATGCATGGATAAAATAAGACATACCATATACATTTGAACTTAAAAACATGAACATAATGTCTAAACATCAAAAGATTGAGAAATGACACAAAACATGGAAGTACATAAGGCATAGATAATAAAGAAACATTAAGAATAATAAAATAGCATGGGAATAAAACATGTAATTGTGGAAACCATTAAGCACATGATATTATTTCCATAGTAGCCAAGGCATTGCTACCAAGAACATCTTAGTGGACAAAGTCCCTTTCTGAATCGAGTTCATTCCTCGTTCCAGTCTTGTATTACTGAACCGGTTTAACTTTCCGTTCTAGCCATGTCTATCTCATGAGATGTAAATCTTTACCCAATGCATTAGAGGGAGATATTGGTCCCACCCATCTCATAATGAAATCATTCTTATTTGTGCCACAAAATAAACATACATCATTCATAGTAACCCAATAAATAAAATGGGTTTCATAAACATCATCCCATAATCACATAATCCATACCAAATAAATGGATATAATTTCATAATAAGAAAAGTGAAACCATGTAAATCATATAGACTTTATACTTGAAACATACACATATGAAATAATGTCATCTTAGATGGAAAAAGCTTTTGATAAAACACTTGAAATGAATTATTGAGGAAAATATCCTTTCTTCTTCAAAATAAATTTCTTTTCACAAAACGTCATGCTATTTTAAAGGAAAGATATTTTGTTGAAAATAGTCATGAAATATTTTTAGGAAGCATCATGAAAATAAGTCCTTATAAAACTGTAAAAATCTGTTCGTGCCGTATAAGTTAAAAAAACATTCTTCTCGTACTTTTGTCGGAAAAGTCAAAAAGTACCTCGTACGAAAAACGAAAAAAGATTCCTTTCATATATTTTAATAAAAACTCACCGAAGGGTAAAATTGGATTTAAAAATTTTTAGGTGTATGGAAATAAAATTACATATTGATCAAACATGGATGTGGATGATAAAATACACCCCAGTAAATACCAAAGTATAAACAATCTCGGATAAAAATGAGATTGTGATATTTCCCTTACCTTTGGTCCGATTTGCATCGTAAGTGTCCGATCCTCCTGGATAATGATTTAAATAATGTCATTGACTTATTCCAGAATCATACTAATTGTTATGATATCAGATATGGTTCACTTATGACTTTATTTTACCCGTTCTTTTGTAAATTCTATGTTAAAGAGCATTTTGGGTAAAATCGTTTCATTTGTCGTCCGTGTTTTGAATTGTAATTACTCATGTGATTACTTAGATCATGATTACTTAATTAAAAAATATAAAACATGATTTATATATAATATATATTTAGAATATACATATATATAATAGATCAGTCAATGGAAAGAAATACACCATTCATGGAGACGGGAGGTCGTACGTACGCAAGAACGCTGTTTTCGTTTCCTTATTGAGTTGAATGGAATTAATAGATGAAATACATATATATAAACATAAATCCAGTATCATTATTATGTCATATATTTCATGATTACTTATTATATATACTTTATAATCATTCATGAATGGTTAACGTGGAGAATGAATCTCATCACGTCGTGGAGACGGTAGTCCGTACATACGCATGCGCGGTGATTTCATTTTCCATAGGATAGATAGACGGTGAAATAGGGTTGTTTCATACTTATAATAACATATCAGTATATGATTGATACTGATTTTATTACATAATAATGAAACAACCAAAGAAGAATAAGTGGAAGAAGAAATAAAGTTAAAATAATCGGTAACAGACATTACCTCTTCTTTGAAGCGCCTCTTTGAGTCCTCCTCTTAGGGCACTAAAATTGGTCTTTGAAGAGAACCAGGACCTCTAGGATGTTTCTAGAGAAGTGGAGAAGATAATTTGGAAGGGTTTGGACGATATTGAAGGCTCAACATGGTGTGAGGAATTGAGGGACGAGGTGCCCTTTTATAAGGTAGGAGAGGGGCACCTTTGGAAAACTAAAAATATTATTTTATTATAAAGCCAAATTTGGTTTAAAATTTCTCCAAATTGATTTATTTCGAAGATAAGGTGGGGATGGGTCGAAATACACTCATCCAATAGAATTTATACAAGTTTAGGTTCCTATTTTAACCTTATCATTTATATTTAACATTAAGTTAAATAATTTTACTTTTACCGTGTCTTCTTGTGTTCTTATACTATAAGGTTAATAAACATACTATAAGCAGCCAAACGAACCCCAAGTTGTTTATTATTAATATATATAACCTTATTTAAGTCATTTGGCCGAACCTTATATTTTCAGGAATAAAATAACAATTAATAATATAATATTTGTTTTAAAAACTATTTTATGTCAATTTTGACACTATTTAGTAATTGATTTTTGGGAAAATTATAACAGAATTTTTAGTTCGAAAAAAGTTAATTAAATCAATACTAACATGTAATAGTAACTTATAAAATTAGTGTAATTCATAAAAAGTCTCAAATTACATTTATTTTTGTATTTATAACATCAATTCTGTCAATATTTCATTAATAAGATAATTACTGCATCATATTTGTGTCATAAATAAATTAACTTTTTTAATGACTAAAAATTATAAATAAAATATTATTATGTCGGAAATCTATTTATCTTTCTAATGAATATTTATATTCGAATTTATATTATTTAGAAACCTATATTAAAAATGATTTAGTTATTAAACTTTGATTTTAACTATTTTAACCCTTCTTTAAATAAATTAATAATAAATGTCCTAATCTAATCCAAGTGGGCCTAAATGGTCATATTTTATTACTAAGGTTGTTTTTGGTCGAATTAAACTTATCCAATAGAATTAGGACATGTGGTATGGTAATAATAATATCATTTTTACCATTAATTACCCTATTTACTTTTAACCGTGGTAAAAAAAGTAAAAAGTTACTATTCACCAAAAATTATTTTCATCTCATTGAACCACATTATACTTAATGACATCAACCGTGTCTCTCGGATTTTTGAAATTCCACTCACAGAAGTGGTAAAATTAAGTTTTATGAAAAATTCATTTTTTTAACTACCACTTAGTGGTTTCACTATTCATCAAAAAAATGAATGTTTCAGAAAAATACCAAAAATTAGGCCTAAGCTATTTTTGATATTATGAACTCAAAAATGATGTCTATTTTACCAAATTCAAAAAATATAAGTTTCATTAATTAATTTAAAAATTAATCCCCGTCATCAAAACAAATAGCGTGTTCTTAAGAGATAATAACTATCAAAAGACTGACAGTTGTTTATGTCTGGTTTAAATGTGAAATTACATCCAATGACCAACACTATATTAAATTGTAAAAATATATTCTAAATATACTTTAAAACCTCTCAAATTAATAATTTATCACTATTAATTATTTCGATTAAAAAGGTTGTTTTTAATTAAAATTTAGTAATTTTCACTATTCATCAGAAAATGAAAGTTATCCGAAAAGTACCAAAATTTCACCCTAAGATAATTTCGATATTACGAATCCAAAAATGAAGTCCATTTTGAAGAATAAAATTTAAAAAATTTCAAAAAGTGATTATTACTATTCATAATGGGTAGTTTTAATAATATTTTAATAGCATATCGTTGTTTAGTGAAACTCGGTATTGCGTACTACACATGCTATCGAGGAAGGTCGCGATTGCGTGTAATACAAGGTAAGTCAAATATGCGTGTTGTGCAAGCTCCTTTTGGTGTATCGTACAACACAAGAAATTAATGAAATTAAAAAGAATATTTTTCATAAAATCTCGGGGTTTTACATTCTACCCCCCTTAAAATGAATTTCGCCCGCGAAATTCGTCCGGGTTATAAATGGTTTACTACTCGAAAGTTTCTTTAATAGAAACCCACATCGTAAAAAGGATTACCAAAACCAATCTTTAAAAACAAAAGTATGAAACGTAACAGTTACCCAAATAATTTAATCACTGGGTTTCCACATAGGTGAAAATATGGATATGGAAGAGAAACCTAACCATCATGTTTTGATGGAGAGTGGTAGAGAACATGTCTATGGAAAATCCAGCAATCACAAAGCCATAAGTTTGTGACGATCTAAGGTACCATATTATTCATCAGATATAAGAGCACTACGATAACATTTTTGGTTTTCAAGATCATTTCCCCTAAAGTTGATGAATTTGGAATTAGAAGAAATACTTTCGTGATTTTGGTGTAGTCTCACCGTTAGTCATTCTTTGGACAATTTCCACTTCATCTCTTAAAGAAATAAAGTTTAATTTGTCATTCGTGATGTGTTAGCAGATCATGTGATAGAATAAGGGTTCATTCCATCCGTCTCAAACAAAAGGTTAGAAAAGTTATCAAAAAATACGTAAGTCCGTCTATAGTGAGATTAATCATATATGGTTCCTAAAATGGACTTATACTTCTTATATTATACTGCTTAATATAATAAAACTATTTTCTACTAATCAGGGACTTCCTGTAGGCCAGTGGTAGGTGATAAAGGCCAGTCATACTTCGGTTGTGGGTTTGATTCCCATAGCCTTGTCCTACGCGATGGGTTGTCGCCCGTCCTGCAGGTTGTCCTTTTTCTAAAACTACATTACTATAACATCCCATAATTTCAAAAAAAATGTTCCATCCTTAAACAATACTAACTTATGTCCAACATAATCCATTCCAATCTTTAGGATTATCTAAAATACTTTGATCCAAGATCATAGTATAAAGAAAACGATTACTTGAAATGTCATCAACCAGGCATGTGAATACCATCATTTATCCCCCATATATCTTGTTGGTCACATTCCAATCTGTGAATACCTTAATCATGTATTCTATTGAAAAATGAATACCCATTAAACCTTAGTGAAAACATGAATGCTACCAAAAGTTAACTCTTTCCACATACCAAAATCCAAAAATTCTATATACTCAAACCATGATATAACCTTTTCCTTATATCAGTCATGAGCTCATGAATACTATCAAACATTTAATTTTCTCCTTATCCCTTCATTATGCGCATATCATCTACATTCCAAAAATATTTGAATAACCTTTCATGGATACTGGTACCATTAATCATACACTTTAAAAACTCAAGGAAAGAAAACAGTGTAACAATCCTTAGATGTCTCTTTATTCCATAGTACCATGAGATTACTTATACAACATTACACATGATAAACATGTAATCATTCCAATACATTCTTAAACCATTGACCAAGCTTCAACAATTATTTCAACTCACATATCATTTATAGTCTCTTCTTCGTCATCAACATAAATACTACCCATATGACCATACTGATTCTCTTCTTGAGACTTTCTCTTAGGGAATTGGTTTGCATAATGCCCGTACATTCCACATTTAAAACATTTAACAATTGTTGATGTCGTAGCAATACCATTATCCTCATCCCTGGTGTTAACTGAACCTTTTCCTTTGCAATTACTGGCTTTGTGTCATTCTTTTCCACACCCAAAGCATCTTCCAGTTCCTTTGAATCATTTTCCTTGATGCCTCTTCCCACATGATTTACATAGGGGAAATTGAACTTTCTTTCCTCTATGATCATCATGAAACTCCATCTTTCTATTATTATCCGAGTCAGGAAACTTAACAAATTTTACTTTATTGATCATATTATGAGATTGCTGATTCAGAATAATAATGATGTTTGGACTTCCAAATCCCATTTCATTTGGTTGCTCTTGAAGAATATCATTCCATTGTCCATCATATCCTCTATTACCTTGAATCATCTTGTTTCCAGCCATTTTCTAAAACCCAAAAAAGAATAGTTTGAGAGGAAAAAATAATAATAAAGGGGGAGTAACTTCAATATCTAACATCTTTGGTTTAATCTAATATCGTTACCATAGTTCTAGGACTATATCCTATACGTATACTTATCCTTAGGTACATCCCTAAACATACCTTAGAAATATCTCTAGGGATCTCACTAACGTTCTCGCATCCTAGTTTCCAAAGGTTGACTAAACTTTTCCTCTGATACCAACTGTAGAGACCCGAAGCTTGACGTAAATGGAAATTACATTACTTTAGCGGAATACTTAATACATAACAAAAACAGACACACAAGGACTGTAATAGTTTAGTGTCTTTGGAAACTTGGAACGTAATCTTCTAATCGTGGTGAAAGATCTTCAACATCTCCCATAATGATATTCCACTTTTTTTTCTTACCTAAAACCTTTCTTTATATCCTGGGGAAAAGAAAACATAGAAAGGGTGAGCTCAAATGCTCAGTAAGGGTAAGCATGGATAAAATAAAACATACCATATACATTTGAACTTAAAAACATGAACATAATGCTTAAACATCAAAATCTTGAGAAATGAAAGAAAACATGGAAGTACATAAGTCATAGATCATAAAGAAACATTAAGAATGATAAAATAGCATGGGAATAAAACATGTAATTGTGGAAACCATTAAGCACAAGATATGATTTCCATAGTAGCCAAGGCATTGCTGCCAAGACCATCTTAGTGGACAATGTCCCTTTCTGAATTGAGTTCATTCCTCGTTCCAGTCCTGTATTACTGAACCGGTTTAACATGCCGTTCCAGCCATGTCTATATCATGAGATATAAATCTTTACCCAATGAATTGGAGGGAGATATAGGTCCCACCCATCTCATAATGAAATCATTCTTACTTGTGCCAAAAAAATAAACATACATCATTAATAGTAACCCAATAAATAAAATGGGTTTCATAAACATCATCCCATAATCAAATAATCCATATAAAAGAAATGGATATAATTTCATAATAAGAAAAGTGAAACCATGTAAATCATAGAAACTTTATACTTGAAGCATACACATATGAAATAATGTCATCTTAGATGTAAAAAGGTTTTGATAAAACACTTGAAATGAATTCTTGAGGAAAATATCCTTTTTCTTCAAAATCAATTTCTTTTCACAAAACGTCATGCTATTTTAAAAGAAAGAGATTTTGTTGAAAATAGTCATGAAATATTTTTAGGAAGCATCATGAAAATAAGTCTTTATAAAACTTTAAAAATCTGTTCGTGACGTATAAGTTAAAAAAACATTCTTCTCATACTTTTGTCGGAAAAGTCAAAAAGTACCTCGTACAAAAAACGACAAAATATTCCTTTCATATATTTTACTAAAAACTCACCGAAGTGTAAAATTGGATTTAATAAATTGTAGGTGTATGGAAATAAAATTACATATTGAGCAAACATGGATTTGGATGATAAAATACACGCCAGTAAATACCAAAGTATAAACAATCTCGGATAAAAATGAGATTGTGATATTTCCCTTACCTTAGGTCCGATTTGCTTCGTAAGTGTCCGAACCTCCTGTATAATGATTTAAATAATGTCATTGACTTATTACAGAATCATACTCATTGTTATGATATCATATATGGTTCACTTATGACTTTATTTTACCCGTTCTTTTGTAAATTCCATGTTAAAGAGCGTTTTGGGTAAAATCGTTTCATTTTTTGTCCGTGTTTTGACTTGTAATTACTCATACGATTACTTAGATCATGATTACTTAATTCCAGAATATAAAACATGATTTAAATATAATATATATTTAGAATATACATATATATAATAGATCATTCAATGGAAATAAATACACCGTTCATGGAGACGGTAGGCCGTACGTACGCATGAACGCTGTTTTCGTTTCCTTATTGGGTTGAATAGAATTAAGTAGATGAAATACATATATATAAACATAAATCCAGTATAATTATTATTTCATATATTTCATGATTGCTTATTATATATACTTTATAATCATTCATGAATGGTTAACGTGGAGAATGAATCTCATCACGTCGTGGAGACGGTAGTCCGTACGTACGCACGCGAGGTGATTTCATTTTTCCGTAGGATGGATAGATGGTGAAATAGGGTTGTTTCATACTTATAATAAAATATCAGTATATTAGTGATACTGATGTTATTACTTCATAATGAAATAACCTAAGAAGAAGAAGTGGAAGAAGAAATAAAGTTAAAAGAATCGGTAATGGACATCACCTCTTCTTTGAATTGCCTCTTTGATTCCTCCTCTTAGGGCACTAAAATTGGTCTTTGAAGAAGAAAAATACCTCTAGGATGTTTCTAGGGAAGGGGATAAGAGAATTTGGCAGGTTTTGGCCGAGCTTTAAGGCTCAATGTGGTGTGAGGAAGAGAGGAAGGAGGTTCCCTTTTATAAGGTAGGAGAGGGGCACCTTTGGAAAACTAAAAATATTATTTTATTATAAAGCCAAATTCGATTTTAAATTTCACCAAATTGATTTATTTAGAAGCTAAGGTGGGGATGGGTCGAAATCCTCTCATCCAATAGAATTTAGACAAGTTTAGGTTCCTATTTTAACCTTATCATTTATATTTAACATTAAGTTAAATAATTTTATTTTTACCGTGTCTTCTTGTGTTCTTATACTATAGGTTAATAAACTTATTATAAGCAGCCAAACGAACCCCAAGTTGATTATTATTAATATATATAACCTTATCTATGTCATTTGGCGGAACCTAATATTTTTAAGAATAAAATAACAATTAATAATATAATATTTGTTTTAAAAACTATTTTATGTCAATTTTGACACTATTTAGTAATTCATTGTTGTGAAAATCATAACAGAATTATTAGTTCGAAAAAAGTTAATTAAATCAATACTAACAAGTCCTATTAAACTATAAAATTAGTGTAATTTATAAAAAGTCTCAAATTACATTTATTTTGGTATTTATAACATCAATTATGTCAATATTTCATTAATAAGATAATTACTGCATCATCATTGTGTCATAAAAAAATTACCTTTTTTAATGTCTAAAAATTACAAAGAAAATATGATTATGTAGGAAATATTTTTAGCTTTCTAATGAATTTTTATAGTCGAATTTATCTTATTTATAACCCTATATTAAAAATGATTTAGTTATTAAACTTTGATTTTAACTATTTTAACCCTTCTTTAAATAAATTAATAATAAATGTCCTAATCTAATCCAAGAGGGCCTAAATGGTCATATTTTATTCCTAAGGTTTTTTTGGTCGAATTACACTTATCCAATAGAATTAGGACATTTTTTGGGGTAATAATCATATCATTTTTACCATTAATTACCCTATTTACTTTTAACCGTGGTAAAAAAAGTAAAAAGTTACTATTCACCAAAAAATATTTTCATCTCATTGAACCACATTTTACTTACTGAAATCAACCGTGTCTCTAAGGTTTTTGAAATTCCACTCATAGAAGTGGTAAAATTAAGTTTTATGAAAAATTCCTTTTTTTAACTACCACTTAGTGGTTTCACTATTCAGCAAAAAAATGAATGTTTCCAGAAAAATACCAAAAATTTGACCTAAGATATTTTTGATATTATGAACTCAAAAATGATTTCTATTTTACCAAATTCAAAACATATCAGTTTCATTAATTAATTTATAAATTTATTCCCGTCTTCAAAACAAATAGCGTGTTCTTAAGAGATAATAACTATCAAAAGATTGACACTTGTTTATGTCTGGTTTAAATGTGAAATTACATCCAATGACCAACATTGTATTAAATTGTAAAAATATATTCTAAATATACTTTAAAACCACTAAAATTAATAATTTATCACTATTAATTATTTCGATTAAAAAGGTTGTTTTTAATTAAAATTTAGTAACTTTCACTATTCATCAGAAAATGAAAGTTATCCGAAAAGTACCAAAATTTCACCCTAATCTAATTTCGATATTCCGAATCCAAAAATGAAGTCCATTTTGAAAAATAAAATTTACAAAATTTAGAAAAGTGGTTATTACTATTCATAATTGCTAGTTTTAATAATATTTTAATATCATATTGTTGTTTAGTGAAACTCGGTATTGCGTACTACACACGCTATCGAGGAGGGTCGCGATTGCATGTAATAAAAAGAAAGTCAGGGATTCATGTTGTGCAAGCTCCTTTTGGTGTAGCATACAACACAAGACATTAATGAAATTAAAATGAATATTTATCATAAAATCTCGGGGTGTTACAATCGGATCCAAACTATTTTTGAAATTTATAAAAAATATGTGTTTTCAAACATTTTGGATGAGGTTGAAAAAAGTTTAGGGATAGAACTTTAAAAAGATATCTAAGGAGGGAAACGAAATTCTCATCAAATATGTGGTCAAATTATCCCCACATATGTTATGTCCAACTGTAAAATTTCTGGATTTATTGTCGACAAACATTATTCCCATCTTGCTTATTTCTGGTGGGGTATTAACAATGGAAGGAATAAAATTCACTGGATTTCATGGGATAATATTTTTCTCACAAAAGATTTTTGGGGTATTAAAATTATATTCTTTCCAAACAAGGTCGTTGGATTATACAGTACACATATTCTCTTTGTGAAAATGTATTTAGTGATAAATACTTCCCACATTCAGATTTATATGGAACCTATTTAGGCCCTCGTCCTAGTTTTTTTTTCTAAATTAGCGTTTAGGGTTCATATAAGATTCTTTTTTATGGACTTTATTGGAAGATTTGTGATAGGGATATGGTTTAAATCTTTAAGGGACCATGGATGGTTGATAGTAGTGACCTAATGGGACCTTTTTATGGTCACTAGTTTGGAGGATGCTATAGTTCTTTCCTTATTTAATGTGGCTGATAATTATTGGTGCACTAATAAACTGGTGTCTTGGTTTAATGAGAAATATAAGAGAATCATATTTAGTCTCTCTTGTACGAGGTACCTAGTGTGAGACCGTATTTATTATAGAAAGAAGACTTATAGAACTTACACATTTATGTTTGATTATAAACTAGAACTTGAAATGTTGACCCCGGGGGTGGGTGAGCTGTGGAAATTATATGTAACCTCCCAATCCCACCAATGGATTGATTCATAGAGTGGAAAAATTATTCCATGATCCTCTCTTCCAATGAGTTTTGTTTGTTTACCACCATGCGAATGAGGATCTTACTTGTTTGATTTGTATGTTGGTGACTGAAACCTCCTTGAATGTTATAAACCTTTTTCCTTGGGCTAGAGCTATGTGGCACATTTCAAACATAGGTTCATATATTTTCTTGGATGTGGCATCTATTTTAGCGGTTCTACTACTTAAGTGTGTATTTTCCCTTTCATTATAGAAGGTTAGTACCTTGTGAACCATGGCATGGATATTTTGATCACACACAATGAATAATTTTATTAAAATATGGAGCGGAGAATAAACAAGAAGTGCATTCAAGGTATCATCTAAAAATGGAGGGGGAGAGAATCACCTATGACAAGGCTAACACCTCAGGGGGGAAGTGATACCGTGCATGATAACTCCAAGAGGGGACTCTCCTGGGAGGCCTTATAAGCTATGAAATCAACCACCCAATTACCTTTATTCAATGTATGGAGAAACTAGATCCCATTAGTAAAGAGGGGTCTACATTTGGAGATCATAAAGATGATATGCCATGGTGTGGAAGAGATACGTTTTTGTGAGATAAAAATAGTCATTGATTCTATCTCGATAGTAGCTAGGGATATGTGCTTTGAGTGGAATAAGGAAATGACCTTGATAATGGAATTGTTTATTTTCAAAGAGATTCACCATCCCTATAGAACCCATTGATGTAATATATAATTGAACCGAAAAAATCATTCACAACACCTCCCCCTTCATGGGCCCCTGACTGTATGAGCCATCAACAATAAGTTTCAGACCAAGGAAGGGATGATACTATCTCACCCAATACCCCTGGACCATGGGACTAAGAGAGATAAATGATAATCACCTGGACATGAAGACCCTAAGAGTGTGTGTTTTATCCCAATGTTTCAAAATAATAGAAAGATCCATGATGAGACATTTGGCACTCACCACTAAATCACTACCATATGAGGTTGTTCCCTTATAGAGTACCTTGTTTCTAGCCTCCCATAAAAACCAACATCCAACCAAAAGAAAAATAATCTTGGCCACGTCCTCTTGATTATTAATACCCACCCCATTGAACCATTGTTAAAGGAAGGAATATAAATTTTCTAAGGGTTCTACGAGCACTGATAAATCAACAAAATCACCTAGTTCCCCCCAGACCATGTTCACCCACTCACTATGATATAAGTGGTTTACAATGGTTTATCCCTTATGAAATATGAAAAAATAGAATATGGAGGCTAAGAAGACCACCTTACTCCTGACCGCCACATTAGTAGAAATTATTTGATTTAAGATTATCTGGATCAGAAACATAAACTTAGCTATGATCTCTTTACACCAGATTATTCTCCCCCAATCATCACTAGTCTGATCTACATGCATCACTTTTTGTACTTATAAAAACCACTCTCATTATAGGTTGATCCAGACACACATTTTTCAGACACTTAGAAACATAGTGACAAGCTTCAGAATAGCACAAATGAGCAGCTTGATCCAGGTTTACTGCTACCTCTTCCTACGAGAGTGTTCAATACTAATGTGGATGTGTCTATATCTGATAGTGGTTATATTAGCGTTGGTGTGGTCGCTCGATAGTCTTGTGGATTGGTACTCATGGAATGAATGAAATATTTTTCAAAAAACTAGTTTCCAATAGTGTTGGAGTCCCTATCCATTATTTGTATCCATGAATTTTCTATTGAGAGTGGTTGGATCTCTATTATTCTATAGTTGGACTTTCTTAATATTATCATTGATATATCCTCATCAGAGATTTGTCTCCAAATATTTTGTTTTATCATCACGATATTCTCTCTCTTTTCCTCCCCTTTTCCTCTGGATCTTTCTATTTCCTCAAAAGAGAGGGAAATAGGGTTTCACAATAATTTCAACACATGCTTTTTCTAACGGTTAACATGTTTTTTGGGAAGACCTTTCTATTTGGATGAAAACTATTGTATTTCTTGATCTTCGATCCTTTTATTGAATCTTTATTTACCCTTCAATAGAATATTTATATTTCTATATACTCATATAGATGTATTAAAGGTAATTAATTAGACTAAAATATTTATATGTATTCATGTTTATATTTTTGTGTATGTATATAAATATAGAAATATTTTGATGGATGTATGTACATGTATTAAAATATCCTTATAAATACTTATATTTGTATATTCCTATAAAAATTATTGATCACACACATATTTAAAAATCATTAATACACACACACGCATACATATTAATATATTTATATACTGGCACTTACATACATATTTTCTAACATATTAATATATCCATATACATACATAGTTAAATACATATCTTCAAGTATAAGTACATACATACATACATACATATATATATCTATTTTAATATTAGTACATAAATATATATTATTTAAATTTTTTGAAAATAAATTTAATGTAATTATTTTCACATAGAATCCATGCATGCATACATTCATATGCATATATATAGGCATAAAAATTATAAATATTTGTCAGTAAATTTTAATACATGTACATACATACTTATAAATATTATTATATATAAATACATGTATATAAATTCATTAATGAATTTATATATATTATTGTAATACAAAATATTCATAGGTAAAATCTCTAATGGATGATTTACAAGATAAACCTCTATTGCGAGATTTGTTTTACCAAGGTCTTATGTAATAAATGAAAAATTACAATTCAAAATAATGTATCATATATGGGTATAAAGTTATTTTAATAAATATAACAATCATATTAGTGGTGAAAAATTGAAATTATGATACCATATTAAAAAATATATTAGACCAAGGGTTATCAGTGAATGAAAAAAATGAATGGATAAGAGAGAATATCAATTGGGTTTAGCTATATGAATTGGGGTATTCAGGTAATTTATATAATTACCATTAAAAAAGGTAGGATATAGGAGATCGTTCCACCTATTTATCCTCTACACATCACCATCACATGCCCCAACTTCATCCACCATTTCAGGAGGGGAATTGAGATGATGAAAATCCTAGACAATCGTGCGTTCCGAACCCCCGATGGATAAATGTATTAATATTATTATATTATAATAATTTTTTATTAGTAAATGTATTGATAAATGTATTAATATTTTAATAAATAATATGAATAAATGTATTAATATTATCTACTAATATCATGGATATTAGAAGAAAAGGAATAAATGTATTTATATTATAATGAATTACATACTAAGAAATTTCTTTATAATCAAAATGAACAAATTTAAAAAATGATAAATATAATTAGTTAATGAAAATAATTAATTTTTTTAATTATAATACAAAATATTATTAACTATTAAATTTTTCCTCATTCCTCAACTTTAAACCCCACATATCATGTCCATGTGTTTTTATTAATAAATTTCTTAGGGTCATGGATTTCTACACATACGGTTCATGTTATTTCTAATTTTTACTAATTAATTATATATATTCATATATTATATTCATTGTATATATAAAATATAATTTATTATTAAATATATTTAAAAACTTTAATTATAAATAAATATTTAATTATTCATATAAATGTATAAATATTGTTTATATGATATATAGGTGAACCAACACATGCATGTGTGTATCCAATTATACATAAACCCATATGCATGAACGTACATAGACTTGCATACACATACATACGTGAACATATGAATACATGCACATACGTATACACATACACGTATACATACACATGGATACACATACACACACACACACATACATACACATCCATAAACACACATACACACACATACACATACACATACACATAAACATATAATTATAAATATATATGAATATTATAAATTATATAATATGAATATAAATATATAATTTTAATATAAATATAAATATAAAAAGTTAAATATGAATCTATATATATATAATTTATTACAAATTGATTCATGATTTATTTTATAAAGATATAATTAATATGACCCTATAAGATCTCAAGGCCTAATGACTTTGGAAAATTAGGCACCGAACAAAAAAACATGAAAATAATTACAATGATGTAAACTTAAAATCCATAACATTCCCATATATTCTCTAGATTCTTATAAAACTGTGTGGGATATCTTGGGGACGTACAAAAGAAAAGGGTAAGATATAAATCCAATTAAAAGAACAAACAAATCATAAGATACAATAAATAGGTACATGTAATCCATAAGGCATATTAAGGTAACATAAGAGGGGTGAGAATCATAATCTTGAACAATGCGTCATGATATAACATCATACCCCAAAGGCAGCATTGGAATATGGAAACAACATAAAACATGAAATCTTAAACATAATTCAGGGATAACCACCAAGACAACATAACATAGTGTGCTTAGGATAACCTCTTATACACCATACATGTCATATCACGAGAAAAAAATATTACCTAATGCATTAAAGGGCTATATAATTTCAGGCCCACCTATCACTTTGATATAATGTACATGTATAAGTGTAGCACATACATTATATAGCATAAAGATGTAATTCGTCAATTTTAACACCGAAATTAGGTAGTGTGGTTTGTATACATTTAAATAACCATTAAATTAATTACAGGTATAACAAGGTGAATACTCTTTAGTGGAAATGAATATGGGTAGTCACTACACAAATGTTTGGCATGGAAAATCATCGAATAGTTTTGGAGACATAATAGGTGTACATAAAAGTTTATATAATGACTGAATGAGAAAAAATGGAGTATATCATTACTTTATAATCATAATTATAATAATATTGATGTATAAAAACATATCCCAAATTTAAAATTTTTACATAAAAAATCAACACATAAATAAGGTGCTTGAATGAAGAGGAGAAGGAGAGGATCCATTACCTTGAGAGGGTGATTGTTAATGTTTGAGAGGAGCTTCATAAGATCATGGGGGAACCTTGTAAGGGATATAAAGAGGAAAAGTAAAAATAAAATGGTGCTCTGAGTGTTTTTATTGAAGATGAATGACAGGATGGGTGAGTTTATATAGAAAAAGAGAGGTGTGTTCTTTATTAATTTCTAAACATAGGTTTTGGAATATATATAATAAATTAATAAAAAATAAAAACCACCCATAGTATTTACACATGGTTTCTATAGAATAGGATTGGAGTAAATTATTTTATAAATCCATGAATCAAACTCATTAAAATAATACCCTTCATGATGTGGAAGTGAGTCATGTTTGTTAATAATTCATATTTTAATATTAAAACATAATATTGGTTTTGGAGGATTCATTAAAAGATTATAAAATTAATAAAATAAATTATAAAAACAAAATATTTAAAATTATAAATATATATTTCTTCTTGGATACCTTTATGGAATATATTACATCACTTTTGGGTCATTATGATTTCATATTATAGAAAATATAATTATATTGTATTTAATTTTTACCGAAAAATTCAGCTTTCTCAAAAAAATGTGGAAAATTAACTATTGGATACTTTTTACATGAATATTTCAAAAATAATATTTATTTAATTAAAATAATTCTCTAAATATTATAATTTACTTTTTAAAATAAAAAATTCTTATTTATTTGAAAAATAATGCTTTTTAACAATAACAGGTTTCCAACCCTTTTAAAAATTACATTTGAATTCATAAAATTATATTATAATTAATATTTAACAAATATTATTTAATAATAATATTGTATTAAAATATCATTTTTAAAAAAATTATTGAATTCATCAAAAAATTGTGTCTTGATTAAAACTATATATTTCCCAAAATACCATTGTGTTTCATCGAACAAAAATTTTATTTTTATCAAAATCATTATTCAATCATATAAAAATTATTATTGAAAAGTAAAATATATAGTTATTATTTTATTAAAAATAAAATATTTAAAATAATTCTATTAAGGCTTACATACATAACCCTTTATTACACTGGTGAATTCCTTGAGGGTAAGGTGTTCGATAGTGATATTTTCCTGGGGTGGTCCGGTGACCATGATTTGGTCTGTGATCTCAATGATCATTAAATTCCCCCATAAATATATATTATTTTTCTTTAGATTTTGAGTCTCATCTTAGTATTGGTCAAGTTAAAATATCATTGATGTTATCTCCCTCAGAAGCTCTGATAAAAGGGATTCATAGGGTATGATCCAACTGTTCGAGGCCATCACTTCTGTTTTCTATGTTAATTAGACTTTATTAAAAAAACTTAATATACTTATGTCAATTGATACTATACCAAAACTATATTCTAAATGGTTAGGATGCTTAATGGTATTTTAAATATGATATGATATAACTTATAACTGTCAAAAATAACTAAATTAGTGCATATGTTATTTATAACTACATTACCTGATAAGACATTTATTAAATGAAAAAGGGGATATCATTTATAAAAGTTCATGTCATTCCATTATCCTCCCCTAAATTTTTTCATTAAAATTTTCTTTTCATAGAGTAAAAAAGATGAGGGTACATATATTTCATCACCTCTTCTGGTTCCCATGCCACTTCCTCAATCTTGTGGTTCTACCACAGTACTTTGAACAAGTGAGTTGTCCTACTTCATAGAATTTTTATGACTGATATTTGATCTTCACTAATCGATCCTCATATTAAAGATAATTATAAATTAGTATGATAGAGTGCTGTCGTGGGTTCCCTCAAATGATTAATGTGATTTTGGGGTACTTAGGTGCAGCAGAGTGGCTGACCAAGGTCGTCTCTCAAAGGAGGAAGTGAATTTAACAACTTATTAAAAGTATTCTAAAACTAATATAAAAGAGAATAAAATAAAAACACAACTTTAAAGGATTGGGGTTTTTTTATAGTTTATGAATCTAGAAGAAGTTTTCTGGAAGAAGATTGTATATTTTTTTAGGTTTGAAATTGATTTCGATTAAAATGACACAACAAGAAGAGTTTTTTTAGAAATCTATTTTAAAAGGCATAATCGATCTAACTCTACCTCTTCATTCACTTATTAATCATTATCATTTAAATAAATATCCACTTAATTATGATACCCTAATTTTTTATCCCTCAAACCCTACGATAGTTAACTTAACCCCAAAGATGAAATTACTTAAACCCTAGGCTAGCTTCGGAACACGCAATCGCCGCACCCTGCTTTGATTATTGTTCTAAGGATAGATTATGGTTAGTGGTTAATTAGATCACATATCCATTCTAGAAATGAGGATGAATTGTGTTTAGGGATTATATTTTAAGTCTACAAATTTATCCCGTGTGGTCTTGTATTACCGATTAAGATTACACACTCACAATTTACACAAAATCCCGACCTCGCGTGTTTTTGTGTTAATTGTTCAATTGCTTGCTTAGATTCTTGTAATTTAAAAACAAAATTCATGGATCATATTATGTGAATTATAGTAGCTCATTGATTCAAAATAATTAAATTAAGAGGGTAGAAGATAGATCAATTACTAAAAGACTACTCTTCCATGGGTGGCGTAATCATCGAAGAAGCGTTTTGCATGTACAAAGGTTTATGATGGGTATAACCCAATAACGCTTCTACTCAAGAATTCCATCCCAAAGAGGAAGAGTAATAGAACAATAAATTTGAACAAAATAGAAGAAAAGAGAAGAAATAAAATAATAACAATGAAGTCTATTACATAAACAAAATTATTACAACATGAAGGAGAAGAAGAAGGCTTCGTCGAAGGGATTCTTGCTTCAAGAGATACCCTTATTGAAATGGTTGGAGAATTGGAGTGGATACAATTCTCCTCTTCCCTCAACTTCCCAAAGAACGTCCCAACCCCACCAAATGAGAAAAACTATAATTTATGGAGGGGAGGGGAGGAGAGGTTACAAGTGGTTTCAAGTGTGAATGTGGAAATTCGGCCAAATATTTTAATGAAAATTGCACCGCCCATTTGACCACCAAAATGCATGGATTGTCCGGCCTTTCAGAAAGATAATATGTGAGGAAATGGGTCCTATATCTCCTCTAAAACATGGGGCATAATCCAGGCCTAGATTAAGGAGTTATGGCCGAAATACAGAAGCTTCTCCATTCTGACGAGCCCAACCCAACTTTGACTTCATGACCCATTTCCAACAACCAAATGCACTCTTTAGCTTTAGTGTCCTGAATAAAAGTTGTAGATAATTATGTCAGGAAGACTGTTACAAAATTTAAATTCAAATAATAAATATAAAAATATTTAGTTTCTAAATACTACAGTGAACTATAAAGGGTAAAACTGGATTTTTCAGCAAATATTCAAATGAATGATCTAATCCCAAATACTATCTAATTAAACATATTTAACACAATGTGAGGAAATTATATCACTTATCATCAATAAAATATTCAATAAAATAGTGTTTTATCAACTCCCCCACACTTACCCTTTTGCACTCCTGAGCAAAACCTCATATCAAGTAAACGTCAATATCAAATCAAAACCAATTTTAAAACCCATATCCTTGAGATCAAACAATTATACACCAAGAAACAAAAGATATCATGCCTCATAAAAAAACCATTATTTCAAGTTCTTCATTTATATCATTCAATATATTTCAACTTCATTTATCCTCCCATGCACAAAACACTTACCTCGCTTGAATTTTCTCTCATCACTCAAATATCTATTTTTTTTTGCAATGTCTTTCTCATCCAAACTCATAAAAGGGTCACCATAGGCTTGATAGGTTCCTACATCGCTACTTGATATGAGTAAAGGAAATATGTTTATCATGAGGACTTTTTAGGGTTATTCTGTGGCTTTCGGTTGGTATAATTTAGATGTGAAAATTATGAGGCTGAATAAGGAGATCTTGACTCTTTTTGAAGCAAAATTGCATTAATCTAATTTTCACTTAAATATGGTCTCCTCATTAATCCCCATAGAATAAATTCAGCTCCATCATCATGAAAAGTCATGAAAAGTTTACACCATTCATCATTTCAGCATAAAAAATGTCAATCTTCTCAAACATGATTTTCTTGAAAGCTCCAGATAGGCACAGCTTTCCACCTCAATTAGAAGCTCTAGAAAAGGCACAGCTTCACTTGTCTTGAAAGCTCCAGAAAAGGTACAGCTTTGAATATAATGAATTTCTTCAGAAGCAAACACATCTCTTCAGAATTTAATTTTCCACCCAAAGTTTCACAGAATGTGGTAGCACAACACAACATAGCTTCCCCCACACTTAAGCTCAACTAGATTATGCAATTTCACTTCAAGAGTTGGTTGGATAAGGAAAATCGTCTTGTAATGTGGCTAACCTAACAGGTTGTTCATGGATTCTAAGGGCTAAAAGTATTAAATATTCAAGGTAGGCCATTATAAAAAATGGATTCTTTCAAATAGGGGCTTTAATACCAAACAAATGACTCAATCATTTAAACATAAGTACCTCAAACCCTCAAGTTTTGACAAGAATAAATAAAATTCTGGTTAAATCAAGCATGGTTTGGTTCTCTCAAGAAGTGAGGTGAACATACAGAATATGAAAATAATGGTTTAGAAGCCTCAAAAGAAGGTGATTTCAAATATAAAGACATTGAGATGTGGCATGGGATTCAAAATTCAGCATACTTTTCATGAAATTAATAAATATTTGAACTTGAAACAAAGTCATTTAAGCATTCATTTAAGCTCAGTTTATTAGGATAAATTATTTCACTCATTGATATGGATTTAAAAATGGTTATGAGAATCATTTCAGCTCCAAAGTTTCAAAAAAACACAATAAATTGTAAAATAAACACACAAAATTTGAAAAACACACAATTTTTTGGTTTTTTTTAACAGGAAAACAATTGAAATTACTAAACTAAAAGGTTCCCTCCCCCACACTTAAAATATTTCATTTTCCTCAATGTGAACCCATGAGATGATATATGAACATGAAATGCAAATTTTTTAAATAGGACAACTAATATAAAAGTGAAAGGGTTAGGAACAGCCTGATGTTCTCAAGTGATGATGGGGTCATGCAGTGTGATAAAATCCACTACATCGGTAGGAAGTCCCTCAATGTATCTCTTCAAACATTGCCCATTGACTTTAAAGCTCCTTCCAGTGTCTTCTTGTGTGATCTCCACTGCACCATAAGGAAAAACATTAGTCACAATATAAGGACCTAACCATCTGGAAGGCACCTTACCATGCATCAGCTTGAGTCGTGATCTATAGAGAAGGACTTTCTCTCCGACAGGAAACTCCCATTGTTGGATCATTTTGTCATGATCTTATTTTGATCTTTCCTTGTAGAACCTTGAGTTCTCATATGATGACAGTTGAATCTCCTCAAGCTCTTGAGTTTGCAACTTCCTTTGAATTCCATCTTGGTCCAAATCCATGTTGCATTTCTTTATAGCCCAATATGCCTGATGCCCGACTTCCACTGGGAGATGACATGATTTACCGAAAACAATCCTAAATGGAGACATACCAATTGGTGTCTTGTATGCTATCCTATAAGCCCACAATTCATCATCCAAGTGCTTGCTCCAATACTTCCTATTTGGCTGCACAGTTTTCTTTAATTTTTTCTTCAGCTCGCGATTTGAAACCTCAGCTTGGCCATTTGTTTGGGGGTGGTATGGTGTTTATGTTTTGTGTGTCACCCCATACTTCCAAAGGAGGGAAGAAAAATTCTTATTGCAAAAGTGTGTCCCTTGGTCACTGATGATGGCCTTTGGTACTCCAAACCTGCAAAAAATCTGTGCTTTGAAAAAGTCCACAACAACATGAGAATCGTCAGTCCTGGTGGCCTTGGCCTCCACCCATTTACTCACATAATCAACAGCAACCAAAATATACAAAAATCCAAATGAACTAGGAAAAGGACCCATAAAATCAATGCCCCATACTTCAAAAATCTCACAAAATAGTATGTGTTGTTGGGGCATCTCATGTCTCCTAGAAATATTCCCAGTGTGTTGGCAACAAGAGCATGACTTACAAAACACATGGGCATCATGGAACAAGCTAGGACAATATTATCCAGAGTCCAAAACCTTCCTTGCTGTCCGTTGGGGTCCAAAGTGTCCACCACAAGCAAGTGTATGACAAAAATGAAAACAGAATCAAACTCATGATCGAGAAAACACCTCTTAATGACTTGGTCACTACACATGCGCCAAAGTTAAGGATCATCCCACACATAATACCTAGAATCACTTTTTAATTTTTGGACTTGATGCTTCTTCAAATTTGCTGGGATTTCAGAGGAAACAATGTAATTAACTAAATCAGCATACCAAGGATGCGTACCTGAGATGGTATAGATATGCTCATCGGGGAAAGTGTCCCGAAGTGGTACCTAGTCCAAGGTTCCATACTCTAGTGTGCAAGTAAGCCTACTCATGTGGTCTGCCAGCAAATTCTCTGATCCCTTCTTGTCCTTTATCTCAATATCAAATTCCTGAAGAAGGAGAATCCAATGGATAAGTCGTGGCTTTGCATCTGGCTTCTTTAGGAGGTACCTCAAAGCTACATGGTCAGAAAAAACAACTACTTTAGAGCCCAATAAATATGAACGGAATTTATCTAAAGAAAATATGACAGCAAGAAACTCCATTTCTGTGGTTGTGTAATTTTATTGGGCCGAATCCAGTGTCCTCGATGCATAGGCGATCACATGTGAACGTCCCTCCACCCTCTGAGATAAGACAGCTCCAACCGCGAAGTTGGAGGCATCATACATAAGCTCAAAAGGAATATCCCACCGTGGGGGATGTATGATAGGTGGAGTGGTCAGACGTTGTTTTAGCTCATCAAATGAATTCATGCAAGAAACATCAAACACAAAATCAGAATCCTTTTGAAGTAATCTTGACATAGGAAGAGAAATCTTACTAAAATCTTTGATGAAGCGCCGATAAAATCCTACATGCCCTAGGAAAGATCTAACATCACGCACACATGAAGGATATGGTAAGGATGAAATAATTTCTACCTTTGATCTATCAACCTCTATCTCATGTTTTGACATTACATGCCATAAGACAAGGCCATGCTCTACCATGAAATAACACTTTTCAATGTTTAGGACCAGATTCATCCCAATACAACGATTCAACACCTTTCCCAAACTAATTAGACATTCACCAAATGAATACCCATACACTGTAAAATCATCCATAAATACCTCCATGTAGGTGTCAATAAAATTGAAAAAATACTCACCATGCATCTCTGGAAGGTACCTAGGGCATTGCAAAGTCCAAATGGAATCCTTCGGTAGAAAAATGTGCCAAATAGACAGGTTAATGTAGTCTTCTCCTGATCCTCTAGAGCTATAGGAACCTGAAAATATCCAGAAAATCCATCCAAGAAACAATAGTGTGTTTTTCCAGCTTGTCTCTCAAGCATTTGATCAACAAATGGGAGGGGGAAGTGGTCCTTGTGAGTGGACTGATTTAGTTTCTGATAATCAATACACACACACCAACTGTTTTGCACCCTCATTTGAACTAACTCATCTTTCTCATTTTTAACAACTGTAACACAACTTTTCTTAGGCACAACCTGAATAGGACTTACCCACTGAGAATCTTAAATGGGAAAGATTATACCTGCCTCGAGCAATTTCTCAACTTCTTTTTTAACAACTTCTAGGAGGTTGGGATTGAGTCTCCTTTGTGTTTGTCTCACTGGTTTAGCCCCATCCTCCAAGAGAATCCTATGCATGCAAATGGAGG
Organism: Viscum album; assembly: GCA_963277665.1. NCBI lineage: Eukaryota > Viridiplantae > Streptophyta > Magnoliopsida > Santalales > Viscaceae > Viscum > Viscum album. The sequence goes on along the minus strand of OY728165.1, from coordinate 1,887,948,950 downwards.
GGCTACTACCTAATATGTCATCCAAGGTCCACCCAATCGCCCTGATGTTCTCCCTCAAAATATTCAAAATATTTTCTTCATGATCAAAAGGGAGATTGTTAGCAATGATAACAGGTAATCTATCACCACTAAATAAGTATGGGTATTTCAGATTTGGTGGCAATGGCTTGAGTTCTAATGAAGGAGGGTGTAGTATGGATGGAGACATTTAAGTAACTGAAATATGTTCCCAAAGAGCATCAGTATCAGAATGGACATCATCAAAATCAGAGAATAAACCATCGAATCCATCAGCATACTCAACAGCCATGTCATAATCAGAGTTAACATGATAAAAAACAGAATATGAATCCACATAAAAATAAAATCCAAGATAGGATTGTGTATCAACAACATGTGTGGAAGTGCTCTTAGACATCAAACTCGAACCAATACTCATAATCTGCCTAAGCATAGGACAATCAAATTCTATGGAGTTTTTATTTGGTGGTTCAAAATGGGAGATAACAAAAGCAGAATGGTCCTCTGGGGGGTACTTCATGGAATCCATAACATTAAATATCACTACTTCATCTCCAAAATCCATGGAAAGTGTACCCTCATTGACATTTATGTAGTTTTTGCAGTCTTGAGGAAGGGAATACCTAAGATAATGGGGGAATGATAACTTACCTGATCATCCTCCATGTTAAGCACATAGAAGTCTGCTGGAAAGATCATGTCTCTTACCGAGACAAGTACATCCTCAAGAACACCCGCTGGATATGTCGTAGCTCTATTCTCCAACTGCACCACTACTCTTGTCGGTTTTAGCTCACCAATCTGCACGAGAATACAGAGTGAGTCATCACATTTATTGAAGCTCCAAAATCACAAAGAGCATCTGAGAAGTGCAACTCCCCTATGGTACATGTGATGGTGAATGTCCCGGGATCCTTGCACTTTTTTGGCATTGCTAGAGTTGGTGTAATGAGTGATAAGACATTCCTTCCAAGGTTGATCCTCTCATTTCCCTTGAGCCCTCTTCAATTGGTGCAAATTTCTTTTAAGAATTTGGCATACCTTGGTATTTTCTTAATGGCTTCAAGTAGAGGAATGATGATCTCCAGACGCTTGAATGTATCCAAATCCTCCTTTTTCATTGCCTCTTCAGACATCTTCATGGTTTGAACAACCCTGTTTGGAAAAGGAAGGGTTTTAGGAGGAACATCATCAATATTTTTCTTACCTTTATCTTTCTCCTTGGATTGCTCATCAGTTGGTATGGAATGCGGAATCTCTGGAGTTGAGGTGAATCCCGGTGGAATGGTAGGTACAGATTTATCGTTCATTTGCTTCCCACTTCTCAATGTGATGGCACTAACAATACCCTTTGGATTTGGAGTGGGTTGGGAAGGTAGATTTCCGTAATTCTTACTTACAAGTTCATGGAGGGCGGTGGCAATCTGGCTCCTTTGAGTCTTTAACTCCCTCAGCTCCAAACCTTGACTCTTTAGCTCATTCTGTTGATTAAGAACAATTTGTTTCAAAATATCATCAGTGTTAGAGTCTACATTGTGTTGGAGATTCCCTTGTTGCTGACTCGTTGATGTTTGAGCTTCGAATCTCCTTTGGGGTTGTTGGAAACCCTGTTGGTAAGGTGGAGGCTGCTGGAAGTTTAGTTGAAAAGGGGGCCTTTGTTGTTGTCCAGAGCCATACCTCATGTCTGACTAATCTTTCCACCCTTGGTTGTATGCTGGATCAAAATACTTTTGGGAATATGGTTGTTGTTGTTGCTGCTGATATGGTCTCCCGAGGAACACTACTTCACAATCTTCTGTTTCTTGGAGTTGTGGGAAACAGTCAGTTGGGTGGCTTGTCTCAGTGCAAATACCACAAGTCCTTGACGGAAGGGGTAGAGATGTGTTTTGTGCCAAAGCAATTTGCCTCACCATAGTGGTCAATTCTTCCAACTTAGTATCAATCAAATGACTTTCAAGAGAAGAAAGACTTACCTGATGTACTCCCCTGACATGTGGTGTACCTCTATCACCAAATTGTTGGGAGTTCTGGGACATCTTTTCAATCAACGCACGTGCAGCTACTGGTGTCTTGTCCACCAATGATCCTCCAGCCGCCTCATCTACCATGCTTCTCTCCATAGGTGTGAGTCCTTCATAGAAGTACTGGATGAGTAATTTCTCACTGATTCAGTGATGTGTGTAGCTTGCACACAAGTTCTTGAATCCCTCAAAGTACTCATACATTGACCTCCCTTGTGCTTTCTTGATCCCTGATATCTCCTTTCGAATGGATGTGGTCCTTGATGCTGGAAAAAATCTTTGCAAGAAAAGACATTTCAAATCATTCCAACATGTTACATCTCTAGGTTGCAAATAATACATCCAATCTTTTGCAGCTCCATCAAGTGATAATGGGAATGCTCTTAATTTTATTTGATATTCAGAAACATTTCGTGGTTTTAAAGTTGAGCAAACTACATAATATTCTTTAAGGTGTTTGCTGGGATCCTCACCAGATAATCCATGAAGCTTTGGAAGAAGGTGAATTAATCCAGATTTTAACTCAAAGTCTGATTCGAGATTCGGGTATGCAATACAATTCGGTTGATAGTTAATATCAGGTGCAACCAATTCTAGAATGGTTCTATTAAGTTCATTTACATTATTTCCAGCCATTGGTTCTTTTTTTATGTTTGAATTTGAATAACATCCAATTCCAATGTTTCCAGAAGAGAGGAATTCACCAACTGGTTGAATATTGAAACTTCTCGTAGACTGAGAGTGTCTGATTCGTGCCATAAGGCTACATTCAATCTCAGGGTCAAGATCTAGGAGATCTTCGGGATTAGTTCTTATCATAAATAAAATAAAAATTAAAACAATGTGAGTGGGCCATAGTAAAATAAAAATGTGAATTTGAGTTGATGGTCCAAAAAGAATAGAAGAGGATGGAAAAAAGGAAAACTTGAGAAAGGGGAAAGATGAAAGAGAGAGGTGAAGAAAATAATAAAATGAAAAATAAAAGAAATACCTCTAAATGGTTGAATAAATTACTTGCCTCCCCGGCAATGGAGCCAATTTGATAGAGTGCTTTTGTGGGAGCCCTCAAATGATTAATGTGATTTTGAGGTACTTAGGTGTAGCAGAGTGGCTGACCAAGGTCGTCTCTCAAAGGAGGAAGTGAATTTAACAACATATTAAAGGTATTATAAAAATAGAATAAAATAGAATAAAATAAAAACACTACTTTAAAGGATTGGGGTTTTTTATAGTTTATGAATCTAGAATAAGTTTTCTGGAAGAAGATTGTATATTTTTTTTGTTTTTAGTTTTAAAATGAATTTCGATTAAAATGACACAACAAGAAGATGTTTTTTTAGAAATCTATTTTAAAAGGCATAATCGATCTAAATATAACTCTTCATTCACTTATTAATCATTATAATTTAAATCAATATCCACTTAATTATGATCCCCTAATTTTTTATCCCTCGAACCCTACGAGAGTTAACTTAACCACAAAGATGAAATTACTTAAACCCTAGGCTAGCTTCGGAACACGCAATCGCAGCACCCTGCTTTGATTGTTGTTCTAAGGATAGATTATGGTCAGTGGCTAATTAGAGAACATATCCGTTCTGGAAATGAGGATGAAATGTGTTTAGGGATTATATTTGAACTCTACAAATTTATCCCGTGTGGTCTTTTATTACCGATTAAGATTACGCTCTCACAATTTACACAAAATCCAGACCTCGCGTGTTTTTGTGTTAATTGTTCAGTTGCTTGCTTAGTTTCTTGTAATTTAAAAACAAAATTCATGGATCTTATTATGTTAATTACAGTATCTCATTGATTCAAAATAATTAAATGAGGAGGGTAGATGATAGATCGATTACTAAAAGACTACTCTTCCATGGGTGGCGTAATCATCGTAGAAGCGTTTTGCATGTGCAAAGGTTTATAATGGGTATAACCCAATAACGATTCTACTCAATAATTCCAGCCCAAAGAGGAAGATTAAGAGAAGAATAAATTTAAACAAAACATAAGGAATGAGAAGAAATAAAAGAAGAACAAACATGTTTATTACATAAACAAAATCATTACAACATGAAAGAGAAGAAGAAGGCTTCGTCGAAGGGATCCTTGCTTCAAGAGATACCTTTATTGAAATGGTTGGAGAATTGGAGGGGATCCACTTCTCCTCTTCCCTAAACATCCAAAATCACGTCCCAAACCCACCAAATGAGAAAATCTCTAATTTATAGAGGGGATGGGAGGAGAGGTTACAAGTGGTTCCAAGTGTGAATGTGGAAATTCGGCCGAATATTTTAATGAAAATTGAACCGCCAATTTGACCACCAAAACGCGTGAATTGTCCGGGATTACAGAAGGATAATATGTGAGGATATGGGTCTTATATCTCCTCTAAACATATGGTCTTAATACAGGATCATATGATGGAGTTATGGCCAAAATACAGAAGCTTCTCCATTCTGGCGAGTCCAGCCCAACTTTGACTTCATGGACCATTTTCAACACCCAAATGCACTCTTTATCTTTAGTATTGTGAATAAAAGTTATAGATAAATATGTCCGAAACAGTGTTACAAAATTTCAAATTCAAATAATAAATATAAGAATATTTATCTTCGAAATACTACAGTGAACTATAAAGGGTAAAACTAGACTTTTCATCAAATATTCAAATGAATGATATAATCCCAAATACTTTATAATTAAACATATTTAACACAATGTGAGGAAATTATATCATTTATTATCAATAAAATAGTTTTTTATCATAGTAACACATTTTATTTAATATATGTGAGTTGTATGGTATATACTTTCTTAATAGGTATACATGGGATACATGATGTACTTGAGATAGGTTAGGTGGGAGTGTTAGTTGATATGACATTTCTCTGATGTGATCAAGGATCTTAAAGGGGAAAATATATCTTGGAGAATGTTTTCCCTTCATTCCAAACCTCATGAATTTATTCCATGTTGATATATAGAATAAAATTTTATCGTTGTCCTCAAAATTCACGTATCATCAAAAATTTCTTGCAGATATCTTCTGTTTAATTTGTGTGGATTTCATATGAAACGGAACAGTTTGAACCATCTCAATCAGGTTTTGGATAATATTAGGCCCCATTATATTATTCTATCCGACACCTTCCCATCATGTTAGAGTCCAACACCTCTTCCCATATAGAGATTTATAAGGTTCCGTTTGAATGATAGAATGGAAAATGTTGTCATATGATAACTACACTTAGGAAAGTTGATGATCCCAAAATCCTTGGAAATCCATAACAAATGATCTCATCGTATCCTATAGAGTTTTAATGGTCCTTTCAGATTGACCATCCATATAAGGGTGATAAGTAGTGCTAAAACTCCGTTCTATATCCAACTCTTGCTAATGTCTTGTCCAAAACCTCAAGGTAATCCTATGATCTAGACCGTATAAAATAGAGAGTGGAACTCCATAATGTCTTACCACATCCCTTATGTATAACTTGTCTTGTTGTTCATGAGAAAAAACTTCCTTGATAATAATCAGATGTTCAAAATTTTTAAGGAAATTAACTCCCAACAAGATAGATTTATTTACATTAGGTGTTTTGGGGAGTGATATAATGAAATCGATGGTTGTATTTTCCTAATTCCATACTATTATGGGAAATGGTTTCATCATAACCTTATACCTATGTCATTCCTACTTGAAATGTTGGTATACCAAGTGTCGAGATACAAACTCCACAATCTCCCTCTTAATGTTATCCCACCAGAAGTTTTGCATCAAATATCCATACGTATTAGTGAATCCTAAATGAATATTGAAGGATGAGATATACATATTATACATAAGTTCCATCTTCTATTCTAGGTTTTTATAAAAAAAATATCCATGTTATAAACCATATAAATACACCATCAACAAAGTTGAACTCCCAAATATTTTCTACCTTATTTTATATAAAGTCATCATATTTTAGGGCCTCCTTGATCCTATCAATAATAATTTTTGAAAAAATATTGTAGAAACTTAAGATAAATATCCTTTTATTACTCCAATTTCCATCCTCTACATGTCTCTAATGATTAGATCCATTGAAATCCTCATCACGATAGGTTTATAAGATCCTTTCAACTCATATAATATTCCAATTTGTTTACCTTCCTATGATGGTAATGGATTGAAAAATCATAATCATTGATCATGTCTAACCACCTTAATTGGTTTGTATTAAGCTCTTTTTTTGGAATATATACTTGAGGATTTTATGATTCGTATATAAGTCCAAATTTTCTTCATAGATATTTAGTCACTAAATATTCAATGTGAATATCATTGCTTCCAATTATATATCATGTTTCCAGGTAGTTCATCACATGGATCATTAATTTTTTGGAGGAATAGGTTATACCAAATTTATCATTCATGACCACACAACCTAATCCATTTTCGGATTCATCATTGTAGATCACAACTCCTCCCCCCCTGGTGGGTAATGTCAGAATATCACGAACCGAATCTGGTCGTCACCAACACCAGCACCCAACCTGGCCTATTGAAAGGGAATAAGGGTGTTCCCTATCCCCATGGGCTGGAAAAAGTGATTGATTATCATTAATTTTGTTTTGGTAATTATTTACCCAAGTATAAAATCATAAAACCTTAAAAACAATCCATAATATAAATTTGAAATTTTCGACCCAAAAATGTCTCAAGAAAAAACCAGAAATGATTACATTGTTTTAAATACAATATCAGTGGTCCAAATACAAATAAATAGTGTATCAGGATAGCCTGAAAAACTCCACATGATAAGGGGTCATCACCCACAAGTTGTCTCCACAACTTCGCACCAAGGATGGGAACTAACACCCCGAACCGCTACCACCCAAAGACTTTCCTTTACCTGACTCAATCCTAACCATGTATACATACACTAAAGCACTACTGGAAAAACGACCTATACCCACGGTTCAAAACCGTGGGTATAGCCCCCAAAACCGTGGGTATAGGCTATACCCACGGTTTTGGGAACCGTGGGCTGGAATGGCGTCGGGATAGGGGTCTTGACCTATACCCACGGTTTGGTAGAACCGTGGGTATAGGTGGATCACACATGAAACCGCTGCTGTACAGCGTGGCATGGGGTTTTCCCACGGTTTGAAAACCGTGGGAAAAATTTATATTCAAAATAAACGCTCAGCAGGTTTCGAACCCGCGCCATGCAGAACACCTACGCGCAGCACCTGACCAGCGGACCAACCGAGCGGTTACATTTATATGTATATAATGATTATTCTATTTTAATATATTAATATTGATGCGGTTATTAAAAAAAAGGAACCGCCGGGTTTCGAACACGGGACCGGGAGGGAGAGAATACCGCGGCGAACCAACTAAGCTAGACCGATTTTGTTAATTTAAATATACAGTGTTATACTTATATTAATATTGTTGATATATTTAAAATTACATCCTGCCGAGTTTCGAACACCGCACTTTCCAGAACTGAAATACTAACTAAACCAACACACCTAGCAAATTTATGTTCATTAATACCAGTATATGTGTAATTAAATTATTTACAACATTGTTCCCACGTAAACTTTATTTCGTCCCACGCAATTTTTTCCCATTCCCTCCACCCGCAATAACGCGGGAAACCTATACCCACGGTTTTGAAAACCGTGGGTATAGGTCTTTGAAAAAAATACCCCCTATACCCACGGTTTTTAAAAACCGTAGGTATAGGTTTCCAAAGCAATGCCTATACCCACGGTTTTGGAAAAACCGTGGGTATAGGTCTTCACCAAAAAAACTATACCCACGGTTTTCCAAAACCGTGGGTATAGGTTCCCATACTATACCTATACCCACGATTCTGGAAAACCGTGGGTATAGGCCCAATTTCCAGTAGTGAAGGGGTGTTAGTATGGAGTAATACTGAACACAATAGTATACCACCAATTTATTCCAATGTGCATTCAATACAAGGTGAAAAATCAAGAATTTTTAATATGCAAAGAAAAGAAATGATAAATTCCAAGAAACATAACTTTCAGTTGAAAAATGTTTTCAAACCAAAACTTTCAGAATGTTAAAAAATTTAAATAATAAATTTTAGATACTATAATTCACATCCAAACACACCCTAATACTAGGTAAAATACCACAAACCCAATGAGAAAAAAAATCATGAACACCCATATGCACTAGATTCTCTCGGGCCCTATGTACCTCGTACCTCAGTGTAAATTAACCTTAAAAAAATATGTCCTCGTGCACGAGCCACTAATTGGGAACATACCCATAACCTAGTGGTCCCCAATAATCATACATATTTTTTATTTAGAGTTGTTTGTTTTCCAAATTCTAAGTGAAATAGGGACAAAACCCATCCTGTTCACTAGCCGTACTAGTACAAATCCGCCCACCTAGGTACCCAAGCTTCCCCCTTTCTGCTCAAACAATTTCAGAAAGATACATATATCCCTTTTAATATAAAACATCTCTAAATGTCACATAAAAACATTTAAGTGTTTCTAAAAAATTTATATCACTTAAATCACACAACAAAACATTTTTATTTTTTTACATACAACTTCCCAAAAACTAACAATGCTTTGCACACCAAAATCCACTTTAAAACCCCACATTGAACATTGAGTGCATAATAATATTTTCCAAATAAGAATTTGAAACACCCAAAATATTTATATAATCCAATTTCATGAGTTATAAAACAACCCCAATAAGCATCACATAGAATAGCCATGTAAAACACCCAATTTGACAACAAATTGGTACTCAAAAAAATCATTTACTTAACAAAAATCACCCAAAACTATTTTATCAGAAACAACCAAAGGATAATAACATTGAAAAAATTATGTTCATCCCTAATACAGTTAAATAACATCAACTAAATAATTATAGGGAAACCCTTAATGAACCAATGAATGATTTGTATGAAAAAACCCACAATTTCACCAAAAATTTGGCACTTAAAATTGATTTTCATTATAATCGCCACTAAAACCACTTTTTTCAGAAAAATTAAAATTTAATAGACATAAAAATACCATAAACATATCAGCTAGGTTACAAATATTTCATACAAAAAGGAATCACCTACCAAATAAAAGGAAACCCTTAAATCACTGTGCACTAATAAAGTCGCACCACCGCCGCACCAAGAGAGACTTAGATCGAACCTAAAACCCCAATAATTGCCCAAGAAAACCCATGGTTAAACCCTAGGTTAGAAATCCTACCCCTTGTTCATTTGTGACTTCATTAAAATTGAAATAAACTTCATGGAAAGGGGAGGAACTAAGGAGGAGAGACACTAACTTGAGATTCTATGAAGTTCCTCCACCAAATCCCCCTTCAAAATGGGGTTCCCAAGAGGTTTTGAGTGACTTGGATGGAAGAAATGGATGTTAGGTTTGAATATGATGAGGGAGGGTCGAATTAGGAATTGTAATGGAGGATGAAGAATAATAATTGAGAGAGTTATGAAGGAAAGAAGTTACCTCTACAAATCTGGATGATTTGAGAAACTCAATGAAGTGCTGCACTAATTAGTTATGAATAAGACCTCCAAAGAGGGAGGGAAGAGTATGGGAATGTGTCTTGGTTCAGTGGTATTTGTTGAAACTTTTAATCACTGAAAAATCCTTAACATTGAATATGTAATTAATTAAACAATTTTTTAAAAAACTGGATATGGGCTTTTGGGTTGGCCTAATTCCTTAAATAAACAACCCAAATCCGCCTTTATTATGGATTCATAAATGGTCTAAATTGAAATTTTTGTGTTAATAGGATTTGGGATGAAATTTAATTATTTTAATGGGTGTGAAATATTAAAAAATGAAAATAATTTGGTTTTTGAATCTGTAAATGAGCTCACGGTTTGGCCCAAATCACAAAAACTCACCATTTCCTCCAAAAAAAGCATGAGAAACCCACAAAATAAATAATTAATGGAAATTAAATGAAATTTACATTTAATATATATCAATTATGTGAAAATTATCCCCCCCATGAAAGACTTTCCACCCTGGAAAATCAACCTGATGCTTAATTGGAAAACAAGAATGTGTACTCTTCCACGACACATGACTTCCACTCCCATGTCTCATATGCATCATTCCCATGCTTCCAAAAAAACCGGACCAATAGAATGGACATAACTTGAATAACCTTCTCTTGGGAGTCTTCTATTTTCACCAGCCGCTCAACAATAGACAATTTAGGCTCTATCATCAGTTCTTCCCAACTCAGCACATGTGACAGATCCAGGTTATATTTCTTTAAATGGGAGACATGGAAGACATCATGGATGGATGTCAACTAAAAAAGTAAATCCGAACTATATTCCACCTTTCCAATATGCTCGGTGATCTTAAAGGGCCCGATATACCACAACGTTAGCTTCCCATTATTCCCCAATTGATGATTTCCCTAACAAGGGGCCACTTTCAAGAATACCACGTGACCCACAGAAAACTCTAGGTCTCAACACCTCCAGTATGCATATGTTTTATAGCGACTATGAGCTATCAATAAATGATGCCTGATCAGCTTGATCTTCTCATACATCTCCTACACCAGACTCGGCCCCAGCAGCGAGGTCTCACCTACCTCAACCCAACACAGGGGGACCAACAAGGCTGACCATAGAGCACCTCAAAAATAGCCATTCAAATCAAGGATTGGTAACTATTATAATAATAAAACTCAACCAACCCCAAATGGCTATACCGGGAACCTCCAAAATCTATGACACATGCACAAATCATTTCCTCCAAAATCTGATTTGCCCGCTCTGTCTGACCATCTGTCTAATGATGGTATTTTGTGCTCATCATAATATGATACACCAAGGCCTTCTGAAGTCCTTACTAGAACCGAGAAGTGAAACAGGGGTCTTTATCCGAGACAACTATTGATGAAACACCATGGATTATCACCACCTTCTGATGATACAACTAGACTGACTCATCCACTTTAGTTGTATCTCTGATCAGAATTATGTGGGTAGATTTGGTCAGATGATCAATCACCAACCAAATGGAATTCTTACCTCGATGTGTATGAGGTATGCCAACAATGAAGTCCATGGAAACCTCATCCCACATCTTGATAGGAATGGGTAATGGCTAGAGAAAACTGGAGGGCCTTTGATGCTCTTTTTTCACCTGTTGGCATGTATAGAATCTCTACACAAATTCTTCTATGTATCATCTCATTACTGGACACCAGAACAGCTGACAGACATCATAATAAATCTTGGTGGCACCCAGATGGACAACCTATTGAGACGGGTGGATTTCCTTCATCACAAACTTTTTTAAAGATAATTGCACTACTGAACAGCCCTTGAAGCACATGATGCCCTCCGGAGATGATGAAAAATCCAAGAATGTATCCCCACCATGAACAAGATGCTTTGACCACTAAAGAAGCTCGTCACTGGGCTATTCCCTCAGAATCAACTCCAACCGAGAAGGAGTCAAATGGACACTCTCCAAGAACGCACCTCCACTATGCTCCCTGGTCTCCACATTCATCTATGAAAAGAGCCCCATCAAAGTCCACTCATAAATCTACTTTATAAAATCCAACACTATAACTTTTCTCCTCAATGAATCGGCCACCACATTAACCTTGCCTATGGTATAGACAATGTCAATGTAGAACCCCTACAAGTACTCAATCCAATGACGCTGCCTCAAGTTGAGGACCTTCTGCAAGAAGATATAGGTTAAGATTTTGTGATCAGAGTAGACTATACATTTCTCCCCAAAGAGGTAGTGATGCCAAGTCTTCAAAGAATGAACCACAACTACCAACTCCAAGTCATGAGTCAAGTAGTACTTTTCATGTGTTTGAAGTTGGCGAGAGCCATACGCCACCATGTGATCATCCTGCATAAGCACGCACCCATGACACAAACCTGAAGCATCACAATAGACCACATACCCCTTTCAAGACTCTAGAAAAAACACCATAGGGGTAGTATTAAAGCGCCACTTCATCTCCTCGAATGATGCATGACATTCTGTGCCCCATTCAAACTTTACCCCTTTCAGGGTGAGTGCGGTCATCAGTGAAGCAAGGCGAGAGAAACCCTAAAATAATCGCCTGTAATAACCATCCCGGCCAAGGAAACTCCGGATCTCATACATTTTCTTCGATTTATCCCATGAAACGATGACACTAATCTTCGTAGGGTCCACTAAAACCCCCTGCTCTGAGATCACATGCCCTAAAAATTTTACCTCCTTGATCATGAAACCACACTTTGACAACTTTTAATGGAGGCGGTGATCCCACAAGGCATCAAAAACAATCTGTAAGTGATGTTCAAGTTCCTCCTCAGGGACAGAGTATAATAGAATGTCATCCATGAACACTATAATGATGGAATCCAGATATATATGGAACACCCTGTTCATGAGTTTCATAAATACCTTTGTATCATTGGTCAATCCGATGGGCATGACCGAATACTCCAAGTGGTCGTACCTACTTCAGAAGGCTATCTTTGGGATATTTGACTCCTTCACCTTGAGTTGATTATACCCCGAATGTAGGTATATATTTGAGAACCACTTTTCCCCCTTCAACTGATCAAACAAATCATCAATTCTGGTCCAAGGGTATTTATTCTTAATTTTTACCTTATTCAGCTTCTGGTAGTCAATGTACAACTGTATAGATCCATCAACCTTTTTCATGAACAACAATAGAGCGGCCTAAGGAGGGATTCTATGGTGAATGAATCCTTTGATTCTATGTCATCAAGATATATCTTTAATTTCCTCAGCTCGTTGGGGGGAATACGATATGAGGGAAGGTATATCATCTATGTTTCAGGAAACAGATCAATCAAAAACTTCACATCCCGCACCAGGGGAAAACCTGAAAAATCATCCGAGAATAACTTTAGAAACTCATTCACTGCATGAGGTAGTGAACCTTCAAGTGAAATACCATAGTCCTCTTGCATGGTCATAGATAAATGGAAGATAAGACTACCCAACTCTGGAAGTGGAGGCCAATCAGGTGCCATGAAACTCACTCGCTGTTTCTAGTAATCAATGTGTGATTAGAACTTTACTATCCAATCCATGCCAAGTATTATGTTAAACAGTAACATATCTAGGACCAAGAGGTCCCACTCCATCTCATCCCGAGATACAGAAAGCACACCTGATGGGCACCTGAGACCCTGCTCCATCTTCTTTACCAGTGGCGTCACCAACTCCATCACAAAAGACAAAAAATCGGATAGTAAATTTAGCATGTCCACACAACGGGTAGAAATGAATGAAACAGAGGCACTGATATCTAAAAGGTCATTAACTATAAAATATGAGATCCAAATGGTACCTCGAACTGTCGATAGTCCCGCATCTGATACCATTTTGTCACAAACTGAATTTGGTCTCCACCAACACAGGCACCAAACCCAGCCCGTGGTAAGGCCTGATTGGCATTCCCTATCCCCACAGGCTGGAACAGTTTCCCGGGAAACATTAATTTAGGTTTTAGGATGATTTACTCAAGTATGAAAGACAAAAACATTAAAAACAATCCATAATATAAATATGAAATATTTGAGCCAAACAGGTATTAAGAAAAAACCGTAATTGAATACATTTGTTAAAAGACAATACAAGTGGTCCAAGTACAAATAAATACAATATAAATACATCCCCTAGGACTCCACCTGACAATGGTTTATCAGCCACAAGCTGTCTCCGCAATTCTTCACCAAAAATGTGAACTAACACCTCGAACCGCCACCTCCCAAAGACTTTCCTTTACATGAGTCAAACATAACCAAGTATACTTACACCTAAGGGGTTAAATTAGGGTTTGATACAAATCCCAATAGTCTACCTCCCAATGATTCCAAATAGCATGAAATAAAAGGTGAAAAAGAAAGCAGCTTTAATATGCAAAGAAAAGCAGTGATAAATTCCAAGAAACATAAATTTCAACTGTAAAATGTTTTCAAACTAAAACATTCATAATGATAATTTGATTAAATAATAAATCTTATATAATTTAATTTATATCCATACACACTCTAAGTGAAGGTAAAATACCAAAAATCCAATGAGCAACAAAATCTGGAACACCCCTAGGAACAAGATTGTCTCGGGCCCTATGTACCTCATACCTCTGTGTAAAGTAACCATAGAAAAATCCATTCTCGTGCACAAGCCACTAGTAGAAAACATACCCATAACCTAGTTGTCCCCGATATTCATCCATATAGTTTAGTTGGTGTTTTTTTATCCAAATTCTAAGTGAAAAAGGGACAACACTCATCTAGTTCACTAGTCGTACTAGTACAAATCTTCCCACCTAGGTACCAGGGCTTCCACCTGTGTGCTCAAACAATTTCATAATGATACATATATCATTTTTCATATAAAACATCAATAATGGTCACAAAAAATAGTAAATTATCTCTACACACATTATACCACTTAAATCACACAACAAAACATTTTTTTTACAAACAACTTCACAAAAACTTACAATAATTTGCACACAAAAATCCCCTTAAAAACCCCACTTTGAACTCTGTGTGCATAATCATATTTTAAAAAGTGGAATTTTTAAATCCCCAAACTTATATACAAACCCATTACATGGGATAGAGAACAACCCCAATACGCATCACATAGAATATCCATGTAAAACATCCAATTTCACAACAATTAGGTACTAAAAAAATCAGTTTCTTAACAAACGTCACCCAAAACCAATTTTTCATCTACAAAGAAAGGATACAAACATTGAAAACATTATTTTCAGACCTAATAAAGTCAAATAAAATCAACTAAAAAATTATAGGTCAGCCCTTAATGAACCAATAAAAGATTTATATGAAAACCCCTTAATTTCACCCAAAATTGGCACTTAAACTTTATTTGATTTATAATTTCTTCTAAAACCAATTTTTTACAAAACATTCAAATTAAATAGACATGAAAATATTATAAACATAGCATCTAGGTCACAAATATTTCATACCAAAATAAATCACCTACAAATGCATAGGAAACCCTTGAATCACCGTGTGAAAATCAAGTCACACCACCACCACACCAAGAGGGACTTAGATTGAACCTAAGATCATAATAATTGACTAAGAAAACCCATGGTTAAACCCTAGGATAAAAACACTACACCCTGTTCATTTTCTACTTCATGTAAATTTAATGAACCTTCATGGAAATGGGATCAACTAAGTAGTGGAGACACATATTTGAGATTATTTGTTGTTCTTCCACCAAATCCCCCTAAAACATTGAGCTCAAAAATTTTTATGAGAGACATGGAGGGTTGAAATGGATGTTAGGTTTTAATAGGAGGATGAAGGGTATAATTAAAAATTGGGATGGAGAAAAAGAGTAATAATTGAGAGAGTTATTAAGGAAATAATTTATCGCTTCAAATCATGCAGATTTGAAAAACCCTATGAAGTTCTGCACTAATTCGTGATGAATACGAGATCTAGAGACGGTGGGGGATGGGATGGGCACACATCTGGTTTTAGTTGTATTGGGTGACACTTGGAAACAACTAAAAATCCTTATAATTAAATATTTTATTAATTAAACAGTTTTTAAAAAAACATGAAATGGGTTTTTGGGCTGCCCCAATTCCATAAATAAAAACCCAAATCGACCATTATTATGGATACCTAGAGGGTCCAAATTGTAATGGTGGTGTTAATAGGTCAGGGGAGACCATTAAGGAATTGGAATGGGTACAAAATATGAAAAAAATTAAAAAGTTATAATATAAACAAAATTGGGTTTTAAATATAGAAATGGGCTCACGGTTTGACCCAAATCATGAAAACTGAGCCTTTCCTCCAAAAAAACATTGGAAACCCGAAAAAAATGAATCGAAATTCCATGAAATTTTCCTTTAAAATAAGCCATGGATTTAATAGAGAACATGTCCAATGATTATACTATTATTTAAAAATTAAAATCCTTCTTCACATTAATTAATCCAAACAAACATGACTCCCATCTGATTAAGTTTAGTTAGTGGGCTTGAAAATCCTGATATGTTTCTCACAAATCAATGATAGTACCCCAGATAATCCAGAAAAAAAAATATATTTATATCATAGATGTTGTTCTTATCCATCCTTTGATTGCATGTGTTTTTTATGGATCCCAAGACATACCTTTTTTGGTGATGACATTCCTGAATAAGGTTACTTTATCTTTTAAAAACTCTCATTTACTATATTTCACAAATAATATTTCCTTTCACATAGTCCTTAGTACAATATTAGAATTCTCCTCATGTTAATCTTTTATTTTAGAGTAGATAAGAATATAATCTATAAAGACTACCAAAAAAATTTAATGGTCATCCATAAATACACTATTCATTATGTACATTAATATTTTTGGAGCATTAGTGAGTCCAAATGGAATCACTATGAACTCATAGTGGATGTACCTTGTATCAAAAGAATTCTTGTGGATATCTGCTTTCTTCACCTTTACATGATAATACCCTAATAAAAGATCAACCTCAGGGATGTATTGGTATCCACATCATTAATTGAATAAGACATCAATCCATGGAATATAATCTCTGTTTTTTCATGATCTCTTAATCTCTTTATAATCAATGTAAATGTGCATTGACCCATAGTTATTCTTAACAAAGAGGACTAGTGAACCACATGGTGAAGCACTTGGGAATATAAACCCTTTATCAATATTCACCGATAATTTTTTATTCAAATCCATAGGTTCTACAATGACCATTATATATGGAGTATTACATCTTAGAAAATGCTGTGAGTATGAGATCTATTCATAAATCAAGCTTACAATTAGGAGGAAAACTAAACAATTCTTTGAGGAAAACGTCAATAAATTCCTTTAAAAAGGGAATATCATAAAAGATGATCTTTTATTTAGTCTCAATTATTTGAGAAATATATGCTTTCTGGTAAGGAAATAATATCCATTCTTGAGTTGTTGGTACCAAATAATATTAATCCTCCTCCTTTCACTTTTATAGAATTAGAGGGAAATTTATGAAACATAGAGTGATTTCCTTATCTTATAATTTTGTGTTAGCTCTATAAAAGGAAATCCAATCCATTATTATAATATAAAAAACTACACTAAGTACAATATCACATGGTTTAATGGTAAATGTATCCCAAAAATTTGGATATTGGATGAGTTATATGCTTGGGATGTCAAAATTGACCCATTTATCATCTTTACTGATAAATCATCTTCCATAATTTTGAGGTGGTGCTTGGAAATTTATACTAAACTGAATTATATGAAATAATGCATATAACTATAATCAAAAAGTGCCTTTATTATTATTTAATGAATAACTTACCTACTTGTCAACAATTAATTAAATGGGACAACCTAAATAGTTGTGATGTAATAAGTTCACCCCTTGATCTCTAGGTACTAGAGGTTGTTGGAATTGGTTATCATCAACAACCCTTGGATTAGGGTATTTATTTTCATAGTATCCAAATTATTTGCAGTTGAAATAGTCGATGATAGGATGGAGGTGGACTAGTGAATGTCTTTCTTCCATCACATTAGTAGGGTTCTACCATCAGGAATAACATACCAGGTGACCTTCCTTCACACACCTAAATCATTTCCTTGTCCAATTCCGGAAATTTATAGGATGATTCTTCTAACACTTTTTACAGGTGAGATGATGTAATTTATCAAACCTATGAGCTTTTTCCATTACACCTCTAGAATTGAAATCAATTGCCCAATTATTTCTAAAGTCTCAAGAGACCTTTCAGATTCTCCAATCTTCACTTAAATATTGAGGGAACATCAAAAAAATTCGTCCATGGTGTCAAATTCTCAAATAAAAAACACATTTCATAGATTCAATATTATCTCACCAAAATATAAGTCAAATTTACATTTACGGGTAATGAAAAAGAAAAAGGCATATTGTATAAGTCTTGGGATGTTTTCCTCATACATCCAAATTTTTCACCCTTTTCCTTGAGGAAAAAAATACCTCTCTATTTTAAATCAAATAGTGCGAGAAAAGTATTTTTGGAAAACATTTTCCATATTTCCTTCCACTGCATCATTTTTATCTCCTCCCTTGGATTTATATTTTTCAACAGTTTCCACCACCGATCGCATTCTCCCTCTATATGATAAATATACTGTACAGACTTCTCATGATCCGAGCATTGAAGGATAAAGAAGATATTTTCAAATGATTTGATTCATTTCTTCATGATTAAGGGATCAAAATATCCATTGAATTTTGAAGGCCTTTATCACATACACTTTTCAATTGAGACTTTATCTATCTTAGGGGTATTTGAGTGTTTCTATTGATTTAGGATTCTATTCAAAAAACAATTCAATTGAGAATGTATCATCATGAAGTTCATGATTACTACTCCTATTAGGTTGGGAATCTCATCTGGGTTGTAATCATATTTCCCATCACATTAGTTTTTGACTTCATTCCTCCTATTTCTAACCATTGACCAAAAAAAGGAGATTTATGGGTGATATTTTTTAAATATAAAAAACATAACCAACAAACCCTGAAAATTAAATGGATAACTTATATAAGACATATATTATATGACATATGATTTTCTAGGTTTTAATATAAGTTATCCACATTTTATTTCCTAATATAAAATATTATAAGCATTTTTTATTCCATTAATAATGGTTCATAGATCCATGTGAATTAACCAAAGAATGTCCATTGAGAGTGTCAAAATATGTTTGTATAAATTCACTTTTTTTATAATAGGTGATGATCGATTCCAGCTCAATGTGTCCTTTTTGGGGTTATTACCCCTAAGAACAACTGTGTTAGTGCAACATCCACTTGTAATATCAAGAAAGGGATATGTTTTCATAGAACCCACTTACAATATACATTACCAAAATTTAGGGATGTTTTAATTTGTTTAGTCTTATCCCTAAGGATTTCACTATAGTTATGTAATTTTAATTCAAAAAATAAACAGACTTTTCTCTGATGCTAACTATGATAACCAATATTTTATTACACCATATTTCATTATTTATTAAATAAATATAAACTTAATCAAACACTAGAATATTGTAAGGATTAATTTTTTTGGGAAATTATCCACATAACAAAATAAATTACTTATAATTTCAATGATATAAACTTAAACTCCATTACATGCCCTTAGATTCTCCTGATTCTTCTTAAACTACATAGGATAACATTGGGATGTACATAAGAAATGGGTGATCTATAAAACCAATTATGTGCATAATAAAATCCTGTCATGAGTTAAAGTAGTATATGAGTTCCAATATTTATATGAAGGTAACATAAAAGTAATGAGAATTATAATCTTCAACAATAAGGCATAATATATCATGATAATAGAAAGGCAACATTGGAATCTTTAAAAAAGCATAAAACATGAAGTCATAACCATATGTCAAGGATAAAAACTAAGAAAAATAACATAGTTTGCTTAAAAAACTTTATTTAATCATACATGGAATATCATGAGATAAAAACATTACCCAGTGCATTGTAGGGCCACATAATTCTATTCCCACCCATCACATCCATATCATGTACATGCATTAGTGTGCCATATATATCATACCAAAAAAGGATCTATTTCATCAATTTTGAACCCAAGATTAATGGTTAAAGGTTCCATACATGTAAATACCCATTAAATAAATTATATTTAAAACTAGGTGAATACCCACGAGTGTAAATGGAGAGGGGTATTCACTACACAAATGTTTGGCATGGAAAAGTGTGGGAAAATTTCTGCAACATAACAGGTGTACATAAAGGTTTATATAAGGGTTGAATGAGAGTGATAGATATATCTCATTACTTGCAAATCATAAGTAAATTAATTAGGATTTATAAAAACATATCCAACATGAAAATTTTTAAATCAAAATTTATGACATAAATAAGGTTCTTTAATAAAGAGGAGAAGAAGATGATTCATTACCTTGAGAGGGAACTTATTAATGTTTGGTATGAGCTTCTTATGCGATTAAGGAAACATTATGATGATTATAGATAGAAAAAGGAATATTAAATTCATGATCCATTGGTTTCAAGTGATGATTAATGGGAGTATGGGTGGGTTTATACAGAAAAAAATAAGGGAGATATTTATTAATTTCTAAACAAAGGTTTTGGACTATATATAAAAAATTAATCCAAAACACATTCCATACCATGATTTTTCACATGGATTATTCTATAAAAGAGTGAATTTAATTCTTTTATAAGCCCAATAAACTAACTAATTAAAATAAGACCCTTGATGATGTGTAAGTGATTCATGTTTGTAAAGAATTGATTTTAAAGCCTTAAAATATAATATCGGTTTTTGAGGATTCATTAAGGGTTTATAAAATGAATAAAATAAATATAAGAACAAAATATTTTTAATGGGTATATATATTTTTTCATGGATAGATTTTATGGAATAAATTACATCACTTATGGGTCATTATGATGATATATTACACACCGTATAATTATATTTTTTAAAAAAATTTAATCCAAAAAATAGGATTTCTCATAAAAGTATGAAAAAATAATAATCGGATAATTTTGTATTTCATGATTTCAAAAATATAATTTATTTTATAAACAAAATTCTATAAATATTATAATTTACACATTTATATAAATAATCCCCATTTAATTAAAATACTAGTTTTTTGATAATAATAGTTTTCCGACCCTTATAAAAATTACATTTGAATTTATAAAATTATATTATCATTTGAATTGAATAAATATTATTTAAAAATGATATTTTATTCATATATAATTTATTTCAAAAATTATTGAATTATTTAAAAAGTGTGTCTTGATTGAAACAATATTTTTTTCCAAAAAAACCATTGTGTTTCATTGTATCAAAATCTAATTTTTATCAAACTCATTATTAAATAATTTAAAAAATAATATTAAAAAGTGAAAAATATAATCGTTGTTTAATTATAAAAAATTAAAAATCACATTGTTAGGGTATATTTACATATCCCTTTATTACACTAGTGAATTCCCTAAGGATAAGGTGTGTGAACGAACATGGTTTGAGCCATGATATCAATGAGCTTGAACTTATCCCATAAACAGTTTTGATCATGCTTTAGTTGTTGAATATTATATTGGGCTTGGTCAATGTAAAATCCTAGTGAAGATATCTCAATAAAAATCTCTAATAAATGGGCTTCATAGGGTATGATCCTACTAATCAAGGACGTCTATTCCTTTGTTTATGTCAATTCTAATTTATTATAACCCTTAATATACTAATTTTAATGTTCATTTAACTATGAGTATATTCTAAAAGTTTGTTATTCTTAACGGTATTTTAAATTTTACATGATAGAACTTTTAATGGTGTAAAATAAGTAACATAGTTCATGTGTTTTCTTTAACTACATTACTTGATAAGAAATTTATTCCTTAAAAGGTAATTTCATTTATAAATGATTAGGTCATTTCATTCTTACCCCTTAAAAAATTTTACCCTCAAAACATTCATTTCATACACTAAAATTGATTATGGAACATCTATTTCATCACATATTATGTTTCCCATATTTCTTCCTCAAACTTCTGGTTTCACTATAGTACTTTGACCAGGTGTGTTATCCTATTTTATTGAACTCTGTCTCTATGATCTATGATCATCACCAGAATATCCTTTTATTAAATATCATACTCTAATGGTACTACCTCTAGATTCAATACATGTGAGGGGTATGTTATGTACTTCCTCAAGAGGGATACATGGAACACTTCAAGTACTTGAGATAAGTTAGATGGGATTTCTAGTTAACAAGACCCCACTCTAATGCGATCAAGGATCTCAAATGTGTTGATATATCTTGACTATGATTTTACTTCTTCCAAAACCTAATGTCTTTATTCGAGGATGATATATAAAGGAACACTTTATCTTTGACCTCAAACACCAAGTATGATTGACAATTTTCTGCAAAGATATTCTATCGACTTTGTGTGGATTTAATATGATGTTGAATGGCTTGAGGCTTCTCTAAAATATCTTCGATACGATCAGGTCCCATCAAATTACACTCTCTAAATTCATCCCAACAAGTCAATGTCCAACAACTCCACCCATATATATCCTCATATGTGGTCATTTCAATTATATAATGGAAAATTTTATTATATTAGAACTCCACTAGGGGAGGTGTTGATCCCAATATCCTTAGAAATCCATAAAATGTGATCTCAAAATATCCTCCAGAGTTTTAATTGTCCTTCTAGATTGACCATGAATATGAGGGTGATATGCAGTGTTGAAGCTGAGTTATTTATCCAATTTTTTTGAAGGATTATCTAAAACCTCGAGGGAAATATCTTATCTCGATCATATAAAATAGACAATAGATGTCAATACAGCCTTACCAGTTCCCTTATACATATCATATAGAGTTGTTCAAGGGATAAATCATTATTGATTGTAATGAAATGTGTGAAATTTTTAATCTGATCAACTACCACCTAGATGGAATTAATTCCTTTAGGTGTCCTAGGGAGTTCTATGATGAAATCCATGGTTATGTTTTTCTATTTCCATACTGGTATGGAAATTGTTGTATCTTACCCTTATACTTATGTCATCCTTCATTGACTTGTTGGAATACCAAGCATCGTGATACAAACTCCACAATATCCCTCTTTATTTTATCCCTTGATAAGTTTTTCTTAAAATAGTTATACATAGTGATTCCTTGATTAATATATATGGATGATCTATTCAATTCATCTAGAATTTCTATCTTCAGTTATAGTTTTTATGGGACACATATCTTGGTTCCAAACGTTATAAATCCATCATTAGAAAAGTTGGACTATAGAATATTCTGTACCATATTCTACAGAGACAAAACACATTTATAGGCCTCCTTGATCCCATCAAGAATATGTGGTTGATAAGTTATTTTATCAAGGTAATATGAAGATCCTTTTATTACTCTCATGACCATCCTCTTCATGTCTAATAATATTGGATCCCCTTCAATCCTTATTATAGACAAGGTTACATGATCCTTTATACACAGAGAATCTTCACCATTTTTTCTATCCCAAGATAGAAATGGATTGAACAATCATAATCCTTGATCATATTGGACCACCTTCGTTGGTTCATATTAAATTCCTTTTTGTGAATATATAGTTGAGTCTATTATGATATATATATATATATATCATAATTTTCTCCCTTGAGATAATGTTGATAAATATTCAACATGAATATCATCATTTTCAATTTTTGATAATGTGTTATGTTTTTCTACTCATGGGTTTTTAATTGGAGTTATACATAGGCTATCAATGTTTTGTATTGTATGAGTACACAACCATGTACCTTTTTTGGTAGATCATTGTAGAACACAAACACTTCCACACTAGTGGGTAATATGAGCATAGGTGTAGTGATTAATGCCTTATTTATCCCTTTAAATATTTATACACATTCGTCAATCCAAACAAACTTGACTCCATTTTGAGTAATATTGGTTAGTAGGTTTGACAAACATGAGATGTTTCTCACAATTTGATGACAGTACCCAGCTAATCCAAGAAAACATCAGATTTCCACCATAGTTTTTTGTATTGGAAAACCTTCAATTGCCTTGGTTTTTGAAGGATCCATATATATATCTTTGTTGGTGGTGAAATTTCCTATGAATGTTACCTTTTCTATCCAAAACTCACATTTATAGAACTTAAAAAACAAAATGTCTTTTCACAAAGCCTTCATTAAGACATTAAAATGCTCCCAATCATCCTCCATTCTTTTTGAGTAGATAATAATATACTCTATAAATAACACTAAAAATATATTGATTTAATCCCCAAATATTTGATTTCTTAAGTCCAAGAATATTAATTGATCATTAGATATTCCAAATTAAATAACTGTGAACTCATAGTTTTTATACCTTGATTAAAATATTGACCTAGGTATATCCTCCTTTTTCACCTTTACATAATAATACCTTGACCAAAGATCAACACTATATAAGTACCATACTCCACATAGATGATTGACAAATTAATTTATCCATGGAATATGATACATGTTCTTTATCATTATCTTATTGAGCTCATGATATTCAATGCAAAAGCAATTTGACCCATCCTTCTTCTTGAAAAAGATGACTCGTGCACTGCATGGTGAATCACTTGGGAGTATAAACCCTTTATCCATATTCTCTAATAATTGTTTCTTCATATTGTTATATTAAATGAAAACCATTCAATATGGATTATTGGATTTTGGAAAAGATCTATTTATGAGATTTATTGAGTACTCAACCTCCCCACTATGAGGAATACTGTCAAATTCTTCGGGGTACATGTTAGATAATTACATTACTATGGGAATGTCATCAAGTATGATATTTTCCTTAGTCTTAATTATTTTAGCTAGATACACTTTCTCACAATGAAATGTTGTCCATCCTTAAGATGTAGGTACCAAAGAATATTCATCATATTCATTGAACATGTATAAAATAATAGGGTGATTTGCGATACAATGGTTTGTTTCATTCTATCTTCTATTTATGTTGTATCTATACAAATAAATCCAATCCATGCCCAAAATAGTATCAAATTACATGAAGGAGAGTATCACAAGGTTTTTTGGTAAATTATTCCCACAAATTTGGACATGGGATGAGTTATATACTAAAAATGAAAAAATGACCCATTTTTCATCTTCACTGATAACTTGACATCATGTTTTGAGGTAGTATTTTAATAGTTATACTAAACTCCCGTGATATGAAATAATGTGTTGATACAAAATAAAAATTATGTTCTCTATTCTTGAATAAATAATTGTCATACATGTCACTACTTAATTGTTGAGATCCACCTCAACGATTGCAATGGAATAAGTTCTACCTTCATCGTTAGGTCTTGTATATTGTTGTAATCATTTATCATCCATAAAACTTGGTTTAGGTCATTTATTCACAGAGTCTACATGTTCCTTACTATTCAAACATTGGATGATAGGACGAGGTTTAACTGGATCATTCCTTTTCTCCATAACATTTGTGGGGTTCTCCTATAAGAAATCACAAGCTAGATGTCCTACCTTCCGTCACCTAATGCATTTCTTCATCCCCTTTAATAAATTTCTAGGATTATTATTCCTATACAATTTATAGGTGGGATAATGTAATTTATTACCCGGGTGAGATTGTTTCATCACACTGTTAGAATTAAAATCCAATCTCTACTCCTTTTCCTTAGTCCCAAGAGACACTTGATATTTTATGATCTCTATTTCAACTATGAATGAACATATTAATATTTCCTCATAGTTGTCGAAGCCTCAAATTTCCAATAATTTTCATATATTTAGATTTATCCCATCAATGAAGTAATCAACTTTACTTATAGGGGTATTGAAAAAGTCAGAGGCATATCATGAAATATTGTGAAGTTTAACTCATACACCTAGATGGATTCATCATCCTTTTTCTTGAGGCTATGTAAATCAATTTCCGTTTTAATTTATAGAGGTTTTGGAAAATATTAGTCAAAAAACATTTTCTTGAATTCCTTTCACACCATTATTTCAATCCCCTTCTTAGGATTTTTATTTTTTACCAACTTCCACGATTCATCAGCTTCTCTATCTATATGATAAATTGTCAACATGGCCTTCTCTTTCTCAATGAATTGATGGATGAAGAAGATCTTTCCAATATATTTGAACCATTTCTCTAAGAATAAGGGATCAGAATATCCTCTAAAATTTAGAGTCCATTGTCACAAAAGGTATTATTTGAAACTTCATCTTTCTTAGGGGGATTTGGGAATTACTCATAATTCAATATCCTATTAAAAACCCAATTTTATTGAGAAATTAGCATTAAAGATTTCACAATTCATGCTCCCATTGGGTTGAAAACTCATTCAGGAAGTCATCACATTGACACTCAATGAGTTTGTTGACTTAGTTCCTTCTATTTAGAACCATTTACTATAAATAAATGGAAAATTAGTGGTGAATATTTTTTAACTATTAAAAACATAATAAAAAAACCTTGAATATTAAAGGTATAACTCATAAATTTTATATATTCTGAAACCTAAGAATTCCTGGGTTTCAATATCAGACATCCATTATCTTTTTTTTTACTTTAAATATTACATGAATTTTTTATTCCCTTAATAATGGTTCATAAGGATCTTGTGAATTTAAAAAAAAAATCCCCTGAGAGAGTAAATCTAGGTGTACAAAAAGTACCATTCTCATTCACTAGGTGACAATTGAGTCCTTATCAATATTCCTTTTTCATGGTGATTACCCCTAGGTAAAATTGTACTAGAGCTATACCCACTGGTAGTATCCAGACAGGGACGTAACATGAGGCATATCAAGGTAATTTAAAATGGGTGATATTTATAATCATAAACAATTTTTCATGATATAGAATGATAACATAATGGAAACATAGAAAAGTAGAAACATCATAAAACATGACATCATAAACATAAGTCATGGATAAACACCAAGAAAACATAACATAGTGTGATCAGTATAACCTATCAAGAACCATACATGGAATCTCATGAGAAAAAAATATTATCCAATGCATTAGAAGGATATATAATTCTAGGCCCACCCATCACTTTCTTATCATGTACATGCATAAGTATTCCACATAGATAATACAACATAAGGATAAATTTCAATAACTTTAACCTAAAAATTAAATTTTTTGGGATACATACTTGTAAATCACTTTTAAATTAAAGAAATTTACAACTAGGTGAATATACTTGAGTGGAAATGGATATGTGTGTTCACTAAAAAAATGTTTGGAATAGAAAATCGTAATACAATTTTGGTTTCATAATAGTTGTACATAGATGTTTATAGAAGTGGAGATTGAGAGATAAATGGGTCTCACGTCACATGTTAATAATAATTAAAGTAATAGTAATGTCTAAATAAATATCCCAACTTCATAAAAAGGAAATCAAATGGAATGACATAAAGAACATTCTTGAATAATGAGAAGAAGAAGACCCCTACCTTGAGAGAGATCTTCTTAAATCATTGTAGGATAATCTAAAGAGATTGAGGAAACCATGTGAGGTCTCTATAGATTTAAGGTAAAAGTAAATTTGGGATATAAATTTTTTCAGTGAAGAAAAATGGTAGGATGGGTGTTTTTATATATAAAAAGAGAGGGGGTACTTTATTAATTTATAAACATAGGTTTCAGACTATATATAATAAATTATTAAAAAAAACAATACCATGGTTTTTTTCATGGTTTTATCCAAATAAAAGTGAGTTTAATTATTTTATATGATTAGAAACCAAAATCATTAAAATAACTCCCTTGGTTTTTTAGAAGTGAGTTATGTTTGTAAATATTTGATTTTAAAAACATAAACTACAATATTGTTTTTGTAGGATTCATTAGGGATTATAAAATTAATCAAATAACTTGAAAAACACATTATTTAAAAGGGGTATTTTTTTTAATTTATTACTTTAATGTAATATATTACATAATTTTTGGGTCATTATGCTGTTATAATATACATCGTATAATTATATCATATGTACTTTTTACCCAAAAATCTGACCATCTCAGAAAATTATGAAAATTTTTCATTGGATAATTTCAACCTAATGATTTCCAAAATAATATTTATTTAATCAAAATAATTATATAAATATTATAATTTACACTTTTAAATCAAAAATCTCCATTTATTGAAAAATACTATTTTTTTACAATGACGGTACTTTCACCCCTATTAATATTACATTTGACCTTATAATATTATATTATAATTTATATTTAATAAATACTATTTAATAATAATATTTTTTTAAAATATCATTTATTTAAAAATTCATGAAATCATCAAAAAGTGTGTCCTGATTGAAACATTATATTAAT
Organism: Viscum album; assembly: GCA_963277665.1. Lineage (NCBI taxonomy): Eukaryota > Viridiplantae > Streptophyta > Magnoliopsida > Santalales > Viscaceae > Viscum > Viscum album. Next base: position 1,887,920,856 of record OY728165.1, on the reverse strand, counting down.
AAAAAAATACCATTCTGTTTCATCGTATCAAACTCTTATTTTTATCAAACTCATTATTTAATCATTTAAAAAATAATTTTAAAAATTGATAAATATAATAATTGTTTTATTGAAAATTAAATATAAAAATTCATACTTTTATGTTCAAGATAAATATCCCATTATTACACTAGTAAATTCCTTAAGGGTAAGGTATGTGATGGTGAGATTTTCATGGGATGGTTTCATGAACATGGTTTTGGACATCATGTTTATGAGCTTGAACTTCTCCTAAAAATGGTTTCACTCATGCTTGGAAAAATACCAAATATGCCATCACCATTGGAATATCTGATAAATGGGCTTCATAGGGTATGATCCTACTAGTCAAGGCGGTAACTTCCATTGTCTGGGACAATTGGACATTCTATGAACCCTTAATATACAAATCTTAATTCTCATTGTACAATTTCTATATTATAAATGGTTATAATTCTTAAAATTATTTTAAATTCAACAGGATATAACTTATTATTTTCTTTAATAACCCAAGTAGTGCATGATTTTATTTTAACTACATTACTTGATAAGAAATTCATTCAATAAAAAATGAAATTTCATTTATAAAAGTTTGGTTCATTACAATATATATATATATTTTATTTTATTTCATTTTAATTTAAATATATTATAAAAAATAATAAATGATTAAAAAAATATATAAATTTTATTATATACATATATTATATAAATCTTATTTAACAATTTATAAATATGTATAGATAAAATATTTTATATATGGTACACTATTAGCACTAAAAATAATTAGTAAATTTATCCTTTTATCCACGCTAAATAATAATCTCATAAAGGGAATCCTTTTTTAGTGAAAAAAAAGAACAGATAAAGAGTCCTTTATGAGTGCTGAAAAGCATTGATAACAACACTACATTTTCCATTAATTTTTTAAACACTCATAAAGATTATCTTTATTAGTGACTTTTTCTTGTACAAATAAAAGTACCCCATTATCAGTATTTTTTATCACCGATAAATGATAGTGTTGATTATAATTAAATCTATATTAGTTCCACTTTATTATCCCATTCCCTTTCCTTGTAAGTTCCTTGTCTTGTACCTAAAATAGAGTGTTTTCTTCAGCAATTGGTTTTTCCCATATAATTGCTTAATATATCAGATTCTCTTACAAGATTTCATAATTTATAATGTTTCAATGTTTTATCCATGATATAAGACAAGAGTCATGGTGAGGATTATCAGTCTCCCTTGACCTTATATATGTCATATTCAGGGAATGGGATCTCTATGAGTCTTAGTCTATCCTCTGCGTTAATACTTCTACCACTTTGGTTGCACCCCCACTACATTTATAACAATCGACGGGTGATGTTTTTTAAGCTGTTCATGGATTTGATCAAAGAAAAATATATTATCTAGTCAGATCCCTCATACAAAATCTTCTATATACATTTTATATCCAAGAGCTATATAGTTTTTTTTAAAAAAAATTAAATGAAAATAGAATCATATTTGTGCTGGAGTTTGAAATTTATGTGGAATTTAAACAATTGAAATAGTCGATAGGTTGGTTTTTTAACCAGGAATCAGAATAGAATTTTAATGATCGTAACCCCTTAAAAGATCCATTTTAGACATGGTTTGGGGCCCTCGATGGGAGTTCTGGGTCTCATGAGTGCTCAAGTGGAGAAAGAGATTATCAGGTCATATATACTAGGGTAATATCCACCACCTTGACAACAAATGGCCACTGGGTAGAGGATTTCTTTCCAAGAGGATAGGGATTCTATATAGTATTATTGGAAAAATGTTAGGGTCTTGGTTTCATTTAAGGGGTAAAAAGGATAATTTACCCCCTTTTCTCCACTTTCTTTTTAACATGAAAATGGAAAACATTATGTCCATTTCCAGTAGTGGAGGATTATTCCTTTCCCTCTCCATGTCCATGGTGGTTATCTTCCATTTTGGTCCATTTAAATTATCATCAGATTATTTGGAATAATAGAGGTCAGTCTAAGATTCCTCTCCCTTCTATTATTATTTTCCCTTCTTTAATGCAATGGTTCACTATTTATATGGGTTATGACCTATTTTACTGGGTTTCATAGGTTTTCTTTATATCATCCATTTTATCTCAAACCAAAGGTCGGTATAAGTCAACAAGACTTTGTTGAGTATATGGGTGGTGGTCCCTTTAATTTAACATATATTCTTTCCTTTTTTCTAAGTGAATTTCTGGTGCAATCTTAACAGCCTCACTTGACTACAACCAATTTAAATAGAGATGTTTTAGTCTGAATTTTCCTCAGTGAAAAATACCATTTAACATGCCTTGGACCTTTGGTAATGGTAGTTATAAGTAGAATTCTTAGTGGTGGGTTTAATATTAAAGTGTATTGGTGTATCTAAATGCCTAAATTATGTTCAAATTGTTTAATAGGAATCTTAGTTTGAAATGATTCTTATGAAAGGGAATTTTAAAACAATCAATAATTGATAATGGTATGACCCTTGAAAGAAAACAAAAAATAATAATGGGTAAATTAATATAACCTCTATGAAATGAGGGTTGATATTTTATTATTGGCTTGGATTCTAATATCGGTAATTGGTGTGGTTTTTGGAATATAAAATGGTAAATATATTAATTAAATCAAATATAAACCCTATGATTTATGAATCCTGGAGGATCTTATGGATATTAGTATTGTTTTATGAAATGGATTGATTTTCAAAAATAATAAATCATGACTGTGAAATTAAAAAATAACCTAATAAGTGAATTTAAGATTATTGAATGTGGAATTGAATGAAATGAATTTTTAATTAATCAATAGATTAAATGAATTATAATTCTTGTGAATGCTGGGATGATATCATTGTATTCCATATCACACATGATACATGGTAATTCTAGGATGAGATCCCGAATTCCATATGATAACCAATGGGTGGGAACGCTGGGATGAGAGCTCAGATTCCGTATGATTTATGATGACTCTAGAAGGATAAGAGGTGTTCTTAGAACCATGTGGTACTTGATAATTGGGAATTATTGGATGGGTGCTATGATTATATTGGAATTTCAAGATGATCATATGGATTTTGAGTGATTAATTGCAATGGGATATTTTGGAATGAGAGATTTTATTTGATGAAAAATATCGGGTGAGTATTTGGTTTTAGTGAGACGATTGATGACCGGGGAATACCTGGATGAGTGGTTAGATTAAATTTGACACATCATGATATTGTAGAATTCTAGGAGGACATCTTGCATTAAATTTTGATATTTATGGATGATACATTCATTGAGACATGCTCGAGGACACCTTTTCACTAGAATTAGAAGGTATGTTTAATCATGGTCACATACTTAGAGATAAAAAATAGTGAAACTAAAATCAAATTTCATCATGAACCTAGGGAATCAGTTGTTATTTATAACTTCATATAAACTATTTAGAAGTATTTATCAGTTTATTTATATCACATCTATATAAAATATTTCTCAGACTGGTTATTCTAGGAATGTTAATAGTGGTGTCTTATTGAGTTATACTCACAACCTACTTTGGATACTATGGCATTAGTTACTCAAGTAGACACTATTATTTACACACGTATGGGTCTTAGGGAAGGGACTGATTTGGTTATCTTGGTTGGAGATGGATGATTGGACCGGGAAGGACACAAGACCAGTTTGGTTTTATTTTTATTCTTTAGTACTTACTTTATGTGACCTTCCTATGGGGGATGTGGTATGTGATAAATTCAATTATTAGTGCATATAATATTGTTTTTAGTTTATCATAACATTCCCTGGTTGTGATATGTATTTGGATTTTGTATCTGTTTCACCTTATTTTCAATGTTATTATACTCTAATAAGAGTGAATAATCGCTCTATGTTGTTTTATTATTCCCTCACCGCTCGTTGCAATCCTCTTGAATACATAGATTTTGTGTTGTCATGGGGTTAACCAAACGAAGTCACCAGTTGAGTGGTTTCCGAGTTGGGGTTTCATAAAGTGGAATCAGTGGTTTTTCATTTCTTTTATATTATTATTTGGGAATGGTAGATTAGAGATTCATATTATGTTATTTTTTGGTAATGAACTCATTCTTGGATTCTAGCTACCACATGTGCAAGGGAAAAACTGAGTTTTTGTGGATATTAATTACTATTCTTTCTTACATTTTTATAGTTTATTGATTTCCACCTTGAGTGGATAACATGGATGTGATTTTATTTATTTATGGGATTTTACATCTTGGATATGTATGAAAATAAAGGATGGCTGTGTGTTCAACCATCATACTAAGCACATAAGATTGATATTTCATAAATATGTTGCATGTTATTGAATGTTTCATGCGATTCACAAGAACTGGTATTATATTTACTATCTGAATTTTATGTCTGATTGTCATTTATATATACCAATTGTTTTACAGAATTCTTAGGGGATGGTATTTACATTATATGTATCCATTTTTATGGTGTACATATAAGTGTATGGTGAAATTTTACTTTACCAAATAATTGGGTGAATTTTAATTAATAGCCAAGTATAAATGAGTTATAAAAAGGTGGTTTTTATTAAATAAAGTTACACTACAAAACTTATAAATAATTTTCCTTTTATAACATTTGGATGTAATTATATCTACCCAAAACATGGAATTTTAAATCTAATAATGTTTGAGAATTTTAAAAATGATGATTAGTAAAATGTTTCCAAATGTGAATCCTTAGGTTTTAAAATTATAAAGTCTAAATAATTTAAAATAATAAATAATGATACATTTAAGGAATTTAGTGATGTATAATGTTTGTTGTGGCATTTTTACCCTTGTATATGTGGTTTGGGATATAAAAGATCCCATATGTTGATACCCTTGGATACGGGTTGTGAGACATTGATGGGTTTGGGAGTTCTAGATAGAGGGATTCCACTAGGTGTTCTTGTAGTTGGGTTGTGACCATGAGGTTATGAGATGTTTCCATGTATCAAGGATACTTGTGACTCTTATGGGTTGTATATTAGACCATATAATTATTTTTTTTGGATCATAGTTTTATTTTAGTGTGTGTTTGACTATGGGTGTGATACCTAGAGTATGTGGTTCGTTTTATTGTGCAAGATGTCATGTGCTTTGGAACAGGGGAACTAGTGCCACCTATGGGAAGTGGATTATGCAAGGCATTAACAAAAACATTGGAATGGGGAATCGATGAAATTTGGTGCAAACAAGTTTCTAGGAATGTAATGATTATGACTTATTTTTATTTAAGGTAATCACCAGGAGTTCTTGTGTTTTGGTGTAAGGGTTGGTTTTGAAGGGGGGGATCATTCGTGTTTCTGGACCACCTATTATGACGTTTTCTTAACGTGGTAATATGTTTTGAACCTTGATTGTTGGATCTAGGGATGATGGAGAAGGGTAAATTATTATGATCTTGGAACAATGACCAGGTATATGATTGTTCATCTATTTATACTTGAAACATGAGAAATGTGAATCTTGTGATGTGAAAGTATCCGGAATTCTGCGAGTTTGATACAACTAATGGGATATGAGATGTAGTTAATTGTTTCAATGGGTTGTTAGACTGGGATTGAAAATACATGACACGTGGGACATTGATTCAAGTAAATAAGTCGTCTCAGGGGAGTGTGATCCCAATTCTTGGAGAGATTGATATAGAGAGAAAAATTTTGAGACGAGCGATGTCATTGTGCAATGTAATTGGGTTGATCAGAAGAAAGAACTTGTTTATTTTTTGTGTGAATAGGGTGAGGCGTGTTAGCTATACACATGTCTTTTTGGACTTATATTTGTAATATAGAGCATTATAATTCCATATAATATCATTTAGGTATCAAAGAGTCTCAACCGATGCGATAGTAGTACTACCACGATAGATGTCATTTCACAAATGCTTGGTATAGAGTTTTGAAGCTATATTAGGTTTTTGTTAATGATCCCCTACTAATGTGAGGTGAAAAATGTATGGAAAGTCACCTGTAGGTATAAATTCTTGGGGCCTTGAGTGGATTTTGAAATTTCTCTTCTTTGAGAGGTGAACTCAAGGATAAATTAGAGTGAGGTGTCATAGATGCTGAGGTTTGACCCATACAGATACGTCGGGGTTCAATAGATGAATTGATCATGGATTATAAGAGTGAAATTTATTATTTCAACTTAATCATTAGATGTTATGGTTGACTAGAAGTGGAAGAGAATCTATATGGTAGGGAGTGCACTTTTAGTTTTAGGATGAAAATTTCCTCATTCTGGGCTGAATTTTGATGAATGTAATGGGTGTTGTTTTCATAACCTAGGAACGGGTGGTTGTTGTACTTTATTCTATCACTCAAGTGAGAGTGATATGGATTTGTCGAACTATTGAGTTTAGTGATTAATGGATCAAGGGATGTAGTGGTTATTAGTTACTCAACTTAAATTGTGATAATGGCACTCCTATGGAGGGGAGTGACACATCAGACGTGGGTGTATGACCCTTTTGTTAGAAGGGTCACAGAAATTTTGAGATGACTATCAAGAGTTCGTGGTGGTATCACGAGCCGATGTGAAATGAAGGACGCATGTGCTTGAATTCCATATGGAATTCCAAATATCAAATCAGATGTGGTGGTGAATCAAGACCTATCTTTGGCATGGACTCTAGTGATTGTGATCAATTTTTTTTGATGTGTCAGGGTGTGAAATAATTATGTCCATATAGGTTGATAATGCATCGATGGTTGGAGTTTGGAGTTTTTCTAGACAAGATGGTCATGGATGGTTTATCTTATATTTTCATATTAAACTGGATGCGGTAAGTTAAAAACCAAATCTATAATGTTTTTTGTATGTGATTGGTGCGTTTTGAGAATCAAATTTTTCTTTTTAGGAAAGGCCAGTGAGTTTATATCTTATGCATGGACGATAGTTATGTATTCATCCAAAATTGGGTTCGGGTAATGTGGGTGGGAATTTGTGTACAATTATAAATATCATGTACTTTCAAGTGTGGTGAGTTGGGAACCACACTAAATAAGTAATTGGATACTATGTCTGATTTTTAGTTGGATATTATAGTGGTGTATGTACCAGGATATTAGAATTGGTGGTTATAAGAAGAACCGTATAGTAGGGAGAACTATAGACATGGTGGGTAACTGAATTATGAAACCATTAGTGTTTGGGTTAGATGGGTTGGGTCAGATCCATCTCAGTGTTTCAGTTGTGATGACCTGTTTTGGATAATTCTTTGGAGATTAAGTTCCTTTTGTAAAAAAATTTCCTTTGAGGTGTGTGGGTGTTTGGGCCGAGTGACGCAATTCAACTATGAGTTGGAAACTGAAAAGGGTTGGGAAATACTAATGGATGACTTTAGGGACTTATCAGGGTTGATACGGGTTATGGCGGAGAGTTTTTAATACCTTATGTTTATGTGGGTGTTTTTAATTCAATTGGAATTTTAAAATTTTGAAATATGGGATGGGTCAGTTTTTGAAACAAGTGTTAGAACATAATTGTGATGGTTGAAACCCCCTCAAAAGAGTTGTTTTCGAATTGGTTTGAGGTGATCAAAGGGGATTTTAATTATTAAGATATCTTGAGAGGAGAGACATGTGACTTGGGCATATATCAAAGGGGTTTCATTGTTATTGGTCACCTGACTAGTCGGTGGCCTTCCATGAGGTTAAGGCTTCTGCCTGGGCTCACCAACCAACCAATGGTCCACCATCTAGCTACTAGGCTCCTAAGTTCTTTTTGAAATGGTCTAAAAAGGTGAATTTATCCCTTATCCTCCTTTCTTCTTAACTTGAAAATATCCAATAGTAGGTCCATTTTTAAAAGAGGATGAGGTGTATTTCCCATCATTGACATGGTGGTTCTCCTCTATTTTTTTACGTTTCACTTATCATCAAATGTGTTGGAATCCTAAATGTGAGTCAAATAGTCTTCCAACTTCTATCCTTATTTTCACTTTTCTTGTGAATTATTTCTTCATTTATGTTGGTTATGCCCTATTTTGGGGGTGTTTTATAGTTTATCTATATATTTCATTTTACCTCAAACTGATTTCTAGTACCAAATGAGAATACTCCATTGAGGCTTAATTAGGTGGACCCTTTAATAAAAACCATAGTCTTTTTTTCAAGTGCATGTGTGGTTCAGTCTTGTCGAACACTCCTAGTTATGACCAATTTAATTGGAAATGTTTTATTTTGAATTTACCTTAGTTATATGTCCCATTTAACATTCCTTGGACCTTAGGGAATTGTATTTACATGTGAGTTACTTATAGGTGGTAATCCTGAAGTGTCTTAATATCTCTAAATGCTTAAATTACAAATAAATGGTTTAAGAGGAAACTAGCATTGAATTGATGGTTGTGAAATAATATTTCACAGCCATCAATAATTGAGAATGGATTAACCCTTAAAATGAACCATACCAAATGTAATGGGTAAAATAATAAAACATAAATGAAAGGATAATTGAGTTTATAAGACTAGATTTGGTATTAATATCAGTAATCGATGTGGTTCTGTGAATGTAAAATGGTAAGAAATTTGATTAAAGTTAATCAACACCCAACACATTATGAATCCTAGGGGAACTTATGGTTGGTTTCATTTTTTTTAGAAATGGAATGGTTTGTAATTATAATAACCCATGATTGTGAAATTATAAATGGACCCTAAGAAGTGAGGTGATGATTATAGAAATTCCTAGCCTTGGGACTAATGAGAATTAATTGAAATGCATTGTTAATTAATAAAATGTTTATATGATGCATGATTCTTGGTAATACTATGATTATATCCCTTTATTTCATATCACATACGACACTTGGGAATGTAGGGATGAATGCTTGAATTCCATATGATACATGATGGGTGGGAATGATAGGATGAGAGCTCATATTACATGTGATTGACAATGACATGAGAATTATAGCAGGTGTTCTTAGACCCATGGGATAATTTAATATTGGGAATGATGGGGTGAGCACTTAGATTCCTTTGGAATTTCTAGATGAGCATCTGGATTCCATGTGATGACTAATAATGGGGAATGTTATGATGGTGCTCAGATTTCGTGGTAGTGCCTGGTTGATTATTTTTATTCCATGTGAAGATTGATGAGTGGGGAATGTCTATATGAGAGCCTAGATTCCATTTGACACTTCATGTTATTGAGTAATTCTAAGATGACCTCTTGGATTCTATGTGGATATTTATGGTTGTAATTGTCATCAAGAAATATTCAGATTCACCCAGACACTTGATAAAGTAGGTTTGGTTGATCATGATCACAGACCTAGATATCGACAATGGTAAAACCGACCTTGGGTGTCATCATGAACATGGGTTATAAATGGATATTTTTTTATATATAAAATTTTAAAACTATTGAACTATTTATTTATAGAACTTCTACATGCCCAATTTATTATAATTTCTGTTTTAGGGACGTCATTGGTGGTGGCGTACTTAGTTATACTCCCACCCTACTTGGGCTTCCATAACACATTGGTAACTAAGAATACATTATTATTAATCACATGGAAAGGTTTTAGGGTAGGCCCTAATGATTTTTGTTTTGGATATCTCGGTTAGTGGATGATGATGGGACCAGGTGGGGCTCGGGACTAGCTTGGGATGGTCTGTTACCCTTCATTTTGTTTGTATTATTTAGTAATCCTTATGTATGATCTACCCATTAGGGATATGGAATGTGACACATTCAATTATTACTTCATCTGATGTTGTATTTATTTTATCACCATTCTCCTTAGTTGCGATGTGTATCTAGATTATGTATCATTTTTATTTTATTTATGTTGTTATTATACTCTAGTAAAAGGGAACAGTCTCTCCATAGTGGGCATCATCGCTAGTCAGTAGCCTCTGGAATATTGGGAGGAACGCATGAGGTCATCTGGCACACTGATCTAAGGCATTGACTGAGTGGGTTTTTGTTTGGGGATTTACAAGGCCCTAGACTAAGAAGAGTTAACATCATTCACTCTTCCTAGGAGCTTTTTAAAAAACAATTTTCTTATCTTTTTTATACATAAACAAACATAAATAACTAATAATAATAATAATTAACTAATAAAAATAATTATCAACTAATAATATAATTAATATAATATAATTTATATAATATAATTAATAGATAATATAATATATTTATTACAATAATTAATAAAATATAATTAATCGTCAATATAATATAACAAAATAAAATAAATAGTTAATATAATATATGTATTTATATAACATAATATAATTAATATTTAATATAATATCATTACTAATATAATAGTTAATATAAAATAATTAGTAATGTAATTAATTAATATTATTTATAGGGAGAAAAAATCAACAAAATCATGAATCCAACCAAGGGCTGGCAGGTAAAATCCCATACCCCACATGAATTGATCAGCCCCCAACCAGACTGTTACATTTCATGGTCTATAGACCCAATTTCAAGTGGAGTTTTTAATACACCCTCATACATCCCCAAGTCCATTTATATGTGTCCCATAAACACATTTTTAAAGTGGCCCAAAAGTCCTTGATAATAGCCTCAAGGCCAACATTATTTCTTCAAATCCACCCCATTCACATCCCTTTTCATCAGCCGACTCCACACTAAGTCAATAATGATTGGCCTATGCTGAATCGGCATGGGTGGCACCACTGGTGTGAAACCAGCCCCAATATAGTTGTGTGGAAATATCCCCACCTATGTTTTTTTCCATCCCATCACTGATAGCCGAAACCTATTTATTGGATATCCTGCTATATGTGGTGTCACAGTCAAGTACCACTCGAATGTGGCTATGAGAACATAATATAATTATTAGTTAATATAATTAAAAATTAATATAAAGATAGTTAATATGTAATCATTAATAGTTAACATAATAAAATATAAATAATAGTTAAAATAAAATAGTTATTAATATGATATAATATAAATGATACTAAATATTATATAATTATTTATATAATTTACAATTAACATAGTTAATGAAAAACAGACTGGGGTCAAGACACTTTATTAAGGAAAGGAAACATCGTATTAATTAGGTTGAGAGGGAACCAATTAAATGACCCAATTCTCAATAGGCACAAAGGCCTTAATACACTGTTATCCCATGACACTATGTTATGGCCCACATCACAATGTCATAGGACCATAACCTCTACCATAGAAATTCACACCTGCAATGCCCCCCCCCCACATTGTGGCTAACCATTCCACATTTTGGGAACTTTCTCCTTACTACAATACTCCAGAGATAGTGTTCCTCCTTGCAACTCCATTCTCAGTGTTACATCATGGTGATACCCCAATTCCAATTGTGGACCTTTTCCCTTTGTTGTAGTCCTCTATTTTATAGTGTTGTTATAGGCTTACACCAAGGTCTCATCTTTGTGTCATGGTGTCATCTAGAAATTGCCCCAAATTACGGGCTGACAGGATTTGAATTTAGATTGATTTTTTATTACTGGGGAGCCTTTACCACACATCTAGGATCCCAACTACTTAAAATAGTTAATAGTTTATAGAATAAAATATCATTATTCATTAATATAATTATTAGAATTAATAATTTAATTGTTAATATAATGTAATTATTAATATAATATAATATAATATAATATAATATATAATATAATTTATAGTCAATATAATTAATATAATATATCATAATTAATATATAATATAATATAATTATTAATATAATTAATTGAAAATATAAATTTTATTTAGTAATAACTACATTAGGATATACTTTGATGGAACTAAAGGATGTGGGTCTAGGAGATGCTCCATAGTGGTGATAATTGTGTCTATGGAACACCTATGATCATGGTTCTTCCACACTTTCTTTGTTTTAGGATTTTACCAAAAAATCCATCTTAAGAAGCATCCTTAGTATCATGGCTTGATCTCAGGTCTACTAAAGCTTCCTCAATCCTAGATGGATGATCTGGTGTGCCACTAGATCTGAAATCATTTTTTGGTAGGTGGTCTTTGTCAAAATTAAAGGCCTCTTTCACTAGAAGAATCGTCAGTATATAATCCTTATCTCATTTTGAAGTGAAATTGGAAGCCTTTTTAGAAAGATTAATCATGGAAAAAAACTACATAATTTTAAGAATCATCCTCACTTCAGGAGAAAACCATGATATCATGAAAACTGAGTTTGACAAGATTTTTATATCTGGGGTTTCTCTAATTTTAGGTGTGTTTCATTATGTCATGGTTTTTTAAACTATATATTATCTTTGGATTAGTCCATGTTTCGAGAATGGATGACATGTTCTCGTTCATAAAGCCTGACTTTCTCCACCTTCACAAATGGTCCCTAGATATTAATGTATCAAAGTCAAGGAATGAATTTTCCAAGTTATGGGTTAGATTATATGGATTAAATTGGATTATTTATCATATGAAGATACTACATTATATTTACATAGAAATTTTAACCCCTCTCCCTTGACATAGAAATTATGTACGTTTTTTCACTATGATATAATATTGGCTGAGGTTGATATCTGTTCAAATATCATTAAAATGGTAACAATTTCCACTCCAACTAATGATATTTACATTAATCTCCATTATTATATGTTCTTGACTTTTGTTTTCGACATGTATGTAGGTTGGGAGCTTGTTGGTAGTCTTTTATAGGAATATTCCATGTGACATATGTGGATAAAAGGGACACCTACCAAATATTGTAATAGGAGAGCATGGGGGAAGTATGCAGTTGTGCCAAACCATCTGAATCGTGAATATGGGGGTGATATTGGAAGGTCCTAGATTTCTTCTAATATGTATATGCATTTTTCAATTAATGGCAGCAGTTATAAGCCTAGATTTTGGGATAAAGGGATTGTTGTACAATGGGAATTCTTCAGTTTCCAAAGCTGGTATAGGCTCATTGAAGATCCAACATAATAGTTGGCCTTCCAAAATTTAGGTGGAACTCATATACGAGGCTTATAACCTTCATTATATCCTCTAGAGTGGAAAATGAGTAATAGCTTCGCTCATTCTCAACAAATCAGGTCTCGGGATGATATATTCATGGAAGAGAAACATTCTCCATCTTTTTGGGATGCACTCACTCATGGCTTGGAGGATGAAAGGCTGGTTGACTCCATGAGTTTTCAATAAAATAGTGAAAATTAAGTGTAGTATATGGATGATCATCATTTATGGCTTGACCACAAATTGGTCAACTCTATGATCTACAAGGGTATGGTGAAATTGGTTTTTTAATTTTGGTAATGGATCTAATATCAAGAGGGCCTCACATTCTCAAATGATAGAGACCCAGGCAAGTCCTATAATTTATCTTATATTATGGAGGATAAGGCATCAAAATGTGTTTCTCAGATTGGGTTTTTTAGTGTAAATAAAAGAGGTTAGAAGTGCAACCACACTCTTTAGAATGGGTGGATTAGAAGAACTCTTGGCTAGTAAACTATCTGGCCAATAAGTTTATCCAGATAAATATAGGGTAAATAAAGTCGGTGTAGTAGTTTTTGGATTTTACAACACTCTTCAGTTAGCTAAATCAGCATGTAATGCTCACATGGACCCTATGATAACTCAAAAGGATGAGAAATATTGGTCTCTAGATAGGAATTAAAAAATTTTATTTATGCATTGGCTGGTGAACATGAGGAGTTAGGAACGTCTAGTGGATATTCTTCCACACATGAAAACATCAATAAATAATATGTGTATATAACCAATATATTTGGAGTTTTTGACTCAATAAATGATCCAAAAGACATCTACAGTGCAAATGAGGCCCTGAATGATTCTTATGAGGTAAAAATCACAATGAGGATGAAGAATGGCAGTGTGGATGAACTAAATGACCAAACCCTTGATGTTGATGGCTTGCATTTGAAATAAGAGTCCCATTATATCTCTAAAAGTATAATTTTTTAAAAATATATTGTTAAGGGTGATTCTTAGGATTCAAAAGATCTTGATGAACCTTGTAAACAAGTGAATAGTTGGATTAAAGGTCATCAAACAAGTGTTTGAGGTTGTGGTTGTGGTTTAATTAATTGGATGGATCGGTACAATGAGAACCATGATTTATAGGATAATATTATTATAATTCTTGGTCAATTACTAATCTATATTTGATGAGGGTGGTTTTATTTTCTGACACCATCCCCTTTTCTTATTATTTTTTATTTAGTTAAGTGGATTTGACCCTTACCATTAAAAATAATAGTATTTAATATAATTAATGGTTAATTTAATTAATATTTTATATAATATAATTGTTAATATAATAAAATATAGTTAACAGTTGATATAATTTAAAATAAATAGTTAATATAATTTAATTGTTAATATAATAAATACTGTTAATTTTTTCCATTGTTTGTAACCTCTTGCAAGTTGTGTTGTAATACTGCATTAGTCTCGATTTCAAATCTGGATGGGAGTGAATTTCCCTATGTATGTTAGCAACACTGTGGCACTATAGTAGAGTGGGTATTATTGAAATAACAACTATAGGGAACTGTGGCAGTAGTACTATTCATCCCCAATTGGATTTTAGGCCATAAAAATAGGATTTCAGGCCCAAGATCCTTCAGGCTATCATAGGCCTTCAGGCCACAGAGCCTCCAGGTCACAGAGCATATTAGGTTTTCCAGTACTGGAGTGGAATATGGATGATGAATTAGAGTATAATGTAGTCAATAGGTGTAGTTAACCGAACATAGGGTTGAAGGAGGGATTTGATGAACACACTAATAGTTTATGCATCCTTGTATAAGGCACTGCAACCTAATAGTAACGTCAGGTTGTGAGTTGGGAACATACTTATAATGGTGAAAAGGAGGATTTGTTTTAATGTAGTTGTTCCGTAATAAATAATTTCATGGTCTTTATTTCCTTGAGCATAAAGGTCATATAATTCTAAGGTTGTTGTCCCTCTAGGACTCTAAGCCTTCTCCTTCTTGAGGAGTGTTTTCTACGCCTTTGGGAAAATAGTTCTTTTTGACCATTATCAGGCCTTCGATCCATATTTCATAGGAATATGTGCCTCTAAACCTTTGAGAAATGATTGGGTTCCCCTCTCAATTTTAAAGGGGATTTCTTTCATTTTTCTTACCAAAATAGGTCTTGATCCTCAACCTATAAAAAAACTCTTAACTATTAATTTAAATTTTATATTAACTATTAATCAATTAATATATTATATTATTAATTGTTTACTATTAATTATATTATATTAATTTCTAATTCCTTATTATTTTAATGAATTATATTATATTGATTATTAACTACTAATTCATTAATTATATTATATTATGTTTAAAATATTAATTACTTATTTATAAATTAATTATTAATTATTAACCATTATGTAATTAACTACATTTTGTTAATTATATTAATTATTAACTATAATAAAAAAATGTAGTTGGGGTGGTTCCTGAGTAGTAAACACTCTATCATCCTGCACAAGTGAACTAAGTTCAAATCCTGATGGGGGATTATTTCTAAAGTTACTATAGCAGCAAAACTATTCACCATATTTGGGATTTCAAGCCATAGAATAGGGCCAAAGGGGTATAAGGCTTTCAAGGAATCAATATCCTTCGAACAACATGAAATTTGGAGAACTATTGGTCTTTTATGACATAGGACCTTAAGGCCATGGAGCAGAACATGTATGCCTTCCTAGAGCAACACCAGACTAGTGAATTAGAGTAGTAGCATTCACCATGAGGTGAAAACCAAACTCATGATTTTTGGAGAGATATAGAAAGCATTCCATCAGACCGTGTAAAAAACTCAGGGAAATAAAATTCATTGGTAATGTCAAGGGTGGATCTAGCCACAAACTTGTAGAGGTGGTAACGTGGAGTTATTCCAGTATAGTTAGGTCAAATAAAGATGTAAGGGCCCTCTAGCTTTGGGTCTCTGAGGCATGTAATTCATGACATTATGCCTATGGGACTCTAGGTCATGTAAGGGTTCCCTCTCCACTCAGCTAAAAATAATGTTTATAATGAAATTAAAAATATGAAATTGGGGAAATTGTATTAAAAATATTAATTATGTTAATTAATTATATTATATTAACTTTTAACTATTAACTAAATTAAATTAATCAATAACTATGAATTATAAATGTATTAATTATATGTTAATATATAAATTATTAATTAAATATTAACTATTAATTTCAAATATTACTAATTAATTATTAATTATATTAATTATTAATTGTTAAATATTAAATAATTTAATTAATTATATTAATAGTTGTCAATATTATTAGTAATTTTTAATTATATTAATTATATTATATTAGGTATATTATTAGTTGATAATTATATGCATAACTTAATAATAATAATTTTTTTTATATTATCAATTATTCAATTACATTAAGTTTTTTATTTATTAATTATATTAATTAATTAAATATTTCTTTACTAATGTTATTACATATGTTATTAATTTTTTATTATACTAATTATTTTATTATCTTAAATTACTTATATTATCACTTAGTTGTTATATTAATTATTTTTCTTATTTTATATTAAAAATTATATTAATAATATTATTCATTATTTATTATATTAATTATTTTAATTATATTAATTATATAAATATATATATATATATAAAGACAATGAAAGAAATTTTTTATATAAAAAATCTTCTAGTAAGAGTGAACGATGTTCACTCTTCTTAGTCATGGGTTTCATAGGAAGCATGCACCCAGTTCATGCTTCAAGGTGAAGGAAGAAGTGTGAATGATGTTCACGCATCCCCAAACCCCTTTTGTGAAATACTGAAAACCCTATCCCTTTATCATTTTTAGAAAACCTATTTAAAAAAATTATAAATCTATGGTTCTTTACCCTATGCTAGTTTTTGGTCCTTATTGTTCCACATTCATTCATCCTCACTTAAATTGTTACCCATTTTGGTCTCAATGATTACATTGTTTGAGTTTTCCGGATATTTTCCCAATTTGGATATATGGTAAGGATGCATATGTTAGATTTTTTGTTTCTATAGATGTGATGTTGGATGCCAGTTATTTTTTTATAGTAGGCATCTTCACTGTGGTCATAGAAGATGACCACATGTGTTAACATGTGTAGGATCATGGATGCGGACTGGGTTCTACACATTGATTCTCACCATGAGAGGCCTCTATCATTGGATGAATTTTAGATATTTTTTTAATTAAATGGGTATGGTTTTATTAGTAAATGGGGTAGATGAGCATCAAATGAATTGATGCTTGGCTAGCATAGGGGTGAGCGTCAATTAATTTAATGCTTACCATGAATTGTTTTGGCTTTTAGGTTTTTTAATTTTTATACTATTATTATTGTGGTTGTTTTTGTTGTTATTATTGTTATAGGGGATTACAAGAAACCAAAAAACACACACACCCAAACACATCATTATGTGAAGCCTCATCCCTCCCCACAAAAAATAACAAACACCCACCAGACGTATTTTATGAAATATGATGACATGACCCCCATAAACCCAATGGAAATTACATGTCCCAACACCCTAGTGGCCTGAAGGCCCAACATGGGGCTTGAAGGCCCAATGGAGTATCCTACTTCATGATGCATCACTAGTTGAATGCCTTATTCCCCCATGCAAGTAGTCATCAAACTATGTCGCCTGTCTGAATTATGTGTCACCCCTGCCAAGAATTGATTTATCATGCTCCCCTCCAATGAACCATTTAACAAAAACTCTAAAACCAAAGTAACAATGAATGAAGAGGGACATATGATAAGTGTTAACACACTCATCTCCCTTCCTAGCCACCCACATGGTGATTCCTTTCCCGGAACCCAGCAACATCACCTGCATATCATGACACATAATATAATTGGTCCCACGACATGATAGTCACTTTCAAGGCACCCATCCATCCCATATCAAAAATCAATGAGGATGAGTAGTTGGTTGATAAGAATCAGTGTTATAATCCCTCTTTTGAGGCTGCCGACCCACCATTTCCAACATGTCACTATCCTATATCACATACTTATTATGTAGAGCCTTTTTCTAGTATCACAATGCCACATGTTGTCAAAAAATTGTTTCTTGAAGCCCATGTAGCCCAAAGGACCAATACTTTCCAGAATTCCATGTGGTCCAAAGGAAGAAATCTATGGATAAAAATACAAAATTAGTTGAATAGTTATGTTTCTATAGCACCTATACATTACCAGATACAATAATTACATGGTCCTTCTATTGTAACTTCTACATTAATCCCTCACCTCAATTTGAACTCAGGTATCTAATACAAGATTAAGGGGTTTTTTAAATATATTAAAAATAAATATTTTAATGCGTGTTGAATTTTTATATTTTAATGTTTTTATATTTTTTTAATTAATTAATTTTATAAATATGTTTTACTTATTATTTTTTAAGGGTATTACAAGGAACAAAACAACCCACATTCATAGGCACCTCAGTGGGTTAAGCCTCAACCCTCCCTATAAGTAATGGAAACAACCCACAAGACTTATCTTATTCAATATAATGGACCAAAGTCCATTTCATGGCTCAAAATACCAGTGGACTAATGGCCCATCATGTAACCTAAAAGAATAATAGAGAAACCTATATCATTCCATTTCACAATTCGAATTCCTTGTCATACCATACCAGTAATCATTAAACCATGTCACTAGTATGAGTTCTACAACATACCCTAGAATGAATCGATGCATCATGATTCTATTTGATGCACCAAGGAATGACAACCCTCAAACAATAGTAACTATGTAGATAGAGGGTTGGATCATAGGTTCCAACACACCACTCTATCATTCGATCCCCACACCTGACATTTCCTTGCGTGGAACCCAACTACCTCACCTTCCTGTCATGCTACATCATCTGACCGATTGCACTTCTTGATATTCACTAGCATGGAAACCATTCATCCTTCATTAGAATTCCATGGGGAAAAGTGGATGGTTGATAGGAACAATCAATTCTATCCCTCTTTTGAGGACACCTACTCAGTGATTATTTTGTGTTACCATGTTGCACCACCGACCTATTGTGTTGAGTCATTTTTCCTAGTCTTTCCATGTCAGTTATTCTCCACAAATGGTAACCCAAATTCCATGTGTCCTGATAACCGAATAGTGACCCAAACGCCCTATGTCTTGTAAGCCAAAATCTATGGACGAAATGCTGAATTGAGGGGAATATTTTCACTGCTATAGTATCTCTACAGTACCCACTGCGATGCAGGTAGAGTAACATAAAAAATAATCCCTCTCCCAGATTTGAACCTGGGTCTCTAATGCTGGACATCAAGGTGTTTACTACTCGAGTACCGCCCGACCACTTTTATAAATATATTAAATATATTAAAAATATATATTAAAAATAAATATACTAAGAAGAAATATATAAATAAAAACATTTAATTTAAATAAATGTATTAAAATGTTTATAAATAAAAATATATTTAAATATATATATATAATTATAAATATATTTTTATAAATAAATATATTAAAATTCAAATAAATATAAATATATTTAAATAAATATATATTTATAAATATAATTATAAATAAAAAATTATAAATATATAATTAATATAAATTATTTTAATTAGAGAAGGTTACAAGTAAACAAACACACAAACCCTCTAAAAATCTAGTGGGATAAGCCTTATCCCACTCTATAAGGAATAACAAGCACCAGTCGGACCAATTTTATTACAATGCTTATCCTGAATGCTCATAGGCTCAAAGGGATTAAAAATGGGTGGCTAGAAGGTGGATACATGGTTTCCCATTACTTGATAATACTTCAACATGTTGTTCCACCACTTTTTATCCACACCTCACCAATGCTAGAGTCATTTCACTCGTGGTACTAGTCATTAGTCACAACTACAAATATCCCCTTTAATATCAGGAAAAAGGACTTTTAACATCACAAAAAAGAATTTTTAACCTCAAAACTATTAAATCCTCCCCCTTATCAGCACTATTTCTAGCACTGATAAATTCCCTCCCTTATCAACACTTTCAATATGACTGATATAGTGGGGCCTTTATCAATGATAGAAATAACACTGATAAAGGCCTCACTTATTGTTGTGTTCTATTCTTATAAAAACACACTACAACAACATATCATGAACTCAAAATATATAATTTAATTGAAACATATTTTACATCATGAATAAGAAAACACTATTATAAATTTTTAAAAAAAATCTATGATTAAATTAACAATTACTATCTGTAAACATTTAAAAGTATTAATGTTTCATCATCTATGACACATGTGATCCCCTCTCAAAAAGGTCCTCCCGGGGTATCTATTTCATAACAAATCACCTCAACACATTCAAAAGAACCCATATATATAAGAGAACAAAACATATGTTAGTAGTATTATAAATAACTAAATAATCATTAATACTAACGAATACATTAAAAAAATGCCAAATTTAAATAAAATGACACACTTGAAGTTATACTAGTCACACCATTCATTTTATTGATATGATCTTAATTACAACATGCTAGAAATGATTTATTTATCATTTTCCTAAAGTATCAACATAATTCGAATGTGTTTGATCAGTTTTGAGTATGTCAATTATTATTTTTAATGAAATTAATGTCAATTTTAAATAAAGACGCGGTTGTTGTTATACTAGTAACTCCATGAAGGGGATTGAGGTTTCAATTTTTCCTAAACATCACAAATTACTTATGGATAGTTTTCCTAAAGTATCAAAATAATCTGAATGTGTTTGGTCAGTTTTTAGTATTTCACTTGTGTTTTTTTACTAAAATGTCATTTCAAACTGGAAACAAACACTTTGAGTCATAATATTCACATAGTGTGTCATTTTGACATGATACTAATTCTTGTATGTAAAAATTGTCTTATGAGTTATTCCCCTAAATTATCAAGATTATCGGGGCACATTTTCTAGGTTTTATGTGAGTGACATATGTTTTGAACTAAAATGTAAATTTAAAACTGATAGCGGGCACCTTGAGTCATACTAGTCACATTGTGTTTCAGATTGAGATGAGTCATATTCCTACATGTCTAAAATGAATTATGGACTGTTTTCCTAAATTATCAACACAATATGATTTTGTTTTCTTGGTTTTGAGTAGGTCAATTTTTATTTTTACTAAAATTGATGTCAATTTTATATAAAAAGACGCACTTGGAGACATATCGGTCACACCATGAATCAGATTGAGGTTAAGATGATTCCTAGACATTAAATATGACTCATGGATAATTTTACTAAATCATCAAAAAATCTAAATGCATGTTTCTGGTTTCTAGTATGACACTTTTTCTTTTTTGAAAAATTGATTTCACTTTTAAATAAAAAGATTCACTTAGAGTCATAATACTCACATCGTGCATCGAATTGAGGTTCATCTGATTCATACACATATCAAATTAATTATGTATGGTTTCCCTAAATTATGAAAACAATACAAATTAATTTTCCCAGTTTTGACGAGTTCGGTTGTCCTTTTTACTAAAATTGATTTCAATTTTAAATAAAATGAGACACATGGACTCATATCGGTCACACCATGAATTTTATTGAGTGTATGGGGATTCTTAAACACAAAAAATGACTCATGATTAATTTTTCTATAGTATCATAGTAATCTGAATTTGTATTATTGGTTATCAGTATTTCACATGTTCTTTTTGCTAAAAATGATGTCAATTTTATATAAAAATACGCACTTATAGTCCTGACAGTCACATTATGTGTTGGATAGAGGTGTGGTTGATTGATACACATAAAAAATTACTCATGTATCATTTTCCTAAAGTATAAAAATAACCCCAATTTGTTTTCTTGGTTTTCATTATGTCACTTGTTTTTTTTGAAAAACTTTATGTCTATTTAAAATAAAAAAGTCGCACTCGGAGTAATACCAGTCACACCATGTATAATATTTAGGTTTAGATTATTCATAAACATATAAAATAAATTATGGATAATTTTCCAAAAGTATAAAAATAATATGAATCTGTTTTATTGGTTTTTGAGTAGGTTAATTGTCCTTTTACGAAAATTGATGTCAATTTTTATTAGAAATGTATATTTGTTGCACTGTGCATTTCAAGGGGGTTTGTGTGATTTATACACATCACATATGACTCGTGGATCATTTTCCTAAAGTATCAAAATAATCTAAATGTGTTTTCTCGGTTTTTAGTATGTCACTTGTTATTTTTGCTAAAATTTATGTTAATTTTAAATAAAAAGTCAAACTTTGAGTCATACAGGTCACACTATGCATCACATTGAGTTTTGGATGATTCCTATATTTCAGAAATAACTCATTGATCATTTTAATAAAGTATCAAGTGAATCGGAATGTGTTTTCATTCCTTTTAGTTGTCACTTCTTCTTTTTTCTAAAATTGATGTCAGTTTTAAACAAAAAGATACACTTAGAGTCATATTGGTCACACCATACATAGTATTGAGGTGAGGATGATTACTACACATCTCAAATGACATATATATCTTTTTAATAAAATATTAAAATAATACAAATGTTTTTTCTTGATTTTGGGTAGGTTAGTTGTCCTTTTCACTAGAATTGATGACAATTTTAAATTAAAATATGAACCTGGAGTCATATCATCCACACTGTGTGTTAGATTGAGATGAAGATGATTCATACAAGTCAAAAAATAACCATGGATTGTTTTCTTAAAGTGTCAAATCAAAATGAATTTGTTTTCTTGGTTTTCAGTATGTCACTTGTTCTTTTTTCTAGAATTGATGTCAATTTTATATAAAAAGACACACTTGGATTCATACCTGTAGAGACCCGAAGCTTGACGTACACGGGCATTACATTACTTTTGCATAATACTTAGTACATAATAAAAAAAGACACACAAGGACCGTAATAGTATAGTGTCTTTGGAAACTTGGAATGTAATCTTTTAATCGTGGTGAAAGATCTTCAACATCTCCCATAAAGATCCTTCCCTTTTTTTCTTACCTAAAACCATTCATTATATCCTGGGAAAAAGAAAACATAAAAAGGGTGATCTCAAATGCTCAGTAATGGTAAGCATGGATAAAATAAAACAAACCATATACATTTGAACATTAAAACATGTACATAATGTTTAAACATCGAAATCTTGTGCAATGACATAAAACATGGAAGTACGTAAGGAATACATCAAAATAGAACATCAATAATGATAAAATAGCTTGTAAATAAAACATGTAATTGTGGAAAAAAATTAAGCACATGATATTATTTCCATAGTAGCCAAGGAATTCCTGCCAAGACCATCTTAGTGGACAAAGTCCCTTTCTGAATCGTGTTCACTCCTCGTTCCAGTCCTGTATTACTGAACCAGATAAACTTATCCTTCCAGCCATGTCTATCTCATGCGATATAAATTTTTACCCAATGAATTGGAGGGAGATATAGGTCCCACCAATCTCATAATGAAATCATTCTTACTTGTGCCGCAAAATAAACATACTTCATTCATAATAACCCAACGAATAAAATGGGTTTCATAAACATCATCCCATCATCACATAATCCATATAAAAGAAATGGATATCATTTCATAATAATAAAAGTGAAACCATGTAAACCATAGAGACATTATACTTGAAACATACACATATGAAATAATGTCATCTTAGTTGAAAAATGGTTTTGATAAAACACTTGAAATGAATTCTTGAGGAAAATATCCTTTCTTCTTCAAAATCAATTTATTTTCACAAAATGTAATCCAATTTTAAAATAAAATTATTTTTTTGAAAATAGTCATGAAATATTTTGGAGGAAGATTCATAAAAATAATACTTTATAAAACCGTAAATATCCGTTCGTGCCGTATAAGTTAAAAAAACATTCTTATCGTACTTTTGCCGAAAATGTCAAAAAGTACCTCATAAAAGAAATATTCCATACATACCATGTAGTAAAAGTAAAAAATGGTTAAAAAGGACATTAAAAATACATGAAAACATTTTTAGGAAACATGGACATTGATGAGAACCATAACCCCAGTAAATACTTATGAATAAACAATCTCGGAAAAGAAAAAGATTGGAAAAGTTATCTGTTACCTTAGGTCCGATATGCTTCGTATGGATCCAAACCTCCTGTATAATGATTTAAATAATGTCATTTAATTATTACATAATCATATTAATTGTTATGATGTCATATATGTTTCACTTATGACTTTATATTACCCATTCTTTTGTAAATTCCATGTAAAAGTAGCATTTTGGGTAAAATCATTTCATTTATCATATGTGTTTCGACTTGTCGTTCTATATATTATTACTTATATCCTGATTTACATAATTCCAGAATTTAAAACATTATTTATATATAATATATATTCATCATATACATATATATTATAGATCGATAAAAGGAATGAAATACACCGTTCATGGAGACGGTAGGTCGTACGTACGCATGAACGCTATTTTCGTTTCCTTATTGAATTGAATGGAATTAAGTATATGAAATAAATAAATATATACATAAATCCAGTAGCGTTATTATTTAATATATTTCATGATTACTTAATATATATACTTTATAATCATTCTTGAATTGTTGACATGGAAAATGAATCTCATCGCGTCGTGGAGACGGTAATCTGTACATACGCACGAGCGATGATATCTTTCCCATATTTATTGAATACAATTGTAGTGAATGATCTAATATCTTAGAATCAGTATGATGTTATAATAATCATATTTATTTATTCTTTACACCATTATACCCATCCAAGTATGGTGGTGGTAGAAAACAGATTACACCACGGCGTGGAGACGGTATTCCGTACGTACGCACGCGCGGTGAATTCGTTTTCCATAGGATGGATAGAAAGTGAAATGGGGTTGTTTCATACTTATAATAACATATCAGTATATTAGTGATAATTATGTTATTACTTCATAATAAAACAACTAAATAATAAGAAGTAGAAGAAGAAATAAAGTTCAAAGAATAGGTAACGGACATTACCTCTTCTTTGAAGTTCCTCTTTGATACCTCCTCTTAGGGCACTAAAATTGGTCTTTGATGAAGCCCAGGACCTCTAGTATGTTTTTAGGGAAGTGGGGAAGTGAAATGGGAAGAGTTTGGACGAGCTTAAAGCCTCAAAATGGTGTGAGGAAGAGAGGGAGGAGGTGCCCTTTTATAATGGAGGAGAGGGGCACCTTTGGAATAACTAAAAATATTATTTTATTATATAGTCATATTCGGTGTTTAATAGCTCCAAATTGATTTATTTCTAAGAAAAAGTGGGTAGGGGTCGAAATACTCTCATCCAATAGAATTTATACATGTTTAGGTTTCTATTTTAACCTTATCATTAAGGTTTAACTTTAAGTTAAATAAGTTTACTTTTACCGTGTCTTCTTGTTTTCTTACACTATAAGGTTAATAGACTTACTATAAAAATCAAAACTAACCCCAAGTTGTTTATTATTAATATATATAACCTTATCTTAGTCATATGTCCGAACCTTAGATTTTTAGGAACAAAATAACAATTAATAATATAATTTTTGTTTTAAAAACTATTTTATGTCATTTTTGAAACTATTTGGTAATTGATTTTTGTGAAAATTATAACAGAATGATTAGTTCTAAAGAAGTTAATTAAATCAATATTAACATGTTATATTAACCTATAAAATTAGTTTAATTCATAAAAGTCTCAAATTACATTTATTTGAGTATTTATAACATCAATTATGTCAATATTTCACTAATGAGATAATTACTGCATCACCATTGTGTCATAAATAAATTAAATTATATAATGTCTAAAAATTATAAATAAAATACCATTAGGTATGAAATACTTTTATATTTATAATGAATATTTATAGTCTAATTTATCTTATGTATAACCCTATATTAAAAATGGTTTACTTATTAAACATTGATTTTAACTATTTTAACCCTTCTTTAAATAAATTAATATTAAATGTCCTAATCTAATCCAAGTGGGCCTAAATGGTCATATTTTTATTCCTAAGTTTATTTTGATCTAATTACATTTATCCAATAGAATTACGACATGTGTTAGGGTAATAATAATATCATTTTTACCCTTAATTATCCTATTTACTTTTAGTCGTGGTAAATAAAAGTAAAAAGTTACTATTCAACAAAAATTATTTTCATCTCATTGAACCACATTTTAGTCCTTGATATTAACCGTGTCTCTCGGATTTTTGAAATTCAATTCACAGAAGTGGTAAAATTTAATTTAAATTAAAAAAAGGCAGTTTTTTAACTACCACTAAGTGGTTTCACTATTCATCGAAAATAGAAGTTTTTCAGAAAAATACCAAAAATTCAGCCTAAGAATTATTTGATATTCTGAAATAAAAATTGATGTCTATTTTTCCAAATTCACAACATATAATTGGAATTAATTATTTTTATATTTAATTCTCGTTATCAAAACAAATACCGTGTTTTTAAGAAACAAAAACAATCAAAAGATTGATACTTGTTTATATCCAATTTCAAAGTGAAATTAATTCCAATGAACAACATTGGATTAAATGGTAAAAATATATTCTAATTAAACTTTAAAACCAATTAAAAATATAATCTAACCAGATAAATTATTGTGATGAAAAAAGTTGTTTTTAATTAAAATATAGCGTGTTTTTACTGTTCATTAAATTATGAAAGTTATCCGAATAATATAAAAAATTTAACCAAAGTAAATTTTTATATCTTCATTCCAAAGAAGAATTTTATTTTGTCAAATTGAAATAATAGACATGTCAAAAACAAGATTTAAGGTGGGTGCATCATCAAAAGGCGGGAAAACAACAATTTTTGAAAATTACATATTTTACCCGAAACATTTATTTTGTTCTCATACCATATTCTAGAAAATGTGTAAGATTAATAATAATGTGATAAAATTCAAAATGTAGTTAATACTATTCATAACGGCTAGTCTATTATAATATTATAACAATATATCGTTGTTTAGTGAAACCCGGTATTGCGTACTACACACGCTATCGAGGAAGGTCACGATTGCGTGTAATGCAAGCCAAGTCAGGGTTGGGTATTGTGCAAGACTCCTCCATTGTTTCGTATAACATAATCCAACCATATTTCATTTATACATTGAATATATATATATATATATATATATATATATATATACACTTAATGTTGCGTAGAATAACTACTATCGAAATTGTGTGTAACATGATCCAAGAATAGTGTTGCATATACTACAAGCTAATACGGTGTTGCGTATAGCGCAAGGTAACCTCGGTGTAGCATACAACACAAGATATCAATGAAATTAAAAAGAATAATTCTCAAAAAATCTAGGGTTGTTACATTCTACCCCCCTTAAAATGAATTTTTCCCTTGAAATTCGTCGGGGTTATAAATGATTTAATACTCGAAAGTTTCTTTAATAGAAACCCACATCGTAAAAAGGGAATACAAAAACCTATCTTTAAAAAATAATGTATGAAATGTAATGGTTACCAAAATTAACTAATCACTGGGTTTCCACATAGGATAACATAGGTGAAAATATGGATGTGGAAGAGAAATCTAACCATCATGTTCTGATGGAGAGTGGTAGAGAACATGGCTACGAAAAAGCAATCAATCACAAAGCCATAAATTTGTGATGATCTAAGGTACCATCTAATTCATCAGATATAAGAGCACTAGGAAAACATTTTTGGTTTTCAATATCATTTCCCTAATGTTGAAAATTGTGAATTAGAAGAAATACTTGCTTGATTTTGGTACAATCTCACTATTGTTGGTTCTTTGAACAATTTCCACTTCATCTCTTAAAGAAATGAAGTTGAATTTGTTATTCGTGAAGTGTTAACAGATCATGTGATAGAATGATGGGTCATCCCATGTATCTCACAGAAAAGGATAGAAAATGTTATAAAATACATAAGATTATGTATGGTGAGGTTAATCAGATATGATTCCAAAAATGGACTTATACATCATCTATCGTACCACTTAATAAAATAAAACTAGTTTATATAAACTAGGGACATCCTGTAGGCCAGTGGTAGGCGATAAAGGCCTGGCGCACTTCGGTTGGGGGTTCGATTCCCACAGCCTTGTCTGACGTGATGGGCTGCCGCCCATCCTGTAGGTTGTCCTTTTTCTAAAACTACATTACTATAACATCCCATCAATAATATCGAAAAATGTTCTATCCTTAAACAATACTAACTTATGTCCAACATAGTCCATTCTAATCTTTAGGCTTATCTAAAATACTTCGGTCCAAGCTCATAGAATAAAGAAAACAATTACTAGAATGGTGTTCTACGAAGAATGTGAATACAAGCATTTATCCCACATATATCATAAGATATATCTTGTTGGTTGTATTCCAAACACATGAATACCTTAGTCATATATTCTATTGAAACATAAATTACCATAGAACCTTAGTGAAAACATGAATACTGTCAAAAGGTAACTCTTTCCACATAACAAAATCCCTAAATATCTATATAATCAAACCATAATATCACTTAGTCCTTATATCAGTCATGACCTCATGAATACAATCAAACATCCCATTATCTTCTTATCCCTTCATTATGCGCATATCATATACTTTCCAAAAATATCTGAATTACTTTCCATGGTTACCGGTACCATTCAACATATACATTCAAATACATTAGAAAAAACAATAGTGTAACAATCCTTAGACGATTCTTTTTTCAATAGTACCATACATTATTCTTTATAAACATTCAATCATTCTACTAACTTCGTAAACCACTAACTGAGCTTCATCATTTCTTTCATCTCATATTTCATTTGTAATATCTTCATTATCATCCACATAAATACTACTCATATAACCATGCTGATTCTCTTCATTAGATTTTCCCTTAGGGCATTGGTTTGCATAATGCCCATATATTCTACATTTAAAACATCTAATCATTGTTGATGTCGTAGAAATACCATTATCCTTGTCTATGGTGTTAACTGAACCTTTTACTTTGCACTTACTGGCTTTGTGTCCTTCTTTTCCACACCCAAATCATCTTCTAGTTACATTGAAACAATCTCCCTGATGCCTCTTCCCACATGATTTACATGGGGGAAATTGAACTTTCATTCCTCTATGACCATCATGAAATCCCTTCTTTCTCTTATTATCTGAGTCGGAAAACTTGCCAAAGTTGAGATTATTGATCATATTATGATATTGCTGATTAGGCATAATAACGATGTTTGGACTTCCAAATCCCATTTCATTTGGTTTCTCATGAATAATATCATTCCATTGTCCGTCATATCCTCCATTATCATGAATCTTCCTGTTTCCAGCCATTTTCTAAAACCCAAAAAGAATTGTGTGAGAGGAAAAAATCATGCTAGGGAAAACAACATATTAAAGGGGGAGTACCCTCAATATATAACATCTTAGGTTAAATTCTATGATCGTTACCATAGTTCTAGGACTTTATCCTATACATATACTTATCCTTAGGGACATCCCTAGACATACCTTAGAAATATCTCTAGGCATATCACAAACGTTTTCGCATCCTAGTTTCCAAAGGTTGACTAAACCTTTCCACTGATACCAAATGTAGAGACTTGAAGCTTGACGTACATGGACATTACATTACTTTTTCAGAATACTTAGTACATAACAAAAACAGACAAACAAGGACCGTAATAGTTTAGTGTCTTTGGAAACTTGTAACGTAATCTTCGAATGGTGGTGAAAGATCTTAAACATCTCCCATTAATATCTTCCAATTTTTTTTCTTACCTAAAACCTTTCTTTATATTCGAGGGAAAAGAAAACATTAAAAGGGTGAGCTCAAATTCTCATTAAGGGTAAGCATGGAGAAAATAAAACAAACCATATACATTTGAACATAAAAACATGTACATAATGTTTAATCATCGACATTTTGTGCAACGACATAAAACATGGAAGTAAGTAAATCATAGATCAAAATTGAACATCAATCCGGATAAAATAGCTTGTAAATAAAACTTTTAATTGTGGAAAACCATTATTCACATGATATGATTTCCATTGTAGCCAAGGCATTGCTTCGAAGACCTTCTTAGTGGACAAAGTCCCTTTCGGAATCGAGTTCACTCCTCATTCCAGTCCTGTACTACTGAACCGGATTTACTTACCATTCCAGCCATGTCTATCTAATGAGATATAAATCTTTAACCAATGCATTGGAGGGAGATATATGTCCCACCCATCTCATAATTAAATCATTCTTACTTGTGCCATAAAATAAACATACATCATTTATAATAACCCAACGAATAAAATGGGTTTCATAAACATCATCCCATCATCACAGAATCCATATAAAAGAAATGGATATCATTTCATAATAATAAAAGTGAAACCATGTAAACCATAGATACATGATACTTGAAACATACACATATGAAATAATGTCATCTTAGATGAAAAATGGTTTTGATAAAACACTTGAAATGAATTCTTGGGGAAAATATCGTTTCTTCTTCAAAATCATTTTCTTTTCAAAAAATGTCATCCAATTTTAAAAGAAAAGGATTTTTTTGAAAATAGCCATGAAATATTTTGGGGGATGCGTCATGAAAATAAGACTTTATTAAACCGTAAAAATCCGTTCGTGCCATATAAGTTAAAAAAAACATTCTTCTCGTACTTTTGCTGGAAAAGCCAAAAAGTACCTCGTAAAAGAAAGATTTCATACATACCTTGTAGTAAAAGTCAAAAATGGGTAAAAAGGATATTAAACATACATGAAACCATTTTTAGGAAACATGGACATGGATGAGAACAATAACCCCAGTAAATACTTATGAATAAACAATCTCGGATAAGAATGAGATTGGAAAAGTTATCCCTTACCTTAGGTCCGATATGCTTCGTATGGATCCGAACCTCCTTTATAATGATTAAAATAACGTCATTGACTTATTAAATAATCATTTTTATTTTTATGATATCATATATGTTTCACTTATGACTTTATATTACCCGTTCTTTTGTAAATTCCATGTAAAAGCAGTGTTTTGGGTAAAATCATTTCAATTATTGTATGGGTTTCGACTTTTCATTCATGATATTATTACTTATATCCTGATTTAAATAATTTCAGAATGTATAACATGATTTATATATAATATATATTCATCATATACATATATATTATAGATCGATAAAAGAAATGAAATACACTATTCATGGAGACGGTAGGTCGTACGTACCCATGAACGCTGTTTTTGTTTCCTTATTGAATTGAATGGAATTAATTATATGACATACATACATATATATACATAAATCCAGTATCATTATTATTTCATATATTTCATTTTTACTTAATATATATACTTTATAATCATTCTTGAATCGTTAACATGGAAAATGAATCTCATCGCGTCGTAGAGACGGTAATCCGTACATATGGACGAGCGATGATATCATTCCCATATTTATTAAATATAATTGGAGTGAATGATCTTATATCATAGAATCATTATGATGTTATAATAATCACATTTATTTATTCTTTACACCATTATACCCATCCAAGTAAAGTGGTGGTGAAAAAATAGATTACACCACGGCGTGGAGACGGTATTCCGTACGTACGCACGCGCGGTGATTTCATTTTCCATATGATGGATAGAAGGTGAAATGTGGTTGTTTCATACTTATAATAATATATCAGTATATGAGTGATACCTATGTTATTACTTCATAATTAAACAACTAAAGAAGAAATAAAGTTGAAAGAATCGGTAACGGACATTACCTCTTCTTTGAAGCGCCTCCCTGAGACCTCCTCTTAGGGCACTAAAATTGGTCTTTGAAGAAGACAATGACCTCTAGGATGTTTCTAGGAAAGTGGGGAATTTAAATGGGCAGAGGTTCGCCGAGCATAAAGTCACAAAATGGTGTGAGGAAGAGAGGGAGGAGGTGCCCTTTTATGAGGGAGGAGAGGGGAACCTTTGGAATAACTAAAACTATTATTTTATTATAAAGTCATATTCGGTTTTTAATAGCTCAAAATTGAGTTATTTCGAAGAAAAGGTGTGTATGGGTCAAAATAATTTAATCCAATATAATTTAGACAAGTTTAGGTTTCTATTTTAACTTTATCTTTTAGATTTAACTTTAAGTTAAATAAATTTACTTTTACCGTGTCTTCTTGCTTTCTTACACTATAAGGTTAATAAACTTACTATAACAAGACAAAAGAACCCCAAGTTGTTTATTATTAATATATATAACCTTATATAAGTCATTTTTCCAAACCTTAGATTCTTAGGAACAAAATAACAATTAATAATATAATATTTGTTTTAAAAACTATTTTATGTAAATTTTGAAACTATTTGGTAATTGATTTATGTGAAAATCATAAGAGAATGATTAGTTCAAAAAAAGTAAATTTAATCAATAATAACATGTAATATTAACCTATAAAATTAGTGGAATTCATAAAAAGTCTCAAATTACATTTATTTTAGTATTTATAACATCAATTATGTCAATATTTCATTAATGAGGTAATTACTACATCATCATTGTGTCATAAATAAATTAACTTATTTAAGGTCTAAAAATTATAAATAAAATACCATTAGGTGGGAAATCTTTTTATATTTTTAATTAATATTTATAGTCGAATTTATCTTATGTATAACCCTATATTAAAAATTATTTACTTATTAAACTTTTATTTTAACTATTTTAACCCTTCTTTAAATAAATTAATATTAAATGTCCTAATCTAATAAATTTGGGACTAAATGGTCATATTTTTTTCCTAAGGTTGATTTTGGTCGAATTAAACTTATCCAATAGAATTAAGACATGTGTTAGGGTAATAATAATATCATTTTTACCCTTAATTATCCTATTTACTTTTAACCGTGGTAAATAAAAGTAAAAAGTTATTATTCATCAAAAATTATTTTCATCTCATTGAACCACATTTTAGTCCTTGATATTAATCGTGTCTCTCGTATTTTTGAAATTTAATTCACAGAAGTGGTAAATTTTAATTTAAATTAAAAAAAGTCAGTTTTTAACTACCACTAAGTGGTTTCACTATTCATCTAAAATTGATGTTTTACAGAAAAATACAAAAAATTCAGCCTAAGGATTATTTGATATTCTGAATTAAAAATTGATGTCTATTTTTACAAATTCATAACATATAAGTGGAATTAATTAATTTTAAATTTAATTCCCGTTATCAAAACATATAGTTTGTTTTTAAGAAACAAAAACAATCAAAAGATTGATATTTGTTTATATCCAATTTCAAAGTGAAATTAATTCCAATGAATAAATTGGATTAAATGGTAAAAATATATTCTAATTACACTTTAAAACCTATTAAAAAGATAATATAACCATATAAATTATTGCGGTGAAAAAAGTTGTTTTTAATTAAAATATAGCGTGTTTTTACTATTCATTAAAATATGAAAGTTATCAGAATAATATTAAAAATTAATCCAAAGTAAATTTTTATATCCTGTTCAAAATAAGAATTTTATTTTGTCAAATTGAACTTATAGACATGTCAAAAACAAGATTTAAGGTGGGTGTGTCATCAAAAGGCGGGAAAACATAAATTTTTGAAAAATACATATTTTACATGAAAAAATTATTTTGTTCTCATACCATATTCTAGAAAATGTGTATGATGAATAATAATGTTATAAAATTCAAAATTTAGTTAATACTATTCATAATGGCTAGTCCATAATAATATTATAACAATATATCATTGTTTAGTGAAACCCGGTATTGTGTACTACACACGCTATCGAGGAAGGTCGCGATTGCGTGTAATGCAAGCCAAGTCAGGGTTGCGTGTTGTGAAAGACTCCTCTATTGTTTAGTATAACAAAATCCAACCATATTTCATTTATACATTGTATATATATATATACACACACTTAATGTTGCGTAAAATAACTACTATCGAAATTGTGTGTAACAAGATCCAAGAATAGTGTTGTGTATACTGCAAGCTAATACGGTGTTTTGTATAGTGCAAGGTAACCATGGTGTAGCGTACAAAACAATACATCAATGAAATTAAAAAGAATAATTCTCATAAAATATCAGGTTGTTACATTCTACCCCCCATAAAATTAATTTCTCCCTTGAAATTAATCGGGGTTATAAATGGTTTAAGGCCTGAAAGTTTCTTTAATAGAAACCCACATCGTAAAAAGGGAATACCAAAAAATATCTTTAAAAACTATTGTATGAAATGTAACGGTTACCCAAATTAACTAATCACTTGTTTTCCACATAGGATAACATAGGTGAAATTATGGATGTGGAAGAAAAATCTAACCATCATGTTCTGATGGAGAGTGGTAGAGAACATGGCTATAAAAAAAACCATCAATCACAAAGCCATAAATTTGTGATGATCTACGGTAGAAACTTATTCATCGAATATAAGAGCACTAGGACAATATTTTTGGTTTTCAATATCGTTTCAACAAAGTTGAAAATTTTGAATTTGAAGAAATAATTGCTTGATTTTGGTACAATCTCATTGTTGTTGGTTCTTTGAACAATTTCCACTTCATCTCTTAAAGAAATAAAGTTGAATTTTTTATTCATGGAGTGTTAATAGATCATGTGATAGAATGATGGGTCATTCCATCTAACTCAATGAAAAGGCTAGAAAAAGTTGTCGAATACATAAGTCCATGTATGGTGAGGTTAATCAGATATGATTTCAAAAATGGACTTATACTTCATCTATCATACCACTTAATAAAATAAAACTAGTTTCTACTAACCAGGGACTTCCTGTAGGAAAGTGGTAGGCGATAAAGGCCTGGCGCACTTCGGTTGTGGGTTCGATTCCCACAGCCTTGTCCGACGTGATGGGATGTCGCCCGTTCTGCAGGTTGTCCTTTTTCTAAAACTACATTACTATAACATCCCATCAATAATATCGAAAAAAGTTCTATCCTTAAACAATAATAACTTATGTCCAACACAATCCATTCCAATCTTTTGGCTTATCTAAAATACTTCAGTCCAAGCTCATAGTATAAAGAAAACAATTACTAGAAATGTTATCTACCAAGAATGTGAATACAAGGATTTATCCCACATATATCATAAGATATATCTTGTTGGTTGTATTCCAAACACATTAATACCTTAGTAATATATTCTCTTGAAACATAAATTACCATAGAACCTTAGTGAAAACATGAATACTGTCAAAAGGTAACTATTTCAACAAAACAAAATCCAAAAAAATATATATAATCAAACCATAATATCACTTAGTCCTTATATCAGTCATGAGCTCATGAATACAATCAAACATCTCATTATCTTCTTATCCCTTCATTATGCGCATATCATCTACTTTTCAAAAATATCTGAATAACCTTCCAGGGTTACCAGTACCATTCAACATATACTTTCAAATAATTTAGGAAAACAATAGTGTAACAATCCTTAGACGATTCTTTATTCCATAGTACCACACATTATTCTTTATAAACATACAATCATTCCACTAACTTCTTAAACCACTGACTGAGATTCATCATTTCTTTCATCTCATATTTCATTTGTAGTCTCTTCATTTTCATCCATATAAATACTACTCATATGACCATGATGATTCTCTTCATGAGATTTTTTTAGGGCATTAGTTTTCATAATGCCCATAAATTCCACATTTAAAACATCTAATTATTGTTGATGTTGTAGCAATACCATTATCCTTGTCCATGGTGTTAAATGAACCTTTTCCTTTGAACTTACTGGATTTGTGTCCTTCTTTTCTACACCCAAAGCATCTTCTAGTTCCTTTGAATCAATATCCCTGACGCCTCTTCCCACATGATTTACATGAGGGAAATTGAACTTTCTTTCCTCTATGATCATCATGAAACTACATATTTCTCTTATTATCTGAGTCGGGAAACTTACCAAAGTTGAGGTTATTGATCATATTATGAGATTGCTGATTAGGAACAATAACGATGTTTGGACTTCCAAAATCCAGTTTCATTTGGTTGCTCATGAAGAATATCATTCCATTGTCCGTCATATCCTCCATTATCGTGAATCTTCCTGTTTCCAGCCATTTTCTAAAACCCAAAAATTATAGTGTGAGAGGAAAAAATTATGCTAGGGAAAACATCATAGTAAAGGGGGAGTACCATCAATATCTAACATCTTAGGTTAAATTATAGGATCTTTACCGTAGTTATAGGACTATATCCTATACGTATACTTATCCTTAGGGACATCCCTAGACATTCCTTAGAAATATCTCTATGGATCTCACTAATGTTTTCACATCCTAGTTTCCAAAGGTTTACTAAACCTTTCCTATGATACCAACTATAGAGACCCGAAGCTTGATGTACATGGACATTACATTAATTTTTCAGAATACTTAGTACATAACAAAAACAGACACAGAAGGACCGTAATAGTTTAGTGTCTTTGGAAACTTAGAACGTAATCTTCTAATCGTGGTGAAAGATCTTCAAAATATCCCATAAATATCGTCCCGTTTTTTTCTTACCTAAAACCTTTATTTATATCTTGGGTAAAAAAAACATAAAAAGGGTGAGCTCAAATGCTCAGTAAGGGTAAGCATGGAGAAAATAAAACAAACCATACACATTTGAACATAAAAACATGTACATAATATTTAAACATCAAAATCTTGTGAAATGACATAAAACATGGAAGTACATAAGTCATAGATCAAAATAGAATATCAATAATGATAAAATATATTGTAAATAAAACATGTAATTGTGGAAAAACATTATGCACATGATATGATTTCCATAGTAGCCAAGGCATTGCTGCCAAGACCATCATAGTGGACAAAGTCCATTTCTGAATCGAGTTCACTCCTCGTTCCAGTCCAATATTACTGAACCAGATTAACAAACCCTTCTAGACATGTCTATATCATGGGATATAAATTTTTACCCAATGCATTGTAGGGAGATATAGGTCCCACCCATCTCATAATGAAATCATTCTTACTTGTTCCAGAAAATAAACATACATCATTCATAATAACCCAACGAATAAAATAGGTTTCATAAACATCATCCCATCATTACATAATCCATATAAAATAAATGGATATCATTTCATAATAAGAAAAGTGAAACCATGTAAACCATAGAGACATGATACTTGAAACATACACATATGAAATAATGTTATCTTAGATGAAAAATGGTTTTGATAAAACACTTGAAATGAATTCTTGAGGAAAATATCCTTTCTTCTTCAAAACCATTTTCTTTTCACAAAACGTCATCCAATTTTAAAAGAAAATGATTTTTTTGAAAATATTCATGAAATATTTTGGAGTAAACTTCGTGAAAATAAGACTTTATAAAACCGTAAAAATCCGTTCATGCTGTATAAGTTAAAAAACATTCTTCTCGTACATTTTCCGGAAAAGTCAAAAAGTACCTCGTAAAAGCAAGATTCCATACATACCATGTAGTAAAAGTAAAAAAAGGGTAAAAAGGACATTACACATACATGAAACCATTTTCAGGAAACATGGACATGGATGAGAACAATAATCCCAGTAAATACTTATGAATAAACAATATCGGATAAGAACGAGATTGGAAAAGTTATACCTTACCTGAGGTCTGATATTCTTCGTATGGATCCAAACCTCCTGTATAATGATTTAAATAATGTCATTGAATTATTAAATAATCATATTCATTGTTATGATATCATATATGTTTCACTTATTACTTTATATTACCCGTTCATTTGTAAATTCCATGTAAAAGCAGCGTTTTGGGTAAAATCATTTCATTTATCGTATGTGTTTCGACTTGTCGTTCTTGATATTATTACTTATATCCTGATTTACATAATTCCTGAATGTAAAATATGATTTATATATAATATATAGTCATCATATAAATATATATTATAGATCGATAAAAGGAATGAAATACACTGTTCATGGAGACGGTAGACCATACGTACGCATGAACGCTGTTTTCGTTTCTTTATTGAATTGAATGGAATTAAGTATATGACATACATATATATATATACAAAAATCTAGTATAATTTTCATGTCATATATTTCATGAATACTTAGTATATATACTTTATAATCATTCTTTAATTGTTAACATGGAATATGAATCTCATCGCGTCGTGGAGACGATAATCCCTACGTACGTACGAGCGATGATATCATTCCCATATTTATTGAATAGAATTGGAGTGAATGATCTAATATCATAGAATCATTATGATGTTATAGTAATAATATGTATTTATTCTTTAGACCATTATACCCATCCAATTAAGGTGGTGGGGGAAAAACAGATTACACCACGGTGTGGAGACGGTATTCCGTACGTACGCACGCGCGGTGATTTCATTTTCCATAGGATGGATAGAAAGTGAAATGGGGTTTTTTCATACTTATAATAACATATCAGTATATGAGTGATACTGATGTTTTTACTTCATAATTAAATAACTAAATAAGAAGAAGTAGAAGAAGAAATAAAGTTGAATGAATCGGTAACAGACATTACCCCTTCTTTGAAGTGCCTCATTGAGACCTCCTCTTAGGGCACTAACATTGGTCTTTGAAGAAGACCTGGACCTCTAGGGTGTTTCAGGGGAAGTTGGGAAGTGAAATGGGCAGAGGTTGTACGAGATTCAAGGCTCAAAATGGTGTGAGGAAGAGAGGGAGGAGGTTCCGTTTTATAAGGGAGGAGAGGGGAACCTTTGGAAAAACTAATAATATTATTTTATTATAAAGTCATATTCAGTTTTTAATAGCTCCAAATTGAGTTATTTAGAAGCAAAGGTGGGGATGGGTCGAAATCCTCTCAACCAATAGAATTTATACATGTTTGGATTTATATTTTAACTTTATCCTTTAGATTTAACTTTAAGTCAAATAGGTTTACTTTTACCGTGTCTTCTTGTTTTCTTACACTATAAGGTTAATAAACTTACTATAACAATCCAAACGAACCCCAAGTTGTTTATTATTAATATATGTAACCGTATCTAAGTCATTTGGCAGAACCGTAGTTTTTTAGGAATAAAATAACAATTAATAATATAATATTTAATTTAAAAACTATTTTATGTCAATTTTGATATTATTTGGTAATTGATTTTTGTGAAAATCATAACATAATTATTAGTCCGATAAAAGTTAATTAAATCAATAATAAAATGTTTTATTAACCTATAAAATTTGTGGAATTCATAAAAAGTCTCAAATTACATTTATTTGAGTATTTATAACATCAATTATGTCAATATTTCATTAATGAGATAATTACTACATCATTATTGTGTCATAAATAAATTAAATTATTTAATGTCTAAAAATTATAAATAATATACCATTAGGTAGGAAATAGATTTATCCTTCTAATTAATATTTATAATCTAATTTATCTTATGTATAACACTATATTAAAAATGATTTACTTATTAAACATTGATTTTAACTATTTTAACCCTGCTTTAAATAAATTAATATTAAAGGTCCTAATCTAATCCAAGTGGGCCAAAATGATCATAGTTTTTTACTAAGGTTGTTTTTGGCCGAATTACACTTATCCAATAGAATTAGGACTTGTTTTAGGGTAATAATAATATCATTTTTACCCTTAATTATCCTATTTACTTTTAACCGTGGTAAATAAAAGTAAAAAGTTACTATTCACCAAAAATTATTTTCATCTCATTGAACCACATTTTAGTCCTTGATATTAATCGTGTCTCTCGGATTTCTGAAATTCAATTCACAAAAGTGGTAAAATTTAATTTAAATTAAAAAAAGTCAGTTTTTTAACTACCACTAAGTGGTTTCACTATTCATCGAAAATTGATGTTTTTCAGAAAAATACCAAAAATTCAGCCTAAGAATTATTTGATATTCTGAAATAAAAATTGATGTATATTTTTCCAAATTCATAACATATAATTTGCATGAACTAATATTAAATTTAACTCCCGTTATCAGAACAAATAGCGTTTTTTGAAAAAACAAAAAAAATCAAAAGATTGATACCTGTTTATATCCAATTTAAAGTGAAATTAATTCCAATGAACAATATTGGATTAAATGGTAAAAATATATTCTAATTAAACTTTAAAAACAATTAAAAAGGTAATCTAACCATATATATTATTGCGATGAAAAAAGTTGTTTTCAATTAAAATATAGCGTGTTTTTACTATTCATTAAAATATGAAAGTTATTAGAATAATTTGAAAATTTTATCCAAAGTAAATTTTTATATCCCGATTCCAAAGAAGAATTTTATTTTGTCAAATTGAAGTTATAGACATGTCAAAAACAAGATTTATGGTGGGTGCGTCATCAAAATGCGGGAAAACCGCAATTTTTGAAAAATACATATTTTACACGAAAAATTTATTTTGTTCTCATACCATATTCTAGAAAATGTGTAAGATGAATAATAATGTTATAGCATTAAAAGTGTAGTTAATACTATTAATAACGGCTAGTCCATAATAATATTATAACAATATATCATTGTTTAGTGAAACCAGGTATTGCGTACTACACACGATATCGAGGAAGGACGCCATTGCGTGTAATGAAAGCCAAGTTAGGGTTGCGTGTTGTGCAAGACTCCTCCGTTGTTTCGTATAATAGAATCCAACCATATTTCATTTATACATTTAATATATATATATACACTTAATGTTGCGTAGAATAACTACTGTCGAAATTGTGTGTAACATGATCCGAGAATAGTGTTGCGTATACTGCAAGCTAATGCGGTGTTGCGTATAGCGCAAGGTAACCTTGGTGTAGCGTACAACACAAGACATCAATGAAATTAAAAAGAATAATTATCATAAAGTCTTGGGTTGTTAAAATACCAGTCACACTGTGAAATAGATTGAGGTATGGGTGATTACAACATGTCAAAAGTGAATCATGGATTATTTTCCAAATGTATCAAAAAAATATGAATTTGTTTATTGTATTTCAGTATTTTACTTTTTCCTTTTGAAAAAATTGATGTTAATTTTAAATAAAAAATACACAATTTGAGTCATACTGATCACATCATATTTCTTATTGAGGTGTGGATAAATAATAAATATCCTTTATGACTTATCGATCGTTCCCATAAATTTTAAAAACAATCAGAATGTGTTTGATTAGTTTTTAGTAGGCAAGTTATCCTTTTTATTAAAATTTATGTCCTTTTTAAATAAAAATATGCACTTGGTGACAAATTTGTCATGCTATGTGTCATGTTGTGGTTTGGGTGATTCCTACACATCAAATAAGACTTATGTATCATTTTAATAATGTATTAAAACAATATGAATGTGTTTTTATCAGTTTTCAGTATGTCACTTTTTCTTTTTGAAAAAATTTATGTCAATTTAAAAAAAAGATGCACTTGTAGTCATACCGGTCACACTGTGAATCAGATTGAGGTGTGGTTGATTCCTACTTGTTCCAAATTACACATGTATCATTTTACTAATGTATAGAAATAATCCAAATTTTTTTGTCGATTTTCATTTTTCCACTTGTTCCTTTTGATAAAATTAATGTCAATTTAAAATAGACAGACACACGTAGAGTTATATCAGTCACACCATGCATCTTATTGAGTTTTTGTTGATTCCTACAAGTCAAATATAACTTATAGATCATTTTACTAAATTATAGAAACAATATAAATGCATTGTCTCTATTTTGAGTAGTTCAGTTGGCCTTTTTACTAATATTAATTTCAATTTTAAATAAAAAAGTCATACTTGGGGTCATACTAGCCACACCGTGCATCATATTGAGTGATATTGATTCCTACACATCTAAAATGACATATTTATTATTTCCCTAATGTATCCAATAATATGAATGTTTTTTCTTAGTTTGGTGTAGTTTAATTTTCCTTTTACTAAAATTGATGTCAATTTTAAATAAAAAGTCAATCTTAGAGTCATACTGGTCACACCGTGGGTCATATTGAGGTTTGGATGATTACTACACATAAAAATGATTTATGGATCGTTTTGATAAAGTATAAAAATAATATGAATGAGTATTCTCTATTTTGAGTATGTTATTTGTCCTTTTTACTAAAATTTATGTCAATTTTGAATAAAAATATGCTTTTTGAGTCATATCAGTCACACCTTGTGTAGGATGGAGATATGGATGATTCTTTCACATCCCAAATGACATATAGATCTTTTTTGAAAAGTATAAAAGCAATATGGAGCCTTTTTTGAGTACATCACTTGTATTTTTTAATAAAATTCATTTTTTAACAAGAAGAATACACTTTGACTCATACCAGTCACATAATCTAGTGGTTTGAAATGAGGCTGATTCCTACACATAAAAAATGATTTATGATTATATTTCCTAAATTATCAAGACTATTTGAGTATTTGTCTTCTAATTATTTAGTGAGTGAGACTTTTTGAAATAAAAATTTGATTTTAAACTAATAACATACACTTTGATTTATACCAGGAACATTGTGCATCATATTGAGGTGTAGTTAATTCTTAAAAGTCAAAAATGACATATGGATCAATTTAAAATGTATAAAAAACAATATGAATATGTTTGATAGGTTTTGAGTATGTCAGTTTCCTTTTTTAATAATAAAAATGTAAATTTTAATTAAAAAGAATCACTTTGATTCATACCAGTCACACCGTGTGTCGGATTGAGGTGTGTTTGATTCCAATATGTCCCAAAGTCTCAAAACTATCCTAACTAACAATATTAACATGATTACCATTAATTTTTTTTGTCAAACATCTAACAATGTATATTGATTCGATCTTTTTATCCAAAAAATCTTTCTCATTTTTGAAAATTGAAAGAGTGTAGAAAAATTTTATACCTATTATATTACAAGAAATCACTGCAATACGTAAAATATCTTCCTACACTCTTCTGGTTTTCCACAATGAGAACGGGTTTTTGGATAAAAAAATCAAATTAATATGCAGTGTTGTAAGTTTGACAAATAAAATAATTGGAAATCAGGGTATCATTGGAATAAAATAACATGTTATCTATGTTGTGTCTTGTTGTATATAATTTAATGAAAATACGAATTCCCAATAGATCTGGGAAAAATTTAAATAAGCATTACATAAAAATGATTGGGAAAATCACTTACAAATAGTAGAAAAATTAGGAAAATATTAATTAAATAAGTAGTAGGAATTTACATTTTCAAGATGGTTGTATACATTCTTGAACCATTTCCATGTTTTCATTATCTCAGTTGTGGCCTTGAAGTATAATCTATCACGAGCATGAGAAGCACTGAAAAAACCACACCAACTCAAAAAAATGAATCCAGTTGTATATGAAAAAAATTCTTATGTGAGTAATACTATAAATAAATAAATAAATAAATGTTAACATGAAATATTCCATTACTCCTACAGAAGTCACATCTTTATGTTATTTTTGTTCATTCTGCTGTCAGGTATGTAACCCATTCATTTCTAGTATAATCTATATCATATTGTGAATATGAATATTTTCGATAGTCATTGTAGTACTGGAAAAATATAAATACACAAATGATTAATAAATATTTTAAATTAAATGGTAATTACCTTCAAAAATACCACTTTGGGGATGCTAGTTTATTGATGGAATAAGATCTCTCTCAAAAATTTACAAACATAATAACCGCAATATTTTCCATTTTTGTATTTCTGAAACTGTAGAAACATTGAGAAAAATAAGTAATTTTTTATATGTTTGGACAGTGAAATATTATTATATATACCCCAATAATTTTATACTTGTAGTACTTTCCAGGCACCTTATGCTTGAAACCTATCCTTATTCAGGGATTTTCACGATATTTATACATCACCCAATCAAAATAGTGTCCTAATTATAACATAATATAAATTATATAACTTGAATTTAAGCTCTAAAACATTGGATTTAGTGTATTACAAATTAAAAAATTCAATCATATGTAGTCTATTTGATGGGTATCCATGCAATGAATCCTAGAGATTAATCTTTGGAGTATCTAAATTGATTGTAATAAGCATCCAATGTTTCCTAAAAAACGAAATGGAATAAGTAATGAA
The DNA here is from genome assembly GCA_963277665.1 of Viscum album. NCBI lineage: Eukaryota > Viridiplantae > Streptophyta > Magnoliopsida > Santalales > Viscaceae > Viscum > Viscum album. Next base: position 1,887,876,484 of record OY728165.1, on the reverse strand, counting down.
TGAAATTAAAATATATTTGATATGATTAAATTGTAGAGTTTTACCCCAGTATCATTGGTATTAAGAAGAGTCTTTCATCCATAAGTTTTATTTAAAATAATTTTTCTAGGTCTACCACTATTTCATTCATTTGTTTTGATTTTATTTCTTTTTGTTATGTATAGGAGACATGAGGACTAATGAGTCCAAATTCTTTTCATGGGTAAATCCCTTCAATTTGTATTTATATATACTCCTATAAAAATATATAATGTATTTAGGCATAATTAATATTGAATATCAATTTTTGGAAAATTAAATCATGGAAACATAACTCATGTATGCATTTATAATTGAGGCCCTTAGCCATTCATAGTTGATTATTTCATTTAAATTCCCAAAAGTAATGCATATTGTACCTTCCTCAATGTATATTTTTTATTCAAAATCAACTTCATTAATATTACCCTTTTGTAAATTTGTATCTGTATGAAAATTAAATGTAATTAAATGAGGATATTGAATGTGTGGGGTAAAGGTGATTTCTTAATATATTTTCAAGAAGTTGGTTGATCCTTTATATGGTTTAGAGTTGACTATTTATTTCACTCCCTTCCCATTGTCCATATATAATAACATTTATTTCTTTAGACCTTTTTAATTAATTTATAAAGGTTTATCATGAAAAATAAATTCGAAATGAATAGATTTTTGTTCAAATGTGTTTTTACACGATCTAATGGCCATGTAATGAATGTTCCAACAACTTGGTTGACCGTAGGCATATCTTTATCAAAAAGTGGAATAGGTAGCTCAGCACTTAGTTCATCAGTTATCTTAATTTCCAATCACACAGAACATGTTGGAAGTGGTATATTGTGTAGCCTATCATCTTGGATATTGAACATCATAGACCTCTCTACAAGGCAATGAGTGGGTGTTAATAGATATAAATTATGATCATTTTTAAACTAAAAAATATAAGTAATGGCATAGTATCAGTATTTTTATAATTCACTTTCATAGAAAAAATTATTATAATATTTATTACCTCAACTAAGACAACTCTTTTAGAGGATTGGCTCACCTCAAAGCTATTAGTGGGATCTTCACACAATTTTTGTTCTTCGATTTTTTCTTCTCTTTACTTTTTCCACCCCCATAACATTTTCAAGAAACTCAGTATGCCAATGAAATTTTTATGAGGGTAGATAATCTTACTTTTATCTATATAATTTCTTTATCATTATCCTCCTTTTTATCAAAATATGTTTGGGGTTTCAGCCCCAAACCCGCACCTCTAACCCTTCCATATTGTTCTTGCAACTTCAAGTCCACCAACAGTAGGTGTTCATCGTGTACATGAGTTGATTATTCATGTGACTATGTTATATAGAAAATATAAGAAAATAAGTAATCAATGTTATGTGATATAAATTTAAAGATAAACTATTTTTTATTATGTCATACTTACACATGTTTCCCACACTTTTTTTGTGTTTTTACCTATTATCATACCATCTTAATTTACATGTTACTCCTTATATATCTCATAGCTAGGGATGGATGTGTCATTTCATTAGGTTTCAGAAATCTATATATCAATAGTGGAACATTATTATGTTTTTTTCATGTCAAATCAATGTATTATGATAGATTTAAAATACATACCAATTTTTTTTCAAATGAAACATACTCCATCCTTGCTTTACAGTTGGGGTACATTAGTTTTGTTGCTTGTTCCTTATTTTTAGAACTTAGTTGATGTTTTATAAATAAATAGTTCTCCATAAAAATTATAAATACATGTATTATCAAAAAATGTATTTCCATCCATAATGTACTTGAAAATACACCTCTACACAATGTCCAGTAAACATGTCCCATGTTTCTTTGTTTATCAGGTTTCATAAGAAGCGGGTGCAGGATTATTTTCCCTTCAGCATCATCAAGATGAAATATCATTAGAATTTTGTGAAGGACTATATGAATCCTTCTAGAAAGAATTAATACATATATGATGTGGGACTCATCTACTATAAATTCACTCTACAAGGGATGATGAAGAGTAATTCAATGTTTTATTATATTATTTTTTAGTAAAATAAAAAAATGATATTACAATGTTACTAAAATATTTTCGTACATCTATGTCTTAAGAATGTTCAAAACATGGTGTCATGAATCTAAATAAATATGTATGGATTTATAAGTGTTGAGCCCAATTTAACTATTGAACATGGCCCCGTTGGGTTTAAAATGTTGGCCCCACACATTCCATATGACCATGAATTTGATTCCTTTTCTTTTCACCATAATTATTTTTCTAGCACCGTCAAACTAAAATGCATCTATTTTTTCCATCATAGGTCCTTGTTTTACTACATTTCCTCAGATACAACATCATCAATATATTATTCCTCTAGATTTTTAGAATTAGTATGTGTGGAATTTTGGGGTACCTTAGCACTAGGAGAATTATCAGGTTGAGAAACCTATTGTTCCTTAGGATTGGGAACACCAGCACCTGCAGAATTTCAGTGTTCCTATGCACTGGGAGCAGTAGCATGATGAGAGACCAATTATTCATCAGGATTGGGAGCACATTCATGTTAAAAAGTTATCTACTATACATTCTAAAGCTGGGTTCCTCCCGGCTGACGTGCCACCTCATCTAGCTTCCACGTCTCCCAAATCAAATAATGCATTCCCATTATACCCCCATTCCATCGTGTCTTTCCTCCCTCCATTACCCACTCTGCCCACGGGTAGGGTTTCACCTCTCCAGAAAACCATCCATCTCCTCCCATGATTAGGTTTTCACCTCACCACGAAGGCCTCCATCTCCTCGCGCATACCTTCGATGACCTCGCACGCCTCCCCTGCCGCCTCCACTGATGCTCCCTCTAGCGATTTACAACAAATCAATGGATTTTGAAGCCTCGCTTGGCTCCACCTTCAAATTAAAGTGTTCTTCATTTCAAATCCTGAATTGGATCCTTCGCTTCCAACTTCGTTTCTTCTACAATTCACATCCTCTATATGGACTCACGAATCTGCCGCGACCCCGATCGACTGTCTCGACCTGTTGGATCTACATCACCCGCTAAAATTAGTAGTGGAATTTCTGAAGCATTCTAAGATCTTCAGTTCATCTATGTGTTCCTACATCTGTCATGACTAATTGCGGGAGTCTCTAGGTATGTTCATCTATTGGCGCATCTGTCTTCTTTTTTGCAGAACCCACTTAATCTTCCTATTCGACTAGGTTGTCGACTGAATCTGTCAACACCTGCATACAACCATCCATTCCTCATTGCATATGGCAACTATTGATCCAGTAGTATTCAAATTATGTAAATATTGAGTAATGTACAGGTGCTACCATAAATATTGTAAAACTGCTATCTCTTCGATTAAAAGTTAAAAAACCGTCTGGGTCCATGATTAGGAAATTGTTTTTTCCAGTTTTATCATGAAACGTGTATGTATTCTTATTTTATAGGATTTAATCATTTTATCGTAGGCGGATTTATGTTATGTGGCGTGACAGAGTGACTTAATTCTGCCAACATGGCAATGAAGAAAGTAATTCTTAGTACCATAATAAGGTATTGCATTCAAATCGCTACAATAGATTATTTCACAAACTATATTACTAGCATATGAATATCTGATTTTTTATTTTCTAATTGAAACATGCTAAATGATTCATATTCAATCTCAATATTCATGTTCTTAATAAATAGAAAACATATGGTCATTAAATTTTTTTTATTCTCTCTTCAAGCTTTAACATTCATATTAAATTAGAAGATTCATGTTCATAATAGATACAAAACATTTGGTGTCAGTGTCTCTTAATTGTTTTTGCAAGTGACCCCTTGATGTGATCAAGGTTAGATACTAGGTATGGCTTTACTTCCATGATTTTCAATTACTACACAACTTCATTCGAAATTTTAACTTATATGATATCAAAACAATTTTATCAATGTCATTGTATTAGTTTACTTCTTATATGAAAAATTACAGAGAAAGGATAAATTTTAAGTGCATAATCCCATAATTTTTATTATTAAATTGATCACACTTTCTTTAGTATTGAATTTTCATGATTTCACATAATAGGAATGTAAAATTTATATATGATTCAATGAATGAAAATTGCATTTCCCAGGTTTCTGGAGAGGCTATGTCCATGCATGACTCATGGATTTTCCAGACATGATTATACATTTATCAGTGTTACAAAAGCACATGGAGATTATGGGAGGCACATCCAGAAGGGAATAATTTCTTTTACTTATACTAAATATTAATTATGATTCATTGTTTAAATCACTATATCAGGTTCATGTATTTGGATGATTTATTTAATTCGAGCAGTGGATTTCCATTTGTTACATATTTTAGTCAGTATCTGAATTTGCAATATCTATTTCTCTAAAAAACATTCTTTGATTTTTTCAATGCAGTAAATGAAAAGCATACGAAGGCCACTGAACACAATGGGAAGACTATTCATGTTTCAAATAATCATTGAGGGAAGATGGTTCTTCCATCATGATGTTTTTTAATAGGCTATCACTACTTTCTCGGTTGGTGTTTTACATTCATGGATTAGTTGTTTTGAGGGGAGATTCTCGGTATGATATCATAATATCAAGATTATTCATTATGTTAGGGTTATATTGTTTGATTGTAATTAATTTTTACCATGTTCAACTTCTTTTAATGATTAAAATATAATACATTATAACGGGGGGAGATTCTCAAACATGATATTCTACTACAGAATAATAAACTGAGTAGTATAGGAAGATTCATGATGTTCTAAAAGAGAAAACTTTAATTTTGGCACACTAAATGAAACATCAATGTATAACGTTGGTGAGCTAGAGTTTGATGAATAATGGTAAACTTCATGACTCAATTTTGGCACACCAAACGAAACATTAGGGTATATAATCAGTATCTTTTCAGAGTGCTAGGTTTCCTTTTTCATTTTTCATTATCAATCATTATTGCTCACATTTCGTTGGGTTTATTATTATTTTATGTTATCTTAAATTGAACTTTGTGAGAAATTTGGTAAACCTAATTTTTCCAGTTTCTAAGCTTTTTAATGAAATTTCATCTCTTTGAAAAATTCTAACTATCATGGTTATTATCTTTACAAATTTTTGATATTTGAAAGGTGGTCATTCATTCAATCTCTTACATAATCATTCAAAATTTCAATTTTCATATTTAAATATTATTTAATATTTTTTCTTATATTTATAAATTATATTGTATGTAGTAAAATGTGGTTGAATATTTTTATGTTCAAGATTCAGTACAAGGTGACATCATCAATGGTTCATTCTATAACTTCAAATGCCTGCCTTTCATTAAGCTGGTCATTCAATCTATCTCATTTCGTAGTTGGATGATGTTTTATTTCCCTTCAATATTTATCACGCATTAAGCAACGGAATGTTTCCCTACATTGTAAAACCATGGTCGACTAGAATATTCATTGGGTTCTTCACATGACTGGGATCAGCACTGGAGATCACCCATTCGAAATATACAGTGATTATAAAAATAATATTGTAGGTAATTTTGTGGTTTTTGGAAATTCAATGCACTTATATGTATTTTCATATTCTGAATGTACTTGCTATTTATACAGATTTAAATTTATTTATATTGTCATAGAAGTTTTTATTTAGTTAATCTTCATGAGTTACCATTACGATTGACCATAAAAATTTATTACTGTTTTCATTTTGACCATTTGAATTAATTATAAAACCGACAACATTATTTTCAGAATCTTTTCTATAGGAAACATTATCATTTGTGCAATTGGATACTTCTATTTCTCACTATGAATCAAGGACAACCTTTTTGTATCTGATCTGTTCTTGGGAGTGAACACATCCAGAATGGTGATCTTGGTGTATTCACTGGATTTCATGGATTGTAGGTGATTTCAAATGATGTTATAAGTATATTACCCGACTTCTTTGGGTCTTTTCATTCTGATGATCTCGGTTTTGATTTTATCGGGTCATACATGCAAAATTCCAGATCTCCATTTATTTAAAAACTATATGAATTCCATGAAGATGAGTAGAATTGAGTTGGAGCTTTGTAATTGTTCTTTTCTGATGTTGACAGACTCACCATGAAGTTGATATTCAGGCTAGATTTGTTAATTTCAGCTTTCTTCTTGGTTTTAGGTTCCAATGGCAGTCTAGGAAAACTTTGCCTCTTTCTCTGACTCTTTCATGGATCTTTTTAACATTCTATGGACAACTATGAAGACCTAGATAGGTTGTTTGGTGTTGTGGACCTTTATGCTTCATAGTACATGTATTTTCATCATTCTTCTCTGACTTTTTGGACTAATTCTCCTCTGTCTATTGCTTTTGATATGCCTCTAATTTAAAGTGGGAGTGTTTGATCAGATGATCATGGGATGCCTTCCATTTATTTGATCAATGATTGGAGGGATATTAGGAATAAATAAGAATGAATAAAGTTGTACACATGAAGTCCACTAAAAGATATAATAACTGGTTCTTTATTTAATATACATAATGTATTTGGGATTCGTACATGGTGGTCTTGGTATTTTGATATTCTAATGGTTTCCATGATAAATGAGTGTCTTTTGATCATTTAAACCTGCTTATTGGTATCAGACCTATGTCTTCTGCTTGGTTCAAAAGATCATATTCTAAAATTGAGCGAAACAACTCCTACTCGGTTTCAGGTATGAACATCCTTCTTCCCATCCTAAATGTAGATATATTTTCATGTATTATAATCCATAATCTCTGCATTAAAATTTTCAATTCCTATTACATGTCACTGTTTTCAATTTTTCAATATCCTCATTATTATTTTGGATAATTTCTATAATATACATTTATTTTATATTCCATTCACTTGATTTTTTTTCATCGATTCATTATGTGTGCACTGTAAACACCCTAATTAAATAAGTGTCACAATTCCACTCAATTTGAAACAATTCCAATAGTATTTTTATGGTCACCTAGGTTTGTGTAAGGAATGGGAATTACAAGGGAGATTTGGTTCTGGTATTGTTGTTAGTTTTCCTTTAGAGTTGCATTGGATTTATTTAATTGTTTCCATTATTTTTCATTCTATGTCATGTCTATTAATGATATATGAAATACAGATACCATAAGACTGATTTCTAAAATAAACCTCCTAGACTTCATTGACACATTGATAATACATCATGGCTGCTTTTTTTCAGTGGCAATGATCTTTTTATATTTTGGAGTGTTTGAGAAGTTTTTACATAGATCGGTTTTCATGAAATGAAATATGAGATGCAAATGTGTTCATTATGAACAAGGTATTACATAGAGAAATTTTCCCCATTATCAATCAAGATCAAAATCATGAAGGTTAATTATTAATCAGCATCCAATGTTTCTGCAATTTTTGTTTGTCTATTACAGATTTGTATGTGATTTGAGTACCCCTAGAGAATTAGAGGTTTGTGGAATTTTTTTATTCTAGCTTGATATTGAGATATTTGTTTTAAAAATATGTATTTAATGCATGCATCTTTTAATTTCGTTTAATTATACAATCTGTTGCTTATGTTTTCCATGGAAATAAATTGCAGGGTAGGGGAATCATTGATGGAAAGGTTGGGTCGGGAGGGAGGGGAGGGGGGGGGGGGCAGGGGCTGGTCAGGTTGGATGATAATGGAGGAGAGCAGATGGGAAGGGTCGGGCAGGATGGAGGGAATGAAAGGGGAGAGCCGAATAATGGCAGGATGAAGGACAGTGTTGGGAAAATAGGTCATACTATCTCTTCTTATTGCAATAGTATGAATAATTCATTTCTGTTTTGACATAGATGCCTTCTCACAGCACCCTTGATGGGGTAAACAAACAAACCACCAAGGAAGAAAAATGGTATGCATTCTGTTATAATATGTTTTCATGCAAAAAATGATGGTTCTATAAAAGGAACAGAGTTCTATAGTTGTTCCAAGGAACTCTAGATATCTGTATACTAGATACCAAAACTAGTTTTTGGATCTGTAACATCTAAAAACAGTAGAAACTGTTGAAGATGACACTTTCAATGATCAATTTTATAACTTCTATTCCAGATTTTGTAATTCTGTTACAGATTATGTAATTTTGTTATATATATGTCTTCATTATGAACTTGATGATGGTCCTGGTGGAGGAAGATAAGCATACTGTTGTTCAAAGGTGCCCAGTTTTTTTGTACAGTTGATACACATTCCTGTTTTGGGCTCTGTAACATCTAGTTACAATAGAAACATCTCAATATGTAAAATTTTGTACTCATTATCTAAACTTTTGTTTCTAGATTTCAAAATTTCAGTAACATTTATTTCTTAAATTTTTAATTGATATATAAGGCTGATCATTTTGTTATTCCATTCCTGTAACATCTATTTCTGCATTTATATTCCAGTTATTCAGTATTTCTATTCCAGTTATTCTGCATTTTTGTAACTTATATTTCATCAATATTTCAGCATTTCTGTAACATTTATTTCAGCATTTATGTAACATTGTTTTCCACCATTTCTGTAACATTTATTTCTTGAATATGAAATTGTTGCATATTTCAGATTTCAGCATTTCTGTAACATTTATTCCAGTTTTGGCCTCTAACAAATGTGTTGTATTTTAGGTTTACATAATCACAGCTGATCTATGGTTATAGAGGAGATTCTTTGTTTTTTGTGGTATTGCACTTTTAGATCTGTAACTTTTTATATGTTATAGAAAATATTGTTATGTGACTTCATTGTGTTTCAACTCTTAACGTATAGGAAATCCTGAGCCGTCTAAAAATTGCAGTTATTGGGATCCACAACAACATCTACAAAGATATTCTGGTACCCTATTACATCATGTATTATAGTTTGTTGTTGTATCAACTTTATTCCTTTTCAATCCATTTCATATAAAAATTATGTAACATGTTATTATTTTTCTCTGCTTTTCATAATGATCAATCAGTGAAACTATTTTTTTAAAATATTATAGGTTTGATACACAAACAGTGGTCATGGGTTTTGGGATGATTTAACTCCAGAACAACTATCACATTTCCTGTGATGGTATATATTTCTATCCTCTACATATTTGTAGAATGTGGTTTGTTGATGTGGCATTCCGGTGAGTTTTGATTTTTTTTCTAGAAAAATTTGGAGTTTTTATAATCACATGTTATTTGTTACATTCATATTTCTATCTCAATAAATGACTACATATTGTTCCTTCTTTTCCATAATATGTACCACTTAATTTATGTTTTAATATTTTCCAATTGTAATATGATTTATTATGTTTCGAAATTGGTATTACATTATTGATAATATGAATTTTTTTATAGTGTCGTGCTAATGCACGGGCGGAGTACTAGTTATATATAAAAGTGGATTAATGTTCAACTCATATTACATAAATTCCACAATGAATATATAATAACATGAGGTACAACAATGTATATTATAAAAAATATTACCTAATTATTAAACTGTATTTTTTAAAAGGATGACGGGATTTGACCCCTATATCGAGTACCTAAATAACTTCATTATAGTCTCATTCAACATAAAAAACCCCATCTACATTGGTATAACCATGAAATGATTGTGAAATCCTAATGAAAGGGTTATCCTTAGTTGAATTTTCATATAACCCTTTAGTGGTTTTGGTCAAAAACAGTACAATTGACCACTTTCAGTTTGTAGGACCTAGAATATAAAATACTTTTACTACATGCGATTCCATTATAAACAATTCATATTTATAGCCTTCCTTAATTAAATACAATTTCACAAATACCAATCCATCTATTTTAACAACACTCCTATTATTGACCTACTTGTATTGAAAAATTGACACTGGGAATGTTGTACAATCCAACTCCCATATTTGTTTGATGATTCCAAAGTATGAAATATTCGCATAAGTTTGTTTATTTCCTCAATAACAAAAATATAAATCAATTTAGCCACATGTTTAACTGTAATATTTTCTATGGTAATATCTTTATCATGTCCATTTTTTATAATGTATAATCATTCATTATATAACCATTGTATGATAATACATACACACATGGTCCTCTAGAAATATATTGAAGTCATTCTGAAACTAAATCCATATTTTCATATAACTCCTTAAAAAATCGGTCCTAAAACCATTCTATAAACTGTTTATTATTTGTATTTTCTATCAATATTTTATCCCTTGATGGATTCAAATGCCTTTGATTTTCATTGTGGGTTTCAGAAAAAGGGGAAACCTCAAAGCTGTTATGAAAACCTAAAGGTGGGAATGCTTTTGATCTATAATATTGTGTTTGATAATATATCTTCTAGACATTACATCACCCACAAGTCACCCAGTGAGACAATATTTCAATAGACCATTACATTACACACTAGATAGGTAGTCGGTACATGAATCAATGGCTTCGTCAACAATATATCACTCTGTAATAAAACTCTCTTGATGACATCGATTTTTGACATACCCTTTCAAAATCATCATATATAATTCAATGGGGTGCATCCATATATATTTTAAAAGACCACATAGTCTAATCTCTATCACAATGTGAACCTTTATGTGAACCATCATATCAAAGAAAGTTGGAAGGAAGAACATTTCCAATTCACTTAATGTGACATCAATTTCCCTTTCCATATATGGAAATTTCACTGGATCTATAAATTTTTTGCATATAGATTTTAAAAATAAAAAAATATTGGTTAATGTATGATATACATCGTGGGAAAAAACTCAATGTAAATCTATAGTAATTAGATCTTGTATCAAAAAATATCATTCATGCGATTTCAATCCCTTTAACGTTGAATAATTCATTGACATGGTATTATTGATATTTCATTAATATTCCTATGGAACTATTACATCATTCTAGAAGTTAGAAAAATAATATTTATCCTACCTAGAATGAGTGTAAGTAGCGGGTGGAAGAAAATTCTGTTTTTCACACTTCACTGGAACTAAATATTTTTCTATTACCATGTCAACCATATCTAACCTAGCCTTAATTCCATCCATTGTTTTGCTGGATAAATTTAGTAACATTCCAATTACACTATAAAATTAATATTTATCAATATAAATAACATCAAAACAATATTTTATGTACAGAAAATTCTATTTTGGTAATTTTAAAAATGCTCTCTTTTTCTAAACAAATTTTGTAAGTTTTTTTTAAAATGGTTTACCAAAAGAAGTTTCCACATATTTTACATTCTCAAATAGTTGATCACCTATTAATGGATACGATGTTGTATGTTAATCTAAATTTCCATCAAATTAAGTCTTCCAATATCAGTAAATATTTCATCGGGGAAGAAATATATTATTTCATAGAAACACAGCATTCAATGAATGTTTTAACCTAATTGACTGTGTACCTTGTTCAAAAACAGGACACCATTGCATTACTTTATTGCTATATCTTGGAAAATTTCAATAAGTAGGAAATTCATTTATCATCCTTTAAAACATGGATTTGAATGTGAAATATTCATTTCTATAAGCATCATAAAACATAACACCTGAACCCTATAATAATTACAAATCATCTATCAAAGGAGTGAAATAAACATCAATTTCATTACTCGGTTTTTTGGTCCTGATATAATCATATATAACATGATGAATTTTTATATCATGCATAACCATAGTGGAATGTTATAATTTACCATGATAATTGGCCATGCGCTATGAGTGCTACTTTGATAACTAAAAGGATTCAGTCCATCTGTATATAACATAAGACGAAGGTTTCTCATCTCATTTCAAAATTCAGGATACCTATGATAAATTTTCTTCCACTAAGGAGATTCTTCCAAGTGATGTAGTTTACCATATTTATTTCTTATATTTTCTTGCCATGTCAATTTAATTTTTGTTTAATCACATCCATATTGGTTCCAAAACCTTGGAATAATTGGAAAGTACCATACAACATTCGTATGAACTGATTCATCATTCTTGTATCAAGAAGGGACACACATTTTTCATTCATTAATTTATTTATGGACCATGTGAAATAGTATAAAATCATCCAGGAGGGAATATATTCTTTTAGAGATCATACACATCGAGCATAGTAATTTTTATCATTGTATATTTAGCTAGGAAGTTCATTATATTCTAATAGAATATCATTCAAGAGAGAAAGTAGTTCAATAAAACTAGAAAAACTCCATTGGTTTCTACTTTCATATTATATAGTTTCAATATGGATGACAATACAGTATATTTAGTGCAACCAGTATAAAATGGCATATCTTCACTACTCATTAAATTCTAAAACAATTTTGGGTAATCATGAAGTTAATAATCAATTTTTATTTTCCTTTCCCCAATACTATCGTCAGTATCATTCACATCTGTAATCACATCCTCAATACGATCTTCTTCATTTTTTACACTGGTAATCATATTTGATGATCCATAAAACATAGTGTTGTCCCATCTACTAGAAACAATATCTTCTTCCCCATGTTTATTCCATCCTTTATAACGTTGAAATTTTCTATGAAAGATCAAGTATTCTTAAAACTCCTTTTGACTAATTAGTCTTTAATAACATTAGCGTAAACACGAAAAAAGAATTTGAGAAGGGTCATATGCATGATATTTTGCAAACATAATGAAATCATTCACTCTATATTTAAACATTTTTTTCATACGATTGAAATCCATCCATTATTTATTCATATCCATCCTATTTGATTCAGTAGTATTAATATTTAACAAAATAAATATACAAAAGGGGTCTTTCAAATAAGAGGAACCCCACATTTGAATGATTATTAATTTTTAATTTTTTTCTGAGACTCATCCCCTTATAAGATAACACCAAACCAGGGAGAATATGTAGTTGTAGACAACTCCCTTAATTTAAACCATATAGGTGAAGTTGGATGAAAATTGGTTTTAGGGGTTGTAATGGGGTATAAAATTAATTCACCTTTTGTGGGAGTGAGTTCATAATGGATATCCTATGGGTTGGGTAAAGATAGTGACCTGCCATTCCCATGGTGTAATTATTAAACTATATTATGTAGATGGTGAAGATAGTTATATGTGAAGGCTAAGGTTGAAAATTTCATGTTATAGTCGTCGAGATGGATCATTTCAATAAGGGGGTTTCATGAGTATGATGAATCCAAAGGAATAAAAATATAATTGAATATTAATTTATAAATCTAGAAAACTATGAAAGTATATGTAATTAATAAACATTAAATTTTAACTATATGTGTAAATATGATATACTATAAAATTTATAAAAGTATATAATTTTATAAATGTATAAAAGTATGAACGTATAAATATTTAATACAAATTTATTATTAAATTATATTAGTATAATATGATATACTATACAATATATTAGAGTCCAATAATTTAAAATCATATAAAACTATAAAATTATAAACATGAAACACATTAAATATGTCAAAATAAATTTGCATACCATTCATTTTTATTGCTTCCTTTAACTTTTTTTAACAAAAAATCACATTGATGGTATATAGACTAATTAATAATGTTTTTACTTATTAAATTCATATAAAATACTATAATAGAAAATATTTTATTGTGAAAAATATACTTCATTTAATATAAAATTAGTTTTCTATGAATTGTGGATAATGAAAATATATTCCCTATAATTGAACATTATATCATTAATAAGAAGTATTAAAATAAAAATATTATATATATTAGATTTTTATTCTTCAAAATATATATGAAATACTATATTGTGATAATGGAATTTTTAATAAATTATATAAAATATATTGGTGAGGGAACTGGTTTCTAGACATGTCGAACCATCGCTGTGTAAGATTTGTGATGTTGGTTGGTGATGAGGATGTTTAATAGAGTAGGTGGATCGATGGGATGTTGCACTGCCATGTTTGGATGATACGTCTCAATATATTGAGGCTACAGAGGTTGAGACAGTGACATAATAAGTTTTTGTGCATCGATCGAAACTGGTTGATGTTCATAGGGGTGTTTCAATGCAAGTAGTGGGTGTGGTACATCGACCTAATGTAGTATCGAGTGCTATTATTCATGGGGATTCTTGAAGATATCTGGTTGGATCAGATCTGTATAGATTTAATAGGGACACAGTGATGATGACTGGTCCTCTTGCTATGGTAGTGAATGGTGTGGATGCGGCATGTAGATTGGCTCTTGTGGAACGATGTAAGGTTGAGGGTTCGCAGCTGGAGGAAGGTCTTGGACATCATCGATATCCCACTGATTCTCATCATGCACTGAGTGGTTTTTTTGGGAATTATCATTTAGTATTTTCATTCAAGGAGGTAGCCTGGAAAAATCCAGATGATGGTAAATCTTTGGAATCCATGAATAGATAATTTTTCTCTTCTTCGAGCAGTTCTGATTCTGGTATAGTTTTTAAAAAGGGTGATATTGATCATGTTATGAAAAGAAATAGGAAGTTGTATTTGAGATACCTGAAATGTGTCTTTATTCCATCATTGTGAATGTTGCATTGCTGAAAAATGTGAAGCCATCAATATTTTAGTATTTGATTAATCATTTATTGGCTATTTGGGGCTTCTCAAATAGGTAACGTATTTCAGTGCTGCATGGATTTTGTCAGAATCTATTTCCAAGTTCTAAATTTAAGAAAATGGAATGGGGCTTAGACTAAATTTCTATGAATCCATGTATGATTAGGCTACAATAGTGTAATTTTGGGATCATCCTTTGTGAGTATAATTACTCTTTTTCACATGTTTTGGTTAAAATCGTCAGTTCGAATTTGGTTCTATAGAATCCAAAAATTTTGATTGATATTTCTTTTATAATTGGTCAACCAATTAATATGGATAATAAAATAGAGCCAGAAAGGTTTGGTAATTTTGAAAGGGTAATTATAAAAGTTGATTTAAGCTCAAAACTGACAAAAGAGGTTTTGTTTATCCACTAAGAATGATGAACTAAACCTTCATGTTGAATATGAAAAGATTCCTTATTATTGTTCTAACTGCAAGACAATTAGAAATTCTTTGTAAAATTATTGGAGAACCATTGTATATTCATCCTCATCTACTACAGGGAATGATGAATCTGTTTGTATAAAATGAAAATGTAAGTAGCCTCAAACATGAGATGTGCAGCAAGATGAGAATGGTCCAAAAAATTTGTAGCATGATGCCTAAATAAAGATGATGCAATAAAGATAGGGCTCAACATGATCTATTTCCTTGCATATATTATCTAGTGATGTTGTTAAGTCTCTTTAAATAGATGCTCTTCTTAGAGAAAATCACTCAGAACATGAACAAAAAATATAGGGTTATGATCATGAGCTTTTCCCTACCACTGACCGAGTTGGTTAGTCCTCTATTGGAATAAAAATGGTAGAGGATCATTCAAGGGATCACACTCAGCAAGGTGTGGAGCTGTAGGATTCATCAAATGACGTTCTTGTTTAGTGTGTTGCACCAAAGAATGACCCTTTATAGCCAAAAGGGAATGGTTGTATAGTGTATCCACTAGTAATGGATTTCTCATGACATGATTCATATGATTATGGGTCTTGGAAGCCTGATTCTAAATAGAATATGAAATATCATCAAGAGATTAATAATTTATTATTCTCCTCAAGAATTGGGGTCTGGGGTAATGCATTAGATGATGGATGTGATAAAGATAATATGATGGTTTTATTGGAAACTGCTCATCTTAGGCCTTTAGGAAGTGGTGTTTATTTTAAGAATGTTGTCATTGGAGGAAAGAGTGATAATAAAAAAGAGAAGGCCACATAAGGATTACACCATCCTACTGAGGAATGTGCCTACTAGATCATCTTCCATGGATTCAAAGGTCAAGCTTACCCCTTTGAAGGAATTTTCTAAGGAATGGATCCTTCGGATTCTCAACCAAGGTAACTCACAGCCAGAGTTAGAAAACACTAATGAGTCTGATTATGATTATGAGAATGATCTTCCTTATTATGGTTATGAAACTGGATTTCAAGAAGAGGGAATTTCCGTTTTTATCCCATCTGCTTCCCTTTTTTAAATAAATGGTCAGGAGTATTTCTTCTAGCTAGATATTTATATTAATATACACTGGTTCATTATAAATTGAATTATAAATTATATTTTTAATGATTTTCATTATTGAAATTTCATATATGGTTTTATTAGGACATATCAATCTATTTAAACATTATTAACTATTTATTCCATCACTATATGGGATCTATAAAAACAAAAAATCTCATATCATTAACCACATAACATTAAAGGCACATAACTATTATCAATGTTAGAATATTTTCACATTCCAATTATCATAGAACCATGTTTCATGGCCAGATAATTTTTCTTCTTATAGTAGAATGTCAAAATCACAAATATTTTATGAAATTAAGTGAGGTGTGGTCTACCTTTCTAAGTCATAGTAGACATAAAAAATCAAAAATAGTGAAATTATAAAATTATTCCAATAAAATAATAATAAATAAATTTTCCCTAAATAAAAATATAATACAAGAAAAAAATTAAAAAAATCACAAAAAACTGAAAAATAAAATAAAATATGGATGTAATGAATAAATATATTTAGAAAATTCAATGTCTTCAATACATCACAAAAAAATTTGTTTCCAATAAGAATTGAAAATCATCATGGAGTGAAATTGAGAAATTAAAACACAAAAAAAACCATTTTAAATAAGACTTTCAATAAATATAGATTTCATTAGTAGTTTAGAAGATAATAAAAAATTATCTATTAAAAAATTTATAATCAAAGAATTATTATATCACAAAAAGTGATGTAGAAAAATGTTTAAAACAATAGATATATGAATTATATTTATAAAACAATGTATAAGTTTTATTTATATTTAATTTAAAATTATTGAATAGTAATTTTAATGTGATATCACATCACCAGACCATTCCATGACCATAGACCAACCATATCATTGCCTCCCCAAAATTCACATTGTCTCCCCATAGATAACTCACCAACCCATACAACAACAAAGTATCATCAAAATGTAGACCATCTCAAACCACAAACAAAAAATACACTATTGTACTTGATCATTGGGAGAATAATGGATGAAAACAACCAAGTAGAATATAAGGCCATACCACCTATCACTAATAGGCATCCATCAAAACCAAAAGATAAAACCAACTCAAACCACAAACAAAAAAAGCGACACTATAGTGGATCATTGGGATAATAGTGGATAAAAACAACCAAAAAGAATAGAAGTATTTACCACCGATCACTGATGAGAATCCATCTAAACCAACATATCAAATCTAGGGTACCGAGAAAGTGAAGAAAAGAGAAGGAGGACTAAGATGCACACAAATAAAAAAGGATGGGAGTTCGGTTCATCGAGAAAAATTGAATCATGATTACATAATGTGATGCTGAAAAAATGTGTAAATAAGATAACATACCTTAGGTTTGGAGTTCTAGTGGTAGGAGTAGGGTCCAAACATAGGGGAAAGGGCATCAGAGGTGGCAGTGTTGGTGGGGGTAGCAGTGACGACAGCGGAATCTGTGGAGGGTATAGAGGCACCAGTGGTGGTTGTGGTAGGGTCCAGCAGAGGGGGTAGTGATGTAAGAGGAAATAGTGGAGGCATCAACAGAGGTAGTGGTGAAGATGGCAGTGGTAGAGGCAGTGGTGGTGGTGGAGGCGGCAATGACGATGGAGGCGGTGATGACATTGGAGATAGTGGTAGAGTTCCAGTTCTATGAATTCTTGAGGTGCGAGCAACAATATGGTTCTGATAAGGTTCCATTTATAAAAACATGGAATGATTTTATCATCACTTTTTGGAAAGCTCTAATAAAGGACTGTTTTATTTTAACTAAAATAGAATGAATTGATAAAATCGACTTTTATCAGTATTTTTTAGTTCTGATAAATAAACACCTTTATTCGCACTAAAATTATAATTCTGAAAAATAAAAGTATTACCAATGATTTTTATCATTGAAAAAGTGTAACATATTGTTACTGATTTCATATATTCCTAAAACCCTCTTTTTTATCTTACATTGGTGGGGTTTTGTTAGGGGTTTCTTCTAGTGAAATTTTAATGTTTTTGGATGTTTTTTGTCTTTGAACAGTGGGTGCACGATTGGTGCTCGATTTTCCTAAACCTTGGACCCTCTTAATACAAAAATTGTAAAATTGGATAGTGGGCTTCACACATCTTGAGAAAGGTCTGACAAACTGTGAATCCTCTCTAGTGGAACCGTGTGGCTTATTTAACACAAACATTTGACAAAATCACAGTTTTTCTAAAATGTGCGCTTCTGCCTAGGAAACCATGCAGAAATTTTTTTCTATAATCTTAATTTTCGTAAAAAATTCTAGAACATCCCATTTAGGTCCCTCAAGGACCACCTTCAACCCAAACTGATTTATCCCATCCTTAGAGCTCCTAATAAGGATTCTTGGCTGCTTAGATCCCTCCTAAAAGCTATCTGAATATTGAGGAACTCCCTTCATTCATACCATGGTTAGTTTCGATTTCATATTCTTATTAACTCATGGTCTCTATTATCTTATTTAGGGTTCTATGAAACCCCTTGTTGAATTTTGGAACTAATACTGCTATTATGTATCGAAAAGTTGGTTTGATTTATATATCCTTGTTGTCGTTGTTCCTCATTTGAGTTTTTCGGTTACGTCTTTTTGGTTCGAGATCCATAGATCCCAAGGTAGGTGGTTATGTTATCATTCTAAATTTATATTAACCCTAAATTTATTTATTTAATTTCAATTTTTTGAATTAAATTAAATTTCATGGTTTTGATTAAATGGATTTAAATTGTTTTGTTGGAAAACCCCGATTCTATTTTATTGGGGAGTGCTTATGAAAATTATAGAATTTAAATTATTTAATTTAAACTGAGGATTTTATAGAGATTATTTCAATTAAATTGTGCAAATTAATTTTAATGGTTTTGATGGTATATTGTGAAACACCCCTATTCTAGTCAATTGGGGGTTTTCTATGAAATTGAAGATTTTTTTTTAAAATTAATCAATTGAATTTTATTTTTGAAAGTTGATTGTGAAAATTCATGAATTGTTTTTATATCCTTATTCGTGAAAAATTGCTTAAAATAATTTTTATGGAAACCTTGGGGTTTCATCATTGTGAAAATAAATGTTTTTGATTAAAAACACCTTATTATTTTTAAATGGAAAATTTTAAAAATTGAATGGATAATGGGATGAATTTTATTTTAAGTTGCCTTGAAATAAATTTGCCATCGTTGTTTATTACATGATGACATGCAAAGATTAGTTTTTTGGTGAGTTATTTTGGGCAGCACTTTGTGACATATAACATTCTAAAACATTATATCATCACATCACATCCCTTTGGTGATGGTGATGAGTCCTCTTTGGACTTAGGCCAAACGGGGCGTATGTACATATTTTTCATTTCATGGTCTCGGGTCCCAATAACCTTGAACTATCACACCTAATTAGGAATATGTCCTTGTTGATCACTTTCTGGAATTGAAATGTATTTCAAATGAATATATTCAATTATTTTATACTATTTTACATGCCTTATGATTTATATAAACTATTTTATATAAAAGTGTCTATTTAATCAATTTTCTAAAAAGTTCCATTTGTGTGAAGTACCTTTTTTTAATTGTAATTCCATCAATTGAAAATTATTTCTACCATTTGAAATGTGAAGCCCATGTTTCTAATGTTTTTCCATATTTTGAAATGTAAATCATTATTTTTTTAAATATTATTTCTGAAGTGCCAAACCCTTTTGTTTTAAAATTGAATTCATTTATTTTGTTAATTTGATTTGGGAATATTGTAACGAGATCTTTGGGAGAAATTAAACTTGGATTTGGATCACACTATACTTTTTTGTTGAGTTTTTTACTTTATATCATTCTAGGTTCGAGTAGTGTTGAAGCATCTCATAGAGGTGGTTCTAGCCACTGAACTGTGGACATGGTGAGTTGTGTCATTGGGGACTAGGGTATTTTTTTATGTTTGGTCCTTTTTGGTAGTACTTTGGGAAGATTTTCTTATTTGAATTATGGTATATTTCTCCCAGTTGAGCATCTTTTGTATGCATATTGACCTATCTCTTTCAATTCTACACTGTTAGTGGAAAAATCATTCCCACTTTCGTGTTGTATAATATCAGGTTATAGTCATTGAACCATGGGGATCAGTAACCCCTTCAGGCTATGTCAGGGTTAGTTCAATCATCGGGTTACTAGGGTACCCAGGCTGGTTCGTGACAAAGTTGTATTAGAGCTCGAGGATGAGCATTTTTCTTGAAGTTAGTATGAATTTAATAAATCTTATCGGGACATGGTAGACAGTTGATATTGAGTTCATATCCATATCTCATCATAATGAAACTTAAGTCTCCATGAATGGTTAGGTAAATACGTCATGGGGATTAGTTTTAGTATTTTCACTACTTTGATTTGGATAGAGTGAAATTTAAATTTGGTTTTTCTATTATTTGGGATTAAATTCCCACATTTCTCTATCGAGTGTAATTATGATGTGTTCTTTGTTTTTTGATGATTCTATGATGAATCATGCCTCTAAGAAGTGGTATGGATCAGATCTAGGAAAAGATGATATTGAACCTCAGTGAGTGAATCCTCTCATGCACTAGAGTCTAGTATAGGTGATTGTGTACCTAATCCAAGATCTGGGACAGTCACCACCTATAGGCCTCATTCAGAATCAAGCTGTGGATCCCTAGAGAGATGTTCCCAAAAAAGTGTCCTAATATTTCCTTCTCCATAATACATAACCATTCAAAGGTTAAAATGATCCTCAATAGGTTGAAGAGTGGTTGAAGAGAATGGATATTTATTTGGGTTCTTAGACACACTCGATGAGATCAAAGTGAAGTTTTTCACCTTTATTCTTGAAAGACCAAGCAAGAGATAGTGGTACATAATGGTAATAGCGAATAAACAGTAGGGATTAGAGTGTAATGTATTCAATGTTCTTTACACCAACCAATTATATGTATAGTCGATGTTGCTGGCCAAGTCCACTAAGATTTTCGAACTCAAGAAGGCTGACTGGACTATGACAGAGTATACAAACCATTTTTATGACTTCACGAACTTTGCACCTAATATTTTATCAAATGAGAGGATGAAGGATCACAGGTTTGAGTTGGTACTTTGTTAGGATGTTCATTCTTAGTTTTTCTTATTGAATATTATTTCCTATGTTGCGTTACTAGATAGAGCACTGATGATCAAGATGGACCTAGAAGGAAAGTCAGCGTTATCTGGACATTTTTTCTCTCCCAGTGGTAGTGTGCCTTCCTCTAAAGGAACAAGAAAGTGGGATGATGTCTGTGGTGGTTCTGAATAGAATTTTGTTTCTAAACCTCTTAAAATGCCTTCCATAATTCCTTTAATTTGTTACTAGTGTAGAAATCTGAGACATTAAAATATGGTTTTCACTGAGGCACCAAATAACCGCGGATCCTACATATGCTCAGTTCACATGCAGAGGTTCTTCCATGTTTATTTCACTCTACGTAGTGGAACATGATCATCCAAACCTTCTAAAACTACGGTGAAATTAGATTCTTCATGTGCAAAAGGGTTTCAACCATAGGCATCTAGAATAATTATTCTTCACACAATGGAAGAGTCTACAGAGGAAACGGGTATGGGTCCAGTGGCCATAAGAGATACCATTACTATAGCTTCATCATTAGTAAATTCACTATTTGATACTGGTACATCTCATTCCTTTATTTCAACCCATTTCGTTAATCTATTTAATCCTCCTATTGTGCTTTTATCTTGTGAAATTCATATTACTAAACCCCTTAATATGATGATAGATAAGGGGATTTGTAGTCCCTCTTGTGTTTTATCCCCATCAGATGTTGAGCTTACATGTAATTTTTTGGTTCTCAATATGTAACTTATTGATATCATTTTCTGTATGGATTCGCTCATTTATAATAAAGCCTATATTGATAGTTTTCTTCGATGAGTCTCATTTACTACACCTAATGGTGTATTTCATGTCTTCCTAAGAGAATGGGAGGCATGTTAAACCAGATCCAGTCCTTTTTATCTGGAGTTTTGGAAATTGATATTTTTCTTTTCTTTTGACTTGGAGTTGGAATCCTTGAGTGGTGATCTCCCTCTAGTCATCATCGATTTTCCTGATGTTTTTTCTTCTGACTTCTCTGGTTTTACGCTGGTAATGGAGGTTTATTTTTCAAGTGATTTAATATCTGTTACTCAACCAGTTTCTATTCATTCATTCCATATGGAACCAGCTGAAATGAAAGAGGCAAACTCCCAGTTGAACAATATTCTTGAGAATGCATTTATACGCCTGAGTGTGTAACATTGGGCAATGTTTGTTCTCTTCACAAAGAAATATGATGGTTCACTTTGACTATATGTTGATTATCCAAATCTATGTTGAGTCACAATAAAGAATAAGTATTCATTAACATGGATTGATGATCTATTTGATCAATTGAAGGTTTAAGTGATGGTTCTTTCTCTCGGTGGATTGTTCTGGAAGTCTCTCCGCTCACCCCTCTCTGGACTCCAGGACCACCTCCCCCTTCTAGGTCAGCAAAGTGTGATGGTCCACATGTGGATTTGGGTGTGTGGTGCATTGTGGAGATCGATTACTAGTGGTTCAAGCGAGAAATGTCAGTTTTTCATGGTTATGGTGATGGAAAATGGTAGAGGAGGTGGTTTAGCAAGGTTGACCAAGGAGAAGGAGTTGTGATGACTGGGGGTTTGTTTGGTCATGATCTTCTTCGATGAAGGTTTCCTTGACATCTCACATGTCTTCATGGAGTGTTTTCACATCACAGTTTGATGGAGGATCCTGGTGGATCATGAGGTCACCATAGGTTTTTTTTGCTTGAGGATGATGGAGAAGGTCGCATCAGTGTGGCTAATTTAGGAGGCTCATTATCCATGGTTTTATTTGACCAGTTCCTTCTGGATGTTGTTTTCCCCTGTTTGAATGTCATCTTGGTGTGGCGCTTCTGTTCTCTGGAGGTGATGATGTTCTGTGGATGGCGGTTTTTTGGTGAGATAAACATAGGTGAGAATGGGTTAAAGGGTGGTTCTTTGACCTTAACTGGATGTTTTTTTAAAGTTGAAAATTTATTTTTTTGTATCTTGGGAATGTTTGGTCTTTAGCATCGGTGGGGTTTGTCAGATATGGTGTTTTGTTTGTCTGATGGGTTTATCTAGTTTGTGTTGTACTGGGTTTACACTACCCCATTAAAAGTTTCATTAGAAAATACAAAAAAATATTGATTGTGGGGGGGGGGGGTTAAAAGAATCTAATGTGTAGAAAACTGCCTTTTATAGAAGGTACAATCCTTATGAGTACCTTGTCATTATATTTGGTCTAACCAATGCTACTTCAGTTTTAGTGGATTTAATGGAGAGGATTTTCCATGAGTATCATGATTCCTTTGTGGTAGTATTTTTGGATTACATCTTTGATTAATCTATATCTGAGGAGGATCATTTAAACCATTTTAGAACAGTTATGATTTTCATGATAAATCTTTGACTTTATGACAAACTTTTTAAATGTGACATAGGGATCTAGAAAGTGATGTTATTGTGACACATGGTGTCAGTATAAGGAATTTAATTTGATCATAATAAGTTCAAGGATATTATGACTTCGGATAAACCATGATATGACTTAAAGATTCATATATTCTAAGGATTAGATGGATATTATCTCTGGATATTAAATTAATTATTGAAATTCTCTTCCCCGATGACTAGTCTGACTCGAAAGGGAGTAAAGTTAACTTGGGATGAAAAATTTCATAATTATTTTTGTTGAGATGTAATGTCTTTTGAATTCTACATTGGTGAATAATCTTCTGGAGGTTATTTAGGGTTATGTGGTTTTTTGTGATGCATCGGGTTCAGCCTTGGGTTGCGTTCATAAATAGGGTGATCATGTAGTTTCTTATGGCTCTTTTAATCATAGGAAACATGAGAAGAATTATCTAACCCATGACCTTGATCATTCAGTTGTGATTCATGCGCTTAATATTTTGTGGCATTACCTTTATAGAGATAGGTTTTTCTTGATTTCTTACCACAATAGATTGAGTTATATCTTCTCTTAAAAGGATTTTAAACTTTTCCAAAGGTGTTTGGTGGAATACCTATAGTCTTTCGATTTTGACATCGGCTATACCCTAGGTAAAGAGAATTTCATTAGTGGTGATTTGATTAGGAATCTTCCAACGTAGAAAGTGAAATAATATTTGAAATAGTGTAACTTGATGGATCTATTTTCAAAGTTTCTTATTGGAGTCCTGAAATCAAGGTTCAGGGTTTCCATGGTTAGCGTTCAGTTTACATTCCCCCTTCTCAAATTGATTCTTTTGGAATAGTAAAATGATGATGAATTCTGTAGAATTAGAGACTCTATCTATTGTCGGGAGACCATGCTTAATTAGTTGTTCTCCAAATAGGAACTTCTATGCTTTCAGAACTATTTTTTTACCGTCTTCAGTAAGGAAAATATGTGATGTGGTATTTCAATAGTTCCTTGTGGTAAGTGCACCTAGGAACCATAAAGATGTTATATGACATGCAGAAGTTGTTCTAGTGGCTAGGTATGAGATATAAAATCGATGAGTTTGTATCATGTGGTTATACATGCCAACAGGTTATGACTGATCACTAGAAACATTCGAGTGTTCTTTTTCCACATCAAATCCCAACATGGAAGTTGGGTGAGATATCTATATACTTTTTGGTTGGGTTACCTCATACCTAGATAAATAAGAATGTGATATGGGTTCTGATTGATAGCTTTTACAATTTAGAACACTTTATACCCATTTGTGATACATCCAAAGTTGAGGAGTTGGGAAATATCTAGGTGAAAGAGATTATTTATTAGCATGGATTTTAATCTTATATAGTCTCTAATAGTGATCCTTGGTTCACTTATCATTTTTTGGGGGGCCTTTTGGTGGAACTGGGATCTCACATCCATTTGAGTAGGACATACCAACCATAGTCGGATGGCCAAATAGATAGATCTATACTGATTCATGGTGATATGTTTCACACTTGTGTTCTCGACATCGGTGGGGATTTGGATGATCACTTGGTGATGATTGAGTTATTTTAACAATAGTTACCAATATATGATCGTAATATCTCCTTTGAGGCCTTGAAAGGATCACCTTATAAATATTTGTTGTGTTGGTTAGAGATTGGGGACAGTTCCTTTGTTGCACCAAGTATGGTCAAAGAGTTGACCATAAAGACTTAGTTGATTCATCAGAGGATTTTGAAGGAAGAGAGATGATATAAGTCTTATGTTGATCATCATAAAAGACCTTGGGAATTATAAATTGGTGACTAGGTGTTCTTGAATTTTTCACCTTAGTTGGGTTATCTATGGTTTGGGAGGAAACAAAAACTTACTCCTCATTTTGTGGGACATTTCAAGGTTGTTGAGCAGGTGGGGAAAGTTTTATATCAATTATCACATCTACCATAGTTGGAATCGATACAGAACTTATTTCATATATCTCATGTATGAAATTCTCTATCTGATCCATATCATGTTATGAGTTGGCATGATCTTGGAGTTGAAACTAATTTATTTGTGATTGAATGGACTTTCAGGATAGTTGATTCTAAAACCATGGTACATTGTGGGAGGATAATAACATTGTTTCATGTTCTATGGTAGCATAGTTCTGATAATCATGATATGTTGGATAGGTAGGCACTAATGAGAGAACAGTGGCCTCTTCTTTTTTTAATGGAAGCTTCTTCATATTCTTTATATGGATAGAAATTTTCTATGGTTGGGAGTTTATAACATATTGATACTATTTTTAGGTATTCCTAAAAAATTATTTCTAAAATTTATTTGGTTGGGTTTTATTTGGTGTTTCTTCTGGGGAAATTTTATTTTTTTTGGAAGTTTCTAGGCTAGAGCACAGTGGGAGCATGATTTTCACATGGTTTGACCAAACAGTGCACCCCTCAAACCAAAAAAGTGGAAAATGGGATAGTGGGAATTTCATGTATTGTGCACGGTTTAAAAAACCATGAACCCTATATAGAGAAACCATTCGTACCATTTAACACAAGTGAATGTCATGTGCATGGTTTGTCTAAACTGTGCGCCTCTACCCATAAAATCTTGCAGATGTGTTTTTCCTTAATCCATATTTTTATTAAAAATTCTTAAACCTCCCATTTTGGTCTCTGAAGGACCTCCTTTGACCCAAACTAATTTATCACATCCTTGGGTGTCTTTAGAAGGATTCATGGCCCCTCATAGCCCTCCAGAAAGTGATCCAAATATTGAGGAATTCCCTTAGATCTTCACGCAGTTGGTTTCCTTTACCAATTATCATTCTCATGTGGTCTCTCTTATCCTATCTTGGGTTTCTAGAATCCCCATGTTGGATTGTCGATCTAACACCTACTATTTTGGATCTAAACCTATGTTTGTTTCATAGATAATTGTTGTCATCATTCCTCATTGGATCTTTTTTGTTACAACGTTGCATTTCAATATCAGTTGATGCTGAGGTATGTGGTTATGTTTTGATTCTCAATTTATATTAACCCTAAATTTCTTTATTTTATTTCAATTATTCGAATTAAATTGAATTTCTTTATTTTCATTAAATGTATTTCAATTTTTTTTTGGAAAAAACCAATTCCATTTAATTGTGGTTTTTAAGAAAAATGGGGTTTTGAATTGAAATTGGAAAACCCCTAATTCCATTGAATTTGGGTGTGTTTATGGAAATTTAATAATTTAAATTGTTTAATTTAAATATGGGATTTGATGGACATTATTTCAATTAAATTGTTTGATTTAATTATGGAATGATTTGGATTGACAATTATGAAAAAACGTAATTCAAGTGAATTGGGGGTTTGTTATGAAATTAATAGAATTTATTTGAAAATTAAATTGTTGAATTTAATTTGAGAAAGTGGATTATTAAATTGCATGAATTGGTTTCAAATACTTATTTTTGAAAAATGGATTTTTTGATGGAAACCATTGGGTTTCATATTTGTGAAAAGGCATGTTTTTTAATAGAAAATCATTATGGTTTTTAAAGGAAAATTCGAATATTTGAATCAAGAATGGGATGAATTTTACTTTAAGAAATCTTGAAATAAATTGTCCATCATTTTTTTGTAATTGATCACATGAAAACCTTGGGTATTTAGTGAATTATTTTGGGTAGCACTTTATGACTTAAACTGATCTAAAACATAATATTAGTACATAACATCTCTTAGGTGATGGTGACAAGTTCGATTTGTCCTTAGGTCCAAAGGGGCATATGTCCATGTTTTACATTTTACATTGTCATGTCCTTATAACCTAGAACTATCATACCTAATTAGGCATATGACCATGTTTCCCTCTGGTTGTAATTGAAATTTATTTCAAATGAATATATTCCATTATCGTAAACTTTTTTACATACCTTATGATTTATTTAAATTGTTTTATATAAAAGTGTTTATTTAATATTTTTTTTAAATTTCTATTTGTTCGAAGACCTTTTTTTAATGTAATTTCATCGATTGAAAATAATTTCTATCATTTTAAATGTGAAGCCTAAGTTTCTAAAGAATTTACAACTTTTGAAATTTATAGAATGATTTGTTTAAATATTCTTTGGGAAGTTCCAAACTTGTTATTTTAAATTAAAAGAATTTATTTTGTTAATTTTATATTAGAATATTTTTATGGAATATTTGGGTGAAATACTACTGGGATTTGACTAAAATCATACTTATGCCTTCGTGTGTTTGTAGATTATCTCCTCCTAGGCTCGAGCAGTTGTAAAGCATCACTTATACGCGGTTCTAGATGTTGACATGTGGACTTGGTGAGTTTCATCCTTTGAAAAATAGGTAGTTTTTTTTATTTGGTACTTTTTTTGTGGTATTTTGGGTTGTTATGCATGTTTGACTGATGGTACAGTTCCCCCAGTGGTGTTTCTATTATATGCATATTGACTTTTCACTTTCACTTATGCATTATTAGTGGAAAAATCATTCTCACTTTCTTGTTGTATGATGCTAGGTGGTAGTCATCGGTACATGTGGATTAGGAACTCCCTTCAGGAAATCTCGGGGTCGGCTCAGTTATTAGGTTATCTGGGTACCAAGGATGGTTTGTGAAATAAAGTACTATCTTAATCAGCGCTAAAAAAAGTTCTAATAAAGATCTCATGGTAACTATTTATTTATATTATTATATAAATTTATAAAACTATATATATAATGAATATATATATATAATTATAATTGTATATATATATATATATTTATTTATAATTATTCAAGAGGATCAGCAGACAAGAAATCAGGCTTCTAAAATTTATTAAAAATATAAAAATGAAAATGGATTGGAAAAAGATAGGATATGGTCAAACATATAATATAACCTCATCCAATGAAAGGAAGACTACATGACAATAAAAGTATTATCCCCATAATCATGATCAGATGTATCAACATCAACATCAGATTCCCACTCAGACTGTGAGGTCTTTTGGTTGAGGATCACATAAAATTTCCCCCTAATCATTTTTCCCCAGAGTGATTTGAAGTCCTCATTCTGCAGCCCATTCAGCACGACCTCGTCCCCATCCATGACTTTTTGGGTGACGTACTCTTTTCCAAGTATTTGGTTGTTGCCAAATCCCATCTATATTTTCCTCAGGGACAATCATGAGGTAATTTTGAGTAATATTAACCCATGAATGAATATTAGTGGAAGTCACCACTTCCTCCTATTCATATGTGTTGGGAAGTCCCATACTGTCCATGGGTGATTCAAGCACCTCAAAAATATTTGAAGTTCCAACTATATCATCATGCATATTAGAAGAATGAGGTCTGGACTTTTATACATCTCATTGAAGACCATCATCATACATTGATGCAATGCGAGGTGCTAAGGCAACTATCCTGGTTGAGGTTGATACTAGTAGATTCATAGGATGTGCCGAAGTAACATCCATCTTTCCTTTATTCTTATTTCAGGAATTGGGATCCTTCTCCAGGTGAATATCTACCTCCATTTTTGCAGAAGATTATAGCACAAACACTACATTGGAATCATCATAAGTAGCATCAATAACCTACTCAGTTCCATTAGTCCACCCCCTAGAAATCAACACCTTGTGGATCAAAGACACCTCACTTTCTTGGGACAAGGAAACATACACTGCCTACCCAGTGTGACCTGCATCATTATCCATCACTTATTTCTCAAAACCATTATGAACAACAGGACTTTCTCTAGTCTTCCCATCAACCAATTTAGTCCATGATTTAGAAGGAATGTCATTAGCATTCCTTGATTGACAAGGAGATCTTTGAGCATCACCCTCTCCCTCCATCCAACCAGAAACATATCCAAAACTTCTCATAAAGAGGGAACCTATGCAACATCAATAGAATATTGAGCTAATACCTGGCCAGCACCAATTTAATTG
Source organism: Viscum album (assembly GCA_963277665.1). Taxonomy (NCBI): domain Eukaryota; kingdom Viridiplantae; phylum Streptophyta; class Magnoliopsida; order Santalales; family Viscaceae; genus Viscum; species Viscum album. The sequence goes on along the minus strand of OY728165.1, from coordinate 1,887,846,831 downwards.
GGATTTCTTTACTTTTTCAGACACATGTATTCATGTTTTCCTCAGAGAGAAAAAAACTTGAAGATTCTTGATCTTCTATATGATGAAGAATTATGGCCTAGAACCTTGAAAATGGGGAAGAATTTGGGAATTCTCTCAAAATAAACCCTCAATTCCATCTCATCGTCATCAGTAGACAGAAAAACCTTCTCAACCAAAGTAGTGCATAGATCAACTTCTACTAGAAACTGATAAAAGTTCCTTCATCATATTTTCTGAGTCTCTCAATCTAATTTTATGGGAACCCCAATTTCTAAAGAAATATCATATAGGATCTTGGGGTGTTATAGAATCCAATTTAAACCATAAATATTGACCCATACCTGCACTGCAAATTTTCCAACCTCCAAAGGGTTGAAACTCTTATCCCACTCCCAAATATGAATTAATTCAAGCTTTAAAATGATGGATCCGAAGACCCAAGCGTGAATTTTCTACTCTTCTAAAGGGGAATGTAAAGGAAAATATCAACACCCTAAAGAGACACAATTCTAGTTGGTGAAACCCCAAATATCAGACAGTGGAGCAACCAAATCTCTTAATTTCCCTATTGTGGGGCCCTTTGGCAGAAGAAAGAAAGCTATAATAGAAAACTCACCAATCATAAGATGCATCCAGACTACCATCGGGTTAGCCCTAATGTGGGTGACATTCCCTTTTCTATGGATTCCACCAATAGAACTCTTGTATATAGAAAATGCACTCTTGTGATCAGTTGAGACGTTTGTTACAGGTCCCCCCCAAGACACGATATGGCTCTCAAAAGCTTTACACACATACTGGTGAGAATCAAATCATCCTTTTTTTGAATAAATTATCATTCGATGGGATTAAAATCAATGACGCCATTGCCAGTAACCCTAATCGCCAAAGAAACGTCGAGATAGGATTTCAGAATGTAATTATAAATAAATATAGATATATTTATTTAATTATAAAATTATAAAATTATAATAAATATTTTTATTATAATTTTTATAATTATTGACATACATATATATTTATTTATAATTATAAAATTATAATAAATGTATTTATTATAATTAAAATTTTATATTTATTTAAAAATATATATTTATTTATAAATATATTTTTATATTTGAATATATTTGTATATATTTATAAATATTTTTATATTATTATAAAAAATTATAAAATTATTTTTTTATAATTATTTAAATATATATATATAATTATAAATAAATATTTTTATAAATAATTGTATATAATTATAAATGTATTTTTACATATTTATTTATTAAAATATAAATATATATATTCAAAAACAAATAAAAAATTTATGTATTGTGATTTATTTTTATTTAAATATATATAAATTTGGTAATAATTATAATTATAAATAAATATATTTAATAAATTATTTATATATAAATAAAAAATTATAATTATAAATACAATAAATATGTTTATTATAATTTTATAAGTATGAATGGGAACATAAGAAGTTAATGGGTATAACATGAATTAGTCATATGTAATAAATCATAGATTATAAAAAATGAGTCATCACATATATATGAAAATAATGATTAAAAAGGCTGTTCATGTATAAGTAAATGAATATTTATGAGTCATGAATACATAACAGATGAATGGGTCATCATAATATAGGTAATAAAAACATTTGAAACATAAAGACCCATAATCATGTCAACAAATAAGCTTCTGATCATATAAATTTAATTATATATAATCACGCTTCAATGTATGAACATAAATAACATCAATCATGTCCATGAATATCATCATTATCTCTTGATATATATATTTATTGACCAAATTCACTAGAGAAATATAAATTTATTAATATAATCATAATTATAAATAAATTTATTTAAAAATATTTATATACAAATATAAATCCAAAATTATAAATATAATAAATATATTTATTATTTTAAAAAATTATAATATTATATTTTTTAAATATGTATTAATTTATTTATAATCTTCTAAATACTGTTTTTTTAAAAGTACATATATATTTGAAATATTATAAAATTTATATTAATTATAAACATACATTTTTTAATTGATGTATATAAATAAACATTATTTTTGAATATAAATATAATAATTATATATATATTAATAATAATTTTTATTAAAAACTTTTTTCAATGCTAAGAATAGCACTAATAAATATAACATTCATCATTACTAAAAAAGAGATGATAAAGCGTATACCTTTATCAATGCTTTTTTAGCACTGATAAAATTTACCTTTATGAGCGTTTTTAGTTAGCGCTGATAAAGATGCAACTTTTATCAGCGCTTTCTGCTTAGCACTGGTAAAAGTTGGCGCATCGCTTACTCGGATATGTGGTAGTTGGTATTGTGGTTCCCCCTTTCCAAATCCATTGCATTTTGTTGGTATAATACAAAGTGATAGGTAACCTCTTCATCACACACTGGCATGCGAGAGGATGACCCGGTGATAGGTCTCAACATATCTATCACTCTTTTGAGTCATCCACCCAATGATGATTGTGTAGCACCCAATTGTTCCATGAACCTATTGCTCCACATAGTCAGACATTCCCCACGATACAGAGAGTCACTTAGAAGGGAATCTATCTATCCCAGATCAGATGAAAAATGACTAGATTATCGGTATCAACAAACTCATCCCTCATTCGAGGTCACTCAACCAACAACAATTGCATGTCGCCATGCTTGTGTTTTTTTCTGATGCATTGGTTTTTATCATAGTCCCACCATGTGCGTGATTTAATTTTTTTTTGAGGGACTGGAGGCCCAATATGTATAGCATGGAGGCCTAATTTGCCGGAAGGCCCAAGATATGGTCTGAAGGCCCATTTATGAATAGTGATGCGTAATCTATAGCACTTCTATAATAATTCTACAATAAATATGTATTTATAAATATAAATATAAATATTAGTAATGAATTAATATTTATAAATATAATTATAACACATGATTATAAATTGAATTTTATAAATATGATGATAAATAAATATATTTACATATTTATAAATATGTTTATAGAAGAAATGATGGTTCATGAGCTCCACTATGGCGATTTTTAATGCACAAAGGGTTCCTCATCAGACATGGCCATTCCACATTGCTTGTATTTTGATCTTCTATCTTAGGTTGTCACTTCATGTACAAATCAACATGATAAATCAGCCATAGGGATTCTATCTGTTTCTGTGAACTCTACAGATGGGTTTTCTCCAGTTGAGGATACAAATAGATTGTTGAAGGATGTTCTTATGGATACATATCCCTTAAATGAACATGTTTTCAAGATGTCAAATTCAGATGAGTTTTGTAATACTGTAGTCAGGTCTAAATTTTATCCCGTTGCATATTTTAGGGATTCAATTTTCATAAGGACTATCCTGAAGGGTTCGACAACCCATGTATTGGTGAATCCTATTGTAAATTAAAAAAGATTAGAGATGTGAAAGAATTACCTTATTGTAAGAAAAATTCTTCCCATGGGAGAGAATCCATGGTGGAAGGATGACCTGGTATGTCGCATTTCATCTATTTGGGGGTTTTTTAAAAAGGTTATTCATCTCGACCGGTCGAGGCTTTTATCATTGTTTATTTGTTCACAAAGAACTGAAACATCACACATGGAGTTTTGGTTTGCTCATTCTAAACCCTGGTGTTTTTTGAGTCCATCAATGGTCAATCAACATGATTATGAGATTAATTTACGTGTTCTATTTGAAAATATTCCTCATAAGGAATGAAATTATATTGAGAGTTTAAAAGGAAATTATCAAGGGATAATTATTTAAGGAAATTGTGGTGTGAGGGGGTTTTCTGAAATATTATTGATAGAATTATTGGACTAGAGAAACCAATTCTATCAGAAACAATATTCAAGTAATACCAGTATCTAGGTACAAAAGAATTACAGACCCTGAGAGGAAGGGATTTATGAGGAGGAAGACACCAGAAGAACCTCAAGAAGGCGTTGCGCTCTCTCGCCCAAGCCTCAACCATGGTACTCCAATTATATAACTACCTAACTACCCTGCATTCCCTCTTCCCTTACATTAATACCACAGGTAGACTAATGCTCATGTGTGCACTTATTCCCCTCATGTGACCCCCTAAAAACATCCCTCCCCCTCATGTAGTCCGCCTCTAATAAGAATACAACTACCACGTGGTACAATCACCTCGGGATCTAACACTATCCTTACCTTGAAGCGTAGTCTTGTACCTAAGACTGAAGTGAGGAAACTGATTGTGAAGAGTGAACTCATCCTCCCATGTCACATCTCCCACTATGCTATCAGTCCAATGAATCAAAAACTAAGGATAAGACATTCCATATTTCAAATACATGAACTGAGAAATAATAGACATGGGTTCTAGGTTATGGACATGATCTGATTCCATGCTAGGGGGTAGAGTTGGATGCACCGGGAACAATCCAATTGCCTTTTTAAACTAGAAAACATGAAAAACAAGGTGAACCTAAGCTGTAGATAGTAAGTCCAATAGATATTATACAAAACCAATTTTTTCCAATATGGTTAAAGGTTAATAAAACCTGGAATCCAATATCGAATAAATGCATTGATCTACAGATTATTTCTTATGTGGTCTTAGTTTTATGTAAACTTGATCCCCAACTTGAAAATAAACTGCTCACATGTTCTTATCAGCTGTCCGCTTCATATAATCCAATAATTGAAACAAATGATGATGAAGCTGACGTAAGGCTTCAACCCAATCCCCAAAAGTAAAAGCAATAGTAGGTACCCAAACTGCAGAAGGTAAAAACCCTTTTATTGTAGGAGTCCTCTGGCCATAAACAACCTCAAATGGGGTGGTTTTAATGGAGATATTCTATGTAGTGTTGTAACACCATTCATCCTTGGGAATCCAGAAATACCAAATACAAGGCTGGTCACCCACAAAACATCACAAATAGCTTTCATGGTAGCGGTTGATAACCTCCATTTAACTATCTATTTGAGGATGGTTGGCAGAGATAAAATCTATGGCTATGCCCTTTTGAAAAAATAATTCCATCTAAAAATGTATGTGAAAAAGTGGATCACATTCAATTATTATGGAAGTCGGTAGGCCATTTAGATACACTATATCACGGATAAAAAGTTCTACAATAGACCGAGCTATATAAGGATGTTTGAGTAGAAGGAAGTGAGCGTATTTGGACGGTCAGTTGACTACTAGAAAAACTAAATCATATCCTTTAGATTTAGAAAGACCCAAAATAAAATCCATTGATATGTCTGACCATAACTCTATGGTAACATCCAATTTTTGTAGTAAGCCTGCCGGACCAAGTGTAGAGTACTTAAAAACATTGGTAGACATCACACTATTGAATGTAGTTCCTAACCACCTTATTCATCCCCACCCAATAAAAAATGGTGGCCAAATTTTTATATGTGTGATAAAAACCCATGTAACCCCCCTGGGGATTCACGTGGAACTCTAATAAAAAAAATTGAACCCAAGGGGTGGTGGAAGGAATGATTAGGCAGTCAAGATAAAGGATAACCCCTTGATGAAGAGAAAACCCTAGTGGAGTTGGTTTTCAATATTACAATAATTGGTAAATATTTCCAATATATGTATTGGAAGATACCCCCTCCATTACATTACATCATTCCTACCATTCTGGGGATTATTTTATCAATCAGAGGTTTGACTCACCCTCTACTCTCCTGGAAAAAGAATCAGTAGCTAAATTATCCTTCCCAGGTTTGTAACAAATTTAAAATTGATACCCGATAACTTTTTTATCCAGCATTGCTGATCAACATACGTAATTCACTGATGAAAAAAATACTTAAGGCTACAATGATCAGAATAATGTTTAAATGGTTTTCCCAATAAATAAGATGTCTAGTGTTGAATAGAAAGGACCAGATCCAATATTTCTTTTTCATAATCAGATTTATCTAGGTGTGAATCAGATAGCGCAAAACTGAATTATGAAATGGGATGTTTCTCTTGTATGAGGAAAACCGCTATTCCGCGGCCCAAAGCATCACACTCCCACTCAAAATGATTGGAAGAATCTGGAATGTATTGGATAAGAGCTTTTGTCATCAACTATTTAAACAGATTGAAATCTTTAAGTGCCTCATCGGACTAGAAGATTTTATACTTAGGAGTAAGGATTGTAAGTGGTCGTGCCACTTTCCTATATCCATGAATAAACTTTCAATAATACCCTGTTAATCCCAGAAATCCATGGACTACTTTAACTACAGTAGGGACTGGACAATCTATCATTAATTGGACTTTTCTGGGATCCAAGGATATATAAAAATCTGATATTAGGTTACCTACATATTTAATTTTTCATTGGCCTAATTGGCATTTTTACGATTGGAAAAAAATTGGTTTGTTTGGAGAATCTGTAGCACCTCTACAAGATGTTGTAAATGTAGTGACCATGTTCTATTGTATAAGAGTATGTCATCAAAAAATTAGAACATAATGTTGCAACAAGGGACAGAATATATCATTAATAGTATAATGAAATGTGGATGGTTCCTTCATTAATCCAAAAGGCAAGACAAGATACTCGTAATGTCCACCAAGAGTCCCGAAGTAGGTTTTTCCACATAACATTCCCTCAAACGAATCTGATGGTATCCAGATCGAAGGTCCAACATTGAAAAATAATTAGCTCTATATAACTCATCAAGTAATTATTCAAACACTGGTATAGGAAATTTATTTGACATGGAAACTTTATTTAGGTATTGATAATCTACACACAACCGCCATGACCCATCTTTTTTTTACTAGTAATATTGGACAGGAAAAAGCACTGGTGTTGGGTCTTGTAATGCCGCTATATAACATTTGTTGAACCTGCTTCTCAATTTTATTCTTCTGAAAAGGGAGGTAATGATAAGGACGAACCTACATGAGCCCCTTTCACAAGACAAGGTTTATAGTATGCTCATGTTGTTGTTGTACTGGGAGTTCCCATGATTCATAAAAAATAAACAAAAAATATCAAAAAACCCTTTGTAATTCCTAGTTTTCGACATCAGTCAAAATATATTCCCCACTACTTACACAACTCCCCATAACCTGGGAAAGCATATTTCTAGATTTGTGAACTTGGTCCCACTGATCTAGGGAGTAAGGTCTACGATCTTTCTATTATTCTCTTATTAAATTATAGCACCAGTTGTTCACTGCAAACTTCATAACCATCAATTTCCTTTTAATACATACATTCCCCAGTTTACTCCACCAAGACACTCCAAAAATAAGATTCAATCCCCCAATGTCTAAGACATGTGCTTCTATGGAACAACTGTAAACTCCCATAACCATCCAAATTTGTTTGCAGACCCGTTTTATTCCTATTTTATATCTATATCCAAGTTTCACTCTCATATTTCGGGTATCCAAAATAGATAGGCCATGCATCCTGAAAAACTTTGGACTTATAAAGTTGTGTGAAGCCCCACTGTCCAATAGGATCATAACTGTAACACCCTTAATAGTGCCATAGATTTTTAAAGTTTTAGTCAATTTGTTTATATCATAACCAAAATTGTACACCAATCATATGTCTTTAAAATCTATTAGTTTAAAAAGAAAATCCTATTGATTGAAATCCTTAGCTTCCCTATGCCCAACAGCTTCCTCTTGTGGAAGGGAAAGTTGGGGCTCATCTTCATATTCTCCTAAAATTTGTACTCTAATTTTAGGGTCAGAGCATTTTTGCATGGGACTGTAGGGTATTCCATAGCGAAAAAAGGACATTCTTCCAATGTTCTTCCCATTACTGACAAGAATGTTGACGAACACCATTTACAACAATCAAGACAGACCATTGCACTTCCTTTTTGATCCAACCATAAGGTTCACCTTCCCTTCATAAAACATGAGGGGACGAATTTGGTTACTCAATTACATGATTTTGGGAGGTTTATATCCAATCCCTACTTCTGGTCCATCGTGATCCTCCATCCTGGAATGGTGATCCTGATCCCTTTCCAAGGGACATATCCACATGTCAGGCCAACCACATTACATGAAATCTAGTCTCTAGATTATGGATTTGAACCCAACTACTAATATCCTCTTATAAACCATGTAAAAAATAACCAACATATTGAGATTTCGGCTGTTGAGGAATGAGGGAAGCTAAAAATTCATACCGCTCAATATATTCTTGAACCATGCCACACTATCAATTGGCGAATAACTCATCATAAGAATTTTGGGCTTCTAATCCACTAAATCATTCCATTAATTCATATTTAAATTGTTTCCATGTTAATTCTGGATATACCTCCTCTAAAATAGTGAAAAAATGTATATCCACACCCTCCATACTGACTTGAACTAAAGAAATATTGGCTTTCCCAAGAGACTGATTTATCCGAAAATATAACTCATCTCTGTTGATCCCCCACTGGGGATACTAACCTTCAAAAAAAGGTAATTCTACATGTCGTACCGCTAACACTAGAGAAGAAGTGTGATTAACAATCTCCCCCACTCCATGAGTAGCATCAGTCATATTCATTTTCTCGTGCACCAACATCAATACACTACTCGACTCAAAATTAAGATCACATTGAGTCACCTCTTCCTAGATTGGAAATTACTCAAGTCCCTGCACATTTACAACCCTTAATTTCTATAGTTCCTTCAAATAAGAAATGACTTTCTAGAAGACTCCCACAGTAGTCACTAAACCTAAAGTTGTAGTTTCCACCCAATTTTTACATTGGTCATACACCACTTCAGCTCGATCGATCCATTAGTCCAAATATTCGAGGTGAGTTTGTAATTGAGTCTCCGTTCATGCTTAGAAAATGGGAAAGAAAAAATCCCAAATTCCAACAAACGAAAAGAAAATTTCTCACAAGGAAAGAAAACCGGTCATTGGAGGACATCTGAAAGATCGAACCAAATGATATAATTCTTAGAATGAAGAAAAAAATTCTAACAATAACAATATTTAAGTAATACCAGTAAGAAGGTACAAATGAATTACAGACCCTGATAGGATGTTAATGACTAGGAGGAATACACCAAAAGAACCTCCGGAATTTTTAAACCAAGGATATTCATTGATATTATTAGAGTTTGGTTTGTGTTTTCTGTCAATATGCACACGGATGACAAGGGAGTTTGCAAGGAATGAGGTCATACATTTGAGGATGAAAGCAATATTGAAGTTGGCATAATTTCCCAGTATTTTCCAAATTTTTGGGCCTCAAAATTGGTACTTTGGTGATGGTTCATAGATGCATAAGTAACTATATGTTAAGTGGTGTATAGAACCGAAAATGGTTTGCAATTACTGTATGTAGTGAAGGTGTGAAGTATGTGGAATGATTCTAAAAATGACACCCAGTGATGATACAAAGTAAAGGCGTGTTGTACTCAGATGGGAGAAGGATCATGGGATTGTTGCAGTACATGAAATAGGAGCGGTACACGATGGAGGATAATAGTACAGAGATGGAGTTCCATTTAGAGTGAAGATTATACCACATTGAAAATTTGGCTATATCGGATTAGAGAAATTTGTAGAGTTATGTGCCTTTTTAAGGAGAAGTAATCCCCTTTATTAAGAGATATTTTTGAGATTAAAATTTTGGGAAGAAATCCGGTGAAGTCTGAAGTGGTTTATGGAGAAAGAGACGATACAAATATTAGATCATCTGAGTAAGGAAAACAGTCTGCATAAGAGAGTTATGTTTTCACAGGAAGCTCTCGTAGTACGCGCTAGAGCAAGGCAGTTCGCAAAGCATGACGATATAAAGAGATGTGGACCTATACGTAGAGTAGGTCAGTATGTGGAGTAGGTCAGATCATAGAGGAGTTTCAAAACATGCAGAAAATAAAACAATATGTAGAAACAAAAACAGTACACAGAAACAGTAGCAGTACACGAAACACCCAAAGATGCCTAAAAAAAGACCAAATCAATTTTTGAAATAAATTTCCATAACATATCAGTGTATGGAACAATAAATTACATATGTGGGGGATTATATGATATCATTAGAGAATCCATTTATAGTTGATGATGCATGATCTTATGTTAAACCATTGAAGCGAGCTTCATGTCGATAAACTGAGTGAAGATTCTTCCAACATAGTGAGAAAGGGGGAGTTAGCGAAATTGATCCAAGGGACTCAGTGTGCTATCTCTAAACCCCTGTAAAGGATGTGCGTTTGGAACAAGTGATTGTGATAAACTATTTTAATCCACAACTTTTGAATATTAGAGGTTTTTGGTACGGCTGACACACTGTCGGCGTATGCTCCTTGGACGTAGCCCTTAGTGGTGAACAAATTAAAATTGTCATGTCATTTCTTTTCATGTAATTATTTATTTTTTAAACATCCTCTTCAGACATGTTTAATATTTTCCTACCAATTTGGGAATAAGATCCATCAGTTTCGAAGAAAAATTTGACATCCTGATTCATCCCTCCCCTCTAAGGGTGTTCTAGGGTCCTTCAGGGATGGCATTGCACTCTCCCACCCAATCCTTTGTCATGGTACTCTAATTCTATAACTTCCTAACTACAAATTGAGCCCTCTTCCCTTATATTTAAACCCTAGGAAGACTAAGGATCATATGCACACTTAGTATCCTCATATGACCCCCTAAAAACATCCCTCCCCCTTACTTAGTCCGCCTCCTATCGAAATACACCTTCCAGGTGGCAGGATCGCCTTTGGCACTAACAATTATTGTCAATGATCTAAACCTTGGATGGGGTGTCTTGGCCTTCATGCCATGGATGCTTATGTTTGTTGGGAAGTAAGACGAGAGGGATCTAGGACTCAAGATGCTCGGTTAGTTAAAAATTTTGGTTTAGGGGTAGGGCTATAGATACAAGAACTCTCAGGTTTGCAGGTTTTTATTGGTTCATATAGTGATCCTCATCTTGTCAGTTAGGTTCGATGATATGATATTCTTAGAACATCAATGTTGTATAATGGTCCTATTGATGGTAATGATCTATTACAACAACATTAACCAAGCCATGATAAGTCATGGAATGAAATTTCCTATGATGAGGAGGTTGAGGATAAGTTGATTTATTTAGGGTCCTCTTTTAGGGATGCTATTTCCAAGAGTTTAGAGGTTGTGGAGGCTACAGTTGGATCCTCTGTTGCTCAATCCGATTATGAGACTACTGCACAAGCTATAGTGGACTTGGAATTGTGGAAGAAATGGATATTGTTCACTACCAAAGCTAAAGGTAAAAAAATTGTTGGTTTCATCTTCAAGGAAATACAAGAAGTGTCATATCAAATTTTATGACCATCTTGGAGGACTTACTTTTACTTGAACTCCTCTTAAACAGGACTACACTTCACTGCAGGGTGATGATAAAAGGCCAGAGGAATCTGGGACTGTGCTGAATACTTCTCACCCTGGTGCTGAGGATTCAAAAATCTTAGGACAGAATCATCTGGTGGTGGATCATGCTATGCGAGAACCAGCTGTATCCTGCAATGCAGAATTTTTTGTGGATGAACCCAAATGTGGGAATATCAATCCCATTAATGATCTTGCTAACTCAGGAACTTTGGTTCCTAGGAAGTTTCATGGTGATGATAATAATTTTGTAGACAATACCATGGTTGGTGCAGGTGAGGCCTCTTGTCGGAGTATCCCTAAGGATACAACGAGTTCAAAAAATAATGTTGAACTACTTTCAAGGGATAAACCTATTACTAAAAATACCGCTCCTAGTTTCTATCATAGGGAAGTGCACAATGAAGTTGTTGCTGGCTCTGGAAAAGGAGGAAATCCTTCATCTTCATTGGAGAGCATGATGTTGCGCTCATAGAACTCTTGATTTTCATTCCTCTAAATGTAGTGATGAGGAAGGGCAGAGAAGTATTGATGAAGCTGAGGAAAAAGATGTGTAGGGTGATTTTCATGGTGAGCCTTGGCAGTGGTCCTAGACCTAGACGATAGGAAGACAACCACATGCTAGGGGCGGCTGAGACCCTCATTATAGCATGATTACTCGTTTTTGTTCTGAATGACTTGTTTTTCAATCTATGATTGTTGAAATCATGGGAAACTTTTGACATGTCTATCTCTCCCTTTATTACACTTTTTTTATGAAAGGGGCCTCTTTGGAATAGCCTATTCTCATATTATATTTATATATTTACAAATATATTTATACATTTATCCGATAACAAACTTGATACTCTGAAATCGAGTTTGGGGAAGGCTTGGGTTCAGGTAGGGATTATGTTTTAAAAATATTGTATAATTGTTAATGAAAAATGGTTTTTGTAAACTCATTACATGATTTAAACATATTATAAATATATAAATATAAATATATTTTTATATATAAATATATAAATATAGTTTATTATATTAATATTTACTAAATTCATGAACATATATCTTCTGAAATTATAGATATATATTATAAATATATATAAAAATATATAAATATTTATTTATAGTTATATTTATAAATATTTATTTACGATTACTTTTTTATAACTATATTTATAATTATATAATGTTTTTAATGACATATATATGTTTTTTAAAGATAAATCCAAATTTAAACCCAAATATAATTATTTGATTATATTTTTAATTATATTTTTATTTATATTCATTTCAATATATTTATTTTTTATAAATATAATTACAATTATTTTTTCAACAAGTTTGGGTCTATACCCCCTTTTATTAGAAAAGAGATAACACTTTTTAATTGGGTTCAGAGGATATCATTACATGAACTAAAGACCTACTAGCCCATAGGCCAAAGTCAATAAGGCATTCCATGTTCCCTTTATGGATTTTGGTTTCCATGCTCATATCTGACCAAGATTTGACTTCCCAAACCATTTGTTTGGCTGTCCTTCGTTAGGCGATGTTGGATTGGGGCGACGATGATGCCATTGTGGTGTTGGTGTTGGAAGAGGGAGATGATATTTCTGGCAATAGTGGCGACGTGGATTCGGTGCTAGAGTAACACAAGGAAGATGGTGGCGTCTTTTCCTAGGAGGCGGCAGCGGCGACGTTACTTCGGATGGTCCTGGCGGCGTGGGATCTCTTAAGGGTGGGAGATGGTGGTGTTTGTAGTATTTGTGGCTTTGAGCAATGAGACAACAAATCCTATTCCCTCATTTGATGATGAAGACAAGACCTTGGGGGTGTCAGTAGGTAGCAATGATGATTTTTCTTTGGCACAAGGGGTTGATAGGGGAGAAAACGACTAGGGATCATGACTTTTAATCATCATAGGGTTTATAAACCCATGGTCATTTGGGTATTCTCTTGGGTATTTGACCACTAGGACTTTAGGACTCCGTTTTCTTTTACCTTCAAGCCTCTATGCCTTTGGGTTAGCACTTGTGAGCTATTGGTGAAGTGAATAGGACCATGCGTACAACTCGAAAAATCTGGCTGGAAGTGCTGGCAAGCACTATCGGGTGGGAAGCCTCAATTAGAGGGGTAGGCATGCTATCTCTAATAATCTATCCTTCCATCCCGTTGGTTCACTGTGGATAACCAATTTTTTCCTTATAAGACGTTGAAATATTTATATATATATATATATATATATTCAGATCTAGGCATTTAGATAACATACGATTCAGATGCTCGAAGTGCCCAAAAATTAATTTTATAAAAATAGTAAATATATTTTATATTGTGCGCACACATATTCGTAAAAAAGGGAAAAATATTAAATAAAACTCATATCAGAAATATGATATCACATTTGAGTCTGGAACATGATGTTTACCCTAGGCGCGACAGAAAATGGGTCAGCACGGGGCATTTAGACTCTTCACTCATTGGAGGTATGTTATGTGAGTTAATTAATTATTAAATTAATTAATTCAATAATTTTGTTCTAAAGGATATGTTTATAAATATATAATCATGAAAAAATTTACACGGCTAGCCACATAATCCTAGATTCACCAATGACGTTCTCCTTCATCATTCTATTGGAAGATCAGGTCAGATGACGACGAAGCTCTAGATCGGAGCAGATCAAGATAGAATGAACGCAATGACATCTCTTAAAAGTTGGAGGACATGTTATTCATCAATTAATGGTCCATAATTAAGGCATGAATCATATATTTGGTGATTCACACCATTTTTATTAAATGACTTGAGCGGATCGATACCTTTTATCAATCTGCACCAATTGTTGGCCAATTGCATGCGCTTGAGTACAAGAACATATTTTTCTTAAATTTTTTTCAAACCTCGAATGCCCATTCATTATCGTTGGCCAAGAACACTTGGCCAATGTGGTTTAAACCATTAGTTTTGTTATTTTAACCCTTTTTTCTTTGTTTTCTTCACCAGTTGGACCTTGTGGTCCGGGTTCGACTTTTTGGGGCGGTACCGAACTCGATCAAACTCATGGAACCGTGACAGAATTGTGTGTGAGGCAGAAATAGATTATACATAACCAGATCTGAGATCATTACAAGGCATGGAAGTTTTTTTGATTATTTAAGATCATGAAATACTTAGTGGAAGGAATTGTGGTGTGTGGTTTAGGCGACGAACCCCAAAGATGAACAGATGTTGATTCCTAGTGAACAACGGCCGGAAAACATGAATTTTTGATAGATCCACCAATTTTGGCCCGATATAGTTCCAGATCTGATGTGATGAGATTAGATTTGAATTTTTAGAAGCGGATATGAAGATTAGGCATTTTTGGTGAAAACCAAACTACACCGCGTGTTTAAGGATGGTCACACAATGTGTAGCTCCCTCAGTGCCAACAGTTGGGGTTTCAGAAAAGTTATTAATGACACTATGTGTAGCCCTCCTACACATCTTGTACACCTTTCCTAGCTGGACATCCCATGTGGAGGATCACACAGGCGGGAACCCATGTGGGGGTACACTGCCAAGTACTAAACTGTGTACTCGGTTACACATACACGAGGTCCAGTACACTGATACGACCAATAGAAGAGGGACTTGGTACCTGTTGGCCTATACATGTCATGTAGTCCACCTACATAGTGCGTGCTTCTACAAGGGATGAGAGCTATGTACCCTGAGGGACACAACCATGTGGTGGAGCAAGAACCCACATCGTGTACCCCTTGAGATCCTTGGAGGAAACATCAAGGTTTCGTATCTTCTTCATTTAAACATGGATTTAGACCGTGAGTAGAAAATCTTGAGTGTTTTTATATATAGAATTTGATAGTGTCCTTAGTTGTTCATTTTTAAATACAATGTAAATTGTTCTAGGAATGGTTCTTATTGAGGCGACGCCCGATGACGAAAGTGATCAGGCAGGATCACCAAAGGCTTATTCTGAGTGGAACCCACTATGGGATAGGGCAAGAGTCCTCAATGATCTGAGTAAAACCCCCCTATCACACCAGGTTGTGGGTCCTCAACTACTAGAGTGGAACCCCAATCAGCACGGGTCCTATACCTTAACAATTTGAATCCCTTTATTATTATAGGGTGAAAGTCCTCATGACACTCGAGTGCACCCCCCCCCCCCATCAGAATGAGCGTGAGTCCTCTGTTGATGCTTATAGAGTGGAACCCCCCATATACCGTAGTGCACATTTAATCTACCTTTAGTTGTTTCCCACTCGACTATGCGGCACATTTATGAGGCATGGATAGAATTGGACAATTACTTTTGGGAAGACGTGATAGAATCTTAGCAACATTGATGGACTTTTAGAACTGTTGACAAATCTTCTTATTGGGTTGATATGTGAGATGGAGATCTCTTGACTCTCTTATTTGGGTTTCTTCTTACTGAGAATATATATATATATATATATATATTCTTTTTCTGTATCCACACCTAGGATTTGGTTACTCTCCTTCAAGGAGAGGTGAATACACATGGGGTATGTCACATGCTTCTCGTGTTTAGCTTCTTGTTGTTGGATGAGCCTACTCTCCTACTATAGGTGGCGAATACTCGATGGATAGTTCATCTACTCACCGTGTCAATACCCTTATGCTTGTACAATGTTACTTTCACTCTTGGTTTGGGTTGACTTTTTCTCTTTGAATGTATCTTGCAATAACTATCTTTCTACTCCTATTGTAT
The DNA here is from genome assembly GCA_963277665.1 of Viscum album. NCBI lineage: Eukaryota > Viridiplantae > Streptophyta > Magnoliopsida > Santalales > Viscaceae > Viscum > Viscum album. The sequence goes on along the minus strand of OY728165.1, from coordinate 1,887,830,686 downwards.
CTCTTAATAACCACCTTTAGATTTTGAGGAATCTTATAATGTATGTATATACTGACCCATGAATGATCATTTCCTTTACATGTAATGTTTTTTGTAGACTACAGATAGTTCGTCTATGACTATAGAAGATCTTAGGAATACTAGGTACTTTGGACCGCATACGGTGGTCGTAGCTTGGGATTTAGTATTTGGGGACTCTTTGTAGTTTACTTTCCCAAATTTCTCAGGTTAGTACATATTTCTAGATGGGAATTTATTTTTTCCATTTACATTTGAATTTTCACTTTCGTATGCTTGTATACCCTAGAGGATATTCATGCTTGGTTTGCATTCTAGCTGTTTTTCATCTTTTACTCTTTCCCTATGCACTTTTTCAATAAGATCAATGTGTGTGTTTATAAATGTACTCAAGAATAGGTCCTCTAAGTTAGATATACCTTTGTCACTTGTTTCCACCCTTGGACTATGTAGTCCTGATTGGTCTTGTTACAGCTCGAGCCCCGGATTGGGTCAGGTAATGAGATTTATCAGGTTGGATGGGGGGTGCCCTAAAATGTGTCTATCCACTGTTGTGTCTAGTATGAGGTTGCAAAGAATCTGACATGTGTTGCAAGTGAGGTTCATGTAGGAATCATTCAATGAGTGTCTCTAAAGAGAGTGATGTGTGCTATAACTGGTCTGACCCAAATTTACCCAAGTTTTAATGGTAAAGAGGTCACTTGTATTATATCTTGGGTTGTCAAATCCTCAGAGACCTAAGAAGAACCTATAGTCACACAATCTAAAGAGATGGATTTTTGGCTATGAATTGGCCAACATGGGTTTTTTAAGATGGTTTAATTGAACTCTAAGAGACCTAATTTAATTCATGTAATGAGGAGGGGTGTTCTTAGGTCATTACAAGTGATGGATTGGGAGAAATTTCTTTTTCAACCATTTCAATTTCTTATATTTGAGATGGGTTCATTTATGAAGATCCAACAACATCATCAATTATTGGTTTAATACCTACACACCCTATTACTAATCACCTACACTCTTGGAGGATCAATGTTTTGAGAAATCCAAGGTAAAGGTTAGTATTAGAACTTGAAGTGTGTGGACTTAAATTCAACAAGGATGAAGGAGTTTAAAGATCGTCAAAAAAAATTCAATTAAAATAAGTGACTAAACATTAATGGAGTAAGAAATAACATACAATCCATCCCCTTTATACTTCATTGGATCAACCCCTAAGTGGTTTATCCCTCTATTTATGATGTTGTTTCAATGGAAGTGGGACGTAAACTCATGAGGGAGGAATTGAAGAATGAATAAACAAAAGTGAAATAATGATCACTCCACCATTGTGTGAATAATTCCACAGGTTTTGGTCTGAAAATGTTCACACCCTAAGAAAATAGTATCAACATGACATGAAAATACCATATAATGAGAAATAAAATAAGTTTTATAAAAAAACTAATTCGAATTAGAACAACTTACATGTGAAAGCACAAACATGAAATTACAAAATACCAACATAACATTAAACATGAAAATAAGGCAAGGCCTTCTCAACATATTCACCACCACTACCTTAAATAGGCATTTACGAATCCTTGGATCGATCCCCCATCTGTTAAAGTCTCCTCAATAATGGTGGTGAGCATAGGTTCGTGGAAAGTTGATGGAAAGGAAGATTTTACACTATTGACCTGAAGTGGAACCCAACATTCATCCACCAAAACGATGCACCGAAATGGCCTTCTAGATGTTAGAATTTGAGAGGGACATATACTTATAAATTGTATCCCCAAATATCTTCTAAAATACTTTAAAATTTTATCCCAAAATATTTTGCTAATGGGGAGATATGATTTAAATGGTTTACTATTTTTATGGGCCTCCAAATCTAGACTAGAATTGTATCTTTAACTTGAGCCACCTGAAACTCCATTAAAAACATTCTGATTATCTCTTTTCACTGTTGGATTAAATGTTACCCTTGATGTAATCTTTCTTCAGTTCAATTTTCATAATTTTTGGGCTGGGTTTTTGGCCGCTACATTATTTTTATTGGGCTGTTGTCCAGTATAATTTTCCCAGAATTTTGTCAGTTTAAGGCCCACTTTGGTGATCTTCCAATGTGAATATTCAAGTAATATAAAATTATTAATTGTTACCAATGTAATTAGAAACATTAAAATTAAATATGAAAATATGATAAATATTTTTGTGTATTTTATATGGTGTTCAAAAATATAACATGTAATAGTGAATTTTAAGGACTTACAATCATAATGTGAAATGATATTCAAAGTGTAAAATGCACTAAATTTGTGTTTATGAATAACGAAGAAAATGAATATTATATATATTAAAAAAAATACAAGACTCATTCAGTGGCTAATCAGGCACCCATCATCCAATCCCCCTTACATATCGTGGAGATAAGGGCGTCTTACCCTGAAGTGTTAGTCATGATGCATCAATTTATGGGGGGAAAGATTTTTCATAATGGGTTCATGGTGTGATTTCCTCTATCAGGGGGGGGGGGGGGGGTATTGTGACATTTGACTATCTTTTGATGTACGATTCCTATTCCAGTGGAAGCGTGACAGGTTATGGTGTGATTTTCAGTGGTGGCGTCGCGAGTTTGGGGTGTTCAATGGTGGTGTTTGCGGGTCACAGTGTGTTGTGGAGGCTCTTTGAGATCGCGGTGTGTTGTGGTGGAATCACAAGTTTGTTGTGTGCTTCCAGTTCCATCATCTTTGATCCTGAACCTCTTTCATCGTAGCGCAATCCGAATTGTCATTCTCGGCTATCTCTCGTTGCGATGTGGGTCCAGTGGTCGATCCGGTCTTCTTCATTTTGAGGGCTTCTGCCACCATGATTTACCACCTATGAGTGTTTTGGGTGTATTAATGTGGTATTCACGAGTGGTTTTTCTGGTCACGATGGGCTTTGTTGTTCTGGTTTGGGGATGGCTTCGGCAACCAGAATGCAAGAAAGGTGATGGTTTTTGAAGAATTTTTTGTGTAGGTGAATCTGCCGAATTGTATGGTTTATTTGACTGGTGATGATTCGTTTTTTGGTACTGTGATTCTGATTACGACCTCCCTGTCTGCAATTCAAGGTTTTTGTATCCAGATATTCCTTAAGGGGATACTCCAGATGAGGTTCAGAGCCTGGATTTTTCTCTTGAACATTGCTATTCGGATTTGGATGTTTGAGAGGGTATGACATTGGCCATCGGTGTCAGGACCGTGAATTTCTGCATGAGACAGCTTATCGAACAATAATGAGAAGTTGAAAGCTATAATTATCATTTTTGATGTTGGGGAGGGGCTTTTCTTTATTGACTTGATCTAGGTTTCTTGTGGACATGGACTTTTGGATCATTGGGGCCTCTTTTATTCTTAAGTCTTTAAAATCATGTCGTGTTTCCCCACAGCCTTTAAATGGGAGTTTATCTTAATAAAAAATTAATTTTCAGTTAGTCTTTTCATGATGATGTCGCCTCTATATTGGAATTTGGATCGTTGTGCCTTCGGATCATTTCTCATTGGACATTTTTTCCGATGGGCCTTGGGTCATTTTCGGTTACCTCTCTACCTAATTTTAAAGAGTATTTCCTTTTTTATTTAACAAATGAGTCCTAGGACACTACCTGTTATATATTATTTTATAGGTATTTATATTTAGATATATTTTAATACTTTTTTATTTATATAAGGATATATTTATATTTATTTTTAATATATTTAATATATTACAACATATAAAATTTAAAAAAAAAATTATTCAAAAAACATTCATATATTTATTTTTAGTATATTTTTTTCCAATATTTTTATTTTTAATATATTTATAAAATATAAAAATTTAGAAAACTAAAAACCCATAAAAATCATGGCAAGGATCAAATGAATTGACGTTCACACCTTGGAAAGCTGAGAGTCAATTAATTTGATGCTTGCTTAACCCATTTCCCCAAAAAAACCCTAATCCATTTAACTAAAAAAATACACATCTTATATTTTTTTCATCATTTGTTATAGGCTTGTACCCCTTTCCCATTACCCCATCTTTTTGGTGGTATCCTATACCTACTAATGCATATCATTTTTTGATTTGATCACCCCCATCTCAACCCTAATGATTTTTTGTTTTTTTCCAACATCCTTGTTGATGGTCTCAACCATTCTAATACTTCATCTCACCCACTTGCATATAGTATCTACTAGCCTACTTATCTTTATAACTTTTTCTTATTTCACAATAGAAGCTCAAACCTAAATACTTGTGACCATGATCTAGAATGATCTTTATGTTTGATCTTTTGATATTTCATTGTGTTGAGTGGTGCATCTATGGTTATACAGTAACGACATTGTGATATTTTATAAGTTTTTCCCATAAATCTTATTATAAAATCTATAATATAAAAATAGTTTTAGAAAGTTGAATAAAATAAATTAAACTGTAAGATTTTATTTAAAAATATGATATATTTTAAATATGGAAAATAGATAAAACTATATATGGTATTTATGAGACATTATTTTTTATTTTTTAAAATATTGATATATGTAATGATATATATCAATCTGAAACCATAGACTATCACTTTGAATATTTCAACAATGATGCGAGCATGGATAATGCGGGTGGACCTATGTGGACACAAATATCATGGGTTTCCCATATAATATATACATATATAAATAAAGTTCAAGGCATGCCTGATATATTCTTTTGGGGGAGGCTATGGACTTGGTATGACCTTTCCGAGTGAGTGTCTGTGTTTGATGTAATTGTACACCGAAATTATAACACCACAAACATTTTTTTGGTATGTTCCTCTTAAATACTTTCTATTAATTAGGTATTATATATTTCATGAAGTAATATGTATTTTTTGAATAAAAAAATAATAGGAGAAAGCTATAAGCTATCCATTAAACATCAATTATCTCTTTCTATATTTTGAATTTCGAAAAACGGTCATCTAGAGTTATGACCAGTAAGTCATTTGGATTTTGATAGAACCAACCTAATTTTTTGATGAATAGTAACATAACCTTATGAATAGTAATATTAATAGTAATATGACCCTTATAAATAGTAAATAATGATTCTATTTTATTTTCATAATATAATAAGATAATGAGATCTTAAATGATTATTTAATGTGATATATAACTAACTATACCTTTAAAAATTGGTTTTTTGAATTAACTATGATTTTATTAAAAAATTAAATTGAAAATAAATATAAAATAATTTCTTAAAATGGAGTTCATTTTTTAATTGTACATGTTGAAAAATGGTCATAGTGAATTTTTTGGATTTTTCTAAAATACTTGAATTTTTAATGAATAGTAAAAATACAGTTTTGAGTTTTCACTAGTTTAATGACATCATAATGATGCAATAATAAAATATAGAATTATGATATAATTTTTTACAGTAAAATATGATATTATGTTTCCCAAGTAGAAAAAACCATGCGCAAATACCCTAGGCATGCCCATGGGTTTTCAAAAACCACTAATGAGGTGTCCCTTTTAATTAATAAAAAATCTCTATTAATTACTATCAATAACCACTCACACTCCTTCGTTTTCCGTCATTACAAACTCAATATCCTCGATGATATGGGGGTATTATCTACCATGGAGTCCTCCCAAGGTGTCCCCAAACCCCCAATGTCCCATCCTTCATGTTTTAGGAGTTACTCTACAATTTAAGAGAATCAACCACCCTTTTCTTTTCATAAATATTTCATTTATGATTTCTATTTTATTTTCAATTAGAATATGTTTGGGTATATCACTACATATTCCTATTACTAATCATATTATTTATGAGGGATAAGAAACACCCTTTCTCTAATCAAACTATTTTATGCAATTTTAAGTGGTGTCGTTAGGCTGCCGAATTTTCTTAAGAGATTTTTCAATTTTTCTCTTATTTTGAGTTCCTTTCTTTTATACTTCTTTTCTCCCCTCACTTCATAAAAATGATATGATAATTATAGTACCTTAAATTAACTATAATTATATAATGCTAATGGAATATTTTGTCATCATCTCTCTTTCCCCCTCCTCTTATACTTAAAATGAAAACACCGACCGAGATGTGTTAATTTATCACACTCAAGGATGATGGGTTCTCAATTTTCATTACCATGTCCAATTAGGGTCATGAAACCATTTTTATGGTTGAACCAGATCATAATATATGTATTTCATCTCATTAATGTTCTGCAATCCCTACACCCTCATAATATGAAATAATAATACAAAACCTTTTCATTGTTCACTAAACTGCCAAGCTTAATCCAAGCGTTTATCAATAACTTTTAACTAATGATTCATCCTCAAGTATTTAAACCAGAATCATTATAAGATAATTTATATTTATTTAATGTCACAAATAATATATATTAACAATTTGGTACGTTTAACCACATTTCAAATGAACTTCCATTTATGAAAGAAAGTAAACGAATCTTGAAAACCAAGGAAGAAAATGCATCCAAAACAATCAAATTAATCCTCTTAAACCCATTAAAAGGGACATGAATGAACCTAATAAATTTATAATAAATCAATTAAATGTATATTATGATATGTACTTATTAATTAGTCAAGATAAATTTGATTATTCTGGTCATTAAAACAAACGAAGAACATACTCGAGCAAAAGTTAAGGGGTTTCTCATCTCACTTTAATTTCCATGAGATTTCCATTGTTCGCCAATTATTTCTTGAATGTAGTATATTAGTACTTCCATTTTATATATAATAAAATTATTATATTTATATTAATGGTATTCAATTAATTATTTGAGGTTTATTGAGTTTTGGTCGTATGCTTCGACCGATTACTTTGTGGTAGGAGACTTTATCTTAACTACTATTTTATTATGACTAACTTTGTATTGTGCACCCATTAATCCTTATGTGGTGTACCTAATTCCCATTTGAGATAAATTTTCATTTGAAATTATATTTATATTACACATCCATAATCTCATATCATGGATATGTTTGTTTTCTAAACTGTATACCATTTTACATACAGTGTTTATTATGAAAGTTATTTTAACAATGGAATATTGTGGAATCTGTATACCCTACTCTATATGAATTTTAAAAAGGCATAATTATCTTGTATTGAATAAATTTATAATGAATTATTTAGACAATCTGTGGTGGGTGGGGTCCGCTGTAGCCCCTCGGTGCATCGGTAGGTCTCATGATACAAATCAGTTGGTGACAAACCCTTCATGTTTGTTTCCAAAAATCGGACGGGTTTCTACCCACAGAACTAAATCGTTTTAACGGTACTATGGTATCATGTGCCAAATACATGATGTCTATTTAATAAGAATTATCTCTATTCATTATCATTTTTTTCTATCCATGAGGTTTCCATTATGGAAAAATCTATGGATGAAGTTTCCTTCTCAATTTATTAGTGGCATGAGTTGTTCATTTATTCACCTTGCCATGTTGATTATGTGAAATTGTTTACAATTCATTTATTTTTGATTCATGCTTCTGCCATTTTTAAACCTTACTGAGCATTTGAGCTCACCCCTTTCATTTTTTACATTCAATAGGTGATGAAGAGGGGATCATTTATTGGGTTACTATGGATGCAGTTTTTAGTTTTTGTTATGTATAATATTTTGTAACTGTTGCCAATGTAATTCGAGTTACATTTATGTATCTAGTTTTTTAAGAGTACTAAACTGATTTGTCCTTCTGAATTTTCATTTCTTCTAACATTTCCAATATAATATGTAATGCACCCACTCCGATCTAGAGGGTCGGGGTGTTACAGTTGGAATCAAAGGTTGTTTAGTAGAAAACTTGGAAAGTAGAGTAGGAAATGTATAATAGGGAACGAATCCTTAAGGTAGTATTTGAGGATAAACGTGCCAGAATATCCGAGTATTTTGTTAAAGAATATATTATGTGAATATTTCATGCAAATAAATCCCTATCTGGATACGAGCAGGTAGAGGTGGCTCTGGAATAGATGTACATATGAGTTAAAGCTCTGACAAGGAGTTTCGGGCTTGACCCAGGGTATCCTGGTACTGGACAATGGGCCTTGATACACTCTTGATTATGAAAATCTCAGGGGATATGCTTACGATAATTCATATTTCCTTTACCAGCCATTATGAAGGACTGAAATGTAGACTATTCCTCAAATAAATAATATTTTTGATTGTGGGATTATCCATGTATAGGATCTCAATTTATGCTAGGTATTTTTTTAAGTTGAGATTATACATTATGAATCATACCCTAATATAGTGTGTGCGATTATTTAGAAATGGAATCTTATGGAAGAAGGGGAATAAATACTCTTTGTAAATGTAGGGATCTCCCCACTGAGAAAGTCAACACAGTCAATGTTGGTGCAGATCATATCATGACCATATTGGGACAACATAATCAGGTTGTAATGAATAACCATTCCACACCTGTGTTGGATTGTTTCATGTAGCAGAAACCCCCATCTTTTAGATGGACTACTAACCCAGTGGTTTCTAAACAATGGATCAAGTACCTTGAAAAGATATTCATGGAATTAATATGAAATGAAAATGAAAAGGTAGTAATAGCAGTATATTGTCTCAAGGGCACTGGCTTATCAATCATTTTCATCATATGATGAAATTGTATTAAGTGCCATCAAAATAGAGAAGGAATTTTCTAGATAAAATTTGATCAAGGGGAACCAAGATAAGAAAAGGTACTAGGATAACCAAGGTAAAGGTGATGTGCCAAAGAAGAATAAGGGAATGAAGAAATTCCCATTATGTAAGAATTGTGGAAATAATCTTCTCAGGAACATCTTAAAAGGTATGGGAGTCTGCTATAATTGCAGAGGAAAGGGTCATCTATCTCATGAATTATAGGGGATGTAACAATTTGATGATGTTAAACACTACAATTATAGAGATATGAGACACTATTCAAATGAGTTTCCTAAGCACCAAGGAAACATGCCTCAGAAAAATCCAAGAGAACAAGGGAGAGCTTATGCGATTACAACCGTGGAAGTTGAAGTTCCTAATGGTGTGGTGGTATGTACTTTAATTGTTTCCTCAAACTTAGCAAACACTTTATTTGATTTGGGATCCTCATAATCATTTATATCTTCCCAGTTATCCAAGAAAATTAGACATGTCCAATTTGATTTTTTTTAAATAAGTTGATGACATGAACTGGTTTCCCAGTTCATGCCCCCCAAAGGATGTTATTAAAAATAAAATGTATGCAGTACAGACTCGAGGTGTAATGAATTTACACCAGCAGGGAATTAAAGAGGATACAAGTAAATGACAAAGAAAAACCAGAGGAAAATTTCAGGTCTTCAGAATGTGAACACAGCTGCGATTCTTCCATTTGAGACTCCATTACAGCATCCAAGCACTTCCTAATGTTTCAGCAGGTTCATAATACAGTCATCCTGCATGATGTTCCATTCCATCCTGAACCCTTCATCAAAAGTTGGGAGCCTCCCTCAAGCATCGTCGAGACATGCGCCAGTATCAGAGAAACATCAACCACTTCCATAGATCATAGAAGAAAATCATGATGCAAGAAAAATATATAACAATTCAGTAATATAGGGATCAAGGTTAGCAGAGTCTTTCCTTCGATCAGATCAAAACCAGTATGAAGAGAATCAGATGAACAGAAGGTGCAACCAGAATAAAGATATAAAGTTTCAGCACAAATTTCCATCAAAGTCAGCTGATCTCTTTGGAGGAATATAATCCTCTTCAGGTGAACTCTTTAATCGTAACGGGCAGGAATATGATTCTTGTGAAACTTTATATGATGAAGAACTGCAGCGTAAAGTAGTCACACTACTTTTCAGAAGCCTAGAGACTTTCTTTATGTGTTGAGAATTGGCTCTCCAGCATTGCCTGGAAAGAAAACATGGGTTTCACCTGATCGAGGAAGCAATCGTACTCAAAGAGGATTCAGAACAGTTCGCCACATAAAATCTCATAATGGCACAAACCAAACATCAACCAAAGTGAGTATAGGCACTCCCAAGGGCTAGTAAGCAGAGAACTTTCAAATCAGATTGAGAACTCCTTATAAATTCAGTAACCAAGTAAGAAGAAAAATATAAATTCATGATATGATCCTTTCATATCCGGAACATAAAGCATATGATTCATCCTTGGGTTTCTTCAAAAGCTCCGCAGCCCAGCAGATCCATTGAAATGAAAAATAAGCAGTAAAGAGATAAGAAGTGAGCAGTGAAACTGAAATTTCAGAATTAAAAGTAGGTCCATTTGAAGAAAAAAATAATGCCTTTTCTGCATCTGTCTCTGAGAGTCTTCCATAAATCCAATGAAGACATTTTTATTCTTTTAAAAAATGGAAATTGAAATTTCAGATATCATTCTGAAATGAAATAAAAGAATTCCATACTGCCAAAATATAACTTCTCAGAGTGTGAAACTGCCAAAACCAGCATCCTCCAGAGAGACCAAATCAACCAAAAAGAAAAAACCATTGAAAATCATACATCCAGCCATATGCTAAAAAAACCGCCAGGGCCTCAAGAAGTGTCTGAGTTAGAACAGTCAGAATAATCTGGCAGGGGCTCAAGGGGGACTGGTTGTGGAGGCACCTCAAGGCCAGGAATTCTGGCCGCAAAAGATCTTGTTATGATAGTTCTCTCATAATTGACGTTGCCTCTATGTTTTCTTATTTTCTTGGGGGTTGGAGTGATGAAACCATCCGAATCCATGATGACTTTTTTACCTTTTCAGTCATTCAGATGAAAAGCCTCCCCATCCTTGGGCTGGAGAGACTCATCTGTATGGCCATCTTTGTTAATCACATGACCCTCAGATATTGAGACTTCCTTCATGTTAGGGTGTGTGATATCATTCTCTTCAGCTTCAAGATTTTTTTGCTTCTTGGTAACAACAAGAACTTCATTAACAAAAGGCATGTCAACTAGTCCCCCTCATGACACATAAAAGTAATTTATTTGCTAACTTTATCATCATACCGATGTCATAATTTGATACAATTCTTGGTATGAATTGGTGGTCAGACTATGATGTGAAGATTTATTGAAAGAAAATGGAGGTATAATTTTTCAAAATGGTGTAGAATATCTTATCTTTAGAGTAGATACCTTGCCATCTGATTCTTATCTAGGACCTCCCCCAGTATCTCTATTGAATGAAATTCTTGGAGAGGAAGAGAACCCAATATCTATGGGCGAAGAAAGAAATATTAAAATTGATGATTTGAATATAATTCAAGAATACATTGATGTGTTTCCAGAGGATTTACATGGACATTCCCCATAGTTTGAAACTGAGTTTTCCCTTGAATTAATTCCTAATGAAAGACCTATATCAAAGACCCCTATATAGAATTTTCACCGTGGAGTTAGTGGAGACAAAGAAATAACTATAGGAGTTGAGTGATAAGGATTTATTTTACCCAGTTTTTTCTCCATGGGGAACCACAGTCTTGTTTGTCAAAAAGAAAGAAGGATCCATGAGGTTATGAATTGATTATAGATAAATCAATGTTATTACAATAAAGAGTATGTATCCTCTTCCCCAGATTTATGATTTATCTGATCAACTTCATGGAGCTCAATACTATTCAAAGATTGACCTTCGATCTAGATATCAACAACTGCATGTGAGGATGGAAGATATTCCGAAGACAACATTTTGAACACGGTATGGGCACTACGAGTTTATAGTGATGCCCTTTGAACTGATGAATGCACCATCTATATTCAAGGAATTAATGAATTTAGGTTTCAAGGAATATCTTAATAACTTTTTTGTGTTATTCATTGATGATATCCTGGTATACTAAAAAAACTATGAAGACCATGAGGATCACTTGCAGATTATTCTAAAAGCTATTAGAAGAAATGAATTATATGAGAATTTTATCAACGGCTAATTCTAGCTCCAAATAGTTTCTTATCTAGGTCATATAGTCTCTAATGATGGAATTCTATTTTATCTGGTGATGTCAAAGGCAATCCAAGATTGTCCCATGCCAACAAACATAACTGAGGTACGTAGTTTTATTGGCTTAGGAGGTTACTATCAGTGTTTCGTTCAGAATTTCGCCTGATAGGAAAACCTGCTAACCAAGCTCACACGTAATAGAGTTATGTTTGTGTGGAAAAATGAATGTATAGAATGCTTCAAATAATTGAAAAGAACATTGGTCATTGCTCCAATTTTGACTGATCCATCGCAAAGTGATGGATTTGTAATATACAGTGATGCAACAAAGAATGGTTTTGTTTTTTTCCTTATGAAATATGGTAAAGTTATTTCTTTTCCATCAAGGAAGTTGAAGACTCATGAGAAAAATTACCCAGAACATGATCTTGAGTTAGCAGTTGTAATCTTTTCTCTAAAGATATGGAGACATGATATTTACGTTTAAAATTGTGAGATATACATAGATCACAAGAGTTTGACATACATTTTCAAAAAACAAGAATCAACATGTGGAAAAGGATATGGCTTGAGTTACTCAAAGATTATGATTGTTCAATACACTAACACCTAGTAATGGAAAATAAGGTAGTAGATTCATTAAGAAAGAAATATCATAGACTTCTTACTCAAATGAGGATTGAGAGAGATCCTATATTTTTGGATCTACTAAAGATGGATATGGGAATTTTTAAGGAAGGTAAAAAAATCTTTCCACTTTAAAATAATTAATAAACTATATTTACTAGAGAACATAAGAATCTCTCAATATGATGATGAAAATCTACACAAGAAAATTATTGCTGTTAAAGATGGGAGGATGGAAGACATTGTGTATGAGGAAGGATTTCTAAAGTTTGGGAAGTGGTTATGCCTTCCATCAGTACCTGATCTAAAAAGAGAACTATTAGACGATGCTTGTAGCTCAAATTTCTCTATACACCTAGGTAGCATAAAGACGTATTAATATCTGATGGAATATTTCTGGTGGGATAATATTAAGTGAGAAATTTCTGACTACGTGTCAAGGTTTCTAGTTTTTCAACAAGTGAATGCAGAGAGGCAACATCCTAGAGGAGTGATGCAACCTCTACCTATTCCTATGAAGAAGTGTGATAACATTATGATGGATTTTGTCACCAGACTATCGAGGACATCTATAAGGAATGATGCAATATGTGTAATTTTTTTATAGTCTCACAAAATCAGCACATTTACTTCCTATAAGAGAGGATTTTCCACTTGAGCGCCTGGAAAGACATTATATTAATGAAGTTGTAAGACTTAATGGTGTACCTCTATTGACTGTGTCAGATCGAGATCCCCAGTTTACATAAAAATTATGGAAAGGTCTCTTTAAGGCTTTCAATACTGTGCTTCGTATTAGTACTACTTATGACCCCCAAACTGACGGACAGTCGGAAATGACTATTCAAACTCTAGAAGATATGATGACGTCATGCTCTCCTGACTACCAAGGTATATGGGATCAATATTTTCCTTTGGTGGAATTTTCATACAACTATAATTTCCATTTTAGTATTCAAATGGCTCCATATGAAGCATTTTATAGAATGGGATGTCGAAATCAAACTTTTTGGGATGATGTTGGTGAGAGAAAACATATAAGCCCAAAACTTATTGAAGTGACCAAGACAAAGGTAAATACAATAAAAGCCCATATTAAAGTATCCCAAAGTAGGCAGAAGAGTTATGCTGACAACCGGAGGAAGGATTTGGAATTCTAAGTGGGAGATCATATCTTTCTAAAAGTATCTCCATGGAAGGGTGACTTAAGGTTCAGTAAGAAAGGGAAACTGAGCCCTAGGTACATCGGACCATTTGTAATTTTGGAAAGAATCGGAGCTGTAGCTTACCGATTCGAAATGCCTCCAAGTATCTCCTAAGTCCATGGTGTATTCCATCTGTTATTGTTGAAATAATTCATTCTAGACCCAATGCATGTACTCACCTATGATGAAATTGAACTGAAACCTAATTAATCATACTAGGAAGAGCCTATAGGGATTCTGGACACAAGGGAGCATGTATTGATAAATCGGACGACTCATCTAGTGAAGGTTATTTGGAAGAACCAGAATATAGAGGAAACAACATGGGAACTTGAGGATGTTATGAATAATAACCACCACATCTTGTTGGCGGGATTTATACATAAAATTTCGAGGACAAAATTTTGGAAGGAGGGAATAATATAACACCCCAAACATTTTATGATATATTCTTCTTAAATATTTTCTATTCATTAGATTGACTATATTGCGTGAATCACTATGTCTTTTTTGAATCAAATATTATAAGATAATGTTATAAGATATCCATTAAACATAAATTTTTCACTTCTATGTTTTGAATTTCAATAAATGGTCATATAGAGTTGTGACCAGTAAGTCATTTGGAGTCTGATAGAACCAACTTGATTTTTTGATGAATAGTAATGTACTATTATGAATAGTAATATGAATAGTAATATGACCCTTATAAATAGTAAATAATGAATGTATTTTATCTTCTTGAGGTAATAAGATAATGAGATCTTAATTGATTTTTTAATGTGATATATAACTAATTATACATTTAAAAAATATTTTTTTGAATTAACTATGATTTTATTATAAAATTAAATTAAAAGCACATATAAAATTATTTTCTAAAAATTAAGTTCATTTTTTAATTCTACACGTCGAAAAATGGTTAGGGTGAATTTTTGGGATTTTTCTAAAATACATGAATTTTTCATGAATAGTACAAATACAGTTTTGAGTTTTCGGTAGTTTAATGACATCATAATGATGTAATAATAAAATATAGAAGTATGGTAGACATTTTTACACTACAATATAACATTAGGTGTCCAAAGTAGCTAAAACCATGGGAAAATACAATGGGCAAGCCCATTGTTTTTCAAAAACCACTAATGAGATGTCCCTTTTAAAAAAGAAAACTATATCTTAATTACTATAAATACCCACTCACCCCCCTTCGTTTTATTTCTTTCCAAAATCAATATCCTAGAAGATATGATGGTATTACCTCCCTTGGAGTCCTCCAAAGGTGTCCTAAAACCCCCAAGGTCCCAACCTTCATGTTTTAGGAGTTACTCTACAAGGTAAGAGAATCAATCACCCTTCTCTTTTCTTAAAGCTTTCATTTTTGTTTTCTATTTTATTTATAATTTTAATATGTTGGGATTTGAAATTTAATATTCCCATTAATTCCCATATTATTTATTAGTGATGTGATACCCCCTTTCTCCCATAAAACTATTTTATGCAATTTTTGGTGACGTCGTTAGGCTGTCGAATTTTCGTAAGAGATTTCTCAATTTTTCGCTTATTTTCTGTTCCATTGTTTTATACATCTTTCCTCAACTCAATTCATCAAAATGATATGATAATTTTTTTACCGTAAATGATCCGGATTTATATTATGATAATGGAATATTTCATCATCATATCTCTTTCCCCCTCCTCTTATGCTAAAAATTAAAACACCACCCGAGATGTGTTAATTTTTCACACTCAAGGACGACTGGTTCTCAATTTTCATTACCTTGTCCAATTCTGGTCATGAAACCATTTTAATGGTTGAACCAGATCATTATGTATTTATTTCCTCTAATTAATGTTTTTTAATCCCTACACACTCATAATATGGACTAATAATACAAAACAAGTTCATTGTTCACAAAACTGCCAAACTTAATCCAAGCGTTTATCAATAACTTTTATCTAAGGATTCATCCTCAATTATAAAAACCAGAATCATTATAAGATAATTTATACTTATTTAATATAAAAAATAATATATATTAATAATTATGGATGTTTAAACACATTTCAAATGAACTTCCATTCATGAAAGCAAGTAAACGAATCACAAAAACCAAGGAAGAAAATGCTTCCAAAACAATAAAATTGAACCTATTAAACCCATTAAAAGGGCCATGAATGAACCGAATAAGTTTATAATAAATCAATTTCATGTATAATAGGTTCTTGAATTATTAATTAATGAATCTAAATTTGATTATTCAGGTCATTAAAATAAATGAAGAACACACTCGAGAAAAAGTTAAGGGGTTTCTCATCTCACCTTCATTTCCGTGAGATTTCAATTGTTTGCCAATTATTTATTGAATTTGGTATATTTGTACTTAAATTTGATATATAATAACATTATTTTATTTATATTAATAGTATTAAATGACTCATTTTAGGGTTATTTATTTCTGGTTGTATGATTTGACCGATTACATTGTGGTAAGAGACTTTGTCTCAACTACTATTTTATTATGACTAACATTGTATTGTGCACCTAATAATCATTATGTGGTGTACCTACTACCCAATTGAGATAAATTTTCATTTGAAATTATATATATATTACATGTCCATATTCTCATATCATGGATATATTTGTTTTCTAAACTGTATACCATTTTACATACGGTGTTTATTTGGAAAGTTATTTTATCTATGGAAATTTTGATGAATATGTGTACCCTAATATATAGGGATATTGAAAAGGAATAATGATATTGTATTGAATAAATGTATAAAAAATGATTTGGACATGCAGTGGGAGGTGGTTCCCGCTACAGCCCCTTGATGCATTGGTAAGTCTCATGAGACAAATCAGTTGGCGACAAACCCTTCGAGTTTGTTTCCAAAAATCAGACGGGTTTCTACCCACATAACTAAACCGTTTTAACAGTTATATGGTATCCTGTTCCAAATACATGACGGTCAGTTAATAAGAATTATCATTATTCATAGTTGGTTTTTACTATCCATGAGGTTTTCACTGTGGCAATATCTATGGATGCAGTTTCATTCTCGGTTTATTAATGGCGTGAGTTTTTCATTTATTCACCATGCAATGATGATTATGTCAAATGGTTTGAAATTCAGTTATTATTGACTCATGCTTCCACCATTTTTAACCCTTACTGAGCATTTGATCTCACCCCTTTCATTTTTTACCTTTAACAGGTGATGAAGAGGAGATCGTTTATTGAGTTCCTATGGATGCAGTTTTTAGTTTTTGTAATGTATTGTTTATTGTAACATTTTACAATGTAATTTGAGTTACATTTACATATCTAGTTTCTTCCAGACTACTAAACTGATCATTCCTTTGGTATTTTCATTCCTTCTATCCATTCCAATATAACAAATAATGCATCGGCTCCGGTCTAGAGGAGTCGGGGTGTTACACAAAGACCAAACTATGTATATATATATATATTATTTATATAATAATTACATATATTTATATAAATTTGATTTATATTACTATATTGTAATATAAATTTTATTTTCAATCATATTTGAATAATATTTTATTTAAAAAATTATCAAATTTATATTAATCAATAAATATGTTTAATAATTTTTTTATCTATACTAAAAACGCATATATAAATACATTATGTTAAATTTTTAATGAAAATATTATATCAATATACTAATGAATATAATTTTGTTTAATTATATTTATAATATATGTAAATAAATAAAATTCAAATATACATATTTTTTATTCTTAAATATTATTTATATAAAATAAAATATATTTAATTTTTATTATTATTTTGTACTTATTTATAATTACATATATAATTATAATTACACACACATGTATATATGTGCACACACAGAAATATATATATATATATATACTAAAATATAGTGATATGAACTATATAAATAAATATATAAATACATTAAATATAATCAATATTTTAATTTATATATTTAAATTCAAATTAAATAATTTATAATATACACATATATTTATAAGTGTATGAATGTGTATATACGTGGATGTATGTGTACATCTGTATACACATGTATGTATGTATATGTATGCATATGTTTTTGTATATATGTGTATTTGTGTGTATGTATGTGTATGTATATGTATGTATCGTTATGTATATGTATGTGTATATGTATGTATGTGGATGTATATGTATTTTTATATGTACATGTAGGTATATGTATGTTTATGTAGTATGTGTATGTAGATGTATGTAATTTTATATATGTGTATGTATGTGTATATGTATAACACCCTTGACTTTTAAGGAATAGTCAATGGATGGTTCAAAAAAGAGAAACATGGATTTTGAACTGATCTTTTAGTTGGAACTAGTTTCTACGACATAGTGCATGTTTTTGTACCATAAAGGATGTGGTTGTCGCATTGTTGGGGCATTGCGTTGTAGCGGTCAAATTTGATGGTTTTGGATATTTTGACATAGTTGTAGCTTAGATAATTGGTTATGGTGTGGAGGCTGGATGATGGAGTTCAGGAGGATCTGTAAATTTCGTGGTCACTAGGCCATGGAGAAGTGGATTCAGTGTCGTTCCTATGTGAGGGCTCAGAGGCTACAGTGTAGTGATTGTAGGTTCTGGGTGCAATAGAAGTTCCTTTTTGGACATGAAAAACTCAACTTTCTATCATAATCGATGAATAATATGAGATGTACATAGAAAAAATGTCATCACCAACAAGATTAATATAAGTATTAAATGACATGAATGCGAGATCCAGAATAGTAGGATCATAGCATGTGGTTTATAATTAATTTAGAAATATATCTATAATTACCTAAACATGTAATTATTTCTTTATTCATGATCTGGTTGACTTGATCTCATCATACCATTGTTTCATTGTAATATCCAATAGAAGAATCCCTCTAATGATGATTTACACATTATCTATAATTTCTTCATGTCGTCGTAGAATCATCGGGTTTTAGCACTGTTGATCTTGATAGCTGGAATCATTCAAGGTTGATCATAGCAGAATTCTATTCGAGGATGAATAATTATTGGTGTTCTCTTGATATCTTGAGAGGGAAGGATGATAGAACACAATCTAGATCTCTAAAACGCTCTCTAGGGTTTGAGAGAGCTTCTCTCTATCATTTGTGCGCAATGAATCTCACATAGGAATGATATATAACTATATATATATATTAAGGAATGTTTAGGGATTCCTATTTGCATAGAACCCAATATACCAATTCCTTAATTCATAGTTAACCCCATGTCTTAATAATAATATATTTATTATTTACTTGACTTATGCATCACCTAAGAATAAATAAATATCATTTATATCATTTTAAATCAGACCATTAAATTTGATTCACTTATCCTCCTCGACATTTACCAAACATTGAATAATGAATATTTATTCAATAAATAAACATCACTTCATTATTCATTTTTAAATATAATAAATATTATATTTTTCAAAACATGTAAATAAATATGTATTATTATTATTTAACTCACTTATTCTTTTGAATAACTTGAGATTAAATCTTGGCGATCAACCAAACCTGAAATAATAATAAACCATAATATAGAAATAATATTTATTCTAACTTGTTAAATTAAATATTGAACTTAAATAAGATTATGAATACACTTTTTTTGTGACCCTCTATGTCTCATTCTTAGTGAAAATAGGTAGATTTTCCTTCAATCCACGGTTAGCATATATAAAAATGTCAAGGAACCCATAGATAAGTAAGTTAATGTTTCAATGACATACAACATCATATGAATGGTTACTGTGTAATACAATCATTGTATCATGATATATCAAATCCAAAAGGTTCCATACTAGATTCATCAACCAATGTGATCGATGTATCTTTCTTATAATTTTCATAAATGAACATGCCAAAAAACCATGGCCATATATTTATTCATCTAGTTTCATTACCATCAAATAGAGTAACATATCAACTTCCATCAAGGGACATAAGGGGACAAATCCTTTCTCGCATTATCCATTAATGAAATATCACACATGACACACCCAATTCATGATAATTCACCATGATAATATATACCAATGTTTTTTTAAATACATAAAATTAGAGGACTTATGATATTCATTAATGAAAATATTATAGTCTAAGGATCAATACACACATTTTTAGATAGGAACATCCAATGAAATGTATAAATATGGATTCTTACTGGTGGGTATCATTCTCATATTATCCTGCTTTATAAGTTACTAAGGATTTGCGGCAAGAAAGTGTTCCTCAAATTCCTATTATTATCCACCCTTAGTAGCTTGTATCATTTTTGTCCCATCAAATGATATCATATGACTATATGACATATATACTTAAGAATACATTCATGAAACCTCTAGTTTCTTGTCCTATCTGGGAACTGCTATGAAATTTTAGTGTGAAAAAATATCCTTAGGACATTATCTTTACTATTTCATGTAGATGAAAAATCATGATGCCATTATAAACTTCCTAAATATTCAAGATAATGAATATATGTAATTATTCAGTACTTAGAAGTAGTTTTAGAAAACCAACTCCAACAGACATATAATTGCACTAGAAAAAAGTTTTAAAAACCTTTTGTTTTCTGGATTTAACATGATAATTATGCCTCTTATAAGATAGAGCCCTTCTTAGGGGTCCACAACATTTTAATATATGGATACACTGCTTAATGAAACCCCACATCGTTGAAAAAAAAATCACTTAAGAGAAGAAACTTTGTAAGAATATGATTTAACCTTCGATGTGACCATGTATTTTTGGAAAGAACCACCACTATAGTTTTATCACAGTAAATTGTGATAGAGTTTAGGCTACCAAGAACCACATCAATCTCTTGGACAATATTGGAAATCAAAACCACTAACTTAAACGCATCAGAAGCCACAATATACTCAGAATCAACTATATAATTGGCAATGACTAACTGCTTTGAACTCTTCCAGCTCATAACTCCTCAGTTTATACTGAAGACATATCATGAATATGACTTCATATCATTTTTATTTTTCATAAATCTAGAATTTATATAATCCTTGGTGACCATATATTTATCTCCTCCCTACACCAGGAACATATCATTATTTCACCTCATATACAATAGTATAGATTGAACAACGGTCAAATGTTATTCCCTAAGATCATCTTGATATCTTTCTACCTTTATCAAAGCATATGAAACATCAAGCCTTATACATAACATGGAATACACGAATATCCTATCATAAAATAATCGGGGATATTACTTATTTTCTCACTTTCCTATTGCATATTAGTATATATCTTCTCGGAAAGATGTATACCTTGTGACACTGGAACTCATCCCCTCTTGGATTATTCCATATTGAACCTATTTAGTATCTTATAATTTTATGTAATTTGAAATAGTCTAAATAGCCTCTTTGATCTGTCATGCATGATATTAATACCTAAAATGTAGGCTAACCTCCCAAATCCTTCATGGATAAACACTTACTCAACCATGCCTTAACCTCTTGTGAAGCTGGTATCCCATTTCCAATTAGTAATATGTCATCAACATATACTACTATTAAAATCACCACACTCCCACTAAACCACTTTTAATCACATGTCTCAAATTCATTATTAATGAAAGAAAATTATTTTATAGCTTCATTGAATCAAATGATTCGTGACCTAGATGATTCTGTAATCTATAAATGGATCTCTGTAACTTTAATACCTTTTTTATATTTCCTGGAGTCATAAATCCTTTTGGTTGTGTCACGTAAACATCTTCCTGAACTTTCCAATTAAATAACTCAATGTTAACATCCATATACTAAATCCCATATCCATGTAAAGATGGTATGGAAAGAAATGTTTTGATGGATTTAAGCATGGAATCTTGAGAAATGGTTTCATCATAGTATAGTCCATAACATTGTCTAAAACCTTCATCCACTAGACATGTTTTATAGGTACTAACCTCGCATTTCATTTCCAACTTTTCCTTGAATACCCATTTTCACCCAATAGGCTTTACATATGTTGGAATATTGACCAAAACCCAGACATGGTTTTGGTACATGTAATCTATCATAGAATTCATGTATTCTTTAAATTTTCAGATTATGATCTCTCTACTACATTATTCTAGGAAATAGGGTCATTATTGTCCACCAATAATTATTCACCATCATCCATTACTATAAAACCATATCTTTATAGTTCATTAACCTCTTTGGTGCTCCTACATGGTACTTGTGTTTCATGAACTACATCTTCCAAAATGACCTGGATATCGATCTTGAGATTTTGGAACTACATCTTCCCATAACATCTCTTGTGTATCTGGACCATCAACTTCCATGAAGTCAATATTGAACCTACTATCCTTATTTATGATGTTTTCCTTATCAAAAAATATTTCATTCATAGTAACTAGAACTATCTTATATGAGGGATCATATAAATAGTATCCCCTAATATCCTTGAGGTAACCTATAAAGACATAATTTGTTCACTGATGTGTTAGTTTTTTTCTTGATCCTAAAGTAACAAACACCTTACACACCCATGCAAGAATATATGAAACAATATGTTTCTTTCCACTCCATAAATTATAGGGAATACCATTTACCACTTTTTTTGATACTTAGATTAGTATGCATGTAGATTCATGTAATGCATATCCCCAAAAGGATAATGGAAGGCCGGTATGACTCATCATTTACCTTACAATGTCTAGAAAAGTATGGTTCCTCCTTTCACTAAAAAAATTACATTATGGAATATAAGGACGAGTGAGATGAGATAAAATCTCATACTCTCATGGGAAGTTTCTAAAATACTGGTTTAAATATTCACCACCTCAATATGATCAATGTTTCAATATCTTCTTACCAAGCTAATTCTTAACTTTATTCTTGAACAACTTTAACTTCTAAAAGGATTCATACTTATAACCATCTAGTAGAAAAATATTTACCTAGTCAATAAATCATTATAATTCATAAATGAAGTTCATCCACCTCTAGATTCTATATAAAATCCATCACACATCAGTTTTTACAAATTATAGATGATATTTGGCCCTTTCACCACGCCCAAAAAATATTTGTTTAGTTATTTTTTATTAAAAAAATGTATGAAATATCTCAAGTAGTTTAGTCTCAAAAGAGTATAAGTAACCATATTGATAAAGATTCACCAAATTCCTCTCAATTACATGACTAAGATAGTGAATTCACAACTAGGTGTTAAATGGGTCACATGAAGTTGATTCGATTTCAATTTATCATATTTTATTTTCATAATTTAATACAAAATGACTATTATTCAATTGTTCCATACCATAAAATATCCTATGTTTATAAAATTATCTACTCTTATTTCCAAAACTAATAATATATCCATCTATGTCTAAAGAAGAAACATAGATAATATTCTGGAAACACTGGGCATATAATAATGGTTTTTAAAATCCAAAATAATCCATGTGGAAATGTGAGGTGGTAGTCTCAAATGTATAGAGTATCCATCCTCTCCCCATTGGTAGCTTATCGATCCACTTCACCTATATAAACCATTTGAAAACTACTTGGTCCATGTATTTAGATACAATTATTAGAACTACATGTAGTATCTAATATCCAAATTGTAGATATAGAAAGATCAAACTTGATAACAAATGCACTAGAATCTTACACTTTCTTATTTCACTGAGTGTAGTTATATTCCTTTTTCCTTTCTTACCACATGAAATACATAACACATTCCTATCCTTTTCATAGAATTATATCTTCTTTTTCATGGAAGGATGGTACATTAGATCCTTTTACAAAGAATGAGTTTTTGAAACCATTTACTTTTTCTTCCTTTTCTTGATCACCATAAGGACCATGATTTTTTCCAACCCCATGTATTTATAAACTTGGTGAATGAGAGTAACATTTTAGTAGAGAGACTTTTCACTATTATTCATATGAAAATTCACAATGAAACTGGAGATGGTTTTATGCAGTAAGGAAAAAATGAGACATGTGCATAACTCATAAGGAATATTGAACCCTAATATATATAATCATTTTATGTGACTAGTAATATTTAACACATGGGCCCAGCTATCTCCGACTCTCCAAGCTTTCATTTGAAAAGTACGTTGGAGATCTCATATCTCTCTTATCACACCTTCCTCTGATAATGATCATAAAAGTGATATATGATGCAATAGGAATCCACATACTCATATTACATCAGAAGATAACTGGACATGTAGGATAATATAAAAAATTAGACATTCATTATTGTAACACCCCGAGATTTTATGAAAAATATTCTTTTTAATTTCATTAATGTCTTGTGTTGTACGCTACACCAAAAGGATCTTGCACAACATTCATCCTTGACTTGACTTGCATTACACGCAATCGTGACCTTCCTCGATAGCATGTGTAGTAAACAATACCGAGTTTCACTAAACAATGATATGCTATTAAAATATTATTAAAACTATCCGTTATGAATAGTAATAACAACTTTTTGAAATTTTGTAAATTTTATTTTTCAAAATGGACTTCATTTTTGGATTCATAATATCGAAATTAACTTAGGGTGAAATTTTGGTACTTTTCGGATAACATTCATATTCTGATGAATAGTGAAAATTACTAAATTTTAATTAAAAACAACTTTTTTTAATAGAAATAATTAATAGTGATAAGTTATTAATTTGAGTGGTTTTAAAGTATATTTAGAATATATTTTTACCATTTAATATAATGTTGTTCATTGGATGTAATTTCACATTTAAACCAGACATAAACTATTGTCAATCTTTTCACAGTTATTATCTGTTAAAAACACGCTATTTGTTTTGACGTCGAGAATTAAATTTTAAATTAATTAATTCAACTGATATGTTTTTAATTTGGTAAAGTAGACATCATTTTTGAATTCATAATATCAAATATATCTTAGGCCTAATTTTTGGTATTTTTCTGGAAACTTTCATTTTTTGATGAATAGTGAAACCACTAAGTGGTAGTTAAAAAAACTGAATTTTTCATAAAACTTAATTTTACCACTTCTGTGAGTAGAATTTAGAAAATCTGAGAGACGCGGTTAATATCAAGGACTAAAATTTTGTTCAATGAGATGAAAATAATATTTGGTGAATAGTAACTTTTTACTTTTTTTTACCACGGTTAAAAGTAAATAGGGTAATTAAGGGTTAAAAAGATATTATTATTACCCTAACACATGTCCCAATTCTATTGGATAAATGTAATTCGTCCAAAAACAACCTTAGAAATAAAATATGACCATTTTGGCCCACTTGGATTCGATTAGGACATTTATTATTAATTTATTTAAAGAAGGGTTAAAATAGTTAAAATCAAAGTTTAATAAGTAAATCATTTTTAATATGGGGTTATACATAAGATAAATTTGACTGTAAATATTAATTAGAAAGTTAAATAAATTTCCTACATAATGGTATTTTATTTTTTATTTTTTAGACATTAAATAATTTAATTTATTTATGACACAACGATGATGCAGTAATTATCTTATTAATAAAATATTGACATAATTGATGTTATAAATACCCAAATAAATGTAATTTGAGACTTTTTATGAATTACACTAATTTTACAGGTTAATATGACATGTTATTATTGATTTAATTAACTTGTTTAGAACTAATCATTCTGTTACGATTTTTACAAAAATCAATTACTAAATAGTGTCAAAATTGACATGAAATAGTTTTTAAAACAAATATTATATTATTAATTATTATTTTAATCCTAAAAATATAATGTTCGGCCAAATGACTTAGATAAGGTTATATATATTAATAATAAACAACTTGGGGTTCATTTGGCTTGTTTTAATAAGTTTATTAACCTTATAGTGTAAGAACACAAGAAGACACGGTAAAAGTAAAATTATATAACTTAATGTTAAAACTAAATTATAAGGTTAAAATAGGAACCTAAACGTGTCTAAATTATATTGTATGAGAGGATGTAGACCCATCCCCACCTTAGATTCTAAATAAATCAATTTGGAGCTATTTAAAACCGAATTTGTCTTTATAATAAAATAATATTTTTATTTTTCCAAAGGTGCCCCTCTCCTCCCTTATAAAAGGGCACCTCCTCCATCTCTTCCTCACACCACTTTGAGCCTTAAAGCTCGGCCAACCCCTGCCAAATTCTCTTCTCTGCTTCCCTAGAAACATCCTAGAGGTCTTGGTATTCTTCAAAGACCAATTTTAGTGCCCTAAGAGGAGGACTCAAAGAGGCGCTTCAAAGAAGAGGTAATGTCTGTTACCGATTATTTCAACTTTATTTCTTCTTCCACTTCTTCTTCTTAGGTTGTTTCATTATGAATTAATAACATCAGTATCACTCATATACTGATATGTTATTATAAGTATTAAACGACCCTATTCACCATCTATCCATCCTATAGATAACGAAATCACCGCGCGTGCGTACGTACGGAATATCGTCTCCACGCCGTGGTGTAATCTGTTTTCCACCACCACCTTACATGGATGGGTATAATAGTGTACATAATAAATATATATGATTATTTAAAAGTGATATCGATTCTGAAATAGTATACATACACTCCAATATAATTCCACGATCATGAGAACGATATCATCGTTCGTGCGTACGTACGGACTACCGTCTCCACGACGCGATGAGATTCATTCTCCACGTTAACCATTCATGAATGATT
Source organism: Viscum album (assembly GCA_963277665.1). Taxonomy (NCBI): domain Eukaryota; kingdom Viridiplantae; phylum Streptophyta; class Magnoliopsida; order Santalales; family Viscaceae; genus Viscum; species Viscum album. Next base: position 1,887,804,083 of record OY728165.1, on the reverse strand, counting down.
ATAAATTATATATAATAAGTAATCATGAAATATATGACATAGTAATGATACTGGATTTATGTGTATATATTTTTATGTCATTTACTTAATTCCATTCAACTCAATAAGGAAACGAAAACAACGTTCATGCGTACGTACGGCCTACCGTCTCCATGAACAGTGTATTTCATTCCATTTACTAATTTATTATATATATATATATATGTATATTCTGAATATATATTATATATAAATCATGTTTTATATTCTGGAATTATGTAATCATGATCTAAGTAATCATATGAATAATTACAAGTCAAAACACGAACGACAAATGAAACGATTTTACCCAAAACGCTCTTTAACATGGAATTTACAAAAGAACGAGTAATATAAAGTCATAAGTGAACCATATATAATATCATAACAATGAGTATGATTCTAGAATAAGTAAATGAAATTATTTTAATCATTATACAGGAGGTTCCGACACTTACGAAGCAAATTGGACCTAAGGTAAGGGATAATTTTGCAAATCTCATTTTTATCCGAGATTGCTTATTCATAAGTATTTACTGGGGTTATTGCTATCATCCATGTCCATGTTTTATAAAAGTTTATTCATGTATGTTTAAAGTCATTTTTACCCATTTTTACTTTTACCCCATGGTATGGAATGAATCTTTGGTTTATTTACCCTACAAGTTACTTTTTCACTTTTCGGACAAAAGTACGAGAAGAATGTTTTTTTAACATATACGACATGAAAGGATTTTTTATGGTTTTATAAAGCGTTATTTTAATGAAGCTTCCTCAAAAATATTTCATTACTATTTTCAAGAAAATCCTTTTCTTTTAAAAATGCATGACATTTTTTGAAAAGAAAATGATTTTAAAGAAGAAAAGATATTTTCCTCAAGAATTCATTTCAAGTGTTTTATCAAAACCATTTTCCATCTAAAATGAAATTATTTTATATGTGTATGTTATAAGTATAATGTCTCTATGATTTACGTGGTTTCACTTTTCTTATTATGAAATGATATCCATTTCTTTTATATGGATTATGTGATTATGGGATGATGTTTATGAAACCCATTTTTTTGGGTTATTATGAATGATGTATGTTTATTTTGTGGCACAAGTAAGAATGATTTAAATATGAGATGGGTGAGACCTATATCTCCCTCCAATGCATTGGGTAAAGATTAATATCTCATGAGATAGACATATCTGGAATGGTAAGTTAATCCGGTTATGTAATACAGGACTAGAACGAGGAGTGAACTTGATTCAGAATGGGACTTTGTCCACTAAGATGGTCTTGGCAGCAATGCCTTGGCTACTATGGAAATCATTACATGTGATTAATGGATTCCACAATTACATGTTTTATTCCCATGATATTTTATCATGCTTAATGTTTCTTTTATGATCTATGCCTTACGTACTTCCATGTTTTATGTCATTGCTCATGCTTTTGATGTTTAAACATTATGTTCATGTTTTTAAGTTCAAATGTATATAGTATGTTTTATTTTAGCCATGCTTTCACTTACTGAGCATTTGAGCTCACTCTTTTTATGTTTTCTTTTCCCCCAGGATTAAAAGAAAGGTTTTAGGTAAGGAAACAAAAAGTGGAAGATCTTTATGGGAGATGTTGAAGATCTTTCACCACGATTAGAAGATTACGTTATTAGATTCCAAAGACACTAAACTATTACAGTCCTTGTGTGTCTATTTTTGTTATGTATTAAGTATTCCGAAAAAGTAATGTAATGTCCATGTACGTCAAGCTTCGGGTCTCTACAGTTGGTATCAGAGGAAAGGTTTAGTAAACCTTTGGAAACTAGGATGCGAGAACTTTAGTGAGATCCCTAGAGATATTTCTAAGGTATGTCTAGGGATGTCCCTAAGGTTATGTATAAGTATAGGTTATAGTTCTGGAATTGCGCTAACAATCATAGAATTAAACCTAAGATGTTAGATAGTGAAGTTACTCCCCCTTTATTATGTTGTTTTCCCTTGCATGATTTTTACCTCTCACAATATTATTTTTGGGTTTTAGAAAATGGATGGAAACAGGAAGGTTCATGATAATGGAGGATATGACGGAAAATGGAATGATATTCTTCATGAGAAACCAAATGAAACGGGATTTGGAAGTCCAAACATCGTTATTATGCCTAATCAAAAATCTCATAATATGATCAATAATCTCAACTTTGGTAAGTTTCTTGACTCTGATAATAAGAGAAAGATGGAGTTTCATGATGATCATAGAGGAAAGAAAGTTCAATTTCCCTCATGTAAATCATGTGGGAAGAGGCATCGGGGAGATTGTTTCAAAGGAACTGGAAGATGCTTTGGGTGTGGAAAAGAAGGACACAAAGCCAGTAAGTGCAAAGGAATAGGTTCAGTTAACACCATGGATGAGGATAACGGTATTGCTATGACATCAAAAATGGTTAAATGTTTTAAATGTGGAATGTACGGGCATTATGCAAACCAATTCCCTAAGGGAAAGTCTCATGAAGAGAATCAGTACGGTCATATGGGTAGTATTTATGTTGATGATTAAGAGACTACAAATGATATGTGAGATGAAAGAATTGTTGAAGCTTGGTCAATGGTTTAAGAAGGTAGTGGAATGATTACATGTTTATCAAGTGTAATGTTGTATAAGTAATCTCATGGTACTATGGAATAAAGAGACATCTAAGGATTGTTACACTGTTGTCTTTCCTTGGGTTTTGAAAGTGTGTGATTAATGGTACCAGTATCCATGAAAGGTAATTCAGATATTTTCGGAATGTAGATGATATGCACATAATAAAGGGATAATTAAATGTTTGATAGTATTCATGAGATCATGACTGATATACGGAGAAGGTTATATCATGGTTTGGGTATATAGAATTTTTGGATTTTGGTATGAGGAAAGAGTTAACTTTTGACAGCATTCATGTTTTCACTAAGGTTTAATGGGTATTCATTTTTTTCAAGAGAATACATGATTAATGTATTCACATGATTGGAATGTGACCAACGAGATATATGGGGGATAAATGATGGTATTCACATGCTTGGTTGATGACATTTCAAGTAATCATGTTCTTCATACTACAAGCTTAGACCGAAGTATTTTAGATAAGCCTAATGACTGGAATGGATTATGTTGGACATATGTTAGTATTGTTTAAGGATAGAACTTTTTTCGATATTACTGATGGGATTTTATAGTAATGTAGTTTTAGAAAAAGGACAACCTGCAGTACGGGCGACAGCCCATCGCGTCAGACAAGGCTGTGAGAATTGAACCCACAACTGAAGTGCGACTGGCCTTTATCGCCTAACACTGGCCTACAGGAAGTCCCTGTTTAGTATAAACTAGTTTTATTATATTAAGCAGTATGATATATGAAGTATAAGTCCATTTTAGGAACCATATATGATTAATCTCACTATAGATGGACTTATGTATTTTTTGATAACTTTTCTAACCTTTTGTTTGAGATAGATGGAATGACCCATCATTCTATCACACGATCTTCTAACACATCACGAATGACAAATTCAACTTCATTTATTTAAGAGATGAAGAGGAAATTGTCCAAATAATGACCAACGGTGAGACTATACCAAAATCACTAGAGTATTTCTTCTAATTCCAATTTCATCAACTTTAGGGAAATGATCTTGAAAACCAAAAATGTTGTACTAGTGCTCTTATATCTGATGAATCAGATGGTACCTTAGATCGTGACAAATTTATGGATTTATGATTGCTGGCTTTTCCATAGCCATGTTCTCTACCACTCTCTATCAGAACATGGTGGTTAGATTTCTCTTCCATATCCATATTTTCACCTATGTGGAAACCCAGTGATTAGTTTATTTGGGTAATCGTTACGTTTCATACTTTTGTTTTTAAAGATTGGTTTTGGTACTCCTTTTTACGATGTGGGTTTCTATTAAAGAAACTTTCGAGTAGTAAACCATTTATAACCCCGATAAATTTTGAGGGAGAAATTAATTTTAAGGGGGGTAGAATGTAACACCCCGAGATTTTATGAAAAATATTCTTTTTAATTTCATTAATTTCTTGTGTTGTACGCTACACCAAAAGGATCTTTCACAACACGCATCCTTGACTTGCCTTTCATTACACGCAATCGTGACCTTCCTCGATAGCGTGTGTAGTACGCAATACCGAGTTTCACTAAACAATGATATGCTATTAAAATATTATTAAAACTAGCTGTTATGAATAGTAATAACCACTTTTTGAAAATCTGTAAATTTGATTTTTCAAAATGGACTTCATTTTTGGATTCGGAATATCGAAATTAGCTTAGGGTGAAATTTTGGTACTTTTCGGATAACTTTCATACTCTAATGAATAGTAAAAATTACTAAATTTTAATTAAAAACAACTTTTTTAATCGAAATAATTAATAGTTATAAGTTATAAATTTGAGTGGTTTTAAAGTATATTTAGAATATATTTTTATCATTTAATACAATTTTGGTCATTGGATGTGATTTCACATTTAAACCAGACATAAACAAGTGGCAATCTTTTGATAGTTATTATCTCTTAAAAACACGCTATTTGTTTTGACGATGATAATTAATTTTTAAATTAATTAATGGAACTGATATGTTTTTAATTTGGTAAAATAGAAATCATTTTTGAATTCATAATATCAAATATAGCTTAGGCCTAATTTTTGGTATTTTTCTGGAAACTTTCATTTTTTGATGAATAGTGAAACCACTAAGTGGTAGTTAAAAAAACTGAATTTTTCATAAAACTTAATTTTACCCCTTCCATGGGTGGAATTTCGAAAATTTTAGAGACACAGTTAATATCAAGGGCTAAAATTTTGTTCAATGAGATTAAAATAATTTTTGGTGAATAGTTACTTTTTACTTTTTTTACCATGGTTAAAAGTAAATAGGGTAATTAAGGGTAAAAAAGATATTATTATTACCCTAACACATGTCCTAATTATATTGGATAAGTTAAATTCGACCAAAAACAACCTTAGGAATAAAATATGACCATTTAGGCCCACTTGGATTAGATTAGGACATTTATTATTAATTTATTTAAAGAAAAGTTAAAATAGTTAAAATCAATGTTTAATAAGTAAATTATTTTTAATATGGGGTTATACATAAGATAAATTCAACTGTAAATATTAATTAGAAATCTAAAGAAATTTCCTACATAATGTTATTTTATTTGTAACTTTTAGACATTAAATAATTTAATTTATTTGTGACACAACGATGATGGAGTAATTATCTTATTAATGAAATGTTGACATAATTGATGTCATAAATACCTAAATAAATGTAATTTGAGACTTTTTATGAATTCCACTAATTTTCCAGGTTAATAAGACATGTTAGTATGGATTTAATTAACTTTTTTAGAACTAATCATTCTGTTCTGATTTTTAAAAAAAATCAATTACTAAATAGTGTCAAAATTGACATAAAATAGTTTTTAAAACAAATATTTTATTATTAATTGTTATTTTATTCCTAAAAATCTAATGTTTGGTCAAATGACTTAGATAAGGTTATATATATTAATAATAAACAACTTGGGGTTCATTTGCCTTGTTTTAGTAAGTTTATTAACCTTATAGTGTAAGAACACAAGAAGACACGGTAAAAGTCAAATTATTTAACTTAATATTAAAACTAAATGATAAGGTTAAAATAGGAACCTAAACTTGTCTAAATTATATTGGATGAGAGGATTTCGACCCATTCCCACCGTAGCTTCGAAATAAATAAATTATGAGCTATTTAAAACCGAATTTGGCTTTATAATAAAATAATATTTTTAGTTTTCCAAAGGTGCCCCTCTCCTCCCTTATAAAAGGGCACCTCCTCCCTCTCTTCCTCACACCACTTTGAGCCTTAAAGCACAGACAACCCCTGAAAAATTCTCTTCTCCACTTCCCTATCAACATCCTTGAGGTCCTGGTCTTCTTCAAAGACCAATTTTAGTGCCCTAATAGGAGGACTCAAAGAGGCGCTTCAATGAAGAGGTAATGTCCGTTACCGATTCTTTCAACTTTATTTCTTATTCCACTTATTCTTCTTAGGTTGTCTCATTATGAATTAATAACATCAGTATCACTTATATACTGATATGTTATTTTAAGTATGAAACAACCCTATTTCACCATCTATCCATCCTACGGAAAATGAAATCACTGCGCGTGCGTACGTACGGAATATCATCTCCACGCCGTGGTGTAATCTATTTTCCACCACCACCTTACTTGGATGGGTATAATAGTGTACATAATAACTATATATGATTATTGTAAAGTTATATTGATTCTTAAATAGTATACATACACTCCAATACAATTCCACTATCATGAAAACGATATCATCGCTCGTGCGTACGTACGGACTACCGTCTCCACGACGCGATTAGATTCATTCTCCACATTAACCATTCATGAATGATTATAAAGTATATATAATAAGTAATCATGAAATATATGACATAGTAATGATACTGAATTTATGTTTATATATATGTATGTCATCTACATAATTCCATTCAACTCAATAAGGAAACGAAAATAGCGTTCATGCGTACATACGGCCTACCGTCTCCATGAACGGTGTATTTCTTTCCATTTACTGATTTATTATATATATATATATATGTATATTATGAATATATATTATATATAAATCATTTTTTATATTCTTTAATTATGTAATCATGATATAAGTAATCATATGAATAATTACAAGTCAAAACACGGACGACAAATGAAACGATTTTACCCAAAACGCTCTTTAACATGGAATTTACAAAAGAACGGGTAATATAAAGTCATAAGTGAACCATATATAATATCATAACAATGAGTATGATTCTGGAATAATTAAATGACATTATTTAAATCATTATACAGGATCTTCTGACACTTACAAAGAAAATCAGACCTAAGGTAAGGGATAATTTTTCAAATCTCATTTTTATCCGAGATTGCTTATTCATAAGTACTTACTGGGGTTATTGATATCATCCATGTCCATGTTTTATAAAAGTTTATTCATGTATTTTTAAAGTCCTCTTTACCCATTTTTACTTTTACCCCATGGTATGGAAGGAATCTTTGTTTTATTTACCCTATAAGTTACTTTTTGACTTTTCCGACAAAAGTACAAGAAGAATGTTTTTTTTAACGTATACCGCATGAAAGGATTTTTTACGGTTTTATAAAGCCTTATTTTCATGAAGCTTCCTCAAAAATATTTCATGACTATTTTCAAGAAAATCCTTTTCTTTTAAAAATGCATGACATTTTGTGAAACGAAAATGATTTTAAAGAAGAAAAGATATTTTCCTCAAGAATTCATTTCAAGTGTTTTATCAAAACCATTTTCCATCTAAAATGAAATTATTTCATATGTGTATGTTTTAAGTATAATGTATCTATGATTTATGTGGTTTAACTTTTCTTATTATGAAATGATATCCATTTATTTTATATGAATTATGTGATGATGGGATGATGTTTATGTAACCCATTTTATTCATTGAGTTATTATGAATGATGTATGTTTATTTTCTGGCACAAGTAAGAATGATTTCAATATGAGATGGGTGGGACCTATATCTCCCTCCAATGCATTGGGTAAAGATTTATATCTCATGAGATAGAAATGGCTGGAATGGTAAGTTAATCTGGTTCAGTAATACAGCACTGGAACGAGGAGTGAACTCGATTCAGAAAGGGACTTTGTCCACTAAGATGGTCTTGGCAGCAATTCCTTGGCTACTATGGAAATCATTACATGTGCTTAATGGATTCCACAATTACATGTTTTATTCCCATGCTATTTTATCATGCTTAATGTTTCTTTTATGATCTATGCCTTACGTACTTTTATGTTTTATGTCATTGCTCATGCTTTTGATGTTTAAACATTATGTTCATGTTTTTAAGTTCAAATGTATATAGTATGTTTTATTTTATCCATTCTTACCCTTACTGAGCATTTGAGGTCAATCTTTTTATGTTTTCTTTTCCCCCAGGATTAAAATAATGGTTTTAGTTAAGGAAACAAAAAGTGGAAGATCTTTATGGGAGATGTTGAAGATCTTTAACCACGATTAGAAGATTACGTTCCATGTTTTCAAAGACACTAAACTATTACGGTCCTTGTGTGTCTGTTTTTGTTATGTATTAAGTATTCCGAAAAAGTAATGTAATGTCCATGTACGTCAACCTTCGGGTCTCTACAATTATGATGTCTAAATGTTTCAGGATGAGATATATTTCTTTTTCACTATACTCTTTATCAAGAGACTCAAGAAGTGGAGTTTCTGTCCCCAATAATTTCTATTCATGTCATAATATAATGCATAAGCCTCTATTCCATTCTTAGAAATTCATGTGAGTGAGAAGGTTATAATTCTATAGTATATATTTTGGTGATATGGTCAAAGTTATGTGGTTTTATATTTTTTAAAAAGTAAGAGATGATCATTAGTAATTCTTGATTACCAAAATACATTAACAAATTTATATTTTATTAATATCCCACAATTTGTTTTGAAATATCATGTCCCTCACCATTAGCTTCGGAATACTATATTTTATGGATATTTTAGTAGAAAGGGCCCATATTCTCCTTCTCATGACCTAGAAATGGGTCTAAAAAGTTAATTTGATGGTTTTAGGTAGGTATAACTTGCCAACTACATTAACTAATAGTTCCTTTATTTGTTGAGTGAAATACTCAATCTTGAAATATTAGACAAGGATTTCCTCAACCCTTGCCTCTAAAATAAAAAAATTCCTACTTGGGAAGCAAATACTAGATGTGGACCAAGTTAAGATAACCCAAAACGTGAAGGTAAAATTTCCCTGATAATTGAAATCACCATAACTTGGGCCAGTTAAAGAATTTTAAACTATGGGTTTGATTATAGCTTATGTAATGTAAGGTTATATCGACTTAATATTTTAGTTGATGGATTTTTATCGTTAAGCATGAAATTCCATTTTTATCTTATCACATTACCAATATATATTATGTGGATTTTATTTAAGTGATTAACCATGTATGATAAAATTTACAAAATAATCTAGATTTATTTTATTCCATATAGAATGTATGTCCATTCATTTATTAATTAATCACATAACAAGAACATAGATTAAATAATCTACTATGAAACAGATAGAAATAAAATATATGTTGCATGATCATGATATTCTTTAATGTCTTTTTTATCTAGATGATGATAAACTAACCCTCAGCTATTGGGGAAAACACATAGAACCACATCTTGGTTCATATTGCAACATTCCACCTCAACTCTTATGGATCTCAATGATTGGTTTTTCCTTGACTCTAGAATTAAGACTCTCACAAAATAGATCGAGTACCTTGGTAACCCAATAACTAAACCAACCCTAACACATCCAAAAGGGCTTTCTCAATCCCTATTGGTTAGAGACTAGCACATGGAATCAAACAAAATGAATGTGGAAACAGTTTTTCCACTAATAGTGTGGAAGTAAAAGAAACAAGGAAATATGCGTATCAAAATAAACTCCACTTGGATTAAAGTACCAGAACTGAAATTGGAAATAAAACCCAAATTACCACAAAAAAAGTACCAAATTAGGGAAAACATTCCACATCCCTAAGGACACAACTCAACAAGTCCACGGTTTAATAGCTGAATCCACATCCAAGAGATCCTTTTTCCCCTGCTCGAACCTAGAAGGAGATAATCTACAAATAAATGAAGGCACTAGTAGAGTGTGAGCCAAATCCCAGTAGGATTTCAAAAAATATTCCAAAATAGATTCCAATATCAAAATTAACCAAGAAAGTGATTTAAATTTTAAAATAATAGGTTTGTTATTTCAAAATCATAATTATACAAATCATAAATTACAGTTAAAAAGATAGAAATACTTTATTGATTCATGCTTCACATTTCAACTGATGGAAATACACTTTTTACCAAAAGATTTAACATACTATTGATGGAACATTCCTAAAACAATGTTATTTTATAAAAATGGCTTAACTAAACACTTTTATGCAAAACAGTTCATACAATGATAAGTCATGTAAAATAATTTACAATAATGGCATATATTCATTTGAAATACATTCCAATTAAAATAAGAGATCAACATGGTCATATTCCTAATTAGGTATGATAGTTCTAAGATATATTGACCGAACACTATGAAATGAAAAGTATGTACAAACACCCATTTGGTCCAAAGGAAAAGGGGACTCATCACCATCTCCTAAGGGGTGTGATGTGATGATATGATGTTTTAAAGAGTTGTAAGTCATAATGTGTTTCCCAAAATAACTCACTAATTAGATAAGGCATGTATGTTTTCTAATAAAAGATAAACGATGGGGGATTTATTTTAGGACTGCTTAAAATTCAATTAATCCCCATTCATCATTTCAAATATTCAAATTTTCCAATTAAAACCCGTAATGGGATTTAAATAAAAAAACACCTTTTAACCAAGATAAAACCCTAAGGTTTATATCAAACCAATTTTAAGACATTTTTCATAAATAATTATTTGGGACCATGTCCTTAAATTTCACAATCTGCTTTCTCAAATTAAATTCAACAATTTAATTTTTAATCAATTACCATCAATTTCATAGCAAACCCTCAATTCACTGAAAATGGGGTTGTCACTAATTTCAATCAAAACAATCCCACAATTAAACATCAAAATTTAATTGAAAAATTTTCATTAAATCCTAAATTTAAATTAAACAAGTTAAATTCTATAAATTTTTATAAACACAAACCAATTTAATTGAATTGAGGGTTTTCAAATTTCATTCCAAAACGAATTTACAAAAACCATAATTAAATGAAATGGTGTTTTTAATAAAATCATTTAATGAAATTTAATAAAAATCATGAAATTAAATTTAGTTCATCAATTAAATTTAAAATAGTAATTTAGGTTCAAGTTAAATTGGGTATCATATGGAACCACCTACCTCTGTATCAACGGATATCGAATCCCAACGTCGTTAACGAAAAACTCCGATAGAGAACAACAAAAATGAGTATCTTTGAATTAAACAAATATTAAGATACAAAATAGTGGGTGTTTTATTAAATAATAAATATAGAGATTCTTGGAACCCTAGGGAGAAGAATATAGATTGTGGGAGAAAGATATCAGGATGAAGAAACTAACCACAAGAAGATAGGAGGGTTTTCCTAAATCATCAAATATCTTTCAAGAGGAATCTAAGGGCACAAGGACACTTATTATGAGAATTAAGAAAGATATAAATCACTTTGGGTCTATTTAGGTCTTCTTGATACCTAATTGGTGGGTTTAATAAATTTTAATTAAAAAGAGATTATGGAAAAACATGTCTGCAAGGTTTCCTAAAAATATGTGCATAGTTTAGAAAAGTCATGTGCATACCATAAAATAGCGTTAAATGGGCCACATATTTCGCCTTCAGAGGGAACAAATTTTTTCAATCATTTCACAAGATGTGCATTACCCACTTTCCAAAATGCAACTTTTTTTTCTTGAGAGGGTGCATGATTTAGAAATTCATGTGCCAACCATGCGCCAACCATGCACTTTCCCAAAAACTTCCAAAAAAATTTTAAATTCCACCTAAAGCAACCTTAAATAAAAACATACCAAATTCTGATAAAAAGGGGTTTTAGGAATACCTGGAAACAATAACATGATGTTACAACCTCCCCATTGTAGAAATATTTAGCCTCTAAAAAGCCTTTGAAAAAGATTCCATGTCAAAAAGATGGGGCAATTGTTCTCTCATCAGTTCCTCCATCTCCCATGTCTCATGAGAATCAGAACCATGCAAACATATCACATGAACCAAAGGTATCTTCCTCCCTTGAAGTACCTTGGTTTCAAAATCAACTTTCCAAACTAGTTGTTCAGTTACGGATAAATCAGGTTTGACTTCAAGATCACTCCAGCTCAGAAAATGAGATAGACCAGATAGATAATTTCTTAGGAGAGATACATGAAACATGATATGTATCTATGTCAAATATGGTGGAAATTCTAAATGGTATGGAACTTTCCAAACCTACTCAATAACATCTAAAGGTATCATTAAACGAGGAGCATGTTTCCCTTATCTCCCAAGTCGTCGATGAGACAACTGTGGTGAAATGTTCAAGAACACTTGGTAACCAACATAGAATTCCAAAGGTCCATGGTGATGATGAGAATAAAACTTATATTGGTTATGGGACATCAAAATCATTTGATGAATCAACATAATATTTTATGTCATCTCTTGGGCCATGTTTGGTCCAACCAAGGAACATTCACCAACCACTAACCAAAAAAATGGAGATCTACAAGGGTGGAAATAAATTGAATCAAATGGATCCATTATGAACATGGACTGGTAACAATTGTTACATGTAAACTCAACCATCCCCAAATGATCATCCCAAGCTCCACCAAATTTGAGAACACCAGTGTGAAGCATATCCTCCTAAATCTGTATAGATCTTTTTGTATGGACATCTAACTACAGATGGTACACAATACTCAAATGGGTGTGAGATTACAATTCCTCCTAAAGGCCTGTCCAAAAACAAGAATTGAACCAAGGATCCATACTATATACTATAACAGATGGAACATTTTGAAAATGAACTATCTATTTCACATAGATATTTCCCAACTCCTCAACTTTGGCTGTATCAAAAATGAGGAAAAATTGATCCAATTTTGTTAGCCTATCGATCACAAACCATATCAAATTCTTCTTTATTTATGTATGAGGAAACCCAACCAAAAATACCATAGAGATCTCACCCCACTTTCAAATAGGGACTGGAAGTGGATGACGAAAACCCGAAGGATTCTAGTGATCAACCATCACTTGATGGAATGTATAACAATGAGAAACAAACTCAGAAATGCCTTGTATCATACCTAGATACCTGAACTACCATCTCTTGTCATATAACATATTTATGGTTCCTTGGTGCACTTCCCACTCAGAACTATGGAAATACCCTATCATATCTTTCCTTACCAAACATGGTACCAGAAAATGATCTTAAATCATAAAATTACCTATTTAGAGAATGGACAATTAGGAATAGTCTCCCCAACATTAAGAGGGTATCTAATACAATGTAAATAATCAACAATACAATGATCCTAAAGAATCAATTCAAGAAGAGAGGATGTAAATTGAACACTGGCCAAGGAAACCTTGACCCTTGGTTTATGGACTCCAATATGAAACTTTGTGAAAAGAGACATCATGTCGCACTCTTAGGATGATTCTTTCACTACCTAGGTCTAAAGTTTCATAGTAAATGAATCTATAACAACACTACCTTTCCCTAGAGTATAGGTGATGTTGAAATCAAAATATTTTATGTATTCTACCCAGAGCCTCTGGAAAATGTTTAATTCTTTTTTAGAAAAAATTAACTCAATATTGTGTGGTCAAAAAATATAGTAAACCTTTCTCAATAAAGATGATTAATCCAACTCTTAAGAACATGCATCAGAACAATGAGTTCATGGTCATAGGTCAGATAATTCTTCTGGTGTGGCCTAAGATGAGGAGATCCATAAGCAATGACATTATTTCCCTGCATAAAAACTCCACCCATTGTTGAACATGATGCAACATAGAAGACCACATAGCCCTGCCCGGTCTTCTGTACGAGTCAACACTAAATAATTAATTGAAATACATTTCATCTCAACAAATGAACTCTAACATTTTTCATTCCAATCAAACTTTACTCCCTTATGAGTTAGGGAATTCATCAGAGAATCCAACTTTGAGATGTCCTTAATGAATTTTCAATAATACCCAGTTATAACCAAGAAGCACTGAATCTCAAAAACATTATATTCTTTCTCCCATGTCATAACAACCTTCACCTTTTCAGGATCAACTAAAATACAATATTCATACACCACATGTACCAATAATTTCACTTCCTCAATCTAGAAATCACATTTTGAAATCTTGGTATAAAGTAGGTGATTTCTAATCAAGCTCATAACTATTCTCAAATGAGGCACATGGTCCTACTCAAAATTAGAGTCAAATATTATGTCATCCAAAATAGACTACCATGAAAGTATCAATATACTCCTGGAAAATCCTATTCATAAAAACTATGAAAATTTCAAGAGAATTGGTTAGAACAAAGGGCATTCCAAGGTACTCTTGATGGCCATACCTTCTTCAAAAAATAGTTTTTTAAATGTAAAATTATTTTATCCTCAACTTATGGTAACCAGAGTGAAGATAAATCTTTACGAACCGCTTCACCCCTTTTAACTAATAAAATATATCATCAATATGTGGTAAAAAATAATTTTTCTTTACCATCACTTGATTGAGCTTTCAGTAGTCAACACATAGGCACCATGAACCATCAGATTTCATAGGAAATAGAACCGAGACTTCTCAAGGTGAAAAACTCAGGCATATAAATTCTTTATCTAAAATACCATTCAACTGGAAATTCAACTCTTTCAATTCAGCTAGTTCCAAATAGTAAGAGTGATTTTGAACTGGTTGAATACCAGACATTAGGTTAATAGAAAACAAAACCTCCCTTAACAGTAGAAATCCAGAAAAGTTCAAAGGAAACACATTGGGAAACATGATGAAAACTAAAGGGAGATCACCACTCAAGTATTCCCACTCATAATCAAAGAAAAACACTGATCTCACATTCCCTAAATCTGGGTAAAAAGTTCATTCCCTACTCCACCTTGGGTAACATTCTCCTTGGAAGACATGGAACACAAAACTATGTGTAGTAAAGAAGATCCATAAAAATGAAAATCAATATGGGATTTACTGGAAACACACCAATCTATCCCAAAAATGAAATCAAGATATTTCATGTTGAGTATCATAAAATTCCAAGCATTCCTAACATCTGATAGAATGAATACATAGGCAGGACTACGGATACCCTACACTCTCTTTGTACTAAGGGGTATAATAATATCTGCTGATAAAGATAAGACCTACATAGTAATATTAAAATGATTAATAACACGAGTTAAAATAAAATAATGAGATTCATAAATATCAAATTGGAAAATAAATTGTGATGATTCTATAGTAATGTTACCTCTCACATTTATTGGACACGTATCCACTTCCTTTATAAAATCTTACACTACATGAAGATGATTTGTTCCATATGCCCATGGATGAACCCTTTTTTCACATGAATATTTTGATTAAGTCATTGTTTTTTAAGGTGTTAATGATCTTTTTACACTATGAAAAGTGGAATAGACATGGAAGAACCTCCTCAAGTGACATGATAATCCACATGTGACACAATTATTGGGTGCCTCAATGAAAAAACCTCTTTGAATGTTCTATATTGCAACAATGGTAACTAACTAAAGGACATATTCTAGGAGTTTCATGGATTTTATAATAACCCTATCATATATAAACACCATTAGATTCATCACACTTCCACTTTCCATTATAATAATGCATGTTTCTACTGATATAGAAAGTAACTCCCCATAACCCTAACCTACCAGCAAGGTCCATCTCGGCCATCAATGATCTATCTTGTACATTAGTATAATAAGTCATCATTAGAAAGAAAAATTTATAATTAATATCAATTCAAACTCAAAACTCAAACCTTCAATTATTCATCATCTCATTCAACACTATATCTGGAGTGAAATGAAAAAGATAAAAAAATAGTTTTCATACTCTTTCAAGGTCATGTCAGCCTGCTCAATTTTGAAGAAATCAGTGGAATTGGATAAATACATCGACTCTATATTGAACTATTTACTAAAAATAACATTAAAGTATTTACACTCTATGACCATATCTTCTTCGCAATCACAATCATGTCCTACCATATCCTTCTTATACCTTCTAGCACGATGGTGGCACACTTCACTTTGATTTCACCAGGTGTGTCCAAAAACCCAAAAAAACTATATTCTTCTAAACCATTGCTCAGACTCTTGATGATCATTTGAGCCCTTGAATGGTTCCGGATTTTGGAAATGGAACTCTTGAGAAAAAATCTTCATAAAATCCCTCTAAGGGTCCACAACTGGTGGTTGAACGGGAACTAGAGGTGGTACCTATCCCAGAGCATGGACATTACACACAATCACCTCAACTAGGTATGGGACTTCAAGAGGATTTTCATAAAGAGGTTTAAAAGTAGATTCCTCATGGATCTGATTTGAAAATATTCTCAGAGACATGATTCTAGACAAAAACAGGAGACAACATGGAATACATCATATTAACACTCAAATAAAGAAACATGGAAAAATAATACCAACAGATAGTACAACCATTATTTAGATTTCAATCTATCCAAATAAAAAAAAGGAAGATACTAGAACTAATATATAAGATGTATTTCCCTAACCACCTCTATAAAATTATGGTTCATTATAGTCAGAGATATCTAGGAACTGAATCAAAACTACCTCCTATGTCCCAACATGATTTCACAAATTCATACTTACTTCAGACGAAAGATTAAATTAGAGCTATGATACCACTTTTTCATCAACTAGGCTAGGTACCCTCGTAACCTGATAACTAAGCTGATCCTAACATAACCTGAAGGTTGTTCCTGATCCCAATGGGTCGTTGAATAGTACCTAACATCATACAAAATTAAAGTGGGAATGGTTTTTCCACTAACAATGCAGATGTTATAGAAATAAGATAGTATGCATATCAAAATAAACTCCACTGGGAGTAAAGTGCCACAAGTCAAATAGGCAACAAATCCCAATGTTCCACAACCAAATAACCAAAATGGGGAAAACATTCTAGGTCCCTAAAGACACGAATAACCAAGTACATGGATCAATAGATGGATCCTCCTCCAAGAGATATTTTTTCCTACACGAACCTGGAAGGAGATAATCTAAAAACACCTGAAGGAACAAGTAGGGTGTGAGCCAAATCCAATTAGGATTTCATCAAAGATTCCATAATATCTTCCAGTATCAAAATTAACCAACAAAGTCCTTTAAATTTTAAAACAATAGGTTTTTCATTTCCAAAGCGTAATTAAACATGTCATGATTTATAGTTCCAAATATGGAAATAATTTATCAATTCATGCTTCAGATTTCAAATTACAGAAATACACTTTTCACCAAAAGATTCAAAATAATATTGATGGAACATTTCTATAACAATGTCACTTTATAAAAATGGATTAGATAAACAAAATTATATAAAATAATTCATATGATAGGAAGGTGTGTAAAATATTTTACATTAATTCCATATATTTAATAGAAATACATTTCAATTTAAAAAGGGAAAAACATGTTCATATTAATAATTTGGTATGATAGTTCCAAATTATAGGGACCCAACACTATGAAATGATAAGTATGTACAAATTCCCCTTTGTCCTAAGGCAAATGGAACTCATCACCATCACCTAAGGGATGTTATGTGATGATATAATGTTTTAGAATGTTGTAAGTTCTAAAGTGACTCCAAAAAAACTCAATAACTACATAATAAATGAATGTTCTATAATAAAAAATAAATTATTGGTAATTTATTTTAAGACTGCTTAAAATACAATTACGTCCCATTCTCCATTTCAAATATACCAATTTTCTATTTCAAATCCATAATAGGATTTTAATCAAAAAAATACTTTTCACCAAGATAAAACCCAATGGTTTCTATCGAAACCATTTTAACCCTTTTTTCCTAAATATGGATTTGAGACCAACTCATGCAATTTCATAATCCATTTTCCAAAATCAAATTCATAAAATTATTAATAAACAAATTCCATCAATTTTATAACAACCACAAAATTCACAAGAATAGGGGTTATTCAGAACGTTCCCTCAAAACCCTTCCATAATTAAATTTAAAAAATTAATTGAAATTATTTGAATAAATCCATAATTTAATTTAAACAATTTAAATTCTACAAATTTTAAAAAACACGCCTCAATTCCATTGAATTGGGAGTTTTCCAATTTCATGCCAAACTAATTTAAAAAAACCCCGGTTCTATGAAATCATGATTTTAATCAAATAATTGAAATAAATTTAATAAAAATAATGAGATTACATTTATATTCTTTAATTTAAAATATAAATTTATGGTTATGATAAATTGGGCATCATATGGAACCACCTACCTCAGGATCAACAGATCTTGAATCACAAATTCGTATACAGAAAACTCCAATAGAAAACAAAAATAATGAGGATCTATGAATTATAACTAATTTTAGATTAAAAAACATTGAATATTAGATCCAAAAATCTAAATGGAGATTCATAAAACCCTAGGGAGAAGAAGAGATACCACATGAGAAAGAGATCGAGATGAGGAAACTCACTATGAGAATATCAGAGGGCATTCCTCAAGCTTCAAGTCACATTTGGGAGGGATCCGAGGGTGGGAGATCCAAGGATGGGAGGAATTTATTTGGGTTTAATTATGTCCGTAAAATACCTAAATAGGTGTCAACGAATTTTTAATTAAAAAATGTATTAATGAAAAACCCATTTGTACAGTTTCTTAGGAAGATTCACACAGTTTAGAAAAACCAAGTACAGACCATGAACCAACATTAAATGGGCCACATGGTTCTCCTTAAGATGGAATGTTGTTTTTTAAATTGTGTGCAAGATTTGGGGAGCCTACTATCCAAAATGAAACTTTCTAGCTGGAGAGGGTGTGATTTTTAGCAAGTCATTCTCCAAACATGCTTCGACTCTGCACTTTCCCAAAAACTTCCAAAAACATTAAAATTTCACCCAAAGCAACCCCAAATGAAACCCTAAAAAATAAATATCAAAATGTGGGATTTTGTAATACCTAAAAATAGAAATAGGATGTTACATGAATGACCTCATATCATTTAGGATCTTCATCCTTACATAATATTTTACTCACATATAGGCGAGGGGATCCAATGTATTTGGTAAGTGGGGTTTACACGAAATAAAATCATGAGAACACAATCCCTTACATACGATAGGTCTAGTGTGAGATCATGATCATCCACAAAGAATGAAATGAAATCACATTTTCAATATAGTTATAAATTACTTCGATTAATTATTTAATTAAGATAAAAGATCATGAAATAATCTAATTAATTTAATTTATCTTAATACCTTCTTAGAATCCTTAAAATTCCATCATCCATAATTTAAAAAAATTATTTTTATTTAATGTTAGTAAAGTAAAAAAGTATACTTGGAGTCAATGACTTGGTCTTATCCAAACTACATGACATAATCCTTATGGTTGTGAATTATCTTGATTTCAAACATACATTCCATGGTAGGTAATTACATGGAATGTACTATCAAATAATTGAAACACGAAACCCATGTTAATTACACTATATGTGATTATCTTGATGTGAGTATAGTACATTATATATAATAAACATACACAGCTTGTTGACTTAGAATTTAACATGGAAACTAATTTAATATATAATTAATAATCATCTGAAATTGTGCGTAATGTAAAATAAATGACACACAAAGAACACGAAAATATGTTAAATTATATAATTAATTATTTTTTGAGATAAAATAAGAAAATTTAATATAGTATACTAGAAAACATGTTTTGTTTCACACAGTGTGTGATCCCTCTTTCCTATGTCTGTAACACACACCTTGGAACTAGGCATGCTCAATTATTAGGGATGTGTATGAGGTAGACATAGTGTAATATTCCTACACAATTTTTAGCACTAAAGTTTCATGGTTTTTTAGTCCTTGTGTCATGTAAAAGATACATGATATGCTTGGATGAACATGTTCACCACTACAAGAACCTAAGGACTATATTTTGTGTATGTGAGTTACACCACATGTACTTCTTCAAAATTCATTGCTTCTAGTCTAGATATTGGTAGATCAAATTTTATTGAATGTAATTTGATATCATCATACCAAACTAATAATCATGTGAGTCACACACCAAATACATGGTTACATGGTGTATAGATGAGTACATGGAATGTAGTCTTGTGTTATTTGACCAGAATTATTGGCTTATCTAGATGTTATTTTGTGATGTTCCTTCATTTTAATTTAAACCTTTTATTGGTTATGTGATCAAGAACATATAAATAGAAGAGCATATGATTTACATATTCCAATAATGAATATATCTAAATTAAAATAAATTTAAAACACATACCATTCTATCAAAGATTAATAAATATATATAAATTAACTGTGCGACCACTCTAACATCACTTATAGACTTTGGGTGCAGTGGAAACATATTTTTGAGCCTGGATAACTGGGATTTCTATCATAATCATCGATTAATCTATGATTTACACAATGAAAATGTAATTATCAATGGAATTCAAGGATTAATTGAAATGAACCCCATTACTAGAATATGAGGACCATCACATGTAATTTACAATTAATTTATAAGAAGATCTAAAAGTACCTATACATGTAATTCATTACTAATTAATGATTTGGTTAACTCAATCTCATCATAACACTGTTGCGTTTTAGTATAGAATGGTAGAATACCTTTAGTGGTGATCTACACATGCACCATAATCTCTCAACTTCATCATATAATACATAGTTTCTAGAACAGTCGACCCTAATCTCTTGAGGTGTTCATGGTTGATTGTAGTATAATTCTATTTGAGGATGAATAATTGTTGGTGTTCTCTTGATGGCTTGATAGAGGAGGAAAGTGAACACCCTAGATCTCTAGAACTTTATCAATGATTTGAGAGAGTTTCCCTCTATCTGTTGTACAAATCAAATCTCACTTATTAAAGAGATATAAATATATCTATATTAAAGAAGGATTAGGGTTTTATATTTAAATATAATTCCTTTTAAAAATTCGTTAATTCTTATTGAACCCCATGACTTAATAATACTATAACTATTTTTCACTTGACAAGTGCATAACCAAAGAATAAATAAATATCATTTATATCATTTCAAATTGGACTATTAAACATGGCCCACTTATCCTCCTCAGCATTTACCAAATCATGAATAATGATTATTTATTTAATAAATATATATGACTTCATTATTCATTTATAAATATAATAAATATTATATTTTCAAAAGCATGAAAATAAATATTTATTATTATAATTTAATCTACTTATTCTTTGAAAAACTTTTGATTAAATCTTAGTGATCAACCAAACATGAATAAATATTAATCCTCAAAACATGAATAATATTTATTCTAACTTGTTATGTTTAATTTTGGATTTAACTGAGAATCCCAATACACTTTGTGTGTGGCCCTCAAGGCCTTTTTATCTATAGAAATAGGAAGAGAAGCATAAAGTACAAGGTTAGCCTACAAAGAAACCATATAGAAAGAAGTTAATGTTACAACAACATAAAACCTTCCATGAATTATTACTTTGTAATATAATCCCTTTATTATGATATATGAAATCAATATGGTTTCATACTGGTGTCATCAATCAATGTTCTTGACGTATCTCCCTTTGAATTTCTGGAAATGAAGATTCCCATAAAAAACCATGGCCATGGATTTATCTAGGTAATTCCCTACCAATTAAAGTACCTATTATATAAATTTGTTTCAAGGGATAGAATGAATAAATATTTTATTTCAATATTCATTAATAATGTATCACTCATGACAAACCCAACATATCATACATCTAAAAAACTATTTTTCATCACGAATTTCATCAATACATCAATATATGTGACTTGTGATATTTATTAATGGTAATATTAAATTCTAAGGATCTATATAGATGTATGAATATATGAACATAAAATGGCACATAGAAATGTAGATTTCAACTGGCAGGTCTCATTCTCATAATCTCATTCTCTTGAAATTACCAAGGTTGTACACAAAGAGAGAGTGTATCAAAGACCTATAAGTCTCCGCCCCTGATATCATACATCATTGGTGTCCCATAAAATTACCTTATCCAACTATAGAACATATATATTCAAGAATACTATTGAGTAACCTTTGGGTTCTCATCATAGCTGGGAATTTCTATGGACTTTCAATAAGAATTTTTTTTAGGATATTATCATATACTATTCCATGCATAGGAACAATCATGATGTGATAAGAAACATCATTAATATTCAAAACAATGAATTCATGTAATCATCAAGTAAATATAAGTTGGTTATAGAGAACCAAATCCAATGGCGATGGCCATTACAACATGGCCCTTTCTCTAGTTTATAGGATATCTCCATTGAGCGCAGTGCATATTCTAGACTTGATTTTGACCAAACACCACTATAGCATGGCCAACTCCAATACACTATTGCCCTTGATTTTATGGGATCCCATTTTGGCATATCCCTTTGTGTTTTTCCATAATAGTTGTTTTTTCATAATTACTATAAATATCTAAGGACCCTTGAATCCACCATTTTCTCCAATATTACTCTCAAATTTTGGATCACTCTAGGGCCTCTATAAGATATCTTACGTCCCTCAAACTCTTAGCTTCATCCTCAATGATAGAGGATCAAATATTAGAAATTCTGGGTGAGTTTTCCTCATGATATACTCAGTTTTTCTCCCTTCTTTTTGGATAAATCACATATCTTTTCCTATTTAACCATCCCATTAATGAATCCTCTTATATAATCAATTTTTGGTGATTTGATATTGGTTATCAAAATCCTTGGTGACATAGATTGATATGATGGTGCATAAAAAATATTTAGGAATCATCTATTGTAAAATATTGATGTGGACATCAATGCACTTAAGGTAGAAAGTCCATACCATCTTAGGACTTCATAGGTACTTTTTTCCCATGATTGGTTGTGGTTATGTTTCTTATCTTGATACTATTTCAGGATATATTATATTGGAATGTGTGGGTAGCCCATGAGACCTTTGTTTGGGATGTCACGTTATTACATTCTATATCATTATTACTTGTTTGATATTTCATAGCCCATAGAATATTTTTTAGATATGTTATTTCGTACTATGTTATTCCTTATATGTGGTTTTTTCATAGCTGTTGGAATCTTTGTTCAATGTTCTGGTTGACAGGTGGCCCTGATAAAATTAGATGACTCCTTAGAGGGGAGGATGACATTTCTCATTGGCGATGAATATACATAGGTTGGTAATATCCTTAGCATTACATATCCTATGGGAATTTCACATCACATTTGGAAGAGTGAACATATATGATGGTATGATAAACTGATGGTGAACATCATTTCAAATGAGATTGATTCCATTGTTTGGGCATGCCAATCAGGCATACCATCAGAGGTGTCGGGGTGGACATGATACATGGTAAGAATTTCCCTTAAATGAAACCATGGAGTTTTTACTTAAAAGAGGATATAGTTAATTTTCATTAACTATGTTATGTGATTTATTTCGTTTGATACTCTTATAGAATAGTGTCGAAGCAGGTATAGGCAAGGTTTGTGGTAGCTAGGCTAGTTCTCGTTCTCTTGGTGTATAATTAATTGTATTCTCATGTTCACATTTACCTTTACATAATGTTATAAGCATTTATATAAATGTGAACTTATGTTAAGGATGCATTTGTGGTGTCCTAATGGGATTATACTCACACCCTACACAAACATCTCGATGCATGTGAAGACTTCATGACTAGGGATCCCAAAAAGGGAAAGGACCCTATGATAGGTTGCTAAGGAGACTGAGATGGGATATGGACATAGTACCTATATGGACTCTAGATAGTTTTTATCATAATTTTATTTATCTATATATCATTTTCATTCATATTTTTATACTTTTTGACCTGCCACATTGGGGGTCTATTGAACAAATTAGTATTACTTTGAATTAAATATGTTATAATATTTATTCATGTTATTATTCTATTGTTATAATTATTGAGATTATGGTTATTTTATACCAACCTATGATTACCAAGTTTTTAGTATCCCAAGGTTACCATAGACCCTCACAACTAGTCGATATCCACTTGCATATGGGGACGCATGCCTGAGGTTATATAAACATTAGCTCAAAACCAGTGATTCATGTTAGGGTTTTACAAAATGTTATTAGAGGCATGAGGTTTCATTTATTTATTTTTTTGTTTATTTTAATAAGGAGATAGGCTATATAGAACTTGAGTAGGGGATTTTACATTTTCCCAACTAGCTCATGCGTAACAAACATTTGAGTTACCACTAATGAGATGGTTGTTATGGTTTATGAGAATTTGGTATGTTTATACTCCATGTGTAGTCATGTAAGTTCACAAGATATATCTATACTTAGAATGTCGTGTATGATATTTATTTAATTAAATTCATGGTTTTCTTCTAGATACTGAGTGATGTATTTTTATTCCATATTATAGTGATATATATATTGATAATACTTAGTTGAATGTGATCATGTTGTTATGTTTTGCATATGTATTATTATGATTAATGTGAATTTAAGGAGGAATAATCATGATATTTGGTTAAAAATTTGAGGGTTATACCTTTTTTGTAGGTATCACCTAAGATAGGTCTTCAAATTTAATTCTCCTTTGTGTACCTTATAACAAAATAAGTTGATATAGTAAATAAGTTGTTAAAAAATCTCTCAACATTAATTTGGAATTTTAGAAAAATAATACCATGCAGATTTCATATTGATCTCTATTAGGATGACATACCCATTCAACCATAGTCTATGTAGGAGGATACACCTGATCATGCTCCTGCACATGCTCTAGTGGATTAGATGGTGAACCCTTCCTAGACTAGTATAACAACCCTTCTTTTTATTACACATTAATACATTATTTAGTTAAATAAAATTACAATCAATAAAACCAAAAATATCAAGAAGTATAGTTTATTTGGGAATTGGGTATATTTCATTACAACTTTTCACATGAATTATATCATCTTAATTGAAAAATTCTTTAATACTCTCAAACTTAAAACTGTATTGGATAACCTGGGGAAAATAAACAGGAAAGGGGTGAGACGTAAAGCCTATTAAGGGAATAAAAATGGAATAACATGAAGATAATAATAAATGTTAGACAATGAAATCAATGAGTCATAAATGAAAATGAATAATACGGTGTGATATTGAATGATAATCATAACACAGTAAATGTGGAAACAACTTAAAACAATGCATCATTGGTCATGGATAAAGCACCAAGATTTCATGGTGGAAAAATTCCTATAAAGTAATCAGGTATAACCCTTTCCCAACATGATGTATCTTGATACTAAACATTACCCAATGCATTGGAGTACTATATAATTTGGAGCACACCTGTCACTTTCATTTCATTCTCATGCTTAAGAGTGCCGCATAGATCATTCAATATGGATTCATTCATTGTCATAACTTATTCCAAGATCAAAGAATGTGGAATAAATACATGTAAGTACCCAATAAATAGGTATTTGTGAATAAAATTTAGAACCCTTGATAGAAAATGGGTACGACATTCACTACAAAAATGATTTTTTCATAGAGAAACATGGTGAAAATTCTACAGCGTAATAGTGTCACCTAAAAAAATCAAAAAATGGGTTGATGGGAGCCAAACGGGTCTCTCATAATTTTGAAATTAAGTGGATAATAATGGAGACATGGAAGTACATGTACAAAATTTTAAAATGAAAAAAATTAAGGCATTAGATAATAAATAATCGTGAATAAAAGGGAATGGAAAGGTTGCTTATAAAATTTTGGCATGGTAACAGGTGTACTTGAGAGGTCTTAATGAGAGTGAAAGGGGTCTCTCAACACTTAGACATAATAAGGTAAGTATGGGGTATGTGATAAAACATACCACATATTTATTAATTGAAAATAAAAGGACATAATAGGATAAAAAAACATGGATAAAAATGAAAAAGGAAGGCACACTTACAAAATTTTGGCATGGTAATAGGTGTTCTTAGTAGGGCTTAATGAGGGAGAAAGGGGTATCTCATCATTTAGAAATAATAATGGCAGTATGGGGGAGGTGAAAAAACTTACCCCATATTTAGGAAATTAAAAATAAAAGGGCATAACATATATTATATTATTGAATAAAAGTGAGAAAGAGAGGACCCCAAACCACTTTGTACGGTTTTTATATTTTAAAAGTGGCTTGTTTTAGAAAAAGGGTTTTTTGAAATTATGAATGTGTTTTTATAAAGGGTTTTAATTATTTATAATGTGCATTATGTTGAGTCAATAAGGTTTTCCTTATGACTTTTCCATTCCCTCTTGTTTTGAAAATCACAAACACCTTATCTTTAAGGAAAATTTCTTTTATAAGGAAAATTGATTTTATAAGGAAAATCGCTTTTATAAGGAAATTTCTTTTATAAGGAAAATTATCCTTATCATATTTTCATTATCTATATCCATATATTTCTTAATTATAAGAATCAGTTTCATTTCTATATTCTTGGAATCGTTTAAAACTTTTATATGAAGCATTCTGTTTTAGGCTTTGAATTCTATATGAGAACTCTAATGAAGCTCCACTCCGAATTCTGGATACAAACTCTAATAAAATTCCACTAAGAATTCTGGATATGAACTCTAATGAAGTTCGACACCGAAATATAATGACGAATCCTGATTACAAATTCTCATTACGAATTATGATGATGAATTGTCATTCCGAATTCTCATTCCGAATTCACCTATTAAAAAGAATATGATCATCTTTGCTTTATACACTCCGAATTTATTTAGACACCGAACTTTCTTTTTGCTTACACTTTTATAATTTGTCTACTCTTTAATATTTTTTACACTCTGAATCATCACTCCGAACTTTTTAGTTAGACATAAAATGATGTCATACTTTCTGTTACACTTGTTTTGTTATAAAATGATGTCGTCTATTCCGTTATAAACTAACCGTTGGTTAAGTGACACGTGTAGAAGTCCCTCCTATTTTTAAAGAAAACACGACCGTTGGAAAGGAGGTCGATCGAGCCTATAAATAGGAGCTCATTTGAAATAGCTCGATACTGATCTTTGACTCATGTAATTACATGCTTGAAGTGATTTCTAGAGAGAGAGGCTCTTATTAACTCTCAAAGCTTCATGTGACTTCGAATGTTTGTGATTACATTCGAGGACTTCTGGGCATAGGATGATAGAGGTGCCGACTACCTTGAATTTCAAGGGCTTCCTTGCTGAGGAAGATAGAGGTTCCAACTACCTTGAAGTTGAGGGCTTGCGGGGATAGCAAGATAGAGATTCCGATCTTCGTATCGAGGGATTACCCTAGTTTGGGTAAGATAGACTTTCTTGAAAGTATAAATCAAGGGACCTTTATCCAAGGTTGTTGGATACCCTTCTCTTTGGGTTAAAAGACTTATATCTTGTTACATGTAGTTTTAATACTTGTTTGTTTCTGCTACATATTGTATTTTAAGTAAATTATAACTTTCTTATACTTCCTTACTTGTACTCTGTTTCATTTAGATTTTATATGATTTTAGGTAGAATCTCATATTGTAATCTTTAGTTAAGTTTCAGTTTCCGGATCCATATTTCCGGAACCTACTTTGGGAATCTCTTTCCAGTTTTAAGAAAGTACATAGAACATGAAGTTTATAACTTCATTCCTTATTCCAAGTTCTCAATTGGTGTTAGAGGTGTTGTGAATTTACTTAGTTTAACCTTGTTAAACTTATAACTTTCCTTATCTAAAGAAAACGTAGTTATTAGTAATCAACTTTAAAGGTTCCAAATGATTTTTTTAAAGTATACAATTCACCCCCCCTCTTGTATATTGAGCATCTACATCATTATTTCGATCCTACAATTGGTATCAGAGGAGGTCTCTTAAATACTTATACTCACGTATAAGTTTTTCTTGCTCATTTTCCATTATTCTTCGTACTTGCTTATAATGTTCTTTTTCATTCTGAACATTGTCCTTCCGAACTTTTTCATTACGAATTGTCATTCCGAACTTTGTTATTATGAACTTTTTCTACTAACAAGTTTGTGTGCCAAAGGTTATTTTAAGTATGGCAGGAGTCAATGTTGGTTCCATTGATAATCTAAATCCTACAAGACCACCGATCATTGATGGTAATGACTATGAATACTGGAGAGATCGAATGAAGTCTTTTGTTATCAACACTGGAGTGGATAATTTCGTTATGCTTACTGGTGATTATAAAATTTCTGATAAGGAAGTTAGAACATTCTCTAACTCGGAAAAGCAAGAGTATCAACTCAATTATAAGGTACGCAATACCTTACATTGTTCAGTGACTAGAAATATATATAGCCAAATTTCTTCTTGTGAAGTAGCTAATTGTATCTGGAAGACGTTAGAGGTTACACACTTTGGAACTTCTAAAGTGATTGAGACTAGGAGAGCTATGCTTAGAGCTGAATACCATGGCTTCAGTTTTCCTTATGGTGAACCAATTTTTAAAGTTCAACAGAGATTTATGACTATAGTCAATAGTTTACAGTCTATGGGAGAGAAAGGGTTAGATGATGAAGCCCTTGTAGATAAGATAATTGATATCATGCCCAATGAATGGGAATCCAAAAGAACTGCTATACATGAGAACAGGAAGGTCACTCAAATTTCTCTTGATGAGTTATTTGGAACTCTTCTCCAACATGAAACTAGAATGAAGAGAGTTGCTGACAACATCAAAAAGAAGAATGGGAATGGTGCTGTTTCTTTTACAAAAACATCAAATCAGATGAAAGCTAAGACTCCTAAGAGAGTAACTAGATCCAAGTCTAAGAAAATGGTTATCCAATCAGATTCTAGTGAAAGTGAAATCTCAGAAAATGATTTATCAAATCTGGCTCGAAGGATGAACAAGATAGCAGGTCAGAGAAATTTCCAATCCAAGTATAAGAAAAAGGAAAGTAATGATAGGAAAGATGGGGAAGTCACGTGTTATGAATTCAAGAGAACTGGACATATTAGACCAGATTGTCCTTTGCTCAAAAAGAATGAAAGGAAAGAAAGGAATTCAGACAGGAACAGAAAGAAGTATTATAAAGCCAAAGCTAAGAATGTTCTGAAAGAAAATGATACCTGGAGTGCCAGTGGTGGTGACTCTTCAGATGAATCTTATGATTATGGATCTTCAGGACAGAATAATCTTGGTCTTATAGCCAGAATACCTATTAACAATCAATTCTTTATGGCTAAGGTATGAAATGATGAATCATTGACCAATGTATCTTTAAATTCTAATGATAGTAAGTATTATAATAATTATGATTAATAATCCTCTTCTAATGAAGAAAATACTCCACCTACCTATGAAGAAGTTTCTAGGTTTGCTGAACTTCTTGAGATTGAGAACTCTAAACTCAATAAGAAACTTCATAAGGCAAACTCTAGGAATTCTATTCTTACGAAAGAAATATCAGATCTTTCCAAAGATCTTGATAAGAAAAATGCTGATTTTATAAGTATTTCTAAAAATCTTGAGGTAGTAAGTTCGGAGAAGAACAACCTTTCTAAAGAGTTAGAAAAAGTAATTTCTAAGAAAAATGTTTTTGAGCCTAGATCTAGTTCTAAATCTAATGATTTTGAAGATAAAAACATGGTTATAAAACTCAAGTCTGAATTTTTTTCCTTAAAGAAGTGTTTATCGAACTTTACCCCTGGTAAGGAAAATTTTGATAAAATGTATTCCCAAATATGAACTTTAAGAAATAAATCCGGATTTGGTTATACCCATGAAAAACCAATTTTTAGTAACAATTATTTTGTTCCTCAAAATGCCCCATTTTTTACCAAGTGTCAATGTGGTGGTCACTGGGCAAAGAATTGTTCCTTAAACAAAACCCAATATCTAGGATTTCACAAAGCTTATTTCTCTAAGAAGATGTGGGTACCTAAAATTTTGTTATCTGGAAATTCCGGATCCAAGAAAACCTGGATTCCGAAAGTCTAATTCTTTTCTTATTTTCAGAAAGATAGAGGAAGTACCAACAATAATACATGGTACATGGATAGTGGATGTTCCCAGAACATGACTGGTAACAAAATCTATTTTGAAAATATTATAAAAACGAAAGGAGGAAAGGTAACTTTTGGAGATAATGCTAAGGGAGAAATTGTTAGTATTGGTAATATTGTTCTTCTAGGAAAAACATTGATTTCAAATGTTTTATTTGTTAAGGGTCTTAAGAACAACCTCATTAGCATAATTCAGTTATGTGATGAAGGGTACCTTGTGAATTTTAGGAATGATAAGTGCTTAGTAGACAATTACAAGGAAGAATTTATTCTCTCAACCAATAGGCAAGAGAATATTTACACTTTGAACATAAAAGACCTATGGAGCCATGATCTACCTTTCCTAAGTGCAATGGAAGATCATTCTTGGCTATGGCATAGAAGACTAGAACATTGTAACCTTAGAAACTTATATAAACTCTCTAAGAAGAAACTAGTTGAGGATATACCGGAGCTTAGACTTGATTCTTCCAAAGTTTGTGATCCTTATCAAAATGGCAAGCAACATAAATCTAGTTTGAAATCTATTGGTGAAGTCTCAATGACTGATGCATTACAATTAGTGCACATGGATCTTTTCAGTCCAACAAAAACTGGAAGTATTGGAGGCAAATAATATGTGTTTGTTCTAGTCGATGATTACACTAGATTTAGTTGGGTCTATTTTCTAGCAAAGAAATCTAAAGCTTTTTCATATTTCAAAATTTTTAGAGCACATGTTAAAAATGAGAAAAATCTTCCATTGAAAACTATTCATAGTGATCATGGAGGAGAATTTCAAAATTCTGATTTTGAAACTTTTTGTAGTAGGAAAGGTATTACTCACAATTTTTCAGCACCTAGAACTCCTCAACAAAATGGTGTAGTTGAGAGAAGAAATAGAATTCTTCAAGAGATAACTAGAACCATGTTGAGTGAATATTATATAGCTAGACATTTCTGGGTTGAAGCTGTAAGTACTGCTTGTTATACTATAAATCAAGTTTTGATTAGACCTTTTCTTAATAAAACTCTTTATGAGTTATGGAATGGTAGAAAACTGAGACTATCCTACTTCAAGGTTTTTGGTTGAAAATTATTCATTCCGAATACTAAAGATAACATAAAAAAATTGCATTAAAATATGATGAAGGAATTTTCTTAGGTTATTCCACAACTTCTAAGGATTATAGAGTTTTTAATAAAAATACTTGTACTGTTGAAGAAACAGTGCATGTAAAATTTGATGAGTCTGATCCTTTTGTTTTTAAACTATCCCAACCTATATCTTCAGATGTGTTTTCAGAAACTGATTTTCAACCTTTGATAGAAGATCCTTCTAATAAGAAAAATGTTCAAGAAGATATTTCTAAAACATTTACCCCAGAAGATTTTCTAACCTATGTTGATGAACAGGTTTTACAAAACCAAAATCAGGTGTTTCTTAAGAATCATCCCAGTGATAGTATCATTGGGGATGTAAATCAACCTGTAAAGACCAGAAATTCCTTAAGAAATGAAATAGAACATCTAGAATTTCTTTCCCAATTAGAACCAAAAAGCACTGATGAAGCTTTAGGTGATGATAATTGGATCAAAGCTATGCAAGATGAACTAAATGAATTTGAAAAAAGAAAAGTCTGGATCTTGGTTGAAAGATCTAAGGAAACTTCTGTTAATGAAGTAAAATGGTTTTTGAGAAACAGATGTGATGAAAATGGAGTCATAGTAAGAAATAAAGCTAGACTTGTTGCTAAAGGCTATAATCAGCAAGAGGGAATAGACTATGAAGAAACCTATGCTACAGTAGCTAGACTTGAATCTATTCGTATTCTACTTGCCTTTGCAGAATTCTTTAATTTTAAACTTTTTCAAATGGATGTGAAATGTGCTTTTTATAACGGTTATGTTCAAGAGGAAGTTTTGTTGAACAACCACCTGGCTTTGAAGATACAAAACATCCTGATCATGTTTTTAGACTTACCAAAGCTCTGTATGGTCTTAAACAAGCCCCACGAGCCTGGTATGATAGACTCACTGGATGTTTGCTTCAAAATATCTATGTTAAGGGAAATGCAGATCCAATCATTTTTATAAATAAAGATAAGAAAAATGTTTTAATTGTTCAAATTTATTTTGATGACATCATATTTGGTTCAACTCAGCAACCTTTAACCGACTCTTTTGCAAGTCTAATGAAATATGAGTTTGAAATGAGTATGATGGGTGAGTTAACTTTTTTTCTTGGTTTTAAAATTTCTCAAAAACCAGAAAAAAACATATATAACCCAACATAAGTATATTAAAGATCTTCTCAAAAATTATGGTTATGACAACACTAAGAGTATAAGTACTCCCATTGGTACCTCAAACTCTTTAGATCTTGATGAAGTTGTGAAACCAGTAGATCAAACATCTTTTAGAGGTATGATAGGAAGTCTACTTTACTTAACATCTAGTCGACCAGACTTAATGTTTTCAGTGTGCTTTTGTGCAAGATATCAATCCAATCCTAAGGAATCTCACTTAAAGGCATTGAAAAGAATTTTTCGCTACCTAAAGGGAACCATGGATATAAGATTATTTTATACTTCTGGAAATGATATTGTTCTAAAAAGATTTTCTGATGCTGACTTTGGTGGATGTAGAATGGATAGAAAAAGTACATCTGGAACTTGTCATTTCTTAAGAGATTTTTTAGTTTCTTGGTCTTGCAAGAAGCAACATTCTCTAGCACTCTCCACTGCTGAAGCCGAATATGTAGCAGCTGGAATTTGTTGTGCTCAAGTGTTGTGGATGCAACACACACTCACAGACTATGGCTTCAGTTTTACTAAAACTGAAATTTTGTGTGATAACACAAGTTCCATTTCCCTATGTAAGAACCATGCACATCAATCTCATGCAAAACACATAGATATTAGGCATCACTTTCTTAAGGATCACACACTAAAAAGAGATATTATTTTTCAGTTTATCGGAACGCAAGATCAACTTGCTGATATTTTCACAAAATCTTTGTCTTCTGATAGATTTGAATACATTAAATAGAAGTTAGGAATGATAACCGTAAGGTAATCTTTCTTAATTAACTTTCTGTTGAAATAGTCTCCTTAGAGTAATAAACTCCTTTTCATAGGGGGGGTACATTTGTTTGTTAGTGTAACTAAATTTTTCGAAGTTAGTTTTTCAAACTTTTCAGAACTAAAATTTCCGAAATGGAAATTTTCGTATTGAAAACTTCCGGAATGGAAACTTTTGTACTGGTGTTTCCATAACAAGATTTTTATACTCAGACTTTCCTAACGAGATTTTCGTATTGAAAATATTGTAATGACATTCTCATACTGAAATCCTTATAATGATTTTTTTTTTAATATTCTTTTCGTACTGATTTTTCCGTACTGAGTTTGTTTTTCGTAGTGAGTTTTGTGAACTATATCTTTTGTTAGTAATGATTTTTCGTAGTTAATTTTTCTTCAAGAATAATATTACCCATTATGAATAATCCTCCTAAGACAATCCGAAAGGTATTATTTCCTTACTTATGTTTTCATAATCATATTTTACTGGCTGGTGTTTTCTTATAATTTTTTTTTTTCAGATTCTAGTTTTCTTAAATCCTTGTTTTAATAAAAATCTCAAAAGATCGGATTCAAGTTTTTTTGAGAATTGGTTTTCAACCGTCAAATCAGATAAAAGTTTTTTCAACCGTTAGATGGATTTGAAAGGCCAACAGTCAAATTATTTGCCTATTTAAAGGGGACCCCAAATGGTCATCCGACATCGGTTTTTCAAGCTCCAGTGTCTCGAAGCTCTGCCTCTCCATTTTAAAGTCGTTCCGATCTTCAGCAATCTCCATTCCGAACTTACCAGAAGCCTTCAGATCCGAATGTCTGTGGAAGTTGCTTCTGAAGACATGTCAACCTCTAAGCTGATTTCTCAGTGGTTAGTATATAGAGAACGGTTTTTTCATCCTTATTTCATCAACAATTATGATTATCTTATATCCAAGAACATAAAGCTTAACGGATGGGAAGATGTTGCTGTGTCTAAGCCTGGGAATCAAGATGAAGTATATTTGGAGTTTCTTTTAGAGTTCTATGAGACAGTTTCCTTCTTTAAGGAAGACGATAGGGAGAAATTGTCGTTTAAGTCTTATGGAAAGACTTATAATATTTCTTATGCCATGGCAGCCAGCTTGGTAGGGCTGACAAATGAAGGAGAAGCCGAGTTCATCACTCATGTTTTTTCGGATTCAAAGGGATTTTTCGACAAGGAAAAAGCTCTGAAGACTCTCGGACTTTCAGATGACAAGGCTCTGAAGATTTCTAGTCTCTCTATGAATTTTCTGAATCTAGAATTATGGGTACAAGGCTTTATCATACCGAGAAATGGTGACAATGACAGTTTGAAGAAGATCGAGATCTTTATTCTATATTTTTTGATTAATCTAAGGAAGTTTAATCTGATGAGACACATTATTATTACCATTGAGAATGTTAAGAAAGGGAATATGAGAGCTCAGATCGTAATGTATCCAGCAATAATCTCAAAGTAAATAGTTCGGTGCCTTGTGTCTTTCAAGGAAGATTGCAAGTCTAAGCCAAGAGTTTGCAAAATTATGTTGGTGGGTGATGATACCCTTAAAAGGATGAACGTTGCTTTCGATAAGAAGACTGGTGAGTTCTTTGATTTTCCAGTTCAAGAGAAGCGGTTCCGAAAGTTGCTGAACCTGAATATTCTAAGCCAGGAAAGAAGAGAAAGTTGAAAGAAGTTGAAGTTGAAGCAGAGAATCTTAAAACTAAGGAAGTTCATTCAACACCTCCAAAACCGAAGAAGAAGAAAGCTTACCCTGATGAGGTAGTTGCTAAGTGGAGGTAAGTCAAAGAGAAGAGAGTACAAGGGGAGCCTCAGTTTGGCTTGGACCCTACGGAGGCTATGTCCTTGAAGGAAAGGACAGAGGTTGAACTAGAAAAACAAGTGAAAGTAAAGAAGATTTAGAAGAAGATGTCTGAAGCTGAGGTAGTTCAGACTTTATTGATTTTTAATGAGATGGCCTCCGGAAACATTCCAGTTCTGAGATCTTTCTCTTTGAAATCTCTACCTGAGACTCTAGGTAGAAACTATGTTACTCCGGAGAAGGTAAAAGATAAGCATGTTGAGGAAGTTGAGCAGTTTGAGCAAGTGGAAGAGGAAGAAGCAGTTGATGAAGGTAGTGGTGAGACCAGAGATCTATTCAAGCAAGTAGAAGATTGTAAGGGGACACCTTCGGAACATTTGTCGCTCCGAACTTCAGAAGCTGATTCCTCTAAGATAGTCACTCCAGGGAAGGATGAGGAAAAAGAAGAACAAGAAGTAGCTTATCATGCAGAGGAAGAACATCTTCTACATGATATTTCTCAAATGGAGAATGTAGAGGATGGTTCTCAAAAAGATATTGATGATTAAGACAATGTTGTTCAAGTGTCTGATAGTGAACAAAAATCCCCAGAACAGGAATCCATTCTGAAAAAGGAAAAGGGAAAGAAACTTGTTGTCGATACCCCGAGCTCAGTGGCTGTATAGAAAAGGGAAGTCGGTAATTCTTCTATAAAGAAGGATGATCAATTTGAAGACGAAATTCTTCCAAGAAAAGTCTCGGATTCGGAGTCATCTTCGTTGGGGCATGACATTGTTGATCAGTCATTAAAGAAGTTGGTGGGTTCTATTCCGATCTTCTCATGTATTGATTCAAGATGCCAAATGCTCCAACATACTTTGAATCAGAAAACAGACTCTATATCCATGGTTATGGATAAATGTGTAGAGATGGAGGCTCAGTTCAAAAAAAAAATTTGTCGGTTATGATGCCCACAAAAGGTCTTGTAAGAAAATGAATAGTTGGTCGAGGAAAACTGTAGAAGAGATGAGGCTCTTGGATGATTTCCAAGATAATGTTAAAGATGCATTTGAGACAGAAGACAGGAAGCTAAATGATCTTACTTCTTCATTTGAACAAAAGTTGACAGCTGAGAAGAATTCCCGGGTTCAAGAAGACAGAGATATGAATGGGAAGCTAAATTTTGTTGCTCAAAACTGGAGGAATGAAAGGGATCGGTGGATTGAGGTTGAAGAGAAGTTGTTAAAGAAAGAAAAAAAAATTAAAGCTTAGGAAGAAAAGATTGAAGCTCATGAAGAAAATATTGAAGTTCAAAATGAAAGAATAGTTGTGTTAGAGAAGCAATCCGAAGAAGACCATAAAGACTTGAAAAAGATAAAGACTATTCTCAAGGGTCTCATGTTGAAGGAAAAAGATCCAAAATAGACAAATCCGATCTTTTGTTGTATCTTTACTTCCATTTTTTTGATTTTAAAACTTAATGAAAATCTTTCTTTCTCGTCTATTTTGTTGTTGTTACTAATTTTTCAGGTACTTTATTATATTTTCCATTCCCTCGAATTCTTTTTGAAAATCACAAAGGGGGGGGGAGGAAAAAGAACCCCAACAAAGGGGGAAAAGGAAAAAGAACCTTAACAAAGGAGGAGAAAGTAAAAGAACTCTAATAGAGTTTATCTAAGGGGAGTTTTTTCATTAAAGAAGACATTCTTATTCTTAATTAAATTCCATTCCGGAAATCTAGAATACGATCCTCAGAGTTTCAAAGCCTAAGGGGGAGTTAGTCGTATTCATCAACATCAATAAGCAAAGGGAGATAAGCCTTAATGTTTTTTTTCCTTAGTCTTTCATTTTCGTAAGGATGTTTGTGCTTTCCAAAAAGGGGGATATTGTTGAGTCAATAAGGTTTTCCTTATGACTTTTCTATTCCTTCTTGTTTTGAAAATCACAAACACCTTATCTTTAAGGAAAATTTCTTTTGTAAGGAAAATTGCTTTTATAAGGAAAATCACTTTTATAAGGAAAATCGCTTTTATAAGAAAAATTATCCTTATCATATTTTCATTATCTATATCCATATATTTCTTAAGTATAAGAATCCGTTTCATTTCTATATTCTTGGAATCATTTAAAAATTTGATATGAAGCATTCTGTTTTAGGCTCCGAATTCTGGATGAGAACTATAATGAAGCTCAACTCTGAATTCTGGATACGAACTCTAATAAAATTCCACTCCAAATTCTGGATACGAACTCTCATGAAGTTCAACACCGAAATCTAATGACGAATCCGGATTACAAATTCTCATTAAGAATTCTGATGATGAATTGTCATTCCGAATTCTCATTCCGAATTCACCAATTAAACAGAATCTGATCGTCTTTGCTTTAAACACTCTGAATTTATTTAGACCCCAAACGTTCATTTTGCATACACATTTTTAATTTTTCTACTATTTAATATTTTTTACACTCTGAATCTCCACTCCGAACATTTCAGTTAGACTTAAAACGATGTCGTACTTTCTGTTACACTTGTTTTGTTATAAAACGATGTCATCTATTCCATTATAAACTAACCGTTGGTTAAGTGACACATGTACAGGTCCCTCCGATTTTTAAGGAAAATATGACCGTTGGAAAGGAGTTCGACTGAGCCTATAAATATGAGCTCATTTGAAAGAGCTCGATACTGATCTTTGACTCATGTGATTACGTGCTTGAAGAGATTTCTAGAGAGAGAGGCTCTTATTAACTCTCAAAGCTTCGTGCGACTCCGAATGTTGGTGATTACATTCGAGGACTTCCAGAGATAGGAAGACAGAGGTGCCGACTACCTTGAAGATCGAGGGCTTCCTTGTTGAGGAAGACAAAGGTTCCAACTACCTTGAAGTTGAGGGCTTGCGGGGATAGAAAGACAGAGATTCTGATCTTTGTATCGAGGACTTACCCTGGTGTGGGTAAGAAAGACTTGCTTGAAAGTATAAATCAAGGGACCTTTATCCATGGTTGTTGGATACCCTTCTCTTTGGGTTAAAAGACTTATATCTTGTTACTTGTAGTTTTACTACATGTTTGTTTCCGCTGCATATTGTATTGTAAGGAAACTATAACTTTCTTATACATCCTTACCTGTACTCTGTTTCATTTAGATTCTATACGATTTAAGGTATAATCTCATATTGTAATCTTTAGTTAAGTTCCAATTTTCGGATCCATATTTTCAGAACCTACTTTTGGAATCTCGTTCCAGTTTTAAGGAAGTACATAGAACATGAAGTTTATAACTTCATTCCTTATTCCAAGTTCTCAATTGGTGTTAGAGGTGTTGTGAATTTTCTTAGTTTAACTTTGTTAAACATAGAAATTTCTTTATCTATGGAAAACATAGTTATTCGTAATCAACTTTAAAGGTTCCAAAGGAATTTTTTAAAGTATACAATTCACCCCCCCCCCTCTTGTATATTGATCATCTACATCATTATTTCGATCCTACATATTATTCATGATATTTTCCTTTTAAATAATAAGGGAACTATGGGGAGGTGATAAAACATACCCCAACATTAGTAATTGAAAATAAAAGTTGATAAAAAGATTATGAAACATGGATAAAAATGAGAAAGGAAAGAACCCTTGTGAAATTTTATCACGGTAATGAGTGTTCTTATGAGATATTAATGAGTGATAAAGGGCTATATCATAATTTATACATCATTAGGTAATTATGGGGGAAGTGTGAAAACATACCCAATCATTAATAATTTAAAAAAATAAAAGGGCATAACATAGCCGAGATTCTTGAATAAATGAGAGAAAGAGAGAATCCATTACCATAAGAGTATGACTCCAAAATCCTGCAAGGGAATTCTTGAGAGTTTATGGGAACCTTTGGGAGGATTATAGAGAGATAAGGGAAGAGTAATTTCATTATAAAACGCTTTTTAGTGAAGAAAAATGGGATCTTGGGTGGGTTTAGGTTGAAAAATATAGGAATCTCTTTAATATTTAGGTTTTGGACTCTACAAAATAAAATATTTCAAACCAAAAATATTTCCATGTTTTTTTCCCATGGTTTTTTTCCAATTAAGAGAGGTTTTAATTATTTTATTATGAAAATTTCCAAAAATATTAAAATAATTCCCTTTATTATGTAGAGGTGAGTCACACTTTTAACGAAATGAATTTAAAACTCTAAAATATATAAAATGTTTTGGTGGATTCATAACGGCTAAATAAAATTAAGCAAGTAAACTAAAAATCACATTATTTTAAATGGAAAAAATATATTTGTCCTAAGATATCCATATATTATTTATTACACCATTTTTGGGTTATTATGATGTTATAAAACACCTCGTATATTTTTACGGTATTTAATTTTTACCAAAAAATTTCACTATATCAGAATATTATGATAAATTTACAGTTGGATAATTTCCAAATAATGATTGAAAAAATAATATTCATCTTATATAAACAATTTTTTAAATATTAACTGTTCCACTTTTAAAAGAAGATTCGATATTTGTTGAAAAATGTGAGGTTTTTTACAATAACAGTTTTTTGAACCCTTATAAAAAGTACATTTCACATGATAAATATTATTTGACCATTTATAATTAATAAAACATATTTTTTAGTAAAATTTAATATAAATACTATTTATTTCAAATATCCATTAATTCATCAAAATAAATCTCTTAATTGAATTTGAATATTACTTGGAAATACAATTTCTATTTAATTGAATCGAAATAAACATAATTTTTAAAGTTATAATAAAAATAAAAAAATTAATTATTACATACAATATAAATATTAAATTACTAAGGTATTGATACATATCCCTTTATTGAACCAGCATAAACCCTAAGAGTAAGGTATGTGATGGTGATACTTTCATGGGGCTTTTCAATAAACATGGTTTCGGTCATGATCTCGATGAGCTTGAACATCTATCATTAACAATTTTTCTCATGCTTAATTTATTAGATTTAAATTGGATTTGGTCAAGGGAAAATACCAATGATATTATATCCCTCGAAACCTCTTATAAATTATCTTTATAGGGTACAATCCTACTGGATAAGGCCATCACTTCCTTTGTTTGTGTCAATTGAATTTGTTAAATTTCTATATTTATATTAATCATTTGATCAATGGATAATGGATATTTTAAAAACAGTAATATTATTAAAGTCATTTTAAATCCAAAGATATAATCAAAGGAGTTCATGTGTTTTCTATATCCATATTACGTAATAATAAATTTAATTAAATCACAAATGGAAACATCATTTATAACGGTTTGGTTCGTTACACAGAGAATATTGTATAGGACTATGGTCAACTATGCCCAATATTTTCAACTCCAACATCCACCCAAATTCAAGGGAACTAGTTTCCCTCATGATTTTTAGGACTGTATTGATATCAAAGAAGGAATATTTGACCTATTGAAGAATATTGGGGATATAAATGTGAAAATTTCAATATTTTTACTTCAGGGACCTAGTAGGAGGTTGTTGGGTATCATTGAATAGGCAGGCAGGCATGGGGGTCTTCCTTGGGAGGACTTCAAGGAGTTATTCTTTGAGAATTTCATTCTTTAAATGTCAAAGCTGGACTAAGTACAAGAGTTTATGGATCTCCAATAGGGGACAATGTCTATTTATGGTTACTCATGTTGTTTGATGAAGATGATACCCTTTTCCCGTATTTAGACTATGAAGGAAGCATAAAATCATAAAATATTATCTATAATCATTCTCCATGAACATAGATGATAGGTTAGGGGCTTTGACAAGATGATATAATCATAATAACTTTCCAAGGACCTGAATTTTTAGAATGGGCTATTGGAATATAGGATTTTAGGTTTTCATCCACTGTATAGTGCACTGATGATCATACTTCCTATTGTAGAAGTT
Organism: Viscum album; assembly: GCA_963277665.1. NCBI lineage: Eukaryota > Viridiplantae > Streptophyta > Magnoliopsida > Santalales > Viscaceae > Viscum > Viscum album. The sequence continues at coordinate 1,887,763,233 of OY728165.1, read as the reverse complement.
GGGGACTCTTATGGTAGTCGGAAGATGAATGATGGGGAAGAAAAATAAGGTTTTAAGCAAGTTTAACACAATAGGGCTTCTTCTACTCCCTATGTGGGAAGAGATTTGACTAAGTGATTCATTTGTAGACAAAAGGGTCATTTTAGTACATCATATATGAATCCTCATAAGAAAATTCATAAATGTTGAATAATGGCCTATATAAAGTAGATTTTTAATAAGGTTACACATCCAGATTTGAGGATAATAGGTCAGGGTTCAGTTAAGGGTCCTCAGCAGAAGACCCAGGCACCTTAGATATCAGTGGCTTAGGTGAGTCATACTCGAAAGATAGAAATGATTTTTTTTAAGGATGAGGTTCCAACCACCAATGGATAGGGACATTATATAGTTATTGGTATGGATTTGATTACCTTTATGTTATCTAATGATTTTTTTGATACAATATAACCCCTTTCTTTCATATTTTATCATGTTGTTGCTAGAATAGATTTACCAGTTACGTTATCTTCTATGTTACTATCTCTTGACACACCCTTGGGAAAGAATGTGTAACATCTTCAGTGTTTTCCATGATGTCTCATAGTAGTTTCTTTTAATTAAAATCTATGGTATTTTATTATCTTAGATGTGCATATCTTTGATGTGATCTTTGTTATGGACTAGATAACGAGTAATCGAGTGGATTCAAATTCTGTCTGAGATGGGTATCCTTTACTACACTGAAGGGATAGACGTTTTTGTTCAAAAATGATTTTTATCTTAAAGAAGGTAGGATGGGGCTAGACCTAAGTCAAATTGGAGAAATCACAGTGAAAACTATAGGCATGTCTCTTACAACATAATTAATGTTATTCCCATATATCTTCCCTCTAGTAGTGAATCAGTATTAGGTTGTTTTCCGAATGGCTTCTCATTTCTTCCCCTATATAGTGGAATTTAGTTTGAAGTCGATATTTTACTTGGGTTGAAACCAACACCAATTCCTTCTTATCATATGACACTAACCGATTTGATTGACTTGAAGGTTCAGTTAGAAGATTTCGTGGTGAAAGGGAATTATTAGACCAGGTACAACTCCTTGGGGAGATCCAATATTATTTGGCAATAAGGAATATGGTAATATGTGGATCTTTTTAGACTATATTATGCTAAATCAGGTGATTGTGAAGAGAATGTTCCCTTTACCTAGGATTGATGATCTGTTTGATCAGCTATAGGGGGACAAATAGTTCTCCAAGACTGATATTTGATAAATCTACCATTTTTTTGCAAGTAAGAGAATAAAATATTACCAAGATAATTTTTAGGAGTTGATAGAGACGGTATGAGTATATTTTAATTCCCTTTGGTTTGAAAAACTCTCTAGTGGTGTTCATGGCGATCATAAACCAGATTTTTCAACCATATCTTGACTCATTTTTCATTGTGTTTATGGAAAATATCTAGTTATATTCTAATTATTTAGAGAAGTATTTTAATGTCCCAAATCTATATTCCCAGAGTCAGTGCATTATTTTAATACATTATTATGATTACAAGGAATCAAGTCCCTAAAAACTGATCATTTTAGGAGTCTTGGAAAATATATTACAAACATGAACGTTACATTACACTTTCTAACAAAAAAAATAATCCTTTGAGAAAACCATTGTTCCCTTAGCTTAACCCTGCATCTCAAACATAAAACACTTCTTCGGATCCTGGGAAATTAAAACATAAGAAATGGGTGATCTCAGATGGTCAGTAAGGGTAAATAATTTAGCGGAAGATAACATAAACAACATGCATGGTGAATAATTGAAAACACATTCCTTTACAAATAATAAATATGAAAACTTTATGGAAGAAATATGAGCTAACTAAATAATGCCACAATGAAACGTAGTCATGGGTATTCTACAAGTCGAATAACCACATGAACCATCAATATTGTTTTCATAATGAAGGAATATATAATGCAAGACATTCTGAAACATTTTGTCAAGGCCGCGGCCAAGATGTCTAAAAATGATTAAGGCCTCGGCCAAAACCATATATCAAATTGGGAAAGGACTCAGCCAATTCCACATCTAATTGTCTCATGAGACCTACCGATGCATCGAGGATATATAGTGGGTTCCACTCATCACATACTATGTCCAATACATTCCCCTTATGAAAAGGTTGAAACATAACATAAACATTTGTATTTGAACTATCACACGAAATGTCAATACTTTAACCATAAACCATGAATGGTATAAAAATAACACATCCACAATAAAACATATCACAAAAACTTCAATAAAATATGGAATATTTGTATCATAATAAATCAACGTTAACAAGTTTAAAATCTATCAAAGGATGTTGACATAGATGAAAATGATTGGAAAAAATCTTTTAGAGAAATATACCTTTTTAATGAAAACATTTAAAAGTCACACAATTTAGAAAGGAAGAAATTTAAAGACATTTTTGAATCAAAGTGACTCATACCACTTTGAAACTTTTTAATTTAATTAACATTTTAATAATATTCATGTCCATATAAATAAATCCTTAAAAACCCATTTTGAAAACATAGACATTAATGAGAATGATTTAGAATAATAAATATTTATAAAATTTAAAATGATGTTTAATAAAAGAGTCCCTTAATATAATCCCATTAATAACTCTTTTATTAAACATGGAAATGGATAATAAATATGTCCCATTAAAAACTTACCCATAAACAATCTTGAATAATAATGAGATTAATGAATTAACCATTACCTTGAACTTTCCTTTGGTCGAGGGTATGTTTACCCTTTTTTATAGTGACCATATTATGTTATTAAATTATTCCAAAACCATATTCATATTTATTATATCATACATGATTAATTTATGACTCTATACTGCCCATTTAATAATGATTTCCATGTTAAATTAACATTTTGGGTAATAATCGCTTTCTTTATCATATGTGTTTTAACATGTTTTTCTTGATCATATCATTTACATCATGATGTAAATGATTCTAGAATATAAAACTTGATTTATATATAATATATATTTAGAATATAAATATTTATAATAGATGTATATATGAAATGGAAGGCACTGTTTATGGAGATGGTAGGTTGTACGTACGCATAAACGTTGTTTCCATTTTCACATCATATTGAACAGATGTTAGTGAATAAGATATATGTATGTAAATAAATACATACATGAATACATATATATATATATATATGCAGTAGCATTATTATTTAATATATTATATACTTATTAATAATGTATATTTTTTACAATCATCGTTGAATGGATTTAGTGTTCCCGGCGCAGGGATCCCACCACCTCCCATGACTGTTTAGCACCCTTCATCCACCAAATCAAGTGTGTGTGGTGCATGATGTCACCTGTGGAAGTGATCCCACGACCTCCTCTTCCTGGTTCGGTGTCCATTTTCATCCAGTTCTGGTCTAAGTTGTGCTTTGTGCTGCAGGTCCCCCTCTATCCAGATCTGTTCATATCTGATGTGTTCATTCTTCTACTTCGACACTGGGTCGGTTCTTCTGATGCACAGGGTCATCACCTAGGGTTTAAAAGGGAAGCCACGTTGCGAGACGCACACCTGCGCTTTCATGGATGACAGCGGTTCAACTTGGGACCAGATTGTAGCTACTACGGTGTCGAGGGGTTCTGCAACCCCCTCTTCAGATATGGTGTGTTTGTTCACTTTCTCTTCGACACTCGGTTGGATATTCTGATGTGAAAGATCGTTTCCTAGGGTTTACGTGGGAATCCACAATGCGGGACATATGCAGGCACTTGCATGGACACCAGCCATCCATCTTGGGACCAATTTGTTGCTGCGGCAGATGTTGTGGAGTTTTGCACCGGGATGGTTCTATATTTCTTTAGTTCCCTCTGCCATTGCATCATGCTCCATTGCGCATGAACCCAAATTGTATGGGTTCATTGGATTCAATGATTCTTTGGATTGTGCAGGTGTTCATGGTTATGTTTGAACTTTTAGAGTTCTCTTTTGTTTTTTCTACATGTTGATGTGTTTTGGGAGGATTTGGTTGTTGATTGGTTTCTCTTTTGGGTGGGTCTAGATTTGGAAGTGGTTCCAAATCCCACCCAACTATGGTTCTCCTTGATTGTTCGGTTCACACTAACCCATAAAGTGTCTTATTTTAAAAATCAAAAAAAAAGATGATTCAGTCCGAAGTGGAAGAAGAGAAGAACTTGAAAGAGAGGTGATGAAATATTTTCCTCTTCTTCAGGTACTTCTTTTTGATTTTATCAAAAGGGCTCCATATATTAGCTTTATGGCCAAATTAAGGCCTCTATAATGAAGGTATGATAGTTGAGAGGACATTTGGTTAGGTTTTGGCTGGTCTAAATGGATTTTATGTTGTAAATTTGAGAGAAGTTGGAGTGCCCTTTTATAAGAGGGGCGAGGGGAACTTATGAAAAGATTGAAATATTATTTTATAATAAAATAATATTCGGTTTATAATGGATCCAAATTGATTTATTCAGAGGATAAAGTGTGTATGGGTATAAATCCTCTCAAACAATAGGTTTTAAACAATTTTAGGTTACCTTTTTAACCTTATCTTTTAGATTTAACTCAAAGTTAAATAATTTAACTTTTACCGTGACTTCTTATATTCTTACACTATATGGTTAATAAACATACTATAAAGATCCCAGAGAAACTCAAGTGTTTAACTAATGACATATATAATATTATTTAAGCCCTTTTTCTAAACCATATATTTTTAGGAATATTATATCAACCAATAATATAGTATTTGTTTTAAAAAATAAATTTATGTCAATTTTGACACTATTTGGTATTTTCTTTTTTTGAAAGTCATAAAAACCATATCACTTCGAAAAAAATTTATATAATCAACCATAACATGTCATATTAATGTAGAAAATTAGTTTAATTCAATTAAAGTCTCAAATTACATTTATTTGGATATTTATAATATCAATTATTTTAATCTTTCATTAATAAGGTAATTACTGCATCATCATTGTGTCATAAATAAATTAAATTATATAATTTCTAAAAATTATAAATAAAATACAATTATGTAGGAAATATTTTTATCTTTCTAATTATTATTTATAGTTGAATTTATCTTATGTATATCAAAATATTATTATGTTTCAGATATGAAAACATGAATTTAAAACTTATAACTCTTCTTTAAATTAAATAATAATTAATGTCCTAGTCTAATCCAAGTGGACCTAAAGGGTCATATTTAATTACTCATGTTGTTTTTGGTAGAATTAAACTTCTTCAATAGAATTAGGACATGTTTTAGGGTAATAATGATATCATTTTTACATTTAGTTACCCTATTTACATTTAACTGTGGTAAATAAAACTCAAAGTTACAATTTACCAAAACTTATTTTTATCTTATTGAACCACATTTTACTTACTGATATCATCCACGTATCTCGAATTTTTGAAATTCAATTCATAGAATCAGTTAAATTAGTTTTTATGCAAATTTGAAAATGCTCTTAGGAGATGGGTAAAAGACGGTAAAAAGTTCAATAAAATTTTTATATATCTAAACTAATAATAAAATGACTCCAATGAATTAAATTGAACATATATAAATATTATGTATCTATTTTGACCAAAAATAAATTTAAATAAAATAAATAATTATTTAAATAAAATGTTAGTTTTAAACAATAACTCAGTGTTTTTCACTATTCATCAAAAATTGAATGTTTTCAAAAAAATACCAAAAAATAACCCTATGAAAATTTTGATATTCCAATTTTAAAAATGAACTTTATTTAACCAAATTAAATACATTAAATTTTTATTTATTAAATTGAAATTAATTCCGGTTGTCAAAACCAAAAGATGGGATTTTTTAAAAGTAAAAACTATCAAAAGATTGAAATGTGTTTATGAAAATTTAAAATGTGAAATTACTTATAATGAACAAAATTGTATTAAATGAAAAAATATAATCTAATTATACTTCTAAACCATTCAAATGTATAATTTAACACTATAAATGTATTTGATTAAAAAAGTTGGTATTAGTTAAAATTTAGTAATTTTCACTGTTCACACAAAAAAGAAAGTTATCAGAAAAACATAAAAATTTATTAAAACTAAATTTTTATGTCCCGATTCTAAATATGATGTTTATTTTTTCAAATTTAATATATAAAAGTGTCAAATATTGGATTTGAAAAGGGTTTTCCATTAAAAGGTGGTAAAATTTCTTTTATGGAAAAATACTTCTTTTATCTAAAAAATTGAACATGTTCTTATATTATGTCTAAGAAACACATAAAATGGATGTTAAAATTATATAGAGTATATAAGATTCAAAATTTAGTTAACACTGTTTATAACTGATTTTTTGAACGGCTAGTTTGGTAAAGTTGTAGTGCGCTCGAACTTAGAGTTGTATGTAGCGCAAGCTATTAAATTACATTAATGATATAACATACTATGAGATTTTAGGGTGTTACATTCTCCACTACTTCAATAAATTGCGTCCTACCAATTTAAAATTGTTCTTCGAAAATAAAAGGTTAAAAATAGAAAAATACCTTTGTGGAAAACCCACATCAGAAATTTGGTTAATAAAATTTTCTATTAATAAGTGGGAAATGGGAATAAAAAAGTTACCATCAAATTATGATATCCATTAGGAGAACATTTGTGGTAATTAGAGACACATAATTGGATGGAAAACGTAAATATTTTTAGGGAGTGACTGAGGTCATCAATCACAATATTTCATTTAAATATATCGACATAACAAATCCATTATCCAAAGCATTTTCAGTAACAAAATATATAAAAAGAGTACATGGTATTTATTTTCTTTAAAAAAACATTTTGGATTATTACGGAAGCCAAAGATCAAATAAAACTTGCAGCGGTGGAAAGTTCGTTGTCACTGCTTACGTTAACAAAAACTTTCCTTTTTTTGTTTTTTAGTAAAACACTTCGTAGAAAAAGATTCCCCATGAAATGAAAATTCAAAGGGTTTTATACACTGTATTAAAGAAATTCATTTAGAAATCAAAGGACGCCTAAATGAATGGAGATTGATACGAATTCCCTTAACTAAAGTTTAAGAATTAATTTAATCATATAATAAGAGGTAGTATATATATATACTTGATAATTAGAGTTACATCCTTTAACTAATTCTTATCACAAACTCATATTTCATTCAAACAGATTTCAAAAAAAAAATTCTATTTATCCTAATCGTATAGGGATCCAAAAATAATGTATTTATAATTCACCAGTTAGACCATTTAAAAAATAAAATACATTATACAATCCAGTACATCATGTAGTCCAGTTGTAGGTGATGCACCATTATCACCCTTCAGTTGCGGGTTCAAGACTTATAGCCTTGACGGACGCGACTAGTTGTCGCACAACGTCTGGGTTGTCCTTTTTATGACAATCCGAAAATAACCTTAACAATTGTATCCAATTTCAAACATAATCCATTCCAACATTTAGACTTATCCAAAATAATTCTATCTAGACTCACAATCCATAATTTATAAAGAAGTTAAACACCATGAATATCCTTTTTTCAACATAATAACATGTGAACACCTTCATCATGTATTCTATTAAAACATTAGAACACCCAGAATTACCATAAAACCTTATTGATTACATTCATGCTCCCTTATTCTTTATAGAATACTGGATATATTACTTATATCCAAAATTTTAAATATTCCAACAATGATGAAATAAACACACTATTAATCAGTTCCATGGAAGTCAAGAATAACTAATATAATTTATCCAAATCAGCCATATCTTAGTCCAAAATCACTACGTCATTATTAGGACCATATTAAGGATTACCTTTCCTTCAACCATGTATTTTCCAAAAAGTGTATCTTACTATTAAGTCACTTTTCGTAGAACCATATAATCTAAAATCCTCAATAAAATAGTACTGCATCACAATCCTTATTTATCTCCATAATTCATATAACCAGTATATTGTTGATACAACACTCAAATGAAATAATTCTATAATAAAAACATAAGAACACTAGTCATTCCTCTTCATATGAGGTAGTATCGTCACTTGATTATTATCCAATAGCATCATTTGCTGTATACTCTGATGACCGGGACATTGATTCGCGTAGTGTCCCAATGCCTTGTTGATGAATCATTTTACATTTGAAACATTTTTCTTACCCTTGAAATCACGTACTTGGTGTCCTTCTTCTCTATACTAATAACAAAATCTCATTCCCTTAAATCATTTACCAAGGTGATTCTTTCCACAATTTTCACATATGGGAAAATCCTTCTTTCCCCTCTTCTCTTTATCCATCTTTCTCAATACCATCCTTTTCTTCTCTTGCTTCCCTTCAAATCTAAAGGACTCATAGAATTATTTATTTATCTTATTAACACATGATATTATTTCTTCATATGTTGAGAATACATGGGAGACTATTTCCCTTCTAAATGTTGGCTTAATACCATGAAAGATATAATCCTTCTTACTCTTTGGATCATACGTATTGCTGGAGTTCTCATTCATTTTACTGGGCAACATTTCTAAACAATGGCACACACAAGGCCAGTCTATGAATCGCAATGAATAGTTCCAAACCTGTTAAATACCTAACATAAATTGAACATTTTATGGATATAATCCATAAAAATAAAAAGTTTTTATTTGATGAAGTATTTAATCCCAAATCCTTCAAAATGGCTTGTAATGAAAATGTGAAATATCCTAAGCATATCCTCCGGGTGTGTCGAAACCAAGTGTGCAGCAAAGCCCGTTGTCATGCACCAGTTCCCGTTTGAGTCTAGATCAAAGCGGTGTTTTCGGGTTTTACCCCTAGGTACATCTGTGGTAGAGCCTCCTTTACCTGCTCGTATTTAGACAGGGATGTATATCTTGGAAAACTCACAAAATCTCAAAATTACAAAAAATTATAGGAAGTTATTCTATACTAATCCTCAAAGTATATCTTAGGGTAATGTTATCTAATCAGAGTTTACCGAAATCTATTTTCAAAGTTGTTTCTAAGCATCCTATGATACTAACTATAATGCCCATACCCTAGATTCCCAGAGTCGGTGCATTATTTTATTAAATTGGTCTGATTACAAGGAATCAATTCCCTAAAAATGATCATTTTAGTAGTCTTGGAAAATAGATTACATATATGAATGTTACATTACACTTTCTCACATAAAAAATAAAATAATCCTTTGAGAACACCATTGTTCCCTTAGCATAACCTTGCATCTCATACATAAAACACTTCTTGGGATCCTGGGAAAATAAAACATAAGAAAGGGGTGATCTCAGATGCTCAGTAAGGGTAAATAATTTAGTGGAAGATAACATAAACAATAAGCATAGTGAATAATTGAAAACACATGCCTTTACAAACAATAAATATGAAAACTTTATGGAAGAAATATGATCCATGTAAATAATTCCATAATTAAACATAGTAATGGGTATTCTACAAGTCGAATAACCACATGAACCATCAATATTATTTTCATAATGAGGGAATATATAATGCCAGACATTCTAAAACATTTTTTCAAGGCCTCGGCCAAGACGTCTAAAAATGATTAAGGCCTCGGCCAAAGACATATATCAAATTGGGTAAGGACTCGGCCAATTCCACATCTAATTTTCTCATGAGACCTACCGATGCATCGAGAGGATATAGAGGGTTCTACTCATCACTTACTATGTCTAATACATTCCTCTTATGAAAAGGTTGAAACATAACATAAACATTTGTATTAGAACTATCATACGAAATGTCAATACTTTATCCATAAACCATGAATGGTATAAAAATAACACATCCAGAGTAAAACATATCACAAAAACTTCAATAAAATATGGAATATTTGTATCATAATAAATCAACTTTAACATGTTTGAAATCTATCAAAGGATGTTGACATTGATGAAAATTATTGGTAAAACTCTTTGAGATAAATATCCCTTTTTCATGAAAAAATTTAAAAGTCACACAATTTAGAAAGGAAGAAATTTAAAGAAAATTTTGAATCAAAGTGTCTCATACTACATTGAAACTTTTGAATGTAATTAACATTTTAAAAACATTCATGTCTATATAAATAAATCTCTAAAAACACATTTTGAAAACATATACATTAATGATAATTATTTAGAATAATAAATATTTAAAAAACATAAAATTATGTTTAATAAAAGATTCCCTTAACATAATCCCATTAAAAACTCTTTTATTAAACATGGAAATTTATAATAAATATTTCCCATTAAAAACATACCCATAAACAATCTCGAATAATAATGAGATTAAGGAATTAACCATTACCTTGCACTTTCCTTTGGTCGAGGGTACGTTTACCCTTTTGTATAGTGACCATTTTATATTATTAAATTATTCCAGAACCATATTCATATTTATTATATGATAAATTATTCATTTATGACATTATACTACCCATTTAATAATGATTTCCATGTTAAATTTACATTTTGGGTAATATTCGCTTTCTTTATCATTTGTGTTTTAACTTGTTATTCTTCATCCTATCCTTTAGATCAAGATTTAAATGATTCCAGAATATAAACCTTGATTTATATATCAGATATATTTATAATATAAAAATTTATATTAGATGTATATATGAAATGGAAGGCACCATTTATGGAGACAGTAGGCCGTACGTATGCAAAAACGTTGTTTCCGTTTTCACATCGTATTGAACAGAAGTATGTGAATAAAATATATGTTAGTACATACATATGTACATTCATATATATATATATATAAATATATCTTCAGTAGCATTATTATGTCATATATTACTCACTTATTAATAATATATATTTTTACAATTATCGTTGAATGGTGAACATGGAAATGAATCTCATCACGTCGTGGCGACGGTAATCCGTACGTACGTACGAGCGACAATATCATTATTTTGATAATAAAATAATATAAAATTGGATGGTATATCATATATTCAGAATCATTAACATGTTATATTTAATATTTACATCAATTATAATTCATTTTTATACCCATCCAATATAATAATGTATTGAATTACAACTACACCACGACGTGGAGACGATATGTCGTACGTACGCACGTATGGTGACATGTCCTTCATAGGATGGATATAATAATGAATATGGTTGTACCATATTTATAATAACAACCCATTATATAGAATATACTAGAGTTATTATTTTACAATGGAAACAACATGGAAATAATAAGTGTAAGAAGAAATGAACTTGAAAGACGTGATGAAATATTTACCTCTTCTTTAGGTTATTCTATTTGATTTGATCAATAGGGCTCCATAGGATAGCTTTATGACCAAATTAAGGCTTCTAGGATTAAGGTAAGATAGTTGAGAGGATATCTGGGCATGATTTGGCCGAGCCAAATGGATTTGAAGGTGTAAATTTGAGAGAAGGGGGACTTCCTTTTTATAAGAAGGGTGAGGGGAACTTTAGGAAAAGATTGAAATATTATTTTATAATAAAATAATATATAGTTTATAATGGTTCCAAATTAATTTATTTAGAGTATAATGTGTGGATGGGTAGAAATAATTTTAACCAATAGGTTTTAGAGAAGTTTAGGTCACCATTTGAACCTTATCTTTTGGGTTTAACTCTAAGTTAAATAATTTAACTTTTATCGTATCTTCTTGTATTACTACACTATATGGTTAACAAACTTACTATAAACATCATAGAGAACCTAAAGTGGTTCATTAATGACATATATAATATTATTTAATCCATTTGGCCGAATATTAGATTTTTTGGAATATTATATCAACCAATAATACAGTATTTGTTTTAAAAATTAATTTATGTCAGTTTTAAAACTATTTGTTATTTTGTTTTTGTGAAAGTCATAACAACCTTATCCCTTCGAACCAAATTTATCTAATAAACCCTAACATGTCATAATAACCTAGAAAATAAGTGGAATTCATCAAATGTATCAAATTACATTTATTTAGATATTTATAATATCAATTATTTTAATCTTTCATTAATAAGGTAATTACTGCATCATCATTGTGTCATTAATAAATTAAATTATTTAACTTAAAAAAATTGTAAATAAAATACCATTATTTATGAAATATTTTTATCATTCTAATGAATATTTATTGTTGAATTTATCTTATGTATAATCCTATATTAAAATGTTTTTGTTATGAAAACATTAATATTACACTTTTAACTCTTCTTTAAATTAAATAATAATAAATGTCCTAATCTAATTCAAGTGGACCTAAAGATTAATATTTTATTCCAAAGTTTGTTTTTTGTCGAATTAAACTTATCTAATATAATTAAGATAAGTTTTAGGGTAATAATAATTTCATTTTTACCGTTAATTACCCTATTTACTTTTAACGGTGGTAAATAAAATTCAAAATTACGATTCACCAAAAATTATTTTTATCTTATTGAACCACGTTTTACTTAATGATATCAACATTTTCTATAAAATTTTTGAAATTAAATTCTCATAAGTGGTAAAATTATGTTTTATGCAAATTTCTGAATTCTCCTAGGAGGTGTGTAAAAGACGATAAAAAGTTCAACAAACTTTTTATATATCTAAACTTATTATCAAATGACTCCAATGAATTAAATTGAACCTATATAGTTACTATATATCTATTTTGACATAAAATAAATTTAAATAAAATCAATAATTATTTAAATAAATAGTCGGTTTTAAATAATTACTCAGTGTATTCCACTATTCATCAAAAATTGAATGTTTTCAGAAAAATACCAAAAATTCACCCTAAGCTAATTTTGATATTCCAAATTAAAAAATTAGGTCTATTTTACCAAATTCAAAACATAGAAGTTTCATTTATTAATTTAAAAATAATTCCTGATGTCAATACAAAAATAAAATGGGTTTTTAAAAAAGTAAAAACTATCAAAAGATTTACATGTGTTAATGTCATATTTAAATGTGAAATTACATATAATTACCAACATTGTATTAAATGATAAAAATATAATCCAATTATACTTCCAAACCATTCAAATGTTTAATTGAACATTACAAATTATTTTTATTAAAAAATTTGTTTTCAGTTAAAATTTAGTAATTTTCGCTATTTACTCAAATATGAACGTTATCAAAAAAACACCAAAAATTTATCGAAACTAAATTTTTATGTCCTGATTCTAATTAAAAAGTTTTTATTTTTTAAAATTTAATATATAAAAGTGTCAAATATTTTATTTAAAAATGGTTCTCTATTAAAAGCTTGTAAAATTTCATTTTTTGAAAAATACTTCTTTTATATGAAAAAATGAATTTGTTCTTATATTATGTCTAAGAAACAGATAATATGGATGTTAAAATTATATAGAGTATATAAGATTCAATATTCTGTTAATACTATTTATAACCTCTTTTTTTAACAGCTAGTTTGGTAATGTTGTTGTGCGCTCGAACTCGGTGTTGCGTGTAGCGCAAGATGTTAAATTACTTTAATGAGATAACGTACTATAAGATATTGGGGTGTTACATGTATACTAGGAACCTTGATATTGTGTTGAGTACACTTGGATCACATCATATTTATGTTAAACTATTGATGTTTTAATTTTGGATTTAGGATGTTCTGTTCCTCAGGAATATAATTTCAGAGGCTAGTATTTTAGTAGAACCAAAGAAGGTATAGGTTGTGATTTCTTGGGAATTTCCTAGGATTATGTTTGAAGTTATGATTTTCCTTCATCTTTTAGGGTACTATAGAAATATCATCCAAGACTTATTATACATAGCAACATTAATGATAGGTCTAAATAATAAAGGGAATAATTTTTATTGGTTTGATCAATGTGAGGAATTCTTCCAAAAACAGACGAGAATATTGATTAAAACCCCAGTTTTTACCCTCCCAAAGTCAAATATTGGATACAATGTGTATTGTGATTCCTCATGAGTTAGTTTGGGAGATGTGTTGATAATGGGGGTTAGGTAGTTTCTTATGGGTCATGTTAGCTATGACCACATGAGAGGAATTAGTTGTTACATGACTTAGAGTTAGAAATTGCGAGATACACCTTGATGTTTTGGATGCTCTATATCCTTAGTGAGATTTTTTTTTGTCTACATAGACCAAAATAGATTTTGATATATCTAATATTATTGGGATATGAATCTAAGATAGTGGTTTTTGGTGGATTATCAAAAATATTCTACTTTGAGATGTCATATTCTCTAGGGAAAGGTAATGTCATTGTTGATGCTCATAGTATGAAGATGATAGAGATGATAGATCTTAGGGTGGCCTTCTTCAGAAGAATGGAATTTTATTAGTATAATTGTTGAGTTACTTATGGATTAATTTAAGGATTTTGGATTTATGACTTGTGAACTTTTAGTGTTCACACCTTCATTGGTAGACCATGTTAAAGTGAGCTAAAATTCAGATCCCTAGTTTGTAGTGTTGTTGGAATGCTTGGAAGGAGATGATTCGATTTGGAGGTGGACCATAGATGAGGATGATGTAATCTAAAACCATGTGAAGTTAGTAGTGCTGTCCTCCTTTAATGATGAGTTGATGAAAAAATACCATGATATGAAGTGGGTTGTACTTATAGGGTTGATGATGACGTACTACGATATGTGACATCTTTTTTTGGCTAGGTATGAAGAGAGATGTCATTAGTTTTTTCTCATGATACCTTACATTATAGAGGGTAAAGTTTGAGCATCAATTTCTTGGTGGGTTTCTTAACCCACTTCTAGTACCTATGTGAATGTGGGATGATGTGATGAGGGAATTCACAAAGGGGTTACCTATGAACTCGAGGATTCGTGATTTCATTTGGGTTATAGTAAATCAATTGAATAAAGTGGATCATTTACTTCTGACTTAATATAACCATTAAATAGATGAGTTGGGTATGCTATATATATGATATATTCTATGGTTACATGGATCGCCATTGAGAATCATATCTAACCGAGTCATGTTCTTCAAGTCATGATTTTGAAAGGGCTTGCAAAAGTATTTGAGAACCTAGCTAAAACTAATTATAGTGTATCACTCATAGACCGATGGGAATTTAGAGAGGATAATATTGATTTTAGGGTACATGTTGTGGGTATAAATATTCTATTTAGTGGATCTTGGGATAATCACATAGCCGTGGTTAAATTCCTATACAATAATAGTTTCTAAGATTCTATTAAAATGGAAACATATGAGGCTCTCCACGGACAGTCATGTAATTTACTTCTATATTGACATAAGGCTGGTGGGGAAGCTATGGTAGGGATGATCATGGAACAAGATACCTCTGAGAGGGTGAGGTTGATTCATAAGTAGTAATTCATCAATCATTGTAGGAAAATATCATATACCAACAAGAGGAGATGATCCTTGGATTTAATTATGGGTGACTCGATTTACATGTAGGTGAAACCTTGGTTAGGTCATTGATGGTTGTAGAAATAATGAAATACAACATTAATATTTCAATGATTGTTTAGGATTATAAACCATATAGGGATAGTTTCCTACCAATTAGATCTTTCTATATGATATTGAGGTATGAATTATGTGTTCCATATCTCTTAGATTCGAATGTATATGCCTGATCCCATTCATGTGTTCGACTATAATGAAGTTTATATGGATCCTACTGTATCTTTTATAGAGAACCCAGTATGGGTCATAGAACAGATTGATAAGTTGTTGTGAGGAAAGATGGTTCCACGTTTTAGATTCATATGGCAGTATGGATTGATCCAAGAAGATATATGTGATTGAGAGTCTGATGTTTAGGTCCAACATCATGAAGTTTTCAAGTAAAAACCCTATAGGAACTTCTTGACAATGATAATTTGTTATAGGGGGAGAATTATAAAACACATGGTTTTTAAGGAATATTCTACGGTTGGTTCCAAAGGCTAAAGAGGGATGCTAAACTGATTTTTCAGTTTGAACCATTTTCTATGGTGTAGTGCTTGTTTTTCATCATAGAGGATATAGAGGTCATGTGGTTGGGGAACTATAGTTTAGTTGAATACATTGATAGTTATGGATATTTTGACATATTTATGCATGAGGTGTTGGATACAAAAAAGAATCTAGGAGTTGGAGTTGTAGAGGTAATTCAAATTTCAGTGTCACTATGTCATGGAGTGGTGGATGTGACTTAGTTTGCAAGTGTGGGATCAAAGGCTGGGATATAGTGATGACCATTTTTTTGGGACCATTTCAATGGTTTATAGGATCTCTCCATTTACCAAGAAACAATTTATAGACATGATTTTGACTATGTAGAGTGACAAAATCCCTTGCAATGTAGTTCTTTCCGTTTAATGCTCATTGTGGAAAATCCTTATGTGATGCACTGTAACACTTGTTTTTTCAGAATGCCTACAAATATCTGATGCCACTCAAAAACATCCTTTTCAAAATCCTTACTATTGAATATTGGGAGACTCTTAGGCCTATTAAAGAGTGATTCTATCCCTTAAACTCTTGGTTTCATCCTCGACTATGGATGTTCAACTATTTGTAAATTCTATCTGAGTTTTTCTCCTGTTATACTTGGTTTTTATCCCTTATCTTGGGAGAAACTAGAAATCTAATCACATGTCACCATAAATTTCTATAATATTTTTTAAGAGTCTCACTTGGGCCTATTTGATATTGGTTCCAAGGATCCTTGGTGAGTGATATTTTTTCGGTGGTGCATGAGCGTAATTTAGGAATCAACCCATGGAAAATATTGATGGGTACATTGATGCGCTTGAGTTAGGCATTTCATACAATCTTGGGCCTTTGTATAGATTAATTTCCCTTTCATGGTTGTGGTTATATACCTACTCTTTTTACCCCTTCTTGATATGTTATGTTAGCGTGTGTGGGAAGCATGTGAGAACTTTGTTTGGAATGCCATGTTGTTCCTTGCTATGTATTTTATTACTTTTGTGATATTTCATATCCTTTGGAATAATTGTGAAGATATTTTTTTACGTGATATGTTATAAGTTTTATATGGTTTGTATATAGCAGTGTAATATTTTTCAATGTTCAGGTTGATTGGTGGACTTGACCGACTTAGTCAAGTACTTAGAGGGGGAACATTGACAATATGTATCTTTGTTGATGGCTCTGAATGGGATAGTTATCACCTTAGATTAGAATATCCTAGAGGAATTCCATATCACCTTTGGAAGATTTTTTATATACGCTGACATGATATACCGATGGGGAACCCCCTTGTGTATCAGAGAGAGTTCATTATTTTGGTGTGCTAAGTGTGTATACCACGGTAGGCGAGCATGTGTCCATGAGATATGGGAGGGATTTAACTTAAAGGCATACATGCAATTATTTCTTAAATGTGGGAATAGTTACGTATAATGATCTAAGTCATGTGATTGATTAAATTTTTTACTCTTCTGGTTTGACTTCAACGCAAGCATGGCTAGGGTTCGTGGTGTCTTAGTCAGTGCATGTTCACTTCGTGTCTGGATTATTGTATTCTAGTGTACGTATTTAAAATTAAATCATGACATAAAATTCTATATACACGTGCACTTATGTAAATTACACATTGGAGGTATCCTATTGTGTTTATACTTACACCCTACATGAGAAACATGATGCATATGGATACATTATGATTAGGGATACAATGAATGGAAAGGCCCCTGTGACAGGTTTCTGAGGAGCATGGAGCGGGGAGATGGATGAAATACCAGGATAGGCTATACTTATTTATTTATTTATCATTTCAATTCATGATATTATAATTATTGACCAACCACATTGGGGTTCTATTGATCACATTTTCCTGACTTGAATGACATCTGGTATAATATTTATTCATGTTATTTTTTATGCTCGATTATCTGTTGGTTTATGGTTATGTTGTACTCACCGATGATGGATATTATTACCAAGGGTATTGTTTCCACATGATACATTAGACAATCATTTCTAGTCTGTAGCCTCTTACATATGGGGAGGCATGCATGTTGTTATGTGGCACTTTCGCTCAGACCTGGGTATTTGGGTCAGGGGTTACAATATGCGTGTTTATGTGCATGTATGCGTATATTAATGTATATATTTTTAAGTGTATATATGTGTATGTGTATGTATGTTAATTTCTATGTGTATGTATGTGTGCATGTGTATATATGTAATGTGTATGTCTATATATATGCATATGAATATATATTTTTATATAACCGGAAAAGACATTTGTTTATTAAAATTTGAAATACCTCATTACAGTATATATGTGTATATATATATATGTGTGTGCAGGTCATTTGGTTTTTTAAAATATAATTAATTTAATTTTATATGGATATACACACACACAAACAATTAATATCTTTATAATTTTTGTAATTTTAATATTTAATTATATATTTTAAATTTTTAATATTGAATATTTTTAATTTGTTAGTAATTAACATAATTACTAATTAATAATTAATATTATTTATTTTAATACTCTTTTAATTAAATATCTAAAAAATTATTATCTATTCACCTTTAATTGGTAATTTATTGTGAATATTTTTTATTTAAATGTAATTTTCAACATTTTTTCATTTTTTATTTTAATACTTATACTTTTTTAATATTTTTTTAATAGATATAATTAATATTATTTATTAATTTTTAATTTTCATAACTTATTCAATTGTTAATATTATTTTTTCACTTTTAACATTTATCCATTCAATATTATTTATTCACCTTTAATATTTTTCCATTTCTTAAATATTTTTTATAATTCATTCATTTTTAAAATTTATTCATTTAATATATTTAATATATTAATTTTTTACATTTTAATATACATTTATAAATATTAATATTTAATACATTTAATATGTGTATAATTTATGTAGTGAATATTTAGGGCCAGTGACGCATTCACTGGTGTAGGAAAAGACGTGGGAAGAGGTTCATATCTATGTACATGATAACACAACATAAGAAATGGCTAATGGTCATTGAGCTATGATATTGTAATGGGTCATCTTTGAAGTAGTTTAACCCAAGGAGGGGGTGTGACCTGCCTTTGTTAGCCCAAGGGTGTGTGTATTGTTTCCTTTACATGTAACAACAAGAACCTTAATAAATTATTTATTCATTATTAATTAGTACATTATTATAAATATCTTATTTTAAATGATATTTTCAATGTGATTTTTAATTTAATATTTATTCATTTTTAATATTTCATTAATTTATACAATTAAAATTAATAATTCACTTTTTAAATATTTTTTAAAATTTATTAATTTTTAATTATTAAATTTCACTTATTTTTAATATTTATTAATTTATTATTATCTAATAATTTTTAATACTTATTAATTTTTTTAATTTACTAGATTTTAATATTTATTCCTTTAATATTTTAATAATTTAGCCATTTTTAATATTTATCTATAATTTTTCTTTATTATTATATAATTTTATGAAAGTGTTTGAAATTTACATAATTAATATCAATTAATTTTTATTTTATTATTTTTTTATATAAATATTTCTACAGGCATGTTTAATTAATTTTTAGTTAGTAATTTATTGTAAAAAATTTATATTTAAATATATTTTTTAGTATTTATTTAGTTTTAGTTTTTATAGTTTTTCTTTTATATTATTTTTAGAAAATATATAATATATATTATTAAATTTTTTATATTTTAATCAATTTACATAATTAATTTTATTTATTAATTTTTAATATTTTTGTAAAATATATAATTTATTATTTTACAATATTTTGTAATTTATATAATTAATAGTATCTATTCATTTAATATTACATGTTCATTTTTAATATTTTTTGGATATTTTTAATTTATAATATTTTTTATAATAAAGTAATTTTTGTGCTTTTTATTATTAATGTTTATATAATTTTTAATTTATTGTAATTTTTTATTTTTATTTTTAATATTTATAAATTAGTATTTATTAGTGCCAAATTTAGACTTTATCAATTCCAAACATAACACTCATAAATCCATACTTTATTACTGTAAAATTTAGTGCTGATAAAGTATAGCCCAACCCCATGTAAAGGTAACCCAACCTCATGTCAGGTTAGTCTCCCACTCGTGTAAAGGTCATCTAAACTTACCCTTATATAGAACACCCCTTTAGTACCAATAAATTTAACAATGATAAATCCATACTGTGTCATTGCTAAATTCGATGATGATAAAGCTTTTAATTAGTAATTTTAAAAATTGATTTTTGTTTTAGCAAGAAAATTGGCATGTTTTATCAATGCATTTTTACTAGTGTTGATAAAACATTTCATGTTCTTTTAAAAGAACCCAAATAGAGATCGCTACTCCTCATGTTGTTTATGCGCTCATTGAAGCTAAACCCTAATGCCTCCTCCTCTGAACTCATTGGATGGATCAACCATCGACTGAAGGTATGTGTGTTGATCGTGGCTTGTTTTTAATTGATATTAAATTTTTTTCTCACTTTTTTTGTCGTTCTTCCCGTATGCATTTTCTACCCAGAGCTCTTCCCAGAAATCTATGTTGTTACTCCTCATAATCCCTCACTATAACCGATGATTATTTTTTCCAATCACCACAGAACCATATCACTAATACCACATCACTATAACCCTATATCACTACAGCCATGTGTCAGTAATGTACCTTCAAGTTATTCAAAAACCTTTTCGATTTCTTGTTCAAAATTCCAAACAGGTGATCATACATTCCTGCCCTTTGTATCTCAAATTTGCATTGGGACATTATCTCAATTGGTTTTGTGTGCCATAATTTTAAATGTAAAAATAATATAAAATACAAATATTCATGTGCAAACATATAATAATAAAAACACTTATATAAGGAATAATAAATACCAAAATAAATTTGATAGTACTAAAAAATTAAACATATTTAACAATTTTAATTCCTGCATATATTAAAAAACATAACAAAATATAAAATACAAATAATATAAAATCTATATATCACCTAATATAATTGTAAGAGAATAATAATGTAAATCAAATATTATATAATAACAATAAACAAAAAAACTAAAGCATAGGGAGTGGTTGTTTGATATACATCAAAACCCAGACCAATAAACTCAAAAGAAGCCTCCCATTTATGATTATTTCAAAACAAGACCTAGTGTCCAAAAAACAATTCCCATGTTTTGAAATGGTAAAAAAGAAAATACCATTAAAAATAGATCATGTAAAAATTAAAGAAACATAGGATAATTTATATAGAGCATGAGAACCAAACAAAGTAAACTTCTCCTCCCATATTAAACAATTTGGCATAGATAAAATAACAATCTCCCATTAAAAAATTAAACATGAATAAATAAGGGTTTTCTCTCCACCACTTCTCTTACTACCTAATCTACCATGATAGACCCCATCTTAGTCGAGAATGGTAGGTTATTGGTTTTAGGTTTGTGCATAGGGATTTAATTATAGTAGTAATTGTTTTGGGTTAGGTATTTGTTTCATTAGATAATTAAATTCCATTATTTTATCAAATATTATTTTATAATATATTTCTTAGTTAAGAATTCATAAATTAAAAATTTTAATAACCATAATAGATGTGATTTATTTACTTCAAACACTGTAGGAACATTGATAAAAATAAATTATTTTTTTAAATATGTTTTGATAATGAAATATTATTATATATACCCCAATACATATCTAGTTGTAGAAATTTGTAGGTTTCTTATGCACATTGATAGTGGCAGGGAGTGAATTATGTCCCTTGATGAATCCATTTAAAAAAATATAATGATTTATGATATGTGACTTATTATAATAAAAAATTTGTTATTATACATTATATTCATATAATAATTCATATTTATATGTTCTAATAAATTATTTATGGATTAAAAATTTGTATCACATATGATGACTATATGTGTGTGTGTATATGATGAATATCCAGTTAGGATTATAATCTCATGACTTATGTCATTTTATTATTAAATATGAATATTATTGAAATATATAGGATAAATATTTATGAAAAACGTATGGATTCCCATAAAATAATATAATAATATGCGAAAGGGGTTAAAGAGTTTATTATGTTTAGAAAAGATCATGCATATGAACATTCTCAAACCCTTTGTCTTTGTTTACATTGTGGTTATTAAAGTAGAATTACACAAAAGGAGATGGAAGAACACTTATCATTGAATAGAACAAAGATTCAAATGTTGAACTACTCAAGGAAAATAAATGAATGTAGCTAGTAATTGGGATAACACTATGGTTTAAAGATCATGTGATATGATTAAAAGTTCAAAGGATTATGAAGATTATATCAAGGATATGATTACAAATGTAAATGAAGATTAAGATCATATTGAGGAAATGAAAATTATAGTTTATGATGAACTTTGAGATTTCCCAAAACCATTGGATAAGTTAAAGAGCTGTGTGAAGACTCCATTATATGTTAGTTGTACCAAATATATAACATATTCAGCCATACTAATGCTATATAATTTGATTTATGAAAAAATATGGTGTGGAACCATATCTACTAAACTACTTTCTATCTCAAATGATATTCTGCAAAATGATAATGATATCCCTTTCTGAACATATGATGAAACCTGAATTCTATGTTCAATGGGTATAGTCTTTGAAAGAATACTTTCTCGTCCAAATGACTATTGTTTCATGAGGACCATGAATCACATAAAAATACCCAAAATGTGGTGCATCTTGACACAAGAAAAATGAATCAATTCCTTTAAATGTTGTAGGTACATTCCAATCATTCCACGTTTTTGAAACTTATATATAAGTGAGGATACTAAAAGACAACTAATATGGAATAAAAATATAAGAATTAAATATGGGAAACTTCATCACCCATCAGACCATCCTTAGTCTAAGAAAATTTATCATAGGTATATAGAATTTGTAAATTAGTAGAAAACCCTATATCTTGTTCTATCTATATATAGGGCGAAAATACTGCAAAATAGGAATTTAACAATACTATAAATGGCCCATATCAGTTATTTAAAATCACTTAATACCTGAGTGATATTAAAACCCCTGATCTTTTATCAATTCTAGTAAAGGGGTCCATTATTAGTGCTAAACAAAGCACTGATAAATGGGTCCTTTTTCTGTTCTTTTAAAAGTTCCGATAAATGTGTCCTTTATCAATTCTTTTAAAAGCACTAATAAAGGGCCATTTTGTAGTGTTCTACGATAACACATTGATGCCCTAGTGTAGTGTGTTGTAACAACAAACCATAGCCCTAAAATCACACAATATACCAAAAAAACAAGTACCAAAACATAATCTAAATGAAATGAAATTTACACCACAAATACAAGAAAAAAACAATATATTATAAAAATTTCAAACATTTGTTTCTACAATTACATAAAAACATTTATTACATACATTCAAAAGCATAAATGTTCCATTTTCTTTTTATCATGAACTCAATACATGATATTTCCAAACAAATAACCCATACTCGAGCAAAAGAATTCACCTATATAAGAAGAAAAATCTTATATTAGTAATAATATAAAGAAATAAATTATAAAAAAGTGTTCATTTTACTAAAAATGATGTCAATTTTAAATAAAAAAATAGTTAGGGTCATACCTATCTCACCATGCATCAAATTTAGGTGTAGCCGATTCCAACATGTCACAAATGACTTTTGGATCATTGTCCCAAATTGTCAAAATAATTCGAATGTGTTTTCTTGGTTTTGAGTACCTCAATTGACTTTTTTTTACTAAAATGTCATTTTAAACTAGAAATACTCACTTTTGACTCATTCTGATCACATCCTATATCAGTTCTATGTGAAACTAACTCTTACACATCAAAAATGACTTATTAATCATTTTCCTAAAATATCAAGAAGACCCGACTATGTTTGATTGTTTTTCAATGAGTGACACTTTTTGAACTAAAATGTCGATTTTAAACTAATAACAGAACATTTTAGTCATATTAGGAACATCATGTACCAGATTATGTTTTGGAAGATTTTTTCACAACAAAAATGACTTAAGGATAATTTTTTTAAAGTAGAAAAACAATCTGAATGCATTTTCTCAGTTTTGAGTTGGTCAGTTATCCATTTTACTAAAATTGATGTCAATTTTAAATAAAAATATTTACTTTGAGTCATGCGGGTCACACCATGGGTCGGATTAGGGCGATGCTGATTCCTACACATCTATAACGACATATGGATCGTTTTTCTAAACTATAAAAACAATCAGAATGTTTTTTATTGGTTTCAGTACGTGAGTTTTCATTTTTACTAAAATGCCATTTTAAACGGGAAACATGAAATTTTGACTCATTTTGATCACATAATGTATTAGTTTTTCATAAAAATGATTCATACATGTCACAAATGAATTATGAATTGTTTTCCAAGATTATCAAGAATATTCAAGAAAGCTTAATTCATTTTTAGTGAGTGACACTTTTTGAACTGAAATGTAAAATTAAAACTGATAACAGATAATTTCAGTCATACTAGAACATCATGTATCCAATTGAGGTTTGGATGATCTTTAGATATTAAAAATGACTTATAGATCATATTTTTATTGTATTAAAACAATAAGAATGCATTTTCTCGGATTTGAGTTGGCCAGTTGTCTATTTTAATAAAAATGATGTTAATTTTAAATAAAAATATGCACTTTGATTCATAATGGTCACACAATATGTTTGATTGAGTTGTGGATTATTCTTATATGTCTCAACTGACTTATGGATGATTTTTCTATGGTATAAAAATAATCTAAATGAATTTTTGTGATTTTGAGTTTGTTAATTGTATTTTTTACTAAAATGTCATTTTAAACTAGAAACATGCACTTTTAAATCATTCCGATCACATAATATATCAATTTGATGTGAAAACAATTGCCACACATCATAAATAAATTATGAATAATTTTCCTAAATTATCAAGAAATCTTGAGTGTGTTTGATCATTTTTGAGTGAGTGGAACTTTTTGAAATAAAATGTTGATTTTAAACTGATAATAGACACTTTTAGTCATACTGGGCACATCATATATTGGATTGAGGTTTGATGGATACTTAAACATCAATAATGACTTATGTATCAATTTTTTAAAGTATCAAAACAATATGATTGTGTTATGTTGGTTTTAAGTAGGTTAGTTGTCCATTTTTTTTTAAAATTGATGTCAGTTTTAAATAAAAATACCAACTTTGGGTCATACTGGTCACACCATGGGTTGGATTGAGGTGATTCATATTCATACACATTTCAAATGATGTGAAAAACATTTTATTAAATTATAAAAACCATTCTAATGAATTTTATTAGTTTTGAGTACGTCAGTTGTCGTTTTTACTAAAATGTCATTTTAAACTGAAAGTACACGCTTTTGATTCATTTCAATCACATCATGTATCAGTATGATGAAAAAATAACAACTACAAATAAAAACGACTTATTAATTTTTTTCTTAAATTATTAAAAACAATTGAGTGAATTTGATCAATTTTTAGTGAGTGACACTTTTTGAACTAAAATTTCAATTTAAATATGATACCAGACACTTTCTGTCATACCAGGAACAAAAAATATCAGATTGTGGTTTTGATGATCCCCAAATGTCAAAAATGACTTATGGATTGTTTTTATGATGTATCAAGATAATCCAAATGTTTTTCTCGGTTTTCAGTTGGTTAGTTTTCAATTTTACTAAAATTGATACCTATTTTAAATAAAAATACATACTTTGAGTCATGCCAGTCACACCATGGTTTAGATTGAGGTGTGGATGATTATTACGCGTTTGAAATGACTTATTGAACATTTTATTTAATTTATAAATCAATATGAATGTGTTCTCTCAGTTTTGAGTACATTAGTTGTCTTTTGTCACAAAATGGAATTTTAAACTGGAAACACACACTTTGACTCATTCTGATCACATCATGTATCAATTTTATGCGAAACTGATTCCTACACATAAATAATGACGTATGAATCATTGTCCTAAATTATCAAGAAAATTAGAGTATGTTTGATCAGTTTTCATTAAGTTACACTTTTTAAACTAAAATAATGCTTTTAAACTGATAACGGACACATTGAGTCATACTGGGCACATTGTGTATCCGATTGAGGTGTGGATAATTCCTACATGTAAAAAATGATTTATGGTTCATTTTCTTAAAGTATAAAAACAATTTGAATATTTTTTCTTAGTACTTAGTATGTTAGTTATCTATTTTACAAAAAATAATGTAAATTTTAAATAGAAATAGTACTTGGAGTCATACTGGTCACATCGTGTGTCAGATTAAGGTTCAACTGATTATTACACATCCCAAAGTCTCAAAAAAATCAAAACTATCAATTTTACCATGATATCCTTTGACTTTATTTTTCAAACTATCAACATTGCATGACCATCATTGAATAAACCACCCCTGCTTGAAAAATATAATTCACTTGTATAACAAAACAATTATTATATGAGTACTACTAAAAATAAATATATTAAATATAAATATGAAATAAAACATTAATTCTGTGGAAAATTATTTAACTATATAAACATCAATATTACATCTATGATTGAGCAATGGAGTAAACTTGATGGAATGTGATAAATTTCAAAATTGTAGTGGTGAATGGTTTTGAGGGAGTGGAAGTCCGTGAACATTTCAGTGCACAATGGGATGAAATTTGTACATATCACACCAAATCATGAAAAATAATCCACCTTTAAAGAAAATTATTATTATGTGAGTAATACTAGAAATAAATAAATTAAACATAAATATGAAACAAAATATTAATTCTATGGATAATGAGTTTACTATGGAAACATCAAGATTACATCTGTGATTAAATAGAGTTAGCATCATTACTCTTCCTGCAAAGTAAGTGGAGGGAAATTAAAGGAATGGGATAAATGAAACACTTCGGGGGTGAAAAGTTTTTGAGGGAGAAGAAGTATTTGGAAGTTACAATATATAAAGGAATGAAAGATGGATAGACCAACCAAACTCAAACAAAATAAATCAAGTTGTATAAGAAAATATTTATTATGTGAGTAATACTAAAAATAAATAAATTAAACATAAATATGAAATAATAAATTAATTATATGGACAATTATTTTAATTCTAAAACTTCAATATTACCTATGTGATTGAGCAGAGACAACTTAATTGATATTCCTACAAAAGGCATGACAGGAGGATATGAATCTTCTAAAATAAATGAACTCTATATGGAATAATAAAAATTAAATCAATTTTTCATTATATAATTTATTCTTAAAACAAATAATGTATATCATAACATTACATTTACTTCATTCCAAATGGTTTCTTTCATTATAGTTTGTTCTTCTGAGGGATTGGTAACATCATCCTATGAAGAATATATTGTCTGTATGATTATTAAAACATTTAATTTAGATTATGTTAATGTAGTGGATAACATATAATATTATGAGTAAAAACATAGTATATTAAAAAACAAGTTTACCTTCTCATTGAACTGTATATAATTAAAAATAATAGGGATTTGGTTCCTCTATTGAGAATCCAAATACCCTCTTTGTGTTCCCCTCTAATGTATAAGAAATTTTCGACATTGTTAACGACATGAATTGATTGTGATCTCCCAATAAAAGGTGATCATTGATTGAATTTTCATTTGACCCAACATTAGTTTTAGTTTCCATCAGTACAATCAACAAATTATTTTTTTGGATCAGACACATAAAATAATTTCACTACTTGTGATTCCATTATGAATGACTTGTCATTTTTCCCTTCCACGCTGAAATTCACCTTCACAAAAGTCAATTTCATCAAATATCACTACAATGATATTTTCAACCCATTTGTGATGAAAAATTGAAAAACGGAATGTTGTATAATCCAACACGTATATTTATTCTAGAATTCCAAAATATGACCTATTTTTATTAATTGGATTTCTATCATGTGAACCAGATATGTTCATTACTTCAACCACAAGCATAACAGCACTATTTTTCATCGTACTATAGTCATTATTATCTTTTATATAAAATGTATAACCATTGATTACAAAACTAGAGTAATATATAACATTTTCATTTAGTCCTCTTACTATCTATTGAAGTCATTCAATAATTTAATTCAAATTTTCATATAACTCCTTATAAAATTGATCTCAGAACCAACCTATAAACAATTGATTATGATTATTTGACATCCATCCTTCGTCACTTGATGGATTCAAATATATAAGTATTTCTTTATGGTATTCAACGTTTGGATCAAAATTTTCAATATTATGTAAAATGTTAAGGTGTGATTTCTCCTATTCAGTCAAGGTAATAGTAACAAAATCTTTTCCATAAATCCCTTCTCCCATAAGGCGTTCACTATGACGAGACATTGGGAGACAGATAATGTCAAAAACTTATAGGTAATCGTTGCAGAATTTAATAGCTTCATCAACAATATATTATTCGACAATAAAACCATCTGTCCAACTTCGATTATTGACATACCCTTTAAAAATATTCATATATCTTCCCTTATCCCCATTTTAATAAATTACACCCTATACTTGATTCCATATTTTGTTTTTCTAGGATCATTTAGTAACATACCAATAACACTTTCAAATATATTTTTTTATACATGCATGACATCCGGAAAATGTTTGACATAAAAACAATTTCAATACGATAATTCAAAGAAAATTGATCTCCTCTCCAACCATATTTTGTATGGTCTTTCAAAAATGGTTTACCAAAAATAGTGTCAATTTATTTTACTATATTGTATATTTTAACACCCATTATTGGAGATGATGTTTAACCTTTTTTGATATTCCTATTAAATGATGTCGTCCAAGATGGGTATTTATATCTTTGAGGTATAAATTTTATGATATCCTAAAAAAATTCTTCAAGGAATGTTACAACCGAACTGAGAATGTGTGTTTTTCAAAAAAGGGACACCCAAACATTCCTTTAATGTTATAGCCTAATAAATTTCCATAAGCAGGGAAGTCATTTATCATTATGTAAAACATGGACCTCAATGTGAATTATTCACTTCTATGAGCACCATACATTGTAAAAAATGTATCCCATATCAATTTTAGATCTTCAATAAATGGACCCAAATAGACATCAACATCATTACTGGGTTGTTTGGTCTAGTTATAAGTAGAGACAACATAACATATTTGTTCTTCATGTGTAACCATTGAGGGGAGTTTTAATTTTCCAGCATGACAGTCCATGTACTATGAGTAATATTACATAAACTAAAAGGATTTATTCTATCTATTGATAACATAATACAAAAGGTTATCTGGTTATTTACAAATTCAGGATACTTGTAAAAAAAATTCTTCCACCGAGGAGAATCTGTTGGATGATGTTGGTTCCCAACATTAATTTTTATGTATTTTCGACTTGTCAATTTTATTGTAGTTTCCTAACATCAATATAGTCTTCTAAATAGTGTAATGACAGGAATGTACCATATAGATGTTGAAGTACTTGATTCATTTTTCTTGTATCGATCTACACCACACTTAGGGAATTTTAAGAGTGATTCATGGTCCTTGATAAAAAAATATGTAATTAGTTGGACAAGCATGATTTTTTAGAGAGCATTACCTTTAAACATAAAATTCATTTAGAGACATATTTTAGGCATGGTGTTTTATTTTATTTTGGTATCATATCATTCAGAAGACCAAGTAATTATGTAAAGTCGGTGTCACTCTATCCTATGCCATCTTTCAAATTATATAACTTCAATATAGTTGACAATGTTGTGTATTTAAAACAATCGGTATATAGTGGTTTCTTTGCACAACTATTTAACTCCTAAAACGAATTTGAAAAGTCATTAAGGTCATCTTCAATTTCCATTGGCATTCATCCACGTGATCTCCATCATTATTTAGACTAGTATTCATATTAAATGATCTATAAACTTTAATATCATCCCAATTGGTTTCCACATTCAGTTTCCCCATGTTTAGTCCATCATTTTTAGCTCTGATCTATTCTATGAAAAATCTAATGTTCTTCCATTTATTTTGGACAAATTTTCCTTAAATGAAAACAATGTAAACAAGGACAAAGGATTTGATAAGGGTCATATGCATGCTCTATTAAAAACATGATGAACTCATTAACTCCATATTCATACTCTTTTTTCAGAAGATTAGCGTGAATCCATTTTCAATTCATATCCATCCTATTGGATTCATAAAATATTAATTATTATTATAACTAAATAAATTCACATAAGATATTCATTATCAAAGGTTAATGTTATAGAAAATTCTAATAAGGGAAACTAAACATTTGATTATTTCAAATAATTTCTATATGTTGAAGAAAATGGGTAATTGAATTTAAGGAAATAATTACTCCACTATGACAGGTGTTATCCTATGAATTCTTTCAAAGTTTAAATTTATAGAAAACTCATCCTGATCAACTCATATCCCGAACATTTATCATGGAATTTTGTTGTTTGACACATCCTTCATCACTTGTGGACATGCACCTATGTTGCTTGAAATACTCTAAGAAGTAGTCATCAATGGGGTTACTAATGCATAGAGTAGTACAACAAATATAAAATATATGGGGGATGAGTTTCTAGCAACAAATTTCAATAATGGATGTTCGGGAGATTAAGTTTATGAGGATGACAACTTTCGTTAAAATAGATGGGGGATGAGTCTCAAGAAAAAATTGCAGTAATAACTATTATTTGAAACACATCAAGTGTTTCTTAAATCCCCTAAACAAATGAATGTATAATATATCCAATTAAAGTTTAATAAGAAACCCAAATATGATAAACAAGAATAATAAACTCTCATTCAATTAACTGGAATATATAAAAATGTATTAATATTACATTTTAATAAATAAAGAGTTATTTCATATACATGGATAATAATTACAGATTCCTAAGTTTGGAACTAATACATGTAGACCTAAAATGATGAATACCTAAAAATAATTTCTAATATATATAATTTGAAAACATCCATTCAAATTTTTGGAACAAGTGATGTAGAAACTTAATGAATTATTAAATTTAAAAAAAATGGAATATAAAATATTTTAAAAAATATCATGACTCTTAGGATATCATATCACTTCACCGACCCATCCCAAGGATTATAGGGAGGTTTTCACATTAGATCTACCCATATGAAGGATTCTAGGGAGGCCATCTAATACACATTGACCCAACATTGATATTCTTGGGAGGTCCGTAAAGAAGTTGGCATAAGGAAATTATAAAATCAACATGATATATCACAAATAACGGAGAAAAACACACCAACCCTTTAAATATTTATCCAATACATGTTTAAACATATATATATACTAATATAAAAAGGAATTTATAATAGACATAACTGAAAAACAATTTCCCATTTAAACATAATTTTTAATGAAAATAAATATAATCCCTTCCAAATTTGGAAATCCAAAACCATAATTTTTGAATAAATAATTATAAAATCACTCTTACATTATAAGTTCTGAAAATCCATATAAATAGAGAGAAAGATATATATTCACAAATATTTATATATATATATATTTATAAAATTAAATTAAATTGATAAAATTATATGTAACCATTAAAACAGAATATCACAACATAGTAAAATAAATACAACCCGATACATCTTTTGAAAATAGATATCCATTGAAAATAAATAAATATATAATCATACTTACAAAGATTTATCTTAAAATAAAATAACACAATTCCGAGAAAACAAATTTTTAAGGAAAAACTAGACACCAGAATATTAAAAAATAATTTAAATAAATAAATTTCCTTACATAAATTGTATAAAGGCAGCTTCTGTTTCTACTTCGCACCATCAACAGACTAAGAATTTAATTGATAAAACAATTTTCTAATTTATTTAAGGTTTTTATATCCCAAAACTACACTGTTTATACAAAGACATAAATACTTATTTAATTGATTAATCTGTGGACTAGAGGTGATTCTCTAATATTTTAAAACAAGGAAAAAATTATGCATGCAGAGAACGTTAGGGTATAGATGTAGGCATCAAAGAAATTTGATTCAAAAAATAGTTAAAAAGGACCTAAAAAGTAATCCAAATCAGTTGCCAAGAGAAAAACATATCATAAACAAAAGAATAAAAGTATACAATGACAGGAGCACAAATATCTGATGACACCGTTTAAGAAGAAATAAAAAACAAAATGACAAATACCTAAAGAAAATCAGAAACTACAAAGGAAAACACAGGCCTACCTAACTAGGTTAATGATAATATGAGGCCCTCATATCTAGATAATGATGTTTTCTTTGGAAACCCTAATTGTAAGTGAATATTGGATGCCAGACGATGTTGGAGCAACTAGAGGCAGTGGGTTTGGGTGATTCAAGTGGGTTTTTGTTATTTCAGTTTTGCTCACAGATGAGGATAACCAATAGTTGGCGGATTCTATGAAAATATTCTGATATCACGATGGGTTCGCAACAGGTTAGGTTTTTTATAAAAATAAACCAAGACACTTTTATCAGTGCATTAAAAAAATTGACAACGAGTCTCTTTATCAAAGATTAAGTAAAAATCACAAATAAAAGACATATTTTGTAGTTCCTTTTTAGTGATGATAAATATATGTCTTTATCATTGTTATTATTTTTCCACTGATAAAGAATTATTTTATCAGCCCTTATTAATTAGGCGATGACAAAAGATTTGTAATTATAATTATAAATAAAAAAAATTAAATATATATATATACTTAAATAAATATATATATAAATAAATATAATAAATATAATCCTTATTTTAATATATTTATTATAATTTATAATTATTTAAATATATAATTATTTATTTATAATTATATAAATATTTTTAAAAAATAATATTTATATAATTATATATATTTATATAATTATATATATATATATATATAATTATATATATAAATAAAATTATAGTAAATATATTCATTATTTAAGTAAATTTATAATAATTTTAATAATTTTTTAAATATATTTAATTATATAAATATATATAATTTTTTATTTATAATTATATAAATACTTTTTAAAAAATATTTTTTTATTTATAATTATAAATATATAATTGTATAAATATAGTATGTACATTTATAAATATAGATGGTACATTTATAAAAAACTTTTACAATTTTTTTGACATTATTAATGAATATCTATTTTTAAGTGTATACATGTTAAAAATGAGTGAAATTGAATAAATGAAAAGTACACTTTAGAAATATTGAAAAAATTGATAAGTTTTTTGTGTGCTCATTATATATAAAAAATGAATTAATTATGTATATTTGAAATCAATATATCACACATTTGATCTATGTTAAATTGAAAAATCAAATGACATTCAATTATATGTCCATTACTCTATGCATTTAGTCATGTGTTTATAATTCATATTAATTTTTTAATTATAAGCCATTATTCACTAAATATATGACTATTTAATGCACAACACATGATTATTTTGTAATATATAAATCATATTTATATACATTAATATATATATATATATATTTAATATATATACTATTTATTAACATGATCAATAATAATCTAATTAATAAAATGTTTAATATTTTTCTCAATTGAAATATTTTTATTTCTAATTTTTTTAATTTTCATTTTTCATACATCAATATATTTAATACATACTACTTATTTGTATTTATAATTTATATATAATATAATTAATTTATTCATTTTTATAAATAATTATTTAATTAATAAAATTTGTAATATTATATTTAATAAACACATTTTTTATTTTTTATTTATTTTTTTATTTTATTTTTTTTATTCGGACCTTTCTGTGTGCTAAAAATAGCTAATAAATGATTCTGTTGTGGGAGAAAAAATATAGAACTGATAAAGGATACCTTTTATCTACTATAAAAAATGAGCAATGATATAGGGTTCCTTTATCATCTCTAAAAATGATGTACTGATATAGGTACCCTTTATTTTCTCTAAAAACCCACTAATATATGATTAAATTTATCAACGGTTTCTTTAGCACTGATAAAGATTCCATTTATCTATTCTTTTTTCTAACACTGATAAATACCAGCACTGTTAAATACATGTTATATATTAGTGTAAATCATTTTGGCATACAACACATCACACATAGTATACGTCCAATTATGTTGGTAAATTACAACTTTCCATTGTGGTTATGTATGAAGTAAAAATACAATATGTTATCTATGCTTATATGAGCACAAAAAACTATCGGGTAATGATATTGTTTTTTATTTAGACCCATTGATCAAAAATCTAAAATTATAGTGGGACTCAAGTGTTTCATTGTATGATGAATATAGAAATGAATATTTCACATTAGGATCTATGTTTTATGGGATTATAAATGAATATCATGCATATGAAAATTTGTTAGAAAATATCATCAATGGAATACTAGGGTGTCTCATTTGTGAAGAAGATACACAATTAGGTAGGTTGATAACTTTCCTTGAATACAATGTTTGTAACACATCAATTTTTTACCTTGATGAAAAACATATCGATGATGGATAACTCCATTCTATGAGAATTTAGAAGAATTTATAACACCATCTTCATTAATCGGTGATCAACAATTAGAATTTAAGGTCTCAGATTTCTAAAACCCATTTTTTTATTTTCCCATGGAATAAAGGTGTTGATAGGGTGCATGGGACATTTTCCTTTATTAATTTAACTATTTAATTGTTGAAATATTTGGTTTTATAATTTCTTATATACAGTTATATAAACCTCGTGTTCCATGTACGTAACCACTTATTTCTTAAGGTTGCGTAATGGTAATATGGTTTTTCTTATATCTACGTAAAGGTAAATTTAGAGTCGTGTACGGAAATTTAGCATCTTCAAATCCCACATAACAGTAACATGGATTTTCTATGCACAACATAAGGGTATCCCAATAAATTAAGAAGTTATAGAAACATACTACAAGTTTCCTAAGGCTTCTGTAAAAGTATTCTCCAGTTTTCAAAGATCACATATGGGTCAACTTGAAAAAAAAATTGTGTAAATTTAATGACATTTACTTTACCATGAGGACCCATTTTGCATAATGGTATCAGTTTCTTTATAATAATTCTAGTTACTCCTCCTCATTTGACCTTTGAAATGTTTCCAACAAAAATTAAGGGAATTAAAAATTGAAATTAGTGGTTTTGAATATTATTATATTTTTAAATGAAAGCGTTGGATTTACTTAACATTAATAGGTCTGAAATTAGAGTACGATGAAAATTAAATAAAAACCAAATTAATATGAATTGTTGTAAAATAAAATATGTAATTTTTGATGAAGTTTCTGAATTATACATGGAGAGATATATAAAAATCACGAAAACCAGTTTCTTTCTCTTATTTTAGCCTCTCTTCATTTCTTTAAATTTTGTTTGACCAATCCTCACCTTACAAGATCTAAAAAGATTTTGAAAAATTCACCTGAGGATTCTTCTATGTTTTAAAATATGTTAATATCTTCCCACATCCACTATATTGGTGTTGTAGCTCATTCTTGATGATCTTCGAGTTAGGATATTTGATTCCTATCTTCTGTTTTTATGTATGTGTAATTGTTTCGTACTTTAGTTTATTTGGTTAATATGATGCAATTAACCATAATAAATCAAATCAATATTTTTTTATCGCATGTTTAATGATTATACAATAGTATAAAAATAGTAAGAATAAGAATAATATAAAAATACCTTTAGGGAATATTTTAATGAAGTTTAATTATTTTAGTAATTCAAATATATATCTCATTCCATATATATTATGACAACCCATGTATTTATTACACTTCAATTAATGATTTATTACATAATAATACACATAATAAATCCCAGAAGATAGATAAGGATAGTTTCTTTAGGTAATTAAGTACATTACATAACACCATAAAATTGGGGGGGGAGGGAGGTACATTGGAATTATTAAAAACATCCTTAATTCGATCATAATATTCCATCATTCTTAAAAATTTATGGGATAACATGTGGAGAAACATAATAAACAGCTGATATATAAATCCCAATAAGGGAATCAACAAATGATAACATGAAGAAATTATTACATGTTCGAAAATAGGCATTTAAATGGGACATAAAAGGGGTGATAATCATAAACATGAACAAAGAGGCACGATATAGAATCATAACATAAAGGCAACATAGGAATGTGGAAACCACTTTAAACATGAAATCATAAGCATAAGTAAAGGTTCCACAAATAAATCATAACATAATTTGATTAGTATAACCTCCCATGCACCATACGTGGAATCTCATGAGAATAAGGAATTACCCAATGTGATGGAGAACTATCTAGGCACACCCGTCATATTCATATCATGTACATGCATAAGTGAAACTCGTAGATCATATAACATAAGAAAATATTTTATCACATTTAATCCCATGCTTAAGGATTATGGGTTACATAAATGGAAGTCCCCAATCAGCATTGATAAAGGGGGATAAAATTATTTTTGGTTTGGACCACTTCCCACCCCACCTTTTTTATCACTTCCCTACCCCCTTTATCAGTGCTTATTACCCACTCACTTAAGATCTTCCCCCCTTTATCAATGCTTTATGTAATTCCACCCTCCTGTGTTCACCTAGATTTGATCCTTGTGCCTCTACATTGTAACTCAAAGTCCTCTACCACTGAACCATGTTGTTTTAGTGTCTATTTTATGATGTTTTTATTTATTATTTAAACATATATATATATCTTTATATATTTACAAATATATATTTTTTAGTCATATATTTATATAATTTTTTTAAAAAACATATATAAAATATATGAGTGTTTGTGTGTGTGATGTATATATACTTAAATTTGTTTAAATATATTATATATTAATATTCATTTGCATGTACTAGAATATACTATAAATATATATCCATTTATTAATACACGCACATATGAATATATAAACATTATATATATATTTTTATAAGAATATATACATTTATATAATTCTATAATGTAAAAAATGGTTAGATATTGTTTTAAATACTTTTTTTAGAATTATATATATATATATATTGTATAATTATATATAAATTGTATACATGAATACATATAGATTTATATGTCAATGTATTTTCATATTCAAATATTATCGTTTATTTAAATATAAATTGTTTATAATGTATTTATAAATATTTTCTATAAAATACATTTATATAATATATTTAATGATAGTGATAATGATATTGATAATGATTTATTTATAAATATACATTTATATATAATATGTATACATAATACACACACACACACATATATTGATGCACATAAGTATACATTTATATATATCACATACACATACAAATATTTACTCAATATGTATTTAATTACATATATTAAAAAAAATATATATATATATATATATAATTTTTTTTGATACACACATGTTTATATTAAAAAATTTTTTTTATATATATATACATATTAATGTGTTTTTATAATGTAAATAAATTGGAATTTTTTTAATTTTAAACAAAATCAATAATAAATAATTATTTTGTGTATTTAAAAATACATTTTCAAGTAATTATTTTTAAATATGTATTTATAAAATTGATATATTATAAGTAATTATTATAAAATATGATTACATTTAAATATAAATAAAACTACATTATAAAAAATGATAAAATTTAAAAACCCTATTGTGACGTCCTGACCCGACTCACATCTAGGATGGTGGCTGGACCGGTGGGTCATATGACCCCAAGCACATCTTCCCGAATTCCATAGGTTACCGACTAGCAGTTAGGTCCTTTTTGTGTCTGATGGGGAGACTATGACCTCATAGGTAATAGGTATTATCACAACGGATGTAAAAAAAATAACTAATAATAAATAGCGGAAGCATACAAATGAATAAACTACAGTATAAGTAATATAAATAATTCAACTGAATAATAATAATCAAGTGCAGAAGCTCAAAAATTGATGTCATTCCATGATGTCTGTCTAAACTATAAGTATGAAAAACATGTCTCAAGCATACATTCAACTAAAAGGAAAGACACAAAGAAAAAACTACAGCATGAGAAAGGCTCAGTCCTATGCCCCAGTCTCCATCCTATGAGACTCGAAACAATCAAGAATCGGGAACAACACGCTTCCCTTTGTTAATACACGCAAGAAAGTAATCTACTCGGGTGTCAATGACACCTGTGCAGGGTTTGAGATAAAATCCAAGTAGTTTGGCACCCACGGTGTCTAAAACATTCCATTTCATGAAACAATAAAATGCAGTCTTCCATTATATAACAATTTCAGATAATTAATTAAGTATACAGAAATAAATAACATGGCCCGGGTTCCTAATACCCACGTCCAAAATCACCTGCTTCGACCTAAGATAGAAGTCTAAAAGGAATAACTGTAAGCAGAATACACAAATGCATATATATAAAGCCTAGAAGAGTAAGGTAAGACATGGAATAGAATACCACCAAGATTGTTCTTTTACCTGGGGTCTAAGTCATATGTCAACCAGGTGTGCTTCAACAAACTAGAAAATATCAAAAATCTCAATAACTAACAGTAGAATTAATATAAACCTTCAATGCATCATTATTAAGGTTCAAGTTGAGTGTTTGATTATGAGCCCTCCAGGAAGGTAATTCTACAGAGCAACCTTCAATTTATCTAATTTCCATCGAACCCATCCAAGGGAATATTTTGAAAGGACAAGTATCACTTGAGTAACGGCTTTACCATGAGTTCAATCCAATCTCGCAAATGGGGTCAAGTGTCATCTAAGGCTGGCTTAGCAACATTGCCAATAGATATGTCTCGATGGTCCCTTTTGGAATTGGTGTCAATAATAAGTATTATAAATCCTAGAGAAGTCGCAGTCTGGCAAAGCCAAAGACACCGCCCCCGACGCGTAGTGGAAACAATTAGGAACAAAGGCTTTAAGTGTGGACCTCAATGCAGGAACCACCTCCTTTCCCCACCCCAAATTTAATTAATGTTTTCATAGTAACATATATGGAATAATAATAATATGAAATTGTAGCTTGAAAACAAACCAGATACACCCGTGAATCATAGGCTATAAATTAAACATTTCAGCATAACAACTTAACAAGGAAAGATATCATATGAAGATAAGCCAATAAAGAACTTTTTAAATAAATAATCAGTTCAACATAAAAAATTAACAATGATCCAATAATTCAATGTTTGTGTTCAATGTAAACTAATTATTTAATTTAATTATAATAAAAATGAGTTGTACAGCACCAGCAGTTAATTAAATTAAAAACTCAACTAACAGAAAAATATATCGACTATGTTAGCATGCCCAAAGTGGTTTCTGAACATGTTGCACCAATTCAAACAAATTAATTTAAGATAATTATGGTTGTAACAATTAGGTGAAATAATTAAATTAATGAAATTTGGTGAAATTGCAGAAAGCCGGTAGACACCATCTAACGGCACAACGATGCGTTTTTAAAAACCACAACTAAATAAAGGTAAAGAGAGTATAAACCCTACCTTATAGTCATATATGACTCTAAGATCTATGTAAGGATTTTATTTGACCTAAAACGGAAGAAACCAGAAGATTTTAGAAAACCCCTAAAATAGGGAAAAATCCTTCCGCGATGAATTGCGTGTATGATAATCAACAAAAACTTGTGATTCCACTTGATCAAGGTTAGATTTTTCCTATGATGTACTGTGCACTTGACATCGAAGAAAACAGACGACGAGTGGAGGAGTTCCAGTCTTCCAAAGGGGTTGTAGTGGGGTGCGCCACCTAGGGAAGATGGGGTTTGCGATGTGGGGGAGAGGAGTAGAGGAAGAGAGGAAGAAACAAGAAATAAAAAAAAGGAAGAAAAATATAATAAAAAATATGAGAAAAATAAAAGAAAAAGAAAAGTAAAAATAATAATAAAAAAACTGAATAAAATGATGGAAAGGATAAAGGAAAAAAATAAATAAATATGGAAATCTCCCATTTTAATTACTTTTTTTATCATAACCCCATTTCAATTTTATTTCAAAATTTCCTTTAATACCTTATTGCATTCTTTTAAATCTTATTTGAATATATTATTATTATTTTTCAAACATTAATTATTTTTTTAAATCTCCAACCCTGCACTAAAGTACGACCTAACATCTCATAAATCTCAGCAGTTATTTAGTTAAATTAAATAAAGCTGCCTGAGACCCATAGGGGGTGTGTAGGAGTGCCCCTAGGGTCACTTTAAAAAAAGGAAAATAGAATTAAAGAAAGGTTGTACCTATTTATGTTTTGGATGTTAGAACCTTCCCTCCTTAAAACAACTCTTCCTCAAGTTGCCATTCCGAGAGTAGTGGAATGTCGCCAGAAAAATGTTCCATCCAGAGCGCACGTGCATCCGTTTCTTGCTCCCAGGTCTCATCTTGAACGCAACTGTGTAGCCATAGCACCCAGACTAGAGGGATTAACTTTCCTCATAGTACTATCGTTCTAAAGTTGGTCATATGGATCAGATGTTCCGCAAATGATGCATCAACGTCCAGCTCAATGTCATTAGGGTCAAAATAATGAGATGGGTCTGGATGATATTGTCGGAGCTAGGATACATGGAAAACGTCATTCATGGAATGGTACCTCTAAGGTAGAAGTAACTGATAGGCTACTGGCCCAACATTATCCACTATCTCAAACTACCTGACGTATCTCGGTGATAACTTCCCCAATCTCCTGATTTGCATGTGACCCAGCCTCAGATAAACATGCAGAAATACTCGATTTCCCACCTAAACTCCATAGGTCTATGATGAAAATAAGTATAAGACTTCTATTGGGACTGAGCTGTATTTATATGCTTCTGAATTTGCTAAACTGGCTCAAAAGTCTCCTGAACTAGATGATGACCCAACAGAGCTGCCTCACCTTCTTCGAGTGTAACAGCCCAAGATTTTATGAAAAATATTCTTTTTAATTTTATTATTGTATTGTGTTGTATGATACACCAAAAGGATCTTTCACAACACGCATCCTTGACTTTCCTTCCATTGCACGCAATCGCGACCTTCCACGATAGCGTGTGTTGTACGCAACACCAAGTTTCGCTAAACAACGATATGCTATTAAGATATTATTAAAACTAGCCGTTAAGAATAGTAATAACCACTTTTTAAATTTTAGAAATTTTAGCTCTCAAAATGGACTTCATTTTTGGATTCGGAGTATCGAATTTAGCCTAAGGTGAAATTTTGGTACATTTCGGATAACTTCCATATTCTGATGAATAGTGAAAATTACTAAATTATAATTAAAAACAACTTTTTTAATCGAAATAATTAATAGAGATAAATTATTAATTTGAGTGGTTTTAAAGTATATATAGAATATATTTTTACAATTTAATACAATGTTGGTCATTGGTTGTAATTTCACATTTAAACCAGCCATAATCAGGTGTCAATCTTTTGATATATTTTTTTTCCTAAAAACACGCTATTTATTTTAACAGCGAGATTTAATTATAAAATTAATTAATGCAACTTCTATGTTATGAATTTGTTAAAAAAGATTTCATTATTGAATTCGGAATATGAAATATAGCTTAAGATGAAATTTTGGCATTTTTCTGAAAACCTTCATTTTTTGATGAATAGTGAAACTACTAAGTGGTAGTTAAAAAACTGAATTTTTCATAAAAATTAATTTTACCGCTTCTGTTAATGGAATTTCAAAATCCGAGAGACACGGTTGATGTCAGTAAGTAAAATGTGGTTCAATGAGATGAAAATAATTTTTGGTGAATAGTAACTTTTTACTTTTATTTACCACGGTTAAAAGTAAATAGGGTAATTAAGGGTAAGAATGATATTAATATTACCCTAACACATGTCCTAATTCTATTGGACAAGTGTATCTCGACCAAAAACAACCTTAAGTGTAAAATAGTATCATTTAGGCCCACTTGGATTAGATTAGGACATTTATTATTATTTAATTCAAAGAAGAGTTAAAAGAGTTAAAATCAAAGTTTATTCACTAAAACATTTTTAATATGGGGTTATACATAAGATAAATTCGACTATAAATATTCATTAGAAAGCTAAAACGATTTCCTATATAATGATATTTTATTTATAATTTTTAGACTTTAAATAAAGTAATTTATTTATGACACAACGATGATGAAGTAATTACCCTTTTAAGGAAATATTACATTAATTGATGTTATAAATTCTCAAATGAATGTAATTTGAGACTTTTTATGAATTACACTAATTTTCTAGGTTACTATGATATATTAGTGTTTATTTAATAACTTGGTTCGAACATATAATTCTGTTATGACTTTCACAAAAATCATATAT
Organism: Viscum album; assembly: GCA_963277665.1. Taxonomy (NCBI): domain Eukaryota; kingdom Viridiplantae; phylum Streptophyta; class Magnoliopsida; order Santalales; family Viscaceae; genus Viscum; species Viscum album. The sequence goes on along the minus strand of OY728165.1, from coordinate 1,887,720,612 downwards.
CAAATAGTGTCAAAATTGACACAAAATAGTTTTTAAATAAAATATTATATTATTAATTGTTATTTTATTCCTAAAAATCTAATGTTCGGCCAAATGACTTAGATAAGGATATATATATTAATAATAAATATTTGGGGTTCGTCTGGCATGTTATAGTAAGTGTATTAACCATATAGTGAAAGAAAACAAAAAGACACGGTAAAAGTTAAATTATTTAACTTAGAGTTAAATCTAATTTATAAGGTTAAAATAAGAACCTAAACTTGTCTAAATCCTATTGGTTGATAGGATTTCGACCCATCCTCACTTTAGCTTCGAAATAATACCCTTTGGAACCATTATAAACCGATTTTGACTTTAATATAAAATAATATTTTGAGATATTCCTAAGGTGCCCCTCTCCTCCCTTATAAAAGGACACCTCCTCCCCCTCCTCCTCACACCAATTTGAGCACTCAAGCTCGGACAACCCCTGCCAAAATCTCTTCTCCACTTCCCTAGAAACATCCTAGAGGTTCTGGTCTTCCTCAAAGACCAATTTTAGTTCCCTAAGAGGAGGTCTCCAAAAGGCGCTTCAAAGAAGAGGTAATTACCGTTACCAATTCTTTCATCTTTATTTCTTCTTCCACTTCTTCTTATTTGGTTGTTTCATTATGAAGTAATAACATCAGTATCACTCATATACTGATATGTTATTATAAGTATGAAACAACCCTATTTCACCATCTATCTATCCTATGGAAAAATAAATCACCGCGCGTGCGTACGTACGGAATACCGTCTCCACGCCGTGGTGTAATCTATTTTCCACCACCACCTTACATGGATGGGTATAATGGTGTAAATAATAACTATACATAGTTATTAAAACGTCATATTGATTCTGATATATTGTATAATCCACTCCAATTCAATTCAATATTTATGGAAATGATATCATCGCTCGTGCGTACGTACGGAATACCGTCTCCACGACGCGATGAGATTCATTCTCCATGTTAACCATTTAAGAATGATTATAAAGTATATATAAGAAATAATAATGAAATATATGACATTATAAAGATACTGGATTTATGTATATATATATATGTATGTCATCTACTTACTTCCATTCAAGACAATAGGGAAAGGAAAACAGCGTTCATGCGTACGTACGGACTACCGTCTCCATGAACGGTGTTTTTCATTTCATTTATCTATATATTATATATATATATATATACTGAATATATATGATATATAAATCATATTTTATATTCTGGAAGTAAGTAAATCATGATATAAGTAATAATAATGTCAAGAACAACAAGTCAAAACACCTACGATAAAAGAAACGATTTTACCCAAAACGCTTCTTTAACATGGAATTTACAAAAGAACGGGTAATATAATGTCATAAGTGAACCATATATGATATCATAACAATGAATATGATTCTGTAATAAGTCAATGACATTATTTAAACCATTATACAGGAGCTTCGGACATGTACAAAGCAAATCGGACCTAAGGTAAGGGAAATATCACAATCTCACTTTTATCCGAGATTGTTTTTACTTTGGTAATTACTGGGGTGTATTTTATCATCCACATCCATGTTCCCTCAATATGTAATATTATTTCCATCCTTCTACAATATTTTATATCAAATTTTACCCTTCGGTGAGTTTTTAGTAAAATATACGAAAGGAATCTTTTGTCGTTTTTCGTACGAGGTACTTTTTGACTTTTCCGACAAAAGTACGAAGAATGTTTTTTTTAACTTATACGGCATGAATGGATTTTTAAAACATTATTTCCAAGAAGCTTCCTTTACAAGTTTTCAAGTTTATTTTTAATCAACTTCTTTTATATTAAATATGTATGACATGTTATGAAAGGAAAAATGTTTTTGAAGAAGAAAGGATATTTTCCTCAAGAATGGAGTTCAAGTGATTTTCAAAATTATTTTCCATCTAAGATAATAAAAGGGTTCTGTTTTTATCCCTATTGTTACATGGATATTGATTATGTTGTGATGGAAACATTTTTATGAATGCCTTTATCTTATATGAATTGTTTTATGATGTCATGTTGTTTAAGAATCCCATTTTTATTACATGGGTTATGCGATGAATTATGATTTATGATTATGTGGCACACATAAGAAAGGATTCATTATAAGATGGGTGGGACCTATATCTCCCTCCAATGCATTGGGTAAAGATTTTATATCTCATGAGATAGATAGGGCTGGAACGGTAGGTTATACCGGTTCAGTGAAACAGGACTGAAACGAGGGTTACTCCATTCAGAAAGGGACTTTGTCCACTAAGATAGTCTTGGCAATTAGTCTTGACTAACAAGAAATGATTCTCTATGATTATGTGTGTATGCCACAAAGTTTCATGTTTTAAGTTATGATTATTGGGATTACTTTTTCACTGCCATGATTTATCCCATGATTATGAAATTATGCTCTCTTTTGCAGGTTATGATTTCCAAAATGTTATGTTCTTATGAATATGATGTGATTGATATTTATTTTGTTTACCCTTACTGAGCATTTGAGCTCACCCTTTTATGTTTTCTTTTCCCCAGGATATAAAGAAAGGTTTTAGGTAAAAAAAAGAAGATCTTTATGGGAGATTTTGAAGATCTTTGACCACGATTAAAATATTATAGTCTGAGTTTCCAAAGACACTAAACTATTACGGTCCTTGTGTGTGTGTTTTTGTAATGTACTAAGTATTCCGCAAAAGTAATGTAATGTCAATGTACGTTAAGATACAGGTCTCTACAGTTGGTATCCGAGGAAAGGTTTAGTCAACCTTTGGAAACTAGGATGCGAAAATGTTAGTGAGATCCCTAGAGATATTTCTAAGGTATGTCTAGGGATGTCTCTAAGGTTAAGTATCCGTATAGGTTATAGTCCTAGAATTTCTCTAACGATCTTAGAATTTAACCTAAGATGTTAGATATTGAGGGTACTACCCCTTTATTATGTTGTTTTCCCTAGCATGATTTTTGCCTCTCACACTATTCTTTTGGGGTTTTAGACGATGGCTGGAACCCGAAGGAACCGTGTTGATCAATGCAATGGAAAATGCAATGATTGTCCCCCTGAGCAACCAAACGATATGGGAGCTGGAATGCAAAATCTTGTAGCCATGCTCACACAACTTTCTCAAGCTATGAATCATGCAGGACTTCCAAACGAGCAAAGGAAGGAGCAACATTCTGTTGAATCCTTCATGAGGCAGCGTCTGCCTTCTTTCAGTGGGTCTACTGATCCATTAGTTGCTGAACAATGGATTAGTACTACTGAAAAGATATTTTCAGTTCTTCAATGTTCTGAACATGATAAAGTCATCTTAGCAGTATATCGTTTGGAAGGTGAAGCTGATCAATGGTGGAATCTTATCAAGAATATGAGGCAAAGAGATGAAATTGATTCCATGGAATGGGACGAGTTCAAGAACTTGTTTTTCAGTAAGTACTTCCCTCGTATTCTTCGAACGAAGATGGAGAAGGAGTTTCTTGAACTAAAGAAAAAGGATGATGAATCTGTTGGTATATACGAAGCGAATTTTACAAGACTTGCAAGGTATGCATCTGGCATTATCATCCAACCTGAAAGTAAAGTTGATCGATTTTTCAGTGGCTTAAAACCAAGTCTTCGAAGGGCATTAGCTATAAGAGACTTCAGTAGCTATGAAGAAACTGTGCGTTGTGCTATCAAGGTAGAAATGGAAGTTGGTGTTACACATCCATCTCATGGTTTTGACATGAAACGAAAGATGGAGTTCAAGGAGAAATCTCAGAATAATGGTGAAAAGAAGAAGAATGTTTCCTTATGCACAAAGTGTGGAAAGAAGCATGGTGGAGATTGTCTTAAAGGGACTAGAAAATGTTTTAAGTGTGGAAAAGAAGGTCATCGAGCAGCTGAGTGTCGAAGTAATGGAAAAAGGGATTCTAATGAAGTGAATAAAGCAAACACTGCAGAGAACGCACAACCAACACTTCAATGCTTCAAGTGCAAGGAGATGGGACATTATGCCAATAAATTCCCTAATCCAAGGGTTAGTGATGATCGACATGAGCAACCGCTTAAGGCAAAGGACAAAGGGAAGTCACATGCGATCACTATTGGCAATATTGAATATGAAAACGATGTGGTGGAATGATTAAGTTTTTATGTAATGGGATTCCAAAATAATGTTGTATCATGGAATATTGGAATATTTATGTATTGGTCTAAGGTGGTATTCAAAGTGATTGAGATATTATGCGCATAATGAAGGGAAAACGAGAAAACGAAATGTTTAACAGTATTCATGAGCTCATGATTGATATAAGGACTAAGTGATATCATGGTTTGAGTATATAGAATTTTGAGGATTTTGGTATGTGGAAAGTGTTAACTTTTAATTGCATTCAAGTTTTCACTAAGGTTCAATGGGTATTCAAGAGAGTACAAGATTAAGGCCTTTGAATGTTTGGAATATGTCCAACAAGATATATCTTATGATATATGGGGATCAACGATGGTATTAAATCTCTGGTAATCATTTTCACTATGTTATGAAAGTGGACTGCAGTATTATGGATAAGCCTAAAGAAGTTCTTCTTTTGATATTATTGATAGGATGTTATAGTAATGTAGTTTTAGAAAAAGGACAACCTGCAGGACGGGCGACAGCCCATCGCTTTGGACAAGGCTGTGGGAATCGAACCCACAACCGAAGTGCGACTGGCCTTTATCGCCTACCACTGGCCTACAGGAAGTCCATGTTTTGTAGAAACTAGTTTTATTATATTAAGAAGTATTATATATGAAGTATAAGTCTATTTTAGGAACCATATGTGATTAATCTCACTATAGATCGACTTATGTATATAATTTTTGCTAACCTTTTGTTTGAGACAGATGGAATGACCCGTCATTCTATCACATGATCTGCTAACACTTCACGAATAACAAATTCAACTTCATTTATTTAAGAGATGAAGTGGAAATTGTTCTAGGCACGAAAAATAGTGAGATTGTACCAAAATAAAGAAAGTATTTATTCCAATTCAAATTTTCAACTTTAGGGAAATGATCTTGAAAACCAAAAAATGTTGTCCTAGTGATCTTATACCTGATGAATCGGATGGTACCTTAGATCGTCACAAATTTATGGATTTGTGATTATTGGCATTTCCATAGCCATGTTCTCTACCACTCTCCATCAGAACATGATGGTTAGATTTCTCTTCCATATCCATATTTTCACCTATGTGGAAACCCAGTGATTAGTTTATTTGGGTAATCGTTACATTTCATACTTTAGTTTTTAAAGCCATGTTTTGGTATTTCTTTTTACGATGTGGGTTTCTATTAAAGAAAATTTTGAATAGTAAACCATTCATAACCACGACGAATTTCGAGGGCGAAATTCCTTTTAAGGGGGGTAGAATGTAACAGCCCAAGATTTTATGAAAAATATTCTTTTTAATTTTATTATTGTATTGTGTTGTATGATACACCAAAAGGATCTTTCACAACACGCATCCTTGACTTTCCTTCCATTACACGCAATCGCGACCTTCCACGATAGCGTGTGTTGTACGCAACACCAAGTTTCGCTAAACAACGATATGCTATTAAGATATTATTAAAACTAGCCGTTAAGAATAGTAATAACCACTTTTTAAATTTTAGAAATTTTAGCTCTCAAAATGGACTTCATTTTTGGATTCGGAGTATCGAATTTAGCCTAAGGTGAAATTTTGGTACATTTCGGATAACTTCCATATTCTGATGAATAGTGAAAATTACTAAATTATAATTAAAAACAACTTTTTTAATCGAAATAATTAATAGAGATAAATTATTAATTTGAGTGGTTTTAAAGTATATTTAGAATATATTTTTACAATTTAATAAAATGTTGGTCATTGGTTGTAATTTCACATTTAAACCAGACATAATCAAGTGTCAATCTTTTGATATATTTTGTTTCCTAAAAACACGCTATTTATTTTAACAGCGGGATTTAATTATAAAATTAATTAATGAAACTTCTATGTTATGAATTTGTTAAAACAGATTTCATTTTTGAATTCGGAATATGAAATATAGCTTAGGATGAAATTTTGGCATTTTTCTGAAAACCTTCATTTTTTGATGAATAGTGAAACTACTAAGTGGTAGTTAAAAAACTGAATTTTTCATAAAACGTAATTTTACCGCTTCTGTGAATGGAATTTCAAAAATCCGAGAGACACGGTTGATGTCAGTAAGTAAAATGTGGTTCAATGAGATGAAAATAATTTTTGGTGAATAGTAACTTTTTACTTTTATTTACCACGGTTAAAAGTAAATAGGGTAATTAAGGGTAAGAATGATATTAATATTACCCTAACACATGTCCTAATTCTATTGGACAAGTGTATCTCGACCAAAAACAACCTTAAGTGTAAAATATTATCATTTAGGCCCACTTGGATTAGATTAGGACATTTATTATTATTTAATTCAAAGAAGAGTTAAAAGAGTTAAAATCAATGTTTATTCACTAAAACATTTTTAATATGGGGTTATACATAAGATAAATTCGACTATAAATATTCATTAGAAATCTAAAAAGATTTCCTATATAATGATATTTTATTTATAATTTTTAGACTTTAAATAAATTAATTTATTTATGACACAACGATGATGCAGTAATTACCCTTTTAAGGAAATATTACATTAATTGATGTTATAAATTCTCAAATGAATGTAATTTGAGACTTTTTATGAATTCCACTAATTTTATAGGTTACTATGATATATTAGTGTTGATTTAAGCAACTTGGTTCGAACATATAATTCTGTTATGACTTTCACAAAAATCATATATCAAATAGTGTCAAAATTGACATAAAATAGTTTTTAAATCAAATATTATATTATTAATTGTTATTTTATTCCTAAAAATCTAAGGTTCGGCCAAATGACTTAGATAAGGATATATATATTAATAATAAACAATTTGGGGTTCGTTTGGCATGTTATAGTAAGTGTATTAACCATATAGTGAAAGAAAACAAAAAGACACGGTAAAAGTTAAATTATTTAACTTAGAGTTAAATCTAATTGATAAGGTTAAAATAAGAACCTAAACTTGTCTAAATCCTATTGGTTGATAGGATTTCGACACATCCCCACTTTATCTTCGAAATAAGACCCTTTTGAACCATTATAAACCGATTTTGACTTTAATATAAAATAATATTTTGAGATATTCCTAAGTTGCCCCTCTCCTCCCTTATAAAAGGACACCTCCTCCCCCTCCTCCTCACACCAATTGGAGCACTCAAGCTCGGCAAACCCCTGCCAAAATCTCTTCTCCACTTCCCTAGAAACATCCTAGAGGTTATTGTGTTCCTCAAAGACCAATTTTAGTTCCCTAAGAGGAGGTCTCCAAAAGGCGCTTCAAAGAAGAGGTAATTACCGTTACCAATTCTTTCATCTTTATTTCTTTTTCCACTTCTTCTTCTTAGGTTGTTTCATTATGAAGTAATAACATCAGTATCACTCATATACTGATATGTTATTATAAGTATGAAACAACCCTATTTCACCATCTATCTATCCTACGGAAAAAGAAATCACCGCGCGTGCGTACGTACGGAATATCGTCTCCACGCCGTGGTGTAATCTGTTTTCCACCACCACCTTACATGGATGGGTATAATGGTGTAAAGAATAACTATACATAGTTATTAAAACATCATATTGATTCTGATATATTTTATAATCCACTCCACTCCAATTCAATATTTATGGAAATGATATCATCGCTCGTGCGTACGTACGGAATACCGTCTCCACGACGCGATGAGATTCATTCTCCATGTTAACCATTTAAGAATGATTATAAAGTATATATAAGAAATAATAATGAAATATATGACATTATAAAGCTACTGGATTTATGTATATATATATATATGTATGTCATCTACTTACTTCCATTCAAGACAATAGGGAAAGGAAAACAGCGTTCATGCGTACGTACGGACTACCGTCTCCATGAACGGTTTTTTTCATTTCATTTATCTACCTATTATATATATATATATACTGAATATATATGATATATAAATCATATTTTATATTCTGGAAGTAAGTAAATCATGATATAAGTAATAATAATGTCAAGAACAACAAGTCAAAACACCTAGGATAAAAGAAACGATTTTACCCAAAACACTTCTTTAACATGGAATTTACAAAAGAACGGGTAATATAATGTCATAAGTGAACCATATATGATATCATAACAATGAATATGATTCTGTAATAAGTCAATGACATTATTTAAACCATTATACAGGAGCTTCGGACACGTACAAAGCAAATCGGACCTAAGGTAAGGGAAATATCACAATCTCACTTTTATCCGAGATTGTTTTTACTTTGGTAATTACTGGGGTGTATTTTATCATCCACATCCATGTTCCCTCAATATGTAATATTATTTCCATCCTTCTACAATAGTTTATATCAAATTTTACCCTTCGGTGAGTTTTTAGTAAAATATACTAAAGGAATCTTTTGTCTTTTTTCGTACGAGGTACTTTTTGACTTTTCCGACAAAAGTACGAAGAATGTTTTTTTAACTTATACGGCATGAATGGATTTTTAAAACATTATTTCCAAGAAGCTTCCTTTACAAGTTTTCAAGTTTATTTTTAATCAACTTCTTTTATTTTAAAGTTGTATGACATGTTATGAAAGGAAAAATGTTTTTGAAGAAGAAAGGATATTTTCCTCAAGAATGGAGTTCAAGTGATTTTCAAAATAATTTTCCATCTAATATAATAAAAGGGTTCTGTTTTTATCCCTATTGTTACATGGATATTTATTATGTTGTGATGGAAACATTTTTATGAATTCCTTTATCTTATATGAATTGTTTTATGATGTCATGTTGTTTAAGAATCCCATTTTTATTACATGGGTTATGCGATGAATTATGATTTATGATTATGTGGCACACATAAGAAAGGATTCATTATAAGATGGGTGGGACCTATATATCCCTCCAATGCATTGGGTAAATATTTTATATCTCCTGAGATAGACAGGGCTGGAATGGTAGGTTATACCGGTTCAGTGAAACAGGACTGAAACGAGGGTTACTCGATTCAGAAAGGGACTTTGTCCACTAAGATAGTCTTGGCAATTAGTCTTGACTAACAAGAAATGATTCTCTATGATTATGTGTGTATGCCACAAAGTTTCATGTTTTAAGTTATGATTATTGGGATTACTTTTTCACTGCCATGATTTATCCCATGATTATGAAATTATGCTCTCTTTTGCAGGTTATGATTTCCAAAATGTTATGTTCTTATGAATATGATGTGATTGATATTTATTTTGTTTACCCTTACTGAGCATTTGAGCTCACCCTTTTATGTTTTCTTTTCCCCAGGATATAAAGAAAGGTTTTAGGTAAAAAAAAGAAGATCTTTATGGGAGATTTTGAAGATCTTTCACCACGATTAGAAGATTATAGTCCGAGTTTCCAAAGACACTAAACTATTACGGTCCTTGTGTGTGTGTTTTTGTAATGTACTAAGTATTCCGCAAAAGTAATGTAATGTCAATGTACGTCAAGATACGGGTCTCTACATCGAGCCACCATAAAGGAGAACGACACGACCTACCATATAGGGACTCATACGAGACATTTGAATTGTCACCTGGAAGCTATTATTATAGTTAAAATCAATAAGAGATATATGCTTCTCCCAATATCCATAAAAATCAAGGATACATGCCCATAACATATCCTCTAACACTTGTATAGTTATCTTAGACTACCCATCAGTCTGAGGGTGATATGTAGAACTCAGAAGTACTGGTGAACCTAGTATTTTTTTTAGTCCTTTCTAGAACTGTGAAGTAAAGTGTGAATCCTTATCCTCTTAAATAGAATGAGGTACACCATGAAGTTGCACAATCTCCCAGATATACATCCTTCCCAACTCATCAATCGTAAAGGTCTCTCGAATAGACATGAAGTGCGAAAGATTAGTCAACCTTTCGAAAACCACCTATACTATATCACTGCCTCAAGAAGATATTGGAATGTATGTAATTAAATACATGGTGATTTCATTCCATTTCCATTTGAAAATGGATAGAGGCTTTAGGGGTCCAACAGGTCATTAGTGATTTGCCTTCACCTGTTGGCAGGTGGAGCACCGAGTGATGAAACCTGCTATCTACTTTTTCATACCAGGCCATAAATATTATCAACACATATATCTGTACATCTTAGTCAGCCTAAGATGAATTTCCCCAATGGAGGTGTGAGATTACCTCATCAACTCTTCTTGTATACATGATGGTACCCATACATGACCACAGTAAATGAGAGTTTCATTGCCATCAACAAACCAACCAAGAGGGGGGTTCTATCCTGTAATTATTTCCCTCATAGAAAGCCCCTCATGATAAATTATCTATTTACTATGACCATGCTCTCAAAGAGAGTATTCCACTGCATGAGCTGCTAGAATTGGTTGCTCGCTCATCTTTTGGACCTCTAGATGAATCTCTGCAAACAAGGTCTTCATCTACCACTCACTACTGGCTACCTTCACTGCATGTGTCTATGTCTTGTGGATTTAATAATTCACCACAGAATTACCCTTACCAGTGGTATAATCACGATCAATGTCCTACAACTGTAGGTATTCGACCCACCTATATTTCCTTAAGTTCAAGTCTCATTGAGTTGAGATATATTTTATGCTTTTATGATCCATGTAAAAATACAAATATTTCACCCAACAAATAGTGTCTCCATCTATGTAGAGAACAAACCATAGCTGCTAACTTAAGGACATATGAAGGATAGTTCTAATTGTCACGTCTTAGCTGGTGGGATTCATAATCCACGACTCGATCACCCTGCATCAAAACTGCACCCAGTCCGATTCCTGAATCATCCCAATAAATAGTATAGCTCTTACCAGGCTCAGGAAGAACTTGGATTAGGGCTGGGGTTAGTCTTATCTTTAACTCGCGAAATGAATTTTCACAAGATTTTAACCAGATTAACTATAAACATTTCTTAGTTAGGGTCGTAAGAGGAGCTTCCAAGAAGGAGAAATCCTAGATGAAATTCTTGAAATAGCCATAAATCCCCAAAAAACAATGGATGTCAAAGAAACTCTTGGTCTGCTCAAATGAAACCACGAAGCTCACCTATTCTGGCTCAATTGTTACACCTACATTAGATATAATATGATCCAATAAGTTCACTTTATCAATCCAAAGTGGAATTTTCTGAGATTAGTGTATAGATGGCGCTCTCTCATTGTACTTAGCATGATCTCAAGATGGGTTGCATGGTTTTTCCTGGAACACGAATACACTAAGATGTCGTCCATGAAGACTACAACAAAGGAATAAAGATACATGTGAAAACCCAAATTCATCAGATCCATGAAGACTTACGACGCATTATTAAGGCTGAATAAAATAACCAAATACTTGTACAAGTTGTACCTACTTCAGAAAGTCATACGTGGTATGTCAGATGGTCACACACGCACCTGGTGATATCTCGACCTCAGATCAATCTTGCAGAAAACAGTTGCTCCCCAGAGCTGTTCAAAGAGATCATCAATACGAGGAACTGGATATTGATTCCTTACTATGATCTTGTTGAGTCGACGATAATCCATGCATAAACTGAGGGTACCATCATCCTTCATGGAAAACAGGATAGGTGAACCCCAGGAAGATGTGATAGGTCTGATTATAACCTCAGCCTCAAGGTGTTCAATCTAATTTTTGATTTCTTGTAGCTCTGTTGGTGCCATCCTATAAGGAGGGATAAACACTCGTTTTGAACCCAACATGAGTTCTATAGTGAAATCCATGTCTCTCATTAGAGGTAATCCAGAGAAATTGTCAGGGACGATGTCCCTGAAAAGATCCACCACTGGAGGGAGTTCAACTAGGTGCCTACCATGATCACTCTTGAAGAGACTTTCCAACTAAGCTGTCACTCTACCCAACCCTGCATATTTAGGCTTAGCTTGGTCTTCCACATATCCAATTCTTCTTTGTGAAAATATGTGTCACCATCAGGGGATGTGAAAGACACCTGATGATGATATAAATATACTCGACCATGATAAGGAGTGAGTCAGTTCATATTAAGAATGACCTCGATGCCAGACATGTCGAGGATATGTAAATTCCAAACAAAAAAGTACCCTCATATCTTGAGGGGTCACTCTTGGCACTGGAATATTCCATCTATCTTGACCCCAAGTGGAGTTTCGAGAGACATGACGCTAAAATCGTACATAATTGAAAAACCAAGACTCTCAACAATAGCAGTAAATATAAAAGTATGCGATGAACCGGTATCAAAAAGAGCTTACACTAAATTAGAGGCCACTAAAATAATACCTCTCACTGTAGATTGTCCTACACTCTGTTCCTCTAGTGCTGATTGCACTTCGTACATGAGACCAAAGCCACAACCCTGATACGGTGCCTAGTTGGCCTGAGCATGTCCAGTCTACTGATGCTCATAATCTGGAACTTGATTTCCCTGACTATGAACTCCACCATTACCTCATCCAGATCGGCTGGTGGAAAAAGAACTTCCAGGATGTTGTGGAGTCATAGATCCCATACCTGATAAAGGTGCAGGTGTGGATCATCTAGCACTAGATTCTGAAGAGAAGGAACTACAAAAACGCTATAGGTGACCCATCATGGGGCAACATCCGTACTTCTTCGGATCTCTCATATACTGTGGCTTCGTTTGACTATCTCTGGATATGCTCATTTCCACTCTCTTAAGGCTCAACATGATGACATTGTAGCGGTATTTTTCTACAACATCTAAACACACACCTCTAGATAAGGATTAAAAAAGGAGAGAAAACAAGTAAGGTGAAAAAAGAGGATAGGTACATAGCATTCCTCTGAGCACTAAACAACAGACAACCCGCTTCATGAGTTGTGTTTCGATATGGTAGAGAGAACTTAAAAGGATTACTAAACAAGTTCTACAATCCAGTCCTAGATTATATTAGGATAACATCTAATAAACTATCACAACTTTATATTTATAAAACTAGAACTTCAAAATTTAACCACTAGGCACAATATCACTCACACACAAATAGGAAAATGCATGCTGAAAGTAGATATGGAATGGTAATATGAATGGAATATTAAATCATATAGTGCCTATTATGATGAATGGAATGTATTTCCCTCATATCATTGGGATACAATGGTAAACCCATTATTTCAACAATACCAACATAATAACAATGCAGCACAGGTGAGTCTCCCAAAATTAAAATCATATCAATAGTTACTAGCATAATAAATAACTGCAATCCCAACACAGAAATTTGGGTTTTCCCCTATACATGGGTTAGCTACATCCAAACATATAGTATATTACAAATACCAATTTCCTAGTCTTCTATCTAACCCAAATAGTAATACAAAAAGAAAAATCTCCCTTTAATACCACTTTGTAACATCTTTACCCGAATCACCTCTAAGACGGTGGCTAGACAGGTGGGTCACATGACCTCAAACGCATCTCCCCAGATTCCAGAGCATGTTGACTTGCAGCAAGGGACTTTTTGTGTCCGATGGGGAGACTATGCCCCCATAGGTAATATGTATTATCACAGAGTAAGTAAACAACAACTAATAATAAATAGAAGAATCATATAAATGAATAAACTACAGTATAAGAAATATAAATATTCAAACTAAATACAAATAATCAAGTGAGGAAGATCACAAAATGATGTCATGCCATGATGTATATCTAAACTAATTGTATGAAAAATAGGTCTCAAGCATATGATCAACTAAAAAGAAAGAAACAAAGTAACAACTTAATCAGGAGTAAGTCTCGTTCCTCTACCCCAGTCTCCATCCTAAGCAGCACAAAACAATCAAGCATCGGGAGAAACACACTTCCCTTTGTTAATACTTGAAGCATGTAATCTACTCGGGTGTAAACGACGCCCAAGAAGGGTGTGACATAAAATCATGGTTGGAAGGATCCCATGTTGTCTAACCCTTTTCATTTATTTCTATCGTAAAATGAAGTGTTCCATTATGTAACAATTTCAAATAATTAATTCAGTATACTGAAATAAATAACTCAGCTCGGGTTCCCAAAGACACCCATCCCTAATCACCTACTTCGGCCTAAGTCGGAAGACGGAAAGGAATACCTGTAAGCAGAATAAACAAATACATATATATAAAGCCTGGAAGGGTAAGGTAAGAAAAGGAAGAGCATACCCCCAAGCTTGTGCATTTTCAATGGGTCTAAGTCATATGTCAACCGTGTGTGCTTCAACATACTCGAAAAAATCACAAATATCAAGAAAAAATAACAGTTTTTATATAAATACTTAGTACATCATTATTAAGGTTCAATTTGTGAGTTGGAGTCTGAGCCAATCCCGAAGGTATCACTACGGAACATCCTTCGATTTATCCAATACCACCGATCCCATCCAAGGTAATCTTTCAAAAGGCTATCTATTGCTCGAGGAATGAGATTACCATGAGTCTATTCTAATCTCACAAAAGGGAGTTGATTGTCATATGAGGATGGATTAGCCACATTTCCAATAGATCTGTCTTGATGGGCCATTTTGGAACTGGGGTCACTCATAAGTTTTAGAAAGTCTGGTGAAGTCTCAGTCTAGCAGAGCCAAATACACTGCCCCCCCCCCCCCCGACGCATAGGGGTAATATTCAGGAATAGAGGGTCTTAGTGTGGCCCTTAATACATGACCCACGTCCTTTCCCTTCCCAAAATTTAATTAAGCTTTTCACAGTAGTAGATATGAGATAATAAGCATATGAAATTTCAGCTTGAAAACTAACCAGATAAACTCATGGATCACAAGATATAAATTAAACACTTCATCATAACAAGTTAATAAGGAAGGGTATCATATTAACATAATAAGATAATGCAATTTTTAAATAAATAAACAATTCAGAATAAAAAATTACCAATAATCCAATAATTCAATGTTCATTTTCAATGTAAACTAGTTATTTAATTTCATTACAATAAAAATGGGGTGTGCAACAACTGCAGTTAATTAAATTAAAATCCCGGCGAACATAAAAATATACCAACCATGTAGGCATGCCCCAAGGGGTGTCTGAAAATGTTTCAAAAAATTTCGATATTAATTTAAGATAACTAAGCCTGCAACAATTTGGCGAAACAATTAAATTTATGAAATTGGGTGAAATTGCACAAAGTCGGTAGGCACTGACTAACGACACAATGATGCGTTTTTATAAACTGAAAAAATGGAGGGAAGGAATATATGAACCCTACCTTATAGTCATAAATGACTATATGATCCACAGAAGGCTTTGATTTGAACTAAACTGGAAGAAAACAAAAAAATTTAGAAAAACCCCAAATTAAGTTAAAATACATTCGCGAGGAACTCCACTCTGGATACTCAATGAAAACCTTCGATTCCACTTGCGCAAGGTCAGTCTTTCCCTAAGGTTTACTACTCACATGATGACAAAGAAAACAGATGACAGGCGGAAAAGTTGTGGTCTTCTAAAGGGGTTGTAGGGTGGTGCACCACCTAGGGGATATGGGGAGTGTGACCTGAGGGAGAGGAGGAGAGGAAGAGAGGAAAAAGAAAGAAAGAAAAGGAAGAAAAAGAAAAGAAAAAATAGAAGAAAAAAAACTAAAAATAAAAGGGAAAATAAAAAAAAATATAATAAAAGGATGGAAAGGAATAGGATAAAAATAAATAAAAATGGAAATCTCATATATTAATTACATTTATTTTTTCCCATAACCCCATTTCAATTTTATTTCAAAATTTCATTTTATCCCTTATTGAATTATATTAAATCTTCTTTGAATATCTTATTATTATTTATCAAACGTTAATTAATTATTTTAAATCCTGAACACTGCACTAAAGTGCGACCTAATATCTCCTAAATCTCATCAGTTATTTATTTAATTTAAATGAAACTTCCCAGGACCTGCATTGGGGTGCGCAGGCGCACGCTCCGGGTCTCTTTAAAGAAAAAGATAATATAATTACAGATGGTCCATACCTGATTATGGTCAGGACGTTGCACATAATAGCAATATGCATGTAATCCTAGGGAATAAATTTAGCCTCCACTAGAAAAAGAAAATAAGACCCCCATAAATGAGTATAAAATTCCATTGAATTTTAAAATCAAGTGATACCCCGACAAAAAACTCAAATTTAGAGGACTTATGGGCCTTTTTTGGCCTCAACAAATGTGACTATGGGTTTCTACAAATTATTTGATAGTAGATATCTTCCAGATATTCTATTTGATATGTGGTAGAGTTCAAATGACATCTAGATCAAAAGTTATGGTTGTTTGAAGTTTGTGTCACGTTTTCAACTGATTTTAGAGCGTTTATTGATTTATTAATTTTTTATATCTTAAAATTGTTATCAAATGACTATTATTTGATAAAAATTATAAAATTATAAATTATTATTATTATTTAATTAATTTATAATCATTTTCATTAAATATATTATATATTAAGTGTAAATGCGTATTTAGCCTTATGTAAATAATATTTAATAAAATATATTTTATACAAATCAATATAAATATATTTTTATTTTAATATATTATTTTTAAGGATTTAAAATATTTTTTATAAAATGTACCATTTTTTTGCACTGGTAAAAAATGATGATAAGTACCCACCTTTATCATCCCTTTTTACAAGCATTGATAAAGGCCCCCCATTTATCATAGAATTTTTAATAGTGCTAATAAAATCCCCCATTTGTTAGTGATTTTTATTTACACTGATAAAGGGACTCACTTTATCATCTCTTTTTTTTCTAGTGCTGATAAAGGGCCACCAATATCAATATATTTTTATTAGTGCTAATAAAGGGGCCCCTTTATTTGTTTTTTTCATCGATAAAGACCCCTCCCCTTTCATAGTTTTTTTGATGCTAATAAAAGATGGATTTATTAGTGATTTTTTCTAACCCGTAAAGGGTGCCATTATCAGTTCTTTTAGCTAGTGATGATATGTCCAAGAATTGTTAAAATCTTGTTTTTTAGTAGTGATTATAGTTCACATGATGGTTTAATTTATTAGATAGGTTTGGCTATGTGTTCCTGTGCATTATAGATGGATGTAACCCATTGAATAGTATACATAGAATTTGAAAGGTTATATCAAAACTCAAATTCATCCTAATGTTTTTATTATAGAGTGATATAATATTGAGGATTCTATTAAATTATGTATCAAATAATAGTATGATGTAGATAGCATTGGTCTTCCAAAATATCATCACAATGTGTGCCTTGTGTGTTAAGGAATTTTAGGAAGATATTTTTTTACAATTACCATTATAGAGTGGGATAGGGATCATCTTACATTTTACATAATATTTTGTAGATTTTTCTATATGTTAAAAGCAAAAAATTAATTATTAGTCATTTGAATCTATCAAGGGATGAAATCATGACATCAAATATATATAACCACCAGTTTATAGGATGGTTTTGAGAGTACACTATTAAGGAGTTATCTAAAAAACTGAATCCACTATCAAAATTAATTTGTTTTCTATCCAAGGGACCAATTGTAAATGTACTATCTTACAATTTTTATATAATTTATTTTTATACATTCTATACAAAGGAATATGATGGACATAGTATGATGAAAAAAATTTATAATTAATGTTATGGTGGAAGTGATGCATGTATCATATAAAAAAGACATAAATCAATTTTTTGAAATTATATCATGATTTATCATCATCAATAAAATATGGGATTTATATTATACCACATTATAATGTCCTATTTTTAGTGCAAATGGGTTGATGATAAGGGAGAAATTTAAATCGATGAATTGGGATTTTTAAAAGTTAATTTTTGTAAGGAATGGTATATAGAAAAACCATTCAGAATAGAATCATAGTATGTAAAAGTAATTTATGTCCCCAATCCTGTAAATATAAATTATCTGATTACCCTCTTTGACTAAAACCACTATAGGGTCAAATGAAAGTTCGATTAAGGATGGACCTTTCATTGGGATTTCATAGTCATTTCATGATGGTCTAAATAATGACGACATCTTGTATATTATATGGGACTATAATGAGGATATTTGGATACTTAATAGATGTTCTAATTCCATTAACCCTTTAATAAAAAATATATTACAATAATAAGTTTAATTTTAAAAAAACAATGAGTTATTTAATTATATTATTTGTTTAATATTTTATTTACATAATCTAAATGAAATGTTCAATAAATTCTATAGAGAATGGATTCTATACATTCTGATGCTACTAATATTGATGAACAACATATTGACTATATTGAATCCAAGGAAATTGCAAAAGGTGAACAACCTATATTTAAGAAAAATAGGAGAGTTGTAGAATGATGGTCCTAATAAAAACTATTAAAGTGAGAAGAAAAGGCATACAATTTGAGATAATATGGAATGCAAAAGACTAAAAATTTGATCCCAATAAGTCCATTTTAATTAGTTACATTGGTTTCACCACTTGAACACCCATGTTGATTTATACATATTCTTGAAAAAAATTTATTCCTATGATGAATGCACGAATTTGTGAATATATTATGGTAACATTATTACATAATATATCTATTTTACTATAATAGAGAAACCTGAGTCCACCTAACCAATCACCCAAGTCTTCCCATCATGGGGTGGGATAAAACAATTAAAACAGAATGTGTCTCATATAAAAGGATGACAAGACATACAACCATAGTATGCAGTGGAATGGTTGATACAACTGATCCAAACTGTCTAAAATAGAAAGATACACAAGTCTAGGAAAATCTAGTCTCCATAGGAGAAAACATCACCACCAAACAATCCCATAATGAAACAAAAATGTAAAGATAATCCCATGTGATACAAAATGATCTCCCATTTACCTTAATCAAATAAAAAAATTTCATAGATGACCACTAGTAAAAGTAGGGTGTGAGAAACTAATCCAAGTGAGATACCACCAAAATACTAGTTCTAATAATAAGAATGCACCAGTTCAATATTTCAAACAAAAAAGTTATACAATAATTTTTATAAATAAACAATTTTAAATCCTTTTTCAAATGATCCTTGAGTTTTTAAAAAATTTATTTCATATTTTTCAAATCTAGAAACAATGCCTGTAAGGATACCAAAATATAAATATGCATGTGATCCAATATCCAGGAAATAATTAATCTTATAATAAATAACCAGAAACAATAATGAACATTCAATACAAGATCTAGACTATGGGATAATATATACTAAGCACTCTCAATCCTAAAAAGTCATAAGGTTCGATCCAAATAACTTAAAGGTCTTCCATAGACACTCGACATACAAGAGGTTGTCACCTAGTGGTGTCGCACACAATAAGTCTACCCGTGTCTCCATATCGACATACCCAAGGCTCCAACTGTGAAATATTTGTCAATTTATTTTTTAAAAGCCGTGCTCAAATTTTTATAAAACAATTTCAAAGCCAATACAATCTACTTTATGGCTTGAAATTCTATTTTCCATTTCAAATCAAGGAAATTGTCTTTTCAAAGAAAAAACAATTTTCAAAAGTGAACCCCTTCCATTTTCAATATCAACACATGAAATCCCATTTATAATATCATGGAATCAATAAAAAAATAAATTCAATAAGTTGTAAAACTTGAACAGATCCACCTACCTTAAAAGCAAAGAAAACCAAACCACCTTTGACAACATGGGATGAAACCGAAGAGAATGACATTCAAAAATCTTGAAACACTAATAATATGAAGAGGATTGATAGAAAACCCTATTCAAACACAAAACTACATCATAAAAATATATATGAAACCCAAACCAAAGAAGAAAAAATAGAAACAATTACCTAAATAAAATAAATATAACCCCAAAAGTGATCAATCATAGAACAAATCGATCCATATGGAAGGAAGTCACCCAAAATCACCATTAGAAGGAAATTTAACTGAGAGGATAAGGATGAAAAATAAAATGAATCCTCAAACACTCAACCAAAAAATGAAAAACTAATACTTAGGGAATGACATGATGTGTAATCTTTTAGATGTCATGCATCCCTTTTATTTTAAGTTATGCTGAAAAAAACATTTCCTTGGATTAAAATAATTATTTTTCACATTACACGAAGTAAAATCCTTACATGAAGTGTCTCACACTAGAAAATACAGTTCACGACATATGTCCAGAAGCCATTACACATTGTTTAATCCCATTAAATGTTGTGTATGTTCCCAAAAATAGATTAAATTCTAGGGAAAAGTACCAAATTACAAAAAATCCCTAACATCAATATAACTAGTATTCTCCCAATTCAAGGTCAAAAAAATAGAGCCAATGAAAAAAGGAATCCAAAAGAAAAGACTAAGGCATACCTAATAGAAAGGTAATGAGGCATTACAATCGCCCCACCATAAAATAAATTTTGTCCTAGAAAGACCTCATGATCCTAGATCCAAAAAAAGAGAAGAAAAATATTACCTTATCAATGAATCCTTCTCCCATGCCTCATGGAAATACTATCTCCACTGCCACAGTACCCAGACTAGGGTGATAGTTTTACCACATAACACCTTATCCTAACAATCCATAATCTGAATTGGCTACTAAACCAAAGTGGTATCAGACCCAAGAACAAGATCCTCCCATTTAATCACATGGAAGGGATCTATCATATACCACCTCAATTGGGAAACAAGAAACACATTCTATATAGTATTCAATATAGATGGTTAAATGAAACTGATAGGTCACCCTCTCTAATTTCTCAGTGATCTCAATGGGGCCCACAATCCTCAGTGCCAACATACCCTACTTACCCAATTGACAATGTCCCATGTGGGGTGACACTCTGAAAAAGACCTGATAAAAAACCTCAAACTCTAGCGGCCAATGCGGACGGTTCAAATAAGATTTATGATGACTCTGTGCCATGGTCAAATTCCTCTAGATCAACAGAGCCACCTCTGTCATCCACTAAACAAAACTTGACCCAACCAAGGATCACTCTCCCAACACTTCCCAGTACAGTGGAGGCTGACATGGCCTCCCATATAAACCCTCAAAAGGCATCATCCTGATCAAAGCATGATAAATATTGTTACCGTAAAACTCAACCAAATACAACTGTGTATCCCAAGATCCAACATAATCAATCACACAAGACCAAATCATGACCTCAATAACTTGGATATCCCTCGCTTCCTGTCCATCTATTTGTGGATGATATGCCATGATAAATTTCATTTGGGAATCCATCAGCTCATGCAAAACATTCTAGAATCAGGATGTGAGCCTTGATTTCCTATCTGAAAAAACTACAAAAGGAACCACATGATGTTTCACAATCACTTGGACATACAAGTCCCCAAGATATAAAACATTCATAATCTCCTTTATTTGTAATAGATTCTCGGATTTAGTGTGTCTGTCAATAATCCACCAAATTTCATCATTACCTCTAGGATTCCATGGTAATCAAATGATAAAATCCATGGAAATATCATTCCACTTCCATAACAAAATAGATAAAGGCATTAGTAAACCTACAGGTCTCTGGGGTTATGCATTAAATCTTTAACAAGTGACACGCTATGATAAAAAATCTACAGCTGACCACCTCATCTCCGGCCACCAATACTGACATCTCAAATCATGGCAAATATTTGTATCCCTAGGGTTTATGGAAAAACATGACTAATTTCCACTATCTGTCAACTCCTACTTTGAGGAAAATAGAACAACCAATATGCTTTCGAAGCACAAATCTCCACTGGGAGACGAAGACAATTCGCACGAGGTATCCCCACTATTTAGGATTTCTCTTAAGCATCAACTCTTGATGTCTTTCATCTACTCAAGTCAAACTCGCTCATTAAAACAAAATTTAAATTTTATAAATTCCAATAATACATGTCCACCAATCTCCTATACTACCAAGATCATATCAATAAACAAACTCACTAGCGACTACTGTTCACCTTATTCCTTTACAACATGTATAGGTAATTTTTTACTCAACGCATTGGACACCACATTCCCTTTCCTTATGGTATATTGATATAAAATTAAATGATATAATGATGCTCAACCTAAAGTCTATGTATTATGTTTATATATCTTTGAGTGAAAATATAATTCACGGTTTTATGGTCATAATATATCATTAAACGCTCTCCAAAAAGATAGTGATGCAACATTTTGAGCACAACATCTTCTAACTCAAGATCTTGGGTATGGTAGTTCTTATCATGAGTATGTAACTGTCATGATCCATAAGAAATAAAATATTTCACTTGCATCTAGTGACATCATATACTCTTACCAAAATCATCATTGAAAACATCATATCCCAAAAACGGTTTAGGAAGAATCAAAACTAGTGCTAAAGTCAACCTCATATTAAAATTCTCAAAATTTCTCTAACACATATCGTTCCATTCATAATTTACACCCTTAAGGGTTAAAGCTATCATCTAAGATGCAGTCATGGATAATTCTGGAACAAACTTTCTATAGTAACCTACCAAACCCAAGAACTGTTGGATCTCAAACATTTTTATGGGATTCTCCCAAGACATAACTACCTGTATATTTTCACCAGAAACTGAGACACCCCTCCTAGATAACACATCCCAAGAAACATCACTTCCTAGATCCAAAAAAAACTTAAAAATCTTACCATATAGACAATGTTCCCTCAATGTTCAAAGAATGATATCCAAATAGTCTTTGTGCTCCTCCTCTACCTTTGATCACACCAAGATATCTTCTATGAAAACAAAAACAAAATCTTCCAAGAACTAATGAAATATTCATTTCATCAAAACCATAAATACTTCAAGACTATTAGTGAGTCCAAATGGCATAAATAGAAACTATAAATGATCATATCAACTTTAAAATGCTATCTTGTGTATATCCCCTTCTCTGAATATCAATTGGTGGTACCCCAATCTCAATTCAATCTTAGAAAAACAAAGAACCCCTAAAACAATCAACGAGATCATAAATTCTTGGTAAAGGATACTTATTCTTTATATTCCCTTGATTCAACTTCCTAGAGTCAATAAAAATTATAAGAATTCCATCTCCCTACTTAGCAGACAATAAAAGGGAATCCAACAATGAAATTTTAGGTGGAATAAATCCTTTTATCTCTAAATTCATATATTGGACATTGATTTCCACCAACTCATTAGGTTACATTTCATATGATTTAATAGAAGTGAGAATCATTCTATGTAATATCTCAATAGTAAAATCGACCTCTATCTATGAAAAAACCTAGAAAAATAATTCAGAAAGTCCTTAGAGTATGCACACACAATAGCATGTATTTGATTGCCCAATCATGGGTCAACTGGATATGAAACATATCTAACAACTAACATGATATTCAACCAGCATAATGAACAAATATCCCAAACATTTCTGATCTATAGTCCCACTCACCGTATAAAACATGAGTGACACCATTGGTAGATAAACCCTATACGCATTGGTGATAATAATCTATCTATTCCTTTACACTAATCATCTAATACATGCTGATGATGAAGTCAATGTTTTCAAATCAAGAACTAAGAAGTCCCAAACCACCTCAAATTTGTCAACCACCACCCAAAATGAGAGACATTTGAATCCTTGTTTCGAATAATTTCCCAAAGGTGTGGAAAGATCCAACAAGAAAGACATAAGATTTCAATGAATACCCAACACATAAACCTACTTTGATGATAAAAAATAATGAGTAACACCTATATCAAAAAAAATAAAAAACCATAGAAGAATAAATAAACAATATAACTATAAAAATATCTAGAAATACATTAGATTCTTCTAGGACACACTCTATTGTATAAAGATGTCTGTAATTAGCCTCCTATAATCACACTTGGTTTGAGAATGAGACCCAACACCCTTTAAAGCATCAACATGAACCTTAAACCCCTTTGTGAAAGTGGATCCTACTTTACTTCCTTGGTTCATCTTATCAGAGAATTGATTCAGATGGACATATCTCCCATAAAGATGACAAGTTCTAGGTTCCTCCTTATACTGATTCCTAGTATGAACATGCCCCATAAACTGGTAGAATATAATAATTGTTGAAATGATTCAGTGCTAGATGCACCAACTTAGCAAAGCAGGTGGAGTGCTCAAAAAAGGTACAATCCCCCTACTCCAACATTAGAAATTCCATGGTCTTTTAGGTTCATAAATTCCTAAGATAAAAACATTTATTAAATATCATCTCAAAAGAAACCTAGGTAAGAGATTCATTCAACTTAGCTTATACCATCAAGTCCCACCATATTCTTCTTGGACTTTGAGCATATATGTGGAAAACCCCACCTTAGAATCCTCAAGAGTTTTCAAAAAGTTAAATATCTACTCAATATATTCAAGACACTCCTCTAACTCTTGTGTCCATTTTCACTATAGATGATAGGTTGATTCTATTTAGTGAATTTTTATCCATTATCCACTACCCATCCTAGGATCACTACACTCACTGACTCCAGAGTATGAATGGTACATATAACTATTTTAACTAAAGAAGGGTCCACTAGAGGACTTGTTTGGGGAACCTTCCTCATGAATTCCCCTATAGTATTTTTAAGAGATATTTTATGTGGAAGTGTCTATTAATAACATGAAAATAACCAATCATCCATGAGAAAATTTATAAAATATTAACCCAAAAACAAGAATCCAAAAAAATTCTTTAAAACAATAAGAATTGAATGTAGTTATGAATTCTTCCACATAAGGGAAACATCCTATGAAAAGAATAAGTCCATCTAAATAAACCCCACACTTGTTTTATTCAAACGACTATACACACAAAAATTCCACACAATTTCATATAAGTTTTTTTAAATAAATACCATAATATTTACTCAAATAATCATATACCTGGTCTTGGTATTAGTAAATATTTTATGAACACCAAAAGAAACTCAGATTCAGTCCTCATAGTGAGCTGGCTAAGCCTGTTTCCACACCTGCTATTGAAATTATGATGATCATACACTTTTATACCCCATAAAAAACCCACTCAGGTAGTGCTGACACACTTTAGGCTGAGTAACCTCCCTTTGATACCAAATTGTAACAGACTAACCCAAGTCAACCAAAACAGTTACCCAAGTCATCTTATCACTGGGTTGGGTAAAATAATGAAATGAGAACAAATATCATATAAAAGGATAAAAAGACATACAACCTATGTACGAAGTGAAAATAATAGTTGATACAACAAAACTAAATAGGGTAAAACATAATGAAATACAAGTCTAGAAAAAATTAGTCTCCATGGGACCAAACTTAACCCTTATACTATCCCATAAGGAAACAAAAATGTAATGTGAAGACTATATGAAAAAATGAACTTCCATTTACCTGAATCATGTGAAAATGGTCTATAGCCACCCATTGGTAGAAGTAGGATGTGAACAAAAGATCCTAGGATTATACCACCAAAAATCTACAAAAGTTATAATAATAAGAACACACAAGTTCAGAAATTAAAACAGAATAGTTTTACATGTATTTTTATAAATAAACATTATGAAATCCTTTTTGAAGCAATCTGTATGTTTTAAAAACTTCCATGTCACATTTTTACAATATAGATAAGCATTAGGAAATGATACCGAAATATAAATAAAAATTTGTTCTACCATCAATGAAATAATTTATCATGTAATAAACAACCAGAAACAAAAATCCACATACCAGCTATCCTCTAGCCTATTTGATAATATATACAGATATTCACAAGCCTAAAAAGGAATAGGGTTGTATCCAACTAACATAGAGGCCTTCCAAAGAACATCGACATACAAGAGGTTACCTCCTAGTGGCGTCACACACACTAAGGATACATGTGTCTCTATCTCTACATACCCAAGGTTCCCACTATGAAATGTTTGTCAATTTATGTTTTAAAAATAATGCTGATGTTTTTGTAAAACAATTTCAAAGCCAATCCAATTTTCTTCATTATTTGAAATTCCATTGTTTTTCAAATCAATAACATTATATTTTTAAAGAAAAAATCACTTTTCAAATACAATCCCATTCCATTTTTGAATTACAACACATACAATTAAATTTCTAATGTCAAGATATAAATAACAATAACATGAAATTCCAGAAATTAGAACACTTGAACAGATCCTATAACAACCTTGCTCTTTATTATATACCTAATCATGATTTATTAAACAATCTCATCACTTGATACAACCTATTAGATCGATAGGTATAGTGTCTTTGGGGATTAGGAACATTACATAATAACTTAAAATATGAAAAACAACATCTTTATTGAAATCTTATTTTACATAATCATGAAATTCCCTCGTACTTATCATTGAATGGGATAACTTGAGGACATACATGTAGAAATGGTGATCTATAAAGCCCAGTAAGGGAGTAAACAAGGCATAAAATGAAGAATAAAATACAAGTTAGGTGATAGGCATATCAATGGTGCATAAAATAACATGAAAATAAAGGCATGATATAGCATGATTATCATAACATTGAAATGTGGCAACAACACATAACAGGAAAATTAGCATGAGCCAAGGATCATTGCACATGAAGCATGAGTAAACCATCTTTCACATGAAACATGCGTAAACCCTTGTTGCACTTAAATTATCATGATTCAACACTCATTTCACATGAAGTATCATGATACCATACTTACCCAAGGCATTGGAGGGATATTAGGGCACACCCTTCATAATCATTTCATTTCATGCTTAAGTGTGCTACATAGATCGTACAACATGGATTCATTAACAACATAATCCATTCCACGAATAAGAGATTTGGAATACATTAATTTAAGTCCTAAATCAGCAAGTACATGTGAACAAATGTGAATACCCTTGATAGATAATTGGGCATGGTTTTCACTATACAATGATTTTGGCATGGAAAATGGAAATGAAATTTTGGTAGCATAACGACGTGACATAATACTTCATAAAAAAGGAGTATGAGAGAGAAATGGGTGTCTCATCATATGTACATGAAATGGAATTTATTTGAGTCATATAGATACATGTACCAACATAATTAATGGAATATAGATTCATAATATAAACAAATTTCTTGAATGTAAATGAGGAGAAATAAATTACTTACAGAATTTAGGCCTGGTAACATGTGTACATGGGAGTTATTATTGAGAAAGAAAGGGGTCTCTAATCATTAAAACATAAATAGAGAAGTATGGGGGAGGTTTGAAATCATACCCCAATGTTTGTAATTAAAAATAAAATTACCTAACAACTTAATAAAAATTGGACAAAATTTAGAAAGGAAGAAATTCCTTACTTGTAAGTGTGATCCCAAAGGATTGGGAGGGGATTGGGAGATGCTTCAGGGGAGATTTGGTGACCTGGGAGGATTATATAGAGATTTTTTCAGATATTTGACGAACTAAAAAGGATTTGAGTGAAGATTAAGTGGGATCTTTGGTGGGTTTATATAGAAAAGGAGGGGGAATTCATTATTATTCAGGTTTGGGACACGACACATTAAAATAATCCAAACCACAAACCTGCCCATGGTTTTTTCCCATGTTGTTTTCCTAAGGGGAGTGGAATACAATACTATATAGTCCCAATGGCTTAAAATCATAAAATAATATGGTTTCTTATGTGGAGGTGAGTCACACTCTCAAGGAAATCAATTTAAAAAGAGAAAATGCATTATAAGTCTTGAAGGTTCTAATAATGCTTTGTAAAATAAATCAAACAAAACTAAAATCCCATTATTTAAAAGATAAAACCTATATTGTCCTAACATATCATTTATTTTATTTTATTACATAACTATTGGGTCATTATGATGTCATAAAACAAATTATATATTTAAACAGTTTTTAATTTTTACCCAAAAATTTGAATATCTCAGAAAATTTTGAAAAATTAACAATTGGATAATTTCGAAGTCATGATTCCAAAAAATAATATTAATTTTATCCATATATTTTTCTAAATATGAGAATTTTCACTTATAATATAGAAACATTCATTTATAAAAAATTCATGGCTTCTGACAAAAAACATCTTTCAAACCATAAAAAAAATTAAAATTGTATTCAAAAAAATTATACGATAATTTATACTTAATAAAAATTAATTTAATAATATGAATATTTTATTAAAATATTATTTAACACAAAAAATACATTAATTTATCATAATATATTTCGTAGTTGTATATTAACTAAAAATACTATTTGTGATTTAAAAATTATTTATAATGTAACAAAAATAATAAAATAAATGTATATTCTTTATTATATACAAAAATAATGCATATAATCATAGTACTAAGGTATAATTACATAACACATTATAACAACCTCATAAGACTGAAGGGTAAGGTGTGCGGTGGTGACTGACTCCTCAGGTGGCTCAGATAACATCTCTCGAGTGGTAATCTCTATCAACTTACACTTCTCCTGTAGGTGGTTCCATTCGATCTTAACATTTTGAAACCTGTCTTAGGCATGGTCAAGAGTGAATCCCAAAGACGCCACCTCATTTTTGAGCTCTGAAAAATGGATTCATGCGGGAAAAGTCTATTGGATGAGGCCATCACTACCTTTGTCTGAGTAAATTGGATTTGATAAATCCCTATATTTATTCTAATCATGTCATCACTATTCAATGGATTTATTAGCAGTGGTTACAATTTATAAAAATATTTTAAAAGTCAAAAAAAACATAGAACCAAAGAATTGAATATTTTATATAACCATTTTACACATTAAGACATTTAATCAAATTAAGAGGAATTTTCATTAATGAATGTTTGGGTCGTTAAAATCTTCCCCCCTTAAGAAATATCACCCTAGAAATTTCCTTTTCCCACACTAAAACATATGTGGGTAACTCTTCTTCATCACTTCCTCTGATTCCCATGATGCCTCTTCAAACTTGGGGTTGTGCCAAAATACCATGATGAGGGGCATTGTTGTGTTTTGTAGATATTTTTCTCTACATTCTAAGTTTGTCACTGGTTGATCCTCAAAAGAAATATCATCCTCTAATTGTACTACCTCTGAAAAAAGTATATGTGAAGTGTCTTGTATTTAATTTTTTATGAGGCATACATGAAATACATCATGTACTTTGGCCATAGTTTGTGGAAGTGTTGGTCGATGGGCCAAAACCCATCATGATCCATAATCTCGAAGGGGTCATTTTACCTAGGACATAACTTCCCTTTTGTTCCAAACCCCATGAACTTCTTCCACATAGATATGTATAGAAATACCATGTCTCTAAATTCGAACTCAAGGTCTCATCGACAGTTATCTGCATAACTCTTCTGTCAAATTTGGGCTATCTTGATATACTGCTGAATGATTTTCACCTTATCCACCATTTCTATGACCATTTCATGTCCTAGCATCTTACGCCCCCCAAAATCATTCCAACACACCAGTGTTATGAACGTTTTCCCATAAAGGGATTCATATGGTTCCATTCAGATGCTTGAGTGGAAACTGTTAATGTAGAACAGTTCAACCAGTGGAATATGTTGGTCATATCCTCCTTTTAAGTCCATAGAACATGATCTTAATATAACTTCTAGTTTCTAAATAGTATTCTCCGATTGGCCATCAGTTTGAGGATGATAGGATGTACTGAAGATTAGTTCAATTCTTAGATCATGTTGGTGACTTTTCCAAATCTTCAACATGAATCTAGTATCACGATCGAATACAATAGATAATAGTACTACATGAATCTTTACTACTTATTTGATGTTAATTTGTGCAAGTTGATCCAATAAATAGACCTCTATAATCGTGATAAAGTGATCTATCTTTTTAAGACGATCCACAACGACCCATATAGCATTGTTTCCTTTTAATGTCCTTGGATGGACAGTGAAAAAGTCCATGGTAATGTTGTCCAACTTCCATGTTGGTATGGTTTGTGGTTGCATCATCCCCTTATAATTTTTCCTCTCAGCCTTCACTTGATGACATACTAGGAACTTTGATGTATATTCATCAATTTACATTTTCATATTGTCCCACCAAAAGTTTTCTCATAGATCTCGATACATCTTTGTGCTCCTTGGGTGAATAGAGAAGGTTGAGCTATATGATTCATTCAAAAGCTCCTTATTTATCTCTAGATTGGATGATACACATAATAGTGAACCAAATCTCACAATTCCATCCTTACCATCCATGAACCCTGAGGATTTTCCATTTTGGATAGCTTCCTCCCATTTCAGAATTTCCTTGTCCTTTCTTTGAAAATCCTTTATTTTCTCCATGAGGGATAGTTGATCAATCATTTGAGAAAGGATTGATGATGTTCCTCCCTTAATTCTTCCAATGTCCTTCCTCTAAAAATAAAAGAAGATTTGATCCTTTTCAATTATCATCATTGATAATGATTAAAGATCCTTTCTACATAAAACATTTGTAACCTTGTTTTCCTTACCGGGATTATAGTGGATTGAGCAGTCATAATCCTTGATGAGTTATATCTATATTATTGGATGCATATTATTCTATTTTTGTGTGAATATGTATTTGAGGCTCTGGTGATCAGTATATATGTCACACTTCTCCACATAGAGATAATTCTGCTAGATTTTCATTGCAAAGATCACAGCCGCCAACTCCAGATCAAGTGTGGGATTATTTTGCTCAAGGATTATCAGCTACCTTGAGGTGTGGGCTATCACATTATCATTATTCGTCAACAAAAAACCTAGGACCTTCTTCGAAGCATCACTGAATACCACAAAAATTTCACCACTTGTGGGTAATATGAGCATAGTCATATAAATAAGCCTCATTTTTAACTCCTTGAATCTCATTTCACATTCATCACTCCAAGAAAACTTTACTACCTTCCAAGTTATCTTAGTAAGAGGGGTGGATAATTGTGATAAATTTATCACAAATCAGGGATAATATCCAGCTAAACCCAAGAATCTATTGTTATCTGTTATCGATGTTGGCCTCATCCATCTCTCAGTTGTAGTTGTATTGGAGGGATCCACTGATATCCAATTACGTGTAATGATATGACCCAAGAATGAGACATCCTTCAACTAGAACTCACACTTGTTGTACTTTTCGTAGAGCTTCTCCTTCCGCAAGGTCTCTGGTACAATTATTAGATGTTCCTCACGATCCTCTTTGGTTTTGGTTTATATTAGAATATCATCAATAAAGTCTACAAGAAATATTTCATTGTATTCTCTAAAGACTCTATTCATCAAGTCGATGAAAATTTATGGAGCATTAGTGAGTCCCAAAGGCATTATTATGAATTCATAGTGACCCTATCTTTTACAAAAACCAGTCTTGGAGATATCTTCCTTCTTTACCCTTACTTGATAATATCTTGACTGCAAATCTACCTTGGAGAAGTGTTATGATCCATGCAGTTGATTGAACAAGTCATTAATTCATAGCAGAGGATACTTATTCTTTATCATGATTTTTTTAAGATCATGATAATCGAGGCAAAGCCGCATTTACAAATCCTTTTTCATGGAAAAGAGGACTGGTTCACCCCGTGGTGAAGCACTTGGGCATATAAACCTGTATTCAGATTCCCCTATAGTTGTTTCTTCATTTCCTCATGCTCCTCAATAGCTATTCTATATAGAGTCATGGATATTGGCAACACCCTAGGTATAAGGTCAATGGAGAATTCAACATCACTTTTAGGAGTAAGACCAAGCAATTCCTCGGAAAACACTTCAGCAAATTCCCTCAAAATAGGCATGTTTTCAAGGAAGAATGCATCCTTACACTCAAACATCTAAGCAAGATACACATGCTCATAGGAAAGTAATATCCATGATTGAGATGATGGTGATAAATATGATTTATCTTCCTCATTGAACTTATATAGAATCAGGGGTCGTTTCTCCATATGGAGAGTGATTTACCTCTCACAACAATTTATGTTGGATCTAGATAAGTAAATCCAATCCATGTCAAAAATTGCATCAAATTACCCCATAGGGAGTATGAAGAGGTTCGTGAGGAAGTTCAATCCATAAATTGTGACAGGGGAGGAGTTATTTCACGGGATGAAATGATTTCCCCATTTTTCATACTCACCGACATCTTTACATCCAAGATTTATGGTGGTGTTGGGATTGTTCTAATAAACATTCGGGATATAAAAGATGAGTAGAACCAGAATCAAAAAATACATTATCTATTCTTGAATGAATAACTAGCGTACATATCACCACTTCATTGTCAGGGTTCACATCAGCAGTAGTGATGAAAAAATCTCTCCCTTGCTTCCTTGGAGGTTTTTGGTTTCCTCTGAAAACCCTTGGCTTATAGTGCTGATTTTCAAGGTTCCCTAGTTCTTTGTAGTTGAAGCAATGAACAATGCATTGAGACTCGAATGGAGCATTCTACTCCTCTATCATAGCTGCACGTTTTTATTTTCGGTAGTTAATGGCTAGGTTCCCTTATCTTACACACCAAAAGAATTTCCGTGTCCCCTTCAGGAAATTTCTAGGGTGCTTCATTCGGCACATTTGGAAATTGGGGTATTGGATTTTCTTAGAACTATTAGATTTATCCATTTGAGTGACAGAATTTATTTCCACCTTATTCATCTTATCCCCCTGATACCCTTGAGATTCTCTAATTTTTATTTCTACCTTGAGGGAACATCGAACAATTTTCTCATTGGTGTCGAAGTCACGGATCGCCAGGGCTTTCCGCAGGCCTGCTTTCATCCCACCAAAAAAGCGGCCAACCTTGCATTCGGGAGTAATGAAAATTCATGATGTGTATCATGCAAGCCTTGTAAATTTTTCCTTGTATTCTTTGAGGGATATGTCATATTTCTTCCTATGGGAATATAAGTCCCTTTTCATCTTTAGTCGGAGGGTGGGCGAAAAATATTTATCAAAAAACATCTTTTGGAAATCCTTCCATTCAAACGCCTCGATATCTTTCTCAGGATTCATATTTTTGATCAATGTCCACCATTGATCGGGTACATCCTCTATATGATAAGCATCCATAAGAACCTTCTCACATTCGGAACATTGAATGATTGAGAAGATTGTTTCAATGGAGTTAATCTATTGTTCGATGATTGAGGGATCATTTGATCCATTAAATGTCAGAGGCCTTTGTCCCATGAAGCTCTCGATTGTGACTTGTTCTTTCATTGGGGGGGGGGGGGGTTAACATTCCTCTTGACCCATGTTTCTGTTCAAATCTTCAGTTAACTGAGAGAGAATCATGACAATGTTGGTGATTCCCGCTCCCATCGGATTAGGCATCTCATTAAAATAGTCATCACATTGGTCTTCACATCAGTTGTTAGCCCGAGTCCTCCTATTACCTGCCATTGGCTAGATTAAATAAATGATAGGGGTAACACATAATGTGTAAAACAAGGAATAATTGGTTAATTATAAATTAATTTTATTTTCTTATCTTATGAATCTATAGTATTTAATCAATGTTTTCCATGACTTACTTTCTAACATATATTCTTCAGGTATTTTTTTTAATTCCATTATTAATGGTTCATACTAAGCTTCTAAATTTACCACAGAATATCCCCCTAGAGTGTCATAACCAATAGTGAAGAAGGGCTCATTGTCTTGTACCAGGATACCCCAGGTCAAGCCCAAAACTCCTTGTCAGAGTTTTCACTCTGAGGTACATCTGGGCTAGAGCTGCCTCTAACTGATCGTATCCAGACAGGGATGTATTTTCTTGATAAACCACTTAATCAATACTGACCAAAATTTGGAGATGATTTTTATTATACTTAGTCTTGTCTCTACGGATTTACTAGGGTTTTATAATCCTACTACCAAAAATAACTGAACCTATCCTCTTATAAAAAATATAATGACCTTTCTATTTATTACAAACTTATTCATGATTTATTACATAAAATATTCACTTGATACAACATGGAAGATCGATAGGTCTAGTGTCTTTAAGGATTAGAAACATTACATAACGAATTAAAACATGAAACACAACATATTTATTGAAAACTTCATTTACATAACCACGACATTCCCTCATACTTAGCATTTCATGGGATAACTGGAGCACATACATGTGAAAACGTTCATCTATAAAGCCCAGTAAAGGTGAAAAAAAGGCATAACATGAAGAATAAAATATATGTTATGAAATATGCATATCAATGGTGCATAACATAACATTTACATAAAGTCATGATATATAATGATTATCATAACAAGGAAATGTGGCAACAACACTTAACATGGAATTAGCATGAGCTAAGGTTCATAGCACATGGAGCATGAGTAAACCCTCATTGCACATGAAGCATGGGTAAACCCTCGTTTCACTTGAATTATCATGATTCAACACTCATTTCACATGAAGTATCATGATACTATACTTTACACAATGTATTGGAGTTCTATTTGGGCGCACCTTTCATAATCATTTCATTTCATGCATAAGTGTGGAACATAGATCATACAACATGGATTCATTAACATCATAATTCAAACCACGAATAGGATATGTGGAAAAAAATAAATTTATGTCCTAAATAAACAAGTACATGTGCATAAAGGTGAATACATGTGATAGATAAAGGGGCATGGTATTCACTACATAATGATTTTTTCTTGGAAAATGGTGGTACAATTTCGAAAACATAACGACATGACAGAAGATTTCATAAAAAAAAGATGATGAGAGATAAAATGGGGTCTCTTAATATGTACATGAAATGGACAGTAAGTGGGTCATATAGATACATGTACCAACATATGTAATAAAATTTGGATTCATAATACAAACGAATTTCTTGAATGTAACTGAGGAGACTGAAATCCCTTACGGAATTTCAGCATGCTAACGGGTGTACATGGGAGGTATTATTGAATGACAAAGGGGTATATCTTCATTAAAACATAAAAAGGGATGTATGGTGGAGGTGATAAATCATACCCTAACATTTTTAATTGAAAATTAAAGGGCATAACAACTTAATGAAAATTGGACAAAAATAAGAAAGGAAGAAATCCCATACTTGGAAGTGTGATACCAAAGGCTTAGGAGGGGCTTGAGAGAGGATTATTGGGAGAATGGGGAGACTTGGGAGGA
The DNA here is from genome assembly GCA_963277665.1 of Viscum album. Classification (NCBI taxonomy): domain Eukaryota; kingdom Viridiplantae; phylum Streptophyta; class Magnoliopsida; order Santalales; family Viscaceae; genus Viscum; species Viscum album. Next base: position 1,887,685,293 of record OY728165.1, on the reverse strand, counting down.
TTATAGAGATTTTAGGGAAGAGGTTAGATGAACTCAAATGACTTTGAGTGAAGAGGAATTGGGAGCATGGGTGGGTTTATATAGGAAAGTAGGGGGAATTATTTATTATTTAGGTTTGGGAAACCACAAATTAAACTAATCAAAACTACAAACCAGACCATTGTTTTTCCCATTGTTTTTTATAAAGGTCATTGAAAAAATACTATATAATTCTAATGGCCAAACATCTTAAAATAATAGGGTCTCTTATGTGGAGGTGAGTCACAATCTCAAGGAAATGAATTTAAAAAGATAAAATGTTTTATAAGTCTTGAACGGTCCACTAATGCTTTCTAAAATAAATAAAATAAATATAAAATCAAATTATTTAAAGGATAAAACATATATTGGCCGAACATGTCATTTATTGTGTTTTGTTACATTACTATGGGGTCATTATGATGTAATAGAACACATTATATATTTAAAAGTTTTTAATTTTTACCAAACAATTTTATTGTCTCTGAAAATTATGAAAAATTAACCATTGGATAATTTTTATTTCTTGATTCCAAAAATAATATTAATTTTATCCAAATGATTTTATAAATATTTGAATCTTCACTTTTAACATAAAAACTGACATTTATTGAATATTCATGGGTTTTGACAAAAACAGCTTTCAAACCTTAATAAAAATTTCAATTGTATTCAAAAAACATATACGATCATTTATACTTAATAAAAAGTAATTTAATAATAATATTTTATTAAAATATTATTTAATTAAAACATCCATTAATTTATAAAAATAGATTTTCTTGTTGAATATTAACTAAAAATACTATTTGTTCTTTAAAAACTATTTACAAAGTAACAACAATAATAAAATTAATGTATATTCTTTATTATATAAAAAAATAATGCACATAATCATCATGTTAGGTCTTGTTATATAAAACATGAATAACACTGAAGTGTAAGGTGTTTGATGGTGACAGACTCCTGGGGTGGCACTGAAAACCTCACTCATGTGGTAATCTCTATGAACTTCCACTTCTCTAATAGGCGGTTCCATTTGAGAAAAAAACATTGAATTTCGGTTTGGGTTTGGTCAAGAGTGAAGCCCAATGATGCCACATCCTTTCTGAGCTCCAATAAATGGGCTTCATACGGGACATGTCTACTTGATGAGGCCATCACTTCCTTTTTATGAGTAAATTGGATTTTTTAAAACTCTATATTTATACTAATAATGTGATCAATGTACAAATTCTATATTAGCAACAGTCACAATTCTTAATGGTATTTTATGAATCCAAAAACATAAAACTAATGAAGTGAATATTTTATATAACCATTTTACATAATAAAAAATTTATTCAGATCAAAATGAATTTTCATTATGGAATGTTTGGGTCATTACAGATCCACCTACCTCAAAAGCATAGAATTCATATCGTGTTTTAACAATTCGAGTGGAACCCAAGAGAATGGACTTAAAAATTCTAGGAAAACTAATAATCTGAAGAAGATCGATAAAAAACCCTATTCAACCGATAAATCGTAGCCTAAAAAGAGATTCCACCCAAACCAAAGAAGAACCAATAGAAACACTTACCCAGATAATATAAATCCAACCCCAACGGTGATCAATCATAGAGAAAATCAATCCTGATGGAATTAAGTCACCCAAAATCACCCAGGGGAAGTGCTCTAGCTGATAGGAGAATGCTGTAAAAGAAAATGAAGCCATAATCACCCTCACGATGCCCTAAAAATTATATCTTGGAAATCACATAGAGCGTAATATTTTTGACATCAGGAATTAATTTTATTTTACCTTACACTAAAAAACATGTTACCTCAAATTAAAAACAAGATTTTTCAAAATATAATACATGTAACATTCTCACACTATGTAATCTAGTTCACAAAATTTGTCCAGCAGTCATTTCACATCATGTAATCTCATTACACATCACGTAATTTCCCAATGAATATAATAAATTCTAAGGAAAAGATTAATATTTCAAAAATTCTTAACTTCACCATTATAGGTATTCTTTCAATTCATAGTTGAAAAAAATCACTCAAGAAAAAAAGGAAACAAATAACAAAGACTAAGACATACCTGATAGAAATGTAATGAGGTGTTATATTTTCGAAAAAATAAAACAAAGAAATATTGATTTAATCTACATTATCCATTACAGATCTCATTTATATTAGATGACCATAGAATGAACTTTATATTTATGGTCATTGGAAATGTTCATAGACCCTTTCATTAATAATTACTATTCAATGTCTCAGGGATGATAATGAGAAAGTATGGCCCTCTCCACCACATATATATGAACACGTGACAAACCAAGAAACATGGATTGCATTCTTTGGTCAACATAAGGATGCATTTATTTTGGTATATTATAATTGGTAATATTTTACATTATATTACATGTGTTAATAACATTGATTAATATTTTTTATTTTTTGAAACAACAACTAAGTGTTAAAAATAAGTAGTGTGTATCAAAACCAATATACTCCTACGATGAAGAAAGTATGGGGTATTATAAACATGAAAAAAATGAAATATATTTTAAATATATAGTTATTCTTCATATTATATCATCCCATGGCAACTGACTACAAAACCAGTAGTTGGACTAGTCATTACATGGCCTCAAGTGTGATTCCATATACACCAACAGATACAAACTATCAACAAGGGTATGGTGATGTTACAGTGAGAAGACTATAACCTCTTGGTTAGATTAGCACAATGACATAAATATTAATAAATGATATACAAAATTGAAAAAAATAATAATAAATTAAAATCAACTAACAATAACTATAATAACTAAATAACTTTCCCAAGGACAAATATATACAACTATGCATTCATATCCAAATGATGTTGCAAGTAAAAACAGAAAAATAATGCATCAAGATGTACAATACAATAAAATGAAAAATAAACCAAAGTATAACTCTATAAGAATCCTAATAATCATCTTAGTCACATGATCCAAACTCTTAGGTACAATGCACAACATAAGAAATAATCCACCGACCTACAAACTATAGGTCTTCTTGGGTACCCTAGTGGAATGGAACCCTGAGTAGCATGTGAGATATACTTAAAAGGCCACCACTAACGTTGTCTAAAGCATAATCCAGTTTTTGAATATAAAGTAAATCGATGTTCAAGTATAAAGATAAAGTAGTAATAAATTGATAAATTTAAAAAGTATGGATCATGTTCTTCAAGGACACCTGGTTGACCATAACTACTTCAGCCTAAGTATGTAATGTATTTGAGTAGTATGTGTGTGTGTGTGTGCGGGTGTGTGTGTGTGTACATATATATGCACAATAGGCGTAGTGATGCTTATATCCATATATATGGATATGTAGTATTATCCAGAACCCAGGGTGTAACTCAGGCATCTATGTATATACTAATACTAATAATAAATATTCTCATAATAGTGTGTAAAGGTTATCATGCCCGAGAATAACGTTTATACTAGGTGATGGTCCCTCCTGAAGTATCATAATCAATATAGGACTCCATTCAAAGTATCATGAATAATTTAATATAGTTCAAGCCCATGTCACATCATAAATATAGTCCGCCATGCTAAGTATCACAGTCAGTAGCCAGGTGGGCCATACCCAACCTTTTTTAAGAGGGGGTGTGAATGTCATACCCAATAACTGAAGTTATGTGGAATCCATTCCAACCATCCTCGATCAAGTGTGTGTGACATGTCATGTCGAAAAACCCTACTTGAGGCCCCTCATTCGTGATTCAATATAGGTAATTTATTTTCCCTATGATCCCTTAGCCTAAAATTCTGTAAAAAGGAAACCAGCATCACCCAAGGTTCATTGAATCCATTAAATATCATTCATTTATCATTTACATTAGGCAATTCAATAAATGATTCAACTATTACATTCCATCTATAAATAAATATGTCCATTACCAAAAACATTCCCTAACACATGTAAGATCATTATGTGAGGGCCATGACCCGATATACTTCAATTATAATAATGAAAGGATGTCCATTCTAAATATATCACATTCATCACTTCCTTTTCATATTATAAGACAACACACTTCCAACAGGGGGTTTTATTAGAAAACATGACATTTTTATCAGACAACTAATTTCATTCAATTTAAGTAATTCAATCCCATCACAAGGCATTAAAAACACACCCCAAAGGTGTTTTAAAATAGAAATGAATCTGAATTCAATATATCTATATATATAAATTAAAATAACTCCTCAAGGGATGCATTCTACATCATGAAAACAAATAATAAAAAGGAAAATTAATTTTAAACATCCCAAAGTATGATTCTATTTGAGTTTATCACCTCTAATCATATTATATGCTCTATGTTAGTTGAACATGATCTAAAAATTCACTTGCATTTATTTTACAATTTACAAGAAATGTGTGGTTAATCCAACATGTGTCAAAAAAACAAGTTATGAATCTATTAAACATAAGGTAAGAGATATAGACCACCTAATTTATACTAATTATTCTTCCCTCATCCAATAACAATATTTTATTTGGTCTGGTTCGAGAGAAATAAATGAAATAGACAACCACCCTGAAAATAAGAAGAATTATCTCACACCTTGATAACTAATTCGAGAGATGGATGATTGTCTATGAGATCTAAAGGATTAATTTTCTTAATGAAACACATACAATGAGACGAAGAAGCTTGATTTTGACACCAAATAGAAGAGATAACTTCATATTAATGAGGATACCAAAAGGGGAGCTCGAGCAGAGGGGAGAGGCTACACACATGGGAGAAGAAAGGAGGATAAGGAGAATATAAGAAAAGAAGTGAAAAGGGTAATTTTACCTCATAAATTTTAGTTCAGGGTTTGGCTACATGGTTGTTCAAACCATGCACCAACAATGCTTCCCCTACTACCTTAGAATTGGTCTCATGCAATTTATGGGCACAATTTGAGAAATCGGACGCAAACTGTGTGTTTCTCCACTATAAAAAAACCTGCAGTTAGAGACACAGCCATGCGGCTCCTCTCACATAGTTATAACAAACCATGTGACACCTCTATATCCATTGGATCTACCTAAAAGTTTCTTCTAGTGGATTTTATGGTTTAAAACAAACTGTATACCCTTATTAGTTATTCATGGTTTTGAGTTTTCAGAGATCGATGCTCCTGAAACTCTATAGAACTCTTGATACACCTCATAGGGCTTAACCCGAGTAATAAAATAACACCTTTAAGTGTTAAAAATCTATGATTTACATTTAGTAGCTTTCTTATAGTATGAACTATTCACTAAATTGAATAATTCGGGTTCCTTCAGAAAATTTCATTTGGTCAAAAAACATGCGATGCTACAATATCCCCACATTAGAACTTCTCATCCCATGGAGGCTAGGGAAAAAATGAAAGAAAAAATGATCTAAAAGTGTCAGAAAGTCTTGTAAAAACATTCACATTGTATTTCTTAATGTCTAACACACTACCATGGACCACTTAATCATATGACACTTGAGTCGTTAAAATAAGAGCCAACACTCATTTTCAGAACTGAACATCAAGACGACGCTTAACTGATCTCATAAAACTAGAGATACAATAATTTTGTTGTATCTTAAACCATATGTACTATAGTTCTTACCACCGTATGTTCTATCATTTAATGGAAATTCTGAACCATAGTACCTCCACTATTGAAATTTCATTTCTAATAATTCTCATACTGTTCTAATGAAGCTCAAAAAAAGATTCATACCTTGATCAAATAGTCAAATCCCAATCAAACTCAAACATCCTTATAAGAAAGGCTTTGATAAAATAATTTTTTAACTCATTATGCACATTACTCATCCAAAAAATGTTCCAAAATGATTCCTCACCGACTTTATTTCTTATGAAAATAAAAAAAAGGTCAAGCCACTTTTGACGGACTATTATAGAAAACACTCACTATAGAAAACCGAAATATCACATCCAAAAATATGATGTGTTACATTAATGAACCTCATGTTTACATAAAACAAGTCCATCAAAGCTTGTAACTAGCTCTCGGTGACATCTCAAGTCCTAATTTTCACATTAACCTATCATGCCCCAACACAAACATGGGTGTATACCCGATCCAACACACATGGATCGCCACCCTCCAAAACATCTATCCAAGAATGAGTATAAATCCGGGTAACCTTTGAATAATATACCAAAGTATATGTAACTTATCCAAGGCAGTTCATATTCTATATTTTTATGATTGAAAGCGAGACGTCGACACATAGCCAGAACATCCACACATCAAAAACACTAACTGGTCCCAGGCGACATCCACAGGCCCATCAAGTCAAAAGGAAATTACTGGTGTCTAGGAGTCCATCCAAGAAATTCCTACATGATAATCCAAGTATCACTAAGGAAAAAAACCTCTTAACATACCACTCATCAGTAATGAAACTACCACAACCTATGTTTATCAAAAATATAGGAATTTTAATTGAGTTCGGTGTATAACAGACACTCCCTTAGTGCACTCAGATGTGTGTCAATATAGGGGATATGAATGTAATTAATCTAGGAGTACACTAAGAGGACATAAAAACTTCTATAAATACCAAAGGAACATTAATCACAAATAAGGAAAAATTCCCATCATTGTTTTCAACCAACCATACACACAACAACAACAAATGATGGATGTTCAACCGCAGTTGGCTGACTTCTTTTAAAAAATATCAGCACCACCCATTGGTTCATCATCATGAACTAATCACAATATCCCTACCACCTGACACACTCATGTTCACTCAATCACATCCTCTGAAGTTCATCTCTGACTAACGGTGTTTCTAAAGGTTGCATAAACAACCAACCATATCATCATTGTACCATATCATAAGCACCAAAATAAATCAAACCCACAAGCCCCAATCAAATTCATAGCGGCGCTGATCACTTCCAGATGGTCCTTCTTGGTTGTGTTCCTTCTACTTGTAAGGTCACATTTTTCCAAAATTGATGCAAAAAAACCCACTATAGGAGTGTCATTATCATTAGATTAACTAAGAAAGGGAACTCATCCCACAAAAAAACTATCCATCAACCATTAACCGTGGGTCCTAGAGGTGGACGTCACACTTTAAAAAGTGTTAAAATAAAATAGAAGATAGAGTAACTACTTAAAAGATAACTTGGATAGATCTTAGATTATACATATGTATGAAAATCCTCTGAATCTACATCCACACATTCCATAACATAAGTAATATAAGACAATCCCAACCAACCAACACGTGAAAACACCTGATCCTCTTTAGAAAATAATACTTAACATTGGGATGAGTCTAATTTCTTATATCGGCCAAGTCACACTACTCTAGAGATGATTGATGATTGACATGTAACACCTCTAGGAGGTAAAAATTTTCACAGAACTCAAGAGGTTCACTGTATGATTTTAGAAACTCTCAGGGTATCAGATATGTCAATGAATACTACCCTGAGGTTTCACCATCAAAACAGAACATCAATGAAACAATCCATCGAATTAATATCCCCATGCATCCCAGTATATGATTTCTCGTAACAAGTATCATCCCATAGTTATACTATCCCATATGAATGAAAAAACATGCTGATGACCTCCCAATTCATCTAACACTAAAGATGTAGGAGAAGAAGGGTCACATGACCAACGAGTGGTCGACCATGCTCTATGCATGTACATCTCACTAAAATCAAGAATTACATGATTCTCAAACCAGTAATAAGGGTCAATACACTGAGCGACCACCCATCAAGTCATGGGAAACATTTTTAAAATATAAGATTCCTATGAGGGACAAACGACACATGAACAACACCTAACATCATAAAATTATCCTAAACAACTAGCAAGGGTTTTAAAGATCTTAGGGTGCTTCCTAAAATGGTTATCCCCTTACCAAATCATAAAGTGTTGATCATACAAAGATATCATCCTTTAAAGGGGTCACTAGGCTTAAGATACTACCATTTAAGTTCAATCTATTAAAAAGAGTCCTATAGGAAATGCTCTGATTACTATTTCAATGAAACTAAACAAGGTGAAATTTAAACTACCCTAACATGTGTGTGATTCTATAAGAACATATATAGGTTTCATTTTAAATCATTACACCAGTTCAAATTTTGACTTAATTATTTTAAGGGTTAGTTTTTAATAATACCAAATACAAATCATAAGGAGAAAATATTAAGTATTCTATTTAGTTAAATCCACTAGGAAAACAAACAAGATTAATCAAACTTCTTCTTTAAAAATTATTTATTTAACTAACATTCTTTAATAAAAAAGAAATTTATCAAATATATTCACTTCAATAATTTTATTTATAAATATATATTTTAAAAACTATTTTTAGTTAAATAAAATTTCAATCCCAATATATATAGGAAAACAACCTTTAAGATGAAATTGGTATTTTAATTAACTAATAGATCATAAGATAATTGAGCTCAAAATCATGAAAAAAGAAATGTGACATACAAGGGTATTGATCAAGTTAGTCGATATCAAATTTTAAAACACCCTTAAATGGGTTTATGCCATAAGAACAAGTAGTAAGAATGACATACTTGGGTCAAGTCAAATCTATATCTTATGAAACATGCACCAAATGACCTAATTGAGTCCCTTTGTGCGTTTAGTAACTTATCCATACAAGTTATCAATCACAAGTGATATATTAATAATCCTTAATAAGGTAACCAAATCATTCAAAAGTAAAAATTTAACAACTTTTATATTTATTAAAAAATCTCTAAGTATACGATGATCATAAAAGATGGTTCAGTTACTTGAGTTGCCACTTTTCAATTTATAAATCACCCATACACATTATATATTGTAGGTAGGATCCCATTTAATCTCGACAAATTTATTTAAGATTTTAACATCAGAATATTTTATATATAAATAATGGTCACCAGTTAATTTAAACTCAAGAAAGATGGTTTGATTATATGGGTCACCTTTTCCAAATTTATAAAGTTCCCATTCACTTCATCAATTGAAAATTGGATACCATTTAATCAAAAACATAAATGTTTCATCCAATTTAACCAATGGTTCATGGATCAAACCCATTAGGATTGGTATGTTAAGGTTAAATCATCAATATATATATATATAAACCGTTTCATTTAGTTTTAGAATATAAACAACCAATTTTATATTAAAATTATAAGTAGTAATGCTAAACATGGAAAAAAATACAAGTAAGCCAGGAAGTAAGAACAATAGAATGACATATAAGCAAAGTGTACCAATTAATCATTATTTCTTCTGGAAATGGGAATGACCTTCTTTGTTTAAGATTCAAACATTCCAATCGGTTTCTAACGGGTTTATTCATAAAACCGGAAACATCCAATGATTCTATATCTATTTAGACCTACTTTCCAAAGGTAGGAGCTCATTTGTTGTGGACCAATGAGGCTTAAGAATTTTCATATGTCGAGAGGATGGGAGTTCAGACTCATCAAACCTTTTTGGGGGGAATTATTATCTACTCCAGGACTCTCTTATAGATTTGTGTTATGTTTGTGAATACTTATTAATTTACCATGTATGAAAATTAGTTTCCCATTAGATATTACAAAAATGATTGACATGTATGAGATTTAGAGAATATTTTATATATATTTGAGGTTCTTCATCGATAGAGAATAATCTGTATTTATTATAGATTCTCAGTTAATGGTATCCTTCAAAACATTATATAGAAATATCTTGGTCATTATGATAACCATACTAGTTTTAAAGCCACTCAATGGGGCACTTGATTTTTTTATCGTTCAGAAGGACATGGATTATTTCAGAGTTGGGATCGTACCCGCAGATGGGAAGCCTATGTATCCTTGTTTAGAAAAGGAATCAGAACCCACGTAGTTTGATAAGAAGGATATATTTTTACTTCATATGGGATGGAAAAGAATTAATGAAAGATGGGCTTGAACCTTAGAAAGGTTTCCTTGGTACTCTAATTTTAATTCATAGATCAAAGTATATATAGTTCAGGTGATGAAGTATGAGGATTATGTATGATTAATATCCCAAAGAAAGATGTCATAATTACTTTTACGCTCTAAGCTCACGTGAGTCATGCTCGGTGTGAGAAACAATAGTTGTTAGTAAAACCTGAGGATTGTTCCATTAAAGATGCAATAATAAGAAATATTGTGGGGCTTATGTATGTATAACTGCCCAAGATAGATGAGGATTGGGATTTACTTCTGGGAAGAAACCCGGGGACAATGTTCATAAAGGTATATGTGCTTTATGGAGATTTGTATACATAACTTAGGGCTTCCTCTTGAGAAGGATTCCCAAATTAGGGGGGACTTATGATTGGGTTTTATTTCGGAGAAGGAAACCCAAATCAAAATAAATTAAGACTAGGGCTTATTTTTGAAAAGGAGGGCCAAGTTAAGATAAATTATGATTGGGGATTACTCCTAAGTAGTATTACCAGGTTAGGGAACTTGGGGCTTACTTCTAAGGAGGATTCCCATATTAGGGGATTTGAGACTGGGGCTTACTCCTGAGAAGGAGGCCCAGATTAAGGGGAATTATGATTGGGGATTCTCTTAAGGAGAATTCCCATGAACAGAGAACTTGGGGCATACCTCTAAAGAGGATGCCAAGATTTGGGAACATGGGGCTTACTCCTAAGGGGGATGCCCAGATTTGGGAACTTGGGGCTAACTCCTAAGGATGATGCCCAGATTTGAAGATCTTCTCATCTTAAAAGATAAGGTTGAATGGAGGAAATCTCTAACCTTAGTGACATAAAGTAATGTAAATCATGAAATTTTGAGAGATGTTCCATAGAATTCATTTCAGATAATGAAGCCAACAAAGGAACCATGCCATAAAAGACTTTGAAGAGGGTTTTGAAGGCTAAATCTTGAATAGGAGAGGTGAATTTGGGGAAAGGAATTGAATTGGAAGGAGACGCGCAAGTATTGGTTTGGCGCGAAAGTCCTGGTCACGCTAGTATACTTGCGCGACATGAGTTCACTTGGGAGACGAAGAACCTATAGGGTAATACTTGGGTGAGACTTGGCTCAAGCCCTTCATATTATCCCTAGAGGCTCTCAGATAGGTGACGCGCAATTTTCCTTGAGAGGGAAAGGTGGAACACAAGTGTCTTCATTTCCCTTAAGGGTTAGACACTTAGGAGTGCAAGTATTTATGAGTTTCAACACTTAGGACTTAATATTCCTATTTAAAACTTCAATTCTAGGTAAATAATTACCTTAGAAGTGTTCGAAAGACTTCAAACGGAGACTTGGGAGACCAGAACTTGAATCTGAGTTTCGAATTTTTTTCGTCCCTGAAATGGGGGGCCCACAGGGGGTATTTATATGCCATTGAGGACCTTGGGAGAAAAAAGAAGAGGGCATGCAAGTGACTTGCACAACCCATTTGTGGCTCACAAGTATACTTGCACGAACATAGGAAAACTTGCACGACCCATGCTTAAAGAGTTCCTTGTTCATGCCTTTGTCAATTTTTAATGTTCTTCAAAGGATGAATCTCTTTGTGATTAAGGTATTCCACTTTTTCATTAGTTAGACTCTATGATAGAAAAGAGGGTAAAAAATAGTCTCCACCTAGAGTTGGGTCCGAAAAAGGAAAGAGGATTTGACTCTCAGGAAAACAAGAAATAAGGTATTGTGGCGCGTAAGTAGTAGGCACGCAGGTATGCTTCTGGCACACAGGGTCTGATGCACAGGGGTATGGCCTCACCTATAAATATGTGGCACAACATCACATAAAGCACTCGGTTTTAAACACTCCTGAGCTCTCGTCACATATGTATATCTTTTTTGTGCAAGTGACTTGGTTTTCCGCTTGTTCGTGCTTCTGTTGGTGTCACGATTTTGTAGTGAGTTTCTGACTTGTGCGCCAGTAATAGCACGGTAAAACTTGTGCGACCAACTTAGACTTGCGCGCCAATATGGGACTTGAGTGCCATAATTCCTTAGAAATTTTTTCACTTTTAATCACAAATTTTATGAAAAAACCAACTTACATAAGAGTTAATTATTCGACCTTTGTGCAGATTCAATGGCTCCCAGAAGAATTGGAACGGCTGATGAGCTGGCCATCAAGCGGATTGATGATATGATAAACATCGTTGGCCATGATTACTATAATATATTTGACAGTACTCTCCCAGATTTGGCAAATTACTCGAAAAGTATCATTTTAATTTCCCACAGAGAATCTACCTGCCTCTGTATAGCCATGGTCATCTGGATGGAGTCATCATTCCTGAGCCAAAGAGCTATCTCCTGCATTCTTGGTTTCAGACTTATACCAATTTTTCTATAACAAATTTCACAATTGGAAGATCATTTGTAAATGTTGGAATAGTGGAGAAGGCGTTTATAATGCATCATATCCCATGTGCCCCAGATCTGAAACCTCACAATCCTGAGCTGCAGCCACATTGTTATCCCTCAATCTTCTGAAATTATTAGATGGATCAATCCAAAGGCTGGAAGAAGTGTTGGGACTTCCATCCTGGATGAGGTGTGAAGACAACATGGATGTGGGCATATTGGGTGCGACAAACATGTGCAGAGTTTGTCGAGGATCTGAAACGAGCTGCAATATATGAAGCCATCTGGGCGGGGCATACATATGTCCATAGGAATGATGAATTTGTATCGGAGATAATCAACCGCTGGAGCCCAGAAACCAATTTTTTCTATCTGACTCATGGAGATGTAGGTGTCTGTTTCTGGGATGTCTACAAGATCTCAGGTGCTCCAATTTTGGGTGATATGTATGATTAATTCATCCCCCCCAAGGTGACCTGGAATGATTCGGAGAAGGCTACGTATTTGGTTCGAGAATTATTGAAAAGTATCCACAAGATCAAGAACTCAAAGACCTCCAAAACTCATTCTAGAAAGGATATTCATTCAGAGGAGTGGATGGATATGTTTCATACCAAGAAGATAGAGAAGGGGCCCACCTGTACTCGTCCTACTACCTGCCCCAGAATAGAGAAGAGGGGTGCTCTTAGCACATTCTGGATGACCCTGGAAGCAGGATAATTTGAAAAGTGGGGGTATGAAGTGGATCGGGGAATCCCAGAAAAGACCCATCTGGCAGGCTTCATAGCCTTGTGGTACAGTGATTATCTTCTTCCAGTCGGGGATTTGAAGGGAGGCGTCAGGCTAGGGACCTTCGTTGTTGCAACCAAGATGGATGTGAGGAAAATGGTTGGTTTGGATACCCCCATTTTGAAAAGATTCACATAAGCATACTCCATGTTTATATGGGTAATTCTCCTTTGAGAATAGTGGTACCATTCCAAGTTATGGAGGGATGGATCACCACTCATTTCAGAACATATACTGTATAGAGGAGAGTACAAGTTCCTGGATGTTCTTTCAGGCCGTCAGTGCTGGCATTATCTAGAATTTTTCCGTTATCCCTCAAATAATATGATATGAAGGTGAGGCTGAACATGTTCAAGGAATTCCATTTCTTTCCTTATGGAAACCCACCAACCGGGCGGTTTGTTGATGATGGAAAAACCACCCTGGAATTGAGTTCATACACGCTAGCTTGTAGAGATGGTGTTTTGGCCACCAGGATTGAAAGAGATATTATATGTGAGGCCTGTGCTCCATAAAGATTTGCACGCCAATTAAAGTGTCTATAAGAGATTTTTGTATCCCCTCCAGTGCATGTCAGGTCAGCGCAACATCTGATGGTTTCCAGACAACTATGGTTGCTGATAGCTATGGAGAAGTCCGAGGCAGTGTTTGATCTGCCAGTTGCTGGAGAGGAGAGTCACTTGACTACATGGTATTCCGAAAACTGGGTATCATCATACCCTGATGGGGTACCGAATCATACGATTCCTCAGGTGTGGAAAAAGAAGATAACTATCGATAAAGAAACCCTTCATCTGGAAGGTGACTCTTCCACTCCTAGGGCTGATTCACCGGGTTCCTCACACAGGTCTGATTCGCAAGATTCTCAGGACGAGGATGATGAGGCATGACATGCATCAAGGAGGCCTTGAGCCATATATAATCCTCCTTCCAGAATCATGAGACCCACTCCATCGACTCCTGGTGAGTAACTTCATTGAGGAAATTTTAATTTCCATTATTTTATAGAGCAACAAGTTTTATTTTCTTATTCTTTATCTGTGATTGTAGGAGCTGGGGGGAAGTTGATGTCCAAGATTTCAAGATCCTCCTCGTAGCCTTCTAGTGCACATGCTGAATATCTATGACCAGTGGCTGTGCAGACATGGCAGAGTTTATATTGTGATGTTGAAACTGCCCGACTGGACCTATGAGAAGGGCTACACATCCCTGGAGTTGGGAATCTTCCAGAATCAATCGATATACGTTTCGGGGATAACCCCAATGTAGTGAGGACTTACATCAGAGAGCGGGAGATGCTCATATATTTCAATGATTATTCCATTCCTATCACCAAGAGGGTGAAGGAAATGAAGGATTGTGGCACCACTCAGGGGACTAGTGCTTCTGTAGATGAGGAGTTGCATGATTACATGGCTCCTGAAGATGTAAGTCTCTTTCCTTATTTACATTTCAACTTGATTATAGTTAAATATTTGTTACTCAAGGAAATTACATTCTTCATTCTGTAGCTTGTAAAGAAAGTAACTGCTAAGGAACCTTCATTACAGTATAGCCCTGGTGGCACCGCCATCGGGGCTACTGAATCTCCTCGTGAACCGGTTGATGTATCTCCAGGTCGGCAAGCCATGGACGAGGAGTTATATAGGGATTTTCATTCTCCAATTCATATATTTGGAGGTGAGGATGTCAATAATCCTGAAAAGACAAAGAAACAAAGACATCGAAGGAAAAATTCCACGACTAAACGCTTCATCAATAGTGATAAGTCCTTCAGATAGTCATGAATCTTAACACGTGAAAATATTTCTCATGCTTCTTCGGACTGTAGGGGATTATTCAATTTCCCATTTGAGGGTGAGGACTAACCATCCTCTGAGGACGTCGGAGGGTGCTGGTGAACAGTCAAAAATTCAAGCTGACTTGGCTTCTCCTGAAGAAGAGCCAGTGTCTATTCCTAGTACTGCTGGTACTTCTGCTTTAAGGAGATAAGATCTTGCTTTTGGTAATTTAACAATTATTCATAGAACGTTGAATGAAAACATCGACTGACTTCCATTCTGTGATCCTTTAGGTTCAACACCTGCATCCGAACATTTGGCGGCCACTACAACCAATTCCACAATTTTATCTAAAGAAACTATTCGGGGTCAGAGGTCGCAGGATGAGGGTCATCAAAAAGACATATTGAATGCCCTCACTGGTGAGACTAATTAGGAATCTGAGATATAATTGGATGAAATGATGAAACATTCCACATATTTTGAAGACAATTTAAATCATGTTAAATTACCATGTAATTTAGAAGATTTTGGACATGAGTGTTATCCTTCGTCCTGTTAAAAAATTCTTATTAAATCTCTGACCATGATTGGTTGAAATGTGTAGTTCCATCTGAGCAAACTACTGAACTACCAATTCCTAAAGGGGGTAGAGAGAACCCTATTATTGTTGAGACATTAGATCAAGTGAAGCTTAACCCAATAGAGCTTCCTAAAACCTATCCTGAAAATCCTGTTGAAGCTAGGAAAGAAAGGGATGAGCCTTCTCATGATGTTGATCTACTTTTGGATAAGAGATAATTATATTTGTGGATGCACTTAGTTTCCAGGACAGCATAATCATCTTTTGTTATCCTATGAAACAAACCAAAGCCTTCAATTGACTATGCAGGGCCGTCAATTTCACTGGCTAGATCTGGAGGTGAAGCCTCGGGCTTTTCCCCAACGGGAGTAGAAAGTGAAGTAACAAGGGTCAAGGGGGAAGGAGTAGAACAGGGCACTTCTCTAAGTGCATTAATTCTAGGCAATATTCCCCCATGTGATATTGATGCTGAATCAGACCCATAGGTACAAAAGGAGCTCCAATTTTTACACTGCAAGGCATGGCAGAACAAACAGAAGATCATATCTGAAGTGCCTCTTGAAGAGCTGTCTTCGAAGATCCCGTGAATGTCATCCCTATTCGTCATGTTGGTACTTGGTAGTTTTGGATATCAATAGATCCATACCGTGGTGAAACAAATCATTTTAAGGAGGGAGCAGGAGGAGTGGTACTGTCAAGACCTGACCAGAGTGATGTTGTTGACCAATATCAGTGAATTTGAGGCTGTGGTGTCCCACCAACTAGGCGGTTTGTTGATGATGGAACAACCACCCTGGAATTGAGGTCATACACGCTGGCTTGCAGAGATGGTGTTTTGGCCACCAGGATTGAAAGAGATATTATATGCGAGGCCTATGCTCCATACTGATTTTCATGCCAATTAATGTGTCTACAGAATATTTTTGTATCCCCTCCGGTGCATGTCAGGTCAGCGCAACATCTGATGGTTTCCTGACAACTATGGTTGGTGATATCTATGGAGAAGTCCGGGGCAGTGTTTGATCTACTAGTTTCTGGAGAGGAGAGTCACTTGAATACATGGTATGGCGAAAACTGGGTATCATAATACCCGGAAGGGGTACTAAATCATACGATTCCTCGGGTGGGGAAAAAAGAAGAGAACTGTCGAGAAAGAAACCCTTCGTCTGGAAGGTGACTCTTCCACACCTAGGTATTATTCACTGGGTTCCTCACACAGTTCTGATTCGCAAGATTCTCAGGATGGGGATGATGAGGCACGACATGCATCAAAGAGGCCTTGTGCCATATATAATCCTCCTACCAGAATCATGAGACCCACTCCATCGACTCCTGGTGAGTTACTTCATTGAGTAAATTTAATCGCAATTATTTTATAGAGCAAAAAGTTTTATTTTCTTATCCTTTATCCGTGATTGTAGGAGTTGGGAAGAAGTTGATGTCCAAGATTGGAAGACCCTCCTCACATCCTTCTAGTGCCCATGCTGAATATCTATGACCAGAGGCTGTCCAGACATGGCAGAGTTTATATTTTGATGTTGAAACTGCCTGGTTGGACCTATGAGAAGGGATACACATCCCTAGAGTTGGGAATCTTCGGGCATCAATCGATATATGTTTCGAGGATAACCCCGATGAAGTAAGGACTTACATCAGAGAGCTGGAGATGCTCGTATATTCCACTGATTATTCCATTCCTATCACCAAGAGGGTGAAGGAAATGATGGATTGTGGCACCAATGAGGGGACTAGTGCTTCCAGAGATGAGGAGTGTCATGATTACATGGCTCCTGAAGACGTAAGTCTCTTTCCTTATTTACATTTCAACTTGATTCTAGTTAAAGATTTGTTAGTCAAGGAAATGACATTCTTCATTCTGTAGCTTGTAAAGAAAGGAACTGCTGAGGAACCTTCACCAGAGTATAGCCCAGGTGGCACCGCCATTGGGGCTACTCAATCTCCTCGTGAACCAGGTGAGGTATCTCCAGGCCGGCAAGCCATGGACGAGGAGTTAGATAGGGATTTTCATTCTCCAATTCATATATTTGGAGGTGATGATGTTAATACTCCTGAAATGAAAAAGAAGCAAAGAAATCGAAGGAAAAAGTCCATGGATAAACACTTCATCAATAGTGGTAAGTCCTTCAGATAGTCATGAATCTTAACACATGAAAATATTTCTCATGCATCTTTGGACTGCAGGGTCTTCTTCAATTTCCCCTTTGAGGGAGAGGACTAACCCTCCTCTGAGGACGTCGAAGGGTGCTGGTGAACAGTCGCAAATTCACGCCAACATGGCTTCTCCTAAAGAAGAACCACTATCTATTCCCAGTACTGCTGCTGCTTCTTCTGTAAGGAGAGAAGATCTTGCTTTTGGTAATTTAACAATTATTCATAGAACGTTGAATTAAAAACATCGACTGACTTCCATTATGTGATCCTTTAGGTTCAACACCTGCATCAGAACATTTGGCAGCCACTACAACCGATTCCACAATTTTATCTGAAGAAACTATTTGGGGTCAGAGGTCGCAGGATGAGGGTCATCAAAAAGACATATTGAATGCTCTCACTGGTGAGACTAATCAGGAATATGAGATATCATTGGATGAAATGATGAAACTTGCCACATCTTTTGAAGACAATTTAAATCATGTTAAATTACCATGTAATTTAGAAGATTTTGGACGTGACTGTTATCCTTCGTCCTGTTAAAAAAATCTTATTAAATCTCTGACCATCATTGGATGAAATGTGCAGTTCCATCTGAGCAAGCTACTGAACTACCAATGCCTGAAGGGGGTAGAGACAACCCTATTATTGTTGATATATTAGCTCAATTTGAGATTAACCCGACAAAGCTTCCTAAAACCTATCCTGAAAATCCTGTTGAAGCTTGGAAAGAAAGGGATGAGCCTTCTCATGCTGTTGATCTACTTTTGGATAAGAGATAATAATATTTGTGGATGCACATAGTTTCCAGGATTGCGTAATCATCTTTTGTTATCCTATGAAACAAACCAAAGCTTTGAATTGACTATGCAGGGCCGTCAATTTCACTAGCTAGATCTCGAGGTGAAGCCTCGGGCTTTTCCCCAACGGGAGTAGAAAGTGAAATAACAAGGGTCAAGGGGGAACGAGTAGAACAGGGCACTTCTCTAAGTGCATTAATTCCGGACTATATTCCCACATGTGATATTGATGCTGAATCAGACCCAGAGGTACAAAAGGAGCTACAATTTTCACATTACAAGGCATGGAAGAACATACATAAGATCATATCTGAAGTGCCTCTTAAAGATCTGTCTTCAAAGATCCTGCGACTATCATCCATGTTCGTCATGTTGGGACTTGGTAGTTTTGGATATCAAGAGATCCATACCGCGATGAAACAAGTCATTTTAAGGAAGGAGAAGGAGGAGTGGTACCGTCAAGACCTAACAAGAGTGAGGTTGTTGACCAATATCAGTGAATTTGAGGTTGTGGTGTCCCGCGCAGAGGCGGATCTTGCTGCAAAATTGAAGGATTTGTGACATAAGATCAAGGGTAAAGTTGTCCAGTAGATTCACCTTCAGCAACAGTTAGATAATGTTACTGGGTAACTTGACCTGCTTAACAATTCACTGGTAGGAGTTCAAACAAATGGTATGAAATCCATCACAGATGCCAAAAAAGCACTCCATCAAACAGAAAAGAGTGAAGCTGGTCGAATGCATGAACTTCAAGTGGCTGCTGATGAAGCTCAGGATTCCGTAAATCAAATGAAGAGTTATGTTGAAAGCCTATTGTAATTCTTGAAAAAGATAATAGACTTCAGTCTGTGGATGTCCTTCTAACTCTTGTGTGTCAATGAAAAACTATTTCATCTTCAATCATTTGTGCCTGAATTTTCTATCCACCTGCTTTAAATAATTACTTAAGCCAATGGGCCTAGTAATCATAGATTGATTTTTTCTAGGATTATAAAAATAACCCTAAAAACAATGAATCTTTTAATTTTTCAATATTAACTAAATCATACAAAATGTACATTTAGTGAGTTGGGACTCGACTTTTGTTAAGAGTTCCCTTGACTTTTGTGGGCAGTTTAAAGTCATACACGTTGGACATAAAAAGGCTAATTTTTAAGGTCGAATAGCTTTGACCGAATGGAGAATGGATTAAAATTTACTCAATTCCTTGATAATTTATCTGAAAACATATTACCACATTCAAGTTTGGGGGAAAACATGTAATCTATGAATTAAGAAATTTTGAATCTGAGGGATGATATGAAAAAATGGCTAAAAGGCATTAGAATAAATATTTCCTAAGAGTGAAGTTACCATTATTTAACAAAACTATTAGGGGGTAGAATTATGCAGGTCCACTTAAGGGAATTTGCAGAATAATCAAATAATAGAATCTTTTGGCTAAGAGGTCCGTTATGTAGACTACTAATGCAACGCCGCCTAAGGGAACGTGTTGCATAGTCAGGAAAAAGAACATTAAGAAATTTTACTTTTCTATTGCTAAAAAGCCAGTGAATGTTTATGGGGATTCAAATTTTCCAAAGCATAGAGTCTGTTGTATGGAGAGATGTACGTGAATATGGAGAGGATATTATTAATCAAGATTGTCAATTAATTGGATGAATGTCACTCCTGCGAAGGTCTGACCCAAACGTAGGGAAGGGAAATATAAACCCTAGATTTGAATACTTTCAGATCATGAAGAAGATTATGGGACATATATGTTAAGGATGGCTATTTTTTCCGTGGATCCCTACATATTGTCGTTAAGACCAATAAGGAAAAAATAGGTTTTCCTACCAAGAATAAAATTACCAATATTTGAAAAACCCGTTAGGGGGTTGAATTATGTAGGGCCACTTAAGGGAATTGTATACATATTCAAATAATAGCATCTTTTGGCTGACAGGTCTGTTTTGTAGACTACTTATGCAAGGCCGCCTAATGGCATGTGCTGCATAGTTAGGCAAAAGATTTCCCAGGTATCAGAAATATTGTGACCAGAAGTAAAGAAAAGGGTTATGGAGATCTAGAAGTATTTAAGGTTAGGATTATGACAGAAGAAAATGGGTATTTTCCAATGCATAAAAGAGATGCATAGACCAATGCTGACCAGAATCATGATGTGGATGGGTCCTGAATTGAGTTCCCGGACTTCACTACATATCTCATTAGGATGAGAATCAATACAAATATAGTTTTTGAAATACAGATTAACGCCATGTGGGAAGAGAATGTAGAAGATATTAGTTTAGTGTCATAGATCTCAGACCATAATAAGGAATACATGGTGTGTGTTTTATAAACCTGATGTGAATGAAGACTAGGGTTTTCATACCACATTCTTGTTTTCACAAGGGGAATTTTCAGCCAAGGGACTGAAAGAAGAATTTGGGGTTAGGCCCAAAGACTTGGGGCTGGATTCGAGGGATGCTCTAATGTTCATACGTATCCCATATGGATGGGAATCAAGCCATACATAGTTTTTGAAATACCCTATGTACAGATTTGGTTCGAACAAGTGAAGGGTGAAAGGGGAATTTAGTGCAATGATGGATTGACCCAAGATTAAAGGTTCGTGCATTTCCATGTATGCACATAGTCTTTGGAATATAAAATTATTGGAGATCAATGTATATAATGATTCCCTCTCAGGTGAGGGTGTCAAAAATTTTGTTGTTTATTGTCATACAGGATGAAAGTGCGTATAATTTAATGTCATATAACAAGGACGATGGTGAAACAATGTAAAAAATATTGGTTTTGGGGGAAGCTTCATGAATCAACATCGTATGAATGGAGGTGAGCCGATGTGATAATTTTGGTTTTGGGCTTGAACCTCGGGAGGTTGCCTACATACCCAGCCTAGAAGGCAAGGATCAAAGTCTGCATAGTTCGATTGAAGAATAAATTGTTGATTGAGTGGTACTTGAGGACAATGACCTAAAAAGGGGTGTTGGGACATACGCATGGTTAGTGGCCCAGAGAGGGTGTTAGGGATTGAAGATTACTCTATAATCATGTGAGTCATACTCGGTTTGAGAAACAAGAGGTAAAAACAAACCTAAGGAAGCATATTTTAACATAATGTTGGACAATGAAGGGGCTATGCAGTTTAAAGTCTTTCAGTAAGGACTATAGAGGGGACTATACAGTTTAAAGTCTTCCAGTAAGAATAAAAGAGGGGTTTTAATGATTAACGTCATATAGAAAGGATGAAAGAGGGACTTTTCAGTTTAATGTCACGCAGTAAGGAAAACATATTTTAACATCATGTTGGATGAAAGAGTATTTTTGTTACACGAAATACTTCTTCAAGAATCTTTCATTGTTTAGAGTCATGATGAGTTCTCCATCCATTGATATTAAATAATAAGCTTCATTGGAGTAGACCTTATATATTGAGTAAGGTCATTTCCACTTTGGCTCAAGCTTGGGAGGTTTATTTCCTGGTATCATTGAAGTTCTGAGAACTAATACCAATTCTACTTGAATGAATGTTCTAAGACAAACTTTTTTGTTGAATTCTCATGCTATTTGATTCTGATATACTTCCAAGTGGTTCAGAGTGAATAATCTTTTCTCATCTAATCATTCCAATTCATCCAATTGATTTTGTGATTGTTCGTCTGTAGATGACTGATCACAAATGGATACTCTGAGCGAAGATAATTGAACCTCAATGGGAAAGACTTCTTCTATTCCATATATCAATGAATATGGAGTTGACCGCGCAGAAACATGGGTGGTCGTCCGATAATCCCATAAAGCATGAAAAAGATTATCAGACCATGATTTCTTATCTTTATCCACCATCTTTTGCAAAATATTTTAAAGAGCCTTATTGAAGGATTCTATTTGGCCATTGTCCACTGCAAGATACCGAGATGAATGGTTGGATTTGATGTTGTATTCTTGATACAACTTCCTTACTTTGGATGAACAAATGTTGGTGCCATTATCCGTCAATATGATATGAGGGACACCAAATCTGGTAATGGTGTTAGACTTGATGAAGAGAACAATGATTTTATAACTAATTTCTTTAAGAGGTATTGCCTCTTCCCATTTGGAAAAGAAGTTCGTAGCAGTAATAATATACTTAAACTGATTGGATGTAGCCGAAGGGTAAGGTCCTACAACAACCATTCCCCATGTATAAAATGGCCATGAGTATTTAGTTGTATGAAGCAACTCTGGGGGTTGAGGAATGAAGTTGGAACATACTTGGCATGAATGGCACTTCTTAGTGAAATCAACACAATCTTGTATCATTGAAGGCAGAAAGTATCCAAACCTTTTAATTTGATCAAATAGTCTATGTACAGACTGCTGGGCACCACAGAATCCTTCATGTACTTCTTTCATGATAGCAATTGTCTCTTCACCATCAATACATATGAAGAGAATTATGTCAAAACCTCTTTTGTAGATAATTTTTTCTAGGTGATCAGGGATATCATAAAGAGTAAAATTCACCACATGTCATCGAACTTGTGCTTTCCTGGATCTATCAGGTGGGAGTGTTCCATTTTGAAGGTATTACCTGATAGGTGTCATCCATCCTGTAGTATGACCATATGGTTCAGAAATGAGACTAATTTCATTGATTTCCTCTGTTCTGATTTGAACATAATGTGAAACTATATGACGGTGGGAAATACAGATGATTGTTTCACCCGATTTGGATCTCCCAGAGTTGTGGCTACATTATCCAATGCATCAGAATGAGCATTTTTTGATCGCGAGACATAAGAAAATTTCGGTTCCGAAGAAAATTCCTCCATTAACTCTCTGACGTAATCATAGAAAGGGATTAACTCTTCTTTTATGATGGAAAAATCCCCGTTGACTTGTTTGATTACCGGGTCTGAATAACCATTAACCTTTAAGTGATTCACCTATGCATGAAGTGCCAACTCCAATCTTGCAATGAGAGCTTGATATTCCGCTTCATTGTTTGTACCGACTTCCAAAAATAAGAAGGAATAGGGTAGCACTTCCTTTTCTGGGGAAATCAGTACAATTCGTAGCCCAATTTTGTTCAATTTAGGATCTTCCATTTTTTTCCATGTTGGACTTCTGGAAGCAAAATCAAAGTACATTTCCCATGTTTGAAGATTATCATTAATAGAAAATACTTCCTCCCCAGGATGTTAAATATCTAAAGATGTATCTTCTACTGAAGGGTGTTGGGCAAGGAAATCAGCCAGAGCATGGCCCTATATTTCCTTTTGAGACACATACTGGATATCAAACTGCTGAAAAATAACTGCCCACCTTGCTAGGCATTCTGTAAGAATTGGATGACTAAGGATAAATTTGAGCGGGTTATTGCGAGACACCAATTGGTCCTCATGATGTCGCAGGTAGTGTCTCATTTTCTGCACTGCAAAGATTAATTCTAGGCACCACTTTTTAATACATGAATATCGGGTTTATGCTTCAAGCATAGTCCGACTGAGATAGAAAACGATGGTTTCATTCCAAGCATCATTCTTCTAGGAAAGGAAGTAACCCAATGATCGCTCTGAAGCTGGAACATAATGAATAAGTGGTCTTCCTTCAATAGGTTGCATTTATACCAGTGTACTCAAGAGATATTTCTTGATAATATTGAATGCCTCTTGAAGTTCTTTATTCCACTGGTAAGTGACTCCCTTCTTCATCAATTTGGTGAAGGGTAAACATTTTCCTACTAGATTGGTGATGAAATGCGGAATATAGGCCAAGGGACCTAGAAGTCCTCTCAATTACTTCAAATTTCGAGGAGGTGACATACCAAGGATTTATTTTGTCTTCTCAGGATTGACTTCCACATCATGATGGCATACAAAAAAGCTGAGAAATTTTCCTGAGGTTATCCCAAAATCACATTTCCAGGGGTTCATCTTCAAATTGTGTTTTCGAAGTTTGTGCAATATTATTTCCAAATCGGCCAAGTGATTAGAACGTTATCTGGATTTCACCACCAAATCATTTACATAACATTCAAAAAATTTCCCTAAAAAGGGTTTGAAGATACGGTGCATGGAATGTTGATATGTTATACCTGCATTCTTCAGGCCAAAGGGCATTACCCAATAGCAAAACACACCTTGAGGGGCTCTGAAGGCTATATATTCTTCGTCTTCTAGATCCATTCGGATTTTATTATACCCCTAATTTCTATCCATGATGGAAAGTGCTTCATAGCTAGTTGTTTCATCAATTAAGAGTTTTGTGATCGGAACTGAAAAATAATTTATGGGACAATGCCGATTAAGATCTCTGAAATCAATGAAAACTATAATTTTCCCATTCTTTTTTTTTTCATAGGGACACTACTAGCCAGCCATTTGGGATATTTAACTTCTCTGATGAAGTTATCCACGATAATATTATCCACCTCAGCTTCAATTTTGGAGGCATATGTTGGGTGTGTTCTCCTTGTGGCTTGCTTGAATCCGCGATGTTCTTCTGGAAAACCCAAATGATGAGTAGAAAAATCAAGATCGAGCCCTTTCATTTCTGTATAGTTCCAAGAAAATATATCTCGATTTTTATTTAAAAATTAAATATAAATTTCTTTCTCTTCAAGAGTCATGGACACACTAATTAAAGTGGGGCGTGGATATTATTTTATACCCAGATTTATTTCTCTGAGTTCATCCACTGTGGTAGAGATACTTTCTTCAAATACTGGAAGATCATTTCTGATATCATCCTCTTCTTCTTCAACACGTGTAATTTCTTCTGTTTCTACTTGCAAAGTAGATGATGAAGCAGAATTTCCATGATCAAGAGAGGTGTTAAAATTTGAACATCTTGAAGAAGAGGCTACCATTTCTATCCCTATTGATGATGAAGGGTCTTCCTTGGGTAATAAAGAGGAGATGATGGATTGAGAATCGACATCATCGTTCATCTCTGACATTGCTATAACTTCTTCTGGACTAGTTGATGAATTATAGAATTGATGGATTTTAGCGGATGAAATTAAGACATCTCCATTTGGTCTTTCATCATTACATGGTAAATCAACAATTTCTCCCATGATTTCTCGCATGGTTGTCCTAATTGAAATTATGGAAGTTCCATAAGAGTATTTGGAATTTGTTCTATCCTATCAATTTGACTGAGAGGAAACACATAATCTGTACCCACATGTATGAATGGGTTTACTTGAATCTTTTCCAAACCATATGGAGTATTAATTTTGGAAACCTCCTTTGTCATGGATATCTCCTTTCATGACGAACAACCATGAAATATGAATTGGATACAAGGTCTCGAAAATGAGTTCTGAGTGTGATCTCACCCAGAGGTTCTTGTTCATTTTAATCATATCCTTGAAACATCAAAGTAGAATGAGATAAATCATATTCGGTGAGGCCCAATCGATGAATTGTACGGATAGGGATGAAGATGACTATTGAACCATTATCAATGAAATCTCTTTGGTTGTCTACATCATTGAACTTTCCAGATAAATACAAAGGTCTAATATGTCCATGCACAACATCATCTTCATCGTCATCTGTAAAATATATCACTACATAGCATTCTGCGGGATCATTCTCTATATGATAAACATCAGCCGTATAAATTTCAGTTTCGAATTCCTGAGGGCTTGAAAAATCCTCAATAATTGCCTCCCGAATATCCTTTGATAGATTCAAGGAATCCAGAATTGATAACTTGGCAGGTACTTGAGCCAAATGTGTCAAGACATAATACTTTTTTTTCCAAAGGTCTGCATTTCCCAATAGGAACATGTGGTTTCAAAGGTGTCTTAGAAGTTGATTCTTTGGTAGTAGATTCTTCCTGTATCGGGGTAGGAGTTGGAAATACTCCTGGATTTGGAAGATTAGACTGACTATGACTATTTATTTGCTGAGAGGAAGAAGGTGTAACCTCCAACCGATCCTCCAATATAATTTTTCCAGGACTGAATCTTCCATGTGTGGAAGAACATCCTTATTCTTGTTGAGCCCTCTGAAGGGCTCCACCACGAGTTTCTTCTTCATATACAGTTCTAGCAGGGGTAGGATTGAAATAGTGGATTTTGGTATATCCACATCTTCCTTTGTATCCTAGACCTCTAAAACTCCCTCTAATTCCTTTGTTTGATATATGGAACTCAGGCTCATCAAGATCAAAAATGTGACTGACATAAGGATCTTTTAGGTGAATCATGTTAATAGAACCAAAGATCAACTCTTCATCTGATGAAGGCTCTACTTGATTAACCAGTTTAGACTATGCTGTTTGGTGGGGCGGTGCCCGTGGCATTGAAGTACATGGCATAAAATCTTCTAGAGTCAAAGACAACTTAGGCTTTGACACAATCTCATCGTCTTTTAACTGCTCTTCTTTCTTCTAATTATGCTTCCTCTTTGAGGATATTTCTTCTGATGAAGTGGTTTTGTCTGTGGAATTCATAGTAGAAGTCATAATTGGTTTCTTCAACTACGTTCGTAAAATGGCATGAGTTTGGTTGATCATTTTCCTGACCATCCAATCATCATATTTCTGTGCATTTTGGTTTTTGTATTCATTCCACTCTCCTTCATCCTCTAGATCTATAGTAGTAACACATGCTACCTAGGCTGAAGAACCTTTCAGTTTGACTTGTCCCAAGTCCACCTTCTTTTGCATGAGGTCTTTGAAGACAAAACCCTCCTCAATAGAATGCCCCAAAATCTGATGAAATCGGAAATAATTGGGAAGGTCTTCATATCCTTCCTTGTTGAGCCTTTTAGGCCTTTTAAACTGAAGAATATTATTTTCCAGAGCCAAAATGAAGTAACCAAGAACTTGTTCCTTTCGGAAAGAATACATTTTGTTCTTTAACTCCTAAAATTGTTTCAATCTTTGATCCCTTTGATCATCATGACAAAACAGCCTCTGTTGTTGACTTTCAGGAGGTGGAGCTCTTCGATAAGATGAAGGTTTTGAATTGGAAGTAGGTACAGGTGCTTGTTTAATTATAACTATAGCAGTCTCTGCTCTACCAATTCTCCTTCTTGGAACTGATAGAATTACATGAGTTTTATCCTTATCCTTTGTAAGAGAGTCTTCAATCTGTTGATCGATTTAAGTATTGTCTCAAACCCCTCCTGGGTATTTCACAGGGATCAACGGTGTTCATAATTCATCATGGAAATTTCCCACAGAGATTGGAAACAACTCTTCTTGAGGGATTGATAAGCTTAAGGAATATTTCAATCCCTTCCATCAAGCAATGAAATCCGAAACACTTTCATTCTTCCTTTTCATACAATTTCTAATATAAAAAACTGTCGTATTTGGAAACATTGAGATGAATTGAAGAAGGAATCATTGGAGGATATCTTCCCACCCGGTAGTTTACTGGGATAGCAAGCTTGTATACCAGACAAAAGTAGGCCCTTGTAATGACTTCAAAAGACACTTGAGCATAACTACTTCTTGTTGTGGAGGAGTTCCCATCATAGGATCACAACAACAACAAAAATGTGTTAAGTATTGTTCTGGGTCTCTCGAACCATTAAAAATTGGGAATGTGGTACTTGAAAATTTTGAATGGGGAGGAATTACATCAACCCATTTAGTGTAAGCTCTCTTTTCTGGTTGAATTTGTGCATGATTTTCTTCCATAGCTTCCAACCAATATATTAATGAATCAATGGTAGTTATTAACATTTGAGAAACATCTAGTTGAGCTAGGACCTAAGCAGGTGTCGTAATTGGAGCTTGGATAGGTATGATGGCTGGTACTGCAACTGATGGTAGCACCACCGGTTGTTGTTGCGCATGACCCATAAGATTAGACCAGTGAAGGTGTACTAGTAAAGGAGGATATTCTTGATCCATCTCAGTAGCTGCAACAAATTCCTTTGACTGACTGACTCCAGCATGCTTAGGAGGAAGACTACCTTGATGTAGTTCTATATTCAACCTCCTTAATTCCTTTATTTCTTCCTCTTGTTGTGAAAACCTTTTCTCTAGTGAGAGTGATTGGCCTTCACAAGAGGAAGGGTGGAATGTAACCTGATTTTTTCCTTTCCCCTTGTTGGACGCCTTTTGTAGAGGGGGAAGTTGGTTATTTTAAGGAATACCTAGATTCTGGGTAAGCCTTTGATTTCATGTATGCACACCTTCTTCATTTACCTATGTGTACACAGCCTCTTGATAAGGAACTTCTTCATCTGATTCCTCTAAGTAAACCTCATGTTCTGGGGGATCAGTGACAACAGCATTGATGAAATTTATTGATGCATAATGCATTGCATCCCTTCTATCTGAATTTCTATGATATTGTCTTCTTCCATGTCCTTTATGAGACATTTCCTTTTGTGGAGTTGATCTCTCAGGAACTTCTTGATGAACTGTAATTTGGAGGGAATGTTCTAATAATTCGGCTCTACGTTCCTCTTGTTGCTTCTTCCATAATCGAGAGAAGACTGATTTTCGCTGAGGAAGAGATTAAGGATTTGAACAAGTCCCCAGTCCGGTGAACTAGGGTTGTTCTTGTTGTTCCTACTCAACTCCTTGAATCATATTTGTTGATTCCGAGGGTTGTACTAAAAGAGTCCCCAGTCTTTCAAGATGAGTAGCTTCTTGAGCTGCTACATCTGAGACGTTCTTAAAAGATCTCCTAATTTTGTAGACTTTAGTCCGGAAATTGGTTGGATGCATCAACCTACATCCAATCAAATCACCAGGCTCAAATGACCGTTGGATGAATTCTGACACTTCTGTCTCCTGATGATATGCATGCTCTAAACGAGAATCCTGTTCCATATTCTCATTGGCTTGATGAAAGAGTAACTCGACAACTTGTTATTTATATGCCTGACTTTGAGATGAACTAGTTGAGGCGTGTTCTTGAGAAAGCGTTTGATTACAAACAAAACCAATTTTCTATGACCAGCCATGGGCAATAACATTGCATGAGACCATTTTTGGCTGGCTTTGTTGACTGGGGAGTACAGTGAAATGCAGTGCTCCATGAACACCCCACCCCCTGATATGAATACCAGATGGTGCATTGGTAATTAACTGCCACAATCTTTTTAGTATGCCAAGGCATGAACGCTGAAGGGAAATCTGCTTCTTTTCAACCTTTGAATATCTGGAATCGGAGAGACATGCCAAATCAATTTGGCGTTATAACCATTCTATTATCTTGATATGATTTTAATATTCATCATAAGATAATATTTTACCTTTTAAATGACAAAGATTCTTCCACATGTTGAGACGAATATCATGAATACAATATTCCATCAACATCTCGGGAATATAATACTGAGAGTCAGCCAAAGGCCAAAACATGAATGGTATTTCACCTTTCACCAGTTGTTTTCTCATATTTTGCACTTCCCCCTTATCATTCGATGAAGATTCTTCAACCTGGTTATACCAAAGTTGGTGCTTCTTTGTTGCTTCATCAGATTCAACAATATTGGTAGAGAATTCATTTATCAAACTAGAAGTTGAATGACCCATGGGTTGTTCAGAAAATGACCTACACCCCGGGCTATCTTTTGATTGAGAAAGTATTTCACCTAGTAGTGGTAAAGCATCAGACATGACTAGTTTCACATTTTCAAGAGCCTCAAGATAAGAGGGATTTCTCGTTACTGCATTGTACTTTGAATAATGTTTCAGGAAATGCATATTACTACCATGGAGAGGACTTTCACAGCTAAATTCATCATCACAGGGATAAAAACCATGGTGGGTTACAACAAAAGATGAAACCTTTTTCTCCTAGATCTTCTGGCAATGCAGAGGGTTCTCGTGGCTCTCATTTGAAGATGATACTTCGAAATCGACTGAACTATCATGAAGAAAACCTTCATGAGGAAGTGTCTAATTAAGACCTTCAGAATTATTGTTCCCACATTTGGGAAATGAGATATTAGAATCTTGAGTTCCAACAAATAATTGTCTGAGGGCTTCAAGAACTCCAGCATATAGCAAGGCCTTATTACAGATTGGATATTGATTTCTTAACTATGCTGAATTGGTCTTATGCTTAGATGCCTTCTTACTCACATTGGGAACCACTTGTTGATGAAAGTGGTTATTATGGGTAGGTGTGTGTTCCCGCTCAGGAGAAATGGTCAGGTTAGGCTGATTATCTACATTCAAATCGAGTGTATGTGCCTGACTTGATTGTCTGTATGACATGGAGGAGTATTCCTCACAACCCTCTTGGACTGGAACAGAGATGTGTATCTGTTATAGAGTGATATGTTGATATGTCACTCCAGTGGTAGGGACAGATTTTTATTTCTTTCCATGTGATGCTGCTGAAGTTGTTATAATATTCTGACAGGCATCCAGAATATGGGTAGGGATTTGCTTATTCTCTTTCATCATTGTTAGAATGTGCTTGGTGACTTCAGCTGCCGGAACAGGAATATACGTCCATTCTGTGCTTAGATTAGGTGTGTATTCCTACTCCTATCCTCCTTTTCCTATCAGTGAATTCAGACAGTACTCATGTGTGGGGGCAGAAAATTGAGTCTGATCCAAATTTGTCGTCGGAGCTTTCCGACTAAATTCTCTGGGTGCTACCAAACGAGACTGCTGTCAGGCTTGATGAATTGCATGTGTATGTTCCTGCAGATTGTTCCTCACCACATTTGATTGGTGAGTTTTTTTGGGTGCAGTTAGAAGATCCTACTGATTGGTTGATGAATTATAAAAAGGTGTATATGACTGCCTATAATACTTCGTCGGAATTTCCTGGCGGGATTGGCATGTTACTACTAGATGAGTCTTCTGGGTAGTAATATTAGGACGGATGGGTGTATATGACCGCTCGTTGTTTGCCATCAAGTTGGCTTGATGGACTTCTCCGGAGGGGGAAGAAGTAAGAACCTACCCCCTGTTGACTAGATTTCACCTCTGGCGGTTCGTCTTCTGTGCTCGGGTCTGAGGAACCTTAGCCGAACCCCTAAAGGAAGTACCCTCATCATGTTGGGGGCGCACAACCGCCTGAGTCTAGCGGAAATTTTTGATGGGATCCCTCAGAAAGGATTCCTGTCTCCTTGAATTAAGTCCTTAAGTGCCCTTCTAATTCACCTCCCCATAATATGGGAGGGACTGGTGTTTGCGTTATGGGGATAACGACCCGAAATGGTTGGAAACGGTGGTTGGCACAACCAGATTCTTGATCAATGGTTATCGCTGTCTGGACAACCAGTGTGAATTATTGTCTTGGAGGGCTTGTCGAGTAGCCTCCAGAGTTGGAATGGTACCGTCTTGACAATATTCCTTAACTAGTGCATTTGAGACCTAGCGCTGAAGATACTGAGTAGGTGATGTCATCCTCAGAGCGGAAGAGGATCTAGCAGGAGTAGCGGTCGGGTCATTCACAAGTGTGAACATTAGAGAAGACATTTCTATAATGTAGAGAGATATTGGAAAAGAGTGCATGTTTCATATAACTGACATAATCAAGATAAGTTCGGCCACTACATCTTTTGGATGAGCACATATCTTATTTATTGCTTTTTTGGCCCTCACATTGTGTTAAATAGTGACCTAAGAAATAAGTAAAACATAATTTAACTTGGTTAAGGATTCATGTCGGGTTCACCATTTTTGATTCTTTGGGAAATGGGGATGACCTTGTTTTTTAAGGTACAAACATTCCAATCAGCTTCTAATGGGTTTATTCTTAGAACCGGAAACATCAAATGATTCTATATCCATTTGGACCTAATTTCCAAAGGTAGGTGCTCATTTTGTATGGACCAATGAGGCTTAAGAATTTGCATTGGTCTAGAGGATGGGAGGTCAGACTCATCGCACCTTTTTGGGGTGAATTATTGTCTACTCCGAGACTCTCTTATAGATTTGAGTTATGTTCGTGAATCCTTATTAATTTACCAAGTATGAAAATGAGTTTTCCTGTAGATCTTACAATCAATGATTGATATGTATGAGATTTAGAGATTCTTTTATGTGTATTTTAGGTTCTTCATCGATAGATAATCATCCATATTTATTAGATATTCTTAGTCAAGGGTATCCTTAAACACATTATGTTGAAATCTCTTGGTCTTTATGATAACCATACTAGATTTAATGCCACTTGGTGGGGAACTTGAAGTTTATTGTCGTTCAGAAGGACATGGATTATTTTATAGTTGGGATCGTACACACAGATGGGCTACCAAAGTATCCTTGTATAGAAAAGGAATAAAAACCCAAGTAGTTTGATAGGAAGGACATAGTTTAACGTCATATGGGATTGAAAAGAATTAATTAAAGATGGGCTTGAACCTTAGAAAGGCTTCCTACGTAATCTACTTTTAAAGAATAGATCAAAGTCTACGTAGTTCGGGTGATGATGTATGAGGTTTATGCATTATTAATGGCCCCAAGAAAGATTTCATAATTGATTTTATGCTCTAAGATCATGTGAGTCATTCTCGTTGTGAGAAACAAGAGGTATCATTAAAACCTAACGATTGGGCCACGAAAGATGAAATCATAAGAAATAATGTGGGGCTTATGTATGTATGACTGCCCAAGATAGATGAGGATTGGGATTCACTTCAGGGAAGAAAACCAGGAAGAAGGTCCATAAAGGTATATGTTCTTTATGGATATTTGGATACTTGACTTAGGGCTTACTCCTGAGAAGGATTCCCAAATTAGAGGGGACTTATCATTGGGTTTTATTCCTAAGAAGGTAGCCCAAATCAAAAGAAATTATGACTAGGGATTATTCCAAAAAAGGAGGCCCAGGTTAAGAGAAATTATGATTGGGGCTTACTCTTAAAGAGGATGCCCAGTTTAGGGAACTTGGGGCTTACTCCTAAGGAGGATGCCCATATTAGGTGATTTGGTACTGGGGCTTACTCCTGAGAAGGAGGTCCAGGTTATGGGGAATTATGATTGGGGATTCTCCTAAGGAGAATTCCCATGAAAAAGAAAAAATGGGGCTTACTCCTAAGGAGGATTCCTAGATTTGGGAACATGGGGCTTACTCTTAAGGAGGATACCCTGATTTGAAGATCATCTCATCTTAAAAGATGAGGATGAATGGAGGAATTCTCTAACCTTAGTGACAGAAAGCAATGTAAATCATGAGGTTTTGAGAGATCTTCCACAGAATTCCTTTCTGATAAGGAAGACAACAATGGAACCATGCCATAAACCACATTGAAAAGGATTTTGAAGGCTAAATCTTGAAGAGGAGAGGTGAATTTGAGGAAAGGAAGTGAATTGGAAGGAGGCGCACTAGTATTGGTTTCGAGAGCAAGTCCTGGTCGCGTGAGTATACTTGCGCGGCATGAGTTCACTTGGGAAATGAATAACATGTAGGTTAATAATTGGGTGAGACTTGGCTCAAGCCCTTCATATTATCCCTAGAGGCTCTCAGATAGGTGGCGCACAAGTTTCCTTGAGAGGGAAAGGCGGCACGCAAGTGTCTTCATTTCCCTTAATGGTTAGACACTTCGGCCCAAAAGTATTGATGAGTTTCAACACATAGGCCTTAATATCCCTATTTAGAACTTCCATTCTTGGTAAATAATTACCTTAAAAGTATTCGGAAGACTTCAGACGGAGGCTTCAGTGACCAGAGGTTGAATCTAAGTTTTTGAATTTTTCGTCCTCGAAATGGGGGGCCCACTGGGGGGTATTTATAGGCCATTGAAGACCTTGGCCGAAAAAATAATAGGGCGTGAAAGTGACTTGCGTGACCCATATGTGGCACGCAATTATACTTGCACAACCATAGGAAAGCATACATGACCCATGCTTAAAGAGTTCCTTCTTCATGCAATTGTCAATTTTTGATGTTCTTCAATGGATGAATCTCTTTGTGATTAAGGTATTCCCCTTTTTCATTCGTTAGACTCTGTGATGGAAAGGAGCTTCAACAATCACCCATACATGGTTAGCATTTAGGAATGCTAACCATAACAAAAAAAAAATCAATAGTACATGATGTATAGGAATCATACAAAGTAAATCACGTGTTATGTTATAAAAAAAGCCAATGAAAACCCTAAGAAGGTAAAAACTAGAAATGTTACTAAAATAACTAGGATGGAATTTGATTGGAATGCTAATAATAACATAAGGAACATCGATCAAAGGAACTACATGAAATGGAATATGCATGGCATGTAAATACATATGTGCCTATAATGATGTATGTAATGTTGTATCCTTTCCATACCAAGTTGAGGGAAAAATACCACAAATCTCATAAATCAGTAAGTAGGGGAATGTACACCAATCAAATGAGGTGAAATCATAATAAACTATAATAATGAACAACATGAAACAAAATCCATTCCCTTTACACATGGACTTTTCCCTATGTGTGGGTTGATCACTCCCAAACATGACTTTTTTACCAAGTGTCGACACATTCCTATTCTCTTGTTTACCAACCAAAAATAGTAAGACAAAGAAAATAGAAATAGAATCTGATACCACTTTGTAATGTCACATCCTGAATGAATACTAAACCAGTAGTCGGACCAGTTTCCACATGGAGTTAAGCACGCCTCTCCATACACTA
Organism: Viscum album; assembly: GCA_963277665.1. NCBI lineage: Eukaryota > Viridiplantae > Streptophyta > Magnoliopsida > Santalales > Viscaceae > Viscum > Viscum album. The sequence continues at coordinate 1,887,650,176 of OY728165.1, read as the reverse complement.
GAGGCTGCCGACTAGCAGAGGGGGTCTAATGATGGTATATTGGGGATACTATACCCTCTTGGTTAGATTTTAACTACAGTATAAATATGAAAAATTATTAGACAATACCGGAAGGAGTAGTACTAAATTAAAAGTACTTGAAGACATATATAATAATTGAATAACTTAGAAAACTCCAAATATATACAACTCTACATGCATTTCTAAATGATGCTTCAAGTAAAAAAAAGAATGCATCAGGATAAAAAATTTAATAAAATGAAAAATATCCCAAAATATCACTCCATGAGCATCCTTATTATCAAATTAGTCTTGTTCTCCAAACTTCCAGGTACAATGTATAACATAAGAAATAATCCTTAGACTTGTGAAGAATATCTTTGTTCGGGTACCCTAGTGTAATGTCATCCTAAGAAAGGTTTGAGATATACTTAGTAATCCACCACTAATGGTGTATAAATAATAATTTAGACTATGAATATAAATTAAATTCATGTGCATGTATAAAATATAAAGGAGTAATAAATTTATTCATCTTACAAGTATATCTCAAGTTCCTCAAGGACATCTGGCTGACCATAACTACTTCGGACTAAGCTGATAATGCCTCTACGAAATATATATATATATATGTATATATGTATATATGTATGTATGTATGAATATATATTCACTATAGGCGTAGTGACTCATATATCTATATGGATGGATATGTAGTATGTATAAGGACCCAGGGCATAGCTCAGGCATCCACTCATATACTAATACTAATAATAAATATAGTCTCATAATAATGAGTAAGGGTCATCATGCCCAAGGATCATATGTTTAATTGGTGAAGTGACATTTCTGTGTATCATAATCAATATAGGCCCCATGCCAAGTTTTATAAACAAGTGAAGATGGTCCATGCCCATATCACATCCTGAATATAGGCAACCATGCTGAGTATCATAGTCAGTACAAAGGTGCAACATACCCAACCATGTATATTAGGGTGCGTGGAATGTCATTCCCAAAAACCAAAGTGATGTGGATTCCATTCCAAAAATCCTCGACAAAGGGGGTGTGACACTTAATGGCCAATAACCCTACTTGAGGTCCCTTAGTCATGATTCAATACAAGTAATCCAATTTCCATATGATCCCTTAGCCCGATGTTCTGTAATAAGGCAACCGAAATCACCAATGGAACCTTATATCCATTTAATATGATTCATTTATCATTTACATCAATCCATGCATTAATTCATGACAGTATTATAGTCCAACTATAAATAAAGATGGCCCAGACCACAATGATTCCATAACATAAACAAGATCACTATTTGAGGGACATTCCCCTATATCACTTCAATTATTATAATGGAAGGAAGTACATCCCAAATATAGAACATTAAACACTTAATTTTTATATTATAAGACAACACACCTCAAATATTGATTTTGGCATTATTATCAAATATCTCATTTCACTCACTTTAAGAAAATCATTTCCATCATAAGGCATTAAGAAACCCACAACTAAGGTGTTTGGAAACAAACATGAATATCAATTAAATATATATATAATTAAAAAACATAGACAAAGTGGTGGATTATATATCATTTAAACAAATAAAAAATGTAAATTAATTTTAAACACTTTAAAAGCTGATTCTAGTTGATGGCATCACCTACAATCACATTATTGGGTCTTGGTTTATCAAATGTGGTCTAACAATTCACTCAAGTGTATTTCACAATTTAAAGGCAATGTGTAGTTAATTCGACATGCCACACAATAAAAAGATTTTATGAATCGAAAAACATTAAGATAACATCTATAGACTACCTACCTTATTCCAAGGATACTTCACTCATCCAATAATAATCCATTTTTTCATGTTCGAGGGAAATAAAAGAAATGGACAAATGATATGACATCCCTCCTTCTTCTTATATAACTTTTCATTACATTTTGCAGAGGATCATTAATGTCTAGTGTAGTAATGTCCCGGACCCGGGTGCCACTCAACGAGTGCCCCGAACCCAGTTCACCACATGACCTCAAGTGTGTTTCCCCAAACGCCAGAGGCTGCCGACTAGCAGCGAGGGCCCAGGTTTGATAGTGGGGAAACTATTCCCTCAATTGTCAAAGTGTAGTACATCAGAATACAAAAGAAACATACAAACAACGGAAGTAGTAAACCATACACAACTGAAATAAGCAACAGAACTGGATATAACCAACATTATATAAATAATGATGCTATATGTGTCAAGTTCTATGAAAATAGCCAGAACATGTTATACATCAATACAATACAACAAAATGCGGAGCACAGCAAAACAAAGAAAAACAGATGGCAGCGGCATCACAAGCCTAGGCCCGGTCCCATACCCTTCTACTCCTCAGCAACAGTCAAGTACCCGTATAGGGACTCTTTTCCTTACCCAAACCTATAGAAACGTAATCTGTTTGGTCCGAAAGGCATGACCCAAATATGGTGTGAGAAATATATATAAGTAGGCACCCACCAAAGGCATGTGCCCAACTGCGTGTAAGCATGAAACAATAGTGTGCAGTAGTAAAATGCAATAAAGTTATCAGTACACAAAAGTAACTCACATAACAGTTAAATTTCCATTTAATTATTCATTTAATCCATTAAATATTAGATATCACCATAGTGCATGTTTAAGTAAACAGTCTACGTCCTCAGACATGAAAAACCTTACCCTCAGGTAAGCAGAACCCAACCCGTAGGTAATTTCCCTCAGGCGTAATAGAATTTTTCCCTCAGGCATAGGTAGTGTCTCCCTCAGGCACAGAGTCTATTGCCCTCAGGCATGGAAGAAGTTTCCCTTAGGCCAAAATAACTACAACCCTCAAGCTAAACAGTTTAGTACCCATAGGCTAATCACAACAATGCCCTCAGTCTAAACAGTTAACCGGGCCATGTTCAACATGTAAACAAGCAGTAAACAAGCAATTCCTCTCAAGTTAATTATACAATTACTACTTTAAAGGCATACCCTCGGGTATCCTGGCTAAATGGATAAACAGTGGAACACACCCCCGAGGTGGTTCCGGATCCAGGCAACGATCCCAACTAGCATTTTAATATCATATTTAAATTACCTAATCAGTTTTAGGTATTTATTATAGAAATGGCCTCAGCCACACAACTCCCCATCCTGGGTTCATGGCACAAAAACACACAAAACACACTACAGTTAGAAAAACAATCACCAAGCCACCTACCTTATACGTCAACGAGCGGTATACACTGTCACCGATCCCAGAAACGCCCAAGAACGGCATAGATATGAGGTAAGAAAACTTTCATTCAACCTCAAATAACCCCCATTATGAGAATAATTGGTCAGAAACACGCTAGGAGAAGAGAGGGCTTACCCGCGCGGTTCCAACAAGATCGTCCGAGGCGGAAACAGATTCCCGACGCTTGATCGTTTGATCCATGAAGATTTCGCCTTCCTCCCGAGCTCCTTCCTCTGGTTCAAAACTGTCCCTGTGAACAGGGGAAGCTACTTCCGATTTAATAAAAAAAGTACATGACATGTACATTCAAGTACACGGTGTGTACTTCCTTTATTTAAGTAATCCTCTGGTGGCACCGCCATACTGTTCATCCATCGACTTGAGTACACGACATGTACTCCTGAGTACACGGCGTCTACTATTTCCCAGTTGGCGGTTCCTCCACCGCCTTACTGTTTTGGCCTGCCGACTGACTACACGGCATGTAAAGGACCACCACACGACGTTTAGTCGGTTCCTACACCCTACGTAGTCGGCATGGATACACGCCCCATGTACCCATTACACACGGCCAAAAGTACGTGGTGTGTGGAAAAGAACACGATGTGTAGTTCCAAAATTTAGAAGTTTTCCCCATTTTCCATATTTTATCAAAAAAAACATAAGGAAAAGAGAAAAGAAGAAGCCCTTACCTCAAAAATAAGAACCAGGTTCTTACAAACTACCCCCCTTATAGCAATTTGTCCCCAAATTTCCCTTCCAAGGGTGGAGAAGAGATATCTGTGAACAACTCCGACCACTGAGCACGTACATCGGCCTCCTGCTCCCAGGTTTCATCCTGCACTTGGCCATGCTGCCATAGCACACGTACGAGAAGAACTAAACGGCCTCGGAGAACCTTCGTGCTCCTATCAACAATACAAATCGGATGCTCCTCAAAGGAAGCATCCATCTATAGCTCAAAATCCTCAGGCTGAAAGACATGAGATGGGTTTGAATGATAGCAGCGCAACTGAGATACGTGGAAGACATCGTGCATGGCTCAGTACCGCTTTGGTAACTGCAAACGATAGGAAACCTACCCGACTCTCTCCCGAATCTCTAATGGCTCCACATACCTCGGTGAAAGCTTACCCTGTCTCTTGGTCCGCTTGTGTCCCAGCCTTGGCGAAACACGTAAGAAAACTTGATACCAGACCACGAACTCCAAAGGACGCCTATGGACATTAGCTTATGACTTCTGTCGAGACTGTGTGGTAGAAATCCACTTCCGAATCAACTGGACCTGCTCAAAAGTCTCCTGCATGAGTTGTGGTCCTAGTGAAGCTGCCTCACCTACCTCTAACCAGCACAATGGTGATCGGCATGGCCTACCATATAAAGCCTTGTATGGTTCCATCTCGATAGTATCCTGGAAGCTATTGTTATAGGAAAACTCGACTAAGGGTATACGCTTCTCCCAAGAGCCCCCAAAGTCTAGGACTCTTGCACGTAACATTTCCTCTAGCACCTGTATCGTACGCTCTGACTGGACATCGTGCTGAGGGTGGTATGTTGTGCTCAGAAGCACCTGTGTACCCAGCGCCCTCTGAAAACTCTGCCATAAATGAGACGTCAAGTGGTTGTCCCTATCAGAAATGATAGAATGAGGGACCCCATGAAGACGTATGATCTCTCGGATATACAGCCTTCCGAGATCGTCTACACCGAAGGTCTCCTTAATCAGCAAGAAGTGAGCTACCTTCGCGAGTCTATCCACAACAACCCACACGACATAATTTCCTCGAGGTGACCTCGGCAACCCAGTCACGAAGTCCATTGCGACATGATCCCATTTCCACTCTGGAATGGGTAACTGCTGTAACAGCCCAGCTGGCCTCTGGTGCTCCGCCTTCACCTACTAACAGGTGGAACACCTTGTAACAAAACTAGCTATCTCTTTCTTCATACCCGGCCACCAATATTGACGCCTCAAGTCACGGTACATCTTGGTAACCCTGAGATGAACTGCCCAAGATGAAGCATGAAACTCCCACATCAGATCCTTGCGTATATCCCCTGGAACCCACACTCATCCATGGAAACGCAAAACCACATCATCTCCTATCGTCCACCCAGGAGAAGAGTCACCACCTGACACTGACTCCCATAGAACTAGGCCTTCTGAATCCAATAGTTGTCTCATCCTCACTCTGTCCAGGAGGGTAGAAGTCACAGCTAAAGAGGAAAGATAAGTCTGCCCCTAACTGCCGGGCACCTCCAGATGCATCTCAGAGAACAAGTCCATGAGCTCCCACACACAACTGGCCTCCTGCACCGCCTGTATCTGAGTCTTCCTGCTCAGTGCATCATCTACTTCATTACCGTTACCAGGTGTATGAGAAAGATCAAAATCGAAGGACTATAGCTACTCGACCCACCTCCTCTGCCTCATATTCAGGTCACGCTGAGTAATGATATACATGAGGCTTTTGTGGTCGGTGAAAACCAAAAAATTATATCCCAAAAGATAATGTCTCCAATAGCGCAGTACATGAACAACAGCAGCTAACTCGAGATCATGTTTCGGGTAATTCCTCCCATGTGGCCTCAACTGCCGAGACCCGTACACAACGACTCGATCGCCCTGCATCAACACTGCTCCCAGCCCAATCCCTGATGCATCATAGTAAACTGTATAGCTATTCCCTTTCTCTAGGAGTATCAGGATCGGTGCTGATGTCAACCTTTCCTTCATGTACAGGAAAGCTGTCTCGCAAGCTTCTGACCAAACGAACTTCACACCCTCCTTAGTCAGACCTGTCAACGGTGCTTCTAAGGGTGAGAAGTCATGTATGAAGCATCTGTAGTAACCAGACAACCCCAAGAAACTCCGTATCTCAAACACATTCTTAGGCTGCTCTCATAAAACTACTACTCTCACTTTCTCTGAGTCTACTGCAACTCCTGCCTCTAAGATGATATGACCCAGGAAGTGAATATGGTCCATCTAAAAGTGGCACTTTGAGAGCTTAGCATATAGACGATGCTCCCTCAGTGTAATCAATACGATCCCAATAAGGGTGGCATGGTCGGGTGGAGTGCGAGAGTACACCAAGATTTCGTCCATGAATACTACCACAAAAGAATCAAGATACGGATAGAACACACGATTCATCAGATCCATGAAAACTGTTGGTGCGTTCGTGAGTCTGAACAACATATCCAAGTACTCGTACAGACCATATCTTCTCTGAAAATCTTTAAGCGGTATATCCGATGGTCTCACGCACAGCTGATGATATCCTGATCTCAAGTCAATCTTCTAGAACACTCGTGCTCCTCGAAGCTGATAAAAAATATCATCGATCTTCGACAAGGGATATCGGTTCTTAACCGTCAACTGGTTCAACTTCCGATAATCCACACAAAGTCTGAGGGTATTGTCCACCTTCTTCACAAAAAGGACCGGAGAACCCCAAGGAGAAGTACCGGGTCAGATAAAACCCTTCGCCTGTAACTCCCCTAACTACCTCTTGAGCTCCTGCAGCTCAGGTGTAACCATCCTATAAGGAGGAATGGACACTGGTGATGTGCGTAGCACAAGCTCAATAGATAAATCCAACTCATGCACTGGAGGTAGACCTGAAAGGTCGACCGAGAAGACATGCTTAAAATGATCAACAACTAGAGGGAAATCCATCTGACAAGTCCCCTGATCATCCAGATACAAAGTCGCAATCTGGGTTGTGACTCCACCTCTCCCATGATGCTCTAGTCCAGCTCGACTCGCCTGAACATCCCATTCGACCTTGTATAGAAACTCTCCACCCTCTAGTGATGTGAAACTCACCCTGTGATGATAGAAGTCTACAAAGGCTCTGAAGGGAACCAACCAGTCCATCCCGATAATGACGTCATAAGCTGTCATCTCTAATACATAGAGGTCCCATAGAAAGTGACACCCACCAACATCAAGGGGGAACTCCTTGAAATGACACACACCATCCGTTCTAGTCCCCAACGGAGTGTATAGCGTCATGATATCAGATGAAGTAGAAACATAGAGCCCAAGGCTCTCCACAATGGGTACAGATATGAAACTTTGCGTAGCAACCGTATCGAAAAGTACAGAAGATAAGATAGAAGCTACTAGAATAGTACCTATGATTGTAGATGGTCCAGAATCCTGCTCCTGCTGGGTCTGTTGCAATGCATATGCCTGCCCAGTGCAATGAACCTGTGACACAGCTTGGCTACCCTGAGATGTCCCGCCCTGCTGCCTCTGAGATCCTGGTGCCTGGCTACCACGGCCACGACCACCATCTCTGCCTTCATGCCCTGATGTATTCCAGTTCCCTGACTGGTAAGAAGCCACTAGTCCTGCTCTTGCATGTGGAGTCTGTACCAAACCCCTCTCACTAGCCACTGGTAGAAACACCCAACAAAAGCGCTGCAGATGACCCATCTTGCCGCAATATTGGCACTCCACTGGGTCTCGTGGACAATGTGGTCTCTTGTGCCCCTCTCTGCCACATTGGTAGCACCTGACCGGACCACCTGAAGAAGCTGCATGGCTGGTACTGCCACCCTTAGAGAAGTTAATCTGTCTCTTCCTCTTTCCAGGAGAAATACTACCAGTAACTAGTGCTGAACCACCCTGGACCACACCACTAGATTCCCACAGGTCCCTCTCTATAATCAGTGCATGATTCACGATAACGTGTACTGAAGGAAACCTGAAAACATTCACCAGTTCTCAGAAGTCATACAGAAGACCATCCTCAAAATTTCTGGCTCTCAACCTTTCATAACCCACCAGCACGGGTGACAAACGTTGAATTTCCATAAAACAAGCAGAATAGTCCATCACTGACATAACGCCCTACTGCAGATTCATGAACTCTCGAGCTCTATCTTCTCTCAGCATCTCTGGGAAAAAAAAGTCATAGAATACTGCCTGAATGTCTTCCCACGCCATGTCCCTGTGATGCTCTGACTGGGTGGTAACATCCCACCACCTCTTGGCGGAATCACGCAGCATATATGTCGTGAGGTTGACCCTCAGCCCTAGAGGCGCCTCAAGATGCTCGAAAATAGTTTGCATCGATCCCAGCCAAGACTTCGTAGCCTATGGTCCTCCATCCCCTGAAAACATAGGTGGATGCTGATGCTGGAAAATATGAGTCAGCTCGGCCATAGATGTGGCAGCCTATGGTGCTCCCTAAAAGGTCTGCATGAACAGCATAATGCCTTCACGGAACTGTGCCTTCGTGCCTGTGTCCGGTATAACAGTTGGCGCCGCATCTAGCTCTGATAGAGGTTCCATTGGTAGTCTATGGCCCACCATCTCTGGAGTATAGTCATCACCGCTCTCCTAGAGAACAACGCGTGGTCTTCTTGGCGGCAAGACACTATAAGGTCAAAAGCACGACTTAGATTCAAGATTGTTAAGACCGAAAATCGAAGGAACCATAAAGGAAACAAGAGGAATAAGGCATTTCATGATTTTCAAAACAAGAATACACGGCATGTACAATGACTACACGACATGTACTTGAATTCCCTTCCCCTACCCGGGTACTTCTACACAGCTAAGCCACACGGCTTCCATTGAACAAAAATTCCACGGCGTGTATGGTGTTATTTTCCAACTACCTATGTCATTTGTGACACGGTCGACTACTCGGCTTGCAACTACACGTCGGGTTACACCCATACACGACGTGTACACCACCCCGTTTCCCAGCCACAAGGCTAACACCACACGGTCTGTCCTTGGACAAGACTACAAGGTGTGTCCCACAAGTACACGGCGTGTTCAAGAAGAGGTAACACTGACTCTTGTTGTTAGTTACATGGCCGAGTCCCCCGGTCACACTACACGGCGTGTTCATCATGGACACGGCGTGTTCTGTACAGGAGTTCATCGACCCATGTTGTTAGTTACACTACCGGAATCCAGGTCAACACTACACAGCGTGTACAAAACCTACACGGCATGTTTTTCCCAAGCCTTCCCCTACCCCGTGTCGCCGCCCACATGGTTTGTGACATGGGAAGAGACTACACGGCGTGTAATCAGGGTACATAGCGTGTATGAAAAAAGGTCATTTTTTCCAAACAGAAGAACATACATGACATGTATAAAGTACTACACTGTGTGTATACTAGGTTGTTGGATATTATGCCTTAGAAACTTCCCCAGAACCTAGAAAATACTAAAAACCAACACCTAATTGTCAAATTATGATCCATGAGGGCCCATACTCTCCACGAATAAAAGTTTGACCTCTTATCTGTGTTATAACAAATAAATAGCCAATGATCCACCAAATTCCGGTCAATGGGGGCCCATACTACCCAAAAACTAAAGTTTGGCGTCCATTCTATAAACAGGATCAAATAAAAATACCATATCAATAGCAGGTATTTATCAAGCAGCTATCAAAACAGCATGCTTTTCTAGCACAACAACTATCACAACAACATGCAATTTCTATTGCACCTACATGGCATGGAAACAATGCCTGGCATGTGATATCTAGCATGTGCCTATATGATGTATGAGACCGCATACCCTCATCTCATTAGGTTGCAACTGAATAGAACCCATAGATAAATTATAAACAGCAAAATCCTAAGTGCGTCACCCAACGGTGAAAACAAATCAACTGTAAATTTCCAAATCAGTAAAATTGCAACATAGGCTAAATTGGCTTTTCCCTGTACATGGGTTAGCTACGCCCGAGCAGAGCTTATTACCAACTACCGTTCTTCCTATCCATGACTACGACTCCAAATAGTAAGTTAAAGAAAAGAACCTCTTTGATACCACTTTGTAACATCCCGGACCCGGGTGCCACTCAACGGGTGCCCCAAACCCGGTTCGCCACGTGACCTCAAGCGCGTTTCCCAAAATGCCAGAGGCTACCGACTAGCAGCGAGGGACCGGGTCTGATAGTGGGGAAACTATTCCCTCAATTATCAAAGTGTAGCGCAGCAGAATACAAAAGAAACATACAAACAGCAGAAGTAGTATACCATACTCAATTGAAATAAACAACAATAGTGGATATAACCAACAGTATATTAATAATGATGCTACATTTCTCAACTTCTAAGAAAACATCCAGAACATGTTATACATCAATACAGTACAACACAATGCAGAGCACAACAAAACAAAGGAAAACAGATGGCAGTGGCATCACGAGCCTATGCTCGGTCCCATTCCCTCCTACTGCTCAGAAACAGTCAAGTACCTATATAAGGACTCTTTCCCTTACCCACACTTGTAGAAACGTAATATGTTGGGGCCGAAAATCATGACCCAAACAGGTTGTGAGAAATATATCTTAGTAGGCACCCACCAAAGGCTCGTGCCCAACTACGTGTAAGCATGAAACAATAGTGTGCAGTAGTAAAATGAAGTAAAGTAGTACTCAAAAAGTAACTAACTTAACAGTTAAATTTCCATTTAATTATTCATTTAATCCATAAAATATTAGAAATCACTACAGTGCATTTCTAAGTAAACAGTCCACGTCCTCAGACAAGTAAAACCTTACCCTCAGTTAAGTAGAACCCAACCCATAGGTAATTGCCCATAGGTGTAACATAATTTTTCCCTCAGGCGTAGGTAGTGTCTCCCTTAGGCATAGATTCTATTTCCCTCAGGCATGGAAGAAGTTTCCCTCAGGCCGAAATAACTACATCCCTTAGGCTAAACAGTGCAGTTCCCACAGGCTAATAAAAACAAAGCCCTCAGGCTAAATAGGTAACCTGGCCATCCTCAACATGTAAATAATAAGTAAACAAGAAATTCCTCTCAAGGAAATTCTACAATTACTACTTTAAAGGCATACCCTCGGGTATCCTGGCTAAACGGCTAAATAGTGGAACACACCCCCGGGGTGGTTCCATATCCAGGCAACGATCCCAACCAGCATTTTAATATCATATTTAAATTACCTAATCAATTATAGGTATTTATTATAGCCCTGGCCTCAGCCACACGACACCCCATCATGGGTTCGTGGCACAAAAACGCACAAAACACACGACAGTTGGAAAAACAAACACCAAGCCACCTACCTTATACGTCATCGAGCGGTATACATGATCATCAATCCCAGAAATGCCCAAGAACGGCGTAGATCTGAGGTATGAATCTTTCATTCAACCTCAAATAACCCCCGTTAAGAGAAGAATTGGTCAACAACACGCTAAGAGAATATATGAATTACCCGTGCGGTTCCAACAAGATCATCCGAGGAGGAAACAGATTCCCGACGCTCGATCGGTTGATCCACGAAGATCCGACCTTCCTCCTGAGCTCCTTCCTCTGGTTCTAAACCTTCCCGGTTAACAGGGGAGGCTACTAATGATTTAAGAAGAAAAAAACACAATGTACATGGCGTGTACTTCCAAGTACATGGCGTGTACTTCCTTCATTTAACTGTTCCTTTGGCGGCACTGCCATACTGTTCATCTATCGACTTAAGTACACGACATGTACTCCTGAGTTCACAGGGTGTACTGTCACCCAGCTAGCAGCTGCTCCACCGCCTTACTATTTGGTCCTGCCGACTGACTACATGGCGTGTAAAGGACCACCACATGGTGTGTAGTCGGTTCCTACACCCTTCGTCGCCGGCATGGCTACACACCCCGTCTACCAATTCCACATGGCCAAAAGTACACGACGTGTGGAAAAAGTACACGGCATGTAGTTCCAAAATTTAGGATTTTTCCCCATTTTCTATATTTTCTCAAAAACACTTAAGGAAAAGAGAAAAGAAGAAGCATGTACCTAAAGAATAAGAACTGGGTTCTTACAAGTGTCTTGGAAATCAGGAACAATAACGCTTGAAAACAATAAAAAACATTCTTTTAATACACTATTAAGGCTTCATCATATGTTCATCCTATGTACAATTACTGCATCTCATATCCTGGAGACATAAATCAAAGGAAAGGGTGATCATAAGGCTCAGTAAGGGTAAACAAGGGAATCAATTTATCAGTGACATCAATAAGAACTTGAATAAAAATATAATGACACGATCAATGGAATTATAGGAATATCATAATGAATTTAACTTGAAACATAACTTGAATATGTGGCTTCAACATTTCATTTCTACATTCATGAACATATCACCAAGGTCCATCCCCAAGGTGTCATACAAATTACAATGGTTATTCACCAAGGTATCGTGAAACTTGTCATCTGTAGAGATTAATTATTTACCCAGTGAATTGGAGCGCTATCATGGCACACCATTAATATGTATTTACATAAATGTGAGATACATGTATCATAATAAAAAATTTCATAAATAACCCATAGAGAATAAAACAAATGGGTTTCATTTCAAAATCGTGACGTTTTAAAAGCTCTTAAATATAAGATCATTATATAATTTATAACCCATGGAAAGGGAGTGAAGAATATATGTATTCAAATTCTAGAATCAAATATATCATCTTTATATATTTAATAACTCCCATAGAAATGAAATAGGTTGGGGTATTCACATAAATAAATAATGGAATATCTTGAGAGAGAAAGATAGAAAATTTTAGATGAAATTTATGCAGCATAACGGCTATATAACATGGTTTTAGAAAACATTTAAATGAGAGGGGACAAGGGCCAACCACCCATAAATAATTAAAAATACTGTATGGGTACTTAATAAGATCAGGGTATGGATATTTGAATGACATACCACATGAAAAGGAAACATGAATGAAAAGAGAAGATGTGATTTCTTTTACGAGAAATTCGGCAGCCTAACGTCATCACCTAAAAATTCGGAAAACAAATTGATGAGAGAAGAAAGGGTATCTCATTATTTGGACATGAAATGGACAGTAATAGAACATATAATAACATACCCTCAACATAAAGAGATGGAAAATATAAGACACAACATAAAGGAAGTCATGACTTAAAAGAGGAGGTTGAAAGAATCCCTTACCTTGAAGAGTAACATCGAAAGCATGAAGGTTGGGACCTTGGGAGGCCTGAGGGAACCTTAGGAGGAACCCCTGGGAAGTAAAGAGACCATAACTTCGTTGAGGATTATTTTTGAATGAAATTAATGTGGGAAATGGCTTGATATTTTTAGGAAAATTGAGTGAATAAATTATTAATTTCCAAGGGACACCTCATTGGTGGTATTTGAAAAAACATTGGATTGACCATGGTATTTTCCCGCGGTATTGGCCACTTGGGACACCTAATATCATATATCACTATTCATAAGTCAACCAGAAATATTAAATCATTATTACATCATTAATGATGTCATTAAACAGCCGTAACTCAAAACTGCATTTTTACTATTCACCGATAAATCAACTCTTTAAGAATAATCCCAAAAATTCACCCTAACCTAATATAGATGTTATTAATTCAAAAATGAAGTCCATTTTATGGAAATAATTTTTTAAATATTTTTAATTTAAATTTTAAATAAAATCATTATTTATTCCAAAAATAAAACTTTAAAACTATAACTTATTTTGTAACACCTTAAAAAAGTAATCAAGGTCCCATAAAATTATTGTATACCCATAAAACAATAAAGTAAAAATTTATGATTTAATTTTATGAAAATAAATTTCCATTTTAAATTATTAAATTAATTATAAATTTGTAAATAAAATATTTATAGCATATAAAAAATACCAAAACTTAAACTATGATTTTTTTTCACATTTAAGATATCTAAAATGTATTTAAATATTAATGGGTGAAGTTACTATTTTTTTGGTCAATTTACTATTCATTACTAATCATTACTATTTATATGGGTATGTTACTATTCCTACATTACTATTCACTAAAAACCAAGTTGATCTTATTAGAGTCTAAATTTCTCACTGATCACAACTGTAGCAAACCATTTTTTGAAAATAATTTCACATTATTAATTATTTAAATATTACAAAAATATTTTAAAATACCCTTTTTTCTTAAATTCATCAATAATACACATTCTATATTTATCTAGATATTTAAAATTCACAAACTTTACCATAATAAGAAATAACAATTTTATTTATATAAAAATATTACAGAAAGTAGCTAAGGTCTCGTTACATATCCCCTTATAACACCAGCATATGACCTAAGTGTAAAATGTGCTAGGGTGATTGAATCTTGGGGTGGCTCAGACAACATTTCCCGATTAGTGATTTCTATCAGCTTGAACTTCCCCCTTAGGTGATTCCATTCAAGATTAATACGTTGAAGTTTGGATTGGACTTGGTCCAGAGCAAATCCCAGTGATGCTACCTCCTACCCAAGCTCCGACAGATGGGCTTCATACGGCTCGAGTCTACTGGATGAGGCCATTCAATCTTCTTTGTGTATTAATGAACCAAGATAAATATATTTATAAAAACACAACGTTATGATTGATTTTCCCAATTGTTATATTAACCAACATTCATATAATAGTCGAAACCCAACAGTCTCATTTTAATTATACCCACTTCATTAATTAGAGGATATAGTTTTTTTGAGTATAAAATAAAACAACACACAAAATTAGGAAACAAATATAATTAAGAAACAAATATAATTAAAAAGTTCGGGTCATTACAAACGCCCAAAAAATAGGGTGAATTTTCTTTCACCTTGATAAATCATTTGAGAGAGTTATAAATAGGGAAGGGAGATAAAGGATAAATTCACTTATTGACATACATCTAATGAGACTAATGATGCTCTATTACTATACCAAACAGAGGAGATATCTCCATACCTTGGAGGATACTGAAAGGTGAGCACAAGCGGAGGGGAGAGGTTTCACATGTGGGAGAAGAATGGAGGAGGATAATATAATAAAATAGGGTAAAAGAGTAATTTTACCCCATTAAATGAGGTGCTTGGTCTGGCTGCATGGTTGGGTAAATTGCGAACCAACCATGCATCCTCAACTACCTCAGAAGGGGGATCACATGATTTAGGAACATGGTTTTGGAAACTGTGCACACACTGTGCATTTCCCCACTATAAAAAACTTTTAGTTATAAACACATCCATATAACTCTTCTCTCATAGTTAGACCAAAATATGAGATACCTACAGCTTAATTGGATCTGCCATACAGTTTTCTCTGGTTGGCCACACAATTTCATAAACAATGTGCGGGATTACTAGTTCTTCCCAATTTTGATTTTTTGGAGCCCAATGCTTCTGAAACTCCATGTAACTCCCAAGACACCTATTAAACCTCAACCCAAGTCACAAAATAAAAACCTTTAATTTTTTAAATCTCAGATTCACATTTAGAAGCTTGATTTACAGAACATACCATTCACCAAATTAAAAAATTTGATCTCCTTCAGAAAATTTCATCGGGTCCAAAAACACAAGATGATGCATATGTTATTTAAAATAAAAACATAATTATGTTTCTTTGATTATATTTTGGTTGAGGTATCAATATTAAATTCCTCTTATTTCCTACATCACGTGTTATAGAATAAGGGTTGTGTAAATATAAAGGGAAAACTAGTAGATGAAAACACATTGAGTATGAGAATTGTATGTATGATATAACAAAAAACTTATACATAAATTTAGTATTTCATAACAATGACTACTAGTTTCACTATGTTTTTTATCTAGTTTACTCAAAATAATCATTATCATCTATACTCAATGAATGAATTCTATTAGTGGCCTTGAAGCATGCATAAAAATATTGTCACATTAGTGGTGCAGGTTTTGGAGCATCACCTCAAGTATATTTTAAGAAATAAAAGGCATAAGGGGATAAAGAAAATAAAAATATATTACATTCATCTATAAATTTATTCATTAAATTAAATAACGTAATTGGAATACTGAGTTTTTCGGAATGTACATGGGAAGGGATCACGAATAATAAATAACACAACAACCACCAATACATGAAGAGACACCCCATCTTTGAGGATAGACATTCCCATAAAAGGATTTACTTACCCAAGGTAATCAAGTTTATCATATCTATTTATTTGATATGTGAATCATACATATACTAATACCTTTACTATATTAAAATCATTCAATGTGAACTTCATTGTGATTTATATCTATCAGTACCCACCAATTACCTTATTATGAGGGGTACACTGTACCATATACAAGGAGTTATTATACACAACAAACAACTTATAGAATATCATGATAGATTAGGTATTCATATATCTTGTAAGTCATGTATTGATATACTTATTCCCCTTAATGATCTGGATGTTCACATACTAAAAAATTTATATTTTAACATTCATAGCATAGTCATTTAATATTATAAAAATACATAAAGATATCAAAGTATGTACTTTCTAATTTATTTTTATATAAAAATATGTTAAATATTAAATAAAAAAATTTTGAATCAAGGAATGATATCAGTCATTTAGAAATGTAAGGGAAACAGAAGGCCAAAGCAAACCAATCTACATGATAAACCAATAAATATAAAATACCATCTGGGAGTACCTTTACTTCACCAATTTAACTATTTTATTCACAAACATTATAGGTTTATATAGATATAGAGTTTAATGAAAAAAATATGGATGATATTTAAATCAACAAAAAATTGTGTGAAAATACCATTCTAGTCATGATTGATATTGAGTGTGTAAATGATGTTCTGAAGCATAAATGGTTGGGAGCCTCAGTTTTGAATTTATACACAAGGTACAATTCAATTAATATATTTGTGTAATAATTGATCAATTATTTTAATTATGATTAAATACAATTCATTTTTTAGAGTTTTATATATCAATGCTATGTGAATGGAATACCCCAAATACACATATTTGGACTCCTTATTCCTCACTCAATTCTATAGACAAATATACCTTGGATAAATATAGAATTTCAATTATATTAGAGAAACTAGATGAAATATATGAATAGAAACATATATATATAATATTCATAAAAATACCCACAATATAGGGGTAAAACTCTAATATCTAATCATATAAAGTATATTTACATTTCATTGATAACTTATTCCTTTTTTAGGAGTAATTTAATGCTCATTGCAATAAATTTGGATACTCTGAAGAGTTATTTTTTCTATCCAATTCTTGGATACCCAACTAAATAACCACACATGATCTCTTTTAACAATTTGTAATAAACTACTTTTAACATTTTACAAATAAACATCCAATTATATTTTTTAATGAAAATTTTGTTTGGATATTATAGTACTTAAATATCATCTAAATCATGGTCTGAGGATGGATTATGAGCATAAGAAGAATATGGATTTCTAAAAATGGATAAGTATTAGGCTATATATAAAAATATTTCACTATCAAAAAATATATGAAAACAAATTTATTATTTTCATAGTTTTTAAAACAATGAAATGATGACGGTTATAGTTATCATGTTTTTAAATCTATGAAAGATATCATATTTCATAAATAAACTAAAATATCATGATAGGTATTTATGATGATAATTAAATTTTGATTTAAAATATTTATTAATAAATTGTTTGTTTATATTTTTCTATTACTACAAGTATTTTCATATGTCCATGTATTCATAATATAAAGTAGATTTATTTAGAAATGACTGGGCAGAATACATGGTTCCATAATATTTACAAACATCATGAAGATGTTATTCCATATCATATTTGTATTTTTTTTTATTTCATAAATATCATGATGATATTTTTTATCATCTTGTTATTTAATATTATGACCATTGATTGTTTTTTAAATGTAGGAAAAGAATCTATAATGTTTTCATGGTCCTTATCCTAGCATTTTATGCCTATGAAGAGCAAAAATAGTTTCCATATATATTTCAGGGTCTTTTTTGAAGGATAAAATCTTCTTAACTTTTGAATCCTAATTCATGAAAACAATATTATTTCATAATTAAATAATTGTGAAGAACAAAATTTATGAATTCCAAACAAATATAGTTGACATGAAGTGAAATTATGAAGGTGGGATGATTTTATCTACCAAGGATAACCCTAAAATATGTTTGGAGGAATCTGTACTCTTTATAAATAGAAAATGTTTGAAGAAAAATCAAATTTGGATGAAGTGTTGGATAGGATGATACACTTGGGTACTATTTATTCTCTATATAGATCTGTTTATTCTTTATTTTATTTGTTTAGGTTTACTAGTGATGCAATTCATTTTCTTTTGGGTCCATTCCCTAATATAATACTACGGATATAAATTTGTGTTTTACTAAGAAAAAAAATTATCAAATTGACCTTTTAATTCATGAAAATAATCTATAAATCATTTCTATGTATGGGAATCATCCATAAATAAATCTATCATAAAAAGTGGCTGGCATGAATGAACATGTTTGTTTTTATTTAAAATCAATATTTTATTTCTAAACAAGCATCACATACTCAAAACTAAGAAAACATACTCATATTATAATCATACATCTTTAAAACATCCCCAAGTCATTTTTGATGTGTAGGAATCAACCATATGTTAATTTAACACATAGTGTGTCCAATATGACTGAAATTATATGTTTTCATTTTAAAAGTATAATTTATTTTAAAACATATATCACTGACTAAAAACAAATAAAATACACTCATATTGTCTTGATACTTTATAAAAAATATCTATAATTCATTTTTATGTGTAAGAATAAATTCTACATCAAGAAGATAAACGGTGTGTCCAATATGACAAAAAGTGTGTGTTTTCAGTTTAAAATAGACATTTTAGTCCAAAACATACACCACATACTCAAAACTAATAAAAATTCTTGTATTATATTAACACTTTTGGATACGGATCCATAAATCATCTTTGATGTATAGGAATCAA
This sequence comes from Viscum album, assembly GCA_963277665.1. NCBI lineage: Eukaryota > Viridiplantae > Streptophyta > Magnoliopsida > Santalales > Viscaceae > Viscum > Viscum album. The sequence goes on along the minus strand of OY728165.1, from coordinate 1,887,631,071 downwards.
ACACATGTCAATCCAACGCACAATGTGGCTGGTATGACTCAAAGTATGTGTTTTTAGTTTAAAAGTGACATTTTGGTTCATAAAATACTTCAATCACTAGAAAGTGAGAAAATTCACTTGGATTTTCATTATACATTATGAAAATGATCCTTAAGTGATTTTCAAATTTGATAATCAACCTCAGGTTAATCTGACATACAGTGTGCCCAGTATAACTGAATGCGTGTGTCTTTATTTAAATGGAAATTTTATTTAAAAAAACATCACATACACATAAGTAAGAAATCACACTCATATTTTCATAATACTTTAGGAAAAAATCCACACTTTATTTGAAACATTTAAGAATAAACCACGTATAAGCATGACACAATTTGTGTCTGGTATGACTCAATGTTCATTTCTTCAGTTTAAAAGTGAAATTTTACTTCAAAACATTTTCACCAACTAACAATAGAGCAAACATAGTTGTATTGTTTTAATACTTTAGTAAAATTATCCATATGTCATTTGTGACATGTTTGAATCTTCTACACATCATTCTAACATACAATGTGGTTTGTAAGATTTAAAGTGCATATTTTTATTTAAAATGGACATTTTGATTGAAAATATGTATCACATACTCAAAACATAGAAAACACACTTGAATTTTCTAAATACTTAAAAAATTCATTTTTATTTATATGAATCAACCTAATGTTAATCCAACACATAGTATGAGTCATAGGTTTGAAAGAGAATTTTTTATTTAAATTTTTTATTTTAGTTTAAAACACATCTCACATTCTTAAATATGAGGAAATATTTTTCGACTGTCTTAATAATTTTGGAAAAAGATCTATAAATAATATTTGTGATATAAGAATCATAAACACATAAATATGAAACAAAATGTGCCCAATATGACTCAGATTTTGTGTTTTTTGTTTAAAATTAACATTTTATTTCAACACATGCGTTAGTTATTAAAAACTAATAAAAATAACTCTTATTTCCCTTTAATTTAGGAAAAGAATCCATAATTTGTTATTGAGTCATAGGAATCATCCATGTGTAAATCTAACACATTGTGTAACTAGTATGGCTAAAAGTGTGTGTTTTTATTTTAAAATGGACATTTTTATTCATAACTTGCATCACATACTAAAAACATAGAAACCACACTCATATTTTCTTGATACTTTATGAAAATGATCCATAAATCATTTGTGACATGAAAAAATAAACAACATGTCAATATGACACAAAATGTGCCTGATATGTCATAAATTGATTTATTATAGTCTAAAAGTTACATTTTAGTTCAAAAAATGTTCCCCTCACTAAAAATGATCAAACACACTAATATTTTCTTGGTACATTAGTACGAATATCCATAATTCATTTTTTATGAGTTGTAATTTACCAAACATCAATATGACTCACAGTGTTCCTCGTTTAATTTAATGTGTATGTTTGCATTTAAAATCGACACTCTAATTCAAAACATGTGTCATATACTCAAAACTAAGAAAACACACTCAAATTTTCATATTAATTTAGGTAAATTATCCTTAATTTTTTTAATATATTGGAATCAAATTCATATCAATGTGACAAATGGTGTGTCTAATATGAATCGAAGTATGTGTTTTCAATTTGAAAGTTACATTTTAGTTTAAAACCAGCGTTAATCACTGAAAACCAACAAAATAACTTGTATTGTCTTGATAATTCTGGAAAATGATCTATATTTTCATTGTGATATATAGTATAATTCATACATCAATCAGATACACAATGTTCCCGACATGACAGAAAGAATGTGTTTTTATTTAAATTGGATTTTTTTTGTTCAAAAAACATGTCACATACTCAAAATCAATAAAATGTGCTTTTATTTTCTTGATACTTTAGAAAAATGATACTTAAGCCATTTTTGATGTATAAAAATTTACCAAATGTTTACCTGACACATAGTGTGCCTGATATGTCTCAAAGTGCATGTTTTGAGTTTAAAAGTGATATTTTATTAATTAATTGATGTGTTATATTTATGTTTCATTTATTTATTTATGGAATTAAAAATACATTAATTGTTTTTTATTTATGATACACTTTTTTTATTTGGGGTTGAGTGTTTAGAAATTGGTAGTGTGATTGGGCTCTTTTGAAAGGGGGTACCAAAGGCAATATAATATATGAACAATGTGATATTTTTAAATTTGATAGAAATGTACTTGTAAGAACCCGGGTTTTGCTACGAAAGACTTTGGAATATTCTTGATGATATTCCAGAGCAGCGCCTTCAGACGGCGTGCAATTCTGAGCCCCGGAGTGGCCGGAATTAAATTTTCAATGCGTTCACACTGAAAATGCAAAATAAATGAGATAACTCCTAAACGGAGTTCCGGATTAGGGATCCGAGTGTACGGATGGGTACGGAATGGGGTGTTTACCCTAGGAACGACATAAAACTTGTCAGCGCGGGATGTTTGAACCCCTCGCCCGCTTCTGGAACGTTAAACAGATTAATTAATTAATTAATTAATTGGTTTAATGTTGAAACACAGGTATCTGTTAAACGGTGGATCTGATCGGAAAACGGAGGGCACCGTTGAGTTCCGAGCCTGCCGTTTACCCTTGGAGGGGTGTAAGTTTCGCGGGCGCGGGTCGTTTGTGAAAAATGGCCCCAGGGGCGTTTTCATAATTTGGCGGCCTCGGGCGCTAAGTTTTATAACTTTTGAACGGGGTCTTGGAATAAGATTTCGAGACCGCCGTTGTGCTCGAAGCGTCGTGTTTACCCCAGGGACGTCCTCCTTTTTGTCTGTTTCGGGAGCGGAGTCGGGGGCGTGTCGGGCGGGGTGTTTAAGTGTTTTTATTTAAACATGCACCCCCCCCCCCCTTTCTTCCTCTTCTTCTCCTTCCTCACAACCTCTCCCCTTCCCTCCTCCATTCCGGTGATCCAATTACGGCGAGCTCTGGCGAGGCAACTACGACGAGCCAACGGCGCGGGGCGGATCGCGCGGGAAGCGTTGGGCGAAGCACCACGAGGTAGGAGTTTTATTTTGTTTTTTTATTCCCGCATTTCTTTTGAGCCCGATTTATACCGTCGAATTGCCGCCCGATCCTCGAACAAAGCCCATAGATTAGTAGAGCTCGATCCGAGCTTTCCGACGCACCTTTCGGTTGTGAAATCGAAGCTCCGAGGCGTTCGCAGCGGCCCAGCGAAGTTGGGGGAAGTTTTGCGGTTTCCGGCGGTCGGCAGGGTGGCCCGGCGGGTGTCCAGCGGTGGCGGCGCGGCGAGTCGGGCAGCGGCTTGTGGCGGCTGGGTGTGTGAGGGCGACGGCGGGCCGGCTTCGGCAGGTGGCAGGCGGCAGGTGGCTGGCGGCCCGCGGCGTCGCGGTTGAGCGGGGAGCCGGCAAGAGGGCGCCGGCTGGGGGCGCCGACCAGGGGGCATCCGAGGTCGCGGCTTGTGACCCCGCTGGGGAGACCGAGACCCGCCAAAGGCGGGTCTCCGCATGGACTCGACCGGCCATGTCGGCCGGTCGGTGGAGGCGGCCCGCGGGGTCGGCTGGGTCGGACCCAGGCGGCTGGGCCGCGGTCCCAGCGGGCCGGCCGGAGCGGACCGGCCCGAGCAGGGCGGACCGGCCAGACCGGGCCGGTCCGGCCCGAAGGGTTCTCCCCTAATACCTTCGGACGCTTGTATCTTTAGTTACGGGCGTCCGTTTTGCGCGCCGTCAGCGGCGGCGCGGACCTGGCGTTGAGGAGAATGTTTTGAGATGGTTTTGGGATTTTTTTAATTCCCAAAACGAGGGGTCGCGGAGGCGCGACGTGCCCTTAAGTGGGCGAGCGTTTTCCCTGAGTTTCTGGTTTTGGACGGCGCGGACGCGTCCGACGCCCAATTTAAGCGCTGTCAGTGGCGTTGGAACTCTGGCGTCGAGGCGGAGGTTTCCATGGCGGTTTCGAGCATCGAAACCGGAGTTGAGGCGTGGGCCGGACGGGCCGACTCTTGAGCTGCGTGCGGCGTTTCACGACTTTTCCATCGGATGTCCGTTCGGGGTGTGCGAGCAGTCGTTTCTGGGTGTTTTTCCGAGGGGATTGCAATGGTGCAATCTGCCCGCCCAAATTCGGCGCGATGGTGCGGGGCCCACGAGGGCCGTTTGGGCGTCGACGGTGATTTTCCATCTTTATCACCGGGCGACCGTTTTGGACAAATGAGTAGTCCATCTTGTGTGCTTTTTCGAGAGGATCGTAATGGTGCAATCCGTTCGTTGTGTTTCGGGACCGGGATGCGTGTCCCACGTGGCGCCGCTCGTGTGTGGTGTGCCGGAACGCATCTTTTTCTCCGGGTACCCGTTCCACGCAAGTAAGCAGTCAATTTGACGTGCTTTTCCGAGAACATTGTGATGGTGCAGTTCGCCCGACCTTTTTCAGAGACGTGGTGTGGGTCCCACCCGACCCGGCTACGGTGAATAGTGCCCTTTTCACCGGGTGTCCATTTTGGGCGATTGAGTACTCAATCCCGTGAGTTTTTCCGAGGGGATCGCAGTGGCGTGATCCGTTGGTTCAGTTTCGGGATCCTGGGGTGGGCCCCACACGGGTTTGGTCACTGTGAATAGTACCTTTTCCACCTGTTGACCGTTTCGGGCAAGTGAGTAGTCTAACTCGTGTGTTTTTTCGCAAGGATTACAACGGTGTAATCCGTTTGGCTGTACGGAGCCTCTTGCGCGATCTTATTAAATGTGAAAGCATGAAAGATGCTTCAGTGGTGGTTCGCCGTACTTTGCTTGTAGTGGACCTTCGGCAAGTGATCGCGTGCACTCTCGTGTGAGTGATGTAAATTCTTGTGGTGACGTGGTTGGTCGTGCCTGGGCCTTTGAGGTGAAGTTGTTACGTCACGCCTTCGCGCTGACGCTGGGTGTCGTGTGCATGATAGCCTATGGGCTGGAATGAGGTATACTCTGGGGGTATATGAGAGCGCTTGGAGGTACGTGTGGTTTGTACCTGAGATGTTCGTGTGCTTGGTTGGGGTTGACTTGGGGCCACACATCGTGTGGGCCCCATGTGTGTGCCGTGTTCTGCCTTACGTACTTTGACCTCTTGCGACGTAGAGGGTTCCTCGGTGTGTTTGTTTGACTAGCAGGGTGGAGTTTTTCCCCTAGCTCGGTGCTCGTTTGTTGACCAGTAGGGTTGAGTGGTCTCCCCCTGGTTTCGTTCTCAATGGATTGGTTGGTGGCGGGGCCAGTGGAACCTAGTGATGGAACATGTGCTAAACCCCTTTGGGCGAGTTGTGTTGGAGTTGGGTGGTCGCGTGACACCCACTCCGTGTTCAGTTGGCTAGTGTTGTACCCTCCAGTGGATGTGGCCAGAGCAGTTCCGAGTTTTACCCTCCAGAGGGGCTGGGCAGAGGGTTACTCATCGGATTCTAGGGTCTACCCTCCGGCAGAGATTGGGTAGTGGGTCACCCGACACTTTTAGGGTCAACCCTCCAGCAGAGATTGGGCAGTGGGTCGCCCGACGCACTTAGGGTCTACCCTCAAGCAGAGACTGGGCAGTGGGTCACCCGACGGCCTCTTAGGGCCTACCCTCCAGTAGGGCTGGGCAGTGGGTCGCCCGTCGTCTAGTTCCAGGTCTACCCTCCAGCAAGGTTGGGCAGTGGGTCGTCTGTCGACTTATTCCAGGTCTACCCTCCAGCGGGGCTGGGCAGTGGGTCGCCTGATGATGTATTAAGGTCTACCCTCTAGCGGGGCTCGGCAGTGGGTCGCCAGATGATGTCTTATGGTTTACCCTCCAGCAGGGCTGGGCAGTGGGTCACCTGATATTTGGTTATAAATTACCCTCTAGCAGGGCTGGGCAGTGGGACACCTATTGGCATTCCAGACTCAGTCCTCTCGACTAGGCTAGTCTGTGACTTTCCTCCATGATTACCGGAGCGGGACCCTTGGTTGTATGGGTTGGGGATGGAACAGCTTGACTTTGAGGATACCTCTCGACTATAGGGCAGTGATGAGGTGTGGTTTGACTTTCCTAGAACTCTCAAGTATGAGGGGCGCTTTCCCCACCGAGACGCGTTCTTGTGACGCGACCAAAAACCGTGTGGGCGAGTCAGTGCTTCCCAAAGCGGATAGTATCAAGGTGCGGTGACTGAGCCCCTTGGCTCGCGGTTCAGGGAAGACGTTCGGGTTGCTGAGTGACGATGATGGGTTATGTCTGGGACTGTTGGCGACTCTTTCTTGGGCTGAGATACGGGATGGGGATCCCCTTACGACGTCGTTCGAGTTTCTTGTTGAGCATACTGATATGTATATACCTTGTTTCCGGTACCCACTTCTTGGGTTTGGTTACTCTCCTTCCAGGAGAGGCGAAGACGCGCGGGGTATACCACGTGCTTTTCGTGTCTAGCTTTTCGTGGTTGGACGAGTCTACTCTCCTGCTATAGGTAGCGAAGACTCGACGGGAAGTTCGTCTTCTCACCGTTTCCAGCTCCTTGTGTCTGGACGAGTCTACCTTCTTTCTCATGATGGGTTGAGTTGTTACTCTTTACTGCACCCTTGGTCGTACTCCTTTATATTCTTTTTTCGCTCTATTGCTCACCCTTCGGTACCTCCTTTGTTTCTCCCTCGAGCCTTCGGGGTATCCTACTGAGTATTTTTATACTCACCCCTACTTGGGCTTTGCCCGCACTTGGTGTGCCCTTGCAGATGACAAACAGGTTGGTCGTGACTTCAGTGGAGCGTAGGAGCTTTTGAGCTTGGACCGCGTGCGGTGGTCATGGTCGGGTTCCATGTGGCAGACCCGTCAGCTGTTTCTTTTCATTTACCTATTGCCGGTTTGTGGCACTTTTTGGTTGGGTGCGTGTTTTCCCCTTTTTCCTTTTCAGCACTTTACTTGTATCTTGTAGAGGTTAATGCACTATGTGGTTTATTTATAGCAAATTTCTTTTGCTTTTCCTTTTTACTCTGCACTGTTGCATTGAGTTTGTTGCGTGTGTGTGTATAGGTGCTTAGGCAAAGGCCTCCCTAAGATATTGTGCCTTCGGCGTTGGTCGCCAGCCCATGGCCTATAGAGGCAAGTCTGGGGTAGTTGCGGCTCGAGCCCAGGTAGGGTCGGGTCGTGACAAAGTGGTATCAGAGGTGGTTCATTCCTTGGGACGTTGTGCGGACGTCCCTAATAGAGGAATTGGTTGGGATATAGGGCAACAGCGTTAACGTGTCTTGAGAGAGGCTCTCAGGCCAGGGAGTCCAGTGATGGTGCGGCAGCCGACGTATCCATTCACCAGGACCTTGATGACCTGCTTGTCGACTCGGCATGCTGAGAGACTTGTTGCAGGGAAAATTGGTATGTGCATCACATAGGACCGAGTCATTGACTGTCCTTCTTGAGTCAGCTCCCCATCGTTGTTGTTGTGGTATATACATATATGCTCATCTGACTACGACACTCCTTGATAATATTCAGGATGTCTCCGCGAGGACAGCCAACTAGGATACCAGCTTTGGGTAAGTGACGACGACCCTGTGAGCTATGAGGCCACGGTCCCGGACCCATCATGCGAGCCCCTTCTCCGGGTGGGCCGGTACCAGCACCCCCACCTGTTGAGTAGCAGACAGTTTCAGCCAGAACAAGCTAAGTTTGAGCGCTGGTTGAGCACGCTCCATGAGTTCCAGTGGCAGGGACCGCTGAGGTTCAGTGGTGAGCCAGAACCTCAGGCAGTAGAGGTTTGGATCGAGGCAGTGGTTCTCCTTTTCAGGCTTGTGCAGACGCCGGTAGATCAGAGAGTGGCTTTGACAGCCACCCTTTTTCGTGGAGTATCTTGGCGTTGGTGGAGTTTGGTGACTCAGTTTCTTTACGAGTCGTCTCTTTCATTGGGGCGACTTTCAGTTGTTGCTCCGTGAGGAGTTTTTCCCCTCCTGCTTGCAATCCGTTCAGATTCAGGAGCTCCTGCAGTTTCAGTAGGGAGGGATGACGGTGGCCGAGTATGCGGCTAGTTTTGCTGACCGTGCACGCTTTTACGCAGACTTGGTCCATGATGACGACCTTCGAGCGCGGAAGTTTGAGCAGAGTCTCCACCGAGAGATTCATTTTGTCATAGTACCCTCGGACATTTCCACATATGCCGGGGTGCTAGAGCATGCGCTGGTGATAGAGGGATTCCTATCATGTTTCGCGGTTGATAGTGGAAGTGGGTGCGACGGGGCCGGGACGTCTGTCATAGCTTGCAGGCACTGGAGGACAGGACCTCGATGGAGGTGGCCTTCCCACTACCGGTTTTAGAGATGTGGTTGTATACCACTGTGGCGAAAAGGTGCAGGGCCTCAGCCGAGGATTCCCTTCCGTGAGTGGATCCTGGGTCGTGGTTGTACACGACAGTGGCGCCGGAGGGCACCAGGGCAGCCCAGAGAGCGCTGGTGCTATGCTTGTGACGGGCGAGGCCACTTGGCACGAGACTGCCCGACCCGAGTTGCTGAGAGATTCGAGCAGGCAGCAGGCGCACCACCACGGCAGAGGCAGCACCGTGATCAGAGTGGTACCCAGAGAGGTGGTGCTAGAAGAGGAGTGGGAGGAGCTGGAGGTGGGGGACGACGTTACGAGATCTCCCCATCACCACTAGGCAGTCCACGTCAGGCTCCCGGAGCTGACGGTTGGGACCGCGGGTAGCCGCAAGCTTTGGATGTCTACGATCCTACAGAGCACGGGATGGTGAGAGGTACCCCATGCGACTATTCTACTTCTTACAGTAGAATTGATAGGCTCTGCGTGTGAAAGGATTTTCTCCATGCTCCTTGTTTGAGGTGTTACCCGGGTGACGCAGGGCGTCGGGTGTAACCCTGTGGTGGTAAGGAGAAAGGCGAGAGACCTTTTCCTTTAGTCGATGGTGTTGACTCCTTCGCCTTTTGAGCGTGTAAGAGAACATCGACTGTGGAGCCTAGCGTGACCAGATATCCTTGGGTGTTTCACCATATGGATATTCTAAAGGAGGGAATCACCGGGCCTTGTTTCAGGTGCGGGTGGTGATTCTAGCCGCGGCGTGCGACGTAGAGGTTTGGCCGGGGATGTGAGCTACCCCCGAGGGCCTTCGGGACGTTTGAGACCGTGCAAAGGGATGGAGAGGTACCCTACCGCCTTTCCCTAACCCCAAAGTCTGGAGTGGGTGAACGACATCGGAAAGGGCCGACCTCGCGTGAACAGATCAATCTTTTGGTCTGTGTGCGGAGGTGCAGAGCTGTGCGTGGGTTCTTCTGGGTATGAGGAATCCAGGTGTGGGCTTAGTACCCTGTGTTGCTCCTTAGTTTTGCTTTTCGAGGACAAAAATCTTGAAGGAGGGAATGATGTAAGAACCCGGGTTTTGATTCTAAAGACTTTGGAATATTCGTTATGATATTCCAGAGCAGCGCCTTCAGACGGCATGCGATTCTGAGCCCCGGAGTGGCCGGAATTAAATTTTCAGTGCGTTCACACTGGAAATGATAAATAAATGAGATAACTCCTAAACGGAGTTCCGGATCAGGGATCCGAGTGTACTGATGGGCCCGAAATGGGGTGTTTACCCTAGGAACGACATAAAACTTGTCGGTGCGGGATGTTTAGACCCCTCGCTCGCTTCTGGACTGTTAAACAGATTAATTAATTAATTAATTAATTGGTTTAATGTTGAAACACTGGTATCTCTTAAACGGTGGCTCGGATTAGAAAACTGAGGGCACCGTTGAGTTTGGAGCATGCCGTTTACCCTAGGAGGGGTGTAAGTTTCGCGGGCGCGGGCCGTTTGTGAAAAATGGCCCCAGGGGCATTTTCGTAATTTGGCGGCCTCGGGCGCTAAGTTTTATAACTTTTGAACGGGGTCTCAGAATAAAATTATGAGACCGCCGTTGTGCTCGAAGTGTCATGTTTACCCCAGGGACGCCCACCTTTTTGTCTGCTTTGGGAGCGGAGTCGGGGGCGTGCCGAGCGGGGTGTCTAAGTGTTTTTATTTAAACATGCACCCCCCTTTCTTCCTCTTCTTCTCCTTCCTCAGAACCTCTCCCCTTCCCTCCTCCATTCCGGCGAGCCAATTCCGGTGAGCTCCGGAGAGGCGAGCTCCGGCGAGCCAACTCTGGCGAGGCAACGACGCGGGGCGGATCGCGCGGGAAGCGTCGGGCGAAGCCCCACGAGGTAGGAGTTTTATTTTGTTTTTTATTCCCGCATTTCTTTTGAGCCCGATTTATACCGTCGAATTGCCTCCCGATCCTCGAACAAAGCCCATAGATTAGTAGAGCTCGATCCGAGATTTCCGACGCACCTTTCGGTTGTGAAATCGGAGCTCCGAGGCGTTCGCAGCGGCCCGGCGAAGTTGGGGGTGGTTTGGCAGTTTCCGGCGGTCGGCAGGGTGGTCCGGCGGGTGTCCAGCGGCGGCGGCGCGGCGAGCCGGGCGGCGGCTTGTGGCGGCTGGGTGTGTGAGGGTGACAGCGGGCCGGCTTCGGCAGGCGGCAGGCGGCTGGCGGCCCGCGGCGTCGTGGTGGAGCGGGGAGCCGGCGAGAGGGCGCCGGCTGGGGGCGCCGACCAGGGGGCGTCCGGCGTCGCGGCTCGCGACCCCGCTGGGGAGACCGAGACCCGCCAAAGGCGGGTCTCCGCATGGACTCGACCGGCCATGTCGGCCGGTCGGTGGAGGCGCCTGCGGGGCGCGCGAGCGAGGCAAGCCGCGGGTCGTGGGGCGGCGGCCCGCGGGGTCGGCGGGGCCGGACCCAGGCGGCAGGGCCGCGGTCCCAGCGGGCCGGCCGGAGCGGGCCGGCCCGAGCAGGGCGGACCGGCCAGACCGGGCCGGTCCGGCCCAAAGGGTTCTCCCCTAATACCTTCGAACGCTCGTATCTTTAGTTACGGGCGTCCGTTTTTCACGCCATCAGCGGCAACGCGGACCTGGCGTTGAGGAGAATGTTTTGAGATGGTTTCGGGAATTTTTAATTCTTGAAACGAGGGGTCGCGGAGGCGCGAAATGTCCTTAAGTGGGCGAGCGTTTTCCCCGAGTTTCTGGTTTTGGACGGCGCGGACGTGTCTGGCGCCCGATTTAAGCGTCGTCAGTGGCGTTGGAACCCTGGCGTCGAGGCGAAGGTTTCTAGGGTGGTTTCGGGCGTCGAAACCAGAGTTGAGGTGTGGGCCCCATGGTCCAACTCTTGAGCTGTGTGGGGCGTTTCACGACTTTTCCATCGGATGTCCGTTCAGGGCGTGCGAGCAGTCGTTTCTGGGTGTTTTTCCGAGGGGATTGCAATGGTGCAATCCGCCCGCCCAAATTCGGCGCGATGGTGTGGGGCCCACGAGGGCCGTTTGGGCATCGACGGTGATTTTCCATCTTTATCACCGGGCGGCCGTTTTGGACAAATGAGTAGTCCATCTTGTGTGCTTTTTCGAGAGGATCGCAACGGTGTGATCCATTCGTTGAGTTTCGGGACTGGGATGCAGGTCCCACGTGGCGTCGCTCGTGTGTGGTGTGCCGAAACGCATCCTTTTCTCTGGGTACCCATTCCACGCAAGTAAGCAGTCAATTTGATGTGCTTTTCCGAGAGCTTTGTGATGGTGCAGTTCGCCCGACCTTTTTCGGAGTCGTGGTGTGGGTCCCACCCGACCCGGCTACGGTGAATAGCGCCCTTTTCACCGGGTGTCCATTTTGGGTGATTGAGTACTCAATCCCATGAGTTTTTTCGAGGGGATCGCAGTGGCGTGATCCGTTGGTTCAGTTTCGGGATCCTGGGGTGGGCCCCACACGGGTTTGGTCACGGTGAATAGTACCTTTTCCAACTGTTGACCGTTTCGGGCGAGTGAGTAGTCTAACTCGCGTGTTTTTCCGCAAGGATTACAACGGTGAGATCTGTTTGGCTGTACTGAGCCGCTTTCACGATCTTATTAAATGTGGAAGCATGAAAGATGCTCTAGTGGTGGTTCGCTCTACTTTGCTTATAGCGGACCTTCGGCGAGTGATCGCGTGCACTCCCGTGTGAGTGATGTAAATGCTTGAGGTGACGTGGTTGGCCATGCCTGGGCCTTTGAGGTGGAGTTGTTACATCACGCCTTCGCGCTGATGCTGGGTGCCTTGTGCACGATAGCCTATGGGCTGGAACGAGGTATACTCTTAGGGTATATGAGAGTGCATGGAGGTACGTGTGGTTTGTACCTGAGATGTTTGTGCACTTGGTTGGGGTTGACTTGGGGCCACACGTCGTGTGGGCCCCATGTGTGTGCCGTGTTCTGCCTTACGTACTTTGACCTCTTGCGACGTAGAGGGTTCCTCGGTGTGTTGGTTTGACCAGCAGGGTGGAGTTTTTCTTCTAGCTCGGTGCTCGTTTGTTGACCAGCAGGGTTGAGTGGTCTCCCCCTGGTTTCGTTCTCGATGGATTGGTTGGTGGCGGGGCCAGTGGCACCTAGTGATGGAACAGGTGCTGAACCCCTTTGGGCGAGTTGTGCTGGAGTTGGGTGGTCGCGTGATGCCCACTCCGTGTTCAGTTGGCCAGTGTTGTACCCTCCAGTGGATGTGACCAGAGCAGTTCCATGTTTTACCCTCCAGCGGGGCTGGGCAGTGGGTTACTCATCGGATTCTAGGGTCTACCCTCCAGCAGAGACTAGGCAGTGGGTCGCCCGATGCACTTAGGGTCTACCCTCCAGTAGAGACTGGGCAGTGGGTCACCCGACAACCTCTTAGGGCCTACCCTCTAGCAGGGCTAGGCAGTGGGTCGCCCGTCGTCTAGTTCTAGGTCTACCCTCCAGCAAGGCTGGGCAGTGGGTCGCCTGCCGACTTATTCCAGGTCTACCCTCCAGCGGGGCTGGGCAGTGGGTCGCCTGATGATGTATTAAGGTCTACCCTCCAGCGGGGCTAGGCAGTGGGTCGCCAGATGATGTCTTATGGTTTACCCTCCAGCAGGGCTGGGCAGTGGGTCACCTGATATTTGGTTATGAATTACCCTCCAGTAGGGCTAGGCAGTGGGACGCCTGTTGGCATTCCAGACTCAGTCCTCTCGACTAGGCTAGTCAGTGGCTTTCCTCCGTGATTACCGTAGTGGGACCCTTGGTTGTACGGGTCGGGGATGGAACGACTTGACTTTGAGGATACCTCTCGACTGCAGGGCAGTGATGAGGTGTGGTTTGACTTTCCTAGAACTCTCAAGTACGAGGGGCACTTTCCCCACCGAGACGCGTTCTTGTGATGCGACCTAAAACCGTGCGGGCGAGTCAGTGCCGCCCAAAGCGGATAGTATCAAGGTTCGGTGACTGAGCCCCTTGGATCGCGGTTCAGGGAAGACGTGCGGGTTGCTGAGCGACGATGATGGGTTATGTCTGGGACTGTTGGCGACTCTTTCTTGGGCTGAGCTACGGGACGGGGATCCCCTTACGATGTCGTTCGGGTTTCTTGTTGAGCATACCGATATTTATATACCTTGTTTCCGGTACCCACTTCTTGGGTTTGGTTACTCTCCTTCCAGGAGAGGCGAAGACGCGCGGGGTATGCCACGTGCTTTCTGTGTCTAGCTTTTCATGGTTGGACGAGTCTACTCTCCTGCTATAGGTAGCGAAGACTCGACGGGAAGTTCATCTTCTCACCGTTTCCAGCTCCTTGTGTCTGGACGAGTCTACCTTCTTTCTCTTGATGGGTTGAGCTGTTACTCTTTACTGCACCCTTGGTCGTACTCCTTTCTATTACTTGTTCGCTCAACTGCTCGCCCTTCCGTACTTCCTTTGTTGCTCCCTCGAGCCTTCGGGGTATCCTACTGAGTATTTTTATACTCACCCCTGCTTGGGCTTTGCCCGCACTTGGTGTGCCCTTGTAGACGACGGACAGGTTGGTCGTGACTTCAGTGGAGCGTAGGAGCTTGGGAGCTTGGACGGCGTGCGGTGGTCGTGGTCGGGTTCCAGGTGGCAGACCCGTCAGCTGTTTCTTTTCGTTTACCTGTTTCCGGGTTGTGGCACTTTTTGGTTGGGCGCGTGTTTTTCCCTTTTTCCTTTTCAGCACTTTACTTGTATCTTGTAGAGGTTGATGCACTCTGTGGTTTATTTATAGCAGTTTCCCTTTGCTTTTCCTTTTTACTCTGCACTGTTGCATTGAGTTTGCTGTGTGTGTGTGTACAGGTGCTTAGGCAAAGTCCTCCCCGAGTTATTGTGCCATCGGCGCTGGTCTCCAGCCCCTAGCCTATGGAGGCGGGTCTGGGGTAGTTGCGGCTCGAGCCCGGGTAGGGTCGGGTCGTGACAGTACTATTTATAAAAAATTGTAAATACCAATGTTATTGTAATGAGTTGAAATGTAAATTTATTTTAAATTAAATTTTGAAGTGTGTTGTAAATGTATTTAAATGTTTTAAATTGTTTTCAAATTTAATTTTTATTGTTATATTTGAAATATTACTTCAATGAACAGTAAATATAGAGCCATGCTATCAAAATTAGTGATTTTTTAATTATAAACATAGTGCTGGTAAATGAGTTTTTATCCATGATTTATTTCATGTTAATAAATGGTTATATAAATAGTTTTGACAAAATCCCCCTTCATCCGTGCTAAAATGCATGTTGATAAAGTGAAACCTTTATTAGTTCTTTTTTATAACTAATGTATGTGGATTTTATCATCATCATTAATAGAACTGATAAAATTTTCATTATTTTAAATTTTATTAAAATTTCAGCATTTTTTTAGTAATGATAATAGTGATTTCCTATACTAATAAAAGTCTATTGTATAGTAGTGTAACTTATGTATTTAAATCCCATGATCAAAATGAGAGCATTTCATAAAATAGAACGTAGTAAAAAGTATTATAGGGTATCATTCATACCATAAAAAGTTAATAAATTCTCCAAGGGGAAGAAACCAAAAAAATCATTGTAATGTTAACTTCATTTTGTTTTTATAACAATAAACATGCATGAATTCATTGAAAAGGGTCAAGTAATAGTGATTTTTTCCAATATATGAGATTCTTCAGTTGAATTTTATTTTATTTTATTTTTACACATAGAATTCATTTATAGATTATCTAATCCCAATAGTGAGTGTGTTTTACAACTTGTAAGGATTATTTAAAAATCCCCTAAATTATCAAATATATAATTATAAATAAAAAAGTAGTGATGATTATCATTTTTTTAATAGAATGTATAATTATATTCAATATGTTTATAACTAATCCTTTACATAGTTACAACTACATCAGATTCAATAAAATGGAATTTCCAACCAAAAAAATTCAAATATTTAATAAAACATAATTTTTGGACCAAACTTTCATTTTAAAATCCCAACACAACATAGACCTTATTATAAGTTTCTATAAAAATAAAATATTTTATAACATTCAGATTTCTAATATTATGGAAGAGATTTTTAGTAGATTAAATTTTAAAAAAATCTCAAATGTGACAACATTAGAACCCACACTTTTTACACATATAAGTTGTTCTTTACAACATGGTAAAATTTTCAAATAAACATTATTTTATAAAATATATAGATTTTCCTACATCAGAACTGAGCTACATGGATAATGTTTTATCTCCTCAATGAATCTAACAATTCATGAATCCTAGGGTAATCATTATGGAAAAAATTTTATGAGTACTAAAAGCTCATTATGTTGTTAAATAAGGATTGGGTAAAATAGTAATTGAAAACCCATATTGATATCTTATAGTGGTTGAAGCTAAATCATAAGAGAATATAAGTAATCTTAATTGAAAGCATACAATCAATAAAAAATTTATGAAATTATTCCAGGCATCATATTTATTATATGCAAGGATTTTTCCATGACTTTTAATCATGATGGATATGGTAAATAACAAATACCATAACATATTTTCACTTGAGTGTATCATCCTTTCCCAATTCATATAAGTAATATCTAATTTTTGTTCCACTAGTCACCATATATAATTTGAAAAAAATAACATAAATAGAGAATAAAAAAAATTCATGTAAGATTTAATATGTGAACATAAGTATAGAAATTGAAATTTTAATTTCTAAAAAAGAAAACGAACATAACGGGTTAACAAATTCACAGTGGATACGAAAATGGAAAACAAGTTTAGAATAGTGAAAATAAGAGATCAAATATTAATTAAGGGATATTATATAAGAGTTTTAATAAATCATAATGTGAGAGGTTATAGGACAATAAATATAAATAGAACCCATTTCATCCATCCTAGATATTTTCAAAAGGTTGTTCTTTTATAAAAAAAATATTACGAAACATTACACTATTTTATAAATTCTATGTGGAATTAAAATTCAATACTATTTTAATTCCCATAATATTATTTTTGTGTTTTATTTTCATGTTTTTGAGTTCCTTGCCCATGAAATTTTATTTTATTAAACATTTATTTCCATATAATTTTGAAATTCCATATTCAAAGAATTTGAAGTCATGGGAGATCCATTGTTACAGAGTTTGAGGTTCAATCTCTATAATGTTCCATATTATTTATGTTCAATTTTAACAATTTTAGAAAATCTATATCAATGGATGTCATTCCATTTTTATTAAAATTAAAATGTCAAGGAATGATTTTATCGTCATTTAAATGTTAAAAAAATAATATTTATAACATCGATAATGTGTGTAAATATATTCCTCTATCTATGACAGTGTACCAATATATGATAGACATTTATATATTATAGTCCTCAATGATGAGTGTTAGATCCCAAAATTTTATGGAGATGTCTAAAGATCATTTTCAGTTAATCTTTTACTATAGTTTTTGTATATATTTGTTGGGTTTTACTTTGGGGAACTTTCTGGAGAATTTGGAGAAATTTGGAAGGAAAAATAGGTTGTGCATGGTTGGTGCATGCTTTGGCCAAACCATGCAGCCTCCCTCCCAATCTGTGAAAATACCAACATAGTGGATTTTCAAATTTGGCACATAGTATGTCAAAATATGCACCCTCTTAGTTGAAACCATGAACAACTAAGATGAGGTACATAGTTAGGTCGCACAATTTAAAAAACTGTGCACCCCATCCTTTAAAATCATGCGCGAGGGTTTTATTTCTCCAAAAAAATTCAAATTCCCAAACCCCCCAGATCCCACATTTATTCACCCTCACACTAGCTAAAAAAGTTCTCTCATATTTTTTGTGTCCGCATAAAATATTACATAACTTTATGAACACTGTTCATGATGAATCAATGATCTTATTGACAAATCTGCACCTCTCCTGATAAGTGATTTCTTCCCATTTGAATTTATCTCTCTCTAATTTATTTTTCCCCCTGAAGAGGGAAAAATTTTAATCTATTAGAGGTGGTTTAGATATATATTTTTAGGGATGTTAATTTTTTTTGATCTTGTACATAGTTTTGGGTTCTAAATCCCTTCCACCGTTGTGCAATTGGTCATTCTGCTTCAATTTGGGGACATTTAAATTAGTGAATTCTCATCCACGATCTTGAGTTCGGTGGTCTAAATTCTAAATCCCATAGATTTGATTTTATAGCATGTATTAAATTGTGAAATTTTAATTTCCATGATTGTGAAATTGCATCCATAAATTGAATTGATTAAATTGAATATCCATGTGATAATGAATTGGGTTAAACTTGGGGAAATTGAAACTGTTTGAATCGTGATCATGAAATTGATGGGTTATTTGGATTAGAAATTTGTTGATTAATGTGTTTATGAACTTATTGATAATTGGAATTAAGGGATGTTTGTATTAACCCAGAATGGTTAATGGTTCATATGATTAAATTTTGATATATTTTTTAATGGTGAATTGTTAATATTACTCCATGTGATTATAGAGAAGATTCATGTTTGTTGTGATAAATTAAAATGGTATATTGTTATATATGTGATAACGAGTGTGGGATATGGACTGATGCTTCAAAATCCCATATGTGATAAATGAGTGTGGGACACAGAATGATGCCTCAAAATACCATATGTGATAAAAATAAGGTGTGGGACAAGGTTGGTTGCCTCAAAAACGATAGGGTTCTATACATGATGTTATAGGCCCAAATTATTATAATTGGTCTACGGTTCCATGTAGACATGTTATGAAATGGAAAAAAAATTGATAAATGAAAACCCATGAGATTGTGATATATGATTCAGACTCTGACATGGGACAAATAAGGTATTGATGGTTTAGGTTTTATCATGAAGTCAGAGATTTATGTGGTTACAAGAAGAACAACTGAATATTTGAAACTGTTTACCGTATTAGTGTACTTTATTCTTTATAAATCTTCATACACTATTATTGAATGGATGTTTTTAGCCACTATTAGTGGTGGAATACTGATTTGTACACCTGCCATACTCGGGATGACTGATCGATACCCAAATAGAATTCATTTTTGTAGTTTTGGATAAGGGAAGGAGCCCTATGTAAGATGGCTTAGTTTGGATGCATCATGGGTGAGGGAAACATACATGGTGTCGAGACCATCTTGAGAATTATAATTGTCTTTATTTTTGGTTTTTTTATTAGACATTTGACATATTTTTGGCATTAAATATCTACAGTTTTAGTTTTTGATATTGTTTCCAGTTTTTGTTTATCATGTAATACTGGTTTGTATTGGATACAGAATTAATTTTTTTATTGGTTATATCATTTAGAATTTTTTTGAGAATATTATATAAATAGTTTATATTCTACACATGTTATGAATATTATACCCTCGCTACTATTCAACCACCTCTAGCATATGGTGTGGCACGCCTAAGGGATTTTGGTCAACCATCTCAGGGAACTGGTGTGTGGATCCTGGGTTGGGACATCAAAAAGTTGTATCAAAGTATGTTTATTTTCTTATATTTTTTCGTACTATTTAGGAAAGGATGACGATATATTAGGATGAATAATGCCTTGGTCAAGAGCTTGTGAATGGGTGCAGCTAACACATATATGGCAGTAAAACCAAGTACCTAGGGTGGGATTATTGTTATTAATGATTGGTGTTAGAGTTGAATACTATTTCTCCTTGGGATATGCACTTGTTGTGTGATTTTATTGTTTTATGTTATTTTATTTGTGGCTTGGTATGGCACAAGAGTTTTTTATTCATGAATCATTATATGAAATCTAGATTTCGTATGACATGCATAAGTTTAGGCACAAATGGAAAATCAGGTTTTGGGTAAGTTGTTAAATGATAATCATTTCCATGCTTGTGTAAATTAAATGAAATAGGTTCCTATTATGAAAATTAAAATTGTAAATGATGCTAAATGTGGTAAATTGAAATAAAAAATGGGATTTTATGGAGAACCTTAAATATTGAGAATGTTTTTCCTTATGTTATCCTTGACCTAGATGAGGGATGGTTGGGGGTAATGATAGTGCCTCAGTTTTGACTGTGTGATGGGGTTTGGGGGACTGAAATGTTATGGATTATTTGGAATCCATACTACATAAATATTATAGTGATGTTTCATGTGTCCTAATACATGTATTTGGAATTATAGATATATTCCTCCATGAAGATGATTTTTATGTGGATGATGGGAGGACACGCCTAGAAATTTTTCTCAAGTCGTTGAATGTGAGGCTCTAATAGTTCTAGGTAAGGATTTAGGAGAGAAGTTCCATGGGAACATTTTTCAATTTATGTAGTTTATATAAAAGAACCTAAGGAATGCATTGAAGAGTTTGTTCGACTTGACAACGGAGTTCTAGCTACAACACCCATCAACTTTCACTAGAAAGGATGGGCCTAAGGTAGTTGAGTTCTAGGTTGAGTCTATCCAAACAAACCTTGACCACTTAGATACTCTTGTTGAGAATAGAGTCAAACTAGATGATTATATTTTATGTGTTTAATTGAATCCTTTATGGAATATCCAATTATATCATGGAAATCTGGAGAATATAGAGTGGAAGGATTTTTAGGAGAAGTTCATGTAGAATTTTACCCAAACACACTCAGGTAAGATAGGGAAGCCGAGTTCATAAGGATATCTTAGGAGAGTATATTTGTGATAGACTATAATAGATTCTTTATTTATTATCAATGTTTTGTTCCATTTTTCATAGGATTTGAGGAGAATATGGAATAAAATTACAATATGGGATTAATTATGATATTAAGTCCGAATTTAATTTCTTTCAGCTAAAAAGGTTTTCGGAAGTGGTGAATCAGGCTATCATATATTAGGGGAACATAAAAGAGGCTTCTAGTGGAGGACATGTGGTTTATTCTAGGTGACTAGGAGGTAAATATTCCAAGAGTAAGGGTCATCACTTCATGAATGTCAATAGGGGAGATAACAAGAAGAGTGGTCATGGGGAAGGGTCAGTTACTAATGACCTTAATCAAGTGATTTAGCACAAGTGTTCTAGGTCGGGTCACATACACAGATAGTTCCACAAAATACCATGATTGTGTCAAGATTAAAGTATAATAGGACATATAAAATGGTTCTATAGGAACCCATGATAAATGGTTAATGAAGAAGGATCTTGGTAGAATCAAATAACTGAATGGGGTTCCTCAACCTCATACCAGTAGGGCAGTTATAGTTATATCATCCATAGTGGTAGAGGTAATGGATGTGGTTATACTGGGAAAGATCAATTTTATCAATAGACTGGTGCATGTCATGGGACTCGCACTCTAGCACAATGAAGAGAAGTATGAAAATTGCATGATGTTCAACCTACACTTTTGGATTGCTAGGAAAGACCATTGATAGTTAGAGGTACTATTATTGTAGAATCTCTGATTTATAGTTACTTATTTGATATAGGATCCTCTAGTTATTTTATATATTCACAACTTTTGAATGGTTTGATTCTATTAATGGAGTTTATGAGCTGGGTTATGATGATCGATTCACCTTTAAGAGTACGACTGAGAGGCATCTATTTGTGAAAGGGGTGTTCTATCGAGGTTTAGGAGTATCATTTTGTTTGGGATCTATATATAATTAACATGATAAGCATTAAATTGATTTTGGGAATGGAATAGTTGGTATCATACCATTCCCACATAAATTTTTACTTCAAGAGAGTGTCATTTATGTCTCCAAAGGGTGAAAATAATGTTCATCATGGAGAGTCGGATACCCAGGCAGGCTGTAGAGGTTCAGATCATTAGCATTTGGAGGATCTCACCACCCTAGTTGCAAGTCTTTTTATGGATAACAGGGGTGTGAAGTAGGATAAATTTACACCCATAGTGGATATGTTTCAGGATTTAATTCTAAAGGAATTATCAAGACATCCAACTGAGAGAGATGTGGGATGTACTATTGATATCATTCATAAAGAAGATATAGTTTTTATTCCACGTTATATAATGGCAACGACAGAGCATCAAGAGCTTAAGACATAGCCAGAAGAGTTGATGGATTAGGGATTCATCTATCTGAGTACATCTCCTTGGGGTTCCCTAGT
This sequence comes from Viscum album, assembly GCA_963277665.1. NCBI lineage: Eukaryota > Viridiplantae > Streptophyta > Magnoliopsida > Santalales > Viscaceae > Viscum > Viscum album. Next base: position 1,887,609,707 of record OY728165.1, on the reverse strand, counting down.
TTTTTTTTCTAGGAATGTTGATGGGACACTATTCTTGTGTGTTGACTACCAGAATTCGAATCGAATGAAAGTAAAGACCTGATACCCACTTCTAGGGATCAGCTATCTATTAGACTTGTTTAAAGGATCTTGGGTCTTCTCTAAGATTGAATTAATGTTTTGGAATCATCAATTGATTGTTAGAACTTATAATATACCACATACTACTTTAAAAATCATGTATGGCCTTTATGAGTTAGTCATAAATATGTTTGGGATGATAAAAGATCTTACTGTGTTTATGGCCCTGAAGAACCAAATCATCCAAACATACCTAGATTTGTTTTTGGTTGTTTTTTTGGATGACATCTTGGTATACTCCAAGACTAATGATGATCAAGCCCAACATCTTGAAATCATTTTTGAGTACATTGAGATGGAATCAAAAATATTTTAAGCTATATAAGTTTTAATTCTGGATTGATTTGTTACACTTATAGGGTCAAATCATCTCAGATGAAGGTATGTTAGTAGAAACAAATAAATTTCAGGTAGTGGTTTCATGGGAATAACCTAAGAATACTTTTGATACCCGTAGATTTCCTGGCTTAGCATATTATTATGGGTGTTTCATAAAAACATTTATTACATATAATAACCAATTTCATTCTTGGATAAGAAAGACTTGAAGTTATGAATGTTCTAGAACATGTGAGAATGCTTTCTCGAATTTGAAGAACCGGTTCACTACTGAACAGATATTGATCAAAACTGAGCTAGGGGAGGAGTATACAGTGTTTCATGATTCATTTGGGATCATTCTCAGAGGAGTGTTAATATAGGGAGATCGATCTGCAGTGTATGGTTCATGGAAGTTGTGTCCTCATGAATGGAATTACCCTATACACAACCTTGAGTTAGCTATAGTGTTTTATGATTTGATGTGTTGGTGGCATCACCTATTGGGTGAAATGTTTATTATGTATACTGATCAAAAGAGGTTAATGTATATATTTCATTAATGGTATTTTAATCTCTAGAAATATAGGTGGGGTGAGTATATACAGTTTTTGATTTTTAGCTAGCATATACGCTCGATAAGGAAAATAGTTTTAATGATGCTTTGAGTAGGAAATTATATACTAAAGTAGTTCAGAAGTCTAGTTCTGTGTAGAGGATGATGAACTTGGTGGATAAGATAAATTTTGTCATTCAAGAGTAACATGAGCATATGAAACTAATATCAGTATTAGAGAAGTCCATAATTATGAGCAAGATCAGGGAAAGGTAGTTTGAGGAACTGGAGTATTTGAACATGAGAGAAATCCATGAAGGTGGGGAGACACCGTCCGATTAGAATATATATGATGATGATACAATCTATGTCTAGGTTCATGTAGTTATGCCTACATGAATCCATGAGGAGATTATGTGTGACTTTCATGGCTCAAAGTGGGCGGTGTATTCAGGTGCTTCTGAAATGTACCCTTTTTCACATGTACCTTATCCTAGTTGGTGAGGAATCATTATGTCCATACAAGAGACCCAAGATAAAATATGGGTGGAGGCATATTTCTGAGGTGTTGTAGTAGTGTTATAATAGGTACTTTATCAGGCTTTTTTGGTACTGAAGCAGCCAAAACCATTCATCTAATTCAGTGATCAGGCCACTGGTTTGGTCCTCGAGTCCTTCATGGCCATCAGGCTGCATCAAGGCCTTCAGTCATAATGATGTACAGAAGCAACTGGATAGACTACAAGTAACATGCCTCAGATGATGACTTTGAGTAGGTTATTTCACTTGAGTAGATATTATAGATTGGAATAATTATAGGGTATGGAAATTGACATCGGTACAAGTCCTGTGCATCTCTGCATAGGAAAACTAGCAAAAAAAACATGCAAAGGTGGAGAGCGTACATCACAATGTAGATTTTGGGGAGGGGTAGTTAAAATTTTTCATTGTTCGGGATGCATTCCTCCATTTACATAAGCTCATGTAATGTCACAAAGCCTATGGGACATTTCAGGGTTCTCCCTAAACCCTTAAAAGGGGTATTATCAAATGTGAATAAAACTATAATGCCACCAGGCCATTCAGGTCAAAATATACCATTACCCACATTGAAAATTCTGTTGGCTAGACATTAAAATGGAGATGTTAGGGTTTGTGACATGATGCTACACCTGTCAATAGGTGATTACCAAGCATAAAAAACCTAGTGGATTACTACATCCCTTTACCATTCCAAAATTGATGTGGGATGAAGTTACCATGGACTTCATGGTGGGTCTCCTGATGACACCTTAGAATAATTACACTATTTGGGTGATTATGGAACAACAAATGAAATTCGTTAATTTCATTCTTATTTGAGAGAAATTTTTAGTGGATTAGTTAGTTTATATGTATGTTCAGAAGATTTTATGTCTACATTGGTTGTCATGGATGATAGTTTCAAACTATGACTCATGTTTTACATCTTTCTTCTAGAAAGTCTTTCAAAAGGAACTTGGTATTTTGGTATTTCTAAGCATGAATTTCCTCCCACAAATAGATAGGAAGTTAGAGTGGACTATATATGTGCTTGAAGATATGATATGATCATGTGTTCTTAACATTAGTGGGTCTTGGGAGAACCTATTAGTTCTCATGAAGTTCACCTATTGAAATAGGTATCAGGATGGAACCATATGAGGATCTTTAGGGAAGGCAATGCAGATCACCTCTATACTAAATGGAGGTTGGTGAGTCAATGTTTTTGGGTCTAAGTATCATATAGTAGAAATAATAGTAGGTTCAGTTGATTCATAAATTTATGGCTACATATCATAGTACGTAGAATTCATACAATGATTGACATCGAGGATCCCTTGAGTCTATAGTGGGAGATAGTGTTGTCTTTTAGGTGTATCCTAGATTGGGTCACTGTAGGATTCAGTGGTAGGGAATGTTAGAACCCAAGATTGTTGGGAATTTTGAGATTGTTGAGATAATTAGGCCCTTGGCATACTGAATGGATATTCCACATAGGTATAATTCTATGCATGAATTTTTTCATGTGTCATAACTTCAACAGTATCACCCCGACCCTTATCATGTGATCTATATCAATAATGTTGAGCTTCAGACCAATGCATCCTTTGAGGATCATCTTATAAGGGTTATAGATGACAATGATAAATTATTGTAGGTAAAGTCCTTATTGATATTTCAATTATTGTTGAAACATGGATATGTTCACGAGAAGACTTGGGAGTGATATAAAAACCCTACTCTTTATTATACTCTTATACATGATTTATTACATAAACTCTTCACTTGATACAACATGTAATATCGATAGGTAAATGGTATTTGGGGATTAAGATCAATACATAAGAACTTAAAACATGAAATACAACATCTTTATTGAAAACTTCCTTCACATGACCACTATATTCCCTCGTACTTAGCATTGAATAGGATAACCTGAGGACATTGATAAGAAAAGGGTGAGCTATAAAGCCCAGTAAGGGAATAAATATGGAATCAGGTGAGGAATACAATAAATGTTAGAAAATAGGCTTATCAATGGATTACAAGAGAAACATAAACATAAAGTCATGATAAATCATGATAATCATAACATGGAAATGTGGCAACAACACTTAACATTGAATTAGCAAGATCCAAGGCTCATTGCACATGGAGCATGAGTAAAACCTCAGTGAAAATGAAGCAAGAGGAAAACCTCATTGGACTTAAATTATCATGAGACAAAAGTCATTTCACTTGAAATATCATGATACTATACTTTACCCAAATGCATTGAAGCGCTATTAGGGCGCACCATTCTTAAATATTTGATTTCATGCATAAGTGTGCCACATGGATCATAAAACAAGGATTTATTAAACGTCATCATTTTTTCCACGATAAAAGAATGGGGAATTAATACTTGAAACTATTTAATCTATATGTAAATGTTCATAAAGGTGAATACCCTTTATATAGTAATGGGCATGGTATTCACTACATAATGACTTTAGCTTGGAAAATCACGGTGCAATTTCGGCAGCGTGACGACGTGACATAAAAACTCATAAAAATGATTGATGAGAGAGAAAGTGGTGTATCATCATATGTACATGAAATGGACAGTAAGGGGGTCATATAGATACATTTAACAACAATTTTAATTGAATTTAGATTCATTATACAAAAGAATTACATGAATGTAAATGAGGAGAGAGAAATTCCTTACAGAATTCCGGCATGGTAACAGGTATACAAGAAAGGCGTTTATGAGAGGGAAAGGGGAAATATAATTATTCAAACATGAATACGGAATTATGGGAGAGGATATAAATCATACCTTGGAATTTATAATTGAAAATAAAATTTCATAACAACAAAAAGAAAATTGGACAAAAATGATAAAGGAAGAAATCTCTTACTTGGAAGTGCGATCCAAAAAGATTGGGAGAGGCTTAAAAGAGGATTATTGGGAGCTTAGGGCACCTTTTGACGATTATAGAGAGAGGAGGGAAGGGTTTGGTCAAAATACTAAGGCTTTTAGTGAATATTATTTAGGATATTGGGTGGGTTTATATAGGAAAGAAGAGAGAATTCTTTATTATTTAGGTTTGGGACAACTCACATTAAACAAATAAAAACCACAAACCATCCCATGTTTTTTTATCATGTTTTTTTCCAAAGGGGTGTGGAATACACTATTTAATAATTTAAATGGCCTGACTTCTTAAAATAATAGGGTTTCTTATGTAGAGGTGAGTCACACTCTCAAGGAAAACAATTTTAAAAGACAAAATGTTTTATAAGCCTTGAACGGTCCACTAAAGCTTTGTAAAATAAATGAAACAAACCCAAAATCACAATATTTTAATGGTAAAATAATATTGGCCTAAAATAATTTTTATATTAATTTATTACATTACTATGGGTACATTGTCCTTTCATAAAAAACATTATATATTTAAAGAGTGTTTAATTTTTAACCAAAAATTTGACTGTCTTAGAAAATTTTGAAAAATTAACCGTTTGATAATTTAGACATTTTGATTCCAAAAATAATATTGATTTTATCTAAATAATTTTCTAAATATTTTAATTTTTACTTTTAAAATAAAAACTGATATTTTCCAAAAATTCATGTGTTTTGAAAAAAACAGCTTCCAAACCTTAATAAAAATTACAATTTCATTCATAAAATTATAAAAAAATATATATTTTATAAAAATTAATTTTATAATAATAATAATATTTTATTAGAATATTATTTTATTCGAAAATAAAATAATACATAAAAATATATTTCTTAGTTGAATATTAACTAAAAATACTATTTGTGCTTTAAAAAATATTTACAAAGTAACAATAATTAAAAGAATGTAGATTCTCTATACAAGAATAATGTACATAATACTATTACTAGGGTCTTGTTACATAACCCCTTAAAACAACCGTATAAGACTTTAGGGTAAGGTGTGTGATGGTGAAAGACTCTTAGGGTGGCTCAGGTAACATTTCTCGAGTGGTAATCTCTATTAACTTCCACTTCTCCTATAGTCAGTTCCACTCAAGCTTAATTTGTTATAGATAGGCTTGGGATTGGTCAAGATATAATCCCAATGATGTCACTGTAAGAACCCAGATCTTTGTTTCAGGTATGTTTTTTCTTCTCTGGTCGCTTTTGAGAAAAATTGGAAAATATGGAAATTTTCGAAGTACACGCCTTGTACATAATAAGTACACTCTGTGTACTTTGATGCAGTGCCAGGCCGTGTGCTGGATGTGTCCGGGCCACACACACGGTGTGTAGGGGTTATGTGGAGGCCGCTTAAAGCGGAGTACAGAAAGGCCATATACACGCTGTGTACCCCAGAAGTAGACACTGTGTGGTGTCTTTTTTTCATTAAATGGACCAGGGTCACGCCTGGTGGATAGAACTTGCTTCTTCTAGGTCATCTTCATCTGAGAGAACTCGTATGGCCACAGAACTTTTCTGAACCCTCATGCCTCCGTCCATTCTCCAAATCGACCATCGTCGATTGCATTGGGACAGCAGCGGTAAGATCTTCCTTCTCCTAGAGCTTTGTTTTCCAATTCCTCCTCTTTCTCAAGTTATAGTAGGTTTATAATTTTTTTTTGTTTTCATAGATCTATTCAATTATAAGGAGAATCAAGCCTCGTGGTCAAAGTATATTGATCTCCTAGAATCTAGGTAGGTGGTTTGTGCCTTACCTATAGAAGTCTTTGAGTTTTATGTGAAAATTCCACCAATACCTGCGAACAGGGTATTGCGTGTTTACTGTTTTGCCCCTTTTGTTTTCTTGTCATCCTTTTATGCTTGTGTAGAGGTAAATTGGTCATGTTTGTGGATAATTGTTGATCTTGGATGTTTTCCCATGCCTTGTTCATGTTAAAACCTTTGGGTCTTGTTAGCCTTTGGCCGTTATAACTGTTTTCCATGCCTTGTTACTGTAGGATGGAATGATATTCTGGACATACTTGTTATGCTATAGACTGGTTAGCCAAGTAGCTCTATAGGTGTACATTGGCCTTATAGAATTATTATGCACTTACTGGAATGAGACTGTGAGAACCTGGTGTTATAGACTACAGGAGGGTAGACCGAGTGAGCTTCCTCATAGAGTCTTAGAAATTATAGAATACAGGGGATAGACCGATTGAGCTTCCGAGAGATTCTTAGATATTATAGACTACAGGAGGGTATACCGAGTGAGCTTCCTCAGAGAGTCTTTACTTTGATTGAATTTATTTAAAACCATTCCAGGCTAGAGAATAAATTGACTGAGGGAGCTTCCTTAGAGAGTCTATGATAGACCTGAGACTATAGGTGGAATTGGCCGAGCGAGCTTCCTTATAGAGTTTCTAGACCTTAGGGCTATAAGAGGGTTTGACCGCGTGATCTTCCTCAGAGATTCCCCAACTACCCTAGACTATAATGAGAATTGACCGTGGGAGCTTCCCCAGAGAGTCTTATAATTTCGTATGACCAAACCAGTGGGGTTAGGCTGAGTGCACTGCCCATAGGGTTGTTGGTACTTCTTGGATAGGACCAGAGGGGTTGGGTGAGAGTACTTCCCAGAGGGGTTCCTGTTGTGGTTAGCTGTTTGCTTCTCTGCTGCTTGTTGTTCTGTGGATTGATTACTGTTGTATGAAATTCTGCTACTGCTTACTGATTACTGCATGCTGTTTAATGTTGCTATTTACTGCTTATTGTACTATTACGTTCCATATGCTCACTGACTATTAGCCACAGCTCTTCGGGTGGATTCCTACTAGGATTTAGTCTCACACCCTGTTTGGGTCATGCCTTTGGGCCCAAACATACTATGTTGTTGCAGTTATAGACAAGGGAAAGCTCCCTTTGACTTCTGGTACTTGATTACTTTGGAGCAAGAGATCATGGGACCAAGCCGAGGCTTGCGAGGCTGAGGAGTTTCTTACTTGTATTTCTTTTGTACTTTGGTTTAGTATTGTATTTAGCATTGTAACTTGTTTGGATGGTTTCCAAGACATATGTATCGTGCATCATTTCATATATACATGTGTGCTCCAGTTATTTGTTGTTTTCATCTTCTACTGTTTATTTTTGTAGGATATTTACTGCATCCACTATTGTATGTTTTGTTTACTTCTGCTTTGTACTCTGCCAATGAGGGAATTGTTTCCCCACTATCACACCCAAGGCCCTCACTACTAGTCAGAAGCCTCTAGCATTTGGGGAAATGCGCTTGAGGCCATGTGACCAACCGGGTACAGGGTGGCTCTGGGTGGATTCCGGAACCGGGACGTTACAAATTGATTTCAGAGGAACTCTTTTCACTTGATTTAGTTTTTGGAGCCTTTAGCCAGGGACAGGATGGATTCGTTACTTGGTAATAAGCTATGCCCGGGAGCAGCTAACTCATGTATAGGGAAATTCTAATCTACCTTGTTTATTGCAGTTTTATTGTTTTGAGAATTTACGGTTGATATTATTTCACCTAGAGTGATCCACATGACTTGTGTGGTTATAATTGTTGCTATTTCGGTTCTATTTCTATTGCAACCCGATGAGATTAGGGTATTCCATCTCATGCATCATATAGGAACTTCTTAGAAATACCTTGCCATGCATTCTTTCCATTCCATCTAGGGTGCATTAGCGATTGCATGTTGTTGTGATAGACGTTGTGTAGATTATTCATGCTATTCTAATAGATGTTTGATAGAATCGCTGCGATTAATAGAGAATTTGTTTTTTATCGTATCTTTACTTAAATGAACACCAAATTTTTGGTTAATGAGGTGTTATGGGCCCTCATGAATCAGAACATGGTTGATCATGGACTTGTTTTCCTTGAATTTGATATGTAGGAGATCTCAAGCTTTGATTCGCGGGGAGTATGGGCCCTTCCAGATCAGAATTTGGCACCTCCATGTTTGTTTTTCAGTGTTTTCTGGGCTTCGGTGCAATTTCTAAGCTACTGACCAGAAAAACCCAGAATACACGGCGTATACTTGACTACACGCCATGTAGTTTGAAACCATGTCACTGACTATGTGAGAAGAAACATGGGGTGGTGAAAAAGTTTTCAGGAATATGTTGTGTACGGTAGTTACTCGCCGTGTAGTAGTGAGTAGTGTACCCGGCCGTGTCACTAACAACATGGTTCAGGGAAACTCACGTAGTACACGCCGTGTTGGGTATGAACACGTCAGGTATCCTCTCTCTAGATACCCGTCCATGTCATGAACAACACATGACGATGTTATCTCTCCTATACACATCGTGTTTGTTCAGAACATGTCATGTAAGGGTCAGCCGTGTAGCCGACCGTGTAACTAACAAGATGGGCCATTGAAACCATGTCTGGTATACGCCATGTCCATAGTGAACACACTGTGTAGTCTAGGGTTAAGGGGACCGTGTGGTCTAGTCGTGTAAGGAGACTCGGGAAAGGGAATGGAGATACAGTACACGTCGTGTGTGCTGACAACACGCCGTGTAGTCTGGGGTGTTACACAAATAGCCATGGAAGAAGTACACGCACATGTTCCAGGCTTAATAAGGAACACCATGTAGTTTTATACAAGCTGTGTGGTCATGTTTTATAGAACTTGTTTGTTCTTTCCTCCTATTCCCATTTTGTGATTTTGTGTTCTCAGTCATTGTTAATTCTGATCGAAGGTGTGCTTTTGATCTTTCAGAGCTATGCCTCAGATATGTCCTCCAGTTGTACGTCAGCTGCCAGATGGTGATCAGACACCAGATATGGCCGATCAGGGAACTCTTGCAGATCCTCCTATAGATCATCCTACTGTGCCAGCCTTGGCACCAGCTGTAGAGACCCGAATCTTGACGTACATGGACATTAAATTACTTTTTCAGAATACTTAGTACATAACAAAAATAGACACACAAAGACCATAATAGTTTAGTGTCTTTGGAAACTTGGAACGCAATCTTCTAATCGTGGTGAATGATCTTCAACATCTCCCATAAATATCTTCCCCTTTTTTTCTTACCTAAAACCTTTATTTATATCTTGGGGAAAAGAAAACCTAAAAAGGGTGGCCTCAAATGCTCAGTAAGGGTAAGCATGGAGAAAATAAAACAAACCATATACATTTGAACATAAAAACATGTACATAATGTTTAAACAATGAAATCTTGTGCAATGACATAAAACATGGAAGTACATAAGGCATAGATCAAAATAGAACATCAATGATGATAGAATAGCTTGTAAATAAAACTAGTAATTGTGAAAAAACATTAAGCACATGATATGATTTCCATAGTAGCCAAGGCATTGCTGCCAAGACCATCTTAGTGGACAAAGTCCCTTTCTAAATCGAGTTCAGTCCTCGTTCCAATCCTGTATTACTGAACCGGATTAACTTACCGTTCCATCCATGTCTATCTCATGAGATATAAATCTTTACCCAATTCATTGGAGGGAGATATAGGTCCCACCCATCTCATAATGAAATCAATCTTACTTGTTCCACAAAGTAAACATACATCATTCATAATAACCGAATGAATAAAATGGGTTTCATAAATATCATCCCATCATCACATAATCCATATAAAAGAAATGGATATCATTTAATAATAAGAAATGTGAAACCATGAAAACCATAGATACATGATACTTGAAACATACACATATGAAATAATGACATCTTAGATGAAAAATGGTTTTGATAAAACACTTGAAATGAATTCTTGAGGAAAATATCCTTTCTTCTTAAAAATCATTTTATTTTCACAAAATGTCATGCAATTTTAAAAGAAAAAGGTTTTGATGAAAATAGTCATGAAATATTTTGGAGGATGCTTCATGAAAATAAGACTTTATAAAACTGTAAAAATCTGTTCCTGTCGTATAAGTTAAAAAAACATTCTTCTCGTAATTTTGCCGGAAAATCCAAAAAGTACCTCGTAAAAGAAAGATTCCATACATACCATGTAGTAAAAGTAAAAAATGGGTAAAAAAGACATTAAACATACATGAAACCATTTTTAGGAAACATGGACATGGATGAGAACAATAACCCCAGTAAATACTTATGAATAAACAATCTCAGATAAGAACGAGATTGGAAAAGTTTTCCCTTACCTTAGGTCTGATATGCTTCGTATGGATCTGAACCTCCTGTATAATGATTTAAATAATGTCATTTACTTATTAAATAATCATATTCATTGTTATTATATCATATATGTTTCACTTATGACTTTATATTACCCGTTTTATTGTAAATTCCATGTAAAAGCAGCGTTTTGGGTAAAATCATTTCATTTATCATATGTGTTTTGACTTGTCGTTCTTGATATTATTACTTATATCCAGATTTATATAATTCCAGAATTTAAAACATGATTTATATATAATATATATTCATTATATACATATATATTATAGATCGGTAAAAGGAATGAAATATACCGTTCATGGAGACGGTAGGCCGTACGTACGCATGAACACTGTTTTGGTTTCCTTATTGAATTGAATGGAATTAAGTATATCACATACATATATATATACATAAATCCAGTAGCATTATTAAGTCATATATTTTATTATTACTTAATATATACACTTTATAATCATTCTTGAATTGTTAACATGGAAAATGAATCTCATCGCGTCGTGGAGACGGTAATCCGTACGTACGCACGAGCGATGATATCGTTCCCATATTTATTGAATAGAATTGGAGTGAATGATATAATATAGTAGAATCAATATGATGTTATAATAATCATGTGTATTTATTCTTTACACCATTATACCCATCCAAGTAAGCTGGTGGTGGAAAAATAGATTGCACCACGGCATAGAGACGATATTCCATACGTACGCACGCGCTGTGATTTCGTTTTCCTTAGGATGGATAGAATGTGAAATGGGGTTGTTTCATACTTATAATAACATATAATTATATGAGTTATACTGATGTTATTACTTTATAATGAAACAACTAAAGAATAATAAGTAGAAGAAGAAATAATGTTGAAAGAATCGGTAAAGGACATTACCTCTTCTTTGAAGCGCCTCTTTGAGACCTCCTCTTAGGGCACTAAAATTGGTATTTGAAGAAGACCAGGACATATTGGATGTTTCTAGGGAAGTGGGGAAGTGAAATGGGAAGAGGATGGCCGAGCTTCAAGGCTAAAAATTGTGTGAGGAAGATAGGGAGGAGGATCCCTTTTATAAGGGAGGAGAGGGGCACCATTGGAATAACAAAAAATATTATTTTATTATAAAGTCATATTCCGTTTTTAATAGATCTAAATTGAGTTATTTTGAAGAAAAGGTGGGTATGGGTCGAAATAATTTTATCCAATAGAATTTAGAAAAGTTTAGGTTTCTATTTTAACCTTATAATTTAGATTGAACTTTAAGTTAAATAAGTTTACTTTTACCGTGTCTTCTTGTTTTCTTACACTATAAGGTTAATAAACTTAATATAACAAGCCAAAATAACCCCAAGTTGTTTATTATTAATATATATAACCTTATATAAGTCATTTGGACGAACCTTAAATTTTTAGGAATAAAATAACAATTAATAATATAATATTTGTTTTAAAAACTATTTTATGTCAATTTGACACTATTTCGTAATTGATTATTGTGAAAATTATAACAGAATTATTAGTTCAAAAAACGTTAAATAAATCAATACTAAAATGTTATATTAACCTATAAAATTAGTGTAATTCATAAAAAGTCTCAAATTACATTTATTTGAGTATTTATAACATCAATTATGTCAATATTTCATTAATGAGATAATTACTGCATCATCATTGTGTCATAAATAAATTAATTTATTTAATGTCTAAAAATTATAAATAATATTCCATTAGGCAGGAAATAATTTTATATTTTTAATGAATATTTATATTAGAATTTATCTTATGTATAACTCTATATTAAAAATGATTTACTTATTAATCTTTGATTTTAACTATTTTAACCCTTCTTTAAATAAATTACTATTAAATATCCTAATCTAATCCAAGTGGGCCTAAATGGTCATATTTTATTCGTAAGGTTTTTTGTGGTCGAATTAAACATATTCAATAGAATTAAGACATGTGTTAGGGTAATAATAATATCATTTTTACCCTTAATTATCCTATTTACTTTTAACCGTGGTAAATAAAAGTAAAAAGTTACTATTCACCAAAAATTATTTCCATCTAATTGAACCAAATTTTATTCCTTGATATTAACCGTGTCTCTATGATTTTTGAAATTCAATTCACAGAAGTGGTAAATTTTAATTTAAATTAAAAAAAGACAGTTTTTTAACTACCACTAAGTGGCTTCACTATTCATCGAAAATTGATGTTTTTCAGAAAAATGAAAAAAAATCAACTTAAGAATTATTTGATATTCCTAATTCAAAATTGATGTCTATTTTTCCAAATTCATAACATATAAGTGGAATTAATTAATTTTAAATTTAATTCCCGTAATCAAAACAAATAGCGTGTTTTTAAGAAACAAAAACAATCAAAAGATTGATACTTGTTTATATCCAATTTCAAAGTGAAATTAATTCCAATGAAAAAATTTGATTAAATGGTAAAAATATATTATAATTACACTTTAAAACCCATTAAAAATATAATCTAACTATATAAATTATTGTGATGAAAAAATTTGTTTTTAATTAAAATATAGCGTGTTTTTACTATTCATTAAAATATGAAAGTTATCAGAATAATATGAAAAATTTATCCAAAGTAAATTTTTATATCCTGATTCCAAAGAAGAATTTTATTATGTCAAATTGAACTTATAGACATGTCAAAAATAATATTTAAGGTGGGTGCGTCATCAAAACATCAATTTTTTAAAAATACATATTTTACAGGAAAAATTTATTTTGTTCTCATACCATATTCTAGAAAATGTGTAAGATGAATAATAATGTTATAAAATTAAAAATGTATTTAATACTATTCATAACATCTATTCCATAATAATATTATAACAATATATCGTTGTTTAATGAAACCCGATATTGCGTACTACACACGCTATCGAGGAAGGTCGGGATTGCGTGTAATGCAAGCCAAGTTAGGGTTGCGTGTTGTGCAAGACTCCTCCATTGTTTCGTATAACAGAATCCAACCTTATTTCATTTATACATTGAATATATATATATATATATATATAGTTAATGTTGCGTAGAATAACTAATATCGAAATTGTGTGTAACATGATCCAAGAATAGTGTTGTGTATACTGCAAGCTAATATGGTGTTGCGTATAGCGCAATGTAACCTTGGTGTAGCATACAACACAAGGCATCAATGAAATTAAAAAGAATAATTCTCATAAAATCTCAGGTTGTTACATTCTACCCCCCTTAAAATGAATTTCTCCCTTGAAATTCGCTGGGGTTATAAATGGCTTAATACTTGAAAGTTTCTTTAATAGAATCCCACATCGTAAAAAGGGAATACCAAAACCTATCATTAAAAACTAATGTATGAAATGTAGTGGTTACCCAAATCAACTAATCAATGGGTTTCCACATAGGATAACATAGGTGAAAATATGGATGTAGAAGAATAATCTAACCATCATGTTCTGATTGAGAGTGGTAGAGAACATGGCTATGAAAAAGACATCAATCACAAAGCCATAAATTTGTGATGATCTAAGGTACTATCTGATTCATCAGATATAAGAGCACTTGGAAAACATTTTTGGTTTTCAATATCATTTCCCTAAAGTTGAAAATTCTGAATTAAAAGAAATAATTTCTTGATTTTGGTACAATCTCATTGTTGTTGGTGCTTTGAACAATTTCCACTTCATCTATTAATGAAATGAAGTTGAATTTGTTATTCGTGAAGTATTAATAGATCATGTGATAGACTGATGGGTCATTCAATCTATCTCAAAGAAAAGGTTAGAAAAAGTTATCGAATACATAAGTCCATGTATGGTGCGGTTAATCAGTTATGATTCCAAAAATGGACTTATACTTCATCTATCATACCACTTAATAAAATAAAACTAGTTTCTAATAACCAGGAACTTCCTGTAGGCCATTGGTAGGAGATAAAGGCATGGCGCACTTCGGTTGTGGGTTCGATTCCCACAGCCTTGTCCGACGCGATGGGATGTCGCCCGTCCTGTAGGTTGTCCTTTTTCTAAAACTACATTACTATAACATCCCATAAATAATATAGAAAAAAGTTCTATCCTTAAAAAATACTAACTTATGTCCAACATAATCCATTCCAATCTTTAGGCTTATCTAAAATACATCGGTCCAAGCTCATAGTATAAAGAAAACAATTACTAGAAATGTTGTCTACCAAGAATGTGAGTACAAGCATTTATCCGAAATATATCATAAGATATATCTTGTTGGTTGTATTCCAAACACATGAATACCTTAGTCATATATTCTCTTGAAACGTAAATTACCATAGAACCTTAGTGAAAACATGAATACTGTCAAAAGGTAACTCTTTACACATACCAAAATCCAAAAAAATCTATATAATCAAACCATAATATCACTTAGTCTTTATATCATTAATGACCTCATGAATATAATCAAACATATCATTATCTTCTAATCCCTTCATTATGTGCATATCATCTACTTTCCAAAAATATCTGAATAACCTTCCATGGTTACCGGTACCATTCAAAATATACTTTCAAATACTTTAGAAAAAACAATAGTGTAACAATCCTTAGACAATTCTTTATTCCATAGTACCATAAATTATTCATTATAAACAGACAATCATTCCACTATCTTCTTAAACCACTGACTGAGCTTCATCCTTTCTTTCATCTCATATTTCATTTGTAGTCTCTTCATCATCATCCACATAAATACTAATCATATGACCGTGTTGATTCTCTTCATGAGATTTTCCCTTAGGGTATTGGTTTGCATAATGCTCATACATTCCACATTTAAAACATCTAATCATTGTTGATGTGGTAGAAATACCATTATCCTCGTCCATGGTGTTAAATGAACCTTTTCCTTTTCACTTACTGGCTTTGTGTCCTTCTTTTCCACACCCAAAGCATCTTCTAGTTCCTTTGAAACAATCTCCCCGATGCCTCTTCCCACATGATTTACATGAGGGAAATTGAACTTTCTTTCCTCTTTGATCATCATGAAACTCCATCTTTCTCTTATTATCTGAGTCGGGAAACTTACCAAAGTTGAGATTATTGATCATATTATGAGATTGCTGATTAGGAATAATAACGATGTTTGGACTTCCAAATACTGTTTCATTTGGTTACTCATGAATAATATCATTCCATTGTCTGTCATATCCTCCATTATCACGAATCTTCCTATTTCCATCCATGTTCTAAAACCCAAAAAGAATAGTGTGAGAGGTAAAAATCATGCTAGGGAAAACAACAGAGTAACGGGAGAGTACCCTCAATATCTAACATCTTAGGTTACATTCTAATATCGTTACCATAGTTCTAGGACTATATCCTATACCTATACTTATCCTTAGGGACATCCCTAGACATACCTTAGAAATATATCTAGGGATCTCACTAACGTTTTCGCATCCTAGTTTCCAAAGGTTGACTAAACCTTTCCTCTAATACCAACTATAGAGACCCGAAGCTTGATGTACATGGACATTACATTACTTTTGTGGAATACTTAGTACATAACAAAAACAGACACACAAGGACCGTAATAGTTTAATGTCTTTGGAAAAATGGAACGTAATATTCTAATCATGGTGAAAAATCTTCAACATCTCCCATAAAGATCTTCCCCTTTTTTTCTTACCTAAAACCATTCTTTATATCCTGGGGAAAAGAAAACATAAAAAGGGTGAGCTCAAATGCTCAGTAAGGGTAATCATGGAAAAATAAAACAAACCATATACATTTGAACATAAAAACATGTACATAATGTTTAAACATCAAAATCTTGTGCAATGACATAAAACATGGAAGTACGTAAGGCATAGATAAAAATAGAACATCAATCATGATAAAATAGCTTTTAAATAAAACTTGTTATTGTGGAAAAACATTAAGCCCATGATATTATTTCCATAGTAGCCAAGGCATTGCTGCCAAGACCATCTTAGTGGACAAAGTCCCTTTCTGAATCGAATTCACTCCTCGTTCCAGTCCTGTATTACTGAACCAGATTAACTTACCATTCCAGCCATGTCTATCTCATGAGATATAAATCTTTACCCAATTCATTGGAGGGAGATATAGGTCCCACCCATCTCATAATGAAATCATTCTTACTTGTGCCACAAAATAAACATACATCATTCATAATAACCCAATGAATAAAATGGGTTTCATAAACATCATCACATAATCCATATAAAAGAAATGGATATCATTTCATAATAAGAAAATTGAAACCATGTAAACCATAGATACATTATTCTTGAAACATTCACATTTGAAATAATTTCATCTTAGATGAAAAATGGTTTTGATAAAACACTTGAAATGAATTCTTGAGGAAAATATCCTTTCTTCTTCAAAATTATTTTCTTTTCACAAAATTTCATCCAATTTTAAAAGAAAAGGATTTTTTTGAAAATAGTCATGAAATATTTTGGTGTAAGCTTCATGAAAATAAGACATTATAAAACCGTAAAAATCTGTTCGTGCCGTATAAGTTAAAAAAACATTCTTCTCGTACTTTTTCCGGAAAAGCCATAAAGTACCTCGTAAAAGAATGATTCCATACATACCATGTAGTAAAAGTAAAAAATGGGTAAAAAGGACATTAAACATACATGAAACCATTTTTAGGAAACATGGACATGGATGAGAACAATAACCCCAGTAAATACTTATGAATAAACAATCTCGAATAAGAACGAGATTGGAAAAGTTATCCCTTACCTTAGGCCCGATATGCTTCGTATGGATCTGAACCTCCTGTATAATGATTTAAATAATTTCATTGACTTATTACATAATCATATTCATTGTAGTGATATCATATATGTTTCATTTATGACTTTATATTACCCATTATTTTGTAAATTCCATGTAAAAGCAGTGTTTTGGGTAAAATCATTTCATTTATCGTATGTGTTTCGACTTGTCGTTCTTGATATTATTACTTATATCCAGATATAAATAATTCCAGAATGTAAAACATGATTTATATATAATATATATTCATCATATACATATATATTATATATCGATGAAAGGAATGAAATACACCGTTCATGGAGATGGTAGGCCGTACGTACGCATGAACGTAGTTTTCGTTTCCTTATTGAACTGAATGGAATTAAGTATATGAACTACATATATATATATACATAAATCCAGTAGCATTATTATGTCATATATTTCATTATTACTTAATATATATAATTTATAATCATTCTTGAATTGTTAACATAGAAAATGAATCTCATCGCGTCGTGGAGACGGTAATCTGTACGTACAAACGAGCGATGATATCGTTCCCATATTTATTGAATAGAATTGGAGTGAATGATATAATATCATAGAATCAGTATGATGTTATAATAATCATATGTATTTATTCTTTACACCATTATTTCCATCCATGTAAGGTGGTGGTGGAAAAACAGATTACACCACGGCGTGGAGACGGTATTCCGTACATATGCACGCGCGGTGATTTTGTTTTCCTTAGGATGGATAGAAGGTGAAATGGGGTTGTTTAATACTTATAAAAACATATCAGTATATGAGTGATACTGATTTTATTACTTCATAATTAAACAACTAAAGAAGAAGAATTAGAAGAAGAAATAAAGTTGAAAGAATCGGTAACAGACATTACCTCTTCTTTGAAGCGCCTCATTGAGACCTCCTCTTAGGGCACTAAAATTGGTCTTTGAAGAAGACCAGGACCTCTAGGATGTTTCTAGAAAAGTGGGGAAGTGAAATGGACAGAGGTTGGCCGAGCATCAAGGCTAAAAATGGTGTGAGGAAGAGAGGGAGGAGGTGCCCTTTTATAAGGGAGGAGAGGGGCACCTTTGGAATAACTAAAAAATATATTATTTTATTATAAAGTCATATTCGGTTTTCAATAGCTCCAAATTGAGTTATTTCAAAGCAAAGGTGGGGATGGGTCGAAATACTCTCATCCAATAGAATGTAGACAAGTTTAGGTTTCTATTTCATCCTTATCATTTAGATTTAACTTTAAGTTAAATAAGTTTACTTTTACTGTGTCTTCTTGTTTTCTTACACTATAAGGTTAATAAAATTACTATAACACGACAAAAAAAACCCAAGTTGTTTATTATTATTATATATAACCTTATCTAAGTCATTTTTCCGAACCTTAGATTTTTATGAGTAAAATAACAATTAATAATATAATATTTTTTTAAAAACTATTTTATGTCAATTTTGACACTATTTGGTAATTGATTTTTGTGAAAATCATAACCGAATGATTAGTTCGAAAAACGTTATTTAAATCAATAAAAACATGTTATATTAACCTATAAAATTAGTGTAATTCATAAAAAGTCTCAAATTACATTTATTTGAGTATTTATAACATCAATTATGTCAATATTTCATTAAGGAGATAATTACTGCATCATCATTGTGTCATAAATAAATTAAATTATTTAATGTCTAAAAATTATAAATAAAATACCATTAGGTAGTAAATATTGTTTGATTTCTAATGAATATTTATAGTTGAATTTATCGTATGTATAACCCTATATTAAAAATGATTACTTATTAAACTTTGATTTTAACTATTTTAACCTTTCTTTAAATAAATTAATATTAAATGTCCTAATCTAATCCAAGTGGGCCTAAATTGTCATATTTTATTCCTAAAGTTTATTTTGGTCGAATTAAACTTATAAAATAGAATTAGGACATGTGTTAGGGTAATAATAATATCATTTCTACCCTTAATTATCCTATTTACTTTTAACCGTGGTAAACAAAAGTAAAAAGTTACTATTCACCAAAAAAATTTCATCCCATTGAACCACATTTTAGTCCTTGATTTTAACCGTTTCTCTTGGATTTTTGATATTCAATTCACATAAGTGGTAAAATTTAATTTAAATTAAAAAAGTCAGTTTTTAACTACCACTAAGTGGTTTCACTATTCATCGAAAATTGATGTTTTTCAGAAAAATGCCAAAAATTCAGCCTAAGAATTATTTGATATTCCGAATTCAGAATTGATGTCTATTTTTCCAAATTCATAAAATATAAGTGGCATTAATTAATTTTAAATTTAATTCCCGTTATCAAAACAAATAGCGTGTTTTTAAGAAACAAAAACAATCAAAAGATTGATACTTGTTTATATCAAATTTCAAAGTGAAATTAATTCCAATGAACAACATTGGATTAAATGGTAAAAATATATTACAATTACACTTTAAAACCAATTAAAAAGATAATCTAACCATATAAATTATTGCGATGAAAAAAGTTGTTTTTAATTAAAATATTGTGTGTTTTTACTATTCATTAAAATATGAAAGTTATCAGAATAATATGAAAATTTTATCCAAAGTAAATTTTTATATCCTGATTCCAAAGAAGAATTTTATTTTGTCAAATTGTTCTTATATACATGTAAAAAACAAGATTTAAGGTGGGTGCGTCATCAATGGTGGGAAAACAACAATTTTTGAAAAATACATATTTTACACGAAAAATTTATTTTCTTCTCATACCATATTCTAGAAAATGTGTAAGATTAATAATAATGTTATAAAATTTAAAATGTAGTTAATACTATTCATAACAGCTAGTGCATAATAATACTATAACAATATATCGTTGTTTAGTGAAACCCGATATTGCATACTACACACGCTATCGAGGAAGGTCGCGATTGTGTGTAATGCAAGCCAAGTCAGGGTTGCATGTTGTGAAAGACTCCTACGTTGTTTCGTAAAACAGAATCCAACCATATTTCATTTATATATTAAATATATATATATATACACTTAATGTTGTGTAGAATAACTACTTTCGAAATTGTGTGTAACATGATCCAAGAATAGTGTTGCGTATACTACAAGCTAATAGAGTGTTGTGTATAGAGCAAGGTAACCTTGGTGTAGCATACAACTCAAGACATAAATGAAATTAAAAAGAATAATTCTCATAAAATCTCAGGTTGTCTCACCAGCAGTTATACCCGTTTCAGGTGCTGATGCGCAATTCAGGGAGGAATTCATAAGTATGATGCATACCTTCTAAAGAGTGTCGCCTCCTGCCCCATCAATGGCTGAGTTGACATGGGTTTTCCAGCATTAGCATCCTCCTACTTTCTCATGGGATGGAGGACCCCAGGCTACAGAGTCGTGGCTAGAGGCCACACTGATGATCTTAGAGAACCTGGAGATACCTCCAGAGAAAAGGGTAGAGAATGCTACTTATATGCTCCGGGACACCACCAAGAGGTGGTGGGAGGTGATCTCACAATTAGGGTGCCAGCAGAGTATGACTTGGGATGAGTTCTTGCGCATATTTAACGATTACTTTTATCCAGAGACCTTGAGGGCCGACTGAGCCTGGGAGTTTATGAGTCTCTAGAAGGGTACTCTTTCTGTTATGGAGTACCCGTCTCACTTTACCGAGCTGCAGCGCTTCACGCCGATTCCAATAGGTGATGAGTTGTCCCTTGCTAGGATGTTTGAGGAACGAATCAGGCTAGGTATTCATAACCAGGTGAATATCTTCAGGTTGACGTCGATCTCCTCTATCGTTAACCAGGCGCTGATCACTGAGCGCAATATGAGAGATTCTGGATCTGTGAGCCTAGGCGGTTCGACATCCAGAGTCAGCGCTCCTCCTAATGATAGAAAGAAGTGCCGTAGGGAGTCGTCTCGAGGAGAGAAGGGTAGAAGGAATGTATCCTCAGGCATCCAGGTAGTATCCTACCATTGTGGTAGGAGTGGACATACTAGGCCTCAGTGATAGAGAGACCCACTGGAGTGCTGATGTTGTGGAAAGATGGGCCATATTCAGCATTTTTGTCAGATCTTCTCGCCTACAGCTGGTGGTAGGGGTTCTTCAATGACCCCACGTTCAGGAGATATATCGCCAGTTTCTCACCAGTCTGGGAACTGGAGTTCTTCCAGCCGTTCGGGCCGAGGTGGAGGTCACGACTATGGTGGTCGGTCGCCAGGTTACCTGCAATAGTAGAGTGGATCAGCTCAGAGTGGTCAGCCAGGGGTGCAGGGCCACAGTACAGGTCAGAATTTCGCCGTGGAGCAGACCCATTAGGAGCAGGATCCCATCCATTCTATAATTCAAGGTACGATCTTAGTAGCCTCAGTTTTATCTTCATCCATTTTCGATACTACTGCTTCACATAGTTTTATCTTTGTTTATGTTGTGGAGATCCTTGGGCTCTGTATCTTTTAGTCTTCCGACATGTTGACTCTTGATACACCGTTGGGAACGAGGACATCTACTGTATGTCAGTGCATAGAGTGCCCTCTTGAGGTTGTAGGGAGTCACTTCTTATGGGACCTCTATGTCCTAGAGATGACATGCTATGATGTCATTCTCGGTATGGACTGGTTAGTTCCCTTCCAGGCAGTCGTCGATTTCTATCACCGTAGGGTGAGTATTGTATTACGAGAAGGTGAATCTATTCTTCATAGAGGCGAGTGGGATGTCTAGGCAGGTAGAGCTAGACTAGAGCATCATAGGCTAGGATGAGTTACATCCCAGATTTCCAGTCTTTATATGGATGACTAAGGGACTTCACAATTATACTTTCCTCCAGTGGTGGATCGTTTCAGGGATGTCATTCCAGATGACTTTTCAGGTTTTCCTTCGGAGTGTGAGGTAGGCTTCTCGATTGATCTTGTTCCAGAAGCAGCACCGATGTCCATTACTCCTTATAGGATGGCGACAAATGAGTTTCAGGAGCTCAAGAAGTAGTTGGGGGAGTTACAGGAAAAAGGTTTCATCCGACCCAGTACTTCTCCTTGGGGTTCGCCTGTCCTGTTTTCGAAGAAGGCAGATGGCACCATTAGGCTTTTCCTGGATTATTGGAATCTGAACCAGTTGACGGTCAAGAACCGATATCCCTTACTGAGGATCAATGACCACTTTAATCATCTTAGAGGAGCCCAGGTGTTCTCGAATATCTATTAGAGGTCCAGTTATGATCAGTTTCACATTAGACCATTAGATATACCTCTTACAGCCTTCAGGATCTGGTATGGTCTATACGAGTATATGGTCATGCCATTCGATCTCACGAATGCGCCCGTAGTTTTTATGGCACTGATGAACTGAGTGTTCCATCCAAACATGGATTCCATCATGGTGGTTTTCGTGGATGACATCTTGGTGTAATCTCACACTCGACACGACAATGCTACCCATCTTGAGATCAATCTCAGTACACTGAGGGAGCATTAGTTATATGCTAAGCACTCGAAATGCCATTTTTGGATGGATCAGATTCACTTCATGGGTCAAATTATCTCAGAGATAGGAGTATTAGCAGGCCTAGAGAATTTGAGAGCTGTAGTTTCATTGGAGAAGCGGAATAATGTATTTGGGTGCGAAGTTTTCTAGGGTTGGCTAGATACTACAGGCATTTCATACTGGACTTTTCACGCCTTGCAGCACCGTCGACATGTCTGATCAAGAAATGGGAAAAGTTCTTATGGTCAGATTCCTATGAGTCAGCCTTTTAGGAGATGAAGGGGAGATTGACGTCAGCACCGATACTAGTCTTGCCAAAGCTAGGCAAGATTTAAACAGTCTATTGTTATACTTCAGGTTTCAGTTTGGGAGTTGTGCTCATGCAGGGGGATGGAGTCGTTGCGTATGGGTCTCGGCAGTTGAGGCCACATGAGAGGAACTACCTAACGCAAGATCTGGAGTTGGCAGCTGTTTTTAATGCCTTACGTTGTTGGAGACAATACATTCTGGGAGATCACTTTGTGGTTTTCACCAACCACAAGAGTCTCATGTACATATTCACTCAACGTGATCTGAATCTGAGACAACATAGGTGGGTCAAGTATTTTCAGTCCTTCGACTTTGAGCTTGCCTATATTCCGGGAAAGGGAAATTCAGTGGATGATGAGTTGAGAAGGAGAACTCAGATTCAGGCAGTTCAGGAGGCCAGCAGTGAGTGGCATCTTATGGCTCTGTTCTCTGAGATGCATTTTGAGGTACATGACAAACAGGGGCAGACTTTTCTTTATTATGTATCTATTACCTCTACTCTTCTCGATCGGGTATGGATGATGCAGCTATCAGACTCAGAAGGCCTTGTCATGCAGGAGACTGTGTTAGGAAAGGATCCTCTACCTGGATGGACAGTAGGCGAGGATGAGATCTTTCATTTCAAGGGATGCATATGTGTTCCATTAGACATACGTGAGGAGCTGATATAGGATTTTCATTCTTCAGTTTGGGTAGTTCATCCTGGAGTCACCAAGATGTATCATGATCTACACCGCTAGTACTGATGGCCCGATATGAAGAGAGATGTTGCTGGATTCTTCACGAGATGTTCTACTTGTCAGCAGGTGAAGGCGGAACATCAGCAACCGGCATGGCGTTTACAGAAGTTACCCATTCCCGAGTGGAAGAGGAATGATGATGTGATGGACTTCGTGACGGGGTTACCGAGGTCACATCGAGGGAATGATGGTGTTTGGGTTGTCGTCCACTGGCTTACAAAAGTTTCTCACTTCTTTCTAATCAAGGAGACATTCAGTGTTGATGAGCTGTGGTGGTTGTATATCCAAGAGGTTTTACATCTACATGGAGATGCACACTCCATTGTTTTAGACAGAGATGTGTGTTTTACTTTCTGGTTCTGGAAGGGGATTCAAAAGGCTTTGGGTACACATGTACTTTTGAGTACAACATACCATCCCTAGAAAGATGGCCAGTATGAGCATACGATTCAGGTGCTAGAGGATATGCATTGAGCTTGTATTCTAAACCATGGTGGTTCTTGGGAGAAGCATCTTTCTCTTGTGGAGTTTTCCAATAACAACAGTTTTCAGGAGACTATTCGGATGGCACCTTACGATGCTTTGTACTGTAGGCCATGACGATCACCTTTATGCTGGCTGGAGGCAGGAGAGGTAGCTTTGCTAGGACCTCGTCTTGTTCAGGAGACCTCAGAGTAGATAGAATTGATTCGGAATAGGATGGCTATAGCACAGTCCGATAGAAGTCTTATGCTGATCAGCAGAGATGACCTCTGGAGTTCGAGTTTGGGGATCAGAATTTCCTTTGTGTCACACCGAGGATGGGACACAAGAGGATTCAGAGACAGGGTAAGATTTCACCGTAGTACAAAAGGCCATTTGAGGTGTTGGAGAGAGTTGGGCCAGTTTCCTATCAGTTGCAGTTACCTCAGAGGTATCGGGCTATGCATGATGTCTTCCTTGTTTCCCAGCTCCGATGTTACTTTTCTGACCTGTCTCATGTGTTTCAACCTGAGGAGGTAGAGATTGAATCAGATGCGTCATTTGAAGAGAATCCTATCCGGATTGTCGATCGCGGTACGAAGGTTCTCCATGGCTGGTCTGTTCCTCTGGTACGGGTGATATGGTAGCACAGGCGAGTATAGGACGAGACCTGGGAGAGGGAGGCCGATGTATGATCGCAGTGGCTGGAGCTGTTCGGGGTTTCTTCTTCAAATACTCACTAGGGAAATTCAGGGTTGAATTTTTTTTACGTGGGGAAGTTTGTTAGAACCCATATCTTCGTTTCAGGTATGTTTTTCCTTTTCTGGTCGCTTTTGAGAAAAAGAGGAAAATATGGAAATTTTCGAAGTACAAGCCATGTACTTTGATGCAGCGCCAGGCTGTGTGCTGTCCATGTTTGGGCAACACACACAGTGTGTACGGGTGATGTGGAGGCAACTTAAATCAGAGTACAGAAAGGACAAGTACACTCTGTGATCCCCAGAAGTACACGCCGTGTAGTTTCGTTTTTGTCATTAAACGGACTGGGGTCGCGCCTGACGGATAGAACTCACTTCTTCTTGGTTGTCTTCATCTGAGAGAACCTGTAAGGCTGCAGAACTTCTCCGAGCCCCTGTGCCTCCATTCATTCTCCGAATTGACCGTCGTCGATTGTGTTGGGACCGCAGCAGTAAGCACTTCCTTCTCCTAGAGCTTTGTTTTCCAATTCCTCCTCTTTCTCATGTTATCGTAGGTTAAACTTTTTGTGCATTTTCGAAGATCTAATCTATTATAAGGAGAATCAAGCATCGTGGTCAAAGTATATTGATCAACTAGCATCGAGGTAGGTGGTTTGTGCCTTACCTTTAGAAGTCTTTGAGTTTTATGTGAAAATTTCACCAATACCCATCAATGGGGTATTGCGTTTTTACTATTTCCCCTATTGTTTTCCTTCCATGCTTGTATGCTTGTGTAGAGGTAAATTGGTCATGTTTCGGGATAATTGTTATGCTTGGATATTTTTTCCATGCCTTTTTATTGTTACAACCTTTGGGTCTTGTTAGCCTTTGGCCGTTATACCTGTTTTCCATGCCTTGTGACCGTAGGATGGAATGATATTATGGACAAGCTTGTTATGCTATAGACTGGTTACCCAAGTAGCTCTCTAGGTTTACTTTGGCCTTATAGCATTATTATGCACTGACTAGAACGAGGCCATGAGAACCTGGTGTTATAGACTATAGGAGGGTAGACCGAGTTAGCTTCTTCAGAGAGTCTTAGACATTATACACTATAGGGGATAGACCGAGTGAGCTTCCCAGAGAGTCTTGGATATTATAGACTACAGGAGGGTAGACCGAGTGAGCTTTCTCATAGAGTATTTATGTTTTTTGAATTTCTTTAAAACCTTTCTAGGATAGAGAAGGAATTGACTGAGCGAGCTTCCTTAGAGAGTCTGTGATATACCTGAGATTATAGGAGGAATTGACCAAGTGAGATTCTTCAAAGAGTTTCTAGACCTTGGGGATATAAGAGGGTTAGACCACGTGATCTTCCTCAGATAGTCCCTAACTACCCTAGACTATATGAGGAAATGACTGATTGGGCTTACCCAGAGAGTCGTATAATTTCGTATGACCAAACCAGATGGGTTAGGCTGAGTGCACTGCACAGAGGGTTGTTGGTACTTCTTGGATTGGACTCGAGGGGTTGGCTGCGATTACTTCCCATAGGGGTTTTTGTTGTGGTTAGCTGTTTTCTTCTCTGCTGCTTGTTGTTCCGTGGATTGATTACTGTTGTATGAAAGTATGCTACTACTTACTGATTACCGCATGCTATCTATTGTTGTTGTTTGCTGCTTACTTTACTATTACCTACCATATATGCACTGAGTGTTAGGCACAGATCTTCGGGTGGTTGCCTACTGGGATTTTGTCTCACACTCTGTTTGGGTCATTCTTTTCGGCCCAAACAGACTATGTTGTGGCAGTTATAGACATGGGCATTCTCCCTTCAACTTTTGGTACATTATTGCTTTGGAGCAGGAGATCATAGGACCAAGCCGAGGCTTGCGATGCTGAGGATTTTCTTACTTTTCATTCTTTTGTACTTTGGTTTAGTATTGTATTCAGCATTGTGACTTGTTAGAATTATTTCTTAGATATATGTATCGTGCATCATTTCATACATACATGTGTGCTTCATTTATTTGTTGTTTTGGTATTCCATTGTTTATTGTCGTTGGACATTTACTACTTCCGCTATTGTATGTTTTGGTTACTTCCACTGTGTACTCTGACAATGAGGGAATAGTTTCCCCACTATCACACCACAGGCCCTCGCTCCTATTCGGCAGCCTCTGACGTTAGGGGAAATGCGCTTGAGGCCATGTGACCAACCGGGTATGGGGTGCCTCTGGGTGGCTTTCAGAACCGGGACGTTACAGTCACCTCCTTCCTGAGCTCCGACAAATGGGCTTCGTATCGGGAAATTCTACTAGATGAGGCCATCACTTCCTTTGTCTAAGTATATTGGATTTGTTAAAGCCAAATATTTATACTAATCATGTGATCACTGTTCAATGGCTATATTAGAAATGGTCAGAATTCCTAACAGTATTTTAAAATCGAAAACATAAAACCAAATAAGTTCATACATTTTACATAACCATAAAAAGACATTTAAATAGACCAAGAGGAATTTTCATTAATGAATTTATGGGTCGTTACAATCTTCCCCCTTAAGAAATTGAATCCTCGAAATTTCGTTTCCCACACTAAACCAGTTGCGGGTAACTTTGCTTTATCACTTACTCTGATTCCCATGTCGCTTCTTCGAACTTTTTGTTTCACCACAAAACCTTGACAGGGAAGTGTCATATTTCATAGAACGTTTTCTCTACGATGTATGATCTTCACTGTTTGTTCCTCGTAAGAATGATCATCCTCTAGTTGTACTACCTCTGAAGAGAGTACAAGTGAAGGTTCTCGCATGTACATCCATAAGAGGGATACATGAAGGACATCATGTAATTTGGCCATGGTTTATGGAAGTGGTAGTAGATAGTCCCCACCCCCAACATGATCAAGAATATCATAGGGGACTATGTACCTAGGACTCAACATCCCTTTCTTTTCTAACCTCATGAACTTCTTCCACGGAGATATATTTAAAATTACCATGTCTCCGTATTTAAACTCAATGTCTCGTCGACAGTTATCTACATAACTCTTTTGTTGACTCTTGGATGCCTTGATATGCTGCTGAATGGTTTTCACCTTCTCAACCATTTCTTCAATCATTTTTGGACCTTACAGCTTACACTCACCAACATCATGCAAACATGCTGGTGTTCTACACATTTTCCCATACAGGGCTTCATAAGGTTCCAATCCGATGCTGGAGTGGAAATTGTTATTTTAGGAGAATTAATCCAGAGGAAGATGTTGATCCCATCCATCTTTAAAGTCCATTGAACATGATCTTAACATATATTCTAGTGTTTGAAGTTGAGTTCAGTATCCGGAGCATGTAGATGACCCTTACAAAACATCAAGGTGAATCTGGGATCTTTATTAGATACAATAGTTAGTGGTACTCCATACAACCTTGCACATCCCCTGATATATATTCATGCTAGTTGATCCAATGAGAAATCCTTTAATCTTGGAATAAAGTGCTAATTTTTTTTTAGAAAATCCATAATAACCCAGATTTCATTGTTGCCTTTGTCTGTCTTCAGAAGTCTGGTGATAAATTACATGGTGATGTTCTCTCATTTATATACTAGTATGGGAAATGGATGCATCATCCTCTTAGACTTATGCCTCTCTTTCTTCACTTGCTAACACACTAGGAACTTTAATGTATACTGAGTGATCTCCTTCTTCATATTATCCCACCAATAATGCCCTCAGAGATCTTGATACATCTTTGTGTTTCTTGGGTGAATAGAGAAATTTGAACAATGTGCATCATCAAAAAGTTCCTTCATCAGCTACAGACATTATGGAACACATAGTCATTTCCCAAATCTCACAATTCCTTCTTCATTAACATTAAACTCTGAGGATTTCCCTTTTCTGATAGCTTACATTTTCTTCTGAATTCTCACATCATCCTTTTGAGAATCTTTTAATTTTTCCAAAAGATACAGTTGAGCAATAATTTGTTAAAGGATTGATTATGTTCCCTTCTTTATTATTCCCATTTCCATATTCACCAAATCTAAGAAGATTGGATCCTCACTAGTGCAGAAAACGTTTTTTACGTCGGTTATATAAAACCGACGTCATAATATGTAAAACGAGGTTTTTTACGTCGGTTATTTAATAACCGACGTAAAACCCTGTGTTTAGTACACCTTTAACGTCGGTTATTTTTATAACCGACGTTATTAATCGTGCGGCTTCGTTTTTTACGTTGGTTATACATTAACCGCCGTAAAAAGCAGAAGCGGGGGGTGTTTGTTACGTCGGTTATTCAATAAACGACGTAAAAAACGCGGTTTTTGAAGGCCTTTTTACGTCGGTTATAAAATAACCAACGTAAAAAAAGAATCCGCAGATGTTTTTGACGTCGGTTATGGAATAACCGACGTAAAAAAACGCGGATTTTGAGCCCTTTATAACGTCGGTTATCAAATAACCGACGTAAAAAAAGAATCGGAGGAAGGTTTTTACGTCGGTTATTGAATAACCGACGTTAGAAATGTTTTTAAAAAAATTATAACGTCGGTTATTGAATAACCGACGTGATAACTCGTTTAAAAATTTACCCAGACCGTGGATTGTCATTCGCGAGTTTACCTTCGACAGTCGCGACTCGTCTCTCTCGCGCGTAAACCCGAATCGGCTCGTCCATTTCGTTGGTTTAGATTCGTTTTGCGATCATCGTTTCTCATATTTAATCTCCTCGGATCAATCATCTAAACTTGCAGCACTCAGGTAATCCTCCCACTCGTTCGTTTTTTTTCGCGGATAGTATATATATATGTGTTGTGATTTTTTTGTTGAAACTAGCTAAGATTCTTCGATTGCGAACCCTTTTAACTCGTTTTGGCACCATAATCTTATTTATCATCCCTAGATCTATTAGTTCGACTTGCAATATTGACTAATTTTATGATTTCACTAATTTTTCATCGTTTTCTATAAATCCCCGAGAGGGTTGGGGCGTGTCCATTTGGATGGGTTGCCCTTTTACAGTTGTTACTACTTTATTCACACACAACCATGGCATAGGTGCATGGATTTGGGATCACATCACCATTTTCACCCCCTGCAAACAAAGTTTCACGAGGAGGACTCGCCAGATTTCCCCTCGGCATGTTAAAATTTTTCGATACCCTCTTTTCAGCAAGTAAAAAATTAACTAGTTTTTTCTTCACTACTTATCCTAAACAAATAAAACCAACATTCTTTCTAGAACTTCTACTAGATCCATTGCATCTAGCAACATACATATTTGGATCTGAAAGCATCCCTTAAGCCTTATGTTCGATGCTAACATCCTTTACTGATCTATAGAAAATATGATGGTCTGCTAAGTTCTCCATTTAAAAGTCAAACCCCACCAATTATTCATCCTCATCATGAGAAAATGGCACAACATCTGAATTTATGATTCAATCTCTTGGGTCACTGAACAAACATTAACTCCTTCAAATCCACACCTGAAATAGACAACCTAATGTCGAGTTCCTTCTCTATCTATTGAAACTCAGTTCTTCCTCCACTCCTAAAAACATTCTTTGAATGGCTCAACTTCTTGTTATGGTAAATTTTCAGTGATTCCAGGGGGGTGGGAGGGCTATCAAGAGGGTTGGGGGGTGTCCAGGGGGGTGTCCAAGGGGGTAGGGTGTGGGGGGTGGTGTCCAGGAGGGGTGGGGGGCTGTCCAGAGGGGTCGGGGGTGTCCAGGGGGTTTACAAGGGGGTGGGTGGGTGTGGGGGGCTGTCCAAGGGTGTGGGTGGGTGTTGGGGGGTGTCCAGGGGGGTGTCCAAGGGGGTAGGGGGTGGGGGTGGTGTTTAGAAGGGGTGGGGGGGCTGTCCAGAGGGTTGGGGGTGTCCAGGGGGGTGTCCAAGCAGGTCGGGGGTGGGGGGTTGTGTCCAGGAGGGGTGGGGGTGATTTCTAGAGGGGTCGGGGGCTGTCCAGAGGGGTCGGGGGGTGTCCAGGGTGGTGTCCAAGGGGATGGGTGGGTGTGGGGGGCTGTCCAAGGGGGTGGCGGCCTGTCCAGAGGGGTCGGTGGGGTGTCCAGGGGGGTGTCCAAGGGGTTGGATGGGTGTGGGGGGGCTGTCCAAGTGGGTGGAGGCCTCTCCAGAGGGTATTTGGGGTTGTCCGGGTGGGTGGGGGGGCTGTCCAGAGGGTTGGGGGATGTCCAGGGGGTGTCCAAGGGGGTAGGGGTTGGGGGGTGGTGTCCAGGAGGGGCGGGGGGCTGTCCAGAGAGGTCGGGGGGTGTCCAGGGGGGTTTACAAGGGGGTGGGTGGGTGTGGGGGGATGTCCAAGGGTGTGGGTGGGTGTTGGGGGTTGTCCAGGGGGTGTCCAAGGGGGTAGGGGGTGGGGGGTGGTGTTTAGGAGGGGTGGGGGGGCTGTCTAGAGGGTTGGGGGGTGTCCATGGGGGTGTCCAAGCAGGTCGGGGGTGGGGGGTTGTGTCCAGGAGGGGTGGGGGTGCTTTCTAGAGGGGTCGGGGGCTGTCCAGAGGGGTCGGGGGGTGTCCAGGGTGGTGTCCAAGGGGATGGGTGGGTGTGGGGGGCTGTCCAAGGGGGTGGCGGCCTGTCCAGAGGGGTCGGTGGGGTGTCTAGGGGGGTGTCCAAGGGGTTGGATGGGTGTGGGGGGCTGTCCAAGTGGGTGGAGGCCTCTCTAGAGGATATTTGGGGTTGTCCGGGTGGGTGGGGGGGCTGTCCAGAGGGTTGGGGGATGTCCAGGGGGGTGTCCAAGGGGGTAGGGGGTGGGGGGTGGTGTCCAGGAGGGGCGGGGGGCTGTTCAAAGGGGTCGGGGGTGTCCAGGGGGGTGTTATATCTTACTATATTTTGTTTAAAAAATAATATTCAAGCATATTTTTTTAAATACGCATCGATTTGTTTTTTATTTCAAAATTGTTTACATTCAAATTATGATTTTTTTCATATAAACATATATTTGTCTTATCTAAAAAATATATATATTTTTGCTATTTGTTATAGGTAATAATGAGTCGAAGTTGGATTACGGCACATCGAATGAGCAATGAATATGAGGAAGGTGGTGATGCCTTTTTGGAATTTGCTAAACGAAATGTTCCAAGTAGTGACATTTTTTTCTGTCCATGCCTGAAATGTCTGAATATGAAGAAGTTGAAAAGTAGAGAGATAAAAGATCATCTGATTTGTCATGGTTTCAATCCGAGTTACAACCCTTGGATTTGGCATGGCGAAACTGGACAGAATGTCACTAATGATAATGAATCGCAAGATGGTAACTCCGATGGAATTGAAGAAATGATTCGCGATATTGTAGTAGAACAAATTGAGATAGAACCGACAGTTGCACGTCTATATGTTGATGCCGAAAAACCATTATATCCTGGTTGTACAGATTTTACGGTTTTGTCGGCGGTGTTAAGATTGATTAACCTGAAGTCGAAACATGGATGGAGTGACAGAAGTTTTACAGAGCTGCTACAATTGATGAAAGACATTCTTCCAAAAGATAACGATCTCCTAGATTCACATTATAAGGCCAAAAAAATATTATGCCCGATGGGATTGGGATACAGGAAAATACATGCCTGTCCGAATGACTGCATTATATATAGGAAGGAATATGAATTTCTGAAAGAGTGTCCTAAATGTGGGACATCATGGTATTAGGTGAAAGAAAAATCACAAGCTGATGTAGAGATTATAAAGCTCCCTTCAAAGGTATTTTGGTATCTTTCTATAATTCCTCGTTTCAAACGTTTATTTGCTAATTCACATGATGCAAAAAGGTTAAGATGGCATGCTGATGAGCGGGTATGTGATGGAAAAATACGTCATCCAGCTGATTGTCCACAATGGAAGAAAATTGATGCCCAGTACCCTACATTTGGAAATGAAATTAGAAATCTGAGACTAGGCTTGTGCACAGATGGAATGAATCCATACCGAACCCTCAGTAGCACACATAGTTCATGGCCTGTTTTATTGGTAATTTACAACCTCTCTCCTGAAGTTTGTATGAAGCGCAAATATGTCATGTTGAGTATCATGATCTCTGGTCCAAAGCAACCCGGCAATGATATTGATGTATACTTTTCACCGCTGATTGATGATTTGAAACTGTTATGGGCTGATGGTATTAGGGTGTATGATTCTTATAAAATGGAATATTTTCAACTGCATGCAGTGATTCTATTCACTATAAATGACTTCCCAGCATATGGAAATTTGTCTGGATACAGTGTTAAAGGGCATAAAGCATGTCCAATTTGCGAACAACAGACGTCATATTGTCAATTTCATCATGGGAGGAAAACAGTGTACATGGGTCATCGAAAGTTTTTGCCTATGGACCACCCTTATAGAAGACTAAAAAAGGCATTCAATGGCTCACAAGAATTTGATACTGCTCCAAAACCTTTATCCCCAGATTTGTATTTTTAGAGGGTGAAAAACCTTGATGTGACATTGGGAAAGACACAGAAATCTGGTAATGATAGACATATTTGGAACAAAAGGTCAATATT
Source organism: Viscum album (assembly GCA_963277665.1). Taxonomy (NCBI): domain Eukaryota; kingdom Viridiplantae; phylum Streptophyta; class Magnoliopsida; order Santalales; family Viscaceae; genus Viscum; species Viscum album. The sequence goes on along the minus strand of OY728165.1, from coordinate 1,887,576,050 downwards.
TTTCGAGCTACCATATTGGAGGTATCATGAAGTCAAACATAATATTGATGTCATGCACGTGGAGAAGAATATCTGTGATTCTTTGATCGGAACATTTCTAGATATTAAAGGAAAGACAAAAGATGGGTTGAATGCAAGGTTAGACCTACTATCAATGGGAATAAGTTTGGAGTTAGCTCCCACTCCTAAAGGAAGATGAACATTTCTTCCCCCGGCTTGTCATACATTATCAAAGAGGGAGAAAAGTAGCTTCTGTCAGTGTCTTCATGATATCAAAGTGCCTCAAGGTTATTCTTCAAATGTAAAAAATTTTGTCTCATTGAAAGACTTGAAGTTGATAGGTATGAAATCACATGATTGTCACGTCATGATGCAACAAATTCTACCAGTTGCACTGCGTGGAATATTGCCCATCCGTGTCAGAAAGACTATAATGAGGTTGTGTTATTTTTTCAATTCAATTTGTAACAAGGCGATTGATGTGAATGCTTTGAACATTTTGGAAAAGGATGCAATTTTTATACTTTGTCATTTGGAAATGTATTTTCCTCCAACTTTTTTTGATATGATGGTGCATTTAATGATTCATCTGGTTCGAGAAATAAAGCTTTGTGGACCTGTATATCTTCGTTGGATGTATCCTTTTGAAAGGTATATGAAAATATTAAAGGGATATGTTAAAAATCCATATCGACCTGAAGCCTCCATTATTGAAAAGTATATTTCTGAGGAGGTAGCAGAGTTTTGTACGAGCTACTTGGCTACGGCGCAACACATAGGTTTGCCTCCATCTCGCCATGAACGGGTTAATAATGAGGAAAAGGGGATTCGTGGCTTGAAAGTCAAATCACTGTCAGCTGAACAGATGAAGAAGTTAGAATCATACATCTTGAATAACATAGCTGATGTTCAACCGTATATCACATTGCATATTAATGAGTTGAAACAATGTCATCCAAAGAAGAAAGAAATGTGGATTTTGAATGAGCACAACAAAACTTTTTTGCCATGGTTTAAAAAGACCTTGCTTGGTAGATCAGATGTATCAGAGACATTAAAATGGATAGTGGGTGGTCCATCTTTAAATGTGATAACATGGTCCGCTTATGACATTAATGGCTATACATTTCATATGAAAGCTTAGGACAAAAGAAGTGCAGTTCAGAATAGTGGTGTATTGGTGTTTGCAGAAGCAATGCATTTTTCGAGTGCTAAGGACAGAAACCCAATTTCGGCATCAAGTGCATATTATGGAGTGATTGAAGACATATGGGAGGCTGATTACTTTAAAATTAAAGTTCATGTTTTTAACTGTAAATGGTTTATCGGTAACAACAGTGTCAGACATGATGAATTTGGAATGACACTTGTTAATCTGAATAGATTGGAAGACACAGCTGATTCTTTTATAATGGCAACACATGCCAAACAAATTTTCTATGTAGTAGATCAATCAGATATGCAGTGGGATGTTGTTTTACAAGGGAAAAAACAATATGTTGGTGAGGATGAATTTGATGAAGATGCTGATTGATGTGAGATCCCTACTTCCATGGAAAGATTAACAGAACATAATGATGAGTATGTTGAAGACATGGTTTGTGCCATAAGGAACGATCACGACGAAGGAATTTGGGAAAACAATCCAACTGTACATTCCTAAAATTACAGGTAACACATGTTTATTTCTTGTTTACATTTAGTTTTTTCATATAATGTTAGATATTGTAAATTTTTTACTTATTAAAACATGTATCAAACCAAAATGATAAAAAAATAAAAACTGTAAAGAGGAGAAGTCCTGGGCGCACCGGATGGCCGGTGGTGAGCCAGCGGCCGGCCGGTGACACCAGGCAGTGGGCAAGTCTACTGCCTGGGTCCTCCGGCTGGCCGGTGAGCTCACACCGGCTGACCGGTGGACTCAGTGAGTCCACTTTTCAGCTTTCTTGGTCAAACTCCTTGGAAACCTTTTTCCTATCAACAAAAACACTTGAAAACAAGTTAGAACATAATAAGAGTGATTGTGATCATTAAAATCCAAGAGAGAGGGGTACAACAGACTGTGTTTACAATGTTTATCATTGATTAACATGCTTACCATACTACCAATGTTTACTATTATGTAATTTAATACACTTTTCTATTTTCTGATTAAGTAGTATTACAATATTTGAATTTGTATATTTGTGAACTAATGTTTGTTTTTTTGATTTGAAGGAAAATGACAGATCAATCAGTTGATCAGCCACATGATTCTAGAGATGAGCATATTGGTCATACATCTGGGGAGGAACATTCACATGCTCCTATTACGAAAAAGAGTCAAAGGTTGGTAAGCGTGGGTGCACACGTTTACCAAAATTATCACTTGCTCGTACGAAGAAGGAGAGGATAGTCGTGGAGTTTGATGATGATGATCTTCCTAGAGGTCCAAATGCTAAAGATTTTAAGGGTTTTGTAGCAACTCAGGCTAAGAGCAAAGTAAGCATTCTCTATGATGATTGGAGAAGTGTGGATAAGGCGATAATTTCTCAGCTGTGGGAGACCATTTTGGTAAGATCTTTTTCTATTGTTTGACTGTTCTTTAAATGTTTCTAGTATATATAATATTTTTAACCTCTTTTTTATCAGATGGCATTTGATATTCCAAACACTGGAGGAGTCAGGAAGAAATGCTTATCGTTGGCTGCTAGGAGATGGAGGGATTTTAAATCAACCCTCTCATCTGATTTCATTTACGGTCATAGGAGTCGTGAGAATCCATGTCGTATATATCCTTTTATAGATGAAGACACATGGAGACAATTTCTTGAAAGTAGAAGAAAAGAATCATTTTTGGTAAGGGCAATGTAAACTTTTATAAGCTTTCTTATATAAATGATCTTATTATTGTTTTGTTAATGATTACTTATTCTTAATTTACAGCAAACAAGGAAAGCTCATCAAGAGATCCAATCTAAAAATGTATACCCTCATAGTTTATATCGGGGAGGGTATGCATTATTGGAAGAACAAATGATGGCAGAAAAATTTCAACAACTAAGAGCTGAGTCTTCAAGCTCTGGAGAGGTGGCCCCTCCATCCCCTCCATCTAGACATGAGAAATGGAAAAGATCTCGGAAGGGCAAAAAAGGACAATATCTTTCGGAAGAATCGAGACTCGTAGTTGAGAGGATTGTAAGATATCTATTTTATTTATTTAAGTTTACTATTTTCGTCATATATTTCCAGTCATTATAGAAATGTTCAATTAATTATTACAGGACTCTCTTGAGGAGCAGAGTTCACAGGGGACATTTACACCATCTGGGAGGGAAGATATTTTATCTGTGGCATTGGGAAAGCCCGAACATCCTGGCCGTGTAAGAGGATATCCGGCAGGTGTATCGGTAAGAAAAGTGTTGCCACGTTCCTCAACTTCTAACGTTGAGGGAGTTTATAAAAAAAAATAGAATCCTTGGAGGCTGAAGTCCATAATATTAATGCGACAATGGAGGACAAGATTAGAGCATCGGTGCAGTTTATGTTTGCAGACTTGCAAAGACAATTTCAGGGTGCAGCTCCCACTCCACCTCTCCCAGTAGCTCCCACTCCCCCACCTCAGCCTGCGGACCCCATTTTTGATCCTCCTCCTCCGCCGCAGCTACCTACTTATTGTGAGTTGTATGTTGATGATCCTCAACATCATATAGTTGCATATGGGATGGTATATTGTATAGGAGATACAGTTCATCATCAACAGTTAGAGGTAGAGAATCAGAGGGTCACTGTACAGGATATTATAGATAGATCAGCTCGGATACCATTACCTATAGATGTGGTGACGACAGTTGGACATAGTATCGGCCATTTTTTACTTTGGCCATCCAGACTTCTTCGACTCATTACCATAGAGGTATGGATGTTATATCTTTTATTTTATATTTTTATTAATGTTTTATCATTTGAAAACTAATATATTTTTCAATTTATTTATACAGGAATACTTCAAAGGTAAAGAAATATTGTATAGACAACAACAAAGACAGATAGCTATGACATCAGATGCAGATACTAGCAGTCTTGACAAATTTTCAAGATATTCAAATTTGTTGGCGGATCATTATGACTTTACAATGGAAGCTCATGTCTGTGGACGTGAACTAAGTGTGGGGATTATGAAAACTGATATCATGGAGTTTGTCACTGGAGATAAGTTGGGCATCAACGTGGTGCAAATTTTTATCATGTAAGTCTTAACACCTTTTCCTTGCGTTATATTTATTAAAAATGTATACTTATGTCTGATTTGTATTAGGTATCTGTATAAAATTTGTGAGAGGAATGAGCTGACAGATGTATATGGATTCGTGGACCCACAATTGATTTCCCCTGAAGCATGTGTATTGGATGAGGAACAAAGAATGATTTATATTGCTGATAGATTTGAAAAGAATGTAATCACACAGTGTTGGATGATGCCTTTTTGTGAGAGGTATGAAACACATCCCTCTCAAAGAGTTAATTATATTTTAACATAAAAAACCACTAATGTTAAATTTCCTTTTATCAGGGATCATTGGATGTTAGGGGTTTTTTGCCCTATGGAGAAAGCACTTTATTGGATATGCTCTCTCCATGATGATGTGCGAGAAAGTTTTAAGAATATATTGGAAACGTAAGTTTCAATTTCACAATAGTTTTATATATTATAATGAATTTTAAATTTACCCCATTCGTATTATTTTCTAACAGGGCATGGGTCCACTTTCGAAAAAGCGCAAAGAAAAGGAATTTCAAGATCAAATATGTACATGCGAAGGTAAATATCCATTTATAATTTTTACATTTTGATTTATTACATAAAAATAATATATTGAATTTACACTCATTCAAACAGAAATGTCATGAGCAACAAGGCATCATCGAATGCGGATATTACATGTTAAGATTTATGTATGAAATAATAACAACTGGGACAGTTCTGAGTTTTGACCTGGTAAGATTTCCTCTTTCTCATAATATTTCAATTTGATTTATTCATTATACACGTTGACTAATATCCTTTTCCATTGTAGCTTTTTGATGACCCTCAACCCTTTACTACTGAAGATATCAAACACTTACAAGTGGAGTGGTCAAATTATTTTACAGGTTTGATTGACTTTTAGTTGTTTGTAATGTAAAATGTAATTTTGAATATTGTCAATGTAATTGTGTATTTCGTAGTCGTTTAGGTTGGATTTAGTTTTTTTGAAGTTGACAGTGTAAGTTTTGAATGTTATATAAGTGAATGTTTAATTATTCTCTACTTCTTGTTTTGGTCTACTGTTGATGGTTTTTCTGGTCTGGATTTTGGTATGGGGGGAGAGGTTCCAAGGGGGTGGGTGGGTGTTTGGGGGGTGTCCAAGGTGTGTTTGGGGTTGTCCTAGGGGTCGGGGGGGTGTAAATGAGGGTGGGGGTGTCCAAGGGGTGGGGGGTGTCCAAGGGATATGGGAGGGGTGTCCAAGGTGTGTTTGGGGCTGTCCAAGGGGTCGGTTGGGTGTAAATGATGGTGGGGGGGGGGGGCTGTCCAAGGGGTGGGGGGTGTCCAAGTGGTGGGGGGGGGGGGGTGTCCAAGGGATATAGGAGGGGTGTCCAAGGGGTGTTTGGGGCTGTCCAAGGGGATGGGGGGGTTTCCAAGGGGTCGGGGGGGGGGGGGGGGGTTTCCAAGGGGTCGGGGGGGGGGGGTGTCCAGGGGGTGGGGGGCTGTCCAAGGGGCAGGGGGTGTCCAAGGGGTGGGGGGTGTCCAAGGGATATGGTAGGGGTGTCCAAGGGGTGTTTGGGGCTGTCCTAGTGTTCGGGGGGTGTAAATGAGGGTGGGGGGCTGCCGAAGGGGTGGGGGGGGGGGTGTCCAAGGGGTGGGGGTGTCCAAGGGATATGGGAGTGGTGTACAAGGTGTCTGGGAGTTCTGTCCAAGGGGCCGGTTGGGTGTAAATGAGGGTGGGGGGCTGTCCAAGGGGTGGGGGGTGTCCAAGGGGTGGGGGGTGTCCAAGGGATATGGGAGGGGTGTCCAAGGGGTGTTTGGGGCTGTCCAAGGGCTCGGGGGGGGGGGGGGGGTGGGGGTGTCCAGGGGTCGGGGGGGTGTCCAAGGGGTCTGGGAGGGCTGTCAAGGTGTGGGGGGGGGGGGGGGTGTCCAATGGGTGTTTGAGGCTGTACTAGGGGTCTTGGGGGTGTAAATGAGGGTGGGGGGCTGTCCAAGGGGTGGGGGGTGTCCAAGGGGTGGGGGTGTCCAAGGGATATGGGAGGGGTGTCCAATGGGAGTTTGAGGCTGTAAATGAGGGTGGGGGGGCTGTCCAAGGGGTGGGGGGTGTCCAAGGGTTGTGGTGGGGCTCCAATGTGGTGGGGGAGGGCTGGCCAGGTTGTTAGGTGGGTATAGATGAGGGTGGGGTTCAGTTGGGGTTTGGGGGAGGGCTGGCATGGTTATTTTTGTTGTTTGGTTTCTGGTTGCTTTTTGGTGAGAGCAGTGCAATTATTTTTTAAAAAAAATATCACTTTCACGTCGGTTATTTTATAACCGACGTGGTAAATAAATCGGTAGGAGTTTATCACATCGGTTTTTTCGAGAACCGACGTGATAAACCGTTCCCGGGCCTTTTATCACGTCGGTTCTTAATATAACCGACGTGCTAAAAGGCCTGGGAATCGATTTACCACGTCGGTTATTGGATAACCGACGTTCTAAAATGTTTCCCAGGCCTTTTTATCACGTCGGTTATTTAAGAAACCGACGTGATAATAGGCCCGGGGAAGGTTTAATCACGTCGGTTCTTGAAAAAACCGACGTGATAAACGATATCCCAGGCGTTTTATCACGTCGGTTTAGAAATAACCGACATTATAAACACCGTGATGTTAGGGATGTTACGTCGGGTTTTAAATAACCGACGTAAAAAACGTTATTTATAACGTCGCCCGTATTAACGTCGCCTAAAAACCGACGTAAATAATGAAAAATAACCGACGTAAAAAATGTTTTCTGCACTAGTGCCTTCTCAATTTTCATCAATGATAGAGTCATTGGGTCCTTTCTACTTAGAGCATCTGCCACCTTGTTCGCTTTCCCAGGGTGGTAATGGATTGGGAAGTCATAGTCTTTGATCAGTTCTAATCATCTTCCTTGGCACATGTTGAACTCTTTTGAGTGAATATATACTTGAGGCATTTGTGGTACATATATATTTCACATTTATACCCAAATAGATAATGCCACCAAATTTTTAAACCAAAGATCACCGTAACCAACTCTAGATCATGTGTTGGATAATTCTTCTCATGAACATTCAATTTCTTTGTATCATATGAAATGACTTAGTCATTTTTCATCAACACATAGCCCAAGACCTTCTTTGAAGCTGTAAAGACCCGTAAATTTCAAGGAAATTTTTTTTTCTTAATTTTCATTGGAATTTTACAAGAATGCAGCTTCTAACGGCACCTGATTCCGTGGCTCGGTGTGCCCGAAATCATTTTTCGAAGATTGGCATGGGTACGTTCAGTGAATGAACGAGTGGGTTTTTCTAACTTTTGAACTGGTGCTCGGAATCGAATTCCGAGGGCACCGATGGAATTGCAGCGCTGATATTTTCTTAGAAACACCTCTTCCGGAGTTGCGTTTGCTCGGTTGTGGTTTTTAAATTCTGGGTTTTAAGTTAATAAATAAAATAAAGTTGTGCGACAATTTTATTTTTATTTCATTTAAAGCCTCTTAAAGACCACCTCAAGCTGTTTAAGCTGAGTTGATGCGGATAGGGTGCTATCCAAAAATATCCTACCCTCTTGGTAGGATATTTGTGAGGTGGGGCCCGCACGAGCCCCACCGTTTCTTTTCCCCTAAGTAACGCACCCGCGAAAACACGTTTTTATGAAAGTCAACTGATGCATTTTCTTAAATTCTTAACGCACCAATTAATTGGACGGTTTTATTCGTTGAATTAATTCTATGAATTAATGGGTCGTTACTTATCTTTTTTTCGTTTGTTGTAATGTTAATAAAATAAGACCAACGCTTTTTCTCTTTAAGTGTTGTTCGTTGAGAGGATTTGACAAACCTCAAGTTCTTCATCCTTCTTCGCGAAAAACACGAAGAACACGAAGAACGTCGGCCTTCGACGAAGGGCGACGAAGAACGCCGAGCCCTCGGAGATCGACGACACGACGCCAAGTACCGCGACGTCGACGGTTCTTCTTCCGCGAAGTTCTTCCACGACAATCCATCCTCGTGACAACCTTCGATCGAAAACGACAAGGTAGGGGGTTGCGCTTCTTTTAAATCTCTTTGTGGCTTATAACAACATCACATATTTAATTATTATTAATTAAATCTGTTATTTCTTGATTCTCGGAGATCGTCGATGCGACGCCCTTCTGCGACGACGCCACACCCTTCTGCGACGCGACACTCCACTTGTTCCGCGACGGTCAATTCCGCGAAGAATGCGCGTTCAACTACTTGACGAGGTAGGGGTTTTATTGGGAAGGATTTTACTCCGTGGATGTTTCCGTTCAAAACAAAGAACCCGATTTCATAAGAACAATTTTAATTTATTAAAATTGTTTTTGATATTTTCTCTATGTGTTGATAATTTCTTCCCGATTGTTATCGCCTAACGCGGAGGGTGTGGGCCAAACGAACATGGCCCGACAACCCTCCACAGTTATTCGTTGTTGTGCGGATTTGGCGGGTGACGACAAAACGTGCCGCAAAGATGATTTTATGTTTCCGCAGTGAAGAACGGGACCCGGGAGGAGCAGCGGCGCAGACGGGAACTGAATCGGATCACCGGAGCGACTCCGGTGGCCCGCGGAAGCCACCGGCGGGGCGGGGCACTGGCGTGGCGGCGCCCCGACGCGCCGCCGGAAGGAGCCGCCACAGCTGAAGCTGCGGCGGCGGAAGCGGACCCGTGGCCGCGCGGGTCCAGCACACACAGGAGGCGGCTTTGCCACGTCCGTTGACCAGGGCGGCCCCCCGCGGGGGCCGCGGTGTTGTCACGCGGGGGCAACACACCCCCCGCGTTGCCCAGCCGCGCGGCCGAGCCGAGCCGGGCCGGCCGGCCGGGCCGGGCCGTGCCCTGGCCGGACCGGACCGGATCCGGCTGGGTCGGACCCAGGTCAGGTCGACCCGGTTCGGGTCGACCCGGTTCGGCCGACCTAGGGGGGGTCGGGCTGGGTCGGCCCGGGCCCAGACCCCCGTCTCCGGACGTTTTCGGTATTTCACTCATAACATGAGATACGCGCCTACGAACGACGCACCGTCAGCGGAGATGCGATCCTTGGATCGAGACGCTCGTTTCGGTATATCGCACTCAAGGTTTCGGGATACTTTGAGTTTGGCTGGGTTGGTTCGTACATGAAACCAACCGGGCCCTCGGAGCGGAAACACTCATATCTTGCCGTCGACTTTGTTGTTTTCCTCTAAGTGAGATGGATCTTTTGGCATACTCTGCCCGAGGTTTGGACGCAGGTGGAGTACGGTCGGGTTGGTTTTGCCTTAAAAACCAACCGGGCCCCTGGGACGAAAAAGCCAATAACTCTCGGACCGGGCGTCCGATTGACGCGCCGTCTGCGACGTTGAGTTCCTGTTGACGATATGGAACTTTTTGATACATCAACTCTGGAACTTGTTTCAGTTGATGTATCAGCCTCTTGGCTCGTGGAGCGGACCCTCCCGAATGAGCTTGATGTGTGTGGGAACCCTAGTGCTGGCTACGACTTCGACGACGACGACTGTGCAGAGATCCTCAGTAGACTGCGATGATGAAGAGTGCTGGTATTGTATCCTATGTGGGTCCCAGATTAGATGATTCAGTGCTAGTCTTGTATCCTATGTGGGTCCCAACATAGATGAATCAATGAAGAGTGCTGGTCTTGTATCCTATGTGGGTCCCAGCTTAGATGATTCAGTGCTGGTCTTGTATCCTATGTGGGTCCCAGCATAGATGAATCAATGAAGAGTGCTGGTCTCGTATCCTATGTGGGTCCCAACTATGCTGGTCTTATATCATATGTGGGTCCCAGCCGTGCTGGTCTTGTATCCTATGTGGGTCCCAGCTTAGATGATTCAGTGCTGGTCTTGTATCCTATGTGGGTCCCAGCATAGATGAATCAATGAAGAGTGCTGGTCTCATATCCTATGTGGGTCCTAGCTGTGCTGGTCTTGTATCCTATGTGGGTCCCAGCTGTGTTGGTCTTGTATCCTATGTGGGTCCCAGCTTAGATGATTCAGTGAAGACAGCTGGTCTTGCATCCTCAGTGGGTCCTAGCTTAGATGATTCAGTATCTTTATCTGATCATCCCTTTCACCTTTTCGACGAAGTATACCTGTGTGAGCTGAATCCTGTTTACTCTCCATTGTGTATTGTGTTGAACTATCCTGTGTGGATTTACTTTTTACTCTCCTTTTTGGATTGTGTTGAACTATCCTGGGTGGATTTACTGTTTACTTTCCTTTGTGGATTGTGTTGAGCTATCCTATGTGGATTACTTTTTCTCCTCTTCGTGGATTGTATTGTGCTATTCTGTGTGAGTATACGTTTTGCCTTCCTGTGTGGATTGGGTTGTGCTTGGGCTCAGATGTTGGAGCCGAACGGGAATTGATGACTTAGGTATATGTATGGGCATATACCTATGTAGTGTCGGTTGTTACTTCGTGATTGTATCTTTCCTTTGTGGTTTATCCATTCTGGATTTCGGGAGACCTTCAGGGGTCTCGGGGTCCCTAATGAGTAGCTTATACTCACCCCTACATGGGCTATGCCCGCACTTCGTTGTGTTGGTTGCAGACGACAGACATCGCTGATCGTGGTGGAGGCTTGCGGAGCAGGACGGTACCTGGAGGTGGACCACTGGGCGGGATGTACTCGGAGCGGACGGCTGGACCGAGGAGTTGTGGAGGCTTTCTGTGCTCTCCCTCCAGGTGGGACTTCCAGAGGACGGCTCGACGTTGCGGCTTTTCTTTTCAGTTGTTGTTTTCCACTTTCAGTTGTACATTACAGTTGGGCTTGTATTTCTGGCCCCTTTTTCTTTCAGCACAGCTTGTTACAGTTTTTACTTAGTGTTTACTCTTTCTGCTTCCTTACTCTGTGATGGTTGTTTACATTACAAAGGCAATGCCTTCCCTATTTATCGGGATTTACGGCTTGGTGCTAGTCGCAAGCCCCTGACCTATGGAAGGCGGGCTTGGGGTAGTCCCGACACGGGCCCCGAGGACAGGTCGTGACAAATTGGTATCAGAGGAGTTCGGTTCTACCACAGACTCTGATCTTTCTTCTATGTGAAGCAATAGTTTTCAGCGTATTGGGTGTGGTTATCAGTCTAGGGAGTCCAGTGTTGGTGCGGCGGCCGACGTATCCATACACCAGGACCCTGACTTCTCATTTACGACTTAATGCACGAAAACATTAATTGCATGTGTGTTCATGTTTTCTTTGTGATTACTTGTGTCAGCTCACTAGTTATACAGTTCTAACCGTGGCGCACCTGTTTCTTTTCACGATGGCCCCACGACGGCAGCCAGCTGGGGTTCCGAGAGTGGCGTGTGATGACATCCCACTGAGCGATGAGGCCTCGGTGCAGGGCTCCTTGTCAGCAGAGGCTCTGGTGGTACCTTTACCCGCCGAGCCACCGATGCTACCATCCCCAGCCGCTGACGATGCACGTCACCTTAGTGCACTGCATGAGTTCCAGCGCCAGCGACCGCCCAGGTTCTGCGGGGAGACGGACCCTCAGGCCGCCAAGGACTGGCTGGAGGCAGTTGTACGGGGTTTCAGATTAGTGAGGACACCATCAAACCTCAGGGTGATCCTCGCAGCAAGCCTCCTGCACGCGACAGTAGGCGGATGGTGGAGTTTGATGCTCCAGGTGCATGACGAGACATCTCTCCTCTGGACGGACTTTTAGAGCATCTTCTGCTCTAAGTTCGTCCCAGCCACCCTCCGTGCGGTGTGCATCCAAGAGCTGCTACAGCTACGGAAGGGTAGCATGACAGTGGCCCAGTACTCGGTGAGATTTACTGATCTCTCGCGCTACTCCACAGATATGGTACAGGACCCGTTCTTCCAGGCCCGAAGCTTCGAGCAGGGACTGAGGCACAAGATCAGGTCTTCGATGATCTCCCTCAACATTCCGGCACAGGCAGAGGTGTTGGAGAGAGCCCTTCTAGTGGAGAGTTTTCTCGCCGAGTAGGCTCCAGTGACAGGGCCCTCCGAATTATGGCCCATAGCAGGGTATTCCGCAGCTAGCAGTAGATAGGTGACACAGAGGTCCAAACGGGCCAGACCATCAGTTGGGCAGTCTCAGGATGAAGATTCGGTTGTGCGGGGAACCCAAAGGAGAGCCAGCTACACGAGGGGAAAGCATTGCTACGCATGCAGCGGGCGAGGTCACATGGCTCGAGACTGCCCGAATCGTCTTACAGATGAGCAGCAGGTGGTAGAGGGACCTCCCGGACAGAGGTTCAGCCACGGTGGTCCGCAGGGTGCAGGCGGACGAGACAGAGGAGCTGGCCGAGTAGCAGATGGTGGGAGACACTTCGAGTTGTTGCCACCACCACCACCAGGAGGTCCACCCCGACCGCAGGGAGTTGGTGGACATGCGAGACCTCAGCTTCAGGCAGCTGAGGCCTTCGATCATGGAGCTCTGAGAGCAGATGGACAGGAGCGGAACTAGTGGATACGTCCTTTGTACTTCTAGTTCCTTGTTGTTGTTGTGTGGTGTCTTTGTATTATGAGCTACAATAGTAAAAGACGCTTACCTTTGTGATGTTTTCATTCCTATCCTCTTTTGTATTTTTACTAAGAGGTTCCAGTTTAGACTGTTGACTTGACCCTCACTTGTGAGACATCTTCTGGAGGAGACCCAGTTACCACACACTGATGCCGACAGTGTGACTCCACCCTTGGAGGCAAGAGTAACAGTTGGATCTCTTGGTAGTAGTGTCGAGGCCTTACGACGTCATATTTGGTGTGGGTTAGTAACATCCATGTCGGTATTGACTGTATTAGGCAAAGGAAGTGGTTCATCCAGGGGATAAGACCAGATTTCTCTTATCGGCAAAGAAGAAATCTTAGCAGTTCTTGTGGGATCGGAGATGGTCCAGGTCATACAGGAGCGGATGAGTATAGCTCAGAGCCGACAGAAGTCCTATGCTGACAGGAGGCGGAGGCCACTTGAGTTCGATGATAGAGACCACGTCTTCATGCGGGTCTCACCTCGACGTGGATTACGGAGGTTTGGCCAAAGTGGAGAGTTGTCTCCACGCTTCATCGGACCCTTCCAGGTCTTCAGAAGGATTGGCAAGGTGGATTATCGCCTGGCTCTACCACCACAGTTACGCCCGGTGCACGACGTCTTCCACGTATCTCAGCAGAGGAGATACGTGCACGACCCGACGCAAATCTTTGACCATAGAGAGCTGGTCTTTGATGATGGGGAAACTTTTGCGGAGGTCCCAGTGGAGATCGAGGATCGATAGGAGCGAGTCCTACGTGGACGATTGATTCCTTCAGTGCGCTTCATATGGCAGCTCAGGAACCTCCAGGAGAGCACTTGGGAGCGGGAGGCTCGGATGCGTGCTCAGTACCGCCTTTGTATCCCTAAGTTTGTGGTGAAGCTTTACGAGGACGTAAAGCCCTGTGGTGGGAGTAATGTAAAGACCCGTAAATTTCAAGGGAATTTTTTTTTCTTAATTTTCTTTGGAATTTTACAAGAACACAGTTTTTGACGGCACCTGATTCCGAGGCCCGGTGTGCCCGGAATCATTTTCCAAAGTTTGGCTTGGGTACGTTCAGTGAACGAACGAGCGGGTTTTTCTAACTTTTGAACCAGTGCTCGGAATCGAATTCCGAGGGCACCGATTGAATCGCAGTGCCGATATTTTCTTAGAAACACCTCTTCCGGAGTTGCGTTTACTCGGTTGTGGATTTTAATTTTTGGGTTTTAAGTTAAGAAATAAAATAAAGTGGTGCGACATTTTTATTTTTATTTCACTTAAAGCCTATTAAAGACCACATCAAGCTGTTTAAGCTGAGTTGATGCGGATAGGGTGCTATCCAAAAATATCCTACCCTCTTGGTAGGATATTTGTGAGGTGGGCCCGCACGAGCCCCACCGTTTCTTTTCCCCTAAGTAACGCACCCGCGAAAACCCGTTTTTATGAAAGTCAACTGACGCGTTTTCTTAAATTCTTAACTCACCATTTAATTGGGCAGTTTTATTTGTTGAATTAATTTTATGAATTAATGGGTCGTTACTTATCTCTATTTCGTTTGTTGGCATGTTAATAAAATAAGACCAATGCTTTTTCTCCTTAAGTGTTGTTCATTGAGAGGATTTGACAAACCTCATGTTCTTCATCCTTCTTCGCGAAGAACGCGAAGAACGCGAAGAACGTCGGCCTTCGACGAAGGGTGATGAAGAACGCCAAGACCTCGGAGATCGACGACGCGACGCCATGTACCGCGACACCGACGGTTCTTCTTCCGTGACGTTCTTCCGCGACAATCCAACCCTGCGACAACCTTCGACCGACAACGACAAGGTAGGGGGTTTCGCTTCTTTTAAATCTCTTTCTGGGTTATAACAACATCACTGATTTAATTATTATTAAATAAATCTTTTATTTCTTGATCCTCAAAGATCGTCGACGCGACGCCCTTCCATGACGACGCGACGCCCTTCTGCGACGCGACGCTCCACTTGTTCCGCGACGGTCAATTCCGCGAAGAACGCACGTGCGACGACTTGACGAGGTAGGGGTTTTATTGGGAATGATTTTACTCCGTGGATGTTTCCGTTCAAAACAAAGAACCCGGTTTCATAAGAACAATTTTAATTTATTAAAATTGTTTTTGATATGTTCTCTATGTGTAGATAATTTCTTCCCTATTGTTATCGCCTAACGCGGAGGGTGCAGGCCAAACGAACACGGCCCGACAACCCTCCGTAGTTCTTCGTTGTTGTGCGGATTTGGAGGGTGACGACAAAACGTTCCGTAAAGGCGATTTGATGTTTCCGTAGTGAATAACGGGACCCGGGAGGAGCATCGGCGCAGACGAGAACGGAATCGGACTACCAGAGCGACTCCGGGGGCCCGCGGAAGCCACCGGCGGCGCGGGTCGCAGGCGCGGCGGCGGCGGCGGCCGCACGGGTCCGGCGCACACAGGACGCGGCTTTTCCGCGTCCGTTGACCAGGGCGGCCCCCCGCGGGGGCCGCGGTGTTGTCACGCGGGGGCAGCACGCCCCCCGCGTTGCTCGGCAGCTCGGCCGAGCCGAGCCGGGCCGGCCGGCCGTGCCCTGGCCAGGCCGGGCCGGATCCGGCCGGGTCGGACCCAGGTCGGGTCGGCCCGGTTCGGCCGACACGGGGGGGGGGGGGGGGGGGGTCGGGCCGGGTCGGGCCGGGTCGGCCCAGGCCCAGACCCCCATCTCCGGACGTTTTCGGTATTTCGCTCATAACATGAGCTACGGGCCTCCGAACGACGCGCCGTCAGCGGCGATGCGATCCTTGGATCGAGACGGTCGTTTCGGTATATCACACTCAGGGTTTTGGGATACTTTGAGTTCGTCCAGGTTGGATCGTAGACGAAACCAACCGGGCCCTCGGAGCGGAAACACTCATATCTTGAGCTTCAGACATCCGATCGACGTGCCGTCAACTTTGTTGTTTTCCTCTAAGTTAGACGGATCTTTTGGCATACTCCGCCCGAGGTTTGGATGCAGGTGGAGTACGGTCGGGTTGGTTTTGCCTTAAAAACCAACCGGGCCCCTGGGACGAAAAAACCAATAACTCTGAGACCGGGCATCTGATTGATGTGTTGTCTGCGACGTTGAGTTCCTGTTGACGATACGGAACTTTTGGATACATAAAATCTGGACCTTGTGTCAGTTGATGTATCATCCTCTCAGCTCGTGGAGCGGACCCTCCCGAACGAGCTTGATGTGTGCGGGAACCCTAGTGCTGGCTGCGACTTCGACGACGACTGTGCAGAGATCCTCAATGGACTGCGATGATGAAGAGTGCTGGTCTTGTATCCTATTTGGGTCCTAGCATAGATGATTCAATGAAGAGTGCTGGTCTTGTATCCTATGTGGGTCCCAGCTGTGATGGTCTTGTATCCTATGTGGGTCCCATCTTAGATGATTCAGTGCCGGTCTTGTATCCTATTTCGGTCCCAGCATAGATGAATCAATGAAGAGTGCTGGTCTCGTATCCTATGTGGGTCCCAACTATGCTGGTCTTGTATCCTATGTGGGTCCCAGCAGTACTGGTCTTGTATCCTATGTGGGTCCTAGCTTAGATGATTCAGTGCTGGTCTTGTATCCTATGTGGGTCCTAGCATAGATGAATCAATGAAGAGTGCTGGTCTTGTATCCTATTTGGGTCCCAGATGTGATGGTCTTGTATCCTATGTGTGTCCCAGCTGTGCTGGTCTTGTATCCTATGTGGGTCTCAGCTTAGATGATTCAGTGAAGACAGCTGGTCTTGCATCCTCAGTGGGTCCCAGCTTAGATGATTCAGTATCTTTATCTGATCATCCCTTTCACCTTTTCGACGAAGTATACCTGTGTGAGTCGAATCATGTTTACTCTCCTTTGTGGATTGTGTTGAACTAACCTGTGTGGATTGTGTTGAACTATCCTGGGTGGATTTACTGTTTACTTTCCTTTGTGGATTGTGTTGAGCTATCCTATGTGGATTACTTTTTCTCTCCTTCGTGGATTGTGTTGTGCTATTTTGTGTGAGTATTCATTTTGCTTTCCTGTGTGGATTGGGTTGTGCTTGGGCTCGGATGTTGGAGCCGAATGGGAATTGATGACTTAGGTATATGTATGGGCATATACCTAAGCAGTTTCAGTCGTTACATCATGATTGTATCATTACTTTGTGGTTTATCCTTTTTGGATTTCGGGAGACCTTCGGGGGTCTCGGGGTCCCTACTGATTAGCTTCTACACACCCCTGCATGGGTTATTCCCGCACTTCATTGTGTTGGTTGCAGACGACGGACATCGCTGATCGTGGTGGAGGCTTGTGGAGCAGGACAGTACCTGGAGGTGGACCACTGGGCGGGACATACTCTGAGCGGACAGCTGGACCGAGGAGCTGTGGAGGCTATCTGTGCTTGCCCTCCAGGTGGGACTTCCAGAGGAAAGCTCGACACTGCGACTTTTCTTTTCAGTTTCTTTTTTCCCCTTTCAGTTGTACTTTACAGTTGGGCTTGTATTTCTGGCCCCTTTTTCTTTCAACACAACTTGTTACAGTTTTTACTTAGTGTTTACTCTTTCCGCTTTCTTACTCTGTGATGGTTGTTTACTTTACAAAGGCAATGCCTTCCCTGTTTGTCAGGATTTACGCCTTGGTGCTAGTCGCCAACCCCTGGCCTATGGAAGGCGGGCTTGGGGTAGTCACGACACGGGCCCCGAGGATGGGTCGTGACAGAAGCAACACTGAATACCACAAAAAGTTCTCCACATCTAGGTAATGTGAACATGAGCATTGTGATAAGCCTCCATTTCAACTCCTAGAATCTTTCTTTTCATTCATCAATCCAAGAAAATGTTACTCCCTTCTGAGTTAGATTGGTAATGGGGTTGGAAAATTGTGAGAAATTACTCACAAATCGTCGATAATATCCACATAACCCCAAGAAGCTACGGATATCCGTTACCGATGTTGGATGCAACCATCCCTCGATTGCAGCTTTCTTAGAGGGATCTACAGATATCCCATTGCTTATGATGATATGGCCTAAGAATAAGACCTCCTTCAACGAGAACTCACACTTTCTATACATCACATAGATCTTCTCCTTTCGCATGGTCTCTAGTACAACTCTTAGATGTTCCTCATAATTCTCATTGGTTTTGGAGTATATGAGAATATCATCTATAAATACTACCACAAATTTGTCACAGTAATCTCTAAAGACTCTATTCATTAATCCCATGATGATTTTTGGAGAATTAGTTAGTATGAAAGGCATTACTATGAATTCATAGTGCCGATATCTTGTACAAAAAGCAGTCTTGGGGATATCTTCATTCTTCACCCTTACATGATAATATCCCGACTACAAATCTACCTTGGAGAAGTATTGTGATCCACAAAGCGGATCAAAAAAGTCATCAATTTGTGGGAGATGATACTTGTTATTTATTTTGATTTCCCTAAGCTCACGATAATTGATGCAAAGGCGCATTGACCGATCCTTCTTCATGACGAAGGGGACTGGTGCACCCCATGGTGAAGCACCTGGGCGTATAAACCCTTTATCCAGATTCTTCTGTAGTTGTTTCTTAATCTCCTCATGCTCTACAATAAAAATTCTATATATATTCTTGGATATTGTAAATTCCCCTAGTATATGATCTATTAAGAATTCTACATATCTTCTAGGAGGAAGACCAGGAAATTCCTTGGGAAACACTTCAGCGAATTCCCTCACAATAGGCATGTCTTCAAGGATGGGTTCCTCTTTAGACACAATCATCTAAGCCTGATACGTGTTCTCGTAGTGTAGTAATATCCACGCTTGAGATGATGGAGCTAAAGAAGATTCATCTTTCTCCTTGAAGTTTTATAGAATTAAGGGTCGATTCTCTACATGGAGAGTGATTTACCTCTCACTGCAATTTATGTTGGCTCTATATAAGGAAAGACAATCCATACCAAGATTTTAATCAAATTCCACTAGAAAGAGTACCATGAAGTTCCCTGGGAAGTTCAATCAACCTATTAAGATAGGGGAGGAGTTATATTCATGGTACACAATGATTTCCCCCTTTTTTGTAATCACCAACATCTTTACTTCCATGATTTTTGGTGGTGTTGGGGTAGTTCTACTAAACATTAGGGATATAAAAGAATGTGTAGAACCTAAATCAATTTTTTTTATATTCTTTAATGAATAAATAGCGTACATGTCACCACTTCATTGTTAGGGATCACTTCAGCTGTAGGGATGGAAAAAGCTCACCCTTGCTACCTTGGAGGTTGTTGGTTGCCTCCGAAAACCCTTGGCATAGGGAACTGATTTGCATGTTGCCCTGGTTATTTATAGTTGAATCAATGAACAACCCATTGAGTGTCAAATAAAGCATTACTTTTCTCTATTGTAGCCACAAGTTTTTATTGTCCACAGTTAATGGCTAGTTTCCCTTCTCTTTCACACCTAAAGCATTTCCTCCTCCCCTTTAAGAAATTTCTAGCGTGCTTGTTTCCGCACATTTGGAATGTGGGGGTACTGGATTTTCATAACATCGTTGGATCTATCCATCAGATCACTAGAATTCAATTCCACCTTATGATTCTTATCCCCATGATACCATTGAGGTTCACCGGTCTCCATTTCAACCTTGAGCACACATATGGAAATTTCCTTATAGTTGTCGAAGTTGTGGATCGCTTGGGCTTTCCACAGTCTGGGTTTCATCCCATAAAAGAAGTGGTCAAACTTGAATTTGGGGGTAACACCAAAGCTGGAAGCATATTGTGGAAGCATTGTAAATTTTTCCTCATACGCTTTGATAGATTCATCATCTTTTTTTTGTGAGGGAAATGAAGTACCTTTCCATCTTAAGCTGGAGGGTGCGTGGAAAATATTTAGCAAAAAACATCTTCTGGAAATCCTTCTATTCCAACACCTCAACCTCCTCCTCAGGCTTCATTTTTTTATCAATGTCCACCATTGATCGACTTCACCCTCCATATGATAAGCAGCCAGAATAACCTTCTCTTTTTCAGAACATTGAAGGATGGAGAACACCTTTTCAATGGATTTTATTCGTTGTTTGATGATTGAGGGATCAGATGATCCATTATAAATACGAGGCATTTGCCTCATGAATCACTCGATAGTGACTTGTTCTTTCATAGGGCGGGGGGGGGGGGGGGTGAATTTTCCTCTTGACCCATGTTTCTATTCAATTCTTAGTTAAATAAGAGAGTATCATGACAATGTTTGCGATTCCCGCTCCCCTCGAATTGGGCATCTCATTAGAACATTCATCAAATTGGTCTTCACATCAGTGGTTAGCCCAAGTTCTCATATTACCTTCCATTGGATGGAATAAAAGGAAAGTTAGGGGTAACACATGAAGGGTAATCCAAAAATATATGACATACACATATTTTTTATTTCCTTAACTTATGAATCTATATGATTCAGTCTTTGTTATCCATGATCTACTTTATAAAATATATTATTAGGTGAATTTTTATTATTACATTAATAATGGTTCATACTAAACTTGTGAATTTACCAATTCATATCTCCCAGGAGTGTCATAACCAAGAGTGCAGCAAGGCCTATAGTCGTGTATCTGGATACCCAAGGTCAAACCCGAAACTCTATGTCGGGGTTTTCACCCCTAGGTACATCTGTTCCAGAGCTGCCTCTACCTGTTCATATCTAGACAGGGATGCATTTTCTTGATAAACCACTTACTAAATACTCACCATTATGTAGGGATTTTTTTTATTATACTTAGTATTATCCCTATGGATTTAACTAGGGTTTTCTAATCCTAATCCCAAAAAATAACTACACCTCCATCTGAAACCAACTATAACAACCCTACTCATTATTACACACTTAAACATGATTTTTTATTTATTATATTCACTTAATACAACATGGAAGATCTAGAGTTCTAGTGTCTTTAGGGATTAGGATCATTACATAAGAACATAAAACAATAAATACAAAATCTTTATTAAAAACTTCCTTTACATGACCACTACATTCCCTCGTACTTTGAATTGCATATGATAACCCGAGGACATGCATAAGAAAAGGGTGAGGTATAAATCCTAGTAAGGGAATAAACATGAAATAACATGATGAATAAAATACTTTTTAGAAAATAGGAATATCAATATATTACAAGAGAAACATATACATAAAGGCTTGATAAATGAAGAAAATCATAACATGGAAATGTGGCAACAACACTTAACATGGAAGTAGTATGAGCCAAGGCTCATTGCACATGGAGCCTGAGTAAACCCTCATTGCACATGATGAACGAGTAAACAAAAATTCCACTTGAATTAGAATGAGTCAACAATAATTTCACATGTCGCATCATGATACTATACTTTACCCAATGCATTGGAGCGCTATTAGGGAACACCCTTCTTAAACATTTCATTTAATGCAAAACTGTGCCACATGGATCATAAAAAATGGATTCCTTAAACATAGTAATTTATTCCATGATAAAGGAATGGAGAATTAATACTTGAATCACTATAATCCATAATTAAATTTGCATAAAGTTTAATACCATTGATAGATAAACTGGTATGGTATTCACTACACAATGACTTCGGCTTGGAAAATCACGGTGCTATTTCAGCAGCCTAACGACGTGACATAAGAATTCATAAAAATGGTTGATGAGAGATAAAGGGGTGTCCCATCATATTTTCATGAAATGGAAAGTATGGTGGTCATATAGATACATGTCCCAAAAATTGTAATGGAATTTAGATTCATGATACAAAAGAATTACTTTCATGTAAATGAGGATAGATAAATTCCTTAAATAATTTCGTCATGGTAATAGGTATACATGGAAGGAATTAATGGGAGGTAAAGTGGATATCTCATTATTAAAACATGAATAGGGAAGTATGGAGGAGGTGAAAAATCATACCCCAACATTTATAATTGAAAATAAAAGGGCCTAACAACCTTATGAAAATTGGACAAAAATAAGAAAGGAAGAAATCTATTACTTGGATGTGTGATCCCAAAATCCTAGGAGAGGGTTGAGAGAGGCTTATTGAGATCTTGGGGAACCATTCTAGGATCATAGAGAGAGGAGGGCCAGAGTCGGTCGAACTCAAAAGGCTTTGAGTGAAGAGGAAGTGGGATCTTGGGTGGGTTAATATAAAAAATGAGAGGGAATTCTTTATTATTTAGGTTTGGGACACCTCACATTAAACTAATCAAAACCACAATTGAGACCATGGTTTTTTCCAAACGGGAGTTGAAAAGAATATTTTATGAGGCCAATGTCCGAACTTTTGAAATTAATAGGGTTTCTTTTGTGTAGGTGAGTCACACTCAAGGAAAACAATTTAAAAAGGTAAAATGTCTTATAAGCCTTGAAGGGTCCACTAAAGCTTTGTAAAATAAATTAAACAAACCCAAAATCTCATTATTTTATTTTTAAAACATATATTGGCCGTACATAATGTTTATATTATTTTATTACATCACTATTGGTTCATTATGATGTCATAAAACACATTATATATTTAAACAGTTTTTAATTTTAACCCAAAAATTCGACTATATTAGAAAATTATGAAAAATTCACCGGTGGATAATTTAGACATTCAGATTCCAAAAATAATATTAATTTTACCAAAATAATTTTCTAAATATGTTAATTTTTACATTTAAAATAAAAACCAACATTTATCAAAAATTCGGGGGTTTTGACAAAAACAGCTTTCAGACCTTAATAAAAATTACATTTGCATTCATTAAATTATATGACAATTTATATTTAATAAAAATTAATTTAATAATAATAATAATATTATTTTACTATAATATTATTTAATTCAAAAATCCATTAATTCATCAAAATATATTTCTTAGTTAAATATTAACTAAAAATACTATTTTTGATTTAAAAACTATTTACAAAGTAACAATAATAAAAAGAATGTATATTCTCTATACAAGAATAATGTACACAATCGTAGTACTAGGGTATTGTTACATAACCCCTTAAAATACCCACATAAGACCTTATGGTAAGGTGCACAATGGTGACAAACTCATGGGATGGCTCATATAACATTGCTCGAGTGGTAATCTCAATTAACTTCCACTTCTCCCGTAGTCAGTTCCGCTCAACCTTAACGTGTTCCAGCTCGGCTTGGGCTTGGGATTCGTTTGGGGAATGTCTTCTGGATGAGGCCATCACTTCCTTTTTTTGAGTAAATTGGATTTGTTAAATCCTTATATTTATACTAATCATGTGACCATTGTTCAATGGCTATATTAGCAAGTGTCACAATTCCTAATGGTATTTTAAAATCCAAAACATAATACCAAATAAGTGCATACGTTTTACATAACCTTAAGAAGATATTTAAATAGATTGAGAGGAATTTTCAGTAATGAATTTTTGGGTCATTACAAGAGAGAATCATATATGTGGGCTCAATGATTAGATCATTTTACCTCATAATCTAAGAGATTCTTGGGATTATATCCTAATGATGGGCTATTATAATGTGGGGAGATTGTAATATCCTATCCTTTATTTGGAAATGTATTAGGATCGTTTTCTGGTAATCTTTTACACTCATTTTGGTATATCTTTTTTTTACTTTGGGGAGCTTTTAGTTGAATTTAGATATTTTTTGATGGAAAAAATGGTAGTGCACGGTTGGTGAACGGTTTGGACAAACTGTGTGGCCCGAAACCCAAACCGTGAAAATAAAAATAGAGCGTAATTTCATGGTGGGTGAATGTTTTTTTAAACTGAGTACCCTATTAGTAAAAACTATGAATCCCTAAGATTAGTCATATGGTTAGGGTGCATGGTTTGGTGAATCGTGCACCCGAGGTTCGAAAACCATGCACGTGGGTTTTATTTCTCTCAAAATTTGTTTTAAAATTATGAAACACTTTTTCTTTCACCCTTATTCTCCCCCACTCAAACTAATACATTATCTATATTTTTTGGAGGTCTTTGAGAGGATTCTAGGAATTTTTAACATTATTCTTGGAAAATTTAAGATCTGATTGATGGATCTGTACCTCTCTCGGTATGTTATTTCTTCATGTTTGGATTTACCTCATTCGTAACTATTTTTCTTGATGTGAATGGATATTTTTCCCCCATTGGTGATATTATATATCTAATTTTTCATAGAGAAGGATCTATTTGAACTTATACCTATGTTTTGGTTCTGAATCCCTTCCACTTTTGTGAAATTGATCATTCGACTTCAATTTGGGGATTTTCAGATTTGCGAACTCTTGTAAAAAATGTTTATATAGGTGTTCAAAATGATAATTCCCATAGTCTAAATTTAATTTCATGTATGAAATTGTGAAATTTAAATTTCAATGGTTGGGAAATAGCTTCTGGAAATTTAATTGATTAAATTAAATCTCTTTGTGATAATGAATCGGGTGGAATTTTGGGAAATTGAAGTGGGTTGAATTTTCATCATGAAATTGATGGGTTATGGGGATTATGAGTTGGTTGATTAGTGTGACTATGAACTAATTGATAATGGGAATTAAGGGATGATTTGATTAACCTTGAATGTTTAATGGTTTATATGATTAAATGCTGATAAATGGTTTAATGATGAATTTTTAAAATTATTCCATGTTATTAATGTGACGAATCATGTTTTTTTGTGATAAATTTATATGGAATACTCTGATGAGATTAGTCAAAAGGCCCAGAAGTGAGTCAGACCTGCTCCTACCAAATTTTATTAAAAAATAAAGAACACAGTTAGAACATCAAAATGGTGGTTTACAAAGCCTATTGAAAGACTTACCACATGAACCAGCCTCAACAAAAGGCACACAACAATCAAGAGCCATAAAAGACCACTCAGAGATTGAATACACAATAGCCTTCTTTGACAATGCATCAGTAACCTGATTGTCCTCCCTATAAGCATGTGTCACCTAAAAAATGATACCATTAAAGAGATGAAGACAATCAATCCAAGAGGGTAGCATCATCCATGGAACATTCCTCGACCACCTCTAGAGGATATCAACAGCCACCATAGAGTCTGATTCTATCCAAATAAATTGCCATCCAAAATGAACTGCATAGTTGATGACTTTAATCATAGCCCACAGCTCAGCCACAATTGCAGAGCCCTGGCCAATATAATGATAAAATAATCCCTTAATGAATCCCTGATATGTACGGAAGACACCACCACAGCCCAAAGGCCCAGGTGCGCCTGAAGCTTCCCCATCAACATTTTACTTCAACTAAGAGGGAATAGGATGAATCCATCTAATTGACTTCAGCACCAATGGTTTTCTAACCCTACCAGCAATGCTAAAATTCCTAAAAATAATAAGATCATTCAGACCATTATGTATACAACCAACCTGGACTCTTTAGGCTGTGCAAACAGCCCTATGAATCACCCTCACGCCGGACCAGAAGGCTGACATTATATTCTCAAAAACATAATCATTTCTAGCCTTCCAAATGAAACCAAAAGTTGCTGAAACAGCCACCATAAGGATAACCTAAACCTTCTCACTGCAGCAAGTATTGACTGCTAAATAAAGAAGTCCATCAAATGATGTCAGATCCAAATAGAAACCTGTCATATCCTGGATATACTTCCATAACCTATATATCAATGGACAAGAAAAAAAGGTGATCAATTGATTCCACCGTGGCAAAGCAGGTATAGTAGACTAAGGCAAGGTGAATCCCAACCCTTTGAAGAGAGAAGTGAACCGGTATCCTTATCTTCCATATCCTCCAAAGAAGAAAGTTCACTGAAGGATGGATGAAAAAAGTCCAGAAAGCAGACATCCACTTTGGGGATGCATTATGCCGGACACACAAATGCTGATACATTGCTCGGGTAGTGATATCCCCATTAGAGCTTGGTTTCTAGACAAGAGTATCTTTTTCAATGTAAATATATCTGTAAATGCCATCTTTGATATAAGGAGGAATTAAATCATATGAACCTTCTCCTCCATTCTATAAATCAGCAACTGAATAGCACAACACAATAGATGGAATATCAACATCCTCTTGGATCAGCCTGACCAACCAATTAATTTTGATTACCCATGATAAATGTTATTTATGTTGATTTATGTGATTATGAGTGTGGGACACAAACTAATTCTTCCAAATACCAAATGTGATAAATGAGTGTGGGACAGAGTGTGGTACTTAAAAAGCTCATATGTGATAACAATGTGTTGTGGGATTGGGACTGATGCTTCAAAATCCCATGGGGTGCTAAAAATGATGTTATTAGCCCAAATTATTAGCATTAGACTATGGTTCCAAGTAGTCATGTAACGAAATTGAAATAAATTGATAAATGAAAACCCATGAGATTGTGATATATGGTTCATACTATAGCACAATCCAAAATAGGAATTGATGGTTTATGTGTCATATTGAACTTCAGGATTTATGTGGTTACATGAATAAAAAATGAATATGTGAAATTGTTTACCTTATTGATTTAATTTATTCTTAAACAACTGAGTATACTTTTATTGAGTGGATATTATTTTAGATGATATTTGTGGTGGCCTACTGAGTTGTACTCACACTGTACTTCAAATGTCTCATAAGTACCTAAATAGAATTCATGTTTGTAGAATAGGATAAGAAAAAGAGCCTTATGTTAGATGGTTGAGTTTTTATGGAGCATGGGTGAGGGAACAAGACATGGTGTTTGGACCCACATGGGAATTGTCAGTGTCTTTATTTTTGGGTTTTAAATTAGATACTAGAAACATTTTTGTAATGAAATTTCTACAATTTTAGTTTTGGATATTTTTTCCAATTTTGGTTTATCATGGGATACTGGTCTATGATGGGTATGGTATTATTATGGTTGTTTGTTATATCATTTAGCTATTTTTTATTTATTTTCATTATTATGATGCTTTTATAACAATTTTATAGTCTCCCCATATTATGAATATTAAATCCTTGATTCTAGTTGGATACCTCTAGTATATGGGTAGGTGTGCCTAAGATCATGTGGCCAACTGGTTCGGGGCACTATTCTGTGGCACCCAGGTTGGGATGTCATAATGAGTGATTTATTTCCTATGAAAATTAAATAATTGAAAATAAAAATAAAAAAATGATGTCTTAACAAGACTATTTTGGTGTTATTTAAGAAAATATAGTTATATATGAATTTATGTGTTCCATGAAGAGTTTCTATAAATTATTTCTAAATTAATATAAATATAAATAAAAAATTATCACCACATCTATAAATGATAAGTTATTCCCATAATTGGTTTGTATACAAAAGAATTGAATAAAATAAAATAAAAGAGAATAGTCACGTACCCATTTAAAATATAGGTAAATGAACTCAAACCCATTAAACAATCATGATAACTAGATCTAATACCTATTTAAAGTTGAACCTATTTAAATAAAATTTTCCATTTTCAACATTAAAATTTTAAGATACAAACCATTTAAAATATAAACCTATAACCAAATGAAGGCCACACACAACTATGAAACTATAGACCTTTTATTGCAAGGAAATGAGACACTGAATTCAATAGTGTCTTACATTGATCAACACAGATCCCTGTATTGATAAATTAAAGATCCCTAAAATCTATCAAATTTAGCATTTTTTTCAAATAAAATTTGTGGCCAATTCGGGGATCCATCATAGATATTTATAAATATTGTGATGATATGATGATGGTCATGTTTTGAGTCATGTAACATTACTATCCTTAAAGATTTAGTCTTCTATACACCATGTTACTAGTGGGACATCTGAACCTCCTCAATGATTCCATGGAACACTGACGTCAAGCACCATGATATAAAGTCTTTATATTTCACCCTTATGATGAAGGAAATTATTTATTAGATTACATAATGGAAAGAACCCCTCATGATATAAATTATCCATCCAATTTACAGAATCCCATAATTATTTTCATTAATTATCATTCAATTGTAATAACTTTTTTAATTCCAGGTACATTTTGAAATATAATATTTTTTGTTAATAATTATCATTGAATATTTAGTAGTCAAAATTCATAAACTTTGGAATAATAAGGGATTTTGAAATACCATATTTATTTTAACTTTTAATTAATTTTGGTATTCCAAAAGTACATGGCATTAATTTTATTTTATACAATTATAAAAATATTATATTCAAAATACAATATTAAGTATTATATTTAAAATATAAAATTCCCCCAATTTTTTAAATATTATAAAATACTTAAATATATATATATTTTGAATGAATCATTATATATAACAATGCTATATTTTTATTTAAACACATAATTAGTGTAAAAATCGTAAAGCGATGTTGGATTTTAAGATGTATAAGAATTGAAATACAAAATATTTATGATATCATCTAAGACATCACACATATAAAAAATTTCAATTCATCGTAGAATAATAAACTCATAACACTATCTTGGAAATGTCCTTTGATTATTTTATAAAATCTCTTAAATTTTAATCCTATAAATATCCATAAAAAGAGATATCTTCTATGTTTATATAGGTGAAACATTAGATTGTATCCCCATTATTATTTCTCCCAAACTCTTAGAGTCTTAATATTTCGTTAGTAAATAACAATCAAACTCAAATCATAATGATTGATATTGACATATTTATATTGGGATAAGATATCTAAAACCATTTTAGTAACTTATTTTTAACCATTAAACACTTAATTAGGATCAACCAAAAAATAGTGCCAGGTTACCATTAACAAATGATTAATTTTTGGGTTTCACTACCATTTATCCATTAGTAATATATAAAGTATCTATTGATAGTGTTTTTTTAAAGGATCAGTTATGTTCTTACAAACTTACTCACAAATACCTGTAATGGTATAATTTTTCTACAATTTCCTCAAATAATCTTGTCTTAAGATGTTTCTTCTAGACTTTTTATTATACATGTGACAGTATTCCATTGATAGTGTCGATTCACTAATAGAATTAAATAAATCATGATTAATTTTATTATTTCACCAATTAATATCGAATAATGGATTCCTAATATATTTCCCCTCTTTCCTACATACTTCTAAGACAATAAATTTTGACCCCATGGTCATATGTGAAATGCATGTTTGTTTCTCACTCACCAAAGAATCAACACCTCCCCCAAGAGGGAATAACCAATTACATGTGGATTGGTAATCTCCCACATTTTTAATCCAACTTTCTTCAATTAGTACTTCTAATACTATTAGATGACCAT
This sequence comes from Viscum album, assembly GCA_963277665.1. NCBI lineage: Eukaryota > Viridiplantae > Streptophyta > Magnoliopsida > Santalales > Viscaceae > Viscum > Viscum album. The sequence goes on along the minus strand of OY728165.1, from coordinate 1,887,547,035 downwards.
TGAAAAATAAACCAATATCTTTAGTCTTCTCCATATGACCAAAAAACCTTATCACACACATCTAATTGTTCATACTTAGATTACTAATATATCTACATAGTATCAGAAATAAAAATAATAATATGTGGCCTAGTGAAATTAATATCATTCATAAGAGATCCAATTTAAATACCTTATTCATGTTGTTCTATAGATCTACCTGTATTAGAAATCAAAATGACACTTGAATCAAATGTAGTATTCACATATTTAAAACCAAGATAAATTAATTTTTACAACATTTTACTTATATGATAATAATGAGTCAAGTAATATAAATCACAATGTTTCCAAAATTTTATTCCCAAAACAATATCATCTACTAAAAAATACATCATATTTAACATAGAATAAATATATTCTTTAGTCTCACTCATACCAATCATATTGGTTACAAGTATTAAAAAATCATAGATATATAGGCAAAAAACTCCATAATATATTGTAAACTTTTATTAGATATAAAAAACATCATTATTAATTCTTGAAACCATTAGACACAGTAGAAAATTGTAAATTTTCAAGCCCTCTTTTTTATGGTTGATTTTGACCTTAGAGACATTCCACCAATTTACAAATTTTATACTCATTTCCTTGTAAAAAAATACCTTTTATTGTTCTATGTAGATTTTTTCATTTAAATCACCGTTTAGAATGATTGTTTTAATATCCATTTTATTAACATATAAATGATAGATATAAGATAATGAATATAAAATTCTTATCTATTTTATACAAGCTACTACAGAATAACTTTTTAAATAATAAATACCCTCCTTTTTTGGAATCCTTTATCAACCAATCATTCTATAAAATCATTAATATTAACATTATAATCATATTTCCTTCTAAAAACCCATTTACAACCAATAGTATTTTTAAATGTGGGTATGTAATTAATAATCAAAGTATGTTTTCTAAAAATGGAATCTATATCATCATTTATTACCTCATAAAAGTACACATTTTTTGAAAAAAAACTTTTTGATAGGATTTTGGATCATTATATAAGGTCAAAAAAATAGAGTTTGTATAGATGTTTTTTACTTTGACCACCTATAACAAGAAAAATTAATGAATTATAAGAAATAAAATCCAAATGTATAAGTTTCTCTTTCCTATGTATTTTATTCCATTTTGGTTCTACTTGAGAATCATAATTATTCTCTATTATTATATTTGAACTAGGAGTTCCATAGATCGGGGTATGAGGAATAACCTCCTCAAAATTATATTCAGGAAATCCATTTAAAAAAATATAAATCCCTTGATTCAATAATTATATTAGCTCACATATTCATAATTCTATATGCTTTTATATTGTTTTATATCTAACAATAACACCTTTAACAACCCTAGGCCATAATTTTGATTGTTTAGGATCAAGAACCATATAACAGGACAATCACCAACACACAATAAAATTAGAATTGTTAGGAATAATTCATTTATACATTTCATAAGGTTAAATTTTATATTTTTTCAATGAAATTATATTATAAATATAACAATCCAAAAGCAATGCTTCACCCCAAATGTTATTTAGAAATTTTGTTATATTAAACAAGAAATTCACCATTTCCACTAATGTATGATCCTTAATTTCTTCCAAAAAATTTAATGAGGGGTCTAAGGTGTAATAAATTATGTATAATAACATTCATATCATAAAAATCGTTGAATTATTTTATGAAATATTACATGCCTAGATCAAAATGAAATTTTATAATTTTCTTATCCAATTGACTTTTTAATTCCCATTTTTGTTTCTTAATCATGGAAAAATATTCATCCATTGTTATGATTTGATAACATTATAAATATCTACTATATTAATCTAAAAATTTGAAAAAATACCTTTTTCCCATAAGACTACAAACTATTCATTTCACAAATATTAGAATAAATTAAACCTAAAAAATCTGGATTTCTGTCAACACTATAAAATGGATACTTAATCATTTTTGAATCCACACATGTTTCAAAATTTTCTAATTCATTTATAAAAATAATGAGATTGAATTTCATTATTAAATTAATTGAATTATAATTTTCACGTGCTAAACAGTAATTTTATAAATTTGGAAAAATCAGTCAAATAAACAAAAGATTCAATCTGATTATTATCATATAGTTGGTACATTCCATCACTAGAGTTCATGTTCACACAAAAAATGAACCCTTTAAACAACATAAGCCTATTTTATTTTAATGAAACCTGAAATATTATTTTATATAAAACATTTAATGATAATATATTCCTTTGAATCTCAAGGAAATATTATGCATTTCAAAGAGTCATATTCTTAAATTTTTTACTTTTCTTCATAGAATCTAATAATGAATTGTGTGTTGCATTTTCATTAATGTTATTAACCTAGAAATCAAATTAAAAATCCATAACAATGTATTTCAACACGGGTTCATCTTATATATGGAGAAGATTTTGGAAATTGTTCTATAGAAATATAATCACTTCTTTTCATGAGCGACTTACCAAAATTATTCCATTTAGGATGCCACATAGCAATAATAAAATCTATATATAAAGTTTATGGTGTTTTAATTTTAAGAAAAGGAATTATTTTTACAAATAACTTGAGATGTGAACATTTTCAAACACGGAATTGTTATCAACCATCTTGAAGTTAGGATATTTAACAATAAGAATTTTTTTTGTAACTACTTTCAAGATTAATATTTGATCTCCAGCACATCCCAGCCTCTCCAAAATAATTAATTTGAAAAAATAAGTTATAAAAATGTTTGATAATACATTTAGAAAATGTCCACAACACAATGTCTCATCATCATTACCTTTTAACTTTATTTTTTGAATGTGTTCTACAAGTGTGAAATCAGCTAGAGTGCCATCATGATTTAGAGTAGGATCATTGGGGATGAGAGGATGGTGTTATCACAACCCAATCATAACATACCTTGATATTAAATCACTTTTTTGGAATACTTAAAACATTACACAAACAAACAACCAAATATCATATAATTTTAGTGAGTTTTGATAACTTGGAACAGATTCTACTAATTTGGTGAATGATCTAAATCATCTCTAATAATGATCTTAAACTTTAATACCCCTAACAAAAACCATTATTCATTACCCGGGGAAAATAAAACATAAGAAAAAGAGTGACCTCAGATGCCTAGTAAGGGTAATTAAAGGAGACATATAACATAATCATGATCATAATGGTATGAGAGCATGCTAATGAAAATAGATGATTGTACCCCTCACGTCAATGATCATAAATAAGAATCATTGGATAAATATTGGATGTTTATAAGACATTAATAATAAAGATATAAATAACACAATCCATGAAATTATAAAAATGGAGTAAGACATGGAATTATGGAATACACATAAACATGTAATATAATTGCCTACAAATCAAGAAACATTGATAGAACTTATCAGGGCACATCATGGGGACTACAACTTCTGGGAGGGAAACACCACCATCCCCAATCATAGTCATTTCCTTATAAAGGATCGGTTTCCCCTCTTTCAATATTGGATCTAGTTTCCCATCAAGTTTCCCCATCATCCCATATAGGATCAAGCCCATCAACTTTATTCCCTTCATTATCACATGGGACATAAATATTTACCCAGTTCAATGGAGGGATATATAGGACCCACCCATCACATAATGAAATCACACATACAAGTTCCATAAGATCATAAACAATCATATCATAACCAGAGAAATGGAATGTTTTCAAAAGCATGTAATCATATCATAACATATAAAAAGATATAGTTTTAATAATAATTTCATCAAAATAATAACTTTTTTAAAAGAAGTAGGTTTCTTAAACAACATTCCATCACAACATAAACCATTTGGAGAAAAAATATGAATGGTATTCTTGAACTATGATAAATTATGTCATCTTATATGGGGATGGATTTAGAAAGATCAATTGGAACATAAAGTTTCCCTAAAAATAAATTTTTAAAACATAAAACATTTTTAGAAATCATTTTCATTGAAAAAACATTGAAAAAATATAAATGAATCCTAAAAAAATATTTAATTTTTTTGAGGAAAATATACATTCTTCATACAAAAATGATTTTTTTAAACATAAAACCTTCTTTAAAACCAATTTCATTCAAAATAAACACAAAAACTTATAAACAATGTTTTAAAAAAAACTTAAAACCTTTTTCCATGAAAACAAATGAAGGAATCCTTAAATAATTTTTAAATCCTTTTTCTTTGAAAATGTGTTGAAGATATATTTTAAAAACATTTCTTGAGGAAAATAATCTTATAACATTTGAACGTATCCCATACCACTTTGAAAAAATTTGAATAAATATTAATATAAATTAATAAAATTAAAATAAGCTTAAAATATTTTTAAAAGAAGCGTATTTCTAATATAAAATGGAAAAATTCAGTATATACACCTCTTAAAAGAATATAGGTGTTAAACAAAACATGTGTCTCCATGAAAGAAAATTGAGACCAAACTACCATAACAATTTGATTAATTTTGAACCATAAAAACCCATAAAATATAGATCATAAAATCGATATATAAATATACAGAAATTAAATTATAAAAATAATATAATACATTCATGGTAATTATTTACAACTCACAATAGATATGACTTGTGAATGTAGCACGTATCTCACAGAAATAAAAAGTAGGATGAAATTCCCTTAAAACATTATAATTAGTAGAATCATAATCCCAATTAAATAAATAAAATTATATGGACATTAAAATACCATAATATTATAGTTATGAATCATAAAATAAATTCATGGGATTTATATACACTACCTAGAGGAAACAAGATGTGTATGAGGCATGTGTCTCACTGAATTAAACGTGAGACAAAAATCTATTACACTAGGTTTGATTCCCTAAGTACATGTCCAAAACATTCTTATAGTGGTTTTAGACATATTACTAACTTACCAAAGAATCATAATAATATTTATGATTTCATATATGACCCATTTATGACTTTATATTTCCCATTTATTAATAATTCTAAGTTAAAGCAATGTTTCAGGTAATAACCTCTTTGATTATCGTACGTGTTTTGACTTGTTATTCATTATAAAATTACATAGATAGGTATTTACTTACATAAATAATGTAAAAAATTATTTATATATCATATATATTTAGTATATAAATATTTCAATAAGATAGATATATGAAATGTAATAAACCATTCATAGAGACGGCAAGTCGTATGTACGCATTAATGTTGTTTCAGTTTTCTTATCGTACTGAATGGCAGAAGGTAAATGAATATATATATATATATATATTAGAATTATTATTTCATATTTATTAATTATATACATTTTTTATAATCTATCCTAATATGGTTAACATGGAAGATGAATCTCATCCCATCGTGGAGACGGTAGGTCGTACGTACATACGAGCAATGATTCATTCTCTTCATGATAAAAGGGTGAAAATTTAGATGGTATATTAATTAAAAATAAAATATATAATTTATTATTTATTATTTATATTCATTATATTTATCATTATAACCATCCAAATAAAGTAGTGGTTAAAAAGAAATTACACCACGGCGTGGAGATGATAAGCCGTACTAACGCATGCATGGTACTTTCGATTTTTTTTAGGATGAATAAAAGATGGAATATTTAAATAATAAAAATAATGTCTCATAATATAGATGATACTTAATTTGTTACAATATAATGTAATTAATTCATGAAAAGGAATATAAGAAGAATCAATTTTGAAAGGTTTGGTAAGGAGATTACATATTTTTGAAAATCACCCTCTATATCTCCTCTTATAGACACTAGAGTGGGTCTTTTGAGAACACCATAACCTCTAAAGTGTTACTAAGAAAGTTTATAACGGTAATATATAGGGGTTGGTTGATATAGAAGGCTCAATGTGGTGTGAGTAAGTGAGGAAGGAGGTTCCCTTTTATAATTGAGGGAAGGGGCACATTAGGAAACTCTCAAAACATTAAATTAATATAAATTAATTTTCAATTAAAAGTAGCTCCAAAGTGAGTTATTTAAAATAGAATATGATTAGGGGTCTCAATACTAAAAAAATATTATTTTTATACATGTTTAGTTCAAAATATTAACCTTATATTTTGGCATTAACTCTTACTTAAACCCTTTTCCTTTTAGGTTGATAACTTGTTTTTTACACTTTAGGGTTAATATAGTTACTATAAAATTTCAAAAGAACCCCAAATAGATCATTGATGAAATTTTTAACATTATTTTATAAATTTGGCTAAATTTTATATTTTATGAATTTTATATCATTTAATAAAATAGTATTTATTTTAAAGTTTAATTAATGCAATTTTTGATACTATTCATTATTTTTCTTTTTAAAAATAACCAAAAAAAATGATAACATCAAAAAAACACTTCTAATTTTTCACTAACATATCAATGTTATCTATAAAATTATTGGATGTCTATAAATATTTTAAACTGTATAAATTTTATAAAATTTAATATTATTTATTTGACATTTCCATTAACTAAACAATTACTGCATCATTATTATAAAAGACTTTAATTAAATTATATATTCTATAAAAGATAAAAATAAATTTTTTGATGAATATAAATTTATTATATTTAAAATTAATATTTATACTCTAATATATCTTCTGTATAACCCTATAAAAATGCTTTATATATTTAAAATATGAGTATGACATTTTTAACATATCTTTAAATAAAATATTATAAATATCATATTCTTACCCAGGTGACATAAAATGGATATAATTTTGGCCTATGGTTGATTATGATCGAAACCCAATCATCCAATTATTAGGAAAATATTTAAGTTAATTTTAAAATGTTATAATATTATTTTTACATTTAACCACCCGATTTACCCATAACCATGAGAAAAAAAATACTAAAGTTACTATTCACTAAAAAAATAAGTGCATCCTATTATACTCTAAATATCATAATTATTATAAAAATATTTTTAAATTTATCCAAATTGAATCCATAAAGTTATAAAATTAAGTTTAATGCTAATCTTGCAGTCGTAGCAAGAAGACGGTAAGAAGAACGTTAAAAGGTTTAATAAGTTTTTATATCTAATTTTAAAATAAAAATAATTATAATGAACTATATTGGATTAATTAATAAATATATATATATATATAATTTTTCTATTACTACTTTAAAATCAATTTAAAATATAATTATTATTTAAACAAAATATGCAATTGTTAACTATAATAGAATATTTTACACTATTCATCAAAAAATGAAACTTCTCAAAAAAACACCAAAAAATAACCCTAAAATATTTTTGATAGTACAAGTTAAAAATTTATGTTTATTTTAAAAAATTAAATATCTAAGAGTTTCTAAAATTAATGTTATTCTTTTTTATAAAAGGATATCAAAATCAGTTCCTCTAAGAAAATAGCATTTCTAAACATAAAATTATTTTACCAAAAATTATATATATCACTATAAATATGTTTTATTAATGTAAAAACCTTTAACAAATAGTTATTATTATTCACGTTACTATATTTAACGGCTAGGTTATGACTATCTTGTTTAAATAATTATAATAGTAATGTGTTGTTTTGTAGAAACTCAGTGTTGCATGTAATGAAAGATGAGTTAGTTTTGCGGATAGTGAAAGTATAACTTGGTGTTGAATTTAACGTAATATAGACATATTGTTTTTATATAATAACATATATCAATATAAAATGTCACATTAAATAAAATATATCAAAAATTTTAAATTAATTTGAAAATATATATATTCAAAAAATCTCGAGGTGTTACATTCTACCCCCCTTAAAATGAATTTCGCCTTCAAAATTATTCTATCTTATCAATGGTTTAACACTTGAATTTAAATTTAATAGAAACATATATAATATAAATAAATACTAAAACTACCATTTAAAAAAATATAAACATAATAGTTACCCAAAGTAACTCGTAACTAGGTTTTCACATAGGAGAACATAGGTGGGAAGTGAAAATATGGACATTGAAGAAAAATCTAACCATTATTTTCTGATGGAGAGTGATGGAAATAACGTTCTTGAGAAAGTTAACAATAAAAAAATACATAAATATATGATGATATAAGGGTCCATTTTATTAATCAGAAAATAAGGTACAAGAATAACCTTTTATATATTATGATCCTTTCCCTAGTGTTGAATAATTTTCATGAGAAGATATACTTACTTGATTTTTATTACAACATCACCCTTTGTTTTCCCTTAATAAATTTCAACTTTATCTCTTATTCCAAGAAATGAATTTAAATTTTTCATTCCAGAAGCATTAGTAGATCATGACATCCATAAATAGAAATATAGTTCATTCCATCTTTCATTATCTCAAAAAAGGTTATCATAAGTTATCCAATATGCATAAATCCTCATATAGTGAGATATTACATAAATATCATAGTCTTAATTTGATTTATACATAATACCTTCCATAAATGGTTAACCATGTAACTATTTCAGAAGATGAAAATCAAAAACATTAGAAATAAGGTCATAAAATTAGTTTAACACTGATCCCCATATATCCTAAAGTAACTCTTGGTTAACACATTCAAAACATGTGAATACCCTTATTGTATATTCTCTCAGAACATCTTAGTAACCTAAATTACCTTAAATCCTTTTCAAAAACATTCATGATCGCTTATTCCCAATATTACTAAATATATTCCTTAAATCCTAGAATTTTTATACTTTATCAATGATGACATATAATATTTTGTCAAAAAAATCCGTAATTTTTTCCAAGTTCATTAATATTATCCCAATTACTTTGCCCAAATCAATCATATCTTTATGCAAGATAAACACAATTTTATAAAAATATTGATCACATTAAGGGTAACCTTACCTTAATCAAACTATCACTATAATATGTCTTCATCACCATTCAACATATCCTTTTTAATCCTTAATCAAAAATTATACTAAAAATTACTTATATATTTCATTATCCAAAAAACATAATATTTGAATTCCAAAACATAAATACTTTATTCATCTAACTTTATTCCTAAATAATTACTCTGGATTCATCAAAATATTCTTTAATAACAATTTCCTAGAGTATGAAATTTGAATAATGTCTTAAGGTTCCTCAAATTCAATTGAATCATGATTATTATGTTTAATGTAAACAATACTAGAAGAATATCACATATGTTTACATGTCGTTTTCAGTCCCTTTATCTTCATAATTATAACCAATACTCATACCAGCTTCCTATTTTTCATTGTGAGATTTTCACTTGGAAAATGTATTTGAATAATTCCAATACTTTCTAAATCTGAAAAATAAAAATTTAACCATGTTCCCTCTATTTATATCCATTGACTAAAACTATAAATCTTAGGGTGAGGAACACATATCATAAGATAAAACCACATAGTAACAAAAAATTACCTATAGGGTGTCTAAATCTTGACACCTACTTTTTAATCGATGAAACATTTGGATTATACTAGGTTATTCCTAGTAATATTATATTCAAATCCATCGTGTTTTTTCATAAATATTTTCTGAATTTATAAAGCATATCCCACAATAGTGTCAAACAAGGTGTACAACAAGGCCTATTGTTGTGTAAAATGTTACACCAATTCAGGCTCGATGCACCTTTTCAGAGTTATTACTTCTAGGTACATATATTCTATAGACACATCCACTTGTAGTATCCAGATAGATATGTAATTATAAAAAACCACACACTCTAACGTTTAGTAAAATTCCAATACATTTTCCTATACTTTTTATTATCCTTATACCTATCCTTAGAGAAATACCTAGAAATATCCTAATAAATATCCCTATAAATATCATTATAAATATCCCTAGGTATCTCATTAAAATTTTCTCATCATATTTTCTAAAGTTTGACTAAACCTTTACTTTTATATAACTATAAAAACCCATGCTTGACATATATGGATATTACATAACTTTTCAGAATACTTAATACATCATACAACCACACTCCAAAAGACTATATTAGTTTAGTTCCTTGTAAACGTGCATCACATTATTCTAATTTAAAGAAAGATCTTTAATTTATCCCATAAAGATCTTCCCCTTTAGTACCACTAACTAAATCATTTCTTTATAACCCAGGGAACAGAAAACATAAGGAAAATGGTTATCTTATATTCTCAGTAAGAGTAAAAAAGAGATAGTTTAAATATACTCTTGAGCATAAGTGTATGGGAACATGATCATGAAAATAGAAGATCATACCCTTTGTGTTAATGATCATAAATAAGAATCATGTCATAAATATTGGAATTTCATAAGGCATGAATCATAAGGAAATAAAGTACATAATCCATGAAATCATCACAAATGAGTATGACATGGAATTGTGGCACACACATAAACATGTAACAACATTATCTAAATTCTAGGATGCATTTCTAGAACTTATCAAGGAACATCACGGGGAAGACACCTACAAGGAGTGACACCCCACCATCCCAAGTCATAGTCCATTGCTTGTATGGGATCAATTTTCCCGAATTTCTATATTGGATTGAGTTTCCCCATCTTCCCCTAGTGTATCGGGTTTCCATATCTTACCTTATTGGATCAGGTTTCCCCATATTTAGATAGGAGAATAGGTTTTCTGGTCTTCCTATATTGGATTTGGTTTTCTCCATATTCTCATATTATATCTTGTTTCCCCATCATCTCATATTGGATTGTCTTTCCCCATATTCTAATATTAGATCAAGCCCTTCAACATGATTCCCATCATTATCTCATGAGACATAAATATTACCCAATTCATTTGGAGGCAGATATAGGTCTTTCCCATATCATAATGAAATCATACATACATGTACCACAAGATCATAAACAATCATATCATAACAAATTAAATGAAATGGGTGTCATAAACATGTAATCATATCATAACCTGTGGAAAAGATATAGGTTTCATAATCATTTAATAAAAATCATAATCCATAAAAAGAATCAGGTTTCTTAAACATAATTCAATAAAAACATATACTATTAGGAGAAATAATATGAATGGTATTCTTGGACAATACAAAATTATGTCATCTTATATGGGGAAGGTCTTGAAAGATCACGGGGAACAAAGATTTTCCTTAAAAATTACTTTTTAAAACATAAAACATTTTTAAACCCCATTTCTTTGAAACCACATTTAAAACATATAAATGAATAATGAAAATAATTTAAAACATTTTTGAGTAAAATATCATTTCTTCTTTGAAAAATGATTTTTCAAACATAAAATCTTTTGTAAACCCTTTTATTTTCAAATAAACATGAAAACTTGTAATGACTTATTGAAAAAATTATGAAAAAAAATTCATTGAAAAAATATTAAGGATTTATGAAATCCTTTTTCAGTACATTTTATTTGAAAATGAGTTTAATAGATATTTTAAAAACATTTATTTGGGAAAATAATAATTTAACATTTCAGAGTGTCCAATAACACTATTAAAAACTTGAATCGTAATCCCCTTAAAATAATAACATAAAAATAAGCTTAAAATATTATGAAAAGAAGGATATTCCAGATATAAAATGGAAAATGTATGTATATACACTTATTAAAAGAATATAGTGGCATAAAAAACAAGTGTCAGAAAGAATGAAAATTGAGACGAAACTACCTTACCCATCTGGTAACTTTTGTAATATAAAACCCCAAGAAATAGACATCATAAATCAGGTATGTTAATAACCATAAATTAATGTATAAAATTAATAGAATACCTTCATTGTTATTATGTATGCTATATAAAAGAAATTAGTTGTGAATATGGCATATACCTCACAGAAATAACAAGTGAGATAAAATTTCCATATATCATTATAATCAATAGAATTGTATTACTCGTGAAAGAAATAAAATTATATGGATATGAAAATACAATAATATTATATTTAGGACACATAAAATAATTTCATGTTTAATATATACACCACTTAGAAGAAATAAGTAGTGTATAAGGGTTGTGTCTCATAGAATAAAAGGTGAGATAAAAATCCATTAAATTAGTTTCGATTCCCTCCATACGTGTCTGAAGCTCATGTATAGTTGTTTTAAACAAATTATTAACTAAAAAAAGAATCATAATAATATTTTTGATTTAATATATGATTCATTTATGACTTTATATTACATGTTTATTAATAATTCTATGTTAACGAAATGTTTCAGGTAATAACCCCTTTGTTTATCGTACTCTTTTTTGACTTATTGTTCTTGATCATATTACATAGATCAGGATTTACATACTTCAATAATGTAAATAATTATTTATAGGTCATATATATTTAGTATATATATATAATATAGATATATGAAATGGAATACACTATTCAAGGAGATGGTAAGTCATACGTACAAATGAACTCTATGTCCGTTTTCTTATCATATTGAATGGATGGTGGTAAATTACATATATGTATATATATATATATTCTATTAGAATTAATATGTAATATATTTAATATTTATTTATTAAATACATTTTTTATAATCATTCTTGAAGTGGTTACTGTGGGAGATGAATCTCATTGTGATGTGGAAATAGTAGGCAGTATATACGCATAAACAATGATATCAGTATTGTAATGGTAAAGTGTGAGGAATTATATGGTATATTAATTAAATTTAACAAATTTAATATTATATTTATTATCTATATCTATTATATCTATCATTATAATTGTCCAAAGAGAGTAGTGATGAAAAAAATATTACACCATAGCACGGAGACAATAATTCGTACATACTCACGCGTGATACTTTCATTTTTTATAGGATGAATAAAAATATGTAATATGGTTATTCCATAATCATAATAAAATTTACTAAATTTTTTATAATGGAGTTATTATTTTATAATGTAATTAAAACATGAATATAAAGTAGAATAAGAAACAATCTTGAAGGAGTTGGTAAGAAGATTACCACTTCTTCGAGAATCTCCTTCTAGATCTCCTATTAGGGACACTAGAGTTGGTCTTTTGAGAATACCAAAATCTCTATATTTTTTATAGGGAAGTTTAGAAGGGAAATTATCAGGTTTTTTTAATACATAATCTTCAAATTTGTGTGAGGAAGTTACGTAGGAGGTGAACTTTTATAATTGAGGTGATAGGTACCTTAAGAAACTCATTAAATATTAAATTAATAAAAATTAATTTTTATTTTCAGATAGCTACAAAGTGTGTTATTTTTAATATAAGATTATTATGGTTCTAAATACTCCCAAAAACTGTTTTTTGGATATGTTTAGGTCCCAATATTAACTATATCTTTTGGATTTAACCCTTTGTTAAACCCTTTAACTTTTACCCTCACAACATAGATTTTTAACTCTTTAGGGTTAATATAGTTACTATAAAATATCAAAATAACCCAAAAGAGATCATAGATGTAATATTTAACATCATTTTAGTTAGTTGGTCAAATTTTAGTTTTTATGAATTTTATACCATGTAATTAAATATTATTTATTTTGAAGTACCATTTATATCAATTTTGATACTATTCATTATTTTTCTATTTTAAAATATCCTAAATACATGATAACATTGAACCAATACTTATAATAATTTCATAAAATATCATATTTATTTTTAAAATTATTGGATTCCATTAATTATGTTAAAATAATTTTTATTTTAATATTTTTAATATCATTTATTTGATATTTCCATTAATTTAATAATTACAACATCATCATTATGTAAGTCTTTAATTAAATTTTTTCTTCTCTAAAAATAAAAATAATCATGTTGAAAATAAATTTATTATCTTTTAAATGACTATTTTTTTGTCTAATTTATCTTTTTTATAACCTTATATTAAAAATGATTTACATATTAAAAACACAATTATAAGATTTTGAACTTATCATTAAATAAAATACAATAAAAGTGATATTTTTTCCCCAGTGGCTTAAAAAGGTTATAATTTTCTAATAAGGTTTATTTTGGTTCAAACCCACTCATCAAATAAAATTAGGACAAGTGTTGGTTTAATTTTATAATTTTATAATATTATTTTTACCTTTAATTTCCTGATTTACCCTCAACTCTTGTAAAAATCACTAATGTAGCGATTTAAAAAAAATTAAGTTGATCCTATTGGACTATAAATATAATACTGATTACAACCATGTATTTATATTTTTATAAATTCAATTCATATAAGTGAAGAAATTATGTTTAACGCTAATCCCGCAGACGTAGTGAGAATGCGGAAAAAGAACATTCAAATGGTCTATATGTTTTTAAAAATAATTTTAACAAAACAATAATTCCAATGAACTAAATTTAATTAATATATGAACAATTGATATATTGTGATATCAAAATAAATTTAAAATATAATAATTATTTGAATTAGAAACGCAATTTTTAACAATAATGTAGTATTTTTCACAATTCATCTAAAAATGAAACTTTTGAGAAAAATACTAAAAATTCAAAAAAAATTAATTTTAAAATTATTAATTCAAAAATTATATTTATTTTACCAAATTAAATTTATAATAGTGTCTAAAATTAATTATATTATTATTCACAAAATAACATAAAATAAGTTCTTCTAAGAAAATAATATTTCCCAACATATAATAATTTTACCAAAAATTATACATTTAATTATAAATGTGATTTATTTATTTAAAAACATTTAAAAAATAGTTATTAATATTTATATTACTATTTTTAATGGCTAGGATATAACTATCTCATTTAAATAAATATAATAGTAAAGTTTTGTTTTTTAGAGACTCAGTGTTGTGTGTAACACTATCCAAGACGGTGTTGCATTTAGTTAATACTTAACATGGTGTTGCGTATAACATAATCCGAACATAGTGTTTTTATAAAATAAAAAATATATATTCAATGTCATATAAAGAAAATAATATCAATAATATTAAATTAATTCCAAAAAAATTCACAAAATTTTAGATTGTAACATTCTACTCCGTTAAAAAAAATATCCCTCCAAATTTATTTGGGTTACGAAATTTTTAACATTTAAATTCCCCTTTCATAAAAACTCACATTGTAAAAATTAATACTAAAAATACCTTTTAAAAAGTACTTTTATAACCATAATAGTTACCCAAATTAACTCATAACCATGTTTCCACATTATAGAACATAGGTGTGATGTCAAAACATAGAATTTAAAAAAAAATCTAACAATAATTTTCTGATGGAGAGTAATGGAAAGTAAGGTAAGGAGAAAGTTAACAATCATAGATACATAAATCTATGATGATATAAGGGTAAATTTTATTCATTATAAAAGAATGTACTAGGATAATCTTTTTGGTTTCAAGATCCTTTCCCTAGGGTAGAAAATTATTCGTGAGAACATATACTTAATTGAGTTTTAGGATAACATCACCCTTTATTGGCCCTTGATCAATTTCTACTTCATCTATTATTCTAGAAAATGAAGTTAACTTTTTCATTCCTAAAGAATTCTCATATCATGAGATCCATAAATATAATGATGTGTAATTTCATCTATATTTATCATAAAAAGTGTCAGTACAATTTACCAATATGCATAAATCCTCACATGGTGAGATATTACATTAATATAATATACTTCATCTAATGTTTAACATAAGACCTTCCATAAATGGTTAACCTTATAAGTCTTTCAGAATATGAAAATCCAGAACATTAGACTGAAGGTCATGAAATAATCTAAACATTGATCCCTCATATATCCTAAATTAACTCTTTGTTGTCACATTCCAAATATGTGAAGACCCTAATTTTATATTCCCTTGAAACATGGTGACAACCTAAATTTCCATAAATACTTTAAAAAAATGCATGATTCCTTATTACAAAGAACTAAATATATTCCTTAAATACATGAAGTTTTAAACTTCATCCATGATGATATAAACAATTTTTTCATCAAATCCTTAATTGGTTCCAAGTTCATTAATAGTACCAACATACATTACCAAAATCAATCATCAATTTATAAAATCTAAACAAAATTTTCAAAACATATTGATCACATTAAGGGTTACCTTACCTTAATAAAAATATCAATTTTATACATCTTTAACAAAATTCAACATATCCTTTTCAATCCTAAATAATAAATTATACTAAAAATACTTATATATTTCATGATTCATATAACATAATATTTGAATTCCAAAACATAAATACTTCATTAATTCAACTTTATCCCTAAACCATTACATAGGCTTCATCAACTTATTCTTTAATACTTCATTCGTAGAATATAAAATACGAATAATGTGTTAATGTTCTTCAACTTCTATCTAATCATGATTCTTATGTTTAATGTATACAATAATAGAAGAATATCACATATGTTCACAGGTTCTTTGCGACCTGTTTATGTTTTGAATTATAACAAATACTCATAACACCTTCCTAATTTTCTTTATGATATTTACACTTGGAAAATATATTTGAATAATTATCATAATTTCCCCATATGAAAAATTAAATGTTAACCATTTTCTGTATAGTTCTCTCCATTGACTAAAACAAGAAAAAACATTGTTTGAAACACATATCCTATGACAAAAAAACATAATCATGAAAAATTACTTATAGGATGTCTAAATATTTAAACCTATTATAATCAGTAACTTCATTGGTTTATCCTAGGTTATTAATAAAAATATTTTATTCAAATCACTCATGATTGTTCATAAAGAGTTTTTTAATTTCCAAAGCATATCCCCTACGAGTGTCCAACATGGTGTACAACAAGGCTCATTTTCATGTACCAGGCTACACTGAGTCAGGATCCATGTACCTTGTCATAGTTGATACTCCTAGGTACATGTATACAAGAACCATGTCCAATTGTAGTATACATACATGAATTTAATTCTAGTGAACCAATCACCAAATCCTTTACAAAAATTCCAAGACCATTTCCAATTCTTTTCCTCATCCTTAGACATGTCCTTAGAGATATCCCAAGACATATCCTTAGAAATATCCCTAGGGATATCACTAATGTTTTATCATAATATTTTACAGAGATAACTAAAAATTTCGTCTGACACCAACTATAATGACCAAAGGTTTATGTACATTTATATTAAATAACATTTATCGAATACATAATACATTACACAAACACATTCCCAAAGACTGTATTAGTTTACTTTTTTTTTGAAAACTTGGAATAAATTCTTCTAATTTGCTGAAAGATCTTCAAAATATCTAATAAAAATATTCCCCTATAGTAAACCTAACTAAAACCTTACTTTATAACCTAGGGAAAATAAAGCATAAGAAAAATGGAGATCTAAGATTATCAATAAGGGTATATAAGGGAGAAATTTAACATAATTAAGAGAACAAATGTATGAAAACATGATCATGAAAATAAAAGATCATTCATGAGGTGTCAATTATTATAAATAGAAATAATGGAATAATGATTGGTAGTTTATAAGATATGAATAATTATAAAATAAAGAACATGATCCATGAAATCATAACAATAGAGTAATATATAGAGTTGTGGAATACACATAAACATGTAATTTAATTCCCTATAAGCTAGGATGTGTTGATAGAACTTTTCAGATCACTTTAGGGGGACTACACCAGCTAGGTGGGACACACCACCATCCACATTCATAGTCACTTCCTTGTAAGATATCAGTTTTTCCATATATTCATATTGGACCGGGTTTCCCCATATTCCCAAAGTGGATCGGGATTCCCCATATTCCCATATTAGTTCGGGATTCCCCATCTTCCCATATTGGATCTAGTTTTCCCAAATTACCATATTGGATTGTGTTTACCCCTCTTCCCATATTGGATCAGGTTTCCCCAACTTCCCATTTTAGATTGTGTTTCCCCATCTTCCCATATTGGATCAAGCCCATTGCCTTTATTCTGACCATTATCTCACAAGACATAAATCTTTACCCAATGAATTAAAGGGAGATATTGGTCCAACTAATCTCATAATTAAATCACACATACATTTTCCAATAGATCATAAACAATCATATCATGACCAATGAAATGTAATGGGTGTCATAAACATGTAATCATATCATAACCAATGGAAAATATACATGTTTCATAATCATTTCGTCAAAAGAATAACACCTAAAAAGAATAAAGTTTCATAAACATAATTTCATCAAAATATAATCTATTTGGTGAAATAATATGAATATTATTCTTGAAATTTATAAAATTATGCCATCTTTGGTGGGAAAATATTTTGAAATATAACTTGGAACATAACTTTTCCTTAAAAATCACATTTTAAAACATAAATTTTTTTGAAAACCCTTTTCATTGAAACCACATTCAAAACATATAAATGAATCCTGAAAAATAATTGAAAATTTTTTTGAGGAAAATATCCTTTATTATTTGAAAAATTCTTTTTGAAACATAAAACCTTTTCAAAACCCTTATATTTGAAAAAAACATAAAAACTTGTAAAGAATGCTTGAAAATATTTTGAAAATATTTTTCCATGAAAAAAAATTAATGAAGATTCAAGTAATTTTTAGATCCATTTTCTTTGAAAATGAGATTATTAGTTATTTTAAAAAAAATTGCTTTTGAAAAATAATCATTAAACATTTAAAAGTGTCCCATACCACTTCAAACATTTGAATCCTAATCCCCATAAAATATTAACATGAAAAAGAGATTTTAATATCATTAAAATAAGGAAATTTCTGATATAAAATGTAAAATTGAAGTATATACACCTCATAAATGAACATAGGTTCATAACAAAACACGTGTCTCAAAGAAGGAATATTGAGACAAAACTACCTTACCCATCTGTTAGATTTAAGATCATAAAACCCCATGAAATAGAGATCATCAATTGGATATGTAAATTAATATAAATTAAATTATAAACATCATCGAATAAATTCATGGGAATTATGAACAACACAAAAAATAAATGAGTGGTGAATATGGTATGTATCTCCCAGAAATAACAATTGAGACGAAATTCCCTTACAACATTATAATAAGTGGAATCATATTCCCCATGAAAAAAATAAACTTATATTGATATAAAAATACCATAATCATATAGTTAAAACTCATAAAGGACATTAATGTGTATTATATACATCACTTATAATAAATAAGTAGTGTATAAGGCATATGTCTCATAGAATTAAAGGTGAGAAAAAATCCCTTACCTTAGGTCTCATTCTCTTAATACGTGTCTATAAATATTGTATAGTGGTTTCAAACTAATTATTAACTTATAAAAGATTCATAATAATATTTATTATTTCATATATGATTCATTTTTTAATTTATGTTACCCTTTTATCAACAATTATAATTTAAAGCAACGTTTCTGTTAATAACCTCTTTGTTTATCGTATGTGTTTTGACTTATGGTTGTTGATCCTATTACATAAATCTTGATTTAATTACTTAAAGAATGTAAAAAATTATTTATATATCATATATATCACACACACACACACATATATATATATATATTATAGATACATGAATTGGAATACACTGTTAATGGAGACGGTAAATAGTACGTACACATGGACGTTGTTTCTATTTTTTTATTGTACTGAATAGAAAAAGATAAAACAAATATATATATATATATATGTATATTATCATTATTATTTAATATATTTCATATTTATTCATTATATACATTTTTTATAATCATTCATGATATGTATAACTTGGAAGATTAATTTCATCATGTTGTGGAGATAGTGGGTCGTATGTACGCACAAGCGATGATACCATTTTCTTAATGGTAAAGGGAGAGGAATTAGATGGCTTATTAATTAAAAATAACAAAAACAAATTCATATTTATTATTTATATCAATTATATCCATCATTATAACCATCCAAATAAAGTATTGATGAATGACATATTACCATACGACGTGAAGATGGTAAGTTGTGCGTACACGCGTGTAGTACTTTCATTTTTCATAGGATGAATAAAATATGTAACATAGATGATCAATAATAATAATAAAATTTCATAATATAGTTTATACTAGATTTATTACTTTATAATGGAACCAATGCTTGAATAAGAAGCAGAATAAGAATTTTTTTGAAAGAGTTCGTAAGGAGATTACCTTTTCTTTGATGATACCTTTCTATATCTCCTCTTTGGGACACTGGAGATTGTCTTTTGAGAATAATAGAACCTTTGACTTGTTACTAGGGATGTTTATAAGGGAACTTAATAGGTTTTGGTTGAGATATAATGTTCAAAGTGGTGTGACTAAGTAAGGTAGGAGGTTCCCATTTATAATCGAGGTTATTGGGCACTTTAAGAAACTCTTTCAATATTTAATTAATATAAATTAATTTTCAATTACAGATAGTACCAAAGTAATTTATTTCTAATCTTAGATGATTATGGGTTGTAATCCTCTAAAAAATTATTTTTGTACAAGTTTATGTCACAATATTAACATTATATTTTAGCTTTAACCCTTAGTTAAACCCTTTAACTTTCACCTTGACAACTTGTCTTTTTACTCTTTAGGGTTAATATAGATACTATAAAGTTCAAAATGAACCCTAAATCTATCATTGATTAAATATTTAACCTTATTCTAGTTATTTGCCCAAATTTTAGTTTTTATGATTTTTTTATCATTTTATAAAATATTATTTATTTTAAAGTATAATTTATGTAAATTTTGATACTATTCATTATTTATGTTTTAAAAAACATCCTAACAACATGATAACATTGTAAAAACACTTATAATATATCAGTAACACATAATAGTTATCTATAAAAATATTTTATTTAATTTATTATGTAAAATTATATTTATTTTAATATTTTATAATATCATTTATTTGATATTTCCTATAATTAAACAATTACTACATCATCATTATGAAAGTCCTTAATTAAATTATTTCTTCTTAAAAAAATTATGATGAATATAAATTTATTATCTTCCAAATGACTATTTTTATTCAAATTTATCATCTTTATAACCATGTATTAAAAGTGATTTACTTATTAAAAATATGAGCATAACATTTGTAACTTATCTTTAAATAAAATAGAGTAAATGTCATATTTTTAACCAAACTGATTAAAAATGTATTAATTTTGGCCTAAGGTTGATTTTGGTAAAATCCCAATCATCCAATTTAATCATTACAAGTTTAGTGGTAATTTTATAATATTATAATATCATTTTTACAATTAATTGCCTGATTTACCCTTAATCGTGGTAATAATCAATAAAGTTATTATTCACCAAAATTTATGTTCATCCTATTAGACTCTAAACATCATACTGATTACAAAAATGTATTCCCATTTTTTGGAATTAAATTCTTATAAGTGACAAAATTATGTTTAACTCTAATCCCACAGACATAGCGAGAATACGGTAAAAAGAAATTTCAATAAGTTTTAATAACTAATTTTAATATTAAAATGATTCCAATGAAATACATTGAATTAATATAGAAATAATTTATCTATTTTGACTTCAAAAACATTTTGAAATATAAAAACTATTTAAATTAAAAACACAATTTTTAACTACAATGCAATATTTTTCACTATCCACCAAAAAATTAAACTTCTCAGAAAAACACTTAAAATTCATCCTATGTAAATTCTAACATTCTGAATTCAAGAAAGTTTTTTATTTTATTAAATTTAATTTATAATAGTATATAAAATTAATTTTATTATTAGTCAAAAAAGGACATAAAAATTATTTCATTTAAGAAAATAGTATTTCTAAACATATAATGATTTTACAAAAAAATTATACATTTCATTATAAATATGTTTTATTTTTATGAAATTTTTTAAAAATTAGTTATTACAATTCTTAATACTATGTTTAATGGATTGGTTATAACTATCTCATTTAAATAATTAAAATATTAAATTTTTGTTTCATAGAAACTCAATGTTGTCTGTAATGCAAGGCAAGATGGTGTTGCGGGCAGTGAAAACATAACTTGGTGTTGTGTATAACATAATACAAACATAGTGTTTTTAGGGAATAACAATAAATCTATATTATGCATCATGTAAATTGGAAAATATCAAAATGATTAAATTAATTCGAAAAATAAATTTACATAATCTCACGGTGTAACATTCTACCCCTTTAAAATGAATTTCACATCCAAAATTAATTTGGGTAATAAAATTATTAATACTTGAATGTCCCTTTCATATAAAACCGCATCTTAAAAATGAATACTAAAACAATCTTTTAAAAATTAATGTTAGAAACATAATAGTTTCCCCAAGAAACTCATAACTAGGTTTCTATATATGAGAACATAAGTGGAAAGTAAAAACATGGACATAGAAGAAAAATATAACTATCATGTTATTATGGAAAGTGATATAAAGAAAGTTCAGGAGAAAGATTACAATCACAAAGAAATCAATTTACAATGATCTTAGGGGCCACTTGATTCATTGGAAAAGAAGTTACTAGGGTAAACTTTTTGGTTTCATGATCCTTTCCATAGGGTTGAATAATTTTCATGAGAAGATAAACTTACATGATTTTTAGGACAACTTCACCCTTCATTGTCCCTTGATAAATTTCCACTTCATCTCTTATTCCATGAAATAAAGTTGAATTTTTCATTCTGAAATCATTACCAGATCATGATACCCATAAATAGAATGATATGTCATTTCATCGATCATTATCACAACAAAAGGTGAGCACGAGTTATCCAATCTGCAAAAATCCTCATATAATGAGATATTACACTAATCTCATAGAATTCATCTAAGGTTTAACTTAATACCTTCCATAAATGGTTAACCCTGTAACTATTCTAGAAGAAGAAAATTCAAAACATTAGAAAAAAGGTCACCAAATCAGCATAACAATGAACCACCATATATCATAATAAAACTCTTGGTTTTCACATTCCAAACATGTGAATACCGTCATTTAATATTCTCTTGAAACAGGGTTACAACCTAAATTACCATAAATCCTTTTAAAAACATGCATGCATTATTATTTGAAATATTACTAAATATATTCCTTAAATCCAAAAGTTTTACACTTCATCCATGATTACATAGATAAATTTTGCAAAAAATCTTTAATTGGTTCCAAGGTCATTGATACTATCAAATTTAATTTACCTTAATCAGTCATATTTTTATCTAAGCTAAGCACAATTTTATAAATATATTGATCACATTATGTGTTACCTTACATTGATAAAAATATAACTTTTCTATGTATTCATCCCCATTCAACATATCTCTTCCAATAATTAATGAAAAATCATACTGAAAATTAAATTATATTTCATGATTCATACAAAATAACATTTGACTTCCAAAACATAAATACTTCATTCATAAAACATTATTCCTAATCCATTACATAGTCTTCATCAACTAATTTCTTAATACATATTTCATATAATATTAAATATAAATCATGTCTTAAGGTTCCTCAAATAAAATATAATCATGCTTATTATTTTAAATTTAAACAATACTAGAAGAACATCACATATGTTCACATGTCATTTTGATTCCCTTTATCTTCAGAATTATAACCAATACTCATACCACCTTCTTATTTTTCATTATGAGATTTATACTTGGGAAATAAATTTTAATAATGGCCATACTTTTCACATTTGAAACATTAAATGTTATGCATGTTTCTTCTAGTTCTCTTCATTGACTAAAACTAGAAAGCACAGGTTGAGAAACACATATCATAAGAGAAAACCACATAAACATGAAAAATTACATATAGGATATCTACATCATGACACCTACTTTTTAATCGATGGAAAATTTGTTTTATCCTATGTTATTCATATTAATATTCCATTAAAATCCTTCATGATTGTTTATAAAGAGTTTGTGAATTTACAAAGTATATCCCACAGGAGTTTCAAACCAGGTGTATTGAAAGGCCTCTTATCATGTACCAGGTTACACTAAGTCAGGCTTGATGCACCTTGTCAATGTTTTTACATCTAGGTACATTTATTCTAGAGTCACATCCACATATAGTTTCTAGATAGGGATGTAATGCTAGGAAATGAGTCACTCTATCCATTACCAAAATTCTAGGACATTTTCCTATATTTTTCCTCATCCTTAGACTCATTCTTATATACATTCCTAGATATATAATTAGAAATATCCCAATGGATCTCACTTAATTTTTCTCATCCTAGATTCCAAAGGTGGAGTAAAACATTTCTCTGATACCCACTATAACATCCCATTAAGGATGTACATTGATATTGTATCACTTTTGCAGAATACATAATAAATTACCCAAACAAATGCCCAAAAACCTTATTAGTTTAGTTCCTTTGTAAACATGGAACACATTATTCTAATATGGTTAAAGATCTTAAACATATGCAATAAATATCATCTTATTTATTACCCCTAACTAATACCTTTATTTATAACTTTGGGAAAATAAAACATAAGAAAAAGGGTGAGCTTAAAATCTCATTAAGGGTAAAAAAGGGATAAATTTAACAAAATCATGAGCATAAGGGTATGAGAAATTGATCCAGAAAATTGAATATCATACCCTTCATGTTAATGAACATAAATAGAAATCATGGAATAAATATTTGAAATTCATAAGACATGAATCATAAGTAAATAAAGAACAAAATCAATGAAATCATAACAAATGAGTAAGACATGGAATTGTGGCATACACATAAACATGTAATATAATTCCCTATAAGTCATGAGGCATTTATATAACTTATCAAGTAACTTCATGGGAACTAAAATATTTAGGTGAGACACACTTCCATCCCAAATCACAGTCCTTTCTTTATAAGGGATTATTTTCCCATATTTTCATATGGAATCAGGTTTCCCTATCTTCCTATAATGGATTAATTTTCCCCATATTACCATATTAGACTAGGTTTCCCCATCATACCATATTGGATCATGTTTCCCTATCTTCCCATATTGGATCAGGTTTCCCCATCTTTCCATATAGGACCATCTTTCCCCATCTTCCCATATTAATTCAATCCCTTCAACTTATTTCCCATCATTTCTCATGAGACAAAAATATTTACCCAATGCCTTGGAGGGAGATATATGTCTCACCCATCTAATAATTAAATAATAAATACATGTTCTAAAAGATCTACAAAATCATATCATAACCAATGAAATGTAATGGGTTTCATAAACATGTAATTTTATCACAACCTGGGGAAAATATACAGGTTTCATAATCATTACATAAAAAGCATAAATAGTGAATGTAATTGTGCTTATTGAACATTATTCCATTAAAACATACACCATTATGATAAATAATATGAAGGGTATTCTTGAATAATAATAAATTATGTCATTTTAGATGGGGAAGGATTTTTAAAATTACTTCGAACATAAATATTCCATAAAAAAACATTTAAAAACATAATACATTTTCAAAACCCTTTTATTTAAAACCACATTGAAAACATATAACTGAATTATGAAAATTCATTTAATTTGTTTTGGAAAACATATTTTCTTCTTTGAAAAAATCATTTTGAAACATAAAACCTTTTGAAAACCCTTTTATTTGAAAATAAACATGAAAAATTGTAAAGAAATATTAGAAACATTTAAAAACATTTCCCATTAAAACATATAAAGGATACTTGAAATCATTTTAAGTTATTTTTTCAAAAAGATCTTAATAGTTATTTTTACAATATTTTGTGAAGAAAGTAATCATTAAACATTTCAATGTGTCACATACCACTTTTAAACATTTGAATCATAATACCCACTTAAAAACATTAAAAGAAGATTAAAATAAAATTAAAGGAGGATATTCCTAATATAGAATTTAAAATTTTAGTATACACCCCTCATAAAATAGCATAGCTTCATATCAAAACAAGTGTCTCAAAGAAATAAAATTGAGTCAAAACTACCTTACTCATTTAGAAACTTTTAATCCAAAAAACCCCATGAAATAGAGATCATAAAATGGATATGTAAATATACACAAATTGAATTATTAAAATCATATAATACATTCATGTATAGTATGTACACCACATAAAATAAATTATTGGTGGATATGGCATTTATCTCATAGACATTACAAGTGAGATGAAATTATTTTTCAACTTTATAATCAGTAAAATCATATTCTCCATGAAAGAAACAAAATTATATGTATATTAAAATTCCAAAATATTATGGTTAATACTTATAAAATATATTCATGGTCAGTATATACACTGTGTAGAAGAAACAAGTGGGGTTTGAGGCATGTGTCTCACAGAATTAAAGGTGAGACAAAAATCTCTTACCTTAGGTTAGATTCCCAAAGTACGTGTATGAAACTTCTATATAGTGGTTTTAAACATTTTATTAAATTATAATAGCATCATAATAATATTTATGATTTCATATATGATTCATTTATGACTTTATATTACGAGTTTATTAGTAATTCCAAGTTATGACAACTTCTTGGGTAATAATAGCTTTATTTATCCTAAATGTTTTTACTTTTTATTCTTAATACTATTACATAGATCATGATTTAATTACTTAAAAAATGTAAAAAATGATTTATATATCATATATATTTAGTATATATATATAATATCGTTTTATGAAATGGAATTCCCCTCTCACTGAGAGGTTAAGTCATACACACACTTGAACATTGTTTTGGTTGTCTTATCATACTGAATGGAAGAAGGTAAATGAAATATATATGTATATATATATTATTATATTAGAATTATTATGTCATATATTTAATATTTATTCATTATATATATTTTTTATAATCATTCATGAAATGGTTAACGTGGAAGAAGAATAACATCACGTCGTGGTGACAGTAGGTCGTACGCACACACGAGCAACAATATCATTCTCTTAATGGAAAAATAGTCAATAATTAGATGGTATATTAAATAAAAAGAATAAATATCAGGTATTATTTATTATTTATATCCATTATATCCATAATTATACCAATATAAGTAAAGTAGTGATGAAAAACATATTACACCACGATGTGGAGACGATATGTCGTACGTACGCACGCGTGGTACTTTTTTTTGTAGGATGAATAAAAGATGGAATATGGTTGTTACATAATCATAATAACATATAATAATATAGGTGATACATGATTTATTACTTTATAATAGAATTTTAACATGAAGAGGGGTGGAATAATAAACAATTTTGAATGAGTTGGTAAAGAGATTACCTTATCTTTGACGTTCTCCCACTAGATCTCCTCATAGGGACTCTAGAGTGGATCTTTTTTTAATATAAACACTTATGGAGTGTTACTAGGTAATTTGATAAGGTAAATAGTCAGGTTTTTGTTGATATATATGGCTAAAAGTGGTGTGTGGAAGTGAGGGAGGAGGTTCCCTTTTTTAATTGAGGTGAGGGGCACATTAAGAAAATCGTAAAATATTAAATTAATATATATTAATTTTAAATTAAAAATAGATACAAAGTTATTTATTTAAATGACTATATTATGATGGTTTAATATAATCTCAAAAAAAATTTAGATATTTTTTAGTCACAATATTAACCTTATTTTTTGGCTTTAACCATTAGTTAAACCCTTTAACTTTTACCATGACAACTTGTCTTTCTTACTCTTTAGGATTAATATAGTTGCGATAAAATTCCAAATGAAGCCCAAATAAATTATTTATGAATTTTTAACCTATTTAAAGTTATTTCGATGAATTTTATATTTTTATGAATTTTATATCATTTAATAAAATATTATTTATTTTAAAGTATCATTTATGTCAATTTTGATATTATTCATTAGTTTTCTTTTGGAAAACATCGTAACAACATGATAACATAAATCCAAGACTTATATAATATCTATAACATATCAATGTTTATATAAATTTTTTGGATTTCATTAATAATGTTAAATTATATTTATTTTAATATTTATAATAACATTTATTTGATATTTTTATTAATTAAACAATTATTTCATCATCAATATGAATGATTTTAATTAAATTATTAATTATATAAATATTAAGAATAAAATATCATGATGAATATAAAATTTTTTGGTTTTAAATTAATTTTTATATTATAAATTATCATCTTTATAACCCTATATAAAAAGTGATTTACTTATTAAAAGTATGATTATATCATTTTTGCCTTATCTTCAAATAATATATAATAAATTTCATATTCTTAACCAAGTGGCATAAATAGGATATAATTTAGGCCTAAGGTTTATTTTGGTCGAAACCCACACATCCAATGAAAAAATGACAAGTGTTAGGGTAATTTTATAATTTTATAATTTTATTTTTACCTTTAATTACCTGATTTACCTTTAATCGTTGTAAAAAAATACTGAAGTTACAATTAACGAATAATTAAGTTGATATTATTAGACTCTAAATAACATACTGATTGTAACCATGTATTTTTGTTTTTCTAAAATCAATTCACAGAAGTGAAATAATTAAATTTAATGTTAATACCACAGACATAGCGAGATGGCAGTAAAAAGAACCTTCAAAATTTCAATAAGATTTTATATATAATTTTAATATAAAATTCATTAAAATGTCCTAAAATGGCTTAATATATGTATCATTGATCTATTGATACTTAAAATGCAATTTAAAATATAATAATTATTTAAACTAAATACAAAATTTTTAACTACAAGGTAACATTTTTCACAATTAATCAAAAAATTAAACTTCTCTGAAAAATTCTAAAAATAAGCCCTAAGTTAATTTTGAAATTACAAATTAAAAAATATTGTTTATTTTAAAAAATTCAATTTCTAATATTTTCTAAAATAAAATTTATTATTTTTCACTAAAGGGAATAAAAATAAATTCCTTTAAAAATAGTATTTCTAAATATAATAATATTTTACCAAAAATTATACATTTCATTATAAATATGTTTTATTTCTGTAAAAAAATTTAAATTTTTTTATTACTATTCATATTACTATTTCAAATGTCTAGTTTATAACTATATTGTTTAAATAATTTTAATAGTGTTGTGTTGTTTCGCAGAAACTTTGTGTTACGTGTAATGCAATCCATGTCGGTGTTGCGTGTAGTGAAAGCTTAACTTGGTGTTGCGTATAATGTAACCCAAACTTCGTGTTTTTATATAAAATCTAATATACATATTCAGTGTCGTGTAAGGTGAATAATATAAATAATATTAAATTAATTTAAAAAAATGCACAAAATATCAGGATGTTATAGGTATAGTTTCATAATGTAAAAAATATCAAACACTATAAAGTGGAACTTCATATTTTATTTCCATTAGGAGAAGTTGTTGCCGTCAAATTGGTCCATCTAGACCATGTCATGATTCATGGACTTCAGAAACTAAAAATCTATTTTCATTGTTTAAAATCACTACAGCAAAATGGGTTTATCAAGCTTTAGGGATTTAACAACGCTAGTTAAAAACCACTATTCAAGACCCACTTCATCGGTGCTATAAAAATCATTGTTAAAGGGGGACCTGAACAGTGATTAAAAAGAACTGTTAAAGGGGGTCCTTTATTAAACCTTGTAATAAAGTGGTGATAGGGGAGATATGTACATTTTTTAGAGGCATTGATAAAATCCTCTTTATTAGTGTGTTTTACTAGCATTGATAAAGGTTATATTTAAAAAAGTATTCCATTAAAATTAATATATTGATATATAAATACATTTATATTGATATATATATATATATATAATATATTTTTAAGTATGTTTTAGATAAGGTAAATTTACATTTACACTAAATATATAATATATTTATCGAAAATTAATTATAAAATAATTAAAAAAAATATTTTTAGTTAATAAGTTTCTAATTATTGGTGAGTAATAATAATTTAATATCAACTTGAAGATAAAAAATTAATAAAAGTTCTAAAATAAGTTGAAAATGTAACTTGAACTTAAAAAGAAACACAAATTTTGATCCGTGGGTCCATTAGTTATATACCACATATTAAATCAATGCCTATGACGAGCTCTACACCATGTTGAATTTGAGGGACCCTGATCACTATTTTTTTTTGAGGCCAAAAGACGCCTTGGAGGCCTCTAAAACTGATTTTTTAGTCGGGGTACTCTAATTTTTTAACTTTGGATGGATTTTCAACCTCATTTATGGGAGTCTTATTTCCTTTTTCCCAATAAAGACTGAATTTATTCTCAGGGATTACATTCATATTTATATTATTTTTATGAAATTTTATCGTTTTTTCTAATTTTATTTTATTTATAATTAGATAAATGTATATTCTATTATATTTACTTAAAATAAATAACTTGTATAAATACACATATCAACATGTTTTTGTACAAATTCATTTTTTAAATATATAAAATTAATATTTATTTTTAATTTTATTCAAAGTAAAAAAATTATCCAATCTATTTACTTTAAAAAAATAAAATATATATATATAGACCAATAGAATTAATGTTTATATATAAAAATCTGTGTGTAAATAATTGAAAAATATATATGTATATGTATATTATGATATATGTAAATAAAATCACTTTTTAAAGATGTATTTAAACCAATATGTAACCAATTTTAACATTATATACATATTTGTAATGTTTTATATATACCTATATGTGTATTAATAAACAAATATATATTTATATTATATTCATGTATTTGTAAATTAATATAATATATAATATATTTAAATAAATATAACTATAGATTTCAAACACACACATATGTTTTATAAATTTATTTAAAAATAATTATATAAAAATAATAATAAAAAAAATATATAAAAATATAAAAATAAATAAATAGAAATATCATTAAGAAGACAGATAAATGACATGGTGTAGTGATAAATACATTTCATATTCAAAGGAGAGGTATAGGGTTTGAATCCAGGTGACGATCATGAGTCTGGATATTAAAAATAGTGCTCATAAAAGTTATGGTGGGATGAAATGTGCTGATTAGGGTGGGGGAGAACTGATAAAGGGACCAGGCTCATATAGGATAAAAAAATAATAATTTTACCCCTTTAACGGCATTAAATTTATCAATTCTAAAATTTTTTTGGTCAAAGTCACCCTTTATTAACACTAAAAAAGCACTATTGAAGGACCCTTTTAACCGAGTTGTTAAAGGGGGTCTTTAATAGACATTTTTACCACTCATAAATGTCTTGGGATTTTAACCATTATCCAACAGTCAGTGCTTTTTTAGCACCAATAAAATCCAATTCTGGTGCTGTTGAAGACCTCTTTTGTATTAGTGAATCCTTATGATTTTTTGAAAATGAGATAGGCAATGAATATGGTCATTTTCCAAGTCTTAAAGGCACACTATTCTTAAATATTTAGTCCAACCCACACCATGTTTCCCGTCGAATATTTGGTCTTCCTCAAGGATTTCATGAAACATTGATGTGAATCATCATTATATAAAGTCATGATATTTCATTTTAATGATGTTAGAAATTATTCAATATTTTTCACAATGGGATGAACCCCTTCAAAAAATATTTCTACCGTCCAATTTATAGAATACCATAATTGTTGTCAATAATTATCTTCATTCATTTCCATTCCAGGATCTTAACTTTTTTATATACTAAGGAAATATTGAAATCCCATATTTATTATATATAATTATAATTAAATATTAAATATTAAAAATTCACAACCTTTGATATACAAATGGATTTTGAAATCCAATAATTATTTTAACTTTTAATTAATCTTGGATGTCCAAAAGGTATTGAAATTAATTTTATTGTATAATATTAAAAAATAATTTTTAAAATATAACATTAAATGTTATATTTAAAAAATAGTAGTAGTAGAGAGTCACATCAATAGTAAGGGTTAGAGGTAGAGACATTAATAAAAAATGATTTGTCACAGAACAACAATGGCATCAACCACCTTCTATTGTAATAATTATGATCATAGGTCACATACCTCTATGAGGTGCCTCATTATATGATGGTGGAATCAATATAAATCAAATATATATTATAATTTAAAAGGGGTAAGTGGATTCTAAAGAGGTAATTTATTATGGAAAATAGATTTCACTACAGAATAGGGGAATGAACATCCATAAAGGACCTCTGAGAGGAGTCCAAATATAGTTGTGAGTAGAAGTGGAAGTCAGTTAAAATATAAATGACTGAAGTGTGAAATTAACCATGATGAATGAAACTGAGGAACTAAAACTCTACTTCATGGTTGTTTAGGAAAAATTGACTAATATTTTAAGGGTGATGATTAGAGTCAAGGGAAATGATAAGAGGTGAGGGATATGGTAGGATGGTAATGAGATGACCAAAGAGTGTTGGGAAATGAATGGAGGGTAGAGATTTTATGATGATCAAAGTGTAGTATGAAGGATAAGATAAGAAAATGAGGAGAGTGGTATGGGATAAGATGAAAATATAGAGGTGGAGTGAATGAGTGGAAAGTTAGGTGAGAGTAAATGAGATGGTTGAGATGATTTCAATTGGTTTTACTATGATGGGATTTGATAATCTCATATTTTACACCAGACTCGATGCCTTAGGCCTCACCTTCTATACATGACACTATCATGTCAGTTTTTTTCATAAATATTATAAATAACGTAATAATGATAATGATAATAATAATAATAATTATTATATACCAAATTGGTCCCAATTACCATATCTGTTACATAAACTTGATGACCACCAATGACACTCAAATTTAAAACAATAGTAAAAGATAGAAAAAATAAATAAGGATAAGAAAAACAATAACACATGATTTATGTAGTTTAGAAAAAATACCTACATCCATATAGAGGTAAAACAAATTCACTATGTATTGGTGAAAATTATAGTGAATAAACATAGTGTACAAAAAAATCATGATCAAAATGAGATCATAAAGAAATGAAGTTCTATATTAATCGATGT
The DNA here is from genome assembly GCA_963277665.1 of Viscum album. Classification (NCBI taxonomy): domain Eukaryota; kingdom Viridiplantae; phylum Streptophyta; class Magnoliopsida; order Santalales; family Viscaceae; genus Viscum; species Viscum album. The sequence goes on along the minus strand of OY728165.1, from coordinate 1,887,513,897 downwards.
TATTGTAGTTCCAAATCCACAGAGTAGGTCTACTATGATAAATTAGTAGTGGAATTTTGTTCGTAGGTCAACAAAACCCATGTCAGTGAAGTCAATGTTGATACAATACCACTTTGATAGGCTATGTACTTCTACAGTGTTATATATTATATACTTAGGTCTTTTAGAAGTTGGCCCAAATTCATCTAATGGATTGGACTCCACCATTATAACACAATACCCATACCCGAATTTGATCCATGTACCAAAACCATTACCCAAACCTAGTCAAAATCTGATTTAGGAAACCCAAACCCAATTGAATTAAGGAAAGTAGTGTCGGGAACCCATATATTAGGTACCCCTTTCTATCCATATAGACGATAAGTGAAGGTAAAATAAAAAAATTGCAATAGTTTTAATGACTAGACTTTGATAACCCAAAGTTAGTGGTATTTCATCTTATTGATAACATAATACATAATATTTCTCATAGGATCTAATGTTTAAAATACATAAGAGGATATATTTCATACTTAGATATTAAAATATTATTTATTTGATAGAGTATATGAGTTATAAAATCTTGATTAATCCTTATAAAAACTTTCTATAGACATAGTGTTGATCACACAAAATATTATCTTCATCTTCAATAGAAATGGAGAAACAAATGTGAGCTCAAGTACTCGAAAATGGATAAGATATTAGAAAATTGGTATATACATCTTTGTATTATCATGAAATACATAATATTTAATGAATAAATATCTAACATTAGTCCCCGAAATATATAACATGAAGAAAAACATAATGGCCAAAATTTATAATTTCACACATTGTAAGCATACAATCAAGGCTTGGTGTGAAGATAACATACATACCATGTAAGGATACTCCTATTACTCAATAATATTTATCTCTTGAGACTTAACATTATGATGAAGGGTTATATAATTTTGGGACCCATCCATTAATTATATCTTCCAATAAATTTCATTATTTGATTAAAATTACATATAAATACAAGGAATAATGTTCAATGAATTATAAATTAATGGATTACTATTCAGTGTGGGATGAATTATAATGTTTAATCCATATCGAATCAAATAATGTATAAATTATTTAAAAGTTTTCCGGAATAATGGAATGATATGGTTAACTAGACAAATAACCTTCTAATAAAATGGAAAATAGTATATTTATAGTTATGGGTTATTTATAAAATTAAACCTCATGAATCAATGGTGTATCAAAATGTTAGTGACTATTTGTTAAAGGATAAAAAATGTGAATATATAAAGAAGGTTAAATCAGTAACACACCCATTAAAAACATTTTCACTCTTAAGTTATAATTTTTTATTTTTGAAATTATTATTCTAAAATAGGTTGAAAAACACTTAGGTCTAGTGATCAAATAAGAAATTACAAATTATATGATATATCTTAGGTAAATTAAATACTGAACTAAATAAAAACCCATATACACTATAAAATATACATTTTCTATTGTTCATACTAGTATAGGGATATGCACCAGGTGTGTGACAAGATCTCTACTCTCACTTGAGTAATACCAAAATTTAACAATCAAGTATAAGTATTTTGTCCACATACTATACTGTAGGCTACTACCCTCTTTAGATATGTAGTTCAAAAACTATATAAGTCACACCCTTATACAAGTTAATGCTTTAATTAATTTATCACAAACCTTAATAGTAGAATACAATATTGATATATCTCACCCTTTTTAAATGAGTGTGTTAATGGTGCTCTAGGAGCTCCCTGTTATGAATATGGAACACCTGGTGATGAATAATTACAAAAATGCTATAATTTTTGAAATAAAAATTATGAAAATTTGATCACTATTTTTTGGGTTTTGGAAGAATACATATGTATATAGTGAGGTGGAATTATTTCAAAATTTATTGGAGAAGTAATTATAGAGCTAAGAGTTTCATAAAATACCTATCTATAAATGAGTTCATGAATTGTAACATGGTTCTATAGTTCATAGTATTTCATTATAATAAAACCTGGTTTTATTCTTTTTTTATTTGTAATTCATTGACTAAAAAACCTTATTTCATATTAGTAATATTTTTATAATCTTATTTTCAAGTTTTATGGGTTTTGAGATAATAAGAAAAGTATGTTTTAAATCATGTATTTTAATGATAAAATGTTCAAATGGAATTTAAATAATCAATCATGAAATATATTTTTATCTAATTTTTTATTTAAATTCATAAATTCACTTGTTTTATATTCTCACATTTTTTAATTTATGTTATTAAATAATTATTTAATTATCATGAGTATATAATTTAATGGATTTTTCTATGAATATATTTAGTGTCCCAAATAATTGGTAAATGTGTTATATTGGATTTATTACATTAGTTTAGGCCTATGATATAGATAGATTAGAGATTTCATGTTTGGTCTACAACCTCCAAATCTTAATTTTTTTTTATTTGATTTATTTCATTATTCATAATATTTTCATGGAATTTTTGGAAGATATAGTTTAAAATTCTATACTTTTGAGATTTCATTATAGGCGCACGATTGGAACATTGTTCGTAGAAATCATGCATCAACCAAGAATTTTCATTTGAATTTGTAATTTAAAAGATCCTAAATGAATAATTAACATATCATTTTTATGAACATGGGTCCTTATCTTGTGAGGTTCACTTAATCCTCTTGTAGGAGGTGAGTTTTTGACATATGGTTTGTCCAATAGTGCGGACAAACTGAGCACAATTCCACGGAAAATAAAATTTTGGTTGTTACAATATTTATCCTTTCTTTCCCCATTAAATCGTTCCCTTGACCCCTCCTATTTCATTTTCATGTGAACCAGTTGTGAGAAACCCATATGGAATGAATCCTCCTCCTCCTTTTCTATGGATTCTAGTTTTTAATTATTTTGTTTTCATGTGCATTATTCTCAAGTTAGGGTTTCACATCATCCTTCATCTTCTATTTCATTATTCCTCTTTGTTTCCTATCCCTCCCTCACCGGACACTTTACTTTTCCAAAACCAAAATCGATGGTAGGGTTTTTATTGGATGATTTTTTGGTTCCCAGGGATCATGAGGCTCAATTTAATGTATACTCTAGTGACATTCATCAAAGGAGAATAGTTTCTCACCATTTGAGTTAGGTTTCTTAATGTTTAAGGATTTAAATTATAGAATATTTTACAGTATGTTCTTTGAATAAATGTTTTTGATTTTTATTAATTATAATAAGGGTATATATGATTCTATTTGGAAGGGAAATTTAGTGTCACTCTATTTTTGTTGAATGTAATTAACCTTATTCTTTCAAAATGTGCTATTTAAAATTTTTTGATAACTACATTTCATACTAAGTGTTCAATGGATTTCTTGAATGGATTTTACGTGTTTTTATTTTTTTCCATTAATGGTTTTTGGGTCTTAAATGTGAATATCCAATTTATATTTAAAATTTAATTTATTTTCATGTATTTGAATAAATTATATGTTTAGATTAAAGTGTTTCAAAATTAGTTTTAAATAAGAGTGTGATGTTCAAAAATATCTTTTTACATTTTGTGTGGTTATGTACATATATATGAATATAAATATGTATGTTTTTTTGTGTATGTGTCTGTATAAAAATTCACATGAGAGTGTATAAATTTATATACTATGGGATATATATATATACATATATAAGTGTACATGAGCATAACTAAAGAGGAAAACATAGGGAATTTAGTTTTGATACTCAAACATATTTTTCAAATAAGTTTTCAATTATATTTATAAAATAAGTTATCTGGACCATTTACAACCTTTCAAATAATTTTTTAATACTTTGATTTATTTTCAATAGAATGTTCCATGGGTCCTGCTTAAAGAACTTGGATGTGTGGCTAGAATCTTCTTTAAGTAAGTTTTTTATTGCACGTATATGTATTCAATGTTTTATGGGTTTTCATATTATTTAATCTTCATGGGAATCTTGATTACTTGGGTAGGTAAAATATAATGGTATGGGTTCCTGTTCCATTAGTTATCATAGTAAAGTAGACGGGGTGCTTCCACTGGCCAGTGTCGTGATATACATTCCACTAAATGAGGGTCTCCTTCATTAGAGATGTAGAAGTTCTAGGATCTCAAACCTTATAGACTCCAAGAATTTCCTCTCATGATGGTTATTTTAAAAAGTTCATTTCTAGTATCTCTATTTCACTTTCCTTATGTTATAATGAAATTGATTTAAATCCATTTTATTCTTTATTAAGATTTATTCCTCTTTAATTTTTTTTCTAAAATGTTTTGAAATACAAATTTCAATGTAAGGTTTATAAAATGATATTTTATTTTAAATGATTATGAATGGGAAACCTATTTTTTAAAATAATTTATTTCAAAGTACAATAGAATGGATCATTTATTTAATGACTATAAATTGGTTGTGGTTTCTCTTGAAATACCTACTGGGTATTTTTATACCCACTCCTACTATATCATAGGATCAGAATTTAGGTTCTGATTTTGACTACACATAGAGTGTTGATGGTAGTAGGGTTGGATGGTGACCTATGGTCATGATGAGATTACTTGGTTATGTTTGATTATTTTGTTTTCCTTACCATAATAGCCAAATATTCCTTTCTATTTTTTGGTTTTGGTTATTGGTGGGTTCATTATACATGTAAATATTTGGTGATCTATATGGGTTGTTTTTGTGGTTAGCATTAGAGGGTGAGAGTAGGGATTTATTTATCTAAATTTCTTAAATAACATTTATATTATATTATTCTATTTATATGGGTGAATGGAACTCTAATGTATGGAGTGATCATTATCTATTTTCTTTTTATTATTTAAATTGTTTTGTGGGAAAAATTATCCCAAATGATTTTATTAATGCCAATGATAATTATCATCATCCCAAGGGGATTATAGATACCCGGGCATGTCTTGGATATGATAAGGCATATGGTAGATGGATGAATCAAGTTGGTTTATGAAAAAAATGGTATCATAGACTTGATTATTAAGAGGTACTATGTTTCATAACACCATTTTCTATTTTGGTGTGTCATTATGATTTAGATTTAACTGTTATAACTCCAGAGGTATGAGTGGGAATATTTTTGCGATATCTTACTCATTCTGAACCTAGTGTTTCCATGGGATGTTGGGTTGAGTCTAGATTATTCAGATTTCTTTATATATTTTTCGTGTATTGTATTTTCTGATTATAGTGCTTTATATTTTGTTATAGATTAAGTGGTTTGTTTAATGGGCTACATAGATTTGATAGTTTTTTGGTTTCATGTTTTTTTTTAATTTAAATTAATATTTTTTTTGGGTTTCATTTTCCTTTTTAGGATGTTTACAAAACTTTTCATGTTTGTTCGTGAAGTGGGGTTTGAGCTGGTAGCACATGGTGTTCTTGTAGGGTCTAGAAAACCCTATGGATCCCATGTGTATAGTTCTAAAATACTTTATGTGATGGAGATGTGATAGACGCATGGTCCTCCAACCATGTTGCCAAGTCGATCATGGTTACTTATTCCCCTTTAATTTTGGGTTGTGTTTTATTTTTTTTTCAAACATTCCAGGTTTTATCATGTTAACATTACTTCAGAGAATTGTTCTTTTAAAATTTCTAAATATTAGTTTAAAATATAAAGGTTCAAAATTTGAAAATAATGAGTGTTTTTCAAAAGAATTTTAAAAATTAATTCAATGTAAAAATTTCCAAAAAGTGTTTTTAATGCTTAAATTTTTTATTAAAACAGTGTTTCTAAATAAATGGAGAACTTTATTATAATGATAAAATTAGGTTATAAAATTAATAAAAAGAGTATCAATTATTTATTAGGAAAATATCATTGGGTGTTTAATGTATAAACATAATTTATGGGTAAATAAAATACCTTTAAATTAGAAAATACTATTTCTAAAATATTTTAAAATAATATTTGAAAATTACAAATTTTTCCATCAATAATTTTTAGAGTTTTAAAAATATTTTTAATGTATAGATCTTGGATTTCAAAATAGAGTGCATAGTTTTCAAATATTTAAAATTTTGAATTTTTAAATTGGTTAGTTTTTTTATTGTTATATTCAATTAGATTTCAGATTTATGTTTTGATTTAAATTTGATCATATGTGATTTGAGTTTCATTTATTTTGTAGGGTTATTATGCCTCTTTTATTATTTTTAGAACTCCTCCAAAATAGCCCCGAGGTGTCTAAGTAAGCTAGTTCCTTGGGGTTGTTTTCATTGTCATATTTCCTAATACTTGAGTGTGTTATTTTTTATTACTGAATCTACCTATTATTTGAGTGGATAAGTGGATAAAACCATCTTTTTTGGAGTTCCTTCATATTTACTTACTTTTCTCTTGATCTTGGGTCTTGTGTTCTTAGGATTTTCTACTCATGTTTATAGATCAGTTATACCATTTGGATTTGATGTGATATTTTCCTTGTGACGAGTCATTGATTTTGAGGGATCATTATTAGGAATTCATGTGTGTGGGTTCAAGAAATTGGGATGAGTGTTATCCCATCCACCAAGTCAGATTCATTAAGATACAATGCTCTTAGATAAAGGTTATAGGTTACTCATTCTATCACTTTTGACCCATATCTAGAGTCATATTATTTTTATTTATAAATGTTTGTTTTAAATCCCTATCCACTTATTATTCTTCACAAAGGGTCATATGAACATCCTTATTAGTTACGACTTCCCTATAGATCTTGATCTAGTCAAGGAGATTTATTATTCCTCGGGTTGGTTATGGATTCTTATTGTCTGTAGTGTTGCTTTTCTAATGATTTCTTTCATCCAGTTGGCTCACCATCTTAGAGGGATTCTAAAATGGTGGGAATACCACTATAGTTTATCTTTCCCATTAGGTTCCCCCTTTTTATTTATATGATATGGTGCTCCACATTTTCCTAATCCAACCCTTCCTTAATATGAGTTCTGAATTTATTGACCCTTTGACTTTTTAAGAATCTACCTTGAAGTATCTCTTGATCTTTCCTGACATAATGAATTTAGTATCTTATAGAATCCTCATAATTTGTGGTTATTTGAAATTTCGGTGTGTTTGTTTTGTTAGTACCATAGGTCGTGTCCCAATGGTGGTTATGATGTTTCTACGTTTTGGAGAATCGACATATCTCTAAAGAGGTAAAATATTATCCTTTATTTTGATTGAATGAGTGGTATAAGGATTTATGGGGGGTATAAAGCATTATGGTGGGATTTATTGTTACACCGAGACACTAATTTTATTTATTATTTTATTTATTTAATGAATTTCATTCATGTTCTTGAATTTTGGATTGATACGGTTTAAAATTTATTTATTTTGTAATTTCAACATTGGCACACAGTTAGTAGAAAACAATTAACAACCATTAATTTGAATCTATTATTTAACCAATAGAAAATTAATTATTGGAATTAGTTTGTTTAACAATATTTCCTGTCCATAAGAGGTTCTCTATGTCCTCCAGTAGGAGGTAGATGATTGGAACATGTTCTAGAAAATTAAGAGGCCAAATCATGTGCAGTGACTATAAACATAATTTTTTTATATAATTTCCCTATTTATTTTTCCACTAAATTGATCCCTCACCCCTCTTCTCTCTTTTCCTTGTGAAAAATCCAAAATAAACCCCTCTGGTGTGACTCCCCTCCTGCTTGTCCATGGATTCTAACTATTCTTCCACTTGTTTTTCATGCATGATCTTCTCGGGTTAGGGTTACTCTTCCTAATACCACTTCTATCTCCCCTTTACATTTGTTTTTTTTGTCCCTCTCTCACTACATGAATTATTTGGATAAACCCTAACAAGAATGTTTTGTATATTTTTTTGATTTTTTAGTATATAGGGCTTGTAAGGATCAATTTAATGCATATTCTAATGACAACTGTCAAAGATGATGAGTTTCTCACCATTTTAGGTATATAGATATAAGTTTAAGGATTTAAACCCTAAAACCCTTTACTAATTATTATTTAAATCCATGTTCATGTGTTTAATAAGAATAATAAAGTTATCTATAAATATCATTTAATGGGAAACTGTTTTTCACAAGGGTTCCATCAAATGTAATAGGCCTTTTTATTTAAAAATATATGATTTCAAACTATTTGATAACATTTAGGCATATAAAATATTTTACAGATTTCCTAAATGGAATTCACTCATGTGTATTGGTGTTTTTAAGGTTTTTTGGATCATCAATGTGAATTATCATTTTTTTAAATTTTACATTTAATTTCATGTAATACTTGAAATTTAAGGTATCTAATAAACCATTTCAAAATTGGTTTTGAATAAATGTAAGAGTTTTGAATATTCATATTTAATTTTTGGGTTGTTATCAACATATAAAAAAGTATACATATATATATATATATTCACAAATTCACATGAGAGTGTGTAAATTTATTCACTAGGAGACATATATATGTTTGTGTGGGTGTGCGTAAGTGTATATAATAATTAAAATATAGAGAAACTTTGGGGATTTAATTTTAATAGTCAAACTCTATTTTCATATAAGTTTTATGTGGATTTCTAAAATAAAATGATTTCTAAAATAAGTTACAAGTCCCATTTTCACATTTTAAATAATTTTTCAAGCCTTTGATTTATTTTACTTGGAATGTTCCATGGGTCTTTATTGTAGACCTAAAATTTGTGGAATGAATATAATTTTAGTTTGTGATTGATTAAACATTGCTGGAACCCATAATTGTGTAGCAGGAACTTTTATGTCAAGGATTTGAGATGTGTGAATACTATGAAAAAATTCTGATATTTTTTTCATGGAGTGCGTGGATGCTGCTTGGCATGAGATTCATTTTGTCTGGGAATATATATTTTCCCTTATCATATCAATTTTATTTAGATAATTATTCTATGTATTTTATGGATTCCCTTAGACAAAAAAGTGACAAACCAAGATAACCAGTCGACCGGATCAACCAGGTAAAATGTGGGAGTGCCTTAACGATTCCTCAAGTTCCATCCATCTAACAATCTAAGAATCTAATGGGGCGCAAGCATGGTGCTTAGTGTGAGTGTATGGTGTGTGCAGGTAGTTCCTAGGTGGGTCGTGCAAAGGGAGGCTGTGACTATTGAGGGCATTGGTGTCGAACTTGTTGTGGTCTCAAAAGGTATATGACATGACCAACCTTATTACGTGGATCCATATAGTGTGGGAAATCAATGCAAGATGTGGATTTTGTGAGGAACTGTTCCTCCTCATTAAAAAATATTTCAAAAATCAGAATTGTCTTATCAAAGTTCTCTATGAACTCCAATCACCTCACATGATCATCCTCATCCTCCACCCCTCTACTGCACTCACTAACACCCCTTGTTCAATGCAGGGAGAGACACCCATAATCCACATGACTCTATTGTTCAATGACAACCATGTATTCTTTCTCCGATGATCAAACCAAGACAAAGGAGGCACAATCAATGTCCTGAAGCCATGCATGAGCCTTTTTTTTACATGAATTATTTACATAAAAGATACCAAATCTTTTTCATGTGTCCAACCATAGGATCCATGTGAATCCATTTTGAGATATTCTGAAGATCTAATGATCAAAGTAGTGATGATCATTAGTAGAAGTGCGGACATCACATAGATACATAAAAATCGACATACGTTTTCATCGCGTGAATATATTTTTTGATTTACATAAATCATTCATACAATTTATCTTCTAGAAACCCCAGTAACACATGATCAATAAAGGTTTCATGCAATGTGATCTTACGATTTCATGATTATATCAAAATGCATGAAGTCTCTGGGACTGGGAAGATACATGCATTGAAATATCCACCAAAGTATCATGTGATCATATAAATCATGATCATTTAAAATTCATCATGTGTGGCCATCCAAACCCCATCAGATCAACACCATTAATGTAGTAATTTTTAGTACTTTGAAGACAATAACCCCGATTAAGCACCACTCGAAGTGAAGTAATATCATGTTATCACAAGAAGCGTCATGAGAAGCACTCTGAATCACGTGATAAAATAGTGACGATCATGCAAGGAAATGTTGTCATTGCCAAGGATTCAATTAAAAAAGAACTTATCTATTCATCACATTAGCCTCCCATCATTTCCAAATTCCATAAGATCATGTAAATCCAAATAAAGTCTCATCATGAAATCACATAATTCCATCGCATGAAGGTGAACCGTCCATGAGAAGCCTTCATAGCCATAACATGAAGCCCTAAGTGGTTGTGTAGAAATACATTTCATGTAAAAAAGTGATCATAATATTCCTTTAGAACTATCATCAGAATCCTTTCTGTGGTAGTCATGTATTTTATCACACGAAGACTTCTTGTGATCGCATGATAACGATAAGTCAAATCCATCCACTGCCTCATGTTGGTGCACACGACATGCACACTGTGCATAGTAGATGGAACCAAGGATGACTCTACCTATATAAAACCCTTCCCATTAATAAAAATACACATGAGAGGATGTGAGAGTGATAAGAAAAGATAATAAAAGAGGAGGAGTGGGCTTTTTTCTGTGGAGGACACCTCTAGGTAACCGTAAGACTCCCATAATGAGAACCCATCACATGATACCATTATGAGACCACATTTCATGATCCCCTTAAGATCATGTGATCATAGGAAAAATCTAATTTCACATGATCCCTATGTTAGGGGATGTGTGAATTTGGATTAGTCATAGGCATCCTTGTCATGTGATATTAGCATGGAAAACCCTCAGTCTCACGACATTCGCATGTGACCCATAACATGTCTACCTTGACATGAAATTCCATCATCATCCCTTGACCATGAAATATGAATATCTTCTGGCACACACTCCCCTTTACAATTAAAATCCTATGAGGTGTGGCCTTGATATGAAACCTTTTCCATACACCCCTCTTTTCCATGAGAATCCTTCCCATTAAGAATCATTTATTACAGGTCATTGAACAATCACATAACTATTCATGGGCCTCATGATTCCCTCACGATGACCTAGAAAAGTCATATTGTTCATGTAAAGACATCTTGGACAAGACATTCATCTTGAGAAATTTAGTTAGATCATGTGAAGAAATATTGAACATGTTCGTTCGATCATGTGAAGACATCTTAGAGAATTCATCTTGATCACATAACGATATAACAAAAATTTTAGTTTGATCACGTGAGGAAATCCTGGAAAAGTCAGTTTGATCATGCGAAGACATACTGGACAAGCCAGTTTAATCATGAAAAATTCCCTAGACATTTAAGTTTCAATCATTTAAAGCACCATGGATATATCAACTTTGGCCATGCGATACACCTTGGAAATTTCAACATTGATCATGCAAAGCACCTTGGATATGTCATCATTGATCACATGAATCACCTAAGACATGTTATATATAAGCCCATGTCATGTCAGGAAAACTATAAAGGCATTCTAGGAATGAACTCAATACATTCAAAAAATAAATTCCCAACATTTCAACCTTGTCACTCATAGACCCTCCTAAAATTCAATCATGTCAGGAAGACACCTCCGGACATAATAAACTTGTCTAAAAAACACGTGAGGATAAACCCTTTGAAATATAATAACCCTGATTCATGTTCAAATAGGATACAAATGATGCCTTTATAAGGCTTGATCCCAAATTAGGCATCCACCTCGGTGTAAGTCCCTCCATATCTTAGAAACTATATCCCATGGGACTCAATCTATCCTATGTGTTATTGATTATTCATCATCCATAGATGGATTGAGAATAAAATTGAACTTTGAGGAATATGATTCATGCTATATGCAGGATATATAGCAAACATTTGTAATGACTGAGCTCTTTATAAAACACCCCATTTGGTCCACCTTATTGAATAATCCCCATATCCAAACATGGTGAGTATAATCACTTATTATCCATTTTTCTCACACAGAGCGCGACTCACATGGGATTGTGGATTTTCAATGATCATATCACGAACATCATGTATTTCCAATAGCTAGGGGATCCTAGTTGTGTAATTTTCATCCAGTTAAATGATACAAATACCCCCATACAAAGTCATCCACCTTGGTGTAAGTCCCAAATACATTAACATATTAGTAAACTATGGGGAAATAACCCTCATGGGCATTAATTATCTATCACATCCCAACAAAAAGTTGAGGGAAGATCATACTATGATGAATATGATTCATTTTATGAGAACGATATGTAGGAATAATTTATATGGATCAATATCTTCACCAAGTTCCAAATTTCCCTTATATATGTCCTCTCCACAAGGCATCAAACTGCACATTTAATACATGAAGAAAACTCTGTGGGTTTTTATTCATCTTATATACAGTATATGTAGGACACCTCATGAAGCTTAAATCATATACTTGAAAACATATCACCTCCTTGGATGGTAGTAAACACCAAATCTCCATGTTATATGACCTCAAAATATAAAAAGCAACCCATTTTAAGTAATAATGGGGAAAATATGAAGAACCTTGGATATATAATGATAGTCTCATTAATAAAATCCCAATTACATGTATAAGGATTAAACACCCGGTAATTTTATTAGGTTACCCAAACCCATATCAGGATTTGGAAAAATATTCACAAACATATCTTAAATGTAACACCTAAAAATTCAAGAGTAACGTTTATTTGATAGCATGTATAACCTGAAACACCAAACATAGAAAGAAATATAAACACTCAAGAATTTATGGTTCATTTAATATTTTAAATAAATTTAATATATTATATATATTTCAATGTACTCAATACAGAGTGAAATCGCATCGTACAAAATAGCAATTTTCTTTGATAGCTTGCGTTACACACAAGATAGTGTTTTACCGTACAAAAATATATTATTAAAATATTAATATAATAAGAAATAACCTAGTTGTTAAATTAGTGTTTATGAATATATTAACTAAATTATGAAAATATATGGTTTACACAAATATAATATGAATTAATTAGTTTCTAATTAATTATAAATGAAAATATCAACCAATTGAATATAAAAGAAATTATTTTATTTGTATGCTCACAAAGGTGTTTTATCTGAATAAATTAAATAAATTCCTATTAGTGAATGATATTAATTAAATATATATATATTATTTATTCAATAAAATATTTTTTAAATTAATCCAATATATTTGATAAGCATAAGATAAGAACAAACCCAATTTTATGCATAAAGACCTATATTTTTCAAAAGAAATTTTTTCACCTTTTAATGGCACACGTTTTTTAAAAACAATTAGAAATTTTATAAATTTTATAAGTTAAAAAAATTATTTTTTTAAATCATAATTTCAAAATTATCATATGATGAATTTTTGGAATTTTTCTGTGAAGAATTAATTTTTGAAAAATAGTGAAAAATACTGGATTTCCATAGAAAACTCACATTTATCTCAATAATTTATAAAGATAAATTATATTATAAATTGTAATTAAAGTAAATTTTGATCAATTATACCTCTATTAATCCAATTTAGGTCATCTAAATCAATTTCACAATAAAAGTTGATATAGAAACATTTCAAAATTGTGAACATTTTCACTAAAAAAATCTATGTTTTCATCCCATCCACGAGATTCATTTTAAATTAATCAAACCTGTTGGACTTCTCATGTGTTAATCATGTTTTAAGGATCACAAATCTCATTACTATTAATTAATCTTTATCTTTATTTCAAATCTTTCTAATGCTCTTCAAACTCAATAATAGTTGCACATCATGTTTTTATAATAACAAATCTTATGGATGTTAATTACTCTCTTTATTATTTAAAAGTCTTATGCATGATCACAATTCTCTCATATATTATCAAACCTTTATATTTATGATTCAAATTCTCTTACTCTCTAACGATTAACCTTAATCCATATTCTTCATATCACAATCTTAGTCCAAATACAGATATTCATCTAAGTATGGAGACACCGTGAAGGACTCACCATGACCAGACACCGTGAAGGACTCACCCTGACCCAGACACCGTAATGGACTCACCGTGACCAGACACCGTGAAGGACTCACAGTGACCCAGACACCGTGAAGGACTCATCGTGACCCAGACACCGTGAAGGACTCACTGTGACCCAGACACCGTGAAGGACTCACTGTGACCAGACACCGTGACCAGACACCGTGACCAGACACCGTAACCACTCACCGTGACCAGACACCCTGACCAGACACCGTAACCACTCATCGTGACCAGACACCGTGATCAGACACTATGAAGAAGACACTGTTTCCATGATCACCGTGACACCGTTTCTTAATCTTTTGTCAATATTATTTTAAATAATGCTAACGGTCATATTTGTTGTTTTTAATGAAATTAATGTTATTTAATTATAGTTGTTGGCATGTCAGGAAACCATATCTCAAACCTATGAAAAGGGAATCATTCCTATTGTCCGAACTCGTGGAATATAAGAAAGATTGAGATTCAGTACACGTGTAATGAAATAAGCAACAGCGAAACAGGAAGAGAAGCGGCGTGCAAGTGTGAATATACAACACGAAGAACTTACGTACACCCAAGTGCACTGTCCTGAACAATAAGGAGATTGCAAGACATTAAAAGAACTCTCATGAGTGCAATCCAATACTTCTGAATAACAAACGACAAATCAAGACATCTTTCTCACTCCTGAAGAAGACAAGCTGAACTACGACACTCTGTTTTTGAAAAAAAAAACCAGAGAAGAACTCAGAAGCATTCCTGCTGAATCCAACGAGTCCGGAGCTACATTGAAAATCACTAGAGCTTTTTAAACTCTTATCTATCTTCTCTACGTGATTTATTTATTACATTCGAGGAGTGTGGTGTACTCTGTATATCTTTACACACACTGTCTCCTACACTGAACTGGAGGATATCAAAATCCTCACTCAAATTCCCTTAACTTTTGTTTACCCACGTCAAATGTGGAAGAGTTCCTTGTGTGACGTGGTCTTTGTTTTGTTTCACACGAAAAACAGTGGTAGAGGTCCCTGCGTGGCCTTGACAGTTTTGTAAAACTATTGTTAACCCCGATCCAGGGTGTGGATCAAATTTATATATATTTGAGAGGACTAAGTCTCATCTTGAGACTGAACCTCTTGTTATATCTGTTGTGCATCTTTTATTTAAGTTTAAAGTATATGACATATATCATATTTATTCCACTTCTATTACTTTGAAATACAAAATTATTTTGAAGCTACTTTGATAGTTAAATTAGAAAGTGTTTACACTTATTGTAAATTAGTATATTAGTTTCAAATTTTAGTTTGATCTTGTGGTTAAACTAACTGAGACTTAATCAATCTTTGAGAAGCTAAGTGAACATTTACAATCTGTATAAATTCACTACAGTTTAACTTATTTTATTAGTTGGGGATTTTAACTAGACAAAATTTTGACAGAAATATTAATTGGAACTCAATTCACCCCCCCCCCCCTCTTGAGTGTACACTCCGACCAACATTTGGTATCAGAGGGATAATTTTTTTTGTTCAAATATTTTTGAAATAATCTATTTTTAAACTGTGATTTTAGTTTCATCTTTGAAGATCTTAAATTTCTGTTAGTTCTAAATTTTTATCTCTTTAAATTATCTTTCTAAAATATAGTTATGGATAATAGACTAGAGGGTGATGCTACTAACAGGCCAGCTTTCTTCAATGGTAGAAACTATGCTTAGTGGAAACATAAAATGAAAATTCATTTAGAAATCATAGGTTTTGATATTTGGAATGCCATATAATCAGAATATAAACTTCCCACTACTGCTATATCCACTTGGGATTAACCAACAGAGACTGCTTACAATAATAATTATAAATCCATGAAAGCCATGTACAGTGCTTTAGGAGATGAAGAGTTTAACAGAATTTCTGCATGTAAAACTGCTTTTGAAATTTGGGATACCTTGGGTGTTTCTCATGAAGGAACAACCAATGGTTAAGAAATGATATTAAATACTTATACTATTAAGTATGATAATTTTAAAATGAAAACTGATGACCCTATTTCTGAAATGTATCTGAGGTTTAATGAGATAGTCAATACAATGAATTCACTTGGAAAAGTTGTTCCAGCAAAGGAACAAATTATGAGAATCTTGAGATGTTTACCAGACCGATGGAGAGGCACATCTATTTCAATCAGAGATTCATGTGACATTGATGCTCTACCTGTCAAAGAACACACTGTTATGCTTATGATGTATGAGGAAGAACTGAAGGTGAATAAAAAGGAAGATGATGAACCTAAGAGGAAATCAGTGGCTTTCAAGACTACTGCTTCAAAGAGCAAGGACAAAGATAAAGCTCAACTACCTACTGACAGTTCAACCAGTGAAAACTCAGACTCTGATAGTGATGCTGAAATGGC
Source organism: Viscum album (assembly GCA_963277665.1). Lineage (NCBI taxonomy): Eukaryota > Viridiplantae > Streptophyta > Magnoliopsida > Santalales > Viscaceae > Viscum > Viscum album. Next base: position 1,887,497,427 of record OY728165.1, on the reverse strand, counting down.
TCAGATAGCCAGAAGGTTTAATAAATTTTATAGGAAGAATAAATTCTTCAAAAAATAAAATTACAAAGGAAATTATGACAATAAGGGACATTGGAAGAAGGATTGGAAAAAGACAGATAAAAGTGATGAAGTTGTCTGTTATGAGTGAAAAAGAAAAGGATATATTAAAGTAGACTGCCCAATGCTCAAAATCAACAAGAAATATGATTACAAGGGCAGTAAGTACAAAAAGGATATGAAGGCTACTTGGAGTGCTTCTGAGGATAGCTCCAGTGAATCTGAAGCTTCTGAGACTGAAACCATAAATAAGGCAAACATGTGCTTTATGACAAACACATCTGAGGTTACCCTAGATACTCCTTCTTTAAATTATTATTATTCTAAAGATAGTGCAAAATCTGATTCTGATTCTGAAAACATGACTAGTGAGGAATTGTTTTAATATTTTAATATGCTGGAAGAGACATGAAATGAACTTAAGGATAAATACAAATAATTAAACAAACATCATGTTTTCACTACTACTTTTAAAACTGAACTTACTATTGAAAAAGAGAAAAATGATCAACTATTAAAGGAGAACACTAAACAGAAAATGACTAATTAGCAACTCATAAATGATTTAGAGAAATTCACAAATGGAAAGGATACACTAACTCAAATGCTAGGAAAGCAAGTTGCACCAAAATACACTACTAAAATAGGCTACAAACCTGGACAGAGATAGTTTACTAAGAATAGATTTATTCTTAAATCTGGACAGAATGCTACTAATTCTTGTTATGGACATTTATATGCTTCAACTAGTTATTTTCATAGTTACGGATCTAATATGGTTTATCTTTCAAAGTCTGTTGATTCTATAAATTTTATGAGACCCATAAGACAAATTTGGGTACCAAAATCTTTGATTTCTAACCTGTCTGGACCCAAGAAGATCTGGGTACCAAAATCATTTCCTATCTAAATATGTTTTTAGGAAACCTGCTTAAAGAGATCCTGTAGGAAGACTTGGTACTTGGATAGTGGATGTTCAAGACATATGTCAGGAGACTTCTCATGCTTTAAAAGCTTAGTCATAATTGATGGAGGCTTTGTCACCTTTGGTGATAATTCTAAGGGAAAATCATCGGCTTAGGCCATATTGGTAACACTGACTCAGTATTAATTTCTAAAGTTTTATTTATTGATGGACTTAAATATAATCTGTTATGTATTTCTCAGTTATGTGATGATGGTTTTACTGTTAAATTTGAAAATGATTCATGTAATGTTTTTAATACTAAAAATGCTTTAGTATTTTTTGCCCTGCTGAATGAAAATGTTTATGCTGTTGATTTAAATTCTTTAGCCATGCAAAATATTACTTGTTTAAATGCTTTTCATAAAGAGTCTTTTCTTTGGCACATAAGATTAGGACACTGCAATATACACTCTCTGAGAAAACATACTAGAAAAAACTTAGTTAGATACCAACCCAAACTTGAGTTTCCAAATGAAAAAGTTTGTAATCCCTATCAAAAGGAAAAGCAACACAAAATATCTTTCAAACCAAAGAAAGAAGTCTCAACTTCTCAACCTCTCGAGTTGGTTCACATGGATTTGTTTGGACCATCTAGAGTTTCTAGCTTAAATGAGAAGCACTATGTCTATGTCTTAGTAGATGACTTTTCTAGATATACTTGGGTATATTTTCTAGCTCACAAAAGTGAAGCTTGTTCTTACTCTATTAAATACTCCAAATCTGTACAAAATCATAGTGGACTTAATATTAAAACTCCAAGAAGTGATCATGGTCGTGAGTTTGAGAATCATGAATTTGAATCCTATTGCTCACACAATGGCTATAGTCACAATTTCTCTGCCCATAGGACACCTCAACAAAATGGTGTAGTAAAAAGAAGGAATAGAACCCTACAAGAAATTCCCCGAACCTTGCTTAATGAGTATGACCTGCCTATTTATTTTTGGGTTGAAGCTATAAATACAGCTTGTTATATTATCAGTAGAGCCTTAATCAGACCTGTTCTTAAGAGGACCCCTTATGAGTTGTGGAACCATAGGAAACCTAAGGTTAACTACTTCAGAGACTTTGGCTGCAAAGTCTTTATTCTTAATACCATAGATAATATTAACAAGTTTGAATCCAAGAGTTATGAAGGAATTTTCCTAGGTTATTATATTTCTAGTAAATCCTATAGAATTTTTAAAAAAAGAACCAAGTTTGTGGAAGAATCTTTTCACATCATGTTTGATGAAACTGATCCACATGAGCCTAAAATGTCTCTTGAAAATCTTGAAGAAGATTTTTCTATTCTGGACCTTAATGAAAAATCAGATGAACCTGCTATAAAGACAACTAGTTCTGGAAATTTTCTAGAACCTCATTCTGTTGATTCCCAACCTGTTGATAAACCTGAAATTTCTAGTCCTACCTTTACTAGATCAACTAGAATTCTATAGAATCATCCTTTAGAAGCTGTTGTAGGAAATATTGATAGAGGGACACAGACTAGAGCTTCTCTTAGAAATCAAGTTGAACATCAAGCCTTCTTGTCACAACTTGAACCTAAAAATATTGATGATGCTATTAATGATGAATTTTGGGTAATTGCTATCCAAGAAGAACTCAATCAGTTTGAAAGAAATAAAGTTTGGAATATTTTTAAAATACCTAAGGACACTTTCACAATAGCCACAAAATGGGTGTTTAGAAATAAAGTAGATGAATCCGGGAACATCGTTAGAAATAAAGCTAGACTAGTTGCACAAGGCTATAGTCAAGAAAAAGGTATTGACTATGAGGAGACTTTTGCTCCAGTAGCCAGATTAGAAGCTATTAAGATTTTACTTGATTATGCTGGACATCTGAATTTCAAACTATATCAAATGGATGTCAAGAGTGCATTCTTAAATGGATATATTGCTGAGGATGTTTTTGTTAAACAACCACCTGGATTTTCAAACCCTCATTTTCCAAATAATATTTTCAAACTATCAAAAGCTTTATATGGTTTAATGCAAGCTCCAAGAGCTTGGTATGATAGATTAAGTACTTTTCTAATTTCTAAGGGTTTTAAAAAAGGAATATCTGATCCTACTCTGTTTATAAAATGAATTTCTAAAGATGTTTTAGTTGTACAAATTTATGTAGATGATATAATTTTTGGATATTCAAAAACTACATTATGTACTGATTTTTCTAAAATGATGCAAAATGAATTTGAAATGAGTTTAATGGGTGAACTTAAATTATTTCTTGGTTTTCAAATCTTTCAAAATGATGATGGAATTATTTTAACTCAAAGTAAATATACTAGAGATATTTTAAAAAGTTTTGGATTGGATAGCACAAAAAGTAGTGACACTCCCATTTGTACCACCTGTAAGATGGATCTTGATGAAAATGGTAAATCTGTTGATCAAACCACTTATAGAGGAATGATTGGAAGTCTACTCTACCTGACTGCTAGTCGTCCTGATATTATGTTTAGTGTGTGTATGTGTTCTCGTTTTCAGGAAAACCCTAAAGATTCACATTTAAATGCTATAAAGATAATTTTCAAATACCTCAAGCATACTCCGAATTTAGGACTGTTCTATCCCAAAGGACAATCATTTGAATTAGTTTGTTATTCTGATTCTGACTTTGCTGGATGTAAGCTAGATTGAAAAACCACCTCTGGAACATGTAATCTTTTAGGCAAGTCACTAGTATCATGGTGTAGTAAGAAACAAAATTCTGTTTAATTATCAACTGCAGAAGCTGAATACATAGCTGCTGGAAGTTGTTGTGCACAAATTTTGTGGATGAAACACACATTACTAGACTATGGATATCAATTCAGACATGTCTCAATAAATTGTGACAACACAAGTGCTATTAATATTTCTAAGAATCCTGCTTTTCATTCTAGGACAAAACATATTGATGTAAGACATCACTTTTTGAGGGATCATTATCAAAAAGGTGATATCATTTTGGAATTCATTGGTACTGAATATCAACATGTTGATATATTCACTAAACCATTAAATTATGAAAGATTAGACTACATCATACATGATCTTGGTATGATTAATCATAAATGAATATCTTACTGATCTTAATGTTTAATACTTTACTGTACTTTAACTTACTGTTTCTCAGTTACTATTTTATGCTCATGGTCTGACAACTCACTGTCTCACCGTGACTATATAAAATGCTCACTTTCTCACCGTGACGACTATAAACTGTCTCACCGTGATGACTAGTTTTTTGTCTCACTGTAATACCTACTCACGGTCTCACCGTGAGAATTATGTTTATTTTTATTTTTTAACCCGTATCGCGGTAATTTTTATTTCACCACTATTTGATTTCCCGTGTTTGTGTTTTTATGACGTTTATCATTCCCAAATGATAAAACATAAGGGTTTCATTCGATTCCTTACCTGAATTCTTTCCTGGACCTTATCTTCCCTTTCGCCTGAACCTTTAGTGAATGCCAAGGATGAAGCGTCCATCTTCACCCTTGTCTGAGAAGCGCCGCTCTAAGAATCAAAAGAGGATACCGAGGATTGCTCTCGAAGGACCTCTAAACCCAAACCTGGTAAGCCGTACCGTTGTACCTGGAAAAGAGGTTTTTCCTGAATGGTTGTTGACTAGAAGATCGTTAGTTTTGAATGTTTTAAAATAACAAGGATGGCTTGAATGGTTCACTGGACAGAATAGACTGATTTACCCGAGGCTTGTATCTCAATTCTATCAGTATGTGAAGTTCTCTTTTGAGTTTGGAGAAAGCTTTTTGGTGACCAGCTGGATCGATGGTCAAGAGTTCTCTTTCTCTTCAAGGTTGTGGGCTTCATGCCTAAGAATTACGAATGAAGGAGTGTGTGAAGATTACCAGAGAGACCCTACTCCAACAATCGACATCTTTGACCTGGAAACCGCTTTGGAAAATCTAACTGGAAATGGCACCAAGCGAAGGGCCATATCTTCTGAACTAGATGTGGTGACAAGACTTCTGTTCAAGTTTTTTCAGAATTTGGTTAGTCCAAGAAAAGGAGATTTTTCTATGATGATGTATCAGGATGTGTTCATGATTCACCTGTTGAATAATGGCCATAAGATCAATCTGTGTAAGTATGTTATCAACCATATCTGTGAGCTGATCAAAGTAACATCCAAATCCACCTCCCTATTTTATTCTAGGATGATTTCATCCATGTTAGATGCAAAATGGATGGTTGGACCGAATGAAGAAAAATTAGAGGACCTTGATTTCTGCCTATCTATGTCTATCATCATACGGATGAAGATTAGATAGAATCCCTGGAAAAAGCAATGGGTTGAGGATAGTGATCAATTGTATAATAAGTTTAATCCTGTTGACTATCCAAGAAGGCCTAATAACCTAGCTGATCCTGGTTTGGAACCAGATGAAGTGGCTAAGTATTCAGAAGAAGAGGAACAAGAAGAAGTAACAGCTGAAGTTCCACCTTGAGAAGAACCTGTAATACTGTAACATCCTAGGTAAATAAAGAATTATAAATTTTCATATTTATTAATATTTACTAATTAAATATTAATTTTACTTTAAAAGGGTTTCTATGTTCTATAGCGTACCTGATATGCAACAAAGAGTTTCATTGAAATCTTACGTTGCACACTAGTAATAAAATAATATTATTTTAAATGGTAGTTAACACATAGCCATTGTATTGGTGGGAATGGATAGAAATAACTAAAATATGATTATATATGTTTTTAAATGTTTTTACATTTACCTAATAAAAGATAAAGGCTTAAAATATAGAAAGAATTCAATTTTAGGCATATATACCCTAAAATTCACTAAAGTTTCACTTATCGCCTTTTGATGGAAAACCGTCATTAAATATAGTTTTTTCACTCTTATAAATTGTATTGGATAAAATAAAACTCTTCTTTATAATCGGGACATCAAAATTTACTTTGTGTAAATTTTTGGTATTTTTCCGATAAAGTTCATTTTTTATTGAATAGTGTAAAATGTTGTATTTTAATTCGAAACCTCTTTTTAATCTAATTTATTTATATGATTAGATTATCTTTTGAATTGGTTTTAAAGTTAAATTATAATTTGTTTTTACCATTAAATCCAATAGTGGTAGTTGGAATTAATTTCACTTTGAAATCGGACTTAAACTAGTGTCAATCTTTTGATACTTATTATTTCCTAAAAACACGCTATTTGCTCTGACAGCGGGAATTAATTATTAAATTAATTAATGCAACTTATATGTTTTGAATTTTGTAAAATGGAATTCATTTTTGAATTCGGAATATCAAATATATCTTAGGGTTATGTTTTGATATTTTTCTGAAAAACTTCAATTTTTTGATGAATAGTGAAACCACTAAGTGGTACTTATAAAAACTGATTTTTCGTTAAAATGAAATTTTACCACCTCTGTGTTTTGAATTTCAAAAATCCGACATACATGGTTGTCATTAATAAGTAAAATGTGGTTCAATGGGATTAAAATAATTTTTTTGGTGAATAATAACTTTTAAGTTTTTAATCGCGATTAGAGGTAATTAGTGTAGTTTAAGGTAAAAAATAATGTTTTAATAATATGAGATGAGCATGAAACATGTCCTAACCTTATTGGATGTGTCATGGCCGACCATGAAAATCCATGTGTCGACTTGGGGACCCCATGGAGCCACTTTGGAAGGAAAATAACATTAATATCTTTTTATTTAATGTTAAAGTAAAAATGTCACAAACATGAGTTGTTTTACTAAAACAATTTTTAAATGGGGTTATACAAGTCATATTTTTGACTATAAAAATTAATTAGAAAGCTAATACTATTTACTACATCATGATATTTTTTTATAATTTTTAGACATTATATAAACTAAATTATTTATGTCACCATGATGATGCAGTGATTACCTCATTATTTTACGATTTAAATAAAATGAAAAGATAATGTAAAATCTAAGACCTAAACTTCAAAAAAATATATTTGTTGGGTATATTTAGAACCCTTATCACCTTATCCTATAATTATATCAATGTGGGACCTTTTAAATACGAAACTAATTTTAAAATAAAGTAACATTTCTTTACTTTCCAAGAGTGCCCCTCCTCTGCTCTTATAAAAGGCCACCACCTCTACCACCTTACCCACACTTCCAAAGCCTTTGGATCGGCCAAACCCTGTCATTGTTTCTCTCCAAATCCCTCTCTAACTCTTATAAGCCTCACTTTGGGAATAAGTCTTCCCAAGGAATCCTTTGAGCTCAAATCTAAGAGAGTTACCCGATTTTAAGGTAATGTCTTCACTTGTGTCCTTTTGTTTTATTTTGCTTCTCCATCCCCCTAAACTCTTTTTATTAATTTATTTTGTAACATCTACAATATCTTCAATATACTAGGATGTTGTTATAAGAAGATTTAGAGCTACACTTACACACACATAAATCTAATGGTTCAAGAACATACTGTTTTCGTGGATGGTGAATTTCTGCCTCACGAAAGGATGATTGTTCAATATTCTTCCAACACCTTCAAAGGTGGCCATTAAGATGTCTCTATATTTATATATGATATATAATATGTTTATGTATTCCTTAAGCTTCTGTATTTTTCATTTATTTCACACCTTCATGGCTTCCATTATGGGTATACGCGATATCTTCATTTTAGGAAGTGCGGACTACCGCCCCCTCAAAGTGATTTGATTCGTTAATGCCATATGTGGGACTTATAAAGGATGGATTTAAAGTTATTATATATGATTTATGTTACATATAAATTATGAATATAATTCTGGAACTAAAATATACAGACCTCTCATTCAGTTTTAATTCCATTAATATGACAAAGAAATGAAAGTAGCGTTCATGCGTACGTATGGCTTACTGTCTCCATGAATGGTGCATTTCATTTCTTACCTCTAAATGATTATGTACTATTATAAATACATGTATATGCTAGATATATATGATATATATGATATCCAAATGATGAATATCATTCTGGATATAATGAACTTTTGACCACACGAACAACATGTAATTGTAAGAAGTTCACTTTTGACTCAAGTACCAAATATCAACAAATGACCGTTATCAACTTAAATGAATACGTAATGTTCATAACATGGTAATAAGTGATATAAAATGAATAATGAACTTGAAAAATGTTCTTAATCAAGTAGAAATTAACTCAAGTTTATTATTCAGGATGTTAAAGAATGATCGAGTCAAGTCGGACCTGAGGTAAGGGACTTCGTCTCAATCTCCTTTCATTGAGGAATATTTCATTTTATACACAACTTTATTTTATATGGTGTATAAACCCCTTTGAATTTTACTTTTATACAAAAGGAATATTTTTCTACGAAGCGTTTTACTAAACGACGAAAAGGAATGTTTCTTTAAATGCAAGCGGTGACAACGACCTTTTCTGCCGCCGTGAGTATTATTTGGTATTTGGATTCCTCAACAAGCCGTAATGTTTTTAAAATGAAATAAATACCATATAATCTTTTATGTATATTGGTATTGAAAATGGTTTTTATAATGGATTTGTTATGTCATTATATTTATGTGATATATTGTGATCAAAGTGTGGAAATGTTTTCTTTCCATTATATTTGTTTTATGTTGTTATGATTTTATATTGGTACTTGGACATTTGACGGGTGGTTACATGATAAACCATATGAAGGGTGGTGCCGTGAATACCAGGATGGGAGGTTACGTTATAACCTCCAATGCATTGGGTATGAAAGTCGGCCGTATGGCTATTCCATTAAGTGATATGTGTGGAAGTCGACCGTATGGTTATTCCGTTTAAGTATGTTTATGTACCAAGTTACCTTTATATGTTATGTGATTTTTATATGGGTTATATGGTATTATTTTGGTTACAAAAGGGTAAGTTATGATCTTTTATTCAGTGAAGAATTTTTACTACTTCATAAAGGTGAAAATTATTACTTTGATAAAGTAAACATGGTTTACTTGTTGTTTTGAAAAACTAACAGTTTCCATTCATTGTGTATCCCTTACTGAGCTTTTTATGCTCACCCCAAGTTTTTTTTGAAATGTTTTTTACAGGACTTAATGTGGAATAGGGTCAAGGATGGGATCAAGGGAAAGTCATGCTATCTAAAACATGGAACTAATCATGTTTCCTTTTATGAGTTTTTATTTTATGGAAACTTAGTAGAATTTTATACTTTGTAATCTTTTGAGATGTAATAGTTATGTCCTAATTTTATAAAACTCTAAACCTGAAAAGATCCTCAATGTGAATTATTCATTTAATTCAATATTAAGTAAGGTTTAAGGCTGAGGCCTTATAGTTGGTATCGTAGGTCAGTTTAGACAACTTTAGGAGTTAGAAAATTGTTAAATTATAAGTTAATTTATGGTATGACTAAAATGATATACCACTTAAAGATTACCATGTTGCTTCGCCTAAGATATTTCTATCTTCAGAATGGTTTTCCTTAGAGGAAACAAAGCAGCTATATTGGGACGACATCAGGAGGAAGACAACCTTCCAAATCAGCAACCTGAGATGGTCGGAATCGGAACTGAACAGTTTGTTGCAGTGATGACATAGTTGAATCAGGCTATAAATGGTGGTGGTATCCATGCACGAGATTAGTCAGATCAACCACAGAGGAACATGTCAGTGGTGGAACATTTCATGAGGCAACATCCCCCATCATTCAGAGGATCATCTGACCCCGTGCTAGCTGAAGGGTGGATTAAAGCACTGGAGAAGATTTTTGATGTCATGGGGTGTTCATAACATCAAAAGGTTAGTCTTGCTGTTTACTGTTTTGAAGGTGAAGATGATCAGTGGTGGTCTATGGTAAAAAATATCAGGGATAGTGATGAGATTGATGATCTTCACTGGGAAGAATTCAAAGGTATGTTTCTTGAGAAATATTTTCCTAAGGTGGTTCATCTTAGGATGGAAAAAAAGTTCCTAGAATTGAGGCAGGAGGATGACTTAGTTGTAACACCCCAAGCTTCTACGGTACGTTTCCCTTCGAATAATGCGATAGCGTGTGTTGTACGCAACCTCGAGTTCTAACACACACCAAAACTAATTAAACTAGCCGTTGAGAATAGTAATACCTAATTTTTGAAATTATATATATTTTATATTTGAAAATGGACTTCATTTTTGGACTCGGAATATCGAATTTAGCCTAAGGTGAAATTTTGGTACTTTTCGGATAACTTTCATATTTTGATGAATAGTGAAAATTACTAAATTTTAATTAAAAACAACTTTTTTAATCAAAATAATTAGTAGTGATAAATTGTGAATTTGAGTGATTTTAAAGTATATTTAGAATATATTTTTACCATTTAATATAATGTTGGTCATTGGACATAATTTTACAATTAAACCGAACATAAACAAGTGTCAATCTTTTGATAGTTATTATCTCTTAAAAAACACGCTTTTTGTTTTGACAGCGGGAATTAATTTTAAATTAATTTCTGCCACTTCTGTGTTTTGAATTTAGGAAAATGGATTCCATATTTGGAATCAGGATGTTCAAATTGTGTAAATAGGTAACTTTTATTTTTAGACATTTTGAATAGTTACTGTGGTAAATATTTTATTTACCATGGTTAAAGGGTAAATCCGGTAAATAAGGGTTAAAAAAAATAATATTATAATAATACTAAATTACCCTAAAACGTGTCTTAACCCTATTGGTTGATACATGGTCGACCATGGGCATCTTTGGGTCTATTTTGGGATCCCATGGATCCACTTGTAAGTGATAATGACACATTATATTAATAAAGTTAAAATAAAAATAAAAATGGCATAAGCTTACATCTTTTAGAAGAACAATTTTTACATAGGGTTATACATGTTGTATTTTCGATTATAAATATTCACTAGAAATCTAAAACGATTTCCTACATAATGATATTTTATTTATAATTTTTAGACATTAAATAATTTATTTTAGTTATGACACAATGATGATGCAGTAATTACTAAAATAGTGAAAAATTAAAATAATTGATCTTATAAATACCCAAATAATTATAATATGAAACTTTTAATGAATTAAACTAATTTTCTATGATAATATGATATATTAGGATTGATTTAATTGACTTTTTTCGAAGTAATCAATCTGTTAGGAGTTTCACAAAAATCAACTATTGAATAGTGTCAAAATTGACATAAAAGAGTTCTTAAAACAAATATTATATTATTAATTGATATTAAATTCCTAAAAATCTAAGGTTCGGCCAAGAGACTTATATTATGATAGGTTAATCATTAATGGACCACTTGGGGGTCGCTTGGATGTATATAGTAAGTTTATTAACCATATTATATAAAAATACAAAGAGACATTGTAAAAGTGAAACTAATTAACTTAGAGTTAATACTTAAAGATAAGGTTAATATAAGTACCCAAACCTGTCTAAATTCTATTGGTTGAGTGGTTTTCGACCTATCCCCACCTTAACCTTTGAATAGTCAACTTTGGAGCCATTAGAAACCGAATATGAATTTATTATAAATTAATATTTCTAGCTTTTCCAAAGGTGCCCCTCACCCCTCTTATAAAAAGGCACACCTCCTTCTCATTTATTCACACCTCTAAAGCCTTTTGGTTCGGCCAAACTATGCCCAAATACTATCCCAACATCCCTCAATACAACCTAGAGGCATTAGTTTGATCAGAACGCCAACCTAAGGAGCCCTTTTGATCAAATCAGAAGGAAGAACCCGAAGAAGAGGAGGTTAACCTACCACAACCAAGGAAAAGTACAAGGTAAGGGTTATTTCACAATCTCTTCATTATCCGAGGTTGTATTATACGTAATAATCTACTGGGATCTCTTTATCATCCACATCCATGTTTCTTTGAAATGTATTTCAAAACATTTTTACTATTTACAAGAATATGGGTTAAAGTCATTTATACCCTTGTTTGACTTTTTATTAGAGGTTTATAAAGGAATCTTTCCGTCGTTTTCAAAACAAGGTCCTTTTTAACCTTTTCGACTGAATTGAGGTAAGAATGTTTTTTTTAACTTATACGGCGGGTGCGGTTATTTTCCGCCGTTATAAAATCGTCGAAGCTTTCCATACAAGCTTATAAGAATATTTTCAAAGAAAATGTTTTATTTTATATGGATCTTAAATGATTTCAAAATAAAAGGAGATACATCTTTAAAAAGAATTCTGATTTCATCTATGTCAACATCCTTTGATGGATTTTAAGATTATTTGAAGTTGATTTATTATGATACAAAACTTCTATATTGTATTGAAGGTTTTGTGATATGTTTGACTGTGGATGTGCTATTTTTATACCATTCATAGTTTATGGTGAAATTATTGACATTTCGTATGCTAGTTTTAATACGAATGTTTATGTTATGTTTAAACCTTTTCATATGGGAATGCATTGGACTTAATAAGTGACGGGTGGAGCCCGCTATAGCTCCTCGATGCATCGGTAGGTCTCATGAGACAAACTAGTGTCTTGGCACAAGGCCTTAACAAAATCTTATTTGTAGTCTTGGCACGAGGCCTTGGCTATGTGGTTATGATAATCTGACATTATGCATTCCAACATTATGAAAGTTGTTATTGATATTCCATGTGATTATTCGATTAGTAGAATATCCATGTGAACAAGTAAATGGCATTATTTCATTTTACTTTGGCCATACTATGTTGAAGTTCAATTTTAAAAGGCTTTTGTTTTAGTAATTCATTGCCTTAAATGTTTATGCTTATTTTGAATGTTCTGCTATATTGTTATCCTTACTGGGCATTTGAGCTCACCCCTTTTCTATGTTTTATTTTTCCCAGGTAGTGAAGAAGTAATTTATGAATGACTTGCAGGGATATTATGAGGGGTTAATAGTGTGGATATGAAGATTTTGTTGTTGTAGTAGTTTTTCACTTTGAAATGTAATGTAAAACTTTATGATTATATCTAGTGTTTCCAAGGCTACTAAACCAATCGGTCTTTCGGGATTTGATCTTTCTTGTGATCATGCCAATGTTATGTAATTAATGCACCGACTCTGGTTAGCTGGGGTCGGGGCGTTACAGTTGGTATCAGAGGAAGTTTAGTACAAACCTTGGAAGCTAGATTTAGATAAACTCTGATTAGAGCACGTAGACCTAAGATGAACTTTGAGGATTAGTATAGAAGAACTTCCTAAAATTTTGGTATTTTAGAGATTTTGTGAGTTTTCCGAGCAATACATCCCTGTCTGGATACGAGCAGGTAGAGGCGGCTCTGGCACAGATGTACCTAGGGGTAAAACCCGAAAACACCGCTTTGAGCTAGACTCGAACAGGAACTGGTGCACGACAACGGGCCTTGCTGCACTCTTGGTTACGACACTCCTAGGGGATATGCTTAGGATAACTCTCATTTTCTTTACAAATCATTATGAAGGGTTTATGAGTATATACTTCCTCAAAGAAAACATTTTTATGATTATGGATTATATCTATAAATAGTTCAATTTATGTTAAGTGTTTTATAAGTATGAGATTATGTATTTTGATTCATAAACTGATCTAGTTTATGCCATTGTTTAGAAATGGGGCCTAGTGGAAGAAATGGAAACTGTATCAATGCACGTACTCCATGTAGGGATTGCCCTCCTCCTCAAGATAATTATAGTGGGGCTGGTGATGCAACTGGTGCCGATCAGCTAATCACCATACTGGGACAACTTACTCAGGTTATGAATAATAACCTTACCCGTATGGAGCACCCTGATCCGCAGCGTGGAGGATCAATGTTAGACCGATTCATGAGGCAACAAACACCAACGTTCAATGGGAGTACAAATCCCTTAGTAGCTGAGCAATGGATAAATTCCCTAGAGAAAATATTTCAGGCTTTGGGGAGCAGTGAAAGGGAAAAAGTTATCATGGCAGTTTACCGCCTCACTGGAGATGCTGATCAATGGTGGTCATTAATTCAAAACATGAAGGAAGATGATGAAGTATCAAATATGGAATGGAGGGAGTTCAAAGATCTGTTTTTAGAAAAATACTTCCCTCGCGACCATCGAGCAGATATGGAAAGGCAATTTCTGAGTCTGAGACAGAAGGAGGATGAGAATGTCACAAAGTATGAGGCTAACTTTACAAGGTTAGCGAGGTATGCTGGAGATTATATTCGCAACCCAAGAAGTAAGATTGATCGTTTCTTTGATGGGTTAAAACCATTTCTCCGTCGAGCATTAGTCTCACAATCCTTTTCATCGTACGAAGACATTGTCTCATGTGCTATCAAGACCGAAAAGGAATTCTCTAAGTCTTATGACTTTAAATCAAAGCAAGAGAAGAAGAGACCTGCTGATCAATCTGGGAATGGAAATAAGGGGAAGAAGGGAAAGGTTGAATATCCATCTTGTGGTAAGTGCGGGAAGAAACACCCCGGTGCTTGCCTGAAGGGAATGGGAGTCTGTTACAAGTGTGGTGAAAAAGGCCACCAAGCTCATGATTGCAAGGGGAAGAAGGAAGCTACCAACGTTCAGTGCTACAATTGCAGGGAGATGGGGCATTATGCAAATGCATGTCCTAAGCGTCAGGAGAACTTACCTCAGAAAAGGCCAAGGGATCAAGGCCAGGCTTATGCTATCACTACTGCTAAGGTAGAAGATCTGAAAGATGTGGTGGCAGGTAATTTAATGGTTTCCTCAAGTTTAGCAAATGCATTATTTGATTCTGGATCATCGCATTGTTTCATATCTTCCCAGTTTGCTAAGAAAATTAGATATTTCCAATTTGATTTAATAAGGGAGTTGTCAGTTAAAACTCCTAAGGGAAATATCATTGCAACAAAGTTTTGTGAATCAGTCCCCATTAGAGCACATAAATTTTCTTTATCAGCTGATCTCATCGTCATACCTATGATTGAGTTTGATATAATCCTCGGTATGGACTGGCTTTCGGACTATGATGCGAAGATTTATTGTAAGAAGAAAGAGGTTACGATTCTTGATGATAATGATAAGGAACACCTTATCTTTAGAGCAGAATCATCACCACCTAATTCTTATTTAGATCCACCCCCAGTAGCTCAACTTAATTCAATTATTGGGGAGGAAGAGAATGAAATAACTGTCGGTGAGGAAAGGAATGTTCAAATAGAGGATGTACCTGTTGTGAAAGAATTTGTAGTTGTATTTCCGGAAGATTTACCTGGACATCCTCCAGAACGAGAAGTTGAGTTTTCCATTGATTTGATTCCTGGATCAAGGCCTATATTGAAGACCCCTTATAGAATGGCCACTGTAGAATTAGTCGAACTAAAGAAACAACTAGAGGAACTGAGTAATAAGGGATTTATTCGCCCTAGTGTTTCTCCATGGGGAGCCCCTGTTCTTTTTGTTAAAAAGAAAGATGGATCTATGAGGTTATGTATCGACTATATGGAGATCAATGCTATAACGATAAAGAACAAGTATCCCCTACCTCGTATTGATTATTTATTTGACCAACTGCATGGAGCTCAATACTTTTCAAAGATTGACCTTCGATCTGGATACCATCAGTTGTGTGTGAAGAAGGAAGACATTCCGAAAACAGCATTTCGAACAAGGTACGGGCATTACGAGTTTACTGTAATGCCATTTGGATTGACTAATGCACCCTCTGTATTCATGGATCTAATGAATAGAGTTTTCAAGGAGTATCTCGATGAATTTGTGGTGGTATTTATTGATGATATCTTGGTATACTCTAAAACCTACGAAGATCATGAAAATCACTTGCGCATTATCTTGAAGACTCTGAGGAGGCATGAATTATATGGGAAGTTTAGCAAGTGTGAATTCTGGCTTCAGGAGATTTCTTTTCTTGGCCATATTGTCTCTAAAGATGGAATCTCTGTTGATCCTTCTAAGACCAAGGCAATCCATGAATGGCCAGCACCTACGAGTATAACTGAGGTACGTAGTTTTATTGGTTTGGCAGGTTATTATCGACGTTTCATCCAGAATTTTGCCCGATTGGCTAACCCATTAACGAAGCTCACACGTAAAGGGGTTTAATTTTTTTGGACAAAAGAGTGTGAAGAATGTTTCTAAGAATTGAATAAAAGATTAGTCAATGCTCCTATATTGACTCTACCATCGGGGAATGATGGGTTCGTTATTTATAGTGATGCATCAAAGAAAGGACTTGGTTGTGTCCTTATGCAGAATGATAGAGTTATTTCCTATGCATCACGACAGTTGAAAATTCATGAACAAAACTATCCTACTCATGATCTTGAGTTAGCAGCTGTGATCTTTGCTTTGAAGATATGGAGGCACTACCTCTATGGTGAAAAATGTGAGATTTATACTGATCACAAGAGTTTGAAGTATATTTTCTCACAAAAAGAACTCAACATGAGGCAAAGGATATGGCTTGAATTACTCAAGGATTATGATTGCACGATACACTACCACCCAGGGAAAGAAAACAAAGTAGCAGATGCTTTGAGCAGAAAAGACCATGGAGTTCTGAACATGATGAGAATTGAAAGGGATCCAATTTTCATGGATCTAGAGAAGATGGACATGGGAATAACCAGGGAAGGTGAAACATCAATGCTTTTTCAAATGGTTGCCAAACCATCTTTACTAGAAAGGATTAAGAGTTCCCAGACTGATGATGAAGAATTTCAGAAGAAGATTAAAGCTGTGAATGATGGGAGATTGAGAGACTTTGTGTATGAAGATGGAATTTTGAAATTCGGGAAGAGACTTTGTGTTCCCAATTTACCTGATCTAAAAAGGGAATTGCTGGATGATGCTCATAGTTCCAATTTCTCTATACACCCTGGGAGCACAAAAATGTATAGAGATTTGAAGGAACATTTTTGGTGGGACAACATGAAGAGGGAGATTGCTGATTTTGTGTCAAGATGTATGGTTTGTCAACAAGTGAAAGCTGGAAGGCAACAGCCTGGAGGAGTCATGCAACCTCTTCCCATACCGGAGTGGAAATGGGACAATATTACGATGGACTTTGTCATGGGGCTACCAAAGACTCCTAGAAGGAACGATGCAATATGGGTTATTGTTGATCGTCTTACCAATTCAGCACATTTTCTTGCTATAAGAGAAGATCTACCCCTGGAACGTCTAGAAAGACTATATATTAATGAAGTTGTGAGACTTCATGGAGTACCCTTATCAATTGTTTCTGATCATGATCCCCATTTTACTTCAAGATTTTGGAAAAGTCTTCAGAAATCCCTGGATACTGAACTTCATTTGAGCACTGCTTACCACCCTCAGACAGATGGACAATCAGAACGGACTATTTAGACCTTAGAAGACATGTTGAGATCTTGCTCACTTGATTTTCAGGGTATGTGGGATCAATATTTACCTATGGTAGAATTTTCCTATAACAATAGCTTCCATTCGAGTATTCAGATGGCACCATATGAAGCGTTATACGGAAAGAGATGTCGTACACCAACCTGTTGGGATGACGTTGGTGAAAGAAAACTTGTAGGCCCAGAACTGGTGGAGGAAACGGTGGAAAAGGTGAAAGTAATCCAAAATCACATCAAAGCAGCTCAAAGTAGGCAGAAGAGCTATGCCGATAATCGAAGGAAGGATTTGGAATTTCAAGTCGGTGATCATGTTTTCCTAAAGGTATCTCCGTGGAAGGGAGTTATACGTTTTGGTAAGAAAGGTAAATTGAGTCCCAGGTACATCGGACCTTTCGAAATTCTAGAACGAATTGGGGCTGTAGCTTACCGATTGGCAATGCCGCCAAGTCTCTCCAAAGTTCACGATGTGTTCCACGTATCTCTGTTGAGAAAATACATGCCTGACCCAACGCATGTACTCACCTATGAGGAATTAGAAATGGAACCCGATCTGTCTTATTGCGAAGAGCCTGTCAGGATTCTTGATACAAGAGAACAAGTGCTGAGAAACTGGACGACACGTCTGGTAATGTTTTGTGGAGAAATCATAAGATGGAAGAGGCAACGTGGGAACCCGAGGAACTTATGATGAAGAACCACCCGAGTCTTTTTATGCAGTAATACCCTAGAAATTGCGAGGACGCAATTATTTGAAGGAGGGGAGAATGTAACACCCCAAGCTTCTACGGTACGTTTCCCTTCGAATAATGCGATAGCGTGTGTTGTACGCAACCTCGAGTTCTAACACACACCAAAACTAATTAAACTAGCCGTTGAGAATAGTAATACCTAATTTTTGAAATTATATATATTTTATATTTGAAAATGGACTTCATTTTTGGACTCGGAATATCGAATTTAGCCTAAGGTGATATTTTGGTACTTTTCGGATAACTTTCATATTTTGATGAATAGTGAAAATTACTAAATTTTAATTAAAAACAACTTTTTTAATCAAAATAATTAAAAGTGATAAATTGTGAATTTGAGTGGTTTTAAAGTATATTTAGAATATATTTTTACCATTTAATATAATGTTGGTCATTGGACATAATTTTACAATTAAACCGAACATAAACAAGTGTCAATCTTTTGATAGTTATTATCTCTTAAAAAACACGCTTTTTGTTTTGACAGCGGGAATTAATTTTAAATTAATTTCTGCCACTTCTATGTTTTGAATTTAGGAAAATGGATTCCATATTTGGAATCAGGATGTTCAAATTGTGTAAATAGGTAACTTTTATTTTTAGACATTTTGAATAGTTACTGTGGTAAATATTTTATTTACCATGGTTAAAGGGTAAATCCGGTAAATAAGGGTTAAAAAAAATAATATTATAATAATACTAAATTACCCTAAAACGTGTCTTAACCCTATTGGTTGATACATGGTCGACCATGGGCATCTTTGGGTCTATTTTGGGACCCCATGGATCCACTTGTAAGTGATAATGACACATTATATTAATAAAGTTAAAATAAAAATAAAAATGGCATAAGCTTACATCTTTTAGAAGAACAATTTTTACATAGGGTTATACATGTTGGATTTTCGATTATAAATATTAATTAGAAAGCTAAAAATATTTCCTACATAATGATATTTTATTTATAATTTTTAGACATTAAATAATTTATTTTAGTTATGACACAATGATGATGCAGTAATTACTAAAATAGTGAAAAATTAAAATAATTGATCTTATAAATACCCAAATAATTATAATATGAAACTTTTAATGAATTAGCCTAATTTTATATGATAATATGATATATTAGGATTGATTTAATTGACTTTTTTCGAAGTAATCAATCTGTTAGGAGTTTCACAAAAATCAACTATTGAATAGTGTCAAAATTGACATAAAAGAGTTCTTAAAACAAATATTATATTATTAATTGATATTAAATTCCTAAAAATCTAAGGGTCGGCCAAGAGACTTATATTATGATAGGTTAATCATTAATGGACCACTTGGGGGTCTCTTGGATGTATATAGTAAGTTTATTAACCATATTATATAAAAATACAAAGAGACATTGTAAAAGTGAAACTAATTAACTTAGAGTTAATACTTAAAGATAAGGTTAATATAAGTACCCAAACCTGTCTAAATTCTATTGGTTGAGTGGTTTTCGACCTATCCCCACCTTAACCTTTGAATAGTCAACTTTGGAGCCATTAGAAACCAAATATGAATTTATTATAAATTAATATTTCTAGCTTTTCCAAAGGTGCTCCTCACCCCTCTTATAAAAAGGCACTCCTCCTTCTCATTTCTTCACACCTCTAAAGCCTTTTTGTTCGGCCAAACTCTGCCCAAATACTCTCCCAACATCCCTCAATACAACCTAGAGGCATTAGTTTGATCAGAAAGCCAACCTAAGGAGCCCTTTTGATCAAATCAAAAGGAAGAACCCGAAGAAGAGGAGGTTAACCTACCACAACCAAGGAAAAGTACAAGGTAAGGGTTATTTCCCAATCTCTTCATTATCCGAGGTTGTATTATACGTAATAATCTACTGGGATCTCTTTATCATCCACATCCATGTTTCTTTGAAATGTATTTCAAAACATTTTTACTATTTACAAGAATATGGGTTAAAGTCATTTATACCCTTGTTTGACTTTTTATTAGAGGTTTATAAAGGAATCTTTCCGTCGTTTTCAAAACAAGGTCCTTTTTAACCTTTTCAACTGAATTGAGGTAAGAATGTTTTTTTTAACTTATACGGTGGGTGCGGTTATTTTCCGCCGTTATAAAATCATCGAAGCTTTCCATACAAGCTTATAAGAATATTTTCAAAGAAAATGTTTTATTTTATATGGATCTTAAATGATTTCAAAATAAAAGGAGATACTTCTTTAAAAAGAATTTTGATTTCATCTATGTCAACATCCTTTGATGGATTTTAAGATTATTTGAAGTTGATTTATTATGATACAAAACTTCTATATTGTATTGAAGGTTTTGTGATATGTTTGACTGTGGATGTGCTATTTTTATACCATTCATAGTTTATGGTGAAATTATTGACATTTCGTATGCTAGTTTTAATACGAATGTTTATGTTATGTTTAAACCTTTTCATATGGGAATGCATTGGACTTAATCAGTGACGGGTGGAGCCCGCTATAGCTCCTCGATGCATCGGTAGATCTCATGAGACAAACTAGTGTCTTGGCACAAGGCCTTGACAAAATCTTATTTGTAGTCTTGGCACGAGGCCTTGGCTATGTGGTTACGATAGTCTGGCATTATGCATTCCAACATTATGAAAGTGGTTATTGATATTGCATGTGATTATTCGATTAGTAGAATATCCATGTGAACAAGTAAATGGCATTATTTTATTTTACTTTTGCCATACTATGTTGAAGTTCAATTTTAAAAGGCTTTTGTTTTAGTAATTCATTGCCTTAAATGTTTATGCTTATTTTGAATGTTCCGCTATATTGTTATCCTTACTGGGCATTTGAGCTCACCCCTTTTCTATGTTTTATTTTTCCCAGGTAGTGAAGAAGTAATTTATGAATGACTTGCAGGGATATTATGAGGGGTTAATAGTGTGGATATGAAGATTTTGTTGTTGTAGTAGTTTTTCACTTTGAAATGTAATGTAAAACTTTATGATTATATCTAGTGTTTCCAAGGCTACTAAACCAATCGGTCTTTCGGGATTTGATCTTTCTTGTGATCATGCCAATGTTATGTAATTAATGCACCGACTCTGGTTAGCTGGGGTCGGGGCGTTACATTAGTGGCTTCTTATGAAGCAAAGTTCATTCGATTGGAAAGGTATGCTCCAAACTTCATACGATATCTTGATAGTAAAATAATCCATTTTTACTCAGGGTTAAAGCCAAAGTATTGAAGGGATTTAGCTTCTCGTGAGTTCAAAAGTTATGAAAAACTTGTTTGATGTGCGGAGAAGGTGGAAATGGAATTTTCTGACGATCAGGTGTTCTTTGACAAACGACAGAATAAGAGGTCTAGTTGGCAGGAAAAGGGGAAGAATTCATCAAAGAAGCAAGGAGGTAAGAAAACCAAATATCCGTCCTGTGAGATGTGTGGTAAAATGCATCCGGGAGAATGTTTATCCAAGTCTGGAAAGTGCTTTCGGTGTGGTAAGTCAGGTCATATTGCTCGTAACTGTAAGGAAGATGATCAAGCAGGCAATGAAAAGTCAGCGGTAAGATGTTTTAAGTGTAATGAAATGGGTCATTATGTAAATGAGTGTCTAATGAAGAACTCAACTGAGGGAAAGCAGCCATACTACAAGAAGAAAGGGGTGTTGAAATCCTTTGCAACTACTTTAGTAGATGTTGGGCCATCGAATGAAGTAGTATCAGGTACACTGTTTGTTTGTTCAGATTATGCCAATGTGTTGTTTGATTCTGGGTCTACACATTCATTCATTTCTGAGAAGATTTCTAGTAAATTGAAAATTCCACCTCAAGATATGAATCCTGAACTTATTGTAAAAACACCCGGAGGGAACGTTGAGACAAAAAGGAATTATAAGAAACTTCCTATCCTTGTGTGCGGAAAGAATATACCAGCAAACCTTATTGTTTTTCCTATAGTAGAGTTTGATGTTATTTTGGCCATGGATTGGATTTTTGTTTATCATGATAAGATTGACTGCAGAGCTAAAATGGTTTCTTTTAAGAATGATTTTCAGTTTGTGTACAAGAATGAACCCTTGATTTTGATAAAATATCAGGAAGTTAAGAAATTAGTAAAAGATGGAAATGAATGTTACCTTGCACATATTGTTGAAAATAAAGGAACTGTTTAGATTAATGATGTACCAGTGGTAAATGGGTATCTTGATGTTTTTCCTGATGAGTTTCCTGGCATTATTCATGATCGGGAAGTTGAATTTACTGTTGAATTAGTTCCTGATTCTAAGACAATTTCAAAACCCCCTTATCGAATGTCTCAAGTTGAACATTTAGAGTTAAAGAAGAAATTGCAGGAGTTATTATATAAAGGCTTCATTCGACCTAGCACATCACCATGGGGTGATTCTATCTTGTTTGTTAAAAAGAAAGATGGATCAATGAGACTTTTCATTGATTATAGAGCCTTAAATAACATTACTGTTAAGAACAAGTATCCTTTGCCTCATATCGAGGATTTTTTTGATCAGCTCTAGGGAGGTCAGTATTTTCGAAGATTGACTTGAGGTCGGAGTACCATCAGTTGAAAGTAAAAGAAGAAGACATTCCGATGACTGCGTTCTGTACAAGATATGGCCATTATGAATTTTTAGTTATGCCTTTTGGGTTAACCAATGCACCTGCTGTATTCATGGACCTTATGAATGGAATGTTCCATGAGTTCTTGGATAAGTTTGTGGTTGTTTTCCTTGATGATATTTTGGTGTTTTCTAAAAGTAAAGAGGAGCATGAAAGTCATTTAAGGGTTATCTTGAAAACCTTAAAATAAAAGAAACTGTATGGAAAATTCAGCAAGTGTGAGTTTTTGTTATAAGAAATTTCTTTCCTTGGTCACATTGTTTCAAAAGATGGCATAACTGTTGATCCTGCTAAAACAAAAGTTGTTGAAGAATGGTAAAGACCCACAAATGTAACCGAGATCTGTAGTTTCCTTGGTTTGGCAGGTTAATACCGTAGGTTTTTTGAAAAGTTTTCATGGTTATCTAGTCCAATGACTAAGCTAACTCGGAAGGGTGTTAAGTTTATTTGGACAAAAGAAGGTGATGATTGTTTTCCGGAGTTGAAAAGTAGATTGGTGAATGCTCCAGTTTTGGAACTTCCTTCTAGGAATGGTGAGTTTGTTATCTACAGTGATGCTTCATTGAAGGGAATTGGTTGTGTCCTTATGCAGAATGATCAGGTAATTGCATATGCTTCACGTCAGTTGAAAACTCATGAGGTAAATTACCCTACACATGACATGGAATTAGCTGCTGTAGTTTTCACTCTAAAAATTTAGAGGCATCATTTGTATGGAGTAAAGTGTGAAATATATACTGATCAAAAAAGATTAAAGTATATATTCACTCAGAAAGAATTTAACAAGAGACAGAGGAGATGGCTTCAATTAATCAAGGATTATTATTGTACAATTTATTACCATCCGGGAAAAACAAATAAAGTGGATGATGCTTTGAGTCAAAAAAGTAATGCTACATTAACAATGTTGCGTTTGGAATGTGATCATTTGGTAAAGGATTTTATGAACATTGGTATAGAAGTTGTTGGTGTAGGAATTTCTTTTGTTTTGTTTTAGGGATCAGTGAGATCATCCCTATCAGACATAATTAAGCAAGCACATTGGGAAGATAGTGTGTTGCAGAAAAAGATAGAGATGGTTCAGAAGGGTAAGTTGCCTGAATTCAACATTGATATTGATTGTGTTTTGAGGTTTAGGAAGAGATTATGTGCCCCTGGTGATTCATAGATGATGAATGAGTTGTTATGTGAGGCTCATAGTTCCCTGTTTTCAGTTCATTATGGCGGTACTAAGATGTACAAGGATCTACGAGAGTATTACTGGTGGGATGGAATGAAAAGAGATATTGCCGATTTTACTGTGAAGTGTTTGACTTGTTAGCAGGTTAAAGCAGAGCGGAAATTACCAAAAGGGATGCTTCAGCCATTACCAGCGCCAGAGTGGAAATGGGAAAATATATCCATGGACTTCGTTGTGGGATTGCCGAAGACAACTCGACGTAATAATGCAATATAGGTTATTGTTGATCGCTGAACTAAATCTGCTCATTACCTTGCTATACGAGATACTTTTTCCCTAGATCAACTTTTCCGTTTGTAACTTAAATATATAGTCAGGTTACATGGAGTTCCTCTCTCCATTGTATATGACCATGATCCCAGGTTCACTTATAACTTTTGGAAAGGCCTTCAGAAGTCGTTGGTTACTGAATTAAATTTTAGTACAGCTTTTCATCCACAATCAGATGGGCAGTCAGAACGAACGATTCCGACTTTGGAGGATATGCTACATGCTTGTTCTATGAATTATCAGGGAAGTTGGGACCAACATCTTTCTTTGGTTGAGTTTTCTTATAATAACAGTTTACATTCCAGTATACAGATGGCGCCATTTGAGGCATTATACGGGAAGCGGTGTCGAACTCTAGCTTTTTGGGATGAAGTGGGTGAAAGGAAGCAGATGGGACCAGAATTGGTAGAAGAGATAGCAGAAAAAGTTCAGTTGATTCAAAAACACATGAGAACAGCTCAGAGCAGACAGAAAAGTTATGCGGATAACTGGAGGAAGGATCTATCTTTCGAGTTAGGTGATCATGTTTTTCTCAAGGTTTCTCCATGGAAAAGTGTGATGCGATTTGGTAAGAAAGGAAATCTGAGTCCAAGGTTCATTGGAACATATGAAATTCTGGAGAGAGTTGGATCACTTGCATATAGAGTGGCATTAACTCCGAGTTTATCTCAGGTACACAATGTTTTTCATGTTTCGGTGTTGAGAATGAATATTCCAGATCCATCTCATGTTTTGAGTCCAGAGGTAGTTCAGCTGGAAGAGAACCTATCTTTTGAAGAACAGCCGGTCTAGATTCTTGACCACAGGGATCAAGTGTTACGGAATAAGGTGATTCACCAGGTAAAGGTTTTTTGGAAAAACCATATGGTTGAAGAGGCAACATGGGAATCTAAAAATTCTATGAGGGATAAATACCCCCACTTATTTTGATAAGTGAATAAAATTGCGAGGACGCAATTCCCAAAAGGGGAGAAGGATGTAACATCCTAGGTAAATAAAGAATAATAAATTTTCATATTTATTAATATTTACTAATTAAATATTAATTTTACTTTAAAGGGGTTTCTATGTTCGATAGCGTACCCGATACGCAACAAAGAGTTTCATTGAAATCTTACGTTGCCCACTAGTAATAAAATAATATTATTTTAAATGGTAGTTAACACCTAGCCGTTGTATTGGCGGGAATGGATATAAATAACTAAAATATGATTATATTTGTTTTTTAAATGTTTTTACATTTATCTAATAAAAGATAAAGGCTTAAAATATGGAAAGAATTCAATTTTAGGCATATATACCCTAATTTTCACTAAAGGTTCACTTATCGCCTTTTGATGGTGAACCGTCATTAAATATAGTTTTGTTCAATCTTATACATTCTATTGGACCAAATAAAACTATTCTTTAGAATTGGGACATCAAAATTTACTTTGTGAAAATTTTTGGTTTTTTCCGATAAAGTTCATTTTTTAATGAATAGTATAAAATGTTGTATTTTAATTAAAAACCTCTTTTTAATCTAATTTATTTATATGATTAGATTATCTTTTGAATTAGTTTTAAATTGAAATTAGAATATATTTTTACCATTAAATCAAATACTAGTTGTTGGAATTAATTTTACTTTGAAATCGGACTTAAACTAGTGTCAATCATTTGATACTTATTGTTTCATAAAAACACGTTATTTGGTCTGACAGCGGGAATTAATTATTAAATTAATTAATTCAACTTATATTTTTTGAATTTTGTAAAATGGACTTCATTTTTGAATTCCGAATATCAAATATAGCTTAGGGTGAATTTTTGGTATTTTTCGGAAAAACTTCAATTTTTGATAAAATAGTGAAACCACTAAGTGGTACTTATAAAAACTGATTTTTTGTTTAAATGGTATTTTACCACCTCTGTGTTTTTAATTTCAAAAATCCGACATACATGGTTGTAATTAAGAAGTAAAATGTGGTTCAATGCGATTAAAATAATTTTTTTGGTGAATAGTAACTTTTAAGTTTTTAATCGCAATTAGAGGTAATTAGTGTAGTTTAAGGTAAAAATAATGTTTTAATAATATGATATGAGCATGAAACATGTCCTGCACTTATTGGATGTGTCATGGCCGACCAAGAAAATCCATGGGTCAACTTGGGGACCCCATGGAGCCACTTTGGAAGGAAAATAATATTAATAACTTTTTATTTAATGTTAAAGTAAAAATGTCACAAACATGAGTTGTTTTACTAAAACAATTTTTAAATGGAGTTATACAAGTCCGATTTTTGACTATAAATATTAATTATAAAGATAAAACGATTTCCTACATCATGATAGTTTTTTTATAATTTTTAGATATTAAATAAATTAAATTATTTATGGAACCATGATGATGCAGCTATTACCTCATTATTTAACGATTTAAATAAAATGAAAATATAATGTAAAATCTAAGACCTACACTTGTAAAAAACCTATTGGTTGGGTATATTAGAACCCTTATCAATATATCGTCTAATTATATCAATTTGGGACCTTTTAAATCCGAAACTCATTTTAAAATAAAGTAACATTTTTTACTTTCTAAGAGTGCCCCTCCTCTCCTCTTATAAAAGGCCCCCACCTCTACCACCTTACCCACACTTCCAAAGACTTTCGCTTGGCCAACCCCTGCCCATTTTGTCTCTACACATCCCTCTCTAACTCTTAGAAGCCTCACGTTGGGCAGAAGTCTTCCCAAGGAAGCCTTTGAGCTCAAATCTAAGAGAGTTACCCGATTTTATGGTAATGTCTTCACTTGTGTCCTTTTGTTTTATTTTGCTTCTCCGACCCCCTAAAATATTTTTATTCATTTCTTTTGTAACAACTCCAGTATCTTCAATATACTAGGATGTTTTTATAAGAATCTTTCGAGCTACACTTACACACACCTCAATATAATAGTTAAAGAACATACTGTTTTCGTGGATGGAAAATTTCTGCCTCACAAAATGATGATTGTTCAATATTCTTCAAACACCTTCAAAGGTGGCCATTAAGATGTCACTATATTTATATATGACATATAATATGTTTATGTATTATTTAAGATTCTTTATTTTTCATTTATGGCACTCCTTCATGACTTCCATTATGGGTATACGCGATATCTTCATTTTAGGAAGTGCGGACTACTGCCCCCTCAAAGTGATTTGATTCGTTAATGCCATATGTGGGATGTATAAAGGATGGATTTAAAGTTATTATATATGATTTATGTTACATATAAATGATGAATATAATTCTGGAACTAAAATATACTTACCTCTCATTTAGTTTTAATTCCATTAATATGACAAAGAAATGAAAGTAGCGTTCATGCGTACGTACGACTTACCGTCTCCATGAACGGTTCATTTCATTTCTTACCTCTAAATGATTATGTACTATTATAAATACATGTATATGCTGGATATATATGATATATATGATATCCAAATCATGAATATCATCCATGATATAATGAACCTTTGACCACACGAACAACATGTAATTGTAAGAAGTTCACTTTTGACTCAAGTACCGAATATCGACAAATGATCGTTATCAACTTAAATGACTACATAATGTTCATAACATGGTAATACGTGATATAAAAGGAATAATGAACTTGAAAAATGTTCTTAATCAAGTAGAAATTATCTCAAGGTTATTATTCAGGACGTTAAAGAACGATCGAGTCAAGTTGGACCCGAGGTAAGGGACTTCATCTCAATCTCCTTTCATTGAGGCATATTTTGTTTTATACACAAATTTATTTGATACGGTGTACAAAACCCTTTTGACTTTTAATTTTATACAAAAGGAATCTTTTTCTAAGAAGCGTTTTACTAAACGAAAAAAAGGAATGTTTCTTTTAACGTACGCAGTGAAACGACCTTTTCCGCCACCGCGAGTATTATTTGGTCTTTGGCTTCCTCAAAAAGCTGTAATGTTTTTAAAATGAAATAAATACCATATACTCTTTTATGTATTTTGGTATTGAAAATGGTTTTTATAATGGATTTGTTATGTCATTATATTTATGTGATATATTGTGATTAAAGTGTGGAAATGTTTTCTTTCCATTATATTTGTTTTATGTTTTATGATTTTATATTGGTAGTTGGACATTTGACGGGTGGTTACGTGATAAATCATATGACAGGTGGTGCCATGAATACCAGGACGGGTGGTTACGTTATAACCTCTAATTCATTGGGTATGGAAGTCACCGGTATGGATATTCTATTAAGTGATATGTGTGGAAGTCGACCGTATGGTTATTCCATTTAAGTATGTTTATGTCCCAAGTTACCTTTATATTTTATGTGATCCTTATATGGGTTTTATGGTAATATTTTGGTTACAAAAGGGTAAGTAATGATCTTTTATTCAGTGAAGAGTTTTTACTTCTTTATAAAGGTGAAAAGTATTACTTTTATAAAGTATATATGTTTTACTTGTTCTCTTGAAAAACAAACAGTTTTCATTCATTGTGTATCCCTTACTGAGCTTTTTATGCTCACCCCAAGTTTTTTTTGAAATTTTTTTCATAGGACTTAATGTGTAATAGGGTCAAGGATGGGATCAAGGGAAAGTCATGCTATCTAAAACATGGAACTAGACATGTTTCCTTTTAAGAGTTTTTATTTTATGTAAACTTAGTAGAAGTTTCTACTTTGTAATCTTTTGACATGTAATAGTTATGTCCTAATTCTATAAAACTCTAAACCTGAAAAGATCCTCAATGTGAATTATTCATTTAATTCAATATTAAGTAAGGTTTAAGGTCAGGGACTTATAAATACCTCCAATGGAAACAGTTCTTGTTAAAGAGGAAAGGGCTGTTTTCCCTGATGTTATCCCTGCTAAAATACCTCAAGGAGATGATGTTATTGTTGAAAAGGAAAGATATAAGGACCCTTCAGTTGTTCTTCGTGAGGAAGAAGCTCATTCCAATTCTGCAAGGAAATTGGTTTTCCCTGTTTCAGAATAGCAGGCAACCTTAGAGGCAGATTTTGTTGAAGAGACTCTTTCTGTTGAGAAAGAAGCAAGTCTGGAAGCTTATCCAATGGAACCATCGGTTCCTGAGATTATTCCATCTACTGAAGAAAGAATGGAAATTTCCTTTCAGTTGGCAAGGCAAGAGTTTGTTGAAGAGATTAGGGACGATCTTTTGGATCTTGTCCATGTTCTTGAACCTCAATAATCTGAAAGGGAAGAGCAAGTTGAGGGGGAGGAAACTAAAAATGTTGATATTGTGGAAGTTGGATCTGCTGAAGCTTCTAAACCTTTTATCACTCTTTCTATGTACTCTTGGTATGAGTTCCCAAGATTTTATGATGTGAATGAGTCACAGCAAGTGACTGCAACTGGAATGGATCTTTCTTCTCTGTTTCAACTGAAGTCCTTAGCTCATTCAGAACCAGAACCAGAGCCCCAACCTCAATCTGAATCAGAATCTGAGTCTGAAGATGGCTCTGACCCTCAACCAGAATCTGAACCTCTACCTTTACCTACATCCTTACTTTTCACTCCTTTGTGACCAAAGATGATCTGAAAGTTTTTGGCGAGAATTTGTTAGCTGGATTTGAGAAAATTGTCCCCACTCAACCTCGCCCAGTGAATCAATTAAGTCAAGAAGATGCATCAATTCTCTTGGAAAATATTATCTTGCATATTAAACCAAGGATGATACGATAAATTCAAGAAGTTTGAGTAGAGAATAAGCTGCTGAGTGCTGATGTTGAAAATATGAAAATTATGGAAGCAAGTCTGCAGAATGAGTTATCTTTGAGATCAGAGCCTGCTCCTATTTCTGCCCCTGCACCTGTTGGTGTTTCTCCCGAGTCTTCTGATTCCCTCCTTGTTAGGGAGATTGTGTCTCAAGTTCATCCATAACTACTATCTTTTGATGAAAAGATTGGAAAAAGGAACACCAACTTGCTGGAATACATGAGAGAGATAGTGGAAACTCTGAATAAGCTTACAGATGAATACACTGGATGTCTGCAAAAAGTTCGGAAACAGTTCAAAATTCTAATCGAAGATGTCAAGGCTTCACCTGCTTCTGGTGACCTCCACACCTTCTTTGGATGATTCTATGCTGAGATCCATAATTAAGGAAGAATTTCAGAATGCCTTCAGTGGCTTGGATATATCTTCTTTGTCAGAAGTGATTAAGAACAGTGATAGAGCATTGGACTTGGTTATGATTCATTATAAGATAACCAATGATGCTCAACAAGAGATCTCTAAGAAAAAAGATTTTTATCTTTCCCAGATTTTCTCTAAAAGTGATATGACATATCACTTTAGATATCTTGTGGAAAATCCGATAATCCCTTCGGTGTCTCAAGCTTTTAAAGCTCAAGTTCAGAAACAATCAGAGTTCACCATATTGTTGGACAGATTTCTGGAGAATAAGGATGATGTTGAAAAGGATATGCAGTATGGTGGTGAAATCATTGCTGATTTCATCAATCTTTTGAAGTTGTATCTTCATGTGTAGAGTACTGCTATAATTGCTCCAACTGTTGCGCCCCTTAGACCTAGACTACCTGCCTTAGCCTCAACTGCCATGAAAGTTAGCCAAGCCCTTTCTCAGATCCAGCCAATCATTCTTGATCAACCATGGACTAGATCTTTTACTGCTCCTACTTTGGCTCCATCTGTTTTTGAAGGTATACCCTAACCTTCATTGTCTACCACATCTATGCCATCTTCTACTTCAGCACCAGCTCCTACTGCTGATAAAAGCAAGGAAAATATGGATCCCTAAAGAGTCTAGAGACTGTTTTTCTTTTTGATGGGATGTCATTTCTTTTTTACAGTTTTTACTTCTCCTGTACTTTGTATTCTGAACCCTTTGTTTAATGACAACTACCGAGTTTCATTTCATTTTCTCTACTTTTTTTATAATTCCAAAAGGGGGAGAAAAACTATAGGTATCAGTTCTATAATAGTATAAATGGGGGAGAAAAACTACAAGTATCTGTTCTATAATGTTTTTGCTATGCTAGTATCTTTAATATTACATGTCATTTATATTCTGCCTATATATGATTTGTGATCATCAAAAATGGGGAGATTGTTGGACTTCTCATGTGTTAATCTTGTTTTAATGATCACAAATCTCATTACAGTTAATTAATCTTGATCTTCATTGCACATCTTGCTAATGTTCATCAAACTCAATAATAGCTGCACATCATGTTTTTATAATAACAAATCTTATGGATGTTAATTAGTCTCTTTATTATTTACAAGTCTTATACATGATCACAATTCTATCATATATTATCACACCTTTATATTTATGATTCACATTCTCTTACTCTCTAATGATTAAACTTATTCCATATTCTGCATATCACTGTCTTTGTCCAAATACATATATTCATCTAATTATGGAGATACCGTGAAGGACTCACCATGACCAAACACCGTGAAGGACTCACCATGACCCAGACACCATGAATGACTCACCGTGACCAGACACCATGAAGGACTCACTGTGACCCAGGCACCGTAAAGGACTCACCGTGACCCAGACACCGTGACGGACTCACCGTGACCCAGACACCGTGAAGGACTCACCGTGACCAGACACTATGACCACTCACTGTAACCAGATACCGTGACCAGACATTGTGACCACTCACTGTGACCAGACACCGTGATCAGACACCGTTTCCATGATCACTGTGACACTGTTTCTTAAGCTTTTGTCAATATTATTTTAAATAATGCTAACGATCTTATTTTTTGTTTTTAATGCAATTAATGTTATTTAATTATAGTTGTTGGCATGTCAGGAAACCGTATCTCGAACCTATGAAAATGGAATCATTCTTACTGCCAGAACTCATGGAATATAAGAAAGATTGAGATTCAGTACACGTGTAATGAAATAAGAAACAACGAAACAAGAAGAGAAGTAGTGTGAAAGTGTGAATATACAACACGAAGAACATACATACACCCAAGTGCAATGTGCTGAACAAGAAGGAGATTATAAGACCTTCAAAGAACTCCTATGAGTACAATACAATACTGCTGAAGAACACCCGACAAATCAAGACATCTTTCTCACTCCTGAAGAAGACAAGATGAACTACGACACTCTATTTTTGAACAGAAAAACCAGAGAAGAACTCAGAAGCATTCCTGCTGAATCCAAAGAGTCCAGATCTACATTTATAATCACTAGATATTTCTAAACTCTTATCTATCTTCTCTACATGATTTATTTATTAACTTTCGAGCAGTGTGGTGTACTCTGTATATCTCCACACACACTGTCTTCTGCACTGAACTAGAGGATATCAAAATCTTCACTCAAATTCTCTTAACTTTTGTTTACCCACGTCAACTGTGGAAGAGGTCCTTGTGTGACCTGGTCTTTGTTTTGTTTCCCACGAACAACAGTGGTAGAGGTCCTTGCGTGGCCTGGACAGTTTTGTAAAACTATTGTTAATCCCGATCCAGGGTGTGGATCAAATTTATATATATTTGAGAGGACTAAGTCTCAACTTGAGACTGAACCTCTTGTAATAATTTTTGTGCTTCTTTATTTAATTTTAAAGTATACGAAATATATTATATTTATTCTACTACTATTACTTTGAAATACAAAATTATTTTGAAGCTACTTTGATAGTTAAATTAGCAAGTGTTTACACTTATTGTAAATCAGTTGATTAGTTTCAAAATTTAGTTTGATCTTGTGGTTAAACTAACAAAGACCTAATCAATCTTTGAGAAGCTAAGTGAACATTTACAATATGTATAAATTCAATATAGTTTAACTTGTTTTATAAATTTGGGGATTTTAACTAGACAACATTTTTACAAAAAAATTAATTGGAACTCAATTGACCCCCCCTCTTGAGTGTCCACTCCGACCAACAATACCATTTATGTGATTTAAATTTCGGAAAATTGATTCCATATTTTTAATAATAGTAATTTATAATATTTATTAAGATCAACTTAGTTCCTGACAAAAAATATTTGCGAAATCGATTAAAATTAATTATAGCAATTAAGAGAAAAATTAGCTTAATATGGGACTAAACCTTAATATTACTAGTCAAAATGACATGTAAAAATATAAAAAACCTATTTGATGAAAATAGTTATACATTATACTCAATTTTATCTATTTTCTTCATTATTGGAGCCACTTGACATGAAACAAAATATGGGTGGAATTCCCTATTTCAAATATTTACAAGAATGCTACTTTTTTACACTATAAAAAGGCAGTCACCCATCCCTCCTATTAACATATATCAAGCCATTTGTATCATCCAAAACATGAACAAATAATATCCCAACAGACCTCTTATTATCCAATATTCCTCTTAATTTTCATAAATCCAATTAATAAAGTCTTTTAGTATAAAAAAGGATTTACCCGAAAAAGGGTTAATGTTCGTCAACAAGAAATTTTGTTTTGTTTCTTATCTACCAATGAAATTATTATTATATCTTGACCATATAATAACATCAGTACATTAAATATAATTTGATATTTTTATTTCAAATTTAAAACATAAACTCACACACTCTTCCATCAAATTGGATACATAATAATCATTCATGTGTACATCAGACTACTACCTCACGAACCGATGTAATTCGTTCTTCCATTACAACCTTTAATGGTTGGAAATAATGATGGATTTATAGTTTATATATGAAAAATATAATATTTATAATGTATTTTTTATTCTTTAATTCTTATATAACACATACATTCATGCTTTTCATTTTGTGGGAATACGATAACATTGTTTGTGCACGTGTGGACTGCCGCCTCCTCAAAGTTATCTAATTCGTTCACACTATACATGGAATATATTAAGGATGGTTTAAGTAAAACTATCAGATATATATAACATAAATATGATAATTTAATGATAATATAGATACATACATGTATATATATATATATATATATATTAATTTTTAAATATGATAAGGAAATGGAAGTAGCGTTCATGCATACGTACGACCTACCTCTCCATGAACGAAGCATTTCATTTCCTATCTAAAAATATGATGGATTATTGTTAAAAAATAGATAGTGAATATATATGATAATTAAATCATATTTTTTCATTCTTGGGATGATTAAATCATGATCAATGTATAAGTAACAAAAATTAAAAGTCAAAACATTCTTGAAAAACTAGGAAATTAACATATGAAATAGTTAAAATAATTAATGATTATTAACAAATGGGTGATAAATTTTTTTAATAAGATTATATATGATATTAAAGATTTTATTATGGTTCATATATAAGTTAATAACATGCTTAAATCCATTATAAAGATTTTTAAAGAATGATCATCCTGAAGTAAATGCAAGGTAAGGGATTCCGTCTCAATTTCATTTTATTGAGGCATATTGTAATGTTATGAACCCACTTTATTTTATTTGGTGTATATAATTCCCCATTAAAATATAATATCATGAATAATTCATTATTCATTGTATTTTAAATTTTAATTATAATTATTTCATCTAAGTGGATTTGAACTTATAGTTACCAAGTAGTAATGAAAGTTTATAACTCAATTCATTTTCATTAGGTTATATTACTTCCTCATTGATGTTAATATTATATTATTATTTATGTAGTGTATTTTAATATATACTAATGGATTTTCACTTATGTTATGTTTATTTACATTCGGTATACATAATCAATTCATTGATTAATTCACACATCAAAATTATTTTCATTTTACGGGACTATTTCAAAATCATATTCAAATAAAGATTGTTTATTCTGGGATTTATATTAAAAGATAATATATAATAATAGTTTAATAAAGCCTTTAATTTTACTATCCTATTGTTCTCCATAATTTTTTTCAATTAATAGTACTATATACCATTCTTTGGTAATTTAAATATTTTAAAAAATTATTTTAGGAAAACTTGACACCATTTCTCTCTTCGATCAAAGATATATTTTCTCTCAAAACATTTTTTTATAAATTTTTTTTCAACCTTTTAAAACTGTTTTTGGGAAATAAATATTTAACCCTTTTTTCTTTTATAAATTTTTTCAAATGAATCTTCTTATCTTTTTTTTTTGAAAAAGAATCAATTCAAAACATTTTATAATGAAAAATAATGTTCTTTTTACCTTTTATGGAATTACCCACTATCATTTATTTAAAGATTCCTATGAAATTTCAAAAATATACTTTTAAATAAAATAATTTTAAAAATATATTTTAAAAGAAAAATATTTTAAAAATGTTTTTAAAATTAAAAGGATATTTTTCATAAGAATGTTATAAAATATTTTTTCATAGTATTATTATTTCATCAATTAAAACAACCCTCATTATACTCCAATGGGTACATGTCATATTGATACCATACATATTCTTTATTTGGATATATTATGATTATTTTGACCAAGGATAGTATCAAAATTCACTTCCTAGAATCATTTTTTTATTAACATCCCCTTGAATTGTGCACCTTACGGTGATCATCGAACATTTAAGTTCCCCAAAATATCTATATCATTTATCATTGATATGATTATTTCCTAATCCATATACCATTTTTACATAGAGTGTGTACTTGACAATTATTTTATCATTTGGGGAAATATTGATAAATATATATCTTTTCATCAATATTGATACGTTTTGATAAGTCAAATTATTTATGAATTAAATCGATTATTCAATATATAAATAATTCTTTGGAATGATATAACCTGGGTTGGGGACCATTTAAAGTAATCCCCTCGATGCATCGGTAGTCTCATGAGATGCAAATAGTTAGTCACAAACCCTTTGAGTTTATAACTAGGATTGATGTAAACTGTCTTATTAAAGGTATTGATGTTAAAGGTACCATATACCTTGGAAATATGGTGTCCAATAATTAACCATCTCCTTTATTGAGATTTAGTTATTATTATCCATGAGATTTTTACTATGAAAAAATATATAGATGCATTTAATTCACAGTTTATTGATTAAATGGAATTATTTAGTTATTTTCCTTACCATATTTACTCTACCTTATCTTATCGTGATATTCAACTTATTTAAATGACACACATTTTCATTTATTTACCTTTTCATATTGTTTATGCACTTTATTCTCAATTTATTGATCACATGGGAAGATTTTTTATATAT
The DNA here is from genome assembly GCA_963277665.1 of Viscum album. Lineage (NCBI taxonomy): Eukaryota > Viridiplantae > Streptophyta > Magnoliopsida > Santalales > Viscaceae > Viscum > Viscum album. The sequence continues at coordinate 1,887,460,987 of OY728165.1, read as the reverse complement.
TTACCTTTCCATAATGATTACACTCATTGATTCATTATCACTAATGTTATTCTTAACCCTTATTAAGAATTTGAGATCACCCTTATTTTTTTAATAAGGATTAACTATATTGTACTGAGAAAGATATTAAAAGATATTCTCAACAAAATAAATGTATTCTCTAAAGTTATTATTGAAAAAAAATGTTGTAATTAGTGTATTCAATTATAATGTTAAACAATATATATATCTGGTTTATCGAGACTACTAAACTGATCTGTACTTCAGGATTTGATTCCCTATAATCCTCTCAATGTAATGGTGGTAGGTGCCAGATCCATGATTTTTGGGGTAGGGTAACTATAGTGGGTATCATAGAAATTTTAGTAGTATCCTTGGGAACTAGATTTAGGAAAACATTGATGAGGGAACATAACCTTATGAAAAACATTGAGGATTAGCATATAAGCACATATGTCTTCATTAACATAGTATTTATGAATATCATCGTAATATTTTGAGATTAAGGTTGATCATAAGTTCTAATCCTTAAATGTATCTTTTTATGTTTTATGTGATGGGATTATAATGATATTAATGAAATTTTGGATAATTAGTTAAAGTTTATATTTTGACATAAATTTTATTTTAAGAATAAAAAATTTATATTTTATAGGAAAATTTTTAAAGGTATTAATATCTTATATGGTTAATATGATCATTAATGACATTTTAATAATATCCAAATAAGATTATGAGACTTTAAAAAAATATGTGTATAGAAAAAATTATTAAAAATGTTATTTAATGATTAATCTCTTTTCAAGAATGACCATCATAATTTTTACAAATGTTATAGGAATTATATTAATGTGGTTTTATAAAAGGAAAACATGTATGCTAAGTGAAAACCCATCAAGCAAAACAATGACACAGTACTTGAAACCATGACCGACAGACGATATGGGTGTAACACCAACCACTAACCTATGCAATTTCTTCGTTAATAGGTCATTATTTTTTGTTAAGAAATTTATCAAATTAATATTAATTATGATCCTATAATGTTACTTTTTTGGATTATAGATTAATGTATTAACCATATTAGTTTTGGATAATAGTTAGAGACAACTTGAAAACCTTTTAATTATTTTATATGGATTATGATCCATCAAATGTTTATATTATTGCTTCGTGCATCAAATATAATTTTTGATATCCATTTCTTGATGTAATGGATGAATAGAAAATTGATCAAAGCACAAACAAAGGATGAAAATTTTGATTATGAAATAGAAATATGTCATGTAAGTATATTTACTTATATTATTAGAAATTAAACGTATTTCTGAACATTAGGAAAATGATATAGAAATAAAAAATTTCCCTAAGACATTAATTTTTGTTGAATTAGTGGTCTTTTAAATGATAAAAAATTTATGGATTTGAGACCCTCAAATTTTGACTAATCATTGAATTTTTTATGATAAATGGAATAAATCACCATATATAATTATTTACACTTTTCCTCTAAGTCCATATTTTGAATTTCCAACAATGTTCTCCTATGTAGAAACCTGATTATATATTTTTCTATTTTACCACTGTACTTCCCCTTCTCTCTTACTAAGAGGATATTTTTTTAACCCTTTTATGATATGTTTTTTTATAAAAATTAAAATACAAATATAAATTTTTTTACTACCAATATATATTTTAAATTTAAATGAAATAATTTATTTAAGGTGGGAAGAATGTGACACCTGAAAATTTCCAAATGACTACCTTTTATTTGATAGCGTGCATGACATGAAACACATAATGTAGATATAAATATAAAATCTTGAGAATTTATGGTATATTTAATATTTTTTAAAAAAATTTATATTATATATCTTTATATTCATGAAATACCAAGTTAGATTGCGTCACATGAAACAACAAGTTTCTTAGATTTCTTGCGTTACACGTAAGACTGAGTTTTACAAAAAAACAGTATATTATTAAAATATTATTATAATATGTTATCAAGTATACCTTAAATTTTCGTTTATGAATATTATTAACTAACTTAGGGAAATATATGGTTTATAAAAATATAATATGAATTCATTGGTTACCAGTTAATTATAAATGAAAATATAAACCAATTCAATATAAAGGAATTTTTTTTATTTTTATGCTCACAAAGGTTTTTTATTTGAATAAATTTGACTAATTACTGTAAGTGAATGATATTATATATATATATATATATATATATTATTTAATCAAATAATTTTTACATTCATCCAATATATTTGATAGGCATAAGATAAGAACAAACACAATTTTACAAAAAAACTAAATTTTCTAAAGTAAATTTTCCATCCTTTTAATGATGCACCTTTTTTAATACTAAATTTTAGAAATTTTAAAAAAATTATATGTCAAACTAAACTTAAATTTTTAAATAATAAAAATTAAATTATATTAGGGTGATGTTTTGGTATTATTTTGTGAGGTTTCATGTTTTAATGAATATAGAAAAAACAATGGATTTTAATTCAAAAATGACTTTTTGTATCAATAATTTATAAGGTTAAATTATATTTTAAATTTATTTTTATAAAGTAACATTAAATAAATAATAAATCTATTAATCCAATTTAGCTCATCTGAATAAATTTCACATTAGCATTGGATAAAAAAAAATCATACTTTTGATCATTTTCACTTTAAAAACTTCGTTTGTCATCCTGTCTATGGGATTAATTTTAAATTATTGTTTACCAATTATGTGATTAGAAATTTTAAAAAAGATTAAATATTATTAATAATTATAATATCTAATTTATAATGTGGAAAAAAAATTCAAAAAAATATTAGTGAAAGAAATTAAAATTAATAATAGCGATTAAGAGAAAAAATAGCTTAACATGAGACTAAACCTTAATCGTAAGGACCAAAAAGACCTAATAACATGTGAAAACCCAATTGGGTTTAAATATTTATAAAATATAAAACACTTTATATAATTGTTTAAATTATTTTATCTACTTGAAATGGAAATAACATGGGTGGAATTCCCACTTTCAAAAAATTACAAGAATGCCACTCCTCCTCCACTATAAAAAGGCACTCACACCTCCCACTTATTCACAGATCTCAAGACATTTTGATCCTAAAAATTATTCACAGATAATCTCACAAAATAACTAACATAATCCAAGAAGCCTCTAATTGTTCATAAATCCAATGAAGGAAGTCTTTTGTTATAAACCATATTGAGTTACCAGAAAAAGAGGTAATGTTCTTCAATGAGAAATTTTATTTTTTTCTTCTCCACCCCATAAATTATCATTATATATTGATTATATAATAGATTTAGTATCTTAAATACATGTATAATTTTTTATTTTAATTTAATGACTTACACGCACACACACTTCCATCAAATGGGATACACAATCATCGTTATTGTGTACGACGGACTACCGCCTTATATACCAATGTTGTTCATTCTTCCATTACCACATTTAAAGGAAGGAAATAATGATTTATTTATAGTATATATATTATTTATATAATATTTATAATTTATTTATTATTTTATAAGACTTATTGAACACATACCTTCATGATTTATGTTTTGTGGGAATATAGTACCATCGTTTTGGGATGTGTGGACTACCGCCTCCTCAAAGTGATGTGATTCATTCACGATAAACATGGAATTTATTAAATATGGTTTTAATAAAATTATGTATCATACATAAAATTAATATGATACAATAATTATATTATACATATATATATGTATGTGTGTGTCACATATTTTTTAAATATGAAAATGAAATGGAAGAGGCATTCACGAATAAGTATTACCAACTATCTCCATGAACGGTGCATTTCGTTTCTTGTATAAAAATATTATGGATTATTATAAATACATATATATTGAATATATGATATATTTACATCATTTTTTTCATTTTTTGGATGATTAAATTATGATCTATTTAATAGGAACAAAAATAAAAAGTTTAAACATAGTAAAAAACATGGAAATTAACACCTGAAATAGTCAAAATAATGACACATTATTAAGAAATGGGTGATAAGATATTATACTAATATCATATATGATATTATAGATATGATTATAATTATTTTATAAGTTAATAACATTCTTAAAACTATTTTTATTGGATTTTAAAGGATGATCAACCAAAATGAAATAACAAGAATGTGATTTTATCTTAATTTCATTTCATTGAGTCATATTTTAATGTTATATACCTAGCCTATTTTATATAGTGTATATAATTCACCTTTAAAATTTATCATAATTAATAATTCATTATTCATGTTATTATTTGTTTCAATTTTAATTATTTAATATAACGGGATTTGAACTTAAAGTTACCATGTTTGTAATGAAATTTCTTAACTCAATTCCTTTTCATTAGGTTATATTACCTCCTCATTATCGTTAATATTATATGATTATGTGTATATTTAATTTTACTATGTAATGATTTATTTCAACTTATTTTATGTGGATTTACATTCCAAACACATAATCAACTCATTTATTAATTCTCACTTCAACATTATGTTCATTTTTAGGCTTTATTTCAAAATATCATTCTAATAGAGATTGTTTATTCTTCAATTCCGATTAAAAAAATTATTTAATAATTATTTAATAAAGTATATAATTTTATTTTACATTGGTTATTCTTGATATTTTTCATGTAATAGTGCCATTTTTATAATCCTTGGTACTTACAATATATATTTTCTTTAAGTGAACCCAGCTATGTTTCTCTCTTCAGTCAGAGATATGTTTTCCCTCAAAGCCATGGTTTATAAAAAATTCAAAATTTATTTTAATCTTTTAAAAATTCATTATTGAAGAAAAAATTACCATTTTTTAATTTTTTTTCAATGAAATCTTCTTATCTCTTTAGAACAATGATATTTTATTTTCTTTTTACAATGAAAAAGGAATGTTCTTTTAAACTAGTACAGAATTACCCACCATCATTTCATAGAAGATTCATTTGAAATTTAACAAATATTTTTTAATGATTTTTTTAAAGTGACTTTCAAATAAAAATATTTTAATTTTTTTTTCAAAACGAAAAGTATATTTTTCTTTAGAATGTTTTTTTAAAAATATTTTTAAGGAATTATTATTTAATCAATGAAATAAAATTTATTCTACTCCAATGGGTATATGTCATATTGATATCATACTTATTATTTATTTGGATGAATTATGATTATTTTGACTAAGGATAATATTATCATTCACTTAATTGAATCATTTTTTCGTTAACTTACCCGTGAATTATTCCCCTTTCGGTGATCATTGAACATTAAATTTACCCTAAATATGCATATAATTTTTCATGGATGTGATTATTTTCTAAACCATATACCATTATAACATACAGTGTGTACATGAATGTTATTTGATTAACAAGGGAAATATTGACAAATCTCTATCTTTTACTCAATACATATAAATTTTGAGAATAAAAATTGTTTATGGATTAAATAAATCATTTGATATATAAGTAATTCTTTGGAATGATATGACACAAATTTGGGACCATTTAAACTATGCCCCTAGATGCATTAGTAATCTCAATAGATTAAACGATTTGGGCACAAACCCTTTGAGTTTATAACCAAGAAAGTTCTAAACTCTCTTATAAAAGGTATTGATAGAAGTATACTAAACCATATTTTGAATGGTCTTGATGTTAAAGGAAACATGAACCTAAAAAACATGGCATACATGAATTAAGTATTTCTTTTATTTAGATTGATTAATCATTATTCCTGGGATTTTCACTATGACAAAATCGATGGACTCATTTCATTCTCTATTTATTTACTAAATGGAATATGTTTTTTGTTAATTACCTTTCCATTTTTATTTTTCATTATCATATCATGATATTCAAGTTAACTAAAATTAATATATTTTTTCAGTTATTTATATTACCATATTGTTTACAAACTTACTTATCAATTTATTAATTACATGGAATTTTTTCAGATATTTACCTTTCTATAATGACTATCCTCATCGATTCATTAGTACTTCCACTGCACTTAAATCTCACTAAGAATTTGATCTCGCCATTATTTTTTCCATTTCCCTAGGATTCCATGAATTTTAATAAGAAATACATGCAAGGATATGCTTGATGGAATAAATTTATTCTCGAATTTCATTAATGAAAAAATATGTTGTAATAAGGGTATTTGGTTGTAATGTAGGACTCATGTATGTATATGGTTTACAAATACTACAAAACAAATTGGTTCTTTTGGATTTTATTCCTTTTAATTTTGTTCATATAATGGTATTAGGAACTGGCTCCAGGCCTTCTAGGGCTAGGTCACTACCTTAAATATTTAAGGGAGTCCCACGTAAATTGAACACATTTTCCACAAATATTGGAGACTAAGAATTTGAAATCTCACATTACTACACACACTTTGATAAAGTGTCACTACCTTATAGAAACAACAGAAGAGCTCTGCTAATAGATTCTCATACTGGTACAGATATATGGACAAACATATATTCCTATCTCGACATCAAGAGGAACATATCACCATAAATAGTATGAATAGGTGGATACTTTAGAGAATAAACACATTCTCCCTCATTTGTAGGAGGATTGTTACCATATTCAAGTAAATGATGATGTACAAGACCAATTTCATATCCCTATTGTGACTAGGTCTCACCAACTAAGTTTGACACATGCCTTGAGATAGGCGTACATTCTGGTTGAAAATGCCAACAACATACTCCCAAGCCATAATACCGAGCTCATATCCCCTTTACCACTAAGTCTCACCAAATTAATTTATAAAATTCCATGGGATAGGTGAATATTCTTAGAAAAAAATTCTAGTGGGTCATTCCAAAGGCACAAGACTGGGCTCATATCCCTATTTCGACTGGGGCTCACCAGCACCGTTTGGAAAATACATTGGGAAAGGTGCATATTCCTGTCGAAAAATACCAATGATATACTCTGAAGGAACATGACTGGTATATTATCCTAACTCTAACCAATGTTTGTTATTATAATATGTAAATAACCTCAGAGCAGGCTCATATCCCTACCAATGAATCTACTCATCATATTCCAGTAACTCATGGAATCGAGGATCATATCCCTACTTTCATCAATGAATGACTACACCACCATCCTCTAGAGAATGTATAGTAGGAGTCTCATGTCCATTCTTCCATTTTTGTGTACCATTAGAATATTTTAATGGGTAATGCATACTTGAACTGGGCACATTCCCCCTCTTTATCTAGGATTGAAAATCATATTTTTAAAAGAACTCATGGGAAGGTTCATAGTCTTACTGATAACAGGGAAGCTCATATCTCAACCCAACCCCAAAGTATGGTCGACATATTCCATAGAAGACAAAAAATGAGGATCATATCCCTGACCTGATCTATGTCAATTTTCATGAGGTTGTTTGATGCATATCTGCCACACCTCAAGGGTCCATCAAATCTTCACATGAAGCTGATGTCAATCACTAATTCAATAATCCTCCACACAGTATTACAAATATGGATCATAGGGACTCTACTCCTTACATCCATCATGGTCAATATACCCATAGTGATATCTCTCTTGGATGATAAAATAATCCCCTTTACCAAACACCTTTTTATAGAGAGGTGATCAAAACATAAACATCTTTTTTATAGATGTTCTAAAAAGACCAAGGTTTATTATATTGTTCCCCATCAACTATCAGCACCACTTCACTGTGGAAAGTCAGAGAACCAAAGAAGAAACCTTTTTGGTCTAACTCGGTGTTGGAATATAATTCTGATGAAGAAGAGGATGCCATAGATATATAGAGAGAGTTGGTTAGAATAAACCACCAAACGATGTTCTAGAACACCACCACTTTCTAATATGAGATCCCATATAGGATAGAGAAGGAGTAAATTCCTTACCTATACCAAAACATATGTGAGAATCATTAGCGGTTAAAGGTTATACACCTCCATTTTCTAGGATATGTGGTTAGAATTCCTTTTATACACATACTCTATCATCAAATGGATCTTGATTCTATCTATATGACCTAATAACCAATATCGTAAAATCACATTGAGAATATACAACATGCTTAATTCCATTACACCAAAACTCTTAACTAATCATTGGGGCCTTATTATATATTCATGTCCTAGGATTGGGAAATTATAGAGTGTTTCAATTCACTGCATCTCTAAAATAGTAAAAATTCCTAGATACAGTATCCTATAATAAAATATCCATAGGATAAATTTGGGAGTTGAGTATCGCTCATTCCAATTGGTCAATAAAACAAGACTCCCCCTCTTTGAATATGAAATTATGTCATGAATAGAGGGATATGTACACCAAAAATCTCTTAAGTAAGGCTCCTTGAAAAAATGGGAACACATTTCAGACCCGAATCCAAAGTTGTAGACTACCTGACATATTCCAATGGAAAATAACTCCCACCATAGGTATCCTTTGGACTCAGCGTATACAACAGAAAAATTGCACCAAATGAAATAGATCACAAAATAATCCTATATAGAATCCATCCAAGAGTGAACCCAGCCAATTGGGATGGGGGATTTTTACTAATGCCACCATCCCTAAAAGTAAAAACCAGCCCAATCCCACGGGGATGGGGTAATTTTTATTATAATCTCCATCACCAAATTCATCACACCCAAGAGGGTCCAGGGGAAATCGTTAGCGGTTCCAGATCAACCCCACCCCATAGGTTTGAATTTTTTATATCTTAGTTTCCATCTTAGGATCCATCATATCCTCAACTACAATCATAAAATCCTCAGCAATAGTATTATAAAGTTCCAGTGGAGGCCCCAAATCACTCCTAACCCATAGGGATGCGGGAGTTTTTATCATTATAATCACCCTAAAAAATCAATCTTCTCCATATTGGGTGGTAAATATCAAATACTGACATCCCATCTATTCATACCCCTATAAGTTGTAACTTTTCTATTTGGGGGCCATTCATATAACATGAATGTAAAATCCCTTAAGGTCATTATTGATATACCAAATTGGGAAGAATGTAAAAAAAGGAAATCAAACCCCATAAGGGTCGTAATCCAATATATTTTAATATGACCAGGAGTCAGAGAAATAACCTCAATGAAACCCTTAAACGAGGACTAAGCAGTGGGGAATCACCCTAAAATGTGGAGAGTAATGAGATAAATACCATTTCCTGATACACTTCAATGAATTTCATCACCATTAATACAATAGATGATGGGGAAAAAAATGTATGCATTGAGGGGTCAATATAGAAATTATGTCTCGAGAGGTAAGAAATCTAGATGTACCAACTGAGTCTACTTGTATATAAAATAAAATTAGTATCCAGAACCTAGAACCTATGAATGATGAATTTCCACCTCTACAATGGAACACTTCCAAAGATAAAGGGAAAGGTTTTAATACATCACACTCAGCTCCTATGTGAGCTAAAATTTCCTCTACTAAGGAACTGTTGGTTGAGTATGAGAATGTGATAAAAAACCATAGACAACTTAACAAAGAACTACTTAGGAGAAACAATCCTTCTGGGTATTGTCTTCAAATAGAAAAAAATACCCCTCCCATAAATCAATAGATATCCAATTTTCTAGGAAGAGAATAATTTTATCATCAATCTAGCTCTAGATCCATGAAACTGCTCTACATAAATGAGGAAGTTAAGGATGATGACAAATATCATCCATTATAATGACAACCTCTCCCTAGTTAGGGTGATCATTCAATCGTAGAATGATTAAATAATCTGTGGGACATGAAAATTGGGCCACGTCATCAAGACTCACCTTCTCCCTATATATGAGAATTAGTCCATAAATTAGTGCCTCTAGAACTCCTTGACAACATTAAATCCCAGGTTGATCGAATGGATTCCATGGAACATCAACATACACCTTTGAAACCAAAAATTAAGCCATATCCTGAATGGGATGTTGAAACTTTTCCCCCACCCAATTTCATAAATCCAATATTCTTAAACATTGATAGAATGGGAGATCTAAGATAAAATCTCATGAAATCCATGTCCTGATGCATCCTAATGATGGTCCCTTAAAATCCTAAGGAGGTGAATAAACTGATATGTTTTGTATAGACTCTGATAGGACTGGTGTTTGTTTGATATAGAATCCTTCTTACAATATCTATTTTTGGATGGTAAAACAATCAACAACAATTAATTTATTTTTTCATATCCGTGATAATGAAAAAGAATTTTTTTGCCTCAGAAATTATAAATAATACAAAAATAAAAGGGTTTCTGAATTCATTACCATATGGAAAGTATTAAGTTATTCATTCAAAATACCTCTATCATTGGCGAAACTGATGGAACAATGTGTGGAAAATATTTAGGATGGTCTAAAAAAACCATTTATCTTGGTGAAGTATCTTGTAAGATTCAACGAGTTTTCCTAAATGAAGCAGTTCTTAGAAGTTTTCATTTAACATACCTGAGATAAATCTTGTCCCATTCCCTTAACATAGGTAAAAAAGGCCTAGTGATGTAGATACTACCGTTATTACCCTCATACTACTTGTCGTTCCCATTCAAGAACCTAGGTAGGCCCCAAATAATTTGAAACCTCTCGTCTAGTTACAGAAGAAAAAAAATCATTGGTTAGAAGGAAAAAAGACCAAGGTCACCCCAGATTTGAGGAACAGTTGAATAAAGTATACTCCTCATAAAATGAGTAGGTCCTTGATTATTTCCTTTCATCCATGAAAAATTACCTACTCAAGCTACCAGATCCTAGGAAACCCAATGGGGTCAACATCACAGATCATCCTGACTACCAGACTTTCCATAGGAGGATGGGTCACATCATCTAGGTATTATTCGTCTTTAAAGATTCCCTCTAAATATTGGTTGATTTTTACTAGGTGATACTACATAATTTCCTAGCATAGGTTACTAGTGTATCCATCACGCAACTAGAATTATAAGTTGACTGATAATAAGTTTCGACTAGGCATGGATAGACGTTTGATAACTAGATGAATCAAAATAAAATTGATTGGCCTCATACCACTCTGAGAGCATAGATTTGCAGACAAAAAATCTTCCCATAACCTTGGGAGGAAGATATAAATACACCTATTTTATGAAGATGTAATCATTATACATGGGAAACGAAACATGATAAAGAGTCATGTCCATCTCCCATACATGTTAGGATTCTTGCAGAATTTTTCCCTCAACATCCAGATAATGAGAACCACCCCACCAAATAGAACCCTTATCAGATGAACAAATTATTTTTTTCTATTAATTTAGTTCACAAAATAGACACCTTCTTTGATGATTAATATTCTTTTGAGCACGAGTTCCGTATATCTGATCAGAGAGTTAGCGACCGAGGAATTAGAATTAGAGGATACAAGGGATGGTTTGGGCATATTCAAAACCAATATTTTGGTCACATCACCGTAGAAGACATATATTCATATGAGGCCCATGGTCAACCACTTTGGTATTCCCAATAGATAAACATAGATTCCTCAGAGCCCTATAATAGTCCTTAATTCTCAGTTATCATACAAAATAGATTAGTGGGGGTGGGATTGTCTGATCAACCTAGACAAAGGGGAAGGATGGTGTGACATATTCCATTAAATGCAGTTTCCCCCTTGACATTTTATAACGTAGTAGGACTATCCAACATAAACACTAAAAATCTTGAACCACAGAATAGATAGAAACTCCACCTTGGGATGTGAATGCCTTTATTATAAAAATACAACATTCTGAAAAAATTAATTGTTTTTATAGAAAATATTTTAATATTAAATGTTCTATGTATTTAGAAGGAACTTAGAGAGTCACTCATTGAGGCCCTCTATATCCTATAGGATTTTGTTTTATAAGTTTCTATATCTGATGTCTACTGAGTGGATACTATGACATCAAAATGTCATATCACCATCTTGTTCACAAAACATGATCAGGAAGAATTTATCCACAGAAATATTGGACCCCTGTATGTTTTAAGAAAACTAAATAATGTCGACATTAGAAGGGCTCTAGTTTAAAATAGTTATAGGGTCAAAATCATCCTATTTCAGACCCTTAGTCTTTTAGGGATAGAATTAGGCGGATTTATCTATGAAAAAATATAACTATTCAATGGTATAATTAAAGATACCAAAGGCCTCTCTAGAAGATCATTCTAGAGGATCAGTTTGGGGACCTCACATATAACATTGAGTTAACGATTATCTAGAAAGACACAATATATAATTTCTTATAAGGAATACCTTGTCTTAATACCCCTGTAGCGGTACCTTCAAAAATTTTCCAATTCATGAAATACCCCATTTATGGGAAGGTTGGCATATTACATGGTGAAAGTACACCATTCAATTCTGGTGATGAAATATAAAATAAGGTTATTTATACCAGAATAAATTAAATCCACCAAGGTTGGATAATGATTTGAAGGTTGAAACCCCAATGGATTGGGGAACTAACCTATAAATCCCTGAAGTATGCTCGATAGTGATTATTTATTGCCTATAAACCTGATTGAGGAAGCAAACATAATCCTAGTAAGTCACCATGAATTGAAAACTTCATTGGCATATGACCATTTGATATTAGTTTCATAAACTAATGTGGATTCATCAAAAGGGGATGAGGTTATTGATCATGCAGGATTTGAGAATTCTTTCACAACATCTGCAAAAAATGATGATTTTCCCCAGACATTATTTATAACTTTAGATGTCTATACTTCTCCCTCCCTTAGTGGAAACATAAAAAAACAAGCATACTTATATTCTATCTACGATGAATAAAAAAGTTTAGGATGAAAATATCTCTTCCCAAGGACAATTTTACATTGATGGTGATGTAGATTCCCCCAGATTACCCACCATATCTAAAAATTCCTATATAGACTCATAGATGGAAGAAATAGAGGATGATCTCGAGAACGACCCACCCACATTTGAGGAAGGTGTACCAACCACCCTAAATGAGATTCGGTGAGTGAATCTTGGAACAAAAGAAGACCCAAAACCTACATTAATTAGTGACTCCGTACCTCTTGAGGAGCAGGACATTTATATTGAATTTATAAAGAAAATTTTATATTTTTTGTTTGGGATTAAAATGAAATTCCAGAGATGAACCCCGATGTGGAAACACATCACCTTGTCTTACCAGATGGACATAATGATTTTATATATGATACCAGAAGAATGCACTCCTCTCATGTTAATAATTTAGAATGGGATATTAATATATTTATCAAATAAAAAATTTATAGAAGTTTGGTACCCAAAATGGAACAATAAAATCATCCATGTCAATAAAAAGAATACATAGATCAAGGTCTTCATTGATTTCAGGGACCTTAATAGACAATTCTTGAAGGAATATTTTCTTTCTCCCCTTACATAACATTTTATCAATTCAACATCTGGATTCCAATCCATTTCCTTCATGGATGGGTATTCAAGGTACAATTAGATAAAAATGTCCACTAAAGATAATGAAGCCACCTCCTTCAATGTGTCTCAAGGGATATTTTTCTATTAGGTCATCCACTTTGGATTAAATAACACTAGTGATACATACCAATGCACCATAAATTATATCTCAATGCCCTTATTAGGATGAATAAGAGAATGTTATGTTGATGACCCAGTAGTCAAATCTTGATAATGATGTGATCACCTCATGGATCATCAAAAAATATTTAGCAAGTTACAGTAGTAATGTTTGTAGATGAATCCTTTGAAGTGTGATATTGGGGTAACATTAGGGAAATTACTTGGATTTTTGGAATTCCATAATGTTATTAAGGTTGATGGAGAATAGACTTGTGAAATCACTGAAAGATCACTACCTCAGAATCTTAAATAACTGAGGGGGAACCAAGGGAAGCTTACATACATTCAGCATTTCATAGGTAAACTAACTAGAAAATATCTCCCCTTCACCAAGTTAATGAATAAGGATCTGACCTATATATGGGTTGAGGACTTCTAGGAAGCCTTTTAGAATCTCAAAACGTACTTAATTCACCCATCGGTTTTGATTCTATCATATGAAGTAAATTTTCTTATCTTATATGTGGCCCCCATGAAACAATCGCTTGGTGATATCCACAGACAAAAAAAATGAAGCGGGGAATGGAAATAGCATCTTATATCTAAATTTAATGATTTTAGATACTAAGGCTCAGTATTCTGATATTGAGAATAACTACCTCAAACTCGTCTTTGAAGTGAAAAGATAAGGAATTAATTTAACTATCACGAACTCACTAGGTCTCTCATATCGACCTTCTCAAGTTCATACAAAGACAAACAATGTTTCCTAGGAGTTTGGATTGATGGGGGGTCATTCTACAAACATATAAAATTTGGTTCATGTCATAGAAGCTAGTAAAATAGAAGGCCCTCACTGATTTCTTTGTGGAAAACCCACCCCAGAAAGCACACAAATGGATACCAAACTTATAAGCAAAGAGGTATTATATTCCAATGACACTTCTAGAATGTGGGTGATGTATTTTGACTTTGAATCCCATAGTCTTATTGTAAATAGGATGGAAAACTCTAAGATCAATTGGGTTAGTCAAGGGAGTGTGTTTGTTTCCTTTGAAAAATCAATTTCTCTATACTCCTTCTCACTTTTCGAAGGCTTCAAAAATAATGAGGAAGAATTACCTTCCCACATTGTCAGTATAGAACTATACCTACAACTACAGATTTCATACTTGACTATCAAAGAGGATTTTTAGAGAGTGAAGAAACTAATCTATGATGATAATTTCATCAAGAAGGATGAATTTACCCTATCCTCAATTATGTCATAGTACAAATGGTAGAATTCCATTCTGAACCAATATAGCATCATATCCCTCAATCAAAACATGATTATGCTGACACACTAACTAATCCATCCACATTCATGGCTGACCCTGATCAAGATGAAGTAGTTTTACACATCACACACCAAAGGGTGGTCTCACTAGACATTGCATGTGACACAGAGGAAATCAATCAGGTCCAGACTTCCCTAGAGCATGATGAATCAATATTGACCCCTGGATAGATGGATCCCATAGTCGATTACCAATAAAATGGGACCCTGCCTTTTTATTGAGCCAAAATGGAATAGACTAAATGTTGAGTAGTGAAATTCACCCTTCAGGATAGTCCAAATGAGCAATAATACCTCTACAAGTAAGGATTTGATGGAATACACCTCAGATGCATATCCTAAGGAGAGATTCTTATTATCATGGAAGGACATAATTGGAAATTTAACTATTCGTGATGGGAAAATTGCGATAGGATCCCATCGTAAAAGGTTATTTGCAACAGGGTCCCATCGTAATTATCCCATTATTGAACACAACATCTCTAGTATGATTTTTTGTGACAAAACATCACAAATAAAGATATTTGTGATGGTAATTTTTCCCATCGCAAGTAGTTTATCTGGGGTTTTTAAAAACCATTTCATAACGGGCCCATCGCAAATAACTTTTCTATGATTGGACACTCAAAAATAAGTACTTACTATGAGCCCATCCCAAAAACTAAAAACATAAAAAAATAAAAAAATAATAAAAATAAAATAATTATTAATAATACATAATAAAACAATAATATAATGTTAATATTATTAAAATAATAAAATAATAAAATAATATGAAATAATAATATTAAAATAATAATAATAACTAATAAAATTAGTAAACATGTAATTAAAATAATAATATTATCCAAAACACAATATTCACAACAATATAAAACACACTATATAGAAATATAAACATATTGAATAATAATGATATTATAGAATTTTTTTACATTCAAAAGTTAATCATAAAAATTAAATAAGTCACTGAGGGGGTGGTTCATATGGAGGAACTAGATGGGATAGAGGAGGAATCTTCATCCCTAAACCATGAGTCAGAAGTCGCATGTACTACACCTTCTTCTTGTGCAGCTGCTGCTGCCATCGAAACATCTCTTCCTGCTACTGATATTGCTATTGATGGAGCTCTTCCTACTCCATACACATACTCTCTATGAGCTCAACCTAACCTAGTATCTCCTCCTAATATTGTGAAATAGATGAATATGACTCTCCATGATCTCATATCATGTTGCATAATTACATCGCAGTAATCCCATAATAACTCACAGACATCAATTAAGAACTGATACCAACAACGCAGCCTTTCTCAAAGGCATATTTGGTTTCCTACATCAATACTACCTCATCAAATATTAATGCATTGGACTGATCATTGGTCTCAATCTGAATCCTAGTTTGCGTCTAAAATGTCGTGGCCTCATATGACTCCTTCAATTGCAATCTAAAACTTAAATAGTTAAATATTATTTATAGTTAATTTTAAAACTAAAAAAAATTATACTAACCAAAATCTGACATTGGTGATAACATCGAATCTCTACAATGACAAGATCATTGTACATCCTCCTATAAATGTTGAACTTCGTAATATTGGGTTGTTTTGCAGCCTATATGAATATAAAATAAATAGTTTATAGATAATGTTATATAAATTATTTAAAAAAAGATGCTTACCATATGTTCCTTATGTGTACTGAATGCACGACTACCATCTCGATGTCTCGCCTCCTGTCTCCCCTAGTTCTGTTGACCTTCTAATGATTTCCTAAAAAAATCCACATATCAAAGGTGAATAATAATCCATCCCAAGCCTGAGATGAAATGTAATTAGTTCGGTGGGCATCATAAGACTGATCAAACTCTGTGACTCAAACATTCCTCAATATTTTCCTCCTCTAATTGTGAAAGAACTGATGGTAACACTAATTCATACAACCCTCTCATGAATCCTAGATATATTCACACATGATATCATCAATGAGATACCACAAACCCTAAAAATAATTTATAATATCATGTTATTATTTAAAAAAATTAAAATTAAATATTATTTATTTATATAAAAACCAAATGATCACACATGTGGTGTTGATCATCAATGGGAATCAGATCTCATGCAACCCATGATCCAGAAAAATAATTCTGTAATATAGAATTCCCCTATACAATAACTATATGAGAAAATCCATGAAAAAGGGGAAAAATAATCAAAAAAATTAGTATATAAATAAATTAATGATAATTAATGAAAACTAACTAAAATACACAAGTAAACATACCTCTGCATGCAAGGATCAAGGCCAAGAAATGGACATTGCTTGGTGATAGGGTTAAGAATCATCAATCTCATTAGACCATGACCCTTCAAAGTCATCATCGAACCGCCCCCAGCCTAAGGGTAAGATGACAAAACATCATGCTCATCATTAGGTAGATTGGCCTCCTACAACTCATGAAACAGATCCGATTCCATCTAAAATATGAAATTACTATTGTTATCAAATAGTTGAAAAATACAATTATATAAAAATATATATTATATATGAATATAAATAGCATTAAAATGTGTCTATATTCATCCCACCATCATATTTGTATATGAAGATGTCAATATCTTTATATTCCTTGTCAATATCATCAATTTTAATATAAGTTTATGTTTCATCATCTCAAGTCATTTAAAATTCGTTTTTTATATCAATAAAATCATCATCACCATTAACCCATAATTGTGGGGTTTTATCATCGATATTCATGTCTATTCTTGGAAAACATGGATTAGGATTAGTCTCTTGTAAAATTTCAATTCCTTGCACTTCAATCGGAACCACATTCACATTGAATAAACTGATTTTCATGAGATTTAATTTGTATTATGATCTACCAATCACTTAACTCTCTTAAAGTAGCACAATATCATGCATAATAAATTTTATGTGTCCTAGGAGCAAATAAAAATTCTTCATTTACTACAAGAAGGATTTTATATTTAATATCATTGATTCCATGGATCATATGAACACACAAGTCTGTCTCAGTATCCAACAACTGACATTTAAACATCATTAGGTAATTCTATCCTAGATACCCCAGTTCAATTATTTCTTTTAGGATACCATAAAATTCAACTTCAATTTCTCTATGATTAGATCCTCTCAAGAAAACACCACTATTCATTATTTTTTTATTCCCCATAGGTATGTGTATTAAATCGAAAACCATTCACTACATATGCATTATATTATTTAGTCATTTTAGATGGTGGGTTACTTAGTACACACTATAGATTATCAATTTTATCTACATGTTGAGATACCTAAATTTGTAAAATCATCACCAATATAATGAGTAATAAAATTATTTTTTATGATAAACCATAAATAATTTATTTTAGCAATTTTTTAACCAGTTGGAAAAATTATTTTTTCAATGTTCTTATAGAGTAGCTGCTATAATTTGTGGAAGCTATTTCTTGATATGATTATATTATAATCTAAAAATTAAAAAATATTAATTTACTATAAAAAGTATTATTGAATAATTGTTAGGAACACTCATAGTACAAATGTTATCATTTCTTCACAGTTGAGAAAAACATATGTACGAGCTCTATGATGTTCATCAACTAAAATCCATCATTCATAAAATCCACCAAATCCAAGTTCAGGCTAATAAAATAATGATTATTGATTCTTCATTTTATCACCAACATTTATCTCCTAATGGCCAATACGGTTATCTTTTCAGGGATATTCAGATTTAAAATAATAAGAGAGAAAATAGACATTTCCTCCTGCAAATAAAGTTATGCAATTTATCCTTCTACTGATGCATTGTTACATAATTTTTCCTTTAATTTCTACACACATCTCACAAATGGGTAAATTAAGGAGAAATCAACCTGGAGAAATTTTTCGTCATGCAGAAAATGTAATATAAAATGTTACATTGAGTCAAAGAAAGCTAGTGAAAATATTTTTCCAAATTTAAATAAAATTAAAACAACATCTTCTTACAGTCTTCATAGTGCATTATTTTATGATTTCACCCCACAAATGTATGAAAAAAATATGATATGAGTATTAGTGCATCCAAAATCATAGAATTAAATAAACCTATTAATCCAATCAGTATAAGTATATAAATTATAACATTATTGTCATGAATTTTTAATCTTGTAATTTGACCATTTTTGACTCCTCAGGCCAAATTTGTATCATAACCATCTGGAAGCCTCAAATATGTAATACATTGAAAAAAAAATAATCTATTTTATTTGGAAATTATATAAGATTGTTTTTATAAATTAAATTATGTGATCTAACATTTTCCAATTGTTCAAGTTCTAGTCGCCTACAAATTTGGGAAATATCTAATATGTCCTTTATATTACCTTTGGTCTTAACTAGTGTATCCAAAACTATAAAAAATATTTTATCAAAATATTTTTTATTAATATGCATGAAATCTAACATGTGACGGACCAACAGATTAGTCCAATATTCCAAATCCCAAAAATGATATATTTTAACCAATTTTGGTCATTCCCAAAGCCATCAATTTTCTACTAGTTCATAGTTAGTCCAAATGTAATGGTATCTAATAAAGAAAGAAATTATTTTAACTCCATACCTGATATCATTTTTGGAGGTCAATATCTTTCAATTGTGCCTTTTTAGAAATGAAAATTTTTCCATTAGAAAGTATGATTAGTTGGAAGAAATATTTTTTGACAGTTAAAAAATTAAGTTTTTCTTCCATTGATGAGAATAAAAGCTTTGATGTCTCAAATATAGTATGCACATGATTTTGGACCTTGTGTACTCAATCCAGATAATATAACTTTTGATGGGAAGTCACTAATTGTCCACATCAATTCATTTTTTTTAAGAAATTTTGTTTCACCACAACATCAAATATTCTGACTCCATTACTCCACAATAAATTTAACTCCCCAATCAATGGATTCAAATAAACATCAATATTATTTTTCGAATGTCTTGAAATTAATAAGGTCACAAAGAAATATGAATCCTTCATCAACATCCAATAATGTATGTTTTACAGAGTTATAAAGACATTCCAACAAGAATATTGACTACCTTAAGATCCAAAGGGACATAAACCATTAGTTGAAAGACCTATTCACACATTTTAGGATTCCGAAGCACAAGATAGATGTAATTGTCCAAATGATTCTATTAATCAACATCAATGGGATGATGTAAGATTTTATCAATTTAAATATTAGTTTTGTTCCATGAAATCAATGACACTATGTTCTGAGACATAAATAAACACAGTATTCTGGCTTTAAGCCGAAAATACCTCAACTGTTTTATAGGAATCAATCCATACTTCCCTAGTTGAGCATATTTATACCTTGATTGTCCTAATATAGGACATATATCCAATGAATTATTTTCACTATAATATAAGATTAAATCATAAGAAAATGGATGAATCTTATGATAACTAATACCCATATTATTAACCAACTTATTTCGCTCATAGAAATATATAAGCAACACATTTCCTTCAAGTAATTTTTTTTAACCAGATATAATATCTAATCAAAATATGTATTTCGAATTCTGTTATCTGATTTAGTAGCCACAAATTTTGAATCCACTTCAAATTTTCTTATCTTGAAACTAGGATATAAGACATCCTCAACGGACCTCAACAACTCATAAAATTGAGATGGTTCCAACTCAGGGTTTAAATAAATATCACCCTAAGTTTTATTTTGTTGAAAAGACGGACCTTCAACGTCATGTACTAAATTTTGAAATTATGATGGATTTGGAATGAAATTATTAGTATCTTCTCTGGAACTGCGTTCACCGTGTTTATACCAAAAAAATTAATTTTTTTAATACCAAAATGCAATAGATGACCCCCAACATTTTCAAATGTTCCAAACATCCTTAGATCACATTTCTTACAAAGACACTTAATTTTCCCTTCTAAAACTAATTATGGTTTTGATGATGAAAATGATAAGAATGTTTCAACACCCTCAATATGCATAAGATTAATACTAAAACCATTTGGATTCTTGTAATGATTTATCCAAACGTGATCATCTAATAATGAATTTTGTCAACACCCTTATTCCATATTTCTCTAAAAAGTACTAAATATATAATTTTTTATGATTAATTTTATATACAAAAAATAATATCCAAAAAATATTAATTATTTTTAAATATGCCCAATTATTAGTAATTATTACTAATTATTCATAATTATTCCTAATTATTTCTAATTATTTCTAAATATTGATAATTATTTCAACTTATTGCTACTTATTGCAACAAATTTCTACTTAATGCTAGTTACTGCTAATTATTACGAGTTATTCCTATTTATTCCTAGTTATTGTTAGTTATTTCTTGTTATTTATAGTTATTTATAGTTATGAATAGTTATTCCTAATTATTACTAATTATTCTAATTGATGATATTTATTCCAAATTATTTATAATTCTTCCTAATTATTTTTTAATATTCCTAATTATTTCAAATTATTCCTAATTATTCCTAATTACTCGTATTTACTCCTAATTATTTCTGAGTAGTCTTAATTATTGTTATGTATTCATAATAATTTATAATTATTATTAATAATTCCTAATTATTCATAATTATTCATAATCATTTCTAGTTACTAGTAATTATTCCTCATTATTGCTAATTATTCCTATTTATTACTAATAATTCCTAATTATCGATAATTATTTTAATTATTCCCAATTATTAGTAATTATTACTAATTATTCCTAACTTTTTTTAATTATTTCTAATTATTTCTAATAATTCCTAATTTCTCCTAATTTTTCCTAATTATTTCTAATTATTTCGAATTGTTGCTAATTATTCTTATTTATTTCTTATTATTCATAATTATTGCCATGTAGTCCTAATTATTGCTAAGTAGTCTAAATTATTTGTAATTATATCTAATTGTGGGTAATTATTCCTAATTATTTCTAATTATTCCTAATTATTGATAATTATTTCTTATTATTCTTAATTATTACTAATTAACACTAATTATTTCAAATTATTGCCAATTATTCCTAATTATTTTTATTTATTCCTAATTATTTGCAATTATTCTTAATTATTAGAAAGTATTGCTCATTATTTCAAATTATTTCAAATTATTCCTAATTATTTCTAATTATTCTTAATTATTGGTAATTATTACTAATTATTGATAACTATTGCTAATTATTCCTAATTGCCGATAATTAGTCCAAATTATCAATTATTACAAATAATTATTGATAATTGTTGCTAATTATTTTAATTATTACTAATTATTGATAATTTTTACTATTTTTTTTAATTATTACTATTTTTTGTAATTATTAATAATTTCATGTAATTATTATCTATTTTTTGATAATTATTGTTGATTATTGCTAATTATTACAAATTATTATTAATTATTGCTAATAATTATTAATTATTACTATTTTATGTCATTATTACTAATCTTTATAAAATTATGACTATTGTTCGGTAATTATTTGTAATTATTTGTAATTATTACTATTTTTTGTAATTATTACTATTTTTTAAAATTACTACTACTTTTAACTAATTATTATTTATACTAAATATTACTAATTAACAATTTTTTTATTTGTAATAATATATTACTAATTTATATAATTTTTCACTAATTATTTCTAATTACAACTAATTATTACTAATTTCAACTAATTATTACTAATTTCCACTAATTTTTACTAATTACAACGAATTTTAAAAAATTACCACTAATTATGATTAATTTTTATTACTAATTATTATTAATTAATACTAATTAATATTAATTATCACCACTATCACTAATTAACATTAACTTCTATTAATGTATAAATATTTATTACTAATAATTACTATTTACAGCTAATTAAAATAAATTATTGTAAATTAAACATATTCAATTTTAATTAAAAACATTAATGAAAATTGTCACTAAATAGTTATAAATAAATTATAACAAAAAACTCATTAATTTTAATTAAATCTAATTACTGCTAATCGATAATAATTATTAATAATATTACATAAAAAATTAAAGAAATAATAAAAAATTAAATACCTTGAAACTGAATCTTTTGACGAATGTAAAACATGAAATTTAATCCCTTATAATGTTTTAAACTCTATAAAATTTAAATAATGAAATATTAGACTAGAGAAGGTGAGAGATGTTTAGAAATATTTTGAATGAAATAAAATTGGGGGGTATATATAGGTTAGATCATTTTCGATTGGAATCCCATCGTAAAGAGTTCGGTGTTTATTAATTGACGCGGTGGTAAAAAATTGTTTTTGTGACGAGTCCAGTCATAAATATGATCCTGCCGACACATTATTTGCGACGGACCATCCCAAATAGTATTTGTTAAGATGAGATGTGTCGTAAATAGTTCAGTTTTTATTAATTGAGGTGATGGTAAAATATAGTATTTTTTATGGGACTTGTCACAAATATTATCATGGAGAAAAATTATTTGCGACGCGGAGCCTCCCCCGCCGCAAATCACAGAAACACAGGAAGAGTATTTGTGAAGGGGGTCCAGTCCCCATCCCAAATATTCTTCCCACGCTAACATGTGCACAACATGCCAAGGTATCTATGAAAGACCATCGCAAACACCTATTTTTTATGGACAATTTGGCATGGGTCAAAATTCTCATTGCCAATAGTCTTTTTCGAGGGACTATTTGGGACCGGCCCTACGCCTATCCCAATTGACCCGTTTCAATTAGTCTAAATTTCCATAGTGGAAGTCAATGAAGGCTCCTACATCACTCATCAGTCCAGGATGAGACTCTCCCACTAAATCAAGAGGTTGGGTTACATCGGGAAAACAACGATATAGGACTGTATGGAATTCACCAGAAAATTTCATGCATGAAAAAATCATGAATACTTCATCCGCAACCTCCAGAGTTTCTATATATAGCTAAATATGCTTGTCCATTTTTCTTTATAGGGAATGGATGTTGTGGGTCCATATCCCCACACAACAACTATACAGATTAATTAAATCCTTACTACCACCAGCTTATTTTCCAAATATGCTAAGTCAATACCCCTTAAGGAAGTTGGGATGAAAAATATCATAAACATTGTGAAGTCCAACATCATCACTAGATCGTGTGTCCCTCACACAATATTAATGGAAACAAAAACAAATTCAATTCTACCTAACCTAATAGATTATACTAGGAGTAAATCATTGAATCCAACCATTCATCCCACTATTATGCAGCGACCAATGAAAAAATAGAGTGCTTCAATAAAACTCTTCCAAATTTACTCCAGAAAATGGTGGATGGGTATTAGAAGTCAAATATGAACAAGTTGCTTCATGCATTATGGGCCTACCATACCACCATGTTCACAACCACACAAGAGACTCAATATTCATTAGTGTTTATAACCATAATAGTGTTTCCCATTGAATTTTGGTTTCTCCCACTCCGTATAGCTATCAATGAAAAAGTATCAGATGTCGAGAAATCATAAAATCAATTGTATGATTTCGAACGGCTCGATGAGAAAAGGTTGCGTACACAACAAAACATCAATGTTCATCAAAATCAGATTTTGCAAGACTTCAATAAAAAGATATGCCTCCACTTATTCCTACAAGGATAATTGTTATTGGCTATTAGAACCCCAATGATACCATTATTGAATCCTTCAAATTTAGAACCCAAATGGGAAGCACCATACATCATACATAGTGTATATTTTAAAGGATCATACTCATTGGACACAATGTATGGGGAACGTTTCCCCCCCCCCCACCAATGTATTTGTTCTCAAAAATCACTTTTTATAGATACCATCAGTGTCCCAGGTCCGGGAAGAAAGACTCTAAATTACAATGTATCTCAAGTCCTGGTAGCAAGACTCTAAATTGCACAACATCCCATGTCCTAGAAGAAAGACTCAAAATTCCACAGTTTCTCATGTCCTGATAGTATTACTCTAAAATGAATTGTGTCATAATTCTAGGCCACTATAATATAAATTGTATAGTGTCCCAAGTAATGGAACCAAGAATCGAAACTACACAATATCCCAAGTCCTGGTAGAAATAATATGAACAATAGAATATCTTAATTCTTGGTAGTAAGACTCTAAAATTCAGAACATCCCAAGTCCGGACATCAAGAATCTAAACTAAATTACATCCCATTTCATGGAAGGAAGACCCTAAAATTCATAGAACCCCATTTACTAGTAAAAGGTTTCAAAAATTGACAACATCTTAATCCCTAAAAGAATGAATTTAATTTTCACAACATCTTTCAAATTTACCACATTATGTTAAACATAATATGATATTTCCTTACCGCATGACATTAAACTTTATATAAGTATTTCTTACCACATGATGTTAAACTGCATAAAGAATGATACATTTTTAATAGTTTACTACATATGAGAAATATCTATGTGAGAGAGAAATGTAATAATCCCATCCCTATATGTATGCTTAAAGAATATAGGGAATCTTTCTATTCAAGAACTACATGTGGATTTATTCCTTTCATAACAGGATATATAGTGATGC
The DNA here is from genome assembly GCA_963277665.1 of Viscum album. Taxonomy (NCBI): domain Eukaryota; kingdom Viridiplantae; phylum Streptophyta; class Magnoliopsida; order Santalales; family Viscaceae; genus Viscum; species Viscum album. The sequence continues at coordinate 1,887,435,374 of OY728165.1, read as the reverse complement.
CCAGATCTCAAATATTGTGTCCAACTGCAATATACATAGAAAAAAATCCCCCCTCTATATACAGTTCTGACCTACATGGAGTGTTTTCCATTCAAGATCTATGTGTGTCTTGATTCTTATAATCAAAGTATACATAGTGACACCCAGATATCAAGTCATGGGTCCAACCACAATAAAAATTGAAAAAAATCACTCCACTTCATAAGGTTCATACCTACGTAAAGAGTGTTCTGTTCGAGAACTACATATTGATTGATTAATGGGATCTCAAGACATGTAGTGATACCCATATCATCAATCTTGGGTCCAACCATAATATAAATAGAAACAATACCCCCTCTATATATAGTTTACACCAATTTATAGATTTTTGCATTTAATAACTACACGTGTCTTGATTCCTATTGTCATAGGATACATAGTGATTCCTAGATCTCAAATCCTAGGTCCATCCACAATATCAATAGAAAAAATATATCCTCCTACGTGTATTGTTCAGACATATATATTGAGTTTTACATTAATGAAATATGTGTGTATTTATTTTTTCCATCACATGATACATAGTGACACCCAAATCTTAAATTCTAGGTTCATCAATAATATAAATAGAAAAATCCCCCCCCCCATCTCTACATAAGGGTGAGAACTCCATGTAATGTTTTCCATTCAAGAACTTTGTGTGTCTTGATTCCTACCATCACGAGATACATAGTGATGCCAAGATCTCAGATCTGAGGTCTAACCACAATATCAATGCAAAAAATTCCCCCTTCTACATATGGGTCTGAACAGCATGGAGAGTTTTCTAATTAATAACTACATATGGATTGATTCATGTTATCATAGGATATGTAGTTATTACCAAATCTAAAATACTGATTTTAGACAAAATATAAATAGAAAAAATTTCCCTGTATGTATGGGTCTAACCAATATGGAGATTTTTCCTTTTGAGAACTATGTATGGCTTGATTCATCTTATCAAATGATTCATATTGACACCCAGATCAGAAATCCTAGGTCTTCCAGTAATATTAATGGAAACATCCCCCTATATATATGGGTTAAACTTATATTGAGTGTTTTCCATTTGAGAATAATACATGGCTTGATCCCAACAATCACATGATTCTTAGTGATGTGCATATCTCAAATCCTAGGTCTAACTCCAATATCATTGAAAAAAACAACCCCTCTACATATGGTTTAGACCTATATAGTGATTTTTCCATTCAATAACTACATACATATTGATTAATATTACCATAGGATATGTAGTGATTCTCAGACCTACAATCCTATGTCCATCCATAATATAAAAATTCCACCTCCCTACATACGGGTCAAACATCCACAAAGAATTGTTATACAAGAACTATGTGTGGTTTCATTCCTATTACTATGGGATATATAGAGACACATATATCCTAAATCCTAGTTCCAAAAAACATATAGATTGATAAAAATGAACACATCCCAACATATGGGTTTGAACTATGCAGGTCTCTACCTAAGACCTAGTCTCGTTTGGCTTAACCAAATTCAAAGTTATCTATTGTTCCTCATGTAGAGCTTGTGAGATTAGGAAACTAAAAGGACACTCTGTCTAGTGTGACAAAGACATGTCTTGGATAGGAAACCATGTCCTAATCGTATGATGTTAAACTTCCTGACCAATTCCTAGTTACATGATTTTAATCATTAGGAACATGTCTTAGTTTTAAGCCATTAAACTACATTACATTTGGTCTATGCTACATGACCAAAAATTATATAGAGTGGGACATCATATCCATGAATCTATTCTAGGGATTAATTGGTCACCTGCATAAAAAATTGAAGTATGGAAATTCCCTATCATAATGTATGATCTTGATCTATATAGAGGACTCCTTAGCCAACGATATTGACAATAATCACTAAGGGAAGAAGGTATAATGCCCCTATCCCCTTCATATGAGTCTGGCCAATGTGGACAAACCTCATTAATGGAGTTGAATACGGGACTATTCCTACCCTTATAATATTCATAGGGAAACCCAGTGAAGCACTACAATAAAAATTTATTACTTCTCTATTTAATGAAGGATGAGTCATACAGGATCACCCTACCTATGTACAAGCCAGATCAATATAAGAATTTATTTCACATGAGATAAATCTATGTTGGATGGGATCCAATATATGGCTACCCATCAATAAGCTTCTGCATTGATAAAAGGGGTTTTCCAAAATCTAAATGTCCTAGACCAGTAAAAATTATCCCAAATTATATCTTTCACAATTTCAGATCAGTTCCTATGTCCTTAATGTGTTATGCTAAACATCAAGGAAAACATCCTTATCACATGACATTAAACTGAATGACTGATGCATCCTCACTACATGATGTTAAAATGTGCAGACCATCACCCGTCAACATTCCTTATCAAATGACCATAAGAGCCTGACCTTGGTCAACTGAAGTTTGAGGTTCTTCTATCATCTTTTAGATCTCATCAATCCATAAACTACACTACATGTATTGAGTGTATTGGGTTTCCAAAAACCTTCTATGGACCAAATAAAGGGACATCCAACTTTAAGTGACCCTTTTTTGACTATGTAGGTCTGACCCTAGTTTCTATATATGAGCTCCTAGACATTAAAAAATTGTGTGATTTTATTAAAAAAAGGGATAATAACCCTTGTGGTGTCTAACATTATTGTAGGGTAGATCATAACCTTATAGTGATTCATGATAATTTTTTGCATGATTTTCTCATACCATTACTCATGAATCGAGAACCTTGATCAAGGATTTATAACATTTTCATCTCCCACTCAAAAGGATATTGGATTACTTTTGTCCTTGGGTATACTAATTATGATATTATGTAATATTCCCCTCATACCAGGTCTACATGCATCATGACCTTAAATTGTTTATAATTTTGTCAAAGCTATATTTACTTAAAATTTAGCCTTTGATGGTCCCAATTTAAAGACTCTAAAATGATTGTAAAAGAGGTATAAAATTATCTGGCTATAAACCCTCAAAGGGAAGCCTGAGAAAAATTAAAGTCTCTACTTTTTAAACCCTTCATCTCAAGATTTTATGAAATAGTTAATGTTTAAATAAACCAGACTTAAAGATCATAAGGTTCATTTGGTGTCCCTAGTTAAAGATGATCTATTATTACTGGACCACATGGTCTATAAAAAATATAGGGTAATAATTTTTCATATCTCCTCACCATGATAACGTGTTCACTAATTGGAGAAATAACTTTTAAGGTGATTCAAATATTCTTGAATATCATTTTTTCTATAAACCACCTTTATGTATTTGAAGTCTAAGCTGACACAACAAATTCCTTGTGTTGGTATCCTTATCATGAAACCTCATGGACCTTGAGATCTGTTTTTCCTAGTCATTCCTTATAGAAAACCGTTAATATGGAATATCTAATCCAAAAGGACCGTACTAGGATTCTCTAGGGATTTGAAATCATAAAAAGAGATTTTTCCTAGAGGAATTTTGGTCCTAGAGGATGGGACCCCTTAAATTTAGGATTTATTGCCGTGACCACATGGAGTATGGTATTTTTCTATTATCAATGGTTTACCTTTACCCACTAGTTTCCATCTATAATTAACTCCTATATTCCTATAACATGATTTACAATCCCCATAACATTAATATTTAAGCATATTACAACATCCTCTATATTACGCAAATATGTGTTATACCCTTTATTAAAAAAGGTATGCGACCTTCCATTCGTAAAACTTTTTATGACCCACACCATGTGACTTGAAACCAAATGGTGTTGGTTTCAGGATTCACAAAAAAACTAATCTATCATAGGGTTACAAAACCCTTCTTGAATATATCTTTTATCCATTCCCCACTACATTGTCTAAATTATTGAATCACTACCAATATATCATGTACCTTGAAAAAGATTAGGGATCCCCATTGCTTTATAATGAAGGTAATACCTATGGGATCATGCATATGTGTATTTTACCCATAATCTTGAGGCATATCCTCCTTGTATTATATGAACTACAATCCTCGTGATCCTTGATAACACCACGGTGAAACTCAACACCTTAGGGTGTTTTGTTGTCATCCCCGGATTGTCTTCCCCATTCCATATTCATAGATTCTTGATCTTGTAAGCATGATTTTCACAACTCATATTCAAATATCCAAGTGGATTGTTATTCCCAAATATTTTACCATCCACTGATACCCTTTGAGGTATGGAAGTAGGGTTCTAGAACACTTCATGAACATTTATATCAATTAAGAATGTAGGGTATCAAAACCCTTCTTGGACACTCATTCTTCAGAATGACATAAAGGATTCAAGGTTCCCAAACCCTTCAAGAATACCCATACCTCACTACCATCCATAGATGGTCCAATATAGAAGACCATAAATTTGAGTAATAGATGGTTTGATCTAGAAGACCTTATACAATAACATCATATGTTTTGAGCTAAAAGACCTTAAACTGCAATAGTAGACGGTTTGTGCTAAAAGACCCTAAACTGTAGAAATAAATATTCTAATCTATAAGACCTTAAAATATAATACTAAATATTCATATATATAAGACTATAAAATACATCAATAGAATGTTCCAGTTAAAATACCGTAAACTAAAATAATAGACAGTCTGAGTTAAAAGACCCTAAACAACGATAGAAAATGGCCTGAGATAGAAGACCTTAATGTACATCACTAAATAGTCCAATAAAAGAGATATTAAAATATAGTAATAGAAGGTATTATGTAAAAGATATTAAAATATAAGAAAAATAATGCTTGAGTTAAAATACACTAAACTATAGAAATAGATGGTCTGAGCTAAAAAAATATAATCTGCAATAATAAATGGTCCAAGATAGAAGACTGTAAACTACAAATCTAGATGGTTCGATCTAGAAGACCTAAAGCTAAAACATTTCTGGTTTGAGAAAGAAGAACATAAAATACAATAATAGATGGTCTGAGAATGAATACCTTAAAGTACAGTAATATTTGGTCCAAGATAAAAGATCTTAATCTACAAAAGAAAATAGTTCATGCTAGAAGACCCTAAAATATGACAATAAATGGTTCAAGTTATAAAACCCTAAACTAAAACACAAAAATGTTCTAGTTTTCAACACCATAAAAAAAATTAAATAAAAAAATGATCAACATGTTGAAAACCTTAAAAGGTAAACCTTGGAAAAAATCATGTTTCTACTCAATGGATATGAAATTTTTGTGACCTTTGAAATATTGAGAATTTCATCCAATGGCTTGAAGGCCTTCATTTTTTTATTGATTTTGATAATCCACCTTTCATGGGGTGAGGTGGAACCCTAAATATTGAGCATTTATTAAATAGAAAAGGCATAAAACTTTTAGGATAAAAACCTCTAAAGGGAATCCAGAGAAAGATTTAACTCTACAACTACTATGTTTTCCTCATATATTGCATAGGAAAAAGTTAGTGTTGAAGCAAAAAGATACAAATCTCGTGGGACTATTATCTATCCCTATAAAACAATAAAGTTATACTTGTTGGGTCCAGTGATCTAGAAAAAATTAGAGCACGTCTCTATTTATCGGGATCTACTAGAGGGTACCTATCCCTCTCAGTCCTTGAAAATACATGATACTTGGTCTATCCATCATCACTTTACACTGCTTATATTGGACTAATCTATGTGACATGAAATATGGCAGAATATCCAAATTCGTGAAACATCTCCACCAAAACATGAGTCCCTAGCAATGATTTTGTTACAAAATAATGATGTCCCCCTTTAAACAAAAGATTTAGTTCTATGTAAGAACATTATTCATAGATTTATTCATTCGGGAACCAGTATTCCCAATGACTGAGCTTTATCTACATAGGAATATTCCATCTTAGAACTAACCAAGACTTTATCCCCATTCCTTTGGAATATGTAGCGACATAAAAGTTCCTTATTTTGGATCTGACCGCACGTTCCATTCCACCCAATCCCCTTTCCATTCTGTAATTTTTATGCATTCCAATTTTTGGATATTCATCTCCCAATATAAGTATACTCTTTACCTTGGATTCACCCAAACACTCAAGGATAAGAGTCTCTTCTTCATAGAGCATCAAATCAGTCAATCAACACTGTCCTGAAAAATACTCCTAGAAAGATCGATATCAAAGCTCATAAATTTTTTAAATATATGGAAATTTGATCTAATTTAGCCTTAGAATTATATTTTTTTTCTGAATGAATATAATTCTAAGGGGTCATTTTGTTCGTACCCATAATTATACACTAGACACTCTTCCATTGAGGATTTGAGTAGTGTGAAGACTACAAAAAAATATCAATATATTTTGGATAGAGGACTTATAAGAGTCTTGTATTGGGTTTAATTTTTTTAAGGAATATATTGTTTCCTTTATCATATTCATTTTAATTATATAATTATGTTAATTATTTTATGGAAACCCTTAAACAAGAAAATGGACAACCAAGATAACCATGCATCTAGATCAACCATATCAACTAGGGGAACATTTGAGGGTCGCCCCAACCAAACCCCATGTGTAACACCTTGAGATTTTGAAAAAGAAAAATAATATTTGATACTTTATACAACACTCAACACAAAGATTCAACAAACTGCAAAATATCATTTAAACCTGATCGTTATAACCTAGCTGTTAAATTAGAGGGCATGAATAGTATTAACCAAATTTCTATCTCTATATATATATATAAATATATAAATATATTAAATACATAATTAGGACAAATTTTTTCATTAATTCTTAGATAATATGTACACAATTTTATGAAAAGTTATTTTATGCTCCAAATGTACACTTTCTTCAAAAATGATTTTTATTGAGTAAATATTATATATAAATTATGGATTTTTTATTTAAATTTTATTTTATAAAAATAATATAATTTTCAAAATCACCATATTAAAATTATCTTATGTTTAAATTTTTGGATAATTATAAAATTATTTATTTTATAATGAATAGTGAAATATACAAATTTATATTGAAAACTATATTTTTTTTAATTTTTTTTGAAATATTATATTATATTTTAAATTTTTTTAAATTAAAATTAGTTATATTATATTATTAATACTCCAATTATGTTAATACGAATCAATTTCATGTTTGAATTCGGTATGAAAACATTTTTATGCTTAAAAGGGTTGTTTTTTCTGATAAATTGTTCTTTGTTTCATTTTTTGGTTTAATTTTTAATTAAATTATTCCACTTATATATTTTGAAATTTGAAAAAAACATATTTAATATTTTTATTTAGGTGGTCCAAATTTTGTAAATTGGTCCCCTTTTTTTAGTCAAAATAAATATTAACTATAGTGTTTATATTACCATAGTAAGAGTAAATCAAGTAATTTCAGTTAAAAATAAAATGATAAGGACTGGAAAATTACCCTAACTCTTTCAATAATCTTATGATATGAGTCCATTTTTTAATAATCATCCAAAATTTTGTTTTCTGAAATTTTATGTCCATTCATAAGATATTATGACCATTAAAGCATTTTATTTCAAGAAAAGTCCAACATATCACACTATGGTTTTAATAAGTATATTTTTTAATATGCATTTATCCAAATTATATGTTAAACTATAAATATTTATTTAAAATATAAAAATATTTATATTCATCATTTTAATTTATTTTTAATTTTTATTGAATAAATAATTACCTTAAATATTTATACAACGCTGATGTAGTAATTATTCAATTAATGGGAAAATAAATTAAATGATATTAAAAATATTAAAAGTAAAATAATTTTAATTAATTTATGTGATAGAACAATTTTATAGATTAATATGACATATTATGGATTTATTAAAATATTAGGATAGAAGTTATCTTGATTTTATTATATTATTAAAGTCTAAGTAATGAAAAATGACAAAATTGAAAATAATGATATTTTATGAATATAAAATTTTATTAAATTATTAAAAATCATAATAATATTAAATAATGAAAAAGGGAATAATATATTGGTTAGAAGTTCACCCCTATTTATTTATATTACATTTTAAAGCATTTGGATCTAGAATAGTCATATTATATTTTAATTTTTTATGAATGTTAAAGAATGCCTCTCCCCTCAATTATAAAAGGGAACCACTTCCTTCACTTGTTTACACCCCTTTTATCCATATAGATTGAAAAATACCTAAAAATTAAATTTATAAACATATTTATATAATTTAATGAGGTTCTGTACCTTACAAAATAGCAACCCTAGGTCCCTTAAGAAGGGATATAAAGGGAGTCCACCGAAGAAGAGGTAATCATCTTTATCGACTCTTTTAGGATTATTTCTTCTCATACATCATATTCACCTGTTGTTTATATTCTAAATATATAACTACAATATAATATATATTATGAGACATTAAAATAATTATTATGCAACCATATTCCATTTTTTATCCATCATATGAAAAATGAAAGCATCGTGTTTGTGTATGTATGACTTACTATCCCCACATTGCGGGGTAATTCGTTTTTTATCACAAATTTATTTGGATGGTTATAATGATGGAAATAGTGGATATATATGATACTTATGACCTAATAATAATTCTAGAAAATTAATATATAATCCAATTTCTTACCTTTTCAACCATTTTGAAATGATATCGCTGCTTGTGCATACATACGACTTACCGTCTCCACAAAGAGATGCGATTCATTTTCTATGTGCACCATTAAAGAATGATTATAAAAATGTGTATAATGAATAAATATGAAATATATAACATTAATATCATTATTTATAATATGTAACTATATACCATGAAAATGAAACAAAACTTACATGACAAAACATGGTTGAAAAAATGAAGCAGTTAACATCCAAAATAGGTGTAATAATAAAACATTATTAACAAACTGGTGATAAGATTATTTAAGTAGATTATATGTTATATTTTAAATTTTAATATGGTTGTTTTATAAATTTATAAAATTCTTAAAACAATTATATAGGATGTTAATTCATTTTCAACTAAAGGAAAGCGTGAGGTAAGGGTTTCCTGTGTCACTTTTACTTCTATGAGACATATTCCATATTCCCAACTTATAAATTTTTTGTGATGTATATACTACCTATTTGATATATTATATCATGAATCTATTTTTTTAATGTTATTTAATATTTCATGTTATGTAATTTATTTTATTCATCTTATGATTCAAGAGTTACTACAATTGTGTAGGATCATTTCATAATCTCATCATTATTCATAATTGTTTGTGTTTATGTCTCAACTAGGGAATATTTATCTTCTTATTACATGTTTTCTAAAAAAAATAAAAAATTTACTACTCTCCTATTATTTTAATAATTCATAATCACCCATGTTTATCTTTTTATAAAATGTTTTTAAAGTAATAATTTTGTCATTTTCTAAAGGAGGTACTTTTTAAATAGTATGAAAGTAATGTTTTCTAAACTTTAATAACATGTATTGAATTTCCATCAATAATGATTCCTAAATTATTTTAATATTCCATTACCATATTAAAATCATTTTTAAAACAAAATTTTTTCTTTTATAATTATGTAGTTTTTTTAAAAAATAAGTGATTTCAAAGTGAAAACAGGTATTTTCCTCAAGAAATTTTCAATGATCTTATTTAAGTATTTTAATAAATTTAAAACCAATTTTTTGAATATTATTCTTCATTGAGATAGATATATTATAATACAATCTACCATATTTTGTTGAATGGTTTATGATCACTTTGTCTGGGGATATATTATTATGATACCATTCCCCATATTTCATCTAGATGGTTTGTGATTATGTTTTTTAATTGGGGAAATTTTTAAGAATTCATATTCAAGTTAAAATATTATTTTTTATGTTGATAATGTTTCCCCCATTTAATATGAGGAATTTATTAGACATATTACGTGATGGAAATGGCCCGCTATAGCCCCTCTATCCATTGTTTGGTCTCATTTGACAAACTAGAATGGGTATTGGTTGAGGGCTTATCCATTTATGTAAGATTTCATGATATTAACCCTCAAAGTTATGTTTTAGAAGTCCCAAATTATGAATTCCATCATTATGAAATTAGTTATTGATGTTCACATGATTATTATATTAGTTAGAATATCTATAGATAAGTTAAGAGCTCATGTGATTGTTTATATGAATTATTTGATCATTCTTTATTCCTTCCATATTACGCTCATGTTATTCTTTAAATGACATGTGTTTTTGTAATTTAACTTTCCATATTTATTATTCCTTATTTATTAATAATAGTTTCCATTCTATAGATACCCTTACTGAGAATTACATATCACCCATTTCTTATGTTTCCTTTACCCATGATTCTAGGATGTGTATTATGATTGATATGTAGGGATATGATAATGTGAATAATGGTATACTAAAAGAAGATAATATGTTGTATTTTATTTTTTTAATTGTAATGTGAGATTCAAATATGTTTTTAGTTTATCAAGACTCTTAAACTATTCCGTCCTTTGGGATGTGATTTTTTGTATCTAGTGTGAATGTAATAAAGTAACCAATGACTCTAGGATACTCTTGTTGGGGTATTTACATATGGTATTGGTGGAAATTTAATAGAAACCATGGGAACATGATTCAGTCAAACATATATTAGTTAAAATTACCCTATTATAGACATTGAAGATAAGTATATAAGAACATCCAAAAGGTTTGGAAAGATAAATATTAAGTGGGTTTTCCTAATAATGAATACATGTCTGGATACTAAAATTAGACGTGGTTATGAAACATATGTACCTAGTGGTAACAAATCTAAGAAATCAATTGAGGTATTAACTCAAGCATTAAATGATACATGAAAATAACCCTTACTATGCACCTAGTCTGAGACTCTCAAGGGATATGATTTGGTTAATTCATATTTTCAATTTGTACCATCATAAATGATTTGAATATATTATGACCATGAATGAACTAGTTTAATCCTAAGGTGAAAAATATGAAAAATATGTTTCCATGATCTAGAAATATTATAAATGATTTCTCATGACTATGTGATTTCCCACTATGATTAGTCATTCTTACACTATTAATTCTTGGATTTAGTTAATGGATGGAACCAAATAAAATTAGGTTAACATTGAATGTGAAAGAAAATGTGTTTATGAGAAAACAAATGTGGTGATTACTGGGGTGAAGGACATTGTGACTATGACTAATCAGTTTTCATGATATTTTATTTACAAATTTCACCTTAACCAACTCTTAGACCCACCAAAGAATATAAGGATAATTTTTTCTAAGAGATCGGGTGGTAGAAACCATGGAGGAAATAAGATCTATTTTCCTAGATGTTGAGAATGTGAGAATAAACACCCTAGTGAATGTCTTAAAGGAATGGGAAGATGTTTTTGGTGCGTAAAATAAGGACACAAAGTAAGTAATTTCCTAGGGAAAATGAAATTTTTTGTTAATTAAATAGATTAGAATAATGGTCTCTCTAAGGAATCATCAACGTTTGAATGTATTAACTGTGAAATGTATGGAAATTATGAAAATAACTGTCTCAGTGTGGAAATTTCATGAAATGAGTAAGAAAGGTTGAATGAGTAATTTTTATATTATTGATGATTAAGAGACTATAAATAAAATATGAAATGAAGGAGTTATTAATGAATAATATGATGAATCCTAGTTAATGGTTTAAGAATGAAATGGAATTATTAATGTTCTTGTATTTAGATTCAAGAATTATGAAATAAGAGTATTTTATTAATGTTATTCTAGTTATAATAATTATAAAATATATTAACATTGTACTTTAATACTATTTCTTTAAGGATTTGTGAGCATATGTTTAATGGTATCGATGACTAGTAAAATTTATTCAATGTAAATTTAATCTTTGTTCAAATCACATGATTGAGGTAACATAACCCTTAATATGTTCTCGATATTAAGATAATAATGATTAGGATATGTTTATGGGATAATATTAGTGACCATGAAATCAGTTAGTGATTTTATGGTTTATGTTATCTTTTCTAGAGATTAATACATGTTTGGATTTAAGGAATATATTCAAAAACCTATGATTTTATTTTTTGGAAGCATGCGGTTTTCATTAAGGTTTTATATTGATAAAGGTATTCACGTATTTGGTATGTGACATTAATAACTACATTATGTTCTTTGGGAAATCTAATGTTAAGTTTATTTTGCAATTTTAGTGAACATTTATTGTAAATTTTTGGACTTTGAATTTGGACAAATGTATTTTGTACAAGGTTTAAGGTTACCAATTTATACAATGGATTAAGTTGTTATTTGGGTGTTTTGGGATAACTTAGGTTAACCATTTTTGTCTTATAAAATATCTAGATATGGGAGGAATGATTTTTCATTATTTTATTAAGCTAATAATCTCTTAAATGTTAATTTTAGTTCTTTATTCATAGACATTCTTATTGTATATTCATTTAATAGAGTAATATATAAAGTAGGAATTTATTAAAGCAAGTCCAAAGGATGAAATAGTTCCTATGAAATGAAAAGGTATAAAGTCATTATATTTCATTATGTTCTTATTATAAAAATTAATTTAATTCCTAAAATATAGGAAAAGGATATTGAAAGAAAAATATTATACTATTACCATCATATTTGATGAATTTATTGACTTTTGAATCACCACAAATTTATGGTTTTGCAGTTGTTGAGTATCTCTTGATCATTCACTTTATTGGGATCAATGACCTTTATAACCATCAATCATTATTTAGGAATTAATATTTTCTTCAATGCCTATATCATTACATACCACCTATATTATCCTACTAGAAAACAATTAATTTGATTATAATATATGAGATTTATATTTCCCTTTCTCTCTTATTAAGAGGATGTTTTATTAACACTTCTCATGATGTCAGATTTGAAAAAAAGGTATTTTCTAATGTAAATCCATTCATTATTGTTATAAATATTAAATTTTAAGTGATGAAATTTATTTAGGGGGGTATAATGTTATACCTCAATATTTTAAAATGGGAGCATCACATTCGATGAGTATACAACATGTAACACTGAGATTCAACGAACCATGAAATATTATTTAAATATGGCCATTATAACCTTATCATTAAATTATATGGTGTGAATAGTATTAACCAAATTATTATTAGATATATATATATATATATATATATAATTTTCCTACTTGTTAAAAACTTATTGATTAATATATATTAAATAATTACTCAATTGTCAAAAAACCTATTATATGCTTCAAAAGCACGTTTTCTTCAAAAATTAATTTTATTGGGAAAATATCATAATTAAATTATGAAATGTATATTTATTTCATTTTATAAAAATAATATCATTTTTTTAAAGTATAAATTAAAATTATCCTAGGGTGAAATTTTCATGTTATTCTGAAAATATTTATTTTCCAATGAATAGTGAAAAATCTCGATTTTTATTGAAAACATTATTTTAAAGGGGCACCCCCTCCATAACTTATTTGCACATCTATGAGCCATATATATTGATTGAAACCTATCCAATCCATTTATAAACATCTTTATCCATGTTCTTGAGGTTTTATACCTACCAAAATAGAAAACTGAAGTTCCTTAAGAGGATATCTAAAGGGAGTCCACCGAAGAAGAGGTAATCATCATTACCAGCTCTTTCTAGATTATTTATTAGTATACTACATCATCATTTGTTTTTTTATATAAAAAAATTAATAAATAAAATATCATATATATACTGAGATTTTATTATGATTATTAGTCAACCATAAACAACCTTTTACCCATCCTATGAATAATGAAATCACTATGTGTGCATACATAAAGCATACCGTCTCCACATAACTATGTGACTCAATTTTTACCACCACTTTACATGGATGGATATAAATATGTAAATTATCGATAATTATTGTAATTATGAAATTATATTTAATATTTTAAATTAATTTACCATCCAATTCCTAGACCTTTCAACCATTTAGAAATGATATTGTTGCTCTTGTGTACATACAGCTTACCATCTCTATGAGGAGATGTGATTCATTTTCTACACCCATCATTCAAGAATGATTATAAAAAGGTATTTAAAAAATAAATGTTATATATATAACCATAGTATAATTATTTATATGGTGGAACTATATCATAAGTAAAATAATTGAAGCATACAGGACAAAACATGTATGGGAAAATAAATTAGTTAACACCCAAAATAAGGGTAATAATTAAATATTATTAACAAAAGAGTGATAATATCATATAAAAGGATTATATATAATATTATAAATATGAATATGGTTTTTTAATACATTAATAACATGTTTAAAAACTTTATACATGATTTGAAAGCACATTCAACTAAAGGGAAGCGTGATATATGGATTTCCCATCTCACTTTTACTTTTATGAGACATATTCCATATTCACTGCTTATTTATTTTTTTTGGTTTATATACTTCATCTTTGATATATTATATCATTAATAACTTTTTCTTCATGGTATTTAATATTTCATTTTATGTTATTTATTTCATGAGGCTTATGATTCAAATGTCATTAAATTCGTAATGGTTTATTTCACAATCTCATCATTATTGAGGATTGGTTATGTTTATGTCTTAGCAAGGGAATATTTCTATTTTTAGTAAACGTTTTATAAAAAAAAATTATTAAATATTTTTACTATTTTCCTTTTTTTAAGTCATTTTCAACCAAGCTTTATTTTTTATAAATTTTTTGTAAAGGAATATTTTTTTCATTTTCTAAACAAAGTACATTTTCTGCAGTATTAAATGAATATTTTTTTATCTTATTCAGTATAAACACAATTTCCCACCATCATGATGACTCAATTATTTTAATCTCCCTTTAAATGTTTACACGGTTATATTTCAATAAAATATATATTTTATAATTTCATGAATTTAAAAAAAATAAGTGATTTGAAAGTGAAAATGGTATTTTCCTCATGAAATTTTAATGATCTTATTAAAGTATTTCCATCCATGTTAGCATCATTTGTTAAATATTTTGATTCATTGAATTTGATCATTTATGATACCATATATGTTATTGTATTTAATGGTTTATGATTACTTTGATTGGGGGTACTATTTTGATACTATTCACCATATTACTCTAGATGGTTTATGATTTCGTTTATGGATTGGGAAAATTAATAACATTTCATATTCTAGTTTCAATATGAATGTTCATATTGATTATGTTTCAAAAATTTCATATTTGGAATGAATTGGACTTAGTATGTGATGTGTTAGGCCTGCTATAGCCCCTCAATGCATTTGTATGTCTCATTTGGCAAACTAGATTGGGTATTGGATCATGTCTTATCCATTTATGTAAGATGTATTTATACGAGGCCTCGATGGTATGTTTAAAATGTTTGAAATTATGCATTCCATAATTATGAAATTATTTATTGATTCCAATGCGATAATTCAATTAGTTAGAATATTAATGGATAAGTTATGATCTCATGTGATTGTTTTTATGGGTTATTTGAAAAATCATTATTCATTCCATATTTTGTTTAAGATATTGTTTAAATGGAATGTGTTTCAGATATTTACCGTGCCATATTTATTATGTATTATTTATTCAGGATAGTTTCTACTATACACATACACTTAGTAAGTATTAGAGCTCACCCCTTTCTTATGTTTCCTTTCTCCAAGATGTCAGGAAGTGTATTATGATTGATATGTAGTGATATTATAAATAGAATAATGGAGTACACAAAGAAGATAATATGTTGTGTTTTGTGTTTTTAATAGTATTTTGAGATTCAAGTCTATATCTAGTTTTCCAAGACTTATATAATATTCATTTATTTGGGATGTGATTCCTGGTATCCAGTTCCAATGTAATAAAATAACCATCAACTTTGGGCTACTTGAGATAGTGTCTTTACACTAGGTTCTGGCCGGATAGTATTCTAGGAGACTGATGGTGGATGATAATAGTACCCACTGGGTGTGTATGTCATATGTATGTGGTGCCTATACAGGTTTCAAAATTGGAGGGTGTGACTAGTGAAGGCATGGAATTATGTGTAATAGGTGAGGACCATGCTGCTGGCTCAAAAGGTGGATGACCCACCTAGAAATATTAAGTGGATCCAAAAAAATGTGGAAAATTGATGTGGGATGATGATTTGGGGAGGTATGGTTCCTCTTCATTAAAACATATAGAAAAATTCACAACTGTTTGGTCAAAGCACTCTACACCTTCTGATCACCTCATCTGATCATATTCAACCCCCACCCTTCTTCAGCACTCACCGACACCCATGGTTCGATGTAGTGAGACACACCATATGCTTTCATGACTCTAGTATTTTATAACCACCATGTCCATGTTATTTGATGATCAAATGAAGAAAAATATGACATTCTTAACATCCCTGATCCATGCCTGAAAATATGTTTCAGATGCATGACTTATTTTAATGAAACCAGATCCATTGCATGAGTCCAACCATGTAAGCTTCATGAATCCATTGGAAGAGCTTATGTAGATCACAAAATCAAATTAGTGATGATCATGTGAAGTGGTGATAACATCACATAGATCATAAGAATATCAATATATGATTTCAGAATAAGAATTTTCCATCTTTTACATAAATGTTTTAGCGAATTGATGTTCATGAAACCAAGGTAACACGCGATCAAGCAAGTTGTCATGCAAAGGGATCTTGTGATCATGTGATTATCCCGATAATGCATGAAGTCTCGAGAATTGGGAAGACCCATGCATTGCACTATCCATATGAGTATCACATAATCATGAATGAATGATCATGCGAGGCTGACCAAGATCTATCCCTTATATTCCATGAATGTATCCTTTACCAATACATTGAATAAAATAGCCACATCAAATCACTTTTTGAAGTGAATCATGACCAAGAAATCACATAAATCTATCATGAGAAGCACTATGAATCATGTGATAAAATTGTGATGACCAGGCAAGGTAATACATACATCACTGAGGTTTCACAAAAAAAATATTGTATCACTTCATCGCTATTTCCTCCCATCATTTATATCTTTCAAAAAGATCCTGAAAATATAGATAAAGATCGATCATGCGATCAAATAATTCCATCATATAAAGGTGGTTTGATCATATGAAGCCTCCAAATCCATCATTTGAAGCCCTCAAAATTTGTCCAGAAATACATAACATGAACAAACACTGATCATGAAATTCCATTACATCTATTATGCGAATCCTTAGACGTTTTAATGCATTCCATCTATTGATGACTTATTACGATCTTGTGATGTCGATCATGAGAATCCATCCACCACTTAATGTTAGTGTATATGGAATGTGCACCATGAAATGTGTGGGGAGAGGGATAGTGAGAATGGTGGAGAAGAATAGAGGGGGAGAGGGATTCTACCATTAGTGGATACCTCCAGTTAATCCTGAGCATATTTTTGTGAAAACCCATCTCAGGATTCCACTACAAGACCCCATCACATGATCTTCTTTAGATTATGTGATCACTTAAAAAATTGAAGGTCATGTGAGCCCTCTATTTGGGGATTCATGCATGCAGATTAGATGTAGGTTTCCTTGTCATGAAATATTATAATGGAAAACCCTTGGTCTTAAGATTTATGCATGTGAGCCATGAAATGTCTACCATGAAATGAAATTATCTCATGGGACCTAATCCATGAAATGAGAATGGACACTAACACACACTCCTCTTTTCCATGTAAAACTGGGGAGGTGTGACCTTAACATGAACCCATGTCCGTACACCCCTCTTTTCCATGTATTTACATTCCCATGTATAATAATTAATGTGAATGCCTTAAAAAAACCCATGACCCTTCACTGTTCTCGTGATAATGTCATGTGGTCCTGAACAAGTCAGGTTGTTCTTACAAAGACATCTGAGACAAGTCATATATCCTAGATAAGTCAGTGTGATCATGCAAATATATACCATAAAAGTTAGTTTGATCATGCAAAGGCATCCTGAACAAGTCATATTGATCACAAAGAAACATCCTATATAAGTCTATTTTATCAAACAAAGTCATCTCAAACAAGTCAATTTGATCATGTGAAGACATACTAGACAAGTTAGTTTGATCAAGAAAAAGTCCCAATATATGTCTGTTTCGATCACTCAAAGCTCTCTGGACATGTTAGATTCAGTTATGCAATGCACCTTGGACATTTCATCTTCATTCATCAGTATAACCTTGGACATGTAATTTTGATCATGTGAATCACCAGAGACATTTCAGATAGACATCTAGGACATATTATTAAAACAATCAGTACATACCAAGATGAAACTCAACACATGTAAAAAAGACATTCCTAACATGTCATTATTGTAAGGTTTAGACCCTATGACATGTCAAGCATGTCATAAAGACACCATGGTACATGATAAACTTTTTTAGAAGACACAATTTGGAATACACTATTTGAACTATGAGGAATCTGATATCTATTCAAATAGGATATATTGGGAGTCTTCCTAAGGCTTGAGCTCCAATTGGGAATCCACCTCAGTGTAAGTCCCTCCATATCTCAGACACTCTAACCCATGAGACTCAAGATCTCTTATGGGTTTATTATTCATCCTCATCCATTAGTAGAATGATAAGCTAACTGAACTATGAGTACTCTGATTCTTACTATATAAAGGATACCTTGGACACCTTCCTAAGGACAGAGATTCATATTAAACACCCCATAAGGGCTGCCCCAGTACAGAACCATGTATCCAACTACGGTGAGATTAATCGCTTTTTCTCCCTTATTTCTCACACCGATCATGACCCATGTGAGCATAGAGATTTGAAATGATCATATAACCAGTATCGTGAATTTCCACCAGACATGGAAACCTGAATGTGCAAGCCCCATCCAAAAACATTATATGACTTCCCCCATACAATGGAATCCAATTTGGTGTATTTTTTGAAGGAATTAACATATTGGTAGACAGTAGTTAAATATTCTTAATTTGCCTTAATTATCCTTCACCACACATCAGTGGGGTTAGGTCAAATCAAAAAGTAATAAAACTGATTTTTATTATACGAAGGATACATAAGATACCTTCCTAATCCTTGAGCTCTATACTCGATGCCAAAGTTCACTCATATATTTCCTTTTCGCATGCTGTTAAATTTCATAGATTTCATATAAATAAACTACAAGGGTTTTGAGTCATATTATATACAATATACAAATGACACTACATGAAATTTCAATCCCATCCTCAAAACACTAATTACATCCCGAGATGGTAGTAAACTCTAGAGTGCCTTATTACTAAGATTAAATATATTAAAATCCACCCATTGGAAATAAATAATGGGAATGATATAGAGAACCTCATATATATACATCTGGTTTCATTAATAAAACCCTATTTAAAAAAAAGGATTCAAAACTTGATCATTTTTTGAGTAATCATTCCCATATCAGGATTCGAAAGAGATTCAAGAACATATATTAAATCTATAAGAGAGTCTTGGAATAGTACATAATTCCCCCTAAAAGGGTGACATGAGCCCGACCTTCTATATTCTAAAACAATGTGAGTTCTTAAGTGTATTTATGTCTGAAACCCCAAATGGAAACTTTCCTTTGTAACGTAGGACTGTACCTTATTATGGACGTAAGAGTTGTTGGGAGTTTCTATAAAAGATGAAAAGGATAAACCCGATGAGAAAGGATGTAATGATAGAATAAATGAATCATTATAGGTGTTAGGAATATCGTATCCTAATCCCAGGGAACTACACTATCTCCAGAGTAAATATATATATATATATGTGTGTGTGTGTGTGTGTGTGTGTGTGTGTGTTTTGGTTGTGGGTACTGTTTAAATATCATGGGAAACATAGGTACTTGGGTAGGTGAACATAGAATAGGATTGGTTCCAATTCCACTAAATATGCTAGTTAAGTATATATGATGATTTCAGTAACCAATGATGTGATACACTTTCCACTAATTAAGGGTCTCCCAAATTAGTGATGTAAAATTTCTAGGTTCCTTAGCCTTAGTGAACTGTGGGTGTTTCTCTTATCAAGCATAATTTAAATTGGCCATAGTATGTATTTCTCTAACACTATCCCTACTTTTTTACTTCCTTTGATTTATATCCCATTCATTCATTCTAATTCTTTATTTTTCATTAATTAAATGAGTTTTCTAAAGTGTTTTTAAATACACATTTAAATGGAAGTTTTATATAATGATATTTCTTATACATGCTTATGTATAGAATACCTAATTTAAAAAAATATATTTTAAACTAGTATAGAATAGATATTTTATTTAAAGACTACACATAAGGTGTGGATTCTATTAGGATACCTACTAGTAATTTTTATTCTCATGCCTATTATATCTCAACCTAAGGTTTTAGGACCATCTCTTAACCTCCCAAAGAGCATTTATTATAGTGGACTTGGATAGTGACCTATAATTATGATGAGGCTAGTTAATTATTGAGTTTTCTTTACTATAATGACCAAATAGTACACTATTTATTTCAATTTAGGTTATTGGTCTATGAGTTATACATGTGGAGTCTGGGTGATCTAAATGGGTTATCTCTATGGTAGGAATTTCTTAGTGAGTATTTGTATTTCGTTGTTTAAATTTATTAAATTTTTTTATATTATATTTTTCAATTTCTGTAGGTGCATGTACCTTATGTGTATGTAGTGTTTATGAATATTTATATTCATATTATTTAAATTATTTTTTTGAAAAAAATCATCTCCAACAATTATATTAATTTCAATGGTGCTTGTTGTCTTCTCGAGGGATTGGAGATGCCCCCAGGTATGCCACGACTTAGATTAGACATTCAACAGTTGAACAGAATGGGGTAATATTTGAAGGGTCCCCTAATGTAAATATGATAGATTAGATATGTATAATGGATTAAGGTATTTGGTTGGTCACTTTTTTCTAAACAATTTGATCAAATTTGAGTTTCTATATGATGTTGATCTTCACTGCCCCCAGGCCAAGATTAGAGAACCTGAGGGACTTCCAAAATGTTTACTAGTAAAAGTAATGATTTTAATGGGGGGTCCAAAGAACCATAGTTCCATACAACAAAATTGAATCTTTACAGGTTCATGTAGCCACATATTCTATACTTTTTAGTGTTAAAAAATTAGATCTAATGTGGATGGGAGGTCGAAGTTTTTCACTGTGTGTCTATTCAGAAATGAAAACTATATAAGGAAAGAAGGGCTTACTGATATTAAATTGTCTAATCCAATATATAAAACACTAGTTAGGGTGTTCATAAGGACAAGTACATATAGTTTTAAAGGTCATGTTTTTTATTAAATTTAAAATATCAATATATAATAGTAATGTTTTATTGGTTTACATTTGATTTGATCAATAATGGATAGTTGGTTTGTGAGGATCATATTATATTTATTTAGTCAAATTATTTGAATTATTAGTGGGGGAAAAATTGGCCAAGTGGAAAACATAACTACATCATCAACTAAATTTGTTGAGAAAACTCCACAACCCCTAGAGTTGTAGCCACATGGAAAATCAAGATAAATTCTAGAATCTTATTTGTTTATAAATACCAATCAATGGAAATCAATAATAACTATTACCACTTTATGGGATTTTGGGGTATTATTTCACTATTATTTTTCACTATTTCCATATAATTCATGTCCATTATATTTTTATAATTTTAGGTGAAATTACATTAAATTTTTTATTTGTTGTTTAATATTCTCCTCCACTTGAATTGTGTTATCTTTCTCATTAGTGTATCTTTTTCTTATTCTATGTGTTATACCAAGTATCTCTTTCTACATGGTAATAAGGAACTAATTTGAAGGG
Organism: Viscum album; assembly: GCA_963277665.1. Taxonomy (NCBI): domain Eukaryota; kingdom Viridiplantae; phylum Streptophyta; class Magnoliopsida; order Santalales; family Viscaceae; genus Viscum; species Viscum album. The sequence goes on along the minus strand of OY728165.1, from coordinate 1,887,413,369 downwards.
TAATTCAAAAGAGAGGTTCTATACAGTCTCAAAGTATTAAATAATTAATACTCTATTTTCTTGTTTAACCACTAAGATTACATGGGGTTACTGGTATGGGAGTTAGGAGATAAATTTATCATACTCATATTTCTTCTCTATTTTCTTCCTCTTCTTTTAAACTATTTCTCCATCCCTTTATTCAAATTAATATATTATGGTATAACTAGTGAATTAAATTTTGAATGGTTTTGGATTCATGTCTGAATGGTGGGTGAAGGAATGCTCTCAGTTGAGGAGTACCTTCACTTATTAACCAATGAGTAGATGAGTATATAATTTACTTTGATAAGTTTCTTGAGTGGACTAATTATTAAAAAGAAAACATAGTGGAGGATGGTTGTTTATAATATAGATCATGATCATTTAGATAGTGAGATAAACTCTTATTAGATAATAAGGGAATTTATAGAAACACATCCATGGGTTGATACTTTTCTTTCTAACAACATTAAGTTTTCATATAATTAATCACATAATATAGACATTCCTTTTATCCATGTTATTATACATAATATTTTATATCATTTCAAATCAATCCCATTCAATCACGAACACAATTTATTATTTATTTATCACAATATAAATTATGATACAAATAACCAGTAAGTGAAAGTGATTCACCTCAAGACACTGACCTTGAGGTTATTAAAGTATATTGATTTCTATTAGGAAGTAAGAAAACATCATTAAAAACTAGTGAAAATTTCCACTCATAAAAGTTTCACCATTACCAAGTAGAGTGCATCACTTTTATCCAATTTTTCATCATATCTCATAAAATAACGTAAGAAAAAGTAAAAAATAGATTTTTTTTAAAATATTTATCTTAGATTATAAAGGAGGAAATTATTAGTGAAAAAATTATGGAGTTATTTAAATTAGGCTATTAGGATCACATTTTTAATGAGTTCATTAGTAATTTTAAGGTAGGGTTCAGTGTAAAGTTCCTTTAGACTTTTCCCATATAAAATCTTGAATTTTTTTTATATTTTTATAAGATCTATACATATTTTAATGGGAACATTGGGCTTACACAGTTGAAATAGGACACTCCATACATCTTTTTTGAAGAATATATCTTCGAGATAGAGGCTAGGCATTAAGGGTGGCATAAATTTACCATTGAAATTCAATTCCTAGATATAGTTCCTAAAAGTCTTGGGAAGAAAACTTATTTATTAAAGAGATATTAAATAATTATTTTTATTAATTTTTTAATTTTTCTCAAATTTAAATTCCTATTAATTTTTATTTTATTTCATGTACAAATTCAGTAGCTTGGTTTCAAGGTCTTTATGATAGAGAAACCATAATAAAAATAATTCATTTCTAAGAAAAAATAGAATACTCACTGTATATCTGAACAATTTATTCTCGATTGGACATATAAGAAGAAAAAGTGTTTCTAGCTTATTTACTTGGGGGAGATGAACTTAACATGAATTTATTTTATTTTAATTTTGTTGGAGATGAAGTGAAAAATATTTCCACTTATTTTGACAATGTAGTATATGACTTATTGATTCTTTCCCGGGGTGGGAAAGTTGGGGAATCCATTGGAGAAATTGATTTCTTCAAATAAATAATAAAGGATTTTTAGTGGTCATTGTTTTCCATTGAGGTAGATAAGAAGGAGATAAACACCATTGTATATCAATTTCTAGATAAAGAAAAAAGGAAGTGATGCTTTTTTTGTTTACCCATAATAATTTCATTATAAGATTAAGACTGATAATAATTTTTATGTTTGACTATATTAATAATGGTGTATCAACAAGAAGTATTGGATGAGATTTTAATGGAATAATATGGGGTGGTTTTCATCATACAATCCATATCCACCATCAAATTGGGGATAAACCATAGACTGTCCTAATGTGTATAGCCCAAAATAAAAAATATTTTTAAAGGTTTAAACACAAAATTTCATTCATTTTACTTAGTTTTTAGTTTTCTTTTTTTTATCTTAGTTTAATAATATGTTTAGTGTTTTAATTTATAGCTTGGAAAGAAAAAAATATCATTATAACACATTGAAAATAAAATTATGTTATTGTCTACTCATAAAATTTATATTCAACTATGTTTTTTTTACAACAATAATGTGTGTGTTTATTTTTTATAGGTAATAAGAATATGAAAACATCTTATTTGAATTTTTAAGATTATTTAGATTATATAAATTGGTTTTCGAGTTATGAAATAACACCTAGGTCACATTCTTCCACACTAAACATTATTAGTAACTTAATTTTATCATCTTCCAAACTAAAAATATCACATTTATCATATATATAAGAAGTAACATGAAAAATTGTGTGTGATGGGTTTAACAATGAAAAAAATCGTTTTAAATGGAATATTTTCAATAATTTTTCACACTAAAGTCATTTTCAAAGGATTTCCATGATTTTTTTGAATCACGGTTTTAAATTATTATTGATGTGATATAATTTTCTTTCTAATTTAATTTAAAACACCTTTATATGTTTAACCAATTTTTAAAATCCATGTCCATTAGAAACTATCAAATTAAATTTTCTCTATCTTGAGAGGTACTCTAAAGTACATTGACATATTCTTAACAATAATCTATTTTTCTCGGGTGAATTGAGTCTAGTTTTTGTTAACTAGATATCAATAATTTTAAACTTAAAATCATATTTGGGAATAAATAATTCTTTTTATTATTATTCAGGTACATTTCTCAATATCCTATATTTATACACTTTGATTCCCAAATTTAAATTTTCCATTGTTAGCCTATAAATAAACATGAATGAACTTATTAATAATTCAGATTATAATCCCATTATATCCTTTTCACCCCAAACACATAATATGTTTTAATGATTTTTTTGGGTTAGGTATGAGAAGAATGGATTTTATGTGTTTACTTTTTGGATCCATTACATTTTTTTGGGAAATGGGAGGGTGGTTTTATGAAAGTCATGTTTTTTTAACAAATGAAAATCAATCACTTATTTATCATATCAAAATTATCACCCTATTCTATTATTATTTTTAATTAATATATATATTTATGGAAAAATATACTTATAATAAAAGAAAAAAATATGAGAAAGGAAGAATAAGTACGTAATCATTAATTAATCTTATGTTAATCATTAATCCTTCCCCAAATAAAAATAAAAAGGGTTGGTAATGGTATATATTTTAAATTGGAATTGATTATGAAGTGCACTGTGTTGCATTTGTTGTCAATGAGGCATGAAGTTGTCTTGGAATGAATGGATGTCAAGGAGTCAAGATGTGAATGTCAAAGGATGTGATGGTGATGGTGATGAAGGAGAATGGCCATGGTACACAGATGCATGTCACTTAGGAGATTCACTAAGTGACATAGGAGATGATGGTTTGAAACATTCTCTAAGAGAATCTGACGATTGTTGAGCTGATCTTTAAGTTCATAGAACTTGTATCAACTGGATACAATGTCACAACAAGCTTTAGAAGACCATGCATTGTATTGACAATGCATGAGGAGATGAGAAGAAGATCCATCCACAACTTCTAAGTGGGTGAAGTGGTTTAATGAAGTCCATGCACTAACACTTAGTGCATGTGAATTTGAAGTTGATCCAATTGATCTCTGATTAGATCAATGAAGCACATTGAAGAATTTAAGTGATTCAGGAGCTCAGTTGAAGATGAAGACCCTTCGTGAATTCCATTACAAAGTGATGAATAAATGTTGAAGAAGAATGAAGGAATTCTAATGAAGAAGAAATAATTGATCAAGTGATTCGGCTAATGAAGAACCTTCTACAAATGTCTCATAAGTCTAGAATACATGATTGAAAGGAGTTGAGGATGTTTGTGGAAGAAGGATGAAGAAGAAATGGAAAGACATGGCTTAGAGGAGAAGGCTTGGAGTGGCTCTTGGCATTTCACAATATGTATGTGGTTACTTTGTTTTTATACAAAGTACCCTATATTTACTTTGCCAAAAAATTGGGCCACCAAGGAGGCCAGCCGAGGGTCATCACCCAAGGCACATGTGGGACTCAAGGTCACCACGCCCATGGGGAACCCTCAGGCCAAGGCAGCATCCCTTGAGGCAGGGGCGCACCCAAGACAACCGAGTGGGCGCCTGGGGCACGCCCGGAGGAGCGCAGGGGGCCGTGTATAAGCCCCCGAGGGCACGCGGTGGTGAAATCCGTGCACCGGAGAGCATAGTGGGCGCTAGGAGCGCGCCCGCGGGAGCAAGAGTGGGCGCAGAGCGCGCCCGCAGGGAGAACACGGTGCGGGGCGGCACCGTGGAGGGAGAGAATTCAACTGGCCGCTCATGGGAGCGCCATGGTGATAAACCGCGGAAAAATCCCGCGGCGTTTCGATGTGGGACGGCGAAATTTTACCCGGGAACGATCCTGGCCGCACGATCAATCGCACGCCAGATCTCGACCGCTCATCTAATCGCGCCTCTCGCGATCTGATCGGGGCCGTCCGAAGACCTGATCCGACGGCTCCGAGGCGTCTCCTACCTCGAGCTCGAGCCGAAGCTTCCCGCGAAGCCGCCGCTGAACCAGAGCCTCCCCGAGGATGGTTTTGAAGCTCCCGGCCACCTCCGAGAAAACCGAGACCTCCACTGAGCTCGTCTGGCCATAACGAACAGGACCATGCAATAAAATAAGCATGCATACGATGAAAGGAGGATTTCGAGCAAGGCCGAAGCAACCGGAGGTGCGAGGCCATTCGGTGTTCGTGCCTTTGCATGGATAAGGTTTAACGAAGGCCATGCATGCGTTATAAATCGCATGCATGTGGAGGAAACCGAAGAAGAAAGATCCCGCATGAAACAGAGGATAAATATAAATATTTGGAAGATTTTAAAGAACCGAAAACTTCGGGATCTTGAAGTTAAATCACGCGGAAGATATGGGGTATTCCTCTGCCTATATAAAGAGAGGCCGAGCCCTCGAGAAGCTTGCTGAAACCCTGTTGAAAATCCGAGTCCCGTGAGAGCTCTGCCTCGCGAAGTTGTAGCCCCGCGCATCCCACTTGCGCGGCTGTTGTTCTCGGTGCCACTTGAGGCCCGAAGGAGCCCCCTGCGCGATATCCTTTGCGCGACAGGAAGGAGGAAGGGTAGCGCGACCTTGCGCACCCCCTCTGTGCACCGTGCCCCCTTGCACGGTTTGCACCTACGTGCCCGCGGTGCCTTGCACCCATGGCTTGCGCGGCCCTTGTGGCTTGAGCCTTGCGCGGCTGTGTTGAGGAAGAGAGGCCGCGCCTCATACCTTGTGCATCTGTTGAAGAAGAATTTGCCCGCGGCTCAACCAGCACCTTGCGCGCCTCCTTTGAGATCAAGGCAGTATACCACACTCATTTTGTGTGTGTGTGGAGTGAAGGAGTTCGGGTTGTGTTTTACACACATTGTGTGTGCCAAAGAAGGCCGAAGCCTTACGCGGCAGTGGAGAAGAGGAGAAGCACATGGGCGGTGTGTGTGCAAAGTGGACATGAACACACCTTGGCCGAGACTTGCACTCTATGTGTGCATTTGAAGAAAAGGCAGTAGCCTTGTGTGTGTGCTAAGTGAACAAGAAGACCACAACTAAACCTAAGTTAGTGTGTGTCAAAGAAAGAAGAGGTCATAGCCAATATTGTGTGTGCAAAGTGCAAATACACTCTACGGGCATTTTTGTGTGCAAGATAAAGTGAAAGGCCAAGTGTGTGCCAAGTGGTTAGAAGACCACACTCATTAAGTGTGTGTATAAAGTGAGCAAGAAGTTGGCCGAAGCCTAGGTGTGTGCACAAGAAGGGAAGAAGTCCATAGGCATTTGTGTGTGCAAAAGAACTAAAAGGCCGAACCTAGTGTGTGCACTAAAAGTGTAAACACCTAGAAGTAAAATAAGGAGTGACCCACACTAAAGTAGAACACACTCTAAGTGTGTAAACAAATTGGTTAAAGTGTGTGAAGTTCGGGAAGGTGTGTGCTATAATTGATTACACCCTTTGTGGGTTTACTGCACCAAGAAGTGAAAGAGGAGAGTGCATGTATACATGCATGCACGTGCACACGTGAACAGTGCTAAATCAGTGGTGTGCATCTGAGGAGTCCAAGACTTGAAGATCTTGAAGAGTTGCCATGCACTCAGTGCATGATGTTGAATTAAAGTGAGACTGAGCCAGACTGAAGTGAAAGATATTGTTTGTCTGAGTTTTCAGTAGATTGAGAAGACCCTGATCATCACAAGTGATCAGAGGTACAGAGCAAGGCCAGCAGTCTTTATCCCAGACTGCTGAGGATACTTGAAGAAGACCTTAAAGTGAAGAAGAGCTACTCGTGCGACTCGAGGAGCCAAGAGAAGACCCTGTGGGACTCAGGGAGAAGAAGTCTTCAGTGGGATTCTGGAGCAGGCCAGTGGGACTCTGGTAACACTGTGGGACGCAGTATAAAGACCCTCCTGTGGGACTCAGGAGAGATACGGTGGGAAGCTGTATCGACCATTGTAATACTAACAGATTATAATGGGAGAATCCATGCTTGGAGAGCATGGCAAGGATGTAGGCCTTTGGTGCCGAACCTTGTAAATCCTTGTGTCCAGTGCCTTTACATTTACTGCATCATTCGTGGAAAGGTGAGTGATACAAGAAGAGTGGATCGAGGCTTTAACCAGCCATAGAGGTTTAATTGATTAAGAATCAATTAGTAAAAAGTTTTAAAGGATCACTGATTCACCCCCTCCCCCTCTCAGTGATTCACACTGATCTGGGCACTTCAATTGGTATTAGAGCGAGGTTACCTCTAAAAGATCCAAGGGAGTCTTTATGGAGTGCAGATTTGAGGAAATGAAAGAACAGCCTCAAATGGAGATATCTGCCAAGACTCTGAAAAACAGAATGAAGAAACAGGCAAAGAAGATGAGGAAGAAGGTTGCTGCAATCAAAGAAACTACTTCTATGGAGAGAAATGTGAATGTCACATCAGATGACAATTCCTTTTATCATTCTTCTGATGAAGCCTGCTCTAGCTGTGATGAAGATGGAAGAAACAATGATCTTCTAAATGCAATCAAATATCTTCAGAAGAGAGTCCCCAAGGAAATTGCAATGTGTATAGCTACAGGCCTCCTTGATCTTCAAGAAGAAAAATTACAGCTAGAAGATGAAGCCAATTCTCTGGAAGTCCAATTGGCTAAAAGGGTTGGCATAACCAACACTCTCAGAAAGCTGGTGAAGGCTAAAGATGAAACAGTCTCTCTTTGCAATGAAAGATATGAAGACACTGCTGAAGAATTGCAGAGAAGCCTTTCTGAGAAAGAATTATTTAAAGTAATAATCAAAGAAGTTTTCCATGCACTGGAAAAGAGGCACAAAGTGTCAATGGTTGTCAGAAATGCTCAACTTGAAGACAAAGTCAAATTGGTGAAGGAGTTGGACAATTCATTGCAAGAATTGAAGAAGGTGCATGAAGACCAGATGAAACAACTGGTGGAGAATTGGGAAGGAAAGCTAAGAACTGTTGAGGATGAGAAGAACTCCCTCAATATGAAATGCTTAGAACTGGAGGTGATATTGAAAAATCAGCAATCACCTAAAGCTGAATCCTCCCAGTCAACTGAAAGAAGACATGTTGCTACTCAAGTATGCTTTGAGCAGGATGATTCTAAGAGAAAGACATCCTCCAATAAAAGTGCAACATCTTCTAGAAAGAAGGTACCATCCACCCCATCTTGTACTAATGCTTCTAATTGTGTTTCCACAAAAAGTGCAGGATGGAAGAATGAATCCGAACAAGTATGGATGAAGAAAATGAAGAAGCAGAGCTCTCCTGAAACAACACAACTTGTCAAGAAAAGTACCCTACAATCAGAAGGACTGAAGAGGTCAAGATTCGTGGGACAATGCTGGTGTTGTAACAAGTATGGGCATTGTGCAAAGGATTGTTGGTACAATCCACTGAATGCCAAAGCACAGAGGAAGCCCATGCCTAGGGGGAGCAAGCCAGAAGAAAAGAAGCAACATCCATAGGTCCAGAAACATCTGTTTACTGCAAATAGATTTGGATTACTTGACAACATCTGGGATGATTGCAAAAGTGGTCAAAAAGATACATGTCAATCTCCAACTGTATCCAGAGCTCAAAAGAAGAAAAGATCACAGAACCTGGCTCAGAGAGAATCCTTGGGAAGCAAGATGAAAGGTGACAATGCTCCCAAGAAGATTATGAAAAAGGAAGAGAAGTCCTTGGAATTGAAATCCAAGAAGGGTGATGCATCCAGAAGGACCACCAAGAAATGCTTCTACTGTGGAAAGAAAGGACACATCATGGACCTTTGTAAAGAAGCCATGAAATTGAATAGAAGCAGACTGGACTCAAACAGACAATCAATCCAGAAGAAGCAGATGGGATTGATTGAAAACAAGTTGCCTAAGAAAGGTAGCTTGATAGCATCCAAAGTACCATGTGGAACTTCCAAAACTGAGGCCACTCTTCCAAGAGATTTACTAATTATATGGCCAAATCAGTTGCAACTTGCCAAAGATCTACAAAGAGCTGAAGATGAAGTTCTGGCAATTGCTAAAGCAAAAGAGAAGAAAAATATTTCACATGAAGATGTATTGAGATCCACACCAGCACCAACATCATTGAAGATCAAATGTGCAAGTGTGAAGACTGGTGAAAATGGGACATCTTGGTTGAGAGAATCTTCTCAACCTTGTTGTTCACATTGATGAACCAAGGAGGTTCCATCTTATTCCCTTATACATTGGTATTTACATATGCTAACAATGCAGGGAATTGAAGATGATGATCATTCTCAACTGGAGGATGGTTTGGACAGAATGGAGTGCACCCCTTGAGGGGGAGCCAATCTGAAGAAGATGGGATTCTGAGATTAATACCATCTTGAGAAAAGTGAAGGTATTCCAATCATACTTTCACCCCTTGTTTCTTAATTGAGTTTATCTTGTCAATTAAGGGGGAGTATGGATTGAATACAAATGGATGAAAGGGGGAGCTTTATCTTTGCACCTGAACATTCTAATATTTTTTTGTGAAGTATGTGCAGGATTTAGCAATTCATTGTTATATCTGAAAAATTTTCAAACCCCTGAAGCATGATCTCACATGTATAGTGAATGTTGGACAGCATTGAGTACCTTGGTCATATCACTCTTGTTTTCTACACCGGGTTAGCCCAAGTAGACTTAGAGCTGATTTACTAAAGGTTCTTTGCTAAAGAAGAACATGTGACATCATCCCTCTCTTAGTGATTTTCAAGAAGATGCTATTGAAAGGGAGGAAGATATTTTTGAAAGTGAACCACACCACACCTTTTCATTTGATTGCCAATAAGGGGGAGAAAGATTGGACACACATATTGACCCATTCATATGTGCTAAAGGAGTGTATTGACAACAAATACAAAGGGGGAGATTGAAGTGCACTGTGTTGCATTTGTTGTCAATGAGGCATGAAGTTGTCTTGGAATGAATGGATGTCAAGGAGTCAAGATGTGAATGTCAAAGGATGTGATGGTGATGGTGATGAAGGAGAATGGCCATGGTACACAGATGCATGTCACTTAGGAGATTCACTAAGTGACATAGGAGATGATGGTTTGAAACATTCTCTAAGAGAATCTGACGATTGTTGAGCTGATCTTTAAGTTCATAGAACTTGTATCAACTGGATACAATGTCACAACAAGCTTTAGAAGACCATGCATTGTATTGACAATGCATGAGGAGATGAGAAGAAGATCCATCCACAACTTCTAAGTGGGTGAAGTGGTTTAATGAAGTCCATGCACTAACACTTAGTGCATGTGAATTTGAAGTTGATCCAATTGATCTCTGATTAGATCAATGAAGCACATTGAAGAATTTAAGTGATTCAGGAGCTCAGTTGAAGATGAAGACCCTTCGTGAATTCCATTACAAAGTGATGAATAAATGTTGAAGAAGAATGAAGGAATTCTAATGAAGAAGAAATAATTGATCAAGTGATTCGGCTGATGAAGAACCTTCTACAAATGTCTCATAAGTCTAGAATACATGATTGAAAGGAGTTGAGGATGTTTGTGGAAGAAGGATGAAGAAGAAATGGAAAGACATGGCTTAGAGGAGAAGGCTTGGAGTGGCTCTTGGCATTTCACAATATGTATGTGGTTACTTTGTTTTTATACAAAGTACCCTATATTTACTTTGCCAAAAAATTGGGCCACCAAGGAGGCCAGCCGAGGGTCATCACCCAAGGCACATGTGGGACTCAAGGTCACCACGCCCATGGGGAACCCTCAGGCCAAGGCAGCATCCCTTGAGGCAGGGGCGCACCCAAGACAACCGAGTGGGCGCCTGGGGCACGCAGGGGGCCGTGTATAAGCCCCCGAGGGCACGCGGTGGTGAAATCCGCGCACCGGAGAGCATAGTGGGCGCTAGGAGCGCGCCCGCGGGAGCAAGAGTGGGCGCAGAGCGCGCCCGCAGGGAGAACACGGTGCGGGGCGGCACCGTGGAGGGAGAGAATTCAACTGGCCGCTCATGGGAGCGCCAGGGTGATAAACCGCGGAAAAATCCCGCGGCGTTTCTATGTGGGACGGCGAAATTTCACCCGGGAACGATCCTGGCCGCACGATCAATCGCGCGCCAGATCTCGACCGCTCATCTAATCGCGCCTTTCGCGATCTGATCGGGGCCGTCCGAAGACCTGATCCGACGGCTCCGAGGCGTCTCCTACCTCGAGCTCGAGCCGAAGCCTCCCGCGAAGCCGCCGCTGAACCAGAGCCTCCCCGAGGATGGTTTTGAAGCTCCCGGCCACCTCCGAGCAAACCGAGACCTCCACTGAGCTCGTCTGGCCATAAAGAACAGGACCATGCAATAAAATAAGCATGCATACGATGAAAAGAGGATTTCGAGCAAGGCCGAAGCAACCGGAGGTGCGAGGCCATTCGGTGTTTGTGCCTTTGCATGGATAAGGTTTAACGAAGGCCATGCATGCGTTATAAATCGCATGCATGTGGAGGAAACCGAAGAAGAAAGATCCCGCGTGAAACAGAGGATAAATATAAATATTTGGAAGATTTTAAAGAACCGAAAACTTCGGGATCTTGAAGTTAAATCACGCGGAAGATATGGGGTATTCCTCTGCCTATATAAAGAGAGGTCGAGCCCTCGAGAAGCTTGCTGAAACCCTGTTGAAAATCCGAGTCCCGTGAGAGCTCTGCCTCGCGAAGTTGTAGCCCCGCGCATCCCACTTGCGCGGCTGTTGTTCTCGGTGCCACTTGAGGCCCGAAGGAGCCCCCTGCGCGCTATCCTTTGCGCGACAGGAAGGAGGAAGGGTAGCGCGACCTTGCGCACCCCCTCTGTGCACCGTGCCCCCTTGCACGGTTTGCACCTACGTGCCCGCGGTGCCTTGCACCCGTGGCTTGCGCGGCCCTTGTGGCTTGAGCCTTGCGCGGCTGTGTTGAGGAAGAGAGGCCGCGCCTCATACCTTGTGCATCTGTTGAAGAAGAAGTTGCCCGCGGCTCAACCAGCACCTTGCGCGCCTCCTTTGAGATCAAGGCAGTATACCACACTCATTTTGTGTGTGTGTGGAGTGAAGGAGTTTGGGTTGTGTTTTACACACATTGTGTGTGCCAAAGAAGGCCGAAGCCTTGCGCGGCAGTGGAGAAGAGGAGAAGCACATGGGCGGTGTGTGTGCAAAGTGGACATGAACACACCTTGGCCGAGACTTGCACTCTATGTGTGCATTTGAAGAAAAGGCAGTAGCCTTGTGTGTGTGCTAAGTGAACAAGAATACCACAACTAAACCTAAGTTAGTGTGTGTCAAAGAAAGAAGAGGTCATAGCCAAGATTGTGTGTGCAAAGTGCAAATACACTCTACGGGCATTTTTGTGTGCAAGATAAAGTGAAAGGCCAAGTGTGTGCCAAGTGGTTAGAAGACCACACTCATTAAGTGTGTGTATAAAGTGAGCAAGAAGTTGGCCGAAGCCTAGGTGTGTGCACAAGAAGGGAAGAAGGCCATAGGCATTTGTGTGTGCAAAAGAACTAAAAGGCCGAACCTAGTGTGTGCACTAAAAGTGTAAACACCTAGAAGTAAAATAAGGAGTGACCCACACTAAAGTAGAACACACTCTAAGTGTGTAAACAAATTGGTTAAAGTGTGTGAAGTTCGGGAAGGTGTGTGCTATAATTGATTACACCCTTTGTGGGTTTACTGCACCAAGAAGAGAAAGAGGAGAGTGCATGTATGCATGCATGCACGTGCACACGTGAACAGTGCTAAATCAGTGGTGTGCATCTGAGGAGTCCAAGACTTGAAGATCTTGAAGAGTTGCCATGCACTCAGTGCATGATGTTGAATTAAAGTGAGACTGAGCCAGACTGAAGTGAAAGATATTGTTTGTCTGAGTTTTCAGTAGATTGAGAAGACCCTGATCATCACAAGTGATCAGAGGTACAGAGCAAGGCCAGCAGTCTTTATCCCAGACTGCTGAGGATACTTGAAGAAGACCTTAAAGTGAAGAAGAGCTACTCGTGCGACTCGAGGAGCCAAGAGAAGACCCTGTGGGACTCAGGGAGAAGAAGTCTTCAGTGGGATTCTGGAGCAGGCCAGTGGGACTCTGGTAACACTGTGGGACGCAGTATAAAGACCCTCCTGTGGGACTCAGGAGAGATACGGTGGGAAGCTGTATCGACCATTATAATACTAACAGATTATAATGGGAGAATCCATGCTTGGAGAGCATGGCAAGTATGTAGGCCTTTGGTGCCGAACCTTGTAAATCCTTGTGTCCAGTGCCTTTACATTTACTGCATCATTCGTGGAAAGGTGAGTGATACAAGAAGAGTGGATCGAGGCTTTAACCAGCCATAGAGGTTTAATTGATTAAGAATCAATTAGTAAAAAGTTTTAAAGGATCACTGAAGTGCACTGTGTTGCATTCATATGTGCTAAAGGAGTGTATTGACAACAAATACAAAGGGGGAGATTGAAGTGCACTGTGTTGCATTTGTTGTCAATGAGGCATGAAGTTGTCTTGGAATGAATGGATGTCAAGGAGTCAAGATGTGAATGTCAAAGGATGTGATGGTGATGGTGATGAAGGAGAATGGCCATGGTACATAGATGCATGTCACTTAGGAGATTCACTAAGTGACATAGGAGATGATGGTTTGAAACATTCTCTAAGAGAATCTGACGATTGTTGAGCTGATCTTTAAGTTCATATTGTTCACTGATTCACCCCCTCCCCCTCTCAGTGATTCACACTGATCTGGGCACTTCAGATTATGGTATATTTTATTAAGAATTATTGAATTAAATCATGAATTATATTTAAGAGAGAAAAATTACTCATTTATTGTTATTTTTTAATTCTTATCTACAAACCTGAAGCTTTATGTGAAACTTTAAAAATAATCATTTTTAGTACACATTCATTGTCTCTTTTTTAGATAAGTGATAATTTTATCCAGATGATGGTTTAACATACATGTTATTTAAATGATTATAACTCTATATCATTTATACTTGTGAGAAGTGTGATAAACAATTTCAATAGAATATAGGTATGGAGGTGGTGCATGAATGGATAATTGATTTTAAAAAAAATTGATTGGGGTATAATAAAATAAAAGTGAAATTGGTCTCACAAAATAAACATAATAGATATTATTTTAAAAAAAATATTGGAGATTTTTTAACATTTGATTTATGTGTGGAATTTAGTTTGGAAATACGATTTTTGTTCAAAGTGAAAAATTAAGTGTGTGGGAATGATAAAACATGATTATATTATTGATTTTATATTTAATTATTTAATTTAAACCCCCTATTTAATGTTAATAATCTATTTATTGTCACATTTTCATGATTTTAGTGGTTTTTATATAAAAAAATAAATTAGGTATAAATCTTGGATTTTAATGATAAAATGTTCAATGGGAATTTAAATGAACAATAATGAAATATATGTTCAATTATTATTAGATTTTAATTAATAAATTTCAATTGTTTAATATTTTAGAAATTTTGAATTTAAATTGTTAAACCATATTTTAATTGGAATGATTTTTGTTAATGCTAGGATGGATATTATTAATTTTGAATTTTAATTCGTGTTTTTATTTCATGATTTGAATATTAAAATTCCTCACACTAATAATTTAGAATTTCGTTATTATATAATTATAATTTCACACAACATGGTTTACTTTTTATTATTTAATAGTCTTTTATATAATTAATTTTTAAGTGTCATTGAGGTTCTTTAAACTCTATTGTATTGTTTTTTAGTTTTAGATTATTAAATATTTTGTAAGTATTGAATAAATCATATGAACAATATAATAAAACATAAAAATATATAAAATGATTCATATGAATATATAAAATGCCTCTTACATATACTGTAAATGTATCATATAGAGTCTCAAAACTTAAAATTTTTCAATGTATCAAATGATTCGTATATAATATGAAATTATTATTATATAAAATCTCTAATGATGTGTATAAAAATGGAAAATTATTTTCATGTAGATATAGAACCATCCTTATGAATATTTAAAAATTATATTTATGTTTTTTTATAAACTTATTTATAATCCTCAGGAAGGGTGTTTTTGATTCTTATGCAATAGATACTTATATAGTATATATCTTATGAGATGTCAATTTATTACAAATTTCTCTATCTTATAAATTTTTTTATAATACAATAATATATATTATGAAAATATATCTATCATTCAATATTATCTTATCTTATGATAATGTATATTACACATTTTTCATCTTATGAAATATGATAACTATAATATCTTATGAACTCAAAAGTAATTCTTATAATATTCTGATATTTATTTTATTGTGTTTTATTGGTTATTGTTTATTATTATTTCTAAATTTAATTTTTCTTAGTTTTAGATTTACCATAAAAAATTTTAAAAGTTTATAAAAAACATTTTTAAAATAGATTATATAGGTAAAATTTTTGAAACTCCGACATGATGAAGATTGAAGAGATTACGAGTTAACTGTTGGAGAAATTTATTATAAATTTTGATCATGATGACTCAATGAACAACTAA
Organism: Viscum album; assembly: GCA_963277665.1. Lineage (NCBI taxonomy): Eukaryota > Viridiplantae > Streptophyta > Magnoliopsida > Santalales > Viscaceae > Viscum > Viscum album. The sequence goes on along the minus strand of OY728165.1, from coordinate 1,887,398,267 downwards.
ACTGGAGTAACAAAATAAATATGAAGGTAATGAAACACTTTCACTATAATTATTTTTCTGCTACATTTTTTACAAATTAGCTTCAAAACATTATCATATTATTGGAGTTATCGAACTATAATGAAACTCTATGCTTCAGTTATTTTCAATTTGGATAGTTATAATTTCGGATTGTTTATGATTACGTTTTATCTGTAAGTTGGTTTACCCCTATACTTTTCAAAACCAGGTACATGTTTTTTTATACATCCACTTTAAAATGTAGTTCAATAAAACTTTTTCTCTCATTAAAAGTCAGGTGTTTTTCTCATTATTACTTGGTCCGTATAAAGGTAGTATTATTTTTATTATGATCCTCTTGGTGTGAAAAATTAATTGCATATAAAGGATATCACATCCTTTCAATATTAAGGATTTGGTTTAGTGGGCTCTATTTTTCTCTTGAATAAGAGAAGATTAAGGAGTAGATGGAGGATTAGGTTGATCTAAACTACTCTAAAAATCTAGTGTTCATTTTTATATTTTTTCACTGCACATGATCTTATATTTTATTTCACTCTAACTAGACATTTCATTGAATTAATTATATCTACATGATATAATTAACTCTATTATTGAACAATATTTAATTGTTCTATTAAATTTTTTAATAAGGTTCATTCACCCTCAATCTAGACCTACTCAACATATCTCACTTGGACAACAATTTGTATCATAACCTTTATCTTTTTGAGTTTGGTTATAATTATTATACTTTTATTGTTATCAACCTATCCTAGACATAATCATATAAGGGTAATATTTTTTAGTTGTCAAGAATTAATTCTAAAGATGGATGGATCCCTCAAAAAACTACCATACTTTAATGGGAACAATTATAGCTTCTTTCAAGAAAGGATAGAAGAATATATTAAAAACTGAATTATAGATCATTCGATGATAATGGTAAAACACTGAAAACTTCTTAATGTTGATCTAGATACTCTAATGTGTAATTTCAGGATAGAAATATTTTAAACTAAAAAATCATAAATATATTATATTGTGAAATTATTAAAATTGTTTTTATCCATTTATTATCATGCAATACTACTCAAGATATATGAAGGATACTAAAATTTACACATTATGGGATAGAAAAGCTCAAGATAACAAAACTAAGAGTGATACATATAGAGTACCAATACATTAACTATGGGTGAATATGAATCAGTAAACTAAAAGTTTCATAGATTCATAAACATCATAAATGGTAAGAGTACTCTTATTGAAGTGATGGATACTATAATGTTAGATAAAAGGGTGGTGTGATCCCTATCAAAATAGTGTTAGGTGAAGAATTTTTCTAAAAATAATAGTAATAATTTCAAATATAGTATATTATAGAACTCTTTAGTTCATTATTATAACATGAGATCAATTTGAAAAATATTATAGATGATGAAACTATAAATATAAATAAATAAAGTTTAAATAAAATATAATTTTTTCTTATAACTCTTCAAAATCAAATTTTTGGGGAAGTTAAAAATATGAGATATATCACTTAACTAAAGTATTTTATAAGGAAATGAAAAGAAATAATGGATTTAGGAAGAAATATATAAAGGATAACCATATGGATGATCAAAATAATAATGTAAATACAAGTTTTTATAATAATGGTTTTGATATGTTATGAGAATATATATTATTGAAATATTAATTGAAACCAATTAAAACATAATAATTAAATAAAAAATAAAATAAAAAGGCGAAATAAGCATTGACATACGAATGGAGTTTTACCGAATAATCATATATAGGCAGTGAATACAGAATTGAAAGAGAATTAGGTAACTTATGCTTTATTGCTACAAACACAAATGTGGTTAGTAGCGACTCTAGTTATAGATCTATATAATATTATCATTTTAAAAATTATGGTGTTAAAGGATGAAGTAAGGAAAATTAAAAGTTACATTAATATTCTTTAATAATTTATGAATTATATATATAATTACAAGGTGATAATAAAATATTTTTTATGAAAAATTAATATTTTACTCATTAGAATAAGAAACATGTTAAGGATAATGATAATATTAGAAATACATCTTCTTATTCAAATAATAAATTTTTTAATTACATAGAAACTACTCAAAAAAGAGAGTTAAAATCTTAGGAATGATATTCTTATATTGAAATAAATTTTATATACTTATGTTAGAGGAAACAATAATTATGATAAGTTGATGGATATGAATAAACCAAATATTTAAAAGATACCTTTCAACTATAATAAGAAAATAATTAAATAGAAGAAGACTTTACATGTCAAAATTGAAAATGAAGTGTTTTTAATGTTTTAATTTTTATTTGTAATGTTTAAGGTCATTATGATAATAAGTGACCATTAAGATTTTCTCAATCCTTAGGTCATATTAAAACTTTTATTTATAAGAATTTTCTTCAAGATTACCACATACACAATGTCGAAATTCTATATGGGTAATTAATAATTTCATTACAAATCATATTGGACCCATGATAGCATCTGTACCAAAAGAAAATTATAAATGGTTTTCAAGGAATTTTCCTTATGAGTGTCAAGGACACATGGTACATGGATAACAGTGGCCTTAAGTATATTATTTATGATCCATCATACTTTTTGTCTCATAATAAATGTGATGGAGGCTTCATGACATTCAGTGAAAACTCAAAATTCAAGGTTAGAGGTTTCATTTAGTAGGTATCTTTAAAACTATTATAATATATAAACTCTTATATATTGAAGTTTTAAAAAACTATTTAATTTCTGTTTAAAAATTTTATGAAAATTGAATGACAGTTAAATTTGAAGATAATAAATTTTTAGTTTTAAAGAATTATAATGTTTTAGTTTATGATAAAAGAAAATATAATATATGTTTTATTTATTTTTTTAACTTACTAATAAAAATGTTAGGTATCTTAATGATATTTAAGTAGATGATATATAATGGAATATGGGTCTTTTACATTTAAAATATCTGCTATTTTATAAAATATTGAAGCATTTATTAGTTCTAAAAAATATGAACTGAAAAAATGTAAGTATTTTTTTTGTTATTCATGTTTAAATAGAAAAAGCATAATGAAATATTAGGGTATATTAATTAAGTTAAAGCAGTAAGAACTATTGAACATATCATATTGATTTATTTGGAAGTGGTAAAAATATTATCTTAAGAGGTAAGAATTTTTTTTATTATAGTTAATGATTTTATCAAGATTAGTTGGATATATTTTTTGTCTCATAAAAAATAAACATTAAATAAATTTTTTAGTTTTTGTAAATTAGATCAAATCGAAAAGGGTTACTTAATTATTTATATAAGAAGTGATACATGATGCTTGTTAATAAGGAATTTGATAAATTTTGTAATGGAAATGGTTATTTTTATAATTTTCCTAACCTTGGAACACCATAATAAAGAGGTTCTGTATAATGAAAAAATGAAACAATTATAAAAATGGACCAGAATATTCCAAATGAATATAACATAACAAAATACATTTAGGATAAATCTAAAAATATATTTTTTTATGTATTAAACATAGATATTATCAAACATTCATTAAATAAAACCCCTGATAAATTTAATAAAGGAAAGAAACCTAAAGTTGGATATTTTAAAGTTTTGGTGATAAATATTATATTTTAAATAGTAAATTTAATTTATATAGATTTTATACTAATAGATATGCATTATTTTTTAGGTTATTATAATTTTAGTAAATTTTATATAGTGTATAATTAAATAACTATGATAGTGGAATAATTTTTTCTAATTTAATTTGATGATAATAATTTTTTTTTAAAAAATATTTAATGAAAATTGAAGAAGAATTTTGACATTTTAGTTTTGGTGAATATGATAATTAACATAGTAATGTATCAATTGAGGGGGATGATATCCCATCTCACTCAAATAATAGAATTTTGAAAACTCATAACTATAATCCTTTATAAAATTTATATGGTAAGGTTGAATCCATAATTAATATTAGAATATCTATTTTTAATTGTTTGTTAAATTTTGATTTTGTTTTTGAATTTATTCTTAATTAGGTGTTTGACGCTCTGAATTATTTTAATTGGAATTTTTATATGGAAGATTAATGTGATCAATCTACTACAAATAATATTTGGGATTTAGTTTAAACCCTAAAATATAAAAATATTATCAGTACTAAATCGATGTCTAGAAATAAAATTGAGTAATTTTTTTGACTATTAATTAAAAATTCTAGATTGGTTTATCATGGATTTATTTTGGGAATTATGTATAGATTGGTATAAATAATTTTCACTTATTTCTAGGATTGAATATTTTATTATTTTATTAGATTTTTCATTTTGTTATGGTTTTAAATAGAATCATGTTAATGTTAAAAGTTATTTTTAAAATGGTTTCATTTTTAAAAAGGTTATAGTAATCAACAACCTTGTTTTGAATATGAAAAATTTCCAATTCATGTTTTCTAAATTATCAGAATATTTGTGTGGTCTTAAGACAGATCTAAGATCTTTTTTATGAAAAACGATATTTATTTTTATTGAATAGAAATTTTAGAACAAGTAAATTAGACCCTACGTTATTTATTATGAATATTTATAATTATATTTTAATTAATTAAATTTATGTTGATGTTATATTTTTGGTTCTAGAATATAATTATTATGTAATGAATTTCATATATTGATGACTAGTGATTTTGATATTAGTTTAATGGGTGAGTTAAAAAAATTTAAATACTTCAAATTTTTTTAAGTCTTTATGTAATATTTTTGAAACAAAATAAATATGTTAAAGAGTTGGTAAATATATTTTCTCATGATTATAAGAAAATTTCTAAAAACCCCTATGATTACAAATACTAAATTAGTCTTAGATGAATCTAGAAAACCTGTATGCAGTAAATTGTTTAATGGAATGATTGGATGAATAATTTATTTAAAAAATAGTAGATATGTTATTTTTTAAGTATTTTAAATTGTTCTATTTTTAAATATCACCCCAATGAAATTTATTTGAAATATATTAAAAGAATCTTAATATATGTTAAAAGAACTATAAATTATGGTTTATTATATTATATATATAAGAGTTTTTATTTTTTTAGTTATTTTGAAAATAATTTTGGATGATGTAGGATTGATAAAGAGATTAATTCACGTATGTGTCATTTTCAGGGTAAAATTTTGATTTCTTGGAGTTTAAAAAAATATGTATCAGTTTCTTTATCCATAAATGAGGTTTAGTATATATATTCTTCTAATTGGTGTGCTCGTTGTTTATAGATTAAATAAACTTTGTCTAATTGTAATGTTTACTTTAAAAAATTCCTATTTATTATGTTAATACTTTATCTATTTCAACTTTAAATAATCATTTACAATAATCAAGGAATAAACATATTTATTTTATAGTTGATTTTTTAGATATCATGTTTATAAAAGATATATTGTGTTGGAATTTGTTTTAAAAGATGAGATGTTGGATAATTTTTTTACTAAACCATTGGATGATTTCATGTTTGAAAAAATTAAATTTGAATTTTATATTATGGATATTTATATTTATTTACAATTATTTAATGTTTATAATTGGTCTGTTATACTGATTTTTTAAGGAATATATTTGAATTACTGAGGTTTACTATTTCGTTTTCTACGGAGTTTATATATTGTTATAACTTTTATAATTATGTTTGTGTGAATTTTTAAATGTTTAATTGGATTATTTTTTCTCATTTATTGTATACATTAATAAATTTGTATATAGGAACACTTATCAGTTTATTTGACATATCCATAAATAATTTTCCATTAAAGGTAATAAAACAAGTCATTTAAAACAATTCTATGTTTATTTGACATACCCATAACCATGTTTCCACACACACACCATGAATTCCAAAGTGATAGTTCCAAACTCATCAATGGTCTCTCATAGATCCACTAATTCTTCATACGTTGACCACTAATAGGTTTCCCAATGGAACATGCCCCTTCTATAGGGTCATGTATATGTATGAAATCACACCAACTATGTATTCCAAATCACATGCCAAACCATTCCACATTAAACCTTATCTTTTTTTAATAAATTCAAAAAATACTTCATGTTTTTCAATAACATATCCATAATTTTAAAATCAACATTTTAAAATTTCAAACAATGGGTTTTTCTAAAACCAATTAATTTTACCCAAATTCCTACACGCAACCAAAAATAGATTTTTGACAATAATTACATATGTTTTAATCACAATTTCATTTAATTTTTCAATGAAAACAAATCCTTCAAGTTATAAGAAAATTGGAGATGATAAGGAGTCCACCCATCTAACAATGGTTGGAAAAAATAATGAATGAAACTAAAAAACATCAAGACTGAACCACAACCCATGTCCCCTTCACCAGATCCTAAAAGAATTAATTATAAAACAACTAAATCTTGTTGATAAATCCATAATGTATTATATCAATATTTTCGAGAGAGAGAGAGAGAGAGATAAGAACCTTGGATCTAATAAGAATGAAGAAGAACAAGTACATAACTGTGAATCCAGGCATCCAATTTACTTTGATACACATAATAATCGCTTTTGGATCAAAAGGAGTAATTTATCCAGCCTAAAGTGAAAAGGAATTCAGGATCTAAAGAGATTCAGAGATTAAAGAGGTTTTAGGGAGTTAATTCATACTAGATCCACATTTTTAGGGGTTTTAACTATATTCCTCATTGATAGGCCACACAGTTTAGAAAATCGTGCACCAAATATGTGGTGCTACTATCTTAATCTAACCCCTTTCATAGTTGGATCTCATAGTTAGAAAAACCATTCACCAACAATAATTTTCCCTCAATTTCAAGTTTCATGATTTTCCCTATGCACTATCACAGTTTGGACAATCCAAGTGCCAACCATGTGTCTACCCAGTGCCTATAATCTTCTATTTCATGGTTTCCAAGAAATGGTTCATGATTTTTACTTACCATTCACAAACTGTGCACCTATAGAAAATCATCTAATACATTTTAAAACCCCTTGGAACCTCTTTAAACATAAACCAAAAATTATATGGACTAAAATTACATAAATATTCAGGTACCTAAAACCTAGGGGATCTATATTGTCCCCAATGTTAGTCTTTTTATCCCTTAAAAGCAGAAAACCCAAGTTATCCTATAAGTGTTCAAGCCATTGTTCTAACATTTCCTACTCATGATCCCATGATTCTTCCTGAATATGACATTGTTTCTATAAAACCTACAGTAGACAAATTCTTTTCCAACAAAATATATTATCTTTCCTATATATAATATATATTAGCACATGATGAAATGTATAATTTGGATCTAGGTTTATGTGATCCCATCAAATTATATTGTCGATACCAGGTTGTTACTTCTTCAACTAAGATGCATAAAACACACTATGCACTAATCTAAATCTTTACAAAAAAGAGAACTGATATGTCTCCTCACCAACTCCTTTAAGTATCTCAATAGGGATTATGTATGAAGGATACATTTTCATTACCTACCAAAATGATGATTCACTGGCCCTAAAGAGATACTAAAAACACATGATAACTCACCTCAAATAAAAATGGTATTTGAGGATGATCCGCATATGATTTAGGATAAATTTGAGCTATCTTCATCCTATTTCTGATCAAAAAAATCCTCTATGTTATATCTTGAACAAGGCTAGGTCCAATTAGTGAAGTCTCACATGTTTCCACCTATCAAAGTGATGAATTAAAAGGATGCCGAAATAATTCTTCAGAAGGATGCATATATATCGATGCCTAATGACTATTATTGTATGATAATTCTGTTAAAGTTACATTCTCCTCCAAAGAGACACAAAAATATATTACATCATCTCTAATCATGTCCTTCAATGTTTGGATTGTTAATTAATATTCTCTATTTGTTTTAGGATGATAATTCATACTCATAATCAATTATGTTCTAAGAGCTTATTGTAAGGATTTTAAAAAATGAGACATAAAACTAGGGTCTCGATCAGATAGAATAAATACTAGAATGTCGTGAATTTTTATAATTTCATGAATGTATATTTTGAATAAGTCTTTCACCCTCTTAATTTTATAAATTTGGATTCATTAATGTAACATTGTGAGTTGATCAACTATCTCCCATATGGAATTGTGTATCCTAATCATCCTTGATAAACCTGTTAAAAAATCCATTTCTATCTAATACCATTTCTACATAGGAATCAATAATGACTAAATCATATCCATTGGCTATTTATCCTCTTCCTTGACCTTCTAACTAGTGAGACATCTTGAGATATACTCTGTTACATATCCTTCCATGACTATGCACCAAATCTGTTTGGTCGGTGCTTTATAAATCATCCATATTACAGGATTAATAGACCATATAGAATGGTGTTAGAAACTCAGAATATGATCTAGATAATCCAAAGGTACAACCATATGATTTTTAAACCACAACACTGAACCCCCATTAAGCTTCATGTTGGAAAACAATCTGTCAATGTAACATGGTAGTATTTTTGGGTTGATTTAGTTTTTTTGAAAAAGTGGGTTTCCAAGGAATGTATTGGAGGTCTAGAGATATTGTTGACATAGTATATTGAAAAATATCCATAAAAAATGAATGGATTCCTTGTAAGTAGTGTAGAGAACTGCATATATATGGTGGTGTTGTTTCCCAGCGTTTTCAAAAATTTTGGGGTAGCATCACGAAAGATGGATTTACCAGAATCCCTTGTAAAAATATGGAATAGTCATGAGTTTCATGAATTCTGGGTTTTGTTATGGGGGTTTCAAAAAGATGCAGATCATAGTGAATGGAGCATCATGAATTACAAAAGGGTTTAACGTAATCTCCATATCTATGAGAAGCTTCAAAACCGAGAAATTCTCATGTTTCTTCATGAGATAAGGAGACCAAGAATGAGATTGGGGAGCTTTGAAAATAAGAAATTAAGTGGATAGAATCTTATAGAATTAAATGAAATGTCTATCAATAGGCCTCCATCCCTTTAGAAAACTATAAGGACTTAAAGAAGATTCTATAGCTCTATATCCACGATGGTTATTTGTGAAGGGTATTATGGTGAAAAATCTCACAATGAAAGGGAATTCAAAAAGGCTATAAAATCCAACTAAAAATTTTAATCTTCACGAAATTAATGAAGTTCTTAAAGGCTATAAAAATATGACCAAAATTTGGTAGCTTCATAAAGGATATGTGATATTTGTAAAATTAAGGAGATTCACAAAGGCTATATAATATTCATGGAAATGGTGATTAACGAAGACATTGAGGACCACAAAAGTGTTGAAAATGGATTTCCCAATTAATTTGTGGTAAAGTGGTATTCATCAATTATATTAAGGTAGGAATTCAATTAGTAATCTATCTATAGTTGATGATGTATTCATTAGTGATAATGAAGGGATATATATGTCCATAAACTTTTTGTGAATCCCTTTCAGAAGTAGTGAGCAAAGGAAGAGGAGGAAGGTGTTACATTCCACCGGAAGTGATCAAGAGAAAGAGACTCAGGGAGTATCCTTTGGGAAAGTAGTGAGTTGACCCTAAACCTTATAAATGAAGTGAGTCTGGGTATAGAAGGGATTATCCTAAACAACATTTTGGTAGTGATCCTTAATAGATTTGGTACATCGGCACATTATCATTGTATGCTCCTTGTATGTAGCCCATTGAGGGTGAACAAAGTAAAATTGATGTGTCTCATGCATGATTTAATTTTTTCTCATACATTCCTATATGAAAGTGAGAGAAGATATATTTTTTTTAATGATGAAATAAGACCCGAATAGAAAATTGTTTTATTCTGAAAATTTTTAATTCACCCCCCACCCCCAGGGTATTTAATATAGTTAGGATAACACTTCCTACACTCAATGGTCTCCTCGCTATTGATTTTTCTCCTCATAGTAACACAATAACGATCATATGTTTTAGAAACTCTAACCATATCAACCAAATCAAGAACAATTAAAATGGAAAAAAATTGAAACACCACCTAAGCTTGAGAAATCAAGATGCACATCTGGTTTGAATGAAATTAGTTTTCATTGGTCTAAAGCCACTTTAGCTAACTGATCATATGAATTCCTAATCAATTCATCCACCACCCAGTTTCCTTTACCCAGTGTCTATATTATGTTGAATTGAAACATTTTTAGATACTTTATCCATGGGAAGTACCTTAAAATCAAATATCATTATGATAAAATATATTTTAAACTCTTATGATCTCTAAAAACTATGAATTTTTAACCAAATAGATAGTGATTCCATGTATTCAAATTATGGAACACAATATCCAATTCTAAATTGTGTGTTTGGTAGTTATTATCATGAAACCATAATTTTCTTCATCCATATGAAACGAAATTATTTCCCTAGATTAGAACACAACCCAACCCAGTCCTTAATGCATCACAATAGACTACATAGACCTATCTAGACTCTAAAAACATGATAATGGTAGATTATGTTATTCAAACTTTAAGTTCCTAAAAGGATTTTTTTAATTCCTAATTCCAATGGAAGGTAACACAATTCCTCATCAAATATTTCATTGGTGGTTCTAAACATAAAAAATCATCAACAAAACACATTTAGTATCCTGTTAATCAAAGGAAACTATGTATATCAAAGACATTATTTTGTGGTTTCTAAGAAATAATAATTTATATGTTTTAAGAATCCATATAAACACCTTGTTTCAAAATTAAATGGACAAGGAAACATGCCTCTTATATCCAAAAATAATTATTTGAAAACATGGAATATAAACAATGACCCCACAAGATACCCTACACTATACCAGAGTATTTATCATGATCATATTTTTTCTTAGAATGCACTAGTATATCATCAACAAAAACCAGAAAAAAGGAATCCAATACCTATGAAATAATCAATTCATCAATTCCATAAAAACAGAAGATGAATTTTTAATACCAAAAGGCATAATGGAAAATTCATAATTGTTATAACTACTTATGAAAGTTATCTTCATAATACCTCCTTATAAACTTTTAGTTAGTGATATCCCAAACATAATTTGAATTTATAAAACCACTAAGATCCCTTAAATTGGTCAAAAATAACTTCAATTAATTGAATAGGATACCAATTATTTTTCAAAAACATGTTTATGATTATCATAATCAAAACAATTCATTAGACTTTTGTCCGCCTACTTCAAAAATAGAATTGGTTCTTCTCATAGATATGTGATTAGTCAAATGAATGCCTTACTTAACAAGTCTTCCAAATAAACATTAAATTCTCTCAATTATATTTGTTTCGTTCTATAATATGGAAGTTATATCAGACAGTTCCCTAGTTGGAGATCAATTTTCAACTCCACCTCTCTTTTTGATGGAAACACTGGGAAATTTTCCAGAAAAACATTAAGAAATTAATCAAAAATATTTGTAAAATATATATTTCCAATCTCATCCACAAATGCTAAAGTCAGCATTGCCCACTGAAATGAGGTAGTTCTAACTACCTGTTCCAAAATTCCCGATCTACTTCCCTTTACATCCTAATATCCTCTGAATAGATGTTATATGCCAACTAGAGATGTGAAACAAACCTTTCATGCATAACAGTCTATGTGGTACTTGAATGATGTCAACCAATGAATACTCAAAAACAATTCATAGATATCCCTTTCTATTACATAGAAGTACCAAATCAACTCCACCCCATCAGCAGTTATAGAACAAGCTTTACACATAATGTATTAACACTCTCTTTGGCGAAGAGACGTTTAAATTTTCAGAACTGAAGGAATAATATCAAGACAATAACCCAGATGATCAATATTTTGAGAAGTAATAAATTATTGGGATGGAACCACATCAAATAAATATTTCATAAGGTTATAATTAAAAATAATCATACATATCACTATTGAAGGACTAGATTTACCATCCAAAATCACTTGCTCACATCCATAAAAAATTTTAACCACTGTACTTTTCTCATTGTTACCTTATTGAAATTCCACTCATGGTGTTCCTAGAATCTTCTTAGTTCCAAATATTCTGATGGTGAAAAATATTCTATTATACTCATCTCATCAAAGAATATTTCATTTAGGAACAATGAGGCCTGTCTCTAGCACCCATCCTTAGAGGACTATGACAATAAGCCTGAAGATACCCAATATTGTGGTAATTGTGGAATTCTCTAGGTTTTACCAGGAAATCTCACTTCATATGTTTGAAATAACCAGACTAAAAACATCACATCTAGCTTTTTGGTTGAAGATGAATGTTTACTGATCGCGTGGTCTAATTTTAAGGTGTCCCACTACCCTAGAAGTAGGTCTACTACTTCCACTTAATCATATCATTGGAGTTCCCTCCTGTTCCAGTAGGAATAAACATGATCCATCCAACTATATCTCCTTACATATCTATTTCTAACATCATCTCACTATTTTCCGTCTATATATAATCCATTATAAAAATCACAACAATATTTGAGAAAATATCTGGTCAAAATCCTGATTAAAAAATGTGTGCCCTCACAGATGTTCTTGTATTAACCATGGGGGAAAATCAAACTGATTTCATGCATTTAACTGCATACTCTATAACCAAGAGGTTATCTTGCTTAAAAATGTAGAATTTAGTTGTTCTAGCACTCTAAAAGGTGTGAGGATAGAATTTCTTATTAAAGAATTCTTCAAAATCTTCCCATGTCATTACTTGGTCCAATATATCCTAAACTACTAAGTTCCACCATTAGAAATACAAATCCTTTAGTATATACATTTTACAACTTTAATTTCATCTCTGCTAGTGTCATATGGAAATTGAATAATCGATTCATCCAATTCAACCAGACTTCTTCTTTTTCAAGCATATAATCCCCTAGAAAGATGGGTAGATTCTTCTTTTTGAACTAAACCAAATAGTCCACTTGTTGAGGGGTGCTACATATCACCACACGTTAACAACATACAATTTCAATATTTAACAATAATAATTTCTCACATCTTTTTTTATTTTTTATTTATTTAATTATCTTTTAAAAGATTATTTTTTATGTGTTATTGAAGTTATTGTATTTTTTTTGAACTTTTGTTTTTAGTTTGCTTTTCCTAAAAAATCTAAGTGGTGAATGACTCATACACATACTATAATGACTCGTATGTATATATAAAATGAATCATACATATACTATGAAAGGCTCATACAAATTCTGATTACTTGAAATTTTTCTATGTATCAAATTATTCTTATGAAACATGAAATTATTCTTATATAGAATCTCAAATGTTGTTTATAAAAAAATTAATTATCTTTACACAGATGAAAAATCATCCTTACAAATATTTTTAAATGATATTTATGTTGTTTATTAAAATCTTATATATGATCCCTATGAAGGCTGAATTTGATTCTTATGTAATGCCTTTTTACATAATATATTTTTTATGAGTGTTATGCTTTTTATGTGATTACCTATCTCACACGTTTATATATCATACAAGAATATATATTACCATAATTTATCTATAATAAGAAAATATCTTCTCTTATGAGAATTTATCTTAGGCATTTTTAATCTTACTAAATCCATTAACATCAATATATTATAAAATTAAAAATTATTCTTATAATATCACCATATAAACTCATACGTAATGAAGATCATGAATATTATGAGCTAAAAATTGTAGGATTTTATTATAAATTTCAATTATATAAACTCACTAACTAACTGAACATGAGTAACACCAGAGATATGATATTTTTCAGACTCTTATGTTGCGATAAATCTGATATTTTTGTGATTAGAAAGGATCTTCCACATACAATCTTTTTACTAGTGTGATCAAACTACAATGACACTTTGTTCTTCATTTCTTTTTTGTTTCATATTTGGTCTTTCTTATCATTTTGATGTGTGTTTTATCTATAAATAAGTTTATGATTTTACCTTCTAAAATAAGTTTCATGTTTTTTATACCTCTATTTTAAAAGGTATGTCTATCAAGTATTGAATCACATTAAAGGTTAGGTGTGTTTCTGGTTGTTCCTTGGACAATAGATAGGTGATATTGTTTTTGATTTGTACCTCCTTGTGTGAAAAATGAAATTTCTATAAAAGGTTATCACATCCTTTCAAAAGAAAGGTTTTTATTTACTAGGTTCCATAGCTATTATGCAGAAGAGATAATTGAATATTATACATAGGATCATATTTATCTAAACTAATATAAAAATATAGTGTTCATTTTATTTTTATTTTTTTCCACTACACATGCACTTATATTTTATTTCACTAACACCAAAAATTTCATTGCATGAATTCTATATGCATATTAAGATTAGCACTAATATTGAATAGAGTTTTATTAGTTTATTTAAACTTTTAATAAGGTATGTTCAACCACCCTATAGACCTACTCACCATCCTTCTAAGGTCTAACATGTTTATCATTGAATAGATTGTTGCCTAAATAAATATTGTGTTTTTAAATGAAGGAAAATGAGTTTGGATAGTTTTTTCCATTTTCATATACCTGTGATGTAATTGAAATGGATATATCCTACCGGGACACTAATGGGAATGATCAATATTAAAGAGTATTGATGGATTTGGGAATGTATTTGTCTCATTAGTCTCCAAACTACCCAATAATACAAGATTTGTTGTTGGTACTTGATTTTAACTACTACCAAGTTAAGAAAAGTAGACCTATATGGATATAAGAATGTTGAAAATCTAAATTAAATATTAAAATGGTGGATCCCATGAACACCATTACAATTATGTTAACTTTTTTGGTTATTTGTTTCTTGAGTTTTCTACTCAATAGTGTTTTGGGGTTGTAGATTTGGAGCAAGAGAAAATGGACGGATGGAATTTTATTTCTACTAGTCTATTCCTATTGAGATTTATTTTTTCTTAAGATATGATGTCATTCTGGTCATTATAAGATTATATTTATTTTATTCAATATATTCATTACAAGATAGATGAAATAGGTTTTTACATGTTGATATGGGAATATTGTTTTGTATCTCGTGTGTGATGCTATGAATATGGGATGATTGATGGAGCCTTAAAAATATAAAGATAAATAAAATTGTTTGGGATTATTTCTATAGACCATTTGATCTACATGATTCCTATCCCTTTCAAATTTTTTGGTGTTGAAAACCAATCTATGTATAAGGGGATTGTCAATTACTTCTTGTTTGATCCAACCCACTAACCCACTAGTTTATGTGTTTATGAGGTCATGCCCTAGAAAGATTCAAGCTCATGTACTAAAATAAATTTATAAACTCATTAGAGCCTAGTTTGATTTTTCTGGATCATTATTTGATTGTTTTAATGAATGTTATATTGAACATGTAGATTTGGTTTGGTCTATTTATCTGATTTTTTAGTAAGGAAATAAATAAAGGATTGGTGGTTGATGCGCTCATTTTTCATGAAAATTTTTAAAAAAAATTAATGATTCGTATGGGTTTTAATATATATTACCATATAATTAAATATTTATTTATAATGTGGGAAATTAAAATTGTATTATTCATATGGATAAAAATAAATAAAAATGTTTCACTTTGAAAATTTGAATTTACTTGACATTGTTTTGAATTATGCTAAGTGTTTTGAGCATTTTATAGGTAAAAGAAGTGGTCAACTCATGATAGACCTCAAAAAAGGTCTTGTAATCCTTTAGGTAGCCCAATAATGGACACATAGCTATTAAAACCCTTTATAAGGCCCAATCAAGTCGGATATAGGGAATAAATGAAAATAAAATATCCATGAAAATCATGAGAAAAAAAGAAAGGGAAACACTGCAAGTTTCCCAGTCAATAGTGATGAACATCCATGGAGAAAATTTTAAGAGACTAATATCTATAGAATATTATGATATAAACCACTAGTATTAGGGGATAAATAAGTAATCATATGAAATAGGGCCTCATCCACATTTAAGGAGGTCAAATAACTCCTTAAAATAAGAAAATATTACTGACCACTTTGAAATGAAAATAGATATGAATGGAGGAAAGAGAAAAATAGAGATATACAAGAAGTATAATGAGATTTTGGAACAGAAGATACTAGATATAGAAAAGGGATTTATTTTACTTATAAATTTAATAATCAGTATGTTTTTCACGAAATGAAATATTTAGAGACCACTAGTCTGGAAGAATAGACTGAAAGAGGATCCACCTACAATAACTCTAGAAAATTATATTATTATGATTTTTTTACTTTAAAATTATTAATACCAATCAAAATGCTATTAATTATTCTTTAAAATAGGGGTATAAACCTATAGTGACTAGGTGAAGGAGAGGTAACTCAGTTGAAATGATTGATTCTAGGACATTCATTGAAATTAATGGATCTATTTTCTCAGTTAAATGAATTCCAATATTTTATTTAGAATTTAAATTTGAATGTGATTGTTTTTTTGTTTAATTGTTAATTTAAATATATATTTTGTTGATGAATATTCTATTCCTACAAATTATAGGGACTCATATCTAACATACATGGATATTACATTATTTTAGATGAATATTAATCATATTACAAAAGTATATGCCCAAACAATGTAATAGTTTAGTGTATTTGGAAACTTGAAATATAATATTCTATCTTGGAGAAATATCTTCAAAAAATACCTTAAATAAATTCCACATAAGTAATCATATGTAAAACATTTATTCATAACTGAGGAAAAGGAAACATAATAAAGTATTGGGCTTAGATGCTTAGTAAGGGTAAACAAGGGAGATATGTAGGCATAATCATGAGAAAAACTGTATGAGAACAATAACATAAAAATAGAAGATCATACCCTACATATAAAATATCATATAAACGAGTCATTTCGTAATTATTGGAATTTTATAAGACATGAATAATAAGTGAATCAAGAAAATAATCCATAAAATAATAACATAGAAATAAGTCACAGAATTATTGACAGACACATAAACATATATAAATTATTTCCATAGTAGTCAAGGATTAATTCCAAGGCCATTTTTATGGAATGGGTTCACTCCCCAAACCATATTGGTAGTAATGGTTCACTTCTATTAATATATTAGTAGTCAAGGTTCACTCCCAAGATCATCTTAGCAAACAAAGTCATTTATTGAACCCAGTTCACTCTGTGTTCCAGCAATGTTTATCTCGTGAGATATAAATATTTACCCAATTAAATTGGAGGGAGATATTGATCCCTCATATATCAATATTAAATTAGACATTTATATTCAACAATATCATAAACAATCATATCATAACCCATGAAATGGAATGAGTATCATAAACATGTCATGATATCATAACCTATGGAAAATAGATAGGTTTCATAATCATTTATTCAAAGCATAACCTGTGAAAATAAGTGTTCTTCATATGCATATAACCCTTGAAAGAGAAATGGGATTGACAAACATAATTACATCAAAACATAAACCATCTAGATAAATAATATGAATATAACCCTTGGATAATATCTCTTGTAAGGGATGATTACAACCAAAAGATGTTATCTTACATGAAATATAATTTTGGAGAAATAATTTACAGATCATTTCTTGAGGAAAATATACTTTCTCAATTGAAAAAAATAATTTCTAAAAAATAAAACATATTGAAACACATTTTATTTTAAAATAAACTTACAAAATTTTAATGGAAGCATAAAAACATTTTTCAAACCTTTTTCCTTGAAAATTTATAAAAGAATATTGAAAACATATTGAAAACCTTTTCTTTGAAAATTTTTGAAGGATGGTTGAAATTTTTTTGAAAAAATATTTCCTTCAAAAATTATAAAATAATATTGATGACATTTTGAAACTCTTTTCCCGTTAAAACTTATAAAAGAATATTAAAAAAATGTGAAACCTGTTTTCTTTGAAAACTTATAAAGGAAGCATGAAAATATTTTTTTAACTTTATTCCTTGAAAATTTATAAAATAAGAAGGAAATGTTTTTGAAAAAATTTCCTTAAAAACATATAAATGATGGTTGAAAACATTTTAAAACACTTTGTAAAAGAAACCTTTTTCTTTGAAAATAAATTTTATAACATTTAAAGTAAGATTTGAAAATAATTTATAACACATATTAAACATAAAACATTATTGAAAATATTTTTCTTGGAAACCTCTTTAAAAATAATGAACCTACAGATAATTGGGGAAAAATTATTCATGAAAAAATAATCTTGTAATATTTCAATGTAAGCTTCAAACAAATGATGGTCATGACAGTGGATAAATTAGTACATGCTAAACATTCCTTTTGCACTGTAAAATGTTTAGAACAGTATCTCCATCAAAAAACAACAAAAAATATTAATTTTTTAACCTTTTCTATAAGGTTAAAAGATGGGTAAAAATTTCTTTTAAATATAATATTATAATAGTAGATCATTTTTATAAAAAAAAATTTGAAAGAATAATTATTGCTGACTAATGAGAGAGATAAAGTTAGATTTTATTAAAAACATTTTCTTAATTATCTTATGTACCAATGAGTAGAAAAATCACACCATTGCATGATTATATAATGTATAAACATAGAAGAATAAAATTCATGATATTTATTGAGATATGGATCATAATATTTCATCGGTGGAAGCCTAATCATAAACAATCCTAATAAACAATTATATTTTAGTAATAATCTGTAACCATTTTGGTAACTTTGAATCATAATACTAATGAAGGAATAGTATTAAATGGAGATTAACATTTTATTAAAATAATTATATAGATGATATAACATTTAAAAAAGTTATTTTTTACACCTCACGGATGAATATAGGTGCATAACATGGCATGTGTTTCAAAGAAGGAAAATTTGAGACAAAATTTAGTTTACCGATTTGGTAACTTTTAATACATGAACTACATGAGAGGGATAACATAAAATGAATATGTAAATACCCATAAATTTAATGATAAGAAAATTATAATATATTAATGGGAATTATATACACCACAAAAAATAAATTAGTTGTGAATAAGGCATAAATATCATAGAAATAAAAGTGAGATGAGAAAACCCTTACCTTAAGTCTTGACCTTCTTTGAACACATTAAAAACTTTTTTATAATAAATATAAGTGTATTCTACATCTACCATAGAACCTTATTATTATATATCATAACATATATGATTTTATTATGACCTTATATTACCCATTTATTAGAAATTCCATGTTTAGGTTATGTTTCGGTTAATAACAACTTTGTTTTTCGTGCATGATTTGACTTATCATTCTTGGAACTCAAACATATATCTTGTTTTCCTTATTGTTGGCTGGAGTAAATTACTCAATATGGGGTTAATTTCATATATATAAAAAATTTGTTTAAAAAGTATTTCAAAACGTTTTTCACAAAAGATTAAAGAAACCCTGGTTAATCATGGTTCTACAGTTATGAATGTTTGACTGTTTAAATAACTTCCTTGAAGATTGATTAATTCTCAGTAATAATAATATGAGTTATTAATAATACATTTGAATCTATTTTACTAAGACGATGCAATTATAACTTCTTTCCAAGATTAACTATCATAGTTAATTTTGTGATATATTTTTTATACAGTAATGCTGTAAAAACAGAGAAGATTAAATTTAGAAGCACAAAAGATATAGAACAAGTGGTTCAGTCTCAAGAAGAGACCCAATCCACTCCACATGGTGATCACCTGTCACCATGTAGTTTATATAAATAAACTTGATCCAAACCCTTGATCGGGGTTATACAACTGTACACAGGACTGTCCAGGTCACACAAGGACCTCTTCAACAGTTCTTCGTGGGTACAATCAGCCAGGGCACACAAGGACCTCTTCCATAGTTCTTCGTGGGTAAAAACAACCATACCACACATGGAAAAATTCAACACTTATATGTGGGTATAAAAAAGTGTAAAAAGATGTTTGAGTAAGGATATCTTTCATTATTCAGTATGATGCAGGATATAGAGTGTGTTATATACAGAAACACACACTGCTCGAAAGTTAATAATATGATACACAACAGAGCAGAAATATTGAGATAGAGGTAGAAATACTCTGAGTGTTAGTATTTGAAACTCTAGATTTTTTGAGATAATGAAGATTCTGAACTCTAGTCCTCATCTGGAAAACAGGGTGTTGCAATTCAGACAAATACGTCTTTTGTTCCTCGTGATGTTTGACAGTGTGAAGATGTTCTCCGGATTCCCGCATACTTATTGTGTTCTTCAGTAGAGTCATGTTGCATGAGGAAATTTTTTCTTTAATAATTTTGTATGTGTATTCTTAGTTGTCTTTCATATGGCCAATACTATGTTCATATTTTTATCATCGTGCCACACCCTATCTTTTCGGGGCCGCACAACTCTTTTATCTCAGGGTGCATGTGTTGGAGATGACAGGTTGCATGTATTCTACATCTCATACCACGTACTTTCAGATGATATGTCTACAAAGAAACATTAATTATGTCAGTTCATTTCAAATATGCAAATATTACCAGTATATATTAAATTGATTGATGACAAAACATATTAGGAAATAGTGTAACAATATGTCATGGAAACGGTGTCTCCTTCACACTGTGTCTGGATTGGTCATGGTGTCTTGGTATCATGGTGTTTGGATGTCACGGTGTCTTGTTCTTGTTGTCTTGTTCATGGTGTATTTTCCATGGGGTCTAGATGTCATGGTGTCTCATGGTGACGATGTCTCATGGTCACAGTGTCTTCTTGTTCATAGTGTCTGCTTGTTCACGGTGTCTGCTTATTCACGGTGAATTCTTATTCACGTTATCTGCTTGTTCACGGTGTATTATTGTTCACAGTGTCTTCTTGTTTATGGTGTCTTAGACTTAAGCTCATATCTGTATTCAGGCATAATTAGTAATATTTATGAGATGGATTATGCTCAATAATTTAGTAGAGAAATCATTATAAAGTGAATAAAAAGATAGTGTATAGTAACCAAATTGAGTGTGTAACACGTAAGAGATTTGGATGGATTTTACTAAACAACTGTGAATTTTATGTGAGATAGATTACATAGAGTTAACACATTTTATATACTAAATTGTTTTTGTGATCATTAAAACATGATTATTACATAAGGAGTCCACCGATCTCCCCCCTTTTGATGATCACAAACCATGAATATTTTTGAGTGTATATTTGTTCTAACATCATAGTTCGAAAGTGAATATAATGTATATAGAGTGAGTTTTCTCTTCTCTTATATGTATTTCTCATATATATTTTTCCTCTTTTGGGATTATCAAAATTTAGTAGGGAAATGAAAGAACAAAGAGACAAGAAAAGTGCAGAATATATTAGATAAAAAAATTGACATTAAAAAATGTACAATAAATAAAAAAAGATTACCATTGAAATAGAGTAAGCATTTTCCATGTACACTGGCTGGTCTTCTCTTTGCCTTTAGTAGTAGAAACAGAAAATAAAGTCATAGGAGCAAAAATAGAAGTAGAAGAAGGGAGGGAGCTAATTGATAAAGAAGGTAAGGGAAGGCCTTAAAAGACAGAGGGAGGCATAATAAGTGAAGTAGAAGACCGAGGAAGTTGTTTATCAAGGATCACATGCCTGATCTGACTCAGTGTTTGACTGATATACATAGTAGTGGAGGCTAGATTAGAGGTAAAGGTAGGAAACCCAGGTCTTAGAGGTGAAACTGTAGGAGAAATAATCGTTGTACTCTATACATGAACGAAGGGCCTCAGAAGATTAATGAAACCCGCAATGATCTCTCCACCATACTGCATGGGTTTTTCAAAATCATCCTTGTTTTCCATGATCATATCCAATAATCAAGTGAACTCTGTGAGCTTTTGGACTTGAATCTTGAAAGATTTAGTAACAGGTGGAATCTGCTGATTTTCCACAATATACATGAAATGATTTTTCATGTCAGTCTTTGAGAAGATTCTGTTAAAGTAGAAATCCACTTTCTTGGCAATCTCTTTCTGAGAATCATTAGCAATTTGAGAATGTATTTGGACTAGGTTAAGAAAATTTTCACTATTCTTGATAACTTCAGAGAGAGAATCTGTATTGAAACAACTAAGCATATTATGAAGCTCTTCATTGACCATTGTTCTGAGTAGATCACTATCTAATGAAGGTTGAGAGGATTTACCAGTGGCTTTATAATCATTGATAGATATGGTGATAAATTTCAGTTGATTCAGTACTTTTTTAAGGCACCCCGTATACTCATCAGTGAGTTTGTTAAGATAAACCACAAGCTCTCTCATTTCATTCACAATCTATTGGTTTTTTTTGTGACCTTTTCAGTTAATGAAGATAAATGCAGTTGAATATCATATAAATAATTCTATGGGGATTAAGGAACAAAAGGTTCCATAGGATGAGAAATAATCTCTGATCTCGAATGCATCTCTTTATCCATGTCTTCAATCATTCCTCTTAGGGTCTTTACTTCATCACTAGAAGCCTATTTTGAAATATTACTTCTTAAATCTCATGAAGAATTTTGGGTTGAATCTTCCAGATTATCTTTTCTAACAATAGTGGATCATCTCTCTCACTGAAATTCATTACAGGAGCTGGTTGGGTATTCAAGAGTTTTTCAACTACAGAAAAAAAGAGTAGATTCAAATTCCTTCAGATAATCTTAACTCACCAAGGATAGATGTTCTTGTGGGGTATTAGAGACATATTTCAATTGTAACATAGTAGAATGGTCAAGTCCTTTTACTTGAGACTTTCTGAGAGTCATCTGCATCATAGAAAATAGGGAACATATACCGAGTGTTTACAGGGTGCAGATCAACCAGATTTGGTACTTCAAGAGATTCTGGATTTGGGGGTTTCTCCCCCTCAATGGTTGAATCCTTCTTAGGACTAATAGGATTAGGGGCATGACCTATTTCCACAACGTATGCTTTTGGTTCCTCACCCATTTCTTGCCTAGCCAAATGAAAATATAGCTCCACCCTTTCCTCAGCCAAAGGAATGACTTTAAGAATAGATTGGTACACTGGGAGTTCATCAAGGGAAGCTCCTTGCATAACATGAAATTCTTCTTCTATGATATTTTCCATAGCATCCTTTTTGATTCCATTGGAAATAGATTCTATTTCATCCTAAGGTTGATCTTCCAAATTAACAACATCTAGAGAAGAAGGTACTTCCTTTTCACTTACTACATGAGGAACAAGAGTTTTGTCCTCCTTGTCAAAAATAGTTTCCCTGGGAGGCACAAAAACCACTTTTCTTTTTATTCGTCAGAATACTCAATAATCTCATCTGGTTCCAAACCAGGATCAAAAAAATTCTTGGTCTTGAGGGATGTTCCACTAGATTGAACTTTTCATAAATTCTATCATTGTGTTCCACCCATACCTTTTTCCAAGGATTCCAATTAATTTTCATCATTTTTGATAATGAATTTAGAAAGGAAAAACTCACAATCCTTAATTAATTACTCATTAGTTCCCACCATAACTTGGGCATGAATCATGGTTGAGATAAGCTGGGAATAAAAAAGAGAGGTTGACATGGATGTAGAATTGATAATCTCACACATATAGTGTATGATATGCTTACAAAGGTTAAAATTATTCCCATTTTTCATAAGATGAATAAAAAAACATCCTGATATTTTAAAATAGCAAAATCACCTTTTCCTTGGATAATTAGGTACTGTATAAACATAAAAAAAGTCTTGTTTCTCCATCTATTTCAGCAGCAATGGCTCTCCTCTTGGTTCCATTTCTGATTATGATTTTCAAAGAATATTCCAAATCCAATAATTTACAGGAAGGTGGTGGTCCTCTCTGATAGTCCTCACAAATTATTTCATGATGTGTCCTAAGGCATCGAGCCCAAAACCTCAAAGAGAATGAGATTCTCTGGGCATTTATCTAGCTACTCACAACTTATCCATCTTCAAAATCAAAATAAAACTGATCATATTGCAAAAAATTAGCAACAAGATTAGGGTAGATAGGTCTATATTTCTTCGAAAACCATTCTATCCATCCTTCCACTTTTACGACTTCTAAAACCAGAGAATTACTTGAGATAATCCACTCAGATAACATATCTTTCTCAGAAACTACAACTCGATTCACAAGATTTGGATTTTGGGGACCTTCAGGTGCTAGCTTGGGTGCACTTTTCTTCTTCTTTGAGCTCCGTTTCTCAGGAGTTGACGATGAAGAGAGTTTCATCCAGGGAATTCCCCGAATGTTCGAGAGAGAGAGAAGGGGTTGAAGGATTGAAGAAGGGTTACTAAATGAGTGAGTAGTAGAAAGATTGAGTGAAGGACAAGTGATTCTTCCTTTATTTTATCATTTAGGAATACCGAACGCCGCAAAAGTAAATGTGTAAGAAAAAAAAGGTGAAAAGGATAATTAATGTGATACAGTTTTTACTTTGTAAATAAAATTCTTATGGATTTTTTTTGGTGAGACCTTGTCATGTCTTTATAGTGAGACAGTAAATGCACGTTATATACAGACAGTGAACGAATGTAACGGTGAGACAATGAATGAATGTTACGATGAGACAATGAAAGAACGTTATGATGTGATAGTGAATGAACTTCACGGTGAGACAGTGAACAAACTTCACGGTGAGACAGTAAACGTGGATATACTGACTGTGAGACCATAAATAGTAATATATACAACAGTAAGAAATAAACTAGTAAGATATAAAACAGTGGGACATTTACTTAAGATTTATCATGCCTAATTCATGTATGATGTAGTCTATTAATTGAGAATTTAATGGTTTGGTAAATATATCAGCAATCTGATACTCAGTACTAATGAATTACAAATATATATCACCCTTTTGATAATGATCTCTCAAAAATTTATGTCTTACATCAATATGCCTTGTCCTCAAATGTGAAACATGATTTTTCGTGATGTCAATAGAAATTGTGTTGTCACAATTTATAGGCACATGCCTGAATTGATATCCATAGTCCGATAATGTGTGTTTTATCCATAAGATTTGTGCACAATAACTTACAGTAGCTATGTACTCAACTTATGCAGTAGATAATGCAACAAAATTTTGTTTCTTACTACACCATGATACTTGTGACTTGCCTAAAAAGTTATATGTTCCATAGGTTCTTTTTCAATATAATATACAACCACCGAATTCACCATCATACTAACTAACTAATTCAATTGATTGTCCTCTTTGATAGAACAATCCAAGATTGGGAGTATTCTTAAGGTATTTGAAAATTATCTGTACAAGATTTAAATGGGATTCCTTAGGATTTTCTTGAAAATGAGCACACATACACACACTAAACATAATGTTGGGTCAACTAAATGTTATGTAGAGTAAACTTCCAATCATTCTTCTATTTGTGGTTTGATCAAAATATTTTCCATCTTCATAAAGATCCAACTTTCAAGTGGTACTCATGGGAGTGTCACTACTTTTAGTGTTATCCAATCTAAAACGTTTTAAAGGATCTCTAGTATATTTACTTTGAGTTAAAATAATACCATTGTTATTTTAAAAATTTTTATATCCAAGAAAGTATTTTATTTCACCCATTAAACTCATTTCAAATTCATTTTTCAACATTTTAGAAAAATCAAAACATAAATAATTTCTTTAATATCCAATGCTAATGCCATCTACATAGATTTGAACAACTAAAACATCATTAGAAATTCGTTTTATAAAAAGGGTAGGATCACCTATTCCTTTTGTAAAACCATAGAAAAAATGAAAAGTACTCAACCTATCATACCAAACTCTTGGGGATAATTTTAAAAAATACAAATCTTTTGATAGATTAAAAATATGATTTGGAAAATGGGAATTTGTAAAACCATGGGGTTGTTCAACAAAGGCATACTTAGAAATATATCCATTTTAGAATGAACTCTTAACATACATTTGATATAGTTTGAAATTCATATGTGTAGCTTAAGAAAGAAAGATTCTAATGGCTTCAAGTCTAGCTACTGGTGTAAATGTTTATTCATATTAAATTAGTTCTTCTTGACTATATCCTTGTGAAAACAATCTAACCTTGTTTCTAACTATTTTACCAGCTTCATATACCTTATTTGTAAACACCCATTTAGTGCCTATGGTGAATGTGTCCTTGGGTCTTTCCACAAGTTTCCAAAAAAATTCCTTTCAAACTGATTAAGTTTTTCTTGTAAGCCATAACAAAAAATTCATTATTGATAGAATCATTAATGCTGTTAGGTTTAAGTTAGGACAATAAGACATGATGTTCAACCTGATTTCTATGAGAATCTCTAGTTTTAGTTCCTTTTTCTAGGTCTCCTATGACAGCATCTAAGGGGTGGTTTTTAAGAGTTATAACAGCTCTAGAAAAAGAGGGCCTAGTAATTCTAGGTTCATTAATAGGTTCAGGTTCATTGTGACTTGATTATAAGGAATTTTCAGAACTAGAAGTTTTCACAAATTCATTCACAGAATGGTTTGCGGATTCTGGATTAATGTTAAAATTTGATACATCATCCTCCAGGTTATCTACAATTGATTTAAACTCATGTGGATCTATTTCAACAAATTTGACATGAACTAATTCTTCCACACATTTAGTTCTCTTATTGAACGTTCTCTAGGATTTACTAGACAGTGAATATCCCAAAAAGATACATTCATCACTTTTGGATGAAAAATTATCAATATTTTCCATATTATTAGGAATATGGACTTTGCAACCAACAAATTTGAAGTAGTTAACATTGGGTTTTTTATTTTTCCATAACTCATAAAATTTCTTTTTAAGAATTGGTCTAATCAACACTCTATTAATTATGTAGCATTCTGTATTGACATCTTCATCCCAAATATAAATAAGTAGGTCATACTCACTAAGCATTGTTCTATAAATCTCTAGTAGGGTTTTATTTCTTCTCTCTACAACTCCATTTTTTTGAGGTGTTCTAGGGGAAGAAAAATTGTGACTATAACCATTTTGTGAGAAGAAGGATTCAAACTCTTGATTTTCAAACTCACAACCATGATCACTTATTAAGGATTTAATTCTATGTCCATTATGATTTTCTACAGACTTGGAATATTTAGTAAAATAAGAGCAGGATTTACTCTTGTGATCCATAAAAAAGGTCCATGTATATCTAGAAAAGTCATCTACAAGAACATCAAAATAGTGCTTCCCATTTAAACTAGATACACTAAATGATCCAAACAGATCCATGTGAACTAGTTTGAGATGTTGAGAACATGGAACTTATTTCATTGGTTTGAAGTAAATTTTGTGTTCTGTTCCCTTTTGACAGAGATTACACACTTTGTCATTTGGAAACTCAATTTTGGGTATGTCTTTAACTAAGATTTTTCTAGTTATCTTTCTAAGGGAGTGACAATTATAGTGTCATAGTCTCCTATGACAGATCCAAGACTCTTTATAATGTACACTTAATCATGAATCATTTTGAGAAGTTAAGGAATCTATGTTAACAGAGTAAACATTTTCATTTCTTAATGAAAAAAATACTAATTATTCTTTAGAATACAAGACATTACAAGCATCATTTTCAAATCTAACATGAAATCCATCATCACATAATTGTGAGATACTAAGCATATTGAATTTTAATCCATCAATAAATAGTAATTTATAAATCAATACTGAATTAGAGTTACCGATTTGGATGAGGACAAGAATCTTTCCTTGGGGATTGTCACCAAATGTGGCATGTCCTCTATCTATTTTTATTAGCTTCTTGAAGTATGAGTAGTCTCCTTTCATTTTCCTTGAACATCCATTGTCCATGTACCATAGAATTTTACAGGAGATCTTTAAGCAACATTCCTACAAAATGATAAAGAGAAAATATATTTTGGTACCCATACTCATTTGGGTCCAGTAATATTAGTAATAAGTTCTTTAGGAACCCATATTTGTCTTATAGGTTTCCTATAAGAATTAATTAAGGTATTTGAAAATTATACTCTATTTGGCATAGAAAAACATGAAACAATAGATAATTTATCATAACATGAATTAGATGGTTTTTTTCCAGAACTAGAAGTAAAACTGTATGTCCTAAATTTAGAGAAAAAATTTGTTCTACCAAGGTTTCTTTATCCAGGTTTATAACCAATGATAGTTTTGTATTTAAGGGCAATTTGTTTTCCTAGAATTTGACTAAGGGTATTTTTCCCATTGGTAAAATTTTGTTGGTCATTCTTCAAATGTTCATTTGATATTTTTAATTTTTTGTTCTCTTGGAGCAGTTGAGCATTTTTCTCCTTTTCTGTTGTGAGTTCAGATTTAATAGTCACAGTAAGAGCATGGTGTTTCTTCAATGATTTATATTTTTCTTTTAGTTCATTACATATTTCTTCAATCATGTTAGAGTATTCAAACATTTCTTCATTGTTCATATTTTCAGAGTCACTATCATCTCTAGAATAGTATGAATTAAGTATAGGAGAGTCCAGTGTTACCTCAGATGTGTTTGTCATAAAACATATATTGGATTTGTTATCCTGTTGATCATGTGATGTTTTGGAGTCGCTTGAACTGTCCTCAGAGGAACTCCAGGTTTCTTTCATTTCATTTTTATACTTCCTGTCCTTATCCTTTTATCTCTTTTTGTAATTGATATTTGGACAATAAACCTTGATATATCATTTGTGCTTATATTCATAGTAGAAAATCTCATCAGTCTTTTCACTTCTTTTACAATCCTTCTTCCAACTTCTTTTTTGGTCATATTTTCCCTTGATGTTAGGATTTCATAAAAAGTTATTCTTCTTGTAAAATCTTTTGAATCTTCTGTCTAATTGAGTAATCTCTTCATCACTATTGGGTGATGATTGTTCACTACTGGAACCTTCTACATAAGCTTCCAATTTTCCTTTGTCTTCGTTTTAAGAGGTGGTGTTCTTGAATGCAATAGGTTTCCTTTTTGGTTCATCCTCTTTACATGTAGAATAATGATTTCTCAGGATTATCTAATAGAGACAGAGGTTCCCCTCCATCTAGCAGGCATAAATCTATGAATTCTCATAATCTGTTCTTTGGTAGTGACTTCTCTTTCAATAGAAGTCATTGTGTTGGGAATCTCATCGAACCTAAGATACATGTCAGAGATAGGCTCCTGAAGTTTCATTTTAATGTAATCATATTTAAATATGTAAGTATTAAGTATCATTTATTTTACACTAGATCTTCCTTCATGTGAAACAGACAGGGTATCCCAAATTTCATGTGCAGTTTGACAAGCAGAAATTCTATTGAATACTTCATTTTCTAAAGAGGAGTATAAAGCGTTCATAGATTTGCAATTGTTATTTTAGGATGGTTTGGTAGGTTAATCCCAAGTGATTTTATCAGTAGAAGGAATCTTATATTCATCTATAATGAAAGGCCAAATTTCAAAACCCCTACTCTCTAAACGCATTTTCATTTAAATTTTCCATTGAGCATAGTTGGTTCCATTAAAGAATGGTGTTCTATTGGTTTCAGCACCTTCCAATATATTATCCATAATAGATAAATACTTTGAAAGATCTTAAAATTTAAAAATAACAAATATTTACAGATCATTAAAGTAGAAAAACAGTCACAGTTGAGGTAGGTTAATACAAAGGCTTAATAAATCAACTCTGATACCAAATGTTGGTCGAAGTAGATTACTCAAGAGGGGGAGGAGGTGAATTGAGTATCAAGAAAAATCTCTGGTCTAAATATTATTTCAAAAAGGTTTCCCCAAAATATTAAAGACATCCCAGTTAATCAGGGTTTTACTGTTATGAAAGTTTGACTGTTTAAATAACTTCTTAGAAGATTGATTAATTATTAGAAATAAAAATATTAGTTATTAATATTACTTTTGAAGCTATTTTACTAAGAAAAATCAATTATAACTTCTTTCCAAGATTAACTATCAAAGTGAATTTAGTGATATCTGAGTTATACAGTAAAGATGTAAAAATAGAGAAGACTAAATTTAGCAGCACATCAGATATGAAATAAGTGGTTTAGTCTCAAGGTGAAAAATAACCCACCCCACTTGGTGATCACCTGCCACCAAGTGGTTTCTATAAATAAACTTGATCCACACCCTGGATCAGGGTTAATCAATAGTACACAAGACGGTCCAGGTCACACATGGACCTCTTCCACAGTTTTTCGTGGGTACAAACAGCTAGGCCACACATGGACCTCTTCCATTGTTCTTCGTGGGTACAAACAGTCATGCCACATAGGGACCTCTTCCACACTTATCTATGGGTATAAACAAGTGTAAATAGATGTTTGAGTAAGGATATCGTGTATCCATTAGTTTTATGTAGGAGGCAGAGAGTGTTATATACAGAAACAAACACTACTCAAAAGTTAATAATATGTTACACAATAGAGAAAAAATATTGAGATAGGTTTATAAATTCTACGAGTGTTAGTCTTTGTAGCTATGGACTTCTTGAGATGAAGTAGATGCAGAACATGAGTCCTCATCTAGAAAATACAGTGTCGCATGTCAGATAGATCCATCATGTGTTCTTCGTGATGTTTGAAAGTGTGAAGATGTTCTCGAGATTTTAGTATGCTTCGTCTGTTCTTAAGTAGCATCGAGTTGCATGAGGAAATTCTTTCTTTAAGAATATTCTAAGTGTATTCTTAGTTTCTGTGCACATGGTAACTAGATTGTTCTTCCATTTAGTATCATTCCACACACTATCTTTTCTGGGCCGCACTACTCTTTTATCTCGGAGTCCTTGTGTTGGAGCTCACAGGATGCATGTATTCTACACCTCGTACCTCATACTGTCAGATGATATTTCTACAAATAAACGTTAATTATATCTATGCATTTAAAGTCTTCAAATATGATCGTTAGAGATTAAATTGAAAGATGAAAAAACATATTAGGAAACAGTGTCACAGTATATAATGGAAATGGTGTCTCCTTCACACGGTGTCTAGATTGGTCTATGTGTCTTGGTATCATGGTGTCTGGATGTCACGATGTCTTGTTTACAGTGTCTTGTTCATGATGTCTTGTTCATGATGTCTGGATTTCATGGTGTCTCATGGTCACGGTGTCTACTTGTTCATGGTGTCTACTTATTCACAGTGTCTGCTTATTCATGGTGTCTGCTTGTTAACAGTGTCTTCTTGTTCACGGAGTCTGATTGTTCACGGTGTCTTCTTTTTTACTATTTCTTAGACTTAAGATCATATCTGTATTCATACTTAAGCAGTAATATTTATGAGATGAATTAAACTCAATCATTTGGTAGAGAAATCATTATAAAGTGAATCAAAATATAGTGTATAGTAACCAAACTGAGTGTTTAGCACTTAAGAGCTTTGGATGTCTTTTACTCAACAACTCTGCATTTGATGTGAGATAGATTACATAGAGTTAACAAATTTTATAGACTAGATAGGATTTGTGATCAATAAAACATGATTAGTACATGAGGAGTCCAACACTTATTTTCAGAATTTAAACAATGGAATAAATATCATATATATTCTATATATATTTATCTGTAATAATCTATAATATATATAAATAAGAAATGAAAAACCGCGTTCATAGAGACGGTAGGCCGTACGTATGAATGAATGTTATTTCCATTTTCTTTTTATATTTTTAATGAAATAAAAGTAAAATACATATATGTCAATATATATATATATAATTCTATTTGAATTATTATTTCATAAATATCATATTAATTTACTAAACCCATCATTAATACATTCCATGTAATGTGTGAATGAATGAAATCACTTTGAAGAGGCAGTAGTCCATACGTCCAAAAATGAAGTTACCATATTTATACAGAATGGGAAGCATGAAGGTATGTTTTATATAATAAATAAAGAATAATAAATACATCATAAATATTATATATATAATATAAAAATAGAACGTCCGTCATAATTTCCAACCATGAGAGGTGTTAAAGAAAAAATAAATGACATCATTTTGTCGGGTGGTAGTCCTTTGTACAAACAAATGGTATGTTCGTTACCAATTTTATGTAAGTGTGTGTAGGTGTAGGTAGAAAACTTAGAATAAAATCATCTTAGTATATTGATGATACTAAGGTAATTATATAAGTATGGAATAAGTATAAGGACCCGACCTTAAAACCTTACTTAATATTTAATTAAATGAATAATTCATATTAAGAATCTTTTCAGGTTTAGAGTTTTATATAATTAGGACATAACTATTACATCTCAAAAGATTTACAAGGTAGACACTTCTACACAGTTTCCATTTTTTTTACAAAACACTAACTCTTGAAAAAAAAGGGTCATGTCTAGTTCCATGTTTAAGACAGCATGTCTTTTCCTTGATCCCATCCTTGACCCTATTTC
The DNA here is from genome assembly GCA_963277665.1 of Viscum album. Classification (NCBI taxonomy): domain Eukaryota; kingdom Viridiplantae; phylum Streptophyta; class Magnoliopsida; order Santalales; family Viscaceae; genus Viscum; species Viscum album. Next base: position 1,887,365,765 of record OY728165.1, on the reverse strand, counting down.
ACATTATGTCCTGTGAAAAACATCTCAAAAAGTTCGGATGAGAATAAAAATCTTAGTAAGGGATACACAAAGAAGGAAAACTGTTATTTTTTCAAATCAACAAGTAAACCATGAATACTTTAACATAAGAAATAATTTTCACCTTGAAGTAGTAAATACTCTTTACTGAATAAAATATTATTACTTACCCTTATGTAACCAAAATATTACCATAAAACCCATATAAATAACACATAACATTTAAATGTAACTTGGGACATAGACATACTTAAATGGAATAACCATATGGTCGACTTCCACACAAATCACTAAATAGAATTGTCATACGGCCGACTTCTATACCCAATGCAATGGAGGTTATAACGTAACCATCCATCCTAGTATTCATGGAACCACCTATCATGTGGTTTATCATGTAACCAACCTTAAAATATCCAAGTACCATTATAAAATCATAACACATAAAACAATTATAAAGGAAAGAAAACATTTCTACATTTCAATCACAATATATCAATTAAATATATTGACATAACAGATAAATTATCAAAACAATTTTAAATACCAAAATACATAAAATAGAATGTGGTATTTATTTTATTTTAAAAACATTATGGCTTTTTGAGGAATCTAAAGATCAAATAATACTCGCAGCGGCGGAAAGGTGGTTGTCACCGCTTACGTTAAAAGAAACATTCCTTTTTGTCGTTTAGTAAAACTCTTCATAGAAAAAAATTCCTTTTGAAAATTCAAGGGTGTTTATACATTGTAAAAAATAAATTCATGCATTAAAACAAAATATGACTCAATGAATGTAGATTTAGATGATGTCCCTTACCTCGTGCCCAACTTGACCCATTCGTTCTTTAATATCCAATAATTTGGGTAACTCCCTTTGGTTTGATCCAAAGGACATCTTGAATTTCCTTTTGCCTAAGGTAATGCTTCTATGAGGAGTAGAGGGATGTAGGGAGCTTAATTGGGCAGAGTTTGGACGATCCAAAAGGCTTGAGAGGTGTGAGTAATTGGTTAGAAATGGTCTCCTTTTATAAGGGGGAGGAGGGGTCTCTTTAGGAAAGTGTGAAAAAATTATTTTATTATATATTGATATTCAGTTTCTAATGGTCCAAAAATCATTAAGGTCAATGATAAGATGACTAATATTCGAAATAAAATCATCCAATCAAAATTGTACTTGTTTTGGAAAATATTTTAATCATTATAATCATATTTATTTATATCATATATTAATGAGGAAAATACTGCATCATTATTGTGTCATAAATAATTTAATTTATTTGATGTCTATAAATTATAAAAAAAATACCATGTTGTAGGAACCCATTTTAGCTTTCTATTGAATATTTATAGTCAAAAAGATAATTTATATAACCCCTTCTAAAAATTAATTTACAAAAAGATATTTTCTTTTGTCATTTTTGCCTTTACTTTAAGTTAATTAATCTAAATTGTTATTATCACTTCCAAGTGGCCCAATGGGGTCCCTAAATCGACCCAAAGATGCCCATGGTCGTAAATGACTCATTAAATAAGTTTTGGACAAGTGTTAAGATAATTTTGAATTATTATAATATTATTTTTACCATGAATTACCTTATTTACCTTTAACTGTTGTAAATAAAAGTCAAAAGCTACTATTCACTAAAAATTATTTCCATCTTATTGAACCATATTTTACTTATTGATAACATCCATGTATTTAGGATTTTCGAAATTCAATTCACAAAAGTGGTAAAATTTCATTTAAATGAAAAAGTCCGTTTTTTTAACTACCACTAAGTGGTTTCACTATTCATCAAAAATTGATGTTTTTCAGAAAAATACAAAAAATTAAGCCTAGGCTATATTTGATATTCCGAATTCAAAAATGAAGTCTATTTTTCAAAATTCAAAACATATAAGTGGAATTAATTTATTTTAAAATTAATTCCCGTTATCAAAACAAATAGCTTTTTTTTAAGAAACAATAACTATCAAAAGATTGATACTTTTTTATGTCTAATTTTAAAGTAAAATTAATTCTAATGACCAACATTGGATTAAATGGTAAAAATATATTTTAATTTCATTTTAAAACCAATTAAAAATATAATTTAACCATATAAATAAATTATATTAAAAGGCACTTTTGAATTAAAATGCATTCTTTTTCACTATTCCTTAAAAAATGAACATTAAAGGAAATTTTCCAAAAATTTACACAAAGTAAATTTTTATGTCCCCATTATAAGGAAGTATTTTATTTGGTCATATAAAATGAATTAAAGTGACCAAAACTATAATTAAAAAGGGTTCACCATTAAAAGGCGATAAATCGGCCTTTTAATGTAAATTATGCATAAAATTAGATTCATTCACATTTTAATCCTCTAACTTTTTATTGGATAATGTAAATACATTTAATAATCATGTATAGTCATATTGTAGTTAGTTTTCTACATTCCTACCAATACGATGGCTAAGAGTTAAATACCATTTAAAATAATAATATTATATTATTAGTGTGCCACGTATGATTTCAAAGAAACCTGTTGTTGCATATCGGATACTCTAACGAACATAGAAACCCTTTTAAAGTAAAATTAATATTTAATTCATAAATATTAATAAATGTGAAAATCTTTTATATTTTCATTTACCTGGGATTTTACATCCTTCCCCCCTTTTGGAAATCGCGTCATCGTAATTTTTATTCACTTATCAAAATAAGTGGGGGTATTTATCCCTCATAGCATTTTCAGATTACCATGTTTCCTCTTCAACCATAAGGTTTTTCCACAAAACCATTACGTGGTGAATTACCTTATTCCACAACCCTTCCTCTCTACGATCAAGAATCTAGACTGGTTGTTCTTTATAAGAGATATTTTTTCCAACTGAACTACCTCTGGGCTCAAAACATGAGATAGATCTAGCATATACGTTCATAACATCGAAACATGAAAAAAAATTGTGTACCTGGGATAAACAAGGAGGTAAAGCCACTCTATACGCAACTGATCCAACTTTCTCCAGAATTTCATAAGGTCCAATGAACCTCAGACTCAACGTTCCCTTCTTACCAAAATGCATCACACTTTTCCATGGAGAAACTTTGAGAAAGACATGAACACCTACCTCAAAAGAAAGATCCTTCCTCCAGATATCTGCATAACTTTTCTGTCTATTTTGAGCTATTCTCATGTGCTTCTGAATCAATTGAACTTTCTCTTCCATTACTTCTACCAATTATGGTTTCATCACCTTCCTTTCACCTACTACATCCCAAAAAGATAGAGTTCAACAACTCTTTCCATATAATTCCTAAAATAGAGCCATTTGTATACTGGAATGAATGTTTTTATTATAAGAAAATTCAACCAAAGAAAGATGTTGGTCCCAACATCCCTGGTAATCCACTGAGAAAGCACGTAACATATCATCCAAGGTCTGAATTGTTCGTTCTAACTACCCATCTGATTGAGGGTCAAAAGCTATACTAAAATATAATTCAGTAACCAATGACTTCTATAGGCCTTTCTAAAAATTAGAAGTAAACCTGGGATCACGAAAAGATACAATGGAGAGGGGAACTCAATGCAACCTGACTATCTCTTTAACAAACAACAGAGAAAGTTGATCTAGAGACAAAGTATCTCGAATAGGAAGAAAATTAGCAGATTTGGTCAATTGATCAACTATAACCCAGATTGCATAATTACCTTGAGATGTCTTTGGTAATCTCACAACAAAGTCCATGGATATATTTTCCCATTTCATCTCTGGAATCGGTATAGGCTGAAGTATTCCTTTCGGTAACTGTTATTCTGCTTTAACCTACTGACAATTCAAACACTTCATAGTAAAATCAGCAATATCTCTTTTCATTCCATCCCACCAGTAATACTCCTAAAGATCTCTCTACATCTTAGTACTGCCAGGATGAACTGAAAACGGAGAACTTTGAGCTTCACAAAACAACTCATTCTTAAACTGTGAATCACAGGGCACACATAATCTCTTTCAAATATCAAAACAAAATCATTATTAACATTAAAATCAGGCAACTTACCCTTCTGAACCAACACAACCTTTTTCTGCAACTCACTGTCTTCCTTCTGCGCTTGCTTAATTCTGTCTGATAGGGATTATTTCACTGACACCTGAAACAAAACAGAAGAATTTCCTGCACCAACAAATTCTATTCCAAAGTTCATCAAATTAAAAACTAAAGGATCTTTTTCTAAACGTGACATGGTTAATGATGTATTAATTTTTCGACTCAAAGCATCAACCACTTTATTTTATTTTCCCAGATGATAAAGGATTGTGAAATCATAATCCTTGATTAATTCCAACCATCTCCTCTGTCTCTTGTTCTATTCATTCTGAGTGAATATATACTTAAATATTTTGTGATTAGTATATATTTCACACTTCACTCTATACAAATGAGGCCTCCAAATTTTTAATGCAAAAACAAAAGCAGATAATTCCAAATCATGTGTAGGGTAATTTAACTCATGTGGTTTCAAATGACATGAAGTATAAGCAATTACCTAATCATTATTCATAAGGACACATCCAAGTCCTTTCAACAATGCATCATTGTAGATAACAAACTCACCATTTATGGTTGGCAGTGAAAAAACTGGAGCATTCGCCAATCTCATTTTCAATTCTTGAAAACAATCATCACATTCTTTTGTCCAGATGAACTTAACTCCTTTTTCGAGTTAACTTAGTCATTGGACTAGATAACTGTGAAAATATTTCAACAAACCTCTAGTAATAACCTGCTAAACCAAGAAAAGTAAGGATCATGGTTATATTTGGGGGTCTTGGCCATTCTTCAAAAACTTTTGTTTTTGTAGGATCAACAGTTATGCCAATTTTTTAAACAATGTGACCAAGGAAATAAATTTGTTGTAACCAAAACTCACACTTTCGGAATTTCACAAACAGTTTTTTTTCTTTTAAGGTTTGCAAGACAACCCTTAAATGAATTTCATATTATTTATTACTTTTAGAATAAACCAAAATATCCTCAATGTACACAACCACAAACTTATCCAAGAACTCAAGGAAAATTCTATTCATAAGATCCATGAATATAGCAGGTGCATTTGTTAAACCAAAAGGAATAACTACAAATTAATAATTGCCATATCAAGTACGCAATGCAGTCTTCAGAACATCTTCTTCCTTTACATTCAACTGATGGTACCCCGACCTCAAGTCAATCTTCGTAAAATACTGAACTCCCTGGAGCTGATCAAACAAATCATCGATATGAGGAAAAAGGTACTTATTCTTAACAGTGATGTTATTCAATTCTCTAAAATCAATGCAAAGTCTCATTGAACTATCTTTCTTTTTAACAAAAAAGGCAGGATCACCCCATGGTGATGTTCTAGATTGAATGAAACCTTTAACTAATAACTCCTGCAATTGCTTCTTTAACTCTAATAGTTCGATTTGAGTCATTCGATAAGGGGGTTTTGAAATTGTCTTAGCATCAGGAACTAAGTCAACAGTAAATTAAACTTCTCGATTAGGTATAATACCAGGAAACTCATCTGGAAAAACATCAAGGTACTCATTTACCACTGAAACATCCTTAATCTGAACAGTTCCTTTGTTTTCAACAATATGTGCAAGGTAACATTCATTTCCAACTTTTGCTTGTTTATCAGCTTCCTGATATGTTATCAACAGCAAGGGTTCATTTTTGTATAAAAACTGAAAATCCTTCTGAATAGAAACATCTTTAGCTTTACATTCAATCATAGAATGATAAACATAAATCCAATCCATTCCCAATATAACATCAAACTCTACTAGTGGAAAAACAATAAGGTTTGCAGGTAGATTCTTTCCGTACACAAGGACAGGAAGGTTCTTATAATTTATTTTTGTCTCGACATTTCCTCCAGGTGTTCTTACCATAAGTTCTGTATTCATATCTTGAGATGGAATTCCTAATTTACTAGAAAACATCTCAGAAATGAATGAGTGTGTAGACCCTGAATAAAACAACACATTGGCATAATCTGAACAAACAAACAGTGTACCTGATACTACTTATTTCGATGTCCCAACATCTGCTGAAGTAGTTGCAAAGGATTTCACCACCACTTTATGCTTGTATTATGGTTTATTTTCCTCAGTTGAGTTCTTCGCTGGACACTAATTTTCATAATGACCCAATTTCGTTACACTTAAAACATCTTACCGATGGATTTTCATTGCCTTATTCTTCATCTTCCTTACAGTTACGAGCAATATGACCCAACTAACCACACCGGAAGAACTATCCAGTATTTGATAAACATTCTCCAGGATTCTTTTTACCACACTTCTCACAAGTTGGATATTTAATTTTCTTAACTTCAGTCTTCTATTATAAATTCTTCCCCTTTGCCTGCCAACTGGACCTCTTATTTTTTTGTTTCTCAAAGAACACTTGATCATCGGCAAAATCTATTTCCACCTTCTCTGCACATCGAACAAGTTTTTAATAAATTTTGAAATCACGAGAGGCTAACGCTCTTCGATATCATGGATTCAGTCCTGAGTAAAATCGATTTATCTTACTATCAAGATCTCAGATGAAATTTGGTGCATACCTTTCCATTCGAGTGAACTTTGCTTCATAAGAATCCACTGAGTCATCCTCCTGCCTGAATTCTAGGAATGGTTTTTCCATCCTAAGATGAACCAACTTAGGAAAATACTTCTCAAGAAACATACCTTTGAATTCATCTCAATCGAGAGCATCAATATTATCACTATCCATGGTATTTTTCACCGTCGACCACCAATGATCAGCTTCACCTTCAAAATGGTTAACAACGAGACTAACCTTTTGATGTTCTGAACAACCCATTATATCAAAAATCTTTTCCAGTGCTTTAATCCACCCTTTTACTAGCACAGGGTCAGATGATCCTCTAAATGATGGGGGATGTAGCCTCATTAAATGCTCCACTACTGAAATGTTCCTCTGTGGTTGATCTGGCTGATCTCGTACATGGATACCCCCACCATTTATATCTTCAGTCAAATTATCCATCACTACAACAAACTGTTGAGTTCCGATTCTGACAATCTGAGATTGCTGGTTTGGAAGGTTGTATTCCTCCTGATGTTATCCCAACATAGCTGCCCTGTTTTCTCTGCGGAAAACCATTCTGAACAGAGAAATATCTTAGGCGAAGCTATATGGTAATCTGTAAATGCAATATCATTTCAAAATTACCATAAATTAATTTATGGAAATATATTTAATAATACCCGAACTCCTAAAGTAGTCTAAACCAACCTCTGATACCAACTATAAGGACCCAACCTTAAACCTTACTTAATATTGAATTAAATGAATAATTCACATTGATGATCTTTTCCTGTTTAGAGTTTTATAGAATTATGAAATATCTATTACATCTCAAAATATTTACAAGGAAGACATTTCTACATAGTTTACTTTTTTTTTACAAAACATGAACTCTTGAAAAAAAAGAGTCATGTCTAGTTCCATTTTAAAGATAGTATGACTTTTCCATGATCCCATCCTTGAACCTATTCCACATTATGTCCTGTGAACAACATTTCAAAAACTTTGGATGAGCATAAAAAGCACAGTAAGGGATACACAAAGAAGGAAAATAGTTTGTTTTTCAAAAAAACAAGTAAACCATGAATACTTTAACATAAGTAATACTTTTCAGCTTGAAGTAGTAAATACTCTTCACTGAATAAAAGATCATTACTTTACCTTTTGTAACCAACAGATTACCACAAAACCCATATAAAGAACACATAAAATATAAAGGTAACTTGGGACATAAACATACTTAAATGGAATAACCATACAATCAACTTCCACACATATCACTAAATGAAATAGACATACGGCCGACTTCCATACCCAATGCATTGGAGGTTATAACGTAACCGCACGTCCTGGTATTCACGACACCACCCATCATTTGGTTTATCATGTAACCACCCATCAAATGTCCATGTACCATTATAAAATCATAAAACATATAACAATTATAAAGGAAAGATAACATTTCCACATTTCAATCTCAATATATCACTTAAGTATATTGAAATAACAAATCCATTATCAAAACCATTTTCAATACGAAAATACATAAAAGGGTATATGGTATTTATTTTCTTTTAAAAACATTAAAGCTTGTTAAGGTAGCCAAAGATCAAATAATACTCGCGGCGGTGGAAAGGTCGTTGTCACTGCTTACGTTAAAAGAAACATTCCTTTTTGTCGTTTAGTAAAACACTTCATAGAAAAAGATTCTCTTTGAAAAGTCAAGAGTGCTCATACAGCGTATAAAAGAAATGCGTGTATTAAAACAAAATATGCCTCAGTGAAAGGATATTGATAAAAAGTCCCTTACCTCGTGTCCAACTTGACCCATTCGTTCTTTAATATCCTTTAATTTGGATAACTCCCTTTGGATTGAACGAAATGACTTCTTGAATTGCCTTATGCCTAAGGTAAGGCTTCTAGGAGAAGGAGAGGGATGTAGGGAGCTTAATTGGGAAGTGTTTGGATGAGTCAAAAGGCTTTAGAGTTGTGAGGAAATAGTTAGAAATGGTCTTCTTTTATACGGGGGAGGAGGGGCTCTTTAAGAAAGTGTGAAAAAATTATTTTATTATATATTGATATTCGGTTTCTAATGGTCCAAAAATCAGTAAGTTTGCAGATAAGATGCCTCATATTCTAAATACAACCATCCAATCAAAATTGGACATGTTTTGGATAATATTTTAATCATTATAATCATATTTATATAAATAATTTATTAATGAGGTAAATACTGCATTATTATTGTTTCATAAGAAAATTAATTTATTTGATGTCTTAAAATTATAAAAAAATACCATGATGTATGAAATCATTTTATATTCCTAATTAATATTTATAGTCTAAAAGATAATTTATATAACCCCTTATAAAAATTAATTTACTAAAAGATATTTGGTTTTGTCATTTTTGCCTTTACTTTAAGTTAATTAATCTAAATTGTCATTATCACTCCCAAGTGGCTCAATGGGGTCCCAAAATCAACCCAAATATTTTCATGGTCGTAAATGACTCAACCAATAATTTTTGGACAAGTGTTAAGGTAATTTTGAATTATTATAATATTCTTTTTTCCTTGAATTACCTTATTTACCTTTAACCGTGGTAAATAAAAGTAAAAAGTTACTATTCACCAAAAATTATTTTCATCTTATTGAACCAAATTTTACTTCTTGATAAAAACCATGTATGTCGGATTTTCGAAATTCAATTCATAGAAGTGGTAAAATTTCATTTAAATGAAAAATTATGTTTTTTTAACTACCACTAAGTGGTTTCACTATTCGCCAAAAATTGAAGTTTTTCAGAAAAATACCAAGAATTCAGCCTAATCTATATTAGATATTCTGAATTCAGCAATGATTTATATTTCTCCAAATTAAAAACATAGAAGTGTAATTAATTAATTTTAAAATTAATTCCCGTTATCAAAACAAATAGCGTGTTTTTAAGAAACAATAACTATCAAAAGATTGATACTTGTTTATGTCCAATTTCAAAGTGAAATTAATTCCAATGACCAACATTGGATTAAATGGTAAAAAAAAATATTTTAATTTCACTTTAAAACCAATTAAAAAGATAATCTCAATATATAAATAAATTATATTAAAGGTCACTTTTGAATTAAAATACATTATTTTTCACTATTCATTAAAACTGAACTTTATCGGAAAAATTCCAAAAACATTCACAAAGTAAATTTTGATGTCCTCATTCTAAAGAAGGATTTTATTTATTCATTTAGAATGTATTAAAGTGACCAAAACTAGAATTAAAAAGGGTTCTCCATTAAAAGGTGAGAAATCTTCCTTTTAATGTAAATTATGCTTAAAATTAGATTCATTCACCTTTTAAGACTCTAACATTTTATTGGATAATATAAATACATTTAACAATCTTGTATAATAATATTATAGTTAGTTTTTTACAGTCCTTCCAATATAATGGCTAGGAGTTTACTACCACTTAAAATAATAATATTATATTATTAGTGTGCCACGTATGATTTCAAAAAACCTATTGTTGTGTATCGGGTACGCTATCGAACATAGAAACCCTTTTAAAGTAAAATTAATATTTAATTTACAAATATTAAAAAATATGAAAATATTTTATTTTTCATTTACCTGGGATTCTACAATAAGAATAATTGAGGGGTGGATAATGAAAATAAAACAAAAATAGCTTGTGGAAGGATATTACCTAATCTTTGTGTAGATCCTCTTGGTTTTCACCAAAGGGATTCCTTGGTTGGATTTATAAAAAATGAAGGTTTATAATATTAAGGGAGATAATTTTGAATGAGATTTAGGTAGGTTTTTTCTGAGTGATAGGGCTTTACAAGTGTGAAGAAGTGAGGGGTGAGTGCCCTTTTATAGTGGAGGAGGAGGGACATTCTTGTAAATATAAAAAAGTAAACACAGTTGAGAAGTCACCATTACATCATGTTCCACCAATAATTATAAATTTTCTAATTAATTGGTTAATTGTACACAATATTCCCATCTATTGGATTTTGGAAATGTTTCCAGGTTACTAGGCCCCTTAAATTATCATTTAACTACTATGTAATCTTGTTTTTACCTTAATGAGTATAATTAATGTTAATTACTTTTACTAATATTTTTGGTCAAAAACTAAGATTATATTATTAGAAATTAAAAATTATGTTTATTAAAAATATGGAATCCATTTTTTTAAATTATAATCACATAAGTGGTAGAAATTAATTTAGAATTAACCATACTGATGGGATGAGGTGACAAGTTTTTAAAGTGAAAAGGATTAAAATATTGAATGATTTTTATATCCAATTTCAATGTGAAATTGGTTAAAATAACCTAAAAATATTAATTGATGTAAAATTTTACTAATTAAACATTCAAATTAAATAATAATATAATTTAACTATATAAATAAATTAGACGAAAAACATTTTTCTATTAAATTCAGTGTCTTTCACGATTCATCAAAAAATAAAACATCTCTGAAAAATACCAATAAATCACCCAAAGTAAATTTTGATATTCCAATTTCAAAAATGAATAATACGTTTTTCAAATAAAAATTATAAAACCCTTAGAAATTATATTTAAATTAGTTTCTCTATTAAAGGTTATAAAATTACCTTTTAGAAAAATACATCGTTCAATTTATAAAATTGGATTTATTCTTTTCTATTTTCTAGAAAAAAAATAAGATAAACATTGAATAGTTCCCTTCATATATATATATATATTAGTAAATTAATTTATTAAAAAAATAATTTATTTATTTTGGTAATAGGGGTTTGATTACATAAATATAGTTTTCCAGTAAATGATTTTTCATATTTTCAAAAGGGGTTTTTTTTCATTTCTTGTTAATTTTACACCAAATAATTCTTATTATATAAATTTGTAAATAAAAATTTCCTAATTTAATTCATATTATTCATAAACACCATTCCAACAGCAAGGTTAAAATTATAATAATACTTTAATAATAATATTAATAGTACATTGTAATTGGGTAAAACTAGGTCCTCTGTGTGATACAGGTTTTTGAATGAACATGGAATTGAATAAAACACAATACAAACATGTTGTTTCATGCACTATAAGCTAATATAAATGTTTTTTATAGTGAAATATCAACATGATGTTGCGTAAAAATCAATAATAACATGGTTCTTTCATATATCACAAGCTATATTCAGTGTTGCATGAAATGAAGAATATTTAAAAGGTTAAATTATTTATAAAAAATATATATTTCATAAAATTTCAGGTTGGTACATTCTACCCCTTTAAAATTAGTTTCACACTCCAAATTTATATAGGTAATCAAAAGATTTAATACTTTAATGTTTCATTCATATAAAACCACATCATTCAAATAAATACTAAAACTCACTATAAAAATAAAATGTTAGAAACCTAACAGTTACCCAAAGTAACTCATAACTAGGTTTCCACATAGGTGAACATAATTTGGGAGTGAATATAGACATGGATGGAAAGAAAAAATAATTATAGAGAGTTTTAAATATCACTGATCACTAATAAGTTAATGATCACTGGAAAGTTAAGGGCCTCAAAAACATAAATCTATGATGATTTATAACATCATCAGTTCAATAAAAAAATTTATTATGATAAACCTTTTTCAATACCCTTATCTGAGATTCGAGCACTTATTTTACTGTCTAATAACATAAGGAAATATAATTACTTGATTTTATTCCATTTTATATTCCCAATCTTACCCTTTGGTTGTGTCTTGATTAAGTTCTAGTTCATCACTTACTCCAAAATATTAGAGGAGAAATTTTAATCCATGAAGTACTAAAGGATCATAATATTCATAGGTAGAATGATAAGTCATTCCATCTATCTTTAGTTATCATCAAAGAAAAAAAGTTAGCACACATTATCCAATGAGCATAAATCCTTATATGGCGAGATTATAATTTAATCTCTAAAACCTTATCCAAAGTGTAACATAAACAATTCCATAAATGGTCAACCTTATAACCCTTATAAAATATTCAAATACAAAACATCATAAAAAGTTTCACTAAATCAGCTTAACATGGATCCCCCATAAATCATAAGGTAGCGCTTGGTTGTTACATTCCAAACTTGTGAATAACTTTATCATGTAATATCATGAAACGTGGTAATAACATGAATTAACATGTATCTTTACTAAAAAATTAATTCATTCCTATGAATATATTCCTTCGATTCAAAAAAATTTAAACATCATCCATAATAATAAAGACCAATTTTTCAAAAAAATCCTAAGTCAGTTCAAAGGTTATGAGTACCATGAAATTTACTTATTCATATCCAATATATCTTTATCAAAACATAAATATCTCAAAATAAAAAACATATTAAGGGTTATATTTCCCTTAATAATGTGATTTCAATGAATATAACCTTTTCATTAAATCAATTTTTTACTCTATCAGAACTGTCAAACATATTCTTGTAAATTCATAGCAAAAAACATAAATTGAAAAATCCTTATATAATTCACCATTCATAATTCTTGATCCCAAATACATAAATACTTCAATTATTCGACTTCATACTTAATCTATAACAAGGATACCACATTATATTATTTAATACCTATTTGCATACACATTTCACCTATAGTATCATCATTATCATCAGTAATATAACCATTACTTGTACCACATTGTTGATTCTCTTTGGGAGATTTCCACTTAGGTCATAGATTTTCATAATAACCATTCATTCCACATTTAAATAATTCAATCATTTATGATATCTTATGGATACAATTATTCTAATTAATTTCATCAACTAAGATTTTCATTTTCCCTTTTCAGTTACATGCTTTGTGTCCTTCTTTTCTACAGTCAAAAAATCTTCTGGTTCCTCTAAGACATTCACTTGGGCGATTCTTTCCACATTCTCACCACAAAAGAAACTAAATATTCTTTCCCTGGTGGTATCCATTAATGATCTCTCAACAAACTCTTTTATTATATTATTTGGTGAGTTAGAGAGTTGATTAAGGTGCACATTGTTAATCATGTTCCATGAAAACAGATTAGGAATGATCATAATATCCTTCACTCCAGTGATCATTTCATTTGAGTGCTCATAAAAAAATCACCCATCACATTCAACGTTATCCCAATTACTGCTAGTTACCTCCATTGACTAAAAATAGTAAGCATAGTGTGAGAAAAACATCATATTAAAAAATCACATAATCATGAAAAATCACTTATAGGATGTCTAAATTATGATAGCTTCTTTTTTAATATATTACACCATATAACTGTCCTTAAATACATCCCTGGAAGTATCCTTAGATATATCACAAGGAATATCAATAATGTTTTCTCAACCTTGTTTCCAAAGGATGAAAACACATTTCCTTTGATACCAACTATAGTGACCCAGTCTTATCATACATGGATATTAAATCATTTTAGATTAACATTCAACATATTACAAAAGTGTAAGCCCAATGATTATAATATTTTAGTGTATTTGGAAACTTTGAAGAATAATATTCTACTTTGGGGAAAGATATTCAAAATATCTCTTAAATATCTTCCCCATTAGTACTCATAATTAAAACCTTTCTTCATAACCTGGGGAAAGGAAACATAAAAAATGGGTGAGATCAGATTCCCATTAAGGGTAAACAAGATATATTTTTAAGAATAATCATGAGCATAATGGTAGATAACATGATCATTACATTAAAAAATCATACCCTTCATATCAAATATCATATGAATGAGTCATGGAATAAAGACTTAATGTTCATAAGACATTAATCATAAGGTAAACAATAGCATAATTCATGAATTCATAACAACGGAATAAGACATATAATTTTTTGATGACACATAATCATATAAAAATGATTACTATAGTCATAAAAGGACTAATTCTAAGACCATCATAGTGGAATGGGTTCACTCCCCAAACTATCATGGTAGTCCGGGTTCACTCCAATTACTATCTTTGTGGACCACGTTTACTCCCAATACCATCTTAGCAGACAAATTCATTTACTCAACGGATTTCACTCCTCGTTCTAGCCATTTATATCTTATGATGTATAAATCTTTGCAAAATTCATTAGTGGGAGATATAGGTCCCACCCATCTCATAATGAAATCATACATACATGTTCCAAAAGATCATTAACAATAATATCATAACCTATTAAATGAAACGGGTGTCATAAACATGCCATCATATCATAACCTATGGAAAATTGGCAGGTTTCATAATCATTTCTTCAAAACATAACTTGTGAAAAGAATTGGGTTTCATAATCATATAACCCATGAAAGGGAAACTGGTTTTATAAACATCATTCCATCAAAACATAAACCATCCAAATAAATAATATGAATGCAACCCTTGGATCATACCCCGAGTAATAAATGAGTAAAACTAAATGATTTAATCTTATATGGAACATAATTTTTTATAAACCTTTTAAAATCTTTTCTTGAGTAAAATATTCTTTATTATTTGAAAGATACGTTCTTAAAAAAAACATATTTCAAACCATTTTATTTGAAAATAACATTGAAAAAATATAAATGAATCTAGAAAACATTTTGAAAACCTTTTCCCTTTAAATCTTATATAAGAATATTTAATACATTTTGAAAACTTTTTCATTGAAAATATATAAAGGAAGCTTGAAATCATTTTCAAAACCTTTTTTCTTCAAAATTTATCAAAGAAGTTTGAAATAAATTAAAATCCTTTTTCCTTGAACAATCATTAAAGAATATTAAAAATATATTGAAAACCAATTTCTTTGAAAACTATAATGGAATCATGAAAACATTATGAATATTTTTTGGAATACATATAATCTAATCTTGAAAACATTTGAAAACTTTTTTCCATAAAAATTTATAAATGAATCGTGAAAAACATTGAAAACATTTTTCCTTAATAACTTATAAAGTAATCTTGAAAACATTTTGAAACACTTGTTAAACATAATTTTGTTTAAAAAATATTTTTCTTTCAAAACTGATTTTAAAAAATTTAAAAGAATATTATAAAATCATTTAAAACTCTTCTTGAGCATAAAACGTTTTTGAAAAAAAAAATTTTATGAAAACCACGTTTAAAATAATGAATGATCAGAATACTAGGAAAAATAGTTTTGTTTAAAAAAAATTAATCTTGAAAACATTGAAAGTAAGATTCAAATAAATGATGGCCATGAAGGTGAATAAATTTATACATGTCGAACATGCCTTTTTCACTGTCAAATTTTAGAAAAGTTCCTTGATCGAAATATTATAAGAAGACTATCCTTTTAAAAACCCCTTTGGTTCGGAAGGATAAAACTTGGGTAAGAATTTCTTTTAAATATCATAGAATAATATTATAAAATTTTTTGAATTAGTTTTATAAAACATGGTTTGGAAATACACCATATTTTTGACTTAAGAGGAAGAAACATTCAGATTTACTAAAAAAACATTTTTAATTATCGTATGTACCAAAAAGTGAAAAAAATTGTACCATTACATGAATATATAATGAATAAAGAATGGATAATTAACTTCCTGCTATTTATTATGATACGGATCATAATATTTCATTAATGTAAGAATAATAAAAAACAATCTTGATAAATGATGAGATTGTAGAAATAAACAATTACCTGTTTGGTAACATTGAATCATAATCCCCATGAAATAATAAAATTATATGATTATTAAAATATCATTAAAATAAGGATATTCAGAATATAACAAGTAAAAGGGAATTGTATACACCTCTTATAATAATATAGGTGCATGACATGACATCTGTCTCAAAGAAAGAAAATTTAGACAAAATTACAATACTGATTTGGTAACATTTGAACCAATCTCCCCATGAAAGAGAGATCATAAAATATATATGAAGATAAATATAAACATTAGTATAATAATAATATAATATATTCATGGTTATTTTATACACCACACAAAATAAATTAATAGTGAATAAAGAATAAATCATGAAGAAAAAAAAGTGAGATGGGAAAACCCTTACCTTATGTCATGACTTTGTTAGTACACATTCAAAATTGTTGTGTAATAAATATATGTTTATTATAAATATAAAAAATAAATATATTATTATATATCATATTATATATTATTTTATTATGACCTTATATTACCCGTTTATTAGCAATTCCATGTTTATGTTATGTTTTGGGTAATATTCGCTTTGTTTTTCGTACATTATTTGATTTTCATTCTTGGAACTCTTAATTATATCATGATTTCATTATTTTAAGAATGTAAAACATGGTATAAATATCATATATATTTATTATATATTTATTTATGATAATATATAAAATATATAAATAAGAAATTAAATACATCTCTCATGGGGACGATAGGTTATACATACGCATGAACGTTGTTTCCAATTTCATGACATATTTTTTAAATGAAGAAAAGTAAAGGAAATATATGTGTGTGTGTGTCTATATAATATTATAATATAATTATCATTTCATTAATATAATATATATTTTCCAAACAAATCTTTAATACATTCCATGCAAAGTGTGAACAAATCACATCGCTTTGAAGAAGTGGTAGTCCACGCATCCACAAACGAAGTTATCATATTTATAAAAATTGGAAATCATATATTTATGTTTTATATAATAATTAAATAAGAATAAATAAATCATAAATATCATATATATCATATAAAAATAGTATTTCCATCCTAATTATCACCCATGACAGGTGGTAAAGGAATAATGAATGACGTCATTTTACGAGGTAGTACTCCTCCATACACACAAAAAGTAAGTTCATTACCCACTTGATAGAAGTGTGTGTATGTGTAGGTATAACCCTTATAGTAACAACATATCAGTATATTTATGATGCTTATTTTATCATATAATTTTTTAATAAAATAAATTTATGGGGTGGAGAATAAAAAAAATAAAACTAATGTTCTTGAGGAAGGATGTTACCTCTTCTTTGGGTAACTCCTATAGTTTGCACCAAAGGGATTCCTTGGTCAGTTTTATTCCCAAATAGAGGCTTATAATATAAATTTATGGAATATTGGATGAGATTTTGGATGGTTTTGGATGAGACAATGTTTTTGGGAGGTGTGAATTAGTCAGGGGGTGAGTACCCCTTTATAGTGGAGGAGGAGTGACATTATTGTAAACATAGAAAGGTAAACACTAATGAGAGGTATACATTACATAATGTTCCCCTAATAATTGTCAATTTTTTGAGAAAAAAGGGTACTTTATAGAAATATTTTCATCCAATTTCTTTTGGACATGTTTCTAGGTTATTTGAACCCTTAAATTATCATTTAACCACAATGTAATCTTCTTTTTACATTAATCGTTGTAATTAATTTAAATTACTTTCAAAAATATTTTTTGGCAAAAAATTTGTTGAACATATTAGAAATTATAAATTAGGATTATTACAAATATTTAAACCATTTTTACAGATTATTATTACATAATTGGTAGAAATTATTTTAAAATTAATCCCAGGGATGGGATGAGATGACATATTTTTAATTTGAAAAGGTTGAAAATATTGAAAACATTTTATATCCAATTTCATTGGAAAATTAGTTCCAATGAAATAAAATATATTAATTGAAGTAAAATTTAACAAATTATACATTTAAAACAAATTTAAAGTCAATTTTACAATATAAATAAATTAGAGGAAAAAGCAGTTTTCAATTAAAATATAGTGTTTTACACAAGTCATAAAAAATGAAACTTCTCTATGAAATACCACAAATCACCGAAAGTAAATTTAGTTATAGTGCTTTAAAAAAAATTAGTTCATTTTTTAAATAAAATTATATAATTATCAAAAATTATATTTAAAATGGGTTCACCATTAAAATGAGGTAAAATTAACTTTTTGAAAAATATATATTTTCCTCATAAAATTGGGTTTATTCTTGTCTCTTGAGTAGAAAAAAATAAGATGAAAGTTAAATAGTTTTCTAAATATAATATAATATATATATATATATATATATATATATTTCTTTAATATCATTTATCAAAAGTGTTTTAATTAATTTATTAATGTAATATTTGTATGATTTCATAAATACAATTTTCTAGCAAATGATTTCCTATATTTTCAAAAAGGGTTTTTTTTCATTTAGAGTTAATTGTTCACTAAAAAATTCTTATTATATAAATGTGTAAACCATTTTTTCATAATTTAATTAATCTTATTCATAATGACCATTTCAATTTTTAGGGGACAATTATAATAATATTATAATAATATTATTAATATTACATCGTAGTTTGGTAAAACTAGGTCCTGCGTGTCAGGACAGTTTTCAAAGGAACTCTGCATTATATATAACACTAGCCAAAAATAGTGTTATGTGTACCACAAGCTAATCTTAGAGTTGCATGTAGTGATTTCTCAACTTGGTGTTGCGTATAAATAAAGAATAACTTCGTGCTTTCCTATAAAAAAATTTATATTATGTGTTGTGTGAAATGAAGAATATTAAAAAGATTAAATTAATTTGAAAAAAAATTAAACAATCTCAGGTTGTTACACAACTAGTTTTGTATCACATTGATTTATTAGTCTATGATTAGGAGGATAGTGACTGGTGATTACAAAAAAAAACATAATTAATAAATAATGATCTAATTTTGATTCTTGATAATTTCCATACCTGATTAGGTATTGTATAAGTAATACAAAGGGGAATCATTGATGATTTCACACATTTGAAGGAGAATATTCTAAAATAATGAATTTTTTAAGCAATAATTCCATCAAAATTAAACACAATCAATGGTGAAAAGAGGAAAAAATGTGAAAACATTCATTTAATCAATTAATGATGATTAGAGATTTATTTTGAAAAGACTATGATAACATTACAAAAGAGAAGCTAAACCTGAACCCCGACCACTTGTATCTAATCATTATTTTCAAAGTCCTAGTTTATTTTATTTCTTTTCCTAGTAATCTTGTTAAACTATTTTCTCTTTCACTCATGATGACTAGATTATAAAACTACTCCTTTGAGACAACATAGCTTTACACCAACTCTATATCCCCTAGGGAAAATAAAAAGCATTTATTTAACCCCACAAGCGGTGTGCGTAAAATCATGGAACTAATATCAGGGAGTAAGTTATAATATAACATAAATCTTTCATGACTAGGGCATATAAAGAATAATTATTATATTTTGATCCAGAGATAGATAGGACCTTGCTAACTAGAATTAGGAACCTTAATAACATAGAATAAATAAATCTTGAGGAATTAAGTGAAACCTCTTGTGTTCACTCTATGCCACCAAACATGGAAATAAACCCTCAATAAACTTGAAGGGGCCTTTGTACCCCACAATTTTCCAACCAACAAAACCATTTTTCTATTCCTTCTCAACAAAATGACTTTGAATTATGTGTTAATATGTTTTAAGTGATACATGAATTCCTTGGAATTGTAGTGGAATATCCCAACCAGTTGAATTTAGCATGGTATATTCAACCTTCAATCTAAGAGGATCAGATTAGGATCTTGTCAAGTGGGGATATTTCTCCTTTTCACATGAGGGAGTCACCAAAGAGTGGTTTTATAGACCACAACCAGGACAAATCCCTGATTGGTATAACCTTCAAAAATGTTTCATTCAAACATTCTTCCCAACATCTTGAATCACGTCAATAAAGATGGGTATTTACAACATCTGATAAGCAACTAAAGAAGCCTTTATGAGTATTGTGGAATAATTTAGAATCTTTTTTTAGGATTCCATTATCAAGAGTTTTAAGAGAACAAATTTCTATTTTTATTATACCAAGGTCTACGAGATAAAGAGAGGATACTTTGGGATGTGTAATTATTATGATATTTTATTAAAAAATAGCCATGGAATCTATGAACTTGATTGAGAAAATAGAACCTGATTTCCAACAGTTTGGAATAAGAGGTATGAGAACAAGAGGTATTCATGAGGTAATAACTTCTAACATGTCACCTTTAATTTAAATCAAGATTAAAAAATTAAAAATTCAATTGAGATATATTATTGTTAAAAAAGTCGGTGAACAACTATCCCCACCTCAATTCTATGGTTTGTGTTCATTACCCCACTAAATTATTGACCAGTGTGTTAATATACAAGGTATAAATAGTTATTAAGAAACATTATAGGAAAGTAAATTTCAATAAAATAAAACATGGAGATAAATTTTACAAGACTTACTCAGATGTGGAAGTCAATAAAATTATTCTATACCCCCTTTTCCAACCATACCAAAATCCTCCCCTTATCCAATAGTAATTTTAGAACCCACCTTCTTTCCAACAATTGTAAAAGGATCCGCACCAAAATCAAGATTATAAACCAATACCTTTTCAATAAAAGGTATATGGGTATCCCTTGACTAGTACACCATCAAACTAATGATAATAAGAAGCATATATTTAATTGATGAAAAACATAGTGAAGGATTTGTTGAGAATGTTTGGAAGTCTCATAGAATTTTTTTCCAAATGTCCAGGAAAAATTCCAACTCAAAAAATCTCAAACTCAAAGGAGATTGTGATCATTATCATCACCATGTGTGGAAAGTAGATTCATCTATATAAACACAAGTATGTTTAATATGAACCATAATAAAGAATTTCTGAGCATTCTAGATAGACTCTTCAAGAAAAACCCACTCATCTAAAGGAAGAAGAAAAGAAAGAAGTGAAAATGAGGATGATATTTAGAAAATAAAATACATAAAACACCCATGAAAATGAAAAAAGGGAGAAAAATATTTTCCCTTTCCAATCACATCTAGTTTTATTGATTCAAATAAGATTGAAGAATAGAAACTTCGAAGAGAGATACATGAAACCATTGAAAAGTTTCAAATTAACATCCCTATATTGGGATCCATCTAGAAAATTCAAAAGAACACAAAATTTCTCAAGGATGATTTCATCAAAATGACTAATCTTTATGAGAATTGGAGAATAAGACTAGGAAGGATTATCTCGTCTAAGATCACACCACTATTTCCCAAAAAGCATTAAGATTTAGAGACCTTTTTTATTCCCTCCACTATTAGTTCATTGATTTTTTATAAGGAATTATTTGATTTTGGTGATTTTATAAATGTGGTGTCTCCATCTATATTTATATCATTGAAAATAGGATAATTATATCCCATATGAGTGGTTGAATAATTAAGGAATATGTCCACTATTTTTCCAATGAGAGTCTTAAGAGATGTGCTAGTTAAAGTGGAAGGATTGACTATTCCAGTGGAATTATATGTGCTTAACATGGAGGAAGAAAAAGCATTGGTCCGTTCACCCATGATTTTAGGAGGAACATTCCTAAATATCACCAGGACGATCATCAATTTTTATGAAGGAACCCATTCCATGAATCTTGGAGATAGAAAATATAACTTCAATATTCTTGACTTCAAGAAGAAACCATCAATAAATTATTCCATATATTCAATATCCCATGATTAAGTTACTGATCCCATTGAAGAATCAGGTATAATACATGAATTATTAACCTTGAGAGATCAATTTTCTATTGAAAACACTAAATAATGGTTGTGTTTCCAAAAATCTATAAATTCCGATTTCATGTTAAAATAAGTGATAACATCTAATTTAATTGATAGTTAAATAGAAATTCCTGATGAAAATGAAACCTCAGATGATGAGTTGATGGAGACTTCAATAAACCAAATAAAATATATTAAGAAAAAAACATGTTTTCTAAGAAGGGTGAAATATATGTTGATGAGATCCAAAATTATATCTTAAACAAGAAGAACATGAAAAGATTATCAAAGTTATCAGAAAATAATTGGTTGTAAAGGAAGGAGAACTGTCTAAAATATGAACAATGTGTCTCGTAGTACAACATGAGTTGAATAGGGATAGAGAAAACATGACTAAATATGTTTAGGTAAGAGGATAATATTTTCCGACCACTGATAAGAAAAATTTGTGTGAGAAAGATAAATTTGTAGTAAATCCATTTCAAAATAGTAATATATTGTTTAAAAGTGAAAATGTGAAAACTAAAACTAAGGATATTGTGGGCGATGAAAATAAGGAGAAATATTCAACAACAAGGGAAGGGGTAATATGATATGGAAGCAAAAAATCCATAAGTAAAGTGAGTTTTATTTTGTAACAAGACACCAACAACATAAATATAGAATGACCAAAATCAAATCAAGAAGAAAAAAATTAATAGTTTTTTTGTGTCATCCATGGACAAGAATCCTACTCTTTTTTGTTAAAAATTTATTTACTAGGAAAGTAGAAATAAGTGATGGATAGTTTTAGTGAGCATCTAAGGATGAAATCTAATAGAAAAAACATGTAACCAGAACCACAGTATAGTTAAATACCCAAAAAAATCAAATTCTAGATGAATCTTGTGAGAGATATTGTTTGGTAGGTTATAAAGCTAAAGTATGCATGGCATGGATAGAAAAAGAGGTTCCAAATTATTTGAAAGAAAATATGATTCAAAAGAAACCCAATGCTAAGTCATGTAAATATTATAAGATAAATGAAAAAGTCAAAATAGAGTGTCTAGTTTTTTTGCCAAATCAATTTGAATTAGATAATCAATTGGAGGAATATGAAACAATTACCAAATCCAAAGGAAACCAAGTTGTTTAAAAAAAGGAAATACATTTACTGTTAATGGGAAAATGCTGAAATAGTTTCATGGGAATATACATCAAAAACCTTTAGAGGAACGTAAACTTCTTCAAATTATCTACTCATTAAATTTCATGAGGTTAAGATGTGGCAACAACATTAAACATTGGTGATGGGGGAGGTAACCTGAGTTTTGATGATTTATTAGGATTTTTGGAGTTTAGTATATAATCACTTCTCTCTTCTACACCTTTAATCTTTAATGAAATGGTTTTTACACTCATATGAGTTTTTTTCAATAGGACCATCATGGGATGAAGTCTGTATATAGACCCAAGAAAGAATGTACGTGAAAAATAGCATCATGTGGAAAGGGGAGTTCATTCATACATTCTATATCATTTAACTGCTTTAATTTTTGTGTAAAATATGTTTTAAACCATTAAATTCTAGCAGGAGTTTTAAACTAGAAATCACATGCCTCACTTAAAACTTTTTCTTAATTTGAATAAACTATGAGACATGAGTTTCTTAGGAATCCAGTGAATCCATGTTTGGGATTTCAATGATAATGAGATTGAATGATTAATATGGAGAGTTGAATTATTAAAGTGAAGTGTGAATGCTAATTTTATAAATCATGTTTTGAGGGAATTGGTTGATTTATGTAAAATAAATTTCCCTGTTATTTTTCCTATTTGGAATTTCTAAAATTCACAAAACACCAAAATACGTGTTTAAGGGATATTTTTATCATTTAGTGGGGGTTTAAAACGCTGTTAAATTGTTCTGCGATGGTTTGGGAAAACTGCAACTAAATCGTGCATCAATATTTATTTAGTGGCGGTTTTTTGAAACCATCATAGAACGATAAAGCGATGGTTTTTTGAAAATTGGGGGAATCATTTATTCGCAGTTTAAACGGGTGATAAATCATTTCAAGGAAGTTTTTTGAAAAAAATTGTTTTTTTAAATCTTCGTAATTAATTTTCAATGTTATTTTAATATTTTAACTTTTTATTATTTAAATATTTTATAATTATAGTAATTAATTTATTATTATATTCAAATTTCATTATTCTTTGAATTTATTAATTATTATTTTTTTCTTATTGTTATTTTATTATTATTTTAATATTATTATTTTATTTTTCCTATAATAATATTATTTTTATTTTTATTGTTAATTTTTTAATTCTTGTAATTAAATTATTTTTTATTTTTTATATATTACTATGCATGTGCACATGTCATATATAAAAATTTTGTGTTGGGTGAGCTATAAACCCATTACTTCATGCTTATTCTCTCAAAACTATACCACTCCAACATGAACATCTTGCGGTGAATAAATAGAATTTAATATACATATATATATATATATTGATGTATAAACAATAAAAAATAAAAAATAAATAGATAAATAAATAAGTAATAAACCAATAAATAAGAAATAAATAATGAAATAATAATTAAAAATAAGTAAATAATAAATAAGACTTTATTAATAAATTAATAATAAAATAATATTAAATTATTTGATAAATAAATTAAATAAATTAATAATTAATGTATAAACGAAAAGAAAATAATAAATAAATAAATAAATAAATAAAAAATAAATAAATCATAAACAAATAATTAATAGATAAATAATAAAATAATAAAATAATAATGAAAAATAAAAAAAAATTATTGATAAATATTAAATAATAATGAAATAAATAATGGATAAAATAAATAAATAAATAAATAAAATAAATAATAACTAATAAATGATAAATACTAAATAACAATTAATTAATAAATAATTAAAAAATTATTAAAAAATAATTAACAAATAATTAATAAATAATTGATATTTAATAAATAAATAAATAATAAATAATGAATAAATAAGTGATAAATGATAAATAATAAATCAATATATAATAATACAATAATAAATGAATAATAAATAAATGAATAATAAATTAATTAAATAATTAATAATAAATAATGAATAAATAATAAATAAATAATTTGTAATTTATAATTTATAAATAAATAATAATTAAATAAATAATAGGTATTGAATAAATAAGTAATTAATTGATTGATTAATAATAAATAAATTAATAATTTATAAATATAAAGAAAATAATGAATAAATAAAAAAATAAATATTAAATCGTTATTTAATAGTAATTTAATTACAGAATTAAATCAAAAAAATAAATAAATAAATTTTAATTTATAAATAATTTAGAAAATAATTTATAAATAAATAATATATAAATAGTAAATTAATAATAAATAATAAATAATAAATAATAAATAATAATAAATTAATAATGGATTATTAATAAATAATAAATAATAAATAAATACTTATTAAAGAGTAATTTAATACTAAAAATAAATAAATCAATAATAAATCAATAATATATAAATATTAAAATAATAAATTAGTGATAATAAAATTAAATGAATAAAAAAATAATAAATAGTTAATAATAAAATAATAAAATAATAAAATAATAAAATAATAAATGGATATAAATTTCTATAAATATATATACATGTAAAAAAATTTACATAAATATATATAAACACACTCAGATATATTAATGTACATGAATATATATATATATATGTATGTATATAAACATATTTAAATATAAACATCTATATATATATATATATATATTTTTATATATGTGTGGGCAGTGTGAGCAGTGTGTGTGTGTGTGTTTGATGTAAATATTCCCCCAAGCACCTTATATAATATAATGATAATGGTATACGTATATAAAAATACATTTATATATGATGTATACACAGAATATTATTGACACATAAGTACATATTTATTTTTCTCAAATACAGACACAAATATTTTCAAATATTTGTATTTATTTACATGTATTAGAATATACACATAATTATAGATCTTTTTATTGACACACACATGTTTATATATAAACATTACTTATATAGGTATATATACATAAATTAATGCATTATTATATGGTAAATAAAATCTATAATTTTTTATTTTAAATGAAATAAATAAAAAATATTTATTTTAATATGGTTTATATGATTACAAATACATTTATATTTAAATATGTATTTATAAAAGTGATTTATTATATGTAAATATAAGAAAATATACATATATTTAATTATAAATAAAAATACATTGTGAACCATAATAAAAATTTCTGAGAAGAAATTTAGTCCCCATCGAAAAAAGATAATAAGACCACCTTAAATGAGGTTGAATTTCCATTAAATGTAAAAATATATGAATAACCAAGATTAAAAATCAGTTTTGGTGGCCTTATGAGATTTTTGTGGCATTGAAAAATGTGAGTAGGGTTTCCCTAATCAATAGGGCATCAATATCATCGCAGGCTTTGACTTGATATGTGGTATAGCCCAAACAAACACCCTAATCAAAAGTTATGATCATTGGAAATTCAGGTTTGATTTCCAATTTTTCATCAAACAATAATAAATTATGTTCTTTTATTTATATCAAAATTTAAATATAATGTGCTTTTAGTTCATTTCATAAACATCGATTTAACTGGTTGTTGAGCTAAAATAGACTCATGGATCAAAAGATCTGATCATTTCATATTGAAGTCTAGTTTTTAACATATTGAACATTTGTTTTAAATTTCAAATTATTATTAACTAATAAAAATAGATATTTATTAATTAACACTGTATAATTAATTAAAATTTAAAATAATAAACTATATATGTAGTAAATAATAAATAATTAATCATTATTATTTTTAATTTTAATTTTTCCCTCTCATTTAGCGATGGGTTTTTAAAAACTGCTATGAAAAAATAGATTTTTTTTGGAAAAATAATAAAAACCTTTAAAAACCTTTAGCGGAGTTTTTTTAAAACTCCCTCTAATTTTTATAGGAAACATTTTATGGCGGTTTTCAAAACCAACGTGAAAAAATCATCGCTAAATTAGTTTTTTCAGTAGTGTCAGGTGATTTGATTGGTTATTATTATTACATGAGATGGGTGATTGTATAAATTTATATTATTCATTACCTTAGAGTATTTATATACCTAATAATTTCTATATTATCATGGGTATATTTCTTGAGGGATCCTGGGGTATATCACCTACCAGAAATTGCATTGCAACATCTGAAAGCTATCACTATGCGAGGTCACATTTAATATGATTGGGGAATTTTTATTAAAAAGACCTTATCCTGGTGTGTAACACCCTGACCATCCATGGTACGCTTCTCTTTGAATAATACAGTAGCGTGTGTTGTACGCATCTTCGAGTTCTAACACACACCACGACCAATCAAAGTAGCCGTTATGAATAGTAATACCAACTTTTTAAAATTTTAGAAATTCTATCTCTCAAAATGGACTTCATTTTTGGATTCGGAGTATCAAATTTATCCTAAGGTGAAATTTTTGTACTTTTCGGATAACTTTAATAATTTGATGAATTGTGAAAATTAGTAAATTTTAATTAAAAACATAATTTTTTAATTAAAATAATTAATAGTGATAAATTATAAATTTGAGTGTTTTTAAATTATAATTAGAATATATTTTTACCATTTCATCCAATGGTGTTCATTAGAATTATTTTCACTTTGAAATTGCACATAAACAATTGTCAATCTTTTGATATATATTGTTTCTTAAAAACACGCTATTTGTTGTGACAGTGGGAATTAATTATAAAATTAATTAATGAAACTTATATGTTTTTAATTTTTTAAAATAGACATCATTTTTGAATTCTGAATATCAATTATAGCTTAGGGTGAAATTTTGGCATTGTTCTGAAAAACATCAATTTTTGATGAATAGTGAAACTACTATGTGGTAGTTAAAAAACTGAATTTTTCATAAAACATAATTTTACCGCATCTGTGATTGTAATTTCAAAAATATTAAAGACACAGATAATATCAAGGAGTAAAATGTGGTTCAATGAGATGAAATTTTTTTTTGGTGAATAGTAACTTTTTACTTTTATTTACCATGGTTAAAAGTAAATAGTGTAATTAAGGGTAAAAATGATATTAATATTACCCTAACAAATGTCCTAATTCTATTAGACAATTTATCTCGACCAAAAACAACCTTAGGAATAAAATATTATCATTTTGGTCTACTTGGATTAGATTAGGACATTTATTATTATTTAATTAAAAGAAGAGTTAAAAGTGTTAAAATCAATGTTTATTTACTAAAACATTTTTAATATAGGGATATACATAAGATAAATTCAATTGTAAATATTCATTATAATTATAAAATTATTTCATACATAATAATAGTTTATTTATAATTTTTAGACATTAAATAATTTAAAATATTTATGACACAATGATGATGCAGTAAATACCATAATAGTGAAAAAATAAAAATAATTGATATTATAAATACCCAAATAACTATAATTTGAGACATTTTATAAATTAAACGGATTGTCTAGGTTACTATGACATGTTGGGATTGATGTAATTAACTTTTTCCTAAGTAATCATTCTGTTATGATTTTTTGAAAAATCAATTATTGAACAGTGTCAAAATTGACATAAAAGGGTTTTTCAAACAAATATTATATTATTTATTGATATTAAATTCGTAAAAATCTACGGTTCGTCCAAGAGACTTATATCATGATATGTGTATCATTAATGGACCACTTGGGGGTCTCTTGTATGTATATAGTATGTTTATTAACCATATAATAAAAAAAATGCAAAGAGACATTGTAAAAGTGAAACTATTTAACTAAGAGTTAATACATAAAGATAAGTTTAATATAATGACGAAAACCTATCAAAATTATATTGGTTGAGTGGTTTTAGACCCATCCCCACCTTAACCTTTAAATAATCCACTTTTGTGCCATTAGAAACTGAATATGAATTTATTATAAAATAATATTTCTAGCTTTTCCAAAGGTGCCCCTCACCCCTCTTATAAAAGGGCACTCTCCCTTATCATTAACTCACACCTTCAAAGCCTTTTGGTTCGGACAACCTCTGCCCAAATACTCTCTAAACTTCCCTCACTTCATCCTAGAGGCCTTCCTTTAGTCAGAAATCCAACTTAAGAATCCATTTTGATCAAATCAAAAGGAAGAACCCGAAGAAGAGGTAATGATTTCACCACCCTTTTTCAAGTTCCTTTCTTCTTCCACTTCTTCTTTCTTTGTTATTACCATTCTAAAATAATGAATCCAATATCTATTATATAATGTAATATTATTATAAATATGGTACATCCATATTCAATATTCTATCCATCCTTTGAATGACATGTCTCCATACGTGTGTACGTATGGCTTACCGTCTCCACGTCGTGGTGTAATTGTTATTCAATATATTATTATTTGGATGGGTATAATAATTATTTGTAATTCATGTAAATAATAAATATAACATGATAATTATTCTGTATATATGATATACCATCCAATTATATATTATTTTAATATCAAAAGAATGATATTTTCGCTCGTGCGTACGTACGGATTACCGTCTCCACGACCCGATGAGATTCATTTCCAAGTTCACCATTCATAGACGATTATAAAAATATTTATTACTAATATGTTTGTAATATATGACATAATAATGCTACTTTATATATATATATATAAGGATTTATGTACTTACATATATCTTATTCATTTACTTCTGTTCAATACTATATGAAAACAGAAAAAATGTTTATGTGTACGTACGGACTACCGTCTCCATAAATGGTGTTTTCCATTTCATATATATGTCTATTATACATATTTATATTATAAATATATATGATATTTTTATCATGTTTTATATTCTGGAAGTATTTAAATCATGATCTAAGTGATACAACTAATAGTGACAAGTTAAAACACGTATGATAAAGAAAGTGATTATTACCCAAAATGTTAACTTAACACGGGAATTATTATTAAATGGGTAATATAAAGTCATAAATGAATCAGGTATGATATCATAATTATTAATATGGTTCTGGTATAATTTAATAACATACTATGATCTTCGTACAGGAGCATAAACGTACCCTCGACTAAAGGAAAGTGCAAGGTAAGGGGTTTTCATCTCACTCCTTATTCCCGTGAGATTCATGCCATATTTCCACTATTACCTTTTGTGTGGTGTATGTACTGCCAATAATTGTATTATTTGTGTAATACACTTTAATTTATGTGTATTTACATATTTATTGTATCTTACCTCTTTCATGGGTTGTATGTTTCGTAAGTTACCAAATTGTTAAGGGTTAATTCCTCAATCTCATCATTATCCGAGATTGTTTATGTGTAAGTATTAACTGGGAAATTTTTATCATCCATGTCCATTTTTCATAAAAATGATTTCAAAATTAATATTTTAAGGATTTTCAAAGTTACTCTTTATCATGATCAAAATTTCAAATGTTTTAAAGATTTATCTTTCTAAATCTTTTCAATTAATGTCCATGTTTTCAAAATGATTTTAAGGATTTATTTATATGGACATGAATGTTTTGAAATGATAATTATTTTCAAAAGTTTCAAAGTGGTATGGGACACTTTGATTCAAAAATATCTTTTAAAATTACTTCCTTTATAAATGTGTGACATTTAAGTGATTTTACAAAAAAGATATTTCTCTCAAAAATCGTTACTCATCATTTGATGGATTTTAAGCTCATTTGAAGTTGATTTATTATACAAAACTTCTATTGAAGGTTTTGTGATATGTTTGACTGTGGATGTGTTATTTTTATACCATTCATGGTTTATGGAGAAAGTATTGACATCTCGTATGCTAGTTTTAATAAGAATGTTTATGTTATGTTTAAACCTTTTCATATGGGAATGCATTGGACATAATATGTGACGGGTGGAGCCCGCTATAGCTCCTCGATGCAACAGTAGGTCTCATGAGACAAACTAGTGTCTTTGCACAAGGCCTTTACAAAATATTATTTTTATTCTTGGCACGAGGCCTTGGCTATGTGGTTATGATAGTCTGGCATTATGCATTTCATCATTATGAATGTGGTTAGTGATATTGCATGTGAATATTCGATTAGTAGAATATCCATGTGAATAAGTAAATGGAATTATTTCATTTTATTTCTGCCATATTATGCTGATGTTATAGTTTAAAAGGCTTTTGTTTTAGTTTTATACATTTCCTTAAATGTTTATGCTTATTTTTGAAAGTTTCTATTGGGTTGCTTACCCTTACTAAGAATTTGAGCTTACCCCTTTCTATGTTTTTTATTTTTCCCAGGATTCCAAGAAGTGTAATGTGATTGATATGCAGGGTTAAGACAAGGTAATAATGGCATTCATGAAGTATTATTTATGTTGTTTTGTATGTTATGAAGTGTAATGTAACATTCATGTATGTAATCTATTTTCCAAGACTGCTAAACTGATCAGTTCTTTGGGACTTGGTTCCTTGTAATCATGCCAATGTATTAAAATAATGCACCGACTCTGGGTCACTGGGGTCAGGGCATTGCAGTTGGTATAAGAGGATGTTTAGAAATAACCTTGGAAACTAGATTTAGATAAACTCTGATTAGAGCACATAGCCCTAAGATGGACTTTGAGGATTAGTATATAAGAACTTCCTAGAATTTTGTTATTGTAGAGATTTTGTGAGTTTTCCGAGCAATACATCCCTGTCTGGATACAAGTTGGTAGAGGCGGCTCTGGCACAGATGTACCTAGGGGTAACACCTGAAAACACCACTTTGATCTAGACTCGAACGGGAACTGGTGCACGACAACGGGCCTTGCTGCACTCTTGGTTACGACACTCCCGTGGGATATGCTTAGGATAATTCTCATTTTATTTACAGACCATTATGAACGGATCATGAGTATATACTTACTAAAAGAAAACATTTTTTATGATTATGTATTATATGCATAAACTGTTCAATTTTCATTAGGAATTATTTATTGCAATTCATAAACTAACCTAGTTTATGCTATTGTATAGAAATGGCACCCAGTAGAAGGAATGGGAACTCCAGTAATACGTATGATCCAAAGAGTAAGAAGGATCGTATATTTCATGGTATTAAGACATCATTTAGAAGGGAAATAGTCTCCCACGTATTATCATCATATAAAGAAATAGTATCATGTGTGGATAAGATAACTAAAGATTTTACTGAGTCCTATGGATTTGAAGGGAAGCAAGAATGAAAGAGAGAAAGATGGATAAAGGGAGGAGGGAAAAGAAGAATTTCCCCATATGTGATAACAGTGGGAAGAAACACCCTGGAACTTTCCTGAATGGAATGAAAGTTTGTTATAAGTGTGGAGGAAAAGGGCACAAGGTACGTGACTGCAAGGGTAAGAAAATGGTTTCAAATGTACAATGCTTCATTTGCAAGGAGTTTGGACACTACACGAACCTGTGTCCCAGTCATCAGACTATGCCGCAAATGATGATATTGGATAATAATAAAGTTATGATACTACCACATATGAAGAGGAATGATTAGAGTTCTTATGTTGATTATGTCATTTGAGTGTTGTATCAACAATGTACTTGTTATAATAATTATAGAGTATATAGTGATTGTACTGCAGTACTATTTCATAAAGAACTTGAGATTGTGTGGAACAAAGAAAAGTTACTCAATAGCAGGTTAAATTTTTGGAAAATATATGGTTGAGAGAAAGATAAACCATAATGTGGTTCTGATACCAAGGTAGTGATTTTAAAATAATACATGATTGGTTTGGATAAATTGTATTGGATATTCGAAACTAATTAATGATTTGTATATTACATCATTGTTGGGGTTTAGAACATTTTTGGATTGAAGGAGTATATCCATTATTCTTTAAGGAATAATGGATCATTAATGTAATCAATAAGGTTTTATCGTAATTTAGAATGTTTCAGTGTTTTAAAATAATACATGATGAAGGTGATCACATGTTATTATGCAGCAAAAAAGGATCTTCATTGTGTTTACCTTCCTTATAAATTTTGGACTAAATTATTTTGGATAGTTCTAGTTTGGATTATTTTGGATTTCCATAAAAGGACAACACGGAGGTCGGGCGACAACCCATCGCGTCCGACAAGGCCGTGAGACTTAAACCCACAACCGAAGGGCGACAAGGGTGTATCACCTACCACTGACCCATGTGATGTCCTGGTTTGAATAATGTCATTTTTAATGGTTCTTCTAGATGAATTATAAATTAATTTTTTAAACCCTATACGAATAGGATAAATAGAATATTATTTTTGAGTTCTATTATCTTTTAGAGTGAAAGATGAGTTTTTGGTAGAACATAGTTAAAGGATGAGACTCTACTTGTCAAGTATATATTTTTCTTCTTCAATTATTCAATGAAGAAATTAATTCTTATACTTTAGTGAAGGGATATTAAAAAAAATGTGTTATCCTAATACCATATGTTTTTTTTGAACCGATGGTATTTTAAATCATCATAGATTGATGAATTTAAGGCCCTCAATTTACACTTGTTTGTGATTGATGACCTCAATCACTACATATAAATATTTACGTTTTTCATCCAACTATATGTCTCTAATTGCCACCAATGTCATCCTAATTGATATCATAATTTTGTGGTGACCCTTTCATTTCTCTTTTCATCTTGTCAAGACTAAATTTTATTAACCAAAATTCTGATGTGGGTTTTTCCACAAAGATATTTTCTATTTTCAACCTTTATTTTCAAAGAACAATATCAAATTGTGAGCAAAAAATTTATTAAAGTAGGGGAGAATGTAACTCCCCGAGCATCCACGATACGCTTCTCTTTGAATAATATAGTAGCGTGTGTTGTACGCAACTTCGAGTTCTAACACACACCACGACCAATCAAAGTAGCTGTTATGAATAGTAATACCAACTTTTTAAAATTGTAGAAATTTTATCTCTCAAAATGGACTTCATTTTTGGATATGGAGTATCGAATTTAGCCTAAGGTGAAATTTTAGTATTTTTCAGATAACATTAATAATTTGATGAATAGTGAAAATTAGTAAATTTTGATTAAAAACATCTTTTTTTAATCAAAATAATTAATAGTGATAATTTATAAATTTGAGTGGTTTTAAAGTATAATTAGAATACTTTTTTTACCATTTTATCCAATGGTGTTCATTATAATTAATTTCACTTTGAAATTGCACATAAACAATTGTCAATCTTTTGATATATATTGTTTCTTAAAAACACGCTATTTGTTGTGACAGCGGGAATTAATTATAAAATTAATTAATGAAACTTATATATTTTTAATTTTTTAAAATATACATCATTTTTGAATTCGGAATATCAATTATAGCTTAGGGTGAAATTTTGGCATTGTTCTGAAAAACATCAATTTTTGATGAATAGTGAAACTACTATGTGGAAGTTAAAAAATTGATTTTTTCATAAAACTTAATTTTACCGCTTCTGTGATTGGAATTTCGAAAATCCGAGAGACATGGTTAATATCAAGGAGTAAAATGAGGTTCAATGAGATAAATATAATTTTTGGTGAATAGTAACTTTTTACTTTTATTTACCACGGTTAAAAGTAAATAGGGTAATTAAGGGTAAAAATGATATTAATATTACCCTAACACATGTCCTAATTCTATTGGACAATTTATCTCGACCAAAAACAACCTTATGAATAAAATATTATCATTTAGGTCCACTTGGATTAGATTAGGACATTTATTATTATTTAATTCAAAGAAGAGTTAAAAGAGTTAAAATCAAAGTTTATTTACTACAAAATTTTTAATATAGGGCTATACATAAGATAAATTCGATTGTAAATATTCATTAGAAAGATAAATTTATTTCCTACATAATAATATTTTATTTATAATTTTTAGACATTAAATAATTTAATTTATTTATGACACAATGATGATACAATAATTACCATAATAGTGAAAAAATTAAATTAATTGATATTATAAATACACAAATAAATATAATTTGAGACTTTTTATAAATTAAACTAATTTTATAGGTTAATATTACATGTTAGTATTGACTTAATTAACTTTTTTCGAAGTAATAATTCTGTTATGATTTTTACAAAAATCAATTATTGAATAGTGTCAAAATTGACATAAAAGTGTTTTTAAAACAAATATTATATTATTAATTGATATTAAATTCCTAAAAATCTAACGTTCGGCCAAGAGACTTATATAATGATATTTGTATCACTAATGGACCACTTGGGGGTCTCTTGTATGTATATAGTATGTTTATTAACCATATAATATAAAAATACAAAGAGACATTGTAATAGTGAAACTAATTAACTAATAGTTAATACATAAAGATAAGGTTACTATATTAACCCAAACCTGTCTAAATTCTATTTGTTGAGTTTTTTTCGACCCATACCCACCTTAAACTTTAAATAATACACTTTTTATCCATTAGAAACCGAATATGAATTTATTATAAAATAATATTTCTAGCTTTTCCAAAGGTGCCTCTCACCCTCTTATAAAAGGGAACTCTCCCTTATCATTAACTCACACCATCAAAGCCTTTTGGTTCGGCCAACCTATGCCCAAATACTCTCTCAACTTTCTTCACTTCATCTTAGAGGCCTTCCTTTAGTCAGAAATCCAAAATAAGGAGCCCTTTTGATCAAATCAAAAGGAAGAACCCGAAGAAGAGGTAATGATTTCACCACCCTTTTTTCAAGTTCCTTTCTTCTTCCACTTATTCTTTATTTGTTATTACCATTATAAAATAATGAATCCAGTATCTCCTATATACTTTAATATTATTATAAATATGGTACAACCATATTCGGTATTCTATCCATCCTTTGAATGACATGTCACCATACGTGCGTACGTACGGCTTACCGTCTCCACGTCGTGGTGTAATTGTTATTCAATATATTATTATTTGGATGGGTAAAATAAATATTTTTAATTCATGTAAAAAATAAATATAACATGATAATTATTCTTTATATATGATATACCATCCAATTATATATTATTTCAATATCAAAAGAATGATATTTTCACTCGTGCGTATGTACGGATTGTCGTCTCCATGACGCGATGAGATTCATTTCCAAGTTCACCATTCATCGACGATTATAAAAATATATATTACTAATATGTATGTAATATATAAAATAATAATCCTACTGTATATATATATATATAAGGATTTATGTACTTACATATATCTTAATCATTTACTTCCGTTCAATACTATATGAAAACAGAAACATCGTTTATGTGTACGTACGGACTACCGTCTCCATAAATAGTGTTTTCCATTTCATATATATGTCTATTATACATATTTATATTCTAAATATATATGATATAATTATCATGTTTTATATTCTGTAATTATTTAAATCATGATCTAAGTGATACAACCAAGAGTGACAAGTTAAAACACGTACGATAAAGAAAGTGATTATTACCAAAAATGTTAACTTAACATGGGAATTATTATTAAATGGGTAATATAAAGTCATAAATGAATCAGGTATGATATCATAAATATTAATATGGTTTTCTTATAATTTAATAACATACTAAAATCTTCGTACAAGAGGTTAAACGTACTCTTGACTAAAGGAAAGTGGAAGGTAAGGGGTTTTCATCTCACTCCTTATTCTCGTGAGATTCATGTCATGTTGCCACTATTACCTTTTGTGTGGTGTATGTACTGCTCATAATTGTATTCTTTGTGTAATAAACTTTAATTTATGTGTATTTACATATTTATTGTATGATACCTCTTTCATGGGTTGTATGTTTCGTAAGTTACCAAATTGTTAAGGGTTAATTCCTTAATCTCATCATTATCCGAGATTGTTTATGTGTAAGTATTTACTGGGAAATTTTTATCATCCATGTCCATTTTTCTTAAAAATGATTTCAAAATGATGATTTTAAGTATTTTTAAAGGTACTCTTTATCAAGATCAAAATTTCAAATGTTTTAAAGATTTATCTTTCTAAATTATTTCAATTAATGTCCATGTTTTCAAAATGATTTTAAGGATTTATTTATATGGACATGAATGTTTTGAAATTATAATTCTTTTCAAAAGTTTCAATGTGGTATGGGACACTTTGATTCAAAAATCTATTTTAAAATTACTTCCTTTATAAATGTGTGACTTTTAAGTGATTTTACAAAAAGGATATTTCTCTCAAAAATCATTACTCGTCATTTGATGGATTTTAAGCTCATTTGAAGTTGATTTATTATACTAAACTTTTATTGAATGTTTTGTGATATGTTTGACTGTGTATGTGTTATTTTTATACCATTCATGGTTTATGGAGAAAGTATTGACATCTCGTATGCTATTTTTACTACGAATGTTTATGTTATGTTTAAACCTTTTCATATGGGAATACATTGGACTTAATATGTGACGGGTGGAGCCCGCTATAGCTCCTCGATGCATCGGTAGGTCTCATGAGACAAACTAGTGTCTTGGCACAAGTCCTTGACAAAATATTATTTGTAGTCTTGGCACGAGGCCTTGGCTATGTGGTTATGATAGTCTGGCATTATGCATCCCATCATTATGAAAGTGGTTAGTGATATTGCTTGTGATTATTCGATTAGTAGAATATCCATGTGATTAAGTAAGTGGAATTATTTCATTTTACTTCTACCATATTATGTTGAAGTTCAAGTTTAAAAGGCTATTGTTTTAGTGTTATACATTTCCTTAAATGTTTATGCTTATTTTTGAAAGTTTCTATTGTATTGCTAACCCTTACTGAGCATTTGAGCTCACCCCTTTCTATGTTTTATTTTTTTCCAGGATTCCAAGAAGTGTAATGTGATTGATATTCAGGGTTAATACAAGGGAATAATGGGATTCATAAAGGATTATTTATGTTTTTTTGTATGTTATGACGTTTAATGTAACATTCATGTATGTAATCTATTTTCCAAGACTGCTAAACTGATCGGTTTTTCAGGACCCGGTTCCTTTTAATCATGCCAATGTATTAAAATAATTAACCGACTCTGGGTCACTGGGGTCGGGGAGTTACATTGTGACAACAATTTACATCGATCCTTATTTATACCATAGAGAACATGAATTATCTTGTTAGAAACAAGCCAAATTT
Organism: Viscum album; assembly: GCA_963277665.1. Taxonomy (NCBI): domain Eukaryota; kingdom Viridiplantae; phylum Streptophyta; class Magnoliopsida; order Santalales; family Viscaceae; genus Viscum; species Viscum album. Next base: position 1,887,327,281 of record OY728165.1, on the reverse strand, counting down.
TAAGCCATATATATTCCTTCCTACCCTCTTCTTAGTATGTTGCATGATATTTTAAAGTTTAAGTGTGGGGGTGAGGGAAGTCATGGTGGAAGGATGCACAAAATTTTAAGGTAAAAGAGTGGGGTGATATTTTATGCATTGGGAAAGGATCATAATTAATTTATTGTAATTAAATTGTTTTCCATTCTTGAAAAAAAAAGAATGGTTTGTGACTTGAGAAAATAAAAAATCATCATTACCAGACATATGATTCCTAAAATAAGTGCTTAGGTGGAAAAAGTTATTATTCTATCCATGAATAACTTTTAAAAATACTTAATAAATATGAAAATGTGGTTTGAAAAAAGAAAAATGTGTTAAAAAGTAGAGAAAATTTTTCAATATGGAGCAAGTCATTCATCAAGCTTTCATTGATAATGACTTTACTTTGAGCTTGTTGGATTGGGTTTTGTCACTATTTGAAGGGGATATTTTCATTACACTTTTATTTTGATATCATGAATTATGATTTAGGGATGAACCTTCCCTTTTGAGCCTTAATGTTTTTCACATCAATCCCTTCCAACCGTATTTCTCAGAGTCTTTATAACCTTAATTTCAAAGTCCTCTTGATTTTATATGATTTGTTTCTTTACAAATTGGAGGAAGTAGTTATTTTCAAATCTTATAATAAGGTTCATGTATTCAGGGTATGAGCACAAATGTAAAACAATTTTTAGCTTGAGTGGCGAGATAAAATGATTCAAAGTGGGGAAGATCATGATTTTTATTATTTAATAATATATATATATATATATATATATATATATATATTAGGCACTTTGTGGTAAAATTAAAAATAAACACATACCTTACACGTAGACAGTAAAGTCATGTCATAACCCCCCATAAAGGATAACCCACCCATCAATTCTTTTTTATTCAATACATGGCCCATAGGCCTAGAGGGAATTTAGTTCATTACATGGCCCTTCGGTCCATAATTTTGAGTCAAAGGCCCGTCGGTGACTAGTGCTGCTACAATACCCCTGGCATGCTATAGTACTCACTATAGTATTATCGCCACTACGACTCTTGTCATGGTTTCGACCACTTATATAGTGTCGTCATTACTAAAAAACTACTGTTTCCACAGTACTGCTACACTACTACTATAGTACCAACTCCTTCCATGGGTTTTGATCCCCCAACCTCGATGTAGTATTATAGGGTTATTACCACACACGACACATGTTTAATAATAATGAGTTGAAACTCTTGAATAAATGAAAGAAGAAGTTCCACCATTTCCCAAAGTGGAAAAGGTAGAATGCTTGGGTTAATTATTTAATTGAAAAATGAGAAGTTGAATTGAAATTTAATGTGGAAATGGAAATTTTGATTTTACATTGATAATTATTTGGTGTTCTTAAATTGATATTTAAATATTGGTATCACAGGTATCCTCATTAATTTAATTTTGATACTCAATTATTCAAGACAACCATTCTAGACAATCATAATTCAAGTATTAGGGTATTTGATGAACTCGTTTTTCATGTAAAGACAATAATAATTCGTGTGTGAGAGTATTTAATGCCCTCATTTTTTACATAAAATTTTAAACATTTTTTGATGGTTTTCAATGGGGTCTTGATAAATTTTCCATGTAATTAAATATTTATTTTTAGTGTGAGAAATTACATTTGAAGGATTATTATGGATCAAAATGGAACGTAGTATGAAATTTGGACTTTGGAAATGTACTAAAATTTTAGAATGTGGTTTGGGAATGAAAGCACCCATCCTCACAACAGGTGCCTTTCTCAATGTTATCACCGATTGTAATATAGGGAAGTGAAACCTTGTGCCAACCTTCGATGTGGGGTGACTGCCTATGCAGACACTATTCCTCATTAATAAAAATAATACTATCTCACCACAACTCCACTCCCCTTCGTTGGAAATTTCTCTGATTCTACTAACGTCGTTTCCATTACACGACATCCTCGGACTACTACCTGCACTCACTAAAGAATGGCATTTTCTAAACCATGGGAGCTTGATCTATAGTGTAGGACCACTACAAAGGCTTGAAACATCCATTGGAAGCTCGAGTGATGTTAGGGAAACCTATTTCAAAGGGAAAGAAGCATTAAATGTTGATAAGAAGCTCCATATAACCACTATTAAGTTCAAAAGTCTTGATGAAGAACTATATTCCATTCCCACACTCGTTGATTTATGGGATCTCCATAGATGTTTTGGTTACACCATATGGAAGAAAAACTACACGGTTCCATTTCTAGAAATGGTTGTGAAGAGGAAAATCGCAAGACATGAGAATGTTTCATTTCACCATGGTGAGAGAAGAAAAAAATGATCCTAGAGAGGATTCATCATAGTATTTACATGGTACCATGGAGACACTCAAACTGGCAGTGATGTATTCTTGTGGAGAATGTGTCCTTTAGGGAGCTACAATGGTGTGTTTATCATGCACTATAGAGGGTTTCAAATAGGAATTAGAATGTTTTTGTCTATAATTCAGATGCACCATAGAGAAGGAACTATTCTATAGAGGTATCCGAATTGGATTTAGTGTGTTTTGGAGAAGAAAATTATTTTTTACTATAGAAGAAATGGTTACATCGAATCCAGCAAACCCATGCACAAAAAAAGAGCTATGTTCTATGTTACTAATTCTATGTTGTAGTAAATCCATTCAGGTAATTTGGAAAGCTCCATATTTGTGTACTCTTATGAGATACACCCCTAGTATCGAGGGAGAAATAAAGAATCATATACAAGAGGGCCTCATCCACATTTTAGGAGGCCAAATCTCTCCTTAAAACAAGGAATTATCATTAACCACTCCTGATTAAAAAATGATATGAATGGAGGAAAGAGAAAAAGACGGATATCTTTGACTGATAATGAGATTTTGAAAAAGAAGATATTAGGGAAGGCCAGTGTTACAAACCATCCTGATTCATCCCTGAACTAGTCAGCTGAATAGGTTTGTGGCATGGCCCAAAGAGCGTTTCGGATCCCCACAGGCTGACAACTAATGTTGGGTATCAAAACAAGCAGTTGGGAATAATTTATCCTAGAAAGGAGAAGATAGATAAACACAAATAAATCAGACAAAATAGTTAAATGCTAATAGTGGAAAATAAAACGAATATAACTAGCTAGACATACCTCTAAGTGACCCCATGGGTCACCACGAAATATAGAGCCACTCTCTTTCCAATAGAACTCCAAGACAAGAACCTAAAACTGAAAATAAATTAGGCGTGAGTATCAATATTCATAGTAGGAAAGTCAAGAAATTATAATGCTCTATGCCATTTCTTTTAGAAAGAAACCCAATCATGGTATATTGAAAATGATAAATATTGAAATGTGGTTTCTCAGTATTTTCAAACCCATGTAACAAGTTTAATTTTATTAAGGAAATAATTTCTCTTCAACTAAATTTTCAAAATATATTACAATCATGCATTAAAATTTTAAAATGATAGGGGAGAAAAGAAGATTAAAATATGATTTTTCATAATGGGGAATCAAGAAAGATCAATAGAAAATAAAATCACATCACAAGAATTATTCCACAAACATGTACAATGGTAAATCGCTATCGATAACTAGCATATTTGGGACCCTAGACACCTCATGCCTCATGAAAACGAGGAACATGATCCACAAGAGTATTTGTTCTCATGAATGAGCCACAAGTAGGGAACACACACATAACCTAGTGGTCTCCAATAATCACCTATATTTAGTAACTATTGTAATTTTAATCCTGCAAGATGAAATCGAGATGAACCACTTACACATCATCTAGTGTACTCATCCCAGTCTACCCACCTAGGTACACGGGGTTTCCCTGGTTCTCAAGTTAAAGTTTACATGCACACATAACACTATATTCACTCAAAAGCCAAACATTTCATTGAAATCACCCTTATTTAAAAAACACCCACATTCCATTTTAAACACACCATTGAAAAGACTCTATTTAAATTCTTTTTTCCATCGCTTATAAGATACCAACATTTCTTTTTTATAATCATAAGAAAACACACCATAAAGATCAACCGAAAAAATTGGCCAAACCCTTTCCTAAAATTTCACACACTTCAAAACCATTTTCAATACAAGCTTTCCTCCAAACAAACATTTCAAAGATTATAATTTAATGCACAAAAGGTTAATATTCCCCAAAACGATTCATTCTCCATTTAAAATCCCCATTTAGACATACATAACTTAAATTCCCATAAAAATATATTTCTCACGTTCCAAACAACCCCTAAAACCCATTTTAGAATCATTACATCAAAGCAAACATAAAAACATATCCATTTCCATTATTAAAAATCCATTCGCAATCCATAAGCACTCAAACCACTTTAAAAAAACCTAACGCACCACATAATAAAACAAAATAACACACTCATAAAAATAAACAAACATGTTAAATTCATCTAGAACAATTAGGGTGCATAACCACATACCATTTATATATATATATATAGTGCCTATTCATTTCATATAAAAAACAAGGAAATAATTTCAATGGAACATCTAGAAATAATGGAAATTCTAATTAAAGATCAAGGCATGGGGAACCTACCTCAACGTGGAGCCAAGTTATCCACTTCCGCTCTTGGAACTTTCTAACTTAAATTTTCTACTCCCCCCACTAAACATTTGTGTTTTCACATACATACAAGGAAACATAGCCCCTACGTACACATTCACATGTCCCATAAACATGTGCAAGGGGATCCTTACATGTATGCTTATACACATATACCGGTCTCCACTCACCTCCGTATATATTTTTATATATAAACATAGAAATACCTAGATACAAACACGTACATTAAATGCCATGGATTAATATACCCGCAATGAGGGAAACCTACATGTACATATCTACCTACCTATGCACACGCAGGCAAGTCACCCTTGGTCCTGGCGACTGGAAACCACTCAGAACAGTCAAACCACCACACAACAATTAGATATAACCTTAAATCATCAAAATAAACCCATAAAACATGTGTGAATCCAATCAGTGACATAAAAGTCCATACCTCAAAACATGAAACGTTTGAAAAAGGCATCCTGAGACCGCATCACCTACATGCATATACATTTTCATATATATATATATATATATATATCCTTTTATAAAAGAACATATTCCCTGCACCATGATGGAATATTCACTAGGAGGCTATGTATATGTACATGACTACCCATGTATACACAAATTGGTATTTTCTTCCAACAACCAGAACTCACACTAAGATGACCACAACATTCTACAACAATAAAAAAGAATCTAATAATCAAAAAAGGATTAAAATGAAACTAAATTAAACAAGGTATCAAGAGAAAACTCACCTCAAATGATGACCAATGAACTGAGATATACTAAAATCACCAATAAGTAACCAACGTAGAACAATATAATTACTAGGAACCTTAAAACACATAAAGACCCTAATTAAGTATGTGAAAAACCAAGAAACAAACATAAAAATTACCTTCAGACAAAATTGGTGGATCGAAACCACTCATACTACCTCACCTTCAATGGTGGTTTCCGAAACACACACCCAAGGGTCCCGAGATACCTTTCACACAACCCTATAACAAAAGATAACCACAAACGAGATCATCCCTAAGATATAGGGTTCGTTCAAATCATACGGGTTGACGAATAGGGAAAATAATCCATGAAAAGGAGGGATATTAGGGCAGAATATCGTACCATGATGATTAGAGGAAGAATCATGAAGAAATTGGAAAAAAAAATGGTGGATGAAGGAGGATCGAGTATGGGGTCTGAGCACATGGTGAAGGGGTCTTGGCCAGGGATTCAGGTCACACTATAGGGGTTTTTGGGGGAGCCGGGAGAGGAGTCCCAAGAGAGGGGAGATGGGGAGTGGGGTGCCGGTGGTGGCTCACTGGACGGAGGTTGAGAGAGGGGAGTCAGTTAGAAGAGGCGAAGCACGATGTTGTGAGAGGTGTGGGAGCATTCCAAGTGAAGTACATGGGAGAAGGCAGGAGAAAGGAGAGAAAAAAAGTGGAAAATTTTAAAGGAAATAAAATAAAATAAAATAAAATAAAATGAAAACATAATAATAATATTATTATTTTTATTAATATTAATAAAAATATTAGCCCAAAAAATTATAAAGAAAAATGAAATTCAATGCGCCAGATTTGGGCACGACAATTCTCCCTACCACGAAACTTTCTACCCCCAGAAAGTCCCAAATGGCTCTGCTGTTCAAAGCTCAAAACAAGGATGAAATGGCTCTCAAAATGAAACCCCTAACACTTGAGGATCGAACACTAACTTCCCACCCAATACTTGAAACCTTGAGTCCTAGATTGTGAAGAGAAATATCAAATGACACGGAACTCACATTTCCAAACACAACCACAACTTGGAACACCCCGACCCCAAATATAGAAATCACTAGAGTCTGCTTGAGATCTTCAATGTATATTCACCATAAAACCCATTGTCTGAGATAACCATCTACATTGATCAGGGTCGGGTGGAGTAGAGGTAAATAGTTTCCCTAAAAATAACATCATGAACACTATGTTTTCCGCGAATTATTCCTATGTTGGTATCCCCCACCATATTAGGACTCTGGCTGAATGATGACTTCCCAAATCAAAACAAATCATAAAATAAATAAAGACCCCTAACATTGTTGTGACCCCTTAACATCTCGAGTCTCACCCAACCAGCTTGAGGAATGACATTAATGAGACCCCTAATGGGTCTCCCCACCATATTAGAAATAGAGTACTGCAATGGCGCCCATCATGAACCCACTGACACATGACATATCTAAACAAAGGGAGGAATATAAACAGAGACCAGCATGAAACCCCTAGTCCAAGTAGAATCCAAAAAAAATGGACACCAGACACACTCCAAGCCAACCCATGATTCATAAGATTCATAACCATCACACATAACCAAATAAACATCTCCCAGATGTTGGAAATGATCCAATGAAAGAACAAATATTTAAAGTGTACACAAAAAAGGATCAATCATTGATATTTTATAGAAGAGGCCACAAATACCTCTAAAACAAGACCCCCCAAACAACTATATGAAGAGAAAATATAACTAGCCTCTTCCCCAACATTAAAGACGACAGGTCGGACGCAATACTTCGCACATTGAAATTGTCTGAATGTATGAAAATCCTTTCTTCATGACGTATGGATAGAACTTTGATGTATTGAATCCTCTCATACACCGCATTTAGGAACTAACAACCTCTAAATGAGGACTCATCTTCTGGAAAGACTGATTACAGACTTCCCCAAGTGACACAAATAGCCACACAGTTGACAAGCCTTTAGAAGATTACGACGAATTTCTTTGAGTGCCCAAATTGACCACATTGGAAACAAACGAGTGTATGGTCTTATGAATGAGTAGAAGAAACTGATGAAAGACCGATTCCAAGAACATATGCCTTGGGTTCACACTGTTCACCGAATGGGGTACCCTTCATGAGAACCATGCAAAACAAGATTTCCATTTGTCACAGTTCACTCACTACGACCCCAACATTCAAGCAGAAGGTAGAAATCACACTTCTCTAGCCCGAACATGATCATGAAAAAAAAACTAGGAAAACATTCCATTCATAGCAACTTTAGTTCCTATATACATGAAGAAACACTCAACTTCCTTTAGTTACACTATAACCCCTATCAGAACTCAAACACCAGAGAGAAAACAAGCAACAATTAAAAGAAAATTAACACACCACTCCAATAGGGGTCTGGGAAAAACTATCAACTAAAAATGACCCATCAGAAACCTTTGGAAATTTATGGGTGGCATACTTTAAACAAGAATCACAAAAACAACCAAAAACACATCACAAAAAAAGCCTCTACATTTAACCATAAATCATCAACTCAAACTAAAAACATCATTTCATCCTTGAAACACCAACTTGAAAACAAGAATCAATCCCTTAGGCTAATAAATCACAAAACCAAACAATAAAAAAAATCAAATATCGACCTAAATATACCAAAGAAACACCACCAACCAAGCCTAAACCCCCTTTTCAAAAATGACCATTTTCAAAACCATCTGATTTCAAAATCATCCGAATAATAAAACCCCTTTTTAAAACCCGTTTCCCTTTTTAAAAAAATTCTTAAATAAAAGTCATCCCAACACATCACTAATAAAAACATGCTTTTGGAAAATATGAAAATCATTGAAACCTGATCACCCACCATTGGTATTCCATGAATGCTCACATACATACGTTATCATGCCAACTCGATCACTCATCCACATGTACCAACAACTTTCCACATCCAATTACAGTCATCCATACATGTGGGAATCCATAGGAATAACAAAGGTCAAATAATTCATTTCCAAGAAACATCCATTTCACATTTCTCAAAAAAAATCCAAAAACCCCAAAACGTTTTCCAATTAAAATTCCGATTAATGATTTTTAAAGGCTTTTAAGGATCCCAAAACAATTATTTTTCCCAATCAATTCCAAAATAATTCAAATTTTAAAAATAACCCATTTTATTTTCAGACAATCCATGATTTTCATTTTGGAAGTACAATTTTAATAGACCCATCATCAATTTTTAAACCAGAGAAAAACACTATAAAACCAACTAAAACACACACCAAGAACATCGCAAAGAAACCAATTCCCTCGATAATCAAGATTCCAAATTTTCAAATAAACAACAACTAAACATGTCTTGGATACACGGTTTGGCAGACCGTGCACCCAATGGGTGAGCACATATGAAGTTTTCAAGGTTAATTTCATAGTATACACATGGATTTCCAGGTCGTGAACTATAACCATACACCCTTCAGAATGACTACTGAATATCAAAACTAACTAGAAACACCCAACCAAAACTAAGTACCATGAAGAAAATTTAGAACCAAGCATAGACTTAGATGCAAGACTTTCTTGGACCACCATAGCAATTCAAGTGTCATTCCAAATAGGTGGTGATGAAGAACCTACTTGTAATTGACCACACGGATTCTGAAAATCCTTACTCCAAACTATCAGACATACCAAAAGGACATGGACTAAATCTCGTCTAATACCATTTTTCGCAAACAAAACCAGTTAAACCCTAAACCGGTCACCTGATCCAGTCCCAACATGGCTTGAAGGTCATTCTCGATCTGCAAAGGCTGGTGACTACTTCCAGGCATCAAAACAAGTAGTTGGGAATGATTTATCCCATAATACAAAAGACAGATAAACAGAAATAAAATAGAAAAAAGAGGTAAGCACTAATAGTTAAAAATAAAATAATGATAACCTGCTGGATATATCTCCAAGTGATCCCATGGGTCACTACCAAACATAGAACCATGATCGCTCCAAGAGTGATCCAAGACTTTTACATGAAACTGAAAATAAAATAGACATGAGTACTGAGATGATTAGTAGGAAATCCAAGTAATAACAACACCCTATGCGTTTTCCTTTATAAAGTAACCCAATCTCGATAGTTTGGAAATATTACGTATTGAAATAAGGTTTTCAATCTTTTCAATACCAAGTAACAAGTTTACTTTTTTTAAGGAAATAATTTCTCTTCTACTACATTTTAAAAATATATTACTATCATGCATTAACATTTCAAAATGAGGGGGTAGAAATGAAGATTAAAATATGGTTTTTTCACAATGGGGTTTCAAGCATGAGCAAAAAATCACATTACAAGCATTATACCACAAACGAGATCCATGGGAAATATCTATAGTTAAATAGAACATGTGGGACTATAGAGACCGCATACCTCTGTGAGAACATTGAATATGAGCCACAATGGTCTACGTTATCGTGTACAAGCCACTAGTATGGAACACACCCATAACCTAGTGGTCTCTAATCATCACAAGTGTTTAGTTAGTGCTATAATGTCTATTATGCTGGAAAAAATCAGGGTAAACCACTAATTTATCATCTTGAATACTAGTCCTGGTCTGCCCACCTAGGTACCCAGCATTTTCATTGTGCTCAAGTAAAATTTTACATGCAAACATACCAATATATTCAAAAAAAATCTAAACATTTCATTGAAATCACCCTTCATTACAAACCACCCAATTTTCATTTTAAACACACCCATGAAAAGCCCCAGTTTGATTTCTTTTTCCATCACTTGTAAGATACCCAAATTCCCATTTTATAATCATAAGAAAAAACTCTATAAATACCAACCAAAAAAATGGGACAAGAGCTTTCCTAAAACTTCACATACTTTAAAATCATTTTCAAAACAAGTTTTCCACCACATAAACATTTCTCAATTTATAATCAAATTCACAAAAGGCTCACATGACCCAAAATGATTCTTTTTCCAATAAATATTCCCATTTAGACATTCATAACATAAATTCCTTTTAAAATATATTTCTCACCTTCTAAACAACCCCTAAAACCCATTTTAGAATCATTACATCAAAGCACACATAAAAACATAGCCATTTCCTTTATTAAAATTCCATTACCAATATATAATCACTGAATCCACATAAAAACCCCCAATTCACCATACAATAAAACAAAAGAACACACTCATAAACTTAAACAAACATGTAAAATTCATCTAGAGGTGTTAAGGCACAGAACCACCTACCATATATATATACATATATATATAGTGCTTATTCATTTAATATAAAAACCAAGGTAATAATTTCAAAGGAACATCAAGAAATAATGGAAATTCTAATTAGTGATCAAGGCATGGGGAACCTACCTCACGGTGGAACCAAGCTATCCACTTCAGTTCTTGGAACTTTCTAAATAAAAGTTTCTGCTCCCCCCACTAATCATATGAATCTTCACAAACTTTCAAGGACACCTACCTTATATGAACACATTCTCATGGCCCATGAACATGTGCAAGGGGATCCTTACAGGTATGCTTATATGCACATACTAGTCTCCAATCACCTGCATATGCATTTTTAAATATACACATAGGCACTCCTAACCCCATACATGTAAATTCAATTCCATGTATGAATATACACGTAACGAGGGAACATATATGTATATATCTACTTACCTATGCACGCGCAGGCGATTCAACCTTGGACCCAGTGACTCGAAACCACTCAGAACAGTCCAACACACTACACAATAATTAAAAGGAACCAGATATCATCAAAAGAACACCATAAAACATGTTCAAAACCAACTAGAAACATAAAATTCCATGCCACAAAACACTAAACCATTGATGAAGGAATCCCAAGACTGCTTCACCTATATGAATATACATTTTCAGATATATATATATATATATATACCATTTTATCCAAGAACATATTTCCCATGTCATGAGGGAACAAGCGCAAGGAGGATATGTATATATTCATTCCTACCCATGTAAATACATATAGGTGTTTTCTTCCAACCACCCGAAATCACACTGTAATGACCACAACATACTACAATAATAAAAAGGAATTTAAAAATCAGAAAAGGCTTCAAATAAAACTAAATTAAACAAGGAAACAAGATAAATCTCACCTAAAATGGTGACCGACGAATCGAGACAGGCTGAAATCACAAATCAACGACCAACGCACTACAAGATAATTTCTATGAAACTTAAAACACATAAAGACCCTAATTTTGTATGTGAAAAACCAAGCAACAATCATAAAACATACCTCGAGAAAAAACATCTGAGGATCAAAACCACTCGTACCACCTCACATTCGATGGTGGTTGCCAAAACATGCACCCAAGGGTCCCAAGAGATATTCTTCACAACCATAGAATAAATGTGAACCTAAAATGAAATCATCCCTAAGAGCTAGGGTTCATCCGAATGATTTGATTTGAAGGAGAGGAAAAATCGTCCATGGAAAAGAGGGATATTAGTGCAGAAGACCATATCTTGATGATTAGAGGAAGAATAATGAAGAAATTAGATGGAAACAATGGTCAAAGGAGGATACAGGAGGGGGTATGAGCGTGCGACGAAGGGGTCTCGATTAGAGAGTTTGGTCACACCATAGGGGGTTTGAGGGGGATTCAATAGAGGAGGTTGTAGAGAGGGGATATGGGGAGAGGGGTTCCAGTAGTGGCTCACGTGAAGGAGGCTGAAGGATTGGAGCTAGCCAGTAGAGGGGTGGTGTACTTCCGGGAAAGGTTAGGGAGTGTTCCTTGCGAAGCACATAGGAGAAGGAGGGGAGAAAGAAGAGAAAAAAAATAAAGGAAAAGATTAAAAGTGAAAAAATAAAATAAAATTAAAAATAAAATAAAAATGAAAACTTAATAAAAATAATAATAATACTAGTAAAAATATCATTATTAATAAAAATATTAGCAAAAAAATTATAAATAAAAATGAAATACAACACGCCAGGTCGGGGCATGACAACCATGAGATTTATTTGGCTTATAAATTTAAGAAGCATTTGGATGAGGAAGAGAAAACAAATTGGGAGGTGACTATAGGTAAAGAAGTAGAGAATGAAACATGATCCAACTACAATAGCTATGTAAAATTCAATCATGGTGATTTATTTTTACTTTAATATTCTTTCTACCCCTTAAACATCCATTATTTCTTCTTTAATGGGGAGGGGTAGAAACCTAGAGTGATTGGATGAATGGGTGGTGACCCAATTGTAATTATTGAGTCAAGGAGTTTCATCATAATTTATGGATATATTTTCTCTATTAAAAGGTTTTAAATATATTTTTTAGAATTTAAATTTTAATGCGATTGTGTGTGTGTTTAATTATGAATTTAATGATATCTTTGGTTAAAAAATATTTTTTCTCTCTATTTTGTTTTGGATAACATTGATTGACTGGTCTAAGACTAAAAGGATAATTTTTAGTGATTACTAAACACAATAGGAAGAAACAGTGATCTAATTTAGATTCATAGGAATTTCAATACCTAATTAGTTATTGACTGGGTAATATAAAAGAGAATAGTAATGGCCTTAAAACATTAGAAGGAGAATAATCCAAAACAAGTAAATTGTTAAGGGATAATCTCATTAACATCAAACATAACAAAAGGGGAAAAATGGGAATCAAGTGTAAAACCATTCATTTAAATAATTAACAATGATTATAGATTTATTTTGAAAAGGCTACGATAACATTATAAAAGGGAAGATAAAACTGAATCTCAATCAATTGCCTCTCATATTGATTTTCAAAGTCTCAGTTTCTTTTCTTTCTTCTCCAAGTAAACTTATTATACTATTTAATTTTTCACCTATGAAAACTAGATTACAGAAAACATCATTGGAGATAACTTAGGTTACCACTAACATCCCTTATGAAAAAATAAAAAGTTTTTCTACACCCCATGATAGGTGAGTGTTTGTGGAACACACAATGATATCTTCAACTAAATTTATTTAGGGGGTTACTATGCCCTTGGATATACTTCCACACAAAAATTAATTGTTCATTATATCATTGTATCTATATATAAATACCAATAGAAGGTATTCCATAAAGACTATTCCCACTTTAAGGGATTTCAGCGATTACATTCTATATTCTATTTTTCTCTATTTCTATATAATTCATGTTCATTATTATTTTATATTATGAAGTGAAATTCTATTTAGGTTTTTTTTGGTTTTTTTCTATTTTATTTTGATTTTATTTTCTTCTGTTTCTATTTGTGTTAGTTTTTCCTATTATTTAGGACATTCCTATGATCTCTTCATCAAAATGATGATATATTTTGAAGGAAAACAAAAAGGGGAGGTGGTGTAAAATTTGAAATTCATAAATTATTAATACATAATTATCTCATTTTAACTCTAGGACTATATGGGTTATTAGAGTATAAGGTATGTGACAGTGGTGTCTTAATTCTATTTTTTCATTGTTTTCTTCTTAGACCATCACAATACTTCCTACTTTAATTTAATTACTAGATTATAGTATAAATATTTAATTTAAAATTGATTATATATAGTCATATGACTCGAAGGTGAGTGATAGTGTTCTCTCTATGGTGTATTACTATCACATTCTGATCAAGGATAAGAAATGTATGTAGTTTACTTTGAGGGGTTTTTGAGTGAACTTATCATTCAAAAAAACTCAATAGAGTATGATTATGAACACAATGGAGCATAATAATTAAAATAGTGATATAAAATTTATTTATAAATTCAAAAAATCTATAATAACTAATTTAAGGATTTAAAAAATTTATTATAACTTCATTATATTTACATATCATTCCTCACATTACATAGAATTTTTTTCACCATATTCATTATTATATAAAATTTTATCATTTCAAAGAATTTATATACAATCAAAAACATCATTTATTCTTTTATAAACAATAAATAAATCATAACATAAATAATTAGTGTCAAACAATCAGCCTCCCCAAAAAACTAAGAATGGGGTTTTCCCACTATGGATAATCCCTTTATGAAATAAGAAGACATTAATAAAGTATTTGTAGTAAAGTTATCATATAACTATATTATCCTTTCATTTAAATATTACCCAAATATTCATAGTTTTCAATGATGCTAAAATAAACCTTATTGGGGTCATTAGTCATCTATTCTGTGGTGACCCGACTAGCTTCAGTAGCTAAAAATTTGGACAGAGGCCCTTTAACCCTTCAACTACCCCTAAAATTTGATCTTCCCCTATAACCCCCACCCCCATGAACTCATCAAGTACTTAAAACCATGTAATTAACTATAAAAATGTTCAATATGGATCCATAGTAGTTGGACCTACTCTGATAAACTGACCAAGATCTACAGTTACAAAAATTTCTCACATATAGGATAACAGAGAGACAAAAAAACATCCATGATCCAAAAGTGTGCATTTAAAAATATTCCAATCAAGTATTCATCATCATTGATATCCAACCAAGGAATAATAATCCCTAACCTCTCAATGACCATCAACATCATTAATAGATTAACTATATTTTTGGTTACACTGATATTTTTAGTGCCAACAAACCATCCAATTTTAATCCTTTGATATATTGGTACTTTAGTTGAATATTATTCATCTAGGTATGGAACATTAGGTTTTTATGAATATTTATCACACTATAAAGTTCACGGTACAATATATTTTCTACTCACTTTATATCTATATCATATAAGAAGTTCTACATCCAATACATCTCTTTATCATATTTTTTAACATCAATATACTTTTCCAATGCGGTAGATAGTAACACCGCCTTTTATAACATAAATAACTAAATTATGGAATTACATCCACAAGTAAGAAAAATAAATTTTGAAACTCAAACTATTTTTAAAATCACCTATAATGTTAGTATCCATGTACCATTACAAATAATTTACTTTCTAAAATACATCAATACTCCCTTAAATACCTTAAAATACCAAATTATTTACTTCATGGATTTAAAATATTTTCTTTTTTGATTATACATGTACCTACTCACAAATCCCACTAAAAAAATCTTAATTTTTATTTATTGGAAAAGATTAGGGGGAATTAGGGGGTCCTATAGTGGTGGAGGACAAGAACTTCACTTACGAAAATGCTATTTAATTCTAGGGGAAGTGAAGTAATATTTGGGTACAAAATGAAAGGCATGATTAGGTCATACTTATCACCCATTAGGCATACCTACATATTTCCTTTATGATGGATATGTTGGATCATTATCCCCAAAACAAAAAATATTTTTACATTATCTTATGGTATATATAACCCTCTAATATGGGGAAATAAGAATAGAAAAAAATGAAACTAGTATCATGGGATACATTTGAACATCTTAAAGAGGAATGTTATGATATTTGTAGAGAGGGAGATACTAATGTGAAAAGTGAAAACATATTCCATTAATGAATCATAAGACTCATAGAAAGACCTAAAGTCAATACACAATTTCCCCTAGTATTTAAAACTTTTCTCCCACCTTTATTGATGTCATGCATGGTAGAACCATCAATGTTTAGTTTAAAATTGATTGAAGGGAGTCTCTATAAAACCCATATACCTCTCATGATACTTCTTTAGTTTGGTAGAGTATAATGAATAAGGAAACAAAACTCTAGGTAGATAAGAAACCCCTCATATCCCTTTATCTGGGGAACCAACTTTGTGATAGTTCCATGAAGAATAATTTTGAGTCAGCCATTCCTGAAGTGAGGTCCATTTTTTGGAATTCTTTCTAAAACTCCCACAACATGTCCAATATTTTTTTAGGTTCCAACCATGAGATACCTCAAACTTGAAACTGCTAATACATAAGGAACATTATTAAAGTAACCAATCACTTTCTTCATATTTATTGATTTCCCTTTATATAACATAATGTTTTTTCCAAAGTAATAAAGTATCTATTTTCATCCAATATATTAAACTAGCATAAAATTATTCCAAGGTATCAATACATAGAAAAAATCTTGGTTCAAGATACACAATCTCTCATTATCTTTATCCTCAAAATCTTACTAGATTATACAATATCATTCCTTGTGAACTCTTTAAGGAAATTGTAATGATCTGACCCTAATTACCAATAGTAGGTGCATTATTTTAATACATTGACATGATTACAAGGAATCCAGTACTGAAGGACTGACCAGTTTAGCAGTCTTGGAAAATAGATTATATATATGAACATTACATTAAAATTTCTAAAATTAAAGACAACATAAATAATCCTTTGAGAACTCCACTATTCTCATGGTTTAACCCTGCATTTCAATCATAATACACTTATTCGCATCCTGGGAAAAATAAAACATAAGAAACAGGTGATCTCATATTCTCAGTAAGGATAACAATATAGTATAAACTATCATAAATAATCATAAACATTTAAGGCAATGTATAAGAATAAAACACAAGCCTTTAAAACAAAAACATCAGCATAATATGGCCAAGATATATCAAATAATTCCATTTACTTATTCAAATGGATATTATAATAGTCTAATAATAACTTGTAATATCAATAGCTAATTTCATAATGATGAAATGTATAATTTCAGACATCAAAAGCACATAGTCATGGCCTCGTACCATGACTACAAATAAAAATTTGGCAAGGCCTTGCAACAAGAAACTAATTTGTCTCATGAGACCTATCAATGCATCAAGGATCTATAGCGTGCTTCACCTATCACTTACTAACTCCAATGCATTCATCATATGAAAAGTTTGAAACATAACATAAACATTTGATTTAAAAAAAGAATAAGAAATATCAATACTTTAACCATAAACCATGAATGGTATAAAAATAGCACATCCATAATCAAACATATCATAACTCATTCAATACAATATGGAATACTGTATTATAATAAATCAACCTCAATCAAGAATAATATCTAGTAAATGATGTTGACATAGTTGATAATGATCAGTAAAACGTTTTTAGAGAAATATCCATTTTTGTGAAATAATTTAAAATTCACACATTTATAAATTAATTCATTTAAAATAGATTTTTGAATAAAAGTGTCCCATACCACTTTGAAACTTTTTAAAGGAATTTAGATTTTAAAACAATAATTTCAATACAAATAAATCCTTAAAATAAATTTTAAAACACAGATATTAATTAAAAGGATTTGGAAAAATTAATCATTAAAGAATTTAAAATGTTGATCTTGATAAAGGTTCCCTTCCACAAAACCATAAAATATTCATTTTGAAAACATTTTTATGAAACATGGACATGGTTGATAAATTTTTTTGAGTAAATACTTACACATAAACAATCTCGGATAATAATGAGATTGAGGAATTAACCCTTACCTTGTACTTTCCTTTGGTCGAGGGTACATTTAACCTCTTTTATAATGACCATAGTATGTTATTAAATTATAACCGAACAATATTCATATTTAGGATATCATACTTGATTCATTTATGGTTTTATACAACCCATTTAATAATAATTTCTATGTTAAAATAGCATTTTGGGTAATAATTGCTTTCATTATCATCCATGTTTTAACTTGTTATTCTTTATCTTATAAATTATATCCTAATTTAATTGCTTCCAAAATATAAAAAATTATTTATGTAACAAATATATTCAGAATATAAATATGTATAATAGATAGTTATATGAAATGGAAAACACCGTTTATGCAGACGGTTGGCTATACATACGCATAAACGCTATTTTCGTTTTCATATCATATTAAACGGAAGTAATTGAATGAGATATATGTAAATACACACACACAAATATATATATATATATATATATATCCAGTTTCATTATTATTTCAAATTTTACATACTTATTTATAAAATATATTTGGAAATTAATCTTATCGAGTCGTGGAGACAATAAGTCGTACGTACGCACAAGCGATGATAACATTCTATTGATGGTGAAATAATATGTAATTGGATGGTATAATATATATGAAGAATCATTAAAATGTCATATTTTTTATTTACATGAATTATACTTGTTATTATACCCATCCAAATAATGAAGTTTTGAATAACAAACTACACCACAACGTGGAGACGGTATGAAGACTTTGTCATTCATTGGATGGATAAGACTATCTATATAGTTTTACCATTTTTATAATAACATCATAGTATGTATATGGTACTGGAGTTATTATTTTGGTATGGAAACAACAAAGAAAGTAGAAGTGGAAGAAGAAATGAACTTTGAAAGAGGTGATGCAATACTTACACCTTCTTCGGGTTCTTCCTTTTGATTTGAACAAAAGGGATTCTTAGGATGGATTTCTGACCAAATAAAGGCTTCAATGTTGAATTGAGGGTAGTTGGGAGAATGTTTGAGCATGTTTTGGATGAGCCAAATGGCTTTGGATGTGTGATACTAAGGTCAGGGTAAATGCCCTTTTATAAGAGAGGTGAGTGTCACATTAGGAAAAGATTGAAATATTATTTTGTTATAAAATAATTTTCTATTTCTCATAAGTCCAAATAGTTTAATTTCAAGGATAAGGTGAGGATGAGTCTAAATACTCTCAACTAATAGGTTTTAGACAAGTTTAGGTCACCATATTAACCTTATATTTTAGATTTAACCCTTAGTTAAATAGTTTAACATTTACCATGTCTTCTTATATTATTATAATACATGGTTAATAAACATATTTTAAATTACAAAAATAACTTTAATTAGTTCCTTAATGACATATATATAATTATATAAGTCATTTGGAAAAACTTTATGTTTTTATGAATATTATATCCTTTAATAATATAGTATTTGTTTTAAAAACTCATTTATGTCAATTTTGACACTTTTTAGTATTTGTTTTTTTTATGAAAGTCATCAAAACATGATTACTTCAAAAAAATACATAAAAGCAACTCTAAATTTTCATAGTCACCTAAATAATTCGTGTATCGAATAAAAAGTCTCAATTATCCTTTATATTATTATATATATAATATCAATTATTTTAATCTTTCATTAAGAAGGTAATTACTGCATCATAATTATGTCATAAATAAATTTATTTATTTCATGTATAAAATATATAAATAAAATACCATGATGTAGTAAATCTTACTATATTTATAATAAATATTTATAGTCTAATTTATCTTATGTGTAACCCTATATTAAAAATAAATTTGTTATTAAACATTGAATTTAACACTTTTAACTCTTCTTTAAATAAAATATAATAAATGACCTAATATAACCAAAATGGATCAAAATGAATTTATTTTAGTCCTATGGTTTATTTTGGTCGAAATAAACTTATCCAATAGAATTAGAAAATGTGTTCAAGTAATTTTAATATTATTTTTACCATTAATTACCTTATTTACTTTTAACCATGGTAAATAAAATTCAAAAGTTATTATTCAGCAAAAATTATTTTTCATCATATTGGACCACATTTTACTTACTGATGTCAACCATGTCTCTCAGATTTTTGATATTCAATTCACAGAAGTGGTAAATTTATGTTTTATGCAAATTTGAAAATGTGCCTAGAATGTGGGTTAATGTGCCTTGAAGGTGGGTAAAAAGACATTAAATTGGTTCCATAAAATTTTATAAATCTAATATTATTATAAAATGACTCCAATAACGTAAATTGTACTAATATATGTACTATGTACCTATTTTATGATTAATGTTTTGTTAAAAATAATGATTTTAATGAGAAAGTTGGTTTTTATGTACTATGTAGTATTTTTCACTATTTGTCAAAAATTGAATGTTTTAAGAAAAATATCAAAAAATAACCCAGAGATAATTTTGATATTACGAATTCAAAAATGTTGACTATTTGAAAAAATTCAAAACATATAAGTTTCATTAATTCATTTGAAATTAATTCTCATTGTCAAAACCAGAAAGCGGGTTTCTAAGAAGTAAAAACTATCAAAAGATTGATATGTGTTTATGTCCAATTTAAATATAAAATTACTTCCAATGACCAGAATTGGATTAAATGATAAAAATATAATCTAATTATACTTCAAAAATATTCAAATTTATAATCTCCTAATATAAATTATTTTAATTAAAAAAGTTTTTTTCAATTAAAATTTAATATGTTCACTATTCATTAAAATATGAAAGTTATCTAAAAAACCCCAAAAAATTATCCAAACAAAATTGTTATGTCCCAGTTATAAATAAAAATTTTATTTTGTCAAATTGAATATATGAAACTGTCAAATATTGGATTTAAATAGTGTTTTCCATTAAAAGGCAATAAAATTGCATTTTTTTTAAACACTTCTTTTATCTAAAAAATTTGATTGGTTCTTAAATTATATATAAAAAACACATAATATGGATGTTAAAATTATATGTTGTATATAAAATTTATTATTCAGTTAATATTATTCAAAATCGCTTTTTAAATGGCTAGTTTGGTATGTCATGATTTGCTTGAACTCGATGTTCCGTGTTGTGCAAGATATTGAATTACTTTAAAGAGATAACATATTATAAAATCTTGTGGTGTTACATTCTCCCCTCCTTCAATAAATTTCATCATCAAAATTTTGAATTGTTCTTCGAAAATAAAAATTTTAAAATATAAACTACCTTTTTGGAAAACCCACATCGAATGAAGGGTTACTAAAATTTAGTCTTACTAAGAGAGAAATGGAATTGAAAAATGAACCACCAAATTATGTTCTCGAATAAGAAAACATTGGTGTAAATTAGAGACACATAACTCGTGGAAATGTAAATATTTATAGGGAGTGATTGAGGTCATCATTCATAAACAAGTGAATATTAAATGGGGTATTAAGGGCCTCAAATCCCTAAGTCTATGATGATTTAAACATCGTGGGTTCAACAAAACATAAGGTATTGGGATAACACATTTTTGGTTTTATGATCCATTTTCTAAAGATTAAGAATTAATTTCCTAATATAATAATATAATGAAAAATTACTTGACAAGTAGAGTTATATCCTTCCACTAATTTCTACCACAAACTCATTTTTCACTCAAAAAGATAATAGAACTCAAAAATGTTCTATTTATCTCAATCGTATTGTGTTCCAAAAAAAAGAATTTATAATTCATATGTTATACCATTTAAAAAAAATACATTATACAAACCAGGACATCACGCATGCTAGTGATAGATGATGCACCCTTGTCACCCTTCGGTTGCAGGTTCAAGTCTTGCAGCCTTGTCGGACGCGACTAGTTGTCGCCCAACCTCTGGGATGTCCTTTTTATAAAAATCCAAAAGTTTTATTATGAAATTTTTTAACCTTAAACAATGTTATTCAATTTCAAACTTCATACATTAAAACCTTTAAACATATCCAAAATACATTTTTCCAAACTCACAGTCCAAAATTTAAAAGGAAGGTTGCGTAACATAGATGTGAATAACTTCATCGTGTATTATTTTAAAATATGGAAACAAGATTAATTACCATAAAACCTTATTGATTATATTAAATCTCACTTATTCGTTTTATAATATTGTATATACTCAAAAAAATTGTAAAATTCAACAATGATGGAATAAAGAACAATTAATTAGTTTCAAGGTAGTCAAGAATGTCAAATATAATTTGTCTAAATCAATCATATCATATTCCAAAATCATTTTATCACTTTCAGAAACCTATTAAGAGTTATATTTCCCCCAACCATATATTTTCCAAAATTTTTAACTTAAAAATATGTCACTTTACTTGGTACCATAAAATCTCAAATCCTTAATGAAAACGTACTGCAATACAATCCTTATATACATTATAATTATTATAATGGTATATCATTGATACAATACTCAAATGACACAATTAATTAACAACAACATAATGTCACCAATCATTCATCTTCATCCAAAGTAGTATCACAACATGATTATTATCCAATAGTA
This sequence comes from Viscum album, assembly GCA_963277665.1. Lineage (NCBI taxonomy): Eukaryota > Viridiplantae > Streptophyta > Magnoliopsida > Santalales > Viscaceae > Viscum > Viscum album. The sequence continues at coordinate 1,887,304,854 of OY728165.1, read as the reverse complement.
TCATTTAGGGTATACTCTAATGATTGGGACAATGATTGGAGTAATGTCCCAACTTCATGCAGATGAAGCATTGTACATTTCAAACCATTTTCTTACCCTTGAAATCAAAAACATGGAGTCCTTTTTATCCACACATATAACAAAATTACATTCCTTTCAAGCACTTCCCAGGGTGATTATTTCCATAGTTATCACATATGGGAAAATCCTTCATTTCCTTATTCCCTTTATCCATCTTTCTCTCTACTATTCTATTCTTCTTTGCTTCCCATCTAATCCTTATGACTCAGATAATTATTTACTTATCTTATTAATACATAATAATATTTCTTCATATAATGAGAATACACGTGAGACTAATTACCTTCTAAATGTTTCCTTAAGACCAGGAAATAGATGATCCTTCTTACTCTATGGATCATGCATATTGTTGGAGTTCTCTTTCTTTCTACTGGTCGCCATTTCTAAATGACAACATGAACTTGGTTAGATCGTATCATAATATACAATCCAAAAACTAGAAAAATTCTCATAATTAATTGAATATTTTCAGACATCTAGTATCATAATCATAAAATGGTTTCTTTGCTTCCATATTTACTCATTAATCCTTCATAATGGTTTGTAAAGAAAATTTGGATTATCCAAAACATATCCGTTGGGAGTGTTGTAACCAAGATTGCAGTAAGGCTTGTTGTCATACAACAGTTCCTGTTCGAGTCTAGCTCAATGCGGTGTTTTCGGGTTTTACCACTAGATACATCTGTGCGAGAGCCGCCTCTACCTAATCATATCCAGACATGGATGCATTTCTTGGAAAATTTACTAAATCTTTAAAATACCTAAATTCTAGGAAGTTCTTCTATACTAATCCTCAAAGTTTATCATAGGGTAATGTTTCAAAATCCAATTTTATCTAAATCTATTTCCAAGGTTACTACAAAACTTCATCTTATACCAACTGTAATTCCCCAACCCTAGTTACCTAGAGTAGATGCATTATTTTACTACATTGGAATGATTACAAGGAATAAAATCTTGAACTATCGATTAATTTAAGAGTGTTGGAAAATAGATTACATATATAAACATTACATTAAAATTTCTAAAATAAAACACAACATAAATAATTCTTTGATAATGCCATTATTCACCTAGATTAACCCAAAATATCAATCATAATACACTTATTCGCATCCTAGGAAAAATAAAACATAAGAAAGGGGTGAGCTCAGATACTCAGTAAAGATTAAAATATAGCGGAAACTATCATAAATAGGTATACACATTTAAGGCAATGTATATGAATAAAACAAAAGCCTTTTAAACCTAAACTTCTACATAATATATAAAAGATAAATAAAATAATTCCATTTACTAATTCAATTGGATATTTTACAAGTCGAATAATCACATGTAAAATCAATAGCTAAATTTATAATAATGGAATGCGTCATGCTGAACATCACAACCACATAGTCAAGGCCTCGTGAAAAGACTAAAAATAAAAATTTATTTAAGGCCTTGTACCAAGACACTAATTTGTCTCATGAGACCTAACAATTCATCGAGGAGATATAGTGGGCTCCATCCATCACTTACTAAGTCCAATTAAATCCTCATATGAAAATGTTGAAACATAACATAAACATTCTTATTAAAACCAGCATATGAAATGTCAATACTTTAACCATAACCCCTGAATGGTATAAAAATTACACATCCACAATAAAAATATCATAACTCATTCAATACAATATGTAAGATTTTATTATAATAAATCTACCTCAATCAAGAATAATATAGAGTAAAGGATGTTGACATGGTTGAAAATTACCAGTAAAACTCTTTTAGTGAAATATCCCTTGTTGTGAAATCATTTAAAAGTCACACATTTATAAAGGATTTCATTTAAAATAGAGTTTTGAATCAAAGTGTCCCAAACCAATTAGAAAACTTTTAATGGAATTAACATTTTTAAACAATCGTTTCCATATAAATAAATCCTTAAAATCATTTTAAAACAAAGACATTAATTAAAAGTATTTATAAAAATAAATCATTAAAATATTTAAAATGATGATCTTGATAAAGAGACCCTTCAAAAAACCTTAAAATATTCAATTTGAAAACATTTTTATGAAACATGAACATTGATGATAAAAATGCCTCAGTAAATACTTACATATAAACAATCTTTCATAATAATGAGATTGAGGAATTAACCCTTACCTTGTACCTTCCTTTAGTAGAGGGTATGTTTAACCTCCTATATAATGACCATAATATGTTATTAAATTATAACTGAACCATAAGGATATTTATTATATCATACTTGGTTCATTTATGCCCTTATACTACCCATTTAATAATAATTTCTATGTTAAAATAACATTTCGTGTAATAATCGCTTTCTTTATCATATGTGTTTTAACATGTTATTCTTGACCGTATAACTTATAACATGATTTATTTTCTTTCAGAATATAAAAAATTATTTATGTATCATATATATTCATAATATAAATATGTATAATATACAGATATATAAAATGGAAAACACCGTTTATGGAGACGGTGGGCCGTACGTACGCAATTACACCGTTTCCGTTTTCATATCGTATTGAACAGATGTAAGGGAATAAAATATATGTAAATGAATATATATATATATATATATATCTAGTAGAATTATTATGTCATATATTACATACTTATTTATAATATATATTTTTATAATCATCATTGAATGGTTAACGTGGAAATGAATCTTATCGTGTCGTGGAGACGATAAGTCGTACTTACGCACATGCGATGATATCATTATATTGATGGTAAAATCATATTTAATTGGATGGTATATTATATATAATGAATAATTAACTTGTTATATTTATTTTTTACTTCAATTATACTCATTATTATACCCATACAAATAATAAAGTGTTGAATAAAAAACTACACCACGATGTGGAGACGGTTAGTCGTACGTACACATGTATGGTGACTTTGTCATTAATATTATGGATAAAATAATTAATATGGTTCGAAATTATTTATAATAACATCATAGTATGTAGAAGATAATGGAGTTATTATTTTGGTATGGAAACAATAATGAAAGAGGAAGTATAAGAAGAAATTATCTTTGAAATAGGTCATGAAATAATTACCCCTTCTTCTGGTTCATCCTATTGATTTGAACGAAAGGGCTCTTTAGGATTGTTTTATGATAAAATTAACGATTATAGGTTGAATTTAGGGTATTTGGGAGTATATTTAAGTTGGTTTTTTCCTATTAAAATGGTTTTGTATGTGTAAAACTAATATAAGGAGAAGTACCCTTTTATAAGAGAGGTGAGGGTCACTTTAGGAAAAGCTTGAAATATTATTTTATTTTAAAATAATTTTTGGTTTCTAATAGCTAAAAATGGATTTATATTGAGGATAAGGTGGGTATGTGTCTTCATCCTCTCATTCAATATGTTTTAGATAAGTTTAAGTCACTATATTAACCTTATCCTTTAGATTTAACCCTTAGTTAAATAGTTTATTTTTTACCATGTCTTCTAGTATTATTATAATACATGGTTAATAAACATAAATTAAATTAAAAAGATAACATAAAGTGGTTCATTAATAAAATTTAAATCATTATTTAAGTCCATTTTTCAAACCTTCAATTTTTAGGAATATTATATTATTTAATAATATAGTATTTGTTTTAAAAACTCATTTATATCAATTTGGACACTATTTAGTATTTTATTTTATTGAAAGTCATAAAAACATTATTACTTAGAAAAAAATACATTGAATCAGACCTAACATGTCATATTCACCTATAAAATTCGTTCATGGGATCAAAAGTCTCAATATTCATTTATTGTGATATTTATAATATCAATTTTTTTAATCTTTCATTAAGAAGGTAATTACTGCATCATAATTGAATCATAAATAAATTTATTTATTTAATGCATAAAAATTATAAATAAAATACCATGGTTAATTAAATCTTTTTATCTTTATTATAAATATTTATAGTATAATTTATCTTATATGTAATCCTATATTAAAAAAAATTTGTTATTAAAATTTGAATTTAACACTTTTAACTATTCATTAAATAAAATATAATAGATGTCATATTCTAACTTAAATAGATAAAAAGGATCCTAATTTTTTCTTAAAGATGATTTTGGTTTAAATACACATATCCAATATAATTATTACATGTTTTGGAATTATTTTAATATAATTTTTACCTTTAATTGCTTTATTTACTTTGAACCGTGGTAAATAAAATTCAAAAGTTACGATTCATCAAAAATTATTTTCATACTATTGAACCATATTTTACATTACGATGCAAACCATGTCTCTCAAGTTTTTTAAATTCAATTATATAAATAGGTAAAATTATGTTTTATTCAAATTTTCAAATGTGCCTAGAAGGTGGGTAATTGTGCCTAGAAGGTGGGTAAAAAGACATTAAAATAGTTCAAAAAAGTTTAATATATCTTGTCATATTATAAAATTACATCAATAACTTAAATTGTACATATATATGTATTATATATCTATTTTAAGATAAATTATTAATTAAAAATTAATATTTAAATGAAATTGTTGGTTTTTATGTACTACGAATCATTGTTCACTATTGGTCAAAAATTGAATGTTTTCAGAAAAATACCAAAAAATAACCCTATTTTTTTTTTGATATTTCAAATTCAAAAATTATTTATAGTTTAACAATCTCAAAACATAGAAGTTTCATTAATTAATTAAAAATTAATTCTCGTTGTCAAAACTAGAAAGCATCTTTTTTTAGAAATAAAAACTATCAAAAGATTGATATGTGTTTATATCCAATTTAAATGTAAAATTAATTCCAATGCACAATAATGGATTAAATGATTAAAATATAATCTAATTATACTTCAAATGCTTTCAAATGTTTAATTTAACAATACAATTTATTTAGATTAAAAAACATTTTTTCAATTAAAATTTAGTATTTTTCACTATTCATCAAAATATGAAATTTATCTGAATAATAGAAAAAATGTATCAAAAAAAATTATATCCCGCTTCTAAAGAAAAATTTAATTTTTTCAAATTGAATATATAAATGTGTCAAATTTTGGATTTAAATATAGTTCACCATTAAAAGGTGGTAAATTGCATTTTTTTAAAAACACTCATTTAATCTAAAAAATTGGATTTGTTCTGATATTATGTCTAAAAAAACACATAATATGGAAGTTAAATTTATATTTAGTATATAAAATTCATAATTCAGTCAATACTATTCATAACTTCTTTTTAAACGGCTAGTTTGTTAAGTCGTGGAGTGCTCGAACTTGGTGTTGTGTGTGGCACAAGATATTGAATTACCTTAAATAGATACCATATTATGAAATCCTGAGGTGTTACATAAATGAATTTCTAACTCATTGAACCTTTACATGCATGATCCTACAACCACAAATAGAATAAATATATGTTATCTATCATCAACTGACTTAAAGTATCAATATTGGTCTATGTCATATGGTTTTTATACATTTTATTCATAAATATATCAAACCTTTTATTCCATTACTAGGATACCTTCTTCTACCTGTATAAAATTTTCAACAGTTTTTACAGAAGGTCTTTAATTCCTGAATAAATGAATACCACTATCTATTATATATATATTTCCTCCTCTATATATCTGTGAGGTTCGGAATCCACGTTGATCAACCCTTTTCATGTTTTTGAAGACAAAGATGCTCCGAGAAGGCTCAGAGGATGTCTAGAGGAGTATGGTTGTGAGAAGCTAAAAATATTTGGGTTACACTATGTGACCAAGGGGTAGACGACATGTATCATTTGGGTTTCAAAAAACTAAAATAGAGCATCAAGGAGATTCATTTTTTGGAATAAATAAACCTCAAGGCGGTACACGACATGAAGGGGTGGTACACTTTGTGTACTGCCCCACTACTTGGTGTTTTAAAGACACCCACAAACTCAGGATTTTCAAACCCTACAAATTGACTGTACCCACTCTCAACCCCAAACGAGCTGAACGCCTCCCTCTTCAACATTTGGGGATGCCTTCATCCAGGATCGGTTACCCACTTCCTTCTTTAATTCATCTTTAATCCTAGGATGGATCTACCCCCATTATTTAGTTTTCTTCGATCCATATTCCCCTATTTCTCTTTTCTGTACAATGGTGTTTGATATAAATGGTTCTAATGAAGTTTCTTATATTTTTTGTTGATGCGGATGTGTCGTGACATCCTCAAGTGGATGCACTTTTTGTGGGGAAGAAAATCACGATCCTTTTCTTTGATCTGTTCTCAAGTAAAGAACATCGAAAACCTTTTGAGTTTGGTGATTCTTTTATTCTCTAATTCCTTACATGAAATCATGAAGTTAGCATGATTTATCCATTTGATCACAGTTGAATTGACCAAATTAAATACTTGAACGAGATAAAAATAATTGGTTTTATCGCATGTTGTTGCTTTAAACCATGATAACAGTTTGCCTCATGATTTTCTAGAAAGTGTGATATCTATGTTTTCTTTGTTATCATGTCGTTTTTGATGAAATTGGAAAATAACTTAAAGTTGGAATTAATTGATAAATAATTGGATAATTATAAAGAGGCATGTAAATGAATCCAATTGTAGTTATTATAATTTGACGTAAATAAAATTGATGTATATGTGCATGTTTAATTTAGTTGTTTATTTAATATAAATCATGTTGGTGCCTGTTGTTTAAAAGAATTTCAAATTAATTGTTTAATTAATTTTTGATAGCTATGATAGCTTGAAGTTTAGGTTTCCTATAGTTGTAACCTAATAATAATGAATCAGTTAATTCTAGATGGATTAAAGAACTAATTTTTTGATAAAAGATAATGTCTGGTAGGGTTCTGAGTTACCCTAATTCTTGTAAAGTCCAAGAGACTTATGTTTTTACCTATGAAAGATCATTTCTTAAGAAGGAAGAATGCTTTTTTTTTTGTCCAAGAGCCCTGTTTCCTTGTTGTTTCCTTCTGCATGTGGTATGTTGTGAGCCCAAATGGTTGTTCTGAGATGTGGGGGAAGGGACGCTCAGTGGTTGTGGTTGTAGTTGACACCTAGAGTGTCGAGATGCATTGGTTTATACATGTGGGTGTCGGGGAGGACACCAGAGGTGATGTAACGGGTTGAAGTTGGGTTTACCCACTGTTGTGAATGTGGTTTCATTTTGAATCTCTTATTTATTTATCTACTTTACATTCCCCACTTCTTAAGGCATCTGGTGTTGCTTACCCTCATTCCAAAAGAGGTGAACATGCATGGGTAATTCCATGTTCTTTATGTGTTTATATTCTCAAGGATGGATGTGTCGATGCTCCAGCTATCGATGTAAAAGACTTCATGGGTAGTCTACATACTCACTGTGTTGAGCCCCTTATGTTTGGTAGATTAGGTTTTGTTTTTTAGAATGTCCAAAATTATGAAATGTAATAATGTTTTTAATAAATTGTTGACTAAATGATGTTGAACCCATGGGGATGGAGATATCTGCGATGTAATGTTAAGGTTGTGATTAGTGGAATCGTTGACTCGCTTTTGGGTATTCCTAGAGGGTATAGAACATTGTTGAGATGATAATGAATGTAATGTGAAAATTAAATTGGTTAATTAATGGTTAAATAATTAATTAACATAAATTGAAACTAACTAAAAAGGATAATATGATTTAATAATGTTCTTTAAATTGTTGTTTTCTAATAGGATACTTAGTCTTAGTAGTGGAATCTGGGAGTCTGAGAGTCGTTAGCTGCAGTTGATTTTGAGACTAGCTTTTGCCCATAGTGTGGTTGTGAGATGTATCATATCATGTAATTTTCATGTTTCTATACACTACCCTACCATGTCGGTTAGGGTAACTAACACCCCAGGTATTTTGAGCCATGTGGGTGTTTTCCCCAGCATCCCGGTGGGAGGATGGATGGATGACTTCCCCCTTTGGCCCCGCTCTCTCCTCTTGGTAGTTACTTGTGCTTGTATTCATGACGGTTAGTTTTCCCCATATATGTGTGTTCATGGTTGTAATGGATTGGGGTTATTTCACTCACATATATTCTGTATATAGTTTTCTTTGTGTTACTATAGGTATAACATGTATAGGTTGTGGTGGATTGAGGATCCTTACACGGTGTATGTGTTGTAATGGTCTGAGGAATAATACTCGATGTATGATATACGTTATGTGGGATGTGGTGGCTCCTGGAAACTACTTGGTTAATTTTGGTTTTGTGGATGGTGTGGTGATTTTCCCAGGTTTCTACAGAAATGATTTTTTTCCACGAGGTACATGTGGTGGTGCTCACTTAGTTTTCTTTGGGCAAGGATTTTTGGAGGGAGATTAATTAGGACGTGCAATGTTGGGGAAAAGTGAAAAAATAGTGGGGAAGTGGTAGTGTGTTACCCTTGATATTCATTATTATATTATCTAATATTTATGTTATACTTGGTGAGAGTATCCATGGTGAGGCTGGGAACATAGTATACCTATTTAGGTGATGAGTTAATTTCCCTTGTTTTTCATTGTGCTTTGGCATGATTTCATTACTTTTTCATGGGAGGATATAGGGAGGATCCTACTAAGAATACTGTTATACTCACCCTACATTATATAAACTATTTTTCAGGTTACTTGGAGTAGGATGGAGATCTGTTCGGTTACTGCTACCTTGGGGTTTGGCAGGATCTGTTCGGGCTTTGTGGTTTATGCTGTTTTACTTTCTTTTGGTACTTTCAGTTTTCCCTTTCAGTTGTAGTTTTTTATTGATGACATTACATATGTTTACATGGGATTTATTTTATATTTCAGTCTGAGTTGGAGTTGTCTAGTGTATTTCTTATCTCCCTCTATCACATGTGTTCTCTTAGAGGGTAATTCCTCCCATATATGTGTTTATTATACCCTCAGTGCTAGTCGCCAACCTGGGCTTACTAGGGGCTAGACTCGTGGGGTCACTATCTTCCTTTTTCACATTTCCGACCTAGGAGGGGTACAGTTTATGGGGATGGCATCATGACAGTGTTGTATCAGAGGTATAGTTGTGGGATAGGAAGAAGTTTGGATTTAGGTGTAGGTGAGGTTTCATGGGTTGGTAGGGAAAGGTTGTATACTATGTTTAGAAAGGGTTGTAAACACTAGAGAATAGCTGAGACAAAGGTATTTAGGCCCACCCTATGATCTGATGCCTGAACCATTAGGTTTAGAATGGCTACTAAATGAGGTGATACCGGTTGGAGGGTAGAGACCTAAGAAAGGATCATGCATCATTTGTCTTTAATTCTGTGTTTTAATGGGTATACCTTGAGATATGTTAACCTAAAATTAATAAAGGAGAAATTTTAATTAATTAATGGTAAAATCATCCATATTCCAGTTTTAGGATCTCTAATTTCTTGTTATTTTTCAGGTATGGCTCTAGGTTGATGTCCTTTTTAGGATCACACAAAATATATCCAGCAAGTTGTGCCAGCAGATCACCACAGAGTAAAGGTTGACGAGAATGACACGTGAAGGAGGAACTTCCAAGGGTTTCATTGCTAGATTTTATAGAAGTATGAGGAATATGTATCAGATGCAGTCACAGAGGACTGGTCGGAGGAGTTTGAGATAGCTTTTAGCTTAATCCGTGAAGGGAAGGATCACTGGGTATCAGTGGTTGTGATGATGTTGTGTGGGGTATTAAGGCAGTGGTGGTTCTTATTACTCAGAGGTCATGAAAAGTCTGAAGTCTCTTGGGAGGATTTTTGAACAAAGTTCAGAGTTGAGTTTCTTTCTTTGATCACGAAGGCATTCAGTCTCTATGAGCGTCTGACCCTTTGACAGGGGATCTTTAGTGTGTGAGAGTTTGAAATCCATTTCAAGAACCTTTTACAATATTTTTTGGACCTCTTACTAGATGAGGAGTCCATGGTGAGTCATTTAGAGGTGTAATTTCATCGATAGATACAACGCTAGGTCACCCTATTTATGCTAAATAAATATTTGGACGTACTAGAAAGGGAAGATTTCATTGAGATAATTTTGACCAGAACCGGATTTTCAGGAGAGGGGAGTCATCAGGAATACTCACAAATAATATCTATGGTTCAGGGATCCCAATTTTCAAGGCATATGAGTTTCCATTCGGCCGAGGGTAGGTCTTAGCCCTAAGCATCTCGTTTCTCCAGGGGTGGAGTCTCTCAGTCCTATGCTAAAGTATCATGTTCTTGTTTTTCTTATGGTGACTAAGGTCAACAATAGTTATAATTATCGACCTTACAAAGTAGTCATTGTGCACTAGGTGTTATACTCAAGGTTCCTCTATTGAGGCAGTTCCATCCAAGGTAGAAACATCAGGTTGCACCAACTTTGGATCAGCAGAGAGACGATGGGTCAGGCATAAGATATCCCTAGGACACACCCCATCCTCAAAGAGTAGATTTCGGCCATGGTGGTGGTCAGCATTAGGGTCAGAGAGGTCTTGGAGTAGGTTGTGGTCACATTCATGCTTTAGTGTTGCCGGTGTCAGGTGATCCAAACATTTTTTGAGGTACCCTTTTCTTTTTTTCTACATGGGTGAATTCATTTTCTGAATCAGGAGTGACACACTCATTTATATCACCTTCCTGTTTCCATGACTTGAGTCTTGAGGTAGATAGGCTTCCAATGCAATTATCTTTTATTACACCAATTGGAGGTTGAGATGACTTGTTTGAAGTATGTAGAGACCGTGAGCTAGTGTTGTGGCAGCACTGCTCTTGGGGACATGTTCTATATTTTTGGACACTACAATATGATTCCATCATTGGTATGGATTGGTTTTATTAAGTATTGGATATCATAGATTTCTTCTAGAAGTTGGTGGTGTTCTTCGATGCTGATAGAGATCCATGAGTGTTCTTTAGTGAGCGAGACCCTCAGACGGGTCAGAGGAGTGTTCCTTCTTTGTCATCCTTGATGGCTGAGCAGATATTGAGATTGTTAGAGGTTTAGTAGTCGGAATTTCACAGGGTTATGTAAGAGTACCTTAATGTCTTTCTAGAAGAGGTTCTAGCGTTACCCCCTCGATGTGAGATCGAGTTTGGGATTGAGCTACAATCATGCATGTCTCCTATCACAATGTCTCCGTATAGGATGAAACCTTCCGAGCTTCTAGAGAAACATATAAAACATGATCAACTATTGAATTTTGATTTTGTTTTTCCATGTGTGTCACAATGGGGTGAACCCGTTTTTCCCATGAATAAGGCAGACGGTTGTTTGTGGTTATGTGTCGATTATTGCAAATTGAACAAAGTGACAGTGAAAAATCACTATCCTCTTCCATGTATTGATGATTAATTCGATAAAATTAAGTTTGAAAGTTGGTTCTCAAATATCGATTTGTGGTTTGGGTATCATCAGATGCATGTGAAGGATAAGGATATTCCAATGACTGATTTTCTTTGCCATCAAGGGCATTACGTGTTCTTGGTGATTCCGTTTGGTGTGAAAAATGATCTAGTTGTGTTCATGGAGTTAATAAATATTGTTTTCTGTGAGTTCCTTGATATGTTCATGGTGGTGTTCATCAATGACATCCTTGTGTACTCTATGTTTGAGGAGTATTTAGAGCATATGTGTATCGTTTTGGGAGTTATTTGTCTATAGAAGCTATTTGGGAAGTTTTCAAAGTGTTAGTTTTGGACTCAAGAAGTTCTTTTCATGGGGAATGTGGTGTCCTAGGTGGGAGTAGTTGTGGATCCATCGAAGATAGAAGTAGTTGTGTCTTGGAAATCCCATAAGATAGTGGCAACAGTGGGAAGTTTCCTTGGTCTTATAGGACGTTCGTAGCCGATTTCTCTCGGGTTGCAACTCCTATGATAGCATTGTCTTGGAAGGATTAGGCGTTCATGTGGACTGATCAGTGTCTGGAATCATTTGAGTATCTGAAGGAGAAGTTGTCTAGTGATCTGGTACTTTTTCTACCAGTAGTGGGAATTCAATTTGATGTTTTATGTGATGCTTTATGTCTTAGTTTAGGCTGCATTCTGATGCATTAGAGATCAGTCATTTCTTATGGGTATCAGTAGTTGCATCCCCATGAAATTAACTATTCCACCCATGATCTTGGGTTGGTGGCAGTGGTGTTTACTCTGAATTTTTGGAGACACTACCTCATTAGATAGCGCTTTGTGGTTTTCACCAATCATAATATCCTAAGGTATATTTTCTCCCAGCATTACTGGAAGACGTGACAATGTTGGTGGATGGAGTTCCTATAGGATTATGACATCAAAATTTCATATACACCTAAAAAGGGTAATGTTGTAGCTGATGAACTAAGAAGGAAGTCACATAGTGATGTAGTGTGTGAATTAGGTAGCTTCTATAGGGTGATGGAAGAACATTCAACATTACATCTAAATATCGGAGAAGTTGGGGGAATATGTTGTCTTTTATAGATGATGGTGTAGTCATCTCTGGTGCAGTATGTAGAATATTCCCAATTGGGGGATATTGAGGTAGAGGTATGGAGAGACTGAGTTGTTTGTGGTGAGGACTCTGGTGGTTAGTCTGAGGATGAACAACATCGGGTGTTGTTCTAAGGCAGTCTTTTCATTCCTTTGGTGATGAGGGAGACATTTCTCAGGGAGTTCTATAGTTCTCCCTTAGTGATACATACAGGTGTGACAAATATGTTTCAAGATTTGAGGAGTTAGTTTTGGTGTCCTCAGTTGAAGTGTGCATTTTCATAGTTTCTGTCTCGAGGCTTAGTCTGTCAGAAGGTGAAAGTTGAGCACCATGTTCCCTGTGGGTTTCTTCAACCATTATATATTCCTTAATGGAAGTGGGAGGACATCTCGATGGACTTTTTTACCTATTTAATTTGAGCTCAAGGAGTCCATGATACTATATTGATGGTAGTGGATCATTTGAAAAAATCGTCCCACTTCATAGTAATCTAGGAGTCGAGTTCAGTGGAGTTTTTCTCAAGGTAGTATTTGGAAGAGGTGTTGAGACTCCACAGAGTCCCAAGGACAATCATTTCTGATCAAGGCCCATGTTTTACCTCCAGGGTGTGGAGAGGTCTCCAGCATTCTTTTGGTTCTCAGTTATTCCTTATTAGTTATATTCATCTGCACACAGATTTTCAGATAGAGTGGACCATAAAGACTTTTAAAGACATGTTGTGCTCTTATGTCCTGGATTTTAGAGGTTAATTGAGGAGGTACTTACCATTGGTAGAGTTCTCTTACAAAAATAGTTTTCACTCCACCATTGGTATGGTTCCATTTGAAGCCTTCTATGGAACACCGTTCCATTCTCCATTGTGTTGGAATGGGGTCATAGAGTCAATAATTCTTGATCAAGAACTGGTATAAAATATGACAGAGATGTTCAAGTGATTCGTGAGAAGATGAAGATTGCGCAGGATCGTCCGAAGGCCTATGCTGACCATTGGAGGAGACCTCTGGAGTTTAACATTGGGTATCATGTGTTCTTAAAGGTGACTCCTCATTGTGGTTAGAGAATTTTTGGTCATGGGTGTAAGATTTATCCCAGGTTTGTTAAGCCTTTCGAGGTGTTGGATCATGTCGGAGCCACGGCATATCGGGTAGCACATCCCACACAGATGATATGGATACTTGATGTTTCTCACATATCACATCTCCATTGTTATCTTCATGATGACTCTCTTCTCATCAATTAGGGCGGGATCAATGTTAATGATGATGAAACCTTCCAAGAGTGGCCTGTAAAGATCTAGGACTGTAAGGAGAAGTAGTTATGTAGGCATTCTATCTCCTTGGTTCGTGTCTTTTAGTTGCATAGTGGCGTGGAGGAGAGTACCTGGGAACATGAGTTGTAGATATGTGCTCATTAACCCAAGTTGTTTAATCTATATTTCTTCCTTGTTACAATGTTTGTTTTGTGGTTGTATAATTTTCATGTCTATGAGTTGGATTCCTCTTGTTTTTTGTTGTATCTTTCTCTCTTTTGAGAGGTATCTTCCATGGGAGAGTTTATGGGGGATTTTTGCGGTGGTCACATGGTTTCACATTGTCCTTTCATCAAATGGTTGAGATTCTATGATGGTGAGATACTTGAGAGGTATCTCCTGGGGTGGCTGTTTGGACGAACTCTTTCATTCCATTTTGGTTTTCTCATTGGTTTGTTTTGGAGTATCAAGGATGAGAATGATTTGAGATGTATCTGATGTAAGGGATCAGATCTTCATGGATAAACACTTTGCGTGTTTTCTAAGACTGAGGTGCTCGGAGAAGTCTCTGAGGAAGTCTAGAGGAGTTCAGTCATGATAATCTAGAAATGGGGGGCTGCATGATGTTACCAAGGGGTAAATGATATGTATCGTACGAGTTTTAGAAAAATAAAATAGAGTGTCGAGGTGATGTGTTTTTCAATGTAATATGACTTTGAGGCAGTACATGAGGTGGAAGAGTGGTACACGCCATGTACTACCCCATTGATGGGTGTTTTAATGACACCCAGCTGCTCATGATTTTCGAAACCTATAGCTTGAGTGCACCCCCTCTCGACCCTAGATAATCTGGATGCCTCCCTCTTCAACGTTTGGGGATTCCTTTATCCTGGATCGGTTCCCTGCATCCTTCATCGATCCATATTCAATATGATGTAAGATCTACTTCTATTATTTGGTTTTATTTGATATTTCTTCTCTCGTTTCTTTTATCCATGATATGGGTTTAATCTCCATGGTTCTAATGGAGTTTCTTTTGGTTATTGTCGATGCAGTGGTGCCACAACATCCTCGGGTGGATGTAGTTATTGCAGAGAAGGCTATCGTGATCAATTTCTTCGATCGATTCTCGAGTTAAGAACATTAGAAACCTTGTGAGGTAGGGTATTCAACGCTTAAATAATTATTTACAAGAAATCGTTGAGTAAAAATGATTTATCTCTTTGAGTTGCAATTTAACTAACCTAATTAAATACTTGAACCGGATTAAAAGAATTTGTTTGATCACATGTTGTTTCTTTTCACCGTGATAATGGTTTGCCTCTTAATTTTCAAAATAGTGTCATATCTATGATTTTCTTTTTAGAATTTTATTCTTGATGAAACTAGAAAAGAACGTAAATCTATAAATAATGGATAATGAATTCGCTAAAGATAAAGAGGCAAGTAAATGAATCTGGTTGTTATTATATAATTTGATGTTAATAAAATTTATGCAAATGTTCATGTTTAATTCCATTATTCATTAAAATTGAATCATGTTGGTTCTTGTTGTTTAAAGGAATGTCAAATTAATTGTTTAATTAATTTTTGGTAGCTATGATAACCTGTAGTTTAGGTTTCCCATAGTTGGAACATACTAACAATGAATCAGTTAATTCAAGATGGATTAACAAAACTTGTATTTTGATAAAAGATAATGCCTTGTAGGGTTCTAAGTTTACATCTAGCTTGTAAAGTCCATGAGATTTATGCTTGGACCTGTGATAGATAATTTAATATGAAGGTGAATGTCTTGTTTAGGGCCAAGAGCGATGTTTCCTTGTTTTTTCCTACTGCTTGTGATGTGTTGTGATTCTAGATGGCTGAGGTGAGATATGGGGGAAGGGAATCCTAGTGGTTGTGGAAGTATTTGTTGCCTAGAGTGGAAAGATGAATTATTTCATACATGTGGGTGTTGGGGAGGAAAATAGAGGTGATGAAATGAGTTAAAGATGGGCTTACCCGCTGCTGTGAATGTGGTTGATTATTGAATCTCTTGTTTGTTTATTTTAATTATTTTCCCCACTTTTTGATGTAGTTGGTCTTTCTTACCCTACTTCCTAAAGAGGCAAATCTGTGTGGGGTATTCCACATGATTTATGTGTTTATCTTCTCCAGGATGGATGGGTCTATGGTCTTGATATAGGTGGCAAAGACTCAATGATTAATCCATCTACGCACCGTGTTGTGCCACTTGTGTTTGATTGCTTAGTTTTTCTTTTCTATAATTCCTGTAATTATAAAAAGTAATAACGGTGTTAATAAATTTTTGACTAAATGATGTTGAACCCATGGGGTTGGAGCTTTCTAGGATGCAATGATGAGGTTTTCTTTTGAGGAAACATGGAATCGGTTTTGGGTATACCAGGAGGGCATGGAACTTTGATGAGATGCTAATAAATGTAGTGTGGAAATAAAAATGGTTAATTAATAGTTAAAGAATAAATTAACATAATGTGTAACTAATTAAAATGGATAAGATGATTTAATAATTCTCTTTAAATGTTTGTGTGCTTATGGGAAAGCTAATCTTAGTAGTGGTAGCTGGGAGTCTAGGAGACATTAGATGTAGTTGTGTATGAGATTAGGTTTTTCCGATAGTGTGGCCGTGATCTATATTATATCATGTATGTTTTGTGTTTTTATATTCTACCCCACCCTATTAGTTAGGGAGACTGAAACCCTAAGGATTCTAGGCCCTTGGGAGGTGTTTTCCCCAACATCCTAGTGGGAGGATGGATGGATGACTTCCCCCTTTGGCCCCGCTCTCTTCTCTAGGTAGTTACTTTTGCTGGTATATATGTGTGTAGATGGATGTAATGGATTTTGTTAATTTCACACACATATATTCTCGATATACGTTCCTTTGTGCTACTACGGGTATAACATGTAGAGGTTGTGGTGGCTTGGGGATCCTTACTCAGTGTATGGGTTATAATGGATTGAGGCATAATACCCAACGTATTATACATGTTAGGTGGGTTGTGGTGGATCCTAGAAACCACCTGGTTACTTTTAGTTGTGTGGATGATGTAGTGCATCACCCAGGTGTCTACGAGAAATCTTTTTGTTGCACTAGGTGAATGTGGTGGTGCTCTCCTAGGTGCGTTTGGGCCATCCATTTTTTAAAGAGATGGCTTAGGAGGTACGATGTTGGGGAAAAGTAGAAAACCAGTAAGAAATTGTTAGTGGGGTACCCTTGATATTATTTATTATATTATATAATCTTGTATGTAATACTTGGCGAGAGTAGCCATGGTGAGGCTGGTAACATAGTATACTAGTTTAGGTGATGAGTTAGTTTCAATTATTGTTCAGTATGAATTTTCATGTTTTCCTTACTTTTTCTTGAGAGTATCCAGGGAGGATCCTTAAGAGTATACTATTATACTCACTATATGTTATATAAATAGTTTTTAGGTCACTTGGAGCTGGTTGGAGATCTAGATAGTTACTACTAGCTCGGGGTTTTGTCGTAGCTATTTGGGCATCATGGTCACTTCAATTTTACTCTCTTTTGGTACTTTTAGTTTTTTCTTTTCAGTTGTAGTGGTTTTTTCAGGAAATTATATGTAACGCCTCGACCCCAGTTACCCAGAGTGGGTGCATTATTACATAACATTGGCATGATCACAAAATATCAAGTCTCGAAAGACTGATTAGTTTAGTATCCTTGGAAACACTAGATACATTCATAAAGATTACATTACATCATAAAGTGAAAAACTACAACAACATATTGTCTTCATATCCCCTCATACTATCCATATAGGTCATTCATAAAATAATTCTTCACATCCTGGAAAAAATAAAACATTGAAAGGGGTGAGCTCAGATTCTCCGTAAGGATAACAATATAGCAGAAACATTCATAAATAAACATAAACATTTAAGGCAATGTATAACTAAAAAATAGCCTTTAAAACTTGAATTTGAGCATGATATGGAAAAGATAAAATTAAATAATGTCATTTACATATTCACATGGATATTCTACTAGTCGAATAATCACATGCAATATCAATAACAACTTTCATAATGATGGAATGCATAATCTCATACTATCATAACCACATAGTCAAGGCCTTGTGCCAAGACTACAAATAAGATTTTTTCAAGGACTTGGGACAAGACACTAGTTTGTCTCATGAGACCTACCGATGCATCTAGGAGCTATAGTGGGCTCCACTTGTCACTTATTAAGTCCAATGCATTCCTCATATGAACAGGTTTAAACATAACATAAACAATCGTATTAAAACTAGCATACGAAATGTCTATACTTTCTCCATAAACCATGGATGGCATAAAATTAACACATCCACAGTCAAACATAACACAAAACCTTCAATACAATAAATCAACTTCAAATAATCTTAAAATCCATCAAAGGATGATGACATAGATGAAATCAAAACTAATTGAGAAAAATATCTCTTTTTTTGAAATCATTTAAAAGTCACAAAATTATAAAATAAAACATTTAACTTTAAAATATTCTTATAAGATTTTAAGGGATGCTTCGACGATTTTATAACGATGGAAAATAGCCGCACCCACCGTATAAGTTAAAAAATACATTCTTACCTTAATTTTGTCGAAAAGGTTAAAAAAGACCTTGTTTGGAAAAAGACAGAAATATTATTTTATAAACTTCTTATAAAAAGTCAAACATGGGTATAAATGACTTTAATTCATATTCTTTAAAATAGTAATAATGCTTTGAAATACATTTCTAAGAAACATGGATGTGGATGACAAAGAGGTCCCAGTAGATAATTACATATAAACAACCTCAAAAAATGAAGAGATTGTTAAATAAACACGTACCTTGTATTTTTCCTTGGTCGAGGGTAGGTTAACCTCATGTATAATGGTGAAATAATTGTTATTAAATTATTCAAGAATAATATACATTAATATGATATCATATATTATCTTTTAACATTGATTTGTTAATAATATCTCAGTATTATCATCATTTCGGGTGTTAATTACTCATTTTCTTTTATATATCTTGTTAGATAAGCCAGGATTATTATGGATAGGTTGTATCGTATTCATATATATAATTATATCAAGTAATTAAACATTATTTCTAATCATAAAATGTGAATTAAAATTTCATGGATATGATGGGGAATGAATCTCATCTAGTTCGTGGAGACGGTAGTCCGTACTTACGCACGAGAGAAAATATCATTATTTTGATATTAAAATAATATATAATTGGATTTTATATCATATATATAGAATTATTATAATGTTATATTTATTATGTACATAAATTACATATCATTATCATACCCATCCAAATAATAATGTTTTTGAATAACAATTACACCACGACGTGGAGACGGTAAGTCGTACGTACGCACGTATGGTGACATGTCATTCAAAGGACGTATAGAATACTTAATATGGTTGTACCATATTTATAATAAAATCACAGTATATAGAAGATACTAGAGTTATTATTTTATAAAGTAAATAACAAAGAAAGAAGAAGTTTAAGAAGAAAGGAACTTGAAAAAAGGTGGTGAAAACATTATCTCTTCTTCGGGTTCTTCTTTTTGATTTGATCAAAAAGGCTCCATAGGTTGGATTTCTGATAAATCTAAGTCCTGTAGGTTGAATCGAGGGAAGTTGAGAGAGTATGTGGGAAGGGGTTTTCTGAGACAAATGGCTTTGAATGTGTGAATTAGAGAGAAGGGGGAGTTCCATTTTATAAGAGGGGTAAGGGGCTCCTTTGGAAAAGCTAAAATATTATTTTATAATAAATCCATATTCGATTTATAATGGCTCCGAAGTGGATTATTTAAATTTTAAGGTGGGAATAGGTCGAAAAGAACTCAACCAATTAGTTTTAGACAGTTTTGGGTCACATTATTAACCTTGTCTTTTAGTTTTAACTCTTAGTTAATTAGTTTGACATTTACCATGTCTCTTTGTATTTTTATATTATATGGTTAAGAAACTTATAATAAACATCCAAGCGGACACCAAGTGGTTAATTAATGATACACCTATCATGATAAAATTCCTTTTTCTTATCCTTATATTTTTATGAATATAATATCAATTAATAATACAATATTCGATTTAAAAACTTATTTATCTCAATTTTGACACTATTTGGAATTTGCTTTTAGTGAAACTCATAACATCATGATTATTTAGAATAAAGTTTTTTAAATCAATTATAACATTTCATATTATCCTATAAAATTATTTTAATTCATAAAAAGTCTCAAATTACATTTATTTGGATATTTATAATATCAATTATTTTAATATTTTATTTATTTGGTAATTACTCAATCACAATTTTTTCATAAATAAATTAAATTATTTAATGTCTAAAAATAATAAATAAAATACCATTACGTAGGAAATATTTTTATATTTCTAATGAATATTTAAAATCGAATTTATCTTTTGTATAACCCTATATTAAAAATGTTTTATTAATTAAACTATGATTTTAACTAGTTTAACTCTTCTTTGAATTAAATAATAATAAATGTACTAATCTAATCCAAGTGGACCTAAATGATAATATTTTATTCCTAAGGTTGTTTTTGGTCGAGATAAACTTTTCCAATAGAATTATGACATGTGTTAGGGTAATATTAATAACATTTTTACCCTTAATTACCCTATTTACTCTTAACTGTGGTAAATAAAAGTAAAAAGTTACTATTCACTGTAAATTATTTTTATCTTATTAAACCAAATTTACTCCTTGATATTAACCGTGTCTCTCAGATTTTATAAATTCCACTCACAGAAGTGGTAAAATTAAGTTTTATATGAATTTTCAAATTCTCCAGGGAGGTGGGTAAAAGACGGTGAGAAGTTCAATAAAATTTTTATATAATTACAATTATTCTAAACTAAATCCAATGAATTACATTGAAATTATATAGGTATTATGTATCTATTTTGACCTTAATTAAATTTAAATAAAAATAGATAATTATTTAAATAAAAATTTGGTTTTAAACTATAACTCAGTGTTTTTAACTATTCATCAAAAATTGAATGTTTTCAGAAAAATACCAAAAATTCACCCTAGTATAATTTCGATATTAAAAATCCAAATATGAAGTCCATTTTGAGAGATAAAATTTATAAAATTTCAAAAAGTAGGTATTACTATTCATAATGTCTAGTTTGATTGGTTGTGGTGTGTGTTAGAACTCGAAGTTAAGTACAACACACGCTACTGTAGTATTCAAAGAGAAGCATGCAATGGAAGCTTGGGGTGTTACATTCTCCCCTCCTTCAAATAATTTCGTCCTTGAAATTTCTAGAATGTTACAGCAAGAAAAGACTCGGGTGGTTCTTCATCATAAGTTCCTCGGGTTCCCACGTTGCCTCTTCCATTTTATGGTTTCTCCATAGAACTTTTACCTGACGAGTCGTCCGGTTTCTCATCACTTGTTCTCTTGTATCAAGAATCCTGATGGGCTCTTCGCAATAAGAATGATCGGGTTCCTGTTCTAATTCCTCATAGGTGAGTACATGCATTGGGTCATGCATGTATTTTCTCAATAGTGATACGTGGAACACATCGTGAACTTTAGAGAGACTTGGAGGCATTTACAAATGGTAAGATACAACCCCAATTCGTTCTATAATTTCAAAAGGTTCGATGTACCTGGGACTTAATTTACCCTTCTTACCAAAATGTATAACTCCCTTCCATGGAGATAACTTCAAGAAAACATGATCTCCCACCTAAAATTTCAAATCCTTCCTTCGGTTATAGGAATAGCTCATCTGCCTACTTTGAGCTGCTTTGATGTGGGTTTGGATTACCTTCACCTTTTTCATCGTTTCCTCCACTTGTTCTGGTCCTACAAGTTTTCATTCACCAGCGTCATCCCAACAGGTTAGTGTGCGACATCTATTTCTGTATAATGCGTCATATGGTGTCATCTGACTGCTTGAATGGAAGATATTATTATAGGAAAATTCTACCAAAGGTAAATATTGATCCCACATACCCTGAAAGTTAAGTGAGCATGATCTCAACATGTCTTCTATGGTTTGAATAGTTCTTTCTGATTGTCCATCTGTTTGAGGGTGGTAGGCAGTGCTCAAATGAAATTCAGTATCCAAGGCCTTTTGAAGACTTCCAAAATCTTGATGTAAAACGGGGATCACGATCCGAAACAATCGATAGGGGTACTCCATGAAGTCTCACAACTTCATTAATATATAGTATTGCTAGACATTAAAGTGTTAAATCCTCCCTTATAGCATGAAAATGTGCTGACTTGGTAAGACAATCAACAATGATCCATATTGTATCGTTTCTTCTAGGAGACTTCGGTACTCCGATGACAAAGCCCATCGGGATATTATCCCATTTCCACTCAGTTATGGGAAGAGGTTGCAATACACCTCCAGGCTGTTGCCTTCAAGCTTTCATTTGTTGACAAACCATACATCTTGACACAAAATCAGTAATCTCCCTCTTCATGTTGTCCCACCAAAAATGTTCCTTCAAATATCAATACATTTTGGTGCTCCTAGGGTGTATAGAGAAATTGGAACTATGAGCATCATCCAGCAATTCTCCTTTTAGATCAGGTATATTGGGAACACAAAGTCTCTTCCCAAATTTCAAAATTCCGTCTTTATACACAAAGCCACTCAATCTCCCATCATTCACAGCTTTAATCTTCTTTTGAAATTCTTCATCATCGTTCTATGAACTCTTAATCCTTTCTAATAAAGAATTTTTGGAAACCATTTGAAAAAGTATTGATGTTTCACCTTCCATAGTGATTCCCATATCCATCTTTACTAGATCCATGAAAATAGGATCCCTCTCAACTCTCATCTTGTTCAAAACTACATGATCTTTTCTACTCAAAGCATCTGCAACCTTATTTTCCTTCCCCGGGTGGTAGGGTATCGTGCAATCATAATCCTTGAGAAGATCAACCCATCGCCTTTTCCTCATGTTGAGTTCTTTCTATGAGAAAATATACTTCAAACTCTTGTGATCAGTATAAATCTCACAATTTTCATTGTAGAGATATTGTCTCCATATCATCAAAGCAAAGATTACAGCAACTAACTGAAGATCATGAGTAGGATAGTTTTTTTCATGAATTTTCAGCTGTCGTGATGCATAGGCAATAACTATATCATTATGCATAATGACACAACCAAGTCCTTTCTTTGATGCATCACTATAAATAACGAACCCATCATTCTCTGATGGTAGAGTCAATATAGGAGAATTGAATAATCTTCTCTTCAGTTCTTCAAAACATTATTCACTCTCTTTTTTCCAAACAAATTTTACCCCTTAAGGTGTGAGATTCGACAATGGGTTAGCTAATCAGGCAAAATTCTGGATGAAACATCGATAATAACCTGCCAAACCAATAAAACTGCATACCTCAGTTATACTCGTAGGCACTGGAGATTCCTGGATTGCTCTTGTCTTAGAAGGATCAACAGAGATTCCATATTTAGAGACAATATGTCCAAGAAAAGAAATCTCTTGAAGCCAAAATTCACACTTACTAAACTTCCCATATAATTCATGTCTTCTAAGAGTCTTCAAGATAATGCACAAGTGGTTTTCATGATCTTCGTAGCTTTTGAAGTATACCAATATATCGTCAATAAATACCACCGCAAAATCATCAAGATATTCCTTGAAAACTCTATTCATTAGATCCATGAATACAGAGTCTGCATTAGTCAATCCAAAAGGAATTATTGTAAACTCAAAATTATCGTACCTTGTTCAAAATGCTGTCTTCAGAATGTCTTCCTTCCTCACACACAACTGATGGTATCCAGATCTAAGGTCAATCTTTGAAAATTATTTAGATCATTGAAGTTGGTCAAATAAATCATCAATGCGAGGTAGGGGATACTTGTTATTTATTGTTATAGAATTGATTTCCCTTTAGTCGATACATAGCCTCGTAGATCCATCTTTCTTTTTAACCAAAAGGACAAGGTCACCCCATGGAGAAACACTAGGGAGAATAAATCCCTTATTACTCAATTACTATAGTTGTTTCTTTAGTTCCACTAATTCCACAGTGGCTATTCTATAAGGGGTCTTCGATATGGGCCTTGAACCCGGAATTAAATCAACAGAAATATCAATTTCTCATTCTAGAGGATGTCAAGGTAAATCTTCCAGAAACACATCTACATATTCTTTCACAATAGTTACATCCTATATTTGAACATTCTTTTCCTCACCCACAGTTACTTTATTATATTCCTCCCTGATAATTGAATTTAGTTGAGCTACTGGTGGTGGATCGAGATAAGAATTAAGTGGTGAAGATTCTGCTCTAAAGATAAGGTATTGTTTATCATCATCATCAAAAATAGTAACCTCCTTCTTCTTATAATAAATCATCGCATCGTGGCCTGAAAGACAATACATACTGAGGATTATATCAAATTCAATCATGGGTATGACGATGAGATCAGTAGATAAAGAACATTTATATGCTTTAATGGGGACTGATTGATAAAACTTTGTAGCAATGATACTTCGATTATGGGTTTTTACTGAAAAATCCCCTGTTAAATAAAAATGGAAATATCTAATTTTCTTAGAAAACTGGGAAGATATGAATCAATGTGATGATCCAGAATCAAATAATGCATTTTCTAAACTTGAGGAAACCTTTAAATTACCTGCCACCACGTCTTTTGGAACTTCTACCTCAGCAGTAGTGATAGAATAATCTTGGACTTTATCCCTTAGCATTTTCTGAGTTAAATTCCCCTGATGCTTAGGAAATTTATTTGCATAATGTCCCATCTCCATGCAGTTGTATCATTGAACATCGGTAGCTTCCTTCTTCCCCTTGCAATCACGAGCCTGGTGGCCTTTTTCACCACACTTAGAACAGACTCCCATTCCTTTAAAGAAAGTACCGGGGTGTTTCTTCCCACATTTACTGTAGAATGGATTTTCAACTTTTCACTTATTCCCCATATTTCCATTTCTAGAGTGATCACCAAATCCATTTTTCTCTTGCTTTGCTTTAAAGTCGTAAGAAATAGAGAATTTCTTTTCCATATTGATAGCACACGAGACAATATCTTCGTACGATGAGAAGGTTTGTGAAACTAATGCTTGATGGAGAAATGATTTTAACCCAACAAATAAACGATATATCTTACTTCTTGGGTTATATAAATAATCTGTTGCATGCCTCGCTAACCTTGTAAAGTTATCCTCATACATTGCGACATTCTCATCCTCCTTTTGTCTCAGACTCAAAAATTTACTTTCTATATCTACTCGATGATCACGAGGAAAGTATTTTTCTAAGAAAATATCTTTAAACTCCCTCCATTCCATATTTGATACTTCATCATCTTCCTTTGTGTTTTGAATCAATGACCACCATTGGTCAGCATCTCCAGTGAGGCGGTAAACTGCCATGATAACTTTTTCACTTTCACTACTCGCCAAGGCATGGAATATTTTTTCTAAGTAATTTATCCATTGCTCAGATACTAAGGGATTTTTACTCCCATTGAATGTTGGTGGTTTTTTCCTCATGAAGAAATCTAACATTTATCCTCCATGTTGTGGATCAGTGCGCTCCATACGGGTAAGGGTATTATTCATAACCTGAGTGAGTTGTCCCGGTATGGTGATTAGATTATCAGTACCAGTTGCATTACCAGCTCCACTGTAATTATCTTGAGTAAGAGGGAAATACCTACATGGAGTGCATGCATTGATACAGTTATCATTCCTTACACTAGGTTCCATTTCTATACAATGACATAAACTAGATCATTTTATGAATCAAAATACATAATTCCATACTTGTAAGACACTTAAAAAAATTCAACAGTTTATGGATATAATACATAATAATAAAAAATGTTTTCATTGAGGATGTATATACTCATAAACCCTTTATAATGGTTCATAAAGAAAATGAGAAATATCCTAAGCATATCCCCCGACAGTGTCGTAACGAAGAGTGTAGCAAGGCTCATTGTCGTGCACCAGTTCCCATTCGAGTCTAACTCAAAGCTGTGTTTTCAGGTTTTACCCCTAGGTACGTCTATTCCAGAGCCACCTATACCTTCTCGTATCCAGATAGATATGTATTGCTCAGAAAACTCACAAAATCTCTACAATACCAAAATTCTAGGAAGTTCTTCTACACTAATCCTCAATGTTCATCTTAGGCCTACGTGCTCTAATCAGAGTTTAACTAAATCTAGCATCCAAGGTTTTTAATAAACTTCCTATTATACCAACTATAATTTCCCAACCCCAATTACCCATAGTTGGTTCATTATTACATAACATTGGCATGATCACAAAAGATCAAGTCTCAAAATACCGATTAGTTTAGTATCCTTGGAAACACTAGATAAATTCATAAAGTTTACATTACATCATAAATTGAAAAACTAGAACAAAATATTGTCTTCATATCCCCTCATACTATCCCTGCAGGTCATTTATAAAATACTTCTTCACAATCTGGAAAAAATAAAACATTGAAATGGGTGAGATCAGATGCTCAGTAAGGATTACAATATAGCGGAAAATTTCATAAATAAACATAAAAATTTAAGCCAATGTATAACTAAAAAAAATCCTTTTAAACTTTAACATCAGAATAATATGGAAAAGATAAAATGATATAATTCCATTTACTTATTCAGATTGATATTCTACTAGTTGAATAATCACATGCAATATCAATAACCACTTTCATAATGATGAAATGCATAATGCCAGACTATCATAACCACATAGTCAAGGACTTGTTCCAACACTTCAAATAAGATTTTTTCAACGCCTTTTGCCAAGACACTAGTTTGTCTCATGAGACCTACCGATGCATCGAGGAGCTATAGCAGGCTCCACCCGTCACTTATTAAGTCCAATGCATTCCTCATATGAGCATGTTTAAACATAACATAAACATTCCTATTAAAACTAAAATACGAAATGTCAATACTTTTTCCATAAACCTTGGATGGTATAAAATTAACACATCCACAGTTAAACATAACACAAAACCTTCAATACAATAAATCAACTTCAAATAATCTTAAAATCCATCAAAGGATGTTGACATAGATGAAATCAAAACTAATTGAGAGAAATATCTCTTTTTTGAAATCATTTAAAAGTCGCGTAATTATAAAGGAAAACATTTACTTTGAAAATATTCTTATAAGGTTGTAAGGGAAGCTTTGACGATTTTATAACGGCGGAAAATAGCCGCACCCGCCGTATAAGTTAAAAATGACATTCTTACCTTAATTTTGTCGAAAAAGTTAAAAAGGACCATGTTTGGAAAACGACAGAAAGATTACTTTATAAACTTCTTATAAAAAGTCAAACAAGGGTATCAATGACTTTAATCCATATTTTGTAAAAGTCTAAGAATGTTTTGAAATTCATTTTTAAGAAACATGTATGTGGATGATAAAGAGGTCCCAGTAGATTATTACGTATAAACAACCTCGAAAAATGAAGAGATTGTGAAATAAACCCTTACATTGTACTTTTCCTTGGTTGAGGGTAGGTTAACCTCTTGTATAATGGTTAAATAATTGTTATTAAATTATAGAAGAATTATATAAATTAATATGATGTCATATATGATCTTTTAACATTGATTTGTTAATAATATCTTAGTATTATCATCGTTTCGGGTGTTAATTTACTCGTTTTCTTTTATATATTTTATTACATAAGCCGTGTTTGTTATGGATAGGTTGTATCTTATTCACATATATAATGATATCAAGTCCTTAAACATTATTTTTAGTCATAAAATGATAAATATAATTTCATGGATACGATGGGGAATGAATCTCATCGCGTTCTTGGAGACGGTAGTCCGTACGTACGCACGAGTGACAATATAATTCTTTTGATATTAAAATAATTTATAATTGAATGGTATATCATATATAAAGAATTATTATCATGTTATATTTATTATTTACATCAATTACATATCATTATCATATGCATCCAAATAATAATGTTTTTGAATAACAATTATAGCACGACGTGGAGACGATAAGCCGTACATACGCATGTATGGCGACATGTCATTCAAAGGATGGATAGAATACTAAATATGGTTGTACCATATTTATAATAACATCACAGTATATAGAATATACTAGATTAATTATTTTAGAAAGGAAATAACAAAGAAAGAAGAAGTTGAAGAAGAAAGGAACTTGAAAAAGGGTGGTGAAAACATTACCTCTTCTTCGGGTTCTTCCTTTTTATTTGATCAAAAGGGATCCTTGGGTTGGATTTATGATCAAACTAAGGCCTCTTGGTTGAATTGAGGGAAGCTGAGAGAGTATTTCACCGGGTTTTGGCCTAGATAAAGGCTTTGAATGTGTGAATGAGAGAGAAAGGGGAGTTCCCTTTTATAAGAGGGGTGAGAGGCTCCTTTGAAAAAGATAGAAATATTATTTTATAATAAATACATATTCGGTTTATAATGGCTCCAAAGTGGATTATTTAAAGTTTAAGGTGAGGATAGGTCGAAAAAACTCAACCAATAGGTTTTAGACAGGTTTGGGTCACATTATTAACCTTATATTTTAGTTTTAACTCTTAGTTAATTAGTTTGACAATTACCATGTCTCTTTGTATTTTTATATTATATGGTTAATAAACTTACTATAAACTTCCCATAGACCCCCAAGTGGTCCATTAATGATACTACTATCATGATAAAAGTCTTTTTTCTGATCCTTAGATTTTTAAGAATATAATATCAATTAATAATATAATATTATATTTTAAAACTCTTTTATGTCAATTTTGACACTATTTGGAATTTGATTTTTGTGAAAATCATAACAGCATGATTACTTCGAATAGTCTTAATTAAATAAATTCTAAAATGTCATATTATCCTTGAAAATTATTGGAATTCATAAAAAGTCTGAAATTAAATTTATTTGGATATTTATAATATCAATTATTTTAATATTTTATTAATTCGGTAATTACTGCATCATCATTGTGTTAATTATAAATTAAATTATTTAATGTATTAAAATTTTAAACCAAATACCATTATGTAGAAAATTGTTTTATATTTCTAATTAATATTTAAAATTAAATTTATCTTTTGTATAACCCTATATTAAATTTTTTTTAATAATTAAACCTTGATTTTAACTCTTTTAACTCTTCTTTGAATTAAATAATAATAAATGTCCTAATCTAATCCAAGTGGACCTAAATGATAATATTTTATTCCTAAGGTTGTTCTTGGTTGAGATACACTTTTCCTATAGAATTCGGACATGTTTTAGGGTAATATTAATATCATTTTTACCCTTAATTACCCTATTTACTTTTAACCGTGGTAAATAAAAGTAAAGAGTAACTATTCACCAAAAATTATTTTTATCTAATTGAACCACATTTTACTCTTTGATATTAACCGTGTCTCTCGGATTTTCGAAATTCCACTCACAGAAGCGGTATAATTATGTTTTATGTGAATTTGAAAATTCTCATAGGAGGTGGGTAAAAGGCGGTGAAAAGTTAAATAAAATTTTCATATATCTAAAATTATTCTAAACTAACTCCAATGAATTACGCTGAACTTATATAGGTATTATGTATCTATTTTGAACTTAATTAAATTTAAATAAAATAAATAGTTATTTAAATAAAAATTTTGTTTTAAACTATAACTCAGTGTTTTTCACTATTCATCAAAAATGGAATGTCTTCAGAAAAATACCAAAAATTCACCCTAGATAATTTCAATATTCCAAATCCAAAAATGAAGTCCATTTTGAATGTTAAATTTTATAATATTTCAAAAATTATGTATTATTATTCATAACGGCTAGTTTGATTGGTTGTGGTGTGTGTTAGAACTCGAAGTTGCGTACAACACACGCTATTGTATTATTAATAGAGAAGTGTACCGTGGAAGATTGGGGTGTTACATAATATATATATTCTTAGGATTTTGTTTATATTTCAGTCTGATTTGAAGTTGGTTGCTGACTGTCTTATCTATCTCTTTTGCATGTATTCTCATATAGGGTAATGCCACCCATCGGTGTTTTTATTATACCCTAAGTGCTAGTCTCCAACCTGGGGCCTACTGGAGGAGGGAATCCGGAGTAATTATCTCCCTCCTCACATTTTCATCCGTGGAGGGGTATACTTTGTGGAGAGGGGTCATGAAAATATCCATGAATGAATGTGATCATCACTTTTTTTATATAGTGGACCCAATTTTAACAGTTGAGTCGGGACCATCACATCAAAAACCCATCCCATACAATGTATTGGTAAAAATCCAAATCAAAAATAAAAAACCTAACATCCATTTACCTTGATAAAAACCCAATAACTAGGTTGAAATAACCATTGTGTCGGATGCCTGACCTGGAGCATTGTTCACCAAGAACAAAGGGACCATTGGTACCCTATGAAGTTTGTTGTTTGAGGACACCACTGATCCATTGAAAAATTCCATTTGAGATAGAAAACCCCATTTCCAAAATAAGGAAGGATTAAATAGTGCTAGAATTGAAAATATTCTGAGAACCTCTTCGACCATAAGAACCTATAGAAGACACCAAATAGATTTTCTCCACGACCATGAATCACCACCAAACCAACTAAAACATAGAAATTAAAGACCATCAAAATCAATGTCATTGATAAATTCCACCATTAAGAAGATACCCCCACCACAAGAAAACACATAATCCAAAAAACTATGTAAAATCAGTGAAAATAAAAAACCCCAAATGAAGAGGATGCACTACTATACATATACCCATTAACAGCGAAAAAAAAGGCTTTTAATAGTGCTGAAAAACACTATTAATCATATAATTTATAAGAGGGTCCCCTTTATTAGTGCTAAAAAATCACTGATAAAGGGGGTCCTTTATCCATGCTAAGAAAAGTGATGATAAAGGTTAAGCTTGTTGTTGTGTGTTGTTAATATAACAACACACCCAGCAAATAGCTATAATTTCAAACAATGCTATATAAATTTAATTGAAATCATGAATAAAAAAATGTCTGATCATTATATATACAAAAACACACTACTAAATACATTCAAAACAATTTTTTATATAATTAATTTTACAATTATCTATCAAAAATTTAAAAAAATTAATGTTTCATCTTTGGATGGTTGTGATCCCCCCTAAAAATGTCTGCCCATGGTATTAGTTGCCGAACAAATCATCTCAACCCAAAATAAGATTCCTCCAGTGTAATAAATCTAAAATAATGTTTGTAATACTGTAAATAAATAAATTATACAGTCATATGAATGAATACATTAATAAAACATCATTTTAAAAAAAATACATATTTGGATTCATATTGGTCACACCATGCATTGTATTGAGGCATGATTGATTCTTACATGTCACAAATGATTTATGGATCATTGTCCTAAAATATTAGAACAACCCAAATGTGTTTTCTCGGTTTTGAGTATGTCACTTATTCTTTTACTAAAATTAATGTCCATTTTTAATAATTCAAATTCGGAGTTATATCGGACACACTGTGCATCATATTGAGGAGAGGTTTATTCACACACATCAAAAATGACTTATAGATATTTTTTCTAATGTATCAAAATAATCCAAATGTATTTGCTCAGTTTTTAGTATGTTAGTTGTGATTTTTTACTAAAATGACATTTGAAACTGGAAACACACATTTTGAGTCATACTGGTCACATTGTGTGCCGGTTTGATGTAATACTACTTGATATACATCACAAATGACTTATTAATCTTGGTCTTAAATTATCAATACAATCAGAGTGTGTTTTCTATTTTTTCAATTGGTGACAAGTTTTGAACTAAAATATCAATTTTAAACTGATAATGGAAACTTTTAGTCATACTGATCACATCGTGCATCAGATTGGTTTATGGTTGATTCTTATAAATCCAAAATGACTCATGGATCATTTTATTATAGTATCAATATAATTCGAATGAATTTTCCTGGTTTTCAATATGTCACTAGTTCTTTTTACTTAAATTAATGTTAAATTTATATTAAATGACACAGTTGGAGTCATACCAGTCACACCGTACATTGTATTGAGTTAGTGTTTATTCCTACAAATAAAAAATGGATCATAGACAATTTTCATAAATTTTCAGAACTATAAGAATGTGTTTGATCAAATTTTTGAATGTTAGTTATTTTTTTACTAAAATTAATGTTAATTATAATATAAAAAGAGACACATTGAGTTACACCAGCCACACCGTGCATCATATTATGGTGCAATAGAAACCTAAACAACAAAAATGACTTATAGATCGTTTTTCTAAAGTATCATAAGAATCTGATTTTTTTTTCACAGTTTTCAGTATTGTGGTTGTGTTTTTTTACTAAAATGACATTTCCAACTGGAAACAATCATTTGGATTCATTCCATTCGTATCATGAATTGGTATGATGTGAGACTAATTCATACACGCCACAAATTAATTATGAATCACTTTCCAAAATTATCATGACAATCAGAGTTCATTTTCTTGGTTTTCAGTCAGTGACATTTTTTGAACTAAAATTTGAATTTTAAACTGATAAAAGACACTTTTAGTTTTACTAGTCATAACATTCAGTAGATTGAGTTTTGTTTTATTACTACATGTCACAAATGACACATGGATAATTGTAATAAAATATCAAAATAATATGAATGTTTTTGCTTGTTTTTCAGTATGTCACTTGTCCTTTTTACTTAAATTAATGTCAATTTTAAAAAATACGATACACATGGAGTCATACAAGTCAGATCGTGCATCGCATTATTGGGTGTTTGACTCATACATGTCACAAATGCCTCATGGACCATTTTCTTAAATTATAAAAACAATCTGAACGTGTTTACTATATTTTCAATATGTCACTTGTTATTTTTACTAAAATTAATGATAATTGTAAATAAAAAGAGATACTTTGAGTTATACCGGACACACTGTGCATCGTATTGAGGTACAGTTGATTCCTACATGTCACAAATTCTAAAAAAATCCCAACTATCAATGTTACCATGATTTCAATTTTCTCTCTTTGTTGAACTAGAAACACTTCAGTGTCATCATTTATCACATTCCTTCATCTTCCCTCCATTGAATTTTAAGGAAAGTGTTAAATGATGACATTGTAGAGGTGAAAAGGTTTTGAGGGAGAAGAAGTCTGTGGAAGACATTTTCTGCATGAGTATTCAAAACATTAATTTATATTATGTTAATTCAGTAGAGAACATATTATATTTTGATAAAAAACAGATTATATTAAAAAATTACATTCTCATTGAATTTCAAGTTGTATCCTTGAAGTCCAATCTCTCGCGAGCATGAACATCTTCGAAAAAACCACCTTAACTCGAACAGTGGAATCTTCCAGTGTAAGAAAAAATTCGTATGTGAGTAATACTAAAAAAATAAATTAAACATAAATATGAAACAATCCATTACTTCTATAGAAGTTACATCTATATACTATTTTTTACATTTTTTAATCAGGTATGATGCCCATTCATTTCTATGAAAATTTATTTTTTCTTCTAAATATGATTTTTTTCTATAGTCATAGTCTTACTGGAAAACTATAAATAACCAAATGAGTAACAAACATTTTAAATAAAATAGTAATTAACTTGGAAAATACCTCTCCATGGATGTATGTTTTGTGATGGAATATGATCTCTCTCACAAATTTACAATCATAATAACGACAATATTTTCCATTTGTTTGATTCAGATACTACTAAAAAATTGAGTAAAATAAGTAATTTTTTTATATGTGTTTGGATAGTGAAATATTATTATATATACCCTGATACATATCCAGTTGTAGAACTTTTCAGGGTCCTTTTATGCAATGCTTGTCCTCGTACAATGATTTAAATGATATTCACACACCACCTTATAATAACAGAATCCTAATTAAAACATAATATAAATTTATAAATTTAATTTTATTTCTAAAAAATTGTATTTAGTGTATTAAAAATTGGAAAATTCCATCATGTGTGGTCGGTTTGTTGGTAATCCATGTAGTGAATCCAAGAAATAAATCTTTAGAGCATCCAAATAGACTGCACTGAGCATCTGATGTTTCCTAAAAACACAAAAAGGAATATGTAATGAAAGAAATTAAAATTTAATTAATATGATTAATTTATAGCGTTGTACCCCTATAATGTTTGTATTAAGAAGAGTATGGCATCCCTAGGTTTTCTTTCAAACTATTTTGAATAGTTTGCCACTACTTCATACATTTTTTTAGATTATATTTTTGTTTGTCCTATAGAGGTCTCATGAGGAAAAATTAGTATAATTAATTTTCATGTGGAAATAAATTCATTTGGTATTGATATATATGCTAGAAAATAAATATGAAATGTATTTAGTCATAATGATCATAGTATATCATCTTTTGGGAAATTAAATCACGGAAACATTCCACATGAATACATTTAGAACTGAGGATCCTAGCCATTCATAGTTGAGGATTTCATCTACATTCCCCAAATCAATTTAGTTAGTAACTTCCTTACCATACATGTTTTCCAAAAAAATCAAATATGGGACTACTACCACTTTTTAACTTTGTATCTACATGAACCTTCAATGTTGGTAAATGCAGATATTCAATGGGCGGGGTAAAGGTGCTTTCAGAAGATCTTTTCGATCAGTTAGTTTATCCTTTAGATGGTTTTGAGTCAACCTTTCATTTCACCCCTTCCATTTTTCCATATTTAATAACATTCATCATTTTAGACCTTTTTCATTAATTGTTAATGGTTTAATATGAAAAATAAATTGGAAATGAATACCTCCTAATTAACATCTATTTTTTCAAGATCTGATAGTCACCCAATGAATGTTCCAACAGCTTGGTTGACTATATTAATATATTCAACATCAAGTGGAATAGGTATCTCAGTGCTCACCTCTTGATCAATGTTAATCTCCACTCTCACGTGATCTGTTGGATGTGGTATGTTTTGTAGTCTATCGTCTTGTATCTTGAATTTCATAGCCCTCTCTATAAGGCGATGAGTAGTTGTTGATAGATATAAATCAAAATAATTTTAACCCTATAGAATATTAGTATAAGAAAGGTATTAGTGTTTGACTGATTTAAATATCACAGAAACAATTATTAGAATATTGATTATCTTTACAGAGATAGTTCTTTGTTGGGAAGGTCATGCCTTAAAGATGGTGGGGTGGGATATGGGATCTTTATGAAATGGTTGTTTTTAAGTTACTATTTTCTTTTCTCCCCCTAAAAAATTTTCTAACAACTCGGACTAGCAGTGATATTTTTCTTCAAGGGTAGCTATTCTTATTTTCATCTCTTCCCTTTCTATATCTTGATCCTCCTATTTTTTCTCAATATATGTTCGGGGTGTCGCCCCAAAACCTACACCTCTTGCACATCCACACTATTCTGGCCACTTCAAGTCGACCAATAGTAGGTGTTCATTCAATATAGGTATTTTTTATTCCTATGAATATGTTATATAGAAAATATAGGAAAATAATTAATCATTGTAATGTAATAGCAATTAAAAAAAAATTATGTCATACTTATACATGTTTCCTAAACTTCTTGTCTGTTTTCAAATATTAGTATCCCAAATTTTTTTAAACATGCCTCCTTCCTTAGTATATGGCATGGGATGGAAGTGGATTTGGATTTGGAGTCATTAATCTATATATAAACAGATGAATAAAATTATTCTTTTTTATATCACATTAAATTATTGCAATAGATTTAAAATATGTACCATTTTTTTCTCGTGTTGTGTACCCCATAATTTTTTTATGGTAGGGGTACATTTGTTTTTATTCCCATTACTTATTTTTAGCAGTCATTTTTTTCCTTATAAATAACAAATTTTCAATCAAAGTGATTATTACACGTATCATTAAACAATGTATTACTAGCCACAATGTACATGAAAAGACACAGTTGCACAATGGCCGGTAAATGTATCCCGTGCTTCTTGGTTTATCATATGTGAATAGATAAGTTTTGGGTGCAGGTTTATATTCCCTTCATCATCTTTGAGAAGTTTTCTCATTATAATTTTAGGAAATCCTCTATGAATACTTACTACAAGCATTAATACTTATTTCTTATGGGAGTTATCTACTATAAATGCACTCTATGAGGGATGATGAAGAGTAATTCAATATTTCATTATGTTATTTTTTAATAAAATAAATAAATGATATCATAATGTTGCCATGGTATCTTCCCACATCAGTGTCTTAAGTGTAGACATGACCTGGTTACATGAAACTACATCAATCGACATGTGTTTACAGGTGATGAATCCAATGTAACTACTAAACATGACCTTTTTATGGTTAACATGATGACCCTCATGCATTTCATCCAATATAGTATTTGATTCCTTTGATTTTTTCCTTAATTATTTTTTCTAACACCGTCAAACTACGACACCCCTATTTTTTTCCTTTTCACCGATCCTTCATCGCCTAACACTTATCAGATTCAACATCATCAATATGTTGTTCCTATGAACTGGTATCATCTACATGTGAATATGGTCATTATACCTCTACACTGGGAGTAGAAACAGGTTGAAAAATCAATTTTTTCTTAGGATTGGGAGCACCATCTTGTTCAGAAGGTCATTGTTCCTCTACACTATGAGAAGCAGTTGGTTGAGAGACTAGTTTTCCTATTAGATTAAAAGAACTAGAATGTTAAGAAGGTCATTTTCCTCTGTAATATGAGCAACAATAGGTTTAAAGACATATTGTTCCTCAGAATTGGGAGCACCAAAAAATACAGAAGTCATTATCTTCAGAATTGGTTTAACATTTAATGTAGAGTACATAAATGCAACAACAAAAATATAATAACATGACATAAAACAATGTATATTACAAAAAATATAACCTGATTATTGAAATCCATTTTTTAAGGGTGAAGGGATTTGACCCCTATATCGACTATCCAAATACCTTCATTTTGGTCTCCTTTAACATAAAAACATTGTCTATATTGGGACCACTATGAAATGATTTCAATGTTCCAATGAAAGGGTCATCCTAAGATGAATTTTCATCTGACCCTTTTGTGGTTTGGTCAATAACTGAACAATTTATCACTTTTGGTTTATTGGGTATAGAATATAAAATACTTGCACTATGTGTGATCCCATGATAAATGGTTCATCTTTGTAAACTTCCTTACTGAAATCAACTTTTATGAATCCAAATTATTCAATTTTAACAGTTCTCTTATTATTAAACAAATTCCATTGAAAAATCATCACTTGGAATATTTTATAATCCAACACCCATATTTATTTGATGATGCCAAAATATGTCATTTTTTTGTAAATTGGATTTATGTCCTTTGTACCAGAAATATGCATCGCTTCAGCCACTACTGTAACAACACTATTTTTCATGGTACTTTCTTAATCATATTCATTTGTATAGAACATGTAACCATTAATCACATAACCGTTGTAATATAATACATACACATTTGGTCCTTCGGCTAGCCATCAAAGGCATTCTGAAATTGAATCTGTATTTTCATCTGAATTCATAAAAATATAGTCCCATAACCATCCTATAAACTATTTATTATATGTATTTGATATCCACATTTCATCCCTTGATGAATTAAAATTCCTAAAAATTTCATTGTGGGTTTCAACATTTGGGGAAACCTACAAACTATTATGAAAATGTAAAGGTGGGTCTGCTCCCAATATGTAATATTGATTGCGAAAAAAAATATCTTCTAAAAATTCCTTATCCAGTAAGCCACTCAATGTGATGAGATTTTAGTAAACCAATGTTTTCCACACCAGACAAGTATTCATTATATAATTCAACGACTTCCTCAACAATATATCACTCTGTAATACAACCATCTGGATGACTTCTATTTTTTACATACCCTTTCAAAATATTCATATAATGTTCAATGGGGTACATCCATCTATAGTGTACCAGACCATATAGTCAAATATATCTCACCAAGTAAACCATCAAATGAACCATAATATCAAATAATTTTTGGGTGAATAACATTCCCAGTTTACATATTATGATGACAATATCTCTTTCCAGAGTCGGTAATTTCACTACGTCTATAACTTTTCTACATATAGTTTTGAAGAAGAAAAAATGATTGGTTAATTTATGATGAAAAATCTTGAGAAAAATGAAATTTATATGAAGAGAAATTAGATCTTGAATTAAAACATGGACATCATGTGATTTCATTCCCTTTAACATTAAATCAGTCATTGAAATAATTTTCCTGATATTCTATGAAAATCCCTATACAACCTTTACATCATTCATGAAATTGAAAAACTAATATCTCTCTTGTATGGAAAGAGTGTAAGCTGCTGGAGGAAGAAAAGTTCATTTTTCAACCTTCACTGATTCCAAATCTTCTCATATTTCCTTGTCAACAATGTCCAATCGAGCCTTAATTCCGTCATTGTTTTGCTGGGTGTATTTAGAAATGTACTGATGAAACTGTCACATATATTTTTTTTCAACATACATAACATCAAGAAATTTTTTGACATCTAGACAATCCATGTATGGTAATTTTAAAAAATAGATTTCTTTTTCCAACTATTTTTCCTACGTTTTTTAAAAAAAGGTTTAACAAAAGTATTGTCCACATCTTTTACTTTCTAAAACAGTTGATCATATGTTTTTGGAGATGGTTCTGTACATTCTTTTGAACTTTTTTTGAATGATTTCATCCAATATCGGTACTTATGCCATCTAGGTAGAAATATGTGATTTCCTAGAAACTATGTTTTTGACGAATGTTTCAACTTAATAGACTGTGTACCTTGTTTGAAAAAAGGACACCCTTGAGTTCCTTTAATCCTATATCTCGACAAATTTTTATAAGTAGTAATTTCATTTATCATCCCATACAACATGTCTCTCAACGTGAAATCTTCATTCTTGTAAGAATCATACAACATAACACCTTAGTCCAAAAATAATTTCAAATCCTCTATCAATGGATCCAAATAAACATCAATATCATTACCTGGTTGTTTTGGTCCTAATATAAGCATAGATAGCATGATTTTTTTGTTTCATGAATAGCCACATTGGCATGTTATAATTTACCAATATAATCATCCATGTACTGTGACTGCTACTTTGAAAACCAAAAAGATTCACTTTATCTATAGATAATGAAAGACAAAGGTTTATATGATCATTACCTAATTATTAATACTCCTGGTCAATTCTATTCCATTAAGAGAATCTACTAGGTGACATATTTTCCCATATTTATTTCTTGTATTTGTGTGCCATGTCAATTTCCCTATAGTCTCCTCACTTTTATATAGGATTTTGAATCATAGAATGATTGGAATGTACCATACCACTTTTGTAGGGCCATATTCATCTTTCTTGTATCAAGAAGCACCAAACTTTGGGAATTCTGTAAGTGATTTATGGTCCTTGAAAAACATTATACAATCATTCGGGCATATGTGTATTTTTTCAATGATCATATCCATCAAGTATATCATTCTTTTGGCATCGTATGTTCTGTTTAGGTGCTAAAATTCTTCTTGGAGCATGTCATGTAAGAGATAAAATAGTTCTGTAAAATTGGAATCACTCAATCCATTGTCTGCTTTTATATTATATATCTTCAGTATGACTGACAATGCTGCATATTTTGTGAAACCATCATACAATGGCGTCTTTGAACAACTCTCTAACTTCTTAAAAAATTGGGAAATCATGAAGTTCATATTAAACTAACCTTGTCATTTCCTAAGTAAAATATTTATCATCATTTATATATGTAATCACATCCTCGATATGGTATTCATAATTGTCCACATATGTTATCTTGATAGATGATCTATAACACATAGTGTTATTAAATCCACTAGCTACATTCTCATTTTTCCCATTTTTTATTCCAACATTTATAACTTTGATCTATTCCATGATAGATCAATCTTTCTTCCAACTCCTATGGACTAATTATACATGAATAAAAACAACATAAACATGAACAAAGGATTTGAGAAGGGTCATATGCATGATCTTTTGTAAACATGATGAAAACTTTCACTCTATCTTCATACTCTTTTATTATATTATTGACATCCTCCATTCTTTATTCATATCCATATTATTTGATTTGGTAATATTAATATTTAACAAAATAAATTAAAAATATATGTTCAACTTGGGTAACCATCCAACCATATATCCCTGTTTGAAGATCCAAAAGAACTGAAGAAAAATAAAACAAACCAAAACATATAAAATAAAATTGTGATCTAAAAGTACAGTTGGTCACCAAAACCAACCAAATATAATATATAACTTTCATATTACATCCAAAAAAATCAAGTTTGAAATAAATTATGAAAAGAAACATTGTATATATTGTTTTACCAAATAAGTAGTAACACATAAAAGTGTGTTAAAACACTTTTCTATGTTTTACATTAAATGAGAACAATCAATTTAAAAAAAATTCCTCATCAATAACTCTTGGTCAAATTACCTTTTTAAAATCTAACAATAAATTGTTTCATAAAAAACATTTTTTATATACACATTTCAAAACTCAAAGAGGTTTCCAACTATTGTACATTTTTCTAAAACGTGTTTGAAAACCAACCATTTCCATAAGACTACGCATGGTTTCCTAAAACCCCATTTTCAAAACTCACACATTCTTGGTTTTTTAAATAAAAACCATTCTAAATTTTACCATTCCAAAAAACATTTCAATATGGATTAAGAGGGTATCACACGTTTTATGAAACCTCATTTTTTATAAAATTTAAAATTGGCCTTCTCTTTTAAAAACATGCATAGAATTCCAAGACATTTTATCATTTATAAAAGTCATCCCAATATACTCTTCAGACTAATTTTATCAAAACACCATTGAATCTCAAATTGGAATTCACTCTTCCCTTTAAACAGACAATGAAAAACATTGAAAGACACAATATGTTTCAAAATCAAATCCACGGGGGAAAACACACACTTTTGAAATAATTCATCTTATTTGGAAATATTAAAAACTTTGAACACTCAAAAATGATGATATAAAAATAAAAAAAGTATAAAAAGTGGATTTAAATATAGATCACAAGGTGTGATACCCACTTAATCCTTAAAAAGTGGATGAATGTATGGATTCTCTAAGTCTTGTTTCCACAAACCCATTTGGTAACACTAATAGATGAACAAAAAATTTGGATTACACTCCAGAAACGGATAGTGGCCTAGTTAGACTGAGTGTGTTGAAAGGATTTATTAGTACCCTAATTATAGATATGATCTCCTTAATATGGAATGCTTGGTTGATGTATTTCATCTAGTGTTCTTAGTAACATTCTTAGTATCCTCAAACTCAGAGGTTTTCTCATATGATGCATGATTAATGAATACCTGTGATGTGATATATTTATTTACCTCTTTATTATTTAATATTTATAATTCCAATGTCATCCACCCTTGATTTTAATTTATTTAAGTGTTTTCATGTTTTGTTTTATAAAAATATTATTTTAAATAATCAATGATTTATATTTTTTTTCAAACTAGAACTAATGGTTTCCATGGTGAAAACATTATTTTGATTCAATGTGTTATTACAGTTAGATTTTATTCACACCATACATATTCTAAATGGGTGTATATAGACTTGTTTCTATTGGATACATCTGAAAAAAAGGGTTCCATTACATTTGGTTACTCGTACTGATCTATTTGGTTTATCGAATAAGAAAATTAAGGCAATGCTTTAAAGCTAATTCGATAATCATATCCCTCTGTTTTATTTCTTAGGGAAATAACATATTACATGAGATTATATTTTCTATCTCAGGGATAATCTCTGGATTGTCATTTTATGTTAACGCATGCAATCAAAATATTTTCCTCCGAATAATTATAAACCACATTCGATATTATAATATCTTTAGATTAAATTGATAACACATGTGGTAGTCCTTTATAATTATTCATTGATGATCTATATAATTATCCTTTGATAAATTATATTAATAATTATCATTTTCCATACTCATTATTATATCTCTATTATTCGTTGTAATTATCATTAGATAATTATTCATAATTATCCTTTAATAATCATGAAATTATTGTTTGATAATTGTATTAATTATCCTTTTATAATTTTGATAAATTATTCTTTGATAAATTATTTAAATTATCGTTTGATAACTTTTGAAAACATTTTTTCTTAATTTATTTAACAATTATCTTTGATAATCTAAAAAATATATCATTTGTTAATTTTGTAAATTAACCCTTTATAATTTTCCACAACTAAAAAAATGATAATTCAAAGTGATTAAAAAAGTATTGGATAACATGATTAAATTACCATTTTTTAACTAAAAATAATTATATTTCATAACTGTGCACAAATGGATAATGGCGATTATATTTTAATAATTTATAAATTATTATTTGATAATTATATGTCATTGTCTTCTGATAATCTCACTCAATATTTATTTGCTAATAATTATTTATAAATATCACCTGATAGTTTCTAATATATTGTTAATGGAAAATTCTGAAATAATCCCTTTGATAATTGGTGCAAATTATCATTTCATAATTCAGTTATAAGTTATTATTTTATCATAATTCGTGTAAATACAATTTGATAATCTTAATAATTGTCCTTATATAATTTAGGGATTATAATTAAGGTTTGACCATTTATATTAAACTCCACCATTTTTTATTAAATTATAATAGAGGAAAAGAAAATGAAGAATAAATTAAATAGAAAAAAATAAATAGGCAAACCTATTTTTTCTAGGCACACCACGCACATGAAAAAGATAGCCCATGCTTTAAGGTGATTATGGAATCCCGCCTTTTTATAACATAACTTTTCATTACATTTTACAAAACTGAGGATCTTTAAGGTTCAGTGTCATCGAATCCAGGAACTTAAAACATGAAAACAGAAAACATTCTTCTTAACCACTTGAAAGGAT
Organism: Viscum album; assembly: GCA_963277665.1. NCBI lineage: Eukaryota > Viridiplantae > Streptophyta > Magnoliopsida > Santalales > Viscaceae > Viscum > Viscum album. The sequence continues at coordinate 1,887,261,927 of OY728165.1, read as the reverse complement.
TATATTTATGTTCATCCTAGGTTCATTACTTCATCTCATAACCTAGGGACATACATCAAAAGAAAGTTTGAGCAGAAGGCCCAGTAAGGGAAACAAGGGGAAACATTTAACATGTGAACATGAGATACATCAACAATGTCATGAAAAAGAACTTTAAGGCATGAAAAATAAATCATGAGGCATATCATAATAAAAATAACGTATTTCATAACTTGAATATGTGGCTACAACATTTAATATTAAAAATAATTTCCGTTTCACCAAGGTCCATCCCCAAGGTGTCATTAAAAATTTCCAAGGTTATTCACCAAGGCGTCGTTAAAAATGGTCATCTCCGGAGATTAAGTCTTTACCCAATGCATTGGAGTGCTATCAGGGTACACCCTTAAATTTGTCTTTATAATCATGTGATCCACATATATAATCATAAATAATTTCATAAAAAACCCATACAGCATAAATTAAATGGGTTTCATTTCATAATCATAACATTTTAAAAACTACTTTAAAGACATGATCTTTATGTCACTTTAAACCAACGGAAAGGGTAAGAGGGTCTCATGTATGTAAATCCCAGAATTTAAAATAGAACATTTTGGTATATATGTGAATACCCCTTTAGAAGAAAGATCTTTGAGAATTCACTTAATAAAATAAATGAATTTGAGAATAAGAGAGAGACATTTTGAGACTGAAATTCTGCAGCATAACGGCTATGTTACGAGGTTTTAGAAAACATTGAAAAGAGAGGGGACATGGGTCACCCACTCATAAATGATCCATAAAAAAGTAGGGGAATAGAATATAAAGGATTTAAGAATATGGTAATGAAATTTGAATGATATACCATATGAATTGAAGAACATGAAAGGAAGACAAAAATAATATTTCTCTAATGAAAATTCGGGAGCCTAACGACGTCACTTAAACATCAAAAAAAGAATTAATGAGATCAAATAGGGTATATCATCATATGAACTTAAAATATAATTATGACAGATAAAGATACCATACCCCAAAATAATAAAAAGTAACTTGAAAGACTTTACATGAAAGTAGAAATTTGAAAAATGAGAAAGGTGAACGAATCCCTTAAAAATTCACCAGCCTAACGGCGTCACCTAAAGTTCAACAAAAGTGAATTGACAAGATAAAATAGGTTCTCTCATCATATGAACATAAAAGATTAGTATGATAGATATAGAGATCATACCCCAACATAATAAAAAGGAACTTGAAATACTTAACATGAAAGTATAACTTTGAAAAATGAGAAAGGTGAAAGAATCCCTTAAAAATTCGGCAGCCTAACGGCGCCACTTAAACTTCAACAAAAATGAATTGAAGAGATCAAATAGAGTCTCTCATCATATGAAAATAGAAGATATGTATGATATATATAGATAACATACCCCCAACATAATAAAAAGTAGCTTTGAAAGACTTGACATGAAAGTAGAACTTTAAAAAAATGAGAATGGTGAACGAATCCCTTAAAAATTGGGCAGCCTAACGGGGTCACCTAAATTTCAACAAAAATGAAGAAACGAGATAAAATAGGGTCTCTAATCATATGAACATGAAAAGGGTAGTAAAAGGAATTTAAAATAACATCCTCCAACATAAGAGCATGGAGCATAAAAGAAATGACATAAAAGAGATTACTTGAAAAGAAAGAGAGAGGTCGGATCCCTTACCTTAAAAAGTAAATCTTAAAACTCAAAGGTTTGGACCTTGAGGCCTTGGAGGCACCTTGGGAGGACTCCTTGGGATGTAATGAGACCAGAGATTCATTGGGGGAGAGTTGATAGTGAAAACTAAAGGAGGGAAGGGTGGGTATTTAAAGGGAAAGTGAGGGGACAAGGCATTAATGGCCAAGGGACACCTCATTGGTGGTTTTGGGAAAACCATGGGCTTTCCCATGGTATTGGACACTTGGGACACCTCATACCTTATATTACTATTCATAAGTCGACCATATTGATTACATACTTAGTACATCATTTAATGATGTCATTAAACACCCATAACTTAAAAACTGTATTTTCACTATTCATCGAAAATTCAACTTTCTCAGAAAAATCCCAAAATATCACCTTAACCAAATATCGATGCTCTGATTTCAAAAATGAACTCCATTTTAAAAAAATAATTTTCTATATTTTTTTAATTTAATTTTTAAATAAATACACTATTCACCGAGAATTCGTTTTTTTCCGAAAAATCCCCAAAAATTACCCTAGCATAATATCGATGATCTGAATTCAAAAATAAAGTCTATTTTATAAAAATAATTATATAAATATTTTTAATTTAATTTTTAATTAAAAAACACTATTCACCCAAAAAAACTAATACTTGACTAATAAATTATGAAACCGTTATTTAACCATTTTATTGAATCACATTACTTAATCAAGGTGCCTAGATTATATTAATAATTTCATTAAGTAAGTTTACTAATCCATTTGTACACATTACTAATCCTAAGCATAAAATCACTATTCATAATTTACTATTCATCAAAATTTAAGTTTATCTTATTAGACTCTAAATTTTGTGCTGAACATAATTTTAGAAGACCATTTTTTGAAAATAATTACACATCTGTATTTATCTAAGGTTTACATAAACATTTTTAATTTATCCTTTCTCTAAAATTCATCAAAAATATGCATAATATATTTATCCGGACATTTGAAAATTCATAAACATCATCATAAGAAGAAATCAAAATTTTTATTTAAAACAAAGGATTACACAAGGAAGTTATGGTCTTCTTACATAGCCCCTTATCACACCAGCATTGGACCTAAGTGTAAGGTGTGCTAAGGTGAGAGAATCCAAGGGAGGCTCGGCCAACATCGCACGAGTAGTAATTTCTATCAGTTTGAACTTCTCACGAAGGCGATTCTGTTCTAGTTTCACACGATGAAGTTCCACTTGGGTTTGGTCAAGAGCAAAGCCCAGTGGTGCTACCTCCTTCCCAAGTTCTGTTAGATGGGCTTTGATTGGTCCAAGACTACTGGTTGAGGTCATCCAATCTTCTTTCTATATTAATTAACCAAGATCACTTGTATTTAGAGACAACAGTCACAACATTTAGTTTCCAATGGTCAAACTGACTAAAGGTCATATAATAGTCAAACCAAATAGTCTCATTTTATTTATACTAATGTTATCAAATGAAACAGTTTTTTTGAGTATGAAAAATAATATAACACACAAAATTTGGAAACAAGATTTATTCAAAATTTCGGGTCGTTACAATCTTCCCACCTTAAGAAATTGCGTCCTCACAATTTTTAAAATTAGGTTTGGAAATTTCATTGAAAGTCCCACATCGGAAAAAGAGTCAGTAACACTATTACTTTAAAAGAAATAAAAGGAATTACAAAGGTCACCAGAGTTAACCCATACTAAGATTCTATGTAGGAAAACATGGACATGGAGGAGAAAACAAAGGGTTACGTTCTGGGGGAGAGTGATAGAAAACATGATTAAGAGAAAGTTAACCACAAGAAAATAACGAACTTATGATGTCTGTAAACGGTCTTTTATTACCTAGTAGAAAACATAAACCAACAACGTTTTTGTTTTATGTTCCTTTTCATAATTTTGAGGAATTAATTTACTACATAGAATAAAAACATAAAGAAATATTCCTACTTTCAAGTCGAGTTTCATCCTTTAATAAGTTTCTACCAAAACTAATCTTTTCTCCAAACGATGAGCATTCAAAAACACTTAGTCTCATCAAAACACAAGAATCAACTTTCTGAGAGTCACGTAATCCACAAAAGATTAACTATCAATTTTTTCTATCTTTAAAAATTATACCAAAAATAGAAAGTGTAAGATAAAAAAACTATTCAAAAAGAAAAAATCCCATAGGAAGAGAAACTACTTTTAAATCTTCAAAGTTCCATGGTACTACCCAAAGTTCATCATAGACTATCCCATAAATAACTGTCATGAAAATTCCTCGAAATAAACCAAACTAAAATTGAAACCCAATTATAAGAACGATCTCATAACATATTCTTCCAAGATATACTTTATCGTTCATCTCCAAACAACATCAACCACTCTTATCATCTTATAACAAAAGTAACTAACCTAATCACATTTTCCCCAAGATAGGTTAATCATTTCCATATGTAACCTAAATTACTATAAGTTCGCCTTAAATTCATCGATTCTTTAAAATATAAGTCAACCTTTACTCATCAAAGAAAATACCATAGTAATCTATTTACCTCAATCAAATAGGGTTCCCAATATAGTGAATGTCTTCCAAAATTATAATCATCTTTTAATCCCCTAATCACCCTTTTTTTAGAAGAACATCTTCACTACATCAACATGTGGTACATAACAATAGATATTTTTATTAATGATATAAAATCATCTTAGGTAGTGACTCGATGATCTTAGAAAACATAAAAGATATGCTCATAGAGCATGAACTAAAATACAACATGACATAGAAAATTATTGTGATGAAGTTACATGTACTTCAGTCATCATGATCTATCTCAGCATAGGAATTGCATTGTTCCCTTGTCCTTGAATATTGATGATGCTCATCATGCTTCTCACCCATTCCAAGAGAGCATTTCCTTGGATGATGTGTAACTTATCCACATTTACGACATCGAAATGTATTAGATCGAACCTTATCTTCATTCATCATATTATCCATTTTTTTAAAGCAATTGGCTACTTTATACCCTATCTTCCCACACTTAAAACATCTCCCGGTTCCTTTGTGACATTCTCCTTGGTGCCTCTTCCCACACTTTTTGCAAAAAAGAAACTGGGTCTTCTTCCCCTTATGAACTTTATCAGATGAACATCCTTGAGACTTTGTCGTCTTCTTCCTTGATGAATTTGGGCATTCAACTAGGTACCAATTATTAATTGTGATTTTTGATAGCTGGTTTGGCATAATCACAATATGTTAAACTTGATCTTTCGTCATATCTTTCACATTAATAAGGAAATCGTCAGATTTCCTATCACATTAGTTGTTGGGACATGTTCTTCCATTTCCCGCCATTAACTAAGAAAATAAAGTATAATTAGGGGGCTTAAATACATAGCCAATAATCATTAAAAGGAAACTTTAAGCATAGAAGGATAAACTTGTAGAAGGAAATTATACCCAAACTTGTGATCCCCTAGGTTCCAATCTAGGTTATCCATGATCATATATTATTATGTGAATATTTATTTTATTTTATCTTTTTTCCTTTAATAATGTTTCATACTAAGCTTATGAATTTACTAAAGCATATCTCCTGGGAGTGTCGTAACCAAGGGTGCATCAAGGCCCATTGTCGTGTACCAGTTCGCATTCGAGTCTCTCTCAAAGTGGTGTTTTGATGTTTTACCCCTATGTAAATCTCTTTCAGAGCCACCTCTACCTGCTCGTATCTATAAAAGGATGTATTTTTTTGTCAATCCCTTACTGAAGACTCACCAAAATACCAAGAAGATTTCCTATATTTAAAATTTTCTATGGGGTTCTTCCTAGAGTTTTCATATCCTAATTTCCACAAATAACTAATCCATCCTTTGATACCAACTATGACATACCACCTTTTTATAACATAAATTTTCATTACATTTTACAAAACTGGGGATTTTTAAGGTTTAGTGTCTTGAAAAAAAGGAACTTAAAACATGATAACATAAAACATTATTCTTAAACATTTTAAAGGATTCTCATTATGTTCATCCTAGGTTCATTACTGCATCTCATAACCTGGGGAAATACATCAAAAGAAAGGGTGAGCAGAAGGCCTAGTAAGGGAAACAAGGGGAAACATTTAACATGTGAACTTGAGATACATCAACAATGTCTTGAAAAAGAACTTTAAGGCATCAGAAAGAAATCATGAGTCATATCATAATAAAAATAACATATTTCATAACTTGAATATTTGGATACAACATTTAATATTGAAAATCATTTCCATTTCACCAAGGTCCATCCCCAAGGTGTCGTTAAAAATTACCAAAGTTATTCACCAAGGCGTCATTAAAAATGGCCATCTCTAGAGATTAAGTCTTTACCCAATGCATTGGAGTGCTATCAAGGCGAACCCTTAAATTTGTCTTTATTATAATGTTATCCACATATATCATCATCAATAATTTCATAAAAAACTCATATAGCATAAAATAAATGGGTTTCATTTCATAATCATAATGTTTTAAAAACTGCTTTAAAGACATGATCTTTATGTCACTTTAAACACATGGAAAGGGTAAGCAGTTCTCATGTATGTAAATACCAGAATTTAAAATAGAAAATTTTGGTATATATGTGAATACCTTTTTAGAAGAAAGAGCTTTGAGTATTAACTTAATAAAATAAGTGAAATTGAGAATAATAGAGAGACATTTTGAGATGGAAATTCTACAGCATCAAGGATATGTTACGTGGTTTTAGAAAACATTGAAAAGAGAGGGGATATGGGTCACCCACTCATAAATGATCCATTAAATAGTAGGGGAACAGAATATAAAAAATTTATGAACATGGTAATGAAATTTTAAAGATATACCATATGAAATGAAGAACATGAAAGGAAGACGAAAATAAGATTTCTCTTATGAAAATTCGGCAGCCTTACGACGTCACATAAACTTAAAAAAAAGAATTGACAAGATCAAATAGGTTTTGTCGTCATATGAACATAAAAGATCAGTATGATAGATATAGATATCATACCCCAACATAATAAAAAGGAACTTGAAAGACTTGACATGAAAGTACAACTTTGAAAAATGAGAAAGGTGAACGAATCCCTTATAAATTCTCCACCCTAACGGTGTCACCTAAACTTCAACAAAAATGAATTGACGAGATCAAATAGGGTCTCTCATCATATGAACATAAAATATCAGTATGATAGATATAGAGATAATACCCAAACAAAATAAAAAGGAACTTGAAAGACTTTACATGAAAGTAGAACTTTGAAAAATGAGAAAGGTGAAAGAATCCCTTAAAAATTCGGCAGCCTAACAACGCCACTTAAACTTCAATATAAATGAATTGACGAGTTCAAATAGGGTCTCTCATCATATGAAAATAGAAGATAAGTATGATAGATATAGATATCATACCCCAAAATAATGATCTAGAGCTTTGAAATACTTGACATGATGTTAGAACTTTGAAAAATGAGAAGGTGAACGAATCCCTTAAAAATTCGGCAGCCTGACGGCGTCACCTAGACTTCAAAAAAAATGAATTGACGAGATCAAATAGGGTATCTCATCATATGAACATGAAAAGTGAAGTAAGAGGAATATAAAAGAACATCCTCCAACATAAGATCATGGAGCATAAAAGAAATGTCATAAAAGAGACTACTTGAAAAGAAAGAGAGAGGTCGGATCCCTTACCTTAAAACGTAACTCTTAAAAATCAATGGTTGGGACCGTGAGGCCTTGGAGGAACCTTGGGAGGACTCCTTTAGAGGTAATGAGACCAGAGCTTTGTTGGGGGAGAGTTGAGAGTGAAAACTAAAAGAGGGAAGGGTGGGTATTTATAGGGAAAGTGAGGGGACATGGCATTAATGGCCAAGGGACACCTCATTGGTGGTTTTGGCAAAACCATGGGCTTTCCCAGGGTATTTTCCATAGTATTAGCCACTTGGGACTCCTCATAGCTTATCTTACTATTCATAAGTCGACCATATTGATTACATAATTAATACATCATTTAATGACGTCATTAAACACCCGTAACTTAAAGATTGTACTTTCACTATTCATCAAAAATTCAACTTTATCAAAAAAATCCCAAAATTTCACTTTAACCAAATATCGATGCTCTACTTTCAAAAATGAACTTCATTTTATAAAAATAATTTTCAAAATAATTTTAATTTAGTTTTTAAATAAATACACTATTCACCGAGAATTCATTTTTTTCAGAAAAATCCCCAAAAATTACCTTAGCATAATATCAACATTCTGAATTCAAAAATAAAGTCTAATTTATAAAAATAATTTTCTAAATATTTTTAATTTAATTTTTAATTAAAAAACATTATTCACTCGAAAAAAACTAATATTTGACTTATAATTTATGAAACCATTATATAACCATTTTATTGAATCACATTACTTAATCAAGGTGGCTAGATTATATTAATAATTTCTTTAAGTGAGATTACTAATCCATTTGGTCACATTACTAATCCTAAGCATAAAATCACTATTCATAATTTACTATTCATCAAAATTTAAGTTGATCTTATTAGACTCTAAATTTCGTACTGAACATAATTCTAGAAAACCATATTTTTAAATTAATTACAAATTTTTATTTATTTAAGGTTTACATAAACATTTTTTAAATATCCTTTCTCTAAAATTCATCAAAAATAAGCATACTATATTAATCTGGACATTTGAAAATTCATAAACTTCATCATAAGAAGAAATCAAAATTTTAATTTAAAACAAAGGATTACACAAGGCAGTTACGGTCTCCTTACATAGACCCTTATCACACCAGCATAGGACCTAAGTGTAAGGTGTGCTAAGGTGAGAGAATCTGAGGGAGGCTCAGCCAACATCACATGAGTAGTAATTTCTATCAGTTTGAACTTCTCGTGAAGGTGATTCTGTTCTAGCTTCACACGATGTTGTTCGGCTTGGGTTTGGTCCAGAGAAAAGCCCTATGGTACTACCTCCTTCCCAAGTTCTGTTATATGGGCTTCGATCGGTCAAAGACTACTAGGTGAGGTCATCGAATCTTCTTTCTATATTAATTAACCAAGATCACTTGTATTTAGAGACAATAGTCGCAACATTCAGTTTCCAACAGTCAAACTGACTAAAGGTCATATAATAGTCAAACCCAACAGTATCATTTTATTTATACTCGTGTTATCAAATGAAATAGTTTTGTTGAGTATGAAAAATAATATAACACACAAAATTAGGAAACAAGATTTATTCAAAATTTCAGGTCGTTATAGTGCTGAAGGAGAACATGATTAGCACCAGGGCTTCACAGATCAAGCATAAAAGAGAACTGCAATCATTCAGACTTGAAAATATCATCCTACGGGAGAGATGAAGGATTTAGGCAATTTAAGAACCCACAAAATTGGATCATTTTGAAACCTTATTTTAAATATTCGATTTAATCCGTTGTTCAACCCAAAATTCATTACAGAGTCATTAAATTTCACCAAATCAATGACTTGAAACAGAAATAGATTAAAACAGTGCTGAAACATAATCTTTTGTAGATAAAATGGGTTATCAATGGATGTTGGTGTGTGGAGAAGAAGGTTGAAATGTTCTTTTATTAAATAATGATTATTTATTGAACTAATAAAATTAATTATTTAACTTTAATATTAAATAACACCAAAATATCTTTTTGGATGATAGTTATACCTTGTCTAGGGTAAACACCCTGTTATCAGCATAACGGCGGTCTCAGATTTCTCAAAAGGTGACCCATTTGAGAGATATTAATGATTTATTAATTAAAAAACATAGTAATTAATTAATTAAAATAAAAATGTATTTTGAGAGTGAGGCGTCAAAATGCCCAATGCTAATAAATTTTATACTATGTCAAGGGTAATCCCATCATTCTGGACCCATCGATGGTCTCAGATTTCTTATACGGTGCACCGTTTGGGATAAATTAATTATTTTAATTAAATAATATATTAAATATTATTTAAACACTTTTTCTCATGAGAGAGGGATCCAAAATTCTGGCGCCTTCGAATGTTATACCACTTCTACGGTAATCACCATATTTCGAAAATAATTGTGGTCTCAAAATTTTCATACGACTGACCATTTTGGAGTTATTTAGTTATTTTGAATAAATTTCCAACACTTTAAAAAATATATTTAATATTTTCACTCCATCCCCCTGAGACTTTGTAGACCACGAAAACTCATACTTACTCGGTGTTTAAATCAAAAAAAAATTATTGAATATTCCAGAGTATGAAGTGTGTGTTTTACCATTTAATGACGTGTTTAACAAAAATTGAACTTTTTTACTGATAAAATATTTTTTTCATTTAACTTAATAATAATTTAAAACAACAGGGTTTAGGAATACTTGATATAATAACAGGATGTTACAACCTCCCCACTATAGGAATTTTTTGTCCCCATAAAGCCTATGAAGAAGACTCTATGTGAAAAGGGAAAAGGCCATTGTTCAGTCATCAGTGCCTATTTCTCTCACGTATCATGAGAATCAGAACAATGATTCCATAGCATAGGGACTAGAGGTATCTTCCTCCCACGAAGTACCTTGTTCTTAGAATCTAAAACCCTGACTGGTCGTTTAGTCATAGATAAATCATGTTCAATCTCAAGATCACTCTAGATCAAAACATGAGATGGATCAGAAATATACTTTTGTATCTGTGATACATGGAACACGTTATGTATTGATGCCAGCTGCGGTGGTAGTTCTAAACGGTAAGCATCATTCCCCACCTGATCAGCAACCTCGATAGATCCCATAAAACAAGGAGAAATCATTCATTGCCTCCCAAGACCTCGATGACCCAAATGGGGTGAAACCTTCAAGAATACATGGTCACCAAAACTACTGCTTCAAGTCATAGAACTTCTTTGTGCTTCTTGGCTCCCCAACCCATTGTAAAATATTGAAATCCCCCATTATACCCTTCCTTGTCGCTAACGGTGCAACATAAAAGTTTCGATAACACAGAACACCCTATTTGAATAACAAGCACTGGGAATCAGTCTCCCGACCATAAATAGAGTCTCTAATTCTTTCCAAATTTGTTAACAACTTTATATTTCTAAAGAATCATCTCGATATGAGAATATTTTAGAGAACCATCAGCTTTCATGTAAGAGAGATACGGTTCTGCCCTTTGTGACGCACTTGGGTGAATAAAATATTTCTCAAGAATATTGTCCAACATGAACATTAGTTCATTAGTTCTATTAGAGGTATTTGGTAAGATGAAAATAATATGTTGAGTACCGAGCTTGAGGTCAAAGGAAAAATCAACCTCTCTTCCCAGTTGTAAACCAGAAAAATCATAAGGAAACATGATGGAAAACTCGACAACAACTGGAGGGAGATCACCACCCAAGAATCTCGATCGAGAACAAAAGTAAACACTGATATCACTTTCCCCAACTCAAGATAAAAAGGTATGACTCTGCAGGACCATAGGTCTCATTCTCCTCGAAAGACAAGAGGAACACCACTTGTTGTAGTAAGGTGGACCCATAGAAGATATCAATCAATTTGATCCTTATTGGAAATTAGGCAATCCATCCCAAATATGACATCAAAAGATTCCTTGTCGAGTACTAGAAAACTTGAAGAATGTTTGACATATGATAGAGAGAATACACAAGCAGTACTATAGATACCCTGCTCTTTATTTGTACCATGGGGTGTTGTAATATCCATTTCACAAGTCAAAAGTTCCATAGGAAGATTAAGCATATTAACGGTACAGTTTAAAATAATCGAGTGAGAAGAACATATATCAAATAGGGAAGTCACTAAAGATGAAGCTATATTAATTATACCTATCATGGTCATTGGAACTGCATGAGCTTCCTCTGGAGACTCTTTCACTACATGACAAATCTTTGTTCCAGATTCTTGTGGCTGGAACACTTTTGTATGTACAGAATTTGATTTCCTTGCATTTTTTTAAGGTTCCAATGATCTCGTGTTGTTATGTGGAGTGGAAATCTTGTGGCAGAACTTTTTTAAGTGCCCAAAACAGATGTCAGAGCCATAGTTCTGTTAGCATTTTCAATCTTGAAAAACTCCACAGCCTTGGCCAACACCATTGACTCTGGAAAGAAATGGCCAGTGAAAAGAACCTTTAATTGCTTCCACTCTAAGCCCAATGTTTCTTTTCCATCACTTTCATATCCCACCATCTCCTACTTTGTCCCTCCAACATGAAGGTGAGACACTTTACCACGATCTGATATAGTGTCTCCAAGAACTCAAACTGAGGGTAAATTCTTCCCAACCATTCCTCATCATATTAAGGATTAGTGGAGCCTTTGAAAATTGGTGGTTTCTTGTGAAAGAACTACTGACAAAAATTTCGAAGAGCATCCCCCCTAGGTTCCATAGCTGGAGCCTTAATGGGGACTTGAGGTGGTGCCTATCCCATAGCTTGGATAGTGTGCACAATCACTTTAACTAGGCTAATGGCCACTGGAGGATTCTCTCACTGAGGTTTAGCAGTATCCACATCCCATATCTGATTTGACATCTTCTTAAAGGCATGATGTTACACAATATTATGAGACAATAACGAATACATTAGATAATGCTCGTACATAGCAATGAGGGAAACATGAACCCGACCGGTAGAACATAAATGATTTGGATTTCAATTTTTCTAAATAAAAATAGGGAAAAGACAATATCTAATCCACAATAATTCTTTCCCTAACCACCCCTAGTGACTTATGGTTGATTTTAGTGAGAGATGACCACACACTCAATCGCAACTACCTCTTATGTCATGATAAGAATACTCAAATGCACACTGTCACCAAGGCTAGATGCTTACCTCACTCTGAAACCATTTTGTCACGAACCATCCCGGGTACCCTGGAAACCTATTAACCAAGACGAACATGACATAGCCTCGATGGCATTCTTGATCATCATGGTTCGGTGACTAGCACCTTGAATCACACAACATACAAGTGGGAACAATTTTTCCACAAGAATGTGAAAGAAAAATATAAACAAGGTAGTATGCATAACAAAAGAAACTCCACTAGGAGTGAAATACCATAATAACATAAGGCATAAAAAGCCCAAAGTACTACAAATCAATTAATAAAATGGGAAAACAACCACAAGGTCCCTAAGTAAAAAACTCACCAAGGATGAGGGTCAACAGCTAGATCCACCTTCATGTGATCATTTCCCCTTTCACGAACCTGGAAGAAGGAAGTCTACAAACACCCAAAGGAAAAATTAGGGTGTGACCTAAAAACCCGATTAGGTTCTCACCATGAAATCCATACCAGTTTCCAACAATTGATTAACCTAAGGAATGCTTTCAATATTAAAGATAAGCATGTTTTACATTTTAAAGAATAATTAAACAAATCAGGTTATATAGTACAAATGATGGAAAAATACATTAAGCAAAGACTTTACAAAATTATGGAATATTTCTAAAACAATTTCTTAAATAAAACATTTATATAAAATAGTTTATATAAATTTAACGGGCATGTAATGTAGTTCAAAAGCATTGACATGCATTTATATCTCAAATATAAATAAACAAGTGAGAAACAAGGTCATCAGCCAAAAGGTATGATAGTATTTACCAACAATAGGATTCCACAATCTCTATGTGGACTCAGAAAAATGTTTATACCCATGTCCCCATGAAACTGGCCAAAGGATACTCATCACCAACTCTTCGTGGATCTGACCCGCTGCAATTATGTTTCAGAACATTGTCATAGCGTAGGGTGTATCCAAATAACTCACTAACTTCCTAAGGCTTGCATGTGCTCTTACATGATTGGTGAACTATTTTAAGACTGCTTAAAAATAAGATCAATCCCATTATTCCATTTCAAAATTGACAATTTCTTTCCTTTTAAAACCAAAATAGGTTTTATTCAAAAACTTTTTTTCACTAGATAAAACCACTAGGTTTCTATCATACTATTTTAACCATTTTCTAGAGTTTAATGTCCATTAAAAACCATTTCCATCATTTAATAATTCATTCCCACAATTAAATACAAAATTTTAATTGAAAACATTTCCATCAAATTCACAATTTAAAGTCAACAATTTAAATCAGCCAATGTTTCATAAACACTCCCCAATTCAATGGAATTGGGGGTTTTCCAAATCTCATGCCAAAACCATTTCAAATATATCAATTCACTATAATCACATATTATTACATCAATTTAAATCAAGTTCAAGCAACTAAATTTAAATCAACTATTGAAATAAATCAAGCAATTCAGGGATAATGAATTTGGCTAATATTAATTGAACCACCTACCTTAAGGTCATCAATGTTAGCGGCAATGATAATCTAACCACTGTGGTTCAATACACCTCCTCAGGACATTATTAACATAAGCCTTGACACACCAATTCTCAACATTCATCAATGGTTCCTAGAACAAAAACATCTATTTTATTTCATAACGAAGTAAAGTAATACATGCGATTACATTTTCTCTCTATTGAATAATTTTTGGATTATCACTTTATTTTTTTTGAAATTATATTAAAGAAAAGAATAGACCTCTTTAACTGGGTGGAGTGAGACCCATTACATAGCCTGAAGACCTAGTGGGCATTTAGCCCAATACATGGCTAGTGGGCCCAAATTTTTGGCCCAATGCCAATTCTATGAATAGTACTTCTATAGTACCTACCTGCTACAATACCACCTAGTCCCCACCTCTACTATAGTTCCATGTTGCTGCTACAATGACATGTCGCCGCTATAGTTCTTGTCGTTGCTACAGTTTCGTCACTGCTACAGTACTGCATCATTACCTACGCCCAATGGGTTTTGAACCCCCATTTTATGATAACGCATGAAATCTCAAGAAATGTACATATGAATAATTATAATGATAATTCAATAATCATATCCCTCTATTTTACTTCATAATGAAATAACATATTACATGTGATTATATCTTTTCTCTCCCAGATAATCCTTGGATTTTCATTTTATATTAACGCACGCAATCACAATATTTTCCTCTGAATAATTAAAAACCACATTCGATATTATAATATATTTAGATTAAAACGATATCACATGTAGTAGTACTTTATAATTATTCATTGATGATTTAAATAATTATCCTTTGATAATTTATTTTAATAATTTTTATTTGCAAAAATCACGATTATCTCTTGATTATTCATTATAATTATCAATTGATAATTATTTATAAATATCCTTGGATAATATTGAAATTAGTGTTCGATAATTGTATTAATTATCCTTTTATATTTTTGATAAATTATCCATCGATAAATTATTGCAATTATCATTTGATAATTTTCGACAACATTTTTTCATAATTAATTTAACAATTTTCTTTAATAATATAAAAAAATATCATTTTTTAATTTTCTAAATTAACCCTTGATAATTTTCCACCAATATAAAAAATATTAATTCAAAGTTGTTAAACAACATTGGATAACCCGGTAAAATTACCATTTTGTAACTGAAAATAATTTTATTTCATAATTTCACACAAAATGATATTTATGATTTTCTTATAATAATTTATAAATTATAATTTGATAATTATATTTCATTGTCTTATGATAATATCACTCAATATTTATCTGCAAAAAATTATATATAAATATAACCTGATCAATTTAATATATTCTCAATAAAAAAATGTGGACTCATCCCTTTGATAATTGGTGCAAATTATCATCAATAATTCGTTTATAAATTATTCTTTTATCATAATTCGCCTAAATACCATTTGATAATCTTAAAAATTGTCCGCTGATAATTTAGGGAATATAATTTCGGTTTGATGATTTATATTAAAATTCACCATTTTTTATTAAATTAATATAGATGAAAAGAAAATGAATAATAAAATAAATGGATATAGTAAAATAGGAAACCTAATGTTTCCAGGCACACCCTACACAAGAAGAACATCTCCCCTGCTAGAAGTTGATAGAGGAGAATGTGATTTGCACCAGGGCTTTGCGGATCAAGCATAGAAGAGATCCACAATCAGTCGGGCTTGAAAATATCAACCAACATGAGAGATGAAGGATTTCAGAAATTTAAGAACCCTCAAAATTGGATCATTTTGAACTGCTATTTTAATCATTCGATTTAATCCGTTGTTCAACCTAAAATTCCTTACGGAGTCATTAATCTCACATAATCAATGACTTTCAAAAGAAACAGATTAAAACGGTGCTGAAACAAAAGCTTTTGAAAATAGAATAGGCCATCAATGGCCATTGGTGTGTGGATAATAAGGTTGAAAGGTTCATTTATTAAATAAAGATTATTCATTGAATTAATAAAATTCATTATTTAACTTAAAAATTATGTAACACCAAAAGACCTTTTCCCATGAAATTTATACCTTTTCTATGGTAAACACCCTGTTCCGGACATAATAGTGGTCCCAGATTTCTAAAATGATTAAATATTTGATAGATATGAATGATTTAATAATTAAAAAACGGAAAAATTAATTAACTAAAATAACAATGTTTTTTTGCGAGCGAGGCATCTAAACACCCGACACTAAAAATGTTGTACCATATCTTGGGTAAAACCATCATTCTGGACACATCGATGGTCTCAGATTTCCCATACGATGCACCATTTAGAAAAATATTAATTATTGTTAAAAAATAATATATTAAATACTATTTAAAAACTTTCTCTAATGATCAAGACATCCAAAAAATTGGCACCTTCGAATGTTATACCCCTCCTAGGGTAAACACAATATTTCAAATATAATCGTGGTCTCAAATTTCTCATACGATGGACCATTTGGGAGTTATCCAATTATTTTGAATAAACTTCTTATGCATTAAACAATATATTTAATATTTTTATTCCATCCTCCATGAGAATATTTAGACCTCAAAAACTCTTACTTACTTAGTGTTTAACACAAAAAATATATTTAATTGAATATTCCAGAGTATTAATTGGGCATTTTACCATTTCACAACATGTTTAAAAAAACACAACTTTCCACTGATAAACCATTTTTTCTATTTAACATAATAATAATTTAACACAACAAGGTTTAGGAATACCCTCCTCCACCATGAACGCTCCTCCGATGCGAATCCTCCTCTCCCGTGAACCCACCTTCATCACGGCCCTGCCTCCACTGTGAATGCTTCTCCTCCGTGAACCCTCTCTACTGCGAACCCACCTCATCCACGAACCCACCTCCAATGTACACCAAACCCCACCTCTACCGTGAACCCTCCTATCTCATAAAACGACCTCCTCCGCAAATCCCTCTATATCATCTGCTACTGCAGCCACCACCACAAACCCTGAATCTTGTACTGTCAAACCCAATTGTTGTAACGAGTATGCCATTTTTTCCACATTATTATGAGTTCCTAATAAATATGTCCTGGTAGTAGTGGAATAATAATATTAATGGTGGAATTTAA
This sequence comes from Viscum album, assembly GCA_963277665.1. Taxonomy (NCBI): domain Eukaryota; kingdom Viridiplantae; phylum Streptophyta; class Magnoliopsida; order Santalales; family Viscaceae; genus Viscum; species Viscum album. The sequence goes on along the minus strand of OY728165.1, from coordinate 1,887,244,694 downwards.
TAAATGTGGCCGAGAAATTATTGTGTGGGGAATGAATCGATTAATTGAGTAATTATGAAAAATGGTTATTATTTCTATAATCTATGAATGTGTGTAAACCTGTTTTTAAAGGAAATAATGTTGTAAGGTATGTATGGTTATTCTATTTGTGTGTTTTATCTAGTTGATGGTAGTGTATAGAAATACTTGTATAATGTTTATATTAAGGTGATGGTGATAAGATATTGATGTAAACCCTTTAGGCTAGGTTTGTGTGACATGTGCCTATATATATATTGTTGTATTTTCATGTTATTTATATGTGCACACCATCCACATTGAGTACCATATACGAACACCTAGATATTATAGGGGTGTTTTATAAAACATCCATATGGTGAGGAATATATATATGATCACCCCATCTTCCTCAATCTTCCTTCCCTATTAGGGATGATGTTGGCTAATTTTGGATATTCCCTATGATGATGAGGGTATTTTATGTAGTGGGGGTCATGTGTGGTAGGAGGAGGGTATTTGGTTTATTTATTTCATATTAATGATACCCTACTTCCTTGGGGTGTGATTTTGATGATGAATAATTCCTACATGACATGTTGGGCCCTGTGTTAGGATGGGGTATATAGGGATGCATCATGAACCACATCATAGGTAGATGTTGGAGTGTCATGAGAGGTGTTCATGATGAAATTTCGGACATCATGGGAATATAAGACCTATAGGAGGATAGGGTAGATAAGAATATATCCATATCCACATCATAGATGGCTTGAAATGTGGTGATGAGATGTCATGGAATGGATGGGATCATAGGATGTTTGAAATTAGGGTGTGAGGGTGGAAACTTAGCGGGGGAAGTTGATACACGGAATCTTTATTGATGATCTCTAACTATTACTTTAGTATATTCTTCCACTATTTGATTAGTGATCCCCATCCATATCTATTATGGAGGGTTAACATTTATAATCTTCTCATATTCAATGTTCATCTCTGATATTGATGTTTGGGTATGATCATAATTCATTAAAGATATTCTCCATTGTAATCAACTTGTTTGACCTCTATGGTATGAATAAAACATAAAACATGAAAAAGTAATAATTTTTCAAACATATTTTCTTAGATATAGATTTCATCTGTACCTTTCTTAGGATGGTCAAATTTTATGTTTCAATAGATTTATTATTATTTGAGGGTACTTATATTCTTTACAAGGTAAATATTCATCTCTAGAAGAATTAAGACTTTGTCTTCATAATCTCCCTCATCCAAATTAGAATCCTTTTTTCTCTAATCAATTGGTAATGCATTTGGTCTTTTTCTATATGCCAAAAAATCCACTCTATTGATGTAGAACAATATAGTGTACATAATATATGTGAACCATGATTTGGACACACCTTTAATGCTCAACATCATTGAGGCATTTCCTTCTTCCCTCTTATATTAAGATCCTCTTGTTAAACTATAATTCCTTTGTTCTTAGGATATGTTTCACTTGATTTAGCCAAATTTCAATTGATACTTATCTTTTTTATGGTAGTAATATAATTCCTATATTTACATATAAAATTATATTAACCATGTTCGTTATGTCCCACCCTATTCCGTGTCTCCTCCATTGGACATAGATTTTCTTCATGATCGGATTGTGCAGTCAATCGAATCACCCAACACATTAGCCTCCATGAATCTATTGTATAAAATCACCCTTAAAATCTCAATAAATGAAATAAGAATAAGAAAACTCAATCATTATTTTATAATTCATGATATTTGATCACTCAATCAATGCATAAATACAAAATAAATTTTTATACCCAACATAATTGTGTTTCAAGTATGCAGGATTCCACTATGTCGTCTTGATGACCTCTACATTGATATGGAATTAAAAGGGGATTTGGTCCCCATTAAAGATTAATTACTGGTTCAATATAATTGGGAGTAATGTAATTTTTCAACATAAATTTATATATCCTATCAATTAATATTGATTATTTGGGGTTTTTCTCAAAATCATCATATAGTTAGTAGATTACATGCTTATCTATATATATATCTGACTTTGTAATGTCAATTTCAAAAATATTTATATATATTTATATCACACAGTGATTATTATTCTGTTTAACAATAAATTTTTAATGTCCTTGGAATATAATTTACATTATTAGGTTATAATAGTTTCCCACTATAATGAGAACATAGATATTCCAAGAAAGATATTCTGAAATCAATATATCATATAGTGTAGATACATCTATCTTACATGACATAAATGATGGTTGACTGTCAGGTGATGGTGTATCATATGGAATAGATACATCATCTCATGATTTTTATGGTTGGTGATCTCTAAGAATAATGGTCCCAAAGAAAGACCCACTAATAGTAATTCTACATGTTTTATGTGTCATTTGATGTTACAATATACAGAAAATTTTATTTTCCCTAAAATTAAAATTTTTTTCTTATAGATTTATATTTTATAAAATCTTGGTTATTTTTTATTCATGTATCTTTAATAAAGTTCTTCTCCTGGTATTTATGTCTTTGTAAATATTCTTATGTTCCCATTTTAAAATGATTCAAGTGTATTGAAATTTTTCTTAAAAAATTAAATGTCTTCAACATAATCTTTTTTTTGTTTTTAATTGATTTAAAATGATATAAACACTTAGAATGGAATTGTGTTATATGCCAACTATTTTCCAACTCAATCGATTGGATTTTATAAAGGGATGTGAATGTTTTTAATGAGTACTTAATGATAGGTTCATGTTAAAAGGGGTGGTGTGATGTTTTAAAAGAAAATTTTCAAAATGAACAGGGTTTTTATTAATTTAAAATTATTAAGACAGTTGGTTCATGAAGTTTCCTTGAATTCTTTAAAAAAAGGAATTGTGGTATTTTGAAAGATCTCTTGTAATAGATTGGTTTATTTTTAAATGAGGTGTGTTATTTTAAAGAGGTATTTGTTTAAATGGTTGATTTTTCTAATGGGATTTCAAATTAAATTTAATAAATAGTTTTCAATGGAAATATGAAATTTATTTTTTCCATAATCTTATAAGTTTATATTTTTATAGAATTTGGAAAATCAATGCATTGTATAGGGAATACATGTCGATTGATAATAACACCATGGTAAGGGTATGTCACTAACTCTATCCAAACTATAGGATATCCATCATGACCTCACTCCTTCAAAAGGTGAATTAATGTTCAACCCCATTGCAACTACTAAACATAATTTTCATCCAATATCACCTTCATGTTTTAAATTAGATGTCCCCTTGTTTGATATTTCTATTTCGGTCTATTCCCTTAGAGGTATGCAATGATTGATTTTAAAATTAAATGCTTGATGCTTATTCATGGATGTGAAAATAGTCTATTTCTTGTGAGGGTGTTAGAGTTGACATATGATTATTGCTAATATAATATTTATTCATGTGATGATCATTGACTTGTTGATTCTCACTTCCACTTGTTTGGATGCATGGGAACACTATGAATTAATAAATAGGTTTAGATATATACTACACTAGTTATCTCTTGCACTAGCTGGTTTACCCTAGTTCTATGGTTTTATTATTCTATAAGAGTGTCCCTAATGAGTAATGTGTGGGTAAGTCAGGTATATTTTCTATTTTTTTAGGTTTCAACATAGGCCAACTATTGGCCTTATTGTAGAGTGAGTACAAAATAAAGGAATAATTGAATTCCCTCTAAGATTTGGATACATTTTAGATAATATAATTGGAAAATAGAAAGAGGGATATATATAAAAATTAGATTTATCATATAAAGGATAAAGTGGATGATGGAAATATTGAAAGGTGTATCTAGTTGTAAATGTATTTCACTAATTAGAAGGATTAGATTTCAGTTAAATTTTCTCTCTTATTGTAAAGTATTTAATAATTCAAATGGTTTTTAGCTTGGTTTCTATTGAATTTTTATTTCTATAACAAATGGATGTAATGATTATGTTCCTTAATGGAGATTTAGAGGAATATATATATATATATATATATATATATATAAACTGGTTGGTTTCATACTAAATGGAATAGAAGGTTCGGTTCCATCCCCAAATGTAGTTTTTCTGGGCTTAAGTAAAAAATAAGACAATGTAACTATAATTTCAAGGTTTTCATAGTAGAATTAATGTTCATGTAATGTAATGTAAATAATTTATATTATATAAAGGTGTATTATGATAGTAGTTGTGTCATTTTTCATCTTTTTGTGGATGAATTTCTCTTAGTTGGACCAATGAAGGAAAGTCTCGAAGAGATGAAGGTTGATTTAATTAGAAGATCCCAAATGAAGGACCTTGGTTCTAGAAAGTGGATATTGAGGATAAATATTGAAAGAGACTTAATGTATATAACCTTTTTTCCCTTGGTTAATTTTTATATAAATTTTTGTGTATTTATTTTGTTAAATATTACTATTACTGAATCAAATAGGATGGATATGAATAAAGAACTGATGGATGCCAATCGTTTGACAAAAGAGTAAGAATATGGAGTGAAAGAGTTCATAAACTTTTAAAAATATCGTGAATATGACCCATATCAAATCATTTTCCTGTGTTTATGTTGTTCTTATTGAAGAAAAATTAGTCTCGAGGAGTTATATGAACACTTGATCTATTACAAAATTTATTAAAGTTATAAATATTGGAATAAACATAGGTTAAAGGAAAATATAGATAGTGGATGGGATAAAATTGTGTTTTATGGATCATTTGATATGATTACAAGTGTGGAGAATGCAGAATACTGTACCAATTATATGATTATATATATGAATGATGATGAAGATCATATTAAGGAAATGAAAAGGACAGTTGAATATAAACTTCATGATTTCCCAAAAATGTTTGAGAAGATAAAGAGTTGTGAAAATATGAAATTGTATTTTGGTTGCACTAAATATTTATCATTTTCAGCTGTACTGAAGCTTTACAGTTTGAAAGAAGGAAACGGGTGGAGTGAAATAAATTTCACAGAACAAATATCTCTCTTAAAAGTCATTCTCCCATATGATAATGATCTCTCAATGCGAACATATGACGTCAAATGAATGTTATGCTTGATGGGTGTGGTATCTGAAAGAATACACACCTACCCAAATTATTTTATACTATTTCTCAAGGACCAAAAATCAATTATATAATTCCCAATGTGTGGTGCTTCTTGATACAAGAACAATGAATCCGAACTTAAAAACGTTGTATGATACTTTTCAGTCATTCCAAGGTTTAGGTGCCTATATGGAAGTGAGGATACTATAGGGAAATTTACGTGGTAGGAATATACATGAATTATGGGAAAAATTGAATGTATTTTCCCATGAAAGAAAATATGGACTCATTAGTCCTCACATATCCACTACAAAAAAATAGTTACCAAAAAAATAATAAATAGTTTAAGGTCTGATCAAATCTATTGAAAGAGAACTTTCGTATGACAGAATTTATTTAATACCAATGATGTAGAGGTAAAACTCTATAATTTAATCATATCAAATATACATTCATTATTTCATTACTTAATCCTTTTTTTGTTTTTAGGCAGCATTGGATTCTCATTGCAGTAAATTTGGATATTCCAAAGATTTATTTCCTAGATTTGATGCATAGATATCCAAAAAACCATCCACACAAGATGGTGTTCTTAAATAAGTAATAAACTGCATCCATAATTTTAGAAATAAATATCACGTTTTAAAATTAATATTATCTTTTAATGGGGATTCTGTTATGATAGGGTGGTGTATCAATATTGTGAAAAACAAGGAATGGGGTCAGGGGCTAAGCATGAGAAAGAAGACAATTTTTTTGATTGGACAAGTATAAGGGTATATATAATCAAATTTCACTATCCAAAAATATATAAAAAATTACTTATTTGCCTCAATGTTTTTATAGTGTTCAAAAAAAAACCAATGTAAAATATTGTAGTTATTAAGTTTCTAATGTTATGGGAGAGATTTTATTCCATGAACAAAATTGCATCCATAAATAGGTATTTTCAATGATAAATACTATTTAATTTTAAATATTTATTAATACTTTGGGTATTTATATTTTTCCAATACTACTATGATTGTCGAAAAGACTAATATTCACAAGATGATATAGATGTGCTAAAAAATGAATGGGCAACATACCTGATGGAATAATGTACACATATAGCATGAAGATGTGACTTCCATAGAAGTAGTGTATTATCTCATATTTATGTTTAATTTACTTATTTTTATTTTTAATTACATAAGAATTGTTTTTTTATACAGGTGGATTCATTTTTTTATGTTAGGGCAGTTTGTTCAATGATACTTCTGCTTACGAGAGATTGGACTTTAAGGCTGCAACTCAGAATTCAATGGGAAGGTAATTTTTTTTTAATATAATATATTTTTTATCATAATATTATATGTTCTCTACTACATTAATATAATATAAATTAAATATTTGACTACTAATGTAGAAAATGTCTTCCACAGACTTATTCTCCCTCAAAACCTTGTCACCCCTACAATGTCAACATTTATCATTTTCCTTCAAATACAGTGTAGGTATCTTGAAGGAAAGTGATAAATATCGACAATGCAATGTTACCAATTCTATAAATACAGAAAATGAAGATTATGGTAATGCACAATGTGGCTGGTATGGCGCAAAGTGTTTATTTTTAATTAATTAATTAATTTTTTCATCATTTAATCTACACTTTCTAAGTTAATTTCCTTATCATTTTTATCTTATACTTAATTAATTTTTTATATATCTTTTGGGAATTCATACATTCCATTCAGCTGTCTACTATAAGCCAGAAAAGAGAGAAAATGTTATTTTCGAGTGGAAGAGGAAACCCCATGTTTCACGAAATGTGAAGAGAATCATAAGGATGCATCTACCAAGGAATTTTTCAGAAGTTCAATGCAATGCATGACTTCCCAGAAGATCTGTCATGAACATTTTCCTGAACAGTGTAGTAATTAGTCGCAGATCTACCAACTGCACCTTAATATCATACATAGTGTGCTAGGTATAACTCTATGTGTATTTTTTAGTTTATATTATTATTTAATACATTAAGATTTATGTATTAGGGACTACCATGATTTTATCCATGACTCGTGATTATGATCTATGATATGTTGGTTATGAATTTCTATTGTTAATATCATCTTCTGACATCTTTATGATCGTGTGATCATTATATTACCATTGATATCTCCATTGTTTACAATTATTGACCATATATGATCACCCTTTATTATGTTTCATATCCTTAGATTATTAATAATGGTTTTATAAATGATATGTCTAAGACTGTTTCTAGTAAAAAATATCTAAATGAGAGAATCTTATGAAATAGTTCTTTATGCTTCTATGTTTCCAAAAGCAACCGACCTAAACTATTCTGGATTGGATAATTATGGTATGTAAGGAATATTATTCTACTAATATGTGATATATATGTATGAAATTTCAAGGTCAATATAGTTTTTATCAGATAAATAGACCTCCTTAAAGCCGATCAAAAATAACTAGGGACTTGTATCACTCAAAGTGTGTCTTTTTATTTAAATTTAAAATTACTTTTAGTAAAAAGAACAACTGACAAAATGAAAACTGAGAAAATAAATTCATATTGTATTAATACATTACTAAAACTATCCAGAAGTCATTTTCGGTGTGTATGAGTTTTCCTCACATCAATTCGATGAACGATGTTTCTAGTATAACTTTAAGTGTGTATTTTTATATTAAATTGACATTAAATTTAGGAAAAAAACCACTGGCATATTGAAAACTAAGAAATGTAATTTTAATTGTTTTTATACTTTAATAAAATGATCCATGACTCATTTATTACATGTAATAATCAACCACACCTCAATTTGGCGCATGGTGTCACCGCTATGGCTAAAAGTGTCTGTTATCAGTTTAAATTTGACATTTTCGTTCAATATGTGACACTCATTGAAAAACAAGAAAACATACTCTTATTATATTCATAATTTAGGAAAAATATTCATAATTCATTTTTGACATGTATGAATTACTCTCACATCAAATTTATGCATGATCTGATCAGCATAACTCAGCATGCATGTTTCCAATTTGAAATGACATTTTAGTAAAAAAAACACAACTAGCATACTGAAAACCAATAAAACACATTCGTATCATTTTTATCCTTTAGGAAAACTATATATAAGTAATTTTTGACATTTATGAATCAACTTCACCCCAATATGATGCACGGTGTGGCCAGTATTACTCAAAGTGTCACTTTTTATTTAAAATTGACATTAATTTAAGTAAAACAACAAGTGACATACTAAAAAATAAGAAAATGAATTCATATTGATTTGATATTTTAGTATAATGATCCATGAGTTATGTTTCACATGTATGAGTCTACCTCACCTCAATACGATCCATAGTATAACCGGTATAACTCTAAGTGTTTCTTTTTATTTAAAATTGACACTAATTTAAGTATAAAAGAACAAGTGAAACAATAAAAACTGAGAAAAAACAATATTAATGTTTTGATACATTAGGAAAATTATCCATATGTTATTTTGGACATGTGGGAATCTAAATAATATCAATCTAATGCACATTGTGACCGGTATGACTAAATGTATTCGTTATCAGTTTAAAATTGATATTTTTGTTCAAAACGTGTTACTCACTAAAAAAAAGAAAAAACACTCCCACTACCTTGAACATTTATTATAGATATTCATAATTAATTTTTGACAAGTAGGAAGTATTCTTATGTCAAACCAATTCCCAATGCGTCCAGTATTACTAATAATGTATGTTTCTAGTTTGAAATAACATTTTAGGCAAATAACACAACTTACATATTCAAAATTGAGAAAATGAATTCGTATTTTTTTGATACATTAGTAAAAAGATCTATATTTAATTTTATAATGTGTAGTAATTGTGTACAACTCAATTAGATTCACTTTTTGGCTGGTATATCTCAAAGTGTCTCCTTTTATTTAAAATTTAATTCAATTTAAGTAAATACAATAAGTTACATACTGAAAACTTATAAAACATATTCGGATTGGTTTAATATTTTAAGAAAAAGATCCATGAGTCATTTTTTATGTGTAGGAGTCAACCTCGCCTCAATACGATTCATGGTGTGGCTGATATGACTCTAATTATGTATTTTTATTTAAAAATGACATTAATTTAAGTGAAAAGAATAAGGGAGCTACTGAAAACTGATCAAACACATTTGAATTATTTTGATACTTTAGTAAAATGATCCATGAGTCATTTTGACCCATATAAATAAACCAAACTTCAATATGATTCATAGTGCAACCCGTATGACTAAAAGTGTCTGTTATCAAATTAAAATTGACATTTTAGTTCAAAACATGTCACTCACTAAAAACCAATAAAAACACTCTGATTGTCTTCATAATTTAAGAAAAATATTCATAAGTCATTTTGGATGTGTATGAAGTATTATCATGTCAAACCAATTCATGATGAGATCGGTATGACTCTTAATGCTAGTTTCTTGTTTGAAATTACATTTTAGTAAAAAATAGAATTGGCATACTAGAAACCGAGTAAAAACATTATGATTGTTTTGATACTTTTGGAAAATGATCTATATGTCATTTGTGACATGTAGGAGCCATCCAAACCTCAATATGACCCATGGTGTGGCTAGTATAACTCAATAGTGTCTCTTTTTATTTAAAATTAATATCAATTTAAGTAAAAACAACCAGTGAAATATTGAAAACCGAGAAAATGCATTCAGATCATTTTTTTTATTTTAGTAAAATGATCTATATGTCATTTTTTGTCATGTAGGAATCAGTCACACCTCAATATGACACACAGTGGGGCCAGTATCACTCTATGTGTCTCTTTTTTTTCAAATTGACATTATTTTAAGTAAAAACAACAAGTGACATACTTAAAACAAATAAAACGAATTTGGATTGTTTTGATACTCTAGGAAAATGATCCATGAGTTTTTTTGACATGTAAGAATAAACAAAACCTAAATCTGATGCAGATTATTACTGGTATAAATAAAAGTGTCTATTATCAGTTAAAATTGACATTTTAGTTCAAAATGTGTCGCTCACAGAAAACCAAGAAAACACGCTCCGATTGTATTGATAATTTTGAAAAAATATTCATAAGTAATTTATCAAACGTATGATGTACTCTAATCTCATACAAATTCATGATGCGACCAGTATGACTCTTAATGCGTGTTTCCAGTTTGAAATGACATTTTAGTAAAAAAACACAACTGACATACTGAAAAATGAGAAAACACCTTCAGATTATTTTGATACTCTAGTAAAATGATCTATAAGTCATTTTTTGATGTGTAGGAATTAGTTTCATCTCAATATGACACAAGGTGTGGCCGATATGACTCCAAATCTGTCATTGTTTAAAATTAACATTAATTTTAGTAAAAGAACAAGTGACATAATCAAAAACAATAAAATTATTTCATATTGTTTTGATATTTTAGGACAATGATCTATAACTCATTTGTGACAGATATGAATAAACCCCACCACAATAGGATGCATGGTGTGACCGATATAACTTCAAATGAGTCTTTTTTATTAAATATGTATATTTTATTAATGTATTATTTCATATTAATGTTTAATTTATTTCTTTATAGTATTATTAACATAATATTTTTTCTTATATAAGAGGAATCCTTTTCTTAATTTATGATTTTTTTTTCTGCAAGTGATACCATTTGAAGACATTTTTGAGAGGGGATCATGAGTAACAAAAGAAGAAACATTATTGTTTTTAAATGTTCATTGGATAATTGTATATGTAATTTTATATTACATTGTTTTAAAAGTATATAATAGGGTTATTTTATATACTATGGGTTGACATTTTGTTATTTGGAGTGTCACATTAAATTTATAGAGCATTGATTGAAATTACCGGTTTTTTGCAGGCTTTTTCAAGGTGTGATGCTATATTAATAGGACATTGCAGCCAAATAGGCCTTTATCAGTGATGTTTCAAGTACTAATATAGGGGGCCCGTTATTATCATTTTTTTAGTGCTGATAAAGGACCCCCTTTATCATTACTGTGATTAACAATGCTTTTTAACACTGTTAAAATCCATTTTTCACGTTGTTAAAATGAATATGTATAGTAGTGAAAGGAATTAATAGTGCTAAAAAAGCACTTTTAATTTTAGCATGGTTAAAAGGGATTCCCTTTTATCAGTGCTAAAAAAGTGTTAATCAAATTCAAATTTGTTTTAAATATAGAAATGAAAAAAAACAGAAGCAGAGGTGACCCCCCTTATCAATGCTTAAACCCCACATTAATAGTGCTACCCTCTCTTTAATTGTGTTAGGAACCTCACCCCCTTTTAAAAGTTCTAGGCACCCCCCTTCACCCACCCCCATGTGTGCCCCTTCCTCCCCAAGATTCAGACACAAGACTTATCCCATGCGTGCTTGGACCCGTACCACTTCTCCATGTTTCTTTGTTCTTCATTTTATAATATATATTTATCTATTTATATATATATACCATGTTAAATTTTGTTATCTATATATTTATTCATATATTAATATATATTTTTATGATCATTTCTAAATACATTTATAAAATATGTTTGTGTGTGTGTGTTTATGAATTAATAAATAAATACAAACATATCTACAACATTCTTGTATATATATATATATTATATGTGAATCTATAAATATATTTATACAAATTTTTATTTATTTAAAAATATTATATATTAATATTTATATACATATATTAGAATATATATATAATATATATCAGTTTGTTAATATAGAAATACACAAACACACACACACACACTATATAGGTATATAAATACTATATAATTTTTATTTTAAAAAAATGGATATTATTTTTTATTTAGATATGGTATATATATTTATAATGATATTTTATATATAAATATGTTTACATTTTTATTTATAATATTAAATTATTAGGTCTACATATATATAAATTTGTATATATGTGTGCATATTTAATTATAAACGATAGTACATTATGAAAAATGAAACAAATTGAATGTCCTAATATTCTTATGAGTGTAAGCCTTGAAAATAAATTTCTTCTCCATTGAAAAAATATAATAATACCTCTTTAAACGAGGCTAAAATTTCATAAAATTTTAAAAAACTCTGGTACTCTGACTAAAAACTCAGTTTTGGAGGACTTCGAGGACTTTTTTCCTCAAAAAGATAGTGACTGGGGTCCATCAGATCATGATGGTGTAGATCTTATCGCAGGCATTGATTTAACGTAAAGACCCAAAAATTCCATATATATATATATATTAAATTATTTTGTATTATTACGAGCCTGGGAAAATTGACCGTTCTTGATTCTGAGGCCCAGTATGCCTAGAACGAAATTTTGATCTTTTTTTAAGGTATGTTTAGTAAACGCGTGAGCGGCGTTTTCTTTCCTTTGAACCAGTGCCCAGATTAAAAAACCAAGGGCATCGATGAATCCACAGTTTTGGGATTCTTTTAAAGAGGGATAAACTTCGACTGTAGTAGGTCAGGTGAAATTGTTAGTTTTGAAGACTTTTAAAAGAATAATAAAAAACATAAAATTGTTATTTTATTATTCTACCTACAGTTAAGTAGCGGTGGAGGGACCATTGAGTTATCAATCCATTTAATGGTTTGGCTCTATGTTTTTGTAACCACACCATTAAGAGATTAATAGGTTCATTCATTAATGAAACTCATTAATCTCTCATTGCATTAGTCACCTTTCCTCCTCTATTAAGACAAGGCTTGGGTCTGGGTTTTTGACACAGAAGTGAGGAACCTCTGATGAAGGGTCACGACATCTTTCATCAATCATGAATGGATGCTTGGACGACAATGTCAGAGGAATCTATTTGGGATCAATGATTGTCAGTGGCTTCACCAAGAATCGATTCTTCTTCCACGACTGCAACGTCACCTCTGATTATGAGGTAGGGGATGTTTATATTTAAATTCATTGGAATTTTTGCTTTTCCGCATTCTTGAATTATGATGAATCACAGAAGTGTTGAATGAGGATTATCATTATTTTATGTGATGTTTTAATTACTCCCAATTGATATGATACTAACGCAAAAGGCGTGGGGAAAAAGTCCATGGCTCGGATACTCCGCCACCTCGGAGTTTTTTATTCTTCGTGGGAGAAATTTGAACTTGAATGAAACTCGAATTAGGGGGCCACGCAATGACGACAATAATCTGTGAGGCCTGTTGTCTCATTCGGAAGGGAAATGGACCACTAAATCTCACTCGGGAGCCCGTAGAACTTCTTCCAGCGACCAATGGCGGCGGCTGCTGGCATTGGCCGATAGTAGTGGCATCAGGCTGTATGTCGTTGCGTGCTACAGAGGGGAGTCGTGACATCAGGCCGCGATGGTAGGGGCGGCCAACTCTCAACCGACCACGTTAGAAGATAGAAGCACACCATCACGCGCCGTAGTGAGGAGGACACAAAATCAAAGCTGCGACGGAGGCGAAGGGGACTTGTTCCCCATAGGTCCCGCTGACAGGGAGGTGGTTCCATGTGGCACCGCCATTTCAAAAGCTGAACAGCTTTCAAAAATTCGGGCAGGGTGAGTGCCCTACCCCGCACAGGCCACCCTGCCGGGTGCCGCGCGAGCGAGTGGGCCGGGCCACCGGGCAGGCCCCACCAGTCATGGTGAGTCGGGCCGGTCGGCGGTCCAGTAGGGTAAGCCCATGGCCTAGCCCCCTCGGGTCAGCCCAGCATGTTCGGGTCGAACCCGAACCTTATTTGGCCCAGATATGCTTAAAATGTCATATCTCACAAACCAGACATTTGTTTGATGAACCGTCTACATCAATAGATTCCTTGGAATGATATGGTCCTTTTGAGTTACTCTAAAAGAGTTTTAGAGAATGTTGGAGTATGGACGGGTTGAATCAAACCCGAATCCAACCGGGCCCTCAGCACTAAAACGCTTATAACCCACAGGTCAGGCATCTGATTGACGTTTCGTCTATAATGCTGGAACCCTTACGACATGGAGGTCCTTTGGGTTACTCATTTGTGAAACATTATCATAGTTGAGGTATAACTAATATCTGGAGGATTAGAAATTACGGAACTCAAGCGCACCTGGTGCGGGGAATCCTATGGCTGACAGACAATTGAATAGTGACCCTATGTGGATCAGCAATAGAGAGACCCTCTGTGGATCAACATAATAGAGAACCTATGTGGATCAAAAATAGAGTGACCCAGTGTGGATCAGCATCATAGTGACCCTGTTTCGATCAGTATCATGATGACCATGTGTGGATCAACATCATATCGACCCTGTGTGGATCATCATCATAGTGACCCTCTGTGGATCAGAATCATAGCGACCCTGTGTAGATCACAGTGCACGACATGATGAGGACCGGCCATAGAGTGTCCCATCATAGATCAGTGACATACGACCCTATGTGGATCAAAAATGGAACAAATTCTCCGTTCATCAGTTGTATAATTTCTTAATGGAATAAAATGATATAGTTTAAGATAATTCATCTTTTTTTCTTGAACTCTAAGTTGTATACCTAGTTTTAGATTAGTATTTTGATTTGTGATTTTTTATTGTGATCATGCCTCATGGTTTGTCTTTTTTAGAATTACGAGAGACCTTATGGGTCTCAGGGTCCTTTCTGGGTATTGTTATACTCATGGTTGTATGGGATTTTCCCGAACATTGTTCTGTCTTGTACAGATGATGAGCAGCTTGGCTGAGACTTTAGGGATCCAGGACCAGGCGGTACACGAAGGTGATTGGTTGACATGGAGAGCTGAGGAGTCGAGATGTACCTACCCCTTTAGGTAAGAACTCTGGTGGATGATCTTAGAGCTATTTTTTATATTTCTATTGTATTGTATGTCTCAGATGGGGTTGTATTCCGGCCCCTTTAATTTTAGTACACACTTTTACTACTACAGTTTTACTACATGGATTTCATCTTGTCGTGTTCTTGATATGTGTGTATGTAGGTTCAAAGGCAATGCCTTCCCGTTTTAGGGATACTTCTTTCTATTGATAATCTCCAACCCCTAGCCTATGGAAGGAGTGTTTAGGGGTAGTGATTATAAGGCCCCAGCCTTAAACCTTACTTAATCTTGAGTTATTACAAGATTACACATTGAGGATCTTTTCGGGTTTAGAGTTTTAGAGAATTAGATCATAAAACTTGCATTACATTCCACATATAAACAAAGTGGTTACATAAAGATAGTATTCTTCATTCCCATCAATGGAAACATATTTAAAATAAAACATGGATTATTTCTTGACACATCCTTGACTCTATCATCTTATCATGTACCTTTCCCTTGACCTGTGAAAAACATTTCAAAAACTTGGGATGAGCATAAAAACTCAGTATGGGTTATAAAAAAAACATGGAAAGGAAACATGAGTTCATATATACATAAGAATGAAATCATACTTTACCCATAAAACATAGGCACTTTAACATACCTCATAAAATCATGAATAAATCATAGAAATCATAATATGTAAAGGTAACTTGAGGCATTCATAACATTCTTATGTAGGGAGTAACCCTCTTGGTTACGTTTGGAATACCCATCACAGTATATTCCCTAAAATCTCTTCGGAGAAACCTTAACGTTTCACTCCTTCGCGTTACCCAATGC
This sequence comes from Viscum album, assembly GCA_963277665.1. Classification (NCBI taxonomy): domain Eukaryota; kingdom Viridiplantae; phylum Streptophyta; class Magnoliopsida; order Santalales; family Viscaceae; genus Viscum; species Viscum album. The sequence goes on along the minus strand of OY728165.1, from coordinate 1,887,228,908 downwards.
ATTGGAGAGCTATAACGGGCTCACCCGCCCTTAGTTTATCACGGAACCACCCGTCTTCATAATAATGCCCAAGAACCATAACATAATCATATCACATAAAACATGCATAAAGGAAACAAAACATTTCCACATTTCAATCACGAGATATCAATACAACACATTGATATATAAAAAAAACATTATGAAAACCATTTTCAATACTAAAATAAAAGAAAAGTAAAACATGGTATTTATTTTTCTTTTAAAAAGAAGGTATGGCTTGTAGTGGAAGCCGAAACTCAAATAACGGTCACGACGACGGAGAAGTCGTTGTCGCCGCATACGTACGAAAAAAACATTCTCTTTTGTCGTTTAGTAAACGCTTTGTATAAAAAAGATTCCTTTTGAATAAACGTAAAAGTCAAAGGGGTTTATACACCATATAAAAGAAAGTGGTGTATAAAATAAAATATGCCTCAACGAAAGGAGATTGAGACGAAGTCCCATACAAAGATAATTTTTAAAATAAAATAGATACATTATGTGTATTCACTATAAGTACACATAAATAAAGTACAAATACAAGATACTACATAATAATATAATGACATAATTTGGAAGTAGGAGATTAACCCAAAGAATGGAAATTGGGTTAAGAAGTTCCCATACCTCGTATCCGACTTGACCCGACCGTTCTTTAAACTCCTGAATAATAAACTTGAGTTAATCTCTACTTTCTTATGAATCTTTTTCAAGTTCATTATTCCTTTTATACCATGTTATGAACATCATGTAATCATTTAAGTTAATAATGTTCATTTTGTCGGTATTTGGTTCTTAAGTCAAAAATTGACTTCTTATACTTACATGTTGTTAATTTGGTCAAAGGTTCATTATATCCAGAATGGTATTCATGATGTAGATATCATATATGTCATATATATCCAGTACATACATTCATTTATAATATTACATCACATTTAGAGGTAAGAAATGAAATGCACCGTTCATGGAGACGGTAAGCCGTACGTACGCATGAACGCTACTTCCATTTCTATTTCATATTTTCTGGAATGGAATCATAATGATATAAGAGTATATTATAATTCCAGTATAATAACATATATAATATCGTTAACTTTATCCTTTACACATCCCACATATGGTATTAACGAATCAAATCACTTTCAGGGGGCGGTAGTCCGCACTTCCTAAAATGAAGATATCGTGTTTTACCCATAATGGAAACCATAAAGGTATGCCCAAAATGAAAAAACAGAAGCTTAAGGAAAACATAAACATATTATATATCATATATAAAAATAGTGACATCATAATGGCCACCTTTGAAGGTGTTAAATGAGTGTTGAACAATCATCGTTTCGGGAGGCAGAATTTCGCCATCCACGGAAACCTTATGTTCTTTAACCATTTGATATAGTTGTGTGAGAGTGTAGCTCGAATAAATCTTATAACAACATCCTAGTATATTGAATATACTGGTGTTGTTACAAAAGAAGTAAATAAAAAGAGTTTAGGGGGTTGGAGAAGAAAAATAAAACAAATGAACATGAGAGAATGAATTACCTTTAAAAAGTGTAACTCCTTTTGAGTTGATCCTAAAGGATTCCTTTGAAAGGATTCTACCCAAAGGGAATCCTCTAGGATGAGGAGAGGGATGTGGAGAGAGCAAATGGGCAGGGGTTGGCCGAGCCAAAGGCTTGAAGAGTGTGTGAAATGAGGTAGAGGTGGGGGCCTTTTATAAGAGGAGAGGAGAGGCACTTTTGGAAAGTAAAGAAATATAACTTAATTTGAAAATGTGTTTCGGTTTTAAAAGGTCCCACATTGATAGGATTCGTGGATAAGGTGATAAGGGTTCGAACTCCACTCATCAAATTGGTTTTGGACATGTGTAGTTCATAGATATTACATTATCTTTCCATTTTATTTAAATCGTCAAATAATGATGTCATCGCTGCATCATTATTATGTCATAAATAATTAAATTTATTTAATGTATAAAAATTATAAAACAAATACTATGATATAGGAAATCTTTTTATCTTTCCAATGACTATTTATAATCAAAATTTGGACTTGTATAACCCCACATAAAAATTGTTTTCGCAAAACATATTATGTTTGTGTCATTTTCACTTTAACATTAAATAAAAAGTAATTTATGTCATTTCCCAACAAAAGTGGATCCATGGGGTCCCCAAGTTGACCCATGGATTGTCTTGGTCGGCCATGACACAACCAATAAGGTTGGGACATGTGTCTAGGTCATTTTATATTATTAAAGTATTATTTATACCTTAAACTACACTAATTACCACTAATCGCGATTAAAAACTTAATAAGTTACTATTCACCAAAAAATTATTTTAATCTCATTGAACCACATTTTACTTCTTAATGACAACCATGTATGTCGGATTTTCAAAATTCAATACACATTAGTGGTAAACTTTCATTTAACTGAAAAATCAGTTTGCTTGATTACCACTTAGTGGTTTCACTATTCATCAAAAATTGATGTTTTTCAGAAAATTACCAAAAATTCACTCTAAGCTATATTTGATATTCTGAATTCAAAAATGAAGTCTATTTTACAAAATTCAAATCATATAAGTCACATTAATTAATTCAATAATTAATTCCCGCTGCCAGAGCAAATAGCGTGTTTTTACAAAACAATAAGTATCAAAAGATTGACACCAGTTTAAGTCTAATTTCAAAGTGAAATTGATTCCAATGACCACCATTGGATAAAATGGTAAAAATAGATTCTAATTTTACTTAAAAACCAATTCAAAACATAATCTAATCATATAAATAAATTAGATTAAAAAGTAGTTTTGATGTAAAATGCAGTATTTTTCACTATTCATTAAAAAAATGAACATTGTCAGAAAATTACCAAAAATTCACACAAGGTAAATTTTGATGTCCCAATCATAAATGATAAGTTTATTTTGACAAACATAGTTTATAAAATTATCAAAATATAGATTCAAAAATGGTTTTCCATCAAAAGGCACTAAAACAATCTTTTAAGAATATTAGTGTATTCCATGCATAAGATTGTATTTATTTTCATTTTAGGCCTCTAAAACACTATCTTTATCATTAATAGACATAGATAAAAATATATATTATTCATTACTTACTTGGGATGTTACATCCTTCCCCCCTTTAGAAAATTGCGTCCCCGTAATTTATTTACTTATCAAATAAATGGGGGTACTTATCCCTCATTGCATTTTCAGATTCCCATGTTGCCTCTTCAATCATGTGGTTTTTCCACAAAACCTTTACCTGCTTAATCACCTTATTCCGTAACACTTGCTCCCTGTGGTCAAGAATCTGGACCGGTTGTTCCTCATAAGATAGGTTCTCTTCCAGCTGAACTACCTCTGGACTCAAAACATGAGATGGATCTGGCATATACTTTCTCAACATCGAAACATGAAAAACATTGTGTACCTGAGATAAACTCGGAGGTAAAGCCACTCGGTATGCAACTGATCCAACTCTTTCCATAATTTCGTATGTTCCAATGAACCTTGGACTCAACTTTCCTTTCTTACCAAATCTCATCACACTTTTCCAAGGAGAAACCTTGAGAAAAACATGATCACCTACCTCGAAAGATAGATCCTTCCTCCGGTTATCCGCATAACTCTTCTGCCTGCTCTGAGCTGTTCTCATGTGTTTCTGAATCAGCTGAACTTTTTCTGCCATCTCTTCTACCAATTCTGGTCCCATCAACTTTCTTTCACCCACTTCATCCCAGAAAGCTGGAGTTCGACACCGCTTCCCATATAATGCCTGAAATGGTGCCATCTGTATACTGGAATGAAAACTGTTATTATATGAAAACTCAACCAAAGAAAGATGCTGGTCCCAACTTCCCTGATAATCCATAGAACAAGCTCGTAGCATATCCTCCAATGTCTGAATTGTTCGTTCTGACTGCCCATCTGATTGAGGATGAAAAGCTGTACTAAAATTTAACTCAGTACCCAACGACTTCTGAAGGCCTTTCCAAAAGTTAGAAGTAAACCTGGGATCACGATCCGATACAATGGAGAGAGGAACTCCATGTAACCTGACTATCTCTTTAAGATACAAACGGGAAAGTTGATCAAGAGAGAAAGTATCTCGTATAGCAAGGAAATGAGAAGATTTGGTCAAGCGATCAACAATAACCCAGATTGCATTATTACCTCGAGATGTCTTCGGTAATCCAACAACAAATTCCATGGATATATTCTCCCATTTCCACTCTGGCACTGGTAAAGGCTGAAGCATCCCTTTCGGTAACTGCCGCTCAGCTTTAACCTGCTGACAAGTCAAACACTTCACAGTAAAATCAGCAATATCTCTTTTCATTCCATCCCACCAGTAATACTCCCGCAGATCTCTATACATCTTAGTACTGCCCGGATGAACTGAAAACGGAGAACTATGAGCTTCACATAACAACTCTCTCTTCAACTGTGAATCAGAAGGCACACATAACCTCTTCACAAACCTCAAAACACAAACACAAACTTATCCAAGAACTCATGGAAAATTTTATTCATAAGGTCCATGAATACAGCAGGTGCATTGGTTAACCCAAAAGGCATAACTACAAATTCATAATGGCCATATCTAGTACGGAACGCAGTCGTCTGCTTCTTTTACTTTCAACTGATGGTACCCTGACCTCTAGTCAATCTTCGAAAAATACTGAGCTCCCTGAAGCTGATACCACTTCATTCGATGTCCCAACATCTGCCGAAGTTGTTGCAAATGATTTTACCACCCCTTTCTGCTTGTAGTCTAACTGCTTCCCATCACTCAAGCTCCTTGTCGGACACTCGTTTGCATAGTGACCCATCTCATTGCACTTATAACATTTCACTAACTGTAAATCAAATTTATTCTTACCTTCACCTTGATCCTTTTCAGTGCAATCACGAGCCTTATGTCCCATCTTACCACATCGGTAGCACTTTCCAGAATTCAGAAGACATTCCCCAGCATGCCTTTTGCCACATTTATCACAAACTGGAAACTTAGTTCTCTTACCATCAGACTTTTTTGAAGAATTCTTACCTTTCTCCTGCCACCTCGGTCTCTTCTTCTGCTGGTTGTTATAGAAAACTTGGTCATCGGCAAACTCCATTTCCACCTTCTCAGCACATTGAACAAGCTTTTCATAACTTTTAAACTCACGAGAAGCTAATGCCCTTCGATATTTTGGCTTTAATCCTGAGTAAAAACGATTGATTTTACTATCAAGGTCCCGGATAAAATTTGGAGCATACCTTGCCAATCGACTGAACTTTTCTTCATAGGCAGCCACTGAGTCTTCCTCTTGCCTCAATTCCAAGAATTTCTTTTCCATCCTAAGTCGAACAGCCTTAGGAAAATACTTCTCAAGAAACATACCTTTGAATTCATACCAGTCAAGAGAATCAATCTCATCGGCATCCCTGATATTTTTAACCATAGACCACCACTGATCTGCTTCACCCTCCAAACGGTAAAGAGAAAGACTAACCTTTTGATTGTATGAACACCCCATGACATCAAAAATCTTCTCCAGTGCTTTAATCCACCCTTCAGCTAGCACAGGGTCAGATGATCCTCTGAATGATGGGGGATGTTGCCTCATGAAATGTTCCACCACTGACATGTTCCTCTGCGGTTGATCTGGCTGATCTCGTGCATGGATACCACCACCATTTATAGCATGAGTCAACTGTGCCATCACTGCAACAAACTGTTCAGTTCCGATTCCGACCATCTCAGGTTGCTGATTTGGAAGGCTGTCTTCCTCCTGATGTCGTCCCAACATAGCTGCTTTGTTTCCTCTGCGGAAAACCATTCTGAACACGGAAATATCTTAGGCGAAGCAACATGGTAATCCGTAAATGCTATATCATTTCGAAAAAGAAAAAAAATATTTTTGGATAATCATTTAATAGAATTCTAACTCCTAAAGTTATCTAAACCGACCTCTGATACCAACTATAAGGCCCCAGCCTTAAACCTTACTTAATCTTGAGTTATTACAAGATTACACATTGAGGATCTTTTCGGGTTTAGAGTTTTAGAGAATTAGATCATAAAACTTGCATTACATTCCACATATAAACAAAGTGGTTACATAAAGATAGTATTCTTCATTCCCATCAATGGAAACATATTTAAAATAAAACATGGATTATTTCGTGACACATCCTTGACTCTATCATCTTATCTTGTACCTTTCCCTTGACCTGTGAAAAACATTTCAAAAACTTGGGATGAGCATAAAAACTCAGTATGAGTTATAAAAAAAACATGGAAAGGAAACATGAGTTCATATATACATAAGAATGAAATCATACTTTACCCCTAAAACATCGGCACTTTAACATACCTCATAAAATCATGAATAAATCATAGAAATCATAATATGTAAAGGTAACTTGAGGCATTCATAACATTCTTATGTAGGGAGTAACCCTCTTGGTTACGTTTGGAATACCCATCACAGTATATTCCCTAAAATCTCTTCGGAGAAACCTTAACGTTTCACTCCTTCGCGTTACCCAATGCATTGGAGAGCTATAACGGGCTCACCCGCCCTTAGTTTATCACGGAACCACCCGTCTTCATAATAATGCCCAAGAACCATAACATAATCATATCACATAAAACATGCATAAAGGAAACAAAACATTTCCACATTTCAATCACGAGATATCAATACAACACATTGATATATAAAAAAAACATTATGAAAACCATTTTCAATACTAAAATAAAAGAAAAGTAAAACATGGTATTTATTTTTCTTTTAAAAAGAAGGTATGGCTTGTAGTGGAAGCCGAAACTCAAATAACGGTCACGACAACGGAGAAGTCGTTGTCGCCGCATACGTACGAAAAAAACATTCTCTTTTGTCGTTTAGTAAACGCTTTGTATAAAAAAGATTCCTTTTGAATAAACGTAAAAGTCAAAGGGGTTTATACACCATATAAAAGAAAGTGGTGTATAAAATAAAATATGCCTCAACGAAAGGAGATTGAGATGAAGTCCCATACAAAGATAATTTTTAAAATAAAATAGATACATTATGTGTATTCACTATAAGTACACATAAATAAAGTACAAATACAAGATACGACATAATAATATAATGACATAATTTGGAAGTAGGAGATTAACCCAAAGAATGGAAATTGGGTTAAGAAGTTCCCATACCTCGTATCCGACTAGACCCGACCATTCTTTAAACTCCTGAATAATAAACTTGAGTTAATCTCTACTTGCTTATGAATCTTTTTCAAGTTCATTATTCCTTTTATACCATGTTATGAACATCATGTAATCATTTAAGTTAATAATGTTCATTTTGTCGGTATTTGGTTCTTAAGTCAAAAATTGACTTCTTATACTTACATGTTGTTAATTTGGTCAAAGGTTCATTATATCCAGAATGGTATTCATGATGTAGATATCATATATGTCATATATATCTAGTACATACATTCATTTATAATATTACATCACATTTAGAGGTATGAAATGAAATGCACCGTTCATGGAGACGGTAAGCCGTACGTACGCATGAACGCTACTTCCATTTCTATTTCATATTTTCTGGAATGGAATCATAATGATATAAGAGTATATTATAATTCCAGTATAATAACATATATAATATCATTAACTTTATCCTTTACACATCCCACATATGGTATTAACGAATCAAATCACTTTCAGGGGGCGGTAGTCCGCACTTCCTAAAATGAAGATATCGTGTTTTACCCATAATGGAAACCATAAAGGTATGCCCAAAATGAAAAAACAGAAGCTTAAGGAAAACATAAACATATTATATATCATATATAAAAATAGTGACATCATAATGGCCACCTTTGAAGGTGTTAAATGAGTGTTGAACAATCATCGTTTCGGGAGGCAGAATTTCGCCATCCACGGAAACCTTATGTTCTTTAACCATTTGATGTAGTTGTGTGAGAGTGTAGCTCGAATAAATCTTATAAAAACATCCTAGTATATTGAAGATACTGTTGTTGTTACAAAAGAAGTAAATAAATAGAGTTTAGGGGGTTGGAGAAGCAAAATAAAACAAATGAACATGAGAGAATGAATTACCTTTAAAAAGTGTAACTCCTTTTGAGTTGAGCCTAAAGGCTTCCTTTGAAAGGATTCTACCCAAAGGGAATCCTCTAGGATGAGGAGAGGGATGTGGAGAGATCAAATGGGCAGGGGTTGGCCGAGCCAAAGGCTTGAAGAGTGTGTGAAATGAGGTAGAGGTGGGGGCCTTTTATAAGAGGAGAGGAGGGGCACTTTTGGAAAGTAAAGAAATATAACTTAATTTGAAAATGTGTTTCGGTTTTAAAAGGTCTCACATTGATAGGATTCGTGGATAAGGTGATAAGGGTTCGAAATCCACTCATCCAATTGGTTTTGGACATGTGTAGTTCATAGATATTACATTAACTTTCCATTTTATTTAAATCGTCAAATAATGATGTCATCGCTGCATCATTATTATGTCATAAATAATTAAATTTATTTAATGTATAAAAATTATAAAAAACTACTATGATATAGGAAATCTTTTTATCTTTCCAATTACTATTTATAATCAAAATTTGGACTTGTATAACCCCACATAAAAATTGTTTTCGCAAAACATATTATGTTTGTGTCATTTTCACTTTAACATTAAATAAAAAGTAATTTATGTCATTTCCCAACAAAAGTGGATACATGGGGTCCCCAAGTTGACCCATGGCTTTTCTTGGTCGGCCATGACACAACCAATAAGGTTGGGACATGTGTCTAGGTCATTTTATATTATTAAAGTATTATTTATACCTTAAACTACACTAATTACCACTAATCGCGATTAAAAACTTAATAAGTTACTATTCACCAAAAAATTATTTTAATCTCATTGAACCACATTTTACTTCTTAATGACAACCATGTATGTCGGATTTTCAAAATAAAATACACATTAGTGGTAAACTTTCATTTAACTGAAAAATCAGTTTGCTTGATTACCACTTAGTGGTTTCACTATTCATCAAAAATTGAAGTTTTTTAGAAAATTACCAAAAATTCACTCTAAGCTATATTTGATATTCTGAATTCAAAAATGAAGTCTATTTTACAAAATTCAAATCATATAAGTCACATTAATTAATTCAATAATTAATTCCCACTGCCAGAGCAAATAGCGTGTTTTTACAAAACAATAAGTATCAAAAGATTGACACCAGTTTAAGTCTAATTTCAAAGTGAAATTGATTCCAATGACCACCATTGGATAAAATGGTAAAAATAGATTCTAATTTTACTTAAAAACCAATTCAAAACATAATCTAATCATATAAATAAATTAGAGTAAAAAGTAGTTTTGATGTAAAATGCAGTATTTTTCACTATTCATTAAAAAAAATGAACATTGTCAGAAAATTACCAAAAATTCACACAAGGTAAATTTTGATGTCCCAATCATAAAGTATAAGTTTATTTTGACAAACATAGTTTATAAAATTGTCAAAATATAGATTCAAAAATGGTTTTCCATCAAAAGGCACTAAAACAATCTTTTAAGAATATTAGTGTATTCCATGCATAAGATTGTATTTATTTTCATTTTAGGCCTCTAAAACACTATCTTTATCATTAATAGACATAGATAAAAATATCTATTATTCATTACTTACTTGGGATGTTACAGTGATGGCATGAGCCTGGGGGATGGGTCATGAAAAAGTGGTATTAAAAGAGTCGGTTCTACTGAAGAACTAGGAATCTAATATTTACAATGGAGAAATAGTGTTAAGTCTTTTGATTGTGGTTTTCAGATCGGGGAGTCTAGTGTTGGTGTGGTGGCTGATATATCCATACACCAGGACCCTGAATTCTAATTTCTAACTCGGTGCATGAAAACACTAATTGTGTGTGTTTTGGAAATGTTTTTACTTTTGATCTTTTTTGAGTCAGCTAACTATGTATAACTAATTGACTGTGGCACACCTATATCTTTTCAGGATGCCTCAATGTAGACAACCAGCCAGGAACCTAGAGAGAGTTCATGATAACGGCCCACCGATCAATGATACTTCGGTGCATGACCCTCTTACATTGATACAACCTTCAGGTGGTTCATTAGCACCAGCACCACCTGTTGGGCAGTAGTTTCCCCCGGCCTCACTAGAGGATGATACACACTGACCGAATGTGTTGCACGAGTTCCAGCGGCATAGGCCTCTGATGTTTCGAGGAGATACAAGTCCCTAGGAAATTGAGGAATGGTTGGAGGTTGTGGCACAAGTTTTTTTCTTGGTTGAGACACCAGCTGAGGAGATGGTGATCATAGATGATAGCCTCTTCTTGGGCACATAAGGGAAATTGTGGAACTAGAAGCTCCAGTTTCATGACGAGGAGAACCTCACTTGGATGGAATTCGAGAGACTCTTCAGGGTGGAGTTCATTCCAGCAACACTACGCTTTTTTTCCTATTCTGGAGCTCCTGCACTTATAGTAAGGCAGCCTGATAGTAGCCCACTACTCGGCTAGATTCACTAAACTCTCACACTAGTCCACCTACATGGTATGGGGCCCTTTCTTTAAGGACCGGAACATTGATAAGGGTCTCTAATAGGATATCAGAGTATCAATGATATCGCTCAATATCCTGATGTAGGATGAAGCTCTTAATCGAGCATTTTTGTTGGAGAGCATCTCTGCTGAGCAAGCACTGTTGGTGAAATCCACCACCAAAAGATAGGTAGCTGAGTCATCTGTAGCAGAAAGTAAGGAGATGATGCAGAGGTCCAAGATAGGCAAATCATCTAAAGGATGACCCCAATATATAGGGTTGGAGGTGAAGAGATCACAAGGTAGAGCATGGCAGCAGAGGAGCAGACTGTGCTTCAGATGTGGGAGACAGGGCGACATGGTTGACGACTGCCCGACCCACTGTAATGACAATCAGCACATGGTCGAGGGACTGTTGAGGTAGAGGAATAGATTTGAGTGAGGAGGTCCATAGGGCATCGATCGTGGTAGAGGAGTAGGCTATGTAGCAGGTGGTGGGTGGCGATTTGATGTTCTGCCAGCACCACCTCCAGGTGGTCCACACTGACCTTAGGGAGCAGACAGACATGGACGAGGAAAGCTTTTGGCATCTCAGTCCTACAACCACTGTGATCTGGAGATGATTCGAGTTACGATGTGTGTGTACTCCTCCCTAGTTGCAGTACTTATAGACACAGGTTCCAATCACTCTTTCATTTCCACAACTCTCGTTTGGAGATCGTATATTTCGGTAGAGCCACCGGCTCGGTCCTTATGATTGGAGACTATTACGAGAGAGGATTCAACAATTACACACTTGTTCCAGTAGTGTGATATTACTCTAGGAGGCGATATATTTTACTGGGATCTCATAGTATCAGTTTCGAGACCACACGATGCCATTTTGGGTATGGACTAGTTATCCATGGTTTATTCTTAGATTGTCTGTTTGAGGTGCAAAGAGTAGTTTGTCCATGAGGATGGGATTTGGGTTTCATTCACTAGTGATAGGGGAACGTCTAAAGCACACTATGAACTTTATTAGAGGAGGGTTCATCCAATCACTCATCAGTTGGCTAGCCTTATCCTCAGATTAGTTAACGTGAGGAGTTTGAGTTATCCTATAGTGGGTAGACCAGTGTACTGATGTTTTCCCAAATGATATTCTGGGACTACCTCCTCATAGAGAGGTAGAATTATACATCGACCTGTAACTTGAGATGACACTGATATCTACACCATCTTATCGGATATCCCCCACAGAGCTTCCTGAGTTGTGGGTATAATTGGAGAACTTGCGGAAGAGGGGGTTCATAAGTCCCAGTGTTTCTTCATGGGCATCCTTGATTTTGTTCACCAAAAAAGCAGATGGGAGTCTGAGTCATTTTGTGGACTATCGGTGCCTGAACTAGGTGAGTGTGAAGAACCAGTACCCTCTACCAATGATAGAGGATCTCTTCAATCGGTTTAAGGGCGCACGATGGTTTTCTAAGATATACCTCAGATCTGGATATCACCACCATAGGGTACGGGACGAGGACGTACCGACAACACCTTCCTATGTCGGTATATCTATTATGGGTTATTGGTAATGACCTTTGGAATGACCATTGCTCCAGTAATGTTCATGGGGCTCATGAACAGAATCTTCTAACCTTACCTAGATCGCTTCGTGGTATTCTTCATTGAATACATCTTAATATACTCAATGTTGGAGGAGGAGCATTCAACACACCTGAAAATTGTTCTGGATATACTCCGAGAGCACCAGAATTATTGCAAACTCTCAATGTGCCAGTTCTAAATTTGGTATGTCCACTTCTGGGGGAACTTTATCACGAAGGATAGAGTTTTAGTGGATCAGGAAAAGATAGAGGCAGTTCTTTCTTAGGATTCACCCAGGAGTGTGACCGAGGTGCGGAGTTTTGTAGGATTGGCTAGGCACAACTAGATATTTTTACTCAAATATTCCATGGTTATGGAACCATTTCAGCTTTGAAAAACAAGGGATAGCCCTTCGTGTGGATGGAGATATTCCAACAAAGTTTTCAGGAGATGAGGCAAAGACAGACGAGTGCCCCCATCTTGAGGGTATTAGAAGAGGGCGTTGGGTATGTAGTTTATTGTGATGCATCAAAGACCAGAATGGGTTGTGTTCGGATGTAGGAGAGAGTGGTGATCACCTATGGCTCATGAAAGTTGAGATGGCATGACCAGAACTACACTACCCATGACCTGGAGTAAGCAGTAGTATTCTTTTTAATAAAGATGTGGTGGCACTACATCATGGTAGAATGTTTTACAGTCTACTCTGATCACAAAAGTCTCAGGTATATCTTCTCATAGAAGGACCTAAACCTAATACATCGATGATAGGTAGAGTTTCTCCAGGTCTATGACTTTGAGATATTATATACTCTTAGGAAGGGGAATATTGTAGCAGACGCACTCAGTAAGAGTTCTAGTCTACAGTTTCTGAGTGAGGCGATAGAGAATCTAGTCGCATTGTAGTTATCCTTCATAGATAATAATGGAGGATCTTACCTCCAGTATGTGTTAGTTACTCCCCCGATCCTTCAGTGAGTTAGGGAGGCACAACTTGGGGATGTAGAAAGCAATTCCTGATGTGCTTAGGTATCCTCAGGACAAGCTCCTGATGGATATTTTAGGGCGGGGGGAGGGAGCACATTATCCTTTTCAAAGTACGCACCATGGTACCTGTGAAGCTATGAAAGGAGTTGTTGAGGGAGTTCCATAATTCCCCATTAGAGGTACATCATGGTGTGGAAAATATGTACTGGGTTACACAAAGTTAGCACTAGTGGTCAGGGATGTAGAAGGTGGTGGCGGAGTTTGCTTCACGATGCCTCACTTGTTAGCAAGTGAAGGCTGAGCATCAGGTACCAGCAGGCTTAGCTTAGCCACCTGAGGTACCAGAGTGGGAGTGGGATGGTATATCCATGGACTTCATGATAGGGATACCACCTACGTACAGGGTCCATGATTTTATCTAGGTGATCTTTGACTGATTCACCATGTCTTCCCTCTTACTACCCATCCGAGAGAAGGGATCAATAGAAAGCTTGGGACACCTCTATATACAGGAGATTGTGAGACTTACTGAGGTTCCATCGACGATCGTATCAGATCGCAACACTCATTTTACATCCTGCTTGAGGAAAGTATTATAGGAGGCCATTGGGAGTCAGCTATATTTGAGCACCGCCTTCCATCCTCAAACAGATGGTTAGACAGAGCGGACCATACATACACTTGAGGACATGCTCCGTGCTTGTGTCCTTGATTTTGTATACAGTTGGGAGGACCACCTACCACTGGTGGAGTAATCATACAACAACAATTATCACTCCACCATCAGCATGGATCTGTTTGAGGCCCTATATGGGCATCCTTGAAGATCACCACTATACTGGACAAACCCAGGGGAGTCAACACTTATGGGTCCAGAGTTGGTACATGCTACCACAGAAAAGGTGAAGCTCATCCAGGAGAGGATAAATACTGCACAAAACTGGAAGAAGTCTTATGCCGAGTGGAGATGGAGACCCTTGGAATTTTAGGAGGGAGACCATGTCTTCCTCTGGGTCTCACCCCATATAGGATTACAAAGGTTTTTCTAGGGCAGAAAGTAATCTCTAAGGATCATTGGACATATCCAGATCCTCAGTAGAGTAGGCGAGGTGGCGTACCATCTAGTACTTCCCCAAAACATTCACTGGGTTCATAATTTTTTCCATGTGTCGTAGCTGAGGAGATACGTTCATGATACATCGCACGTTATCAACATAGGCGAGCTGGACATCGATGGGGGTGAGATGTTTGTGGAGCTCCCAACTGAGATAAATTATCAACAGGAGCATGTCCTTTATGGGCGGCCGATTCCTATGGTTCTTGTTCATTAGCAGTACAAGAATCTTTATGAGAGCATATGGGAGCGGGAGGCTCAAATACATCCTCAGAACCCCCATTTGTTTCCCTAGTATTGTTGTAGCTTTTGGGGATGAAAATTCTTAAGGTGGGAGAATGTAATGACCCGGAAAATCCATATTATTTTTTAAAATTATTTGGGATTATTACAAATCTGTGAAAATAGAAGGCGCTTGATTCTGAGGCTAGGTGTGCCCAGAACAGAATTTTAATGTTTTTTAAGGTAGGGCCAGTAAACACGCGGGTGAAATTTTCTATCTTTTGAAAAGGTGATCGGATTAAAAATCTGAGGGTCCTGTTGAATCTGAAGTGTTGGGATTCACTTAAGGGGGTTTTATTATCCATTTTAGTAGGCCGGGTGAAAATGTTAGTTTTGTGGAATTTTAAAAGAATAATAAAATAACATAAAAATTTTATTTCATTATTCTACCAGTGGTTGAGTAGTAGTGGCGGGACCGTTGAGTTGTCAATCCATTTAATGGCTGGACCCTTTGTTTTTGTAACCACACTGTTGAGAGATTAACAGGTTCATTCATTAATGAAACTCATTAATCTATCGTTGCATTAATCACCTTTTCCCCTCTATTTAAATGAGGCTCGGGTTTGGCTTTTTGACACGGAAGTGACAAAACTCTGACAAAGTGTTGCGTTGTCTTTCAACAACGAGGAATGAAAGCTTGGACAACAACATCAGAGGAATCGATCTTAGAACAATGAACGCCAGCGGCTTCATCATGCATGGATTCTTCTTCCACAACCATGAAGTCACCTCCAATTCTTAGGTAGGGGATATTTATATTTATATTCATAATAATTGTTTCTTTTTCGCGTTCTTGAAGCATGACGAACTGTGGAAGTGTTGAGTGGGGTTTATCATTATTTTACATGATTTATTAATTACTCCCACTTGATATGATAATAACGTGGAAGGAATGGGCCAAAAGAACAAGGCTTGGACCCTCTGCCACCTCGGATTTGTTTCTTTCTTCATGGGTTAAGTTTCAACATGAAATCAACTTGAATTCTAGAGCCACACAGTGACAGAAACAACCCGGGAGGCCCGTAGGCATGTTCGAAAGTGAAAACGGGCCACCAAAGCTCACCTGGTGGTCCACTGATGTTTTGGCAGTGGGAGAAGGTGGCAGAAGAAAAAGGCTGGCTACGAAGGCAGTAGGCGGTGCGGCGCTGTGCGCCGTGGAGGGGAGTTGATGCATTGAGCCGCGGAGGGGAGCCTCAACATGGAGTCGCAGTGGTAGGGTTGGCCGACTCTCGGCCAACTGTGTTAGAAGAAAGTTGTTCCCCATCATGCGCCGCGGTGAGGAGTCAGCGATATCGAAGCCATGATGGGGGTGAAGGGGACCCCCACCCCCCGGGTCCCACTGATAGGGAGGCAGCGCCACGTGGCTCTGCCATTTCAAAAGTCGAACGGCTTTTTGCCATTCTGGAATGGGGAGTAGCCTCCCAGCGCGGGCCACCCTAGCTGGGTGCCACCCCAGCTAGTGGGTTGGGCCTCGCCCCTCCAAGGAAGGTCGGGTCAGACCTGGACCGGGTCGGGTAGCCCGAACCAGGTCGGGCGGTTCGGACAGGTTGGACCGGACTCAGACTGTCTTCAGCCCAAATACGCTTAAAAGGCTGTTTCTCGCAATCCAAAAGATCGTTTGACATACCGTGTGCAGGGATGAAATTTTTGAAATGAGATGGTCCTTTTCAGATAATCCAACTGAGTTTTGGAGAATGTTGGAGTATAGCTGGGTTGGATTGAACCTGAATCCAATCGGGCCCTCGGCACTAATGCTTATAACTCATAGACCGGGCATCCGATTAACGTGCCATCTATCATGTTGGAACCCTTACGACATGGAAGTCCTTTGGGTTACTCCTTTATGGAATGTTGTGGAAATTGAGGCATGAATGACATATTGAGGAGTAAATATTATGTAACTCAAGCGTATTGGGTGAGGGTAATACTGTGGCTGGCTGAAAATTGATGAACGACCCTGTGTGGATCAGCAATAGAGCGACCATGTGTAGATCAGCATCATAGAAACCCTGTGTAGATCAACATCTTATGACCTTGTGTGGATCATAATCATATTGTCCATGTGTGGATTAGTATCATAGAGACCCTATGTAAATCAACATCACTATGCCCCAATGTGGATTAGAATCATAGTGACCCTATGTTCATCAGACGTACACGACCCGACAAGGACCAGCCATAGAGTGTCTCATCATAAATCAGTGAGATATGACCCTGTGTGGATCGATAATGGAACAACATCATCTTAGTTCAGCTGTATAACATCCTAATGGAATAAAATGATATATTTTAATACTAATCATCTTTATTTCTTAACTATGAGTTGTGTACCTGGTTTGAGTTGATTCTTTTTCATTATGCTTTGTAATTGAGATCATGCCTTATGGTTTTTCCATTGTGGAATTCTGAGAGACCTTCAGGGGTCTCGGAGTCCCTATTGGGTATTTTTATACTCACCCCTGTACGGGCTTCTCCCTCACCTTTTTGTGTCTTGTGTAGATGACGAGTATCTTGGATGAGATTTTAGGGATCCATGACCAGGTGGTACACAGAGGTTACTAGTTGACGTGGAGAGCTGAGGAGACGAGTTATACCTACCCCTTCAGGTAGGAACCTTGGTGGACGATCTTAGGAACTCTTTTCTATTTTTCTGTTGCATTGTATCTTTCAGTTGGGTTTGTATTCTGGCCCCTATACTTTCAGTACAAACTTTTACTAATGAATTTTTTCTACTTGGTTTGCATTTTGTCATGTTCTTGGTCTGTGTGTTTTTAGGTTCAATGGAAATGCCTTCTCATTTTTGGGATATGCCTTTCTAGTGCTAGTCTCAAACCCCTGGCCTATGGAAGGCATGCATGGGGTAGTCACGACATGGGCCCTGGGGGATGGGTCGTGACATTTGATATATGGTAGAACCCAAATGGACTCCGGGATCAAAATTTATGGTCAATTGAACTTTCAGTCACATTTTCAATTTATTTTAGATAGTTTATTATTCTTTTTATTTTTTATTTCTTCAAATTGTTATTAAATGAGTATTACATGATAATAATTAAAAAATTATTAAGTAATATTATTTTTTAAAATTATTTTATAATTAATTTTCATTAAATATCTTATATATTAAGTGTAAATCCATATTTTTCCTTATATAAATCATATTTTATAAAATATATTATATTTATATCAATATAAATATATAAATATATTAATATATTAATATATTATTTTTAATGATAAATAATTTTTTGTTATGAAATATAACGTTTATTAGTACATAGAAAAGTGTTGATAAATGTAACCTTTATCAGCACTAAAAAAGCATTGATATAGGGGAACCTTTATCAGTATTGAAAGAAAAGTGATAATAATGTGGAACTTTTGTTGGTTCATTTTTTATCACTGATAAAAGAACCTTTTAAAGACTTTTTTAGAACTAATAAAGGTACCCATTTATCAGTGCTTTTTTTAGGGCTATTAAATGGTGGCACATTGTAAATTTGTTTCTATAGTGGTGAAACTAGGTGAATAGTTGATTTCAAATATGATAGTAAGAAACAAGATGAAGGAGTTTGATTAATAGTGTGCATGAATATATTCGATGGCATAAAAAATAAATAATATACCATAGAATATTTTATGGAATAAAAATCTGGAATGTATTCATAAAAGGAGGAGTGTCATATTAAAAATAAAAGGTTTGGGAGTTTTTAGAATTCTGGTATTGAAGCATCATCTTGGTCAGAAGTATGTGGAGTTCTTGGAATATATATTTCTATGATATTTAGAGACCTGAATGAGATTTTTGAAGAAATGGATCTATAAGTTTTGAAAAAAAATATGTAAAACATTTTTCCACTGATTGTGGATATCAAGTTGACTACATAATTGGAAATAGGTGATTCCATGTTCTGTATAATGAAATTAAAACCGAGATATTTGGTGTTTTAATGGTCTATAATTCTAGAGTCTCTCATGAGTTTCCATATTTCCAAATATGGAAATATTTCTGTACAGAAGCATTTAAAGATTGAAAAATCCAAGAATTATGGAGATTTAAATATTTATCTTTGAATTTTTTATAGAGTGATAATGATTTCATAAAATAATATATACATATACATGAAGAGGGAGGAAATAAATACATGGAAGAGATTTATAAAAAAATTCGATTAAATGAGAGTGATAAAACGATGGGAACCCTATAGAAAAATCAGGTTATCTAAGGAAGAAAGAGAATGCCTACACATAATGATATATCTGGTTTCCAAATAGAAGAAGAATGAGAGACACTAGAGAATATCGTTGTTATATATATTCCACCTTGAAAAAAAGGATTTAAAGAATAATAATGGATCCAACTGCTATATTCATTCAGAATAAAAATGAACCAATAAGATAATTCTCATTCAGAATTATCCTCATTTTGAGAAGGAGAGTTCTTCTACTATGATCAGTTTGGTAAGACACCAAGTTATCCTCACACAAATAAGATTCCCTCAATTGGTTGTTCAAGAGTAATGTAAAATATTGAACTCCATATATATAATTGTTCTTATATGGACTTGAATAAAAGGATATAAATAAAGGATGATAAAAACAAAGCCACTGCCACAAAAACGGATTTACACAGTGCCACTCTTGTAAAATGCTAAAAAAGGCTGATGAAGGGGGCACCCTTATCATCCCTATAAAAAAGAACTGATAAAGGTTACTTTTAATAGTTCTAAAAAACACTGTTAAAAGTAACCCTTTATCAGCACTCTTTTTTGCATTGATAAAGTTACCCCCTTTATCAGTGCTTTTTTTATCTTAATTAAAGGTACCCCCTTTATCAACTATTTTTTTATTAGTTCTGATAATGAACCCCCCCTATCATCACTTTTTTACTAGCGTTGATAATGGGTTTATTTTAAAAAATCATTCAAAAAAGATATTAGTATATAAATATATTTATATTGATATAAATATAATATATATATTTTAAATATGTTTTATATAAGGCTAAATAGGCATTTACACTTAATATATAAGATAATTAGTAAAAGTTACTTATAAAATAATTAAAAATATTTTTTTAATAAATAATTTTCTTATTATTATTGAGTAATAGTCATTTATTAACAATTTGAATATAAAAAATCAACAAAATCAATTGAAGATAAAAAATAAGTTGAAAATGTAACTCAATCTTCAAATAGCTATAACTTTTGATCGAGATGTCTGTTTGGGCTCTACAACATATCAAATTAAAAAAAATGATGTTATCTATGTACTGGTGATATAGGTTAGCCCTATGTCACATTTTCAATGACAAAAAGGCTCTTAAGTCCACCATAACATATTTTTTTATCGGGGTAGCCCAGTTTATTGACATTTGATGAAATTTTAACCTTGTTTAAGGGGGTATTTTTTCTCGTTTTCAGGGGGAATAAATTTATTCCGAGTTCTTACATTTATATTGATATTATGGTTTTGAAATTTTATCATTTTTTCACAATTTACAATTATTTATAATCAAATATACGATAATATATACATAATTTTTATATATTGAACAATAAAAAATTAATTTTATAAGAAAAAAATTAAAGATATTTACATATAAAATATATTTCTCAATATATAAACCATATGTAAATAAAAAATAACATCTTGTTTAATTAAAATAAAATTGTATGGATATTTATATACATATACATATACAGTTAATGTATATATAATGTATATATATATATTTATATAAATATTTGTGTGTGTATTAACAAACATATATTTTTTTATCTACATATTCTAATATATGTATATAAATATTAATATATAAAATATATAAATAAATATAAATATGTATAATTATTTTTATAGATTCCCACATATATATAAATATATATATGTATGTATCTATAAACACACACACACACAAACTTATTTTAAATATGTATTTATATATATATATGGATAAAAAATTTAATGAAATATATATTAATATATAGATATATCATAAAATAAAAAAAACAATATATGTGAGTGTAAGAGGCACAATCACATGAGTTAGGTGGTCCACGGTTCAAAACCCAGCAATGGAAAGGGCGCACGCGGGTGGGTGAAACAAGCCCTAGCGCTACTAAAGCGAGGGGCGTTCCTAGAACTAATAAAGGGGTGGGTTGAGGGGTTTATTATTGTTGTTGAAAGGGGAGATCGAGTTTTATTAAAAGGGTGTTGGGTTCAACCCTCTAATTTTCATATTTAAAAAAATTACTTTTATTTGTACTAAAAACGCGCTGATAAAAGACCCTTTTATCAGCACTTATTTGTAGCACCGATAAAATGGGCCTTTGTCAATGTCTTTTTAGCACCGATAAGCGGACCCCATTTTAATAGTTCTTCAATTATTGACAATTTTTTTGCACTATCAATTCCCTTTTGCGTGCTTTTAGAGGACAAATCTATACTAGAGAGCATCCACTTAGTGATACAAATTCAAGATGTGTCTTACATTGAATAAATAAGGAACATGTTGAATGATGTAGATGAATTCAAAATGCAGAACATGTGGAATAAATATTCTTGATAACTCAGGGACAAGATCGTGAAATTAAAAGATACAAATTTAGTGTCAAAAAGATTAACCCGTCTCATCAGGGGATGATTTTTATTTTGATATGTGGTATGAGAGCATAAATTTTATGACTATTCATTAAAACTAAATATTTGTGTCATGTTATTTGTTCTTTTATAGATCGTATATTTTTTCCACCATTTTTATTGGATCTAATTTTTATGATTAGAAGAAGATGATGATATTGTTTTAGAGGATTATGGAATGGAAGATATATATTTTATTTAACGAGATACATATTTGAAAGAACGTAATTATAGATAAGGGGATAAAAGGATAGATAAATTCACAGTAAGATAATTTCCCAAAAATTATCATAGGAAACTCATCTCTTGTTCCACTTATTTTTAAATATAGAATATATTATAAATAAGTTGTTGAAAAAATGTGGAAGTAAATAATAAATAATATTTAGAATCTAAACATAATGAATAATTCTTGATTCCTAATGAAAAAATGAAAAAAATAAGAATATTTAACCTATGAATATTGGTTCTATAACTGAGGTGAATAATTATGATTTCAATGATACATCTTATTTTAACACTATATGGGAAGATACATTAAAATTTATAATTCTAGACTCCCACAGAAAATTTGAAATGGGTGAAAAATTCATGGAATTGGAAATTAAATCATGCGATCAAAATAAATATTTTTTATGTATAATTCAAGAGAAGATCTTATACTTATATAAAACATTTTATCAATATGATATCATTGACAAAGTGGATCTTTCTATCATCTTTGTTTTGGATTTTTAGATTAGAAAGTGTTATAGAGTTGATGTGGCCATGATGTTTGTCATCCATAAGATAAGTAAAATAATTAAAGAACAAAGTGATCTACATTAATAACATTCCCATAATATGGAAAAGAAAATCGATATAGAGAAATATTTTACGGTATACATTTTGAGTCTCAAGACTTAGTTAGAAGAGAGAAGATGGGATGGAAATGAAGCCATCTAAATATTAATGGAGAATACTACCATGTTTAATGTGAAACATGAAATGATTAAATGAAATGAGTTAAAGATATGCACTTCAATGATAAGGGAAAAAACTTCAAATATGGAAGCTTTAAATAGACATGGAAATCAATCCAAATGAGGAAGTAAAGGCTCTTAAGGGAATGTAGCTTTGTAGTGAAACTGTTGACGAAGCATGGGATGTGTGTGTGCCTAAAACCCTATGAGCTCACTAATGTAAGACTAAATATTCCACTAACATTATAATTAATGCATGAAAATATGAGGTGTCAATTTTATGGGAGATGTTTTATTTGTAATAACTCTGGAAATATTAAATGGAATTGTAGTATGAGGAGGACCAAGGAATTCATGAAAAATTACTCCATTACAATGAAATATAGGGAGAGGGTTTTCATGGTAAAGTTACTATTGATATGAAAAAGAAGTCTAATGTTTTGGATAAAAATCATGAATCCCAATTGAAGGTGCACCAAGCACCAAGCAAGATACACACACACCAAACCTCTTATAGAGAAAAGAGGAAAATCAAGAAACCAAATAAGTAGGAGGTGGAAATTCTAGTTGTAAAAAATGATATAAAATTGTTGAAAAGGGATTCACCTAGGAAGAATCAATTCATGGAGTCCACACACAATGAGAAAAATGAGAATTTTTCTAAATAATGCTCAATTATTTGATCAAATCAGTTTAATTTGTCAACGAAATTAGAACAAACACAAAATAATGAAAGTAGTTTTATTGAAACCATGATGAAGCCTAAATATAAAATCTTAAATGATGATTTTTAAGTGGTGTAGAAAAAATGAACATAAAAAAGGATAGTAGAAAAGTGAAAAAAATGGAAGTTTAAGGAAAACATAATTTAGTAATGTTTTTTCATGATGTATTCTTAAAAAACTACCTAATGAATTTACCTAAATTTTTTAAAAACATAGCAAATTATGGTTTTTTAAATTAACTATGTTTATAACGTATCTAACTATTGTTTTTCTAATGTCATCAAAAACATTATAAATTTTATTTTGTTTACCTATGTTTTGATAAATGAGTGTAAATTGTATTTAATAGTTTTTTATTGAAATCAAGAACCCTCTAGAATTTTATATACCAATATTTAAAAAATGTGAGAAAATTATATTTTTAATGGTTTTTTTGAGATCCTTATTCCCCATCCCACTCCCCCACATTGGATATACGAGCCTTCCTCCCCTCCCTTTTCACATCTATTCTAGTGAAAAACCTACCTCATAGAGAACCACACCACCCCTATCACCGATGACCAATATTGTGGTATTGTTTCATTATATGTTTTCAAATAATCTTTGTAAAGTTATTTTTCTATGAAAAAATGAACTTATAACCTGAATTTATTTATTATTTATTATTTTAGTCGAGAAATTATATTCTTTTAATAATTGATGAAAATGATGATTTTATTTTCTTAATAATAAATTATTATTAGTTTTATTTTCATAAATTTTGTGAATAAATTAATTAAATATTTTCTATGTTTCATTGGTTAGTTTTTTATTATTAATGTGATAATCTTTAGTCGAATGTGGATTGGAATAAATATTTTTACAAAGGTTATTGAAATTTCATTGAAATTAAATTTAAATATTAATAAATTTTTTAATTCACTCTTATTGAAATTTGTTTTCTAAAACACTTACTTCAAATGAATATGTAAAATTTCAACTTATCCAAATTTTAAATTATAAAGATGGCCTTGAAAACAATTTACCAGGTAATAGAATTTTTTATTCCACTCACATATCCAAATTACAAGTACCTCAACATTGACAATTTTTTCCTAGTTCTGGCATAGTTGAACATTGATGTTGCTAAATAATGAAGGTGATCACATTTATAATTTCCTAATAGTTTCTAAATTTCCAATTTCACTAGAATCAACATCCATATAGCTGATTCATAGGGGGAACTATGTATAATATTTCAATCACATTCCCAAATTATTGGACATGTGAGTTGAATTGTAGGATTAGAGTCGAGTTTCTTCAATTTGAAGGGAGACCACCTATGTTTGGCTAATGTTTGAGAATGGAACCATGATGATTGAATAAGATGAAAAAGGGTGGCCAATGGCTAATTCTCCTCCATTATGAAGATGAATCAATTTTGGACCTGGTTTCACTCGAATTAAATTGACATTGAGTTCTGTATTTTGGTGTGTTTTCATCCACGATGTTATCTAATGATTTTGTCTATATAAATTTGGAACTTGAAAATACTATGGAATATGATGAGGACCCTATCTCAAGTTAATGGTGAAGCTAAATGAAGCATATATCCTCCATGAAAATGAACTAATAATTGGAGCATGAAGAAGGTGACCCCAATTAAAAAGTGTCTGAATATGTGTTTCCCAAACACGAGGCTTGGCCAATTTTCACTGATAAATCTAACCAAAATCAAAGAGGTTATCTATTGTTGAGGATCATGGATAGTGATAGAGGATGAAAAAAGTTTATGAGTGAGATCTGTGATTTCGGGAATTTCTTTGTTTACAGGGTTGAAGACGATGGGGAAATTAGTACTCCCCATTACATCAGTTGTGGATTCATGACCAAGAACACACCAAGTTCTTGGTATTTTTTTCAGGTAGATGTGATTGTGTTTCGGATTCCAATTTAAGTTTAATTAGAAGGTGTGAATTTGGTGAATCATATTGATTAGACATATGAGAATTCCTTAACTAAGTGAATTCAAGTTGTTCTTGGATCAAAATTCAACGAGTAGTGTTCAAAGAAGGAATGGATTTTGTGGATTTGTGTAATGCTTATAGAGATGAATTTGTGAATTATTTTTCTTACATGTATCAGCACTAGAATATAATGAAATAAACTATAATAAGACCCATGGGATATCCAGGATCAAGATTATCTGGATGTACATGCTATTATTAATTGATTAAAATGGATAAATTAATATCACTTGAAAATCATATAATAGGGGAATGAAATACATTCTCATTACTACCACATAGTATTAAAGGCAATTTGATTATCAAATCACATGATAAAAATAATAAAATATTTTTTATATATAGAAAAAGATGGTATAGATGAATTTATTCATTGATTCTATTAAGATTCAAAGATGAAATTTTAGCTGCAGACTTCCTAAGCAGAGCTAGGGCAGGAGCAACATTCAATGCAAGAGCATTTTCAGGAGAAAAAAGTTAAGAGAAGATGCCTCATCATCTTCTTCCCCCTTTGTTTCGATTGTTCTTACTATGTAAATTTTCTTTGATAAATCATAAATATTTTTACATCTAAACTATTTTTAGGGAATTAAATCGTTAGGTTTCTTCTTTTTTACTTCATCACATCACTTATTTATATAATTTTTCTACACATGTAGAAATTAATTCTCAAAAACAATATAATCTTTTAGTGAGATTTTTCTAATTGTAACTTCATTAAACATTATCCTGTTGGATGAATATTGAAAGTGGTGATCTTTAAGAATCAACCCTCTACAAGTTAATCTCTTGGTGAAGTATATTACCTCATAAATGTTGTGGACACGCATGAGATTAACCTTCCATGAAAGAAGAAATATAATTTAAACCAATTAGTTGAAATTAACATTGATTTTCACCCTTTCTCATTCTATTCGCATATGTATTAATTCATTTTTATCACTTTCATCTCATCCAATATATCTTTATTTTTTCTCATATTCATTCCAAAAAATATATTAATTTTTGATGACTTCATGTCTATTTGTTTTTTATTTAATGTTTAGTTTGTTTCTTGGACTACACTCTCAATTACATTCCCCATGGATTAAATACCTATTATAATATGATCTAGTAGTTTTTTTATTGAAATTTAGGATATTCAATGGAATATCCCTGAAATTGTTGGCACATTTTCTGGGGAAGGATTTTAAAATCCAAAGATATATATTAAAAAAACAAAAATAAAAGAAAAAAATATTCCTAAAAAAACTAAATCTATAAAAAAATGATCTACAAAAACAAAAAAAAATTGTGCTAAATATTTTGAAACATTTTTATGTGTGAGATTTTCTGTGTTTAATTTATGAACCATTTAGTCAATGAAAAATGGGTTAAAAATTGAAAAAATAGAACCATTAAAACATAAGATCAATATTCACTACACAACCAATGGAAAATATAAACAAACTGAGAAGGAAAATAAAATAGAAATAAATCTTGATGATAATAAAAAAAATGAAGCTAAAATCATTCATGTCAACCAACAAATGCCTCGGATGTATGGATTTCAACTTCCTTTTGGGTCTATAAATCTATCTTCCATTATATCACTACTACAAATACCCCTTTTATCAGTGCTAAAAAACCCCTTTTATCAGTGATAGAAAAGAACTGTTAAAGCTGGTGAAGATAAGGGGGGTCCTCTTTATCAGTGCTCCAAAAATCACAGATAAAGACACCTTTTATCAGCGCTAAAAAAGCACTGATGAAAGGGGTCTTTTATCAGTGCTAAAACAAAGCGCTAATAAAAGGGTCATTTATCAGCGCTTTGTTTTAGAAATGATAAAAGGGTCTTCTATCAGTGCTTCCATTATCAACGCTATATTTTTAGCACTGATAAAGGACCCCTTTTATCATCACTTTTTAAAAATCACTGCTAAAAGTAAAAAAAATTAAAAAATTAAAAAAAAAATTAAAAAAAATAATAAAAATTAAAAAAATCCTGCCAATTGGGGGTCTTTTATAACGCTTGAGCCCCCCCCCCCTTTTATAGCGCTTTTCCACCACCACCCCCCCCCCCTCTAGGACCCCCACGCACCCCTTTCACCCTTTATGAGTGTTATCTCCCATATTCCCCCATGCGCGCGCGCCCCTGCCTCCACCAGGTTTTGAACTCGAGACCTCCCCCCTGCGCGCCGAATCCCTTACCACTCCTCTATTATGATTTGTTTTCCATTTCATGATATATATATATATATTAAGTTATATTTATTCATATAGTAATATATATTTTTATTAATATATATAAATAGTTATATTAATATATATATAGTTACATTAATATATATATATAGTTATATTAATATATATATATAATTATATTAATATATATCTCTATTTATATATATATATAGTTATATTTATTCGTATAGTAATATATATTTATATTAATATATATATATAGAGTTATATTAATATATATATAGTTATATTAATATATATATTTATAGTTATATTAATATATATATTTATAGTAATATTAATATATATATATATATAGTAATATTCATATATTTTTATTTTAAATAAAATTAATATTATTTATTATTTAGATAAAGCTAATATGTTTTATATGTAAATATATTTTATTATTTATATTTATAATTAATTTTTTTATGTGTGAATATATAATAAATATGTATATATTGTAATATATTTTATTATAAATAGTAGTCCAATATAAAAAATGATAAAATTTCAAATTCATAATATCAATATGAAAGTAATAACGTGGAATAAATTCAGTCCCCACCAAAAAACCCAATAATACCCCCTTAAACAAGTCTAAAAATCCACAAAATGTTAAAACAATCGGGGTACCCTGACTAAAAACACAATTTTGGAGGCCTTATGGGCCTTTTTGGCCAGACAAAAACCTTGTCCTGGGTGCACCCTAGTCATAGCGATGTAGATATCAATGCGGGATTCGATTTGATATGTGGTAGAGCTCAAATGAACACCCGGATCAAGAGTTATACCCGTTTGAAGTTTGAGTTTCATTTTCAAAATATTTTGGATCTTTTTTTAATTTTTTTTAATTTTTTTAGTCTTGAAATTTTTATTAAATGACTATTACTCCATAATAATTAGTATATTATTTATTAAAAAAAATTTAAAAATTTTTTATAATCCATTTTCACCAAATATCTTATATATTAACTGTAACTGTATATTTATACTTATCTAAAATATATTTAAAATTGTATTTAAAAAATATATATTATATTTATATCAATATAACTATATCTATATATTTAAATGTTAATAAATTTTTTTTACTGAATTTTTTTGAAAGTAGACCCTTTATCAGTGCTTTTAAAAAAAGCACTGATAAAGACCCCCATTTATCAGTGCTAACGAAAAAGCACTGATAAAGGGGGTACCTTTAACAGTGCTAAAAAAGCACTGTTAAAGGGGGTACCCTTATAAGGGCTTAAAAAAGCACTCATAAAGGGGTACTTTTATGAGTGCTTTTTTTAGCACTGATAATGGTACCACCCTTTATCAGCGCTTTTTCGTTAGCGCAAATAAAAGTGTGGTGCTGGCCTTGCCCCATTTTGGGGTAGTGTATTGATACTTAGGGCCTAAAAATTCAATCTTAAACAATTAAAATTTTCTATATAGCTTGTGTTAATTATTGATCTAATGACGAATTACTTTCCTTTATTAGAGATTTTTATAGTACTGTGAATCAATTATCAACGCATTATTTCACTAAAGATGAAATTTGGATGGCATTTTTACCTTTTTTCTAAAACTGAATTCTAGAAATTGGAATTTGAGTATACATGAAAATATATTTAAAAACATGGATCATGATTACAATTCATTTGTCATGAAATTATACTCTCAAAGACATAAATGAGTGAATATAACTTAAATTAAAATATTTTATCAAGAGTATGGAGATTGCTTTCTTGAGGCTTGGGATAGATTTAGGGACCTACTTAGGTGGTGTCTTCATCACCATATTCTATCCCATTTCCTCATGGATACCTTCTATAAAAAAATATTCTCCTTAGGAAAGAATCTAAAATACCAATTTACTAGTGGAAATTATAATGGTAAAACTGATGAGGAGTTAAGATATATTTTAAATAATCTTGATTTTAATTATGAACACAACAACTCTAGGAGAATAATAGTGAATAGAGTAAACAATTTTGGTTTATAGATAGATGAAAATGGAAAATTGGCAGAAATAATGGAACAACATCAATCTATAATGATCTCAAATACCAAACAAAGTGTTAATTAAGTGGGATATAAAAACCAAAACCGAAACCATAGAGAAATCCGCTCAATGTCGTATTTTTGGGAACACTGAAAACTTTTTCTTGAATTTAGACATGCCATCCAAAAGACAAGAAAATTTTCACTTTGTGGTATATGGTCATATAATGGAAGATAATGATGGTTCCTTTTCAAATAATTCTAATTAAGGCTATAAAAACCACCCCAACCTATCCTAGAAAGAACAAGGGGATCATAGGAAACCTTAGGCCTCTATTTATCAAAATCATCTTAGGACGCAATTCAAAAACCAAATTGGGTTGAGACCTCTAATACTCAAGAATATATTAAGTTAAGGTTTCTATAGTTGTTGGTTAAATTTTACTCCCAAGATGCATAGTACGACTAAAATAGGCACACAATTATTATGAAAAATCTATGAAAAATTCTAGAATGCACAATTTGGAGTTGTATGTGGGTCAAATTGTAACGTCTCGACCCAGGTGCCACACACCGGTGCCCCGAGCCATTTGGTCACATGAAACCAAGAGTGTCTCCGTGTATGCTAGAGACTATCGACTACAAATGAGGGTCTCATGTTGATAGTGTGGAGACTATACCCTCTTTATCAGAGTAGCTCAACAATATAAATAAAGAATAATAACAAAAAAATATAACATAACTAGAAAAATACAAGTATCACTACATGACCCAAACAAAAAATACAATATCAAAACTGAAAAGTAGACATGACATGAAAAAGTATGTGACAAGTTTCAAAATGAAACCCCTGAAATTCAATACAATAGAAACTCACAACCAAGTCATGAACCACATTCTGTTCCCTCACCCATTCTCCATCCCAAATCATCCATCTAACATAGGGCCTTTCCTTTATCTTGTCCTACAAATATGAAATCTATTCGGGTATTGATCAGGTAGCCCGAGTAGGGTGTGAGTACAACTCAATAGGCCACCACCAATAGAGTATATAAATATATCTAGTCTATATAAGTGTATGTAGTTTTATAAAAATAAAATACAAGCAATAAATTAAATAGTTTACATTTATTCAATTATCTTTTATTTAACCACATAAAGAAAAAGGTTCCCTAGGACACCTGAACCTCAATACTTGCTTCAGCTCGTGCCGAAGTCTAAACAATCCCCAACTAATATCATATATCCAAATTCAATTTTTACCATTCATAATCTCACTTCACATCACGAATAATTCTAACCATAGTCCAATGACAACTCATGGGTGAAGAACATTGTGTCTAACATCCCGTGAGTATTTGGAGACGCAGTCCCTATCCTAGACACAATTAACAAACATGGGTCTTTATATCCTCAATCCCTATCCCACACACATTTAACACATATATCACAATATCACAATTTCACATGTGTCACAATATAACATTAATTAATTCATTAATTAATTAATCAAATCCAACAATTACATAATCACATGAATCTATAAATTAATTCAAAAATTAATTAATCAAATCAATTCCATTAATTAATTCAAAAATTAGTTAATCACACCAATCCATTTAATTAATCCACCAATTAATTGATTACATCCATTCCATTAATTAATTCAAAAATTAATTAATCACGTCAATCCCTTCAATTAATTCAACCATTAATTGATTACATCAATTCCAATAATTAATTTAAAAATTAATTAATCATGTCAATCCCTTAAATTAATTAAATAATTAATTGAATGTGTCAATTTAATTAATTAATTTAACAATTAATTAATAAATTCAATCAATTTCCTAATCACAACAGTGTCCCTTAATTAATTCAACAATTAATTAATCAATACATATGATCTCTATATTCCCAATTTCACAATTCATATATTAATTAATCTATAAAATTAATGAATCAAATTTGGGAACTAATTTTATAATCATCCAAAAGAAATTAAATAATTACTTACATGTAATCGAAATCAAGACTTAGGGATTTTAATAATAGACTTCCTACCTCAAAATTTATAAAGAATTCTTACTAGTGGAAAACCAAAAATATTGAAAGATTATTGAATCAAAAATGTCATAAGATATCTAGAACAAACCTAGGATCTAGATCAACACCCAAACCCACAACTATACAAGGTTCCACTGCTTAATCATAAGAAGTAGGAATGAAATGGAACCAAATAAAAAAAGGCTTACTAGGTATCCATGACCAATATGCAATGATCATAGGTGTAGAAATTTCTATAAATCTTCTAGGAGTCTCTCTAGGGGTCGGAGGAGGAAGGATACATGAAGCAAAATAAACCAAAATGAACCATATGACACATTTTAATCTACTGCTCAAATAATTACACAACATGTTATTCCCTTACACTTAATGTAATTATTTTAAAAGTTTTAGACTAAAAACCCCATCATCTCTGGTGATTTTATCCTGATTAAATTATTACACGATGTATAATATCATTACACGACTTTTAAATTTTCTGCAGAAAATTTTTAAATCCGAAAATATTTCTTATAAAAGAGCTGGCCAAACTTCCAAATCAAAATCAATCACATTCCAAACCTATAACAAAAGGGAAAACTCAAAAGAGACATAGTTGGAAAGAGAATGAAATATTACAATCTCCCCACCTTATAACAACTCATCCTTGAGCTGTACTCCCAAGAACATCTGAGACATTGAGGTAAAAAGATCGGTCAACTAAGCATGCATATCTACTTCTCTCTACCGTATTTCTTTCGGAACACACTCATGTGGCAACAATACTCGAACTATCATCATGGGATTTCCCCACAACACATTCTCACAATTATACAACACATGTATCGGTCTCAACATCAATATAATCTGCATCGATCACATGATATGGGTCAGGATGATACCATCAAAGTTGTGACACATGGAAAACGTC
This sequence comes from Viscum album, assembly GCA_963277665.1. Lineage (NCBI taxonomy): Eukaryota > Viridiplantae > Streptophyta > Magnoliopsida > Santalales > Viscaceae > Viscum > Viscum album. The sequence goes on along the minus strand of OY728165.1, from coordinate 1,887,196,803 downwards.
ATGCATATACCTATATCTCTATGGAAGATCCAATTGGTATTCCACTGGCCAGATTCTCTCCATAATCTCAAACTTTCCAGAAAACCTAGGCGACAGTTTTCTCTACCTCCATATCCTGTGGTGGCCCAATATAGGTGACACCTAGAGGAATACACAATCGCCCTTTGTAAACTCTTGGGGCTATCGACATCTATCTGCATACAACTTCTATCTACACTGAGGCGTATCCCTAAGATTCTGAATTAAGTGTACCTACCTCAACGTATATTTCATGAAACTCAATCCCAATAACTCATACTCCCTTACCTCTACCAATCATAGATGTGATCTGCATGGACTACCATAAAGTGCCTCATATGGAACCATATGAATAGTTTCTTAATATATATTGTTATAGGAGAACTCCATAAGTTTTATGCACTTCTCTCAAGACCAAATAAAGTTTATAACACATGATCATAGCACATACTCAAGTAAATGAATAGTATGCTTTGACTCCCCACTTTTTTGTGGGTGGAAAGTTGTACTCAATAAAACGTGTGTACCGAGCAGCTTCTACAGTCCCTATGATAATAGCAAAGTAAAATGCAAGGGATTTTCTAAAACAATAGTCCATGTAATCCCATGAATATGGAATATTTATTGAATATAAATATCTCCCAGCTACTCCAATGATAAATTCTGCAGTATAGGCAAGAAATATTCTACCTTCATCAGTTAGTCAATGACCGCCCAAATAATGTCATTATTCCAAGGCATCCTCACAAGACCCACTATAAGATCCATGGTAACATTGTCCCACTTCCATTCGAGAATGGAATATGGATGAAGAAAAACAGTAGGTTGTTGATTTTTTCCCTTCACCTGTAGACAGGTGTAGCATCATTTCATTAACCCTACTATACCCCTTTCCATGCCTAGTCTCCCAAATTTTGATAGTAGGTTATGGTATAGTTTGGTCACACCTAGATGCACCACCCACTTCATGGAATGAAATCCAAACATAATCTCTTCTCGTGTACTCATGGGAATAAAAACTCAATTCCTAAATTAGATGATCTCATCATCATCGATGCTCTAATCAGAAGGTGAATTCCCACCTTCGAGGATTTCCCACAATGTCAAGTATTTCAAATCCTCATACAGTCTGTCCCTGATCCTTCCCAAAAGTGTTGACACCACTAAAACTGATATGAGATTCATCTGCTCCTGAATTTCCTGAACTACAACATGAATCTCATCTAGTAAAGTCATTACCATTCACTCAGCACTAGACTCTTGATCTGCGTGAGTCTATGTTTTCCTGCTCAAAGCATTACCCAATCCATTTCCCTTTCTAGGCATATATGTTATCTCAAAATCAAATGAATTATAATAATCAACACATCTCTACTTAAGGAGATTGAAATATCATTTTGAAAATATATAATTAAATCTATTATGAATTTTTAGCATAGAAAAAATTTCTCCCAACAGATAATGTCATAAATATTTCAAATAATAAAAAACTTCTAGAAAATCAAGTTATTGAATAGTTTAATTCCATTCATTTGGCATAAACTACTAAGACTCGTACACCACAACTTGATCTCTTTTAATCAACACAACCCCATGTCCCAACACATAACCATCACGATAAACAATATACACCTCACTAAGCTTAGGTATGATCAAGATCAGTGATGATTTTAAGTGCTTATTTGAATCCTGGAAGGCATTCTCACCTGATTCCATCCATTAAAACATCATCCCCTCTTTTTCAAGCCTGGTAGTAATTATACAAATTGGTAAAATTACTAAATGAATATCTGATAATATCTAGCTAACCCCCAAAAATCTACGAATATCAAACACATTTTTTTGATGATCCCAAGAAACCATTACCTTGACCTTATCTGGGTCCACTAACACACCTTCTTCTGAGATGATGTTACCGAAGAAGTGTACATGATCAATCAAACATTTACACTTATATAACTTGGAATATATCCAATGCTCTCTCAGTGTACTCTTAATGATGTTAAGATGTTGGTCATGATCATCAGAAGTCTGTAAGTACCCCAAGTTGTCATCCACAAACACTGCCACTAACTGACCCATGTATGGATGAAATACTTTTCTCATCAACCCCATAAACACTATTGAGTGTTCATCAACCCAAATGACATTATGACAAAATCATATAGCCAATACCTACTTCTTAAATAATCCATAGTTATATTAGAAGGTTGAACACTCAAACGATGATACCCTGATCTCAAGTCAATATTAGAGAAAACAAAATCCCCTCTCAAGTGTTCAAAAAGATCATCAATACATAGAAGATGATATATTTTCTTCACATTAATCTGGTTCAACTTCTAGTAATCAATATATAATTTCATAGTCCTGACATACTTATTATCAAAGAAACTGGAGAGCCCCAAGGAAATGTACCCAGATATATAAAAACATTATCTTCTAACTCTTCAAGATGAGTCTTAATATCTTGAATCTCTATCGGTTCCATTCTGTAAGGTGGAATAGAAACTGGCTCATCCCTCTACATTAGTTCAATTATAAAATCCACATCTCTCTCAGGCGGTGGACCTGAGATGTATTTAGGAAATAAATCATGAAAATTATACACTATGGTTGGAAAGGAATCATTCTTCACACCTCCATCATCCAACAAAATACTAGAATCCTAGCTTGTGATCTCCCCCAATTGCTAATCAACTATCCCTGTATGGACCACCATGATGTCCCACTCTCCATAGTGAATGTATTTTCACCCTTAGGGTATGTAAAATTCACTCTCTTATGGTAACAATCAATATAGGCTTGGTATACTACTAACTAATCCATTCCAAAAATTAATTCAAATCCTAACATATCAAGAATATAAATATCCCATAGAAAATGATTCTCCCCAACCTTAAGAGAACAACCTTTACATAAATAGATGTCTCTAGACCATACTCCTAAATTCATATATATTATCATCACATTTCTCAAAAACTCCATTTCCAGGCTAAAACCATTCAAAATTGGTGAATAAATAAAAGAATGAGAGAGACCAATATCAAATAAGCCCCTAGATAATATAGAAGCTACATGAATAGTACCTCTCACTGTCGATGGTCCAACCTCTCTATCCACAAGTGTATGCTAAATAACCTGGTACTATCCTTCCCTTATTCCTTGTGATGTATTCTACATCACCTAATCTGCACCACTGTAAAGTTATAGATTCTCTTTCCCAAAATCTCCATTTCAACTATCTCTACTACCGTGGATAGTAGAACTCCAACAACTGGAATGATACATTAGAGAAGACCCCCTTCCCACAATTTGGTTATGTCTAGCTCCTCTATCACTACCCATATATTGCAGGTTCCTGTAGAACCTCTATATATGTCCCATCATTCTGCAGGCTTGGCACTCCACCAGTGGTTGGGTACAATTATTATGAAAGTTTCCCAACCCATCACACAAGTGAAAAAAAACTCAGCTAAGATCCTAAATAACTGATCCTTCGCCCTCACCACTCTTCCTTCTATCCATATGTATAATATTATCATATTGATGCTTCCTTACCTTGGAATATTTACCTCTTAATCATCCAACATCAACCATCTATTCTAAAATAGAAGCCTCCTTCAGGTTTCCTCATCTATGAGATAATGATCCACTTCCTTAGAAAAAATTATTAACTGAAAGAGTTTAAATTGGGACTTAATATCACATTTAAGAATATCCTAAAAATTCCTTACCATAGTTGTATCATTCCCTTATACTGATAGAAAAAATAACTAAAAGTCTGTAAAGCAACCAACATAGTCTATCACAGACATTCTCCCCTAAGTCAACCACACGAATTCAAATGCTCTCTCTTGTCTCAACATCTATAGATAATAGTGTACAAGAACTTCTCAAAAAAGTCTTTCCAAGACATCTTGTCTAATTTACCTATCTTGTCCTAAACATACCTCAAGTGATTAACTGATCCTCGAAACATGTAAGTAGCTAACTTGAACATATTCTCACTAGGAGACTCTAAATGTTCAAGTATAGTATGGATGGAATCAATCCATAACTCTTCCCCCTTAGGTCCATGCACTCCAGTGAAATTCTTAGGGTTCTATAATTGAAACTCCCTCATCATGTTATACATGATTTTTATAACCCACCCTAGGTCTCTTCCCATAATCTTATGAAGTGAGTAATGTTCTCTCTGAACTTCTCTCTCAATTCATCACCCAACACTATCGGTGCGTTCGGCTCCACTCCCAGTAGATCTTCTATAAACATATCCTCATCCCATTCCCTCAAAAAGCATTTTCATGGAGTCATATCTCTACAATCCCAAACATTCACCTTAGGATACATAAAAAAATAAGATCACATTCACAAGAAATCACAATAATCCATAAGAATCCATTTCCCGCTTTTATTACCACGTGGTTATAACCGACACACTATCCCTACCCTTAACCGTCCTACATCCTGGTCATGGATATCAAAGGAAAAACTCATTATCATTATTCATGTTTCACATTATAAACCCATTTATTTACCTTTTTTTGTCATTTCTAAATTTTCAATTCTATATTAGGATCTATTTTCAGTTCAATTTCACAAGAAAGGAGAAATAGTTCAAGTTCAATAACATACCTAAACCTCTTTTTCCCGGCATTCATAAGATGATGCATGTCACAAAATAATCCTGAGTTTCTAGAATGATTCATTCAAACTCAACTCATATGCCATACAAAGTCACAAGTCAAATCCCAAAAAATCTTAGAAACAATATTCACATCACACAACAATTTCATCACCCAATGTGAAATAACAACAACTGTAAAAACACATATTAACAACAACAATTCAACCATGGGTACTTGGATTTTACCCTCATACATGGGGTATCTACTCCCATGCATGTTCTCTTAAACATGATATAACTAATCTTATTCTATTGTATACCTTTCCCAGATAGTAACACAAAATTAGAAGAAAGGAAAACACCTATAATTCCACTTTTTAATGTCCAGACAAGGGTGCCTCATACTAGTGCCTCAAGCTGGTCGGTCACATGACCTCAAGCACACCTCCCTGTACACACGGGGCCACCGAATAGTAGTGATAGTCCAATTTATATAGTGGGAGACTATACTGTCTTTATCAATGTAGCTCAAAATATTAAATAAATAAGAATAACCAAAATATATAAAATAACCAGAAAAATATCAGTATCACAAGATGAGAATAACTGGAAATACAATATCAAAACATGGAAATAGACATGTCATGCTAAAGTATATGACAAATGTCAAAATGAAACCCCCAAAATTAAAGACATTTTCAACTCCAAAGATGGTCCCAAACCACGTCTGGTTCCCTCATCCATGCTTTGTCCTAAATAATCCATCTAACATAGGGTCTTTTCTCCTATTCTATCCTACAAACATAAAATATATTTGGGTACTAATCAGGCATTCCAAGTAGGGTGTGTGTACAACTCATTAGGACACTAAAAATAATTTCTAAAATAACATCCAATCTATAGAATTGTATTCCATTTTATATAGAATTAAATATAAGCAATGAAGTAAGAAATTTACATTTATTGAATTACCCTTTATTTAACAACAAAAACATCTAGGTATCCTAGGACACCCAGTCCTCATTTCCTACTTTATCCTATACTAGAGTGTGAACTATCCCGAAGAATATCATTTATCTAAATGACATTGTTCCATTCATCATCCCTATTAACATCATAAACAATTTGAATAATAGTGCAATTCCAACTCATGGGAAAAGAATATCAGGTCTAACTCCCCATGGGTATTTGGAGCCTCAGTCCCTACCCCACACCTCAATATCACATGGGTTTTTGGATCCTCACTCCCTATCCCATACTCACAATCTTGTATGGGTATTTGGAGCCTTAGTCTCTTCCCCATACACATTTAACACATATGGTTATTTTGAGCCTTAGTCCTGATCACACGCACATTTAACACATATATCACAATACCAAAATTTCACATGTGTCACAGTATCACAATAATTACTTCGTCATTTAATTAATCAAATTCCACAATTTTCGAATCACATCAATCAATTAGTTAATTCAAAAATTTATTAATCAAATCAATTCCATTCATTAATCCAACCATTAATTAATCACAGAAATCACTTCAATTTATCCTCCCAGTTATTGAATACATCAATTCCATTAATTAACTCATAAATTAATTAATCACATCAATCCATTTGATTAATTAAAAAATTACATGATTACATAAATTCAATTAATTGATTCAATAATTAATTAATCATATCAATCCATTCAATTAATTCAAAAACTAATTGATTACATCCATTCCATTAATTAATTTAATAAATAAATAATTGATTCAATCAAATTCACAATCACAACAATATCCCTTAATTAATTCAATAATTAATTAATTAATACCCACAATCCCAAAGTCTTGATTTTGATTACATGTATGTAATTGTATAATTGATTTTGTATGATCATCTACTGAGTCACCAAAATTTAAATTAATTAATTTTATATATTTTTTTACCTTTTATAGAAAAAATAATCCAAATTAATTAATTCAAATTTGGGATCTCATTACATAAGAAACTAAAATAAATTTTATAATTACATACACATAATAAAAATAAATTCATTGGGATTTTAATAATAGACCAACTACTCAAAGTTTATGAAGAATTCTCACCAACAAAAAACACCAATTGATGTAAGATTGTCAAATCAACTAGGGAAAAACAGATCTAGACAAAAAATTAGGATCAAGATCAACCGCCAAACCCACAACTATCAAGGGTTCAACCGCTTCATTGGATGAAGGAATGGAAGGTAACTAATGAAAGAATGGATTACCATGTATCCCATACTAATACTCCATGAAAGGAGATGAATAAATCAATCCCAATATACTAAGAGTCACCCTAGGGATTGCAGGAGAAATGTTGCACGGCAGAAAATAAACCAAAATGAACCACCCAAAACTTTTTAATCTGATTCTTAGTGAATTACATGAAATGTAATTCCATTACACATAATATAATTATTTTTAATGGTTTACACTAAAAAACCCATTGCCTCAGGTGATTTTATCCAACTTAAACTATTACATGACATATAATAATATTAAATGACGTGTAAATTTTCTACAGATAGTTTTTCAGTCTGAAAATATTTCTTTTAAAATATCTGGCCACCTCTCAAGCCTTACTATCCTAAATAAAACACTTTCCAAGACTAGAACAAAGTAAAATACTCAAAAGGGATGTACCTGGAAAGAGAAGGAGATCATACAAAACTGGATAGAGATTTGAAATCAAGGGATAAATGAATTATTCCCAGTAACACTAAAATCAACCCAAGGAAATATTTTAATGATTTTGGTGATTAAGTGTGGTTTAAAAACACAATATGACACTATAACTTATCATAGGAATCATCAAACAGAAATTTAGGAAGAAATTTGAATTTAAAATCTTGGTAACACACTACCTGGAAATTTGTAAAAAAATGAATAAAATAAAGAAAACATCATTGATCAACCTTAAAATAATGCTGTAAAAGTCGTGAAAATTAAGACAAAAAGGGAAGGATAAAAATTATGAATTAATAAGGTAAATTCCTTATATTTTAAGGAATTATTCCCCACCCAGCCCTTTCCCTAAAAAACTGAAACCCAAAAAAATGAACTGCTTCAGATCCTTGTGTTTTTAACTAAGATTCAAGTGAAAATTACATTCATCTAAATTTTTTTTAGATTCTATAATATATAAATTCACTCAATAATAATGTGTCAAACTAGAAAATTTTTATTAGTTTTCAAGTTATAGCCTCACTAAAGAGTGCATTGTTGTACTTCAAAAGAAAATCCCTCAAAAACATAAATAACTAAGGGTTTTTTTCATTATCTATACCTTAGGGGATGAATATCAATTGAATTTTCAATATTATTTGGGGAAAGTATAAAAATTTTCACTTTCTCAATATTTAAATATTTGATATTGGGTGAATTGAAACCCACCACTATGATTCTATAGTCAATTAATTGATATTTCACTTATCCCATAGTAAGAATTGATGATTATATTATTATAGTGGGTATTTTTTATCTTTCTAATTTTCTTGTTTTTGATATGGAGTGTGACCCAGGAGTTCATATCATTCTAGGTATACTTTTATTAAGCATAGTAGGATTTGATACCAATGTGGGAGAGGGTATGTTAATTTTTAATTTTGAAGAGTGAGAAGAAGTGTTTCATGTTTTTAAAAATTATAACAAAACTACTTTTAATGAAAACTTCTCTAGGGTTGTGTTTTTAGAATATGATAACCCATTAGAATATTTATAAGAGTTTGAAAAATATTACTCAACTAAAGAAACTTATTTAAAAGATAAAAATAGTTATCCCCAACAAATTAATAGTGTTCTAATGTAAGTCTTGGTTGTTCTCTTGAGGTCAATATGGGATATTTTCCCTTTGAGAAGAGTTGCTTAGAAATGAATTTTTTGTTATTTAGTTTTAGAAATTTTTTGATGATATTGATGGTCTATTTCTAGAATTTAATTAAATAAATAAACAATTTGATAATTTTGAGGGAGATTTATGAGAATAATTAGGGAATTTTTCTTTAATAAACATTCAGAAATATGATCTTGGAAATCCTGTGAGTGGGTTGTCCACTTTGTAAAATATTGAATATAATTTTTAAACTGGTTATAAAATTCAAAACATAACTAATTTTTAAACTTTTTTAAAGAAAATATTGAAGAACTTGGATCACCTGATCTTATGTCTCTTTCTTACAGTGATTAAGAACCCATAGTGGAACTAAAACCACTTCCAACACACTAGAAGTAATCATTTATAGGTGAAAATTCAACACTTCCTAATATAATCTAATTTTAACTCAATGAAAATAAAAATGATTTTTTTGATGTTCTAGAAAAGATACAAATAACAATCGGTTGGTCTGTAGTTGATATCGAAGGGATTAGCCCCTCTATATACATGCATAAGATTTATATGGAACTAAATAAAAAAACTAGAGTTGAGTGGAAAATGAGATTGAACTTAAGCATGGAACTAGTTTTTAAAGAATATTTAATAAATCTATTAGATGATGGTATCATATATCCAATTTTGGTTGGTTCATGGGTCAATACTATTCAAGTAGTACCAAAAAGAGGATGATTAACTATCATGGCTAATAAAAAGAATAAAAAAAATACATGTTAGGAAGGAAACCAAATAGATAGTATTTATAGATTACATGAAACTTAATTAATCCACTAGAAATTATCATTTTACAAATACTAGAATGGATTTCTAGTAATGAATTATTTTGTTTTTTATTCCTATTTCCCTATAAGTCTACGATAAAACTACTTTTATATTCCCATTTGGAACATTTTCCTATTATATAATTACATTTGGATTGTGAGGTTTCTTGAACACCTTTAAAATATGTATGATGGATATATGTTTAGAAAATTTAGAGAGGATCATTGAGGTGTTTATAGATTGTTATCCCATTGTAGGGAACACATTTTATAACTATATTTATAATCTTAAACTAGTTTTAGTGAGGTGTCAAGAGACCAACTTAATTCTCAATTTGGAGAAATTATAATTTGTGGTCATATAGAGAATTTCGCGTAGACATATTTGATCTAGGAGGGATTTTGGGGTTTCAAATTCTAAGTTATATGTAATCCAAACATTTCCCCTCTTGAAAATGTTAAGGGAGATAGGAGTTTATTAAGAAATTATAGTTTTTATGAGAGATTCCTAAAAGATTTTTTTAAATTATTATGCCTCTTTGATAATTGTTGGTTAAAGATACACACATTTTGTTTGATGAAGATTTTCAAGAATATTTTAATCTTCTGAAAGAGAAACTCAATTCCTCACCCATCATCACTACACCCGATTAGAAGTTTCGATTTGGACATATGTGTGTTTCTAGTGATGGGGATGCATGAGTACTTTTATTATTGTGGAATGATAAGATATTTAAAATGTTATACTATGATAGTTAGTTTCTTGATGAATATAAAAAAAATTACACCACAACTAAGAAATAGTTATTGTCTATAGTGATTTTTCTAGAATGGTTTTGGAATTATATAATGGGTTCTAAATTCATAGTATTTACAGACCACTCAACTTGGAAATACTTGTTTTCAAAAAAAGAGGAAAAACTTGGTTGATGGGTTGGATAATTTTTTTGAAGGAATTTTATTTATAAATAAAAAATAAGCATGGATTTGAAGATGTAGTGGTGGATCATTTTTCTAATTAGTCCAGTACTCAAAATGATTATCCTAGGGAGATAAATTATACTTTTCTGAATAAAAAATTGCTCATTGTTTCCATCAAACAATCTAATCGTTATGCAAAATTTTCTAATTTCTAAGTAGTGGGAGTTATTCCCAAATATTTATCACATGATAAATGTAAGAAGTTTATATATGAACTTAAGTGTTATATGTTAGATAATCCTTTACTGTTTAGAAGTTGTGGTGATGGTAAATTAAGGAGGTGTGTTACAAAGAAAGTGATGTTTTCTATTCTTGAGATTTGTCACTCCACACCTTGGGCAGGTCATCATGGAAGACAATAGACAACCCAAAATGTTTTTCAATATGGTTTTTACTGATCTATATTTTTTAATTATGTTGTATTTTAATTGTGGGTTTTGATAAGTGTCAAAGATTAGAAAATATGGGAATAAAGCTGGAGCTACCTTAGAAAGGTATTTTTGATGTTGAGATTTTTGATTTTTGGGGATTGGATTTTATGGTACCATTTCAATATTCACATAGAAATTAGTATATTTTTGAATTTTTTGACTTTGTTTCCAAGTGGGTAGAATAACAGGTACATCCCAACAATCAACCCAATAGTTTTATCAAATTCATCAAAAACAATTATTAAAAGGTTTAGGGTGACAAAATCATTCATCACCGATAATGGAATCTATTTCAAACATTTCAAATTCAAATAATTCATGGAGAAATATGAGTGTTCCCATATAATAGTAACTACTCATCATATAGAATTTAGTGGATAGGTAAAAATTCAAACAAGAATCTTAAGTAGATTTTAGAGAAAACAATCTCCAACTCTTTGAAGGATTAGTCCTTGAAACAAGTTGAAGAATTATGGGCCAAAATAACTTAATTGAAAACCACAATAGTTATGTTTACATAGAGGTTATTGTTTTGGATGTCTTTTAATTTACCCATGAGGTTAAAAAATAATCCATACTAATCTCTGAAGACCCTTGAAATTGATTTTAATATTGTTGAAGAGAGAAGTCTTCTTGGGCTTGGTGAGTGGGACAAAATTAAAAGATACACCTATGAAAATAAAAGGGTTTATAAAGAGAGGACTATCGTTTTTCCTGATTATTTAATTAAAAATATATAATTCAAGGCTACTAATAAAGTTATCCTCTTTGATTCCATACTTAAACTATTTCTAGGATAATAGAACTCCTATTGTTCCGGACCATTCAATATTCTTAGAGTGCATAAAATGGAGTTACATAAAATGATAGAAAAGAAAATATACCATTGAAAGTTAATGGAAAGAGGATAAATAATTATTTTCAATTGAATACAAATGTCTTTTCAACCTTCTTTTTGACTATAAATGGAGAATTCATTGAGTATTGCTGAAAACTATATATTTACCACTACATGGGAGGCAACATGTGACCCTTAGGTTTTCATTTTTTTTGATTAATAAAAAAAATTGATTATGTTTCAAAATATGTTTCATGTAAAAACAAGATAATTATTTAATTAGTAATTTTCATATTTATTAATTTTAATTAGATAGTTATATTTTTTATATTAATATCAAGTAATTTTTAATCAAAGAGGAAATTATTTTAATTAAACACTTTCTTGTAAGGTTTAATTTAAAAGATTAAAATATAAATTTTATAATTTTAATTTGATAGAAAAAATATAATTTTTTAAATCATCATATAAATTTATTTTTTCTGAAATTTTAGGATTTTTTGGAAAATGTTGATTTTTCATTGAAGAGTGAAAATAACGATTTTTATAGAAAGTATTTTTTTAAATAATTAAGTAATATAAGAGTATAAATATTTTTAAAATATTATTTAAAGTAACCTAAGTATTATTTTATTATATTTTTTCCTCATAATTACTTTTGAGTAAACTTTATATTGGGTTTTAATATATGTTTTCTTTTTGGTTGAAATACGGGTTTTTTCTAAAAACTATTTTAAAATGAAAAATGTTTCTCCTTTTAAATAAATTAAAATAATACCTAATGGTGAATGTTTTAAATTATATATATATATATTATTAGTAAATATCAATTTATTTTCATTAAATTATTATTATTAGCCATAGAGTTAATATAAAATCTTCTTTTTCTAAAAAAATACCTTCCTAAAAACTCAATGTCTCGCTGCGTCTGTGGGATTAATATTAAATTAAAAATTTCAACTTATGTGAATTTAATTTCAAAAAATTGATTCCAAGTTTGGAATCATAATTAATTATAATTTGTAATAAGTCCAAATTAATTTTTGACCAAAGTGATTGTAAAAAAAATTAAAATTATTTATAGCAATTAAGTTAAAAGGAATTTTACTTCGTGGTTAAAATTAGAATATAAGTTATAAAAATGACCCATAACATTTCAGAAACCGATTTTATAGATACATTTATACCTTATTACTTATATTATAGATAATTACCCATTATTGGGGCTTTATTACATGAAAAAAACATATGTGGAATTCACTCTTTCCAAAACATACAAGTATGCCACTCACCTTATTTATAATAGCCCACCCACCCACCCACCCACCATCTATTCACACATTTAAAACCAAATATTTCTTCCAATAAATGAAACAATAACTTCTCCAATTCCCTCCACTCATCATATAATCCTTACATTGGTTAGAAATTCAACCAAGGAATGCCATTGGTGAGAACCAAAAGAAAATACCCGAAGAAGAGGTAACGTTCATCAATAGGTGTTTTATTATATTTCCTCCTCCACCCCTTCAATAATTTTTATTACAATATTATATAATATACTCATTATATTTCATATAATTATATTTTATTATATTAAGGATTTCACCTACAACCATACACACTTTCATCAAATGGGTTATGACATCATCATTATTGTGTATGGAAGACTACCACCTCATGAAATGATGTCATTAAGTTCTCTATTAAAACCTCTCAAGGTTGGGAATAAAGATGTACTTGAGGGTTATATATGTTATTTATAACATAATTATACTTATGGGGTAATTATATTATATAAACCCTTTTTATATTCCATCAGGTAATGGATATAATAACATCGCTTGTGTGTACAACGGACTACTGCCTCGTGAAGCGATGTGATTACTTTTCACTTATGAATTATATGGAAGGTAATAAGGGTAATTATAATGAATATATGTGATATACATGAAATTATAATTATATTAACGAAATATTACTCAATATGAAAATATTATATATCATTTTCTTTTTACCTTTTCACTCATTAGAAGAAATGATAACGTCGTTCGTCAACGTGTGGACAACCGTCCCCTTGAAGCGATGTGATTATTTTTTTCACCATATATAATTAAATAATATATTATTTTTGATATAATTATAATTATGTAAGGATAAAATTTTACTTACCATCTTTCCATAATGATCATTGAAAAATGAAAATGTTACTCAAGCTTACGTATGACCTACCATCTCCATGATCGTAAAATTAGTAAATTTTTAATAACCATATTTCATGATTGGTTTTAAAATTATAATTTTTATATAAATATGATAATTATATCATTATTATTATTTTTCATGTTTAAATAATAACCTATTTGACCATAGTCTATCTACAAAATCCATTTTTGACACATAAGCTGAATATGGTCAAAACAGTTGATATAAACTTAATTAATTAAGAAATTGTATATAACTTGTTAAAAATTGAATTAAAAGTAATAATAAACATAAAATTTTTTATCAAGGAATTAAAAAATTACATTAATTTTATTATTTAAAAATATAAAGACACATGTGACAAGTCATATATAAGGATAGGGTCTTCTTCTCAATTTCCTTTCATTGATACTTTTTTGATGTCATGAACCTATATTCTTCTATAAGGTGATTATACAGACCATTTCATAGTTTATATCATTAATTTATCTATTATAATGGTATATAATGTTTTTTAGTGACATTATTTCATGGCCATTATTATTTAAATATTTCCAATGTGATAAGGGACTTTTCTTTTCAAAAAAATCATCTTTTAATGTTTTCCATCAAACACTCTTTCTATTCCATGTCCATGTATTAAAACGATTTTTTAAAATGTTTTATATGGAAATAAAAGATTTATAAAGTTCATTTTATGTCTCTTTTTCTTAATTTACAAGGTTTTTAAAAGGAATATTTTTATGTGTTTTAAACGAAACGTTTTGAGAAATGACAATTGAAATGTTATATTTTTAATGTATAATGATAAAAACATTTCCATTAACCATGGATTTTATTTTATAACTATATTAATTGGAAATAGAATGTTTTTCCTAAAATGAAATCCCACTTTTAGATTTTTTTTGTTGTTTTGGTATTAAAAATGGGGTTTTCAAATGAAAAGTCTCTCTAATATTGAAAATACAATTTTGAAAGAAATTCATATTTTAAAATCAAAAAGTTATTTACATAGTTGTTTAAAAGAGTTTCTCAAATGATAAAATGATTTATTCTTGTTTTTTATTGGAAATTTTATATGATGGGTGTTCCTAGAGAGCGTCGGGAGAGCCAGTTAGAGCTTAAACGATGGGTGTGCCCAAATAGTTCTCCAATACATTATGTAATGATTATGTTCTATAGAGAATTATATTGGAAGTTAGATGTATGGTTATTCCAATTTATAAGGGTTCGGTATGGGTTCTAGGAGATGATTTCCCTATGTGCCTACACAAATTTTTTTTCTTGCTAATGGGATTTCATGGAAATTGTTTTTTTTAATGGTAAAACAAATGATCATTTAAAGGAATGATATTTTCATTTATGGGTGAAATAATATGTTTTTAAGAAAAGGTTTTTTATGGGTTTTAATTTTTTCACTCGAATAATGGTTTTATAATTTTTTTATTAAATTACTGATCATTGTTTACTCATCCAAAATTTTTATAATGTTTTTGTATTCTTTTAAGGATGGTTTAGGAAAATAAAGATTTCAAGTTGAAAGTCATGAAGAGATTTCATGAAAAGTGAACAATATTTATTTTAAAAGTATCATATTATAGAAAAATGGATATTATTCCAAAGTACCCACTTTTTAATTTTATGGTTTTGTTATGTAAATGTTATGAACTAATTCTCTGAAACTCTAAACCTGAAATGATCCTTAAAGATAAAGAAAGTGAATTCTAGACTAAAACATAATATTATGTAATCTTGAACGGTGAGTCCTAATATTTCAGTTATTCTCTTATGATTCTAGGGAAGGCAGAGACATCTATATAAGTACCTCATGGTTAAAACATTCAAACACTTGGATTGAAATTCTAATAATTTATATTATTAAAAAGAGTAATTAGTTGTAGTTTTTAAGATAAAACATTCCTTAAGATTATATCTAGTTATTTTATTTCTTTAAATATAAATTTTGGATTCACATTTTTGTATATTTATTTTGTAGGAGTTGCAAATTTTTTCTAGGGAACTTTACTCAAAGAAAGAAAGTGAGCATTTCAATGAATTCACACTCTTAGAAATTGGTCCACTTACGATGGGACATTTGCGACGGGATCCTGTCTCAAATTCCCCATTATAGAAAAGGGCATCGCAAATATGGTTTTTGCGTTGGCCCGTCGCAAAAAGAAACTATTTTCATCGGGATGAGGATCAGTCACAAATTGTTACCTCGAGGTTTTTAAAATGCTTTATTGCAATAGACCTTCATAAATAGTATTTGTGATAGGGGTAATGGGCTTATAACAAAATTCCTTGTTGATTGTTTGAAACCATTTTTTGCAATGGGCCGTCACAAATACTATTTTTGACAGGTCCTCTCGCATTGTGTAAAAAATTGAATAAAATAATAATAATAAAATTAATAATAAAATAATATTAATATTAATGAAAAAATGATAATAATGTTAATAAAATTAAATAAATAATAAAATAATAAAATAATATTCATATAATAATAATAATATTTAAAATATAATAATAATATTATTATTATTATTATTATTAAATAAATAGAAATATTTATATTACTAGTATAATAAAAAGTTATAAAATAATGGAAACCT
This sequence comes from Viscum album, assembly GCA_963277665.1. Taxonomy (NCBI): domain Eukaryota; kingdom Viridiplantae; phylum Streptophyta; class Magnoliopsida; order Santalales; family Viscaceae; genus Viscum; species Viscum album. The sequence goes on along the minus strand of OY728165.1, from coordinate 1,887,180,401 downwards.
CAATATTTATGAAAAATATAAAAAAACTAAAAACAGAAAATAATCCAAAATAATAATTAATAAAATAATAAAAATAATATAAAATTAAATAAAAAATAAAAAAGGTAATATTCCCCACAATGTAAAATAGCCACTATATAGAAATGTATATAGTTAATATTATAAAAAATTTACATTCAAATGTTTTATCAAAAAATAAATAGATCATTGAGGGGGAGGGATCTCTAGAGGAGATGGTGGAGGGATATCCATCCCTAAACCATGAGTCGGACTTCACATTTACTCCAACTACTCATACTCCTACTACTACCGCAATCGATGCATCTCCTCCCATGTCTCCTACTACTATTTTTGCTATTGTCGTAGGATATCATCCAATTGATGATGCTACCATTGTTGCATTTGCTCCTAATCCATACACATACTCTCTATAAGATCACTCTGAACTTGAAACTACTCTTGATACTTTGCAGTAGGTGATGATGACTCTCCGTGAGCTCCTCTCGAGCTGGATGCTGACATCGCATGCGGCCATAATAATATAAAAGTGTCAATCAAGATATGATACCAATAAATATTCCTTTCTCGTAGTCATACTGTGTCACCTGCATCCATTCTGTCTCGTCAAATTGCTGGGCACTAGTCTAAGTATCGGTCTAGTCCTGACTCTCAGTCTGGGTCTGAGACATCGTAGCCTCTTATGACTCCTTCAATTGCAATTTAAAATTAAAATATTTAAAATATTATTTTTTGTTAAATTTTAAACTCAAAAAAAAATATTGACCGCAATCTGATGCTGGAGAGAACCTCTAATCGCTCCAGTGATATGATCATTATATGCCCTCCTATTAATGTTGAACTTCATAATATCGGGATGATCAACTGCCTATATGAATTTAAAATAAACTATTTACATTTTATGTTATATAATGTATTTAAAAAAAGTACTTACCATATTATCTTTATGCGTACTAAATATACGACTACCGGCTCGATGTGTCACCTCTTGTCTCCCCCAATTTTATCGAACTATCGATGATCTATTCTAAAAATGATCACCCAAATAGTATGATCATAATCCATCTCAAACATGATATGAAATGTAATTTGGTCAGTGGACACAAGAAGACTCATCAAACTTTGTCACTCCTACTTTCTCCATTACTTTCCTTCTCAACTTTTGAAAAAACTAACTGCAACACTGACGCATAGTCCCCTATCATGCCTTCTAGATAACATCACACACGCTCTCATCAAAGGGATACCATAAATACTCTAAATTTTTTATAATATCATGTTAATAATTAAATTAATTTCCAAATAAATATTATTTATTTAAATATTATCCTATGATCAACAATGTGGTGTTGCACATCGATGGGAATCTAATCCCATGAGACCCATGCTTCAGAAAAATAATTTCTCAATATAGCCCTCCCTTATCTGATAACTATATTCATAAACCTCTAAAAAAAGAACAAATAATAAAACAATTATTATATAAATAAATTTTTGAAAACTATCTAAAATACATAGGTAAAAAAACCTCTATACATGTGGATCGAAGCTAGTATGTTGATGTGGCTTGGGGATATAGTTAGTAATCATCATATTATATAAGACCGCGCCCCCTCTGAGTCCCCCCTAAACCGCTAGAAGTTTAAGGGTAATATGATCCAACATCATGCACATCCAAAGGTAGATAAGCTTCCTCTAAAAGTTTATTCATATCCTCATCCATCTGAAAAATGAATTGAATGTTGTTATAAAACAGTTGAAAACAACTATTATATATAGATATATATTATATATTATTATAACCATCATTTAAATATGTCAATGTTCATCTTCATATTGATCTTCATATCTGACGATGTCAATGTCTTTATAATCCTCCTCAACATCATCGATTTCCATATGAGTTTCAGCGTCATCATCTCTAATCATTTAAAATTCATTTGTAACATCATTATCATCATCATCACCATCAAACCATAACTATGGGGTGTCATCATTTATATTTGTGTCTCTTTGTGAAAAAAAAGATATATTTGGAGCAGTCTCTTGAAAAATTTCATTTCCTTCCACTTTAGTGGAACCACATTCACTTTGAGTAAACTCATTTTTCAAATATTTAATTTTTATTATTCTCTACCAATAACTCAACTATTTTGAAGTACCTCAATATTTTTAATATTAAATTTGATGTTCCATATGGTCTAATAAAAATGGTTCATTTATTTCAAAAAGAATTTTATATTTAATATAAACAATTATATGGGTTAGATGAACATGAAAGCCTCTCTCAGTAACTAAACACTAACATTTAAACATCATTATATATTGTTATACAAGATAACAAAGTTCAATAATTTCATCTAGAATTTGGTAAAAATCAACATTATTTTTTCTATGATGAGATCCTCTCAAGAAAACACCACTATTCATTGTTTTTTAATTCTCTACACGTATGTGTATGAAATCGAAAACCACTCATCACATATGTATTATAATATTTAACCATTTTTATTGTGGGTTACTTAATACACCCAATCGATTATCAGTTTTATCATCATGTTAAGATACCTGAAATTTTGTAAAACAATTATCAATTTAACATATAATATATTTATTTTATATGTTAAACCAAAAACAATTTATGTTATTAGTTTTTGAAACTAGTAAGAAAAGGGTTTGTCTAAAGTTATTCAAGAGAAACTACAATAATTTTTGGATGTTATTTTTCGATATGATTACCTTATAACCTAAAATAAAATAATATTAATTTATTGAAACAAAAATTATTGAATAATTTATAGGAGCACTCACTGTAAAAATGGTTTCATTTCTTCATAGTTGAGAAGAACATATGTATGAGCTTTGTGATGTTCATTATTTGAGATTCATCATTCATGAACTCTACCTAAGCCATGTTTGGGATAATTGAAAAATGATAATTGATTGTTCATTCCACCATCAACATTTCCCTCATTATAAACCATACATTTGTGTTTTGAGAGATATTTGGATTGAAAGTAATTAGAGCCGAAAACAATTTCCTCCTACAAATAAGCTTCTTCAATTGAACCTTCAACTAATGCTTTGTTACATACTTTTATCTCCAATTTAGACAGGAATATTTCAAATGGTTACATCTATATGAACTTTACTAGAACTCAATATTTTTCTTCATATAGAAAATGTAATATAAAATGTTCTATTGAGTCAAACAAAGTCGACCAGAATATTTTTTCCAGTTTACATAAAATTAAAACAACATCTTCTTGAAGTCTGATTAATTCACCATATTTACTTATTTCCAGACAAAATTGATGGTAAAAAATATTAAATTTTTGTTAGTGCATCCCAAATAATAGAATTCAACAAACCTCTTAATCCAATCAGCATAAGTCTTTCCTTTATAATAGGACAGTCATGAATTTTTTATCCGATAATATGACCATTTCTGAAACATATTATCAAATTGTAAGAATAACCATATAGAAGTCTCAAATATATAATCCACTTAGAAAATAATTATATATTCTCTTTATAGAGTTTATAAGTTTAATTTGGCTTCATTATCTTATGTGATCTGGTATATTAAAATATTTCAAGTTTTGTTCGCCTATAAATTTTGGCAAGATCTAATCATGCCTTTTATTATCTTTGGTCTTGTCCAATGTATCCAAAATTGTATGAAATAAACTATCAAAACTATTCTTTTCAATATGCATGACATCCAACATGTGATGGACTAAAAAATCTATCCAATATGGTATATCCCTAAAATTGCACTGGTTTATCCAACTGTATTATTTTCCAAAGCCATAAATTTTATGTTGGTTTATTATTGGTCCAAATGAGATGGGAGGTAATTAAGAGATAGTTAATTTTAACTTTGTAACTGATATAATTTTGGAGGTCCATCTCTTTAATATATTTTTTTTTTCTAAAATGATATTTGTTCCTCCGAAAAGGATGATCAGTTTGAAGAAATCTTCACTGACAGTCGAAAAAACAAGGTTTTTTTCCATTGAGGAGAGTAAATGATTATTTTGTCTCTCATAAAGTATAGACATGATTTTATACCATGTGTACTCCAGTTAGATAATATTTCATGTGTTGGTAAGTCAGCAATCATCCACATCAATGCAGCTTTTAGCAAGAAATTTTGTTTCGCAACAATATCAAATATACTGACACTATTACTCCAGAATGAATTTAACTCATAAATCAATGTTTTCAAATAATCATCAATATTCTTTTTTAAATTTTCTAGAATTAATAAGTTTAAAAAGATATATGGTTCCTTTATCCACATCCATGTAGGTAAATTGTACAGAGTTATAAAGATAGACCAACAAGAATAATGAATACCGTAAGAACCAAATCGATAGAAACCATCAGTTGAAAGACCCAATCGCATGCTTCGGGCATCTAAAGAAAAATACATATGTACATGGTCAAAATTTTTCAATGAATCGCCATCAGAGGGATGATTTATGGTTTTTCCAGTACGAATATTGGTTTTGTGTCATGAAATCAATGCCACTGTGTTCTAAGACATAAAAAAATGCTGCAATCTGGGTGTAAGCGGGAAATATCTCAATTTTTTTATAGGAATCAATCCAAACATCCCTTATTGAGCCTATTTAAACATCGATTTTACACATGGGGGACAACTTTGTAATGACTCATTTTTACCATAATATATGATGAAATAACTTGAACATGCATTAATATTCTGATAACCAAGGCCCAAATTATGGACCAGCCTCTTTCTCTCATGTAAATTTGTTAATAACACATTTACTTAAGGAATTAGTGCTTTTATCAAAGATAATATCTGATCCAAATAGGTATTAGACATTCTATTATCTGATTTAATAGCCTTAAATTTATCAACTTCTTCAAAAAAAATTTGTCTTGCAACCAGTATATAAGGAATCCTTAGTATAACTGAATAACTCATAAAAATGAGATGGTTCCAACTCAAGTGTAAAATTAATATCATCCAGAGTTTCATCTTGTTGGAATTATGGACCTGCCACATCATGTACTACATTTTCAAACAATGATGGATCCAGAACAAAATTACTTGTATCTTCTCTTGAACTATGTTCACCATGCTGATACCAAAAAACATAATCTGGATGAAAACTAAAACATAATAAATAACCCCGAACAATCTTAAATGTTTCAAACATCCTTAGAGAACATTTTTTATAAGGAAACATAATTATCCCTTCTGAAACAAATTCTAGTTTTGATGATACAAATGATAAGAAATCTTTAACACCCTCAATATTTACAAGATTTAAACCAGAACCATTTGGATTCATGCACTCATTTATCCAACCACGATCTTCTAATAATTATTTTTGTTGACTTACTTGTTCTATATTTCTCTAAAAAATAAATAATAATTATTTTTTTTGTATAATATGATATAATAAAAACATAATCCAAAACAGATATGACATTTAAATTCTATTTCTATCAAATTATTATAATTTCTATTATTTCATACTTATTTATATTTTTTAAATATTTTATACTAATCTACACTAAATTATAATAATTTATACTAATTAACACTAATTATTATTAATTAAAGCTAATTTGTACTAATAATTATTAATTATTGATTACACAATTTCCAGTGGATTGGTGACAACTCTTTTTATTAACGAATCATCTCCACTATCTCTGACTGAAATCCCTAAGAAAAATATGCTCATATATATGGATATCCATTTCTATATGAATAAAGATGGAGAGCATGGAGGCCTCATTGTGCTGCTCTCCAGTCTCATGCATATGAAAATGCATATCTCTATGTTTGAGAAGATTTTTCAATGTGTTTTTAGTGAGAGAGAGTGGAGAAGAGTCACAGGGAAAAATAACCTCTTTTTCTTAATGGATCATCTCCTTAGAACTTTCTCTGACTGAAATCAGTATGAAAAATCTACTACGATGTATGCATATCTATTTTTTTATGCATGAGAATGGAGAGTATAAAGGCCTCACCACACTACTATATTATCGGGTATACTAAAATGGATATTCGTACATGAGGATAGATTTTTTATAGTAATTTCAGTGGGAGAAAATTGTATGGATATAAGGTGTCGGGGAAAAGGGAGCCTCCAATCCGCTGAAAATTGTGCCAATTTATTACAATTTGTTACAATTTATTACAATTTTGTTCTAATTATTTCTAGTTATTACTAATTATTACTAATTGTTACAAATTATTAGAAATTATTAATAATTATTAGAATTTATTATTAATTATTAGAATTTATTAAAAATTATTAGAGTGTTAGAATTTATTACTAATTATTACTAAATGTTGAAATTTATTACTTATTGTTTCAATTTATTAAAAATTGTTATAATTTATTAAAAATTATTACAATTTATTACAATTTGTTAGAATTTATTACAAATTATTAGTAATTATTGCAAATTATTAAAATTTATTACAAATTATTAGAATTTATTATTAATTATTATAATTTATTACTAATTATTATAATTTATTAATAAATATGTGAATTTATTAAAAATTATAATAATTTATTACCAATTATTAGAATTTATAACTAATTATTACAATTTGTTACTAATTATTAGAATTTATTACAAAATATTAATAATTATTACAATTTATTAATAATTATTGCAATTCATTACTAATTATAAGAATTTAATAAAAATTATTAGAATTTATTACTAATTATTAGAATTTATTACAAATTATTAGAATATATTACTAATTATTCGAATTTATAACTAATTTTTACTAATTATTAGAATTTATTACTCATTATTACATATTATCAGAATTTATTGCTAATTATTAGTAATTATTATGATTTATTACAAATTATTACTAATTATTGCAATTTACTACAAATTATTGCAATTTATTACTAATTGTGGCGATTTATTACTAATTATTATAATTTATTACTAATACCTTCAATTTATTACTAGTTATTATAATTATTTACTAATTATTACAATTTATTTCTAATTATTACAATTTATTACTAATTATTGATAATTGTTTCAATTTATAACTAATTATTGCAATTTGCTAATAATTATTAGAATTTACTACAAATTATTATAATCTATTACTAATTGTTTGAATTTATTACTAATTATTAGAATTTATTACAAATTACTATAATTTATTTCTAATTATTACTAATAATTATAATTTATTACTAATTACTACTAATTATTATAATTTATTACTAATTAGTTCAAATTTTTGTAATTCGTTACTAATTATTTCAATTTATCTCAATTTATTAGAATTTATTACTAATTATTACCAATTATTACCAATTATTAAAATTTATTACTAATTATTACAATTTATTACTAATTATTACAATTTATTACTAATTATTAGAATTTATTACTAATTATTATAATTCATTATTAATTATTAAAATCTATTACTAATTATTACTAATTATTATAATTTATTACTAATTATTACAATTTATTACTAATCATTTCAATTTATTGTCAATATAACAATTTATTACTAATTATTACAATTTATTACTAATTATTAAAATTTATTACAAACTATTACATCTTATTAATAATTATTTCAATTTATTACTAATTATTTCAATTTATTACGAATTATTATAATTTATTACAAATTATTTGAATTTATTACAAATTTATTAGAATTTATTTCAAATTATTAGAATTTATTACTAATTATGAAAATTTATTACTAATTATTAGAATGCATTACTAATTATTCAAATTTATTACTAATTATTAAAATTTATTACTAATTATTATAATTAATTTATTACTAAATATTAGAATTTATTACTAATTATTTGAATTTATTACTGTTTATTTGAATTTATTACTAATTGTTGTAATTTATTCTTAATTGCTACAATTTATGACTAATTGCTATAATTTATTACTATTTTTTAAAATTTAGTACTAATTATTACAATTTATTAATAATTTTTAAAATTCATTACTAATTATTAAGATTTATTACTAATTATTACTAATTGTTGCAATTTAGTACTAATATGTTGCAATCTGTTACCAAATATTACAATTTATTAATAATTATAAAAATTTATTACTAATTATGGAAATTTATTACTAACTATTGCAATTTATTACTAAAGATTCCAATTTATTACTAAATATTACAATTTATTACAATTTATTACAAATTATTACAATTTATGACTAATTATTTTAATTTATTACAATTTATTACAATTTAATACTAATTATTACAATTTAATACTAATTATTACAATTTAATACTAATATTTATAATTTTATACAAATTATTATAATTTAATACTTATTATTCTAATTTAATACTAATTATTCTCAATTAATATAATAACAAATAATTCATTCTAATTCATACAAATTACAGGTAATTATTTGTGAAAAATATATACATAAACAATGATAAATTAAACTATCTAGTTCTAATTTAATTTAACTACAACTAATTAACAATAATTATGACTAAAATAAAATAAAATGAATTAAGTAAAAAAAATAAAAGTCATAGATAAATACCTTAAAACTAAAGCTTTCGAATGATATAAGTTGTGAATAATTCCCAGAATTAAAATTTTAAACTATGAAAAAGTTTGAGAGAAAATTTTCCATTAGGGAGAGAGATTATTAGAGAATGGAGAGGAATGATGAAAAAACAAATTGGGTATATATAGGTTAGATGAGTTGTGATGGAAATATTTGCAATGGGACTGCCGTCACAAATAGTACCATTTACGACGGGACCCGTTGCAAATACCCACCGGTTAAAAATTCATTTGCAACGATGCCCACCACAAAAGCTCACTTGCCGACACATTATTTGCAACCAGAACTGTCACCCTGTTGCAAAAACCTTATTATTTGTGATGGGTGGATTTTCACATCGCAAAAAACCTTTCTGACGGACTATTTGTGAAGTGACATTGACCCGTTGTAAATGCCCACTTTTCCCATAGTGTCATGTGGTTAGATATTCAGTTTCATGTGAGTTTTATTTTTCATTGTACTTTAATTAATATTTTTTTATTTTTCCTATATATATCTTTAATAGTGATATCTTGTTTAAATCTTCTCACAATATGAAATTAACTATCGCGGAATCTCCCCTATTATTTGAATTTGTTACAAGTGTTATGTTTGTTGCAAGTCATGGGTGTTTGTTCAAGATTAATTATATTTCATTCAAAATTATTATGATAGTTCTTGAAAACCAATGAAAACACCCTAAAGTTTATAAGAAACTTGGGAAATATTGAGTGTATTTTTATAACGATTTTATACGCTGGAGTAAATGTATAACATGATATATCGTGAAAAAAAATTAAAAATGCAGGGGTCTTTTCAAAAAAAACCTTTCATATTTTTAAATCTATTTTAGATTATTTATGGTGATTGTAGAAACATGTATTTGAACTAAATTGTGCCTTGTTTACATGATTTCAAACTACTAAAGTTACAAAATATGTTTATTCTAAATTTTATTGATTTTTTTATTCCACTTTTTATTTCAATATTATGGACAATGTTGGGTTTTTAAGTGTGAGAGAGTGTGAAGTCATGAAGCCGGTCCCCCCATAATTGACCCAACCGAGTGGCCACATGGCCTCAACCGTGCCACCCTGTATGTCAGAGCTTACCGACTAGCAGCAAATGTCTACAGTGATGGGATTGGGAGACTATACCCTGTTTATCAGACTGGAGCATAACAGTGAATAATATTTAAATAAATCAGCAAAAGAGATATAATAGAAGTAAGAGAATAAATTCATCTGACAACAAAAACTGATGTAAATAATAACCAGTATCATATAAAAAAGGTGATGTCATGATGCTATATAAAAATTGGGAAAAAAGGAATAGGGAATCAAACATACAACAAAACATGCTATACAAAATTATACAAAAAGTCCAAAAACTAAACTCCAATTTTATTCTGAGCACTAGCTCGATCCTCTTCTCCTTTAGTACATCCTAGTATTTAAAATCAAGCATCCATAGGTGGGTTCTTCCGATTCTCCTTTCATGTATCTATAATGTATGTGTGGGTACATGTCAATGGCTCGAATAAGTTTTGAGTAAAAAGTAGTGGGCCACTACAAATGGTGTCTAGCACTACCCAATCTATGAATATATAAAGGACCAGTGTGTATGTAATGATAATAAAAGTAGTAAACCAATAAATAGCACCCATGTCTGCCCAGGTTCCTCAAGAGATATTCAACCAGTACTACCTGCTTTGGCCTAAGCTGAAATGTATCTAGATATTTATTTTTATATAATTAATGATCAAGATTCGAGGCAAATTACCAAGGCATCCCTATGTAGTGATGTTTATATAGGGGATCAATAAATCCATGTCACGACTGACTTAGCAGTCAGAGGTAAACAAAGGTATTCATGCATCTAAGTCATTGAATGAATCCAAGTGTGTTCTTTGACTTGGTAGATGATTCAGTGAATCTGTTGGTGGCCTAATGCCATATAATTCACTTTATGTATGGAATCCATGTATCGTTCAAGGTATTATATAATTTCATTTTCGTAATGAACCCATCCAAGGAATTCTATATAGGAACCTAGGTATCTCCCATGGAATAATATAATCTCATATGCCCTACGAGTCTATACAAGGTTTTCCACGTAAGGAATCTAGGTACCATACATGACATAATATTATCTCATCATCCATGTGAGCCCATCCTAGGTATTCCATGTAATGAATCTAGGTATCTCCCATGGAATAATATAATGTCATCTTCCTTATGAGATCATCTAAGGTTTACCATATATGGAATCTCGGTATCTCCCATGACATATCATGATCTCATTTATAGCTGCTTCAATTCAATAAGTCTGATGAGACTATCTAAAGAATTCTAAATCAGAACCCAAGTATTGACCACAACATAATATATGTGGTTAAAAGGCCATGTTAGTACCATCCCATTCATCAATTTATTTAATTAAAATTGACCATTTCATTTATAGCATAAAATAAAAAACCCACTTCAAGTGGTGTATTTACATATAGAAGGAAATATTTCCAAGGCATATAAGTCACACACACCCGAAGGGATTGTTTGAGTCAAGGTAGACAACCACTAAGGATGCAATTTGGGGTACAATATCTAACTAATTCTTGGGAAATTTTTTATTAGCTTCACATTTATGAGGCGATAAATGGAAGGTCCAGTGCATGGAACAATAATGCAAAATGTAGACATTAATAATTTAAGGAAAATATACAATACCACCTACCTTATCTTGATATGTGGCTCCTCTTCCGATATCAGCATCAAATTTGATCTCTAATAGGAGAAAACAAAACCTAGAAAAAAAACCATGAAAATAGGTCATATTAGCATTCATGGAAATAGAAACCAAGATAACGAGATAAACCTATAAAATAAGCAAGAGGATTCGTATCCTAACTAAGGGGTGATCCAACGATAAAAATGACACTTGAATTGAATGTTGGATTGAGGAGTTAGCAAAAATCCTAGGAAGATGTATTGGAGGAGAGCTATCCAATGATGAGGTTTCTATGTGTGAGTGGGAGAATAAAGGGTGGATTAAGGGTAAAAATAAGGAGGGGAAAACTATAATTTAACAATTTTTAAAAGGGTCCTTGTTTGGACGCATAGTTTTTCAAACCGTACGTAAAACGTGCGTACCTATTATCCAAGTGCACCCCCCCCCCTTACAAAGTTTAGGCGTATGGTTAGACAAACTGTTTGTAAACCATGATATCTCATCTATAGTGTTCTATAGGTCTTATATAGACATGATACTGATATTTCATGGTTTCCCTAACCATAATCCTCTATTTTCTATGCCACATGGGTGGCCCATATGGTTAAAAAAATAATGTACCAACCGTACGGCTTAGTTGATTTTACCAAAAACTAGAACCTGGGGACTCGAACCAAGAGTTAATTCTCCAAAAACCTACATGAACTCGTTATAAACATAGATTATAGAAGAAAAAGAGTTTTAAACTAGAGTAAAATTGATGTGTGACTCATAGATTTGTCAGGATCTTACAGCCTCCCCTCCTTAAAAGAACTCCTCTTGAAGTCACCCTTCTGTGAGTGGTTGAAAATCATATTAGAATAATTATGGACACTAATCCCATAAGTTGGAATCTCAATCCTAGGTCACATCCTAAACATTTTTTTGATTCCATAACACCAAAACTAAAGGAAATGACATACCACATAGATTTTTCATGTTGTGATCAACTATACGAACTGGATACTCCTCAAAATAAGCAGCAGCCTCCATGTCATCCTCCTTAGGATCTAAAGAATTAGATGGGTTATAATGATAATGGTGAAGCTAAGAAACATTTATGAAGTCATGAATAGTATGGTACCTATGAGGAAGAACTACCTGATAGGCTATCATCCTGAATCTCTCCATTATCTCAAAAAGTCAAACGAGCCAAGCCTTCAGCTTCCCATGCCTCTAAATCCATTTGTGATCCAATCTTGGTGAAACATGAAAGAAAACCCAATCTATAGCAACAAAATCTAGTGTTCGATGGAGAAGATATGCATAATTCGTTTTCCATGACTGATCTATATACATATGTTTTCTGATCGACTATAGCTGCTTCAATGTCTCCTGAATGATATGTGGTCTCAATAGTACCCCCTCCAACATCTAACCAATATAGAGATGAATAGAATTACCTATCATATAGGGCATCATTATGAGAAATTTTTATAATTTGTTGGAACATATTATTATAATAGAACTCAACTAGAGGTAATTGTATCTCCCAAGAACCTACAAAATCAAGGATACATGATCTAAGTTGGTCCTCCAACACCTGTATGGTTAACTCAAACTGATAATTAGTATGAGGGTAGTCCAATATACTCAGAATTACCTATAAACCAAAATAACTTTTAAATCCTTGATAAAATTGAGACATAAAATGAGCATCTATGTCTAACATGATGGAATGAGAGACCCCGTGAAGGCGTTTGATCTCTCATACATAAATCCTTTTGAGTTTATCTACTGAGAAGGTCTCCTAGATTACCAAGAAATGAGAGAATGTCGAACCATTCACAGTCACCAATATGATATCACTACCCCAAGGTGATTTCAGATGTATCATCAAAAAAACCATCACGACATCATCCCATTTCCACTCTAGAAAATGAAACAACTGTAAAATCCATATAGGACACAGGTTTAATTCTTTCACCCTCACATAGGTGTAACACCTTGTAAAAAATCCTACAATCAACTTTTTTGTACCTAGCCACCAATACTAGTGATGTAAGTATGATACATCTTCTTATTTATAGGTTGTACTTACCACATAGAAGAATGATATTCTCACATAAACTCTTCTTAAATTTCTTTAGTTACCCATACATTCCCATAGATATATTGGATCTTATCCTTATCAACAACTCAAATAGGTGGGGGTCATTACCATATACACTTTCTCTCAGGAACAAGCTATCGAGATATGAAAACTCCCTTATCTTTACTTGATCCGAAATTAAAGAAGTTACTGATATAACTATGAGTATATGATTCTTAGGATTCTTTTAAAGCTCAAGTTTTATGTCATAAATAAGAGTTTTCAATTACCATTCACCACTAGAATCTTGAACTACTTGTGTCTGATTCTTCTAGCTTAGAGAATCAGCCATTACATTGCATTTTCCTAGCATATAAGCAAGCTCAAAGTCAAAGAACTGAATGTATTCAACCCATTTTAGATTTATAAGGTATAATTCACATTGATAGAATATGTATTGGAGGCTCGTATGGTCAATGTACAAAAAAACTACATTCTCCTAATATGTAACGTATCCATTAATAAAAATCATTAACAATAGCTGCTAAATCGAGATCATGGATTGGGTGATTGCGCTTTTGAGGTCTGAACTGTTGAGACCCATATTCCACTACCCAATCCTCTTGCATCAAAATTTCTCCTATCCTAATTCCTAATTCATCATAATAGAATATATATCCTATTACTGACTTAGATAAAATTATTATTGGTGCTAAAGTCATCGATCCAATCAATTATTGAAATGAATTCTCAAATTCTTCATAACAAATAAACTTACCAACCTTATTTTCAAATCCCATAAGAGGTGGTAAAAGGCACAAAAAAAACTAAATGAAATTCCAGTAGTAACAAGGTACCCCCAATAAACTCTATATATTAAAGATGTTCATGGGATTCTCCAAGGAAACAATGTCTCTTTCCATCATTGGATATAAAGATACCATTGATTCTGAGGTAATGTGATCTGAGAAGTTTATTTTATCAATCCAGAAGTGTAATTTTTTGAGATTATCATATAGACCATGCACTCGTAGTTTATTCGATATGATTTCATGGTGTTTGGAATGATCACATCATGTTTTAGAATATAGTAAGATATCATCCTAAAAAACTACTATAAAAGAATTTAGATATGGGTGGAAAACCAAATTCATCAAGTCTATAAAGGTTTCCTCTATGTTTGTGATACCGAACGGCATTTCCAAGTACTTATAAATTCCAAATCTACTTCATAATGATTTATTGGGTATATTCTAAGGCCAAAATCATAATTGATGATAACATGAACTCAAATCAATCTTTGAGAAAACTAGATTTCCTCAATGTTGATCAAACAGATCATATATATGAGGTATTAGATATCGATACATAAAAGTAAGTTGATTCAAATGCAGCTAATACACACACAGTCTAGGGGTCACATCCACCTACTTAGAAAAATGGATAGGTTAACCCCAAGGAGAGGTATTGGGCCATTTAAACCCTTTGGAATCTAGGTCCTCTAACAGTATCTTGAATTCTTCAGGCTCAGTAAGAGTCGTCCTATATGGAGCAATAGATACCGTTATTGCTCCTAGAATAACATCAATGGTGAACTATTCCTCTATCTCAAGAGGTAGTATAGAAAAATATTCATGAAATAAATCATATAATTGGTCCCCCACTAGAAGAAAAATAGTTTTTCATACTTCTGGATCATTATAAAAAATACTAGCACAGTGGGATGGCACCTTTCCCAACCCATGATACTCAATACCACATTAACTTTTTTGGACATCACATTACCATTTATGAATATATTTTCAACTATTGAGTGATAAAAACAACATCCTAGAGTGATAAAAATAATCATAGGATTGATAGGGAATTACCCAGTCCATAATGAGAATTATTTCAAAGCTTATCATCTTGAGGACGAAATGGTTCTAGAAGAAATGATAACCACCTATCTCAAGGGTACTCTCCCTGTATTGGTGAATTCTCTTTAATTTTATTTCTAATGGCATGTCAAGATGCATCACCCGATATAAATACTAATGTTAAGGCATCGTACTTCATATTAAATCCATACATATATAATTGTGTAATACACCAATTTCAAATAAAGAAAACACTAAATTCGAAGCTACTAAAATCCTACCTCGATCTATATATGCACAGACACTCTACTCCTTAGGTGTAGTATTTACTTTATATATATAGAATGATCTATGGCCCTGAGTTATAACGTGAGTACCCTAAGTAGGTCCACTCTGCTAGAATTTCATCTTAGAAGTATGGATTCCTTGATCTATTCATCCTCTTCAACCTAAAATAACAATAATACACAAGATACCTACCTTATGTGGAGCTAATGATCCTACTCTAGATCCTAGAGCCAATTCAGACTTTCTCCTACTGACCAATGAAGGAAAGGTCCTACCAAATGATTGAATATGACCCATCTTATTGTCGGATTGACACTCAACTGGGTCTCTACTATACTAGGTATATGTGGTTCACAACCAACCTCATTGATTACATACCATAATGATACCTTGGCGTAAACTCTAACTAATTCTTCTCTCATGAAAAAGATTAAAGTGATGCTTTCTACCACTAGATCAAATGAAACCCTATTTACGTAGCGAACCACCTTGCCCGACACCCTCAGATTCACTCAGCTTACACTCATATATGAGGGCCTAGTTCACTGTTTCCAAAATGTTAGTCAAATGAAAAACGTTCACCTTAAATTGGATGGTCAACTTATGCCCATCCTCAAAATTCCTCGCTCTATTTAATTCATCACTTATAATGGTAGGAAAAAAATGTAGGAGCTCTGTGAAATGAAATGATTAGTCCATAACATACATAGTACCCTACTCTGTATGCATATATTCTCGTGATCATTAGGCTCTCAACTTCTCTAGGTATAAGTAATCAGAGAAACTAGTTTGGAAGTCCCTCTAGAGCAAGCCCCAATCCTGATATTCTTAATTTAGAACATCCTAATGACAACTAGTGTAAGGACCCAGCCTTAAACATTATATAATCTTGATTTTTGATTATGAATTTAATTTCTTTCACATTTAGAATCTTTTTAGGTTTATATTTTGAGAGAATTAGGCCACAACTATTACATTACATCTCAAATATTACAAAGTAAATACTTCTACTCTATCCATTTTTTCACAACAATAAAACTCCTAAAAATAATTATCTTCTTGATAAAAATATTATTGAATTCTTCCTTTCTCTTCCCCTTCCTTATACCTTATGAGAAAAATTTCCAAAAGTTGGGATAAGCATAAAAATCTCAGAAAGGGTTATAAAATAAGGAAAGAAAACATTTTTCATTGAATACATACAAATCAATGAAATCATACTTTTTACTCATAAAACATAAGCTCTTTGACATACCACATAAAATTATAAGATATGTGAATAACTCATATAAATCATAAATAAAAATGGTAACTTTGGGTATCCATAACGTACTTACATTGTAGCTTTCACAGACACATAGGTAGTAACTTTCCTGGTTATGTTCAGAATACCCATCACAGAATATTCCCTAAATCTCTTAGGGGAAACCTTAGATTTTACATTTTTCATGTTACCGAATTAATTGGAGAGCTATAACGGGCTCACCTTCCCACTTTTATTCATGGAACCACCCATATACATAATTAATTATCAAGAACCATAACCTAATCATAACACATTGACAAGTATAAAATAAAAATAACATTTCCACATTGAAATAATAAGACATAATTTTGTAACAACCCGACCCCATTTACCCAGAGTCGGTGCATTATTACATAACATTGGCATGATCACGAGAAAGATCAAATCTCGAAAGACCGATTGGTTTAGTAGCCTTGGAAACACTAGATATTTTCATAATGTTTTACATTAAATCAATAAGTGAAAAGCTACAACAATATATTATCTCCATATTCCACACTCATATTCCCACATACTATCCCTGCAGGTCATTCATAAATTACTTCTTCACATCCTGTGAAAAATAAAACATATAAAAGGGGTGAGCTCAAATGCCCAGTAAGGATAACAATAAACCAGAAACTTTCATAAATAAGAATAAAAATTTAAGGCAGTGTATAACTAAAACAAAAGCCTTTTAAACTTGAACTTCAACATAGTATGGAAAAAGTAAAATGAAATAATGCCATTTACTTATTCACATGGATATTCTACTAATCGAATAATCACACGCATTATCAATAAACACTTTTATAATGATGGAATGCATAATGCCAGACTACCATAACCACATAGTCGAGGCCTCATGCCAAGACTACAAATCAGATTTTGCCAAGGCCTTGTGTCAAGACACTAGTTTGTCTCATGAGACCTACCGATGCATCTTGGAGCTATAGCGGGCTCCACCCTTCACATATTAATTCCAATGCATTCCCATATGAAAAGGATGAATCATAACATAAACATTCATATTAAAATTATCATAGGATGTGTCAATATTTTCACCATAAACCATGAATGGTATAAAAATATCACATCCACAGTCAAACATATCACAAAACCTTCAATACAATATAGAAGTCTTGTACCATAATAAATCAACTTAAAATAAGCTTAAAATCTATCAAAGGATGTTGACATAGATGAAATCAAAACTATTTGAGAGAAATATCTCTTTTCTCGAAATCATTGAAAAGTCACACATTTATAATGGAAGTAATTTAAAAGAGATTTTTGAATCAAAGTGTCCCATACCAATTTGAAACTTTTGAAAAGAAATATAATTTCAAAACCATCATGTCCATATAAATAAATCCTTTAAATAGTTTTGAAAACATGGACATTAATTAAAAATATTTACAAAGATAAATCTTTAAGACATTTAAAATTATGATCTTGATAATGAGTACCTTTAAAAAATTCTTAAAATATTCATTTTGAAATCATTTAAAAGTCACATAATTATAAAATAAAACATTTACATTTAAAATATTTTTATAAGCTTTTAAGGGAAGCTTTGACGATTTTATAACAGTGGTAAATATCCGCACCCGCCATATAAGTTAAAAAACAATCTTACCTTAAATTTGTCGAAATGTAAAAAGTGCCTTGTTTGGAAAACGACAGAAATATTCCTTTAAAAACACATAAGTGTATAAAATACTTTAACCCATATTATTTTTAAATAGTAAAAATGTTTTGAAATACATTTTGAAGAAACATGGATGTGGATGATAAAAAAATCCCAGTAGATTATTACGTATAAACAACCTCGGATAATGAAGAGATTGCGAAATAATCCCTTACCTTGTACTTTTCCTTGGTTGAGGGTAGGTTAACCTCCTGTATAATGGTGAAATAATTGTTATTAAATTATTCAAGAATAATATATATTAATATGATATCATATATGATCTTTTAACATTACTTTGTTAATAATATCTTAGTATTATCGTCGTTTCGGGTGTTAACTTACTCGTTTTATTTTATATGTTTTGTTACGTAAGCCATGTTTGTCATGGATAGGTTGTATCTAATTCATATCTAGGATGATATCAAGTCCTTAAAAATTATTTTTAAATCATCAAATGATAATTATACTCGAATGGATACGATGGAGAATGAATCTCATCGCGTTCGTGGAGACGGTAGTCTGTACGTACGCACGAGCAACAATATCATTCTTTTGATATTAAAATAATATATAAATGGATGGTATATCATATATAAATAATAATTATCATGTTAAATTTATTATTTACATGAATTACACATCATTATTATACCCATCCAAATAATAATTTATTGAATAACAATTACACCACGACGTGGAGATGGTAAGCCGTACATACGCATGTATGGTGACATGTTATTCAAAGAGTGGATAGAATATTGAATATGGTTGTACAATATTTATAATAACATCAGAGTATATATAAGATACTAGAGTTATTATTTTATAATAATAATAACAAAGAAAGAAGAAGTGGATGAAGAAAGGAACTTGAAAAGGGGTGGTGAAAACATTACCTCTTCTTCGGGTTCTTCCTTTTTATTTGATCAAAAGGGCTTATTAGGTTGGATTTCTGATAAAAATAAAGCCTCTAGGTTGTAGTGAGGGAAGTTGAGAGAGTATTTGGTCCGGGTTTGGCCGAGCTAAAGGGCTTTGAATATGTGAATAAATGAGAAGGAGGAGTGCCCTTTTATAAGAGGGGTGAGGGGCACCTTTGGAAAATCTAGAAATATTAATTTATAATAAATTCATATTCGGTTTATAATGGCACAAAAGTTTATTATTCAAAGTTTAAGGTGTGGATAGGTCGCAAAAAATTCAACCAATAGAATTTAGACAGGTTTGGGTCACTATATTAACCTTATCTTTTAGTTTTAACTCTTAGTTAATTAGTTTGACATTTACCATGTCACTTTGTATTTTTATATTATATAGTTAATAAACATACTATATAAAACCAAGAGACCCCCAAGTGGTCCATTAATGATACACCAGTCATGATATAAGTCTCTTGGACGAACCGTATATTTTTAAGAATTTAATATCAATTAATAATATAATATTTGTTTTAAAAACTCTTTTATATCAATTTTGACACTATTCAATAGTTGATTTTTGTGAAACTTATAAAATAATTATTACATTAAACAAGGTCAATTAAATCAATTATAATATGTCATATTATCCTATAAAATTAGTTTAATTCATTGAAAGTCTCAAATTATATTTATTTGGGTATTTATAATATCAATTATTTTAATTTTTCACTATTATGGTAATTATTGTATCATCATTGTGTCATAAATAAATTGACTTAGTTAATTTCTAAAAATTATAAATAAAATAGAATTATGTAGTAAATCTTTTTAAATTTCTAGTTAATATTTATAGTCTAAAATACAACATATATAACCTTATGTAAAAATTGTTTTTCTAAAAGATCTATGTTTATGTCATTTTTGTACTTATTTTAACTTAATTAAAATAAAGTGTCCCTATCACGTACAAGTGGCTCCATGGGGTAAAAAAATCGACCCAAAGATTCCCATGGTAAGACATGTATCCACCAATAAGGTTAGGACACGTTTAGGGTAATTTATTATTATTATAATATTATTTTTTAACCCTTATTTACTGGATTTACCCTTAACCACGGTAAATAAAATATTTACCGCAGTAATTATTCAAAATGTCTAAAAATAAAAGTTACCTATTTACACAATATGAACATCCTGATTCCAAATATGGAATCCATTTTTCCAAATTCAAAACACAGAAGTGGCAGAAATTAATTTAAAATTAATTTCCGTTGTTAAAACAAAAACGTGTTTTTAAGAGATAATAACTATCAAAAGATTGGCACTTGTTTATGTCTGGTTTAATTGTGAGATTATGTCCAATTACAAACATTGAATTAAATGATAAAAATATATTCTAAATATACTTTAAAACCACTCAAATTCATAATTTATCGATATTAAATATTTTGATTAAAAAAGTTGTTTTTTATTAAAATTTAGTAATTTTCACTATTCATCAAAATATGAAAGTTATCTGAAAAGTACCAAAATATCACCCTGGGATAATTTAGATATTATGAATCCAAAAATTAAGTCCATTTTGAGAGATATAATTTATAAAATTTCAAAAATTAGTTATTACTATTCATAACGGATAGTTTGATTGGTTGTGGTGTGTGTTAGAACTCAAAGTTGCATACAACGCACGCTACTGTATTATTCAAAGAGAAGCGTGCCATGGAAGCTTGGGGTGTTTTATTGTAGATTTTTTTATGTCCCCATTCTAAATAAATTTATTTAGTCAAATCAAATATATAAAAGTTTAAAATATTGGATTTAAAAAGGGTACACTATTAAAGTTGGTAAAAGTGCAATACTGAAAATGAATTTGTTCTTACATTATGTCTAAGAAACTCATAATATGGATTATAAAATTATAGGGATTATGTAAAGTTTAAAATTTATTGAATACTATTCATAACCTCTTTTGAACAGCTTTTTTGGTAAGTCACGGTGCGCTTGAACTCGGTGTTCCGTGTAGTGCAAGTTATTGAATTATTTTGAAGAAATAACACACTATGCAATCTTGGGGTGTTACATTCTCACCCCCCTTCAATAAATTGCGTCCTCAAAATATGAAATTGTTCTTCAAAAATAAAAGGTTGAAAATAGAAAATATCTTTGTGGGAAAACCCACATCGGAAATTGGGTTACTAAAATTTAGTCTTAATATGAGGAAAACAGAAATGAAAGGGTCACCACCAAATTATGATCTCGATTTGGAGAACATTGGTGGAAATTATAGACATATAATTGGAGGAAAAACATAAATATTTATTGGTAGTGATTAAGGTCATCAATCACAAACAATTGTAAAATTGAGGTCCCTAAATTCATCAATCTATGATGATTTGAAATACCATTGGTTCAACAAAACATAGGGTATTAGGATAAAAAAAATTTGGTTTTAGGATTCCTTAAATAAAGTATAAGAATTAATTTCTTCATAGAATAAGAGAAGAAAAAAATATATATTCTTTACAAGTAGAGTTCCATCCTTTAACTAATTTCTACCACAAACTCATCTTTCACTCTAAAAGATAATAGAACTTAAAAATAATATTCTATTTATCCAATTCGTATAGGGTTAAAAAATGATTTATAAATCATCTAGAAGAACCATTAAAAAACGACATTATTCAAACCAGGACATCACGTGGGTCAGTGGTAGGTGATACACCCTTGTCGCCCTTCGTATGTGGGTTCAAATCTCGCGTCCTTGCCGGACGCGACGGGTTGCCACCCGACCTCTGGGTTCTCCTTTTTTGGCAATCCAAAATAATCCAAACTAGAACTATCCAAAATACTTCAGTCCAAAATTTATAAGGAAGGTAAACACAATGAAGATCCTTTTTTTTCGCATAATAACATGTGATCACCTTCATCGTGCATTCTTTTAAAACACTGCAACATACTGAATTACCATAAAACCTTATTGATTACATTCATGATCCCTTATTCCTTAAAGAATAATAGATATACTCCTTCAATACAAAAATGTTTTAAACCCCAAAAATGATGGAATATACAAATCATTAATCTGTTTCAAGGTAGTCAATAATATCCAATATAATTTATCCAAGTAAATCATGTATTATTCCAAAATCACTACCTCGGTATCAGAACTATATTATGGTTTATCATTTTCTCAACCAAATATTTTCCAAAAATTTATCCTGATATTGAGTCACTTTTCTTTATTCCACACAATCTCAAGTCCTTAATGAAGTAGTACTGCATTACAATCCTTATATACTCCATAATTATTATAACAAGTACATTGTTGATACAACACTCAAATGACATAATCAACATAAGAACTCTAATCATTCATTTTCATCTGTGGTAGTATCATAACTTGATTATTATCCAACAGAATCATTTGCGACATAGTCTGATGACTGAGACATAGGTTCGCGTAGTGTCCAAACTCCTTGCAAATGAAGCATTGTACATTTGAAACCATTTTCTTACCCTTGCAGTCACGTACTTTGTTCCCTTTTCATCCACACTTATAACAAACTCCCATTCCTTTCAGGAAAGATCCAGGGTGTTTCTTCCCACAGTTATCACATATGGGAAAATTCTTCTTTTCCCTCTTCCCTTTACCCATGTTTCTCTCTTCCATCCTTTTCTTCTCTTGATTCCCATCAAATCCATAGGACTCAGTAAACTCTTTACTTATCTTATCAACACATGATATTATTTCTTCATATGATGATAATACATGCGAGACTATTTCTCTTATAAATTATGGCTTAAGACCATGAATGATATGATCCTTCTTTCTCTTTGGATCATGTGCAATGCTGAAGTTCTCATTCCTTCTACTGGGCGCCATTTCTAAATAATGGAATACACTAGATTAGTTTATGAATAATTATACCTAATCCCAAACTTGTAAAACACATAACATAAATTAAATAGTTTATGGATATAATCCATAATCATAAAAATGTTTTCTTTGAGGATGTATATACTCATAAACCCTTCATAATGATTTGTAATGAAAATGAGAGTTATCTTAAGAATATCCCCCAGGAGTGTTGTAACCAAGAGTGCAGCAAGGCCCGTTGTCGCGCACCAGTTCCCGTTCGAGTCTAGCTCAAAGAGGTGTTTTTGGGTTTTACCCCTAGGTACATCTGTGCTAGAGCCGGCTCTACCTGCTCATATCCAGACTTGGATGTATTGCTTGGAAAACTCAAAAAATCTCTGCAATACCAAAATTCTAGGAAGTTCTTCTATACTAATCCTCAAAGTTCATCTTAGGTCTACATGCTCTAATAAGAGTTTATCTAAATCTAACTTCCAAGGTTTGTACTAAACTTCCTTTGATACCAATTGTAACACCCCGACATCAGTTACCCAGAGTCGGTGCATTATTACATAACATTGGCATGATCCTGAGAAAGATCAAATCTCGAAAGACCGATTGGCTTAGTAGCCTTGGAAATACTAGATATATTCATAAATTTTTACATTACATCAATAATTGAAAAGCTAAAACAATATATTGTCTCCATATTCCACACTCATATCCCCACATACTATCCCTGCAGGTCATTCATAAATTAATTCTTCACATCCTGTGAAAAATAAAACATAGAAAAGGGGTGAGCTCAAATGCCCAGTAAGGATAACAATAAAGCGGAAACTTTCATAAATAAGAATAAAAATTTAAGACAATGTATAACTAAAACAAAAACCTTTTAAACTTGAACTTAAACATAGTATGGAAAAAGTAAAATGAAATAATTCCATTTACTTATTCACATGGATATTCTACTAATCGAATAATCACATGCATTATCAATAACCACTTTTATAATGATGGAATTTATAATGCCAGACTATCATAACCACATAGCCAAGGCCTCGTGCCAAGACTACAAATAAGATTTTGCCAAGGCCTTGTACCAAGACACTAGTTTGTCTCATGAGACCTACCGATGCATCGAGGAGCTATAGTGGGCTCCACCAGTCACATATTAAGTCCAATGCATTCCCATATGAAAAGGTTGAATCATAACATAAACAATCGTATTAAAACTATCATACGAAATGTCAATATTTTCAACATAACCCATGAATGGTATAAAAATATCACATTCACAGTCAAACATATCACAAAACCTTCAATACAATATAGAAGTTTTGTATCATAATAAATCAACTTCAAATAATCTTAAAATACAACAAAGGATATTGACATAGATGAAATCAAAACTATTTGAGAAAAATATCTCTTTTCTCGAAATCATTGAAAAGTCACAAATTTATAAAGGAAGTAATTTAAAAGAGATTTTTGAATCAAAGTGTCCCATACCACTTTGAAACTTTTGAAAAGAAATATAATTTCAAAACCTTCATGTCCATATAAATAAATCCTTAAAATAATTTTGTAAACGTGGACATTAATTAAAAATATTTAGAAAGATAAATCTTTAAAACATTTAAAATTATGATCTTGATAAAGAGTACCTTTCAAAAATTCTTAAAATATTCATTTTGAAATTATTCAAAAGTCACATAATTATAAAATAAAACATTTACTTTGAAAATATTCTTATAAGCTTGTAAGGTAAGCTTTGACGATTTTATAACGGCTGTAAATAGTCGTACCCGCCATATAAGTTAAAAAAAACATTCTTACCTTAAATTTGTTGAAAGGTAAAAACTGACTTGTTTGGAAAACGACAGAAAGATTCCTTTAAAAACACATAAGGGTATAAATGAATTTAACCCATATTCTTTGTAAATAGTAAAAATGTTTTGAAATACATTTTGAAGAATCATGGATGTGGATGATAAAGAAATCCTAGTAGATTATTAGGTATAAACAACCTCGGATAATGATGAGATTGAAAAATAAACCCTTACCTTGTACTTTTCCTTGGTTGAGGGTAGGTTAACCTACTGTATAATGGTGAAATAATTGTTATTAAATTATACAAGAATCATATATATTAATATGATATCATATATGATCTTTTAACATTGCTTTGTTAATAATAACTTAGTATTATCGTCGTTTTGGGTGTTAACTTACTCGTTTTCTTTTATATGTTTTGTTACGTAAGCCATGTTTTTCATGGATAGGTTGTAGCTTATTCATATATAGAATGATATCAAGTCCTTAAACATTATTTTTAAATCATAAAATGATAATTATACTTGAATTGATACGATGGAGAATGAATCTCATCGCGTTCGTGGAGATGGTAGTCCGTACGTACGCACGAGCGACAATATCATTATTTTGATATTAAAATAATATATAAATGGTTGGTATATCATATATAAAGAATCATTATCATGTTACAATTATTATTTACATGAATTATACATCATTATTATACCCATCCAAATAATAATTTATTGGATAACAATTACACCATGACGTGGAGACGGTAAGCCGTACGTACGCACGTATGGTGACATGTTATTCAAAGGGTGGATAGAATACTGAATATGGTTGTAAAATATTTATAATAACATCACAGTATATATAAGATACTGGATTTATTATTTTATAATGGTAATAATAAAGAAAGAAGAATTGGAAGAAAAAAGGAACTTGAAAAGGGGTGGTGAAAACATTACCTCTTCTTCGGGTTCTTCCTTTTGATTTGATCAAAAGGGCTCCTTAGGTTGTATTTATGATCAAACTAAGGCCACTAGGTTGTATTGAGGTAATTTGAGAGAGTATTTGGGCATGGTTTGGCCGAACCAAAAGGATTTTAAGGTGTGAAGAAATGAGAAGGAGGAGTGCCCTTTTATAAGAGGGGTGAGGGGCACCTTTGGAAAAGCTAGAAATATTAATTTATAATAAATACAAATTCGGTTTCTAATGGCTCCAAAGTTGATTATTCAAAGGTTAAGGTGGGTATAGGTCTAAAACCATTCAACAAATATAATTTAGATAGGTTTTGTCACTATATTAACCTTATCTTTTAGTTTTAACTCTTAGTTAATTAGTTTGACATTTACCATGTCACTTTGTATTTTTATATTATATAGTTAATAAACATACTATATAAATCCAAGAGACACCCAAGTGGTCCATTAATGATACACCTATCATGGTTTAAGTCTCTTTACAGAACCATAGATTTTTAGGAATTTAATATCAATTAATAATATAATATTTGTTTTAAAAACTCTTTTATGTCAATTTTGACACTATTCAATAGTTGATTTTTGTGATACTTATAACATAATTATTAGTTTGAAAAAGGTCAATTAAATCAATACTAATATTTCTTATTAACCTAGAAAATTAGTTTAATTCATTAAAAGTCTTAAATTATATTTATTTGGGTATTTATAATATCAATTATTTTAATTTTTCACTATTACGGTAATTACTGCATCATCATTGGGTCATAAATAACATAACATAGTTAATGTCTAAAAATTATAAATAAAATATCATTATGTATTAATTTTTTTTATATTTATAATGAATATTTATAGTCAAAAATCCAACGTATATAACCCTATGTAAAAATTATTTTTCTAAAAGATCTATGCTTATGTCATTTTTGTACTTATTTTAACTTAATTAAAATAAAGTGTCCCTATCACCTAAAAGTGGCCCCATGGGGTCCCAAAATCTACCCAAAGATTCTCATGGTCGGAAATGTATCCACCAATAAGGTTAGTACACGTTTTAGGGTAATTTAGTATTATTATAATATTAGTTTTTAACCCTTATTTACCGAATTTACCCTTAACCATGGTAAATAAAATAGTTACCGCAGTAATTATTC
The DNA here is from genome assembly GCA_963277665.1 of Viscum album. NCBI lineage: Eukaryota > Viridiplantae > Streptophyta > Magnoliopsida > Santalales > Viscaceae > Viscum > Viscum album. The sequence goes on along the minus strand of OY728165.1, from coordinate 1,887,153,137 downwards.
AAAATGTATAAAAATAAAAGTTACCTATTTACACAATATGAACATACTGATTTCAAATATGGAATCCATTTTTCCAAATTCAAAATACAGAAGTGGCAGAAATTAATTTAAAATTAATTCCCGTTGTTAAAACAGAAAGCGTGTTTTAAGAGATAATAACTATCAAAAGATTGGCACTTGTTATGTCTGGTTTAATTGTGAAATTATGTCCAATGACAAACATTTAATAAAATGGTAAAATTATATTCTAAATATACTTTAAAACCACTCAAATTCATAATTTATCAATATTAATTATTTTGATTAAAAAAGTTGTTTTTAATTAAAATTTAGTAATTTTCACTATTCATCAAAATATGAAAATTATCCGAAAAGTACAAAAATTTCACCCTAGGCTAATTTCGATATTAAAAATCCAAAAATGAAGTCAATTTTGAGAGATATAATTTATAAAATTTCAAAAATTAGGTATTACTATTCATAACGGCTAGTTTGATTGGTTGTGGTGTGTGTTAGAACTCGAAGTTCCGTACAACACATATTACTGTATTATTCAAAGAGAAGCGTACCATGGAAGCTTGGGGTGTGAAATTGTAAAATTTTTTATGTCCCCATTTTAAATAAATTTATTTAGTCAAATCGAATATATAAAAGTTTAAAATATTGGATTTAAAAAGGGTTCACTATTAAAGTTGGTAAAAGTGCAATACTGAAAATGAATTTGTTCTTACATTATGTCTAAGAAAATCATAATATGGATTCTAAAATCATAGGTATTATATAAAGTTTAAAATTTAGTTAATACTATTCATAACCTCTTTTGAACAGCTAGTTTGGTAAGTCACGGTGGGCTTGAACTCGGTGTTGCGTGTAGTGCAAGTTATTTAATTATTTTGAAGAAATAACACACTATGAAATCTTGGGGTGTTACAATTTCATGATATTAATATAATAAATCCATTATCAAAACAATTTTAAATACAAAAATATCTAAAAAAGAAATATGGTATTTAATTTTTTATTTAAACCTTACAGCTTTTAGAGGAATCCAGATATCAAATAATGCTCACAGCGGCGTAAAGGTCATTGTCACCGCATATGTTAAAAATAAACATTCCTTTTTTAATTTAGTAAAACGATTCATAAAAAAAATTCCCTTCTGAAAACTGTTGAATGAAATTAAAATTAAAAGGGGTTGATTATAAAACATTTAAAAGAAGGTGTTGTATAAACCAAAATATTCCTCAATGAAATTAGATTGAGATGAAGTCCCTTACAAGGATCATGTCATTAGATTAAGGATAAATAAATGACATAATTATGTGTGAAAAGTATAAATACACAAAATATAAGTGTATATTTAGTGTAATAAATAATAGGTCATACAAACATATTCTGGTAACAACAAAACAAATGACATGGATATTTAACTCAATGAATTAAGATTGAGTTAATATTTCCCTTACCTCAAATCTGACTTGTCTCTTTCTATCTTTATATTATTGAATAATAAAAATATGTTAATTTATACTTTTTTATAACCTTTTTCAAGTTTATTATTCCTTTAATATCACTTATTAACATGTTTTAATAATTACATAATTATTTAATTTCATATTGGTCATTTTTTCTATATTCAGCACTTGAGTTGAAATGAATTTGTTTTATGTAAATTATCCATGTGGTCCAAATTAAATCATATATAGAATATTATTCATGATTTAAATATAATATATATCCACTATATATTTATTTAGAATATTCTATCACAATTGGTTGTAATAAATGAAATGCAATGTTCATGGAGACGGTAGGCCGTACGTATGCATGGACGCTACTTTCATTTCTTTTTCATATTAAATGAATGAAAAATAACTGATAAATAGGTAAATTATAATTTCAATATAATATATTTATTATATATATTACATAATTTCATTAATTACATCCTTTATATGTTCCATGTATGGCATGAATGAGTCGTATCACTTTGAGGGGGCGGTAGTCCACACTTTCTCAAATGAAATTATTGTATTCTTACATTATGGAAAGCATAACGGTATTTTTAAATAAAAATTAAATAATCATAGAGTCAATGTTAATATAATATATATCATATTTTCTCATTAAATTCATGTATATAATCATGGTTTAATGAAGATCATGTACAATGAATTACATCGCATCGTGGAGACGGTAGGTCGTTCATACACATGAGTGATAATATAATTCACTTAATGGTTAAACGGTATAAAATTGGATAGACTATTAATTATAAAAAATAATTTTAATGTTATATTAATTATTTACATCCATTATAATAATTATTATACAAATCCAAATTAACTATTTTTTAATAACAAATTACACCACGACGTGGAGACAGTAAGTCGTACGTACGCACAAATGGTGATATTGTAATTCGTAGGATGTATAAAAAGAGGTATAAGGTTTTACCGTAATTATAATAACATATAATAATTTAGAATATATTTTATTTATTAATTAATTATGAAGAAAACATATGAAGAGGTAGTATAAGAAGAAAAGACTTTTGAAAGAGGTGACAAAAAAATACCTCTTTTTTGAGTATCCACTTTTGATTTTCACAAAATGTCTCCTCAAGATGGATTTAAGACCAATGTGTGGCCTCTAGTAGGAAGGGAGGAATTTTTAGAGCTTATTTGAGTATAATTTGGGTGATACAAGGGTCTTTATAGGTGTGAGTAAGTGGGTAGAGGTGGTGGCCTTTTATAAGAGGGAGGAGGGTCACTTTAAGAATGTCTTGAAATATTATTTTATTATAAATTGATTTTTGAATTATAATAGTTCCAAAGTGATATATTTAGAGGATAATAATATTATGGGTCGAAATACTCTCAACCAATAGGTTTTATACAATTTTAGGTAGCAAAATGTACCTTAACGTTTAACTTTTACCCGTTGTTAAAAACATTAACTAATACCATGTCTTATTGTACCGTCATAATATATGGTTACTATAGTTACTATAAAATGAAAATAGAACCAAATTTGTATCATTAATGACATTTTTAATATTATATAAGTCATTTTTACTAATTTTAGAATTTTAGGACTACTATATCATTTTATAAAATATAATTTTTTTAAAAACTCATTTAGGTCAATTTTGACACTATTTAGTAACTGATTTTTTTCTTAGTAATAAAAACTTGATTCCTTTGAAAAAAAAGACATTAAATAAAATATAACATGTCAAAATACTAAATAAAAATTTTTTATGAGATAAAAATTTTCAAATTACATTTATTTTAATATTTATAATATTATTTATTTTAATCTTTCATTAATAAGGCAATCCCTCCATCATCATTGTGTCATAAATGAATTTATTTATTTAATGACTATAAATTATAAATAAAATACCATGATTTATTAAATATTTTTACCTTTAAAATGACAATTAATTTTCAAATATATCAATTATATTACCCTATATTAGAATTTTTTTTAAAAGATACATGTCCATGTCACATTTCCCTTTTCTTTAAATTAAATATTATAAAATTTCATTTTCACACCGAAGTGGATCCAAAATACCAAAAGTTTATCATATGGATGATCATCATCAGAAATATCTCATAAAATAGGATTTGGACACATTTTAGGGCAGTTTTATATTATTATATTATTATTGTTTACCCTTATTTACCAGATTTACCCTTTAACCATGGTAAATATGAATAATTACTGAAGTTACTCTTTATAATGTCCAAAAAATAAAAGATAACTATTTAAAAAATTTGAAACTTCAAATTAAAAATCTAGATTCCATTTTTTTCAAATTAAAAACACATAAGTTTGAGTAATTAATTTAAAATTATTTCTTTTTGTCAAAACCATAAAGCGGTATTTTAAGAAATAAAAACTATCAAAAGATTAACAAGTATTTATGTCCATTTTAAATGTGAAATTTCTTCCAATAAACATAATTGGATTAAATGATAAAATTTTAATCCAATGAAAATTTAAATCCAAAAAAATATAATATAACTATATAAATAAATTAGATGAAAAGACAGTTTTGACTTAAAATGCGGTATTTTTCACTATTCACTAAAAAAATGAACTTTATTAGAAAATTACTGAAAATTTTTATAAATTAAAATTTGATGTACAACATTTATATAAGAAGCTTATTTTTTTAAATATAACATATAAAAGTGAAAAAATACAAGATTTAAAATTGGTTCTCCACCAAAAGGCAGTAAAACGACCTTTTAAAAATATTAGAGTAATTTATGCTTCAAATTGGATTCTTTCTTTAAAATCGAAAATTAATTAGATAAATGTAAAAACATTTAAAAAATATGTAAAATCGTAATATAGTAAATTTTGTTCATTCCCACCAATACAATTACTAGACATTAACTACCTTTTAAACTCCTAATATTATTATTGTATTATTTTTTAGTATAACTCAGTGTTGTGTAAAACGTAGGATTTTGGAGAAACCTGTTATTGGCTGTTGGGTACGATATCGTACATAGTGTCCCATTTAAAATAAAATTAATATTAGAAATAAAAATATAAATAGATATGAAAATTTATAATTCTATAAATACCAGGGATGTTACATCTCTCCCCCCTTTTAGAAACTATGTCCTCAAAATTTTAAAATTGGGATAGGAAACTTCATTGAAAATCTCACATCAGAAACAGAGTCAATAAAATTATCACTTTAAATGAAAGAAAGATAACTGAAAAGGTCACCCGAGTTATCACATACAACAATTCCATGTAGAATAATGTGGATATGGAAGAAAAACTAACCATCTTGTTCGGATGAAGTTTGAAAGAAAACATGATTCGGAGAAAGTTGACAACCAGAAAACCATATAATTGTGATGGGTTAAACAGTCATTGATTTACCAATAGGAAAAGTAAACGGAAAATATATTTTTTTAATATCATTTTCATAAATTTGAGGAATTTATTTATGAGATTGACTAAGAACATAAAAAACATACAAACTTGTCAAGTAGAGTTTATCCAATAATAAATATCTACCAAAAACTCATCCTTTATAAAAATTATGAGTATTCTAGATGACTTGGTCACTCCTGGAGTTCTAGAATCTACTTCTAGAGAATCAAATAATCCAAAAAATATAAACTATATATTTCCTTTGTCTTTAGACATTAACCAAAACCAAAATTGTTAGTATAAGATTAGATAATCACCCAAAAAAGAATAATCCTTTATAAGGACAAGGACTGATTTTAATCTCCAAAATTCAATAGTAATACCCATGTTCTACATAGACCTTTCAACAAAAAAATTCCTTAAAATTCCTCAAAATAATCCAAACTAATATTTAAATCCAGAATATAGAAGGGTTTGATCACACAGTCTTCCACAATAAATCATAACATTTATTTCCAAATAACATCAACTACTCTTGAAGTCTCATACTTAAAATTAATTAACCTAATCATATATTCTACATGATAGCTTAATAATTTCCATAAATAACCCAAATTTTCATATGTCCAGAATAAAAACATATACTCTTTCAAAATAAAATTCAACCATTACTCCTCAAATGAAATCCCATAGTATACTATTTTCCTTAGGCATATAGTGTTCCCAAAAAAAGAGAACATATTCTAAAATAACATTTATCACTTAATCACCAAATAATTTTCCCATAATTTGGATATCCATTTGATAAAACTTAATTTCCTAGAAACAACTTATTATTAATCGAAAATTCATTTAACTTAAAATAATAAGTCATACTAACTAGGGAATTCACATGTTTTAGTGGTAGGTGATAAATTACAGCCGCACTTCGATTTTCGATTGAATTCACACACCCTTGTCTGATGTTATGGGTTGCCACCCAGATTATGTGTTTTCCTTTTTTTAAAACTATATAATTTTATGGCATTCCCAAAAATAAAATAAAGTATTCAAAAATATCCATAACATAATTTAACCTCAAATGTTATCTTGTACCTCACATTTTTCATCCCAAAAATCAATAACCATAATTTCCTCAAAGGTGAATGTGTCCAAAAATACCATTAGTCACTTTAATATTTTATATCACGATGCATAAAAAGGGTTTTCTAAGAAATTGAACTTATGATCTTCCATGAAATTATAAACCCATAATGATATCCCTAACTCTTAAGAAAACATCATAATCTCCAATTTTTTCTAAACCATCCTCTGATATCAATAGTAAGGCCCCAAATTTAAACATTACATAATATTGATTTTTGATCAAGAATTTACTTTCTTTCACATTGAGGATATTTTTAGGTTTAGGGTTTTAGATAATTATACCATAACTATAACATTACATCTCGATTATTAAAATGTTGACACCTTTACTATATCCATTTTTTCACAATAATAAAACTCCTTAAAAAGAATTATTTTATTGATTAAAATCTTCTTGAATTCTTCCTTTCTCTTACCCTTACATATACCCTATGAAAAAAAATTTAAAAACATGGGATGAGCATTAAAAGCTACGTAATGGATATAAAATATGGAAAGAAAACATTAGTCTATGAATACATTCAAATCAATGAAAGCTTACTTTTTACTTATAAAACATAATCTCTTTAACATAACTCATGAAGTCATAAGATTTATAAATAGCTCATCTAAATCATAAATCATAATGGTAGCTTGTGGAATCCATAACATTTTACAGTGTAGCTTTCACAACCACATAGTGTATAACCTTAAAAGTTACATTTGGAATACCCATCACTGTATATTCTCTAAATCACTTAGGAGAAACCTTAATGTATACCTCTATCACATTAACCAATTCATTGAAGAGATATCATGAGCTCACTCGATCATGATTTATCACAGAACCAACCATATACCTAATCAATTCCCAATAACCACAACATAATCATAACATACGAACAAGTATAAAGGAATAATAACATTACCACATTGAAATCATAAGACATCATTTCAAGATATTGATATAATCAGTCCATTAATAAAACCATTTTCAAAACCAAAATACCTAAAATAGTAATATGGTATTTACCTTTCTTTTTAAAAGATTACATCTTATAGAAGAAACTATATATCAAATAATGCTCACGGTGGTGGAAAGGTCATTGTCACCGCATACGTTAAAAAGAAACATTCCTTTTGTAATTTAGGAAAATGCTTTATAAAAAATGATTCCCTTTTGAAAACTATTGAATTAAATTAAAATTAAAAAGTTTTGATTATACACCATATAGAAGAAGGTCTGGTATAAACCAAAATATGTCCCAATGAAAAAATATTGAGACATAGTCTCTTACGAATATCAAGTCATTAGATTAAGGATAAATAGATGTCAGAAATATGCGTGACAAATATAAATAAACCCAACATATGTTTATATTCAGTGTAAAACAATAATATTTCATTAACACATATTCCTGGAAAAACAAAACCAATGACATGGATATTTGACTCAATGAAGGAAGATTGAGTTCATATTTCCCTTACCTTGAATCCTACTTGTCTCATTCATTCTTTATATTCCTGAATAAAAAATATATGTTAATTTATACTTTCTTTATAAAATTTTTCTTATTTATTATTCCTTGTATATCACTTTTTCCCATGTTAAAAAAATTACCTAATTATTTGAGTTCATATTTCTCTTTTTATAGATATTTAGTACTTGAGTAAATAATGAACTTGTTTGATGTAAATTGTCCATGTGGTCAAAAGTCCATCATCTAAAAAATATTATTCATGATTTAAAAATCATATATATCCAGTATATGTATTTATAATAGTCCATAACATTTGGAGATAATAAATGAAATTCACCGTCCATGGAGGCAGTATGTCGTACATATACATGAACACTATTTTCATTTCTTTGTCATATTAATGGAATGAAAACTAAATTATAAATAGGTATATAATAATTATATTATAATAAATATGTTACATACATTCATTAATTTCATCATTTATACGTTCCATGTATGTCATGAAAGAGTTATATCACTTTGAGGGGGTGACAATCCACACTTCCTCAAATGAAATTATCATATTTATACATTATGGAAAGCATAATGCTGTGTTGTAAATAAAAATTAATGAAGCATGGAGTAAATATTAATATAATATATATCATATTTATTCAATCCATTCATATATATATATATATATATTGTTTAATGAAGATCATGTATAATGAATTGTATCACATTGTGGAGAAAGTAGGTCGTACATATGCACGAGCAACGATATCAATCACCTAATGGTTAAACTGCGTAGAATTTGATACAATATTAATTATACAGAATAATTATAATGTTATATTCATTATTTAAATCCATTATACTCATCATTATACCCAACCCAATTAAGTCTTGATGAATAACAAATTACACCACGTCTTGGAGACGATAAGTCATATGTACGCACACATGGTGATATTATTATTCGTAGGATGGATAAAATGATGTATAAGGTTTTCCCATAATTATAATAATATATAAGAATGTATAATATACTATATTTATTACTTTAGTATGTAAATGACATAATAAAATGAAAAATAAGAAGAAAATAATTTTGAATGTGGTGATGAAACAAATATCTCTTTTTTGAGTATCTTCTTTTGATTTTCACAAAATGTATCCTTGTGATGGATTTATACCCAAAGTGTAGCCTATAAAAAAAGTTAGGGATGTTGGGATATTATTTGATCAGAATTAGGAGGATACAAGGGGATTTAGAGGTGTGAGTATGTGGGTAGAGGTGGTGACCCTTTATAATAGGGAGGAGGGGTACTTTAGGAAAGTCTTGAAATATTATTTTATTATAAATTTATTTTCAAATTATAAAAGTTTCAAAGTGATATATTTAAAGTATAATATGATTATGGGTATAAATAATTTCAACCAATATGTTTTATACATGTTTATGTCTCAAAATTAATCTCATCTTTTAGCTTTAACCCTGAGTTAAAATCATTAACTCTTACCATGCCTTCTTGTATCTTCATAATATATGGTTACTATAGTTAAAATAAAATATAACCAAACCACAAGAGGATTATTAAATAATTTTTAAACATTATATAAGTATTTTGGCCAAATATTATATTTTTATGACTATTATATCATTTGATGAAATAATATTTGTTTTAAAAACTCATTTATGTCAAATTAGACACTCTTTAGTAACTGATTTTTTTAATGTCAAAAAAACTTCATTCCTTCGAAACAAAGACATTAAATAAAATATAACATGTCATAATATTTTAAAATGTTCGTTGATGTTATCAAAATTTTCATATTAAATTTATTTTAATATTTATAATATCAATTAGTTGAATCATTCATTAATAAGGTAATCGGCACATCATCATTTTTTTCAAAAATAAATTAATTTATTTAATGTATAAAAACTATAAATAAAATAGCATGACATAAAAAATATTTTAAGATTTCCAATGATTATTTATAGTCAAATATATCAGTTACATAACCCTATATTAAAATTATTTTATTAAAAGATACAAGTTTATGTTATATTTCCCTTTTCATTAAATTAAATGTTATAAAATTTCATTTTCATGTCTGAGTGGCTCCCAAATAACAAACATTCATCCTAAGGATGATCATGGTAAGAAATATATCATATATTAGGATTATTATATGGTTGAGGGTAATTTTATATTATTATAATATTATTTTTACCCTTATTTACCTGATTTACCCTTCAACCATGGTAAATAAAAATAATTACAGAAGTTACTATTCATAATGTCAAAAAATATAAGGTTACTATTTAAAAAATTTGGAACTTATGATTCCAAATATGCAATAAATTTTTCTAAATTAAAAACACATAATTTGAAGTAATTAATTTAAAATTAGGTATCACTGTCAAAAACAGAAAGTGGATTTTTAAGATGTAAAAACTATCAAAAGATTGACAAGTGTTTATGTTCATTTAAAATGTGAAATTACTTACCATAACCATAATTGGATTAAATGATAAAAAATTAATCCAATTACTATTTAAAATCCAGAAAAAAGATAATCTAACTATATAAATAAATTACATGAAAAGGTAGTTTTCACTTAAAATGTAGAATTTTTCACTATTCATTAAAAAACGGTCTTTATCAAAAAATTTCCAAAAAGTTATCCAATGTAAATTATGATGTCCAGATTCTATATAATGAGTCAATTTTGTAAAATATAATAAATAAAAGTGACAAAAACTATATTTAAAAATGGTTCTCCATCAAAAGAAGGAAAACGACCATTTAAAAATATTAGAGTATTTTATACTTAAAAATGGATTCATTCTCATTTAAAGCCTCCAAAATTAATTTCATAAATGTAAAAAACATTAAAAAAATATGTAAAATCTTAATATAGTTAATTATGTTCATTTCTACCAATACAATGACAAGACATTAACTACCATTTAAAATAATAATTTTATTATTGTATTATTTTTCAGTATAACTCAATGTTGTGTCAAACCTATGATTTCAAAGAAACCCATTGTTACGTGTCAGGTACGCTATCATAAATAGTTTCCAATTTAAACTAAAATTAATATTAAATTTAAAAATATTAATAGATTTGAAAATGTATTATTCTATAAATACCTGGGATGTTACACCTAGATGACCCAAGAAGTATATAAACTTTGAGATTAAACCTTCTTTCAATAGGCATCTCCATGTTCTTACATATAGAAAATACGACATCTATTCATGACTTAGCTGACTACAGGCCATAATACATAAAAAATGTAGGTGGATATTGTTGTTGGATCTACCTCACCCTCTCGGTCATAGTCAGTGTAGGTCATGGAACTCCCAACATATACTGCACTAAATGTTGGAAACTTTCTCAAAGATGAGCATCCATGCCCAATCTATGTATGACAAGAGGTGCCACATGTGGCAGGTGGTTTAGGCCCCACCACCATAAGACTATGGTTGTCACTACCTTCCTTGGGCTTAACCCAAGGCCCTCATGGAGGCATATTAATATAATTCAAAGCACACACATCAGAAAATGAATAATAGATAGAAAAGAACACTGATAAGAAAAGTGGCAGGTACAAAACCTTCACTGCTAAAGAAAAAACTAACCCAAATACCCATTACTAAGGTTAGGGATATGGTGAAAGGAATCTTTTTAAACATAAGGTTTTCTTATATAGAGTTTCAATTCCAGGTTATAGAGGAAAATTACTTTAAGATTCAATTTACATCCGTATTTAATGATAACTATTTCATTTAAGAATTAAAAATCAATAATTTTATATATCCCATGGTTCAGTCATATGCATCTTCAATTACTAAGTTATAATTTCCTATGATTTATAAGTTTCAAATAGAATTTCATGTAACTAGAAAAAATATAATTCATAACTAATATTATGATATATAAAGTCCATATATAATGGTTCAATTATATAGATTACCAATCCCAGTTTATAGAGGCCCATAAACTTTATATGTTGAAATTAGAATCCATTTAATTACAAACACTAATGTTTCACCCTATATAACCAATTGTCCATGGATAAAACATACCATTATTGTATAGTTAATGTACCACCCTTAAGATATATGGGGAAATAATTTTGGATTATAAATACACTTTAAGAAACCAGTTATTTTCTATCATTTCCCTATAATAAATAATAGAAATATATAGCTATATCATGCAAGGAACATATGAAAAGTATCAATAATTCATGCAATGAAATCTACAAAGAATTTCATATGCATGGAATGTGAATATCTATGTGCCCATAATGATGCATGAAACAATAATCCCTTAAGGTACCCACCAAATGGTAGAAATAAATAGTCAAGTCAAATGTTAGAAATCATTTGTGTCACCCCACGATGAAATATGTGCAACTGTAATAAGAAAACATCATAACATCAACTCTGATTCCAAGAAACATGGATTTTCCCTATAAGTGGGTAACATAACCCAATGAACATGCTCGTTACCAAATTTTGATACCTCCCAATCTTATATTTACCTTCTTGAAATAGTAATATAACAAAAAGAAACACTCTGATACAACTTCTAGACATCCCATGCCGGGTCCACTCATAAGTGACTCTACCCGATGACTACATGTCCTCTAGCACGCCTACTCATATGCAAAAGAATTCTGATTAATAGTGAGGGACTATGGTGGTATAGTAGGGATACCATACAGACATTATCAGAATGAGAACAATGATGAATCATATATAAATAGATCATTGGAAGAGGAATAATGGAAAGAACAATGTAAAATAATCCAAAAATAATAACAGACATAAATAATGAATAATATCATATAAAAAAGATGATGCCATGTTTCTATACAAAAATGGGGAATAAGGGGGATAGGGAAGCAGGCATAAAATAGTACATTCTGTATGTCAGAATACAAAAGGTTAAAATCTAAAATCCAACAACATAACGATCACTAGCATAGTCCCCCTATCTCGTACTCCACCCTAGTATATAAAATCAAATGTCCATAGATGGTAACTTCCCCTGGTCCTTACTTGAATCCATGAAGTCTATATGGGTACTAATTGGTGACCATAATAGGTGTGAGTAAATCATAGTAGGATACAACCAATGATGTCTAATACTATCCATTATGTGAATATATTACATATTAGTGTTCATGTACTAATAAAAAATCATAAAACAAATAAATAATAGCCATTTAGGCTTACGTTCCTCATGGAATACCCATTCGGTATTATCTATTTCAGCCTAATTGAGACTGTCTCAGAATATTTATTTTCATAAAATAAAGGCTCGGGATTTGATGCACCCATCCAAGGCATCCCTATGTAATGATGTTGGTATTAGGGATCAAAATATTTCATTGAATGGCTGAATTTGTTATCAAAGGAAAACCAAGGAATTCATGTATCTAAGACATTGACTAAATCCAAGTGTGCTCTTTGATCTTCCAGATGCGCCAATGAATTAGTTGGTGGCATATACCCGTCTAAGGAATTCAAATTAGGTAATTCAGGTATGGCTCAAGGAATTATATAATTTCATTTTCTATATGATCTAATCAACGAAATTATATATAGGAACACATGTATCTCCCATGGAGTAATATAATCTCATTTTCCTTTTGAGCTCATCTAAGGTATTCCATGTAAGGAGTCCATGCATTTTCTATGACATAATATAATCTCATATGACCAGCGATCCCATCCAAGGTATTCTATGTAAGGAATCTAGGTATCTCCTACGACATAATATAATATCATTTTACCTATGAACCCATCAAAGGAATTCAATGTAAGAAATATAGGTATTGACCAAGACATATCATGATCTCATTTATAGTTCCTTCAATTCATTATGTCTAATGATCACATCAAAATAATTCTAAATCAAAACCCTAGTATTGCCCATGGAATAATATAAGTGGTTAAAATTCCATATTATTATCCATTCTGTTCATCAATTAATTTTATTTAAATTTACTATTTCATTTATAGGAGAAAAGATAATCCCACTTCAAGTGGTTTAGTTACAAGAAAAAGGAAATATGATCAAGGCATATATGACCCACATACCTTAAGGGGTGGTTGGAGTAAAGGTATAAAACCACTAATGGTTCGATTTTGGGTACAAGATATAAGTAATTCCATGAGACAACCATTAAATTACTTAGCTTCCCATTTAAGAGGAGACACACATATGGTTTGACAATCGACACAACGATTCATGATATAGACATCAATATATTAAGGGAAATATAGAACGACACTGACCTTATACTAGTAGATGACTCTTCATCCGATATCAACATTAGATTTGATCTAGAATGATAGAAAAAAACAACCTATTCTAATGACCAAAAAATTGGGAAAATTAGAATGAATTTAAATAGCATCCAAGACGGCAAGATAAATTGAGAAAAGAAACAAGAGGATTCATAGCCTTACCAAGGGAGATACAATGAGATTAGAATATTTGGAACTAATCACCAAAAAGAGGAATTATTTTAGAGAATAGGAAGAGGTGGAGGGGGAGAGATCTCCAAAAAGGAAATTTTAGTGCATGAATGGGGGAATAAAGGGTGGATTAATGGTGAAAAAATAGGGGTGCAATTGAAATTTAACACTTTTTAATGGGGTGTATAGTTTTTTATATGGTTTTTAAATCTGTGTTAAAACCCTCTGTAAACCATGCACACCTATTTTCCATGTGCACACCCCCTCACACAATTTAGTTCCGTAGTTAGAATAAACTTTCCCAAAACATGAGGTCTTATATTTATTTTTCTATAGATTTTTTCAGGAGTATGTTTCCCCAAGTGTATGGTTTCTCTAATCATTCTCCACTTTTTATTGGGCCACATAGTTAACTCGCATGGTTAAAAAAATGTGTGCCAATCATGATTCTCATTATGATTTACAAAAAACTGGAACTTCAGGCGTCCAACTGAGCCTGAATGCACCCAAAACCTCTGTAACATCCTTAAGAGATTTCATTAGAGTAAAACAAGAGTTTTAAACTGTAAGAAATAGGATCTATACCTCATATAAAAATAGTTATCTTATTTGAAGGGGGACTTTATTGTGATAATATGTATTCACTTTTGTACACCTCAAAAACCCCAATTTGTTTTTTCAAAATTGGTTGTTCTTTATGATTTTCTATTCATTTTCCATGGGTCAAAATTATTCTATTTTTGATGGGTGTGTTTCTACTTCGAGTAGTTTAATCTATACTAATTCATAGATTTAATTGAGGATATCATTTCTATTTCCCCTTTGGAATAATTTGTTGTCAATAACATTTTGGATGAGTGTTATACAACTATCATTGGCTTCGAACATTTTAGTCTGAAGTAAACTCATTATATATATAACCAATTGAGTTATGAAACCAAAATCCTAATCAAGGTTGAGCCAATTTTCCCCCACTGTTTCATTGATTTAATATTTAATCTACTGGATGAGTTATTTATGTTATCTTGTAATTATAAAGTTTTCATATCCAAACAAATTGTCTAATTATATTTATTTATAGTTATTTATGTTTGTTCATAGGGAGTAAAAAGAGGCTTGGAATTTACAGTTCAATGAAATTTGATGTGTGTTAAATTATTTTCAAAATTTTCAATTTCAATAATTTCTTTTTAATATGAAACTAATATTTTACTGAATCTATTAAATTTTAAAGGGAAATAACATTTTAATCTTAAGGGATTAAATGATGGAAAGTATGTTTGAAGGGTAATTATTTATGAAATTTTAGTTTTTCACTCTTGATATTTATTATTTTCCCCTGAAATTGACAAAGTACTTTTTTGAGGATAATAAATATTTAAGTGTGGATGAATTTATTGTGGAATTATTTCATTACATGTTTTCCAAATCATCTTTACGATGTTATTGTCTCTTTAATTAAAAATGATCTTATAATGGACAATTACTGACTTTTGATTATTTTAGGTAGGAAATTTTATTATTTTAATATTTGATTAAAAATGATGATTTTCTATTTTTAATGGTGACCTGTTTTTGGTTTTATTTTTATATATTTTGAGAACAAAATTCGTGAGTGTTTTTATTTTTCTTTTATTGATTTTTTATTCTTTATGTGATAATCATTAGATGAATGTGTTATTGGAAACAATTTTTTAATTGATATTATTAGAATTACATAGAATTTAATTTTATATCTTAATGGATTTTGTTAAATCAATATTATTGAAATTTTCATGAAGCATCCCATGCTTTAATTAAAAATGTAAAATTTCTATGTAGTAAGATTTTCGGGCATGGGGATTACCATGTAACGAATTTCCTTTATATCAATTTGACGTATCACATTTCCAAGTGCCTCCACATAACCCATTTTTTTCCAGTTTCTAGAAAGGTGAATAGTGAGGTATCCAAGTAAATAAGGTGGACACATATTCAATTTTCTAGGAGTTTCCACATATCCAATTTTAGTAGAAGCAGTATCCACAAAACTGAGTTTTGAAAAACATATCCATATATCCAATTTCACCGAAAGCAACATACACATAGAAGATTCTCAGGGAGGGACCATATAAACAATTTCATTCACATTTTCAAATAATTGTATATATGATTTGAAGTGGATGATGATAGTTAGGTTCTTCTGTTTGATGGGAGGCTTCTTGAGTGTGGCCGAAGTCCAATAATGGAACAGATCTTGATGTAGAAAATAAACCAGGGTGACCGATGGATGATGCTCATTCATGATGAATGCAAATTGATTTTGGATCTAGTTTCTCTTGAATTCGATAAACCTAGAGTTTGGTTTTTTCTGTGTTTAAGGCAATGACACCATCTAAATATTTGGTTTATAGAAATGAAAAACTTGAAAAGGCTACCGTAGAAGATGAGTTTCTGATCACAACTCATCGGTGAAGCTGAATGAAGCCGCAACCCACCTTTTAGAAGAACTAGGAATCCGAGTTGTAAGAAGACATCCCCAATTCAAGATTATCCAGATGCACATGGTTTCATCATTTTGTTTTAAGGTAGAAATTAATATCACATGAGAGTCACATTTAAGGGGGAAGAAAGATGTTCCTTTTGATGAAACTTAGTATTAAAGGCTCTGAGATATTCAAATCATGAGAGAAAAATAATACAAGTTAATTGATATGTAAAAATAAGAGGATACAAAGGAATTCATTCATTGAATACAACGAGATCTGGAGATAGACTTATAGATGGAGAAATCCAGAGCCAAGGTAGGAGCTTGTTCACGAGTGGAATATTAAACGAAGACTCCTCATCATCTTCATCTTCCTTAATTTTTTTATTATTTCTCTATAATTTATCTTTGATAAACCATAAAATTCTTTATGGGAAAAATTGTATTAAATTTAATTGTTTGGTTTCACCTTTTTTACATATTCAGGTCACTTATTTATAAAAACTGTCTACACCACTCACAATTGATTTTCAAACATCATAATCTTTTAATGAGATTTTTTGACAGAAATTTCATTAAAAAAATTTCTATTGGATGAATATTG
This sequence comes from Viscum album, assembly GCA_963277665.1. NCBI lineage: Eukaryota > Viridiplantae > Streptophyta > Magnoliopsida > Santalales > Viscaceae > Viscum > Viscum album. Next base: position 1,887,136,058 of record OY728165.1, on the reverse strand, counting down.
AAAGTGATGAGGTGAAAATAGCATCCATCTACAAGGTAATTTTTTTGAAAAAAGATATTTACCTAATAAATTTTGTAGATGGACATGAAATTAACCTTCCACAAAAGAATAAATATATTTTAAACCAAGTAGTTGAAATTATAATTTATTTTCACCCTTTCACATTCTCTACTCATATGTAGTCATTCATATGTTATTAATTTCATCACATACAAAACATCTTTCTTCTTGCCCTTTTGTTTCAAAAAATATATTCGTTGTTGTTAACTGCATGCACTTGTATTTTTTTATTTTGTGTTTTATTTCTTGGACTAAATTCCCAATTTCCTTCTATGAGGATTTGACACCAATATTTCTATTATCTCTTAGGTATTTGGTCTAAATTTTGGATATTCAGTGAAATATCCATTAATTTTTTTCATTTTTCCCAGTGAAGGATTCACGCCTCTAAAAAAATATTAAAACAAATAAGACATAAAAAATATAAAAATTATATTCCTACACAAATCATACATAAATCTACCAAAAAAGTTCAGATGGAAAAATGGAATCTTTTGTGTTGATGAACTTTAAATATTTTGTTTATGAGATCTTTTATGTGAAATATTTGAACTAGTTAGTTATTGAGAACAAGGTCAAAAGTGAAAAATTAGAACCATTAATACCAAAGACCAATATTCACTATCAAACCCTTGAAAAAGATTAAAATTATTGAAATATAAAATCTGAGATAAAGAAATATTGTTGAAAATGAATAGAACTGTCATGATGAAATAATCCATGGAAACTAATGAAGGAATAGGATGATGGAGTTTCAACTCCCTTATATGTCAAGAAATAGATATTCCATTAGGTTGACACTTGGGTCCTAGAACTATAAACATTAATAATCACATTTTTCACTATTTCCTATATTTAATGGTTTATCTAATGAAGAGTCACTAGCCTCATTAGAGTATTTTATAACACTGTATAATAGTTAACACTACAAAGGATCATTATAGATGAACATAAGATGATTGCTTTTCCTGTTTATCTAAAAGGGAATCCTAGAAATTTGTCCTTGAGTCTAGATGGGAATATAATTGAAAACTTGTATCAATTTTTCTATTAATTTGTCATGAACTTTTTCTATCAAATACATAAGTGAGATCTTAGAACTAAAATTAAAATCTTTTATCAAGAGGATGGAGAAGCCCTTCGTGAGGCTTGTGGTAGATTTAGGGACCCTCTTAGGTAATCAACTCATCTTCAACTTCCATCCCTTATCCACATAGATACCTTTAATGAAGAATTTTACTCCTAATGATTGAATTTAATAGGAAAATTTTAAAGTGGAAATTATAATAACCAAACAAATAAAGAGTTGAGATATATATTAAATAATATTTCATTGAATTTTTTGCTCAACAACTTTTGGAGAATAAGAGTGAAGAGAGGATAATATTTTTTGGTTTAGGGATAGATGTAAATGATCAATTGGATGAAATAAAGGAAACCATTAAATCTACAATAAAATAAAATGATAAAAAAATGTTAATAATGTGGTATTTCAAATATATATCCAAACCCTTAGAGAACAGTATTGTCAATGTGGTATGTTTAGGAATAATAAAAACGTTTTTTAAATTTTTTCATTCTAGCCCAAGAATAAGAAAATGTTAAATTTGTGGGATTTGGTCAAAGGATACAAATTAATGATAATCCATTTTCAAATAATTATAATCAAGGCTATATGAACCATCCCAACCTATCATAAAAATAACAAGGGTTGTTTAGGAAACCTCATGCCTATGGTTATCAAAATCATCATACGATATAATTCCAACACCAAATTTTGGTTGATACCCTCAATTATCTAAAATATGTTAAGGTATTGTTTAAATAGATATGGTTTATAATTAACTCCTAAGGGTAAATGTTTTACTATTAAAACAAACAACCTGATTATAAAAAATATTGTACAAATCCTATAATGAATAATCTGGAATTCTAAATGGGTCAACTGGCTAGGGATATGAATTCAAGGGATAAAGATAAGCTTCCCAATACCACTTAAATCTACACTCAGAAATATTTCATGCTTTTTGTGACTATAAGTGATTTAAAAACTCAAGATTAAACTATTAATTACTTGGGGAGTTAGAAAAATGAAATTCATAACAAAACTGGATGTAAAACACAGTTTAATATAAAACCTTGAAATGTGGGCTATAATGAAGAAAATAATGAAAATATCATTGTTATATCTCAAAATTAGGTTGTAAAGGACTTCAAAAAATACAAGAAAATGGATGGATAAACTTGAAGAATAAATAAGGGAAATTCCTTCTATTTTAATGAATTATGACCACCCATCCATTTCCCTAAAAAATCAAAACCCACAAATAAAAAACTGAACTCCTTCGGTTACTATGATTTTTACCAATATCTAAGGGAATTTTCCTTTCATACAAGGAATTATTTAGACTCCTTAATATTTATAAACACTCAATATTATTGTGTTAAATTTTTGTTCAATTTTTTTCAACTTATAGCCTCTTTAAAGAGTGAAGTGATGCCCTTCAAAAGAATATCCCACCAAAACATAAATATACAAGGGGATTATTCATTCATTGAACCTTATGGAATGTCATTAAATTGAATTTTATTTGTGATCTTTCTAAAGGATAAATATTATCACTTTAACATTATTTCATTATTTGATATTGGGGTAATTTCAACCCAGCATCACGGTTCTATAGTTGGATGAATGATATTTCACTCATCCCATTATAATAATTGATGATTTCCTTATTAGAGTATGTCAAATATTTTTCCTGATATTTTTATTGTTTTGGATATAGAGTGTGACTAAGAGTTTCCTATAAATCTAGGTATAAATTTCTTAGAAATTATAAGAGTTTTTATAAATGTGGGAGAGGGTATGTTTATTTTCAAATTTAGAGATCATGAATAAGAGTTTCATGTTTCAAAAAATTACACGAAACCTTATTTTGATGAGAAATTATCTAGGGTTATGTTTTTAGAATCAAATAACTCATTAGAACATTTATAATAGTATAAAATAATTTTCTTAGACAAAAAATTGCATTAAAAGTTTAAAATGTTGATCCCCACTAAGTTGGGAGTGTTCAGAAAGTGAGTCTTTGTAGTTCTATATATGTTAATATAGGATTTTTTCCTTTATAGATAGTTTTTCATAAAATGATTTTTCTATTTTTTAGATTACGTACTTATTTATTGAGATTTATAGTCAATTTCTCAAATCTAATAAAATATTATAAAATTTTGGTAATGTTGGGGGATATTTTTCAGAATAATTAGATCATTTTTCATTGATAAAAATTTATAAATATAGTATAGAAACTCATTTGAGTGGGATGTCCACGTTGGAAGGCAGTGAAGAAAATTTTCAAATAGGTTCTAAAATTAAAAAAAATTCAAGTTTTCAAACTCATTTTAAGAAAGATATTGATGACCTTGGAGCTAGAAACCCCAAGAGTCTTATTCTAGTGAATAATCACCCATGTTCGAGATAAAATCACTTCAAACACAACATAAATACTGATTTCTAAGTGAAAATTCATTAATTTATTTTATTATTTCTACTAAACTCTATAAAAATCATGAGGAATTATATTCTCATTATAAAAAAGTTCATGACTGCAATCTTTTTTTCCATATCTGATATCTAATGAATTATCCCTTCTTTATAAATGCATAGGATTCCTATGGAACCAAACCACAAATCAAGATTTGAGGGCTAATGGAGATTGAACCCAAACATAAAGGAGGCTTCTAAAGAATATGTAATGATTATATTAGATATTGGTATCATATATCAAGATATAGATATTTATTTGTTCATCCCTATTCAAGTAGTCTAAAATAAAGTATGATTCACTATCATGAACAATAAAAAGAATGAAAAAATTCAACATAAGAAGGAAACCAAATGTAGAGTTTTTATATATTACATGAATATTAATGTATCCAATATAAAGGATCATTTCCTTCTACTTGACATGATTTATAGGAATGAATTCCTTTTTTATGGATATTATGTTTACAATTATATTCCTATATCTCAAAAATACCAAGAGAAAACTATTTTTACATGCCTATTTGGATCATTTTCCCAGTGGAGAATACCCTTTAGCTTGTGTGATGATTAGACCACCATTCAAATATGAATGATGGATATATTTTTTTAAAAGATAGTGAGAATCATTAAGGTGTTTACGAATGATTCATACATTATTGGGAGCACTTTTGATAATTGTTTAGATAATCTGGAACTATTTTTAGAGTTGTCTCAAGAGCCCAACTACATTTTTAATTGGGAGAAATGAAAATGTATGGCCACATAAGGAATTTTGATAGTCTATAAGGTATCTAAGAGGGGTATTGGTGTTGAAAATTCCAAGATGAAGGTAATCCAAAAAATTTCCCCATCTAAAAAATTCATCTATTTTAGAAGTTTCATAGGGAATTCTTTATTTTTTTCAGATATTCATATAATATTTTTCTAAAATCATTAGGCCACTTTTCTAACTAATAGTTAAAGATTAACCCTTTCTGTTTGATGAAAAATGTATTGACTATTTTTATATTCTTAAAGATCAAATAACTTCCTTACCCATTATCACTACACTTGATTTGACATTTCCATTTGAACTTATGTTTGATGCTAGTGATGTCGTTATAGGAGTAGGTTTTAGATAGAGGAATGATAGGAAATTGAAAGTGGTGTACTACGCAAGTCAGTTTATATATAATGATAAATGAAATTACACTAGAACTAAGGAGTTGTTGGTTGTTTTAATGTCATATAATTACATGTAATTTTCATAAAAATTAAATGATAATATTTTGAGACTATGATCTAATATGACACATGATTCTGAGGTCTGCTATGTCCGGAATGTATTTTTAAACTGTTTTTGAAGTTCATTAAATAATAGTGTGAGAGAGTTTGTCTAACATTTAAACCGGTGCCAATATAAAGAATATTAATGCACCATTGATCTCAGAGTGTAGTGATTTTCCTAGGAAGGGTTTATCCTTGACCGATGTGGATTGAGAGAAAATGTTAATTTTTAGACGTTTTAAGGAAAAAATAAATAAACCTAAAAATTTTATTTTATTCAAAATTGTTTTGCTGAAACACAGCGATGAGCCAACTATTTCTTTCCATGAATTAAGTCATGTAATGATGCTGCAATGCAAAATAACAGAAATTTTTCTTCATAAATGAAATAACATTACAGTGGTGATCTAGTGTAACAGAAATTTTGAAATGCATTTTCTCCATTTAATGGGATGACATGAAATAAAGATCAGAGCTGGACCTTGAAAATCAATTTGAATATTTGGAGGAAAACTGTTGAAGAATGAATAACGACAATCCCGAACAACTTTGACCAGTCCCCCTTCTCTTCAAGAGATCTCACCCTCGACGATGGATCAAGGAATTTCACGGATGGATCACCTTCAACGATGAAGCCTTCCTCCGATATATTCTCTAGTTAGGCGTTTATTATTTATGATTTTATTACCATTACTTCTTCCTAAAACAACGACCGCAGACCAACCCACTAACAGGTTGACCTATGGGTCATTTTTTCTTGTCGGAATGGGTTTTTCATGTGGGGAGTTATGGGAAATTAGATCCATGTTATATTCTTCAACCCCCTTCAAACATGTTTTTGAATTCTAACCCAGAGGGATCTTGCTGACATGAACAAGACACAGATTCCTCTATTGTGTGTGTTCTTGTGTTCTTTTTTACTGAACCTCTGGATAGATAGTTAGGAATCTTTGAACCCATAGTAGTGACAAAAACAATCCCAGGATCCCAGAGTCACTCGTTGGTTGGAAACCAGACTACTAGAGGAAGTCTGGTGGCCCGTGGAAGGAACCACCGGCGCACTTGTGCCGACAGTGGCCTGTAGTGGCGGTTGTGGGTGGTAGGAGGTGTGCCCATATGGCGTGCCAAGGTGGCGGAGGATATGGATAGTGCTGGCCACAACAGTGCAGGGGCAATGTGGGTCAGGCGCTGTGTCAAGTGGAGATGCCCGCTGGGTGGGCCACGATGTGTTCTTGCAAACATTCCACGCTAGACCGTGTGCGGGGGGAGGTGATTGGCCTCTGCCGACTGCGTGGAGGTGAGAATCTGATGCCCATGCACATTCTAGGCTGGACCCATGCCAGTCCACCAATATGGGTCGGGCAGGGATGGTGTAGAGAATTGGGTTGTCGGGCACCCCATGCTAGAGAAGAGTCGACCCACCGATGCAGGCGAAGCCAAATGCGAAACTAGGTCGTTGGCCAGCCTGGCCAGTCAGAATGAGTCAGAAAAAGTCAGACTAGACCAGATGAGGACCGGGTCACTGGTCGATCGGGCGGTCCAGAACCACAGTCGAACAGGGACGGGTCCAACAAGGCCCAATGGGCCTAGCCCCTGGGATAGGCCAGACTAGGTCGGCCCAAAACCAATTAGGTTGGGTCGGGTCGGCCGAAATGGGTTGGGTCATGTGGGACCCCCGGGCCAGGTTGGTCAGGTCGGTCCGACCAACCTAGACTTGGCTGAGGTGCAACCAGCACTTGTTTACTAAAACAAAGATATCATTCAGACCGAGGATCTGATTGACACATTGTCCAGATATGACTGATGGCTTGAGTATTAGATTCTCCTGAAATCAAGCACACTGTTGAGCAAGAATCCTATAGCTGGTTGTGACATGAAGGATATGACAAGTGGGACCTTTGTGGTCTAGTATCCGGGCAGACCTCAATGGTCTAGTAACTGAGCGAACCTTAGTGGTTTACTATCCAAGCAGACCTCAGTGACTCATCGAGTATGACTCCCTCAACTGTAAAAGATTATTCAGCTTTACAGATGATAAACTTACATTTTAAACATTCAGTTATACCTGGTGTGATATTTCTTTGCTTTGTGATCCTTTCTTTGTGGTTTTTCTTTGTGGTATTTCCTCTGTGGGTTGGGGTCTCTACTGAGTATTGTGTTACTCACCCCTGCACGGGCTTCTCACGACGTGTCGTTTCTTGTGCAGGTGATTGATGCTTCGATGGAGACCTTAGTGGCCTGAGACTAGGTTGTGATCAATGATATGGGAAAGATGGGCATACTTCTATGGCTATAGGTAGCTACCCTTCACCTACCCCTTAGTTTGGGTCTTGAGGAAACAGACCATGGAAGCTTTACTTTCTTTTCTACTTTTGGTCCTATATTCTAGCCCCTTTGTACATTCAGTTTGTATAGTACTCTCAATAGTTGTTTCAATGATAGTTGTGGTTTAATTTCTGCAGTTTGAGATTTGTGGGTATGTACAGGTTGAAAGGAAAATTCTTTACCTTTTTGGGTTATTCCTACTTAGTTTTAGTCACCATACCCTGGCATATGGAAGGTCAGATTGGAGTAGTCACGACATGGGATTTGGGGGACATGTCATGAAAAAGTGGTATCAGAGGGCGGTCAGTTCTACCAGAAGAAATAAAAGTCTGTAAATTTTTATGGGGCAAAAATGTTAAGTGTTTCAAGTTGGGTTTTTAGACCAGGTCTTCTAGTAGTGGTTTGGCGACCAATGTATCCATACACCAAGACCATGGATTCTACTTTCTGATTCGGTACATTAAAACACTGGTTGCATGTGTCTTTGAATGTTTTTTCATGATTTTTATGAGTTAGAGTTATCTCACCAGGTATAATTCATTAATCATGATACATCTTGATCTCTTTCAAGATGCTTCCATGTAGAAAGCTAGTCGGGATTCCAATACGTGACCATGAGGATGGTCTATAGAGTGATGAGGCTTTAGTATAGAGACCATATCATGAGATGTCACATTCAGGCGGTTTCATATATTCACCACTTCTTGTTGGTCAGTAGTTACTACTAGATCTACCAGTAGAGGGCACATGTATTCTCAATGCCTTGCACGAGTTCTAGAGAAAAATACCTTCTAGGTTTAGGCGAGAGAAAGATCCTTATGTTGTTGATGATTGGATGGAGGTGGTGACGTGATTATTTAAATTAGTGAGGAATCCACTTAACCAGATGGAAGTTCTTTCCACGAGCCTTCTGTAGGGCTCGACGGGGCGATGTTGGTGTTTGAAGATCCTAACACATGAGAAGGAGACCCTCACTTGGTCTGACATCAAGAGAATTTTCAAGAAGGATTTATTCCTTGCAACTTTGTGCCTAGTGCACATACAAGAGCTGCTTCATATATAGTAGGGCACCTGATAGTGGTCGAGTACTCTAAGAGGTTCACAGACCTCTCCCTTTACTCAACAGATATGGTATGTGACCCTTTATTTTGGGTCTAGTCTTTTGATCAGGGACTCGGATGGGGTATCATGGAATCGATGATTTCCCTTAGTATCTCTATGTAGGCTGGGGTGCTGGAGCAAGATCTACTAGTTGATAGCTTCCTCGCGGAGCAGACACCGATGGTGGGAGCTACCACCAAACGACAGGTGGTCCAGTCATCCGTGGAGGGTAGCTGAAAAATGACGCAGAGGACCAAACATGGAAAACCATTTAAAGGATGACCCCAGGACTTATGGTCGGTGATACAAGGCTCTTGAAGCAAATGGATTCATTAGAGGAGGATATTATGATACGTGTGCGGTGGGTAGGGGCACATGGCTTGGGATTACCCGACTCATTGAACATAGGACCGACAGACGGTTGATGGACCACCGAGGAAGCAACAGAGATATGAATTGGGTGGTATTCCAGGCGGTGGATGTTGCAAAAGAGTAGGATGAGTGATAGAAGGTGGGATTAGGTATGAGGTACTACAACCACAACTAGGTGGTCCACCACGGGCTCCAGGAGTAGGTGGGTATGGTTGAACTCAGCTTTAGACAATCAAGGCCTACAGTCCCAACATCCTAGAGATGATATGAGGTTTGATCTATGTCTTCTCCACTATAGTTTTAGTTCTTATAGAAACAGGTTCTAGTCAATTTTTCCTTGAAGCAGACCTTGTTTGGAGCTCAGAGATTCCGATTGAGCCGTTGGATCGATCCTTACAATTAGAGACTTCCACTGGAGGGGATTAAATGATCACACACTAATGCCGACAGTGTGCGATTACTCTAGGAGGATATTGATTTAATTGGTATCTTAGAGTAGTGGCATTGAGACCTTATGACATCATTCTAGGTATAGACTTTCTATCAGCAGTTCATTCTCAGATTGACTGTTTTAGGTGCACAGGGCGGTGTGTCCATAGAGATGGAAACCAGTTTTCCTTTTTTGATGAGAAGGAAAAAAGAGCAGCACGGGATGGACTCACACATAGGAGGGTGTATTTGATCACTCATCAGTTTTCTATCACGACCCTTAGTACAATGGGTGAGACGAATCCATAGTTTCTTACAATGGTGGATGAGTATGGGGACGTCATTCAAGAGGATGTTCCAAGACTACCTCCTCAGAGAGATGTAGACTTCATAATTGATTTGTAACCCAAGACAACACTGATATATACACTTGAATATCGAATGTCTCCTGTAGAGCTCTGGGAGATGAGGGTATAATTGGAGGACTTTCAGAGGGAGGGGTTTGTAAGGCCCAGGTTTTCACCATTGGCATCCCCAGTGTTGTTTGACAAGAAGGAGTAGAATCTTGAGGTTATACATGAACATACATCACCTGAACCAGGCGACTGTGAAGAAAAAGTATCATCTACTAAGGATTAATGATCTCTTCGATCAGTTGAAGGGAGTAATAAGGTTCTAGGAGATAGACCTCATATCAAACAATCACCAGCTTTGAGTAGCAGATGAGGATATCACAAAGATGGAATTTAGATGTCTCTACGACCACTATGAGTACTTAGTGAGGATTTTTGGAGTGATGAACCCCCCAACAGAGTTCATGGGACTCCTAAATAAGATCTTCCAACCGTACTAAGATCAGTTTTAGTGGAATTCATTGATGAAATCTTAGTGTATTCAACATCTGAGGAGGAGCACGCGATACACCTAATATAAGGCCCCAGCCTTAAACCAAACTTAATCTTGAGTTATTACAAGATTACACATTGAGGATCTTTTCAAGTTTATAGTTTTAGAGAATTAGATCATGAAACTTGCATTACATTCTACATTTAAACAAAGTGGTTACATAAAAGACAGTATTCATTTTTCCCATCAACGGAAACATATTTAAAATAAAACATGGATTCTTCCTTGACACTTCCTTTACACTATCATCACATCATGTACCTTTCCCTTGACCTGTGAAAAACATTTCAAAAACATGGGATGCGCATAAAAATCTCAGTAAGGGTTATAAAAAGTATACAAAGGAAACATGAGTACATATATACATAAGAATAAAATCATATTTTACCCATAAATCATAATCACTTTAACATACCTCATAAAATCATGAATAAATCATAGAAATCGTAAGACATAAAGGTAACTTGAGGCATTCATAACATTCTTACGTAGGGAGTAACCCTCTAGGTTACGTTTGGAATACCCATCACAGTATATTCCCTAAATCTCTTCAGAGAAACCTTAACGTTTAACCCCTTCGCATTACCCAATGCATTGGAGAGCTATATCGAGCTCACCCGCCCTTAGTTTATCACGGAACCACCCGTCTTCATAAAAAATGACCAAGAACCATAACATAATCATATCACATAAATTAAGCATAAAGGAAAGATAATGTTCCCACATTGAAATAACAATATAACATTTTAATATATTGAATCCATTCTAAAAAAACATTTTCAAAACCATTTAAAACATTTAATAAATAGATTTTTTAATCAAAGTGTCCCATACCACTTTGAAGCTTTTAACATTTTACACCATTAATATCCAAATAAATAAATCCTGAAACCATTTTGAAAACATGGATATTAATGTGAAATATTTATAAGAATAAATCATTAAAACATTTAAAATGATATTTTAGTTAAAGGGTTCTTATCAAAATGAGAGACACTTGAATACAATAATTGAGGAATAAAATTTAATCAGAACATTATAATATCATGAGAATAAAGGGATTCATGATATAATATTCCAAAGGACAGTATATACACCATATAAGAGTGAATTGGTGCATAAACACAATGAAGTCTCAATAGAAATGTAAAATGAGATAAAATCCCTTATAAAGAAGGTATCCTTAAATTAAGGATGAATCAATCACATAATTATGTGTGAAAAACATAAATACACCCAATATAAGTGGATATTAAGTGTAAAACAATCAAAGTTCATTCACACATATTCAAAGGATAACATATTCAAAAATACATGTTGAACCCAAGGAAATCGTAATTGGGTTAAGAAGTTCCCTTGGTAAAATTCGACAGCCTAATGGCGTCACCTTAAAATTCATAAAAGTAGTTTATGAGAGAGAAAATGGTATCTCATCACTTGGAAATAAAATATACATCAATAAGGATATATAATAACATATCCCAAAATAAAAATATGTAAATTAAAATACATAACAAAATAAGTCTTTTTAAAAGAGGAGTGTGAAAGGTTCCCTTACCGATTTGGGAAACTTTCAAAACGTACACCCCATGAAAGAAGGGTCATAAAATGAAGATGTAACTACCCATAAATGAGAGTATATTATACTAATTGTAAAATAATGGGTAGTACATACACCACACAAAAAGGAAATAGTGGCCAATGTAGCATGGATCTCACAGGAACAAAAAGTGAGATGAAAAACCCCTTATGAAAATTTGGCAGCCTAATGGCGCCACATAAAACTTCCAAAAATGGATTGATGAGATCAAATTGGGTCTCTCATAATATGAAAATAAAAATTAAATTATGAGTAATATAAAATAACATCCCCAAACATAATAAAGATGAGCTTAAAAGAAATGACATAAAAGAGAGTTTTTAAAAAGAAAGAGAGAGGTGGGATCCCCTTACCTCGTGTCCGACATGAATCGATCGTTCTTTAATCTCCTGAATAATAAAATTTGGTCAATTTATAATTTCTTAAGGACCGCCTTTAAATATTATTATTCAGTTCATATCACATATTATAATGTTATAATAATTGGTTAATAAAGTGAGTTCATATCAGACGTTTTTGTCGATGTTCAGTACATGAGTAAAAATTGAACTTGTTGGAAAAAAATTTTCCATGTAGTTATAGGTACATCGTCTCCAGAATAGTATTGATGTTTTAAATATCATATATATACATTATATATTCATTTTATACTATTCCATATCATTTGGAGATAAAAAATTAAAAGCAACGTTCATGGAGACGGTAGGTCGTACGTACGCATGAACGCTACTTTCATTTTTTGTCATATTAATGGAATTAAAACAAAATTAGATATATATATATATATATATTATAATTAAGGAATTATATGCATAATTTGGATGTAATATATTAAATATATATCCATTATATATATGTACTTATAATAGTACATAACATTTGGAGATAAGAAATGAAATGTACAGTTCATGGAGACGGTAAGTCGTACGTACGGATGAACGCTACTTTCATTTATTTTTTTTGTATTGAATGGAATGAAATAATAATTATATAATGGTATATTATAATTCCAGTAGGATAAGATATTTAATAATATTAATTACATCCTTTATACGTCCCACATATGGCATTAACGAATTAAATCACTTTGAGGGGTCGGTAGTCCGCACTTCCTAAAATGAAGATATTACGTTTACCCATAATGGAAACCATAAAGGTATGCCATAAATGAAAAAATACAGAATCTTAAGGAAAACATAAACATATGATATATCATATATAAATATAGTAACATCTTAATGGCCACCTTTCAAGGTGTTAAAAGAATATTGAACAATCATCGTTTCGTGAGGCAGTAATTCTCCATCCACAGAAACAGTGTGTTCTTTAACCATTAGACGAAGGTGTGTGTAATATGAGATCTAATAATTCAAATAAAAACATCCTAGTATATTTAAGATACTTTTTTTCTTACAAAATAAAATAATAAAAAGAGTATAGGGGGTTGGAGAAGCAAAATAAAACAAAAGAACACAAGGGAAGACATTACCATTAAATCGGGTAACTTCATTTTATTTGAGATGAAAGGCTTCCTTGGAAAGGATTCTGGAAAAATTGAGACTTAAATGATGAAGAGAGGAATGTGGAGAGATAAAATGGTCAGGGTTTGGCCGAGCCAATGGCTTGAGAGGTGTGTGTAAGGTGGTAGAGGTGGGGGCCTTTTATAAGAGGAGAGGAGGGCACTCTTGGAAGGTTATAAAATATTACTTTATTATAAAATGATTTTCAGATTTAAAAGGTCCCAAAAGGATATATTTCGAGGATAAGATGATAAGGTTTTCGAAATCCACACATACAATAGGTTTGTGACATGTTTAACTTATAGGTTTAACATTATATTTTCATTTTATTTAAATCCCTTATTAATGAGGTAATTGTTGCATCATCATGATGTCATAAATAATTTAATTTATTTAAAGTCTAAAAATTACAAAAAAATATAATGATGTAGTAAATCCATTTATCTTTCTAATTAATATTTATAGTAAAAAATATGACTAGTATAACGCAATTTAAATTTTTTTTAGTAAAACAACTCATGTTTGTGACATTTTAATTTTAACTTTAAATAAAAAGATATTTATGTCATTTTCCAAACAAAGTGGCTCCATGGGGTCCCCAAGTTGACCCATGGCTTTTATTGGTAGTCAATGACACATCCAATGAGGGTAGGACATGTGTCATGTTCATTTCATATTATTAAAACATTATTTTTACCTTAAATTACACTAATTACCTCTAATCGAGATTAAAAACATAAAAGTTACTATTCACCAAAAAAATATTTTAATCCCATTGAACCAAATTTTACTACCTAATGACAACCATGTATGTAGGATTTTTGAAATTCAAGACACAGAAGTGGTAAAGTTTAATTTAAACAAAAAATCATTTTTTTAAGTACCACTTAGTGGTTTCACTATTCATCAAAAATTGTAGTTTTTCAGAATAATACCAAAACTTCATCCTAAGCTATATTTGATATTATGAATTCAAAAATGATTTATATTTTACAAAATTCAAATCTTCTAAGTTATATTAATTAATTTAATAATTAATTTCCACTGTCATGACAAATATCGTGTTTTAATGAAACAATATATATCAAAAGATTAACACTAGTTTAAGTCCAATTTCAAAGTGAAATTAATTTCAATGACCAATATTGGATTAAATGGTAAAAATATATTCTAATTTCACTTTAAAACCAATCCAAAAGATAATATAATCATATAAATAAATTACAATAAAAAGTAGTTTTGAATTAGAATACAACATTTTTCACTATTCATTAAAAAATGAACTTTATCGGAAAAATACCAAAAATTTACACAAAGAAAATTTTGATGTCCCAATTCTAAAGAAGAATTTTATTTTGTCAAATATAACACATAAAATTGTCAAAAAGTGGATTTAAAAGAGGTTCTCCATCAAAAGGCGGTTAATCGACCTTTTAAGGAATATTAGAATGTTTATGCTTAAAATTGGATTCATTGGAATTTTTAATCCTCTAACATTTTTTGTAAAGAGTAAAAATATTTGACAAACATATATAATCATTTTTTAGTTAGTTCTATTCATTCCCGCCATTACAACAGCTAGGCATTAACTACCATTTAAAATAATATTATTTTATTATTAGAGTGCAACGTAAGATTCCCAAGAAACTTGTTGTTGCGTATTGGGTACGCCATCGAGCATAGCATCCCCTTTAAAGTAATATTAATATTTTATTCACAAATATGGATAAATGTGAAAATGTGATATTCTTTATTTACCTGGGGTGTTACATCCTTCCCCCCTTTTGGGAATTGCGTCCTCGCAATTTTAAAATTGGGCTTGGAAACTTAATTGAAAATCCCACATCGGAACAAGAGCCAGTAAAAAAATAACTTTAAAATAAAGAAAGAGAAGTACAAAGGTCACCCGAGTTAACCCATACTAGGATTCCATGTAGGAAAATATGGATATGGAGGAGAAAACAAAGGGTCATGTTCTGATAGAGAGTGATAGTAAACATGACTAGGAGAAAGTTAACCATAAGAAAATCACAAACTTGTGATGGGTTAAAAATTATTTGATTCCCCAGTAGGAAAAGTTAACAGACAACATTTTTGTTTTAAGTTACTCTTCATTGAGGAATTTATTTCTGATCTTAACTAAATCATAATGAAACATACTTACTTGTCCCGTAGACTTTCAAATTTTACTAGATTCCTTAATCAAACTCATATTTTCTCCAAAAGAAGAGTATTTAGGAAGACTTGTTCGCATTAAGAGTATTATAATCAACTTCTTGAGAATCACCTAATCCACAAAATAAAACTATATACTTCCCATGTCTTTAGACCTTAACCAAAA
Source organism: Viscum album (assembly GCA_963277665.1). NCBI lineage: Eukaryota > Viridiplantae > Streptophyta > Magnoliopsida > Santalales > Viscaceae > Viscum > Viscum album. Next base: position 1,887,120,591 of record OY728165.1, on the reverse strand, counting down.
CTAAAACCCAATGTTCAAAAAAGACCATTCAATAAACAATTTTCTATAAAATTATTCAAAGTAAACCAAACTAACATTGAAACCAAAATATTTGAAGGATTTAATCACATAGTCTTCCAAGGTACAAATTAACTTTTATCTCCAAATAACATCAGTTGCTCTTAAAATTTCATATTGAAAGGTAATTAACCTAATCACATATCCTCCATGATAGGTTAATCGTTTCCATAAATAACCCAAAATAAATGTACTCTTGATTCCAAAAATCATCTAACTAAAAAGAATTAGTCAAACTAACCAGGGACTTCACGTAGTCCAGTGGTACGCGATAAATACTAGTCGCACTTTGGTTGTGGGTTCGATTCCCACATCTTTGTCCTACGCGACGGGTTTTCACACAGTCTGCGTGATGTCCTTTTTCCAAAATTATATAATTCTTTAATCATCCCCCAAAACGAGATAAAATCTTCATAAATAATCATAACATATTTTAACCACAATTTTATCTCATGCCTTTCATTTTCCATCATAACATATAATAACCCATAATTACCTCAAAAGTAAGGATCATATAAACCCTAATGGTTACCTTTATAATTATTACCCGAACTTCCACATCGATTGTTCATCTCGTACATGATGCATTACAGAACATACAAATGTTCAAGTGGTTGTTCATGACTCCTTGATAGTTGGTTTAGAACAACCATGAGTTTCCTCATTGAATCCCACATTTCATCCAGTCTCTTAATCAGAGAACCACCACAGTTTCCTTCAAACCTATTTTCACATTGGTGCCTACTAGATCCATCCATTCACTAAAATCAGAAATGTCAGTGTGAGTATATCAACAAAAACATCATGTACTAATGAGGAAGATATACTTACTCATTCACTTTATCTAAAAACTACGACTCTTTCTGAAATCCTAACCATTATGGTAATGTCACTTATGCTTAAAGAATACCCTAACCTCTAAAGTTATCTAAACTGACCTTTGATACCAACTATAAGGCCCCAGCCTTAATCCTTACTTAATCTTGAGTTATTACAAGATTACACATTGAGGATATTTTCAGGTTTAGAGTTTTAGGGAATTAGATCATGAAACTTGAATTACATTCCACATTTAAATAAAGTGGTTACATAAAATACAGTATTCATTTTTCCCATCAATGGAAACATATTTAAAATAAAACATGGATTCTTTCTTGACACTTCCTTGACACTATCATCACATCATGTACCTTTCCCTTGACCTGTGAAAAACATTTCAAAAACATGGGATGAGCATAAAAAGCTCAGTAAGGGTTATAAAAAGTATGGAAAGGAAACATGAGTACATATATACTAAAGAATAAAATCATACTTTACCCATAAAGCATAAGCACTTTAACATACCTCATAAAATCATGAATAAATCAGAGAAATCATAAGACATAGAGGTAACTTGAGGCATTAATAAAATTATTACATAGGGAGTAACCCTCTTGGTTACGTTTGGAATACCCATCACAGTATATTCCCTAAATCTCTTCGGAGAAACCATAACATTTAACCCCTTCGCGTTACCCAATGCATTAGAGAGCTATATCGGGCTCACCCGCCCTTAGTTTATCACGGAACCACCCGTATTCACAAACAATGCCCAAGAACCATAACATAATCATTGCACATAAATTAATCATAAAGTAAAGATAACGTTCCCACATTGAAATAACAATATAACATTTTAAGATATTGAATCCATTCTAAAAAAACATTTTCAAAACCATTTAAAACATTTAATAAAGATATTTTTTAATCAAAGTGTCCCATACCACTTTGAAGCTTTTAACATTTTAAACCATTAATATCCACATAAATAAATCCTTGAAACCATTTTGAAAAAATGGATATTAATGAGAAATATTTATAAGAATAAATAATTAAAACATTTAAAATGATATTTTAGTTAAAGGGTTCTTATCAAAATGAGAGACACTTGAATACAATAATTGAGGAATAACATTTAATCAGAACTTTATAATATCATGAGAATAAACGGATGCATGATATAATATTCCAAAGGAAAGTATATACACCATATAAGAGTGAATTGGTGCATAACAACAATGAAGTCTCAATAGAAATGTAAAATGAGATAAAATCCCTTATAAAGAAGGTATCCTTAAATTAAGGATGAATCAATCTCATATTTATGTGTGAAAAACATAAATACACCCAATATAAGTGGATATTAAGTGTAAAACAATCAAAGGCCATTCACACATATTCAAAGGATAACATATTCAATAACTACATGTTGGACCCAGGGAAATCGAAATTGGGTTAAGAAGTTCCCTAGGTAAAATTCGACAGCCTAATGGCATCACTTTAAAATTCATAAAATTATTTTATGAGAGAGAAAATGGTATCTCATCACTTGGACATAAAATCTACATCAATAAGGATATAGAATAAAATATCCCAACATAAAAAGATGTAAATTAAAAGACTTAACAAAATATATCTTTTTAAAAGAGGAGTGTAAAAGGTTCCCTTACCGATTTGGGAAACTTTCAAAACGTACACCCCATGAAAGAAGGGTCATACAATGAAGATGTAACTACCCATAAATGAGAGTATATTATACTAATATTAAAATAATGGGCAGTACATACACCACACAAAAAGGAAATAGTGTCCAATGTAGCATGGATCTCATGGGAACAAAAAGTGAGATGAAAAACCCCTTATGAAAATTCGGCAGCCTAACAGCGCCACATAAAACTTCCAAAAATGGATTGATGAGATCAAATAGTGTCACTCATAATATGAACATAAAAATTACAGTATTAGGAATATAAAATAACATACCCCAACATAAGAAATATTAGCTTAAAAGAAATGACATAAAAGAGAGTATTTAAAAAGAAAGAGAGAGGTTGGATTCCCTTACCTCGTGTCCGACATGACTCGATCATTCTTTAATCTCTTGAATAATAAAATTTGGTCAATATATAATTTCTTAATGAAATCCTTTAAATATTATTATTCAATTCATATCACATATTATAATGTTATAATAATTGGTTAATAAAGTGAGTTCATATCAGACGTTTTTGTCGATGTTTAGTACATGAGTAAAAATTGAACTTGTTGGAAAATAATTTTCCATGTAGTTATAGGTAAATCATCTCCAGAATAGTATTGATGTTTTAAATATCATATATATCCAGTATATATTCATTTTATACTATTAAATATCATTTGGAGATAAAAAATTAAAAGCACGGTTCATGGAGACGGTAGGTCGTACGTACGCATGAACACTACTTTCATTTTTTGTCATATTAATGGAATTAAAACAAAATGAGAGATATATATATTATAATTCCAGAATGATATCCATCATATAGATGTAATATATTAAATATATATCCATTATATATATGTACTTATAATAGTACATAACATTGGGAGATAAGAAATGAAATGTACCGTTCATGGAGACGGTAAGCTGTACGTACGCATGAATGCTACTTTCATTTCTTTTTTTGTATTCAATGGAATGAAATAATAATGATATAAAGTTATATTATAATTCCAGTAGGATAACATATGTAATACCATTAATTCCATCCTTTATACATCCCACATATGGCATTAACGAATCAAATCACTTTGAGGGGGCGGTAGTCCGCACTTCCTAAAATGAAGATATCACGTTTACCCATAATGGAAATCATAAAGGTATTCCATAAATGAAAAAATACATAATATTAAAGAAAAAATAAAAATATTATATATCATATATAAATATAGTGACATATTAATTCCCACCTTTGAAGGTGTTAAAAGAATATTGAACAATCATCATTTCGTGAGGCAGTAATTCACTATCCACAGAAATAGTATGTTCTTTAACCATTAGACGAAGGTGTGTGTAAGTGTAGCTCGAATACGTTACATAACAACATCCTAGTATATTGAAGATACTTTTTTTGTTACAAAAGAAAATAATAAAAATATTTTAGGGGGTTGGAGAAGAAAAATAAAACAAAAGAACACAAGGGAAGACATTACCTTTAAATCGGGTAACTTCCTTTGATTTGAGATCAAATGCTTCCTTGGAAAGAATTATTCCCAAAGTGAGGCTTAAATGATGAAGAGAGGGATGTGGAGATATGAAATTTTCAGGGTTTGGCCGAGAGAATGGATTTAGAGGTGTGTGTAAGGTGGTAGAGGTGGGGGCCTTTTATAAGAGGAGAGGAGGGAACTCTTGGAAAGTTATAAAATATTACTTCATTATAAAATGATTTTCGGATTTAAAATGTCCCAAAATGATATATTGCGAGGCTAAGGTGATAATGTTTTCTAAATCCACCCATCCAATATGTTTGTTACATGTGTAAGTTATAGTTTTAACATTATCTTTTTATTTTATTTAAATCCCTTATTAATGAGGTAATTGTTGCACCATCATGATGTCATAAATAATTTAATTTATTTAATGTCTAAAAATTATAAAAAAAATACCATGATGTATGAAATCTTATTATCTTTCTAATGAATATTTATAGTAAAAAATATGACTTGTATAACCCAATTTAAAAATTGTTTTAGTAAAAAAACTCATGTTTGTGACATTTTAATTTTAATTTTAAATAAAAAGGTATTTATGTCATTTTCCAACCAAAGTGGCTCCATGGGGTCCCCAAGTTGACCCATGGATTTTCTCGGTCTTCCATGACACATCCAATGAGGTTAGGACATGTTTCAAGTTTATTTCATATTATTAAAACATTATTTTTACCTTAAATTACACTAATTACCTCTAATCGCGATTAAAAACATAAAAGTTACTATTCACCAAAAAAATATTTTAATCCCATTAAACCAAATTTTACTTCCTAATGACAACCATTTATGTCGGATTTTTGAAATTTAAAACACATAAGTGGTAAAGATTCATTTAAATGAAAAATCAGTTTTTTAAGTACCACTTAGTGGTTTCACTATTCATCAAAAATTGATGTTTTTCAGAATAATACCAAAACTTCACCCTAAGCTATATTTGATATTCCGAATTCAAAAATGTAGTCTATTTTAAAAAATTCAAATTGTATAAGTTACATTAATTAATTTAATAATTAATTCCCGCTGTCATGACAAATAGCGTGTTTTTATGAAACAATATATATCAAAAGATTGACACTAGTTTAAGTCCAATTTCAAAGTGAAATTAATTCCAATGTCCAATATTGGATTAAATGGTAAAAATATATTCTACTTTAATTTTAAAACAAATTTAAAAGATAATATATTCATATAAATAAATTACATTAACAAGCGGTTTTGAATTAAAATACAATATTTTTCACTATTCATTAAAAAAATGAACTTTATCGAAAAAATACCAAAAAATTACACAAAGTAAATTTTGATGTCCCGATTCTAAAGAAGAATTTTATTTTTTAAAATATAACACATAAAATTGTCAAAAAGTAGATTTAAAAGAGTTTCGCCATCAAAAGGTGGTTAATCGACCTTTTATGGAATATTAGAATGTTTACGCTTAAAATTGGATTCATTCGCATTTTTAACCCTCTAACATTTATTGTAAAGAGTAAAAATATTTGACAAACATATATAATAATTTCTTAGTTTGTTCTGTTCATTCCCGACATTACAACGGCTAGGCGTTAACTACCATTTAAAATAATATTAGTTTATTATTAGATTGCAACGTAAGATTCCAAAGAAAATCGTTATTGCGTATTGGGTACGCCATCGAGCATAGCATCCCCTTTAAAGTAATATTAATATTTTATTCACAAATATGTATAAATGTGAAAATGTCATATTCTTTATTTACCAGGGGTGTTACACCTATGGATGGTTTTGGACACAATCTGACAGCACCAACCTTACGAAAATCTCTTGAAGTGTGAAATCTGGATATGAAAGGTCCACTTACTAGAATATTTCATCTTAGAGGATGGAGTTGTGGTGGATCTAGTGAAGATCAAGGTAGTTCTTTCTTGGGATCCACCCAAGATTGTTACTGAGGTACAATGTTTCCTTAGGTTGACTTGGTATTATCGGAGGTTTGTAATCAAATTCTCCAGAGTGGAATCACCCATGACGATGTTGATGAAGAAAGGAAAAAACTTTGTTTGGATAGAAATATTCCATTAATGTTTTCATCAGCTGAGGAAGATCTTGACGAGTGATCCTATCTTGAGGCAACCATAGGAGGCCGCCTACTACATGGTGTTCCGTGATGCATCAGGAACTGGGCTCGGTTGTGTCCTGATGTAGGGGAAAGAAGTGATTTATTATGGATCAAGAAAATTGGGACCATATGAGTAGAAAAATGTGACTCATGACCTTGAGTTGGCAGCGGTAGTATTTACACTAAAGATGTGGTGACACTACCTTATGGGAGAACAATTTATCGTCTAATCTGACCACAAGAGTCCCAAGTATATCATTTCTCAAAAGCATTTGAATAGAAGATAATGACATTGGATAGATTTAATCCATGAATATGACTTCGAGATAGTCTACACTCCTGGGAAGGGGAACATGGTAAAATATGATCTTAGTAAGAGATTGAGTTCACAGCTACTAAATAAGGCCTCAGATAAGTTAGACTCGCTTCAGATATATTTTATGGATAGAGAGGAGACATATTTTTCTTTAGTCGATGGTAGTTTCCCCTCCAATCTTACAGCGAGTCAGGGAGGCACCACTTGGAGATGCATGCAGTGAAACTACATGTTCCCAGATATCCATAGCGCATGCCCCTGATGGATATTCGAAAGGTTGGGAGCACATCATCCTTTTCAGAGGATGCACCATAGTACCAGTGGATTTGTGGGAGGAGGTGTTGAGGGAGTTATATACATTCCCTTTTGGCGGAACATTTAGGTGTGGAAATGAAATACTAGGACCTCTAATGTCAGTACTGGTGGTTGAGGATGAAGAAGGAAAAGGAACAGTTTATCTTGATATGCCTCACCTGTCAGCAAGTGAAGGATAAGCACCATGTCTCAGCATGTTTGACGCAACCCCTCAACGTACCAGAGTGGAGGTGGGATGGGATATCGATGGAACTCGGGATGGGATTACCACATACATCCAGAGAGGAACGATTCCATATGGGTGATTGTAAACCGCCTCACCAAGTTGACCCACTTCCTACCCATTAAATCGTAGGGTTCAGTAGAGATCCTAGGATGACTCTTTGTATAAGAGATAGTTCAACTCCATGAATTCCCATCTATGATAGTATCAGATCATGATGTATGCTTTACTTCACAATTGTGGAAGGGATTACAGTAGGCATTTGGGACTCAGCTGCACTTGAGCACATCATTTCACCCATAAATGGATGGTTAGACGGTGTGGACCGTAAAGACGTTGAAGGACATGCTGCGTTCTTGCGTTCTTGATTTTGGTCGTAGTTGGGAGGACCACCTACCACTAGTGGAGTTTCTGTACAAAAAAACTCCACTCCACCGTCAATAGGGAACAATTCAAGGCACTGTACAAACAATCATGCAGGTCATCGTTAGGCTAGATATATTGAGGGGAATTGTCACTTATGAGTTGAAAGATGGTACATGCTAACACTAAGAAGGTGCAGGTCTTCCGAGAGAGGATAAAGACTGCACAAATTTGAAATAATTCCTATGATTATAGGAGATATAGACCCTTGAAGTTTGAGGAGGGGACCACATATTATTATGGGTCTCTCCTCAAGAATGGATACCGAGATTTTTTTCATGGAAGAAAGTTATCTCTGAGATTCATTGATCATTTCCAGACTCAGAGCATATTTAAGGAGATGGCATACCACTTGTATCTAGAACTTCAGTTAGAGAGGGTTCACAACGTCTTACACATATCCCAGATGATGAGATACGTGCATGACCCTTCCCATGTCATTGACCATGCTGAGCTAGAGATTAATGATAATGCGACATTCATGGAGTACCTAGTGGAGATAGAGGATTGGTAGGAGAGGATCCTTTGTGGACGGTCAATTACTATGGTGCATGTTCATTGGAAGAACATGAATCTCTAGGAGAGCACATGGTAGTGGGAGGCATAGATTCATTCTCAGTAAACCCTTTTTTATCCCTTGTTTTGGCTTACAAGGATGTGAATCCCTAAAGGTGGGGGTAATGCAATGTCCTATAATTCTATGTAAATTTTTTGAAAATTAAATGGGATTATTTCGAGACCAGAATTTGAGACCACATGTGATTCCAAGGCCTAGAGTGGCCATAATGTATTTTTAACCTATTTTTAATGTTCGTTAAATAATCGTGCAAGTGGGGTTTTCTAACTTTTAAACTGTTACCTGGATAATAAAATCCAAGGGAACTGTTGAAATCAGAGCATTGAGATTCTCCTAGGAAGGGATTAACCTCGATCGACATGGGTCAAGGGAAAAAGTTAATTTTCAGATATATTAAGGGAAAATAAAATAAACATAAAAAGTTAATGGGATAATATGTATTGGAAATCAGAGATGGATCTTGAAAATCACTCAGAATTTTTGGAGGATAAGCATTGACCAACGAAGAATGAAAAACGATGATCCCCAACAACTTTGATAACTCCCCTCCTCTTCGAGAGATCTCACCCTCGACATTCGAGGACATTCGTAGATGGATTGCCTTCAGAGATGAAGCCTTCATCTGACCAAATCTATTCCCCAGGTAGGGGTTTATTCTTTGAGATTTTACTCCCATTCCTTCTTCCTAAAACAACGAATACGGACCAACCCACTTACAGTTTGATCTATGGGATGTTTTTTCTTTTGGGAATGAGTTTTTTATATAGGGAGTTATGTGAAATTAGATCCATGTTAGATTCTTATACCTCATTCAAACATGTTTATTAATTTTAACATGGAGGGATCTGACCAACATGAACAAGGCATAGATCCTTCCATTGTATTCATTCGTGTGTTCTTCGTGATCGAACCCCTAGATCGATAGCCATAAAACTTTGAACCCGTAGTAGTGATGACAATGATCCAAAGATCCTAGAGTCCCTCACGGGTCATAAAAAGGACCACCGAAGCAAGTCCAGTGGCCCAAGATTGAAACCACAAGTGTCCCTCGACGGTTTGCCGAGGCAGTGAAGGCCACAACCATTGGCGAATGCGGGATATTATCTAGAATCTAGAGTGATGGCAGCTACGGAGCGAGGTCTATGGTGAAGCCCTATTGGCCATGGAAGATGCGCCGATCCCTCTATCCCTAGAGGAGGGAGGGGGAACCGTTCGCAGTTTTCTCCCCTTCACCAACCCCACTCTCCTTCCTCCTTTCCTGATGCTTCCATTTTCCCCTAAGGTCCCTGACCTTCATAAGGGATTTCCACAGCTCGCACTATCCTCGAAGGATTTCAACGGCGCTTCGGATCTCTTTAAGACCACGCAGGTCGCGTGATTTAGGGGCCACCTCCCTTCAGTGGATTCCTTTGACAGATTCGTGTTTGAAGTATGGGGACTTCAATACCGCGTGGTGGTCGGGTTGCTAGATCGGCGTCAGATGATGGTTTGTTTTTTCCTCTGAGAGCGATTTGATTTTGGCTTGGTCCAATGCCCCTAAAACGCTCAATGGATGCGGATTTTACCTCCTTCACTGGTCCTTCGAATCCATCATGAATTGGGATGAACCGACGATGGCGGTGTGGGTAAGCTTCCCAGATTTGCCACTTCCTTTTTAGATTCTGTCAATAATAAGCATGTTAGGGAACTTGGTTGGTAGATTTCTTTGTTCGGATAGTAGGATTGCTACTGTTTGTCCCCTATCAACACTCGCGTCTGGGTTGAGGTCGACATTTCGAAGCCTCCTAAAAAGTGGCATTATAATTCGGTTGGAGAATAATTCAGATGGAAATAGTAGGTGGTATTTGAGTCTTGGACAGGGTTTTGCTCAGGTTGCCATCATCTAGGACATTCAGCCCTTGGATGTCGTCGAGGTCCAAGGGCTCAGCAACTGTTGAATCCCCAAAGAGAAGAGTCTCAAACACAGGCCATTCCCGGTGTGATTCAGCAATCGGATAGAGAAGGACTAGACATGCCTGCAGAGGAGCGCGGGGTTGATCCAGGGGAATGGGATCCAGGCATGGTTCAGTTCTGTCCAGGTGAGGATTTGAGGTTGGAACCAGAAGACAGTCCTCAGGAGGTCCAATCTTTGCAGTGGACTTATACGGTGGTTCCAGAAGCAATGAAGGATGTGGAGGCCAGTAACCCCTTGCCACGGGTTGTGGATGTCCTAGCTAGGTTAGGGAAGGATTTAGGGATCAGTTCGTTGTAGGATAATGGAGTGGAGATGGTGTAGGGGAGGAAAGGATAAAGATCTATCCTTTCATGTGGATGCGGTGGAGCATCCGGTCTCAGATAGAATTGGCAATATTGGTGTGGTGAAGGGTGTTAGCGAGGTCCATGGCCCTGGGGGTCCTCATGGTCGGAAATGGGAGGGATCTAACAAGCAGTCTCAATTCATGGGTTGTGGATATGAGCAGTCCAATGGCCTATTTCCATGTTGTGAGGTCAGTGGGGGTGAATTTGGAATAGAGGCTAAACAATTTGTCAAGGCATTGCAGGGGAAATCCTTTTTTCATGTAGCTACAAGATCTTTCCACGGTCAAAGAAGGCAAGAAGGGGATATAGTATTGGGTCCTCTTGATCCAAAAATGCTCATTTCAAAGTTCTCCTTTCAGATCATTGGGAGAGAGGGGAAGAAAGAAAAGGACTTTGTGGTAAAATCAGGAAAGATGGATTTTTCTGGTAGGCCGAGGGCTCTCAATGAAGGTCTGGGTGTTGAAGTGAAAAACTGATTTAAAGGAATGGAAACTCAAGAACAATCATTTTCACAAGAGGAATAGGTTTCAGGTGATGATAGTTTTATCCCACTCTTAGTTGACATCCTGGACCAGTTCCAAGGGAAAAGTCCCCACAGTCCAAGAAGGAATAAGGGGGAAAAAAGGAAAGCGCGACTCGGGGAAATGCATAGTCGTTCAGGGGAGAAACCCCAAGGGGTGCAAAGACTAATCTCACTTGTTGAAACCAATGGAAACTAGGTCATCCATGAAATGTGGAATCAAGGAAAGCAAAGGCATTCAAGATGGGGAAAGTGGGGATCCAAGCAGAGAATCAAGAGTAATAGAGGAAGAGGGTGCGGAGTGTCTAAGGATCATCTACCACTCTAAGGAAGAAATGATTGACAAATTCCATCGGCCAAATGCATAAAATGAAGTTATTTTAAGGATTTATGAAAGAGGATTATAAAATGAGGCCACAGAGGAGCAAGAAGCATGGATAGACAAGCAAGACTGGATCATCACATGTGGCTTCAACCAAGGCAGAATCACCTTGTATGAATTCGTCCAGAAAATGGACATAATTATTTCTCACCTTGAAGCACATATTAGGGAGGATCCAGACACCCAGGTTAGTACTCTGCCTTGAGAATTATATAGAGCATCTGACTCAAATAACCTTAGTCTTGTGTTTAACAATTCTGTGAGCTCTTTCAGCATGTAGTCCTTGAGTGTGAACTCTGGTTTTCCACTAGTCCTTAAAGTGGCTTTATAAAAAATTATAGTTGGATGGTGGGGAATGCGGTGGTGCAAGGGTGGTGGTGTTGGTTAGGTTCTACATCAAGGGGATCAGATCAAAGGGTGGGACTCAGAATGCACTAGCACACAGTCCATGCTTAGCCACGTGTGGAGGGAGGCCACCGTCCGCGTGGCTATGTGAACCATGATCTTGTGCCGTGTATGGGATGGACCCAATCGATCCCACTGATGCAGGATTGGCTAGATGGGAAATTGGGCCGTTAAGCAGCTCGACTAGTTAGAATTGGTCCGAATAAGTCGTACTAGACCGGATGAGGACCGAGTCACTGGGCGACCCAGTGGGCTGGACCCACGACCAATCCGGGCCGAGTCTAGCAAGGCCTAATGGGCCTGGTCATTGGGTTGAGACAGTCGAGGCTAACCCAAACCGAACAAGACCGGGTTAGTTTAGCCAAAATGGGTCATTTCATGCAGGATCCCCTGGGCTGAGTTGGTCGAGTTGGTCCAACAATTTCGGCATGTGCTTAGGCGCAGCCGTCCTCTATTTACTAAAACACCAATTTCTTTTAGACTGAGGGTCTGATCGATGCACCAGTTATGGAATTTAGTACCCTTGCGACAAGACAGTCCTTTGGGTATACTCAAAGTGTGTTTTTGTTGAATTCATGTTATGGCTGATGGATTGAAGAGTACATTCTCCCGGAATCAAGTGCACTAGAGAGAAAAATCATATGGTTGGCTGTGACATGAAGGATATGACAAGTGGGGCCTCTATGGTATAGTTGCTAAGAGGACCATAGTGGTCTATTAGTTGAACAGAAATCAAGGGTCTAGTAGCTGAGCAGACCTTAGTGGTCCAAGAGTCAAGAAGACCACAGATGTCTAGTAGCTAAGCGGACCTGAGTGGTCGAGTAGCTTTGCGAACCTCAGTTGTCCAGTATCCGAGCAGACCATAGTGGTCTAGTATCTGAGCAAACCTCAATGGTCTAGTAGCCGAGCAGACCTCAGTGGCCCAGCAATCGAGCGGACCTTAGTGACTCATCGGGGATGGGTCCCTCAGTTGTACAAGATGATTTAGCTTTATTACTGATAATCTTACTTTCTATACTTTGAGTTATACTTGGTGTGATTATTCTATTCTTTGTGGTCCTTGATTTATTTTTTTTGCCTTGCACTCCTTCCTTTGTGGGTTTGTGTCCCTAATGAGTATTGTGTTACTTAACCCTACACGAGCTTCTCCCGCACATGTCCTATCTCATGCTAGTGATCGAAGATTTGATGAAGTACTTGGTCATCTGGGACTAGGTGGTGGTTAGTGAGATGGGACATATGAGAATAATTCTAATACTATATACAAATTCCTTCACCTACCCCTCAGGTAGGGTCTCGATCAGATGGACCGAGGAATTTGTACTTTCCATTTTGGTTTTGGTCATGTATTCTAGCCCCTTTTTTACTCTCAGTTTGTAATATACTCTTACTTTTTGTATTAGTGAGAGTCGTGGTTTACTTTGTGTTTAATTTTCACTATTTGAGATTTTTTTCATTGGTACAGGTTTAAAGTAAAATTCTTTCCCTTTTGGGATATGCCTACTCGGTGCTAGTCTCCCACTCCTGACCTATATAATGCAGGCTTAGGGTAGTTACAACACAGGCCCTGGGGGATGAGTCGTGATAGTTGTAGTATTTTCTCTTGAAAAGTTTAGGCATCACTTAATAGGTTCTAAATTTATAGTCTTTATAGAAAATTTTGTATTGAAGGACCTATTATCCAAAAATTAAAAGACCCATATTGATTAAGTGAATAAATTTTTTTAAGAATTTAATTTTGAAATAAAATATAAAATTTAAGATGAAAATGTAGTGGAATATCATCTTTGTAGTAGGTATAGTAATTAAAATGATGATCTTAGGAAGATAAATTCTTATTTTATGGATGAAAAGTTTCTCACTATTTCTATCAAACAATCATCTTGGTATGAAAATTTTACAAATTTCTTCACATTAGGAGTTATGACCAAATATTTCTCACATAAACTAAACAATGAGATCATTTCATAAATTACGTATTATATATGGGATGATCCTTTCATATTCAAAAGGTTTACTAATGGTATCTTGAGGAGGTGTGTGCCCAAGGATGTAATGTTTCCTATTCTCTAGAGTTTTCATTCCTCAGACTGGGGAGGTTATTGGAGAGGATAAAGGAAAACCCAAAATGTCCTTCATGATAGTTTTTATTTCTCTATATTAATCAATAATGCAAGATGTTTAAATGTAGGATGTGATAACTGTCTAAGGTTAGGAAATATGGGAGAAAAAAAGGTGTTGCTTTAGAAAGGTATTTTAGAAGTTGAGAATTTTGATGTTTACAGATTATAATTTATGGGACTATTTCAATCCTCAGAAGGGAATAATTATATTTTGGTAGTTATTTGTAATGTTTCCTAGTGGGTAGAAGAATTTTCATTTCATAACAATCAATCCAATAGTGTTATAAAATTCATCAAAACAACATTTCCACATTGTTTGGTTTGATGAAAACTTTCGTTACAGATAATGAAACACATTTCAAAAGTTTAACATTTAAATAATTAATGTATAAGTATTAGTGTTCTCATAAAATATGAACTTCCTAATATATACAATATAGTGGATGAGAATAAATTTTAAATAGGATTATTAAATGAAGTTTAGAGAAAATTATCTCTAACTATAGGAAGTATTAATCCTTGAAATAGGATGAAGCATTATGGGCCTACAGAACTATATCTAATACCCCAATAGGTATGTCTCCATACTGGATATTGTTTGAGAAATATTTTCATTTACCTATGGAGTTACAAAATAATCCATATTTGCTATGAAGTCCCTTAACATTGAATTTAAGACTGATAGAAATAGAATAATACATGATCTTAGTGAGTTAGATGAAATTAGGAGAGAATCTCAGGGAAATAATAGGCTTTTTAAAGAGACGAATAAGGATTTTCATTATTATGTCAATAAAAATAACGAATTTGATGTTGTTTAGAAGGTTCTCATTAATTTCTGACTTAAATTCTTTATATAAAAATTTAAATCTAATTGGTATGGACCTTTTAATATTATCAGATTGCTTAAAAATGGATTTGTTTAAATTTTTGTAGAATATAACATACTAATGAAAGTTAATGAGAAATGGATCAAACATTATTTTTAAGGTCATGCAAAGGGATTTGCTTCCTTCTTTGTGCTTGTAAATTGAGAAATACTTGATTCTAGCTAAAGATAATAAATTTATCAATTTATGGGTGGAAACCCATGGTCCTTTAATTTTTTTTATTTTGTTTTTAATAATAAAAAATACAATTGTGTTCCTTTCTAGATTTCACTTGTTCTATACTAATTTTAGGGAAGGATGATTCTACTTTACAACTACCTCATGGGTAGAACAATTGAAAATATTGAGTGAAATTCCAAAAAAATTCTTTGTTGAGAAGACCTTATAGATATAGTTTTTAGGATAAAACATCTCTTAAACTTACCTCTAGTTATTTTCTTTATTGAACTTTAAATTCTAGAATATTATTTTCATCAATTTACATTTTAGGGTCTTTATGTTCTGACCAATTAACTGTACTCAAAGAAAGAAAGTGAGTGTTTGAATTAGTTTATGTGTTTAATTCTTCACTTTCTATAGAGTTTTATATTTCATTGTTAATTAAATAATATTTGTTTTTAATTTTCATCCATAATTCCTTGATAGTGCTATCTTGTTAAAAATTCTGACAATATGAAATTTACTATAGCGGGAATTTCACATATTGTTTGAATTTTTTGCAAGTGTTAAGAGTCTTTCAATTAGTTTAGGATTATTTATTTTTCATTAAAAATTCTTATGGACCTAGTAGGAATCTAGTGTTAACTCCCTAATTTTTTTGAACAACTTGTTAATGTTTGAGTGTAAGTTCACCAACCTGTTTTTTTGTTTTGTTCTATCTTGAACATGTTGTATCTGGAACTAAAGGGTAAATTCATGTATCATTAGAAAATGAAAAAAATTCATGTACATTTTGAAATCTATTTCAAAAAAGCTCTGCAGATTGTGGAAGCACTGGTTTGAACTAAATTTTACCGCCATAAACATGACTTTGAACTAATGAAGTAATAAAATATTGATGAAATAATTTTTTTAAATTTTTTGTTCATCTTTTTTATTAAACATTTTGTAAAATGTTGGGTTTTAAGTGAGGAGGAGGGGCATTACTGTAATAAGTTTTATTCACTACTATACATGTCACACACCCATAATATTTTTCTAAATTGGTTTTTCTTCATGATTTTATTTTCATATTTATTGGGCCAAAAATTTTCTTGAGTATAATGGTTTTCATTCCACTTTTATGAGGTTATCATCTATTACTCTAAATATTTAATTGAGCACATTATTTCAATTTCACCTTTGAAATAATATGTTTTTAGTTAAATCTTGGATGAATGTAATATAACTATCATTGGATTTAAAATCTTTGGTTCAAATTAAACTCATAGGTTATGCATCAAATGAGTTATTAAATAAAAACCCTAATATTAACAGAGCCACTTTTCCTTTACTCTTTCATTATTTTATTCTTCAATATTTTGTATAATTAATTTATGATAAATTTTTATTATTATTTTTTCTCATCCAAATTGAGTTTTCAATTATTTTTTATTTTAATTATGTTTGTTAGTTCACCCAGAGGTAAAGAGAATTTTGGAAGCCCCAGTTTGATAAAAACTAAAGTGTGTTATATTATTTTCAAAATTTTCAATTTCAATCATTTTTTGAAACTGAAAACCAAGTTCATACTAAAACTTTTCAGTTTTAAGGGGGAAATCACATTTTCATCTTAAGATAATCCATGGGAGAAAATTTATTTGATGACTGATTCTTTATGGAATTCCAGTTTTTCACTCTTGGGATTTATTATTTTCCAATGCAATTTAATGAGTAATTTCTTGAGGAAAATCATTATTTAAGTGTGGGGTAATTTTTTTTGGTGTAATTTCATTACATATTTTCCACATCATCTTTAGTAATTTTTTTTATTCTTAATGACAAAATGATTTTATATTGGAGAATTATTGTCTTTTGGTTATTTTTCTTGAGAAATTTCATTAATTAATAACGATTATTTTCTTTAATTAAAGCATAATTTTTTGGTTTTATTTTCATACATTTTGTGAAAAAAAATTGGAATTATTTTATGTTTATTTTATAGAATTTTAATTCTTTATATGATAATCATCAGTCAAGTAAGTAGGTGGTATCCATTTCTTAATATGGATTGCTGGAATTTCATTGAATTTAAATTTATATATTAATGTATTTTTTTAATTCAGTATTATTTAAATTTGAATACATAATAAGCTTATTTAATTAAATATGTAAATTTTATATATAGATATATTTTCATGCATGGCTATGTCTACATAAAATATCTCTTATATAATTTTTTTTCATCCTTTCTCAGATATCCAAATTCCAAGGGTGTTCAAGCAGCCCATTTTTTACTAGTTTCTATTTATCTGAATATTGAAATAACTAAATTATGAAGGCTTTCACATCTCTAATTTTATATGAGTTTCCATGTATCCAATTTCACCAACAGTAACATCCACGTAGTTGAATTTTGAATAATATATCCCTGTATCCAATTTCACTAGTAGAAACATCAACATAACCGATTATCAGGGAGAACCACATTGAATATTGCATTCATGTTAACACATAATTTGATATGTGAGTTGAAGACAAGTTTGAGAGTTGATTTTCCTTAGTTAAAATGATGGTCTCCAGAGTTTATCCAAATTATAAAAATGGAACTGAGTTCGATGAAGAAGTTAAACCAGGGAAACTGATTATCGATGCTCCTTCATGATGAAAATGAATTGATTTTAGATCTATTTTAACTAAAATAGTAATAACCCCAAGTATGGTCTTTTTGTGTGTTTAAGTAAGTGAATCTATATAAATACTTGATTGGTAAAAATGAAGAAAATGAAAAGGTTGTCGAAGATGATGGAGATCCGAGATCAAGACAATTATGATGCTGAATGATGTCAATATCTTCCACAAAGAAGAAGAAGGAATCCAAATTTGAATAAGATGAAATAAATTAAAAAGTATTGGAATCTGTGAGATCCAGACCAGCAGCTAGATTGATTTTCACCAATAAATCCGACTAAAATGGAAGAGTATATGTTTTTTTGTGGATCAATTGGAAAGATTGAGGTTGAGACCAAGTTAAAAAGTAATATATGTGATTTACAGTATTTCCTTGTGAAAATTCTCAGTACTCCCCATTTCTTTGGTTATGGATTAGTCAAAGGGCACAAACTAGGTTCTCTATATTTTCTTTGTGGATCTATGAGTATATTATACATGTCAAAATACTATTTGAGCAAAAGGTGTGAATGAGGTGAATCATATTGAGAAATATCAAGAGGATTCCCTGAACGAGTGAAGTTAGGTTGTGATTAGATACAAATTCACTAAGTAGTGTTGAAAAAAGGGAAAAAATTTGGTTTTATGGCTCTTGCATGAGGAGTTGGACTTGTGAATTATTTTTTAAAAAGATTCAGTCCTAGAAGCTAATGAATGAATCAATAAGAGGACCAGTAGGATGTAATGATTGTAAATTATCTAGATTCATATTCTTCCATAAATTGGTTAAAAGGGAGAAATTAATATCCCATGATAGTCACAAAAGAGGGTATTGAAATAAGTTCCAATTTCTTCCACCTTGTATTAATAGATCTGATATTTTCAAATCAAGGAATGAAATTTATAAAAGGTATTTTATATGTAAAAAAGTGGGATATATAGGAATTCATTGATTGATTATGAAGTGTTTTAGAGATATAATTTTATCTAGATACTTCTATAGTGGTGATATGGTGGGAGAAATATGAAATGCAGGAGAATAAGAGTTAGGTAAGGCTCCCCCTCATCTTTTTATTATTTAATTTTTTTGTTGTTCTTGTAATGAAATTTTTATTTAATAAGTCATAAAATGTTTTTCATCTAAATTATTCTTGGGGAATTTAATTTTTTACTATCATGTTTTTTTCTATTCAATCCTCTTCTTCATATAAATTTTCATTGAATTTATCAATTAATTTTCAAATACCATAATCTTTTAGAGTGATTGTTATGATTACAATTTAGTTAATTTTTTAGTTGGATGAAACTTAAAAGTAATGACCTGAAAGAATAATTCCTCATTTAGTTAATCTCATGGTGATTGATATTGACATAATATTTTTTTGAAGCACATTTAATTAACTATCCGTAAGATAAGAAATATATTTTAAACAATTTAGTTGAAATTCCACTTAATTTTCACCCTTGATCATTATTTTCTCATATATAGTCATTTATCAGTTATCACTTCTAAATCATCTAAAATATCTTTATTCATCTCATATTATTTTAAAAATAAATATATTCATTGATGATGACTAAATGTGCTTGTCTTTTTGTATTATTTTTGGCTTTTTTCTTGGATTGCACTCTTAATTACCTTCCCAAGGGATTTGATACATAGTTCTTTTTTCTATATATAAGTTTTTAGGTTTAAATTTTTGATATTCAATGACATATCCATCTACCATGAACCCATCCCCAACATCAAAATCTACCCCCCCTGTGAACGTTGTATAAAACCTCACCCCACTATGTATCTATTAAGAATGGATAACCCAGATTGATTTCTGACATGGGACTACCACTCATCCCATATATTTATAATATATTATTTATATATTATTTATATATATTTAATAATAATAGACACACATATATATTAGGTGTGTTCTAAAATAGAAAAATATATTATTAAAAAAGTATATATTAATAAAATAAAAATACAATATTGTTAATATATTGTATAAAATACATATATTGTTAATAAAAATAAATAGAAATATATTATTAATATATTAGAGAAATATTTATATTTAATAAGAATATATTTTTATTAATATATTATATAACAATTCATGGCTCAAAAACCAGTGGAAGGAATATTGACGACACCAGTGAAGAAGTCATGGCACACAAACCAGTTGATAACAAAGTAGAGATGAAGTTTTTTAGTTATAAAACCCTTATTCCTAACCAACAAAAATTTATTTTTGGCCTTAATTGAAGGGGGAATACCCTGAAGTAATTAATTAAATACTTTTGGATGTAGCATTATTAAGCATTTTTTATGTAATGTCTTATCGACTAACCTAATGGTATCTTTTGAGTTCTATTTCAGTATACCCCTCAGTGTATTTAGGGATATATGTTGTTAATAAATGTTATCCCAGGTAAAATAATTTCAAAAAAAGGTGTATATAGGAGTACAAATTTAGGAGTAGTTGGAGTTATGTTCATACAGGATGACTAGCCTCTCTTGAAGAATAAGAAGATGTCTTTGGAAAATTAAAAAATCATAGTTTCAAGTGATATCACATGGTTAATATTGAAAAGTGGTATCCATTTCAAATATAAGTGTTATGTGATGGGTTTTGTTAGAGTATAATAAAATTTATAATATAAATCAGAAGTGTGATTAAATACCCTTATCTAAGTATCTCCTTGCAAGATAATATTAAATTGCATAAATGACTGAAATGAGGAAATATTGTAGGGGGTACCTTATACTAGATAATACATTGCATTATCTTCAAACTCCAGCACTTGGGTTAGAGAGAGATAACCAAAGTGAACAAAATAAATCCACCTTTTTTGGTATCAATGGTATAATATGAATCATATGACATAAAGATAGGATTATTCTTCCATTTGTGATGTGCTAGAATCTCAAATAAAAATAAGGAAGAATAAAGAGACCAAAGGGTCATAAAGTATTAGCAAAGCATGAGGATCTGATTCCAAACTAAAGAGAGGACCCTATATTAGCTTCAATGCTACTCAATATATAAACGGATCTTGTGTGATCTCCAAAAAACACATGTATATCTATACCTATGTCAACTAGTCTATATAATATTAAAACATGCATTATCATATTTTTCCTTTGTCCAATACATCGAGTGACAATAGAAAATGAATCATATCATATGTATCCAAATAATCTATTCTCAATTCTCAAAGTATTTACTAATATGATTGTTGAATACATAAAATTCCATTAATCATTAGGGATACACATATTACATAACCCTTATTTAGACAGATATATTATATCTTTGTGCAGGAATACACTCCTATATTCAATCTTGGCCAATAGACCATATATCACACTAACCATACAAGAGGAAAAATCTTGTATTTATTAAGATCCAACCGAGGAAATAATCATGACATACCCAATTGACCATGTATTAGCTGAGTAAATATGTATACTTGCAAAATTATGTTATCAAATTATGATGGTTTTCATGTTATGTATCTAACTAACCCTAGGTAGCGGGGACTCGAATACACTCTATTCACCCTTAGTATACCAAAAACATTTGTATGACACTCCATGTGGTATACATAGTGGTTCATCCATCACACACAAATAATGTTATTCTTTTCTTCATTCCAGATGAGAAAATTCAGAATCTCTATCAAATAATCCTACTCATGCTATCGTTTACATCTCATCATAACCTATAATACTCTATTATGAACATTAGTGAGGGATAAAATCAAAGTCATACATTGAT
The DNA here is from genome assembly GCA_963277665.1 of Viscum album. NCBI lineage: Eukaryota > Viridiplantae > Streptophyta > Magnoliopsida > Santalales > Viscaceae > Viscum > Viscum album. Next base: position 1,887,099,309 of record OY728165.1, on the reverse strand, counting down.
AGGTCAATTATCATTTCACTTCATGAAATGTATATATATATATCCAATATAAAATAATTATAAAATGGGGGTTTCCTTTCAATTTGATATATTTTAATATTCTTTAACTATGAAAGAATGTTTCAAAATAATAATATAAGCACCCATTTTTCATATCATATATGAAAAACTATTGATTTTCCATAAATTTGGTACACATCATATATTTTGTTAACACATTACATCATATATATTCCCTATCACATATATATGTGACCATATCATAAAGTAATCCCATCAGATATTAAGTGATAAAAATCTAAAAATAAATCAGGTTTGAATAATGGTGGGACATAGGAATCATATTCCACACTGTTCATCTTGTGGAACATATTATTAATTCTTAGCTCCATAACATAAAATTTTACAATGAAAACTTCTATTTCCTACTTAGAACTCTTTTTATGTACATTATCATCATCTATAGAACCACATTCTATAATTTTGTTTCTTTTAAACAATTTAACTACTTATATTATTGTTAAATGGTCGTCTTAAACTCTTTTAGGATAAATCAAAAACTATCTGTTTTGGTAACTAATGTAACTCTTTAGATTTCTCTCAACTATAATACACTAAAGTATTTCAGGATATCAATTGTAATGTAATTTTCATTTTTAATGGTATTATCCTTCAAGAATTAGCATCTTTCATTTTTCATGTTAACTAAATTTAAATCTTTATATTTTTTTACTTATCATCACATATACTAAACTCTTTTAGAATATTGAATGAAAAACATTTTAATATTAAACTTGTATAATACTTTATGAAATATTGGTATTTACTTTTTGAATGGTAACTAAATTCATCCCTTTAAATTTTTATTTACTGTCACATATCCTATAATTTTGAAGATATTAAGGGAAAAAATATTTAATTTGAGATTGTTTTTATCCTTTATCTACTATTTTTGACCTTCTCTAAGTCCAAATAGACATCTGATAGCCTCCTAATCACAATATTATTTTTAAAATATCTTTATAAGATACAAAATAACTTTTTTGTTAGGTAATAACATTTTTTTCCTTTTAGAAGAAATATTAAAAAATAAACTATTATTTCAATATCATATAATGTATTCTATGTGTTTGGAATCGTTCCTTATTGAAAATAGGATTTTATTAAAATATAACTCTGATGGGTAGTGGGAAGACATTCCCACATATTTTAAGAAATATTTGGATAATTTTTTTTATCTTGTATAATCCCATTTTATCCATATATTCTTCTCTAAACTTGTTATAGAAATTAATGAATCATAAACAATGTGTATACATTTAATAATCTCATAATTGTTCACAAAATATATTTTTAATCAATGAATTATAAAACCTACTAACATTAATTTTAGTCTTTTCAAGGATTAATTTTAAAGTTTAGCAAGATGATGATTATTATATTATCTATAAAATGGGATTTTATTAGATGAGTATCACGTATTATTAACCATTTAATAAAGACTATTTTTAAATGGGCTCCAACTAAAATAATTAACCCTTTTAATATTCATCATACCCTTTAGTGGTCCAATATCCACATTTCACTATGAAAATGAACTCGCATTGGCGTGTAACTCACCACTTAGTTATCTAGTTAGCGAATCATCCCAATAATATCATATATAGATCTTGGATAGTCGAGTGAACAACACTTTTTCCAATCCATCATATGGATAAAGCTGACTCTATTCCTCTTGTATACTAACCCTTGGGTTTTTCAAGCTATCATAACCTAATGAAAATGTGAAACAATGAGATAATCACAAGAAAATCTAGGTACACCCCTATTTCATGTTAAACTACCCAAATATGATCTAGTATCACTCATTACTTTCCTTTCATATACTAGATAATCCCGAGACACCCCGCTTTAGCATGAAACTACCTGGTTGTATGACTAAGGTCTTAACAAGTGACACATTGGAAGGAATCCAACACATTGAATTTTAAGGGTAATTAATGTCATCATCTTATCTCATATTATTACCTTTTATGTTTTCATTCTTATAGTACTTTAGTTTGGAATCATATTCCCTCCACCCAATAAATATGATCAAACCATATTAATGGGTAACTCATTACACAACCAAAAATATTCATACATATCCAAATTAATTATATGTATAAGTTATATAAACACTTAATTTAAATTCATTGAGTTATATGATACTGAAAATATCCACATTATTAGGCCCATTTTTATAGATATCCAATCTAATTCACTATTCTAGATAATGCAATAGCCTTTAGGTAGGTAGGTAGTCTGACCCCATGTACCTCTACCCATGGATACATTACTCAAGAGAGAATCCAATTAATCATAACTCTAAAAAATAATATGAAAAAAATATATTCAATAACTATATTAAAGTTTATGAATTATATTACAAACTGAGGTCATGGTATATGAAAAACTAAATTCATTATAGAGTCAATCCTAATATGTAATTCAAGGCCCTATCACTTGTGTGTGATACCAAATAAACAAGAGCATACACCATATTCATATTTCTTCAATAATTTTATAAACAAGAATATAACAGTGAATAATATTTTAGAAAATAAAAAATTGAAATATTTAAACATGATATAAACATTTATAAATAATTCATAAAAAAAGATAATCATAAACCCTTTTATAATTTTCAGCTTTAATGTTAAAAACATTCCATAATTATGAATGTAAACATTTTTTATTCATTCCCATATTACATACTTTATATTTATCATTATATGGAATTTCTATTTTAAATATATGATATTATATGAATTAAAAACAATTTATAATCCAATTCATATTATGTAAACATTTTAAAAAATCTATATATCATATAATTCTTCATTATTTAAACCATTATCATATCAATCATCAAAACACTTCTTATGTGTCTTGAATAATATTCAAATGATATCCCCTTTTAATCTAAACAATTCAAAATAATTAAATATGAACAATTCATAATTTTAATATTAAAATTTTAGATTTTGGCTTTATTTCATAAATTATAACCATTTATAGATTATTATTAATTATTTTAAAATAAATAAATTTATTTATAGATCATAAGTTATGCCATATAGTATTTTATTGGTATTTCAAATAAAAAAATTATTATTTGGGAAGACTAATAGTTTCATAAACATTTATTTAATTAATTATTAACCTTTTTTAATTGATTGTTTAATTTATAAACCCTTTTTAAATTAAATATTCCAAAAATACCTTTTATAATGATTAATAAACATTTTATAAACCGTTAAAAACATTTCATAATTTAAACACTTTTAAATACCTTTTGTTTACCCTTATGTAGGAACTCAATTTTTTATTGAAGGTAAGCTTTCTCTACCCTTATATAGAAACTTTGTATAATTGTAATCTAATTTTAGAGATCATGCATAATGGAAAGTCACTCATCACCTTCACGTAGATTAAATTTAATGTGTTATGTATGGGTAAAAATGAAACTACAATTACGTGACCCTCTAGCACTACTGTTTAAGGGTGCTACTATCAAAAATATGACTCATTTATGGTTATAAACTTAAATTATCCCTTTTAAATCAACAATTAACTTGACACAAGATCATGTTTAAAGGTAATACATTTCCGACATTTTCACAAACAACATTGCACCTAATGGTAAGTTGCAATGTAACTTTACACACCCTTAGGAAAGCCTTTTTTACCTTGATGTGAACCTCTTCATGTAAAGGTTAGCCATTGGTTACCTTTAGGGGCCCATTCCCAAATAGGTATCACCCAATTTAGTCTTATGCAATAGATGTAAATAAGCTTAATGACTTGGTTACCTTTACCCAACCCAAATGTATAAAGGTAACACCTCATTTACCATTATATATCTATGTTATGTGAGGACAAACAATTTTGAAAAATGAATTTCAAGAAACAAAAAAACTACTCTGTTTTCGGTTTCTTTTTTATTTAATAATAATATTTCATAGATCTAAATCATAGACCTCATTTGGAATGACTAAAGGGTTTTTTCTAGAGTCTAATAATTTTTTTAGATCAAGAGGATGCAATTGAATACCCTTGTCCAAGGATCTTTATGTAAGATAATAAGAAATTTCATAAAATAACAAAATGATGAAATATTGTGTAGGTGCGCCTTACAACAAATAATACACTACATAATCTTAAAACTCCATCACATGGGTTTTAGGGAGATCATAAAAGTGGTAAACAAAATCATCCTTTTTCTGTAGGTATCCAAAGGATAATCTAAATCATCTAACATTTTATATGAGTTTATTCTTCCTTTTATGATGTTCTAAAATCTAATACGAAAAGAATGAAGAATAAAGAGATCAAAAAATCAATTAGTTTCAGATAATAATGTGGATCTAAATCCCCACCACACCACCATCTTATAAAAATAGGGTTCATATAGAACCCGAGGAAGCTCCTGGGTGATGTATTAGTAATTAATGTCTTTATACCACATGTATTATTACCTCAGATAATTCAGTAATAATACGAATGAATTTCTATAACTACTATTCAGTTCATCTTAGGAAATGTATCTTATAAATGATAGCCTTAATAGAGAGTAATTCGGGTGTCCAACACACAAATAATATACCCACTAAATTTTCATGTGTTCTGACAGATATGTTATATATATTTCATATATATGTTTGTGTGTGTGTGTATCTATTTCTATATATATATATATATTTGAAATATTCCCATCATTATGTTCCTCGCCTATTTTATTTAAAGTTTATATTAAAATTATTTAGTGATAAGTTTCCTAGTATCACATGATTTTTCTTTTTTGAAGCTTGAATATGGTATACGGATATACATAGTGACAATTTTGGAAAATATTTTTGATGTTGACAAATAATCTTGTTTCATACTGAGCTCCGACTCAGTAGGATGACTGGATTTATTGATAATTCACTATATATTGGTTAATTGACTCATTTTAGTTTTGAAATAGAAATGATGATATCATATAAAACGTTTTTTGAATGTGATGTATGAAAAAAGATTAGTATAATTAAGTTTCAATTATTTTTAGTTAAATACATTACATGGAGATAAAGGTTGAATAATGAGTCAATAATTAAGGGAGATCATAATCCTTTTAAGACTATAGTTCATTAAGAAATTATTTGGTGATGATCTCTCTTTAATAATTTAGTGCAATAGTTTGGTTTCTAAAGTAGAAGTTAAGCTGAGATATGTATACCCCTATATAAAATCATGAATGTGGGAGAGAACATACAAGATGAACCTAATTATTTTATTGACAAAGGGGGTGAAAGAGGAAGATGTATTCTATTGAATATTGTAAAAAATATCTAATGTGGGTATTATTAAAAAAACAAGTTCATTGGTTGGATATTTTGACAACATAAATGGAATTCTTAGAATTTCATGTTCATGGATGAATATTTTGTTTTATAAAATGATGAAAATATTATGCATTTAGAAGGATTTTTTATTTAGAAAAAAAAAGAAAATAATATATATAAATTGGAGGAGGAACTATTGGTTTATTATTATTTGATTTAGTAAAAAAATATTTGACCCATCCTCAGAAACACTCAGGTGGAACAAGTTCATACCACACTAGTGTTCTTATAAAGGTGAGCATATTTTGAAACCTATGAAAAGTGAAAGTGCCAAAATGCGTGGAGGAATGGTAATAGTGTAATATAAAATGGGGCTTTACATTTGGGTGAACCAAGTAAAAATGTGGTGTCCCTATGTGATTCAAATTCTATATATATTCATGTTGTGTGATGTCGATGAAATCTAAAGATAAAATAGGCTGAATCAATGTTCTTGACAAGTTGGGGACATTATATTTAATATAAAAGAGAAAACTTTTGTGTCACCCCAATTAACCCTTCCCCTAACAAGGTGAATTTATTTCCAATAAAACTCTTAACTAGAAGAGTATTACCTATTTTCTTAACTTGATATCATAAGATATTTGTTCTCATATTGGAATACATTTAATTGTATTGATAATATACACTACTATATTTACAACCACTACCCAGAATGTCTAGGGTATCCCTGAGTACATCCCTATAGTCCTAGTATGTTCATTTAGTTTCCTTCCAATATTCTCAAATACACCATTTTATTATGGTGTAACTATAAAACTTCTACCAATAAATTTTATCCTTATAATTGAATATATCAAATTTTTTAAAATCATATTCACCTCTATTATCAAACCTCATAAATTTTATCATTGACCTCGACTCAGTATCCACTAGAGGTTTCCAACTTTGAAACACAGTAAACATTTTATATTTCCTTTTTCAAAAGTAAACTCATTATTATCTTAATGATTAATTGATAAATTTCACGTAATACAATGGACCAATGAGGTAATTTACTGGTGTTGTTCCCCATCATTATTTTTCACCAGGTTCAACATTCCAGCCGTCAGTGTTTTACCTCCTTTCATAAAAGACAGTTTTTTTTCCAATGATATAATATTCACACAATTAAACCTCTACCAAATTCATATTTAGTATAATTATCTTTATATATTGATACTTAATTTCGTTTTCACTCATGTGGGATAACCTATAATTTGATATTTTTTAATCACCAATTGAGTTTTCTATTATAAACATTTCCATGTATTTTTTTATCATATTATCTAGTTTTCTGTTCTTGACCCCATGAGATATAATCGCACCCCTTGGTAATATTCCTGATACCACTAATGAATATTTTTTTAAATCCTACATCATCAAGCTATCTAACTAATATAAGAATTATTCTATATCAATGTGTATTTATAATATTATTTAGATTATGCAATCTTCTACATCTATTATTAATCTGTGAATCACCCTTTCCCATAATCTGAAAGGGTTCATCATTAGTAAGATATACTTTTCCAAAATTTCCTAAAACATAATTGTATAAGAAATAATTATAAAAAGTATAATTTAATTCTAATATAGAGTCTAAAATAAAATAATCTATGTGGGTATATGCATTCAACGATATACATCATCATTTCGTTGAGTTGTTGTATTTGATGAGTAACTGTCAAGAGCCTTTTTCTAATCCTATCAGTTCTTCCAAAATTATCCTTTATTTATAAAACCCTAATAGGTATAACAATTACACTTTTTAATTTCCTTTATCAAATCCTCTTGATTTAAATTTTCATTCATGGTTATATCATCGAATAAATTTATATCTTCCTTCAATATAAAGATCTTAACCAAAGAATCTTATTAACTCAGTTATTTAGATATACTTAGTGGGAATTATATATCTCACATAATTCAAGTTCAATTTTTATTCCCAAAATAATTACTCAAGGATTTTATAATATCTTATTAACTATTGGTCAATAAAGATAACAATACATTTTTATGGCCATCATCATAGAGAATAATTCTCACTGATTTCAGCTAACATATGATGTTTTTGAAATCGTTTATGTGATAAAAATAGTCTTCTCTTTGATAAAATTTATATTTAATTGATGTTAAATTATAAGGTACAATTTTTGCTGATATTGATGGCTTCCATAAATTTTTTCCTTTTCTTATATTAACCCACATATTACCTTTTTTACTACATTTTAAAAACATTTTATTTTCAATATAATATATAAGATTCACAATACATCTTGATATAATAACACCAACATAGAATTTTTTTATCTCATTTAGTTTTTCATCAAGAAGCTTTAAGTGTATTCTTTAAAAAAATAGTTCTTGATATAAAATCTCTAATAAACTAAGTCAAATCTATTAAATCAAATGATAATAAACTTTACTTCTTCCACAACCATCATTCAACATGGGTTATATAAACCTGATATGTTAATCTCAAGATTTTATAATAGTTTTTATAAATTTAAATCCATAATAATGAATGATTCCATGTCACAAACCAACCTTGGTTAACATGAACTATTACCCATACCATATCAAAATAATGGTTGAATAGAATTACCAATTGTGATGTCCCAGACCAAGATTCCACTTAATAGGTGTCCCGAGCCCGGTGACCCACATGGACTCACACTACTTGAAAACTAACCTATAAAAACGGTTTGGAAATGTTGGTATAGGCCTCCAAACCGTTGGTATAGCCTATACAAACGGTTTGGAGAACTTTTGCCAAGTAAGCCGTTGGGATAGGTCTATACCAACAGTTTTCCCAAAACTGTTGGTATAGACCTATCCCTACGGTTTTGGAAACCGTTGGTATAATTAATACGAAAATCTATACCAACAGTTATGGAACCGTTGGTATATGTATTTCAAAAAAAAACATTCTTCGGGATTTGATCCCAGGACCCCTATTTTATTATTCAACGACTTAACCACTAACCTAACATGACTTTTGTGAATATAATTACATAAATATATATATGTATACTCATAATGATTTTACATTTTGATTTATATAATGTTCTGGGTAAGAAGAAATGATAAAAAATCAAAGGATATATAACAACGGTTGTCAAAACCGTTGGTATAGGCCTATACCAATGGTTTTGACAACCGTTGGTATAGATTTTGACTCTGGATTTTGATTCTGGGGCAAGGTTGATTTGTGGGGGACCTTTCCCAATGGTTTTGGAAAACCATTAGGATAGGTATACCCTTTCCCAAAGTTTTTGTCCAAACTATTGGGAAAGATGTCCACAAAGTGGACTTTTCCCAATGGTTTGGCCAAACCGTTGGGAAATGTGGTCAAAATGTGGGCTTTACCAAGGGTTTGGACAAACCATTGGGAAAGCCATACCCTTTCCCAATGGTTTGGCCAAACCGTTGGGAAAGGTGGCCTAAAAGTGGGATTTCCCAACGGTTTCGCCAAACCGTTGGGAAAGGGAGCCTATACCAATGGTTTTTACAAACCGTTGGTATAGAAGCGTTGGGAAAAGTCAGATTTCCAGTAGTGTCAAGTGCTTCTCCACAAAGACCAGAGGCTTCTGACTAGTAGTGAGGGCCTAGGGTGTCTGTGGGAAGAATATTCCCTCATTACTAGAGTGTAGAACAGAATATACAAAAAATAGAGGTAAATAGAAGATGAAAGATAAGTAAACAGTAGAAGAAGACAATAAGAATAGATAAATGAGGAATATAAATAACTGTATAACTGAAATAACATTAAACAATAAAAAAATTGATGATGATATGTCACATCACTAGAAAGATGCAAAATATGGATAGAAGACAACAATAATAATATGTTCCAAAACAGTATAAAGGAAATAAAATACAATCGTAATAATCCAGAGCTCTAGCTCAGTCATCTGCTATCAAGCTACATCCTAAATAGAAAACAATCAAGTGTCAGAAGTAATATGCTTCCCTTTGTCAACTCCTTCAACCATGTAATCTACTCTGGGTACCAAAAAGAACCCAGATAGGGTTTGAGATAAATCTCAGTGGTCACCACTAACGGTGTCTATAACATTAGGCCCATGTAATGGAATATAATAGTTTTTAGGCATGTATAAATAAAGAAAATCAGTACAATGTGACTAAATACCCAAGTACCTGCTTCATCCCTCAGCATGTTTCTGAACATGTAACCAATTCATTATTTTATTATTATAAGTTTATATATAAGTCACATATTAGAAATTTTAAAGGTTCCAAGATGTAACAAGTCAACCTAAATGATATCAATAGTGGAGTCCTATGTTGATAACCAAGCCGACGTAGACCTCAAGCATCACCAAATTGGTAATAACTATAGCCTGGAATGGTGTTTGAGTGTAATCCAAGGAAGATAGTCAAATTCATTCCACAATGAGGTGCCTATGGAGTCCATGGGGTGAATCCAAGGTAAAATGGGGCTAAGAAAAGATGGGCCCCAAGGGGCTTTAACCACGAGACCTACTTGTCAATGCATGATCCAGAGAGTGTATCGAAGGCATCTTGGATCCAAGGGGTGTATCCAATGAATCTTATAGAACTATATGAGGGATCATATGGTATTGAACTAGGAATCTTAATATTAGACAAGGATCAAGTTCTAGGTGGGTCTCAACCTAAGAAAGTTGTATCCTTATATTAGAATTGGGTTCCCGGGTGCTCACGACATCCTTTGATCTGAATACAAGGTGATCTCAATTCAGGCCATTCGTATTATATAGTGAAGTCATGTGATGCTTCAATTAGCAGAATCCTTGAATTTAATTAGTTTCATATGTTCAAGTAGCATGCAATCATGTAATTAAGTCATTTTGTTCAAGCCTTTCATTTCATTAGTGTAATATGTCCATGTAGCATGAAACCATTCATTTAATCCATTTAAGCATATTCAATATTCAAGGTTCATTCCAATACATTACATTAGTTTTGTAATGGGTGATATAAATATGAAAGCTGTTATTAATTTACAATTAATTCCATGTCATATACTTAGTATACTTGCAAATTCACATTTCACATTTTATTGTCAACTTAAAGCAATTAACATAGGTGGTTCAAGTGGTAAGCATACATGACATTATGAAATTCACATCATAAACATGACATGTAATATATAAATCTTACCCTTATAGAGGTCAAGAAAAGGCACACCCGAACATTGGCTCAAACGTATCAAAACACTAAAAACCCAAATATGGAAAAACCTTATACATGGGGCGGATTGAGTTGTGGGTGTGACCGCTAAAAAATAATGACACATTTCTAATGGCCATAACCATATGGTTATAATGAGTATAATCAAGGAATATAAATTTAACAAACAACACCTGACAAAATAAGTGGGCCCACATGTATATTCCAAAATTTACAAACATTAGGGATAAATTTTAGACAACACACCTTTGGCTTATATGACTCTCCTTCTCCAGTATTGGCCTTTTATTTGGCTTGGATCAGAGTATATCCTTTCACATCCAAGGTGACAAAAAGAAGCTTGATTGGTTGTCATATGAAGGAGGTATCTTCATCCCAAGTTTAGATCTTTAGAATACTGAATTATGAGTAAAAATGGACTTAATACCACTATTTTATGGATTAGGGAAGAATAGAGGAATAATTAGATCATTAAAGTTATTTTAGGAAAAATAAATTGAATTTTAGCATGTGCATGGTTTTTTCGCAGGGTTTGACAAACCATTCTAGGTTTTTTGGGGAAAAGGGTCACTTTGCACAGTTAGGCCACATGGTCATGCCCATACCATGTGAACAGATCTGTCAAAAAAAAATCAGCACGGTTAGGAAAATTGTGCACCAATTGTGTGCTATCCGTGCAAGCTTCCTAGTTTCCCCCAAAAAGATGGGTTCTGGCTCCAAACATTACCTAGACCCCCTTGGAATATTTTATTAAATGTTAGGAATCCTTATTAAATCCAAAGTAAGGATTTAGAATGAAATTTAAAGGATACACACCTAAGTAAAAAAACTAGGTTCTTACAGCCTTCCCCTTTCAAAATAACCCCCCCCCCCCCCCGAGTTCACCTTCCAAGGGTGGTAAAACACTTTTTGAGAATAAATTTGGCCACTGGGCATGTACGTCAGCCTCCTGCTCCCAAGTCCCATCCTGCATGCGGTCGTGCTACCATAACATCCATACTATAGGGACATACCAACCTTGGAGAGCCTTTGTTATTCGTTCAACGATACGTATTGGATACTCCTCAAAGGTACCATCGAAATCTAACTAAACATCTGTAGGATCGAAGGTATGTGACAAGATGGCATGATATTGTTAAAGCTGTGAGACCGAAAAGACATTATGTAGGGAACGATACCTATGAGGTAGTAGCAACTAATATGGAACCAGCCTGACTCTTCATAGAATCTCAAACATCCCTACATAATGGGGATATAAATTTTATTTCTTCTATAACCATTTATGCCCTAGTTAGGGAGATGCCCAAAGGAAAACATGATCCACAACCTCAAACTCAAGAGGTCTTCGATGACGATCCACATAATATATCAATCTAGACTAAGAAGTAGTCATACACTTTCTGATTAGTGGAACCTACTTTTATGTTTCCTAAACAAGATGAGGACCTTGTAAGGCTACTTCACCTGCCTTTAACTAGCATAGGGGTTTACGACATGACCTACCATATAAGGCATCAAAAGGATCAATCTGAATCGTCTCTTGAAAGTTGTTATTATAGGATAACTTAATGATTGAGATATGTTTCTCCAAATAACCACTGAAATTATGGACACTTCCTCTGAGCATGTCCTTTATAACTTGTATCGTCCATTATAATTGTCCATCAGCCTGAGGGTGAAAATTTGTTCTTAGAATAACCTAAGTTACCACAACCTTTTGTAATCCCTACCAGAATCAAGACATAAAATGAGAATACCTATATGAAATGATAGTATGAGGGACCCCTTGGAGTCGAATGATCTCATGGACATACATTCTTCCTATCTCATTAACATAGAAAGTCTCCCAAATAGGAATGAAGTGGGTTGTTTTTTTCTTTGATAAATGGCTTCCTAGATAGAATTTCTACACCTCAGTGACCGAGGCAATCAAACTATTAAATCCATAGAAACATCTTCTCATTTCTATTACAGGACTCAAAGCGGCTTTAACTAGCCTATAGATATATGGTGCTCCTTTTTCACCTATTGACACGTGGAACACCTAGTAATAAAGCCTATTATCTAATGTTTCATTCTAGGACACCAATACGGGTGCCTAATATCTCGATACATATTGGAGATGCCTGGATGAACTTCCCACTAAGAAGCGTGAAGATCTTTCATCAACTCATATCTCACATCAATAGGAACCCAGATATGTCTATATAGACACAAGATGTTTTCTCTATCCACAGACCAATTTGGAGGTGGGTTATCTCTTGATATAATCTCATGAATAACCAAGCCTTCTGGATCTGAAATCTTCTTTCTCTTTATCATCTCATGGAGGGAAGAGGTAACTATCATGGAGGAGTTGTAAGACTACTCGTGACTATCATGAAACTTTGGCTGAAGATTAGAAAATTGTTCCATCAATTTCTATTCTACATTGGATTCCCATATGGAATATTCTTCTATTTTCTGACTCAATGCATATGCAACCACATTGCCCTTCCCAGTTGTATATCCCAGCTCAAAATCAAAGTATTGAAGATATTCGACCCATATTCACTGTCTGAGTTTCAAGTTTCACTATGAAAATATATATTTGAGGATGTTATGTTCTGTTTACGCCACAAATCTTTCAACCATCAGATAATGTCTCTAGAAACGTAAGGAATGGACAGTTGCTAATAGCTCAAGGTCATGAATCTGGTAGTTTATCTCATGAGGCCTTAACTATCGAGATCCATATGCAACAACTTTGTCCTCCTACATCGGAATAGATCCATGGATGATGACCAATGCATCATAGAAGATGGTATATCCTTTTCTAGACTCTGTAAAGTCAGAATAAGTGCCAATATAGGCCTCCTTTTCAGCTCTTGAAAGGATTTCTCACACGTTTCTGACCATACGAACTTGAAACTCATCTTTGTAAGACCATAATTTGGTGCAGAAAGATGTGAAAAGTACTATAGGAAATTACTATAATATCCGAAAATCCCTAAGAAACTCATGATATCAAACAAATTCTTCAGCTTCTCCTAGGAAATCACATCACTAACCTTTTCTAGGTCAATAAGGACTCCATATTATGAGATAATATGACCCAAGAAGTGAGCATTCTCAATCTAGAAGTGGCACTTATAAATCTTGAAATAAATATGATGCTCTCTCAGTGTACTTAGATTGATCTCAAGATGTTTAGTATGGTCACTACGAGTGTAAGAATACACCAAGATGTCATCCACAAAGACCATGACAAAAAGAATACAAATAGGGGTGGAAAACCATATTCATCAAAGCCATGAAAATGGAAGAAGCATTCGTAATATCGAAAGAAATAAAAAGGTAATCATACAGACCATATCTACTAAAAAAAGATTTATGAGGTTTGTCTAATGGTCAGACTTGCACCTGATGATAACCTGAACTCGGGTCAAACATGGATAAGACCTTTTCTCCTTGGATATAGTCGATGAGATAATCTATTCGAGGAAGTGGATATTGGTTCTTGACTGTAAGCTTGTTCGACCTTCTATAATCCATGCATAAACGTAAAGTTCTATCCACCTTATCAGAGAAAAGCACAGGTGAACCCCAAGAGGATGTACTGGGATATATAAATACATTAACCTATAGGTACTCTATTTACTATTTGATCTTCGAAAGATTTGTATGTGCCATCATATATAGAGGAATGGAAATTGGAGCTACTCCAAGAATAGGATCAATTGAAAAATCTACCTCTCTCTCAAGAGGTAAGATAGAAAAGTCATCATGAAAGACAACCCAGAAATGATCCAATACTTGAAGGAAATTATATTGAAGCAAAACCCAATCCTCCATGAAGAGATTTGAAATTTGGGGAGCCACCCTAAATAACCCATGATGATTTGTTCTAGATCTCCAATCCTTGACATCCCACTCACCATTATGTAGATAATTGCTACCTTTTGGAGATGTAAAAGATACCTTACGGAGATAGCAGTCTAAAAAATTATGATATTGAACCAACCAATCCATCTTGAGTATGACATCGAATCCCATCATCTCTAGAACAAATAGATTCTATAATAAAGGATAAATTCATACCTCAAGGGGAGAATCCATTCACTCGAATATACCCTTTGTATGTACCACTAATGACATATCTAGGGTCATCACACCATAGAGAAATTGTATCTCCAGTTTGAGACCTTCCACAATAAATACAAAGATAAAATTGTTTGAAGAACCTATATCAAAAAAAGAATATACTATTGTAGATGCCACAAGAATAGTACCTTGTACTGTAGATTGAATTGCAGCCTAACCCTTGGGTATTGGTTGTAGTGAATTCAAGAGTCTTGATCCATGATAATGTGAAACAGATGGACTACCATGATCAAAACTATTCTATTGGTTCTGCTGGTGATTAGAATCCTGAATACCATGGCCATGGCCTCCTCCTCCACTAGACCTACCAGTGCTATTCTAACTCCCTGCCTGACATGGTTGAAAAGAACCAACCCTTGAAGGTGGAGAAGGTGTGGATCCTTTTCCAATCTAAGCTGGTGGGAAGGTCATGTAGAAATGTTGGAGATGCCCCATACGACCACACTACTGGAACTTCATAGGGTCTATGTCACATTTCTTCTTCTATTCCCCAATCCTCCACACAAATGAAACACCATGGAGTAGTCCAAGTAGATACTCCAACTATCACTTCCCTAACGAGAAACCTTTAGGGGATGTTTCCTGCCACCAAAGGAACTACTGGCCTACCACGACACTAATCCTTTAAACTAGGTACTATTTCCATCCCTCAGGTTATGCTAAGTGATAAGAGCCTGATTAACTATATCAAAACTATTAGGTAGGTGTAATACGTTGACCTAGTTATTGATGGCGTAATGGATACCATCCTCAATGCATCTAGTACGTGAAATCTCTTCACCGGCTAGAAGTAGTGTAAAGTGCCGCAACACCGTAAAACTCGCTGAATATTCCATAACATACCTATAACCTTACTCAAGATGCATGAAAACGCTATCTCTATCAGTTCATAGAATATAGGGAAATAACTAATCATAGAATACATTGTTGATGTCATCCCATATAATGCCTTGATTTTGATGACCCTGGGTAACCACATCCTACCAACGTTTGGATGAATCCCAAAGAATGTATGTATCAATATTGAATCTATACTTTAGAGGAATTTATAGATGCTTAAATATAGATAGGATTACCTTTATCCAATACTCAATATCCTATGGAACTCCATCCCCTGAGAAAGTAGGAGGATGCTGTTGTTGGAACTCATGAGTCAGATCAACCATCGTAGGTGAAACTCATGGAGCACCATGCATGGATTGCATCAGACGTAGGATATTATAACGAACTTGGGAATCACTTCTTGGATTAGGTACAACAGTTGGTTCATCAAGTGAAACTCCTAGAGGTAATAATGGTGGCTTAGGAACCACCACATCTAGATCATGGTCGTCACTAGCCTCTTAGAGTACGATACAAGGATGTCGCGGTGGCATTGTTCTACAATATCAAAGAACACACCTCAGAACAGGCGTAGAAGTAGAAATATATAACCACTAGAAGATTCTAAATATAGGAAAACTCACTACCCAAGGAATACTTCCTCAATAACCCACTTATATAACCAGGTATCGATATGTTATCAAGTATAAGTTTCATTTTAATGTACATTTAATTTCAAGGTTCACTCCTTTACCTTTCATAAACATGACAAGGTAGGATAAGGATGTGCAACTATTTCGTTTTATATTTCTGGATTCACTTTATAAGGGATATCCATTTCCCATGAATTAGTGCCCATACACCAGCACCAGAAATAACACCAATTCATTTAGAGCATAATGAATCGACTCGGTAAATTACTCATCCCAACCCATGAGGGCACAAAACAACTCTTGAATTGATACATGGAATCACTCAATCTTAGACAAGACTAATACAAGCATAATCTATCTATAACAACATTACTCAGAAATCACATGTATATTAAGAAATGAAATTTAGTGAAATGAACCAATATGAAATGACAATATTAAAGACATTTGAAATATATGTTCCTATAATGATGCATGTAACAACGATATGTTATCTCATATCATCAATACAATTATTAAATAAAATCATCAAATAGAGTAATAATCAACAACTCCAGACAACATGTGCATCACCGAATAGTGAAATTACATCAACTATAATAGGAAAAAGCAGTACAAAAATTTTAATTTAGGAAACCTGGTTTAACCCAAAACATGGGTTCATGATGCCCAAGCAGGGATTATGACCAATTACCAAGAATTCATAATCTCCAATATATTGTCTCCAAATAGTAAAGCAAGAAAAGAAACTTGCTCTGATACCATTTTGTGACGTCCCAGACCGGATTCCACTTAATAGGTGCCCCGATCATGTTGGGCCACATGGCCTCAAGTGTATCTCCCCAAATTACAGAGTCTACTAACTTGCAGTGAGGGCCTAGGGTGTCCATGGGAAGACTATTCCTTCATTACAAGAGTGTATCACAACAAGTACAAATAAAACAGGTAAATAGAAGAAGCAAGATAAGTAAATAGCAGAAGCATATAATAGGAATAGATAAATGAGGAATAATAAGAACTATATAACTGAAATTGAATTCAAAAATACAATAACTAATGGTTAAATTTCATGTAACTAGAAAACTAGAAAACATTGACACAAGATAGAAGGCATAATATGTTCCACAACAGTATAAAGGAAATCAAAGACAATCCCATGAATCCCGAGCTCCGGCTTGGTCATCTGCTATCAACCTTCATCCTAAACAGTACGAAATCATGTTTTTGAAGTTGTATGCTTACCGTTTTCAATGCCTTCAATAATGTAATCTACTATGGGTACCAAACGGTGCCCGGAGAGGGTGTGGGATAAATCTTACTGGGGCTACCACCAATAGTTTCTATAACATCCATCCCATGTAATGGAATATAACCATGTGAAGGAGTGTATATATAATGTAAAACAATATAATGTAACTAAATACCCAAGTCTGTAATTCATCCCTCAGCTAGTGTCTGAACATGTAACCAATTCATTATTTTATTATTACCAGTTTATAAATGAGTCACATGTTTGCAATTGAAAAGGTTCCAGTATGTAACAAGGTAACCTATAATGATATCAATACTGAAGTCCCAAGGTGATAATCAGGGCGAAATAGACCCTAAGGGTCACCAAATCAGTAATATTTATATCCTAACATGGGGTAAGAGTGTAATCCAAGGAACATAGTCCAATGCATTCCAAAATGAGGTGCCTTCCGAGTCCAAGGGGTGCATCCAAGGTTAAATAGGGCTAAGAAATGTCTAGTCCCAATGAGATTTAACCATGGAACCTACTTGTCAATGTTGGATCCAAGGAGTGTATCCAAGGCATCCTATATTACAACATGATGGATCATGCAGTATCATAACAGGTATCCAACGATTATATAGGGTTCAGGTTCTATGTGGTTCTCAACCTAAGAAAGTCATATCCTTGTATTAGAATGGGGTTCCCAAGTGCTCATGGTATTCTCCATTCAAAATCCAAGGTGGGCTTAAGTCAGGCCATTAATATTTGATTGTGAAGTCATATTATAATTTAATTTTTCCATGACTTTCCTTCCCTTAGTGTGATAAGGTCAAGTAACATGAAACCCTTTAATCAATTTAATAGGTTCAATCCTTGCATTTCATTATTGTGACAAATCCAAGTAGCACGCAAAAAATTCATTTAATCAACCTAAACATATTCCATATTCATGGTTCACTCTACTACCCTCCATATATGTGGTAATGGGTGCTATGGATATGAAACCTGCTATTAATTTACATTTAAGGCCAAGTCATATACATAGTATACTTTCCAATTCAAATTTCACATTTCATTGTCAAATTGAAGCACTTACCTTAGGCGGGTCAAGTGGTAAGCATACATGGTACTTTACATTATGCAATTCACATCATAAACATACCATTTAATAGAGAATGCTTACCCAAAGAGAGGTCAAGTGAAGGCACACCTGAATGATGGCTCAAACATTTCAAAACACTAAAAACCCAAATATAGAATAACCTTTGACATGGGGCGGATTGAGTTGTGGGTGTAACTGCTAAAAAATCGTCACATATTTGAAATGGGCATAACCATACAGTTCTAATGAGTATAATCATGGAATATAAATTTAACAAATGGCACCGAATGAAAATGGTGGGCCCCACATGTATATTCCAAAATTTACAATCATTATGAATAAATTATAGACCACTCGAATTACACTTGAATGAAAACCCTCCTTCGGTACTAGCCCTTGATTTGGATCAAATCAGAGGAGATCATTGTGCACCCAAGGTGATGAACGAAAGATCGACCAATTGACTTATAACGGATATCCCTTGATCCCAAGTTTAGATATTAAAAAAAATTAAAATGGGTGAAAAGGGGATTAATCCTACTACTATATGGATTAGGGAAGAAGAGGGGATTAATTATATCATTAAGGGCATTTTAGGGGAAATACCCTAAATTTTAACCTGTCCATGGTTTTTCCGCACCGTTTGACAAACTTTATGAAAAATGTGACAGTTTTTCATGGAAAAGGGGAACTTTTATCAGTTATTCCACAAAGTCGTTTGAAAACCGTGCGAGAAGCTCTGTAAAAAAAAGCAAAATCTCTACGGTTAGGAAAATTGTGGGCCAACCATGCGCTAACCATGCGACCTGCCCAGGTATCCCCAAAAATTTGGGTTCTGGATCCAAACATTCCTAAAACACCCTTAGGACCTTTCATAATATGTTAATAATCCTTATTATTTCCAAATTAAATATTTAGAATGAAATTTAAAGGATTCATACAAGAGTTAAAAATTGGATTCTTGCACCAATCCCCACAAGCCAGAAATTTGTTTTGGGGAATAAAATATATACTAATGCTAATGATTTGATGAAATTAATGTAAGGAAAAACACAATTAAATTCTCAGTATAATCCAATATGAATTTTATGTAAGTTATATGACCTTATAAACCAAATAAATTGTTAAAAAATAAGAAACAAACCAAAAAAGTCATATGCAAAATAAACATCCAATCACATCACATAAAAATAGGAGAAAGAAACTAAAAAACATAAAACAAAAAAATAGTTTATCCATTTAAACCAAATTAATGCTTTAAAATATTTTAAAAAGGTAATTACATTTAAAGAAATATAACCTTTCAAGATAAAACCTTTTTAGGTAATAATATTTTCAAAAAAAAAAAGATGAATAACCTTCAAAATAACCCCATTTTTTAACATACTCATGACCATCAACACAAATAATTAAATTAATTACTTCAAAATTAAAACCCATAATAGATCTGAAAGTAAATGTCAATATTAGTATCCCAAATTAAAGAGAATAAGTCATTGAATATAAGTACCAAAAACATGCACTCTGAATGAAAATTAATTAATATAGCTAGTAAATTATTCCAACAATAAAATAATGATCTGAGAGTAAACAATATCAATGAAGTGTTCCTAATGAAACTAAGTTCAAGGAAACATAAAAACATGTAACATATTTGTGATCAAACCGTAATAATTAACAAAGTACACACATCAAGGTAGGGTAATCTCAATGCTTATTGGGAAGTCGTCACCCTAGAAAGTTTCACCCAAACCATATCATGACAATGTTTTATTATTATTATATAATATTACCAAATATAGGTAAAATTCACCCGAACTAAATATACTATCCATGACCTTATTATAGAAGATCTTATGTTCACAGGGTCGAATAAATGAAGGTGAGTATATAAATCATAATTTTAATCACAAGAATATAAAAAATAATAAAAACCCCCACTCACAACCTATTTAATAAATCACTCCCAAAACAAGCCTTCATTCATAAAAAATCCAAATTAACATATCCATAAAGATCATATAGTAATATATTGGTTATAATTTCAAACCAGTTCACAAATCTCTAATTGGGCATTGATGCCTCTTCGAAAACTGAAAACATGAAATTATTTCCATGCTTTTATAAATGATCTTGAAATCCTTAATCCCTAGTTATAAACATAGAAATACCATTAAAAAACAAATTCCAATAATTTTGAAACCATTAATTAAAAACCAAAATGATACTTAATTCAATGAAATAGAGATTAAATAGACTTAATTAGGATCCTTTACATTATCTAAAATATCACTACACATCATAAGTATCAAAATGAAGGTAATAAGTATAAAATGAAAACTAAGAAATAACCAAAACTCAATGATTATAAATTATATTTTAAGAGTCCACCATTAATAAATCAAACAAGCAGGATTATTAAATTATTTCCTTATGAATAAAAATACATGGACACTAAATATCTTGAAAATAATTTTTAATACTCAATTTTTCATGAACAATCCTTTGAAATATTTTATCAAACACCTAGAAGTCTAGAAATCAATGTCAACTATTTATTAAATAAGATCAATTTAAAATATAATTTTAAAGACCTATAAATTTCAAAGGAATGAAAATAATTATGTATTACTTTAGAATTAACAAATTAAATTAAATTTAGAATAAATATGGGATTATAAAACTCCTCCAATCAAGTTTTTTAATTTTAAAGTGTTATGCAAGGATAAACCTACCTCAAAAAATTGAAACACATCACCTTTGATGAACATAAATATATTATGCCATAAAAAGTATTCAAAATCCCATACAGTGAAGAATAAAAGATTAAAGTAACCTCATGACCTAGGGTTCAGCCACCATGACCTCCCTTGGAGAGAAGAAGAAGAAAAAATGTGGATACAGGAGAAGGAGATTGACATCATCCAAACCAAAAGTAATCCACAAGGAATCATGAAGAAGGACCAATAAATCCATGGAAGAAGAGGAGGGATCCATGCATAGGGTTCCTATTTGGATACATCACATTAGAAGGTTGAAAGAGGGATCAAATGGGTTTAAATTTATTGGGGGATAATGTCGAAAATTAAATATTTTTATAACTTGGATAGGTCACATAGTTTGTCCAAATGATTTAACAAAGTGCATGTCATCCATGTTGCCCATAATAGACACACTAGGGGTAGTCACACAATTTAGCCACACAATTAGGAAAACCAAACACCAACCATTTAAATATATAATAATACAGAATTGAAAGGTTTTCAAAGGTAGACTAAACAGTTAATAGTAATCATACGCCAATCGTGAACCTTGAACTACAATATAAAAATTTAAAATTCGAATGTAATTTGACTAAAAATCAATTAAATGGTTAAAACCAACAAATAAATACATAATAAAGAGAAATATGACCATGTTATGACATTTCATTCCATTATAACACATTATTCCCCTAGAAAGTCGTTGAACATTAAAGGATAGACAATATAAAAATAATTTAACTAGGGAGGAGGAAAATTGGAAGTAATATAACCCAATCCACTAAGGATCAAGTAAATAAATGATCAATTAATCTCTCCAAATCCATAAATTAAATTCAATAATCCCAATCCAAATCATTCCTTCTAAAGAACTACTAAAATTAAAAAGAAAGAGGATCAAAATAAAATACCTATGATATGTCTCCCCACCATTTATAGACTTTAATAGAATAATGAGAACAAAGTGAGAATGGAGATAATAAGAAAACAATGAACTCCAAAACATGATCCACTATCCATCCATCTATAATCCAAACACAACACCCCAAACCATTGGACTTTCATGAAGACACTAGTGTCCATAATGATGATATGTTGATATAATTTTCAAATGAGGGGGCTTAGAATTCCCATGATAGCCACACTAAATAATATAAAAAAATCACCTCATTTTATAGAATACATTAACTAATACCAATATAATTAGGGTCACCACCCATACTTGGCTGGCCCTTAGAAATCAACTACACCACTATGTATCCACTAATCGTATCATTAAATGAATTTGAGTCTAATGATAATATTACTAATGTATTTTCTAAATAAATTTTTATCTCAAGAATAAAATGTTTAATGAACCCTTATCTATTGTCTCAATAAGAAAGTACTTGTTCAAAAATTCAGTAGATGTTGAGCTAAGAGTTATCACATAAGACTCAAACACCAAGAATGACATAACTTTACCACTCATGCTACGGTTTGGGTAGGTTCAATAATAAAAAATGACCACATTTAAAAACCATATGAGGCACTGTTTTGAAGAACCTACTAATACTCATTATAATTTTCTAGGAGGCACACATTTGATAGAGGATGCCACCAAAACTAATCAAAAGCACCAAAAAATCAAACTCATCCATAAACAGAATAAATTACCAATGAAAAAAATCAACGAGAAATTCATAACCATAAATCAATGAATCAAAACACTAATAAAAATTATAATTCCCATTTTAGACTCCTTTAGAACCATGAAATTTCTGGTAAAATGATTCATTAAATATTAATTTCCATCCATTAAATAATTTTCACAGTCCATAACTCCAACCCCATTAAAATTTATTTTATAATATGCTATTATAAATTTTCCAAAAATGGATTCCACTGTTGAAAAAAAATAACTCATTTTAATTTCCGTTAAAATACGGTTTTGATAAACTAGTACCAGGATATCAAATATAGATTTATGTGAATGATTTTACCTAATAAATAAAACAAAAATGTAGTGGAATTCTTAATGGAATCTAATATTCATCGCCCATAAGTTATATATCAATCCAACCAAATAAATAGTTTTAAAAAATAAGAAAAAAACCAAACAAGGCATAAACATAAGAAACATATAAGCACACTTATATAGAAACACGATTAATAATTAGACTTAAAAAGTAATCTGGCTGTACATGCAATTCAAGGTGGATAATACATCTACAATATAATAGAAAAAATAAGAACTGAAAAACTAAAAAGTAACCATGATCTCCTCATGACACATGGTTATAATCTTACATCCTCATCAAGACCACACCATTAGTGAATAGGTAAATAAAAACCCACAGGTATTAAAATCCAAAGACACTGACCTAATAAAAACCTAAAATGTATATAATTTAGAGAAAAAGGCCTAGTATGTAACCTATCCTCACCTCATGGGTAGTCTTTAAAAGTATATTCATTAGAGTTTTTAATAAAAAATTACCTATAAAAGTAATATTTCCAATTTACATAAATTAAATCATATGTAACCATATTATAAATTCATTTATTTATAAACGAATAATTCTTCCATTTAATCCATAGTCAATGTTTAATGTATTTTAATAAACTATGAACATTTAAAGAAATAAAAAACATTCTTTATGCAAACCTTTTTAAGTAACCATATTTCTAAAAATAATGTAAGACAACTTAATTTTAATATAATTTTTTTTACTTACCTTCAACCATAAAAAATAATAAAACTAATAAATTATAAATTCACAACCATAATTGAACTAAAAGTAAACATCAATAGTGGTAACCCAAATTAAAGAGAATAAAAAACTGAATATATGAAGAGATAACATCCATTGTTAAAGAATATAAATAGATATAACTAGTAAATAAATTCGACTATAAAAGAATGATTCAAGTGTAAAAAATATAATTGGAGTATCCCTAAGGAAATTAAGGTCAATGAAACAAAAAAATATATATGCCATGTCTAGAATCTAAGAAATATAATCAAATGTGCACTATTGTTTGGAGTGTAATGTCAATGCATAAAGGGAAGGGTCACCCCAGAATGTGGAACCATAACCATATCATGAAAAAGTTCATTTATTATTTTATTATAGTCCCAAATCAATGTACAGTGAACCAGGACTAGCGGTATTGTCCTAGAAATCCAAATCCAGGTTCCTAGGTTCCCTTGATCTACTTGATGTAGGTGACTACATAAATCATTAATTCAATCATAAGAACATCAAAATAGATAAATACCCCTACTCACATCCTATATAAGGAATCTATCACTAAATGATCCCTATTTTATTATATCATAACCTGGTCGATGTATCTTTCATGATCATATGGTAATAAATAATGGTTAATTTCGAACTACATCATAAAGTTCCAATCAAGACTTGATCCCTATTCAAGAACTCAAAACTTGAAATTCATTTAATGTTTTTACAAAAATGATTAAAATAGTAAAACCAATGTTTAAAATTTCAGAATCCCATTATAAAACCAAACATAATTTAATATCACTAGACATCATAAGTATCAAATAGACGAAAATAAGTATAAAATGAAAACTTATAAATCACCAAAAATTAACTAATATCAAGTCCCCTTGAATGACTTCATTTAATTAAAAAAAATATAGTTATTAATTTTTTTCAATTTAGAAAACATTTATAGGTAAATAATGTCTTTAAATCCTTTTTAAAACATTGTTTTTTCTGAATAATTCTTTGATACATTTCATCAAACACAAATAAGTCTATATATAGCTTTCAACCATTCATGACATAAGTTCCATTGAAACATCATTTTCAAAACCTAAAAATTTATATGGATGGAAAATAATTACTTCTTACATTGGCATTTATACAATTAAATGATGTTTAGAATACATAAGGGCTTAAAAGACTCAAGAAATAAGGATTTATAAGTTTATAGAATTAGGCAAGGCCCAACCTACCTGAAACCAATAAAAAATGTCACATTCATTGAATATCACTAACATAAACCTCAAAATGAGAACCACAAGACCTATACATAGAAAAAAAAGATTAGAAAACCCCAATTCCTAGGGTTTAGTCACTAAATCCTACCTTTGAGAGAATAAGAAGAAATATTAGGTAAAGAAAGAAAAGAGAAGAGAAATGAGGTAAAAACTTAAAGTATCTATTTGGAGTCATAAACAGGGACCAATAAATTCATGGAAGGAGAGGAGGGAGTCATTATTATTGATCCTCCTTGTATACATTTCAATATAAGGGTGAATGGGGGTTCAAATGGGGAAAAAATGTGGGGATTGTAGTTCAGGAATTTCAAAAAATTTAAAACCTAGATCGGTCTCATTGTTTGTGTGTACGAATTACTAAATCATCCATCAATTTTACAACTCTCACAAGATACACCTAGGCAGTCACACAGTTTTTCCGTATATTTAGGAAGTCATTTCACAAACTAATTAAATCATCAATGATAAGGAATGACCTCTTTTGTATAGATAGGACACATGGTTAATGCTAACTATGTGTCAATAGTGTACCTAGTATAGTAACCTATAATTTTGAAATTAGAGGAGAATTTAACCCATAATTAAAGGAAAAGGATAAAAATAAATAAATTAATAAAATAATAAGGAAAAATAATGTTAAGGTGTGACATTATTGAAATGAAATAAAACAAGGGAAAAAATAATGAAAATGAATACATGTATTTTCATAGTTTAGGAAGAATTTATATATCCATAGGAATGTAATGGAACCATAAATATGGATCCAAGAACAAAAAAAATATTTAAATGGGATCATAAATAATAGAATGGTTCTATATTACCTTATAGTAATTTAGTAACTAGATCTATATAGTAGTTTATGATGCTAAAATAATAAGTATTGGTGTAATTGGTCAACTTTTTTGTAGTTTTCATACATTCTATGGTACCTAAATATTTTTTTCTATGCCCTTAAACCATAATAATTCCCCTGAGTAAGGGAATGATACCCCATATAAGCCCTAAATATCTAACCATGGTGGTAAAACCAAGGTAGGTTATATATTGGTGCCGAATATAGGCCACTAGAAGTTGTCCCAACTCTATTCAACAGGTCAAATACAATAATTATATAATTGATGCAATCACATTTCTTCTTCATATAATAAAATCTTAAGTGAAATTCTATAATAATTTTTCCCTATTCAATGTTTAGTTGAATATATATGATATATTTTACATTTTATATCCATGAATCTCCCCAAAATAACTTATTTATTAAGATCACCTCTAATAACTACCAATTAAGCCTCAGAGTTCTATCCCTTTTATGATATATAATATATTATACACTTATTAATTTATTATTTCTTCATTATTTAAAATATTTATTTATCACCCACTATCTTATGCTCTTTATATATAGTCCCCATAATTCATGTATAAAAGCTACATCATAGCTCACGTAGGCCCATTCAAGATCAATCACCGTTACTCTATCATCTATGATAAATTATTATCAATAGTGTCCTATAAGTTTATAATTCATACTTTATATATATATATGGTTCCTTCCCGGTGATATTTATATCAAACCATATTATTGAACTTGTCCTTGTCTATTTCCCATGATAAAAACTATTCTATATTTCTCATTATATAATTTTCTATATTATTTAACATTTAGAATATATTATAAAAAACATTAGAAAAGTGAGATATATACTATTGGTTATATAGATTCATATATTTAATTTATAGAAACAATTATTTCTAATCTCTATTTATTTTTTGTTAAAAAGTATTTCCCATGATTTTATTTGATGACGAAAATCATTACACAAGGATCATGCCTCTTTCTTAGTTTCTCAAATGTTTTGAAAATTATTTTAATTTTTTAGAGTAACTATAATAACATTTGGAATGAATTTGGATCACTCTATTTTGAATAGTAATATGGGCATTAACATACAACAATATGAATATATTCAATGAAATATTGTCATTTTCCCTTTATCATAAATTGAATTAAACCCTTTTCATGACCAATAATTATAGAATATTTTATGGTGTCATAACTTCCCACAGGATGACACCACCCGTTATCATTTTTCTATTATTATGTGTTTCACTATCCACATTTGATATCCCACTTGTAGTATATTTATTTTAACCAATATGACTTGCCTCTATTTGATAATCATATCTTGACTACTTTAATATATTTTACTTCTTCCAAAATTATGGAATTTTATATGAACTATCACCACCCATGATAGTTGACTATTAAATATAAATTGAAAATGAAAGGTTGTGAGATGAACACCAATAAGTACATGTCACTTCTTGTGATGAGTAATAATTAATTTAATCTCCCATATCACCTCATGTGATATTTATTGCAAGAACCATGCTCATGTATTATCTCATATATAATTTCCTTCAATTATATGAGGTTTCCGTGTGAATTCCATATGTAAATACATGTGACTTATTTACAATGAACCGCTAAAATTCTTTTCAAAATTCAAAAAAAATCACTATAGGTCTTATCATCATTTTAGAAACCAAAAATATCTATATAAATTCCACTATATATTTCCAATACTTTCCCCTTTCATAACCAATGTTAAATATTTTATAAATTATAACATTTTTAAAAAGGTCTATGAACAAGGCCTTATATCAAACCTGGTGATATATATATATTTTCTTCCTTTATGGCATCATTCATTTATTATATGTTCTCATAAATTGTAATATTACTACTTAGGATATGAAAACATCATTATGTGTAATATCCTTTTATAAAACATAACTATAACTTAAGTTGCACCAAATTATTAAAATTGTTTTCCCATACTCCCTTTCATGCTTTATTTTTAAATAGGATATGTCTTATATTTTTCTTTCTATCATAATTATTCTCATGTTCTACTCTATGCAACCAACCATAATTAATATCTCCCATCGACATCAATAATTTTCTAAAATAGAGTTACAATATATATGATTACCTTCATGTCCATTATATCAAATCATGATACATTTTGATTAATAATATGTGTATAGATTATCGAACTCAAATGTTGTCAATAAATCCAATTATAATAGACATTAGGGTCCAATATTATCCCCGTTTTTATTTTTTAAAAACCTCCTCGCGAATATAACTCCCAAAAATGTAAATAACTTCTTTATCAATTAACAAATTCTTTGTGCATGAGAAAATAAATTTCCATATCTTATATCCCTTTTTTGAATAATTTAAATGGAATCATAGAATATATTTGATTAATAATTATCCAAATCAAATCCTAAATGAGATGTGGTTGGTGTAGGAACAATATAGGATAACCAAAAATAAAAACCTATCAACAAAATTCACTACATAGTCCTTTGAATAAAATGCATAAAATATATCACAAAAAATATCCCACCATATTGGAAAACATCAATAAAACATACTTAATATATAAATAATATGCACATTTTAAAAAGAAACATAACATATATTTATCTATAATTTTTATTTTTCAATAAGACTGCCCTCATTTTGATGCATATTTTGATTTTTAATCTTCAAGATGAAAGAATGGGTATTTAATCTTAGACACCTTACATTTAGGAAATTTAATTACACTAACTTAGACTTTGCTTTAATTTTCATCAGTATTGGAGGATTATTTGTTGTGGAATTCCTCGCATATAATTCATTCAAGAAAATTCCACCATCCTTTGATCCTAATTTTTTTTTATAATCCCACATTTATCTTAGATATCACTTTACATGTGGTTTCCTTTTGAACAATACCAATGATAAAAAATTCCTCTTCTTATAATTTTTTATTTTTAATTCATATTTTTGATTATATCCTATGTTTGAGGATAACTTCTCCCAATTACTCATTATCTACTTCCAAAGGAGATTTTTTTAAAAATATCATGTATTACATTTCCTATGTTTTTTTATTGATCTTTGTTGTACATCCAAGAAAAAGTTTCCATTATTTATTGGGTTTTGTAATAATTATTTTATGGATATGATCTTCAATCATAAAAACTTAGTATTAACCTATTATCACTATTATAATAACAAATTATATGTTCATGCATTCCAAAAAAATAGAACCTCTTACCAAATATTCATCTATAGCTCCATTTTTAGATTTAGTGGTTGTTTTTTATTAATATTTCTCTCTAATGTGCATTGATTCTAGCATCATGCTTAATCTTTGAGGAATATACATTCCCAATGTTTCGCTGCCTTTTAGATTCAATAAGGGAATTGTTTTTAGATTTTGGTGATATTTGATCATTATAAAGACCCTTATTTCTAATACAATAATATATTTGAATAATTATATACTCCTTGATATTCCATAAATATTATTCATATTTCTTGTTTAATTATTTTTTCATTTTAACTAATTTATTATACGTATTTTTTAATGAGTCTTCTATTCTGAACTTTTCACCAAAAAAATTTTAGTGACTTACTTATTAAGGAAAATTCAGCATCAAGTTCCATGATAATTTTATTTTTTGTTTCCATTATATCTTACATAACCTATTTCTAAGTTTTATTTTCATAGTTTTAAATTATAAGTTATCTATAAATCATGGTAATGTCATATTTAAGTATCTACTCATTTTTAATCTCTTACTCTAACCCTGTTTCAATTAAATTCAGAAAATATACCATTTATTTTATATTTTATTTTATATACGCACTTTTTCACATTTAAAATCATCTCTTCCATGTGTTTAAATTTATCTTCTTTATTTTCCTTCATATTTTTTAGATCTTATATGTGTTTTTTATTCATATACATTAATATTCATTTCTTAAATCATAAAATATCCATATGTGTTCCATTTTCTTATTTTATGCTGATAAATTATTTTATCTCTTCATAAAGAATAGGAAACTTCTTATTCAGATATTTAATTCCATCTTCTTTATCAATGGATACAACCTCTTCATAGGTAGAGAAATATATATTATAAAATATTCTAGTAATATCATTTTTCCTCATCATTTATAATAGATACTAGTCAGAGTTAATCAATATTAAAAAATAAAAGTTTATTTCTCCTTTTTTTATTGAAATATATACAAATTTATTTTTATATTTTTCCTTCAGTACCAAATTTTTAGAATTTCCCATCATAATGTAACAGACTCTTAATGATCCATATAATACTAGATATCATTTTTTATAGAAGAACCATATTTTTTAAATATATTATAAACCACTATAATAACTTTTTTCTCTGATATTAATTATCTGTAGAAACTGGACAGGGTCCTAAAAATATAATGGTTTTGAGAGAGGGTGAATTAGGACCACACCCACTTTAAACCTTTTCTCGGTAAATATATTCCTTTTCTTTGAAATAAAATATTTCTCCCACATGAGTAAGAATAAATTTAGATCTGGTAATAAAAATTAATATACACTGGGTATTATCAATTTTACTTCGTTCATTATAATTTATGCTTACTTTCATGGAATGTGATGACCACACAACTCTTACATGTGTAATTATTAAATATATAGTTCTAATGAAAGAGTTTAAGGAATCCATAATTCCCTTGGTTATAACCCTATTTAGATATATAGGTAACTACCTACATAAGTATCTCCCACATAGAAGTTAATAGCTCACCTCCATGTTTTCCCAGATGATAAGATGGTTGATATTCAAGGGGGTGGGGATGGTGAATTGACTATATTAAAAATATAAATAAATAATAGAAAATGTAAATAATAATAAAATTTTTTTTAGATGTTTAGATACAAAAGTACCCACATATACTCTCCAAAATCCACTACTCTTTTAGGGGTATTGAACACACTAAATCATCCTGACATTTGAATGAGAGATAGAACCTAAATACAACATGCATTTTCTAGTAGAGGCACAAATAACACACAACTTTAATTTTCTTATGGAGGTAAAACCAATTGTAATCACATACCTTTTATGGATGTATATCCAAATAGAACATGTTTTTTATGAAAAAACAAAAACTATTTAAAATTATAATATTTTTTAATATATAAGAAAAATACAATCCCAAACCATAAAAATATATTTAAAACAAATAAATCAAGAACTAGTGTAGTAGCTCAATCATGCTTCAATAAATCCCAACACAATTATGTTACCTAGATAATTATAGCAGTGGTGATTATGAGAAAAAGTTGTACAAGTCTATCTCTCTATTTATTTGGGTTTTCTTGACCTCTATTTAGAGATATATCATTCTCTATATATCTTGAAATATTCATAATCTTTAGTGAAATCCATTATTAAAATATCAGACTTGAATACCCAATAAAAATCATGAATTTCATAACTTTTAAATAATTTTCATAAAAAAAATTATTTACAAAAAAATATATTTTAAATAATCCCTTAAATTTAAGTAATTGGAAATATTCATTTAAGTATTCTATAAAATTACTCCAGATTCAACATGAAAAAAATACCCAATATCTGTAGAATATATTTGTATTTAAATCATATTTATTGTCAATTGTAGGAAATGACAGTTAATCTATCGTAGAAATTGATTGAAAATTCACCAAGAAATAATAACTATTAATTAAACTTTTAAAAGATCTATAAATAGTATTTATCAATTCTAAAAAAGTGTTATTAATATCAGTGATGTTAAGAGATGACCAGTATCAGTTCTAGATAAAATTGTTACTAAAGGGTGCATTTATCATCATTAAAAAATGATCTAATAAAATATCCTTTTATCAGTACTAAAAAATCACTGATAAAGGGTGTCTACATTAGTACTTTTTTGCAGAGATGATTAAGGAACCCTTTATTAGCTATTTTTCTAGTGATGATAAAATCCGATTTTTTTTCAAACACCCCCATTCTCAGCACTTGCATGCCCCATTATCAACAATATCCATTCCCCCAAATTACCTCACCCACTCTCAAGCACCATCACTTTAACAACAAAACCCTAGTTACCCAGATTCTGTGAATTATTAAATAAAATTGGCATGATCACAAGAGATCGTGTCTCGAAAGACCGGTTGGTTTCATAGCCTTAGAAGTACTAGATACATATATAAATTTTACATTACATCATGAAATAAAAAACCAACATTGTTTCCCCTTTGAAAACACTCATATCCTTTGTCTTATCCCTACAAGTTAATCATAATATAAATCTTCACATCCGAGGAAAAAGAAAACATAAGAAAGGGGTATTATCATATGCTCAGTAAGGATAAAAATATAGCAGAGACTATCATAAATAATCATAAACATTTAAGGAAATGTATAGGACTAAAACACAAGACTTTTAAACATGAACATCAGTATAAAATGTAAACGATAAATAAAATAATTTCATTTACTTATTAACATGGATATTCTACTAGTTGAATAATCACATATAATATAAATATCAAATTTCATAATAATGGAATGCATAATGTCAGACATCGTAACCACATAGTCAAAGCCTAGTTCCTAGACTAAAAATAAGATTTTTTCAAGGACTTGTGCCCAAAAAATAGTTAATCTCATCAGAACTACTAATACATCAAGGAGTTATAGCTGGCTCCACCCATCACTTACTATGTCCAATGCATTTCTCATATGAAAAGGTTAAAACATAACATAAACATTCGTATTAAAACTAATATATGAAATTTTTATACTTTAACCATAATCCTTGAATGGTAGAAAAATAACACATCCACATTCAAACATATCACAAAACCTTAAATTAAATATAGAATATTTTATCATAATAAATCAGCCTCAAACAAGTGTAAAATCCATCAAAGGTTGTTTACATAGATGAAATCAAAACTATTTGAGA
This sequence comes from Viscum album, assembly GCA_963277665.1. NCBI lineage: Eukaryota > Viridiplantae > Streptophyta > Magnoliopsida > Santalales > Viscaceae > Viscum > Viscum album. Next base: position 1,887,066,131 of record OY728165.1, on the reverse strand, counting down.
GAAACAACTCTTTCTATTTTGAAATCATTTAAAAGTCACATAATTATAAATAAAAACATTTATTTTGAAAATATTCTTATAATATTTTAAGGTAAGCTTCTAAGGTATTATAACGGTGGAAATTAGCTTCACTCTCCATATAATTTTAAAAAACATTCTCACCTTAATTAGTCGTAAAGGTCATAAATTATGATGTTTGGAAAACAACAGAAAGATTCCATTAAAAACATTTTATAAAATGTAAAACAAGGATATGTAAGACTTCAAACCATATTCAATGAAATATTAAAAATGTTTTGAAATAAATTTTTAGGAAACACGGGTGTGGATTATAAAGAAGTCCTAGTGAAATACTTTCATAAAACCAATCTCAGATAATAAAGAGATTGTAAAATTAACCCTTACCTTGTAATTTTCCTTATTCAAGGGTACGTTAAACTTCTATATAATAGTTAAATCATTTTTATTAAATTATAAAAGAACCACATTCATAAATAATATATCATATATGATTTTCTAATATTGCATTGTTAATAAAATTTGAGTAGTAGCATTGTTTCAGGTGTTAACCGATTCGTTTTCCTTTATATGTTTTTTTACGTAAGTAATGGTTGTTATGTATAAGATTTATTTTATTCATATCCATAAATATATTAAATTATTTAAACATTATTAATAATCATAAAATAAAATTTATTCATGAATTTTTACGATGGTGAATGAAATTTCATTGCATCGTAAAGAGTGTAAGATGTACGTACACACGTATAGTGACATTTTCATTCATTAAATGGATAGAATAATGAATATTGTTGTATCATATTTATAATAACATCAAAATATGTATATGGTACTGGATTTATAATTTTTATATGGAAATAATAAATAATGAAGAAATGGAAGAAGAAAAGAACTTAGAAAGTGGTGAAGAAATAATTACCTCTTCTTAGGGTACTTCCTTTTGATTTGATCAAAAAGGATCCATAGGATGGATTTCTAATCAATGTAAGGCCTCTAAGTAGATTTGAGGGTAGTAGGGAGGATATTGGAATAGGGTTCGGCTGAGCCAAATGACTTTGTAAGTGTGGACTAAAGAGAAGGGGAAGTACCATTTTATAAGAGAGTTGAGCGCCACTTTAGGAAAAGAATGAAATATAATATTATTAGAAAATAATTTTCGGTTTCTAATGGATCAAAATGGATTTACTCCATGTATAGGGTGGTTATGGGTAGAAATATTCTCATCCAATTGGTTTTAGACATGTTTAGGTTACCATATTATCCTTATCATTTATATTTAACTCTTAGTTAAATAGTTTAACTTTTACCATGTATTCTGGTATTTTTATATTACATGGTTAATAAACATACTATTAAATGACAATATAACCTCAAGTGGTTCATTAATGATATATCTATAAGTTCTTTTCACGAACATTATATTTTTATGAATATTATATCATTTAATAATATTTTATTTATTTAAAAAATTCATTTATTTCAATTTTGACACTATTTTGTTATTGATTTTTTTTAAAGTCATAACTACGTGATTACTTCAAAAAAAATTCATTGAATCAACAATAACATTTCATATTAACCTAGAAATTTTTTGTAATTAATCAAAAGTCTCAAGTTACATTTATTTTAATATTTATAACATCAGTTATTTTATTCTTTCATCAATAAGTTAATTACTACATCATCATTGTGTAATAAATTAATTTGACTATTTAATGTATAAAAACTATAAATAAAATACTAAAATGTAGGAAATATTTTTATATTTCTAATAAATATTTATAGACTAATTTATCTTATGTATAACCCTATATTAAAAATGGTTTAGTTATTAAAAATTGAATTTAACACTTTTAACTCTACTTTACATAAAATATAATAAATGTCCTAATCTAATCCATGTGGATAAAAAATGATCATATTATATTCATATTTTGATTTTGGTCAAAAAAAACTTATGCAATATAATTAGGACATGTGTTAGGATAATTATAATATCATTTTTACATTTAATTACCATATTTACTTTGAACTGTGGTAAATAAAATTCAAAAGTTACTATTCACAAAATATTATTTTCATCCTATTGAACCACATTTTACTTACTGAGGTCCACCGTATCTCTCATATTTTTGAAATTCAATTTATAGAAGTGGTAAAATTAGGTTTTATGAAAATTTTCAAATGTTCCTAGAAGGTGGGTAAAATACGTTAAAAAGTTCAATAAATTTTATATATCTAATCTTATTATAAAATGAATATAATGAGTTACATTACTTTAAATGACACTCATTCCCTTCAGGAATGTTTCGGGGTGTTTCTTCATATATTTAATACAGGATGGAAATGCATCTTTTCCTTTCCTCCCCTTATTTTCATTTCCATAGTGTTCAGCTGATCTCTTCTTCCCTTTCTTTACTTTAAATTCATAAGAGTTAAGGAATTGTTTATCTCTCTTGATAGCACATGAGACTATATCTTTTTATGATGAGAAGGATTGTGAGATTGATGCTTGACAGAGAAATGGTTTTAACCCATAAAGTAATCGATCAATCTTACTCCTTGGTTTACGTATATAATCTGCAGCATGCCTTGCTAACCTTGTAATGTTAGCATCATAATTTGCGACATTATCATCATAATTTTTCCTTAGACTCAGAAATTTCCTTTCCATATATGATCTATGGTCACAAGGAAAGTATTTTTCTAATAAAATCTCACTAGACTCCCTCCATTCCATATTTTATACTTCTTCATCCTCCTTTTTGTTTTGAATTAATGACCATCATTGATCTGCATCTCCTGTGAGGTGATAAACTTCCATGAAAACTTTTTCCCTTTCACTACTCCCCAAAGCATGAAATATTTTCTCTAAGAAACTTATCCATTTCTCAGCTACAAATGGATTTTTAGTCCCATTGAATTTTGGTGGTTGTTGCCTCATGAAGTGGTCTAACATTGATCCTCCGTGTTGTGGATCAGGGTGCTCTATATAGGTATGGTTATTTTTCATAACCTGAGTGAGTTGTCCTGGTATGGTTATAAGCTATTCAACACCAGTTTCATCACCATCTCCACTATAATTATCTTGAGTAGGATGGAAATCCCTACATGGATTACATGCATTGATACATTTTTCATTCCTTCCACTAGGTTCCATTTCTAGACAATGGAATACACTAGATTAGATTATGAATCACAATACATAATTCCAAACTTGTAAAATACCTAACATAAATTGAACGGTTTAAGTATATAATACATAACCATAAATTTTTTTCATTGAGGATGTATTTACTCATAAATCCTTCATTATATTTTGTAATGAAAATTTGAATTATCATAATCATAACCCCCGGCAATGTCATAACCAAGAGTGCAACAAGGCCCATTATTGTGCACCATTTCCCATTCGAGTCTAGCTCCAAGAGGTGTTTTCGGGTTTTATCCCTACATACATCTATGCCCGAGCCACCACTATTGGCTCGTATCCAGAGAGGTATGTTTTTCATCAATAATTCATAACATCATTACATTACTAAAATTATAGGAAGTTATTCTATATTAATTATCAATCTCTATCTTAGGTTAATGTTCTCTAATCAATGGTTTTCTAAATCTAGTTTCCAAGGTTTGTACTAAAATTATTTTGATACCAACTATAACACTCGGACCCTAGTTACCTAGAGTCAGTGAATTATTACATAACATTGTAATGATCACAAGAGATAAAGTCTCTAAAGAATGACTAGTTTAGTTTCCTTGGAAGTACTAGATACATACATAGGTTTTACATTACGTCATGAAATAAAAAGATCATTGTTTACCCTTTGAACACACACATATAATTTGGCCTATACCTGTAGTTTAATCATAATATACTTCTTCACATCTTGTGAAAAAGAAAACATAATAAAGGGGTGAGCTCAGATGATCTGTAAGGATAACAATATAGTGGAAACTATCATAAATAAGTATAATCATGTAAGTAAATGTATAAGACTAAAACAAAATCCTTTTAAACATAAAATTACACATAAAATGGAAAATATAAATCAAATAATATCTTTTAATTATTCACATGTATATTCTACTAGTAGAATAATCACATGCAATATCAATAGCAAATTTTATAATGATGGAAAGCATAATGTTTTACATCATAACCACTTAATCAAGGGCTCGTGCCAATACTACAAATAAGATTTGGTCAAGGACTTGTTCGAAGACAATAGTTTGTCTCATGAGACCTACCGATGCATCAAGGAGCTATAGCGGCCTCCACCCATCACTTACTAAGTCCAATGCATTCCTCATATGAAAATTTTAAAACCTAACATAATCATTCGTTTTAAAACTATCATACGAAATGATAATACTTCAACCATAAACAATGAATGTTATAAAAATAATACATCCATGGTCAAATATATCACAAAACCATCAATACAATATAGAAGATAGTATCGTAATAAATCAACTTCAATCAAGTGTAAAATCCATCATAGGATGTTGACATAAATGAAATCAAAACTATTTGAGATAAATATCTATTTCTATCATGAAATAATTTAAAATTCATATAATTATAAAAGAGAACATTTATTCTGATAATATTATTATACGATTTTAAGGGAAAATTCGAAAGTTTTATAATGGAGAAAATTAGCTGCAACCATCGTATAAGTTAAGAAACATTCTTACCTTAATTTTTCAAAAAGGTCATAATGTACCTTGTTTGGAAAACGAAGGAAAGTTTCCTTTAAAAACATTTTATAAAAAGTAAAACAAGGTTATAAATTACATTAACCCATATTCTAGGAAATAATAAAAAAAATTTGAAATACATTTTTAAGAAACACAGATGAGGATGATAAAGAAGTGCTAGTTGATATTTTTGTAAAATAAACCTCGGATAATAAAGATATTGTTAAATTAACCCTTACCTTGTACTTTTCCTTCATCAAGAGTAAATTAACCTACTATATAATAGTTAAATCATTGTTATTAAATTATATAATAACCACACACATAAATATTATATCATATATGATCTTCTAATATTGTTTTGCTAATAATATTTCAGTAGTATCATTGTTTCAGGTGTTAACTGGTTCATTTTCCTTTATATGATTTTTACATAATTCATGTTTGTTATGGATAGAATGAATTTTATTCATATATATAATGATATTAAATTCTTTAAAAATTATATTTAATCACCAAATGATAATTATTCTTGAATGGTTACGATGGGGAATGAAATTTCATCACGTTGTGGAGACGATAAGTCATACGTATGCAAGTATGGTGACATTATCATTCATTGGATGGATAGAATAATGGATATGGTTGTACCATATTTATAATAACATAATAGTATATATAAGGTACTGTATTTAGTATTTTGTTATGGAAACAACAAAGAAAGAGGATATGGAAGAAGAAAAGAACTTTGAAAATGGTGATGTAATAATTACCTCTTCTTTGTGTGCTTCCTTTTGATTTGATCAAAAGGGATTCTTAGGTTGTATTTCTAATCAAAGTAAGTACTATAGGTTTAATTGAGGGTAGTTTGGAGGATATTTTATTAGGGGTTGTCTGAGTAAAATAGCTTTGGAGGTGTGAAACTAAGAGAAGGGGAAGTACCCTTTTATAAGAGAGATGAGGGTCACTTAGGAAATGCTTAAAATATTATTTTATTACAAAATCATTTTTGGTTTATAATTTCTCCAAATTGATTTATTTCCAGGATAAGGTGGGTATGGGTCTAAATACTCTAAACCAATAGGTTTTATACATTCTTAGGTCACCATATTAATCGTATCTTTTATATTTAACTCTTAGTTAATTTTTTTTTTCTTTTACCGAATCTTCTTCTATTTTTACATTACATAGTTAATAAAATAACTATAAAATTCCAAGAGAAACTCAAGTGTTTAATTAATGATATATATATCATTATATAGGTCCTTTAGCTGAACTTTATATTTTTAGTAATATTATATCATTTAATAATATTGTATTTTTTTGAAAAATACATTTTTGACAATTTTGGCACTATTTAGTAATTGATTTTATTTAAAGATATAACAACATTATTACTTCAAAAAAATTAATTTCATCAATCCTAATATGTCATATTAACCTATAATATTTTTTTAATTCATCAAAAGTCTCAAGTTACATTTATTTTAATTTTTTGTAATATCAATTACTTTAGTCTTTCATTAATAAGGTAATTAATTCATCATCATTGTGTCATAAATGAATTTAATTATTTAAGGTATAAAAATTATAAATAAAATACTCTGACTTTGAAAATATTTTTGTCTTTCTAATTAATATTTAAAGTTTAATTTAGCTTATTTATAATCCAATATTAAAAATGTTTTAGTTATTAAAAAAGGATTTGACACTTTTAACTATTATTTAAATAAAATATAATAAATGTCCTAATATAATCCATGTGGATAACAAAGATAATATTCTATTCCTATGGTTGATTTTGGTCTAAAAACTCTTATCCAGTAGAATTAGGACATGTGTTAGGGTAGTTATAATGTCATTTTTATCTTTAATTTCCCTATTTATTTTTAACTCCAGTAAATAAAATTCAAAAGATATTGTTCATCAAAAATTATTTTCATCCTATTGAACTGAATTTTACTTACTAACATAAACTGTGTCTCTCAGATTTTTTAAATTCAATTTATAGAAGTGGTAAAATTATTTTTTATGCTAATTTTCAAATGTGCCTAGAAGTTCTGTAAAAGTCGTTAAAAAGTTCAAAAAAATTATATATCTAATCTTATAATAAAATTTCTCCAATGAATTAAATTGGAAAAATATTGGTATTATGTATCTATTTTTACATTAAAATAAATTTAAATAATAATTATTATTATTTATATAAAAGTTGGTTTTAAACAATAGCACAATGTTTTTCACTATTCATCAAAAATTGAATGTTTTTAGAAAAATACTAAGAATTCACCCTAAGCTAATTTTGATATTTTGAATCCAAAAATGATTTAAATTTTGAAAAATACAATTTTTAAATTTTTAAATTTTCAAAAAGTGAGTATTATTATTCATAAATTCTTTTTATATGGCTAATTTGATTGGTCGTAGTGTGCTTGAACTCGAAGTTACGTACAATAAAGCTATTGCATTATTCAAAGAAAAACATACCATGGATTTTTGGGGTGTTATACACACCCCATTTAATAGTGCTTGAAGACCCCATTCTTAGTAATATAAATCTACTCACCAATCCACGCATGCCTGGATTCTAACTTGTGACCTGCCTTCCACAATGTGAACCCCTTTACCACTTCCTTACCTTATTTTATTCTATATTTAACTACATTTATATTAATTTATATATATTTACGTAAAACATTTATATATATATATATATATTATTATTTTTAAATACATTTATAAAATATATGTTCCTGTGTGTGTGCACATGCACACACATACTTGTGATATATTTATATATATATATATACTAAAATATATTTAAATAAATTATATATTAATATTTTTATACATATATAAGAATATATATATATTTATTTATTTATTTATATGAACACATATGTATATATAAACATTATATATACATTTGTATGAGTTTATATATATTCATATTTTTTTATAATGTAAAAAATCTAATTAGATATTATTTTAAATAAAATGGAAAATAATTAATTCCATATGATTTATATAATTATTTTTAAATATACTTTTAAAATGTATCTTTATATTTAATATTTATATATAAACCTTATATATTACATATATATGGATATGTTAATATATATATATACATATTTGCATATAATTGTATATTTAGATATATTTTTTTTAATGTATTTGTAAATATTTACTTTAAATACATTAATATACTATATTTAATTATAATGGATGATTTTTAAAAATAAATTTATATATGATGTATATACACAATAAATACACACATATTCACATACACACACAAATACACATTTATATTTCTCAGATGCACATACAAATATTTACATATATGGATTTTTAACATATATTATAATATACACGTAAATATATATATTTTTAGTGACACACACATTTTTATATATAAAAATTACATAGCTATATATATATATTATAGAAATTTTATTTGGGAAATAAAATGGATAATTTTATATTTTAAATAAAATGAATAATGAATATTTATTTTTATATAGTTTTTATATTTAAAAATAAGTTTTTGTATTAATATTATAAAATTTTTAATTATAAAATTGATTTATTATTTGTAAATATATGAAAAGATACAGATACATAATTATGAATAAAACTATAATATGAAAAATGATAAAATTTTAAAACTATAATATCTATACGAATGCAAATATTGTGAATAAATTCAATATCCACTAAAAAGGACAATGTGACTCTCTTAAATGAAGTTAAAATCCCATAAAAAATGAAAAAAACTGGGCACTCCAAGTAAAAAAAACTAGTTTTTTAGTCATCTTAGGCCTTTTTTACCTCAAAAAAATAGTGTCCGGGTCCCTCTAGTCAACATGGTGTGGATTTCTTCACATAATTCGATTTTATATATGGTGGAGCTCAAATAGACATTGAGATCAAAAGTTATGGTCATTTGAAGTTCAATTCATATTTTAAACATATTATAGATAATATATTTATATATTGATTTTTTCCTTCCAATTGTTATTAAAGGAATATTACACAATAATAATTATAAAATTATTAATTTTTTTAAAATTATTTTATAATCCATTTTCACTAAATATCTTATATATTAATTGTAAATGCTTATATAGACTTATATAAATCATATTTAATAAAATATATTATATTTTTATTAATATAAATATATTTATATATAAATATAATATTATTAATGATATATAATTTTTTATTACATATACCATTTATCAGTGATAAATAAAATCAATGATAATGGGGGGCCTTTAACAACGCTTCAACAAAAGAACTGATAAAGGAACTATTTTATCAACACTTTTTTCTAATGTTGATTAAAGGTGCCTTTATCAATTATTTTTTTTGTTAATAAATTCCCCATTTATCAACACTGAAAAAAGGGCTGATAATGCCCACTTTTATTAGTGCTTGAAAAAATCACTCATAAAGGGGGGTATTTATCAGTGTAGACAAAAGATGACTGTTAATGGACCCCTTTTATCAGTGCTTTATGCAAGAACTGATAATGGTTAACACTATATTTTGTCTAATCTGTATTAGTGAATGGTTAATATTTTAATTTTGGAAACATAACTTTTGTACCATTCTTCTTCCTAAAAGAGTTCTTTTTTCCATATCATATAAATTATTAACATATTTAATTATAAATCATTTAAACTTATTAACTTACAAAAACATCAATTAACACGATCTTTTGAATTCAAAACTTGTGAATCATATATTGAATTAACTATTCCAAATAACGAACAATGATTCATATATAAAATTAACAAAATATGTAAAACCAACGTCATATATAAAAGTAAAACATTATATGTAAAAGTAACATTATATGTAAAAGTAAAACATGACACATAAAAGTAACTCCATACATAAAAGTAACTTCATACAAAAAAATTGAATCTTGATGTGTAAAATTAACATCATATGTAAAAGTGAAACTTGATATGTAAGAGTTTTATCCTCAATAAATAAGATTCATTTATTTTACTAAAGTTATAATTATCTATATTGAATAAAAATAAATTTTTTCTATGTAAGACACATTTCCTTTCCAAAATTTCTAACTTCAAAAATTTATGACTTCATTAAATTTCTAACGTCTAAATACATGACTTATGAAAACCTCAAATATCCAAACATCCCACAATTTCATCATATATAGGAGTCCTTTACAATTCAAAATGAAAAAAACTTGTAATGAGAAAAATTTCTCCAAATAATGTTTTTTAGTAATACAAAAATAACATCCAGTATAAATAAATATAATAATAAATAATGAGAAAATAATAATAATTAAACAAATAAATAATGAATAACTTCATTTTTTTCATCAAAGAGCAGTGTAAGATTCAAATAGTGATTATAGAATCATTTATTACTTTGGTCATAAAATACTATATAATAATAATAAATAATAATAAAAAATATATAGATAGTAATAAAACAGAAAGGGAGGGATTAGTAATTTTTAAAATATTAAAAAATTTGTAAGGATATACTGATCATTATCCCCCATTTTTATAATTTTAAAATATTGAACTTCGATCCCCATTTTTAAAAGATAAACAAGATAAAAAAATCTCAAAAATTATATATAAAAACTCAAATAAGCATAAATAAAAATTTAAAAAAGTAGGAGAAAGAAATAAAACCATAAGGTATCTTCCAATTTTTTAATAATAAATCAAAGTAAAATAAATATAATAATAATAATAGGCAACTAGATTGACTAAAGAAAAATAAAAATTCACCACAGAATACCTAACATGCTTACCAACTATTAAAATCATTTATAATAATAAGATATACTAACTGTTATAATAAAAAAATGAAATTTAATAGATATACATCCCTTTAATCCATGAGTTCTTCCTTTTAAATGATAAGACATAAATGAACATATAACATCATGTTACATCATGTTACATGTTTTCATGTTTTTATATTTTCTTAACATATATTCCTTTTTAACTAGGTTTGTCTTTGGAATCCTGATAATGGAGAACATTTGTTGAGAAAAATAACCAAAATTTCAGGGATGTATGTTTGTTTAAATTAATAGAGTCTGAGTATAAATTTTTTAACGGATTTGTAGGGTTCTCCCTGAGTTCGGATAATGCCCAAGTTTTTTTCAGGTTTTTGTAATGAATCTTATGGTTTCGATGTCTATGGGGAATTTACATTCCATGTAAAGAGTACAAAACTATAATACTTTTCAAGATCAACTTGTGAGATATTTATATAGCATGTATGATTACAAACTATGTAATGTTAAAAGATATGTTTTTAATAAAAATTAAATGGGTTCTTAAGAATATGTGTTCCCCATGGATTGCAGGACATGTAATGTTATGACACACCATATAAATTCCTTATATTGGGATTTTATGGCACTTAATCAATTGAATCATGATTCAACTTTCTACAACCATCTTTTCACTCGACCTAGGGATTTTATCTTGGGATTTTGGGTGCCTATACTCATTTTTCATTTATTTTTTCAGAATTGGATCATCAAGAAAGTTGTTTTTCATCTCTTCGGGTATGATATCCTTTATTCTTCTTTGTTTCCTTTGATCACAGTAGAAACATTTCATTTCACTATAAGTTTTAATGAACTGAGATGTTGTTTCTTCATAATTGTTTCCAGACCTGTTATGCGATATTATTTCGGGGATAATTTCCTTTATTGGTTATGGTGTTAAGGGTGTGCATTCTTGAGGTTCATTTTTTCCTCATTTCTATAATTGAATCAATTTTGAGATTTGTATATTGATTCTAAGCCTCTATTTTTGTTGTTGGTTTCCTCCCTATTAGTGGATTCCACTAAGTCATCTGCGACCCAAGTTTTGAGATAGGTGGTTCCATCTCTAGAATAGGTTGGTGAATTTTATTTATACAATTTTTAATAAATTATTTTATTAAATGGAATGGATTGATATGAATGGTTTGATTTGTGTGTGTGGAAATGAGTTATAATAAAATATGCATTTCCCATGGTTTTGGTAAATGAAAATGGTTTTTCAATGAATTGTGAAATGTTTTTCAATAAATTAAATGATGAAATTATTTGATGATTTTTTTTGTAAAATAGAACTCATGGTAATCATTGGGTACTTAGGTTGAAGTTATAGTGATATATATTGTCTACTATCAAGGGGTTTTCTCATGGGGCGATCATCTTCTCCCAATGCCTATTGTTCTAGGGACTTATTAGATTTGTTGGGGATTTAATTTTTGGGGGTGTTCCTTTGCCCTTTAGGATCAATTAATATGTCTGGAGTCATGATGCATGTGTGATTGTATATTTTTAGGTACGAGTTTCCTAGATATCTTTGCCTAGTGTTATCCTTGGAGTGTTGTTACCTGTGCTTCTTAGCCGATTTGAGATTTTTTGGTTTGTACTATTTTGATTGTACTTCCAAAGATTTGATATGATATGTGATGATTAATTTGGTTTTATTTTATATATATGTTTTGATATATGTATATTAAATTATTTGAGTTTGATTTACATATTTTATTTGGAAATGTGGGAATAGGGGAAGTTAAATTTTTTTCTATCCTCTTGATATAAAACTTCTAAACTATATATCATTCCTTGTTTTCTATATAGTTGATCATTCTTGTATTTTTGTTTAGATACTTGATATGGAACACCTGTGGGAGACACAACCGAGCCTCTTAGATCACACCCTATTTACCCATTCGGTGGTGTTTAGATATGGTTATGTATTTTGATGAAGGGATAGGCAAGGCTACCGAGTGAGGATATAAGATTTTATGTGATATGGGTTTGGGTAGCTAGATGGTGAGATGGTGCTGGTTTTCCAACAAAATCATATGGGGATTGTTGGAGCAGCCATTTTAGTTTTGTCTTCCCTTTCTATTTGACTTGTCTCTTGGATATTGTTATGCTACCATTTCCAGTGGTATATCTTCCATTACTCTCTTTATATTATGATATATACATATTCATGTTATTTTATATTTTTTCTTCCCATACATGTTTATATATGTCATGTTTTCTATGTCATGTTGGAAAAATCAGTCCCTCTATTTTTTTTATTCCCAAGTGCTAGATGACATCCTTTGGGGAATGGGAATTCCCTTCGGTTATGTGTTGACTCGGTTTGGGTACCAGTTTGAGAGGGTATCTGGGTCTATTTCATCATAAAACATCATTTAAACTCCTCTTATAAAAATAATACTCTAACGATCCATGAAACATGTAAATAATATTCAAATAAATATAAAATATTTTCAAATATTTGAAGAATTATATACAAAGGATAGTAAATTTCTTAAATATTATATCATTTCAAGATCATATTTAATCTTTATAAACATTACAAATTCGAAAGGCTTTGTAAATATATCATCCATTTATTCTTCAGTATGAACAAACTATAAAATGTCACCTTTCAATACATGATCTTCAATAATTTGATACCTCAAATAAATATGATTAATTTATGAATTATGAAGAGGGTTATTTGACATGAAAATTGATGATTAATTATAACAAATAATCAACATAATTTTATAATTAATTCAAAATATAACAAATAATTTATTATCCAAAGATTTTGTGTATAATAACTTGTTTCCAGGACATAATTAAAATCTTCTATTTATAAAGATACTGAATATTTGTTCTACGAACCCCATGAGACCAAAATTTTACTATGAAAATGACATAAGTCACTAGTTATCTTCCTATTAATCTTACAACCTCCACTACTCGAATATAAATAACTTAATTTTTCAAAATGTCACATTCCTGGAAATAAAAAACTAAGGTTAAAAATTCCTTTCACATACTTAAAAATTCAATTTATAGCAGTCATATGACATTACTTCAGGTTTGGAAAAAATAATGCACACATAAAAATAATATACATCAAATTTGGTCTACTGGTTGTTAAATATAACAAACTTCAAATTCCGCCATGTAAATTTTTATGGTCGATTAATTTAAAATAAAAATCATTTTCCACTATAAATAAACTACTCATAATATTATTAATTCCTTTAAAATATTCAATTTGTAACATATTCACTAATTTATTATAATACATACTTTTTTCAAAGAAATCCTATCATTTCATTGAAAAATCTAAAAATCAAAAAGGAGGTTGAGTTTTCCAGAGAGACTCATATAAAATTTTTTATTTGTCAAATCTTATTTAAAAAAATAAATAAATTTACTCAATAAACCATATACAATATCATCTATATAAATCTGAATAATTTTAATATTTTTGTAATACCTTTTAATAAACAGTGTAGGATCAGATTTACCTTTACAAAAAATAATTCATTAAAAGAAACTATGATAGCCTCTCATGCCATGATCGAGGTGACATTATTAACCCATAAATGTATTTAAAATGATAAAATAAATGATTTGGATTATTATCATTCTCAAATCCTAATAGACATGTTATGTATAAACTCTATGAAATAAATCCATTAATAAATTCACCTTTCATATCCATTTGATATAGCTTCAAACCTTGATGTGCTGCATAAGCTAATAAAATTTGAAGGGATTCCAATATTGAAATTGGAATGAAATTCTCACCATAATGAATTCTTTCCTCTTGAATATATTCTTGATTAACCATTATGGATTTATTTCTTACAATAAATCCATATTGATCGGGTTTATTCTTAAAAGTCAAAATATATGGAATCACCTTTGATCTTTGGGTGGTTCAACCAATTCCCAAAATTCATTCTTTGAAAACTTTTTAATCTCATCATGCATGAAAATAATCTATTTTTGGATTCTAAATGATTTTGTTACATAATTTCAGACAAATTTTAAAACAAAAGTAGAGTTTTCAAAAAATTCATTACCAAACATTTAGTATGGACTTTTCAATCAACATCCCCAATAAAAATTTCAATAGGGTAATCCTGATGTGACTTTAAAATCCTTTGTTGACCAGGTGGATACTCCCCCCAAATCTCGTAATCTCACATTCGAGTCTGATCTTAAAAATAGTGTATTTATAAAATTTAAATTTCAAAAGTGATCCTAAATAATATATTATTTAGTAGACATATCCTTAGAATCAATTTCACAAAGTTTTACATAAACTAATTCTTTAATGAACATGATCCTTTTATTATAAACTCTCTATAATTTACTAATACTTGAATGTCCAAGAAAAATACCATTTCCATATTCAACATAAAATTTATCCAAATTATCCTTAGTGTTGACAATAAACACTTTATATCCCAAAACTATGAATTAACCGACCTTAGGTTTCTTATCTTCAATCAACTCATAAATATTATTATTAGGAATAGGTTTAATACTAATTTTATTTTAAACATAACAAGATTTATGAATATATTCTACCAAAAAAAGTAAACCATACTCATAAAGCATCACCCTTACCATTTATTAAAGTTCCCCATTAATCCTCTTTACTAATACATGTTTTATAGAGTCCATGGGTTTCAAAAGTTTTGAGAATAAATATTACTTTGAGAAAAATTCACAGAATCAAGGTTTATAAATTCACCTCCTTGCTCACCTATAATAGATATAATAATATAATATATCTCATTCTGAAATAAATTGCAGTAAGAATAAAACATATATAATGTATAACATTTATGAGCCACAAAATATACTCATGTAAATATATTTTAGTCATCCACAATAAAAATTTAATAATTATTTACTCCAAGGTGTGATATCTGAATAGGTACAAAAAAAATCTCTATATACCAATTATAGTGGGGTTATGGTCATCAATTTTTTGATTTTCTTAAATGAACCCATGTACTAGTTTCCTTCCTTTTACAAACAACAAACATGAAATTTTTTCAGCTTAAGTTCTATAAATTACAGTACTCTTTAATTCTTTGAAGGATACTGAAGTATCCAAAAGTATAACTGAGCCTCCTGTGATTTAGGATACTATCTATTTGTGATAAATGTATTCACTTTATGTGTTTTACTATTATCTAAATAAGGTTAATATAATAATATTATCATTGCAGTTAACCTAAGGAAATACAAAATCATCTTTAATAATAAGGAATCTATCATTTAGAAATTTAACATTCATTTCATCATCACATAATTGAGAAATGATAATCATGTTATGTTTTTATCCACTAAATTATTTTACTTTACTAATAATTATATAATTTTATATAAAAGACTCTTCAAAACCATTTACCATGACTTTGGAATTATCTATTAAATTTATAGGGCCTCTATCACATTAGTTATAATAATGAAGTTTGATTGATCTCCAGTCACATTCATACAATATGTACTATCCATGTACCAAATATCTTTTATGATACTTCCACGGCGTATTTCATAAAAAATTAATTAGTTTATAGTTTTGGAAACCATGTAACTTGGGGTTTAATAAGATTATTTAAGTGATTTTTTTGTAACCATACATATTTTAAACAAGTATTAATAGGAATCCTACAAGATAAATATTTTGAGATATATAAATTAGTTTATCCTAATGATTATGGAAATATAAGGGATAATTCACTTCTATATTTTCCCTATATCTTGCATCTAAAATAAATAGCATAAGAGATACTACCTTTTAAAAATTTAATAAAGAATTTATTTTTAAAAAATATGTATTTGAAGGGATATGAGTTAGTTTCCTATTTTAACCAACACTATTTTGGTTTCTGGTCACCTTGTTCTAAGACATTATCTTATGATAACTTTCTATTACCTGAACAAAAGTTTCTAGGATTTCCTTTAGACTTTTAGTCTATTTATTAATATTTTTCATTATCATTATAAATGATCTCCAAATCATCATAAACATTTTAATTCATACTAGAAGTATTTATTTAAGACAACATATTTTATTAAGAAAGAACCTTGTTTTCCTCAACATGTTTCTTATTACTTCCTTTAGGATCCTTATAGAAATCATAAATTAAAATAATATCACTTTGAAAATTTTCAATATTTTCATTCAATGACAAAATAATCAATTCATCATAATAAGATTCAATATTAAAATGAAATTCAGAATTCAAACTAGAATAATTAACCTCATTCATAGGTTCCATGAAGAAAAATTTACCAAATTCATTCTTAGTTTTAGATTATTCACATGAATTAGAATTTTAGTACAGATCTATTTAATAGTCAATGGTGTTTTCTTGTATTATCTTGATTTTTTTATTCCTTTCATTCATTATTATTTTAAAGTATATTTTGATGACTCTTTTCTTTCTACAATCATATCATATGATATATAATGTATTATAATTAAAATCAGACCCACATATCTTATTGACTTTGTAACCATCTCTTTGGTTATACTTTTTGAATCATTTTTAAAACCATTCTGTATTTTCATATCTTTGTAAATTCCTTTCAAAAGTTGAGACAGTTTAAATTTTTTACCTCCTATTATCTCATAATATGATGAGTTAGATTTGAGGAAATTTATATATTTTTATGTTATAACTTTATTTTTATTCATCTTATCTTTATCTATGTTTTTCAACTAAAATTCATAATGCATAAGTGAACAGATAAGTCCATAAAATCTATACTCAAATTTATTGTTTTTTTCAATAGATACATTCTTATAATGGAACTTATTTTGTAGTGATATGAAAAAATATTCAACAATAATCGTTCCTTCCAAATTTTGAATCAAACCACTCATTTTATTCTCAATTATTGTGAATCTATGGAACATTTAATTATAGTCTTTTTCCTTCCATTTTGAAGTCCTGGTACTCTGTTCACAACTTTCCAAGTTTAGTTATTTTGAAAATTTTCATACCATAGTGAGTAACATAAATAATTCTCTAATCATAATGATCATTATAACAAGAAGAAACACGAATAATTTTTTTTGAATAATAGTAAAATAAAAAGTATTCATGACCTTAAAATTTAATACATACATAGCAACAACAATACTAGTGAGTGTATCATGTTTATTCTTAGAAAATTTATAATGTTTTTTCAATTTGTATCCAATGTTCAATGCTTAATTTCATGAGGTAGGATTCAATCCAATATTATTAATAACCACAGTTATTCATATTAATGATGGGTGTCCTTTATGAAATCCATCCACCAATTTATCTTTGACCTTCCATATGAAATGATATGTACCTTAGATTATTAAGTCTAGGATATGTTTATAAATAAAATATAATCCAAAAGATACAATTCTATTAAACCAATTGTGGTAATTAAAAAAGTATTAATGAACCAAAACTCTCAAGGGGTATTATTAGATTCCAATTTTTTACCTAGATGAAAAGATAGTCAAGAGTAAAGTGGGAGAATAATTTACTAAATTAAAAATTATAGAAAAATAAATAAATTAAATAAGAACACAATATATTTTAAAGTATTTTAGATAATAAATATCATACATCTACGCTTCACACCCATATAATCCTTGACTTGTATGGTATACACTAAATCAACCTAAATTTTAAAGGGGATTCACAACCCATATCATGAACCAACCTGGGTTAGGCTACCATATTACCTTGGATAGCCCAGAATATGGCCAAAAGGGTGTTCTAGATTCCCACAGTCTAGATATTTGTGTTGAGAAACAATAAAAATACCATTAAGAATTATTTCACCTAATAAAAAACAAAAAAATAAATTAATTCCACCCATAAGTCTAGGATATCCATTCCATCCACTCGAAAGACACAAAAAAGTAATAAGTAACTCAAAATATCATAGAAACAAAACATTCCATATGATGTTAAACACTATGAATAAAAAAAACCTAAAACTGATAAATATATCAAACATCACATAAATACAAACTAAATCATAGGAAAGATATAATATAAACAAACGAAACAATAATTAATTTGAATTGTCTAGCTATAAAATATAGACAACATAAATAGAATATATGGAAACTCTGCACAACCATCTCCATGTGTTATGCCAGTGACTCCTTTTATTAATACCTTCATAATACATAAAAAATAAATTTTATGGACATATTCTAAATACCAATAGAAACCAGCTAATCTTGAAACATAAAATGTAGGAATAAACATTTCTTAGTATGTATCATACCCATAAATTATACATAACTTTTAAGAATAAAACCATATCATGGTCGTTTGAAATATAAGTATAAAAAGTTTTTACAATTTAATTTAAAAAAAGTATTATATTAATTTCCTTTGTAAAAATCAATTACACATTGAATAATAAACTATTTTCTAAAATATGAAATCCATTTAAGAAACTTTGAAATTAAGATAAGTATTCTAATATGTTAAAAATAACTTAAAACTAGCTAAATAGTTTTTCATTAATTTAAATAATGATATAAATACCCTTCATTTTATATTGAATGAATCCAAGTTAAATTTAGAGGTAATATCCCAAATTAGTAATCATAAATACAACATTATCAATAGAATAATGGGAACCTAAGAGCCCTTGTAAAATCTAAAATAATAATAAACTAGAATATGTATATATACTGATATTATATGGAAAAAACACACCATAACACTTCAATTTTCCCTACCCAACCTAATAGAGGGGAACAATCCATAATCTAAATAAATCCATAAATTTAGGCCACTAACTAGAGTAATGATCATGCACTAGTATATTATTTGTCCGCTATTAGTTCTAGGTTATGAAGATAGAGGTCTATGAGGGGGTGAATAGACTAGTTTTAAAATTAAAAGAGTTTAATTAAATCTCTTTGTTAATTAAAGTTATTATCAGTGTTACTTATCGATCACATGAAATAACAATACCTAGCGTAAAAGTAAATTCGGAACACAAAAAAAAAATTATAGAAATATTGTTCAATGTGAACACACATATACTCTTTACACCCCTATAATCATTGAGAGGTATAAACTTTTCTAAGAACGTAATTTTTAAAGTGGAATCATAACCTAATACAACATACCTTTTATAGTGGAGGTAAAGAGAAATAGACAACATAAATTTTAATAAAGATTCATAACCAGAATATACTAAGTTTAAAACATGTAATTCATAAATCAAAGATACTGAATTTAGAATCCAAGAGTCATAAGCCGAGAATAATAAATTATTTTTTTTGTGAAAAGAAAAAATTGGTCAGTATATTCATTCATGAGAGATACGAAAATAATTATTATAGATTCATACAAAACCTAACAAAATAATTCAATATAGATAGATGAATCACAACCCCTGGTTCATGACTAATGATATAATACATATTTTCAAGGTGGTAGTAGTCGTGTAAGATTAGTTTATCCTTGTTATTTTTCTCAACAAATGAATATAGTTTTCAAAACATCAATTAAAATTTCACATTATCACATAACACTTCACAACCAAAGAATATCATCTTAGATATTCTTCCAAGAGTCTTTCCCCCTTTAAATAAAAACCATAATATCAAAATAGAAACCGATAATTTTTTTTAATAATTAAAAATAATAAAATGATAATACTCAAATTATCACCATCATTATCATAGAGAGAAATCAGTTTCCACAATCATCATTGATATTCAAAAATTAATGAATAGTTAAAACAAATTTAAAATCATCATTTAAACTATTCCAAAAATCTACATAATAATCATTCAAATAAATCCCAATAATATCATAAGATATTTCTTCAATGATATTAAAATTTTCTTTTTGAAAATATTTATATAAACATTCTTGTAGATATTCATAAAAAATAAAAATTCAATAAAAATTCATTAAATAAAAAAACATTAGTGAATATGTTTCATCGAATGAAAAAACCAATATAGAAAAAATCAATATTATAAAATAAATTCAAACATTTCAAAACACCTTCTTCAAGTTCATGTTTAAATGAAAACAATACGGATCTTCTTTTAAATCTATTTTAAAAAATAATAAAACATATTTACATAGTTTATATATTATTAATATTTATTTTATAAACAAAAAAATCAATTAATAAATCTATTATAATTGTACAATAAATTAAAATACTAATAATATCTTAAGATAAAGAAATTTCAAACTCTATTTTTTAAATAAATGTGGTTTTCAATATATGAGTAAAGGTAGACAGCATAAAGGTATATGTGTAAGGTAAGTGAATATTTATTCATAACAATATGACTGAAACAAGATATATAATTATAAGATATAAATATATATAAATGTAACTTATACTCTTGAAAAAAATATAGTTAGATAAATTTACATGTTTGTAAAGTTAGATAGGAGACTCATATAAAGGTAGTTTAATTATTTCGTAAAGGTGAGTTAAATGGTATGCAAGATTTATAAATTTAAGATTATTATAAAATTTTGGGATTTAAATTTATGAATACTATGAATAATAGCTTATAATACATGCAACACCTAGGTTGAACAAACATAGATATAATATATAAATATTATTAGTTAAATACGATCGTTATAACCTAGCCATTGGATTGGAAGGGTATGAATATGAGTAACAACATTATAAAATACATGGAGAAATGTTTTCTTAATAAAAAATTATTTATTAGTTCTTTTTAAATAAGTTATCAATTTTAAATGATAAAAATGAAATCATATATGGTTTAGAACAGTTAAAGTTTAAAAGGGTGATTTTTCTTTGAAAGTGATTTTGTTGTATATTTTTTGTTTTCATTTAAAAGATTAATTTATAAATATTATAAATTTAATTTTATAAAAAGGATCATATTTTTCGGTTTCATCGTATCTAAATTATCTTAGGGTGAATTTTTGGTATTTTTTTGAAATAGTTTTTTTTGTGTCATGAAAAATGTAGATTTTCCAAATATTGTCACTTCTATAACATTATTATGATATAATAATGAATTTAATATTTATGAAACCTTTTTATAATCCAAATAAATATTTAATAAGTAATATAATAGATTTAAAAATAGATTTTTTTAAATTATATACCCATGATAAATTCTGTTGTATGCAATCCTTACCAAGAATATGATTTCAACCATTATATTGTTTACCATCTCTATGATATGAAGAAGGGATATTTGATTTATTTTAAAAGATATGAGAAACAATTTCATGCTATATTTTAAATTTACAATGTAATATGGAATTTATGTATGTGTTTAGTTTTCCAAGACATCAATGCTAATCGATCCTTGGTGATGTGATCCCTTGTATCATGTACCAATGTAATAAAGTAAATATCATATCAAGGTTACTGGAATCATGATTTTTACAGTTGGTATCGAAGAAAAATATTATGACACTTAGGAACTAGACTTTATAATAAATTTCAATAATTATGATAATCCCTTGGAATATTTCATTACTTTTACCTTCATTGGAATTTGTATTCCATATATTAGCATATTTGATGGTTTTAAGTTTACTATGTATGTATTGTTTAGATATAGATCGTAAGATATTGAATGGAAATCATATCAAAACTCGTGGTAAAGTTAGAGACTACGCACTAGAAAAAGTAAATAAGGATGGTGTTTTATATGAACATATTATAACTATATTAAAGAAGTTTTCTAATGTTATGATCAATAACTATGTCTGTATGGATCAACATATTGTTTCTATACATAGAGAAATGATATTGGATTACTTCATGCAGAAGAAGTAACCATACTTTAATGTAACTACCAATCCATTTTTAGTTGAGTAATGAATCAAGTCCCTTGAAAATACAATTATGTTTTTTGTAATTAATGAAATGGAAAACATTATTCTCGAAGTATATTTTTTACAAGGATATGAGGATCAATGGTGGTCATTGATCTAGAATACTTAGTAGGGATAAGAGAAAAAAAGTATCCAATAGAGAAATTTTAAGTTGATATTATTTGATAAATTTTTCTTTGAGAATAAAGATATAATGTAGAATGTAACTTTTTAAATTTAAATTATAATAAAAATGAAATTATTGCTGAGAATGAGGTTAACTTTACCATATTATCAAGTAATATTGCGAACAACATATACAATTTAGAAAATAAGATTGATTGTTTATTTTATGGGATTAAGACAAAACATAGAATATGATTTGTTTCAAAAATATTTTTATCATATGATGATATGGTATCATGTTCTGTTAATATAGAAAAATAATTCTCCAAGTCTTATATTTTAAAACAAATCAAGAGAAGAAGAGGATGAGTGAGAAACATGAAAAAGGAAATGTAACGAAGAAGAAAAAGGGTAGAGTGGAACATCCAACATGTGAAAATTGTATAAAACACATTCTTATAAATTTATAAAGGGAATAATATTTTGTAAAAATTTAGAGATAAAGAACATAAGGCTCATGAATGTAATGGTATGAAAAAATCCATTGATATTCAATGCTTCAACTGTATGAAGACATGGAACCATTCAAATCAATTTCTCAAGTATAAAGGATTAATTTGATAATTTTTTTATATTATTTATTCATTTTATCTTTGTTTAAAACAAAAGAGATTAAGATCATGATAATCAATTGTTAATAATTCATGAGACTCTCAGGGAAAATGAGTTATTTAAGAAATTTATCATTTTCTAATCTTTGATTCAGAAGGTTTCTTTTTTTTTGGAAATATCATCTTCTAGGATGGAATATTTGATGATATTTATAAGAAAAGTTATTAGCTCACTACCATATAAAAACTTCAAGGTTTGTATTTTTTTTGTGTAAGGGTAACTATAGTAAATTTGAATTAATATATTATTATGATATATTAAAAAAATAGCATATTTTTCATAGTTTTAGGGATTAATGGTTAATTTTCAACCACAGGTATTATTATTGGGGTTTTGAGTATATTACACAATAATTTTATGATTTAATTTTTTTGAGTATTATTTTTTACTTATGCCAACCTTTTTTTATTAAACGGATAGAAATAACATGTATCACTAGTTAGAAAATCATTTATAAAATAGTGAACAATTTTTTTAATGGGTCTCATAATCCATTAAAAGTTTAGTTTAGTGATTTAGGCATGAAAAATTAATTTTTTTCGTTCATAATTTTGAAAATGATATGAATCATATGTAGAGAACTAATTGAAACACATATGGGAATTAAATTATTCTTCTGGTGTTTAATGAAATCAAGTTAGTATATTTTTTATAATTACTCAAACTCAACCAATAGAATATAAATAAATCAAGTTTTCTATGGAAAGTAGGACATAATTATCAAGGTACTCTTTTGGAAACCCATTTAAAATTGGAATCATTATAAAGTAACACATATTGTAAAAGAAATTTTTATTTAAAAAACGATAAATTTACTATT
The DNA here is from genome assembly GCA_963277665.1 of Viscum album. Taxonomy (NCBI): domain Eukaryota; kingdom Viridiplantae; phylum Streptophyta; class Magnoliopsida; order Santalales; family Viscaceae; genus Viscum; species Viscum album. The sequence continues at coordinate 1,887,042,091 of OY728165.1, read as the reverse complement.
ATTATCCTACTAATTTAAAATCATGATAAAATCTTCAATTATGTCCGGATTTCATAAAATGAATTAAAATTGTGAGGTATAAATTTATGTAAGTAGGGAAGAATGTAACACCCCAGGTTATTAGCTTATGAATATGATGAAAAATAGTTTTTGATTACATAACACCAAGGTTAAACTAACATTGATGTACCATAGAATATCATTATTTAAATATGACTATTATAACTCAGCCATTGGATTAGAGAGTATAAATTTTAGTAACCACAATATAAAATATATATTGAAACATTTTCTTAATAAAATATATTGATTAATTCTTAGTAAAAAATTAATCAATTTTTTATAATAATAATGAAATCATATAAGGTTAGAAAAAATTAATGTTTTGAAGGGTCATTTTCCAATAAAATATTTTCTACTCTATATTTAGTATTTTCATTTAAAAGATAAATTTATAAATTTTAAAAAATTATTTTGTTAAAAATGAATTAATTTTTCTAAGCATATCAAAATTATCTTAGGTTAAATTTTTTGTGTTATTTTAGAAATATTTGATTTTTGGTTGAAAGGTGAAAAATACCAATTTTACCAATATTGTTACTTTTATGACAATATCATGATATAATAATGAGTTGAAAGTTTATGAAAAAAAATTATAGTACACATATATAATTAATAGGTAATATAATTTAGATAAAGAAACAATTTAGAACATATTAAAATATATTTTAAATTTTGGAAATCTAATTAATGTTTTATTCAAATAAAAAATATTTTAATTCTTCCCTTTTAATCAATTACTCATAAGGTTTATTTCAGTTTTTCATCAATGTTCAAGAAAAATAATTCTCATTTAATTTAAAATAATTTAATTAATTCCATATTAATTAACATTATACTTTATTTTGGCGTATAATTATTTTTATGCTTAAAAAGAATATTTTTATAAAAAATGGTTTTCATTGCATTTTGCGAACTTATGTTAAAAGTAATTTTTAACACTTAAAAATTGAATAATTGAAAATGAATTTCATAATTTGATAATAATATTATAATTTTATAATGATTAAAATTTTATTTTTCTTTATAATTAATTGTAACTAAGGTAAAACAAATTCACCATGATTAAGGGTAAAATGGGTTAAAAGGGTTAAAATAAAGGGATAAGGATAGAAGATAATGAAAACACGTGGTTAAATATAATTGGTTTATTGTATTTCAAACATAAAATCCATATCTTATAATCTATGATAATTTGTATCCACTTTACTTAAGTGAGACATATATTATATAATAAAGTGTCAAGTATTTTACGTTTTACCAACAACCTCACTTATAAAAGGGAACATCCTCTTATCTCTTGTCCACACTTCTTAAGAAAATTATATCAAACAATACCGACTCAAATTCATTCCCAATTTTATTTTTCACAACATTGATGTCATAGTATCACCAAAATACTATCCTAATAAGTATTAAGTTGTAATCCTAAAGTGGTTTTCCAAAGAAGAAGTACAACTCTTAACTGATTTCTACAGTGATTATTTCCAATTCTACCTTATAAAACCATATCATAACCATTATTATATATAAACATAATTATATAAAATATACTTAAATTTTATTATGTTTATAGTATAACACTTCTTCATATTTATTACCCCCCCCCCCCACTAAGAAGTGAAATCATCGCTCATGTGTAAGGACCCATGTTTTTTTGTGTTGGAAATTTGAACAGAAATTTGATTTTTTTCTATTGGATGATTTTAAGGGGTAAAATAGAAATTTTAATATAGTATATGACCTTGGAAAATTTTTCTCACCATTCCATTTGTACAAAAATAGGGCTTTTATCCTAGGATTAGTGTTTGGGGGGATTCTGAACCATTTGAATTTTCATGAAGTAATTAAAAATTAATAATTAGTTAATTAAATAATAATGTATTCACACAATCTTTTTAGTGATATATTCTAAATGGAAAATATTATTTAGAATCTATCATCTCGATTAATTACTAGATGGGGTTTTTTTCTATGTGAGGCATAAAATTATGTCGGGCACTAGGTCTGGGCCTGGACCCCTTTTTTCTTTCTTTTTTATTCATTTCCATTATTTTCATTTATTTCCTTCCTGCGATTTTCACACACACCCCTTTTCACTTATACGATCATTAAACCTAAATATAATTAGTATATATAGAGAGATAGAAATATATAGATAAGGTAGGTAGCTCTATATAGCTCAATTGGAGCCAGATAGTCCTGTAGTAGTTGTAGATCGTGAAAGCGAGCGAAGATTCAACTGATCCATCGAAAGGTTGTCCATTTTTATTTTCTTCATAAATACCCTCAGATTTAACATTTTCAAGTTTTATATCCCTATTATGAATTATTTGTAACCCTTTTGGTTTCATCTATATCTTTGGGGGGGATGGGGTTTCGGGCCAATTTGAGGGGTTTCTCGTTCGGAAACCCTGGCCATGTGATGTGTAGTTCTGCAGTACATGACATATTTTCTTACCATTTGGGTAAGATGATATTTTTATAAGTAAATTACATGTAAAGGGTATACATTTTGTGTACTAATACTTAGTCGTGTAGCTAATTACTAGTCCAAATAGCCTTTTATAGGTACATGGACATGTAGAGTACATGACCAGACCTTGTGTTGGTCCCACGCCATGTAGAGATACAAAACCAGATAAATTAATGGCTAGAACATGTGAGGTATATAGAATGCTACAACATATAGGGTAAATTATGTTTACATGACTCACATTCCATATAATTATGACTTTACATGCTAGGTATGGCTAGAGTAGATGCCTAGGTGGGGCTTTGGGAGTACGCACCGAGTACTAAGCATAGATGTTGTGTATTTCCCCCTTGCCACCCTTTGAGGGGTTTTCATATCTTTACACCCAAGATTCATAATTGGGCATATGAGTTTTCTATTTTGAGATTTTTACAATTTATTTTACAATGATACTACCCTTGAACCAATTCTATGACTCAGAGGATGCATTTTGGGATTTTTACAAAATAGATAGGTTCTACCTCCGGTAATCGAATCCAGCTATCTCTGGTGAGTGATACCCTTTGATATTTGATGTGGCACAAGATACACCCCTTTAAATATTCTTTTCTAGAATTCCCATTAAGTAATGATCCCTTGTGAGATGTTCCCTCATGTACGAGGAGGTTTTGAGGTTAGTTATTTCGAAGGATCCCCTATAGGATGCCTCTTCATATGTTTTTAACGAGAGGATACCATGTAGGATTAAATAATCTTCTTAGTTTTTATAGGGTTCCTATATAGGATGTATTCAATTACATGATGACCAAGGTAATTCTCAGCAGAATCCCTCTACCTATTTAAACTTATCGAGGGTCCCATGTAGGGCTCCTTTTCATACGTATTGATTTGAGGATCTCATATAGCATGCTTCTATTTACCGACCGTCAAGGATCCCATCTGGGATTCCTCTTTTTAACTTCACATTTGAGGATCCCAAGTAATATTCCTTCACTTATGAATATACTTTGAGTATCCCAAGTAGTATTTTTATCTGGTGTTATAACCTAAGGAACCGAGTGTGTGCCATTGTGGTTGACCGACCCTGATCTAGTGCATCAGGTTTGTGTAGAGAAGATTATAGGTGTCACTTTAGAACTAATTTTGAACTTTTAATCATGTGAGACTATGAAATTCGTGGTGGTTTTAGTAATTTTTTCACAATCACTCTTTATTTACGCATTCACTCTTTTAATGTTGATGTAGTGATGATTACTCGAGGTTCCTCCTTTTTTTTCAACCTGATAATCCTAATAAGATGCGAGGGGTTCTTAAATGTGCTTCTTGGGACCTAGCTTATTAGCCATTTTTATACATATTTTTGGGATCTCTAGACATAATACCAAGGTTCTTACTTCGAATCCTTTTTATTTGATTGTTATTTTATTGGGATACCAAAACATGATTTTTAGGATCTTCTTTTTTTAGACTTATAAGTCTGGATGTCCTTCACATCCCTATTAAGATACATGATGAGGATGGTTACTCTCTCCCCAATCTGTTTCATGATGAGTATGATTCTCCTCTCCTCAATTTGTTTTATTATGCAAATGATTCCTCTCTAATAGATTTGTTTCATGATTTGGATGATTCTACTCTCTTTGATTTTTATGTGATGAGGATGATTATGCTCTCCATGATATAAAACATTAAGGGAATTCTTAGATGTACATAATGGAATATATATGTTGATCCTTAAATGATCAGATGTTGGAAATGACATTACACATTTCTAGATACACTCATGGATGATTATGCTCTCCTGAGCGACAACTAGGTTGCCCCTTGGTTCAGATAGATGCACCAGTGATAATATTAAAGTGAATAGATATCGATAATATACATGGATCTATAAGGAAAAAAATTACATATTTCCTAAGGGTGATCCCTTTAGGGATTTATTTGAGCCACAATGTTGGGATTGCCTATGAACTAGGACCTAGGGCTCAGAGATCAAACTGGATTTACAAGCCATGAGTGCATGATGTCAAGATTAGTGACCATTGAAAGGATTTACCATTGGTGTAAGACATTCATCATTATAGTTATCATAGTCAATCATGGTTGAACCCATGGTTAGGATATGTATCACCCTATGGGAATATATCTTACTCAGAGGCATTTTCGACATTGGCCAAAGTAGGTATTGTCTATCAGGATTACGCACCCAAATATCAACTATTGTTGTTTATGTTATTTTTCACTTAATCTGGTATATTCATATATATATATATATATATATGAATATATATACACATATAAATATAAATATACATGATGGAACCTTGCCTAGTTGACTGGGATATTACCCTAGGGATTGAGTGTGGTTTCATATTGTTATTTATTTATCTTTTCTAGTTGAGTATCATTAAGGATGATAATATTTCATGATCATGAAATTATGAAAAAAAAATTATAGGTTCATCGTTGTTGTGGCCTACTAAGATTATTTTTCACCCCTCTATGTCCACCTCAACGTGCATTCATACCTTATGTTTTCTTTTTTAGGTTACTCACAAATACCTAATGCATAGGGTTGAGGCCCAGGGTTTTATGGAAAAGTGGATCCCCTCATGTGGATTATTTTGATCTAGTTAGAGCTGCTCAATAGTGTCTTGGAGATTAGGTATGTGTTATTGGTCACATATCATAGTAGATCCTTGTACATTTATTTTTGTTTCTTTTATGTACTTTTATATGTATGGTCAACCCAGTGGGTGAAATGTGTAGAATATATGAAATGGTTGTTTGAGACTTTATACAATTTATTTTTTTTATTTAAACATGATCTATTTCATTTTATTTATTTATTTTTCACTCAATTTATTTACTATTTGGATGATATCTAGTTATTTTTGTGGTTTTTTACTCGGATACAAGGACATAGTCTCTATATTGAAACATTCTAGGACCAAAATTCTAGTTAGCATCCTCTAGAGTATAGATAGGTATGATTGAGGTCTTGTGGTGAACCATCCCAGAGCACCAGTTTAGTTCCATTAGGGCCAAGATGTTAAATCATGCGTACGGAAAGAATATCATCTCCATGGAGCGATGTGTATCATTTTTCATCACCAGCTCACATATATGGTTATAAAGATAGATTTAATGGATATATATTATGTTTATTATATAATTATTATTCTTTAAAGATAAAATGTTGTCTATCTTCTTACCCTCCCATCTATTAAAATAGGATAACATCACTTGTATGTATGTGTGGACTACCACCTCCCCAAAGCTATGTGACTCATTTTAATTTATGCTTTACATGGATGGTCATAATGAAATATTTAGTAAATATATATAATATTTATGATATAAAAATGATTCTTTATGAATTAATCATTATATAATTTCTTTCTTTTCCAAGCATTATAAAAATTAAAATGTCATCATGCTTACAGACAAACTATCACCTCCATGAACAACATATTTCATTTTTCAGTTACTGCCTTACGTGAATTATTTTAAGATTTAATATAAGTAAAAAAATTATATTCATGAAATTATTAAAAATTTTCAATTGATGGAACTGTCTCCTAAAACCTTTAACTATGGTCAATACACCAAATTAATTTTGTAGAAATTGGTCGAACAACCTTAAGTGATCGACATAAGGAATAATTATAACACGAATGGATGTCAAATGATTATAAAATGACCATAACCAATAAAATATAGTTGAATAAGTATATTTTTTATGTATTTCAAAATATTAAATTCATTTTTTAATAGAATATAACACATCCAACCAAGATGGAATCTAATGTAAAGGGGTTTTGGCTCAATTTCACTCCACTGAGACAATTTATATTGTTCACCTAATTTTTTATTTGGTATATATACAACTATATTTACATATTATATAATAAATTCCTTTTTATTACATTAATTTTATTTTTAAATTCATGTTTTATATTTTAATGGGTTTTTATTAATGTGTAATTAAATTAATAATGTTTTATTATATAAACTCACTCTTATTCAGGAATTTGCAGGTTTAACATTACATTAGAATAATTATACGATCGTTCTCTTCTCAAACCCCATTTATTGTTTTCATCTTCTAGTTTCACTACTATAAAAGTACCCTACACTATCCTATGTTAATGTTACTATAAATCATGGGCTCTTAAACAATCGTTATAGGTCTATTACAATTATTTCAATGGAAACCGTTGGTTTAGCCCATGGAAAATTCTGAATACCCACAGTTTTCAGTAACATTTTGGTATAGATTTATACTAATAGTTCATCAAACAATGGGTATAGATTATTATTACACAACCTTACAATACCTATAATTTCTAATGAATCCATTCATATATATATCTATACCAATAGTACATAGAACCATTGATATAACTTGTTCTCCCCATCCATTTCCACAAGCACATCAATCACCTATGGAAAATCAATACCATAACTTGTAAACAAAATACCTACAATTGTACACATTCCATGAAATAAATAAATTGTATATTTATGATTTAACCAAATACTTATTATCAATATTTTTCAACCCGATTATAATACTATAACATACATATATAATCAAAATTATCTACTAGTTTTAGTAATTAAACATTATCCACACATATGTCTCTTAATCATAAAATCAATAATCAAGGGGGTAATATCTCCTTCCTCACCACCACATCCATAATATCCATCACCATCATAAATAACATCCTCATCGACATCATTTTCTAAAGTATCCACATCTTCAACATTACTAAGAGTGCCCTCACCTTGACCACCACTAGGACCCTAATTTCCATCACGCTCTATATCATCTAAAGAATGCATTTTTTCCATACATGAATCAAAAAAAATTGTCATCCTCTGATGGAATTGATGTATATTAAGATATCATATCTATTTAAAAAAATTTAGTGAAAATTGTAACTTTTTCTTGCTACTACATAACTATTATTTTGGATTTAGCTGCTTCTACATGAGCATTTTTTTGCACGGTGTAGTCAGATATTTGAGAGGCACTTGATGTGGGAAAATATCTTATAGTTATGATACTCTTCCCAATTCAACATCAGAATCTCTCATAGTTTTTATTAACTAATACTTTTCTCAAATTATTATTTGGCCCAATTTTTTCATCTTATTTTTAATCAAAGTACTCTAAGGCACGTTTTTGAAAATAGAAATAAGATATGAATTATTAATTTGGTATAAAAATTTAAAATCACTATTAAAATATATACAATCTTTCATTTTTTTGTGCATTACCAACACATCCATCTTTTTCCTCCTACTCAAGAAAAACATCTTCTCTCGAGGCATGTGACCTTCAATGCCCAATATTTCATACTGTAAATGAAATTTATTTCTACAATAAGGAATTATTAAATAATATGAAACTAATAAGAAAACAAATTCAATTACATTTAAATGTAATTTTATTACTTTGTTCACGGTATATTCAAATTAGTATTATTACATATTGTATTGAGTTTGGTTGGATTGGATAGTTAATTTAGATTTAATCATTTTTATTTAATTTTTATTACATTAAAGAGGTTTAAGATAGTTTTATTTAAAGAATAATTAGAATGAATTATTAGTTTTATATCCAGATGAATTATGTATTGTTCAAATGAAATCAGTTTGGTTCAATATATGTAATTTCAAGGTGTTTTTTCATCTTAATTCAATTTGATTTTGTTTTATTTATTTTAGTATTTTATGTGTTAGTTGGGTTTATATCCATTAAATTCAATTTTCATTTATTTTAATCTATTTCATTTAGTTTGATACTCATTGAGTTGGATTTAGATTTTTTTTTTTGTGCTTTTTGGGAGTTCTTTTTCATCTAGTTTTATCTTGTTGGTATTTTTCAGATCCATTCGGTGAATTTTAAAATCCTTTCACTCAGTAGGATTTCGTTCATTTAACTTTTTTTCTTTTTATGTTGATTAAATTTAACTATATTTTTTATTTTCTAGTTACAATTGATATATTTTATGTTATTTGAGTTCTGTCAGTTTCATCCTTTTTTAAGTGGGTATTGTTCTATTAGGAAAAGGATCATAGAGTTTCATATCTTAAGTTTTGTTTTATTACATATAAATTGATTAAAATCTATTTATTACCATTCAATATTGTTTTGATCTATTTGGTTTTTTTGTCCAACTCATTTTATTATGGGTTTTATTGGACATGATTGGTTTAAGTTTTATTCTATATGGTTTATTTTGTTTGATTAGTATTGATTATTATTCATTTTAGTGAGTATTACTCAATTAGGCCCATGATGGTTTAGTTTTTTATATAAGTTTTTATTTTATCCCATTAACTTTCATTATATTCTGTTTAGTTAATTTAAATATATATTTGGTTTCATTCAGTTGTGTTGGTGCCCAGTAAAACTCAGTTGGTCATAAAAAAACTTGACATCTCTCTTGATCCTTCATTTGAGTGCACCCAAATGTGAACATATACTTCATATCATCCTTTCTATTTTTTTATCACATCTGAAAAAATGAAAATTCTATACAATTAAAAAGAATTATATTTTCAATACAAACCATTATTGTTTAATAATACCTTAATCTCATTACTCTTCCAATATACAATCATTTCTTTGTAATGTGTTGTTATAAATTTGTTGAATGTTGGTACAAATTCTAACTGATAGATGCATATACTCTTCCAACCAACATATAACTCAGGCTTATATGATTTCCAAAATTCTCAAAGTTCCATCAACCATTTGACCATAACACCTTGACTGTTGGGAAAGTTAAATCAATGCTGTGACGAACAAATTAATTCATATAAATTTAACAATAATGTAGATGTCAATTCCAAAAAATTTCATACCCATATCTCATCCCATGAATTATCCTTGATTTTATTACCCATATGCCTCTATGAGTCTGGTTTCACTATAATTATATCATTATAAGGCTAATGTTTTCATGAATCTTCTCTATTGTTAGGTATTTTTACCTATAATTTGATGGTCTTCATTGCAATCTACTATTTTTTTGTATTTTGAATTTATATGATTAGTGTATATAGTTTTGCCTATATCACCTATTAAAAGATCCAAAAAAATAATATAAAAGAAAAAAGCCGAATTAATTCACAGTACAACTGAAAAAATAGTGTGATATATTTTTACACACTAAAAAAACCTAATCCTGGTTTATCATTAGGCTCCAATGGATCTATGGGATGATGTAGATGAATAGCCTCTCAAGGGTGTACCTATTCAAATTCATACATTTGGTCATCTACATGCTCTAGAGTGAAGTTGAAGGAGCACAATAATCAGATCCTGGATGGATAGATGTAGGAAATGGAAGTTGTATTGACAAGGTACGATATGGATATAAGTTTTGGGAACACATCATATGATAGGGAAATGGTATATTAGAAGTATATCTTAAATAATATGATAATGGTGGAATATGTGGGAATATCCCTAGAGGCTCGAGTGGTGGAGGAAAAAGTGCGGTAGATGGGATGTCTACTAGTCAGTCTGGTTATGAACAGGTATGACTGGTTCTCTATGTAACTCTAGTAGGACACCTGCCCGATTTTCCATGTTTTTTACCCATACTAGTAGGCTGAGGAATGGTAAAATACAGTTCAGATGAATTTACCTAAAATAAATTTTAAAAATAATAAAAATATGACATTAAATATAATGTGGAAGGAAAATTTTACAACTATTATACTCTCTAGGGGAAACAGAGGAGGCAAACCTAGGTGGCCTAGTCATTGATCATTAACAAATAGTCTCTTCCTTAACTTTTTTTAAAAAAATTCTTAATATATATAAAAATGAAATTTAAATTTTTAAAAATCTTATTTAAATATTCTCCATATAACTAAGAAGTTAAAAAAGAAATACAAAATATCATAACATGTTTAAGAAACATTAATTTAAATCTAAGTTATACATATTTTAAAAACTCATTTTAAACCTAGTTTTATGAGTTGAGATAAATATAATTAAATAATACAAAAACAATGAAAAATAAAAAAATGTACCATTCTTAATTGAAACCATAATAAAGTAATTGTAGTAGTACCAAAATGAGAAACCCACATGAAGAAAAAAAATCACTATAAACATATTTGGTTCATTCTGCATATTATCAACTAATACTTCAAATTCAATATCAATTCTAAAAATTGGAAATTTTGATTAATTAAATATGATATTTATGTCAATACTAATGGGGGAATCAGGGGATTCAGTTTTATCCATGCCACAGTAAAAAATTGTCTTGGGATTACATCCATATTGACACATTAATCAGGTCCCAGATGATCATTAACATAAATCACTTATTTTTTTACATTGGTTGAAAAATATATGTTTCATTAGTATCTAGGAAATGAGTCATGTCAATAACCTGAAATCCAAATTCATCAATACATTCACTACATCATGTCACTGATTCAAAACATTTTCATTTCATCACAGCGACTCAACCATGAGAGTAGTGATCCAATATAAATATTTGTCAACAACTCCATAATAAGATACATTTTAATAATGAGGCCTTCTATAATATACACTAGAATAATGGTTATTTTTTACAGTTAACAAAACACTATAATTTTTTGTTCTCATATTCCCAGCTTGATCAATTGTAACAAATTTATACAAATTGATTATTATATATTGGTATTCAAGAATAAAAGAATTGGGACCAAAATCTAGTGCTATTTATTTATGAGAGATATTGGCAATAGGTAAAGTAAATAAATAAAAAAGATATATGATTAATAAAATTAAATGAATATCTATATTTTATGTTGGTTAATTTAATAGTCACACCTTTTTATTTTAACCAATCGTGAAACTCTTTGCAATGAAAAGTCTCTATCCTTCTCAATTGAAAGGAATGCTTTACTATATATATAATTTTTATATTCCATAAATAAAATTATAATTAAATTTCAAGGAATATTTTAAATGATTTAGAATGAGATAATATATACATATTTAAATTAGATACTTGATAAAGTCATTTAACAATATATAGTTAAGCAAGACTGTCTAGTGTATCGTATACAACTCTTCAAGGCTCAATGTAGCCAATTTATATAATCCAATAATTCCTACTATTTGGAAAATATTTTCAAATGAGGGATCTATTTCCCCATACAACTCATATTCATTTTTCATTGGTCAGTCAGATATCATGCTCAAATCAAACAAATACATTAAACAAAAATCCATACATTGTTGATCCAGATAACCACTTACAATTGAACCATTGGTATTTTTCATGTTCTAGGCATAATATTTAATTGCACGCATATTTATTTTATTAGGATACATCTAATAAAAATAAATGGGTCCCCCAATAAGTTTTTTTAGTTGAAATATAGAGTATTAAATGCATCATGTAAGTGAAAATGATGGAGGAAAAACTTTCTCCAACACACACAATATTAATGACACCTATTGATTCATTTTTATCAATAAAGAGTCAGATAAGATTTTAGTGAAAAGGTATATATGAAAATAGAAAAGGATAATAACTTTCAGCCTTACATTTTTGGATAGTGAATGCTAGATTTTTATTGCAATCAATTCATTAATGGGGATGTGTTAATCATGAGTTTTTAGGGATTTTAATTTCAACTATATTATGTTGAATCTTTTAGATATTTTTCTTGAATTTCAATAACGAACATTGATATTATATAATACTTCAAAAAATCAACTTTTCTTTAAAGTTTTATGTACATAAGAAGAACTGGAAACTTTCTCTTTGTTTTCACTGATTTATACAGGATGAATTTTGGGTCGAATACCCAAATAAAAAAAGTCACACTAAGATCCCCAGTCATATTTGGTCTTCTCCATGATATTTAAAAGAATTTAAAAGTAGTATTTCAAACATAATTTTTTAAATTTTAATCATTTATAAAAAATGACATACCAAATTGGGTTACCAATATGAATTTCAAGAAATATACTTTTATTTTTTCAATTGTAAGTGAATTTAGTGCCAATGTTATTCCTCTTTTTAGTTTTTCTCTAACCTTACCCTGATGAAAAATTGATACAATTCAAATCATTAATAGAATTAGTTTTTAACATATATTTATGTGGTCATTTAGTGTAACTAGTTTTATCAATCCTTTTGTGATTCTTCCTTTATTAATGATCTATTGGAAACAATCATCGATTCCCTATGAAACAGAAACTATGATGATATTTAGGTCTTTTATATTGTTTATTATTCCTAAAAATAGTTCATGATATTTTTAGATTAGTTATCCAATAATTAATCATTTCATAAAAATGAAAATCATTTATAGTTAATAAAAGGGAAGTACACATCTAATTTTTTTTTATGAAGAATCATCAAATTTCCACACACCCATATCCCAAAGTATCTTCAACTATTTTATTAAAGGTTACAAGTAAAATTATATATCATTTATATGATAAAAAAGTCTAAGTATTATTATAATCAAGAAATTGAAATGTTTTTTCATGCACATCCATGGAGGAATATTATAAATTTGAATAAAAACTATTCACATCTTCTGAGAAGTAAGCATACGAACAAACAAATTAAAACCATCACAGGACAAACCCAACATTACATTAAATCCTTTAGATAAAAAACTAGGATTTTGTTTATCAATTTTACTCCATTAAAATATGTTGACTAGATGATCCAAATCATCATTATTTTTAATTCTCTCAATATCATTCCATCGCATATTGTTTGAGATTTCATAAGAAATAAATAGATTTTTAAGCATATGAATCAATGAAAACTGCCACATGAATTTATGTTTTGCATGAGATGGAGTACCATATACATTTGGATTCCATTAATATATACCAATTTTTTTACAGTTGTTAAGGTCTGATATTTCCTCATAGAATAAACTACAATCATTCAGGAAAGCATGATTTTTAGTTGAAAATCCATGATATTTAATTAACTTCCATGACATATACTGATTTGAGGTAATATACTCATTATCAAGGAGTGATTACTTGAAAAGTATAATAATATAATCAATGTAAGTATTATAAATTACATACATGGGTTTTCCAGGATATAACCACATTAAAAATTTTATCTTTTTCATTTTATTATATTTCTAATATAATGTTGACTTAGCCACATCCATTAATTTTTTCACTCTCTCAAAATTGTTATTTTTATTATTTTTCTCATGTGTAATGATATCATTATCTTCTTAAATTTAAATATCTCTTTCTCATGATGATGCACAAATGGAAGCCAATCAGATATTAAATTATCCTTAACACTCTGTTCATTCCGTTCATGAAGAAAGAATATTGTCTCATCTCTCCATTGTAATTATAACATGGATAATTTATACAACCTTTATTTGAATAATTTTTAAATAAAAAATATAAAAAAATAACCAAATTATTTTGAAACATGGTTGGAATATGAACAGTATGTTACATCTTTATTCTATTAATTTTATTTTAGGAAAAAAATTACATTAAAATAAAAAAATGTAATCCAAAATTAAAAAAAAATCATTAAAATCATTTTTAATATGAAATTCATCAAAGCATAATATTATCTAACCAAAAAAAGAATAAGAGAAATGAAATATGCTATAATTGATGAATACAAATAACAAAACAAAAAAAATTATAAGACACGGAATGGGTAGAAACTATTACATAATCTAATTAATTACACATCACTTTATAAAAAATTATTTTTCAAACTTATTTTTTGAATATTACATGAATACAGTTAAATACATTTTTCATTATGATTGAAAACATTTACTTGAGAATAAAAACAATGTCTCACCCAACATCAAAATTAAAAAAACATGATATAATAATATAATGGAAATTATAAAAAAATTTATATAAATATAAATAATCATCCAAGACTAATATCATTGAAACTATAATTTATACAATAAAAAAAAATATATCCAAAAGGTTATAAGGGAGAGAAAACCCTGAATTTTTAGGATATATGAAACAAAATAAAAATTTTATGTGAAAAAATCACCCATCTCTATGTGAAAAGAAAAAATGAATCACTTTTATACTTCCATAATCCCAAATAATATCCAATGATTATCCACTAACTCAAATAACAACTTTAAAACACCAATATAAATGTAAATTTGGTATTCATACATATAGATTGTATATATATTGTGAAAAAACATAAATTCTACTAGGGCTACACTAAATTATCTATTCTTAACCATTATAATATAATCCATTCTATGCTAGTTTGAAATAAAACTATTAAAGTATTATTTTTGTTTTCAATAAGAAAAATAAAATCCACAAAGAAGGAACTTTTCTAAATATATTTTAAGACATGAAAGTTATCAAATTTAAAAACATATATTCAAATATGTTTCCTGATATATTTTGAAATATGGAAATATAAAGGAATTAACTTTAATTTATGATGTGGATAAGTGTATTTTAAGGAAAATGTTTATGAGGATTAAAGAATAACAAGAGACAAGGATAAAATTTTAATTCATAGAGAAATAACTTTGGTATAAATGGAAATAATAATTTTGAATGAAAAATCAAATTATAGCCAATGAACATGATTATAAATAAATAAAGTGCCCTTCAAATTCGATTTCAAATTTATAAATTTTGAATATAAAATATAGAGTAATTAATAATCAACTATACCATTATGATGAACATAAGTAACCAGAAATTATAGTGACCAATCATATTATGTTAGAATTATTGGAAAAAATAAGAACATATTTAAAGAATATCTCATAATAAAGTTTTCTAATAAGGATCATGGGTATGTAATGAAAGAGATAATGTTGGGAAACATTAGATGTCTTTTAGAGAGTTATGTCATTATGTTACATTTCCATTGGAGAACCAAGTAGACATTGTTCATTTATGTGGGAGTTCCATATCATCAGGGTGTATTTTCATAGGATAACCATGTATATATAGTTCAATTTCAATGGGAGAACAACATCAACAAATTATTTACTCCATGGGAGTCACGTATCTTCATAAAACTATACATAATAATTTAAATCATATCAAACCCAATTTCACATAGACAACCAACCAAGTGTCTATCCTATGTTCCCACCAATGTATCCATCTTTTTTCCCATAAATTATTATATATAATTACATGGATTATAATAAACCCCTGATACATGAAACCAACAAAAAAATAACTATAATATTTAATTTAATAATCAGTTAATATATATTAACAAATAACATTATATAGAGAATAACGTAATTAAAAACATATCCATATACTATAATCACATTTATTATAAAAAAACATAACAAATATCATTTAAACAAAACATTTTAAAATAATATAGAAGAATAATTACCTAAAATGATCTCACTATGGTTTTGATACGTATATAGAAATTAAAACAATGTATGATAGAAGAGATGAAGGATTTAGAACTCACAAACCAAATGTTGAAGAAGAATGGAATAATAAATCCTTTAATGAGGAGATATGCCTGGAGGTTAAGACGGGGTAGGCATCTATACCGGTGTTGGAAGATTAGGGATCATGTTTGTGGATGGACATAGGGGAGGCCAAGGGTGTTATGCGAAGAGTCTACAACAATGTTTTTTATAAAATTATTGGCCTCAACTTCTTCATACCAGTAGTTTTAAAAAACCCTTGGTATAGGCCTATATATACCAATGGTTTTTATAAACCGTTGCTATAGACTATAACAAATACTCTATAATAATGGTTCTAATAAACCATTGGTATATAATGGTGTGTATTGCCTCATTTTTCAGTAGTGTATCAATTTTTTCTTTAATATTTTCCTCTCTTTAATACTCAAAGATCCAAAGAATTGTTTTTAAACAAATCTGAAAATATTCTTCTTTTAGGATGGGAATATTTTTATTCCATATGATGATTTTATAAAATTATTAATTAATTTTATTTTATATTCTCCAATGATTGTGTAAATTAGTTTTCAAACACATTTTACTTTATTTGCAAAATTTTATAATGTAGTATTTTTAATGTTTTCTGTATGAATTGTTTTTTATTTTTTTAACAATAGTGTGAAAAGAATATTATTTTTAATGTATATGATGTGAATGAATTTTACTATTTTTATATCCTTTATTAATTATCAATATTACTCTACAAGATTACATAGTTTTTAAAATAAATTACATTTCCAATAATTCTATAAATGATTAACTGTATATTAAAATAAAAATAAATTATTTTCTAATTAGTTGAAAAGAATGTTGGGAATGATTTATAAATTAATTTTTATAGTAAAGTAATAAAATTTTCACTGAATATTTTTTTTATTTTTGTTTCTATTTTCCTCTCTAATTATATAAAAAATTTATTTTCTTTCAAACCATCATTTCTAATGAATTGATTGTCTTCTATTATAATTTACTTTATATATTATACCTTATTTTAGGATCATTAGATTTCTAGTGACCATGTTCTCTATCACTCTCCATTATTTATTAGACATATATAAGTTATAGGTGGTTTTTCATTATAGATATCCCCTAGATTCATCAATATATTTCATGTGAAAAAAGAAGAATGGGTATTGCTTGGTGTATTCTAGGCCAAAAAATTATAATATCTAGGCATAAGGCCTTGTTAATATGTAATATGCCTTGGAAAAAGTCTCTGATGGTAAGGTTCATGATATCTTGGAATGAGTCCATGAAGATAGGATCTTAACATCCAAGATTAGGTTTTTCCTTATTAAGTTTTCATTTATTATTACCCATGTGATTTCATTGTTAATATTAGCCATGGATGTATTTTGATCTCAATTTTTGAATTAAATTCCATGTGTTTTTATTATTCACCCTACCATATTTATTATGCCTTATTTATTCATGATAGCTTCTATTGTATTATAGCCTTGCTGAGCATTTGAGCTCACCCTTTACTTCATATACCTTCCCCAAGATATAAATAAGGGATCTTTAATTGATTTTCCATGATGATAAAAGGTTTTTCATTTTATGTTTTTAATTTCCAAGCTATATAGAAGTCATGTATATATATAGTTTTTCAATAATTCCAAATGAATGGATCCCTGGTGATGTGATACCTTGTATCTTGTACTGGTGAAATAAAGTAAACACTGACTATGTATTTTTGGAGTTTGGGTTTCTATAATTTTTATGAAAATGTATAAATAAATTTCTATATAGTGATAAAAGATTAATTATAAAAATTAAATAAAGGTAAGTTAAGTTAGCTAAATAAATGAAAAAAAATCATGTACGGGAAAATCATGGTTTTTATATCTCATGTAAAGGTAATGCCTAATTAAATCCACCAAAAGGTAAAATTTAAAATTGATCATTGCGTGGAGGTAGAATGAGAAATTAACGTGTCTCATAAAGGAAAAATATTTCTACAAAATGGAACATTAGTATTTCATAAAACCACATAAATGTAAATCAAAATTTTTTAAATTAATTTTACACAAAATATAATCGAAATAATTATAAATAATAATATAAATAAATAAAAAATATAAATAATAATTTAAATAATTAGTAAATAGAACAAAAAACGACTAAAAAGCATTACAAAAAATTTATATATACAACAACCACAAATAGAGATGAATTACACATGAAGTATATGTAATTGGGAGAAATTATAATTGTACATTAATTCAAAATGAATATTTTTTTCTAAAAACTAATGACTTTTCAAAAATCATATCAAAGGGAATCATACTATCTTATAATTATCAAAACACAAAAAATAATAGTTATTCAAGGATCAAATCAAACATCACTAGATTTCCCACTTATAAACCCAAGGAATGCACTAATATATAAAGGTGAGATAAAAATTTTATGAGATTTGATATAATCATAATAATTAATAATTAAATATCACTATCACCTCTAAAAACACTTTAATGAAATAACCCCTTTCATAAATAACTATAATATGATATTCACACCCCACTTATGGAGAAATTATCATATAATATAATTATTTCATAAATTTTACATAACACACTTAAGGGACCACTTCAAGGGTCAATATATTTAAATAAGACATTTTTTTGAAGGTTCCAAACAAACCTTGGTACATTATTTAAGAAGAAAATTTATAAAAATAACCTTTGATTCCAGATCATATGACCATCATCAAATAAAATAAATAATTATACAATATAAATTCCTTTAAAATAATCCTAGAACACCCTTAATTTGATAGAAAAACCATTAAATTCTTCTTGATAAGTTTTTCATTGAAATATTAATCATGAAACTATTTTTAAAAGATCCAGTTCGGAATTTTAGTATACATAATGTGTTCTTAGTATCTAAAAAAACGTAATTATGAAAATGAAAGAGAAAACAATTTCCATGTGTCAGGATATTCAAAGGATAGTACCTCTATTTACAAAAAAATAAGAATTAATAAGAAAAATTTACAAATACATAAATACATGACTTATAAATCAACAAGAAATCAGGGTTATATGATTATAGATTCGTGCATGGAGATACCTACCTCAATCACATGAGTTCCACTATTCCGATTGTTAATCCACTTAAGCAAGGTCAAAGAAGGACTAGGAAGCCAATATAAAGATTAAAATTAATAGAACTCTAAATAAAAACTGAGTTATAATAAACCTAGGACATAGAGACAATATTAGGAAAACAACAATGAGAAGATAAAATAAAATAAATATAGGATGAGATCTAGATGAGACTACTTAGAAAAATCATCCTCAAAACATGAATAAATCCTTGGAAATATCCATTGAGGATATGGAGATTGATAAAGAAAAAACCTAGGATTGAAGGGGTTTAAATGGGAGGAAAAGTGACCACAAGTCCATTTAATTCTAGTAGGTTTAGAATTTAAATTTCAATTTTCAAAAAATAAAACTAGGAACATGGTCATAATGGTCTAGCCACCTACACCATGGTTTTCCACATTTATAATCATCCCAATATGCCCAGCTACTATAACATGGTTTATCCCAACATTCTATCCCACACAAAAGTCCTAAATAGCAATAATTTAATTTCACATGGCATGGGACTCCCCATGGTTCTATCAAAATGGATTCCATAATCAAACCATGGAATTTTCTATTCCATTTTAAATACCAAGTTGTTTTGGGCTCTCTAAAATTGCTATAACAGCTTGC
Source organism: Viscum album (assembly GCA_963277665.1). NCBI lineage: Eukaryota > Viridiplantae > Streptophyta > Magnoliopsida > Santalales > Viscaceae > Viscum > Viscum album. The sequence goes on along the minus strand of OY728165.1, from coordinate 1,887,022,333 downwards.
TTCTACCAACTATAGAGTGGCCTCTCTTCTCAAATCTCCATGGGGGTAAAAATGGGTTTATAGCCTCTCCTTGATTTTCATAGAAGTTCCACTCATCCTTACCCACACACCACTATAAATAAACCTACCATAACCTGAATTTTTTTTACACAATGGAATGTTCATCTTCAAAATGGGTGTTTTCACTTCAAAAGATACCCCCTACATTGTGGTGATTCTCAGGACATGATGTGTCAACTTGAAAAATAACCAAAAATCCATGAAAGATAAAAATAATAAATAAATAATGAAATATAATCCACATAAAATAATAATTTCCATCCCTAAAATTGACGTTGTTGGAGTTATAATTCTCTACACCATATCGCTTTCTACCGCCAAAACATCCTAAGATAATTGGTTGATTAAGGAAGAGACATGAGTCCAGTCTCCCCCATTAAGGACACATTATAGAAAGACTATGGAATATTAAGAATAACTATGATATCTAACATGAACTGAAAATATCATTATTAATACAAAAGGTGAGTATACCACAAGAACTCAATTTCTGGATATAGATACCTATTATAATTTAAAAATAATTCATCAAATAATTTGAAACTGATAAAAAACCTATTCCTAATTGAAGGATAATTAATTATATAAGATATAACCAAATAAACCAAGGAACACACCATACTAATAATTTATAAGACAAAGTAAACTAACTAGGGTTCTATTATAATCCTCAAAGGCATCAAAGGAACAATCAATAGTATAAATCTAACAATTCATCTTCAAGTGGGGTTGGGTTGGGAAAATTAAAAATATTTTAATAATCTCGTACCACATATCTCTTAGAGAAAACAAGTAATTGACACCCCAGGTCACAGAAAATAGAATTTCACACAAGGATTACCAAGTTTAATTCATCAATATTCCAGGAAAGGGATATCTTTAAACATGATAGATTCCTCAATGGTGGTCTCCATACCATATTTAAGGCTCTCACTAAAACTTAATTCATAAAATTAAAAACATCTCCAAGGATTCAGTAGAACCCAATGACTCAATCTAAGGATATGTTTAATATAAATATTCACTATTTGGTTTCTTATATTATATAAACAATTTCCTTGATGACAAGAAAATTTCTAAAACACCATCTCAATGATATTTAATTAACCAAAATGGAGTATAACCATCAATAGATTTAATACATTTTTAATGATCTAATAAAAAAAAGAATAATAAAATTTATAATTACTCAAATGGAAAATACACAATCACCAGGTTAATCTAGTATAACTAGATGGTCCTTCAAAGGGGTGGATTTTGATCTGCCACTCATTTGAGAATATCCTTTACAAAACCTCCCCAGGTGACCCAAATATCCATAGGTATGATAGATCTTGGGAGTTTCCTTACATAATGGCTTATTTTGGACAATCCTCTCATACTGATGTCACAAAAGTGGGATTACTACTATAACAATATAATTTGGAAAAACATGATGGGTGTTTTATACCATCACCAATTCAATTACACTTAGTATTGTTCCCTATTCTATTACTAGAGCTTCCTCCACCACCCCATTGAATATGGGAAACATCAACCATCTTTGGAACTCTATCCAAGTCAACCTCAATTATAATGAATTTTTTCAACACCTTCTCGTAGGTGTTTATTCCAAATGAGGATGCAACTAATAAAATATATGATATAAATCTACTTCCAAAATAATAATATTTCAAATAATCGTCTATATTTAAACCAGGAAGTTATAGAACAATCTCAATAAAACAATAGATATACCTCAATTCTGATGAATCTCCTTGATGGAGGAAATAATATTCGATTTCCCTCACCACTTCTATGGCCTCGGAGATGTATTACTTGTTAAAAAGTGCATAAAAACCTTACCATAACTGGTACTTCTATTAATACATCTGGATAATATACATCCATTAATTCCAACCTGGTCATTATAATATAAAGGTGAGTAATTGATCTTAAGAGACTTGGGAAGCTCAAAATAGATGAAAATATTCTGAATATCCCACAAAAATTCTTCTAATTACTTGGAATCATACTAAGTAATTGAGAAATGGTCAGATTCGGGAATTATCAAATTAATTTACTATTCCAAACTAAAATAAAAGGGTTTTTATAGTTCATATATAGAATAAATGGAATAATTTATTAAGTTAGGCGTTGATTGACCAGAGGGTTTGTTGGTGGGAAACCACCTATATATCCCTTACAATAATCTATAAGACTTGATGGGGTATACTTTAAAATCATGTAATAAAAATAAAATCAGAACAAATTTTTAAAATCCAAAACCTCATATAATAAACCATATACAAGTAAATCAATCTTAATACACTAGAAAAAATCACTCCATTTGAATAAAATATTTTTTAAAACTCCCTTTTTGAAAATATTTCTACTATTTTAATCACCTATGGCTCTTTTTAGGGTCTTAAGGAAATCACCTTTCACAAATGTTGAATAGAAAATTTAAGAAAATTTAACACAATCTCCCTTTTTCATAAATAATTTTTTTCAAAATCAAATAAAAAATCCAAAATATTTTTAAAATGTTTCTCAATTATATAAAATTTCTCCACTTTTAGAAATAATTATAATGTATTAATTACAAATTCAAAATTAATTCAACTGAATGTAACATCAAAAACTGATGTAAAACCCATTAACCCATTAAAAATTAATTACAATTAAAAAATATAAAAATTTTATATCTCCAACGTTTTTTTTCAAAAATATAACAAAATATCATTTTGAACCACTTGGTTGTATGGTTTGGAAAACCATGAACTTGCCATGAGAGGTCCTATAAAATATATCCAGATAAGTTTTCAAGGATATAACATGATTTTAGAGACTGTTCATAGTAATCATTTAACTATAGGTTTCTCCAAAAATTACAATAAAAAATAATTCAACAAAAATAAATATTAAATCTTTTATAAAAATTAGAAACGCTCAAATAAAGTTTAAAAATCTCGAAAATAACTAGAAAACATGATCAATTTATAAGGAATGGATATCCTAGATAGCCTGACTAACTCTAGTTTTATCATAAAAGGTAGTGATTAGTAACTTACTCATGACGTACCTCTTGAGGTCCAACAATCCTACCTCATTTTGACCATAACACTGCATATAATAGAAGGGTTCTGTTATTATATTTTCCCTTAACTAACCTAATTCAACCTCTCACATCCCCCGAGTCATCCCATAGCATTTCCCAATGGTTATTCTCTATCCCCACGAGTTGGAAAATAGTGTTTTTTATAAAGATATAGGACACTATTATTGATTTTTCTAGATAAACAAACAAAAAACAAAGGGATTCCACTAAAAAAATTCATGTCCGTTCCGTACATTATAGGACCATATAAAATAGATAAGAAGCTAAAAATAAAACAAAAAACAAACATTCCATAAGAAAGTAAACACTATGAATAATACTAAACCAAAAACTAATAAAAATATCCAACATAACGTAAAACAAAACTAAACTATAGGACTAATATAAAATAATGAAACTAAATAAGTAGGAACATTAAGTGGCCAAATACTATAGGTATAAAACATAAAATGGAAATAAGTAAACTCTATATAACCATATTGTTGTTCCAGTCCAATGAATCCATCACTTGGAACCTCTATAATACCCAATCTATAAATGTGATGAAAATACACTACATCCTAGAATAAAATCGATAATCCTTAAATATAATAAGCATGATAAAGAAAATTCGGTTGTCATCCTTCAAACACCACACAAACAATTTTTTTTAAAAAAAAATTTAATTCTATTTTAAAATGATATTAGAAAGTAGGTTTTAAAAATTCATTTAAAACAATTATCAAATTACATTTCATTGTAAACATGATTTATATATATGTGGAAAAAATCTTTTACAAAATAGAAAATCAATTGAATCTAATTTTAGGTAAAGGGAAACATTCTTTAATGTTAAAAATGAATTTAAAATAACTTAATAATCTTACATGGATGGAAATAAAGATACAAATTCCCTTTTTTATACTAAAAGAATACACGTTAAACTTAGTTATAATATCACAAATCAATAATTATAAGTACAAGGAAATCATGAATATAATGGGAACTAAGGATCCCTGGGGAAAATCTAGAACAAGAATAATGTATAATCTATATAAACACTGTCACTAGATGAAAAAAACTACCCGTACACTTGGTTTTACCCAATCTGTCCTAACATAAGGGTTTTTTTTGTATGAGATGAACCTATTTGGCATGAACCAAACTCATATTTATCAAATTCAATATATAATCATATATTTACATGATGGTAAATGTCATAAAAAATTAATTTCACAAAATAATATTTATAAATAATACCAGAACCAAGAGAGGATATTTTTCTCATTTAATTTATAACTAATTTAATAGTAATAAGAAATACTGCAGTCTTGTGTTATTTATTCAATTAAAGTATTGATCATATGAACCTGTTTGATTTTAACCTTTGTTTCTCCAATGATGACCAAAATTAGATCCCCTATATCAGTGATCCACACATCATATTTTGATGTCAAAATGGCATCGATGTTACTACATGTGATAGCATGATAGAACTGATCCTGTTGTATCTCTTCCTCAATCTCTACCATGATCACTTCAGTCTCAAAGGATCAAATCTTGATCTCTATGGATTTATATTAGGATGATAGATGAGGAGAATCTCTCTATCATTAGAGATAACCCTAGAGGATTTCTTCGCTATGAGATAATTCTTTAAGGAGGAGATTGTTGTGAAAAATCAAAAAGAACAACCCCTCACAATTTTCATAACATGGTATATATTGAGAAAATGATAGGGTTCAATATTAATTCATTTTAGTAAGGGCCTTATTAATATATTAAACCCATAATATACCCCATGTCATGTAATATAATATTATAATTCTTTTATTTCATTGAACGTGTTAACCCATACAATGAAAAATATCGTTTTACAGTCTAGTAAACAAATATGTATCATTAGATAAAATCTAGTTTCCTCATCCTAGACAATATTTATTGAATTATAAAATAAATAAATTTTATTCATTCGATAAATAAATAAATATTCTATTAATATTATGGAGAATAAATATTTATTGAATATTCAAAAAACTAAATAAATTATTTATATAATACATAAATATTTATTACCCTGAGAAAAAAAGAGATAAAAAAATATTATATATCCATGTAATTAAATAATTTTCTTGTGAATTAATATTTATTTAATATTTTTAATCAATAAATCCAAAATAAAAATTACTTCTCATTCTATATAGTACTGTTTATTCGAACTATTTAATATAAATAATATTTAACTAAAATAAATGGAAACATTTTGTGCATTGACCTATAGGGAACTTACTCAGTGAAATTAGGTGGGTTTGTCAAAAGTACAAGATTAGTGTCTAATAGTGGGTCAAGGTACCCATAGACCAAGAAAATATTTTTAAGGAGAAAACCACATATTAATGATAACTGTATAATATAACCCTCTTCCTCAATATCTCATCAAACAGGTTACATTCCCATGTCATCAACCTATATCCTTGATATGTATTTCTTTGAGTATATTAAATGAACTCATCAATACACCATGTCCATGAAATTTAATATGAAAATTTCATTTCAATAAAAAGAACAAGATATCAACTTCCATAAATATGGAAGGTAAATGTCATTCCTCAACTTATTCAGTAATTGAACATCTTTTATAATGAATGCAACATATTCTACTTCACCGTGAACATATGACATTACATTTTTGGGAAATAAATCAAAGTATACCCATCCTGATATGTATTGTTAATAATATTAATGTATAAGGATCATTACACATGCTCGTATAAAGCAATCTCCAATGACACATAAAAATGTTGATTTCTTATAGGTAGGTATATCCCCATAATATTTAGTCTTGGAGATTACCAAATGTTTTATTCATGAGTAAATGTATTATTGACATATGAGTACTTTTACTAGAAATTTTTCATCATCTATGTCCCATATGATGAAATAATATGGACATAGGACCATGTTTAAGGATATCATTATTACATATTAATGTTCTCATTATAGTGAGGAACTGTTATGAATTTATCAATGACATAAGTACTCTAGGGAATTATTATATTTAATTCAATAAAAATAAAAGTCAATATTTTATAATACATATATTTATATTAAAGTCTGTGGATATTTTATTAATATAATGTAAAATATAAGTTAGTTCTAGGGGACTAAATCCAACATGACCGGGGTAAAACTCCATAAGAAGAGATAATTCCTAACTTAGGTCCACTAGCTAGAGTAATGACCAAACACTAGTGCAACATGTGTCCTTAGATTTCACACCTAGCTACCCAAATATTTTCATAAAAAAATTTATATAATCTAGATAAATTATTTGATATGATATAATTATATTGATAAAAAATCTAATATGACTCTCATCTCTGAAAATATTAAAAAACAACCCCTTTCATCAAAAAATGATGTAGTACATGTATCCCTCTACCAGGTAAATCATCATACAATATCATTATTTTATAAAAATTCCATAACACAAAAGGGGGAATTCTCTAAGGGTCAACATCTTTAAATAAAACCATTTTTATAGTGTTTTAATGGGGTCTTAAAAAATTCATTAAAAGTTCATGTTATGGAAAACACCTTTTAAACCAAAATATATAACTATCATCAATATAATAAATTAATTCAAGAGTATAAATAAAATTTAATGAATCTAATAATATATATATTTTTAAATAAAAGTCGTTATGTTTTAAAATTAGAGAGAAAACCATTTTTCTATTCCATTATATCCAAAGGAAACATAGTACATTTGACAAAGATTATCAAAAAAATACATAGAAACATTTATAATGATATTAAATGGTGAGTTATAATTCAATACTATATTATTTTTTCTAGATTAATGATTTATACATGGAGAAAACCACCTCAATCACATATCTTCCATCGCCCCTAGTGTTAATTCACTTTATTAAAGTCAAAGATGCCCTAAGAGGTAAAGAAAAACCCTTGAAACAAGAAAATGGAAATAAAAAAGAGTCATAATAAAACCTTGGTTTTTGATAAATTTGAATGGCTCAATGAGATACCCAAAGGCCTTTTAAATAAAGTGGGGTTATAATAGTAATTTATCATTAAAAACTAGAAAAGGTCTCATCATGATGTTTCCTTCTATACCACTATGTGGAACACTCCAAGAAAACGTAAAAAACATGAACACCATGGCATGATCCATCCACACGAACCATTTTAAAAATGGTTCTCAAACACAAACCCTAACATGGACCATAGTGTGGGCCTCTCCTTGGTTCCTCCGAAATATCTACCCTAATCATACCATGACATATTGGGTTATATTTAAAAAACCCATGAATTTAGGGCTCTCAAAGATATCCACCATAGTGTGGTTCTACCTACCATGGCATGGTATCTCTTCCTATTTATCCACAGGGGAGATAGTTGGTGTAGTTCCTCTCCCTGCTTCCCACATATGTTTTAATCAGCCTCCCTTGAACACCATAACCTCTAAAATTCACAATATTCAGAAAAACGATTACAACATGAAATGAACATCCTGAAAATGGGTGTCTCAACCCCAACATAATCCCTCCATAGTGCAGTTCATACATTGACATTGTGTGGTGACTATAAAAATACCCAAAGAACCCTTAAATAGAAAACATAATGGACAAAAAACTATGAAAAACATCAAATAAAACATTCCAATTGTGAAAATGAGACTATGGATGTTATAAATAAATTAAGACCTTCTTTTTACAATGGAGTAATAACAGACACCCAACCTTTCTTTAATCTTATAAGAATAATTAATTAAAAAAATGTACCTTTTATATATGTATATCCAAATAAAATAGTATTTTGTGTGGATATTCAAAAACCAATAACTATAGCACAATGGAATAAATAAATAAAATGTAATCCAAAAAATAAAAAACCATATTTAAAATAGATGAATCTTGAACTAATGTAGTAAAATAAATTATATATAAATTAACTCTGTAATGATTAATTTCTCTCATGAATTATAGAAGTGGTAATAATGAACACAATGTTTCAAAGCCTATATCTCAATTTTACAACAGTAAACTGATCTCTATTTATAGAGATATAGACTAATTAAAATATTTAAATCTTCATAATCATGAGAGAAATAATTTATTAAAATTTTATTCATGAATCCCCAATCAAAATCCTAAAGTTATTATCATTTAAATAATAGTTATTGATCTTCATAATTTAAGTCACTAGAAATATTCATTTCAATATTCCAGGAAATTACTCATTATTCAATATGAAAAAGAATACCAAATCTATGTAGAATATATTTAGATTTAAATTCTATAGGTTATCAATAACAGACAATTTTCGATAATTTATCATTTAAATTGATTCATGATTTACCAATTAGAATTCAATAATTGAATTTATATAACATAAACTAGTGATATATTATTTTACCAAAAATATTTCTTCTACCATATAATCTTAATTATTTTATTCTTAAATTACAAATACTTTAATTTTAGTAATCTTTTAATCCTTGAATGAAAATAATATTTTTAATCCTTAAAATTTTAATCATATAAAAAGTATCATTTCCAAATATCAACTAAGTATTCATTCATAAAAGTATCATGATATATAAAATTAACCTCATATGTAAAAGTAAGACATGATACATTAACATCATACATGAATGTAAAAAAAGATATGTAAACAACTTAATATATAAAAGTAACTTTCTATGTAAAATTAAAACATTATGTGTAAATGTAACTTCATATGTAAAGTAAAACTTCATATGCATGTGTCATCCCTCAATACAAAATACTCAATTATTTTACCAAATTTTATAATCGAAAATACTTAAAAGTAAATTTTCAGTATGTATGAGTCATTTTCCACAAAAAAATTTAACTTATTAAATTGATGACTAAAAAAATTTATAACATCTAAATAAATAAATTATAAAAACCTCAAATATTCAAACTTCTAATAATATAATCATATGTAAGAGTCATTTACATTTCCCATTCATAAGAACCTATACTATGAAAAATTTATCAAACATAAAATGTGAGTAGTAAATAAATAAATTTTATAATATTAATAAATGATAATGAATAATGAGAGAATAATAATAATGAATAAAATAATTAATTAATATTGTCATTCTTATGAATAAAACCATTCTTTTTCTCTATAACCAGCGAAATATTTAAATAGGGACTAAATAATACTTTGTTACTTTCAACATGAAATATAATAGAATAAAATTAAACAATAATATAAAATAGAAAATATTAAAAAAATGATAATATAGATTATTAATTATCAAAATAATGAATTTGGTAAGGATCCACTCAACACTCAACACAAGTTAACTCATATAATAAAATATTGCATAAATAAATGTCACCTATAAAAAATAAGAATAGTGATATTCCATAATAAATTTAATCATATAAAATAATTCATTTTTTCTTATATATTTAATTTTATTCTTTAGTAAATATATGCCTCTTAAAATGACTCTCTAATATAAAATATAGATCTGTTACTGTATTTCCAAAGATCATTCAGAAATAACTTCCTCATTGGGCTAAAATCCTTTGGTTACTACTTACTCATTCGTGGGGTTATCTCTCTATATTATAAATAATGATTTACACTAATTTATTTATTCCTTATTATTTCTATAATTTTTTTAACTAATAGCCACTATCATAGGATCATGACACATTTCAATAATTATTCACAAATTGATTCCACCATATAGCTTGGGTAGGCTCATTCACGTTATATCACCATCCCTTTGTCATCCAATAAATCTTCAAGGTTTATACTATATTAATTATATGGATAAAAATATACTTCTATATGATCTTAATGTTGAACAATCCTCTTCCATATATCTGAGTTTTTTTCCTTATCTCTAAATATTATAAGTTTTTAACCACTTTCCTTATTCCTTTATGAATTTGTTTACATATTTTATTAAAAAACTCTTATAGTGGGGTATAAATACATCATTTTATACATGTTTATAATTTAACTATTTATGAATTTTTATTTACTTCTCAATAATTATCAATTTTCATATCCACCTATTTGATTCCCTTCATTTTAGGCTGCAATGACATGTAGACATTATTATTTTTGAATTGGGTGGTGGGTCAGCTTTTCACCATCTTGGTGGATGTGTGAATTTGATTTTTTTTCATTTAAAATTGAAGAAAATGGGTTTGGATCATGTTTAAAGTGATTTATGGGATGTTGTTAGAGTCATGGTTTTTTATAGAAGTACCATGAGTGATATCTTGATTATTGGTTGAGAAAAAAATGTATATGGGTTATAGGAAACAACCATCAAGTATATTTCAGAGTCTCTAGGTACCTGGTGAGGACATATACAGTACCTGGTGGTGTCTTATTTTTTTAGCAGGGGTATAACCACTATTTAATAGCCAACACCCCTTTTTCTTAAACATGAAATGGGATTAGGGGAGTCCATTTTTGGACACTAGAACTCCCTCATCTCCCTCATTTTCCATTTTATTTCCCCTTTGATCGGGGATGTTCATTGGTGATTTGTCAACGAGATGTTAGGTAATTCTTCCCATTTTCTTCCTTTGAGACTCTTTATTTCCCTCATTATATTTTTTTGTGACCAGGATATGTATTTAGAGGCTGATTATACCCATGTATTTTGGATTTACCCCCCTTCACGTGGATTTCATGGGTTATGTATATAGGATGCTTGGGAAGGTTTGGTTATAGTCATTATTCTCCATTCATTTTGAGGTATGTCACTCTATGGATTTAATTAGGAATTTTCATGTAATTGAATGAAATTAACTGATAAATCATTGTTATATATTCATAATTGTGTATGTCATAGTAAAGGGTGTGTTTTAGGAGTAGACCACATCTTTTTTTATTGTTTTGGCACCATTATGTCACCCAATGAGTTTTGTGTTGATTATTCCTAGTTGGGAATTTGGTTTTAAATGGTTTTATAATTTATGTGTGATTTTATGTGAGTGAGATAGGTTATTAGGTCCCATTGGTGGATGATAAAATATTAGTATTTATTATATAATTCCAATTTAGGTAGATGATATTTACATTACCATGTCTTAAGGTCATTTAGATGTCATGACATTCTTGTGAACATTTTTATAGTTTATGGCATGTGGAATGACTTTTCGGATCTTTACCATAAATTAGGATGGGATCATGTAGGCCTAATATTCAATAAAGACCACATATATTTATAAAAAATTATTTTGTGACACCTTGGTGAAAATAGGTTTCAATGGCCCTCTTTATGACCTTCGGGATTTTCATTTGACTGTATAGTTCCCAATGATTATTCAAGGCCCTAGACACTATTTAGTATCCTCTAGCGTACAGGGTTCCATGAATGAGGTCATATAGAAACCCTTACTGAGGTATCATTTATCTGGTCTAGTTAGAGGCATTACATAATCTATAATCATTCCATGTGTCTTATGACTTTTTCATACTTTTATGTTTATTGAAATCATTTTATGAGTAAAAATAATATTAGACGAGTTTCATATCGATTTATATAACTCTATTTAGAATAGATATATAAACTATCACATTAGTGAATAAATTCTCTTTATCAAAATTCCTATATTTACATTACCATAGATACATAACATAATTTATGATATATATATATAAATAAATATATATATATATATAATTTTTCATACTTTAAGGAATAAGAATTATAATTTTTTATTTTGGAGCACATGAAAAGAGGTTAAAAATAAGGTTTCACAAATATTATGAGTAGTATAGGAAATAAATAGTTCTAAAATGGATATGTAATCATAAAAAATAAAAAACAATTAATGGGATTTTTATAAATGGGAAACAAGAAATAGGGCGAGAGAAAGGAAGGAAACATTTACCTTTCTCATAGATTCCAAGAAACTACGAATGAACCCATTAAATGGTTAGGAGCATCCTATGGAGGTACCCAAGAAAAAAAGTGAGATAATAATCATGTTAATAATTTTTATATTTAAGATAAATAGTTTTATTGGATTCTATATATAGTTATAATTATGGATTACTTTACTAAATTCTATTTTAAACCTTTTAATCATGGTTCCATCACATTTAAAAAAATGAATGAATGATTTTATATAAATGTTTTTTTGATTACCAATCATAGTGATTGATTTAAAAATATTTGTTTTATTGTTATTTAGGACCCATAAAATCAAAATCTATTATTAAAAATAAACTATGAATCTGATAAATTTTTTAAATATTTCTTAAATGGAATTTATTATATATTAAGAATTATAGTATACTCAATAGGTGGATAGTTGACAATAATATTTAGAAATTAATATTATAGCCAAAAACATATTTCAAGAAATGAAAATTATAATCCGGATCAGTAAATTATTCTTACAACACAATTAAATAATATAATATGTCATATATATATATAACATTTTAGTATTCAAACTAAAATTCGACACTCAAAAAATCTAAAATATTTACAATTACATAATATTTAAATAATGACTCTAAATTTTAAATAGATTTTATAAAATTCCAATTTTATCTATATAAAATTTATATTTTAATTAATAATATTGATCACATTAAAAATAAATATAAAAGATAAATAAACTCAATTAAAAAATAATATATATATAAATATTTTTTTCCCTAAGATAGATTATTGTGGAATACCCTAACTAATTATGGAAGAGTAATACTGTAATTGGAGGTACTTCTATGTGGTGGTTCCACCCACATGGAACTTATAATGATATTTATTAGAATTAACTCTCCTTATGGTGATTTCATTCATGATACAATTATTTGAATTCATATTGGGATTGATTAATAAAATTCCCTGGTTATATTTTCTCCATACTAAGATAAAAAAAATTAACTTCATAGGGAACCCTTACTAGAAAATATACCCTTAACAGCTATTTTTATTAGTTTAAATAAGGTTTTAAATATGGAAATGATATGATACAATTATTATTTTGTGGTGTTATTCCTATTTTTACCTGAAAAAAATTCATAGTTGTTGTTCCTAATTAGTGGAGGTTTTAAAACCTTTTGATATATTTATTATTGTTTTTCCAAATCATTACTAAACTTGTTCCGAATGTACCATATTTAGAAAAGGGTTACAAATTATTGATAAAGTTTTCTTTATTTAGTGACAGTTTACATAAACATGGATACGTGTGGTACATTTAAATAATTCTATACCATATTTATCATTAGTTAAAAATTAATCCAAATATAGAATAACAGAAGAAAAAAATTCCCAAACAACCATAATACATTCAACCGATAAAAACATCTATAAAAAACTATCCAAAAAGTATAATATAAAAAGTAAAAACATTTCTTAGATAAAAATGTAAAAAAAACTTTATATATCATAATTACATAATATTAACATTAATAGCATGTTATGATAATTAGTCAGATAACATTTTAAAATTTTTTCATAACCATCACTCCCCCTATCCTTCACTCTCTCATGTTGGTTCATGCTACTCACCACCTCTTTTCCTACAACTTGCCTCAGGTGATTGAATTTTAATATAGTTAATTTTATATCTATAATGAAAATATTCAAAAAACACAAAGAGAAAAAGGGAGAAGTTAAGTATTGAAAACCCACTAAAATCTATCTCTAGTAAAGGGATATAAATACCTAAAATGATATCCATCATAATAAGTGATGTGTTAAAATGTGTTATATTAGTATAAAAATATATAATTTAATTATTAAACATTTTTTTAGTTGAAATTCATATTTTAACACACAGTTTCCATAAATTTGGTAACATGATAATGTACACCAATTATTCTAAAAAGAATTGAATAAATACTCAGTCTCATAATTAATTTAACACTTTTATTAAATATTTTAACACTTGAATTCTGAATTTAAACACTTGAATCCTAGATTTTAACAATAGAGTTATGTATTTTAGCACTAAAATTATATATTTAAACTATTTTACAAAAACACTTAACAAATGTAACTACACTAAACAAAATAAAATCTAAGATGACTATAGCTAAAACAAACGACATCAAGCCAAATTGAGTAGTGTTGAACTAAAACAAATGGAATTGAACCTGATAATACTAAACCAGACCAAAAAAAGAACCAAAATGCATCAAAGTATTCAAGACCCCATGAATATAACTAAAGTAAACTAATAAAAATGAACCTAATGAAACATACCTGAATGGATCCAATAGTAATTTAATGGACCGAAATAATCTCAAATCAAACAAAAATAAACTTATTCAACATGACATTAACCAAACCAAAATTAACCAGATGAAAAAAACTAAACTAACCCAACCCAACCCCATATAAATCATCTCAACCCAAATTTAATTTTAATATATCAAAATTAATTGAAAAAATATATTACAACCAAATTTTAATGAAACCTATGTAAACTACATATAAAAAAGAATATATTCAAAGGAAACCCATTCAAACTGAATCAATCCAAAATTAATGGGTCAAAACTAAAAAAAATAAACTAATAGAAAAAATATTGATGTGGTTTAACTAAATTAAATCTAAATAACATAATTAAAATAGATGTAAATGAAAATGAATCCAACCAAAGAAAAAAACTTAAACTTAACTGAACTAAACTAACTCGAACTCTGATACCCAAACCCAAAACTCATCTGATATAAAGAAACATATGATATAAGGTGTGTTGTATTCCAAATAGTGTAAATTACTTAATATATATCAAGGGGAGGTACTATTACCTCAAATTAGATGTAAAAAATATAATAAATAACCATGCATCATAAAAATCCATAACATCAAAGTATGAAAATATGTAGACAAAAAATAACATGTAATAACAAAGGATGTTTTTAAGCATAAAAAACACTAATATCCAACATATATGATCTCATGTACAAAGTGAAAAAATTATAACACATGCACACTAACCATACTTCCATCCCCATGCCCTATCCCGACATTTGATACCCTTGAGTTATCCTATCCTAATCCACTACACCTCCCATGCTCTAATTGAAAATGCAGATATAATGTCCGCACACACACCAAGATGCCCATATAGGTTGTGAGAATGAATTTAAATATGATATCACCAAGAATCCCTAAAATATTTCATAATATGTGAGTGTATACATGAGGAAAATAAATAAATAAATAAACATAATTGCTAAGTCGTTATGGACTAACCAGACCACCACGTCACAAAGTGAGGTACACACATCCATCCAATCATCAGGTGATAACCAGGACAACCCCACACCTGACCATACCTAGTTCATTTCCATTCTAGAATCCACTCATAGCCCCATTCCACTATACCAATTCCCACCTCAGGCCCAAATATGTAGGGTATAGTGACATCCCAAACCTTGGCCGAATACCCATAGAAGTTGATAATGGTTATATATTCATATGACTTAACCCATCCCTTCCCAATCAATATAGGTTCATCTGTCACATCTCACATTATAAAAAGACCTAGTCCCCAAGGTCTTCCTTTATTGAAGCTTGCATAAGGAAATTCCCATTTCATGCACACTATCCAAGGCCATATCTAGAAAGCTTAACAACCTATTATCCAATGATTTAGGAAACAAATCATCACATTGACCCTTCCTTTCTGACGTTGGGGTGGTCAAAAGCACAATAGACCCTCCCTATAGACATTGGGGAGGTCTATCAAGAATACTAACCCATACCCACACACTCTAGGAAGGTCCAAGCACATCGACCCATTCCCCTAACTCTGGGGAGGTCCAATAAGAACATTGAAAACAATCATAGCTATAACTCATCCCTTAGATCTTAAATTGATATCAGGGAGCTAGTCACCTGATACATGGCCCCTTATCATGACATATCTCAAAAATATCATCCTGTAACACACTTGTTTGTCCAACCTAGACTATAAGGTCTGGTATAACCTCTCTAATCCGCTCGTCATTCTTGGTCCCACGTTCTTAAGACCACCCTCAAACATCATGCCTACCAGTCCCCGTCCTCAGTAGGTGAGTTCCAAACACCAATAAATACCCACTTTTAATCATATTTCCATGTCTATAATAACTCCCCTCACTCCTAGAACACATCAATACTCACCTCCATCCTAAGGAGGGAGTTCCTCATAACTCATGAGATGTACAATCATCTCATCAATTAACACTTGGCTCCAAGCCACTCATTCTTGAACATTGGCCCTATGAACACAACCGAGTCCATTGACACAACTGAACTCAAATACCAAGACCCATATTGACCCTCTCTTCAACTCATTCATCATCCTCACCCCATTGATACATAGTTGTTATACAATTATTTTTTACTTGACCGCTTTCAAAAACATATTATGTGACTAGGGGATCAAAGTCTCCATCATCTAGGATAGAGTCCTCCCGGTCTCTAGAACCTTACCCACTACCATAAAGTATTCACACACAGATGCAGTCCCTTGAATAAACATATTTATGGTTTTTTATTAAAGGGAACACCTACCCTATTTATAGAGATACCACATAATCCAAGCTCCCCCAAAAAAATTTCTGAGCCCGTACATGCCTTATTTGAGCTTGCATCAACTCTCGAGCTCCTATATGACATCATATGAGGAAAATAATTAATTAAAAATAAATAAAATTATTTATTTAGATAAAATGAAATTGTATTTTTTTTGAAAAACACATTGGGAACCAACATCACACCAAAACCACCACCAACATCCTACAGAAGGTCCACAACAAACCAACAACACCATCCCAGGAAAAATCCCTATCATGTGACTCCTGATTAACCACAAAAAAATTGTAATTAAAAAACACAATATAAATTAGTTAAATGGATTGAGTTCAGAAAAAGGATTATTTATTGGATTCCTAAAATGTCATGGGTTCCCCTCTAACCACCACACACAAAACCCCATCACAGTCAGATTATTTAACCATTCTATAGAGAAATAATTTATAATCATTAAGTTAAATGTACCTAAATCAGTGTGAAATAATTGGATGAAATAATGGATAGGGAAGAAAGGAAAATTTCACGTAAATATCTATAAAAACCATCTCGGGTCAAGGGGTAATGAAGAGAGGGGAGGTTCTTCCATAAATCACATCCTGTGTGTATTCCTTGGACAATAAAAAAGGGTAATAGCCCCTATTATTTTACAAAATATATTTTGACACCTATTTACAACATGAACAGATAGTTGACATCATGAAAAATATATATAGGGGGTTGGATCCCCTATACAAAATATAAAAGTTGTAAATACCAACATCACTTCATGAATAACCATTTGTATATCCCAAGTGAAAATTGACCACTCTATTTCCTCCTATGACACACTCTCAAACCCCCATGACACCCTCAAGTTTTTAAAACACATAAAAAACATTATTTATGGATGTTAAAACTCTTGAAATCTTGTTTCAAGTCCTACTTTAGAAAATGAATTGTTTACTAGATTAAAATTTAAAATTTCATGAAAACATGATAACCTGAAAATCCATAGACATTTTAAAAAACAAAATTCACCCTTCACTATAAGTTGAGAAAACTACTTTCTACTAACACTAACATCAATCCATTTATCACCCATACTAATCTATACCAACATTCCATAGATTCTTTAACAGATTTAACTTGAAGATTATGGTGATCCTAACCATAAAGATCCACTTTCCAAATTGAATTCCATGGAAAGGTTCTCCCTCACCATATGAATAACATAACGAAAACCCCTTTAAAATGGTCCACTAAACCACCAACCACATTCCACAAGACACTCATGACACAGTCCCCCTCTCACTATGTCTAAACTCAAACAATAATTATAGTCAAGCCTCCTATCGATTATTTTAAAAAAAACATAGTCGTATTTACAAGCACATCCACAAAATAAACACCTAATTGCCACCTGAAATTGTCTCTCCTATCCCGCACACATAGGGTCCCACTCATGACCTGATCCATGTCACCATCCTTCCTTGATTCCTTAAGAATTTTCATTCAAATGGACACCTTTACTATATTTTTTCACATGATTCACCCTCTTTACCATATGAAAAAGCTGGTTTACCCCCTGAACCATGTCATGAATAGTTTCTTCAGCCTCATAACAATGTGAAAAAATAATGATTTACCCTAGAAACAAAATTCATCAATCATGGCTTACCCCAATAATATCCCTTGAATTATACTGAAACCACCCCAATTCCAATGCTAAGAAAATGACTCTAGATGAAACCCTATCTAAACATTAAATATAGCATTGATTATAGAACAAAATACAAAATGATCTTACCTCATAATGTCATTATGGTTCCACCACAACCATATATTGATCGGTCTCACCACAATAATTACCCATCTTACACGAGGGTTATTTCTCAGATAAAACACTCATCCCTATAAGAGTATCATTATTGATATTCATCTAACAACCCAAATTCCTGTTATCTATGAACAATGATCGATACACTATCATATATAATGATTAGATGTGGTTGTCCCATTGATACTTGAGTTCCAAAACTAAACACCAACGATGTACCTGGCCTTCTTGGAATGACATCCTCTAATAGTTAATGGTTCACTACCCAACATATTGGTTCACTTATTTCACTCATTGAGTGCCGACCCATCTGAGCCCCAACACCATATATGTGTCACTCATCCTAAGCCACATTCTCTCTTATAGGCCTCTAATATCAAACATCCCTAAAAATTCATGTCAAGACGACATTTTGGTTTGAATGTAGATGGTACCTTGATCCATACTTGATGTCACCTCCCACCATTGTGGGACATCTCTCGTCACACCAAACACCGATCCACCATGCTTAAACGAATCTCACCATTTCACTATCACCATAGCACTGCAAAAGTTTATACATAACATGAAAAGTTCTCAATGTACCCACATAGATCCTGATTTAGTAACCCACAACACAACCGAGCACCAAGAATGCCCAACACACACCATACTTTGCACAATTATACTTTCCTAACGATATTTTCAACAACCCCCTTCATTTAAAAAAGAAAGATTGGTCCAATAAGGTCCTTATCATAGGTCATATCCCACACTCTAGCCCATACTTAACTAATCCCAATGCTTTCATGAACCCGTGGAACCTGATAGCCCAACCAACTAATGCTCCCATGAGTCATGTATCACTAAACCTAAGATCTTCTACCGAAACAAATGACCATTCCACCACATGTATTCCATTCACATCCAATATCCCATGGAATATCACTCATGTGATGCAAACCAACAACATGATAACCCATTCCATGTTCTCCATTCTAGGTTCAAAAGCATCTACCTATGCTCCCACCCCATCCCCAACTAATGGGCTAGGAACCCAACTAGTCATACCCTCCAAAACTAGCCTCGATATAAGAATGTCTCCACGTTCTTTTCATCAGGAAATCCTAATGAATGTTTCATCCTTTTTTCATATTCTTGGTTTGATTAATTAAAATTCCACCAAGAATATATGTGGGAAAATTCCATATATGTTGTTGTCGTCACATTAAATAACAAAACTAAAACCTTATTGACCCACAAGGGTACATATATATTTGATAAACCCATACCCATCCTCGAATAACCTCTAAGACATATTATTCCCTCACTGATTCATTACTAGGGAATCAATGCTCACATTAACCAAGCATTGGTCTCCATACATCACGTGATGAAGTTACTGCATTTCAAATATGAGAGAACCTCATAATATCAGATCCACATGAACTGCCATAAAAAGAAATACCCATGGTACAGTTGTATAAGGCCCCAGCCTTAAACCTTACTTAATATTTAATTAAATGAATAATTCACATTGAGGATCTTTTCAGGTTTAGAGTTTTAGAGAATTAGAACATAACTATTACATCTTAAAATATTACAAAGTAGACACTTCTACTAAGTCTCCATAAAATAAAAACTCTTAAAAAGAAAGATGTCTAGATTCCATGTTTTAGATAGCATGAAATTCCCTTGATCCCATCCTTGACCTTATTCCACTTTAAGTCCTGTGAAAAATATTTCGAAAAACTTGGGGTGAGCATAAAAAGCTCAGTAAGGGATACAAAAAGAATGAAAACTGTTAGTTTTTCAAACATCAAGTAAACCATGTATACTATATCAAAGTAATACCTTCACCTTCATGAAGTAGTAAAACTCTTCACTGAATAAAGTATCATTACTTACCTTTTTGTAACCAAAGTATAACCATAAAACCCATATAAAGAACACATAACATATATAAAGGTAACTTGGGACATAAACTTACTTAAGTGGAATAACCATACGGTCGACTTCCACACATATCACTTAATGGAATAGCCATACGGCCAATTTCCATACATACTTAATGGAATAGCCATACGGCCGACTTCCATACCCAATGCATTGGAGGTTATAACATAACCACCCGTCCTGGTATTCACGGCACCACCCGTCATATGGTTTATAACGTAACCACCCGTTAAAATGTCCAAGTACCAGTATAAAATCATAAAACATAAAACCAATATAAAGTAATGATGACATTTCCACATTTCAATCACAATATATCATAAATATATTGACATAATAGAATCCTTTTTCAAAACCATTTTCAATACCAAATTACATAAAAGTGTATATGGTATTTATTTTATTCTGAAAACATTACGGCTTGTTGAGAAAGCCAAAGATCAAATAATACTCGCGGCGGCAGAAAAGGTCGTTGTGACCGCGTACGTTAAAAAAACATTCCTTTTTGTCGTTTAGTAAAACGCTTCATATAAAAAGATTACATTTGTATAAAAGTAAAAGTCAAAGGAGTTTATACACCGTATAAAAGAAAGTTGTGTATAAAACGAAATATGCCTCAATGAAAGGAGATTGAGACGAAGTCCCTTACCTTGGGTCCGACTTGACTCGATCGTTCATTAACGTCCTGAATAATAAACTTGAGTTAATTTATACTTGATTAAGAACCTTTTTAAACTTCATTATTCCTTTTATATCACTTATTTCCATGTTATAAACATTATGTAACCATTTAAGTTAATAATGTTTGTTTTGTCAATATTTGGTTCTTAAGTCGAAAGTTGACTTCTTACAATTACATGTTGTTCATGTGGTCAAAAGTTCTTTATATCAAGAATGAAATTCCCGATTTGGATATAATATGTATCATATATATCCAGCATATACATGTATTTATAATATTACATAATCATTTAGAGGTAATAAATGAAATGCACCGTTCATGGAGACGGTAAGCCGTACGTACGCATGAACGCTACTTTCATTTCTTTGTCATATTAGTGGAATTAAAACTAAAGGATAGGTATGTATATTTTAATTCCATAATTATATTCATCATTTAGATATATAATTAATTATATATATACATTATATACATGTAATTTTAATAGTACATTACATTTGGGGATAAGAAATGAAATGCACCGTTCATGGAGACGGTAAGCCGTACGTACGCATGAACGCTACTTTCATTTCTATCTCATACTTTAATGGAAAGAAATAATAATGATATAGAGGTATATTATAATTCCAGTATAAAATCATATATAATAACTTTAAATCCATCCTTTACACGTCCCACATATGGCATTAACGAATCACATCACTTTTAGGGGGCGGTAGTCCGCACTTCCTTAAATGAAGATATCGTGTTTACCCATAATGGAAACCATAAAGGTATGCCCAAAATGAAAAAAACAGAAGCTTAAGGAAAACATAAACATATTATATATCATATATAAAAATAGTGACATCATAATGGCCACCCTTGAAGGTGTTAAATGAGTATTGAACAATCATCGTTTCGGGAGGCAGAATTTCGCCATCCACGGAAACCGTATGTTCTTTAACCATTTGATGTAGTTGTGTGAGAGTGTAGCTGAAATAAATATTATAACAACATCCTAGTATATTGAAGATACTGGTGTTGTTACAAAAGATGTAAATAAAAAGAGTTTAGAGGGTTGGAGAAGCAAAATAAAACAAATGAACAAGAGAGAATGAATTACCTTTAAAAGTGTAACTCCCTTTTGATTTGAGCCTAAAGGCTTCCTTTGAAAGGATTCTGCCCAAATGGAATCCTCTAGGATGAGGAGAGGGATGTGGAGAGATTAATTGGGCAGGGGTTGGCCGAGCCAAAGGCTTGAGAAGTGTGTGAAATGAGGTAGAGGTGGGGGCCTTTTATAAGAGGAGAGGAGGGGCACTTTTGGAAAGTAAAGAAATATTACTTTATTTGAAATTTGTTTCGGTTTTAAAAGGTCCCACATTGATATAATTCGTGGCTAAGGTGATAAGGGTTCGAAATCCACTCATCCAATTGGTTTTGGACATGTGTAGTTCATAGACTTTACATTATCTTTCCATTTTATTTAAATCATCAAATAATGATGTCATTGCTGCATCATTATTATGTCATATATAATTTAATTTATTTAATGTCTAAAAATTATAAAAAAAAAATACTAAGATGTAGGAAATCTTTTTAGATTTCCAATGACTATTTATAATCAAAATTTGGACTTGTATAACTCCAGTAAAAAATTATTTTAGTAAAACAATTTATGTTAGTGTCATTTTCACTTTAACATTAAATAAAAATATATTAATGTCATTTTCCAACTAAAGTGGCTCCATGGGGTCCCCAAGTTGGCCCATGGCTTGTCTTTCTCGGCCATGACTCACCCAATAGGTGTAGGACAAGTGTCATGGTATTTTCACATTCTTATAATACCATTTTTACCTTAAACTACACTAATTACCTCTAATCGCGATTAATGAAAAAAAGTTACTATTCACCAAAAAATTATTTTAATCTCATTGAACCACATTTTACTTCTTAATGACAACCATGTATGTCGGATTCTCAAAATTCAATACACATTAGTGGTAAACTTTCATTTAACTGAAAAATCAGTTTGCTTGATTACCACTTAGTGGTTTCACTATTCATCAAAAATTGAAGTTTTTCAGAAAATTAACAAAAATTCACCCTAAGCTATATTTGATATTACGAATTCAAAAATGAAGTCCATTTTACAAAATTCAAAACATATAAGTCAAATTAATTAATTTAATAATTAATTCCCGCTGTCATGACAAATAGCGTGTTTTTGTGAAACAATAAGTATCAAAAGATTGACACCAGTTTAAGTCCAATTTCAAAGTGAAATTGATTCCAATGACCACTATTGGATTAAATGGTAAAAATATTTTCTAATTTCACTTTAAAACCAATTAAAATAATAATCTAATCATATAAATAATTTATATTAAAAAGAGGTTTTGAATTAAAAAACAACATTTTACACTATTCATAAAAAAATGAACTTTATCAGAAAGGTACCAAAAATTTACACAAATTAAATTTTGATGTCCCGATTCTAAAGAAGAGTTATATTTGGTCCAAAATAAAGTATAAGAGTGATCAAAACTATATTTAATGACGGTTCACCATTAAAAGGTGATAAGTGAACCTTTAGTGAAAATTAGAGTATATATGCCCTAAAATTGAACTCTTTCCGTATTTTAAGCCTTTATTTTTTATTGGGTAAATGTATAAACATTTAAAAACATATCTAATCATATTTTAGTTATTTCTATCCATTCCCGCCATTACAACGGCTACTTGTTAACTAACATTTAAAATAATATTATTTTATTACTACTGTGCTACGTAAGTTTCAAAGAAACTCATCGTTGCGTATCGGGTACGCTATCGAACATAGAAACCCCTTTAAAATAAAATTAATATTTAATTAGTAAATATTAATAAATATGAAAATTCTTTATTCTTTATTTACCTGGGATGTTACATCCTTCCCCCCTTTTGGGAATTGCGTCCTCGCAATTTTATTCACTTATCAAAATAAGTGGGGGTATTTTTCCCTCATAGCATTTTCAGATTCCCACGTTGCCTCTTCAATCACATGGTTTTTCCACAAAACCTTTACCTGATGAATCACCTTATTCCGTAACACTTTCTCCATGTGGTCAAGAATCTGGACCGGTTGTTCCTCATAAGATAGGTTCTCTTCCAGCTGAACTACCTCTGGGCTCAAAACATGAGATGGATCTGGCATATACTTTCTCAACATCGAAACATGGAAAACATTGTGTACCTGAGATAAACTCGGAGGTAAAGCCACTCGGTATGCAACTGATCCAACTCTTTCCAAAATTTCGTATGGTCCAATGAACCTTGGACTCAACTTTCCTTTCTTACCAAATCTCATCACACTTTTCCAAGGAGAAACCTTGAGAAAAACATGATCACCTACCTCGAAAGATAGATCCTTCCTCCGGTTATCCACATAACTCTTCTGCCTGCTCCGAGATGTTCTCATGTGTTTTCTGAATCAACTGAACTTTTTCTGCCATCTCTTCTACCAATTCTCGTCCCATCAACTTCCTTTCACCCACTTCATTCCAAAATGCTGGAGTTCGACACCGCTTCCCATATAATGCCTCAAATGGTGCCATCTGTATACTGGAATGAAAACTGTTATTATAAGAAAACTCAACCAAAGAATGTTGTTGGTCCCAACTTCCCTGATAATCCATAGAACAAGCTCGTAGCATATCCTCCAATGTCTGGATTGTTTGTTCTGACTGCCCATCTGATTGAGGATGAAAAGCTGTACTAAAATTTTAATTCAGTACCCAACGACTTCTGAAGTCCTTTCCAAAAGTTAGAAGTAAACCTGGGATCACGATCTAATACAATGGAGAGAGTAACTCCATGTAACCTGACTATCTCTTTAAGATACAGACGGGAAAGTTGATCAAGAGAGAAAGTATCTCGTATAGAAAGGAAATGAGCAGATTTGGTCAAGCGATCAACAATAACCCAGATTTCATTATTACCTCGAGATGTCCTCGTTAATCCCACAACAAAGTCCATGGATATGTTTTCCCATTTCCACTCTGGCACTGGTAAAGGCTGAAGCATCCCTTTCGGTAACTGCCGATCTGCTTTAACCTGTTGACATGTCAAACACTTCACAGTAAAACCAGCAATGTCTCTTTTCATTCCATCCAACCAGTAATACTCCCGCAGATCTCTGTACATCTTAGTACTTCCAGGATGAACTGAAAACAGGGAACTATGAGCCTCACATAACAACTCATTCTTCAACTGTGAATCACAAGGCACACATAACCTCTTCACAAACCTCAAAACACAAACACAAACTTATCCAAGAACTCATGGAAAATTTTATTCATAAGGTCCATGAATACAGCAAGTGCATTGGTTAACCCAAAAGGCATAACTAAAAATTCATAATGGCCATATCTAGTACAGAACGCAGTCTTCAGAACGTCTTCTTCTTTTACTTTCAACTGATGGTACCCCGACCTCAAGTCAATCTTCGAAAAATACCGAGCTCCCTGGAGCTGATACCACTTCATTCGATGGCCCAACATCTGCTGAAGTTGTTGCAAAGGATTTTACCACCCCTTTCTGCTTGTAGTCTAACTGCTTCCCATCACTCAAGCTCCTTGTCGGACACTCGTCTGCATAATAACCCATTTCATTACACTTAAAACATCTTACCGTTGGCTTTTCATTTCCTGCTTGATCATCTTCCTTACAGTTACGAGCAATATGACCAGACTTACCACACCGAAAGCACTTACCAGACTTGGATAAACATTCTCCAGGATGCATTTTACCACACTTCTCACAGGATGGAAATTTGGTTTTCTTACCTCCTTGCTTCTTTGAGGAATTCTTCCCCTTTTCTTGCCAACTAGATCTCTTATTCTGTTGTTTATCATAGAACACCTGATCATCGGCAAACTCCATTTCTACCTTCTCCGCACATTGAACATGTTTTTCATAACTTTTGAATTCACGAGAAGCTAAATCCCTTCGATACTTTGGCATTAACCCTGAGTAAAAACGGTTTATTTTACTATCAAGATCTCGTATAAAGTTTGGAGCATACCTTTCCAATCGAGTGAACTTTTCTTCATAAGTAGCCACTGAATCATCCTCCTGCCTCAATTCTAGGAACTGCTTTTCCATCCTAAGACGAACCACCTTAGGAAAATATTTCTCAAGAAACATACCTTTGAATTCGTCCCAGTGAAGATCCTCAATCTCATCACTATCCCTTATATTTTTCACCATCGACCACCACTGATCAGCTTCACCTTCAAAACGGTAAACAGCAAGACTAACCTTTTGATGTTCTGAACATCCCATGACATCAAAAATCTTCTCTAGTGCTTTAATCCACCCTTCAGCTAGCACAGGGTCAGATGATCCTCTGAATGATGGTGGATGTTGCCTCATGAAATGTTCCACCACTGACATGTTCCTCTGCGGTTGATCTGGCTGATCTCGTGCATGGATACCACCACCATTTATAGCCTGAGTCAACTGTTCCATCACTGCAACAAACTGTTCAGTTCCGATTCCGACCATCTCAGGTTGCTGATTTGGAAGGTTATCTTCCTCCTGATGTCGTCCCAACATAGCTGCTTTGTTTCCTCTGTGGAAAACCATTCTGAACACAGAAATATCTTAGGCGAAGCAACATGGTAATCCGTAAATGCTATATCATTTCAATCATATTATAATTTAACACTTTTCTAACTCCTAATGTTTTCTAAACCGTCCTCTGATACCAACTATAAGACCCCAGCCTTAAACCTTACTTAATATTGAATTAAATGAATAATTCACATTGAGGATCTTTTCAGGTTTAGAGTTTTAGAGAATTAGAACATAACTATTACATCTTAAAAGATTACAAAGTAGACACTTCTACTAAGTCTCCATAAAATAAAAACTCTTAAAAAGAAAGATGTCTAGATTCCATGTTTTAGATAGCATGAAATTCCCTTGATCACATCCTTGACCTTATTCCACTTTAAGTCCTGTGAAAAACATTTCGAAAAACTTGGGGTGAGCATAAAAAGCTCAGTAAGGGATACAAAAAGAATGAAAACTGTTAGTTTTTCAAACATCAAGTAAACCATGTATACAATATCAAAGTAATACCTTAACCTTCATGAAGTAGTAAAACTCTTCACTGAATAAAGTATCATTACTTACCTTTTTGTAACCAAATTATAACCATAAAACTCATATAAAGAACACATAACATATATAAAGGTAACTTGGGACATAAACTTACTTAAGTGGAATAACCATACGGTCGACTTCCACACATA
Organism: Viscum album; assembly: GCA_963277665.1. Lineage (NCBI taxonomy): Eukaryota > Viridiplantae > Streptophyta > Magnoliopsida > Santalales > Viscaceae > Viscum > Viscum album. The sequence continues at coordinate 1,886,994,901 of OY728165.1, read as the reverse complement.
TCACTTAATGGAATAGCCATACGGCCAATTTCCATACATACTTAATGGAATAGCCATACGGCCGACTTCCATACCCAATGCATTGGAGGTTATAACGTAACCACCCGTCCTGGTATTCACGGCACCACCCGTCATATGGTTTATAACGTAACCACCCGTTAAAATGTCCAAGTACCAATATAAAATCATAAAACATAAAACCAATATAAAGGAATGATAACATTTCCACATTTCAATCACAATATATCATAAATATATTGACATAATAGAATCCTTTTTCAAAACCATTTTCAATACCAAAATACATAAAAGTGTATATGGTATTTATTTTATTCTGAAAACATTACGGCTTGTTGAGAAAGCCAAAGATCAAATAATACTCGCGGCGGCGGAAAAGGTCGTTGTCACCGCGTACGTTAAAAAAACATTCCTTTTTGTCGTTTAGTAAAACGCTTCGTATAAAAAGATTCCTTTTGTATAAAAGTAAAAGTCAAAGGAGTTTATACACCGTATAAAAGAAAGTTTTGTATAAAACGAAATATGCCTCAATGAAAGGAGATTGAGACGAAGTCCCTTACCTTGGGTCCGACTTGACTCGATCGTTCCTTAACGTCCTGAATATTAAACTTGAGTTAATTTATACTTGATTAAGAACCTTTTTAAACTTCATTATTCCTTTTATATCACTTATTTCCATGTTATAAACATTATGTAACCATTTAAGTTAATAATGTTTGTTTTGTCAATATTTGGTTCTTAAGTCGAATGTTGACTTCTTACAATTACATGTTGTTCATGTGGTCAAAAGTTATTTATATCCAGAATTAAATTCCCGATTTGGATATAATATGTATCATATATATCCAGCATATACATGTATTTATAATATTACATAATCATTTAGAGGTAAGAAATGAAATGCATCATTCATGGAGACGGTAAGCCGTACGTACGCATGAACGCTACTTTCATTTCTTTGTCATATTAGTGGAATTAAAACTAAATGAGAGGTATGTATATTTTAATTCCAGAATTATATTCATCATTTAGATATATCATTAATTATATATATACATTATTTACATGTAATTTTAATAGTACATTACATTTGGGGATAAGAAATGAAATGCACCGTTCATTGAGATGGTAAGCCGTACGTACGCATTAATGCTACTTTCATTTCTATCTCATACTTTAATGGAAAGAAATAATAATGATATAGAGGTATATTATAATTCTTGTATAACATCATATATAATAAATTTAAATCCATCCTTTACACGTCCCACATATGGCATTAACGAATCACATCACTTTTAGGGGGCGGTAGTCCGCACTTCGTTAAATGAAGATATCGTGTTTACCCATAATGGAAACCATAAAGGTATGCCCAAAATGAAGAAAACATAAGCTTAAGGAAAACATAAACATATTATATATCATATATAAAAATAGTGACATCATAATGGCCACCCATGAAGGTGTTAAATGAGTATTGAACAATCATCATTTCGGGAGGCAGAATTTCGCCATCCACGGAAACCGTATGTTCTTTAACCATTTGATGTAGTTGTGTGAGAGTGTAGCTCAAATAAATATTATAACAACATCCTAGTATATTGAAGATACTGGTGTTGTTACAAAAGAATTAAATAAAAAGAGTTTAGAGGGTTGGAGAAGCAAAATAAAACAAATGAACAAGAGAGAATGAATTACCTTTAAAAGTGTAACTCCCTTTTGATTTGAGCCTAAAGGCTTCCTTTGAAAGGGTTATGTCCAAAGGGAATCCTATAGTATGAGGAGAGGGATGTGGAGAGAGTAATTGGGCAGGGGTTGGCCGATCCAAAGGCTTGATAAGTGTGTGAAATGAGGTAGAGGTTGGGGCCTTTTATAAGAGGAGAGGAGGGGCACTTTTGGAAAGTAAAGAAATATTACTTTATTTGAAACTTTGTTTCGGTTTTAAAAGGTCACACATTGATATAATTCGTGGATAAGGTGATAGGGGTTCGAAATACACTCATCCAATTGGTTTTGGACATGTGTAGTTCATATATTTTACATTATCTTTCCATTTTATTTAAATCGTCAAATAATGATGTCATCGCTGCATCATTATTATGTCATATATAATTTAATTTATTTAATGTCTAAAAATTATAAAAAAAATACTATGATGTAGTACATATTTTTAGCTTTCCAATGACTATTTATAATCAAAATTTTGACTTGTATAACCCCACTCAAAAATTATTTTAGTAAAACAATTTATGTTAGTGTCATTTTCACTTTAACATTAAATAAAAATATATTAATGTCATTTTCCAACTAAAGTGGCTACATGGGGTCCCCAAGTTGGCCCATGGATTGTCTTGGTCGGCCATGTCTCACCCAATAGGTGTAGGACAAGTGTCATGGTGTTTTCACATTCTTATAATACAATTTTTACCTTAAACTACACTAATTACCTCTAATCGCGATTAATGAAAAAAAGTTACTATTCCCCAAAAAATTATTTTAATCTCATTGAACCACATTTTACTTCTTAATGACAACCATGTATGTCGGATTTTCAAAATTCAATACACATTAGTGGTAAACTTTCATTTAACTGAAAAATCAGTTTGCTTGATTACCACTTAGTGGTTTCACTATTCATCAAAAATTGAAGTTTTTCAGAAAATTACCAAAAATTCACCCTAAGCTATATTTGATATTCCGAATTCAAAAATGAAGTCCATTTTACAAAATTCAAAACATATAAGTCAAATTAATTAATTTAATAATTAATTCCCGCTGTCATGACAAATAGCGTGTTTTTGTGAAACAATAAGTATCAAAAGATTGACACTTGTTTAAGTCCAATTTCAAAGTGAAATTGATTCCAATGACCACCATTGGATTAACTGGTAAAAATATTTTCTAATTTCACTTTAAAACCAATTACAATAATAATCTAATCATATAAATAATTTATATTAAAAAGAGGTTTTGAATTAATATACAACATTTTACACTATTCATAAAAAAATGAACTTTATCAGAAAGGTACCAAAAATTTACACAAAGTAAATTTTGATGTCCCGATTCTAAAGAAGAGTTATATTTGGTCCAAAATAAAGTATAAGAGTGATCAAAACTATATTTAATGACGGTTCACCATTAAAAGGTGATAAGTGAACCTTTAGTGAAAATTAGAGTATATATGCCCTAAAATTGAACTCTTTCCGTATTTTAAGCCTTTATTTTTTATTGGGTAAATGTATAAACATTTAAAAACATTTCTAATCATATTTTAGTTATTTCTATCCATTCCCGCCAGTACAACGGCTACTTGTTAACTAACATTTAAAATAATATTATTTTATTACTACTGTGCTACGTAAGTTTCAAAGAAACTCATCGTTGCATATCGGGTACGCTATCGAACATAGAAACCCCTTTAAAATAAAATTAATATTTAATTCGTAAATATTAATAAATATGAAAATTTTTTATTCTTTATTTACCTGGGATGTTACAAGTTGAGTATAATTCCATCAACAAGTTTTATGAGAAAATGCTATATTAGTTACTATTGACATGTTAAAAACTAAACCTCTTATTATAAAATAACCTTAGGAAGGTGGACATATATTATGTAAATCTAAAATTATACATAAATGTGGTACCTTTCAAATGGTTCAAGAGCTAAGCAAATGACACTTGACAACATACCTAGATAAATAATCCACAATAAATTAGAAATCTAAAAAACCATCTAAATCACTTGGGGGTGAAATCATAAAACCATAACATTGAAAACCATGAATAGAAATCCCATTTCCCTAGTAACATGGACTTCATATAGGAACATGTGTTCTTTCTGAACCAATATGATATCCATCACTATCTCTGACACATTCCAAGAACACCTACCTATCATCTCCCTAAATAATATAACCAAAAAAGGTCTAAAACCACTTTATGATGACCCTACCCAGAACCCATATGAGTTAGAGACCCACATGATCTCAGGAGAGCCCCCTATATAACATAGGTTTTCGTCTAGTTTCGAGGGAATAATCTATATATTGGGGATACTATTCCCAAGAATTAGAGTATGACATACAATGGAAATAACAAAGAATCATACACATACATAACTTCAGAGTACAAAAATAAATAAACTATTAATCAAACAATATAGAAAATGATGTTTCCATACTGAAAACACACAGATTTACCACTGGGTCAATCTGAAGTACAAAGTAAAAGTGAAAAATATGACACTTGCACACTGATACTACCGCCCAATCCAATACATCTCCCATGCTCTGACCTAAAATTTAATCATAAGGTATTCATGATCAATGAAATTCTGTTGAAATGTGTGAGAAGAAAAGTCAATTGGGTATCACTAAGAAACCATAATATATTACCAATAATTCTCATATATTTTTCTATATAAATTTTCTTTTCAAAACCTGTTGTGTTCAACAGATTTCTTCAAATGATATCATGTTCCAAAAAACCATGAAAATTATATAATCATTATAATTTATCCATTAAGATAAAAGGTTAAATAAAAATAATTTTAAATACTAATTAATTAATAAAATTCAATTGTTGTACCTAGATAACTAATAAGATCAAAATATGCATAAAAATATATTTTTTATTAACTTTATATTAATGAAATACATATTTTAGATAAGGTATATTATTTATATGAATAATATATTTAATAGAATAAAACTAATTTTATTATTAATTGAGAGAAAATAACAATGAATATTATTAATAAATTAAAAAGTTAATTTCCAAAAAAAATCATTAAATTTAATAAGTAAAATAATATTTTTTAAAAATAATATGTTGAATTTAAAAAGTCTATGATTAAAATTTCAAGGACATACTTAGTATTTTCCAATAAAAAATGTTTTTTGATTTTTCTTTTAATTAATTATTATTTTTGAAAATTTTATATTTCAATTTGTTCGAAAGCCACTTAAATTTTATTTTTTTTATAATATACCAATTAATAAAATGAAAATAAAATTCATTGATAATTTTTCCTACATAAAAAAATAATCTTAATAATAATTTTTTTATTAATGGGTTTTTACGCATTGCATGTAATAATGTTAAGATTAATTTATATTACAGATATAAATTTTATCTAAAAAATGGATTTAATATTTTGAATCATTATTTTAAAATTATTTAATAAATTTTATATTATTTTCATTCTTTCAATTTAAATTATTTGGTAAAAACTATTTACCATGCTAAATCCAAAATTGGTAAAAGTGAAAATAAGAAGAGTAAAGAATTCAAAAAAAAATTAAAACATTTTTTAAAATTAATTATTGAGTTATTATAATACTTATATAACCCTCACTCCATTATTAATTATTTTAGAGTCTTCCTCACATGTGAAACATGCAATCCCTTTATATTAAGTGATTATAATTACAAAAATACCATTCTCACCACTTATAAAAGGGGCCTCTCACCACCCCTTCTTGGCCGTACTAAAATTTTGGGTTTCTATTAAAAATTTAACCCTATTCATCCTCATATAATTCTATTCCTTTTCATTGATTCTATATTCACAATATATGGTCTTAAGACTTTCATTTCTAAGGTGTTTTATGCAGGAAATGCCAAGTCCTTAAAGTTACTACTTTTCTCTTAACTTCATTTATTTTATTCCTTACTTTCACAAATATAATTTTTTAATTCATATAAAAATAAATCATTATTTTTTTATACTGAATTTTATTTTTCTAAGGGGGTAACTATTTATCACATTTCTCTTTTTCTATTAAGAAAAATGTAATAGAAATTTTCCGGTTGTGTAGATTATCGCATCTTTGAAGTAATGAATTTTTGTATCACCAATGCCTCTCATAACACATTATAATTTAGAAATTGTAGAATAAATGTGACATAAATTATTAAATTATTAGTATTAAGAGAAAAATTATAATACAACTTCTTTACCTATCATTCTTTAAGAAATGAAAATGTTAACTATGTGTTGTTCAGATTGCCACCTCAAAAAAGTAACATATATCATTTTTAATTTACCAAAATCTATTAAAATATGATTCAACACATTAAAATTATATAAATAATATCAATATTCTTCCGTATTAATGATATTATTCCCAAAATAAACCAGTTTTATAATCATAATCATCTTTTAATTATTGTATGTTCATGTTTTGGTCAATCTTGTCACCTACTCGAATAATGGTATTAAATAATATCATGGATGTATGTGAAAAATTAATTATTGATAATATATTATATAAATAATAAAATAATGATTTAATTTTGATTTTTTAATGGTAATATTAACATTAAAATCATTAATTAAATACCACCATTTTCTTGTTAAAAATCACCAAAACATTCTTTTCGGCAATTCATCTATAAGAAATATAACCAAAACATCGATATAATGGAATTATAACATTAAAAATAATTATAAATAAAAATTTAAGGTAACTTTTATTTTCTATGAATGATGAATTTTTTTATACGAATGAATAACACCACCACTATTATTAAAGTTGTTCAAAAAAATCAAGATCACTCACACCCAATATTGAAAATACATAATAACTATCTAATATACATGTAGAGAATAATTATAAATAAATTTTATAAAAGGTTATATATAGGAATAAGGTTATGATATATATAAAAAAGATATTTATTTTTGTTATATATGATATTCAAGAACTTTAGTGGAAGTCAATAATTAATGTAAGGGTTTCTTTGTCTTATTCTCAAATCCATGAGACATGTTTTATTTAGTGTACATTTTTAGATGGTTTTTATGGCTACTATTTGAGATGTGATATCGTAAATTATCTTTTATTCATTTTATTTGTGGTTCAATTTCTTGTCTACTTTTTAAAGGGGAATTGATAAAAATGTTACTCAAGTAGTAAGAGTTTTTTTCCAATCATATTTTCAAATAAACATTGTTTCTAAAATACAATCCACATGGAGAATTTTTATTCTTTCAAAATACCCTCAAAATTTCTTTGGATATTCATGGGTTTTTTCCTATACCACATTATTTAATTCCCCCTAGAATCATATTTTGCATGATGTGTTTCTTATAAGTGAAACTCACATAGTCTCTTCATATCGATTATAAACTTCTATTTTTTTATGTCCATATTCATTCAATGCTTCTGAAAATATCCATATATATGCCTCAATAATTGAATAAAGTCATTTTATAGTACATTAACTTCTTCAAATATTTAAAAGGATTTTTTTTTATTTTATGAATGGTTCATTTTCATCAAACTGTTAAAAGAATATATTCTTAATGTTTTTCTTGTGAAAACTTCTTTCCACCACCTCTTTCATTTTATATAAATATTTATATATATGTTTTCTTAGTTTTTTAAAAAAAAATTATTTTTCTCCAATATTTATAAAATATCTATTTTAAAGTTTTTTTAAAATATAAAGGATACTTTTTATTTCAAAAGTTGTTTTTTTACTCCTAAAAAGTATTTTTAATCTTAGATAATGTCCTTTTACATATCTTATGTAAAGACCGTAAAATTCAAGGGAAATTTTTTCTTAATTTTCTTTGGATTTTTTTTACAAGAGCGCGGTTTCAGACGGCACCTGATTCCGAGGCCCGGAGTGCCCGGAATTAATTTCCGAAGTTTGGCTCGGGTACGTTCAGTGAACGAACGAGCGGGAATTCCTAACTTTTGATCCGGTGCTCGGAATTGAAATCCGAGGGCACCGATGAACTCGCAGTGCCGATATTCGCTTAAAGAGACCCTTTCGGGAGTTGCGTATGTTGCGGGTTGAAAGTTAGTTTTGGGGATTAAAAGATAAGTAAAATAAAATTGTGTGTGAATTTTATTTTATTCTAGGTGGTTAGACTCTCTCATGGGAAGTTGTTGGTGGGGCCCGCAACCACCCAACTTCCCATGTGTGGTTATGAGGGAGGTGGGGCCCACACGAACCCCCCACCTTTTCAAATTCCCTAACCCCTCTAAACCCCCTCTTTAATTTGTGACTCTCCCCTACATTAAAACTTGCCAACTTATCTTTCCATTTAATTTCTTGACAACTCAAGATTTTAATTAATGTAATAAATTCAACTTTTGAATTTTTGAAAGGTGGGCAAAGTGAAAATAAAATAAGGGTAGCTTATTTTATTTTGGGGGTTGCTGTGTTGTGTGGAGATTTGAGAGAGGAAGAGTTCTACACTTTGAAGAACTTCTTTTTCCTCCTTGAAGAACGCGAAGAACCTTCGAACATCGACGAAGAACGCCACGTACTCGGGAATCGTCTTTCGCGACGCCATACCCGCGACACCGACGACGTCTTCTTCCGCGTCATCTTTTCCCGCGACGAAATCGTCGTCAAAGAACTTCGAATCCTCGCTTCACGACATCGACGTCCTTCTTCCGTGACGCCGACCACCGCGACGCGTCTTCCGCGGGTCGTTGACGATCTTCGTTCTTGAAACCAGAAGTAGGGGATGATCTTTATTGATTATTTTTTTATTCCTTTCTTGAATCGTGGATTTTAGCATGACTTAACGTGTGACTTATTTTATTTAAGTTCCGTTTTTATTTCTTTAACGTGAGGGGGACCGGACCGCACGAACACGGCCGAATCCCCCTCCATCGTTCATGTTGTTCATGCTGGAGGAAACAAGTAACGTGGTGCCGTCGCACCACGCGGATGAACGTTCAGATATTTTCCGCAACGCCGTCGCGCTTCGCCGAGGAGAGATTTCAAGAACGCGACGCCGTCGCGCCGCGTTGGGAGGATTCTTGGCACGGAGAAAGGGGCGCGGTGCCGTCGCACCGCGCCGGACGACGAACACCGCGGCCGGTTCCGGGCCGCGGTGAGACGAGGAGACCGCGGCCGGTTCCGGGCCGCGGCGGAAGGAAAGACCGGCGGCCGTGCCGCCGGCGTCGGAAATCAAGGGCGGGACCGGAATTTCCCGGTCCCGTTAGTAAAAACCGGCCGGCCAGCGGGCCGGCCGGATATCATAAAAACCGGGGGTTTAAACCCCCGGCCGGCTCTTCAAACCCCCTCTTAAAGAGGGGGGCGGTTCATTTAAAGAGGGGGGGGGGGGCAACAGCCCCCCGGTTTTATCAAGCCGGCCCCCATTTGCGGGGGCCGTTTTTGTCAAAGGCACGGCCTTGAGCCGTGCCGCTTGAAGAAAAACGCGGGGCTATGCCCCGCGTGCCAATCACGTGCGGCGCCCAGCGCCGCCGCCGCGGCCCGCCGCCGCCGCCGCCGCGGCCCGCCGCCGCCGCCGCCGCGGCCCGCCGCCGCCGCCACGCGGTCCGCCAGCCGCCGCCGCCACGCGGCCCGCCGCCGCCGCCACGCGGCCAGCCGCCGCCGCCGCCACGCGGCCAGCCGCCGCCGCCGTCCGCCGCCGTCCGCCGCCGCCGTCCGCCGCCACCGGCCGCCGCGCCGTCCAGAGGGGGGGGGGTCGGGCCGGGTCGGCCCGAACCCGGACCCCCCGTTTCGGACCAGATTAGGTTTTTGGCTCATAACTTGAGCCTCGGACCTCCGAATGACGAACCGTCTGCGGCAACGCGATCCTTGGATCGAGACGATCATTTCGGTATATCGCACTCAAGGTTTCGGGTTACTTTGAGTTCGGCCGGGTTGGTTCATTCACGAAACCAACCGGGCCTTCGGAGCGAAAACGCTCATATCTTGAGCTACGGACGTCCGATTGACGTGCCGTCAGTCGCGTAGTGTTCCTCTTAGTGAGACGGATCTTTTGGCATACTCCGCCCGAGGTTTGGACGCAGGTGGAGTACGGTCGGGTTGGTTTTGCCTTAAAAACCAACCGGGCCCCGGAGACGAAAATGCCATTATCTCTCAGACCGGGCGTCCGATCGACGCGCCGTCTGTTGCGTTGAGTTCCTTTTGACGATACGGAACTTTTGGATACATCAACTTCGGTCTTCGTGACAGTTGATGTATCAGCCTCTCGGCTCGTGGAGCGGATCCTCCGTACGAGCTTGCTGTGTGCGGGAACCCTAGTGCTGGCTGCGACTGTTCTACTGCTACGACTGCTACTGTGACTGCGACGACGACAGTACAGAGATCCTGTGTGGATTCGACGACGACAGTACAGAGATCCTGTGTGGATTCGACGACGACGACTACAGCACTCAGCGATCCTACATGGATCAGTGCTACAGGTTCTGTGTGAGCCCGATCCTGTGTGGGTCCTTGCGCTCAGCGGTTCTGTGTGAGCCAGCGCCTACAGGTTCTGTGTGAGCCCGATCCTGTGTGGGTCTTGCGGGGGTTAGTTACCTATCGATCCTTCGTGGGTCCGACGACTTAGATGGATCAGTGATCATCTTTATCGTCCCTGAAGAAGTATACCTGTGTGAGCTGAATCCTGTTACTTTCCTTTGTGGAATACGTATACTTTCCTGCGTGGACTGAGTTATACTTGGGCTCGGAGGTTGGAGCGTATTTGAATTGATGACTTAGGTATATGTATGGGCATATACCTAAGCAGTGTTGGTTGTTACTTCGTGATTGTACTTTGCTTCGTGGTTTATCCTTTGTGGATTTTGAGAGACCTTCAGGGGTCTCGGGGACCCTACTGAGTAGCTTATACTCACCCCTGCACGGGCTTCGCCCGCACTACGTTGTGTTGGTTGCAGACGACGGACAGCGTTGACCTTAGCTGAGGTTTGCGGAGCGGGACGGTACCCGGAGGTGGACCACTGGGCGGGACGAGCACGGAGCGGACGGTGGGACCCGTGGAGCAGAGGAGCTATCTGTACCCACCCTTCAGGTGGGATTTTCCAGTGGACAGCACGGAGTAGCGGCCTTTACTTTTCAGTTGCTGTTTTTCCCTTTTCGAGTTGTACTTTACTTTCAGTTTGGGTTTGTATTCTGGCCCATTTACTTTTCCGCACTTCAGTTGTACTCTGCTTGCTTAGTGTTTACTTTCCGCTTGTTTACTCTGTGGTGTGTGTTTACTTTTCAAAGGCAATGCCTTCCCAATTTGCTGGGATCTACGCCTTGGTGCTAGTCGCCAGCCCCTGGCCTATGGAAGGCGGGCTTGGGGTAGTCACGGCACGGACCCCGAGGGCGGGTCGTGACAAATTGGTATCAGAGGAGTTCGGTTCTACCGCGAACTCTGATCTTTTCTATGTGAAGCAATAATGTTTAGCGTATTGAGTGTGGTTATCAGTCCAGGGAGTCCAGTGTTGGTGCGGCGGCCGACGTATCCATACACCAGGACCCTGACTTCTGATTTCCGACTTAATGCACGGAAACATTGATTGCGTGTGTGTTTCAAAGTTTTCTTTGTGATTACTTAATTCAGCTCACCAGGTATACTGTTCTGACTATGGCACTCTTGATCTCCTTTTCAGGATGGCCCCACGACGACAGCCAGCTAGGGTTCCGATGGTCGAGCGAGACGACAGCCCACCGAGCGACGAGGCCTCGGTGCAGGGCCCTTTTCCAGTAGTGGCACCGGCGGTAGCTTTACCCGCCGAGCCCCCGATGCTTCCAGCAGCAGCCGCTGACGATGCACGTCGCCTCAGCGCACTGCATGAGTTTCAGCGACAGCGACCGCCCAGGTTTCGCGGGGAGACGGATCCCCAGGCAGCAGAGGACTGGCTGGAGGCAGTGGTTCGAGTGTTTAGGCTAGTGAGGACACCAGCAGACCTCATGGTGATCCTCGCTGCGAGCCTACTACACGCAGCAGCAGGACGATGGTGGAGCCTGATGCTCCAGGTGCACGATGAGGCATCTCTACTCTGGACGGACTTCGAGAGCCTCTTCCGCTCTGAGTTCGTCCCGGCCACCCTTCGAGCGGTGCGTATCCAGGAGCTTCTACAGCTGCGGCAGGGCAGCATGACGGTCGCCCAGTACTCGGCGAGATTTACCGATCTCTCGCGCTACTCGACCGACATGGTACGGGACCCATTCTTCCGGGCCCGGACCTTCGAGCAGGGTTTGAGACACGAGATCAGGGCATCGCTGATCTCCCTCAGCATACCGACTCAGACAGGAGTACTGGAGCGGGCTCTTCTGATCGAGAGCTTCCTTGCTGAGTCTACACCAGCACAGCGACCCACCGCAGGGCGGCACGTGGCAGAGTCATCTGCAGCAGGCAGTCGACGGATGACTCAGGGGTCCAGACAGACCAGACCTTCAGGCAGACGATCTCAGGGCACTGGCTCAGCAGTGCGGGGCACACAGCGCGGAGCCAGTCTTCCGAGAGGCAGGCAGTGCTACTCGTGCGGCGGACAGGGCCACATGGCTCGTGACTGCCCGACCCGCCGTGCCGAGGAGCAGCAGTCAGTAGATGGACCACCGAGGCAGAGGCAGAGGGTCGACCGTGGCGGTCCGCAGGGAGGAGGCGGACGAGGCAGAGGAGCTGGACGAGCAGCTGGTGGTGGCCGACGCTTTGAGGCTTTACCACCACCACCACCAGGAGGTCCACCCCGACCACAGGGAGCTGGCGGGCAGCGACAGGCACAGCTCCAGGCAGCAGAGGCCTACGACCACGGCGCACCCGAGATGATTCGAGGTACTATCTGTGTCTATTCCACCCTTGCTGCAGTTCTTATAGACACAGGAGCGAGTCATTCTTTCATAGCCGCTGCCCTTGTTCGGAGCTCGGAGATTCCGACAGAGCCGTTGGCTCGATCCTTACGGCTAGAGACTCCTACGGGAGCAGACTCGACGATCACGCACTGGTGCCGGCAGTGTGAGCTTACTCTAGGAGGCGAGAGCTTCGGCTGGGATCTTCTTGTAGCAGCGTCGAGGCCTTACGACGTCATCTTGGGCATGGATTGGCTGTCCACGGTCCATGCACAGATTGACTGTTTTAGGCGCAAGGTGCGATGTGTACGCACCGACGGGAGCAGGTTCACCTTCACCGGCGAGAAGGGAGCCTTAGCAGCACAGGATGGACTTCCGCGGAGGAGAGGACAGCCCATCACTCATCAGTTGGCTAGCCTTATCCTTGGAGCAGTTGACGTGCGGAGTCCTGGTTTTCCTGCAGTGGTGGATCAGTATGCGGACGTTTTTCCCGACGATGTTCCAGGGCTACCTCCTCGCAGAGAGGTAGACTTTTATATTGACTTGTACCCCGGGACAGCCCCGATATCCACTCCAGCATATCGGATGGCCCCCGCCGAGCTTCGAGAGCTACGGGTACAGTTGGAGGACTTGCAGGGCAAGGGATTCATCCGACCCAGTGTTTCACCCTGGGCTTCCCCGATATTGTTCGCCAAGAAGGCGGACGGAAGCTTGCGACTTTGTGTTGACTATCGTCGCCTGAACCAGGTGACAGTGAGGAACAAGTATCCGCTACCGAGGATTGATGACCTCTTTGATCAGCTCAAGGGAGCACGGTTGTTCTCGAAGATAGACCTCAGGTCAGGCTATCATCAGCTCAGAGTCAGAGACGAGGATGTGCAGAAGACGGCCTTCAGATGTCGGTATGGCCACTATGAGTTCTTGGTTATGCCTTTCGGTGTAACCAATGCTTCAGCAGTGTTCATGGCTCTCATGAACAGGATCTTTCAGCCATACCTCGATCGGTTTGTCGTGGTCTTCATCGACGACATTCTGATTTACTCTACGACAGAGGAGGAGCACGCCTATCACTTGCGAGTTGTTCTTGACACACTCCGAGAGCACCAGCTTTATGGTAAGCTCTCGAAGTGCCAGTTCTGGATACGTGAGGTCCACTTTTTGGGACACGTTATCTCTGAGGCGGGAGTTGCAGTGGATCCCGCGAAGATTGAGGCTGTGTTAGCATGGGAGCCACCCAGGAGCGTGACTGAGGTTCGGAGTTTCTTGGGACTAGCTGGATACTATCGGAGATTTGTGCCGAACTTCTCCAGAGTTGCGGCATCACTCACAGCGTTGACGAAGAAGGGGAAACCCTTCGTGTGGTCAGACAGTTGTCAGCAGAGCTTCGAGGAGCTGAGGCAGAGATTGACTAGCGCACCTATCTTGAGGTTGCCTGAGGAGGGAGTAGGGTACGTAGTCTACTGCGATGCATCAGGGACCGGACTCGGATGTGTTCTGATGCAGGAGCGGGCCGTGATCGCCTATGGATCACGTCAGTTGAGGCCGCATGAGCAGAACTACGCTACCCATGACCTAGAGTTAGCAGCAGTGGTCTTCGCTCTGAAGACATGGCGACACTATCTGATGGGCGAGCGCTTTACGGTCTTTTCCGATCATCAGAGTCTCAGGTATATCTTCTCGCAGAAGGACCTGAACCTGAGACAGCGACGATGGCTCGAGTTCCTCCAGGACTATGACTTTGAGATAGTCTATACTCCTGGGAAGGGGAACGTAATAGCTGATGCCCTCAGCAGGAGGACGGGCATTCAACTACTTGAGGAGGCGACGGAGCAGCTAGCCTCTTTGCAGATATCCTTCGTGGATAGAGATGGAGCAGCCTTTCTACAGTCTCTCACAGTCACTCCTCCACTACTGCAGCGAGTCAGGGAGGCACAGCATGGGGACGCTGACTGTGAGACACGGCGTGCACAGATATCCTCGGGACAGACACCTGATGGTTTCTCCCTTGGAGCAGAGCACGACATCCTTTTCAGAGGACGTACCATGGTACCAGTCGCTTTGCGAGAGGAAGTGTTGAGGGAGTTTCACACTTCACCTTTAGCGGTACATCCTGGAGTGGCGAAGATGTACCAGGACCTCAGACGACAGCATTGGTGGCCGGGCATGAAGAAGGCTGTAGCAGAGTTCGTTTCTCGATGCCTTACCTGTCAGCAGGTGAAGGCAGAGCACCAGGTACCAGCAGGCTTGGTACAGCCCTTGGAGGTTCCGGAGTGGAAGTGGGACGGCATATCTATGGACTTCGTGACTGGACTTCCACACACTTCCAGAGGTCACGACTCCATCTGGGTGATTGTTGACCGACTCACCAAGTCGGCACACTTCTTACCCATCAGAGAGCAGGGCTCGGTGGAGAGCTTGGGACGTCTCTACGTTCAGGAGATTGTGCGGCTCCACGGCGTGCCATCATCTATCGTTTCCGATCGTGATGCCCGCTTTACTTCCCGGCTTTGGAAGGGGTTGCAGGAGGCGTTCGGGACGCAGCTACGTCTTAGCATAGCTTTTCACCCTCAGACGGATGGTCTGACGGAGAGGACCATTCAGACTCTCGAGGACATGCTCCGTGCATGTGTCCTTGACTTTGGTCGTAGCTGGGAGGACCACCTACCTTTGGTGGAATTCGCATACAACAACAGCTACCACTCCACCATCGGGATGGCACCGTACGAGGCGTTGTACGGCCGACCATGTAGATCTCCTTTGTGCTGGACAGACCCAGGGGAGTCAGCACTAGTGGGACCGGAGATGGTCCAGGCCACGACAGAGAAGGTCCAGGTCATCCAGGAGCGGATGAGGACAGCTCAGAGCCGGCAGAAGTCATATGCTGACAGGAGGCGGAGACCACTAGAGTTCGAGGATGGCGACCACGTCTTCTTGCGGGTCTCACCTCGACGTGGTATTCGGAGATTTGGCCGAGGCGGCAAGTTATCTCCGCGCTTCATCGGACCTTTTCAGATTCTCAGCAGGATTGGCGAGGTGGCTTATCGCCTGGCTCTACCACCTCAGTTGCACCGGGTGCACGACGTCTTTCACGTATCCCAGCTGAGAAGATACGTGCACGACCCGACGCACATCATTGACCATGGGGAGCTTGACGTTGACGATGGGGCGACTTTTACGGAGGTCCCGGTGGAGATAGAGGATCGACAGGAGCGGGTCCTACGTGGGCGATCGATTCCTCTTGTGCGCATCAGATGGCAGCACGGGAATCTCCAGGAGAGCACTTGGGAGCGGGAGGCTCAGATGCGTGCTCAGTACCCTCATTTGTTCCCCTAGTTTTTGTTGTATCTTTACGGGGACGTAAAGCCCTGAGGTGGGAGTAATGTAAAGACCGTAAAATTCAAGGGAAATTTTTTCTTAATTTTCTTTGGATTTTTTTTACAAGAGCGCGGTTTCAGACGGCACCTGATTCCGAGGCCCGGAGTGCCCGGAATTAATTTCCGAAGTTTGGCTCGGGTACGTTCAGTGAACGAACGAGCGGGAATTCCTAACTTTTGATCCGGTGCTCGGAATTGAAATCCGAGGGCACCGATGAACTCGCAGTGCCGATATTCGCTTAAAGAGACCCTTTCGGGAGTTGCGTATGTTGCGGGTTGAAAGTTAGTTTTGGGGATTAAAAGATAAGTAAAATAAAATTGTGTGTGAATTTTATTTTATTCTAGGTGGTTAGACTCTCTCATGGGAAGTTGTTGGTGGGGCCCGCAACCACCCAACTTCCCATGTGTGGTTATGAGGGAGGTGGGGCCCACACGAACCCCCCACCTTTTCAAATTCCCTAACCCCTCTAAACCCCCTCTTTAATTTGTGACTCTCCCCTACATTAAAACTTGCCAACTTATCTTTCCATTTAATTTCTTGACAACTCAAGATTTTAATTAATGTAATAAATTCAACTTTTGAATTTTTGAAAGGTGGGCAAAGTGAAAATAAAATAAGGGTAGCTTATTTTATTTTGGGGGTTGCTGTGTTGTGTGGAGATTTGAGAGAGGAAGAGTTCTACACTTTGAAGAACTTCTTTTTCCTCCTTGAAGAACGCGAAGAACCTTCGAACATCGACGAAGAACGCCACGTACTCGGGAATCGTCTTTCGCGACGCCATACCCGCGACACCGACGACGTCTTCTTCCGCGTCATCTTTTCCCGCGACGAAATCGTCGTCAAAGAACTTCGAATCCTCGCTTCACGACATCGACGTCCTTCTTCCGTGACGCCGACCACCGCGACGCGTCTTCCGCGGGTCGTTGACGATCTTCGTTCTTGAAACCAGAAGTAGGGGATGATCTTTATTGATTATTTTTTTATTCCTTTCTTGAATCGTGGATTTTAGCATGACTTAACGTGTGACTTATTTTATTTAAGTTCCGTTTTTATTTCTTTAACGTGAGGGGGACCGGACCGCACGAACACGGCCGAATCCCCCTCCATCGTTCATGTTGTTCATGCTGGAGGAAACAAGTAACGTGGTGCCGTCGCACCACGCGGATGAACGTTCAGATATTTTCCGCAACGCCGTCGCGCTTCGCCGAGGAGAGATTTCAAGAACGCGACGCCGTCGCGCCGCGTTGGGAGGATTCTTGGCACGGAGAAAGGGGCGCGGTGCCGTCGCACCGCGCCGGACGACGAACACCGCGGCCGGTTCCGGGCCGCGGTGAGACGAGGAGACCGCGGCCGGTTCCGGGCCGCGGCGGAAGGAAAGACCGGCGGCCGTGCCGCCGGCGTCGGAAATCAAGGGCGGGACCGGAATTTCCCGGTCCCGTTAGTAAAAACCGGCCGGCCAGCGGGCCGGCCGGATATCATAAAAACCGGGGGTTTAAACCCCCGGCCGGCTCTTCAAACCCCCTCTTAAAGAGGGGGGCGGTTCATTTAAAGAGGGGGGGGCAACAGCCCCCCGGTTTTATCAAGCCGGCCCCCATTTGCGGGGGCCGTTTTTGTCAAAGGCACGGCCTTGAGCCGTGCCGCTTGAAGAAAAACGCGGGGCTATGCCCCGCGTGCCAATCACGTGCGGCGCCCAGCGCCGCCGCCGCGGCCCGCCGCCGCCGCCGCCGCGGCCCGCCGCCGCCGCCACGCGGTCCGCCAGCCGCCGCCGCCACGCGGCCCGCCGCCGCCGCCACGCGGCCAGCCGCCGCCGCCGCCACGCGGCCAGCCGCCGCCGCCGTCCGCCGCCGCCGTCCGCCGCCACCGGCCGCCGCGCCGTCCAGAGGGGGGGGGTCGGGCCGGGTCGGCCCGAACCCGGACCCCCCGTTTCGGACCAGATTAGGTTTTTGGCTCATAACTTGAGCCTCGGACCTCCGAATGACGAACCGTCTGCGGCAACGCGATCCTTGGATCGAGACGATCATTTCGGTATATCGCACTCAAGGTTTCGGGTTACTTTGAGTTCGGCCGGGTTGGTTCATTCACGAAACCAACCGGGCCTTCGGAGCGAAAACGCTCATATCTTGAGCTACGGACGTCCGATTGACGTGCCGTCAGTCGCGTAGTGTTCCTCTTAGTGAGACGGATCTTTTGGCATACTCCGCCCGAGGTTTGGACGCAGGTGGAGTACGGTCGGGTTGGTTTTGCCTTAAAAACCAACCGGGCCCCGGAGACGAAAATGCCATTATCTCTCAGACCGGGCGTCCGATCGACGCGCCGTCTGTTGCGTTGAGTTCCTTTTGACGATACGGAACTTTTGGATACATCAACTTCGGTCTTCGTGACAGTTGATGTATCAGCCTCTCGGCTCGTGGAGCGGATCCTCCGTACGAGCTTGCTGTGTGCGGGAACCCTAGTGCTGGCTGCGACTGTTCTACTGCTACGACTGCTACTGTGACTGCGACGACGACAGTACAGAGATCCTGTGTGGATTCGACGACGACAGTACAGAGATCCTGTGTGGATTCGACGACGACGACTACAGCACTCAGCGATCCTACATGGATCAGTGCTACAGGTTCTGTGTGAGCCCGATCCTGTGTGGGTCCTTGCGCTCAGCGGTTCTGTGTGAGCCAGCGCCTACAGGTTCTGTGTGAGCCCGATCCTGTGTGGGTCTTGCGGGGGTTAGTTACCTATCGATCCTTCGTGGGTCCGACGACTTAGATGGATCAGTGATCATCTTTATCGTCCCTGAAGAAGTATACCTGTGTGAGCTGAATCCTGTTACTTTCCTTTGTGGAATACGTATACTTTCCTGCGTGGACTGAGTTATACTTGGGCTCGGAGGTTGGAGCGTATTTGAATTGATGACTTAGGTATATGTATGGGCATATACCTAAGCAGTGTTGGTTGTTACTTCGTGATTGTACTTTGCTTCGTGGTTTATCCTTTGTGGATTTTGAGAGACCTTCAGGGGTCTCGGGGACCCTACTGAGTAGCTTATACTCACCCCTGCACGGGCTTCGCCCGCACTACGTTGTGTTGGTTGCAGACGACGGACAGCGTTGACCTTAGCTGAGGTTTGCGGAGCGGGACGGTACCCGGAGGTGGACCACTGGGCGGGACGAGCACGGAGCGGACGGTGGGACCCGTGGAGCAGAGGAGCTATCTGTACCCACCCTTCAGGTGGGATTTTCCAGTGGACAGCACGGAGTAGCGGCCTTTACTTTTCAGTTGCTGTTTTTCCCTTTTCGAGTTGTACTTTACTTTCAGTTTGGGTTTGTATTCTGGCCCATTTACTTTTCCGCACTTCAGTTGTACTCTGCTTGCTTAGTGTTTACTTTCCGCTTGTTTACTCTGTGGTGTGTGTTTACTTTTCAAAGGCAATGCCTTCCCAATTTGCTGGGATCTACGCCTTGGTGCTAGTCGCCAGCCCCTGGCCTATGGAAGGCGGGCTTGGGGTAGTCACGGCACGGACCCCGAGGGCGGGTCGTGACATCTTATGCTTAAGATAAGATATTATACAAATATTACAGTCAACCTTATTTATAGGGATGGATTATGTAATGTTCTTTTTTACTAAAGATATGATCTATTATGGCCTTTTTCATTACTAATCATCCATTGTGAATAAGAATAAGTTTTTTCTAATGCATTTTATTTGTGAATACCTTATTATCCATTTATTTTATTGAAGGCAGTTCAACTATATTCCATACATTGATTTATTGGGAAAATTATTGATTTAATCATATGATCATAAACTATAAATTTCAAATATTGTATTATTTATTATCTTTATTTAAGGATATTAACTTATAAAATTGCTAAATATCATTGTATACCCAATGATTTTCCATAGGATTATCATGTAATCATTATTAATGGAATTATGAATGAGTTACTTATATTAATACATTTGAAAAAGATAAAAAACCCATTTTATATCCATGAGTTCTTTATGATGTGAGTCATGGATCCTATTTTTCTTACCATGGGTTCCTTATAATATGATGAATAATTGATATCAATTGTTACACATATGTATGGATAAATAATGGGTGGGATCCAATATCATACTCCAATTCATTGGTTAAGGATTTATATCTCATGGGAAATTATTTGTGAATACATTTTAGTATCTCATAGTCATGGACATTGGTGGTGTGGCTCATAAATGTAATGTTCATTATACTAGTTTGTGTTCGATATTTGAAAGATGTTCTATATTCTTATCTTATTCTCTCAAGATTTAAGATTTATGATAAATGTTTTTATGCCATGTTATATATTTTGTACTTCCTTTTTGATATTTTATAAATTTATATTCTTATCTCACATCCTTTAATTCTCTATTGATCTAAGATTTATTGGATATTATTTTCTTATACATCTTAATTTTACCCATATTCTCATCTTTTGATCACTTTTGATGTTTGATTGTTATCTATTATGTTTACCCTTATTTATTATCTAATTTTACCCATTTATTATGTTTCTATTCACTATGTAATGAAGAATAGTATAACTTATGATATGTATAGAAGGAGTCTGGTGTGCCTCAATTATGGGGAAATTTTCCCAGGTATTGTAAAATAAATTCCTTATATAGTTAGTACTCAAAACCACTAAAATTTCTATTATTGAAATTATGAGAATATTTTGTGATATTTTATGTTTATGTTAGGGAAGTTATGGAAAATAAGAATATATTTATCATGAGTTATTATAGTTGGTATGAGGGTCGGGTTTAGAAAAATTATGTGGTTGGGATATTTTTTTAGGATAATTTAAGGGTTGATAAGTTATGGTTGATCATAATTACCAAGGTACAGATAAGACTTTTGGTTAGTTTAGGAAATATTGAATATTTTATACTATTTATTGAATAATATAAGAGAAATTTAGTAAGTCTATGAGAAAATTCTATGTATAATATAACATCATATTTTTTTTGGAAAAGTAGAGATTGTGTGGTTATCCTAGAAATTATATTTCTTTCTGGATACAGAAAAGTGTATGTGGATTTAGTATAGATGCACATAGGGGTAATCATCTTGATAAATGATGGTTAATTAAAAACTCAATCTTCAATCTATTGTATAATTATAGGGGATAAGACTTCACTCTTTTCTGGACACTCCCAGTGGATATGATCTAGTTTATCACATTCAATTTAAAATACATTATGAAGAATTTATAATATTATGGAATTAGTTTGTTGAATATAAGAGAACAAAAAATAAATAAACATATATTTAAGTGAGAATGAGTTAGGTTTCACTGAAATCTAATGTAATAATTTTGAAGATTGAGAAATTTTGATGTTAACTTTTTTATATAACAATAATTATCTTATGGTGTTAATTATTAATACCTCATGTTAAGTAATGATTTAATATCTAACTAATCACATTAATGATGGGTACCATTGAAAATGGAAAAAATGTTCCCATGAGAAATTTAATGGAATAAGATTAAGAGTGATAAATATTTTTATTATGACAAACTAGGTATAAATAATTATTATTTAAAATGTGGACTCACCTATGTTTTATGCACACCAAATAATATAATGATGGCGTCCCATGTATGTTATGATAAAAAACTATAATGAAGGAATGAATTTTTAATTTTACACATGTCAATAATATGAAAATAAGAACCAAAGAGAATGGCTCAAAGGAACTGGGATATGTTTATGTGGGGAAAATGAAAGATATAAATACTAATTATTGAGTAAAAGTGAATATATTAGTGGAAACATTGAAAGTAAATATATTTATTTTACATTAACAACTAATTGTTTAATGTGTTAAATTTGTGAAACTTAGAAATTATCTATGTCAATTCCATAATCTAAGGGCTAAAGAGGATGATAAGCATAATCAATTTAAAATATCTTTGGGAAAAGGGAAAACCTATTCAACCAGAACTATAGAAGTGAGTTCTAAAAATGATTTGGAGTGAGGAACATCAATCATCCACTCAAAAACTATAAGTGTTGTATTTATATCTTTTTTAAACAACTCCATTGTTCATTTCATGTTTCCTAAGAACATCACATCGTCACCTAAATGACTATATGTTAAATTTTTAATAAAACTTTTAGAGATATAATTATTGTATACCAATTATATAACTCTAACAAAATATATGTTTATATGAATTTAATTCTAATAAACTCCATTTACCCATCCTTTTGTCAAATTTTATATCATTTTAGGCAGGGATTTTCTATATTGGGATTGAATATATGATAACTTCCAAGATAGGAAAATAACATCTAAAAAAACCATGACCACTTATTAATTCCAGTATGACTATAATATACCTTTGAAAATTTACTTCCACTATATTGGGGTATTTTTCACAAATGGTGAAATAAAAAACCCAACATTAGTTATATTATTACCATGAGAGAAGAGATTATTAATCTAGTAATAACAAGGATAGTATAGTTCAAACCAAATTAGAATTAAATATTGATGTGATTCAACTTTATATTTAAATATGCAGTTATAAATATATTATGGGCACCCTTAACTATTTCATTAGTATGTAATAATTAAAAATATGTGGATACAATTTATTTTAGGGGGAATAAAGTTCCCCATGAATTTACTCTATAATTTTTCCTTTATAAATATAGGTAACCACTTAATAAAATTTAAGTAGAAATAAATAACATTTTAAATACTATTTCATTGATAAAATTTAATTAGTGTATCCAAATAACTAATAAGATCGTGTTACAGTTAAAAATGTATTTTTTTCCTAAAATTATCCTTTCATGTGCATTATTTTAAGAAACTAAATATATTATAGATAAGTTAAATTTTTTATATTAATAAAATATATAATATAATAATACAAATTTGATAATAAATTTATGAGAAATAAAAATAAGAATGGTTAATAATTTAAAATGTTATTTTCCAATAAAAATATTTTCTCATTATATTTTATGATTTTATTTAAAATTTAAAATAAAACATTATATAATTTTAATTTCAAAAAATAAACTTCATTTTTTATTTATAATTTTATTATTATTTTAAGAATAATTTTTTACCTTTTTCTAAAATAATTGAGTTTTAAGTGAATAATAAAAAATATATTTTTCACTAAAACAATAAATTTTATGAATTTTTAAGGAAGACATAGATGTTTGTAAAACCTTTAATTGATAAAATATACATTTAAGAAGTTAATATATATTTTTTAAAAATAAAACTTTGGATTTTTAAATCCAATGATTAACATTTTTAAGACATAAATATTATTTCATAATAAAAACTATCTTTGGTGTTTTCTTTTAATTAAATATTATTTGGGGTAAAATTTGGGTTTGGATTACTATGAAAGACAAATAAATTTTCTTTAATTTATATTAAAGCAATTTATGTCATGAAAATCAATTAAATTGATAAATTTATCCTATACATAAATTTTAAACATAAAAATGTACTGTTTCTCAAAATGGGTTTTTATGCATTACGTGTGATAATGTTGAAATTGATTTTTCTTACAAATATAAATTTTATCTGATAAAATGGATTTCATATTTTTAATCATTAGGTTAAAAATATTAAATAAATGAAATATTATTTTTATATATTAAAAGTACATTACACACATAATTATTAGTTACAATAGTAAAACCAAAAATGGTAAAAGTTAAAATTCTAAGAGTAAAGAACATAAATAAAAGTTTAAAACATATTTTTACATGAATTTTTGTGGTATTATATATTTTATCTCATAAAGAACTCCATTATTGTCTATTTTGGAGTCTTATTGACATGTAAAACATGTGCTCCCTTTATATTATGTTGTAATAATTAAAAAAATTCCATTCTCACAACTTAAAAAAGGGGCCTCTCACCACCCACTCAAGGCCACCATTAATTTTATTCTTCCTCTTGAAAATATATATGTTTTCCTCCCTAAATAATTTTATTTCATTTTATTGAGCCACTAGTCACAAGATATTATCCTAATACCTCCATTTAAAAGGAGTCTCCCAAGATAAATTCCAAGTTTTAAATGTGAGTACTTTATTTTCCATACTTCTTTTATTTTCTTTATTACATTTAAAATTATAATTTTATAACTAATATATAAATAAATAATTATTTTATATATACTAATTGTTATTATTCTATGGGATCGACTATTAACCACATTCCCCATTTTTTACTAATAAAAATGAAACCATAATTTTTTTTGTTGTGAGGACTACCGGCTCCACTAAGCGATGAATTCCATTTTTTTACCAATAACCATATCCACTAGTTATAAGGATGAAATTAATGAATAAATGTAAAATATATAATATAATTATTATTATGAAATGATAAGTTATAATCCAACTTATTTCCTTCTCAATATATGGGAAATGAAAATATTTATTAAGCATTGTGCGGACTACTGCCTCAACAGATAATATAATATATAAAGAAGAAAATAAATATATTTATTGTTTTTTAATGTTAATAATTAACAACAAAATCAGTAATTAATATATGATATTTAATTTTTTATCATTAAAACATGTATATCACCAATTTCACCTATAACAACCATAACCATAACTTTTTTATAATTACACTATACAATTATAAATCATTATAAATAATCATTTATAATGTAATTTATGATCTAGAAATGATGAAACACTGGATAATAATGGATAATAACACTGTTATAATGAAACTAGCTCAAAAAAATCAATATTACTCACACCCAATATTGAATATAGATAATAAAAAATTAATATACACGTAGAAAATAATTATAAATTTGGTTTATAAAAGATTATTTATATTAATAAGTTTTTGAAATAGATTATAAAGATTGTTATTTTTTATATAGGATATTAAACCACTTTAGTGAAATTTAGGAATTAAGGTAAGGGTTTCTTTGTCTCATTTCTAAATCAATGATGCAAGTTTTAATTTTTTCATCATTAAATTTTATATTGTGTACACACTAAAATATATGATATATTATATCATGAATTATATTTTAATAATAGTCTTTTAAGTAAAATTTCAAGCCATATCTTTATAGGGGTTTGGATTAAAATGTTACTCAAACATCAACGATTTTATTTTAAATCATATTTTCAAATCATGATTACTTATCAAAGATAATCCATATAAGGAATTTTTATTATTTATAAAATTCCTAATAATTTTCTTTGGATATTCATGTGGTTTTATATTTCCCTTGATAATTTCATTTCCCATTGACTCATATTTAACCAAAAGTATTTCTTATAAGTTAAAATGACTTTGAATCTTCATCTCAATTGAAAGCCTACCTTTTTCCCATGTCTATATTCATTGGATTGTTTTTATAATTTTTTTATCTAAGCCAAAATAATTGATTAAGATCATTTTATACTGCTTTTACTTATTAAAACGTTTCAAAATAATTTTTAATGTTTTTCATATGGGTTATTTTCATCAATTTGTGAAAAGAATATCTTTTTCACATTTTTTTGAACACATATTTCACCACATTTTTCATTCTATAGAAATATTTTCCTCTACATTTCAGTGATTTTTAAAACAAATTACATTTCTTAAATATTTATGATATAATTATTTCAATGTTATTTTAAATGATCCAGGACATTTCTTATTTCTAATGTAATTTTTTTTAAAACTCAAAAAAATAATATTCCATTTAATTTATTGTCATTTGTCAAATATTAATCTCAATCAAGGTTATTATTCAACTATTAAAATATTCTATCATTATCTATATGGGTTATATAGAGTTATTTTAGAGAAAATATTTGATCCATCACTACCTTTTTATTTCCTAACAATCCATCATGAATAGTCATAAATTTTCATCCAATTGTTTTTCATTGTGATTACATTTTTTTCAATTTATTTGATGGAAGGGTGTTAACCAAAATGGAATTAGTTGATTGGTGAAGGAAATTAATAACTTAACCATATACACTTTATCTATATGGTATAAATACTATATGATTTATTATATTGATTTAAGGGTATTTACCTAGAACCTTAATTAATGTCCTCGGATAACCATTTATTTTTCATTAGTTTGTCATGTTATGATTATTGGTGGAAATAGGAATGATTTCATGTTAGGAATACATTATAAAATGACATGAAACCAATTTTATTTCAATGGGGTTTTTGTTACATTAGTAATTAATCCCATTTTCTTCCAATTATTCCTTTATGATATAATGTACAATTTATTCCAAGTGGCTCACGTAAGTATGGATAGATGATGGGTGGGGTATTATATATTCCTTGAATGCAATGGTTAAAGATTTATATTACTTTAGAAACGTATTTGTGAGTTTGTTTTAGTGATTCAAGAACATTGGAAATGAAGGTGTGCCTTATGAAATTAATGTTCACTATACTGTTGTTTGTTCTATATTTGAAATATATTCATTATTCTTATTTTATACTATCATAATTCAATATTAATGTCAAATATTTATAAGACATGTTATCACTATTTTTATTCCATGTTGGTGTTTTATGGATTTATTTTCATTTGTAACTTATTTTTATTCTCTCTTGATAAATGATGTGTTGGATATGATTTTCCTATGCATCATGATTTTACCTATAAGCACATATTATAATCATTTCTGATTTTTTATTATTATCTCTTATATTTACCCATATTGATCATCTTAGATCACCCCTTTATTATATTTCCAATCCCTTGGTTATGATGAAGAGTATAACTTAGGAGAATTATATGATTCTAGTATGGATCAATTATGGAAGAATTTTTACATGTTTTGTAATATTAATTACTTATATAGCTATTATTAAATTATTCAAAACCTTTCAATCTTTTGATTTTCATATTATTAAGGGAGATGTAATGTTTAAATTATGAAAATCAATTTAAATAAAGACCTATTTATATTGGGTTTATAGACACCATTATATGTATGTGTGTTCATGAGGAAATGAAATTAATAAATAATTATACCCATCTAGTATTGGTTTCTTAACCAGGCCTCCATGACACCCAATGAGGTACACACACTTTTTAGGTCACCAGGTGATAACCAATCCACCCCAATACCTACCAACATTTACTTCAAAATCATTCCTTAATAAACACATAGCCTCATTCCACTATAATGATACCCATACCATACCTGGAGACTCGATATTGGGTGGTGTCCAAAACCTCTACCAAATACCCACAAACATTGGGTGTGATCATACGTTCATAAGCCTCAACCCATCCCTTCTCACTCAAGGGTGGTCTATCGATCTCATCCCACATCGTACCATGACCCATCCCCCCAGACAGTCATCAGCCCAAACCTATTCGTGGACTTTTAAAATTTATTTACACCAACCCAAGCCAGATATGGAAAGTTCCTTGACAAAAAACAAGATGTTTCAGGGCATGATCGTCACATTGAACCATCCCCATTCACTCTAAGGTGGTCAGAAGCACACCAACTGTGACCCCCAATATTTAATTATAGTATGTGAACATTTTATTTTCAATAAACTATATTACATTGAAAATTTTCATATTTATTGTGAAAAAATTATAATCTGATTATAAGGATATCTATATTAACTTATTATCTCAAAATAGTCATAGAATAAATTTTTGGTATTTTACCATATAAATAATCTTCAATAAATAAATAATAATATATTTTTTAACTAATCCTAATTTTATTTATAATAATGTGTTATAATATTTATAATCAACTCTGCATTGATTATAAATTTCCTATAAATAAAGAAAAGATTATTTAGTGGTAAAAGATAATATTTTTCATAAAACTGAATTTAAGTACATATTGTATTTCCATTTTAATTAATTAAAATAATATCTAATAATGAATGATTTAAATGAAATTTATATATTATATATAAAAATATACTAATTTAAATCCATATAATTATAATTACAATTTATAGTATTAATGTAAGATTATCTTATGCTTGAAAAATTCAATTTAATCAAAAAATGTTTTTCATAATGTTTTTGCAGGTTTATTTTAAAATTAATTTCTAACACTTATAGGAATGGAATTTAATAAAATATCTTCCATATTAGGAATCAACATATCCAAAAAATTTAATGAGGTCACTTTCATTTTTTGTTATTGTTAATAGTAAAATGGTAAAAAATGATTACCATGGTTAAGGGTAAAATTGGTTAAAAGGTTTAAAATAAAGAGATGGGGATTAACAATAACATAAAACACATTATTAAAACATGTTTGTTGAATTTATTCCAATTATATTCTTAACACCATCTAATATGAGTCATTCTGGACCCATTTGGCATCAGTAATACATTAAGATATTTTAATCTTTTAAAACATTTCAAGTGTGTCCTCCCTAACTTATAAAAAAGAACCTTCTCCCATCACTTATTCCCAACTATTGAGAAATTTATCTAAAAAATACCTACCAAAATATCTCCTAAACACCATTATGAACATTATAGAGTCTCTAGTATTTGAAAAAGACATACCATTGGGTCATTAAGCAGAGATATAATAGAGATATTTCAAGGAAGAGCTAATCATCATTTCTGAACACTTTAATTTTTCTTCTTATTTTACCAATATTAATTATTTAAAACCCATTATAATATAATAAAAATTTTATAACCCATAATCTGTGATGGTATTATGTTAATATTATAATATTTACCCATCTTCTTCTCTGTCAAATAAGAATCAAAAATATCACCCATGTGTTTGGCGGACTACCACTTCGCAAACCGATGTAATTTTTCTATTATTGCGTCATGTGGACAATTATAGTGATATAAATAATGAATATATGTACTATTTATGAAATAATAATGATTCTGTAAATTTAATATATCATCTACTTCCTTACACTTCCACCCGTTAAAAATGATAATATCACATGGGTGTACATGTGGACTACCACCTCTATAAAGCGATGTGATTCATTTATCACATACAATTTTTATGAATGATTATAAATATTTATATAGTAAATGTTTTATATATATATATCATGATTAAAATTCTTGACATGATATAACTATGATGAATACACAAGGACTATAACTATCGAATCAAAACATTCCTGAAAAAAGAAGCAGGTAACACCTGAAGGAGTGATGGTAATGAAATAATAATAATAAACAAGTGGTAATGTTTCATAAGTTAATCATATATGATATTATAGATATCTGTACTGTTTTTTATGTGAGAATAATAAATATAAATTTATTATATGTGATGTTAAATCACATTCAACTAAGTAGAAGTGTGAGGAAGAGATTTAAACTAAATTTTCACTCTATTGAGACATATTTGGTATTTTTCACGTATGTTATTTTATTTAGTGTATATGCGGCCCCTTTGATGTATATAAAATGAAGCAATATTTACTAATGGTAGTTAAATTTTCAATTAATGTTTAATATTTCAAGGTTTACTGTTTAAAATTTACCAAAGTGGTGTGAATTTATTTTATAATTCCATTTTTGGGAATTTCATATATTTTCATTGAATGAATATTAATATATATCATTCATAAAAACCATATATTTTCTTATCCTATTAATATTTAATTAGTTTACATTTTTTTCTTCTAACGTTTCCCTTATTTGGAACTTGAATCAAGAAAATAAATGTTTAAAAGAAAAGAAGAACGTATTTTTCTTTTTGATTGAGAATATTTTTCTTTCATATATATAGTTTTTTAGAATTTTTTCATGAAATTCCTTTTTTTAATCATATGATTTACCAAGTACATTTTATGTTATCCTTTACTTCTTAATATTTTTTAATGTAATCCTTCTAATGTTTTCCAAAAAGGGATATTTTTTAATTTCATTACAAATGGGTCTAAAATAATGTTTCTTTTCAACATATATGGTGTCAACATATTCCATCACCACCCTAACCATTTTAAACTATTTAGATACTTATGAAACTTTACCATGGGTTTACAATGAAAATTATTTTTTGAAAATTAATTTTTAATGTTTTACTTCAATTTTATTCTATTCAATAATATAATTTCTATTATTACAAAATGTATAATTTTGATTAATTGATAGTAATATTTTATTTTTTATTAATTTTTTAGTAATTAAATATATTAAAAAATTTAATTTATTATCATTATATTTCATCAGACATTACATTTCCCTTCTATATCCATAATATTTATATCATGGGAATGCTTATTTCCTAAATCATATAGCATTTATATATAGGTTTTTTTACTATAAAAGTTATTTTATTTTCTAGAGAAATAATGGTATTCCATATTATTTAATCAATAAAGATATTTGTTGATAAGAAATATTTTTTATGAGTTAAATTAGTCATTCAATATATGAGGAATGCACTGGACATGTGGTTACATCTGAGGGATGATTATAGATATTCCCTCGATTCATTGAAAAATATTATGAGACAAACCATTTGGATAGAATTATTAAATGTTTTTGGTGTATACCTTCCATATTTGAAAATATCATACCATAAGGACTCGAACAAGACATTTGATATTATGTATTTCCTTCATTGAGAATTCAATTATTATTATCCATGAGATTATTACATTGATATTATCCATGGATGAATTCTTTGATAAAGTTATTGACTAAAAGGATTATGACTTTAGGTATTTACCTATCCATATTTATGATGACTTATTTATACATGATAACATCCATTTTTCTCAACCCTTACTGAAAGTTTAAGATCAACACTATTTTTTTCTTTTCCCTGGGATATGAAGTAGTAATCTATGAATGATTTTCACGAATATAGAATATTTACTTTTAATATGTTTTATATTTTATTTTCAATGTAATATGAGAATCATATATGTATATGGTTCTTCAAGACTACTGAACTAATCGATCATTTTTTATGTGATCCATTTCAAATTATGCCAGAAAAATAAATTAGACAATGACTATGGGATATTAGAGTTGACGTCATTACCCTAACCCATCCCCATACAATCTAGAGAGGGTCATCACGCACACTTATCTGAACCCACAACATAAGGGAGTTATATGCACAAAAAATCATCCTCATATAATATTAGGAGGTCCAAAAAGAACATGAAAGGCAAAAAAGTCTATATACCATCCCATATCTTACTAGATGATCCCATGTAACTATTTAGTCAAGACCAAGACCATCATCACAATATATCTCAACACAATTTTTTAGGAGCCCATTTGGTCATCTAGATACATTGTAGTCTCATATATTTCCATGTTTTTATCTTTTAACAGATACATCATAGCTTAAAGGCTCCTTTGGCTGATACCTCAAGGTCTAGTCCAACCTCACCAAGATCCATATCACTCCTAGTCCCTCTACCCTAGGATCTTCTAAATCCATAAAATCTACCTGACATTAGACACCATATAGTCATCCAAAACCCAACTAAAATCTCTTTGGTGTCTCGATGCCATGTCTTGGAAAAATTCACTCTCTCTAAGAACACGTCAATAATTTCCTTAATCCTTAGGAGTGAATTTCTCATCTCTCATGAGATGTATAACCATCTCAACCATCATCAATTATCCCTAATCCCCTCAATCCATCCCATTGGCCTTAGGAACCCAGCCTATTTCATTCCTAAAACAAAACCCAAATACTAATACCCATCCTTGGAATTTCTTCAACTCACTCATTAGGCTCCCCCCCTTAGTGACGTAGTCACTGGGAAGTTCCTTCATTCTTGAGTGCTTCTGGGTACTTATTCCATTCTTGGGGGATTAAATACATTCATCATTTATCCCAAAGTTATCCCACTATAAATACCCTTATCTAAACCCATGGAATATTTATACACACATGTATATAAAATAATTAACATATATAAGGTTTTTCATTAATGGGTCCCCCTACCTCAACTATGGAGCGACCATCCCAGCCAAACTCTAGCAAACCTTTTTTGAGCCCACCTACACCTCATCCAAGCCAGTGTCAACTCAGAAGCTCATGTGTCCCAAAATAAAACATAAATAATTAATTATAAAAATTTATAATTAATTATTTATATAAAATAAAAATATTAAGAAACATTAGAAAACTCATCGGGCACCACATTCAAACAAAAATATTGAACAAATTCCTATTGAAGGTACACAACGTTCCATAATCATTATCCTAAGAAAATTGCTTATCACATGAAACCTGGTGAACTAATAAATAATTTAATTTAACTAAAAACACTAAATAAAAATGGATGCATCTTACCTCTAATTAAATGATGAAGGATGATGTTGTAATGACCCCAACTCCAGTAAACCAGAGAGGGTGTCAACATTATTACATTGACACTAAATACAAGGTATCACTTCCTAATGGACCAAATAGTTTAATAGACATGGTAAAAAAGATAGATACTTGAAATTCACTTCAAATTGTAAAAATAAAATAATGAAAAGTGTTTTATTTTATAATTTTATTACTCACTTTAGAATATCCCTTTATATCAGTCACAAAAAAACTTATTGGTATCCTACAAAAAATAAAACATAAGAAAGGGGTGATATAATAATCTCAATAAGTGTATGAGTATAGCAGAAGTTGAAATGAATAAATAAGAATAATACATATATAAAGGTAAATAACTAAAACAAAATTCATTAAATTAATAAACTAAGAATAATATGGAATAAATAAATAATGATAAAATAAATACATATAAATAATCACATGATCTTGAAACTTATCCATGGATGTTCAAACTAATCAAATAATCACATGGGAATCAATAACTGATCTCATAATTATGGAATTCACAATTCTGTACATTTGAAACTATCAGGAGTATTCACAATACAATTTAAATCTATGGGTAGAAACCCATCTAATTTTTCCAACTGATTTGTCTCATTATATCTATTGATGCGACGAGGGGATATCAATAACCGAGAACCACCCATAACTTACTAAGTAGAATGCATTGATCATATGAAAGGGGTGAAACATAATCAAAATAATCATTCATATTGAAAACTAACATATGAAATGTTAATACTTAGTCCAATTAAATAAACATTATCATGAACCATTCAAAGTAATAAGGTGAATGGTAATAAAATTGTGCATACTCCATTGAACTGATTATAAAACATAAAAAGAAATAATAAGGATGATTTAAATACAATATATCCTCAATTAATCATATGTAAAATAAAGGGTTTATTTAATTTATGAATAGAAATACCATAAAAATTCATTAAAATATTTTTGTGAAAAATATCCATTTCACTTTGAAAAAAACATTTTTCTTAAATATCACAAAATATTTTGAATATAATTTTCATTGAAAATAATCATTAAAATGTTTTAAAACAATGTCCAAAATATTAATTGTTCATGATGGTGGAAAATTTCATTTATGTCGTACACGTTAAATCAAATATTCCTTTCACATTTTCAGTAAAATCAAAACATGATGTGTTTTGAAAAAAACATTTATATTCATTTAAAAGTATTTTTTAAAAACTATATAATGGGTATGTAGTTATTTAATAAATAATTTTGAAAATTTTAAAATAATTTCTAAAAACATTTTTATAAAACATTTATTTTGATGAAAAATGATTTTCGACTGAATGGAGGAATGAAGATAGATTTTCTTTAAAAAAATTACTCAATCATTTTAGGTATCTAAGAGTATAAAAATGTTAATATTAAATTAAAATTTTAATTAATAACCTAATTATAAGAAACATATATTTATTTTAATATAGAAATATCAAATAAAACCCCTCAATGTAGACTTGAACGAAAACAATCTTGAATAATGATGAGATTGTGAAGTAAACACTTAAAACTTGAGTAACTTTGAAATCATAATCCCTGTGAAATAAATAATTTCAAATGAAACTTTAAATAAAATTAACACAAATATAATCCTGATATATAAAATAAAATCTCTAATTATATACACCACACAAAGGAATAAGTGGTGAATATGGCATATTTTGAACAGAAATAAAATGGAGATGAGAAACCCTTACCTTAGGTTCGATTTCCTTCATATATTTTCCAAACCTCCTATATAATAAATATAGGTTTATTATAAATATATTATAGAAAAATAATCATATATTTCATATCATATATTATTTACATGTTGTATTTTATCCCTTTCTTATTAACAATTCTTTGCTAAAATCAATGTTTTTTTGTGATAATGGCTTTGTTTTTAATCCATATTTTAGTTCGGTGATTTTGGTCCTTTTAATTTTATCATTATTACATCTTATTAGGAATTTTATAAATGATATAAATAACATATATAACCATTATATATTTATTTTGATTAATAAATTAAATTTATTGATAGAAAATTTATTCATCATTCATGGAGACAGTATGTTGTATGTACACAAGAACATTGTTTCTATTTTTTATCAGTAGATAGAAAGATAGGAAAATAAATATTAATTAATTTTTTTGATTCATTATTATTTCATATATACAATTTATTTTATTAATATTCATACTTATTACCATCCATGTAAAAATAAAATGAAAAACCTTCCACATCGCTATATGGAGGCGGTATTCCACACGTAGGCACGAGTTACGTTATTTTTTACGAAAGACTGAAAGGTAGGAATTTATATGTTATATTATATTTATATAAGTATATTTAGATCATAAATATCAAATATATTAATTAAATTTAACCATATTACATTTCTTGTAAATTTTAGGAGAAAAATTAATCACATCACTTCGTCAGGTGATAGTCTGCAATAAACAATAGCGACATTATTGTATCCCCCATGGAATGGAAAGTAAGAAGGTATATATGATATCATAATTATAGAAGTATAATAATTTCATAAATATATTTTAAATATATTTTAAATAAATTATTTAATCCAATCTTGAAATTTGGTGATTTAAAATGAATTATATCGGTTCGTGAGGTGGTACTCCACCATACACACTATCAATGATTTCATATCCCATTTAATGGAAGTGGATATGGATATTGGTTATGAAATTAAAATAATATAATATAATTATAAATTATAAAATTGTTTCATTATATTATCATATTTTAATAAAGAATAAATATTTGGAAAAATGAATAAAATAAATATATAAGTTAAAAAAATTTACCTCTTTTTCAGTGAGCCTCTTTATGTATATACCAAAAGCATACTTAGAAGGGATTATTAATTAATATAATTCCTCTAAAATGTTTTTAGGTAAATTTTTATGTTATTTGGGTATTTTTTGGAAAAAAACAAATGGTTTTATCTTTGTTAAGATGGTAGGATAGGAGGTTTCCTTCTATAAGCTGAGGAGAAGGCACACATGGAACTTTTTAAAATGATAAAGTGATACCCACGTTTTTCTCATGAAAAAAAGCAATAAAACTGGGTCATAATATAAACTTATAGATTTTAGGGTTGAAATATTTTTATATAATGTTTCTTGGGAATGTTTTAGTTCATTTTAAACCATTTCATTCTTAGTTTAGTCCCGAAGAAAAACTCATTTTTACCATAACCATGAAAAATAATTTCTGCAGTTTCACTATTCATTGTGGTCAAAAATTAATTTTCCCTTATAAGATAATATGAATTATTATGATTCCAAATATGGAAATTCATTTTCCTCATTAAATTCTAATAATTTTAATAATTCATTTTAAAATTAAAATGCAGCCGTGAAAAAAGTTTGCTTTTTCCAATGAGAAAATTCTCATAAGTATAAAATGTTTTAAAGTCAAAATTAATTATAAAATTGATTCCAATGAAGTAAATTATTTAAATTTTTATTTAATTGAAAAAATTTTAGTTAAAAAACAATTTCAAATATAATTTAAATTATTCAATAATTTAAAGGAAAAGGAAATTTTCAATAAAAATAAGTATTATTTTACTATTCCTCAAAAAAAATATTATTTTTAGAAAATTATCGAAAATTCACCTAAATATAATTTTTACATGTATAATTCAATAATAATTTTTATTTTATCAAATAAATTTTATAAAATTGGTAAAAATAATTATAAATTATGTGTGAAAAGAGTGACTAAACCACCTTTTAGAAAAATACAGTTTTTCAAAAAACATTTCTTTTTCATTCCAAATGATTATTATTTTATTTATAAATAATATATAACCATTAAATTTATTTTATACATTGGTAAATAATATAATAATTATTATTATTATTATTTCTAGTCAAATTTTCTATTTGAATGACTAGGTTATAATGGTTATGTTTAAATAATAATTTTTTAATAGGGTATCGTGTTTTATTTAAAAATGATGTTGCATACATCACAATATGTCAAATAGATTGAATTTATTTTGAAATAAATATATCTTAAAGTATCATGGTGTTATATTTTATTCTAATTATTGTTTTCCATGTCATACATACTATTCTACCAAATGTTCTTCTTTTAAAATATTAGGGTGTTACATTCAACCCCCATAAAAATAAGTCGTGTCATCAAAATTTTATCTGGATATTGGTAATAAATGTATTGAAATTTTAAAAAACCCTTATTGAAACCCCAAAACATAAAAACGGTTAACAAAACATCCTCTTAAAAATAGAGTAATGGATTAATTTAGGTCATCTAAAATAACACAAACTAGGATTCCAAATATGAGAATATTGGTGGAAAGTGAAGATATGGACATTGATAAAAGCCATAAATAATTATGGAGAGTGGTATAGATCATTGATCATTATAAATTGAATGATCATAAAAATTTAATAACCATAAATATGAAAATATGTGATAGATGAAAATATCACTGGTTTAATATAAGTGATGGTATTCATATAAATGTTTTTAATATCCTTTTCCTCGAGATAAGGAATTATATTACGATCGAAACTAAGATCATGTGAAAATATTGTTACTTATATTTCTATTTAATATGAACATGTTCATCTTTTTTTGTTCTTTGATCAATTATCACTTCATTTATTATAGCATGAATTTAATGTCCATAATAAATTTTTATCCCCATAAAAAACATAATGAAAACAAGCATGATTATAAAAATAAAATCTCATATTGTTGAATATATTCCATAAATCCAAACATGTGTTAAACTCCATCAAAAATAACATAAACAATAAGATAACTATCCAATTTAATGTCATTAATATTATCCCATAAACAACTATTTATCATTATTATCTCAGGATCGAGAACATATTATGTTTTATCTTCCCTAAATCATATTTTTCTAAAAAGATCAAGTTTCCACTGAATGACATTTCTTGGTCATTGATACAATTCAACATATTCTATCAAATCCTTAATGAAAAATATTGCAGTAAAATCCTTTTACATTTCATAATTCTTTTAACTAGATTTTCATTGATAAAATACATTTACAACATATTCATTGAATCGTAATGAATGGTAAAACCAATAGCATAAGCTTGACGTTGATCCGTTAAATTATTCAAGGGTATATTCCCTTGAAACTTGGAACATTAATATTGTCTCATCTCCTTACATTTGAAGAATTGGGCATTAGAAAAATTATTTAACGCCATTATAATCATGAGAATGGGGGAATTTCTTTCTACACATATAAAAAAATCTCATTCCATTCAAGAAAGTACAAGAGTGTTTCTTTCCACAATTACCACATGGTAAAATATTCCTTATTTCCCATATTCTCTTTATCTATATTTTAATCTATCATCCTCTTATAATATTTCTTTCCTTAAAATATGTGAGACTTAAATAATTTTCTCTCTATATTTATACCACATGATACTATGTACTCATATAATGAGAAAGTTTGGGAGAATAGTTCTATTTGATTAATTTGATTAATAATATCAATGAAATTGTCAATATTTATTTTTGGGTTATGTTTATAGTCTTTATCATGCCTTGTGATCCTTGTAAAGTTGGATTCATATTAAAAAAACATATTCCTATTGTCTTAGTTTCCAAAATAGTCTCTCCATATCCACTTATTGCTCATGAAGAAAATACTATCCTAAGAAGAGTACCTTATAATCATTCCATTTTATATTTGTTATTTATTATTCATATTTAGTGTTTTGAATCAATAACCAACATTTATTTTCATCTCCTAGGAGATGATTAGCTACCATAATGACTTTCTCTATTTCATTACTTCCCAAAGTGAAAAAATATCACTTATAAGGTACTTTTCCATTTTTGAGCTACAAATGGATATGTAGTCCCATTGAATGATATGGGTGGCTGATGCATGAAGAAGTATAACATTATTACATTGCATGGTTGATCATAATTTTGTTCCATAAAAAATAGGTTACTACTCATAACCCAATTCAGCTACCCTAATATGGTAATAATTTCTTTAATTTCAGCTCAACCCTAGCTCCCACTTTAATTTCTTTCCAAGTAGTTAAATCCCTACATGGGTTATACGCATTGACACGATTATCATTCCTTGCACAATGCACCATTTCAAAATAATTGACTACACAATATTAGGGGATAACATTATGAAAAATATTATTTAATCCCAATACTAGAGAAATTATATATATAAATTAAACAATTTATTTATAGATAAAATAATTATCATAAAAATTGTTTCTTTTGGAACGTTTTCTAATAATAAAATTATTTTTAAACCCATTATAATAGTTTGTAATGAAAATGTGAATTATCACCATGGGAGTGTCAAACCAGGTGTGTAGTAAGACCCATTTTCATGTACTATTTAATGATCTAGTCAAGCCCGAAAACCGTTTTTTGAGGTTATTACCCCTAGGTACATATTTTCTATAACCACTCCCAATTTTTGTATCGAGACATGGGTTCATTTATCGAAAAACCCACATAATCTCTATCTTACCAAAAATTTAGGATGTTATTATAAACTTATTCTAAATTTATATCATAGGGTTATGTTCCAAAATCTATATTTTCATAAATCTAGTTTTCTATATTTATAATGAAATTCCACTGATACCAATTGTAAAAACCCAAACTCTATTAACCTGGAGCCAATGCATAATTTATTGCATTGTAACTAGATACAAGGTATCACATCCCAAAGGACTGAATAGTTTAGTAGTCTTGTTAAACTAGATACATACTTTAAATTTACATTACATTTTAAGCATAAATTGCATAAACATTTTTCTTTTGATAATTCCATTATTCACGTTACTATATTTTTATATATCAATCAAAAAACACTTACTGGTATCCTAGGGGGAATAAAACATAAACAATTGGTGAGATCAGATGCTCAGTAAGAGTATCCCTATAGTGGAAGGTATCATGAATAAATTATCATAATCAATATGGAATGATATATAACTAATACATGTGATATTCGATAAATCAAATAAGCATAATATGTTAGAAATAATTGATGATAAAATAAAAATATACTAATAAACACATGAGATTGAAATATATCCATATATATTCTAAATATCAAATAATCACACAAACATCAATAAATGATCTCATAATTATGTAATTCATATTAATAAATATCTAAAATACGCATTACCTCTCACAAGGAATTTAAAATATATGGGTAGAAACCCATCTAATTTTTTCAAATGATCTGTCTCAAAAAACTTGTCGATACATCGAGGGGATATCTATGACCGGTACCAACCCATAACATACTAAGACCAATATATTCATCATATTAAAGGGGTGGAACACAATCAACATAAACAATAATATTGAAAAAATAACATACTATATTTTAATACATACCCCAATAAAAAAACCTAATAAAAAACTATCTAGAGTAATATGATGAATGGTAATAAAATTACACAACCTTAGTCTAACAAATTAAAAACAGACAAATACAGCATAAATATGATTTCAATACAACATATCCCAATTGAATCATAATTATAAAAAAGGGTTTATGTCATTGATTAATATAAATTATATAAAAATATTATTAAAAATATTTTTGAGGAAAATACACCTTACACTTTGAAAATCAGATCAAAAACATTCAAAAAAATTAAAATTGATTTCTATGAAAATAACCCTTGAAAATAATATTAAGTGTTCATGATGGTAAAATCTTTTGTTCATCCCATACACATCAAGATAAGTATTCCTTTTACATTTTCAGTAAAATAAAAACATGCCTTGTTTTGAAAATGACATGAAGATTCCATTAAAAAAATTGTAAAAAGAAAAAATGCATAAAATGTATTTAATAAATAATTTATAAATGGTTTAACACTTGTTTGAAAACAATTTAAAAAATAGTTTTTTTATGAAAAAATATTTTTCACCGAACAGAAATATAAATTTGGATTTTCTCGTATAAATTTTCTAAATCATTTATAAAGAGTAAAAAACGGTACTATTACATAGACAAGTCCCTGGATAACCAAATTATAAAAAAATATTGTTTTTATGATATAAATGTCAAATAATTCCCCTATTGTATACTTAAACAAAAATAATCTTGAATAAAGACAGAATTGTGAAATTAACCCTTACCACATCAGGGACAATGAAATCATAAGACCCATGAAAGAATGAACATCAAAGGAAACATTAGATGCCATGAATTGGATTATATTCATGATATATAATATCAAAATGGGGGGTATATTCATCATACAAATGAATAAGTAGTGAATTTGACATATGTCTCATGGAAGTAAAAGTGAGATGAGAAACCATTACCTCAAGCCCGACTTCCCTCACATTTGTCCA
The DNA here is from genome assembly GCA_963277665.1 of Viscum album. Classification (NCBI taxonomy): domain Eukaryota; kingdom Viridiplantae; phylum Streptophyta; class Magnoliopsida; order Santalales; family Viscaceae; genus Viscum; species Viscum album. The sequence continues at coordinate 1,886,954,174 of OY728165.1, read as the reverse complement.
AACCTCATGTATAATAAATATAAGTTTATTATAAATATATTATATAACTCTAGTCATGTATATCATGCAATATATTATTTTCTTATATTCTTTTATCACCTTTTTATTAACAATTCTTTTATAAAAGCAATATTTTCGGTGTTAAGTTCTATGCTTTACATATATGTTTTAGTTTGGTCATTTTGGTCATCTAAATTTGATCCTAGTTCTCTAATATCCAAAAGGTTAACCATGATATTAATATAATATATTTTCATTATATATATATTTACATTAATCTATTAATTTTAGAGATAAAAATTATTACATTGTTCATAGACACGATTGGTCTTACGTACACATGAACATTATTTCAATTTTTTATTGATGAATGGAAAAAATGAAAATATATAAGTCACCTTTTAATAATATTTATTATTTCATATATGAAATTTATATTAATCAAATGCATCCTTATTACCATCCATGTACAAATTAAATTAAAAACTTTTCACATCGTTACGTAGAGGCGGTTGTCCACATGTACACATGAGCGACAATATAGATTTACAAAAAAATAGAAGGTAAGAATTTATTGTGATATTATATTTATAAAAGTGTGGTTAGATCATAAATATCAGATATATTCATTAACATTAAACTTAATACCTATCATGTAAACTGTAATAAAAAATGAATCACATCACTTCATGAGGTGGTAGTCTACCGTACACACAAGAAACGTTATCATATCCCGTACCGAATGGAAAGTAAGAAGGTATATATGATATCATAAATCCAGTAGTATAATAATGACATAAATATCATATAAATATGTTAAATCTATCATCATATCCATCCTTTAATGGTGGTGATGGAAACTGAATTATATCAGTTCGTGAGGTGGTAGTCCGCCGAACACATGATCGGCAGTTTCATTTCCCATTTGATTAAAGTGGATATAGATATGGGTTATGCAATTAACATAATATTATATAAGTATATAGTTTAGGTTCCAGGAATAGTTGATTCATGTGATGGGTCGTATCCAAAAATTCTTTTTTTCATGATTGATGGCCAATCCGAGATCTACATGATGATAAATTCCATGATTTCCAAAATAATAACAATGAAATATGATGAGGGTAATCACACCAGAACTATAGATCAAGGATCATCACATATTATTTATAATTAATTTAATTAAATGAGAATTAACTTTATGGAATTCTTTCTTCATTGATGGATCTAGTAACAGGTCTAATGTGTACCATCACTGCGTAGTAGGAATCAAGTAATGATTCCCCCTAGTAGTGATCTATACGTGTTCCATGAATATCCAAACATCGCTGAAATAAACTCTAAGTGATTGTATGGAAGATACTTACACTTGTGTCTTCTGCCTATGATTTCCAGGATAACTGCTTTCAAACAATTATCCTTAATCACTCTTGATTTTAGAGGATTCGATGGAGGAATATTTCTCTATTTTTGGTTGAAATATTAGACATGATATCTCTGTAGGGCTTAAGAGGATCTTCCAAATACCATGTTCACAACCAAAACAAATGAATTAGATTATTTATAAAATGATATAAATGTGTTTATATATTTTTTTGGTAAAAATAAAATAATATAACAAGTGCCTTTCGTGATTTATTTAATCCATACGAAACCCCATGTCAAATATTAATATTATTATTATTTTTCAACATGCGCTTAACATAAAAATTATATTTAATATTATTTAATTAAATAATATTCAATATTTTTTATTTATCAACAGACCTAAAAATTTGGTCCTCCATTCCTCCAAATTTATTGGGCCTTGAATAATGACTATTTATTTATCAATTAAATATCACTGCATTATTTTCCAATAAATAAATAAATATTATATTCCCATAAATAAAAAATAAATATTTATTAAATATTCAAATCACATTATATTCTCTCAAATAACTGGTGACAAGATATATACGATCTAACATACATGAATAATTATTAAACCCCATGGGAGAATAATATTTATCCAACTTCTCCTGACAGATGACTAATTCACCTTGTGTAAATAAACTTGTTGTTAATAGATCCGTAAGAGTATTGTTCTGATAGATAACACTTATACATAGTTCATTAATATCTGAGCTCATTAGTTTACCCCTATCTATCGGAATGATGGGTCTCATCTCAGGAGGAAGAACATGAAATAGACATAAAATCATCCATTCTGGTTTGACATTGGCTCGAATCAAATATTTAGCTAATTCAATCCATCAAAACAAAAAATAATTTCTTCTTCTAATATTTCTATCTTCCCAATCTTTATAACCCCAGAATAGTAATATATTATTTAACTGAGATTAGTGTGTGGCCCTCTAGGCCTCTTTCTCAATGGAATTAGATGGTGCAGTCTAAAGTCTAAGATTAACGTCTAGCGACAGACTAAGGCACCCATAGGGAAATAAGTTAATTTATAAATTAAATAATACCTAATAAGGATTATTACTGTGAAATATAATCCCTTTATCATGATATATCAAATCAATTAGGTTTCATTCCAGTGCCATCAAACCATGTGCTCGATGTCTCTTTCTTTGACTTATCGGTAATTGAATTTTTCTATGTAACACCATGGAAATGGATTTATTTGGGCTATTTCATTTCCATCAAAGTTCATGGGATGTATACTTCCTTGAAATAATAGAATGGAAAAATCCTTTCTTAGGTTATTCATTAATGTAAAATTACACCTAACGCACCCAACATATCTTACCTTTCCACGAACATCTGTTATCCCTGTTTTCATCAATAAATCTTAGTATTCAACTCATAATACTCATTAATAAAAATCTTAAATTCTAAGGACTAATATATTCATTCACATATAGGAATATCCAATGACACATATAAATGTGGATTTTTTCCCAATGGGTCTAATTCTCAAAATATTCTACTGGATATTACCAAGTGCGTACACCGTGAGAAGGTTCCTCGTACTCTTATGAGTTTACACCCCTAATATCATGTATCATTCATTTCCCTTAAATGATATCATATATAAATAAAGAATATAGTTATGAATACTGTCATAGCACTTTTGGGTTCTCATCATAGTGGGGAACTGCTATGACCATTTAGTGAGAATACTTCTCTTATGAAATTATCATATACATTGTTATGAAAAAGAAAAATCAGGATGTGATAAGTAGATTATTAATATTTAAATACATGAATACAATTTATCATAAAGTATAAAAAAATCGATTCTTAGGCACAAACTCAAAAAGACTCCCACTTTCACTAGAAAAAACAACTAAAAACATATTGTCCACTAGCTCTCAGATGATACTCATGATTCTAATGAGACAGGCCTTTATTCAAGGGGTTAGTCATGTTATCTTCCATGCTTACTCTACCTACTATAAAATTCCCTCTATAATATAAATCCCTAAAGTGTTGATACTTTTGTAGTGTATTATTTATCTATTGGGGTGACCTTTTCTATTTTTCAAGAGGTACTGTTATATTATTATAACAATATAATATGATAGGTTTTTTACTCATAGGTAACACATCCATATCATGGAAAAAGTTTCAAATCCAAATATATTCTCGGGCTACATCATAATATGATATATAATTGGACTCCATAGTAGAATCAACAACAACTAGAAACTTTGAACTCTTCCAACTCACATCTCCTCCTTTGAGATTGAAAAAATATCCTGATTTTGACTTTAGATCATTTTGATCTATCTGAAAACCAGCATCAGTATAATCCCTGATGACCAGCTCCCCGTCTCCTCCATAAAATAGAAACATATCCTTAGATCTTCTTAAATAATTAAGTATATTTGTAACAATTGACCAATGTTGTTTATCTGGATGTACATGATAACTACCTACAATGATCAATGAATATGAAACATCAAGTCTAGTACATAACATGACATACATGATTAATCCTATGACCAAGTCATATAGAATCTTACTCATTAACTCTTTCTCCTGTTATGTTTGAGGAAACATTTTATTAAAAATATCTAAACAATGTGACACTAGAACCAATACCCTATTAGATTGTTTTATAATAAATCTCTTTTGTATGTGTTAAATATATTTACTTTGACTTAGTCCATGAAGCTACTTGGATATATCATGATGGATCTTGATCCCTGGAATATAGGTTGTTTCACCTATGTTCTTCATGGATATACACTTGTTTAAACCAACCTTAACAGGATTCAATACTGGTATGTCATTTCCAATAAGTATTATAAAATCAACTTAAACTACTAGGATAACTAATGCATTCCCACTAAACCTCTTGTAAACACAAAACTCACATTCATTCTTTATGAAACCAAATTCTCTGATGGACTCGTCGAATCGATTGTTTCATGACCTAGATTCTTTCTTCAATCCATAAATCGATCTATGAAACTTGAAAATCCAATTGGAATCACCTGGATTCACAAAACCATATGTTTTTTTTCATATATACTTTTTCGTAAAGGTTTATATTATGGAAAGTAGTTTTGATATCCATCTACCAAATATTATAGACATGGTAAGCTACTATAGCAAGTAGAATTCTGATGGATTTAAACATGGAAACTGGTGAGAAGTTTTAATCATAGTCAATTCATTGATTCTGTTTAAACACTTTATCCACTTTCCTTGCTTTATAGGTATTTACATTACCATTAACATCCATATTTCTCTTGAATAACCATTTACACCCAATGGGATTTACATCAACTGGTGTATCAACCAGAACCCAAACGTGGTTCTGATACATGGAATCCATTTTATAAATCATAGATTTTTTCTATATTTCATATTTTGATCTCTCTATTGTATTATAATAGTGGATATGTTTATCATTGTCAACCAATAATGATTCACCATATTTAGTGACTAGAAAACCATATCTCTATTATTCTCTTACATCTCTTATGATCATATGGAGTACTTGTGTTTTAGGAACAAATTCTTACATTGGGGGTGGTAGAATCTATTTATATACCAAATCTTGTGTATCTTGAGCATAAACTTCATCAAATTCAATCCTAACACCACAATCATGTTAGAGGATGTTCTCCCTCTCAAGAAATATGGCTTTTCTAGAGCCAATCACTTTCTTATTTGTGGGGTTGAATAAGTAGTATTCCTTTGTTACCTTGGGATACCATAAAAAGATACACTTATTTCCCTAGGGTTCTAGTTTTTTTATAGGACCTTAAAAAATTCCTTAGATCCCCATACACATGTATGTGACAAAATGGGTTTCTTTTCATTCAATATCTCAAAGTGAATTCTATTTTCTCCTTTAGTAGGTACTCAGTTTAATGTGCTGTCCATAATTTGTTATACATATACCCAAAAGGATAATGGAAGATCTCCATGACTCATTATTGACCTTACCATGCCTTACAAGGTATAGTTCCTCCTTTAAATGACACCATTCCACTATGGTGTGTAAGGTAGAGTGAGTTGAGATAGAATCCAAAACACCTTTAGAAAGTCAATAAACACTTATTTAAGATATTCACCACCTAGATCCAATCGAAGATTCTTTATCATCTTACCAATTCGATTATCTACTTCATTCTTGAATTCAAATAAATTTCTTAAAGGACTCAGACTTATACCTCATTAAGTATACATATCCATATCGACTCAAGTCATCAGTAAACGTTATGATGTAAGAATATTTACCTCCATCATTTAATAGAAATGGTCAACACATATCAGTGTGTACCAATCCTATAATCTCTATTGACCTTTTGCCTTTTCCATTAAATTCTCGTTTAGTTATTTTTCCTTTTAAATAATTATGACATCCTTCAAGTGGGTTTAGGTCAGAAGAGTCTAAATAACCATCTTGAGAGAGATTTTCCAAATGATTCTCATTTACATGACCAAGATGGTGATGCCAAATCAGGGTGTTATATGAGGCATGTGAACATGATTTGTTATCAACATCCAATACTTGGTTTTTTTAATTTAATATACAAGGAAAATTATTTAAATTCCCTATACAATAACCACTGTTGTTTTTATAAAAGAAAAAACATTACTTCCAAACCTGAAAATGAACCCATCTGTATCTCTGTATTATAAAAAAAATTTGTTTTTGGTAACCATAGTCACAGAATAAAAATAGTTTAATAACAAAATCATTAATCCTGTCAATGAAAGGTGGTAAACACCAATGGATAGAGTATCCAGCATTTCACTATTAACTCCTCTCAAATCCAACTCTCCTCTATAAATCTTTTGAAATATACTTTTCTTCGGATTTTTTTTATAAATGTGAGTCTCACAAGCTATATCTAATACCCAATGTGTAGATATTGAAAGATTAAACTGGATAAAAAATTAACCTTTAGATTCCTCTTACTTTAGGGTGAAGTTCCTCTTCCAGTAGCCTAACTTTACACATGAAAAACATAATGCCTTTTTTTCTTCACCCTTCTATTGGATATTTTTCTTCTTAGAAGGATGGTTATTAGGAGATTTAGAATATTTATAAGTCTTAACCCCCATTGACTTATTCTTCCTTTTGTTATTCACTCTAAGTACCACAAGTTTATCATGCCCCGTATCCTTTTCCACTTGAAGAATAAATGTTAGAATTTATAAAAGAATCGCCTCTTTATTTCTCATGTTGTAATTAAAAATAAAAATGGAGATAGTCTTGGGAAGTGATGAATGTGTGAGATCTTTACACAACTCATCTGGGAATTTAATTTTGAAGATGTATAAGTGTGCAATATAGCCAATAATATAGACTACATATGGCTCATATACTGTATAAAATCAATGTTTAGTGGTAAATAAAGTGTTTTATATCTTATACCACTCTTGTCTTTCCTTCTTTTAATAGAGATACTGAAGGTGAGACATCATTCAATACACATCCATTTCCTCATTTTGCTTCAAAAGCTCATTAGACATGGATTATAGGATGAAATATTGAAAATATATGGAATCGTTCATATGTTTCTCATAGATTTTTAACTCTTCATCACTAGCCTCATTTCTAGGCAATTTATGAAAATGTTCTTTTAGTATATATAATTTCATTTCATGGAGAAGGATCATATGAAGGTGCCTTTTCCATTATTGGATATTTTTGTTAGTGAAAAGTTTTTACTTATCAATTATGGATCAGAATGATATGTCTGATGTAATTTTATTTTTGTTTATACAATATAATATGAGCATAATTTTAATACTTTATACCATAAAATTTAGTCAAATAAATAAATATTAAATTTATCAATCTCCCACTATTTTATCAAAACCCAATAACCCCTACCCTTGGCATTAGAATATACAATTTCTTGGAAATCATAGTGGCAATGATCCATATTACCTTTCTCATTACCCAGTATCAGTTGGTCAAGCAACTTGAATGGTTTTAGGTAGGCATTCCAAATGCCAACTACATTAACTCACAGTTCCTTGATCTGTTGACTTGACTCTATAATCCTGAAATCCTTAAATTGGATTTCCTCAACCTTTTCCTATTAGTTACACCAAGTCCTACTAAGGTAGTCAACCATTGATGTAAAATAAGTTATGTTAACCCAAAACATTGAGATATAATTTACATTTAATTGAAACCACCCCAACTTTGGCTGGTTGAGCACTATGAACTATGTTTTTATTTTAACTGAAGTAGAGGAAGAATATACCAAATTTATATATATAGTTTAGGGATTTTATCCTTTTATGATTAAATTTCCAATTATTATCTTTATCAAATTCTTGTTAATATTATGTGGATTTACGTAAGTCATTAACCATGTCTTAGATAATATTTATACATAATCTAATTTAATTTAGATCTATTCTGCATGCTTGTAATTTTAATTAAATTAATTGGCCATGATAAATCATCTATAATGAAATAACCATGAAACTTGAAGGAAATAAAACAATAAATTTGTATGTTCATGAGATTATACTAATGGTTAGTTTATCTAGTGGATGATAAACTAACCACTAACCTATGGGAAAACACCTTGAATCAATTATGGTTCGTGTTATAGTTTTTTCAACTTTCCACCAATTTATCTTTATTGTATTGGTTTCACCTTAGATCCAATCTTGGACCACCTCCACTAGCTTTGGATCTCCATCCAATACAAATTCATTTACTAAAATGCATGTGAGGTAAAAGGGTTTACATAAAAGAAACCATGGGTACGCAGAACCTTATATAATAAGATAAGAGAAAGAATTCAGACCAATAATTTAATTTAATAATAAATTAAATGAAACCAATCAGATAAAAAGGTCCGATATATACTCATGATTATCCACATTCACAAAACACATTACTCATTTAATAAAAGTAGCATTCAATTCTTAATCATTATTATTTAAGATAAATCACGATCAAAAAAATCAATTATCTTATTTAACTAATCAATTATTTTATCTTAATTCACATCTGAATATCATTAAGATTATAATCTATAATAATTATGAACAAATTAAATAAATTTATTTAAAATTAATTGTGTACATAAATGTACCTTGGAGTCAACATGGTGAATACCCATCTGATTCTACCCAATATGTATTATACTCATATATTTTTTTACTCTTGTGACATATAGAATACATGACTTATCACATAATTTCATGACATGTACCTCATGGATGATTAAATAAATTAAATGATTTTTTGGTCACATGTTGTGCTTTAATTCATGTAGAGTAACAACTTGCAACATGACTCATATATGATAATAAGATCTGAAAATTATGCAGATATTAATTAAACATATATATAAATATATATATATATATAGTAAAACCTATCACATGGAGTGTCCTATTATTATGACCACACACAAGTACATGTCTCAAGGTTTACCTAGTACAATAAATAAATTTCAAATCTATGTAATTTGATATAAGTACATAGCATGTACATGTGAGCTACATTCAGTGTACATATCTCATCGTATATCTAACGTGAACGCCTAAGGAATCGATGTGTAATAATGAATTGGAAAATTGGAGTACATGTTGTGTATAAAAAACTACACAGTGGGTGGAGTCCAGGTTACATGATCACCAGTTAGGTAGGTTGTGTATGGTAATACACGGCCCATCTGTGACTCAAAGGGACTAAATGCCTTGTACGTGGGCTATATGACATGTACTCTGGTTGACCGTGTTCCACCCTGGCCCAGTCAACACTTGGTGTGAGAATTAACTACAACATGTATCATCAATTCACATGCTCTGAATTAATTTTTTAATTATCTCTAGATGCATTGAACATAATTATAGGATGTGTAAATCTGGTTACATGGAATGTACAACTGTGTTATCCATCCAAAATCCTTGGAACCTCTGGAAAATATATTCAATTTTAGTTTATTCATCAAATTAATTATATTGATTATATCTATGAGAAAGGAAAGATAAATAATAGTATCTTAAGATTCAGATTAAAATAAAAATTAATCTTGAATTAAAAAAACTAAATTAAAATTCATAAATCACCAATGATCTTTAAATAATTATAAATAATTATGTGACCACTATGATAACACTTTTAGTTTTTAGGCGCAGCGGAAGAGTGTGAAAGGTCACTACCAACATTTCTTTTTGTCATAATTGATGACCAATCTGTGATCTAGATGATGATAAACACCTTGTTAAAAAAATTGGATACACAAAGTCAAACATGGGTAATCATGCTAGAACCAGAGAGAATGGATCATCACATATTATATATAATAAATTTAATTAAATTAGAATTAAATTGATAGAATACTTTCTTCATTTATGGATTTTTTTAATAGATCTGCAGTGCACCATCATTATGTTGTTGCAGTAAAGTGCAGATTCCTTTTAGTAGGGATCCACATGTGTTCCTCAAATCTCCAGACATCACCGAAAGAATCTTTGGGTCATTATCACAGATCTGGGAAAGGAAAACATTAACTTTTATCAGCATTAAATAGAAAGCGCCAATAAAAGCGGGGCCTTTATCAGCGCTATCTAAAAGTGTTGAAAAATATACAATTTATCAGCACAAAAAGGGTCTTAATAACAGTGTACCCTTAATCTTCGTTGTTTTTATAGATGACAAAGGGTAGATTTAACAATGCTATTATTAGTGCTGATAATTGTTTTTATAAAAAATACTATTAATTTATATAAAATTATTATATTTATATTAAAAAATAATGTGTATTTGTATGAATTAATTAAAAAACACATATTTATAGTTAATATATATTTTTTAAAAAAATCAAACATATATATAATATTTTTAAAAAAAATATTTATTAGACTATAAATAAATAAATATATACCTATATATATTTATAAATAATCACATGATTGTATTAAATTTCATTTAATAATAAATAACACATTTGTAGTGGGGTGTGCCTCAATGGTAGAGGAGCCCCTTGATTCTGCATCAGATCTGGGTACAAATCTGGGTGGGAATGAATTTCTACTGGAAGGTGGTGACGTAGCCATGACACACATAGGTGGTGATGTAGGCATGATGTAGGAAGGCGGTGACACTGGTATGACACAGACAAATAGTGAGGCAGACATGATGCAGACATGATGCTGCACTAGGCATTCGAGCTAGATTATGGGCCTTTGGGAAGGTAATGGGCTTCATGCCCACTGGGCTTTCAGGCCATGTACTAAATAAACAAGGCTTGATGAGTGGGCTATCCCTTAGGGGGGTTATGACCTTCCTTTCCATCCTCTGTGTGTGGTGTGTGTGTGTTTAATGTAATCTTACCCACCAAGTACCTAATATATATAAGTAAATTATGTTTAAATTATACTAAATATATTTATTATACTAATAAAGTTATATATATATATATATAATTAAATAAAAATAGCTATAATTAGGAAGTATACTTATTTTTGGTGAATGTTTCTACTCTAATAAATAATGTGATTAAGAAAATGAAAAATCAAGTTGTGAATTTATAAAGTTTACCAATCTTTAATCCCCTATCAGTGTTTCTATTTATTCAGTAATATTGTATATCATCCTATAAAAAATGCAGTTAATTCACTCTTTAATGTTAACACCAGATCATAATTTGCCTTAATATGTGAACGCTGGAATTAAATTTTATTCTTAAGTATAATATTTCACATATGTTCTTTATTATCACCAAAAGATGTACCCCCTTGAGCTGATGTTGATGATAAAGTTATACTAGACTTTCTAAAGACATACAATGGAGATAGGTCATAACACATCCTCCTTACAAAACTATAATGAACTTTTTTTAAAACTCAAGACATAGAATCCTCTAATGTAACTAAAGCTAAAAGGTAAGGGTTTAAATCCCATAGTTCATTGAGTTTTCACTAAAAATGGAATAAAATTATTAAATTTTAAAATAATTTGATAAAAAGATTGTAATTAAAATTGTTTACATGAATTTTTTTTACAGGTCCATCTACATAACTTTTATTTCTTTTTTGGAGTTAAAACCCCATCATTTTTACTTTCAACAAGATAACCAATCTGCTTCACCTATATCAAAAAAATAATAAACAAAATTAATAGAAACTATATTACATGAATTGATATAGATATACACTTTAATAAATTAAATGGTACCATACCATCTAATTTATTAGAAAAACTATTTGACTCAGTTCTATGGATAATTTCATGCCTCTCAAGACTAGAAACATTTCTCATGGAGCACATCTAAAAAACCTATATGTAAATAAATTTTGAAATTTTATTAAGATAATGTTATTAAAATACTCTTGTACAATAATATTCCAGATATGATTCAACTTACAGATGATCAAAACACACCTTCCACTGATCCACAGGAATACCCTTATGGAGCTTATCATATATATATATATCAAATTGATAGAGATATATTGTTAATTTTTTTCAATAATATCTATATAAATTATTTCAATCTCCAAACTATGTTTTTAATGTTCATGGACATAAAGTAAAATTAGGCTTAAAAAAACAGAACAAAATATGAAATAAAATACCTAGAGTTCATTAAATTATTAACATACCAAGAAATAATCTTAAATGTATTCATATATGAATACATAATTTGGTTAGTAACTTTATCGAACTATCGAAAAACACATTATTCTAATAAAATTAAATATCAATCCAATTATAATAGTGAATGGGGAGGTATGTTTCTTTGTATGAAAATTGTACTAGAATATTCCCATATATTCCTACAATATATTTGGTGCGTACCTCAAATAAAGAAAATGGGATAACTGTTTTTATGTTCAAGAATTTACAAATATCTTGTGTATTGATGTTTGTCTCAGTTGTTCCATATTTTTTCTATTTAAAATATAGATTAACTAATAAGTATAAATATTTAAGAAACTAATATTATCATGTTATAATTAATATTAATTATAGTGACCTTCTAGTAGCCTCTCAATGGTAACTGAGTCACGGTCTAAATTCTTAATAACCCAGTATCCTTTATAAATGAAATTGTAATAGGATAAGAAAATATATTAAAAAAATTATTCAAGATATGTTATGAAGTGTACCCTATGTAGAATTAGTAGATCAAAAATATTTTACTCCCTATGTACTCTATGTAATAGGAGTATAATGGTTATCATATGAAATAAGTGGACCCTATGTAGCGTCTATAGATCATCTCTTTTGTAATCCTGACTCACTCTTGATGGTAGATGTATAATATATGTCATTTTTCATAGTGTGTCTACTATTTGAAAACTCTATTAAGAATAAAATTACCCATGAAACTACAACTTGGTCGCATATAGCCCAGTGATGCAAGGGAGGATAAGTCATATTGGAGGATAAGAGGTTGGCTATAGAGAATCCATACATAGATAGGGATTGGTCTTATTTAGGCCAATGAGGAGAGTGTGTAAAATTTCACACGAAGGATGGGATGTCATCCACTGAGGATGCACACATGCCTAGGGATTAGTCATGAGGAGGTGGTGAGGTAAGGTCAATGAAGTATGATATTGTATGGGTGGTCAACCATGAAGGAGGATTACACCAAGTCCACTAATGTGAGGGTGGAGATTTTAGAGTGAAGGATGATAGTTTGACCAGATAGGAGGCTTTAATGGCCCGAGAATGATCTAGTTTGAGGATGAGGGGGATGTAAGATGGTTTTTTAAACTAATTCATAGAAATTTCAATAGAAACAACCACTTAATAATAATTAGTACTGGTTTTAAACCAAATTGCTACAAAAAAAATTACCATACTTTTAAAAATCATCTCTTAAAATCAAATAGTCATTCATTTAGTGGTAATTTTGAAAATGGTAATTATAACCACTACAAAGAATATATTTTTTATAGTAAATTTTCATATTACTCAAGTATTTTTTCATCCTTTGAAGAAAAATTTAACAAATACATCACACTAACTTTTACACACTACATTATATACTCACATATAAAGACTGATTTTCCAATGTTAATATAGAATATACTCTACCCTATGTCAATAATCATAAAATACCTTATACCTTACTATAAATTCACTATATTCTAACCAAAAATTTCATCATCAACAGTATTATTAAATTTTAGTAGGTATATTACATGAATTATATTTTTCTTCCTATATATCATGTTTCTTATATCTATGATTTTTCTTTGAAAGACAAATATAATAAAATTATATATTATTATTATTATTCCCATTTATAATTTAGTTAATTAGTTTTTGTTAATTTAAATCTTTGATTTTACATTATTTTTTATTAATAAATAATGTTTTTTTGTATTAAATCCTCTAAAATAATCTAATCATTAAATTTAACTTTCACATAAATCCATGAAAAAAATGAATAATCTTCATTATTTTTGTCTTCAAGATCCCAAATTTCATCATCTAATTTATTATTTTTCCATTTTAGCTCTACCAGTAGAGTTTTTGGGTTTTATAACACCCAATATCTATAGTGAAGGATTTTTATTATCTACTCATCATATACAAATTCATGTTGTAGTTATGATCCTATGGTGTCGAGTACATGCAATGGGTTTTGAATATACTTCCAAAAAAGTGAGATATATAAGACAAAATATACTTAGGAAAAGTTCGGTGATATAGATGATAAATATAACATATATTGTATATTCACTTTAATCTCAAATCAAGCCATGTATCTTAGGATTAGATTCTCCTTTATTTTCAAACCACATCACTCACTTCCTCGGTGATATCTTTAATTATACATGATCTTTTCTCCACTTTATTATCCAAAAGTTCTAGACCTTAATTTGTTTCTCAAATTTAATTCCAATAGTTTGTAGTTTGGTATTTCTTTTATAAAATTCATAATATGATGTCAATTCAATTATATAATGCAAGTTTAACGTATAGAATAACTCTAATAATAGAATATGTATATCCCAAAACACTTATAATTTGATATTAAAATACCTTAAAATATCCTTAAATGCTGGATATACCTTTTTTCATTTTATATCTATCTAATGTTAAAAAGTAATTATAAGATTCAATTAAGTATTTAGATCCTTCAAAATTTTTATTTAAAACATTGAGATAAATCTCAGATCTTGATAAATTATAATAAATAATGGTTCACCGTGAAGACTCATTAATTTATTAATATAAAGTATTAGGACATTATCTAGAGTTATAACTTTATGAATCCCTAGAAAATGGATAGACATGGTAAATAAATAAATAATATCATATATATAATTATTTCCCGAAACATTATTATAAAATCTTGTTGAAAATTCCATTATGACATTATCACGAATCCATATAGACATGGTTATAGGTTTCATAATCCCTTGGGTTAATTTCCTCTCAACCTTCACTTATTATCATACAAAACATCTTTCTATGAAATAACAGTTCTCAGGGATCATAGTCACCCAACAAAAAATATTCTTAAATACCCCTAAACATAATGGTACATATATATTATATTGAGATATTTGAGTGACGAGATTCATATTAAAAATTACTCTTAAACTCTTTTACTATTGGAACACAAATTCTCAATATATGTTTCGATTCTCTATTATCATCAATATTGATCCAAGAAATTTTCAAGTTTTTACTACTTTTTCCTTCTTCTTCGGGACAATATCATCTTGATGATCTTTATTAATCATATAAAGTAATTCTAGTTGATAAATTACATAAATCATTTATTATTTTCACCCTTAACCATATTTTAGAGATTGAAAAATATTGTATCCTTTAATATATGATCATACTTAATCCTCATCATCGATTGGACACCATGATTCTTCTTACTCAATGTGTCTGAAACTTTTTTTTAGGATAAAAAAGTATAACATAATCATAATCCTTTAGTAGATATAGAATTATCCTATTTTGAATAATTAACTCCTTCTGTATTAATATACACTTCAAAATTTTACAGTCTGTGTATATATACCTATTCTCCCTAAAGAATTAGTGCCTACAAATCTTTATTAAAATTTTTAAATATTTCATTCATGAGTAGTATAATTTTTATCATATGTATCTAGTTATCCTGATATATATTCTATTACTCTATCATTTTTCATAATTATGCTTCTAATGCCTTTCTTATATGTATCATTATATATGGAAAATATCTCATTCCCCACCAGAAATGTCAAAACTAGTTCATTTTGTAACCTTCTATTTAGATCTTCAAAATATCCTCACATTTATTTGAATATATAAATTTGACATATTTTTATTTTAACACATTAAGAAGATAATATAATTGAGTACATCTTTATACATACCACAAATAGTAATTAGATGTGTTAAGGAAACTATATATCCCCACTATATTTACAGACATTTGAAACTCTTTTACCACCATGGTATTTGAAGGGTTAATGGATATTCTATACTTAAAAAACATATGTCCAAAAAAATTAACTTGTTTCATCCATAATTTACAATTTATAAATTTCCATGAAATTTAAAACCTTTATGGTTCCTAGAAGAGTTCGTAAATTGGTTCAATGGTCTTCATAGCTCATAAAATTGAAAAGAATATAATAAATGAAAATAAATAAAACAAATTACCTATATAATCACCCAGAAATATAATTTATTATATACATAAATAAATTCGGAATATATTTAACTTAAATTTCATATTTTTAATCTTATAGTTTCCATAACATGTACAAAACATTTTCCATGGAATATACTTCTTAACACATCATTGATTCTTGATTGATCAGATATCAATCTTTGAATAATATTTATCCCCCAGTAATTGATCAATTAAGTATTTAATATGAGGAAAATGATTCTTATTTTTTAAGGTGATATTATTGATCTCACTATAATTAATGGACAACCACATTGACTCCCAATTCTTATTTGTATATAATTAAGGTCCTCCCCATGGTGAATCACTAAGATAAATATATCTCTTATCACTCATCCCAATCAGTTTATTTTTCAAAATTACTAAATTTTTTAGATCCATATAATTTATATATATTAATAGGGTTTATTTATAAATAATAAGGTTGATAAATAATTTTACTTCTCTTTTCAGGGTAAATTCATGTATTTTTTTGAAAATTCATCTATTAATTCATTTATTATGGTTATATATTTTTTTACAATACCATATTTGTCACAAATGATTTATATTTCTTCAATCGAATAATGGTTTTGAAAATTATTTTCGTAATTAAATATCTCGTATAAAAGAATTATTTCTATATCCCCCTCAATAGTTGTAACTCCATTTTGTTTTAAATGATGTTATACATCATTACATAAGGGTCAATCTATTAAAAAATTACATTAAAATATAATATCGTTATGAAATTTTTATTGTGAATATGGACCTCCCATGCATTCTAATTTTAATAAAATAATATATTTTTATGTAGTCAATCTCTCTATCTATGTTCAAAGTAATATCCCGTTTTTTGGTCTGTTAGGAGGAACATAAATATTTCATAAAAAATGGAATAAATAAATGATTTTTTGTTTCCAAAATAAAATAATATAATGAATAACATTTATTGTATAAAAAATTACTACTGAGGATTTCATTTGTATATTTAAACTCTATTATAGTAAATGAAAAATTTAAACCTTGAACCCTGACTCTTCTTGGGTATATTTCCTTGATGAATGGGAACTTATCAGAATAGTATCCCATAATATTACAATTAAATATATTTATACTGATTAATTCAGACTTTACTATCATTCATTATCTCATTGTCCTTTATCTCCATACCTGAATCACATACTCACAACATGTAAATAATATATAGGATGTTTATTCTCATATTTGTTTTTATATGGGGAAATACACTCTCCCCTTATTTTATCTTACAGTTTTTCATTTAACAAATAATTCATCTACTCTCTTCTTATCCATATTTCATATATAAATCTATGACTTTATCAACTTATTATCTATTATAGTGTACCTTTTCTATATCACCTCATATATAATATATGATTAAGAGAGAATATTCCATTATAAAATTCACTTGAAACCATTAAAAAATATTCCATTATTACTCTATGGGTTATGTATATTTTTTAAAACATTCCTTCATAACCTTGTCAATTTATCCCCATGCGTAGAGATCCTCACTTTCCCTTTATTTCATATATTTAATAATTGAATATCAATCTCATTACATTTATCCTGAGAGAAATAATTATCCTTCAATGTGGTATTGAATGTATTCCACTCCATGTCTATAACCTATTATTCATGTTTAGTATTTATAAATAATGAAAACCATTAATCAGTATTCCTTTATGGGTGGTAAATTTCCATTACATGTTTCTCCTTTTATAATCATCTTTAATCCATGAATATTTATTCAAAATAGTTAATCAATTTATATATTATAATAGATTTGTTATCTAACAAAAAATTGAGGTTATTTCCTCATAAAAAGGTTAAGGTTTTTCACATATTTTATGTTAAAACAAGTTACTCTCTCTGATAAAGGTTATTTTTATAACCTCATTTAACTACCAAAATATTATGGTGAATTTATTACTAACTATATTTTTATTAGGTTGATCATTTGGAAATTCCCTACACATTAAATGAGTGTTCAATCAATGTTATTTTCATCCAATGGGTAAAAGTACCTAACGAATATGTAAAATCCTGACCCAAGAGCCACTAAATGCTTCGCTATTCCAATGGCTCACATGTCCTCAAGAGAACCTCCCCGCAAGCCAGATGCTACTAACCAGTAGTGGGGTCCAAGGTGGTACTGTGGAGGGACTATAACCTCATGGTTAGAGTAGCACAAGAGTGAAATAAATGAAAAAATAGAGGAAGTATAATAAATGGAAAATAAATAAAAGGTAAACATCCAAAACCATATAAAAAATTATTTATGGTTATATATCCAATAAATGAAATAGGCAGATATGGTATAATGAATGCAATATAATACATGTATTGTAACACTGTGAGATTTTTTGAATTATTATTTTTTGAATTATTTTAATATTTTTCATTATTTTCATTTCATGAACACCAATAATTATTTTTTATATTAAATCACTAATTTTATATTTCTTTATATAGAACACTGAGGTTATCTTGCATTATACACAAGACTAACATTTCTAAATGGCTTTCATAAAACGAAAGACTGAGTTTTACCAAACAATTATATATTATTAAAAATATTATAATTTAATATAATAAGATATAAACAATCCATTAACATGATAATTATTAATATTATTAACTATCTTATGAAAATATATATTTTAATTCATGGGTTTCTTATTAATTATAAATTAATACATAAACCAAATTAATAAAAAAGAAATGATTTTATAAAGAACTATTTTTATGTGAAAAAGAAAATTTACCTTTATATGTTAAGTTAATTACTATTAGTTAATGATAAAAAATAACTTTTTATGTTATATATTCAATAAAATATTCTTTACATTCATCCAATAGATTTTCTAATCATAATATGAGAATAGACCCAATATTACACATAAAAACCTATATTTTTATAAAAGTAGTTTTACCAACTTTTAATGAAGATCCCATTTGAAATAATTCTTTTGGAACTTTTATAAATATTATATGTAAAAATAAACTTTATATTTGAAATATAAACCTAAAAATTATCTTAGGGTGAATTTTTGGAATTTTTTTATGAAGGTTTTTTTTAATTAATAGTAAAACTTACTATATTTAAATTCCAAACTACTTTTTCATATAATTTATTTATACTGATAAATTATATAATAATTTTATTTTTAGGTAAATTTATATCAATTATTTATCAATTAATCTAATTTAAATCTTTGGAATCAATTTCACATTGAAATATAATATAACAACATAGATATCTTTTGAACGTTTTTACTTTAAAAATCAACATTTTCATCTAGTCCGAGGGATTAAATTTAAATTAATTCCTTACAGTTATGTGATTTTAAGTTGGAAAAATGTATTAAAAATTATTAATTATCATAGTTAATAATTTATAATAATATAAACATAGTTTTTTACTGAAATAATTATAGAAATTAATTAAAATTAAGTACTATAATTAAAATAAAATTAAGCTTAAGAGGGGAATAAACATTAAACGTACGGGCCCAAGGACCTAAAAACTTTTCCAGAGAAAATTTAATGGAAATATGTATACCATAAACCTTCAATTATTAATTTATTTTGGTTATTATTATTTTTTAGGTAAAAAAATGGGTAAAACTAACTTGTTTAAAAAAATGTCATGTGTGTCCCCTCCCTCCATTATAAAAGGCCACCAACTCTCTTCATTCTTCACACCTATCAAACAACTTATTTTCATCCACAATATGCTTTATACACTTTCCAACATCCAAAACTTATTCTCTAATCATCCTTTTGGGCATAAATCAACCCAAGGAATCCCTTTCGTGAAAACCAGAAGGAGATACAAAAAGAAGAGTTGACATGTTTCATCAAGCTCCTTCCTTTTATTTTCTTTATCCACCCCATAAATTCTCCTTAATAAATGACTATATAATAAAAATATTATCCTAAATATAATGGTATTTTATATTAATAATTTTTATACCTATACTTACACACACTTCCACTTAATGGGTAACAATCATTTTGTTTATGTATATGATGAACTACCGCCTCACGAAACAATTATTGTTAATTTTTTCTTTTACCCCCTCTCATGGTTGGTAATTATAATGGAAACAATTTTTATATATAATATATATTATATTTATTATGTATTTATGATTTTTTTTAATTCTTTTAAAACACATAACATTATACGTTTCATCTTGTTTCAATATGGTAACATCATTTGTGGACGTGTGGACTACTGCCTCCTCAAAGTAATGTGATTCGTTCAAACTCCACATGGAATGTATTACGGATTGGGTTAGAGAAATTATATGATATATATATATATATATTATAATCCATTAACTAGAATAATGATATATATAAATAGACATGCATGTCATTTAATTTATTTTTTCAATATGATAACAAAATGGAAACATCATTCATGCGTACATATGGCATGTTGTCACCATGAACGGTGTATTCCATTTCATAATTCTATATTATATAGATTATTGTAACACATATATATTTAATATAAATGGAATTTATATCATTTTTTACATCCTTTAAATCATGATATAAGTATAAAGACCATAGATATAACAAATTAATACACATGCGAAAAACAAAGTAGATATTACCCGAAGAATAACCTTAACATGGAATTGTTAATAAGTGGGTAATATAACATCATAGTAAAACCATATAGGGTATTAGATATAAGAATATGGTTATGTAAAATATTTATAATAAAAATAAATTTATTATACCGAAATCTTGAATGGGTATGACGAGAGTCAACACATAAGGTAAGATAATTTCATCTCAATTTTTATATCAGTGAGATACATGCCATGTTCACCCATATTTTGTCTTGATTGGTGTATATAATTCCCATGAATATATTATATTATTATTATTATTTTATTTATGGGTATTTAAATATCCATTATATTATATTTCTTTCATGGGGTTAATGTTTCAAAAGTTACCAAATCGGTAAGACAATTTTGTCCCAATTCTCCTTCTTTGAGACACGTGTTTTTTATAAACCTGCATTATTTTTGAGGTGTATATACTTCTATTTAAAAAGTTATTTAATGAATATCCTGATTTTTATGATATTTTAAGCTTCATTTAATTTCATTTTCTTCCATAGAGTGTATGATCCCACGTTACCATGTGGAAAGAGTTTATTAAAACAATATCATCATTTATCAGGATTGTTTATGATTATTAATCAATTGATGAAATATTTGGATCCATGTGTAAATAATACTCATTAATTATATTATACGCTATATTTCCATGACATTTTCATGTATTTTTACCATTTTCAAATATTTTTTACTTAATATTACTAATAAAATGTTTTTATTAAAATTTGAATTTATTTCAATTTTTGGTCAAAAATCTATGTTCTTATAAAACCATATTTTATAAAATATTTTCAAACAACATTTATCATCAAAATGTGTTTTAAGTGACTTTAATAGCTTCTATTATAATTTTTCAAAAGAGTTATTTTCAACAAAAATTATTTAAATTATTTCCATCTTTATTTATTCGTTTTTAAATCTAATTTATATAAAAGGGGTTTTAAAAAGTTTTTAAGATTTCATTATATTTTTTCAAAGCGTTTTCAAAGAAGTTGTTTTCCAGAAAAATTTTCAATATTCTTCTATAAGTTTTTAATGTAAATTGTTTTTAATATGTTTTCAAGTTTATTTTATAAGTTTTTAATTTAGTTTCAAGGAAAATGGTTTTCAAAATATTTTAAAGATTATTTTATATGTTTTCAAATTATTGTAAATAAAAATGGTTTTCAAAAGGTTTTAAAGCTTATTTTATAAGTTTTCAAAGTCTTTTTAAGGAAAATGGGTTTCAAAATGTTTTAAATATTTATTTATAAGTTTTATTATTTATTTTCATGAAAATGAATCTCAAAAGGTTTTATGTTTTAAAAATAATTTTTCAAAGATGAACTAATATTTTTCTCAAGAAATGTTTTTAAGATATATTTCAAAATTATTTTCCCACTAATATAAAATCTATTGGTGTAATTTATGAATTTATTTGGAAATGTTTCAAAGGTTACTTTCTTATTATTTATCTAAATGGTCTATGTTTTCAGGTATTGATGTTTATGAAAACAATTTCTCTTACATGGGTTATATTCTTAGGAAACCCATTTCTTATTCACAGGTTGCATGATTTTTAAACCCACTTATTTTCACAGGTTATTATTTTGATGAAATGATTATAAAACATGAATATTTTCTATAGGAAATGATAAGATTACATGATTATGATACCCATTTCATTTCATGGTCTATGGAATGATTATTTATGATTTTGTGTCCCATGTTTGTATGACTTTATTATGATATGGGTGGGACCTATATCTCCCTCCAATGAATTGTTTAAAGATTTATATCTCATGAGATAGACTAATGTGGTCTTGGGAGTGATCCTTGACTTATATGATAGCCATGGGAGTGAACCATGACTAACAAGATGGTTTGGGGAGTGAACTCATACTACTAATATGTACAAGAGAGTGAACCATGACTACTAATATGGAATATGAAGTAAACTCATACTACAATGATGGACGTTTCAATGATGCCTTGACTACTGTGGAAATAATTTTATATGCTTATGTTTCTACTACAAATCCCATATCATATTCCTATGCTATTTTTTCAAGGAATATATACTTTAATTCTTTATGATCCATGTCTTCTTAATTTCCAAGATTTATTCCATGATTCGTGTTCATGATCTTTGATATGAAGGGTGTGATCTTCTAATGTTATGATCACATTCTCATACCCCTATGATCATGTTTATGCTTACTTGTTTCCCTTGTTTACCCTTATGGAGCATCTAAGAACACCCCTTTTTATGTTTCCTTCCATAGGTTATGAAGATATATTACATGTATGAGGTGTCTAAGAGGGGTTCTAGTCTTGTACAACCCAGTGGTAGATAATATAACTCACTCATATACCAGTGTTCAAGATTCCATGTTTCTAAAAGAACTAAACCAATACGGTATTCGGGAATCTTTTTCTAAAATGTTTTATGTATTCCACAAAATTTATGCAATTTCTATGTACATTAAGACTGGTTCATTGTAGTAGGAATCATATTGAAGTTTTAGTCAACATTTGGAAACTAGTATGAGAAAACATTAGTGAGATACCTAGGTATTTTTCTAATGACATGTATAGGGATGTCTCTAAGGATAAGTATAAGGATGAGTTAACATTTAGGAAAATGTCCTAGAATTTCGATAAATGATAGAGTTATTTGATCCCTTGAAATACTCCCTTATCTAGATATTACAAGTCGATGTGGCTCTAACAACAATTTACCTAGGGGTAAAGAATCCGATAGGGTGTGTCATACTTGACTGGGTATAACCTGGTACACGACAATGGGACTTACTATATACATAGTTTGGTACTCCCATGGGATATTCATTGGGAATTAAAAAATCTTTACAAACCATAATGAATTGTTTACATATAAATTGGATATGAATAACCTAGGATAAACATAAGCATTCATATATTAAGTAATGTGTCATAAATTACACATCCTATAAGTGACATTTCTTGATTATGTGGTTCCTTATTATGTTAATTATTTATTACTGAATACTTTCTTGTTTTAAAAAATGATGAGACCTAGAAGTAAATGGGTTAATGTTGAATGTGAAAGATAATTTACTAATGAGCATTCAAGTGGGATGGTCACTGGAGTGAAGGATGTTGTGATCATTCCTAGTCATTTTTCACAATATAAGATTAACAATGTTTACCCTAACCAACTCTTAGACTCGCCAAGGTAGGGAATGGAGGATTTTGCAGAGATTTTATGTAATTGATACCATGGACTAAAGAATATTTGGTTTCTCTAGTCTGAATAATGTGGAAATAATAACATAAGTGAATGTCTTACAGGAATAAGAAGGTGTTTTGACTATAAAAAAGAAGTGTAAAAAGTAAGTGTCTACAAAAGAAAAATTAAGTGTTATGTTGAATAATTGGATGTGAATATTGGCCTCTATAATTCATCATGTAAGATTGAATTTTTTATGTGTGGAATGAATGTTAATTATGAAAATCAATGTCTCGAGTGGAAAGCTACTGAAGAAAACTAGTAACATGGTATGAGTAATGCTTATATTTCTGATTATGAAGATAATAAAGATGAAATGTGAAAGGGGAAAAAGTAATTAAGTAATAGGATGAGGTAGCCTCTTATGGTTTATGTATGAAGTGGAATAATCGATGTTTTTATGTATTTGGATTCAAGAATTGTGTTATATAAATGGTGAAATACAAAAGGATGGTCCTATTTTTGTTTTTTTCTAAGGATTTAATAGATTATGTTGAATGTGTCTCATGGAATGTAAAAGCAATTCAATGACAAGGTGATATTTTGACTAAGGGAAGATAACCCTTACTATGTTTCTTATGTTAAAATAATGTAATTTTGATAAATATTTTTGGGATATGAATAACTAAATTGGATGATACTGATTACATTGGAACTAATTAAGGACTTGTTGACAAGTGGTTATGATATCATTAGTTAAGTTGATAACATTTTTTGATTTAAGGAATATATAAAATATACTTTGAAATAAGGAAACATATATGCTTTCAATAAGGATTGACCTTAATTTAGGTGATTACCATATTTTCTGGGAATACTTGATGAAGGTAATCACATGTTTGGAATGTGACAACCTAGAGATACTTTTTGATATATAGGGAGTTAATGTTAATCTTATTTCATGAATTTATTTCTAATGTTTTGGATTTTCATATTTCAGAATGTTTATAAGGTTAATAAATCACAAAAAGTTTAAGTTTAACTTTTGAAGAAGTATTTATGTATCAAGGATATATTTAAAACCATAGTTAAAAGGATATTTAGTGATTAACCATATTTATGTCCCTTAATATCTATTAAAAGTGTGTTTTAGTGATTGACACAGAAAAGTAAATTTCTAGAAATCCATTTCTTAAAGTAATGGATGAATTATAAATTGATCAAATCACAACCAAAGAAATAAATTTTATTTATATAAATATATCAAGAAAATATATTTCCTTGGTTAATAAAAGAATTACTCAACGTTATGAAAATGATCAAAAACAATCTTGTCCTAATACCTTAATTTTTTGTTTAACCAATGGACTTTAAAATAATTATAGATTTATAGATTTTAGGCCCTCAAATTCTCATTTATTATTCAATTTTATTGATTTATTACCTCAATCACTCCCAATGAATATTTACACTTTTCCTTAAAGTCTATGTTTTCACTTACCACCAATGTTCTCCTGTGTGGAAACTAGTTACATGATACTTAGGGTAACCGTTATGTTTCCAACTGTTTTTTTAATGTAATTTTCAATATTCATTTATACGATGTGGGTTTATATGAAAGTAACTTTAAAGTATTATACTAGTAATCAACTAAATGAATTTCGATGGAAAAATAATTTTTAAAGGGGTAGAATTGTACACCCTGAGATTTTGTGAATTATTTTTTTCAAATTAATTTAATCTTTTTGATATTTTTAATTTTACACAAAACTAATTTTTTATATTAAATTATTAAATTTAGATTTATATAGATGTAACACTGAGGCTAGATTTCATTACACACAAGACTGACTTTCCTCAATGGCTTGAATAACACACAAGAAAGAATTTTACCAACCATATTATATTGTAAAAAATATTAATATTTAATATAATAAGATATAACCTAGCCATTAAATTGATGATTATAAATAGTATTAACTAAGTTACAAAAATAAATATTTTAATTCATTATTTATTGTTAATTAGAAATGAATATAGAAATCAAATGAATATAAATGGAATGATTTTATAAAAGACTATTTTTAGGTACCAAAGTTAATTTATCTTAATATGTTAAATTAATTAATATTAGTAATGATATTAATTAAATTTATATGTAATATATTCTTTAAAATATTTTTTACTTTCATGTAATATATTTTATAAGCATAAGATGATAACATAACTAATATTACACATAAAAACCTATATTTTTATAAAAGCAATTTTACCCCCTTTTAACGGGAAACCTATTTTAAATATAATTTTTCAAACTCTTATGAATATTAATTGTAAAAAATAAACTAAATATTTGAAATATAAACATAATAACTATGCTAGAGTGAATGTTTGGTATTTCTTATGAAGTTTCAATTTTTAATGAATAGTTAAAATTACTGAATTTTAATTCAAAACTGCATTTTCATAAAATTTATTTGTAGTATTAATTTTATATTTTAACATAATTTTAAAGTAAATTTATATATATTATTTATCAATAAATACAATTTAGGTATTTTTAATTAATTTCTCCTTGAAATTGAATATAAAAACATTGAAAACATTGGAACATTTTTTACTTTTAAAAGCTACATTATCGTCTAATCTATTAAATTAAATTTAAACAATGTTCAGCCACTTATGTGATTAGAATATGGAAAATGGATTCCATATATGGAATAATAATAATTTCTGATTTCTAATGTGGTAAAATTAGTTTTTTACCAAAAGGATTAGAGAATGTAGTTAAAATTAATTACAAATATTAAAGTGAAATTAATCTTAATAAGGGAATGAACCTTAAAAATAAAGTCATAAATGAACTAGACACATTTATAGAACCAATTTTATGGAAATATATCTTACATAAACATTTAATTATTTATTTGGGTTGGTTTTTATGATTTTGGTAGGGAAAATCATTGGTACACCTCATGTTTTTTTCAAAAATGCCAAGTGTATCCCCTCCCTCCCTTATAAAAGGCCACCACCTCTCCTCATTATTAAAACCTTTAAAAACACTTAGGATTGGACAATATATGACCAATACACTTTCCAAAATCCCTCCATTACTCTTTTAGTTCTCTATTTGGGCATAAATCAACCCAAGGAATCCCTTTAGTGAAAACTAAATGGACCCACAGAAGAGGTAACAACATTCCTCAAGATCATTTATTTTATCTTCCTTCTCCACCCCCTAAAATCTCATTATTACATGATTATATAGTAGAACCAATATAATAAATATACTGATATGTTATTTTAATAATGTTTTTTCTGATACTTACAGACACTTCCATCTAACGGGTGACAAACTTATTGTTTATGTGTACGTCGAACTACCACCTCACAAAACGATGATTGTTAATTTTTTCCCTTTACACCCTTTCCTAGTTAGGAATTATGAGGGAAAATATGTTTATATATTATATATATTATATTTTTATTTATTTATTTTTATTTAATAATTTTCTAACACATACATTTATGCTTTCCATCTTCTGTAAATATGATAACATCATTTGTGAAAGTGTGGACTATCGCATCTTCAAAGCGATATGATTCGTTCACACTCTAAATGGAATGTATTAAGGATAGATTAGTTGAAATTATATGATATATATATATATATTATATAATAATTTTATTATTATTATGATATATATACATATATTTAATTTATTTTCTTTCTTTCAATACATCAATGAAACCAAAAATATCATTCATTTGAACATACGGCCTACGATCTCCATGAACGGTGTATTGCATTTCATACATATATATTATATATATTATTATAATACACATATAATTAATATGAATTATATTTATATCATGTTTTACATTATTTAAATCATGATATATGTATAAGGACCATATATATAACAAATTAAGACACATAGTAAAAACAAAGTGGATATTACCCAAAGTGTAACCTTAACATGGAATTTTTAATAAGAAAGTAATATAAAGTGATAATTAAACCATATATTTTTTTAGATATAATAATATAATTTGGTAAAATATTTATAATAAACATTCATTTATTATACAGGAATCTTTTATAAGTACAATGAGAGTGAAGATATAAGGTAAGAGAATTTCACCTCACTTTTTATATTCGGAGGATACATTATATGATCACCCCTCTTTTCATATTTTTTTTTCTATAATAAACATAAATAAATTCTATGATTATAATTATTAAATTTATGGGTATTTACATATCCATTCTATTATATTTCTTTCATGGGTTAATGTTTCAAAATTTACCAAATCGGTAAGACAGTTTTGTCTTAATTTTTTTTGTTTGAGACACATGTTTTATTATGAACCTACATTATTTTTTGAGGTAAATATACTTCTATTTGACATGTTATATCATTAATATAATTAATTTAATTATATTTTATGTTTCATGTTATTTCATTTTCTTACATAGATTGTATGATCCAAACATACCATGTGGTAAGAGTTTATTGAATCAAACTCATCTTTTATTGGGATTATTTATGATTATGATTCCATTGATGAAATCATATGATAAATATCTCAATAAAACTCATTAATTATATTATCCTCAAGTTTTAAATGATATTTTCATGTATTAGTACCATTTTTTACTATTTGTTTTTTAATATAACTAAAAAAATTAATGAAAATATGACATTATTTCTCTTATTGGTCAGAAATATACATTCTTTAAAAATTGTGTTTTATAAAATGTTTTCAAAAATGATTTATGTTTAAATTCTTTTTAATTTATTTTAAAATATTCCCTTATTTTTTTTAAAAGTATTATTTTTTAAATAAAAGGATTTAAATGATTTCAAGATTTCTTTATAATTTTTCAAATCCATTTTCTCTAAAAGGGTTTTTAAAATTTTTTCAATATTTATTTATAAGTTTTAAAAAATATATAAAAGAAAAAGGTTTTCATATGGGTTTTCAATATTATATTACAAATTTTCAAAAAATGTTTTTCAAATATTTTTCATGTTTCTCTTATATGTTTTCAAATTATTTCCAAGGAATACAGTTGTCACAAATTTTTCAGGCTTTTTTTATATGTTTTCAAGGTATTTTTAGTGAAAATAGTTTTCAAAATGATTTCAAGATTATTTTATAAGTATTCAAATAATTTTCAAGGAAAATGGTTCTCAAAATGTTTTTCGAATATTTCATTATAATTTTTCTTGTTTATTTTCAAGAAAATGATTCTCAAAAGTTTTTTTGATTTAAAAATCATTTATCAAAGAAGATAGGATATTTTCATCAAGGAATGTTTTTAAAAGATATTTCAAAACTATTTTCCATATAAGATGACATCCAATGGTATTACTCATGAATCTTTGGTGAAATGATCCAAAGTTTCCATTCATATTTTTTTGAATGGTATATGTTTTGATGCAATTATGTTTATGAAACTTGTTTCTATTTCACAAGTTATATGTTTTTGAATCCTCTTTTTTCATGGTCTATATTCTTTTGAAACCCACTTATTTTCATGGCTTATGATTTTCATGAAATGATTATGAAACCTGTATATTTTCCATTGGTTATTATGTGATTACTTGTTTATGATATCAATTTCATTTCATGGGTTATGATATTACTGTTTATGATTTTTGGGCCCTTGTATGTATAATTTCATTATGAGATGGGTGGGACCTATATATCTCTCTAATTCATTGGGTAAATATTTATATCTCATGAGATACACAAATATGATCTTGGGAGTGAACTTTAACTACTATGATGGACAAGGGAGTGAACCATGACTACCAAGATGGTGTGGGGAGTGAACTCATACTACTAATATGATCATGGTAGTGAAGAATGGCTTCCACGATGATATAATAAGTGAACCCATACTACTAATATGGCCTTTATAGTGATGAATTGTCTACTATAGAAATCATTTTATATGATTATGTGTTTTCCACAAATACCATGTCTTATTCCTATATTGTGCTTTCATTGAATATGTACTTTAATTCCTTATGATTAATGTCTTATGAACTATCAAGTGTTATGCCATGATTCATGTTAATGATCTTTGATATACAGGATTTGTTATTATAATGTTATGATCACATTCTCATACATTTATTCGCATGTTTATGTTTACATGTCTCCCTTGTTTACCTTTAATGAGCATCTGAGATCACCCTTTTTTTATGTTTCCATTCTAGGTTAGGACGATATATTTCATGTATGATAATTCTAAGGGGAGTTCTAATATTGGAGAACCTAGTGTGAGATAATGTTTCTTTATCATGTGATAGTGTTTATGTATCCATGTTTTCAAAGGCACTAAACTAATACGGTCATTGGGCATCCATTTGTATAATGTTTCATGTATTCCTCAAAAGTTATGCAATTTATATATATGTTGAGACTGGGTCATCACATGTATCCAAATAAAAAAAAGACCGAAAGGTTATCTCCAAATTCCATCATGAACCATAGTTTTTCCTATTCTTCCCCACTCACATTCTACAATCACACAAGCATCAATAATTGGGCAATTTCTCTCATCCCTACATACATCCACATAATCTACCTAGGTACCATTGGCCGCCCAAATAGGTTGTGAGAAAACTGAGTATGACACCACCAACGGTCTCTATAAGTATCCAGAAAGTGAATATAATATGAGTAGTGTGAAGATATAATTGTAAGTAGTAATAAAAACTCTAAAGGGTATGCTCTCGTTCCCAAAGGACACTATGATGACAGTACCTACTTCAGCCCATGTATAGAAAACATATAAACAAATTCCATCATGGACATATAAAAATAAGTTTATATTTATTTATTGATATATATGAACTATATATATAGGGAAATTTATTTCCATATATACACATACGTAGTGTTTTCCCGAACCCGAGGTGTAACTTAGGCATTCATGCCAAGTCACTAGAGTGTCACAAGTTGTAAGGGACATTATGCTATAATATCTCTATATAGGGATGAAATGATCAAGTATCAAATTATAGAGATTCCATTACCAAGTATTATAGTATAGGTATACCATGCATGTTTCATAGTATTGGGACTCCACGCTCATATCTCAATGAAGTGAGAATTCCATGCTCGCATATTACAATAGTGTGGGGGACACCATTCCCATATTTCAAAACATAGTAATGGATTATATTCCCTTATATCATAATAGTGTAAGGTACTCCATTCTTATATGTCACAGCAGTGTAAGGGACTCCATGCTCATATATCACAACAGTATAAGGGATGTCATTCCCATATATCACAACAATGTATGGGATGTAATGAACGTATATCATAATAGTTTAAGGGGACTATGACTTAAGTAATATACAATAGAAAATTAATTGTTCCATATAATTTGAAATTAATAGGACTTGACCATTTTCCTATTTAAGCAAGTGACATGGTCGTACCACTCCCTTATATTAAATTAATTATAGTCATCACAATTTAGAGTCTCACCAAAACCATGTAGAAGATGGTTTGGTCAATTAAACATTTATAAGAATAATTTAATTTCAATAAGAATGCCTCAATATGTGGAAATAATCAAAGGGAACCTATCCCAAAAAGAATATAGGGATATTATGTTATTTGTATCAATGAAATTGAATTAACCATGGTTATATGTATTGTAAGGAAATTCGCAGATAATTCAGTGTGTAACATCCTGATGCATTTATAAGGAAACCATACTTGATGGATAAATACAAGACCACCTACCTTATGCCTGTAGAGGAGAACTCATCAAGTATCAACCTTTGGTTTGGTCTCTATCAGAATAAAATGAATAAATAGACAAACAAACTAAGAATAATCCATATCTACTTACACAAAAATTGAGGAAAACCTGAAGAAATAAATGAATAAAATAATTCAATGGATTTGAGATCTTACTGAGAGGGATATAATGTAATGAGTAGTGCTTCAATGGGATACCTGGTAAAGAAATGAGAGAAAAGCCTAGGTGATGGAGGCTTGAGAGTTCTAATATGATAAAATAGAGGGATACTACTATTGGAGGATGAAAAATATAAATTGGTTATTTTATAAAGATATAGGGGTATTATATTCATTTTACCTAAATTTTATGGGGCACACGGTTTGGTCGCATGATTGGCCAAACTGTGTGCCAACATTTCACTATGTGCTAGCTAAAGTGACCCTAAAAATAGGTTGGCCATATGGCTTGACTATCCTTGCATATCCCATGAAAAACCCCTCAATTAAGTGGTCTACAACACCCACAAGGGAATTCAACCTAGGAATCCCTGTTGGGGAAATCGTACCACCCTCATATGTGCACTAAGATACCTCTCACATTTTACTCTAACCATAAGTCTAGAGTACACAGTTTCTACTAACTGTACAGCCCAACTATTTCCTCCAAAAGATAGGTCAAGGAACTCCAAATAAGACATGAACACCCACATTTCCACCATATCTGAACTAGGAATTCATATTAAGTCAAAAACAAGGAATTAAAATAAAATATAAAAAGTTCATACCTCATAGAAAAACTAGGTTATTATAGTCTTCCACACCTTAAAGAAACTTTTCCCCAAGTTTTAATTCCAAGGGTGGCAGAATTTCATCTGAGAATACCTCCAGAAAATGATCTTTTACATCAACCTCCCACTCCCAAGTCTCATCCTGTACTTGGATATTTTACTATTTCACATTTACTAAATGGACAGATTGACCACAGAGGGCCTTCATGCTTTGATCAATGATTCATATTGGATACTCCTCATAAGATCAATCAGCATCCAATTCAACAACCTTAGTATCAAAAGTATGAGACAAGTTATCATGGTAATAATGATGTTGTGAAGTTTGGATGTCATCGTGCATGGAATAGTACCATTTAGGTAAAAGAAACTGATAGGATAGTATCCATAATATATCTATAATATAAAAAATTCCCAAAAAAATAAGGCAAAAAATTCCACTAACTCGGTATCCATCTATATCCAAATTTGGGTAGAAATCATAAGAAAACATGATCCCCAACCTCAAAATACAACGGTTTCCAATGATGGTCAACGTAATATTTATCTCTAGACTAATTAGTAGACATACGTTTCATGATAAACATAAACTACTCTAAAATCTATTTTATGGGATAAGGAGCTAGTAGTACTTCCACCCATTCCTCTATTTGGAACATAGGCGAACTACATGGCCTACCATACAAGGCCTCATACAGATCCATCTGAATTCTTTCATAATATCTATTATTATAGTATAACTTAATTAGAGGTATATCTTTCTCTAAATAACCGTTGAAATCAAGTATTTATTCTCAAATCATTTCCTCCCAAACATGTATCGTCCATTTTGACTGACCATCGGTCCAAGGGTGAGAGGATATGCTCAGATGAACCTCTGTACCCAATGATTTCTATAACCCCTACTAGATCCTCAATGTGAAATGAGAGTCCCTTTAAAAAACATTAATATGAGGGGCCCCATGTAAGCATATAATTTCTTGGACATACAGTATTCCCAACTCATTACTTGAGAAATTCTCCCAAATTGAAAGGAAGTGGGATACCTTTATCATTTGATCCATGAATACCCCATCCATGTCCATACCTTGGGGAGACCTTTGTAAACAAACCAAAAAATCCATTGTTACATCATCTCATGCACTACCTAAAGAGACCCTAAAAACATGCTAGCCAGCTGGTTTGACTAACCTTGCATATCCCATGAAAAACCCCTCTATTAAGTGGTCTACAACACCAAGAATGAGAATTATACCTGGTACTCTCAGTTAGGGAAACCATACAACCCTCATATATTCACTAATATACCTGTCACATTTTACTCTTAACTATATGTACTAGACTACACTGTTTCAACTAACTGTGCATCCAAGCTATTTCCTCCAAAAGATAGGTCAAGGGACACCAAATAAGAGATGAACACCCTCATTTCATATATATCCTAACTTGGAATTCATATTCAGTCAAAACCAAGCAATTAAACTAAAATATAAAAGGTCCATACCTCATAGAAAATCTATGTTCTTATAGTATTCCACACCTTAAAGGAACTCATCCCATGTTCCCATTCCAATGGTGGCAGAATTTCATCTGAGAATACCTCTGGAAATTGATCATTTACATCATCCCCCACTCCCAAGTCCCATATTTTACAAGGATGTTTTACTATTTCATATTTACTAAAGGGATAGAATGACCACATATATCCCTCATTCTTTGATCAATGATGCATATCGGATATTCCTCAGAAAATGAGTCAACATCCAATTCAACATCCTTAAGATAAAAAGTATGAGACTGGTTAGCATGGTAACAATGAAGCTATGAAATGTGGAAGCCGTCATGAAAGGAATATTACCATTTAGTTAATATAAAATGATAATATAATATTCATAATATATCTATAATCTCAAAAGGCCCAAAGAAATAATGTGGAAACTTCCACTGACTCGGTATCCATCAATGCCCAAGTTTGGGTTATACTCATAAGAAAACATGATCCCCAATTTCAAACTCTAGAGGTTTTCGTTGACGATCGGTTTAATATTTATCTCTAGACTATGTATTAGAAATACATTTCCTGATAAGCTTCACATTCTCTGAATTCTATTGTATGAGAAGAGGGCCCAGTAGTACTGCCTCCCCTGCCTCTATCTGGAACATAGGTGAACAACATGGAATACCAAACAAGGCCTCATATAGATCCATATGAATTGTTTCCTGATATCTATTATTATAATAAAACATAATGAGAGGTATATTTTTCTCCAAAGAACCATTGAAATCAAGCACGTATGCTAATATCATTTCCTCCAAAACCTGTATCATCCATTTTGACTGACCATCGGTCTGAGGGTGAGAAGCTATGATCAGAAGCACTTTTATACCCAAACCTTTCTATAACCCCTAGTAGAACCTCAATGTTAAATGAGAGTCCCTTTAAAAAAATTAATATGAAGGACCCCATGTAAGAATATAATTTCATGGTGTAACGTCTCGGTTCAGAAAGCCTCCCAGAGGCCCCCTGTACCCGGTTGGTCACATGGACACAAGCGCATTTCCCCGAATGCCAGAGGCTTCCGACTAGCAGTGAGGGACTCAAGTGTGATAGTGGGGAAACTATGTCCTCATTGGCAGAGTAACACAATGTAAGAAAGAAATAGAAAAAAAAACCAAGAATAATCTATAAAAACGTAAACCACATAAGATTGGAAGATAATAAACTGTAGCACACACACACATATATATATATATATGTGTGTGTGTGTGTGTGAACGATTCATGAAACATATGTCTAGGGAAGCAGGAAAACAAATCACAACGTTTTAATATAGCAGTACTAAACTCAAGTACAAAAGAAAGCAATTTAAACAACTCATCTGCATTGCAAGACGTAGATTGGTCCCATGCTCTCCAGATCCATATAAAATCAAGTACCTAAAGTAGATGGGTGTTGGGCCTTATCTATATTTACAACAATATAATCTGTTTAGGCCCAAAAACATGGCCCAAATAAGGTGTGAGACTAAATACCAATAGGAATCCACCACGAGATCTGTGCCTAACATCAATGAATATTTGGAAGGAAACAGGCAAATAAATGCAGTAAACAAGGAAGTACCTAAGGTAAACAATTCATAGTTTCAATTCATTCAATATCATATATCAAGCAATAGCTAAACAAAGCAGTAAATCTCAAACAGGTAACCCTCTGGGAAGTACTCAGAGTTAATACCCTATGGTCCTACCTAGAAAAACAGGCAAATAGAAAACACAACAGGTAACCCTCTGGGAAGAACTCATAGCCTATCCCCTCTGGTCATACCTAAAAAGTACAAGAAACCCTCTGGGTAGCAGACACAGTCACACCCCTCGGGTTCAGCTCTAGAATAGAGTCTCTGAGGAAGCACTTGCCCTCAATTCCTCCTATAGTCTCATATCGGTAACTAAAGGTGCCCTGTGGAATCACTCAATGTCTATTCCCCCTGTGGCCCACGTCGAGGATCTACAGACACTCTGAGGAAGCACTTATGTCAATTCCGTTTATGGTATCTCATTGTAAGTAAAGCAGACACTCTCGAGAAGCCCTTATGTCCATTATCCCAATGTTCTACTACATATGGTTCTCACATCCCTATGTAATTCAAGTATATATAGAAATAAATATCAGAAAAGTAAACCTCAAGAACTACATGGCTTGCAGCCTACAGCATATCATCATATCAGAAACATCACACCATCCTACAACTAGGCATCGGAAAGTAAACAACAGCCTAATAGGAAAACAATACCCAATGGTCAAAACAGGCAATCAATCATGGTATAAAAAATTCCAAATTATAGAAATTAACCCTATTCAAATTTAGTCAACCTCTACTCAAGAATACAAGCATAGTAGACAAAAAAATAGGGCTAAAATGGTAAACACGCAATACCCCATTCATGGGTATTGGGAAATTTTTTGCATATAACTCAAAGGATTTTAACAGAAATGCACAAACCACCTACCTCAGTGTTGGGAGATCAATATACATGAGTCTCAAGGCTTGAATCACCTTAGAATGTCGAAGATCTACAAAAACGTCTAAAATTCTCAACAGAGGATAACATGACAAAGAAGAGGAATTGGGAAACGAAGCACAAGGAGAAGATAGATCTTACAGAGGCGATCCCAATGCAATCGACAACGGTCGAATCGGATATCGGATTCTTGGTCAGGGCTTGGAAGATTATCATGGTCGTATGGAAGCTCTTGGCCGAACGAAACCTAAAAAAAGACCTTTCTGGAGATTATATGCGTCCCTAGTCTGTTTAACAAAAAAAGAAAATACCCATTGTGTTTTGGAAGTACACGGCATGTACTTTCCATTTCTGTACCCCGCATTTGGTGGCCTCTCGGTCACCCCCACATGGTCATGTGCATGGACGCTACACGGCCAGCACACAGCTACCCGCAGTAACCGAGTACACAGCGTGTAATTAGAAAGTACATGGTGTGTACTTAGAAAATTTCCATAAATTCCCTTTTTTCTCAAAAATGACCAGAAGAAGGAAAACATACTTGAAAATAAGATCCAAGTTCTTACAAACTTACCCCCTTAAAGAAATGTGTCCGCAGATTTCCCTAGTAAGGAGGTGTAGTAGTGGAAACCATGAACAACTTCGTCCACTGTAATTGTACATCGAACTCCCTCTGCTAAGTCTCGTCATTTACTCGCCCATACTGCCGAAGCACCCATACCAGAGGAACAGAACGACCACGGAGAACCATCATACTATGATCGACAATCCAAATAGGATGCTCCTCAAACGATGCATCCACTTCCCACTCAACCTCCTCGGGTTGGAAAACATGAGATGGTTCTAAGAAGTAACTTCAAAACTAAGAAACGTGGAAAACTTATTGCATATCATGGTACCTCTGAGGTAACTGCAACCGATAAGAAACCGGCCCAACTCTTTCCAACACCTCAAATGACCCGACGTAACTCGAAGAAATATTACCCTATCTTCTAATCCTCGTGTGTCCCAACCTCGATGTGACACGTAGAAAAACTTGATCCCTGACCACGAACTCTAGAGGTCATCTCCATTAATCATTATAAGACTTCTATCGAGACTGTGCAATAGTCATCCTCTTCCAAATCAACTCTATCTACTCTGAGGTCTCCTGAACAAGACGAGGTCCCAGCAAAGCAGTCTCTCCTGCCTCCAGCCAACATAAGGGTGATCAGCATGGCCTACCATACAAAGTATCATAAGGTTCCATCTGAATAGTTTCTCGAAAACTGTTATTATGGGAAAACTCCACAAGAGGTATGTGCTTCTCCCAAGAACCTCCAAAATCTGAAATTCATTTCTGTAGAATGTCCTCAAGAACTTGAATCGTATGCTCGGACTGACCATCTGTTTGGGGGTGGTAAGTTGTACTCAAAATCACCTGTGTATCCAGAGCCTTCTGAAGCCCCATCCATACCCGAGAAGTAAAATGTGCATCTCTTTCAGAAACAATGGAGTGTAGAACTCCATGTAATCGCACAATCTCACGGATGTACTACCATCCCATATCATCAACGCTGAAGGTCTCCTTGATTAGTAAATAGTGAGAATTCTTTGTGAGTCTGTCAAAGAAAACCCAAACTGTGTCATTCCCTTGAGGCGTCCTCTGTAAACCTGTCATGAAATCCATCACGACATCATTCCACTTCCACACAGGAATGGGTAACTACTGTAAAATCCCTACTAGTCGTTGATTCTCTTCCTTTACCTACTAACAGGTGGAACACCTCATGATGAAACCAACAATATCTCTCTTCATACATGGCCACCAATACTAACAGTGTATGTCAAGATACATCTTGGTGACACCAGGATGAACTGCCCAAACTGAGGAATGAAAGTCCCGCATCAACTCCTCATGTATGTCTGCTGGCACCCATACGCACCCCTGGAAATGCAATATCTCATCCTTTCCTATGGTCTATCCAGGAATAGGGTCCTCTCCTGACATTCTCTTTCATAGGACTAGGCATTCTAAATCAGATAGTTGCCTCATTTTCACTCGATCAACAAGAGTAGAGGTAACATCTATAAAAGAAAGAAACATCTACCCCTGCCTGTTTTGCAACTCCAAATGCATCTCAGAGAACAGATCCATAAGTTTCCACTCACTACTAGCCTCATGAACTGTATGTATCTAAGTCCTCCTACTCAATACATCAGCTATTGTGTTTCCTTTCACAGGCGTATAGGCAAGATCAATGTCAAAATACTGAAGGTACTCAACTCACCTTCGTTGTCTCAAATTCAGATCACACTGAGTGAAGATGTACTTGAGACTCTTGTGTTCATTGAATACCAAAAAATTATCTCCCAAAATATAATGTCTCCAACAGCTTAAGGCATGAACAACTGTAGCCAACTTGAGATCGTGTGTTGGGTAATTCCTCTCATGTGGTCTCAACTGTCGAGACATGTATGCAATGACTCCTTCTCCCTGCATAAGTATAGCTCCCAGCCTAATACCTGAAGTATCACAGTACACAGTATAGATCTTTCCTAGCTCTAGAAAGACTAGTATATGTTCTAAAGTTAACCTCTCTTTTAGCTCCTAAAAGGCTGACTCAGAAGAATCTGACCATAAGAACTTCGCACCCTTCTTAGTCAGATCTGTCTATGGTGCTTCTAAGTTTAAAAATTCTTGAATGAAACCTCTGTAGTAACCATCCAGTCCTAGAAAAATCTGTACCTCAAATATTTTCTTTAGGTGCTCCCAGGAAACTACTGCTCTCACTTTTTCTGGGTCTACTGACACTCCTGTATCAGAGATAACATGACCCAAGATGTGAATCACATCCATCCAAAAGTGGAATTTTGAGAGAATTACATATAACTGATTCTCTCTCTATCCAACATTACTATTTTTATTCAAGAAGGACTTAACTACAAACAAAGAAGTCCCACCTAAGGGGGACGAAAATAATGCAGCCCAAGGTAATCTCCCCTAATCAAATTCACCCCCTCGGGTCTAATAAGAGACACATTATCCACCCAGCCCATTCTCTCTCAATGTACTAAAAACGATCTCATGATGGGTAGCATGGTCGTGTTGATTGTGAGTGTACACCAAGATATAGTCCATGAAGACCAGCATGAAGTAATCCAAGTATGGATGGAACACTCAGTTCATCAGTTCCATAAAACCAACAGGTGCGTTTGTGAGATAGAATGGCATAACTACATACTCGTATAGACCATACCTACTCAGAACGGTTGTAAGAGGCATATCAGATGGTATAACACGCAACTGATGGTAACCGGATCTCAATTCAATCTTCGAGAAAACCCAAGCTCCTCGAAGCTGATTAATGAGATTATCAATCCTAGGCAAGGGATAACGGTTCTTAACCCTCAACTAATTCAACCTCCGATAATCCAAAAAAAGCTTGAGGGTGTCATATGCCTTCTTTGCAAACATGATAGAAAAATCCCAAAGAGAATTACTGGGTCGGATGAAACCCTTTTCCTACAACTCCTCCAACTACTTCTGGAGATCATGTAACTCTAGTGTAGCCATTCTATAAAGAGCAATGGACACCAGTGTCACTTCTGGCACAAGATGAATAGAAAAGTCTACCTAACTCTCAGGAGGAAAAGCTAAAAAGTCTTTTTGAAAGACATTACTGAAATGATCCACCACTTGAGGAATTTCCATCTTTGAAATCCCCTAGTCATCCAGATATAAACTAGCAATATGGGTTGTAACTCCTCCTAACCCGTGATGATTGGGTCTCGTTCTGCTTACCTGGACATCCCATTCACCCTTATGAAGAAAATATCCTCCCTCTAGTGATATGAAACTCACCATACGGTGATAACAGTCGACGAATGTCTGGAAGGAAACTAGCCAGTCCATTCTGAGAATGAAACCATAGCCTTTCATCTCTAGGACATAGAGGTCCCATAAAAAGTGACACCCACCAAACTATAGAGGGTACTCCTTACACTGTCTCACACTAACTGTTCTAGTCCCCAAAAGAGTGTCTAACATCAAGATATCATCCGAAGAAAATATGCAGAGCCCAAGGCTCTCCACAACAGCAACAGATATTAAGCTATGGGAAGCCCCTGTGTCGAAAAGAGAAGAAGCTAAAAAATGAGGCAACTAAGATCGTACCATGAACAGTAGAAGGTCCAGGATCCTGCTCTTACTGGGTCTACTCCACTGAAAAATTCTGACCTACACCATGACCCTGTGACCCTTCCTGGCCACACTAAGATGATCCACCCTCCTGTCACTGAAAGCCTGGAAACTGACTACCATGGTCGTGACCTCCACCTCGACCTGAACGTCCATAAGAACTCTACTTCCCATACTGACGAGAAACTGGTGTCACTGCTTCTAAATGCGGAGTTATAGAAGAACCCTTATCACCAGTTGCTGGTGAGAAGATCTGACAAAAGCACTGAAGATGGCCCATCTTGCCGCAAGATCGGCACTCCACTAGGTCTCTCGGGCAGTGTGGTCTCAAATTTCCACTCTTTCTGCACTGGTAGCACACCACCTGACTACTAGAAGAAGTGTCTCTCCTCCTTGGATCTCCACGTGTAGACTCCCTATTGCGCTTCCTACTGTTAGTAGGAGGAATACTAACTCCAAATGTCAAGACACCTAGGATCACAACTCCTAAATCCCCAATATTGTGCTCAGTGATCAGTGTCTGGTTGACGATATAAGTGATAGAAGTCAACCGAATGATGTTCACCTACGTTCAGATTTCGTGCCTTAGACCATCCTCGAACTTCCTTGCCAGGAATAACTGATCACATCCTGAAATAGGTGGGAAACGATGTAGCTCGGTTGAACGAGAGGAATACTCCATAACCAAAAGAGTACCCTACTCCAGACTCATAAACTCTTGGGCTCGATCGGCCCTCAAGGTCTCGGGATAGAAGTAGTCATAGAAGATACGTGGGAACTTTTCCAAAGACATGACTTGCTGGTGTCCTGTCTGTGAGATCACATCCCACCACCTCTTGGTGGAATCCCGAAGAATATATGTATCGATCTTGAACCGCCTCTCTGGAGGTAACTCTAGATGCTAAAAGATCATCATCATGGCTTGTATCCATGGCTCTACAGCATGGGTTCCTCTATCCCCTGAGAAAGTGGGATGCTGTTGTTGCTGAAAGACCCACATCAATTCTTCCATCGACGGGGAAGGAGGTGGTTCTCTCTAAAAGGTCTTCATCATCCTCATAAATCCTTATATAAATTCTTCATAAGCACCTGCATCCGGTATGATGGCTGGTGCCAAGACTAGCACAATGGGATGATCTACAGGTAGTCCCTTATCAGCCTAATCAGGTGTCCGATCACTACCCTGTAACTAGCGT
Organism: Viscum album; assembly: GCA_963277665.1. Lineage (NCBI taxonomy): Eukaryota > Viridiplantae > Streptophyta > Magnoliopsida > Santalales > Viscaceae > Viscum > Viscum album. The sequence goes on along the minus strand of OY728165.1, from coordinate 1,886,912,260 downwards.
ACAAACAAAGGACGTATCGGTGGCATGAATCTACAAGGTCAAACACACTCCTTATATTAAGATTATCAAGGACCAAAAAACTGAAAATGTAAGAAGGGAATAGGATAAGGAAAGCATTCAAGTTTTACAAAACATCACTACATGGTGTGAATAACGCCTACACATCATGTTCCCTTCATCCATTCACCTGGGCGTGTACTCCTGTCATAACTAGTCGTGTAACACCCCATACACACGGCATGTTCACCTAACACATGACATGTACTTGAATCCTCTTCCCCTATTCGATTCCTTCTACACGGCTCAGCCACATGGTTCCCCTTAGAACGATACTACATGTTGTGTCAGTGTCAAACACAGCATGTACTAGACAAACCTCACTGACCCGTGTTGTTAGATACATGGCCGGTTACATGGATCACACTAGACGGCGTGTTCCAGGAGGACACGTCATGTACGAGAAAGGATAACACTGACCCGTATTGTTAGTTACATGGTCGGGTACAAGGGTTACACCACACGATGTGTTCCATATGAACAAGGCATGTCCTAAGAATATTTTTTTGAGCTGTGCTGTTAGTGACATGGCTAGTTACATGGTTCTATGACACAGTGTGTACATCCTCTACACGGCATGTCTTACCAAGGATTCCCAACCCCATGTCCCCACCCACACAGTCTAAGACACGATTAGAGACTACATGGCATGTAAAAATAGTACAATGCATGTACCTAAGATAAACAGTTTCTTCCCGAACAGAAGAACACATGGCATGTATTCCAAACTAGACGGCATGTATTCTGGATTTTTCTAGACAGTAAGCCTCAGAAACTACTCCGAATCCCAATAAAAACACTAAAATGATTATTTAAGTGCCAAATATCGATCCATAAGGGCCAATAATCCCCGCAAATCAAATTTTTTCATCGTATTCATGTCATATCTAAGGTAAAAAATTAAAAGATCCCCCCAATTACGGTCAATGAGGGCCCATAACACCTCAGGAATCAAAGTTTGCCATTCATTCAAACAAAACCTTACCCCAATGATACCCTATCAAATATCAGGTATTTTATCACATCAGCTATCACAATTTCATGCATCCCTAACATAATATCTATCACAAAAACATGAAAGCGCTAATGCACCCTATATGGCATGGATAGAATGCATGACATGTGATTTCTAGCAAGTTACTAAATAATTCATGAGATGGAATACCCTCATCTCATTGAGTTTCAACATAAATATAACCTCAATTATATCAAAAATAACATCACAATACATGTGAGTCACCCAGCGGGGAAAATCAAATCAACTGTAATAATTGCAAAACCAGAAAAATTGCAATAAACGAGGTAGATTGGCTTTTCCATGTACACTGGTTAGCTACTCCTGGGAAAAGCTTATTACCAAGTACTTATTCCATCTTATCCATGTCTATATGCTCTAAATAGTTAGTCAAGAGAAAATAATCCCTTTGATACCACTATGTAATATCCCAGTTTCAGAAGCCACCTAGAGGCGACCCGTACCTGGTTGGTCACATGGCCTCAAGCACATTTTCCTGAAGGCCAGAGGCTTTCGACTAGCAGCGAAGGCCTTAGGTGTGATAGTGGGGAAAATGTGCCCTCATTATTAGAGTAATACATTGGAAGAAAGTAATAGAAAAAGCGGAAGCAGGAATAATCCATACAAAAGTAAACCGTAGAATATTGGAAAATAATAAATTAGAGAAAACATATATATATATATATATATGAATTATGAATGATAAATCTGTCTAGGAAAGCAGCCAAATAAATCACAATGTTGTAATACAATAGTACTAAACCCAATTACAAAAAAAAGAAAATTAAACAACTCCTCAGCATTGCAATCCACATCTTGGTCTCATGCTCTCTAGTTCTATAGAAAATCAAGTACCTAAAGTAGAAGGGCTCTTGCCCTTATCTATACCTGCAACAATATAATCTGTTTGGGCCCAAAAACATGGCCCAAATAGGCTGTGAGACTAAATCCTAGTAGGAAACCACCACGAGATTTGTGCCTAACAGTTAGTGAATATATGGCAGGCAGCAAGCAAATAAATGTAGTAAACAAGGAAGTACCCAAGGTAAAAAATTCACAGTTTCAATGCATTCAATATCATATATCAACCAACATCTAAAAAAAGAAGGTAATCTCGAACAGGTAACCCTCTGGGATGTACTCATAGTCAAGCCCCTCTGGTCCTACCTAGAAACACAAGCAAATAGATAACACAATAGTTAACCCTCTCGGAAGTACTCACAGCTTATCCCCTCTAGTCCTACCTAAAAGTACAAGAAACCCTCTTAGCAGCACACATAGTCTCACCCATCTGGTTCAGCTAAACATTAGACTCTCTAAGGAAGCATTCACCATCAATTATTCCTATAGTCTCGTATTGGTAACTAAAGGAACTCTGGGGAAGCACTCAATGTCTATTCCCCCGTGTGGCCCACGTTGAGGATCTACAGACACTCTGAGGAAGCACTTACGTCAATTCCCCCTATGGACTTGCATCGTAAGTAAAAAAAGACACTCTGGATAATCCCATATGTCCATTCTCCCCATGGTCTACTACACTAGGTTCTCACGGCACTATGTAAGTCAATTTGGTATAGCAATGTCTATCGGCCAAAGTAAACCTCAAAAACTGCTTAGCTAGCAGTCTACAACATATCATCATATCAGAACAATCACACCATCGTACAACTAGTAATGGGAATGTAAACAGCAACCTAACAGGAAAACTAGACTCAACAGTCAAAACATGAAATCAATCATTGGAAAAAACTTCCAAATCATAGAAATTAACCCTATTCATATTCAATAAACCTCTACTTAAGCATACAAGCATAGCATGCAAACAATAGGGCAAAAACGGTAAATGTTCAATACCCTGTTCATGGGTATTAGGAAAAATTGCGCATATAACTCAAAGAATTTAAACGGGAAGGAAAAAACACCTACCTTGGCATTGGGAGATCAATATACTTGAGTCTCTGGGATTGAATCACCTTAGAATTCCAATGATCTATAAAAATGTCTAAAATGATTAACAGAGGATAACTAGAGAAAGAAGAATAATTGGGAAACGAAGCTCAATCAGAAGAGAGAGCTTACCGAGGTGATCCCAATGCAATTGACGGTGGTCAAATCAGAGATCAGATGCTCAGTCAGGGGCTCATAGGAAGATCACGACTGTACGGAAGCTCTTGGCCAAACAAAACCTAGAAGAAGACCTTTCTGGAAATTAGATGCAACCCCGGTCCATTTAATGAAAAAAATAAGAAAATACACGGCGTGTACTTTGGAAGTACATGGTGTGTACTTTCCATTTCTGTACCCTGCATTAGGCAGCCTCCAGGTCACCCCTACATGGCCGTGTCCATGGCTGCTACACGGCCAGTACACAGCTACCCGCAGTAACCGAGTACTCAGCGTGTACTCGGAAAGTACACGACGTGTACTTCGAAAATTTATAGAAATTCCCCTTTTTCTAAAACATGACCAAAAGAAGGAAAACATACCTGAAAATATGATTCGGGTTCTTACACTTGAACATACATTCTTACCAACTCATTAATTAAGAAAGTCTCCCAGATAGGAATAAAGTGGGATACCTTTGTCATTTGATCCTTGACTACCCTATCCATGTCCATCCTGTGGGGAGACCATTGTAAACCATCAAAAAAATACATTGTGATATCATCCCATTTTCAATCTTTGGGAACACTCTATCTCCTACAAACTAGTCAAATAGAAAATATATATGAGGAAAGGGATAAATGTTCTTCATAATAGGTTAATACAACTTTCAGTAATCCACACAAATCATTAGGGTTCCATCCAACCTTTTGGATAAAAGGATCAGTGAACCCCATGGAGAAGTACAAGGCCATATAATAACCTTATCTTAAAGATCCTCTAGATACATCTTCAGATCTTCTAACTCAGTATTATCCATCATGTAAGGAGGAATGGATACTGGTTCAGCTCTAGGGAGTTAGTCGATAGTAAATTCTACATATCTCTTAAGAGGTTGTCCGAAGATGTCATTAGGGAATACATCCCTAAACAAATCTAATATTGGAGTAAATCAGCATGATGTAACCCCTGATCATCTATATAAATGTATGAAATTTGGTTTCTCACTCTACCTAACCGAAGATCCTCCGGTCCAACTCTAATTTTCTAAACATCTGATTCTCCCTTGTGAAGTTAACTACCTCTTTTTGGTGATGTAAACAATACCATGTTCTGATAGCATCCCACATTAGCTTGAAAGGGGACTAAACAATCTATCAGGAGAATGGAATCAAATCTTGTCATCTTGAGGATCGATATTTCCCATAAGAAACTATAGATTCCTACCTAAAGGGGGAATTCCTTGCACAAGCATTTACATTGTTATCAAATTACCAATGGGGTATCAAGTATCATCATGCCAAATAAGTCCCCAATATCATGTCCAAGGATTTCCAAAATATCCATATAGTTAAAGGATTGTCAAACACCCATATAAAATAAGTCTTGCCTGATAGTATAGGCTACTAGAATAAATCCTTAAAAAGTAGATGTCCCGATAGCCTGGTCCTCTGGTACACTAGAAAATTTTGGCATGATTCGTGACCCTATGCTATAACTTAGAAACCATGAGTATGTATGATCTACTAGATTTATATATATAATTCTTGGATGCCTCATCCATGAAATACTCCTCAGCCTGTACGACTAGTATTACTCCAATAACCAGCCTAGGTAGGTTCTCCTTATTCTTCTCCTAAAGGTAGAGCTGATATGGATCATCTCCCACTGGTACAGAAGGGAAGGCCTTGCAAAAATTCTGAATATGCCCCATCCTACTTTAGCCTCAGAACTCAATGGGGTCACTATGATATTTTTTCTTATTATACCCTTCATTATCACCTTGTTTGAAAACAATGTAACTATCGGTGTGTGTTATCTCTCTACCACTTATCCTGCATGAAGTCTCACAGTGTTGTTTCCTGCCGCTAGTCGAACCACTTCTCTATCTCATTTGTAAACCACCCTATCCCACACCATCAAATTCCCTCAGTTTTTTCTCAGTTATGAGATCCGAGTTTACTATATCAAAATGGTAGACAGCCATAAAATGTTCACCTGAGATCGAATAGGATGTCTAATCTCACCCTTAAATCATCTCATTTTCACTAGATCGCTAACAGTATAAATAGGATGGAAGTGTTTAAGTTCAATAAAACAATATGAATAATCCATAATACACATATTAACCTACAATAAATTCATAAAATCACTATAATAATCATTCCTCGGGGTCTTAGGGAATAAATAGTCATAGAATACTGATTGGAAATCCCTTCAAATCAATTCTCAAAATTGACTAGCCTGGTTCAGAATATCCCAAATAAAATTAGTATATCTTTGATGAATATTCATAGAGATATTCACCCTCCTCTTAGGAGGTGTCTCAAGGTGCTTGAAAATATATATGACTATCACAATACATAACTCTATAGCCTAGGTCCAACATCCCCATAAAAATTTGTTGGATGATGCTGCTGAAACTATCACATCATCTTTCTCATGGAAGGGGAAGGTGGTGGAGCTCCATATATAGTCTTTATAATCCATATAAACTCCGCTCGAAATTGGAAATCATCTCTTGATTCTGGGATAATAGGAGTTTCCATAGGTGGCACTACTTGAGGAATCACTGATGACTCAGGGACCTCCACCTCTAGAGCATTTTCATCACCATGCTCCTGGAACATGACTAGAGGATTCCATGATGGCATAACTATTCAATTTCCAAGAACATTCCCTATATAATTTTTATCATGGTAATGATCATAGATACATGAATCAGATAGGTACAATGATTCCAATAAAAAATTCACACCCCTCTGCATGCTCCTAAATCTTGGAATGGGTGATATGAACAATCATATAAGAACACAAGAGACACTATCTACTTCATACTACAAAGGTTGGGCCAGGGTCTAGAACTATGTTTCACTATAAGGGTCTCACCATATAGACTATTAACTGAAATTTATAGAGGAAACCCCCTTTAATTTTCAATTGTAATCCCTATTTTACGACAACCATATTTAAATTTAAAATTTTCAATTCTTCTATTAACATATTAGACCAATTATTTTAAGTACCATTCCCAATTTATATGGGTACATTCTTTGTAAATTTTAATTTTAAATTCTTTTAACTATATCTAAAGTAATAAATTTAATAGAAGAATGTAACAGGTAGTATAAAATGATTTGACTATATGAATCGTCATTACCGAACTATAGAGGTAGATTCAATATTTGGATTACCAATGATAATTCATGTATTTAAAATCGAATAATGTTTTATTATACATAACATTAGTAACATAACTCAAATATGTGATAATTTGTTAGTTATGGTTCCATCATAAAACTATATGAAAAAAACAAATTATATTGATGCATAAACATTAATAAACATTACCTAATCTTCTTTTTCTTATAGAAATGTTTATTGTGTAATAGGTATATCATTCACGGAACATACAATGAGTATCATGCATCCAGGAAATGAAACCTTCATGGAATGGAAGAATGCATGACTTATTAGTCTTATAAGATGCCTAAAATGATGCATGATCAATATTTCCGTTTTTATCTGGCCAGGGATAAAATAAAATTCTAAATTGTTATAATAAACATCACAAATCATGTGCATCACCCTATTGTGGAATGAAATAAACTATAACAAGTATAAACCAAAACATCAAATCCCATCTTAGAAAATTCAGATTTTTACCTGAACATTGGTTATCTACTCTTAAGAACATAGTCATTATCAAATTTTGATATGTCCTCGTATCCTTTCTACCATCCCAAAATAGTAAGGAAAAGGAAATAAAAACACTAATACCAATTTGAAATATCCCATCTTGGGAGATCCTAAATGGTTCCAAGTGTATGTGGGTCACATGGACTGAAGTGTAACTGAACATACTCCATAGGTTGTTGACTATAAGTGAGGATCCAAGGTGGTACAATACGGAGACTATACCCTTATGATCAGAGTAGAACAATAGTGTAATAAATGAATAAATATAAGAGTAAAAATAAATGGAAACTAAATATTGGAAATCAATCATCCAATATCATAGAAAAAATGATGTAATGTCATGTTTCTAATAAAACAAACATAAAGACATGGAAACGGGCATGAAATACTATACATGTATCAAAATAACAAAAAGTCCCAAATACTCTCTCCTGATAGAATCATGAGCCATAGATTGGTACTTTGTTTCCCCGCTCATATGATATAATCACAATAGCATCAATAACTGGGTACCTACACCTATCCTTATCTATATCCAAATAATATGTTCGAGTACCAATGGTGTCCTATATAGGGTGTGAGATAAACTCAGTAGTCCACCACAAATAGTGTTTATAAGTATCATGTCAGTTAATATAATATGATTGGTGTGTGGGTATAATGGTAAGCAGTAATAAAAACTATAAAGGGTTCGATTTAGTTCTTAAAGGACACTTGGCTGACACTACCTACTTTATAATGTGTTGGGAAAACCTCTAAACAAATTTCCTCATTTACATATACATATGAGTTTATATGAGTGTAAGTATATACATACACTATATATATAGGGATGTTAATATTCATACATACACAAAAATAGTACTATCCAGGACCTAAGGCATAATACAAGAATTATTGTCTCGTCACCATAGTGTCACAAGTCATAAGGGAAACCATGCCCTAATATCACAGTAAACATACACCATGCCCATGTATCATAGTATAGGGAACCATGCCTAAGTATCACAATATATAGATTTCTTTCCCATATCACAGTATAGGGATTCCATGCCCATATATCAATAAATTAGGGCCAAAATGATTTCATACCACAATAGTCTAAAGGATTTTATGCTCATATATAATAACATTTTATGGGAATCTATGACAGTATATCAAAATAATATAAGGAACACAATAATCTTATATCACAATAGTGTAAGGGACATCATGCCCATAAATCACAACAGTAGAAGAGTCTCTATGCACATATATCAAAGTGGTGTAAGGGATACCATGCCTGTATATTAAAATAGTAAAAGGGGTCTATGGATTAAGTATGATCCAATAGACAATTATTAGTTCATTCTCATTTCTAATTGATAATGTGTAACCATTGTCCTATTTAAGCTAGTAATGTGATTGTACAAATCACATCTATTAAATTCATTAAAGTCATCACAATTTAGAGTCATTCCAAAATAATGTAAAAGATGGTTTGGTCAATTAAACTTTTATAATAACAAATGAAATTATATAGACACACCTCAAGGGGTGACGAAAATCGAAGGGGACCTATCCCATCAAGAATCTAGGGATACTATGTTATTTCAATAAAGGATATTAAATTAAACTTGGTTATGTGTATTTTTTTGGTAACTCATAGATAATATGTCATGCATCATCATAAAACATAGTATAAGGAAAAGAGACATGAGTGATAAATACTGGACCACCTACCTTATTCCGGTATGGGATCACTTATCTAATATCATCCTTTGGTTTGGTCCAGATTGGAAAAAAACAACAAAATAGATGAATGCTATGAGAATAGGGAATATAAAATCACACCAAAATAGAAAAAATGATACAATGATAAATAAATATGTGAAGGTAAAAAATTATATCTATATTGAGAAGTATCCAATGTGATAAACAATGCTTTGATCAGATACTAGATGATGAAACGGGACAAAAGCTAAGGAGATGGAGGCTTGAGAGCATCCTGCGTGAACAAATGGAGGCATGTTGTAAAATGGAAGAAGAAATAAATTAATTCATGGTAAATTAAAAATATATTTGTTTACTTTAGTTATTTTACCCATGTTTTAAGAGGCACATGTTTTGGCTATACATTTTTCCAATCCGTGCGCCAATCATGCGACATGCACTACCCCAAGTGACCCCTCACCCAGGATAACTGCACAGTTTCAAAGACCATTCATATCCCATGAATAAACCCTTAAGTTATGATGTCTTCAGCACATGCATGGGTATGCAGCTTCGGTTCCTACTAAGGGAAAACCATGCGGCCCTCTACTATGCACTCAAACACCCATTATGGTTTACTCTAACAATGCAGACTTGGATTCATGGTTTCTACTAAATATGGGGTCTAACTGTTTCCCCCCAAAGATGGTGCTCTGGGCTACAAAGAATCCTCGAATGCCCTAGTTTCTTCAATAGCCTTCCTAAGCATTCTTAATCGGTCAAAACCAAGAAAATAAACCAAAAATTAAAAGGATTCTCCATCAAAGAAGAGTTGGGTTCTTACAAAATATAATACTTCAATCATTTATTGTGTGATGCTATTAACTATCATTAGGGTGAATTTTTTATAAACCATGCTATATATTTCCTATTTATTTCATATAGGGAGCCCATTGTTGAAGATTTAATAGAATTTTATAATGGTTCACTATAAAAACCTTTCACATTTTCTATGTTCTTCTAAACCCAATTCTTATGAATTGACTAAACCCCACCAAATACCAAATATGATTTACAATACTTTATTCATCCATATCTATAGGTCTTAAATTATATTTATAATAAATTGCATAATATTTTTCATTTGTTCCAAAGTTTAATATCCTTGAGAATATAGATTATATACTTAATAATTACATCATTACATATTTGATAGAGTTCATGAGAAATTTAAAATCTTAAATAAAGATGGATACATTTGTTCTATTTTTAATATTGACCACGGATAATATTTATTTGATCTCCTAAAAAATGGATAAAATTTAGAAATGGGTGAGCTCAGTCAAAAAGTAATGATTTAAATATCCAAAAATATCACATAAAGGCTTGATCAAGGAATATATAATATAGAATGAACAAAAAATTAAAATTATTACAAGAAAATGGTAAAATGAAGTGCAACATAAGGATGGATTTGTATAATGTGGGATATAAAAATATATATTCAACATATTGTTTCATGAAAACACGCATACAAGGTAAGAACTCTCCTATTATATTATCTTATTTTTCAATTGAGACATATTAATACACCGAGGGGATATATAATTCAAGGACCCAACCATCATGTATATCAACGAATGCATTCCATTATATAAGAAAAAAAGGATTATAATAGCATGCAATAATATTCAATGAAGTATCAATACATGGATCAATATTCAATAAGGATTATATTTCAATTTTTAATATTAATAAAATCAATGAATATATGAATAGGATAATAGTTTCCCAAATTAATAGAATGATATGGTTAAATATATAAAAATAATTTAATAAAATATATAGTAAGGAATTCATAGTGTAAAGTTTTTTATAAAATTAATCCCCATGAATCAATGATGTTTCAATGGATATTAGATAACTCATAAGGTAGTGTATTGGAAGAAAATTTTGCCTTATGAAATAATGATTCTTTAAATGGGATTTAGGTAGAGTAAAACCAATGAAATGATAGATAAAATCCACTATAAAAATCCAATTATGCAACAAATATATTCAATCCTCATTAGGGAAGAAAATTATTTTATAAAAAACTCCTGGTATTGATGGAAATCAATACTAATGGATTACTTGTTCCAATATGATGTTTAATCTGGAAGATCCTAATAAAGTATAAACTAGATTTCTCATATCCCAACTAGAATATATATACCTCTTAAAAATTCCACATCGAAAAGTCCACAAATACATGGATGAGGGATTTATAAATAAGTGTTTTTCTATAAAGAAGAAGAATTTTACTAGTTTATTTAAGGACTCACTAATGAAATTTTAATATAGTGATTGGGAAAATATTATAAATATTACATGAAATGAATATTTATAAAATGGATATGTAATAATTACTAAATAAAAAATCATAATTAAAATTTTATTCTTATAAAATTAAAACAATAATAAAAGGTAGAGAATGGAAGAAAAATCTTATCCTACTTAAAGCATCCCAAAACCATGAGTAACAACACCTTTAATTATTAAGAGAATCAATAAAAGATACCTCAGATATAAAATGAGATTATATCAATGATAATAATATTTATTTAAAAGGTAAATGCGATTAAGCGCGAGATTTATAATGAAAATTGAAGAACAGTTTTTGTAAGTCACTTTTAATCCATGAAATCATGATTAAAATATATTCACATTTAAAAATGTCTCAACTAGTTTAATGTTCATTTTATTTTACTAACACGCAATGTATATTGTTTAAAATTACATATTTTATTTTCTATTTATCCTTATAAAATATAATTCCATTATTGATTATAAAAATTAAATTTGAAGGAATCATTAAATAGTTTTTTATTGTAATGAAATATTTTTTATGATTTATTGATTACATTACTCTAGAAAGGTTGATCATAATATTTGAAAATAAATATTTTAAACAATATAATTTATTTTAATATTTTTAAATCATAATTCTATTTATCTCATCATTTATACATCAATACTCACTTATATTGTATAACATGTGTGTATAATACAAATTAATATTTGACATAAAATCTGACTACATCCATAAAATCTTGTAATTTAAATATTATATAATTTAATATGATAAATAAACTTTTCAAATAAATTTCATAAAACTAAATTTTTTCGTATGTGTAATTTATCTTTTAATTAAGAATTATAAATAATATAACAATTAAGTATATGGGAGAAAAAAATTTAATTATCAAAATAATCTATACACAACCCTATTATCTAAATACATATGAAAATACTACACTAGAATTTGACCTAATGTTATGGTGGTAAATGATCATATTTACATGGAATGGTTTATATTTCATGGACCTCATAGTGATTTCCACTGGCATCAACTTCCCCTTTGATTAATTTTGTTCAAGATTCACTTATTAGTGTTTAGCTTTTGATTGATAAAGGATAGCCCCTAGTGATACTACCTACATCCAAATATTGAAAAATTAAACTCTATCTGTAATGTTATTATGAATTAACCCCATGGTTACTCTTTTCTACATGAATTATACTATCTCATTTATCTTATTTATATATATTACTTCCAATATCCACATTAATGATTTATTTAATAGTGATCATAAAAATTATACCCTATAAAATTAAAATATCTAAAAATAAACACAGAAATATTATTGATTCTTATATGTTCTATCAATTCTTACCTCACAATTAATTTTTAAGTTTACTTTTATTTTTAGGATATTTATTCCATTAATAATATATTTCTTCCTATAGATTTCATTTCTTATAGATATGATGCTTATTAGAGACTCTAATTCAAGAGGATTAGATCTTATAGTTATGATTTTCATTCATATCTATTATATTCTATTAATTATTTATTTTATGGGGGTTTTTTGTCTCTTGTTTGTATTTCCCTGTAATTAAGTAGTGAAGTATTTACTTGTAATCTCATGAGAATGGTGTATGGAATTTATTTATTTATTTTCATTGGGAAAATGGTGGTTTGAATGATGGTAAAGAAATTTTTGGAATATTTTATCTTTACTGAATGATAGGTTAATGGGTTAAGTACTTTTTTGGTAGAAATGATGAGAAAAATTTGGTTTAACCTTATAGAAATATAAATAATAAATAACATAATTTTACTAAATACATAGGTTACTCATACCTCTACATATATAAAATATTCGAACATCAAATGATTCCTTAGGGTGAGAAAAATTTATGGAATGCCTTTTATAATATATGGAGTGGAATTAGAAGAGAATAAAATATATGGTAGAGAGATATTAAATCTATGTCATATGATGATGATTTAAGGGAATAATGGGGACATATATTTATAGATTTTAATCATTGTAATCTTTTAAATTATCATCAAATGTTTTTATAGTTTGGGAATTCATGTATTAAATTACACTTTCATCATCAATTTCTATGTCAAAATTTTTTATAAGGATTATTTCATTTTTCTTAATTGTTTTTGTCATCATTTTTCTCACTCATTATGTTTCAACGTCACCTATAACATCATTTTGTCAACATTAAATAAGTGATTAAGTATTCATTATATCATATAATATTTAGTTTTTATTTTTCAAAAAATTCATTAATATTAAAAATTCGTCATTTATATTTATTTTTTTCTTTACCCTTTTATATATTAAATTTTTTTTTCATAACTCAATATAACAAAACTATATGTTATTTCAGTAAACTTTATGATTACTAGAATTATAGTACCACACATAAAAAAATTTATTAATTGAATATTAACTATATTATAATTTCTATACTTTCTTATAAGATGGTTTGACTAAATTAATTATCACATATACAAATCAACACACTATTCTTGGAATTACACTCAATGGTTAAAGAACTATTACTTATTACAATTATATTTTTTAGATTCTCCCAAGTCAAAATCTAGAAAATTCATTTCTTATTACAATAACGGGTTTAAAATTTTATATTCATTTATAATTTCTATATTAGACAATATACACATATTTATTCATCTTGGTGTAGATTATACACTAACAGATTTCAAAATTTCATTTTATATACATGTATTTTTTATTTTTTCACTATAATTTATAACACATCAAATAAATGTATAATTTCATTTTTTATGTAATATTTTAGTTTTTTTATTTCATGTTCTTGAAATGGTGTCATGATTTGTGAGATGTTGTGTAACATTCTTATTTTTCATATTTATCTTAATATACATAAAAACTGTAGAATAAAAATATATCAATCACACATGTAAAATATTATTCTAAATCTTTGAGTTCTACAAATATAAAACTTAAATATTATATTTTATTTTATTTAGTGAGTATTTTTTACATATATATTGGTAGGTTTTAAATTATTTTAAATTTTATAGTGGTTTAATCATTGATCAATGGCCCCAAAAACATGTTGTCAGACAAATTATCTTTTTAATATAATTCTTTTTTTAGTCAAATCAATAATTAGAAATGTATCAAAAAAATTAATCAAAGATAATGAGATGCATGCACATATATTATCACTAGTCTATAATATAATCATTTATCAAGAATTAAGAAAATGGTTCAGAAATGATTGGTCAAAATAATTTTATTTTAAATAATAATATATTCTAAAGGAAGATTTCATTCAATATTTAAACTATATTCTAAATTTTAATTAATAAAATTTCTTATCCACTTATTTTCTTTTACAAAGTGGTTGAAATATTGTATTTCGTAACATTAAAACATTTAAATAAAATAAAATTATAAATAGATAATTTAAAAATCATAGTGCAATAGAAAAATTCATTATAATTTTTTGTAAACTCAATCATTTAGATTTTTTAATCAATCTTCTTAATGTAAAAATTTTTATTGGTGAGTAATGTGAATTTTAATTACAAAATATATCAAAAAATCAAAAAATTATGTAATTAACCAAATATTTCATGAAAATTATCCTCTAATACAAATTTGTTATGTTCCAAAAGTAACTGTTAGTGAATTCAATTAAACTGATGTGAAAACAATATTTATAATATTTTAAAAATACAGAACATAAATTTTGAACTAATAACAATTCAAATGTATTTCAATTATTTAAAATATTTAAAAAATATTATTTCTAAAAATAATATTAAAAATAAAAAAACATATATTACTTGTATTGGAATATAAAAAATGCTTATTCTAGAATGAAAATTCAATAGATAACAATAAATGTGTCCCTGAAATTTTTAGACTTGTTGGAAAAATATAAAGAATTATATCACATGCATTATTTTTCATGCCTTTATCAAGCTCATTAACAAATAAATTTTAATGAATTAATCACAATGTAATTTTAACCAACCTCAAATTTTATTTTTGTAATTATAAGTCATTTTTATGTGCTCAACAATCTTTTTCAATCATATTTAAAGTACAAAACACCCGATGTAACATAATATATATATATATACATTAAATTATTTAATATAAAAACATTTCATTGAATTAAAATTTCACATTAAAAATAATCATAAATATTTTATATGTTAGAAAAATCATTTATTTAAATAATATGTTTATTTCACCAATTCCTTAATGAAAAAATTCAATGATTAAAATTTATATCAATTTCAAACATTAACAAATAATAAAACAAAAAAAATGATACTTAAGAACTCACATTTTTCTACTGTAAATATGTTTAAAAAAATACTACATCATGGTTATATTTTAAAAATAAATAAAAAATAAATAAAAAATACTCACTACATTCAATTCTATTCAAAATAGAATTTGTTATGTAGCTAAAAAATGTAATCAAAAAAAGAAAACAATTGTTCTTAATGAAAAACATCATATTATCTAAATATTATATTATTTTTATCAAACATCAATGAATAAAATAAAATATCAAGAAACATAAATCATGAAATAGATCTATTCTGCTTTAGAAATTCCCATTTTACTAGTTCCAACACATAACATAGGTTATAAAGTATGAAATCAAATAAAATATAAAATTTCCCAATAAATGTTAAAAATATAAAATAAAAATGTTCCATTAGAAATAAAATTTCATGAAAGATATGTTATGATGTAAAAAAAATATTTAAATAGGATTAGAAAAAAACAGAAAGAAATGTTATGTTATATGTGAAACCTCACTTTTTTATATTATAAAATATTTTTTTATATTATTCATGATTTTTTAAAATTTCAAATTTTAAATGAGTCATACGGGTTGATACATGTTGTGACATAAATTGATTCATGTATACCATATAATTTTGAAATTTTTTTGATGTTTTTCTGTTTTAATGATCATTCTAAGGTGGATTCTTGATTCTTGGACATTTATTATTGAAAATATAATTCTTTTAATAATTAAATTAAATTCAATGTTTTATTTGGGATATATGTTATTGTAAAAAATTATGGTTTTATTCATTAAATCTTGGTAATTTTTAAAGAGTGCATTTTTTAGAAAATTTTATTTGAAATTTATTTTTCATTGAACTATTTTTGATGGTTTTGGTCATTATATTTAATTTTCAGGTTCGGTGTTTTAAAATTTTAATTTTTTCTTGGTGGAAAAAAATTTTAGTTCATCAGGTTGAAGTTTGAAAATTCATGGATTATTCATCAAATTTTATATTTTATTTTTTAATTCATTTTTAATCATCATAGTGAATTTAGAATTCTATATTTGAATGCCCATCATTAAGTTCCAATAAATATTTTTTGAAGCGTGTAAGAATATTTTTTTGCAGCATAGTATAAATTTTAGGATATACACATAAGATATTTGGATTTTTGTTCATATAAGATAATTTTAAGAAGCTCACTTCATAATTGAAATGGTCATAAGATAATTTTCCCCAGAAAACCGCATAAGAAAATTTTCATCAACCTACTTCTACATAAGATATTTTTGACCTTGAAGGAAATATCCTCTATTTGTGTATTATAATCTCCCGGGGTTTTATACTTGTTGAATTAAAACCAACTGAAGCAATGAAAAAATATCATAGATTAATCAATGAAACACTAGACTATAAAAACTATGTTGGAAAATAATGAAGAATATGAATGTACCTAAGTGTAGAAAATTATCCCACAATGAATATGTTAAGAACCATGTAAAGAAAATTTGACATATTAAAGGGGATAATCTCATCCAAGTTATATGGTTTTAAGATGCAATGATTGATGGTCATTGTGAAGCCAATCGATTCTCACATAAGAAATAAATATGGTTCTATGATTGAGACAATATTGGTTGTGAATTGTTAAATGATAATGAAACAAGGAAAACCATGTTGAAGATTTAATTTGAGACTATAAAAATGGAGGAGGTCGTGAACTATCTTCAAATGAATAAATTCACCTGATCATAAAGATTATTCTAGACTGGGTCATAGTTCGCAAACATGTCATTTATTCAAATTAAATAACAAAAGTCATTTATCGAATTTTGTGTTTATTTGTATGATTAAGGAATAAATTATATGGATCCTTTTTTTCTACTGATGCAATGGTTGTGAGTTCAAAAAATAATAAAAAGAATGTTTTCGATGATTTTATTCATTAGAAGATAAAGGTTAAAATGAGTAAAATCATTATTAAGGAAGAACAATCATGTTAGTCTGCGGTCGATGAAGTTCAAGGAAGGCAATTATAAAAGCATTATTAAACTTGAAATAAAGAAAGATTGTTCAGGAAGTCAAGAGATTCTAAAAAATTATCTTGGTCCATGAACTAGTTAAGATTTTATTTTAATATAATTAAGAATTAATGGGGCTAGGTTTTGTTTGTGCCCACAACTTTCTGATCCATCATAAATGTGATAAATAAATAGAGTATCCCCTAGGTTTATATCCCCTGGATTCACTACCAATCTTGGTCTAGGAACCTCTATTCATGGTTTTGAGCTCTATAACCGTGGTCCCCTGATCTCGTTAATTGAATAAGATATTATATTTTTCGGGAGTTTTTTTTGGCAGATCATCATTTGATGATTATTCAATCAAATAGATGAATCATTGAGTTTTGGGAAGTTGATTATGATATTTTTTTGACAAATAGAAGTCCATTGGTTCATGTGAATGAATCCAAAGTGTTTTCTAGATTTATATTGAGTTATATCCATGTGTTGTCATTATTTTTTTAAGGGAATTATTAATGTCACTTGGTTTTGAAAAACAAGAGGGATGAAAGGAAACCTGCTACTTCTATTAGGATAAAAAGGCTATGACGAAATTCCAAAAGTGGGTGAATATTAAGTTCATGTAAATTTTATGGAAAGTAAGGACTTAAAGGGGACTTGATATTTTTTAAGTACAAAGGTATACATAATAGGATCATCAAAAATGAAGTTTTCGAGAAGTGAAAAGCATGGAGAAGACTACATCCTAATGGAAAGGATTTTTGAATTTTTCTATTTCCTTTGATTTTCATCATTATTGATGAAAATTTATTTTATTTTTATTGGGTTGAAAATGATTATTATATAAACTATCAAGGGAAAATTAGATTAATCTGATTTTATGTAAAGGCCCGTAAATTTTAAGGGAATTTTTTTCTTAATTTTCATTGGGATTTTACGAGAACGCAGTTTTTGATGGCACCTGATTCCGAGGCCCGGTGTGCCTGGAATCATTTTCCAACATTTTTCTCGGGTACGTTCAGTGAACGAACGAGCGGGTTTTTCTAAATTTTGAACCGGTGCTCGGAATCGAAATCCGAAGGCACTGATGAAACTGCAGTGCCGGTAATTGATTAAGAACACCTTTTCTGGAGTTGCGTTTACTTGGGTGAGGTTATTAAAAAATGGGTTAACTAAGGAATGAAATAAAAAAAAATTGCTACACTTTTTATTTTTTATTCTAAGTAGTTTTAACCTATGCATGGAAGTTGGAGTGGGGCCCACTACATCCTAACTCCATTTGGTAGGATAATAGTGAGGTGGGGCCCACACGAGCCCCACCCCCTCAAATTCCATAAAACCTCCCTCGTGCATTTAATTGGGTAACACACCCGCACCCCCCATTTTAATTGACAAGTTAACTCCCCCAATTTAATGGATTGTTAAAGGCTCTTCAATTAATTTAATTAGTTGAATGGGATCTTTTTAATTTCAAATTTAATAATGGAATGCGAGTGTGTGAATAAAATAAGACAATGTCTTATTTTATTGGGGGTTGATTAGTTGTGCGGAAGCAATGAGAGAACTCTTGAGCTCTGAAGAACATCTTCTTCCTCATCAAAGAAAGCAAAAAATGCCAAGTTTACGACGAAGAACTCTGACACCGCAAGGGAATCGTCGTGTCGTCTCCTATCCTCTCTACAGCCGGTTAGAGACACCTTCTTCGAAGAACGACGACGCACCGCATCCTTCATCGTGAGTGCACCAACGACGTATATGACGCCGTCTTCTGTGACGTCGTCTTCTCTGACGTCGTCTTCCGCGACGCTGTCTTCTGCGATGTCCTTTTCCCGCGATGATCCTCATTCGACGACTTCATCGAGGTAAGGGTTATATTTTTATGTTTGTGAATATTTGGGCATTCAATGTTAATGATTTAGCCGCATGTTATCAATTTAAAGGGAGGAGGTCAGACCGCCTGAACACGGCTGAACCTCCTCCCCCTTTGTTGTTGAATTCGTTGCGGCTCGAACAAAGGCGTCGCGATGCAACAGCACCGCGCGGAATCAAGGAGGAACACGACGAAGAAGCGCGGTGCCGTCGCGCCACGCCGTTGAGGCCGAACAAAGCCGTGGCCGGAGTCAGGCCATGGAGAAGGGGCACAGTGCCGTCGCTCCATGCTAGAGAACCACGAAGAGGCCGCGGCCAGAGCGGGGCCACAGCGGTGGGGCGTGGCGCCGTCAAGCCGCGCCGGTAGGACAAGGCCGCAGCTCAAAGCTGCGGCAGTGCAAGGACGGGCGGCCGAAACCACCAGTCGCCAGCACTTCGGAGGGATGGGACTGTGGGGTCCTACGGCGGCAACACTGGTCAGCCAGCTGGGCCAGCCGTTTTGGAAGAACCGGGGGTCGTAACCCCCGGATGGCCAAGAGGTGGGCCCCCTCATGGGGGCCGTTTCTTCAATCAAGGGGGGCAGCCCCCCCCCCCCCATTTGTGTGTCCACTCGGCCAGTGAAGAGCTGCCCAGGCCCGACCGGCCGCCCAGGTCGGGTCGACTCGGTTCGGGTTGACCTAGGGGTCTTGGGCCGGGTCGGTCCGGGCCCAAACCCCCCTAAAACCGGACAGGTTTGTTTAAATGCCCGTAACATGGACTACGGACCTCTGATCTACGTACCATCAGTTGAAATGTGATCCTTGGATCAAGAGGGTCATTTTGGTACATTACACCCAAGGTTTCGGATCACTTTGGGTACGGCCGGGTTGGTTCGAACACGAAACCATTCGGGCCCTCAGAGTGGAAACGGTTATAACTTGAGCTCCAGACGTCCGATTTATGTGCCTTCAACTTTGTTGGATTCCTCTTAGTGAGAAGGACCTTTTGGCTTACTCTACTCGAGGTTTTTACACAGTTGGAGTCCGGTCGGGTTGGTTTTGACTTAAAAACCAACTGGGCCCCCGGAACGAAAAAGCCAATAACTCTCAGACCGGGCGTCCGATTGACGCGCCGTCTGTCACGTTGAGTTCATTTTGTCGAGAAGAAACTTTGGGATATATCAACTCCGGACTACGTTTCAGTTAATGTGTCGACCCCCCTTGGCTCGTGGAGCGTACCCTCCTTGAATCGAGCATGCTGTGTGCGGGAACCCTAGAGGTGGCTGCGACTGCGACGACGATGATGACTGCACTGAAATCCTCTGTGGGTTCGGCAGTGACGACGACTGCACTGCACTGAAATCCTCCGTGGTTTCGATAGTGATGAAGACTGTACTGAAATCCTCTGTGGGTTCGATGGTGATGACTATTGTTCTTGTATCCTACATGGGTCTGGCAGTACTATTGTTCTTGTATCCTACGTGGGTCCGCCAGAGTAGCTGGTCTTGTATCCTATGTGGGTCTGACAGCTTAGCTGGTCTAGTATTCTACGTGGGCCCCAGATTAGATGAATCAGTGGCGACATCTAATCATCTCTATCAACTTACGAAGAAGTATACCTGTGTGAGCTGAGTCTTGACTTCCAATCAATATATTCGATATGATTGACTTGCCTTCCTATGTGGATTGGGTTGTGTTATCCTGGGTGGATTGGATTATGCTATCCTGTGTGGATGTGATCGAACTTGGGCTTGGATGTTAGAGCTGAACTGGAATTCATGACTTTGGTATATGTATGGGCATATACCTAAGTAGTGTTGGATGTTACTTCGTGATTGTATCTTTCCTTTGTGGATTATCCTTTGTGGATTCTGGGAGACCTTCGGGAGTCTCGGGGTCCCTACTGAGTAGCGTATACTCACCTTTACACGGGCTATGCCCGCACTATGTTGTGTTGGATGTAGATGACGGACAACGCTGATCGTGGTTGAGGCTTGTGGAGCAAGTCGGTACCTAGAGGTGGACCATTGGGCAGGACGTACACAGAGCAGACGGCTGGACCCGAGGAGCTGAGGAGGTTATCTGTACCCACCCTTCAGGTAGGATTTCCAATGGACGGCTTGGCGTTGCTGCTTTACTTTTCAGTTTCGGTACTTTTCTTTCCAGTTGTACATTACTTTCAGTTTTGGTTTGTATTCTGGCCCACTTACTTTTCCTCACATACTATTGTACCCAGTTTTACTTAGTGTTTACTTCTGTTTGCTTACTTTGTTATGTTTGTTTACTTTATAATGGCAATGCCTTCCCCTTTTTGTCAGGATTTACTCCTTGGTGCTAGTCGTCAGCCCCTGGCCTATGGGAGGTGGGCTTGGGGTAGTCATGGAACGGGTCCCAAGGATGGGTCGTGACAAATTGGTATCAGAGGAGTTCGGTTCTACCGCAGAACATAGGACTCTGATCTTTATTCTGTTTGAAGCAATAATGTTAAGGGTATTGAGTGTGGTTATTGGTCCAGGGAGTCCAGTGTTGGTGCGGCGGCTGACGTATCCATACACCAGGACCCTGACTTCTGATTTCCGACTCAGTGCATGAAAACATTGATTGCATGTGTGTTTCAATAGTTTTCTTTGTGATTACTTTTTGTCAGCTCACCAGGTATACTGTTTTGACCGTGGCGCACCTGTTCTTTTTCGGGATGTCCCCACGAAGGCAGCCAGCTAGGGTTCCGAGATTTGTGCGAGACGATAGCCCACCGAGTGACGAGGCCTCGGTGTAGGGCCCTTTTTCAGAAGAGTCACCAGCAGTACCTCTACCCGCCAAGCCACCGATGTCGCTAGCCCTAGCTGCTGAGAGTGGATGTCTCCTTAGTGCACTGCACGAGTTTCAGTGTCAGAGACCGCCCAGGTTCTGCGGGGAGATGGACCCTCAGGCATCCCAGGATTGGTTGGAGGCTGTAGATTGGGTTTTCAGGTTAGTGTGGACACCAGGTGACCTCATGGTGATCCTTGCAGCGAGCCTCCTGCACGCGGCAGTAGGAAGATGGTGGAGCTTGATGCTCCAAGTGCACGACGAGGCATCTCTCCTCTGGACGGACTTTGAGAGCATCTTCCACTCGGAGTTCGTCCCAGCCACCCTCCGTGCGGTGCGCATCCAGGAGCTACTACAGCTGCGGCAGGGCTGCATGACGGTAGCCCGGTACTCGGTGAGATTTAATGATCTCTCGCGCTATTCGACAGACATGGTACGAGACCCATTCTTCAGGGCCTGGACCATTGATTAGGGACTAAGGCATGAGATCAGGGCATCGATGGTCTCCCTCAGCATTCTGATGCAGGCAGGAGTACTGGAGTGAGCCCTTCTCATAGAGATCTTTCTTGCTGAGCCTACACTAGCAGCAAGACCTACCGCCGGGCGGCACGTAGCTGAGTCGTCTACAGCTGGCAGTCAACGAACGTCACAGGGGTCCAGGAAGACGGCCTCAGGACACTGGCTCAGAGGTGCAGGGAAAATGGCGCAGATCCAGCCTTCTGAGGAGCAAACAGTGCTACACATGTGGCGGGTAGGGCCACATGGCTCATAACTGCCCGACCCGCCATGCAGAGGAGCAGTAGACGGTTGAGGGGCCACCCAGGCAGAGGCAGAGGGTCGACTGTGGCGGTCGACAAAGAGCAGGTGGACGAGGCAGAGGACTTGGATGGGCAGCAGGTGGTGGGCGACGCTTTAAGGCTTTACCACCACCACCACCAGGAGGTCCACCCCAACCACAGGGAGCTGGCAGACAAAGGCAGGCTCATCTTTAGGCAGTGGATACCTACGACCACGGCGCACCAGATATGATTCGAGATACTATCTGTGTCTACTCCACCCTTGCTGTAGTTCTTATAGACACATGATTGAGTCATTCTTTCATTACTGCTGCCCTTGTTCGGAGCTCGGAGATTCCGACGGAGCTATTGGCTCGATCCTTACGGCTAGAGACTCCTACGAGAGCAGACTCAACGATTACGCACTGGTGCCGGTAGTGTGAGATTACTCTAGGAGGCAAGAGCTTCGGCTGGGATCTTCTTGTAGAACCGTCGAGGCCTTACGACGTCATCTTGGGCATGGATTGGTTATCTATAGTCCATGCTCAGATCGACTGTATTAGGAACAAGTTGCGGTGTGTACGCACTGATGGGAGCAGGTTCACCTTCACCGGCGAGAAGGGAGCCTTTACAGCGTAGTATGGACTCACGCAGAGGAGAGGACATCCCATCAATCATCAGTTTTCTAGCCTCATCCTAGGGGCAGTTGATGTGCGGAGTCCGAGTTTTCCTGTAGTGGTGGATCAGTATGTGGACGTTTTTCCTGACGACGTTCCAGGACTACTTCCTCGTAGAGAGGCAGAATACTATATTGACCTATACCCCGGGACAACCCCGATATCCACACCAGCATAATGGATGGCTCCCGCTGATCTTTGAGAGCTACAGGTACAGCTGGAGGACTTGCAGGTCAAGGGATTCATCTGACCTAGTGTTTCACCCTGGGCTTCCCCGATTTTGTTCGCCAAGAAGGCGGACGGGAGCTTGCGACTGTGTGTCAACTATCATCGCCTAAACCAGGTGACTGTGAGGAACAAGTATCCACTACCGAGGATTGGCGACCTCCCCGATCAGCTCAAGGGAGCACGGTGGTTCTTGAAGATAGACCTCGGGTCATGCTATCATCAGCTCAGAGTTTGGGATGATGACGTGCAGAAGACGGCCTTCAGATGTCGGTATGGCCACTATGAGTTCTTGGTTATGCCATTCGGTGTAACCAATGCTCCAGCGGTATTCATGGGTCTCATGAACATGATATTTCAACCATACCTCGATCGATTTGTCATGGTATTCATCGACGACATATTGATATACTCGACCACTGAGGAGGAGCACGCCTACCACTTGTAGGTTGTACTGGACACACTCTGAGAGCACCAACCTTTTGGTAAGCCCTCGAAGTGTCAGTTCTGGTTATGTAAGGTCCACTTCTTAGGACACGTCATCTATGAGGCGAGAGTTGTGGTGGATCCTGTGAAGATCGAGGCAGAACAATCTTGGGAGCCACCCAGGAGCGTGACGGAGGTGCGCAGTTTCTTGGGTCTAGCTGGGTACTAAAGGAGGTTTGTGCCAGACTTCTCCAGAGTTGCGGAACCGCTGTCAGCTTTGATGAAGAAGGGGAAACCCTTCGTGTGGTCATACAGATGTCAGCAGATCTTCCAGGAGCTGAGACAGAGGTTGACCAGCGCACCTATCTTGAGGCTACCGGATGAGGGATTAGGGTACGTAGTCTACTGTGATGCATCAGGGACCATACTCGGATGTGTCCTAATGAAGGAGCGGGTAGTTATCGCCTATGTATCACGTCAGTTGAGTCAGCATGAGAAGAACTATGCTACCCATGACCTGGAGTTAGCAGCAGTGGTCTTCGCTATGAATATGTGCCGACACTATCTGATGGGCGAGTGCTTTACAGTCTACTCTGACCATCAGGGTCTCAGGTACATATTCTTTCAGAAAGACATGAATCTGAGACAGCAGTGATGGCTCGAGTTCCTCTAGGACTATGACATTGAGATAGTCTATACTCCTGGAAAGGGGAACGTAGTAGCTGATGCTCTTAGCAGGAGGACAGGCATTCATCTACTCGAGTAGGCGACGGGGCAGCTAGCTGTTTTGTAGATATCCTTCGTGGATAGAGATCGAGCAGCCTTTCTTCAATCACTCACAGTCACTTCACCACTAATGCAGTGGGTCAGAGAGGCACAGCGTGGGGACGTTGACTGTGAGACGCGGCGTGCCCAGATATCCTCAGGACTGCCACCTGATGGTTTTTCTATGGGAGGAGAGCACGTCATCCTTTTCAGAGGACGTACCATGGTACCAGCTACTTTACAAGAGGAGGTTTTGAGGGATTTTCACACTTCCCCTTTAGCGGTACATCCAGGAGTGGCGAAGATGTACCAGTATCTCAGACGATAGCACTGGTGGTCGGGTATGAAGAAGGTTGTAGCTGAGTTCGTTTCTCGATGCCTCACCTGTCAGTAGGTGAAGGCGGAGCACCAGGTACTAGAAATCTTGGTGCAGCCCTTGGAGGTCCCGAAGTGGAAGTGGGATGGGATATCTATGGACTTCGTGACTGTACTTCCACGTACTTCCAGATGTCACGACTCCATTTGGGTGATTGTCGACTGACTCACCAAGTCATCCCACTTCTTACCCATCAGGGAGCAGGGCTCAGTGGAGTTCTTGGGACACCTCTACGTTCAGTAGATCATACGGATTCATGGTGTTCCAACAGATATCGTCTCCAATCGAGATTCTTTCTTTACTTCCCGACTTTGGAAGGGGTTGCAGGAGGAATTCAGGATGCAGCTACGTCTGAGCACCACCTTTCACCCTCAGACGGATGGTTAGATGGAGAGGACCATTCAGACTCTTGAGGACATGCTTCGTGCATGTGTCCTCGACTTTGGTTACAGCTAGGAGGATCACCTACCCTTGGTGGAGTTTGCGTACAACAACAGCTACCACTCCACCATCGGGATGGCACCATACGAGGCATTGTACGGTCGACATTGCAGATCACCTCTGTGCTGGACAGACCCTAGGGAGTCTGCACTTGTGGCACCAGAGATGGTCCAGGCCATGATAGAGAAGGTCGAGGTCATCCAGGAGCGGATGAGGATAGCTCAGAGCCGATAAAAGTCTTATGGTGACAGGAGGCGGAGACCACTAGAGTTCGAGGATGGCGACCACGTCTTTTTGCGGGTCTCACCTCGATGTGGATTACGGATATTTGGCCGGTGTGGCAAGTTATCTCCGTGCTTTATCGGACCATTCCAGGTTCTCAATAGGATAGGCGAGGTGGCTTATCGCCTGGCTCTACCACCTCAGTTGCACCGGGTGCGCCACGTCTTCCACGTATCTCAGTTGAGGAGATACGTGCACGACCCGACGCATATCATCGACCATGGGGAGTTAGACATTGACAATGGGGCGACTTTTGCGGAGGTCCCGGTAGAGATCGAGGATCGACATGAGTGGGTCCTACGTGGGCAGTTGATTCCTCTACTGCGCATCAGATGGCAGCATGGGAACCTCCAGGAGAGCACTTGGGAGTGGGAGGCTCAAATGCATGCTCAGTACCCTCATTTGTTCCCCTCGTTTGTGATGTATCCTTACGGGGACGTAAATCCCTGATGTGGGAGTAATGTAATGACCCGTAAATTTCAAGGGAAATTTTTTCTTAATTTTCTCTGGGATTTTACGAGTATGCAGTTTGTGAATGCACCCGATTCCGAAGCCCGGTGTGCCAGGAATCATTTTCTGAAGTTTTTCTCGGGTACATTCAGTGAACGAACGCGCAGGTTTTTCTAACTTTTGAACTGGTGCTCAGAATCGAAATCTAAAGGCACCGATTAAACCACAGCACCGGTAATTGCTTAGGAACACCTTTTCTGGAGTTGTGTTTACTCAGGTGAGGTTATTAAAAAATGGGTTAACTAAGGAATGAAATAAAAATTTGTGCTACAATTTTTATTTTATATTCTAAGTAGTTTTAACCTATGCATGGATGTTCGAGTGGGGCCCACTACATCCTAACTCCATTTGGTAGGATAATAGTGAGGTGGGGCCCACACAAGCCCCACCCCTCAAATTCCTTAAAACCCCCCTCGTTCATTTAATTGTGTAACACACCTGCACCCCCCTTTTTAATTGACAAGTCAACTCCCCCAATTTAATGGATTGTTAAAGGCTCTTAAATTAATTTAATTAATTGAATGGGATCTTTTTAAATCTAAAATTTATTAATGTCATGCGTGTGTGTGAATAAAATAATACAATGTCTTATTTTATTGGGGGTTGATTCATTGTGCGGAAGAAAGGAGAGAACCCTTGCGCTCTGAAGAACATCTTCTTCCTCATCAAAGAACGCGAAGAACGTCGAGTTTACGATGAAGAACTCCGACACCGCAAGGGAATCGTCGTGTCGTCTCCTCTCCTCTCCACAGTTGGTGAGAGACGCCTTCTTGGAAGAATGAAGACGCACCGCATCCTTCATTGGGCATGCACCGACGACGTATATGACGTCGTCTTCCGCGATGCTGTCTTCCGTGACGCCGTCTTCCACGACGCCGTCTTCCGCGATGTCCTTTTCCCGCGACGATCCTCATTCGATGACTTCATCGAAGTAGGGGTTAGAATTTTATGTTCGTGAATATTTGGGCGATCAACGTTAATGATTTAGCCGCCTGTTATCAGTTTAATGGGAGGAGGTCAGACCGCCCGAACACGGCCGAACCTCCTCCCCCTTTGTTGTTGAATTCATTGCGGCTCAAACAAAGGCGGCGCGGTGCAACGGCACTGCGCGGAATCAAGGAGGGAGACGACAAAGAAGTGTGGCGTCGTCGCGCCGCGCCGTTGAGGCCGAGCGAAGCCGTGGCCGGAGTCCGGCCTTGGCGCCGTCGCGCCGCACCAGAGAACCACGAAGAGGCTGCGGCCAGAGCGGGGTTGTGGTGGAGGGGTGAGGCGTCATCGCGCAGCGGCTGTGCAAGGAGGGGCGACCGGAACTGTCGGCCGCCGGCACTTCGGAGGGACGGGATCCCGGGGTCCCGCGGCGGCAGCACCGGCCGGCCAGCCAGGCCGGCCGTTTCGGAATAATTGGGGGTCGTAACCCCCGGATGTCCAAGAGGCGAGCCCCCCTCGTGGGGGTCGTTTCTTCAATCAAGGGGGGAAGCCCCCCCCCCTTTACGCGTCTGTTTGGGCTGCGTCGAGCCGCCCCGCTCGGCCAGCGCCGAGCCACCCAGGACGGAACGGCCGCACCGGGCCGGGACGCGCCATAATGGCTCGGACCCAGACCCGGGTCGGGTCGACCCGGTTTGGGCCGACCCAGGGGGTCTTGGGCTGGGTCGGTACGAGCCCAAAACCCCCTAAAACTAGATAGGTTTTTTTAAATGCCCGTAACTTGGGCTACGGACCTCCGATCGGCGCACCGTCAATTTTGATGCGATCCTTGGATCGAGAGGGTATTTTCATTTTATTATACCCAAGGTTTCTGAGAACTTTGGGTATGGATGGTTTGGTTCGAACACGAAATTAACTGGGACCTCGGAACGGAAACGCTTATAACTTGAGCTCCGGACGTCCGATTGACATGTCGTGGACTTTGTTGGATTCCTCTTAGTGATACAGACCTTTTGGATTACTCTGATCTAGGTTTGGATGCAGTTGGAGTGAGGTCGGGTTGGTTTTGACTTAAAAACCAACAGGTCCCCCAGAACTAAAAAGTCAATAACTCTCAGACCGGGCGTCCGATTGACGCGTCGTCTTTCACGTTGAGTTCCTTTTGTCGAGACAGAACTTGGGGATACATCAACTCCGGACTACGTGTTAGTTGATGTATCGACCCCCCTTGGCTCGTGGATCGGACCCTCCCGAAATCGAGCATGCTGTGTGCGGGAACCCTAGAGTTGGCTGCGACTACGACGACGATGACGACTGCACTGAAATCCTCTGTGGGTTCGGCAGCGACGACGACTGCACTGAAATCCTCCGTGGGTTCGGCAGCGATGATGACCGTACTAAAATCCTCTATGGGTTTGACGAAGATGACTGCTGTTCTCGTATCCTACGTGGGTCTGGCAGTACTACTGTTCTTGTATCCAACGTGGGTTCAGCACTATTTGAATCTGTACTTGTATCCTATGTGGGTCCAGCAGAGTAGCTGGTATTGTATCCTACGTGGGTCCGACAGCTTACCTGGTCTAGTATCCTACGTGGGTCCTAGCTTAGATGAATCAGTGGCTACATCCGATCATCTCTATCACCTTACTAAGAAGTATACCTGTGTGAGATGAGTCTTGACTTCCAATCAATATCTTCGATATGATTGACTTGCCTTCCTATGTGGATTGGGTTGTGTTATCCTGTGTGGATTAGATTGTGTTATCCTGTGTGGACGTGATCGAACTTGGGCGCAGATGTTAGAGCCGAACTGGAATTGATGACTTAGGTATATGTATGGGCATATACCTAAGTAGTGTTGGATGATACTTCGTGATTGTATCTTTCCATTGTGGATTATCCTTTGTGGATTCTGGGAGACTTTTGGGGGTCTTGGGGTCCCTACTGAGTAGCGAATACTCACCCCTGCATGGGCTATGCCAGCACTACGTTGTGTTGGATACAGACGACGGACAGCGCTGATCGTGGTTGTGGCTTGTGGAGCAAGTCGGTACCTGGAGGCGGACCACTGGGTGGGACGTACACAGATCGGACGGCTGGACACGAGGAGCTGAGGAGGCTATCTGTACCCACCCATCGGGTAGGATTTCCAGTGGACATCTCGGCGTTGCTGCTTTACTTTTCAGTTGTTGTACTTTTCTTTCTAGTTGTACATTACTTTCAGTTTGGGTTTGTATTCTGGCCCACTTACTTTTCTGCACTTACTATTGTACCCAGTTTTACTTAGTGTTTACTTTTTCTTGCTTACTCTGTGATGTTTTTTTTACTTTATAAAGGCAATGCCCTCCCCTTTTTGTCGGGATTTATTCCTTAGTTCTATTCTCCATCCCCTAGCCTATGGTAGGTGGGCTTGGGGTAGTCACGTCACGGGTCCCGAGGATGAGTCGTGACATTTTATTCTTTTTATTCATGTCATTTTTTCTTTTTTGCATATGTTATTGTTGTTATTCTTCTTGCTGGTGATCATTTCCTTTTCAGGTCATTTTGAAAATTTGATAATCAATATTTTTCAAAACATTCACGATCATTGGGAAATATATTCCTCAAAAAAATTCTGATAAGAATTTTTCAACCAATTTAATATTGAAGGCTACTAGACTATGATTTAACGATTGTTTGATTATGGTGATCATTATTCAATAATTTCAAGTGTATGAGTTGAAGTCTTTAGTTGAAGAACTA
The DNA here is from genome assembly GCA_963277665.1 of Viscum album. Taxonomy (NCBI): domain Eukaryota; kingdom Viridiplantae; phylum Streptophyta; class Magnoliopsida; order Santalales; family Viscaceae; genus Viscum; species Viscum album. The sequence goes on along the minus strand of OY728165.1, from coordinate 1,886,882,216 downwards.
TATTATTTGACACTCTACCTACCAACTACTTGACCAAATCAATTGAGAAATTCTTCCTGACTAAATAGTTAATCACACTTTTCAAGATTGAATATATTTTCAAAGAACAAAAAATAAAAGTTCCTCTGACTCATCAATTTTTTATCCCTCCTAACCTATTTCATTTTTTTATTTTTCTTCACTTTTACTTATTTATTCTAATTTATTTATTTTTAATGAATCTCCACATTTTTTTCTATTTTTATTAGTTTTTTTCTTATGTTTAAGATATTTACCTTGGTCATACAAACCTTTTTGAGTCCTTCCCTGGAGGATCGAACCTACCTATCACTATACAAGTTGTAAGCAGGATAATAAATAAATACATTTTATGTGGAATTAAACTAACTAATCCTTGCCACATACTTCTAATATGAGAGGAAGAAAAATCAGAATCATCGATGAATACGTTTTTGGAAAGATTATATCATGGAGAAGAACCCATCCCTATGGGGAGGATTCTTCCACTTTTTATCTTTCCTTTACTTCAATATTAAGGATTTTTTTTATTTTCTTAATTTGAAAATTATTATTAGAAAAAATTACTAATGTAAATTTGATTGATCTAATTTTATTCCTTCTCTTCATTTTAGTTTTTCTATTTTTGACTGTGTAACTATTTTTTTCTTCCTTGAGATCATTTATTTTTAAAATCATTAAAATTCAATGACTTTCAATCTTTTTCGAAATTTTAAAAACATTTAGGAGTAATTTTCTAAAAAAATATATTAATAATTTTTAATTAATTTAATGATGAATACTTGAAAAATTGTATTTAATGAAGGTTTTATTATGGTTATCTTAGTTCAATCATTTAAAATGCAAGAGTTGAAGTCTATAGTTGAAAAACTATAGGATTTGAATATCTATCTAACAAATACATGAAAGATTTAGTTGTTACATTTTTCATTTATGGATATCCATTAACACTTTTTTAATGAATGAATACATTTTAAAAAATCCAATAATAAAAGTTCCCCTATCTCATTGATTTATTTTCAGTCATCACACTTTTCATTTTTCAATTTTTCTTTAATTCCACTCATTTATTATCATTTCATTCTTATTCACATATAACATAATTATTTATTTTTTTCTATTAAATATTCTTCTTATTTTTTAGTTCTTTCTATTGGTCACACACACTTTTATTAGTCATTCCTTACGAGATGAACCCTTCTCATCGCTATAATAGTTTTAAGTAATAGAATAAAGAAATATTTTTTGTTTAGTGAATATTAGAATGTTTTTGGCATTTTTTGAGGGGAATAAGAATTAAACCAAAAGGAATAAACATAAAAAAACATATAAAACACAAGAGATCAATTCAAAAAAATGTCAAAATTGTTATTGTTTTTTCACTATTTTGTACTATTTTCCTCATGTTATCACCTAAATATTCATGCACACAATAATAAATTTGATAGAATTAAATCCCTTAAATCCAAAAATTGATAAAAAAATTAGTTCTATAAAGTGGGAAAATAATGTTAAATTCGAAAACATTGATGATGCATGAGTTATTGAACAAAATCAGAATATTAACCCACCACAGCCTAGAAATCAGATTGTTGTGAAACCTAAAATTAGGGAATTTCATTGTCCTACCATATCAAGAAATCCTTTATGTATTTGTCTTACACTTAGGTCTTGTAATTATGAGATCAAATAGTCACATTTTTTCATACTTCCAACCTAAAAAATTTCTTAATAAAGATTCTTTAAACTTCATTAGGGATTTTTAAAACATGGTTTAACAACTTCCACTATGAGGGTTAAGTGAAGAGGAGTTATAAATAAATGTATTACCATTCTACCTCAAGATAAATAGTATAATTGGGATTCAAAAGTTATATGAAAATATTTTTTATATATTAGACACTTCTGATAGACTATAGAAATTAAAAACACACCTTAAGTTTATAGAATGTTTTTTAAGTATATTTTCTAGATTTTATAGTCATCATGTTACAAAATGGAATCAGATAATTAGTAGGAATATATATTAGTTATAGGTGAGATAGTCTTGTAAAAACATAAGTTGTAAATATAAATAATCTTGATAATATTTCTTATGGAAGAAGATCAAATTACTTAGTATGATTGGGATTTAAGGATATTAGTCAACTCTTTAAAGGGTTTTATTTAATTTATGTTTCCTATTTATCAATATTAATCATTTAATTTGAAATTTAGTGGTGTTATTTTTCATTTCATTTCTTGTATCATGAAATTGTTTAACTTATTATATTCCTCTTATAAATGTTCTTTATTTTCTTAAATGGTTATTATCTATAATCCAATTAATTAAAACCTCATTTCATGCATTTTAATATATTTATTTGTATTTTTTATATATGGGGGATTATTAATTGATTTCCAACTTTATAGAATGATTTATTATGATATATGATTATAATTAATCTTTTTCTAATAGTTCATTGAGAAAGTATAAAATTTAAAATTTTACATCAAGGTGTTTTGATAATATTTGAAAAGAAATAATTTTTTCTTGATTTAAAATGAAAATATAAATTGAAATGATGTTTTTAGTAATATTGGGTGTATAAAGGGCTTGATTTCAACTTTCTCAAGAAAATTTTTGGATAGATTTATAGTTTTGAAGTTATATTTGAAATGAAATAATTATGTAATAATATTTTCAAATGTGATGACCTGAATGGTTTTCAATCATGATTTATATTATTTTTAATTATGTATATTTTGATAGGGATATGTGTTTTAAGTGTAATTATTTTTTGTAATCATTATTTAAGATGTTAGGAATAAAATATGATGAAAATTATATCACTTTAAATGTCAAAAAATAGGTTATATAGATTATTCTAAATGACTTTTTTTAGTGGTTACCTAATTTCCAAGGGGTTTCCAATTATTTTTTCAAACAAGCATATTTCATTTATAGTTATATTCAATGTAATAATTTTTATTAAGAAGATTATTGGTAGTTAGTAGAGATTTCATAGTTCTTATATATTTATGTTTGGAGAATTTTATATTTTAAGAAACCATGATTTTAGTTATATTGTTTTATATTAACTTATGGATTGAAAGGATATTTTAAATTATTTTTGTTTAAATATTTATTTCTTTTGAAGAAACTAGGTGTTTTAAATTAAAAGGGTTTGAAATGTTATTTTATGATGTGGATTTTAAAAACTATTGGATAGTGTAATTTTAAAAATATTTTCTTTTCAAGGGAAGGATGGTTTTTTTTTCAATTTTTTTCCACAATCATTTATGTATAATTTGGTAATTTTTTTAGAAAATCAATTATAAGGGATCATGATGTTATTTTAATATAATTATTTTTATATTTTAATTACTTTAATTTTATTTAAAACTTGGGAATATATAGTTTATCTTTTAATGGTTTTATTACTATATTTTTAAAAAAAAAATATCATTGTGATTCTAGTGTTATTTATACATTTAAATTTTAAGTGTATAGTTTTGGTTTAATATGAGTATCTAAAATCCTGCTTCCCATGGAAAATATTTTTTATTTTTATATTTTAATATTTTAATCATGATTTTGGTTTTAAAAGTTTTTTATAATTGAAATAAAAGTATATTTGATTTTAAAGGACATGTTAGTTAAAGTATTTTTTTGTTATAAATTTGATCAATTTAATGTTTATGTGGTTTAAAAATATACTATAATATGAATTTTTAAGTATGGATATTGTCAGTTAGTGTATATTCAATGTTTACAGATGTTTTAATAAGTTCGTGTTTATGTTTTCATTATTTACATTTAAAATATATGTTTACTATATGGTTTTTAAATAAAATATACTTTTTAGTGTCATAAACACTTGTATTTAAATTAAATGATTTTAATTATATAATTAAATTCTTTGAAAGGAGAATTTTAAACATTTTTTAATTTAAGTTAAATTATAATATGAATTTAAAAGTAATTTAAAGATGTTTTATGAAAATAATGTTCAGTTTTGATGTGTTAAATTGAAATATTATCATTACATATCAATAAAAAATTTCTAGTGTGTTATTTAAATGAAGAGTGAGGGGTTTATAAATATGGCTTATAGTTGAATTACTTGTTTGTCTAGTCTTTGGGAATTTTTTATTTTTTGTAACGCCCCGACCCCAGTTACCCAGAGTCAGTGCATTATTACTTAACATTGGTATGATCACAAGAAAGATCAAATCTCGAAAGACCGATTGGTTTAGTAGCCTTGGAAACACTAGATATATTCATAAGTTTTACATTACATCATAAAATGAAAAACTACTATAACAACATAATGTCTCTATAATCCACACTCATATCCCCACATAATATCCCTGCAGGTCATTCATAATTTACTTCTTCACTTCCTGGGAAAAATAAAACATAGAAAAGGGGTGAGCTCAAATGCCCAGTAAGGATAACAATATAGCGGAAACTTTCATAAATAAGAATAAACATTTAAGGCAATGTATAACTAAAAACAAAATCCTTTCAAACATGAAATTTCAACATGGTATGGCATAAATAAAATGAAATAATTCCATTTACTTATTCACATGGATATTCTACTAATCGAATAATCAAATGCAAAAATCAATAACCACTTTCATAATGTTGGAATGCATAATGCCAGACTATCATAACCACATAGTCAAGGCCTCGTGCCAAGACTACAAATAAGATTTTGTCAAGGCCTTGTGCCAAGACCCTAGTTTGTCTCATGAGACCTACCGATGCATCGAGGATCTATAGCGGGCTCCACCCGTCACATATTAAGTCCAATGCATTCCCATATGAAAAGGTTTAAATATAACATAAACATTCGTATTAAAACTAGCATACGAAATGTCAATACTTTCACCATAAACTATGAATGGTATAAAAATAGCACATCCACAGTCAAACATATCACAAAACCTTCAATACAATATAGAAGTTTTCTATCATAATAAATCAACTTCAAATAATCTTAAAATCCATCAAAGGATGTTGACATAGATGAAATCAAAATTATTTTTAAAGAAATATCTCCTTTTATTTTGAAATCATTTAAGATCCATATAAAATAAAACATTTTCTTTGAAAATAATCTTATAAGCTTGTAAGGGAAGCTTTGAAGATTTTATAACGGCGGAAAATAGCCTCACCCGCCGTATAAGTTAAAAAAACATTCTTACCTTAATTCTGTCGAAAAGGTTAAAAGGGACCTTGTTTTGAAAACGACGGAAAGATTCCTTTATAAACCACTTATAAAAGTCAAAAAGGGTATAAATGACTTTAACTCATATTCTAGTAAATAGTAAAAATGTTTTGAAATACATTTTTAAGAAACATGGATGTGGATGATAAAGAGATCCCCGTAGATTATTACATATAAACAACCTCGGATAATGAAGAGATTGTGAAATAACCCTTACCTTGTACTTTTCCTTGGTTGGGGTAGGTTAAACTCCTGTATAATGGTGAAATAATTGTTATTAAATTATACAAGAATCATATATATTAATATGATATCGTATATGATCTTTTAACATTGATTTGTAAATAATATCTTAGAATTATCGTCGTTTCGGGTTTTAACTTACTCATTTTCTTTTATATGTTTTGTTACATAAGTCATGTTTGTTATATCCTATTCATCTACAAAATGATATCAAGTCCTTAAACATCATTTTTAAACCAACAAATGATAATTATACTTGAATGGATACGATGGAGAATGAATCTCATTGCGTTCGTGGAGACGGTAGTCCGTACGTACGCACGAGCGACAATATCATTCTTTTGATATTAAAATAATATATAAATGGATGGTATATCATATATACAGAATCATTAACATGTTATATTTATTATTTACATGAGTTACACATCATTATTATACCCATCCAAATAATAATATAATGAATAACAATTACACCACGACGTGGAGACGGTAAGCCGTACGTACGCACGTATGGTGACATGTTATTCAAAGGGTGGATAGAATACTGAATATGGTTGTACCATATTTATAATAACATCACAGTATATATATGATACTGGATTTATTATTTTAGAATGGTAACAACAAAGGAAGAAGAAGTGGAAGAAGAAATGAACTTGGAGAAGGGTGGTGAAATCATTACCTCTTCTTCGGGTTCTTCCTTTTGATTTGATCAAAAGGGCTCCTTAGGTTGGCTTTATGATCAAACTAAGGCCTCTAGGTTGTATTGAGGGATGTTGGGAGAGTATTTGGGCAGAGTTTGGCTGAACCAAAAGGCTTTGAAGGTGTGAAGAAATGAGAAGGAGGAGTGCCCTTTTATAAGAGGGGTGAGGGGCACCTTTGGAAAAGCTAGAAATATTAATTTATAATAAATTCATATTCGGTTTATAATGGCTCCAAAGTTTACTATTAAAAAGTTAAGGTGGGGATGGGTCGAAAACAACTCAACCAATAGAATTTAGACAGGTTTGGGTACTTATATTAACCTTATCTTTAAGTATTAACTCTAAGTTAATTAGTTTCACTTTTACAATGTCTCTTTGTATTTTTATATAATATGGTTAATAAACTTACTATATACATCCAAACGACCCCCAAGTTGTCCATTAATGATGAAACTATCATGATATAAGTCTCTTGGCCGAACCTTAGATTTTTAGGAATTTAATATCAATTAATAATATAATATTTGTTTTAAGAACTCTTTTATGTCAATTTTGACACTATTCAATAGTTGATTTTTGTGAAACTCATAACAGATTGATTGCTTAGAACAAAGTCAATTAAATCAATCCTAATATATCATATTATCCTAGAAAATTATTTTTATTCATTAAAAGTTTCATATTAAATTTATTTGGGTATTTATAATATCAATTATTTTAATTTTTCACTATTATAGTAATTACTGCATCATCATTGTGTCATAAATAAAATAAATTATTTAATGTCTAAAAATTATAAATAAAATATCATTATGTATGAAATCTTTTTATCTTTATAATGAATATTTATAATCTAAAATCCAACATATATAACCCTATGTAACAATTCTTTTTCGAAAAGATATATGCTTGTGTCATTTTTGTATTCATTTTAACTTAATTAAAATAAAGTGTCATTATCACTTACAAGTGGATCCATGGGGTCCCAAAATAGACCCAAAGATGCCCATGGTCGACCATGTATCAACCAATAGGGTTAAGACAAGTTTTAGGGTAATTTAGTATTATTATAATATTATTTTTTAACCCTTATTTACCGGATTTACCCTTAACCATGGTAAATAAAATATTTACCGCAGTAATTATTCAAAATGTCTAAAAATGAAAGTTACCTTTTTACACAATTTGAACATCCTGATTCCAAATATGGAATCCATTTTCCTAAATTCAAAACACAGAAGTGGCAGAAATTAATTTAAAATTAATTCCCGCTGTCAAAACAAAAAGCGTGTTTTTAAGAGATAATAACTATCAAAAGATTGACACTTGTTTATGTTCGGTTTAATTGTAAAATTATGTCCAATGACAAACATTATATTAAATGGTAAAAATATATTCTAAATATACTTTAAAACCACTCAAATGCATAGTTTATCAATATTAATTATTTTGATTAAAAAAGTTGTTTTTAATTAAAATTTAGTAATTTTCACTATTCATCAAAATATAAAAGTTATCCGAAAAGTACCAAAATTTCACCCTAGGCTAATTTCAATATTCCGAATCCAAAAATGAAGTCCATTTTGAAATATAAAATATATATGATTTCAAAAATTTGGTATTACTATTCACAACGGCTAGTATAATTAGTTGTGGTGTGTGTTAGAACTCGAGGTTGCGTATAACACACGCTATCGCATTATTCGAAGGGAAACGTACCGTGGAAGCTTGGGGTGTTACATTCTCCCCTCCTTCAAATAATTGCGTCCTCGCAATTTCTAGGGTATTACTGCATAAAAAGACTCGGGTGGTTCTTCATCATAAGTTCCTCGGGTTCCCACGTTGCCTCTTCCATCTTATGGTTTCTCCACAGAACTTTTACCAGACGTGTCGTCCGGTTTCTCAGCACTTGTTCTCTCGTATCAAGAATCCTGACGGGCTCTTCACAATAAGACAGATCAGGTTCCAGTTCTAATTCCTCATAGGTGAGTACATGCGTTGGGTCAGGCATGTATTTCCTCAATAGAGATACGTGGAACACATCGTGAACTTTGGAGAGACTTGGCGGCATTGCCAATCGGTAAGCTACAACCCCAATTCGCTCTAGAATTTCGAAGGGTCCGATGTACCTGGGACTCAATTTACCTTTCTTACCAAAACGTATGACTCCCTTCCACGGAGATACCTTCAGGAAAACATGATCACCGACTTGAAATTCCAAATCCTTCCTTCGATTATCGGCATAGCTCTTCTGACTACTTTGAGCGGCTTTGATGTGATTTTGGATTACTTTCACCTTTTCCACTGTTTCCTCCACCAGTTCTGGGCCTACAAGTTTTCTTTCACCAACGTCATCCCAACAGGTTGGTGTACGACATCTCTTTCCGTATAACGCTTCATATGGTGCCATCTGAATACTCGAATGGAAGCTATTGTTATAGGAAAATTCTACCAGAGGTAAATATTGATCCCACATACCCTGAAAGTCAAGTGAGCAAGATCTCAACATGTCTTCTAAGGTTTGAATAGTCCGTTCTGATTGTCCGTCTGTCTGAGGGTGGTATGCAGTGCTCAAATGAAGTTCTGTATCCAGGGATTTCTGAAGACTTTTCCAGAATCTTGAAGTAAAACGGGGATCACGATCAGAAACAATTGATAAGGGTACTCCATGAAGTCTCACAACTTCATTAATATATAGTCTTCCTAGACGTTCCAGGGGTAGATCTTCTCTTATAGCAAGAAAATGTGCTGACTTGGTAAGACGATCAACAATCACCCATATTTCATCATTCCTTCTAGGAGTCTTTGGTAGCCCCATGAAAAAAGTCCATCGTAATATTGTCCCATTTCCACTCCGGTATGGGAAGAGGTTGCATGACACCTCCAGGTTGTTGCCTTCCAGCTTTCACTTGTTGACAAACCATACATCTTGACACAAAATTAGCAATCTCCCTCTTCATGTTGTCCCACCAAAAATGTTCCTTCAAATCTCTATACATTTTGGTGCTCCCAGGTTGTATAGAGAAATTGGAACTATGAGCATCATCCAGCAATTCCCTTTTTAGATTAGGTATATCGGGAACGCAATGTCTCTTCCCAAATTTCAAAATTCCATCTTCATACACAAAGTATCTCAATCTCCCATCATTCACAGCTTTAATCTTCTTTTGGAATTCTTCATCATCAGTCTGAGAACTCTTAATCCTTTCTAGTAAAGATGGTTTGGAAACCATTTGAAAAAGAAATGATGTTTCGCCTTCCCTGGTTATTCCCATGTCCATCTTTACTAGATCCATGAAAATTGGATCCCTTTCAATTCTCATATTGTTCAAAACTCCATGGTCTTTTCTACTCAAAGCATCTGCCACCTTGTTTGCCTTCCCCGGGTTGTAGTGTATCGTACAATCATAATCCTTGAGTAATTCAAGCCATCTCCTTTGCCTCATGTTGAGTTCTTTTTGTGAGAAAATATACTTCAAATTCTTGTGATCAGTATAAATCTCACATTTTTCACCATAGAGGTAGTGCCTCCATATCTTCAAAGCAAAGATCACAGCTGCTAACTCGAGATCATGAGTAGGATAGTTTTGTTCATTAATTTTCAACTGTCGTGATGCATAGGCAATAACTCTATCATTCTGCATAAGGACACAACCAATTCCTTTCTTCGATGCATCACTATAAATAACGAACCCATCATTCCCCGATGGCAGAGTCAATATAGGAGCATTGAATAATCTTTTCTTCAGTTCTTCAAAACATTCTTCACACTCTTTTGTCCAAACAAATTTAACCCCTTTACGTGTGAGCTTCGTTAATGGGTTAGCTAATCGGGCAAAATTCTGGACGAAATGTCGATAATAACCTACCAAACCAATAAAACTGCGTACCTCAGTTATACTCGTAGGTGCTAGCCATTCTTGGATTGCCTTGGTCTTAGAAGGATCAATAGAGATTCCATCTTTAGAGACAATATGGCCAAGAAAAGAAATCTCCTGAAGCCAGAATTCACACTTGCTAAACTTCCCATATAATTCATGCCTCCTCAGAGTCTTCAAGATAATGCGCAAGTGATTTTCATGATCTTCGTAGGTTTTGGAGTATACCAATATATCATCAATAAATACCACCACAAATTCATCGAGATACTCCTTGAAAACTCTATTCATCAGATCCATGAATACAGATGGTGCATTAGTCAATCCAAACGGCATTACGGTAAACTCGTAATGCCCGTACCTGGTTCGAAATGCTATCTTCGGAATGTATTCCTTATTCACACACAACTGATGGTATCCAGATCGAAGTTCAATCTTTGAAAAGTATTGAGCTCCATGCAGTTGGTCAAATAAATCATCAATACGAGGTAGGGGATACTTGTTCTTTATCGTTATAGCATTGATCTCCCTGTAGTCGATACATAACCTCATAGATCCATCTTTCTTTTTAACAAAAAGAACAGGGGCTCCCCATGGAGAAACACTAGGGCGAATAAATCCCTTATTACTCAATTCCTCTAGTTGTTTCTTTAGTTCGACTAATTCTACAATGGCCATTCTATAAGGGGTCTTCGATATAGGCCTTGATCCAGGAATCAAATCAATGGAAAACTCAACTTCTCGTTCTGGAGGATGTCCAGGTAAATCTTCCGGAAATACATCTACAAATTGTTTCACAACAGGTAAATCCTCTATTTGAACATTCCTTTCCTCACTGACAGTTATTTCATTCTCTTCCTCCCCAATAATTGAATTATGTTGAGCTACTGGGGGTGGATCTAAATAAGAATTAGGTGGTGACGATTCGGCTCTAAAAATAAGGTGTTCCTTATCATTATCATCAAGAATCGTAACCTCTTTCTTCTTACAATAAATCTTCGCATCATAGTCCGAAAGCCAGTCCATACCGAGGATTATATCAAACTCAATCATAGGTATGACGATGAGATCAGCAGATAAAGAAAATTTATGTGCTCTAATGGGGACTGATTCACAAAACTTTGTTGCAACGATACTTCCCTTAGGAGTTTTAACTGACAACTCCCTTATTAAATCAAATTGGAAATATCTAATTTTCTTAGCAAACTGGGAAGATATGAAACAATGCGATGATCCAGAATCAAATAATGCATTTTCTAAACTTGAGGAAACCATTAAATTACCTGCCACCACGTCTTTCGGAGCTTCTACCTCAGCAGTAGTGATAGCATAATCCTGGCCTTGATCCCTTGGCCTTTTCTGAGGTAAGTTCTCCTAACTCTTAGGACATGCATTTGCATAATGCCCCATCTCCCTGCAATTGTAGCACTGAACGTTGGTAGCTTCCTTCTTCCCCTTGCAATCATGAGCTTGGTGGCCTTTTTCACCACACTTGTAACAGACTCCCATTCCCTTCAAGAAAGTACCAGGATGTTTCTTCCCGCATTTACCACAAGATGGATATTCCACCTTTCCCTTCTTCCCCTTATTTCCATTCCCATATTGATCAGCAGGTCTCTTCTTCTCTTGCTTTGCTTTAAAGTCATAAGACTTAGAGAATTCCTTTTCGGTCTTGATAGCACATGAGACAATGTCTTCGTATGATGAAAAGGGTTGTGAGACTAATGCTCAACGGAGAAATGGTTTTAACCCATCAAAGAAACGATCAATCTTACTTCTTTGGTTACGTATATAATCACCAGCGTACCTTGCTATCCTTGTAAAGTTCGCCTCATACTTTGTGACATTCTCATCCTCCTTTTGTCTCAGACTCAGAAATTGCCTTTCCATATCTGCTCGATGGTCGCGAGGAAAGTATTTTTCTAAAAACAGATCTTTGAACTCCCTCCACTCCATATTTTATACTTCATCATCTTCCTTCATGTTTTGAATCAATGACCACCATTGATCAGCATCTCCAGTGAGGCGGTAAACTGCCATGATAACTTTTTCCCTTTCACTGCTCCCCAAATCCTGAAATATTTTCTCTAGGGAAAATATCCATTGCTCAGCTACTAAGGGATTTGTATTCCCATTGAACGTTGGTGGTTGTTTCCTCATGAATCGATCTAACATTGATCCTCCACGCTGCGGATCAGGGTGCTCCATACGGGTAAGGTTATTATTCATAACCTGAGTAAGTTGTCCCAGTATGGTGATTAGCTGATCAGCACCAGTTGCATCACCAGCCCCACTATAATTATCTTGAGCAGGAGGGCAATCCCTACATGGAGTGCGTGCATTGATACGGTTTCCATTTTTTCCACTAGGCGCCATTTCTAAACAATGGCATAAACTAGATCAGTTTATGAATCAAAATACATAATACCATACTTATAAAACACTTAACATAAATTGAAATATTTATGGATATAATCCATAATCATAAAAATGTTTTCTTTGAGGAAGTATATACTCATAAACCCTTCATAATGATTTGTAAAGAAAATGAGTGTTATCCTAAGCATATCCTCCGGGAGTATCGTAACCAACAGTGCAGCAAAGCCCGTTGTCGTGCACCAGTTCCCGTTCGAGTCTAGCTCAAAGTGGTGTTTTCGGGTTTTACCCCTAGGTACATCTGTGCCAGAGCCGCCTCTACCTGCTCGTATCCAGACAGGGATGTATTGCTCAGAAAACTCACAAAATCTCTACAATACCAAAATTCTAGGAAGTTCTTCTATACTAATCCTCAAAGTTCATCTTAGGTCTACGTGCTCTAATCAGAGTTTATCTAAATCTAGCTTCCAAGGTTTGTACTAAACTTCCTCTGATACCAACTGTAACGCCCCGACCCCAGTTACCCAGAGTCGGTGCATTATTACATAACATTGGTATGATCACAAGAAAGATCAAACCTCGAAAGACCGATTGGTTTAGTAGCCTTGGAAACAATAGATATATTCATAAGTTTTACATTACATCATAAAATGAAAAACTACTATAACAACATAATGTCTCCATAATCCAAACTCATATCCCCACATAATATCCCTGCAGGTCATTCATAATTTACTTCTTCACTTCCTGGGAAAAATAAAACATAGAAAAGGGGTGAGCTCAAATGCCCAGTAAGGATAACAATATAGCGGAAACTTTCATAAATAAGAATAAACATTTAAGGCAATGTATAACTAAAAACAAAAGCCTTTCAAACATGAACTTTCAACATGGTATGGCATAAATAAAATGAAATAATTCCATTTACTTATTCACATGGATATTCTACTAATCGAATAATCACATGCAAAAATCAATAACCACTTTCATAATGTTGGAATGCATAATGCCAGACTATCAAAACCACATAGTCAAGGCCTCGTGCCAAGACTACAAATAAGATTTTGTCAAGGCCTTGTGCCAAGACACTAGTTTGTCTCATGAGACCTACCGATGCATCTAGGAGCTATAGCGGGCTCCACCCGTCACATATTAAGTCCAATGAATTCCCATATGAAAAGGTTTAAATATAACATAAACATTCGTATTAAAACTAGCATACGAAATGTAAATACTTTCACCATAAACTATGAATGGTATAAAAATAGCACATCCACAGTCAAACATATCACAAAACCTTCAATACAATATAGAAGTTTTGTATCATAATAAATCAACTTCAAATAATCTTAAAATCCATCAAAGGATGTTGACATAGATGAAATCAAAATTCTTTTTAAATAAATATCTCCTTTTATTTTGAAATCATTTAAGATCCATATAAAATAAAACATTTTCTTTGAAAATAATCTTATAAGCTTGTAAGGGAAGCTTTGAAGATTTTATAATGGCGGAAAATAGCCGCACCCGCCGTGTAAGTTAAAAAAACATTCTTACCTTAATTCTGCCGAAAAGGTTAAAAGGGACCTTGTTTTGAAAACGACAGAAAGATTCCTTTATAAACCACTTATAAAAGTCAAAAAGGGTATAAATGACTTTAACTCATATTCTAGTAAATAGTAAAAATGTTTTGAAATACATTTTTAAGAAACATGGATATGGATGATAAAGAGATCCCGGTAGATTATTACATATAAACAACCTCGGATAATGAAGAGATTGTGAAATAACCCTTACCTTGTACTTTTCCTTGGTTGGGGTAGGTTAACCTCCTGTATAATGATGAAATAATTGTTATTAAATTATACAAGAATCATATATATTAATATGATATCGTATATGATCTTTTAACATTGATTTGTTAATAATATCTTAGAATTATCGTCGTTTCGGGTGTTAAGTTACTCATTTTCTTTTATATGTTTTGTTACATAAGCCATGTTTGTTATATCTTATTCATATCCAGAATGATATCAAGTCCTTAAACATCATTTTTAAATCATCAAATGATAATTATACTTGAATGGATACGATGGAGAATGAATCTCATCGCGTTCGTGGAGACGGTAGTCCGTACGTACGCACGAGCGACAATATCATTCTTTTGATATTAAAATAATATATAAATGGATGGTATATCATATATACAGAATCATTAACATGTTATATTTATTATTTACATGAGTTACACATCATTATTATACCCATCCAAATAATAATATATTGAATAACAATTACACCACGACGTGGAGACGGTAAGCCGTACGTACGCACGTATGGTGACATGTTATTCAAAGGGTGGATAGAATACTGAATATGGTTGTACCATATTTATAATAACATCACAGTATATATATGATACTGGATTTATTATTTTAGAATGGTAACAACAAAGGAAGAATAAGTGGAAGAAGAAATGAACTTGGAGAAGGGTGTTGGAATCATTACCTCTTCTTCGGGTTATTCCTTTTGATTTGATCAAAAGGGATCCTTAGGTTGGCTTTATGATCAAACTAAGGCCTCTAGGTTGTAGTGAGGGATGTTGGGAGAGTATTTGGGCAGAGTTTGGCTGAACCAAAAGGCTTTGAAGGTGTGAAGAAATGAGAAGGAGGAGTGCCCTTTTATAAGAGGGGTGAGGGGCACCTTTGGAAAAGCTAGAAATATTAATTTATACCAGGGAATTCTGAACCAGGCGTAAGCCTGGTCCCGCAAATTTATTAAAGGAAAAAAAGAGAAAAAACAACCGGTTTAAGGGTTGCCGGTACCCCTTACAACGTGACACAGCAACCAAAGACCACTCCGCATCATACAGTGCAAATACAAATTCAAAATTCAAAACCAATTACCCATACAGCTGTCCTCGATCCGCACGCCGTCACCACACACCTTTCAATGCCTCGAGTCGCTCACACCCTCGATACGCACCCAACCATCACACCCATCAACATCACCATCCATCATCACCAGTGAGACCTCCTCCGGCGTCAAAATTAACCATCCCCCTCGGCATCAGCTTCAGCATCACCACCCCACAGACATTAATCCATTCGCAAAACCACATCCGACGTCGTCGAACAAACACCATCATCACCTCCTTCATCAACGATGAGAGCCGCAACCCACACGCCCAGAAAACGGACAAAAACACCATTTCACAACAAAAGGCAAACATCACAAAGAAAATAAACCAACAAACCCCACTTCAGCTGCAGCAACCACCGACGAAAGACCCCCGCAGATCCTCAGAGAACTCTGCCGCCACGAATCAGGGGAAAACTCCACAAGCTGGGCGACCGCCGTAGGCCAACAACGCATACCGATCAAACCCTGAACGCTCCGTAGAGTATGCCGTTGAACAAACCGGTCTTACGCCCGCGGATCAGATCAAAAGCGACGTAGAAGCCCGCAACGATCCGCCACAGAAAGGAGGATGGGTCCCAAGATCGCCGCGTAGAATACCAAAGACATCCGAAGAGTTCCACCACAGGGAGGCGACGGAAAGATCATCACTCCATCTTCAACCGGGAACCTCAAAGAGAGAACGATCGCCACTGAAAAACAAAGAAAGGAAAATAGGAAACGAGACCCCCCTCCCCCGACTACTCCAGACCCGTCGACTTCCTCGAAGAGAAGAAGAGAGCTAGGGTGAAATGGCTGGAGAGGGGAGGAGCAGATGTCGGAGGCGAAACCCTAGGCGCTGCGGGAGAGAAAGAAGAAGCCGCTCCGAGGCCGTATGGTCTCAATATTAATTTATAATAAATTCATATTCGGTTTATAATGGCTCCAAAGTTGACTATTCAAAAGTTAAGGTGGGGATGGGTCGAAAACAACTCAACCAATAGAATTTAGACAGGTTTGGGTACTTATATTAACCTTATCATTAAGTATTAACTCTAAGTTAATTAGTTTCACTTTTACAATGTCTCTTTGTATTTTTATATAATATGGTTAATAAACTTACTATATACATCCAAACGACCCCCAAGTGGTCCATTAATGATGAACCTATCATGATATAAGTCTCTTGGCCGAACTGTAGATTTTTAGGAATTTAATATCAATTAATAATATAATATTTGTTTTAAGAACTCTTTTATGTCAATTTTGACACTATTCAATAGTTGATTTTTGTGAAACTCATAACAGATTGATTACTTCGAACAAAGTCAATTAAATCAATCCTAATATATCATAGTATCCTAGAAAATTATTTTAATTCATTAAAATTTTCATATTATATTTATTTGGGTATTTATAATATCAATTATTTTAATTTTTCACTATTATAGTAATTACTGCATCATCATTGTGTCATAAATAAAATAAATTATTTAATGTCTAAAAATTATAAATAAAATATCATTATGTAGGAAATATTTTTATCTTTCTAATTAATATTTATAATCTAAAATCAAACATATATAACCCTATGTAACAATTGTTTTTCTAAAAGATATATGCTTGTGTCATTTTTGTATTCATTTTAACTTAATTAAAATAAAGTGTCATTATCACTTACAAGTGGATCCATGGGGTCCCAAAATAGACCCAAAGATTCCTATGGTCGACCATGTATCAACCAATAGGGTTAAGACACGTTTTAGGGTAATTTAGTATTGTTATAATATTATTTTTTAATCCTTATTTACCGGATTTACCCTTAACCATGGTAAATAAAATATTTACCGCAGTATCCTGATTCCAAATATGGAACCCATTTTCCTAAATTCAAAACACAGAAGTGGCAAAAATTAATTTAAAATTAATTCCCGCTGTCAAAACAAAAAGCGTGTTTTTAAGAGATAATAACTATCAAAAGATTGACACTTGTTTATGTTCGGTTTAATTGTAAAATTATGTCCAATGACAAACATTATATTAAATGGTAAAAATATATTCTAAATATACTTTAAAACCACTCAAATTCATAGTTTATCAATATTAATTATTTTGATTAAAAAAGTTGTTTTTAATTAAAATTTAGTAATTTTCACTATTCATCAAAATATAAAAGTTATCCGAAAAGTACCAAAATTTCACCCTAGGCTAATTTCAATATTCCGAATCCAAAAATGAAGTCCATTTTGAAATATAAAATATATATGATTTCAAAAAGTAGATATTACTATTCACAATGGCTAGTTTAATTAGTTGTGGTGTGTGTTAGAACTCGAGGTTGCGTACAACACACGCTATCGCATTATTCGAAGGGAAACGTACCGTGGAAGCTTGGGGTGTTACATTTTTCATGAAATTTCATTAGGAAATTGAATTATAGTCATTATACAGTCTCTTTAATCAGGTTAGGATATAAAATTAAATTAAATATTATCTTTTTTTGTGGGAATTTGATAAAGGTAAATTATTTCAATTCATATTTTTTATATTTAAATTTTTTTCCGATAAAATAATTTTCTTATTTTTTTTATAAATATTATTTGTATATTATCAGCCTATTTGAGGTGTTATACCTTATTTTTCTTATTGTATATTTTCTCATAGGTGTTTTTTTTAATATTTTAGTTTTAACCAGTTTTTATATTTAGTAGTTATCTATCCTTGTGACTAGATTTGATATATTAAATTGGATCTTATAAGAATTTCCCAAATTTTTAAAGTGTTTGTCTTGGGTAATGGTTTAATTTTTTATGTTAAAAATTATTATGTAAGGATGTTATTGCTTTGGGTAAAATTATGTGAAACTACTTATTAATAAATTATATATGTAATATTTGAAATATTAATATTAGTTTTATCATTATATCACGACCATTCCCCTGAGGCCGGTGTCATAACTACCCCAATCCCACCTAACAAAGGCCAATGGCTAGAGACTAACTCTGAAGGCATTATCCTGGAAGTAACATGCATGTCTTCCTTTTCATCATTTTAGCAGCCTAATCCAACCCAAAATCATGATATTGTCTACTTTCGGCCTAGCCTACACAGTTTTGATTTTTCATGGCTCTATCCCTCAGGAATCCCCCAAGAAAAGAACTCATGATGGGAGAGGTATCCATGCCACCTCGTAAAGGGGTAACTTGTGCTCCTCCTCCTTCTATGTGGGATATCCATAATCCACCCCCTAGAAGGTCCCAACGTCCTCGCTGGCACATCAAATGGACACTGGCTCTATTACAATTTGTAATGGACTATTCCATCCCATGATCATGATATTGTATACTTTAGGACTACCCTTCATGGTTTTGGTAGCGGACTAGGCCCAGCGGTTCGGGTTGGGTCGGTGGACCCATGTTAGGTCAGCGGATCCCAGGCTGGGTCGGTCTGACTAGGCTGGACCAGACCTGAACCCAACCAACCCCTTTTTAATAAAAATATTTTATATTTCATACTATATGTCTAATTTATGAGCCATCTACGACGTTGGTACCCTTCGGATGGGGAGATCCTTTTGATATGTCTTAGTGGAGTTTCAGTTTGACCATAATGGGCTAGTGGGGTTCTCTTTTTCTTTTCTATGAGGGATCGATGCAGGATCCTAATCCCATCAAAGGGGGTGACAGTGGAATTCGAGACAATACCCTTAGTGTTTTCTATAAAGGTTCGATGTAGGACCCCTTCCCTATCATAGATAATGACCCATGTTCCGAAGTGGTTTATCTCATCCTAGCTTCGACAGATACTTAGCATGATAGAGCATGTATCACACCGAGAGGCCCAGTCGATCCTCATTTATCTTTCTGGTACCCTAGATAAGGTTTGTGTACAAGGTGGGACCAATATTTACATAGGCACTTATCCCCTATCTAGTATGACAATTCCAGTAGGGCTAGGATGTGCCTTAGTGAGCCATGGTTGGAGGACCCCCTATCTGTGTATTGGGATCTTTCCTTTCTTTGTGACTTGACCTAATAAGAGTACTTTGGTAGTTCTTAGTGGGTTCTCTTTGGGTAGGGCCCAATTAAGTGGGTCCTATTTTAGAGGGACTCTAAGTTCTTCATATCTCAAGGAGAGAGTTCTCCTTGAATGAGCACACCTTTAGTAGAATCCTATGACTAAGGATTTGGCTATGATATCGAGACTCCTTGTCTCAGTGATACTGGACGAATCAGGGAAAATTAGTGACATGTCAAGGCCATATTTTATCTCAGATACTTCTAGTAAACTTATTCTTTGTGATTTATTTCACATATCTCAATGAGTGGGATCTCTCTAAATCGATCATGCTATGAGTGGAACCATATGGCTGGTAGTGGATGAGATTCTGCATCTTAGAATCAATTATGAGTATACCTGAATGTTCTTGTTATATGTTTTGTTGGAATATACCTATGTAGATATGATTGTACCTTCTTGGTGGTGTTGTATTTTTGGTCTTTTGCTTATTGGTTTTTAGGACACCTACTGAGTATTGTTTTACTCAACCATACTCGGGCTTTTTCCACACATGCCATGTATTGTGCAGTTGATCGAATCTTTGGTGGAGTCCTAAGAGGAGTAGGACTAGGACCAGGACCAGGATCGGACAGTGCCTTGTGAGATCTTATGAGCCGAGGTTGTTTCTAACAGCTTTCTATAGCAAATTCTGTACCCGTTTTTATATGTCATACTTTGTAGTTGTCTTTCTTTTAGTGGTCTTGTATTCTGGCTTGGTTGTACTTTACTTATTTACTTTATATAATACTTTGTTTTTGGGTTGTAGTGGTATGCATGCATTTTCATTAGTTAGTGTTATCACTCTTTATCCCAATAGATTAGAGTTGGGTGTGTATGTAAAGGTTTGTAGGAAAATGTCTCCCATTTGTGGGATATTCCTACTCGACGCTAGTTGCCAGCCCTTGGCCTATCGGAGGCGGGCTTGGGGTAGTCACGACACAAACCATGGGGGACGGGTCATGATAGGTTAGGTGTATTTAAAAATGATAATGAAATATTATTCTATGTGTAAATTGTTAGATAATAATATTGGTAATGTATTTGATTGACCTTTATTTTAAATTATGAAAATGGCATATGTAGTTGTAGAATGGGTCATGATTTATTATGTTTCAAAAAAGAACATGAGATAGAATGGGAATAACATAATAAACTTGTTTCTAAATGGTAATTTCGCCTCTAATAAGCTAATTATAATATTAATAAAAATAGGAGAGATTAGAATTGAATTTAAAAATATTGGAAATAAATTGCATGATTTTGATGTTGTCTACACCTATTGAAAATGACACGTTATTGAAATAAAAATTTCTATAGCTATGCTCAATAATCAAGAATGCTATTTTTTGGTGGAAATAAGGTCATATGGTTAGATTACCAATTTATACACCATGTATATTAACCATTCATAGTGTTAAAATCTCAAATTTCAACTCGAAAAATAACTAAAATCATAGTTTTTTCTTATAAATTATACATGTCTTAAGGGAAGTTGAAAATAACTATTATAATTCAAATGACCATAATATTTATTTTAGTGTTATTTTAGGCGCCATGGGTTGAAAGTTTTATGCAATGTCAAAAGTGACCCAAAATTCCTAAAAATGAGTATTAAGATGGAGTAGAAACTTTTCCATTTTATTGGAAAATTTGGGATGTTGAAATGGTATCCTAAATATTTTTTTATTATTATTCTTATTTCAACTTGGGTTTATATATTTGGTTTTTGGAATTTTTATTTGAAGAATGTTTTCAGAAAGGTTCTATTCTATAAACAAGTTGATGTTTCTCATGTATGTGTGTGTTTTTGAGGAAAAGGTACCTTGTTCCATATCATTTAATGATCATTTGATTAAATATAAATTGAATTATAGAACTATGGTATAAAATTTATGGATATATGGGAATACATTATTGTTGTGTTTTTTCACATGGGAAATGATGTGAAATTCTTGATGTTTGAGATTTAATAAGAACATGTTTTATCATAAGTCATGTATATTTTTGTATTTTGTTAATGTTTTCATTATAAATGATTCTTTTAATTTTAAACTGAATTGATTTTTTCAATAATAAAATTTCGGGTTCTTAACAAGGGTGGAAACTACTATGTTTTGTAGGATTGTGAGGCCCCATTTATTTTATTTTATTAATGATGTTTTTTTGGTGAAAATTGTAAAACAAATTTAAAACCACAATAAGTAACATGGATTGATACAGAGTCATGGAAACTGTTTATACTAAGGAGGTTATTATAATCATCAACATCTCATCACACACTCCCTTTATAATAAATCTACAAAGGGAAATTGAAATATAAATCACAATATTTCCAACATAAAATTTTTTCCCAATTCAATTCATGAATTTCGCATTCAAGTAGCATTATTTAATTAATTATTCAATTTGGGAGATTTCATGGTCCATTAAAACTTCCAATAAACACATCACCATATCAAACATCAATTGGTAAGGTTCCATATAAAGTAATAAAATAGAAGACATGAGGCACAAACAAACATCCCATTTTCCCTTACAATTTATTATTATCTTGTTTATCATATCCATTGAATTCATACATCCTTTTTAGTATTTTTGTAGTCCCTTCCTCTCCCCAAAAACCATAAACACCCATAATCCAACGACACTGAAAAAAAGGAAAGAAATAACATAGTTTGTAAAGAGTTCATAGAGAGGATAGTCAATCATATCATTCCAAAAGATAGAAGAGAGGTCCAGAAATCCCATACCTCAATAGGCTCATCACATACTAATTGAAATCAATGAGAAGAAGGATAATATGGATTCCTATAGATTTTGGCAACCCTAGATAAATGCCAAAAAACCTAAAGTGAAATGATTCATTTATTAAAAACATGTCCCAAAATACATTGTCATGAACCGGAACCACTACCATGGATTCTAAGGAACAAACAGAAGGAAACCGTGGAAAAGAGATAAGAACTCACCTCAGATCACAAGGAAATAAATTTATTGAAGAAAATGGATTGGGATAGATAAATGGATATAAAAATTCCCCAAAAATCACAACCAATGTCATCTAAACTTTGATAGAAAATAAAGAGAAAATGAGGGGATTCAAGTTGGCTCCTGAATTTTTTCAGGTACTCAAAAATAACCCATTCACAATGTGACATGGTCCTTCATAATGTCAAAAAATTGAATCAAAAAACCTCTAAAGATTAAGGTTATAGAAACATAGAATACCCAAGATCATTTTCACTATTAATATGTTCTTCACACTATGAATATTCATTACAAATAATTTTACTGAATCTGCCAAGATCACATTCATACTGTGAACCCAACTTCATGCCGTGAAACCTTCATGCAACTGCGATTTCAGCTCCAACTCAAGCTAATGCTCCCTAAACACCAAATATATTCCTCCAACATTAATAATTAAAAAATTAGTAAACCAATAAGGTAAATTACCTTAAAACACATACCTTCTAAATAATTCTCATCCTTTAGAATAAAAACACACCCCATATAGAAAATTACTTCCACCAAAACATACTCTTGTGAGATGCCTCTCAAATAGAACCAACCTATTTCCAAAAACATTACCATGAGATAGAGCATTATTTTATAATAAAAATATCACTAGGAAATCCTTGAAAAAACATGATATACCACTCAAATAGTATTCCACCATCAGATGAAAAAAAGGTGAAACTATCCTCCTCACTCACAACCCACCCTCTCCAATGACTCCTTACACTTTAACCAAGTTTCAAGATAACCGCATATTCGTAAAAAAATTACTCAGATTGTTTGAAACACATCATTCAATTTAAGAATGTATTTTTGAGAAGTAAAATAAATAAATACATGAATTTACTTACAATTATTGAAAATTAATGAAATTCAAAATCCACTAATAAGTTTCGGTGAAAGGATTAGAACTCAACCAAAACACTCCCCCTTTGCTAACTGTCCACCAAAGACTGGACAACATGTTGAATCATGGGGAAGTCATACAGATAGTGTATCATAAAATTACACTAGAAATAGATCTACTCACCATACACAAGACACCTCAAACCCCCCATCCCCTAAGCTCTAAGTCACACTTGATCCTTAGTATATCGACTCACTCTCTTACTCTATAAAGATCAAGAAACACAAACCATAGAAGTGAAATTCACCTTCATAATCACATGGGAGTGACCTTTATTGGAAATCCCCTTAACATGTAACCCTTTATTTATGATATAATATTGGTCACTCACCTCTTCCCTAGATCCCAACTGAAAAGGTACAATCGATTGCTGAATCTTCGTCCTCAGAGAAGACTAAAAAATCTAGGCATGCTCTTACGCATCAGGCATGATGAGTGGAAATCGACTGATCAAGTCCACAACGGATAAAAAAATATGTTTACACCATCATACACATTTCAATGATCATGAGGATATATCTTACGGCCACACATTTATTATTGATAAAGAAAATCCTTATAGAATTATTTAAGGAATTACTCCCACAGAACATCCTTCTGGTTATCACACTTCATCAACTACTATCATCAATAATATTTTGGAAACAAAAAAAGCATCCAATGCAACTCGAGAATAATCCAATTTTTTTACCATCCCAAAAGAAACCTCAACTTACCCCATCCAACCATTATTATGGGGTCTAGTGGATATATTAAGTAACTTCATCAATTCCAACCATTGGAATTTTAATAAGGCTATATCCCAAGATTCTTTATTCTCTTTATCACACAAAGAAACATGAGGGTGTTTTTATGGAATAACATTATATTAAAAAAATTGGGAGATCTTAAACCATATAAAGAACATAAATATTTATGAAATATATGGGAATTATAGGAAGGCCTCAAACATTTAATTTAGGGAAACACTTCCATGATACCTGGATATTATCCTTCGTGGGAATACCCAACTCTCCCACATGGTTTTAAAAAGTTTCCAAAATAACATGTCACATGGGAGGAGGTGGTCCCCCCTCCCCATATATTTTGTTCATAATATGAATTAGTAACCTAGAAAATAATATAAACCCTATAATATCCATGAAATCATTTCCCTTCCATATAACCAGACACCCACCATTATTACAACATCACACCATAATGTCTCATGCCCACTAATGAAACATTCTACAACATCACAACCAAACACATCCCAAACTATCATCCAAACCGGAAATAACACAAGCCCAAAAACTAAGGGTACCCATCCACAAAATTAAGTTATTTTCATCTTTGTACAGCCTTGACTCGCCTGTATGGGTTTCAAAACGTTTTATAATTTAATACATATTAATGGGGGAAAGGGTTTCTCTATCTTCGTATGATTTAATCCATAACACATGTCACCAACATACAATCCATCACAACCAACCCACTCAACAATATATATAGAAACCAATCACTTATTCATAAAAATTCAACTGTGATAAAAAATTTCATCTTCATAAATTTAAATATTTTCCAAATAACATCTTAATTATGAAATTCTAGTGGTTAAGCTTTTATGGGAGGTAGGTGATTCCATCAAAACTACCATAAAACTATAGATAATCATAGAAGGGATAAAATTTCACAATAAAAAGGAACATCATCTCAATGTTTACATAGTTTAAAAGTTAAGAAGCATAATGATTTGTGGGATAGGATTCCCTATGGAACATAATTTTCAAAAACTAATTTTAAAAAATCATTTAATATTATAGAAACATGTCCATAAGGAATATCAATGCATAAATGAAAATAATTAGTGAATACTATAATTTACAAAAAAAGCTAAATACTTCTAACTCACATTCAGGGGAATCACCATGCCTTGAATTTTAACAACTCTCACATTTAGAAAGGATAAGGATAAAAACTAAACGTGTGGTGGTACTATAATCAGGAATAGAAAACTTAAAAAATTGATGGATAAGGAAACATGCATCCAATGGAACAAAAACAACACATGCTACATTCTCTAAATTAGGTTATCCATGCCCAATTTTAAACATTTAATCAGTAGTTTAGAATACAAGAAATATTATATTATATTCAAAAATAAAACCTACTTTTGTGTCAAATAATAAAACTACACATGTTATATGGCTATATTTCATGCTAGACATGCTTGAACTAAATAGTATTCAAGCATTTAATATATCAAGAAAACATGCTTACACACTATAGAAATTAGGGTAAGATGAGTTTACATCCATATTTAAATACAACATGATCATAAAATAAAATTATTTCATATTTTAAATACAACATAATATACACGATATATTCTCAATATTTGTATACTATAAATTTAGAAACGACCCATAAATATGTTTCCATCTTTAGACATGCTTCCCATGAAATACTAAATGACATGCTTCTTTTCCAATGATCAAGTTTGACATGCTAAAATATATTTCAATAGATACTAATAGAATGATATTAATGAATTAACATGTAATGTATAATTATTTTAGTACTAATTTTTTTTTCAATAATGGAATAATAGGTCCAGTGTTGAAAAATATTATCAAGTCTCAATAGGTTACAAAAAATCGTACTCATCATTTTTCAAAATTTTAAAACAAATAATCACAACACATCCTTAAAATAAATTCAAAACACATGAGAGTTATATATCATGATAAAAAAAGTATCACATGTCCTGAAAATTATATTTTAATGTTCAAAAATATAAATAATCCAGCATAATAAATATTTTAATCATGCTGAGAAAATGAGACACTCTTTTTTTATTTATAAAAATTTCAAAATATCAACAGTTATCACTGATAATTCTTACCATTTTCAAAAATTCAGAAATAAATAGAACAAAATCTCTAGCCTTCAAATAAATTTCTAACACATTTATACAATATATAATTAATTAATACAAAAAAACCAAATTCATGCATAAAAAGGAATGGGAAATTAATCATTTAAAAGTATTCAAATTAAAATGGATTATAAATAAAGATGATAGAAATTATCTCAGATTTAAATCACTAAAATAAAATTTCACAACCAATCCCTATCACAATATCATGACACATCATTAATGAAAAACAATTCTTAGCATCTCAAATAGTAAAAAATCAGAACACTCCAATGCAAGGTTTTAAAGAAATTAATTTCAACTTCGTACAATGAAATCTACATAAGGTAATATGTTTCATTGAGGTTGTCAAAATTCAATAAATTTTTATATAAAAATACCTTAATAATGCTTAATTAAAAATTTTGTACATTTAGACAATAGGAAAATATGTTATAGACTTTTACATTGAAAACAAAATTCAACTTATGAGGGATCATGTTATGCCATGAAAGGGAATATCACATTCACATCACAAAAAGGGTTTTGAAAAATAGTTCATGCAAGTGTATTACCATTCTACTTCTTTATTTCAGGTTATATTACCAATTTAAAAAACAAAGAAAGTTCATTAACAACTATGGAATAGGCATAGTCAGAGAAACACACATAAAATTAAAAATTTAAATATAAATGCAACTAATAACCATAGTGAATGTACCTCCCTATAATTATACCACGAAATGGTTTCTCTTCCACAAATACATGTTCAGTTGGTTTTCAAAGTCCTTAAATTAGATCACTAGTGGAACTATATATCTATTTCCAACCATATTTCTATGGTCCATGTCACATGTTAAGTTTGATTTTCTCCATTACCCTACCAATCCCTAGGAGTCCTCACCTATTCCTAACTCCGATATCCACCCAATATATCATCCAAGACCTTTGATACAACTTTTTCATGATCTCACCATCCAAAGGTTCCCCTATAGGCTCTATAATGAATGAGGAGAGATAATGACCTCCTGAGTCTATGGATATTCAAAAACAAACACCATGGTATTTCCATTTCATAAACAATTTCCCAAAACTCAAATGACACTTACCATAAAAATGTACAATAACAAGGGAATACACACAAATGGAACTCTAAACTCTAAGACATATACTATATCCATTTGAGAAGCTTATATATAATATTCAAATCTAATGATCCACCATATAAATAATTTTTAAAATATGTTAGGTTGATCACTTTGGGAGTACACTGTAAGATCATTCTCCTAGAAAAGTCAACATCCATGTGAAATAATATGTAACCACTTTGAGACATTATAGCCCATAAAGAATCACTACATCATCCCTTTTCTGTATAATTATCCCCAAAACATCCTTATATTTTTAATAATCACAACTAATAATATATCAAACATTGAAAACTACATCAATGCAATAACAAAAATAACTCAACCATTTTTCATAAATAAGATGACACACAAACTATAATCATAAAAAAATCATTTATCCATCAATCACTTGCTTCAAGACACATTTAACTCTTTTTATTCATTCTTCCATGACCTACCATTAATAATTCTACATCCCATTCAATATTCATTTATTCATTATTCATCAAATTTCTTCAATCCATAACCAATAATTACATTCATTAAGCATCCATTTACCCATAACGCCACATTCATTACCATTTATCCCATTTAAATACATTTAATAATCTTTATTATTATTAATTTCAGTCACTTTTCCGCATCCTTATTAAAAAAAATTATAATCAGTCCATTGAAAATTCATTAAAAATTTAATAATAATTCATAAGTCCATCCATAACTAATTCTTACTTATTTACTATTCAACTTGCTACTATATAACTTAGTTTTATAAAAAATTATTGAGGTTATAATATGCATCAACATCTCAACACATAGTCCCTTAAAAAATGATAACAAAAATAATAGAAACATAAATCATAACTTTTATAGAAAAAAAACTTTTCCCCATTTCAATTCTAGATCATACAATTCATGTTTTCTTATTTAAGTTATTATTCAATTTGGGATATTTTATGGTCCATTAAAAACAGATTCAAATACATCATATCATTACATGTCAATTTTTAAGGATCAACATAGATAAATTACATGGAAAGTATAAATCACACACAAACACATCCCTTTTCCCTACCAATTTCCTATTACCCATATCTTTATCTTCATTAAATTTATACTTCCTTTTTGAGATTTAATGAAGTCCTTACCTATCCCTATAAATAATAAAAACTCATTGAACAATGACATAGACATCCAAGGAAAGTAATAATATAACAATGAAAGAGATTAAAGTGAGGATATTCATGAATATCAATCCAAAAGATATAAGAGGAGTATATAAATCCCCTACCTCAATAGGAACTTTATAAACCATATTAAATCGATGAGAAAAATGAGAGCATGGATACAACCATATGTGATCAATATTATAGTAAATGAAAAAAAAAACCTAAACCACAGTGATTCCTTGCTTAAAATCACATCCCAACATACTCAGAAAAGAACTGGGTCCACTGCTAAAAATCCCAGTGAATAAACTAAAATAAACTAAGTTAAAGAGAAAATAACTCACCTTAGATCACAAAGAAATAAATTTCCTTGAGAAAATGGATCAAGCTAACCAAAACTATCTTAAAGGCCCCCAAAATCACAGTATAGGTCACCTAGATATTGAGAGAAGAAAATGAAAAGTAACGGAATTCAGGTTCGCTCTTTAATTTTTTTCAAGTTCTGAAAAAACACTCATTCAAGGTGTAACATGGGCCTCCATGTTGTGAAACCATAGAATCAAGACTTTGTTGAAAATAATGGTACCTAGAATATAGAAACCCTAAAATGATTCATTCCATGGATATATCCTTCATGGTATGAATATTCAAAACTAATAATTTCACTGAATCTAGTTAGATCACATTCACACCATGAACTTGATCCACATCATGTAACCTTCCTATAAGTGAAATTTTAAGTCTAGGTCGACCTCTTCCCCCCAAACTCTATCATTATGGTTCTAAGACTAAAATTTCAGAAAGTAACAGACATGGATGGTCCAAACCATTATGCTATGAGACTCAGATTACCTATCTATTAACATATGTAATACCTTCTTATAAAATTTATAATAGTAATATAACCCTTTATACTTGCTTAAAAATAAAAAAGTAATAGTATAAATATGATACCAATAATAATCATAGATCCATGAAATAATATTTGATAATAAAAACATGAAATATATCTTTAACAATTCAAATTATATGGTTAGTTAATCATGGATAGTTGGAGACATAATTCCCAAACCAAATATCTATCAAATGCATCATGAAAAATAACAAGAAATACCAAGTGACACAACCATGAACCAATCATAGTATAAAATAACTAGATAGGTTATATCATTTATCCAAATCTTTTTAAAAGATTACATGGATAATAAAAAGTAATAAATAATGCATAAAACATTTATATTCTATACCACATAAAACTAATAAGACTTATTAATCATGTGAAGCATGAATTAATCAATTCATAATAGGAAATTAAGTTATGATTATGTTTTAAACATTTGTTCTCAACTAAATAATTTTTTTATCCTAGATAAAATAGATAAAGTCCACTTAAACTTATTGGATCATTATTTCACAACCCAAAGATAGATAATACACAAACACATGAGGATCAGACTAACCTAAAAATTATTACTACATATTTACCTACTACTAATAAGGTAAAATAAATCCATAATATAAAAAAGGGAAATACATTCACTTTAACTAGGACCACCTCCTACAAAAACTAGAGAAAACGAATCTTAGAATCAACTATAGATTTTATGAGAACTAGAATATAGAATTTTCAAATTAATCTTTCTTCATTAAAGAAAAAAGTTAAGGGAGGAGAATAGAGTGAGAACCTCACAATGCCTTTCCAAAGATAATCTCTAGTAACCTCTTGGAATTGATCCAAACAAGGATAGAAAATGAACTTTCTTTGAGATAAAAGAAAATTAAGAGCCTGCAAGGATGAGTTATATCACTAAAATGGGTAAAAACTCTATAAATAAGGATAGATAGATTTACATTTTAGTTCAAAATACATAATTATGTTTATTTAAAAAAAATAGGTTAGCTAGTAATCTGGTACCTAGACCAATCCCATTGGAAACACATTAGTACTGAATGAAGCATTTATATCCCACCAGATATCATTAGGTACATGGTACCACTCCACTACTTACTATGGGTTATTCCTATACTAAAACCCTTAACTGTTATCCCCTTACTTAAATTAGCCACTAATATTCCATATACTTAAACCCACAAAAAAATTATACTTACAGAATATAAAGTTATGTGAAATACTAATAAACAAGATGGTGATAATAACAAATAACCCACCATTTCACTTATCATCCCCAAGAATCCACAATAAGCCTCCAAAAGAGGCAATATTTTCCAATGAGTTTTCATTTCAACTCCTCATTACCTAGTATAATCATATAAACATCCATGTTTACATTTAATATGAACCGAATAAATCACCTTTCCTCTAAATACCGTTTCACTAAAACCAATGATACATATAGATTGGCCCATATAGTTACCATCAACCCCATGAATGATTTCATGGTATAGGATCATGTGAGTAAGATTAGGTATATAATTATTATATTTAAAACATTAAAGAAATTATTAATTTAACTAAATTTAATTACTAAATAAAGAAGATATGTTATTTATCTAATTTTTCTCAAGTTCTTTGAAGGTTTATCCAACCTAGAAATCTGTTTCCCTTTTTTTCCCTCCTTCAGTGATCCAATTTTAGAGATACTCAAATAGACACATTATCACTAAATTTAAATTTTAAAGGATGTATTCTGCGATCACTAAAATAATTTTTGGATCTTTGAGTTGTGTTTATTAATTTTATAATCAACTAAACTTAGTCTATAATTTTAAGAACTATATTAGTCTCAATTAAATATGACTCAACAATTTCAATCCAATATAGGAATGAATGGAAAGAAATACCATAGATCATCAAATGGAGTTATTTGAGTAAATGATTTGAATTTGTTGTTATAGGAACAATATGAAAGAAAGATATGATATTTCCTTGATCCACCAATGTCAATAATAAATTTCCATAATTTATTTAAAAATAAGATGAATTTTCCTCCGGGACTAGCTACTAGTTTGATGGTGGTAAGTTGTTCTCAGTTTTACTTGAGTACTCAAATACCACTATAATGATTTCTATTTATGATATAAAGACTTGAAATTATGATCTAAGATGATACTTTCTAGTACTATATGAAACTTCATAGATTCTATGATATAGAACTTCCCCATAAAAACAATAGAATAAGATTCCCTGATAGATAGAAATTGATTCAACATGGTCGGACTATAACATACCAACCTGAATATCTGTCCACTATACCCAAACCTTCCTTCCATAAATCCCAAAGAATGTTATTTATTTCCATGGTCAAAAAACGACTACTAAGTTTATTATATTAAAAATTTGAATGATTTACCCTTCACTATAAAAATAAGAATAAATGAAAAACAATCAAAACCAACTACCAAAAACAAATATCCATCTATAATGTTACAACATACACAAAAAAATGTAAGAATGTTTTAAAAATGAATATACATAATTGGAATGAAATAAACATCTAACTACATGTTTCACATATCCAATACACATTCCACCCCCTCCGTTTCTTTAAACTGAATCCATGGTCCACACCAAGAAAACTAAAGCACTAATCATATTTTCCAAAACAAACAATAAAAGATAAGTATACATACCCATTGGGGTGTATAAGTAGGGTATAAGATAAATCCTAGTTATATTACACTAAAAAAATAACTTATTAACTTTATTTGAAAAACTATACCTATTATTTTGAAATAAAAATATAAAATTAAATTTGATTTTATCTTTTATAAAAGAATGCAAGATGAGCTTAAATACGATAATTTTTTCCAAAAGTGGTTACATAACTTATAATGAAATGAGTATAAGTAAAGGAAAATTTTCAACTATATAGGAAAAATATAAATGAGAAAGTATTTATAATAAAATTCAAAAACCAGAATCAAGGGGGGCCTCCAACGATACTAAGGTGGAAAATACAAAGACCATCATACTACAAAAATCCATAATTGGTATCCCATCCATCATCATATCCATAATCACATCATAATCCTTATCTAACTATATATAGAATTATAGATTAATAACGTCCTTAACAATCAGTAATATTGTGATGGAGCATTCAGATTCACATCATGACTATCCCTCTTTATCATATTCTCATTATCACTTGAAGAAAATAAGCTATCGAGTGTTTTTGAAGAACCTAGTTTAGAACATGTCCTAGGAACCCTCTTAAGTTACCAAACATTATCCCATAAAATTTTTAAGTATCTAAAGGTTTATATCACTTATAATTAATATGAATATTCACACCTACATAAAATATTAAAGATTCATTAAATAACATAATATGATATAAAATAAATTCGTTTATAACAAACACATCTATAAAATGAGGTCACCCAAGAAATAAGTATTCTTTAATAAGATAAATGATACTTTATTCATGAGAAATATTTAATAAAAATCATGATAATTATTTATAAAACATTTTAAAACATTCTTGTAAACTATTTAACTATGGATTTGATACAAAAAAGGGGGAAAGAATCTTATGGGAATTTTAATATTATTAAACCAACATTAGTAAGGCTAACATATATTTAGTATTTAAAAACAACCCTAAAAAATATATATTAATCATTCACTATTCACATAGACAATTGGTTTTTAGAAAATATGGATATTTATTAAGAAAAAATATATACTTCTTTTCATCAAACTCTTTATGTGCATAAAAAAACAAAACTAGAATTTTTTTTGGTGTTATTTTGAAACACTTGTTCGATATTAGGTTGACCTAATAAATAAACCTTGGAAAACCATTATAAATCCATAAAAATAATATATAGTTTCAATTTATTAATATAAAAACAATTTATAATATACAAGACTTCATTGGTTATCTAAATAAATGGGGAAGAGTATAATCACCTACCCAGAAGCAATGTAACCTAGAAGATTTAAATAGCCAAGCCTTAGTGGAGATTATATAATATCCCTATCTTTTATAGAGATGAATCAAGATTTTTTTTGGTTTTATTTTTTATTTTTTTGAGCATACATTGTTTTGTTATTACTTTGTGGTGTGTTTTGGTGAACATGGGGAAAATTAGAAGGAAGGAGGGTAGTGCACGATTGGCACACGGTTTCCCTAACCGTGTGCCTTGTCCCAGCAAACCATGCTACCCTGGACAAAGGGGAATTTCATAGTTGGTGCATGATTTGTCAAACTGTGCACCCACTTAGTAGTGACCATGCACCCCAATAAATTAGGTTCATGATTAAGGAACACAGTGAGGAGAAACCATGCACCGCTTCCTAGAAAACCATGCGCACAATTGTAATTAATAAAAAATTATATTTAAAATTACTTAATCCCTCAAATTAACCCAAAATCAACCCTTACTCAAACAAACAGAATTTACCTCATTTTTTGAGGTTCTCAGATGAATTCTTAGGGCTACCAATCTCCGTAATTGGTGATTCAAAGTCTTGATTGACAATTTTCACATCTCCTGGTATGTGAATCTTGTACTGCTTGGTTTCCAATTCCTCTTTCTTTATTTACCAATTCTATAAAGGGTTTATTATTATTGTTTTGATTAGATATAGATCTTGTTTTATGGATCTACATCTAGGATTGTAGATCTAAATATACACTTAATGTATTTTTATTTTTTCGATCTTAATTTTGGTTTTGGATCAAAATCTCATTCTATGTATTAACTCCACTAAAATTGGGGATTTCTATTGGTTGATCGCTCATCAACGAATTGAGGTAGGTAGTATATTATTCAAATCCCATAGTCTTGATATCAATCATGTGTATGTGATTTTATAATTTATAGGGTTCATTTTGAATTTTGAATTCCTAAACTGAATTAATTAATGCGGTCAATTAATTATTTGAGTAATTAGGGATTTTATTGAATAATAGAATTGTGGAATTGTGGAATTGGGATAATTTATTAATGAATTAATTATCGGAGTGTTGAATTATGGAAATAGAGACAATTCATTCAAATATAATTTTAATAATGTTGAATTGTGAATTAATAATGATTAATTGTAAAATTAATTAATGGAATGAGTGTGGTTAATTAATTAATTAATAGAAAGTATGTGATTAACTAATTGTTGAATTAATTAATTGAATGTATGTGATTAATTAATTGAAGAATTAATTAATGGATTGAGTGTTATTAAATAAATATTAGATTAATTAATGATATTTATTGTGTAAAAGGATTAGTTTTTATTAATCTCGATTGATGTGATATAGTGAAGAAAGTGATATTGAGATACATGAGAAATTATGATATATGTGATATATGTGGTATATGTGATTGATTGAGATACAAGTGTACGAAAAAGTATGATGCTCCAAATAACTATGTGAAAAAGATTCATCAAAAAGTGTGGGACACATATTGAAACTCTAAATACCCAAAGAGTGTAAAAGTGAATGCATGCAAATATTTTTATGGGATAGGGACTGATTCTCCAAATAAACATGGGGTGTGGGACATAGAATGACACTCCAAATACCCATAGGGTACTATACCTGATGTTCTATGCCCTTGATATTAGCATTTTACTATAGTTCCAATTATCCGTGATAGTTAATTTCAAAGAAATAGATAGTGAAATCAAATTTGTGAAATTAATTGTGAAATGATAATGTGAAATGGTTCAGACTCTAACATAGACTGAAGTAGGTAATGGGGTTTGGGTGTCCTTGGGAACCCAGTGGTTTTTCGGGTTAAATAAAGAGTAAATAATAATATGATATCTATTATCTTAGGAATTATACTTATTTATTTATAAAACATAATAAAATTTTATTGACTAAATATTGTTTTAGACACTGATGATGGTTCCCTACTAAGTTGTACTCACGGCCTACTCGGGATGTGTAATTATTACCTGAATACATTTCATGTTTGGGGGATAGGATAAGGGAAAAGGAACTGTGTTATATGGATGATATGAGATGTATTAGGTATGAGGGAACCAAAAATGTTTCTAGGCCCACTTGGGGAAGTCTTAAATATCATTATTTTTAGTTTTCATAAAGACACTGGGCACTTAAATTAGCATGAAATATATAAAATTCAGTTTTGAAACTTTATTTTCAGTTTTGGTCATCTTGTGATACTCATACTATTGTATTTTTTTGATGTTATATCTTTTGGTTATTATTAGTTAATTATTTTTTGATAGTGTACTACTCTGATAAAGAGGGTAGAGTCTCCTGATGATTGATATCAGACCCTATATATTAGTCCATAGCCTATGGCATACATGGAGGGAAACGTGAGGCCATGTGGTGAACCAGATTAGGGCATTGTGGTGTGGCACTCTGGTCAGGAAATCCCAAAATGGTATCAAAGCCCATTTTATTTTCATTTTATTTTCATTACTATTTTGGAAATGTATACAAGAGACTATGAATATTTGGGTCTTGGAAATGTTATTTTGAATGGAAGTTATAAACACATGTATGAGGGAAAATCCCATGTACCTAGGGTGGGATTTTTGTTATTTCTATTTTAGTTATAGTTGAATATTATTTCACCTTGAGCAACATAATTGTTGTACGATTTGATAAAATTTCAATGTTTTTTTTGAGAATTGACTTATGGCCTGGTATGGAATGAGATTTCAGTTTTCATCGATATTTCTAGGAATTAAGGATTATTTTGTGACATGCATCATTTTAGGCACACTTGAGAAAATGGGTTTTTTGAATGTTTCTAAACATGAACTACTTTTCCTTACTTTTTAGATTGAAATAAAATCATTCTTACTATGAAATTTGTAATTGTAAAATGATTCAAGATTACAATAAATGGGTATCTAACATGATAATAGATATGAAATTTTTTTTACCCTTATTGAACATGACCTATATGTATTATGCTTAAGGTTAGTTCTAGGTACTCAGTTTTGTCAGCATGGAGAGGTTTGGGGAAAATACTTGTTGTGATTTTACTATTTATGTAAATTTGATAAAGTTGTGTTATGTTTTCTTAGACGTTTCATTGGAATTATAGAGTTATGACTCTAGGATGACACTTGTTGAGTGAACAATAGGAGGACATGGCTTTGAATGATCCTCTAATAGTGGAACCAGAGGCACCAATAGTGCCAATCAAGGAAGTTAGGGAGCAGTTCTGAGGGAACTTCACTCACTTCATGCAATTCATTGAATGAGACCTAGGGTGGGTTGTGAAAATCATGTATAATCAAATGAGGTAGTTTCAATTACAGTACCCTATGAATTTTATTGGATAGGGTGGACCTGAGGGAGATGAGTTTTGGATTGAGTCTATCTAGAAAATACATGAACACTTGGAGACTCTTTCTGATAAGAGAGTCAAAATGGCTACCTATATGTTACATGGTTAGGAAAAGTGTTGGTGGGATATCCAGAATTAGGATGGACAGCTCGAGACTATAGAGGGGTAGGAATGTTTTAAGAAGTTCCTAGAGAACTTCTATTTATAGATGTTTAGGCAGGAAAAGAAAACTGAGTTCATGAGAGTAAATCAGGGGAGCTTGTTCATGATGAAATATGATGGAAACTTCCAAGATTTACATCTTTTTGTGCCAATGTTTGAAGGAGATGAGGCTACTCTGAAAAAGAGATTTCAATATGGGCTTAAATGTGAAATTAAGTCCCAAGTTAACATCTTCAGGCCGAAGAAGTTTATAGAAGTTTTGAATCTGGTTCTCACGTTAGAGGGGAACCTGGATGAGGTTTCAAGTGCTAGACATGGGGTTTTTGGTGCAAGATTAGGATTTACAGCTTCTAAGAGTATGCCAGGATCATTCATAGTGATTAGTTACTCAAGATCTTATCTAAGTACTTTTCCATCGATGCGGTAGGCTGGGACACTTTCATAAACACTGTACCCAACCACCAATAGAGTGCTGATATTGTAGAAATATGGAAAATATACAGAGGTTTTGTAGGAACCCACATCATACGGTTAGTGACATAGGATCTAGATAGAACCACGGTGCAAGAAGAGGATATTTTACACCCTATCAGTCTAGACGTTTGATTTTTACTGGAAGAGGTGATAAAAGTGGTGGACATGGTGAATCCGGGCATGAGCGCCTATAATAGTAGAGTGTTGTAGCTTAGGAGAGTTAGACTGTATCACAAGGGAGAGGGTAAGGACAGTTTCATGCAGTGTATCCCAGACATGTGGATATCAAGGATGGATGATAAAAAATCAGAGGTACTATTCTTCTAGCTTCTATATTATCTAGTTACTTATTTGATAAATCTTTCTCTCATTCCTTTATATCTAGAAAAAAATTAATGGTATGAGCCTTGAAGTGCAGTTCATGAGCAGGGTTATGAAGATTGATACACCATTGGGAGTACAGTCGAGAGATATCTACTTCTACAACGGGTGTTCTCTCAAGGTTATGGGGAATAATTTTCTTTGGGATATTTAAATCTTGGACATGTCTGGCTTTGAATTGATTTTGTGTATGGGCTGGATAGTAACATAATGAGCCCACCTAGATTGTTAACTCAGGAAAGTGACTTTTATGTCTCATGAGGGTGACAACACTATTTATCATGGAGAGATGGATATCCCAGAGGTCCAAGAAAGGCCAATTAATCAGCAACTGGGAGAGCTCACAACTCAGGCATATAGTATTTTGTGGTATGATTGAGATATAAAGAAGGATTTATTTCTAACCATAGTGAATATGTTTCAGGATGTGTTTCCTGAAAACTTCATGTGGATTTCACCTGAGAAGGATGTGGAATTCACTAGTGAGATCTTGTAAAGGACTGAGCCAGTTTCCATTCCAACATACTGAATGGTGAAAACATAGATTCAAGATCTCGAGACTCAGTTGGAAGAGTTAGAGTATAAGGGGGTTATCTATATGAGTACATCACCTTGGGGTTCACCAGTGTTGTTTTCAAGGAAGGATGAAGATACTCTACACTTGTGTGTTGATTAATGGATGTTTAACCAGATGACTATGATGAAATCAAATCCTATTCCATGTATCAACAATCTATTCGAACAGTTGAGGGGTGGATGTGTTTTATCTAAGATATAATTAAGATCAGGGTATCATCAGTTGACAGATTTATCTTCTGATATATCGATGACTAATTTTGGAAGAAAGTATATCTTATATTATTTCATCATAATTTCATTTGTGTTGAAGAACAGAATAGTAATTTTTATGGTATTTATGAATAGAATATTCCATCAGTATCGTTATCAATTTGTGGTAGTATTTTTGAATGAAATCTTGGTGTACTCTAGGATTCATGGAGATCATTCCCAAAACCATGACATCTTCTTGAGTACACTAAGATAAAATTGTCTATATTCCAAGCTATCAATTTTTCATTTTTGGATTGATAAGGTATACTTATTGGCTCACATAATCTCATAGGAAGGTGTGTTAGTGGGCCTAGAGAAATTACATGCAGTTGTATCTTGGGAAAAACCTAAGATGTTTTTGATATCCACAGATTTATGGGTTGGCTGGATGTTATCATAGATTTATACAGAACTCTTCATGATTGTAAATTCCTCTTATAAGCTTAACCATGAAGGTGATAAATTTTGAATGGTTGGAATAATGTGAGAATTCCTTTGAGAAGCTGAATAAGAACTTTATATCATAACAGATCTTGATCCTACCTGATCGAGGTGAGGATTATATGATGTATTGTGATGCTTCTGGGATCAGACTCAGAGTAGTATTAATGTCAGGGGATCGATTTGTGGTGTATGGGTCTCAAAATTTGAGGCCACGTGAACAGAATTTCCCTACACATGACCTTGAGTTATTGGTAATTTTTATGCCTTGAATTGTTGAAGGAATTATATTTTGAGATGAAAAGTTTATGATGTATATGGATTAAGAGATCTTGAAGTATATTAATTCACAGTGATACTTGAATCTTTATAAGTGGATATGGGTTGAGTATATGCATTAATTTGATTTTGAGCTAGAAAATATTTATAAGAAGGGAAAAAATGTAGTTGACACTTTTAGAAGTAAAACCTAGACTCAATGTGGTTTAGGAGTCTAGGGCTGAGTGGAAGATGATAACTTTTCTAGCTAAGACGAATGTTGTGGTTCAAGAGAGTTGAGAACAGATGACTCTCGTATCAATTTTAGTAGAGTCTATAATCTTGATGCAAATCAGGGATCAGAAGTATGAGGATATTGAGTGATTGATCTTAACCGAAATCATTAATGGTGGGTTGTTAGAATCTTATTGGAGCATAGATCAGGATGAGATCATCTGTGGTTGGAATCTGTTAGTTTTACCTATAAGAATGTGGTAGGAGTTAATATAGGAATTTTTTGTCTCAAAGAGGTAGTTGCATCCAGGTGTGAAAAAAATGTATCGTGGCCTGTATTGACATTTTTGGTGTTTGGTCATGAAAATTGATATAGAAGGGTTCATGATACAATGCTACTACTGTCATCAGGTGAAGGCTTAGAATTAATGACCTAATGGTTTTCTACAGATGTTGCCCCTTCCAAACTAGAAATGAGATGATGTGACTGTGGAATCTGTGGTAGAACTCTTTAGTATTCCTTAGAATAATTAAACTATATGGTCTATTATTGATATACTAATGAAAATAGTGCATTTATTATCGGTAGGGGAGACTTTTTCAGTGGAGAATTTGGGAGAATTAAAGATTCGGGAGACAGTCTATCTATAGGGGTGACATAGACTATAGTTTTAGACCGTGAATCACACTTTACATTAAGATTTTGTTAGGGATTATATAATGTTCTTGTTAAAAATATTTATTGATTATGAAATTCCACCCACAGATTGATGGGAAGTCGGAATGTACTATATAGGTGCTTGAGGAAATGCTATGAGCATGTGTTCTAGAATTTGGTGGATCTTCATAGAAGCATCTGGCACTTGTGTAGTTTTCCTATAACAACATTTATCCAGAATCTATTCATATGGAAACATATGAGGCACTTTATAGTAATCTGTGAAGTTCATCGCTATGATGGATGGAGGTAGGTGGGTCAGAGTCATTAGGATCGAGTCTCGTGTAAGAGACATCAGAGCTGGTTCAGTTAATTAGGAAATGTATGGTTATGGATTTGAGTAGACATAAGTCATATGCTAATATAATTCAATGTACCCTAGAGTTTAAAGAGGGTGATCATGTATTACATTCTCTATATCCTAGGTTAGATCTCTATAGGATAGGTAGGTAGGTAATGTTGGCACCTAGGTTCATTGGACCGTATGAGATTGTGGAGAGAATCGGGTTGGTGGCATACTGATTAGCTCTA
Organism: Viscum album; assembly: GCA_963277665.1. Taxonomy (NCBI): domain Eukaryota; kingdom Viridiplantae; phylum Streptophyta; class Magnoliopsida; order Santalales; family Viscaceae; genus Viscum; species Viscum album. Next base: position 1,886,841,421 of record OY728165.1, on the reverse strand, counting down.
CCACATAGATATAATGTTATACATGATGTTTTCCATGTATCAAAAATAATATTATATCACCCATACCATTCCCAAGTGATCGATATGGATGGTGTGGAGCTAGAGATAGATGTTTTCTTTGAGAAGCATCTGATACCTGTATTGGATCGTAGTGAGAAATTGTTGCGGGGAAAGACAGTGTTGATAGTTTAGGTATTGTAGATGCATAGGCATGTGTAGGAAGAGAAATGGGAAATATAAGTAGATATGAAGGCTTAGTATCCAGATATTTTGACTCATAATCTCAAATATTCTTTGGAGTGTATCTTGTAAATGATATATTATAATGTGGGGAGAATATAAGATCCTATCCTTTTCTGGAGATGACTGGGTCTTGATTTCAGGTATTCCTTTTTTTTTGTTTAAAATTAATTTTTTAGGGGTTTATCTTTGTGTCATTTTGGGTGAAAATGGAGAAAAGTATGAGGTAGGAGGGTAGTTCATGGTTGGCACACAGTTTTCCCTAACTATGCGCCCTGGCCTAGAAAACTGTGAAACCCTAAACAGAGCGGAATTGCATAGTTTGTACAAGGTTTTTCAAACTGTGGGACCTATTTGGAGTAACTGTGCACCCTAATAAATTAGGAACAAGTTTAGGATGCATGGTTAGAGAAACCATTCACCTCTTCCCAACAAACTGAGCACACTGTTTTTATTAATCTGAAAATTAGATTTAAAACTATCTGAACCCCCAAATAAACCCAAAATTGCACCTACTCAAACCAGCATGATTTCTCTGATTTTCCTAGTTTCCTGAATTCATTCCTAGGGATCTTGACTAATGTTCTTGGAAATTCAATGTCAGTATTAAATATATACAGATTTTATAGTAAGTGAATCTTATCCCAATTGGTTTCACATTCTTCTTCCTTTATTCTGCCATTATAGAAATCGTTTGTTCTTCCTATTGGTAATAGATATGGATCTATTTTTTTCAATCTATATCAAGGATTTTAGATCTAGATCTAGATTAAATGGATATTTATTTTTTCAATCTTGATTTAGGTTTTAGATCCAGATCTCGTTCAACATCATTACATCTTACAAATTGGGGATATCTGTTGGGTGATCGCTTATTAATGAATCGAGGTTTTTTTATTATTCAAATCTCATAGTATTGGTATCAATTACATGTGTGTTATTGTATAATTTCTAGGTTTCATTTAGAAAATGTTTTTCTTAAATTTAATTAATTAATGTGGTTAATTAATTAATTGAGGAATTACTGGTTTTATTGAATAATGGAATTGGGGAATTGGGATAATTTATTAACGGATTATTTATCAGAGTATTTAATTCTACAATTAAGGCTAATTAATTTTTGATTTAATTATTAGAATGTTGAATTGTGAACTATGAATGATTAATTGTTAAATTAATTAATTGAATGAGTGTGATTAATAAATTATTTAGTTAATTAGTTGAAAGGATGTGATTACATAATTATTGAATTAAATAATTTAATGGATGTGATTAATTAATTATATAATTTATTAACATAATGAGTGTGATTAATTAATTTTTGGATGTGTTAATGATATTTATTATGATAAGAGGATTAATTTTGATTAACCGTGATTGATGTGATACAGGGAAGCATGTGATATAGAGATACATGTGAAATTTTGATATATGTGTTATATGTGATTGATTGAGATATGAGCGTGGAATATAGAATAATGATCCAAATACCCATGTGAAAATGATAAATAAAAAACTATGGGACACAGACTGATGGTCCAAATACCCTTGTGTAATAGTGAATGCATTTGAATATTTGTATGGGACAAGGATTGATGCTCCCAATACCCATGGGGTGTGGGACACTGACTGATGCTCCAAATACACATGGGGTTATACCAAATCTTTTTTTAAATTTTCTAAAATCCACTTTATGGTTTATTGGTAACCTTATACTCCATAAACATCTAGATTATTTCAACATTCAAGATCAAAATTCAAAAAAAGACTAGTCAAAAGTTCAAAATTTGAAAAGAAACTAATTGGAGCCCTTGAGCCTAGCACCTCCATGTCCCCAGACTGCATCCACCGACCTCCCTCAAGAAACATCATCAGACCTTGAAGCATTAAAAAATCATTGCGCATGTCTTCACCATCGATCATTCAATTGCATCTCTTAACATTGTTGGTAAACCAAACCCAAAGTCATAATCAAAACCATTGTCATCAACATGCTAGGATGGTCATACCGGCATGAGTTCAATCTACATGAAACATCATTGAAGGCCATGACCTAACACCACCAGGCCAATCAAAACACAAAAAAAACATTTGAAAACCTGAATGGGAATGAGGCACCCGGTCCATATCGACGGATTAGAACAAAACCAGGAAAAAGGGCGGCCAACTCCGGTCATGCCTAGAACTCCATCAATTGTCAATCCACACATCCCAAAACCCTTTTGTTAGCACCACTTCAAACTTGACATGGATAGGGGCAGAGGAACATGTGGTCAGAGTATGGGTGAACAACCAACGGCTTCGCAGCAACCTTCATCGAGACCACCAAAACTTCCCTTAACACTAAACCCTTTAGAAAAAAGTACCAACTTCGAAATTTGCAGTCGCTGTCAAGGCAGAAGTGAATTCACCTGATCGAGCCACAAACATCACTAGACCCTCACCCGAACCACGACCTCTAATAAGCACCATCATCATCGAAACTGAATACCAGTTTCCAACATTCGAAATTGATCCACAAACTAGAATACCCAAAGAAAAAATCTCAAAGACCAATAGGAGAAAAATCATAGAAGACCAAGACACAAAAGAGGAACATTAATGCCAGAGCATCCGCCATGTGTGACCATCATCACCATCCCAATATTCCCGATACACCATTGTGCCTAACTGGAGTGGGGTATGTCATGATGGTTTAGGAAAGAAAGGGTAGAGAAGGAGCGGATGGTGACAGATCACACAGAAATAGGGAACGATGCAGAGAGACTTCACCTCCAATTCCTCTCCATAGTCCCAAATCCACCATCCACACCATCACACTAACCATAGATGGGGACAACCGTGATGGGTTAGGGTAATAAGGTAGGGGGGAAACGTTGACGAATCCATCCATAGTGGAGACGCCAACACCGATCCAAAAACAAGTCGTGAGGGGAACATAGAGGTAGTTGGAACTAAATGAGGAGAAAAAGAATCCAGACAAGGAAGAGAAGAAGACAAGAAGAAGAAAACCGAAAGGAAACAACACTCCCAGTTTCTAGGTTTTCTCGCTGAAATATTTCTCAGTGATGCCCATGATATTGGAATTGGAATATGGTTCTAATTAGCTGTGATAGTGAATAGAAATGAAATGGATAGTGAAATACCATTTTTTAAATGAATTTTGATTTGATAATGTGAAATAATTCAGACTTCGGTATGGGATGAAGAAGTTATTGATGTTTGGGTGTCCTTGGGAGCTTGGGGATTGTGTGGTTAAGTTAACATTAAATTATAATAATATAACTGTTTACATAGGCATTGTATTTGTTTATTTATAAAACTACATAAACTTTTATAGATTCAATATTTTCATAGATTTCATTTGTGGTGGCCTACTAAGTTGTACTCACACCGTAATCAGGATTCTTAAACTATACCTAGATAGATTTCTTGTTTTCATGACTAGATAAGGGAAAAGGACACTTGTTACATGGATAGTATGGGATGGAGTAGGGATGAGGGAACTAGAAATGTTTTGAGACCCTCTTGGGGGGTATTCAGTGTCATTATTTTGGGATTTCATTGTGACACTTGAAAAAATACTTTAGCATGGCATATCTACTATTTAGTTATGATTTTGTATTTCTAGTTTTGGTCATCTTGTGATACAGGTTATGTTCTATTTCTAGTTATGTAATATATTTTCATTATTATTTCGTATTTATTTTTTCCTGGTGTTTTAATCTGAAAAAAGGGTATAGTATCCCCTTGATTAATAATAGACCCTATATTCTAGTCAGCAACATCTAGTGTATAGGGTAGTACGCATGAGTTCATGTGGTGAACTGACTCAGGGCACTAGGGAATAGAACTTGAGCCGAGACATCACAAAGTGGTATCAGATCCCAATTTTCTTTTCTTTTATTTTGTATAACTATTTGGTAAATTTTGACACGAGACTAGGAAGAGTCGATCATTGAACATGTGCTTGTGTATTGGATTTGTAAACCCATTTATGGGGGGGGAACCCAAGTACCCAAGGTGGTATTGATTTTATTGTTTTTTGTATTTACAGTTGAATATTATTTCACCATATGTGACACAAATTTTTTTTGATGTGATAATTGTTTGAGAGTATTATTGGAAATTGACTCATGGATCGGTATGACATGAGAGTTGATTTTTCATGCATCATTATTGGCACTTAGGATTATTTAATGACATGGGTCATTTTAAGGACTCACATGAAAATGGGATTTGGGTAAGTTATTGTACATGTATTTTTTTTCTTTACACACGAGATTGAAATAAAATCCTTCTTAATATTATGTTGAGAATTTTAAAATTATGCATGATGAGAATAACTAGGTGTCTATTGAGAAACCTTATATGAAAACATGTTTACCCTTATTTACCATGACCAAGATGTAGTATGGTTAAGGGTAGTTCTAGAAACTTGGTTTTGACTGCATGGAGAGGTTTTGGGAAAAAACATGTTGTGATTTTCCACTTTTGTAAATGTGATAAAGTTGTGTTATGTGTCCTATGATGTTTCTTTGGAATTGTAAAGTTATTCCTACACAATGATGCTTATTAATAGGATGATATGAGGAAATGACTAGGAATGATCCTCTAGTAGTGGAACCTGAGGCACTGATAATACCAGTTGGGGAGGTCGGGGAGTAGTTCTGAGAGAACTACAGTCAATCCATGCAATTCATCTAAAAATACCCAGGGCGGGTTTTGAAAATCATGTATGATCTGATGAGAGAGTTTCAATTATAGCTTCTTCTTAATTTTACTAGAGAGGGTGGACCATGTGGATTTATGATCTAGATTGTGTCTATCAAGACTATACTTGACAACTTGGAGTAGAAGATGGAGACTATGGAGTAGAAGGACTTTTGGAGAAGTTATTGGATCACTTCTATTATGATATCATTAGGTAAGAAAGAGAATTTGAGTTCTTGAGATTGACATAGGGGGATAATGTTCATGATCAACTATGTTGGATGATTCAAAAATTTGTAGTGCTTTGTTGCAACGTTGGAAGCAGATGAAGATATTGAGAAAAATCGGTTTCAATATGGGGTTAAATGTGTAATTATGTCCCAAGTTTATATATTTAGGCCGAAGAAGTTTATAGAAGTGGTGAATTAGGATATTATATCTAAGGGAAAACTGAATGAGGTTTCATGTGATGGATAAGTTCTTTCTATGGGATGATCCAGAGGTGTGGCTTCTGAGAAAAGGAAGCATCATTATGAGAACTTTGTCTAGAGATGTGGGAAGAAAATTGGGCATTAAAAGTGTTTAGTTACTCAAGATCTTACCTGAATACTTTTCCACTAGTGAGGTAGGTTGGGAAACATTAGTAAACATTGTCACTGACCACCAGTAAAGTGCCGATCAAGAAATAAGCTAAGACAACTACATAGGTTCTATAGGAATCTGTGTTAAATGATTAGTTATAGAACAACTAGATAAAAGTGGGGTACACAAAGGGAATCTTCTACCCCATATCAGTCAGGAATCGGTAGTTCTTATAAAATAGGTGGTAGAGGTAGCGTACATGGTGCATCTGGGAAAGAGTACCTGTACCAGTAGAGTATTGTATCTTAGGGGAGTCAGACTATATCACCTGAGAAAGGCATAGGAAATTTGTATGTGGTGCAGCCCACACTAGTGGACAGTGAAGGTGGACTATCAATAGTGAGGGGTAATATTATTATAGATTCTATAAAATCTAGTTTTTTGTATGATATTGGTGCCTCACATTCCTTTATATCTACAAAACATGTTAATGGTTTGAGCCCTGAAGTGGAGTTCATAAGAGGGATTCTGATGATATATACATCCTTTAGAGTACGGTTGAGAGATATATGATTGTGCAAGGGGTGTTCTCTCAAGGATAGGGAACATCATTTTATATGGGATCTTTACACCTTGTACATGTCAATCTTTGACTTTATTTTGGGTATGAACTGGCTAGTTGCATACAAATCCCACATAGATTTTCAACTAATGAGAGTGAATTTTACATCTCCTAAAAGTTATGACTATATTCATCCTGGAGAGTGGGATATCCAGGAAGGCCAAGAATGTCCAATTACTAAGTAACTAGGGTAGCTACTAACCCAAGATGGTATTATATTTCTAGATGAAGAAGATATAAAGCAGGATGTCTTTCAACCTATAGTGACAGGTTTCAGGATGTGTTTCCTAAAGACATCTCAAGGCTTCCATCTTAGAGAGATGTAGAATTCAATACTATGGTAATGCCGGTGAATGATCTCGTTTCCATTCCACCATAAATAATGGAACCAATAGAGAATTAAGATCTCAAGACTCAGTTGTAAGAGTTAGAGGATAAGGTATTTATCCATCAGATTTCATCACTGTGGGGTTCATCGGTGTAGTTTGAAAGGAATAATGACAAGAATCTATGGATGTGTGTTCATTATAGAATGATTAACCAGATGAATGTGAAGAACTGGTATCCTCTATCACGTATTGATGATCTATTTTACTAGTTAAGGGTAGATTGTGTTTCCTATAAGATCTTCTTGAGATCAGGGAATCATCAGTTGAGAGTTTGAACTTATGATATACAAAGGAATACATTTAGAAGTTGTTATAAACTATATGTTTTCATCATAATTCTCTTTGGGTTGATGAACACACCAACCATGTTTATGGACTTGATGAACATAATTTTCCATCAATACCTAGATCATTTTGTGTTAGAATTTATATATGACATCTTGGTGTACTTCAATACTCATGGAGATCATGCCCAACACCTTGAAATCGTTTTGAGTATACTGATAGAGCATTGGATATATGCCAAGATATCTAAGCTTCAGTTTGGGATTGACTAGGTATACATCTTGGGTCACATAATCTCAGTGGAAGGTGTGTTAGTGGACCTAAAGAAAGTACAGGTATTTGTATCTTGGGAGTATCCAAATAATGTTTTTGATATCAATAACTTGTTGGGGTTTTCTAGATATTATCATAGATTTATATTGGAAACTTCTCAATTTACATTGCCTCTTATGGGCTTGAACAAGAAGGGTATAAGGTTTTAATGGTCAGAATCATGTGAGAATGCCTTCTGGGAGATGAAAAAAGCGCGAAATCGAAATTGATCTTGATGAAATCTGGTATAGTTGATGAGTATATGGTGTATTGTGACTCTTTTGGGATTAGAATCAGAGTAGTGTTGATCTAGGGGGTCGATTTTTGGTGTATGGATCTCTAAAGTTGAGGACACATGAACAGAATTACCCTATGTATGACCTCGAGTTGGTGCTAGTTTTCTTATAAATTGAAGTGTTTTCCGAATTTTCTATTAGGTGAGAAGTTTATAGTGTATATGGATCATAAGATTTTGATGAATATATTTTCGTAGTAATAATTGAATCTGTGATAGAATATATGGTTTGAGTATATGCATTCATTTTATATTGATCTAACATGTATGCCTAGGAAGGGAAATTGTGTAGCTATAATTTTGAGTAGGAAAACCCAAACACAAAAAGGATTAGGAGTCTAGTGTCGAGTGGAATATGGTGACTTTATTGGATGAGATTCATGTTTTGTTTTAGGAGAGTTAAGAGAATATGACTCTCATATCAGTTTTAGTGGAGTCAACACTTGTTGATATGGATCAGGGATCATAAGTATACGGATCTGTGGTGCTTGAACATGAAGTAAATCCATGAATATGGGGAGTCACCTTAGGATTGAAGCATATATTATGATGATATCATCTACTTATAGAATCAGGTACTTGTGCCTACAAACATGTGGGAGGAGTTGATGTAGGAAATTCATGCCTCAAAGTGGGTGGTGGATCCAGATGTGACCAAAATGTATCATTGCCTACAATGATAGTTTTGGTGGTTAGACATAATAATTGAGATAGTAGGGTTCGTGACATGATGCTAAACCTATCAATAGGTGAAGGTTGATCATCATTGACCTATTGGTTTGATATAACTATTGAACCTTATGAAATGGAAGTGTGATGATGTGAATATGGAATTTATTGTAGGTATACTGATGAAGAATTAGAAGAATGAAACTCTTTGGGTTATTGTTGATAGACTGTTAAATGTAGTTAATTTACTACCAGTATGGGAGACATTGTTAATGGATCACTTGGGAGACTTTTATGTTTGGAATATAGTCTGTCTGCAAGGGGTTCTGTGGACTATAGTTTCAGACCATGACTCAGACTTTACTTATAACTTTTGGTAGTGCTTACAGATGGTTCTTGGTATAAAGATTTATTGAGTATGACATTCTACACACTGATAGATGGGAAGTAGGAATGTACTATACATGTGCTTAAGGATATTATATAATCTTGTGTTCTAGATTTCGGAGGATCTTGGGAGAGGCATCAAGTACTTGTGAAATTTTCCTATAAAAAAATTTATTAGGAAAATATTTAGATGGAACCATATGAGGAAGATTATGATAGGCCATGCATATCATCGCTATTCTAGATGGAGGATGCTGATTTAAAGTTGTTAGGTCATAGTCTCGTCTAGAAGATGTCAGAGAAGTTTCAGTTGTTTAGGAAAAGTATGGATAAGGCTCATAGTTGATAAGAGTCATATGTTGAAAGACAATGATGACCCCTAGAGTTTAAATAACATTATCTTTTATCCCTTAAGGTGTCTCCTAGGTTTGGTCACCATAGGATATGAAGGCATGGTTAACTGGAACCCAGGTTCATTGGACCGTTTGAGGTTGTGGAGAGAATTGGGTCGGTGGAATACTGATTGGATCTTTCTCATATATAACGTTCTATGAACGATGTTTTACATGTTACAAAACTATGGTAATATCAACCCAACCCTTATCAAGTGATCAATTTGGATGATTTGGAGCTAGAGATATATGTGTCCATTGAGGAGCAACTGATAAATGTGTGGGATCGCAGTGAGAATGTGTTATAGGGAAGACTGTGTCGATAGTTCGGATATTTTGGCATCAAATTCATGTGTAAGAGGAGACATGGGAACGAGAAGAAGATATGTGGTCTTAGTGGCCATATCTTTTTGACTCAATATCTTATATATGCTTGGGAGATCAACTCAAGGATGACCTGTTATAAGGTGGAGAGATGGTAAAATCATAACCTTTTTTTGGAGATGTCTCAAGATTGATTTTAGGTATTGTTTTTACTTGTATTAGAATAATTTTTTTTTTATTTATCTTAGTGTGAATTTAGGTAAAAATAGTGAAAATTATAATGAAGGAGGGTAGTGCAAGGTTGGAACACAGTTTTCCCAAACTGTGCACCTTGTCCTAGAAAACCATGCAACCCTAGATAGAGGGGAATTACACGGTTGGAACATGCATTGTCAAACCATGTGCCTTATTTGGAGTTACCATGTACCCCTTTAAAATTGGAACACTCTTAAGGTGCATTATTAGGGTAAACTTTGTTCCTATTCTGAGCAAACTATGTGCCCAGTTTTAATTAATCCAAAAATTAGATTTAAAACTACCCAACCTGACCCCCCCCCAAATCAACCCAAAATTCACCCCTACTCAAACCAATATGATTTATCTCATTTTTTGGGGTTTCTAAATTCATTCATAAGGATCCTGATAGTTTTTCATGTAAATTCAATGTCTGTATTGAAGATCTACACCTCTCTCGATAAGTGAATCACACCCATCTTGGTTTCCCATTCCTCTTCCTTTCTTCTCCCATTCTTGAAAGGGTTTGTTATTCCTATTTTTATTAGATATAGATTTTTGTTTTTTAGATCTAGATCAATGATTTTATATCGAGATCTTTATTTTTTCAATCATTATTTATGTTTCAGATCTAGATCTTCTTCTATATCATTACTCTGCTGAAATTAGGGATTTCCATTGAGCTATTGATCATCAACAAATTGAGGTAGGTGTTCTATTATTCAAATACCATTGTTTTTATATCAATTACAAATATGTGACAGTATAATTTATAGGTTTTTTTAGAAATTGGAATTCTTCTGTTGAATTAATTAATGTGTTTAACTAATTAATTGTGGAATTGTAGATTTGATTGAATAATGGAATTGTCGAATTTGAATAATTAATTGATGAATTAATTATTGGGGCATTGATTTGTGGAATTAGGCATAATTTGTTATTTAGTTAATTATTGGAATGTTTAATTCTGAATTAAGAATGGTTAATTGTTAAATTAATTAATTGAATGAGTGTGATTAATTAATTATTGAATTAATTAATAGAAAGGATGTGATTGATTAATCGTTGAATTAATTAATTGAATGGATGTGATTAATTTAATATATAATTAATTAATGTAATGAGTTTTATTAATAAATTTTTGGATTAATTAATTATTGTTATTGTGATAATAAGATTAACCTTGATTAATCTTGATTGATGTGATATAGTGATGCATTTTATATTGAGATACATGTGACATTTTGATATAAGTCATATATGTGATATAAGTGATTGATTATGATACGAGTGTGGGATAAAGACTGTTTCTCCAAATACCCATGTGAAAATTATTGTTAAATAGGTGTGGGGCATATACTAATGCTCTAAATACCCATAGAGTGTAAAAGTTGATGTATGCGAATAATTCTATAGAATAGGGACTGATACTCTAAATTCACATGGGGTGTAGGACACAGATTGATGCCCAAAATACATGTGGGGTGCTCGAAACATGGCATGTAATTTACCATGGAATATATAATGTTTATTTTTGGTTCTATATTTTCAGTTTTGGTCATCTTTTGATATTGGTACTATTCAGTTTCTTGTTATGTTATATCATTTGGTTATTATTGTTTATTTTTTATGCTTGTTTATTACTCTGATAAAGAGGGTATAGTCTCCCCATGATCAATGTTCTAACCTCGCTTCTTGTCGATAGCCTTTGAATTATGGGGAGGAATTCCTGAGGTCATGTAGTGAACTGTCTTGGGGAACTCGAGTGTGACACCCAGGCCAGGACATTACCAATTATATAAGAGGTATGTATCCCTTTGAAACAAAAACACCCATGAGATTTTAGGGTTTTCCTTAACATGGAAACAATTCACTTATCTATGAACCATAGTAGGATAAATGACATGAGAGGAAGGATAAAAGGAGGTGGAGGAGAGATAATAAGGAAAATGAGACACAAAAATAAATATTTTTTAAATTAAATAGAAGTATAAATAGTGTGGAAGAGTGAGGATTGAAAAAATAAGGGGGTGTTAGTCTCCTCTATTGAAAATTATAGAACCAAAAAATGGGTGAAGAGAGAAAATCATCTTTCTTAACAAGGTCGTGAAATCTTAATTATAATATTAATAAAATAATAATAATAATAATAATAATAATAATAATTTAAACCCAAATTATAAAAACCTCTATAACTAATAATTCACACATATATACTTATTATTCAAATAATAATATCAACCACCTAATTCCCTGTAAATATTAAATTAATATAAGTATACATGTAACAATAATATCACAAAACATACATGAAATAGACCACCTATATATTTTCTACAATATACTTGAATTATTGGAAGGATCATTAGTAAAACATGTACTAGTAACTAAATATTCAAATAAATCATTATAACCAATATTAAATTATATGCTAAAAGTCTCAGGAACACAAGACTCAATAAAAAAATAGGTTAATACATAGAAATGTTTTATTTTCATACATGATCCCTATGATTGTTCTTTGACCATTAATAACCCACTACCTCTTTAAATTGATATGTAATTATCATTGAGATTATTCACTGAAGATAAATTTACCAAAATTTTATATATTATTTATAAATTTTTTTATTTTCATTGCTAATATATTATTATAATATATTACACTAAAAATAGAAAAGTAGGTTATTATAAAAGCGGTCAACAATGACCCAAAAAAAATCCTGACCCCTCAAAGATTTGAGAAAACTAGTATGAAAGTATGTATTTATTTTAACCAATTTCCACAAATGTTGATAAATAGGGTGTAATTAATATGTGTTCTATTGGAGTTCTTCTTTCTCTCACATGCATGTGAAACATCTCAAAATAAAACCAACAATCTTCTTTTTATTCCATATAAAAAATAAATTTCTATAGAAAATTATGATACATTTTTATATCTTTAAAATTCACAACCCATGTGGATGCATGAAATTATTTCATAACTTCTAAACTCATTCTAGTAGGGACAATAAGCCTTCTACTCAAATTAAGTAAAGTGTTTAGATATTGAGACTAGCCATTATGGATCTCACAACCATCATGTTTTTTTTTGAATGATGATACAAAAAGGATATGATTTTTGGGATTCTTTGACACATTACACAGTAGATGAAATAAAAGGCCAATATAGAATAAATTTATCTCATATTTATCTTTATCAATATTCAAATAATACTTTGCTATCAACGACATTATCATTCATTCTTATATATCTTCTTATACCTTTTGTGTTTGGAATTTATTGTTAGGAGCATCAAAAGCTACATTACTCTTTCTGGGTGTATATTAAATATAAAGATAAAACAAATTAGAGGTTATACATCTAGTTATGAAAGCTTAAATTCAAATACTATAGGAATATATATTTGAGTATTTTTTCACATAAAAAATAACTTAACAAAAAAATAATTCCTTCAGTACTTTAAATCGTAAATGATAATCGCCAATTTTTTATTATATATAGGAGAGTTATGTTATATAGGTTAAAGTACTCTAAACCTATAAGCCATTGTTTTTTAATATCTCAAAATAATATTACTCGGGATAACTAAAAAATAAACATAGTTGACCTCATACTCTTCACCTAGTAATGTCAATATTAGAATAGGAGTCATTTCCATCCTTTCTTTAACTCCTATAATGAAACTTTGTAATGGAATAAGAATACAACAATCACCCCCTTTGAAGTGCCTATGGGGTTTATGGTGGAATTTTTTCAACTATTCTGGGTTTCATCATCAATTTCATTATGAAAAGGTGAAGGAACTCATGAGGGATTATAGTATCCAGCTAATGAATGAAAAATAGTTACTACCCACACACTATGGAAAATGAACAATGAAGAGATAGATCATTTGAATTATTTTAAAACAGATTCCTAGTAGCCCTGTACATCACACAATTTAAAGAGATGAACTTCAGGTAAGAATATGACATGTTCTTAAGAATTATTTCTTTTACAATCTACAATATTTGGGAATATTAAATGTTTTGGATATAGTGAATAGATGTAAGAGATTTTATAATTCATTGTATAATGGTTAGAATATTGGTGTTTGAAGACCCATGAGTTGGGATAAGACTATCCTTGTGTTCTGATTCATGTGACTACAAAAAACTATGATACAATATATGGATAAAGGCTGAAATGAAAGATCAAGTTGTATGAAACCTATACTGTAGTGTATGATATTGATGAAATCCAAGATATAAGTTTTCATAAGCTTCAAATAACATGGGAATGATTCTAAAGTGATGTGTAAGGTCCACATATTCCAAAAGGTATTTTGATGATTTTATGAGTGTATGATATTTTCTATAGCCCAAGTGGAGGAGGAATGGTTTGAAATAGAAAAAAATATAAAAAAATGGCTAAGTACAAGTTCTATGTGTATGAATTATAGCATCGGTGACTTATTTTATAGTTAAATATATGTATCTAAAGTTATCACACCTGCAAAAATTTATTTGAAAACCCAAGCATGTGAATGAAGTGACATAGCAAAATGATCATCATATAAAAATATATGTAGCCAACATTTTTTGAGTAGCCTAATTCAAGAATCATATAAGAGAATAAATATCCATGTTGAAAAATGAAGTGGCATAGTTGAATTCTTTATTGAAGGAATTTTTGTGGCATATCTAAACATCACATATCAAAATTTTATAGTGAACCGAATGCAGATCCACATATGTGTCATGTAGTTGAATTTATATAATATCAAAATGTATTTAAATTATAATATTTGAAGTACCAATTAAGGTAATTATTTTCAAACTCAAATCTATATATAAAAATTGAAATTCACATAGTCGATTTTCCCTTGTGTACTAGGTGAAAATTAAAGAATTTCATATTTATAGAATTTTAAAAGGAATCATATGGGGTGATCAAAGTGATATTTCATATTGTTTTAAACATCACAAAATCTTATGAATGGCGTGTGATTCAATTATGATAAGAAATATTAGTCTATATTAATCCATTGTACAATAAATATTGAGGTGTGATGAAAAGTTTAAATTCCAAAATTAGCTAATTTTAAGTAAAATAGTATCATTCAATGGTAAATATTTTATTTCAGGTTCAAAATATCCTGATTCTTAGTGAATCCATGACCTGAGATTGTTTTTAGGAATATTAAATTTGGATAAACACTACATGTATTTCTTTATGAAAAAAATACAGTTATTAGGGTTTCAAGAATAATATAGTTTTTCCTTCAAAAATCAAGTTGTTGTTTATCAATTACTACATCAATTTGATCTGAATCTATTCTATTTTTCAAGAGTATTTTAGATTCATGCCTGGTAATTTTTCCATGAATATAAAAATGATAATAACTATTGTGTCTTACCAACAGGAAGGAATAGTTACACATTAAATCTATTTTCATTTTATTTTATATAGCTATAAAAATTTGATGTGTAGATTATTAGTGGAGATATTTTGAAGAATAACAAACTGATTGAACTATAGAGATTTTTTAATATATTTTTGGATGAGTTTAATGTTTGAGATTCTTTAAATTATGGTATTCTAGGATTTTCTTTTGAGTTGAAAAATAAAAATGTGGGAATATATGGAAACCCAAAAGGTATATTATATTATTAGGATTTTGAGATGGCTGCCATTTTTTCCCATGAACCTACCATTTATATTGATTGAAAATTAAAGAACCATTCAATTAAGCTTACCATTTATGTGATAAAGTGTAAATATTAAGTAGTAATAAATAAAAGACAAGTCATAATTTCCATTTATGTGTTTGAGGAATATATGAGTTTTTGATAGATGAGAAGATCTCACTCGAAGAAGAAAAGAAGAATCCAAAATTAGTTGTAGTGAAGAAGGGGAAGATAAGGTGGAAAAGTTATCTATCAATTTGAGAATCATCTTGAGAGATATGAAGTTGTTGAGTATAGTGTAATCTAGGATAATAGATCTTTTTAAGAGCTAGAAAGTTGAGTAGTGGTGGATATTGAGTTTCATATAGTTTATTTAGACTATAAGTCATTATAAGGCTCAATTGAGAGTCTAATAAGATCTATCTCATAGGTACATAATAATCCTATATATATATAGAGATCTATTACAATATTAACATTAAAATAATATCTTTAATATATATGGTGGTACTTTATAAAATTATGTGAAAGAGGGTATGTAAGAAGATCTTCGTGTGACTCAGTAACTATAATGTGAAGTTATTGGGGGAGTCCTCTATGAAACAAAATTTTGTAAGTATAATGAGACTCATGAATTTTAGGTGTGGCAATCACTAAAAAATCATAATAAAATATCGATCATTATAGTGTATAATACATATTATGGATCACAACCAACATGGTAACGAGTACATCATAGTATTGAACCCTGTAAAAATATTGTGCGATTCATTACTACTTTACATGCATGCATAAAATTGATTGATTGTAAGGTTGAAAGTTGATAGATCTAATTACACTAAATTCTAATAGAAGTTTAATTCTAAAGGGGGTAAAAGAATCAATGAAAAAATTTTAAGAGATAAAATGTTCTCTATGCCAAATTCACCCTCAGGTGTCTACATTAGTCTAATTGGAACAATAATAGAGTGAATATTTGATAGGAGTGAAGATTTGATATGAGTGAAGAGCCTCAAATTGATTGATTTAATTACACTAGTGTTGATACATAAGTGAAATTCTATATCAGTACTGTATAAAATTAGAGAAATAATGTAACACCCCAATATTTTATATGTATTTCTATTGAAATAAACATGAATTTTTGGATAGATTTCTTTACATGAAACCCCAAGTCTAAATGAGACATAATATAGTATAAATCAAAAACCTATCCACTATATTAGTGATTATTAGTATGATTAAAAATATTATAAAATATATAAATAAATTTTTTTCTGAATTTAAATTTATTTATTAGTTCCAAATAATTTAAATTTTTAAATAAAATATTTATTGATTAAAAGACCTATTTTTTAAAAAAAATGTTTTTTCTACATGACATGTATTTTTATCTAAAAATATTATATTGATCACTATTAAAAAATGATTCCAATTATATATATTGATAATTTATAGGAATAAATTAATAATCATCCATACATTAGTTATATAATGGTTAATAATGAAGGCAAAATAATTTAAACTTAAAAAGATTTATTTATCTGAAAATTGGTTTTATATGAGAAAAGTGTTTTTATTCATAATAAATTAAATAAATCCTTATTTATTAATTATTTTAATTAAATTTATATATTATATATTCAATTAAATATTTTAACATTCATTTTATAGTTTCTACAAGTCATGTAATGAAAGTAAATTCTATTTTATACATAAAAGTGCATTTTTCTAAAAATGGGTTTTCGTTGTGTTTTGCCCAATTATTTAAAATTTAATTTTAAAAATTATAGAAACTAAATTCGATAAAATAGATTCTAAATTTTAAATCTTAATTTTCAGATTTTCTCTTGAGAAAACTTTCATTTTTTTCATAATGAATCATAAAAAAATTGTTAAAATTAGTTACCACATATAAGGTTAAAAGGGTTTATAAAGGGGGTTAAACCAAGAGATAAGGGAAATATTTCCAATTAAAATTGGATAATTTTTTATGAATTAATAAAATTTAAAACCTATTTTATCCTACCTTTGAATCTTTGTCCATTTTTAAGTATTATACTTGAGAAAGTCATTAATTATATTTAAATTTTTTAAATAATTCAAATTGTGTCCTCTCCCTCACTTATAAAAGGGAACCTCATATCTACCAGTATACACAAATTATAATCCATCTTGATTGTTCAATCCCCACCCTATTACCTTCCAAGATTTCTTAACTTTAATCTATATAACCTGGTATTCTTTTAATACCAATCTTTCAAATCATAAGTTATAATCCAAATAAAGTTTCTAAATGAAGAGATATAACTCATAACCGAGTAATTTCATTTTTTTTATTCTTCCACATTTTGTAAACTAGTTTTATCCATCATAACATGTTGAATCAAGTATCCTAAATATATCGGGATGTTATTATAATCATGGAACAACCAATTTCTTCTATTTCAACAAATGGGAAATAAAATTATCGCTTATGCATACATATGGATTTCAACCTCCATGTAGAGATAAGATTCGTTTTACATCAACACCATATATTGTTAAATTCCAAAAAATGGATTTCAAAAGTATCACACAAGTGTACAGGTGTTGGAAAAAATACCTATTGAGGTTTTGTGTTGTATTTTATGATAAACTGAAGACGGAATGAGGTAACTGGAATAGGGTTCATATTGTATTCTAAGAGTTACACAACATAACTATTTATTATTCCATAAAATGAGGTCATAAATTGGTCATTCAGCCCAGCCACATCAACCCCACATATGTGGGAGGAAGATCAAACACATATGAGAAACATATAGTCTATATTGTCGTGGAGGTAAGAGAGTAGATCCAAGAGCACACATAAGTTAGTGTACGAAGAGGAGCATAGGTTAGGTGGTTTGTGGAGCAGTGTGGCACTGCGGAGGAGATCCAGAGTAGACCTCATTACTCACATATTTCTAGTAAATTAATCAGGTTAAATTATATTCTGTGAGAAAATCGAAGTATTTTATTATGTAGAACAAGGTAATTTTCACTCTGTATTGTAGAAAAATTCATCATGGCGTAGTGCATGGTTATATTGATCTTAGAACCTATATAAATTTTAAGGTTACCACTTTATAGTGATTGGGATACTCTAAAACCCCCTTTGAATACATGCCATAGGTGGGATTTGTGATGTGGATGGTCTAAAATTGGTAGAGGAAATGATTCTGGGATTTCCATTACTACAGAAGACTATGAATTAAGTTCTGAGACCACATAGTGTCTAGTTAGGTGTTTGGAACAGTGGTGAGAAGTACACACTATATATCGTGTGGAGTTAAATAGAATTTAATTCTTTGGGATAAGTGGATCTGGTCAAAAAAATCTCCATGATGCAATTTTGTTTTCAACGAAACAAAGAGAATCAAGTTTCTCTTGGAAATCCATGGAAGTGGTGTCTACACTATAAAAAGTTAAGAATGGAAGGTAATACATTTTAGTACTTCATACCATGCCTCATGTAGAAATTTTCTTTATCTTATGACTAATATGGTCATAGGGTTTTATGACTGGGAAAACCTGGTGGTTAATTTATATTATATAGTGAATGATGGACCCATTAATTATCAGAGAAAATTTTCAAAATCTAGTCTTCATAAGGATGAATCATTTCATTTGGATTGGTTCAAATAGAGTTATCACCTATTGTGAAGATACATAGAGGGAGATAGAACACACAAAATAGAGATGCATGACAAAGAGTTTCCAAGAGGTTGAAAATTTTATCACACATCCATAAGGTTAAATTTTGAAGTAGTTGGTCATCTAGGAGCCACAACCACCCTAGAAATTTACATTATTATACTAAAGTGAAACACCATTTTTTGGTGCATGTTCAAAACATTATTATCTCTGAAGAATGAATATTAAACCATTGGAATAGTAAAAGCCGTGATTAAAGAGTCTAGTGATCACTACCTTTGTTCATGGTTGTGAACCCGAAGGGACACTGATAATCATACAAATGTTTTATATAATAAATGATATTGTAATGAATTTTGTGCACATGTAAATTATTGTTC
This sequence comes from Viscum album, assembly GCA_963277665.1. Taxonomy (NCBI): domain Eukaryota; kingdom Viridiplantae; phylum Streptophyta; class Magnoliopsida; order Santalales; family Viscaceae; genus Viscum; species Viscum album. The sequence goes on along the minus strand of OY728165.1, from coordinate 1,886,822,243 downwards.
ATACTCTTTGGGTGTATCATAGTGTGGTAGAACTAAGTAAAAACCTCTATTTCATTTAATTATTTCACCACTCATTGAGATACGGGGAAGAGGGAAATGAATGGTTTCTTCGTTGTGAGAGAAAAAGACCCTAATTAATGAAATAATTTCACATACCCTGATACACACCCACTAATGGTTTTATCATCATTTAGATTATAACAAGTGGAATCAGAGGAGGTTTATCCTTATTATCTCTTAAAAGCATTTAGAATGGTTGTAAACTATAAAGGATTCCTCATATTTGAAGGCATCAAATTATAGTTATATAAAACAAAGATTAAACATTATTTTAGATCCATGGGAATAGATGAGTATGTTTTGTACACTTATGGAACCACTATAGATACTGAAATAAGAGCCTTGATGGAAAGATATCATCACAAATTGGATATATATTTTATAGACATAAATTTCCCAGGAATTTCTCTTTCCAATCACATATTTTATAAAGTTAATTCCATTCAAAATATTTCATGTTATGTGGGGAAAAAATGAATATATATGATGGGTATTTGAAGGATTGGGAGTCCAAGTTTCAGGTTCTATTAATCATGTATGAATATTTTAAAAAAAACAAAAACTAAATTGTAGATGAGTTTTTTGATCATATAAATGTTTTTGTTGAAGATATGTGAGGTCTCAGTGAAGAACTCATTAATGAAAATGTTTTGAAGATTATTATGAGAAGAATCCCTTCACATTCTAGTGAAAAAGTGTTATTTCTAGAAGACAAGGATCCAAACTAAATTTCTCTTGATACCTTTCACAGCTCCATGGTGTCTTATTATATAAAAAATATAGAAAATGAGACAAGTCTAAAACAAATTACTCAGGAATTGTCATATAAATACATATAGAATCTCGTAATCCTGGAAATTCCTGATAATCATGAATTTGATAACGTAATTTCATTTTTATCCTCTAAACCTAAAACTGTAAAAGTAAGGTTTAAGTGTAATTTTCCCCTTTCTTGTTTAAAATATGGAAAATTGGGAAATCATCCAGCCAAATGATATAATAATTATCAAGAATATGATGGTGAAAAACTCAAGAGGATAACAAAATAATGTTTGAATAATTTTCAATAGAAGTATTGAAAAAAATAAATCTTCTTTCTAAAAACCAAAATAACTCAGTGGAAACTTAAGTAGAATAATTTGAAAATGATAAAGGTGAAGGTGAGTTGATGGATATTTCAAATAAACCTATAATTTATGATAGAAATTTTAATCACGCTGATCCTAGTAACCCAGAGTTAGTGTCTTATTTATTACATTGTCATAAGACACAAAGAATCATATCCAAAAGCACTAAATAGTATAATAGTCTTGGTCAACTAAATACATACATGATTCCCATATTATATTTCAAAATATAAATTAAATCATATTTTTTCAAGAATATGATTAGTCCCTCTATCATATCCTTTCATATCAAACATTGTATACTTCATGGATTTATGAGAAAGGAAAAAAATTAAGGGTGAGCAAAAATGCTTAGTAAGCGTTAAATACAATGGAATCTACCATGAATCAATTATCATAATCAATATGGAATGCTAAATAAATTAACACACATGAAATTTAGATAAATTGAATATTATGATAAGATAAGGATTATTCAATATGTGAAGGTAAATCACTAAACACATATCCCATTTAAATAACATGACTATCAATAATATATAAGGTAAAATCTATATGGAAAGGTAAATAACAAAACAGTTACTATTTAATCAATAAAATGAGAATTAAATAAAACCATAGATAATATCATTGTAAAAATATATTGGATAATAGTAACAAAATTATTGATGATGGAAATTCTTAATTATTGGAATTCATGTATCGGGTACATGATACATCTAACATCAAGATCTATCCTTAAGATAGTGTAAAACTAACAGGTAGAAACCCATTTAACTAAGGATATCCAACAGATTCTTTTCATGATAATTGTCAATACATCGATAGGTTATCTATAACTGATCATCGCATGTGTCTTCATGTCCAAATTATTCCTCATATATCAAATGATATATCTATTCCAATAATAAATATGCATTACCATTAAATATCTATATTGAATAAAGAATAAATATTATAAATATTTCCCAAATCATTAAAATAATATTCAAATTAAAACACCATACATATAAATGAGATAAGTTTTAAGAAATAAGCATATATATAATATTGAAATTTATAGAAAAATTTAATTTATAATTATAATAAGAAAGTGAATATTTCAAGGGAAAGTTAATCAATACCAAAATGAATAAAGAAAGTGATTGCCAATACTTTCCTTGGTAAAATTAACATAAACCATCCATATAAAGAATAAGGATGGTATCAATATAAAATATACCCAATAGATTAAAAATAAAGGTTCTTTTCGTTGATGAATATAAATACCATAATATGATATTTAATTTTTTTAAAGGAAAATATCCTTTTCGTTTTGAAAATGAATATTTAAAACAAAAATTTTACAAAACATTTTTAAAATAAATTTAATTTTAAATAAAATTTCAAACATATAAATGAATTTTTAAAACATTGAGTTGTTATACTAGTAAGAAATTTTATACTTGTCGTGTATGTTTAAACAATGTTTCCTTTCACATTTTTCTAAAATCCAAACGAACCTTTTTTTGAAAAATAAATGAATATTCCTTTAATTTTTTTGTAAAAAGTAATAATTTGTAACAAATTATTTAATAAATCTTTTTTAAATGGTTAAAACATTTTTTAAAACAACTTTAGAAAACATTTTTTTGGAAGAAAATGTAATTTTGATCGAAGAGTGAAATGAAGTCAGATTTTAATAAAAACAGTTTCTCGATTTTTATGTACCAAATAGTGTAAAAAATGGTATTATTACTTTTAAATACCATGAATAACTAGAGGATAGTAAAATTAAAGGGTTTTATTATAAAATTATCCAATAATTTCCTTTAACAAAAAATTCAAGAATAAAGAATCTCGATTAGAATGAGATTGTGAAACAAACCCTTATAATGACCATAAAGTTGAAATGAGAATTAATAAATGAATATATTTTGTGTATCAACTATAAATACATATAAAATAAGTCTAAATAGAAAATAATATAATAAAAATTCATTACACACATAATGTAGCAATATTAAAGATGATGAAGAAGTAATATAACCCAATTAAAAGAAAGTGAGTTATAAAATTATTTACCAATTTGTAAATTTTATGTCAAATAACCATAGATGAAATAATTGAAATTAAAACTAAAAATACCATGAATTATTAATTAATCATGATATTACAAGTCATAAGGGAATTATGGACAATATATATAATAAATTAGGTGCAAACAATAAAATATGCATCAATGATTGTAAATTGAGAGGAAGTCCCTAACTTTACATTTACTTTTGGTTTAACGTAATGTAATAAAATGTAGAGTGTTTTTAATAACTTTATTAATGTATAATATAAAAATATTAATATATATAATATCATAAATTATTCTTTTATAAAATCTTATCACCAATTTGTTGTTTATCTTTCATTATTTTCAATGCTTCGTGTGTTAATTGCCCTGTTTTCTCATGCATGTTTGGTTATAAAAGATCTGATTCTTATGCATATTATATAGTTAAAAAACCTAAATAAAAATAATAATTACATATTTATCATATATATATATATATATTATAGTATTAATACCAATCATGAAATAGGGTTCTAAGAAATAAAGTATGTTGTGATCAGAGAGATGATAGGTCGTACGTTTGCATGAGTGACATTTCCATTTTTCAAAGATCACTGTGGAAAGAATATAAGTAAAATTTTACCATTTAAAATGATAATAATATCATATTATTTCTTTAAATGTATTTATACATATCATCTATTTTGTGGTTATGAAAAGAGAGTCAGATCACTTCGTGAGGTGGTAGTCCACACGTACACGAATGACGTTATCATCTTTCAATGAGTGAAAAGGTAGGAAATTAAATGAAATATTTTATTTTCATAATGATTATTATGTAATTAATATAATAATTATTTAATTTATATCACATATAATCATTAACTTTATCCATATCATCTTCCATTTATAGTGTCAGGGAAATAAAAATCACATCGTTTTATGGGGCGGTAGTCCTTCGTACACACGAACAATGATATTATACCCCATAAGCAATGGAAAGTAAAATGGTATATATGATATAATTAATGAAGATATATAATTGTTTTTAAAATTTTAAATTTATACTTTTTATCCATCATCATAACCAACTATGAGAGGAGATAATTAAAAATAATAATGGCATCAGTTCATGAGGCGGTAGTCCGTCGTACACACGAATGATGATTTCATAACCAATTTGTTGAAAGTTGGGATGGTTTTAGGTCATTACATTATCATAGAAAAAGATAACTATATGGAAAAAATTAGTTTATTTTATCATTATGGTTTAAAAATAATTTAAGTAGGTGGGGGAAAAATAAAATAAAAACACTCCTTAAAGAATGTTGTTTCTTCTTCAGGTAACCTCCTTAGGACTGCACCAAAACCCTTCCATGGTTGGATTTAAATCCAAAATAAGGATTATAGAATGATATTAGGTAAGTTATGAAGTTATTTTTTCAGGTAATGTTTTAACCAATAGGTTATGATTGTGTAAATAATAGAGGATAGGGGGTGGCCTTTTATAAGTGAGGTGAGTGACACACTTGTATTTTTAAAAATAAAATGGAATACCCATATTTTTTACTTCAAAATATGTTTGAAAATAGACTATTATTGATCCTTATACATTATAGGGTCTAAATATGTCCAAAATAAATTTATATAAATTTTTATGTCATTTTAACCCTTATCTTTTTTTAAACATCGATAAATCTATTTTCACCTTGACCGTGGTAAATAATTTTTTGTATTTTGACTATTAATTTTGCTAAAAAAATAATTTGTAATAATAATATAATATAAATAATTATGAATAAAAATATTTATTATAAATTTTCAAATACCATTCACATAATTGGAAAAAATATAAGTTAAAATTAATCCCGCAGACATGAAAACAAAGTGGGTTTTCAAAGAGAAAATGTTACAAAGATTACAAAGATTTTATATAAAAATTAAATATAAAAATGATTTATATAAAATATCTTTTATCAATATATAAAAAAATTATAATTTTATTTTAAAACCAATTAAATATATAATGTTACAATATAAATAATTTAAAGGAATATTCATTTTTCAATTAAAATTCAGTATTTTTCACTATTCCTCAAAAAATGAGACATTTCAGAAAAATACCAAAAAATCACCCTAAGATAATTTTGATATTATTATTTAAAAAGTAAATTTTATTTTATCAAATAAAGTTTCAAAAATTTGTAAATATAAATTTTAAATTATGTATGCAAAGCGTGACTGAAATGTCCTTTAGAAAGAATACATTTTTTCAGAAAACATTTCTTTTTCTTATAAATGATTATTATTTTATTTCTAATAAATAGATAAAAATGTTTTTTAATATTTATTTAGTAATATTCAGAAATAAAAACATAACATCTAGGTTATGATGGTATAATATATTATGGTTTATTTCTACTTGGGGTAGTGTGTTCCGTAAGCTATCAAAGAGATTAAATTTATTTAAAAACAAATATTTTTTAAAGTATCAGGTGTAAAATTTTCTTCTAATAGTGGTGTTTTGTGTCATAAATTCTATTTAAATCAATGTTTTTTTATAAAATATCTGGGTGTTACATTCTCCCCACCTTAAATAAATTTCATCTTCAAAATTTAAACATGATCTCGTTAATATAGGGTTTAGAATTTGGAAATATCATTGTTAAAAAACCCATATCATAAAATGGTTCATAAAACATCCCCTAAATAAGAGATAAAATAAATTAAAAAATACATCTAGAATAATACATAAATATTTTTCTAAGTAGGATAATATAGGTGGGAAATAAAAACACGGACAAAGAAGAAAAGCATAAATAATTAAAGAGAGTGATAAAGGTTATTAATCACAAGAGGGTGACTAATCAATGGAATATTAAAGACCTAAAAACCATAGATCTATAATTATTTAAAATACCATATGATTCATTAGATATAAAGGTAATTGGGTAAAAAAAATTCAAGGTCCTTTTCTAAAAGTTGAGAAATTATTTAATTATCTATGATTATAAGTAAATATACTTACTTGATATATTCCATGGAAGCGTGGTAAGGGTTCATTATTCGAGCTTCCTACTGTTGTGGTTACAGTTGATGATTTGCGTTAGAGTCAGCCGGGGGTGCGTTTGGCGGATCTGGCTTTCGTGCGTGGTCTCGAAGGCGGCGACGAGATTTTTGGTTCTGGATTGTGGTGGTCTTCTCTTTTTCCCTCACAAGTTCGGATCTAGAGGTCATTGCGGTAAGGGGTTTCGTTATTTTTTCTTTTATGTTCGAAGTTCGTCTGCGTGTGTGTGGTGTCTCCATCGTTGGAGGCTTCCTGCTTCTCCTATTGCTTCCTGTGTGTGATTCTCACTCCGTTGAGGCCTCGTTCCTCTGGCATCTGCGGCTGGTTGGGGGTGGGATGGAGGTGGGATTTCGGCCTCGGTTCTGACGACCGGTGAAGGCTTCATGGTGGATGGGTTCTTGGTTCGGGATGAGTTGCGGCTCCTGGGATTAATGGAGTATTTTCGATGGGGTGATTGTGTGGTTGAAGGGATCCTTTGTTTTGAATGCTCCAGTCACCGGCTCTGGTGGCGATGGACAGCACCGACGGTGGTCCTTGTTCCAATGATGATGGTAGAAGATGGCAGGCGACATGACACGAGACTCTTGGATTGAGGCCCCTCAGGCTCGGTGTTTGTTGTTTGATGTTCAAATTTTATTTCAGGATGTTGTATTTTGGAGTCCTGCTTGATGCCTGTCTATGGTTACCGCTCAGCCTTAAAGAGGCTTCCTAAAATCAAAAAATAATATTTTCAGTCAAATTTCTTATTCCTAGATCACTAAAATTCACTTTTAATGAATCATGATATCCATTATATAATGATAAGTCATTAATTCTATATCTAATTATTTTTATGAAAAAAAATTTAGCACAGGTTATCCAATATATATAAATTTTTATATAGTAAAGTAATACATTAATCTCTAAAACGTCATTAAAAATTCAAATTAAACCATTTCATAAATGGTTAACCTTAATAACCTTCCTAAATATTAAAATCCATAACTTTATAAATGAGGTCACTAAATCTACAAAATTAACTTATCATTAACCCTCAAACAACATAAAGTATATCTTAACAATCACATACCAACAAGTGAATACCTTCATCATGTATTCTCTTGAAACATGATAATTATAATAAAAACTTATTGAAAATGTGAATTATCATAAAACTTTCCCCAAGAGTTTCAAACCAGGTGCATAGTAAGTCATTTTCTCATCCATCAGGTGATGATCGATTCAAGAACAATGTCCCCTTTTAGAGTTATTACCCATTGGTATATTTGTGCTAGACTCACATCCAATTATATTATCCATACATGGATGTATTTCTAGGAAAACCCATATAATCTCTACCTTACCAAAACTTTTGGACATTCTTGTATACTTATCCCCAAATTCTATAAAAGGATTATGATCCCTAATAATTTTTATTTCCCACCTATCATGAATAGATAAAGTATAATCAATATGGAAAGGTAAATAACTAAACCCATTCCATTTAATCAATAAACTGAGAATCAAATGGATCAAGAGATAATATCATTATGAAAAACTCATGGATTTTAACAACTAAATTCTTAATGAAATAAATTCTTAATAATTGGACTTCATGAGTCAGTTATATGATACCTCTATCTTCATGATCTATCCTTAAGATAGTTTAAAACTAATCAGTTGAAAATAATATACCTAATGTTATTCAAATAATTCATCTCATGAGACCTACTAATACATTGAGGGGCTATCTATAAATGGGTATCACCCATGTTTTCATGTCCAAATCATTCCTCACATATTGAATGATCTATTTAATTCAAGAATACATATTCCATAACATTAAATATCAATATTGAAAAAGGAATGTGTATTGTCAATATTTCTTCAATAAATTAAATAAATTCCAAATTTAAACATCATATGTAGAATTGATATATGTTTTAAGAAATAATAATATCTATAATAGGGATATTTATGAGAAATAGAATTTCTAATTATCATAAGAAAGTGAATATTTCAATGGAAAGTTAACGACTACAAAAAAATGAATCCAGAAAGTGAATATAATTACTTTCCTTGGTCAAATGATCATAAACCGTCCATATAAATAATAAGGATGGTATAAATATAACATATACACATTGGATTAAAAATAAATGGTTGATATTGTTGATTAATTTAAATACCATAAAAATATCTTTAAAAACATTATTGAGGAAAATATCCATTTCATATTAGAAATAAATATTTAAAACATAATGTTCACAAAAAAAATTTAAAACACCTTTATTTTAGAATAACCTTTGAAAATTATATTTGATGTTTTAAAAAATTGGGTGGTCATAATATTAGTAAATTCCATACATGTTAAGTATGCTAAAATAAAGTTTCCTTTCGCATTTTTGGTAAAATTCAAACGAGCCTTATTTTGAAAATAAAAAGAGGATTACGTTCAAAAAAAATAAAAAGTCAAAATAGTTGAAAATTTAATTAATAAATCATTCGTAAAATGTTAAAAAATTGAAGATAGTTTTAGAAAATATGGTTTTAGATGAAAACTGATTTTCAACTAAATATATTAACGAAGTAATATTTTCATTAATACATTTCATCAATTATTTTAAGTACCACAGAGTGGGGAAAATGTAATATTACATGAAAATAACATGTTTTACTAGAGTAAAATAATTTTAAATGGGTTTATTCTAAAATTATCAAATAATTACATTCAACAGAAATTCAATAATAAATAAAGTCAATTAAAATGGGATTGTAAAATAAACCCTTAAAATTACTATAACATTGAAGTGAAAATTAATAAATGAATCTATTATGTATATCAAAAATAGATACATATAAATAATTGTAAATAAAACATAATATGTTAAAAAATCATTATGAAGATACTCTTATAATAACAATGATAATTAAGAAGTAATTAACCCAATGAAAAGAATGTGAGTTATTTAATTATTTACCACTTGGTAACTTTTAAGTCAAATAACATTGTATGAAATAATTAAAATTGAAACTTAAAAAACCATTAATAATTAATAAATAATTATGTTACATGTCAATGGGGTAGTATTTACACCATATATAAGAAATTAGGTGCACAAAAACCAAACAGTCCTCCATGATGAGAAATTGAAACAAAGTCACTTACCTCATGCTTCCTTTTGTTTTAATGTTATTTAACATATTTATATTGATTTTAAACATGTTATAAACTTATAATATAACCATATTAATATTTATAATATCATATATTATCCTTTAATAACATCTTATCAGCTTTTTAAAAATTATCTTTCTTTATTTTCCTTGATTTGGGTTTTAATTTCCTTGTTTTCTCATACGTCTTTTGTTATAAAAGATCTTGTTCTTGTTCATATTATATATTTCCAACATATATAGAATAATTATAATGAAATAATTATAATATATATATCAATTATACTTTTAAGAAAAATCAAAAAATATAGTTTTGAGAAATGAAGTATGTTACGATCATGGAGATAGCAGGCCATATGTAAGAACGAGTAACATTTTCATTTTTCAAAGATAATTATGGAAATTTGGTAATTAATATAAAACCTTTCCAAAATTATCAAAATATAATTATATTTTTTAAATGTACTTATACATATCATCCATGTGGTGTGGTGATGAAAAGAGAGTCACATTGCTTCGTAAAGGCTGTAGTCCACATATACACGAATGACATTACCATTATTCAATAAGTGAAAAGGTAAGAATGAAAATGATATATTATATTTTAATAATGATAAATATGTCATTAATATTAAATTTATTTCATTTAAATCACATATAATTATTAAATTTATTCTTATCACCTTCCATGTAAAGTTTTATTGAAATGAGAATCACGTCGCCTCACGAGCTGGTAGTCTGTTGTACACACGAGTGACGTTATCATCTACCCTATAGAATGGAAAGTAATATATATATATATATATATATATATGATATAACAACAATAATGGTGTAAATATTTTATAAATATCATATATATACTTTAAATCCATCATCATACCCAATCATGATAAGTGGTAATGGAAAAACTAATGACGTCTTTTCATGAGGCAATAGTCCTCTGTACACACGAAGGATGATTTCGTAACCCATTTATAGAAGTGGGGATTTTTTAGGTCATTTACTTAAAAAACATATATGTATATGTAATATACTGAGGTTATTATATCATCTTGTTTTAATAATAATTGAAGGCGATGGAGGAAAAAATAAAATAAAAATGCTCGTTAAAGAGTGTTACCGCTACTTCGGGTAACCTCCTTTGGTTTGACCCAAAATCCTTCTTAGGTTGGATTTAACATGAAAATAATGATTATAGAATTGTATTATTTTTTTGGGGAAGTTAATTGGGAATGTATTGGCTGACCCAAAAGGGTTTTAAGGTGTGAATAATAGAGGATAGGGGTGGCCTTTTAGAAGTGAGGTGAGAGACACACTTATGATTTTGGAAAATAAAAAGGTGTTCCCGCATTTTTTGCATTCTAAAAGGGTCCAAAATGGATTATTATCAACATTTATACCTGATAAAATTTAAAAATGGATGTAAAATATATTTTATACAGGTTTTTAGTTTATTTTAACACTTATCTTTTTGGTTTAAACCTTGGTAAATTTATTTTTACCTTAACCGCGATAAATAATTTTTATTGTTTTAACTATTCATTTTAGACAAAAATTAATTTTTGTTTTTATAGAATATAAATTATTCTAATTCAAAATATGGAATCAATTTTTTCAAATTACAAAAATATAAGTGTAAAATTGTAATTTAAAATTAATCCCGGATATGTGATAAGAAAATGGGTTTTCAATGAAAAAATGCTTAAAAGCATATAAATATTTTATATATAAATTAAATATAAAAATGATTAAAATTACCTAAATTGGATTAATAGATATATAATTGAATTAATTTAACATTAAAAAAAAAAATTCAAATTTAACATTATAAATAACTTAAACAAAAAGGTAGTTTTTAGCTAAAATTCAATATTTTTCACTATTCATCTTAAAATTAAACATTTTAGAGAAATTAAAAAAAATTACCCTAAGATAATTTTCATATTATTATTTAAGAATTGAATCTCTTATTATAAATTTATTTTTCAGAAATTTAAAAAAAATAATTTTAAATTACGTGCGCAAATCGTGACTAAAGAGCCCCTAAAAAAGATTAGCGTTTTTTCATAAAACATTTATTTTCAATTAAAATGATTATTATATAATTTATAATAAATAGATAAAGAATATTTTTATAATTTAGTTATTATTATTCATTCCCTCCAACATAATATCTAGGTTATAACGGTATAATATATTATGGATTATTTCGACTCAAGGTTTCATGTTTCGCAAGCTATTGAAGATATTAAATTTATTTAAAAACAAATATTGTGTAAAGTATTAGGTGTTATATTTTCTTCTCTGATTTTTGTTTCGTTTTATACACACTGTTTAAAATAATTTTCTTCTTTTGAAATATTATTGTGTTATGGTGATGATGAGAATATAGAAGTTATTGAAAGGTTTTATTTGAATGAAGAACATAAATAAAATCATGAAAAACTCGAAGTGTAGAGAGAAAATACTAAGAAGTCCAATGAAATAGAGAATGAATTAAATATCTATATAAATTATCATGAAGAATATAAATTAGATATGAAGTAGAAAATTGTAAAACTCTAATTTGGAAGCTTAGAAAATTTAGGGAAGGAAGTTTATTTGAAACTCGTGATTGAAGAAAAAACCTAAATAACTGATGGTCGGGACATAACTACCAATGATAGAGTAAAGAGGATTGAAATACTAGAAGAAAAAGTTATGAAATAGTTTCAAAAGTGTGAATATATAGAATGAGTATTGAAATCTAGAATAATTAAATTAAATACACAAGAATCTTTACAAATTCAAACCCAAGAATTTCCAGAGGAGGTATGGATACACATCCCTTATGTTTATAAGTTCAAAGAAAAATTAGAGGTAAAACCACAAGAAGAAGCTGCTCACAAGAGGTTAGATCTTCCCAACACAGGAAAGGAAAAAGAAATTCTATGACCAAAGATAACTATTATACATTAAGATTTTTATTATTTTAATATGTAATGTTGAGAGACACATACCATGCATGCTTTGTTAATCATAGGTTAATCCAGGAGCTACATTATCCCAAACAGGTAGGCAGAATTTTTTATTATTCATTTTATTTTAATGGAATTTTTTTGTTAAGTATATGGGAATAATTAATTTATTGTGCTTCAAGAATGCAACAAGTTTAATCTATAACAACTCAATATAGAAAATATTATAAGTTGGAAACAACATCCAAAAGTTTAGATACTTCTAACTAATTTTTATTCATGGAATACAAAGAAGTAACTGAGGAGATAGATGTTGTGAAGGCACACTCCTAGACATAATTGGTGATAAAATAGAACTCATAGAAAGATAATGTTGTTGAGATTCACTTAAGTGTTATGGATGAGTTAGGTTTTTTTATTATGGGCAGTGGATACACATCACATATAACATGAAATAAATACCTCATTATAGACATCAAGCACAACAAAGATGGAATCATTCATTTTAGGAATGATGAGGGTATCAAAAAAATCTAGAAAATATGAGATTAGATGAAAATTTCTCTGGAAAAATTATGTTCTCTTGGTTTATGGGATGATAGATAATGTTATAATTGTCTATATATTAATTATGTGATAATGTACATGAAATGGATTATAATAAAATGGATTGTACCCTCAAATCTAAAGACGGTTCAGTCATTCATAGGGGAAAAATAACCAAGGGTAATATATATATATATATATATATTGGTGGAGAATAAAATTTATATAATATATCTAAAAAAGAGGAGAACAGATTATGACATAAACTTCTTGACCATCTGATCCAAACATCTTTGGAAAGTATGATAAAGAGGAGTGGTTCTCATGACATTGCACAACTAATATATGACCACAATCACACATATGATTCATTTCAAAAGGGTAAGATTTTCCAAATTACCTATAATTAAAAGACTTTAAAGGCATCAAGGATTCTTGAACATGTTCTTTCAGGTGTATATGGGCTAATTTCACACAAAAAATTTACAGAAGTATGTACAATGTGTTTTTATAGATTATTACAGCTAAATGGCATGGATTATGACTATAACACATAATACTAAAGTTTACTAATGTATGAATCTATACTAAATAATAGTAGAAAAAATTCATGGGGCGAATATCTAAAAAGATTAAACTCAAAAGGGTACCGTATTCACAAATCATAAAACTGAATAATTTCGGAAAAAATAAGGAATTAAATATCAGGTTTTGGATATCAGAACACCCCAACAAAATGGTGTTCTGGAAGAAGAAATCATATTTTCAACAATAAGGATTGAACTATATTGATTAAAAAGTCAATTCTATAAACAAATATTAGAAAGATGTTCTAGGGGTGGTTTGAATCTCAAATAGAGAATTTTTTTATGAAAAAAATAGATAAATCTATATAAAATATGTTATAGAAAGAAACCTATTCTCAAATACTTTTGAGAGTTTAGAAGAAATTTTTAATTCTCAACTTGGAAAAAAATATATAATTGGATGATCTTGGAGATGAGCGCATATTTATTGGATATTCATCCAAGAGTAAATATTACATAAAATACAACAAAGTTCTTGAAATAGTGATTGAAAGAAATGATGTTTTGGTGGTTGAAGATGGAAAAAATGTTATAGAACATAAGAATTTTCTGCATGATAGCCACAAAATTTTAGAATATGAAACTAATGAAGAATCGAAGGGTCCAAGGGGAGATACTAGAAATAATGAAAACTTGGATGAATAATCTAATTGTAACGGAATCCAATAAATTCTAGTGAGATCATAAAGATAGAAAAGAAGGGATGAAATCACTAAAACACATATCGTTGGACACTATATAACCCTGATCCAAAATAGAAAAATGAAGTATCGATGATAGGTACCATTATTATCATTTTTAGAACCAAAATCATGGACAAAGACATCAAGTTATGAGTGTTGAATAAAAGTCTATGAATGAAAAGATCAACCAAATAAAGAAAAATAATACATGGGAAGTTGTTCCAGGACCAAATGGAAATATTTTCATTGGAACCATGTGGGTGATTAAGAATAAATTAAATGAATATGGAACTATGATTCGGAAAATTATCAGCTTGTATAAAAAGGGTATTCCAAAATTATAGTCATTGATGTCAATGTGACATATACACTTATAGCATAGCTTGAGACCATTCAGTTATTTCTAGATATGGAAATACAAAAGGGGTTTCAACTTTATCAAAATGAAATTAAATTTTTATTTCTGAATGGTTTCCTTGAATAGGAAGTGTATATCTAGAAAATTAATGAGTTCCTCATTAATTAGGATGAATGTGTGGTTCATTGACTAAAGAAGGTTTTACATGGCCTCAAACAAGCATCATGGGTATGGTATTCTAGATTGGAAAAATATTTAAAGAATATCACTTTTCATATTTGAGGAGTTGATCAAAGCCTCTATTTTAGGAATGGAAATGAAAAATATTTGATGGTTCTCATTTGTATCGACAACATAATTTTTAGAGTCTAGAATGACAGCCAATGCAAGAAATTTTCAGAACTCATGAGGTCCAAATTCAAGATGCCTCTAATTGGTGAAATGTCATTTTTTGGGATTGTAGGTCACTCAAAGATTGAATGGGGTATATATATCACAAAAAAAATCAAGGAAGTATTAATAATATTTAATATGGATGTCTTTAAGAACATGGTGACTCTAGTAAAATCATGGATGAAATTATCAAGAGATGATTTTGGAAACAAGGTCGATGTAAAAATGAATGGGTAAATCATTGGGATTTTTCTTTATTTTATATCCATTTAGACAGTCATATTATTTTCTAATTATCTATATGCATATTTTAAAATTAATCACAAGGATAGTCACAATAAATCTATGAAATATATTCTTTGATACAATCATCATATATCAAACTATGGGTTGTTTCATCAGAATTATGCATATAAAAATTTAGTGTGATTCATTGATGGGTATTATGATGGTTTAATATATGACCACAAGTATTAATTTTTTTGTTACTTTTATCTAGGGAGTTAAATTATCTAATGGACAATAAATAAGGAGGATTATATATATTTGAGCACCGTAAAAGCTGAATATATTACTTCCACTCAAGCGTGTACCCATTATCTATGTATTAATGAAACTTAATAATGTAGATGTTAAGGTAACTTATCCTATACCAATTATATGTGAAAAATCAAGTGAAATCAATCTTAAAAAAAATCCTAGTTAACATTCATGGACTAATCACATTGAGATTAAATATTATTTCATAGAAGATGAAGGGGAGAAATGATCTATAATATTAGAGAATGTATCAATATTTGATCAAGTGGTAGAAATTTTGAAAAAATAACAACCCAAAGTAGTTTTAAAAAAGTATCGGTTGGATCTTGGTGTCCAACTAACTCTTACCAACCAATTTTGATGTGATAGAACCCCCAGTACCCATAGTTTCTATAATGAGAAAGGTATGTCCCATCACCTTGTGTTATTGGTTTTTCTAACCCTATATTCATAAATTTTCAGAGTATTAAAGTATTTTACTTCATTCCCCAAGGGGGATATAAACATCAAAGTATGTTTCATTGGGAGATAAAGGTAATTTTGGGAGTATGTCATTAACCAACTAGGGGGTGTTTAGGGTTTGAGTCAGTTAAAATGATTCAAATGTCATCATGAATAAATCTTCATTCAATTATTGTTTCCCACAAAAATCATTACTCACATGGTATTAGATATGATTATTAGTGGCTTAATGATACACTTTTTTAAAGAAATAATATTTGGATTAGTTAGAAGATTTTTAAAAATCACCCAATGGGGGAGATTATTGGACAAAATTCCCTTTGAGATTGTGTGTTGTGTTTGTGAAAAAATGAATAAGGAATGAGTGAAGTTAAAGAGGGGCCAAATTTTAATCTAAGGGCTAGAACACGTCCATGTTTTCTATTCTATAAATATGAGTCCAACCAAGGGTCAGCTAGCCCAGTCAGCTTAAGCCTACATATATGGTAGAATTCCAAACCATGCAGGGGAACTAGCTAGGCCAGCAAGTTACAACAGCACCAGAGTAGAGGCAATCATTTTCACATATCGATCTGTGCATAAGAGCTAAGGTCAGGTGGTCCACGACATAAAGTGGCACCATAAAGGATACTACAATAATACCCTGTTACTCATATCTGTTTATTTAATGGATCAAGTTAACATATATTCTATGAGAAAAATAAAATAGCTTCCAATATTGGACAAGGAATTTTTCACACTATGCGGAAACCAATTTCACCGTGGTGTAGTGGATGTTTGAGTGAATTTTATTGCCTCTATAAATTATATGGTTCACACACCACATTACCTAGGCTACACCACCATCCCAGGTGAATCCACACCATAGATAGTTTTTGCAATGTGTAGGGTTTGTAATTGGAAGAGGTATCTATTTTGGGATATCCAATGCTACATGAGGATAATCCACGAGATATAAGACCACACCGCCTCTGATTCATTGTTTAAAGTAGTTATGAGGAGTCTATTCCTCATATCATGTGTATTTAATTAGAAGTTAATTATATAAGAGAAGTGGATCGAGTCAATAACTAGTATAAATGCCACAATTTTTTTATAGTGAAAGATAAAAATGTTTCTCAAGTTTATGTCATGCATGTGGTGTCCATGTCGAAGAAAGAACATAATTCAAGGTACTATGTAATAGTACTTAATACCATGTTGTATCTAGGTATTATTTATATTTTTTGACTAATATGGTCATAGTGTATTATGAGTTGGAATCTCTGGTGGTTAATTCAGATTTTATGGTTCATGATGACTCCATTAGTTATGGGGGACACTTGGAACTATCTTGGTTTCAGAAAGACTACTCCTTGCCTTTGTATTGGTTCAAATATGGTGACCACCTACTATTCACATACACAAAGAGAGATAGAACACACATAACAGTGGTACAAAATAATGATATTTAAAGAGGTTAAAAATTAAACACCACATTAAGAAGGTAAAAGGATAAAGTTGGTGGCCATCTAGGAGTTACATCCTCATCGAAAATCCGCATTCTTATACTGGAGAAAGACACCATTTGTTAGTTCATGTTCATAAATTTATTATGTGTGAAGAAAAAAGATTGAAATGATGGATTAGTGAGTTCCTTGTTGAAATAGAGAAGTGAGCACTCCGTCTATTAATGGTAGTGAACAAGGAGAATCAGTGAGACCACTCCAAACTTGTACTATAAGAAGTGATATTTTATTGAATTTAGTGCACAATAAAATTAAAGTGCATGATCCTTGGATGTATACCCATGTGGGTGAACCATGTAAAAAAATTGTGTCCTTTATTGCTTTCATTGCTCTTTGATATAAAGTGGAGATAGACATAAAAGTGTTCCTCAACGTGAGAGAACAAGATCCCAATTAGAGAAATAATCTATTATACCCTGATCTTCCCCTCACAGTGTTATCATCCATAGTATTATACCAAAATTATATAATACCTCATGTGAATCTCTATGTATGAAATAATGTAAAAACTAGTGGAAATAGTCTAAAGAAACATGGTTAGACTATACCCTCATTAATCATAACCACAATTGTTTAGTACAACATAGTCGTAAGACAAATAAATAGAACAATAGAAGAATACATGAAAAAATGATATAATGGATGTCAAGACAATTCATGAAAAAATAAACAAATTACCCTCAATATGGAATGTCAAAACCAAGTATCAAGAAATAGAAAAGTAAATAAATATGGTTGTAATAGTTTGGAGTATGTCCCGACATCATTTACAACTATATGGATCCATCATCTCAGCTTCTTGTCCTAGGTCCCTCACCCTTCAATAGATCCCTAGTCATGAAATTTGTATGTATATTGATATTCACATATAGGATAATAGTATAACCTAGTAGGACACCACCAATGTATCCTTAACATAATTTCACATGTATAAAGTGGTGTATTCTATGATAATAAAGTAAATACACACAAAAGAAAACAATACAATACAAAGCATCCATGAACTAAAAAAACTTCAAGAACCCAAACTTTACCCACTTCAGAGCCATTACAATTGAATATCTAAATAATCCTAGAACTCTAAAAATTTAAGGATTCATCCAAAATGATTCTTGGTAATAGGATGCATCTATAAGGCTATTGAATAGTTGTACATACCATAAGTCTCTAGGTTATTCCACATAATTTCACCATGCCCTATTGTTATCTCCCAGGTAAAATCACATAAGGCCATCATGACCCATTGTCACCTCTCAAGTAATATCACATAAAAAAATAAATCCCTAAGGTAAGGCTACACAGGGACATCATTCTATGTTGTCTAACCCAGACTTGTCATTAGGTTATAAGTAGTGTCTAAAAATACTACACCTTTAGGGAAACTGATCCACGAAAGGTAAACCTATCACTTTTATACCATGAAAAAAATAAAAAATATATAGAATATTCCAAAATTATCACATGGAATTAGTGTTTTCATGTTATTTAAATATATCTAGAGTTATAGAATAAAAAATTAGGTTCTCACGAGACAGACAGGCATATACATGCATACCATATCAAATAATGGTTCTCTATTTCATGTATACGCATGGTCCTACATGTCTTATCACATAAAGAACCTATGGAAATGAATTCAATTATAAAAAAACATGGGAAATTCCAATATCAAGGCCTTATATGGTATGGAATTCCTACCGAAATAGTGTCAACTTAAACATCATGGTTTCCCAAGAGTGTCATCACTTGAACCATATTCATACACCGACTTGGAAAACCCCACACACAATGATATTCCAAGAAACATTTACAACAAGGAAAAACAATTCTAGAATGAGACACAAGAAGGAATAGAGCTAAGGGGGCAGATCCACCTCGACTTACCTAATAAAAACCACTATTATCAATGGTAGATCTAGGTCTGTTCAAAAGGAAAGAAGAAAAAGTCACCATAGAACTAGGAATAGTGAAGAATAGTGAATATTCCATGAGTTTGTCTCAATAAGAATAATAATTAAATCTCCCAAGGTATGATATTCTGGAAGGGTTAGGTAAATCCACTATGAAGATCAAGTTTATCAAAGGTGGTAACCTCTAAATGAGATGGGTTGACCAACCATTCCCTATATTCATTCAAAGTGCATCTGTATTGATGAAATTATCCACAAAATGAGTTTGGATAAATTAATAGAGGGTAGAGTAAAAATAAAAACCTCATTAAAGAACCCTCATTGAATTCTTATGTGTTTTCCTATTGAAATTATTGATATCCATGAAGAACATAATTTTTTTAAGTCGTTTAGTTTTCAACCCAACCACCACCATGGTTGTAGTTTCCATGAACTCAATGACCCTTTTAGTCAAACACAGTCACCCCCTATTGTGTGTTTCTAAGATCATGGATATGTTATCTCACTTTTTCCTCTAACATAGGTTTTATGAGGTTGTAATGGTCATGTTCTATTAAAGGACCCATGGGGCTCTATCCCCATGTCCACACCTTGGCTTCCCCTATTTCCCTTTTTCTATTTTTCATAAGGCTCAATAGGGACCCCCCACAATCATGTTGTAACCTGTTTTAAATATTAAAGTCTCTAAAACACCTAAAATACACTAAACTGATCATAATTAATTACCCAAATATGGAAAAACTCAAATAATCATAAGGAATGGATGGATACAAGGTTTAACATACATAAAAAAGGTTATGTGACATTACAATATACCCCTCTAGGGATTCAAATCCTTGATAATTCTATATAGTAGTCATGTTTAAAAACAATTGGCAACTAAGGCCGAATATGATACCCTCACTCCCATGAATCCACTAGGATCCATCCATATTGTCTTAAGACATGAACAAGTGGAACCATCTTTCCCCATAAAACCTTGTCACTCTAGTCTATAATATGCACCGGTCACTTCAAAAAATAAGCAAATGGTTCCAACTCAATATCCTCACAGTCAATCACATATGTAAGATCATGATTTTACCAATGAAGTAGAGAAACATGAAACACATCATGAATACCTTGATAACATGAATTTAGTTTCAGTTATTAATCCATTACTCTGATACATTAAATAATTTCATAAGGCTTCACCAACCATGGTTTCGGTTTCCCCTACTTCTGCATTCATCAATA
This sequence comes from Viscum album, assembly GCA_963277665.1. Lineage (NCBI taxonomy): Eukaryota > Viridiplantae > Streptophyta > Magnoliopsida > Santalales > Viscaceae > Viscum > Viscum album. The sequence continues at coordinate 1,886,801,606 of OY728165.1, read as the reverse complement.
AAATAGTCAAAGAGTCTCACACAAGAACACTCAGTCACCTAAATCAAACTCCAAGGGTCTCCTCTCCTAGATGACATAGGATCAATGTCTTCTTGGAGTAGTGATTAACAACATATAGGTCAACTTCACTCTCTCAGAGGTCTCTGGTACCATGATTATCCCCATAATTACTACCTCTCCCACTCCATTCCAACACAGTGGTGAGTGTCATAGCCAGCCATAAAGATCCTCATAAGTTTACATTAGAATAGAATATAGGAAACTATTTTTATAAGTGAACTCATACAATTCTAGGCACGCATCTGATCCTCCATAAAAATTTAGGATGCATTCCCAAATAATATCCTTAAGGATTTGATTTTTCTGCCTAATATTTTATTGTTCTTTGGATGATATGTTGTACTTAGTTTCAAATGTGCCCCAAAATCATTATACAATCCTTTGAAAAATAGCAATATAAAACATGAATTCTTCTTTGATATCATAATGGGAGGAACTCCATCTAGTCATACAACCTCCCAGAGATAAATCTATCCTAACTCCTCTATATAGTGAGTCTCTCATATTGGAAATAAATATGCTATGTTCATCAGTATATTAAATATCACTAAAATGTAATCATAACTCCATAGTGTCCTGGGTAACCCTATCATGAATTCTATCATCACACCATCTCGCTTCAATATATGAACCTGAACTAGCTATATAAAACCAATAGGAAAATGATTCTTGATATTTACCCTCTATTAGGTAAGGCATCATGAAACAAAACTAGTGATGTTGATCTTTATACTAGGCCACCAGAACTGACATAATATGTCATGGTACATCTTCATCAACCTTGGAATCACTAACCATTTTGAAGCATGAGATTATATCATTAGCTCCTCCCTCAATGAAGATATCATAACTACCCTTCCTTGTATGTAGATCATTTAATCATTATCTAAGTACCAATGCAGAATAAAACAATACCACTCTAAGAATTCTTGCATCCCTACAAACTCAGGGCCAGAATTTTGACTCGCATTCACATAGTCCACCAATGATGACATGAAAACAAAATTTGCATAGGCCATCATACCATGATCCTCCAATGCATACAATAGCCACTCCTCTTAGTCATCTCAATGTTGAATGTCTATATATAGTCCACTAAACAAATATTCTAAAGATAGAAATCATACTAAGAGAAGATATATGTCAAGATATTGTGGTCTTTATAAATGAAAAACCTCTCACTGAATAGATAAGAATCGACAATTCTTTAGGGTGTATACTACACCTTCCAACACTAAGTCATGCATGAAGTAGTTCCATTATTTGGGTTGTAGCTAACATTACCCATAAGAAAATAAATGGTCCCTTTGTATCAATATAAATTCTAACGCATCACCTAAGGTATTACAATACACTGAATATCCAATCTCAAGATCTAGAATTATCAAAAACATAGTTTTCATCAGTCTCCTCTTCAACTTAAAAAAAATCTTCCTCAATCTGATCTAACCATTGAGAATTTCACCCCCTTCTTATTAAGACTCATAATTGATTTTTTTAATCTAAACATGTCCTGGATAAATAATTGATAGTTTTCCATAAGTCCAAATAAACATCTAATCTGAATCATGTACCTAGTATGTGCCTAAGATATCACAACATATACCTTCCCTAGGCCCACAAAATTTCCCACCTCAAAAATCACAGGCCTAAGAAACTACACCTCTTGAATCCAAAAGACATACTTCAATGTATTGGAATAAAATTGATGGGCTCGAAGTGTACTCAATGCAATCTCAATGTTACTTGAATTAATATCATATTTCTTGGAATGTATCAATATATCAAACACAAATACAATGATGAATGAGTCATGATATGGATGGAAAATATTATTCATGATCCATGAAGATCATTGATGCATTTTTCAAACTGAAAGGTATGACAGGATACTTATACAATCAATATCTACTCTTATACATTTTTTGGGAATATCCTCTTCTCTATTACACATATAATAGTATCTGGAATGAATATGAATAATGTAGAACCACATATCTCCCCGTAACTGATCAATGAGATCATCAATCATTGGTAAAGGACAATTTTTCTTCATTGTTTCCTGATTTAGTTTCCTCTATAGCATACATAGTTTTATATTATCACCTTGAGTTTTGGGAAACAATATTAGATCACCCCATGGATACGATCTTGGTCAGATAAATCCCTTCACCTCTAAATCCTATATGTATACCTTGAGTTCCTTCAACTCACTCGACACCATACATATTGGGGTAATAATATAGGTTGTACCTTGGGTTGAGTTCTATATCAAATATAACCCCTCTATTAGGAGGATATTTGTAAAAGTATATAGGGAATACATATCGATAGAGGTACACAATAGGAGGAAAGGAAGAGGCTACTACCGACTCTATCACAAGTACTATGCGAGCTACCTGCATTGTGATAGCTCGAAACTAGCTCAAATCTGGTCCCACTCTATTAGCTTCTATATCCCACTCATCAGTTAAGACAAACTTATCTCCCTTAGGTGAAATTAAGGATACCCACCTCCTTTAATATATAATTTTATTACAAATGTTATCGGCCACTCCATCACGAATACCACATCAATTCTATCCATCTCAAGGATTATGAAATAAAATAAAAAAAATTAGTTATAAACAACTACTAAAAACATTGGGAACCTCAATAGATGATCAAATTTCTTCCCTAATAGTGTGTCTAGATAGAGTAAATCTAGAGATAACATAATCAGTAAGTAAAAGATAGAAACAACATGAGAATATAAAAAATAATGGGAATAACTAGTACCAAATAGAGTTATATAAGGGGTATATGTGATGAAGATCGTACCTCTAAAGGTCAATGGTATCTATCCATTATCATCTGGAAACTAGTACAATACATATGCCTGACCAGCCTTAGCTCTATGTCCCTATCATTTATATACATTACCCCCTTATTCATCATTTTCTATTGTATTTGTACCTTATTCTAATGAACATATCCAATCCCATAGCTCGATACATGTATATGAATTGAACACTTGTGATACCTCATCCAAGATTATTTCAATAAGAAACACTACATATTCACTATCTTATCATATTAGTGGAGTTTCCTCTAGAGATCTATGAAATAATTGTGGTAATTTATACTCAAACCAATGTTTTAATAGTGGGAAACACCACATCTCCCATAGTTAATTGAAGAAGAACTATTATGCACCATTTTCCTTTCACTATCCTACTGGAGCTTCTCAGCCCTACTTTTCAAACTACCAGAAGAAGTATTCCTAGAATCACTATGTATCCCACCTAATGATCCATTGGGAACTAGAATAATAACTTATATAGAGTCCTACTTTGATACCTTATCAATGGTGGGAGCCTTGTGTAACACTTCAGGGCAATTCTTCATGCTGATGTTCCTAACCTAATGTTTGAGATCTAGGAAAAGCAATATCTCAAACTTTCTCACCTTATATGCTTCATTCCTAGTTAAGAGAGGAGTGAAATGGAGTGTCTCTATGAAATGGTATGAATAGGAAGATACCAACATCATCCCCTAACTAAGACCCATGAAATTCTATGCTTGGCCCAACTTTATTGATTTAGGAAATAACTCCTCATATAATAAATCCTTAAAGTAAATCCATGCAAAAACCTCACAAATTTTTTTGGTTCTAAATACTTCATCATCTCCTAGAGGGTCATCAAAACTTAAAGGCTAAAACTTATCCCACTATTCAATAGTAGTCTTGACCTAGTAAAATATTCCCTCAATGAATTCAGTCTAGTCCTTAGTATCCTAGGGAATTTGTTTCCCTAAAATTCTAGGGGATGCAAGATGTAACACCCTAAGATTTTATAAACCTTTTTTTCAAAGAAATGAAATTTATTTTATTTTTTGTGTTATACACTACACCAAGATAATCTTGAGCTACACGCAAAAACAACTTAGCTTCCTTTACATGCCACACAATATTTCTAAAAAATAGAATTTTATTAGTAGACCTCTTTAACCAAGAAAATTATAGACTACCTATTAGAATAGAATGTGTGAACATGATTAACATAATTATTAAATTATCTTTTTACACATAATTCTTTGACCAATTAATTATAAATGATTGTACAACACTTTTTAAAATAAAATGAAATATTTTTCAGAAAAATTATTGAAATGTTCACAATTTTTTTATAATAATGAATTAATCAATCAATATTTTTTAATTATATTAAATATATATATATATATATATAATTTATTAAATATAATGTTTAACATTCATCTTATTTGTTTTATAAACAAAATATAAGAACAAATCCAATTTACGCATTAATAAAAAGGAATTTTTGGAGCCATTTGATGGAGCACTTATTTTAAATATAGTTTTTGATAATTTTTGAAATTATATTTGAAAAAAAATTCTTATTTTAAATAAGATTATAAAAATTTACTTTGGATTAATTTTTGTTATTTTTTTCTCATAAGATTCATGTTTTGATGAATAATGATAAATATTGAATTTTAATTTAAAACACCTTATACATCAATATAATTTATAATGTTTAATAACATTGTGCACTTTTTTAAGTATAATTCATCAAATTTGTATCATTTAAAAAAATTTAGGTCATTAGAATCAATTATACATTGAATTTAGACATAAAAATATATCAATCTTATGGACATTTTCACTTTAAAGACCAGTTGTTTTGTCTTGTCTGTGTGATTAATTTTTAATTGATTTATAAAAGTTGGGTGGAATTTGGAATAATGGATTCCATATTTGGAATAATAAGATTCAAATTTATTAATTTGGTTCTTTTATTTATGGATAATATGAATAGTAATTTTATTAATATTTATAACCATGGTTAAGGGAAGCTCAGGTAATTAAAGTAAAAATAATAATATTATAAATATTATAAAACTACCCTAACAAAGAAAATAATTTTATTTGATGAATTTAATTTTACTTGTAAAACATAATATTCAAAATTTATTAATTTAATAGACATTATTCCATAAACATTACTTGGATTTTATTAAAATCAAAGATTGTGACAAAATGTCACACTCTTAATTTTAATATGTATAAAATTTTTTATAGGGTTAATTTGAATATATAATAAAATATATGTATTATTATGAAAATAAAATGTTTATCTACATCATATAAATTTATTATTAATTTTTATGAGATAAATAATTATCATAAATAATTACAAAATGATGATGCAGTAATTTTTCAATTAATGAAACAATCAATTAAATGATATTATAAATATTAAAATAAATATATTTTGACTTAATTAAGGTAATAAAATAATTTTAAAGGTGGCTATGACATCTTATTTGTTTATTGAATTATTTTTTTTGAAGTTATATTGTTGTATTTATTTCCTTAAATTCAATGTAATGAATAGTGTCAAAATTGACAGTTATGATATTTTATGAAAATAATATTTTATTAAAATATTTAGAGATCTTAAAAATATTATATAAGGACAAATGGGGCACTATATGGGTTAAAATTTCATAAATGTTCCATTTATGGTAAAATTTAAAATTTATACTTAAAAATTGCATCCCCTAAACATTGAAAAATGTATTACCATAGTTAAAATTAAAATGCCCTAACTAAGGGTTAATCAAAATGATAAGGTTCAAAATAAAATCAAAGTTGTATAAAATATATTATTTATTGATATTACAACCTTCTCATGTCTCATCTTTAAATCAATGGATATTTTGAGGTATTTGGATAGAGATTTAATTTGTTATAAATTAATCGTTTGAGAAATTCCAAAAGTGCCCCTCCCCCTCTATTAAAAAAGGTCACATATTCTTCTCTTTTATTCATAGTTAAGAACCTATTTAGTTCAACCAAACATTATCCAAATATCCTACAAACTTCCCTACCATCCTAGAATAATCCTTAATTTGGCCATAACTCCAACCAAATATGTTTTTTGTAAAAATCAAAAGGAGTTACCCAAAAAAGAGGTAGTGTTCATAAAAGAACATTTTTATTTAATTTCCTCCATAAACCCCTTAAATTATTTTAATTACATTTTTATATAATAAACTCAGTATCTTAAATATACTGATGTGTTTTTATGTTAATAGTTCATCCTACAGTCACACACACTTCCATCAAATGGGATACACCATCATCGTTCGTCTGTACAGAGGACTACCGCCACACGAACCGATGTCACTCGTTCTTCTATTTCCACCATTCAGGGTTGGAAATAATATTATATATATATATATATCATTTAATTTATTTATTTCAATATTAAATGAAATGAATGCACTATTTATGCATACGTATGGCCTACCGTCTCCATGAATCGTGTATTTCATTTTCTAATTCGATCATTTTTAGATAACAATAAACACATATATAATGAATATATATGATATTTATATCATGGTTATAATTATATAGTTAATTAAATTATTTTTGATATATGAGGACCATGAATAACAATTCAGAACATATACAAGAAACAAAGCTGTTATTACCCGAATCATAACCTAATCATGGAATTGTTAATAAGAGGGTAATATAAAGTCACAAGTAAATCATATATAGTATTATAAACGTGGATATTTTTCTATTATAAATATATAATAAACTTATAATTATTATACATGATTTTTTCATGAGTACAATGTGATTTAATATATTAGGTAAGGGAATTTTTTTTTTACTTTTCTTTCCAGGGGACACAAGCCTTATACAGTACTTGTTTCTCATAAGTGGTGTATATACTACCCATGAATATATTTTTTGAGTCTTATCTAGAATATTATGGTATTTTAATATCCATATAATTTTGTTTCTTTCATGGGTAACACAATTCTAATATTTATAAAGTGATGAGTATTTATTTCACAAACTCATAAATATTTGAGATTTTTTTTCATTTTAAGTATCCATTGGGGAATATTAATATTCCTTGTAGGTGTTTTAAAAAATGACTTCCAAAATATTTTTACTATTAAAATATGGATGTTTAAAATCAATTTTACAAATTTTTTACTTTTTACTGCACGGTTTAAAAGGAATCATTTTTTCTTTTTCTAAACAAGGAACTTTGTGACTTTTCCATAAAAAGTATGAAAGGAATTTTTATTTAACTTATACAGAATGAATATAATTGTTCACCATTATGAAACCTTACTTATTTTAATCTTACCTTATAGTCATATAAGTTTATTTTCATATATAGTGTTTTATTTTAAAATTAAACATCATTTTTATAAAATAAAATGTTTTCAAAACAAAAAGGATATTTTCCACAAGAATTATTTCCAGCTGATATCCAAAAATTATTTTCCATCTATGATAGAATTATTAGATATTAATTATTTTTTATTGGGGATATAATTCAATTATACCATTACTATTATTTCTAATAATGGTTTATTTTTATGATGGAATGATATTTATGAAACCAATTCCTTTTCCATGGGTTATGTTATGATTGGATGATAATAATGAAACCCATTTATTTCTATGGGTTCTAATATAATGAATGGTTTTTCTTATTGTAGAAAACATATGTGTGATTTTAATTATGTGATGGGTGGGACCTATATCTACCACAAATTCATTAGTTAAATATTTATATCTCATGATATAATGATGGAAACAAGTCATCTTGATCCACTATGGAAGATGGGGAAACCTGATCTACTATGGAAAGATGGGGAAACTTGATCCCTTATAAGGAAAGAACTATGACTAGGGATGGTGATGCATCCCGCCTACTAGATGTTGTCCCCATGAAGTGTTCTATTCGGTTTTGGAAAATCTCCTTTACTTATAGGTAATAACATTACATGTTTATGTATCGTCTTTAATTTCATGTCTTATTCATGTGTTACGATTTCATAGATTATGTTATTTATTCCATTTTGATCCATATCTTATAAATTTCCAATATTTATTCCATGATTAATGTTTATGATCTTTGACATGAAGGGTACGATCCTCTAATGTTATGATCATGTTCTCATACCCTTATTCCCATGATATTATTATATATATTCAATGTTTACCCTTAATGAGCTTCTAATATCACCCTTTCTTATGTTTCCTTTCCCTAGGTTATAAATAAATGTTTTAAGTAGGATTACTATAGGGTAATATCTTTATGGGAAACATTTAAGGTCTTCCAACAGACTAGAAGTTTGTTTTCTAAGTTTCCAAAGGCACTATTCTATTATGATCCTCGAGTGTGTGTTTGTGAAATGTAATGAATAGTCATATAAAAATATATAATCTTCATATATAAAAATTAGGGGTTGTTATAGTTGGTATTAGAGAAAATTTTTTGTTAACCTTTTTAAACCAGGATGAAAAATCTTTAGTGGGATCCCTAGAGAAATTTCTAGGGACATGTCTAGGGATGTCTCTAAGGATAATTATAAGTATATGTTATAATATTAGAGTTTTCATAATAATTTTGAATATCCTAGTATTAATACTAAGGGGTCATTTATTTAAATATTATAAGTAATATCCCTTGATTAAGTTGTTATACTATTATAATTAGGGTTTCTTGCACTATGTTTTCTAGTTTTAGTCAATTGTTGGAACCCGAAGGAACCATGTTAATGATGAATCTGATCAGAAATTAAATGATTGTAATCTTGAAAAACAAAATGTTATGAAGGAAGTCATGAAACATGTTTTTTCTATAATCACACAAATTTATTAAGATATAAATCTTTCTAGAATTCCAAATAGATAAAGGAGGGAACAACATACTATTGAGTCTTTCATGAGGAAGCTTCAAACTTTTTTCTATGGTTCATCTGATCCACTAGTGGTTAATTAATGGATCAGTACCATTAAAAACATATTTTTAGTTCTCTAATATTTAAAACATGATATGTTCATTTTATCTATCTATCATTTGGATGGGGAGGAAAATAAATAGTGAAATCTTATCAAGAATATGAGTCAATGATATGAAATTGACTTGATGGAATGTTATGAGTTCAAGAACTTATTTTTTAATAAGTATATTCCTTATATTCATCATATGAAAATGGAAAATAATTCCATGAGCTAAATAAAAATAATGATGAATCTGTTGTAACCTTTGAACCAAATTTTACAAGACTTGTGAGGTACACTTTTGGCATTATCATCCAACCTAAAATTAAGGTTGAACAATTTTTCAGTGGCTTAAAACCAATTCTCTGAATGGAATTTTCCATAAGGGACTTCAATGGTTATGAAAAAAAATCATCTAATGTGACATAAAGGTGGAAATAAAGGCTAGAGTCATGTATTAATCTCATGGTTTTGATAATAAAAGGAAAATTGAATTTAAAAAGAAATATGAAAACCATGGATAAAAGAATTTGATTTTTCCTTTATGTTTAAAGTGAGGAAAGAAGCACAATAGATATTGTCTTAAGGGGACTGGTAATTTTTTTAAGTGTGGAAATGTAGGTCATCTAGAAAATGAATGTTGATGTAATGGGAATAATTTATCTGACGATGTGAGTACATAGATGGCTACATAGAATGAACCCACATGCTTTAATTCATTAATTGTAATGAAAATAGGTATTATGATAATCAATGAAAAAATAAAAGGGTTAAAGATGACGATCGACATCAACAACCTCATAAATCCAAATACAAATGGAAATATCATTTGATCAATATTAGAAATGTGGAGTAAGACAACTAAGTGGTGAGATTATTGAGTATTTATGTAATAGAATTCAATAATAATGTTGTAGAAGTAATTTTATGGTATTATATAATAATGAAACATCTATGTGTTGGTCCACTTTAGTTTTCCCATAAGGATTTAAGAACCTATGATGAATTTTTCTAGTCACTATGAAAAATTATTGAGTTGGTAAGGTTATATATTTGTAAAACACGTGATTAAGGTAAGTATAACCCTTAATATGTGAATGATGTTGGGATAATAAAATGAAAATATGTTTGATTGTGATGAAATAAATGGGATAGTATTGATTAACTTGGGGATGATAAGATGACAAGGTAGTTTATGAATCCATGGAATTAATTTATATAATTTTTTGTATATTTTTCATGAGTAAAGAGTTAATTTTTTAAATCATGCACATTTTCACTGTGGCTTTATAGTAATTTGGGTTATTAACATGTTTCAAGGTAAAACATGATAATGGTAATCACATGTTTGGTATGTGACAATTAAGATCTACATTATGTTTTTATGGATAAATGATATATTTAGTGACCTTATTTATAAATTCTTGTATTTTAATCTTTTGTAAGGTTCATAAGGGTACATATTTATGAAATTGTTTACATTGAAATTTGGATGAGGATTTAGAGATTAATGTTTTGACTTATAAATATTGGATAACATGTGCTAAAAATTCTATTGCAGTGATAACTAGAGACATAAAGAATCAATTATCATCTCATTATGGATCTTATGATCCACTAGTTATTTTGTTATTACAATTTCAAACTCATTTCTTTAGAGTAAGATCTGATGCAGAAATTGACCAAGGAACAACTAATGGATTAAGTTATTCTTAAAAAATGGAATGAAATCAAGTAATTATACCTTCTAGGGAAAATTATTCAACTTTAGGAAAATTATATTGAAACAAAAAATTATATCCAAGTACCATCATTTTAAATTAATCAAATTGTCCCTTATATCATCATAGATTTATAATTCTATGATGATTAACATTATAATTACCATGTTTTCTATCATTCTCCATGAGAACTTGATTGTTGTAATTCTATTATATGCCCATGTTTTTTCATTATTCTAATCCTAGTAATGTGGTGATCTTTTTATTTTACTTTCTTCTGCTTAGATGAATTTTTATTGTCCCATTTTATAATGTGGGATTCCCACAAAGAAATTCTCAAACATTCACCTTTTATTTTGAAAGGGAAATTTGACATTTCAAGGATCAGATTTCATTTTTAAATTATTTATCATATTGGAAATGTATCATATCCATTGGAACTTCCACCAAATCTCTCTCATGTTCATGATGTGTTCTATGTATCTCTTCTGAGGTAGTACTTATCATATTATTCACATGTACAAAATTGAAAGGTCGTACAGCTGGAGAAAAATCCTTCTTATGAAGAGAAACTGATACAAATTTAGGATAGAAAAAACAAGACCACTCACCAGGTTATGGTTTTGTGGATATAACCACCAGTTTGAATAATTATTATGGTAACTTGATGATTTGATGAGGTAGAACTATCATCGTTTGTTTTTTTAGAATGATGAATTTTCAGGTTGAAATCTATTTTAAGGGGGTTAGAATGTAACACCCTGAGTTTATAAGAACCTTTTTTTAAAATAAATTAAATTTATTTGATGTTTTTTGTTATATTATACAACAAGTTAAGCATGAACTACATGAAACACCATCTTAGATTTCTTTAAACACAACACTAAGTTTCTAAGAAACATAATTGTATTACTATACTTATATCAATAAAAAATTATAACCTAGAAATTAGAATGGAAGGTATGAACATGATTAACTGAATTATGAAATTATAGTTTACACATAACTCATTGAACAGTTAATTATAAATGAATATAAAATCCTTTTGAAAATAAAAGGGAATGTTTTTATGAAGAATTATTTAAATGTGCACAAGTGTTTTTTATACCAACAAATAAACAAATAAATATTTTTGAATTATATTAATGAAGTAAATATATAATATATTCAATCTAATTCTTAACATTCATCATATGTGTCATCTAGACACTATATAAGAACAAATCTAATATTACATATAAAAGAAGTGTTTTTTTAAAGGAAGTTTTGTCTCCTTTCGATGACACAATTAATTTAAATCTAGTTTTTGATAATTTTATATATTATATTTTAAAAAATATATTTATAATTTTAAATCATAATATCAAAAATTAATTTAGTTAAATTTTTAGTATTTTTTATGATAATTTTCATGTTTTGATGAATATAGAAAAATTATGAATTTTAAATTTAAAAATATTTTTCAAAAAAATAATTTATAATATTTAAATATTTTTTTTGGTTTTAAAGTATAATTAGTTAAATTTTTTATCAATTAATCAAATTTAGGTCATTGTAATCTATTTTCCATTGAATTTGGATTTAAAAACTTATCAATCATTTGAACGCCTTCACTTTAAATATCAGTTGTTTCGTCCCATCTGCGGGATTAATTTATAATTTATTTCTAAATATTATGTTTAATTTAGAAAAATGGAATCCATATTTGGAATCATATGGTTATAATTTAATAATTTTATCTCTTTTGTTTTTGGATGATGTGAATAATAATTTTTGTAATTTTTTCTGCCACAGTTAATGGTAAATCGGGTAATTAAGGGTCAAAATATTATTGTAAATATTATATAAAAACATAATATGGGTCCATATGTTACTTTATAAACTTAATTAAACCCTTGACACGTAATTTTATAAAATTAATAATTTTAATTATACATTTCCATGAAAATGACTAAGGTATTTTTAAAATGAAAGAGGGTGACAAAATGTCACACCCTTACTTTAAATAAGTAAAATATTTTTACCATGGTGTTAAATAGAAGATATTTTAAACTATATGAATTATTATAAATTATGAAATTCTTATCTATATAATTTAATTTTTTTAAAATTCTTAGAGAAGAAATAATTATCATAAATAATTAAAAAATGAGGATGTGGTAATAATTCAATTAATGAAACAATCAATTAAATGATATTATAAATATTAAAAGAATAATAATTTCATCTAATAAAAGTGATTAATAAATTTTTTAGGTGAATTTAAAATTATAGGGGTGTATTAAAATAAAAAAATTTAAGTTATTTTTCTTTATTGATTTTCTTAAAGTCAAAGTTATGAATAGTGTCAGAATTGACACTTATAATATTTTATAAAAAATAATATTTATTAAACTATTTATAAATCATAAAAATATTAAATAAGTAAAAATGGGACAATATATGGTAAAAAAATAATAAATTGGACATTTATTGTCTAATTGACATGTTATAAGTAAAAATCACATCCTCTAAATATTGAAAATATTGTTATCATATTTAAAATTAAAATGGATTAACAAAGGGTTAATAAAAATGATGAGGTTTAAATTTAAACAAAAACTTGTCTAAAATATATTTTTTGATGATATTATAACCTTTTAATATCTTAACATATAATAAATGGAAATTTTGTGGTATTTTTATTGACAATTAATTTACTATAAATTAATCTTGTTAGAAATTCTAAAAGTGTCCCCATCTCTTATAAATGATCACCTCTTATTATATTTTATTCACACTTAAGAACATATTTGATTTGGTCAAAATCTATCCAAATATCCTCCCAAATTACCTATATTCATCTTCGAAGGATTAAATTGGTCATAATTCCAACTAAATAATTCCATTTTTGAAAATCAAAAGGAGGTACCCAAAGAATATGTAATGTTCATCAACAAACGTTTTTGTTTTATTTCTTCCCTAAACCACTTAAATTATTTTTATTTAAATTTAATATCATAGATTCAGTATACTAAATATAATAAGTTTTTTTAAAATTAAGTTTTTAACCTACACTCACTCAACTTCCATCAAATGGGATACAATCATCGTTCGTGTGTATGACAGATTACCACCTCACGAACTGATGGTGATCATTCTAACATTTGCACCTTTTAGGGTTGGAAATAATGATGGAATTTATGTTTTCACATGATATATATGATATATATGATATATTTATGCTTATTTAATTATTATATAACACATAAATTCATAATTTTCTTTTCTTAGAAATATGATAACTTCGTTTGTGGATGTGTGGACTACTGCCTCTTCAAAACAAAGTGATTCATTTACACATTACATAGAATTTATTAAGAATGTTTTTAGGGAAATTATATGAAATATATGAAAAATAATTATAATTTAACAATATTATATATATATATATATATCATTTACATTCTTTCATTCAATACAACATGAAATGGAAGCATTGTTCATTCGTATGTATGACCTACCATCTCCTGGGATGGTCCCTTCTAGTGGATCATGCACATGAAAGCTGTTGGTAGTTGAGTTGGAGGATATTAATCATCGGGGTAAGATGTTCTTAGTGACTCACTTGTGCTAGCTAGCCGTAGGTATTTCCTATGGTGCTTTGTTGTGATATAATTCTTATGTGATGTGGTGTTATCCATCATTGTATGTTAGACCTCATGTACATGTTATTTTCAAAGAAATTTTATTTGATAATTATGTTTCCTTGGATTGTTTTCTTAAAGGTGTTAAGAAAATGTTTATACTTGTTCATTGGATTTTTTTCCATTTTACATTATCTGCATATTAGTAATTGGCCATGTTGGTTTACACAAGATAGTGTTTATTTTATTTATTTTCATCTAGCCCCATTTTATTATTTGGATCAGGTTTTTGGTTGGGCTTTGGTTACTAATTGGTGTGTTTTATAAAGTGAAAATATTTTTTAAAGTTATTCCACATGTATTGATTTAGAAAGGTAACTTATGAAAAACTATGTTTGGTTTATCAAAGTGAATAATAGTATGTTTTTAGAAATTTATTTTGAACTAGTGTTTTTGGATTGTTTTGAGAAAGTATATGTATGGATTCTATCTCTGTTGGTTGCTTAATGAGCTATTTAAGATCATACCCTACTTTTTCCAATCAGCGTCAGTATACCTGATTTGTTTTGTAGGTGCAGGTTTCGGGTTCAATTTCTCACCCTTGGAGCAGTTTGTTCTTGTGGTTGGGGGTGAACAGGAGGTCATGTGGGGATCATGTTAGTGTTTTTTGTCTTAGTTAGTATTCTGTTTCTGTTCTGTTTTTCAGTTTTTGTGTCCATAATCGTGTGTATATGTATTGATATTCAGCTATTATTGGTTATACTATGTATTTTTTTTATTTGATCATAGTTTTCATTAGGATAAATCATTCCCATTAGATGATTTTGATGCCTGACACTAGTTTCCATCCTCTATGGATTAGGAACACCCTTCAGACAATGTCTCATACTAGGTAGGATGTTGGGTTTGATTTCATCCCGGGTTGGTTCATGACAAAATTGTATCATTTAAATCCCTTTTATTTAGGGTATCATGTGCTTTAGAGATTAGGTATACTGGGAATCAAGAGGTAGTTACGGGAAGGATTTCATGAACCCTTTATTATCCTGATCCTTGAGTTTCCAGGGGTATTATGGATTTTGAGTCATTTTCTTTGGATTTTAGATGTGCAGATGAGGAATGACAATGGAGTCAATATGATGGCATGTTGTGATCTTACATGGAGTAGTGACCCTTGTGGAGTCTGATTGCATAGTTTAAGATCCTCTTATTTGTTGTTGCATTCTTGGGGTATGGTCTACTAACCATGTCATTGTGTTATGCATGGAAACTAGTTCCTCCTCATAAGTGTTTATTAATAGTTGTTCATTTGGATTGGTTTTTATTAGTGTGAATGTATTCTAAGGAGGAAAATGGTTTTTAGAAAAGTTTTTTTCTAAAAGGAAAATTATTTTTTTCAAGGTTTTTGCTGTGAAAGAAAAATTTTATGTTTGATTTTAATTGAAGTCTATAAAAGTTCGGATAAGTGTAGCGGAAAACATATACTTAAAATTTAGTAATTTATTTTATTTGATAATTTTATAGAATTTTTGACCCTAGGTACTCTTTATGAACATCCACATATGTGTGGGAGTGTATGTAAAGTGCATGTTTTCACTTCTTTATGGATGATGTAAGCGTAAGTGGATGAACACGTATGTGAGGGTTCATAAGATTCCATGTGTGAGTATTTGTAACCAAAAGTTTGTCATGGTTTTTCAAAAATGGTTTCGAATGGAAAATAATCTTTGAAATTGGTTTCATTATAAAAATTAGTTTTTTCTTTGTGAAAAGTGTCCTTTGGAAAATGGAAAGTGTCCTTAAAAGAAGGCAGTTTTGGAAATTTAAATGAAATGGTGGTTTTTGAAAAGATGGTTTTTTGTATTACATATAGTGTTTGATTTGTGATACCATTGTTTTGGATTGGTTTTCTTGTTTTGGTTATGTTTTTTGTTTCACTACAATATTAATTGTGTGGTCTCTCGTTATTCAGAATATTCCCCCCAAAAAGTTCCCCAAGGTTTCTAATGCTCTTATCCTGTTTCTGGTTCCTCTCATTTACTGACTACTCTTCATGGTGATCAGGGTCCATTAGAGGATATGGAATGAATTGAGGAAGTTTAGAGTGTCTTCATACATTTAGGAATTCCAAAATATGTGATAGTGCATGCTTATTTAAATTAGTTTGAGGGTCCAAATTTAGATTATGGGAATCTGATTCTCCCATAATTGTTGCAAGTTTCAATGACATGGGAAATAATTAATACCACCTTTATCTGATGGTTTATACCTAGGAAGGATATGATGAGTAAATTGGAAGATATATTCAGTATTAAATAAGTCCAGTGGACAATGAAGGCCAATTTTGAGCATTTCAAGGATGGATTTTTTTCCCCTAGTGAATTTCAGTTTGGAATGTTGGTGGATAAGGCATTCTTAGATAAATTGGTTCTCGAAGTGCAGTATGTGGAAACTAATGAACTAGTTTTTCTTATGTATCATAAAGGTTCCCCATATGGTGAGAAGGGTGTACTAGAGGAACCTTCTTCTAATGATTATCTTTCATTTGTCTCAGTTATTTGTTCATCAGACCATTCATTTGTGTGCTTCCAATGTGGTCGGTTTGGGCATTCAAAGTCGTCATGCCATAATCCTCCAAATACTTTTTGTTGTTGTGGCCACTTGGGCCATCTAGAGAAGTTGTGTGAGAAGTTTTGTTTGAAGAAGAATTCATAATCATAGGATTTAAACTCTAGTATATGGGGTATTAGATGCTTCATCCATCAGGGCTCCAGTCATAGGCCTTAGAGTGAAGCTTCTCATGCAGTTATGAATAACTGGGGGTGTGGGAGAAACCTTGTCCATGTGTTTGTCTCCATTATTGGGGTGGAGTCTGTTTAAGTTCCCTAATGAAATTATTTTTTCTCTTGTGAGATCCCAGTTGTTGTAATATGTTAGATAAAATGGTCCTTTTGAATTCAAGTGGTTATGTTTATCCAAAAGTGGATCTTGAATCATTTTTTCTTCCTTGAGTATTTGTGTCCCTTACATGGGATGGTCTTGGTTTTAGTTGTGATTTCTTGGAGATTATTGAGTTTTTTTGAATTGATGGATTTTTTTATTTGATGCTTTGACTGAGTCCTTCTTGTGAGTTTTTCCCTATAATGGTGGTTTTTGTTTTGGGTTGGGAGTTCTCGGTTCAGGTGGCAGTGTTGTTAAGATTTTGTGGAGAAGGTCATATTAGATTAGTTCTTGTAGTGGAGAGAACCCTCACATGTTCTTCCATGGTTTATCATATTTTAGCTTCATCTTGAATTGTTAGTGTGTTATTTGTGGTGTGAAAGTTCACCCTGAGGTTAGAAATTTTTTTTGGCTTATTTCAGATTTGGGAATGGGTCTTGTTTATCATTCAGCTGGGTGAATCTATAGGTGTAGAAAGTGTTTTTGATTGGGAGAATTATCACACCATGACCTTTTTAATTCTTTTATTTTAATTCTTTCCTTGTATTTGGATATTCTAGTAGAGTTTCGAGTCAAGTCCTAGTTTAAATTCTTGAGTTTTGTTTAAAAGTGGAGTATTAGGGCTTATCAGTAGGTGGCACATAGTTGGTGCATGGTTAAAAGAAACCATAATCCCTCATCCAGGTAACTGCATAGATTTTTATGGGTACAGGGTTAAGGCACATTGTTTGAGCATGGTTTAGGAAACCATATAGCAAACATACTATTTGGTTATAGAATTGGGTAGTGGCATTTGGCACAATTGGTGCACAGTTTGGAAACTATGTGGCCAAACCGTGTAGGTTTCCTCTCTTCTCCAGAAGGGTGCACATGGTTGGTGCAGGGTTTGGTAAACCATGATTCCAAACTATGTGGGTTTTCCATATCCTTAAAAATATGAAATTCTATGTTTTACTCTCGGATATTTTAACCCTATTTCAGGATTTCCTACCCTCCTCTAACCTAGGAGCAATATGGGGTCCTCTAAGATCCTCCTCCTTTGATCCTCTTCCATTTTTGATGCCCCTTGATTGTTTATAGGTATGTTTCTTTGGATTTTTGGTCGATTTACTCTTGTCCTCTCTCTTCTCACTCAAGTTAATTGTTTTTCTTGGTGCGGTTTCTCTTTTGGTTAAACCCTAAGAGTTAGGGAAGATTTGTGGCTATATTTCTTGGATGTTAGGGTGTGTGGATTGTGTCTTAGGATTGGATCTTCCTTCTCCCAAATTTTGGTTTAATTCTCACATCATTGAGGTAGGTGATTCAGTCTATTTCCATTCCGCCACATTCTATTTGATGATTGAGTTTTCTTAAATGGTTTATAAATGTGTTTCCCATTCTTAAAATGGGTTAGAATAAATTGGTTTGGTATTTTCATGATGAAAATCAGCTGAGAATTGGTTTTCAAGTGAATTATTTTACTATGTTTTTGTTTATATACATGCAAGGCACTTGATAAAATTCCAATTGAGTTTTTATGTTCAAATGGGGTGAATTGGGTAGTGTTTTATTTTTTTTATATTTTAATAATGTTTTGGGATTTTGATTTGGGTGTTGTATTAGGGAATTAGTGATTTTTATATCATGAACTTTTTGTGTGACTTTTTGTTTTGACATAAAAGTAAGTGATGTTTAATTAAAATGGTATTTTCAAAAGTGGTTTGAAAATGTGTATGTGTTGGAATTTTTTTTCTAAAATATATTGATTTAAATTAATGTGTTCCCCATTTTTGTGTTGTAAATGAGTCCAAGAAATTTGAAAGTTTTGGGAAATATTTTTTAAATTGGGTTTTAAAGTGAACGTGAATTTAAAAAGTAATATGCACTTAGAAGTGTTTGGTTTAAAATTGTGTTCTTGTTGTGGTGTTTTCAAATGGATTTCATAAATTTTGAAAGTTGTGTGAAATGTATTTCTTAGTGGATTTATTGTGTGTGTGAAATTGTGAATTGTGCCTTTCCCATGGGAATGGTTGGACCTCTTATGTGTTCCTTTTGTTGTGTTTCCAAATGGGTTTCCTGAGTTTTGTAAGCTGTGTAAAGGCCTGTTTGGAACATTCTATGTTGTTCCATGTTATCCATTTAGCTTGGGAATGATTTTTTTCTGAGTTATAAAGGCATTTTTTCCATTATACATGTGAAATTGTTTTTTATATTTATTTTTGAAAAGATTTGGAAATAGGATTTCTAAATGTATTTGGATTTGATAGGATTAAGTCTCAGTTGGAATCTGTGCTTCCTTTGAAAAATTTATTTTTATGAAAGTGATGTGAATGGCCAATTGGAAATTTTTATTGTTTTATAAAATGGTTTTTTTATAGAAATTGTGGTTTGCATGTGAGCCTTAATTATTGAATTGATTTGAATTTTGAAATTGGTGATTTCCACATGTTCTTGTTATGTTTGGAATGAGTGTGTGAAAGTGGTTAGTGAGATATATATGAAATGGAGATTTTATCACAAAGGGAATATCAGGTATATAGGTGGGAAAACTAGAACTAGTATTCTAGTGATTCTGAATTATAAATCCAAGATTCTTATAGTGTACTGAGAGTAGTTGACTCGGAGGTGGAAAATCCCAGATTCACATAACATGATTTATGCTTACAACACTGACTAAACATGTGATATCAATTGAGAACACTATGCCCTTGGGATGGTCCCTCATAGTGGCTCATTAATGGTAACATTGTTGGATTTGGGTTACTATCTAGAGACCAATCGACCAGTGGGATGGTCCCTTCTAGTTCTTCGTTCATGGTAATGTTATTGGTAATTGAGTTGGAGGATATTGATCACCAAGGTATGAGGTTCTTAGTGAATCACTTGTACTAGCTACCATTAGAGATTTCCCATGGTGATTTACTATGATATAATGCTTATGTGATGTGAGGATATCAATTGGTATATGGTTTCCCTTGTAAACATGTTGTTTTAATATAATTTTTATTTGATAATTGTGTTTCCATTGTCTGTTTTATAAAATATTTTTAGAAATGTTTATATTTGGACATTGGGTTGTTCTTTTTTACATCAGATGCATATTAGTTATTATCCCTGTTGGTTTACACTTTCTTGAACTTCTTTTATTTATTTTCAGAAAGACTTATTTCATTACATGGAATGATTTTTTGGTTGGGATTTGGTTAGGAGTTGGCATTTTTTTAGAAAGTGAAACTATTTTTTAAAGAAACTCTATGTGTATTGTTTTAAAACTAGAACTTCTAGAAAAATGGGAATGGTTTTCTAATGTAACTAATATTCTGTTTTTCTAAATGTGTTATTAAATACTGTTTTTTGACCATTTTAGGAAAGAAGATGTATTGATTCTCTCTTAGGTGGTTGCCTACAGATCTATTTAATCTCACACCCGACTTGTGTCACATAGTGTCTGTAGATTCGAGCAGTTTTTTGGTGAAAATTTCCAGTTTGGTTCTTCTCCCTTGGATCAGATTGGTCTTGTCTTTTGCGGTGACCAAGAGGTCATGTGGAGATCTTGCTGTAAAGTTCATTCTCATTTTTTATTCAGTTTCTATTTTTTTTAGTTATTGTATCTATATTAGTGTGAATATGTATGGATATTTAATTATTTTTTGCTATTAATTTTGTTTTTATATTTATTTGATCTTATTTTTCCTTATGTTAAATCATTCTAATTGGTTTATTTTTATTATTGGAACTAGTTATTTTCCCATGGGGATAGGGAACACCCTTAGGGCCATGTCTCATACTGAGTTAGATGTTAGTTTGGATATCATCCTCGCTTGGTTCATGACAAAAATACTCTTCCCTAGGATGATCATCTCATTCCAAGAAAGAATCTTTCTTTTGGTATAAATCTACTTGAGTAATTTATTATATTTGGGAATTTTTCAAATGGATTCCAAGAGAGGTTTGTTAATTTCAACATTTTAAAATATCTCTTGGATCTCCTTTATAGTTTCACTTACTCAATCTTATTTGATGTTGTAAACAATGAATGGATTGGAAGGAGAGTGTATAAATCCTCCTTTTTCACCTTTTCATTGTATTTTCAGGTATTTCTTTTCTAAATCTTATCCTAGGTTCTTCTTACTATTATTTTTATTTTTATCATAGTTGATTGGGTTGTTCTTCCAGAATCTTCCATGAATTTTCCTAGTCACCTTATTCTGGTCTAGCATAAACTTCATTGGGCTATGGTGGTTGTATATCCTTTACACAGCTAGTGATGATCATACTTATACTATCCTTTGGGTTTGGGATTTTCTATATTGGAATTTTCCATGTGTTTTTTGATATCATGTCTATGAGATTCTCAAATTTATTTGAAAAAACCTTCACTATGTTTTTCAGCTCCTCAATTTATGTTCTTTATTATCCTTTAAATGGTGGTTCACCATATGAGGGTTTTCCATATGATTTTTTTTTAAAGTTAGTTGATTGATAAGATTTTTGTTGGTATTGTTTCTTATATGGTCATTATAAAGGGGGTGCATTATAGAATTGTAGCTGAAAATGGGATAAAAGGGAGGCCTAGCTTGGTTTTTTTAACCTAAAAATACCTATTGATATTTCCCTTCTCTCCATGGTTTACTTTTTTGAAATTTTTTTGGTTTTAATGTATATTCATATCTCTCTATACCATGTATCTCATCACATTTATCATTGGATTGATGGGGTGATGAACAGAGACCACATACCTATGGTAGGGTAGGTTGTTCATTCACGAATTTCATAGTCATATATCTTACTAGGATTGTTAATTATCTATGTTTTGTTTCAATTAAATGTTATTAGTGAGAATATATTACCTCATGAATACCTCTTGTATTTTCACCTCTTGTTATAAACTGCTGATAATTTTATGTTATCATCTCGATTAGGCTTCTAGTTTACATGGGTGATTTTCCATAAAATATCCCTTACATGATGCATCCAAGAGGTTTTTACCATTTTCAAGTAATCCATGGTAAATGAATACTAGTAAGTGTCCTCTTGCACCACATGATGAGAAATTTTAGAAAAAGACATCTTGAATCATTCCCAGTACTCAATAATGGTATCACCAATAGATTTTTGGTTGGAGTACTTCTATTTTCTTATTATTGTGATATGGGAGGGTGGGAAGAATATTGGCATGAAATTTTTTTTGGAGGTCATCATGTTCAAGTATATCTCTAGGTTGTAGGTTTTGAAACCACTCCTTGGCAGATCCCTCAAGTGATTAGGTGAATTCCCTCCACTTGAAATGCTCCTCAGCTAATCCTCTAAGCTTGAAACTTGATCATATAAATCTAAACTCTTGAATGTTCTTATTGGTATCTTTTCCCATAATTCCATAAAATTTAGGTAGCATAGGAATCATGTAAACATTTAATTAAATTTTTTTTATGGATTAAGGTTAGTTAATTTATTTTTTCTGTGGAAATTTGTCGGGTAGAAAATCCCCTTATAGTTTTTTGTGGGTTAATATCTATTATGGTGGGCTCATAGTGATCACTAGAGGTTTTAATTGAGTCATTGAATATAATTTCTTCCAAATTATTATCCAGATTATGATTTATAATCCTCATAAGCAAGGTCGTTTTTATCTTATGATAAAAATGGAATAGTTTTTCATTAGAGGTCCTAGTCATGAAATTGTTATGTTAGATTATCACCTAGCTCCCCGGTAGTAGTGATAAATTTTGAAACATTCCTATCATTGGGGTTGGAAAATTCTATTTTATTTTTTATTTAGAATGTAGTATTAGTATTAAACCAAATTTTTCCCTAAGTGGCACTTCTTTAATACTATTTTCACTATGAAAAAGTAAAACGTAAAATCACTGGGAATAACTAACAAATAACAAGGATTTTTAAAAATTAGAGGATAGATAAGTGATTGGGTTTAGCTTTAGCTTCCACCCTTTTAATTCTATCATGGTCATTTTAAAATATATTCTCCAATATTTTTTATTCAATTAAATGATTGATTCCAAAATCACTTCCTCATTCACGCCCTTGATTAAATTTTGTGAAGATTGAAAATAATCCCCACAATTTATTTGTTTGTACAATCCTCCATCCAATGTGTGAAATCTATAATGATTCATTTTTGAACTACCTAGAAAATACCTAATTAGGTATTGAGATCCCCAGGTATCCAAATTAGATCAATATTTATTCCTCATATGTATATTAATCACTAAACACTCTCCACTTAAATATAAACCAATCAATCAATATGATTTAGAATCAAACATTGGGAGAAAATATTTTTTAACCAAGGAAATAATTAAAATTATAATTAATCACAATCTAATTCAAATTAATTTCTGAAATTATATTATGGAAAAAAATTAATAGAGAAATGAAATTCATAATTTCAATTAAAGTTCCTAGACTCATGCATTACAATTTGTTTACCCTTTCCTTCACCCAACTACTCAAGTATTATTCCCATCCATCAGAGACGAATTAATGGGAGTGATATGGGGAGACAACATGGTAAAAATATAATAAATAAATTATAAAAATATAGAAATAATTAGCATTATTTGTTCTCTCAAACATTGATTCATCTATTCTTTGATTTTTTTATTCTTTGATTTTTTTCATATCTTTTGTGTGGATGAAAACATGTTATTTATAGAGGGAGGAGTCAATTCTATAACTCTCATTCATATCTCTTCATATCTAACTTTATCTTGGTACGCTTTAAATGTATCCTTTTAAAGATTCATTGCATTAAATATATAGATATATCTGGTGTTTCTTATTTTTAGCATAGAAAAATTTTCCACGATGATGGTATCATCAATTGACATTGGGTATCTACCATTGAACATCTATACTATGATAGCACTTCTTGTTCTAACATTCAATATCTATTTCATTTCTCATGGTAGTAGCATTTATCATCACCTTTGATCTACCATTCCATAATGGTAGAACACAACATCATTTACCTGTGTATATCCATATTACTATCATATCTCCATAAATCATTGCATGAAATCTACCAAGGTGCTTCGTCTATAATTGTTGTTTCACCTACCATGTCCTTCTTTGCGATTCTTATGTGACTTCTCCATCATAAAGGAACATCTATCATTGCCACAATAGTAAAAACATTTATCATTCCTCAACGGTACTATAAAAAATTCTCAACGATAGATCATTTATTACTATTACCTCAACAGTAGCACAACATGTGATATCATTCCATCCTCTTTCTAGGATATCATTCATTGTTGTGGTATATCACACATGGTAACAGTTATTAACTAACCATTGGAGCCCAATGAATTTTATGCTCCTCATCCACTATTATTTCTCAATGATACTACTGTTGATGCTTCCTCTATGATATTAGCTTCAGATCTCGATTCATCACTTCATTAGAAGGAGCCTTCAGTGTGTTGTAACTCTCGTGATGTATCCATAGAACAACCCTAGTGATAATGAGGTAGTGTTTTCTTCATTAATCTATCTATACTTCATTGTAGCTGAATAGATCCTCTCTCTATCATGTAGGGATCTTCTTTCTTCAAATGATCATTATGATGGTCACACCAGATTTTAGATACAAAATATGGTGTTTTCAATCTTTTTTTTTGATGATTTGTATATTTAGTTTGATCATTCTAGTGGTGGAGATATAGGATCTATTGTATTTGTAAATGGTGTAAATTGGTTTCTAGTATCGTCAGCGACAAAGGGTGGTTTTAAGGTGTTTTTAAGGGCAGGGGTCATGCGGCCAAACCAAAATGGATTTTTTTGAAAGTATGAATTGTACCACATAAAACACCATCCCATATCCAAAATTATAGTGGTTGCGCATTAGATTTATAACAAGTCTTGGAACTAAGGATATGATGACCTACTTTAGGGATGGGATACTTTTAGACCTTCACACATATAGATGGGTTATACCAACATGCATGGCCCAAGAAGTCCTTGGCCCACCTATGCTCCATGGGATCCTACCCACTGTACTGGTCCTTCTCTATAGCCCATGTGGTCCCTCTTGATGGCCTTCTAGGCTGATCATCCCCTTAATGGGATTGGCTATATATTTTGTTGCCATTTTTTAGGAATATCTCATATTTGACCATTTATTTAATCTTCAAAAAAAATATTAAACAATTAAAAATATTTCAAACAATAATTTCTCAATTAAATTAAAAACATCATCATTTCTTATCCATTTTAATCTACTTTAATTTATTAGTTAAAAATTCCATTATTTTAAATAATCAATTAATTTCATAATAATATTCATTAAAATCCATCTAAAATCATTATTATTTGTTAAATTGTTTCATGAAAATACAAGTGAATTAGTGCTCTTGTTGACAAAACTGTTACATATTCATGATATCTCAAAATAAACATGGTTAAAAACATGTATTAATTCTATACTCAATCATATATTCAATTCAAAAAAATACAAAAGACCAAATCCATAGTTCTAAACAAGATGACTATGTAGATGAGAAAACTTAATGGTCTTGTGCCTCAACTAGCTATAGTTTCTAATTCCCTAACCATATATTCTCAACAATATAAATTCTCAGGGAATGTCAAAGTATTTGTAATTAACATCTCTCCATTTCATCCAAATTACACATATCCACAATTATAAGATGATCTGTCAGATTATTATAGTCTAATGGTTCCCAATGTGACATTTTCACAGAGGAATAATAAGCCTCAACAACAAGGTCAGTTCATTAGAAATTCCAACCAAACCTAATATGATAACCTATCTTCTATCTACAACTATGGCTAGAAATACTATCCAGGCTTGAGGTATAGTAATCTTGTCTCTCATCCCCTTTAATTCCCTCCTTAAAATCCAAACAAATTATAATATTGTCAAGGTGGGAGTAACATCCATCAACCTTATCCTTCTATTCCCCAACATCAATGGATCAATACTCCTCATGGATTATAATACCCTAGTGATCCCTCCCAATTCCCAACACAATACAACAAATTTCCCAAGAATCCAAATCAAGCCAATCCTAATGCGGTAAATTCCTCTTCTTCTAGGAAACCACAAGAAAGTGTTGTGTATAATCATAACTCCTTCACCCATTTAAGACTAAAAATATTAAAAATATAATTTCAAAATTTTAATCACATCTAAGTCTACATGAACAATCCAATTATCCACAACTCCTAGGTCAATAATTTCCCAACCCAAAGTGAAATTTATATTCAATTGCAATTTGATAGGGAAAAAAATTTCATTCCTCATGATGAATACCATAAAAACTGTGAGCATTTGTCTATAAAAAAGAAGAAAAATATCAAAAAATAACTAAATCCACTCCCTCACCTCCTTCCACCCCACTAAGAAACCCAATTCATTTTCCTTAAGTATTCTCTTAAATTAATAATCCCTTTGAAAAGGATTCAGAAATATTGGACCTGTTTAGATGTGTCGAAGTCATAATTCCTATATTGGATACCATCAAAAAATACCAAAGTATGACAATTTTATTAAGGAATTGTGCAACCATAAGATATTTTTTTAGTGCCACTAATTTTTTTTAATGCAATAGTCTATTCCCATAAAGGGAAAATATCTAGATAACTCAATGATTCCATGCAAAATATGAAATTCCAACTTATGATGCACTCATAGACCTTCTATCCTTGATTAATGTCATTCCCAAATACATCTTATCTATCCTTGATCTAGGTAACTTGAACCCAACAACTAATGTCATACAGTTAGTAAATCAATTCATTTCCAGTATTGATGTAATAATCAAGGATACCCTTGTTTGGGTTAGTGATCATATCTTCCCATATAATTTTTATATTTTTTACATAGAAGTTGAGATGTATTATTCAATATCTCCCTTTATTCTAGGAATACTATTCTTAATGATCTCTAGATCTAAAGTTTATTCCCATGTGGGCATCTTATCTCAGTAATTCGGTAACCAAATGTTCATGTTCAATATTTTTCAAGCCATGTGATGCACATCCAATGATCTCTCTACATTTTTTATCCATGCTTCGGATGAAACTTTTGTGAGTGGATTTGATAATTTTCTATAATGTTCTTAGTGTTTTAATGAGAGGGGAGTTTTTGAAATTTCCACCATGATTAACTAGGTCATAAATGGAGAGGTTTCTGTTCACCAATCATTTATAAACACCATTTACCTATAGGATCTTGATCACTCTCTAGAATCCCATCTCACAAATGATCTATACTACTCCACCTTATATAAAACTAATGAAAATGAATAAAAACCAACTGAAAGCCTTTACCCTATTCCAAAGTTTTTTGTACCATAATTGAAGGGTGAAACTGATTTGAAACCTCTTCCTTCACCCCTAAATTATGAATTCATTTTCTATAATCACTCTTACCCATTCATTATCACTACTGCACTAACTGGAAATAAGGAGAATGAACTTTTACAAGTGTTATAGAAAATTAAAATGGCCTTAGGTTAGACCATATATGATATACTAGGAATCAAACATGCCCTTTGAATGCATCACATCCACCGAGAAGAATCATCCCAACCAATAAGGAAACCTTAAAGAAGACTCAATCCACTCATATGTGAGGTAGTCCGGGAAGATATTACCAAGATTCTTCAAGATAGTAGTATATACTCTATTTCTAATAGTGAATGGGTTATTCGAATTCATATTTGTTTTAATAAAGGTGGGATAATTTTTTTCATCGATAAACATGGAGAAGTGGTCACAACTAGAGAGAAAAACAAATGGTGTGTGTCCATCTATTGTCAAAAATTAAGTACAAAAACATGAAAATATCAATACACACCTTCATTCCTTGATCAAAAGCTTGAAATATTAGCAATAAAGTAACATTATTTCCTTGTTTATGGGCATACCAGCTACTTTCACATTACAATCGCACCTCATGACCATGAAAATAATATATTCACTTGATCCTTTAGAAGATATATATTTATATATGGGAATACCTTTTGGCCTTTTAAATTATCCTAAAACATTGTAGAGGTGTGTGATGTGTATCTTTTTTAAATTCAGTAAGCATTTCATAGCAGTCATAATGGTTGAATTTACTATTTATGGTGAGTTATTTTAATCCTACTTTCATTTACACTCTTTGGTCCTAAAAAAGTGTGTCAAATGTGACCTTATGTTGAATTTTGAAAATTTTCACTTCATGGTAACTAAGAGGGTTTTTAAAGGACACATAATTTTTCAAGAGGGTATTCCAGTTTATCCAGCTAAGATAGAGATGATCTTATCACTTCTTGAACCTATATCAGTTTGAGACATTGGATAATTCCATAGCCATGGAAATTTATAAGGGAAATTCATATATAACTTTAGTAACATTGACCTACCACTCACAAAAATATTACAAAAAGATGTTACATTCCATTTTTATGAGACTTCCAAGAGGTCCTTCATTAAAAATTTATTCTTACATTTAACTCAATAATCCAACCCCATAATTGGTCCTTACCATTCAAATTGATTTTTTATGCTTATGATAGGTCTTTTGGGGTAGTATGTGACCAAAAAAGAGAAAAAATTACCCATGTAATCTATTATTTCTCAAAAACATTGGATTAAACTCATTGGAATTATAATATCATCAAAAGTGAATTTTTAACTGTGATTTTTTTCTTGGATAAATTCTAGCCCGATATCTTAGGTTCCAAATTCATTATCTTTTTAGACAGTTCATCTTTACTATTCTTACTCAAGAAAAATGATTCCAAACTAATCCTAATAAGATGGATCCTAATTATTCAAGAGTTTTACCTTGAGATGAAAGATAGATCCAGAAAAGTAAAGCTGGTTACTAATCACCTGAGTAGAATTTCTAAATCTTAACATTTTGAAATCATAGATCCTAAATTTATCATTAAATACCTCTCATCCCCCACTCCAAATTTTCCATGGTATGCCCCAATTATAAATTAATTTTTTATTGGTGTTTTTCCTAATAATGTTTTAGAAAAAATTAAGCTAAAAATTGATTCAAAACACTATATTTGGGATGTTAATAAACTTTGGAAAAATAGGGATGACATGGTGAATAAGAGATGTGTTTATGAAGATGAAAATTACTCCATTTTGGAATTATGACTCTCAATGCTCATATGTGGCCACTTTATACCATAAAGGGCCTCGTGAAAGGTCTTAGAATCAAAATTCTTCAGGACTACACTCTTCAAGGAATCACATTACTACTATCAACTCGCATACCAAAAGATTGGCACAATTTATAAAATAAATAAAATTCCCCAAAATTCCTTAATATTATATTAGAGATTTTATTTTTGGGGCATTGATTTCATGGGACTCTTATCCCCTATAATGGATCCTCATACATTATTCTTATGGTCAACAATGTTTCTAGGTGGTTTTAGGATAAACACATTTTAAAGGATGATGCACATACTATTATTGAGTTAATCAAAACCCACATATTTAAACAATTTGTAACTCCAAATTATTTGGTAAGTGTATTTGGAACACATTTTTTTAAATTGAAACATGGAATCCATTTTTAAAAAAAATGGGGTTGTATATAAAACATCAACTGCATATCTCCCCCAAACAAATAGAGTGGTTGAACTTTATAATAGAGAAGTGAAAACGTGCTTGAGATAATTTTTAATCCCAAATAAAAAACTGGTAAGAAATTCTTATTTAAGTGATTTGGGGTTATAAATTTGTTTATTAATTACCCATTGGGATGTATCATTTTATGCTTGTTTTTGGAAAGGCATTCCATTTAATAGTTGAAATAAAACATAAGACTTTTTGGGTTGTGAAAAATTGTAATTTTGATTACGTAAAATCTGTTGAAGAGAGATTGTTGAAGTTAAATGAACTATTGGAGCTTCACCTTGATTCCTATGAGAAAAGAAATGTCTAAAAAGAAAAGTCCAAGGCACCACATGATAAACACATTCTGTGAGAGTTATTTCTTGAAGGTGAAAAGTTAATTATCTACAATTATCAATTTTTGATATCGCTTTATAAGATTAATTATTGTTCGGATGATCCTTTTATTATTATTAATGTTTACCAATTTGGTAAAATTCAATTCCAAGACCACTCTTTCAAATGGACATTCATGGTTAATGGATATCAGTTAAAGCATCCCCATGATAGGACACACATCCCAAGAACCATATTAACTTCCATTACATCCCTAACTAATCGAGTATACCCACCATTGGATGGGTATGGTGACCCAGCAAAACCAAACTAGGGTCACCACTTTCCCTTTAACTCCATATCTTGCTCATACTCCTCCCCCTCTCTCTCTATGATTCTCTCTCTATTTTACTCTATCTCTTTCTATCTAGTTCTTATTCTTCCTCTAATTCTCACATTATCTTTAATTTTTTACCACTTTCTTCATCAACCATTTTTTCCTCTTTCTCTTTGGTGTGGGAGTGTATTAAAAAAAGATTCAGAATTAGACATTATTAAATTTTGAAATTTTTTCCAACCATTTTATGGGGTCAAAATAATTTTTTTCATCATAAATATTTTTTATTTTCATCATAAAATTAGATTAATTTTTTTATTAAGACCAATAATTTTTTAATTCCCAATTTCTAATTTGGAATATGATTCTTCCCGTACCATGATGAATAATGTCAACATTTATACCAAGGTCACCTACAACCATATATTCATATTGTTTTTATTTCACCCTAGATTATGAGTCTTGAGTTTGAGCACCTTAGATATTAATTTCATACTTTGGTGTGAATTAATATGATAGAGGCACCATCTGAACCACAAGAGAATAAAAATATCTAAATAACCTCCTATTACCCTTACATTGATCATTTTTTGAAATCCCCTTTGTTCTAATGAAAACCTTTTTTATGATATCCACATTAAAATATAAAAACATCCTAACCCCCACCCCCAACATCCACATAGATTTTCATTACATGAATTATTGAAATTTATATTTGGGGAAATGAATTCCATTTCAGGTGAACTTTCTTGATTTCTAAGGAATCATAATATTCTTGAGGGAAAGCATACATTTAAGTTTGCAGGTTAATTTTGTGAGTTTTGGGAATGGATTTATTTTTATTTAATTTTTTTCAAATTTTATTGAAATGTATTGAAAAAATAAAAAAGTGGAAAAAAACAGAAAAACAAAATGAAAAAAATTGGGTTGTGTCTTGGGAAGGTCAAAACGCATTATTCCTAAAACTTTGATCATGTTATAATTACTATAATTATGTCATGAGGAGATCAAAAAAGGTTTGGGATATGATTGTGATATTTCATTGAAGTTCATCTTCTAAAAAGAGGAAATAAAAGGAAAAATTAGAAGAAGAAAAAAAGAACATTGGCTTACTATTTTCCAGAGTCATTGAGAGAAGTTTTATATTTTGTATATATTATATCTTTTAATCATATTCCAAATTTATATCACTATTTTATTAATTGACACATTCTTACCCTTGTAAATATGTTTTTCATTTTCTTCTAGGTTTCTTTTCAAAAATTGTGCATTCCTTTTTCCATATTGGTGTTTTCCCCCATTTTCCAATATTTTGGACATTATTTTATGATCTTCCCATAGCCACTAAAAACTCAAAAAAGTTACGTATTGACTATTTTTCACTTTAGAATATGGAATTAAATCTCCAAGATCTTAAAAACTCTAATATTTTCCCTTTTTTGGGTGAATGAGTGAAACTCTATGAATAAAATTAACATCATTACGAGATGTGTGAGATTTAAGTGACCGCATTTTCCAATTCAAATTTTGAAAATGAAAAATTAATTTTTTTTAACACATGATTACCTTAATATTTGGTGGTTGAATTCACAATCTATGATTGAACTAGTCAAGACCCCCTTTCTGACTGGTGAAAAATAATTAATAATTATTTGTAAGTGAAAATGTTTGTTTTATGATTTCATTTGTTTGGTACATGAGGGCATGAACAAGACTATGTTTGGGGGAGTTGATGTTATTAATTTTTTTATAATTTTTTATTTACTACCATTACTAATTTTCAATTAAAAGGTTGTAATTCATGTGAAATGCCTAGGTTTCAATATTAAATATAAATTTTCAGCATTTTTTGAATTAATCTAGATTATAATAAGATTATTATTTTAATCATAACTCACACAATACATAAACAAATTGTGTGATTTTTTTAGGTTTCCTTATTAAAATTACTAAAAATAATTAAATTGGATCATTGGAAAAATAAGTCATTTTAAGTTCAATAAAGACTATAAAAGAAGACCCACTGAATCTATGATGAAATTTGGACCAGCTATGATGATTAAATTTTTTTGGATCAATACAAAAACCCAAATTTTATTAAATTCGGTGATATGATATAGGATATAAAAAAATCATGGATAAAATTTTTAAGGCCCAAATCAACCAATTAGTGGTCTGATTTATGTATGTTATTCCAGGACATAATTCTTTTCAAGATTTGAAAACATAATATAACTATTAAATTTTCTCCCAATAAACATTACCAATTGAGTTGAAATCTTATGGTTAGAAATTAAATAATTATGCAACAAACGTTTTAGAATATTTTAATTCTAAATAGAGGTATCTTTATATCCTTAAATTCATTCACATTGTAGACGTGAAAAATATAGAGGTAAAATTGGATAGAAACACATGGTTTAGGAAAACCACCATATTATTGGATAAAAGCGACCATTGGACACAAAATTTAGAGGTCAAATTTTCCAAATAAATATGTAAAACTTTCAAGAAGAATATTTCTTAAGATTAAGTTGTCTAGATGGTCAAATGGTTTATATAGCCTGAATAGCATTTTTAGAAGGAAAATAGTCCACCACCTTTGGCTATAAATACATTCCCCACTTATCCTTGAAATTGGTTGGAACTTCATCACTCAAGGAATATAATTGGAATAAAAATATACTTTCAAAACACTTGGGTGGACTTTCCTTTATCTTATTTCAGAAATATAGATTACTCCCCCACTTTTATTTTCAAATTCGTTTGTGTTTTTTTAATTATAATCACCTAAGTTGTTTTCATTTAAATTTTATGTAATAAATGTTTTCCATAATATAAAATAATTTCCAAATATAAATTATATATATTTTTTTTATTAATCTCTTAAAATAAATACATCTCAATTAGATTTCAATCCCTTTTTTATATTCTGATTCAATCCAAAGTGAGTGTTTTTCTTCTCTTCACCGTTATTTTGTGTGTGTTTGGTGAACTACTCTTAACTTTTCATATTATTTTTATTCTATTTTTATCTCATCACCCTAAACATCATAAACTATATTAATAACCACCAAAATATCTGAGCAAAACTATTATTTCGGGGTGTCATTTTTTGTGAATGCTAAGTAATTGAGAGATTTCTCTCATTTAAAATTCTTTTAATTAATATTGTGCGTAAAAAAATATGTGATGGATTACTATCAACTTTTATTGGACATGTGTTCCATATATTATTGTAACAAAAAAATTAAAAATGGGTTCGTGAAATATTGAGCCTTCCATAAATTCTAATTCATAATGATTAGAACCCTATATAAGGATCGTATTAAAGACAAAAAAATTGATAATTCTGATCAAAATCATATTGTGAAGAGAATTTTAATATAATTATATATTTTTCAAATTTAAAATATATTATAAGATTAAATACCCAATAATGAAATCACCCAAATAATTTTAAATTTTTAAAATAAATTCATCAATATAAATCAATCATTTCACCTAGTCCCCGAAGACAACCCCCCCCCCCCCCAAATCAAATGACAAATAAAAAAAATTCATTCCAAGAAAAATAGTTCAATCACTGAGGATTCAACCTAAGTTCTACCATATACATTATAACAGAGCAAAAAAACATTTAATTGAAAATAAGTGACAATAAATCGTTATTTAGTCTACATCTCAACTATTATTTTAAATAGTTTCATATTTCAATTGGTATCATCTCTCATGCGGTATGAAATATTGTTTGGCAAGATGAATTCAAAACTGAGGAAGTCCTCTCACATACATATCTAAATAATTATGGGAGAGGAAATTATCCCATAAATTAAGTGTGAGAATAATTTCCCCTCATTTTCATTCATTATCAATTAGAGGGAGAATAATGACATTAAATATTGGAGTAAATCACAAATTGACAAAAAAATACAAAGGGGTTTATTAAAGTGCCTTTTAGGTTTATAGTTGTCTTAATTATCACATATTCTTAGTTTCATTATAAATTTAATTATTAATAGGTTATTAAATGGGGTAGGTATTGAAGTATCCACCCAATTAATAAAGAAGAGTTGAATCCTATACACTCTGGGTAAATAATAATCAAGAGTTGATAGTTTTGAAAATATATGTGGATGGATTTCTAAAACCCCTACACATATGATTATTGAAACAGATAAATTTAATATATTAATATTAAATGTTCTAGAAAAGAATTATATTACTATCTAAAAAAGTTTAGAATATAAATATTTTATTCAATAGTGAACGATTATAAAAGTTTTCATAATTTGTTGTTCAATGGATGGATGATTAGAGTTTGAAGACCCACATGTTTAGATAATTACAACCTTGTATTTTGTTGTATATGACTATAAAAAACCATGATATAACACATGGATGAAATTTAAAATGAAGGTTTAGGTTGTATAAACCCTAGACTATAGCGTGTAATATTGAAGAACTCAAAGAGGTTTTGTTCAAATGTTGTAAAGTACTTGGGAAATTTTTTGAACTCGTTTGTAAGTTATAGGTATTCCCAAAGGTATTTTAATATGATTATGAATAGATGAGATCAGCAGGAGATGGATATAAATTTTGAAAAAAGTCCAACTCCATATTCTATGTACATTAATTCAAGAGTAGGAAAATTCTTTCACAGCTAAATCCATGTAGTTGAAATTTCTACATATGAAAATATTTTATTACAAAGATAGACATATGAAAATTAATCTATATAGTCCCATGAACCATGCACATAAATCTATATATCAAAAATATTTTTTATAGTTGAATTCAGTAAATTAATATGTGAATGAAGATCCACATAATTAAATGACGTGACGTAGCTTAATTCCTTACATAAGAATTTATGTGGAATATCTTGACTTCATGTACCTAGATGTTATTGCGTAACTGAATTAAAATCTATGTGTGTTAATGAAGACTCACATAAGTGATTTTTTATAGGATCACCACATACCAAAATTCTAATACATGAAGAAATATAAAAGGAAATTATTCATGTAGAAAAATTCATGTATGTGAATAGAAATTAACATTGTTGGCGTTTCCTTCAGTACTGGGTGAAAATTTCAGAACTATAAATATAGAGAATCTAATGAATAAATCATTTGGGATTATTAAAGATTTTTTCTATCATGGTTTAAACATTAAAAAATGAGTAAGGGTTTTTTATCCCTGAATTAGAAGAAATTAGATCTAATCTTCATCCACATTAAAGGGAGGAGAAAGGCATGATGAAAAGAGGAGTTTCCAGAATTAGTTAATTCTAAAGAAACTAATATCATCGATGTTGAATTTTTGTTTCTTATTCAGAATATCATGATGCATATAGAATCTATGATCTTATCTTGTTTTGAGGAAGACTGGATGAGGAGAACCAGCGCATGTATTGATTAAAGAAAAAAATGGAGTTATCAGGTTTTCAAGAATAATATACAAGATGTTCCATAGGAACTATATCTATTATTCATCAAATCCAATATCATTTTGATCTAAGGAAGTTTGAGTGTTCCTGAGTATTTCAGATTGAATTTTGGGAATTTCTACATGAATTTATATATGAGAATAACTATTTTCGTTACTAGTTTTGAGGATGAGTTCCAATCCACCTCAATTTTTCTGTATTTAATAAAGCTGCAGAAATTTGGTGTGAAGATTATTAGTGGAGATATTATAAAGAAGAAGAACCTAATATTACCATTGAGACTTTTCTATATATTTCAGGTTGGGTTTCAAGTGTGATAAGAATTAAATGAGGGTATTTTATAAATACATTTTGAGTTGAAAAATCAATGCATATAATACATGGAAATAAAAAAAGGATATTCTATTATAGTTTATTTGATAAGGATTGTACTTTCTCCCCTTAAAATACCATTTATGGGGATTCAAATTTAAATAAATGTGAAATTTTTCTGTCCATTCAAATAATAATGTGTGAATCTTAAGGAGGAAGAAAAAAACAAGGCATAACCATTGTAGCTTTGTGTGAGGAATATATGACTGTCTAAGAGAATACAAGATCTCTTGAAGAAGAAGAAGAGAAGAATCCACTTAAATTTGAAGTGAATTAAAATAATAATAGGAGTCAGAAATCAATATTAGAATCAATTTGAGAGATCTTAATTTTTTTAGTAGAGATTAATATAGGTGAATATATCTATTGAATAACTTTGAAGTTGAGTAGTGGAGGATACCAAGTTACATATAGTCTACATATAATATTATAAGGAATTCAAAGAATATACGGTGAGTTGAAAAAGATATATCTCATTTGTGATGTAGTATCCTATATAGATTAATATATTTCTTTCAATAATAACTTCAAAGGAATATCTTATGTATATATGGTTGGATATCATAGAACCTATATGGTTCAAGGTATGAAATAAGAACACTATATGAATCATTGGTTAAAATATGAATTTATTGGAGGAAATCCTATGTGAAATATAAATTTTTATGTATAATAAGACTCTATCATTATAGGTGTAGTAAAAACAAAACCATTATAATTATATAATTATCATTATAGTGGATAATCCATGTTGGGGAACATAATTAACATGGAAATGAGTAGGTATTATTACAAAACTTCATAAAAATATTGTGTGTTTCTTTTCTATTTTACCTATATGCATAGATTTTTTGGATTTCCATAGTGAATTTCACCAGATTGAATTTCAATAACCGAAAATAGAGGTTTAGTTCATAATGGGGTAAAATAATCAAAAATGAATTTGGATTTGAGAAAAATCAACACTTGATCCACCCCCCTCTAAGGTGTCTATACTGGTCCACTAGGCTCAACACGCTTCTTTATTAAGGCTATTTTTTCTTGTGTCTATTTTATAAAACTCTTCAAAAAAACATCAATAATAACCCATGACATCCAAAAAATATTAATTTCAAAAAAAATCAAGGGGAATTTACATGACATTAGTATTTCCACCTTCTTATGATCTATGTAAATACCATATTAAAAAATTAAATTCTTGAAAACTTTGACTTCTTGAATACAGAAATAGAATTTTCAAATCATGTTATAGAGTTGGTGTTCCCATAGATCCTACAAGAAAAATCATAATTATTTACCATCCTTATATTGTGTTTTAGAATATATAAGTATTTTATCTACAATTATTATAGAGGGTCTAGGAATTGATGAAATATTATGTTAATAATATCTATAGACATTTTATAGGAATTAGTCAATCCTAATAGAATCAATAGATACTCTAAATGATCATACTAGATTCGAAAAAAAAATTAGTATTATCTTCAAACCTCAATAAGATATGATGATACCCATATCATAAGTCAGTATTTAAAAACTAGTTAACCCACTTATTTAATAAAATAAATCAATGGATATAGTAAAAGGATTATGATTCTTAATCATTTACTAGTTTAAATAGTTTCACCCAAATCTGTTATAGTTGTATATTTATCACTCAAAACTCAGTTAGATCCATAAGATAAATGGATATTGGTAAAGGTTTAGTTTCAATAAACAGATCTATAGCAAACTCCACTTCACACTTATAATGAAATCCTGAAAATTCATTACGAAAAAATAATGAAAAAGATGTATACCATAGTAGATAATACCATATATTCTTTAACATCATCTACTCTGATAATAATATTATCCTTAGCAGGAGTAGCTTCCACATCCCCTAGTTAGTCCCTACCCAAGTAGCCTAGAATTCCTATTTTTCAATTAGGATACACTAAATACAAATGGGAGGTGAGAAAAAACCCATTATTTAGATAAAAATAGATATTATCTTAGATTCAGGTTAACTAGTCCATTACAAGAATGAAATTAGATGATTTTTTATTGAAAATGTTGATATTTTAGAGATAGTCATAATTATCCACCAATAAAGTGAATGTTAGACGCCTATTAGTCTATTATATTCTCTTCCCAAAATTATTTTCAAATCTGTAAAATTTATAGAATGATTCTACTTTATGTACCAAGAGATAAACTATGTGATCAAAAATAAGAGAGTGTGAATCACTTGTATCAAATAATTCATAATATGGAGTATATTTTTATAAAATAATAACTCTAACTATAAGAGGAACTTATTTAGTAATGACACAAGATTTATAAATTGTATAAAACCTCCATAAACCCACAAAATAGACCTATGGAGGTAGACCTTGATCAAAATGAATATATCAAAAAAACCTACAGAGGTATCTGACTCAACCACATTGATAGAACCATTTCATATTAAAGATTAAATTAAGTATAATGTATATCATATTCCCATACTTATGATGTTTTCAAGTGGTATACTTGATTTATGTGAGAAATAAAATTTCCCACCATGTTTACTATGAAAGGAAATAGGCCACATCATCCATCTATGGCACCATTTCCTCTTTCAATGGGATCCCCCACTATCTAGCTCTAAATATTTTATTTCATTCACTATAAGATCCCATTAATATAAGAAATAATTTTAAATATAAATTTTATTAATCATTCTCGATTCCTATCACCCCAAAAAATTGTTGTAACCACGATAGCTGATGGTTTATGTTATGGTAAAATAATATCCCAATATAGATAATTTAAAATCTAGAGCATCATAATGTTCGTCAGGTCTAAACCCTATACCATGTCTCTTTATTTACTTCTATCAAATTATTTCATGTTTTAAAACATATTTTAAAAAACATGAAAGCATATTTTAGTATGTAAGAAAGAAAATATAACTAATAATAATAAGAAAGAAAGATTCTCGATCATGTAAACTAATTGTTCATTAATATTAACCTAGTGGTTAATAATAAATAATTGAGAAAATGTATTTTATTTATTATTGATGTTTTAATTAATACAAATATTTAACTGATTCTAAAAACAAAGTAAATAAATACAATAAAGCATGTGATTTGTCGTGTTTTTCTACATAGCCCTACCTATAAACTCCTATAGATGATTCATGAAACTCAAAGAACTAAAACTAACTCAAAAAAGTCAATATGAAACCAAAAATACCATTGTCAAATAATTTTATAACCAAAATTATATTGTCCCAACATATTTATAGGTCACCTGATGAGTCTCAATAGTCTAGTATTTTGGATAATCTTAAACACTATACCCAATAGCCCTAAGAGGGATATAATACCATTTTTTTAATGATTATGACCCATATACCCAAACAGTACCTAAACCATGTAACTATAGCACCTCAGGGGAACCTCTTGATCATTAGAGGATATCATAAACACTAAAGGATTAATAATACTTAGATATAATATGGTTTTAGTTATTTTAAATAATACAAATTTATCAAATAATCAAGATGACGTGTCAATATGACCTTTATAGATATAGGATAATTGTAACACATAAAACAGTTTGAAAATGAGGATACTTATATGTCATGGATATATTTTATACCTAGAACGTTCTATAAATTTTATCACTATATAAAAATAAACTATATCTAATCTAATTATATATTATATATAAAAACCAAAAAACACGTAAATCTAGATGAAACTAACATATGCAAGTACAAAGTGAACCAAAAAATACCTCAAAAAAAAGGAATTCACAAGTATGAGATACCCCATGTATAATTTTTTAGGATCATCTCTACATCCTTGATTAGGTAACTTATCCAAAAATCTATAAACCCATCCAAAATCCATACTCCAATTATTATGAAATCCCATTATAAAATACTTTACATTTACCTAGTTCATGTGCAAAAACGATCTACACCCATCCCAAACAAAAATGTATAGGGTGTGAGTATTGAATACATGATAGGAGGTCCCCACCTGACCCTCACCTATTGATCATAAATATACATGAATTTAGTAGAATTATAGGTTAGGTAAATAAACAAACAAAAATCACACACAAGTATAAATTCTAAACATTTAGAACAAATATAAAAAATAACTTCCTCTTATAATTGGATCCAAACCTATGTTATTTGTGTTGAGACTAGATCAAAATCCATGTGGTGAATATATTATATATACCTATTACATATCCCATATAGATTCAATAAAATAGAGTCGTGGTATATTATTTTTCCCATAGTAAATTGAATGGTGTATAAATAGTCATGGAAATTATACAGCTAGTCTCTTATTGTAAAGGAGAATGGCCTATAATAATTTAGGATATTTTGAGTGTATCCCTTATTTTCTAACCTTTCTATCATCATCTAAATGAACTAATCATACAATTTATAACAATAGTATACCCCTTTTACATGTTTTATAATTCTAATCAATGGAATAAATATGTAACAAATACCAAGCATGATCCCGAAAAACAAGATTTGCTAATACATGCTAGCAAGACATATTTAAAAAGTCAAATTATTTGGTTAATACATCAAGGAAAATAGTAAGATTAATTCCCAAACCAAGTATCTATCAAATATATAATTAAAAAATGGAATTCCAAGTGAGTTAACCATGAAACAAATATAGCATAATAATAACTAATAATACTTATATCATTAATCCAAACCATGTAAAAACATAACATGGATAGAAATAAATCATAAATATCTTGAAAACATGTATATTTTTTATCAAATAAAACCAATAATACATATTAATCTTGATAAAACTATATAATTAAATTCATAATTGTAATATAAGGCATTCTTAAGTAGTAAACATGTGTTTTTAATCAATGTACTACTCGTCGTAGACCAAACACCTATGGGAAATCCATCATTATAGAAAAATATCCATTTTGTATTAGTATCATTCAGAATCATACCACTTATAGAATAAGCACTAAAAAATATGGATGATAGGAGGGGTAACATACCAAAACATATATTTAACTCACTTTCACATCCCAAAGGGTGAGAGTACACTACATTATATAGATAAGACCAACCTAACATAAATAATTTCTATGTATGTATTTTATTATAATAAGGGATAAGAAATAAAAAAAATAATAGAAATACTATTGATTTACCTAGGATCATCTCCCAAAACAGCTAGAGCAAAGAAACTTGAGAATAAATAATCAATTTTTTAAAACCCAGATTAGTTAAATTTCAAAGTAACCCAGTGACATAAAGAAATCAGATAAAGGAGGATATTATAGAGTCTACCATCAAGATCCATGACAAATATGACCTCTCATGACCTCTTGGGAGTGATCCAGATAAGAACTAAAGATGAATTCAGTTAGAGATAAAAAAGGAAAAAAAAGAGTCTCCTAGGATAAGGTATGCAACTAAAATTAGATAAAATTATAATCTAATAATGTTTTAGGAATTTAATTTTGATTTGAAAACACTAATTTTACTTTACTTTAAAAAAACAAACGAGATAACTATTGGTTACTTGGTCCAGGAAAACAAAGTATCTAGTGGTGCTAACATAAGTATATTCAGCCCACTATATACCACTAGGTACCTGGCACCACTCTAAAGGGAACTTGGTGCTATTACAGCAGCTACACCCCCTCTTTATTTTCCTCCCCTTCATTCCATTAACCTCTAATTATCCTAAAACTTAAACTCACAAAATCATTTCACTTAAAGAATATATAATTTTAGGAAAATAACAACCACAAAATAGGGTTTATTACAGTATATTTTTTTATATAAATCTTTTTCTATGATTTTATATGCCTTGATGAAGGTAATTTCCTTGATAATACTATATCAAATGTGTTTAGCACCCTAAAACATATGTTTTTCTATAAAATTTCTATTTATAGGAATAAACATGAATTATTAGTTTTTTTAATTTGTGTTTTTATGGATTTTTTTTCTAAATATACTATTTATGATTGATTTTAAGAAAAATCAATATTTATTCTCAAATTTTATTTGATAAAAGGGTATTTCTATGATAAGTGTCTTAAAATTTATACAATGATCTATTTATTCATTATAAGTGTTTGATTATATTATGGATAGATATTTATAAAAAAATAAAAAATTTATTTATGGTTAGATCAACGGTGAGATTTTAAAGGTTAATCACGTGGTTTTAAATTATCTATTAAATTATAAAGTTGTGTTTGGATTTAATAAAAGAAAAAAATCATTATAGAAAATGTGAATTTATTTTATATGGTAGTAATTTTATATTTTTAATTAGATAATATCATTTTTTATGATGGTTTCCAAAATTTAAATGCTTATTTTGGAATAAGATAATGTTTTTAATTATTTCTTACCTAAATATGATTATATACCTTATGGTTTGTATTGTTCTTGAATATCTTATTATAGAATGATATGGATGTTGATATTTAATGTGTTTACTCTTTAAATCGTGATCAAAGGTGATATATGAGAATACCAAATGTTGTATTGAATTGGATGATGACATTGATTTGGAAACCATTTCTAACTAAATGGGAGACTAATGAAAAGTGAATTTCTAGGATATGATTCTACTCTACATAGTTTTACCAAATATATTTGTTATTATACTATGTTCAGTATAAACAAGTTCAGTATCCAACTAGCTAGTTTTATCTTGGGAATTTATATTATTTTTTATTCTACTTTGGAAATTGTATTTCTCACACGTTTTGGATTATGCTCTGGATAGAGGCATGTTTTTAGTAATAGGTTGGGTATAAGGATCATAGGGACAATACATAAATCTCTAGTTAGTTATCCTAATATTATCTACGATTAATGATACTTCATGATACTTTTATTTTTTTATTGTTTTACATGACTTGGAATTTTCTAATTAAATATTGGGAAACACATATTCACGTTAAAGATTGATTAGAAATGTTTTCTTTTATTTAATCACACTAAGTAATAAAAACATTTTCATTATTTATTTTCAAACTAACATTATATTTTTGTATCATATAAATATTTTTATAGAACCCTTGGAGGTATCCCACTATATATTATGCTCACTTGTTACATGTTCACCGTTGGTGAGTATTGGCGTGTTTTTCTTGATTTTTCTTAA
The DNA here is from genome assembly GCA_963277665.1 of Viscum album. NCBI lineage: Eukaryota > Viridiplantae > Streptophyta > Magnoliopsida > Santalales > Viscaceae > Viscum > Viscum album. The sequence goes on along the minus strand of OY728165.1, from coordinate 1,886,758,172 downwards.
GAGTATGGGATGAAATTTTCTATTCAATAGGATAATATTATTAACTCAAATATGTCGATGTAGAAGTGATGGTATATATATAGTTATATGAAAAAATTATTTTTATGTGGCTTTCATTTCATTCATGTTGGATTTATTTTGTTAGCCATATAGGCTTAAATTTAATATTTTTATTCATGTGTTGTATTTTGAAATGATATTGTATATATTATTATATGATTATATGTTGGTATTTATTGTTTATTTTATGTATGTATTCAGTTTGTTTTAAAAATGTTTTTTATATACCTTGTCAATTCCAAATTATGGACACACTATATATGATTTCCTGATGAATTCATTTTTTTAATCACTATTGTATTCAAAGGTTAAATCATACCGATATCTATACATTGATACCCTTGATGATTTTTCTAGCCTATGGTGATCAATAAATATCCTTAGGTATATGTCATTCCTTTTTGAGTATGATGTCTAGATATTTATATGGGTATGTTATATTGTTTAAAAAAGAAATATTTCACTATTTAAAAAATGAAACACATGTAAGAAATCATCTACTGGAATATATTTCATAGAAAACATATTCTAAGTATCAAATAACTATTTTAAATTTTATAAAGATATTTTATGATTTTAAACATAATAAATTTCACTTGTTCCAATATAGAACAATGTTGATATTATTTTGGAAAAATCAATGGACTTTTCTTCTAGTAGCGAAATAAATTAAAAAAGAAAAACCAAAAACCAAAATGGATGAAAATAAATCTTAGAAAAAATGAATCATTAGCATAAGAACACAACTATCCCAATACCAAAAACCCAAAACAAGAATAAAAACTGCAAAAATTACAAAAATAGTGACCATTAAAAATAAAACACTTTTATAGTAAGAAGTCACATTTTACCTTTTGAAACATAAAAAATATCCTCTAATGTAATAAATAAAATATTAGAGAACATTTTGTAAAAAAATGTCCTGAGTATAAAATAACTATGTTATATTTCATAGAACATGTATTATAATGTTCAAGTGCGACAAAAAAAAATTATCCAAGAACTAAATAAATACAAAAAAAAATATGTGCTTTAATATTTCAAAATTTAAACCAATTTTATAAATCATAATAAAAAAATAATATATATATTGAAATAAAAAATGAAATAAAAACACCTCATATTATATATAATAAAAAATTTAGTATAAAATAATTATATTTTATTTCATAAAACAGATCATATTAAATTTGAAACACAAATTCTATCTATCAAAAAAATTATACAATATAAGAAATAATTTTTTTTAAAATAATTTTACTTCTTAGTACCACATATTATTAAAAAATGATTTTGAAAAACCATTAACATATTTTACAACAATAAATAATAATAAATTTGAAATAAGGTTCATTATATATTCCTTGGTATAAGTGAAATGTTCTTGGAAATTTTATATTATTTAATAAATTAAGGAATCATAGAGAATTTGATCATAAGATAGAATTATAGAGGAAACTATTTTAGGATTTTATCAATTAATTCATTAAGAATAATATATCATCCAATAAAAACATAATGAATAAGTTTTCCACAATTTTTATAATTGATTAGTATGATCCAAGGGAAGGATCATTCAAGGTTTGAAACCTAAAATTCTTGCGTATAATAGTTTTTGTGATACAAATATTAGAAAAATAATATTAAAGTAGAGAAATACAAGAAAATTATACCTATACACCAATATAATCATAGTTTTTTAAAAGGATTTTATGAAACACTAAAGATATGAAGGCATAAACTCTATATAAAATAGTTTATAAAATAATGAAAGGAAAAAAAAGAACATTGACTATAAAGACATTATATGGATTCTTGTTCCATATTATTTCCAAATGTTTTTATTCCCATTGGGTATTTTTGTAATTTAGTTATTTTTTATGTAATTCATCAAGTACATAAATGTAGTAAATAATTATTTAGGGACCAAGGTCACACAAGAATCATTGATGAACTTGATTAGAATTCTATATCCAGAACCAAATAAAGTGAACGGATATTTCCTAACCTTTCTAGTAATAATATTAATAATTTATTCAACCTCTTCAATTAAATTGACTATAAAATAACAACACATTATATCAAATTGTATATTAGATAACTCAAAAGGAAGAAATCACCAAAATCAAATAATTCAAATCCATTATTTTTTAAATGGAATCTAAAAAATTTTGGAAAATCAATAAAAAAAATTCAAGTTAGAAAACCTTAAATTAAAGAGTTAACATATCCTTTTAAAATTAAATACACAATTTTATTCAATTCTACTAAAAGTATAATTTTTTAATATAGATTTTGATAACATATATTATAAATAAATTAAATTAAATAACATAAGGCATACATTGTACATTATTTATCTGAATAAAACACTTTATTTCGGAAAAAAAATTACATATATAGAAAAACTATACTTAAATAAAGATTTTAGAAAAAAAAAATTTAGTCCCAAACAATAATAAAATGAAATAAACTAAAAAATTAATCTAATTATTTTCATTATTAAAATATATATATCACACAAATATTTTTTACTTCCCAATAAAACAAGTATTCTTCACCAAAAACTATTTATTTTCAAAATTATATTAATTTTTTAAATTTATTTGTTAAAAAACTAAATTTTAAAATATTTCATTAAATTTTAAAATATTTACTAAAAAACATATTTTGGGGAAAAAAATAAACAATAGTAAAACTAAATATCATAACATTCAACAAAAAAGGTTCTCTATAAATTTAAAAAAAATCAAAACAAAATCAAACATTTTAACCATAAAAAACAATTATTTCAAAATTAAATTCATTTTATCGAATTGTAAATCAACAAAAAATAATTATAATTGTTTAAAAATGTAATGAATATATTAATAATAAACAAATAATTTATTTGGTTTAAATTTATATAAGAAACAACCACTTAAAACATTAAATTCAGTACTTCTACTGACTGCATCCACACCATGTTTTAAAAATGTAATATAAATAATAAAACATATATTCAACTTATTAAAAATTTATTTCAATACTGAACATTATTCTTCAAAATATAATTCCATAAATCAACAATTTTTTCTAGAAAATATTTTATTATAACCTTAATGAAATATAAAAAACTGGTAGAATATATGTTTTATGATTCATGAAAAATATGTACTTGGATTTAAAATAATTATTTAATAATTTTAGTAATTAGAGGATGATGATGAAGAATAAAATGAAATATAGGTAGAGTAAATTTATAAGGATGATGAAAAGTAAAAGGAAATCAATGAGGAAGAAAATGAAAATGAATAAGAATATGAGGACAAAGAGAATCCTTAAGAAAGTTTACAGTATAAAATATAATATGAAGATGAGGAATATGAAGACAATGAATAAGATCAAGGAAATAAAATAGAATATTTCAATTCATAAAAATAAATTAAAAAAATTAATTAAATCACCTAAAAATAATCATTGAAGATATGAAGAGGTTTTTATAAGAAAATATATATGAAAATATGTTTAAATTATGAAGGTATTTGTGTAAAAAATCATATTTGATAACATAAAATCTTAAAATAAAAACTCATTTTAAAATAGAAATATAAGAGAAATAAGAGATGATATGGGAGGTAACTATAGAAAATGACATTATTTATATTATACAGTATGACTTTCAAAAACAAAAAATGAATGTTAATGCGTATGAGGTATTTTTGAAATAGATAAAAAAATAAAGAAAACAGTAATTAAAATTCATTGAATAATATGAAAATGATATAAGAAAATAAGTTATATGATTTATTATTTTTTCTATTATAGATAAAATAATCCATAAACAATTATATCAACTAGAATTATAAAATATAGAGAAATCGGAACAATCTGTTTTATCAAGAGTAAATGGAAAAATTTAATAAAATTTCAAAGTTGAGAAATAACCAATCCAATTACAGTAAATTTTAAAATAAAAATATGGAATTAATGATTTTAGATAAGTAAACATAGTATGAGTCTCAAATTGAGGCAGTAAAAATAAAATATAAAATTATGATTGTAAGGTTTGAAAATTTTTTGGGTGACAATTTTTTTATTCAAAGATGGTCAAATGAGGTAAAAAATTACCAATTAACATAAAGAAAATTATTAATAAGAAATATTTTTTTTGGAACGGTGATATATAATCAAGAATTAGTTAAAATAAATAATTATGATATTTTCTAAAATAGTTCATGAGAATAGAAAATAGCATCTATATAAAAGAGGGTAATAAAAATTGAGGAATAACTCAAAAATAAAATAATTTAGAAAAAAAATAAAATTTAATGGAAAATAAATAAAAATGGATATGTGGGGAATCCACTACAACTCTGATTCTGATAAGACTTCTAATAATATATCTTCATACTATTTGAACTACCCATGTCATATCTATATGACCAAATAATGCATAGTGGAACCAAGATTTCTAGAAGGACTCCATTGACTAAGAGTACTGAAAGTAAGAAGTCAATGTACCCTCACTATAAAATAAAGTTGACTACACATGCACTCAAGAAAAACTCAAAAAAATTCAGTGAAATTTAAGTACTAATAGAAGAATATAAAGCAGGATAAAAACAAGGGAATAATGTTCTTTAATTGAGTTTTCCTACGTGCATAGGAGAAACAATTCATCTTTATTCTATTCAAAGAAAGTAAAATATAACATTCAACTCACATTTCATTCAATAATATTTCAATACAACGTATCATCTCACTGTAATTATTTGACCACTTTACACATCACTCAGGTATTTTTTTAGAGTAAGGATACACTGTGTTGAATTTTACCACATCCCTTTGTAGGAAACTTCATCTAGACTTCTAGGTAATACCGTCTTACCACATTTAGTAAGAGGCCTCAAAATGGAAGGTGAATGGTGATATCTTATAACAACATTTACCTAAATTGATTACTTTAGTAAATATATCCAAAAACATAATTATAAATACATCCCCAATTATCTAAACATTGTGGAAATCCCATGATAACATTATAAGACATGAACTTCTTATGATCATATTTCGACATAGATAAATTTAGCTACTACAATCTGTACACTAGGCTAAGAACCATTGGTTTACCATTTTTCTAGTAATAAAAATTCTAGTTTATAAACTTCCAATGATATAAAAAACTAGTCTTCACATCCCAAAAATCCCCCACCTGAAGACTTGTTTCAGGAAAACATAGGCAACCCTCCAAAACTTTAGAAAACAAACTTCTTTCTTCATTCTTCTTCTATAGTATGTAGGGTTTCTTAATTCTTATTCAATTCATCAAAAACCCAATAAGTCATGATACTTCCTAATATTTCTTGAACTAAAGTTTTAGGGAACATTTCAATCGAATTTTGGCTACATACTTTCTTTCAAGGATCTAAAACTTTGTCTTCTAATAAGTGTTTTATGATGGTACTTCACATCAATATGCTTTATACTTGTGTGAAATATTATATTTTAAACCATGTGAATTAAAATATTATTAACAAAAAAAATTCTTTCTTCCTAGATTCCTCTATGTTACCTTAGTAATTTATTCAACCAAACCAACTCTTTCCTTACTTCCCTCAGAGTTATATATTATCCGTTCATTATAGTGAATGAAAAAATATTCTACATCCACAAAATCTAACTTAGCATTATTCCCCAATGGGTTAACACAAAGTTGGTTTTTCTCTTTTTAGTCTCTAAATCTCAAGATAATTTCTAATCCACAAAACCTTTTATTAGACCTTCCTCCCCAAAACATATAGAAACATATTCTATTAATTTAAAATACCTAGGGGTTAATTTAAAGTCTTCCCAATGTTACCTTCTACAGTTCAATATTAATTGACTTAAAATTTTCTTTACAAACTCAATATACAATTGATTTCAAATCATTCTATACATTAAACTTCAAATATCTAATGAAAAATTCTCATTCTATATATGTTGGTTCTCTTCTAACGTTGATGGTTCTTACGCCTTGGTCAACATAAAGTGTTTTAGAAGAATATTTGACATGGTTCTCTATCCATTCATTCCAAATTTTTCAACGATATTCATATGTAATTATTCTAAGATCATAATAAATTTCTTGCTAACCTATCCATTTCTATCTTCATCACAAATATTTTATTTTCTTTCTTCATATCTTTCATTTTAAATGTTTTAGAAAACTTAGTCTTCAATTTCCAAATCTTTCAATCATATGGTCCAACCAAAAGCATGGAATCAATATGAAATAATAGATTTATGAATGTCCAATCATCCTACTACTTCTAGAAATATTAATGATCTACGTTTTAGATTTGGAATCCTTATTCTAAAATAAATGATTAAAACTTATGACTACATTATTTTGGTTTTTAATTCAATCCATAAATAATTTTCATCAATTAAAAAACTTTGATCTTCCATGAAATATACACGATACTTTATACAAGTTTCTTCCTTCTACTCACCACGAAAGAAAGTTATCTTTACATCCGTATTTTCAAGAAACAGATCTTTTAAAGTTACCATGCACATAACCATCTAAGTAGTTTAATTTTTAACTACCATTGAGAGTTTTTTTATAAATAATCACCTTCCTTTTATTGAAATATCTTTTTCATCAGTCTTTATTTTTAATTATTCTTTTTATCATATTATTACTTATATTACCAAGTGATATTTTACATTCTGTAAAATCAGTAAGATCCCAATTTCCTATGTACTTTTCTAAATACATCACTCCATCCATTTTTTATTTCCATTTTTCCAAGTCACTAGGAGACAATACTTCTTCTAGTCATTCGGGTTCCCATGCATATGTTAAGATTATATAGTTTATATTCACCCCAAACTCCTAAATCAATCATCTAATTATAGTCAATTTTGTTTAATGAGTTATGTTTACTATAAACTTAATTTTTATTAAACATATGTAATCCCAACTTCTGATAGTACCACTTGATCTTCAGCTACTTTTAAACATTCTTGAATATCTTCTACTAGTCTCACCATTGGTATTTCGGTGAATTCATCATTTTAATCAATGTTTTCTTGAATTTTATATCTTTATTTTTTGTTAATATAATTGAATTGGACTTCAATATTTGATTTATTTTCCTCAAATTCTTTCATCAAAAATGTTTTTTCCTTCCATATATCCTTCTAATTAAATAGAACATCTCTACTCCTAGTGATTGTTTGTCTATCATCATCCCACATTTGAAATAAATAATTATAATCTCCATGCACAAATAGAAAACACATTTTGTACTTTTCATCAAGCTTGGATCAACATTTTTCATCAACATTCACATTTTACAAGCTTCAAAAAACCTTAATATGGTGAAATTTTAACAGTTTACTAAACCAAAGATCCTCCAAAAATCTCTAGCTAACTGTCAATGTTGGACTCATGTTGATGAGATATTTCATTATGTTGAGTACCTCTTCCAAAATTTCCTCATAAATTCCTAAGTGAAACATCATACTCTTATAATTATCCATTAAAATCTAATTCAAGCTTTTAGGCATTCCATTTTTCTATATATTTTAGGAACCATGTATTCATTCCTTTTCACCTTATTATAATAGAATTTTATTAATTTTTATATATTGTACTCAAGTTTACTTTATAAATGAATAAAATCTAATATTTGTGTGAAAACTATTTCTGATAAAGATTTCCATTTGATAAGAGTTTTAAAAATTCATACTTAGGCTTCAAGAAGTTTATAATAACTTTTCTAGTAGCATCATTAATAAAGGTTACAAAATACATTGAACCAAAGTATGATTAAATAAAGAAATGTCCCCAAATATCTATATGAACAAGTTCCAACTACTGTGATATAGACATTATTCCATCTAAATTGATGTAAAATATTCTCTATTTCTCCAGAAAATAACTTTCACTCATTCAAATTAGCATGTGGTCAAGATTAGGTATAACTTTTTTATCTATATCTTTTTCATTCTTCCCACTAATGTGTCCATGTCTACAATAACAAACATTTGTATCATCATAAACTAAACATCTAGTAAATACAATTTCATATAAACTTCAAATTAAGTAAATATTTATATCCTATACTCTTCATGTAGCTACCATGGATCCTAAGGTAACTTTACATTCCTTATTTACAAAGGTATTGTTATATTCTACGCCATTAAGTTTTCAAATGGTAATAAGGGTTTCTTATAGACTGAGGATATGTCCCAATATAAGGACCCAACCATAATACATTACATAATCTATTTTCCTTAGACTATAATTCAATTTCATATATTCCCAAATGCCTCTTTGGTTAATATTTTTAGTGAATTAGGTTAGAACTATCACATGGAAAACCCATACATTATATAATGGGCACTTCCACTTAGTATAAATTTTTTCCACAATATAAAACTTTTAAAATGAGACACATTTACTTTTAATGAAAAATTAGCATGACATTCAACATGACTTATTCTATATTCTTAATCATTCATAACCCCTATAAAAACCATTTTAAAATATAGGATAAGAAAAAAAAATATTAGTAAGGTAAATTAAAGGATTAAATCCATTAGTCTAGTGAAAAACATGAAAACCCAATAAAATGTTTAAATTTTTCACATTACTCTTTGATCATAAAAACTAAATCATTTACAAATGGTGAAAACACACTTTTTCTTAAATAAAAACTCTAAAAATCATAACATGAAAATAATAAACAGTCTAAGAAACTAAGAGCTTTATATTTGAAACTCTTGTACATACCTAAAATAAATAACTCGAGCCTAGCTAAATTCATTTGAGAGTCTTCCCAAATTAACTCCTTACTTCTTACCTTTGAATATGTGAAAAATTATAAAATTCAATGGAGAGCAATGTGGGTATCACCCATCATATAATTTGTATCGGTATCATCTGTCATATAAGCTATATTAGGATCACTCATCATATAAGCAGTGTTGGGCTCAACCATTGTTTCCTAAAAAATATAGAATGGTTTTAGCCCGATGCTCTATTGTGGGTGATTTTGGGTGGTTGAATAATCATTTTCATTAATTTGAGACTATTTTTGTCAATAATGAAAACTCCGAATGGTTTCCACATCCATAACTAAGTATAGAACTAATTTCCAAAGGCATGTAGTCCCTTAGGGTTTTAGATCCAATGACACTAAGGACCTCACATTGGTTGAGAGGACAGGACCTCGAGCTAATCACACCCTTTTGGGGGACTTATTACCTACTCTTGGGCTCTCTTGTAGATTTAAGATATGTTCGTGAAATTATTCCCAATCCATGATGTGGGAATGGTTACCCTTATCTCAATAACTTAATTGAGATCATGTATCGATTGGAATAATTGTGTGTATATCACCGATTCTCCATAAATCTCTTATTTATTTATTTATGATTCTTTATCTTGAACCTACATTCTGAAAATATGGAGTTTATTGTTATCCAGGGAGGCGGTTGGTGTCTTAGAGCTAGGATTTAACCTCTACGAGGAATCCTATATATCCTATGAGAATAGGAATCAAAACCCACATAGTTTTTTTACATATTTTAAGGTTGTGTGACAAGACCAATCCATGTAGTTTAACCTCATGTGGTAAGGACATAAATATAAGGCGCATTCTTTAAATAGGTTTCCTACCTATCATATTAATATAGGAATCATATTATTTATAGTTTTTATATGTATCATGAAATATGTGAGAATAAATTCCTTAGGCGCGGATTATACATATAATGCTTCCCTACATTGCATTGTCAGTAGTATGGTCCTTTGAGTTAAGATGAAATGTAATAAGACTTACGTTCTATGGTTATACCCACAATGGGGCATCCTCATCATACTATTTGTAAAACATCTCCAGTCTCTAAACCCACATGATTCTTTCTTGGTGTGAGAAACAAGAGATAATGGCAGATCAAACACATTGTATGAGAGCATATTCATACTTGGATTATACAGTAAAGTTTCCCTTTGAGAAGTATGATCACTGGTCTCATGAAGGATATGGTATGGAGATCAGGCCTTGCAAATATTTCATACATATCTAGTTCCTAACAAGAATCAAATTCATCATATTTTGATCCATCTCTAACCCACTAATGGGTTTAAGGTATTTGAGGACATGTTCAGAGCTTATATATAAAATGATGCCCATGTATGAGCCTACATCACATCTTCTGATAGATAATGTAGGATGGTAGACTCATGGGATAATTTTTCCCATAAGTTACTAATATTTGGGATATAAAAGGAATTACACTTAAGTGGAATCACATTGGATCTCAAGCCTTAGGAATTTCTCTTGTGTAAAATTAATATGGCAGGAATTAGAGATCACATAGCTCAACTACCCCCTAACCTGCTGATGTGTTTGGGATGGTGATCACACTCAATGACACTATAGTTATCCCTAAGTTCTTAGGAATTATAGGGTATTATACTAGGATGTATTACCTTTTACATATTCATTTTATATCTTCTGATATATAAAGAGATATAAAACCAAGAAAGGACTATTGGTTATTCTTGTCCAGGCCGGGAGGTCCCATCTGAGATCATGGAATAGATAGGGTCACAAGAGTGTGTTATCATAACACTTTAAATATACTCCACTTATAAAAAATGTTTGTATCTGATGTATCCTAATAAGGGTTCCAGATGGTATAAGTTTGAGTGTGCCTACTAAATAAAGCTTACATGTCCTAGAGGATCTTCCTAACATTTCTCGATGTTTTGTTGGGAATGTCTTGATTGTTCGCCTAACATGTTTTGGGAATTCAGTTTGATATGGTAGAAATTTACAAGGGTTTCTAACTAACGTGTCCAAGATGCTCCAAGTGGTCAAATTTTACTAGTATAAGATCTTTCAAATGATCTGCTGACTTATCTTGAATGTCTTCTTATGATCAAATTAGGCATGTTTGGGATCTCTCTCATGATCAACTGACTTATCGTGGATGTATTTTCATGATCTCCCTGACATGTCCTCGGGATATTTCATGAAAATGCGGACATGTCAAGATAATATTTCATAAAAATGTTGAAAATTTATAAGTTATTGTAATATTAACCTAGATTTTCCAAACAAAATCATATGAAAATGTTGACATGTCAATCAATTGTCTCATAAGAAACTTGGATTATTCGAGGCATGTATTTCAATTAAGGTGACATGTCCAAGGCCTCTCAAAGACATATTTATACCATTTAATAATATTTTAATTGCTTGAACTTTATTTAATCACCTGTTGGGGTCTCGTGAACATGTTTATGATCTCGCGCATGTCTGTGTTTTGGAGTTGCGTGTTCAAAGTGATCATGCTTTGTCCACATGTGAAGAAAATTTCCTGAGAAGAGGAGTGAAAGGCTAAGGTTTTTTTTCATAAATTCACCTCATAGGGTTTTCATTGAAATAGAAGGGATTTTTGATGGGTTCTTTTGTATTTTATGGCCTTGTACAGGACAAGTAGTGCCCGCATGATAGAGTCACATAAAGCTCCATTGTTCATGTTATCGGATGACCTCTATGAGGTCTCTCAATGGGTTCTATGATCATGAATGGGTTTTTTGTTGATTTCATATGCATTTATAGGGGTTCACATCGCATGGGTAAGAAGGGAAACATATCCTATGGGGAACATGTTTACATTGTTTACCCTGTAAGGTGAGGGATTTGTGGGGATACTTCATGGTGAGGAAATCTCTTCTTGGTATACATGTGAACATCGCAAGACTAAGGGATCATAGAACTGCAAGACTGAGGGATTTCATGTCCACTAGCATATGTCCATAGAAACAAGTGGGCATCCTGGATGTTTGTGCTTCACACTTACGTTTTGTGATATAAGTAACATGATTATTATAAGATTACATGATCATTAATGGATCTTGTTAGGGGCCCTAAAAACTCACATCGGTGGCTGAATTTTTTGTGTTTCACACACAGATTAGGGATTTCATGGAAGAGTTAAAAAAAATAGTGATATATCACATGATCATGCGAATTCCTTTCATGAATTAGGTATTGAATGTAATTTAGTTTATCAAGTGATTGCATGATCATCAATGGATCACATAATGGGTTTTCATAATCACCTGAAGAGATTCTTTTGAAGGTGGAAGCCTGTTGTTCCTCCTCTATTATGCCTCATCGCTTCGCTCCTCATACATTCTCCCTTATCTCTATATCCTATGATTCTTATTCCACTTGCCTCCTTTCTTATAGGTCTATTTTTAAGATATAGGTAGGGTTTATATAGGGGAAGGTAGACCAAAGGTGCCACCACCTTTCATGGTGGGAATTCTTCATGTTCTAGCTGAGGTGGAGGGGACTTCACATTACCCATAGACAAGAGGCTCTCATTATGAAAGGATATTTTCCTCTTTATAAGAATAGTTCATGATGTCCTCCTTGACTCTCTTGATCATCATAATCATCTCCCCACAAGATTTCTTCTTCCTCTTACGTTGGATTCATGAGATCGTGTGACCAACTTCATGTGAATTATTTGTTTTCTAAACATGTCCAGTATACAACACCAGCATGACTCTGAATTGCATATCATTTATGTGACAGGGTGGAAGATAGCCAAAAATGGATTCACAATATTGAATTCGAGTCACCTTCATGATCTTGCAGTATTCTTTAGATGGGTGCTGAAATAATTCATACATGGAAATAAATGAATAAAATGTCAGAGGAATAATACACTTGCATCGTTGTCTTTCATGTGAGTGGTATAATGTCATTTGTCTCCTCTTGAGTGTCATCTTCTCACTATTTACTCTTCAAAAACAATTTTGATGGAATCACATGGATAGTATAAATGGAATCATGTGATGGAATCTCAGTTTTTTATCCGATGAAGTATCTCATTCCTTCATTAGGGACACTGATTTAGTCTTATTTGTATCGATTTGATCTTCGAAGAATGTTATCATAGAGGATTCGAGGATTTTAGGTGTCTCATTGGTGTCAAACTAGTGGTGTGGGAGTGCGTCAGATAAGTGGGGGAGTGGGAGGTTGAAGATGACATGGGAGTGGGATCGGATGGTCGAGATCGTATTGATCAGATGGTGGGGGTATTAACTATATTTATAATGAATGAATATTGTTCCACTTTTTCGAATCCCACATCTACTTCTTGGTTGAAATATTTATTCATAATAATATATTAGTAATCCTATGGTACCTGTATGTAGAGACCCAAAGCTTGACGTACATGGACATTAAATTAATTTTTCGGAATTATTAATACACAACAAAAATAGACACACAAGGACCGTAATAGTTTAGTGTCTTTGGAAACTCAAAATATAATCTTCTAATTGTGCTGAAAGATATTCAACAACTCCCATAAATATCTTCCCCTTTTGTTTTCTTACCTAAAACCTTTCTTTAAATCCTAGGGAAAAGAAAACATATAAAGGGTGAGATCAAATGCTCAGTAAGGGTAAGAATGGATAAAATAAAACAAATCATATACATTTGAACTTTAAAAAAACATGAACATAATGTTTAAACATCAAAATATTGAGCAGTGACATAAAACATGGCAGTACGTAAGGCATAGATTATAAAGAAACATTAATCGTGATAAAATATCATGGGAATAAATCATGTAATTTTGGAAACCATTAAGCACGTGTTATGATTTCCATAGTATCCAAGGCATTGTTGTCAAGACCATCTTAGTGGACAAAGTTCCTTTCTGAATCGAGTTCACTCCTCGTTCCAGTCCTGTATCACTAAACCGGATTAACTTGTTGTTCCAATCATGTCTATCTCATAAGATATAAATATTTACCCAATGCATTAGAGGGAGATATAGGTCCCACCCATCTCATAATGAAATAATTCTTACATGTTCCACAACATAAACATAAATCATTCATCATGACCCAAGAATAAAATGGGTTTCAAAAACATCATCTCGTCACAACATAATCCATATAAAACAAATGGATATCATTTCATCATAAGAAAAGTGAAACCATGTATATCATAGAGACATTATACTAGAAACATACACATAATAAATAATGTCATCTTAGATGGAAAATGGTTTTGATAAAACACTTGAAATGAATTCTTGAGGAAAATATCCTTTCTTTTTCAAAATCATTTTCTTTTCAAAAAATTCCATGAAATTTTAAAAGAAAAAGAATTTTGTTGAAAATAATCATGAAATCTTGTATAGTAAGCTTCATGAAAATAAGTCATTATGAAACCATAAAAATCCATTAATTCCGTATAAGTTAAAAAAAACATTCTCCTCGTACTTTTAATGGAAAATTCAAAAAGTATCACGTACGGTAAACAAAAGAAATATTCCTTCCATAACACAAAGTAAAAGTAAAAGAGGGGAAAACATGACTTTAAACATACATGGAAGAATATTAAACTCTTTATGAAAAACATTTTTATGGACATGGATGAAAAATATAACCCCAGTAAATACTTACGTATAAGCAATCTCGGATAAAAATGAGATTTTAAAATTATCCCTTACCTTATGTCTGATATGCTTCATATGTATCTGAATCTCCTGTATAATGATTTAAATAATGTTATTGAATTATTACATAATCATATTCACTGTTATGATATCATATGTGGTTCACTTATGACTTTATATTACCCGTTCTTTTGTAAATTCTATGTTAAAGTAGCGTTTTGGGTAAAATCGTTTAATTTATCGTACGTGTTTCGATTTGTTGTTCTTGATATTGTTACTCATATCCTGATTTACTTAATTCTAGAATTTAAAACATGATTTATATATCATATATATTCATTATATAAATATATATGATAGATCGATAAATGGAATGAAATACACCGTTCATGGAGACGGTAGGTCGTACGTACGCATGAACGCTGTTTTCGTTTCCTTATTGAATTGAATGGAATTAAGTAAATGAAACATATATGTACATAAATCCAGTATCATTATTATGTAATATATTTCATGATTATTTATTATATATAAACATTATAATCATACTTGAATGGTTAATCATGGAAAATGAATCTCATCGCGTTCGTGGAGACGGTAGTCCGTACGTACGCACGGGCGATGATATCATTCCCATAATTATTGAATATAATTGGAGTGGATGATATAATATCTTAGAATCATTATCATTTTATAATAACCATATATAGTTATTCTTTACATCATTATACCCATCCAAGTAAGGTGGTGGTGGAAAAACTAATTACACCACGGCGTGGAGATAGTATTTTGTACGTACGCATGTGCGGTGATTTCATTTTCCGTAGGATGGATAGAAGGTGAAACAGGGTTTTTTCATATTTATAATAACATATCAGTATATTAGTGATACTTATGTTATTACTTTATAATGAAACAACTAAAGAAAAATAAGTTGAAGAAGAAAGAAACTTGACAGAGTCGGTAGAAGAGATTACCCCTTCCTCGACGCACCTCCTTTAAACTTCATATTAGGGCACTAGAGTTGGTCTTTTGAGAATACCCCAACCTCTATTATATAAATAGAGAGTTTTGAAAGAGTAATTTGCAGAGTTTTTCCGAGATTCAAGGCTCAAAAGGGTGTTAAGAGAAGAGGGAAGGGGTTCCCTTTTTATAAGGGAGGAGAGGGGCACCTTTGGTAACATAAGAAATATTAATTTATAATAAATACAAACTCACCTAAAAACCTACAAAAATGACTCAAATAAAAATATTAGATGATATAGGGTTTTAATATAATAAAACAATATTATTTAGACATTTTGGTAATTTATTTTAAACATTATCAACTTGAATTATCCTTATTTAATCTATTTAATTTTATTTGTGGTAATAAGATTCTAATTTTTAAATTGTTATAAATAATTACTTATGTGTTGTGAATTGTCCATAATTGTATAATTTATTAAATTTTAGACCATATAAATTTTAATTTATAAATTTTAAAAAAATTGTGATTTTTAAACAATTTTATATTATGTTATTTTTATAAAATAACAATTGTGTCAATTTTGACACTATTCATTTATTTGAATTTAAATAAAATCCACATAGAATATATGTTCAAAATAAAAGATTTAATATATTCATAACATGTCATATTTATCTATAAAATTATTGGATCACATTAAATAGTTCATATAATATTTATTTTAATATTTTTAAAACCATTTATTTGGTATATCTCTTTATAAAATAATTAGTACAACATTTTTGTATAATTATTTAATATACTTATTTGTTTCATTAAAATTAAAAATAAAATCATATGATAAATATAAATCTCATAACTTTTATAATAATACTTTTACTCGAATTTTTCATCTTAAAATCACAACATGTAAATTGTTATATTTATTAAATTATGAAGGTGACAACATTGGAATCATTTAAAACAAAATAATATAAGTGTCATAATCTTCTTTATAAGGATCCAAATGGTCACCAATTAGGCCATTTTTTGCTTAGGGTTTATATATAGACTACCAATAATTCTTGTTCAGGTTTTTGGGCCTTTTTATGTGTATTATTATTTCAATAAAAATTATATTATTGATTTTTCCCTAAATAAATAATTTCTACATCATTAATGTATAAGCTAATAAGGTAAATAAATCATTCTTAAAAATTAAAAATAAATTACCATGATAAATAAAAACATTTTAGATTTCATTTATAACCGAATTTATATTTTGAATGACCTTATATTAAAAATATTTTAATTATTAAAGTTTGAGTGAGACATATTTCACTTTCTTTTAAATAAAATAAATTAAAGGTTTTAATCACATCCAAGTGGGTTCCAATGGATTAAATTTAGACCGAAATATGACATAGGACAAAATATAATCATCCAATTATATTAAAACAAGTGTTATGGTAATTTTATAATATTATATTTACCCTCAATTACCTGATTTACCTTTAATTATGGTAAATAAAATTTACCGTAGTTACTATTCATAGTGCCCAAAAATAAAAAGTAGCCAATTAACATAATTTGGACCTACTAATTACAAATATAGTATCCATTTTTCCTAATTCAAATCACATAAGTTGCAAAAATTATTTTAAAATTAATCATGTTGTTAAGAAAATGAGTTTTAAAAGTTAAAACATTGCAAAAGATTGAAATGATTTTACCTATGAATTCAATGTAAAATCAATGCTAATGAAATACGTTATATTAAATGTTGAAAATATATTCTATTTATACTTTAAAACCATTAAATATTATAATTTATCCATATAAATTATTATGATGAAAAAAGTTGTTTTTAATTAAAATATAGCGTGTTTTCACTATTCATTAAAATATGAAAGTTATCAGAATAAGATGAAAATTTTATCCAAAGTAAATTTTTATATCTTTATTCCAAATAATAATTTTATTTTGTAAAATTGAACTTATAAAAATTTCAAAAACAAGATTTAAAGTGGGTGCGCCATCAAAAGGCGGCAAAACTGCATTTTTTTAAAATACTTATTTTACCCAAAAAATTTATTTTTTTCTTATACCATGTTCTAGAAAATGTGTAAGATGAATAATAATGTTATAAAATTAAAATTTTAGTTAATACTATTCATAACGTCTAGTTCATAATAATATTATAACCATATATTGTTGTTTAGTTAAACCCGGTATTACGTACTACACATGCTATCGAGGAAGGTCGTGATTGCGTATAATGCAAGACAAGTTAGGGATGCATGTAGTGCAAGCTCCATTTTGTGTTTCATATAACATAATTCAAAAATTATTTCATTTTTACATTAAACAAAATCTTTACTTAATGTTGCGTAGAATAATTTCTAAAAAATGAACTTGAAATTGTGTGTACCACGATCCAAGAATAGTGTTGCGTATACTGCAAGCTAATACGGTGTTGCATATAGTGCAAGATAATCTGGGTGTAGCATAAAACAGAAGATATGAACGAAATTAAAAAATATATATCTCATAAAATCTCGGGGTGTTACACTGTAAGAGAGTATTGGGGTCCGTTCTTGACTATCAATGGCACCACCCCATGTTCGGCCACTACCCCACTATTCTATTACCCTCTGGCACAACTCTAACCATCTTACATAGGTGTTTTCAAATGCACCCCTTCTTCCTAAGCTACCCATCCAATCTGGCTCCCTAGATGTGGTTAAGGTGACTCCCTCAAGTCCTTCAGATGAGCTGGCTTGGCTAGCAAGTAATGGCTGGCCAAATTATTTTGGATAAGGGGGGCCCATAATCTTATGATAAATATTATAAGTAAAATTGGTGAAAATAAAATAACAACATATATTCCCTTAAATTCCATTATTTAAGTGTTATTTTTACAATTCTTTCACACAATATACATTGATATTTTGTGTAGTCTTTACTCTCTTAAGAGCTTCTACGAAAATGTTTGTGGTGCACAATTATAGGTTCCTAAAATTCCATACCAGCTCCATAGAATTATATTCATTTAGGACAAATAGAATCTAATTCTAAGGTAAATATTGATCACTTTTCCATACATATGAACATATTATGGGATTTTATATATATTCCTATAAGATGATCTGTCCAGACTATGTCGATTGAGGTATTTTATGTGTGTGTTTTCCTATGCATCTCTTCTTCCTGTGCTACTCGACCAATCTGGCTCCCTATATGTGTTTAATCTGAATCCCAAAAGTTCATGGGAGGGTCTCTCTTGGCTAGCCAGCAATGGTTGGCCATATTATTTTGGCTAAGGGAACCCACAAGCTTATGAGAAATATTCTATGTAAAATGGGTGAACATATGATGGTATTGGGTATATAGACCTATAAGATGATTTGTCTAGAGCATGTCGACTGAGGTATTTTAAGTAGGTTATTTCCAATACACCCCTTCTTCCTGAGCTACCCGACCAATTTGGCTCCCTTGATGTGGTTAAGGTGACTCTCACAAGTTCTTGGGAGGAGCTAGCTTGTCTAGCCAGTAATGGATGGACAAATTATTTTTGCTAAGGGGCACCCATAAGCTTATGAGAAATATTCTAAGTAAAATGGGTGAAAATATGGTAACAACATATACGACCTTAAATACTATTCTTTAGGTGTTATTTTTTCAATTCTTTCATACAAAATACATTTATATTTTGTGTGGCCTTTACTCTCCTAATATCATCCATTAAAATTTTTGTGGTGCACAATTATGGGTTCTTAAAATCCCCCACCCCCATCCCTAGAATTATATTCATTTAGGAAAAACAGAATCTAATTCTAAGGTAAATATTGATCACTTTTCCATACATATGAACATATGATGGGATTTGATAAAGAGACTAATAAGATGATTTTTCTAGAGTGTCAACTGAGTTATTTTAGGAGTTATTAAGAGGATACTTCTTCCCATGAGTTCTCTAATGAATCCAAGATAGAAAGTGGCCTCAGCTTGGTGCATGGATACCCTAAAACTGAAATGTTCCTAAATTCTAATATGGAATAACGACTAGGTATAAATAAACTTTTAGATATATTTTAAGTAAGGTAATTATATTTCTATACATATCACATGATAATGGGAATCAAGTTGTACATATTTCTGAAATAAACCTCAATCAATATCAAAATCATGCATAGGGAATATAGGTTCATGGATGAGTAACTGTATGAAATATTTCCTTAAGTAGATCAAGATCGTATATTGGAAGGATAATTTCATGGTTTTTATACAAAATCTTATGTAGAGACCCATGTTTTGTGGATATGTTACAAGTATCATCAATGATACCCATCCTTTGTGTAATTCCATATAAACCCAAATTCCAAGATTTGAGTTCTTAACATACAATAGATTTTTCCTAATAACTGATCATAAATGTCCACTTACATGAGATTCCTCATTGATGTACCTGATTTAGTTGTTTTGAGATTACTTGATTTATAAGGTTAATTCAGGTATGATATACATCATGGAGGGAGAATTCTATAATTATTTCTTAAGTTAAGGGACTTAGCGAGCAAAGCTTGATTTTTTTTCTAAATTCATATTGTGTTCTCTACATGCTTTATATCTATTTTATTTATATTGCCCTAAATTTCTTCACCTAAGCTTCATGTATGGGAATGCTTAGAAGGCGTGGACTTTTCTCTTTCTCAAGTCACCCTTTTACAGGCTTTCATCCAAACAGGTTTTATGCCTTTTTCATTTACAGGTTCTCAATATTTCTGGGAACATGCCAAGTGCATGTCCAATGAGTAGAGACTCAAATTTTTCCTAGGGTTCCCTTTTTGGGTTTCAACCTGACTATCATTGTCACTCTTTTAGTTGGTTTTTAAAGGACTTGTAAACTAAACCATCATTGTACTATAGTATAGGGTCTTCTAGATCAGTCCTTCTATTGATGGTATCTTAGATTATTCTAGCTTAGAATTTTTTTTAGTTCAAGCTCTTCTGGTTTGGACCTTCTATTTTCTGGTAGTTTATATTCTTCAAGATAAAACATTCTATTATTGTAGTTAAGGTTATTCAAGACTATACCTTCTATTTTTGGTAGTTTAGAGTCTTCTATCTCAAACTTACTAATATAATTATAGGATGGGTGTTCATGAAGGGTTCGAGAGTCCAACATATTTGATGGGATTCTAAAGAATCATTTCCCATGAAGGTTTCTAATACCCTAAATTCTTAATTAGTATTTTAAATAATTAATGTTCACAAAGGGTTTTGGAACATTGTTTTCTTTTAGAAATCATGAGGGATGAGTATTCATGATGGTTCATGACACCCTACATCTTAACTGGGATCCTTTTTGATGTATTGTGAAATAACAAGAATGTTAGGTCTGGTTGGATAGTTGGAACATGGGTTGTGTAAGTCACATGTCAAAGAGCTTGAATTGGTGAACTTAGAATGGGGAACACATACCAGGGATAACCCAAAACACTTTAAGGTGTTGAGTTCTACCACAGTACCACTAGGGCTCATGAGGATTAGAGTTACTTACATATAAAGAAGGGATTCCTCTAGTTGGTATGTTATAAAATCCTATGCATTAGCCATAGATATTATATCCATGTCCAAGTAAAGGGGACCCCATTATTTTATAAGGGCCATGAGGGATTTTTGAAGACTAAAATTTATGGAATATGAAGTGGGTAATATAGAAATGGTCCATACAGGAAGGGTTCCGGAACCCCAGTGCAGTTTATATTTTGGAATAGAAGGCTTGGGCCCTACTCCATGTTTTTTTGAGTCAAATGATGTGGTCCATAAAAAGTTTCAAGAATGGAGCATCAATTCCTTTCTTTGAGAAGGGGTATAATACATAGTGAATTAATGTATAGGATGTTTATTAATCTTGAATAGTTTGTTCTTGAGGATCGAAATCATGGTCCATAAATATTTGATTTAACTATAGGTTGGTATCAGTGTGTTCAAGTCAAAAATTACTAATTGAGTGAACCTATAATGATCAACATGGTTGGAACAATAACTCTTGGGTTTATGGGGCCTTCCTAGGATCTTAGTTTCCTTTCGAATGACCCGGTCCCTATTACCAGTCTATTATATAGAAGATCCCATGGAAATGAAGCCTAAAGTCCATTGGATTCCAAGATAAAGATAGAAACTGAAGGAACTGGTTGTGCTAGTTTGACTTTAAAGGTATGAAGATGGTTTATGAAAAGTGTAATATTCAGGAAGGTCTCTAGATCCCTTAATATTTATTTCACTACTTAGTGAACACATTGTCATGAAAAAGTGTTGAAAAACCCATTACTATAAATTTTTCCTAGACTAGGGGGCCCATCGTGCATGAATTGGATTTTACTAGGGCCACAAATTGGGACCTATGATCATTATTCCCAATTCATTAATGCTCTAAATTTTTCCTAAACTCTGGAGTTGAAGAGTTTAGTGAGAGGTGACTTGACTTTTTCTCAAGATTCCCTCAGTGGGTTTCCAAACTGAAAATTATTATGTCACTTTTACTAGCAGTTTTTGGGTCTTGTGATTTGGACCATCAAAGGATAAAGTTTAGGGTCATGAAACTTTGACCAAAATGCATGCAGTTTAAGGCCATGATGAAAGTGGACCTATTATAAAGGATATTTTACACAATAGAATAATAAGGATAATTATGATGTGAATATGTTTTAAATCATGGCATGAGTTTCTCAGGTCACGATTATTGATATGGGACAATCATTTCGGGGATGACCTATGTAGAGACCCAAAGCTTGATGTACATAGACATTACATTAATTTTGTGGAATAATTAGTACATAACAAAAACAGACACACAAGTACCGTAATAGTTTTGTGTCTTTTGAAACTTAGAACGTAATCTTCTAATCGTGGTGAAAGATCTTCAACATCTCCCATAAATATCTTCCCATTTTTGTTTCCTTACTTAAAATATTTCTTTTAATCCTGGGGGAAAAGAAAACATAAAAAGGCTGAGCGCAAATGCTCAGTAAGGGTAAGCATGGATAAAATAAAACATACCACATAAATTTGAACTTAAAAAAACATGAACATTAAAAATCTTGAGCAACGACATAAAACATGAAATTAAATAAGGCATAGATCATAATGGAACATAAATCATGATAAAATAGCATGGGAATAAAACATTTAATTGTGTCATCCATTAATCACATGTAATTATTTCCATAGTAGCCAAGGCATTGCTGCCAAGTCCATCTTAGTGGACAAAGTCCCTTTCTAAATCGAGTTCACTCCTCGTTCCAGTCCTGTAATACTGAACCGGATTAACTTACCGTTCCATCCATGTTTATCTCATGAGATATAAATATTTACCCAATGCATTGGAGGGATATATAGGTCCCACCCATATCATAATGAAATCATTCTTACTTGTGCCACAAAATAAACATACATCATTCATAGTAACCCAACGAAAAAAATGGGTTTCATAAACATCATCCCATCATAACTTAATCCATATAAAAGAAATGGATATCATTTCATAATAAGAAAATTGAAACCATTTAAATAATATAGACATTATACTTAAAACATACACATATGAAATAATTTCATTTTAGATGGAAAATGGTTTTGATAAAACACTTGAAATGAATTCTTGAGGAAAATATCCTTTCTTCTTTAAAATCATTTTCTTTTCACAAAATGTCATGCATTTTTAAAAGAAAATGATTTTCTTGAAAATAGTCATGAAATATTTTTGAGGAAGCTTCATGAAAATCAAACTTTATAAAACCATAAAAATCCGTTCATGCCGTACAAGTTAAAAAAACATTCTTCTCGTACTTTTTCCGGAAAAGTCAAAAAGTACCTCGTACGAAAAACAACAAAAGATTCCTTTCATATCATTTACTAAAAACTCACCGAAGGGTAAAATTTGACTTAAACAATTGTAGGTGGATTTAAACAATATTAAATATTGATGGAACATGGTTGTGGATGATAAAATACACCCCAGTAAATACCAAAGTATAAACAATCTCAGATAAAAATGAGATTGTGATATTTTCCCTTACCTTAGGTCCGATTTGCTTCGTAAGTGTCTGAATCTCCTGTATAATGATTTAAATAATGTTATTGACTTATTAAATAATCATATTAAATTTTATGATATCATATATGGTTCACTTATGACTTTATATTACCCGTTCTTTTGTAAAGTCCATGTTAAAGAGCGTTTTGGGTAAAATCGTTTCATTTGTCGTCTGTGTTTTGACTTGTAATTATTCATATGATTACTTAGATCATGATTTCTTAATTCCAGAATATAAAACATGATTTATATATAATATATATTCAGAATATACATATATATAATATATCGATAAATGGAAATAAATACACCGTTCATGGAGACGGTAGGCCATACGTACGCATGAACGTTGTTTTCGTTTCCTTAGTGAACTGAATGGAATTAATTGGATGAAATAAATATATATATATACATAAATCCAGAATCATTATTATGTCATATATTTCATGATTACTTATTATATATACTTTATAATCATTTATGAATGGTTAATCATTGAGAATGAATCTCATCGCGTCGTGGAGACGGTATTCCGTACGTACGCACGAGCGATGATATCGTTCCCATGATCATGGAATTTTATTGGAGTGTATGTATAATATTAAATAATCAATATCACTTTAAAATAATCATATATAGTTATTATTTACACCATTATATCCATCCAAGTAAGGTGGTGGTGGAAAGTAGATTACACCATGACGTGGAGACGGTATTCTGTACGTACGCACACGCGGTGATTTCGTTTTCCGTAGGACGTATAGATGGTGAAATAGGGTTGTTTCGTACTTATAATAAAATATCAGTATATGAGTGATACTGATGTTATTACTTCATAACGAAACAACCTATGAAGAATAAGTGGAAGAAGAAATAAAGTTGAATGAATCGGTAATGGACATTACCTCTTCTTTGAAGCGCCTCTTTGAGACCTCCTCTTAGGGCACTAAAATTGGTCTTTTAAGAAGACGAGTACCTCTAGGATGTTTATAGGGAACTGTAGAAGATAATTTTTCAGGTTTTGGATGATATTGAAGGCTCAAATTGGTGTGAGGAGGAGAGGGAGGAGGTGCCCTTTTATAAGAGAGGAGAGGGGAACCTTTGGAATTCTTAAAAATATTAATTTATAATAAATCTGACCCCACTTAAAAACCTCCAAAAATGACTCATATTCAAAGATTAGATGAGATAGGGTTGTAATCTCATCAAAAAATCAAATTTAGACATGTTTTGAGCTTATTTTAAACCTTATCATTTTGATTTATCCTTATTTAATCTATTTAAGTTTATTTGTGGTAATAAAATTGTAAATTTTAAATTATAACAAATAATTACTTATTTGTTGTGAATTGTCCATAATTGGATACTTTATAACATTTTCTACCTTATAAATTTAAATTTTTAATTTTTAAATATTTTTGTGATTTTTAAACAATTTTATAATATATTATTTTTATAAAATAACAATAGTGTCAATTTTGACACTATTCATTTATTTTAATTTAAATAAAATATATACTGAAGATATTTTCAAAATAAAAGCTTTAATAGATTTATAAAAGGTAATATGTATCTATAAAATTAGTGCATCACATTAAATAGTTCATATAATATTTATTTTATTATTTTTAAAACCATTTATTTGTTTTATCTCTTAATAAAATAATTACTACATCATTTTTTGTATAATTATTTAATATACTTATTTATTTCATAAAAATTAAAAATAAAATCCTATGATTAAGATAAATCTATTACCTTTCACAATAATACTTTTAATTGAATTTATCATCTTAAAATCATAATATTTAAATTGTTATATTTATTAAATTATGAAGGTGGCAACATTGGCATCATTTAAAACAAAATAATATAAGTGTCATAATCTTCTTAATAAGGATCCAAATGGTCAACAATTAGGCTAGTGGATGATTAGGGTTTATATATACACTAATAATAAGTTTTTTTCAGATTTTTGGGCCTTTTGATATGTATTAATATTTCAATAAAAACTATATTATTGATTTTTCACTAAATAAATAATTTCTGCATCCCTATTGTGTCAAAATTAATGATAATTATTTAATACCGAAAAATTATAAATAAATTTATATGATGTATATAATTTCATTATATTTCTGTAGACTATTAATTTTCTAAGTTTCATTATGTTTATCACTAAATTAAAATTAATATACTTATAAGATTTAAGAGAGTGACATGTTGTCACTTTCTTTAGTTTTAATAATAATTAAGTTATTTTTAGGGACAAAAGTCCATGAAATGATTCTAATCCGACCCTTAGGTGATATGGGTCTACTTTAGTCATCCAATAGGATTTTGGAAGGTGTTAGGATAATTTTATAATCTTATATTTACCATTAATTACCCGATTTACCTTTAACTATGGTAGATAAAATTTACCGTAGTTACTATTCATAAAGCCCAAAAATAAAAAGTAGCTTATTAACATAATTTGGACCTAATTATTACAAATATGGAATCAATTTTTTCAAATTCAATACACAAAAGTTTCAGAAATTAAATTAAAATTAATCCCGTTGTCGAAAGAAAACGGGTTTTTTGTTTAAAACATTGCAAAAGATTGAATTGATTTAACCTACGAATTCAAGGTAAAATCAATGCTAATGACATAAATTATATTAAATGGTAAATATATATTCTATTTATACTTTAAAACCATTAAATATTATAATTTAACCACATAAGTTATTACGATGAAAAAAGTTGTTTTTAATTAAAATATACCGTGTTTTTACTATTCATTAAAATATGAAAGTTATCAGAATAATATGAAAAATTTATAAAAGGTAAAATTTTATATCCTGATCCCAAATAATAATTTAATTTTGTAAAATTTAACTTATAAACATGTCAAAAAATAGATTTAAAGTTGTTGTGCCATCAAAAGGCGGCAAAACTGCATTTTTTTGAAAAATACTTATTTTACCCGAAAAATTTATTTTGTTCTTATACCATGTTCTAGAAAATGTGTAAGATGAATAATAATGTTATAAAATTAAAATATTATTTAATAATATTCATAAAGGCTAGTTCATAATAATATTATAATGATATATCGTTGTTTAGTAACACCCAGTATTGCGTACAACACACGCTATCGAGGAAGGTCGCGATTACGTGTAATGCAAGACAAGTCAGGGTTGCGTGTTGTGCAAGAATCCTTTATTATTTCGTATAACATAATCCAACCATATTTTATTTATACATTGAATATATATATATATATACTCAATATTGCGTATAATTACTATTATAAAACGAATTTGAAATTGTGTGTAACACAATCTAAGAATAGTGTTGCGTATACTTTAAGCTAATACAGTGTGGTGTATAGCACAAGATAATATTATTGTAGCATAAAACACATGACATCAAATAAATTAAAAATAATACTTATCATAAAATATCGGGTTGTTACATTCTACCCCCCCCCCTTAAAATGAATTTCGCCCTCGAAATTCGTTGGGGTTATAAATGGTTTACTACTCGAAAGTTTCTTTAATAGAAACTCACATCGTAAAAAGGAATACTAAAACATGGCTTTAAAAACTAAATTATGAAACGTAACGGTTACCCAAATTAACTCATCACTGGGTTTCCACGTAGGAGAACATAGGTGAAAATATGGATATGGAAGAGAAATCTAACCATTAAGTTCTTTATGGAGAGTGTTAGAGAACGTGGCTATGAAAAATCCATCAATCACAAATCCATAGATTTTTGATGATCTAAGGTACCATCTGATTCATCGGATACAAGAGCGCTTGGACAAAAAAAAAATTTCAATATCATTTCCCTAAAGTTGAAAATTTTGAATTAGAAGAAATACTTGCTTGATTTTGCTACAATCTCAATGTTGTTCGTTCTTTGAACAATTTACACTTCATATCATAAAGAAATGAATTTGAATTTGTTGTTCGTAAAGAGTTAGCAGATCATGTGATAGAATGATGGGTCATTCCAACTGTTTCAAGAGAAAGTTATCAAATATACATAAGTCCATCTATGGTGAGGTTAATCATATACGATTCCAAAAATGAACTTATACTTCATATATCATACCACTTAATAAAATAAAACTAGTTTATACTAACCAGGGACTTCTTGTAGGCCAGTGGTATGCGATAAAGGCCTGTCGCACTTCAGTTGTGGGTTCGATTCCCACAGCCTTGTCCAATGCGATGGGTTGTCGCCCGTCCTGCAGGTTTTCCTTTTTCTAAAACTACATTCCTATAACATCCCATCAATAATATCAAAAAAAAATTCTATCCTTAAACAATACTAACTTATGTTCAACATAATCCATTCCAATCTTTAAGCTTATCAAAATTACATATATCCAATCTCATAGTATAAAGAAAACAATTACTTTAAATGTCATCAACCAAGCATGTGAATACCATCATTTATCCCCCATATATCTTGTTGGTCACATTCCAATCATGTGAATACCTTAATCATTTATTCTCTTGAAAAATTAATACCCATTAAACCTTATTGAAAACATGAATGCTATCAAAATTTAACTCTTTCCACAAACCAAAATCCAAAAATTCTATATACTCAAACCATGACATGACCATCTCCTTATATTAGTCATGAGATCATGAATACTATCAAACATTTAATTTTCTTCTTATCCCTTCATTATGTGCATATCATCTACTTTCCAAAAATATCTGAATAACCTTTCATGGTCACTGGTACTATTCATCATATACTTTCAAAACATAAGGAATGACAACAGTGTAACAATCCTTAGATGTCTCTTTATTCCATAGTACCATGAGATTACTTATACAACATTACACTTGATAAACATGTAATCATTCCACTACCTTCTTAAACCATTGACTGAGCTTCATCAATTCTTTCATCTCGCATATCGTTTGTAGTCTCTTCATCATCATCAACATAAATACTACCCATACGACCATACTGATTCTCTTCATGAGACCTTACCTTAGGGCATTGGTTTGCATAATGATCGTACATTCCACATTTAAAACATTTAACCATTGTTGATGTCGTAGAAATACCATTATCCTCATCCATGGTGTTAACTGAACCTTTTACTTTGCACTTACTATATTTGTGTCCTTCTTTCCCACACCCAAAGCATCTTCCAGTTCCTTTGAAACATTCTCCTTGATGCCTCTCCCCACAAGATTTACATAGGGTAAATTGAACTTTATTTCCTCTATGATCATCATGAAACTCCATATTTCTCTTATTTGCTGAGTCAGGAAACTTACAAAATTTGAGTTTATTGATCATATTATGTGATTTCTGATTCGGCATGATAATGATGTTTGGACTTACAAATACCATTTTATTTGGTTTCTCATGAAAAATTTCATTCCATTGTCCATCATATCCTCCATTATCGTGAATCATCTTGTTTCCAGCCATTTTCTAAAACCCAAAAAGAATAGTGCGAGAGAAAAAAATCATAATCAAAGGGGAGTAACTTCAATATCTAACATCTTAGGTTTAATCTAATATTGTTACCATAATTCTAGAACTATAACCTATACTTATACTTAACCTTAGGGACATCCCTAGACATACCATATAAATATCTCTAGAGATCTCACTAACGTTTTCACATCCTAGTTTCCAAAGGTTAACTAAACCTTTTCTCTGATACCAACTGTAGAGACTCAAATCTTGACGTACATATACATTACATTAATTTTGCGGAATAATTAGTACATAACAAAAACAGACACACAAGGACCGTAATAGTTTAGTGTCTTTGGAAACATGGAACGTAATCTTCTAATCGTGGTGAAAGATCTTCAACATCTCCCATAAATATCTTCCCATTTTTGTTTCCTTACCTAAAATATTTCTTTTAATCCTGGGGGAAAATAAAACATAAAAAGTGTGAGCTCAAATGCTCAGTAAGGGTAATCGTGGATAAAATAAAACATACCATATACATTTGAACTTAAAAAAAACATGAACATTAAAAATATTGAGCAACAACATAAAACATGGAAGTACATAAGGCATAGATCATAATGGAACATAAATCATGATAAAATAGCATGGGAATAAAACATGTAATTGTGGCATCCATTAATAACATGTAATCATTTCCATAGTAGCCAAGGCATGGCTGCCAAGACCATCTTAGTGGACAAAGTCCCTTTCTGAATCGAGTTCACTCCTCGTTCCAGTCCTGTAATACTGAACCGGATTAACTTAACGTTCCATCCATGTCTATCTCATGAGATATAAATCTTTACCCAATGAATTGGAGGGATATATAGGTCCCACCCATCTCATAATGAAATCATTCTTACTTGTGCCACAAAATAAATATACATCATTCATAGTAACCCAACGAATAAAATGGGTTTCATAAATATCATCCCATCATAACTTAATCCATATAAAAGAAATGGATATCATTTCATAATAAGAAAAGTGAAACCATTTAAATCATATAGACATTATACATAAAACATACACATATGAAATAATTTCATTTTAGATGGAAAATGGTTTTGATAAAACACTTGAAATGAATTCTTGAGGAAAATATCCTTTCTTCTTTAAAATCATTTTCTTTTCACAAAATGTCATGCATTTTTAAAAGAAAAGGATTTTCTTGAAAGTAGTCATGAAATATTTTGGAGGAAGCTTTATAAAAATCAAGCTTTATAAAACCATAAAAATCTGTTCATGCTGTATAAGTTAAAAAAACATTCTTCTCGTACTTTTGCCGAAAAAGTCAAAAAGTACCTCGTACAAAAAATGACAAAAGATTCATTTCATATCATTTAATAAAAACTCACCGAAGGTTAAAATTGGAT
The DNA here is from genome assembly GCA_963277665.1 of Viscum album. Taxonomy (NCBI): domain Eukaryota; kingdom Viridiplantae; phylum Streptophyta; class Magnoliopsida; order Santalales; family Viscaceae; genus Viscum; species Viscum album. The sequence continues at coordinate 1,886,727,718 of OY728165.1, read as the reverse complement.
TTAAACAATTTTAGGTGGATGGAAACAATATTACATATTGAGGGAACATGGTTTTGGATGATAAAATACACCCAGTAAATACCAAAGTATAAACAATCTCAGATAAAAATGATATTTTAATATTTTCCCTTACCTTAGGTCCGATTTGCTTCATAAGTGTCCAAATCTCCTGTATAATGATTTAAATAATGTTATTTACTTATTAAAAAATCATATTCAATGTTATGATATCATATATGGTTCACTTATGACTTTATATTACTCGTTCTTTTGTAAATTCCATGTTAAAGAGCATTTTGGTTAAAATCATTTCATTTGTCGTCCGTGTTTTGGCTCGTAATTATTCATATGATTACTTAGATCATGATTTCTTAATTCCAAAATATAAAACATGATTTTTATATAATATATATTCAAAATATACATATATATAACAGATCGATAAATGGAAAGAAATACACCGTTCATGGAGACGGTAGGTCGTACATACGCATGAACGTTGTTTTCGTTTCCTCATTGAATTGAATTGAATTAATTGGATGACATACATATATATATATATATACATAAATCCAGAATCATTATTATTTCATATATTTCATGATTACTTATTATATATACTTTATAATCATTTATGAATGGTTAATCATTGAGAATGAATCTCATCGCGTCATGGAGACGGTATTCCGTATGTACGCACGAGCGATGATATCGTTCCCATGATCGTGGAATTTTATTGGAGTGTATGTATACTATTAAATAATCAATATAACTTTACAATAATCATATATAGTTATTATTTACCCCATTATATCCATCCAAGTAAGGTGGTGGTGGAAAATAAATTACACCACGGTGTGGAGACGGTATTTCGTACGTACGCACGCGCGGTGATTTCGTTTTCCGTAGGATAGATAGATGGTGAAATAGGGTAGTTTCACACTTATAATAACATATCATTATATTATTGATACTGATTTTATTACTTAATAATGAAACAACCTATGAAGAAGAAGTGGAAGAAGAAATAAAGTTTAAAGAATCGGTAATGGACATTACCTCTTCTTTGAAGCGCCTCTTTGAGACCTCCTCTTAGGGCACTAAAATTGGTCTTTTAAGAATACCAGGACCTCTAGGATGTTTCTAGGGAAGTCTAGAAGAGAATTTTTCAGGTTTTGGCCGATCTTGAAGGCTCAAATTGGTGTGAGGAGGAGAGGGAGGAGGTGCCCTTTTATAAGGGAGGAGAGGGGCACCTTTGGAATTCTTAAAAATATTAATTTATAATAAATCTAACCCCACTTAAAAACCTCCAAAAATGACTCATATTCAAAGATTAGATGAGATATAGTTGTAATATCATCAAAAAATTAAATTTAGACATGTTTTGAGCTTATTTTAAACCTTATCAGTTTGATTTATCCTTATTTAATCTATTTAAGTTTATTTGTGGTAATAAAATTGTAAATTTTAAATTATAACAAATAATTACTTATTTGTTGTGAATTTTGCATATTTGGATACTTTATAACATTTTATACCTTATAAATTTAAATTTATAATTTTTAAATATTTTTGTGATTTTTAAACAATTTTATAATATATTATTTTTATAAAATAACAATAGTGTCAATTTTGACACTATTCATTTATTTTAATTTAAATAAAATATATACATAAGATATGTTCGAAATAAAAGCTTTAATAGATTCATAAAAGTTCATATGTATCTATAAAATTAGTGTAGAACATTAAATAGTTCATATAATATTTATTTTATTATTTTTAAAACCATTTATTTGGTTTATCTCTTAATAAAATAATTACTACATCATTTTTTGTATAATTATTTAATATAATTATTTGTTGCATAAAAATTAAGAATAAAATCCTATGATGAAGATAAATCTATTAACTTTAACAATAATACTTTTAATCGAATTTATCATCTAAAAATCACAATATTTAAATTGTTATATTTATTAAATTATGAAGGTGAAAACATTGGAATCATTTAAATTAAAATAATATAAGTGTCATAATCATCTTAATAAGGATCAAAATGGTCAAAAATTCGGACAATGGATGATTAGGGTTTATATATACACTAATAATAAGTTTTGTGCAGATTTTTAGGCTTTTTGATGTGTATTAATATTTCAATAAAAACTATATTATTGATTTTTCACTAAATAAATAATTTCTGCATCCCTATTGTATTAAAATTAATGATAATTATTTAATACCGAAAAATTATAAATAAATTTAGATGATGTAGATAATTTCATTATATTTCTGGAGACTATTCATGTTCGAAGTTTCATGATGTTTATCACTAAATTAAAATTAATATATTTATAAGATTTAAGAGAGTGACATGTTGTCACTTTCTTTGGTTTTAATAATAATTAAGTTATTTTCATGGAAAAAAGTCCATTAAATGATTCTAATCCGACCCTTAGGTGATATGGGTCGACTTTTAGTCATCCAATAGGATTTTGGAAGGTGTTAGGATGATTTTATAATCTTATATTTACCCTTAATTACCCGATTTACCTTTAACTATGATAAATAAAATGTACTGTAATTACTATTCATAAAGCCCAAAAATAAAAAGTAGCTTATTAACATAATTTGGACCTAATTATTCCAAATATGGAATCCATTTTTTAAAATTCAATACACAAAATTTGCAGAAATTAAATTAAAATTAATCCCGTTGTCAAAAGAAAACGGGTTTTTGTTTAAAATATTGCAAAAGATTGAATTGATTTAACCTACGAATTCAAGGTAAAATCAATGCTAATGACATAAATTATATTAAATGGTTAAAATATTTTCTATTTATACTTTAAAACCATTCAATATTATAATTTAACCACATAAGTTATTATGATGAAAAAAGTTGTTTTTAATTAAAATATAGCGTGTTTTTACTATTCATTGAAATATGAAAGTTATCAGAATAATATGAAAATTTTATCCAAGGTAAAATTTTATATCCTGATTCCAAATAATAATTTTATTTTGTAAAATTTAACTTATAAACATGTCAAAAACTAGATTTAAAGTTGTTGCGCCATCAAAAGGTGGCAAAACTGCATTTTTTTGAAAAATACTTATTTTACCCAAAACATTTATTTTGTTCTTATACCATGTTCTAAAAAATGTGTAAGATGAATAATAATGTTATAAAATTCAAAATTTATTTAATACTATTCATAAAGGCTAGTTCATAATAATAATATTATAATAATATATCGTTGTTTAGTAACACCCGGTATTGCGTACAACACACGCTATCGAGGAAGGTCGCGATTACGTGTAATGAAAGACAAGTCAGGGTTGCATGTTGTGAAAGAATCCTTTATTATTTTGTATAACATAATCCAACAATATTTTATTTATACATTGAATATATATATATATATACTCAATATTGCGTAGAATGACTATTATAAAATGAACTTGAAATTGTGTGTAACACAATCTAAGAATAGTGTTGCGTATACTTCAAGCTAATACAGTGTGGCGTATAGCACAAGATAATCTTGTTTTAGCATAAAAAACATGACATCAAATAAATTAAAAATAATACTTATCATAAAATATCGGGTTGTTACAACCTAGAACACCCTCAGGTTATGAGTCCTGCAATAGTGATGTCAGGCTCACATGGATCAAAAATACCTTCTTATAGGGCCAATATGTCTCTGTTTGGTAGTTAAATTCCCTTATACATCAATAGAAAGGTAAAAAGAGATATCAATTTTAATTTCCAAGCTCCATGAAAGGTTTTAGTTAACCCAATGTGCTCAAGACATGAAGTGTGATTTATGAGGTGAGGGAATTAAAATATGATAGAATCACACCATACTCTATTTGAATGGGGTCAGGTTATTATGATCCATTGATAAGGAATGACTATAGATGATAGCCTAAACATTTTAACTTTGGGTAGTGCGGAATTATTTTTCATATAGTTTTAATGTCATGCAAGTATGAAATTCACCATGAAATTTAGCGTCGTGCAGTGAGGAATGTTTCCTTTACTAATGATTTAACATCATTATGTAAGGAACTTTTTTGTATATTTATATCCCATATGCATTAATGGGTTCATTTTAATCATTTTATATGTCACGGATGAACCCACGATTGGGTTTTTGGCTTTCGATACATATCATGTGATGATAGGAATCAAGTCACACGTAGTTCTAGAATGAGAAACTCTCTACGCAAGTCTGACCCATACAAAGAGGGGGAATTATTCCAATGGATTATTATATCAAGACCCGAGGTTAGATATTCGTACATAACTACATATCCAGTGATTATAGGAATCAAGACACATGGTGTTATTGAGAAACCATATATTTTAACATCGAGTGGAAATGACGTAGGCTCTTCAATGTGGAAAGGGGATATTAAGGTTCGAATAAATACTAGAGGTCTAGGTGAAAATATATATCTTACAATGGTAGTAATTAATCCATGCATAGTTATTTAATGGTAAACTCTCTATGTACGTCAGATACATATGGATAGGGGGAATTATTCCTATTGATTATTTTAGTTGGACCCAAGATTAAAGATTTGGGCATCACTATGTATCATGTGTTGATAGGAATCAAGCCCTGCATTATTCTTGAATGTAGGTGTGGTGGGAGACCAACACCAAGGACTATGGTCCTCTCAGGAATGTTCCATAGTAATGTGTAGTTTCTTGTCATTCAAGGGACATCAACCATATAATTTAACATCATGCGAAAAGGACTCATGGTGTTCCTTTTAAGTACATTCATTTAGGAGTATGATAACCTAGTTGGTTGATGATGTGTCTCGATCATGTGGGGAAACCTTTAACAAAAATCCTAATCTCATAGGAGCTATTCTTGGTATGTAAAAAAGTAATGGAAAGGTTACCCTCACTATACAGAGGAAATTAAAGGATGGATAGGGGAAGTTTGTATCATATGTTTGATGATTCAAGATATAGGATTTGGGAATCCCTACATATCTCATTGAAATAAGAATCAATCCATACATAGTTATGGAAACCATGCAGTTTAGTGTCATGTTGTGATGACATCATCCATGCATTTTTACATCATGTAGTAAGGAAGAAGGTAAATCGATGTGAAGAAGAGGCATATTTCGATTGGACCCCAGAATGGAGGTCTCGGTGTCACTACGTATTCTATGATGGAAGGAATCAAGATGCACATAGTTTTAGGAAAACCATGAAGTTTAGTGTCAGGCAGAGAGGACATCAACCATACATTTTAACATCATGCAATTAGCATGAAGGTTACCCACTTTAGAAAAGAAAACATGCGCAGTGTATCTTAGTCTAATGTCTTGTGACCAGGATGAAATATATTATTTATGGACCCATGATTGGAGATATGGGTGTCAATATATATCATGTTATTGTGGGAATCAAGCCACTTGTAGTTCTTAGACGGGTAGATTTCCTATGAGTTTCGGAATCTCATATAATTATGGGGCACTTCATTTATCTTTTGTGTAGATCTATCTTATGTGCGATGAACAATTAGTGAGATTATACTTCCATTAATGTTTAACATCTTACATTAAGTACTTTATACATACATTTTATCATCATGTTGTCAGGATATATTCAATGAAGTTTAACATTATGAGTTCAGGAAATTTTCCATATAGTTTAATATCATGTTGTCAGGATGCATCTATGTAGTTTATCATTGTGCAATGTGGAAGAGATACATTGTTCAGTTTAATGTCTTTTTTCTAATACATCTCTTGTATAGTTTAACATCATGTGATCATGACATGTTTCATAGTTTAACATCATATAAATAAGATGATTACTTCCATATTAATATCTTATAGTTAGGATGTGTCATGAAATTTAACATCATGTTATCAAGATGTTAGGATGTTTTACATTTTAAACTCTTAGTACTAGTACTTCATGTCATGATAGGGGCGTATTCTCCTAGTTGTTTTCTTGAAACCTCAATGGTCATTGAGTAAGATTAGATGGTGCATAACCATATCAGGGTTCAAACATGGAATTTCTATGTAATTACAAGAAAACACATATTGATGTTTCTTTCAGAATTCAATATACACCTCCTACTCCCTGAGAATCATGATGACACTAAATGATATAGTCCATGAGTCTTTTTCTATTCCAAAATTTACCTTCTTGATCACATCAATGGTAGTGGATATGCCTTCCTAAAATGGGGTAGATCCATTCCTAATATAATCCTCTTATTGTTTTATATATGAGTCCATAGATTCATTTTCAGACGTGGTCAGTAATATGGGGTAATCCTTGTACCTGTCAAAATAAGAGAGGTTGTGTGAAGAGACATTGTCGTTTCAAACTACCAAAGTTGTTACAGAGAGATTCCATACCTTAATTTGTTTTACACTATCACTAGGGATATAGTGAGATAGGATATGTGGGATTTATTGTATTACCTAAACTAGATTTATGGGTACCACAAAATCACTATCAAACATACTCTAGGGATTTTCAAGGGTGGTCCCCAATCTGTTGGGGGATACAACCAAAATATTTTCATCCACCATTGGTTGTTTTACCTCTCTTTTATACAAACCTTACTTACTGTATGTGTCTTTAAAAGACTCAAATGTATCACTTTCTTCATGTAGCATGTTTAACTTTCCATTTATGGGGTATTTAAAACACTGATGAAATGTTGATGGTATCATGATGTGGCTATGAATCCAAGACCTTCTGATTAAGCCCTTATATACGATGTATTGCTAGATAACCATGAAATAAATATTAGATGTGAGATCTGTATGTTTGTCTTTTAGAATGATATTCATGGGAGGCCTTTTCTCACTCTTATCATACCCTCAAATGGTCATATTTGTGGGAGATAAATCCACTTAATTATATCCTAAACATAGTAGATTCTAGATCAGGATTATTTTGATACCAGAACCACTGTAAATCAGAGCCCTTGGGGTATTTAAATTATTGAGCATATTTGAAACATACAGGGGTCTAATACATCCCTATATGACCACTTTCTGATCCTATGCTATGAATGAGATGGAAATATGGCATTTTGATGGGATAATCTCCACATGATAGACCTCTGTTGTAGAGACTTTTGTCTCAAACTTCCAAGGTCTCTCTGAATTCAATTGAAATATGGAAAGATTCCATGATTTTATAACTTCCACCTGATGCTGACAACAACTTCTAGATTTTAAGATGTTGCACTGTTTTACCATCCTCTAACCGAGACATTTTTTGTGCATTTGAATGTAATGCAGATGAGAAATTATTGAGTAGTGTCATATCATGTGACTAAAAAATATAGTTCATTTTAAATTCATGAAACTATGATGTATTGTGAAGTTTAACATCATGCATCTAGTATGTGTTCCTTGTAGTTTAACAACATGTGTCTAGGACATATTTTTTCATTTTAACATCATGCAACCAAGATGAGAGATGTTGTGGAGTTTAAATTCTTGAGACTTGGACTTCTCACATACAACTTAATGACATGTAGTAATGACATGTTTTTAATTTTAACATCATGTGACTAGGATTATTTCCTTACACTTGGTAATCATGTGGTTTGTAGGTATCATGCAGTTTAACATCAGGTGACTAGGATATGTCATTCTAAAAACAATCAGGAGGCTAGATTTATTTTCATTGTGGAGTTTGGATAAATATTATCTGTATTAAAAGAGTTTCTAGATCCTCTAACTCTATTAATCCATCATTTACATGAATCTCTAAATAATCTTAAAAGATAAAGAAACTCTACAGTGTGTGTTTGAGACATCGATGGTTGGGGCAGTAATTATCATGGCCTATCAATTGTGCCTCACCCAGCTTCCTAATTGTTGGGATTGTTATCCAATAATTATCCATGGAATAATTAAAGTACCTAGGGACATGTTTTGATAATAAGGAATATACATTTTTATTTTTTTCATAAAGTGATGATCAACTATGAAACTTATCTTATATTACATCAATACCTTTATTGTAATGGGAAGACATCTGAGTTTGGAGTCTAAGGTGAAGAGCCCCAATATTCATTGGTTTAGTGGTAGGTTATAAGGAATTGAGGACCTTAGATGGAATATACTCCTTCCACATATTAAGTGATCTCGACTCTCTTGGAGGCTTTATAGAAATGATTGAGATAAAATGATTTCCAGAATACCCTTCATGTGGAGGTGGAAAATATAAAAATTCCCCTCTCCCTATGGGTTAGGGTTTTGAAAATATGAAAATTTACCTCTCCTATTGGGCTGGGGTGAGGTGGAAAATTTTTTTGGATTTCACTTGATTAGGGGTTGACAAATATGAAAATTCCCCTAGTTTTATGGGTTGGGGAACTTCATTGGAAGGTGGGATAATGTAGGAAGGTGTTGGTACATCATTCCAAGGTAGGGATTCTAGGAGAATTCCCACAGTTATTTCCTGAAGATCCATATTCTATCATTATATTTGAGTGATATGTTACTTTTTAGAAATTTCCTTTTCATCCTCAAGGGGTTAACTGGTAGGATCCATGAAAACCCTTTATATTATATCAATGTTAGGGTGGTGGATAATGATAGGAGTCTCGATGTGGATCCCAGAGACTGAATCCACTACTTACACTGTCCATATGATCATTTTTATTTAGTCTTTAGTATAAAAACATAGTGGTAACACATTCTGTAGATTCTTGAAAGATACCACATGTCCCTTATTTTCCTATGCCAAATGCATAATGTAGGCCAACCTACTATGAATAAGATGACTGCAAGGGGAGTAATTATACTTTTTCGGATTGTGCTTGTCCATATCGGATGATAAGTCTTCATATTCAATTGATATCATATTTATGGAGACATAAGTAGGATGATTATCTTCCTAAATGGATTATCTAATTGGAAATAATGACTCCTGATATGTTGTTTGGTGGGATGGTGTCATATGAAACTTTTGGTGGGTCAGTGCAAAATATGTTGTTTGGGGGGTTAGTTTCCATTTTATCATTTGGGGGGATTATTTTCATAGTGAAGATGATACCAGTGTAAAATATGAGAAAACTTCCCCTAAGCCTATGGGCTAAGGTGCTCCCTAGGATTCCATAGTCACTAAGACTAACTATGATAAAGTCATAGGCTCTTGGATAGGTATAATATGGGATTGATTCTGGGCCACTTCCCAGATACACAAGTGGGCCTTAGATAAATTAGTGGTGACCGGGATATAAGCCTACCCTGGAGCTATATTATTGGATAACCCTAGTGGGCTCTCCTTCTAGATTGCTCAATTTGGATGTTTAATTTAGGAAAAACTTTTTCTACAACTCCTTCTGGAATTATGGTCACATGTCAAAGATAATGACTATAATCGATGGAAGACCACCTAGGAATATCTTTAAGGATTGATTTGATATGGTGATTTTTCACATCCACCTGCCTAAGGTAGGGAAGGTATGTGTTGCTACAATATAGGGATAAGCTCCCAAAGTGGTTGAATCCAGAAATAATATCCTCTTCTGCTTATATTGCATGTCGTGGTAAGGACAGCCCATGAGAATTCATACTCTAAAGTATTTAATGATCTAATTCCAAGGTTCCGATGGATTCTTTGATGTGGTACTCTTAGACCAATACATTCACCAACTTGAACAAGAGGGTTTTCATTGGTTACAACATATATTAGGGCCTCGGGGCCAAAATAGCTTGTCTAGGAGTCTCAAAATATATAGGTATATTCGATGATGTCATTTTGATTATAAGGAATATAAGAATTCATGGGGAAATAAAAACATACATTATTAGTGAATAATTGTATATAAAACACATGTTTGATCAATTACTTTTACCGTTAAAGGATAAAGAGGCATTCCTTTTTTACAAGGTTTAATACAGTTAAAAAATCATTTTGTATTCACCATTTTTTCTTGAGAAAAGTTTTGAAAAGTATTAAATGATCGAGAACTAAGAAATCTATCATTTTTTATCTATTAAAGGGATGAAATAGTTAAAAGAATTCATATTGGGTTAATGTTTTTTTCTCTACAAATATGGAATGGTTTCGTCCTGATGCTCGGTTGTGGGTGATTGAGGGTGGTTGTACAATAATTTCCATTAGGATGATATCATTTTTTTCTATAAAAGAAACTCTAAATGGTTCCCACATAAATAACTGAGTACAGACCTTCTTTTCAATGGTAGGTGGTACTTTGGGGTTTCAGACCCAATGAAGCTTAGGATCTCACATTGGTTGAAATGATGGGAGGTTGTGATAATCACACACATTTGGTAGGAGTTATTACCTACACTTGGACTCTCTTATAGATTTAAGATATTTTCATGAAATCCTTTTCATGCCTAAATATATGAATGGTTACCCCATTGTCAATAACATGAATAAGATCATGTATTGAATGGAATAATTGTGTGTATATCACTGGTTCTCTATAACACTCTTATTTATTTATGATTCTTTATCTTGTATCCACATTCAGGTACTCTGGAGTTTATTTTCTTCTAGGGAGGTGGTTGGTGTCTTGGAAATGGGATTGACCATCTATGTGGAATCCTATATATCCTTTTAGAATATGAATCAAAACCCTTGTATTTTGTTTGAAATAGTTTAAGGTCATGTCACTAGATTGTTCTATGGAATTTAAAAACATGAAATAATTTCGTAAATATTAAGCTCGGGACATGGGAAGGCGTCCTATGTATCCGGTTAATATATTAATCAAATACTACATAGTTCTTATATGTTTCATGAAATATACGACAATAGAGGCCTTGGGTGGGGCTTATGCATATCAGGCTTCTCTGGATTACCTCATCATGAGTGTGGTCCTTTAACTGAAGATGAAATGTAATCATACATACATCCCAATGATGGGCCCACACTAGGGCATCCTCATCATACAATTGGTACAATAATCTTCATTATATAATTCCATGTGATTCATGTTCAGTGTGATAAATAATAAATAGTATAATATCATACACATTTCAAGAGAGAATATTCATATGGGTATTACACATTAAAGTTACCCTTTGAGATGTATGATCACCACTCTCATAGAGGATATGGTATGGATCTTGGGCCATAGGGAGGCATCCTAGGTAACCTATTTTTAATGGGAATCAGAGTAAACATTATTTGATTCTTCCCTAAACTATTGATGGGTTTGAGGTACTAGAGGACATGGTTGGGGATCATACTTAAAATGATGCCCATGTGTGAGCCACATTTTCATCCACTGATGGATGATGAATGTCATGAAAAAACATGATTTGAACCCCAACCGGTCACCCGAGTCTGCCTGAGACAAAGACTGAAGGGCGTTCACAATCCCCACCAGCTAGAAACTAGTGACAAGGCATCAACATAGTAACCAAGGGAATGATTTAACCTAATATAAATAAACTGAAAAAAAAAGAAAGTAATAGATAATCCCAATAATTAAATAAAATTAACAAGTTGAACATCATTTACAAATAAACTGAAAATACGATAAAAATATACAATAAGATCTAAACTGGTCCTAATGACCATAATATCTCCATGTGACCCTAAGGGTCACTCCTCGATACCAAAACCAACCAACACCATTGATTATCATAACCAAGTTGAAACATATACCAAAATCTAAAAACAAGAAAGAACTATATGTGTGAGAATTAATACTCTATAGAAATACCTAAACAAATATATTCCAAATTCACTTCCTTTAAAAAATATACATCAATATCAGGTTTGAAATAAAATATATAAAACTAGGTTTTTCACACATTTTCACATCAAACAAAACACGATCCACTGCCATTTTTTATTTCAAATCATCAATTTTCCATGAAAGAAGAAATATCACATTAAAGAAGAAGAATATTTTTTCTCATAAAAATGGAAAAGTGGAATGTAAATAATTTTCAAAACATTTTCCATAAACCTTTGAAAACCAACTATTCACCTTCCAAGAGAATTATACCACAAAAAGACCAACGCAAATGATCACATTATAAGGGAAATAGAAATAAACATACAAGAGTAACAAACCAACAAATGCATCCCAGTCATCTGCTGTAGATAACTAAGTGTCGAAGAACATGGTATAACCTAGGATCATAATGGAATAATCTAGAACATACTATACATCTTGACTTATACTGAAGGCATTCCTTGCCTAATAACATCAATTATCACCCACATTCTCAATCACACCATACCTGGCCTGACTGAGGGGAACTATCCCATATCAACAATGAACAAAACAAATCCCCTTCTATGGTCCACTATTCAAAGTGTAATCCTAATCTAGTGTAGAAATAGTACACAAAAAATATGCTAGTTATTCCAGGTTCCCATGTCAATACTAAATTTGGGGTGAGAAAACAATTCCAACCAAATATCCAATCACATGTACATATATCCACATAAACAATTCACACCAAAAGTAACCCATGAGTCGCCCAAAGGAATAACCTCTTGCCTTTCGACCATTTGAACACAAATGAGACTCTTAGCATGGGCCTCCCACAACATTCAATATAACCAAAGAAGGATAATTATCCAAGGAGAGTTTTCAAGAGTATCCACTTTTATAAAAATACAAATCAGGCCTCAAGCACCCTTTAATAAATCACTCATTTGAAAAGAAGTAAACCCCCCTTTAAAAAAATTTGAAAACACACAGTTTTCTATTTCACAACCATTTAGAAAATCACATTTAAGCACTCACACCACATTATCAAACCAAATTTCCTTTCATCAAAATTCCAAATGGGCCACACACCATCAACATAAAGAAAACCATTTTCAAAGAATCAATACACACCCCTTTCATGTCCAAAACATTTTAAAATACAATTGATCAATTAATGAAACCATTTTGAAATCCATAAATTCATTTACAAATCCAATCCTTTCATTAAAAATCACAAATCACTTGTAAAATCCAACTGGGTAATTAATTAAACACTTTGAGTGAACAAATTAACAAAGAAACACCATATACTTCAACACAATTAATAAACCCGTCTCATTTAATACCAAAAAAATTATTCAAAACATCATTCATCAATAATCAGTGTATAAGGATGGCGTGAAAGGAAAGCAACCAACTATTCTAAAATTTAAAGGGTAATTTCAAAGGGGAACCTACCTCAAACTCATGACACTTCAACAATGCACACTCGAAACAATTCCACAAAGGTTAAAAGAATCAATAACATCCCAAGGAAACCTTAACAACACAAAACTGCTAATTTATACTCAAAGAAACATAGACCCTAGATCCAAATGACCATGGTATAAGGGTAACTCAAGAGAAGGTGGAATAATATTAAAGAGGAAGAAGTGGGGGGGGATAATACCTTAAATAATCACCCCAAAACCTGGAATAAACCCTATATACACACAATGGGAGAGAATGATGAGATTGGAGAATAAGGTAGGATATCCCCTAGGGCCATAAAAACCAAGAGGATGAGAAGTGGTGTGGTTTGGAGTTAAAAATAAGAGTGGGTAAAAAGGTAAATCATATTTTTAATAACCTTGTATGTGTGTATGGTTAGGCTTCACAATTTCCTAAACCATGTTCCAAGCGTGCACCCCTTACTGGAATACTTGAACAATTGCAGGGTTTGGCTACATGTTTTAGTAAAATATTCTCCAACCATGTGACATAGTCCTCTTTAATATAGCAGAACCATTCACACACCTTCCACATGGTTTTCATGACTGTTTTTAGGTCATGCGCCCTCGACCATCAACATCTCATGGCTTGAACAATTTACTAGAGAACGTTTCATGGTTTTTTATAACTATGGCTCAACCATGCACCACTTACTGTCAAGCCAAAAATCACCACTTTTCAATAAGAATCCTTGGAGAAACTAAAGAACAAACAAGGGAAAAAAAACATGGATGTGAAAATTCTCCCACAATGAAAATTGTCCCCCCCCCCCCGAAAGTCCAAAACATTTCAAAATTTATATCTCGAACACCAATAACTCGAGAGAGAAAAAATATACAATAGATATATCAAAAAGAAGGAAGGTAATAAAAACTGGATATAAAAATTATCCCCACCATCATGTTTTCTACACCCAGAAATCCCAAAATCTCTAGTTGATTGATTAAGGAAAAGGTTCTCATGGTCACATGATTCAACTCTTCAAAGTGAAGGCACCTAAAATGCTATTGAAAATAAAACACAAACCTCTACCCAAAACAAACCATTGAACCAAAACCACCTCTGGAAAAATGAAAGAAATCTCGAGCTACACTTCTACAACCTTGTTCCAAATAAATCTAATGAGTGTACCCCGAAATCCCAATTTTCACCTAATCGGAGATGAACTAAAAATTAGATAAATTCAAATGAAACCATACATTTCCAAGTTAATATCATGACATAAACCAGATTACCTGCACAGGAAGCCAGAATGGACTGCCCACTATTGGAAACCAACTTGCAGGACTAGTTCCCAAATAATCCCCAACAAGATCCACAGTTGGTATCCATACCATTTAGGATCAATTGTCTTAGACCAACATGAGAACTACCCACAAAGACCAAGTTCCCCACCATAATGGTGTCCTAATGAAAAAATCCAAACCAAGCGACAAATAAAAAACAACGATTCATCATATCCAGATGATAACTAACAAAAAACAAAACTAATTCATGAAGGTTAACCACAAAATGAAAACAAACAGAGATCTGCATCTAAAAAGGTACCATCACTAGGATTTCTAGAACACAATACCACCATACTCTCTTCCAAAAAAAGAGAAACATACAAACCACAAGGATCGTAATGTGTTATTGAGGACCCTAGTCCATTTTTTCACAAAATGGTACATTCCATAACGAATAAGCTACCCTAAAGAAACTTAAATTTTTCGATTTTTAGCACTGTATATAAAAGATAGAAAAATGTTTTCTACACCCTAGATATTCTTGAATACGAGAAAATATTCACTCTGGGACCTATGGTTGGATCCATGATGTCTTGAAGCATCTGTTGCCCCGTAGTCCAGAGCTGTTAATCCCTAACCAAAACTCCTTCGTTTTGTATCACGAGAATCCACACAACACTTTAGGTAGAACCAAAAGAACACAACACACCACATGACTCACATTTCACCAATAAGGAACATTCACCAAGACACAAATTTAATATATGCACATGCATCATTCTCTTTCAACCTAATTAGAAATAACAAGAATAAGGTATACATGGAACACACCTCCACTTAAGACAACAAATACTCAGAACATCAAAATTATACACATTCATTAAAACATGGGTTGCCATGAGGTCCAAAACATAACCCTTACATCTAAAACAAAGGATAACACCATTGGACACAACCATGACAACAAAAAGAGCATTATATCGAAAGGGTCTTTAACCCAAACCCAGAATAGCACCCTACTCTGGTAGATGGGATGGGATTTTTTTCGAAGGGTTGGATCTGGCTCCATGATTCTCCCTTGAAACACCCCTATTAAACCATTACAAGTGAACTAGGAATCCACGGGAACAACATGTCTTCAAAGAACAGAGACACGATGGATTCTTCTGATCCTGGTTTTCACACTAATGATACGCCATGATCACGCGCTTAGAAAAAGCTGATGAAAGATATATAGGTATTTTAATCCCACAATCAGAATTAGAAGCTTCATTCCATTTTATGATCTCATTACTGAAATTCACTTCACCGATTCCAAAGACTAGAGGGATGTGGGTTTCCTCAAACACTCCCTCCCACACAACTTCAAACCGAACATCTTGCCTTACCACATAGATAAAATAGGTTATATTGAACTCCAACATCTTTTATTTAAAATCAAGATGAATTATACACTCAAAACATTGAGACTTCAAGGAATCACATGAACCTCATTCTAGAAGATAAGGGACTAGATCCAAAAAATGAAAATAAAAACTCTAACACTAACACATCACCTTTATATAAACAACACATCTCTATCCCCTTCCTCACCTTCACTACCTCAGAGAAATACTACTATATGATCAAATCCTTGAATAACTCTCAGGTAAGATCTTCTCAAGGCTTGGTTCTAGATACTGACTTCCACCACTTCTAGTTCAGCTTTGAGAATAAATGTAGCTAACTTAACCTTTAACAAATAGGGAAAGTCAAGGAAACTGTAGATCCTTTTGATTTTCTTTATCTAATCTTCTGCTTTGATAGGATTCACATGGCCATAAAATAAGGAAGGATTCAGCTTTCACAACTCAAGAAGGAATTCTATGGGTTGATAAAATGGATATTTTTCTAATGGTAAACCACCCATGGTCATACTTCAAATATTCACTGAATCTTTGTGGGGGAAAACATTAAAAAACAATAAAATTAAGAACTCAATTAAAATATATTCATCAAAAAGAATTACTAATCTCAAAAAACCACATAAAAAACACTTCAAAATCATAATATAATGCAACACACAACCACTAGTAATTAAAAAATCACATATTCTTATAAAAACTAGTTTCAAAAGAATACAAAATTGGTGGGTTTCACACTCACCAATGGTATTCCATAGATC
Source organism: Viscum album (assembly GCA_963277665.1). Lineage (NCBI taxonomy): Eukaryota > Viridiplantae > Streptophyta > Magnoliopsida > Santalales > Viscaceae > Viscum > Viscum album. Next base: position 1,886,711,108 of record OY728165.1, on the reverse strand, counting down.
CTCACACATGCACATTATCATTCTAATCTAGTAACTCATTCCAATATAGTTACTCATCTTCATTTTCTATCAACCATCCACTCCCTGAAACACATCCATGCATGTGAGTGCTAATAAGAATAAAAAATTTCAATCAAAACTTTTCCACTTTCGAAAAAAACATTCAACCTATGTTTTTTACATTCTCAACTTACTTCCCACATCAGGTTTCAAGAAAAATTTTCAAAATATCACAAAACACCAAATAAAAAACCATTTTCAAATTATATAGATCAATTCATTTTATTACATTCAAAAATAAAGATCCCATGATTTCCATCCGAAAATATAATTCATCTCATTCAGAATATTTTCAGTAGCTAAACAAATCTTATTCCATCAAAAATAATTTGATTAAAACATGTTTTATTAAAATTAATTCTCACATAAAACAGATTTCCAAAAATATTTTTAAAAAAACCATTGATTTCCAAGAAACCAATTCTGGTAAACCCTAAATTTTGATTATTGAAATCCAGTATTGAAAAACTCATCCTCATTTTACCAAAAGTTATTTTATAAAAAACCATTTTATAATCCTTTCTTTAAAAAAAATCAAAAAACACATTTTCCATTTTTTTTTAAAAAAACCACACCGACTTTAAGTATAAATTTTAAAATTCTAAAAAAAGGGTTTTCAAAACAATATTCAGAATCAAGGAGGACCTAGAACAATTCACAAGAGGAAATTAGTGTCGATGGTTGACTTCTACATATGGTTGGTGTCCATATGTTAATCATGACACCATCATGTATAGTCTTTATAAACCATTTAAATTGCTCTACAGGGCATACCTGGCCCTGAAAACTCACATATACCATTTTCCCACCTCTCTTTTCACTTCCCAAGGACAAAAAAACCATGAATTACTAGAAAAACTAAATAAAACATGACTTCTTAGGGGAAAATTAAGTTATGGTATAGAAAGTGTTGGATAAACACTCCCGTAGATGTACAACCCAAGCTCCAACTGTCCTACTCTATCTAACTAGACAACCAAAATAAAAAAGGTTGATCTAAATGGTGGGTCTTCTTAACAACAAACATGCTCTAATACCATTTTTCATGAACCAACCCAATTCGAATCTGAATCGGTAGCCTGAGTTAGTATGAGACAAGTCCTGTAAAGAGTTCTTGATCCCCATTGGATGGAAACTAGTGTCAGGGAATAAATAGAAAACAAAAGGAATTATTTCACCCAAAAATAATCCATTGAACAATAAAAATTATTAGATCATTTCAATAATTAAATAAAATTACCAATTTGAACATCATTTACATATAAAATAAAAATATAACAAAACTATAAAACAAGATCCAAACTGAACCTGATGACCACAACATCTCCATGTGGCCTCAAGGGTCACTCCTTATCAACCGTTTTGATTGAAACCAGGATGAAACCAACACCAAAATCTAAAAAAAAAATAACTATAGGTGTGAGTATTAAAACTCATTAGGTGTGCCCAAAAAAATAAATTCCCAATGTAATTACTTTAAATAAAAGCTACATCAATCTCATGTTTGAAATAAAATACATAAAACTATGATTTTCACACATTTTCACATCAAGAAAAACGTGTTCCATTTCCCATTTTTATTTCAAACTAATATTTTTTCAAGAAGGAACCATTACCAATTTAAAGATGAGGAATAATATTTTGACTTAAATTTTTTGAAATTAATGTAAATAGATTTCAAAACATTTTCCTTAAACCTTTGAAAACCAACTCTTCACATTCCATGATATGTATAACATGCAAGAGAGAAGCAATAATGATCACATAATAAGGGAAATGGAAATGAGCACACAAGAGTAACCAACCAACAAATGGATCTCAATTATCCACTATAGAAAACTAATTACCAAAGAACATGGGATAACCTAGGACCTTAGTGTAATAATCTATGATATACTATACATATGGACTTATCCTGAAGACATGACTTACATAGTAACATCAATTATAACCCATATGCTCGATCACACCCTACCTATCCTGACTGAGGGGAACTATCTCATTGCAATAATGAAAAAAAATCCCTTGCTATGGGCCACTAGCCAGAGTGTAATCTTATGTTAGTGTAGCAATCATTCACCAAAAATCCTCCAATTATGCCATGTTCCTTTTTCATGACTAAAGTTGGGGTGATCTAATAATTCCAACCAAGCATCCAAAAATATGTACATATATCACACATAAACAATTCACACAACAAGTCACTCTCAAGTCATCCCAAGGAACAACATCTTTCCTTTCAATCATTCGAACACAAGGGGGGCTCTCAGTGTTGCCCTCCCAAAACAATAAACATAACCAAGGCAAGATAATTATCCCAGGATAGTTTTCAAGATCATCCACTTTAATAAAAATTCCAACTGGGTTGCCCTTTGATAAATCACTCATTTTCATATAACCAAATTCACCTTACCAAAAAGGTGAAAACACACTATTTTCCATTTCACAACCATTTAAAAAATACCAATTAATCACTCAAACCCCATTTTCAAACCTAATATTTTTTCACCAAAATGCTAAATGGGATACACACCATCATCATATACCAAACCATATTCAAATAATCAATAATCACCCATTTCAAGTCCAACCCATTTATAAATCAATTTGATCAATTTAAACGATCATTTTAAATGGAAAAATTCATTTGAAAATCCAAGACAAGCTTTAAAAATTAAAAATCACTTGAAAAATACAACTAGTCAATTTAAAAAACACTTGGTTTGCACAACATAAAAAATAAACACCATATAATTAAAAATAATCAAGAAGACCATCTCATTTCATATCAAAAAATTATTCTAACCATTATGTTATTCTAATTAGAATATAAGGAAGGTGGGGAAAAACCAATGATTCTTAAATTGGAAGGGAAAGTGAAAAGGGAAACCTACTTATAACTCATGGTGCTTCAATAAATTACACCCAAAACAACTCCACGAAGGTTCCAATAGGAAAAAAAACCTAAGAGAAATATTAACAACACAAACCCTATAAGTTAAACTCAAAGAAACATGAAACATATATCCACATAACCAAGGGAGAAAATGAACTCAAGAGAAGATGGAAGAAGAATGAAGATGAAGAATACAGTAATAGAATAACATGAATAATCTCCTCTAATACCTTGAATAAACCCTATATCCACACTATGGGAGAGGAGGAGAGACTTGGAGAATAATGGAGGATCTCCAATAGGGATTCATGAACCTGAAGGAGGATATATAGGGATATTTCAGGTTAAAAATCAAAGAGTGTATATAGGTAAAATTATATTTTTAATGACATGGGAACTTTCATAGTTAGGCTGTGCAGTTTCCCAAACCATATTCCAACCATGAACTCCTTACTGGAAAACCTGGGGACTCGCACGGTTTGGTCTCATGGTTTGGTGATCTTTGTGCCAACTGTGTGACATAGTTCTATCCAAAATTCTAGAACCATGTACACACCTTTCATGGGGTTTTCCTAAATGTTCTTAGGTCGTGTTCCCTTGACTAGAGGCATCCCAATACTTGCACTATTTTTTGTACCATGCCACATGGTTTCCTTTAACCATGCGCCAACTGTGCACCACCAGCTGTCAAGCCCAAAATCTCCAATTTTCACTAATAACCCTCAGGGAAACTAAAGAATGAACAAGGGAATAACAATATCAAAAGGAATAACTCAGAAAAAAAATCACAGATGTGATAATAAAGGGTGGTAGACTCATGGGAGTATTTAGTCCCATAAGTCAAAAATAATTGGGATATAAAGGTACATACACTGAAGTGGTGCCTGTTGGATCTCAAGCCTTAGGAATACATCCTATGTATCCTAAATATAGTAGGAATTAGAGTTATCATAGTTCATTTACCCCCAAAACCGCTGATGTTTTGGGGTGGGTGGTCACACTCTAAGACATTATGGTTATCCCTAAGATTTTTAGAATTTTAGGGGATTATACCAGGATGGATGCCTTTTTTATATTCATTCTCTATCTTCTGACAGATAAACAAAAATGAAAACCATGAAATGACTCTTGGATATTCTTGGCATGTCATTGAGGGCTTGTTTGAGAGCATATAATAGATAAGGACAAATGAGTGTGTGAACCTAACCCATTAAGGAAAATCCCCTTATAAATAATGTTTTTGGTAAAAGGTCCATAACTAGGGGTCAATATGGTAAAAGTATGAGTGTTTTTTTCTGAATGAAGTTGACATGTACTCGGTGATATTCCTGACATATCTCAATGGTCTGACAGACATGTCTTGATTCACTACCTGACATGTTTTGGGATATTAGTTTGACATGGCAGACATGTCCAAGGGTGTCTTCTTAACATTTACAATATTCTTCTTGTGATCGAAGTTGATATTTATAAGTTCTTTTGAATGATCAACTAACTTGTATTGAATGTCTTCATATGGTTGAATAGAACATGTCCAGGATCTCTTACTTGATCAACAGGAATTTCTTGGTTTTCTTCTCATGATCGGACTGACTTGACCTCGAATTGTCACATGAGAATTCTGACGAGTGAATAGACTATTGCATGAAAATACTGACATGTTGGTAAGTTGTTGTGGGATCAAACTAGCTTGTCCATAGAAAATCGTATAACAATTCTGACATAGAGATTAGTTATCAAATAAGAAACTTGAATTATACAGGGCCCATCTTATGATGAAAATGACATGTCCAAGGTCTCCCAAGGACATTGCAAGACCAGTGAGGAATCGTGAAATATCATGAATTAATTTAATCACACAATAGGGTCTCAAAAACATGTTTATTATTTCACACATGTCCAAGTGTTAGAGTTACATTTTCATAGGGATCATGCTTTGGCCACATGGGCAACAACTTTCCTAGGAAGAGGATTTCATGGATAGGGGTTACATAATAACCACACCTCCAATGTTTTAATGGAAATATATGATCCTTTCTATGGGTTATTCTATATTCCAAGGCCTTGTATGGTTCAAGTATTTCCCATGTGATGGAGGCACAAGAAGATTAATTTTTCATATGATCGTATGACCTCTATGAGGTCTCACTATGGGTTCTATGATCATGAGCGGGTCTGTATATTGATGTTACATGCCTAGATAAGGGTGAAAAATACATGGAGAAGAGAGGGAACATAGAATATGGGGTGCATGGAAATATTTTTTTCCTTGCATGGATGGGTATCCATGGGGATGCTTCATGTTGAGGAAATATATTCTAGGTATTCATGAAAGCATTACGATATCGAGGGATTATGAAACTTCAAGACTAAGGGATTTCATGTCCATCAGTGTATGAATGAGGACAACAGTGGGTGTAATGCATGTTTTAGATTCATTATTACATCACGTGATAGAAGTAGCATGATCATAATGAGATTACTTGATCTCTAAAAGATCCTATGATTGGATCTACAGACTCAGATTGGGGGATACATATTTGATGTCATGCACATGGATGAGGGATTTCATAGAAGATTTGTGAAACCAGTAATGTATCATGTGATCGCATGAATAACTTACATGAATCCATAATCACTTGGAATTAAGTTTATTATTTTACCATTTGATCTTTAGGTGATCACACAATGGGTTTTCATTATCACATGAATAGATTCTTCTGAAGGTGGAAGCCCATTGTTTATCCTCTATTTCTCCCTATAACATCGATCCCCTTCTGCTCTCCCTCCTCTCCCTCCTCCGTGTTTTGTCTTCCGCTTCCCTCCTCTCTCATATTCTTTTTTTATGGAGAGGAATGGATCATATAGGAATAGGGGGACTGAACACGGTGTTGCCTTTGATGGTGGGAATGTCACATGTTCTAGATGAGGCAGTAAAGACTACACGTGACCTAGAGATGAAAGGATTTCAAAATTAATGGATACATTTCTCTTCATGAAAATCCTAAGTGACATCCACCTTTCCTCACATGATCATCATCACCTCACCATATGATTTGTGGTGCCTCTTGTGATGGATTCATGCAATCATGTGACTAGCTTCATTTTATGTCATTGTTTTCTGAACTTGGATGGTATGCAATGAAAAAATAACTGTAGCTTTCTTATACTTCATGTAAAGTAGTGGAAGATAGCAAAAAATGGCTTTTCATTATTGAATTAGGGTCTCCCACATTATCTTGTATTATTCAGTGGATGTACACATAAATAATTAACATGAAGAAATAAATGAAAAAAATGGTGAAGGTAGAGGGGTCTTGGTAATTATCATTCATTTGAACTACATGGTGTCATTTGTATCCACCTAAGTGTCGTATTATCTCTATGTGATCTTTGGAAACTCTCATGATGGATTATTACGGTTTTCATGAATAGAATAATGATATGGAATCTCATGGTTAGATCCTCCAAAGTATCTCATGCATGTAAAAAAAGTTTTATGCATGCCTTTAGGACATCGAGTGATTTATATAAACATATTTTTAATCTACGAAGAAGGTTATCATGAAGAATCGGGTGATTTTAGGTGTCTCAACAGTGTCGAACTAGGGGTGTGGGAGTGTAGTGGACTAACAGGCGGGCGGGAGGTTGAAGATGGCACGGGATAGGGATAAGATGGCCGAGATCAGCTTGATCAGGTGGTGGGTGTCTAATCTGTATTTTTAATATATGAACATTGATCCATTAGGTCCCATCCCACATGGTTTTCTTGGTCTAAATCTCCAGTATTGATAAACTATCTCGAATCCACCAATCGTTAGAAGAGAGTATCGGGGTACCCTCTTGAATATCGCTAACAACGATTCATGTCAACCCACTTCCCCACTACATTGCTTCCCTGTGGCATGGCTCTATCACTCTTTAATGGGTGCTTTCTTATACAACCCTATGCCTAAGGTAAACATTCAATCTGGATCCCAATCCATGGTTGAGGAAACTCCTATAAGTGCTTGGGTCAAGAAGGCTTGGCTAGATAGCCTTGGATGGCCAATATTTTTAGCTAAAGTAAAAACATAAGATTATGAGAAATATTCTAATTAAAATGGGTGAAAATAAGGGTCCAATATATATACCCTTATAGGTCATTATTCAATATTACTTTTTCAAAGACTTTAATTCAAAATACATATCTTACATGGTTTTTAAACACTATAGATATTTAATGGGAAAGTGCATGGTGCACAATTATGGGTTCCTACACCCATTATCATCTATAATGATTAACTACCATATCACAAATAAAACATTTTCTTAAATCAATTTTTCATCATAAATCCTTGAAAAACTCTTTTGGTCTCTTATGCAAAACACTTTCAGATTTCAAAATACCATTGACTTTAAAAACCCATTTTCAAAGATAAATAACTAAAATAAAAGGAAAAAGGGTTTTTTCCTAAATGAAACATATAAGATTATAAAGGAATACAAACATAAAATATTTATTATGGGGGTGGGAAAATACATTGATGTCTTATATGATAAAATAGATCATTTCTTTTTCCTTTTGAAAAAAATACAAAACGTTATATATAAAATTATTTTAAAATTATTTTATTTATAGATAAATATATCTATAAAATAATTGTTAGAATATGGACATATAAGAAAAATATTTAAAAAATAAATCATCAAAACATTTTAAAATGAGGTTTTATGTGAATTTATCTTTCCTTGAGTTTGAATCACCATGTACATTTTTTCTTCATAATAAACATATGTTAATTATTTACCTAATTAATATCTTTCTTAATGTTTATTATTCATTTTATTTTATTTATTACCATGTTATATTCAATTATTTAATAAATAAAATTCATGTTGAATGTTTTGATGTTATTTGGATCATATATCCAAAATGAATTTGTTAAGTTGAATATCCTCAAAGTGGTCACTATTCCATAATATCAAAAATTATAATCATGAAATAATTATAATTTTTATAAATTAATTATACTCTTAAAACCAACCATGAAAAATGGTTATGAAAAATGAATTATATTATAATCAAGGAGAAGGTAGGCCGCATGTACGCATGAGTAATGTTTCCATTTTTCAAAAAAAATGAGGAGGTAAATTTAAGTATTATTTTATTATTAAATTATGATAACTATAAAAAAAGTTATCATATTATTTTTTCAAATACACTTATATATATCATCCATATGTTTCAGTGATGAAAAACGAATCACATCGCTTCATTGACGTTGTAATCCACACGTATGCACAAACGATGTTATTATATTTCAATGGATGGAAAGGTAATAAAATAAATGATATATTATCTTTAAAAAATATAATTATTTAATAAATATGATATATATATATACTTTAAATCCATCATTATGACTAGTCTTGAGAGGTAGTTATGGAAAATGAATTACATAGGTTCGCAAGGTAGTAGTATGTCGTATACACAAACGATGGTTTCATTTTCAATTTGATAGAAGAGGAGATGGATAAAGTTTAATCCATAAAATAATAACATATTAGTATATGGGAAAAAAATATAATATTATATCCTAATGCTTATAATAGTTTTGAATAATTTATAAGAATAAATAAAACTAAAACATTTGGTTAAAAGTTATACCTCTTCTTTGGACAGCCTACATTTATTTATACCTTAAGACCCATAAGGTTGGTATTATACCAAAATTAATACATATATAAAGTGGGGAGGTCTTTTAGTATTATATTTTTTAGGTATTTTCAAATCTAAATGTCACTTGAAGTTTGGAGAGGAGAGAATATGGGTTTTCTTTTATAAGTGTGTGAGATGACACAATTGTTATTTTTAAAAAGTAAAATATATAAATTTATTACCCATTATAAATGGCTCAAAAATTGAAAATTTTATAATATGAGATAATATAATGTATAAATATATAGATTAAATAGGTTTTTTACATGATTTTAGTTCATTTTAACACTTATCACTTCAGTTTAATCCCCTAGTAAGCCTCTATTATCTTTAAACACGATTCAATATTTTTACTATTTTTACTATTCATTAGGACCAGAAATTAAGTTAATTTTGTTAAATAATATTAATTATTATTAATTAAGACATTTAATAATTTTATAAATTTCAATTAATATAAATGGAATAATTTAATTAAAAATTAAACCCACTAAATGTGATGTTAAGCATCTTTCTAGAAAAAATGTCTTCTTAAGTATAAAACGTTTTTATAAAAAAATAAAGCATAAAATTGATTCAAATGACATTAATTAGATTATTAGTAATATAAATGAGCTAATTATAATTTTAAACCATATTAAAATAAAATTAATCTTTTTAATTTTATGAAATTACAACACAGTTTTATATAAAAATCAGTATTTTTCACTATTTATTTAAAAAATAATTTTTTTTAGAAAATTAAAAAAAAAATAAGATAATTTTAATATGATGATTTCAAAAATTAAATTAAATTTTTATAATTAAAATTCTAAAATTTGAAATTATTCTTTTAAATAAACCAAATAATATATATAAATGAATTTATAATGTAAAAAACTATTTTTTAATGAACAATTACTCAATTTTCTTACCATGAATATAATTATTTAATATATAATTTCTGAATATTAATAATTCATTAAATTTATTTCCTATTATCTTTTCCTGGGTTTTAACATTCTCCCTAGCCCCTTTGTAAATTACATCATTGGATTGTCATTCATTTCTTTAATAAGTGGGAATATCATTCCTTTATAGCGTTTTATGATTTACATTTTGCTTCTTCAACCATATTGTTTTTAAAAAAAACCTTAACATGATGAATCACCTTATTATAAAAAACATTATCTTTGTAGTCAATAATAATTCTTATTCATTCCTCATAATAATATTTTCCTTCCAACTGAACTAATTTAGATCAGAAAACATGATATGCATCTGATGTATATTTTCATAACAACAAAACATGAAACATGTCATTATATGAGATAAACATGGAGGAAAGAAAAATATATAGGAAACTGATCAAAATTTCTCTAGTATTTAATATAGTCTAATGAACCATAGACTTGGCTTCTCTTTTTTACCAAAACTTATAACACTTTTCCATGGAGATAATTTAAGAAAAAATTGATCTCTTACCTTGAAAGTAATATTCTTTTTTGGTTATCTGCCAAAGGCTTATGACTATTCTGGGCCATCCACATATATTTATGATTAATATTCACCTTATCAATAATTTATTCTACTAAATATAGTTATAACATCTTCCTTTTTCCTACTTCATCCCAACAAGATGGATTTCGACATTGCTTTCCACATAATTCCCAAAAAGGTTTCATTTCTACACTAGAATGAAAATTTTTATTATAAGAAAACTCAACTAATAAAAGATATTGATAAAAATTACATGGTAATTAAATTAACAAGATCAAATCATATCCTAAAAATTTTTAATTATTCACTCTAACTATTTATCTGATTGAAGATAAAAGGTTTTATAGAAATTTAATTCAGCACCCAATGACATTTCAAGTCATTTCCATAAATTAGAAGAAAATATAGGATTATTATTGGATACAATGGAATGAGTAACTCCATGTAACCTATCTATCTCATTGATATACAGTTTATTAAGCTGATTTTAATATATATTATCTCTAATTGGAAGGAAATGTGCATATTTAGTCAATTAATCATTAATAATACAAGCTGTATTATTACCTAGATATGTATTCGAAAATACCACCATGAAATACATGGATATATTTTCCCATATCCACTCTAGTAGTAGAGAAGTATAAATCATCCATTTTGATATATTTTATTCAACTTTACCCTATTTACAGGTAAAAAATTATGTGGTATGATCTATAATATATTTCTAAATTTCATCCCACTAGTAATACTCTAAAAGGTCTCTATACATATTATAATTTTCAGGATGAATATAAAAGGGAGGGATATGAGCTTCACTCAATAATTCCTTTTTCAACATGGATAAATATATTGCACACAACCATTTTACAAGTCTCAAAACCCCATTTTGTTCAATATTAAGTTCACTTAACTTACTTTTCCTTACATATTCCACCTTTTCTTATAAAAAATAGTCTTAATTATATGTTTTCTTAATTTTATATAACAAAGAAGATGGTACTGAAACCTAAAATAAAAAAGAGAAAGTTCTTATAATCATAATTTTTAGGCCATGATTCATTAAACCATTTACCAAAGTATTATATTCCAAACATAGCATGGTTAATTATGCATTATCTTTCTTACTCAAAGAATTAGCTGCTTTTTTTGGTTTTCCTTGATGGTAATGAGTAATGCAATCATAATACAATAGTGTTTATAGTTATCTTCTCTACCTCATGTTCAACTCTTTCGGAGTGAATATATACTTCATACTTTTATGTTCATTATATATTTCACTGTTTAATATATATAATTGATTCATTCAAATTTTTAAATCAAAAACCACTATAGATAATTGAAAATCATGTAAATGATATTTTAACTTGTTATTTTTAGATGATATAAAGTATAATCCCTTAACTCATCATTCGGCATTAGAAAACAACCAATTTTCCTTAAAGAAGCATCATTCGAGATGAAAAAATCACCACTACTAAAGAGAAAATACAAAACTAACCACTCACCAATCTACTTTTAAATTCCTATAAGCAATCAATACACTCCTTCATCTAAATTAATTAAACCCCTTTCCATGTTAACTTGGTCATTGGGTTAGATAACTGATTAATGTTTTAAACAAGCCCCCATTATTAACCTACAAATCCAATAAATCTACGAATATCTATGACATTTTTTAGTCTAATCCATTCTTCAAAAAAATATTTTAAGCAAGTTAAAAAGTTATACCATCTTTAAAAAAATATAAATAAGAAAAGAAACTTTTTAAAAAAAAAATTATATGTATAAATTATATGTATAAATTTTTTTCATTATGGATTTTCAAAACAATCATTATGTGTTTTTTCTGATCCTCATGACATTTAGAATATACCAAAATATCATCAATAAAAACCCATAAACTTATCCAAATATTCATGGAAACATCTATTCATAGGATCAATGAATATAGATGGTACCATAGAAACCCCAAGGGGAATAACCACAAAATCATAATGTAGAACCCCATGATTTTAAAATAAGATCATTGTGTTTAATATTATATATGACACAAAACACTAATCTTAAAATACCTACCTTGAAATATCTAAATAGAGATCGCTCGACCCCAAAAAATTTATTAAAAAGAAAATTCAAATAAAGAAAAAAAACAAATCATGTGCCAAAACAAATTCAACAAAAATATGAAAGTGTCAAACAGATACCACCCACAAAAACACATAAAAATCCGAAACAAAATTAAAAAGGATATGGCACAAAGAATAAAAAACCATACTATCCCACAAAATTGGAGTCACTACCCACATCATGAGACATGCCTGTAAACCACCCATCCTAAGGTCACCACATCCAGAAAATCATAGCACTTTTCACCCTATTCTCTAGGTTATCCATCATCCGAGGTCAACCTCGACCTCCCTCCACTTTCTTCATCGTTGTTAGCTCCAAACTGAGTCTCCACAAGTATAGTGCTAACATATCATCTCTGACTAACACATGAAAATAGAGTATCGTATTCTCGAACATCATACAACTTTGTGTATCTCCTATCGCAAACCTATGAATTATAACAACTCCACTGGAAATAACCCAGTCATCACCGTCATCCATATGCATGTCATTGTGATGCTCGCACCACAACCACTATTTCCAAGGGGACAGCCCTCTTCTTGAAAAGATCACCACTCTAAACCACATCACCAACACAATTTATTGATTACATATCTATATATATGAATTTTAATTCATATAATTAATATTACTATTGATAGTGTTAATATAAAATCATTTTTCCCTTGAAAAAGGCATTTTCTAGAAAACTGTTTTCCATCGCACTTTGAGAGATTATTATAAAATGAATTCATAAAATTTAGAGGAATTAAATTTGGTATAATGGATTAAATATTTTTAATCGTCGTAGTTTATATTATTTAATATGTCCAACTGAATTTTTGGTCTTTATGAATTGTAAAAATAGTAAAAATTCATCACCATGGTAAAAGGGTAAATCAGGTTTATCAATGTTAAAACTAAGTGATAAGGCCCCCATTTTTGAATTACCTCTTATTGGATTAATTTATTTCTACCATTATAACTTTATACATGAGATTAAATTATTTATAGGACACTTTTCCATGAAATTGACCTATATAATAATTTATGTAAAGAAAAAGAAAAATTGTCACTCTCTTTTCTTTAAATATCTCTTGTATATTCAAATGGGGATAACAAAAGTGGTGAATGAATATTAAATAATTTTTGTGTTGTAATGAAAATATTTTCATGATGGTAACTTATTTTTTATTTTCATAAATTATATAGTTACCTTAAATGATTATATAGCACTGACACAACGCTCATGAAAACTATGGAAAACTCAAGGTAAATGACTATTAAAAACATTAAAAGTAATGTATTTAGGATGATTTACGGATCCAAAATAAATTTTTATTTAATAATGATGAATTATCTATTTTTAAATTTGTTATATTATAAATTCATTTTTATATTCAATTCATTAATTTAAAAATAATTGAATTGTGTCAAAATTATATTAATGATATATTATGTTAAATAATATTTTATTAAATTATTTAAAAATACTAAAAAATATAAAATAGAAAAATTAGGATAATAAGTCACATAAAATTTCTTCCCATTTCCATTTATGATCCAATTTGTATCTTATAAGTAAAATTATAACCCTTTGGGTTGTAAACATTATTATCACACTTAAAGTTAAAATGGGTTTACTGGGGGTTAAATCAAGAGGTAAGGGATATTTTGATAAATAAACATTTATAAATCCCATTTTATAGTTTTATTTTAAACCTTATAATATGAAAAATTATAATAAATATCCATTTGAAATTATTTTTATTGAATGTGATCTTATTATAATTTAATACTTTTAAAATACCAAAAATGCCCCACCCCTATCTATAAAAGGGAACCCCCTATTCTCTCCCTTACACACTTCAAGAACTATTTATTTAAAAAAATACCTTCCCAAATCCCATAATTTAATCTATATACACATTATATAGGAATTATTTTAATCCTAAATCTAATCTAGTAAGGTTTTAGGTGTAATCATAAAGAGGTTATTTAAAGAAGGTGTATTGTTCTTAACTGAGTGTTTTTATTTTATTTCTTTTTAAACCTTCATAAAATATTATCAAACCATGTTGATATATTAAAATAATTATATAAAATATAATTATATGTTTTTATGTTAATGTAATACCCTATATTCATCTTCTCTTCCATCAAATGAGAAAGGAAATTGTCATTCATGTATACGACGGACTACCACCTCGCGAACAGATGTAATTCATTTTCCATCACCAATGCTCAAGTAAGGTTTTAATAATTTATAATATATATATATATGATATTAATGAATTATTTATCATTATTTAAAGTTAATCAAATAATTTTATTTATTACATTTTCATGAACTAAAAAATGATAACGTCATGTGTGAGTATGTGTGGAATTCCACCTCCACAAGCGATGTGATTTGTTCTTTATCACCACATCACATAGATGATATATATAAATATATTAAAATAAATAATATGGTATTTATAATTTAATTATTATTTTATAAAGATAAAATAATACTTTCCATATTTCCAAAATGATCGTTGAAAATGGAAACATGACTCAGGTGTGCGTTCGACTTACTATCACAATGATTGTAATGTAGTTCATTATTCATAACTATATTTCATGGTTAGTTTAAAAATTAAAATTTATATATAAAAAATATCTTTATTTAATGATTATTATTATCGATATTATGGAAAATTTACATTTTTACATGGGTGACCTAGCGAGACATTTTTGACATTTGAATTGAATATCATCAAAACATCCTTCTTGAAATTAATTTATTGAGTAAATAAATATAAAATGATGATAAATAAGAATAAAGGATTAATAAAAGTGAAAAGGTATATTAAAAAATTAAATAATAAACATTTTTTATTTAGTAAGATAAATAACATGCATACTGATTCAGATTTGAGGTAAGGGATTAACTCTCAATTTCCTTTTATTTGGGAATTTTTTTAAAGTTATGCACCAATTCCTTTTACATGGTTTATACACTGACCTTTTACATATTAAACGATTAATCCATCATAATTTAGGGTATTTTAATTTTCAATTAAATTTATTTTTTATAAGGATATTTGACTCAAAAGTTTCCATATTGTAAAGGGTATCATAACTAAATTTCTTTTCATTGGGTTATATTGCTTCTTCATTGTTTTTTATATTCAAAGATTATGTGTGTAATTTATTTTACTACCCAATTGATATTTTATATCAGAAATATATTTATATTGATGGTATTCAATGTTTAATTTTTTGTTATTTCCCTCAAGGGGGTTATTATTCAAAAGTTACAAAATCAGTAAGGATATATGCTTCAATTCCATTTTAATCGGGATTATTTACACATGAATTTAAATTAATGGAAATTATTTTATAATTGTCTAATAAACCCCTTTAAATTTTTTTTCCAATGTTTATTCATTAAATTTTAATGTAATAATACTGTTTTCCACTCTTTAGTACTTAAAATTATTAAGAAAAGGTTTTTAAGAAAACCCAAATTAATTTCTAATTTCGGTCGAAAATATTTCATCTTTCATATCCATATTTTCCTTAAAAATTTTTAAATAATATTTTCCAAAAAAATTGTTAAATTCATTTTTACCCATGTTTTTATTTTTAAAAAATGGTTTAAAATGAATCTTCTTATTTTTTTTAAATAAGTTATTTTTTGACGTTTTACTAAAAATGTTAAATATGTCATTATTTTAACATAAAAAACATGTGAAATATATTCTTATTGTCATGAACATGTATTTATTTGAATATTACATTACAATTTTCCATTATTACTTTAAAATAAAAAAAATCATAATATTATGTAATTTTTTAGTTTTTAAAAGGGATTTTCAAAATGAAAATTTTATTTTCCTCAAAGATGTTTTTAATGGAAGTTTTGGGTATTCTATTCATAAATTAAGAAAACCATTATTTTACTTATTATCCACTAGGGATATATTTTAATGATACCATCATTATTTTGTTTTGTGGTTTAAGATCAGTTTTACTGAGGATGTACTAATTTGATACCATTCTCCAAATTAATCTACAAGGTTTTTTATTACGTTTATTGATTGGGGAAATTATTAAGATTTTATATGATATTTTTCCAATATAAATCTTTTAATTGATAATATTTCACACATTTCAAATGAGTAATTCATTAGAATTAGTAAGTGACATACAGGGACCATTATAGCCCCTTGATGGATCAGTAGGTCTCCTTAGACAAATTAGTTTGGTAATCCTCACCCATTTCTATAGCATATCTTGGAATGAGTCCTGGATGATATTTTCCAATGTCTGGAAATATTCATTCCCATTCTTTTGATATTAGTTATTTATGTCCATGTTAATATTTTATTAGTTATGATATCCCTGGATAAGTTTTAATCCACTATGATTATGTATATGGAATTATTTTATCATTATTTATTCTTGTGACATTATTATTCATGTTAAATATATTGATTAAATGTAATGTGTTTTCAAATATTTACCTTGAGATATTTATTATATGTTTTTTATTATATATTCCACTACACATATACCCATAATGAGAATTTGATCTCACGCTTTTCTTATGTTTCTTTTCTATATGATGCTAAGAAGGGTATTATAACTGATATTCATGGAATTGATTAATTAAATAGTAGGTTTATCAAGTAATATTATATTGTTTTTTAGGTTTTCAAATGTAATGTGAAATTAAAGTATGCATCCGGTTTTACAATACTATTAAACTATTAATTCTATAGGGATGTGATAACTTATATCTGGAACTAATGTAATAATGTAACCATTGACTCTGGACTACTAGAGTTAGGGTATTTACAAACAATTCCCATATCTAGTTTGAAATTCCATCTTCATAACATCTTCATCCTTCACCTTCAACTATTAGTATCCTAAACAGAGATCAATCTTTTAAAAATTCTACTCCCCTCATAAATAATCCCATACTCTTCATATATAAAATTACCTCTAAATAGAGTAATATTATTTACTTAACATAATAGTCCATTCCATAATCATATAGGTCTAGTTCCTATTGGAAACTTATATGCATGAATAACTAATTCGTAAATGATCAATATTGTCTCCCACTAGGTTCTTCATAACTATAATACTTCTTAGATATATCATTTCAAAAAAAATTCGTCATAACCTAGGGAGAGGAAACATAATAAATGGTTATCTCATATGATCAATAAGGGTAAACAAGGGAGATATCAATTATCACATAAGAATAACACGAGAATTACTGTTTGAGAACATGATCTTAACATTTGAAATATACACCCTTCATATCATAGATCATAATATTGAATCATGGCATAAATCTTGGAATTTCATAAGACATGAATCATAAAATAATCAATGAACTTGAGACTTGATAGCATAACATTGGAATAAGACATAGAATTGTGGCATACACATAAACATATAATGTTTTGAACATGTATAAATAGAAATAGGTTCACTCATTAAGTTAATGATATTAAATCAGTCCCTCACATAAACTATGGACATGAAACTAACTCCACACAAAATATTATGAATAAGAAATCCATATCCAAACATAAAATTAGGGACATGAAAACCTTCTACCTGTATAAAATTGTGAACATGAAATAATGTTCACAAATAACATATTTACCTAAACAATTATCCATATTTTCCTAATGAATTGGAGGCAGATATAGGTCCCAACTATTACATAAATGAAACCATACATATGTGTTCCAAAATATCATAAAAAATCTCTATCTCAAAACTAATGACAAATAATGTATTTCATAAACATTTCATTGAATTTTAGCCCATGGAAAAAAGGAATGTGTTTCATCAAAACCTTATCAAGATAAACATAACCCATATAGAGAAATAATAAGAATGGTATACTTTTATCATAACCCTATAAAATAATAACTATAATTAATGGTTGTTCTCATTGATGAATATAGATACTGTTAAAATTTCATTAAATCCTTCTTGAGGAAGATTCCCATTCAAATTTAAAAATAACTTTTCAAAATCTAAATAATGTGAACATAACAAATAATCCATTTTCTTTAAAAAGAACCTTGTAAACATGTAAAATAAGATTCAAATATTTGAGGTTTCATGATGATGGGAATTTTTTTTCATGCAATATAATTAAAAACATTCCCTCTATACTTTTTTTTTGAAAAGTCACAAAGTACCTCATTTTGAAAATGAAAAAAAAAATATTCATTTCAAACTAATTTTTAAAAGGTAAAACATGTGTAAAAATGTATTAAAACAACAATATGAAAATAGTAAAATAATTATTTAAAATATTTTTAGAAAACATAGATATGGAAGAAATTTATTTTTTGGATGAAGAGAGAAATAAAGTATATTTTCCTTAAACACATATTTTTGGTCTCTTAAGTAAAAAATGTGAGTAATGTAAAAGGAAAAAATTTTATTTTCAAGAAATAACCAAAAGAGAATAAAATGAAAGGGATTCATCATATAAGGGTCATATAATTTCCTCATCCCAAATTAAATTATAAACCATAATGATTAAAATAGGATTGCAACATAAATCACTTACCTTAAGTAACACCTTTCCTTGATTGCATTAAAACCTCATATTCAATGAAATAACTCCTTTATATCTCCTATAATGTGATATAAGGATGGTATTTTAAGAAGACCATAACCTATAGAATATGAATAGAGATGTTGAGAAGGGAAATTGATAGAGGTTGGTTGAGTTCAAAGGATCAATGTGGTGTTGAGAAATCAAGAATGGGGGCCTTTTATAATTAAGGTGAGGGACACTTTTGGAATTTCTCAAAAGATTAAATTATAATAATTTTATTCTTAATAAAATGGTTCTATAAATACTATAAATGGAATATGGATGGAATATTTTACCTTATATTGTCTAATTTGTTCAATTTTTTTATTTTTTTGATTTTTTAAGTAATTTGATAAAATATTATTCTCGTAAAATATCATTATTATAAATTAGACACTATTCACTTAATTTGACTTAAAGGTCATAAATAAAAATTTTAAATTCGAGTATAATCCTTTAACAGAACTATAATATGTTATATTAACATACAATTTCATGGTATACATTAAATCACTCAAATTGAATTTCTTTTAATATTTTTAAAATCATTTATTAAATTTTTTATTAATTGAAGAAATACTACATTTGTGTTGTGTAAGTATTTATCGTAATTAAATAATTACTAAAAATAGAAATAAATTTCCATCATGAAACTAATTTTTTTAGCACAAAATTAATACTTAGTATTTATTTATAATTATTTTTTATACCTATGTGAACATATAAGATATATTAAAAACAAAGAGAGTGGCATTTTTAACTTTCTTTAATTTAAACAATACATAAGTAATTTTCATGGAAAAGTGTTGATTAAACAACTAATTTTTTAATCTAAGGAGATAAAGGTAGAATTTTCTCCACTCAATAAAAATTATAAAAAAAATTAATGTTTTACCTGTATATTTTGATTTTAACACTTTATTAACTCTTTTAAAACTTGTCATGACAACAATGTTTTTTTAATAATTATGGGTTAATATAGTTTCCATAAATGAAAAAATGGAATATAAATGGATCATAATTGATATTATAAAAAATATAATAGTCCCTTGTCCGATTATAATATATTTATGAATTTCTATAATTTAATAAAATGTTATTTATTTTAAAATTTCATGAAAGTCAATTTCTAGAACTACACATTAATTGATTTTAATAACATCCAGAAAACAAGTTAATCTAGAACCAAATATTTTAATACATTCCAAATATTTCATATTAATCCATTTTTTTCATTTATTATCTCCAAATATAATAATTTTTATATTTTTAATTTCATTTATTTGATTTTTCCATTCATTTAATAATTATTGTGTCTGTGTTGTATAAGTAATTAACGGAATTATTTAATTAATAAAAAATAAAATTGAATTTCCATTATTCAAATAAGTTTATTATTCTAAAAATACCCATTTATATTCATTAAATACATATTTTAACTCTTATCTATGTCATAAAAACTTATTTAATGTTTTATTTTGACTTTTTCAACCATGTGAAAACATTGTACAAGAATTTGGATAAGCCACTAGTTATATAACTCCAAAATTCATGTATAAACATAAAAAAAATCTATAATACTTGATATTTAACAACTTGTTATATAAAGGACTTATTCCATCTCAAATATTATCTTTAGGTCACCAAATTTGACTTTTATACTGATGTGTAGGCTCTGCGTCAACAATAAAAATGATTTTAATATTTATCCTAAAATAAATTCTATTTATATGTTTTGAATTATTTTTGTATCATATTTGTATTATTTTATAATAATTGAACCATTATATATGTTTCATAATTTCTTTTATTATGTTTAGGTCTTGGTGATATCATAAAAGATATCAAATTTCAAAAAAAATAAGTATTTTTCACTATTCACAGAAAAATCAATTTTTCCATAAAATTTTAAAACTTTCACCCCAATAAAATTTTTATAAGATAATTTAAAACATTTAATTATTTTTATTAAATAAAATTACAATAATTTCCATAAATTAATTATAATATTTTTCCACAAAATGAAATAAAATCATTTTTGAGGAAAACATATTATTTGAAGCATAAAATAACTTTATTAAAAATTGAGTGACTATTTGTCACGACCCGCCCTCGGGGTCCGTGCCGTGACTACCCCAAGCCCGCCTTCCATAGGCCAGGGGCTGGCGACTAGCACCAAGGCGTAAATTCTGGTAAAAAGGGAAGGCATCACCTTTGTAAAGTAAACAAACACCACCGAGTAAGCAAGCATAAAGTAAACACTAAGTAAAAACAGAGTACAACTGAAAGTGCGGAAAAGTAAATGGGCCAGTATACAAACCCAAACTGAAAGTAAAGTACAACTCGAAATGGAAAACAGAAACTGTAAAGTAAAAGCTGCAACACCGAGCTGTCCACTAGAAATCCCACCTGAAGGGTGGGTACAGATAGCTCCACTGCTCCTCGGGTCCCACCGTTCGCTCCGAGCACGTCCCGCCCAGTGGTCCACCTCCAGGTACCGTCCTGCTCTGCAAGCCTCAGCCAAGATCAATGCTGTCTGTCGTCTGCAACCAACACAACGTAGTGCGGGCATAGCCCGTGCAGGGGTGAGTATAAGCTACTCAGTAGGGACCCCGAGACCCTTGAAGGTCTCTCGAAATCCACAAAGGATAAACCACAAAGAAAGGTACAATCACGAAGTAACAACCGACACTACTTAGGTATATGCCCATACATATACCTAATTCATCAATTTCAAATACGCTCCAACCTCCGAGCCCAACTACAACTCAGTCCACACATGAAAGTAAACGTATTCCACATAGGAAAGAAAAACGTAATCCACAAAGGATAGCACAACACAATCCACACAGGAAAGCAACAGGATTCAGCTCACACAGATATACTTCTTCGAAAGACGATAAAGATGATCTCTGATCCATCTAAGTCATCGGACCCACGAAGGATCGATAGGTAACTAACCCCCGCAAAAGACCCACACAGGATCGGGCCCACATAGGACCTGTAGGCACTGGTTCACACAGGACCGCTGAGCGCAAAGAACCACACAGGATCGGACCCACATAGGATCGGGCCCACACAGGACCTGTAGCACTAATCTATGTAGGATCGCTGAGTGTTGTAGTCGTCGTCGTCGAATCCACACAGGATCTCTGTACTGTCGTCGTCGCAGTCACAGTAGCAGTAGTAGTCACAGTAACAGTCGCAGCCAGCACTAGGGTTCCCGCACACAGCAAGCTTGTACAGGAGGGTCCGCTCCACGAGCCGAGAGGCTGATAAATCAACTGTCACAAAGTCCAGAGTTGATGTATCCAAAAGTTACGTATCGCTAATAGGAACTCAACGCAACAGACGGTGCGTCGATCGGACGCCGGCCTGAGAGTTACTGGCTTTTTCATCCCAGGGCCCGGTTGGTTTTTAAGGCAAAACCAACCCGACCGTACTCCAACTACGTCCAAACCTCGGGCGGAGTATGCCAAAAGATCCGTCTCACTAAGAGGAACACAACAAAGCTGACGGCACGTCAATCGGACGTCCGTAGCTCAAGATATGAGTGTTTCCGCTCCGAAGGCCCGGTTGGTTTCGTGAACGAACCAACCCGGCCGAACTCAAATTATTCCGAAACTTTGAGTGCGATATACCGAATCGACCGTCTCGATCCAAGAATCGCGTAGCCACTGACGGTTCGTCAATCAGAGGTCTGTGGCTCAAGTTATGGTCAAAATACCGAAGACGACACGAAAACGGGGGGTCCGGGTCCGGGCCGACCCGGCCCGCCCCCCTGGGTCGGCCCGAACCGGGTCAACCCGAACTGGGTCGACCTGACCCGGGTCCGACCCGGCCCGGCCGGCGGCGGTCCGGCGCGGCGGCCTGGCACCGCACGGGTGCAGCGCGTGGGGGGGGGGGGGGGCAGGGCCCCCCGCTTCTTCAATTTGACGGCGCGGCTTTTAGCCGCGCCTTTTGGAGAACCGGTCCCCCTTCGTGGGGGCCTGCTTGAGGAAAATTAGGGGGCCACCTGCCCCCCTTAATGAAACCACCCCCCCCAAATAAATGGGGGGGCTTTTGAGTTGACCGGGGGAATTAAATTCTCCCGGTCTTTGACCTTTCGGCCGGCCCACCTGGCCGGCCGGTTTTTCTTCAACGGGACCGGCAAAGTCGGTCCCCTTCCGGTTTCCGACTACGACGAGCCGCCAGTCCTCTCGTCCCGCCGCGGCCCGGAACCGGCCGCGGTGTTCGTCGTCCAACGCAGTGCGACGGCACCGCGTCCCTCCGCCGCAGCCCCGCTCCGGCCGCGGCGCCTTCGGTTCCCTTCGACGCGGCGCGACGGCATCGCATTCTTGATAATCCATCCACGGCGCGACGCGACGGCATCGCGTAAATAAGCCGGGCGATTCCCGCGTGGTGCGACGGCACCTTGCCTTCTCGTTCATCACAAGATTATATAAATAACCAAGAACAGAGGGGGAATTCGGCCGTGTTTGTGCGGTCCGACCCCCATCTCGTTAGATGATAACTCTTAAATATTTAATCACAAATTATCATTCTAGAACCAAGAACGAGAGTAAGGAAAATAAACCACAACAAACCCCTACCTTGGGTTCAAGTTCGAAGATCGTCAACGACCTGTGGAAGACAACGTCACGGAGGTCGGGTGTCGCGGTAAACGTTCGTCAAATCCGATGACGAAGAGGTACGTCGATGGCGAATCTTCGTAAGTCGACGAAGGAAGTCCGAGGAGGAAGTGGTGTTCCCTTTCGTTGACATGGAAGACGTCGTCAATCTTCGGAAACAACGGGCTACGAAGATGAGAGGAGCGGCGTTCTTCGTCGGAGCTCGAAGGTTCTTCGCATTCTTCGTCAAGGTTGAAGAAGAAGAAGGAGCTCCCAAAATCCTCTCATGAAGGCTAGAGAGTTCTAAACCAACGAAATAAGATAGAGTCTTATTTTATTCACAAACTTAACAAATTGAATTTCAAAGGTTTGAAATTCAAATAAAATAACTCCAAATTAAAAACAAGTTGTCATGTCATTTAAAGAGGGGTTAAAGGAGTTTTGAGAGGAGATGGAAGTTTGGGTTTCGTGTGGGCCCCACCACACTTAATCCTCCCATGGGAGGTTAAGTGGATGTGGGTCCCACCTTTAACTTCCTTTGAGAGGAGTTAACCAACAAGAAAGAAAAATAAAAAGTGTTCCACATTTTTATTCAACTTTTTATAATTCTCCCAAAAACTAACTTTCGCCCCGCAATAAACGCAACTTCAGAAAAGGTCTCCTTAAACGAATATCGGCGCTGCGAGTTCATTGGTGTCCTCAGATTTCAATTCCGAGCACCGGATCAAAAGTTAGAAATTCCCGCTCGTTCGTTCACTGAACGTACCCGAGCCACACTTCGGAAACTGATTCTGGGCACTCCGGGCCTTGGAATCAGGTGCCGTCAGAAACCGCACTCTTGTAAAATTCCAAAGAAAATTAAGAAAAAATTTCCCTTGAATTTTACGGGTTTTTACATTACTCCCACCTCAGGGCTTTACGTCCCCGTAAATATACATCAAAAACTAGGAAAAACAAATGAGGGTACTGAGCACGCATCTGAGCCTCCCGCTCCCATGTGCTCTCCTGGAGATTCCTGTGCTGCCATCTGATGCGCACAAGAGGAATCGATCGCCCACGTAGGACCCGCTCCTGTCGATCCTCTATCTCCACCGGGACCTCCGTAAAAGTCACCCCATCGTCAACGTCAAACTCCCCATGGTCAATGATGTGCGTCGGGTCATGTACGTATCTCCTCAGCTGAGACACGTGGAAAACGACGTGCACCCGGTGCAACTGAGGTGGTAGAGCCAGGCGATAAGCCACCTCACCAATCCTGCTGAGGACCTGGAAGGGTCCGATGAAGCGCGGAGATAACTTGCCGCCTCGGCCAAATCTCTGAATACCACGTCGAGGTGAGACCCGCAAGAAGACGTGGTCACCATCCTCGAACTCTAGTGGTCTCCACCTCCTGTCAGCGTATGACTTCTGCCGGCTCTGAGCTGTCCTCATCCACTCCTGGATGACCTGGACCTTCTCTGTCATGGCCTAGACCATCTCCGGTCCCACCAGTGCTGACTCCCCAGGGTCTGTCCAGCACAAAGGAGATCTACAAGGTCGTCCGTACAACACCTCATACGGTGCCATCCCGATGGTGGAGTGGTAGTTGTTGTTGTACGCAAACTCCACCAAGGGTAGGTGGTCCTCCCAGCTACGACCAAAGTCGAGGACACATGCACGGAGCATGTCCTCGAGAGTCTAAATGGTCATCTCCGTCTGACCATCCGTCTGAGGGTGAAAGGTTGTGCTCAGACGTAGCTGCGTCCCGAACGCCTCTTGTAACCCCTTCCAAAGCCGGGATGTAAAGCGAGCATCTCGATCGGAGACGATAGATGATGGCACACCGTGGAGCCGCACAATCTTCTGAACGTAGAGACGTCCCAAGCTCTCCACTGAGCCCTGCTCTCTAATGGGTAAGAAGTGTGCCGACTTGGTGAGTCGGTCAACAATCACCCATATGGAGTCGTGACCTCTGGAAGTGCGTGGAAGTCCAGTCACTAAGTCCATAGATATACCGTACCACTTCCACTCTGGAACCTCCAAGGGTTGTACCAAGCCTGCTGGTACCTGATGCTCTGCCTTCACCTGCTGGCAGGTGAGGCATCGAGAAACGAACTCTGCTACTGCCTTCTTCATGCCCGGCCACCAGTGCTGTTGTCTGAGGTCCTGGTACATCTTTTCCACTCCAGGATATACCGCCAAAGGAGAAGTGTGAAACTCTCTCAGCACTTCCTCTCGCAAAGCGACTGGTACCATGGTACGTCCTTTGAAAAGGATGTCGTGCTCTGCTCCAAGGGAGAAACCATCTGGTGCTTGTCCTGAGGATATCTGTGCACGCCGTGTCTCACAGTCAGCGTCCTCACGTTGTGCCTCTCTGACCCCCTGTAGTAGTGGATGGGTGACTGTGAGAGACTGGAGGAAGGCTGCTCCATCTCTATCCACGAAGGATATCTGTAAAGAGGCTAGCTGCTCCGTCGCCTCCTCAAGTAGCTGAATGCCCATCCTCCTGCTGAGGGAATCGGCTACTACGTTTCCCTTCCCATGAGTATAGACTATCTCAAAGTCATAGTCCTGGAGGAACTCGAGCCATTGTCGCTGTCTCAGGTTCAGGTCCTTCTGCGAGAAGATATACCTGAGACTCTGATGATCGGAAAAGACTGTAAAGCACTCGCCCATCAGATAGTGTCTCCATGTCTTCAGAGCGAAGACCACTGCTGCTAACTCCAGGTCATGGGTAGCGTAGTTCTGCTCATGCGGCCTAAACTGACGTGATCCATAGGAGATCACTGCCCGCTCCTGCATCAGAACATATCCGAGTCCGGTCCCTAATGCATCGCAGTAGACTACGTACCCTACTCCTTCCTCAGGCAACCTCAAGATAGGTGCGCTGGTCAATCTCTGTCTCAGCTCCTGGAAGCTCTGATGACATCTGTCTGACCACACGAAGGGTTTCCCCTTCTTCGTCAAAGCTGTGAGTGGTGCCGCAACTCTAGAGAAGTCTGGAACGAATCTCCGATAGTATCCAGCTAGTCCCAAGAAACTCCGAACCTCAGTCACGCTCCTGGGTGGCTCCCATGCTAACACAGCCTCGATCTTCGCAGGATCCACTACAACTCCCACCTCAGAGATAACGTGTCCCAAGAAGTGGACCTCACGTATCCAGAACTGGCACTTAGAGAGCTTACCATAAAGCTGGTGCTCTCGGAGTGTGTCTAGTATAACTCGCAAGTGATAGGCGTGCTCCTCCTCGGTCGTAGAGTAAATCAGAATGTCGTCGATGAAGACCACGACAAACCGATCGAGGTATGGCTGAAAGATCCTATTCATGAGGGTCATGAACACTGCTGGAGCATTGGTTATGCCGAAAGGCATACCCAAGAACTCATAGTGTCCATACCGACATCTGAAGTCCGTCTTCTGCACGTCCTTGTCTCTGACTCTGAGCTGATGATAGCCTGGCCTGAGGTCTATCTTCGAGAACCACCGTGCTCCCTTGAGCTGATCAAAGAGGTCATCAATCCTCGGTAGCGGATACTTGTTCCTCACTGTCACCTAGTTCAGGCGACGATAGTCAACACAAAGTCGCAAGCTCCCGTCCGCCTTCTTGGCGAACAATATCGGGGAAGCCCAGGGTGAAACACTGGGTCGGATGAACCCCTTGCCCTGCAAGTCCTCCAACTGTACCCGTAGCTATCGAAGCTCGGCGGGGGCCATCTGATATGCTGGAGTGGATATCGGGGTTGTCCCAGGGTACAAGTCAATATAAAAGTCTACCTCTCTGCGAGGAGGTAGCCCTAGAACGTCGTCGGGAAAAACGTCCGCAAACTGATCCACCACTGCAGGAAAACCAGGACTCCACACGTCAACTGCTCCAAGGATGAGGCTAGCCAACTGATGAGTGATGGGCTGTCCTCTCCTCCGCGGAAGTCCATCCTGTGCTGCAAAGGCTCCCTTCTCACCGGTGAAGGTGAACCTGCTCCCGTCGGTGCGTACACATCGCACCTTGCGCCTAAAACAGTCAATCTGCGCATGGACCGTAGATAGCCAATCCATGCCCAAGATGATGTCGTAAGGCCTCGACACTGCTAAAAAAAGATCCCAGCCGAAGCTCTCGCCTTCTAGAGTAAACTCGCACTGCCGGCACCAGTTCGTAATCATCGAGTCTACTCCCGCAGGAGTCTCTAGCCGTAAGGATCGAGCCAACGGCTCTGTCGGAATCTCCGAGCTCCGAACAAGGGCAGCGGCTATGAAAGAGTGACTCGCTTCTGTGTCTATAAGTACTACGGAAAGGGTGGAATAGACACAGATAGTACCTCGAATCATCTCGGGTGCGCCGTGGTCGTAGGCCTCTGCTGCCTGGAGCTGTGTCTGTCTCTGCCCGCCAGCTCCCTGTGGTCGGGGTGGACCTCCTGGTGGTGGTGGTAGCAGAGCCTCAAAGCGTCGCCCACCACCGGTTGCTCGTCCAGCTCCTCTGCATCGTCCGCCTCCTCCCTGCGGACCGCCACGGTCGACCCTCTGCCTCTGCCTCGGTGGTCCCTCAACTGTCTGCTGCTCCTCGGCACGGCGGGTCGGGCAGTCACGAGCCATGTGGCCCTGCCCGCCGCATGAGTAGCACTGTCTGCCTCTCGAAAGACTGGCTCCGCGCTGTGTGCCCCGCACTGCTGAGCCAGTTTCCTGAGGTCGTATGCCCGAAGGTTTGGTCTTCCTGAACCCCTAAGTCATCCGTCGACTTCCTGCTGCAGATGACTCTTCCACGTGCCGCCCTGCGGTGGGTCTCGGTGCTGGTGTAGACTCAGCAAGGAATCTCTCGATCAAAAGGGCATGCTCCAATACTCCTGTCTGAGTCGGTATTCTGAGGGAGATCAGCGATGCCCTAATCTCGTTTCTCAAACCCTGCTCTAAGGTCCGGGCCCGGAAGAATGGGTCCCGTACCATGTCGGTCGAGTAGCGCGAGAGATCAGTAAATCTCGCCGAGTACTGAGCGACCGTCATGCTGCCCTGCCGCAGCTGAAGAAGCTCCTAGATACGCACCGCACGAAGGGTGGTTGGGACGATCTCCGAGCGAAAGAGGCTCTCAAAGTCCGTCCATAGTAGAGATGCCTCATCGTGCACCTGGAGCATCAATCTCCACCATCTTCCTGCTGCTGCGTGTAGTAGGCTCGCAGCGAGGATCACCATGAGGTGTGCTGGTGTCCTCACTAGCCTAAACACACGTAACACTGCCTCCAGCCAGTCCTCGGCTGCCTGGGGATCCGTCTCCCCACGAAACCTGGGTGGTCGCTGGCGCTGAAACTCATGCAGTGCGCTGAGGCGACGTGCATCGTCAGCGGCTGGTGCTGGAAGCATCGGGGGCTCGGCGGGTAGAGCTACCGTTGGTGCCACTGCTGACAAAGGGCCCTGCACCGAGGCCTCGTCGCTTGGTGGGCTGTCGTCACACTTGACTCTCGGAACCCTAGCTGGCTGCCGTCGTGGGGCCATCCTGAAAAGGAAACAGGTTTGCCACGGTCAGAACAGTATACCTGGTGAGCTGATATAAGTAATCACAAAGAAAACTTTGAAACACACACACAATCAATGTTTTCGTGCATTAAGTCGGAAATCAGAAGTCAGGGTCCTGGTGTACGGATACGTCGGTCGCCGCACCAACACTGGACTCCCTGGACTGATAACCACACTAAATACGCAAAACATTATTGCTTCACATAGAAAAGATCAGAGTTCGCGGTAGAACCGAACTCCTCTGATACCAATTTGTCACGACCCGCCCTCGGCGTCCGTGCCGTGACTACCCCAAGCCCGCCTTCCATAGGCCAGGGGATGGCGACTAGTACCAAGGCGTAAATCCCGGTAAAAAGGGAAGGCATTGCCTTTGTAAAGTAAACAAACACCATAGAGTAAGCAAGCGGAAAGTAAACACTAAGTAAAAACAGAGTACAACTGAAAGTGCGGAAAAGTAAATGGGCCAGTATACAAACCCAAACTGAAAGTAAAGTACAACTCGAAAGGGAAAACAGCAACTGTAAAGTAAAAGTTGCAACACCGAGTTGTCCACTGGAAATCCCACCTGAAGGGTGGGTACAGATAGCTCCACTGCTCCTCGGGTCCCGCCGTCCGCTCCGAGCACGTCCCGCCCAGTGGTCCACCTCCAGGTACCGTCCTGCTCTGCAAGCCTCAGCCAAGATCAACGCTGTCCGTCGTCTGCAACCAACAGAATGTAGTGCGGGCATAGCCCGTGCAGGGGTGAGTATAAGCTACTCAGTAGGGACCCCGAGACCCTTGAAGGTCTCTCGAAATCCACAAAGTATAAACCACAAAGAAAGGTACAATCACAAAGTAACAACTGACACTGCTTAGGTATATGCCCATACATATACCTAAGTCATCAATTTCAAATACGCTCCAACCTCCGAGCCCAAGTACAGCTCAGTCCACACAGGAAAGTAAACGTATTCCAAACAGGAAAGCAAAACGTAATCCACACAGGATAGCACAACACAATCCACACAGGAAAGCAATAGGATTCAGCTCACACAGGTATACTTCTTCGAAAGATGATAAAGATGATCTCTGATCCATCTAAGTCGTCGGACCCATGAAGGATCGATAGGTAACTAACCCCCGCAAAAGACCCACACAGGATCGGGCCCACATAGGACCTGTAGGCGCTGGTTCACACAGGACCGCTGAGTGCAAAGACACACACAGGATCGGACCCACACAGGATCGGGCCCACACAGGACCTGTAGCACTGATCCACGTAGGATCGCTGAGTGTTGTAGTCATCGTCGTCGAATCCACACAGGATCTCTGTACTGTCTTCGTCGCAGTCACAGTAGCAGTAGCAGTAGCAGTTGTAGTCACAGTAACAGTCGCAGCCAGCACTAGGGTTCCCGCACACAGCAAGCTTGTACAGGAGGGTCCGCTCCACGAGCCGAGAGGCTGATACATCAACTGTCACAAAGTCCAGAGTTGACGTATCCAAAAGTTTTGTATCGCTAACAGGAACTCAACGCAACAGACGGCGCGTCGATCGGACGCCCGGTCTAAGAGTTATTGGCTTTTTCGTCCTAGGGCCCGGTTGGTTTTTAAGGCAAAACCAACCCGACTGTACTCCACCTATGTCCAAACCTCGGGCGGAGTATGCCAAAAGATCCGTCTCACTAATAGGAACACAACAAAGCTGACGGCATGTCAATCGGACGTCCGTAGCTCAAGATATGAGCGTTTCCGCTCCGAAGGCCCGGTTGGTTTTGTGAACGAACCAACCCGGCCGAACTCAAAGTATTCTGAAACGTTGATTGCGATATACTGAATTGACCATCTTGATCCAAGGATCGCGTAGCCGCTGACGGTTCATCAATCGGAGGTTCGTGGCTCAAGTTATGGCCAAAAGACCGAAGACGACACGAAAACGGGGGGTCCGGGTCCGGGCCGACCCGGCCCGGCGCGGCGGCGGTCCGGCGCGGCGGACTGGCGCCGCACGGGTGCAGCGCGCGGGGGGGGGGGCAAGGCCCCCCGCTTCTTCAATTTGGTGGCGCGGCTTTTAGCCGCGCCTTTTGGAGAACCGGCCCCCCTTCGTGGGGGCCTGCTTGAGGAAAACCGGGGGGCCGCCTGCCCCCCTTAATGAAACCCCCCCCCCCCCAATAAATGGGGGGGCTTTTGAGTTGACTGGGGGAATTAAATTCCCCCGGTCTTTGACCTTCCGGCCGGCCCACCTGGCCGGACGGTTTTTCTTCAACGGGACCGGCAAAGCCGGTCCCCTTCCGGTTTCCGACGCTGGCGGCCCGGCGAACTGCCGGTCCTCTCGTCCCACCGCGGCCCGGAACCGGCCGCGGTGTACGTCGTCCGGCGCGGTGCGACGGCGCCGCACCCCTCCGCCAAGGCGCCCCTCCATCACGGCCCCGCTCTGGCCGCGGCGCCTTCGGTTCCCTTCGACGCGGCGCGACGGCGTCGCGTTCTTGATAATCCATCCACGGCGCGACGCGACGGCGTCACGTAAATTAGCCGGGCGATTCCCGCGTGGTGTGACGGCACCACGCCTTCTCGTTCATCACAAGATTATATAAATAACCAAGAACAAGGAGAGGGGGAATTCGGCCGTGTTTGTGCGGTCCGACCCCCCTCTCGTTAGATGATAACTCTTAAATATTTAATCACAAATTATCATTCTAGAACCAAGAACGAGAGTAAGGAAAATAAACCACAACAAACCCCTACCTTGGGTTCAAGTTCGAAGATCGTCAACGACCCGCGGAAGACAACGTCGCGGAGGTCGGGTGTCGCGGTAAACGTTCGTCAAATCCGATGATGAAGAGGTACGTCGATGGAGAATCTTCGTAAGTCGACGAAGGAAGTCCGAGGAGGAAGCGGTGTTCCCTTTAGTTGACACGGAAGACGTCGTCAATCTTCGGAAACAACGGGCTATGAAGATGAGAGGAGCGGCGTTCTTCGTCGGAGCTCGAAGGTTCTTTGCGTTCTTCGTCAAGGTTGAAGAAGAAGAAGGAGCTCCCAAAATCTTCTCAAGAAGGCTAGAGAGTTCTAACCCAACAAAATAAGAGAGAGTCTTATTTTATTCACAAACTTAACAAATTGAATTTCAAAGGTTTGAAATTCAAATAAAATAACTCCAAATTAAAAACAAGTTGTCATGTCATTTAAAGAGGGGTTAAAGGAGTTTTGAGAGGAGATGGAAGGTTGGGTTTCGTGTGGGCCCCACTACACTTAATCCTCCTAAGGGAGGTTAAGTGGATGTGGGTCCCACCTTTAACTTCCTTTGAGAGGAGTTAACCAACAAGAAAGAAAAATAAAAAGTGTTCCACATTTTTATTCAACTTTTTATAATTCTCCCAAAAACTAACTTTCGTCCCGCAATAAACGCAACTTCAGAAAAGGTCTCCTTAAACGAATATCAGCGATGCGAGTTCATCGGTGTCCTCGGATTTCAATTCCGAGCACCGGATCAAAAGTTAGAAATTCCCGCTCGTTCGTTCACTGAACGTACCCGAGCCAAACTTCAGAAATTGATTCTGGGAACTCCGGGCCTCGGAATCAGGTGCCGTCAGAAACCGCGCTCTTGTAAAATTCCAAAGAAAATTAAGAAAAAATTTCCCTTGAATTTTACGGGTTTTTACACTATTTACATAAAAAAAATTCAATACATTTATATTGAGTAGAAAATTTATATATATTTCATAGATTATTTAATCATATTCAAAACCACCTAAATAAGTTTTATATTATAATAATATTTTAATAGTGTATTGTGGTATGTTTAAACTTGGTGTTTCGTGTAACACAAGATATCACAAAAAAAATAAACTAAAATATTTTCAAAAATATAAGGGTGTTACATTCTAAACACCCGCCCCATTAATAAATTTCATCCTTGAAATTTTAACTTGTTCTTGGTAATCAAAGGTTTGATATTTGAAAAAAAATCCTTTGTTGAAAACCCACATCGTAAAAATAGTTAATAAAACATCCTTTTATAGGAGGGAAAGGGAAGTATGATGGTAATTTGGAATAATATATTACTAGGATTCAAAATATTGAACATACGTGGGAAGATAAAGCATGTATATTAAAGAAAAACTAACTCCCAAGGACTGATAGAAAGTATAGAGAACATGGTCTGGAGAAAGTTAACCATCAAAAAACTATAAATCAATGATAGGTTAAAATTCCATTGATTTATTGGTATGAAAAGTATACAGATAATATTTTTATAAGATCTCAAGGAAATAAAAATAATTTATTTATTTCCATATCATATTCCCAATCTCATCCTTTTGTTGTTCTTTGATCAATTTCCACTTCATTTCTTACAACATGAGATTTTTTTTGGGGGATGAATATTTCATTCCTGAAGAACTTTTAATAAATCATGAGATCCATAATTCATTCCTTCGGCCTCTCAATATTTACCAAAAATAAAATGGATAGTATAGTTTATGATAAATCATACATTAACCTCAAAAAATAATATACAAATCTTAATCCTTTCAACAAGTAGTTGACCTTAAGAATCCTCCAAGATATTACCGACCATATTCAAAACTCAAACATGATTTGATCTCATATCCTTCCATGATCAATATAACATCTATTTTAATCACTAATTGTTATCTCATACCAAAATTTATATACCTTTATCATATATTCTATAATATATACTAATAATTTCCCAAATTGTCAAAATAAAATCATATATGCTTTTGAAAGATAATTGACCCATTATTATTTAAATAAGTGCTTATGTTTACTAAAATATATTTTCATTAGTGGTTTGGGTTCATCCTTTCACCAATGGATGATCAAAAACTGTTTTAGAATATAAAATATTATTTATTTATTCTATATATATATATTCTATGTAGGGGTGGATAATCAATCCTCAAAATCACATCAAATTTCATTAAAGGATACTATTTTCATAGGGCGTATTCATAAAAATGTCAACATGGAATTACCTATTCCAAAGTGGAATATAAGTGTTCCCTAAATATCATGATTCACTTTAACTATTTTAATTGCATAACATTCCATTTTTTCCTTTGAATTTAGAGGTTTTTGTGGCTTAATATCTTCATTTTCCCTTAGATTAGGGAATTGATTCACCTAGTTCCCAAACTCATTACATTTATAGAATTGAAGTGTGAGTGGTGTATCCTTTTGATCTTTATATTTATTTATCTCATTGAATATCCTCTTTAAATCACTATTACATTATTTTTCTTGAAATTTGGCCTTCCCACACATGAGACATTTCCTTCCTCCTTTCATGCATTCACCTAAGTTCACCTTCCCACATTTTTGTCAAGTAATAGTTTCAAGATTTTTCTTTCTTCAACGTGATAAACCACTTGAGCTTCAATAAAGATCCATATTCCTTTTCATATCACCAGAATATTAATGGTTTCAAGCTTCCATTTCAACTTTCAGTGAACATTTAATGATTTCTTCATATCTTCCAATGTCTCTTATGGATAGTACCTTTAAAATACATGGTTTAAAACAAATAAATAATTGATCAATTTTTCTTTCAAAGATAATCATTAAAATAGAATCATATATTTCAAGTCTTGTAAAATTCTCTTAATAGGTATCAATGGATTCATCATCCTTTTTATTAATCTCAAAGAATTACATCTCCAGTTTTTTATGTAGAATATGAAGGAAGTACTAACTATAAAATATTCCATAAAACTCATCTCATTACATGGAGTTAATTTAATCTTATTTCCTATTATTATTATTAATATTCCAATATTGATCTTATTTTACATTGAAATGATAAATATCTAGGAAAACTTTTTCATGGTCCTATAACATGAAATAAAAAATATATTTTCCATTATATTGATCCATTTCTCAATAACTGGTGGATCATAAGACCCGTAGAATGATGGTGTTCATTATCACATAAAAGATTAAATAACATGTTTCTCCCTCCTCGGGTAATTTTTAAGTTTACCATGATCTTTTTTACCACTAGTATCTTGAGATAGCTAAGTGGGCATAGTCACAAGATATTACATCTCATATCTTGATCCATATAGTTTCTCATGATAACAGTCATTACATTGGTCGTCACATTCATTTTTCACATAATTCCTTCAGGTTATATCCATTGACTAAAACCAAAAATCATAATGTGAGAAATTATAATCAAAGTTAGGAACGATAGGGATAGGTCTATGTATAGGATAACATCCTATAGTATGTTATCCTATATATTGACCTATCCTAATGGTTCCTAATAAGTTTTTCTCATCCTAGTTTCCAAAGGTTAACTAAAAAGTTCTTTAATACTAACTATAGAAACCTTTACTTTTCATACATAGATATTACAACCAAATATATGAGTATTCCTTACATTTTATAATGATACAAGACATAATTTAATATGTCTATTACCTTTGTAAACTTAAAAAATAAATAACTACTTCAGAAATGATCTATATCATCTCCCACAAAGTTCTTTATAACTATAACCCTTCTTAGATATATTATTTCTAAAACATTTCATCATAACTTGGGGAAAGAAAACATTTGAAAGGGTGAGCTTAGATGCTCATTATGGGTAAAAAAGAGAGATATAAATGATCACATAAGCATAACATGAGTATAAGGGTGTGAGAAAATGAGCCTAACATTTAAAATACACACTCATAAAATCATAGACCATAATCTTGAGTCATGGAATAAAGAATAATTTTTTATAAGAAATGAATCGAAAAAAAAGAATAAAATAACATGATCCATTAGATCATAACATTAGCATGAGACATATTATTTTTTCATACACATAAACTAATAACTTTTTGAACAAGTATACATAGAAAAGGGTTCACTCATTAAGTTAATGACCTGAAATCATTCCCTCTCATAAACTTATGGACATGAAACCAGGTATGTTCATAATATTATGGGTATGAAAACCATGTCCACACATAAAATTATGGACATTAAAACCATTTCCAGGCATAAAATTGTGAACGTGAAATCAATTTCATGAATAATAGATTTTCCCCCTCAGTTATCCATCTTTACCCAATGCATTTAAAATAGATTTAGGTCCCACCAATCACATAAACAAAATCATACATATTTATTTCAAAATATCATAAAATATTCATTATCTTATAACCCCTAAAAATAAATGGATTGCATAAACATTTCATTGAAGTATAACCCACAGAAAAATAGAATGAGTTTCCTAAACATCTTTTAATCATAAACATAAACCATCCAAATAAAGAATAAAGATAGTATCTTGTATTATAAAACTAGTAAATCATAAGTAGAATTATGGGTTTTTGTCATTGAATAATATAGATACTATTAAATGGTTATGAAAAAAATCTTTAGGAAAATATCCTTTCAAATTTAAAAATCACTTTTCAAAATCTACAAGTTGTGCATAAAATAAAGAAACCATTTTCTTTAAAAATAAAATTTAAAAATGTAAAGGAATCTTAAAATCCTTAAGATTTTATGATACTGGGAAATTTTTTTCATGGTTTATATTTTAACAAAACATTCCCTCTATACTTTTTTCAGAAAATTCACAACGTAACTCATTTGGAAAATGAAAAAAATATTCCATTCAAACCATTTTCAAAAAATCAAACTTGGGTAAAAATGAATTTAGAAAATCGAAGTATAATAGTAAAAGCCTTATTTGTAAAAAATTTAGAAAACATGGGTATGGATGAAAATGTTTTTTTGGTCGATATAGAAATAAATTCTATTTTCCTTAAAACATATTTTCTATCACTTGGGTGTAATTTAATAAAATATTATTCTCATAAAATATCATATTTGTCAATTTAGACACTATTCAATTAATTTGACTAAAAATACATAAATAAAAAGTCTAATTTCAAATATAATCCTATAAAACGTCACTAGTATGTTATATTAACCTATTAAATTCATAGAACACATTAAATCAATCAAATTATATTTCTTATAAAATTTTGAAAATATTTTATTATATATTTTTTTAATTCATGAAATACTCCATCAATGTTGTGTGGGAATTTATGGTAATTAAATAATTACTAAATATTAGAAATAAATTTACATCATGAAAATAATTTCTTTAACCACAAAATGACTATTAATATTTTTTCATAATTATTTTTTGTCCCGAGGTGAACACATAAGAATATTAAAAACAGAGTGACATTTTGTAACTTTCTTTGATTTAAATAATATGTAAGTCATTTTCAAGGAAAAGTTTTCATTAAACAACTTGTTTTAAAGTATAAAGTCATGAGGGTGTAATTAAATTCACCCAATAAAAATTATTCAAATCTTGGACTATGTTTTTACCCTTATCTTTTGGTTTTAAAACTTCGTTAACCCTTTTCGAACGTACCATGACAACAAGGTTTTTTTACTCATTGAGGGTTAATATAGTTATTATAAATGGAAAAAAGGATCAAAATGGACCATGGTATATATTATAAAATATATATCCTAGTCACTTATATGAATTAAATATTTATAATAATTTTATATCATTAAATAAAGTATTATTTATTTTAAAATATCATTAATGTCAATTTTAAGAACTATTTGTTACTTTGACTTTAATAACGTCAAGAAAACAATTAAAATTCAAAAAAAATATTAAAATACATTAAAAACATTCCATATCCATTTATAAAATTAAGGTATCACATTTATTATCTATAATTATAATAATTTTAATATTCTATTAACTTTTATTTTATTTTTTCATTAATTTATTAATTATTGTTTCAGCGTTGTATAATCAATTAAGGTATTAATTTAATACTTAAAATTTATAAATAAACTACCATAATGAAAATAAGTTTATTATTACAAACATTTATATTTATATTCCATAAATATGTATTCTAACTCAAATATATGTCCTGAAAACTTATTTAATAGGTTATTTTGACTTTTTCGTCCTTATGCAAGCATTTCATAAGAATTTGGATAATCTAGTTGTTATATAACTCAAAAATTAATTTATAACCATAAAAATCATATATAATACTTTAAATTTAATAAAAAAATTAAAGGAAAAATTACATCTAAAATACTACCTTTATGTTATGAAATTTTACTTTTCCAACGCTGCTAAGCTCTACTTAAGCACTGAAAATGATTTTCATATTTAGCATGGAATAAATACTAATTTATGTGTTTTGATTTATTTTTGTATGATATTTGTATTATTTTATCACAAATTTATTCATTCCATATGTTTTATAAATTTTTTTATTACTTTTAGGTCTTGGTGATACCATAAAAGACAGTGTATTTTGAAAAAAAACGGTATTTTTCACTATTCCCTAAAAAATAGATTTTTTCAAAAAAATACCAACATTTTACCCTAAGATAATTTTTATTTTATAATATAAGAAAATATATAATTTTTGGTAAATAAAATCTCTAAAAGTTCTTATAAAATAATTATAAAATTTTTTCACAAAAGGGAAAAAATCATTTTGAGTAAGTCATATTATTTAAAGCGTAAAATAACTTTTATAAAAAATTAGTGGTTGTTTACTTAAGAGTGTATCAATACATTTATATTTATTAGGAAATTTTTATATATTTCAAATTTTATTTAATTATATTATTAACCACTAAATTAATGGATAGTCAGTAATAATATTTTACCAATGTTTCACAATTTTTTTAATCTCGGTGTTGCATGTAACGCAAGAAATCAAAAAAAATTGAAAGATAAATATTTTTTAAAATATCATGGTGTTTCACCTAGTTCTGATCAAATAAAACATTAATATGAGTTAAATTATAATTTCTCTTAACATTGATGTTATTCAAGACTCTATAATCAATGAAAATTCTCAGTGAACCATATTTTCTTTTAACAAATAAAACTAGTGCACCCCATGGTGAAGTGGTCAGATGAATGAAACATTTATCGAGAAACTTATGCAATTGATTTTCCAATTCTAAAATTTATAATTGATCCATATGATAATGGGGTTCAAAAATTGGATTAGCATTAGGAAATAAGTTAAGAGTAAACTCAACCTCCTAATCAAGAATAACACTAGGAAACTTATCAAGAAATGAATCTATATATTCATTCACTACTAGAACATAACTACTTTGAATAGTTTATTTATTTTCAAACACATGATATAGGTAAACTTCACATATATATTTAAAAAAAAATTCATGACATGTTATTAAAGTTATAAAATCATTGAATATAACTTTATTAGTTCTGCAATCTATCTTAGCGGGGTAAACTGAAATCCAATCCATACCCAGAATAATCTGAAACATATTATTGGAATTTTAACTATATTTGTAAGAAAAAAACATCCCATAAATAACAACAGGAATATTTCTATAAATCATTGTTTCTTTAATACATCCACTATGAGTTTTTACCAAAAGTTCAATCTTCTTTTCCTGAGGTGATATTCCAATTTTAGTTAAACTTTTATCAAAAATGGAATGGGAAAATCCAGAGTGAAACATGGTATCAATATAATTTAAATTAACATGTAACATACATGCTACCACTTCATTTTATGGTTCAATGTCAATCATATTAGTAGAAATGATTTTTCTATAAATTTCAATTAAAAAATATCATTATTGGATACTTATTTGTTATCATTCATGGAATGATCGGGGATCTCTTATTTAGAGTCCCAAGCCCTATGACCAAAATTACCACCCTGGTAACACTTTATCAATACTATAAAAAATTCCTTGAAATTTTTTTTACTATGATTGAAAAATGTTGGGATTTTACCTCTAGATTTCTTAGTTTACTTATTATATATTTATTTTCACCATAAACGCTTCTTAATCATGTCATATTGAGGAACATAAGTGTCAGAAAACTCCTCAAATTTTTCAACACATTAAACAACTTTCACGTAACTTTTAAATTATCATGAGTCCAATCCACTTAGTAAACTTAGTTTTAATCCTATGTAAAATCTATTTGATTTACTATAAAGGTCCTTAATAAAATTTACTGCATACCTAGATAATCTTATAACGTTTTCTTTATATGGGGTTACTAAATTATCCTTCTTTTTCATCAATTCAATGAATTATTTATCTATTCTGAGTCAAATATCCTTATGTCAATATTTCTCTAGGAAAATATTATCAAATATATCAAGATCCAATGAATCAAGATATTATGTCCCTCTAATATTCTTAACCAATAACCAATATTGATTAACATCACCATCAAAATGGTAAATAGAAATAATTAACTTTTGATGTACTAAACATCCCATTATTTTGAAAAAATTTACTAGAGAAGTGATCAAACCTTCAGATACCACTAGATCTGAGGGTCCAAAAAAATTCAAAGGGTGATGTTTCATAAAATTCCCAACTATCAATAAGTTCCCCTAGGGTAAATATGGTTTCTTACTCTAAAAATTCTACCACTACTTATAGTCGGTTTCAATTGAGTTATCACTACAAAAAAATTGCTTAGTTTATATTATAAAAATTCTCAAATACTAATTTAGAAGGAAATTATCTTATAGATACCTTCGAAATTAATCTTCCTAGTTTCCTATATGGAAAACCATTCTAAATAGACATATATTAGATGAATCAACATTTTAATCTTCAAATTATATGTCATTTCAACTTAACCATAAAGTGTTATCTCTCAAGGGTGTTCTCTTAAAATTATCCTAACCTCTAAAGATATGTAAACCTTTACTCAAATTCCAACTACAAGGTAAGACCATTAAAACATTACATCATCTATTTTAATTAGACTAAAATTCAATTTTCTTGCATTCACAAATTCATTTTTTTAGAGTTATAGAGAATTATGTCACAACTCTTTCATATAAAATCCATATATTAAAAAGTAGACACTTCTACTCAGTATCTATTCTTTCACAATATAAAACTTTTAAAATGAGACAAATTTTTTTCATGAAAAATCTTTATGACTTGATATTTGATTCTTTTATATTCATATTCATCCTTAAACCTGTTGAAAAACATTTTAAATGTGGGATGTGGAAAAAAATTCAATAAGGGGTATAAAATTAAGAAATATAATAGTCCCATAAAAATTAAATCTCCAAAAATGTTTTCCATTTCCACATTTCACTTTGAGTATATAAATTAAATCATTTTTAAAGGGGGAAAACAATATTTTCTCAAAGAAAACCATTAAAACCCATATAAAGAAAATAGTAAACCTTATAGCAGACAAAGATAATTATAATAAAAACTCATTATCACTCATGTTAGAAAAAATTAGATTGCAGTTGAATCTATAGGAGAAACCTCCCTGGTAAACTCCATACTTATTTACATTAAAGGCAAGGAACATTACTCAATACATTGGAGAGCTATATTAGGCTAACCCATCGTTAAAGGTCTATCAGGCTCACCCATCATATCAACTATATTAAGGTCACCCATCCTATAAGATCCATCAGGCTCACCAGTCATCATGTATAATTCTTAAGTACCGCATCATGAAAAAAAAAATTATACTTTCACATTTTAGTTATAAAACCCTTGAAAAATTATTTTTAACGTGTATGCAAAATACTTTTTGATATCAAAATACCCTTTCCTTTTAAAACCATATTTCAAAAATAAATACTAAAAACAAAGGGAAAGTGAGTTTTTACTTGAAGACAAAATGGAATATTATAAAGTAAAATGAACATAAAATATTTTTTATGGTAGTTTAAAATTTTATTGGCATCTTATATGATAAAATAAAAAAATACTTTAGCCTTTTGTAAAAAAAAGGAAAAACATTCCTTATAAAATATGAAGAAAGGTTCCATTTGAAAAAATTTAAATAAAGTTGAAAAAATACATAATTTTTTTTATAATTAATTTATATCCCTATAAATATATCTATAAAATAATTTTAATAATATCTACATTCAGTAAAAATATTTAGAAAGTTATTCTTTAAAAAAATTTAAAATGAGGTTTTAAGTTAAAGTTTCATTACCTTGAGTATGAATTGCCATGTAAGTTATTTATCTTCCTAAATAAACAAATTAAGTTGCTTATTTAATTTTTTAATAATATTATTCATGTTTATTATAACTTTTAATTTATTTATTACCATGTTATATTGAATTATTTAATCGATTAAGTTCACATTGTACATTTTCATCAAATTCCACTCATATTTCTAAAATGAATTTGGTAGGTTGACTATGGTATAAGTGGTCTTTATTACATAATATTAATGATAATAATCCTTAAATAATCATAATTTTTCTAAATTAATCATACACTTAAAACTAACGAAGAAAAATGGTAATGAAAAATGAATTATGTTATAATCATGGAGAGAGTATGTTGTATGTAAGCTTGAGTAATATTTCAATCTTTCAAAAAACATGAGAGAAGTAAGATAAGTGTCATTTTATCTTTATATAATTATTATTATATCATAAATATAATATTATTTCTTTAAATACACATCTATATACTATCCATGTGATGTGGTGATGAAAAAAATCACTTAGCTTCGTGGATGTGGTAATCCAAACGTACGCATGAACGATGTTATAATATTTTAATGGATATACAGGTAAGAAAATGGATAATTTATTATCTTTATATAATGATAATTATTTTATAAAAATTATATATATATAATTTAAATACATCACCATAATCCATCATGAGATGCGTCATGGAAAACAAATTGCACCGGTTTGCGTGGCGGTTGTCCACTATACACATGAACGGTGGTTTCATTTCCCATTTGAAGGAAGTGGATAATGATAAATTGTGTTCCATAAAAATAATAAAATATTATTATATGTAATATATTTTTACTATTATATAAAAAAATTAGATTATTTTTTATAAATATATAATAATAAATAAAACTAAAACATTCGGTTAAAAGTTATTCCTAGTCTTTGAAAAACCTCCTTTGTTATAAACATTAATCCATATAATGAATTTATTATTCCCAAAATAAGACCAATATGAAATTTCTAGGTATGTTATTAATATATTTTTTAGGAAGTTTATAAACCAAATGGCTCTTGAAGTTTGGAGAGGAGAGGAGAGGGGGTGTCCTTTTATAAGTCAAGGAGAGGCAACACTTGGTATTTTTGAGAAAATTAAAATATATTAACATCTTAATCAATACAAATGGAACTAAAATAGACCATTTAAGAATTTTTTATGATATAGGTTCTAAATATTTTCATTCAATTGTATTTATACATTTTTAGTACATTTTAACCCTTGTCACTTTAGTTAAACCCCACAGGAAACTTGTTTTATCCTTAATCATGGTCAAAAAAATTACGATTTTTACAATTAATTATGAAAACAAATTGAACATATTACCTAATATTAATTATACTATTTCCAATTATGGAATCCATTTTATAAAATTTAATTCACATAAGTGGCGTAATTTAATTTAAAATTAAACCCTTTAAACGTGATGAAAAGTGGTTTTCCAAAACGAAATGGCGTCTTAAATATAATATGTTTTTATACCAAAATAAAACATAAAATTGTTTCTAATGACCATAATTGTATTTATCATAATATAAAGGATATAATTTTCTTTGAGTAAATTTTAAAACAAAAATGAATGTTTTTAATTTCTTGAAACAAAAATATATTTTTCAATAAAAAACATTATTTTTCGCTATTCATTTGAAAAAATATAACTTTTCATAAAATTATAAAAAAACCCATTCTAAGATAATTATAACATTATGTTTTCAAAAATTAAGTTATTTTTATTATTAAAATATAAAATTTTGCTATTAATAATTTAAATAAAACCATATAATTTATATAAATAGATTTAGTATGAAGAAAAATATTTCCTTTCTTATTATAAATTTACTTAATATTCTTAACCTGGATATTATTATATATTATATAATTCTTGAATATTAATAAGGCTTGAAATTTAGTTCATATTAACATTACCT
Source organism: Viscum album (assembly GCA_963277665.1). NCBI lineage: Eukaryota > Viridiplantae > Streptophyta > Magnoliopsida > Santalales > Viscaceae > Viscum > Viscum album. Next base: position 1,886,667,184 of record OY728165.1, on the reverse strand, counting down.
AGGTTTTTACACTAACTTCTATGAGCTTCAAGAATCCCTCATTATTCATTCATATGTTAACATATCCTTTTCCAAAAACTTCTAGGGCTTCATCATCCACTAGTGAACCTTGAAGAATATCCCAGATGCATAATTGACCATACATATTGATTCGCTAATTATTTTTTTAACTCAATCACCAAATATTTTACCAGTTTATCAACACTAATAAATAAATTGTTTCTATCATTTGAAACACTAACAGAATTTGAAATACTAGATATTGATGTATTTCTAATTCTCCCCTTATGTGTCTTTCAATTATTCTAGATATTCCATTTATTCCGAAAAATCTATTATGTATAACCCAATCCAACTGAATTTATTTAACTTCTTTCTTGGGACTTATCTTTTGATTGTTTCTTACTATATATTTTCTTCTATTGAGATGATTATCCTCATCTGTCAGCATTAAGCACACTTTTGGATAGTAATTAAACTTATCTCAACATGAGATTCACATTAAAGAATAGATTATATATATCCTCAAACACTAAAAATATTTGTATTCTCAAATTACTAACTTCAATCACAATTTCATAAATCTCTCAATAAGTGAAGGCGGTATAAGTAGTTCTTTTATAGCATCTATGAATGTTACCTTCACTAATTTGACTACCCATAGATCATATTGAATTCATTCACATGAACTTTCATTAGTCTTCTTTCCAACAACATTAAGATGAATAGTCATTTCAATATTAAAACTTTTTTGAGAGTCATCAGTTTCTCATAAATATATGCTAGAGAATTGATTAATTCCAATATATTTTTATTTTTCCAAATATTAAAGAAAACATTTTGTGCCTCTGAAATCCTCACAACCAACAGTGTATTCTTATCCAACTATTACCATTCCACCATCTCAATATTTTTTGGATGTTCCCATAATGTTTATATATCTAAGTACTTTGGAATCAGAAAAACCTATAACTATATTATTTGGGAGACAAAATAAATTCCTTAAAATTTACCTATCTTGATTTTATGTTCATCTAATTCCATAACTTCCACTGACAGAAAAACTCTCACTAAAAAATCATGTAAAGTATAGAGATTGAAAAAATATGAGTTTCTTCTAGTGTGAACTTCTCTCTATGGTACCACTTTTTTGGAATCCTCTACATCACCACTTCTGATAACACCACCAAGAAGTATGTTTTTAAACGAATAGAATTACCCCCACTAAAAATATACCATTTGATGATGCACAGGGGTACCATGACATCAAGAAGGAATCCATAAACTGATTTTACTAGAAATAGTTAGTCAAATTACCATACACACCATAATAAGTGTTACCTCACACACACTTAATAAAAAATAAGAAACCTTAAATAAAACAGAATTAAAAACAATAGAAGTATATAAAATAGGAAAAAACATAATGGATTAAATTATTTGGAAAAGTTATCCAATATTCATAGGATAAACACTGTAACTTTATTTTCATTCATTAAAAGTACAAGATTGCATTCAGTTGATAAGTCAATCAAAGGTATTTCATTATAGTGGATTAAATAACTATAACTCAATGACCACTTTACACTTAATTAATGATTTATTCAAAGTTTTGATAAACTTTTCATAAGGTACCCAATTCTATTTATAGTAAACTTTAGCCGATCTTCTTGGTAACACCTCCTTCCCACTTTCATGGAGATGGTTCCAAATAGAAGGTGACTAGTCATCTCTGGTAACATCGTTGGCCTCAACTATTTTCTTTGGTAAAATCACATGAAACTATATTTATATACTTCTCCTATTAATATAAAATTATGGACCTCCTAATAAAAAATTATAATATATGAACTTCTAATGATCTTGTTTCTACCTAGAGGGATTGAATTTTTGTTATTTTCACATCGAGCTAAGAACCTTCCAATCAAATTTCTTGATAAATTAAATTTCAATGCATGAAATTATAGTGATCTAAACAAATTGGATATATATCCGAACATGTGATATTTTATAAGGTCACACATTTAAATTGATAAGAAAAGGAAAATGAATCATTATCAATGGTATATAAAATAAAGATAAATTAATGAAGAATGATATAAAACCATTCATATTATTATTATATATGTGATGATACAAAATCAAAGAGAGATAAAAGTGGTAGAATATAATTTCAAAAACATTAAAAATAATATATACTCTAAGAAAAATAGTCAAATATAGGTAAAAGAGTTAAAAAGTGTGAAGACCTAGCCGAGATAGGCCATACTAAGACAGGAGCCTAGCTGTAATAAAATATAAATCTTGTTCACGAATCACTAAAGGATAAAAATTATTGTTAAGGTATACAAAAAAATTATTGGGGAATAATTTTTCTTTATAGTACAGAAAAAACTACTTATAATGTAAATGAATATTCCATTTAATACCCCAAACTGAAATTCATCCATTTCAATTTAAATCTAAAATTTAATAAAGTGTATTGGAAACAAAATGATCACATTTTGAACACTGTATGACCAACTAAAATAGATGATGATTATCTCAAGGGATAATCAGACTCCTTTTGTAATTCATGGTTGAACACCATCACATCCACCATGAACACAACCCCAAAGATTCATCACCAACATATATTGTATCATTTCCCTTCCATACGTCTAGATAAAATAAATATAAATGCATATCAAAATATACAAGTAGGGGTAAGTATGAGAAAAAATAGTACAATTTCCCATTTTACATCCACGAATTCCAATGTAGGATTTATTCTAATTCATGTCATCAATTCCATTTTAAAAAGTTCAATATAATATATGGAAAAATATTTTATAACATAATTCCAGATAAATCCTAGTCCACATTTGAACACAACTCGCACGTTTGTTTTATAAAAAGCAATAGTGACCCTTATAAGTTCATCTAAAACATCAATAAATTTTTTATTCATAAAAATCTATGGAACATGAGAAAAATTAAACAATACACCTATACATACATTCATATTATAATAGGATAAACTCATTGTGAATCATCACCCACTTGGATGTTTCTCGATACAATGGCGCTTCCTATCCACATTATATATAAGTCTCACTAATACCAATTGATTTCCTATACCTTACATATGTTTATTAAAATTCACTCCCATTTCTTATACCAAAATTCATTTAATTTATAGAACCATTTTTCTTCTCAAAATTAATTTTATGAAAATAAATTCCTTCAAAATAATATCTTAAATTTAAATCAATTTTACATATATAATCTATGTTTTCATAAAAAAATCCTAGTTTAATTGATATTAGTAGTCTTTCCCAAAATATTAAAAGTACCCATGTTTGAAAATATAGAAAACTTCAATATTTTTTTATCAAATCAATTTCAAAAAATTATTTCATAAAGGTATATAATAGACCAGTATTTGAAGAACATCAACCACGAAATATGGAATAAATTTTATCAAGTAATGAATAAGATTCATCTACCTTAGACTTTGAATATCTAAATATGCTCATAACCCAAGATCTAATATCAATTATCATGATCCAATCTATCAAAAAATAATAAAACAATATAACTATCATGAATCTACCACTCATAATACAATCCACTAAAATCTAATTAGCCTATATCCAAACACCATATTAGATATATCTATAGAGAGAGAGATAAAAAATATATAGATAAAGTATCTTATAATACTATAGTACTTAAACTTCTATTGTGTGGAGATTTTTTTTTGTTCCTAAAAATAATCATGTTGTTCCATGGAAAAGAAGCCCCAAAAGTTCTCTTAAAGAACCATAAGTTCATATGAGGCCAAAATATAGAGTTAATAAGTGTTTTAGAATGATAAATAGGATATTAAAAATTAAATAACACAACCTATACCCTACTTCTTGGTATTTTCACATGGTCCAAGGTATTGTGTACTGAATAATGAATGCCACACTCTATGGTAAACCTAGAATGAATAGTTGGGATACGTGGTCCTTCAAACCATTCACCCAAATATGTATATATACCTTACCACCATAAAATACCTTACATATATATTAATATAGTCTAATGAATTATTATTTTTACCAATCACTTTACAAAGACTCTCAATAATTTTAAATATCAGTACATAAAACCACCAAAACTCATAGGGGGTTTAATTACCTAGTATTGAGTGTCACCATCCCCCCACTTATAAACCATGTTTTTTAATATTTTTTGATAATAATTTATATAAATTTTATAAATTTATATTTATATAAACATTTGATGGAAATTGTTTCTTGGTTCTTGAATATGTAAATTCAAAAAAAAAATTATATTTTTTCTTTTTTAAGTTTATTAGAGTATTTTTATCAAAAAAAAATATTTTTGGATTATTTTTTACTTGAGATTTTATAGAATAATTATTCACTAATTGGGATGAATTTTTCATTAAGATCACTCAAGATAAAACCCATGTTTCAATGTAGTAAAGTGTATATAAAATCAAAACTACACTAAACTCAATAAATATGACCTCAACTCAACATTTGGGACATAAATATTTCATATGTACATTGAATGGGATAAAACTTTGAAATATATTAAATGAATAAATTTATAGAAATTAAATTAACTTTAAGGATAGATGTTTTAGATAGGAAGTTGGTTAAAAATGTGGGTAAGTTCAAATTATTTTTTTAAGAATAATTCCATATATACCCTTGTCGGAATTTGAACCCCTATCCCACATCTAATATATTTGTTAGATTTTTCAACACTTGTGGAGGGTTGGGTGTAGATTTATGAGGGTATTTACAAATATATTGGTTCATTTACACCTCTCTAACCATTTATAATAATGGAGGATTGTATATAGGATATCTTCCAAGAAGGATCTCCTCTTCTTATTATACTTTTTTATATTGATATTTTTCTTGTAATATCACTTCCACTTCAATAAAACTTATTTTTTTCTATCTAACACATTTTAATTTTCTTTCCTGGTGAGGGAATATAATAGTAGACTTGGTTTTGGACTATAACCTTTAAAACCTTATCCTATAAAAATTTTATCCACGATGACAATTCTATTGATGGGGGTGTAGTTATTTTTATGGATAATATAATTATGAGTTATTTAATTATACATTTTGAATCCATATAATTCATAAAAATATGGTTAACCAAATAACCCAACAAACTCAAAAAATTACCCATATTTGGTTTCCAATTTATTCTATTTTATTTGTTTCTTTAAATATATTTAGAGATTTTTTTTAATGGAATTATTCATCAAGATAATGACCTAGGTCAAATCCTATGACATTTTTGATACCACGCGTGACAATGCTTATCACCCACCATATGACATTTCAAACTTGAAAATTCAACAAGACTATTCTCCATAAAAAAATCTAAAAATTATTATTGTATATAGTATTATCTCCCTAATGTATCCTCTTGAATCATTTCATGATACCACATTATTCCCATAAAAGTAATACAACAAGATCTCAATGTATTTTACTATAAATAAATAATTCACACTGACCTTTCAACAATGGTCTCATCTAGATCCAAATACACTGTATCATATATAATAATATAAGATAAATCTAGTTGGTTCATAATTAGTTAATAAAAATGGAATATATAATGAATTATATCATACTTTGTTGAAATATTCCAATGATAATACACATTTACAATCCATTGGAAAAAAAATTGAATAGACCCACATACTAGGGTTCCAATTTCCCTTGTTTCTTTAGTTTTTGATGTACCGAAATTGGTAAAACATTAAAATGACTCATAATATAATCAAAAACACTAAAAATAATTGTCAACGGTGAATATAATACTTCCATATATTCTTTGAGATCATCAAACTCTTCTAGATTAGATTGATTTAGACTAACGTCTCTTACACTAGACTAGGTCCCAAGAGATACTCATCTCCTACTTCAACCCATAAAAAAATTGATTGATAAGGTATGATATACAGTTCTACAATTACAGTAATATTAATAAAATATTAATAGGTATTACTGGAAACTTTTATACCAAAATGAAATTACCTTCCATTATCTCCCAAAAATCCATCACACAATATCAATTCATGTCTTACAAAGTCTGTATAGCCATTTTCAATTGTCCGAATATTCTGGGATGATATGATGTACACATATTCAACTAAGTAACCATCCCCCTATATATAAATCTATATTGTTAAAGTAAAACAAATATCTCTATCAATTAGAATAGATGATGTAACTCCATAAATAATCACCACCTTTATCGCATATAAAATACCAATATCTTAAACAAATAAATTCTCTCAGATGGGTAAAAATTGAGCTGAATTTGTGAGTTAATACATAATCACTCAGATAGATTCTTGTTTATTTGGAAATATTGGTAAACTAACCAAAAAATACACCATGATATCCTCTCATTTTTAATTCTAAATATACAAGGATTATGAAACTCTCATATTCCATTTATGATATTTGTTAACATGTTGAAAAGAAAAACATCAAGAGATAATATCCTTTATCTCCCACTTTATTACTACAAACAAATAATTTTACCCCTCCCCCCCCCCACATAAAGGTCACTAGTGTATGTTCATTTAATTTATTTCATTTATTGACTTTAGTTTTTGGATTTTTAGGAATTGGAAGTTTGAAAACATGAAGAATGGGGAAGCAATATTAGGTGCATGGTTAGATTAGGAAAAGTGTTATCCATGAACCCAAGCCATGATAAGGGGATATATTTCTAGTCAAGTATGAATTTTTAGTACATGTTTCTACAAACCTTGAATGAAACAAAATGTAAGTCAACATGGTTAGTTAATTTTTGGTTCACAATTAGTAGAAATCTTGCATGTTACTCTTAGGTATATAGTTTAATCTGATGTAAGGTGAGGTTTCATGATTAGTGAATGGTTACTCCTAATAATCTGCATCAATATAAGGTAGGTTGAATTAATTTCCAATTACAATTGTAAAATTGGCATGAAACTCCATAATCTATGTATCCAAACGGGGAAACATTATCATAATTCTAAAATATTTAACTTACCTTTGTACCCATATCATATTTTTACATCATTTTCCTTTGTCCTTCTTATTGGAATGTTCTATATGCCTCCACCATCTATGTATATCCTTCTCCAAAATTACTTAGTGTTCAGTATAGTTACCCACATATTTAATAAATGATCATTAAATCTTTTTTAATATAATTAACATAACAATAATATAATATAGAATCGAGAGGTTTAGTGTCTTAGGTGAATTACGTTAAAAAACATGTTAAATATGAAATTTTAAAAATTATTTGAATCCTTCAACATGTTAATCATAAAATATTTCATAATACATTTAATATATCTAATAACTATAAGAAATATGTTTTAAAAGTGTTATATAAATTCCCACTAAGGGGAATAATAATAGTAATGTTCTATGAGACATGAATTAATATAATACATGGGAAAGAATAATCATAATTTTCATATCATGAGAAAAGGATCATCATATAAATAATTGGGAAATCGTTTTAAATAGTTGTTGAATTTTTTATATGAATAGTAATGAAACATAATAACATTGTGGTAAAATCCTACACATAAATTGTGAATAAAACTAGCATCATGTTTATTAATAACATATGTGTACAAATCATCACTTCGTAAAATATTAACAAAACTATCATCATGTACATGCATAATAGGCATTATCTCATGATGAATATTACATTAACTAGTTCATTTTAGTGATATATAAATTTTATCCCACCCCTCACATCATAATCTTCTCATAATAATACATGCCACATGGAATGGAAAACATATATCAATCATGATCATTTTATAAACCCATGATAAAAGAATGGATTTCATAGTGATTAAATAAATTTTATGTAAAATAATAAACATAGTGTTTTTAAAATATTAAATAAAATAACTACTTCTATGATGAAATGAAATTATTATAAAATAAGAGGCTATAATTCTTGAATAGGATAAGAATAAACATTAACAGTGTTGAAGGGAATTTTTCAGAAAATGTATTTAATTAAAAATTATAAATGTGTCATGTAATATGTATAAATGATGTAAGAACATGTATATCCCTATGAAAAATTAATTAAATGAAAAATAATTTAGAATAGATTTAGAATAATAATTTTTTAAAATAAAGAAAAATATGTGATAACCCTAAAAGGAAGGAGTTGGGTTCAAGATTCTCTTTATCAGCTTTGTAAGGTATGAATTAATCATAGATAATTGATATAACAATTAAAGTCTTAAATAAAACCATATAAAAGGTAAATACGAAAATTATTTTTAAAACTGGGGTAGAAATACAAAAAAACCTTTTGAACAAATATTTAAAAAAATAAAGATAATCTGAAAATAAATATTTAGATAGATTTTTTTTTACATAGGTCACATTAAATTTTATCATGATTGTAGATCAAAAATAATAAACAAATGTTTATTATGAAATTAATCCAAAAGTGGATTTAATTAATTTTAATAACTCTTGATAAATTAAAATAATTATATTTTTTAACCTTCATTTCTAAAGGTGAAATGGTTTGATGTCATGTTTTATTTAAATTATCACGTCTTATTTCGATATCTTGGTTTTGATTATTTATAATTTATATTTTAGAAAAAAAAAATTAGAGAAGAATATAATACATAAAAATAAATTTATAATATATAAACTATACTAGACATCCAAGTAGGTGGTGATAAGTAAATCATTTATAATGTCCTCATAGTAAAATGAAACTAAATGTTAACGAGGCATGTCAAAAAGTGGGGGAGAGGTAGTATATATAAAATAAATAGATTATAAATGTTGTACCATTATCATAATAACATTATTATATTATATAATTATATATTAAATAGTTTAGCTATGTAAGAAAAGGGAAGTTATTTGGATTGTAGAAAGATGAAAAGAGAAAAACAATGAAAACAGAGAATCATGGGGTTACCTCTTAATTAAAGTTTACCCTTTTGTTAAATCCTTGAAGGCTTTGGGTTGGTTGAAAAAAATATATATCCCTATGGTTATAAAGAGTAATAGTATAATGGATTTGGGAAGATCTTAATATTTTATATGAGGATGGGAAGTGATCTACTAAGGGAAGGAATATGGGGTATTTATACTTGATGAGATGGGTATTTTTGGGAAAAAATATTGAATAAATAATTATTTACAAGGTATAACTTTAAATAGTGATGTTTATAAAATTTTTAATCATATTTTATTAAGAATATTTTTTTTAGGAAATTTAAACCCTCAATATAGTATATTTATTAGTTTATACAAATGGAAAGAAGAAAAATGAAAAAACTTTAATGGAATTCTTTAAATTTTTAGAATTTTAAAAATACTTTTTATGTTTAAAATTATGATTTATTTTTCCATAATTAATTATTAATATTTTTAAATATTTTTTTGGTCTATAAAACCCTTGTATAATTTTTTAAGTCATTATTACATCATGAATTTTTAAATTAAAACACATTGTTTATATACAAAGTATATTTTTACTATTTATTAAAAAGTTAAAGTTCTTTAGAAAATTACTGAAAAATATACCTTAGAAAATTTTGAAATAATGATTCCAAAAAAAAGTAATTAAATTTATCAAAACAATTTTCTAAAATGGTTAATTTTATTTCATAACATTAAAAAAATATAGATTTTTATAAAATGTGCAAAAATACACTTTATTAAAAATTAACTTGTACTTTCTTCGAGCTTCTAAATTTAATTATTAGTTTAGGAAATTATAATATTTATATTTACTTAATGTATTTTTGGGAATATATTTTACATGTCATTATTCTATTTTATTGGTAAATTTACTGTTCTAACAGTCAAATTACAATTATAAACGTCAATTTACTATTTCTAATAAATAGGTTTCTATTTTTATGATTTATGATACTATTTCAATAGTCATAATAGTTTTATAATTCCTATAAATACCTATATTTTCCTCCATTCATAATTAACTTCATTTCCTCTCAAGGTTATATATTCATTATTTTCAAAATATCGTTTGCATTACTTATGTTTTGTTTCATTTTTATAGTGTAGTTCATGAGTATGATAATTCTAGGAGATCATAATGTTCCCAATTTTTATATTCTATTTGATTTATATTTTTTTAACCATTTTACTTATTTCAATTTTATTAGGTATAGTTTTGTCAAAATAAAATGTTCTAATTTAATGAAATAATGTATTTTTTGTTTCTTTTATTATATAGTGCATGTGTTTCACACTGTATTCTATTCCTAAATGTGAAATTCTATTTATTAAGAAGGAAAATTCCATATATATAATTTTAAGTTTTTATGTCATTCCAACTTATTAAATTTCATTCTTTAAATCTCAACTCATATTATCAATTGAGAATCGATGAGTGAACATGTAATGACTCAAAATATTATAAATAAAATTACCCTTATGATTTAATCAAATTTATTACTATATAATATGGTTATAGAAAATAAATTATTTGGTTTTAATACATTCTATCATATTTAATTAACCATTAAGAGTCATTACCATTGATAATATAGTCATTGTACACTGATCAAATGATTATTATAAATATAGGGTTTTAACGAATCCAATTGACACTAAAGATGGAATTGATGGATTAAACTAGTAGGATTGTACCATATAAATCCCATTTATCAGAGGAAATAAGGGATAGAGAATCTCGAATGTTTTACCTTAAACACTTAAGTGTGATCAAAACCATTTACGGTATAATTTCAAGCTCATTGAGATCACGGCCAAAATCATGTACGTCGAACCACCCCATGAAAATCTCATTGTCATGCACCTTACTCATAGGTTATTCTCTAGTATATTAAAGATATATGCATCAAGACCCCAATAAAATTAATATGTATATTTTATATAATTATGAACATATTTTCATTTTATTATTATTACATTATAAATAATTTTTATTTTTATTCAATAAAATGAATATTGTATTTTTAGGTAACAGTCAAATTCAATTAAGGAATTTATTTTCATGAATTAATGGATTTTTGGAAAAGATAATATTTTAATAAAATATTTTTATTGATTATTTTTTATTAAATATAAATAACCGAATAATTTATATGAAGTCAAATGGAATTTTTATAAGGGTTTGAAAACTGTTAAGGTCAAAAAACCCATCATTTCACAATAAATGACGAATTTTATTTTTAAAGTAAAAATTCACTTATTTAGAAAATTATTTGGTTAAAATAAATATTATTTTTTTAATCATAATATTGAAATTATCCAATGGTTAAGTTTTCATAATTTTTAGAGTGTCAAATTTTCGATTAAAAATGAAATATCGTAAAAATATAGGGTCGGTATTATGACATCATAATGAACTAAAAGTGATTGAATAAAAACTATTAATGGTATGCAAGAAAAAAATATATATTTTTCATTTAAAATAATGTGATTTTATTTTCATTTTATTTCTTTTAATACTTTATGAATCCTCCAAACCCATTAATATATTTTAATTTTTTAAAATTATTTCTTTAAGAGTATGGATCACTTATACATAATAAAGGGTATTATTTTATTAGGTTAAGAACTTGGCCTTATAAAATAATTAAAGCCACTCCCATTTGGAATAAAACATGGGAAAAAACCAAGGTATGGTTTTTGGTTTTGGTTATCTTATTATATAGAGTCCAAGAGAGAATTTTGAGAAATGATAAAGAATACCCCAATCTATTCCTATATAAACCAACCAAGGATCCAATTTATCTTCATTAAAAACCTTTTAAGCACACAGTTACACTTACCTACCCTCTCTATAGTCCTCCCAAGGTGCCCAAATCTCTCAAGGAGTTCCTCCCAAGTATTTTGTGTCACCCTCTCAAGGTAAGGGATCCTCACCTTCTTCTCTTTATTCAAGTTTATTTTTTATATTTTGTCTTATATTTCCAATTACTATTGTTGGGATATGTCTTTATAAGTAATTGTTACTTCACATTTGATGTTAAAATGATTATTGACCTCTTTCACTCTCATTAAACCATTTTATGAATTATTATGTGATGTTGTTATGCTGCAAAAATTTCACCATGAATTTTCATGCCAAAACAATTGTGTAGTAAATACCATACTCATTTATTATCAAGGGTATCCACCTTTATACACTTATATTTATGATAATTGGGACTTAAATTTATTTATTTTACACTCTACAGTATTGGAATAAAATATGATGATGAATTAATCAAGGGTGTATTATCTATGTGGCACACTTAATCATGAGAATGAAATGAAAGTGATGGGAGTGATTGGAATTAAATAGCGCTCCAATGCATTGGGTAATTTTTAGTCTTATTAGATGTCATATTGCTATTGAATCAAAACATGTTTTGAATTTCCCATCAATCATTTGTTTTGGACATCACAAATAACACATATCATAATAACATATATTTTTATCATGTATGTTGTTTTACAATCGTAATCACTCACATTGTTTTTCATACATGTTATTTTCTTATCCTAATCATGTAAGTTGTTTAAAAAAAATAATAATATATGTTGTCGTAATCACACACTTTTTTTACATCGTAACCATATGCATCGTAATCAAGAATTGTAACCAGGTAATATATCGTAACCAGGTGATGTATAGTAACCAGATTATGTATCATAATCAGGTTATGCATTGTAACCACATGCATCATAATAACCTGTATCGTAATAGTGTCATGCATCATAATCACCTATATCGTAACCAAGTCATGCATCTTAATCACCTGTATCATAATCGGTTCTTGCATCATAATCACCTGTATCGTAACTAGGTCATGAATCATAACCACATGAATCATAACCACATGTATCGTAACCAGGTCATGTATCATAACAAGGTCATGCACCATAACCACATGCATCATAACCATGTGCATCGTAACCAGGTTATGTACAGCATAATAATCATGCATCGTAACCAGGTTAAGTATTGTATTGTAGTCATGAATCGTAACTGGGATATCTATCATACTATTATTGTGCATTGTATTCAAGCATCGTAACTAGATTAAATATCATCCATCATAACCATGTTAAGAATCATAACCATGTTATAAATTTTAATTAAAATATACATTATTATCATGATAAGCGTAGTAACCAAGTTAATTATTGGGCTTTTGAAATGAATTATACACTTATCTTAACTTCAATGCTGATTACATGTTACCCATACTCATTATTTAATACTTTTTTACATACTATTTTATAACTAAAACGATGCCATTGAGTTGGTTGTTTACTAATCAAAATGATTTTGTTTATTCTATTTTTTTTTGACCGTTTTAATGCTAGGTGTCCAAGTCCCTCTGATTTTTTTGGAGAAATATGGTCGTTGGAGGAAATATGACTATTGGAACCTGAGGCCTATAAATAGGAGGTCATTCGAACCAGAATACACATTTTTTCTTTCATCAAATTCTAGAGAGAGATAGTATGAATTCTCTATTGCTTCATGTGAAAGCCTTGAAGATATAATAAGTGAATGTCTTGTTTTAAGTTCTTATATTTCTATAAGTTCAATGTTTCTGCTTTGTGCGTCTGATCATTGTGATAATGATCGAGGGATTTCGAGGATAGAAAGTTGTGATGTCGATCAACGTATTGAGGGATTTCAATTTTTTGAATGACATAGGTATTTATTTCCTTATTAATCGAGGGATTATAGGGATAGGAGGATAGTCATGTTGATCATCGTATTGAGGTCTTACCAAGGTGGTGGTAAGACAGACCTTTTATCCTAGGTGAAAGGATATCCTCCTCTTTAGGATAAAAGAATTTTAATACATTTACTTTCTGATGGTATTTATAATAGAAATTAAATTTTATTATTTCCTCTTTATATCAATATTCATTTCTGTTGTAAATATTTTAATTAATATTCATTCATTATGTATTTTATTAATAGATTTTATACATTGTATGGTAGAACCATTTGCATTCGTATTACTCTGATCATCGTATTCAATTAGAATACAATTTTTTTCATTACAATTGGTGTTACAATACATCTTATCCATTTGATTCAAGACTTTTACGGTCAATTTTTTTGGTTTTGAATTGTACTAGTTTAATAACTCTTAAACTAAGTTCTTTCGTCAATGTATAAATAAAAAGTATTTAAACCTACAATTCACCCCCCCCCCCTCTTGTATTGTGCCATCTAATATAAAAATAAATATATATTAAGATCCAATCCAATAATTGGTATAAGATTTGGTTTCCACTGTTTTGTATTACTTTATTTACTTCTTTCTGAAATTCAATTGCATTTCCATTAAAATATTTTGTTTATAACTGCGTATAACACTAACGTGTGGAGTGGTAAACTATTGTTTTATAATATGGAAGGAATGAATATTGGATCAATTTACATCATAAATCTATATAGACCAATAATTTTTTATGGGAATTATTATGAGTACTGGAGAGATCAAATGAAGACTTTAGTAATTAATACTGGAGTGGAAAACTTTGTCATGCTTACTGGAGAATACAAAATTCCAGACTAAGAAATCAGAACCTTCACCAACCAAGAGAAACAAAAATATCAATTAAACTAAAAGGTATAGAATACCTTATTATGTTCCATGAATAGTAATATATATAGTTATATATTATCATGTGAAGCATCCAATTTTATCTAGAATAAATTGGTAGTCACACATTTTGGTACATCCAAAATTATAGAAACAAGAAGAGCCATGGTCCGGGAAGAATATCATGGGTTTGTTTTTCCTTATGGATAACCGGTATGTAAGGTGAAACAAATATTTAAAATAATCATCAATAGTATTTAATATATGGGATATAAGGTTCTTGATGATGAAGCACTTGTGGACAGGATAATTGATATAATTCCAAATGAGTTGGAATCAAAAAGGACTGTCATTGATGAAAATTGGAAAGTTACTAAAATCAATCTTGATGAATTATTCAGTACCCTCTTACAGCATGAGACAAGAATGAAAAGAGATATTGATTTCAATAAAAAGAATAATGGTAATGGAAGTATAGCTTTTACTACTACATCCAATGCAAATAAACTGGAAAGTATAATAATATCCAGAGCTAACAAAGTTATTGTTATATCAAAATCAAGTGATAGTGATCACTCAAAGAATTAGTTATCCAATACTTCATAAAGGATGAAAAAGCTTTTTAGAAATAAATAATTTCATTACATATTCAAAAATAAATATATGAAGGACAAGAATGACTCAGAAGTAACATGTTATGAATGTAAAAGAGCAGGTTATATTGGATTAGGTTTTCCTTTACTAAAAAGAAAATATAGGAAGGATAAACATTCTGAAAGAAACAAGAAAAATTATTAAAAGTAAAATTCTAAGAAAGTATTGAAATAAAAAGATACTTGGAGTGAAAGTGGAGGTGATTCATCAGAAAAATCCTTAGAATATGTATCTTCTGATCAGAAAAATATAGGACTCATAGCTAGACTACCTATTGAAAATCATTTTTTAATGGATAAGGTAAAAAATGTAGAATCTATTACAAATGTATCTTTAAATGATAATTACCCTAATGAGAAACATTCTTACTTTTTGGATGAATAATCTTCTGTAGAAGAGGAAAATTTACCTTCTTTTAAAAAAGTATCTAGATTTTCCAAATTACTTGAGAATGGAAATTCCAAACTCAAGAAAAATATTGATAAGGAAAATTCTAGGATAAAAATTCTTACAAAAGAAGTATCAAATATTTAAAAAGATATTGATAAGAAAACTCTTTATTTTTAAAATATTTCAAAAACCATTATGTAAGTAAATTTTGAGAAGGATAATCTTTCTAAGGACTTAAAACAAATTGTTTTAAAGAAAAAAAAAATTGAAACTAAAAACAATTCAAAAATAATTTCTTGTGAGAATGATAATTTAGTCATTATACTAAAATCTAAAATATTTTATCTTAAGAAACTTTTATCAAACTTTACTACTGGAAGGAAATAATTTGAAAAAATGTATTCTCAAATTTTTCCTCTGAGGAAGAGTTCAGGAATTGGTTACACTCACTCAAAACTGATTTTTAGTCATAACTATTTTGTTTCCCAAAATTCTCAATTCTTCACTAAATTTCAAGGTGGTGGACATTGGGAAAGAAATTGTTCTCTTAATAAAACTAAATATTTAGCATTTTATAAAGTTTATTTTTCAAAACAATTTTGGATTCCTAAAATTATTTTATCTATCGTTTCCAAATCCAAACAAGTTTGGGTTCCAAATAACTAATTGTTTCTTTTTTAGGAAAACAAGAAATGTACAAACAACAAGAACATTTAGTACATAGATAGTGGTTGTTCTCAACACATGATGGGAAACAAAAATTTCTTTGAAAATATTATTGAAATTAAATGTGGAATAGTGACCTTGAGAGATAATGCTGAGGGAAAGATCATTGGTATAAGTAATATTGTTCTTTTAGGACAAGTTTAGATTTTAAATGTTTGGTTTTTTAAATGTATTAAGAACAACCTTATAAGAATAAGTCAGTTATGTGATGAATGTTACCTTGTGAATTTTATGAATGATAAATGTTTAATTCACAATTCCAAGAATAAATTCATTCTTTCTACCCATAGGTATGAGAATTTATACATAATCAACTTAGAAGACATTAGGAGCCAAGACCTACCTTCCTTAAGTGAAATGGAAGACAAATCCTGGTTATGGCATAGAATGTTATGATATTTTAACCTTATGAACCTTTGTAAAATCTCAATTAAAATACTTTTTAAGGATCTATTGGATCTATGGTTTGATTCTTCAAAAGTTTGTGACCCTTGTCAATTTGTAAAGAAATATAAAACTAGATTTAAATCAATCAATGAAGTTTCAAATTTTAATGAATTATAGTTAATGCACATGGATATTTTCTGTCTTATACAAACTGGAAGCATTGGAGGAAAATACAATGTACTTTTTTTAGTTGATGACTACACTAGATTTACATGCATCTATATTCTAGAAAACAAATCTGAATCCTTTTTCTATTTCAAAACTTTTAGAGCCCAAGTTAAAAATGAGAAAAACCTACCACTGTTAACTAATCGTAGTGATCATGGTGGAGAATTTAAAAATTCAAAGTTTGAAACCTTTTGTAGTAAGAAAGGTATTACTCACAAATTTTTTCCTCAAGAACCCCTCAGAAAAAATAGTGTTGTTGAAAGAAGAAATTGTATTCTTCAAAAAATGAAAAGAAACATGTTGAGTGAATACTAAATTGATAATCATTTCTTGGATAAAGCTTTTAGTACTACCTATTATACTAAAAATCATGTTTTAACTATACCTTTTCTTTATAAAACACTATATAAACATTGGACTCGCCAAAAACCCAATTTTTCTTACTTCAAAGTGTTTGGATGCAAAGTATTCATATTGAATACTAAAGATAGTTTACATAAATTCACACCCAAATAATATGAAGGAATCTTTCTAAGTTATTCCAAAACTTCTAAGGATTATAGTGTTTTTAACAAAAACTCATGTACTATTGAGGAAACAATACATGTAAAATTTGATGAAATTAACCCCTTTGTTTTTAAACAATCCTTTCCTACATCCACTGATGTGTTTTCACAAACTTATTATCAACCTTTGATTGAAAACTATTCTGAAAAGCGAACTAATCAAGAAAATGTTTTTGAAACATTTACCCAAGAATATTTTCAATTTTATTTTGATGAACATGTTTTAAAAAACCCAAATCAATTGTTTCTTAGAAATCAACCCAGTGATAATATCATTGGTGATGTAAATAAAATTGTAAGGACTATAAATTCTTTGATAAATGAAATAGAACATCTTTTTTTCTATCTCAATTTGAACCTAAAATTTCGAATGACATCATAGGTGATGAAAATTGGATTAAAGTAATGTCAGATAAACTAAATGAATTTTAAATGAATCATGTCTGGACCTTGGTTGAAAGACCTAAAGAAACCACTGTAATTCATGTAAAATGGGTTTTCAGAAACAAATGTTATGAAAATGGAGTCATTATAATTAATAAATAATGACTTTTTGCTAATGGATATAATCAATAAGAGGGAATAGACTAAGAATAAACATATTATCCAGTATCTAGACTTGAATATATTTGAATTCTATAAGACTTTGTAGTATACTTGAATTTCAAACGTTTTCAAATGGATGTAAAATGTTCTTTTCTTAATGGATTTTTACAAGAAATTTTATTTTAGAACAACCTTTAGGTTTTGTAAATTAAAAACATCATGATCATGTTTTTAAACTTACCAAAGCATTATATGTCCTTAAACAAGCCTCTAGAGCATAGTATAATAGACATACATGATTCATTTTACAAAATAATTATGAAAATGGTATGGGAGACCGAGCTCTTTTCATAAAATGGAAAAGAAATACATTTTTATTGTTAAAATATATGTTGATGACATTATATTCGGATCAACTCAATAATATGTAATATATTATTTTGAAAATCTAATGAAATCTGTGTTTGAAATGTGTATGATGGGTGAGTTAACATTCTTTTTAGGTTTTCAAATATCTCAAAAACCAGAAGGAACCTATATATCCCATCATAAGTATATCAAAGACTTACTCAAAATGTATGGATTTGACAACACTAAAAGTATTAGAACTCCAATCGGCACATCAAATACACTTTATCTTGATGAAGCTGGGAAACTAGTTGATCAAACAACTTTTAGAGGTATGATTGAGTGTTTGTTATACTTGATAGATAGTCATCCAGAATTAATGTTTTCAGTATGCTTATGTGAAAGATATTAATCTAATCCAAAATAATCTCATTTAAAAGTAGTGAAAAGAATTTTTTTAGTACTTAAAGGGAACTATGGATTTAGAACTATTCTATTCTTCTGGAAATGATTTTGTCTTGAAATTTTTTTCAGATGCTGACATTGGTGGTTGTAAAATGGATTGAAAAAGTACATCTGGAACATGTAATTTCTTATGAGATTCTTTGGTTTCTTGGTTTTTCAAGAAAAATCACTCCATAGCACTTTCCATTGCTGAAGCTAAATATGTAGTTGCTGGAAGTTGTTGTGCTCAAGTTATGTAATGCAACACACACTCACTAACTATGGCATGAGTTTTTAAAAAACTCTAAAACTATGTAACAATACTAGTGCCATTTATCATAGTAAAAACCATGCACATCACTCACATGATAAACACATAGATATTAGGCATCACTTTCTTATGGATCACACAAAAAAAGAGATATTGTTTTACAATTCATCAGAACACAAGAATAGATTGCTGATATTCTCACAAAACCATTATCTTTAGATACATTTGAATACATTAAACAAAAACAAGGAATAATCACTATAATGTAATCATTCGCATCTATTTCTTATTTAACCCATCTCCTTACACTAAGGTACTCCTTTTAAAAGAGAGGTATGTATCATTTAATCAGTTTCACCTTTCAGTTTTATGTTTATCAGTTTTACCCTATATTTTTTTCAATTTTTTTTAATCAGTTTTTATCTTATATGTTTTTTCAATCTTATGTTTATCAGTTTTTACCTTACATGTTTTTTAGTTTTATGTATTTTGGTTTTAATCCTTTCAGTTGTGCTTTAGTAACTTTTCTTTATTGGTTTTACACTTATCGGTTCTATATGAATATCGGTATAACTATAATCTGTTTCAATTTTTAGTTTTACAGTTTATCGATTTCACTATTATCGGTATTGAATTTATCAGTTCCATGAAATTATTGGTTTCATGTTTTTATAAGTTTCATGCTACAGCTTTATAATTATTGGTACTAGATTATACTATCAGTATTGTGATACTTTATCAGTACTAAACTATCAGCATTGAAATACTTTATCGGTACTGGATTATTGATATTGGATTACCTTGTCGGTATTGAACCATCGGTTTTGGATTAATCTATTGGTACTTAATTATTGGTACCATCCTATTTGATTTTATAGGTTTTAGAATTCTTATCAGTTTTACGTTTTTATTTTTTGTGTTTTTTTCAAAAGAACAATATATTGAAACCAATACATCTATCCTGATACTCTGATAGGTACAATTTTTAATGCCTTATTTTGGTAATTTAATTAGTTTTTTTTTCAATTATTTCTTTTCTTTCCTAATCAGTTTTAGTGTGAATATGATTTTTCATTTAAGGAAACCTCAAGAGTTCGAAATCATTCTCAACCATTAGATCTTTTAGATCTAATCCTGATAGTCAATTTCTTTTTTAAAAAGAACCTATCTAACATCAAACTCTTTTTTTCTCAAGACCAGTTTCTCTATAAATAGTCATTATGGTTTGTAATTGGTTCCTACCTTAGCTTTCATGATTAGATATGTACTCAGATTTCATAATCAGGAGGATCTTTAGGGTGTGAGTTAGTCTTTTATAACTGATTATATTGATTCTTCTCTAAAATAAATGTCTTCAAAATAATTCTCTTCCATGAACATCCGAGGTGAAAGGTTAGTATCCTGAAATTTTTATGAGATTGTTGATTTATCTTTAAAAAGTATTATTGTTTTCCAAGGATAGTAATCCATTTGTGTGTAAAGACTAAATTTAGATCATAATTTTGTGTATCATGATGTGGTGTTATAATTTTATGAATCTGTAGATATAGGAAAGGGTTTTTAGATTTCTTTTATGATGTATGAAAAGAAGTAAACAACCTTCATAAAACAAGTAGCTACATTTCTAGGTGTTTCATTTGTGGGTGATTAATTATGTCCTTCTCATAAATTACCAGAATCTGATGGATCTTTTGATAAGTCTAAAGTTGAAGAAACACTTTTTGAGATTCATGAAAACAAGAGAAAAGTGAGTCATTTATCAGGAGAAAATAGACTCAGAGCCCTTTGGATGCAAGGGTTTTTGGTGTCGAGAAATGGTGACAAGGAAACTTTGAAAGTTTTATTTGTGTATGTCCTTGATTATTTTGTAAACATGAGAAACATCCACCTTATGGGGTTTATCTTTCTAACAATTAAGAAGCTCAAAACTGATGCTATAAAATCACAGTTGATCATGTTTCCCACCATTATTAGTAAGTTTCTGAAAGAATGCTTGAGTTTTTGTAATGTTGAAATTAAGTTAGATACAAATTACTTTAAATATCCCTTAATTAGTATGGATATGATAAGGAGTATCAAGTTATGATTTAATCCTGAATAAAAAAAGTTTGATAAAGATCTAGATGATGAGTAATAAAAGAAAGTAGTTGAATGTAGTAAGAAACCTTCTAATCCATCCAATACAACTTTGAATAAAATAAAGGTAGTTAAGACTACAAATCCCAATCCATCATAGAAACAAAAGGTTGTATCTTATGAGTTTGATGTCGAATGGAGAAAGAAAACAAGAGAAAGAAAACAAGGGTATCCTCAGTTTGGATTAGATCTAGCTAAAGCATTGGATTTAAAACTAAGATCAGTAAAGGATTTGAAAGAAGAAGAAAAGAAAAGGAGGATGAAGAATAGAATGGTTCAAGAAACTAAAATTGATACTCTACTCAAAATAGTTGAGCAAGAAAAAATAAAAATTGTAATAAGGGATCCACTAGTTCAGACTCAATTGGATGGAAAAACAAGCTTCTAAATAATCAGCTATGCAATCTCTTGCTCAAGAATATGAATAATATTATTAAGAACAAGAAGAAGAAGGGAAAGAAGAAAAATTCCAATATTAAGGGGAAGAATAACATGGACAAGAAGAAATAGAAGTGGAATAGAAAGAAGATAAAAACAATATAATTCATACTACAGAGTCCTTAGAAGTTCCATCATTTATTAGTCCATCTCCGGATCCTCATCCTTCCAAGAAATATTCTCAAAAGGTTTTCTCCAAGAAATTTATTCATATTTCAGATAAAGAAGAAGAAGAATCCGATAATAATAGGAATCATCCAGCTAATGTGATTGGCATTGAGATTCATTTCAGTGATCTCCCACAATACACAAAATACATAGATTCTAAAAGAACAATCATTTTAAATGGAATTTGGTATATAAAGCAAGATTGGAATATATTGGAGAAGATGATATTGTTCATTAAAAATAATAAATCTATATTATATATCCTTTAATATGCTCATAATGATTGAATGGACTCTGTCAATGTTCTTATGGATAGGTTTCTATCTCTTGAAGCTGATTTCATGATTTTCAAATAAAGTTCTACTGACCACAGTAAGGCTTGAAATAAAGTTTTGAAATGGTCATACAATTTTGATGATAGTCTCAAGAATCGTCTGGAAAAATAGGATGAATTGGTACATTGGGTAAATTTTCTCAACTCCATGTATCAAAAGATAGATGTCGAGTTGAATGAAAAACTTAAAGTCCTTCAAAGACCCGATACCTCTCAAGGAATAGTCTCTTAAGAGATTTTTGTTCTAAAGGAAATTTTAGAGAATGAGGGTAATGAGGTTGTTTTACTCTTAAATAAAGTTGTAATCCTAGAAAATGCCTATAGACTACGATTGGATGATATCAATTCTCATGAAGTAAAGGTTAAATCCCAGGAATAAATCAATCAGCTTCTACAACAAAGGATCTAGAAGTAAGAAATGGTTATTGATGAACAAGAAGTGAATTTTAAGTCTCAACAAGAAGCTCTTGACAAACTCATGGAGGATAAAAATGAGTTCAAAAAGATGAAGCTCTCAATGTTTAATCTTTTGGAAAAACAAAAGTGGAAAGAATGATGTTTGAACTCTTGTTGTAATGAAATTTTGTTTCAAGTGAAAATTATTGTTCCGTACTTTATTTCTCTAACATTTGGTAGGAAATGAATACTTTCCATTTTTCTTATTGAAAATCACAAAGGGGGAGAATAGTTTTGAAAAGAATATTTTCATGAATATCTTATTAAGGGGGAGAACACTCAAGTAAAATTAAAGAGAATATGATCCCTTGTGATTTGTTTAACCTAAGGGTGGAATTATTTATATTCACTATTACTTTAAGAAGAGTTATTAAAATTAGGGGGAGATAAGTCTTTATTTTTTTTTGTTTTTTTTTTGTGATTACCAAAAAAAGGGATATTGTTGAGTCAAAACGTGTTTTGACTTTCCCATCAATCATTTGTTTTGGAAATCACAAACCACACATATTATAATCACATATATTTTTTATCATGTATATAGTTTTAAAATCATATTCACTCACATTGTTTTTCATACATATTGTTTTCTTATTATAATCATGTAATTAGTTTCACAGCATAATCATATATGTTGTTGTAATCACACACTCTGTTTTACATCGTAACCATATGCGTCGTAATCAGAAATCATAACCAGGTAATGTATCGTAACCAGGTAATGTATACTAACCAGGTTATGTATCATAACCAGGTTATGAATTGTAACCACATGCATCATAATCACCTGTATCATAACCAATTTATGCATCGTAATCACCTATATCATAACCAAGTCTTGCATCGTAATCACTTGTATCAACCGGGTCATGCATCATTGTCTCTTGTATCATAACCAGGTCATAAATTGTAACCACATGAATCATAACCACATGCATCCTAACCACATGTATCATAACCAGGTCTTGTATTGTAACTAGTTCATGCACTATAACCACGTGCATCATAACCATGTGCATCATAACCAGGGTAAGTACTGCATCATTATAATGCATCGTACCCCAGTTAAGTATTGTATCATTGTCATGAATCGTAACCAGGTTATGTATCATAACCAAGTTATGTATCATACTCTTATTGTGCATTGTATTCAAGTATCGTAACCAGATTAAATATTGTGCATCGTAACCATGTTAAAAATCATAACCAGTTTATAAATATTAATCACAATATGCATTTTTATCATGATAAACCTAGTAACCAAGTTATGTATTGAACTTTTGAAATACTTTATACTGTTATCATAACTTCAATATTGATTACATGTTATTCATACTCATTGTTTCATAATTTTTTACTTAATATTTTCTAACTAAAATGATGTTGTTGAGTAGTTTATTTACCAATCAAAATGATTTCATGTATTCTGTTTGTTTTGACCATTTCAATTCTAGGTGTCCAAGTCCCTCTAAGTTTTTTCGGAGAAATATGACCATTGGAGGAAATGTGACCATTGGAACCTGAGGCCTATAAATAGGAGGTCATTCAAACCATAATACACAATTTTTTCTTTCATCATGTTCTAAAGAAAGATAGTGTGACTTCTCTCTGGCTTTTTTCAAAATCCTTGAAGATACAAGAAGTGAACAGCTTGTTCCAAGTTCTTGTATTTCTATAAGTGCTTTGTTTCTGCTTTGTGTGCCTGATCATTGTGATAACGATTGAAAGATTCTGGGGATAGAAAGATGTGTTGTCGATCATATTATCAAGGTATTTCAATTGTTTGAAAGACATAGGTGTTGATTAACTTCTTAATCGAGGGATTCTAGGGATAGGAATACAGTCATGCCAATCATCATATCAAGGGCTTACCAAGGTGGTGGTAAGACATACCTTTTATCCTAGGTGAAAGGATACCATACTCTTTGGGATAAAATAATTATAATACCTTTACTTTCCACTTTTATTTGTAATAGAAAGGGAATGATATTTTAGTCCACTTTCTATCCATGTTCATTTATAGTGTAATTATTTCAATTGTGATTCATTCATTACATATTATATTAATAGATTCTATACGTTGTATGGTAGAATCATTTACATGTGTATTACTATGGTCATTTTATTCAATTAGAATACAATTGTTTTTCATTACTAGTGGTATTACAACATATCTTATCCATCGGATCCAAGTCCTGTATGGTCAATTGTTTTAGTTATGAATTGTAATAGTTTAAGACCTCTTAAAATAAGTTCTTTCTTAAGTGTTTAAATAAAAAAAATTTAAACCTACAATTCACCCCCCCCCCCCCTTCTGTATTGTGCCATCTAATATACATATACATCTATATTACGATCCAACAGTTGGGACATGGAGTAAACCTAATTCTTATATAGTACTTTTTTCATCATGATATAATGCCAGTTATCCTTGACCTAAGTTTATGATGCAGTGTGTTAACTTGTTTCCACATTTCTCATGTTTCATTTATGATTATCATGCTTTATCATGTATCATTGTTCTTGTTTGTGATTCTTACTCTTTTTATTCCCCATTGACATTCCAATTTTCTAACATGTATTATTATCTTCATGTTATTCCATGTTTATTCCCTTTCTAGGATTTATATCTCACCCATTTCTTATTTATGTCCCTAGATTATCCCATGCAGTTTTAAGTGTGATCATGTTAAGGAAAGTTTTCAATAAATATGATGTTTTTCCTATTTTAAATTGTTATGTAAAGTAAGAAAATTCTCAAATAAACTGGACTTAACTATCTTATGGGTTGTATTAAGTTTAATATTAAGCAATAAATCCTAAATTAATGTGTAATAAAGAGCAAGGTTCCTATATTGAATCAGTTTCATTACATCCTGAGGTTCTCATGTTGCCTCTTCATACTTATAGTCACACCAAATTAATTTGAAAAGGTGTGTTGTATTATTACATATAACATTGTCTCTATAATCCAATATATTAATTGGATTCACATTAGATGATTTTTCATGATTTGGTTATATCATTTCTAGATTCGGCACAAGTGAGGGATCAATTATGTACTTCCTCGGGATAGACACATGGAATACATCATGAACTTTGGCCAGATTTGGTAGATCTTTTGATCAATAAGCTATATATCATATGAGATCAAGGGTCTAAAAGGTTCCAATATAGCTGAGAATTATATTTCCTATTATTCCAAATCTCAGGACTCCCTTCTAAGGTGACATTAAAAGTAACACTTTGTATCCAACTTCCAACTCCTTATCTCTTTGATGATTATTATTATAGGTTTTTTATTGATTATGATAGATTTATTATATTGTTGAGTGGGTTAAACCTTATATATTATATATTGTACCATTATGAGTATGATTAGCTTTAGTTCACTAAATTTATACCAATATGTAGTATTTATACATATCTTCCCATATATAGATTCATATAGATCCATTTGAATACTTTAGTGGAAATTATTTTCATATGGGAACACAACCAATAGAATATATTGATTCCAGCCTCTTGAAATCCAATAAGAAATATTTTAGCATGTCTTTGAGTGTTTTAATTGTCCTTTCATGTTATATTATACACTCAAAAGAAGGTGATAGATCATACCAAAGTTCAATTCAATATTTATGGAATTTTAATACTCCTCCGAAACCTAGAGTTGAACCCTGGATCTTGATTGAATATGATCAAAAGTAGTGCCCTGTGTAGCCTCACAACTTTATTTATGTATAAATTATCAAGTTCATCAAGTGATAAATTTCCTGAATATAAATAAATTGATCATTCTTCATGTGTTGATCCACCACAACCCATATGGTATTGTTTCCTTTAGATGTTTTTAGAAGACCCATGAAAAATTTCATGGTGATTTTCTCCCATTTCAATGATGGTATAAGATATAGTTGAAACATTCCTTCGGGCTTTTTATACTCTTCTTTGACTTGATGACATACTAGGAGCTTTGAGTTGTGAATACAAATATCTTTATTCATGTTGTCCCACCAGAAGTTCTCTTGAATATATTGGTATATCATGGTAATTATAACAAGTATATATAATTATAATCTATATATATCATCCAATACCCATTTCTTTATCTTAGCTGATCATGGAACAAAAATCCTAGTTCCAAACTTAATGATTCAAAATTTATTGATATTTAATTCATGAAACATACCTTTCTTTATTTATCTCACCTTCTTTAGAAACTCTAAATCATCTTTTTTTACCTCCTTTATCTTCTCTTGGATATATAATTAGAAAATCACGTTGTAAAGGCGGTATGCATTCCCTAAATTTATGATTTTTAAATCCATCCTTTAAAATCCATAAATATAGGGTATTTATTAATATTCATCATGGATAGAGTAGTAGGTTACTTTCTACTTAGATCATCATATACCTTATTCTCTTTTTTTATGGTAGTTAATTGAGGAATCATGTCATTAATTAACTCTAACTATCTTCATTGAGTTTTGTTTAGTTATTTCTATGTAAATATATACATTAAACTCTTATGATCAATTTATATGTCACACTTATTATAGTAGAGATAGTCCCTTCAAATAATAAATGAATATATTAATGTTGATAACTAAAAATCATGAGTCCAGCAGTTAGGAATATGGATATTCAATTTTTATGATCCACAGGCTATCATTTTTTCATTTTTTCTGAGTACACAACCCAATACTGACTAACTAAAAATTCTTCTTTTTTTAATTTTAAAATATGTATCTTTAGGGTTTAGCAGTATCCAAAACATCTTTCACAGGATACAAATTCAAAGAATCCAAAATGAAGTTCAAAATTTAAAAAATCTTTTTCATCCAAGGATATATTGAACAATGGGTACCCACAACTACCAAAGCCATCTCAAGTCACATATCATCATCATCATTATGAGACCCATCATCATCATTGTTGTCCTATCACCACTATCATCGATATTTCCACACCAGTCATGAGAGAAAATCACCATCATAAAACCCCAAAACATATCATATCATCAACCACCTTCCACCATAGAATCAAACCACCATTGTAGAATGTGCTTTCCACATCAAAACACTAACACCATCGACACAACACCATCATGAACAACACTTAATGTGGCCAGCAAAACCAAATTTTCCTCTTCATGATATTATTAAATAGTTCTACACATCCTTCAATATAGAAATATTTTACTCCTTTCCATGTTAAAATAGTTAGTGGGATAGACAATCATAAGAAATTTCTCACAAAGCATCGATAGTACCGAACTAATATGTGAAAATTTTGGATCTCTGTGAAACTTGTGGGTTTGGTCCATTCCTCAATTTATTTTGTCTTTGAAGGATCTGTATATCTTCCCTCACATTTTATCATATGTCCCAATAATGTGACTTTTTATATCCAAAAGTAAAACTTTATAAACATAGCATTAAACATCTCCTTATTTAATGTCACCAGCACAATCCTTCAAAGACAAAATAAATTGAGGAATGGACCAAACCCACAAGTTTCACAGAGATCCAAAATTGTAGATGATAATTTATTCAAAAAAGAACATAAAATATGTATCAATTTAATCTCTAAATAATCTATTCATTATGTCTATGAAGATTCCAAAGGAATTTTTAAACCCAAATGGAATCATTATGAACTCATAGTATCCATATCTCATATGAAAGGATTTATTTTTAATATCTTATCTCTCTCTTCCTTTAGCTAATGATATCCAGAATGAAGATCCATTTTTGAAAAGTAATGGTCTCTTAAAATTTGATCAAACAATTCATAAATCCTTGGTAGTGTATAATTTTACTTTATGGTGAACTTGTTGAGCTCTTGGAAATCACTACATAATTTCATTGACCCATACTCTTCATGGAAAATAGTACTAGTGCACTAGAAGTTAATGCACTAGGTCATATAAAACCTTTGTCCAAATAATTTTGTAGTTTATTATTTAACTCTTATATTTATATAGATATCATCCTATATAGAATCTTGGATATATGTGTGGTTCCATGTAAAAGTTATAATGAGAAATATATCTCATGAACTAGCGTAAATCTAGGAAATTCTTCAAGAAATACACAATTATTCTCCCTTTTAATGGGAATTTACTCAAGGTTGATGCTTTCTATTGAATCAAAAATTTGAGTATGATATAATTATTTATTGGATATTAAATCACATAACATTTATCGATTTTCTAAATGGGATTCATAATATTCCTTGCATCTATATAGTATCATAGGATTTTTCAGGATATATAAATATATTTCTTTTTCTTGATAGTTGATGTGAGCTCTATACAATAAGAGACAATACATACCTAGTTTATCATTAAATTATACTAATGAAAGGATTATGAGATTCACTGAAAGGTTATTTGCAATGATTCTAACTTGGGAATAGTAAAACACTTGGGATACAATGATTACACCACTAGGTGTTTTCATAGATATCTCTACTTCAAGGTATCAGAGTGGTGATTCAAAAGTTATATAGAATTTTTAGGATATAAATTAATGCCTAAAACACTAATTAAATAAAAAAAATATCTAGAAATAAGTTAATCATAAGTTTACCTTTATCCTTTCCTTTAATTTATTTATGTTCTTTACATTATCTTGGGAATAAAAGGTTGCAAAAAAAACAAATTAATAAAACATGGATAAATAAAATATCCTCATATGTAAATAAATTCAAAATTCTTTGAAAATGTGATCATTAATTTTATCCAAGGTAAGCTTTTGTATATTAATTCTTAAATTAACTAATCCTTACACTAATACCATCTATAATGACCCAACTTTTTGATACATGGTAAATACCTTATTTTTTAGATAAATAACATAAAAACAATAAAATCTTGAATTGAAAGGTTTAGTGTCTAGTGATAATTAGGTTCACAAAATATGATTACATGTGAAATTTTAAAAATTATTTAAATACTTCAGTATAGTCCTCCTAAAATATTATATAATACTCTTAATACATGTAATCATATTAGGATATATAAAAAATAATGGGTGAGTTAAAATCCCAGTAGGGGGACGAATAATTGGGAAGGTACATGAGACGAGAATCGATATAGGGAATAGATGAGTATAATAATCATAAACTTATAATAAGTAAAGGATCATCATCATAACCATGAGGTAATAATTTAAGATACATGGAATATTTCATATACATAATAATGAAACATTATAACATTATAGTCAAATACCACAAGTAATTTGTGAACAAAGAAAACATCATGTTCCTTCATAACATATGTGTCTAATGGTTAGATTTTGTGAAGTCTCTTCAAGTGATGAAGAAGGTTCACTAGAAAGAGAAAATTCAGAGAAACATTTAGCTCTATCTCATTAGTAGAATCAGGATTTAGAATATATGAAATGTTGATAAAAAATTTTTATTTCCAATGGATTCTTGGCTAGTGGTCAGAACACTGGAAGAATGATAGGTTTTGTAATTAATAGAAGGAAGCAGTGAGTGTTTGAATCAGTCTTAGAATAAAAATTTTAGGAAAATGGTGAGTTATTCTGGACATGATTATATTATCTGTGATTGAAATTAAAACTGATGAAATATATAGGGAGATGAAATTTCCATAATGAAATCGATGGGCACCAGTAAATATAGGAATTTGATGCGATCGAATAACTAGGTGGGAAAATCTATAAAAGGGTGTGGAAAAATTTTAATGATGTTTCATGGAATAACTTGTTGGTTCTCTATGTGTCATCCTAGATACTAGATATTTTATCATAGTGCATCAAATGAAATTTATAAGTTTTTTTTCTCCCTATGGATATTGAATGAATATATAAACCATGTAATACCATTTTTGTATCCATTTACATGATTTTATTTACTTTCATAAAATCAGTTGAATGTTTGGGTGAGTTTGAGTAAATGATATTGAGTGTTTTCATGTTAGTGTGGTGATTATAGTGAAGATACTTCTTCCACGTTTTGGTACATTAACCTTGTGAGGATCCAATTATATAGATTTTTATTCACCATTTTGATCTTATAGTGGTGAAATTTTTTGAATAAGGTTTTTTGTTGGATTCTTAACAATTAGTATCATAGTAGTAGGATTTTTTTCTCAGAGGCTCGGTGATTTTATCAACAACATCTCAAGTAACATTCATTCTTGCTCAATAGTTTTTTGATTTAGTGATAATTATTGTATAATAAGGGGATAACATTAGAATATATCAAGGTTTGGATTAATTAATTTTATGAGATAGATTTAGGTTACTCGAGGGTAAATATATAGGACTATCACATCTTAAAAGACCTGTAAGTTCCATTAGAAGGTTAGAATACAAAGAAAATAGAGAAATATGAATGGTAAAAGTATGATAAACATGTTTTAGGTTTTATAGGATGACCTTATACTAGAATTTAGATCTGAACATTAGAGTAATGAATAAGTTAGTGGAGTTGATATCATCCCTAGTAGACACATACGATAATCCTACAACACTTAGAAAAGTTTACATAATGTGATAGTTGTTCAACTTGAGGATTTCAAAAGGAAGATCTATGGTGGATAATATAAATGATTTCAACTTGATCTAGATACAACCCGATTCTTTGAAGGTAACATTCACATATGATGTTTAGGTGATATTATTATTATCATCATTACTAAAATTATGGAAGGAATGGTGATAGTAATATGTAACTCCAATGTAATAGGAGTCTGGATACTCAAAGTTGATAGGAAGTTAATTCTAAATGAATATATTTTAATGAGGGAGACTCAGAAACCCTCTAGAAATAGATTTTGAGTAGAGGGGATTGAACTCTCTTATTATTGAATAATTCAAAGACACATAGTAGATTAGTCAAGGGAGAGGAGTGGAGGTGAATATATTTAACCAAGACCAATGTGCTGGAACTGTGGTAAAAGGGGTTATCAGGAATGACTTTCATGAGCCCAAGGGAAATTTTGGAAGAAAAAATTTTGGAGGAATAAGTTCCTTTGTATCAAATATAGAAAGTATCATAAATCTATTTATGAGTATCAATACTATAATGTGATCTTGTATTATACATCTTGATTAATCTTACTATGGTACTGGTGAAAAAGGATGCATAAATAATTATGTTTTTGGAATATTTAAAACAGTGCCTCTCGTAGATGATAACTCTCTTATCATCATGGGGAACGTAGATGTCAAAATCTAGTTTAATAATAGAATACATCAAGAATAGAAGAAATTAAAATATATCACAAGTATTTAGAATAATATGATCTCATTGGGGTGGTTTAATGAATCTAATTGTGGAATAAAATTAAAAAATTGGTTTATATAATTACTCAGGGATCTCTTTTCATAGTTAGAGTTGTAGAATATAGAACACTATATCTGACCAGAAGATCATTGGTAATTAAACTTCTCAAGGCTTTAACTTTTAGGAGAATATATATATATATATGTGGAAATACTGACTTGGGAACCTTCATGAGAAAGGTATGAAGTTTCTAGTGAAATAATTAAAAGAAAAGTTACAAAATTCAAAAATTTTAAGTTATGAGAGTTTTATAATTAGTAAGTATTAAAAGGTGAGTTTTAATCTAACAAAAAGAAAATCATGGAGCTAGAAGTTAGATCTTGTACATATTGATGTTTTGGGACTTAAACCAGTAAAATGTATCAAAGGATTATAGTAATTTATGACATTTATTGATGAATACATGAGTAAATTATTAATATACTTCCAAAAACATAAATATGAAGTGTTTAGAGTGTTCATCCAATGGAAATTTATGGTTCAAAGATAAACAGAATATAGAATAAAATTCTTTAGATCAGAAAACATTGGTGAGTACACCAAAAGAATTTTCTAGGACATCTGCAGGCATAGAGGTCATGGGTATAAGAAAACTATACCTATAACACCATGAAAAAATGGGTAGTTGAAAAAATTAATCAAACATTGATGGGAATTTTTAAATGTATGAAGTTTTATTCTATAATGTTTGGCATGTTTTCGGTGGATGTATTAGGTATTTCAGCTTATGTGATTAATCAGACCCCCTTAGAGATAGTGGTATAGAATCTATTAAAATATATATAGATAGAAAAAAAATAATTTATTTTTCTCACCTCAAGTACTTTATAAGTATACCCCATTATCATTTTAATTATAACTATAAATATAATATTAAAGAAAATACTCATACATTTTTCTCTGTAGGTTACAAAGATGAAGTAATCAGATTTCAACTTTGGGATGATGTGAAAATAAAATCATCAAAATGAGGAATATTTACTTTAATGAGAAGGTTATGTGGATGTTTTGGAATTTTAAGTTAATGGAAGATGAGGTTAACTAATAAAATTCAGTTTAATTTCAACTAAATAGAGGCAACATAAGTTCATAAATTCTTGATAATTCATATGGATCTGAGTCTTGTAAATTATCAAAAAAAAATTGAGAATGTTAAAAAGGATGTTTATAAGGTTTTAGGATGATACCAATAGAAGATATATCAAAAAATTCAATAATAGGTGAAGATCTATCAAGATTTATAGCGGAAAAATTATACATTTTTTACTTTAGGAAAAAGAAAAACTTCAAGTGGTGTTTTTGAAATCTAATACAATCAGTGAATGGTATATAAGTATAGATCTGACTTTAACCTTTCACTTTTAATAGATATATTAGAACTAGAAAACCTAGAGTAAATGGATATCCTTTGTGATTACAATGAGTGGGAGTTCTCCATGCAGGAGGATTTGAATTCGCTTCATATGAATAACACCTAGGAGGTAACAGTTTTACCCACTAGAAAATGGAACAAAAAAACTAGTGGGTTTTCAGGATAAAATTAGAATTAGATAGAAGTATGAGGTATAAGTCAAGGCTATTTTTCAAGGTATTTTAGTATAAGGATGGAATTAACTTTTATGGGATCTTTTCTTTAGTAGTAAATCATACTACTATTCAAATTTTTCTTACATTAGTTGCTTCCAGAGGGTTATATCTAGAGTAAATAGATGTGAAGAGGGGTTTTATTAATGGAGATATAGAGGGTAAAACCTACATGAAGAAAAATGTTTTTTATAGATAAATGAAACTAGTGATTTTGTATAAACTCAAGAAAATTATATATGGATTGAAACACGAATTATGATATTACAACCATAAGTTTGAATCATTCATGGAGGGTAAAGGTTTTTTAGGAAGAAACGTTGATCACTATTTCTACCAGAAGTAGTACAGTAATGGAAATTTCATCATTGTACTATTTTATTATGGATGGAATGTTTCTATGGGATCCATTAAACAAATGGATCCAATATATGAATAAATACTTTTTGAGTAAGTTTGAAATGAAATATCTCATAGAATCAAGGAAAATACTGGGCACTAGGATTTTGTGAAATAAAAAAAACTGAAAGTTTTGATTTATCTCATAAAGATAATATAGTAAGTTTGATTTCTGAAATAACATAAAAAAAATTGTGATGACTACATTCTAGGATGTTTTAACACATTTTCTAGAAACTAAAAATATTAAAGGAATAAGAAACAATTATGGAAGTGGATTCAAATCACATAGTGAGAATATTGTATGAATCTATGATAGAAAGTCTCATATAATACATGGTGTCCACCTAACTAGATCTTTCCTATATAGTGGAAGTAATGAGTATTATTATTTAAAATATGGAGAAAGAACATTGGAAAGATATGAAGTGAATTCTAGAATATCTTAAAGGAATATAATATATATCCCTCTTCTTTAGAAATGATTATTTGTTGGTTGGTTATGTTGATGCAGAATTTAGGGGAGACACAATTCACATAAAATATGACCATTTATGTCATTAAATTTAGTTTAACCATGGTAAAATAGAGATCAAGGTTATAACTAGTGATTTCAATCTCTTTAATGGATGAAAAATATGTTATACTAATAGATGAAACCAAGGAAATAGTAGGGTTAAAATATCTGATTATGGATCTCAGAAGTATCCAAGAAAATACATCACTATATTTTGAAAGTTAGAGTGTAATGCATTTGGAAAAAAATATAGTGTTTCTTGAAAGGATGAATCACATCGACATGAAGTACCATTATATATGTAATTTTATTTAAGCCAACGATCCCATACCCGAGTGGTAAGGGATCCTACTTGGCATCCAAGAGACCCGGGTTCAAACCCGGGTGGAGGAGAATTTCCGGGGTTACTGTAGCAGTACTGTAGCATTGATGTATCAGTCACTGTTCGGTACTGTAGCAGCCAGAACTATTCACCTGATTTGGGCCTTCGGGCCACCGGTTTGGGCCTACGGGTCTCCAGGGCCTTCGGGTCATCAAAGGCCTTCAGGCCACAGGGCCTTCAGGTCACGTAGACCATGGAGTAGCCCAGTTCACACAGAATATTCCCTAGAAGAGGATCAAGAGCAACATGAGTAGCAGTCACCAGATACAGAGCTAACCGGGTAGGAAGAAAGAGAGGGTATGGCAGCCGCCATCGGGACTAGGCACCGTGCATCTTTGTAT
Source organism: Viscum album (assembly GCA_963277665.1). Classification (NCBI taxonomy): domain Eukaryota; kingdom Viridiplantae; phylum Streptophyta; class Magnoliopsida; order Santalales; family Viscaceae; genus Viscum; species Viscum album. The sequence goes on along the minus strand of OY728165.1, from coordinate 1,886,631,901 downwards.
GGGGAAATGCTTACTGATCAGCAATGCAAGGTGGGGAGCTAAAGCGATCAATGATGCAAGACGCTGGGGAGGGGCAGTTCTAGTGGACTGGGCCTACGGGTCATGTAATGGGAATGGTATGCCTCTGGGCCTTCGGTCCATGTATTGCGGGTCATGTTGGGCCTTGTGCCTTGGGTCTACGGGTCATTTATGGGTTCCCCTTCAAATATTAAAAGGGGGATTATCTATAATAAAATAGAAAGAAGGCCTTCGGGCCATTCGGGGGGTAATTTTATTTAAGATTAAGTGTCAGGGTTGTGAAATATTTTTTGTTAAAAAAAACCCATTTAATATATTCTCCAAGACTCTAGTTTATGAGTGCTTGAGGAAACATTACACCTTAGTCAAACATGTTTTATGGAAGGGAATAAAGGAGGATAATTGAATGAAATAGAATTATATAGGATTTTCTTTTCAAAGTGTTAGAGGATATTTTGGAATCATAGAAGTAGTCTTCAAGTGGGTGATTTTTGGGATTATGCGAAGTCTCTTCATGTGTATGAGTAAGTTTATAAAAAGGATAAAATTTGGGTAATGCTTAAGTTATATCATAGTAGTGACAAAAATCTTTGACAAAAATTAAATGTTGATAAAAAAGTAACCGCATGAAATTTCACCATATATTATCCTTAAATAAATATTGTGTTTGATGGCCTGCTCGACACACTACATCGGAGTAAAATGAAATAAATATATTTTTTATTTAGATAAAAAATATAATTAATAAATATGGCCATTAAAACCTAGATATTTAATTATAATATATGATTTTTAGTAACTTAAATATGAAATATATATATATATATAAAGGTAATTTTATATAAATTTATTTAGGTCATTTTTTGCATAAAAATATATTTTACAAAAAGTTGTCTTTCTATGCACTTTAAATTTTATTAAAGAAAAATAAGTATATTATTTTATAATGATGATTTTAATAATAAATATATATTATTTATTTATTTATTCTACTTTTATTAGTGTTTCATATAAATTATGAATAAGAACAGTTAGTATTTTCAGAAAAAAAAATTATAAAAACAGTTTTTGATTATATTTTATGATTTTATTTAATGGTTAAATTCCTAAATTTTTTAACATAAATTAAAAAAAATGGAAATAAATTTTAAAATCATAATGAAAATATTATCTTAGAGTAAATTTTTGATATTTTTCTAAAAATAATGATTTTTAGGTGAATAGTGAAAAAATACCCTTTTATAAAAATCATGAATCTTATAACATCACAAGGATATAAGCATAACCTGAAACTAACAAAACCTATTTCACGAAAAAAAAATAAGTTTTATAAGTAAAAATAAATATTTAAAAATATTAATTTTAATTTAAAAATATATATTTGGAATTTTAGAACTTAAGTAATATTTTTCTAAAATATTTATTTTAATACGCTATACATTTATTACATTAAAATTAATTTTCATCACTTTTAGAAAGATAATATAATAAAATTTATCTAAAATTTTTAATTTCAAAATCTTTATTATTTAATAAGGACCATTTAATTTTTATAAAAAAAAAATAATTTGTTAGGTAAAAACTAGTTTGCATGGTGAAATCCAAAAAGGTCGAAAGTGTTAACCAACATGGTAAAAGGAATAAAATGTTAAAAAGTGTTTATAATTTATTTTTTTAGGTTTATATGAAAAATAAATATATATAACCACTCTATTTTTTACCATTTTATATTCTTCTTGACATGAGAAACATGTTCTCAACTAATATTATGATGAAATATTTACAAAAATATCATTCTCACCACTTATAAAAGAAACCTATCACCACCCCTTCAAGACCACTCCAAAATTTATATTTCCTATTGTAAATATACCATTTTTCCTTACCTTATAATCCTATTTCACTTCCTTAAGCTTTTGGACTCAAGAGTTTGGACTAATTATTATCTTTACAAGCAATCCTCTATGGGAAGCACAAACTTCTCCACATAAGTACTAACTTTTCCCTATCTTTATTTCTTTTCTATATTTCCATTTTAAATAATTTTTTCCAAATATTATATTATTATTTATGTATTTTTATTATACATAATTTTTTTATATTCTTGGAATAATCATTAACCACCTTTACCATTTTTCATTAAGAAAATGAAAATGAAATTCATGTGTTTGTGTGAACTACCTCCTTTGCAAAGTAACACATAACATTTTTCATCAAGTTTATTTTTTATTTATTAAAATATATTATAATAATATTAAAAACTTTATTAAGATCTAAATAATATCATTATTCCTCTGTAATAATGATATTATAATAAAATTACTTCATAATCATCCATTAATTATGGTATGTTCATGTATTGGTCTGTCTAACCACCTACTTGAGAGATATAAAAAAAATAGTATCATGGAAGAATATGAAAAATTAATTACTGATAATATATGATATAAATAAGTAAATAATTATTTTATTTTGGTTCTATAATAGTAACAATAATATTAAACTCATTAATTAATATATTAATGTATGTTCGTTAAAAATAATTGAACAATGATCATCGTCGATTTCATATTTAAGGATCATAACCAAAAACTTCATAGAATGAAATAATGAAATTATAAAGAATTATAAAAAAAATCAATTATAGTACCTTTCAGGATCTAGTTTAACGTTGGTAGAATAAATAAGAACAACACCGCTTTTACAAAAAAGATTACTCACACTATATATTGAAAATAGATAATAGATAACTAATATATATATAGAAAATAATTATAAATGGAGGTTTTAATAGGTTATAGTAATGAATATGGTTTTTGAAAAAATTATTAATAGATTTATTTTTTATACAAAAAGTTAGAGTTCATCCGACTAATCCAGAATACAAGGTAAAGGTTCTTTGTCTCAACTTTCACTCTCTGAGACATATTTATTAATACATGGTAAATTATATTTTATGTTGTACATATAACCATATTTACTTATCCTATCATCATTAAATATTCATTAATGTGATATACAAGACTATTCCACTATCAAACTCTTATATTCTTTGGATTAAATATATACCAAGGTTGTAAGGTTGTTTTTTTAAATCAATGCCCTTTAGATGAGTTATAATGCTTCTTCTTGAACTTATTTATTAAAAAATTGGTTTATGACACCCTTATGGTAATTTCTCTTACACTTTGTGTAAAATTAATTTTTAATTTAAATATTTTACCCTGATTCATTTCTTCCTCTAAAAAATTATATCACTATTGGGAATGGTTTTCATTCTCTTTAATAGTGGTTTCCCTTATTAATATTTTACATTACCAACAATTTTATCCATCTTATTTGGGAACCTAATTATATATTTCTTCTTATTATATTAATATTTATCTTTATCCCTTTTTTAAAATGAAGTTTTCTTATCCTTTTTATGATGTGGGTTTTTAGAAAATTTATTTTAAAGTATTAAAAAGGTTTACCCATCTATGGCCATTTTTTTATCATTCACTCTAGGTTTCCTCTAGAAAAACATAATATCTTTTTCAAGAAACTATTATTGAATATTATTTTTAAAATTTATGATTTTTTAAAAGTTTTACTTCACCTTTTGAAATAAGGACTTTTCTAAGGTAACCCTTTTACTTTTTCTTGTATGAAAAACTTAAAAATGAATTTTAAAATATAATTCATGATTCTGATTCCATTTATCTTTATTTTCAAAGGTATTTTCCTCCTTTTGATTTTATAGTTTAAAATTACTGTCTAAATGATCATATTATATTTAAATTTTTCAATATTGAACTTACGGTTACAAATAACCCAATTATAGATCTATTCTTTTGAGATATCATTCAAAAGTTTTATTCTTATAAAATTATTTTCTATATATATCAATATCATTTGATCATTCCAATGAAATTAAATAATTATAAAATCTAATTTATTTATTTGGATAGACTATGATCATGCTTTACATTATCATGTGACATGTTTCCTTCAAGGGTTAATTATTCTTTGATAAAATTATGTATGATTTACTTATGTGACAAACATATACAATTTCCATGTAATGTATGGAAGGGTTTGCCCTGATAGTGCTCTAATGTATTGGGTAAAGAATTAATCTCTAAATATAACATGTTTATGATGACTTGGTATCATTACTTGATAATATTTTATGATACCTTGGTGAAAAAAATTGGTAATATTCTTTTAAAACACCTTCATGATGAACTTTGGTAATATTCTGAGGACATCTTGTATTATTTTGTGGTCATAATATTTTAATGCCATGATCCTATAATAACTATTCCTTTATAAAAGACTCATTTTATGATTCTTGAATCATGATACATGTTTTATATGGAATGATCTCATTATAATGTTTTCTTGTACCTTAATTATATTATCATACCCACATGCTCATCTTATTCTCACATATGATCTTTGATTGTTACCACTTATTTACTGAGCATTTGATCTCACTCCTTATTATGTTTCTATTTCCCTAGGTTATAACAAATATTAATAAATATGATGTGTCTAGAAGATTATATTTTGTAAATAATTTTTTAGATATGTTGAATACTAATTATGTATTAAGTAGTTCCCTATAATGTGAGAAAAATGTCCATTAGTTGAAAATGAAATGGCCTTTATTAGTTAATGTTTTTTCCAAATTGTATAAAACTATAAACCTAAAATATCTTGGGAATATGTGTATAAAATATTTTATTTATGTAATGTAATTATTGGATGATCACTTTCATGGGTAATCATAGAAAATTCTAAATTTCTAATGGATTCTCATCTGGTGGTTAGAACACCAAAAGAATAGCAGGTGTTGTAATTACTAGGAGGAAGTAGTGATCATTTGAATCATTATTGAAATTGAATTTATGGGAAAATAATGATATTTTGGGAATGCTATTGTATTACTGGTGATAAGAATATAGACCAAGGAAATCTACAGTGAGTTGGTAGTTTCACAATGCAATGGATGTGCACCTAAAAATATAGGAAATTGGTGTTATTGGATGATTAGTTGGGATCTTTTATAAAATTTGGGTGGGATCACTTTGATGATGTGTTGAGGAATTAAAAATTAGTGATCTATATGGATTACTAGTCACTAGTTATTTTAAGTTTTCAATTTATTTTAAATGAAGATTAGTGGTGCCTCTCCCCATGGATGTAGGATAAAAGTCAAAACCATGTGAAACCTTTTTTGTGTCCTTTTACATTATTTTATTTCCTTTCACAACAACAATTTAATTTTTGTGTCATTTATAGTAAATAGGATTGAGTAAGTGAAAAAAAATTGGTCATTATAGTGAAGATACTTCTTCCTAGTTTTGGTACATTGACCTTGCATGGATCTACTTATGAAGATCTATTTTCGTCGTTGTGATCTTCTAGTGAAAAACATTGTCTGAATAAAGTTTCATGTGGGATTATCAAAAAAAAATCACTTCGTAAATTTTTAAAAAATATTTCATCATGGTCAAACATAATACACATATTATCATGAGATATATCACATTACCCAATTCATTTCTAGTCTCACTCGTGACATAATAATATATCCATAATCATGCAAGCCACATGGAATAGAAAATGTCCGTCAATCATAATCATGTATTAACCCATGATAAAATAATAGGTTTCATAGTGATACAATAAATCATATGTAAAACAATACATTTGGAGGTTCCTAAAATATTAAAAAACATTATTTTGGTCATGATATGGAAGTATTAGAAAAAAATCCTGCATACTTCTTAGAGAGAATAAGAATAAAAAAAATATTAGTTGAAGTTAATTTTTTGAGAAATATTTTTGATCAAAAATCATTGAGGTTTCTTAGAATTCATCTCGTTGATTTATGAACTTGTATATCAGTAGAATAAAAAAATTAAAGAAATGAAAAAATAAACATATAACTAATTTAGAAAAATCATTTGGAAAACAAAGAGAAAGATGTGATAAACCCAAAAAGAAAGTGTTCAATTTGAGATTCCCCTTACCAAATTTATAATGTATGACTTAATCACATATATTAGAGATCATAATAAAAATATTGTGAAAGTTCTAGAAAAAGGTCATTAAGAAAAAAAATTATGGTATAAAATACTTCATAATATATTTTGAAATAATTTTAAATCGAGAGAGAAAATCCCAAAAAAAAGATTGAGAAAGATTCTCCTTACCTTGGGAATGGTTATATTTCTCCATATTTGAACCTCAAATATTTTAAAATTATATTTATTAAAAAATGAATATTAAATCGAACTAAATTCAGTTGTGCCACTCTTTATCAATTACAATCATTTTATTTTATTTTTTAATCTTCTTCATTAAAGGTGAAATAGTTTGATGTCATTTTTCATCAAATTATCCCATTTTGTTTTAATTTCATTATTTTTTTTATTTTTAATTTATATTTTTGTAAAATTATTTAAGGAATATTGTAATATATTAAAATAAATTTGAAAATAAATAATATACACTAACCAATAATGTAGTAAATGATGTGTAAATTATTAACAGCATCCTCATAGGTTGATGAATACGACAATTAATGGGGTGTGCCAAAAAGAGGAGGAGAGAGTATATAAAATATAAATATATTAAAATACTTAAAAAATATTCATAAAAAAATAAAATATTTAATAATTATATATTAAATATTTTATGAAGGTATAAAAATTAAATAAATTTTGGTAGTGGAAAGAAGATGAGATAAAACAATGGAAAAATAGAATTGTGGGGTTACCTCTTCGTTGAAGCTTACTCCATAAATAATCCTAGGAGGATTGGGGTAGGGTGACATTAGAACATATCTAATGTTATAAGGATACTTAGGAGAATTTATTTTGGAATATCTTGGTATTTTAAAAGTGTATGGAAAGTGATTTTCCAAGCTAAGTGAAAGAGGAATTTCTACTTGAGGAGGGAGATATTTTTTGGATTAAATATTGAATAAATTATTATTTCTAAGGTAGAAATTAAATAGTTATAGTTTTTAAATTATAAATAATATTTCTTTAAAAATATACTTTTTAGTATTTTAAAAACATTTCTATAAAAATTTTATTAGTTTATAAAAAAAGAAATAAGAAACAAATAATGGATACTTTACATTTTTAGACTTCAGAAAATACATTTTTGGTTTTGAATTTGATTTTATTTATTTTAAATGGTTTATTTATATTGTTAAATATTTTTTTATTATACCTGAATTCATAATTTAGTATTTAATTATTACATCATGAATGATGTAATTAAAACATTTTTATTATATAAAAAACTTTATTTTTACAATTCACCTAAAAATTAAAGTTTTTTAGAAAATTAAGAAAAAAATTTACCTGAGATAATTTTTATTAAATGATTCCAATAGTTAAATTAATTTTATAAAAATAAATTTCTAAGATAGTTAATTTTATTTTTTTACATAAGAAATATTGATTTTTACAAAATACGTTTAAATATACTTTATCAGAAATACACTTATACATTCTTTGAGTTCCTAATTTAATTACTTACTTTAAAGGATTATAATATTTATATAAACTTGATTTATTTATTTTAAATATTATTTACATTTTATTATATGGTTTTATTGTTTAAGTCACTATTCCTAAGGTTAAATTACTTTTCTAACATTGAGGTTATTGTTTCTAATGGTCTAGTTACTATGCTTAATAGTGAGGTTACTATTCCAATAGTTATATTGGTTTTATTATTCCAATAAATACCTAATATTTACTTAATTTATCATTCAATTTAATTCTTCTCATGATTTTATATTCTTCATTTTCATAACTTCATTTACATTAAAATCAATTATTTCTTTTTTATAGAATTTTTTGTGGGTGTGATAATTCTAGGAGATCAAAATAATATGAGTTTATCTATTCTAGTTGTTTTATTTTATTTTGTTGGTATCCCTTTATATTACTTTCATTTTTTGGGTATATTTATTCTCTAAATGTAATTTTATAAGTAAATGAAATAAATTGTTGTTGGTTTCTTTACTATATGGTGAATGTGTCTTATACTATATTATATTCATAAATGTGGCATAAAGTTTATTCAAAAAAATCCATATATAAAAGTATGGGTCATTATATTAAACTCTTGATTCAAGTAAATATCTTTAAGGTAACACTGCATTCCTATTAATTTTTGTCTTTCCTCTTCATCTAATCTCTTTTTCTTTCATTTAACTCGTATTTTCTTGTCCTAGTTGGACATTAATTCCAAGTCAATGACTATAGATGGTTCAAAATTGAATATTTTTTGTTCTTAGAGTTTGTGATGGCCCCTTTCACTTGAATATTTTTAAATTTTAATAATACAATGAAATTATAGTGAAGTTAAGGTAGAAATATCTATATATTGACCTTTCCCTTAGTATAATTTTAGTAATTGAGCTATTTAATGGTTTTCCTACTATATTAAGATTTCAATGAATTATTGAGGACTGATGTATCTTTTTTTTAAACCAAATTATCATATATAAATTTTACATATTATTATATCAATATTAATTACATAACTTAATGATAAATTCCATAATCATTTAGGTCTGGTCCATTTGAAAAAATAAACACATAAACAACTGGTCTATAAGTGAGATACGACATCTTCCACAAAGTTATTCATGACTAGAATCCTTATTAGGCATATCATACAAAATACCTTTCATCATATCTTGGGTAATGGAAACATAAAAAATGGTGAGCTCATATGCTCAGTAAGGGTAAATAAGGGGGATATCTATATCACATGAGTATATGGGTATGATAACATGTGAATAACATTTTAAATCCATACCCTATATATCATAGATGATAAACTTGATTCATGGCATATATCTTGGTAGTTCATAAGACATGAATCATAATGGAATAAAATAAAATATTCTATGATAGCATAACATTTTAATAATACGTATATTTTTTTATACACATAAGCATTGAAAATCTTATGTCAAGGATATCCATCAAGACATTGATAACATGTTAGGCTTGGGCTAACCACCTATGTACCTACTTTATTCCTGGGAAAACCTCTCGTGTACTATCTTTTGGGATTTAGCTAACCACCAATGTACCCTCTTTTTGGATTGGTATATCCTTTCATATACCCATTGATATCATATAATATTAATCATTAACAAATAAATTGGGTGGATATATAGTTCCCACCCATCACATAATCCATACATTTGTGTGCCACAATATCAAAAAAATCATTACATAATAACTCATGAAAAGAAATGGGTTTTAGAAATAAAAATTGTCATATCATAAACCATGAAATGAAATAGGATTCATAAATCATTTCATCATATCATAACTAATAGAAAACAAATAGGTTTCATAAACATCTCGTAATCATAAACATAAAATTCAAATAAATAATGGGAATGGTATCCTTTGATCATATCCCTATTAATGAAAAAGTAATATAAAAGGATTCCATCTTATATTTAAAATTATTTTGAAATATCACTTGGAATATTTATTGAGGAAAACAACTTTTACACTTTGAAAAACACTTTTTAAAACATAAAATATTTTCAAAATACTTTTCATTGAAAACAATCTTGGAAACTTATAAATGATGATTTAAATATCATTTAAAATATTTCTTGATAAAAATATCATTTCTAATTTGAAAACACTTTTTAAAATATAAAAAATTTTCAAAATCCATTTCTTTGAAATCCACCTTGGATACTTATACAAAAATATTTAAATATCATTTAAAACATTTTTTGAAGAAAATAACCTTTCTTCAAAAAATCACTTTTTAATACTAAAAAATCATAAAACATTTTGGAAATCCTTTTATTTAAAAATAAACATTGAAGCTTTTAAATTTATCTTAAAAAAATTTGTGTTCATAATGGTGGGAAATTCCATACACGTTAAAAGTGATTCGTTTGACATTTTTGGTAAAATTCAAATGATACTTTTTTTCAAAGAAACATAAATATTACTTTTGAAAACTTTAGTAATAAATAAAAAAAGGGTAAAAGTAAATTTAAAAAAACCTATAGGAACATTAAATAATTTATAAATACATTATTAGAAAAAAAATGATATGGAACAAAAAAAAGTATTTTTGAACAAAGAGAGAAATATGGTTGGTTTTCTTTAATAATATTCTTTTGGAATCATGAGTACAAACAAGAGTAAAATAAATACAAAACATGTGTTATTAATAAATAACCATAGTATATTATAATTCAGGAACTTTTTTATAAATATATAATAATATTTTATCATCCAAATCATAATCATAAACAATCTAGATGAACAATTAGATTGTGACATCAAAAATTTGCCCCTTTGGTATCTTTTGAATCATAGGAACCATTAAAAAATAACAAAAAATGAAACATTTAATATCATTAAAATAAGTATATTCAGGATAAAACATTTCAAAGGGTTAGTATATATACCAAATAAATGTATCGAGTGCTCAATATGGCATATGTCTCCCATAAATGGAAGAGAGAATATAAATCCCTTACCTTATGTCTCGACTTCCTTTTTATGCATTCCAACCTCCAGAATAATAGATATAATTTTGTTATAAATATATTAAATACATATATATATATATATATATTTCTATATATTATTTACTTATTACCTTTTATTACCAATTTATTAAAAATTCCTTTTTAAAATCATTTTTTGGGTGATAACTACTTTGTTTTTCATGTATGTTTTGATTTGTTATTTTTGAACCTATTACTTTGATCATGGTTTTATAATCTCTATAATTATAAAAATGACATAAATATCATATATATTAATTATATATTTATTAATAGTAATCCATAAAAGTGATAAAAAATGAAATACACCATTCATGGAGATTGTAGGTCGTACGTATGCATAAATGTTATCTCCATTTTATAGAAGGTGAAATGTAATACAGGTAAATAATATATTAATTTAAAGAATAACTTTTATTTCATATATATTACATATATTCATTAAATTTACCCTTATTACCTTCTATAAAAAGTGTTTGGAAAAATAAATTGCATCGCTTAACGAGGCGGTATTCTTCCATACACATGAATGATGTAAAGACCTGGAAAATTCCATGAAATTTTTTTTAAAATTATTTGCGATTATTATGAGTTTGTGAAAATTGACTGTGTGTAATTCCGAGGATAGGTGTGCCTAAAATGAATTTCTGAACTTTTTTTTAGGTACGTTCAGTAAACATGTAGGCGGCATTTCTTATCTTTTGAACTGGTGCTCGGATTAAAAACCAGAGGGCACCATTGAATCTGCAACGCTGGGATTCTCTTAAGGGAAGATTCACTTTGACTACAGTAGGTTGGGAGAAACTGTTAGTTTTTTGGACTTTTAAAAAATAATAAAATAACATAAATTGTTATTTTATTTCTTTTTCTTTTTCCTACCTCCTATTGAGTGATAGTGGAGGGGACCACGGAGGTGTTTAGGCCTTTAATTATGGGGTGTTAATTACATTGTTACACTTTGGTTGCGTAACCACCCCTCACGTAATTAATGAGACACTTTAATTATGTCAATTAATATCTCACATTAATTACATCAATTAATGAATATCATTAATTCCACAGTGTGTTACTCGCCATTTTGCACCTCTATTTATATGGATCTTGGGTTTAGTTTTTGGAACGGCTTCATCAGGTGGGGAATCCCTGACAAAGTGACCTCACGCCTTCCACTGACGGAGAACGGAGGATTGACAATGCTCGTTGTAGGATCTATCTGAAGGTAGACTGACGATGAACGCCAATGCACAAGAACCTTCTCCTTCATCCATAATACCCTCAAACAAGGAAGCACCACCATTTGTGACGTCCCCAAAGAACTGCGACGTAGGGGTTGTCTTTTAATTCAAGATTTTTCCTTGATTCCATTCCTCATTCTTGTTTTTGTGGGAGGTTTTTAGGGGGATTTAAACATGGTTAAATATTATTAAAATGTGATGAATAATTACCTCCCTCTTGTTATAAAGCTAACGGGGAGGGTGCGGTCCAAATGAACAAGGCTCGGACCCTCCGTCGCTTGTTTTTTTTTTGTTGTGTTCTTCGGGGATGGTTTTCCTAATTTTATGGCAACATGAGACAGAAGTTCACATTATGGAGGCGATGATCTGGGAGGCCCGTAGGTGTAGACGGCACCAAGAACGGACCAATAGAGCTCGTTCGGTGGCCCATGAAAATAGCCGTCGGCACACCATGCTGGTGGTGGCCATAGGAGGCCTGTGGAAACCGGTCTTGGGTGGTTAGAAGGTAGCACGCCATCATGCGTTGTGGTGTCCAAAGGCAGCCGGCCCAAGCCAACCACGTGGAAGAAGGGTGTCTTCCGCAGGTACCTCCAGCAGGCCACGATAGAAGGGGGTGGTGCGGCCCCACACCGCGTCACGCTGGATGAAACGACTCCACTTTAGCGGGGCCGTCTGGGGACAGTGGTCCGGCTTCAGGCGGACTAGGCCGAACGCGGGCTGGACCCGTGGCCCAGTAGGCCGGTGCGGGTGGGCCAAACCCCACCTGGCGGGTCAGGCCAACCGTGGCCTGGGCCCGCGAACCATTCCAGCCGCATCGACGAGTTGGACCTAGTGAATCGGGCCGACCCTTAACGGGTCGTACCCCAGAGGGGCTAGTTAGACCCTAGGACTCGTTGGGTCGGGTCGGCCAGACCGAGTCAAACCGATCCCAGACCCAACTGTCCCCCGAATAAATAAATGCTTGTAATTGACGAACTGGGTGTCCGTTTGAAATGTCGTCAGTAGATTTGCGACCCCTTTTGGGAAGTGGTCCCTTTGGCATATTCTGGCGGGCCCGACCAAGCCACGCCTAACCGGGGTGTGATCCCTCCCATTCACTGAAAGGGGTGTAACTAACAAACTGGGTGTCAGATCGACGCACCGTCTATGGAATAAGGACCCTTGTGACAAGAAGGTCCTTTATAGATACTCTATGTGATTTTTGATGGAGTTTGACATGCAACAAGGGTTAGATCAGTCTTGAATCAAACCAATCCCTTTTTACAAAAGTGCCCATATATCACAGACCAGACATCTGATCGACGCATTGTCTATCACGTTGGCACCCCCTATTATGGGTTGATCCCTTGGGTATGATATTTTCGGGAATTCTTACCGATTGAAATATGACTGATAGCTTGAGGAGCAGAGTCTTCCAGAGATCAGGCATGCTTCATGTGGGAATCCAGCAGCTGGTTGTGACATGAAGAGGAAGATCGACCAATACAGGTCAACATCAGAAACTCTAGAGTGGGATGATCTATCTATACGACTAATCATCCCCACCTATGTACCAAAAACCAATATGGGTTAGCAACAATGACCAATACGGGTCAGCACCAGTGACCAATACGTGTCATCACCATCAACCAATATGGGTTAGCACCAATGACCAATATAGGTCATCATCTAGCAACCAATTCGGGTCAGCATACAGTGACATGTATGGGTCATTAGTGGAGTTACTACGAATAGGATGATTTGGCTTTACGACTAGTCATCCATATCTTAGTAACCTTGAACATATATCATTAGAGTGATCTGTATCTTTTTCTTTTGCTTCATGATTTAGATCATGTTTGTCATGATACCATTACGGTATTTCTTATGGTGTTTTCCTTTGTGGATAACTGAGAGACATTCAGGGTTCTTGGGGTCCCCTACTGGGTATTTTTATACTCACCCCATCATGGGCTCCGCCCACACGTGTGTGTATGGTGCAGACTACTGACGCTACGAGGAAAACATTGGAGGTTCCAGACTGGGTGTATATTAGTGCGACGGGAGTAGTCTAGATCCTCTTCTTCGACTTCAGACTTACAGCTACTACCATCCAGGTAGAACTCTATGGTAGATACAACAACTGTTTACTTTCTTTTCAGTTTATAGTTGTACCTTACTTTTTTTGGTTGTTTACTTCAGTTTTCCTTTTTGAGTGTGTATAGATCTCGAAGGAAATTCCTTCCCTGTTCAGGAAAAACCTTCAGGTGCTAATCACCAACCCCTGAACTATGGAAGGCGGGCTTGGGGTAGTCATGTTCGGGCCCCATGGGATGGGTTGTGACAAAGTTGTATTAGAGGGTGGTCAGTTCTATAATAAGAACTAAGAGTCTACTTTTAATGAGGTAATGGTGTAAAGTGTATTAAGTTCGTTTTTCTGTACAGGGAGTCCAGTGTTGGTGCGGAGGCTGACGTATCCATACACCAGGACCCTGAATTTTGTTTTCTGACTTGGTACAATAAAACATCAGTTGCTAGTATTTTGAAAAGTTTTCTTGATCTTTATTGAGTAAAATCACCAGGTATAACCTTTTGACTGTGGTGCATCTATTTCTTACAGGATTCCTCTAAGATAGCCAACCAAGATTCTAGTTAGAGATCGTGATAGTGGCCCACTGAGCGACGATGCATCGGTACAGGGACCACTCACAATGATGGAACCTTCTGGAGGTGTACCAGTATCACCACCACCTGTTGAGTAGCAGATGCTACCAATGGATCATGCACGATGGATGAGCACATTTAATGAGTTCTGGAGATAGAGGCCTCTGATTTTTTGAGTTGATATGGACCCCCAGGCAGTAGAGGATTGGCTTGAGGCAGTTTCATGGGTCTTTCTCTTAGTAGAGCCACCCGCCGAGTAGATGGTGATCCTGGCTACTAGCCTTCATCAGAGCTCGGTAGGAAAATAGAGGATCTCGATGCTCCAGGTGCATGAGGAGACGACCCTCACGTAGACAAAATTTTAGAGCGTTTTTAGGGTGGATTTCATGCCAGTGACACTACACTCTATGCTTATTCAAGAGTCGTTTCATCTAAAGAAAGGCATCCATACTGTGGCTCAGTACTCAGTGAGATTTACTGACCTATCCTGATACTCCACTGACATGGTATGGGACCCTTACTTCAGGGTTCAGACTTTGAAAGGGGATCTAATGAGAGATCAGATCTTTGACAGTTTCTCTCAGTATCCTGACACAGGCTGGAGTGTTAGAGCGAGATTTACTGATGGAGAGCTTCCTTGCGGAGTAGGCACTAACTTTGACAGCCCCAACCAAACGACAGGTAGTATAGTCATCTGCAACTGGCAGTAGACAGACGACACATAAGCCCAAGAGGGCTAGGCCTTCCAGAGGGTGACCCCAGGATGCAGGGTCAGAGGATCGATGCTCGAGAGGCCGTGGGATCCACCAACAAGGCATGATCTATTTTTTCCTGTAGGGGAAAGGGTCACAGAGCTCATGACTATCTGGATCCCTACGTGGATAATTGGAAGATGGTGGAGGGGTCACTGAGGCAGCGGCAGCGGCAGGAGAATGAGCATCATCTAGTTGGCGGATGATGCTGGGGAGCAGGACGTGCACCATGAGGTGGATGATCTCACCATGCACTACCACCACCACCCCTTGGCGGTCCACCACATTCTTAGGGAGTAGGTGGATGGGGATAGTCCCAACTACAGGCAGTAGATGCTCATGATCCTAACATCCCGAAGATGATACGAGGTAAGATCTGTATCTTCTCTACTTTAGAAATAGTGCTTATCTACACAGGTGCTACAAATTCTTTCCTTTCTGTGAACTTAGTTCGAGATGCTGAGATTCTGACTGAGTATTTAGCTCAACCTTTTTGTTTGGATAATCCTAATGGGGGAGATTTAATGGTCACAAAATGGTTCCAATAGTGTGATCTTACTCTTGAAGGAGATATTTTCATATGGGATCTTCTAGTAGCAGTTTTGAAGCCCTACGATGTCATTCTAGGCATGGAATTCCTATCATCAGTTCACGCACAGATAGACTGCTTCAGACTTGTAGTACAGTGTACGCGCAGAGATGGAGGCCAGTTTTCCTTTGTGGGTGAGAAGGAAAACAAGGCAGTATGAGATGGACTTCTACTAAGGAGTGTGCATCTGATTACATATCAGCTGGCTTGCATGACCTTCGACATGGTGGATGAGGCGATTCCATAGTTTCTAGCGGTAGTGGATGAGTATAGGGATGCCTTTTAAGAAGATGTACCAGGACTACCTCATTATAGAGAGGTAGCCTTCCACATTTACTTGTACCCAAGATCAACACTAATATCTATATTAGAATATCAAATTTCCCCTACAGAGCTCCAGGAGATGAGGGTATAATTGGAGGATTTACAGAGAAAGGGATTCATAAGGCCCGGTGTTTCTCCATGAGCATCCCCGGTGTTGTTTTCCAAGAAGGTAGATGGAATTTTGAGGCTATATGAGGACTTTCAGTGCCTAAACCAAGTGACCGTGAAGAACAAGTACCCTCTACCGAGGGTTGATGATATATTTGATTAGTTTAAAAGAGATAAGTCATTCTTGAAGATAGACCTCATATCATGATATCATCATCTCAGGGTACAGGATGATGATATACTGAAGATATTATTTAGATGTCGGTATGGCCATTACGAGTTCTTAGTGATGCCTTTCAGCGTGACCAATGATCTAGTAGTGTTCATGGGGATCATTAATAGGATCTTCCATCCATACCTCGATTGCTTCCTAGTGGTCTTCATAGACAACATCTTGGTGTACTCAGCATCCAAGGAAGAGCATGATGTACACTTGAGGATAGTTCTGGACATGCTCCAGGAGCACTAGTTATATGGGAATCTCTAAAATTTTGTGTTCTAGATATAGAAGGTCCACTTCCTAGGACATGTCATCTCATATTATGGATTTGCAGTGGATCTAGTGAAGATCGAGGTAGTACTTTCTTGGGAGCCACCCAGGAGTGTTACTGAGGTGCGGAGCTTCCTTGGATTAGTAGGCTACTATTGGTGGTTCATAACTGATTTCTCCAGAGTAGAAGAACCTTTGAATGCCTTGACGAAGAAGTGGAAACCCTTCCTGTGGTTAGAGACATGCCAGTAGAAATTTCAATAGTTGAGATAGATCTTGAACAGCGCTCCCATCCTCGGGTTACCGGAGGAGGGAACTGACTACATGTTTTACTATGATGCGTTAGGGACCAGACTCGGTTGCGTCCTGATGCAGGATGATGTAGTGATTTCTTATGGCTCGCTGCAGCTGAGGCCTCATGAGCAGAATTATGCGACTCATGACTTGGAGTTAGCAGTAGGAGTCTTCACACTGAAGATGTAGCGACACTACTTGATGGGAGAGTGGTTCATTGTTTACTCATACCACAAGAGTCTCATATATATCTTCACACAGAAAGATATGAATCTAAGACAGCGACGTTGGCTAGAGTTACTCCAATACTATGAATTTAAGATAGTCTATACTCATGGGAAGGGGAAATTAGTGGCAGATTCACTTAGCAGGAGATCAAGTTCACCGCTACAGAACAAGGATTCAGAGAAGTTAGCCTCACTTTAGATATCCTACATGGATAGAGATAAGACGGTCTACCTTTAGTTGATGGTAGTTTCCCCTCCACTCCTTTATAAAGTTTGGGAGGTGCAGCTCAAAGATAGCAGCTATGAGACTACACATTCTTAGATATCCTCAGGCCATGCAAATGATAGATATTCTGAAGGTGGAGAGCATTCTATCCTTTATAGAGGAGGTACAGTTGTTCCACTTGAGCTATGAGAGGATGTGCTGAGGGAGTACCATTCACCCCCCTTGGTATTACATCCAGTATTGATGAAGATGTATCAGGACCTCTGGAATCAGTACTGGTGTCTAGGTATGAAGAAAGTTGTAGTGGAGTTTTGTTCTAGATGACTCACTTGCTAGCAAGTGAAGGCTGAGCACCATGTACCAGTAGGCTTGACCCAACCTCTCGAGATACCAAGGTATAAGTGGGAAATGATATCGATAGACTTCGTGACGGGGTTACCACGTACGTACAGAGCGAACGATACCATCTGGGTGATCATTTACCGACTCACCATGTCGGCCCACTTCCTTGATATTCGAGAGAAGGGTTTGGTAGAGAGCTTGGGACATCTCTATGTTTAGGAGATCGTACGACTTCACGGGGTTCCATAGATGATAGTCTCGGACCGTGATGCACACTTCACATCCTAGTTTTCAAAAGGATTTTAGGAGGCTTTTGGGGCTCACCTTCACTTGAGCACAACTTTTCACCCATAGACCGATGGTCAGACTGAGGGGAACATCTACACCTTTGAGGACAGGCTTCGTGCATGTGTCTTAGATTTTGATCGCAGTTGGGAGGACCACCTACCCTTGGTGGAGTTCACATACAATAATAGTTATAAATCCACCATTGGTATGGCCCCTTCTGAGGCATTGTACGGACAACCATGCAGATCGCCCTTGTGCTAGACAGATCTAGGAGAGCCTACACTCGTGGGCCCAATGATGGTACAGGCTACCACTATGAAGGTGCAGGTCATCCGAGAGTAGATGAAGACTACATAGAGCCGACATAAGTCCTATGTTGATAGGCGATGGAGACCACTAGAGTTCCGGGAGGGGGACTACGTATTCTTGCGAGTTTCCCCTCAACGGGGACTATAGAGATTTTGCCGAGGAGGAAAACTCTCACCGAGGTTTATCAAACAATTCCTGATACTTCGGAGGATTTGAAATGTGGTGTACCATTTGGCACTGCCGATGATGTTGGAGATGGTGTCGATGTATTCCATGTATCCCAACTGAGGAGATATGTGCATGACTCATCTCACGTCATCGACCATGGTGAGTAGGATATTGATGATGGGGTGACATTTGCAGAGTACCCGATGGAGATAGAGGATTGATAGGAGTGGATCCATCATGGGCGGTTGATACCTCTGGTGAACATTTTGTGGTAGCATGGGAATCTCCAGGAGAGCACATGGGAGTGAGAGGCTCATATGAATTCCCAGTACCCCTCTTTGTTTGTGTAGCCTTGTTTGGATTTCAGGGACGTAAATCCCCAAGGTGGGGAGAATGTAAAGATGAGGAAAATTCCATGTAAATTTTTTCTTAATTATTTGAGATTATTAAGATTTTTTAAAAATTGATGGCATGTAATTCAGAGGCCCGGTGATCCCAGAATGAATTTATGAACATTTTTTTGGTACGTTCAGTAAACGCACTAGCGGAGTTTCCTATCTTTTGAACTGGTGCTCGGATTAAAAATATGATGGCACCGTTGAATCTGCAGCACTGGGATTCACTTAAGGGAAGCTTCACTTCGATCGTAGTAGGTTGGGAGAAAAATTTAGTTTTTGTGACTTTAAAAGAAATAATAAAATAACATAAATTGTTATTTTATTTCTTTTTCTTTTTCCTACCACATGTTGAGCGGCGGTGGTGGGGACCACATAGGTGGTCAGACCTTTAATTATAGGGTTTTAATTCCATGATTACACTTTGGTTGCATATCCACCCCTCGCGTAATTAATGATACACTTTAATTATGTCAATTAATGAGTCACATTAATTAAGTTAACTAATGAATCTCATTAATTCCTTGGCGCTTTACTCATCCTTTATCCCCTCTATTTATATAGAGCTTGGGTTTAGTTTTTGGAACGACTTCATCAAGCGAGGAACCCCTGACAAAGTGACATCACACCTTCCACCAATGGAGAACGGAGGATTGATGATACCCATTGTAGGATCAATCTGAAGGTCAAAGAACGAAGAATTCCAACGCACGTGATCCTTATCCTTAGTCCATAATACCATCAAATGTGGAAGCACCACCATCTGCGAAATCCCCAAAAAATCATGAGGTAGGGGTTGTCTTTTAATTCAAAATTTTCCATCAATTCTATTCCTCATTCTTGTTTTTGCTGGAGATAGTTGCAGTGGATTTGAACAGGGTTCAACATTATTAAAATTTGATGAATAATTACCACCCTCTTGTTATAAAGCTAACGTAGAGGTTGTGGGACAAACGAATAAGGCCCGGACCCTCCACTGCTTTTTTTGTTGTGTTCTTCAGGGATGGTTTTCCCAATTCAATGGAAACACGAGAAAGATGGTCATGCAGTGGAGGCACTGATCTGGGAGGCACTTAGGCATAGACAACACCAAGAACGGACCACCAGAGCATGTCCAGTGGCCCGAAAAAACAATCGTTGGTGCGCCAGGCCGGTGGTGGCCGGAGGAGGCCCGCAGAAACTGGCTGCAGGTGACGGGAAGGCAGTGCACTGTCTCATGCTGCGGTGGCCATAGGCGGCCGGCCCGAGCCAGCCGCGCGGGAGAAGGGCGACGCCTACAGGCGCCACCAACGGGCCATGGCATGAGAGGGAGGTGCGGCCCCATGGGGCGCCCCTTCATGCCGGATGAAATGGCCCCGCATCAGTGGGGCCAGCTGAGGAAAATAGTCTTCCTTCAGGCAGACAAGGCCGGACACGAGCCTGGCCAGACCCATGGCCCAGTGGGCCAGTGCGGGTGGGCCGAGCCCCACCCGGTGGGCCGGGCCAGATGCGGCCCAAGCCCACAATCCAGTCGAGCCGATCTCAATGGGCTGGACCCAATGAACTGGTCTGACCCTTAGCGGGCTAGACCCGGGCGGGGTCTGGTAAACCCTGGGACCCGTTGCATCTGGTCAGCATGACCGAGTCAGATCGGTCTCAGACCCAACAGGCCCCCGAATAAAAAAATTCTTGTAACTGAAGAACCGAGTGTCTATTTGACATGCTTTTAGTTTCGTTGGGACTCATTTTGGGAAGCAGTCCCTTTGTTATATTATGGCAGGCCTAACCGAGTTGGGCTGGATCAAGGTGTGATCCATCCCGTTCACAGAAAGGGGTGTAACTAACAGACCGGGCGTCCGATCAACACGTTGTCTATGTTATAAGGACCCTTGTGACAATGTGGTCCTTTGGAGATACTCTAAGTGAGTTTTTATGGAGTTTGATGTGTGACATGGGTTGGATCATACTTAAATCCAGTCGGTCATTTTTTTACAAAAGTGTCCATATCTCACAGATCGAGCATCTGATCGACGTGTCGTTTGTCACGTTGGGACCCCTATGACGGGGCGGTCCCTTGGGTATGATTTTTGTGGGACTTTGTACCAGTAGAAATATGACCAATTGCTTGAGGAGCAGAGTCTTTTAGAGATCAAGCATGCTTCATGCGGGAATCTAGTGGCTGGATGTGACATGAAGAGGAAGAGCGACCAATACAGGTCAGCCTCAGAAACTCTAGAGTGGGATGATCTAGTTATATGAATAATCATCCCTGCCTTTGTACCAGCGACCAATATGCGTCAGCAACATCGACCAATATGGGTCAGCACCAGCGACCAATACGGGTCAGCACCAGCGACCAATACGGGTCAGCACCAGTGTCCAATACGGGTCAGCACCAGGGACCAATATGGGTCATCATCAAGAGACCAATCCGGGTCAACATAAAGTGACATATACGGGTTAGTAGTGAAGTTACTATGAATAGGATGATCTATCTTTACGACTATCCATCCCTATCTCAGTAACCTTGAAGTTATACCATTAGAGTGATCTGTCTCTTTTTCTTGTGCTTCATGATTTAGATCATACTTGTGATAATACCTTTGCGGTATTTTTTATGGTGTTTCTCTTTTTTGATTACTAAGAGACCTTTGGGGGTCTCGGGGTCCCCTACTGGGTATTGTTATACTCACCCCTGCATGGGATCCGCATGCACGTGTGTGTGTAGTGTAGACTATTGCTGCTCTGAGGCAGACTTTGGAGGTTCGGGACTTGGTGGAGATTGGTGCGATGGGAGTAATCAAGATCCTCTTCTTCGACTTCAAACTTAAAGCTAATACCCTCTAGGTAGAGATCCAGGGTATACGTGACAGATTTTTACTTTCTTTTTAGTTTCTATGGTTTATATTCTGGCCCACTGTTTTCAGTTTTTAGTTATAACTTACTTTTGTTGGTTTTTTTCTTTATTTTCCCTTTTTAAGTGTGTACAGATCTCTAAGTCAATGCCTTCCCTATTTAGGAAAATCTTTTAGGTGCTAGTCACCAAACCCTGGCCTGTGGAAGGAGGTCTTGGGGTAGTCACATTCATGCCCTACTATACAGGTCATTGTTTAGAAAAATCCTTCATGTTCTAGTCACCAACCCCTGGCCTATGGAAGGTAGGCTTAGGGTAGTCACATCTGGGCCCTGTGAGACGGGTCGTGGAAAATGATGTTATCATATCCCCATGTAATAGAAAGTAAGAAGGTATATGTGATAAAATTTTTAAAGAGGTATAATTATATCATAAATATCACATACATAGGTCAAATCCATCATTATATCCATCCTTGAGAGGTGGTGATAGAAAACAAATTTCATCGATTAGCGAGTCGTTAGTATTTTGTACACATGACCGACAGTTTTGTTTCCCATTTGATGGAAGATGATATGGATATAGGTTGTTCCATAAAAATAATAACATCTATGTATAAGTTAGATACAAGTGATATTATATTGGAATTATTAGTAAATTAAGGGTGGTGGTAAGAGAAGAAGTAAAAAAAGGAAGATTTTAGTGATGATAATAACCTTAATTAAGAACAACCCCATTTGGATCTCTTATTAAGGACCCTAGGGTTGGTTTTTTAGGATAAAAATTAGATATATAACATGTATAAGGATGTTACAGGTGTATTTTGGTATTTTTTTGTTGAGCCAAGTGGATTAGGGTGTGTGAAGAATTGATCGAAATAGGTGGGATTTTATAATTGAGGGGGAGTGTTATTTTTGTAAATATCCAAAATTATTTAATAATGGGAAGTCACTATGCCCTAAAGTGCCTCATAAATTGATAATTAAATTATTTAATGGAATTTATGGTTGATAAAAATCTCCAAAACATACAAAAAACATTCTTTAAACATGTTTTTCTTTAACTTCTATGTAACCTTACTTTTACCATTTTAGTTTTCACTACTGTAACTAGACTTTTTACCTATGTAGTTTTCCATTTAATACTAGAGATTAGTAAGAATAATTAAATAATTTTTATATACTAGATATAAATATTGAACGCAATTTTTTTTTAAAAATAATATTATGTGTGTGGAAAAATAATTTTAACATAAGCGCATGCAACGCATAAAATTCTATTTTACCCTTTATCATGGTAATAGAGTTTTAACTATTTAGGAGTCAATAAAATTATTATAAATGAACAATTCATACATTATTGAAGCATATTTTATATTATCAAAAATTTATAAATCACATGGAATAATATAGTATTTTTAAAAATTTAAATCATTTCATAAAATATTATTTATTATAAAATAACATTAATGTCAATTTTGACACTATTCATTTAATTTGGATTTAAAATTATCAATACAATGATGGAATTAGAATATTTTCTTTTATAACCAGTCTAAAATTTCATATGTATCTAAATATACATGGAATAAAATAATTCATTCAATTTATATTACTTTTTTTTTAATATCATCTATTTTAATTTTCTATTAATTAAATTATTATTGTGTTGGTGTTGCTTAAGCTTTTAAAGTAATAAAATGTTGGAATATGAATATATTATTTTTAAACCTGCATAAAATTTTATATTTATCCATAAAATTTATGGAATACAATTCATTCAATTGACATTACTTTTTATATTTTTAATATCATTTTTTTAATTTTCTATTAATTAAATTATAAATGTATTAGTGTTGCTTAAGATTTTAAAGTAATAATATAATTAATAAAAATTAAAAATAAATTACCCCAATGAAATTAATTTCATTATTCTATAAATGATCAAAAACATTCATTCATTTCTTTCTTTTTTCCCCATGTGAACACATAATTGAAATTTAAAAGCAAGTGGGTGACATTTTGTCATTTTTTTACTAAAATTAGTACATTGGTCACATTCATGGAAAAGTGTTACAAAAACACATAAAAATAGAACCTAAGGAAATAAGGATCTAAATATGTCCATCTAATAGTAATTTGATAAGCTTTTAGGTCATTTTACACCATATCTTTTTAGTTTAACCCCTGGTAAACCCATTTTAACCTTAACCGTTGTAATAAATTTTTATTTTTTTACTATTCATGATAGTAAAAAATTAATTTGACCTTATTATATGATATTAGTTATTATTATTATAAATATGGAATCCATTTTTTCAAATTCAATTAACATAAGTGTCAGGATTTAATTTAAATTTAATCTAGTGGGCATGGTGAAAAAGTGGTTTTTCAAAGAGAATTTATTCAAAAGTTTAAAAAAAAAATTATACCTAAATTAAATATGAAATTTGTTACAATAACTTAAAATAGATTAATAAGTATTTAACTGAAAAATTATATTTTTTAAAACCATTTTAAAACAAAAATAATCTTATACATTCTTTGAAAAAAAAGGAAGTTTTCAATAAAAACCTATATTTTAATGGTCATCCAGAGGTTAAACTCGACTTTTCCTCTTATATGTTTTGAATTTCAAAAAATGGTCATCTAGAGTTGTGATCAGAAAGTCATTTGGAGTCTGATAGAAAAAACTTGATTTTTTTGGTGAATAGTAACATACCCTTATGAAGAGTAATATGAATAGTAATATGACCTTTATGAATAATAAATAACAATAATATTTAATTTTATTAAGGCAATAAGATAATGAGATCTTAATTAATTTTTCAATGTGATATAAAACTAATTGCACCTTTAAAATTGTTATTTTCCAAATTAACAATGGCTTCATTTAAAAAATTAAATTAATAATATATAGAAGAATTAATTTCGAAAAATGGAGTTCATTTTTGAATTCTACACGTCGAAAAATGGTAGGGGTAAATTTTTGGTATTTTCTGAAATTCTAGAATTTTTTATGAATAGTGAAATACGATAAAATACTGTATATACAAATTATCAGTTAAATACACTATTTATGAGATCATAAGTGATGTAAGGACAATTAGTTTTAACTCACATGCACTTATTACTATTAGGGGTCACATGAAACAACACTATTGGTTGTCTTGAGGGAAATAATAAAATAATTAATTAAATATTCAAAATTTACCCCTATCCTCCACTATAAAACCCCCCTCTCACTCTCTCTTATCTTCACTCCTCTAAAGACTTGTGACTTCTCCAAATTCTATCCAAATACCATCCCAACCTCCTCTCCCACGTCTAGAAAGTCTTTGTCTCATAAAAAGACCAAAACCTCTCACTTAAGGAGGCTCTCAAGGAACTTTGGTTCAAGAGGTAAATTTCTCTTTTCAATTCTTTGTCTTTCTTTTCAAGTTCATTTGTTTTATTTTTCTATTAAATATCCTTATCCAAATTTTGGGATGACTCCAGTGCCTTATATGTACTGGAATTTTTTCATTATAGTGGAATAATTTATCATCATCTCTCCCTTTTACCTTCGTTTATACTAGTAGCAAGAACACCATCTAAGATTTGTCAATTTTTCACATTCCAGGACGATGGGATTTCGATTTCTATTATCATTCTGAATTATGGTCATTAAACCATTCTGGTTATGTTTGAACCAGATTATTATATATTTAATATAACCTATGTAATATTCTGTAATCCCTTTGTACAAGTGGTATTATGTTATAAAGAAAAATGAGTTCGTTGTAATCAAAACACACAAATTAACAGAAACAATTATCATTAAAATTCTATATAATAATTCAATCTCATTCCATGTAATAAAGTTATATAAATGTCCAATAACACCTATTTATGTTCATAAATAATATTTAATTTTAATTATGGAGATTTACATCCATTCCACTTCATTACTTAAAAACAAGTGAACTGAATATGAAAATAAACGAAACGAACACTCCGGAACGACGAAATTCAATACAATAACCTTTCAATAAAGACATAAATGAACTAACCAGAATTATGATAAACTAAATAAATTCCTAATAGGTTCTTAAATATGTTAATAATAATTATAATTTCATATTCTAGGAGTTTAGGTTCGAGAGTGAAACATGTTCGGAGTTAAGGTAAGGGTTTTCCACCTGAACTTACATTTTCATTCAGGTTACTTTCATTGTCTAATTACCTCAATGAAATTATTATATATTGTTATGTAATCCTCATAAATTATTTTTGAGTATTCTATATATTTAAATCAACCAGAAACCTTCCCTATTTTGTTGATTGATACATGTTTTCAAAGAAACTTTCAAAGCTATTTCCAAAATACAAGCCCGATTCAAGGGAATTTCTCAAATTCATATCTATTTTCAAGGGCACTCTATAATATGTTTTTTTGGAAACCATTATCTTTATAAAAACACTCATATTAATATGAAAATACTATCTTACTTCACATCTATTTTTATTAAAAGATTTTCCAAAAGAACTCTTCTTTTCAAAATAAAAGAGTATTTATCTTGAGATTGCTTAATGATTTTATAAGAGTATTTTCATTTGATTTAACTCTCTTGTTGATTCTTATGTATTATTGGGTGTAATCATTTATGAAGTCACCTACCATATTTTATTTAATGTTTTATGAATAACCTTATTGTGGATGATCTATTCGAAAACCATTCACCATATTACCCGGAATGGTTAGTGTTTTATGTTTAATGATTGGGGAAAGATAGTTACATTTCATATGATAGTTTCAATATAAATGTATATATTGTTTATGTTGATCCCCACTCATATGTGGAATTAATTGGACTTATTATGTGATAGGTGGGGCCCACTATATCTCCTAGATGCATCGGTATCTCTCATGAGACAAATAGACATGGAATTGGCCGAGGCCTTTCCCAATGTGATATATGGATTTTGGTCGAGACCTTAATCATTAGACGTCTTAGCTGAGGCCTTGACAAAAATGTTTCAGAATGTCCTTCAAATGCACTTACCTCATTATGAAGCTAGTAATTGAAAGTTCATGTGGTTATTTGACTATTATAATACCCATTATTTGGTTATATTATGGAAACATTTACTCATCTCATATTCCTGCCATTTTATGTTAAAATTTATTTTTAAAGGCATGTGCTTTAAATTATTCACCATGTCAAATATTTATATTATCTTACACTGTATTGATTACTCTTACTGATCATTTGAGATCACCCCTTTATTATGTTTCATTTACACAAGGCATGAAGAAGTAAATTATGAATGACTTGCATGCATAATCTAGGAGTCATGGATGTCTCTAGTGGAATGAATTAGTGTTTTTTTTCCTTCATGATGTAATGATAAACTTATTTATGTATCTTTTTCCAATAATACTAAACTAATTGGTCCTTAAGAATGCTTATTCCTTATTTTTATACCAATAAGTCACCAGCTCTGGGCAACCGTGGTCAGGTCCTTATAGTTGGTATCAGAGGATGTTTAGTAGAAATCTTGGAAACCAGATTTAGAAAATGTGGATTAGGGAAGAGTCCCTAAGATAGTTTTGAGGATAAACATACATGAAAATCCTGGTATTTTGGTAAGGAATATATTATGTGGATATTTCAAGCAATACATCCATGTCTGGATACGAGCAGGTAGAGGCGGCTCTGGAACAGATGTATCTAGGGGTAAAACCTGAAAACACTGATTTGAGCTAGACTCGAACTAGAACTGGTGCACAATAATGGGCCTTACTGCACTCTTGGTTACGACACTCCTAGTTGATATGCTTAGGATAATTTATATTTTATTTAGAAGCCATTATGAAGGATTTAAATGTAAAATTTTCCTCAAAGAAACCATTTTTGTGATTATGGGATTAGTCATGCCTAGGATTTCAATTTGTGCTAAGTATTTTGTTAAGGTAAGATTATGCATTATAATTCATAACCTAATTTAGTGTATTCCATTATCTATAAATGGCACCTAGTGGAAGGAATGTAAATCGCATGAATGCATGTGTCCCCTGTAGGTATTTTCCTCTGATGCAAGATAATGATGTTGGATCTGGTGTTGTGACTGGTGCTGAACAACTCATAACCATACTAGAACAACTTACTCAGGTTATGAATAATAACCTTACCCATATAGTGCATTCAGATCCACCACATGGAGGATCTATGCTAGATCTCTTTATGTGACAACAGCATCCATCATTCAATGGGACTACAAACCCATTTGTAGTTGAGCATTGGATAAGTTCCCTCGAGAAGATATTTCTTGATTTGGGATGTAATGAATGAGAGAAGGTCGTCATGGTAGTTTATCGACTATCAGGAGATTTGAATCAGTGGTGGTCATTAATCCAAAACACAAAAGAGGAGGAAGAAATAGAAGAGATGGAATGGAGATATTTTAAAGAAATATTCCTAGAGAAATAATTTCCTCGTGAACAGAGAGTGGATATGGAGAGACAATTATTGAATCTGAGGCAAGAGGAAGATAAGAATGTTGCAAAGGATGAAGCTAACTTCACAAGGTTAGCAAGACATGCTGTAGACTATATATGAAATCCAAGGAGAAAAGTTGGTCAATTATTTGATGGCCTAGAGCCATTCCTCCGGTGAGCACCGGTCTCCCAAAGTTTTTCATCATATGAGAATATAGTTTCATGTGTTATCAAGATAGAAAATGAATTCTCTAAGTCTTATGACTTTAAGGGAAAGCAAGAAAAGAAGAGTGTTACTGGAAACTCTGGGAAAGGGAATAAGGAAACAGGGAAGAAGGGAAGAGTTAAATTTCCACCCTGTGATAATTGTGGAAGGAAACACCCTGGTTCATACTTAAAAGGAAAAGGAGTTTTCTACAAATGTGGTCAAAAAGGCCATCTTGCTGGTGATTGAAAGGGGAAGAAAGAAGCCATTAATGTGCAATGCTATACGGGTCATTTTGGATCGTCTTACAAAGACATCTCACTTTATCGCGATTTGAGAGGACTTATCATTGGATCAACTTGCATAGATTTACATCAAAGAAGTGGTAAGGCTTCATGGAGTACCACTCTCTATTATATCTGGCCATGATCCTATATTCACCTCGAAGTTCTGGAAAAGTCTCCAGCATGCTCTAAGCACTGAACTGAACTTTAGTATGGCCTATCAACCTCAAACTGATGGACAATCTGAGAGGAATATTCCGACACTGGAAGACATGTCGAGGGCATATTCTATGGAATTAAAGGGAGGATGGGACCAACATCTTCCACTGGTTGAATTCTTCTACAAAAACAATTTCTACTCGAGTATTTGAATGGAACCATATGAAGCCCTTAATTGGAAAAGGTGCAGAACACCAACCAGTTGGGATGAAGTCGGTGATAAAAATCTTCAAGCACCTGAATTGGTTGATGAAATGGTAGAGAAGGTGAAAACTATTCAGCAGCATATCAAGGTGGCCCAAAGTTTACAAAAGAGTTATGCGGATAACCATCGACGAGACCTTGAGTTCAAAGTTGGAGACCTGGTATTTCTACGTATATATCCAAGGAAGAAGGTCATGAGGTTTGGGAAGAAAGGAAATTAGATTCCTAGGTATATCGGCCCCTTCGAGATCCTTGATCAAGTTGGAACTGTGGCCTATCGACTGGCACTTCCACCTACCATGTCGAAAGTACATGATGTATTTCATGTATCCCTCTTAAGAAAGTACATACCAGACCCTTCACATGTACTCTCTTCAGAGGTGGTATAGTTGGAGTATGATCTTTCCTATAAGGAGAAGCCAGTGAAAATATTGGATCATAGGGAAAATGTTCTACGCAACAAGACTACTCATCTAGTCAAGGTACTATGGAAAAACCATAAGTATGAAGAGGCAACATGGGAACAGGAAGAAGCAATGAAGGAAAAGTACCCCCACCTATTTTCAGCCTAGATTGTAAAATGAAATTTCGGGGGGGAAGTTTTTGAAGGGGGGAAGAATGTAACACCCCAAGGTTTTGAAAATAATTTTGAGTTCATTTTATAATCCATAGGTTAAACTCAACATTGCTTCTTCTATGTTTTGAATTTCAAAAAATGGTCATCTAGAGTTGTGATCAGTAAGTCATTTGGAGTCTGATAGAACAAAATTGATTTTTTGGTGAATAGTAACATACCCTTATGAATAGTAATATGACCCTTATGAATAGTAAATAATACTATTATTTTATTTTCTTAAGGAAATAAGATAATGAGATCTTAATTAATTTTTCAATGTGATATAAAAAAATTTACACCTTTAAAATTGTTATTTTTCGAATTAACTATGACGTTATTTAAAAATTAAATTAATAATATCTTGAAAATTAATTTTGAAAAATGGTGTTCATTTTTGAATTCTACTTGTTGAAAAATGGTAGGGGTAAATTTTTGGGATTTTTCTGAAATTCTAGAATTTTTTATAAATAGTGAAATACGATAAAATACCGTATATACAAATTATCAGTTAAATACACTATTTATGACATCATAAGTGATGTAAGGCCACTTGTTTCGAACTCACATGCACTTATTACTATTAGGGGTCACATGAAACAACATTATGGGTTGTCTTGAGGGAAATAATAAAATAATGAATTAAATATTCAAAATTTACCCCTCTCCTCCACTATAAAAACCCCCTCTCACTCCCTATTCTCTTCACTCCTATAAAGCCTTATGACTTCTAAAAATTCTGTCCAAATAACCTCCCAAACTCCTCTCCCACGTCCATCAAGTCTTGGTCTCCTAAAAAGACCAAAACCTCTCCCTTAAGGAGTCTCTCAAGGAAGTTTGGTTCAAGAGGTAAATTCCTCTTTTCAATTCTTTGTCTTTCTTTTCAAGTTCATTTATTTTATTTTTCTATTACCTCTACATATCCAAATTTTCTGATGACTCAAGTACCTTATATGTGTTGTAATTTAATTATGATAGTGTAAAAAGTTATCATCATCTCTCCATTTTACCTTCGTTTATACTAGTATCAATAACACCATCCGAGATGTGTCAATTTGCCACATTCAAGGAAGATGGGCTTTCGATTTCAATTATCATTCTCAATTATGGTCATGAAACCACTCTTGTTATGGTTGAACCAGATTATTATATATGTAATATAACCTATGTAATATTATGTAATCCCTTTGTAAAAATGGAATTAAGTTGTAAAGAAAAATGAGTTCGTTGTAATCAAAACACACAAATTAACCGAAACAGTTATCATTAAAGTTCTATATAATAATTCATCCTCATTCCATGTAACCAAGTTATATAAATGAAAAATAACACCTATTTATGTTAATAAATAATATTTAATTTCAATTATGGAGATTTACATCCATTCCACTTAATTACAAAAAAACAAGTGAACCGGATATGAAAATAAAGGAAACGAACACTACGGAACGACAAAATTCAAAACAATAACTTATTGATAAAGACATAAATGAACTAACCCGAATAATGATAAACTAAATAAATGTCTAATAGGTTCTTAAATAAGTTATTAATAAGTATAATTTCATATTTAAGGAGTTTAGGTTTGAGAGCGGAACACGTTCGAAGTTAAGGTAAGGGTTTTCCACCTAAACTTTCATTTTCATTCGAGTTACTTTCATTGTCTAATTACCTCAATGAAATTATTATATATTTTTATGTACTCCCCATAAATTATGTGTGAGTATTAAATATATATACACCAACCATAATCCTTCCCTATTTTATGGATTTATACATTTTTTAAAAGAAACTTTCAAAACTATTTCCAAAATACAAGCTTGATTCAAGGGAATTTCTCAAATTCATATCTATTTTCAAGGGCACTCTATAATCTGTTTTTTTTTTGGAAACCATTATCTTTATAAAAGCACTAATTTTACTATGATTTTATAATAGTATTTTAGTTTGATTCAATGCTCTTGTTGATTCTTATGTATTATTGGGTTTAATAATTTATGAAGTCATCTACCATATTTTATTTAATGATTTATTACTAACCCTATTGTGGATGATCTATCCTAAAACCATTCACCATATTACTCGGAATGGTCAGTGTTTTAGGTTTAATGATTGGAAAAAGATAGTTACATTTCATATGATAGTTTTAATATGAATGTATATGTTGTTTATGTTTATCCCCGCTCATATGAGGAATGCATTGGACTTATTATGTGATGGGTGGGGCCCGCTATATCACCTCGATGCATCTGTAGGTCTCATGAGACAAATAGACGTGGAACTGGCCAAGGAATTTCCCAATGTGATATATGAATTTTGTCCAAGGCCTTAATCATTAGACATCTTGGCCGAGGCCTTGACAAAATGTTTCAGAATGTCTAGCATATGCACTTCCCTCATTATGAAGCTTGTAATTGAAAGTTCATGTGGTTATTTTACTAGTATAATACCCATGATTATCTTATATTATTGAAACATTTACCCATCTCATATTCCTGCCATTTTATGTTCAAATTTATTTTTAAAGGCATGTTCTTTCAATTATTCACCATGTATAATGTTTATTTTATCTTCAGTTGTATTTCTTACTCTTACTGATCATTTGAGATCACCCCTTTCTTGTGTTTCATTTACACATGGCATAAAGAAGTTAATTAGGAATGACATGGAAGTGTAATCTAGGAGTCAAGGATGTTTCTATTGGAATGAATTAGTGTTGTTTTTTCCATCATGATGTAATGATAAACTTATTTATGTATCTTGTTGCTAAAAATACTAAACTAATTGGTCCTTTGGGATTCTTATTCCTTTTTTTCAATAAGGCACCAGCTCCGAGAAACCGGGGTTGGGTCCTTACAGCTAGATTCCTATAATATGAAATATAAATCTTTTATTAATATTCATCAGCCTCAATTAAATCATGATTCTTATATTTAATATAAACAATACTATTATAATATCCAGTACTTTTCATACGTAATTCATAATCTCTTTATCATCAGTAGTATAATCATTACTCATACAACCTTTCTGATTTTCATCACAAGCTTCCCCAAGGGCATTGACTTTCATAATGCCCATATTTTATACGTTTAAAACATTCAATCATCAATGAAACCTTAGGTAGACCATTATTCTCATCCATTTCATTAACTAATTTTTTTTTATTATAAATTACTTAATTTGTGATCTTCTTCTCTATTCATAAAACATATGTCATTCCCTTGAGGCATACACTTGATTTCTTCTTCCCACATTCTTGACAAATAAAAAACTAAATTCTTTTTCCTCCATGGTCTCTACAACCGAAACTCTCAGTAAACTCTACCCTTCTCTTCTTTTTTGAGTCTGATATTTGGTTATGATGTAAGTTTTTAATCATATATCATCATAATTCATTTGTAATAATCACAATATCTTTCCCTCCAATCATTATCCAATTGTATTTCTCATCCACACATTTTCTATCATATTCAATGTTAAACTTGTTCCTTACGGTTCCCACCATTGACTAAAACCAAAAATCATAGTGTGAGTAACAATATTCATATTATAAAACCACTTAATCATGAAAATAATTTATAGGATGACTAAATCATTATGCTATCTTTTAAATATATAATTCCTTAGGTTTATCCTAGGAAATCCATGATTATAATCTATTCAATTCCTTCATAATGATTCATAAATAAAATTTTGATAAACTAATGAATATCCCCTGAGAATTTCAAACCAAGTGCATAGTAAGGACCTTTGTGGCTTATAAGTTAATGCTCAAGTCAATTCCAATGTTTTTTTTAAGTTATTACCCCTAGGTACATCTATTTCAGAACCACATCCACTTATAGTATATAGAGAGGGGTTTATTTCAAGGAAAACCAAATAATCTATTCCTTAACAAAACTTTAGGATGTTATCCTATACTTAGGATTATCCTAAGTGTTGTCACTAATTTTTTATCATCCAAGTTTCTAAAGTTTAACTATAACCTATTCTAATACCAATTGTAAAGAACAAAACTTCTCATACATAAATATTACATCTTATTATATGAATATCCATTACATAACATAACAATCCATGTCATAATTGTTTAAATCTAGTGTCTTTGGAAACCTGAACACATATATTAATGGTCCATAAGTGAGCTATATCATATCCCACTAAGTCATTAATAACTATCAATTTTATTATACAAATCATACATAATATATTTCTTCATATCTTAGGGAAAGGAAACATAATAATGTGTGATCTTAGATCCACAATAAGGTAAACAAGGGATATATCCATATAACATGATCATATGGGTATGAGAACATGAGAATAACATTGGAAAATCATACCCTTCATATTATAGACCATAAACATGATTCATGGAATAAATCGAGGAAATTTATAAGAAATTAATCACAATGTAATCAAATAACATGATCCATTATATAATAACATTGTCATAAGACATATATTTTTGGAATAAAAATAAGTATATTAAATATTATTTCAAGGTTATCCACCAAGACATTTGCAACAGGTTAGGATTAGAATAACCACCCACGTACCTACTTTGTGCTTGGGATAACCACCTGAGTACCATATTTTGGTCTTAGGATAAGAACCCATGTACCCTCTTTTGGACTTTGGATAACTTACTGTGTAACCTTTGATATCATATAACATTAATCAATACCCAATGCATTGTAGGAAGATATCGGCCTCACCCATCACGTAATCCATAAATTTATGTGAAACAAGATCGTAAAATATTCATCATATAAAAACACATGAAATTAAATAGGTTTAATAAAATATTCATCATATGATAACCCATTAAATGAAATGGTCTTCACATAACATTTCATCATAGCATAACACATAGAGAGGAGACGGGTTTCAAAAACATCTTTTCATCATAAATATAAATATTTAAAAGAAATAATAAGAATGGTATCATTGGATAATATCCCCAATAAATCATAAGTAACATAAAATTATTTCTCATATATGGAAAATGATTTTGAAAGATCACTTGGAAAATTTCTTGATAAAAATATCATTTCCACTTTGAAATAATTTTTTTAAAATATAAAATATTTTCTAAGTACTTTTCATTGAAAACAACATTAGAAACTTATAAAGAAAGATTTGAATATCATTTAAAACATTCCCTTATGAAAATATCATTTCCACTTGGAAAAACGCTTTTTAAAACATAAAACATTTTAAAATACCTTTTATTTGAAAACAATCATGGAAAATATAAAGTAATCTATAAATATAATTTAAAACATTTCTCAAGGAAAATAACCTTTCATTAAAAAATTAATTTTTAAAACTAAAAATTAATAAATAATTTTGGAAATAATTTTATTTGAATATAAACTTTGAAAATTGTAAATGAATCTATAAAACATTAGTTTTTCATAATGGTGGTAGATGCCACACATGTTAAAAAATATTCTCTTCATGTTTCGATAAAATCCAAACAGAATTCATTTTCAAAATGACATGAAAAATAATTTTAAAAAATTAAAGAGAAAAAATGGAAAAATGACATTAAAAAATCATATAGTAAAATTAAAACATTTTTTAAAACATTTTTTGAAAATGTGAATATGGAATAAAAAAGGTTTTTCGACCGAAGAGAGATATAATGTGAGTTTTCTATAAAAAAATATTTTGGGATCATGAGTACATAATGAGATAACAGTGAATTGAAAATGTGTATTATAAAGAAATAAACATAGGAAAATAAAATTCATGAAGTTCTTGATAAATATATCACAATATTTATTCATCAAAATTATAATCATAAACAATGCTCATGAAAAATGATATGGTAACATCATACCTTTACCACTTTGGTGTCATTTGAATCATATTCCCCATTAAATAAAAATATAAAATGAAACTTTTAATATAATTA
Source organism: Viscum album (assembly GCA_963277665.1). Taxonomy (NCBI): domain Eukaryota; kingdom Viridiplantae; phylum Streptophyta; class Magnoliopsida; order Santalales; family Viscaceae; genus Viscum; species Viscum album. The sequence continues at coordinate 1,886,596,156 of OY728165.1, read as the reverse complement.
TAATATTTAAGTTCATTATATAACATGTAAAAGTGTCAGTACATACACCACATAAAAAAATAGAGTGGTGAATATGGTATATGTCTCCCAGAAATAGAATATAGACTAGAAACCCCTAACCTTAAGTATCAAATTCCTTCGTACACATTCTAAACATTTGTATATTAAATATAATGTTATTATAAATTTATTAAAAACCATAATTATATATATATCATACCATATATGATTTAATTATGATCTTTTATTACCAGTTTGTTAACAATTCCTTTTCAAAATCACGTTTCGGGTAATAACAACTTTTTTTCAAGAATGTTTTGATTTTTTATTTTTATTCCTCTTACTTTGATCACATTTAAATAATATATATAAAGTTAAAAATGATATAAATATCCATTATATTCATTATATATGTATTTATAGTCATCCATAAAGGATAGAGATAGAAAATTAAATGCACCGTTCATGGAGATGGTAGGTCGTGTGTACGGATGAATGTTGTTTCCATTTTATAAAATAATGAAAAGAAATAAAGTTCAATAATATATTAACTTTAAAAAATAAATTTTATGTTAAATATATCATATATATTAATCAAATTTACCCTTATTATATTCTATTCAAAGAGTGAGTGAAAAAATAATCACATCGCTTTATGAGGCGGTAGTTTATTATACACACGAATGATGTTATTGTATCCTAAAAAGAATGTAAAGTAAGAAGGAGTGTATAATATAATAATTATATAATTAAAAAATATATAATAAATATCACATTAATATGTTAAATCCATTTTTATATCCATCCATTATATATGGTGAGCAGAAAAAAATTACATCGATTCGTGAGGCGGTTGTCCACCATGCACATGATTGATAGTTTCATTTCTCATTTGATGGAAGAGGATATGGATATATTATTTGAAATAAAAATAATAACATCTCAATATATTGTATATATTATTTTTATTATATTTTAATTATTATGATGTTAATTTTGGTGGTAAGAGAAGAAGTAAAAAAGGAAGAGTTAGTGAAGACAATTACACTTGCTTAGAACAACCCCCTTTGGATCTATCGTTAAGAACCCTAGGGTTAGTCTTTTGGGATGAAAAGTAGATATATAACATGGGTTAGTATTTTGGGTATTTAATTTGGTAGGTTTTTTGTGATTCAAATGGATTTTTAGGTTATAATAAGTGAGGGGAAGAGGTAGCCTTTTATAAGTGAGGGGGTGATATTTTTGTCAATACCCAAACTTACTCAATAATGGGAAGTCACTATCCCCTAAAGTGACTTAAAGATTTATAATTAATGGATTTTATGGAATATATGGTCTAATAACACCTAAACCACACAAAAAATCATTTTTTAAACATGTTTTTCCTTAACTTCTAAGTTTTCTTATATTTACTATTTTAATTTTCACTATGGGAACTATTCTTTTTACCTGAGTAATTTATCATTTAATACTAGATATAAATGAGAATAATTATATAATTTTTACCTAATGGTTCTAAATATTAAATTAAATTTTAAAAATAAAAATATTATGTGTGTGGAAAATTAATTTTAATATAGGCACATGTAACATAACAATGTTTTTACTATTTTTTAGGGGGTATAATTATTAGAAAAGAAAAACTAGCCCATGATTGGAAAATATTTTATATTTATAAAAATTTATTAATAATTTTTCAAAATATAGGATTTTTTGGAATTTTAAATCATTTAATAAAATATTATTTATTGTAAATTAACATTAATGTCAATTTTGACACTATTCATTTAATTTTGCATTAAAATTATCAATAAAATGTTTAATTCGAATATATTCTTTTAAAATATCCCTATAAAGTCATATATATATATATATAACTCATTTAATACAAAAATTCATTCAATTTATATTTCTTTTTATATTTTTAATGTCATTTATTTTCATTTTCTATTAATTAAATAATTACTACATTTGTATTGCTTAAGTTTCTAATGTAATTATATAATTACTAAAAATTTAAAAAAATTACCCTTATAAAATATATTTTATTATTATCATAATTAATAATAATATTCATTCACATCTTACTATTTTCCCTATGTGAACACATTATTGAAATTTAAAAGCAAGTGGGTGACCTTTTTACTTTTTCTTTAATTAAATTATTACATTGGTCAATTTCATTGAAAATAGTACCAAAAACATATAAAAATAAAAAATAAGGTAATAATGTTAAAAATATTTTCATTTAATAGGAATTAGATAAGTTTTTAGGTCATTTTTGTAAGGACCCGACCCTAGTTGCCCAGAGCCGGTGCCTTATTTGATTACGTTGGCATACATACAAGGAATACGAATCTCGAAAGACCGAGTAGTTTAGTGTTATTGGATAAAAGTTACATACATAAGTTTATCATTACAACATGAAGGGAAACAAAAACACTATTTTATTCCACTAGAAACATCACATATCCTAAATTATGCTTGCAAGTCATTCATAAATTACATATTCATATCCTGAGAAAATGAAACATAAGAGAGGGGTGAGATCAAATGCTCAGTAAGAGTAAGCAATATAGAGGAATATAATATAAAAATTAGACATGGTGAATAATTGAAAATGCATGCCTTTAATAATAAATATGAACACATTATGGAAGGAAAATATGCTGAGTAAATAATTCCATAATAAAACATAATCATGGGTATTCTACTAGTCGAATAACCACATGAACTTTCAATTACTAGCTTCATAATGAGGGGAGTGCATATGTCGGACATTCTGAAACATTTTTTCATGGCCTCGGCCAAGACGTCTAATGATTGAGGCCTTTGCCAAAATCCATATCCCATTGGGAAAGGCCTCGACCAATTCCACGTCTATTTGTCTCATGAGACATACTAATGCATCGAGGGGCTATATCGGGCCTCACTCGTCACATAATAAGTCCAATGCATTCCTCATATGAGCGGGGATAAACATAAACTGTAATGGAACAGACCCTCCTAACCCATTACTTTGCCAAAATAAGGCTCCACCAAAACAGTGGCACCATGACGGTGGCACCGTGTCCTCACCCAGCCCTCTGTTTTCTTTTTCCAATCCCGCTCCCGCAACGTAAATTTTTGACGTAAATTAATTCTTTTACCCTTTTTAATGACATTTAAAGCCCATAATTAATTCCTAAAAATCCCGAGAAAACTCCCCGATGGGGGGTATTAAATAACACCTTAATATAATCGTGTGTAACTGCCAACCCATGTAGGAAACCGCGATCCGACTTTCCAAGCGTTCAAATTTTCATATCCCATAACTGTAAGATCTTATCTTTATAACTCCTTCTAGAGTTTCTTTTTTCTTCTCGGCTAGATTTCTTTCTTCTCCCTGGTGCACCTGGAGTTCCTCTCGTCCCGTGGCTTGTGGTTCACTTCTGTTGGAGCTTTCTTCACCTCTTGGAGTCCACATAATTCCTCCCTTGTAAGCGGTGCATCACCTATTTTTGGCGCGCGGAGAAAAACTTCGATCCTTGATCAACTAGGTAGGGATTTTCCTTGATCTCTCCTTACTGTATATCATGCGGGGTGGGTACGCTATTATTTCTGTGGGGATTGTTGAAACAAAAATTAATGAAGATAATGAACGGACCTTTAAAGAATGAAGGGGGGGTGATCGATGTTCTGTTGTACTCTTTTATGTTGATATGTGTTGTGAATTGTGCGGGCCTATGATCACTAAGAATCATGGCTGTTGGTGGTCTTCCTTGCACACTAATGAACCCTTGTCTTCTTTGATGATTAAATGACTGTAACTTGGAAATTGGTTAATCACATAAACTTGGTCGATTAAATGGATACCCGGTAAACATAAAACCTTGTGTGGTCACCCCGGATAACCAACAGAAGGAAGAAAATAATGAATGATGTGCTTGAACCTAGAATTTTCCCTACTCTATTTTTTTGGTGGGTGTTTTGTTCTGTTTGATTTCCTATGGGGTGATGTGGGTGAGGATGGGATCCTCTATTGTTGAGAAATCGTTGGTTCTTGGTTTTGGGGACACGGGGCTATGTCTCGGGGTTTTCTTTGTTTCCAGTACTTTGAGGGATCTCACTTATCTCTTTTGTGAGGATTTCTTTGGTTTCAATACTTTGAGGGATCTCACTAATCCCTTTTTGTTGTTGTAAATTTACAAGAGACCCAGGTGTGAATTCTTAAATTGTTGTTGGGTTGTTTCTCTTCTCTGGTTTGTGGTTTTTCCTTTTAGTTTCCCAGTAGTGTGGTTTTCATCCAAATGGGATCACTTGAACATGAAAACAAGAATGTTTTAAATGGGTAATTGGTTTTTGGGGATGATTTGTGAATTGGACATGAGTGTTGTGATTTTATTTATGAATAAATAGTAACTAGGGTGTTTGTGCTTAGGTTTTGGATCCCCTTAGTTGGGATGAGTGCCTGTTACCTATACATATATTGAATTTCTTATGTTTCTTATTCGTGCCCCACCCAAGTTGAGCACTTAGTGCCGAACACCCCATTTCATGGGGAGGGTGTTTTTTCCAACACTCCTATGAGTGGCTAGTTATTAGCTCCTTTCCACTCCCTTTCCTAAATAGCCCAAGACTCTCTGGGCAGGTTGTGATGGCCTGAAGTCCATTATTAGCCCAAGAATATTTGGGAAGGGTAGTTGTGGTGGTTGGACTAGGTGTTTGCGATAAGGTTGTTTCCCAGGTGTATTCGGGATGAGGCACAGGTGTCTTCGGGCATGGAAGTAGTTGTTCTGACCCAGGTGTTTGCGGGTGTGGTTGCGTGTGGTGGTTTTGGCCCAGGTGTATGCGGGATGGATGGCGGTTATGGCCCAAGTGTGTGCAGGTGGGGTTTAGCATTGGGACTACTGTGTGAATGGAGGGATTGGTTCGATGCATAGGATATCTTTAATAACCAGTGGGAAAGTGGCACGGGGTACCCAAATATCGATGTTCTATTACTATACTTTACTTGACATGCGTTATTTGGGGAGTGTGCCTTGGTGAGGCTTGGGTGGATAGTTTACCTTGCTAGATGTTTTGGTTATCTCTTTTCTCACCGGGAATTAGAATGCCTCTCCACTTGTGCACGAGAGCTTTTGGTTTTCCCAACTGAGTATACTTGTATGCTCACCCTACGTATATAAAACTGCTTTCAGGTTTCCAGGAGGACTTCAGGGATTGTGTGGGACCGTACTAGCTCGGACCTTGGGACATTTTCTATTGTCTTTTTCCTTTTTCTTGGTACTTACCTTTGGAGTTTTTGTGGCTTGTATCATCTACTGTTGAACATGAATATGGGAATGGTTTACTTTTGGCTTTACCTTTACTTTCATCTTTGGTGTTTTGGGGTTTCTATCTTATCTCTCGATTCTATAAAAATAAAAAGGGTAATGCCTTCCTTTTTGTGTGAGATTCTATACCCTTGGTGCTGGTCACCACTCCATGACCTATTGAAGGTGGGTTTTGGGGGTCATTATCTCTCCTTCAACTTAAAGAAGGAAGGTCTTGGCAATATCCTATCCCTTCCCTCCTTTTGGTGAAGGCGGGTCGTGACAGAATGGTATCAGAGGGGTGAGGTTGAGGGGTAGGATGGAGTCTTGAGTTAGGCACAGTGATGATTTCATGGGGTGTTTGGGAAACAGTTTTGGGTGACCTTGGTGCGTGAATTAGGCCAAGTAAGACCGGCTAGGACACGGGATTTTAGGGCCCCCCGTGATCTGATGCAAGGACTCTAGACCTACCGAACGACCAAGTAAGGCTACACTGATTTTAGGGTAGAGACCATAGGAAAGGTACATGCATAATAATGACTTGTGTTCTTATGTTTCATGGGAGTCTTGGGGATTCAAAATAAATAAATAATTCTAAGAAAATTTAAGAACAATATTCTACACTACTCGAGCTTAGGCATTCCTTGTTTACCTTCCAGTTATGGAACCTGGGAGGAGACCACAAGTAGTGCGGGCAATTGAGGCCCAGGAGGTTGACTTGGACGATCGGCAGAGGACCAACCAAGAGGAGGAGGATGATCAATGGCAGAATATGTTTTGATCTTTTCAGCGACAGACCCTAGGGAAGTACGAGGACATCATCTCAGATATGGAGACAGAGAGCTGGCTAGAGGAGCTGGTGATAGCCTTCAGCTTGATCTGGGCTCCAACAGAGTACTGGGTTCCTCTGGTTGTAATCCAGATGCATGGAGCAGCACGTCAGTGGTGGACGCTTTATCTTGGGGAGAAGAGGGAGACAGAGGTGATGTGGGCGGACTTCGAGAAGGAGTTTCGGGTGGAATTACTCTCTTCCACGATGAAGGCTAAGAAGAGGCAGGAATTACTCTCCCTCTATCAGGGGAGTATGTCAGTGAGAGAGTTGGGGATCAAGTTCAAGGATCTCCTTTTCTTTTCTCCCAACCTCTTTCCGGATGAGGATTCTCTGGTGAGACATTTGGAGGAGGTACTTCGACCTTCTCTTCAGTATGATGTTACTCCCTTCACCCTACCGACCTACTTGGAGGTCTAGAAGAAGGCTGAAGTGGTGGAAAGGATGCACATGCTGGGAGGTGTGTCACGAGAGGGAATCCAGTTGGGCTCGTCAAAGGGGAAGGTCGTCAGCAGAAGGCCTCCAGCATCAGGACCCTCTAGGTTTCGACCAGCAGGGAGTAGGCCTCAGCAGTTCCAGTTCCAACCTTCCAGCCCTCGCCCTTTTCTTTCGGGCCCAGGGCCAAGATGATTCATCTTTGGAATCCATGGGAACCTTAGGAATCAATGCCCGGACAGAGTACATTATGGTGGGGGTGGGTAGGTCCAGCACCCACCTCAGCAGCAGCCGTTCCTATCTAGTCCCTTTCAGCAGCAGCAGAAGGGGAAGCGGGCTCTCGCTCCGCTGAGGGCAGACGTTGCAGGAGGAGGCTTACTTCAGGGCGCTCCTCAGGGAACTCGACCCGGGCGTGGTCGGGGAGGTGGCCGATAGCCGAGAGGTATAGGATCTGGGTGTGGGCAGTTGCACACTCTGGAGGTAGCAGTTCTAGCAGGGCCAGAGGTCGTCCGAGGTACGATCATCTTGTTTAGTACCATTGCATATGCCTTGTTCGATACAGAAGCTTATCACTTCTTTGTTACACCCATTCTATCCCATGCTCTGGGTTTAAATGCTGAGAGACTTCCAGTGCCCCTGGTGCTGAGCACACCAGTCGGAGGTCAGACCGATTTTTTGTATGTTTTTTGAGGATGCAGACTGATGATAGGGCCACATCAGTTAGTCAGGGATCTTCTACCATTGCAAATACATCCATACGATGTCATCCTAGGCATTTACTGGCTGTTCTTTATATGTTTCATCATTGAATTCTTCCGAGTAAGGGTTGTGTTTTCAGATTTGGGTGTCCAATGGATGACTTTCATCGGCAAGCGGAGCTTCTAGGGAAGCAGCAAGTGAGGGTAACCCCTACTCTCCTTGTTAGCTAAGCTATCAGTAGAGTCATTGGATGCAGAGATGGTGGAAGTTCCAGGGGTCATCAGTGAGCTTATGGACGTCTTCCCTGAAGATGTGATGACTCTACCCCCTCGACGTGACATCGAGTTTGGGATAGACTTACAACCTGATGCTCATCCGATTTCGATGGCCCCCTGTCGGATGAAACCTTCGGAGCTACGGGAGTTATGGATTCAGATTGATGATCTGATGAAGAAGGGTTTTGTTTGACCAAGTGCGTCATCGTGGGGTACTCCAGTCTTGTTCATGAGGAAGGAATATGGTGGTCTCAGGTTGTGCATAGACTACCGAAGATAGAATCAGGTAAAGGTCAAGAATCTCTACCCTCATCCAAGGATAGACGATCTCTATGACCAGTTGAAGGGGGGTAGGGTGGTTCTCTAAGATTGACCTGTGGTCATGATATCACCAGTTGAGGGTGAAGGAGGGTGACATCTCAAAGATGGCCTTCAGGTGCTTATATGGGCACTTTGAGTTTGTGGTCATGTCGTTCGGCGTCACGAACTCTCTAGCTGTGTTCATGGGGCTCATGAACTCCATCTTCTGGGAATATCTAGATCGGTTTGTAGTCGTGTTTATTGACAACATCTTGATCTACTCAAGATCAGAGGAGGATCACGCTGAGCACTTGAGAATGGTTTTAGAGGTCCTCTGACGGCACCAACTCTATGGGAAGTTGTCTAAGTGAATGTTCTAGACGTGAGAAGTGAACTTCCTTGGGCACGTGGTGTCCGAGCAGGGGATAGCAGTTGACCCATTGAAGGTCGAGGCGGTTGTTTCTTGGGCAGAACCCAAGAACGTGGCGGAGGTTCATAGTTTCCTCGGGCTGGCAGGTTACTACCGGAGATTCATGCCCAACTTCTCCCGAGTTGCAGCACCTTTGACAACTTTGACCAAGAAGGACCAGGCATTCGTGTGGGATGAGCAGTGTGAGGTGGCATTCAGTTATCTGAAGGAGAAGTTGTTTAGTGCCCCAGTGCTGAGGTTTCCAGAAGAAGGGGCGGCGTATGAGGTGTTCTGTGATGCTTCAGGGCAAGGCCTCGGATGTGTGTTGATGCAGCAGAAAGGGGTGATCTCATATGGGTCTAGGCAGTTATTCCCCCATGAGCGTAACTATTCCACCCATGATCTAGAGCTTGCAGCGGTCGTGTTCGCACTAAATTTGTGGTGGCACAACCTCGTCGAGGAGCGCTTCGTGGTCTTCACCGATCACAAGAGCTTGAAGTATGTCTTCTCCCAGCGGGACCTGAACTTACGACAGTGAAGGTGGATGGAATTCCTTCAATACTAAGACTTCTAGATTTCCTACACCTCAGGAAAGGGGAATGTGGTGGCTGATTCCTTGAGTAGGAAGTCGCAGATGGATGCGGTTTGAGAGTCGGTAGATGCTTGGAAGGCAATGGAGGAGTTGGCTGCCCTACACCTGGATGCAAGGGTGGAATGTGGAAGAGGTTGCCTGTGTCAAATGATAGTGCAGTCTTATCTACTGCGGTAGGTGGAGGAGTCTTAGTGTGGAGACTCAAAAAGGGAAGTGGTGCATGACCAGTTTAACCAAGGTGATGCTCCATAAGGGTGGACAGAGGATGGTCAGAATCGGATGCTTTTCCGAGGTAATCTGTTTGTTCTAGAGGTGATGTGCGAGAGAGTTCTTAGTGAGTTCCACAACTCACCCCTAGTGGTGAACTCGGGAGTTTGCAAGATGTACCAGGGTCTGAGGAGATAGTTTTGGTGGCCCTGGGTGAAACGGGTAGTAGCAGAGTTTGTAGCAAAGTGCCTAGTGTGTCAGCAGGTTAAGGCTTAACACCGTGTTCCAGTCAGCTTATTGCAACATTTAGACATTCCTGAGTGGAAGTGGGATGACATATCGATGGATTTCATCACGGGGCTACCCAAGGTTCAAGGAGGATGTGACGCTATCTGGGTAGTGGTGGATCGGTTGATGAAATCGGCCCACTTTCTAGCGATCAAGGAGTCGGGCGCAGTGGATGCCTTAGCACGAAGGTATGTGGATGAGGTGGTGCGGTTACATGGAGTTCCAAGGTCCATAGTCACGGATAGGGATGCATGGTTTACCTCACGAGCCTGGAGAGGATTGCAACATGCTTTTGGCACCCAGCTACGACTTAGCACTGCCTTCCACCCCCAGACAGATGGACAGACAGAGCATACCATCCAGACGTTGGAGGACATGCTACGGGCATGTGTCCTGGATTTTGGGGGATCGTGGGTGCGACACTTTACACTGGTATAGTTTTCCTACAATAATAGTTATCACTCTACCATTGGTATGGCTCCGTTCACAGTCTTATACGGGAGGCCATGTCGCTCACCTGTGTGCTGGACAGAAGTTGGGGAAGCAGGTGTTCTTGGCCTGGAGGTGGTGCAGAGTACGACAGAGAGGGTTCAGCTTATATGAGAGAGGATGAAGGCGGATCAGGACCGATAGAAGTTATATGCCGATAACAGGAGGAGACCCTTGGAGTTCGGGGTCAGGGACCACGTATTCCTGAAGGTCTCCCCCCAGTGTGGGAAGTGGAGGTTCGACAGAGGGAGTAAGCTTTCCCCCAGGTTTTTTGGACCGTTCAAAGTGCTGCAGTGGGTCGGCGGGGTGGCTTATCATCTGGCGTTTCCACCATCGCTGCAAAGGTTTCATGACGTATTCCATGTGTCCCAGCTCCGAAGATATCTACACGATGATTCACACATCCTCGAATGGGGAAAGCTTGATATCGGGGACGATGCAATGTTCATAGAGCAACAAGTGATGATCGAAGGTCGTGAAGAGAAGGTGCTTCATGGAAAAACCATTCTTTTGGTTATTGTGTTTTGGAGGCACGGTGGGCTTGATGAGAGTACCTGGGAATTGGAAGCACAGATGTGTGCCCAGTACCCAGAGTTGTTTTGAGTTTTGTGTTGTTCTGTTTATACTTGTTTGTGATGGAACACTTTACCTTGTTGGCTATGAAATACGTGGTTTTCTATATTCTTTGAATGTGTGTGAAAAGTCTTGGCTATGGGGAAGGGAGGACCAATCCCTAATCAAGACGCATTAAGGTGGATGCGATTAAACCCATGCAGGCGAGTTAGTGCAACCCAAAGCAGATAGTATCTTGACATGGAGGAAGAGACTCCCCAACCCATATGACTGGGCAGTTTGACCCTTGTGTGTTGCCTGGTTTCTTGAGGGAGAGGTGTTTCTAGATGACGATGAGGTTCACTCCTGAGATGTATCTTTCGAGGTGGTTTTTCGTACCCTCTCTTTCCTTTTGGTTTGTTTTTGATTCTCGAGGGCGAGAACAATTTGACAGGTATCTAATGTAATAGCCCAGACAATCCTGGCCCATTACTTTGCCAAAATAAGGCTCCACCAAAACAGTGGCACCGTGATGGTGGCACCGGTCACGGTGGCACCGTGACAGTGGCACCGTGTCCTCACCCATCCCTTCGTTTTCTTTTTCCAGTCCCGCTCCCGCAACATAAATTTTTGACATAAATTAATTCTTTTACCCTTTTTAAATCCATTTAAAGCCCATAATTAATTCCAAAAAATTCCGAGAAACCTCCCTGATGGGGGGTATTAAATAAAACCTTAATATCATTGTGTGTAACTGCCCACCCGCATAGGAAACCGCGATCCGACTTTCGAAGTGTTCAAAATTCCATATCCCGTAACTGTAGGATCTTTACTTTATACCTCCCACTAGAGTTTCTTTTTTCTTCTCGGATGGATTTATTTATTCTATATAGTGCGCTTGGAGTTCCTCTCTTACTGTGTCTTGTGGTGTGCCTTTGCTGGAGCTTTTTGCACCTCTTGGAGTCCACAGAATTCCTCCCCTACAAGCCGTGCATCCCCTGTTTTTGGCGCGTGGAGAAAAACTTCGATCCTTGATCAACCAGGTAGGGATTTTCCTTTGTCTCTCTTTACTGTGTATAATGCGGGGTGGGTACGCTATTGTTTCTAAGGGGATTGATGAAACCAAACTTAATTAAGATAATGAACGGACCTTTAAAGAATGAATGGGGGTGTGATCGATGTTCTGTTGTACTCTTTTATGTTGATATGTGTTGTGAATTGTGCGGGCCTATGCTCACTTAGAATCGTGGTCGTTGGTGGTCTTCGATGCACACTAATGAACCCTTGTCTTCTGTGATGATTAAATGACTGTAACATGGAAATTGGTTAATCACGTAAACTCGGTGGATTAAATGGATACCTAGTAAACATAAAACCATGTGTGGTCACCCCGGATAACCAATAGAAAGAAGAAAACAATTAATGATGTTCTTGAACCTAGAAGTTTCCCTACTCTGTTTTGGTGGTGGGTGTTTTGTTTTTTTTTTATTTCATATGGGGTGATGTGGGTGAGGATGGGATCCTCTATTGTTGAGAAATCGTTGGTTTTTGGTTTTGGGGACACGGCGCTATGTCTCGGTGTTTGATTTGCTTCCAGTACTTCGAGGGATCTCACTTATCCCTTTTGTGAGGTTTTCTTTGGTTCCAGTACTTTGAGGGATCTCACTAATCTCCTTTTGTTATTGTAAATTTACAAGAGAACCGGTTGTGAATGCTTAAATTGTTGTTGGGTTGTTTCTCTTCTCTGGCTTATGGTTGTGCCTTTTAGTTTCCCAGTAGTGTGATTTTCATCCAAATGGGATCACTTGAACAAGAAAACAAAAATGGTTTAAATGGGGAATTGGTTTTTGGGGATGAGTTGTGACTTGGCTGCGAGTGTTGTGATTTTCTTTATGAATGAATATTAATGAGGGTGTTTGTGATTAGATTTTGGAGCCCCTAGGTTGGGATGAGTGCCTGTTACCTATACATATATTGTATTTCTTATGTTTCTTATTCGCGCCCCACCCAAGTTGAGCACTTAGTGCCAAACACCCCATTTCATGGGGAGGGTGTTTTCCCAACACTCCTATGAGTGGCTGGTTATTATCTCCTTTCTTCCCCCTTTCCCAAATATCCCAAGACTCTTTGGGCAGGATGTGATGGCTTGAAGTCCATTATTAGCCCAAGAATCATCGGGCAGGGTAGTTGTGGTGGTTGGACCAGGTGTTTGCGAGGAGGTTGTTTCCCAGGTGACTTCGGGATGAGGCCCAGGTGTCTTCGGGCATGGAAGTAGTTGTTCTGACCCAGGTGTTTGTGTTTATGGTTGCGCATGGTGGTTGTGGCCCAGGTGTCTGCGGGCGGGATGGCGGTTATGGCCTAGGTGTGTGCGGGTGGGGTTTGGTAGTGGGACTGCGGTGAGAATGGCAGGATTGGTTCGATGCGTAGGATGTCTTTAATAACCAGTGGGAAAGTGGCGCGGGGTACCCAAATATTGATGTGCTATTACTATACTTTACTTGTCATGCGTTATTTGGGGAGTGTTCCTTGGTGGGGCTTGGGTTGATAGTTTACTTTTCTAGATGTTTTGGTTATCTCTTTTCTCACTGGGCATTAGAATGACTCTCCACTTGTGCAAGAGAGATTTTGGTTTTCCCTACTGAGTATACTTGTATTCTCACCCTATATATATAAAACTGCTTTCAGGTTTCCAGAAGGACTTCAGGGATCGTGTGGGACCATACTAGCTTGGACCTTGGGGTAGTTGATGTTGTCATTTTCCTTTTTCTTGGTACTTACCTTTGGAGTTTTTGTGGCTTGTATCATCTACTTTTAAACATGCGTATGGGAATGGGTTACTTTTTTATTTACCTTTACTTTCAACTTTGGTGTTGTTGGGGTTGCTATCTTATCTCTCGATCCTATAAAAATAAAAAGGGTAATTCCTTCCTTTTTGTGTGAGATTCTATACCCTTAGTGTTGGTCGCCACTCTAGGACCTATTTTGTAAGAACCCATTTTTTGAATCGGAAGACTTTGGAATATTCTTGATGATATTCCAGAGCAGCGCCTTCAGACGGCATGTGATTCCGAGCCCCAGTGTGGCTGGAATTAAATTTTCAGTGCATTCACACTGGAAATGCCAAATAAATGGGATAACTCCTAAACGGTGATCCGGATCAGAGATCCGAGTGTGCGTATGAGTCCGGAATGAGGTTTTTACCCTAGGAACGACATAAAACTTGTCGGCACTGGACATTTGGACCCCTCGCTCACTTTCGGAACGTTAAACGGATAAATTAATCAATTAATTTATTCATTTAATGGTGAAATGTAAGTATCTCTTAAACAGTGGCTCGGATTTGAAAACGGAGGGCACTGTTGTGTTTGTAATGTGCCTTTTACCCTAGGAGGGGTGTATGTTTTGCGGGCGCGGCCCGTCTGTGAAAAATGGCCCAGGGGCGTTTTTGTAATTTGGAGGCTTTGGGCGTTCTACTTTATAACTTTCATACGGAAGCTCAGAATCAAATTCAGAGACCACCGTTGTGCTCGGGCGGTGGTGTTTACCCTAAGGGGAGCTTAATCTTGACCGCGCCAGAGGTTTTTGGATGTGGGTGTTTTGAGGGTCGGGACTTTTAATTAAAGAGTTTATTTATTTAAACTCTCCCCTCCTCCCCTTCCTCCCCATTAAACCCCCTGGAGAAACCCTCTTCCCTCTCCTCCTCCACTCCGGCGAGGCAACTATGTCAAGGCAGCGGTGCGGCCGGCGGATCGTCGTGAAGCTACGGGCTTAGACCCACGAGGTAGGATCTTGTTTATCGTTTCGTTTTTAATTCCCGAACCTATTTTGATTTCAATTTGATTAGCTGAATTGATGCTTAAACGTCGAGTGAATCCCATGAATGCGTAGTAGATTTTCTACTCTTTCCGTTGCTTGTTTCGGATTTGAAATCTGAGTTCGGAGGAGTCGCAGCGGTTCGACGAAATTCGCGGGTTTTTGAGGTTTCCGGCCGGTTTTGGGTGTTCCGGCAGTCCGAGGCACGGCGGGGCAGGGCTGAGGCGACAGCGCGCGGGTGGCTCCAGCGGCAGGCGGGGGGGTTTCTCGACAGTAGAGCAGAGCAGCGGTCGACGGCCGGGGTTGTGTGGCGTGGGCGGTCGGCACCAGCTTGAGCGGAGGAGGCCGACGAGCCTGTGGAGGCGATGCGCGATGGCCGTCAGCCGCTGGGGGCGCGGAGCGGGAGCACCGACCGGCTGTGCCGGCCGGTTGACGCAGCAGTCGGGGTCGTGGTGCGCCACCCCACTCGAGAGACAGTGACCCGCCAGCGGCGGGTCTCCACATGGAAAGCGGCCGACCGGCCAGTGCCGGTCAGTGGGTTCTTTAAAAAAAATAAAAAAAAATAATAATAAATAAATAAATAATAATAAGTTTATAATAATAATAATAATATTATTATTATTATTATTATTATTATTATTATTGAAATGATTTATAAATCATAAATCATCCACAGGGCGTCCGATTTGGGCACCGCCTATGGCGACGCATCCCTTAAATTGAGACGAACTTTTTGAGATGGTTTCGGGAATTTTTAATTCCCGAAATGAGGGGCCTCGGAGGCACGACGCGTCTTTAAGCGAATTGACATTTTTCCGGGAATCTTGTTTTGGACGGCGCGGGCGCGTCTGACATCCGTTTTGAGCATCGTCGGTGGCATTGGGACCTTGGCACCGAGGCAGAGCTTACCAGGGTGGTTTTGGGCATTGCAACTGGAGTTGAGGTGTGGGCCCCACGGGCCGTCTTTTGAGCTGCGAGCAGCGTTTAACGACTTTCTCATCGGGCGTCCGTTTGGGGCATGCGAGCAGTTGATTCTGAATGTTTTTTTTATGGGATTGCAATGGTGCAATTCGCCCACTCTGATTCTGCACGCTGGTGTGGGCCTCGCGAGGGCCGTTTGGGCATTGACGGTGATTTTCCATCTCTATCACCGGGCGACCGTTTTGGACAAGTGAATAGTCCATTTCATGTAATTTTTCGAGAGGATCGCAACGGTGTGATCCTTTCATTGTGTTTCAGGACTGGGTTGTGGGTCCCATGAAGCACCGCTCGTGTGCGGTGCGCCGGAATGCACCTTTTTCTCTGGATATCCGTTGCACTCATGTGGGTAGTGCTTTTGACGTGTTTTCCCGAAGGGATCGCATTGGTGCGATGCGCCCGACTGTTTTCGGGGCCGAGGATCGGGATCACAGGACGTCGTTCGGGCATGAGGCGGTGTTGGCGACTTTTCCGTCGGATATCCGTTTGAGGCGAGTAAGTAGTCTATCTCACATGTCTTTCCACAAGGATTACAACGGTATAATCTTTTCAGGCAGGTGGAGCCTCTTACGCGATATTATTAAATAAGGAAGCATGAAAGGTGCTCTAGTGGTGGTTCATCCTACCTTGTTTGTAGCGGACCATTGGTGTGTGATCACGCACTCTTGGGAGAGTGATTTAAATGGTTCATAAGATGTAGTCGGTTGTGCCTGGGCTGATGAGGTGGAAAGTTAGAGTTTTTACGTTACACCTTCGCGTTGACGTTGGGCGCCGTGTTCATGATGGCCTTTGGGCTGGAACGTGATATACTCTAGGAGTATATGAGAACGATTGGAGGTACATGTGATTGTTTGTACCTAAGAACGTTTGTGTGCTTGGTTGGAGTTGGCTTGGGGCCACATGTCGTGTGGACCCCATGTGCGTGCCATGTTCTGCTTTGTGTACTTTGACCTCTTGCAACATAGAGGGTCCCTCGGTTCTCGATTATTGACTAGCGGGGTTGAGGTTTCTCCCCTGGTTCTGTGCTCGATGGTTTAGATCAGCAGGGTTGAGTGGTTTCCCCTTGTTTTGTTCTAGAGTCGGGTGGTTGCACGATACCCACTCCATCTTTGGTTGGCCAGTGGTGTACCCTCCAGTGGAGATGGCCAGAGCAGTTTTGGGTTGCTCGCTGACTTCTAAGGTTTACCCTCCAGCAGAGACTGGGCAGTGGGTCACCCAACCTCTTAGGGTCTACCCTCCAGCAGAGACTGGGCATTGGGTCACCCGACACTCTTAGGGTCTACACTCCAGCAGAGATTGGGCAGTGGGTCACCTGACACTCTTAGGGTCTACCCTCTAGCAGAGACTAGTCAGTGGGTCACCCGATGACCTCTTAGGGTCTACCCTCCAGCAGGGCTGGGCATTGGGTCGCCCGTCATCTAGTTCCAGGTCTACCCTTCATCACGGATGGGTAGTGGGTCGCCTGTCGACTTATTCCAGGTCTACCCTCCAGCGGAGCCGGGCAGTGGGTCGCCTGTTGATGTATTATGTTTTACCCTCCAGCAGGGTTGGGCAGTGGGTCACCCGATATCTTATTAGGGTTTACCCTTCAGCAGGGCTGGGCAGTGGGTCACCCGATATCCTATTATGAATTACCCTCCACCAGGGCTGGGAGTGGGACACCCATTGACATTTCAGACTCAGTCCTTTCTACTATGCTATTCTGTGGCTTTCCTCTATGACTACCGGAGCAGGACCCTCGTTTGTTGGGTCAGTGATGTGACGACTTTGACTTTGAGGAGACCTCTCGACTGCGAGGTAGTGATGAGGTGTGTTTTGACTTAACCCGGAACTCTCAAGTACGAGGGGATCTTTCTCCACCGAGACGCGTCCTTGCGACGCGACCTAAAACCGTGTGGGTGAGTTAGTGCCGCCCAAAGCAGATAGTTTCATGGTGCGGTGATTTGAGCCCCTTGACTTGTAGTTTGGGGCAGATGTGCGGGATGCTGGGCATCGATGGTGTTTACTTCGGGGACTATTGGAGACTCACTTTTATTGGGCTAAGCTACGAGATGGAGATCCCCTTACGATCTTGTTCGAGCTTCTTGTTAGAGCATATGAATATGTATATACCTTGTTTCAGTATCCACTTTTTGGGCTTGGTTACTCTCCCTCTAGGAGAGGCAATGATGCGCGGGGTATGCCACATGCTTTCCGTGTCTAGCATCTCGTGGTGGGACAAGTCTACTCTACTGCTATAGGTAGCGATGACTCGACGAGAAGTTCATCTTCTCACCATTTCCAGCTCCTTGTGTCTGGACGAGTCTACCTTCTTTATTTTTTTGGGTTGAGCTGGACTCTCTGCTGTTGTACTCTTGACTACACTATCGGTTGTACTCCTTTACTTTTCCATGTTCGCTATACTTCTCACCCATCGGTACCTCATTTGTTGCTCCCTAGAGCCTTCGGGGTATCCTACTAAGTATTTTTATACTCACCCCTGCTTGGGATTTTCCCGCACTTGGTGTTCCCTTGCAGACGACGGAATGGTTGGTCGTGACGTTAGAGGAGCTTAGGAGCTTGGGAGCTTGGACCGTGTGTGGTGGTCGGAGTCAGGTACCAGGCGGGGAACCCTTCTAGATGTTTACTTTTGTTCACTTGTTTCCGGGTTGTGGTACTTTTCTGGTTGGGCGCGTGTTTGCCCCTTTTTCTTTTCAGTTTACTTTCTGTACTTGCTTTGTACTTTTAGAGGTCTATGCACATTGTGGTTTATTTATAGCAGTTTCCCTTTTCTTTACTCGTCTTTTCTTTTACTCTGCACTATTTCATTGATTGTGTTGTGTGTGTGTGTATAGGTACTTAGGCAAAGGCCTCCCCGAGTTTCTGTGCCTTCGGCGCTGGTCGCCAACCCCTGGCCAATGGAGGTGGGCTTGGGGTAGTTGCGGCTTGAGCCCGGGTAGGGTCGGGTCGTGACAAAGTGGTATCAGAGTGGTTCATTCCTTGGGATGTTGTGTGGATGACCCTAAAAGAGGTATTGGTTGGGATTTAGGGATACAGTGTTAACGTGTCTTGAGAGCAGCTCTCAGGCCAGGGAGTCCAGTGATGGTGCGGCAGCTGACGTATCCATTCACCAGGACCCTGATAACCTGCTTGTTGACTCAGCATGCTGAGACACTTGTTGCAGGGAAAATTGGTTTGTGCATCACATAGGATTGAGTCTTTGTTTGTCCTTCTTGAGTCATCTCCCCATCATTGTTATTGGTATATACATATATGCTCATCTGACCGCGACACTCATTGATAATATTCAGGATGTCTCCACGAAGACAGCCAGCCAAGATACCAGCTTTGGTTTGTGACGAAGACCCTGTGAGCTACGAGGCCACGGTCCAGGACCCATCATGCGAGCCCCTTTCTCTGGGTGGGCCGATAGCAGCCCCCCCACCTATTGAGTAACAGACAGCTTCAGCAGAGTAGGCTGAGCTTGAGCGTAGTTTGAGCGCGCTCCGTGAGTTCCAGCGGCAGAGACCGTTGAGGTTTAGTGGTTCGCCTTTTCAGGCTTGTGCAGACACTAGCAGATCTTATGGTGGCTTTGGCCGCCAACCTTTTCCGCGGAGCATCTTGGCGTTGGTGGAGTCTGGTGACTTAGTTTCTTGGCGATTCGTCCCTTTCGTGGGGCGATTTTCAGTTGTTGTTCCGTGAGGAGTTTTACCCCTCCTGCTTACGCTCCATTCGGATTCAGGAGCTCCTGTAGTTTCAGCAGGGAGGGATGACGGTGGCCGAGTACGTGGTTAGTTTTACATACCGTTCACGCTTTTAACCGGACTTGGTCCATAACGACAACATCCAAGCACGGAAGTTTGAGCAGGGTCTCCGCCGAGAGAATCGTGCTGTCATAGTACCCTAGGGAATTTCCACATATATTGGGGTGCTAGAGCAGGCGCTGGTGATAGAGATCTTCCTGTCATGTTCTAGAGTTGGTGGTGGCAGTTGGCACGTTGGAGTCGAGACGTCTGTCATAGCTAGTAGGCGCCGGAGGACAGGACCTCGACGCAGGAGGCATTCCCAATGCCGGTTTCAGAGACGTGTTCGTATACCACTGTGGTGGAAAAGTGCAGGGCCTCATCCGAGGGTGCCCTTCTGTGAGTGGGCTCCAGGTCGTGGTCGTACACCACAGTGGCATCGGAGGGCACCAGTACAGCTCAGGTAGCAGCGGTGTTATGCTTGTGATGGGCGAGATCACTTGGCACGAGACTGCCCGACCAGAGATTCTGAAAACTTCGGGCAGGCAGCAGGTGCACCACCATGACAGAGGCAGCGCCGTGATCGGAGTAGTACCCAGGGAGGTGGTGTTAGCAGAGGAGAAGGAGGAGCTGGTAGTGGGGGACGGATTTACGAGGTCTTCCCATTGCCACTAGGTAGTCCACGTCAAGCTCCAGGAGTTGACAGTTAGGACCACGGACAACCGCAAGCTTTGGATGTCTATGATCCTACATAGCATGAGGCGATAAGAGGTACGCTCTACAAACCTTCTACTTTTTGCAGTAGAATTGTTAGACTCTGTGTGTAAAATTCTTTCCTCCTTGCTCCTTTCTTGAGGTGTTACCAGGGTGGCGCGGGGCGCCAGTGTAACCCTGTGTTGTTAAGATAGAAGGTGTGGAACCTTCCTCTTTAGTCGATGGCGTCGGCTCCTTCACCTTTCAAGCATGTAAGAGAGTCTTGGTTGAGAGACACCGACGGTGGAACCTTGCATGACCAGATATCCTTGGGTGTTTCAGTATATGGATATTCTGAAGGAGGTAATCATCGGGCCTTGTTTCAGGTGCGGGTGGTGATTCCAGTCACGACGTGTGACGTAGAGGTTTGGTCGGGGAGGTGAGCTACCCCCGAGAGCCTTCGGGTTTTCTGAGACCGAGCGAAGGGATGGAGAGGTTCCCTACCGCCTTTCCCTAGCCCCAAAGGCTGGAGTGGGTGCACGACATCGGCAAGGGCCAACCTCACGTGAACATATCAATCCTTTGGTCTGTGTGTGATGGCGTAGAGTTGTGCGAGAGTTCTTATGGGTACGGAAGAGCCGGTTGTGGGCTTAGTACCCTGTGTTGCTCCCTAGTTTTGCTTTTCAGGGAAGAAAATCTTGAAGGAGGGAATGATTTAAGAACCTAGTTTTTGCTGCGGAAGACTTTGGAATTTTCTTGATAATATTCCAGAGCAGCGCCTTCAGACGACGTGCGATTCTGAGCCCCAGTGTGGCTGGAATTAAATTTTCAGTGCGTTCACACTGGAAACGCCAAATAAATGGGATAACTCATAAACGGTGATCTGAATTAGAGATCCGAGTGTACGGATGGGTCCGGAATGGGGTTTTTACCCTAAGAACGACATAAAACTTGTCGACACGGGACGTTTGGACCCCTCGCTCGCTTTCAGAATGTTAAACGGATAAATTAATCAATTAATTTATTCGTTTAATGGTGAAACACAAGTATCTCTTAAACGGTGGCTCGGATTTGAAAACTGAGGGCACCATTGAGTTTGGAACGTGTCTTTTACCCTAGGAGGGGTGTATGTTTTGCGGGAGCGACCCGTCTGTGAAAAATGGCCCTAGGGGCGTTTTCGTAATTTGGCGGCTTTAGACATTCTACTTTATAACATTCAAACGGAAGCTCAGAATCAAATTCTGAGACCACCGTTGTGCTCGGGCGGTGGTGTTTACCCTAGGGGGAGCTTAATCTTGACCGCGCCATAGATTTTGGACGCGGGTGTTTTAGGGGTCGGGACTTTTAATTAAAGAGTTTATTTATTTAAACTCTCCCCTCCTCCCCTTCCTCCCCAATGAACCCCCTGGAAAAACCCTCTTCCCTCTCCTCCTCCACTCCGGCGAGGCAACTCGGTCAAGGCAGTGGTGCGTCCGGCGGATCGTCGCGAAGCTTCGGGCTTAGACCCACGAGGTAGGATCTTGTTTATCATTTCGTTTTTAATTTTCGAACCTACTTTGATTTCAATTTGATGCACCGAATTTCTGCTTAAACTTCAAGTAAATCCCATGAATGCGTAGTAGCTTTTCCACTCTTTCCGTTGCTTTTTTTGGATTTGAAATCCGAGTTTGGAGGAGGCCACAGCGGTTCGGCGAAATTCGCAGGTTTTTGAGGTTTCCGGCCGGTTTTGGGTGTTCCGGCAGTCCGAGGCGCGGCGGCGCAGGGCTGAGGTGGCGGCGCGCGGGTGGCTCCAGCGGCAGGTGGTGGGGTTTCTCGGCAGTAGAGCGGAGCAGCGGTCGACGGCCGGGGTTGTGTGGCGCGGGCGGTCGGCGCCGGCTCGAGCAGAGGAGGCCGGCGAGCCTGCTGAGGTGATGCACGAGGGCTGTCAGCCGCTGGGGGCGAAGAGTGGGAGCACCGGCCGGCTGTGCCGGCCGGTTGTAGCGGCAGCCAGGGTCGCGGAGCACGACCCCGCTCGGGAGACAGAGACCCGCCAGCGGCGGGTCTCCGCATGGAAAGCGGCCGACCGGCCAGCGCCGGTCAGTGGGTTCTTTAAAAAAAATTAAATAAATAAAAATAAAAATAAATAATAAATAAATAAATAAAATAAGTTTATAATAATAATAATATTATTATTATTATTATTATCATGGAAATGATTTATAAATCATAAATAATCTGCAGGGCGTCCGATTTGGGCACCGTATGCGGCGACGCGTCCCTTAAATTGAGACGAACATTTTGAGATGGTTTCGGGAATTTTTAATTCCAGAAACGAGGGGCCTCGGATGCGCGACGCGTCTTTAAGCGAATTGACATTTTTTCGGGGATCTTGTTTTGGACGGCGCGGATGCGTTTGACGTCCGTTTTGAGCGTCGTCGGTGGCGTTGGGACCCTGGCACCGAGGCGGAGCTTACCAGGGTAGTTTTGGGCATTGCAGTCGGAGTTGAGGTGTGGGCCCCACGGGCAGTCTTTTGAGCTGCAAGCAGCGTTTAGCGACTTTCTCATCGGGCGTCCGTTCGGGGCGTGCGAGCAATCGATTCTAGATGTTTTTTCGAGGGGATTGCAATGGTGCAATTCGCTCGCTCTGATTCCACATGCTGGTGCGGGCCCCACGAGGGTCGTTCAGGCGTTGACGGTGATTTTCCATCTCTATCACCGGGTGACTGTTTTGGACAAGTGAATAGTCCATTTTGTGTACTTTTTCGAGAGGATCTCAATGGTGTGATCCGTTCGTTGTGTTTCGGGACCGGTTTGTGGGTCCCACGAAGCACCGCCTGTGTGCGGTGCGCCGGAATGCACCTTTTTCTCCGGATATTCGTTGCACTCATGTGGGTAGTGCTTTTGACGTGTTTTCTCGAGGGGATCGCATTGGTGTGATGGCCCGACTATTTTCGGGGCGGAGGCTCGGGATCACGGGACGTCCTTTGGGCGTGAGGCGGTGTTGGTGACTTTTCCGTCGGATATCCGTTTGAGGCGAGTAAGTAGTCTATCTCACATGTCTTTTCGTGAGGATTACAACAGTATAATCTGTTCAGGCGGGCGGAGCCTCTTACGCGATCTTATTAAATAAGGAAGCATGAAAGGTGCTCCAGTGGTGGTTAGTCCTACCTTGTTTGTAGCAGACCTGTGGCGTGTGATCGCGCACTCTTGGGAGAGTGATGTAAATGGTTCATAAGATGTAGTCAGTCATGCATGGGCTGATGAGGTAGCATGTTGGAGTTGTTACATTACGCCTTCATGTTGACGTTGGGCGCCATGTTCACGATGTCCTTTGGGCTGGAACGTGGTATAATCTGGGAGTATACGAGAACGCTTGGAGGTACATGTGATTGTTTGTACCTGAGAACATTTGTGCACTTGGTTGGAGTTGGATTGGGGCCACACGTCTTGTGGGCCCCATGTGCGTTCCATGTTATGCTTTGTGTACTTTGACCTCTCACGACATAGAGGGTCCCTCGGTTCTTGATTTTTGACCAGTGGGGTTGAGGTTTCTCCCCTGGCTCTGTGCTCGATGGTTTAGATCAGCAGGGTTGAGTGGTTTCCCCTGGTTTTGTTCCAGAGTCGGGTGGTTGCACGATACCCACTCTGTCTTTGGTTGGCCAGTGTTGTACCCTCCAGTGGAGATGGCCAGAGCAGTTTAGGGTTGCTCACTGACTTCTAG
This sequence comes from Viscum album, assembly GCA_963277665.1. NCBI lineage: Eukaryota > Viridiplantae > Streptophyta > Magnoliopsida > Santalales > Viscaceae > Viscum > Viscum album. The sequence continues at coordinate 1,886,572,881 of OY728165.1, read as the reverse complement.
GGTTTACCCTCCAGCAGAGACTGGGCAGTGGGTCACCCAACCTCTTAGGGTCTACCCTCCAGCAGAGACTGGGCAGTGGGTCACCCGACACTCTTAGGATCTACCCTCCAGCAGAGACTGGTTAGTGGGTCACCTGACACTCTTAGGGTCTACCCTCTAGCAGAGGCTGGGAAGTGGGTGACCCGAAGACCTCTTAGGTTCTACCCTCCAGAAGGGCTGGGTAGTGGGTCGCTCGTCGTCTAGTTCCAGGTCTACCCTCCAGCAAGGCTGGGCAGTGGGTCATCTGTCGACTTATTCTAGGTCTACCCTCCAGCGGGGCTAGGCAGTGGGTTGCCTGATGATGTATTAGGGTTTACCCTCCAGCAGGGCTGGGCAGTGGGTCACCTGATATCTTGTTAGGGTTTACTATCACGACCTGACCCTACCCGGGCTCGAGCCGCAACTACCCCAAGCCCACCTCCATAGGCCAGGGGCTGGCGACCAGCGCCGAAGGCACAATAACTCAGGGAGGCCTTTGCCTAAGTACTTGTACACACACACGCAGCACACTCAATGCAACAGTTCAGAGTAAAATAAAAGACAAGCAAATAAAAGGGAAACTGCTATATATATACCACAAATGCGCATCGACCTCTAAACAGTACAAGTAAAGTGCTGAAAGTAACTGAAAAAGAAAAGGGGAAAAACACGCGCCCAACCAGAAAAGGTGCCACAACCCGACAACATGTAAACCAAAGAAAAACAGTCGGAAGGGGTCCCCCACCTGGGACCTAACCACGACCACCGCACGCGGTCTAAGCTCCTGAACTCCTAAGCTGCACTGAAGTCACGACCAACCTGTCCATCGTCTGCAAGGGCACACCAAATGAGGGCAAAGCCCAAGCGGGGGTGAGTATAAAAATACTTAGTAGGATACCCCGAAGGCTCGAGGGAGCAAAAAAAGGAGGTACCGAAGGGTGAGAAATAGAGAGAACAGGAAAAGTAAAGGAGTACAACAGAGAGTGCAGTAAAGAGTCCAGCTCAACCCAACAAGATGAAAGAAGGTAGACTCGTCCAGACACAAGGAGCTGGAAACGGTGAGAAGATGAACTTTTTTTCGATTCTTCGCTACCTATAGCAGGAGAGTAGACTCGTCCAACCACGAGAAGCTAGACACAGAAAGCATGTGGCAAACCCCGCGCGTCTTTTCCTCCCTTGGAAGGAGAGTAACCAAACCCTATAAGTGGGTACAGTAACATGGTATATACATATCCATATGCTCAACAAGAAGCCCGAACAAGGTCATAAGGGGATCTTCGTCCTGTAGCTCAGCCCAAGAAAAGAGTATCCAACAGTCCCATAAGTAACACCATTGATGCCCAGCATCCCACACGTCTGCCCCGAACTACAAGTCAAGGGATTAAACCACCACACCTCGACACTATCCGCTTTGGGCAGCACTGACTCGCCCACATGGTTTTCGGTCGTGTCACAAGGACGCGTCTCGGTGGGGGAAAAGATCCTCGTACTTGAGAGTTCTGGGGGAACGTCAAACCACACCACATCACTGCCCCCCAGTCAAGAGGTTTGCTCAAAGTCGACAGGCGACCCCCTGCCCAGCCCCGCTGGAGGATCCCTGGAAGTCAACGGGTTATCACTCCAGAGAGACCCGGAAAGTCGACGGGTGCCACACTACCTAGTCTCGTAACAGGTTAATCCACTTGAGGGCGACCCGGATAAATTCGGCGACGGGACCACTGCCCAGCCTAGCTAGAGGTAACCCGGCATCGGGGACCACTGCCCAGCCCAGCTGGAGGTAAGCCCAGCATCGGGGACCACTGCCCAACCCCGCTGGAGGTAAGCCCGACATCGGGGACCACTGCCCAACCCCGCTAGAGGTAAGCTCGGCATCGGGGACCACTGCCCAGCCCCGCTGGAGGTAAGCCCGGCATCAGGGACCACTTCCCAGCCCAGCTGGAGGTAAGCTGGAACTGCTCTGGCCATCCCTGCTGGATGGTACTACTCGGTGAACAACGTTGTACTGGCCATCCCAGCTGGATGGTAACCCACTGGCGAGCCCTACCCGAAACAACCTCAGCCCTGATGGAAACAACCTCAGCCCTAATGGAAACAACCTCAGCCCTGCTAGAAATAACCTCAGCCCTGCTGGTAACTACCTCATCCCTGCTGGGAACAACCTCAGTCCTACTGGTAACAACCTCATCCCTACTGGAAACAACCTCCTGGGTAGAGGATCGGTGCTCACGTAAAGTGTTGGTCACACCAAAACCACAAGCTCTACCAGGGAACACGGAGCAACGGGAGAAACTCCCCAGGCCTCACAAGGCGATCCCGCTCCAATCCGCTGAGTCACTGTCGAAGCGGACCGAGACATCTCATCATAGAAAGTTGGGAAAACACCCATGCTGCACGAACACCTGTAGCTGCAAACGGTGCCACAGACCGGTGAAAGGGCACGGTACTGAAACCCCTCACAGCTGAAGAAGCATAGGAACCAAACCATCTCTGCCGGCCAAACCATAGAGTATAAGACCAGGGGGAGACCACTCAACCCTGCTGGTCAGACAAAAGAGCACCAGGCCAGGGGAAACTCCACCCTGCTGGTCAAACAAACGAGCGTATAGGGACCCTCTACGTCGCGAGAGGTCAAAGTACGTAAAGTAGAGCATGGTACACACATGGGGCCCACACGACGTGTGGCCCCAAGTCAACCCCAAACAAGCACACAAACATTCTCAGGTACAAACAACCACATGTACCTCCAAGCGTTCCCGTATACTCCCAGAGCATACGACGTTCCAGCCTAAGGCTATCATGCACACGGCACCCATCGTCAACGCGAAGGCGTGACGTAACAACTCCACCTCAAAGGCCCATGCACGGCCAACCACATCTTGTGAACCATTTATATCACTCTCCAAAGAGTGCGCGATCACACTCCAAGGGTCCGCTACAAACAGTGTAGTATGAACCACCACCGGATCACCTTTCATGCTTCCACATTTAATAATATCATGCAAGAGGCTCCGCACAGCCAAACGGATCACAGCGTTGTAATCCTCGTTGAAAGACATGCGAGATCGACTACTTACTCACCTCAAACGGATATCCGACGGAAAAGTCACCAACACCGTCTCACGCCCGAACGGCGCCCCGTGATCCCAAGCCTTGGCCCCGAAAATAGTCGGGTGCATCGCACCAATGCGATCCCCTCGGGAAAACACGTCAAAAGCACTACTCACTTGAGTGCAATGGATATCCGGAAAAAAAGATACGTTCCGGCGCACCACATAGGAGCAGTGGTTCGTGGGACCCGCAACCCGGTCCCGAAACTCAATGAATAGATTGAACTGTTGTGATCCTCTCGAAAAAGCACACAAGATGGACTATTCACTTGTCCAAAACGGTCGCCCGGTGATAAAGATGGAAAACCACCGTCGACGCCCAAACGGCCCTCATGGGGCCCGCACCATCATGCGGAATTACAGCGGGCAGACTGCGCCAACGTGATGTCCTCAGAAAAACACCCAACATCGACTGCTCGCACGCCCCGAATGGATGTCCGGTGAAAAAGCTGCTAAAAGTTGCACGAAACTCAAAAGACGGGCCGTGGGGCCCACGCCTCAACTTCGGCCTCAACGCCTGAAACAACCCTAGAAATCTTCGCCCCGACGCCAGGGTCCGAACGCCACTGACGGTGCTCAAAATGGACGTCAGACACGTCCGCGCCGTCCAAAACAAACTTCCCGGAAATACGCCCGTCCACTTAACAGTCATGTTGCGCCCCCGAGCCCCTAATTTCGGGAAATTAGAATTTCCCTGAAACCATCTCAAAGGTTCGTCTCTATTTAAGAAATGAATCAACGCTGACGACGAGCGAATCCGACACCCGGACTGCATTTTATGGGTGTTTTAAAATTTTGAAGAACGAAAGCAGGTGGGCCGAGTCGGTTCGGGTGGCCCACCCTGTTTGAACCGGCCCGCAGGCGCGCGGGCCGGCCTGACTCGCCCGGACCGGCTCGGCCGGTCCGGTCTCCCGAGTGGAGCCGCATGGAGCGGGTCCTGTCTGCCAGCCGGGGTCACAAGACCCCGGCCCTTCCGCGTCGTCGCGCCCTGGCGACGACTCCGCCGCGCAGTCCTCCTCCACGCTCGCCTGTCGACGTCGCAGCCTCGCCCGGCCGCCTCCACGCTCACCCGCCGAAGCCCGCAGCTGCGTCCGCCACGCTCGCCCGACGCCCCCAGCTCACCCGGCTAGCGCCGCCTCACGCCGTCGGAGGAACCCGCCGCCGCCACCTCGGACCAGAGCCGCACCGCCCAGGGAAACTCGCCGGACCACCCCGGGTTGCCGGAAAACCCCCAAAATTCCCGTAAACATCACCGGACCGCTGAGGCCTCATCGTAACTCGGATTTTGATTCCAAAAGATGCGACGAAAATAAAAAATTGTATAATACGCGTATATGGGATTTTTTTGAAGATTTAGCAGTAAATCGATGCATAAAATTTGATTCAAAGGTAGGTTCGGAGATGAAAACGTAATGGAAAACTCCTACCTCGGTGGGCTTCACCCGGAGCTTCACGTCGATCCGCTGGAATTGTCGCGCCTCGCCGGAGAGGTGGAGGATAATAGGTGAGGAGGGGTTTCGCCAGGGGAAAACAGAGGGGAGGAAGGGGAAGGGGTGTTTAAATAAAGAAAATTAATTAAAATTTTAATTAATTTAAAACCCACAAATTAACCCGCTTCTGAAACACCTGACGGGGTCAAGGTTAACCCTCCCCTAGGGTAAAAACCACCTCCCGAGCACAAAGGAGGTCTAGGAATTTTAATCCAAGACCCCGTTCAAAATTTATAAAACTGAACGCCCGAGGCCGCCAAATTACGAAAACGCCCCTAAGGCCATTTTTCACAGACGGGTCGCGCCCGCAAAACTTACACCCCTCCTAGGGCAAACGGCACATTCCAAACTCAACGGTGCCCTCAGTTTCCCATTCCGAGCCACCGTTTAAGAGATACCTGCTTTTCAACATTAAATGAATTAATTAATTAATTAATTAATTCGTTTAACGTTCCAGAAGTGGGCGAGGGGTCCAAACGTCCCGCGCTGACATGTTTTATGTCGTTTCTAGGGTAAACACACCATTCCGGACCCATCCGTACACTCGGATATCTGATCCGGATCATCTTCTAGGAGTTATCTCATTTATTTGGCATTTCCAGTGTGAACGCACTGAAAATTTAATTTCGGCCACTCCGGGGCTCGGAATTGCACGCTGTCTGAAGACGCTGCTCTGGAATAAAATCAAGAATATTCCAAAGTCCTTCGCAGCAAAAACTGGGTTCTTACATCATTCCATCCTTCAATCTTTTCATCCCCGAAAAGAAAAACTAGGGAGCAACACAGGGTACTAAGCCCACACCTGGCTTTCCCATACCCAGAAGAACCCACACACAGCTCTGCGTCACCGCACACAGACCAAAGGATTGATCCGTTCACGTGAGGTCGGCCTTTGCCGATGTCGTGCACCCACTATAGACTTTGGGGTTAGGGAGAGGCGGTATACAACCTTTCTGTCCCTTTTCACGGTCTCAAACGACCCGAAGGCTCTCGGGGGTAGCTCACCTCCCCGAACAAACCTCTACGTCGCACGTCGTGACTAGAATCACCGCCCGCACCTGAAACAAGGCCCGGTGATTCCCTCCTTCAGAATATCCATATGGTGAAACACCCAAGGATATCCGGTCACGTAAGGTTCCACAGTCGATGCTCTCTTACATGCTCGAAATGTGAAGGAGTTGACACCATCGACTAAAGAAAAAGGTCCCACGCCTTTTACCTTACCAACATAGGGTTACACCCGACGCCCCGCGTCACCCTAGTAACACCTAAAACAAGGAGTAGGGGGGAAATAATTCCACATGCATAGTCTAACAATTCTACTTTGAAAAGGTAGAAGAGCTATAGAGCGTACCTCTTAACACCTCATGCTCTGCAGGGTCGTAGACACCCAAGGCTCAAGGCTGTCTGTGGTCCCATGTGTCAGCTCGTGGAGCCTGACGTGGACCACCTAATGGTGATGGGAAGACCTCGTAACATCGTCTCCCACATCCAACTCCTCCCTCTCCTCTGCTAGCACCACCTCTCTGGGTACTACTCCGATCACGACGCTACCTCTGTCGTGGTGGAGCACTTATTGCCTGCCCGGAGCTCTCAGCAACTCGGGTCGGGCAGTCTCGTGCCAAGTGACCTCGCCCGTCACAAGCATAGAACTGAATCTCTCTGGGCTACACTGGTGCCCTCCGGCGCCACTGTGGTGTAAGACCACGCCCCTGAGTCCGGTTTTCAGAAAGCCACCTGCGTCAAGGTTCTGCTTGCCGACGCCCGCTAGCTGCGGCAGACATCTCGACTTCAACATGCCTGCTGCCACCACCAACTCCAGAACGTGACAGGAAGCTCTCTGTCACCAGCGCCTGCTCTAGCACCCCGACATATGTGGAAATGCCCAAGGGTACTATTACAGCACGAATCTCTCGGCGGAGACCCTGATCAAACTTTCGTGCTCGGATGTTGTCGTCATGGACCAAGTCCGGGTAAAAGCGTGCACGGTCTGCAAAACTAGCCGCGTACTCGGCCACCATCATCCCTACCTGTTGAAACTACAGGAGCTCCTGAATCCAAAAAGAGCACAAGCAGGAGTGGAAAAACTCCTCACGAAACAACAATTGGATGTTTTCCCATGAAAGTGATGACTCGTCAAGAAGCTGAGTCACCAGACTCCACCAATGCCAAGTTTCTCCATGAAAAAGGGTGGCTTCCAAATCCACTCTCTGATCTGTCGGCGTCTACACAAGCCTGAAAAGGCTAACCACTACCTCTAGCCAAACCATTGTTGCCTGAGGGTCTGGATCACCACTGAACCTCAGCGGTCTCTGTCGCTGGAACTCACGGAGCGTGCTCAACCTGCGCTCAAGCCTCGCCTGCTCTGCTGAAACTGCCTGCTTCTCAACAGGTGGGGGTACTGCTACCAGCCCACCCAGAGAAAGGGGCTCGCATGATGGGTCCTGGACTATGGCCTCATAGATCATAGGGTCGTCATCACGAACCAAAGCTGGTATCCTGGCTGGTTTTCCTCGCAGAGACATCCTAAAAATTATCAAGGAGTACCGCGGTCAGATGAGCATATATGTATATACCAATAACAATGATGGGGAGCTGACTCGAGAAGAAGAGTCAAGACTCAGTTCTATGTGATGCACAAACAAATTTTCCCTGCAACAAGTGTCTCAGCATGCCTAGTCGACAAGCGGGTTATCAAGGTCCTGGTGAATGGATACGTCGGCCGCCACACCATCACTAGACTCCCTGGCCTGAGAGCCGCTCTCGAGACACGTTAAAACTGTTGCCCTAAATCCCAACCAATTCCTGTCATTTTAGGGACGTCCGAACAGCGTCCCAAGGAACGAACCACCTCTGATACCACTTTGTCACGACCCGACCCTACCCGGGGTCGAGCTGCAACTACCCCAAGCCCGCCTACATAGGCCAGAGGCTGGCGACCAGCACCGAAGGCACAACAACTCGGGGAGGCCTTTGCCTAAGTACCTGTACACACACATGAAACACACTCAATGCAACAGTGTAGAGTAAAATAAAAGACAAGCAAAGAAAAGGGCAACTACTATATATATACCACAAATGTGCATCGACCTCTAAACAGTACAAGTAAAGTGCTGAAAGTAACTAAAAAAGAAAAGGCGAAAAACACGTGTCCAACCAGAAAAGGTGCCACAACCCGGCAACAGGTAAAACAAAGAAAAACAGCCGGAAGGGGTCCCCCACCTGGGACCTAACCATGACCATCGCACGCGGTCCAAGCTCCTGAACTCCTAAGCTCCACTGAAGTCATGACCAACTTGTCTGTCGTCTGCAAGGGCACACCAATTGCAAGAAAATCCCAAGCAGGGGTGAGTATAAAAATACTCAGTAGGATACCCCAAAGGCTCTAGGGAGCAACAAAGGTGGTACCAAAGGGTGAGCAGTAGAGCGAACAGGAAAAGTAAAGCAGTACAATAGAGAGTGCAGTAAAGAGTCCAGCTCAACCCAACAAGAGGAAAGAAGGTAGACTCGTCCAGACACAAGGAGCTAGAAATGGTGAGAAGATGAACTTCCCATCGAGTCCTCGCTACCTATAGAAAGAGATTAGACTCTTCCAACCATGAGAAGCTAGACATGGAAAGCAAGTGGCATACGCCGTGCGCCTTCGCCTCCCCTGGAAGGAGAGTAACCAAACCCTAGAAGTGGGTACAGGAACATGGTATATACATATCCATATGCTCAACAAGAAACCCAAACAAGGTCTTAAGGGGATCTTTGTCCCGTAGCTCATCCCAAGAAAAGAGTATACAACAGTCCCAGAAGTAACACCATCGATGCCCAGCATCCCGCACGTCTGCCCCGAACTACAAGTCAAGGGATTAAACCACCACACCTTGACACTATCCACTTTGGGTGGCACTGACTCTCCCACACGGTTTTAGGTCGTGTCACAAGGACGCGTATCAGTGGGGGAAAAGCTCCTCATACTTGAGAGTTCTGGGGGAACGTCAAACCACACCACATCACTGCCCCGTAGTCGAGAGGTCTGCTCAAAGTCGGCAGGCGACCCCCTGCCCAGCCCCACTAGAGGATCCCTGGAAGTCAATGGGTTCCCACTCCAGTGAGACCCAAAAATTCGACGGGTGCCACACTGCCCAGTCCTGTAATAGGGTAATCCACTGGAGGGTGACCCGACTAAAGTCGGCGACGGGACCACTTCCCAGCCCAGCTGGAGGTAACCCGGCATCGGGGACCACTGCCCAGCCCATCTGGAGGTAAGCCCGGCATCGGGGACCACTTCCCAGCCCCACTGGAGGTAAGCCTGACATCGGGGACCACTGCCCAGCCCCACTAGAGGTAAGCCCGGCATCGGGGACCACTGCCTAGCCCAGCTGAAGGTAAGCCCAGAACTGCTCTGGCCATCCCTGCTGGATGGTACTGCTCAGTGAACACTGTTGTACTGGCCATCCCTACTAGATGGTAACCCACTAGCGAGCCCTGCTCGAAACAATCTCATCCCTACTGGAAACAACCTCAGACCTGCTGGAAACAACCTCAGCCCTACTGGAAACAACCTCATCCCTGCTGGTAACTACCTCAGCCCTGCTGGAAACAACCTTAGCCCTGGTGGTAACAACCTCAGCCATGCTGGAAACAACCTCCTAGGTAGAGTATCGGTGCCCGCGTAAAGTGTTGGTCACACCGAAACCATAAGCTCTACTAGGGAACATGGAGCAACGGGAGAAACTCCCCAGGCCTCACAAGGCGATCTCGCTCCAATCCGCTGAGTCATTGTCGAAGCAGACCGAGACATCTCATCCCAAAAAGTGGGGAAAACACCAACGCTGCACGAACACCCGTAGCCGCAAACAGTGTCGCAGACGGGTGAAAGGGCACGGTACTGAAACCCCTCACAGCTGAAGAAGTAGAGGAACCAAACCATCTCTACCGGCCAAACCATCGATTACAAGACCAGGGGGAGACCGCTCAACCCTGCTGGTCAGAAAAAAGAGCACCAGGCGAGGGGAAACTCCACCCTGCTGGTCAAACAAACGAGCGTAGAGGGACCCTCTTCGTCGCGAGAGGTCAAAGTACGTAAAGCAGAGCATGGCATGCACATGGGGCCCACGCGATGTGTGGCCCCAAGTCAACCCCAACCAAGCGCACAAACATTCTCACGTACAAACAACCACATGTACCTCCAAGCGTTCCCGTATACTCTCAGAGCATACGATGTTCTAGCCTAAGGCTATCGTGCACACGGCACCCAGCGTCAACGCGAAGGCGTGACATAACAACTCCACCTCAAAGGCCCATGCATGGCCAACCACATCTTGTGAACCATTTATTTCCCTCTCCCAAGAGTGCGCGATCACACGCCAAGGGTCCGCTACAAACATGGTAGGACGAACCACCACCGGAGCACCTTTCATGATTCCACATTTAATAAGATCATGAAAGAGGCTCCACACAGCCAAACGGATCGCACCGTTGTAATCCTCGCGGAAAAACACGCGAGATCGACTACTTACTCGCCTCAAACGGATATCCGACAGAAAAGTCACCAACACCGCCTCACGCCCGAACGGCACCCCGTGATCCCGAGCCTCGGCCCGGAAAAAGTCGGGCGCATCGCACCAATGCGATCCCCTCGGGAAAAAACTTCAAAAGAAATACTCACTTGAGTGCAACGGATATCCGGAGAAAAAGATACGTTCTGGAGCACCGCACATGAGCGGTGCTTTGTGGGACCCGTAACCCGGTCCTGAAACTCAACAAACGAATTGCACAGTTGTGATCCTCTCGAAAAATCACACAAGATGGACTATTCACTTGTCCAAAACGGTCGCCCGGTGATAAAGATGGAAAATCACCATCGCCGCCCAAACGGCCCTCGTGGGGCCCACACCATCGTGCGGAATTACAGCGGACAGACTACGCCAACGCGATGCCCTCGGAAAAACACCCAACATTGACTACTCGTACGCCCCGAACGGACGTCCGATGAAAAAGCCGCTAAAAGTTGCACGCAACACAAAAGACGGGCTGTGGGGCCTGTGCCTCAACTTCGGCCTCAATGCCTGAAACCACCCTGGAAATCTTTGCCCCGAAGCCAGGGTCCCAACGCCACTGACGGTGCTCAAAACGTATGTCGGACGCGTCCGCGCCGTCCAAAACAAACTTCCCAGGAAATACGCCCGTCCACTTAACAGTCATGCTGCGCCCCCGAGCCCCTCATTTCGGGAAATTAAAATTTCCCCGAAACCATCTCAATGGTTTTTCTCTGTTTAAGAAACGCATCACCGCTTGACAGCGAGCGAATCCGACACCCGGACTGCATTTTATGGGTGTTTTAAAATTTTGAAGAACGAAAGCAGGTGGGCCGAGCCGGTTCGGTCGGCCCACCCTGCTTGAACCGGCCCGCAGGCGCGCGGGCCGGCCTGACTCGCCCGGACCGGCTCGGCCGGTCCGATCTCTCGAGTGGACCCACATGGAGCGGGTCCTGTCTGCCAGCCGGGGTCACAAGACCCCGGCCCTTCCGTGTCGTCGCGCCCTAGGGACGACTCTGCCGCGCGGTCCTCCTCCATGATCGCCCGCCGACGTCGCAGTCTCGCCCGGCCGCCTCCACGCTTGCCCGCCAAAGCCCGCAGCTGCGTCCGCCACGCTTGCCCGACTCCCCCAGCTCATCCGGCCAGCACCGCCTCATGTAGTAGGAGGAACCCGCCGCCGCCGCCTTGGACCAGAGCCGTGCCGCCCTGTGAAGCTCGCCGGACCACCCCGGGTTGCCGGAAAACCCCCAAAATTCTTGTAAACTTCGCCGGACCGCTGCGGCCTCCTCGTAACTCGGATTTCGATTCTGAAAGATGCGACAGAAAGAAAAAATTGTATACTACGCATATATGGTATTTTTTAGAATATTTAACAACAAATAGATGCATAGAATTTTATTCAAAGGTAGGTTCAGAGATGAAAATGTAACGGAAACCTCCTACCTCAGTGGGCTTCGCCCGGAGCTTCACGTCGATCCGCCGGAATTGTCGTGCCTCACCAGAGAGGTGGAGGATAAGAGGCGAGGAGGGGTTTCACCAGGGGAAAAAAGAGGGGAGGAATGGGAAGGGGTGTTTAAATAAAGAAAATTAATTAAAATTTTAATTAATTTAAAACCCACAAATTAACCCGCTTCCGAAACGCCCGACGGGGTCAAGGTTAACCCTCCCCTAGGGTAAAAACTACCTCCCAAGCACAACAGAGGTCTCAGAATTTTAATCCAAGACCCCGTTCAAAAGTTATAAAACTGAACGCCCGTGGTCGCCAAATTACGAAAACGCCCCTAGGGCCATTTTTCACAAATGGGCCTCGCCCGTAAAACTTACACCCCTCCTAGGGTAAACGGCACGCTCCGAACTCAACGATGCCCTAGGTTTCCCAATCCGATCCACCGTTTAAGAGATACTTGCATTTCAACATTAAAAAAATTAATTAATTAATTAATTAATCCGTTTAACGTTCCAAAAGTGGGCGAGGGGTCCAAACGTCCCACGCCAAGAAGTTTTATGTCGTTTCTAGGGTAAAAACCACATTCCGGACCCATCTCTGATCTGGATCATCTTCTAGGAGTTATCCCATTTATTTTGCGTTTCCAGTGTGAACTCACTGAAAATTTAATTCCGGCCACTCCGGGGCTCGGAATCGCACGCCGTCCGAAGACGCTGATCTGGAATAAAATCAAGAATATTTCTAAGTCCTTCGCAGAAAAAACCAGGTTCTTACATTTACCCTCCAGCAGGGCTGGGCAGTGGGTCACCCGATATCATATTATGAATTACCCTCCAGTAGGGCTGGGCAGTGGGACACTCGTTGACATTTCAGACTCAGTCCTTTCTGCTAGTCTAGTTTCTGGCTTTCCTCCGTGACTACCAGAGCGGGACCCTCATTTGTTGGGTCAGTGATGTGACGACTTGGACTTTGAGGAGACCTCTCGACTGTGGGGCAATGATGAGGTGTGGTTTGACTTAACCCGGAACTCTCAAGTACGAGGGGCGCTTTCCCCACCGAGACGCGTCCTTGCGATGCGGCCTAAAACCGTGTGGGCAAGTCAGTGCCGCCCAAAGAGGATAGTGTCAAGGTGAGGTGATTTGAGCCCCTTGACTTGTAGTTCGGGGCAAACGTGAGGGATGCTGGGCATCGATGGTGTTTACTTCTGGGACTATTGGCGACTCACTTATCTTGGGTTGAGCTACGAGATGGAGATCCCCTTATGATCTTGTTCGAGCTTCTTGTTAGATAATATTAATATGTATATACCTTGTTTCAGTATCCACTTTTTGGGCTTGGTTACTCTCCCTCCAGGAGAGGCGAAGACGCACGGGGTATGCCACGTACTTTCCATGTCTAGCTTCTCGTGGTGGGACGAGGCTACTCTCCTGCTGTAGGTAGTGAAGACTCGATGAGAAGTTTATCATCTCACCGTTTCTAGCTCCTTGTGTTTGGATGAGTCTACCTCCTTTCTTTTGTTGGGTTGAGTTAGACTCTCTGCTGTTGTACTCTTGACTGCACTATCGGTTGTACTCCTTTACTTTTCCCTGTTCTCTCTACTGCTCACCCATCGGTACCTCCTTTGTTGATCCCTCAAGACTTCAGGGTATCCTACTGAGTATTTTTATACTCACCCCTGCTTGGGCTTTTCCCGCACTTGGTGTGCCCTTGCAGACGATGGACAGGTTGGTCGTGACGTCAGAGAAGCATAGGAGCTTGGGAGCTTGGACCGCCTGTGGTGGTCGGAGTCGGGTACCAGGCGGGGAACCCTTCCAGCTATTTAATTTTGTTCACTTGTTGCCGGGTTGTGGAACTTTTCTGGTTGGGCGCGTGTTTTCCCCCCTTTTCTTTTTAGTTTAATTTCTATACTTGCTTTGTACTTTTAGAGGTTAATGCACATTGTGGTTTATTTATAGCAATTGCCCTTTTATTTACTTGTATTTTATTTTAATCTGCACTGTTGCATTGAGTGTGCTGCGTGTGTGTGTACAGGTACTTAGGCAAAGGCCTCCCTGAGTTGTTGTGCCTTCGGCACTGGTCGCCAGCCCCTGGCCTATGGAGGCGGGCTTGGGGTAGTTGCGGCTCGAGCCCGGGTAGGGTCGGGTCGTGACATATTGAAGGCGGGTTTCAGGGGTCATTATCTCTTCTTCAACTTAAAGAAGGAAGGGCTTGTAAATCTGTTTTCCCTTACCCCCTTTTGGTGAAGGTGGGTCATGACATAAACAATATATACATTCATATTGAAATTGTCATATGAAATGTTACTAACTTTCCCCAATCATTATACATAAAATGCTAACCATTCTGAGTAATATGGTGAATGGTTTTAGGATAGTTCATCCACAATAGAGTTATTCATAAACCATTAAATAAAATATGGTATATTACATCATAAATTATTTACCCCAACAATACATAATAATCAACAAGGATATTGAATCAAACGAGAATACTCTTATAAAATCATTAAGCAATCTTGAGATAAATACTCTTTTATTTTGAAAAGAAGAGTTCATTTGGAAAAATATTTGCATAAAACCAGAAGTGAAGTAAGATTGTATTTTCATAACAAAATGAGTGATTTTATAATGATAATGGTTTCCAAAAACAGATTATAGAGTGACCTTGAAAATAGCAAAGAATTTGAGAAATTCCCTTGAATCAGGCTTGTATTTTGGAAACAACTTTGAAAGTTCCTTTTAAAACGTGTAACTATCCATAAAATAAGGAAGGGTTATGGTTTGTAAACATATATATGATACTCAAACAGAATATATGATGATTACATAACAATAAATAAGAATTTCATTGAGGTAATTAGACAATGAAAGTATCCTGAATGAAAATGGATGTTCGGGTGGAAAAACCCTTACCTTAACTCCAAACGTGTTCCGCTCTTGTACTTAAGATCCTGGAATATGAAATTATACTTTTTAATAAATTATTTCAGAACCTATTATACATGTATTTATTTTTCCATAATTATGGTTAGTTCATTTATGTCTTTATTGACAAGTTATTGTATTGAATTTCGTCATTCTGGAGTGTTCGTTTCCTTTATTTTCATATTCGGTTCACTTGTTTTTATGTAATGAAATGGAATGGATGAAAATCTCCAGGATTGGAATTATATATTATTAATGAACATAAATAATTTATAAGGGTAATTTATATCATTTGGTTACATGGAATGAGGATGAATCATTATATGACCCCCACTTCGATTATTTGGTCGTATTTGGAATATTATGAACTTGTTTTGTCATTTAACTTAATTATATGTACATATTATGGTTCCTGAATATTAATTAGATTATAAAACATATATTATAGTCTTTTTCAAACATGAATATGGTTTCATGACCAGTAATGAAGAAGAAATTGAAGAACGAGACTTTGTCGTCCATGAAGGTTATAAATCGGAACCTCATGGATGTTGATTTTGTTTATAAAATAAAAGGGAGGGAGTAAGAATATTTATGATGGTTCTTCTATTCACATGATATAAATCCAGTATATAGATGTTACTGGAGTTATCATGATCATTTGGATAGAGGAGGTGAAGAGATGATAGAAAAAGAAGATAAATTGAAATGAAACCAAATGAAAAAGAAGGGTGTTTTACCTCTTGAAATAACCTCCTTGAGAAACTCCTTAAGGGAAGTGGTTTTGGTCTTTTGGGAAGAAAAAAAGATTCTTGGACGTGGAGAGAGACTAGGGACGGGTAATTGGGCAGAACTTTGAGGAGATTTAAGGCTTAAAGGTGTGAAGAGAAGAGGGAGTGGTGAGGGGTTTTTATAGTGGAGGAGAGGAGTAATTTTTGAATATTTAATTCATTATTTTATTATTTCCCTCAAGACAACCAATTGTATTGTTTCATGTGACCCCTAATAGTAATAATGGCATGTGATTTTGAACCAAGTGGGCTTAAATTATCCTTGCATAACCTATGATGCAGTAAATCAAGTATTTAGCATTTATCTTATTTTATCGTATTTTACTATTCATCAAAAATTCTTGAATTTCAGAAAAATACCAAAAATTCACCCTTACCATTTTTTGACGTGTAGAATTCAAAACTGAAATCCATTTTTCAAAAATAATTTTCTAAATATTATTAATTTAATTTTTAAATAAGGTCATAGTTAATTCAAAAAATAACAATCTTGAAGTGCAATTAGTTTTATGTGACAATGAAAAATTAATTAAGATCCCATTATCATATTACCTTAAGAAAATAAAATAATATTATTATTTACTATTAATAAGGGTCATATTACTATTCATATTACTATTCATAAGGGTATGTTACTATTCACCAAAAAATCAAGTTTGTTCTATCAGACTCCAAATGACTTACTGAACACAACTCTAGATGACTATTTTTCAAAATTCAAAACATAAAAGAGGAAAATTTATGTTTAAGGGATAGATTATAAAATTGAATTCTATATTTATTTTAAAAACCTTGGGGTGTTACATTCTCCCCTCCTTACAAAAAATTCATCCTCAAAATTCAAAGAATATTACCTAAAAAGATTCGGGTATGTCTTTAACAGAAGCTCATCAGGCTCCCATGTTGCTTCCTCCATCTTATGGTTCCTCCATAGAACCTTCACTAGACGAGTCTACCGATTTCTCAACACTTGTTCTCTAGTATCAAGAATCTTGATAGGCTCTTCATAGTAAGATAAATCGGGCTCAAGTTCCACTTCTTCATAAGTGAGTACATATGTTGGGTCTAGCATGTACTTTCTTAACATTGACACATGGAACACATTATGAACCTTGGAGAGACTTGGAGGCATTTCCAAATGGTAAGCTACGGCTCCAATTCGATCCATAATTTCAAAAGGTCCAATGTACCTAGGACTTAACTTTCACTTCTTACCGAATCGTATAATACCCTTCCATGGAGATACCTTTAAGAAAACATGATCACCTTCTTAAAACTCCAAATCCTTCCTTTAGTTATCTACATGGCTCTTTTTTATACTTTGAGCTATTTTTATATGGTTATAGATAATCTTCACCTTTTCCATTGTTTCTTAAAAAAGTTCTAGTCCCACAAGCTTTCTTTCACCAATATCGTCCCAGCAAGTTGGTGTACGAAATCGCCTCCCATATAATGCTTCATAGGGTGCCATATGTATACTTGAATAGAAGATATTTTTGTAGGAAAATTCTATGATAGGTAAATACTGATCCCACATGCCTTGAAAATCAAGTGAACAAGACCTCAACATGTCTTCCAATGTTTGAATTTTCCGTTCTGATTGTCCATCAGTTTGTGGGTGGTAGGCAGTGCTCAAACGAAGACCAGTATCTATGGCCTTTTGATGACTTTTCCAGAATCTTGATGTAAAACATGGATCACGGTAAGAAACAATCGATAGGGGTTCTTCATGAAGTCTCACAACTGCATTAATATATATTCTTGAAAGATGTTCAAGTGGTAGATCTTCTCTTATAGCAAGAAAATGTGCTGACTTGGTAAGACGATCAACAATGACCCATATTGCATCGTTCCTTCTAGGAGTCTTTGGTAGTTCCTTGACAAAGTCCATCGTGATATTATCCCATTTCCACTCAGGTATGGGAAGAGTTTTCAATACTCCTCCAGGTTGTTGCCTTCCATCTTTCACTTGTTGACAAACCATACATCCTGACACAAAATCAGCAATCTCCCTCTTCATGTTGTCCCACCAAAAATGTTCCTTCAAATCTCTATACATCTTAGTGCAACCAGGGTGTATAGAGAAATTGGAACTATGAGAATCATCCAACAATTCCCTTTTTAGATCAGTTATATCGGGAACACAAAGTCTCTTCCCAAATTTCAAAATTCCATCTTTATATACGAAGTCACTCAATCTCCCATCATTCACAGCTTTAATCTTCTTTTGAAACTCATCATCATCAGCCTGATAACTTTTTATCTTTTCTAGTAAAGATGGTTTGGTAACCATTTGAAAAGGTATTAATGTTTCACCTTCCATGGTTATTCCCATATCTATATTTACTAGATCCATATAAATAGGATCCCTTTCAACTCTCATCTTGTTCAAAACTCCATGATCATTTCTGCTCAAACCATCTTCCGCCTTATTTTCCTTCCCCGGATGGTAGTGTATCATGCAATCATAATCCTTGAGTAGTTCAAGCCATCTCTTTTGCCTCATGTTGAGTTCTTTCTGTGAGAAAATATACTTAAAACTCTTGTGATCAGTATAAATCTCACATTTGTCACCATAGAGATAATGTCTTCATATCTTCAAAGAAAGGATTACAGTAGCTAACTCAAGATCATGAGTAGGATAGTTTTTGTAACGACCCAAAGTTTTTCAATGGAAATTCCCTTCATATATTTATGTTATAAAATAACATGAAAACACAACAAAATGAACTACTAAGTGATAAGTGACCTTTAAACATAATTTTGTCACTTCTATGTTTGGAATTTCGAAAATCTGACATACACGGTTGTGTTCAAGATGATTTTTGGAGTCTAATGAAACAAAAATAATTTTTGGTGAATAGTGACCTACCTTTATGAATAGTAATATACCCTTTTGAATAGTAATATGACCCTTATTAATAGTAAATAATCCAACATAAGAGTAACATTACCTATGAATAATAAAATAAAACTTAGACATCTTAGAAAGTGATAATTTGACCTTAGTAAACGTTTTGGTATTTTGTAAGTCATAAATAATAAATTATAATTAATTAATTAATTTAAAAGAAAATTTATTTCCCTAAAATTTATTCATAAATTATTGAATCAATTTCTTATAGTTTTTAGATAATTTTATAAGACCCTACGTAATTTTTGAAATCACTATAAAATCAGTTTTAATCTTAAAAAATGTTTTTTAAGTAATTATGATTTTAGTTAAATATTAAATTAATAATATTTATAAAATTATTTTTTAAAATTGGACTTCATTTTTTGATTCTACACGTCGAAAAATTGTTGGGGTAAATTTTTTGGATTTTTCTGAGATACTTGAATTTTTGATGAATATTGAAATACCGTAATTTACAAAATAAGCTAAATAAGCTAATTATAGGGTCATGTGTGATGTTCTATTGATGTAATCCCACTTGGTTCAGGATTACATTATAAAATTACAATTTTTGGTCATTAAAGACTCACTATTCCTTGTCTTGTGGGGAAATAATAAACTAATGAATTTTATATTAAGGAAACCCCTCTCCCCTCCACTATAAAAGTCACCCTTCACACCCTCATTTCCTCACACCTCTCAAGCTCAAATCCTTCTCTAAAATCTGCCCAAACACCTTCCCTAGCCCCTCCCCCACTTCCAAGAGCTTCTGGTCTCATAAAAAGACCAAATTTAGGCCCTTAAGGAGGTTCTCAAGAGAAGGATTCAAGAGGTAACTTCCCTCCCTCTTCTCCTTTAATTTCCTTTCAAGTTCATGTTCATTTCTTGATCTCTCCCCACCTATATTCATCCAAATTGTATTTTAACTCCATTATTATAAATATACTGTAATTTTATGATTATAATGGGATATTATATCATCCAACCCCATTTCCCTCTTCCTTTTATTTTATTAAAGAGAACGTTGTTCGTGAGGTGTTAATTTATCACCTTCAAGAACGACATGCATTCTTCTTCCATTTCTACCTTTATATCTGGTCATGAAACCATTTTTATGGTTGAACCAGAATATTTTATGTGTATTATGTTATATTTAAAGTTCTTTAAATAACCTATGGACATATTACTAATTGATAAGTTAAAACAAGTTCGTTCTGATCCAAAAACCGCCCAAATTGACCCAAATAACCATCATTTAATTCTTATCTAATGATTCATACACATGGATATAATATAATTCAATATAAAATCATTAAATCTCATGTAATATCATTAATAAAAAGTAATATCATTTCTGGATGTTTACTCGTGTTCTACCCAAACTTCAATTTAAGAATACAAGTGAACCACCCAAGAAAAACCATAAAAACGAACATCCCCGAACAATGTTTTTTAACTATATAAGTAATCCAAAGGAACATAATATGAAATAATGAAACCAGAATAAATACTATTAATTTACACATGGTTATTTATTTCTAATTAATAAACATAATGTCATTATATAGGACATTAAAGAGAAGGAAGATTTCGGCTACAAGGTAAGGGGAAATCTTGAACCCAATTTTCTTCCTTCGGGTTCTCCCTCTTTCACTCCATTTTTGATATGGTTACTCCTTAAAAATCATTTGTTCATCATTGTCTTTAATTTTATGGGATATACATGTTTGTCACTGGTTTTTATTCCCAACAAAATGTTTTCCGAAAGAGCTCTTCTTTTAAGAACACCCCTTTTACTTCTCACTCGAAGTGGACAGTTCTTGTAACATGTATGTTATTCCCTTTTTATTTTGGGAACCCAAAGCTTATGAATGTATTATTATGAGATTAAAATTACTCATTTCCATGTGTTAGTTATTTTCATTTTTTATATGTATTCTATGTGGTAATCATGATAATGATAATGTTATGATGTGACGGGTGCACCCAGAATTATATAGCGCAATATGAATGTTTCAAAGTAATGGGTGCGCCCGGAATTATACAGCACCCCAATACATTGGGTAAAGTGATGAATCTCATGAGTAAATGTAAAATGATGTATGAAAAATATTCTATCTTGGTTCACAAGTATGTGTGGTAGTTAACCAGTAAGATATGATGTTTCATTTTTATGCATTGCCACATTTCAAGTCTTTTATTTATGCTCCTCTCATGTTCATGATATTTTTCCTATGTTATGATTATGCTCACCCCATGCTATATTGTTCTTATCTATCCTCTTACTGGGCTTCTAGATCACCCCTTTTGATGTATATCCTCTGGTGGCTACATGTACTAAGGAGAGTACAAGTTCCAATAAGAATCTAGAGAAGAAGAAATTAAATAAATGTTTATGCTTGATGTTGTATTTGTTATGTATGGTCCTAGTTTTCCCAAGACACTAAACCTTTGGATCCTCTATGTGTAATACTATTATGTTTTTTATCTTTGAAATTATGTAATAGTAATGTAAGAATAGGCTGGGTTGCTGTAGTTGGTATCAGAGGCAAGGTTTAGTTAATTTGGGAATTAGGATTAGTGAACCCTAGAGGAAACCTAAAGCATGAGACTAAGTACAAATATTCACACAAGAATATTTACCTAGGGATCCCATTTGTTATGTTTTTGGTATAAATTGTTTAAATTAATAGGTTACCCCTGACTTGTTTACTTATGTTTTGTTCTAACCTTTTCTATTTTTGAAAATGGTGGGAACCAGGAGAAATCAGGCCAAAAACTCATGTGAGGGCCAATGCAACGATTTCCCGAATGACATCCCCAATGATTTGGGAGGTGGTGTTCAAAACTTCATGGAAATTCTTACCTAGTTATCTCAAGTTATGAATAATAACCATAATAATGGGGAACTTCCTCCTTCACCAAAGAGGGAGAAACTGGCTATCGAATGTTTTATGTGGCAACAACCACCAACGTTTTGTGGATCTTCCTATCCACTAGTTGCGGAACAGTGGGTCAACTCTATAGAGAAGATATTTTCTGTGCTTCACTTTTCTGAGACGGAGAAGGTAACTCTAACCGTTTATCTTTTAGATGGAGAAGCTGATCAATAGTGGGCTTTGATTAAGAACACCAAGCCAAGGGAGGAAATTCAAGAGATGGAATGGGAAGAATTTAAGATAATGTTCCTTAACAAGAATTTCCCACGAAATCTTCACACAAAAATGGAGAGAGAATTCATAGATCTCAAGAAAAAAGAAGGATAATCTGTCACAACCTATGAAACAAATTTCACAAGGCTCGCAAGGTATGTTTCGGGTTTTTTATCAATAATGCTAGCAAAATTGATAGATTCTTTAGTGGATTAAAACCACACCTTCTAAAGGATCTTGCAATTCATGACTTTGGGAGTTATGAAGAAGTTGTTCAGTGTGCTCTCAAGGTGGAGATGGAGTTTGGAGAATGGTCCCATGGCTATGGTGATAAGAAAAGAAAGATGGAGTTTCAAGTTGGTGGATCTAATGATAAAGGTGGGAAGAAAACTCAACGACCCACATGCCAAAAATGTGGGAAGTTGCACCATGGGAACTGCCTCAAAGGGACGGGGAAATGCTTCAAGTGTGGGAAAGAAGGACATCATACTCAAGAGTGTCAAAAAGACACGAAAAGGAAGGAGAATGTAGCCGATGAGAGGAGAGAACCACTCATGGTTCAATGCTACAACTGTAAGAATCTAGGGCACTATGAAAACCAGTGCACTAAACCTCAAGTTCTTGAGGGTAATAAACATCAGCATCCACCAAATCCAAAGGAACAAGGGAAGGCTTATTCCATCACTACTGTGGAGGTGGATCATGATAATGAAGTCATACAAGGTAAAATTCCTATTCACTCAAGAATGGAAAAAAGTATTATTTGATTCTGGTTCTACGCATTCCTTTATATCTTTCAAGTTTGCTAGAACTATAGAATAGAAGCCCCAAAACCTTGAGGTAGAGATATCTGTAAAAACACCAAGTGGTGAAATCATTACAACCCAAGTTTTTGACTCTTCTCCTATTGGCGTATGTGGGAAGATTCTTCCGGAAAATCTCGTAATACTTCCCTTAGTGGAATTCGACGCTATAATAGGAATGGATTTGATCTCATTATATAGATCACATATCAACTGTCGGTAAAAGGAAATATCTTTTCATATTCTGAACCATCCCATGCTTCTCTACAAATGCAAGGAAGATCATGAATCTCCTTTGAAAATTCCTTCAATGGTGTGGGTGTTGATTCCCTATGAAGAAGCATACCTCACCCAAATGGTTGAGTTGAAGGAAAGTTCCAACCTTGAGGAAATTCCTATAGTAAGGGAATACGCCAATGTATTTATTGAAGAGTTACCCGGAATTCCCCTGGATCGCGAGGTAGATTTCTCAATTGAACTCATACCTTTGGATACTCCTATCTCAAAGTGTCCCTATAGGATGGATCCTATCGAACTGGAGGAGTTAAAGAAGCAGCTGCAAGAACATCTGGACAAAGGGTTCATATGCCCTAGTCCATCACCTTGGGGTGCACCAGTGCTCTTTGTGAAGAAGAAGGATGGAACAATGTGGCTGTGTATCGATTATCGGGAACTCAACAAGATCACCATAAAGAACAAGTATCCTCTCTCAAGGATTGATGACTTGTTCGACCAGTTAAGAGGAGCTCAATACTTCTCAAAGGTGGATCTTCGTTTTGGATATCATCAGGTAAAGGTGAAGAAGGAAGATATTCAGAATACTGCCTTCCGTACAAGGTATGGGCACTATGAGTTTTTGGTGATGCCCTTAGGACTTGCTAATGACCCTACAATCTTCATCGATTTGATGAATAGAGTCTTTAGACATTACCTCAAAAAAATTGTGGTAGTTTTTTATTGATTATATTATCATCTACTCCAAGAGCAAGGAGGAACATGAAGAACATCTATGACTTGTGTTGGTGAAATTGAGAAAGGAGAAGTTGTACGCCAAGTTCAGAAAGTGTGACTTTTGGATGAATCAAGTCACGTTCTTGGGACATGTGATCACAAGTGAGGGAATTTCTATGGATCCTTCAAAGACAAAGGCAATTGAGGAATGGCCCAGGCCTTCTAGTGTCACAGAAATCCGTAGTTTTCTTGGATTAGCTGGGTACTACCGACTTTTTGTGAGAAACTTCTCACGATTGACAAGCCCACTAACTAAGTTAACAAGGAAAGGGGTAAAGTATGTCTGGACGGAAGAATGTGATGGAAGCTTCAAGGAGATAAACAGAAGGATGATCATTGCACCTGTACTCACACAATCGAAAAGTGGAGAAGGTTTTGTGGTATACTGTGATGCTTCAAAGAAAGTCTTGGGTTGTGTACTCGTAAAAAATGATAATGTGATAGCCTAAACCTCGCGACAGTTGAAGATCCATGAGCAGAACTACCCGATTCATGATCTAGAGCTAGAAGCCATGATTTTCGCCTTGAAAATCTAGCGGCACTACCTTTATGGCGAGAAGTGTGACATATACACTGACCACAAGAGCCTAAAGTATATATTCACACAAAAGAGCTCAACATGCGTCAAAGGAGATGGTTAGAGCTAATCAAGGATTATGATTGCTCTATTCACTATCATCCTAGAAAGGTGAACAAGGTAGCTGATGCTCTAAGCAGAAAATAACCTACTACTCTATCCATTCTGTGGATTGAGAAAGACCCTATCTTCTTGGATATGCAAAGAATGGATTTGGAAATCATAAGGGCAGAGGATACATCCTACCTTTCCCATATGATTTCACAACCATCCATCAAAGAGAAGATTAAGGAATCACAAAGGGATGATGAGGAGATACAAAAAAGGGTGAATGCATTAAAGGAAGGGAAGTTGCAAGAGTTCCATATCGATGATGATGGTGTGATTAAGTTTGGAATGCGGCTTTGCATGCCTTCATCACCCGGGATAAAGAAGGAGCTATTGGACAATGCACATAGCTCAACTTTCTCTATCCATCTTGGGAGTACCAAGATATACCGTGATCTCCGAGAACACTTCTGGTGGGATAACATGAAGAAGGAGATTGCAGAATATATATCAAGGTGCTTGGTATGTTAGCAAGTTAAAGTTGAGCGAAAAAATTCCAAGGGTATGATGCAGCCATTTCCTATACCTATGTGGAAATGGGAAAATGTTACTATAGACTTTGTCATTGGTCTCCCAAATACGTCAAAGATAAATAATGCGATATGGATTGTGGTTGACCGACTCACCAAGACTACCCATTTTATCGCTATTCGGGAAGACCTCTCGCTTGAACAACTTACAAAGATATATGTGAAGGAAGTGGTGAGACTGCACGGTATTCCACTCTCAATTGTCTCTGACCGTGATCCAAGGTTCACATCTAAATTCTGGAGGAGCCTTCAACATGATTTGAGTGCTAAATTAAATTTCAGCACAGCCTATCACCCCCAAACTGATGGCCAGTCATAAAGGACTATTCAGACGCTTGAAGATATGTTAAGAGCCTACTCTCTAGAATTCAAAGGTCGATGGGATCAGCATCTACCATTGGTTGAGTTCTTATACAACAATAGCTTCCACTCGAGTATTCAGATGGCTCTGTATGAAGCTCTTTATGGGAAGCGGTGTAGAACTCCAACCTGTTGGGATAAAGTTGGAGAAAGAAAGCTACTTGGACCCAATCTTGTTCAATAGATGACATAAAATGTTCAAGTCATCTAGAAACACATCAAAGCTTCTAAAAGTCATCAAAAGAGCTATGCTGACAACCGTTGAAGGGACTTGGAGTTCAACGTTGGAGATAAATTCTTCCTTCAAATATCTCCATGGAAGAGAGTCATGTGATTTGGGAAGAAAGGGAAGCTAAGCCCAAGGTATATTGGCCCCTTTGAGATCCTTGACCGCATAGGAGCTGTGGCCTATCGTCTTGAACTTCCACCAAATATGGATCATTTCCATGATGTGTTTCATGTATCACTACTGAGGAAGTACATACCAGACCCCTCACATGTACTAAACTTAGAGGTGGTGCAACTAGAAGATGATCTCTCCTATGAGGAGCAGCCAGTAAAGATTCTGGATCGGAGAGATAAGGTTCTACTCAACAAGACAACCCATCTTGTAAAAGTGTTGTGGAGGAACCATAAGTTTGAGGAAGCAACTTGGGAACTAGAAGAGGCAATGAAGGAGAAGTACCCTCACCTGTTGTGTAGAGTGAAATTTCGGGGGTGAAATTTCTTAAGGGGGGAAGAATGTAACGACCCAAAGTTTTTCAATGGAAATTACCTTCTTATATTTATGTTATAAAATAACCTAAAAACACAAAAAAATGAAATACTAAGTGATAAGTGACCTTTAAACATAAGTTTTTCACTTCTATGTTTGGAATTTCAAAAATATGACATACACGGTTGTGTTCAAGATGATTTTTGGAGTTTAATGAAACAAAAATAATTTTTGGTGAATATTGGCCTACCCTTATGAATAGTAACATACCCTTATGAATAGTAATATGACCCTTATGAATAGTAAATCGTCCAACATAAGAGTAAAATTACCTATGAATAATAAAATAAAACTTAGACATCTTAGAAAGTGACAATTTGACCTTAGTAAACGTTGTGGTATTTTGTAAGTCATAAATAATTAAATATAATTAATTAATTAATTTAAAAGAAAATTTATTTCTTTAAAATGTATTCATAAATTATTGAATCAATGTATTATAGTTTTTAGATAATTTTATAAGACCCTACGTAATTTTTGAAAGCACTATAAAATCAGTTTTAATCTTAAAAACTGTTTTTTTAGTAAATTATGATTTTAATTAAATATTAAATTAATAATACTTAGAAAATTATTTTTGAAAAATGGAATTCATTTTTTGATTCTACACGTCAAAAAATGGTTGGGGTAAATTTTTGGGATTTTTCTGAGATACTTCAATTTTTTATGAATAGTGAAATACCGTAATTTACAAAATAAGCTAAATAAGCTAATTATAGGGTCATGTGTGATGTTCTGCTGATGTAAGCCCACTTGGTTCGGGATTAAATTATAAAATTAATATTATTGGTCATTCAAGACTCACTATTCCTTGTCTTGTGGGGAAATAATAAACTACTGAATTTTATATTAAGGAAACCCCTCTCCCCTCCACTATAAAACCCACCCTTCACACCCTCATTTCCTCACACCTCTCAAGCTCCAATACTTCTCTAAACTCTTCCCAAATACCTTCCCTATCCTCTCCCCCACTTCCAAGAGCTTCTGGTCTCATCAAAAGACCAAGCTTAGTCCCTTAAGGAGGTTCTCAAGAGAAGGATTCAAGAGGTGACTTCCCTCCCTCTTCTCCTTTAATTTCCTTTAAAGTTCAAGTTCATTTCTTGATCTCTCCCCACCTATATTCATCAAAATTTTATTTTAACTCCATTATTATACATATAATTTAATTTTATGATTATAATGGGATATTATATCATCCAACCCCCTTTACCTCTTCCTTTTATTTTA
This sequence comes from Viscum album, assembly GCA_963277665.1. NCBI lineage: Eukaryota > Viridiplantae > Streptophyta > Magnoliopsida > Santalales > Viscaceae > Viscum > Viscum album. Next base: position 1,886,546,137 of record OY728165.1, on the reverse strand, counting down.
TTAAAGAGAACGTTGTTCGTGAGGTGTTAATTTATCACCTTCAAGAACGACATGCATTCTTCTTCCATTTATACATTTAGATCTGGTCATGAAACCATTTTTATGGTTGAAAAAGAATATGTTATTTTTATTATTTTCTATTTAAGGTTCTTTAAATAACCTATGGACATATTACTAAGTGATAAGTTAAAACAAGTTCGTTGTGATCCAAAAACCGACCAAATTGACCCAAATAACCATCATTTAATTATTATCTAATGATTCATCCACATGGATCTAATATAATTCATTATAAAATCATTAAATCTCATTTAATATAATTAATGACATGTAATATCATTTCTGGATTTTTACTCATGTTCTACCCAAACTTCAATTTAAGAATACAAGTGAACCACCCAAGAAAAACCATAAAAACGAACATCCCCGAACAATGTTTTTAAACTCTATAAGTCATCCAAAGGAACATAATATGACATAATGAAACCATAATTAATCCTTTTAATGTACACATGGTTATGTATTTCTAATTAATGAATATAATTTCATTATACAGGACATTAAAGAGAAGGAAGCATTCAGGTACAAGGTAGGGGGAAATCTCGAACCCAGTTTTCTTCCTTCGAGTTCTCCCTCTTTCACTCCATTTTTGATATGGTTACTCCTTAAATATAATTTTCTCATAATTTTCTTTACTTTTCTAGGATATAAATGTTTTTCACTGGTTTTTATGTCCAACAAAATGTTTTCCAAAAGAGCTCTTCTTTTAAGAACACCCATTTTACTTCTCACTCAAAGTGGATGGTTCTTGTAACATGTATGTTATTCCCTCTTTCTTTTGGGAACCCAAAGATTATGAATGTATTATTATGAGATGAAACCCACTAATTTACATGGGTTAGTTTTGTTCATTTTTGATATGTATTCTATGTATAAATCATGATAATGATAATGTTATGATGTGACGGGTGCGCCCGGAATTATATAGCACAATATGAATATTTCAAAGTGACAGGTGCGCCCAGAATTATATAGAACTCCAATGCATTGGGTAAATTGATGAATATAATGAGTAAATGCAAAATGATGTGTGAACAAGATTCTAGCTTGGTTCACAATTATGTTTGTTAGTTAACCACTAAGACATGATGTTTCATTTTTATGCTTTTCCAAATTTCAAGTCTTTTATTTATGCTCCTCTCATGTTCATGATGTTTGCCTATGTTATGATTATGCTCACCCCATTCTATATTGTTCATATTTATCCTCTTAATGGGATTATAGATCACCCCTTTTTATGTATATCCTCAAGTGGCTACATGCACTAAGGAGAGGACAAGTGCCAATAAGAAGCTAGAGAAGAAGAAATTAAATAAATGTTTATGCTTGATGTTGTATTTGTTATGTATGGTCCTAGTTTTCCCAAGACACTAAACCTTTGGATCATCTATTTGTAATACTATTATGTTGTTTATATTTGAAATGATTTAATAGTAATGTAAAAAAATTCCAAGTCTCTATAGTTTTTCTCCTTAATTTTTAGTTGTCGTGATGTATAAGCAATAACCCTATCATTTTGCATAAGGACACAACCAAGTCCTTTCTTTAAAGAATCACTATAAATAACAAAACCTTCATTCCCCGATGGTAGGGTTGATATAGGAGCATTGAATAATATTCTCTTCAGTTCTTCAAAACATTCTTCACAATATTTTGTCCGAACAAATTTAACCCCTTTACGTGTGAGCTTCATTAGCGGGTTAGCCAGTCGGGCAAAATTCTGTACGAAACGCCGATAATAACCTGTTAAGCCAATAAAACTGTGTACCTTAGTTATATTTGTTGGCATGGGACAATCTTGGATTTCCTTTGTCTTTTCAGGATCAACTAGGATTCCATCCTTAGAGACAATATGGCCAAGAAAAGAAATCTCCTGAAGCCAGAATTTACACTTGCTAAACTTCCCATATAATTCATGTCTTCTAAGAGTCTTCAGGATAATGCGCAAGTGATTTTCATGATCTTCATAGCTTTTGGATTATACCAAGTTATCATCAATAAATACCACTACAAAATCAATGAGATATTCCTTGAAAACTCTGTTCATTAGATCCATGAAGATAGAGGGTTCATTAGTCATTCCAAAAGGAAAAACTGTAAACTCGTAATCCCCATACCTAGTTCGAAACGTTGTTTTCAGAATGTCTTCCTTATTCACACTCAACTGATGATATCCAGATCAAAGGTCAATCTTTTAAAAGTATTGAGCTCCATGAAGTTGGTCAAATAAATCATCAATGCGAGGTAGGGGATACTTGTTCTTTATTGTTATAGCATTGATCTCTCTGTAGTCAATACATAACCTCATAGATCCATCTTTCTTCTTAAAAAAAAGGACAGGGGCTCCCCAGGGAGAAACACTAGGGCAGATAAATCCCTTATTACTCAATTCCTCTAGTTGTTTCTTTATTTCCACTAATTCCACAGTATCCATTCTATCATGGGTCTTCGATATGGGCCTTTAACTTGGAATTAAATCAATGGAAAACTCATTTTCTGATTCTGGAGGATGTCCAGGTAAATCTTCGGGAAACACATCAACATATTATCTCACAATAGGTACATCATCTATTTGAGCATTCTATTACTCACCGACAGTTATTTCATTCTCTTCCTCCCCAATAATTTAATTTATTTGAGCTATTGGGGTGGATCTAGATAAGAATCAGGTGGTGACGATTCTACTCTAAAGATAAGGTGTTCTTTTTCATCGTCATCAAAAATTGTAACCTTCTTCTTCTTACAAAAAATTTTATCATCATGATCCGAAATCCAATCCAAACTGAGGATTATATCAAATTCAATCATGATTATGACGATGAGATCAGCAGATAAAGAAAATTTATATGCCTTAATGGGAACTGATTCACAGAACTTTGTAGCAATGATACTTTCCTTATGAGTTTTGACTGACAACTCCCTTGTTAAATCAAATTGGAAATATCTAATTTTCTTAGAAAACTGGCAAGATATGAAATAATGCGATGATCCAAAATTAGATAAAGCATTGGATAAACTTGAGGAAACAATTAAAGTACCTTCCACTGCGTCATTAGGAACTTTAACCTCTGCACTTGTGATTGCATAAGCTTTTCTCTGATCCCTTGGTCTTTTCTGTTGCATATTTCCTTGATGTTTTGGACAATCATTAGCATAGTGTCCCATCTCCCTAAAAACTATAGCATTGAAAGTAATTGGATTCCTTATTACCTTTGTAATCACCAGTAACATGGCATTTATGAACACATTTGTAGCATACTCTTTTTCCTTTTAAGCATGCACCAGGGTGTTTCCTTCCAAAATTGTCACATGGTGGAAATTAAACTCTTCCCTTCTTCCCCGTTTCTTTATTTCCTTACTCAGGATTTTCAGCAGCCCTCTTCTTTTCTTGATTTCCATTAAAGTCATAAGACTTAGAGAATTATTTTTCTATCTTGATGGCACATGAAACTATATCCTCATATGATGAAAAACTTTGGGAGACCAGTGCCCACCGGAGGAATGGCTTTAGGCCATCAAAGAATCGATCAATTTTTCTCCTTGGATTTTGTATGTAGTCTACAGCATGTCTTGATAATCTTGTGAAGTTAGCTTCGTACCTTGAAACATTCTCATCTTCCTTATTCCTCAGATTCAAGAATTGTCTCTCTATATCTGCTTGCTGCTCATGAGGGAAATATTTTTCTAAGAATATTTCCTTAAAATCTCTCCATTTCATCTCTTATATCTCTTCCTCCTCCTTTGTGTTTTAGATTAATGACCACCACTAATATGCATCTCCTGATAGAAGATATACTACCATGACAAACTTCTATCTTTCATTACATCCCAAAGCGAGAAAAATCTTCTCAAGGGAACATATCCACTACTCTATTACAAATGGGCTTATAGTCCCGTTGAATAATGGAGGCTATTGTCGCATAAAGAGATCTAGAATGGCTCCTCCATGCGATGGATTCGGATTCTCTATACAGGTAATATTATTATTCATAACATAAGTAAGTTGTCCCAGTATAGTTATAAGTTTCTCAGCACCAGTCACAGCACCAGAGCCAACATCATTGCCTTGCGTCAGAGGAAAATCCCTATAGGGGACACGTCCATTCATGCAATTTCCATTCTGTCCACTAGGCGCAATATCTAGATAATGGCATACACTATATTAGGTTATGAATCATAATGTATAATCTTAACATAAAAATAGTAAGAAAAATTGAGAACCTACGCATGGCTAATCCCATATTCACAAAAATTGTTTCTTTGAGGAATATTTACATTAAGCTCATTCATAATGGCTTGTAAATAAAATGTGAATTATCCTAAGAATATCCCCCAGGAGTGTCATAACCAAGAATACAGCAAGGCTCATTTTTTTTCACCAGTTCATGTTCGAGTCTAGCTCAAAGCGGTGTTTTCGGGTTTTACCCCTAGATACATCTGTGCCAGATCCGCCTCTACCTGCTCGTATCCAGATAGGGATGTATTGCTTGAAAGATCCACATGATCTATTCCTTACCCAAATACCAGGATTTTATTGTATGTATATCCTCAAAGACTAACTTAGGGACTCTTCCCTAATTCTATGTTTTCTAAATCTAGTTTCCAAGTATTCTACTAAACTTACTATGATACCAACTCTAAGGACCCGACCCTAGTTTCCCAGAGTCGGTGCCTTATTTGATTACATTGGCATACATACAAGGAATACGAATCTCGAAAGACCGAGTAGTTTAGTATTATTGGAAAAAAGTTACATACATAAGTTTATCATTACAACATGAAGGGAAACAAAAACACTATTTTATTCCACTAGAAACATCACATCTCCTAGATTATGCTTGCAAGCCATTCATAAATTACTTCTTCATATCTTGAGAAAATGAAACATAAGAAAGGGGTGAGATCAAATTCTCAATAAGAGTAAGAAATACAGCGGAAGATAATATAAACATTAGACATAGTGAATAATTTAAAACACATGCCTTTAATAATAAACATGAACACATTATGGCAGGAAAATGAGCTGAGTAAATAATACCATAATAAAACATAATCATGGGTATTCTAATAGTCGAATAAACGCATGAAATTTTAATTACTAGCTTCATAATGAGGGAAGTTCATATTCCAGACATTCTGAAACATTTTTTCATGGCCTCGTCCAAGACGTCTAATGATTAAGGCCTCTGCCAAAATCCATATCACATTGGGAAAGGCCTCGGCCAATTCCACGTCTATTTGTCTCATGAGACCTACTGATGAATTGAGGGGCTATAGAGGGCCTCAACCATCACATAATAAGTCCAATGAATTCCTCATATGAGTGAGGATAAACATAAACAACATATAAATTCATATTGAAACTATCATATGAAATGTTACTAACTTTCCCCAATCATTAAACATAAAACATTAACCATTCCGAGTAATATGGTGAATGGTTTTACTATAGTTCATCCACAATAGAGTTAGTCATAAACCATTCAATAAAATATGGTATATGACATTATAAATTATTAACCCCAACAATACATAAGAATCAATAAGAGTATTAAATCAAACGAGAATACTCTTATAAAATCATTAAGCAATCTTGAGATAAATACTCTTTTATTTTGAAAAGAAGAGTTCTTTCGGAAAAATGTTTGCATAATACCAGAAGTGAAGTAAGATATTATTTTCATAAAAAATGAGTTATTTTATAATGATAATGGTTTCCAAAAACAGATTATAGAGTGCCCTTGTAAATAGGAATGAATTTGAGAAATTCCCTTGAATTGGGCTTGTATTTTGGAAACAACTTTGAAAGTTCCTTTTAAAACATGTAACTATACATAAAATAAGGAATGTTTCTAGTTTGTAAACATATATATGATACTCAAACAGAATATATGATGATTAAATAACAATACATAAAATTTAATTGAGGTAATTAGACAATGAAAGTATCCTGAATGAAAATGGATGTTCGGGTGGAAAAATCCTTACCTTAACTCCAAACGTGTTCCGCTCTTGTACTTAAGCTCATGGAATATGAAATTATACTTGTTAATAAATTATTTCAGAAACTATTAGACATGTATTTAGTTTACCATAATTCTTTTTAGTTCATTTATGTCTTTATTGACAAGTTATTGTATTGAATTTCGTCGTTCTGGAGTGTTCGTTTCTTTTATTTTCATATTCGGTTCACTTGTTTTTATGTAATGAAGTGGAATGGATGTAAATCTCCAAGATTGTAATTATATATTATTAATGAACATAAATAATTGATAATGGTCATTTCTATCATTTGGTTACATGGAATGAGGAGGAATCATTAGATGACCACCACTTCGATTATTTGGCGGTATTTGGAATATTATGAACTAGTTTTGTCATTTAATTTAATTATATGTACATATTCTGGTTCCTGAATATTAATTAGGTTATAAAACATATATTATATTCTGGTTAAATCATGAATATGGTTTCATGACTAGTAATGAAGAAGAAATTGAAGAACGAAATTTCGTTGTCCACGAAGGTTATAAATCAGAACTTCATGGACGTCGATTTGGTTTATAAAATAAAAGGGAGGGAGTAAGAATATTTATGATAGTTCTTCCATTAACATGATATAAATCCAGTATATAGATGTTACTAGAGTTATCATGATCATTTGGACAGAGGAGGTGAGGAGAGGATAGAAAAAGAAGATAAATTGAAATGAAACCAAATGAAAAAGAAGGGTGCTTTACCTCTTGAAATAACCTCCTTGAGAAACTCCTTAAGGGAAGGGGTTTTGGTCTTTTGGGAAGACTAGAAGCTTCTTGGAAGTGGGAAGAGACTAGGGAAGGGTAATTGGGCAGAACTTTGAGGAGATTCATGGCTTAGAGGTGTGAAGAGAAGAGGGAGTGGTGAGGGGTTTTTATAGTGGAGGAGAGGAGTAATTTTTGAATATTTAATTCATTATTTTATTATTTCCCTCAAGACAACCAATAGTATTGTTTCATGTGACCCATAATAGTAATAATGGAATGTGAGTTCGAACCAAGTGGGCTTAAATCATCCTTTCATCACCTATGATGCAGTAAATCAAGTATTTGGCTTTTATCTTATTTTATCGTATTTTACTATTCATCAAAAATTCTTGAATTTCAGAAAAATCTCAAAAATTCACCCTTACCATTTTTCGATGTGTAGAATTAAAAAGTAAAATCCATTTTTCAAAAATAATTTTCTAAATATTATTAATTTAATTTTTAAATAAGGTCATAGTTAATTCGAAAAATAATAATCTTGAAGTGCAATTAGTTTTATGTGACATTGAAAAATTAATTATGATCCCATTGTCATATTACCTTAAGAAAATAAAATAATTTTATTATTTACTATTCATAAGGGTCATATTACTATTGATATTACTATTCATAAGGGTATGTTACTATTCACCAAAAAATCAATTTTGTTCTATCAGACTCCAAATGACTTACTGAACACAACTCTAGTTGACTATTTTTCGAAATTCAAAACATAGAAGAGGAAATGTTATGTTTAAGGGATAGATTATGAAATTGAATTATATATTTATTTTCAAAACCTTGGGGTGTTACATTCTCCCCTCCTTACAAAAATTTCATCCTCGAAATTCACAGAATATTATCTAAAAAGATTCGGGTATGTCTTTAACATAAGCTCCTCAGGCTCCCATGTTGTTTCCTCCATCTTATAGTTCCTCCATGGAACCTTCACCAGACAAGTCGTCTGATTTCTCAATACTTGTTCTCTAGTATCAAGAATCTTGGTAGGCTCTTCACAATAAGATAAATCGGGCTCAAGTTCCACTTCTTCATAAGTGAGTATATGTGTTGGGTCTGGCTTGTAATTTCTTAACATTGACACGTGGAACACATTGTGAACCTTGGAGAGACTTGGCGGCATTGCCAAATGGTAAGCTACGGCTCCAATTCGATCTAGGATTTCAAAAGGTCCAGTGTAACTGGGACTTAACTTTCCCTTCTTACTGAATTGTATAATACCCTTCCATGGAGATACCTTTAAGAAAACGTGATCACCTTTTTGAAACTCCAAATCCTTCCTTCGATTATCTGAATATCTCTTTTGCCTACTTTGAGCTATTTTGATATGGTTCTGGATAATCTTCACCTTTTCCATTGTTTATTCAACAAGTTCTGGGCCCACGATCTTTCTTTCACCAACATCATCCCAGCATATTTGTGTACGACATCGCCTCCCATATAATGCTTCATAGGGTGCCATTTGAATACTTGAATGGAAGCTAATGTTGTAGGAAAATTCTATGAGAGGTAAATATTGATCCCACATGCCTCGAAAATCAAGTGAACAAGACCTCAATATGTCTTCCAATGTTTGAATTGTCTGTTTTGATTGTCCATCAGTTTGTGGGTGGTAGGCAGTGCTCAAACGAAGATCAGTATCTAGGGCCTTCTAAAGACTTTTCCAGAATCTTGATGTAAAACATGGATCACGATCAGAAACAATCAATAGGGGTACTCCATAAAGTCTCACAACTTCATTAATATATAGTATCGCTAGACGTTCAAGTGGTAGATCTTCTCTTATATCAAGAAAATGTGCTCACTTGGTAAGACGATCAACAATGACCCATATTGTATCGTTCCTTCTAGGAGTCTTTTGTAGTCCCATGAAAAAGTCCAACATGATATTATCTCATTTCCACTCAGGTATGGGAAGAGGTTGCAATACTCCTCCAGGCTATTGCCTTCTAACTTTCATGTGTTGACAAATCATACATCTTGACACAAAATCAGCAACCCACTCTTCATGTTGTCCCGCCAAAAATGTTCCTTCAAATATCTATGCATCATAGTGATACCAAGGTGTATAGAGAAATTGGAACTATGAGAATCATCCAAAAATTCCCTTTTTAGATCAGGTATATCGGGAACACAAAGTCTCTTCCCAAATTTCAAAATTCCATCTTTATATATGAAGTCACTCAATCTCCCATTATTCACAGCTTTAATCTTCTTTTGAAACTCCTCATCATCAGCTTGAGAACTTTTTTTCTTTTCTAGTAAAGATGGTTTGGAAACCATTTGAAAAAGCATTAATGTTTCACCTTCCATGGTTATTCCCATATCCATATTTACTAGATCCATAAAAATAGGATCCCTTTCAACTCTCATCTTGTTCAAAACTCAATGATCCTTTCTGCTCAAAGCATCTTCCACCTTATTTTCCTTCCCCGGGTGGTAGTGTATCATGCAAGCATAATCCTTGAGTAGTTCAAGCCATCTCCTTTGCCTCATGTTGAGTTCTTTCTGTGAGAAAATATACTTCAATCTCTTGTGATCAGTATAAATCTCACATTTTTATCCATAGAGATAATGTCTCCATATCTTCAAAGAAAAGATTACAGAAGCTAACCCAAGATCATTATTAGGATAGTTTTGATCATTAATTTTTAGCTGTCGTGATGCATAAGCAATAACCCTATCATTTTTCATAAGGACACAACCAAGTCCTTTATTTGAAGCATCACTATAAATAACAAACTCGTCATTCCCTGATGGTAGAGTCAATATAGGATCATTGACTAATCTTCTCTTCAGTTCTTCAAAAAATTCTTCACAATATTTTTTCCAAACAAATTTAACCCCTTTACGTGTGAGCTTCATTAGCGAGTTATCCAGTCGGGAAAAATTTTGTATGAAATGCCAATAATAACCTACTAAACCAATAAAACTGCGTACCTCAGTTATGTTTGTTGGCATGGGCCAATCTTGGATTGCCTTTTTATTTGCATGATCAACTAGGATTCTAGCCTTAGAGACAATATGGCCAAGAAAAGAAATCTCTTGAATCCATAATTCACACTTTCTAAACTTCCCATATAATTCATGTCTTATAAGATTTTTCAGGATAATGCGCAAGTGATTTTCATGATCTTCGTATCTTTTGTATTATACCAAGATATCATTAATAAATACCACTACAAAATCATCGAGATATTCCTTGAAAACTCTATTCATTAGATCTAGGAAGACAGAGGGTGCATTAGTCAATCCAAAAGGCATTACTGTAAACTTGTAATGCTCGTACCTGGTTCGAAACGCTGTTTTTGGAATGTCTTCCTTCTTCACACTCAATTGATGATATCCAGATCGAAGGTCAATCTTTGAAAAGTATTGATCTCCATGCAGTTGGTCAAATAAATCATCAATGCGAGGTAGGGGTACTTGTTCTTTATTGTTATAGCATTGATCTCCATATAGTCGATACATAACCTCATAGATCCATCTTTCTTTTTAATAAAAAGGAAAGGGGCTCCCCGTGGAGAAACACTAGGGTGGATAAATCTTTTATTACTCAATTATTCTAGTTTTTTCTTTAGTTACACTAATTCCACAATGTCCTATCTATAAGGGGTCTTCGATATGGTCCTTGAACTAGGAATTAAATCAATGGAAAACTCAATTCCTCATTCTGGAGGATGTCCAGGTAAATCTTATGGAAACACATCAACATATTCTCTCACAATAGGTACATCCTGTATTTGAACATTCCTTTCCTCAGCCATAGTTATTTCATTCTCTTCCTCCCCAATAATTGAATTTAGTTGAGCTATTGGGGTGGATCTAGATAAGAATTATTTGGTGACGATTCTGCTCTAAAGATAAGGTGTTCTTTATCATCGTCATCAAAAATTGTAACCTCCTTCTTCATAAAATAAAATTTTTCATCATGATCTGAAAGCCAATTCGTACCGAGGAATATACCAAATTCAATCATGGGCATGATGATGAGATCAGCAGATAAAGAACATTTATATGCCTTAATGGAAACTGATTCACAAAACTTTGTAGTAATGATACTTCCCTTAGAAGTTTTGACTGACAACTCCCTTGTTAAATCAAATTGGAAATATCTAATTTTCTTAGAAAACTGGGAAGATATGAAACAATATGATGATCCAGAATAAAATAAAGCATTGGCTAAACTTGAGGAAACAATTAAAGTACCTGCCACCACGTTATTAGGAACTTCAACTTATGCAGTTGTGATTGCATAAGCTTGTCCCTGATCCCTTGGCCTTTTCTGTTGCATATTTCCTTGACATTTTGGAAAATCATTAGCATAGTGTCCCATCTCCCGACAACTATAGCATTGAACATCATTTTCTTCATTCTTCCCTTTACAATCACCAGTAAGATGGCCTTTATGACCACATTTGTAGCATACTCCTTTTCCTTTTAAGAATTCACCAGGGTGTTTCCTTCCACAATTGTCACATGGTGTAAATTCAACTCTTCTCTTCTTCCCCGTTTCCTTATTTCCTTTCCCAAGGTTTTCAACAGCCCTCTTCTTTTCTTGCTTTTCTTTAAAGTCATAATACTTAGAGAATTCTTTTTCTGTCTTGATGGAACATGAAACTATATCCTCATATGATGAAAAACTTTGGGATACCAGTGCCCACCGGAGGAATGTCTTTAGGCCATAAAATAATCGATCAATTTTTCTCCTTGGATTTTTTATGTAGTCTATATCATGTCATGCTACTCTTGTGATGTTATATTTGTACCTTGCAACATTCTCATCTTCCTTCTGCCTCAGATTCAAGAATTTTCTCTCCATATCTGCTCGCTGCTCACGAGGGAAATATTTTTCTAAAAAGATTTCCTTAAAATCTCTTCATTCCATCTCTTCTATCTCTTCCTCCTCCTTTGTGTTTTAGATTAATGACCACCATTGATCCGCATCTCCTGATAGATGATATACTGCCATGAAAACCTTATCTATTTAATTACATCCCAAGGCTAAAAATATCTTCTCAAGGGAACATATACACTGCTCTGATACAAACAGTCTTGTAGTCCCATTGAATGATGGAGGCTATTGTCGCATAAAGAAATCTAGCATGGACCCTCTATGTGATGGATATGGATGCTTCATATGGTTAAGTTTATTATTCATAACCTGAGTAAGTTGTCCCAGTATAGTTATGAGTTGCTCAGCATCAGTCACAGCACTAGAGACAACATCATTTTCTTGCGTCGGAGGAAAATCCCTATAGGGGACACGTGTATTCATGCAATTTCCATTCCATCCACTAGGAGACATATCTAGATAATGGCATATGCTATATTAGGTTATGAATCATAATGTATAATCTTAACTTGAAAATACTTAGAAAAATTTATATCCTACGCATGGCTAATCCCATATTCACAAAAATGGTTTCTTTGAGGAATATTTACATTAAAATCATTCATAATGGCTTGTAAAGAAAATGTGAATTATCATAAGCATATCCCCCGAGAGTGTCATAACCAAGAGTGTAGCAAGTCCCATTATCGTGCACCAGTTCCCATTTGAGTATAGCTCAAAGTAGTGTTTTCAGGTTTTACCCCTAGATACATCAGTGTCAGAGCCGCCTCTACATGATCGTATCCAGACAAGGATGTATTGCTTGAAAGATCCACATAATCTATTCCTTACCAAAATACCAGGACGTTATTGTATTTATATCCTCAAAGACTAACTTATGGAATCTTCCCTAATTCTACTTTTTCTAAATCTAGTTTCCAAGTATTCTACTAAACTTCCTCTGATACCAACTGTAAGGACCCGACCCTAGTTGCCCAGAGCCGGTGCCTTATTTGATTATGTTGGAATACATACAAGGAATAAGAATCTCAAAAGACTGAGTAGTTTAGTATTATTGGAAATAAGTTTCATACATAAGTTTATCATTACAACATGAAGGGAAACAAAAAAACTATTTTATTCCACTAGAAACATCACATCTCCAAGATTATGCTTGAAAGTCATTCATAAATTACTTCTTCATATCCTGAGAAAATGAAACATAAGAAAGGGGTGAGCTCAAATGCTCAGTAAGAGTAAGAAATACAGCGGAAGATAATATAAACATTTGACATGGTGAATAATTTAAAATACAGGCCTTTAATAATAAACATGAACACATTATGGCAGGAAAATGGGCTGAGTAAATAATGCCATAATAAAACATAATCATGGGTATTATACTAGTCGAATAGCCACATAAACCTTCAATTAGTAGCTTCATAATGAGGTAAGTGAATATGTTGGACATTCTGAAACATTTTGTCATGGCCTCGGCCAAGACGTCTAATGATTAAGGCCTCAGACAAAATCCATATCACATTGGGAAAGGCCTTGGCCAATTCCATGTCTATTTGTCTCATGAGACCTACCGATGCATCGAGGGGATATAGTGGGACCCACCCATCACATAATAAGTCCAATTCATTCGTCATATGAGCGGGGATAAACATAAACAACATATACATTCATATTTAAACTATGATATGAAATGTTACTAACTTTCCCCAATCATTAAACATAAAACACTAACCATTCTGAGTAATATGGTGAATGGTTTAGGTTAGTTAATCAAAAATAGAGTTAGTCATAAACCATTCAATAAAATATGGTATATTAAATCATAAATGATTAACCCCAAAAATACATAAGAATCAACAAGAGTATTGAATCAAACGAGAATACTCTTATAAAATCATTAAGCAATCTTGAGAAAAATACTCTTTTATTTTGAAAAGAAGACTACTTTTGGAAAAATATTTGAATAAAACAAGAAGTGAAGTAAGATAGTATTTTCATAACAAAATGAGTGATTTTATAATGATAATGGTTTCCAAAAATAGATTATAGAGTGCCCTTGAAAATAGGAAAGAATTTGAGAAATTCCCTTGAATCGGGCTTGTATTTTGGAAACAACTTTGAAAGTTCCTCTTAAAACGTGTAACTATCCATAAAATATGGAAAGTTTCTTGTTTGTAGACATATATATTATACTCACACATAATATATTATGAGTAAATAACAATACATAAGAATTTCATTGAGGTAATTAGACAATTAAATTATCCCAAATGAAAATGGATGTTCGGGTGGAAAAACCCTTACCTCAACTCCAAACGTGTACCGCTCTTGTAATTAAGCTCCTATAATATGAAATTATACTTGTTAATAACTTATTTCAGAACCTATTAGACATTTATTTAGTTTACCATTATTCTGGTTAGTTCATTTATGTCTTTATTGACAAGTTATTGTATTGAATTTCATCGTTCTGGAGTGTTCATTTCCTTTATTTTCATATTTGGTTCACTTTTTTTATGTAATGAAGTGGAATGGATGTAAATATCCAGGATTGGAATTATATATTATTAATGAACATAAATAATTTATAATGTTAATTTCTATTATTTGTTTACATGGAATTAGGATGAATCATTAGATGACCACCACTTCGATTATTCAGCGGTATTTGGAATATTATGAACTAGTTTTGTCATTTAATTTAATTATATGTACATATTATGGTTCCTGAATATTAATTAGGTTATAAAACATATATTATAGTCTATTTCAACCATGAATATGGTTTCATGACCAGTAATGAATAATAAATTGAAGAATGAAACTTCGTCGTCCATGAAGGTTATAAATCAGAACCTCATAGACGTCGATTTTGTTTATAAAATGAAAGGGAGGGAGTAAGATTATTTATGATGGTTCTTACATTAACATGATATAAATCCAGTATATAGATTTTACTGGATTTATCATTATCATTTGGATAGAGGAGGTTAGGATAGGATAGCAAAAGAAGATAAATTGAAATGAACCCAAATAAAAAAAAGGTTGCTTTACCTCTTGAAATAACCTCCTTGAGAAACTTCTTAAGGGAAGGGGTTTTGGTCTATTGGGAAGACCAGAAGCTTTTTGGACGTGGGGAGAGACTAGGTAAGGGTAATTTGGCAGAACTTTGAGGAGATTCAAGGCTTAGAGGTGTGAAGAGAATAGGGAGTGGTGAGGGGTTTTTATAGTGGAGGAGAGGAGTAATTTTTGAATATTTAGTTCATTATTTTATTATTTCCCTCAAGACAACCAATAGTATTATTTCATGTGACCCCTAATAGTAATAATAGCATGTGAGTTCAAACAAAGTGGTCTTAAATCATCATTTCATCACCTATGATGCAGAAATCAAGTATTTAGCATTTATCGTATTTTATCGTATTTTACTATTCATCAAAATTTCTTGAATTTCAGAAAAATCCCAAAAATTCACCCTTACCATTTTTCAATGTGTATACATAAAAAGTGAAATCCATTTTTCAAAAATAATTTTCTAAATATTATTAATTTAATTTTTAAATAAGGTCATAGTTATTTCGAAAAATAACAATCTTGAAGTGCAATTAGTTTTATGTGACATTGAAAAATTAATTAAGATCCCATTATCATATTACCTTAAGAAAATAAAATAATATTATTATTTACTATTCATAAGGGTCATATTACTATTCATATTACTATTCATAAGGGTATGTTACTATTTTCCAAAAAAATAAAGTTTGTTCTATCAGACTCCAAATGAATTACTGAACACAACTCTAGATGACTATTTTTCGAAATTCAAAACATAGAAGAGGAAAAGTTATGTTTAAGGGATATATTATAAAATTTAATTCTATATTTATTTTCAAAACCTTGGGGTGTTATAATTTTTTACTTTATCTTTTTTAGTTTAACCCCGGTAAACCTATTTTAACCTTAACATTGGTAATTAATTTTTACTATTTTTACTATTCATGATGGTAATAAATTAAGATAAAATTATTATATGATATTAATTATTATTATTCTAAATATGGAATATATTTTAACAAATTAATTTAATATAAATGATAGAGTTTAATTTAAATTTAATCCTGCGAATGTGATGAAAAAATAGTTTTCCAAAGAGAAAACATTCAAAAGACTAAGAAGTTTTTATATATAAATTCAATATGAAATTTATTCCAGTGACTAAAATTGGATTTATAGATATGTAATTGAACTAATTTTACTTTTTAAAATTATTTTTTGATAAAATATAATATTATAAATTCTTAAAATGAAAAAAGTTGTCTTCAATAAAAATCTGTATTTTTTACTATTCATTGAAATTTTAATATTTTCAGAAAAATAAAAAAATTCAACATAATATAATTTTTATTGGTAGATTTAAAAATGAAGTTTATTTTTTCAAACTCATATTCTATAATATTTAAAAATATTTTTATTATTTTTTCATAGATGGATTTTTTTTTGAGAAATAGTATTCTCAAAACGTATAAAGACATTACCAAAAATTAATTACCATTTTATAAACATGTTTTATTTATATAAAACCATTATAATTAATATTTAAAATTTTATTATTCCTATTCTTCCACCAATTTTAACTTCTAATTAATAACGGTCATGTTTAAATAATAATAACAATAATACCTTGTCACAATTCGTTAAAACTCGGTGTTACGTGTAACGCAAGCTATCGATGAAATTAAACTATTTGAAAAAATATTTCATAAAAAAAATGGTGTGTTTCATTTTTTATGTGTGGTTCCACGATATTGTGATTTAAAATGTATGGGTTTTCTATGTATTTTTTATGATTTTCATTAAAAAAAACTCATGTGTATGCCTAAAAATTATTTGATAAAATTTTTCAAATAATATTTCGATATCAAGTATATTTTCAAAGGATGTTTTGAAAGTGAAATTGTTATGTGAATTATGTTTCTTTTCATTTAAATCCTTACTTCATTAAAATTTTCTTTTCTTATTTAATTCTTTGAATTTTATGTGGTATATATTACCGAACAAAATTTTTATGATATTTGATATGATTATTAGGATTTATGTATATTATATTTGTTATGTTTTGAGAATTTTTTATTAATGAGTTGAGAATTGTAACCTTGGGAATTGGGTAATAGGTATGAGTGAAACACTAGCTTAGATTAATGCAATAGGTTGTTCACCTAGTGAAGTCCATGCACTGGCTGGGGGATGTTAACCAGTGAGGCCAAGAGGGTAATTTGGGGTTGGGTTTTTATCATGTCCATCATAGATCAGTTGTAATTAGGTGTACCCTGAGTGAGGTCTAAGGTTACCCATTTATTTTATTTATGTAACCCAAATTTTAAAGGACATATTGTTTACTAATGAAACATATTTATATTTCTTATTTTCATTCTATGTCTACATTTCATGTTATTATTTTATAACTTCTCTTTTACTTTGTTCATTGGTGATGCTTATGTCATTATACATTGGTTATGTTTTCATTTTTAATGTTCTTACTTACTACTTTAATTATTTTATTTTTATAAATACAAAAGAGTGTGATTTGTATATATAATATTTGATAACTAAAATTGAAATGTTTTTCAAAAAATCCATTTCAAAATTAGCGATGAGAGTTTACATTATGAAAGGTATTATGTAGATTCATGGTGGTATCCTACCAATATTTTTTATCACACATAACATACACTCAATGGGTTTATATAAACTTGGTTTTTTCTTAATTTGGTGAAATTAAATAATACACTTCCTATAGTGGATTATCTTGGTGTCTTCTTCATTTTTTTTGGTATGGAGATCAGTGGTGACTACAGGTCATGTGGATATGGACTGTGTGGTTTATTTTGAGGATACTCACATAGATATTTACTATTGGGTGGTTTATGTATCATCCACTCTAGAATTCACTTTATTTTGGGATTCATCTATATATAATGGTTGTATACCACTTTATTTTCATAATATTTATATGTTTTTTTTATTTTCAATATCTTGTTACTTATTTGGTTTGACACTTACTAATGAGACTTTTTATTTATATGCCTGTTAAACCAACATATCAATACATCATGTAGGATTATCAGATGGGGTTCAATATGTTTTTTATGGGAATTTGCGGGAAAATAATTCCTAATGGTTTTGTTTGATAACTTCATCACTTTTCACCCAACCATGGTCATTGAGAACACACTTCAGGCCATGTGAAAGGCCAGTTTGGGTAACATGTTATGTTTAAATAGTCTAGATAATTACTAAATGGTATCAGATCTATCTTGTTATTTTATTAAGTTTGGAAAATAGGATATTAGACTATTTAGATTCAAAAGGTGGGTGGGGAGGAGTGTATGGGAAACTCTTCTTCATGATAAACCATGATTTATCAGGGGTGGTAAAGAATTGTGTCTTGAAATTGAGATTTTATTTTGATATTATGGTTTTATTTGATGTTATTTATAATTTTTATGATTTTCTTTGTAATATATTGAATGATTTCTAAAAAAAATAATTTTTGCAGTGTAAATGAGAAAGAAGCCAAAGGTTCATAGTATGAGTGAAAGGTCTAGGAAATCATGTGGAAACCTTGTAACCTGATTTGGAAACTTTCCCGGTGGAACTCTCATGGTTGGTGAAAAGTATACCAAACAATATAATCAAATTATGCACAGTGATAATATGTTATACATTTTAATTTTTTCACCCTTTGAGTATTTTATATTTCTATTCTCATTTTTTCACTTATTTATTAGATTTTTGGGGAAGTTTTTTATTTATTTGATGCAACTTTAGGTATCTTTGTGTATTTAATGAGCTTAATATCTCTTTTTTTATAGATTATTCCTCCTAGAATGAATTTAGTGACTTATAGAGAAGGATATATGAATAATTTTATAAAACAAACCCTCATATGGTCCCTTATCTTATCAATTTAGTTATCAAAACTATTTAGAATCTAGGTTTGGAATGTGATTGAGATTTATCTCAAGAGGTGGCTTGTAGAACCCACCCATATTTCATGGTTACTAGGGATCTCAAGAAACAAAAGTTTTTATGCAGAAAAGCGAGCACTTTTTTTCCTTCTTCTGACTCTTGAGACTTACAAATTCAATTTTTACACGTATGTTCTTGAGGGTTTGAGTGGTAAATGGTGGTAATCCATCATGTAGAACAAGATACATAAGGACCTCACATGGGCTAAGTTCACAAAACCGTTTTGAATTAGTAGTTTTTTTCAGATAATTTGAAGCTAAAAATGTAAAGGGACATTGTAACACTAGAGAAATGGGACTATTTCGTGATGGAATATTCCACCCAATTTTCTAAGTTGATCTATTTTTTCTTAGAGTTTTTCACAAATTATTATCTCAAGTCTCAAAGATTTTATATGGGTTTGATACTAGTGGTTAAATTAACTATTTTTCATTTCTTCCTAAAAAAAATCCTAAGGTTTTTATCAAGGTAGTGATGAATAAGATGTAAATGGCAGGGATAACCAGTTTTAGTGGTTCCTCTACTACTATAGGAGGAATTTAAAGTTTCTCGTTTATTTAAAATATGAAACACGAAGACTCTAAATGAGGTACTAGTGGGAGTTTTCAACACCTCTCGAATTCAATTCCCATTACTCGTTTAGGGTATAAAACATTGGTTTGCTTCCAATGTGAGAAGTTAGGTCACACTAAACTAGATTTTTAATAATCTAATAAGACATTACATATGTTCTGGAAGCTATTCTAACTAAAATAATTTTATAAGCTAACTCCACAAAGAATTTAGTCTAGATCATCTTATACTAGGGGCTCTAAGGTGAAGTAAAATAAATCTATAGGGTAGGATATAATCCCTAGAGGTCTGAATAACATGGTCAGATAAAGGGAGATCCTTAGCATTACAAGATATCTTAGATTGGGATTATATTTGGGTGGTTGTATACAATATATCTTATAACTACTAAATCTTAATGGAGGCCAACACTACAACAAAATCAATTTCTAGTGGTGGTTTTTTTTTGTTTTCATGGCGGTTTAAACAACAACCATATGATTCTGTGATGTTTTTCAAAATCTGATGCTAAAGATGGTGTTGATATCCAACTCACTTCAGTTTAATGTTATTAATATTTTCATGAATTATTATATACTCTCTTTAATTATTTTATATGAAATGTGCATAATTTGTGTGAAATATTAATGTTTTAATACTAAGTATAATTTTTGAGAATTTTTAGAAGTAGTCCAATTGAGTCAGTTTAATATTTTATTTATAAATATCACCATACTAATTCAAATTGTGTGGTTTTTATTTTGTAAGATTCCTAATTCAATATTCAACATTTCATTAGAAGGTATCATGGGCCAATTCTTCCATTTGAAGGCCCATATGGATCACACAAGAAGGCCCACAAAATCTGTAAAGAAACTAGATCATCCATGAAGATTGAATTACTGGGCTCAATACAAAAGATAAAATTCATTAATTCTCCTCTAACATTCGGATAACAATGAAAGTAGTAATGGATAAAAATTTCAGGGTCCAACTCTAAGAACAAGGGTCCCAACTAATGCTTTTAATTCCAGCCCACCATTCTGGCTGGGAATCAAAATCTGGACACTAATCATGACATATCTCATGATGTAATCATCCAATAAAGCTGAGAATTTTTAGTGTAAAGATGGAGATATAGAAGGACAAATTTTTTGAAAAAATATTTCAGATTTGAAGTCATCTTCCTATTCAAAAACTTATTCAAATTTTAGACTTTAAAAGTTTAGGACTGAAATGGGAAGATTAACTTTTTTTAATCAACTGGAAATAACGTTGTATCCTTAAGTCCAATGGCCGCAAAATATTCAGAGTAGATATAGGAGATATTTATCTACAACTTGAAGGCATATCATATCTCAAGATTCAGCTGTCTAATGTATCAAATTGGCGATGCAAGTGGAGGGGCAGTTTTGGAATGCAAATAGCCCACAACAATGGGATATTAATACATCCCCCTCTTCTCCTTGCAAAGGGTTGGAATTTCAGAAGAGAGGAGAACATATTGGAATGACCAAAGCCTTTCTAAGTGATTGGGAGGACCTTCCATACTCAATTTTCCACTTGAGAGACCTTTCCTTCTCTCTTTGTTTTCATTTACTTTTGTGTTCTTTATTATTATAATCTTGTAAGTCTCTTTCTTTATAATTCTGTTTTAATGCAAGTTTCTTCTTTAATATCTCTTATTCTCATCCACCTTCTGTAGTTTCATATTAATTTTCTTAAAATAGTTTAAATATAGTTGAATCCCCTTCCCTTCTTTCACTTTCTAATTCAATCTAAAGTTCATTTTTAATTCTGATCATCCTTTGTTTGTGTGCGTGTTCGACGCACAAATCTTTTCTTATCCCGTTCTTTTTTTTCTATTTATAATTCATCACCATTAACATATATTACCATATTAATAAATATCTTAATTTATGAGTAATTCTATTATTGGGATGAGTTAAAATTTAGGGATGTTAAGTGATTGAGAGTATTTTCTCGATGAATATTCTTCAAATTAACATTGTGTATGTTGGACTTAACATGTCATGGATTAATGACTTGTTTTATTTAACATGTGGTTTCCATTGATTATTGGAACCATAAATACACTACCATCAAAAATCACTAATTGAGATTAGAACCCTAAGTTATGTTAAGGCTTAGATTAATGCCTTAAAACTTAGGAATTCCATTCACTTCTATCTTTTGAAGTGGATGTTAAATTAAATGCAAATAAAGAAAAGCTCAAGGATATCACAAGATTAACTCCCTAAAAATGAACTCACCCCAATATTTATAAATTTGTTAAATCGATCTTAATCAATCAATAATTTCATAATCTTTGTAAATAACACCCCCCCCAATCAGAATACAATAAACTAAAAACAAACGACTATTAAAAAGTATCATCGCCGAGGATTCGACCCGAGTGCTGCTATACACATTAGAAGAGCATCAGAACATTGACTGGTTGATAGGCGAAAATCGGCCACGCATTTCACGGTTCTATCCATTTAGCATACATTTTTGGGAACTATTATAGAACATTTGTTTAGAGGTGTTTTTTTTTGTTTTAGCGGTGGTTTTCACTCTAAAAAAATGGTGTGGATTTAGCAATGGTTTAAACTAATTCTATATATCGCTTTTTAAGAAACATATAACAAAAGATTCTGTAGCCCCATAACATCCAAACAAAAAAAATTAAAAAAATATGAAAATATACAAAATAAATTAATCAGAATAGTAATAATAACTCAATCAGATAATTCTCAAAGGCCAGATGATTATTTTAGTGGTGGTTTCATCAAATTTTAGAATAAAATAATGAGTATGGGATGGTCCTAAAAGATCAATTAAGGAATATATGAACATTTTTTATAAGAAATGGGATTCATGGTGGGGGATTTATGGTTTCTATTGAATTTTGATAAGTTTATATATCTATATTAGACTTATAGATAGAGTAATGGAATTTAAAACAAGAATATTTTCATAAATATGATGTTTATATAATAGTTTTCATGAGTTTATATGAATGGGTGTAAGGATGGATATCGATACATAGTTTTTATATAATTTTTTCATAATGTAATGGTTATGAGTGTGGTCTTAATAAGCTATGATTATAACACCCCATGGTTTTAAAAATAAATTGAAATGTATGAAACTTTGTTTTAAGTTGATATTTATAATTATACTTTAAACATAATTTTTCCGCTTTTATGTTTTGAATATCAAAAAATAGTCATCTACAATTGTGATCTGTAAGTTATTTGAAGTTTAATGGAACAAACTTGATTTTTGATGAATAGTAACATACACTTATGAATAGTAAATTTTATTTTTATTTTATTTTCTTAAGGATTTAAGAAAATGACATCTTGATTAATTTTTAAAGGTGATGTAAAATGAGTAATAGATTTAAAATTGTTATTTTTGAAGAAATTATAATTTTATTTAAAAATTAAATTATTAATATTTAGAAAATTATTTTCAAAAAATAGAGTTTATTTTTTAATTCTACACATCGAAAAATGGTTGGGGTAAATTTTTGGGTTTTTTCTGAAATTCATGAATTTTTTATGAATAGTGAAATATGGTAAAAGGCCATATATTCAAATTATCAATTACATAAACTATTTTTGACATAATGGATGATTTAATCCCACATGGTTAGAACTCAAATGCACTTATTACTATTTTGATCAGAAGAATTAAGACTATTCATAGTCTTGAGAAAAAAAATTAAACTAATGATTAAAATAATGTAAAATCCCTCATCTCCTCCACTATAAATACCACCATCATTCCCCTCTCCCTATCACACATCTCAAACCTTGATAATTTTCAAAATTTTGCCAAATACCTTGCCCAATTATCTTCCCCATGTCCAATACCAATTGGTCTCACTAAAATTCCAAAACCAAAGGCCTTAAGGAGGATCTCAAGGAGAAGAGATCAAGAGGTAAGAATCCTCTTCCTTTTTCATGTGTTTTATTTTCAATTACATTATTTTCTTATACTCTCTTACCATACCCTTATCCAGGAGGTATGAAATATCTATAATCTTATATATTTTTTATTTTATCATCTTCATGTAAAAGATTCATCATCTTTCTTCCTCTCCTTTCACTCTTGTTCTAAAAAAACATTGTTCACGATGTTCCGACTTACCAAAATCATGGATGATGTGTTTTCAATTTCTATTAATTACTTCAAATATGATCATAAAAACTTTTAATATTTGAAAAAGAATTTAAATTTTATGTTTTATCCTATTTTATGTTCAATAATTAACTTCTATTCATGACATTAAATTATATAATGAAACAAGTTCATGATTATCAAGGAACCACCAAAAATGATCTAAACAAATATCATTAATGTTTTATCTAATGATCCATAATCATATATGATAAAAAAATTATTTATGGTATCATTATATTTTCTGTAAACATATTAATACCATTTCATTCCACTTCTGTAATTTTATTTTCTATATGACTATAAAATCAAATACAAACCGGCTATGGAAATCATGTAAAGAACGCACCCGAAACAATGGAAGGAACAAAATACTAATAACTAAAGGGGAAATGATGTTATGAAATGATCGTATAAGGTATTATAAACATTAATATGTTTATTTAATATATTAATAATACTCTTTTAACCATTATATGGGATTTTTAAACAATTTTTAGGTAATAAAACCCCGAAGTTAGGTAATTCTTAACTCGATTTCTATTCTTTGGGTTAACCTTATACTTCATTATTTATGTTGTTTTCAAATTGTTTTTGTGATGAATTTTATTTATAATATGTTTAATTATGTGTATTTACAGAGTATATACATATTCCATCAACTCTATTAAGTCTCACTTTAATTATATGATATTTGTAAGGGTATTTTATTTTAAAATCCACTTTTAAAATTCCGTTTTACAAAATTCAAAAGAAATATTTATATTTAATTATTCATGTTGTATGATTATATTATGGTTCTTGGGAATTTTTTATGATGAATTTTTGTACCCATATTTCCCTCTAATGCATTGGGTATGTGTTAGTTTGAGGTCTTTTATATGGTTACTCCAAGTGTAACTACGATGGTTACATAATAAGGTAGTCGTGAGGGTTACATTGTAAGGTAGTTATGAGGGTTAAAAATAATAAGGTAGATGATATGGTTACAATAATATGTAAGTAATTCCCCAATATACCTTTATGGTTTTATTTATGTTCTATATGTTTTTTGTAAATCTCAAGATTCACAAAGTAAGTTTATATGGGTGGTAATTATGTATTTTGGAAAATAATTTCATATGTTACAAGTATTCATAGACAAATGTTTTTTTTCCTTCTTTTTATATACCTTATTGATATTTTTGTGATCATACCAAGTTTTTAAATGATTTTCATAGGTAATAAGGATGTGTATTACAAAGAAGTAATCTAGGTTAAATGTTCTGAATATTTTTTAAAGAAAACAAGTTTTATTTGAAATGTTTTATATTTTGAAAGAAATGGATACTGTTTTTGTGGTATAATCTATGTATAAATGTGGAATGTTATTTATGTGTTATATCTTAATTATCTAAAACACTAAACTTTAAAAGATCCTAAATGGGAAATAAAGTTAGTTCTTGATTAAAATTAAAGATTATGTAGTGTAATAAGGTTGGCTTCTTATAGTTGGTATCATAGGATTGTTTAGATAACTTTAGGGGTTAGGATGATGATAATAGAATACCATAAATAATTTTTACTCTATGTAATATTTGAAATGATATAGAATTTAAAGATTACCATGTTTCTTAAACTAAGATATTTTTGTTCAGAATGGTTTTCTGTAGAAGAAGCAAGAAAGCTGAAGAGGAGAGGCACCGACAGAACGATATCCTTCCTAATCTACAGCTCAGAATGGTAGGGATTGGAACCGAGAAATTTGTGATAGTAATGGATCATCTAACACAAGAATTAAATGGTGGTGTCATCCATGCAGGAGAAAAACCAGAGGTACTACAACGAAACATGACTATACTGAAACATTTTATGAGACAACACCCTCCTGCTTTCAATGGATCTTCTGACCCAGCAGCAACTAAAATATGGATTAAAGTCTTTGAGAGGATATTCAATGTTGTGTGATGTTCATATAATCAAAATGTAAGTCTTTGCATTTATCGTTTTGATGGTGAAGTTTATCAGTGGTGGTCAATGGTCAAAAATGTTATGGATAGAGAGGAGATTGATGCCTTAGAGTGGGATAAATTTAAAAGTCTCTTACTTGAAAAATATTTTCCTAAGGTGGTGAAAATTATAATAGAGAATCACTTCCTTCAATTGAATCAAAATGAAGTAAGATTCAGTGGATGTGTATGAAGAAAACTTCACCCGACTGGTGAGGTATGCTCCAAATATTATTCTATATCTTGATAGAAAAATCAACCACTTTTACTCAGGATTAAATCCAAGGTATCGAAGGGAATTGGCCTCCTATGACTTCAAAAGTTATGAGAAACTTGTTCGATGTGTTGAGAGGGTAGAGATAGAGTTTTCTGATGATCACGTGCACTTTGACAGTAAGGATAAGAAGAGGTATAAATGGTAAGTGATGGGTAAGAATCAACCAAAGAAATATGATTTTATGAAATTCCAGTTTCTAGTTTGTGAAAAGTGTGGAAAAAAACCCTGGGGAATGCCTTCTAAAAACTGGTAAGTGTTTTTTATGTGGTAATATTGGACATATAGACCAAGATTATAATTAAAATTATACTAAGAATAATATTGATAAGAAAACTATAAATTGTTTTAAATGTGGTGACATGGGTCAATATAAAAATTTCTTCCCAAAGAGAGATCTGAATGATGCAAAGAAGCCAGACTATAAGAAGAAAGGTGTAGTGAGATCCTTTGCAACTATGTCAGTAGACGTCAGGCTATCCAATGAAGTTGTATCAGGTACCTTGTTTTTTTACTCAAATTTTCTAATGTTTTGTTCGATATGCGGTCTACACATTCCTTTATTTCTGAGGGATTTTCTGGTAAATTGGAAATATCACCTCAAAAAATGAGACTAGAACTTATTATTAAAACACCAGGGGAAATATTATATAAAATAGTAATTATAAGTATCTTTATATCGTGGTATGTGTAAATACTTTACCTACAAACCTTGTTGTTTTTTTCTATGTAGAGTTTGAAGTCATTATTGGAATGGATTTTCTTTATGTTTATCATGCTAAGATTGACTATAGAGATAAAGAAGTTGTTTTTCAGAAAGAGTTTCAGTTTGTATACAATAATGAACCCATAAAATTGATAACATATCAGGAAGATTATAAACTATTGAAAGATGGAAATGATAGTTATATTTCTCATATTTTTGAAAATAAGGGAACTGTTCAGATTAATGATGTGTTAGTGGTAAATGAATACCTTGATGTTTTTCCTGATGAGTTACCTGATATCATACCTGATTGGGAAGTTGAATTCACAATTGAATTTATTCCTAATGATAATCCAATTTCAATACCCCCTTACTGAATAGATCAAATGGAACTTATTGAATTGAAAAATTAGTTGTAGGAGTTCCGTGATAAAGACTTTATTCATCCTATCACCTCGCCATGGGGGGCTCCTGTTTTGTTCATTAATAATAAAAATGGTTCCATGAGACTTTGCATTGATTATAGAGACTTGAATAACATCACTGTTAAAAACAAGTGGCCTTTACCTCATATCGATGACTTGTTTGATCAGATCTAGGGAGCTCAGTACTTTTCCAAGATTGACTTGAGATCTGGATACCATCAACTGAATGTGAAGGAGGATGACATCCCAAAAAAGATTTTAGTGCTAGATATGGTCATTATGAATTTTTTTTATGTCTTTTGGGTTAACTAATGCACATTCTTTATTCATGAATCTTAGGAATATAATATTTCATGAGTTCTTGTATAAGTTTTTGGTTATGGTTATTGATGAAATTCTGGTATTTTCTAAGAGTAAAAGGGAGCATGAAAAACATATAAGGGGTTTTTTCAAACCTTAAAGGAAAATAAACTGTATGGAAAATTCATCAAGTGTGATTTTTGGATGTAATAGATTTCTTTTCTTGGGAACATTGTAAATAAGGATGGAATAAAAGTGGATCATACCAAAACAAAAGTGGTTGATGAATGGACAAGACCTACAAATGTTACAAAGATTCATAGTTTTCTTAGATTAGCAAGTTATTACTGGTGGTTTATTAAAATAATTTCATGGTTATCTAGCCCAATAACTAAGTTAAAGAGAAAAGGGGTTAAATTTTTTTTAAAGAAGAATGTGATGTTTATTTTCAAGAACTGATGAAGATATTGGTTAATGACCTAGTTTTGAATTTTCCTTCCCGAAATGGTGAGTTTTTCATCTATAGTGATGCTTCATTGAAGGGACTTAGTTGTGTTCTGATGTAGAATGATTGGGTAATTTATTATGCTTTAAGACAATGAAAACCTCATGAGTTAAATTATCCCACACATGATTTGGAATTTTCAGCTTTGGTTTTTTCTTTGAAATTTTAGAGGAATCATGTATATGGACACAAATGTCAAATATATACTGACCATGAATGTTTGAAGAATATATTCACTCATAAGGAATTAAACATGAGGTATAGAAGATGGATTGAACTGATAAAAAATTATGATTTCATGATCAATTACTATCTGGGAAAATCAAACAAAGTGGAGGATTCCTTGGGTTGAAAAAATCATGCATCATTAACCATTTTACATTTGTAACATGATCCCTTGATTAATGATTTGATGAATTTTGGCTTAGAAGATGTTGTTATAGAAAATACATCTATCTTATTTTAGGTTTTAGTGTATTCATCATTATCAGATAGAATTAAGAAAGCATATAAAGAAGACCATGAGTTATAGAAAAAGGTAGAATTGGTTAAAATGGGTAAGTTGACAGAATTTAACCTTGATAAAGATTGTGTTTTAAGATTTGGTAAAAGGTTGTGTGTGTCTTGTGATTCCTAGTTGAAGAAATATTTGTTGTGTGAAGCTCATAGTTCTCCATTTTCATTTTATCCTATAATTACTAAGATGTACATATACCTTTGGGAGTATTACTAGTGGGATGGAATGAAAAGGGATATTTTAGATTTTACCATGAAATGTTTGACATGTCAATAGGTTGAAGCGGAGTAGAAGTTACTGAAGGGGATGCTTCAGCCTTTTCCGGTACCAGAGTAAAAATGGTAGAATATATCCATGGACTTCATTATGGGACTACCAAAGACTTATTGAGGTAACAATGCAATATGGGTTATTATTGATCGGCTGGATAAATCTAAACATTTCCTTCCTATTCGAGATACAATGTCTTTATATCAGCTTTCTCAATAGTACCTCAAAGAGATTTTCAGGTTACATGGAGTTCCTCTTTCCATTGTATCTGATCAAGATATTAGGTTCACTTATTACTTTTGGAAGGGCCTTCATAAGTCGTTGGGAATAGAATTAAATTTCATTACAACTTTTCATCCTCAATCAGATGGGCAGTCATAATGAATGATTTAGACTTTGGAGGATATGCTTCGAGCTTGTTTAGTGGAATACCAGGGAAGTTAGGATTGATATATTTCTTTATTTAAGTTTCATATGATAACATTTTTCATTCCATTATACAAATAGTAGCTTTTGAGGAATTTTATGGGAAGCAGTGTCGATCTCCATATTTTTGGGATGAAGTCAGGGAAAGAAAGATGATGGAACCATAATTTGTAGAGGAAGTGGCTGAGAAGGTAAATATGATTCAGCAACACATAAGGACAGCTCATAATAGGCAGGAAAGTTATGCAGACAATATAAGGAAATTCATTTCTTTTGAGGTAGGTCATCATGATTTTTCTTATAATCTCACCATGGAAAAGTGTTTTGTGTTTTGGTAAGAAAGGAAAGATAAGTCCAAGGTCCATTTGACCTTATGAAATTATAGATAAAGTTGGACCTGTTGCCTACCGAGTAGCTTTTCTTCTGAGTTTATCTTAGGTACACAATGTTTTTCAGGTTTCAATGTTGAGAAATTAAGTGCCAAATTCATCTCATGTTTTGATCCCATAAGTAGTTCAGTTGGAAGAGAACCTTTCTTAAGAAGAGAAACCTTTACAGATTCTTGATCAAAGAGAACAAGTATTAAAAAATAAGGTAATCCACCAGGTAAAGGTTTTTTAGAGAAACCACATGGTTGAATAAGCAACATGGGAATCTAAAAATTCCATGAGGGAAAGGTACCCTAACTTGTTTAATAAGTAAATAAAATTGTGACGACACAATTTCCAAAAGATGGGGATAATGTAACACCCCAAGGTTTTAAAAATAAATTTAAATGAATGAATATTTTTTAAAATTGATATTTATAACTATCCTTTAAACATAAATTTTCCACTTTTATGTTTTAAATTTCAAAAAACAGTCATCTAAATTTGTGATCAGTAAGTTATTTGGAGTCTATTGGAACCAGCTTGATTTTTTGGTGACTATTAACATAGACTTATGAATATTAATATGAATATTAATATAACCCTAATGAATAGTAAATTTTATTATTATTTTATTTTCTTAAGGCTTTAAGATAATGACATCTTGATTAATTTTTCAAGGTGGTGTAAAATGAGTTGTAGATTTAAAATTTTTATTTTTGAATAAATTATGATTTTATTTAAAAATTAAATTAATAATATTTATAAAATTATTTTCAAAAAATGGAGTTAATTTTTTAATTATACATGTTGAAAAATGGTTAGGGTAAATTTTTGGGTTTTTTTTAATTTGTAAATTTTTTATGAATAGTGAAATACTATAAAATACCATATATTCAAATTAACAATTAAATACACTATTTTTTAAATCATGGATAATGTAATCCCACTTGGTTCGAACTAAAGTTCACTTATTACAATTTTTATCACAAGAATTGAGACTATTCATAGTCTTCAGAAAAGAAATTTAACTAATGAATAAAATAATGTAAAATCCCTCCTCTCCTCCACTATAAATACCATCCTCATTCCCCTCTTCCTCTAACACCTATAAAGCCTTAAGAATTGTAAAAAAAATTCCAAATACCCTTCTCATTTATCTTCCCCACATCCAGGGCATTCTGTTCTCACCAAAATTCTAAAACCAAAGGCCTTAAAGAGGATCTCAATAAGAAGAGATCAGGAGGTAAGAATCCTCTTCCTTTTTTATGTGTTTTCATTTCAATTCCTTTCTTTTCTAATACTCTATTCACCTCCCGTTATACAGGAGGTATGAAATATCAAAAATCTTATATATTCTATATTTTATCATGTTCATGTAAAATATTCATCATCTTTCTTCCTCTCCTCTCCCTCTTGTTCTAAAAATAAAAACATTGTTCGTAATGTGCCGATTTACCAAAATCGTGGATGACGTGTTTTCAATATCCATTAATTCATTAAAATATGATCATACAACTCTTTTAATGGTTGAAAAATAATTTAAATTTTATTTTTTAACCTATTTTATATTCTATAATGAACTTCTATTCATTTCACTAAATTATATAATGAAACAAGTTCATGATTATCGAGGAACCGCCAAAAATGATCTAAACAAATATCATTAATGTTTTATCTAATGATCCATCATCATGTATGATAAAAAATTAATTATTATATAATTATATATTCTATAAACATATTAACACCATTTAATTCTACTTATGGAATTTATTTTCCATACGACAAGAAAATCAAATACAAGTTGTCCATGGAAATCATGTAAAGAACGCACCTGAAACAATGGAAGAAACAAAATAATAATAACTAAAGGGTGAAATGATGTTATGAAATGATCATATAAGGTATTATAAACATGAATATGTTTCTTTAAGATATTAATAACACAATTTTAACCATTATACATGAGTTTTAAAAAAAATTAAGTAATCCAAACCTGAGGTAAGGGAATTCTTAACCCGATTTCCATTCATTGGGTTAACCTTATATTTCATTATTTATGTTGTATTAAAATTGTTTGCGTGATGAATTTTTTTTATAATATGTTGAGTTATGTTTATTTAAATTTTATATACATTTTCAATCCACTTTTTTATGTATCGCTTCAATTATATGACATTTTAAGGGGCTTTTCTTTTAAAATCATCTTTTTAAAATTCTGTTTTATAAAATTAAAAAGCAATGTTTATATAAAATTATTCATGTTGTATGATTATTTTATGATTTTTGATAATTTTTTATGATGAAGTGTGGGACATATATTTCCCTCCAATTTAATGGGTATCTATAAGTTGGAGGTCGTCTATATGGTTACTCCAAGTGTAACTGCGATGGTTACACAATAAGGTAACTGTGAGGGTTACATTCTAAGGTAGCCAAGAGGGTTAAAAATTATAAGGTAGAAAATAGGGTTACAAGATTATATAAATAATTCCCCAAGATACCTTTCTGGTTCTATTTAGGTTCTATATGTTTGGTTTAAATATCATGTTTCACAAAGTAATTTTATATGGGTGACAAGTATATCTTTGTGAAAATGATTTCATATGTTACAAGTATTCATGAAATAATGTTTTCTTTCCTCTTTTATATCCCTTGCTAAGCTTTTTGTTCTAATCCTAATTTTTTAAATTATTTTCACAGGTTATAAGGATGTGTATGAAAAAGAAATAATCCATGTTAAATGTTAGGAATATTTTTCAATAAAAAACATGTTTTATTTGAAATGTTTTATATTTTGAATGAAATGGATACTATTTTTGTGGTATCTGTTCTATATAAATGTGGAATGTTATGTATGTGTTATATATCAATTCTCTAAAACTCTAAACTTGAAAAGATCCTCAATGTAGATCTTGACTAAAATTCAATATTAAGTAATGTAATAAGGTCGGGTCCTTATAAGGATAGGCGTTCAAGCCCCATAATGAGTTAGAAAAAGGAAAAGAAACTTGAAAAGATCTGTTAATATCATAGGATACATTATACTTAAGCATTCCTTCATCAAGAATAATTATTATTAATTAATTTTAAAATAATATTGGTTCATAATATAATAGATCTCAACACAAGGTGTAGTTATGAAAATAAATCTGGATGTATTTACCTATAATATGAGGAGACTAACTAGGAACATTTAGTGGGAGTTAAAGAGTGGAATAGTGTTTTTGGGGTAGTTTCATCAAAATATACTCTTGAAGTATAAATTTTTTTCATTTAATTCTCTATTAACATCAAATTCTTAGAGAAGTTATCCACTATCGTGTTAAAACTTGAGATCAATTTTCCATTCCTATAGAACTTCTATTTTTGCGATGGTAGTTATAAATATTTTAATTTCTTCAATAAATATGGATAAAATCATCAAAATATGATCAGATCAATATAAATAAAATATTCTTGATGGAGGTGGACTCATGAAAGGTTAATACTAGTATGGATTTATTGGTATAAATGTACTTTGTTTCCCTGGTTCACATAGAGGAAGGATCAATGGGAGTTCATAATTCTGATCAAATTTTATATTCTATAAGGTGGAGTTCTAGATAGAGGTCAGTTCCGATGGTTTAATTGGAGATCTTTGTATCAGTAACTCAGGGATTATTGAACATTATGGCTAGTGTTATAAAAATAAAATGACCTTATGGAGTGAGACCATGGAAATATTACATGGAAAACCCTATTTATAGGACTTCAACAAAGTCAGAGTATTATAACTCAATGCATGTTTTATTTTGGAATAAATTTTCCATAGATTCATTTGGATGGTTTCATGAACTTAATGAATTATCAAATCGTAATTATGGGGATCTGGGATGTGTTTCTTCAATAGTACACTACACCAAATTGAACTAAAATCTTCATGTGTATGTATTTCTGCGTGGTTACTACTTGAACTTGCATGTTCATACACTAACCTTGTTCTATATAGAAGTTCCATACGTAAGATTTATTTGTATTTTTTTCCCCAAACATAATGTGTTATGAACATCTATACACAACCATATTGAAACCTTTCATTAGAAAAAGTCCTATGAAAAAATCAGTGTTAAATTACAAAACTTGTAAAAATTTAAAATACCAGTAATTATATCATATTTAATATAATACTAGCATGGGGTGACATGATTTATCATATACAGAATATTCAAGGAGAACAAATCATAAGTTAAACTTCTAAATAAAACACAAAAAATTAACCAATCATATAGATTTTCATGAAATGTAAGGGAAATATAGATATCCCTACCAAAAACCAATACATTGTTTATGAATCATCATATTAGTTTTATCTTACCATAATTTTAATTACCTATCATCTCAAAATACAAATTGAAAAAAAAACGACCACCTGATGAACCTTGATCCGCACCCTCTCTGTCTTCGAATTCACTCCCTTCTACTGGTACCTACATTACAATTATATTGAAAATTAAACGGTTTTGTATATTTAAATTTAAACTTAAACAAAAATATAAGTTTTTTTACTAAATGATTTTAAATTTTTTTCATTTACCTTCTCACTACCATGCATTGATGAAATATCACTTGGGATATATCTAGTTTTCTTCTGATATAATTCAATCAACGCTTTCTGCAAAGCAATGACCTTTGTATATTGTATCTTTAAATGTTCCCCCTATTCCTGAATTGTGCATTTAATTTCAATAAACTCCCTTTGAGAATCTATAGGTAGGGAGTAACTACAAATAGAGGTATATTTTTCTGCAATCCTTGGTGTCCTGCCAAATACCTCGGATGGTAATGGTCCCAAACTCATCCTATCCATGCGACCAAGATACTCCTTCCCATGGACTTAACCAATGGGATCATCCTGAAAGACTGAGAAGGACTGCATGGGATTGGCATCCAATAGTTATTTTATTTTTACCTATACATAAAATATCAATCATATTTTAATAAATACATATTAACATAGTGAAAATTCATAATAATTTGTTACAATGAAAAATGAATTCATACCCCAACTTCATTGGCGGGCTCATTAACATAACTCCCATTAGATTTTATATGAACATCTAACCAATGTTCTGTTAGGGAGAATTAGTTCCATAAATTATTTTATTGTGTTAAACAAATATAAATCAACAAATTAACATATGAAATAGATAATTTTATCTTATAAATATTTAAACTAATGAAAATATTACCAAATTCAGTCTGTTTCTAGAAAAACTCTTTGACCTGGTAGTGTGGGGGAAGATTTATTTGGCTCTACATGATTAATTTTTACTTGAAACATCCTGAAATAAATAACATGTAATTTAATTTTAATGTATGAAATGTCTCTCCTTATTATATGAATGTATATATGTAAAATGAGATTGGTATAATAATATATATTTCAATAACATAATGACATTAAATTACATCATAATGTATTAAAATTACCTTAATTCATGAATCAAAGACTTAATTTTTTCAAGATTGTGGCACATGCCTCTAATCAACATGGGTAATGGGAAGGGTAACCAGCTCCACCACCGGATGGCCTAGAATCTGACCAAATAATCCTGAAAAATAATTTTTGGGGACCTCATAACAGTCATATGGGATAACAATATTCATCTTATTCAAATTATATATATATATAATATTCATATTTTAACTCCATAGTAACATTGTTTTTATATTTTATAAAAAAACAGTTAGTAGTATAAAAATAGTTCAATAACTTTATTCACATTAAAATTTGTACCTATAATTATCACACTACAATATCTTCATGAAGAAACTAGATTGAAAACCTATTCCTTCACTATTGAACCTTCTAAATAGGGAGGCACTATCTCATATTATAATGGGATACAGAAGGAGGTTGTGTCATATGCTGACAAAATGGAGGGTGTGAGAGACACTGAAGGGGGATAGATGGAGGGTTTCTTGGATGTTATAGGGAGGGGGACTGATAGATCGTCATCTGTCGGTTTTTTTAGGGGAACGTCAATTGGGAGTCGACTGGGATTAGATAAATGCTTTTTCCTTGGAATTCCTATCATTTTATCAAATAAAATTAACTTCAGAACATATATTTCAAAAAATTCATGAAAAAAATTAAAATATTAATAGATGTACAGTACTAAAAAACAAAATATACATATCAATGATAGTGAATGGCTTCATATATAACACAAGTGGTTGATAAATTAATGTATTATTACACATATAATCATTTTTCTTCAATCATGTCGTTTCCCTACTCCATCGTTACCTCATCTACGTTATCCACCCTAGCAAGACTAATATTTTCAATATCATGATGGAAAAATAATTTTTCTTCTTAATGTTGATGGGATTAAATTTCATATGAGAAATATTCCACTTCATCACTGATATCATACTAGTCTCTTTATTTTATGTGAAAAACTAAAATCCACCCTTCATCCATGATATCTTCCGCATAATGTACCATTTTCACTTGTAATGAGAAGATATATGGATCATGTAATACATATTCCTATAAAACCATCAAGCAAGAGAAGTTCACAAAAGTACATTGCAAGGAATCTCTTTTAATATCCCTAGTAATATGACCCACTTGAATTTGAATAAAATAACTGAAAAGTGCCTGTTGTATTTTAATTCGATAATATTAGTCAATTTTCCATAATATCCCAATTTGGAAACTATAAATATAGAACTATTCTAGGTTTTAAAACCCTCTTCCTGATTGACTATATGATTTAAATCCATTGACGTCATAAGTATCAAATTTTCCAGCCTCTTTTAGAGGACCTCGAGCCAAAAACTACAAATATTCGGACAACTTAGTCTTATTGTTAGTATTCATGATCTACCAAAAAGTAATATACATATTATATTTTCAAAATATGTGTCAAACTAATATACATATTTATTTCAATATTTATGATCTTGCATAATGTGAAAACATTTCCACAAGATATTTATTAACATATTTTGTTATATTTTATCATTTCATGTTTTTCCTATTATACATATCTTTGTCTGTATCCTAAGATATTAAATAAATGGATCTTCAATTTCACTATTCAGCAACACATATCTATGTGCTTGTAATAATTCTATTTTCATTAGTGTGACATTTAAAATTCTCTCAACTAATCAGCCAATAGTATAAAGGATTTTTTATTTCCAATGTAGTTTAGATTGAGTCCATGTGTCATTAACATGTCCAAATTGATTGAATCTTGTATCAATATCATCCAAGTATCTAGAAAAAAAGGTAAGACACTCCTATGCTAAATATCCTTCATAAATAGAGCCTTTATTTTCATTTTTTTCACGTATGATTTCAAATGGATAAGATATCTGTGAAATAAAATAAATAAAAAATAATTATGTATTTAATGATGTGTCGATAATTGTTTACTTAAATTAAAAAAAACATATAAATAAAGTACATCTCAAATAGATACATCCATCAACAATGTATGTGGATACCTAATTTTGATTCCTTGACCAAATTCATAGTAAAATACATCATGATAGTAAAACATGTAGAGGAAATATCATCTCCATTGCACAAAGTGTCAATAAAAATCTCTCCTAAAATTTTTAAATCTCATCTCATTATAGAGTTTTCTCACATAGTTGTCTAGAGAATGTGAAAAATCATAGTACAGCTACAGTAACCTTTTAAGGTAATAATGTTCAAAATTCCAATGGTAGTAACTATTGTTACAAAATATGTGAATCATGGATTTTCAATCCATGTAACCTCTGATGATTTAAGTTAACATTCCTTAATAAGTTACCTCAATACCTATTAGATACCTTCACATGATTTAAAACATAAAGGAATGTATATATATCCCTATATTTCATTGAAAAAATTTCTAGATCATACTTTCCAATATTATCAGGCCAGAGATAACACTTTATGTTAATTGTTTGTAATTCCTTTTGAGCATTGAGAAGGTACTTCAATTTTCGATACTCATTAAGAAATATGAAGAAAAAATTTTCATAAACATTCTTCTCAATATTGATAACATCAATATTATGATGCAATAAATTAAATTACCAATACAGAATTTTAAAAAATATTCTTTTTTCTTTCGTTGTTGTGTTCTAATTTCACTTAACGATGCACTTTGACCTCATGTCAAACTATCATTAAAATGACGCACCTTCCCAAATTCTATTTAAACATTTCAAATTCATACTGATATTTTAGAATCTGTCAATAACTTTGGAGGTTTTCTATGATCAATTGAACCATTAAATTTTGACTTGTTCAACCAAAATCTACAAGATGCTTCTAGAAATATTTGATGATTCAAGAAACATCATTTTTTACTATAATGTAGTTATTAGGGCTCAAAATAAAATTTATAAATAGGATAATCCAAACCCATGTAAGTGTTCCAACAAGATAAGTTCCCAAGTCCAAGGAAGTCACTAATAGTCCACATTAGAGAAGTGTTCATTTTGAACATTATTATAGAAGATGCATCATATGTCTCAACATTGTTGCTCCATAAGTCTTGTAATTATTAAATTAGAGGATATAAGTATACATCAATATCATTTCTAAACATTGTTTTCTAGGAATAATCATCGAAATGATAAATGGAGTTTTCTTCATACATATCCACAGAGGTATATTGTAAGAGATCAAAACAACCATCCAAATGATATAACTAGTGCTCAAAGTCCCCAATGGGTTGAATCTATCAGCAGCCAATCCCAATCACACATTCCAAGGATCAGATGAGAAATATATATTATATGAATCAAATGTATTCCATAATTATGAATCTCTTGGATGTCGCAATAACTCATTATTTTTATTACCTATAGAATGAAACTTCATGTGCTCAGTAGTTTTAGAAGACATGAATAATCATTACAATCGAGGATTTAAAGGAAATTAATCCAAAACCTCTTCAGGTGTGTTTTTTTCTTCTTATTCATAGTTTTATATTGATTTAGACTTAAAACATCACCCATTCACTTTCATCTAGATGAAGAACGCTTTTTCAATCCTTTCTTCTTGAATCATCTCCCCAATAAAGAATACAATCATTTGTACAAACATGTATTTTTGTATAATTTAGACCAATATTGTAAACAAAAATTTTCATATCTTAAAAAGACTCGGGAATCTTAGCATTAATAAATTCATCACACAAAAATTCCAATATCATGTAAATCACCGTATTTGTAATTATATAGAGGCATTTGATATGATATAACTTTAGCAGGAAAGAAAGTTTTGAATATTTCAAACACCCACCATACATCTCTTGATTTCCATCATCAACTAAATCATGAAACCCATTTGTATACTTAGTGAAGTTCTTAATTAATTTAGTCTCTACATAATCAATAAGAGGATCCAATTTTATGTTACAATCTTGATCTAGTTTTCCTATAGTCCAAAAAACATCACTTTTCAAATTAGTATTTGTAGCACCCTCAACTGGTTATTCTGATATGTTTTGATGTTGATGTTGTTGTCTTGCAATCTAAAAGCGTCATTTTTAAGGATTTTCAATTCATTTTCCATTGTTAATGAATTTGGTAGCTCGTTATATTGATTGACATCAATGATCAAACTTTATGTAACGTTCGATTCTCTATGCCAAATCCAACACAAATATTGATTAGAGGATTGATTCAATATCTAGTGTTCATAAACTTCATATCTCTCCAACCATATTCTAAATTTTCATTTAGGACATGTACGTCTTATTGTCTCATCAATAGGGAGATTAGAAATTTCTAAATCTAAAAACTCCTCTATACCCTTAGAATACTGAAGTGTGTTCCACGTCAATGTGATCCAACTTTTATCCATATATATCACAGAGTGCCTCCAATTTATTAAATAAAATTAAAACACACAAAGAATATTATTTAATGAATATAAATAATGTAATATGGATTATAAATTTTCATAAAAATATAGAATTATTTATGTTTAATTAAAACAACTAACTTATAAAAAATGTAATTATTATTTTTTGAACATATACAAACCATATTTATTTTAAGTTTTAACAATTGGGTATAAATTTATTTATCTAAAATAAAAAAAACTACACAATTCAAAATGATTAAAAATAAAATATATATATTTATCTCATTCACTAAATATAGTTCTCCTTCTTTAAATAATTCAACAAACACCTATCAAAATTTTCAAACAATACAACAATTCTAAATTCCACTATAAAAGAACTTAACATATTTATCAAAAACCACATTATATTTTTCTATAATTCTCATCATTGAATTAATATCATTCAATACCATGCTAAATTCCCACTAAATAGTTCACGTTAACATTCTCTTTAACATAAATTCATGTCATGTTAATAAAAAATAATAATAATGAAAAAGGCCAAAAAAATGAAAATTTTGAGCTAAAAAACTAAAATTATGATAATGACATATCATAAAAAATTAACATTTATACCTTTTATTTTATATTTTTATTATAAGGAAATGAATAACATTTTTATCACCACACTAAAATAATATTGAAACATTTTACCATGAATGTTAAACTTTTAACACAAGACATAATATTCTATTATATCTCTTTTTCATGACAATATTTTACTTTATCACACTCCTCATGAATCATCATTTAATCCATAAAAACATATTAAAATTAATCATTAAATAAATATATTCTTATATAATATATCAAAATTATGTATTAAATAATATAATTTCAAAACACTTGAAGTTTTAAAAACATACACATTTCTCTTTTTAGA
The DNA here is from genome assembly GCA_963277665.1 of Viscum album. NCBI lineage: Eukaryota > Viridiplantae > Streptophyta > Magnoliopsida > Santalales > Viscaceae > Viscum > Viscum album. The sequence continues at coordinate 1,886,506,075 of OY728165.1, read as the reverse complement.
AGCATAAATTTAAAAAAAAATCATAACTCATTAAACACATTAAAATAATATTTAAATAAAAATCTTCAAAAACCTACACCAATAAAATCACATTAACAATGTAAATGTGAAATAATTTCCAAAATTATATCTCTAAATTGCTAAAAAAATTATAAAACAAAAATTCAATGTGATTATTAATGGAGGTGTCTTGAAGATCATAGTAAGAGTTCCTTATCCGGCACCTTTATTTCAGAACTGTTTAGTTATAATATCATATCAACACAACACTTATATATTTTATTTATTATAATTACATGGTATTCTATTACATTGTTTCTATTATTATTGAGATATTATGAATTACTTCTCATCAAGCCATTTTTCATAATCCAGTACTTTTTCAAATAAAATTATTCAAATCCAAAGTATTTTCATTTTGATTCTACTCTATCACATTATAAAATATAAGTGATCATTAAAAGTAAATTTAAGAAAATAATTTAATTATAATATATTACATTAATTAAATAAAATATATATTAGTTTCCCATTAAAACTCTTAAAAACATCATTCCCATAATGAAGTTTAATTTTCACTTAATCCTTTTATGTTTTTTCATCAAAATTTACTTTATTATTGAATATAATATTTATAATCAATTAATATCATATTCATAATTATCAAATGGAAATAAATTCCTTATAATAATTATATTAAAAGTAAACAGTCAATATCATTTTAATCATTTAAAACAATATTATGAAGAATCACTTTTCAATTTAGAACCTCGTTGAGGAATATATTAAACTATTGAACACTATTATCTATGAAATTAAATGAAAACTATAACATGAAACTTTTGGAGATTATGGAACAATTTAATAGTGAAAATAAATTATTATCATTACATAAAAATAGATTTTGAATCATGAATTGAACAAAATCAAATTAACTTATGCCAAAAAAATTAGACCAATAAATAAATAGTAAAATTGTAATATATGAATTAAAATGAATAATAATGAAGATATAAACATGAATAAGGTTCCAAAATAAATAACTTATTAATAAAATTTAATTACATAGGATATTATAGGATAAATGAATAAATCTAGGATTGGAGATAAGGGGTTTTCTATCCCAAGTCCTCTTTTTTGTAGTATTTTTTCTCAATTTCCCATCATCTATTATAAACAAGGAATTAAAAATACAAGCAAGATAGGTTCTATATTTTTAAGAATTAAAATATGGGAACCTACATGAAACTCACTTCCCTTGAAAATTATGATCAAATTCCACCTCAAAAGAGATAATGAAACCCTAAAAATGATGTGAAACCAAAAATCAAAAATGAACAAATTTAATTTGATCAAAAATGGAATAATAAGATAAACTGGGAGAAAACTATCACCTTCAATGAACATCACAAGAAAAGGTCTCAAATCACTCATCACACACCCTAAAAACCAAAAATATAAAAAATAAAGCACTCAAATTCATTAGGTATCAACCATGGCCTGCAATGAACCAAAACTGGGATGAGGAGAGAGGGAGGGGGTCGGGTAATGGGGGGAAGTGGCATTAGGGGATGGGGGTAGTGGAATTAGGGCATGGGGAAGAGGTGAAGGGTAATAGGGACGGAAGTGAGGGTGATGGGGTGTCTATGAGGGGAGAGGTCAGGGGATTTGGGATCAACAGTGATGGTGAATAGGGAACCACAGTAGGGGAATGGGGGTGGCAGTAAGGTGGAATAGAGGGCAGCAGTGATGAGTGAGGATGGAATTTGGGGATAGGTCTTGGGATCGGGGGGTGGGGGGCTAGTGGGAGAGAGGAAGAAGAATATAGGGGGCATTGGGGTAGGTGGAGAAATTGTGTGTTTTTTAAAAAATCAAAATATTTAGAGGTAGTTTTTAAAAAACCACCGCTAAAAAATTGAAAAAAAAATAGTGGTGATTTTTGAAACCACTTTTATTACCCTATTTTTTGTATTGTATTTACCATTGGAGGTGTGTTTTTTATTAATTATTCTATATAATTTTATTTATTTTATGTAATTGCATCACATTTCTTCATCTCATCTAAATTGATTGATACATTGGAATTGTGATATGTTTTGATGTCATATATGAGGGATATTTCTAATTATTTGGAAATGAAGAGGTATTAGGGCTTAAAGTACCCTATGTGTCATGTGGTCGTTATAAGTATATAGAATTTAGGATATTTTTTAGTTATTTTTTTAGATATATTTTATCTTATACTTGGTATGGATTATATGATTAGCTCAAAATCTCAAATAAAATACTATCAATATAAGTTTTTCTTCCTTTATCTTGATGGAAGCACACATGTATTATAAGGTAATTAGGATTCGATATCATATATGGAGGGGATATTATCTTATATATTTGATTGATTTCATGTCAGATATCCAGTATTTTCTTAGATGCAATTAAAGGGAGTTCATATGGTTAGCTTTCTATAGTGGTGGATAGGTATCCTGAGGTTTTCCTTGATAATTTCTCTTGATTTCTACCATAGAGGGAGGTGGAATTATCTATTAATCTACTCCTATGTAAATAGACTAGTTTCTATTCCATATTTTCAAATGGATCCTAAAAAAATAAACTAATTGTAGGTCTAGCTGGAAGAACTTGAGAGAAAGGTTTTTATTCATCCAAGTATCTCACAATATGAATCACCGGTTCTATTTTTCAAACAAGGTAAACAAAAGTATATAGTTTTTTATAAATTAAATGAATCTCAATCAAGTGATCATAAAGAATAAATAGTTATTTCATCATATTGATGATCTCTTTGAACAATTCAAGGGAGTGATATTGTTTTCAAATGTTGAGATCTAATCAGGATACCATTGGTTGAGAGTGAAGGAGGTGTACATTCCTAAGAGAACTATAAGGATTATTTCTAGGAATTATGAGTCTCTAGGTATTCCATTTGGCATTACCAATTCTCCCATTTTTTTCATATCCTTGATTACCCAAATTTTTTACCAATACCTCAACACTTTTTTTGGTGTTAATGGATGATATCTTGATTTAATACAAGATAAAAAAAAGGTTCATGAGGACTATCTTGGTGTTGTTTTGGGAACCTCGAAGTAAAATAGTCTTTTTTTAAATATGTTTTAAGTGTGAATTTAAAATTTAATAAGTGAAATTTTTTGGTTATATGGTATCGGAGAAAGATATTTTTATGGATCCTAAGAAGTTATAACCAACTATATCTTGATAAAGAGATAATAATGTATTTGATATCATAAATTTTCAGGGTGTAGGTATATATACAGGTGATTTATTTTAATATTATTTAAGTTAACATCACCCTTGATGTTTTTGACTCAAAAAGGATTGAAATTTGGATAATATATGAAATTTCAAATCTATTTAGAAGAGTTAAAAACAAGTTTTACATCGACTCCATTCTGATTCTTTCTAATCCTCATGAGGGCTATTTTTTGTATTATGATTCCATAGTTATAGGGCTAGGGTGTGTTTTGATGCATCATTACCATGTTATGGAATATTTATCTCACCAATTATTCCCTCATGAGAATAACTACCCCACCATGATCTAGGGTTACTAGTGGTTCTTTATGAATTGAAAACATAATGTCATTATCTCTTAGGTGATAATTTCACCATATATATTGATCATAAAATATGAAGTACATATTCTCCTATAAGTATTCGGATTTTTGACCAATGTACCAGGTTGAATATCTATTAACCTTTTATTTTAATTTTATATATTTCCATATTAAATGGAATGTTGTGGATGATGCATTAATAAGGAAGTTATTGGCCCCTGTGATGAATGAATTCAAGGATAAATTGCATTTAAATGATATTATTTTTTCATATAATTTCGGATGTGAAATAGGAGGATAATAATGTATTCTTGATTAGTGTACATTCCATGAATTACCTTGTATGATAAAATTTTTAAAGTGTGGGTATCAAACCCTAATTTTTTAGTGTATAAGAACAATTCTAAATGGATATAGATCTTGGGTGATTGGTCTTGATCTCTAGATAGTTCTATTTTTTTCAAGAGATGATTGGTGGTACTTTTGATTTTGAGGTTAGTGGTGATGAAAATGGGAACCATACAATAGGGGTAGTTCATCCTACTGCTCCAATGATGTTATATGACCTCTAACATTATTATTTTTTCAATAATATAAAGAGGGAAATTACTAATTCTGTGTTTAAATTCCTTACATGTTAAAAGATAAAGTCTGAGAATCAAAATCCTATGGGATTATTTCAATAAACTCTCATTCTAGTGTTGAAGTGAGATGATAAATATATGTATTTTGATCTTTAATTTCCTTATACTCCTATTGGTAATAATTCCATATGGGTGATTATCAACTGAATAATTAAATCGTCTCATTTTTTTCCTATAAAGGATTTAACCATAGTAAAATAACTTGGGAACTTGTTTGTCAAATATAATATGAAGCTTCATGGAATAATAAAGACTATTGTTTCTAATTAATATCCATGATTTAATTTATGATTTTGGAAGGTCCTTTAAGAAGTTATGGTTTTCTAGTTGAGGCTGAGCATGAACTATCACCCACAAATGAATAGTTAGACCGCACAGTCCATCTAGATTCTTGAAGATCTGATCTTGCATTTCTTGCTTGAGTTGGGAAGTTTATAAGATATATGTCTATTATTGGTTAAATTTTCTTATAATAAAAATTATCAATATTTAATAAATATATATCCCTTTTAAACTCTTTATGGATGACCATGTCAATCCACTCTTTATTGGAAATATTTCACTCAGAATTTCTTATTAGGATTGAGCATCAACCAAGATATGTGAAGTAAGGTTCATCTAATTCATAAAAGATTTTAAATGGATAAAATTCATTATATTTATTATACCAACCATCATATTCATCCATTGGAATCCACCAAATTTTATTGCATGGTCATTATAATTTCTCCTCATTTGGGAATTTGTAAATTGGGAAAGTAGGATAAGTTAATTTCATGGTATATTGAGACATTTTAGATAGTAGAGTATCTCAATAAAGTGGCATACCAGAAATACTTACCATCCCAAATGACATATATTCAGAATGTGTTTCATGTATCTCAGTTGAATAAGTATTATCCAGACCCATGTCACGTATTTCAATAGAAGGATTTGGATTTGGAACCTAAAACCATTATGGTTGTACAACTTATCCATATTATGGATCATTATTAGAGGGTGTTGTAAGGTAAATATATTGTATTAGTATATGTACTATGGAAGCATGGTAAAGATATCAATAATAATTAGGAGTTTGAGAAATTATGAAAGAGAAATAGACTCGCTTATTCTTTAATGAGGATCACTAATAATTTTTAGGGGGAAGAACGCTTCATGGTGGGAAAAATTGGGACACACCCATAGGTCACTAGAATATATTATTTTTTTATTTCTTTTATTTATTTTATTTTTGGAAGTTTCAAGAAAAATAGGTTTTAAAACATGTAAAATAAGGAAGTATCACTAGATTAATTGATATAAAATGATTAGTGCTAATTATTCCCCACATCTATGTGAAGGGGGGTTCTTTCTAATGTAGTATGTACATTTTCACATGGGTCTCTAAACTAAGTTTCCATGCATTAAATGTAAGGTAAGTCCATATTATTACTTCATGACTAGTTCACAATTGATATAAATTGTGTGGGTTAATCTTACATGTTCTGTTTATATATATGTAATGTGAGGTAGTACAGTTAGTGAACAGTCGGTGTATGATTATTCCTAATCATGGGGATCACTCTTATATGGGGTGAATTTCTTTTTAGTGACAACTACATGGATGTATCACTATTTCCAAAACCATGTGACATGTTCAAATTTCTAAATCATGAATTTACCTTTGTGACCCTATTAAATTTTAACCTTGTTCTCCGTCTACATTCTCATTCAAACGTCGTATATGCCTCTCCCAACCATGGCCCTCATCCTCTAAACTTACTTGGTGTTTGGAATTTTATTTGAGTAAAAATATTAAAGGTAACACTTTATTACTCTTCAATTATTTCTTCCCTATTCATCTAATATGTTATTTTTTATTTCCCTCATGTCTTGTTTCCCTAGATGGATTTGGATGAAAAGCCTATGACTAGGGATGATTCGTAAATTGAATACGTTGGTTTATAAGTTTGTGAGGGTCCCTTTTTTGAATCTTTTGATATTTGAAAAAGATAAAGAGAATACAAAAAAATCTAGGTAATTGTATCTATATAATTACCTTTCCCTTACTATAAATTTGGTACTTTAGAATTATAATGGTTTTTACTACCATATTATGATTTTAATTAATTATTGAGGGTTGATTTATATTTTTTAATTATGTTTAAAAAAATTATTTCTTGAAAAAGTATGGTCTTTCCATGTCTTTAGTATGATGGTTATTCTAAAACTAATTTTATTCTTATAAAGTGTTTGATAAAATATTTCAAATAATATTTTGATATCAAATGGATTTCAAATGGAAGTTTGGAAAGGGAAATTGTTATATAAATTATGATTTTTCCTTTGAAAACCTTGCTTTATATAAAGTCTTGTTTGGTTATCTTATTATTTTAAGTTGATGTTATATATCTTATTGAGTATGTGATTTTTGATTTTTTATACTTTCTATGATTTATTTATATATAAATACATATTATATTTATTATGTTATGATAATTGGTTATTGATGAGTTTTTCATGAAAACCTTGGGTACGTGATTGGGAAATTGGGATGAGTGCTACACTAGCATAGATTTCTATATAGGCTAGATCCCATTGTAAATTTCATGAACTAGATAGAGGATGTAACCTAGTGATTTCAAGAGGGTAAGTTTAGTTTTCTTTACTTTTAGTCCTACTATAGATTAATCATTCTCAAGTGTTTAGTGAGTGAGGTCATAGGTTACACTTTTATTTTATTTACATGACCCAAAGGTTAAATCCTATGTTTTCTACTATTGTTACATGTTTATAATTTTTTTCATTCTATGTTTACATTTCGTTCTCATATTTTATGAATTATCCTTTACTTGGTTCCTTGATAATTCTTATTCCATTATTCCTTTGTTATGTTTTCATTTTTCATGTTCTTAATTACTGATTGAATTGGTATTTTTATATAAAACCAGAGGAGTATGATTTTTATTTCTAAATTATTATTTAAAAAAATAAAAAGGTTTTTCCAAAATTATACTTATAATATAGTTCTAATAGTTTTCATTGTGAAAGGTATTTTGTAGATTCTCGATGGTATCCTACTTGGTGTTTTCCATACTCCCTACATACACCCAGTGAGTGTATGTAGACTTGGTTTTGTCTAATTTTGGTAAAGGGTAATGATATTATTCCTATAGTGGTGCTTCTTATTTCCTTAATCATCATTGATGATGTAAAGAACGGTGGTAACCATGGTTCATAAGGAGGTTGATTAGCCACTAAATGAGGCTAATATTCATTGTTAATATACTTAATTTTCATGTTCTTTGTTATTCATAAACACCATTTTAGTGCATTTTACACTTTGAACACCATTTCACATTATGATTGTAATACCTTCTTAAAATGCACTATTATGTGGTACATTTTTGAACATCATTTAAAGTACCCAATGATTCATCTGATTTTAAGGAATTTAATTTTACATATTTTAATTTGATATTTTTTTGAAATTGATCTACACTTAAATATGAACATGTTTGATTCAGGGATCAATGGAGAATTCATGGAGGATGATGGAGATATTTGGCAATGAAAGGAAGCAATTCTGGAGAAGGCAGATTGGACATCAGCCCACTGATGAGACTGTGGGGCCCAACATACAGGCCCAATTAATCCCCAATTTCGTGGGATGATATAAGAAATGTACAGGAACAAATCACTCTTCAGGTGTTAATGCTAATTCGGCCTCCATGTTGGTCATTTAGGCGGACCAAGTTAGAGATAAAATTCTGGGCCAGATTCTGCGGCCCAGAAAAACAGTCCACCATTTTGATCATATCTCGGAATACAAAACTCCAAATGGGCCCACATTTTACAGGAGGTTAGCAGACATCCGGGGCTCCATTTTATTCTTCTATGTCCCACCCTGATTCGGCCATCCAGAATTTCATACAAACACGTCTGTTCGGTGGATGAAATCTGGCTGCCACCTCGGGTCAAATGTGGAAAATTCCAAATTCCAAAAACTTTCCACCACCCTAGGCCTACCATACTCAAGTTGGATGACTTGTACTGTTGAAGGCTCGACCCAAGGCTCCCAAAATTCCTATTTAAGGTAGTGGTGGTGAAGGAGTTGAAGATCTTGGATGCTTTGTTTAATTGTAATGTTATGCTGCATTTTTGTTGCCTCAATTTTGTCTTTCACATGTAAGTTGTTCAATTCACTTTAGTTTCTTAATAAAAGTTCTTCTTATACTCTTATTCTGTTGTTATTAATATCACTTTGATACCGTTGGATCAAGGTGTGAATTTATTCACACCAACCCTTGTGAAATTATTCACACAACGATGGAGTGATCATTTTATTTTTGTTGTTTTCTTTACTTCTCCATTCCTCCCTTATGAGTCTACTTTCCGCTTCCATTGAAACCATGGGATCAATGGAGGGATAACCCACTTATGGGTTAATCCAAGGGAGTATCAAGGGGCTGGATTGGATGTTATTTATCACCTAATTAATGTATAATCACTTCTTTAATTGGGATTTTTATTTGATGATTTTTAAACTCCATCGTCCTTTTGAATTTAAGGCCACACACTTCAAGTACTAATATGATCCTTTACCTTGAAGTGCTCAAAACTTTGATCCTTCAAGTGTATGGGTGATTAGTATTAGAGGGTGTAGGAATTAAACCAGTAAGTGATGATGTTGTTTTATCTCCTTAAATGAACCCATCTCAAATTTAAGAAATTGAAATCATTAAAAAGAAAATACGTCTAATCCACCCCGAGTGATAACCTAGGATCAACTCATTCTTTTAAATTGAATCCACTTAAATATTTTAGATATCTTTAAAACCCATCCAAAATCAATCCAAGTTGGCCACTTCATAGCCAAAAATCCATCCCTTAGGTTGTGTATCTTAGGTATCTTCTTAGGTCTCTGTGGAATCGACAACCCAAGCTACACTACAAGGACCGTTCTACCCTTCTTCTCTTGGGTAAATTTGGGCGTGAATCAAATTTTGGCGCCGTTGCCGGGGACCAAGTAAGTACCTTAGATCAAAAAAAAAACCTTCTTTCCTCACCTCCATTCTTCTACTCTCACCCAAGATCTCTTATCTTGTCCCTTTCTCGCTTTTTTTTTGGTGCATGTCCGCCTACACCCGCGATTTCTCAAACAGACTAGTTAGGGTGGAAAGTCCTAGGATAGGGGAGTCAAGTGCACCTAAGGGATTGTTTAAATCAGATTCAAATATTCTTGAAACCCCAAAGTCAGAACTTGAAACAAGTCTAATGGAGGGTCTTCCACAAAATCAAATTGTAAACCCTGGGGGGAATCAAATGGGAAACCAAAACCAAGAAGCTCCAAACTTAGGGAATGTAGTTGATCAAACCATGAACGACTACCTCACTCCAGCTTGGACCAATGACCCCTCATGCATTAGACACAATTCCATAGGAGACACCAACTACATATTCAAACCCCATGTCCTAAACCACCTTCCAACCTTTCATGGGATGGAGTCAGAAATGCCATACCTTCATGTCAAAGAGTTCAACGACATTGTTGAAACCATGTGTCCCCCACATCAACTAGAATCTGCTAAGATGAGGCTATTTCCTTTTTCATTAAAGGATCGAGCTAAAAATTGGCTAAACAACTTGAGACCTGCATCAATCCACTCTTGGGACCAACTGCAAAGAGAATTCTACAAAAAATACTTCCCTCATCACAAAACAATTGCACTTAAAAAGAGCATCCAAAACTTTTTTGAAAAAGAGGGAGAGTCATTTTATGAAACATGGGAGAGGTTCAAAGACACCCTAAACATGGTTCCACACCATGGGTTTTCCATACCTGAACAAGTGAGAATTTTCTATGAAGGGTTGGGTCCGGGTAATAAACAATTCATTGACATGATGTGTAATGGAACCTTTAAAAACAAGGCCCCAAATGATGCTTACGAGTATCTCGAAAGTCTGGCTGAACAAAACCAAACTTGGGGAACTTCACCTTATTCTGAAAAGACACAAAGAACCACTGGAATTCATACACTTAGAGAAGAGGAAAGCCTTAGGGATAAACTCGCAGCACTCTCTAGGAAGGTTGAAGAGATAGACCTTAGGAAAGTCCATAAAATCCAAAATGTAGACCTTGTTTGCACAATTTGTGACAAACATGACCATAAAACAGACAACTGCCCAACCATTCCATCCATCAAGGATGTTCTTCTAGGAGTACCCCCAGCGGAAGTCAATGCCCTGAACTTTAAAAATCCCCAATACCAAAACACCTTCAACCCAAGGTATAACGACCACCCAGGCTTCCGCTGGAAAGATAACCAACAACCTAGCCAACCACAGGGACAAAATTCTTACCCCCATCAGAACTACCAAACCCATAACCAGTTCCAAACCCAACCTATCCAATACCAACAACCACCGGTCCATTTTCAACAAACCATCCCACCTCCAAAATATCCCCCTGGGATAAACCAACCTACTCAAGCACCAACCCAAACTATTCCACAAAGCCTACAAGAACAACTGTGCAAACAAATGGAGAGGATGAACTCAGAAGTCTCTTCCCTAAAACAAGAACTTCAAACCATCAAAACAGGAAAGGCACCCATGCCTACTCAGGCGGTGCCATCCTCAACTTCAAGGGGAGAGTCAAGTTGTGCTCAAACAACTCATGAACAACTAAAGGCTGTGACTGTTTTAAGAAGTGGGAAATCAATTGAGAAACCTGAACAACTAATTCAGAACCCACCTGAAGATTCAAACTTGGATGAAAATTTAAATGAACCACAAGATCAAACTGAAGAAACTGATAACAATGTGAAAGAAACAACTCTTCAACAAACAACCCCACAACCTGCACCATTTCCTCAACGCATGAGGGGGAAATCCAAGCCTGAACTGAGTGAAACATTGAGGGAAATCTTCTCACAAGTCAAGTTGAACATTCCTCTTCTCTATGCAATCCAAACCATACCTTCCTACTCAAAGTACCTTAAGGACTTGTGCACTTTTAAAAGAAAATTTTCACATAAAAACCAAGTCCTTTTGGCTACTAATGTGAGTACCACCATTCAAGGGACCATTCCTCCTAAGTTGAAAGACCCAGGTTGCCCTTACATTAATGTTGAACTAGGAGAAAGCAAAGTTGTCAAGGCCTTGTGTGACCTAGGTGCTAGTGTCAATCTCATCCCATATGCTGTGTACTGCCAGTTAGGCCTAGAAGAGCTCCAACCCACATCTGTCACACTTCAGCTTGCTGATCGTAGCATTAGGGTTCCCAAGGGGATTTTAAAGGACGTTCTGGTAAAGGTTGAAAACTTCATCTACCCTGCTTATTTCATTGTACTTGACAACCATCCAAATTTAGGAAATAAGGAACAAACCCCAATCATCCTTGGTCGTCCTTTCCTTGCAACAATCAACTCTGTTATCCGAGTCCGAAATGGGAACATGACCATCACCTTTGGGAACATGAGTCTAGACTTGAACATCTATAATGCAAGCTCACAAATAGGGGATGACGAGGATATTCATGAAGTAAACATGATAGGAAGCATTGATAATGAATCCATGGAACATCAAGGAATATTTGATGAATGTTTAAGTCAGAATGAGATTGATTTCCTTTGTTCACATGAAGGAAGTTTATCTCCTTGGCTCGAATCATTTTCAAATTGCTCCTATAATGATGTCTTAGGACCAACAATCAGTGAAACCTTTCAGGAAAACACATTCATGGAGACAACTCAAACTCCCTTCCCTAACCCAGGTCAATACAATCTTGTGGCTGAAACTTCTACACATGGGGAATCAATTCAATCTGAAAATCTAGGAAACAAATTTGATCTTGATCCAATGCCCCAATATTCTGCTGAAATTCTGAACCAACCAGATCTTGAATTGAAGGAACTTCCTACTTCCCTCAAGTATGCCTTCCTAGGGGAAAATCAAACACATTCTATAGTCATATCTTCTTCTCTTGAAGCCAATAAGGAGGGGATGCTTCTAGATGTCCTTAGGAAACACAAGAAAGCCATTGGTTGGACCCTGTCTGATATTCCTGGGATTAGCCCACTTATTGGAACTCATAGGATTACTCTTGAATCTGAATCCAAACCATGTCGTCAACCTCAGAGGAGACTCAATCCAAATCTTATGGATGTGGTAAGGAAAGAACTTCTTAAGTTGTTGAAAGCTGGTATCATCTACCCCATAGCTGAGAGTGAGTGGGTAAGCCCAATTCAAGTTGTCCCAAAGAAAGCTGGAATCACTGTGATCACTAATAAGGATGGGGAAATTCTTCCAACTAGGGTGAGTAGTGGCTGGAGAGTCTGTATTGACTATAGGAAGCTCAACTCTTGTACCAAGAAAGACCATTTTCCCTTGCCCTTTATTGATCAAGTCCTCGAGCGAGTGGCGGGTCATCAATTCTATTGCTTCCTAGATGGGTACTCAGGTTACAATCAAATTGAGGTCTCCTTAGAGGATCAAGGGAAGACTACATTCACATGTCCTTTCGGTACCTTTTCCTTTAAACGCATGCCGTTCGGGTTATGCAATGCCCCTGGAACCTTCCAGCGGTGCATGATGGGAATCTTCTCAGACATGGTAGGGGATTTTCTTGAGGTCTTCATGGATGACTTCTCTGTGTTTGGGGATACCTTTGAGGGATGTCTGCAGAATGTGGAGAGAGTCTTGTCAAGATGTGAAGAAAAAAATCTGGTCCTAAACTGGGAAAAATTCCATTTCATGGTTAAAGAGGGACTTGTTCTAGGCCATCTGGTCTCGAGTAGGGGGATTGAAGTTGATAAAGCAAAGGTTGACATCATTTGTCACCTTCCATCACCCAGAACTGTTAAGGAAGTGAGGTCCTTCTTAGGACATGCTGGTTTCTATAGAAGATTCATTAAGGACTTTAGTTCAATCTCTCGCCCTCTTTGTGCTCTCCTAGTAAAGGATGCTCCATTTGTTTGGACAGAAAGCTGTGAGGGTTCATTTTCAACCCTTAAATCCGCTCTCACCTCTCCTCCCATTATGAAATCTCCAAACTGGGACCTTCCTTTCGAACTCATGTGTGATGCCAGTGACTTTGCTGTAGGAGCTGTGTTAGGACAACGGTGTGATAAAACTCCATATATCATTTCTTATGCAAGAAAATCCTTAAATGATGCCCAAATCAATTACACCACCACTGAAAAGGAGTTACTTGCTGTTGTGTTTGCCTTAGAGAAATTCAGGTCCTACCTCTTAGGATCACCCATCATTGTATTCACCGATCATTCAGCTCTAAAATATCTCTTCCAAAAACAAGATGCAAAGGCTAGATTGATTAGGTGGGTCCTTCTTCTTCAAGAGTTCGATTTAACCATTAAGGATAAAAAAGGTGTCGAGAATGTTGTAGGTGATCACCTCTCTAGGTTGGAATTCAAGGACAAATCACATCACCTTTCTGTGTCTGATTCATTTCCTGATGAGAACCTCTATTCTGTGAGTGATTTCCCTTGGTATGTTGACATAGCCAACTTCTTAGTTTCAGAAGTCATTCCAAAATTCTTAGGGACCCAAGCTAGAAGAAAATTTCTTTCTGATGTCAAGCATTATGTGTTTGATGATCCATACCTATATAAGTTCTTTCCTGACCAAGTTATTAGGAGGTGTGTGCCAGAATCCGAACAAGAGTCCATCCTAATGTTCTGTCATAGTGAGGCTTGTGGAGGTCACTTTTCCTCTAAGAAAACTTCTGCCAAGGTTCTTCAATGTGGTCTCTTTTGGCCCACCCTCTCAAGGGACTCCTACACATTTTGTCAAAGCTGTCCTAGGTGTCAACAAGTAGGGTCCATCACAAAAAGGAATCAAATGCCTCTCACTCCAATATTAGTGGTTGAAATCTTTGACTGTTGGGGAATTGATTTCATGGGTCCCTTCCCAAACTCTAGGGGATATCTTTACATTCTCTTGGCTATCGATTATGTCTCAAAATGGGTTGAGTCCATTCCTACAAAATCCAATGACCATCAAACTGTGATTAGATTCCTTAAAGAAAACATCTTCTCTAGATTTGGGATTCCTAGGGCTATCATTAGTGATCGTGGAACTCATTTCTGCAATCGCCCATTCTCATCGCTCATGGAGAAGTATGGAATTTCTCACAAAGTGTCCACCGCTTACCACCCACAAACCAATGGTCAAGCTGAGTTAGCCAATCGAGAAATCAAACAAATTCTTGAGAAAACTGTTAATCCATCTAGGAAAGATTGGTCGAGCAAACTCTTAGATGCTCTTTGGGCATATCGAACAGCATTTAAAACTATCCTAGGAATGTCCCCATATAGGTTGGTTTATGGTAAAGCATACCATTTGCCATTGGAGATTGAGCATAAGGCCTTTTGGACAATCAAAAAAATGAACTTTGACATTTCTTTGGCCGGAATAAAGAGGAAATTGGATCTAAACGAGCTTAAGGAACTTAGGATGGAGGCTTATGAAAATTCAAGGATCAATAAAGCTAGAGTTCAAGCCTACCAGTCTAGGAATCTTAAAACTAAACACATTGAACCAGGGAAACCTGTGCTTTTGTATAGTTCTAAACTTCATTTGCACCCGGGAAAGTTGAGGTCTAGATGGTCCGGTCCATACATAGTGCATAAGGTGTACCCCCATGGGGCTGTTGAAATTCAAGATCCCACCAATGGTCAAATATTTAAAGTTAATGGTCATAGAGTCAAACCATTCATAGAACCATTCCAAAAACATGAAGTTGGTGAAGATCTGAGTGAACCTACCTTTGATGAAAAAAAAACAACAATTAATCAATAAGGGGTTTAAGTCGAGCTAACGACGTTAAACAAAGCGCTGCACGGGAGGCAACCCGTGGTTTTTATGTTTCTAATATTTCTGAATCATCTTTATTTTTCAAATAAGATTACTTAATCATTTTTATATTTAAAAATAAAAAAAAATAGACTTTTGACCTGTTCTTCTATTATGAGTATGGATGGGTATGAAAGAGGAGCACCATATTCATCCGTGTCACGTGGTGTGATCCTTGAGTAATACCTTACCCAGAAATTTAAAAAGAAGACAATGTATCATCAGTTTATTTTGTTTTTATTATTCAATGGGTTAAAAAAATATAATAATACAAAAAAAAAGTCCACGCCATAGGCCGTGGGGCAAACCCCGTCACAACCGGCGAAGCCGCGGGGACTCGAACCCGGGACCGAAGGGAGACAGGGGCGCGCGCTTACCACTGACCTGCGGCTTCTTGTGCTACCTTATTCTATAATTTTTATATATATTCTTATATTTTACTTCCTTTATTATATAAATATATATATATATATTGTTTGTTTTGTTTGTTTTGTTTTTTTTTCTTTTTCCACTAGGGAACTTTGCAAGCGACATGGATATCAAAGGAACAAATTCAAGCTGCAAGAACTTCCAACTTCAACCACCAGGTGACTTCATTCCATAACCCTCATTTTCAATTTCATTTTTGAACTTTAATTCTCTACCTCTACCCCCTTATAAATTTTCTTTTCTTTAAACACTGGGGACAGTGTTGTTTTAAGTTGGGGGGGAGATAAAATAAAAAAAAATGCTTTTGTGTCAAAAACAAAAATTGAATGATTTGAAAAAAAAAGTAAATGGAAGGAAAAATTCCTTTAACTTCGAACATGGTAATACACATTGCACACTTTGAAACTGAATATCAAATAATTTAGCATGCCCTGATTCTGATTTTAATCCTTGTATAATTTCATGAGCATAGATTTTGGAAAGTGTGGCTGTCCAATGTGATATGTCATCATTTATATTTTCATCCAAATAAAAAAAATGTCACAATGCACGTCCTCTAGACTGTGGGGTACTAATTTGAATTTTTGGGGTCCCATAATAAATAGCATAGGATGGTTTTATTTTTATGAATAATATGAGTACTCAAAAAAATTATTAAAAAAAAATTATTAAAAAATAAAAAATAAAAAATAAAAAAAAAATTTGCGTGTAGAGCAATGGATTGATAAAATGCGAGGCTTTCGACACTTGGGGATCGTGACTCCAGAGTTGTCTAGCCCTGAGTTTTTCAATCTATCTCTATTTATGGTAATATGACTTTGTTTTTGATTAAGTTAACTCGAGACGATGCCCGAGTATGTGGGCTTCACTTGGTGCCCTAAGGCCTTTGAGTCTGGGAGTCATCGGCAAAGTCTTGCTACATGGGTTAATTTGATTAATTGCAATCTCAATTACTATAGCAATATTGCAAAAAAAATCAAAAAAAAAATAGGGATGAAGAATGCTCATATTAGGATTAAATGTGATTCCACCTAGCGCTTCCATGATTTCCCCCTTGAATGAAAATGAACCCCATATCTATTGTGATTCACAACACATCATTACACCTAATTGAGTTGGATGAAGTATGATGATGGATTTGATCAAAGGAATGGTCTTGGGATTGGGATCTGCTTATGAAACTATCTCGTATTAAAATATTTTGATGGGTTTCATGATTTTTTGGTATAAGGTTTTTTGGTGATCATTTTGTATTAAAATTTTTTTGGAAAAGGGAATTCGAATTTCATTTTTGATGAGATATATTTTGCTCGGGACTAGAAAAACTCAAGTTGGGGGGTGTGATTAGCCACTAAATGAGGCTAATATTCATTGTTAATATACTTAATTTTCATGTTCTTTGTTATTCATAAACACCATTTTAGTGCATTTTACACTTTGAACACCATTTCACATTATGATTGTAATACCTTCTTAAAATGCACTATTATGTGGTACATTTTTTAACATCATTTAAAGTACCCAATGATTCATCTGATTTTAAGGAATTTAATTTTATATATTTTAATTTGATATTTTTTTGAAATTGATCTACACTTAAATATGAACATGTTTGATTCAGGGATCAATGGAGAATTCATGGAGGATGATGGAGATATTTGGCAATGAAAGGAAGCAATTCTGGAGAAGGCAGATTGGACACCAGCCCACTGATGAGACTGTGGGGCCCAACATACAGGCCCAATTAATCCCAAATTTCGTGGTATGATAGAAGACATGTACAGGAACAAATCACTCTTCAGGAGTTAATGCTAATTCGGCCTCCATGTTGGTCATTTAGGCGGACCAAGTTAGAGATAAAATTCTGGGCCAGATTCTGCGGCCCAGAAAAACAGTCCACCATTTTGATCATATCTCGGAATAAAAAACTCCAAATGGACCCAAATTTTACAGGCGGTTAGAAGACATCCGGGGATCCATTTTATTCTTCTATGTCCCACCCTGATTCTGCCATCTAGAAAGTCATAGAAACGCGTCTGTTCGGTGGATGAAATCTGGCTTCCACCTCGGGTCAAATGTGGAAAATTCCAAATTCCACAAACTTTCCACCACCCTAGGCCTACCATACTCAAGTGGGATGACTTGTACTGTTGAAGGCTCGACCCAAGGCTCCCAAAATGCCTATTTAAGGTAGTGGTGGTGAAGGAGTTGAAGATCTTGGATGCTTTGTTTAATTGTAATGTTATGCTGCATTTTTGTTGCCTCAATTTTGTCTTTCACATGTAAGTTGTTCAATTCACTTTAGTTTCTTAATAAAAGTTCTTCTTATACTCTTATTCTGTTGTTATTAATATCACTTTGATACTGTTGGATCAAGGTGTGAATTTATTCACACCAAACCTTGTGAAATTATTCACACAACGATGGAGTGATCATTTTATTTTTGTTGTTTTCTTTACTTCTCCATTCCTCCCTTATGAGTCTACTTTCCGCTTCCATTGAAACCATGAGATCAATGGAGGGCTAACCCACTTATGGGTTGATCCAAGGGAGTATCAAGGGGCTGGATTGGATGTTATTTATCACCTAATTAATGTATAATCACTTCTTTAATTGGGATTTTTATTTGATGATTTTTAAACTCCATCGTCCTTTTGAATTTAAGGCCACACACTTCAAGTACTAATACGATCCTTTACCTTGAAGTGCTCAAAACTTTGATCCTTCAAGTGTATAGGTGATTAGTATTAGAGGGTGTAGGCATTAAACCAGTAAGTGATGATGTTGTTTTATCTCCTTAAATGAACCCATCTCAAATTTAAGAAATTGAAATCATTAAAAAGAAAATACGTCCAATCCACCCCGAGTGATAACCTAGGATCAACTCATTCTTTTAAATTGAATCCACTTAAATATTTTAGATATCTTTAAAACCCATCCAAAATCAATCCAAGTTGGCCACTTCATAGCCAAAAATCCATCCCTTAGGTTGTGTATCTTAGGTATCTTCTTAGGTCTCTGTGGAATCGACAACCCAAGCTACACTACAAGGACCGTTCTACCCTTCTTCTCTTGGGTAAATTTGGGCGTGAACCAGAGGTGAAATAGGTAGTGCATTTTTTGGATCCTCACATGGACATGTACTTTTGGGTTGTTTATGTATTGGAAACTTCATTATTAACTTTATTTTTGGATTCATGTATATATAATTCTTATATATTTATTTTCAATTTATAAAGTAATATTTGGATGTTCAGTTATTTTAATTATCTTATGGCTTGTTTGGTCTAAATCATACTAATGAAACTTTTTATTTATATGCATGGAAGAATAGCATATATATATGTCATTTTGGATTCATATATATGATCCATTGTGTGGTATATTATAATTTTAGGGTGAAATAATTCTCAATAGTTGTGTTTAATACACTCTTCACTTTTTTCCATCCCATGATGATCGATAACACAATTCGAAACTTTTTTGTGAGCCAGTTCAAGTGATTTGGTATGTTAAACCAAGATAGTTCCTTATAGAAACTAATGTATAATGATGAAATAAAATATATCATGAAATTTTGTGAACCTATTTAATTTTTTTTCCAAAAATCAAGTATTTTTTTCTTTTATGAATGTTTAATGTGTTGGTAGGGAACTTGAGAGTTTTTTTTGGAGTAGGCCTCGAATTTGGGGATGAAAATTTACAGTATGTGGCTGGAAATTATTGTATAGTGACCATCACATTATAAAGGATAGAGTTTATTCCCTAATGAGTGTTTATTACTTGAATTATTTTCATAATTTAGTAAGAGATACATTGTAGCATATGGAATCATAGAGTGGTGAAACTAGTGTGTGATTAAATTATTAACGGTTGTTCGAGGACCACATCATGGCCAAGGGTTTTTTGGTGCGGTTATTATTTCATGTGAGTAATCTCCTTGAGCATAAGGTTAAATTGTATGTGGTGTGAGAATCACATATTGAAATAGAGTTCCATTCCATGATATTTACTTTTATGTATAGATTCATGGAATCTGGACACCCTTATGTATAAGGATCACACTGTGGTGGCGGGTGCCACGTCATAATGATGAATCAAATGTATTAAAAATGAAGGCAATTATTTTTGGGGCCTGTGACCCATATGTATTAGTTGAGATAAACCTTAGATATGTATTTTCAAATTTTGGAAAATTTATGTCCCTAGGGGTAAGGTGACCCTTACATATAGCTTCACCAAAAAACCTCAAATACTATGACCCCTACATATTGATCCCTCATGTTTTTACATTGTGAAATTTCATAACGAATATAGACACAGTATGGAACCTTGATACATGCCATGAGGCTTACTATAGGGAGTGATATTTCTGATGCAAAGTTAAATGAAACACCATGTAGTCCTAATTGTGGGAGATTCAGTTCAGTCTGAAAGCAGTGTGACACGACATGACCAAAGGGTTACACTGTTAGGATTTCCTGAAGGAGGAGGTCATTCCATGAGAGAGGAAGACCACATTTTTATGTTATAAGGAGTAGGATACTTGGTTATACCTAATAAATTTATTCCAATACATGAATAGAAGGGGTCACACCATGGGAAATACCTTGATAACCATCGCTTCATGACCAACATTTCCACATCATGAAGTATAACCTTGGAATATTTTAAAATAATTAATTTAATAAATTGTTTTATCATTAAATAATTGTAAATTAAGGTTCCTAATTTACTATATAAACATTCATTTTCACATTTTCTCTCTCTTTACCCTTCTCTTTCAAGGTGGGTTCACTTTCTATATTCACATAATTCAAGTTTCATTGATCCAGGTGATAGATAAAGGTAAGTTTATTATTACACTTCAACCCATATTTATTTTTTACTGATTCTTCATAGACTTTTATTGTTCATGTATATTTATTCCATATTTAGGGTTTTTTATATTCTTTCATTTCTTATATTTTATCTTGAATAAGATATTTATATTCAATGAGAAAACTCTTACAAGTATAAGTTAAGTGGTACCAAAGTTAAACCAAAGTATCATCTTGTTTCCTATGTATTTATGATGTGTGTTCTTGCTGATCTAATGTTATATTAACCTTAAAATTAAATAAATATTTTATATTTATATTTCAAGTGGAAATTTTTTGATTTTTTATGTGAGTGGGACATTGTAAAAATATAAATCCTAAAACTTCATCCACCAAGTGAAGTGTACCATGAACTAATGAAAAAGGAAATGTTGCATGAAACCCAAGGTGTTGCCTTAATGGAATTTTAATATAATAAGTTGACCATAGATTCCCTAGTATTATCCATAGGATGGAATATTGTGATAAAATTGGTTTATGATTGCAGTATCCCTAGGTGGGTATGAGTGGATGCCTTAGGTTGGAGAGTGGCCCTTATGAAAGGAAAAAGTAAAATATTAATTTTTAAATTGGTAAGAATTGGCTTGTTAATAAATAGTTAAATAACTATGATAAGTAGGGATGGAATCTATTCCTACTAGGTATTTATGTGGATGTGGTGGAAACAGGAGCAGTATTATTCCCCTAGTATTTATGTGGATATAGTGGAGTAGGGAAGGGCGGCATTCCCCCAAGTATTTATGGGGATGTGGTGGAGTATGGAGGGCTTCCACTCCCCCAAGTACTGATGCAGATATAGTCGCTTTAAGAGTTGAACCATTCACTTTTAGTATTTATGTGGATTTTTGGCACTGTAAAATGAATTACATGAACTTTACCATAGAATATATGATGTTATCTTTTCTCAAACAATATAAGTATAACTTTAATAGGAAAGTCTCTTTAATCCTAATTGAGAAGAAAATTAGATAAACAAGTTATGCATGGATACTCATACACCTAGGGATATATATTTTTCAAAAAAATCACCTGATATAGTGATGTGGTGGTGATAACATCCCTCTAGGATAAGTCTTTAGATTTAAATCATTGCTAATAAAAATTCTATCAAAGAAAAAAAATAATTTTAAGGGTCTTCAAAACACCTTTTGGACACATAAAATATCCTACTAGGGTTTATAAATCATATTTAATGATGTAGTTTACATAAAATTCTTTTATTTAATTATTCTAAGTTCCAAAATAGACCTACAAATCAAAAGTTAGAGTTTTTTGAAGTTAGGAATATTTTTTGTCCAAGATCGCGCTCAGGTTGCATGCCCAGATCCTTTTCCTATATCTTTAATTTTTTTCAACTACTTTAGTATGAACACCTAATTCTATGACTCCTTAGTCTAAAAACACCCATCCTAGTGTTCCTTGATGGTGCATACCACTTAGGATCCCAACATTTACATGTAAGTTACACTTGTGTGCACCACTGTAATAAGATTTTATCTTCACCCAAGGTCTAGAATTTTCTTAAAAATAGGACCCTCAGGCTCATCATTTATACATTTTGGAAGAATGAGAGACATACCAAAGCTATTATTTCCATAGTATCTCACCCAAGTCCTCAAAACTACCATATAGATTATTGGATCCCTATACAAATGGGAATTAACCAAAATATAGGGTATTTGAGTTCCCCAAATGTCTAAAACACCAACAACCTTTTCAAGGAACCACTTCCTCCCAACACTAATAACACTATATAAAATTACCCTTAACCAACTATATACCTGTTCTCCCCTCTTCCAAATTCATCCATGGATATCACTTACAAGTAGGGTAAATATTTTCCCAAGTCTTGTGACATGGATCATCACTTCGCCTTGGCATCACCTAGGTGAAGCATTCATCACTTTACCCTAGTATCACTTGGGTGAATCCTTTAACATTTTTTCCTACCATTAGATGGTTTAAGTTTACACCTCTTAACCCTACTGTTACATTGGATAAGCCTTACCACTCTCCCTAATATTACTTGGGTGAGGTATTCTTCTATCCTTTTATAATGGGAAACCATCCTATCCAACTCTCATTATGAAGAACCATGAACACCCTGGAATTGGTGGTAGATATTTCCTTCATCCAAATTTTCCATTTAGACCTTAAATTATCAAGGTCTCCTCTGAAACCACTGAATTCATGGAATCCGAGTATGCACTCTAGCATGCTCCTCTTTCGACCATGTATTCTATTGATAAAAGGTGTTTCTTATGTGTCTCTGATGAACTCATTTTTTCATCCAAATTTATAAATAATTTTATTTATTTTAAATTTATTTTAATCAACATACCCATAAAGTAATTATTTATTTAAAATTTATGAAATTATAATTAAGGAAATAATTTGTATTAAAATAAATAAAAACATTCAATTTTGAATTCTCAATTCACTTATGAATTTTTTTTCATAAAATTTACTATGTGTTTGAATCATTTTTATAGTTGAAATTTAGTCTATCCCAAGATATACCTTAACTATTAGACCATCCAATAACTTAGACCTCCCAAAAGGGTTGGCTGGCTAAGTTATCCCACCGGGAAGGCCTGCTCATGCGGTAGGGTAAAGAGCGAGACACACAAGTAGGATCCCTTGTAGTGTATGTGACAAGGCCCATTTGAGCTCGTACATGTTGATATGGGTCCATATAGTGTGTGAAATTTATATTTGGTCACCAATATCCCACTACCTTGGTGTTATAATCCATCCATACAACATATTTTTATATAAAGGAGAGATCTTTCATGCTAAAAATCAATATGGGATGGGAGTTTCTAGGGAACTATGCATCATTTACTGAAATGATGTTGTTCTACCATAACCATAAGACCCCCATAATTAGTCAAAACTCTCTCCCGCTCTTCATATGTTACCATGTTCAACATTGTCAGACATCCACCTATATCCACTAGAGAATTCCATGGATTTCACCTGGGAAGTTTAAACTCAAGAAATGGTCCACTATCGAGGCTTGATATCATCATGGATTATCTTCTTCACCTTAGAAGACCACCATGAATACCCTCATGAAGAGGAAATCAATCTAACGGTCCAATGTGAAGGACAATTGGTTTGATGAGGAGTTGTGCCATTTCACCCCTATTATGTCATAGGTTCTAAGAATAAGGAATATCTACTAAGAATTACATAGTGGAGGAAGTTACATGTCATGGAGGTAGTGATATGGGTAGTATCACATTTTCATACAAGGAGGAGGTTGTGATCATGGATAATTGTCTATGTTGTATCTATGAAGAACAATAATGTGTTAAGATAGAGCTGCACTATAGTATTCTCACTACATCGTGGAGATTCTTTATATGACAGTTACAAGTTTTCAAGGAGAATCACCATTCAAGAGGCTGCACCATGGGGGTTTACATTGCATTGTGTAGAGTTTCATATGGTTAGTGGGAAATTTTTCAAAGAAATATGACGAAATTATATAATGTTATTATAAGAAATAGTTTCCCCACATCCCATTCCTGGCCATATAGAAATAAAAATGTAAAACTATAGTGGATCTCCCCAAGCCACGATTTGAGTCCACACTGAAATTTGGGTCAATGAAATGATATTAAAAAGATAAATTCAAAAATTTTATTCATATAAAATAAAGATACAAGATATTAAAACTAGATATATTGAATAGATTGGTCCATAAATAAATAAAGGGGATTTTTTTTGTGCAAGGCATCAGAGGATCAGAAGATGGAATACTGCTACAGTTACATTTCCTTTCTTCTATTTTTATTTTCTTCTATGGTAGAATAGTTTTTAGTTTCTTTCAATTATAATTCATATGTATTTTTTAATTGAAGTGTTCATCTAGTTTCATATATTACTCTCATTCTATTTTTCACTCTCTTGTTCTCTCTTCTCTTCTTCTCATTATTTCCACTGTGACCTATTACACTCGATAATGAGTGACTAACCTAAGGCTTAGGCTTGGGGGAGGATGCAGTTTTTTCTTGAATTATACTTTTAAATTATTAAATTCTATGGTCCTATTTTTGGTGGATGAGGGTGAAATGTACGGGTGTGGAAATCATCCACCACAACATGAATCTTGTTTCCACTTCTATCCTTTTATTTATATATTTTCTCTCTATTATGTTAAACAAGATATCTTCACATGATGGAGTTGAGATATACAATGGATGAAACACCATATGATGGAGCTTGGTCCTGGGAGATTCTACACTCTCGATTGAGGTGTGACATCAATATTGATTATAGTAGGAGGTGGAGTTTCATTTTCCAAATAATATTACTATGAATTCAAGATTTCACAACTAATAAATAAGATAATAGTAGTTCAAGAGTGAGATTTCACAATTGGACTACCAAACTGAATTTAAAACAACCAACTTGAATAGTGAATAAACCTAAAACCAAACCTAGGGCCAAGTACTTTCTCTTAAAACCTAATTTATATTTCATGTTAGTTTAAAATTTTTATTTTTTAATACAAGAATAAAAACAAAAAAAATAATTATTTTAGTTGAATTGAGTTAGTGATTGAATAACTGTGAAACTCCTCAAGTGAGAAAACACTAGTCATCAATTTAGCTTCACTAGGAAAATATAAATAGTAGATTGTGATCCCCTATACGATAGGAATGTTTTCAGTCTCCCTCAATAGATTGGGTCACTAGGGTGTTAGTAATATTTTATCCCCTTGATAATATGGGTCATCATCCTAATGACATCACTGAAAATACCCTTGTAACATATAACAAAACATTAATGACCCAGATCTAAGCTCGATCGGCTCGGGTTCCTGGTGGATACCTAAGTCCATCAGAGGGGGAAATAGTCACAATTGGTGTAATCCCGTTATCCAAACTTCCAGTCCCTTATTTAGGAGAAGTCCTCACATTGTTTCTAAAATTGGGTAGTATCCATTCCTTCTATTTTCCATTCACACCTATGCAGTGAATGTGTAAGCCCTGGTGGTGGTAAAATTAATTTAAAATTCCTTGTATAATTCTCTCCTTTATAGAAGAATGGGAATCCATTTTTGAATAATCCCTATATTCTTTATTAAAGGATGATACATGCATACCCTTTCTATATTTATAAATAGGTTGTAGAATGAGAGTAAGGGATTCCCTAATAGACTAATCCCCTATACTTTCTTGAAAGATGTCATATCCCTCCTACCTTTCATATCACTGACCTCACCCATCAGTATATTGGGAGTATATTCCATCATGGGATTACTTATCAATTATAATCCCCCATCCATTTCTAATTATGTTATGTGCTTTATATTCTTTCATATCTTTTTTCACTCCGAGCATGAGTCATATGGGATTAGGGATATGTGATGATTATTCCATCAGTATATTTAAAATCCTTCCATCATAATCATCCTCATTATGTGTAATCCACAACACATATTTATCCATGGGACTCCTTCTCAGGTCTAAGTTGCATCTATATAATCTCCTTCCAAAATATTTATATTCCTAATGAGACATTACTTCAGTGTTCCATATTATCGATGAAATAACTCAAGGAAGATTCATAAGCATAATCCACATACAATTCTCTTCTATCACACCTTTTATGAAATGTATGTCCCCACATCATGAGGTTAAACTATGTTGCTAATATCAAAACCACATAATGTTACAATTCATGGTACGGTCTTGTCAAACTATGAGTAATTTGATTTCTATAGTCATGGGATATATAGGAGGCATCTTTGAGGTTTAAACCCACTATCATAAACCTTATCCCATATCCACCGTGGCCTAATTCCCTATGGATCATCCCTATATTAGGCTATATTCCTGCTAAAATCATTCCCCCACTCAAAGTTCTATATTCCCACCAAGTATCATCACATTATTCTCATCAAGACATATTCCCAAATAAATCTATCTTCATAGGACCATATTCATTATGAGACTAGACTATACTCATTGGTCTATATTCTATTTGTGGTCAACTAGAAGGGGATTATTGTGTATAAGTCCCACACCA
Organism: Viscum album; assembly: GCA_963277665.1. Classification (NCBI taxonomy): domain Eukaryota; kingdom Viridiplantae; phylum Streptophyta; class Magnoliopsida; order Santalales; family Viscaceae; genus Viscum; species Viscum album. The sequence continues at coordinate 1,886,479,630 of OY728165.1, read as the reverse complement.
AACATTTCTAGGTATATTTCACTAAGTCGTCCTTACCACACGATGTTAAAATACATGGATTAGTAATTATCACATGACCTTAAAAGGTATAAAATGTCCTGTTAAGTGGCCCTGAACTAGATGGGTTCTGATTCCATTGACTATGATACATAAGAATCTCATTTATGAGCTTGATCCCGACACCACAAACATTTGTTGCCTTCCATGATAGTAATAAACTCTATAGTGCCTACTTTTGTAGATTTAAAATATAGTTACCTATAGACTAGTATCACAAATTAATAATAAGATAAAAATTGAGAACCTCTAATACATACAAGTGGTTTCATCGATAGAGAACATCTAATACCAAGGGATTTACACATAGATGGGATAAATCTAATATGTATATAAATCCATATCAACCTAATATAATAACATATTTTTATTGTTGGGGTAACCAGTATTATAAGTGGATTTTGGAACGATTCAAAAAAATGAAATAAATATATAAGAGAGTCCCAAAGTATGAAATAATTCCCCTCAATAGGGTTTTATGAGCCCCACCTCCCATACTCCCAAAAAATGGGAGTTCCTAAGCATCATTGGTAATAATTCCTAATGTCCACCTATCTTAGGAAAGTAGGTTTATAGCTCATCATGGATGTGATATTTGTTAGGGTTTTTTGGTTCCATGAATAAATACCATTGGAAATAGTCTAAGATATGAGTAGTGACCCAACATGAGGATTGTGCAATCATACTCAGTACCTCACAAACCAAGAATCAGGCCACCCTATTTAGGGTTAAATCATGAATTTAATTGAGTAAGGAGGGGTTTCATTCACCCTAGTATTGATGTAGATGAGGTGGTGTAGAAAGTGGTTCCATTCTTACATGGGTGATGGGGTTAGAGGGTAAGAGAAGGGGATCTTTTCCCTCCTGATCATATCTGGTGCTTCATTATTTATGTACCATGTTTATAGATATTTGGTACTATAAAAGGTTGGTATGATCGATCTTGAGTGCCACCTAAAAAAATCAGGACCGATAATGGTTTATTTATTTATGCTTCTAAATGTTTATTATTGCACATCATCATGAACCTTACTAGAATTAACATATCTAGGGATACTATTGGTGGTGGGATACTATCTTTTACTCACACCCTACTAGGGTTTCTATGGGTACCCAGAAAGATATCATGGTTGTAGGTCATGACAAGGGGAAAGGCCCAATGATTGATAGATGATCAGGGTAGCTAAGTTGGGGCATCGAGGTGGGACCAGACCATGTTTTAGGATGATATTTAAGGATATATCATGTTTTGTTCATTTTTGGTTTATTTTAGATTTTGATATATATAATACACCCATTATGGATACCAATTTTGGCTATATGACTTGTATGACATGTATTTTTTTCATATTTCTATAGCATGGGTTGATATATTGGTTATTTTTCATTTATATATGATGATTGTATATGCAATTTTTTTTAAATAATTATTATTAATGATATTTCCACTATTATTTATAGTTACCTGATCTAGGGGGTATAGTCACCCCATGATATTATCATACCCATGATGATATCCATAATCCTTTAGAGTGTGTGGAGATGTTCCTAAGTTCATGTGGTGCACCGATCCAGTTGGAGTGGAGGTGACCTGAGTCGGGATGTTACAAAGTGGTATCAATGTCTTGTTTCTATTATTTTGTTTTACTATTTGGGAAAGGTAAAGAGAATATATGATGTTTTGAATCTTATTATGGATATTTTTTCTAGGTATATCTAAACTATATATGAGGGAAGACCGAGTTACTAAGGATGACACTAATATTCTTGATTTTCTCTTTTAAAGTTGGGTTACTTCACTTTATGCGATATACAAGGTTGTTTGTTATGATTTATGAGATTTTTCTCTTAGACCTGAGTGGAAAGAGGGTTTTTATTCATGCATCATGTCAAGAATGTTAGATGCAAAATTCTTTCATTTTATTTCATGTAATTTTTTCCTATTATTATAATGCAGAGGTTGGTAATTTGAAGTTCCATCTAAAACTTATATAGTGTTATCCTATATAAATGAATGTTGGAATCTTATTTAACTGATTCCTTATATTGTTTTATTATTGTTACTTGTGTTCAATTGTCCAATTTTATGTGTTTTTCAAATAAATTAAATGTCAATAACAACTTATAATGTGTTTTCATTTATAACTTGTGATTAGAATTATATTTAAATGATCCACATATGTGATAACCTTGTTAAATTAAAATGGAAAATAATAAATAGAAATGAAATGATATTAATACTATATATATGTAACGATGACCCCAATAATGGGTAAATGGTGATAGAGAGAGAGAGCCCAGGTTGTCAGACTTCTTATGATGTGGGTGTCTAATATGGTAGGAGGGTATTCCTATTACTAATTTCCTTAAAAATGTTATATCAACAATTGTGGAAGAAATGTGTTCTAAGGAATTTGGTTTAGAATTAAAGAGAAATTACACCATGAAAACCTATAGTGGAGCACCAAGAGGGATGAAATGACCATTCACCACCAACAGTTAGGGAAAATCCCCCATTTTTCTAGGATCTATGATATATTATTATCTTTGTGATATCTTGTTGTGAGTTATATAGTCCATGGAGAGTGATAATTTTGGTAATCATCTTCCATGTATGAGCTAACATAGCAGTTTCAAATGTAATATCCAGCTTTATTTATAAGAGAGTGTGTCCCATGAGATGTTGACCATTGGGAGGAGTCAATTTAGGATATATTTGACCACCTTGAGACACTCTATAAGAGGAGGGTGAATTTATAAAAATATATATTGTGAGGGGAAGCTAGGCTCTAGTTGGATATACTATTCTGAGAGGATCAACATGTGGGGTTGTCTTAGGAGAATTTTCGTACCAGATTTTATGATCAATTATTTCAAAGAATCCAAGTTATGATAGGGATTGAGAGTTTATAAACCTTAACTACATAGGTATGACCCTTATGGAGTATATTGAGAACATCACTAAGATTTAGTGCATTTTCTCGATGATGGATGAGGATGAGGCATCCAAGGTGAGATGTTTTGAGGATGGATTGAGGTATGATATCTAAGTATAGGTGAAAATTTTCTATTTGACATTATACTAATAGGTTATGAAATAGGACCTTTTATCTGAGAGGAACCTAAATGAGGGTAAATACTCAAGACAAATGACTTCCACTAGGATGGATAGTAGAGGTCCTCAGTAAGTAGGAAGTATCAGTTTAGTGGTCCATACCAGGGCGGTTGTGGAAATAGTATCCATAGTGGTCACCCAAATCTTCCTCCTTGGGGTGGTAATTTAGAAAAAATTTATCAATGTGATAAGTTTTTATATGATCATTCTTAGTGTGACTATTATCCAATTTATTATAACTTTTGTGGAAAGATAGGGAACCTATGGTAATATTATAGGACCACACATTAGTAATCTAGTGGTAGGGGACCTCAATAAACACATGGTTCGGGTGCTAGATCAGGTACACCACAATAGGCTGGAAACTAGAGTTCCACTTTCCATTCAAGTAGAAGTGTATGATGTGGTTCCTAGGGATAATGGAATTTATTGAATTAGGGTATTACAATTCAAGGGAGTTTTGAAAGGGATTGAGGTTGAGGTTTAGGCCAGTTTCATGTCATTGAGCCTAATCCTACCAATCGTGATGTTAGACCATATACCATTCAAGGCATGGTTTTAATAGTGTACACCTTTTCAAATTCTTTATTTGATATAGTTGCATCATACTCTTTTATATATTCTTAGTTTTTTTAATGGATTGAGGATAACCACAGAGAACCTGTATGGATTGATGTCGATTAATACACATTTAGGGGAATGATCCAATGTTATTTGGTGGTGTCAAGAGTGTTCCGCAGTAATTGGTGTTTATAAATTATTTTTGGAATTTTTCATTCTATAGATGAGTATTTTTTATGTGAAATTTGTGACGGATTTACTGGTTTAGTATCAAACCTACATAAAATTCTATCATCGATGGGTATTATTTTTATTTTCTAAGGGAAACCGTCATGCTTATGTTAGGGAATGAGATATATATATAGGTTGTGTGGGACCTATCCATCAATAGTCGAGTGGGATTATATAAAAATATCCTAGTCTTATTTCAGATAAGGGGGTGATATATCTGTTGGTCCTTTCTCCCATAATTGAACAGTTCCATGAAATATTTCCTTAGGTTTTCTTAGACTTATTACCTAAGTGTGATATTGAGTTTATGGTTGATATTTTTACCCACACAAATTGTATATATAATCTATAATATAGTATAAATCCTATAGATCTTTGATACATTAAGGTTTAACTGGAATAATTGGGTTTGAAAGGGTTTATATGGCTGATTACATCCCTTTGGGGTGCTCTAATTTTGTTCACCAAGAATTCGGATGGTTCTTTGAGATTATACTTGGATTATAAAAGGTTAAACTAGGTGATCGTTAAAAACTAATGTCAACATAGGTATACTGATGATTTATATAACTATATGGGAGGAGAAAGAATGTTCTATAAGAATTATTTGAGATCAAGATATCATTAGTTGAGGGTGAGGCCTTTTGACATACTTTTTATTACATTTAGAAGTAGGTATGGCATGTATGAGTACCTTGTGATATCATTCATTTTAACAAATATTCTAGTGGTGTTTATAGACCTAATGAATCGGGTTTTTCATCCTTCTTTAGACACTTTTATGGTTTTATTTTTCAATGATATCCCTGTTTACTCTTAGTTAGGGGAGGAGCATTCTCAGAATTTATAGATTGGTTTGAGTATACTTAAAGGTCTTAGTCTATATACAAACCTCTATAAGTGTCAGTTTTAGATCGATCAAATATGATTCATAGGACATGTGATATTGGAGGTTTTCGTATCAGTATACACTTAGAAGGATGAGGTTATAGTTTCTTAGGAGTAGACTAAGAAAATTCTTGAGGTATTTAATTTATTTGGATTTTCCAATTATTAACAAATATTCATACAAAAATTTTCTCTATTGTAAGTGTCGATGATGTCCCTAACCAAGATATGGGTAAAGTACATCTAGTTTGACGCATGTGAGGGATCCATTTAGGAGCTAAAATGGTTATGACAACATTTATCCTAGCCCTAATGAAGATGAGTAAGTAGTATACACTATATTTTGATGCATTAAGATTCAATCTTGGATTAGTTTTGATGTATGAAGGTTATGTGGTTTTTTATGGTTCTAGGTAGTTGAGGTTGCATGAGTGGAACAACCCGACACATGATCTTAATTTATCAGCGGTTGTGTATGCACTGTGATGTTGGTGGAATTATCTTTCAGATGACAATTTTGTGGTGTATACTGATCATAAGAGTTTGAAATATATTTTCCCATAGTGACATTGACACATCTATTAAAAAGTGTTTAAAAATAATATTATTTTCCCAACAAAGTACAAGAACTAACTAGGTTCATCTCTCTTAAGAAATCTATGGAGTCAATAAATCACTAAATATCTCTAAAAACATATTTTATTTTTGGAATTTTTTATTTTTTGGAATTTTTATATTTTATAGATTATCAATTTTATAGAAATAAATATAAGATCATTTGGAGTTAAAAGGGATATTTTTCATAAAACTATTTTAAATTCCTAATGTCTTTCCATTTTAATTAATTAAAATAATATTTAATAATGAATTATTTAAATGAAATTTATAGATTATATATATAAACACATGAATTTAAATCCATATAATGATAATTATTAGTCACATAGTTAATGTAAAATCATCTTATGCTAGAAAACATCATTTCATAAAAAACCCATTTTTCGACATGTTTTGCAGGTTTATTTTTAAATAAAATTTTAACACTCCCCAAAATTGAATTTAATAAAATGGATTTCACATATTGACTCATTTTAATTAATATTATTTAATAATTTCAACTTAATTTTTTGTTATAATGAATAATAAAAACAGTAAAAATTAATTGTATGGTTAAGGTCAAAATGGGTTTACCGGGTGGTTAATATAAAAACATAAGGGTTAAAATAACCTAAAAACTAGATGAAAACACATTGTTTAGTTTTATTAATACCTTTATCTTGTTAATTTTAAAAAATATCCATTTTGTATATATTTTTTCAAGAATTTAACTCAAAATTATTTTAAAAATTTGAAAAATTACAAGTGTTCCACTCACCTCAATTATAAAAGGGAACATACTCCCCTCACTTATTCACACCTATTAATCCATTTGTATCAACCAAAACCTAAAAAAATCTCTCCCAAAAAAACTTATAAATTTTATAGATCTATGTTTCTTCCCAAAATACTAAATCATGGGTCCTTAATAGGATATCCAAATGAGGTTTTTCTAAGAAAATAAAATTTTCTTTATCAAGATATTTCTTTTTAATTATAATTTTTCCTCCTTAAATTATTTCCTAAAAATTAAAATATAATAACAGTATTATCTAAAATATACAATGATTTTATTATGTTTATCCAATAATAATATTTCTTATACTTCTCTATAAAATGGGAAAAAATCCATCGCTTATGTGTACAACGGGCAACCACCTTGAGAACTGATGTAATTTGTTTTCCATCACCGAATCACATGGATAGTAATAATGATGGAACTAGTGAATATATATAATAATTATGAAATAATATCTATCCTATAAAATTAATATATCTTCCATTTCCTTTCCCTTTCACCCATTAATTAAATGATGACGTCTCTCACATGTGTGCACGACCTACCGTCTCCACAAAGCGATATGATTCATTTTCAATATCCAACATTCAAGAATGATTATAAAAATGTATATAATGAATAAATAAAATATATATAATATTAATATAATTTTTTAGATGATTTAACTATATCCTATGCACAAGAACTGAAACATCAATTACAGAACATGTTGTAGAAAACAAATCAGTTAACACCCGAAATAATGGTAATAATGAAATATTATTAATGAGAAAGTGAACAATTATTATAATAAGATAATATATGATATAATAAATATGAATATGGTTCTGGTATAAATTAATAACATGTTTAAAATTATTATATAGTAGGTTAAATCATGTTCAACTAAAGGGATTTGTGAGGTAAGGGGTTTCCTAACTCAATTTCATTTCAATGGGTAATACTACTTATTCATTATCATTGATATTATAATATTATGTGTGTAATTAATTTTGATTATTCTATGTTTTATTTACACTTTTTTATTTGGATTTACATTTTTCACACAAAATCAATTCATTGATTAATTCTCACTTCAATGGTATGATATTTGTAAGGTATTTCATCTCAATTTACATTCTATTGAGACATATTTGATGTTATGAACCTATTTAATTTTATGTAGGGTATATACTGACCCTTTTATAATAATAACTTGAATACATATTTATTTTTTATAATTAATTTTTTGATTCAATTTTATTCATTCAAGGGGTTACAATTTCAAAGATACCAAAGTGGTAATCATTTATTTTACAATATTCTTTTTTGGGATTGCCTTAATTTTCATTGAAGGAATATTATAATAAATCCTTCATAATATCCATATATTTTCTTATCCTCTAGTAATTTAAGGATTTTCTATATTTTATTCCAACTTTTCCTCTATTTGGAACTTTAATTCAGCAAATAATTTTTTAAAATAAAAGCCGATTTTATTTCTCTTTTAATCAGATAGTTTTTTCTTCTAGGTATATAATTATTGAAACATTATTTTACAAAAGTAATTTTTATTACTCAAATTTATTATTAAGTAAATTTTAAGTTATACTCGACCTTTTAAAAAAATTAAAGGAATATTTATAATTTTTTTCAAAAGGATCATTTTCGATTTTCTTTACAAAAATTAAAAAGGATTGTTTTTTATGTATATGGTGTTAATGGACTTCCCAATCACCATAACCATTTTATAATATTTAAATTTTTCTACTCATTTATAATATTTTATAAATAAATCTCTTTAATAAAATATTTTTTTAATATTAAACTTCTATTTTCTTTATTTTTTTAAGGATGAGATTTTATTACAATACCTATATTTTTTATGTACTAATGTTCATCTATTATCTCTTATTAATTTTGAGATATTTAAATTTATCTTGAAACATTCACTTTATTATGATCATTGAAAATTACATTTCTCTTAAATATCCATATTCTTTTCTTCATATATATGATTATTACCTGAACCATATACCATTTTCTATACGGTGTTTTACTATGAAAATTATTTGATTAACTATAGATAATATTCATAAACCTGTATTCTTTACTCAATACGGATATTTATTGATAAGGCATATTGTTTATTAATTGAATTGATCATTTAATATATTATTAATGCATTGGACATGTAGTGATGGGTGGGGACCAGTTATAGATAGATCCTCGATTCATCAACATATCTCATGAGAAAAATAATTTTCCCAAATTAAATAGTTTTTTGGTGTATACCTATCCATAGATTCAACTTGATTAGAACAAGGCTTTGATATAATAAATTTCATGATGTATGAAATCATGATGTCCAATATTATTCATTTCCTTCATTGAGAATTTAGTTATTATTACCCATGAGATTATTTCATTGATATTATCCATGGATTCATTTTTTGATCAAGTTATTTATTAAATGGAATGTTTTTTTAATTTACCTTTCCATATTGATTATACATTATTTACTCTTGATATATTTTGTTGTAAGTAACTCGTACTGAGTATTTGAGATCACCCTTATTTTTTTTCCTTTCCCCAAGATATGATGAATAATTCTTTGAATGATTTCAAGGATTTCGAATGTTTTATATTACTATATTTTATATTGTATTACATATATAAAAATGGGAATCATGTATATATCTAGTTCTTTAAGACTACTAAACTATTTAGTGATTTGGGAAGTGATCACTTGAATCTTATACCATTGTAATAAAATAGACATTAAATATGGGTTACTAGAGTCTATTTCATTGCACTAGGGAAGGGTAATTTCATTGTTGATATGCTCAATAGGAAGACTCAGGCATATGTGGTACAAGATTCAAGAAAAAAGTGGAAAATAGTGGCCCTTTTCACCAAATTTCATTTATAGTATTATGATTATTATGGATGAGTGACCCTTATGTCTCTGACTATTACCTAGTCTCTCCTTTAGAGTATGAAGGATAGTTAGCTATTAGATTCATATTGTATAGTAATTAGGAATAGTATATATGGTGGCGAGTCACCACCAAAATTGTATCTAGATGATAAGGACATATTTTAGGTATATTTTTGTGTTGTAATCCCTATGATAATTCATGTGGTTATAATCAGGGAATAATTTAATAAGATATGGCTAGTTCCTTGGGTACTTACCAATATGTACCATGATATTTTCTTGAAATTACAATGTCCAGGGATAGAAAGGTTTATCACACGGTGCTCCACCTGTCAGAGGGTGAAGTCTGAGCATTATCGACCCACTGATATTCTTTCAATAATTACTCATTCCTAAGTGAAAGTTGGATGATATGGCCATGTATTTTGAGATACATTATTTTTTGATCATATAGGTAATCATTGTGCACAAGACATAGTACAACTTCATGGGGTACCATAGAGTATCATTCTGGATTAGGATACCCACTTTACATTTCATTTATAACAAGGGTTTCAGAATTCACTGGATATGTAGGTTCATTAGAGAACTACTTATAATCCTAAAATATATCGGAATTTTAAGTATACCATTTCAAAAATACACCTCATGTATCAATGAAGAATCACTGAGAGGGGGTGAATCTATGATGCAATTACTTTTTAATTTTCCTTAGTGAAAAAACCCTCATCTCCAGTTAAAGTGAATCTTTATCACTTTCCAACACATATACATGATGGGAAGTAATATTTACATGGTTTACCTATAAAAATGAGATGGATATTCCTTGGAATGATCCAAATTTCACCAATTCTATACTACCCACTAGTTTTAACAAGTATGTAAAACAAGAGGGGTTCATCCTTATACTAATTTTACAACAAGTCTCTAGACTATGATAGTGCTTCCCATAATGTTACAAGGATAAATAACTTGATATCAAAAAGAATAAATCCTTCCATACTTATCCTTCATTTTTTTTGAAGTAATGATCTTCCTATTTTTATTCAACTTGTAGAAATTTGGGTATGGTCTATTCACTCTATGCTAATTTTCATATCCACTTCTTCATTTTTTATTCTTATTCTCCTATATTATCTTCTTACTCATACAAATATTCTTTTCTTTTCATGGTAGTAATATCTAATAATATGATCCAATTCTAATTTTCAGATTTGAATTAAACCCAGTAAATTCTTTCAACCTAAAATACTACTCCCACTTCATTTTAAGACATTAGATCTTGTTTGATTTTTTAGATACCATTGATACATTCAAAAATGACCACATAGATTGAGTTAAATAACCCTTGAGTCACCCATGAATCCACATCATCAAAACCTCTTGAAAAATAAACAATGTCCCCAACACATCTTGCACCAAGTATTAGAGAAAAAAATCAATTCTTTTGGCTCGAAACAATGAGAAACATAGGAATTCCCCCTGGCTTTGTCTATTTTGGCTTGAAAATCCACCTTTAAAACATGGATTCTAAATGGACCGCCACAGCCATAATTTCTTGCCCATTTTTCATTGGTTCATTAGGAGTTCACTATAGATATTTCATCCTTGGTTGTTTTGAACAAGCACACTAGGAGATCACCATGGGAACCACCGTGGCCATTTTGACCTTGGTCCTTTCACACAATCACACTAGGAGATCACCATGGGAACAACTAAAACTATTTTGGACTTGTCAGTTTCACACAAACATATTGGGAAAACACCATAGGCATAGTCCCTTTCTATTCTCCGTTTTTTCATATGGACTTCACAACACTCCCTCCACCATGAGCACGGTCTTCCTTTCACCCAAGCCTCTTAAAAATTTATTAATATATTAAATCATGATGAACCCATCATGATGTTTATACCCTTGAAGACCATTTCAAATGGAATCGACTAATTTAACTTTAAATGTGATTTAGGTATTAACAATAAAACCCATCACACTTTATCATATCCTCTTTCCCAGTTCTTCAACTTCACTAATCCCAACAACCATCTCATCACCTCTTGGGATAAAAAATATATCCCCTTTTTGATTTTTTTTAATCTAGGGAACATAAATAACTATGAAACTCCAAAAAAACATAGCAATGGATCACCATCAAATAATTCTAAGCCTATGTGAGAAAACTCAGTGTATAAAACATGAACATTGAATATTTAATACATTTTTGTACATAAGATAGTGATATATATATATATATTACTTAACTCAAACCTCACAAAATTCACTCAAAACTTCATCAACACATCAAAAATTATTTTAAACCTGAATGATTCCTATAATAAATTAAAATAAACTATTAAAATAGTTCATTTCATGATGAAATCATAGCTTAAACCTTTTAATAACTCTCTATAAATATATGATTCATTTCAATATAAATTTAACACATATCAATGAATACTCCCCCAATATTATATACTCCCCCTTTAATAAAAAAATAGGAAAAATACCATAAAGGAAAGATTTATGTGGTCATTTTTCTCCCCATTTGAAAACAATATCTAAATAAAATATGAGAGAGGGGATGGATACACCATACCTTAGCCACATAATGAATGAGGTTGAAAAATTAATTGAAATATTAAATACAGTTTGATTATCACATCTATTGACACTATTTTGTCACATGTATGAAAATTAAAAAAAGGTAAATACCATATAAAAAAAGATAAGAATGAATATAAAGAATGCCAAGGATCGTAAAGGCCCCCAAAGACAGTTTTCCCAAGGCAACCCAAACACCTTTGATGCCTAAGGTTCCTTCATGCAACCCTATGTGATCAAACAACATGACCAATCGACGCGTGACACCTATGAGAAAAGACACATTCACCCAAGTCCCTATATTTACCTATAAATAGGACCTTGGGGTATTCATTTTGATGGAAGGAAATTCCTGAAGGCCAACTACTGATCTAATCATCCTAGTCCTTCACTCAAGCCCTCTAAAACCTTCTATGTAGACTTCTAATACCTAAAATGGAGTAAATTAAAGAGGGATAGTGTGTTTAAAGCCTGTCTGGGGTTTAAAAAAACAACACTTGTGCGAGGCACTCACCCAACCCCTTATTAAAAAAGACTAGGGAGAGGTACTCATCCTCAAATAGGGACCTATGTGACCTACCTTCAAGACCACCTATGGAGACCCTTGAAGGCTTGAGTAAGTTCATGACCAATTATTGTATCCTAGGTAGTTAATCTCCCAAGGTGATACCTAATCTCCCAGGCCTACCTGTGTGAATCCCCCCTTAAGAGAGACTCCTTTGGTTCTCCCTACCCTTCAGCCTACATGATCCAACCCTATGAGCCCTCTTCTAAGCCACCTATTGTAGGTATACACTCCCCTTGGCTCCCTTGTCTAAAATGGTTTGAGTTAAATCCTCCACCAAGACCTTCGTACTTGCATAACCATGATGAGTGGAACAACAGCATTACCTCAATTTGGGGTTGTATTCCTATGGTCATAGGTTTCTTTCACTTATTCTATTTACCGGTCAGGGTCCTCAGGGTGCATATGGGTCTATATCCCCATCGTCATGAGGACCATTACCCCAAGTATGGTTCTAGGGATTTCTCAGTCATGGATATTAGGGTTTGGACCATGTCCACCCCTTCTCATCTTTTAGACCTGGAGCCTCTAGTTACAGACAGGGAGGGTGAGGATTGCATTTGGTTTTCATTAAACATGGGGATCCTTCTCTCTCATTGAGAAACCCATTTTAGGAGATCCCTCTTAGTGTAAGACCATATATTTTTATATAGGAGGTTGATGTATGTATCCTATATACTTCCTTACACCACCAAGGTTCCCGTGTCCTTCACATTCATTCCTTCCTCACCCTAGACTCATTTTAGGGGAAAGTTAAGAGAGGGAAGTTTTTTATCCCTAACCTATTCGGTTACATCCCAGGACACTTCCATCAGTAGAAGAGGGGACATAAGAGGTAGGCACACTCAACACCTCATCCCTCTCCCTTTGGGATTTTTCATCAAAAACACCTGCGGATAAAAGAAGATCTTATGGTTTGTCAGGTCTTCCATTTCCTCTTGTTTCTCACATTGAGAATGACTTACGTGGGCTTAGAGGTTAATGGTAATCATGATATCTATATGATCTAGGAAACTTATTGAACTATAAAAACACTAATTCCAGTTATAAAATGGATATTTCAAAAGCATTCCTAGGGTTGTATCCCAGTGGGAATTCTCCTCAGGAATAATCCCTAATAATAATCCCCTTAATTAGGGCATCCTCCTTAGGAGTAATCCCTAACTTAATCCTCATAAAGGGCCATACTACCCTATGAGACTAACTGAACTATGTGGGATTTGATTCCCATCTATATGGGATACGTAGGAAGCCTCCCTGAGGTCTAAACACAACACCCTAAATCAACCATGTTCTCTCTAGGCCATATTCCTAATAGGTCCTAATTCAACTTGGAAATTTATATCTCTTCAAGGTTACTTAGGTTGCTTCTACATAAGTCCCACACCAAACATTGACTAGGAATCTTCTACCTAAATGTACTTATCGCATGATGTTAAATTTTTTGGTTAGGTCCTTATCAAATGACATTAAAATGTATGATGGTTCCCATTAAGAGTCACTAAACTACGTGTATTCTGATTCCTTTCATGATGATATGTAGGAATCCCAGCATATGGGTTTGATCCCAATATAAAAACAACTCCTGACTCCCTGGATGATAATAAACTCCAAAGATCCCCATTGTGTGGCTATAAAACCAGCATCATCAGGACCAAATAATCACTAATATATATATATATATATACATAATAGGATACCATTTATGGAGAACCTATGATATATACAGATGACTCCATTGATGAAGAACCACAGATACATACAGATGATTCTATATTCCATACATGTTAATAATTGATTGTTAATTCTTGGTTAATCGACATCATACTTGGGATTGAATAATGGATTTGCGAATATTTCTTAAATCTATAAGAGAGTCCTAGAGTAGGAAATAATCACCCCCCCCCCCCAAAGGGTGTGATGAGTCTGGCCTCCCATTATCTTGACCAATGTGAGTTCTTAAGCATTGTTGGCCAAACCTACTAATGAGAACCTGCCTTTGGAAAGAAGGTCCCCTTAGATACAGAACCATTGGGTGTTTCTAGTTCCACAAACAAACCCATTGTAAACCATTTGGAAATTTTAATACCTAACCTGAAGTCACATTTCCATTGGAAACAAAAAATGGTGACCCGACGTGAATCCTTAACCAAGATGATAATATCACCCATCTATCAGGCCCCTTTTCATTTGATAAAAGGGGGCCAGACAAGGAAATCAATCATGAATGTGTTCATTCAAATGAGATTCTACTTTGATGGAGTTTCTTTTTTGTTTTTTTCATATATATAGGAACTTACTCTTAAAAATCCCATCAATCCAATGGAATGATTCCAATTTTCACTGACAAACTCATTGGTTACTACTCAGGTCGGTCTTCATATACATGAAGGATTCCATCACCAACCTAGCCTCTTGAATGTTGGGTCTCTAACTCACTGATACAAGAGTACTATAAAAACGGTGTGGTACCTACCCTTGAGGATACCCGATAAGACCTTTATCTCAACAAACACCACCAATTATCTGATCAATGATAGTCGGTAGTCCTGAAGAAGACAATACCAGCAGTCTTCTTCAACCGTTTTGGGATATTATCCCTCGAACGTGACAACCAGTCCATCCCATATCTTAGGGAGGTTGATCAGGAGGCCGCATAAGACCTCTCCTAGGAGACACAGAAGACATTTTCAAGGGAACCTACCAACAACTATCATCATCAACAATGTACGGTTGTAACCCCACAACATGATGAGGGTGTTATCCTTAGCCAACTAGAGCAGGTCCTTCAGACCCAGGAACACAATATGGCCCTCCAATGACAAAAACTAACCAATAGGGAGAAATATTACACCTTTTCCCCCGTCGTAGAATCCCACTAACCCAATTTGGTGGAAATTTATCACTGGGAACATACACGTGTTCACCTTTATTCAGCCAGCCATCAAACTCGCCAGGCAACATTCAAAGAATCCCGCCAACCAAATACGGCGGTAGCCTACGAATAGGAATATACACCTGCCTGCACCCACCAAGCCATCCAGTAGACTCATCTAGAAGCACTCAAAGAATTCCACCAACCATGTTTGGTGGCAATCAGTGAGCAGGCACACACACCTATCGACATTCATCAAGCCTGCCAGCAGCTTCATCTAGCAGCACCCAGAGAAGTCTGTCAGAAAGTCCCGATGACAAGCTGGGGAAGACTCAACTCTCTGCCTCCATACATGAGTACTATCAGTATCCACTGGTAGTAAAGGTAGGATAGAAGCAGGTACATACACCTACTATAGGTACAGAATGGACATATATCCTCTTTCTAGTTGTTGAAGTCCCCAAGTGTATCCTATTAATAGAAAAGGGGCATACACAAATTCTTTCCCACGTTTTGAAGATTTTATAGGACATTAGAATAGGGATGACAGTAGTTCCAGAGGGATGGACACATAACTCTATCCCCACAAACATGGTGGCTCATCAACATATCACCCCAGACCAGATACACACCTTTACTCTCATCCAAGAGGGTCATGGTGAAAACTCCCCCGCATTATACAGACAACCAGATCAGAAACATACACCCGGTCTAATCAGAGGCAATCAGTCTATCACTAAAAAATAGTTCATTTTTTCCAAAGGGGGAATATTTTTCGGTAAAATTACATTTTTTGTTAGTAAAACGTATTACCAATATATATTTCCTTGTCATAAAGTTTTTGTTAAAAAATCTATCACTAAATGTTTTTACGATAGATAAAATCATTCTATTACAAGTATAATAATACCCAAGATAATATATATGTTGGTTAAAATGTTTAGCAACAATTTTAATGACACATTTTTCTATTAGTAATAATATTACAAACATATAATATCTATTTATAATTACACTTGAATAAAAATTATAAATTTTTATTTCTCATGAAATTTTTTATTATATTTATTAATTTATCATATATAACACATATTATTTAATTATTAAAGAGAAGATTATTTTCACACATGTTCAAAATTTGAAAAAAAAAATAATTATATTAAAATTTAAATTTAATACAAAATGAATCAATACAAAATTCACCCCCAAACATGATCCATCACACACCCCCGCCAACCCACAGCATCCCCCACCCCCACCCCCACCCCCCATCCCATCCATACCAGTAGCATCCCATCCATTCTACATCAGGGACTAGTGAGCACCATGCCTGAGGACCAACAAGGCAATAGGATCCCATCCATGATACACTAGGGACCAGTGAGCCAGTATATTCTCATACATCCATTCCCCAAGACCAGTGATCCAAAAGTATCTCATATATGCCAACAATCGAACGATAGCCCATCCATGCCACACTAGAGACCAGTGAGCACCAGCAACCCATCCATGCCCCAGGACAAGCGAGCCAGCTCCAGCTCAAATCGGTGCAAAATATATGCATGAATTGAAACCAAAATATAAATAAATATAGGTACAGAAAATGATTTTCATAATAATCATTTTTTCATCTGGGGGAATTTATTTTAGTCCAAAAAAGTTTGAAAACATTCAGAATAACACTTTGTTTTTTCTTCTCAAATTCTGTAGATTTTAAATATATCTATTAACTCATACTTTTGTTTGATGAATAGGATATAAAAAAATTGGCTGAATCCATCAGTGAATTTATCAAAATAAAAATCAATACTAGTATTCATTTATCTCATAGGCCCACACATGTCAATATGAATAAAATCAAGTGGACTTGTAGACTAAATATCTACAATTTTATGAGTATCTTGGACCATATTACACTTTTAATATGAATCACATATATTTATATTTCTCTATTCAACTTGGTTAGGTCTCTCATAACTTCTTATTTTGAGATTTAACTGCAGTTCCTTTTACTGATTGTGATTTAATCCGATTTTTGTGGGAAATTAAATGGTGTCCATTGTATAAATAAGAAAACATGATTTGCCTGATTTAAATTTAATTTAGAATATTATATTTCGAAAATTTATATTTAACTTCCATCATAAATATAACATTTTTTAAAAGTTTTTTGTCATATAGAGTCATTGATAACTCTTACAAAGTCATTGATTAACATTAAAATGTTCTTTGTTACTCTTATAAAGTTTATAAATACCCTTATAATGTTTGTAAATATTTTTATGATGTACTATAATAATATAACAAATTTATTCATAACTGTTAAAAAGTACCAGATAAATCTTATGAAGTCATCATTTACCGTAATCAATTTTTCCTTATCCAAATTCTACACTAATTACTCACAAAGTGGATAATTACTCTTGAAAATTCATCATCTACTCTTATGAAGTCTATAGAAACATTGATAAAGTGTCACTTTTAACATATGAAATTCATAATGACTCTAAAAATTCATATACCACTCATACAAAGTGTCATTTTACTCTTCTAATGTCCTGTGTTACCCTTTATAAGTCCTTCATCTATCAAATTTCAATATCTTCAATCATTATGACTATTACAAAGTCAGTACTTGTCCATTTTTCAACCTCAAATACAGAATTATACATTTCCTCATAAAATCATAGATTTGAATCAACTTACTATAGTAGTAGTGAACACTTATGATAAGCAGTTTGGAAGTAGTTGTATAAAACTGTTTTTTGTAAAAATAATTGAGAGACAAATAATAGAAAAATATTAAATTTCTATAAGAATTTAAAATTGCAAGAAAGATTATAGTTACACCTAAAAATTCATTGATATGAAGTGGAGTTTTTTTGTTCTTATGAAATATTAGTGGAGCCGAATAAGCACTCGCAATTTCTGTGTATTTCAGTTTGATAAGCTGGGAAGAAAACACTAGTATTGATTTAAAGAATATGAGCATTAATAAAAAAATATAAGAACATTAATTATGTAAATTGTATACAAGAAGTTTCTGAAATTGAACTAAAGATGAAGAACATGAATAAACAAATAAATGTTATATATAATGTATAAAAGTATGAAATTTATACATAATTAATCACCTCAATTTGAACATTTCCACAAATATAGTATAAGGATTGAACATTAACTTTTTTGAATTCAGGCTTGTAGTAAAAATTACAAGATCTAAAAGTCAATACACGAAAAATAAAATTGAATAATTAATAAGTTATATGATATTTCTTCTAATAAATGAAACATTTATATTGGTGAAAACTTACCACTATATCGTTTCACGTGAATGAACTCTGTCAGTAAAATGGTGTTTGGTTATGAATAGTCATTCAACTAGAGTGTTGGGCCTTTGATTCACCAAGCTCAAACAATGATTCAATTCCACAAACAGATGCACTGGGACCACAAATATAGATGAAGAAGACCTATGAGTGAAAACTGGAACCTGCAAAACCAGAG
Source organism: Viscum album (assembly GCA_963277665.1). Lineage (NCBI taxonomy): Eukaryota > Viridiplantae > Streptophyta > Magnoliopsida > Santalales > Viscaceae > Viscum > Viscum album. The sequence goes on along the minus strand of OY728165.1, from coordinate 1,886,460,916 downwards.
TAAAATCCAACAAACAAGTCTTCAATCCAACACCATGGCTAACACATCGATCGAAGACCCCAGTAGCACCGTCGCCACCAGGTGTTGACAACACTGACAAGAACTGTCACACAAACCAAGAGTCATTATTTCTAGACCATCTTTGCTTCCACTTGGAATCACCACCATTCCAAATGAAAATCATGGACTGAGGACCTGCAGAATCAACGACATCGAGGAATTGTTCCACCCTTGGGGAGAAACTGCCACCACAATCCAACGCTGAATCCAAAAAAAAACTAGAGAAAAACATTAAACAAAAAAAATAAAAAGAAGAAAATTTAAACACATAATGATAATAATAACACTGAGGAGGAGAGAAAACTTGGGACAAATATTAGAACATCAAGGTCGAACACACCTCCAGCTTCCACCAACACCGAAGCACCTTCCCAAAGTTGCCTCTGCTACCATTATCACACAAAATAAAGTTTTAAGTGCATGAATGTTGAGACAAATATGTACATTAAATAGTTTTTAATTCTCCAGAACTATTTCTATCCATTTACCTATACTTCCTATCAAGGTTTAATTGGACTATATTGATGTATTTGGCCAATAACATCTTGAAAAATAGTTAATTAGGTGTAAATGAGAAATTAAAATCATGCAATTATATGAAATGATTATCTAAAACGTGTTTGTATGATGGGGAAGTAATGAATTGAAATAAATAGTAGATAAATGTATTTTAAAATATAAAAATTAGTTTAATTCACATAAAATGTTAACTGTGATAGTAGATTATAAATATAAATATTTAGAAATGAAAAAATATGTTAGGAAAATTTGATGAATGTTGAAAAGATCCACAGAAAACTGGATAATTTATTTTTCTAAAGTAATTTAGGCCAAATATTATCTAATGATTAATATGGAAACTAATAGTTTGTCAAGAATGATAGGGGACCATTCTAGAATTTAGGGATTTCAAGGCATGGTTGCTAGCCCAAGGGATAGCCTCTCTCTAAGAAATTTGGGTTTTTATTCTTCGTTTAGTTGGTACAACTACATTTACTTTAATATGAAAGTAAAAATACACTCTCTCTATCTCATTCTTTGTAACTAATACATAAACATAACCATGGTTCTTGGTTAAGTATGATTCTAGCGAGCTTCAAAATCCATATTTCTAATGACTAAGTAAATAAATCACTAAATCTGGGGAATACTAAAATGATAATGAAAAATATATATTTGTGCATGCAATTTCACTTAGTTATTCTAATTAATTTATTGGTGATAAGTTATTCAGTGCACATATCATTCCATGAAATATTTTAATGGAAGGGTTATCATCGACTAACATTGGTGAAGAAGGAGTGTTTTCATGAAAATAATTTAAGAAATAAAAATCATTGAACATGAGGAATGCCTATGGATAGTGCCATAAAAACCCATATTAAGTAACAAGACATGAAAAAAAACATAAAAAATGTTTTTTAGAATTTAAAATGTATTAAATACATAACATTTTTAGGAAATTACAATGAAAAATAAAAAAAATAACTACCCAAGTGATGAATCTATCACTACAAATAGAAAAAACATCAGTCTGAATATTTAGAAAGTATTACATGACTAATAGGTGAAAAAAATGACTATGAAGAATGAAAAAATAATAAAATAATAATAAAATAAAATACATGTCTCAATAATCATAGTTTCTTCAGTATTCCATATTTTCTCACAAACATGCTTGCCAAAAAACACATGTTGTCCAAAATATTATTTTTTGGAAAATAAATGAAATGAAAAAAAAAACAAATTATCAATTTTTAAATACCAGATGCATTTTGAAGTAAAAAATTTGTAATGATTTTTTTAATTAGTAAAATATTGAAGATCCCAGTGAAGAAAATTTGTGATGTTTCAAGAAAATTTGTTCAGTTATACCATGGACCTTTGATATTGATCCACCACTCTTTGATCACTTGAGAACTAATAATCAATCTGGGGTTCAGTTTTTCAATCAAACATGCAAGAAAAAAACCACAAGGGAGTGGATGTGGGAGAATAACACCAATTGGGTTTTCTCTACTAATTATTGATTGGGATTCTTGGTGAACAAAAAACACACTAACAATTTTTCAGGATATGGTAAAATCAAAACAATAAAAGTTCAAACAAAATAAGCAACTAAACCTTAATTACCAGTGAAAGCAAGAAAATATTTCTGAGTTCTATGCACATCTTGATTTGGGAATCCTATAGATTATGAGAGTGACTGAATTTCTTACTACATCCCTTTTATATAAAACATCATGTTATACAACATAGAAATAAGATATACTTGTGATGGAATAATATTTAATAGATTATGAATTGACTATTTTAATGTGAAAATGTTTGTAACATTATGTTGTATAATATACCAGTGTGGGTAAAATGAATAATGTATCTTTAATAGGGATATTATCTGTAATTATCAATGTAATTAAGATAGTGCATTACTCATAGATCTTCCTATATTTCATCTTCAAGTTGTATAGGTGCATGAAAAATTTTTGTTGTTTAAATTTTTTGAATTTTTATGAATAATTTAATTTCATGACATTATAGAATATATCCATACTGTGTCCATACTAGTAGAGGAATACAGTGTAGATTTATAGAATTTATTTCTAACACGAACATGATATAAGGATCTAGGAAAGATTTTAACTATGAACTATACAACCACCCCAAACATTGCATCACAGGTAATCGAACAAACCATGCTAAATTTTATTGAGGCAATACAATGGACACCTAATGTGAAACTATGAAAAATCGAAACATAAATATAAATGAACCTAAACAACCATTCCCAGAGTACCCAAATGGAGCAAAAAACTCTAGAAAATATTAAGAATACTATATCAAAATAGAATTTATTCTTAACACCAACACAATATAAATTTATAAACATGAAGAACCAAAATGAAATCAGATACTGAAAATGCTATTGGTGGGTAATTGGGGAACTGAAGTAGAGAAGTGAGATGCAAGATAGAACCAATGAACAGTCGATGTCGACAAGGGGATATTGGGCATCCTATTGAAGGGTGATTCCAACAAGGGAATTTCACACAAAAAAGTCATTCGGGAACAGGGAGGGGGTTTGCGTGATGATTTATGTGAGTTGTGATGGTCAGGAACAGTGAAGGGGTTCATACAAGGAGGTCAACAAGGAACGTCGTCCGCAGGGAATTCCATCCATGGGGAATGTCGGGCATGGGGAATGTCGGTCTTGGGGAATTCCAGGCGTGGGGAACACCAGGCATAGGGAGCACTAGTCATGGGGAATGCTGAGTGCAGGGAATTTCGTCCGTGGGTAACATCGGGTGTGGGGGAATGCTAGGTGAGGGGAACACTGGGAGCGCAAAATGCCAGCCACGGGGAACACTATTCATGGGGAACGTTGGGTGTGGGGAACGCCAGGAGTAGGGAACACTATCCATGGGGAACTTTGTCCACGGGGAACGCCTAGAATGGGGAACAATAGCGGCTGGAAATCAATAGCTATGGTTGGGGGAGGGAGGTATCGGGGATCGACAATGAGGGGTGCGGGACAGGGGTGTTCTTTTGGGGCATATTAGGGTTTTTTCATATATATATATATATATAAGCTATGAATTTATATAAAAAATTATATTGTATAAGGATTATGTATGTACATATCAATATATATATATATATTAACAATAAATGTTACTAAATTATGGATATTTTAATTAATTAAATATTTTTATTATCAAAATGATATGCTCGTAATGGGTAATATATATATCTATATATTCAATTTTTGGTAAAATGTTTGATGCTATTGAATAATTTATTAGTAATGGATTTTTTTAATGGTAAAATATTTGTTGGTAACAATAACTAATAACAATATATTCATTTATTAGTAAATCAATTGTTAGTATTATTATGATAAGACAAAATATTTAAATGTTAGTAAAAGATTTGTTGGTATTGAACTACAAATATAAACAGATATATCTATTTCTAAAAATAATTTGTGGAACCTTTAGTCAATATCAAAATGAATTAATATGTATTGGAATTAATCATTTTTACCAAAAAGATATATTATCTATTGAAAATTTTATATTGGTAAATGTCACTTTTTTGTAGTGTATCCTAATGTCGACTTCAAGGCAGACACAAATATCTTACCATGATGACCAATTTTCCCAGAAAGTGGCCCCAGTCACTCATAATAAGACATCCTGAAATAATTCTCATCAAAAAAAAATTGGATAATCAAGAACTAATATGTGATCAAGCTCCATTTAATGGTAGAGTTCTGTAATCCTTCAGACGCTTATTTGTAGAGGTTCAATATCCTACCCTCCCATTACAAATTATGGGAGTAGTATCAGAAATACCAAAGGTCCCTTATGGGAACTTCACCATGAAATATTTCTTCTTGAAAATAATCTAGTTGATCTCAAGAGCCTATATCTTGATGAGAGTCATAGAAACCATATGTGTGGAAAGAAGACTAAAGAGAAAGAGGGTTTCACCTTGATTTCATCCACCATGGTGGTCTTCCCCATGATGGGGTTCAAAACAAAAGTTCTCTTTGTATTAGTGCTTCACATGATCAATAGAATTATCTAATTGGAAATGTAGTGATGAGAAATCCCTCCCATCACAAGGCACTTGTGAAAACAAGGTCTGTCTTGTCTGATGCTTTGTCGCTAGTAGGTGAAATCCTTTCTCAATAGGAAGATAGCCTGAGGTGATGATAATTCTATAAACCTACTTTGGATTTCCTACCTTCCATCATAATAGAAGAAATCTCAACCAATCTTACTGCTTGTGATAAATTTTTCATAAAAAGTACGCTCTGGTTGGACTAGGTAAAGGAACCTCTAGTAAAAGATGAAGAGGATGTGTTAAATATGAGGAAACATCTGGATAAATATGACATACCATTTATGTTATTGCCTTTATCCACCACTCAATATAACATTCTAGAGGCAGTGTTGGAAGATTGTGTGCACGACATCCACCTCAACATATGGAAGACTCTTTTTCACCTAAAAGAAAGAGTATTACCCTATGACAGGTATCAAAATCATGTCAAGGTAATAGAAGGGTTAGAACACCAAATTGACTAGAAATATATCATAGCTTCCCGATATCCAAAGATCGAGAAATATAAAGGATCCCTTCAACATGTAGGCCTTGGCACATTAATGATATTGTGATAGCTAATCGATGATACCCCATCTGGTGATCGTATCAACGGATGGGGTGAACATGGATAATTTCATTTCACTACACTCCCTAACTAGTAAAGTCCTCAGAATTTTGTAACATGAAATTTTATTGATTCGAAACATCTTAAACAAATGGAATCTTTTCAAAACTAAAGATATTCTCAACAAAAACATACCCTGACTAATTCTCACTAACATCAGGCCAGAAGAGAGCAAGCTATTGAAAGAATTTTCCATTAAGAATATGAAAATATTGAGGAGGCATCCTACTACGAAAATGTTAGATGGTAGATAAAGAATATTTCATAAATAGCATAATGGTCTTTGGAGACTGGTGGCTCAATTGCATGCAAATTGATGCACTTAGACCACGTCCAAACAAAACTCTGTAAAATCATAAGAGAAACCACAGTGATATTAGCCATGGCACATTGGGAGAAACCCCAGCCTGTAGGGTTGGGGGTTTAACCCAAACCTCAGGAATAAAAAATTAGACTTGAAGGGTTGTGAAAGTGGAACAGTAATATCCCCAACCCTTAGGGATAGGGGATTTTCACCCCCAATAACCCAGTCCTCGGAGGGAATCAATTTTCTCCCGATTAGAGAAGATGTTATATAATGAATTCTCTATATCCATCCCATCCCATGATCAAGTACCTTCACTTATAACATGTAAGGATGAACTATCTGGAAATTCCATTTGAGTTACTGTTCTCCAAGAATCTCCCAGGGAATCAAAAAAGGGGAGGAAAAGGCCTCTTGGAGGACATAGAAGAAGGAAATCTTGCAGATACACAAATGGAATTCCTGCAATGCATTACATGTTGGTTAACGCCATCAATGATGTCACTAAAAATACTCCAGAACATGAGTTCTATTATAGGAGTCAAAAGAGGAGGCTTTGGTTTATAATGTGGTACACACCAAAACAGATGAAAGAGGAGTATATTCCCAAAATCATAGGCTTTCCCAGAATCTGGGCATTCCTCCGAACAATTCACCAACACCTCCTTGAATGAAACCAAACAGGGAAAAGGTAATGGTCAAATAGTACCTAAAAACACTCTTGGGGAGATTAAGATCCTTTATCTATAATAAATATTTTCTCAGTGGGATGAGCAGATGAAATAATTGAGGAGATTCAATATAGAACTACCCCAAGGCATCCTTCCTGATAGATATGTTCTACAAGCATATCCTCAACTCGCACTTCTAGTTAGAACACTTCAACAAATAGAGTTTTCCGCAAAAATTGAGGAAAAATTTGAATATCCTCTCAAAATGTGCTACCTACCACCGATATATTTAGATTCTATAGTATGAGATCAATAATTCCCTCCATTGGTACACAGTTAGAACATGGTCAAGAAAATCCTCATAGGTCTACCCCCATGGGTTACCCATGGAAGGTTCCAGTAGCACCACTACTAATGGTCCTACCGGTTGTTGCACCAGTTCAGTCTCCAGTCGTCACACCCATCTAGGATCCAACTCCTCCAAACATTTCCCATATTCTCATGAATGCCATTAATTCATTAAGATCTCTATTTGAATCCATGTAAGAATAGTGTGTGCCAATACAACCGGAAATAATGCTTACCCCAAATGGGTAGATCCAACTCTTCCCCTACCAAACTTTGGGAATCCTACATTTAAAATATTTAATGGATTAGGAGATCCAGAGCATCACTTTATGAATTTCATCTATCATTGTGATACCATGATGGGTACCCCTGAACAGCAGGAGGTAGTGAAACTCAGATGTTCCATACAATCGCTACAGGGACCAGCCTTTGTGTGGTACATGAGTTTACAAGCTCAGTCAATCTCAGGGTGGGAAGACCTTAATCAAAATTTTCTCTTCCAATTCATCTCAACACTGTAGAAAATGATTTTCATCAATCTTACAAACTACAAACAATGGTAGAATGAAAGGGTCTCGTATTTCATTTCTCGGTGGAAATGATTGACATACTCTTTAAACCTACCACTCCCTAAATAAGACTTGTTTCCCATCTATGTAGAAAATCTCCATAAAGGGTTATGCACTCTATTGATCCCTATGAAATAAATAAGAGGGTTTCAGGATCTATCCTCAATTGGTCAACAGGTGGAAAATACATTATAGACACCAATGCTAAGTCCATCGTAATTCCATCAACTCAGGGAAGGAGAAAAGGAAAAGTAGAGACCGCATAAGTTAAACATAAGTAGGCCCATGTACCTTCTCCTTCTTCAAATCCTGCACCATCTCATACAACTCCACATATCGTTCATCAAAATCACTGCCCGCCTCATCAAGACGATTAGAGAGACTAGAGACAAAAGTATTTTGAGGAGATTAAAAAAAGTTCTATTCTTTTCGATATAACAAATTCCTCGACTACATCATCTCGTCATTGGAAAACAACTTGGTTATGTTTCCAAATATCCAGAAGCCTTGAAAAGAAGGTTAAAAAGATCTTACAAACTATTTACACTTCCATCAAATGTTGGGACACCCTATCCAGGTTTTTTTTGTTTTCAAATACATCCTACAAATGACGGTGGACTCTAGGCAGGTGAAACTGAAAAAATTCCCTTGCCCAGGTAGCATGTGTGTCTGCTACTAATCCAGAGGAGGAAGGTGAGTCGAAAGAAGTTAAAAGAAAGAGTAATTATAAGTTTAGGGACTGGATGGTCGGAAAATTGATCAACCAGACTCACACTATTCTTAGAGCACAACTGAATCAACCAACGATTCCCTTTACCACTTCTACTATAGCACTACCAGCTTCAGCAGCAACTCAATCCTCTGAAGACCAATCATCCAAAAGGAGATATGGTAAGAAGGATAAGAAGAAATTAAATAATATGATCTCATTTAAAATAAAAAGGTACCCCTGACTATATATGACTTTAATAAAGTTATCCCAAAATTAAGAGAACCACCCTGTAAAACTATACAATAAGAGTCAACCCATCAGACAGAATCTTCATCAGATGAGGAGTTTATTTTCAGTTTTGTTAACATTATTCACCTAATGGATCCCTTCGAACATGAGGATTCTGATTATGAACCTGATTTCCCTACACTTGATTGGGAACTATGAGAAGAGGTCATCAAGGTTGAGGATAAAAGGGAAGATGTGGTCATTCTAGGAGCCATTACTTTAATCAATACCCTACTCAAACAATCTATGTAGTAAAACTCATTGTAAATCTCTCCAATGAGATTAGCAGGAACAAGGGAGTTCTTCCTCCATGTGTAATAGGGTTTTCCCTAACATGATAATCTTGGAAGACCAGTTAAAGTATATACCACTGCCTCCTTTATAGGTAGGACAACCTAATCGGCCTAATTCACCAAGAATGGAAGCACTTCTAGATCCTACCCCAAGGGACGATCCATCCACATCAGAGATATCAGCTCCTAAAGTGCCTGCAAAGGAGAATATTTATACTAGAAAGTGCATACCTTTATACCCAAAATATGATTTCTTGAAGAAATTTTTCCAAGTACCACCTAAGTTATCAACCATGAATGCTATGATTCTATAAAAGGACCTATGAGAAGCACTTATTTATCCCTTATCAAGACCTTAAGAGTTTTAAGTTGAGGTTTTTGTTGCTGAAGTATATCATGCGAAGAATAATCTTATCAAATTCCATGCATTCATGTATTTCACTAGCTAGGGTGAAGACACTATCATACAAGGACACATCAGGACCTTGTATATATCTGAAAAGATAAATGACACTGATGTCCAATGAACCTTTATTAACAATGGATCAGGGGTCAACCTCATTCTAGTCTGGACACTTCGACAACTGGGTATCACTAAATCTCACTTTTCTCTCTATACTTTGATGTTATAGGATTATGATAAGAATGAACAAGATTCTCTCAGTGAGATCACACTCAGAACTCTATTTGGGGATCTTGTGTCTAAATCGGAGTTCATGGTTGTTCGGTAGGATAAAACTTTCAATGTTCTTCTAGGAAGACCTTGTCTACATCAACATGTGGTCATTCCTTCATCATACCACCAATGTCTCAAATATTGTATCAATGGTCAAGTTGGAACATTTTACGGTGACAATTCCACATTCAAATCCTACAAGACACAATACATCGATGTGGGATTTTATCACAAGGGAGGGAAACAATACAAGACTAATTATGTTTCCTCGATTAATTCCACAGATGGATTGGAGATTATCCCATCTAACCCTTTCAAGCAGTTCAAGGTAGATTATACACTTCCTATTAATCAAAACAAAGGGGTGGGTAGCTTCTGTAATGTAAATCATGATAGTTGAACCCAATGGAGTTGAAGAAGTTATAAACTCTCCAAGTGATAATGAAATCATAAATGAAAATGTATTCCTTCCATCCCCTAAGCTCCAAAAAAGACTGAATCTATCAACTGAGCTAGAAGAAGTTGTCATGATGAAAAGAGAAAATGAAGAGACTCATTCTCAGTACCTAGTTTCCCCTTTAGGACTATAAGAAGGGTTCATTCTAGCACGTGGTCCGGAAATGATTGCCTCATCCTATGGATATCCAAATAGTGGATCCCCTATATCTTACAAGGACCTTGTTTCGTCATCCCCTCCCCAGGTAGAGGCGTAAGAATTGGAGCATTAGGAAGAGGAAAGAGAGTAATATCTCAGAGATTACCCTCCATTTGAGGAAGGCCTCTCCAAAACTATAGATGAACTCAGAGAGATAAATCTAGGTAAAAAATAAGATACATGCCCCACTTTAGTAAATGTGTCCATAAATCCTGAAGAAATATAGGTATATACCTCCTTCCTAAAGAAGCATTAGGATGTGTTTTCCTGGAATTACACTAAGATTCTAGGCCTTAACCCTGAGGTTTCCACCCATCATTTTTTTCTAGAAGATCATTAGGGATATAAGAAATCATCCAAACAGACACACTCAACTCATGCCTCCAAAATAGAGGCTAACATGGAAAATCTCATCAAGACTGATTTTATCCAATAGGTATAGTATCCAAAATGGCTAGCCAGTATTTTCCCTATGAAGAACGGGAATGGAAAAATCAGTTTTTGCATCGATTTCAGATATCTCAACTGACATTGTCTAAATTTGATTTCCCAGTTCCAATAATAGAACTCCTAAATGATATAACGGCAGTTATTAGGACCTATTCTTCATGGATGGCTATTCGAGGTACAACTAAATCTAGATGGCCCCATAAGAGGAAGAATCCATATCCTTCATAGCCCCTCAGAGAGTGTTCTTCTATCGAATAATGCCATATGTCTTGAAGAATGTTGGTGCTACATACCAACATACCATGCATCGCATCTTCAAACCCATTATAGGGAAGTTTGTTGAATGATACATTAATGATATAGTGGTGAAGTATCGACAATATTCTGATCACTTGGATGACCTAGAGACCATCTTCAGTAATCTTTGACATCATAACCTGAAGATGAACCCTTTGAAATTTTCTTTCAGTGTAACCTAGAGAAACTTTATGAAATTTGTTGTACTCCATCATAGCATCAAATCTGATCCTGAGAAGACTAAAACTATCCTTGTAATGTAGCCTCCTTAAAACATGAAAGATTTGAGAGGACTTTAAGGACACTTGGCATATATCCATCACTACATAGCTAACCTTGCAAGAAAATGTTTGCCGTTCACCAAATTGATGAACATGGAGGTCACATATCAGTGGACCGATGACTACTAATAATTATTTGACACACTCAAGAAATATCTCTTGATACCACCGGTATTGATTCCACCTATTTAAGGAAAGTTTTTCATTCTGTATGTGATAGCCCTGGAGCAATCATTCGGTGCCTTCCTCGCATAAAAAAATTATGCTAGTAATGAAAACAACATTTATTATCTCAGTGAAATGATGATTGATGTAGAGAATAATTATTTAGATATCAAGAAGAGCTGTCTATAATTAATCTTTGTCATTCAGAAGTTGAGCCACTATCTGCAACACCATGAGATCCACTTGGTTTCTCACAATAACCCACTCAAATTTATCCTCAGTCATCCTATGCTGACAGGACTTCTGGCATGGTGGACATTTATTCTGTATTATTTCAACATACATTTCATGCCTCAAAAAGTAGTGAAAGGGAAGGACTTTATAGATTTCCTCACAAAAAACCCATCTATAGAAGAGACAACATTAAATGATGAACTTTCTGATCAAGAATCCTTCACTATTCAAAGTGTCCCCTAAGCATGGGAGATGTATTTTGATGGTGCATCCAGAATCCAAATAAGAAAGAGAATGGAAGACCCTGCACTCAAAAAAGTAGGGTTAGGTATTGTTATTATCTATCCAGAGAAGGTAGTGTTACCATACTCCATCCTATTTTTAGAAGGTTGTACCAACAATGTGGTATAATATCAGGCTCTCGTTGCAATTCGTGAATTGGCACCTCAAATACCGATAAACCACCTAGAAGTGAAAGGTGACTTAGAGTTGGTAATCAAGAATATCAATAGGGATTATTGAATCATAAAAGAGGAGATAATTTCCCTATTTTACTATTCCCAAGGGTTAATGGCATAATTCCCCTCAAAACCAACATTGACTCGTGTCATGTGATCAAAAAAATTTCATGAAGATGCATTGGAAAATTCCTCTTTATCTTTGGAAGATCCAAATCAGGATGAAATGATCATCACCATCACCCATCATAGAATGGTCTCCCCTTTTTTCAAGTCATAATATAGGAGATCAATAAATTCGTCCTTATCCCTATTCCATATGGCCCTACCACTATGTGGATGACGCCAATTATGGAATACCTTTGGGATGGAGTACTACCACTGAATAGGGATATAAAAGAGAAAATATGATGGTTATCATCCAACCTCACTCTATATAATGGCATGAATCACCAAAAAAACCTTTAAAATGAGGCTTCGATTGTTTCCTTCTCATATGTATTGATAGAGAAGATATTGTGGCCATTATGGATGAAGTACATGTTATGGCCTGTGGCGCCCAACATTCTAGATAGAATCTTTCCCACCAAATTTGAAGGCTTGGGTATTACTAGCCATCAATGATGTAGGATTTCACATAATTCACCAAGAAGTGTCATTCTTTCCAAGTTCATGCCAACTTCATTCATCAACCACTAGATCGTCTATATATAGAAAAAAATTCATGGCCATTTTTCATATGGGGAATGAATGTTGTGGGACCATACCCTCCAATTATGTCCAAGAAGTTCAAGTAGATCCTTACTACAATTAATTTATTCTCTAAATGGGTTGAGAAAATAACCCTTAAATAATTCAGTTCCAAAAGCATTTTTTTATTTGTAAAATCCAACATCATTACCATATTTTGTGTCCCTCATGAAATATTAACAGACAATGGAACCAATTTCTATTCTGCTGAGGTGGAAAAGGTATATCAGGAATATGATATAAAATCCAACCCTTCATCCCGCTATCATGCAGAGGTTAATGGACATATAAAGGCTTTCAATAAGACTCTTTCAATCATACACTATAATATGGTGTAAAAAGATAAAAAATCTTGTCCTAACAAGATCTTTCATGACTTATGGGATTACCGGACTATGACTCGTACTGCAACGTGGGTAAACCCATACTCATTGATATATAGAATGGAAGCAATCCTACCCATTGAGGTCCAGTTACCATCACTCCATGTTTCCATCTATGACCAGATATCTACAAATGAAAATTCCCAGAAACGGCTAGATGAATTGGAGTGACTAGATGAAAAAATATTTCATACTTTGAATCACTTGGGAAGTTTAACATAATCAGATAGTGTGATATTTCAACAAAAAGTTCCACCTCCGTTCATTCCTCTAAGGATAATTGTTGTTGGTCCTTAGTAATCTAATGATACTAGGAAATAAACCTTTGAAACTTGAGCTGAAGTGAGATGCACCTTATTACATACACAAGGTCTAAACCAATGGAGATTATTCCTTGATATCAATGGATAGAGAAAGCATTACAACTCCGACCAATGTGATCACATGAGTTTCATCCTTGTTTAATGATGTTAAACTTTGTAACAACCAACATCCTAGATATAGGACATTAAAATGCATAGCATCATGTACTTCCCAACTGCAAGATGTTAAACTGCATAGTTGGTCTTTGTCACATAACCTTAAAAGGCATGACATAACATCTGTATCGCACGAAATTAAACTATATGACATCATTTTCCTCACCGCATGATGTTTAACTGGATGGTTAACATCCCCCTCAATTAATGTTAAGATTCACTGAAATACCGTGAGTTGATACCCCTTGTGGTCCCTCAAATATGGAAAGATCTCATGCACAAGACCCACTCACATCATTTCCACTCCATAGTGGAACATGGGCCCCATTATAGGTATAATACCCATTATTATCACATCCTTACCACAATACAGTAAACTTCATGGACAATGTCCTCATCGCATGATGTTAAACTTCACAATCTATTCAAGAACTACTCGTGGATTGATTCTAACATCTATGAGATACATAGTGGCACTCGGATATCCAATCTTGGGTCAATCCATAATCAAAAAAATCCCCCACTCCTGATATATGAATCACTTCAGTATAAGTATCCTTCAAGAACTATGTGTGGCTTGATTCTCATTTCAATGAGATATGTAGCGATGCCCAAATATCTAATCTCGAGTCATGCCTCAACATTTTTTCATTCATGATGACTCATCTTCTTCCTTAACGCATGATGTCAAACTGTATAGAATTTCAAGAACTATGTGTGGATTGATTCCTATCATTATAGGATATTTAGTGACACCCAACATTTCCATCCTTGGGTCCAGCCTCATTACCCCCTTTCACGTCGAGAACTCAATGTCCTGGCCACATGACATTAAACCACACAGTTCCTCAAGAACTATGTATGGATTGATTCTCATCCTAATGAGATATGTAGTGATTCCTAGATCATATTTCCTATCCCAGTCACCACATAATATAAATTCCCATATCCTTTACTTGTGATGCCTTTGTGTTGTGGAAGAAACTTTTTTCACTCTTTGTTTCTCACACCGATCATGGATCACGTGGGCTTAGGATATTTAGTAAAATAGTTTTTTCTGTATATGTATGGAATATCAATTCACATTGAGGTTATCCAGGTCTATCTACAATATTCCTTTTCACATTGGAATCACCCATGTCCTCAACGCATGACAATAAACTATGTGTTTCTTCAAGAACTATGTGAGTCTTGATTCTAACCTCTATGAGATACGTAGCAATGCCTAAATATTCATTCATGGGACCATCTGTAGCACAACATGATAAATACTCACACTCTCCCATGTATGATTCATATCTACATAAGAAATCCCAACATGAGTTCTCACCTTATGCATGAACTCATTTCCTAACAAAACCACTATTTTCTACCACTCATGAATTCAATCTGGGTGGGGACCTTTATTTAAGGACTATGTATGAATTGATTCTTGATCTGAAAATATACATAGTGATGCTTGAGGAATATTCCATATTCCATCCACAGTATTACATTTCTCTTCCCACAGAGACACTTTTTTCCTTACCACGTGACATTAAACTGCATGGATAATATCTTTGTGGTATAACTTTAAACTGCACGGTACCCAGAGAACTAAGTAAGGCATGATTCACATCCCATTGAGATACGTAGTGATGCCTATGTCTTAAGTCCTAGTCCCAACCAAGGGGTAAAGATGAAATGACACTTTCCTGCATACAAACAAAGATATGTGAAAGAGCTTTAATACAAGCCCCCTCATTAGGGGAACCCACTAAGGAAACAAAAATTCCCCCCTTAAACATGTGATTCAGATCCAAGTAATGAACTCCAAACTCATGGATAATATCATTTCAAATTATTCCTTTATGCTCGAACACTTTTCTTCCAAAATTAATACTCCTAAACTTGGACACTTTCAGATCTTCATAATATTTCTTCAACTCTTGGTGACAGAATGGCTGATACCTGAAGACTCATTTTCCTAGCTATGTAATATTCCCTAGTTGTCTTTGCATAAAACAACCCTCATAAAGGGCTTGTTATCCAAATTATACCACTATTTGACTATACAGTATGTGCCCCAATTTTCCTTCCATAAAACAACCCTCATAACAAGTATGTCAACTAGTAGTAATTTCACCCTTGGGAGAAGCTTATTTTTCCCTCATGATCATTTATGACAAAATATTGAAACCCATGATTTAGAAAATTCCATGGTTATCCTGCATATTTAACCCATTTTCTCTCTCCTAATCTAATAACCCCCAAGAACATGGTTTACAATTTCTTCCTCCTTGTGTTTAAAGCATATTGGGATAATTTTGATCTGAAAGGCCATGCATCTCTCTACTTTCCTTGGTGAGATGGTCCTAGTCATATGACCTAAAACTATAGACGTAGTTTATTTCTTACACTTGGGTCATAAATACATAGGAAACCCCTTTTCCCCATTCTAGGTAAGTTTTTATGAAATACCCCTTCCTTGTTCAGGCACTTTCCTCCCACAAACCAAACATTCTTCTTAATGAAATCTTAATATCTGCAAAACTTTCATCATCTCTTAATGATAGAATTTTGGAATTCATTAGGGCTCCTTCACCTAAATATATAGTATATGCCCTAGTTTTTTTACATAAAATGACCCTCATAATAGGCTCGTTATCCAAAGGATACCACTATTTGAATATGAACTATGTTCCCTAGTTGGACTTGCATACAACAACCCAAAAAATGGGTTTTTCAACCAATGGTAACTTCATCCTCAAGAGACACCTCCTCTAACATCATGATTCACTTTTCCATACCACTCTTCAGATCTAGAAATCCCCTAATCATATATTAAAATTTTCTCCTCCTAAACCTGAACATGGTAGCATATTTCTGGGAAAATTACCAAGAATGGGAGAACCATCAACCTTTCAGTCAAAACTAAAGACCTTAAATTATATCCCCTATAATGTCCTTACTGTATGACTTTAAATTTCATAGCGTAATGTCCTTACTACATGAATTTAAAATGCATAGCATAATGTCCTTTCTACACGACTTTAAACTGAATGATATAACACCCTTGTCATATGATATTAAACTACATGGCTAATGTACTAATCATATGACATTAAAATGCATGATGATTTTACTCATTTATTAAAGGGGAATCCCCCTGGACATCATCAATATTTCAAAATTTACCCTCATTCACTCGAGTTAAACTGGTGTAGGAGTGGTTTCTCATTCATGGCCAAATCCAATACAGATATTCCCTTCATTATCGGATATTTTCCCTTGGCAAAACCACCCTTGTGGTATTGAGAAATTTGAATCTCCATAACTTCCTTTGACTATCCGAAATAGAATTTCATAATTCCTAGGAACTTCTATACCTGACTATGCATTATGCACCCCCATTGGCCTTGCATAAGCTTCCCGCATAACGGGTCAGTCAGCCTCAGGATGTTGCTATTTTACTGTGCAATACTCACTCTAGTTTCCATTTCATAAAACAACCCTCCTAATGGGTTCTTCAACCAATGGTAACTTCATCCTCAGGAGAGATATCATCTATTCTTAAATACCATGTTTTGGATTTGGAAACCACAAAATTGTGGCTTAAGATTCCCCACTCGATATCTGAAGAATGACGGAAAATTATCACCCCACAAGGAATGTTTAGGTCTTTATTCCAAACCTTATGCTCAAATTTGGTCAACCTAAAACACCAGTCTCATTATTCAATCATGCATGACTTTAAACTTCCCATAGAAAGAGACATTACTTTCCAGGTTGAAAACCCACAAAGGGAACTCTAGACAAAAGTTGAGTCTCAACTCGCTAGCTTATGCTTTGTATGGTTTAAGAAAAATATCGAGTGATAAAATGATATAAGGAATGAAACTTTTTAGGCTAAAAATATCATAAAGAGTGGCCTAAGAAAAATCCAAACCTTTCCCAATAATCCTTCTTTATGTTGAGATTAGGAAGAATTTAAGGAAAAGACATCAAAAGACAAAAAAATAGGTTTCTCTATAAAACCCTAGTAACATTCAAACTATGCTCACTAATCCCAAATGGGTAGATCCGACTCTTCCCCTACCAAACTTTGGGAATCCTACATTTAAAATATTTAATGGATTAGGAGATCCAGAGCAGCACTTTATGCATTTCATCTATCATTGTGATACCATGATGGGTACCCCTGAACAGCAGGAGGTAGTGAAACTCAGATGTTCCATACAATCGCTACAGGGACCGGCCTTTGTGTGGTACATGAGTTTACAAGCTCAGTCAATCTCAGGGTGGGAAGACCTTAATCAAAATTTTCTCTTCCAATTCATCTCAACAATGTAGGAAATGATTTTCATCAATCTTACAAACTACAAACAATGGTAGAATGAAAGGGTCTCGTATTTCATTTCTCGGTGGAAATGATTGACATACTCTTTAAACCTACCACTCCCTAAATAAGAGTTGTTTCCCATCTATGTAGAAAATCTCCATAAAGGGTTATGCACTCTATTGATCCCTATGAAATAAATAAGAGGGTTTCAGGATCTATCCTCAATTGGTCAACAGGTGGAAAATACATTATAGACACCAATGCTAAGTCCATCGTAATTCCATCAACTCAGGGAAGGAGAAAAGGAAAAGTAGAGACTGTATAAGTTAAACATAAGTAGGCCCATGTACCTTCTCCTTCTTCAAATCCTGCACCATCTCATACAACTCCACATATCGTTCATCAAAATCACTGCCCGCCTCATCAAGATGATTAGAGAGACTAGAGACAAAAGTATTTTGAGGAGATTAAAAAAAGTTCTATTCTTTTCGATATAACAAATTCCTCGACTACATCATCTCGTCATTGGAAAAAAACTTGGTTATGTTTCCAAATATCCAGAAGCCTTGAAAAGAAGGTTAAAAAGATCTTACAAACTATTTACACTTCCATCAAATGTTGGGACACCCTATCCAGGTTTTTTTTGTTTTCAAATACATCCTACAAATGACGGTGGACTCTAGGCAGGTGAAACTGAAAAAAATTCCCCTGCCCAGGTAGCATGTGTGTCTGCTACTAATCCAGAGGAGGAAGGTGAGTCGAAAGAAGTTAAAAGAAAGAGTAATTATAAGTTTAGGGACTGGATGGTCGGAAAATTGATCAACCAGACTCACACTATTCTTAGAGCACAACTGAATCAACCAACGATTCCCTTGACCACTTCTACTATAGCACTACCAGCTTCAGCAGCAACTCAATCCTCTGAAGACCAATCATCCAAAAGGAGATATGGTAAGAAGGATAAGAAGAAATTAAATAATATGATCTCATTTAAAATAAAAAGGTACCCCTGACTATATATGACTTTAATAAAGTTATCCCAAAAGTAAGAGAACCACCCTGTAAAACTATACAATAAGAGTCAACCCATCAGACAGAATCTTCATCAGATGAGGAGTTTATTTTCAGTTTTGTTAACATTATTCACCTAATGGATCCCTTCGAACATGAGGATTCTGATTATGAACCTGATTTCCCTACACTTGATTGGGAACTATGAGAAGAGGTCATCAAGGTTGAGGATAAAAGGGAAGATGTGGTCATTCTAGGAGCCATTACTTTAATCAATACCCTACTCAAACAATCTATGCAGTAAAACTCATTGTAAATCTCTCCAATGAGATTAGCAGGAACAAGGGAGTTCTTCCTCCATGTGTAATAGGGTTTTCCCTAACATGATAATCTTGGAAGACCAGTTAAAGTATATACCACCGCCTCCTTTATAGGTAGGACAACCTAATCGGCCTAATTCACCAAGAATGGAAGCACTTCTAGATCCTACCCCAAGGGACGATCCATCCACATCAGAGATATCAGCTCCTAAAGTGCCTACAAAGGAGAATATTTATACTAGAAAGTGCATACCTTTATACCCAAAATATGATTTCTTGAAGAAATTTTTCCAAGTACCACCTAAGTTATCAACCATGAATGCTATGATTCTATAAAAGGACCTATGATAAGCACTTATTTATCCCTTATCAACACCTTAAGAGTTTTAAG
Source organism: Viscum album (assembly GCA_963277665.1). Lineage (NCBI taxonomy): Eukaryota > Viridiplantae > Streptophyta > Magnoliopsida > Santalales > Viscaceae > Viscum > Viscum album. Next base: position 1,886,441,564 of record OY728165.1, on the reverse strand, counting down.
TTGAGGTTTTTGTTGCTGAAGTATATCATGCGAAGAATAATCTTATCAAATTCCATGCATTCATGTATTTCACTAGCCAGGATGAAGACACTATCATACAAGGACACATCAGGACCTTGTATATATCTGAAAAGATAAATGACACTGATGTCCAATGAACCTTTATTAACAATGGATCAGGGGTCAACCTCATTCTAGTCTGGACACTTCGACAACTGGGTATCACTAAATCTCACTTTTCTCTCTATACTTTGATGTTATAGGATTATGATAAGAATGAACAAGATTCTCTCAGTGAGATCACACTCAGAACTCTATTTGGGGATCTTGTGTCTAAATCGGAGTTCATGGTTGTTCGGTAGGATAAAACGTTCAATGTTCTGCTAGGAAGACCTTGGCTACATCAACATGTGTTCATTCCTTCATCATACCACCAATGTCTCAAATATTGTATCAATGGTCAAGTTGGAACATTTTACGGTGACAATTCCACATTCAAATCCTACAAGACACAATACATCGATGTGGGATTTTATCACAAGGGAGGGAAACAATACAAGACTAATTATGTTTCCTCGATTAATTCCACAGATGGATTGGAGATTATCCCATCTAACCCTTTCAAGCAGTTCAAGGTAGATTATACACTTCCTATTAATCAAAACAAAGGGGTGGGTAGCTTCTGTAATGTAAATCATGATAGTTGAACCCAATGGAGTTGAAGAAGTTATAAACTCTCCAAGTGATAATGAAATCATAAATGAAAATGTATTCCTTCCATCCCCTAACCTCCAAAAAAGACTGAATCTATCAACTGAGCTAGAAGAAGTTTTCATGATGAAAAGAGAAAATGAAGAGACTCATTCTCAGTACCTAGTTTCCCCTTTAGGACTCTAAGAAGGGTTCATTCTAGCACGTGGTCCGGAAATGATTGCCTCATCCTATGGATATCCAAATAGTGGATCCCCTATATCTTACAAGGACCTTGTTTCGTCATCCCCTCCCCAGGTAGAGGCGTAAGAATTGGAGCATTAGGAAGAGGAAAGAGAGTAATATCTCAGAGATTACCCTCTATTTGAGGAAGGCCTCTCCAAAACTATAGATGAACTCAGAGAGATAAATCTAGGTAAAAAATAAGATACATGCCCCACTTTAGTAAATGTGTCCATAAATCCTGAAGAAATATAGGTATATACCTCCTTCCTAAAGAAGCATTAGGATGTGTTTTCCTGGAATTACACTAAGATTCTAGGCCTTAACCCTGAGGTTTCCACCCATCATTTTTTTCTAGAAGATCATTAGGGATATAAGAAATCATCCAAACAGACACACTCAACTCATGCCTCCAAAATAGAGGCTAACATGGAAAATCTCATCAAGACTGATTTTATCCAATAGGTATAGTATCCAAAATGGCTAGCCAGTATTTTCCCTATGAAGAACGGGAATGGAAAAATCAGTTTTTGCATCGATTTCAGATATCTCAACTGACATTGTCTAAATTTGATTTCCCAGTTCCAATAATAGAACTCCTAAATGATATAACGGCAGTTATTAGGACCTATTCTTCATGGATGGCTATTCGAGGTACAACTAAATCTAGATGGCCCCATAAGAGGAAGAATCCATATCTTTCATAGCCCCTCAGAGAGTGTTCTTCTATCGAATAATGCCCTATGTCTTGAAGAATGTTGGTGCTACATACCAACATACCATGCATTTCATCTTCAAACCCATTATAGGGAAGTTTGTTGAATGATACATTAATGATATAGTGGTGAAGTATCGACAATATTCTGATCACTTGGATGACCTAGAGACCATCTTCAGTAATCTTTGACATCATAACCTGAAGATGAACCCTTTGAAATGTTCTTTCAGTGTAACCTAGAGAAACTTTATGAAATTTGTTGTACTCCATAACAGCATCAAAGTTGATCCTGAGAAGACTAAAACTATCCTTGTAATGTAGACTCCTCAAAACATGAAATATTTGAGAGGACTTCAAGGACACTTGGCATATATCCATCACTTCATAGCTAACCTTGCAAGAAAATATTTGTCGTTCACCAAATTGATGAACATGGAGGTCACATATCAGTGGACCGATGACTACTAATAATTATTTGACACACTCAAGAAATATCTCTTGATACCACCGGTATTGATTCCACCTATTTAAGGAAAGTTTTTCATTCTGTATGTGATAGCCCTGGAGCAATCATCCGGTGCCTTCCTCGCATAAAAAAATTATGCTAGTAATGAAAACAACATTTATTATCTCAGTGAAATGATGATTGATGTAGAGAATAATTATTTAGATATCAAGAAGAGCTGTCTATAATTAATCTTTGCCATTCAGAAGTTGATCCACTATCTGCAACACCATGAGATCCACTTGGTTTCTCACAATAACCCACTCAAATTTATCCTCAGTCATCCTATGCTGACAGGACTTCTGGCATGGTGGACATTTATTCTGTATTATTTCAACATACATTTCATGCCTCAAAAAGTAGTGAAAGGGAAGGACTTTATAGATTTCCTCACAAAAAACCCATATATAGAAGAGACAACATTAAATGATGAACTTTTTGATCAAGAATCCTTCACTATTCAAAGTGGCCCCTAAGCATGGGAGATGTATTTTGATGGTGCATCCAGAATCTAAATAAGAAAGAGAATGGAAGACCCTGCACTCAAAAAAGTAGGGTTAGGTATTGTGATTATCTATCCAGAGAAGGTAGTGTTACCATACTCCATCCTATTTTTAGAAGGTTGTACCAACAATGTGGTAGAATATCAGGCTCTCGTTGCAATTCGTGAATTGGCACCTCAAATACCGATAAACCACCTAGAAGTGAAAGGTGACTTAGAGTTGGTAATCAAGAAAATCAATAGGGATTATTGAATCATAAAAGAGGAGATAATTTCCCTATTTTACTATTCCCAAGGGTTAATGGCATAATTCCCCTCAAAACCAACATTGACTCGCGTCATGTGATCAAAAAAATTTCATGAAGATGCATTGGAAAATTCCTCCTTATCTTTGGAAGATCCAAATCAGGATGAAATGATCATCACCATCACCCATCATAGAATGGTCTCCCCTTTTTTCAAGTCATAATATAGGAGATCAATAAATTCGTCCTTATCCCTATTCCATATGGCCCTACCACTATGTGGATGACGCCAATTATGGAATACCTTTGGGATGGAGTACTACCACTGAATAGGGATATAAAAGATAAAATCTGATGGTTATCATCCAACCTCACTCTATATAATGGCATGAATCACCAAAAAAAACCTTTAAAATGAGGCTTTGATTGTTTCCTTCTCATATGTATTGATAGAGAAGATATTGTGGCCATTATGGATGAAGTACATGTTATGGCCTGTGGCGCCCAACATTCTAGATAGAATCTTTCCCACCAAATTTGAAGGCTTGGGTATTACTAGCCATCAATGATGTAGGATTTCACATAATTCACCAAGAAGTGACATTCTTTCCAAGTTCATGTCAACTTCATTCATCAACCACTAGATCTTCTACATATAGAATAAAATTCATGGCCATTTTTCATATGGGTAATGAATGTTGTGGGACCATACCCTCCAATTATGTCCAAGCAGTTCAAGTAGATCCTTACTGCAATTAATTTATTCTCTAAATGGGTTGAGGAAATAACCCTTAAATAATTCAGTTCCAAAAGAATTTTTTGATATGTAAAATCCAACATCATTACCATATTTGGTGTCCCTCATGAAATACTAACAGACAATGGCACCAATTTCTATTCTGCTGAGGTGGAAAAGGTATATCAGGAATATGATATAAAATCCAACCCTTCATCCCGCTATCATGCAGAGGTTAATGGACATATAAAGGCTTTCAATAAGACTCTTTCAATCATACACTATAATATGGTGTAAAAAGATAAAAAATCTTGTCCTAACAAGATCTTTCATGACTTATGGGATTACCGGACTATGACTCGTACTGCAACGTGGGTAAACCCATACTCATTGATATACAGAATGGAAGCAATCCTACCCATTGAGGTCCAGTTACCATCACTCCATGTTTCCATCTATGACTAGATATCTACAAATGAAAATTCCCAGAAACAGCTAGATGAATTGGAGTGACTAGATGAAAAAATATTTCATACTTTGAATCACTTGGGAAGTTTAACATAATCAGATAGTGTGATATTTCAACAAAAAGTTCCACCTCCGTTCATTCCTCCAAGGATAATTGTTGTTGGTCCTTAGTAATCTAATGATACTAGGAAATAAACCTTTGAAACTTGAGCTGAAGTGAGATGGACCTTATTACATACACAAGGTCTAAACCAATGGTGATTATTCCTTAATATCAATGGATAGAGAAAGCATTACAACTCCGACCAATGTGATCACATGAGTTTCATCCTTGTTTAATGATGTTAAACTTTGTAACAACCAACATCCTAGATATCGGACATTAAAATGCATAGCATCATGTACTTCCCAACTGCAAGATGTTAAACTGCATAGTTGGTCTTTGTCACATAACCTTAAAAGGCATGACATAACATCTGTATCGCATGACATTAAACTATATGACATCATTTTCCTCACCGCATGATGTTTAACTGGATGGTTAACATCCCCCTCAAATAATGTTAAGATTCACTGAAATACCGTGAGTTGATACCCCTTGTGGTCCCTCAAATATGGAAAGATCTCATGCACAAGACACACTCACATCATTTCCACTCCATAGTGGAACATGGGCCCCATTATAGGTATAATACCCATTATTATCACATCCTTACCACAATACAGTAAACTTCATGGAAAATGTCCTCATCGCATGATGTTAAACTTCACAATCTATTCAAGAACTACGCGTGGATTGATTCTAACATCTATGAGATACATAGTGGCACTCGAATATCCAATATTGGGTCAATCCATAATCAAAAAAATCCCCCACTCCTGATATATGAATCACTTCAGTATAAGTATCCTTCAAGAACTATGTGTGGCTTGATTCTCATTTCAATGAGATATGTAGCGATGCCCAAATCTCTAATCTCGAGTCCTGCCTCAACATTTTTTCATCCATGATGACTCATCTTCTTCCTTAACGCATGATGTCAAACTGTATAGAATTTAAAGAACTATGTGTGGATTGATTCCTATCATTATAGGATATTTAGTGACACCCAACATTTCCATCCTTGGGTCCAGCCTCATTACCCCCTTTCACGTCGAGAACTCAATGTCCCGGCCACATGACATTAAACCACACAGTTCCTCAAGAACTATGTATGGATTGATTCTCATCCTAATGAGATATGTAGTGATTCCTAGATCATATCTCCTATCCCAGTCACCACATAATATAAATTCCCATATCCTTTACTTGCGATGCCTTTGTGTTGTGGAAGAAACTTTTTTCACTCTTTGTTTCTCACACCGATCATGGATCACGTGGGCTTAGGATATTTAGTAAAATAGTTTTTTCTGTATATGTATGGAATATCAATTCACATTGAGGTTACCCATGTCTATCTACAATATTCCTTTTCACATTGGAATCACCCATGTCCTCAACGCATGACAATAAACTATGTGTTTCTTCAAGAACTATGTGAGTCTTGATTCTAACCTCTATGAGATACGTAGCAATGCCTAAATATTCATTCATGGGACCATCTGTAGCACAACATGATAAATACTCACACTCTCCCATGTATGATTCATATCTACATAATAAATCCCAACATGAGTTCTCACCTTATGCATGAACTCATTTCCTAACAAAACCACTATTTTCTACCACTCATGAATTCAATCTGGGTGGGGACCTTTATTTAAGGACAATGTATGAATTGATTCTTGATCTGAAAATATACATAGTGATGCTTGAGGAATATTCCATATTCCATCCACAGTATTACATTTCTATTCCCACAGAGACACTTTTTTCCTTACCACATGACATTAAACTGCATGGATAATATCTTTGCGGTGTGACTTTAAACTGCACGGTACCCAGAGAACTAAGTAAGGCATGATTCACATCCCATTGAGATACGTAGTGATGCCTATGTCTTAAGTCCTAGTCCCAACCATGGGGTAAAGATGAAATGACCCTTTCCTGCATACAAACAAAGATATGTGAATGAGCTTTAATATAGGTCCCCTCATTAGGGGAACCCACTAAGGAAACAAAAATTTCCCCCTTAAACATGTGAATCAGATCCAAGTAATGAACTCCAAACTCATGGATAATATCATTTCAGATGATTCCTTTATGCTCGAACACTTTTCTTCCAAAATTAATACTCCTAAACTTGGACACTTTTAGATCTTCATAATATTTCTTCAACTCTTGGTGACAGAATGCCTGATACCTGAAGACTCATTTTCCTAGCTATGTAATATTCCCTAGTTGTCTTTGCATAAAACAACCCTCATAAAGGGCTTGTTATCCAAATTATACCACTATTTGACTATACAGTATGTGCCCCAATTTTCCTTGCATAAAACAACCCTCATAACAAGTATGTCAACTAGTAGTAATTTCACCCTTGGGGGAATCTTATTTTTCCCTCATGATCATTTATGACAAAATATTGAAACCCATGATTTAGAAAATTCCATGGTTATCCTGCATATTTATCCCATTTTCTCTCTCCTAATCTAATAACCCCCAAGAACATGGTTTACAATTTCTTCCTCCTTGTGTTTAAAGCATATTGGGATAATTTTGATCTGAAAGGCCATGAATATCTCTACTTTCCTTGGTGAGATGGTCCTAGTCATATGACCTAAAACTATACACGTAGTTTATTTCTTACACTTGGGTCATAAATACATAGGAAACCCCTTTTCCCCATTCTAGGTAAGTTTTTATGAAATACCCCTTCCTTGTTCAGGAACTTTCCTCCCACAAACCAAACATTGTTCTTAATGAAATCTTAATATCTGCAAAACTTTCATCAGCTCTTAATGATAGAATTTTGGAATTCATTAGGGCTCCTTAACCTAAATATATAGTATGTGCCCTAGTTTTTTTACATAAAATTACCCTCATAATAGGCTCGTTATCCAAAGGATACCACTATTTGAATATGAACTATGTTCCCTAGTTGGCCTTGCATAAAACACCCCACAAAATGGGTTTTTCAACCAATGGTAACTTCATCTTCAAGAGACACCTCCTCTAACATCATGATTTACTTTTCCATACCACTCTTCAGATCTAGAAATCCCCTAATAATATATTAAAATTTTCTCCTCCTACACCTGAACATGGTAGCATATTTCTGGGAAAATTACCAAGAATGGTAGAACCATCAACCTTTCAGTCAAAACTAAAGACCTTAAATTATATCCCCTATAATGTCCTTACTGTATGACTTTAAATTTCATAGCGTAATGTCCTTACTACATGAATTTAAAATGCATAGCATAATGTCCTTTCTACACGACTTTAAACTGAATGATATAACACCCTTTTCATATGATATTAAACTACATGGCTAATGTCCTAATCATATGACATTAAAATGCATGATGCTTTTACTCATTTATTAAAGGGGAATCCCCCTGGACATCATCAATATTTCAAAATTTACCCTCATTCACTCGAGTTAAACTCGTGTAGGAGTGGTTTCTCATTCATGGCCAAATCCAATATAGATATTCCCTTCATTATCGGATATTTCCCCTTGGCAAAACCACCCTTGTGGTATTGAGAAATTTGAATCTCCATAACTTCCTTTGACTATCAGAAATAGAATGTCATAATTCCTAGGAACTCCTATACCTGACTATGCATTATGCACCCCCATTGGCCTTGCATAAGCTTCCCGCATAACGGGTCAGTCAGCCTCAGGATGTTGCTATTTTACTGTGCAATACTCACTCTAGTTTACATTTCATAAAACAACACTCCTAACGGGTTCTTTAACCAATGGTAACTTCATCCTCAGGAGAGATCTCATCTATTCTTAAATACCATGTTTTTGATTTGGAAACCACAAAATTGTGGCTTAATATTCCCCACTCGATATCTGAAGAATGACGGAAAATTATCACCCCACAAGGAATGTTTAGGTCTTTATTCCAAACCTTATGCTCAAATTTGGTCAACCTAAAACACCAGTCTCATTATTCAATCATGCATGACTTTAAACTGCCCGTAGAAAGAGACATTACTTTCCAGGTTGAAAACCCACAAAGGGAACTCTAGACAAAAGTTGAGTCTCAACTCGCTAGCTTATGCTTTGTATGGTTTAAGAAAAATATCGAGTGATAAAATGATAAAAGGAATGAAACTTTTTAGGCTAAAAATATCATAAAGAGTGGCCTAATAAAAATCCAAACCTTTCCCAATAATCCTTCTTTATGTTGAGATTAGGAAGAATTTAAGGAAAAGACATCAAAAGACAAATAAAATAGGTTTCTCTATAAAACCCTAGTAACATTCAAACTATTCTCACTAATCCCAATGGCTGAGGAAAAAATAGAGAATTTCCCCATCCCATCACTATGGTTATAACCAGTTGATATAATTTTTGTTATGAAAATTGGTTTCAATATTACGTTATGATCACATGAAGGAAACATGGATGTGGACATAGATGATTGGAAATAAAAAATAATTTATAAGAATAAAATCTCCCATAGGAACATCCATAAGCTGAATTATCTCTTACATAATTTACAAGAGACCTTTAATATAACTCTTTATCTATTGAACATCCTCTTGATCCCCATAATTTCCTCATTAAAGCTCAGTCAATCAACCAGCTTTAGTCTCCTCATCCTAACGAAGAGCATCTGTTGTAGCCACAATGGTAGTTAACCCTTCTATTTGGGATTCTCCTAATAAAAGATGGAGTTTTAGAGTCCTCCCTGAGAGGCATCTAATTATTACTAAAGGAGGCACACTTAAATAGTCTTATCCTTGATCTACTGCTTGAATTCCACTAGTTTTGTGTTATTATTGGCCTCCACTTAGCATAACGCAACTCTAAAGTCATCAATGTTGGAAATCTAGTTGGCCTTTATGAGGTCTTTCCAGAGATTATACTCTTTCTCCTATAAGCAAACAATCTCCTTCATAGCAACATGGATTAGATGGTAATCAAACTCACCAAATCCTAACATTCCAAATAGAACTAGAAGTCATTGGATTCATGAATAAAGTTCCTCAAGGGGAGTCTCAGAGATTTGTTTCCATATATCCTTCTAAGCCTTATGACATGCAATGCAAAGAGAATTATGCAACTCTAGATCTAATTTAGAGTCGTTGTCAGAGGGAGATATCTACTCTAGGATCAATTCACTTAAAGAAGTGCCTTGCTCTACCCCCTCCAAAATGGTAGATTCGTTACCTCAAAATTCTAGCTAAATTGGTATATCAGCCTCTCCATTAAACCCATTCATAAAATATTATAATCCTAAATAATGATTTAGAATCATTGTTATCTTCCAAATAATAGAAAGAATGGGGTACAATTACAAAATTTGGTGACCTTTACCCAATAACAGGTCATAAACCTAGGAGGATTCCTCTTTAGTATCCTCAACTCCAATAGTTTGAACTGAAACCTCTTGATGAGGGTCACTCTCTTGGGTTTTCCTAGGGTTCACCATTTCAGGATCAAGAATACTCCATGTTTCAAGGTTTACCAGAGCTGGCTCCCCCTCAACGATGGGACTAAGTGGATTTCAAGGTCTTGTACGAACTCATATAATCTAACATCCTCCATAAATGGGACTTAATGATTTAAATAGATATATTTATTGGGTAATTAATTACACAATAAATAAAAACACACATCCATTAAATTCTCTATTAAGTGCTTGAAATTATCCTACAGTAGTGGGAAGGTTAATATGTTCCATTATTCTATCAAATTTCATGCCAAGATCTATCGTGGAATCTATTGAAATTTCAAACCTCGTGGTAATCTCACCTGTGGAGATGTTTGGAATATTTGTCTCATGTCCTAGCATATCACCCTTTGATTACGACTTGAGACCCCGAATAGCCTCCTCGGTGATAGCCGCAAGGTCAACATCAGTAATCCCAAGGACCTTTGGTGCCTGAGATGAACCAAAAATATTACAGATAGGGATTTAGGTCATTAATATATAGAATATGATGAATAATATCTAGTTATAGGATGTAAATCCTTACCTCGTTAGGGTTTTTTGAAAATCGAAGATCAGATGGGGCTCGTATATCTCCTATCCCCAAAATCTATAACACCAAACAAAGGAGTGTCCATGTGATTTCAACATTAGAAGATAGATCCTTCCATAGTGGGACTACCTCTAGTCATACGTATTCTGAATACATATCGGCATGTTGTGATGATGATCTAGTATCCCTATATTTTAGGGGCTTCCTAACCCCTTTCGTCGCAGATGAAGGATGAGAAAATGGAACCCATGACTCCTCTTGGTGGTTCTGACTGGACCACCTTGGTGAAACCTCATTTGGTGTAGCCATTTTGATTTTGGTCGATAGGTTGAACCTAGAAAATGGACATTTTGATGAGCTGGGAACCTCATCATCCTCACTCTCTGACGTGAACAACACAACCTCCGAAGGAGATGAAGCACCTTATAAATGAGGGGAACCCTTCATACTCCACCTCTTTATCCCAACCTGAGGAACATATTTGGCCAGCACCCCTTTGGGGTATGATACAATCTAGGACTCGGCATACCAGGAGGTTAACCCACTGGTTTCATCCACAGGAAGTGGGTTGATCACAGCCTACATCAACTCCTTGGCTGTGAGCATCCATATCTGTCAAGCTACCATCAGATTATTTTCTAATATAATGTGCACCAAGTGGATACAATTATTTCCTATAGGAACATGAACTATCTTGTAAACTAGTATAGAGCATAATCCTCACATATAATCTCATCATTGATCCTGGTCACCAATACATCATCTCTGATGGACATCATGTATGACCTCAGCTCAATACTGGTCATACCATTATCAATAAATCTACTTGTGGGTGGATTCCCATAGGTAAAGAATTTTAACTCCTTAAATAAGATAATCCTTGTTTAAATTTCATGGGGTTTCAAAGACATAGGCGGAATACCAGCTACATCCTAGACATGTGGTCAAAACTAGCTCCCAAGGGACTTGATCCCACTTTTCATGGTGTATGTTCTGAAGTGGGATGAAATCCATCCCCACAAAACTCAGGGCGGTCCAAACATTATAAAAAGATATTTCCCTATATGAACATGAAATATGAACCTATAGATTTTTTCCAAAACAGGGGTGGTCAGCCCCAAAAAAAATCTCCTCTAGCTGGGCCACTTTAATTAATGTTACTAGGCTTATGCCGCCATTGGAATCATGGATAAGAAGAAAATAGATGCTAATCCAAGTGTCTAGAAAGCCTGAAAGACATGTATTAGCTGGAACATTGGACTTGATTTCATATCCACCACTTGTCAAATTCTCCCTTTTCCAACATTGGCTAGAAGGTGATAGGTATGTTTCTCTTCGATGCATTGGGACAGCTCATCGGATGCTTGAAAGTGGGGTCTTTCCCCTTCTTCTTCAATAAAGTTTTCATCCATTCCTCCATATGAATATCCACTTTTAAGTGGGGGTCTTCCTTCTTAATATCATGAGATATTTTTAGTATCTCACATGATAAAGCGGGAGTCCTATCAGAATCATCCTACATCACCCTCATAGGGATCCATTCGTCATACATATCACTATGGATCATAGCCCCATAGATCTTGTGAACATCCCCCAAACTAATATTAACTTCTCCATGCATCAGATTTAAATAATTCATATGTGGACTCCACCATCTCAACAACTCTGAAACAAACTCATAATTCCTATACATGTAAGTCTTCCCTACCCACACAACCTCATAAATTCCAATTTCTTCTAGATCTTTTTGAATTCTTAATAGGATTGGTGCCCTAGTACACCCACATCCATGTAGGATTAATACCCTCTCTTGTGAATAAGTCCCAAACTTTCATCCATACCTTCTAATAATATATCTGTGAATCTCGAATGGTGGGTGAATGGAAATGCGGCTTTAATTCAACCATTTTTTGTTTCAGATCCATAGTACCTGTACTGTGATGCATAAAATAGGTCGTGGATGATGTCCCAATATTTATATATATACCCATGTCGGAATTGTTTGAACTTGTGAAATTCTTGAGATCTTGAAACCAAGAGACCAGGAGGTAGTTCTTTGGAGACAGTGTGAGGACCTCCCATAGATGTCCATGACCATAAAGTGGTAGATAGGCACTCTTTAGAAAATTGCGATGATATTTATTCAAATACCCCACCAAATTGTATCGCAGACATCATAAAAATAGTGCCCTATAATTTTCATAATCTCCTCAATGTGTTTACTATCCTATTCATTAGAAACTGAAATCTTCTTAGTTTCTATTAAACCTAAAAAATAAGTATCAAATTCATTTCATAGTAGGTTCATTTTGAATAAATCCACATAAATAATAAAAATTTTAAAAGGCATGATTCAGCACAAGTGGCTCACTCAAGTGTGTTACGCAAGTGCCTCATGCAATAACATCATTCATGATCCCCACGCTAGTCACTCACTGAATCTTATTCATTGCATATCCAGATACATTCTATATCTATGTGAATGAATCCTTCAACAAAAAAAGTGTTATAGGAATATCTGCGCAAAAGACTATCACGGGGAGATTTAAAAAAAAATTAGTTGTGAGAGTTGTTCTCCGAAATGAGAACCCTATTTATAGGCAAGTAAGAATCCTTGTGCAACCTGTGTGCATGATTTTCATATGTGGAATACTTGATCAAACAACCAGTGTGTAAGATCTAAGTAATCTATCTATCATTTTCATCCCTTTTCCTTACTTTCGATTGGATCCAATCCCAAGGGGTGGATTTTGTTGGCAGTCCATTTAGTCACATGGATAAAAAGAAAACGAAGGGAAATAACTTAGAAAAAAAGATAAGGAAGATGAAGATGGCCAAGGAGCGCAAAGGCCCCTAAAGGCAGTTTGCCTAAGGTACCCCAAACATTGTCGGAATGCAAGGTACTTGCATGCAACCCTGCACAATCAACTAGAACAACTGACCTACGCACGACACCTAATCTAAAAGACACATTCACCCAGGGCCCTATATTTTCCTATAAATAGAACCTTGGGGTCTTCATTTGGATAGACTGAAAGTCCTGATGGCCAACTACTAATCCAATTTCCCTAGTCCGTCTCTCAAGCCCTATGAAACCTTCTAGGTTTCCTTCTAATACCTAAAAGGGGTGGAATTAAAGAGGTATAGTGAGGTTAAAGTCCTACAAGGGTTTAAAATAAAATAACACCCACGTGAGGAACTTTCCCAACCCCTAATTAATGAACACTAGTGTGAGGTAGCCTTCCTCAAATAGGGACCTACACGGCCTACCTTCGGGAACACCTATGGAGACCCATGAAGGATTGAGTAAGGTCTCTCCCTAGTATAGTCATCCAGGTAGTCAATAAACAACGGTGATACCTAATCAACTAGGACTACCTAGGCGAATCACCCCTTGTGCAAGCATCATTTGGTTCGCCCAACCCTTCATCCTATATGAGCCAACCCTATGATCCCTCTTCCAAGACACCTATAGTAGGGATCCTCTCCCCTTGTCTCCATTGTCTAAAATGGAATGAGTTCAAGCATCCACTAAGACCTTCATACTTGCACAACCATGATGATTGGAAAACCAGCGTGCCCTCAATTTGGGTTTGTATTCCTATGGTCATAGGTTTCTCGAACTTTTCTAGTTGGATAGTCAGGGTACTCAAGGTGAATGTGGTTCTATATCTCCATGGTCAAAAGGAACCTTACCCTAGGGATAGTGTCATGGAATTCCTAATCTTAAAGATTAGGGTTTGGACCATGTCCACCCCTTCTCATCTCTAAGACTCGGATCCTCCAGTTCTAGGTAGGGTGGGTGAGGATTATTATTGATTTTCTATTCAACATGGAGATCCTCCTACCTCACTGTGGGACCCATTTTAGGGTATCCCTCATGGAGTAAGACCCTATATTTTCATGTAAGAGGTTTTAGTCTTGCTCCTCTCAACTTCCTTCTACCACCAAGGGTCTCGTGTCCTTTACCTTCATTCCTTTCTCACCCTTGACTCATTTTTGGGTAATGTTAAGGGAGGTAAGTATCATATCTCAATCCTCTTCCACCATAGCCCTGGCCTATTCCATTAGCAGAAGAGGGGACATAGTAGGTGGTCACATTCAATGACTCATCCCTCTCTCTGGGATTTGTCATCATATCCACCTGCAGATAAAAGTAGATCGTGTGGTCTTTCAGATCTTCTACTTCCTCTTATTTCTAACATCGATCATGACTCATGTTCTCTTAGAGGTTAATGGTAATAATGACATCTATAGGATATAGGAACATATTTAACTACGAAAACTCAGATTCCTACTATAAACAAGATGAGGAGGAAGCCCGCCTAGGGTACGAGCTCAATGGGAATACTCTTCATGAATAATCCCCAATCATAATCCCCTTAATCAGTGAATCCTCCTTATGAGTAATACCCAAATTAATCCTATAAAAGGTATATAGTCCCCTATAAGACTAACCAAAATATGTAGGATTTTATTCCTGACTAAATGGGATACATAGGAATCCTCCATGAGGTCCAAAACCAACACTTTAAATCAACCTCGTTCTCTATGGGCCATATTCCTAGGAGGGTCTAATTCATCTTGTAAATTCATATCTCTTCCAAGTTCCTTGGGCTGAATTGGTATAAGTCCCACACTAAACATTAACTAAACATCATCCTCCTGGACATCCTTTCCACATGATGTTAAACTGTACAGTTGGGTCCTTATCACATGATCTTAAAAGGTATGATGTTCCCCATTAAGCAGCACCAAACTACATGGGTTCTAATTACTTTTATGAGGATATGTAGGAAGCCCACCATATGGGTTCAATCCTGACATCAAAATAACTTGCATCTCCCTGGATGATGACAAACTCCAGAGTTCCCACAGTGTGGCTATAAAACCATCATTTTCATGACCAAATAATCACTAATCTGAATATAATATGAAACCATTGATAGAGAAACTCATGTACATATAGATGTCTCCATTAATGAAGAACCTTAGATGCATACATATGATTCTATATTCCATACATGATGATAATTGATTTTTCATTATAGGGTAATCCACATCATACTTGGGACTGAATAAAGGACTCATGAATATGTCTTAAATCTATAGGAGAGTCCCAGATTAGAAAATAATTACCCCCCCCCCACCCCCCACCTCCCAAGGGTGTGATGAGCCCGACCTCACATCCTCTCGAAAATTGTGAGTTCCTAATAATTTTTTGCTTAACCTACCAATGAGCACCTACCTTTGGAAAGTAGGTCCCCTTGGATACAAAACTGTTGGGTACTTCTAGTTCCACAAAAACCTGTTTTAAACCATTTAGAAATATTAATTCCTAAATTGAAGTCTTATTTCCAGCAGTAACAACATCCTAATAGTAATAGAAACTTCAATTAAAATTTTAAATCTTCCCATTGATTATTCATTCACATAAGTTTTGTTCAGGCATTAGTGGAAGCCACATATTTATCATCAGAAATTCTCAAGGTGACTAAATTATACTTCCTTAAATTCCAACAATCACTCCATACTTTGCTTATAGAAAGCTCCACCAGATGTAGATCTCAAATCATCAATACATCCTACCCAATTTTCATGTGAGTAACCAAATAGATCAGCAATCCCTTTGTTATCATATTTTAATCCATAGTTTTATGCTCCTTTTATGTATATAAGTATTCTCTTTAAATCCATTACATGATACACTTTTGTTAAACTTTTATATCTTTCACAAACTGCAATAGCATACACTATATTCAGTCCTGAAGCTATCAAGTAAAGTATACTTTCAACCAGCATCCAAAATTTTATTGGATCAACTACCTTTACATGTTAATATTTAGTTAACTTTATTACCACTAAAATTGTTTTATAAATTTCCTTTAGATCCTCAATACCAAACTTATTCAACATTTCATTAGCATAATTCTCTTGATATAGAAAAACAGAATCCTTTTCTTGAGAAATTTTTTTGAAAATAAAATTTCTCATCTCACCGAGCATAGACATTTCAAAACTATTCTTTATTTCTTTATAAAACTCTTTGAAAGATTATTCATCATTTCTAAAAAAATGATATCATCTACATAAATGATAACAATGAGAAATACCTTTTAATCATCTTTAATGAATATATTATTGTTAAATATTCCTTTTCTAAATTGAAACTTCTTTAAATAGGTGTTCAACTTAGAGTACCATTATCTTATGGATTTATTTACTATATAAATTTTTTTTAGCCTACAAATAATATTCTCATATTTACCAAGAAAGAAACCACAATGTTGTTTAATATAGACCCTATCTTCCTATTCACCATTGAGGAAGGCTGACTTGACATCCATTTGAAATATCTTGCATTGACTTTGTGTTGTAATTGAAAAAAAATTATTATGGTTTCAAGTCATGGAACCGGTGAAAATGTGTCATTGAAGTAAACTCCTTTAGCATATTAATATCATTTACACGTTAATATTTCTTTATTTCAAAGCACTTCATCTTTATTATTGGTATTGTTTCAAAACACTAAAATGTTTCCAATAATTTTTTTCTCTTTGGGCTTGGGTACCAACTCCCAAGAATCGTTATTTTATATATGATCTAACTATTCATTCATAGAATCAATCCACTCATGTTGTTTCATTTATTATGGTACATCTCTTGGTTTAACTTGATATAATAATGAGATATGAGAGGCTATTCTCAATTTTCTTCTAGTTTGAATCTGTTTTCCATGATTTCCAATGATATTTGGAACCTAAACTTTCCTTCTGAGCCTCTAATAATATGAAAAAGGGTTTTATTCATCACTTGAATTTATTAAATAAACTTATTTAAATTTATATTCTTCATAATTATCATCATTTTATAAAACTTCATTTTATTGATTCATAGAAATAGATTCATCGACATCACTTATGGAACTTTCGTCTTTAAGTGAGTTCACTTTATTTGTGTGTTATATCACTTTCACATCAACTGAATCAATAATATTACCTATCTATTTTTTGTAACAATTATATCATCTTACATTTTGTGTATAACCAAGGAAAATACCATCAACACCTCTTCTTTCAAATTTTCCCAGATTTTCACCTTTAAAGTTTATAATTCAGGGGCTTATAAATGCTCTTATATACTTTAATCTTAGAGATTTATAGTAATAAATATCATATGATAATATTTCAAAATTGGGCCTTTAAATAAAATGATTTTTGAATATAAATAATTGCTCCAATATCTTATCTACAAAAATAATGAGATGAATCATGCTCTAACAATATAATTTGATCCATCTCCACAACACTTATATTCTTCTGTTCAGAAACACAATTTTTTTAGGTGTATATGGTTCACTGAATTCATAATTAATACCATGTTTTTTAATATACGATTAAAATATTTCATTGGTATACTCATAACTATTATCAATTTGAATATTATTTAAAGAGTAACCACATTCTTTATCTGAATTTTTATCGAAACTCTTGAACCTTTTTGAGCCTCCAATTTATGCTTCATAAACATAATACAAGTAATTTGAGTAAATTCATAAATAAAGGAAATAAAAAATTATATCTATTTATGGATTTATTCCTCATAGGCTCGTAAATTTTAGAGTGGATTAACTCCAAATAATGAGTATATTGTATTTCAACCTTATTGTGTAGACTATTCATAATCATTCCTTTTTAACCAATGGAACACATCAAATTTATTTCTCTTTTAAAATTAGGAACATCATAAAAAATTCCTACATGAATAAGTTACACATATTTTTTTGGAAAAGGTAACCATGTCTTTGATGCTATAGTTGATTTTCTTATTTCATGCTCAAATAAAAAAGAATTAATAACATCATTAATTGGAAACAGATTACCTCTTGTCCATATTCCTCATGTCAAGATACGTCCATCTTTTATGATCTTCAAAAAAACCAATATTTCTGAAATATCACTTCATTTACTTCATCACATAACTGATACACACTAAGAATATTGTGTTTTTTTCCTTCAATACATAATATGATCTTAGATTTAAATTGATATTTTCTAATCAATGTTGATCCAACACCTTTAATTTGGATTTACCCATTATTTAAAAAGTTCATAGAGCCTTATTTGAAATTTTCGATAGCCTTAAGAAGATTCAAATCCTATCATATATGAAAAATATCCAATTTAAACAATCAATGGACATTCTCCTTTGGATGATTTATAGATATCATCACAGACTAGATTGGGATGGTAGTATAACAAGACACCCTTTTATAAAAATACTAGGTTGCTCACATCATTCACAAACATCATCTAATGCTTGAAATCTGTTTTCAATTATCTATCTAGATTTCTCAGGTTATCACTGAATTATTTTCATTTGATTGGGATGAATCCCCCTAAAGTTATATCTTATAAACAATATAAACTCATAATTGTACTAGTAATTAAAAAAAATCCTTACTATGTTCCTAAAACCTCTACAGTTCCAGCAATAACCATAGAAAATCATATTTTTTTATTAAAACCATCATGTTGTCTAGAACTATTAACCTTTCCTTTAGCCTTCTTCCGACCATTAATATTAGCTCTATTTTATGAACCAAAATTCTAGTGAACTCTTAACTCTTTATTCTTCACATCAAACTTCATTTTAGTCTTTTTTTCCTTCTCTATTTGCAGTAGTTTTTTCATTTAAGTAAATGCACTCATAATTTATAAAATCAAGAAAATCGTTAAATTTCTCTAAAAACATGGTATTCTAGATTTGATTTTTATTCTTAGCTATAGAAAAAATTATATCAGTGCTTTTTCCTTCATTTTTTATTGATCTTTTTTGATTTCCATGATCCTCATCTTTACCTAATATTTCCCCAACATCATGAATATATTTTTAGAAATTAAACATATATTTTTCAACTTATTTTTCTATAATCACCTTCAACTCCTTCTCCTTCTCTTTCACTTATTATTCCATACTGATTCATGAATTCTTCTGATCAATAAAAATTTTATTCAATTCATCAACTTCTTTCTATAAATTTTATTTATCTTAAATATGAAATGATTCATTACTTTTGGACATTTTCCTTATTTAGATTTTTTATCTCAGCTTAGAGATTTTTGAGAGACATGCCTTTAGTTATATTTACAAAAAGAATACCATATATGTTTATTCATTTTCCTTAACTTAACAAAAACTTTCAATTGTGAATTATTCTTTATTCTCCTTAAAAAATATATGTTTTTCATCAACATATATTGGCATCTTTGTTTCCTCTTCTTTATCACTGTTATCATTACTTTAAAACATAGATAATAAATTTCTCTTCCTAAATTTTGAGAAATTTTTTTCTCTTCCATTTAGAATAAACACATAAGTTTTTGAACTTTGATGATCTGTTCTTAAATAATCTATTTGGTTATTCTTATTCTTCTTTATCACTGAATATGTCTACTTTTAACTTAGAGAAATTTGTGGAAAAATTTACAACTACACCACACCTAAAGGATTCTAGTGGAATATTTCCTTTAAACCTTACCTTAACCCTTATTACATTTCTAGATATTGGAGACATCATCTTATCAAAATTTTGATCCATATCAGAATCATAGTTGGAATAATCAGCATCTCCTTCATCAACCTTTATTTTATGATTTTCTTGCTTTGAGTCCTTAAAAGATATTTCTTTTTCAACATTCTCCTTTTTCTTGATAGGAATATCTTTAATATTTTTATAATATATTAAAACACTTTGAAAATAATCAAGAGAAATATTATTTGAATCTTTATCTTCCAAGGTAGAGACTTCAGAATCAAAATTATCTAGAAATATGTAAAAAATATTTTCAACAATATCATAATCTTACAACTTCTCACCATAGAATCTGATTATACTCAAAAATTAATTCACCCTTATGAAGAAACCTTAAATGGTTTCATCATCATGCATCCAGAGATCCCCATACTAACGTATTTAAATCTAAAATTTAGCTTTCTTCATTTTGTTCTTTCCTTCATAGATATTTTGAGGTTTATCCCATATTTCTTTTATAGTTTTGAGTCCTTCGGCTTTCAAAAACTCACTTTAGCAGATTGATGAAAGAATAGAATTATTTACATGACCATAATTTTTCAAATTCCTTTTATCTATTATTGTCATAGAAACACCTTCAGATTTAGGAACAAACCTTAAATTTATAACTTAAAAACATTATAACTGATAAATAATAGGTATAGAAACATCTTGTCTTTCTATATGTGATAGATTTTCCCATAAAATGTAGAAATCCCCTTCTTGTTCCCTGAATTATTATATTCCATGAAACACATCAGATATTTTGGGATAAACAGTTCATATAGAGATAAAATGATTCTAAAACTCTAAATATAAAATCACCAATGAGGTGAACCTACACTTTTATAAAAATTGAAAATACACCTACTGGATTAGTGAAGAATCAATGAGAGTGAGTTAAATCAGTGATTCAATTTATTTTTAAGTTTCCTTAGTGAAATAGCCCTCTTTACCGGTTAAATTGGATCTTGATCACTATACAACACACACATTAAGGGTAAAGTATATTTATAAGGTTCACCTCTCAAATTGATAAGGTTAATCCTTAGCATGATTTGGATTTCATCGAAACCATAATACCCACTAGTTTCAACATTTAGGCACAAAAAGCATGTTTTATCCTTTTACTCGTTTTACAAAAAACCTCCTAACTATGGTAGTTCTTCCTGTACTATTACAATGATAAATTACTTGATTTCAATAAGAATAAATCCTTACAATAATACCCCTCATTTCTTTATGTAGTTTTTATCTTCATATTCTTATTCAAACTATAAAAATTCAAGTATGATCTCTTTACTCTATGCCAGTTTTCATATCCACTTCTTCATCCTATTCTCTTCTTATTCTCCTCTATTCTATTCTAATTCTTACACATATTTCATGCTTTGAAAAAACATAAATACAAATAATAAGAGAAAATTTTATTTTTACAATTAAAATTCAAACCAAAAACTTCTTACAACCAAATCAACTACTATTTCTTTATTTTTATCCATTAGAACTTGATGGATCTTTTAAGTTCCATTGATGATTCCAAAAATTTCCTCATAGATCGAGTTAGAGATCCCTTGAGTCATCCATTAAGGTAGATCGTCAAAATCTTTTGAAGTTGAAAGAATCTCCCAAACACAGCTTGCACCATGGCCTAGTGAAAAAAACTTTGGTTGTTTTTCCTCAAAATTCAGAGCACCTTGGGTGTGCTCCCCTTACTTCTAGACACTATTTCATAAAACTCAACCTATCAACCATGGCTTCCAAATCCACCAACACGACCATAATTCTTTTCTAGTTTTTCACATGTACATTGGGATTTCACTATAAGGATCACCATATCCATTTCGGCCTTTTATGTTTTTCATAAGAACATTGGGAGATCGCCGTATCCATTTTTCCCTTGTTTGTTTCATGTAGGAATATTGGGGGACCACCAAGGGAACCACCATGGAAATTGTTTCCTTGTCCGTTTTGCATAGGTATGCTAGGAAATCACCATAGGAACCGCTATGGGCATGGTATCATTATTTTTTCCCATTTTGGGCATGAAATTCACAACACATCCAACACTATGGGCATGGTCTTCCTAGAAAGACCATCCTTTTTTTCAAGTTTATTCAGACTTCATAAAAAGTCAGAATCATAATGAACCAATCATGATGTGCATACCCTTGAAAGCCATTTCACATGGAATTGAATGATTTAACTTTGAATGTAATTTATGTATTGAAAAGGAATCCAACACACTCAATCATTTCCTATTAACAAGTTCTTTGACTTCACTTATAATAAAAACCAACTTATCACCTCTTAGGCTCAACACATTTGGATATTAGAGGACATACTTCAGGCATGTGTTTTAGATTTTGGAGGTTTTTCGGATAACCACTTGGTGTCGATGGAATAATCCTATAATAATATTTATCAGTATTTGATTCAAATGACGCCTTTTGATTATTTATATGATATTCCATGTTAATCAATGTTATGTTGGTAAGAATCCATAGATTCTGGGGTTATTGGACTGAGTCTCATATAGGAGACATCAGATCATATTTGGATGATCAAGAAGTGGTTATCAACCACTCACAGTATCTAGAGGTCATACGTAGATCGGAGACACCATCCTATAAAGTTTGAGGTTGGTGGATTGTTATTTCTATGGGTTTAATATAAACTAGGGAATCATTATATCCAAAGATAGGATAAATTTGTACTCAGGTACATGGGTTCATTTGAGATTATGCATAGGATTGGTATAGTATCATACCAATTGGATATTACTCAATATTTTGATGATATTAATAGTTTATTTCATGCATATTAACTCAAAATATATAATATATACCCTTACCATGAAATTATTACTAATGATGTTGATCTTGAGGTTGATGTATCATTTGAAGAGTGCCCAGTTTTTATTGTGGATCAGAGTGAGAATACTATATAAGGTAAGATAGTTCCTATGGTATGAGTGTGGTGATATAATTTCTATATACAAGAGTATTCATGGTATTAATATTCTAATGTGTGGTAATATTAGCCAAATTTGTTCAGTGATGTGGCACAGTGATGTTCGAGAGCACATATCAAGGATAAGTAGTTATGCGATGGCGATGTTGTAACACCCTAGACCATATTAAGGTGAAAACATATTTAACGTTTTCCAACCTTGTGTTTTTTTTGTCAATTATGAATGCTTTAGGTGTTTGTGGGGAACCTGGGAGTTTTTTTAGAGCATACTCGGAATTTAGGGATGATAATTTTCTATAGATGGATGGAAATTACTATAGGGGAACCATTACACTGTGATACGTATAGTTCATGTTGTGATTGTTGTTTATGACTATTTATTTTCCTAACTTAGGAGGAGACCTACAGTGACCTATGGAATCACAGTATGGTGATCCAGGTGTGTGATTAAATTATTAAGGGTTGGTCGAAGACCGCACCATGACCAAGAGCTTCATGGCATGGTGGGAATTGTGTAAGAGTACACTCCTAAAATTTATGGTTAAATTCTATGTGGTGTGAAAATAAAATTATGAAGAAAGGAATCACACTGTGATTGTGAATTTTATGTATTAAGTTGCATAGTCTAGAAAGCCTTATATATAAGTATTATGTCATGGTAAAGGCTGATATGTCATTATAATGACCCATACATGCTGGGTGTGATGACCCATATATATAGGGTGTGATGACCATTACATATTGGATATGTGACCCATACATATTAAGTGTGATAACCCTTATGTATAGACTATTGGATTTTGGAAAAGCACTGACCCTAGGGGTAAGGTGTCCCTTACATATAAATTTATCAAAATTTGTTAAATTCTATAACTTGTATATATATCTCTGTGTGTGTGTGTGTGTGTCTGTTATGTTTTTCCTTTTTGAAATTTCATAAGGAATCTGGTCTTTCCACAAAACCTTGAGTCACACCATGAGGTTTTCTTAAGGGAAATAGATTTGTGACTTGAAGGTGTACACCACACTATGTCAGCTTGGCCATGGGTGTTTTAGTTTAGTCTAGAATAATTATGACACATAATGACCATAGGGGTCATATCATGAGGAGTTCTTAAAGGATGATATCATTCCATGAGAGTTGAAGGCCATGTCATAATGGTTTAATTATGTGGGATACTTGGTTCTTCATGGGAAAGGAATTCCATGTTATTACCAAAATAGGTCGTGTTATAGGAAAGACCCTAAAGACCATCATGTTGTGACCAACATGGTCATGCCATGAAGTATAACCAGGGAAATTTTAAAAGAATTAATCAAATAAATGGTTTTTATATTGATTAATATATAAGGGCTCCTTGTTTACTATAGTAATATACATTTTCCCCCTTTTCTCTCTCTTTTCCGTTCCTTTTCAAGGTGGGTTATCTTTTTCCCTTCACCTGATTAAAGTTTCATTGATTCGGGTAATAACTAAAGGTAATACTTTCATTCCTCTATGACTCATCCATGGTTTTTATTACTACTTCAATGTATTCTGTAGATTATGGATCCTTATGCCCTATTTTAGGGTTTTCTTATATTCTTCATTTTCTTCTATTTGAGATCATGTTGGTTGTTGATATTCAATGAGAATGTTCCTATGATCATAATGTATATGGTATCTAGGTTATAATTAATTATCATCTTGTTTCCCATGTGTGTATCATGTGTGGTCAAGAAAACTTAATGATTTTTTGACATTAAACTAAAATAAATGGTTTATCTTTATATTTTAAGTGGAAATATATTAATTCATGTCATGAGAAAATCATTTTAAAAACATAAAACCATAATCTTCGGTCTCCATGTGAGGCGTTCCTTGAACTAATGAAATATAAAATATTAGAGGTAATCTGAGGGGTTCCCTAAGAAGAATTTTGATCTAGTAAGTTGATAATAGATTCCCAAGGATGATCCCAGCGATGGAATCATGTGATAAACTTTGGATAGAATGGAAGTATACCAAGTTGGGTATGGGTAGAGACCTTGGAAGAGTGATTGTACCTTTTGAAAGGGAAAACTGAAATGTTAATCTTCGTAATCAGTATGACTTAGATTGTTAATAAACTATGAAATAATTATGATGTGGGTGTGGTGGACTAGAGAGGGGTTCTATTCACCATAGTATTGATGTGTATGTGGTGGATCAAGGAGGGGAATCACTCCCCCTGGTATTATTGTGGATGTAGTGGAGCAGGGAGGGGTGTCATTCACCACCAGGGTTGATGTAGATATAATATAGAAGGGAGTTCATTACCCCTGGTATTGATGTTGATGTGATGGGGTAGGGAGGTGTTCCATTACCACCTAGTGTTGATGTGGATGAGTCAGTGCAGGGAGGGGTGCCTTCCCCCTGAGGATATATAGTGCTCATCTCTTTTTTGTACCTTGTTCAGAGACATTCAGAACTAGTCGATCTTGGGGGCCTCTATAGAACTTGAGAATCTATAGTTGTTTATTTATTTTTTCTTCCATATATTCATTATTTCACGTCAATATGAAACTTACTAGATTGGATATATTTAGGAACACCATTGATGGTGGACTACTGAGTTGTACTCACACCCTACTCTAGTTTTTTTGGGTACTTGGGAAGACTTCAGGGTTATAGGTTAGGATAACAGAAAAGTCCCTATAATTGATGGATGATTTGGGTAGTTGGGGTGGATCATGGGTGGTGGGAATAGACTAGGATTCAAGACCATTTTTGAGGATATCTCCATTTTTTATTTATGTTTCATTTTATAATTTTATGTATACAATCATCATACAATGGATCTTGATTTTGTTTGGGTGGATTCTATGACATGTAATGTTGTTCATATTGATGTACTATGGGTTGATATATTTGTTGTCTATCATTTTGTTCTGATGAATATTCATTATATTTTTTCTATATGATTATTATTTATGATATTTATGATGTTATTTATGGTTACCTAATCTAATGGGTATTGTATCCCCAGGATACTATCATACCCTCTCTAAAATTTCATAGCCTATGGTGTATGGGGAGGTGCACCTAAGGTCATGTGGTGCATCGATCTATTCATAGTGGAGGTGACTTAGGTCAGGATGTTACAAATGACATGGTAAATATTCATCAATCTTGGATTAACATACCATCTAGAGTCATAAAATGCATTTATAATTGTTTCCTTTGAACTAATGGTAACCACCATATTATACCTTAGTAATAAAGCATTGAGTCGATTACTAGTGAATAACCTCATTGTTAAAGGATGTAAAAATATTATTTCTTAGTTAACACTCTGTACAAACAAGTATAATAATAAATGATCACTCCACAAAAATGAAAATATAGTGTTTTTAAAAGGAAAATTATAAATTATAATAAAAAATAAATATACACAGAAATTAAAAATTGGAAATTTTTAGTGTAGTGATGTGAAAGTTAAGTGAAGTGAGGAATAGTGATGAAGATGGATGAAAAGGTGTAGGAAATTTTTATGGAAATTACTGGAACAACTTGAAAAACAAGTGATGATAAGTTTAGAGGCAAAGGTTATTTAGATAATAGTAAAGTGTAGAATAAATTTTCTATTCTTAAAATAGTGTTCATGACTAACTAATATCTTATAGAAATTTTTAATTTTCTTTTTTAAAAAATCAACCATTTATTAAATTAATGAAGATAAATTTATAATGAAAAATCAAATCAATAAATAAAATAAATCTAAAAAAATAATATTTATTGAAACTGCATCGCTATACAATTTAACAAATTCAATCCTTTAATTGATTTAAACTCGGTTTTTCAACCTTTAGTTTAAAGATAAGTTTTTCTTTTATAATAGAAAAAATTGATACAATTTTATCTTTTGATGTTGATTATGATTATAAATTACTCTTAAAAGAATCAATATTTGAGAAGAATGAATTAGTTATCAATAAGTAAAGAATAAAAAATGGAAGTAAATATTTCATTTTGCGACATCAATCATCCCCAAAAAAATTTTAGAAATAAAACATTTTTGATTCAATACAATACAAATTTCATTTCATTTGAAATAAGAAAAAAAACAATTATAAGATATATGAATCTTCCTTGATGAGAGATTATTTATCCTCATATCTTCATCACTCTCTGGAATCTGCTACTAAAAACTATTGATCTCCAAGTGTTTGTCCTGAAGTACCTTTTAAAAGTCCTCAGTCACTAACTTAATTCACCACCTCAAATCATTCATCGATTAATTCTAGGTGGTCTCGATAATTTAATCCTATTTTAAAATTCACTTGACCACCACTCAGTGTTAAAACTCATGGAACCTTTCTTTAAATATTAATATTATTTATTATTTTTTCATTCATCTTTAGTTAGCCTTATCTTTTCCTTATATACAACTTCTCTTTGAACTTATCTTCACCCACCTATGTTGGGTCTTTGAAAACACCGATCGACCCCCACTACTTCTGTTAACACCTCATCTCAGCAACCCACACAATCATCTACCCCAAACACAACTCTAATTGGAATCTTTAAAACTGCCTTAATTCACCAGGCCCAGCCTGTAGTTAAATAAAACATGAGCCTCTTGCAAATTCACTATCATCACTCTAATGATTCACACTGATGATTCTATGAAACATTTCCTTTAATTTTGTCTCATAAATAGTCTTTCGTGTATAATGACCTATTACTTCATGTTATCCATTACATCTACACATCCATAACCGCCTCTAGAACTCTATGTTTTGTCTAAAAGATTTACATTCCATCAATATTACTTCCTCCTCTGGAACATGACTGACTCACCAAGTGTATGTGTTTAGATAATTTACAGTCTGTATTACTACACATAGAATCCACTATTCTACAATTTCTATTATTGATCTATCGCCTACTCGACTATACCTCCCAGCTTCCGCTAATCTACATGACACTATGCCCACTGAACATGTTCCATTCAACTACTTTCGGTGAACATCTTTCATTTTCCTAAATCCAGATATCCCCTGGTGTTGGTGTACTATTTCTATCTAGTGTCCACTAAGTGTAACTTTTAAATATTTATCTTTTATATCTTCTAACACTTAACCTAGAAAAAAATTATCATACTTAAAACCTTACAACATATATTCACATTGATGCATGGTATTGATCAATCGCTTTCATGATCCAATATTGTTATTGGGAAGGATTTCTTGAATACATCTTAGATCTATAAGAGAGTCTTAGACTAATAAATAAGACACTTCATGGGATAAGTTCACCTCACATACTCTCAAACTTAATGCAAAATTTGAAGCTCTATTATCTGAAATTAACAACCAAACATAAAGTATTTCTACGACCAAACATAAAATCACATGTGTGAATGTGCAAGTGGGACAATAGTTTTCATTTAATTATTTTGATCTTAGATAGTTTTTATTATTAATATTTTTGTGTTTAAAGTGTCATAATCATCATTAAAACCTTGTAGTGGTATTAGAGCCACACTCGATTAATGAAAAATACATATGTTATAATATTGATGATATATTCACATTATGTAAAATTCATTTAAGGATCATAGTAAAAATTGATAGAACGTTTGATGATGTGATCACTTCTCTTAAGGGTAATTCCAAGTATCAGGTTTCTGATCAATCCTTATATGAAATATCACATGTGTTGTACTCTATTCTACCAAACGCCTTAATAATTTCAAATTTTTAAAACTTACAAAAATCAATCTAGATATATATAATTATTTTACATGATATGATTAAAGTCTTTAACATTATATGAGATACAAAAGTAAATGAATTAATTAATTAACATGTATATTATTCATTAAGTATATACAATATACATACTATTTAATTAATACAAATATTATCATGTTAGGTATTTTTGTGATACATATAATATTAATGGTGAGTAAATATAAAATCCATTAATAAATATTTAAGTGTTAGATGCCTTCTAATAAGGATCACATCTATTAAAATATTGATTAATAAAATTTATAGAGCTGATATTTTTAATACATTTCATGTGTATTTTAAATATTTAATTCCCTCAAAATTTTCCATTTAAGTGAAATAGCATCATTTTTGGATTTTTGGTGAATTTTGATCTTAATTATGATAATTGATTAATTTTGGATTTTTAACATTTTTTATAACATTGATATTTTGTCCATAATAATTTCTATACTAATCCAAATTTCAAAATTATTTATTTTTAGGTTTATATGTTTATTAGGATTCAATTATCTCAACTAGACCAATAACTAATTAAAATTTATAAGACCCAAATAATTCATGCAAATTAGAAAATATTTTGGGGGATAGATTTGACTAATCCTAAATAAATGAGGAATATAAAGAGTGATAAAACTAAAAATGGTGATATTATAATTTTAAAAGATAGAAAAATAAAATTATATAATTCTAAATAAATTTAATATAAAAACATTCATTATGGTAGTTGTTTCACGCAAAAAATTGAAAAAATATAAATAATCTATCTGGACAGAAATATTTTCCAAAGAAAAAAATCATAACATAGAAACATGTGTTAAAAGAATGTTATATTTTGAGGGTGAATAAAAAATACAGAGAGGAATAAATTTCAGTAAGTCTACTTTCTGATATTCATCCATTTACTTGGCTAATATTGCACTAACTATCAAAGGAAAAAAATTTAAAGAAAAATTTTTGGAAGGAAATTTTTACACATTTTTTCTTTATAAATATAATTATCCACCTTTAATTAAGGGTTATAAGATATAATATTGTAATTATAGAATAATTTTGATAATATGAGTTATATAAGAGATAATCTATCTATGTCGGTCTAAACGTCAAGTGGTTGTGGGTAGTAGAGATCAGAAGACTTATTTCTTTTGAGTTTGGTACTTTTCATTGTAAATTTTTTTTAAATTATTCTAGAATCTATTTTCTTGATTGTAGGATTTATTTTTCTCTCTGGATTTCAATTTCATATATTTTTTTATAGATTTTTTTCAATTTAAAAAAGTTAAATAGTTTTTCTTATTACTTAAACTTCTTGAGTTGGTTCTTGACATTAATATAATAATTCAAATTAGTTTGGATTGTGAAGAGGTCACTAAGAAGTTAAAGCATATTCATAGTAGGATAAACACCCAAATTTTTTTTTATCGATATGGTTTTTATTAAATTTAGGTGTAACATTGAGTTATTAAATTATACTTTGATAAATTTAATTGGGTAAAATTTATATACAAGGATAAAGGAAGTGTATAAGGGTCGAAGTTCATCCACAAATGCTACTTTGAATATGATTTATCTATCCTTTCCAACATGTTCTTCTTTTAATTTTAAATTTTAATTTATAACTTTGAAGTTATTTTTCATTTATTTAATATTATTTAACTTTATTTTAATCCCTTCTTTTAACTTTAACATTTAATAAATAAAAATTAACAAAGTGGCAGTTTGTAAAACTACAAACAACTCATGAGACAACCTCATGGTCACCACTATACTATATTTTAAATAAGAAATTATTTATTAATGTAACATTAATAAATCCCCATTACCAATTGGTTTTATTTCTATATAGTTATACTAAGTTTGTTTTAATTTGTTTTTTCTTCACTAGGATTTTTGCAACTAATTTAAAACTTTAAAAAATGGATTTTTACAATGAATACTCATATACTTGGCCTATTCAAAAAAACATATATGATTATAATAGTGATAAGTCATTGGGATGGCTAATGAAATAAGATATATATATTTTCAACAACTTAATAAAATAATGGAACTTCTTTCTACACATATGAGTGCATTTAAAAAATAATATAAACCCATTTACTTTTGATATTGAATAACCTTGTATGGGTGAGTAAAAAAAATGAATTGAAACTTTTTTAAGCTCAAAGAAATTATAACTAATTTTCCCACCAATGTAACTATAGAAAATCAAAATTATTTGGAAATTTTTTGGTTTGGTTTTTTTGAAAATGAAATTCCATATGAAACTACAATTTTTTAATCTAAATAATCAGAACCACTATATCAATAATTTTACAATGAAGAAGAAACACTCAAGCCATTGATTTTTGAAGAACATTTGAAATAACCTAAATTGCTTCCATGTTTCAATAAAACATTTTTACATACTGCCCATACCCAAACAAAGATGGAACCTGAGAAAACATTTGGAGAATTATCAAATTTTTATCCATTTTTTTCATATTATCTTGATAATAAATTTTTAACTGCTTCTCCAAGAAACTAAAGATAAACCACACCTTATAATTAAATTTTAGCAACCAATAGATATCTTTTTTTTTAATTTCAAGTGTCATATAATTTCCCAAATATATCTCCCCTCTTCCAATACTTCATGAGAACTTAATTCTCATGTAAGGGAGCATGAAAAAATCTGACTTTGAGATCTTCTAAAAGAATTGGTATCTAAATAAGTTTAGATCTATTTTTTTTTGTGGTTTGGGAAGAGAAAACCACGCCCACCTTCAAATTGGGGATGACATTTTGGAACTACCTGACTAGGGGAAGTAAAATCATAACACCCACTTAGGGGGATAAAACCAAGAATAATTTCTTTTATATCTTTCTTTTTATTTTATTTCCTCACTTTAAATAAATTTTTGATGTTTTGTTTCATGTTTTTCTTATAGTTTTTTAAGTTGAAGCTTTTATAGGGATATCTCGAGACTATTACTACTCAAAAAAATAAAGTTTTGTTCTTATTTACACTTGTTTTTATCATGAATAAAATTATATATTCTTATTTATTATCTAAACTATAAATAATGATTACATTGTACAAAATAAGTGTGTGGGGAGAAACATCCTCTGTTAGAATAGTTTTTTAGCGTGTTTTATTTTCAAAACTCTTCTTCTTGTTTCATTTAATTTTTAAGGTGTTTTTATTTCAAATTATATGTTATTATTTCAAATATCATATTTTTTAAACTTTTAATCTCAATTGAATAAATTTTATAGTTTTCAAACCCATGTCAATGAGTGGGCCAATTTGATTTATGAAGATATATTTAAATGAATGTATAAAATGAATTTGTTTTAAGTTAAAAACATTGGGAATATTATGAAAAGACCTTTAAATTTTGAATCTCATGCCACATATCACTTTATTATTTTTAAAATCGCCCTCCTATAATGATTATGAACCCTACTGACAAATTATTTATTCTTACCTCACTTCTTAAGAGAAATGAACCATGCTTGATTAACTAGAATTTGATTTGTTTCTTTCAAAACATATGGTTTTTATGTTCTTGTGTTTGAAAAGATAAACTGAATTTATTTGGTTTTAAAATCAATATTTTCAAGAGAAATTCATTTTCATGTTGATATACCTATACAGTTAATATTTTTATTCCTTAGTATCCATGAATGACCTGTTTATTTAGCCACATTAGCATGCCACTTTTCCTTATCTTATCTACAATGTAAGTAAAAAATTTCCATATCTATTTAAACTTAAGGGTGGGGGAGATTGTATTGTGATGTGATACATTATTTAGATCTTCTTCAGTATGAAAATAAAAGACTAAAGAGATGTTTTAGGAGATAAAAATGATTATGCTACTATGGTTTTGTGGATAATTTTTTTTATGTAGGAAAAAAATTTGTGCTGAAGTTATTGAAAAATAAGAGAAAAATAAATTTTATAAAGATAAAAATATATATCGTAATTATAATGAAGGTATTGAAGTCACACCCAATTTTTGGAACTCAGAAGAACCCTCACTACCTTCAAACATCAAATATGGATAGATTTGGAAAAAATAAAATAAATTCAAACCTATGAAGGTAGTTGAGTGGAATCATTTATTTTATTTTTTTGAAATGTTATATCGTTTGTGATATCCACGAATATTTTGAGATGTTTGGATCTTATTTTATTCTGAGGGTAGTGATGAGGAAACCATAATTTATTGAAAATTAGATTCATGCATTTTTTTCTTCTAAAGGAGCCAAATCCTCTTTACTCTATCTCAGAATTTTTTAAATCAAAATCCTACCATACCTAATACACTAAATAACCTTGAAAATTCCTTATGATTAACATAAGTCCTTGACTCATATCATGCAGAGATGTATGAATTTATCCAGCCTATGGTGACTCTTTCATGTGTTTGGAGAAGAAAATCTTTGTTGAATATCTACATTTGTGTGATGAGGGAAAATCCATGTGAGGTATATGTTTTGTCTAAATGGGGAGATAAATGAAGTGGAAATGAATTCAATACACCAAATAGAGAACTTAAAATTATTTTTTTATTATGAATGATAACTTTTTTTCTTGATGTTAAATTCAAGGATCGCATAGGCATGTGGTTTGGAATTATCTTTGATATGATTTTGGTTCTCACTTATCCAGTATTCCAACTGTTAAGTGTAGAAAAATTGATAGATATGATATTTTAAATAATTTTCATGTTTATTATAAATTTTTAATCCCCAAAAAAAATTATTCTAAGTGAAATTTCATTATTTTTTATTTTTGGTGAATTTTGAGATTTATTGTAAAAATAGATAAATAATAGATTTCTAACAATTTTTATCACTTTGATGTTTTAGATAAAAATATTTATATACTCATTAAAATTGTGAAATTATTCTTTTTTAGGGTTCTATGTGTATTTTTATTCAATTCTCGCTATTGGATCAAGAGATGATTCCAAATCTATACGACCCAAATAATTCATGAAAATTGGAAAATATTTTGGAAGTTATAATTGACCACTCCTTCATAAATAAGGAATATCTCAAGATATAAAACTTAAAATTTTGTGATTGTAGTTTTAAAAGATATAGGAATATTAATCTCTAATTTAAATAGAATTTCATGGAAAAAATCATTCATTAAGGTAGTTGATTCATATAAACATTTTGAGGATTCAGAATATTCTCTTCAGGCAGAGATATTTTCCAAAGTAAAAAAATAATAACATCAGTTAAAAATTTCAAAATAATATAATTTTTTTTTGTTATAATGATAAATACTTATAGGAACAACTTTAAACAAGGATACTTTTCAAAATTTAGTCATTTACTTGGCCAAAATTGTGCCAACTTTCAAAGGAGCAGTTCTGAAGGGAAAATTTTACAAACCATTCCCTTATAAATATAAGTATCCACTTCCATTAAAGGTTTGGAAGAGATAATATTGGTTTTAGGGTATCATATGGAGAATATAAGTTCTATGTGATTTAATCTAGCCATTCAAGCTAAACTCCAAGTGGATGAGGGCAGTGAAGATCTAAAGGCTTCTCTCTTTTGAGTTTTCTACTTTTCATTGTAACATGTTTTTGAATTATTCTGGAAACTTTTTTCTTGATTAAAGAAGTTATTTTTATATATTTATTTAACTTTACTCTATTTTTTCTATATTTTTTCAATTTTTGAAAGTAAAATGGTTTTTCTTACTGTTTAAACAATTTGGGTGAGGTCTTTCCCTTGAGCATAATAAGTTCAATTAGGTTTGATTGTGAGGAGGTATCTAAGAAATTAAATCACTATCATTGAAGGATCAACAAACATATTTGAGTTCTTGATATAGTTTTTAGTAAATTTAGGTGTATAATTTTATTTATTAAATTATACATTAAGTGATTAAATTGGGTAACATTTTTATACAAGGATAAAGGGAGTGTCTAAGGGTTGAATCTCATCCATAATTGCTGCTTTGATATTAATTTCTCTATCCTTTGTAATTGGTTATTCTTCTAATTTATAATTTAAATTTCTAGCTTCTAACTAATTTTTAATTTAATTAACTTTATTTAACTTCATTTTAATCACCACTTTAAATATTAACATTTAACAAAAACAAATTAATGAAGTGGTGGTTTTTAAACTTAAACTGCAATATCCTTGTGAGAACCTTGTGGTCATCACTATACTACATTTTAAAGAGTAAATTATTGATTAATGTAGCATGGATAAATCATAATTGAAAAAATAGATATATTGTGCTTATTCAAGCATTAATAATCCATATTTTGTTAAATGAAAATTGAAATGGTTATCCTAACGTGAATATTGGATAACACTTGACTAGGTAACCCAATTAGATTGGTACATAGAGGTATAGTGTTGAGCATATTCATGAGATGAATTCAGACAGATTTTATTCAATCAAAAATCTAATAGTTATATTTGATATAAATAATAAGTGTTTTCAACAAAAATTTATATGGATTAAGATACTATCTTATCTAAGTTAAGACATGTATAAATATGAATCAGGTCCCAATAAATTTATAATAGTGAAAATAATTATTTTAGTGGGAGTATATTCAATAAATGACCACATTTCATAATAACATACATGATGATAATAATGAAATGTATTTTTTTTATAGATTTTCATGGAATTAAACACAAACTCAAATTTATCAACAGGTTTAGTCCTTATGAAGAAAAAATTGAATGATAATAATTTCATTTACTGGAATTATAATTTGATAATTATTATCAAATAAGAGGAGAAATTGTGCATTCTAGATAAACCCACACCATATAAGAAATTTTCTTCTACCTCACAAGAGGTAAAATATGTTTATGAAAAGTACCAAAA
This sequence comes from Viscum album, assembly GCA_963277665.1. Lineage (NCBI taxonomy): Eukaryota > Viridiplantae > Streptophyta > Magnoliopsida > Santalales > Viscaceae > Viscum > Viscum album. The sequence continues at coordinate 1,886,406,182 of OY728165.1, read as the reverse complement.
TAATTCATATGACCTAATATATCTTATTCTATCAACCATTTTTTTAATCTTTAAAGGTCATAATTATACATGAAATCATTTAATGTGATTGAATATTTTGAGAACAAGTCAAATAATCATAGGATTTAATAAGTATATGTTATATAGATTAGTTTATATAACTATGGATCATGGGTATTAAATATTGAATGCCCGATATTACATACATTCATGATTTTAAATTACTCTCATCACTATTTTTTTATTGAAAAATGATTAATTTATATTCAATGTTCATGTTTTGATCATAAATACATAAGAAGAGAATTGTTCAAATTCATTCAATTACACTACAATGCAATGTTTTTATCATATCTTTTCGTATACTAATCCAAATTATGTTATTCTTATTTTTTAGTGATTCTAGTCCAAATTCCAAAAAATTATTCAATTGTAGAATTGGTTAATTCATCCATTTTAAGGGTCGTATGGACCACATAATAAGCCCCACCAAATCTATGATGAAAACTAGACTAGCCATGGTGATTGGATTTCTGGACTCAATCCAGAATCCCAAGTTTTATGAAACTCCACAATATGTTCTAAGATATCATATCACATATTGGATAAAAAAAATTAAGTCCCATCTCAACCAAAAAGGGTCCCAATTGATTCATTAAAGTTCAGAACACAATTCTATATGGGATTTGAAAACATCCCATAATTCTTGACTTTTCTCCCAATCCAATGAACAATTTATCTAAAAAAATTAGGGGGAAATTAAATATGTAGGTTAATCAATTTTTAGAATAAATGGTTGGGATTTTAGGGGATATTCATTGACAAAAATGCATTCACATTTAAACCATTGAAAAAATGAACTCAAAAATGGACAGAAAAAACATGGTTTGGAAAAATACCCATAACATGGGATAAAAAAGTACAATGGTCGCCAAATTTGAAGGGTGGAAATTACACTTCCGAATATGAAACTTGCAAGAAGAATATTTCTCCATATTTAACATTATAAAAGGTCTAATGATCGAGACAACTTTAGGAATAATTTTTCAAGGAAAACAGTCCACCACCTTGAGCGATAAATACACAAACCTATTCTCCTTACAAGGGGTAGGCACTCAGGCACTTTAGGAGGATATTCAGCATGACCATAGCCTTGACAAGGGCCTGGTAGTACTTTCCTTAATATCATTTCATCAATAGAGACCACTCCTCCACTTTTCTTTTCATGTTCATTTTCCCTTTTTTCATTTGTAATCGTGCAAGTTTTTTTCTTTTCAACTGAATATTAATGAATGTTTCACTACTAAAAAACCGGCTTTTAACAGTGCTTGGCTTTATCAGTGTTATCTAAAAGTGCTGATAAAGTTACCCTTTATCAGCTCTAGAAAAAATGCTGATAAAGGCCTCATTTATCAGTGCTAAAAATGTTGATAAAGGGGGGTCTTTATCAGCACTAAAAAATCACTGATAAAGGGGGCCCTTTATCACCCCAAATAAAAAAACATTGATAAAGAGGGTCATTTATCAGCATTAGAAAAAAAATCACTCATAAAGGGGGTATCATTATCAGCATTAGTAAAAAAAGGCTTATAAATGGGGTCTTTATTAGCGCTTTTTTACAAGCGCTCATAAAGGGTAAATTTCATAAAAAAAATTATAAATAATTAAAAATAATATATTGACATAAAAATATATTTATATTGATATATATGTGATATATTTCATTAAATATGATTTATATAACACTAAATAGGCATTTACACAAAATATATAAGATATTTAAGGAAATATGGATTACAAAATAATTAAAAAATAATACTAATTAATATTTTTCTAATTATTATTGAGTAATAGTCATTTAATAACAATTTGAAGATGTAAAAATTCAAAAAATTAACAATGGCTCTAAAATAAGTTGAAAACTTGACTCGAACCTCAAACGGCCATAACTTTTGATTTGGGTGTCTGTCTGAGCTCTACCGCATATTAAATTGAATATCACAACAAGATTTACATACTTGTGATAAAGAGAAACCTCATTCACATTTTTCAATAAAAAAAGGCATATAAGGCCTCTAAAATTATTTTTTTGTTTGGATATCCCAATTTTTTAACATTCAATGGAATTTCAACCTCATTTAAAGAGGTATTATAGTCTTTTTTTTAGACTGAATTTATTCCTAGGGATTATATTTATATTGATATTATGGTTTTTATGTTTTTTAATTTTTTATATTGTTCTATTGTTGATAATCAAATATATAAACATATATACATATTTAGTATTTATTCTCACATAAAATTTTAATTTTATAAATAAATATATAAATCTATTTACATATAAAGTATATTTCTAAATATATAAACCTTATTTAAATAAAAAATAATATCCACTTTATTTAAAATAAAAATGTATGAATATATATACCTATAGAATTAATTTATATATTATTTGTGTGTGTGTTTTGACAAACAGATATATATTTATATATATTTTTTAATTTATGTATATAAATATTAATATATAATATATGTAAATAAATATAATATGTGTAATTATATTTATAGATTCACACATACATATAAATATGTGTGTGTGTGTGTTCATGTATTTAAAAACACACACATACACATACACACACAAAAACATATTTTATAAATGTATTTAAATATATATATATATGGATAAAAATGTAACGAAATGTATATAAATATATAGATATATATAGTAATGTAAAATGGTCGAGCCCAGGAAGGGTGGGTCAAGCCTGAACAGGTTTGAGTCCCTGTGGGTTTGTCTGCAAAAGACCGCATATAATGCAAACAAAAAATTTCAAGCTCATCTCTCCCTGCATAGGCCTATGGGTTGCTCGCATTTTAAAAAATATATACAATTTATAATCATTTAAATATTATATTTTTTTCTTATTCTTAATGGTGGTTGTGGGGAGAAGTATGGATTGACAATAGCTAGAGTTTTAAGAGATGTGATGGAATATTTTTTTTATGGGTTAATGGTGGCATGCAGCAACGCAGATATGGAGGAGAATTCTTGCAACAAAAATTGGGTGAGTGATCAGTGAGGGGAAATGAATGATGATGTTGGTTGTGTGGTGATGTGAATGGATGGACCTGTGAATGAATGATAACTTTCCAAACAACTATTCATTTCAAAGGAGTCTATTAGGGTTCCCATGAGGTCCTTTCTTATTTTATTAACAAAAAAATAAAATTAAATAATAACAAAATTAAATCGACCCAAAAAAAATTATGATTATAATAACTCTTTTAGAATTGAAACCATGTTCAAGGGAGAGAAGTTCTATTTTTTGAGATGTTACATGACACACCATGTGAATATGGTGAATAATTAAAATATAAATATTATAATATCATATTAAAACAATAAATATAAACCTATTTAAAATTCACATGTGAATGAATGGTGAATTAGTATAATCATTAGGGTGAGAAATCATATTTAATGGTTTAATCATGATTTTTTATTAAAAAAACTAAAATATTAAAGAAGCATATATTATAGAAAAAAATTAAATTTGTCCTACGGTTAAGGCCGCACCCACACGAGCTCAACCCATATTGGCTTGTGCTCTTAATGATCAAAATTGTTAGGCCTACCCCACCCCGCATCCACCCCATACCCGGGAATCCCGTGCGTCACAGGCCTATTTTTCATCACTAGATATATCATAAAATAAAGAACAAAACAATATAGTGTAGTGGAAAATTCTCAGGCATATGAGGGGGTGGTCTCAGGTTTAAAACTCATTGGAGTCAGGGGTGTATGTGGGAGGCTGGAATTATATAAAGCATAGATAAAGGGTGGAGCACCCAAGCGAGTGGGTACAAGTGCTGATAAAGGGAGGTGGGAAGCACTATTAAAAGTTGGGGTGGGAAGATATTCAAATAAAAAAATTATCCCCCTATATCAGAAATAAAAAAAACACTGACAAAGGTTTCCTTTATCAACACTTTTTATGAGCATTGTTAAAGCCAACCCTTTAACATCGCTCACATTATCATCTCTTCTATAGCACTAATAAATCCCTTTTACTAGAACTGTTAAAGACCATATTTGTACTATTATTTCTTCAATATCATTTCTAATTCTCGTACACATTACTTTGTGCAATATTAATGGTCTAAGAATATTTTTAATCAAGTTAAAAACCCTTTCCTCTTTTTCTTTCTTATTCAATCAAAAGTCTGTTTTTACTCACTTCATTGTTCGTGTGTCTATTCGGCATGCAACTCTTTTCTTGTCGTGTTCTTTTTCTTATGTTTTTTACTCATCACCCTAAAAATAATAAACCATATTATTAATCACAAAAATGGATGATTAAATTTATCATTGGGGTGAGCCATAATATGGGTATGTTAATTGATTGAGATCTTTCACTCATTTAATATTATTGGAATTAATATTGTGTTTTTCAAAGAAAATATGTTATGGATTAATTAAATGTTTTGTTTTATATGTGTATTCCTTGGATTATTGGAACCAAAAATATATATATGGGTTCATGAAATATTGAACCTTCCATCAATGAGATTTGATAATGATTAGATATAAGGCCCCAGCCTTAAACCTTACTTAATCTTGAGTTATTACAAGATTACACATTTAGGATCTTTTCAGGTTTAGAGTTTTAGAAAATTAGATCATGAAACTTGCATTACATTCCACATTTAAACAAAGTTGTTACATAAAAGACAGTATTCATTTTTTCCCATCAACAGAAACATATTTAAAATAAAACATGGATTCTTTCTTGACACTTTCATCACATCATGTACCTTTCCCTTGGCCTGTGAAAAACATTTCAAAAACTTGGGATGAGCATAAAAAGCTCAGTAAGGGTTATAAAAAGTATGGAAAGGAAACATGAGAACATATATACATAAAAATGAAATCATACTTTACCCATAAAGCATAATCACTTTAACATACCTCATAAAATCATGAATAAATCATAGAAATCATAAGACATAAAGGTAACTTGAGGCATTCATAACATTCTTACGTAGGGAGTAACCCTCTTGGTTACGTTTGGAATACCCATCACAGTATATTCCCTAAATCTCTTCGGAGAAACCTTAACGTTTAACCCCTTCGCGTTACCCAATGTATTGGAGAGCTATATCGGGCTCACCCGCCCTTAGTTTATCACGGAACCACTCATCTTCATAAACAATGCCCAATAACCATAACATAATCGTATGACACAAAACATGAATAAAAGAAAACATAACATTCCCACATTGCAATAACAATATAATATTTTAAGATATTGAAACAATGAATCCATTCTAAAAACGATTTTCAAAATCATTTAAAACATTTAATAAAGAGATTTTTTGAATCAAAGTGTCCCATACCACATTGAAGCTTTTAACATTTTAAACCATTAATATCCATATAAATAAATCCTTAAAACCATTTTGAAAACATGGATATTAATGAGAAATATTTATAAGAATAAATCATTAAAACATTTAAAATGGTATTTTAGTTAAAGGGTTTTTAACAAAATGAGAGACACTTGAATACAATAATTAAGGAATAACATTTAATCAGAACTTTATAATATCATGATAATAAAGGGATTCATGATATAATATTCCAAAGGACAATATATACACCATATAAGAGTGAACTGGTGCATAACAACAATGAAGTCTCAATAGAAAAGTTAAATGAGATGAAATACATTATAAAGAAGGTATCCTTAAATTAAGGATAAATCAATCTCATAATTATGTGTGAAAAATATAAATACACCCAATATAAGTGGATATTAAGTGTAAAACAATCAAAGGTCATTCACACATATTCAAAGTATAACATATTCAATAACTACATGCTGAACCCAAGGAAATCGAAATTGGGTTAAGAAGTTCCCTTGGTAAAATTCGATAGCCTAACGGCGTCACTTTAAAATTCATAAAATTAGTTGATGAGAGATAAAATGGTATCTCATCACTTGGACATAAAATTTAAATCAATAAGGATATAGAAAAACATATCCCAACATAAAAAGATATAAATTAAAAGACATAACAAAATAAGTCTTTTTAAAAGAGGAGTGTGAATGGTTACCTTACCGATTTGGGAAACTTTCAAAACATACACCCCATAGAAGAAGGGTCATACAATGAAGATGTAACTACCCATAAATGAGAGTATATTATACTAATAGTAAAATAATGGGCAGTACATACACCACACAAAAAGAAAATAGTGGACAATGTAGCATGAATCTCACGGGAACAAAAAGTGAGATGAAAATCCCCTTATGAAAATTCGGCAGCCTAACGGCACCACATAAAACTTTCAAAAATGGATTGATGAGATCAAATAGGGTCTCTCATCACATGAACATAAAAAGTACAGAAATAGTAATATAAAAGAACATCCTCTAACATTAGAACATGGAGCATAAAAGAAATGATATAAAAGAGAGTACTTGCAAAGAAAGAGATAGGTAGGATTCCCTTACCTCGTGTCTGACATGACTCGATCGTTCTTTAATCTCCTGAATAATAAAATTTGGTAAATTTATAATTGCTTAAGGACCTCCTTTAAATATTATTATTTAGTTCATATCACATATTATAATGTTATAATAATTGGTTAATAAAGTGAGTTCATATCAGACGTTTTTGTCGATGTTCAGTACATGAGTAAAAATTGAACTTGTTGGAAAAGAATTTTACATATAGCTATAGGTACATCATCTCCAGAATAGTATTTATGTTTTAAATATCATATATATTCAGTATATATTCATTTTATACTATTCCATAGCATTTGGAGATAAAAAATTAAAAGCACCGTTCATGGAGACGGTAGGCCGTACGTACGCATGAACGCTACTTTCATTTTTTGACATATTAATGGAATTAAAACAAAATGAGAGATATATATATTATAATTGCAGAATGATATCCATCATTTAGATGTAATATATTACATATATATCCATTATATATATGTACTTATAATAGTACATAACATTTGGAGATAAGAAATAAAATGTACCGTTCATGGAGACGGTAAGTCGTACGTACGCATGAACGCTACTTTCATTTCTTTTTTTTGTATTCAATGGAATGAAATAATAATGATATAAAGGTATATTATAATTACAGTAGAATAAAATATGTAATACCATTAATTCCATCCTTTATACGTCCCACATATGGCATTAACGAATCAAATCACTTTGAGGGGGCGGTAGTCCGCACTTCCTAAAATGAAGATATCGTGTTTACCCATAATGGAAACCATAAAGGTGTGCCATAAATGAAAAATACAGAATCTTAAGGAAAACATAAAAATATTATATATCATATATAAATATAGTGACATCTTAATGGACACCTTTGAAGGTGTTAAAAGAATATTGAACAATCATCGTTTCGTGAGGCAGTAATTCGTCATCCACAGAAACAATATGTTCTTTAACCATTAGACGAAGGTGTGTGTAAGTGTAGCTCTAATCCTTCACATAAAAACATCCTAGTATATTGAAGATACTATTTTTGTTACAAAAAGAAATAATAAAAAGAGTTTAGGGGGTTGGAGAAGCAAAATAAAACAAAAGAACACAAGGGAAGACATTACCTTTAAATCGGGTAACTCTCTTTTATTTGAGATCAAAGGCTTCCTTGGAAAGGATTATACCCAAAGTGAGGCTTCAATGATGAATAGAGGGATGTGGAGAGATGAAATGGGCAGGGGTTGGCCGAGCCAAAGGCTTCAGAGGTGTGTGTAAGGTGGTAGAGGCGGGGGCCTTTTATAAGAGGAGAGGAGGGCACTCTTGGAAAGTTATAAAATATTACTTTATTATAAAATGATTTTCGGATTTAAAAGGTCCCAAAAGGATATATTTCTAGGATAAGGTGATAAGGTTTTCTAAATCCACCCATCCAATAGGTTTGTGACATGTGTAAGTTATAGTTTTAACATTATCTTTTCATTTTATTTAAATCCCTTATTAATGAGGTAATTGCTGCATCATCATGATGTCATAAATAATTTAATTTATTTAATGTCTAAAAATTATAAAAAAAATATCATGATGTTGGAAATCTTTTTAGATTTCTAATAAATATTTATAGTCAAAAATATGACTTTTATAACCCAATTTAAAAATTGTTTTAGTAAAACAACTCATGTTTGTGACATTTTAATTTTAACTTTAAATAAAAAGGTATTTATGTCACTTTCCAACCAAAGTGGCTCCATGGGGTCCCCAAGTTGACCCATGGATTTCTTGGCCGTCCATGACACATCCAATGAGGGTGGGACATGTGTCAAGTTCATTTCATATTATTAAAACATTATTTTTACCTTAAATTACACTAATTACCTCTAATCGCGATTAAAAACATAAAAGTTACTCTTCACCAAAAAATTATTTTAATCTCATTGAACCACATTTTACTTACTAATGACAACCATGTATGTTGTATTTTTGAAATTCAAAACACAGAAGTGGTAAAGTTTCATTTAAACGAAAAATCAGTTTTTTAAGTACCACTTAGTGCTTTCACTATTCATCAAAAATTGAAGTTTTTCAGAATAATACCAAAACTTCACCCTAAGCTATATTTGATATTCCGAATTCAAAAATGATGTCTATTTTAAAAAATTCAAATCGTATAAGTTACATTAATTAATTTAATAATTAATTTCCGTTGTCATGACAAATAGCGTGTTTTTATGAAACAATATATATCAAAAGATTGACACTAGTTTAAGTCCAATTTCAAAGTGAAATTAATTCCAATGACCACTATTGAATTAAATGGTAAAAATATATTCTAATTTCACTTTAAAACAAATTCAAAAGATAATCTAATCATATAAATAAATTACATTAAAATACAACATTTTTCACTATTCATTAAAAAAATGAACTTTATCGGAAAAATACCAAAAATTTACACAAAGTAAATTTTGATGTCCCGATTCTAAAGAAGAATTTTATTTTGTCAAATATAACACATAAAATTTTCAAAAAGTGGATTTAAAAGAGGTTCGCCATCAAAAGGCGGTTAATCGATCTTTGAAGAAATATTAGAATGTTTACGCTTAAAATTGGATTCATTCGCATTTTTAATCCTCTAACATTTATTGTAAAGAGTAAAAATATTTGATAAACATATATGATCATTTTTTAGTTAGTTCAGTTCATTCCCGCCATTACAACGGCTAGGCGTTAACTACCATTTAAAATAATATTATTTTATTATTAGAGTGTAACGTAAGATTCTCAAGAAACTCGTTGTTGTGTATTGGGTACGCCATCGAGCATAACATCCCCTTTAAAGTAATATTAATATTTTATTCACAAATATGGATAAATGTGAAAATGTCATATTCTTTATTTACCTGGGGTGTTACATTCTTCTCCCTTTTGGGAATTGTGTCCTCGCAATTTTAAAATTGGGCTTGGAAACTTCATTGAAAATCTCACATCGGAACAAGAGTCAGTAAAACAATCAATTTAAAATAAATAAAGAGAAGTACAAAGGTCACCCGAGCTAACCCATACTAGGATTCCATGTAGGAAAATATGGATATGGAAGAGAAAACAAAGGGTCATGTTTTGATGGAGAGTGATAGTAAACATGTCTAGGAGAAAGTTAACCATAAGAAAATCACAAACTTGTGATGGGTTAAACGGTATTCGATTCCCCAGTAGGAAAAGTTAACAGACAACATTTTTGTTTTAAGTTACTATTCATTTAGGAATTTATTTTTGAGCTTAACTAAATCATAATGAAACATACTTACTTGTCACATAGACTTTCAACTTTTACTAGATTCCTTAATCAAACTCATATTTTCTCCAAAAGACGAGTATTTAGGAAGACTTGTTCGCATTAAGAGTACTATAATCAACTTCTTGAGAATCACCTAATCCACAAAAGAGAACTATATATTTCCCATGCCTTTAGACAAAATCCAAAACCAAAATTGTTAGTATGAGTTCAGATAATCCACAAAAGTATAATCCTTTATAAAAAGAAAATCTATTCTTAATCTACAAAATTTGTCCAAAAAAACCAAAGTTCAACGAAGACCATTTGATAAACAATTGTCCATAAAATTCTTCAAAGTAAACCAAACTAAGATTGAAACCCAAATATTTGAAGGATTTAATCACATACTCTTCCAAGGTACAAATTAACTTTTATCTCCAAATAACATCAGTTGCTCTTAAATTCTCATATTTTAAAGTAATTAACCTAATCACATATCCTCCATGATAGGTTAATCATTTCCATAGATAACCCAAAATAAACTTACTCTTGATTCCTAAAATAATCTAACTAAAAATAATTAGTCAAACTAACCAGGGACTTCACGTAGTCCAATAGTAGGCGATAAATACCAGTCACACTTTGGTTGTGGGTTCGATTCCCGCAGCTTTGTCTGACGCGACGGGTTCACTACCACAAAACTGGGCAAGGCATGCGCCTGCCTTTATCAGTGCTTTTGTTAGCGCTGATAAAGGTTGTATTTATCAGCGCTTTTCATTTTAGCGCTGATAAATACATCCTTTATCAGCGCTTTTTACTAGCGCTGATAAAGGCTCACATAGATTTGTTAAAAACCTGCGGGTCCTCTTCCTCCTCCCTGCACCCGGTCAAGCTCTCGCGGAAGCCCTCCTCTGCACCGCTGCCGCCACCTCCTCCTCCGCCGCCGCCTCCTCCTGCTCCTCCTCCTCCGGTCACCGCCTCCTCCTCCGGCCTCCGCCTCCTCCTTCTCCTCCTCCTCCGGCCGTCGCCTCCTCCTCTGGCCGCCGCCTCCTCCTCCGGCCGCCGCCTCCTCCTTCTTCTCCTCCTCCGGCCGCCGCCTCCTCCTCCTCCTCTGCTCCTCCTCCTCCTCCTCCTTCTCCTCCACCACAGCCTCGTCCTCCTCCTCCTCCACCGGCGCTTCCTCCTCCTCCTCCTAGTCTGCTGCCTCATCCTCCTCCTCCACCGGTGCCTCCTCCTCCTCCTCCTCTGCCTACTCTGCTGCCTCCTCCTCCACCGCGGTTTGAGAGGTGCCTCAAGTACTCAGGTGAGTCTCACAAGCTTTATTTTAGTTTTATATGATGTTTTTTGAATGAAACATGGTTTTGTGTTCATATTTTTTGAGAAACAATGTAGAACCTTGAGCATGAGGAGGTTTTCAGTCCTCTTTCTAAATCACATAGTTGACTTTCATGGTTAGTGAAGGTTAACCATGGGATATCTTAGAGGAAACCATGTGAGGTGGATTTTAGTTAGGGATTAACATACCATTTTTTCATGATTTCATACAAAACATGTGAAATTTTGTAGACTGAGGTAGTTCCAATTTACATAATTAATGCATAGTTTGGTAAACTATGTTGACCAAATATTTGAAAGGGTTTTCTTGTACAGTGCCACCACATTATTAATATATGGTTTGGAAAATTGTGTAGAACATTAAAATTATATTTTCATCTTTTTCCCTCTGAAATTCCAATAGGGGAAGCCCCCATTTCTCATCCTCCCTCTTATACAATGCCCAATCGACCCACCCCCTTATTCCTCTTTGATTCTCCTTTCCATGGGGAGTTTTTTAGTGGATTTATTCAACAATTCTAAGTGATTTCACCATCTTCCTTACCATTTTATTCTTTATATTTAGTTTCTATTGATTTTTTGATTTATCTAGATTAGGTTTTATGGGTGATTCAACTGGAGCACGGTGGTATCATATTGATTTGATGGGGGTGTTTTCCTACCTCATGTATAAGAGGCATCATGATGGTATCTACAAGTCACCAATCATTATGAAGGATTTGTGTTTCCTTTTGTAGTTTTCATGGATATTTGGATCAAATTATATAATGTTGTCTATGGATTTGGTTTGGTTGGGTATTTTTCCTAAGATGACACTAAGATCCCACTTCAGATCTTATATGGATTTTTGGTCTTGGTTCTAACATGAAAAGTCCACAAGATGAGTTTCTAGTGAATATAACAAGTTTAAATTGATTTGGATAATTAATTATAAATGTTATAATTTAATAATTTTGGTTTTTTGGAGAGAGGAAGGAGCTATATTGATGAGTTGATCTTGGGGTAGACAAATGGACGAGGCTTAGCGAGCCTAGGAAAAGTTTTCAACTTAGAATTAAAATAGTAGAAACATATAAAATAGGTATGTGGTCCTGGTAATTTCTTTATGGATTTATAAATTCCTTAATGGGTGTTATTAGAGTGAGTGTGACTTAGAGGACCTTGTTAGGGGGAACCCGGAGACCTCTTGGAATACATTCTGTGACTTTTATGTATTTGTTCCCATAGGCCACACATGGAACTAGTGATACATCAGAGCCCTTGGCCTTATTGAATTGAACCTAAAGTGTGTGAACATCCCCCTTGGGGATGTGACTACTTGGGTGGGTATAACTTTGTAAGGTTATTGATAGGCTGGATGTGTAGACTGACCCAAAACAAACCTATATATTGAAATGGGACATGAGCCATCTCTTGAGACTATTTATAGTATGGAATATTACCATGTAAATATTATGAGGCTATACCATGTAAGACATTGATAAATAATATGATGCTCTCAAGCGATGATTGTTTCACTACATCATGTGCTTCTGTTGGATGGTGACGTTGCAATGATGGTCTTTATTCTTAACAGCTTATTGATCCAAACATTTAATGGTTTTCCTTTCTAAACATTGGTTTTAATGTATTAAGGTCTTTCTCAGGTTTCATTTCAGCCCTTCATTTTAAAATAACAACTGTATAATAGCATGAATAACATAACTCAAGTTGATAGAGAAGAAAATTTATGAAGGCATTGGATTCCCTTCGAGCCAGATGGATTAGTGTTGTCCCCATGGATAGTAAAACCCCTTTTGGAGATCATGGAATAGTTGATAATAGGTTGTTTGGATCATTCATTGCTTCTAGATATTTGTCCAGATTTTCCTTGGTGTTTTTGGTTTATACTTCTCTCAATCCCTACTGGTGTAAGTTCTTTTCACCTTGTGTTTGTACTTATACTCTTTTTTTTAATTGAGTCCTTTGGGGCATGAATTAGGTGACCAATTCATGTCACCACTTTTATTAAAAAAATGACCTTGAGGTGGTATTTTATTGAAATGGAAAAAATTACATAGTAGTGAGGTCTATGATACTACTAATAGGGACATTGATTTTGAGTAGTGATTATATTTGTTATGAAAAGTGGATAGGTGAGAGATTCCAGTCCTTATTGTGTATTTGGCCTATTTGGTTGAGTGTCCTGCACTACTGGGGTTAAGTTGTTGGGAACAATTTTATACTAGTATGGATACTACTCAAGTTGTGATAATGGGATGGAGGTTTTCCAGGTTATTATCATATTCACCAGGGTGAGTTTATATCTATGATAATTATCAATGTATACTAGGGTGAAAGACCTCATGATTATTGTTATGGTTGGTATAGTCATCACAATGTTCTCAAATACACTTTGGCACTAGCCAAAGTTGGTATGGATGATCGAGGCTACGAACCTGGGGATCAATGATGATTTATTTATTTATTTATTAGATATTATTTATTTATTTAGAGCATGAAACATGCACATATAACTAAAAATTAGAATTTATGAAACCACATTGGTGGTTCCCTACTGAGTACCCAAGAAATCCTCATGTATTGAAGGTCAGGTAGAATTGGGTCCCAGTGTTTCCAGATCGAGTTGGAGTAACTTTTATGGGTTTTAGAGATCTAGATGATGTGACGCTTGGGGATTGTAGTGGTTCCCAATATATTTTTTATTTTGGTATTTATTTATTCCTTTATTTCCTTGAAGTATCTTGTTTTTTATCTAAATTATACTCATATTCCTTCTCCTTTAACCTATATACTTATCCTATGGATTTTAAATAGGATGAATATAAATAAAGAATGGATAAATGCCAATCGGTTGACAAAAGAGTATGAAGAAGGCGTGAAAGAATTTATCAAGTTTGCAATAGATCATGCATGTGACTCTCCTCAAATCCTTTGTCTATGTTTACGCTGTTGTTATTCAAAACAAATTAGTCCAGATGAGTTGGAAGAACACTTGATCTGTCACGAAATAGATCAAAGTTATACATGTTGGAATAAACACGGGGAAACAACGAATGTAGGTAGTGACTGGGGTGACACTGCGTTTTATGGATCATCTGATATGATTATAAACATGAACAATGAAGATGACCGTATGGAGGATGTGATTACAGATGTGAATGATGATGAAGATCGTATTGAGAAAATGACAAGGACCTTCGAAGATGAACTTCGTGATTGCCCAAAATTGTTTGAGAAGTTAAAAAGTTGTGCAAAGACGCCATTGCATGCTGGTTTCACTAAATATACAGCATTGTCAGCCATACTGAAGTTGTATAATTTGAAAGCAGATAACGGGTGGAGTGACGAAAGTTTTACGAAACTACTTGCCCTCTTGAATGACATGCTCCCAGAAGACAATGAGCTCTCGAGCCGAACATACGATGCCAAACGAATGCTATGCTCTATGGGTATGATCTCTGAAAGAATACACACCTGCCCGAATGACTGTATACTATTTCATAAGGACCACAAATCACTTAAAGAATGCCCAAAGTGTGGTGCTTCTCGATACAAGAAAGATGAATCCAATCCTACTAAATTTGTATGGTAATTTCCAATCATTCCAAGGTTTAGACGCCTATATGGAAGTGAGGAGACTACAGAACAATTAACATGGCATGCAGATACAAGAATTAAAGATGGGATACTACGTCACCCGGCAGACTCTCCTCAGTGGAAGAGAATCGATCATGAGTATCCTGAATTTGGAAACGAGTTGAGAAACCTTCGTCTTGCGTTATCTACAGATGGAGTGAATCCTTTTGGTTTTCAAAGCAGCAGTCATAGTACATGGCCGGTTATGTTGATAAATTATAACTTACCACCTTGGTTATGCATGAAACGAAAATACATCATGTTATCTATGCTTATATCAGGACCAAAACAACCGGGTAATGATATTGATGTTTATTTAGCTCCATTGATCGAAGATTTGAAATTATTGTGGGATTCAGGTGTTACATTGTATGATGCTTACAGAAAGGAAGATTTCACTTTGAGAGTCATGTTGTATGGGACGATAAATGACTTCCCAGCTTATGGAAATTTGTCAGGATATAGCATTAAAGGAACTCAAGGTTGTCCCGTTTTCGAAGAAGGTACACAATCAATTAGGTTGAAACATTCATCGAAAACCGTGTTTCTAGGACATCGCAGATTTCTACCGCGACGACATAAGTACCGTTCTTGGAAGACATCATTCGATGGAAGTTCAGAAGAACGTACAACACCATCTCCACTAACAGGCGATCAATTGTTTGAGAAAGTTAAAAATTTGGACACTACTTTTGGTAAACCGGCTTCGAAAAACCTTACGAAAATCGGTTGGAAAAAGAGATCAATTTTTTTTGAATTAAAATACTGGAATTGTCTGTATGTAAGAAATTTTATTGATGTTATGCATGTAGAAAAAAATGTATTTGACAGTGTTATCGGCACGTTGCTAAATACATCTGGCAAAACAAAAGATGGAATTAAGGCTAGGTTGGACATGGTTGAGATGGGAATACAAGAAGAGTTGGCACCAGTAAAGGGTGAAAAACGAACATTTCTTCCTCCTGCTGCTTACACTCTTTCCAGGCAGGAGAGATATCAGTTTTGCAACTTCTTGAATGACGTAAAGGTTCCAGAGGGGTATTCGTCAAATATCAGTAACCTTGTGTCAATGAGCGACTTGAAGTTAAAAGGTCTGAAATCACATGACTGTCATGTTTTGATGCAAAATCTCATTACAATTGCTTTACGTTGCATTTTTCCCAAGAATTTCTGCCATACATTAACGAAACTGTGTTTCTTCTTCAAAGCTATATGCAGCAAAGTTATAGACCCGGCGAAATTGCCAGCTATGGAAAAAGAAATTGTCGTCATATTATGTGAATTAGAAATGTTATTCCCGCCTTCATTTTTTGATATGATGGTTCATTTGATGGTCCACTTAGTGAGAGAGATTCAACTATGTGGTCCTATACATTACAGATGGATGTACCCCATTGAACGGTATATGAAGATTTTGAAAGGGTATGTCAAAAATCGAAGTCTGCCAGAGGGTTGTATTGCAGAGCGATATATTGTTGAGGAAGCCGTTGAATTCTGTACCGAATACTTGTCTGGTGTGGAAAGCATTGGCTTACCGAAATCTCATCACACTGGGCGGTTAGAGGGTGAATGAATTTCTGGAAGAAAGGTTGTCACAATCAATATTACAGATCGGGAGCAGGTCCACCTTTATGTTTTGCATAACAGTTTGGACGTTGACCCATATGTTGAAATCCACAAAGAAATTCTTAGGCAATTGAATCCATCAAGGGCTGAAAAATGGATATCAAATACACATAATCGACAGTTTATAGGATGGTTTCGAGATCATATTTTTAAGAAGTCAGATGAAAATCCAAAGTCTATTTCGGAATGACTTCGATGGCTAGCCGGAGGACCAAGTGTGTATGCATTATCTTACAATGCTTATGTAGTTAATGGTTATACATTTTATACTAATTAACATGATGAAGACAGTACCATGCAGAATAGTGGGGTTACACTTGTGGCTGAAGCGATGCATGTTTCTGGTGCTAAGGACAGAAATCCAATTTATGCGAATATGTCATATTTTGGCATCATCAAACAAATATGGGAGTTGGATTATACGGAATTTCAAGTTCCGATATTTCAATGCAAGTGGGTTGATAACAGGAGTGCTGTTAAAATAGATGATTTGGGATTTGTGAAAGTTGATTTCAGTAAGGAAGGGGAGAAAGACGAACAATTTATAATGGCATCACAGGCAGTGCAAGTATTTTATGTTCCCGATCCCGCAAACTGAAACTGGTCAATTGTTCTGTTATCGACCAAAACAGCTGAAGGGTCAGATGAAAATTCAACGGAAGATGATCCTTTCATTGGGATTTTGCAATCATTTCACAGTGGTCCCAATGTAGACGATGTTTTGTATGTCAGAGGAGACCACAATGAAGGGATATGGATAGTTGATAGAGGGATCAAATCCCTTCAGTCTTTTAAAAAAAAGGGAGTTCAATAATCAGGTTATTGATTTTTATTGTAATATAGATTGTGTTACATTATGTTATTATCTGTTCGCTGCTGCTTTTATGTGATATAACTTAAATTTTAAACCAGTTCTGCAGATAATGACTTCTTCACCTACTGATGCACCCAATCCCGATACACAACACGTCTCTCAACCTGTTGCAGCTGGTCCCATTGCTGAGAGACAACAGGTCTCTCAACCTGTTGCAGCTGGTCCAACTGCTGACGTACAACAGGTCTCTCAACCTGTTGCAGCTGGTCTCACTGCTGAGAGACAACAGGTCTCTCAACCTGTTGCAGCTGGTCCCACTGCTGACGTACAACAGGTCTCTCAACCTGTTGCAGCTGGTGTCAGTGCTGAAGCTAGTGCTTCGGAGAAACATAATGATGATGCAGAAACTGAGGAAATGGTAGGCGATGAAACCCCAGCGACACAAAAAAAAACAGGTGCGCCGTAGTTTGACAGTTTTAGAAAAAATCCTTAAGGCAAAAGCAAAAGGCATCAAATATGAGGTGGGATGGAATAAGCTAGGCCAGCATGTAAACCCCAACAAAGCCATGTTTAGTAGCTACATTGGAATCGTCACTCGACAACGCGTGTCGATTGACGTAGAGTCGTGGCACCATATTGTCAGCGGGTTGAAAACATTAATGTGGGAAGAGATTACGGTAACATTACGATATCATCTATTTAATTTATTAAAATAAAATAAAATATTGAAATATTGACTAACCCTTCATCATCTCTTGCAGAGTGCATTTATAGTAGATGTTTCGCACAAAGAATATGTTTTCAGACTGGCAGGAATGATTCATAGAGGCTTTCGCACCATTTTAACGAAAAATCATCTGAAAGATGTCGAAGGGAAAATCAAGTCGCACCCGCCTCCTCTTTATGCACACTTGATATCCCAAGGAACATGGGATGCGTTTTGCAACCGTCGTGCGGAAAAGAATTTTCAGGTACATTGTGTTTGGTTACACGTTGTGTAACGTTGCTTGTATTCATCACATTGATTTATAGGTTTTTATTTATGAAACAGCAAATGAGTGCTGAAAATAAAGAACGGGCAGCAAAACCAGCGTACCCCTACCGTAAAGCAAGATTGGGGTACGCTTCAATTGAAAAACAATTGGTATGTATTTTAAAAGTACTGTAATAATTTTATGTGACATAAAACAACACTGTAACCATGTTTCTCTGTTTATAAGCAGATTGATGAAGCAAAATCTCAAGTCACTTCCATTCCACACCATGTGCTATGGAAGGAGGCTCGTGTTAATAAAGAGGGGAAACTGATAGATGAAAACACACAAAAAGTGTGGGAAACATGTGTAAGTATGACATAATATAAACTTATTTTGATTTAAATCACTATTACATAACGATGCTTACTTATTTTTTCATATTTTCTATTTGACGTAGTCACGGGAAACATCAACACCTGCACCGGATGCAGACATACTTTCAACAGCCAGAACAGTATGGCCGCATCAGAGGTGTGGGTTTTGGGGTGTCACCCAAGACATATTTTAAGAAAAAAAACAAGAGGATGAACAAACTAAAGAATTACATGTAATGAGAGATAGAGTAGCTACCCTTGAAGAACTAATCCAAACTCAGGGAGAGATGCTAAAGAGTTTGATGGAGGAGAGGCGAAGAGAACAAACAACTCAAGAACAACCCCCGCGAGAAGATCCACCCCTCACCAACTTTGAGGCGAGCCATTCCCCTCAAAGACCTGACTTAACCGAGGTAATCAATGTTATAATATTCGTTTTTGTGAGATGTGAATCACATAGACACTGATACCTTTCATTTAATGATATTCTGCACGGTGAAAATGACTGTGATTTATATCTGTCAACTCTCACCCATCGCCTTGTAGCGAGGGCTACGGTGTTCAATATGTAGAATGACACGCTACACTCCAGACCACTTCCAACCGGTCATGTCAAAGTGTCGATTAACGTAGCTCATGAGCCGAGCGCCGAGCTACCCGTGCCAAATGACGATGACGACATTCATACGGTGGAAAAAGCTATTGGAACATTCGTTGCATGGCCGTCGAATCTTGTAAAAAAACACGTCGAGCAGGAGGTATTCATTTCCAGTTCATTTTTCAAGCAGAACTTTTAACATTAAATTAGAAAATGGCTGAACCGATGAATGTTATTACAGAAGGATAAAATGGAGAAGCTAAAACGAAAGAGCGGCTCCAAGATTGGATCAACCAACCGATCAAAACGATCTACTGAGAGCACGTTCACCCCGCCCGTTCTATATCCACATTTAATATCATTGCAAGCTCATGTGGATACGAAAATGAAAGACGGAAAGAATCATACAATTGTTTGTGAAAAAGATATGTGCGGAGAGGAAAGAATGGATTTCGTTAGTGCAGACGCTGTTTCTAAGATCATCACATACGACTGGCTAGGCGCCTCAGTTATAAATGTATACATGAGGTATGTTTTCATGATTTGATTTTACAGAAGCTGATATACTTTGATAATTATGGATAAATACATCTCATATTTTTCACAGGCGTATATATGAAAAACAATTGAAGGTATTTTCCCATGAATACAAATTTGGACTCGTTAGTCCTCACACCATTTCTACACAACGAACAGAAATAGATTCTAATTTTCAGGCTGAATTGATGTCAAATCTGCTCCGAACGTTTCAAAGAAGAATTACGAATGACAGGATCTTTTTAATACCAACGATGCAAGGGTAAAACTCTACATTTTAATCATATCAATTATATTTTCATTTCTATCAGTACTTATTTCTTTTTGTGTTTTTAGGGAACATTGGATGCTCATTACAGTCAATTTGGATACTCCAAAGATTTATTTTCTGGATTCACTGCATGGATATCCAACTAACCGACCACACATGATGGCGATTGTCAATTTGTAATACACTAGATCCAACATTTTAGAACTAAATATCTAGTTATATAATTTATATTATCTTTTAATGAGGATTTTGTTATGATAGGGCGGTGTATGAATATCGTCTAAAGGCTGGAATGAATCCAGGGCGTAAGGACGACAATGCCCACAAGATCTACAAATGGAGAAGTATCTGGGTATATATAATTATATTTCACTATCCAAATACATATCAAAACAAATTACTTATTTTTCTCGATGTTTCTGCAGTGTCCGAAACAAAAAAATTACAAGGACTGCGGTTATTATGTTTGTAAATTTATGAAAGAGGTCGTATTTCATGGACAAACTAGCATCCCTGAAGAGGTATTTTTGAAAATAATTACTACTTTATTTAAAATAATTATTAATCCTTTGTGTATTTATATTTTTTTAGTACTACTATGACTGTCGCAAAAACTCCAATTCAGAAGATGATATAAATGTCTTTAGAAACGAATGGGCAGCGTACCTGATCGAAGAATGTAAACAAATAGGACAATGAAGGTGAATTCCTAATACTTATGTTATCTTTATATGGTCATTGATATCTCCCTTTACACTTATTGAGCATCTATGATCTCCCTTTCTTATGTTTCATATCCTTAGATTAGTGAATTCCTACTACTCAGTTTGAAAATGAAATAAACTTTGGAAAACAACACCAATGACATACGTCAAACCGAGCAAACGCCTTCGGAGTGTTTTGATACTTTAGGACAACGATCCACGAGTCATTTGTGACGTGTACGAATCGACCGCACCTCAATCCGACGCACGGTGTGACCGGTATGGCTAAAATTGTCTGATATCAGTT
This sequence comes from Viscum album, assembly GCA_963277665.1. Taxonomy (NCBI): domain Eukaryota; kingdom Viridiplantae; phylum Streptophyta; class Magnoliopsida; order Santalales; family Viscaceae; genus Viscum; species Viscum album. Next base: position 1,886,385,205 of record OY728165.1, on the reverse strand, counting down.
TGAAAATGACATAAACTTTGGAAAACAACACCAATGACATACGTCAAACCGATAAAATGCCTTCGGATTGTTTTGATACTTTAGGACAATGATCCACGAGTCATTTGTGACGTGTACGAATCAACCGCACCTCAATCCGACGCACGGTGTGACCGGTATGGCTAAAAGTGTCTGATATCAGTTTGAAAATGACATAAACTTTGGAAAACAACACCAATGACATACGCCAAACCGAGAAAACGCGTTCGGATTGTTTTGATACTTTAGGACAATGATCCACGAGTCATTTGTGACGTGTACGAATCGACCGCACCTTAATCCGACGCACGGTGTGACCAGTATGGCTAAAATTGTCTGATATCAGTTTGAAAATGACATAAACTTTAGAAAACAACACCAATGACATACGCCAAACCGAGAAAACGCCTTAGGATTGTTTTGATACTTTAGGAAAACGATCCACGAGTCATTTGTGACGTGTATGAATCGACCGCACCTCAATCCGACGCACGGTGTGACCGCTATGGCTAAAATTGTATGATATCAGTTTGAAAATGACATAAACTTTGGAAAACAACACCAATGACATACGCCAAACCGAGCAAACGCCTTCGGATTGTTTTGATACTTTAGGACAACGATCCACGATTCATTTGTGACGTGTACGAATCAACCGCACCTCAATCCAACGCACGGTGTGACCGGTATGGCTAAAAGTGTCTGATATCAGTTTCAAATTGAGATAAACTTTGGAAAACAACACCAATGACATACGCCAAACTGAGCAAACGCGTTCGGATTGTTTTGATACTTTAGGACAACAATCCACGAGTCATTTGTGATGTGTACGAATCGACCGCACCTCAATCCGACGCACGGTGTGACCGGTATGGCTAAAATTGTCTGATATCAGTTTGAAAATGACATAAACTTTGGAAAACAACACCAATGACATACGCCAAACCGAGCAAACGCCTTCGGATTGTTTTGATACTTTAGTAAAACGATCCACGAGTCATTTGTGACGTGTACGAATCGACCGCACCTCAATCTGATGCACAGTGTGACCGGTATGGGTAAAATTGTCTGATATCAGTTTGAAAATGACATAGACTTTGGAAAACAACGCCAATGACATACGCCAAACCGAGAAAACGCCTTCGGATTGTTTTGATACTTTAGGACAATGATCCACGAGTCATTTGTGACGTGTACGAATCGACCGCACCTCAATCCGACGCACGGTGTGACCGGTATGGCTAAAAGTGTCTGATATCAGTTTCAAATTGAGATAAATTTTGGAAAACAACACCAATGACATACGCCAAACTGAGAAAACGCATTCGGATTGTTTTGATACTTTAGGAAAACGATCCACGAGTCATTTGTGACGTGTACAAATTGACCGCACCTCAATCCGACGCACGGTGTGACCGGTATGGCTAAAATTGTCTGATATCAGTTTGAAAATGACATAAACTTTGGAAAACAACACCAATGACATACGCAAAACCAAGAAAACGCGTTCGGATTGTTTTGATACTTTAGGAAAACGATCCAAGAATCATTTGTGATGTGTACGAATCGACCGTACCTCAATCCGACGCACGGTGTGACCGGTATGGGTAAAATTGTCTGATATCAGTTTGAAAATGACATAAACTTTGGAAAACAACACCAATGACATACGCCAAACCGAGAAAACGCCTTCGGATTGTTTTGATACTTTAGGAAAACGATCCAAGAGTCATTTGTGACGTGTACAAATCGACCGCACCTCAATTCGACGCACGGTGTGACCGGTATGGCTAAAATTGTCTGATATCAGTTTGAAAATGACATAAACTTTGGAAAACAACACCAATGACATACGCCAAACCGAGCAAACGCCTTCGGATTGTTTTTATACTTTAGGAAAACGATCCACGAGTCATTCGTGACGTGTACGAATTGACCGCACCTCAATCCGATGCACGGTGTGACCGGTATGACTAAAAGTGTCTGATATCAGTTTCAAATTGAGATAAACTTTGGAAAACAACATCAATGACATATGCCAAACCGAGCAAACGCCTTCGGATTGTTTTGATACTTTAGGACAACGATCCACGAGTCATTTGTGACGTGTACGAATTGACCGCACCTCAATCCGACGCACGGTGTGACCGGTATGGCTAAAATTGTCTGATATCAGTTTGAAAATGACATAAACTTTGGAAAACAACACCAATGACATACACCAAACCGAGAAAACGCCTTCGGATTATTTTGATACTTTAGGAAAACGATCCAAGAGTCATTTGTGACGTGTACGAATTGACCTCACCTCAATCCGACGCACGGTGTGACCGGTATGGCTAAAATTGTCTGATATCAGTTTGAAAATGACATAAACTTTGGAAAACAACACCAATGACATACGCCAAACCGAGCAAACGCCTTCGGATTGTTTTGATACTTTAGGACAACGATCCACGAGTCATTTGTGACGTGTACGAATCGACCGCACCTCAATCCGACGCACGGTGTGACCGGTATGGCTAAAATTGTCTGATATCAGTTTGAAAATGACATAAACTTTGGAAAACAACACCAATGACATACGCCAAACCGAGCAAACGCCTTCGGATTGTTTTGATACTTTAGGACAACGATCCACGAGTCATTTGTGACGTGTACGAATCGACCGCATCTCAATCCGACGCACGGTGTGACCGGTAAAGTTTTTCATTAGATAAAGAATCAGTATTTATTAAATGAGATAAATCAATCAAAAACATATTGATTTTACATTATTCCCTTTCATTGTTATGAAAATGAAAACTTTTGAGTTTAAAATTTAATATTTTAGTTTCACATTTCCATATTAATGTATTCTTTCATATTACTTTTTTAATTTCTTTCATTATTGCATTACTAACATAATATTTGTTTTCTTATATAGGTGAATTTTTTTCCTTGAGTTCGGATGCTTTGTTCGGCAACAAATACCATCGAGAGCGGATCACGGATATCAAAGGATGAAACATAAATGTGTATAACTGTTGTTGAATAATTGTAAATGTAACCATGTAAAACAATGTTTGAAATGTATATAGCAATGTGTTTTTTTTGTATTCATGATGTTAAGTAAATGTATATACCGTTGTCAGTCAAAATATTGGGTGTGGGTGCTATGGTGTGCAGGTGTGCATGTGCTACTTTGTGCAGGTATTCTGGTGTGCAGGTGTGAAGGTACTGTTTTTTAGGTGTCGGTGCTGGGGTCTTTATCAGCGCTTTTTTAGCGCTGATAAAGGACACATTTAACAGCGCTAGAGGAGCACTGATAAAAGGACCCTGTATCAGCGCTCCGAGAAGTGCTGATATAGTTGACCTTTATCAGCACTCCACCACGCGCTGATAAAGGACCCCTTTATCAGTGCTTCTCGTAGCGCTGATAAAGGGGACCCCCCCTTTATCTACGCCAGAATTAACAGCGCTTTTCTAGCACTGTTAATGCTGGTTTTTAGCGCTGATAAAGGGGCAGGTTGTAGTAGTGGTTGTCACACGGTCTGCGTGTTGTCCTTTTTCCAAAACTATATAATTCTTAAAACATTCCCCAAAACGAGATAAAATCTTCAAAAATAATCATAACATATTTTAACCTCAAGTTTATCTCATGCCTTTCATTTTCCATCATAACATATAATAACCCATAATTACCTCAAAAGTAAGGATCATATAAAGCCTAATGGTTACCTTTATAATTATTACCTGAACTTCCACATCGATTGGTCATCTCGTACATGATGCATTACAGAACATACCAAAGTTCAATGGTTGATCATGACTCATTGATAGTTGGTTTAGAATAACCACGAGTTTCCTCATTGAATCCCCCATTTCATCTAGTCTCTTAATCAGAGAACCACCATAGTTTCCTTCAATCCTATTGTCACTTTGGTTCCTACTAGATCCATTCATTCACTAAAAATAGAAATGTCAGTGTGAGTATATCAACAAAACCATCATGTACTAATGAGGAAGATATACTTACTCATTCACTTTATCTAAAAACTATGACTCTTTATGAAATCCTAACCATTATGGTAATGTCACTTATTCTTAAAGAATACCCTAACCTCTAAAGTTATCTAAACCGACCTTTGATACCAACTATAAGGCCCCAGCCTTAAACCTTACTTAATCTTGAGTTATTACAAGATTACACATTGAGGATCTTTTCAGGTTTAGAGTTTTAGAGAATTAGATCATGAAACTTGCATTACATTCCATATTTAAACAAAGTAGTTACATAAAAGACAATATTCATTTTTCCCATCAACAGAAACATATTTAAAATAAAACATGGATTCTTTCTTGACACTTTCATCACATCATGTACCTTTCCTTTGACCTGTGAAAAACATTTCAAAAACTTGGGATGAGCATAAAAAGCTCAGTAAGGGTTATAAAAAGTATGGAAAGGAAACATGAGTACATATATACATAAGAATGAAATCATACTTTACCCATAAAGCATAATCATTTTAACATACCTCATAAAATAATGAATAAATCATAAAAATCATAAGACATAAAGGTAACTTGAGGCATTCATAACATTCTTACGTAGAGAGTAACCCTCTTGGTTACGTTTGGAATACTCATCACAGTATATTCCCTAAATCTCTTCGGAGAAACCTTAACGTTTAACCCCTTCACGTTACCCAATGCATTGGAGAGCTATATCGGGCTCACCCGCCCTTAGTTTATCACGGAACCACCCGTCTTCATAAACAATGCCCAAGAACCATAACATAATCATATGACACAAAACATGCATAAAAGAAAACATAACATTCCCACATTGCAATAACAATATAATATTTTAAGATATTGAAACAATTAATCCATTCTAAAAACGATTTTCAAAATCATTTAAAACATTTAATAAAGAGATTTTTTGAATCAAAGTGTTACATACCACATTGAAGCTTTTAACATTTTAAACCATTAATATCCATATAAATAAATACTTAAAACCATTTTGAAAACATGGATATTAATGAGAAATATTTATAAGAATAAATCATTAAAACATTTAAAATGATATTTTAGTTAAAGGGGTTTTAACAAAATGAGAGACACTTGAATACAATAATTGAGGAATAACATTTAATCAGAACTTTATAATATCATGAGAATAAAGGGATTCATGATATAATATTCCAAAGGACAGTATATACACCATATAAGAGTGAACTGGTGCATAACAACAATGAAGTCTCAATAGAAATGTTAAATGAGATGAAATACATTATAAAGAAGGTATCCTTAAATTAAGGATAAATAAATCTCATAATTATGTGTGAAAAATATAAATACACCCAATATAAGTGAATATTAAGTGTAAAACAATCAAATTTCATTCACACATATTCAAAGGATAACATATTCAATAACTACATGTTGAACACAAGGAAATCGAAATTGGGTTAAGAAGTTCCCTTGGTAAAATTCGACAGCCTAACGACGTCACTTTAAAATTTATAAAATTAGTTGATGAGAGAGAAAATGGTATCTCGTCACTTGGACATAAAATTTACATCAATAAGGATATAGAAGAACATATCCCAACATAAAAATATGTAAATTAAAAGACATAACAAAATAAGTCTTTTTAAAATAGGAGTGTGAATGGTTCCCTTACCGATTTGGGCAACTTTCAAAACGTACACCCCATAGAAGAAGGGTCATACAATGAAGATGTAACTACCCATAAATGAGAGTATATTATACTAATATTAAAATAATGGGCAGTAAATACACCACACAAAAAGGAAATAGTGACCAATGTAGCATGAATCTCAGGGGAACAAAAAGTGAGATGAAAATCCCCTTATGAAAATTCGACAGCCTAACGGCGCCACATAAAACTTCCAAAAATGGATTGATGAGATCAAATAGGGTCTCTCATCACATGAAAATAAAAAGTACAGAAAGAGGAATATAAAAGAACATCCTCTAACATAATAAAATGGAGCATAAAAGATAGTACTTGCAAAGAAAGAGATAGGTAGGATTCTCTTACCTCGTGTCCGACATGACTCGATCGTTCTTTAATCTCCTGAATAATAAAATTTGGTCAATTTATAATTGCTTAAGGACCTCCTTTAAATATTATTATTCAGTTCATATCACATATTATAATGTTATAATAATTGGTTAATAAAGTGAGTTCATATCAGACGTTTTTGTTGATGTTCAGTACATGAGTAAAAATTGAACTTGTTGGAAAAGAATTTTCCATATAGTTATAGTTACATCATCTCCAGAATAGTATTTATGTTTTAAATATCATATATATCCAGTATATATTCATTTTATACTATTCCATAGCATTTTGAGATAAAAAATTAAAAGCACCGTTCATGGAGACGGTAGGTCGTACGTACGCATGAACGCTACTTTCATTTTTTGTCATATTAATGGAATTAAAACAAAATGAGAGAGAGATATATATATTATAATTCCAGAATTATATCCATCATTTAGATGTAATATATTACATATATATCCATTATATATATGTACTTATAATAGTACATTACATTTGGAGTTAAGAAATGAAATGTACCGTTCATGGAGACGGTAAGTCGTACGTACGCATGAACGCTACTTTCATTTCTTTTTTTTGTATTCAATGGAATGAAATAATAATGATATAAAGGTATATTATAATTCCAGTAGGATAACATATGTAATACCATTAATTTCATCCTTTATACGTCCCACATATGGCATTAACGAATCAAATCACTTTGAGGGGGCGGTAGTCCGCACTTCCTAAAATGAAGATATCGCGTTTACCCATAATAGAAACCATAAAGGTATACCATAAATGAAAAATATAGAAGCTTAAGGAAAACATAAACATATTATATATCATATATAAATATAGTGACATCTTAATGGCCACCTTTGAAGGTGTTAAAAGAATATTGAACAATCATCGTTTCGTGAGGCAGTAATTCGTCATCCACAGAAACAGTATATTCTTTAACCATTAAAAGAAGTTGTGTGTAAGTGTATCTCAAATCCTTCACATAACAACATCCTAGTATATTTAAGATACTGGTGTTGTTACAAAAGGAAAGAATAAAAAGAGTTTAGGGGGTTGGAGAATCAAAATAAAACAAAAGAACACAAGGGAAGACATTACCTTTAAATCGGGTAACTCTCTTTGATTTGAGATCAAAGGCTTCCTTGGAAAGGATTCTGCCCAAATTGAGGCTTCAATGATGAAAAGAGGGATGTGGAGAGATGAAATGGGAAGGGGTTGGCCGAGACAAATGCTTGAGAGGTGTGTGTAAGGTGGTAGAGGTGGGGGCCTTTTATAAGAGGAGAGGAGGGCACTCTTGGAAAGTTATAAAATATTACTTTATTATAAAATGATTTTCAGATTTACAAGGTCCCAAAAGGATATATTTCTAGGATAAGGTGATAAGGTTTTCTAAATCCACCCATCCAATAGGTTTGTGACATTTGTAAGTTATAGTTTTAACATTATCTTTTCATTTTATTTAAATCCCTTATTAATGAGGTAATTGCTGCATCATCATGATGTCATAAATAATTTAATTTATTTAATGTCTAAAAATTATAAAAAAAATATCATGATGTAGGAAATCTTTTTATATTTCTAATGAATATTTATAGTCAAAAATATGACTTGTGTATCCCAATTTAAAAATTGTTTTAGTAAAACAACTCATGTTTGTGACATTTTAATTTTAACTTTAAATAAAAAGGTATTTATGTCATTTTCCAACCAAAGTGGCTCCATGGGGTTCACAAATTGACCCATGGATTTTCTTGGTCGTCCATGACACATCCAATGAGGGTGGGACATGTGTCAAGTTCATTTCATATTATTAAAACATTATTTTTACCTTAAATTACACTAATTGCCTCTAATCGCGATTAAAAACATAAAAGTTACTATTCACCAAAAAAATTATTTTAATCCCATTGAATCACATTTTACTTACTAATGACAACCATGTATGTCGGATTTTTAAAATTCAAAACACAGAAGTGGTAAAGTTTCATTTAAACAAAAAATCAGTTTTTTAAGTACCACTTAGTGGTTTCACTATTCATCAAAAATTGAAATTTTTCAGAATAATACCAAAACTTCACCCTAAGCTATATTTGATATTCCGAATTCAAAAATGATGTCTATTTTACAAAATTCAAATCGTATAAGTTACATTAATTAATTTAATAATTAATTCCTATTGTCATGACAAATAGTGTGTTTTTATGAAACAATATATATCAAAAGATTGACACTAGTTTAAGTCCAATTTCAAAGTGAAATTAATTCCAACGACCACTATTGGATTAAATGGTAAAAATATATTCTAATTTAACTTTAAAACCAATTCAAAAGATAATCTAATCATATAAATAAATTACATTAAAAAGTGGTTTTGAATTAAAATACAACATTTTTCACTATTCATTAAAAAAATGAACTTTATTGGAAAAATACCAAAAATTTACACAAATTAAATTTTGATGTCCTGATTCTAAAGAAGAATTTTATTTTGTCAAATATAACACATAAAATTGTCAAAAAGTGGATTTAAAAGAGGTTCGCCATCAAAATGCGATTAATCGACCTTTTAAAGAATATTAGAATGTTTATACTTAAAATTGGATTCATTCGCAATTTTAATCCTCTAACATTTATTGTAAAGAGTAAAAATATTTGACAAAAATATATAATCATTTTTTAGTTAGTTCTGTTCATTCCTTCCATTACAACGGCTAGGCGTTAACTACCATTTAAAATAATATTATTTTATTATTAGAGTGCAACGTAAGATTCCCAAGAAACTTTTTGTTGCGTATTGGGTACGCCATCGATCATAGAATCCTCTTTAAAGTAATATTAATATTTTATTCACAAATATGGATAAATGTGAAAATGTCATATTCTTTATTTACCTGGGGTGTTACATTAGAACACTAGTTAAGGCATGGATTAAAGCCAAAAAAATTGGGAGTTCTGATCAAAATCACCACATGAAGTGGAAGTTATTTTAATGAAAAAAATTCAAATCTCAAGGATATCACAAGATTAACTACCTAGTGATAAACTCACCCCAATCACTACTAAATTTTTAAATCAATCTTCATCAACCAATCATTTCATCTAAAATCTGAAAAAAAAAATCCCTCATTAAAATGGCAATCAAAAAAACAAGCATCTCAAAAATAAAATACCATCGTCGAGGATTCGACCTGAGTGCTACAATACACATTAGCAGATCATCGGACCTTTGAACGGTCGATAGGAGATAATTATATGTGCTTTAAATTGATCCATTTTTGTGTATGGTACGTTAAGTAGTTGGTTGTTTTTTTAACAAAAAAACCAAAAAAATATGAAAAAAACATAACGAAAAACCCATCATCCCATAAAAAATCATAAAGTAAAAAACAAGAAGAAAAAACACCATCCTCTTCCTTCAAAATTTATCTGAATATCTCATAGCCTCCCAAATAATCCATTGGATTTGTTTGACCTGGAAATCGATCGAACTCTTCACCGACTTAGGATGAATATTAGGGATAATTAAATCACTCCAGAACCATTCATTTACCATCCAATTAATATAGATATGGTCAATCCTAGGGGGAAAAATATTTAAAACACTCACTTCTCCTTATATGAATTATCAACCCCTTGGTATTCAGTATCCAAACATTGAGGTGGATTTTAAACTCAAATCAGGTTTGTTTCATCTTATACCTCGTTTCCACGGGCTAGCTGGTGAGAATCTACATCTTCACCTCAAAGAGTTCCAAGTGTTGTGTTCTAACATGAAGCCTCAAGGGGTTTCTATTGAAAAAAATCAAACTTAGAGCTTTCCCTTTAACCCTATTCAAATCCTCCAAGTCATGGATCTACTACCTCCCTCTGAGTTCCATAAACTCATGGATTGACATGAAGTGACTCTTCTTAGAGAAATTATTCCCTACTTCTCAAAACGCATCTATCTAAAAGTAAATTGGTGGTATCTATCAATTCCCTAATGAATCACTCCATGAGTGCTGGAAGAGGTTCAAAAATCTTGTAGAAACATTCTCATGCCACTAAAACCCTGACCAAATCTTGATCTAATAATTCTATGAGATTTATTGTCTATGGAGAAAACTATCATCGATGTCGAAAGTGGGAGTGATCTTATTGAAAAAAACCATACATCCACACGAGATCTGATAATCAATATGGTTGTAAACACACATCAATTCCATACTTGAGAATGTGTTCAAGTTAAATGAGTCTAAGAGAATCAATCCATAGATCCAAACAAGAAGGCTTGGTGGATGAGTGAGCTTATAGATCTTGTGTGACAACTAGTTGTGGCAGCTAGAGCCCCAACCTCATCTTCTATAAAATCTCTATTCCATGTACCTATCAAAATTTTGGAATCTACATCTCACCATCTCATCAAACTGACACATGTCCACATCTTTAAGATAATCCATCTAATTCTTCTAATCCAATGTATCTCAATGTTGCATTTTCCCAGAGGAACAATAACCCTCAATAATTAGGTCAGTTCAATAGAAAATTTAACCAACCCCACTCTAATCCCTTCTCTTCTACCTATAACTCAGGCTTGATGTATGGTAATCTCATCTCTCATCCCCCTCAATTCCCTCCTCAAAATCAAAACTCATTCCAATATGGTCATGTTGGTGGTAACTTCCAACAACCTTATCCTTTTGTTCCCCATCATCAAAGGAAAAATCATCCTCCTTATCCTCCTGTATTCCACTATCCTAGCGATCCTTCTCAATTCCCAAACCAATACAATCGATTTCCCAATAATCAAAATCAAGAAAATCTCAATGTGAGACATGCCTCTTCTTCTAAGAAACCATGGGAATGAGTTGTGGAAGATATTTCCTCCATCACCCATTCTATCCTCAAAAACATTGAAAACCAAATTAGTCGACTTGCATCCCACCTCTTCCAACAACAATAATCCAATACCTCCCAACTCCCATCAAAACCATTTCCCAACCCTAAGGGTAATTTAAGTGAAATTCCACTTAGATCAGGAAAGAAAATCATTATTCCTCGTGATGAATCCTCTAAATCACCATTAAATATTGACATGGAAATAAAAAAAAGAAAAGTAACCTGAATCCACTCCCACACCACCTTCCATCCTTCTAAAAAAACCAAATTCTATTTACTCAATCCATCTCTAAGCCAAAGAATCCATTTGATCCTGATTCTAAAATTCTTAACATGTTTAGATGTGTTAAAGTCAATATTCATCTCATGGCTATCATCAAACAAATCCCTGAAGTATGAAAATTTTCTTAAGGAATTGTACACCCATAATAGACAGGTCAGGACCATTGAAAATCTTTCAATCCAACAATCCATTCCCATAAAGTGAAAAAGATCTAGGTACCTTTATGGTTCCATGTTAAATAGGTAGTTCCAACTTTTATGATGCGCTTAAAGACCTTGGATCCTTAATAAATTTCATCCCCAAATCCATCTTCCCCAACCTTGTTATAGGTCCCTTACACCCAACAAGTTTTTTCATCCAGTTAGCCAATCGAAGCACTTCCAGTCCTGAGGGAATAATCAAGGATGTCCTTGTTTGAGTTAAAGATCTTATCATCCCAGTTCATTTTTATATACTTGACAAGGATGGTGAGAAAATTTCTTTCCAATAACCTCTAATTCTAGGAAGGCCTTTCCTCATGATATCTAGAACTAAAATTGGTGTTTGCACAAGCATCTTATTCATGGAATTTGGTGATTGACTAGTCAAGTTAAATATTTTTCAAGTCATTCGATACCCTTCATAAAATCACTTTTTATTCTATATCTATGATTATAAAAGCCTCTATGAGAGTGTGTTGAACCCTTATCCGTCATTTTATTCATATTCTAATGATATAGGAGTTTTTGAATTTTTCATCCTCATTAACCAAGTCATGAATGGAGAATTGATGTTAACCATTCACATATAAACTCCATTGATATAAAGTATATTGAAAACTCTTTGGAATACCATCTCACCTCTCATATCCACTACTCCAACTTGGATTATAATGAGGAAAATTAACTAGCATGCTCATTTTTTATTGAAATTGTATTATTCAACATTCATCATTTCTTATCATTGATTCTGAAAATTCTCTTATATGTGAGGTGAACCCTAATCTAATATGTATCTAATGTTATAATGGGAGTGAAGTTTTTGAAATTTATTCCCTAATTAATAAAGTGATCATTAATGATATTGAAATTAAATATTATTTGGAAAACAAAATTGATATAAAGGATCTTGAAAAATCTATTGAGTCTCGTGTCCCCTTTAATGCTCATTACTCCATATTTGAAAGAGATGAAAAAAATGAGTTAAAAACAATTGTGATCTCGTATTCTAATTTCATATTTTCTGAACCACATATAAACGCAACATCAGAATTAAAATATCATCCTAAACTTCCAAGTATAGAAAACCAACACTCGGTGGACTGCATCATTCCTCAAGTTGAAGACTAAATGGAGGATTCCCACATTATATTTCCACCTCCATTGAATTATAATCACAATAAAAAGGATGGGAAGAAATTATCAAATGAATAATTGGGCATCCCAAAAGAGATGTTCTTCTAGAAACACATTGGAGTTGAGAAAAGATAGTGTCCACCATCAGACTATTTGTAGTCCACTGCAATTATCCAGTTGTAGAAAAAATAAATGCAGTGCTTCTTGGGAGGCAACCCATGTTTTCTTTCACTTTTATGATATGTTAATTTTTTTAGTTTTTCATTAAATGAATAATGATTTTTCTTTTTGATTCTATTATAGGTAATGTAAATTTTCCAAAGCATCACGTGAGAGGATACATCCTCTAAAAACCACATCGAATTCCATTAGTCCACCACTAGATGGATATGGAAACCCACCAAATCCAAACTAGGGGAACCTCTTTAAATTCAACTCCCTCTCCCACTCTTCCTCCTATTCTCTTTATCTATCTTTCCCTTACTTTCTTCATCTTCCTCTCTCATTCTCATCATTTTTTACCACTTCCTTCAAAAAAAAACCTTTTTTCCCTCTTCCTCTTTCTCTTTTGTGTGGGTGTGTATTTAAAAATACTTAAAAAACTAAAAAATAAAGAAAAAAAAAAGTCAAAATCAATCTCCATTAGATTTGGAAATTTTTTCCTACCATTTTGGGGAGTCCAATGACTTGTTTTCATCACAAATATTTTTTATTTTTATCATAAAATTGGATAAATAATTTTTTGTTAAGACCAATAAATTTTGAATGCTCAATTTTTGATTTGGAAAATGATTCTTCCCAAAGTGTGCAGAACAATGTTAGTTTTCATACCACGATCATCTCTAACTATCTTTTCATATTATATGTTTTTCACCAATAATTGTGAGTCTTAATTTTTTGTACCTTCATGATGAATTTCATACTTTAGCATACATTAAAATAATAGAGGCATTTTTTAAAGAATATAATAATCAAACTAGCCCAATAGCGTCTCGTTACCATTACATTGATCCTCCTTTTAAAATCCCCTTCATGCCTATGAAACTATTTTTTATAGACACATTACAAGAAAAAACCTTATCTCATCAAATACCTACATGGATTTCCATTTCATGATTTATTGAAATTTAAGTGTGGGGGGAATGGATTTCGTTTTGGGTATCCTTTTCTTGATTTGAAATGTGTTATCATATGATTGAGGGAAAGCATCCATTTTAGTGTGGGGGAAAGGTTTTCATTTAGTGAGGTTTGTGAATGTATATATTTTATGAAATATTGTATAAATGATATTGAAAATTGTTCAAAAAAATTGAAAAAAAAATTGAAAAATTGAAAAAATGAAAAAAAAATAAATGGGTTGGGTCTTGGGTCGGTCAAAAATCACTCTTCCTTGACCTTAGATCTTTTAATAACTATTATAATTAGTGTCATGAAGAGATAAAACATGGGTTTGAATGTGAGTGATATTTTCTTCAAGTTTAGTTTTTAAATAAAGTAAAGAAAAGAAAAGAGAAAAAAAAGAACACTTGTATCATATTTTCTTATATCGTTGGGAGAAGTTTTCGGTTGTGTATATATATCATCATTTAATATTATTCCATTTTTTCTCTTTTGGGACATCCTTCCAACATTCATGCCATTTTAAATATGTTTTTATATTTCCTTCCATTTCTTATTTCAAAAAGCGTTTCTTGCTTTTTACGTGTTGGTCTTTTACCCCTTTTTTCCACTATTTTGAACATTATATTCTTACTTTACCATAGCCACTGAAAAAAGACCTAAATAGACCTATTGACTCATGTTCACTTTAGGATAGGGAATGGAAGTTGAGAGCTCTTTTGGTGAATGAATGAACCTCCATAAATAATTTTTTATCATCTTGAGAGGAGTGTGTTTTGAGTGCATACATTTTGAAATTCAAATTTTGAACATGAAAAATGAATTTCACTAACATATTATTATAGTAACAATTTGTGATGGAATTATTTATGAATGAGTAAACTAGTCTTGTCCTCCCCTGATTGGTGAAAACAAAAATTATATATTTTTTTGTTAGTGAAAATTATTTTATTAAGTTTTTTGTATTTATTGTACATGAGAACACGCACAATCCTAAGTATGGGGGAGTTGATATTACATATTCATTCATGATTTTAAATTATTCCATTCAAAAATTTCGTACTGAAAAATGATTAATTTCTATTCAATGTCTATATTTTGATCATAAACACATAAGAAGAGCATTGTTTGAATTCATTCAATTATACTATAGTTTAACGTTTTTATAATATCGTTTACTATACTGATCAAAATGATTTTATTTTCTTTTTTAGTTCTCCTGATTCAAATTCCAACAAATAATTAAACTAGAGAATTGGTAATTCATCCATTTTAAGGGTCGTCTGTACCACAAAATAAAGCCCACCAAGTCTAGGATGAAAACTGGACCAACCATGAGGATTAAATTTTTTATCTCCATCTAGAATCCAAAATTTTATTAAACTTCAAAATATATTCTAGGATATCATATAACATATTAGTTAAAAAAATTAAGTCCCAAATCAACCAAAAAGGGACCTAATTAATGAATTCAATTTCAACCCATAATTCTATATGGGATTTAAAAACATCCCACCATTCTTGACTTTCTTCCCAATACAATCGACCAATTAAGATGAAATTTTGTTGAGAGAAATTAAATATGTGTGATCCTAACTTTTTAGAAGATTTTTTTTGGATTTTATGGCATATTAATAGACATAAATGCATTCACATTTATACCATGTAAAAACTTGACTCAAAACTGGACAGCAACACCTGGTTTGGAAAAATAGTCATAACCTTGGATAAAAAAGTCAAACGAATTAAAAATTTGGAGGGTTAACTTTAAAAATAAATATATAATACTTTTAAGAATAATATTTATCTATATTCAGATGTATAAAAGCTCTAATAGTCAATCCAACTTGAGGTATAGTTTTGGGAATACAAACAGTCTACCACCTTGAGCTATAAATACACTCACCTCTTCTCCTTGAAAGGGGTTGGAAATTTAGCACTTGAGGATATTTGAAATGACCATATTCTTTTTATGAGTTTTTAAAAATGGTCTAGACCCTGTAATAGTCACTTACACCTCCACGATGGAGAAGGAAGATGAATTCCTTTACTTTCATATTTGATTCAACCAAAGACATGGAAATGAAAGATATTTTAAATACTAAAAGATATGCCTCACTCATATCCCAACTCAATAATCAAAATAGAAATGATTAATTAATCGTGAATGAAGTTGAACTCGGGTTGTAAGTTGAAAATGTTTTGAGTTTGGCTGACCTCTAAAAGGTAATTTAGTTTAAAAAATGTGTCACATTGTCAAAACCAAGAAAAAATGACCAAATTGTTTTCAAACCATAAGAAATTAATAAATAATTCATTTTTTATGTGCAGGAGTAGATTACACATCAATCAAACGCATTATTGGCCAGTATGACTCAAAGTGCATGTTTTTAATATAAGTGTCATTTTAGTTTAAAACTCACCACATTATCAAAACTAATCAAACGAGATCTAATTATTTTCAAAATTTAGAAAAATAATATGTAATTCATTTTTTATATGTAGGAATTGACATCATGTAAACATAACACATGATGTGGACAGTATGGCTCAAAGTGTATGCATTTAATATTTAAGTGTCATTTTAGTTTAAAATGTGCATCACATTTTCAAAACTAATAAAATGAGCTTAGATTGTTTTCAAACATTGAAAATGATCCATAATTCTTGTATGATGTAGAAGAATCAATTGCATGAAATTTGACATGTGATGTGGCCAACATTACTCAAAGTGAATGTTTTCATATTAAAAGTCATTTTACTCTAAAACATGTACCACATATCCAAAACTAGGTAAATGAGGCCGTATTATCTTAAAACTTTAAGAAAACGATCCATAATTCATTCTTGATGTGTAGAAATTGACCTCACATCAATCTGACACATGATGTGGCCACTATGACTCAAAGTATGTATTTATAATATAAAAGTTTCATTTTAGTTTAAAACGCACATCACATTCTCAAAATTGAAAAAATAAGATCATATTGTTTTAAAATTTTAGGAAAACAATCCATAATTAATTTGTGACATATAGGAATTGATCACACATCAATCCAACAAATGATGTGGCAGGTATGACTCAAATTGCGCGTTTTCACATTAAAAGTGACATTTTAGTTTAAAAAACGTGTCAAAATTTTTAAACTAAGAAAAAGAGAATGTATTGTCTTTATACTTAAGGAAAAATATCCATGATTCATTTTTTATCTGTAGGAATCGACCACATGTCAATCTGAAATATTATGTGACCGATATGACTCAAAGTGTGTGTTTTCACATTAAAAGTGTCATTTTACTCAAAAAAAAGGTCACATAACCAAAAATGAGTAAACAATCTAGTATTGTCTTTAATATTTAGGAAAATAAAACGTAATTCATTTGTGGCATGTATGAATCAACTACATGACAATCAGACACACGATGCGACCAGTATGACTCGAAGTGCATGTTTTCAATTTAAGTGTCATTTTAGTTTAAAACATGAATCACATTTTCAAATCCAAGAAAATGAGATTTTATTATTTTAAAAGTTTATAAAAATGATCAATAATTCATTTTTTATGTGTATGAATTAACCACACATCAATCCAATACATGACATGACCGGTATGACTTAAAGTGCATGTTTTCAATATAAAAGTGTCATTTTAGTTTAAAACACACATCACATTTTTAAAACCTAGAAAACATGCTCATATTCTTTTAAAACTTTATGAAAATGATCTATAATTCATGTGTGATTTTTAGGAATTTATCATACATCAATTCGACACACGATGTGGCCAGTAAGACTCAAAGTTTGTGTTTTCACATTAAGTGTCATTTTACTCTAAAACACACATAGCATATCCAAAATCAAGCAAATGAGCTCAAATTGTATTGAATATTTAGTAAAATTATCCGTTATTAATTTTTGACATTTATTAATTGACCACACATCAATATGACAGACAATGTGGCCAATATGACTCAAAGTGTTTTTTTAATATAAAAGTGTGATCTTACTTTAAAACACAAGTCACATTATCAAACCTAGGAAAACGATCCATGATTGTTTTTATAACTTAGTGAAATCTTCTATAATTTATTTTTCATGTACAGGATTCCCAACACACGGTGTGTCCTATATAACTCAAAGTGTGTGTTTTCACATTAAAAGTGTCATTTTAGTTTAAAATGCACATCACATTTTCAAAACTGAGAAAATAAGCTTGGATTGTCTTGATAATTTAGGAAAATGATTCATAATTCATGTTTGATGTGTACAAATTTATTGCACATTAATCTGACACACAATGTGGTCGGTGTGGCTCAAATTGCATGTTTCCACATTGAGTTTCAGTTTACTCTAAAAAACATGTCACATGGACAAAACAAATTTAACGAGCTCATATTGTCTTGAATATTCAGAAAAACTATAAATAATTAATTTTTTACATGTAAGAATCAACCTCGCATAAACTAGAAACATGATGTGGCTAGTACGACTCAAAGTATATGTTTTCAATATAAGTGTCGTTTTAGTTTAAAATGCGTCTAACATTGTCATAACCAATAAAATGCGATTATAATGTTTTAAAAAATTGGTAAAAAATCCATAATTCATTTTTAACATGTATTAATTGACCTCACATCAATCCAATATATAATGTAGATGGTATGAATCAAAGTGTGTGTTCTCATGTTAAATGTGTCATTTTAGTCTAAAATGCATGTCACATGAAAAAACCAAGAAAACAAATTGTGATTTTCTTGAAACTTTAGGAAAATAATCCTTAATTTATGTGTGATGTATAAGAATCTACCTCAAATTAATCTAACACATGATATGGTCAATATGACTCAAAATGCATGTTTTCAATAGAAAACAGTCATTTTAGTTTAATGATATAATTATTAACAACTATTTAAGTAATTAATATAATTAATAACTAATAATATCATTAATATATTCAGTAATTAACAATATGATTTATATAATATTAAATAACAACGTAATTAATAATTCAAAATATAATTATTAATTAATATTATAATTAATAATTAATATATGATTAACAATACAATAATTGATAATACAGTTAATAGTATAGCTTATAATATCATTAAAATATACTGTAATTAACAATATAATTTATCATATGTGGATTATATAACATTAAAATTATAATTTGTTTATTTTTTATGTAATGTTACTAAAATAAACACTGGTTTTATTGCAAGGACAAACTTTTGTACAACGATTGATCTTTGAAAAAATCCCACTATAAGAGTTTTGTTTTTGTATATTGGGTTGTAAATTTTTTATTAATTGTAAATATGACATCAATGTAAATACTTTTCATGTAAATTTTGAATTGAAATGATGGTGTAATATAATATTTGTATTCCAATCCAGTTTTCTGTATATTTGTATTCTAATCTATTTATGTTTTCCAATTTGGTTTTCTTTTATATAGATATTATAAGGATAAACCTTTGCAGCAGCTATTATGACTTTTATCAACTCTAAAAAAGCACTGATAAATGCCTCCTTTATCAGCGTTAAAAGAAAGCACTGATAAAGGCCCCCTTTATCAGCACTAAAATAAAGCGTTGATAAAGTAGGCCTTTTTTAGCGCTTTTTTTAGCATTGATAAGGCCACAAAATTTTAAAGTCACTTAGCATATCAATGCTTTTGAGAACTAAAAAAGCCGTTTTTTAGTGCTAATAAAGGTGGTTACTGTAGTAGTGAGTACTTTTTTAGGATTGATAAAGGTTGTTTTTATTATCATTTTTTTAGTGATGATAAAAGGGTATGTTTATTAGCAATAAAAAAAATGATAAAACCATAAAAATATTTATTTCAAATTTTTGAGGTACACCGTTGAAGCCCCATGCCCCATTTACCAACACTCTCAAGCCCCTTTATCATCGCTCGCTCACAACCAAGATCGGCCCTCGCCCCCTATTCTTGCTCACGCACGATCGTCCCTCCCAGTCTTTATCAATGCTTCCTCACCCCTTTATCAATGCTTTTGAACCTCCTTGCTCTGCCACACCTACCTGGATTTGATCTTGAGACCTCCATTTACAAAGATAACACCCTAACCATTGCTCCATATTTATTTCTTTTATATTTTATGATATATCTATTTATTTATATATATTTATATAGATCTTTTTTAATTATATATTTATTCATTTAATTATATATAATTATATAGACACGTAATAAGTACACTTACCAGTAGCTTAGAGGATTTTACTTGTTATATATTGACATATTTATATATATGTATATATATTTTTCAATATATACTTATTTGAGTATATATATATATTAATATTTATTTATAGATATTATTAGAACATATAAATAAATATATATCTTTTTATTAATACACAAACACACACATACATATATAAACATTATATATACATTTGTATAGGTATATATATTCATAAATTTTTATAAGGTAAATAAAATGGAAAATAAATGTTTGATTATATATGCTTTATATATTTAGAAATTTATTTTAATATTAAATATGTTTAAATATTTGTTTATATAATTAAATTTTTATATGTAAAAAAATTCAAATATGTATATATATTTATATTTTAATTTATAAATAAAACTACAATATAAAAAATGGTAAAATTTTGACACCATGATATATGTAAGATCGGAGAATAAATTCAGTATCCATCAAAAAAAATATAAAAAGACCCCACATTAAACAAATCTAAAATCCCATTAAATGTTTAAAAATTAAGGTAACCCGGTAACAAACTCGTTTTTGAAGACCTTTCAGGCCTTTTTGACCTCAAAAAAATAGTGATTAGGGTTCCTAGATCAAAACGGCATAAATATTTTTGTAATATTTGATTTGATATATTATGGATCTCAAATAGACACCTGAATCAAAAGTTATGATCGTTTGAAATTCAAGTCATTTTTTCAACTTATCTTAGACCGTTGATTAATTTATTGAATTTCTCTATCATCAAATTGTTATTAAATGACTATTAATCAATAATAATTAGAAATTTTTTAATTAATATTAATTTTTAATTATTTTATATGTTATTTTCACTAAATATCTTATATATTAAGTATAAATACATATTTAGTTTTATATAAATCAAATTTAATAAATTATATTATATTATATTTATATCAATATAAATATTTATGTATTAATATATGTTTTTAATAAAATATATATATTATGAATTAAACCTATTATCAGTGCTAAAAACAAGTGTTTTAGTGATGATAAATGACACACCTTTATCAGCGCTCAGAAAAGCGCTGACAAATGGCATCTTTTATCAACGTTAACAAAAAGCGCAGATAAAGGGCAACCTTTATCAGTGTTTTTTTAACACTAATAAAGGCTCTCTTTATAAATGTTTTTTTGTAATGCTAATAAAAGTTTCTCCTTCATTAGTACTTGTTTAGCGCTAATAAAAGGAAAACACTGAATAAACATTGATCTATAGTAGCGTAAAATGAAGAATTAATCAATCAGAGATTGATATTCTAAGCATCAATAGTGAGATCTTAGTTTAGTAAACATGCAACAGTGTTAAAAATATAATGTATTGGAAATAAAATATGAACACACATTTTTTATTGTAGTTGGGATTGCCAAAATCCTATGTCTCGTCTTCAAACTTCTCTACTTTGTGAAAAAATCGACACTCACTAAGAGACATCACTTTTAAAGAAGTGATAATCTATTTATTGACTCTGCCATTTATAATACCTAGTGGTACAATCAAACCTAACTTTTTACAAGAGTCATAGCCTATACTAACCTGAATTTTTTTTTTCAGAAGTCATAACCCAATAACCTTCCTTTTGGTTAAGTAGAATAACCAAATATAGACTTGTTTTTTATTGGAAAAAGCATAAACCAATGCTTAAGAACAAATATATGAAATAAAATATAAACAATGAAATCAGACGGAAATAAATAGCAGTAATGAGTAGAAGATGTAAAAGTCAAAGTAGCTTGAAGTTATTTAATCACTTCAACATCAAAAGAGTTGATCGTTGAAATTCCTTTTTGATTGCACCAAAGAAACAATAGTATCACCAAGATCTCAAAACTTAAATAATGGAATATCATGCATCTGCTGTTGAGCTCCACTGATTTGATACTTATTTATAGAAAAATAATCAACAGTCATCTCTTGACCACTAATGATAATTCTTCACATAGGTGGTTTTTTAAATACACTTAAAAACTAGTAACAATATTAAATAATAAAAAAGGAAACATTACCGTTACCTTGGTTTAAACTTCGCACGTATAATCACCATACTGTTTCTGGATTAAAAAAACTTGAAAATTTATTTTTATGACTTTTAGATTTAAAATGTTATTTTCAAATTAATAAAATAATTAAAATAATTCATGTAAAGTGACAATGAATAATGAAATGCAGAAAGAAATATAGTATCACTAAATTCATGAAAATATTGTGGCAAAGATATAAACCACAACGCAAATAATTCATTGTCTTCTTATCTTCATTATTAAAAAAAATGAAGAGAGGCATATGGAAGTTGGGGTCTTAGCCTAGTATTTAAGGCTAGCAGATAATCCTGCATCAACCAAGGTTCAATCCCTAATCGCCTCAAATTTAAGGATTTATGGGCATGGTGACATGGGACGTGTTCAACATGCGGCGTGGATGGTTATGACGAATGGACCACTTCAGGAGGGCGGGGATGATGGTCGACAATAGCTGACGGATGGGGAGAAAAGTGGTGCTTCGGTGGCTCTAATGGCAGGTGTTTTCGGCGACTGGAATCAAAGCGTCAGGCGGGGTGGTTGGGGTCGACGACGTCAGAGGCAATGGGATGCGGCGGGCGGGTGATCTCTCGATCGACGATGGGTGATGACATGGCAGGTCTTCATTGGAATGAATGGGTGGCAATAGGCTTCCAA
Organism: Viscum album; assembly: GCA_963277665.1. Classification (NCBI taxonomy): domain Eukaryota; kingdom Viridiplantae; phylum Streptophyta; class Magnoliopsida; order Santalales; family Viscaceae; genus Viscum; species Viscum album. The sequence continues at coordinate 1,886,362,536 of OY728165.1, read as the reverse complement.
AATTAGGCAGCAGCAACACCCAAGTTGTGCGGGTGATGATAGGGGGAAACCTTGACGAAACGATAGGTAAAAAAAATAATGATTCCCTCCAACGATGCAAGATCCAGATAGGGCTCAGTGTTGCGGCTTCCAGCTTCGCATGGCTTCCAGATTGGGACATACGAGAGGGTATGGAATATGCCATCAGGATCAGGCATCGTGCATCTCTGCATGGGGGCAATTATAGTTATGCAATCTTGCAAAGTTTGGGAGTTTGAAAAAAAAGAAAAATATGTTTGGTGAGTCTGCTCTTATGGGGTCAGATCTTTAGGGCCCTCAGGATCATTTATGAGGCCATATATGCCTCTTAGACCTATAGGCCATATAATGCTCCCCCTCAACCATTAAAAGGGGATTATCCAAAATAATAACAATATTTATGGCCTACGGGATTTCATGCAAGAGAGGTGTATGGAAGAAACTTCATAAGATCTTATCAAAAAACGCAGCACTCAAAAAGAGCGTAAAACTCAAATTTCAGTAAAAAAATTAAAAAACATGGATAAGAATGCTTCAATAAAGTGCAAGTTACAATTTTTATTTATTAAAATGTACACCCATTTGAAAAAAAGGTAGTGAATTTTTAAATAATTTGAGGGAATTTATTTTTTTGGTTTTGGGAATCCCACATTGGTTGTAGGGTGTATATTCCCAAGGTCCTCCCCCTATAAATAGTGGCCTTGAGAATAGTACTTTTTCATAAAGAATATATATTCCAAAATTATTTGAAAGTATTTTAAATATATATTTTTAATAAAAAAATATTATATATATATTATCTATATATATAAAACAAAACAAAACAGAAAATAAAAATAAAATAAAATAAAATAGTTTTAAAACAAACTAATGATGAGATTAGTCAGGATGATTGGATTTCAAAATTTTCAAAATCTGATCGATTGCCTCCCTCAAAAAGTTTCCTTTTTTTGATCGAATCAAAATGTATTTTGATCTAAATGGTGTGAATCACACCAATTTTAATCTATAAATAAGTGAAATGTCAAGGTCGTTTAAAATCAATCTCATTGATCTAAAACTCACCAAGAATTTTCCTCCAACATCATTGTAGCAAGACTGTCAAAAATTGGTGTTCGCAATTCCTTAACCATGGTGAAATCATCAAGGGAAACTTCCACCAAGAACCCTACACTAACAAGTGGGGGTGGATAAAACCCTTTTGGACAATGAACTTTGTTCACACATCAAGATTCAAATTCTGCTATCATCTCCACCCACCTTATGATTTTCACAACAATCAAAAGGGTTTGATCAAGGTAGATACTAGAATATGGATTCAAAATCCATTAAAGTCGTGAATCAAGGCATGGTTAAGCTTGATTGGTTCAATGGAAACAACTTCTCCTGGCGGCGAGATAAGATTAAGTTCTTCATTAGAGTGTTGTAGATTTTTTACATTATCGAACCTAACCTTCCTCTCATTCTTGATGAGATTTCTCCAAATCCCAACAACACATCCATTGATGTGACTCAAGTCAAACACATTCATGCAATAAGTAAAAAACATGAAGATGAGTTTTTTGTCTGAGGACATATTATCAACACATTATCAAATCGTCTTTATGACTATTTTTTCCAAATGAAGCAAACTCAAGGGATATGGGATACACTTGAATTCAAGTTCAAAGTCGAGGAAGAAAAAACTGATAAATTTCTTATTGTAAAGTATCTTAACTTTACGATGGTTGATAACAAGTCGGTGCCGGAGAAATTTCATGAGCTCCAAGTTATAATAAGAAAGCTGTTTCCTCATAAAATTAATATACAAAAAACTTTCCAAGTTGGTGAAATTATTGATAAATTACAACCTATGTGAAAAGACGTTGGTAAATAATTCATTAAAAAGAGTGAGAAAATTTCCTTGGAACAATTTCAAAATCTTTTTCACATTGAAGAAGAGTCCATGTTGAGAGATGTGGGTATGGATTTACAATTTGATACCAAGGTTAATATCATTGAGGAAAAGGCACCACCAAACACTTCCTTACATGTCAATAAAAAAGTCAACAATTCAAGAAGAAAGGCAATCTTTCCAAGAAGAAAGGATAATGTTTTATCTATGGAAATCCTAGGCCTTTTTCAAGGGAATGTCGCTATCGAAATAAAATGAAAAAACCTGTTACAAATATGATGACCAAAGAAAATATAATCATGATGATATATGAATTCAATATGATTTTGAAGAAATGATTCATGTGTGCAAGGATCATTCAATGATAAAAAAAATTTGATGAAAGTACCATTGTGAAAGAAGTGCACCATGGAAATAACACATGCATAAATGTCTCTAATCAAGGAAGCGTGGAACTAAACATTACTTCTGGGAGGGAGTTGACTCTTCTAAATGTGTTGTATGTACCCAAGATTCAAACAAATTTAATTTTTGTTGATCATTTGTGTAATAAGGTATTTCCGGTTTCATTTGAATTCGATAAGGTTATCTTGTCAATTTAATTTTTGTTGATCATTTGTGTAATAAGGTATTTCCGGTTTCATTTGAATTCGATAAGGTTATCTTGTCAAATGTTTGTAGGGAAGGGGTACTCAAATAATGGCATGTATCAACCATCTAATAATAATATGATTGAATCTTTTTCTTACTTTATTGAGTCCGCTAATTTATGGAATATTCATTTGGAACAAGTTAATTCTAGTTCATTAAAAGTAATGAATAAGTTAAACATAATTAAATTTTTAAATGAATTTAATAAATCTAAAATATGTGTAAACTCTAAAATAGTTAAAAACCATTTAAAAGTGTTGAGAGAAATTATGATATATTAGAATTAGTATATTATGATATTTTTGAATTGAATGTTTCATGGAGGAAAAAAATATTTTTTTATTTTTTTGATGGCTGCAATAGATATTTATACATGTATATTCTCAAAACAAAATATGAAGCCTTTAATATGTTTAAAAAGTATAAAGGTGAAGTTGAAAACCAATTAAATAAAAGGATTAAAGGATTATACTGAGATAGAGGTGCTGAATACTTTACGAATGAATTTAATGAGTTATGTGAAGAAAATGGTATAATTCATCAAAGTATTGCTCCTTACACCTTAGAAAAACGGATTAGCTAAAAGAAAAAACATACTTTAGTAAAAAAAATATAAATTACATGATTAATAAATCTAAGCTACCATTAAATTTATGAGGAAAATCATTATTGGCTGCATGTCATATTTATAATAGGATTGATTCTAAGAAAACTAAGTTACCCCCTTATGAAATTTGAAAAAGTAGAAGACTTAATATTTCACATTTTAAAGTATGGGGGTGTTTAGCTTACTATATAGTTCTTGATCCTAAAAGAACTAAAATTGCTCCTAGAGGGATTGAAAGTGTTTTTTATATAAAGAAAATAAAAAAACATGTATAGTTATGGATTTGGAATCCAATGTCATTTTTTATTCTAGTCGAGAAGAGTTTTTTGAAAATAAATTTTATAAAGATGGTGTGGAGGAGGTTATTCCTCATACCTCTATCTCTAGTATTCCATCTAGTTCAAATAAAATAGTAAAGAAAAATGATTAATCTAGAGTTGAACCTAAATAAAGTAAGACTTAGGAAGTAGAAATATATACATCCAAATTTTATTTCACTTGATTCAATAGTTTTTTCTCAGGGAGATCAAAATAATCATCTTTTGTATAAGTATCATATGGTATTGATTGTAGAAGATAACCCAAAAACATTTAAAGTTGTGACTTCTAGAGATGTTTATTTTTGTAAAAAAGTAATTAATGATACAATGGATTTCATTATGGATAATAATACTTGGGTCATTATGGATTTACCAAGAGGTTCAAACCCTATTGGTTTTAAATGGTTTTTCAGAAAGAAGTATGGTTCTAGTGGTAACATTCATTCTTTTGAAGTAAGATTTGTTTCCAACAATTTAAAAAAAAGGATTAATTATTTTTATACTTATACTCTTGTAGATTGGATTACTTCAATAAGGATTTTGTCCCATAAAACAGCTTGAGTATGTCAGTGCAATTGGTTCTTTAATGTATGCAATGTATTATACTTGACCTGATATTGATTTTTTTTTGTATGTAAAATGAGTAGATATACTAGAAATCTTGGTGTGGGTCATTAGAAATGTATAATGAGAATCTTTGGATACTTGAGAGTGACCAAAGATTTAAGTTTACACTACAATGATTATTTAGATGTATTGGAAGGATACACCCATGCCAGTTGGATACCAGTATTAATGATAATCAATCCAAATCTAGATGGTCATTTACTCATGGAGGTTGTGGTGTTTCTTCGAAGAGCAAGAAACAAACATGTATTTCACATTTTACCATGAAGTCAGAGTTTATCACCTTAGTGACATGTGGAAAGGAAGTCGAATGGATTAAGAATCTATTATTATATATTAAATTGTGGCATAATATGATGTCTATTATCTCTATCAAACGCGATATTGAAGCAACTTTATCAAAAACATATTGTTTTATGTACAATAGAAAGTTTAGACATATAAGTCTGAGACACAATTTTGTGAGACAATTATTACAAAATGGTACCACAATAATTGTTTATGTGAGATCATGTAAAATCATTGTGGATCTATTTACAAAATCTTTATCGAGAGAGATCATTCATACAACTAATAAAGAGATGGTGTTAAAACCCATAGAATAAATCATTTTTGTAATGAAAACACACAAAAAATAGTTAGATTCTAATAAAAATGTTTAATGGGTAAAAATAAGTTATGAAGATTATTACTGATATTGAAAATTATAACTCCAACAACTTGGTATCAATATCGTTCGTTATGACTAGAGTTTGAGTTATAAGCTCTTAAAAATATTAATACTTGATGAGTTATGTGTTCTAATAACGAAAATACATTGTAATATTTTCACTACTACAAATTAGGTTTTTAACAGTGCTAAAATAGGTTTTTAACAGTGCTAAAATAGGTTTTTAACAGTGCTAAAATAGGTTTTTATTATAACATCCCAAGTAAATAAAGAACAATACATTTTCATAATTATTAATATTTGTAAATTAAATATTAATTTTACTTTAAAAAGGTTGTTATGTTCGATGACATACCTGATACGCAACAATGGGTTTCTTTGAAATCTTACGTTGCACAATAATAATATAATATTATTATTTTAAATGGTAGTTAACACCTAACCATTGTATTGGTAGGAATGAACAGAACTAACTACAATATGATTATACATGTTTATTAAATGTTTTTACATTTATCCAATAAATGTTAGAGACTTAAAATGTGAATGAATCTAATTTTAAGCATAATTTACTTTAAAGGTTGATTTACCGCATTTTGATGGCGAACCCTCTTTAAATCTAGTTTAGGTCACTTTTATATGTTCTATTTGACCAAATAAAATTTTTCATTAAAATCGGGATATCAAAATTCACTTTGGGTAAAATTTTGGTATTTTTCTGAAAAAAATCAATTTTTAATGAATAGTGGAAAATACTGTATTTTAATTCAAAACTCTCTTCAATCTAATTTATTTATATGGTTATATTATATTTTCAATTGGTTTTAAAGTGTAACTAGATTATATTTTTACCATTTCATCTGATTTTGTTCATTGGAAGTTATTTCACTTTGAAATTGGATATAAACAAGTGTCAATCTTTTGATAGTTATTATTTCTTAAAAACACGCATTTTGTTTTGACAACAAGAATTAATTTTAAATTAATTAATGCAACTTCCATGTATTGAATTTGTTAAAATAGACATCATTTTTGAATTCGGAATATCAAATATAACTCAGGCTGAATTTTTGGTATTTTTCTGAAAAACTTCAATTTTTGATGAAAAGTGAAACCACTTAGTAATAGCTAAAAACTGACTTTCATTTAAATGAATTTTTACCACTTCTGTGAATTGAATTTCAAAAATCTGACATACATGGTTGTTATTAGTAAGTAAAGTGTTTTTCAATAAAATGAAAATAATTTTTGATGAATAGTAACTTTTGACTTTTATTTACCGCGGTTAAAGGTAAATAGGATAATTCAAGGTAAAAAAATATCATAATAATACAAAATTACCTTAAAATTTGTCCTAACCTTAAAATTTGTGCTAACCTCATGGAGCCACTTAAGAGCGATAATGACACTTTAAATGACATAAACAAATACCTTTTAGTAAATTAATTTTTATATAGGGTTATATAAGTTATCTTTTTTACTATAAATATTCTTTGGAAAGCTAAAAAGATTTCCTACATCATGGTTTTTTTTATAATTTTTAGACATCAAATAAATAAAATTATTTATGACACAATAATGATGCAGTGTTTACCTCTTTAATAAATGATTTAAATAAATAATATTATAAAGATTAAAACAATATCCAAAACCTGTCCAATTCTTATTGGATGATTTTATTTCAATCACGAGTCATCTTATCTTCGACTTTAAAAAATTTTGGACCTTTAGAAACAGAAAATCATTATATAATAAAATAATATTTTCACACTTGCCAAAAGAACCCATCCTCCCCCTTATAAAAAGTCATCACCTCTAACTCATTACTCACACCTCTCAAGCCCATTGGCTCGTCCAACTTATGCCCAAATAAACTCTCAATATCTCTCTCTTCCTTCTAGAAGTCTTGCCTTAGGCAGAAGGCACTTCAAGAAACTCTTTTGGTTCAAACCAAAGGGAGTTACCCGATTTAAAGGTAACGTTTTCTCTTAAGTTCTTTTGTTTTATTTTACTTCTCCAACCTCTAAACTCTTTTTATTCCTTTCTTTTATAACAACATCAGTATCCTCAATATACTAGGATGTTGTTATGAGAAGGATTCTAACTAAACTTACACACACCTCCATCTAATGGGTAAAAACATACTGTTTTCGTGGGTGGCAAATTAACGTCTCACGAAACGATGATTGTTCAATTATCTCCTATCGCCTCTCATGGTGGTCATTGTGATGACACTGTATTTATATATGATATATATTATGTTTATGTTTTCTTTATGCTTCTGTATTTTTCATTTATAGCATACCTTTATGGTTTCCATTATGGGTAAATGTGATAATATTATTTTAGGAAGTACGGACTACCGCTCTCTCAAAGTGATATGACTCGTTAATCCCATATGTGGGACATATAAAGGATGGAGTTAATGATATTATATATGATATTATACTGAAATTATAATATACCTATGTATCATTATGTTTTCATCCCATTAAATATGAAATAGAAATGAAAGTAGCGTTCATGCGTACGTACGGCTTACTGTCTCCATGAACGGTGCATTTCATTTCTTACCTCCAAATATTATATACTATTATAAATACATGTATATACTAGATATATATGATATCTAAATCATGAATATCATTTTGGATATAATGAACTTTTGACCACATGAACAACTTGTAATTATAAGAAGTTTATTTTTGACTCAAGTACCAAATATCGACAAAACGGTCATTATTAACTTAAATGATTACATAATGTTTATAACATGGTAATAAGTGATATAAAAGGAATAATAAACTTGAAAAAGGTTCTTAAGCAAGTAGAAATTAACTTTAGTTTATTATTCAGGAGATTAAAGAACAAACGGGTCAAGTCGAACACGAAGTAAGGGACTTCGTCTCAATCTCCTTTCATTGAGGGATATTTTGTTTTAATACATGACTTTCTTTTATACGTTATATAAACACCTTTGACTTTTCATTTCATTCAAAGAGAATCTTTTTCTACAAAGCGTTTTACTAAACAACAAAAAAGAATGTTTCTTTTAATTTAAGCAGTGACAATGACCATTTCCGTCGCCGTGAGTATTATTTGATCTTTTGGCTTCCTTAATTAGTCGTAAAGTTTTTAAAAGAAAAAAAATACCATATACTCTGTTACGTATTTTGGTATTGAAAATAGTTTTGATAATGGATTTTTTATATTAATATATTTAAATGATATATTTTGATTGAAATGTGGAAATGTTATCTTTCCGTTATATTTGTTTTATGTGTTATGAATATGTTATGGTTCTTGGGCATTGTTACATATGCGGGTGGTTCCGTGATAAATCTAGGGCGGGTGAGCCCGAGATAGCTCTTCAATGCATCGTGTAACGTGATGGAGGTAAACGTGAATGTTTCTCCTAAAATATTTAGGGAATCTATTATGATGGGTATTCCAAATGTAACTCCCTACGTAGTTGTGAAAGCTACAACGTAATTATGTTATGGATGTCATAAGTTACATTTATGATTTGTGTTTACTATGTAAATCTTATTATTTCATGAGGTATGTTAAAGAGTTTATGTTACGTATGTATTGATGAACTAATGTTTTCTTTCTTTGTTTTATACCCTTACTGAGCTTTTTATGCTCATCCCAAGTTTTGAATTGTTTTTCACAGGACTTAAAGACGAATATGGTCAAGAATGGGATTAAGAAAAAGTCATGTTGTCTAAAACATGGGACTAGACATGACTCTTTTTTTCAAGAGTTTTATTTTATGAAAAAAAAAATGGAAACTCAGTAGAAGTGTCTACCTTGTAATTTTTGAGATGTAATGTAATATTTATGACCTAATTCTCTAAAATTCTAAACCTGAAAAGATCTTCGATGTGAATTATTCATTTAATTCAAGATTATGTAATATTTAAGGTCGAGTCCTTATATTTATCAGCGCTAAAAAGGCACTAAAAATATGAGCGTGGTTAAAAACTCGAAACTTTTATCAGAGCGAAAAAGTTCTATTAAAGACCTCCTTTAACAGTGCTAAAAAACACTATTAAAAGGGTCTTTTAACATTGCTTTTTTGGCACTGTTAAAGGGCCCTTTTAACAGTTCTTTTTTTAGCACTGTTAAAGGAGGTAAAATTATATTTTTTTGGACACCTATGAGCCCTACCCCCTTTATATGCACTTCCACGACCCCTTTTACAACGCTCCACCCCCCCCCCCCATCAGCGCTTTTCACTCCACCACCTTTTATCAGCGTTTTGTGAATTTTCATCCTTTTATGTGCCTGTCTGGATTCGAACTCTGCACCTCTCCTTCAAAGATGGCACACATTTACTACTACATCATGTTGTTTTGCTATTTGTTTAATGATATTTCTGTTTATTTATATATTATATATACATTTATATTTATGTGTGATATATATATATATATATTTAAATATATTATTTATTATATTCATTTATATATACTAGAATATAATATAAATATATATATATATATATATATATATATATTAGTACACACATATGTGTGTGTGTGCATAATGTAAAAAATGGTTAGATATTTTTTTAATTACATTTTTAGCATATTTATTTATTTACATATATTAGAATATACTTTTTTAGATAAATATGTGGATATATGAATTTATATGAGTGATTTGTTATAAGTAAATATAAGAAAACATGCATATATTTAATTATAAATAAAATTATACTGTAAAAAATGATAAAATTTTAAAACCATAATATCAATATGAATGTAAGGCCTGAAAATAAATTCAATCTCTACCAAAAAAGAGGCAATAAGACCCCCTTAAATGAGGTTGAAAATCCATCGAATGTTAAAAAATCAGGGTACCCCTACTAAAAAATCAGTTTTGGAGGCTTTTGGAGTTTTTTGCCTTGAAAAATGTGACAGATGTTTACCTATGTCACTGAGGACATAGAGCTCATCACAACCTTCAATTTGATATGATGTAAAGCTCAAACGGACATCTAGATCAAAAGTTATGGTCGTTTGAAATTTGAGTTACGTTTTCAACTTACTTTAGATATTTTATTAATTTTTTGATTTATTTTATCTTCAAATTGATAATAAATGACTATTACTCTGTAATAATAAGAAAATTATTAATTAAAAATATTTTTTAAATTATTTTATACGTCATTTTCACAAAATATCTTATATATTAAGTGTAAAACCCTATTTACCTTATCTAAAACATATTTTAAAAAATATACATTATATTTATATCAATATAAATATATTAATATATTAATATATTATTCTTAATGAAATGTATTTTTTTTTTTTGAAATATATTGTTATCAGTGCTACTAAAAAAGCACTAATAATGAGGGGTCTTTATCAGCGCTTCTAAAAAAATGATGATAAAGACCCCCCCTGACATCGCTTTTTTACAAGCATTGTTAAAAGACCCTATTTATCGGTGTTTTTTTAAAACACTGATAAAGGTCCCTCTTTAACAACGTTTTTTTACAAGCACTGTTAAAAGACCTAATTTATTAGTGCTTTTTTAAAAGTGCTGATAAAGGTCCTCATTTAACAATGTTTTTTTACACTATTAAAGACTCCCTTTAACAATACTTTTTTTAGCGCTAACAAAGGGGGTCTTTAACATCATTTTTAGGTAGCGTTGTTAAATCCCTAGCACTGGATAAACTCAGTTTTGTAGTAGTGTTTTCCTATGTGAACATAAAAGTGTATCCTCTTCATACATGTGTTAATGGATATACTCTTTAGAGAGTTCATGAAAAGGATATAAGCACATAGACATAAAATTGCAACAAAATGAGATGTTGGAAAGATCATTGTATGTATGATATCTCTGGTTTATCTTAAATATTAACAAGTTTAATGTTTTGAAAACTTGTAAATCTATTAATACATTGATAAATTGATATTAAGTGAAGATTTAAATCAAAAGATACCTTTATTATGTATAATGTGAAGGTTCTGGGCATAGTAGAAGATCCTTGGTGGGAAAATTACTATAAAGGTTTTGCTGATTCGATAGATCATTCAAAAAATTGTACTAGATTTAAATGTCAGGACCAATGAAATTTTTTCCTCTAAATATTAACACAAGATAACCTGAAACCCAAAGAGGATCTTTGCATATTAAATTTATAATTAATTATAAATTAGATCCTAAGAAGGAATACCTGGTTTGAGGATCTTTCTTTATAGATGATGTTGATCATATAAAAACTCTTATGGATTACCTTAATTGTGTTGTAAGGATCCAAGTATAGAATCCATCTAGTGGTGATCCACATGTGCTCCTTTGATCATTAAACAATACCAAAAGAATATTGGGTGCTAGCACGGATAATCTATCATCTTGTGTTGATCGTGATGATTACTTCTAGTTCCTTCGAGTTGGAAGGAATCTCTCTAGTGATTCTTATTCTTGAGAGGAAGAGAGGAGGAATGAAGAGAGAATTTTATTGTAAACAATGATTCTCAAATATCGATTAACCCTACACAATAGACATAATCATCTATTTATAGAGCAAGGGTTTAAGATAAAATATGATTTAATTTTTCACTAGCCCTTAAATAATATAATAATCATCATCAAACCCCATTTCATATATTATTATTATTATTATTTTGGGGCATTTGCTAACTCATGTAATGATTAATATTATCTACCATCTTGAAAATAAATATTCATCACCAGACATTATCTTGGTCTACTCCAACTCCTCAACATTTGTTGAATATCTAAATAAATATTTCATTAAATATTTCATTTATCTATAAATATTTGTGATCAATAAAACATGAATAAAATTATTACACTCTTTAGAATAATATTTACTCTATTAACTAAATTCAAGTAGAATTTAATCAAGATCAATGGAAACACTTAGTGTGTGACCCTCTAGGATTCTTTTTCGTTGGAATTAGTTAGACTTACCTAAAGTTCAAGATTACTATCTAGCAACATGTCAATGAACCCAAAAGAAATTACTTAATGTCGTAACATCGACAACTACATGCAAACACTCATTATGTAATATAATCTCTTTGTCATGATATATCATCAAGAAAGTTTCATATATGTGTCATCAACCAATATGCTCGATACTTATTCCATTGACTATCTGAAATAAACATGTCATTACCCCGTGAACATGAAAGTTAATGTGATAGTTTTATTACAATTAAAGGGATGATTATCAACTTCCATAAAGATGTAAGGGGAAAATTCTTCCTCAACTTATCCCTTAAAAATATGTGTCATCAACCAATATGCTCGATACTTATTTCATTGACTATCTAAGTGTGTGAGTCAGAGTCATGATACGCAGTAATGATAATCTTAAAGGTCAAGTACCATTACACATGCTTGTAGATAGGAATATCTGATGACACCAAAACAAGTGGAATTCCTATGGGTGGGAATGTTCTCATAATCTCTCATCTTGGAGATTACTAAGTGTAAACTTCATAAGAAGAAGTCTAATTTTCTTATGAGTACTCGTACTTGATAGTCAACATACTATGTGCACCATCATAGTATGTTATTCGACCCTAGAACTATATTTAAGAATATCGTCATGGAACTTCTAGGTTCTCATCATAGCGGTGAACTGTTATGATCTTATCAATGTGATAGATACCTTGGGACAATATTACATAAAATTCATGTTAAAAATGAACAATATATAATTAGCTATTTTATTAATATTAAAAAATTCAAATGTTTATGTAATCCAAAGTACAAACAGTTGGTTCAAGAACAAAAAATTCAACAAACTCTCACTTGAACTAGACCTAAATGCCTATTACTTTCATCCATATAAACCTCACATGATGATAATGTTTCTACTAAGTCAATGATTTAGTCAAGGGGTCTGTCACACTAGTACAAAAACCTTTTTTTACGTCGGTTTTTTTTTGCTTTTTAACGTCGGTTTTTAAGCGACGTTATTGCGAGCGACGTTAAAAATATGATTTTTTACGTCGGTTATTTAATAACCGACGTAAAAAATGGGGTTTTATGGTTTTTAACGTCGGTTTTTAAAAAAACCGACGTGAAATACATTCTGGAAATGGCCTTAAGAAGCCATTTTTACGTCGGTTTATAAAAAAACGGACGTTAAAACCCCATTTTTTACGTCGGTTTATAAAAAAAACGGACGTTAAAACCCCATTTTTTACGTCGGTTATTTAATAACCGACGTAAAAATGTTTACCATCTTGTAGAAAATTTCCTAAGGTTTCATTTGACAGGTCATAGAGCTTAAACGGAGTTACGGATCCAAAGTTATGATCATCAGAAGTTTGATATTTTTTTCGAGGATAGATTGAATGAGGCAACCGTAGCTTCATCTTAGAAAGAATTTTTGAATCCGTAGGGGGATTTGTAGTTTTACCATGATATAAACAATCATCCATCATTATAATAAATTAATAATCGTTAAATTACTGTTATATCAATCAAGGAAATTACTCATAGAAAATATAAATCATGGGAAAATAATTACAAATACCATGATAAGGACGCGGAAAAAAGAAACCGTTGATTCAAGTGGAAGATCAAACAAGTTGATTCGGTGAAACGATGTTGGTTGAATGAAATGATCGTAAAATGGTATATTAATTAAGAAAACAAATCATAAAAACCCCAAATCGTCGATATATGATTAAACATACCTTGACGAGATCGCGGAAAGAAGAAATAATTGATTCACGTTGAAGATCAAACGAGTCGATTTGGGGGAACGATAATGGTTGAAATAAATGATAGTTAAATTATGATATGTGTATAATGGAAACATATGATTGTGATGCTAAGAGAAAACGTGGTATTAAAAATTTTAGGCGACAATTCAAAATTTCGATCCCGCGATGTAAAAAAATTGAAATTTCGCGTACGCGGGATACTAAAATTATATGTCACGTCGGTTTCATGATACCCGACGTGAATAGATATTAAAATTTACACTTATTTTTCATGTCGGTTATTTAATAACCGACGTGAAAAAACCATATTCTTCACATTTTCACGTCGGTTATTAAATAACCGATGTGAAAAATAGATTTTTATGACTTTTTCACGTTGGTTATTTAATAACCGACGTGAAAAAAAATTACAAAGATGTAGTTCATTTCCAGAGCTTTAATTTGACAGCTCACGGAGCTCAAACGAAATTACGGATTAAAAGTTATGGTCTTCCGAAGTTGGTCATCTCTAAACGATGTCTTAAGGAATGCCAACTTCTAAAGGCCATAACTTTTAATCCGTAACTCTGTTTGAGCTCTGTGACCTGTCAAATTAAAGCTTGGAAAATGAACTAAATTTTTGTAAAGTTTTTCACGTCGGTTATCAAATAACCGACGTGAAAAAGTCATAAAAATAGATTTTTCACGTCGGTTATTTAATAACCGACGTGAAAAATATACGAAAATTTTAATATATTTTTATGGAAATAGATTTTTCACGTCGGTTATTATATAAGAACCGACGTGAAAAATCAGATAAAATGGATTTTTCACGTCGGTTCTTATATAACCGACGTGAAAAAATAATTTTTAGATATATTCACGTCGGTTCTAAAAAACCGACGTAAAAAAAGGTTTTTGTACTAGTGTCATGTTGTCTCTCATGGATATTTTGCTCACTACAACTTCACATATCTAGGAAAAATCTCTCAAGAGATTATACTTATGAAGTATGTGTTTCATCCGCTGATGTAACCTTGGCTCCTTATAGATGTCCATCATTACAGTATTATCACAATAGTGTGATAGGGTCTTTACTACAATGTACCGCATCAAACTCTTGAATGAAGTTTCATATCCAAACTTCTTCCTTTGCTGCCTCATAAGCCGCAATATACTCAAATTCAACTATAGAATCTATGACCACAGCCTGTTTTGAGCTCTTCCAACTCACAACACCTCCATTGAGAGTGAAGATGTATCCTGTATGTAATTTTAGATCTTGATCTGTTTGGAAACTATAATCTACATATCCTCTGATATCCATTTCATTATCTCCTCTATAGAACAAGAACATATCCTTAGTACACCTTAGATACTTAATAATAGTCTTAACGGCCATCTAATGATGGTCACTTGAGCCATCTTGATATCTACCCACTGGACTCAAAGCATAGGCGACATCTATCCTAGTACATAACACCACATATATGACTAACCTAATCATTAATGCATATGGAATCCTTGCCATAATTTGTTTTTCCTCATGCATCTAAGAGAACATTTTCATGGAAAAAAGAATATCATGTGACGTCGGAAATAATCCACTCTTGGATTGTTCCATACTGAATCTCTTTAGTATCTTGTCAATATATGTACTTTGACTTAAGTCGAGCAGCCTCTTAAATCTATCATGATAAATCTTGATCCCAAGAATATATATTGTTTCCCTCAACTCCTTCATAGAGAATCATTTATTCAACTATGCCTTAGAAGACTATAAGACTGATATTTCTTTTCCAATAAGTAACATGTCATCGACATATACTGTTAAGAAAACAACTGCACTCCCACTAAATCACTTATAGACACAAGGATCACATTCATTCTTTATAAAAATAAAATTTGTTATGGCTTTATTAAACTTAATGTTCCATGACCTGGATGTTTGTTTTAATCCATAAATGGATCATTGTAATTTTTATACTTTTTTAGAATCCTTTGGAATAACATAACCTTTAGGTTGTGTCATGTAGATGTCTTCCTGAAAGTTCTCATTTAGAGAGGATATTTTGACATACATTTTCCAAATCATATAGTCATGGAAGGCCATAATGGAAACTAGAATTATGATATATTTCAGTATAGAAACCGGTGAAAAGTTTCCATCATAGATAATGAATTGACGTTGTTTAAACCCTTTTTGCAACCAGTCATGATTTATAAGTACTGACTTGTTCATCCATGTCCAGTTTCTTCTTAAATACCCATTTAAAACCAACGGGCTTTACATCCACTGAAGGATCTACTAAAATCTAGACTTGGTTTGAGTTCATTGAATCCTTTTCAGAATTCATATATTCTTTCCACTTGGAAACATCAATTCCACTTACTAATTCCTTAAAGGTTAGAGGATCATTATTATTAACTAATAAAGAGTCGTGACCCTTAGTGACTAGAAAACCATATTGTTCTTGTTCTCAATCCTCTCTTATACTTCTACACAATACAAGTTTCTCTAGAACATCTTCTTCCATGGGTCTTTGTGGAATCTTCTCTTATCCCAACTCTTATATCCCTTGATCCTCGACTTCATCGAAACCTATCTCGTTCTCAATATCTCTTTTAGATATGTTCTCCATCTCAAGGAATAAGGAGTGTCTTTCCACTATTACCTATTTTCTGAGAGATCGTATAGGTAATATCCCCTTATTTCCTTGGGGTATCCTATAAAGGTACACTTTGTGCCTCGTAGGTGTAAGTTTGTTACCCGAAAAGGACTTAACAAATGCCTCTCAACCTCACACATGTAAGTATGATGGCATGTGTTTCTTTCCATGCCATAATTAGTACAGTATACCCTCTTCCACTTTAATTGGCACTCGATTTAGTATTTGTGCTACTTTTTGCAAAGCATATCCCTAAAATGATGGAAGATTCACATAGATCATCATTGATCTTACCATGTCTAACAAAGTGTGGTTCCTCCTTTCACTTACATTATTCCATCGAGATGTATGAGGGGTGATTTGAGATAGAATCTCAAACTCCTATAAATAATCAATGAAGTCTTGATTAAGATATTCTCCACCAAGATCTGAGCATAGTTTCTTAATCTTCTTACCAAGATGTTTCTCAACTTCATTATTGTATTCCTTGAATCACTCAAAGAAATGCGACTTATACCTCATCAAGTAAACATATCCATATCTACTAAAATCATCAATAAAACTTATAAAGTATGAGTACTCACCCCATGCTTTAATAGGAAATGGTCCCCACACATCGGTATGAACTAATTCAAGAATCACTTTGGTCATTTCAACTTTTCCACTAAATAGGTCTTTGGTCATTTTTTATTGTAAAAATGTATGATATACACCAAGTGGTTTTAATTCAAATGAATCTAAATATCCATCTTGGTGAAATTTAGTCAAACTTTTTTCATTTACATGACATATTCGGTGATTCCAATGTTGGGTGTGGTATGATTCATGTGAAGTAGTTTTTTTATCGATTGTCATTACTTGATTTGTGTAATTCAACACATAAAGGCCATTATTTAAATGTACCTTACATAACAAATGTTATCTGTATAAAAGAAGCAACATTTATTCCCAAATTTGAAAATAAATTCATCTTTATCAAGTCTAGATATAGAAATAATGTTTTTGGTAACATATGACACAAAATAACAGTCCTTCAAAACCAAAATCATTCTCATAAAAAACATGAGGTAGTAGTCTCTGATAAATACAAAAACTAGTTTGGCTATGTTGGTTGCTCGTAGATCTACCCCCCTCATTCAATATTTTTGAATCTATTTGGTTCCTATATTTGAATATATATGTGAGTACCCTAAGCTATATCTTAGACTTTATTTTTAGAAACATATAAATTACACTCGATAACAAACGCACCTAAAGCTCACACGTTCTTCTTTGATTGGGTGTAGTTTTTCTTCCATTATCCCTTCTTGACCCATTCGAAATAGATAAAATCATTCTCATATACTTTCCCCCTTGATCTTTAACTTCTTATAAGGGATTTGTGAAGAAGATTTGGGATTAGTTCTCTTTGATTGGCCTTTCCTTCTATTCGCCATAAAGATAGAAGGATTTTCACGCTTTGTCTCCTTATCAACTTGGGGAAGAAGAGTAAGCCGACCTGGGAGAGACTTCTCGATGTTATTCATATTTAAATTAACAAAAATACTAGATAATCTCTAAGGGAGTGATGCAAGAAGGATATTTGTGAACAGTTAATCAGGCAATTTAAATCCTAGAACCTCTAGTCACTCATTATACCCAATGAGTTTGACTATGAAAGGGTCAGCTGGCGCACCCTCTTCAAGCTTACTCTAAAAGAGTACCTTGAAAATATCAAACCATTAGTGTCTTTCTCTATCTTGGTATAAACCATAGAGATGCTTGAGCATGCTATAAGAATTCATCTTTTCATGAGACTTCATGAGTTCACTTGATATGGATGATAACATTAAACATTGAACATAGACCGTGTCACTCGTGTGTTTATCATATACATTGAATTCTTTATCACTCGCCTCCTTACCAGGCGAATCAGGTGGTGAAGATTCTAGCACATAAGATTTTCATTCATGGCAGAACAAAACCCAAAGACGTCTAAACCATTCCAAGAAGATACTTCACGTAATAATATTTCCTTTTTCTAATATTGATGAATGGGATAAAGTGGATGATGAACTTTCCATTTAGTCTACAATTATAAAAAAGTAAATTATTAGTACTTTTCTTGATTATAAATTATGTGAGAAATAATAATAATTGATTTCATTAAGTCTCCCAATATTTCATTAAGTCTCAACAGTACCCACCATTGGACTAGAAATATCTAGTTGATGGGACATTCTAATAGCAAGAGGATCCATATGCCCCTTCACATAACCACATGAAACGCACGGCCGATTGTCGCCTATCGACCGGTCAAAGTTCCGGTGCTCTGCTAATGTGTATAGCAGCACTCGGGTCGAATCATCGGCGATGGTACTTCGTAATAGTCGATTGTTTTTAGTTGATTGTATTTTGATTGGGGGGGTTTGTTTGCAGAGCTTAATTGAAATGTTTAATGAATGATGTTTAATTTAACAAGTTGATAAAGATTGGGGTGAGTTCATCATTAGGTTAGTTAAGCTTTTTATATCCTTGAGTTTTGCTTTATATTGCATTTAAATTAACACTCATGTCACAAGATGATGTTGATTAGAATTCTTAAGTGTTAAGGCTTTAAACCAAGCCTTAACTTAACTTAAGGTTATAATCTCAATCAGATCTTATTTATGGTGGTGTATTTATGGTTCCAATAATCCATGGAAACCACATGTTAAACAAAACAAGTCATTAATCCATGACATGTTAAGTCCAACATACACAATGTTAATTCAAAGAATATTCATCGAGCAGAAGCTCTCAATCACTTAACATACCTAAATTATAACTCACCCCAATGATAGATTTACTCAGACATTTGGGTGATTAATAATCTGGTTAAAATTATTATGATTATAAATTAATAAGAGAAGAAAAAGAAAGGGATAAGAAAAGAGTGGTACGTCGACACACACACACAAACAATGATGATAATTAAAAAACGAACTTTCGATTGAATGAGGAAGCTAAAGAAGGGAAGGGTATTGAACTGAATTTAAACTATTTTAAGAACATTAATATTAAAATACAGAAGGTGGAGGAGAATAAGAGATATTGAAGAAGAAACTTTCATTAAAACAGAATTACAAAATAAAGGACTTACAAAATTACAAAAATGAATAACACAAAAGTAAGTGAAAACAAAGAGATGAAGAAAGGTCTCTCAAGTGAAAACTTGAGTATGGCAGGTCCTCCCAAGCCTTTCGCAAAGCTTTGGTCGGGCCAATATGATCTCCTCTCTTCTGAAATGTCAACCCCTCTCAAGGAGAGAAGGGGAGAGTATTTATAGCCCAAGGAGTGGACTGTTTGCATTCTCAATCTGTCCCTCCACTTGCATCGCCAATTGGGCTATTCAGACAGCCGAATCTTCAAATATCTCCTTCTTCAAAGTTGTAGAAAATAATGTTGTCCGACTACTCTAAAAATTTGGAGTCATTTGGACTTAAGGATCAAAAGTTATGGCCGGTTGATTAAACAAAGTTAAACTGTCCATTTCAATCCAATCTTTTTGAAGTCCATAATTTGAAAGGGTTTTTGAATATGAAGATGCCTTCAAATACGAATTGTTTCTTCAACAAAGTCGGTCGCCTATATCTCCTCTTTCACACTGCAAAATCTCAGCTCGATTGGATGCTTAAATCAGGAGATATGTCATGCATACTATACTGATTTTAATTCTCGGCCAGAATGGTGGGCTGGACTTCAAAGATTTATTTGGGCCCCTTGTACTTGGATTTGGGTCTTGAAATTTTTATCCAAGATGACATGTAGTGTCCCCCGAATTATGGTGGAGAGTTAAGGTTTTTGGACTTCTGGATTGAACCCAGTAAATCAATCTTCAAGGCTGGTCCAGTTTGTTCACAGATTTTTTAGTCTTGTTTGTGAGGACCATATGACCCTTCAAATGGCAGAATTGGCTCATGGTTCCTTCTAATGAAATGTTGTATATTGAAAGGAGAATCCTACAAAACAAGAACCACACAATTTGGATCAGTATAGTGACAGTTATAAGTAAAACATTAAACTGACTCAATTGGACTACTTCTAAAAATGATCAAATATTATACTTAATATTAAAACATTAATATTTCACACAAATTATGCACATTTCATATAAAATAAGTAAAGGGGAAATATAATAAATCATGAAAATATTAGTAACATCAACTCCCCCACACTTAGATTTGCGCGTGTCCTCATGTGCAACAAATATAAAAGCATGACAAAATCATTTTCACTCACCAACAAATATTAAAATTTTGTTTTCTCCAATCAGAGGAGGTTTAGACTATTTCACTCATCCATATTGAATTCCATCACAAATTTGGTTCACAATAATGCATCAGAAACAATTCATTTTTTCATGTTCAAGGTTTTAATTGGAAAATGTAGGCACTCAAAACTTACTCCTCTCAAGATGATAAAAATGTATTTTAGAAGTTTCACTCATTCACCAACAAAAAGTGAAAATCAAGAGTTTGTAAGAGCTCTCAGCTTCCATTCCAAAATCTAATGTGTACAAGAATCAAGAGGTCTTTTAAGGGGTTTTCAGTGGCTATGGGACGGTAGGTATATAATGTCCAAAGGAAAAGAGGGGTTAAAACCACCAACATGGAAAAATCAATGCACATTTTTTTTTGAAATTTGATTTGAAAGGAAATAGAAACACATATTTTCAAGGGCATGAATGTGTGATTAATGAAAAGTGAGGGAGATAGAAAATGGAATAGGGTGAGATGATGGAATATGTACAACATGGAAGACTTCCAATAATGACACAATACAAGATGATTCAAGTGTTCTTTTTCTTTTCTTTTTTTTTTTGCTCTTTTTTTCAAAAGTTGTGCTTGAAACAAGTCTCACAGTCATCTCCCAACTCATGTTTGATCTTCTCATGGAACTAATTTTAGTAGTTATAACACGATCAAAGGTTGATGATGAATGATTTTTGACCCACCCAAGACACAACCCATTCCTTTTTTTCATTTTTTTTAATATAATTTTTTTTCCATTTTTTTGAACACTTTTCAATGACTTTTGTACAAATGAAAATTACACATATACACCCCAAAGCTCACAGAATTACAACCTCTCCCCCACACTTGAATGGATGTTTGCCCTCAAGCATATGATGACACATTGGAAATCAATGAAAGTACGCCCAAAAATGAAGTTCATTCCCCCCACACTTAAATTTCAATAAATTGTACAATGAAAATCCATGAAGATGTTGGGTGGGACAAGGTATTAGGCTTGTAATGTGGCTATCAAAAGAAAGGTTTTCATAGGCTCAAAGGGGCTTTCAAAAGTAGGATCAATGTAAGGGTAACGGGAGGCTATTTGGCTATTCTGATTCTCATGTGGCTTAGAAAATGCCTCTATCATATTAATGCACACAAAAGATGGAAATTCAGCTCGAAGGTCCACAAACTCAAGACTCACAATTAGTGGTGAAGACACACAATGAAAAATATGGTCATAGATGACCTTGGCATGAAGGCTAATGTTATTCCTCGCGGTAGGGGAAAAGCATTTTCCAAATCAAAAATTGTTCATTCAAAATGTTTGTTATTGACACAAAATTGTTTACCCAAGTTTGAGATAAAAATTCAATATATTTGAGTTGAAAACAAGCCTTTTGACTCCCCAAAATGGTTGGACAGAATTTCAATATTGGATGATGAGTAATTATGACACCCCTTTTGTTTTAATTTTCATTTTTTTAATTTTTTTTAATTATTTTATTTTTAATGACACATCCACACAAAAGAGAAAATAGAAAAAAGATTGTGGAAGAATGTTGTAAAAAAAATGAGAGGGAGAGAGGAAGAAGAAGAAATAGAGAGAAGAAGAGAGGGAAGAGAGATTGAGAGAGAGTTAAAGGGAAAGAGGTGCCCCTAGTTTGGATTTGGTGGGTCGTCGTTTCCATCTAGTGGTGGGTCAATGGAAGTGGATGTGGAACCTGAAGTGAATGGTCTCTCATGGTGATGCTTTAACCGGTGTCCATTTACCGTAAATGTTCTTTTTGAAGAAGGGTCTTAGACTTGCACTGCACCAAATGGGTAAACATTAGTAATAATAAAAGGTTCATCCCAACGAGAATTGAGCTTACCTGGGTGAAGTCGAAATCGAGAATTGAAGAGCATTACCTTTTCACCTTCATGAAATACCTTTCGAAGAATGTGCTTGTCATGGAGTGACTTTGCCTTTTCTTTGTAGAGAATGGAGTTCTCATACGAATCGAGACGAAGCTCCTCCAATTCAGTCAACTGCAACAATCTTTTTTCACCAGATTTTTCACAATCAAAATTACATGTTTTGACAGCCCAAAATGACTTATGTTGGATTTCAACTGGTAAATGACAGGCTTTACCAAAAACTAGCCTAAATGGAGACATCCCAATGGGTGTCTTATAGGCTGTTTGATAGGCCCAAATTGTTTCACCAAGTCTATCGGGCCAGTCTTTTCTTGTGGGCTTAACAATTCTTTCAAGCACTCTTTTCACTTCTCTGTTAGAAAGTTCAGTCATTCCATTTGTTTGAGGGTGATATGCAGTGGATGTTTTATGTACAACCCCATTCTTTTTCAAAAGTGACTTCATGGTTCTATTACAGAAATGAGTTCCTAAGTCATTTATCAAAGCACGTGGTGTTCCGAATCGATGGAAGATATGGGTTTTGAGGAACTCACTCACAGTTTGAGCATCATCTTTCCTAGTGGGTTTGGCCTCGATCCACCTAGAAACATAGTCAACAGCAAGGAGAATGTAGGATAATCCATTGGAAGGGGGAAAAGGTCTCATGAAATCGATGTCCCAAACATCGAAAAGCTCACAGAAGATTAATGGCTTTTGAGGCATTTCGTTTCTTTTGAAAATTGTGTCAAACTTTTGGCAAGTGGGACATGATTGACAGAACTCGTGTGAGTCCTTGAAGAGTGAAGGCCAAAAGAATCCAGAATCTAGGACCTTTCGAGAAGTCCTTTGTGGTCCAAAGTGGCCACCTCCAGGCATTGAGTGGCAGAATTCCAAGATGGAGGATTGTTCAGTTTCATCAACGCATCTCCTAATTACCATGTCAGCCCCAGTTTTCCAAAGTTTATTATCTTCCCAAAAATAATGCTTTGAATCACTTTTCATCTTTTCTTTTTGTTCTTTTGAAAAATATTCAGGGAAAACACCAGAAACCAAGTAATTGATAATTGGGGCATACCATGGTAACTTTGGAGTGAGAGATGAGAGGTGTTCAGTTGGAAATTCAGGATCAATTATTTCAGAATGAGAAGAATTAGAAATTCTACTCAGGTGGTCAGCCACAGGGTTTTCTTTTCCAGGTTTATCTTTTATCACAAGGTCAAACTCTTGGAGCATTAAAATCCATCTTATTAGCCTTGGTTTGGAATCACTTTTCTTAAGTAAGAACTTTAATGCTGAGTGGTCCGTGAAGATGATGATTTTGGCACCTAAGAGATAGGGCCGGAATTTATCCAAGGTAAAAACCACAGCTAAAAGTTCTTTTTCAGTCACAGTGTAATGTGATTGAGTTTCATCCAATGTTTTTGAGGCATAAAAGATGACATGAGGAATGTTTTCTCTTCTTTGACCAAGAACAGCCCCAATGGCCCTATCAGAAGCATCACACATCAATTCAAATGGTAAGGACCAATCTGGGGGTTGGATTATTGGAGCAGATGTGAGAGCAGATTTGAGTTCAATGAAGGCTCTCTTGCAAGCCTCATCAAAATTGAATGTGACATCATTTTGAAGTAAACGAGTGAGTGGGAGGGAAATCTTGCTGAAGTTCTGAATGAATCGTCGATAGAAACCAGCATGACCAAGGAAGGATCGAATGTCTCGAACTGATTTGGGTTCAGGAGGTGATTGGATCACCTAAATTTTGGCTGGATCAACTTGGATACCCTCTTGAGAAATTATGTTCCCTAGAACAATCCCATTTGAAACCATGAAGTGACATTTTTCAAAATTCAGCACAAGGTTGCACTTAACACACTTTTGAAGGACCAAAGAGAGTGAATGTAAGCAAGATTCAAATGACTCGCCATAAATAGTAAAGTCATCCATGAAGACCTCCATGCAATTCTCAATGAATTCAGAAAAGATACTCATCATACACCGCTGGAATGTTGCAGGAGCATTACAAAGGCCAAAAGGCATTCGCCTATAGGCATAGGTTCCAAAGGGGCAAGTGAATGTGGTCTTTTCTTGGTCTTGAGGTGCGATTGGAATTTGGAAGTAGCCGGTGTAACCATCAAGAAAGCAATAGTGTGACTTTCCGGCCAATCTCTCAAGCATTTGGTCAAGGAAAGGAAGTGGGTAGTGATCTTTTCGTGTTTCAGCATTCAATTTGCGATAATCGATGCACACACGCCATTTGTTTTTCACCCGAGTTGTGACCACTTCTCCATGTTCATTTGTGACAACTGTTATCCTGCCCTTCTTAGGAACGACTTGAATTGGACTAACTCATTCACTATCAGAAATTGGGTAGATAATACCAGCTTGAAGAAGCTTGGTAATCTCTTCCCTAACTACCTCAAGTATGAGTGGATTGAGTCTTCTTTGAGGTTGCCTAATTGGTTTGGATGATTCCTCTAGATGGATGTGATGCATGCAAAGGGCGGGGTTGATTCCTGGAATATCCTCTAGGGTCCAACCTAAGGCATTTTTGTTTTCCTCTAACACTTGAACAAGTTGGGACTCCTCAGTTTCAGAAAGTGAAGCAGAGATAATGACAGGGTAGGAGGGATCATGGAAAAGGAATGCATACTTGAGGTGTGAAGGAAGTGGTTTTAGATCAGTTTCAGCCTTGATTTGAGAGCTAGACAAGTTAGGAGCAGGAGAATGGATTCCAGATGGGTTTGGATCATTTTCCTCAACATTGTCCAAGGTGGAGCAGTAGAGATCAGAGTTGATGTGGGATTCAAGAGAGTTTTCAAGTTCCTCTAGATTGATGGAGTCTATGAATGAGAGGTCCACATCAACTTCACCATTTATGACTTTGTTAATCATGGTGCAGATTTCACAAGATCATTTATCATTAGAACATGAAGAACATGGTGGATTGGGGTTCGATTGACTCTTAGAAGTGTCCTCAAAAGCATTGATTGAGAATGCAGAGTGATCCTCAGATGGGTATCGCATGGCTTGGAAAATGTTGAACTTGACCAGTTGGTCACCGAATTCCATGGATAAGATGCCTGAATGGACATCAATCTTGATTCTCGCAGTCATGAGGAATGGTCTTCCTAGAATTAGGGGAGATCGAGAATAGTTCGTCTCACCTTCCATGTCAAGGACATAGAAATCAGCAGGGAAGATAAGATCATTGACTCGGACAAGGACATCCTCAATTATTCCCTCAGGACTGGTAGTGCTTCGATTGGCTAATTGAATGACAACACCCGTTGGGTGCAAGGGACCTAGACCAAGGTTGGAGAAAATGGATTTGGGCATGACATTTATTGAGGCTCCAAGGTCTATGAGTGCATCATCAAAGTTGGAACTCCCTATTTGACATGGAACCGTGAAGGTCCCTGGATCTTTGCACTTCATGGGAATGGATTGTTGGGTTGAAACATTTTCAATGTTCCTAAGTTGCCTCTTATGGGTGCACAATTCCTTAAGAAACTTGGCATACTTAGGGATTTGTTTAATGGCATCTAAGAGGGGGATGTTCACTTCAACACGTCTAAACATGTCAAGAATTTCAGGATCAAGTTCAAAGGACTTCTTAGGCTTGGAGATGGCTTGAGGAAAAGGAATTGGGTTCCTTAGAGGAATGGAAGGAGGTGAAGGAGTGGATTCAAGTTCCTTTTCCAGCTTTTTGTTCTTTTCATTTTCTAGATCAACATCGAAAGGGGAGGTAGAGCAATCAGCATGGGGCATAGCAATTTGCTTTCCCGATCTAAGTGCAATTGCACTTACATTACCCTTAGGGTTGGGTAATGGTTGAGCTGGGAGTTGGGAAGAATTTGATTGTTGTTGTTGACTCAGGTGGGATGCAAGTTGACCTATTTGAGTTTCAATGTTTTTAAGGCTAGAACGGGTGAAGGAGGCAAGATCTTCCACGGCACTTTCCCATGGTTTCTTGGAAGAAGAGGCTTGTCCCTGGTTGGGATTGCCTTGATTTTGGTTCTTGGGAAAGCGATTGTATTGGGTGGGGAATTGGGAAGGCTCGTTAGGATAGTGGAATCCAGGAGGAGGATTGTTCCTTTGAGGTTGAGGAACAAAAGGATAAGGTTGATGGAAGTTACCACCACCTTGACCATATTGGAATTGGTTTGGGTTTTGAGGAGGGAATTGAGGAGGATGAGAAATGGGATTACCATACCTCAAAGGTGGGTTAAAGGTAGAAGAGAAGGGCTCAGAGTGGGGTTGGTTGAAGTTTCTAACAAACTGACCTGATTGTTGAGGGTTGAAGTTTCGCTGAGCATATGCCGCATTGAGCTTCATTGGACTAGATGAATCAGATGGATCATCTTGAAGTTGTGGACATGTGTCAGTCGGATGAGATGGAGAGTTGCAGATTCCACAATTCTTGATAGGTCCAGGGAATAGTGACTGTGGAGAAGATGAGGTTGGGGCTTTGGTAGCCACCGCTAGTTGACGCACAAGACCTGTAAGTTCACTCATCCACTCAGTCATCTTGTTGGGCTCTATGGATTGATTCTCTTGGGCTTGTTTCACTTGAGCATGTGCTCGAGTATGGAATTGTTGCGTGTTTGCAGCCATGTTGCTTATGAGTTCTCGTGCAGCTGCAGGAGTTTTGTCAACAAGAGCACCGCCACTTGCGGCATCAATGAGAGTTCGCTCCATAGCCAATAACCCCTCATAGAAGTATTGGATCAGGAGTTGGTCAGGGATTTGATGGTGTGGACAAGTTGTCACAAGCCTTTTGAACCTCTCACAATACTCATGGAGTGATTCATTAGGGAATTGACGGATGTCGCTTATTTCCTTTTGGATAGAAGCTGTTCGGGAAGCGGGAAAGAATTTCTCAAGGAAAAGTCTCTTCATGTCAACCCATGAGTTTATGGAACCAGGTGGGAGGTAGTAGAGCCAAGACCTGGCAGAATCCGCTAGGGAAAAGGGGAAAGCTCTAAGCTTGATTTGTTCTTCAGAAACCCTTTGAGGTTTCATGGTTAAGCAGACCACTTGGAACTCTTTGAGGTGAAGATGTGGATCCTCACCGGCTAGCCCGTGAAAATGAGGGAGAAGATGAATCAAACCCGATTTGAGTTCGAAATCAGCTTCTATGTTTGGATATTGAATACCAAGAGGTTGGTAATTCATATCAGGGGCAACGAGTTCTTTCAATGTTTGTTCCCTAGGATTGGTCATATCGATTTCAACTGGTTGAATGAGGATTGGTTCTTGAATTATTTGAGTATCTCTTATGTTCCTCCTAAGTTGGCGAAGTGTTCGCTCAATTTCAGGGTCAAACAAATTCGAGGGATTGTTTGGAAGGCTACGGGGCATTCAGAGAGATTTTGGAAGAAAGAGGAAGACGGATTTTTCTTTGTATTTTTTTCAGTTTATGATTTTTATGAGAAGATGGGTTTTTCTTTGTGATTTTTTTTCAATTTTTTTTTTAAAAAATTTTGTATTTTTTTTGGGTTTTTTTTTTACAATAACCAGAAACTAATGACTACTTAAAGCACCATCCCCGGCAACGGCGCCATTTGAAACGTACGGCCGATTGTCGCCTATCGACCGGTCAAAGTTCCGGTGCTCTGCTAATGTGTATAGCAGCACTCGGGTCGAATCCTCGGCGATGGTACTTCGTAATAGTCGATTGTTTTTAGTTGATTGTATTTTGATTGGGGGGTTTGTTTGCAGAGCTTAATTGAAATGTTTAATGAATGATGTTTAATTTAACAAGTTGATAAAGATTGGGGTGAGTTCATTATTAGGTTAGTTAAGCTTTTTATATCCTTGAGCTTTGCTTTATATTGCATTTAAATTAACACACATGTCACAAGATAATGTTGATTAGAATTCTTAAGTGTTGAGGCTTTAAACCAAGCCTTAACTTAACTTAAGGTTATAATCTCAATCAGATCTTATTTATGGTGGTGTATTTATGATTCCAATAATCCATGGAAACCACATGTTAAACAAAACAAGTCATTAATCCATGACATGTTAAGTCCAACATACACAATGTTAATTCAAAGAATATTCATAGAGCAGAAGCTCTCAATCACTTAACATACCTAAATTATAACGCACCTCAATGAGAGATTTACTCAGACATTTGGGTGATTAATAATCTGGTTAAAATTATTATGATTATAAATTAATAAGAGAAGAAAAAGAAAGGGATAAGAAAAGAGTGGTACGTCGACACACACACACGAACAATGATGATAATTAAAAAACGAACTTTCGATTGAATGAGAAAGCTAAAGAAGGGAAGGGTATTGAACTGAATTTAAACTATTTTAAGAACATTAATATTAAAATACAAAAGGTGGAGGAGAATAAGAGATATTGAAGAAGAAACTTTCATTAAAACAGAATTACAAAATAAAGGACTTACAAAATTACAAAAATGAAGAACACAAAAGTAAGTGAAAACAAAGAGAGGAGGGAAGGTCTCTCAAGTGAAAACTTGAGTATGGCAGGACCTCCCAAGCCTTTGGAAAAGCTTTGGTCGTGCCAATATGATCTCCTCTCTTCTGAAATGTCAACCCCTCTCAAGGAGAGAAGGGGAGAGTATTTATAGCCCAAGGAGTGGACTGTTTGCATTCTCAATCTGTCCCTCCACTTGCATCGCCAATTGGGCTATTCAGACAGCCAAATCTTCAAATATCTCCTTCTTCAAAGTTGTAGAAAATAATGTTTTCTGACTACTCTCAAAATTTTGAGTCATTTGGACTTAAGGATCAAAAGTTATGGCCGGTTGATTAAACAAAGTTAAACTGTCCATTTCAATCCAGTCTTTTTGAAGTCCATAATGTGAAAGGGTTTTTGAATATGAAGATGCCTTCAAATACGAATTGTTTCTTCAACAAAGTCGGCCGCCTATATCTCTTCTTTCACACTGCAAAATCTCAACTCGATTGGATGCTTACATCAGGAGATATGTCATGCATACTATACTGATTTTAATTCTCGGCCAGAATGGTGGGCTGGACTTCAAAGATTTATTTGGGCCCCTTGTACTTGGATTTGGGCCTTGAAATTTTTATCCAAGATGACATGTAGTGTCCCCCGAATTATGGTGGAGAGTTAAGGTTTTTGGACTTCTGGATTGAACCCAGTAAATCAATCTTCAAGGCTGGTCCAGTTTGTTCACAGATTCTTTAGTCTTGTTTGTGAGGATCATATGACCCTTCAAATGGCAGAATTGGCTCATGGTTCCTTCTAATGAAATGTTGTATATTGAAAGGAGAATCCTACAAAACAAGAACCACACAATTTGGATCAGTATAGTGACAGTTAGTAAAACATTAAACTGACTCAATTGGACTAATTCTAAAAATGCTCAAATATTATACTTAATATTAAAACATTAATATTTCACACAAATTATGCACATTTCATATAAAATAAGTAAAGGGAGAATATAATAAGTCATGAAAATATTAGTAACATCACCCCAACAAGGGTTGTTCAAGCTACTTAAATGTATTTAGGTAGGAAGGTATTTTCCAACTATGGCCTTGTAGCTCCTTGATCCATTGAGTAGACTCTCCAATCCTGAAATCCTGACTTGGATTTCCTAACTTGTCTCCATGTTACATCAAATCTAACAAGGGATACTTCTCTTCATGTAAGATGGTTAAGCCGACCCATAACCTTTATAAGAACTCCTTGTAGCAATGGCAAGCACTGTAGCATGGCGAGCACTGTAGCATGGCGAGCACTATAGCATGGCGGACCTGTAGTAGCACTGTAGCGACTGTAGCAGTGGCGACACTATAACAGTGGCGGGACTAGCAATAGCGGGCACTGTAGCGGCGGCAGGTTACTGTAGCGGCGGCAGGGTATTGTAGCAGCGACGGATATTGTGCAGTACTGTAGCAGGCGAAGTATTGTTGCAGTACTATTTACAAAATGGGTCTTGGGCCAAAAAATTGGGTTTACGGGCCATGTAATGGGCTAAATGCCCACTGGACCTTTGGGGTATGTAATGGGTCTCTCTCTACCCAGTTAAAAGAGGTATTTACTTTGCTTTAAATAATAAATGAGGCTTCATCCCCAACCTTTAAAA
Source organism: Viscum album (assembly GCA_963277665.1). Classification (NCBI taxonomy): domain Eukaryota; kingdom Viridiplantae; phylum Streptophyta; class Magnoliopsida; order Santalales; family Viscaceae; genus Viscum; species Viscum album. The sequence continues at coordinate 1,886,332,116 of OY728165.1, read as the reverse complement.
AAAAGAACTCCGTGATAAAATTAAGTGTCCTAATGAGGGTTCGTCAAACACTAAGTTCAGTGGCTTTCATTCCTATTCAAGTAATGGAAGGTCATGTCTGGCATAATATTAACTTTAGAGATTTTGTTTATTATGCGTAAAATTATCTTATTTTATCTTTTACATGTTTTGTTAATATTATGTGGATTTTACTTAAGTGATTAACCATGTTTTGATAATAATAAAAAAGTACGCATAATCCATTTATTTATATTCCAACTTTTACACATAAGTTATTTTATTTATGTGATCATGATCTTGTATCCATAAAATAAATAATGCAGGACAAAAATAAATAAATAAATAAATAACCTGACCATGAGCTTATCTAATGGTTGATTTATTGTGAGGATAATAAATCAACCTATAGCGTAAGGGTAAACTCCTTATTCCAATCTTCGCACGAGTTACAACATTCCACCTATCCACCTATGTGTTACCTGGATTGGTAATGTCTCAGTTTCATCTTGAACTATCACCACACGTCTTGAGATACTTCATTAATTACATGTATTTGTAACTCACATACATGTGAGGGAAACCAAAGGATTGTGTTGCAAGGGAGCCCTTATGCAAGTAGAGGCCCCATGCAATAGCCCATGATCTATTGGGTGTTTTGATTCATTAAAATCCGAAATGCGAAAAAAAAACAATGTTTATTGTCCAATTTAATAGCATAAAAACTGACATGTAATAGAAGGTTCGCATTGCATTCTTACATTAGGAATAAATCAAATGAATTCAATAGTTGACAACATAACACATGTTGGCAGTGAACAAAGTCACATACAGGAAGTGGTTATAATAACAACACACTGGTAGTGGATAGTCTCATACAACAATGGCAATCACAACATCCAGACTTACACTTAACTCTCAATAAAACAGAACTGAGACAGAGAGAAACAATTCCAGATTTACATACATATCCAGAATCAAACAACAATAAGAAATTAAGGCGTAAGTAGCAATATTAATTTGGAAAAACCAATTCTCAAACATCTTTTAAATTAGACAAACTCAAAACCAGAACACATATACAATAAGCTGGCAAAAATGAATTAATATTCAAGAATGTTTTTAGCAATTTATAGGTCGAAATAAGTGGAAAGAGAAGCAGTAAAAGTGCACAAAGGATTGAACGTGCTTCAGACCGTTTTTGGTCCTACGTGTGCGGCAAGAACACCACCAGACTCACGAATTTTATTTTGCTCAAAATAAAACAATATACAAGATACAGTCCATATACCAGACATAGGAAAATTTCTAATAAGAGTATAAGAAGAGAGTGCTTAAAGCAAAAATGAATAACAAGAAATACTTACAAGGCCTGAATAGCTTACCACTGTTGGGCATTCTGTTGTTGAGGCTTTAGAGAAGATTTGCACTGGAATCACACAAAACAACCTGCTGGTTCTGGAACTTGTATATGCATAAGGCTGGTTCTCAATATCCCATATACACAACACACAAACATCCATTTGGTAATTGTGCAGCTCTCGGCATTGACTTAACCAGTCAGCCTGCACACATCCTCCTAACATCCACCAAAACGTGAATCACACGAGAAGGGAATGTGCGCCCCTAGATATGAAAACTCCCAAGAATGGCACACGAATAGACTGTTGGATCTCTTGGACTGAGTCAAGCTATCGCTCGTCCACGACAACCACAAATCTTGGAACCCTAAGGTTTCCACTGAAAATCCGAATAGGGAGGAGTGACACGACGATGCCTCAAAGATTTCCCAATATTCTTGTCGAAATCAACCATTCAATGGTGTGGTCCTTTATCACCGGCGTCAAAATCGTCACCGCGATCGAAGGTTATACCAACCGATGGAGCCCTAATCATGTTGTCTCAGTCCACAATGTTGAGGAAGGTGTCGCCCATCGAGAAGGAGCTCACCTCCACACTCAAGGAGCTCTACACGGGCTTAGTCCAGAAAAGAGAACTAGTCGTAGGGGTGATGAAACCCCCTACAGAGCTTGAACTTCCTAAATGTATGCTCAACGAGAGAGATCTACGGGGACATGCCAAACAAACAACCCAACCACCCATGAGACCACTCAATTAAGCGGACGATGGGATGTAAGGGGTGGTTGTACTCATCAATGGATAGAATGGAAATGCACAGATCACCCAAATTGCCACATTAGCATCCGATAATGAAGTATCCCAAAACGATCCCAAGAATTGGGCATGTGAATAAAAAGAAAAGGGAAAAAAATTATATGGAAAAAAATTAACAAATCTCCACCATTTTCATATAAAATTGGTGTTCTTTCACTTACTACCATCAATCTAGGAATCACATCCAAAACTATAAAATGTTATAGGGAATGACACCAAACTCTATCCCAACATGTATCTAAGTGACACAAGGCGCTCGAATTGAATGATATTTAAACAACTGCTAAACATGTTCAAAATAAATGGCAATAAAAATAAACAGCGCACATACATGTACTTACCTAAGTCACCTTCTGAGATAATGTCATCGAGGAAGTCGAGACCAGCAAATCACATGCTATAAGAGGTCCCCCAAAATAGCTCATATGTGCCTGCAGAACAAAAAATAAACAGAGCAGTATCTATCCTCACACAAAAAATGGAAAGAAACAAAACATCTCAGGAATTCACAAAGAATGCAACTCAGAAATAAAACAGGTCAGAGCAAACAAGCAGTAAATGAAGAAATACGAAGAGGATAATCATAAGAGAAAAGCCTCCACCTAACTCATAAGAACACAATAGGACCGAAGCACTAAGCACCATCAGCTTTAAAACTAGGACACGCCTCCTGAAAACTCTAACATGATGAATATCGATGCAAGGCACCAATATATCTTTAAAATGTGGATTTAGAATCTCCACCCAATGAGCCGACTGCCTAAACAAAAGTCAAAAGAAGATTTCCTCAAACAAAAGGGAAACTACAAGAACACATGCAAGTAGTCCCAAAATCCTAAGACAGCTCTAAGGCATGAGAACAAAAGGCAAAGAGCCAACTAGAAACTAGGGAAAACAAGCCAATAAAGGGCCACACATCCTAGTATATACTTAAAAATGACACACGATTCCTAAGAAACAAAACATATCAACTAAACATAGTCAAACATCAAACAAATAAGCTTGGTGTGCAACCAAGCGACAAACCATAGCACTGCAACCACAAACTACCCAAACCTAAACATTGAAGTCACTACAGGTCCATACCCGGAGAAAACGGTCCTAAAGGATGTAGAGAAACATAGTAGAGCTAACATAAGCTTATCTCCTAAGAAAATAGGCAGGCACTATATACAAGATCCTTCCAAGACTTTACTGCTAATCAGCTCTCAAGCATAGGCAAACCTCACACAGAACTCATTTCTACCCTGAAATCATAGACGCATAGGTAGAAACTACCAAGAGGCATATTTGAGGCTCAGATAAGCAAAGAAAAAATGAAAAAAAACAAGGAAACAAACAACCATTAATAGAATGAAATTACAACCCAAGAGAGATAATGACCTAGCTGAATAAAACAATCAAAGCATGCTGCAATTGGTGATAAAAGCCACTCACAAAACATTTGAAAGCAACGAACAAATGATTTCAAATTTTTAAAAAATAAAACCTAAACCCAATTAGGCTCTCATACCACTTTGTTGCGGGGATCCCCTACACGAGAGGCCCTATGAAATAGTTCATGATCTATTGGGTGTTTTGTTTCATTAAAATCTGAAATGCAAAAACAATGTTTATTATAATTCTTATTAGCATACAAACTAACAACATGTAATAAAAGGTTCGCATTGCATTCCAACATGACAAATAAAACAAATGAATTCAACAGAAGTCAACATAACACGTGTTGGCTATGAACAAAGTCACATACAGGTAGTGATTATAATAACAACACACTGGCAGTGGATAATCGTATACAAAAGTGGTCATCACAAAATTCAGACTTGCACTTAATTCCCATTAAAACGGAATCAAGACAGAGAAAAAACAATTCCAGATTGACATACATATCCAAAATCAAATAGCAAGTAGGAATTAAGGTGGAAGTGGCAATATTAATCGGGCAAAACAAATACCCAAACAGCTTCTAAACTAAACAAATTCAAAACAAGAACGCATACGCAACAAGCTAGCATAAATGAATTAATATTCAAGAATAACACAGTCATCAATTTACATGTCAAAATAAAAGCAGAAAGAAAAGCAGTAAAAGGGGCATAGAGGATTTAACATGCTTTGGACAGTTTTTGGTCCTATGTGCACGATAAAAACACCACCTGACTCACGCATTTTATTATGCTCAAAATAAAACAATATACAAGATATGGGTCATATACTAGACATAGGCAGATTGCCAATAGGAGCACAAGAAGCAAGATCTTGAAGCAACAATGAATAAAAAGAAAATACTTACACGGCCCGGACAGCTTACCATTGTCCAAGGTACTATTGTTCGAGCTTCAAAGAAGAAGATTTGCACTGGAATTGTGCACAACAACCTGATGGTTCTAGAACTTGTACACGCATAAGGCTGGTTCTCGATATCCCATATGCACAACACACAAACAAAAATTTGGTAATTTTGCAACTCTTGGCATCAACGCAACCAATCGGCCTATGCACATTCTTCTGATATCCACCAGAATGCGAATTTCACAGGAACGGCATGTGCACCCCAGGATCTGAAACCGCCCAAAAATGGTGCACGAATTAACCACTGGATCTCTTGCAGTGAGACAATCCATCGCTTATCCATGACAACCGCAGATCTTGGAACCCTAAAGTAACCAAGGGAAATCCAAACAAGGAGCAGGAGGAGCGACGCAACGATGCCTCGAAGATTTCCCAATCATCTTGTCAAAATCAACCGGCCTATGGAGTGGTCCATCATTGCTAGCGTTGGAATCATCATCACTGTCGAAGGTAAACACCAACCGACAGAGCCCCGATCGTGTTCTCCCAGTCCACGATGTCGAGGAAGGTGCCACCCATCAAGAAGAAGCTCTCCTGCACGATCGAGGAGCTCTACACCAACTGCGCCTAGAAAAGATAACCAGTCGTAAGGGTGATGAAACCCCCTACAGAGCCTGAACTGCCGAACTGTACATCCAACAAGAGAGCTCCATGAGGACATGCCAAACGGACTACCCAACCACTCATGAAACCGCTCAATTAAGCAAACGACTGGGATGTAAGGGATGGATGTACTCATCAACGGCCAGAATGGAAAAGCATAGATCACCCAGATTGCCACATTGGCATCCGATAATGAAGTAACCCAAAATGAGCCCAAGTAAACATTATAAATTGAGAAGATTAATAAAAAGAAAAAGGAAAAATATATATGGAAAAGAAATTAACAAATCTCCACCATTTTCATATAAAATTGGTGATGTTCTTGCATCTACTACCATTAATCTAGGCATCGCATCCTAAACAGGAAACCACTACAGGGAACGACGCCAAACTGTCTCCCAACATGTATCTAAGTGACACATGGCGCCCGAATTGAATGATATCTAAAAAACTGCTAAACATGCTCAGAATAAATGACTTTAAACATAAACAGAGCACATACTTGTACTTACCTGAGTCGCCCTCTGAGACGATGTCATCAAAGAAGACGGGACCAATAAATCACAGGCTATAAGAGGTCCCCAAAATAGCACTTTTGTGCCTGCAGAACACAAAATAAACAACGCAAAATAAATAGAGCAGTATTTATCCTTGCACAAAAAATGGAAAGAAACAAAACAACTCAGAAATTCACAAAGAATGCAACTCAGAAATAAAACAAGTCAGAGAAAACAAGCAGTAAAGGGAGCAACAACACATAGAGGGTTAGCATAAGAGAAAAGTCTCCACCTAAACTCATAAAACACAAGAGGACCGAAGCACCAAGCACCGTCAGATTTAAAACCAAGACACGCTGCTAGAAAACTCTAATAGGAAGACTCTTGACACACAAGACACCAAAAGATACAAGCAGCGATTATAATAAACACACTGGCAGTGGACAGAATCGCATACAGCAGTGGCAATCACAACATTCGGACTTGCACTTAATTGACATTAAAATATAATCGAGACAAAGAGAAAAACAATTCCATATTGACATGCATATCCAGAATCAAATAGCAAGCAATAATTAAGGTGGCGGCATGAATATTAACGGGGGAAAACAAATGCCCAAACAGCTTCTAAACTAGAAAAATTCAAAATCAGAACGTATGCGCAATAAGCTGGCAGAAATGAATTAATATTCAAGAATCATGCGTTCATCAATTTACAGGTCGAAATAAAATCAAAAAGAAAAGCGGTAAAAGAAACACAAAGGATTTAACGTGCTTTGGATAAGATCACGCCAAGAATACCAGACATAGGCAGATTTCCAACATGAGAACAAGAAGTAAGAGCTTGAATCAACAATGAATAATAAGAAATACTTACAAGGCCCGGACAACTTACCACTATCCGACGTTCTGTTGTTCAGGCGTCAGAGGAGAAGATCTGCACTGGAATCACGCACAACAACCTGCTGGTTCTAGAACTCGTACATGCATAAGGTTGGTTCTCGATATCCCATATTCACAACACAAAAAAAGAGCCATTTGGTAATTGTGCATCTCTCAGCATTAACGCAACCATTCGGCATGTGCACAGTCTCCTGATATCTAGCAAACGTGAATCGCACAAGAACAACATGTGCGCCCCGGGATCTGAAAACTCCCAAGAATGGTTCAAAAATAGACGGCGGGATCTCTTGCATTGAGAAAAGCCATCGCTCATCCATGACAACCGCAGATCTTGGAACCCTAAAGTTTCCACCATAAATCTGAACAGAGAGGAGGAGGAGTAACGCAACGATGCCTCAAATATTTCCCAATCTTCTTATCAAAATCAACCGGCCGATGGAATGGTCCGCCATCACTAGCGTCGGAATCTTCGTCACTGTCGAAGGTAAACAACAACTGGCGGAGCCCCGATCATGTTCTCCCAGTCTGCGATGTCGAGGAAGGCGCCACCCATCCAGAAGAAGCTCACCTGCACGCTTGAGGAGCTCTGCACCGTCTGCATCCAGAAAAGAGAACCAGCAGTAGGGGTGATGAAACCCACTACGGAGGCTGAACCGCCTACTGTACGCCCAATGAGAAACCTCCACGAGGACATGCCGAACGGACTACCCAGCCACCCGTGAAACTACTCGATTAAGTGGACGACTGGGATGTAAAGGCATAGATAGCCCGGATTTCCACATTGGCATCTGATAATGAAGTATCCCAAAACAAGCAAAACATTATAAATTGAGCAGATTTAGAGCTGTCAAAAAATCCGCAAATCCGCGGGCCGATCCGTTAGCCCGTGGATTTATGTGGGTTAGGGCCTTGAAAATTTAGGCCCGCAAACATTCGGACCGCATTTGATCCAACCCGCAAAACCCGCAGCCCGCGCGGACTAACCCGCCGGGTGTCCGCGGGTCCCGTTTGACCCGCAATTATAAGTATTACAAAAAATTATTCTTGAAAAATAAAACAAAATAATATAATATAATAAATTAACATGAGTGAAAAAAATAGTTCAAGTTTTATAAAACCATACATAAATCATGAACAAAATTGACTCATTTAGATTTTAAACCTGACGGTAAGGTTGGTCGTGGGATAGATGACACTAATGTGGTTATTTGTAACATAATAGAATTAATGTATTAAAAATTGATACAATAATTATGAAAACGGATATACAAGACTACCATTTTGTTTATAATACAACGCTCTACTAATATTTTGATTTATGTATTTTAATTTTATTATTATAATTATATATATATATATATATTTATATTACTATGAGTTTTTAAAAGTAACTTATAAAAAATTAATAAATAAGAAACAATAATAATAAATGTATAATAGTATTATGTATTGATATATTTGAATTGAAAATCCAAACATGTATTTATTTTAAAATTTTGATAATCAAGTCTCCAATACAAATTTTCAGTGTAAAATTTCAGTGCAAATTTTGAGTACTGATTTGAACTCATAAGAGTAAAATTTCAATGCATAGAAAATATAATTTGATGATTTAAATTAGGCATTTAAATGAAAATTTTAACTATAATTTTATAATGAAAATTTTCATTCATAGTTTCTGATGTAAATTTTCAGTGTAAATTTATGATGAAATTTTATAGTTTTTATTTATGTATCATTATATTTTTATTGTAGTTTTAAGTGGACGTTTCTAGTGGAAGTTTACTGTAAAAGTTTCTAATGAAAATTTTAAATGTAATTTTCCAATGAAAATTTACATTTTTTATTTATGTTTTAATGTGTCTACATTGTAATTTTAATGGAAAAATCGAAATGCAGAAAACCTGTGAAAATTTGCACTAAGAATTTTCAGTGGCAGTTTGCACTGGAAAATTCAATAATAAAATTTGAGCATGCATTTATTTTAGAACTTTGTTAATCAAATTTTCAGTATAATTATAACAAAAGTCAAATAGAAATTTGTATCAGAAATTTAAGTGGAAATTTGAACAAAACTTTTCTATTGAAAATCTTTACTGAAAGTTTTTCGTGCAAATTTCCAATGAAAATTTTCAGTTAAAATTTACATTTTTAATATATATATTAATATAATTTTATTTTAGTTTTAATTTTTTGAAAAATTAAATTTTTTATTTATATTTTAATACATCTACATTGTAATTTTATGTGAAAAATTAAAATGCCATTTTCTAGTGAAAATTCGTGTCAAAAAATTCCAATAGAAGTTTGCACTGAAAATTTCCATAGAAAATTTGCGGTTCAAATTTTTAGTGTGAAATTAAATTATCTATTTTTGAGTTAAAATATTTAAATTAAAATTTTAATCATGCATTTATCTTAGAATTTTGTTAATCAAATTTTCAGTATAATTATAATAAAAAATAAGTTGAATTTAACACTAGAAATTTAAGTGGAGATTCCAATTAAATTTTCAATGAAAGTTTGTAGTAAACATTTTTTGTAAAAAATTTGCAGTGAAATTTTATAGTGAAAATTTAAATTTTTTATTTATGTATTAATATATTTTCATTATAATTTTAAGTAAAGATTTGAAGTGTAGATTTTCGGTGGAAATTTACACATGAAATTTCCAATATAAATTTGCACAAAAAAAATTCAATAGAAATTTTCCTATGTACATATAATAAATAATATATATTACATGTATATGTAATAAATATATTATATGTATTAAATAAATTTATATAATAAACAATAAATATTATTATATATATATATGTAGTAAATATTATATACATGAGTTGTAGTGTTAACAAGAGACGCAATAGTATTTTTGTCCAAAAACTGGTTTGGACGGTCAAGTTAAATGACCCACTTGAGATGATATTAATCCCATAAATCATCAAAGATATAATCTTTTAATGGTTGTTGTTGTTGTCAGAGATATTGTTAATTAAAAACTAAATATTTTCACTAAATCTCAAACATTTCTATTTTTCCGTTCCACTTTATCATGGTTCACGAAGCTAAAAAATATTTTTATATATTATTTTTTTTAAGCCCGTGGGCCGGCCCGTTAGTCCGCGGGTCCCGCATGGTAGGGTCGGGCTTTTATTTTTTAAGCCCGCATTATTTGTGGACCGGGTCGGACCGCACAATAAAATCCGCAGCCCGCATGATCCGCCCCGCGGGCTGACCCGCCCCGCCCCGTTAACACCTCTAAGCAGATTAATAAAAACTAAAAGAAACAATTTTATATGAAAAAATAAACTTAGCGATTAGTTAAGGTGAATTACATGAATAACATTGAACACATATGTCTTATATAATAATGGAGCGAGGGATGAATCACAGACCATAATTTTAATTTAATAATTAATAATCGAAAAACATGCAATAAATTAAATTCAATTAAACCAATTCACATATAGGTATCCATCAAGCTCATAAAAAGTCATACACATACAATGAATATGCAAAAAATAAAAATGGTTGACATTCATTTCTATTCGTTCTTTATAATTAAGATAACGACGATTGAATAAATAAATTAATTAATTAATTCCATTTTATCGTAATGAATATCTAAATTCTCTTGGAGATACCAATCATAAATTCATTATTTGATGATAAACATAAAAACCAGTAATCATAGATAATTATAATAAATTAATTGAGCATTTAATAATTCTTTAAAACCTTTATTAAATTTCCAAAGACATCATTTGTTAGTAAATTTAATATTTTTTTCATGCTACAATTAATAATTTGATGTTGTTGGATCGAAATATGTATGTAGATGACACAATACAAGAGGGGGTGAATTGTAGGTTTTAAAACTTTCATTATCAAACCTAAAAGAAACTTAGTTTAAAAGAGTTTAAACTAATTAAATTCACAATACCTCTAAAATGTTATAAAACTATGAATCGGCGTGGGCCCTGGTACCAATGAAAAGGACAATCATAATTGGGTCAGTTATGATAAGTATTGTAATCATATTTATTATGATAAGTATACCACAGGTTGTATTTAATGTACAATCGTATCCTAGATGAATATGATGATCAGAGTAAGCAAATAAAAAATCATAATTACAATAGTTACGATAATCAGTGTATTACAACAACAGATGATTCTACCATATAGTGTATAGGATCGTAACAACTAATACAACATGAAATGTATGTATTGTAATTGAAACAATTACAATGATATGAAATATGAATAGAAATAAAAACTAAAAGATTTATCATTCTATTACAATTACAGCGGAAATATAAAGAATACAATTATTTTAACTCAAAGAAAAGGGTATCATTTAACATAGGATAGAGGTCCCTTGATTTATACTTTCAAGAAATCCTATAATATCCACACTAGGGTAAGTCCTCAATTCGAAGATCGACTTCAATCTGTCTGCCTATCTCCAGCAGCCCTCGATTAAGTAGGTAATCGACACCTCTGTCTTCCTAGCCTCGAAAATCCTCAATCCGAAAAAGATCGGCACCGGTCTACCTACCTATCCCTGGAAGCCCTCAATCGTAATCACAATTGATCAGTATCGCCCAAAGCAAATCAAAAACTCCTTGAAGATGCAAGTGCTTGGAACAAGCTATTCGTGACTTGTAATATTGAGAACTTTCGCACAAGGAATTGATTTTGACATAGCTCTCTTAGAGTATCTCTAGATCGTCAAAAGTTCTTACGAGCTTAGTTGAATGACCTTGTATTTATAGTCTTCATCCCAGCAGTCATATTCATGCTCTAAAGCTGATATTTTTACATGAAAATTTGGAGAGACCTGAACACCTAGCACTTCAACAGTCATATTAAAATAGAATACACAACATCATTTTAATACATAACAAATTTTATGACATCATTTTAATTGAAATACATAACAGATTGCATGGCGTCGTTTTGATTGAAATACATAACATATTCCATGACATCATTTTGATAAAAAAATTCCTTTTATAAGAATTAAACATTACTAGAAATGAAAAGGTTAAGACTGATGATTTTCATAAAGAAAGGACTAGGTGGTTACGATTGACCATGACATGAAATTACGATTGATATCACGTTTTACAATTATGATTATACACCAGTTACAATGCACTAGTTACGATTGAAAACAATTCATGCAGTTACGATTGAATACAATTCATGTTATTACGATTCAATACAATTCATACGGTTACGATTGAATATAATTCAAATCATATTTGATGTGAATAACTATGGAATGTATTTAGAAATAGTTTGTGATTTCCCAAAAAAATGAATGGAGAAGTAAAAAAAAACTTTTGACTCAACAAACTCCACCTTTTTGAAAAGCACAAAACACAAAGATAAAGGAAGAAAACTTACCTTCCCCTGAGTTTTATAACTCTTCTAAGAATAATAGTGAATACAATTAATTTCTCATTAGGATAAAATTATCACTAAGGATCATACTCTCTTCTCTCTAAGATTTTACTCCCCTTTTTCTAAGGATTCTCCAACTTAATATAATATTCTTCCTTTGTTTAAAACATTCTCCCCAATATAAAACATTCTCCTGCATTTTTATTTTCAAAAATGGGAAATCTGGATAAATCAATAAAAGATTAGAGAAACAAAACATATGAAATAGATTATGCATTTTATTTGATAAAGAAATACAACAAGAGTTCAAAAAAACAATTTCTTCTCCTTTTCATTTTCCATGAGATTGAAAACAACTAAATTCATCTTTTTGAAATCTTTTTTGTCCTCCATAAATTTGTCAAGATATTCTTGTTAAGCCCAAAAATTTTATTCTTTTTCTTTAAACAACTTGTCTTGATTAAAAATTGTTTCTTCTTGGATGTGATTAAGCTCTTCCTATGTTTTGAAATTTTCTTACAGAGAAGTAAAATCCTCTGTTCTGATTATGAAGACCTCTAGGATTTGAAATATTTTTGTCAATAAAAAGTTTTCATTTTGTAGATCCAATATTTTAACCTTTAGATTCTCAAACTCTTTAGATTGAATTTCTTTTGAAGAATCGGGTCATTGAAATGCCTTCACTTTCTCATTCATATCACTGACCAACCTTCTATAAGCCATATTAAGATCATTTACAAGATGCATTATTTCTTTAATATTTTCATCATGAAGTCTTACATTTTCATCAATGTTATATGACCACTTGACAACTTTATTACATGAATTTCTATGTTTGAGAGCCCGTTCTTGAAAAAATTTAAAATCGTCTTTGAGTTTCAGAAACATGTCCATCAAAATCCTGACAAAATCTGTTCTTTCATTATAACTATTTGAAAGAATGTCTAACTTTGCTTTAATTTTTGGAAAATAAGGAATGATCTTTTCCAGTCGATTCAAATCTTTCTCAATGTATTTCACTCCTTTGATTGTAATTGTTTTTTCAGAATCAGTATCTTCATTGAAATCTGGATGCTCACTATAATGGGTTCCAATAACCATATTCTCAAATTGTTGATTCTAATTTTTATCGGATTCTACCTCTTCTTCTTCTTCATCTGGGATTTGAATTATTTTCTTGGGTATTGTCTTCTGAGCAACTTCTTTTGAATACTGATGATCTGGAGACATAAATTTGAAATATGAAATTTCTGAGGATTTCACAAGGGTTTTATTTTTATGAGAGGTTTTCTTACTAATGGCTTCAGCAATATTTTCATTTTCTTCAACCTCCTCCTCTTCTTATTCTTCTTGGATTCCATAATCATCTTTCTGTTTATCAACGTATTCATCAATTTCCCTTAGTTCACTATCTTCATCTTCTTCTTCTTCTCTTTCTTCATTGACAGTTTGAGGAGTCGATCCTTCTCCAACTATGTGTTTTACTTCTTCTTGAATAGATGGAAGATATTTCCTTTCTTTTAAAACAATATTATTACTAGATTTCTCACTAATTTTTAAAAGACTGTCAATATCAATGGACTAAGCCTTTATCTTCTTAATCCTCTTTTTCTTTTATATTTCCTTGAGAGTTTCTTGGGTGCGAATCTTTTTGTCTAGGGACTCAGCAGGATCAAGTCCAAATTGGGGTTCACCCTCTTTCCTTTATTACTTTTTCTTTCTCCATTCAACTTCAACCTCATCAGTTAATACTTTTTTCTTCTTTTATTTCTTGGGTTGTTCATACTCAACCTTATTCTTTTCTATGAACATGAAAACAAAGGCCTCCTATGGCTATGGAAACAAACGGTATCAACTATTTTAAGTGCATCAGAACTTCAGCGTACATTAGTGAGAAATAGATGTGGGATGAGGTAGGGTATCCCTTTATATAGGTGATGGAAATCCAACCATTCAGATTCTACGACTCAGATTAGATTAGAAAAATCCAACGGTTGAAAATGATTTCTAACTCTTGAGTTTTTTTAAAAGAATTATCGTATTCAAGATGAATCCAATAATGTTTTTTTAAATGAAAGAATTGAAATACCAACAATTTTGAAATATAATAGAAAGTGTAATGTTTAGAAATTGTACCTATCAAAATATCAAGATTGACACATTGGTTTCATTATATTGTTCTTATAAAATAAAAATAAAACTCAAATATGTTATCTAAATATATTTTGAATACAACTGATATTTCCATTATAATGAAATATAAAAGTAAATGTAAAACTAATAAAATTGTAATACCAATAAAATTGTAATACCGATAAAAATGAAACTGATTAGAAACATGAAACCGATTAAAAACATGAAACCGATTAAAAACATGAAATCAATTAAAAACATGAAACTGATTAAAAACACGAAACTGATTAAAAATATGAAACTGTTTAAAAACATGAAACACATATGTACTTCCCCTTTGAAAATGAGTAACTTAATGTAAGGAGATGGTTTAAACATGGAGTATATGTGAATGATTACTTTACAATGATCATTCCTAGCTTCTGTTTAATGTATTCAAATCTATTGGAAGGTAGAGGTTTTGTGAAAATATCAGCAAGTAGTTATTGTGTTCCAATGAATTATAAAATGATATCTTCTTTAAGTGTGTGATCTCTAAGAAAGTGATGCCTAATATCTATGTGCTTTACATGAGAGTGATGTGCAGAGTTTTTTTAAAGGACTATGGTACTAGTGTTATCATATAGTATTTGAGTTTTAGTAAAAATCACACCATAATCTCTGAGTGTGTGATGCATCCATAATACTTGAGCACAACAACTTCCAACTGCTAAATATTGAACTTCAACAGTGTAAATTGCTACATAGTATTGTTTCTTATATGATCAAGAAACTAATGAATATCCTAAGAAATGATAAGTTTCAGATGTACTTTTTCTATCAATTATACAACCACCAAAGTTTGCATCCGAAAATCTTTTTAAAACAAAATTATTTCCAGAAGAATAGAAAAGTCTTAAATCCGTAGTTCCCTTTAAATAGAGAAAAATTATTTTCACTTATTTTAAATGGGGTTATTTTGGATTAGATTGATATCTTTCGCCTAATCATACTAAAAACATTAAGTCTAAATGACTATATGTTAAGTATAGTAAGCTTCCTTTCATCCCTCTAAAAGATGTTTGATCAACTAGTTTCCCGTTTTCATTAAGATCAAGTGAGTTTGAGGTACCGATTGGAGTAATAATACTCTTAGTGTTGTCATATCCATACTTTTTTAGTAAATATTTAATATACTTATGTTGAGATATATAGGTTCCTTATGGTTTTTTAGAAATTCGAATGCCTAGAAATAATGTTAAGTCACCCGTCATACTCTTCACAAACTCATATTTCATAATATTTTCAAATAAATCAGTTAAGGATTGTTGAGTTGATCCAAATACAATGTCATCAACATAAATTTGAATAATTGAAACATTTTTATTTTCTTTCTTTATAAAAAAATTTGGATCAACAATTCCCTTAACATAATTGTTTGGTAACCAAAATCATGTTAATCAATCATATCAGGATCTAGGGGATTGTTTAAGGCCATATAAAGATTTGGTAAGTTTGAAAAAATATTCAGGAGGTTTTGTATCTTCAAAACCAGGGGTTTTTCTAAAAAAACATCCTCTTGTACATATCCATTAAGGAAAAAATACTTCACATCCATTCAAAAAATATTGAAATTAAAGAATGATACAAAAGCTAGTATAATACAAATAGATTCAAGTATAGCTACTGGATCATAGGTTTCTTTATAATCGATTCCCTCTTATTGATTATAGAATTTTGCAACAATTCTTGACTTATTTTGAATGATTATTCCATTTTCATTAAATTTGTTTCTGAACACCCGTTTTACTCCAATTATAGTGGTTTCATTAGGCCTTTCAGCCAAGATCTATAATTTATTCTTTTCTAATTCATTTAATTCATCTTGCATAGATTTTATCCAATCTTCATCACCTAAGGACTCATTTGGAATTTTAGGTTCGAATTTAAAAAGAAATGATAAATGTTCTACTTCATTACTCAAGAAACTTCTAGTCCTTACTGGTTGATTTATATCAATAATGATACTTTCACTAGGATGATTCTTAAGAAACAACTGATTTGAGTTTTGTAAAATCTATTCATCAATATAAGGTAGACAATCTTCTGGGGTGAATACCTTAGAAATGATTTCATGAATATTTTTCTTATTAGATGAGTCTTATAACAAGGGTTGATAAACCGTTTTTGAAAATTCATCAAAATATGTAGTTTGAGGTTGTTTAAAAATAAAAGGATATATTTCATCAAATTTAACATGTATTGTTTCTTCAAAAGTGCAATGATTTTTATTAAAAACTCTATAAGCCTTAGATGTAGTGGAATAGCCTAAAAATATTCATTCATCGGATTTGGGTAAGAATTTATGTAAGTTATATTTTGTATTTAAAATGAATACTTTTCATCCAAATAATATCAAATATGAATGCTTAGGTTTTAGTCCTATCCACAATTCATAAGGTGTTTTATTAAGAAATGGACTGATTAAAACTCAATTTACAGTATAACAAGCAGTACTTACAACTTCATCCCAAAAATTCTTGGCAATTGAGTATTAACTCAACATGTTTCTTGTTATCTCTTGAAGAATTCATTTTCTTCTTTTAACAAAACCATTTTTCTCAGGGGTTCTTGGAGCTGAGAAGTTATGATTAATACCTTTCTTATTACAAAAAAGTTTCAAAATATGAATTTTCAAATTCTTCACCATGATCACTACGAATATTTTTAAATGGTAGTTTTTTCTCAATTTTAACTTTGGCTATAAAACGTTTACAATAAGAGAAGGATTTAGATTTCTTTGCTAGAAAATAGACCCATGTATATCTAGTGTAATCATTAACTAAATCAAATACATATTATTTTCCTCCAATACTTCTAGTTTATGTTGGACTAAAAATATCCATATACACTATCTGTAATGCATCAGAAGTTGAGACTTCACTTATGGATTTAATGTTGAACTTATGGTTTTTTCTATATTAAAAAGGATCACAGATTTTTGAAGAATCAAATCTAAGATCCGGTAGATCCTTAACAAGTCATTTCTTAGATAATTTATAGAATTTTCCAAGGTTACAATTGTAAGAACCCGGATCTTCGTTTCAGGTATGTCTTTCCTTTTTCTGGAGTTTTTGAGAAAAGAGGAGTTTCTAGAAATTTTTGAAGTACACACCATATACTTTATGAGTACACGTCGTGTACTCCTTTACCGCTCGAAGTCATGTGTTGGTCGTGTCCGAGCCACACACACGGTGTGTAGGGGTGATGTGGAGGCCGCTTAAAGTGGAGTACGGAAAAACCGAGTATACACCATGTACCCCAGAAGTACACGCCGTGTATTTTTTTTCATTAAACAGACCGGGGTCACGCCTAATCTCCAGAATGACCTTCTTATAGGTCTCATTCAGCTGAGAGCTCCTGTACAACCTCGATTCTTCTCCGAGCCCCCGAGCTTCCATCTAATCTCCGTTTCAGCCGTCGTCGATTATGTTGGAACCGCAGCAGTGATTTATTCCTTATCCTAGAGCCTTGTTTTCCAATTCCTCCTCTTTCTCAAGATATCGTGGGTTGAGAATTTTGGACGTTTTCTTAGATCTTTGACGTTCTAAGGAGAATCAATCATCGTGGTTCAAGTATATCTATCTCCTAGCATCGAGGTAGGTGGTTTGTGCATTTTTTGTAGGAAGTTTTTGAATATTTTGTGCAATTTCACCAATTACCTTGAACAAGGTCTTGTGTGTGTTTCCTATTTTGCCCTGTTGTTTCCTACTTTTCTTGATAGCTTGAGTAGAGGTAAATGATTGTGAATAGGGAAATTTTTACTATGCTATGGATGTTTTTCCATGCATGTTTTTCTTGTGAGGCGTTTTGCTAGTTGCCATGCATAGTTGTAGGATAGTGGAATTGTTGTACCGTTATGCTGGTGTGCCTTAGAATGATAGCCAAGTAGTTCTTGAGGTTTACTTGGGGCGATACGTGCGCTATGCATGTTTGTTTTACACAGGGTTGAAAGAACCTAGTGTAGTGGACCATAGGGATAATGGACGTAAGGGATTCTCCAGAGTGTCTTTAATTTACGATACGAGACCATAGGGGGAATTGACGTTGAGTGCTTCCTCAAAGAGTTTGTAGTTCCTCGATGCGGACCACATGAGGAATGATACGTTGAGTGCTTCCCCAGATATCCTTTAGTATGATATGAGACTATAGGGAGAATTGACGGTGAGTGCTTCCTCATAGAGTCTATTCTTTAGCTGAACAAGAGGGGCGAGACTGTGTGTGCCTCCCAGAGGGTTTCTAGTACTTGTAGGTTGAACCATAAGGGTTACGATTTTAGAACTACCCAGGGGGTTACCTGTTGTTCTTCTTGTTGATTGGTTGTTACTTGTGTACTTTATATGCTAGACACTGTGGATTGTAGACGCTGTGTACTTTCCTATTTACTGCTTACTGTATTTTTACTGCCATGTATTCACTGACTGTTAGGCACAGATATTTGGGTGGTTGCCTACTGAGACCTTGTCTTACACCCTGTTTGGGCCATGATTTTGGGCCCAAATAGATTATATTATGCAGGTATAGATAAGGGAAAGCACCCTTCTACTTCAAGTACTTGACTTGTTGTGGAGATGGAGAGCATGAGACCAAGCTATGACTTGTGATACTGAGGAGTTTACCTGTTTTCTTTTGCACTTTAGTTTAGTATTGTATTCAGCATTGTGACTTGTTTGGATGCTTTCCTAGACATAAGTATCATGCATCATTTTATATACATGTGTGTGTGCTCCAGTTTATTGTTAGTCTGCCGCTGATTATCATTTAATCTTGTATGATGGTTACGGTTTCGGCTATTGTCTATTTGTTTTTCTTCCACTGTGTACTCTGCCAATGAGGACATAGTTTCCCCACTATCACACCCAAGGCCCTCGCTGCTAGTCGGCAGCCTCTGACATTTGTGGAAATGCGCTTGAGGCCATGTGACCAACCGTGTATGGGGCGCCTCTGGGTGGATTCCAGAACCGGGACGTTACAAAGTGGTATCGGAGGGTTTCTAATCTCTTGATTTACTTTTTGGAGCCTTCATCTAGGAATTGGAAAGATTCGATACTTGGTATTAAGCTGTACTTGGGAGTAGCTAACCCATGTACAGGGAAAAGCCAATCTACCTCGCTTATTACAATTTTCTGGTTTTTCTATGTTACAGTTGATCTGATTTCACCTAGTGTGATTCACATGCTTGTGTTGTTATTGTTGTTGATATTGTGGTTTTATTTCTATCACAGCCCGATGAGATGAGGGCATTCTACATCAAGCATCATATAGTCACTTGTTATAAATCACATGCCATGCATTATTTCCATGCCATCTAGGGTGCATTAGCAATTGCATGTTGTTGTGATAGACGTTGTGTAGATTATATATGATGTTGTGATAAATGCTTTGATAGAATCCCTACAGTTTGACAGAGAGTTTGTATAAGGCCCCGGCCTTAAACCTTACTTAATATTGAATTAAATGAATAATTCACATTGAGGATCTTTTTAGGTTTAGAGTTTTAGAGAATTAGTACATAACTATTACATCTCAAAAGATTACAAAGTAGTCACTTCTACTAAATTTCCATAAAATAAAAAATATTAAAAAGAAACATGTCTAGTTCCATGTATTAGATAGCATGACTTTCCCTTGATCCCATCCTTGACCTTATTCCACATTAAGTCCTGTGAAAAACATTTCAAAAAAAACTTGGGGTGAGCATAAAAAGCTCAGCAAGGGATACACAAAGAATGAAAACTGTTAGTTTTTCAAAGCAACAAGTAAACCATGTATTCTTTATCAAAGTAATGCCTTTCACCTTTAGGAAGTAGTAAAAACTCTTCACTGAATAAAATATCATTACTTACCCTTTTGTAACCAAAATATTACCATAAAACCCATATAAAGAACACATAACATATAAAGGTAACTTGGGACATAAACATACTTAAATGGAATAACCATACGGTCGACTTCCACACATACTTAATGGAATAGCCATACGGACGACTTCCATACCCAATGCATTGGAGGTTATAACGTAACCACCCGTCCTGGTATTCACGGCACCACCCATCATATGGTTTATCACGTAACCACCCATAAAATGTCCAAGTACCATCATTACACATAAAATATTGAAAATATAAATATTTCAATAACAACATTTCATTTTCAATCAAAATAAGTAATTCCAAGATATTGAATTAATCAATCCATTTTCAAAACACATTTAAAAGAGATTTTTGAATCAAAGTGTCCCATACCACTTTGAAGCTTTTATTAGAATTATAATTTTAAAACATTAATGTTCATATAAATAAATACTGAAAACCATTTTGAAAACATGGACATTAAAGATAAATATTTAGAATAATAAATCTTTAAAACATTTAAAACGATATTTTTGTTAAAGAGTTTTTAACAAAATGAGAGACTCTTGAATACAAATAATTGTGGAATAACATTTAATCCGAACATTATAATATCATGAGAATAAAGGGATTCATGATATAATATGTCAAAGGACAGTATACACACCATATAAGAGTGAATTGGTGCATAACAACAATGAAGTCTCAAAAGAAATGTAAAATGAGATGAAATCCATTATAAAGAAGGTATCCTTAAATTAAGGATAAATCAATCTCATAATTATGTGTAACAAATATAAATACACCCAATATAAGTGGATATTGAGTGTAAAACAATAAAAGGTCATTCACACATATTCAAAGGATGACATATTCAATACATACATGTTGAACCCAAAGAAATCGAAATTGGGTTAAGAAGTTCCCTTGGTAAAATTCTACAGCCTAACGGCGTCACATAAAATTTTTCAAAAAGGGTTGATGAGAGAGATAAAGGGTATCTCATCACTTGGACATAAAATTTACATAAATAAGGATATATAAGAACATATCCCAACATAATAGTATGTGAATTAAAAGACATAACAAAATAAGTCTTTTAAAAAGAGGAGGGTGAAAGGTCCCTTTACTGAGTTGGGTAACTTTTGAAAGTACACCCCATGGAAGAAGGGTCATACAATGAAGATGTAAAAACCCATAAATGAAATTATACTACACAAAGTGTATAATAATGGGCAGTATATACACCACTCAAAAGAAATAGTGTCAAACATAGCATAAATGTCACGAGAATAAAAGTGAGATGAAAAATCCCTTACGAAAACTCAGCAGCCTAACGGCGCCACTTAAAACTTCCAAAAATGGATTTATGTGATCAAATAGGGTATCTAATAATATGAACATAAAAATTAAATTATGATTAATATAAAATAACATCCCCAAACATAAGAAATATGGGCTTAAAATAAATGACATAAAAGAGAGTACTTAAAAAGAAAGAGAGAGGTTGGATCCCTTACCTCGGGTCCGACTTGACTCGATCGTTCTTTAACGTCCTGAATAATATACTTGAGTTA
Source organism: Viscum album (assembly GCA_963277665.1). Classification (NCBI taxonomy): domain Eukaryota; kingdom Viridiplantae; phylum Streptophyta; class Magnoliopsida; order Santalales; family Viscaceae; genus Viscum; species Viscum album. The sequence goes on along the minus strand of OY728165.1, from coordinate 1,886,310,573 downwards.
ATTTCCAGATGATTAAAAACCTTTTTCAAGTTAATTATTCCTTTTATATCACTTATTTCCATGTTATAAGCATTATGTAATCATTTAAGTTAATAATGTTTGTTTTGTCGATATTTGGTTCTTAAGTCGAAAGTGGACTTCTTACAATTACATGTTATTCGTGTGGTCAAAGGTTCATTATATCTAGAATTATATTCATGATTTGGATATCATATATATCATATATATCCAGAATATACAAGTATTTATAATATTACATAATCATTTATAGGTAAGAAATTAAATGCACCGTTCATGGAGACGGTAAGCCGTACGTACGCATGAACGCTACTTTCATTTCTATGTCATATAAATGGAATTAAAACCAAATGAGAGGTATGTATATTTTAATTATAGAATTATATTCATCATTTATATGTAACATAAATCATATATAATAACTTTAAATCCATCCTTTATACATCTTACATATGGCATTAACGAATCAAATCACTTTGAGGGGGCGGTAGTCCGCACTTCCTAAAATGAAATTATCGTGTTTACCCACAATGGAAACCATAAAGGTATGCCAAAAAATAAGAATACAGAAGCTTAAGTAAAACATAAACATATTATATATCATATATAAATATAGTGACATCTTAATGGCCACCTTTGAAGGTGTTATATGAGTGTTGAACAATCATTGTTTCGTGAGGCAGAAATTCACCATCCACAGAAACAATATGTTCTTTAACCATTAGATGTAGGTGTGTGTAAGTGTAGATAAAATGATTCTTATAACAACATCATAGTATATTTAAGATACTGGAGTTGTTACAAAAGAAAAGAATAAAAAGAGTTTAGGGGGTTGGATAAGCAAAATAAAACAAAAGAACACAAGAGAAGACACTACCTTTAAATCGGGTAACTCTTTTTGATTTGAGATCAAAGGCTTCCTTGGGAAGACTTATGCCCAGAGTGAGGATTCTAGGAGTAAGATAAGGATGTGGAGAGACAAAATGGGCAGGGTTTGGACGAGCCAAAGGCTTGAGAGGTGTGGGTAAGGAGGTAGAGGTGTGAGCCTTTTATAAGAGGAGAGGAGGGGCACTCTTGGAAAATAAGGAAATGTTACTTTATTTTAGAATGAGTTTCGGATTTTAAAGGTCCCACATTGATGTGTTTCGAGGATAAGGTGATAAGGGTTCGAAATAAACTCATCCAATAGGTTTTGGATATGTGTAGGTCTTAGAATTTACATTATCTTTCCATTTTATTTAAATCGTTGAATAATGAGGTAATCACTGCATCATCATGGTGTCATAAATAATTTAATTTAGTTAATGTATAAAAATTATAAAAAAAATATTATGATGTAGGAAATATTTTTAGCTTTACAATGAATATTTATAGTAAAAAATCTGACTTGTATAACCCTATATAAAAATTGTTTTAGTAAAATAACACATGTTTGTGACATTTTAATTTTAACATTAAATAAAAAGGTATTAATGTCATTTTCCTACCAAAGTGGCTCCATGGGGTCCACAAGTTGACCCATGGATTTTCTTGGTCTGCCATGACACATACAATGAGGGTAGGACATGTGTCTAGGTCATTTCATATTATTAAAACATTATTTTTACCTTAAATTACACTAATTACCTCTAATCACGATTAATAAACTTAAAAGTTACTATTCACCAAAAAATTATTTTAATCCCATTGAACCACATTTTACTTATTAATGACAACCATTTATGTTGGATTTTTGAAATTCAAATCACAGAAGTGGTAAATTTTCATTTAAACGAAAAATCAGTTTCTTTAACTACCACTTAGTGGTTTCACTATTCATCAAAAATTGAAATTTTTCAGAAAATTACCAAAAATTTACCCTAGGCTATATTTGATATTCAGAATTCAAAAATTATATCTATTTTAAAAAATTCAAAACATATAAATTACATTAATTAATTTAATAATTAATTCCCGCTGTCAGAGCAAATAGCGTGTTTTTATGAAACAATAAGTATCAAAAGATTGACACTAGTTTAAGTCCAATTTCAAGATGAAATTAATTCCAACGACCACTATTGGATTAAATGGTAAAAATATATTCTAATTTTACTTTGAAACCAATTCAAAAGATAATATAATCATATAAATAAATTAGATTAAAAAGAGGTTTTGAATTAAAATACAACATTTTTCACTATTCATTAAAAAAATTATCTTTATCGGAAAAATACCCAAAATTTACACAAAGTGAATTTTGATGTCCCGATTCTAAAGAAGAGTTTTATTTGGTCCAATAGAATGTATAATAGTGACTAAAACTATATTTAATGATGGTTCGCTATTAAAAGTTGATAAGTGGACCTTTAGTGAAAATTAGAGTATATATGCCTAAAATTGAATTCTTTTCGTATTTTAAGCCTTTATCCTTTATTGGATAAATATAAAAACATTTAACAAACATATATAATCTTATTTTAGTTATTTCTATTCATTCCCGCCAATACAATGGCTACGTGTTAACTAACATTTAAAATAATTTTATTTTATTATTAGAGTGCAACGTAAGATTTCAAAGGAACTCGTTGTTGCGTATTGGGTAAGACATCAAGCATAGCATTCCCTTTAAATTAATATTAACATTTTATTCAAAAAAGGGATAAATATAAAAATTTCATATTCTTTATTTACTTGGGGTGTTACATCCTTCCCTCCTTTTGGGAATTGCGTCCTTGCAATTTTAAAATTGGGCTCGGAAACTTCCTTGAATGTCCCACATCAGAACAAGAGTCGGTAAAACAATAACTTTAAAAGAAAGAAAGAAAGAGAAGTACAGAGGTCACTCGAGTTAACTCACACTAGTATTCCATGTAGGAAACACATGGACATGGAGGAGAAAACATAGGGTCATGTTCTGATGGAGAGTGATAGAAAACATGTTTAGGATAAAATTAACCACAAGAAAATCACAAACTTGTGATGGGTTAAACAGTATTTGATTCCACAGTAGGAAAAGTTAATAGACAAATTTTTTGTTTTAAGTTACTTTTTATTGAGGAATTTATTCATTAGGAAACATAATTACTTATCATGTTGACTTTCAACTTTTATTAGATTTCTTACACGAACTCATATTTTCTCCAAAAGACGAGTATTTAGGAAGACTTGTTCACATTAAGAGTACTATAATCAACTTTTAGAGAATCACATAATCCACAAAAGAGAACTATATACTTCCCATGTCTTTAGAATTTAACCAAAACCAAAACCAAAAAGGTTAGTACAAGATCAGATAATCCAGAAAAGGATAACCCTTTATAAAAAGAAAATCTATTCTTAATCTCCAAAATTTGTCCAAAAAAACCAAAAGTTCAACGGGGAAAATTAGATAAAAAATTTTTCCATAAAATTATTCAAAGTAAACCAAACTAAGATTGAAACCCAAATATTTGAAGGATTTAGTCACATAGTCTTCCAAGTTAAATCGTAACATTTATCTCCAAACAACATCAGTTTCTCTTAAAGTCTCGTATTGAAAAGTAATTAACTTAATCACATGTTCTCCATGATAGGTTAATAAATTTACATAGATAACCCAAAATCAACTTACTCTTAATTCATAAAATCATCTAACTAAAAAGAGTCAGTCAAACTAACCAGGGACTTCAAGTAGTCCAGTGGTAGGCGATAAATACCAGTCACACTTTGGTTGTGGGTTCGATTCCCGCAGCTTTGTCCGACACGATGGGTTGTCACACGGTCTGCGTTTTGTCCTTTTTCCAAACTATATAATTCTCAAATCATTCCCCCAAAAGAGATAAAATCATCAAAAATAACCATAACATAATTTAACCTCAATTTTATCTCATGCCTTTCACTTTCCATCATAACATATAGTAACCCATAATTACCTCAAAAGTAAGGATCATATAAACCCAAATGATTCTTTATAACTATTTCCACAAAAGAACAGATAACTATTCCTTGAATAAAATTTACATATATCAAACATCAGGGTTACACATACTAAAAAAAGTCTTCTAATGTAACCCCATCATCAAAAGAGACTTAATACCCTTAATAATTTCACCATAACTCTTGAAGCCCTTATATGTTGACTTCTTACTCATTCAACATTCTTCATGATCTATTAACCATTCCTTTCCAACTTATTCTAAAATACTTCTTTCCTACAAACAAAATTATGAATCATATCCTAAGATTCCAAAATAGGAAAACAAATGTTATGAAATAATCCATACCTTTGACTGGTCATTGTCAGTTTCTTCATCCTCAATCAGAATGGCATTAGGTATTGGTAAAAGAATATTTGTACGATCTTGGTGATCCCATTCCCGAAACTTCTTCATAGGACATGTGTTTGTATAATGACCATGCACACCACATTTAAAACATTCAATTTATCCCTTAGAAAGAACTTCTTTCCCTTTCCTCGAGTCAACTGGATGCTTCCTTTTTCCATGTCAGGTTCTTGCTTTATGACCTTCATTTCCACATCTATAGCATATTTCTGTCCCTTTGAAACATTTTCCTAGGTGTTTCTTTCCACATCTTTGACACATAGGTTTTTGAACACACTTACCTTTATGATTATTACCTGTAGTTCCGTAGGGATTTTTTTCTCTCATATATGATGCCTTATAGAAATCACCAAGGTTTAGGTGGTCAATCATGACTCCAGATAGTTGGTTGAGGATAAACACAAGAGTTCTCATTACAGCTCCCATATCATTCAGTTGATCTCTCAGAAAACTGTCACAGTTTCCTTCACATCCACTGTTACTTTGGTGCCTGCTAGATCTAGCCATTTACTAAAACCAAAAAGGTCAGTGTGAGTATATAAAAAAAACCATCATGTACTAATGAGGAAGATAAACACTAATATATACTTACTCATTCACTTTATCTAAAACTAGGACTCTTTCTGAAATCCTAACCATTATGGTAATGTCACTTATGCTTAGAGAATACCCTAACCTCTAAAGTTATCTAAACCGACCTTTGATACCAACTATAAGGCCCCGGCCTTAAACCTTACTTAATATTGAATTAAATGAATAATTCACATTGAGGATCTTTTCAGGTTTATAGTTTTAGAGAATTAGGACATAACTATTACATCTCAAAATATTACAAAGTAGTCACTTCTACTAAATTTCCATAAAATAAAAACTCTTAAAAAGAAACATGTCGAGTTCCATGTATTAGATAACATGACTTTACCATTATCCCATCCTTGACCCTATTCCACATTAAGTCCTGTGAAAAAAATTTCAAAAAAAAACTTGGGGTGAGCATAAAAAGCTCAGCAAGGGATACACAAAGAATGAAAACAGTTAGTTTTTCAAAGCAACAAGTAAACCATGTATACTTTATCAAAGTAATACCTTTCACCTTTAGGAAGTAGTAAAAAATATTCACTGAATAAAATATCATTACTTACCCTTTTGTAACAAAAAGATTACCATAAAACCCATATAAAGAACACATAACATATAAAGGTAACTTGGGACATAAACATACTTAAATGGAATAACCATACGGTCTACTTCCACACATACTTAATGGAATAGCCATACGGCCGACTTCCATACCCAATGCATTGGAGGTTATAACGTAACCACCCATCCTGGTATTCACAACACCACCCGTCATATGGTTTATCACGTAACCACCCGTAAAATGTCCAAGTACTATCATTACACATAAAATATTGAAAATATAAACATTTCAATAACAAAATTTCATTTTCAATCAAAATAAGTAATTCCAAGATATTCAATTAATCAATCCATTTTCAAAAATCATTTAAAAGAGATTTTTGAATCAAAGTGTCCCATACCACTTTGAAGCTTTTATTGGAATTATAATTTTAAAACATTAATGTCCATATAAATAAATACTGAAAATCATTTTGAAAACATGGACATTAAAGATAAATATTTAGAATAATAAATCTTTAAAACATTTAAAACGATATTTTTGTTAAAGAGTTTTTAACAAAATGAGAGACTCTTGAATACAAATAATTGCGGAATAAAATTTAATCCGAACATTATAATATCATGAGAATAAAGAGATTCATGATATAATATGTAAAAGGACAGTATACACACCATATAAGAGTGAATTGGTGCATAACAACAATGAAGTCTCAAAAGAAATGTAAAATGAGATGAAATCCATTATAAAGAAGGTATCCTTAAATTAGGGATAAATCAATCTCATAATTATGTGTGACAAATATAAATACACCCAATATAAGTGGATATTAAGTTTAAAACAATAAAATTTCATTCACACATATTAAAAGGATGACATATTCAATAACTACATGTTGAACCCAAAGAAATCGAAATTGGGTTAAGAAGTTCCCTTGGTAAAATTCGACAGCCTAACGGCGTCACATAAATTTTTTCAAAAAGGGTTGATGAGAGAGATAAAGGGTATCTCATAACTTGGACATAAAATTTAAATAAATAAGGATATATAAGAACATATCCCAACATAATAGTATGTGAACTAAAAGACATAACAAAAGAAGTCTTTTAAAAAGAGGAGGGTGAAAGGTCCCCTTACCGAGTAGGGTAACTTTGAAAAAGTACACCCCATGTAAGAAGGGTCATACAATGAAGATGTAAATACCCATAAATGAAATTATACTATAAAAAGTGTATAATAATGGGAAGTACATACACCACTCAAAGTAAATAGTGTCAAACGTAGCATAAATGTCATGGGAATAAAAGTTATATGAAAAATCCCTTACAAAAACTCGGCAGCCTAGCGGCGCCACTTAAAACTTCCAAAAATGGATTTATGAGATCAAATAGGGTATCTCATAATATGAACATAAAAATTAAAGTATTAGGAATATAAAAGAACATCCCCAAACATAAGAAATATGGGATTAAAAGAAATGACATAAAAGAGAGTAATTAAAAAGAAAGAGAGAGGTTGGATCCCTTACCTCGGGTCCGACTTGACTCGATCGTTCTTTAACGTCCTGAATAATAAACTTGAGTTAATTTGAACATGCTTAAGAACCTTTTTAAAGTTCATTATTCCTTTTATATCACTTATTTCCATGTTATAAGCATTATGTAATCATTTAAGTTAATAATGTTTGTTTTGTTGATATTTGGTTCTTAAGTCGAAAGTGGACTTCTTACAATTACATGTTGTTCGTGTGGTCAAAGGTTCATTATATCCAGAATGATATTCATGATTTGGATATAATATATATCATATATATCCAGAATATATAAGTATTTATAATATTACATAATCATTTAGAGGTAAGAAATGAAATGCACCGTTCATGGAGACGGTAACCCGTACGTACGCATGAACGCTACTTTCATTTCTATGTCATATAAATGGAATTAAAACCAAATGAGAGGTATGTATATTTTAATTCAATAATTATATCCATCATTTATATGTAACATACATCATATATAATAACTTTAAATCCATCCTTTATACACCCCACATATGGCATTAACGAATCAAATCACTTTGAGGGGGCGGTAGTCCGCACTTCCTAAAATGAAATTATCGTGTTTACCCACAATGGAAACCATAAAGGTATGCCACAAAAGAAAAATACAGAAGCTTAAGTAAAATATAAATATATTATATATCATATATAAATATAGTGACATCTTAATGGCCACCTTTGAAGGTGTTATATGAGTGTTGAACAATCATCGTTTCGTGAGGCAGAAATTCGCCATCCACAGAAATAGTATGTTCTTTAACCATTAGATGTAGGTGTGTGTAAGTGTAGCTCAAATTATTCTTATAAAAAAATCCTAGTATATTTAAGATACTTTAGTTGTTACAAAAGAAAAGAATAAAAAGAGTTTATGGGGTTGGATAAGCAAAATAAAACAAAAGAACACAAGAGAAGACACTACCTTTAAATCGGGTAACTCTTTTTGATTTGAGATCAAAAGCTTCCTTGAGAAGACTTCTGCCCAGAGTGAGGCTTATAGGAGTAATAGAGGGATTTGTAGAGACAAAATCGTTAGGGTTTGGACGAGCCAAAGGCTTGAGAGGTGTGGTTAAGGAGGTAGAGGTGGGGGCCTTTTATAAGAGGAGAGAAGGGGCACTCTTGGAAAGTAAGGAAATGTTACTTTATTTTAGAATGAGTTTCGGATTTTAAAGGTCCCAAATTTATTTTTTTAGAGGATAAGGTTATAAGGGTTCTAAATCAACTCATACAATAGGTTTTGGACACGTTTAGGTCTTATATTTTACATTATCTTTCCATTTTATTTAAATCGTTAAATAATGAGGTAATCACTACATCATCATGGTGTCATAAATAATTTAATTTAGTTAATTTCTAAAAATTATAAAAAAATACTATGATGTAGGAAATATTTTTAGATTTCCAATGAATATTTATAGTCAACAATCCGACTTGTATAACCCCATATAAAAATTGTTTTAGTAAAACAACACATGTTTGTGACATTTTAATTTTAACATTAAATAAAAAGGTATTAATGTCATTTTCCTACCAAAGTGCCTCCATGGGGTCCCCAAGTTGACCCATGGATTGTCTTTGTCGGCCATGACACATCCAATTAGGGTAGGACATGTGTCTAGGTCATTTCATATTATTAAAACATTATTTTTACCTTAAATTACACTAATTACCTCTAATCGCGATTAATAAACTTAAAAGTTACTATTCACCAAAAAATTATTTTAATCCCATTGAACCACATTTTACTTTTTAATGAAAACAATGTATGTCAGATTTTTAAAATTCAAATCACAGAAGTGGTAAAGTTTCATTTAAACGAAAAATCAGTTTCTTTAACTACCACTTAGTGGTTTCACTATTCATCAAAAATTGAAGTTTTTTCAGAAAATTACCAAAAATTTACCCTAGGCTATATTTGATATTCCGAATTCAAAAATATGTCTATTTTACAAAATTCGAAACATATAAGTTACATTAATTAATTTAATAATTAATTCCCGCTGTCAGAGAAAATAACGTGTTTTTATGAAACAATAAGTATCAAAAGATTGACACTAGTTTAAGTCCAATTTCAAGATGAAATTAATTCCAATGACCACTATTGGATTAAATGGTAAAAATATATTCTAATTTCACTTTGAAACCAATTCAAAATATAATCTAATCATATAAATAAATTATATTAAAAAGAGGTTTTGAATTAAAATACAACATTTTTCACTATTCATTAAAAAAATGATCTTTATCGGAAAAATACCAAAAATTTACACAAAGTGAATTTTGATGTCCCGATTCTAAAGAAGAGTTTTATTTGGTCTAATAGAATGTATAAGAGTGACCAAAACTATATTTAATGACGGTTCTCCATCAAAAGTTGATAAGTGGACCTTTAGTGAAAATTAGAGTATATATGCCTAAAATTAAATTCCTTTCGTATTTTAAGCCTTTATCCTTTATTGGATAAATGTAAAAACATTTAACAAACATAAATAATCGTATTTTAGTTATTTCTATTCATTCCCGCCAATACAACGACTACGTGTTAACTAACATTTAAAATAATTTTATTTTATTATTAGAGTGCAACGTAATATTTCAAAGGAACTCGTTGTTGCATATTGGGTAAGCCATCAAGCATAGCGTTCCATTTAAATTAATATTAACATTTTATTCAAAAAAAGGGATAAATATAAAAATGTCATATTCTTTATTTACCTGGGGTGTTACAGGTTGTTGGTATTGTACTTTGCTTAAATGAATGCCAAATTCTGGTTCTTGAGGTGTTATGGGCCCTCTTGAATCGGAAATTGGTGAATCATTAACCTGTTTTTCCTTAAATATGACTGTATTGGATGCCAAGATTTGATTCGTGGGGAGTATGGGCCCTCACGAATCAGAATTTGGCACCTTCATGCTCATTTTTCAGTGTTTTCTGGGCTTCGGTGCAGTTTCAGAGCTACTGCTCGGAAAAACCCAGAATACACGGCATGTACTTTATATATACATGCCATGTAGTTTTAAACCGTGTCACTGAATGTGTGAGTAGAAACACGGGTTGTGAAAAATCACCAGGAACATGTCGTGTACGGTAGGTACACGACGTGTAGTAGTAAGCTGTGTACCCGGCCGTGTCACTAACAACACGGGTCGGGGAAGCTTGTGTCATACACGATGTGTTGTGTATGAACATGCCATGTATCCTTGTTCTCAGTACCCGACCATGTCATGGACAACACGGAATGGTGTTATATCCTCCTATACACGCCATGTTTTTTCGGAACATGCCGTGTACCCGGTCGTGTCGCCAACAACACGGGTCGGGAAAAATCTTCAAGTACACGCCGTGTTTGTTCGGAACACGCCGTGTAGTCTCAGTTTAAGAGGACCGTGTGGGTTAGCCGTGTAAAGAGGCTCGGACAGGGGAATAGAGTTCCAGTATATGTCGTGTGTGGGGACAACACGCCGTGTAGTTTGGGGTGTTACACGACCAGGGGTGGCAAGAGTACACGCCCATGTGTATGGTTTGAGTGAACATGTTATGTAGTTTTATACACGCCGTGTAGCCGTGTTTCGTAAACTTGAATGTTTCCTTATCCTGTTCCCATTTTGTACTCTTGTGTTCTCAGTCTTTGATATTCCTGATCTAAAGTATGCTTTTGATCTTCCAGAGTTATGCCTCCAAGACTTCCTCCGATTGTACGTCAGTTTCTAGATGGTGTTCAGACACCAGATATGGCTGATCAGGGACTTCCTGCCGATCCTCCAGTCGGGCCAGCCTTGGCACCGGCTATCATACCAGTTTCAGGCACTGATGTGTAGTTCATGGAAGGATTTATGAGGATGATACAGACCTTTTAGGGAGCACCGCCTCCTTCCACGACTATGGTAGACTTGACGCGGGTTTTCCAGCAGCAGCATCCTCCTACCTTCTCGGGGGAAGGAGGACCACAGGCTACAGATTCAGGACTAGAAGCCATGCTGACTATCTTTGAGCATCTGGAAACACCTCTAGGGAGGCAGATCAATCTTTCTACCTATATGCTACGAGACTCTACCAAGAAGTGGTGGGACGTGATCTCACAGGCGGGTCATCAGCAGGTTATGGCTTGGGAGGAGTTCCAACATGTGTTTTACGACTACTTCTACCTGGAGACCCTGAGGGCCGATCGAGCCTGGTATTTCATGAGTCTAGAGCAAGGTACTCTTTATGTTATGGAGTATTCCTCTCGTTTCACCAAGCTGCAGTGTTTCACACCCCTCTAGGGTGGAGATGGGGTGTTCTTATCAAGGAAGTTTGAGGATGGTCTCAGGCGGGAGATCCGCTCGCAGGTGAATATCTTCCAGTTGACTTCCATCACTTCCATCGTTAACCAGACACTGATTGCGGAGCGCAATATGAGAGACTCCGGAGCTGCGAGCTAGGGCGGTTCTTCTTCCAGAGATAGTGTTCCTCCAGTTGACAGTAGGAAGCGTCGTAGGGAGTCTACGCGCGGTGATCCGAGGAGGCGAGATACATCTACAGGTAGCCAGGTAGTATGTTACCAGTGTAGAAGGGCAGGGCACACGAGGCCGTAGTGCCAGAGAGACCTAGTGGAGTGTCGATCTTGAGGAAAAATGGGTCACCTTCAGTGTTTCTGCTAGGTTTTATCACCAGTAGTTGGTGAAGGGGGTTCTTCCATGACTCCCCGTTCAGGAGTAGCACCACCAGTTTCCCACCAGTCAGGGAACTGGAGTTCTTCCAACTGTTTGGGCCGAGGTGGAGGTCAAGGCCATGGCGGTCAGTCACCAGTCTTTTAACGTCAGCAGGGAGTATCAGCTCAATGTGGTCAGACAGGGTCACAGGGTCGCGGGGCAGGCCAGACTTTTGTGGTGGAGCAGACCTATCAGGAGTAGGATCTAGAACCTTCTACAGTTCGAGGTACGATTTTAGTAGCTTCATTTTTATCTCCATCCCTTTTTGATACTGGTGATACACATAGCTTTATCTCTACCTCTGTTGTGGAGATCCTTGGGCTATATATCTTTTCTTCTGCCGACTGACACTGGACACACCTTTGGGGACGAGGACATCTAGTGTATGTCAGTGTAGAGAGTGCCCTCTCGAGGTTGCAGGGTATCGTTTCTTATGGGATCTCTATGTCCTAGAGATGAAAAGTTGTGATTTCATTCTCGGGATGGACTGGTTGGTTCCCTTCTAGGCAGTCATTGACTGTTACCGCCACAGGGTGAGTTTCATTTCACCAGAGGGTGAATCTTTTCTTCATAGAGGCGAATGGGATGTTTGGGCGAGTTGAGAAGGAATCGAACATCATGGGCTAAGAGGGGTTATGTCCCAGATTTCTAGTCTTTATCTGGATGACCAGGGGACTACACAGTTAGACATTCCTCCTGTGGTGGATCATTTTAGGGATGTCCTTCCAGAGGACTTTTCAGGTTTTCCTCCAGAGCGTAAGGTAGACTTATTTATTAAGCTCATTCCAGGAGCGACACCGATGTCCATTACTCCCTATAGGATGGCTACACCTGAGTTGCAGGAGCTCAAGAAGCAGTTGGAGGAGTTGGAGACAAAGAGTTTCATCCAATCTAGTACTTCTCCTTGGGGTTCGCCTGTCCTGTTTTCGAAGAAGGAAGACGGTACCCTTAGGCTCTATGTGGATTATCGAAAGTTGAACCAGTTGATGGTCAAGAACCGATACCCCTTGATGAGGATTTATGATCTCTTCGATTAGCTTCGAGGAGCCCGAGTGTTCTCGAAGATTGATTTTAGGTCCGGTTATCATCAGTTGCACGTTAGACCATCATATATACCTCTGACAGCCTTCAGGAGCAGGTATGGTCTCTATGAGATTATGATTATGTCGTTCGGTCTCATGAATACGCCAGCGATTTTCATGGCACTGATGAACCGAGTGTTCCATCCTTACTTGGATTCTTTCGTCATGGTCTTTGTGGATGATATCTTGGTGTACTCTCATACTCGACACGACCATGCTACCCACCTTGAGATCGTTCTGAGTACACTAAGAGAGCATCAACTTTTTTCTAAACTCTCAAAGTGCCACTTTTGGATGGATTAGATTCACTTCTTGAGTCACGTCATGTCAGAGGCAGGAGTATCTGTGGACCCAAAGAAAGTGAGAGCTGTAGTTTCCTGGGAGTATCTGAAGAAAGTTTTTGAGGTAAGGAGTTTCCTAGGGCTGGATGGATACTACAGACACTTCATTCAGGACTTTTCACGCCTAGCAACACCATTGATAGGTCTGAACAGGAAGGGGGCGAAGTTCTTATGGTCAGATTCTTGTGAGTCAGCCTTTCAGGAGCTGAAGGGAAGGTTGACATCAGCACCGATACTAGTCTTTCCAGAGTCAGGAAGGAGCTATACTATTTATTGTGATGCTTCAGGTATCAGACTAGGCATTGTGCTTATGCAAGGGGATAGATTCTTTGCGTACGGGTCTCAGCAGTTGAGTCCACATGATAGGAACTACCTGACGCATGATCTGGAGTTGGCAGCTGTTGTTCATGCCTTACGCTGTTGGAGACATTACCTTCTGGGAGAGCACTTTGTGGTTTTCACTAACCAAAAGAGTCTCAAGTACATCTTCACCCAACATTATCTGAATCTAAGACATCATAGGTGGGTCGAGTATCTTCAATCTTTTGATTTTGAGATTTCATATACGCCAGGAAAGGGCAACGTAGTGGCAGATGCGTTGAGCAGGAGAAATCAGATTCAGTCAGTTTAGGAGGCCAATAGTGAGTGGTAGCTTATGGATCCATTCTCTGAGATGCATCTGAAGGTGCACGACAGACAGGGACATACTTACCTATCTTTTGTAGCTGTTACCTCTATACTTCTTGATTGGGTACGAAAGAGGTAGCTATCAGACTCAGAAGGCTTAGTCCTGCGGGAGAGTGTGTCAGGAGAGGACCCTATTCCTAGATGGATAGTGGGCGAGGATGAAATCTTGCATTTCCAGGGACGCGTATGGGTGCCAGAAGACATACGCGAGGAGATGATGCAGGATTTTCATTCCTCAGTTTGGGCAGTTCATCCAGGCATCACCAAGATGTATCGGGATCTTTATCGCCAGTACTGGTGGCCAGGTATGAAAAGAGATGTTGCTGGTTTCGTCTTGAGGTGTTCTACTTGTCAGCAGGTGAAAGTGGAACATCAGTGACCAGAAGGCCTTTTACAGCAGTTACCCATTCTGGAGTGGAAGTGGAACGATGTCGCGATGGACTTCGTGATCGGATTGCTGAGGTCGCCTCAAGGGAACGACGTTGTTTGGTTTGTCATCGACAGGCTTACAAAGGTTGATCACTTCTTACCGATCAAGGAAACCTTCAGTTTTGATGATTTGGGATGACTATACATCTGAGATATTGTACGTATGCATGGAGTTCCACAATCCATTGTTTCAGATAGGGATGCACTCTTTACTTCTCGGTTCTGGTAGGGGATTCAGAGGGCTTTGGGTACACATGTACTTTTGAGTACAGCATACCATCCCCAGACAGATGTCCAGTCCGATCGTACGATCCAGGTGCTTGAGGATATGCTCCGAGCTTGCATTCTAGACTTTGGCGGTTCTTGGGAGAATCATATCCCTATGCTGGAGTTCGCCTAAAACAATAGTTTTCAGGCAACTATTCAGATGGAACCTTATGATGCCTTGTACGGTAGGCCATGCCGATCACCTTTATGGTGGCTGGAGGTAGGAGAGGCAGCTTTATTGAGACCTCGTCTGGTTCAGGAGACCTCAGAGCAGATAGAGTTGATTCGGAAGAGGATGGCTACAACACAGTCTCGACAAAATTCTTATGCTGATCAGCGAAGATGACCTCTGGAGTTCGAGGCCGGGGATCATATTTTCCTGCGTGTCACACCGATATTGGGACACAAGAGGATTCAAAGACAGGGTAAGATTTCACCATGGTATGTCGGGCCGTTTGAGGTATTGTAGAGAGTTGGGCCGGTTTCCTATCGGTTGTAGTTACCTCAGAGGTATCAGGACATGCACAACGTCTTCCACATCTCTCAGCTCCAACGTTACTTTTCAGACCCGTCTCATGTCTTTCAGCCTGAGGAGGTTGAGTTTGAAGCGGATGCATCGTTTGAGGAGCATCCTATCCGGATTGTCGATCGTAGTACAAAGGTTCTCTGTGGGCGGTCTGTTCCTCTAGTACGAGTGCTATGTCATCACGAACAAGTACATGACGAGACCTGGGAGAGGGAGGCCGATGTAAGATCACAGTGGCTGGAGCTGTTCGGGGTTTCTTCTTCTCCGCCTCATTAGGGAAATTCAGGGATGAATTTATTTAAGGGGGGAAGTTTGTAAGAACCCGGATCTTCGTTTCAGGTATGTCATTCCTTTTTATGGAGTTTTTGAGAAAATAAGAGTTTCTGGAAATTTTTGAAGTACATGCCGTGTACTTTATGAGTACATACAGTGTACTCCTTTACCACTAAAAGCCGTGTGCTGGCCATATCCGAGCCACACACACAGTGTGTATGGGTGATGTGGAGGTCGCTTAAAGTGGAGTACGGAAAAATCGAGCACACACCGTTTACCCCATAAGTACACGCCGTGTATTTTCTTTTTTTCATTAAACGGACCAGGGCCATGCCTAATCGCCAGAATGACCTTCTTCTAGGTCTCATTCGGCCGAGATCTCCCATACGACCGCGATTCTTCTCCGAGCCCCCGATATTCCGTCTGATCTCCATTTAAGCCGTCGTCGATTGTGTTGGAACCGCAGCGGTGAGTTCTTCCTTCTCCCAGAGCCTTGTTTTCCAATTCCTCCTCTTTCTCAAGATATCATGGGTTGATCATTTTGGACATTTTCTCATATCTTCAATGTTCTAAGGAGAATCAATCATCGTGGTTCAAGTATATAGATCTCCTAGCATCGAGGTGGGTGTTTTGTGCCTTTCTGCAGGAAGTCTTTGAATATTTTGTTCAATTCCACCAATTCCCTTGAATGGGGTCTTGTGTGTGTTTCCTATTTTGCCCTGTTATTTCCTGCTTTGCTTGATTGCTTGATTAGAGGTAAATGCTTGTGAATAGGGAAATTTTTACTGTGCTCTGGATGTTTTGCCATGCATGTTTTGCTTGTTAGGTGTTTTTCCAGTTTCCATGCCTAGTTGTAGGATAGTGGAACTGTTGTACTGTTATACTGTTGTGCCTTAGAATGATAGAAAAGTAGTTCTTGAGGTTTACTTGGGGCGATATGCGCGCTATGCATGTTTGTTTTACACAGGGCTGGGAGAACCTAGTATAGTGGACCATAGGGAGAATGGACGTAAGGGCTTCTCTAGAGTGTCTTTAATTTACGATGCAAGACCACAGGAGGAATTGACATTGAGTGCTTCCTCAGAGAGTCTGTAGTTCCTTAATATAGGCCACAGGGGGAATGAGACGTTGAATGCTTCCCCAGAGAGCCTTTAGTACGATACGAGACTATAGGGGGAATTGACGGCGAGTGCTTAATCAGAGAGTCTATTCTTTATCTGAACCAAAAGGGCGAGTCTATGTGTGCCTCCCAGAGGGTTTCTAGTACTTTTAGGTTGAACCATAAGGGTTAGGCTGTGAGAACTACCCAGGGGGTTACCTGTTGTTCTTCTTTTTGATTGGTTGTTACTTGTGTACTTTATATGCTAGACACTACGGATTGTAGCTGTTGTGTTCTTTCCTGTTTACTACTTCCTGTATTTTTACTTCCATGTATTCACTGACTATTAGGCACAGATATTTGGGTGGTTTCCTATCGGGACCTTTTCTTACACCCTGTTTGGGCCATGCTTTTAGTCCCAAACAGATTATATTGTTGCAGGTATAGATAAGGGCAAACACCCTTCTATTTCAAGTACTTGACTTGCTGTGAACCTGGAGAGCATGGGACCAAGCTATGGCTTGAGATGCTGAGGAGTTTACCTGTTTTATTTTGAACTTTGTTTTAGTATTTTATTCAGCATTGTGACTTATTTGATTTCTTTCCTAGATATAAGTATCATGCATCATGTTATATACATGTGTGCGTGCTCCAGTCGTTTACTGTTAGTCTTCCGCTGTTTATTGTTTACTCTTGTATGATGGTTATGGTTTTGGCTATTGTCTATTTGTTTTTCTTCTGCTGTGCACTCTACCAATGAGAGAATAGTTTCCCACTATCACACCCAAGGACCTCGCTGCTAGTCGGTAGCCTCTGGCATTTGGGGAAATGCGCTTGAGGCCATGTGACCAACCGGGTACGAGGCGCCTCTAGGTGGCTTCCGGAACTAGGATGTTACAACAATGTCCTAAAATTATATTCTATAACCAATATTGGTCTTCCATTTCACTCAAATAAGGTAAGTCTTGGCTCTTAAGGTATTCTATGTTTATATTATAAACATTTTCATGCTTATTGGAAGAAATAATAAACTCATCCTTGGAATTGTGTACTAATAATTTATCATTCCTAAAATTCACAAGGTAAACTTCATCACATAATTTAATTATGCTTATAAGGTTGTGCTTAAGACCCTTAACAAATAAAATAGTTGAAATTAAGGCTTTTCCAAGAAGAACAATATTACCAATTCCAATGATCTTTCCCTGAGCATTATCTACGAAGGTAACTTTTCCTCCTTTCATTTCAATGATCTTTTAAAATAAATAATTGTTTCCAAACATATGATGAGAACATCCACTATCCATGTACCAAATACTTTTGTTGTCGGTACTCCCTTTTTTTTCTTGAAAATAAAATAATTAGATTTTTGGAACCCAAACATTCCTGGGTCCGGTACTATTAGAATGTAAAATCATAGGAATATATAAATTTTTAGAAAAATAAGCCTTATGAAATCCTAAATATTGTATTTTATTTAAATAACAACTTTTCTCCCAATGTCAACCACTTTTACACTTAGTGTAGAATGGGGAACTTTGAGGAACAAAATAGTTGGGAGTGAAAATAGGTTTTGAGTGAGAATAACCACATCCAGAACTATTCCTAAGAGGATGAATTTGTGAATTCATCTTATCAAAATTCTCTTTACCATAAGTAAATTTTGATAGAAGTTTATTTAAGGAAAATATTTTAGATTTTAGTCTAATGACTAAATTCTAATCCTCATAGTCATTAGTCTTAGGATTGAGATTAGTCTTTCAAAAATTTTTCTTAGAAATAAAATTTTCATGATCCTTAGAAATTTTATAATTTGCATAATTAACTTCCTTAAGATTTTTAGAAATATAAAAAATTTCAAAATATTTTTCATCAAGATCTTTAGAAAGATCTAATACTTCTTTTGTTAAAACACGTATTCTAGAATTTTCCTTATCAAGTTTCTTTTTGATCTTACTATTTTCATTTTCATGTAATTTGTAAAATCTAGATACTTCTTCAAATAAAGGAAAATAATTATCTTCTTCTGAAGAAAAATTATTCATCTGAATATTTATAATACTTTTCATCAGGGGAATTATCATTCAAAGACATATTGGTTAAGGATTCAGCATTGTGTACCTTATCCATGAAGCATGAATTCTCAATAGGAATTCTGGCTATTAGACCAATATCTTTTTTTCCAGAACATTCAATATCCGAAGAGTCATCAAATGAGTCTCCACCAGTAGCATTCCAAGTATCATTTTATTTGAGCACTTTATTTCCCTTAGTTTTCTAAAACTTCTTTTGACTTTTATTTGAATGTTTATCCCTTGTCTCTTTCTTGTTAATCTTAGGATAATATGGTCTGACGTGTCCTATTCTCTTACATTCACAAAAAGTCACCTATGATTCTTTCTTATAATTTCTATCTGTGTTTCTCTTTTTATATTTTTATTGAAAATCCTTATTTCCAACAGTATTGTTCATCATTAGAGCAATATTAGCTAATTCATTTTCAAATTTCTCATCTTCACTTGAGTCTGATTGAAAAACAGCTTTCCTTTTCTTTGAAGACTTTATTATTTTATCAGGAGTCTGCTTTCAATTGATTTGTATTTGAAGTAAAGTAAACACTTCCATTCTTCAAATTACTGGTCATTGAACACAACAAAGTATTTCATACCTTATAATTTAACAGATATTCTTTCTTTTCTTGATTGGTAAAAGATCAGACTTCCTTATCAAGGATTTTATAATCTTCAGTAAGAATACAAATATTATACACACCAGTGTTGATAACAAAAGTCTTCATTATATCTATCCAATATTTATAATCATTACCATAAAAAATATGTGGTCTTGTGGGATTTAGATTATCAATATATTCGACATTTATTCCTGCCATTTTAAAACAAAACTTTCCCACTACACACGTTAGTGTAGTGCATATTTAAACAAAGAGTTTATCAAAGAAATAAATTTAACTTGAAAGAGAAAACAAGTAATTTAAAGATAGTGGAATCCTTTACTAATACAAATATGTATATTAGTATTTCAGAGACCTTATCTGATACCAATTTTTGGATAAAAATATGTATGTAGATGGCACAATATAATAGGGGGTGAATTGTTGGTTTTAAAACTTTCATTATCAAACCTAAAATAAACATAGTTTTAAAAGAGTTCAAACTAATCCAATTAAAAATAACTCTAAAATGTGATAAAAATATGAATTGGCGTGGCCCATGGTACTAATGAAAAATAATCATAATTGGGTCAGTTACGATAAGTATCATAATCAGATTAATTATGATAAGAAAACCACAACTTGTATTTAAAGTACAACCATATCCTAGATGAATACAATGATCAGAGTAAGCGAATAAAATATCATAATTACAATAGTTACAATAATCAAAGTATTATAACAATATATGATTCTACCATATAGCGTATAGAATCACAATCACTAATAAAACTTGAAATGTATGTATTATAATTGAAACAATTATAATTATATGACATATGAATAGAAAGAAAAACTAAAGGATTTATCTTTCTAATAAAATTATAGAGAAAATATAAAGAATACAATTATTTTAACCCAAATATAATGGTATCCTTTAACCTAGGATAGATGTCCCTTGATTTATACTTTCAAGAAAGTATATCTTACACACAAAAAGGTAAGTCCTCGATTTGAAGATCAGATTCAATCTGTTTGCCTATCATCAGTATCCCTTTATAAAGTAGGTAATCAACACTTCTGTCTTCCTAGCCTTGGAATCCTTTGATCCGCAAAAGATCGACACCAGTATGTATGCCTATCCCTGACAGCCCTTGATCATAATCACAATTGATCAGTATCGCACAAAGCAAATAAAAAACTCTACAAAGATACTAGTGCTTGGAAGAATCTATTAAAGACTTGTAATCTTTAGAGTTTGTGCACAAGGTAGTGATTATGACAGAGCTCTCTCATAGTATCTCCAGATCATCCAATGTTCTTATGAGCTCAGTTGAATGACCTGTTATTTATATCCTTCATCTCAATGGTCATATTCATGCTCCAACAGTCATATTTTTTTCTGAAAATTCAGAGGTACATGGACACATGTAACTTCAATGGTCATATTAAAATAAAATACACGGCATCATTTCAATACATAAAAAATTTCATGATGCCGTTTTAATTAAAACACATAACATATTTCATGACATAATTTTTATTGAAATACAAAATATATTACATGACATTGTTTTTATAAAATATTTCATTTTATAAGAATTAAACTTTACTAGAAACAAAAAGGTTAAGACTAATTATTTTCATAAATAAAAGAATAGGTGGTTATGATTGACCATGACATGAAATTATGATTGATATCATGTTTCAAAATTATGATTATAAACCAGTTACAATACACTTGTTACTATTTAAAACAATTCATGCGGTTACGATTTAATACAATTTATGTTGTTACGATTGAATACAATTCATTCGATTACAATTGAATATAATTCATATCATATTTAATGTGAATAAATATGGAATGTATTTAGAAAGAGTTTGTGATTTCCAAAAAAAATGAATGGAGAATTCAAAACAAAACTTTTGACTCAACAAATGTAATTTAATTTTGTCCTTTATTGGGAGACTACATGGCGTATACTTACAAACTACATGATATGTACCTCAATTGATGTGTACCTGGGATAAATGCATGGGGATTATTTGTGCACCTCATCTAGACTACACAACATGTACTCAATAGATACACACCATGTATTGTTCTTGTAATGTGTTCGTTCAACCTGTTGAAAGAATCAGCATGTTCTTCAGAAACGGGATCACATGACATGTACTTCAGCTACACGCCATGTGTTCCTCTAGCAGTGTATCTTCTTGACTCACCGAATGGATTTTCATGTACTTCAGACATGGGAAATAATGAACTACACACCATGTATGCTAGATAAACATCATGTATTTGATTAATTATACAATATATCTATCTCAAATGGTTTATACTGTGTATTGGACCACATGGTTTGAATTAATTTCATTATTAAACCTTGTAGAAAACATGATGTGTACACCAACTACATGTTATGTAATCAGACAATCTATGTGATATGTTGGCCTAATATGCATGTGGTGTGTAATAAACATATCACGTGTAGTTACTTTTGGGCATTCCATATATCCCATGAAATGTCCATGTGTGGTTCACATGGGTATAAGACGTGTAATTTGACTACATGTCACATAACCCAGTCTTACTGGACAAAATTCATAGAACTTCCCAATGAAATATCTGGTTATTTTTTTCTTAGTCCTTTAATAAAATGAAACCCTAAATGATGATAATTAAAATATGGAAAGTATGTTAATTAAAAATCATATTAAAGGATGAATATTCTTGAAATGAAATATCTAACCACTATTGCATATATAGATCAATAATCAAATAAATAATTATAAATTTGAAATGTGACCACTCTAATACCACTTGAAGGTTCTAGGAATAGAGAAAGCACTTTGGTGGGAGAAATAAGAATAAAGGTTTTTTTATTTGATGGATTGTTCAAAAAAATGTACAAGATTTAAACATCATGAACAATGACTTTTTTTCCACTAAATATTAACATAAGAGAACCCAGAACCTGGAGAGGATCTTTTCATGTTAAATTTATAATTAATTATATATTATATCAGATGAAATAATACCTGGTCTGAGGATCTTTCTTCATATATGATGTTAATCATCCGAAAACCCTTTTTCAGATTACCTTCATTACACGATAAGGATCCAAATGTAGAATCCCTCTATTGGTGATCCACACGTGCCCTTTTGATCTCTGAAAAATAGAAAAATAACTCTATCTTCTAGTATGGTGAATCTATTATATTTTATTGATCATTTTGATAGTTTCTAGTTCCTTAAATATATAAGGAATCTCTCTAGTGTTTCTCATTCTTGAGAAAAATAGAGGAGGGATGAAGAGAGAATTATATTGTGCACAATGATTCTAAAATATTGATTAACCCAATACAATAGACATAACTATCTATTTATAGAGCTAGGTTTTATGTTAAAATAATATTTAATTGCATATTGAACCTTAAATAATATAATAATTATTATCATACCCATTTTCATATAATAATAATATTATTTTATGGCATGCACTAACTCGTATCTTGGTCCACTCCAACTCCTCAACATTTATTGAATATAGAAAGAAATATTTAACTAAATATTTAATTCATATATACATTTTTGTAATCAATAAAATATGAATAAAATTATTCCTCAATCTAAAGAATAATATTTATTCAATTAATTAAATTCAAATAGAATTTATTTGAGATCAACAGAAACACTCAATGTGTGACCCTTCATGATTCTTTATCATTGGAATTAGGTGATCTTGCCTAAATTCCAAGATTACTATCTAGAAATGTGTCAGGGAACCCAAGAGAAATAACTTATTGATGAAATTTTGAAAACCACATACATACACTCATTGTGTAATGTAATCCCTTTATCACAATATATCATCAAGAGAACTCATATTGGTGTTACCGGAATGGATTCGTTCTCACCTAGATCTCTCTTGAGCGCATTCTCCTCTTCATCAGGGATTTGACAACAGAAGCGCATCTCTCTTCTCTTCCACCATTTCTTATCTTCCCCTACTTTCAGTTTCTCTGATCCCAATCCTCTAGCGGCGGATCTCATCTTTGTTTGACCCAAGATTCATCTTTGGTGGTTTTCCTTGGTATTATTGGTAGTTCTCTCATCCCAGAGTGGTGTTGTACTGCTTTTCTTGGATATAGAAGATACCTGGATAGTTAGATAAGACCTATGTGTCCCTCGTCTATGGTGTTAAACAAGGTGATAAATTTTGGATGATTCTTTGGATGACTGTGGAATCTCTTTGCGGGGGGCATTCACCCCGATTGTTCTCTTTCGTGCAATCTGCTTTGGATGGTCCTCTCTACAGTTTTGATTTTTCCCCTTTTCCCCTTTTTATTTCTGTTCTAGTTTCTATTTTCTTTTTCATCGACTGGAGACTCTCATGTAGGTAGTATTGAGGAAGGGTTCTAGATTTTGTGCTACAAGCTGAGCAATGATGTGGTGATCAGTGGTGTTCTTTGACACTACCTGAAGATGATGATGTAGTTGAAGACCATGACTTTGTAGCACCAGGGGATCAACACAACATGAATCGGGGATGGTGCACCTTGTTTGGAGTGATACGTTCCACCATTGGAATTGACAAACTGATTGACGCAAAGCGGCTGACCATGGTTTCCTCAACAGTTTTGATCTTCCAATCCTTCACTTCTCATATTTGAATTTTGAATGTTAGAAGTTAATTTTGAAACTATGTAGTTTTTCTAGTTGGGTTTGGGTTTGTGATGGTTTGTGATGGTTTGGTTTTGTCTTCTATCTGGTCAATCTTGTAAGGGTCATCACTCACCAAAAAAGTGATTTTAGTTCAAAACAAAAAATGGACTCCAATCATAATATCTCATCAAGAAAGTTGTGGATTTGTGTCATCAACCAATATAATCGACACATATTTATTTCACTTTTTTGAAATAAACACATCATTACACCATGAAAATATAGTTCAATGCAGTGGTTCTGTTCTGATCAAAGGGATGAAATATTAACTTCCATAAAGATGGAAGGGAAAAATATTTCCTTGACTTATCGATTAATAACATGACATTCATGATGCACCCAATGTACCATACTTCCCATGAACATATGGTGATACAGTTTTGGTCTGTAAATCTATGTGCACGAGTCATGACATGCATTAATTATAATATCAAAGTCTAAGGACCATAACACACACTCACATATAGGAATATCTGATGTCACAAAAACATGCATAATTCATATAGGAGGGTTTGTTCTCATAGTCTCCCATATTGGATATTACCAACTATGAATTTCATGAGAAGAAGTCTCATCCACTTACAAGTACTCACACTTAATAGTCAATATACTATGTGACCCATCATAATATAGTTTCCAACCATAGAACTATATTTAAGAACATTGTCATGGAACATCAAGATTTTCACAATATCAGTGAACTTTTATGACCTTATCAACATGATAGATACCCTAGGATATTGTTACAATAAATTCATGTGAAACAATGATCAATATGTAATAATATGTTTTATTAATATTCAAAACTTATAAAATGCATGTAATCCAAAGTATAAATAGATGGTTCTAGAACACAACCCCCAACATAGTGATCTATATGTGGTTAGGAGAATTAATATTTAATAAATTAAAGTAGGGTATTTTATGATTTTTATTTATTAAAAGGTCTAACCATTTTAAAAAAGGAAGGATAGATTTTTAAAATAATTGGAGTTTTTTTTGGTTTTAGGAACCCCACACTGGTTGTGGGATTTATTTTCCCAAGGTCTTTCCCCTGTAAATATAGGCCTTGAGAATATAGAATTTTCATAAAAAATATATATTCCACTTTGAAAATATTTTAATATATTTTTTTATTAAAATGTTTTATTATATATATATAGAAAAAAACAAAAAACAAAAACAAAAAAAAATATTTTTTAAAAATGACTAATGAAAAGATTAGTCAAGACAATTGGATTTCAAAAAATTTGTAATCTTATTGGTTTCCTCCCTCTAAAATTTAACTTTTTTGGATAGAATAAGAATATATTTTGATCGAAATGATGAGAGTAAATTGGTGTGAATCACATTGGTTTTAATCTATAAAAAATTGGGATGTCATTATCATTTAAAATAAATCTTCCTGATTTGAAAGTCTCCATGAATATTTATTCAACATCGTTATAGCGAGACTCTCAGAAATTGGTGTTTACCATATTAACCTTTGTTAAATCCTCAAGGTAAATTTCCTCTGATAACCCTACACTAAAAAGTGGGGGTATGTCAAACTCTTTTATACATTGAAATTAATTCATGCATCAATATTCAAATTCTTATATATTCTGATTTTCACAACAAGTGATTCATAGTAAATCATGTGAAACACTGCAAAAAAGATGCACATATATGAAAAGATATAAAGTTATTATTAATTATGTACTTATCATAATAGAACCCCACTTATAGTGAATTATAACTATGATATTAAAAATATTAACAGTGAAAAAATATTAGCAGAACAAATTAAAAAACCGTATTAAATTTAAAACATTATTAAAAACTTTAAAACAATATATTATCAAAAAAACTTAACTAACAAAATATTAAAAATATTTTTTAAAACATCATATTATAATAAAATGAACATTTAACTTTATTTTTTATAACTATAACAATATCTCAATTAAATAGGAATTAATTGTGCTAGATTTTTAATTAAAAATTAAAACACTATGATGAATTTATAATTTAACAAAATGATGAAATATTAAAAACCAATATCCCTCACACAGACAGAATACACCTCAATAATTAACTCATAATTTATCATAGAAATAATTTATTGAATAACACCCAAAAATCATGATGGATGAGTGAGTTCAAACAATAAATAAAAGAAAAGTATAACTAAAACAAAATCATTCATTAAATGAAGACACAACACCACTCAACCATGAATTAAGAGTTATTTTTCTAGACTATTTAAGTACATTATTTAAATGAATAATTCTAATGAAAAATTTCAAATTCAATTGAAAATTTAAAATGTACTTCTAAATTTCTCCCAATGTATTTTTAAGAGAGTAATATACAAATATGTTTCAATATCAACTCAATTAATAGAATAAAATTATTAATAACTCCAAATAAATCAAAATAATCTTCAAATTTTAGAAAAAAATCACTCAACTAAGCATGTAGAATAATACTTTAGATCAATAAATTTTGAAGAAAATTTAAGTAAATTTTACATGCACTTTATGAATTATAGCTTATTACATATTAAGACCCTTTACCCAAACATAAAACCTCACATTGTTCTAAATTTTTAACTCTATGGTGAAATGAACATTATACAATTAAAGCTAAAAAAATATTTTACAATTTAGAAGCCCATAAAATACATAAGGGTCACAATAAATTTTCAATTTAGTAACATGTTTTCCACCACAAAGTAATCATCAAAATTAGTCACAACATGAAAAAAATTCAACCAACATTCAACATATGTTTAACGGAGTACATGTATGAATTTCAACATAAAAATGCATGCTCAAAGTTGAAACTCAAAAAAATTCTTACTTAACAAAAAAAATCCACATGAAATATAATTATTACAGCATGCAGAGCATGTTAATAGTAAAAACAACCCAAATGAATTTAAATATAACTTCATCATGAAATAAAACTTTCAATGTAATTTTTAAAAATTTTATGCATTGAAGTAACAAAAAATAGTCTCGAACAAGTAAAGATGAAAAACTTGATTAACAATAAAATAACTACTCTTATAAAATTAAATATTTAATCATTTAAACCCATCCAACAACACCTACATCCTTTTAAACTTGAAAATAAAATTTTCTTCTTCTTTTTGTATCCTATAAAAATATAGATCAAACAATAAATTCCATCAATTTAAACTCAAAATGAATGAAACTATAAATCTAATTAAGATATAAATTGAATAAAAATATCTAATAAAATAAAGATTACCTATATATCTCTTAATTCAATTCGTTTAATCCTAAAAAACCTATTTTTTTCTCTTTAGGTACCTATAAAGTAAAGAAATGAAGAAAAAAACCAGTTCTGATAGTGGAAATTCATTCTAAAATGAAATTAGTGTAATTAAAGAAAGAAATTGGTAAAGTATTTAATCCAAACTTTTCTATTAATGAAAATGAAAAGTAGGTTAAACTCCTTTATTAACACTATGGAGAAATATTATATTAATGAACATTAATTAAGAGCTATTAAAAATATACAGAAGTTGTTGCAATCAATTTAAAAGGGAACATTCTTTAGTAAACCAATGAGAATCAATACTACAAACAAGTAGTTATAGAAACTGTTTTATTCTTATTTATAATAATATATTAAAAGATAAAAAATAATAAAAACCATGGGTTTACTCTCATGATGCATTGGTTTTAAAGTATTTGGTTAGATTGATAAAATTCAGCATTTATGTACGAATAGAACAATAAATCCCCTAAGATTATCCTCAAAGTAGTGTTTAATACTTTGGTAATTAACCAAAAATAGAATATTTTCCTCTCCAATTATCTTAAAATTTCCATTAACCAATAACCCAGTGATTGTAAAAGGCTATAAAAAATTTCATCCAAGACACTATAAGAAAGACAGATTCTAGTGATGGTTTTTTAAATTATGGATTGGTTTAAACTACCACTAATGTATTCAAGGTGTTTTCTTAGATCATAATGTTTTATTGAGTTGGATATTAATTAGTGATGAATTGTTTATTTGTTTCATTATTTTGGAACTATCGTGAATCCTTAATTGGCAGTGGGTTTGAAACTACTATTATACTGATGCAACCGTTTATGATCTAGTATTATTATAATATTTAGTGGTGGTTATAACTACCTATAAATATTTAGAGGTTGGTAGTTAAATTATATATTTTTTCATAAATAAGTGGAACATAGGGTCTCCATGAATTAATTATTAGTATTCTAACATTAAATAAAGGCAGTTTTAACCAACCCTATATAAGTAAAGGCGATTTAAATCATAGCTAAAGAATGAAAAAATTACTAGGAAATAGAGGAATATAAATATACTAAAATTTATAATTTAAAATACAAATATATCCATAAGATAAATAATTCAGTACTTTCAAAATTTATACAAAACAAAAATGAGACAATAATTATAAACATTATACCACCCAACATTTTAAATACACATACATGTTTGTTTCAGTCATAGGTTGAAAAGGTTGCATATATATATCCTGGTCACAAATATAAAAAACATCAATAGAGTTACATGAAATCAAATCTACCCCTCTTAGTTAGGCTAAATGAACCTAGCTGATATGTGCTCTTGATATTCTTATCGAATAAAATCCTCGGATGCATGTGTTTCTTGTATTATGTAGAATTTACAATATAAATTAGTTTTTGTTAGATATTGTTCATATAAAATATATTTAAAATAATTATCATAATAATATAAACATACTAAAATAAATTTAATAGATTTAGTATTGTTCGTATTAGGTTTCAATGTTTTGAGGAATTCTCTAGGTTATTACCTAAAATATAGTAGCCACTACACTCCCCATTACTGAAAATTGATCATCTTGAACTACCCATTGTGACTCCTACTCTTGTATTATATTCTTGAGAATCACAATTTTATTTTTTGATTATAATTGACTGAGATAAATAACATATATTAGAGCTATAGGGGGAGGTTTCATAGTAAATGAATATGTGATCCTCCAAAAGACTTACGAGGGGGAGGATCCAGTACCCAACACATGACTGATACGATCCTTAACCAAAACGTGAGAAATAACATCATTGTGGGAGACTAATGATGAGTTTGAGAGATTTTTATCCCATTACGCTTTAATTTTTTTTTTCAGAAAATATAAAAAGTTCAATTAAATATAATCCTCAAAAAAATTGAATTGTAATTTAGATTTTTTTTACTCCAATGTTTGCGGAGGGTTCATTTACATAATTCCCATCAGTTTTCCTATGGACATAAAACCAAAAATAAGTTTGAAAAAACTCATGACCAAATTAATTCATTTATATTATAAAAGGAAAAAATTAATAACTCTAGAAATTAAGTACTTAAGATTCAATAAGAGTATATTTTTTCAAAGATAGCAGATTACTTTTTTCGATATTCTCTTCAAAAAACTTTTGGAATTAACTATGTGTGGGAAGAATTTTTTCTCCCCACTTGATGAGTTTTTTGATAATATTCATGATGAAAGATGATGTTATTAATATTTTCATATCTTTTTACATACTCCCTTTACTTATTTTATATGAAATGTGCATAATTTGTGTAAAATATTAATGTTTAAATATTAAGTATAATTTTTGGGCATTTTTTGAAGTAGTCCAATTGAGTCAGTTTAATGTTTTAATAATAAATATCACTATACTGATCCAAATTGTGTGGTTCTTGTTTTTTAGGATTCTACTTTCAATATAGAACATTTCATTAGAAGGTACTATGATCCAATTCTGCCATTTGAAGGGTCATATGGTCCTCACAAACAAGACCAAAGAATCTGTGAACAAACTGGACCAGCCTTGAAGATTGATTTACTGGGATCAATATAGAAGTCCAAAAACATTAACTCTCCACAATAATTCGGGTGACACTACATGTCATCTTGGATAAAAATTTCAAGGCCCAAATCTAAGTACAAGGGGCCCAAATGAAGCTTTTAAGTCCAGCCCACCATTCTGGCCGAGAATTAAAATCATTATAGTATGCATGACATATCTCATGATGTAAGCATCAAATCGAGCTTATATTTTTCAGTGTGAAAGAGGAGATATAGGCGGCCGACTTTTTTGAATAACCCATTCGTATTTGAAGGCATATTCATATTCAAAAACCCTTTCACATTATGTACTTCAAAAAGACTGGATTGAAATGGACAGTTTTACTTTGTTTAATCAACCGGCCATAACTTTTGATCCTTAAGTAAAAATGACTCCAAATTTTTATAGTAGTCGGAAAACTTTATTATATACAACTTTGAAGAAGGAGATTACTCTAGATTAGGCTTTATTGATGTCCATATCTGCGATCCAAGTGGAGTGGTATTTCTGGAATGTAAACAGTCCACCACCTTGGGCTATAAATACATCCCCTCCTCTCCTTTCAAAAGGGTTGACATTTCAGAAGAGAGGAGATCATATTGGCACGAACAAAGACTTTCCAAAGGCTTGGGAGGATCTTCCATACTCAAGTTTTCACTTGAGAGACATTTCCTCGTCTCTTTGTTTTCACTTACTTTCGTGTTCTTTGTTTTTGTAATTTTGTAAGTCCTTTCTTTTGTAATTCTGTTTTAATGCAAGTTTCTTCTTCAATATATCTTATTATCATCCACCTTATGTAGTTTAATATTAATGTTCTTAACATAGTTTAAATTCAGTTGAATCCCCTTCCCTTATTTTTCTTCCTCATTCAATCGAAAATCCTTTTTTAATTATCATCATTGTTCGTGTGTGTGTGTTCGACGTACCACTCTTTTCTAATCCCTTTCTTTTTCTTCTATTCTTAATTTATCATCATAATTATTATAACCAGAATATTAAAAACCCAAATGGCTGAGTAAATATCTCATTGGTGTGAGTTATAATTTATAGATGTTAAGTGATTGAGAGTATTTGCTCGATGAGTATTCGTTAATTTAACATTGTGTATGTTGGACTTAATATGTCATGCATTAATGACATATTTTGTTTAGCATGTGGTTTACATGGATTATTGGAACCAAAAATACACTACCATAAACATGTACTGATTTATATTAGAATCCTAATTAAGTTAAGGCTTGGATTAAAGCTTTAACACTTAGGAATTCTAATCGACGTCAACTTATGAAGTGGGTGTTAATTTAAATGCAATATAAAGCAAAGATCAAGGATATCACAAGCTTAACTACCTAATGATGAACTCACCCCAATATTTATCAATTTGTTAAATAAATTATATACAATCAATCATTTCAATTAAGCTCTGCAAACAAACCCCCCTAATCAAAATACAATCAACTAAAAACAAACGACTATTTCAAAGTATCATCACCGATGATTCGACCCGAGTGCTGCTATACACATTAGCAGAGCACCGGAACTTTGACCGGTCGATAGGCGACAATAGGCCGTGCATTTCAAATGGTTCCGTTGCCGGGGATGGTGCTTTATGTAGTCATTAGTTTCTGGTTATTGTAAAAAAAACCAAAAAAAAAACAAAAAAAAACAAAATTTAAAAAAAAATTGAAAAAACACACAAAGAAAAACCCATCTTCCTCTTAAAAATCATAAACTGAAAAAAATACAAAGAAAAACCCGTCTTCCTATTTCTTCCAAAATCTCTCTGAATGCCCCGTAGCCTCCCAAACAATCCCTCAGATTTTTTTGACCCTGAAATTGAGCGAACACTTCACCAACTTAGGAGGAACATAAGAGATACTGAAATAATTCAAGAACCAGTCCTCATCCAACCAGTTGAAATTGAAATGGCCAATCCTAGGGAACAAACTCTAAAAGAACTCGCTACCCCTGATATGAATTACCAACCTCTTGGTATTCAATATCCAAACATAGAAGCTGACTTCGAACTCAAATCGGGTTTGATTCATCTTCTCCCTCATTTTCACGGGCTAGACGGTGAGGATCCACATCTTCACCTTAAAGAGTTCCAAGTAGTATGCTCTACCATGAAGCCTCAAGGGGTTTCTGAAGAACAAATCAAACTCCGAGCATTCCCTTTTTCCCTAGCTGACACTGCTAAGTCATGGCTCTACTACCTACCTCCTGGTTCCATAACCACATGGAATGACATGAAGCAACTTTTCTTAGAAAAATTCTTTCCTACTTCTCGTACTGCTTCTATCTGAAAGGAAATAAGTGGTATTCGTCAGTTCCCAAGTGAATCACTCCATGAGTACTGGGAGAGGTTCAAAAAGCTTGTTGCAACCTGCCCACATCATCAAATCCCTGACCAACTCTTGATCCAATACTTCTATGAGGGGTTATTGGATATGGAGAGAACTCTCATAGATGCCGCAAGTGGCGGTGCTCTTGTTGATAAAACTCCTACAACTGCAAGAGATCTCATAAGTAACATGGCTGCAAACACACAAAAATTCCATACTCGAGCACATGCTCAAGTCAAACAAGCCCAAGATAATCAATCAATTGAGCCGAACAAGAGGACCGAGTGGATGAGTGAACTTACAGGTCTTGTGCGACAACTAGATGTGGCTAAAAAATCCCCAACCTCGTCTTCTCCGCAATCAATGTTTCTTGGACCTGTCAAAAACTATGGAATCTGCAACTCTCCATCTCATCCAACTGACATGTGTCCACAACTTCAAGAGGATCAATCCGATTCATCAGGACCAATGTAGCTCAATGCAGCATATGCTCAGCGGAACACCAATCCTCAGCTATCAGGTCAGTTTGTTAGAAACTCCAACCAACCTCACTCTGAGCCCTTCTCTTCTTCATATAACCAAGGCCTGAGGTATGGTAATCCCATCTCTCATCCCCCTCAATTCCCTCCTCAAAACCCAAACCAGTTTCAATATGGTCATGGTGTTGGTAACTTCCAACAACCTTATCCTTTTTTCCCTCAACCTCAAA
Organism: Viscum album; assembly: GCA_963277665.1. NCBI lineage: Eukaryota > Viridiplantae > Streptophyta > Magnoliopsida > Santalales > Viscaceae > Viscum > Viscum album. The sequence continues at coordinate 1,886,277,835 of OY728165.1, read as the reverse complement.
GGATCAATCCTCCTCTTCCTCCTCCTGGATTCCACTATCCTAGTGAGACTTCCCAATTCTCAAACCAATTCAATCACTTTACCAATAACCAAAATTAAGGTAATCCCAATCCGGGACAAGCCTCTTCTTCCAAGCAACCATGAGAAAGTGTTGTAGAAGATCTTGCCTCTTTCACCCGTTCCATCCTTAAAAACATTGAAACTCAAATAGGTCAAATTGCATCCCACCTGATCCAGCAACAATAATCAAATTCTTCCCAACTCCTAGCTCAAACATTAACCAACCCCAAGGGTAATGTAAGTGAAATTGCACTTAGATCAGGAAAGCAACTTGCTATGACTCAAGATAAATCCTCAAACCCTCCTTTGAATTTTGACCTAGAAAATGAAAAGAAAAAGAAAATTGAAAAGGAATATGAATCCATTCCATCAACTCCTTCCATTCCACTTAGGAACCCAATTCCTTTTCCTCATTCAGTTTCTAAACCAAGGAAGTCCTTTGAACCTGATCCTGAAATGCTCGACATGTTTAGACGTGTTGAAGTCAACATTCCCCTCTTAGATGCCATAAAAAAAATTCCTAAGTATGCCAAGTTTCTCAAGGATTTGTGTACCCACAAGAGGCAACTTAGGACATTTGAAAATGTTTCCACCTAGCAGTCCATACCCATTAAGTGCAAAGATCTAGGTACCTTTACGGTTCCATGCCAAATTGGAAGTTCCAACTTTGATGATGAACTCATAGACCTAGGAGAATCAATTAATGTCATGCCCAAATCCATATTCTCCAACCTTGGTCTAGGTCCCTTGCACCCAACGGGTGTTTTAATTCTGTTATCCAATCGAAGCACAACCATTCCTGAGGGAATAATTGAGTATGTCCTTGTCCGAGTCAATGATCTTATCTTCCCTGCTGATTTCTATGTCTTTGAAATGGAAGGTGAGACGATCTCTTCTTGATCTCCCCTATTTCAAGGAAGACCATTCCTCATTACTGAGAGAACCAAGATTGATGTCCATTCAGGCATATTATCCATGGAATTCGGTGACCAACTGGTCAAGTTTGAATTTTTCCAAGACATGCGATACCCATATGAGGACCACTCTGCATTCTCAATTCATACTTCTGAGGACACTTCTAAGAGTCAATCAAACCCCAATCCACCATGTTCTTCATGTTCTAATGATAAAGGATCTTGTGAAATTTTCACAATGATTAACAAAGTCATAAATGGTGAAGTTGATGTGGACCTCTCATTCATAGACTCCATCAATCTAGAGGAACTTGAAAACTCTCTTGAATCCCACATCAACTCTGATCTCTACTGCTCCACCTTGGAAAGTATTAAGGAAAATGAATCTGAAGCAACTGAAGTCCCTGCATCCATTCCTGAGATGTCTAAACCACAAATGAGAGATGATACTGATCTAAAAACTCTTCCTGAACACCTGAAATATGCATTCCTCTTCCATGATCACTCATATCCTGTCATTATCTCTGCCACCCTTACTGAAACCGAGGAGTACAAACTTGTTCAGGTGTTAGAGGAAAACAAAAAGGCCTTATGTTGGACCCTAGATGACATACCAGGAATCAACCCTGCCCTTTGCATGCATCACATCCATCTTGAGGAATCATCCAAACCAATTAGACAACCACAAAGAAGACTCAATCCACTCATCCTTGAGGTAGTTAGGGAAGAGATCACTAAGCTTATTCAATCTGGTATTATCTACCCAATTTCTGATAGTGAATGGGTTAGTCCAATTCAAGTTGTACCTAGGAAGGGTGGGATAACTGTTGTCACAAATGAACATGGAGAGGTAGTCACAACTCGAGTGAAGAAAAAATGGCGTGCATGCATCGATTATCAAAAATTGAATGATGAAACACGAAAAGATCACTACCCTCTTCCATTCCTTGATCAAATTCTAGAAAGATTGGCCGTAAAGTCACACTATTGCTTTCTTTATGGATACACCGGCTATTTTCAAATCCCAATCTCACCTCAGGACCAAGAAAATACTACTTTCACATGCCCCTTTGGAACATATGCATATAGAAGAATTCCTTTTGGACTTTGCAATGCTCCTACAACATTCCAGAGGTGTATGATGAGTATCTTTTCAGAATTCATTGAACACTGCATGGAAGTCTTCATGGATGAATTCACCATTTATGGTGAGTCATTTGAATCTTGTTTGCATTCACTCTCTCTAGTCCTCCAAAAGTGTGTAAAGTGTAACCTTGTGTTAAATTTTGAAAAATGACACTTCATGGTTGCAAATGGGATTGTTCTAGGGAACATAATTTCAAAAGATGGTATTGAAGTCGTTCCTGCCAAAATTGAAGTGATCCAATCACTTCCTCCACCCACTTCTGTTCGAGACATCCGTTCATTTCTCGGTCATGCAGGTTTCTATCGGAGATTCATTCATAACTTTAGTAGGATTTACCTCCCACTCACTCACCTACTCCAAAATGATGTCACATTCCATTTTGATGAGGCTTGCAAGAGAGCCTTCATTGAACTCAAAAATTCTCTAACATCTTCCCCAATAATCCAACCCCCAGATTGGTCTTTACCCTTTGAGTTAATGTGTGATGCTTCTGATAGAGCTGTTGGGGGTGTTCTTGGTCAAAGAAGAGAAAAGATTCATCATGTCATCTATTATGACTCAAAAACTTTGGATGAAACTCAATCTCACTACACTGTGACTGAAAAGGAACTTATAGTAGTGGGTTTTGCCTTAGATAAATTCCGGCCCTATCTCTTAGGTGCCAAAATCATAATCTTCACAGACCATTCTACTATAAAGTTCTTACTCAAGAAAAGTGATTCCAAACCGAGGCTAATAAGATGGATACTAATGCTCCCAGAATTTGACCTTGAAATAAAAGATAGACCAGGAAAAGAAAACCCTGTGGCTGATCACTTAAGTAGAATTTTTAATTTTTCTCAATCTGAAATCATCGATCCTGAATTCCCCACTGAGCACCTTTTATCTCTCACTCCAAAAATATCATGGTATGCCCCAATTGTAAATTACTTGGTTTCTGGTGTTTTTCATGAAATTTTTTCAAAAGAACAAAAAATGAAGTTGAAAAGTGATTCAAAATACTATTTTTGGGAAGAAAATAAACTTTGGAAAACTGGGGCAGACATGGTAATTAAGAGATGTGTTGAAGAAAATGAGCATTCTTCCATCTTAGAATTCTGTCACTCACTTCCCGGAGGTGGCCACTTTGGACCACAAAGGACCTACCCAAAGGTCCTAGACTCTGGATTCTTCTGGCCTTCACTCTTTAAGGACTCACACGAGTTATGTCAATCATGTACCACTTGCCAAAAGTTCGGCACAATCTCCAAAAGAAATGAAATGGCCCAAAATCCTTTAATCTTTTGTGAAATCTTCAATGTTTGGGGTATCAATTTCATTGGACCATTTCCCCCTTCCAATGGATTCTCGTACATCATTCTTGTGTTTGATTATGTTTCTAGGTGGGTCGAGGCCAAATCCACTAGAAAGGATGATTCACATACTGTTAGTGAGTTCCTAAAGACACACATCTTCCATAGATTTGGCACACCACGTGCCTTGATCAGTGACTTAGGAACCCATTTTTGTAATAGAACCATGGAAGCTCTTCTGAAAAAGAATGGGGTTTTACATAAAACTTCAACTGCATATCACCCTCAAACAAATGGCATGGCTGAACTTTCTAATAGAGAAGTGAAAAGAGTGCTTGAGAGAATTGTAAAAACCGCCAGAAAATACTGTCCTGAAAGCCTTGGTGAAGCACTTTGGGCTTATCGAACTGCCTATAAAACACCCATTGGGATGTCTCCTTTTAGGCTAGTTTTTTGTAAAGTGTGTCACTTACCAGTTGAAATCCAACATAAGTCTTTTTGGGTTGTGAAAACCTGTAATTTTTATTGTGAAAAATCTGGTGAAGAAAGATTGTTGCAATTGGCTAAACTGGAGGAGCTTTGACTTGAATCCTATGAGAATTCTAATCTGTACAAAGAGAAGGCTAAGGTAATCCATGAAAAACACATCCTGAGAAAGGTATTTCATGAAGGTGAAAAGGTAATGCTCTTCAATTCTCGATTTCGGCTTCACCCAGGTAAGCTTAATTCTCATTGGGAAGGTCCTTTTGTTATTACTAACATTTACCCATTTGGTGCAGTGAAAGTCCAAGACCCCTCTTCTAAAAGGACATTCACGGTTAATGGACATCGGTTAAATCATTACCATGAGAGGATGCACAATCCTGGATTAAAATCGACTTCCACTGGCTCCCCAAATTCTCTAGCCGACCTACCACTAGATGGAGAAGGCGACCCGCCAAATCCAAACCAGGGGGCACCTCTTTCCCTTTAACTCTCTCTATCTCTTCCTCTCTCTACCTCTTTCTTGTTTTTCCTCTCTCTTTAATTTTTTTACCACTTTATTTTTCAAAACCTTTTGTTTTCACTTTCTCTTTTTTTGTGGCTGTATCTTTATAAAAAAAATATGAAAACCTAAAAAACTTAAAAAACCAAGAAAACAATCACTTAAAAAAATACAAAAAAATTAAAGAGTCATGCTTACTCACCATCGAGTTTTGAAATTTTGTACAACCATTTTGGGGAGTTAACAGACATGTTTTCATCTCAAAAATTTTGTATTTTCATTATTACTTTGGATAAATAAATTTGTGTCAAAACCAACACATTTTGAATGATCAATTTTTGATTTGGAAAATGCTTTTCCCGAACCGTGAGGAACAACATTTGCTTTCCTGCCAAGGCCACCTATGGGCATCTTTTCAAAATGTGTGTTTTCACCCCCATTTGTGAGTCTTGAGTTTGTGGACCTTCGAGCTGAATTTACTACCTTAGTGTGTATTAATATGATAGAGGCATTTTCTGAACCACATGAGAATCACAATAGCCAAATAGCCTCCCATTTCCCTTACATTAATCCTCCTTTTGAAAGCCCCTTCGAGCCTATGAAAACCTTTTCTTTGATAGCCACATTACAAGCCCAATACCTTTTCCCACCCAATATCAACATGGATTTTCATTGCATAATTTTGTTTTGAAATTTAAGTGTGGGGGGGGAATGGATTTCATTTTTTGGGTACCCTATTATTGATTTTCAACGAGTTATCATCTGCTTGAGGACAAGCATCCATTTCAGTGTGGGGGATAGGTTGTCATTAAGTGTGTTTTGGGGAATTTAATGAACTTCCATTTATGTAATTTTGTAAATGTTATTGACAAGTGTTCAAAAAAAATGATGAAAAAAAATCAAAAAAAAAAACAAAAAAAAAAATGAAAAAATGGGCTGTGTCTTGGGTAGGTCAAAAATCACTCTTCCTCAACCTTTTATCTTGTTATAACTATTAAAATTAGTATCGTGAGGAGATCAATAATGGGTTGGGTTATGAGTGTGAGATCTTTTCCAAGTTCAACTTTCGAAAAAATAAAGAAAAAAAAGGAGAAGAAAAAAAAAGAACACTTGCATTATATTATTATTGGGAGAAGTTCTGTGTTTTGTAAATATTTCATCTTCTCATTACCTTCATATTTTCTTCCTCTATTGTGTCTTCCTTCACACAATCATTCCCTTGTAAATATGTGTTTTCATTTCCTTCCATGTTTTATTTCAAAAAAAAATGTGCATTGCTTTTTCTATGTTGGTATTTTAACCCTCTTATTCTCTCTCTTTGACATTATATTCCTACCGTCCCATAGCCACAGAAAAACCCATTGAAAAGACCTCTTGATTTTTGATCACTTTGGATATGGAGTGGAAGCTGAGAGCTCTTACAAACTCTATGATTTTCACTTTTGGTTGGTGAAAGAGTGAACCTCCACAAATGAATTTTATCATCTTGAGAGGTGTGAGTTTTGAGTGTCCACATTTTCCATTTCTAAATTTGAGCATAAAAAAATGAATTAGTTTTGGAACATTGTTTCTGTAACAACTTGTGGTGGATTTCAAAATGGATTAGCGAAATAGTCTAAACCTCCCCTGATTGGAGAAAACAAAATTTTAATATTTGTTGGTGAGTGAAAATGATTTTGTCATGTTTTTCTATTTGTTGCACACGAGGACATGCACAAAACTAAGTGTGTGGGATTTGATGTTATTAATATTTTTATATCTTTTTACATACTCCCTTTACTTATTTTATATGAAATTTTCATAATTTGTGTAAAATATTAATGTTTAAATATTAAGTATAATTTTTGAGCATTTTTTGAAGTAGTCCAATTGAGTCAGTTTAATATTTTAATAATAACTATCACTATACTGATCCAAATTAAGTGGTTATTGTTTTTTAGGATTTCCTTTCAATATAAAACATTTCATTAGAAGGTACCATGAGCCAATTCTTCCATTTGAAGGGTCATACGGTCCTCACAAACAAGACCAAAGAATCTGTGAACAAACTGGACCAGCCTTGAAGATTGATTTAATGGGCTCAATCCAGAAGTCCAAAAACATTAAATCTCCACAATAATTCTGGGGACACTACATTTCATCTTGGATAAAAATTTCAAGGCCCAAATCTAAGTACAAGGGTCCTAAATGAAGCTTTGAAGTCCATCCCACCATTCTGTCCGAGAATTAAAATCAGTATAGTATTCATGACATATCTCATGATGTAAGCATAAAATAGAGCTGATATTTTTTAGTGTGAAAGAGGAGATATAGGCGTCCTACTTTGTTGAATAAACCATTCAGATTTTAAGGCATATTCATATTCAAAAACCCTTTCACATTCTGGACTTCAAAAAGACCGGATTGAAATGGACAATTTTACTTTGTTTAATCAAACGGACATAACTTTTGATACTTAAGTCCAAATGACTCCAAAGTTTGAGATTAGTCGGAAAACTTTATTATATACAACTTTTAAGAAGGAGATTGCTCGATATTCAGCTTTCTTGATGTCCATATCTTCGATCCAAATTGAGGGGTATTTCTGGAATGTAAACAGTCCACCACCTTGGGCTATAAATACATCCCCTCCTCTCCTTTCAAAAGGGTTGGCATTTCAGAAGAGAGGAGATCATATTGGAACGACCAAAGCCTTTCCAAAGTCTTGGGAGGATCTTCCATACTCAATTTTTCACTTTAGAGACCTTTCCTCCTCTCTTTGTTTACACTTACTTTCGTATTCTTTGTTTTTGTAATTTTGTAAGTCCTTTCTTTTGTAATTCTGTTTTAATGCAAGTTTATTCTTCAATATATCTTATTATCATCCACCTTATGTAGTTTAATATTAATGTTCTTAACATAGTTTAAATTAAGTTGAATCCCCTTCCCTTATTTTTCTTCCCCATTCCATCAAAAATCCGTTTTTAATTATCATCATTGTTCGTGTGTGTGTGTTCGACGTACCACTCTTTTCTAATCCCTTTGTTTTTCTTCTATTATTAATTTATCATCATAATTATTATAACAAGAATATTAAAAACTCAAATTTCTGAGTAAATATCTCATTGGGGTGAGTTATAATTTAGAGATGTTAAGTGATTGAGAGTATTTGCTCGATGAGTATTCGTTAATTTAACATTGTGTATGTTGGACTTAATATGTCATGGATTAATGACATATTTTTTTTATTATGTGGTTTACATGGATTATTGGAACCACAAATAAACTACCATAAACATGTACTGATTGATATTAGAATCCTAATTAAGTTAAGTCTTGGATTAAAGCTTTAACACTTAGGAATTCTAATCGACGTCAACTTGTGAAGTGAGTGTTAATTTAAATGAAATATAAAGCAAAGCTCAAGGATATCACAAGATTAACTACCTAATGATGAACTCACCCCAATATTTATCAATTTTTTAAATCAATTATATATAATCAATCATTTCAATTAAGCTCTGCAAACAAACCCCCCCTAATCAAAATACAATCAACTAAAAACAAACGACTATTTCAAAGTATCATCGCCGAGGATTCGACCCGAGTGCTGCTATACACATTATCAGAGCACCGGAACTTTGACCGGTCGATAGGAGACAATCGGCCGTGCATTTCACATGCCTATCATAGAGTATGAAAAAATTATTTAATTTCCTATGTTAAGTAAAATAATAGTGGTTAACCTAGGTTTTCTCTAGGAGAAGATTTCTCAAAAACCTATTGTCACTTTTTTGGTTATAAAAATGGGTTTTTTGAGATTATTATGATTTTAAAACTTAAAGAAATTAATGGAACAATGATTTTGAAAAACAATTTATGAATTGGTGATCAATTCGGGATCAGATTAACCTATTTCAATGCTATAATAGTTCCTTATTTACCAAATCTTATTCTACTAACTAGTAAGATAGAGAGTCCATTATCAATTATTCTTTCTCCCTTAACCTAATGGTCATGGTAAGAATAACCCTAACTGAGATCTTGGTTTGGTTTACCCTCCCTCTTATGTGTGTAAGTGTCATATTAGAACCTCCTATCTGACTTAGGAAATTCCTAATTGGGTCTTGTTATTCCTAAATATCCAAGAGTTCCCACTTCCACTTCCATATGTGTTGAAAATTTCCAAACACTTCACGGCCTATATCTAGCCTATTCTGTTGTATACAGACCAAAACCTAGTGGAGGTATACAATGAATCATCAAACAAGGAAATAAAGAATATCATAATCCAAAACCAAATACTATCTCACTTGATAATAAAAACCAATGAAGGAATATTAAAACTAGTTTAAACATAAGTGAGAAGGAATTTATTAAGTACATGAACTCAGGAAGTACAAAAGGGTAGCCTCCCCTTCCCTGGTCACTCAAAGTTTTATCCATTCATGTGATGAGAAACTGAGATAAGAGGGGAATAAAATTTTATTAAAAAACATAAATCAAGTAATAATGACAGGGGAAATAAAATTAGTATAAAAACTCAAGAATATCACACAATCATTCCAGCTAAAAGTATCTTCTCTAGTGTGACTTCTCATCCTCTTGTAGATACAGGTTTTACTCTTCACAATACCTGGTCAAACCTATAAGATCATATCACTTTTTAAATATTCATTCTTCCCTTTTATTTATAATATTTAAATATCCAATTTGATTATGCATTGTAGAAAATTTATATCCTTCCTTATTTTTAGGATGATAAAAATGTTATTTATAGTAAGTGTTGTAACAGTGGGTGACCTATACCCAACTTGAACTATACTTTTCAATTATCATATCATGTATACATTAATTTTTGCATGATGTACACTTACCATAATAACATTGATATTTATGTATCCAAAATTTATATTGTAATTTCTTTAGATTATTTGTCGCATAAAAATGTCATAGTAGTTACCAAGATATAATGAGAACCCTGAGATACTATAACAGTAATCATAAACTTATGTTCTATAATCTAGATACATCATGTTGACTTGAGACATATGATGTATAACCATCAGGTGTTGGGAGCTCATAAGTATTGATACTTCTTCTCATTAGGTTCACACTTGGTGGTATTGAGTATATGAGATCATTAGGACTGAGACGCTAATAGGAACACCACATGTTTCAGGTGTCATTGGTAGTTCCTATATGTGACCACGTGTAATGGTCTCTTGTATTGATATTATTATCAGTGTATATCATTTGATCATGTACTTTGATGCAAGGTAAAAATCATGATATTTGTGTCATGGTGAGGTAGCTTGCATTGGGTATGCCATTGGTTGTATGACATAGATAGAATAATCAATAAATAATCTTTTTTTTTACTTTTGAAGTAAAATGATATCTAAGGAATTGTTGATCAAGATGGTAGTACCTTCACTAAATCCATGGCCATGGTAGAAGAGGGTAAGTATTTCCAGTAAGGTAAATGAACAATAAATCAAGAATGGATTATGGCATGAAGTGTGCATCCTGCTTTATGATATATCATGAGATAAAGAGATTATATTACACAGTGTGTGTTCCTAGGAAATGTTATCATTTCTATGAATATACCTTATATCATTAAGGTCTTTAATGGGTTAGTTGACTTCGCTACAGATATGTGAATAGTATTCACGACTATCAAGATATGGGCCTAGAGGTTCACACACTAACCACATTCAAAAGTCTGCTCTATTATTATGAATAGGAGTATACAACATGGTGGGACCAACCACTAGGTCCAAGTGGTTTCTAAGAATATATGATAACCATGAAAGAAATTTATATTATTTGAGTTTAGAATAATTGGTACTGAATTTATTTATTAAAATTATTCATAAGATATTATGTGAATATATGAAAAAATATTATATGAATGAATATTATTTTAATATTCAAGGTTCTTTTAATATTTGAGAGAATAAAGAGTAGAGTTAATGGATCTATTTTATCATGTAATATATTTATTATATTATGAGTAAGTGATAAAAATTGAAATTATATTTATGACTCAATAAGTCAGTCATAAGAAGTCGTTTATAGCTAATTTAGTGGGTAATAAATATCCAAGGGTTGGGGATGCATTCTCAGTTATTTTAAAACCATAATATAAAAGGGGGACAAGAATCTCTTGCATAATAATATTCATCACATGATTATTTAGATCTACTCCCTCCCCCTTCCCACTTCCCAGAGGAATAATTAGATTATCTGAGAAACCTATCCAAGTTCTTCTTCATGGATCACAGGATCGTCGATGCAGTGATCGTCCAAACATTGAAGGCTTCATTGAATCTCTGTTATAGAACTTAGAATTTTATGAATGACATTCCAACAGACTTTCAAAATGCATGTGGACAATCTAAAGGGATCTGAATTTGCTTACTTCAAGAAATGGCCGCCAACGATAAGTGGTTGTTGAGAACAACATCAGATCAAACATGGTATATATTCAATTTATTTTTATGATAAATATTCTTCAAAAAATATCCTCAATCCTTTATACCAAGCTATGTATCTCTAGTAATAATGTAGTTGTGTCGATTCAATGATGAAACTTTTAAATCTTCAACCCAAGAGATTACGTTTGTGTGCCTTGGTACCTATAATTGGTATTAGAGCAATCACGTGATGGTTTATGGTAAAGAAAAATTAAATGAGAATTAAATTCATGTAGAGGGAATCACAATAGTCCCATCACCATGGACAAAAATTCAATCTGACAATATATGTTCAATTTGTGGCCATTAGAAGATTTAAGATCAGATTCATATTGATGCTTCTTGCAGGTTTAATCGAAGAATATATATATATATACATTAATTCATCTATATATGTTAATTTTTATATGAAGGAATCTATGGAATTCAATTCCATCAAACACAAACTCCTGTGGTGGGATGATGACATGAATAGTGTTTTTCGGTCAACACATAATTCTACACTCGTGTGGATGTTTAAAAAAACAAAAACAAAATATTTTGTTTTTTTCAAAATCCTTATATTAGGATTTGGATAAAATAAAATATAAAACCTAAATGGATGTAGGGGAGACATCATGCATATGCGAACAAAAATAAAAAAAATAATATTAATTTTTTGGAGGTGGGGCGGCGACTATCCGATAAAGAAAAAAAGGGAAACTTTAAACAAAATCCAACCTCACATGCCAACTATCAGTGGTTTAAAAAAAGCAGCGCAACTTGACTTCTCGTAGATCCCAGTTACACCTACAGCTCCCCACCACCTCCTTTGGCTAACCTCCCTCTCCATCACATGTCATCTGACCAACCCTTAGCTGACCTTATTATTGGAAAATAAATTGGCAGAATGAGAAGATGTATAGAACCTTGATGTGTAAATTTAATTCACTATCAAAAAGGATTTGATCCACCCCCACTTTGATGGTGTAGGGTTCTTGGTAGAAGTATCCCTCGATGATTTCCCCAAGTTTTGTGGAAAATCAAACACCAATTTCTGATTTCTCCACTGCACCGATGTTGGGAAACTCTAGAGAATTTCTAGGATTGAAAAATTAATTTTATCCCATAAGTGATTTCATCATCACTTATTTATAGATCATAATCAATGTGAATTGAACCAATTCAGTCAAAGAACACATTGGTTTGACTGAAAAAAGGCATCTCTTAGTGTGGGGCACACTAGTTCAAATTTGAAAAAATAATCTATTTATTTTAAAAAATAATTTGAATAAAATTATAACAATAAAATATTTTGAAAAAAATTATAAAAATCCCCTGATTTTATTCATAAATATTAATTATCTAGATCAAAAGTGAGTCATTAAACATAATAAATGTATCTTTTGATTTAAACCTTTACTTAGTATCAATATCTCAAATTTTATCAGATTTATAAGATGACAAAATATTAAACTTATTAACCTTTAAGATAAATGGTAGATATCATACATACAATGAAACTTTCATCCAACATCTCATTTTTTAGCACTATTATGGCCATGTTCTTATATCCTTTTCATGAAATCTCTACGGAGTAAACCCACTAACTCCTATAAGAAGCGACACCACTTATAACTTCACATAGGAAAAATATTACAATGTGCCTCTGTTATTAGATAACATAACTCATTTGAGTATTAATATTTTGTTTATAGTTTATAACTCAACCTCTAATCATAATGGATGATATTGACACCAAAAATTGGGGATATAATTGTCAATATCAATATTCATCTTCGTAACTTGTTTTTACCCATTAAACACTTTGATTCGGATTCACCTAAAGGAAGTGTTGGGTTTACATTACTAAAATGATTTATTCTTTGGGTTTTAACACCATTTATTTGTTAGTTTCATGAATAATCTATATCAATAGAGATTTTTTAAATGAATCCACAAGGTTTTTACATGATCTCACATAAACAATTTGTATGTAACAATCTTGTAACAATTGTCTCACATAATCATGCCTCAAAATTATATGTATAGACTTTACATTGGACATGAAACTATATTCCCTTGATAATGTTGATTCACTATCACAACTGATATATATAGGATGCATCAGACTAGTATACAATCTAATATCCAATAATAGATTCCTAATCTATTCAGCTTCCTTTCCACATACTGCTAAGGAGATAAACTTCGACTCCATGGTAGAAAATGAAATACATGTTTGTTTCTTGCTCACCCAAGAAACAACACAACCTCCAAGAGTAAACAACCATATAGAAGTGGATTGGTTATCACCAATACTGTTAATACAACTTTCATCAGTGTATCCTTTTAATACATCCCGATAATCATTATAGTATAAACTTAAATCATTGGTCTTTTTTAAGTATCCAAAAATTATCATTACACATATCCAATGATCCACACTAGGATTAATAGTATATATACTCATTTTACATACTTCACAATCAATATATGGTCTAGTACAATGCATCACATACATTAAAGAACCAAGTACACAAGCATACTCAAGTTGTACTAAATATCTACCTGTATTTATAAAAATTTTAACACAATAATCAAATAGAGTATTGTAATCTTTGAAACCAAGATAATCAAATTTATTTAACATTTTTTCTATGTAATGAGACCGAATTAAAGAATAATCCCCACTATGTTTTCTAACATTAATATCAAGAATAGTATCAACTATTCCAAGGTCCTTCATTTTAAATATAGAAGATAAGTAATTCTTTATCTCAATTACACCAATCATATTGGTTCCAAAATTTAACATATCATCCACATATAGACACACAATAACTCCATATTCTTTTGTAAACTTTTAATAAACACATTTATCCTCATTATTAGGAAAAAAAATTAGATAAAATAATAGAATCTAATTACTCATGTCATTGCTTCAAAGATTTTTTAAGACCAAAAAGAGATTTAGCAAGGTTATATACCTTGTTTTCATTACCCAGTAAAACAAACCCTTCTGATTGTTCTATGTAAATATATTCATTTAATTCTCCATTATAATTTGAAGGGGGATCCTCAGGAATGGTAGGAAGATTTAGTTTTAGAATGTAAGAAATATTCAATGCTGTAAAAAGAAACTTCATATTGTCTTGACACCGGGAGAAAGTTGTTACCATCAAAATGGTCAAGTTTAACCATGTCTTGGTTCATCACTTTGAATAATTTGGAATCCAACTTTTATGTTCTGGCTTTGGATCAAACCCTTTTTATTATTAGAAGATAAGTAGGCCGAATGAGAAGATGGATAAAACCTTAATGTGTGAATTTAATTCAATATCCAAAAGCGTTTGATCCACCCCCATGTTGATGGTGTAGGGTTCTCGGAAGAAGTATCCCTTGAAGATTTCACCAAGTTTTGGGGAAAATCGAACACCAATTTTTGATTTCCCCACTGCACTGATGTTGGGAAAACTTTGGATAATTTCTAGGATTGAAAAATTAAATTTAACCTTTAAGTGATCTCATCATCACTTATTTATAGATCAGAATCAGTGAGAATTGCATCAGTTCTGTTAAAGAAAAAATTGGTTTGACTAAAAAAAGACAACTCTTGTTGAGGGACACACCAGTTCAATCTCACCATTTCAGTCAAATAACACATTGGTTCAAGCAAAATGACACAACTCTTGGTGAGGGACACACCAGTTCAAATTTTAAAAAACACTCTGTTTATTTTAATAAATAATTTGAATATAATTATAACAATAAATTTTTTTGAATAAAATTATAACAATTCTACCCTCTATTCGGTATTCCCTGTGTGTTTACGCACCACACGCCCGCCCCACAGTGGTCGCCTCCTACGTCATCTCTGTAACACACCTCCTACAGTAGCCTCCTCCCATGCCACTAGCTCACGATATACCCCCTCCACTTTTAGGAGGACCCTTCAGGAACACCCGAGCCGCCAGGAACCATCACAACATTCAGAGCACTCCCTATATCGAATGCTGGCCAGACCCGACCACAACCTCCTGCCACTTGTTCTCTCTGTCGATGACCAATGACCAAAACCGGTTTAGTCCAACCCGAGTCAAGGCAGGCTAGGCCTTTCTAAACCAATTAGGCCCAGGGGGTTTTTCTAGGGTTCTTCGAACCTGAGAATACATTTATTAATTTCCAAAATTAAATAAAAAAAATTTAGAATAAAAGTTTAAATTTATTTGGGATTGAGTGATAAAAATATTGTTCAAATTAAAATTAAAAGAATTATTTTAATTCATTTAATGTGTTCTACATAAATTTATCGCATATTTAATTTTTATTTTGAATAAATTTTACCCACTGAATGATCTTGAGAAAATACCAAATAATGTATATCTAGAATTTAATTAATTTAATTATTTAGTACAATTGCATGTGATTCATGTAATAATTAAATTTTTTTATGGTTTTCACATCACCTTTTTCTTTCTTAATATGTATAAGGGACTGCATGTCCTTGAGAGTTGTTTTGCATGTGTATTACCGATTATCGAGACGCCCTAGCCTGTGTGTGAGTATTTATATATTATAATGAGGACATTTTAAGATGTGGCCCATATTGAGATGAGGCGCAATTCCAGGCGAAATGAGGATACGTTAGTCCGGGGTACGAGTTACGATACAAACCAAAAAAAACTCAGGTATATTACTCCAAGGGTCACGATTGATACATTGAGCATAAATTGATTAACCAATACAAAATTCTCAAAATAAGTCATGTTATTTTATTTAATTTATGCATTGTTTATTATTTTTGTGAATATAAAAGAGCACATAGAATAATAAATAATTAATTCATAGATTAAAATAAACTAAGATGAGATGGATTTTTTATATTCACTACGTAGTTAGTTTGTGAGTGAAATCACATAGTACTTGCATATCAAATAGAAAATGAAGTTATTTTTTGAGAACTAATAAAAACCCTCAAAGTATTATTAAGTAATTACATCATTTTTTGTTTGAATTTGAACAAAACAAGGCATATGAGGTGCTCATCAGCCCTAGTTGAGGGTACCTCTTAAAACTTGGGGGTTATTATGATAGAAATGGTTCAATGTAACTAAATATGATAGTAGTGAAGTATCCACAAAAATCTTGTTACATATTTAGTGACAAAGCATTTATTAAATCAAGATTATGATTTTTAGATGGTGGGTCTTCCCTCAATAGTTCAAGGAGCTACAAGTCAATGTGGTTGGCCAGTCAAATGCTTACCTTGAAACTCTCTATGTAGTGTATTATCCATATCATGGACTTTGAGGAGAGGTTTTAGGGATCCTTGCCACTAAAATACTCAAGTTACTGGGTATTTTGATTCTAGTAGCGAGGGATACTAGGATTTGAAAAATTGAGGGAGACATTTAATGATTTAATTGGTAATGTTTAAATCGATAATCAAGATAAAAGTACTAATATTATAGTGATTATTTTGTATAACAATGTAAATAAATTTCATATATACACTATAATTAATATTGTAAGCAGTAAATATTCTATCCAGCGTGAAATTCCAATAGTAGTACAGATGTTTGTGCAAAGTACATTGATTTTGAAAATTCTATGTGTTAGAGTCCCCACTACTTATTAATCCACCTCAGGAAGTGAGGGTGTTAAAGATACTTATAGAAGACTCGCGTATGATGCATTTGATTCTATCATCAATGTATAATGTGTTTTGGAAATATCATCAAGTCATGAATGATTTCACATGTTGTCTCATCTCAAAGAATATTGCGAGGAGAAAGTGAAGTATGATATAAATGAGGTGATGATTACAATTAATGCATTTAAATTGAAATATGGAACATTTTATTTCAATATATCCCATTATTATATATTTATCACCAACTTTATCCAGTTTCATTTAAGATAAAAAATGTAAATTATGGAGAAAACACTTCATTACCTTTTGGGTAAGGTTCTCCAGGTTGATAAGAACTTAAAGAGATATTAATCTTTAGTTCTTATGGTGAACAATTTTGAAGAAAAGGTGAAAATGCCAATAGTTATAATGAAACCAAAGGCACCTTCACAACATATTTCAAAGAAAAGTTAAAAGGAATTAAATAGGTGGTTATTTTCTTCACATGTAATGATATAAGACTATGGAAGTTTAAATGTTATGAACTAAATTGAAGAATCAAGTGGTCGATTCTTCTTTAGGTATATTCATCAATCATATGTAATGTTTCTATTATAATTATTGGATATTAAATACAGAATTACTGTTAAATATGTGTAATTAAATATAGTAACCAAGTAAGAAAAGAAAAATTACAAGAAGGTTAATTCTCCATGCGTCGGAGAAAGGGTGATTCCTAAGTCAGTAGTGAGAATCACACAACTTATAATTGAGAAGTTTAATGGTTCTAGTTGAAATTTTATTGAGTATAACCAAAAAATTAATCTCAAATGTCCATTGGACACAATGATACATTATTCCATTTCAGGAATGAATGTTGTTTATGGTGCTTAATACTCAACCAATAGTTTAGTAATTCTTAAATCATAGGTAGTAACTGATGAATATATAATGTAAAACTCATTAATACATGACTGTTGAACTATAATTATTTTTATACTAAAAATAAATAGGTTTCAAGGATATACCTAGTATGGTTTAGTCTAAATACCTTAGGTATTATCAACACATTTAATTACATTGTTTTTCATAAAGAAACCTTTAGAAATAAAGGTTAGCCACAAATCATTTGGAATTAGTTCAGCTAGAGATCATGAACTATTACAAGGTTAATCTAGTGGTAAATACACTTCATGAGATTCCTTTGAGTGTTTTTAAGAAATGTGAAAGTTATGTATGAAATATTTATAGTTAGAAGATAGTATTTTCATCAGATCTGTGTGTCAAAGAATATCTTGTCCTAGAATTCATCGATCATTATGATGTAATAAGGAGTAATTTCTAAACGCACATTTCCATATACACATAAAAGCTACGATGTTAGTAAGGATGATCAATGATTAATATTACATGAAAAAAAATGATCATTAAAATATAGTGTGGAGTAATTTCTAAATTCACATTTCCTTATCAATATTAGATTCATGATGTTAGTAAAAGGAGAATCAATGATAAGTTTAATTTTCATTAGAGATAATTCCATTATTTTTCAAGTCATGCTTCACAAATAGCGGAGTTATCCCATAACCATTTACCCACTATTATGGAAAATGGATCTCATATGAGTTATAATAAGAAAAAAATACATAATTTTATAATAACATGTGTTTATATGCAAAGATTATATTAAGGATAAATCGATAAACAAAATTACATCAAGAAAAATATAATGTGAATATAAAGTAATTATCCTAAAGTTTTGTAAGGATATTATAGAAATCCACATGATAGAAAATTTATAGTCAAGTTATATACTGTATTTCTATAAAATGGTGCACATCACTATTTGAGATAATGGGAGAAAAATTGACTTAGATTTAGTCAATTTCAGATATGCATAAATAGTTGACATAGGAACAATTTCTGCAAGATTTTATGGAAATTAAAGTTCTAGAAACACATACTATTTTGGAAGGTTAAAAACATGGTAATGGTTTTACATTCACTATGATCAGTGATACATTATTCATTGAGAATAATGAATCTTAAAAGTACGCAATATCTGAAAATTATCTAAGAGTTACAAGTTCAATTAAAATAAAATAATGGAATCAATGTATCAAAAAATAGTTGCTTAGTATTTTATGTGTTTGAAATCATGATATTATGGTGTTATTTAGGAGAAACATTACATGGGTTGTATAAGAGTGGTGTCAATAAGGCTACATTGGCGATACCAAGTCATCATTCCAAAATACATTCGAATTTCATAATTTTAATAGTTACTATCTAAGATCATTATATTGGGAATTGGATGTCAAGACCACCAATCTTGGAAGGTGCTTGTATGACACAACTAGAAAGGGTTGGGGACACCATAGAATTCCAATAATGGGTGAAAGTTACTAAAATCTAGTTTTGGAATGAAGTAAGAAACAATATCATAGAATATTAATTTGAAATGAATTTTTTCCACATGTCTATAAGGGGTTAGTGGGAGAGCCAATATTTTACAAATAAAACATGTTTGATAACATATGGGAAACATCTATTGATCTTAAAGTTAGTTAAGATCAGAATAAAAGTAACTCTCCAATGATTGACTTAAAGTAGCAACATATATCCTTAGGAATGATATATACCATGGTAGATCTAATGGGTTTCTTAAACCAATTCAAATTATATATGATGACAAGGTATTGAAAAATAAAATTTATAATAATTTGAGAGATAATCATTTCAAATGTCACATGGCAGAAATCTCTCCAAGATGACATGTATGAAACATAGGTAAAGATTAATGTGGTGAATAGAATTCCATTCGATTTGTGATGGATCAATCACATTTTACATGATATTTAATCAATATTATATTTAAAATATATACTTAATTGTATCTAAATATCAATTATATCTAGGAGAACTTCATGAGAAATAGTCAAAACTATCTGAATGTATTTTAGAGAGTACAAGGGATATATACTAGGTAGTTGGAGAGGAAGAGACACTAGTTTAAGGGGGAACAAACTATTCTTCCTTTGGATCAATATGATCTGATATCACAGTCAAGATAAGGTAATGAGGAAGAGAATATCATTGAATCTAGTAGTATCAATATCTACAAATACCAAGTACATTGTGACTTCTGGTGTAGCTAAAGAAGTATTGTTAAATAAGAAATGATTTTTTCTAGTTCTTGGAATCACACATAGTAAGTAAAGTTTTATCATAATATAAATTATAATAATTCTATTATTGGTACTATCCATGATTTTAAGTTTTTATATTTGAAAAAATGAATATAGTCAGGGATATCATCTCTTGAGGAATCTTACTAAAATATGTGAAGTCCCAGATAGTAGAGTATCCATGTAGTGGAGACGTGGCATGCCCAATAACTAAATCCATATCTTAGTAGAAGTGTGATATTATAACGTGAGATCTAGAAAGGATATTTAGAAAGTTTCATCTAGTTCAATTGGAAGTGTTGTAATAGTGGGTTCCCTAGACCTAGATTGAATAGTAATTTTTGATAACCATATCATGTATACAGTGAGTTATGCAAGATGTAAACATACCATAATAGTGTTCATATTTCAACATCCACTATTTATATGGCAATGCACTTAGATTATTTGTCATATAAAAAGATTATAGAAGTTCTAAGGATATAATGAGATCCTCAAGATACTATGACAGTAATATTAAAAATATGTTCTATGGTCTAAATACATCATACTAACTAGACACAGATAATGTTTGACCATCAGGTGTTGGGGTATTATAGTCATTGAGACTTATTCTCATGAAGTTCATACTTGGAAATCTTGATTATATGATATCATGAGGACCGACCCACTAAAAGGAACACTACATGTTTAAAGTTTCATTGGTAGTTCCTATCAGTGAACATGTGTAATGGTCTCCTGAATTTAGATTATTATCAATGAATTCCATTTGATCACATAATTTGATACAAGGAAATAACTATAAAAATTGTTTCATGGTGAGGTGGACTGGGTTGGGTTCACCATTAGTGGTATGGAATTGATTGAATAATCAAGAAAGATTTTTTTTCTTCCAAAAGGAATTGAAATCTTGATCATAGTTGACCAGGATGGTAGTACCTTTACTAAATCCATGTCCATGGTTGAAGAAGTTAAGTATGTATACTAAGGAACATGAATAATAAACAAAGAAATGATGATGAAATGAAGTGTGTATCCAACTTTATGAGATATAACAGGACAAAGAGATTATATTATGTGATGTGTGTTCATATGAAAGGATGTATTTACTATGACTATACCTTATCTACTTAAGGGTCTTGATGGGTTTCTAGACTCCACTCTTGTTCCATGAATAATATTCACTATTATTGATATAAGGTCCTAGAAGGTCACATACTATGTGTATTCTAAAGTATAGCCTATTCTTACAAATATTAGTATAGATTATGGTGGTCCCCACCACTGGGGTCTGAGTGATGTCCAAGAATATATGATCCCTACGAAATAAATTCATATTTTTCAAGTTTAGAATAATTTATATGGAATTTATTTATTAAAATTATTCACAAGATATTAAGTGAATACATGGAAAAATATTACACTAATGAATATTATTTTATTATTCAAGGTTCGTTTAATATTTGTGGGAATGATGAGTCGAGTTAATGGATCAATTTTATGACATAATATATTTATTACATTAAGAGTAAGTGATAAAAATATAAATGATATTTATGACTCATTAAGTTAGTCATAAGAATTTGTTTATTGCTAATTTAGTGGGTAATAAATATTTAGGGGTTAGGGATCCATTTGCTGGTATTTTATAACCTTACAATAAAAGGAGTATGAGGCTCTCAGGAACACTACTATTAATCAAATGATTTTTGATAGCCTTTGTATCCTCATTACCAATTCATATAGAGAGAATCATATGATCTGAGCAACTGATCTGAGCTCTCCTTCATTGATCATAGGATCGTCGATGCGATGATCATCGAGATGTCGAAGGCTTCACCAAATCTCTATAGTAGCACCCAAAAATTGACTAATGATATTCTCATGGACTTTAAAATTGTATGTGAATGATATATAGGGATATGGATTTAATTACTTCATGCAACAACCACCAACGAAAAATGGTTATCAAGTGCAGCTTCTTATAGAACAATGTGTCAATTTGATTTATTTTTTGCTTAAAATTATTCATGTGAGATTCTTTGGACTTCATACCGGGCTATATATCACTAAATAAGATATAGTTATGTCGATACAATGATGTAAATTTTAAATCCATGACCCATGGGATTCTGATGCATGACCTAATACCTATAATAAGATCCATGTGGCAACCTTTTTTTGGTCACATTCAAGATGTCGTGGTATCCTGAAGATCTCTTGGAAATCCTGATGAATTATCCCACCTTTTACAAATTGGTAGCTCTTTAAGATGACATAGTAAGTCTTTATAGAGTCTTACATGCAGATAATAGCTCATGTTTTATGTCTTTAAAGACATAAAAAAATTCCTGAAGACTTATGTTTGGTAGGAAAAGTCATACATTCTGGCCGAAATACTTAAGATCAAAAGACTTATGTTTTGGGACAAAGAATTATGTTTTGGAAAAAATAGCTTATGTTTCCTAAAAAATACCTACATTATAGACTAAAAATACATAAATTCTACCTCAAAAGAATTACATTTAGGCCAGAGTCATATGATCCATACTTAACCAATTTTCCAAACAACCATAATCCATTCCTGAATTCCTAGATTGACACAAAAAATTCCTAATTTCTATAATGAAACTCCCATAAAATTAAAATAAACATTAAAATATCAAATATTAAATTAATGTTTATTATAATAATCCCTAATGATTAAATGAACAATTAAAACTCAAGATTTAAACCATCTTCCCATTAATTCCCAACATACTTTCATAGTACAAACATGTAATAATTACCCAGTTAAAGATAAAATGGTGGGATTAAAACCATGAAAATAATTAGTGAAATATATTAAAGTATTGTCTCTATCAATTTCCCCAAACTTAAACCTTGGACTACATGAAAGTGAATTTCAAAAATATTAATGAGGAAAATTTTAAATATATAGCCAATGTGAGTTCCTCTTTTAACACTATATCCATCAAGTTATTGCACCACATCAATACTCAAGCATGATTTTGAAGCAAGGTTGTTATCATTACAAGTTTTTAAAAGTTTCTCCATAGCCTTGATGACTTTATTCATATTTACCTAACAAGTCAAGTTTTTTTTCATATCAAAAGAGATTAATCAGGGTTGTTTTGGACATTAACGGTTGGTGGGATTTGAATATTAAACTGTTGAGGCCGAATGAGGGGGCTTGGCTTTAAAATAACTCTTAAGGCATAATTTTAAATTTTATCCAAAAATGGATTCTCCCTAAACTTCCCCTTCCACTAAATCATCTTTTCTTCCTTGAATTATCCATGGAAAACCCACACCTTTATCAATTTAGTAGTAAGAGACATTAATCTCCCTATTTCCACTAGGTGGTTTCTAAAACATTTTTTTATTTTTATCTTGGTTCTGCTGTAGTAAGCAGAGAGGGACTTTACACTTAATTTTTGGTGGTGTGTATTTTTTCTATACTTAAGATTAATAAGTATTAACACATCTTCATGATGTGTTTTAGGTCCTCTCTGTCATTGCTTCAACACTTCTCATCAGTAGATCCAAAAGGAAAACACCTTCATAATAGATCATGTATTAGATTTTAGCTTCCAATCAACTTTAATTATTCTCCCAACTTCATGGTCAGTCCATCCCCTTTGAATTTCAATAGAATTAAGTAGATTTATTCTCTATACCCCCATGGAATTTATTCAACCTATATTTTGATCTATATTTGTATTCAGTTTCATATTTTTTAGGCAAAGAGAAAGACTTTTTCATTTCAAATTAGTAGGGAAATTCCATAGACAACCTTGGAAATCATCAAGAACATTTTTACATTCTTATCATCATGATTTACCCCCAAAATAGCAGCGTAAAAGTTTTAGTGAATTCTTCTTTAAATTCAAATAGGTTTTTCCAAGCAGTTTTTTCGATCTCCACTACTACAAAACAGCCTTTTAACAAAGTTTGGCTATATCCATACTAGATAAAATAGCTGATAAAGTCACCCTTTATCAATGATATAAAAGGTGCTAATAAAGTCCCCTTTTATCATCACTAAAAAAAGTGATGATAAAAGGGGATCTTTATCAGTGCTAAAACAAGTACTAATAAAGGGGGGACTTTATCAGTGCTAAAAAAAGAGTTGATAGAGGGGTTCCCTTTACCAGTGCTAGTAAAAAAGCACTCATAAAAGGGGGGTCTTTATCAGCACTTTTTTCTAGCACTGATAAAGGGTAAATTTCATAAAAAAATTATAAATTATTAAAAATAATATATTAACCTAAAAATATATTTATATTGATATATATATAATATTTTATTAAATGTGATTTATATATGGATAAATATTCATGTACATTTGACATATAAGATATTTAGTGAAAATGGATTATAAAATAATTAAAAATAATAATATTTATTAATAATTTTATAATTATTATCTATTAATAGTCATTTAATAACAATTCAAAGATAGAAAATTCAAAAAGTTAATAAACACTCTAAAATATGTTGAAAATTTGACTCGAACATCAAACAATAATATAATTTGATCTAAGTGTTTCTTTGAGCTCTACCACATATCAAATTGAATATTGCAATAATATTTATGCATTCATGATCAACTGAAACCCCCAATAACATTTTTCAGATCCAAAAAATGTCTAGAAGCCCTCAAAATTTGAGTTTTTAGTTGGGGTATCCCAAATGTTTAGCATTTGATGGAATTTCAGCCTCATTTAAGGGGGTCTTATTGTATTTTTTTAATGGAGACTAAATTTATTCACATGTATTACATTTATATTGATATTATGGTTTTGAATTTTTATTATTTTTACATTGTACTTTTATTTATAAACAAATATATAAAAATATATACATATTTTTTATATATTCATACATAAAAATTTAATTTTATAAGTAAATATTTAAACATATTTAGATATAAAAAATTTCTCAATATATAAACCTTATCTAAATAAAAATTAATATCAATTTTATTTAAAATAAAAATATATGAATATATATACCAATAATATATATATATATATATATATATATATATATATTTGTGTGAGTGTGTTGATAAACATATTTATATCTATCTATATATTCTAATATATGTATATAAATATTAATATATAATATATGTAAAAAAATATAAATGTGTATAATTATATTTATAGATGGATATATATATATACATGTATATATGTTTGTATTTATAAATACACACAAACACAAACATATTTTATACATGTATATATATATATATATATATATATATATATAAACATATGTGTAAATATATGGATAAAAAATGTAATGAAATATATATAAATATATAGATATATCATAAAATGGAAAGAAAAATAATATAGGGGAGTTAGAAAGGCTCGGCCCTATGAGATAGAGGTCTCAAGTTCAAAACTCACTCGAGGCAGGGGCCAACGCGGGAGGGTGGAATTATCTAAAGCACGGATAAAGGGTGGGGGAGATCCCGAGAGAGTGGGTAATAAAAAATGATAAAGGGTGTGGGGAGCACTAATAAAAGGTAGGGTGGGAAGAGGTTAAAAAAAATATCCACCCTTTATCAGTGGGGCCTTTATCAGTGCTTTTTTAGCGCTAATAAAGGGGGTATTTAATAGCACTAATAAAGGTGACCTTTAATAGTACTAAAAAAAGTTCTATTAAATCCAACCTTTTAACATATCTCACATTATCATCACTTCTATAGCACTGATAATGCCCTTTTATTGGTGTTGTTAAAGGCTAGATTTGTAGTAGTGCTCCTTTTCTCCCTTCCCCCACCCTCAAATTCAACTTAGAACAGGAAAAAGATTCTAGATCAAGGTAGATAGGGATATTTATCATGAAATGGGGTTTCCTAATAAATTCATTCAAGGATTCTAAGGGATACAAGGATTAATTTTAAGATAGAATTAAAAATATGGTTCATTGTAAAATGGGCTTAAAATCAAAAAATGACTCAATCATTTTAGCACAAGGACCTTGAATGATCCAAGGTTTTTATTATATTACTTAGTAATTTTTGTTTATTCAATCATCTATTGGATCTCTTAAGATATAGGTAATTGTAAAGAAAATGTCAAAATTTCTTCAGAAGCCTCTTAGGCAAGATATTAAAAATTTAAGACAGTATGTCATGTCATGAGTTTTAAAAATTAGTGTGTTGGCATGAAATTCCTTCACTTATAATATGAAAAAAAATCATCATTCATATATGGTGACTAAATTGGTTAAATTATTTTCTCAACATTGATATAGATTTAATTTTTAAGGGTATTTTAGTTAAGATCACATGTTTTATAAAATTACTAAAACTGAAAAAGAAACACCCCAAAACATGAAAAAAACAAAAAAATTTAAATTTTTTTTGAAAGGTCTGAAACTAAAGGTCCTAAACTATAGGGTTACCTCCCCCATACATAAATATTGTAGTTTCCTTAATTCATTTGAATATATTTAACATAAATGTAGATTTTAAATATAATTATAGAAACATCTTGTTAGATCGAGATAGATAAAAATATTAGACTTTAGGGGGGAGGTTAATAGTCTTTTAAAATTTTTAAAACAAATAATTAATAAAATTTTATCATTATATGAATCAACATTTAAGTTCAGTGTTTAGAATATTACACAATAAAAACTAAAATATGAACATAGTGTTTTTATAGTAGTTCATATCACCGAGATCCTAGTACACTCTTCAATATTCTCTAATCATTGAGAAGATAAGTACCAACTAAGGAAAATCAATTTTATTAAAGGATCTATATACTATTTACAGACCCTTCATTTTATAATACCCAAAGGCATAACCCAAACTTTTCACTAGAGTCACAACCTAGTCTGAACTTAATTTTTTCACGAGTCACAACCCAATATGACCTGAATTTTGTTCGGGAGTCACAACCCAATTGAATTCCATTCAGTTGGTAGAATAAACAAATAACAACTTTCATTTTATTGGGAAAATCATTAACTAATGATTATAATTAAAAATATATTAAAGAAAAATAAAAAAAATCAAACTAGAAAATAATTAAAGAATAGTAGTGGAGTAGATGATGATGAATGTTTAAGTAGATCAATGATCTTTGATCACTTCAGTATTATAGAGTCAAATATAGAAGTTCATTTGTGATTGAATAAATTGAAAAATAGTTTAAGAAGAAATCAATTGTTTCAAATGTATTTTATCGCATTCTCTTTGATATCATTCCAAAAGATTAATTTTTCATCATTAATTCCAATATATTTTTGAGTTTGAAGGAGAATATAATTCACCAATCATAGGATTATATGTTTTTGAGAGTAATAATAATTATAATAATACCATTTACCTATAATTTGAATTATAAAACTCATTAACAGAGAGTTATTTGTCTCTTTTTCTCTTGTATAAAATATCTCTTGCGACAATTTAGAAAAATACCTTTTTTGGTCACTTGAAATAGATTCATGGTAGGTTAGTATATAACTTTTGTTAATTTTAAATGGTTTCATGGTAGGTTAAATAATTCTTCATGGTCACTTTTCTATCTCTTGTGATAACTTAAAATAGATTCATGATAGGTTGCTTTATAACTTGTGGTAACTTCAAATGGATTCATGGTAGCTTCAAAAATGTCCTCATGGTCACTTGAAAACTATAATCATTGTAAGGATGAGTGGTGGATGAGATGTGATTCCATGAATTAATCTAATATCAACCTTCTATGGATGATCAATGAAGATTAGACTACCTTTGTGAAGAAGATGAACCATAAAAGCTGTGTCATTGAAGCCAGTGGTTGGTGCACTGCTATCATGGATAAAAGATCTTGATGCTGAAGCTATCATCAAAGTAAAAGAATGAGGAAGAACTGCCATGGTGTCACTTTTCTACTGATGGTAGTAGAGAATAAAAATGAGGGAGATGTGTATCTATGCATGAAACTGATGTGTTGTTCCACCATTCATGGAGGAGGAGGTGAATCGTGTGGATAACTAATATACATGCGACAAACATAAAAGAAGATACACTATATATATATATATATATAATATTTTTAATATATATAACAATATAAATATAATTATTCAATACATTTTATATAAGTGATAAAATACTATAACTTCCTTAAAAAAAATTTAAACATAATTTTTTAGAAAGCATTAATAAAACATTTAATAATAAGATTACATAATATAGAACAATAATACTTAAACAAAAAATTATGTGTGGAAAATTATTTTTTAATATAATTAACATATGGAAAAAAATTTAAATTAGTTAACATATACCAATTAAAATTATGATAATATAAATTTTATACATTTTAAAATAAAATAGTCAATTTTTTTTAATTGAAGATGTTAGGTCGGAAGAAACACCCCGGAGAATGATGGCAAGAGGGGGGGTGAATTGCCTTTTAAAAAAATGATTAACAAATTAAAAAATCAAAGTAAGGTGCAGCGGAAATAAAGGAGGCAATCACACAAGAAATTGATAACGGAGTTCGGCCAAAAACCCGGCCTACGTCTCCGCTCCCAACTCAACCGTTGAGAGATTCCTACCGCTTGCTTTTCAATGGTTTTAGCAAGAAACCCACTAGGCTTTGAGGTAGCACTAGGACCTATTACAGCTTGCTTTTTGTGGTTTAGCAAGAACCCACTTGCTTTTGATGGTTTAGCAAGAACCCACTAGCCTTTTTAACGGGTGAAGGCTAGCTCACCGAAACACAAGCCTTTTAAAAGGAAAGGCTTGAAGAAACCTCTTCACACCTTAGTGGTGGTGTGAAACCCAAAAGAAAGGGGGATGAAGAAAGAGTTTGGGGTTTGTAGGTACAAACCCAATTTTAAAGCTCAAAATGAAATATACAAAGAAAAACCGTAATTGAGGAAGTCTTGGGCGCCTTTGATTGATTGGAGATGTTTGAAGGCCGCTTCCAAGCTTCTTGGGTGGAGCTCCTTGGATGTGGAAGTTGTTGGAGCACTTGGGGTTCCCTTGGAGGAAGTCGCCGGAGGTTGGCCAATTGATCCAAAATATGTCCGTTGGCTTCGTATATGTTCCGGGTGGTGTCCGGGGCTTCCTTGGCCTTTATTTATAGGCATGGAACCCTTGGGGAGGCTTCGGAGCCGTTGGAGAGGCAAAAAGAGCCGTTGGGAGCCAAGTGGACAGGCTGGTCAACAGCCCAACGGCTAGTTTGACTGTGTCCACCGGCTGGTCGGTACAGTCCCACCGGTTGGCCGGTGTTTGCAAAAAGTCATTGGATTCCTGTCCAGGGGCCACCGGTCGACCGGTGCCAGAGCCACCGGCTGGCCGGTGGTGAGGCAGTAGCTGACACTGTTGTCTGGGTGCCACCGGCTGGCCGGTGCTGAGGCCACCGGCTGGCCGGTGGGGGAGGCAGTGGCTCCCTCTTGATTGCAGGTGCCACCGGCTGGCCGCTGGTGTGCCACCGGCTGGCCGGTGGTCTGAAAATCAGTCCATTTGATGATTCTTTCTTGGGCCATTTTCTTGGCAACCTAGTGCCTATCAACACAAACACTTGAAAACAAGTTAGAAATATAAGAGGGTGATTGTGATCATGAAAATTAAACCTCGAGGGGTTTGAGAGGTACAACAATCTCCCCCTATTTTGATGATCACAATCACCGAAACAATTAATGTAAAATACTTAAATTAAAGACATTCTTCAATGATAGTTTGAAAATAAATCAAAGAATGAGAGAAAAGATTCTCCCCCAATCAATCAAGCAATTTCTCCCCCTTTGTGATTATCAAAATAGAATGGGGCATAAAACTTGATTGAGGGAAAAATTGAAAATCAAGATTTTAAACCAATTGAAAATAATACCAATTGTTGAAAATTTTGAAATGAAAATTGAATAACAGTTTGAATTGAAAGTTTTGAATCAAAAACCAATTGAATTTTGAAATTTGAAACCAAATGAAATTTTTGAAATTGAGAGTTTTGAATCAAAAAAGAATTGAGAGATTTGAATGAAAAATTCGAATTGAATATTTTGAAATGAAAATTTTGATACCAATTGTTGAAATTGAAAGTTTGAGTCTAAAATTTTGAAATTACAAAAAAAGCTTAAAAGATCCTAACTCCCCCTAAATAAAAAAAGTCACCGGGGAGAGGGATTTTGAAAAGAGATGATTTTAGGCCCGGAGAGACTCGCTAGAAGGGATTTTTCAATCCAAACTTGTCTCATGGCGGGTCTTCTCCTATAAAATTCGTCGGAAAAGAAAATAGTCTTTGGCCTACCGTACCGGGCATTTTTGCAATTACACTCATAAATGAGGTGCCCGGGTTTTTTGCAATAGTTACAAAATTTAAAACAAGAGCTCCCCCTTACAAAAACAGTTGGAGCATGGGAGGAGGAGGCTTGGTTGGTATAGCCAAGTCCATGTGTGGTTCTAGAAACACGTTGAGAACCAAGGAGATTGGACAAATTTTGTTCACCTTGGGTGAACTTGGCTAGGGTCTCTCTTAGATCTTTGATGGTTGATTCCAAAGAATCAACATCGGGAAAATTTTGGATTTTAAGGGTGAGTTCCTCCTTCTCTTTGAGAAGTTGGTCTTTTTCGGAGGAGAGTTTTTTGAAATTCTTTTTCAAAGAAACAAATTTTGAAGAGAGTTCATGAAAACCATTTTCAAGTTGATCTCTAGCAAATTGGAGATCCTCATAAGACATATGATTGAAAGAATTTGAATTTGAAGAGCAAGAGGAGGAGTCGGAAGATGTTACCTCATGGAATGCCATTAGGCATTTTGTACCTTGGTCGCTCGAGGAGGAGGAGGAGGAGGATGAGGTGTCACTCCATGTCGCCTTGAGGACCTTCTTCTTTCCTTTTTCCTTTGGCGTGGCCCGTTTTTTGTTGAGTGGGCAATCGGGCTTGTAATGACCCTTTTCACCGCACCCGTAGCATTTTACCTTGGGCTCGGATCTTGCGGTGGGTTCTTGCTTACGCGCCTTGCGGGATTTCTTCTTCTTCTTGTGCTTCTTCATAAATTTGTGCATTTGGCGGGCGAGATTTTCCATTTCCGAGTCGCCGCTTGAAGATGAAGATGATGAAGATGATGATGAGGAGGAGGAGCTTACTTCTTTTTGTACCTTGAGGGCGATTTTTTTTGGTGTCTTGATTGGTGTGCCCTCCTTTTGAGCTTGCCTCCTCATCGTGATCTCATAAGTCATGAGAGATCCGATGAGCTCCTCTACCGGCATATTTTTGACGTCCTTAGCTTCTTGGATCGCCGTCACCTTTGGTGCCCATGAGCTCGGAAGGGCCCATAGAATCTTCTTGACCATTGCTTCAGCTGAAATGTCATCTCCAAGAGATTTTCTACCATTGCACACGTCAGTAAATCGTGTAAACATTTCAGAAATTGATTCATTTGGGTGCATGGAAAAAGACTCAAAATCCTGCCTATACATGTCTAACCGAGTATCCTTAACTTTGTTAGTGCCCTCATGGGTCACTTCCAATAGTTTCCAAATTTCATGCGATGAGGTGCAAGTGGAAACTCGGTTGAACTCATTTCGGTCAAGGCCGCAATGAAGAGCATTCATGGCTTTGCCATCAAGCTCAAAATTTCTAATGTCGGCTTGGGTCCATTTGGATTCGTCGGGGGAAGACAAAGTGTAACCTTGCATGACAATTTTGTAAATGGGATAACCTATACTTCTAAGAAAAGTAGTCATGCGGGTTTTCCAATAATTATAGTCGGTCCCATCAAAAAATGGAGCCCGACCCAATGAGAGGCCCTCGGGGGCGAAAGAGGTAGATGCCATAAAAAAAATAGGATCTTTAATTTGAAACCGGTGAGGGAATTACTCAAATACGTCCTCTGATACCAAATGTTGGGTCGGAAAAAAACGAGGAAGGAGGGAATGAATTGCCTTTTAAAAAAATGATTAACAAATTAAAAAATCAAAGTAAGGTGCAGCGGAAATAAAGGAGGCAATCACACAAGAAATTGATAACGGAGTTCGGCCAAAAACCCGGCCTACGTCTCCGCTCCCAACTCAACCGTTGAGAGATTCCTACCGCTTGCTTTTCAATGGTTTTAGCAAGAAACCCACTAGGCTTTGAGGTAGCACTAGGACCTATTACAGCTTGCTTTTTGTGGTTTAGCAAGAACCCACTTGCTTTTGATGGTTTAGCAAGAACCCACTAGCCTTTTTAACGGGTGAAGGCTAGCTCACCGAAACACAAGCCTTTTAAAAGGAAAGGCTTGAAGAAACCTCTTCACACCTTAGTGGTGGTGTGAAACCCAAAAGAAAGGGGGATGAAGAAAGAGTTTGGGGTTTGTAGGTACAAACCCAATTTTAAAGCTCAAAATGAAATATACAAAGAAAAACCGTAATTGAGGAAGTCTTGGGCGCCTTTGATTGATTGGAGATGTTTGAAGGCCGCTTCCAAGCTTCTTGGGTGGAGCTCCTTGGATGTGGAAGTTGTTGGAGCACTTGGGGTTCCCTTGGAGGAAGTCGCCGGAGGTTGGCCAATTGATCCAAAATATGTCCGTTGGCTTCGTATATGTTCCGGGTGGTGTCCGGGGCTTCCTTGGCCTTTATTTATAGGCATGGAACCCTTGGGGAGGCTTCGGAGCCGTTGGAGAGGCAAAAAGAGCCGTTGGGAGCCAAGTGGACAGGCTGGTCAACAGCCCAACGGCTAGTTTGACTGTGTCCACCGGCTGGCCGGTACAGTCCCACCGGTTGGCCGGTGTTTGCAAAAAGTCATTGGATTCCTGTCCAGGGGCCACCGGTCGACCGGTGCCAGAGCCACCGGCTGGCCGGTGGTGAGGCAGTAGCTGACACTGTTGTCTGGGTGCCACCGGCTGGCCGGTGCTGAGGCCACCGGCTGGCCGGTGGGGGAGGCAGTGGCTCCCTCTTGATTGCAGGTGCCACCGGCTGGCCGCTGGTGTGCCACCGGCTGGCCGGTGGTCTGAAAATCAGTCCATTTGATGATTCTTTCTTGGGCCATTTTCTTGGCAACCTAGTGCCTATCAACACAAACACTTGAAAACAAGTTAGAAATATAAGAGGGTGATTGTGATCATGAAAATTAAACCTCGAGGGGTTTGAGAGGTACAACAGAAGATATTTAAATGAAGGGATTTAAAATGAATATTTAAATGAATTATTTTTTCATTTTATCCAAACAAATAAAACAAAAATAAAATTCCCAAAACTAACACCTCTAAGTATTAAGGAATGGTACAACCTGATGGTCCTTAGTGATAAATAGGTTGGAGTATTTTGACCTCCTCCATTAGATCTTGTGGAAAGTTATCATAAAATTTCTTCAATTTGTGTCCATTAACAATGAATAGTTTCTGCTATCCTTAATTCACAATATGTATAGAACTAAAAAGATATACATGAGTAAATTCAAAGGGACCTTACCATATAAAAATAATTTTACCTAGAATCAACTTTAATCTTTATTTATATGACAAAACCATGTCTCTTAGATGAAAGTATTTTGGTCAGATCAGCTTTTCAATATCCACCCTTATTCTTTCTTTTTAAATTTTAGAATTTTCAAAATAATCTCTTCTAATTTATTCTAACTCTTATAGCTATATTATTCTCTCATTTCCAATCTGGTATAAGTCCAAATTCATCTCTCACACAACTTATTAGGCTTTATATTTCAATTCCAAAGGTATGTGAAAGATTTTACCATTAATAAGAATGTATGGGTTCATTCCTAAGTGGGTTTTCTAGGATATCATATATTCTCATAAGGTGTATTCCAAAATTTGTATCAAATCCAACATTTTTATTTTTATAGTCTTCTATAAAATTCCTTTGATTTCTCTATTGGACACTTCAACTTGTATATTAGTTTGTGGATGATATAGAGTTGATGTTTTATAATTTTCCTTAAAATTTCTTATAAAATGATTCCTTCTCCTATTGAAAAAATGAGTCCCTTGATCACTGATGATGGCTTTGGTCACTAAAAACCTACAAAGGATGTTAGTATTGAAAAAATCACACAAAAAAATGAGAATCATCAGTTTTTTGGCTTTGGATTTCACCCATTTCAAAACATATTACACTGTAAGAATAATATAATAATTTCCAAATGACATTGTGAAATGATCCATAAAATATATCCCCCAAAATTCAAATATTTCATAAAAACTAATGGGTATTTGTGTAATTTCTTTTATTTTTGAAATATTTGTAGAAAACTAACATTTTTTACATTTTTTATAGAATTCTTGTGCATATTTAAATAATATGGACCAATAAATTATAGATTCCAAAACTTTTATTGTTATCCTTTGAGTCCAAAGAGGCCTCTATAAGCTATAGTGTGAAAAAACTCAAATGATGGATTCAATTTCACATTCAGGTAAGTATCCTCTTAGTACTTGATCAATGATTTTTTTTCAAATAAAACAGTCTTCTCAGATGTAAAATTTGGATTTCAATTTTAGTTTTTGATTTTGGAAAGGATTTAATTAGGAAAGGGTGTAAGATCTCTCCTCTCCTTGAGGTAAGTTCTGTTGAGCCCACTTTTTGTGTGTTGTATTTTTTTCAATGGTTATTAATTAATTATAGGGATTTAATTTATGTGAATATATTTAAGTGGTTATAAAGAAGTTTTTTTTGGGGATTTTGGTTGAATTTTTTGAGACAGTTATAGATGAAAATATGTTGGAGAGGTAGTAAAGAAGGAGTTTCTTGAAAGTTTGGTTGAAGTGTCCATTCCTGTTAATAAAGAAGATGTATCTTAACTGTTTAATGGAAATGATGATAATGAAGTATTAATTATGAATGATAAAGAATAAAATATTGATGAAGAATAGAATAATTTATGAATTCTTATTATCTTGGAAGAAGATAAATAGTGTTCTTACCTTTGGAAAAATTGGAATATATTCATTAATTGAAGGAAAAAATATTATTGAATAATTTTTAATTACTTAGGATTATTGGTGAGATTATCTTAATGACTCAAGAATGTGACTTAATGTTTTAAGAAACACACATGTTAACAATATAATGAAGTTGAGTCCATCGTATGAAGCTTCCAAATAGTGTCCCAGACAGAGAAATATGAATCTAGCAGACAGAGATGATCGAATGGATGGTGGGACAAATTCTTTGTCTAGAAGTATTCATAAGTACATTAGACTAAGTTTTTTAGTTAAAAGGAAATTAGGTGATGCTTTACTAAATATCATGACTATTCTATGGTTTTCATGATTTCTGCAGAATTTTCAAAAAAGGAAGGAGTTTATGGAACATGAGGCTTCTGGATATAGTTTTCTAGATAGAGTTTTCTAGAAATATTTATTAGACAATGAAACCTTGGGAGTTTTGGACATAGTAAATAAAAAATTTCCAGATAGATGAATTCTTTGAATCCACTAGATTAAGTATATTTATGAAATTACCAGATAAAGAAAAGTTTTTGAGTCTATTGGAAGAATAACATTTGTGATTTAACTAATAAAAGGTCACGAGATGGAAAAAAAGAGTTCATTGGATGAGAGGTTTTAGGATGGAGGGGAACCGGACAAAGAACAACCTTATAAAGTTGTATAGATGGAATATTACTGGACAAAGGAGTTCCTATGAAGAAGTACTAAATGAAGGTTTGAGGATCTTTATAATGTATTTGTAAAGTTATACATTTTGAAAATTCTGACTTGGAAATTAAATACCTCAATAATCATGAAGGGAATATTATGATTATATATGAGATTTCAAGAAGCATTGAATATAATTGTTTGTGAGATTTGAGGAAAGTTCTTATGAAGTTAGTTGACGCTGATTTGTTAGGAGGATTTAAAGGTTATAACTGAAAGAAAGACTCATGTTTGGAATTCAAATTTAGAGTAGGAAAACCAAATTTGGAGTTTATTCTCTTCCCTTATTTTTTAGAGAAACTATATAAAGGGGAGAAAGTAGACTGTAAAGATGTTTCCGAATAATTGAGGTGCTAGTCAAGAATATTGAGAGATCCTTTTACCGAATCACCTAACATAGGGTACCAGAAAGAGAAGAACAAAATTATGTGAGGTATCCGAATAAGAAGTGAGATACCAGATAAAGAAAGTACTAGATGAATAAGTGAGGTACTTGATGAAAAAGTAAAACACAAGCTGAAGAAAGTACCATATGAATAAGTGAGGAACTAGATGAAGAAGTGAAGAAGGTATTAGATGAACAAGTATCAGACAAAGAAGTTCCAAATGAAGATGCATCAAAAAGAGAAGAACTAGACATAGGATTCTAGATGTAGGAGAACCAAACACAGGGTTCTGAATAGAGGATAATTAAACACACAAGTTTGAAGAAGTATTCATAATAGAGGTTAAATGATATTATTAAAAAGGGAATATTTTTTTCAAGAAGAAGGAGACGTGACTCCGTCATTATCATTAATTTATACATATTATGAGGAAAATACAAGAAGAATAGAACCAGTGTAGAATATGTACACTAAAGAAGAAAAATAGAATAAGAATAATAATAAAAGAGGAAAATACAGGAGTGTTGTGTAGTTATATTACAAAGGAATAAGAATAAGAAATAAGGTGTTTTGTATTCCATGTTGCATGGATTGTAGAGATGTATTGCATCCAATTAAAGGTAAGAAAAATAAAAGAATAAATATTTCACCTATGGAATGAAAGAAACATTATTATTTGCTATTGTGAAAAGGAAGAAGGTTTTGTGTAATACTCTTCATACAAGATAATAATAAGAAGAGTTTCTTTAAAACTTTTGTGCAAGTAGTACTACAACTTGGCCTTTTATCAGCGCTAAAAACCTGAATTAACAGTGCTAGAAAAGTGCTGTTAATTCCAGCATAGATAAAGGGGGGGTCCCCTTTATCAGCGCTCTGAAAAGTGCTTATAAAGGTGACCCCCCTTTATCTATGCCGACATTAACAGGACTTTTCTAGCGCTGATAAATGGGTGCCTTTATCAGTGCTAACTTGAGTGCTGATAATAGGTCCCGTTATCAGCGCTCTTTTAGTGCTGTTAAAGGTGTCCTTTATCAGCGCTCAAAAAAGCGCTGATAAAGGCACCTTCCCTTGCACCTACAGAACCAGCACCTCTACACCTTCATACCTGCACACCTGCACAAACTAACACACCTGCACAAAATAGCACCTGCACAACTCCACAAAATAGCACCCACACACAATATTTTGACAAACAATGCTATATACATTTACTTAACATCATGAATACAAAAAAACACACTGCTATATACATTTCAAACAATGTTTTACATGGTTAAAATTACAATTATACAACAATAGTTATAAACATTAATGTTTCATCCTTTGATATCTGTGATCCGCTCTGAAAAATTGTCGTCCAAGGTATTTGTTTCCGAACAAAGCATCTGAACTCAAGGAAAAAAATTCACCTATATAAGAAAACAAATATTATGTTAGTAATACAATAATGAAATAAATTAAAACATTAATATGAAAGAATACATTAATATGGAAATGTGAAACTAAAATATGGAAATGATAAACTCAAATGTTTTCATTCTGATAACAATGAAAGGGAAAAATGTAAAATCAATATGTTTTTGGATGATTTATCTCATTTAATAAATACCGATTCTTTATCTAATGAAAAGCTTTAACAGTCACACCGTGCATCAGATTGAGGTATGGTGGATTCGTACACATCAAAAATGACTCATGGATTGTTTTCCTAAAGTATCAAAACAATATGAACGCGTTTTCTCGATATTCCGTATGTCAGTAGTTTGTTTTCTAAAGTTAATGTCAATTTCAAACTGATATCAGAAACTTTTAGCCATACCGGTCACACTATGCATCAGATTGAGGTGTGGTTGATTTTTACACGTCAAAAATGACGCATGGATCATTTTCCTAAAGTATCAAAACAATCCGAACATGTTTTCTCAGTATTCCGTATGTCATTAGTGTTGTTTTCTAAAGTTTATGTCAATTTGAAACTGATATCAGACACTTTTAGCCATACCGGTCACACTGTGCATCAGATTGAGGTATGGTTGACTCTTACACATCACAAATGACTCATGGATATTTTTACTAAAGTATCAAAACAATCCAAATGCATTTGATCATTTTGACGTATGTCACTTGTGTTGTTTTCTAAAGTTTATGTCAATTTGAAACTGATATCAGACACTTTTATCAATACCGGTAACACCGTGCGTCGGATTGAGGTGAGGTAAATTTTTACATGTCAAAAATGACTCATGTATCGTTGTACTAAAGTATAAAAACAATCCGAACGCGTTTGATCGGTATTTCGTATGTCACTTGTGTTGTTTTCTAAAGTTAATGTCAATTTCAAACTGATATCAGACACTTTTAGCCATACCGGTCACACCATGCGTCAGATTGAGGTGAGTTCAATTCGTAAACATCAAAAATGACTCATGTATTGTTTTACTAAAGTATAAAAATAATCCGAATGTGTTTTCTTGGTATTCCGTATGTCACTTGTGTTGTTTTCTAAAGTTAATGTCAATTTCAAACTGATATCAGACACTTTTAGCCATACCGGTCACACCATGCGTTAGATTGAGGTGCGGTCAATTCGTACACCTCAAAAATAACTCATGGATAATTTTCATAAAGTATCAAAAAAATCAGAACGCGTTTTCTCCATAGTGTTGTTTTCTAAAGTTTATGTCAATTTGAAACTGATATCAGACACTTTTAGCCATACCGGTCACACCGTGCATCGGATTGAGGTGCGGTCAATTCTTACACCTCAAAAATGAATCATGTATCATTTTACTAAAGTATCAAAACAATCCGAACACTTTTTCTTGGTATTACATATGTCACTTGTTTTGTTTTCTAATGTTTATGTTAATTTGAAACTGATATCAGACACTTTTATCAATACCGGTCACACCGTGCGTCAGATTGAGGTGCGGTCGATTCTTACACCTCAAAAATGACTCATGAATATTTTTTCATAAATTATCAAAACAATAAGGACATGTTTTCTTGGTTTTCCGTATGTCAGTAGTGTTGTTTTCTAAAATTTATGTCAATTTCAAACTGATATCAGACACTTTTAGCCATACCGGTCACACCGTGAATCAGATTGAGGTTCAGTCAATTTTTACACCTCAAAAATGACTCATGGATCATTTTCCTATAGTATAAAAACAATCCGAATGCGTTTTCTCGGTTTTTCATATGTCACTTGTGTTGTTTTCTAAAGTTAATGTCAATTTCAAACTGATATCAGACACTTTTAGCCATACCGGTCACACCGTGTGTCGGATTGAGGTGTGATCAATTCGTAAACGTCACAAATGACTCATGTATTGTTTTCCTAAAGTATCAAAACAATACAAACATGTTTTCTCAATATTCCGTATGTCAGTAGTGTTGTTTTATAAAGTTTATGTCAATTTGAAACTGATATCAGAAACTTTTTTCCATACCGGTCACACCGTGCGTTGGATTGAGGTGAGATTGATTCTTACACGTCACAAATGACTCATGGATCGTTTTCCTAAAGTATCAAAACAATAATAATGCGTTTTCTTGGTTTTCCGTATGTCACTTGTGTTGTTTTCTAAAGTTAATGTCAATTTCAAACTGATATCAAACACTTTTAGCCATACCGGTCACACTATGCATCAGATTGAGGTGAGGTCGATTCGTACACCTCCCAAATGACTCATTTATCGTTTTCCTAAAGTATCAAAACAATCCAAAAGCATTTTCTTGGTATTCTGTATGTCAGTAGTGTTGTTTTCTAAAGTTTATGTCAATTTCAAACTGATATCAGACACTTTTAGCCATATCGGTCACACCGTGCATCAGATTGAGGTACAATCAATTTGTACACCTCAAAAATGACTCATGGATCGTTGTCATAAAGTATAAAAACAATAAGAACGCATTTCATCGGTATTCTATATGTCACTTGTGTTGTTTTCTAAAGTTAATGTCAATTTCAAATTGATATCAGATACTTTTAGACATACCGGTCACACCGTGCGTCGGATTGAGGTGCGGTCAATTAGTACACCTCAAAAATGACTCATGTATCGTTTTACTAAAGTATCAAAATAATAAAAATGCATTTTATCAGTATTCCATATGTCAATTGTGTTGTTTTCTAAAGTTAATGTCAATTTCAAACTGATATCAGACACTTTTAGCCATACCGGTCACACCGTGCATCGGATTGAGGTGCGGTCGATTTGAACCCCTCAAAAATAACTCATCGATATTTTTCCTAAATTATCAAAACAATATGAATGAATTTTCTAGGTATTCCGTATGTCACTTGTGTTGTTTTCTAAAGGTTATGTCAATTTCAAATTGATATTAGACACTTTTAGCCATACCGATCACACCGTGCGTCGGAATGAGGTGTAGTTGATTCGTACAACTCAAAAATGACTCATGGATAGTTTTCCTAAAGTATCAAAACAATCCGAACGTGTTTTCTTGGTATTAAATTTGTCACTTGTGTTGTTTTATAAAGTTAATGTTAATTTCAAACTGATATCAGACAATTTTAGCCATAACGGTCACACCGTGCATCGGATTGAGGTGCGGTCGATTCATACACCTCAAAAATAACTCATGGATCATTTTCCTAAAGTATCAAAACAATCCAAATGTGTTTGATTGGTATTCCGTATGTCACTTGTGTTGTTTTCTAAAGTTAATGTCAATTTCAAACTGATATCAGACACTTTTAGCCATACCAGCCACACCGTGCATCAGATTGAGGTGAGGTCAATTCTTACACCTCAAAAATGACTCATAGATCATTTTCCTAAAGTATAAAAACAATACGAACGCATTTTCTTGGTTTTTCGTATGTCACTTGTGTTGTTTTCTGAAGTTAATGTCAATTTGAAACTGATATCAGACACTTTTAGCCATATCGGTCACACCGTGCGTCAGATTGATGTGAGGTTGATTCGTACACATCAAAAATGACTCATGGATCATTTTCCTAAAGTAAAAAAACAATCCGAATGCATTTTCTCTGTTTTCTATATGTCAGTAGTTCATAAGAGTCTCTCATTAAGTTGTTCTTTACTAGAAACTCAAATCATTTCTAAAACCATTTTTCATAATCTAAAGATATGAAACATAAGAAAGGGTGATCATAGATGCTTAATAAGTGTAAAAAGAGAGATATAAATGATAATATAAATATAACATAAGTAGTAGTAATTCACCTTCATAGTCCTATTTGTTTACATTCTTCCATCAGGTACGCTGGCCATTCATTTCTAAACACATCTATATCATCTTGTGAATATGAGTTTTTGCGACAGTCATAGTAGTACTGAAAAAATATAAATACACAAAGGATTAATAAATATTTTACATGAAATAGTAATTATTTTCAAAAATACCTCTTCAGGGATGCTAGTTTGTTCATGAAATATGATATCTTTCATAAATTTACAAACATAATAACCGCAGTCCTTTCCATTTGTTTATTTCGGACACTGTAGAAACATCGAGAAAAATAAGTAATATATTTTGGTATGTATTTGGATAGTGAAGTATAATTATATATACCATGATACTTGTCCATTTGTAGATATCGTGTGCCTTGTCGTCCTTAGACCCTGGATTCATTCCAGCCTTTAGAAGATATTCATACACCGCCCTATCATAACAGAATCCACATTAAAAGATAATATAAATTGTATAAATAGATATTTAGTTCTAAAATGTTGGATCTAGTATATTAAAAATTGACAATTTCCATCATGTGTGGTCGGTTTGTTGGATATCCATGCAGTGAATCCAGAAAATAAATCTTTGGAGTATCCAAATTGACTGAAATGAGAATCCAATGCTGCCTAAAAACACAAAAAGGAATAAGTAATGATAGAAATGAAAATATAATTGATATGATTAAAATATATAGTTTTACCCCTGAAATTTTGGTATTAAAAAGAGCCTGTCAGTCGTAATTTTTCATTGAAACGTTTTGAGCAGGTTTGACATTATTTCATCTTGAAAATAAGAATCTATTTCTTTTTATTGTGTAGACATGGTGTGAGGACTAAAGAGTCCAAATTTTTATTCATGAGAAAATCCCTTCAATTTTTTTTTCATATATACTCTTGCGAAAAATATGAAATGTATTTAGCCATAATTATCATAGTATATCAGCTTCTGTAAAATCAAATCATGAAAACATACCTCATGTATACATTTATAACTGAGGTGCCTAGCCAGTCGTATGTGATGATTTCAGATACAACGTCAGCACTAATGAAATCTAATGTTTCCTCTCTGTACATATCTTTTTCACAAAAAATTGTGTGATTATTTCCATCTTTCATTTTCGTATCCACATGAGCTTGTAATGATATTAAATGTGGATATAGAACGGGCGAGGTGAAGGTGCCCTCAGTAGATCGTTTTGATCGGTTGGTTGATCCTTTTGAGCCATTATTTCATTTTAGCTTGTTCCTTTTTTCCTTCTGTAATAACGTTCATCGGTTCAGCCCTTTTTAATTAAATGTTAATGGTTCTTCTTGAAAAATTAATTGGAAATGAATACCTCCTGGTCGACATGTTTTTTACAAGATTCGATGACCATGCAACGAATATTCTAATAGCCTTGTCCACCATATGAATGTCATCATCGTCATTTGGAATGGGTAGCTTGGTGCTCGGCTCATGAGCTATGTTAA
Organism: Viscum album; assembly: GCA_963277665.1. Taxonomy (NCBI): domain Eukaryota; kingdom Viridiplantae; phylum Streptophyta; class Magnoliopsida; order Santalales; family Viscaceae; genus Viscum; species Viscum album. The sequence goes on along the minus strand of OY728165.1, from coordinate 1,886,235,477 downwards.
TCGACACTTTTACATGACCGGTTGGAAGTGGTATGGAGTGTAGTGTGTCATTCTACATTTTGAACACTGTAGCCCTCACTACGAGGTGATGGGTGGGAGTTGAAAGATATAAATCACAATCATTTTCACCCTATAGAATATCATTACAAGAAAGGTATCAGTGTCAATGTGATTCACATTTCACAGAAACAAATATTATAACATTAATTACCTCGGTTAATTCAGGTCTTTGAGGTGAATGGCTTGCCTCAAAGCTGGTGGGGGGTGGGGCAGGTTGTTCTTGAGTTGTTTCTTTTTTTCGCCCCTCCCCCATCAAAGTTTCTAGAAACTCTCCCTGACTTTGGAATTTTTTTAAGGGTATCTAGTCTAACTCTCATCATTTGAATTTCTTTAGTTTGTTCCTCCTCTTGTTTTTTTTCTTATGAAAATATGCCTGGGGTGTCACCCCAAAACCCGCACCTCTGATGTGGCCATACTGTTCTGGCTGTTTCAAGTCCACTAAAAGTATGCTTGTATCTGGTGTGGGTGTTATTGATTCCTATGACTATGTAAAATAGAAAATATGGGAAAATAAGTAATCATCGTGATGTAATAGTGATTTAAAGCAAAACAAATTTATATTATGTCATACTTATATAAGTTTCCCACACTTTGTGTGTGTTTTCATCTACCAGTTTCCCCTCTTTATTAACACGATCCTCCTTCCATAGAACATGGAGTGGAATGGAAGTGTCTTGGGATTTAGATTCATCAATCTGCATATAAACAGAGAAACATGGTTACAATGTTGTTTTATCACATAAAAGTATTACAGTACTTTTAAAATACGTACCAATTGTTTTTCAATTGAAGCGTACCCCAACCTTTCTTTACGGTAGGGGTACGCTGGTTTTGCTGCCCGTTCTTTATTTTTAGCACTCAGTTTCTGTTTCATAAATAAAAAACTGTCAATCAAATTGATGAATACAAGCAACGTTAAACAACGTGTTACCAAACACAATGTACCTGAAAATTCTGCTCCACACGACGGTTGAAAAACGCATCCCACGCTCCTTGGGATAACAACTGTGCATAAAGAGGAGGTGGGTGCGGCTTGATTCTCCCTTCAGCATCTTTCATATGACATTTCGTTAAAATGGTGCGAAAGCCTCTAGAACCCTTCCTTCTAGTCTTAATACATATTCTTTGTGCGAGACATTTACTATAAATTCACTCTGCAAGAGATGATGTAGAGTTAGTCAATATTTTAGTATTTTATTTTATTTTATTTTAATAAATTAAATAAATGATATCATAATGTTACCGCAATCTCTTCTCACATTAATGTTTTCAGCCCACTGACAACATGGTGCCACAACTCTATATCAATCGGCACGCATTTCCGAGTGATGATTCCAATGTAGCTACTAAACATGGCTTTGTTGGGGTTTACATGTTGGCCTCACTTATTCCATCCCACCTCATATTTGATGCCTTTTGCTTTTGCATTAAGTATTTTGGCTAAAATTTTCAAACTACGGCGCACCTGTTTTTTTGTGCCGCCGGGGTTTCATTGCCTACCATTTCCTCAGTTTCTGCATCATCATTATGTTCCTCTGAAGTGATAGTATCGACACTAGGACCAGCAACAATAGGTTGAGAAACCTGTTGTACCTCAGTAGTGGGACCAGAAACAACAGGTTGAGAGACCTGTTGTACCTCAGTAGTGGGACCAGCTGCAACAGGTTGAGAAACCTATTGTTTTTCGGGATTGGGTGCATCAGTAGGTGCAGAAGTCATTATCTGCAGATGTGGTTTAACATTTAATTTAGATCACATAAAAGCAGCAGTGAACCAATAATAACATAATGTAACACAATCTATATTACAATAAAAAATAACCTGATTATTGAACTCTTTTTTTTAAGGCTGAAGGGATTTGACCCCTATATCGACTATCCATATCCCTTCATTGTGGTCTCCTCTTACACACAAAACACCATCTACATTGGGACCACTGTGAAATGATTGTGAAGTCCCAATGAAAGGGTCACTCTCCATTGAATTTTCATCTGACCCTTCAGTTGTTTTGGTCAATAACAGAACAATGGACCAGTTTTGGTTTGAGGGATCTGGAACATAAAATACTTGCACTGCCTGTGATGCCATTATAAATGGTTCATCTTTCTCCCCTTCCTTACTGAAATCAACTTTCACGAATCCCAATTCATCTATTTTAATAGCACTCCTGTTATCAACCCACTTGCATTGAAAAATCGGAACTTGGAATTACGTATAATCCAACTCCCATATTTGTTTGATGATGCCAAAGTATGACATATTCGCATAAATTGGATTTCCATCCTTAGCACCGGAAACATGCATCGTTTCAGCCACAAGTGTAACCCCACTATTCTACATGGTACTGTCTTCATCATTTTCATTAGTATAAAATGTATAACCATTAACTACATAATCATTGTACGATAATACATACACACTTGGTCCTCCAGCTATCCATCGAAGTCGGTCTGAAATTGACTATGGATTTTCATCTGACTTCTTAAAAATATGGTCCCAAAACCATCCTATAAATTGTCGATTATGTGTATCTGATATCCATTTTTCAGCCCTAGATGGATTCAAATGCCTAATAATTTATTTTTGGGTTTCAACATATGGGTCAACGTCGAAATTGTTATGAAAAACATAAAGGTGGGCCTGCTCCCAATCTGTAATATTTATTGTGACAACCTGTCTTCCAGAAATTCCTTCACCCTCAAGCTGCCCAGTGTGATGAGATTTTGGTAGGCCAATGCTTTCCACACCAGACAGGTATTTGGTACAAAATTCAACGGCTTCCTCAACAATATATCACTCCGTAATACAACCCTCTGGCCGACTTCGATTTTTGACATACCCTTTCAAAATCTTCATATACCGTTCAATGGGGTACATCCATCTGTAATATACAGGACCACATAGTTGAATTTCTCTCACCAAGTGGACCATCAAATGAACCATCATATCAAAAAATAAAGGTGGGAAGAATATTTCTAATTCACGTAATATGATGACAATTTCTCTTTCCATAGTTGGCAATTTCACCGGGTCTATAACTTTGCTGCATATAGCTTTGAAGAATAAACACTGTTTCGTTAATGTATGGTGAAAATTCTTGGAAAAAATGTAACGTAAATTAATAGGAATGAGATCTTGAATCAAAACATGGCATTCATGTAATTTCAGACCTTTTAACTTCAAATCGGTCATTGATACGAGGTTCCTGATATTTGACGAATACCCCTATGGAACCTTTATGTCATTCAAGAAGTTGCAAAACTAATATCTCTCCTGCCTAGAAAGAGTATAAGTAGCAGGTGGAAGAAACATTTGTTTTTCACCCTTCACTGGTGCCAACTCTTCTCGTATTCTCATCTCAACCATGTCCAACCTAGCCTTAATTCCATATTTTGTTTTTCCAGGTGTATTTAATAACATGACGATGACACTATAAAATACATTTTTTTCTATATGAATAATATCAAGAAAATTTCTGACATACAGACAATTCCAGTATGGTAATTTAAAATAAATTTATCTCTTTTTCCAACCAATTTTAGTAAGGTTTTTTGAAGCCGGTTTACCAAAAGTAGTGTCCACATTTTTAACTTTATCAAACAATTGATCACCTGTTAGTGGAGACGGTACTGTACATTCTTCTAAACTTCCATCGAATGATGTCGTCCAAGATCAGTACTTATGTCGTCGGGGTAGAAATCTGCGATGTCCTAGAAACATGGTTTTCGATGAATGTTTCAACCTAATTGATTATGTACCTTGTTCGCAAACGGGACACCCTTGAGTTCCTTTAATACTATATCCTGAAAAATTTCCATAAGCAGGGAAGTCATTTATCATCCCATACAACATGTATCTCAAAGTGAAATATTAATTTTTGTAAGCATCATACAAAGTAACACCTGAATCCCACAATAATTTCAAATCTTCAAGCAATGGATACAAATAAACATCAATATCATCACCGGTTGTTTTGGTCCTGATATAAGCATAGATAACATGATGTATTTTTGTTTCATGCATAACCACAGTGGTAAGTTATAATTTACCAACATAACTGTCCATGTACTGTGACTGATGCTTTGAAAACCAAAAGGATTCACTCCATCTATAGATAACTCAAGACAAAGGTTTCTCGACTCGTTTCCAAATTCAGGATACTCATGATCAATTCTCTTCCACTGAGGAGAGTCTGCCGGGTGACGTAGTATCCCATCTTTAATTCTTGTATTTGCATGCCATGTCAATTATCTTGCAGTCTCCTCACTTCCATATAGGCGCCTAAACATTGGAATGATTGGAAAGTACCATACAACTTTAGTAGGATTGGATTCATCTTTCTTGTATTGAGAAGCACTACACTTTGGGAATTCTTTAAGTGATTTGTGGTCCTTGCAAAACAATATACAGTCATTTGGGCAGACGCATATTCTTTCAGAGATCATACCCATCAAGTGTAGCATTCGTTTGGAGTCGTATGTTTGGCTCAGGAGCTCATTATCTTCTAGGAGAATGTCATTCATGAGAGCAATTAGTTCCATAAAACTGGTGTCACTCCACCCGTTGTCTGATTTCAAATTATAATGCTTTAGTACGGCTAACAGTGCTGTATATTTAGTGAAACCAACATACAATGGCGTCTTTGCACAACCTTTTAACTTCTCAAACAATTTTGGGCAATCACGAAGTTCATATTTTACAGTCCTTGTCATTTCCTCAATACGATCTTCATCATCATTCACATCTGTAATCACATCCTCCATACGGTCATCTTCATTGTTCATACTTGTAATCATATCAGATGATCCATAAAACACAGTGATATCACATCCACTACCTACCTTCGTTGTTTCCCAATGTTTATTCCAACATGTATAACTCTGATCTATTCTGTGACAGATCAAGTGTTCTTACAACTCCTCTGGACTAATTTATTTTGAATAACAACAGCGTAAACATAGACAAAGGATTTGAGAAGGGTCATATGCATGATCTTTTGCAAACTTGATAAACTCTTTCATGCCTTCTTCATACTCTTTTGTCAACCGATTGGCATTCATCCATTCTTTATTTATATTCATCCTATTTGAAATCCAAAGGATGAGTATACAGGTTAGGGGAGAAGGAATATGAGTATAATTTAGATAAAAAACTAGATACTTTAAAAATGGCGGGGGGCGTGCTCATTAATAGTCTTGGTTGAGGATGATTATAGCCTAGTTAGGTTTTCTAAGGCTATTTGATTAGTATTAGAGTCTTATGCCTAAAGAAGATGGATAATATAGTTTTATATATCACGTATGATGGGGAACACCCTTAAGGATATATAAGAGTCATGGTGTGTGTGATGAGTAGGATATTCCATATAGGGATTGGTGAAATGAGACAGAGAGGATTTCCTCCTTATAATTGGATTAAGAGATCTACAAGGAGAGATATGATATAAGTGAAGGTCATGGGAATATTCTGTATGACTTAACATAGGGTATCCAAGGCCCATCTAGGAATTTTATACATAATACCATCAACCTACTCTTGTATGATCACTTATAATATGTGGTAAGAATCATTAATCTTATATAAGGTCCATGCATACACTAATGATCTTGTGTAGGTTGAATGATAAAATATTAGTAGGACACCAATAATGGGGAACCTAATATAAATCATAATATACTAGGTTTATCTATATGAATGCAAATAAATAAACAACACACATTATGAAAGAAATAAAGTAAGATCATTGTATGGTAACTAATAAAAAAAAAAGAAATAAAACTATATTCAGTGAGAATCAATACATTAAACCATGGGTTCCAAAAAACAATCTTATCTCCTAATAAAACCATACCACATACATCATAGATATTTTCTAAAACCCAAACATACCCAAACCTTTGGAACTATGCATCTCATATGGGCTGATAAGAAACTGATACACATGAACCATGGATCCTATTTAGGAATCTAAAAACCCATACCTTGAGGACCAAGGATCTTATCTAGACACCAAAAATCCAGACACCTCAGTCACCATGGATCCTTTCTTGTCTCCTAACATACCACAACATTGGGAACCATGGATCTAGTTTGTGACCCAAACATACCAATAACATTTTCACTATAAATCAAGTCTATACCCCTAATATACCAATACAATGGACACCATTGGTATAATCCATGACATTAGTGTACATATAAGGGGAACATGGATCACGATTATCCCCTAGAATATGAACCCACTTAAATAGAGAAACATCACCTTATAAGCATGTTGTATTATCATGGCCTGATGAAAAACCATCACACATATAAGATATACAAAAACCCTTTCCTAGATCTCCACTAGAATTTTTTAATCTTCCTTTTATTGTTTTTAGACCCATACACTATAATATAGTCACTCCTGAAATATACCTTTATATATAAAACACAACCGAGCACTTACTAATCCATATATTCCATCTCTACTATAAAACAAACAAACAAACTAGTTAAACTGAAATGGTCAGAAATCTCATCACATTAATGGGAATGAATTCCACATTCTTCCCTAGAAAATCTATTGGGTTTTTACTTTTGAATGTCCACCCATATCCATCATCTATTTTATAATCTCATATCCCATAAGCTTTACCTGATTCGCTCTCAATACAACAATTCAAATTCCACCTTCTAAATATTATCACTTTTATTATGGCCATTATACCCTATGGCCATTTCATAAACAAATCATGAACAAGTCATAATGGTGAACACATCATAATTCCAACCACCCAACTACAACTAGGAAGGATAGTTACCCACACATACAAGCGAAAAAACTAGGTGAGAGTAGAAAACTACTTAAAGGTGGGGGTGAATCAATGGTTATGAAAAACTCATAATATACACGCATTTTCGAATACTGATTAGTGAAAAAAGTATCTTGATAGTGATGGTAAAATGATGATAGTAATTCAATGAAATAACTCACATGGATCAAGGGATAATTACATGGTTCAAAAACTCTTGTTATAAATTTTCTTATCCTTAGTGTTCATAATGTCCTGAATCTTGTTCTTGGTTTATTATCAATAAGAATAATGAACAGAGTAAGGATATAACCATATAGTCCCATGTACGTGATATAATGATCTAAATCTATAAGTTCATCGATTTCCCCTTCGTCAACCACAAGTGCCTATAGAATTTGGATTATGTGTGCACCCCTATTATTCTCCTCAAATGTTAACTAAACCATCATTGGAACAATCCATGGATTTAATGGTTGGGTAACTGAAGGATTCTTCATTGAAACCAAATCATTGATTCGGGTCATGTAACACTATATTTATAGATATTAAATGTTATTTTATGTGAATTATTTCCTTAGGGAATAAATCCTAATTCCAAATGACTTAGAAACTAAATACCAAAGATCCTTCACCACCTTTATGGCCGAACATAACATATCATGAAATGCGATTCATGTCTGATCATATTTACCACTATCTATAGAATACCATTCATGGTGTGACCCTTATAGTTGTGGCTTGGTCTGAAACGTCCCTTTAAACAATGATACACCAATTAATAATGAACAATATACTATAGTATGAAATAAAACTATCATAGCGTGAGCCTTTTAATTACATACTGATACCATTGGACCCCCAAACTAGTGAAACATTTATTTTCATGAGCTATGTATCCCAATGAAATTATCTCTTCATATTACCATAGAGACATCTATTATAGTTAAATGTTCCATATTACAATATGTATCTCCTACATCTCAAACCCTTCATAGTTACACCAGCCCTACTATGGTGTGATATCTTACACTAGAGTGAACATATTCATTTGGAATACTCCCATAAAAGTGTAATCACATCCTCCTTATTCTAGGACACTTGTTATCCACAAAAAACATAAAATTTTCCTATTTTATCACCTTTAATGATCCGCTAACTCATATATGATAATATTTTCAATAAATATATTGGTAAAATACATCTAAAACCCATGAATAAATTTCCTTTTGAAGCTAGTAATAATATGTTTCCAATTTTTACTCCATCTACTCACCATACCAAATTGTAGAATGGTTGGTGGGAATACTCCTACTCTTATTGTAATAAAAATTCTACTATGATCATGACTTTACTAAGATCAAATTGCATATCACCCTTTTCAATTCACTTATTGAGGGGCTTCTTCAAACCACAAAACTCATTAATTACCCCAAACCATAAAGGGCACTTAAATATCCCAATGGACCCTGAACCGACCTATATAAGTCATTCACTTAAGTCCTATCCCTTTTGGATCATAGGATGTACCTCTAAATGGATCCTCTATCTCTTGAACCATATAATTTTATTCATCCATTAATAAAACCCATGAGGTAGAACTATCTTTTATCATTAACCAACCAAACACCTAGATATTTTATTTTAGGTTGTAGTAATCAAATCCATATATAAAATATAAATACACCCCTTACTCCAAGGTTATCAATGGTTAAAAACATACCAACTGCAACACCTTGTAATGACATGATCCATTAAAAACATTATACCACGTAGTATGTCATCCTCTATAAGATTCCATAAATATTTCCTAACATTTGTTCTATCCAAGGAATCTAATTACACTGCTCATTCAGGATTCTATAAAGGTAATATTCATATGGTTTAAACCTTAAATCCTGATGAATTTTCACACACACAAGCATCACACACAAGAATCACGTCAAATCATAATTAATATAAATATTGACAATAAATTAAAACATAATTAATTCATGAAAATTCAATTTTACTCACCTTAAAGAGGAGGACCTAGAGGAGGAGGAGGAGGATGCATCGACAACAGACGCAGCGGAGGCAGCAGAGGCAACTCAGAGGCAACAGAGGTAGCGGAGTAGACAGAGGAGGAGGAGGAGGAGGAGGAGGAGGAGGCGATAGCGGAGGAGGAGGAGGCGATGGAAGAGGAGGAGGCGACGGTGGAGGAGAAGGAGAAGGAGGCCGCGACGGAGGAGAAGGAGAAGGCGATGACCGCGACGGAAGAGAAGGAGAAGGAGAAGGAGGTCGCGGTAGAGGATGAGGAAGAGAGGTAGGTGCCGGAGGAGGAGGAGGAGGTGGCGGCCTCAGCAGAGGAGAAGGAGAAGGAGTCCACGACCGCGGCAGAGAGGAGGCAGCGGTGGAGAGGAGGCAGCAGCGCAGGGTAGGGCTTCCGCAAAAGCTTGACAGTGTGCGAGGAGGATGATGAGGACCCGGTGAATTTTATAAATACCATGTGTACCTTTATCAACTCTAGTAAAAAGCACTGATAAAGGGGGTATTTATCAGGACTAAAATGAAAAGCGCTGATAAAGACCCCCTTTATCAGCACTTTTTTAGCACTAATAAAGGGTGACTTTATCAGCGCTTTTCATTTTAGCGCTGATAAAGACACCCTTTATCAGCGCTTTTGTAGCGATGATAAAGACATACTTTATCAGTGCTAATAAAAGCATTGATAAATGTATAAGTTTAATAATTTGTTTATATTATTATATATTTATTTAAAATGATATTTATGATATATATATATATATATTTATTAATAATTATAAATCTAAATAAATATATCTTTATTTATACTTATAAAATTATTTTGATGGTATATTTATATATATATCATTGAAAATATAATAAAATATATATTTATTATTTAAATATAATTGAATTTTAATTATAAGTGAAATTTTTTTAGAACATATATATTATATGGGTAACATAATGAATTATAAATCAATAACACATCAACGTGATATGTAATTATAATCTATAAATGAACATTATTCATGCACATATATATATACGCATGTATGATATATTCATTGACCCCAATTCATTGGAAAACACATATATATTCAATAATTTTAATTATACATATATATTAAAAAGTATTATATATTTATAAATAAAACAAATACATTAAATATAAATTAATATAATAAATATATATATTAAATATAATGAATTAATAAATCTAAAATATAATGAATTAATAAATCTAAAAATCTAATAAATATATTTATTATTAATCTTATAATTATTAAATTATATATATATATATATATTTATATATATATTTAGTTATAACATGTCTTTTTCATTTAATGTATACAATAAATATTATCAGCGCTAAGAAAAGCGCTGATAAATGTAACCTTTATCAGCGCTAAGAAAAGCACCGATAAAGGGATATTTAAAGTGCTGATAAATGTACCCTTTATCAGCGCTTATTTTAGTGCTGATAAAGGGTACATTTATCAGCGCTTTTTTTTAGCGCTTATAAAGGCCTACCCCTTTATTAGTGCTTTTCTGTTAGCGCTGATAAAGGCAGGCACCTGCCTTGCCCAGTTTTGTGGTAGTGAAGTAAGATAATAATACAAAGGTAAGGAAACATTGTGACATTTAACAAAGGTATCAAATAGTGGAATACTTTCTTGGTGATTCAAAGTAATTGAAAAATTTAAGTACCGTCTATATAAGTATTATAAGATCAAGAAGAAGATGTGTGTGGACTAGGCTATCGCCGATCTAGGGAATCAAGATTGTTTTTTTACCCTCAAAATTTGTAGGGAACCACATTTGGGTTCATGATTTTTTCCATACCAAACCACTATAATTGGAACCTCATTATAGAAGATAATATTTGTACTAGTCACCAATATACACAGTAAAGATTAGATACTCTTATTGGTAGTGAACCTTGTAAAAATATTTTGTTCCATCCTTTACTCACTTTCAAATAATTGTATGTGAAAACAAATATAGAACAAGACAATCAATATCTTAATAGGTTTATGAGGTAAAGTAATAAAAATTATTAATCAGTATAAAAATTACATAACACTAATTCACCTCATCTTAGTTTTAAGCATATCTTGAAGCTTTCTTAACAATTGGTATCAAAGGGAAGGTTAGCCTCTATTGGATTATATGTAATGTAAATTTTTATCATTTAAATATTTTATTTTCTTTATTATATTTACAATGAAGTTTAGTTTTTTTAAAGATTAATTTATCTCAAAGCATAATCCAATTTATACAAAAACCATGATGAACAGGAAAAAATAAATAGAAAATAAAGTTTAAGAATATGTCCCTCTTATGCTAAGAGGAATAGAGATCTCTATCTTTAATCCATGATAATACAGAAGGAAAACCTGGTGTGGAAAAAGAAGAACCAGTGGTCAAAATTATCACTAAGGAGAGGGAAAAAATTCCCACCTCATGTGAATCAATAAAGTCAAGTGATCATGAGGTTTGTTAAATTTTCTATAAAAATTTTCCACAAGAATAAGAACCAAGTGGAAGTAGATTTTTTGATTCACAAGATATATCATTTGAAACATTAAAATATATATTTTACTCTTTTACCTAATAAATAATTGTTTTTTTTATATATTTTTGAAAGTCAAAAAGAATTGATCACTCATCTTGAAAGCGATGAATATATCATGGAGAAGAATTTAAAAGAAAAGGTTATAAAATACATAATTATATCTAAATAGGTTGGAATTATCAGAATAAATAACATATAAGATGAAATAATTTCTTTAAAATTTTAAAATAAATGGCTCAAATAAGTTTAAGAGAAGGAATATATCAAGTAGACTCTTTAATATAGGATCAATGAACTTGAAGAAAAATTGAAAAATAAAATATATTTCAAGGAAGATTATATGGATGTAAAATAAAATGTAATAAAGTAATTTGGTGCCTTACTTAATGAAATAAAAAATATTCATGATGAATAATTTGATAGAATTAAAAAATACTTTAAGAGAAGGTGATTATGATTAAAGATCAAAAGAGAACCCTCAATGTGAGGTGTCTATAATTGGAGGTTAAGTTGGTTAATTTTGAAAATACATATATTAAGTCCTCATAAAAGAAGGAAAAATTTATCAATGTCACCCAATGTTCTATAAAGGTTTATAATAAAAAATACCTCCATCATATGAAAATAATATCATTAAATATTCTAATGAACTCTAATAAAAATATTTAAATAAAGAGTTACCATCCAAACCTACTTGTAATAATTTATCTAATTCTATTTTCATGAATAATAAAATATGGAAAAAAATATGTATAATTATGGATAAATAAAAAGGAAAATAAGACTACCACTATGTCCATGTTAGATACAATAAGGATTGTAGAAGTTTTTTCCCTATGAAGATCCCAAAAAGTCGTAAAGAAAACTCAAAAAAAATATGCCCATTTTTTTGGAAACTCTAGACAACATACAATAGATATAAGAAGATCTTGTTTTGTGGGTCAATGTTGGTGATACAACCAGTTTGATCATTATGAATTAGATTTTTGGTATAATCTGTCGAATGTTAAAGCACAAAATAATCCCATTTAATGGGGGATCATATAATAGATTAAGGTGAAACATACATATATTAATATATATATATATATATATATTCTTCAAATGGATTTGAAATGCTTAAAAATATATATGTGATGAATGCAATAATAGTGGTCACAATACTGGTGTATAATATTATTGACATGTATCAAAATATAATAGGAAGAGAATACCATTGAAGTTGATAAAAAAGAATAACCATCCTTGGGAAAACAAAATAAGATTATTGAAAGGAAGAACTCTCCAAAGAAGATAATAGAGAATAATGAAAGGTCCTTAGATACCAGATCCAAGAAGTTTAATAGGAGTGATATATCCAAAATAACTGATGTGAAGAAATAAACTCATATAAAGTCACGTGGAGACTCTTATAAGAATTATAATGACCCCAAATATATATTAATAATTTGTCCAAAATATTTAGAGAAGGAAAGAAATATGGAAGTCGCAAAATAAAAATCTAACTCCAAAGGAGAAGAATTAATTCCACACAAAGAATTCAAATTTCATGAGAGGTTGTTAACAAATAAAAAAAATTATATTGAAAAGGTTCTTTGTTTTAGTTTCAATATATATGTACATACTTCTATAAATTTATTTTTTATTATTTCAATACAATAATAGTCTCTAAATAAGGTAAAAGTTTCTCTAAGTGATACATGTGCCTTAAAGGATATTGGGAAGAGAAAATTCACACATAAATAAATTGAGTTGGTGATGATATTAATGTTTACTCAAAATAAATTTTAATTGATGTTCATATGTGAAATCATTAAGAGTGAATGGAATGAAGCAACTTGGTTGGGAAAGTCCCTCAACCCTACTATTCAAATTGATAAATAGGAAGAGACACCTTATTCCCTTACCCTTTTTCTATTGTACTTGTACTTTCAATGTAGGTAATTTAAGGTGAATCATAATCTCAAGGGAAGAACCTGATAAGAAGAGTTGGATGTCAATTTTGAATAGTATAATAAGTGGATATGCTATCAGTACTAGAAAACAATAAATAAGTTACCATCCTGGAATAATTAAAAAATTGGTATACTAAAAAAATCTAATAAGAGGATAATCCTTGGTGAAATTGAAGTGGTTCTTGTCAACACATGATAGATAAGTAAAGAATATCCCATATTGGTTTGATCTTACATTCAGAATTATAATGGAATATATTGAAGAAGATCATCCTTGGTGAAGTTATGTAAATTTTCAAATCTATACGACCACAGGTGAAAGATCCATTTTGGCGTATTCTCAACATGGTCATCCTGAATCATATCTATTGAATAGATTCATCACCATGAAGATCATGATAAATGTCTCATGTAGAGGAAGACAGGTGGAGTATGTTAAAGAAGCTTCCAAAATCATTATTTCATAAATATATTATTATTTTGGAATGTGATTGAATGAGAGTCATTGAAAAGGTATGCATTTCTTAATCTCTCATCCTTGGTAATAAAAAATAAAAATAATAACACAAAGGAGGATATATTTAATTAATCAATGACATAAAAAGGGGTGTAAGAATGAAAATGTAATATGTTTATTTATTCTGTAAATTTATACTTTAATTATTTAAACCTATTTATAGAATTAAGTATAGGAGTTTTGGGTTGATTTATTATATAACTGTTTTTATTACAATTGGTATCTTTAGTATGGAATATAGTTGGATGGTACATGAAGTTATTTTTGTGTGATATCATTTCATTTGGTCTCAAGTTCAATAGAAAATGGATAACCTTGTTGTCTAAATCAAATCCTCTTATTTTCTACATTGAGTATGGATCACGTAGACTTAGGGTGTGATGATTGATGGAACATTAATTAAGAATAAATTGATACCCTTTTATTAAGTAGTTTTTATTTATTTTCAATAAGGGGATATAAAGTGAAATTAATGTTTGAAAAAATGGGGATAGAATAAATAAAATATTCACATGTTTACATATTCATTTTGAAGGTATTTCCAACAATTATAATGGAAGAGATATTGAGACCAATTTTTTTGTGTTGTATTTTTTTTCAATGGTTATGAATGAATTAGAGGGATTTCATTGATTTAATTATGTTGAATAGGTAGTAATGAATAATTTTCCTAGAATTTTGGTTTAAGTATCCAAGCTAGTTATTTATGACAATATGTTGGATAAGTACTAAAGAATACGTTTCTTGGAAGTCAATTTGAAGCATCCAATCTTGTTAATGAAGAAGATGTAGTGTGGAAGTTGAATGAAGATACTGATAATGAATTACTGATTTTGAATGATAAATAATCCAAGATTTTTGAAGAATAGAATAAATTCCCATGTCTTGTTATCTTGGAAGAATATAAATGTAGTTCCTTTGGAATATTTGGAATATATTCATTACTTGAAGGTAAAAGATTATTTAAATATGTTGAATTACTTATGGCAATTGGTGAGCTTATTTTAATGTCTCAAACATGTGATATAATGTTTTATGAAGAAAAAATGATATAAAAAATAATGAAATTTAATTCACCATATAAAGTTTCCAGATAAAGTGTTCTGGATAGAGAAATATGAGGCTACTGGATTGAGATGATCATATGGAAGGAATGACAAACTTTTTGTATGAAAGTTTTGATTTGGAAAAGAAACTTATATTTTAGGTCAAAGGAAATCTGGTAATGATTTTATATTATTCAAAGTACCAAAAATCATAGATATTCCAATGTATTCATGATTCTTGATGAATTTTTTCAAAGGAAGGATTTGAATGAACATGAGGTTTCCAGATATAGATTTCTGATAGTCATTAGATAGAGAAACCTTGAGTGTTCTAAACAAAGTAAATAAAAAAGTTCCATATAGTTGAAACAAGTAAAGTTTACTAGATAGAGGAATTATATGAATCCACAAAATAAAATATCTTGGTTGAATTACCAAATAGAGAGACGTTTGTGAGTCCACCAGATGAATAACATTTATGAGTTCATTAGAAAAAGATCTCTAGATATAAAAACATGAGTCCATCAGATAATAGGTTTCCAGATAGTGGGTAACCAAAAAAATAATAACCTTAAAAAATTGTAATAGATGGAACATTACTAGATAGAGGAGTTCCTATAAATAAGTACCATATAAAGTTTTATAGATATTCACAAAATATTTATAAATTCATACATTATGATGATGCTAATATGGTCATTCAATGCATTAATAATCATGAAGGAAAGATAGTGATTCTAGATGATATTTTAGGAAAAATTTAATATCATTGACACTGAGATTTTAGGAATGTTCATAATAAAATTTTTGAATTTGATTTGTTAGGAGGATTCTAAGAGGATCAACTGAAGAAAGGATCGAGTGGGAAATTAAAATTTATAGTGGAAAAATCAAATTAAGTGTTTGTGATCCTCCCCTATTTTCATAGAAACTATGAGTATATAAAAGGGAGTAGGTTAATTGTGAAGATGTTGTTAAATAAGTGAGGTGTAGACTAAGAATATTGAATATCCTAATGTTAAAGTGTCAGACACAGGGTACCAAATAGAGAAGTACTAGATGAAGTTAGGTATCAAAAGAATAAGTTAGGTTCCATAAGAAAATGTTTCTATATGAAGAAGTGAAGTACTGAATGAATACGTAAGGTACCAAATCAAGAAGTTACCAAATGAAGAAGTGAGGTACAAGGAAAAGAAGGTACTAGTTGTAGAAGTGAAGAAGGTATCAGATGAATAGGTATCAAGTGAAGAAGTTCTAGATGAATAGGTATCAAATAAATAATAACTAGACATAGGGTTCAAAATGGATGAGAACTAGACATAGGGTTCTAAACATTGGAGAATCACATGCAATTTTGAAGAAGAATTCATAATGGAGGTTCAAAAATATTATTTAAAATAGAATATTTTGGTTTCAAGAAGAAGGATAACTGACTCAGTGATTATCATTCATTTACACATGCTATGATTCAAAGCCAAGGTGAAGTTATCAAATTAATAACATATTCACTGAATAATAAGAGAATAAGATAAACAAAACAGGAGAAGATAAGAATGTTGTATAGTTCTATTTTATAGTAAGAATAATTAGAAATATGGTGTTGTGCATTCTAGTTTTAAAATATTTTAGATAGTTCTTGCAACCATTACAAGAGAATAAGAACATGAGAAGAAGAAGTATTTTACCTATGAAATAAAAGAATAATTCTAATTTGATGCTTTGAAAAGTAATAAGATTTTTTGAATTACTTTTTATACAAGTTAGGAAGAAGAATATTTGTGTGAATACTATTGTGTAAGTAAGAGAAGAGGAAGAAATCAAGGTAGCACTGAGAAATTCAAGATGGGTATCAACTGGTGGAATAATTTCTTTGTGTTACAAAGAAAATTAAGAATCTAAGGACTATCAACATAGTCTATATAAAGATATAACAATAGTTTCATATATATTAAGCTATCACTAGTATAGAGAATCCAGATTGTTTTTTATCCCCCCTCTAAAGTATATGGAAACACACTTGGGTTCAATATATTTTATAAACCAACCCACTGTAATTAATAACTCATTATAGTGTACAATCTATGCACTAGTCACCACTACACATAGAAAGGACTCACTACTCTTATTGGCCAATGAACCTTGTAAAAAAATCATGTTCCATCCTTTACTCACTTTTATCTACTTTTATATAAAAAAGAAGATATAATGAGAGAATCAAGATCCTAATAGGTCTATTAGGTAAAGGGATAAAAAATCAACAACACAAATCCCCCCCCCTCTTAGTGTTGAGAATATCTCTAAGTGGTCCTAAATAGTTCATATTTCATTTTTGGGTTAACCTCATCAATACCATTATGTAGGCATGATTTTTGGAGTAGAAGAGGTAGTGGGATCAACCTAGGGGTTCGAGGCCAGAATTAGGGGCTACGATATGCTATTACTGTCTCAATAATGAGCTAGTATGGGTATATTGATGAGTTGGCGGGATAAATAAGAGCCTTATGAGGCTTCTTGGATCATCATATGGCTAGAGGAATACAAATATATTTTTTTATGGGGGAGTTTTTTCTTTTTCCTTGTTTTCCACTTAAACCCATTACCCAACTTTTTTTCTCCCATCCTTCCATCTAGAAGCCTCTCATAATGTTCACCTACCTTATCCCTCTCTTCCAAGGTATAAATCCTTTAATATATATTTTTTGTGTCTTCTATTTAGTTATATCAATACATTGTGTTAAGTCTATGACCCTACTTCCCTATATTGTTTCCTTCTCTCTTCATAAATAAGTTAATTTCTATGTTTATCTAACGTGACCTATTTTACTGGATTGTGTCTACTACCTCAATTTCTAATCTTTTAAGCTAAATCTAAGGCTCATATACGATGAGTGGACTCATATAGGACTAACATAGGTGGTCCCCAAGTTTTTTCTCATAGTCACACATACTTTTCTTTAGTTCTTACATTGTGTGTCATGCTGATATTTTATGCGTGACTTAAAATTTTAATTTTGAGTTTTAAATGTGATCTTTCAGTGATTCATACCCATTTTAAATAATTAAATTCCAATGGGTAAAGTGATTCAATGTGAATGCCTTGAAAAATTTAAAGGACTTGTGTAATTATTTTAGAATCTGGAAATTAGGATAATTGTGTTTTAATTAAAAAGGGGTAATTGGAAATGGTAGTTGGTTTTGGGTAAATTAAGAAATGTGATTCAAAATTTTGTATTTATAAATTTCAAAATTGTGAAAAAAATGTAAAATGGGAAAATGAATATTGTGTTTGAAATATTATATTTTATAATTTGGTAAATGGTTGGATTATTCCTTGATTAGAAACACCCATGTGGGTGGTTGTGGTTACTCAAGAAAACACCCTTATGGGTTGTCATGAAAACACCCTTAAGGCTGATCATGAATACACCCTTTATAGGTGGTTGTGAAAAAACCCCATGTGGATGGTTGTGTTACTACTTAGTTACCTGGTTTTCATGGTCAATATAGCTTGCTCAGAGACATAAAACACTGGCTAAAACATGTAGGCCTGGCATTGGGTTTCTCCATAGAACCTGAGTTTGGAGTTTTATTATTTATTTAATTTCAGCCTATTTAATATATTAAATTATTATACTTCAGCATGCAGTTATAGTTCAAACTAGATTGTATAGGGATGCCTTTAGTGGTAGCCTATTGATTCATACTCATACTCTGTTCAGGTATCCTTTGGTACCCAAGTATACTTCATGGTTATAGGTTAGGATAAAGGAAAATCCCTATGATAGATTCTTGATTTCAAGGTTAGAATGAGGCTGGGAGATGGGAACCAAACTACAGATCAGACCCCTTTTATAGAATCATTCACCCTTTGGTCATTTTCCTTTTTTTATAAATTTAGTGTATATTAGACATGTATGTATGACAACAGACTTGTATTTTTGTATGAACATGGTTGTTGTGCTTTTTATGATGCATTATTTGGAACTTTCTTTGATGTCTATCTATGATGTGATTTGATGTATGTTATTTCCTTATCTTCTACTATGTTTTAATTTTATAATGAGGGTATAATCTCTCAAAGGAACCTCATCAGACCCTCACCGCTATTCAACAACCTCTAGTGTATAGGGAGGCATGCTTAAGGTTACATAATGCATCAAGTTAGGGCACCGGTCAAGTGGATTCTAGAACGAGACTTTAAAAAGTGGTATTGAAGAATCATTTTAATTTTTTTACTTTCTTGGAAAGGTAGACTAGGGAATAAGATGCATCGAGTCTTGGTAATGAGCTCATGAATGGGAGTAGCTAACCCATGTAAAGGGGAAAAACCAATTCATAAGGTATGGGTCTATTTTTTTTATAATTCACTTATTAAAGTTGTATTATTCCACCTCAAGTGATGAACTTATGTTATGGTGTTATTAATTTATGGTAATTTTATCCCTTGGTCTGGTATAGTAAGAGTGTGTGTGTGAATTCATTTATCATGCTAGATATGTTGGTTCCACCTTTCATTGTATGTTATGTTTTAATGATATATCTATATACACTTTCCTATGGATAAAAGGAGGGTTGATAATTTAATGTGTTAGTAGTGATTTATATGGTGTGATATAAATGAATTATTAAATGAAATTTTTGGTTAAATAAAGTTATAATAAGCTACCTATAAGGTGTTTTACCTCATAGATTATAGATGAAACCTTATCTAATTAAACATTGGGAATCTAAATCATTAAGAATATGAAAATATTTGAATGTAAATATTAGGAAATGTGACATATTGATAAATAATGGGAAGAATAAAATGAGTAATCCTATGAAAAGTGATGATGTATGATCTTGAGTAGTAGATAGGTCTTGATAGAGCACTTGGTTTTATGAGATTCTATGGTTTGATTATATATAGTAGTGGGATATTATGTTAGAATCATTCTATTTTGAGCTTTGATAGTTTCCCTTTTAGGTTTTTTATGAGATGTTTATATGGTAATTATAGTGATATTCCACCTTAGGTAGATATAGTTCCACACTAAGAGGGTGAGGAAAGAGAATTCCCTAATAAAAGGTAGTCTATATCCTCCTGTTGTTAAAGGTATAACTATATATGATCTACTGATATCTAGTTTTTTAATGTGGTTTAGTCGATGTAGAGGGTGGATCCTTGGACTGCACCTTCCATGTCATATCTTACTCATGAGTTTCTATGACAAAACCCACCACAGTTTACGGGTGAAGGTGGTCCATGGGTGGCTGAGTTGTGGAAAGAATATATTGGGATTTTATTGAATATTTAGAAACCCATCAAGACAATATGGTAAAGCTTTATGTTTATATGTTTCATGGATTAGCATCACATTGGTGGGATATCCTTTTATAGGGACAAAAACATGTTAAGTTGACTAGAGCGGACTTTCATAAAAGATTCTTTAATCATTTATTACCTGAGACCTTACCATTAGATAGGGCCAGATATCATATGTGTTTGAACCATGGGATACTATAGTTACAGAATATTTCTCTCAATTTATATAGATTCATCATTTTCATCCCACCTTGGACGGTGATGAGATTTCTAGGGCCAAGAATTTTAAAGAAGGACTTCATTATGAGATTAAGGTATAAGTAAATATATTTCACCTATCGTTTTTTTCTATATTGTGATCTAATCCCTATTTACTAAGAGGAACATAAATGTGGGACATGGTTCTGGGTAGTTCTCTTCTATGGGTGGTAATGGTGGTAGTCCATCCCATAGCAAGAAACGTTGGGCATATGACTCATGCCAAGGCAGTGGTAGATATTCCATACATAGTATGGACTCTTATTTCCCTCCCTAAGTAAGTGGTGAGGTGCAGTACTATCAATGTGGAGGTTGGGGAATGAAAGGTCGTAGCTTACTTGACTTACTCATGAGTGTTATCAGTGTGGGAGAATAGACTTGTTCCATTTTTTCCTAAGTGCGCAACAGGGGCCAAGTGGTAGAGGTTTGGGATCAGCCCAGGTTCCTGGGGTGGGAACTTCTAAGCCCTATAAAACATGTAGTCATTCATCTATTGTTTATTCATTATGGGGTAGCATTCATGGATATCAAGGTCTAGGGATGGAGCGATAGTAGGGGAGTATGCATGCGGGAAGTTAGACTATAGTACATGGTCATGGTGTATGCCAGTTGAATGATGGCGAGCCTACTCTGAATGATCAGGATGTAGATCCATATACTATTTGAGGTGTTATCTTAGTATCTCTATCTATTTCTTATGCTTTATTTGATACATGGGCTTCACATTCTTTCATTTATAATTGGTTCAATAAAGGTTTGACCTTAGCTATGGAATATCATTATGGGGTGCTATCGATTGACACACCCTTAAGCATGAAATTAAAGGATGTATGAAAGTGTGAAAATTGTGCCTTAGATATTGGTGGTTATTTATTACTTTGATAATTATTTATATTGGAAATAGGTGGTTTCAATGGGACTCTGTGGATAGATTGGATTATTCATTGTCAGACATGAATTGATTGTTATTTTTGACAAGTTTCATTTACTCTCCTGAGGGAAACAACTTCAAATATGTTAGTGAGTGAGATATATGAGTAGGTTGTTTGAGAACTAATACAAAAATTACTAGTTAGAATCACAAACCAGTTTTCTAGTCTTATCCTTGTTGAGGGGGAGATGTACTAGGTAGTATTTCCTCCTATATTTGATCGATTTCAAGATGTGTTTCCTAATGATTTTTCAGGATTATTTCCATATCATGGGATTGAATTTACTATCTAGTTTATGTTGGGAAAAAATACTATATATATTCATACTTATAGAATGGGTCTGATAGATATTATAGAAATAAAATCCTAGCTAGAGGACTTGTAGGCGAATAGGTTCATCCGTCTGAGCATGTACACTTGTGGTGATTCTATCGTGTTCACTAAAAAGGAAGATGAATCCTTGAGACTATGTGCAGACTATCAAAAGATCAATCAAGTAACTACTAATAATATATTTCCACTTACTTATATAAATGATCATTTTGCTCAACCCAAAGGTTCTTAGGTTTTCTTGAAGATTGACTTGCGGCTACGGTACCATCAATTGCGGGTGAGACCTTCTGAAGCATATCTAACAACCTTCAGTAGTAGTTACAACCTTTATGAGAACCTTGTGATTCCATTTAGTCTAATATATGTGTAATATTATTTATGTAATTATTGAATTGGGTCTTCCACCCCTACTTATACTTTTTTATTTTTAAGTTTATCGATGATAGCTTGGTATACTCTAGGTCGATGGAGAATCACACATGGTATTTGGAGATAGTTTAGAGCATGATGAGAGGGTAAAAACTATATTCCAATCTCTAAAAATTTCAATTATGGATGTATCGAGTTCACTTATTAGGTCACATGATATTATAGGTAGGGGTGTCGGTGGATCCAAATAAATTTAATGGTGTGGTTTCTTGGGAAATATCTAGGAATATATTTAATGTCTACAACTTCTTGGGGTTGGATAGATATTATTGAAAATTCATTCATGACTTTTCTCACTTTTATGTTCCATTGAAAGGACTAACTAAAAAGTGCGTAAAGTTTGAATGGTCTGATGATTGTGAGTGTAAAGTCCTGTGTTTTTTGGATTGGGATAAAATATGAAAGTTTTTGAACATTTTCATTTACTGCATGGTTTGGTTTTAAAGCCAATATTCAGAAAGAATTTTTGTGATTTGGGTTATTTTAAAGTGTTGATAACAGTATTGGGTAAAGGCTCGATGATTTTACCATGTGGAAAGATGGGTTTTGAGAGCACTAAACTAGGAAGTGATGTTCGCACGAGCTGTGCACAATTAGTAAAAACCGTGCGGGTCAGTCGGTCATAATAATGTAGGTGTCCAGTAGTGGATGCATGGTTTGCGCACGATGTGTCATACCATACAAGTCAAGCCATACGGTCTACCTAGTTTTGATTTTTGGGTTAAATTAATTTAATTAAATTCATGGTTGAAAAGAATTTAATTAAATGAGTTGTTGGGGGTTTATTTTAATTAAATAAAAATTGAGAGAATTTAATTAAATGACGTTGAGATGGAGAAGTTATTTAATTAATTTGAGATGAAAAGAATTAAACTTATTTTTAAATTATGATGAGTTGTAGTCTTTATTTAATTAAATTTATATTAGAGTAATTTAATTAAATAACATGTAAATGAGGAGTTGGGGGTTATCAAAGAAGGGTAATATTAAATGGTAATATTAAATTATGTGTAAATGAGGAGTTGGGGTTTTATTTAATTAAATTCAAGGAAAAGAGAAATTTAATTAATTAATGCAAAATGGTGGTTTTATTTAATTAAATTCAAGGTTAAGAAGAATATAATTAGTTGTTGTGAAAGGGGGTATTTATTTAATTAAATTGAGGTTGAGATAATTTAACTAAATAATGTTGATGAGTTGGAGTTTTTAATTTAATTAAATTGTGTTCATAGAATTTAATTAAATAACATGAATTGGAGAAATAATTTAATTAAATTTAGTTGGAATGAATTTAATTAAATGATGATTAACGAGGTGTCAGTTTTTTTAATTAAATTACGTTGAGAGAATTTAATTAAATAATAATAAATTTGGAAACTTATTATAATTAAATTTGGTTGGAAATGAATTTAATTAAATGATGTGTTAAATGTGGAATTGGGGTTTTATATAATTAAATTCAAGGTTAAGATGAATTTAATTTTTTTGATGAAAAATAGGGTTTTTATTTAATTAAATTGTATTGAGGTAATTTAATTATATAATAATATGTTGGAGAATTTATTTAATTAAATACATGGTGGAAGAATTTAATTAAATGATGTGTTAAATGTGGAGTTGGAGTTTTATCTAATTAAATTCAAGGTTAAGATGAATTTAATTATTTAATGAAAAAAGGGGTTTTATTTAATTAAATTTGTTGGAGAGGAATTTAATGATGTGTATTTGGGAGTTTTTGATTTTATCAAAGAAGCATTTTACGAAATGATAATAATAATAATAATTGTTATTATTATGACAGTTTCATTTAAATAAATCAAGGTTGAGGAATTTAATTAAATGAGGTGATATGGGGAATTTTATTTAGTTAAATTAATTTCAATGGAATTTAATTAAATGATGTGAAATGGGGGTTTAATTTAATTAAATTCAAGTTTAAGAACAATTTAATTAATTGATGAGAAATAAGGGTTTTATTTTAATTGAATGTTGAGAGAATTTAATTAAATAGTATGAGTTGGATAATTAATTTAATTATATTTTTATTGAGAATAATTTAATTAAATGATGTGTAAATGGGAGTTTGGAGTTTATCAAAGGGGTATAATATTAAAGTGTAATAATAATAATAATATGATGGTTATTATTATTATTATTATATTAATTCTTATTTTTTAAAATTAGAATTTTAATTTATTTAGGGGAGAAAAGAAGAGGGCGACGCATCTCTCCCTCCTCCTACAGGGGGCGCGATGCACCCATTGTGTAGCACCACAGGGTGGCGCACCACCCTCCTCTCCCGGCTCCCTCTCTGCGCATCGGATCGTGGTGGTTCCTTCACAAAAGTTATCTATTTCATCGAGGTAAGTCCTTCTCTATATGTTTTATTCTTCCCATGGGCCATCTCAGATCTCCTTCACTCGAGTTCTATTATGCTAAAACCCTAGGTTCAGGATTAACATGGATTTCTTGTTTCTTTTGATCCTAGGTGGTGCAAAAGATGTCTAGGGACACGTTGGTCCGTATTCCGATGACCACTGCCGAAGGTGAAGTGACTCAGTTTATTTTGGTTCACCACCATCATATCCGAGTAAGGATATATACCTGATAAATAGTTTTTCACACCTTTGATTGGGTGCTTATGTTTTTTTTGAGTTTTGATTTATTATTTTAGTGTGTGCTGGTCCCCGCCGCACTAATTGGGAGTGCCAGTTATTATTGTTAGGTGTGGCGATCAATTCCATGTACGCACACACATTAATATGGAAGTGTATATGCATGAGCAGGTAGTAGTTTGAGTTAGAAATAATTAGATCGGCTAATTCCTTGAGATATGGTTATGAACTTTTCCAAATTAATAAAATGTAGTTTTTTTGATTTATTACTTTTGATAAAATTAACTGCAATGTTGGATTAAATTGTTTATTGGGGGAATGAGATAATTAATTATGAATTAATTATATTCTTTGAGGTTTTAAAATATATAATTAATCGAGAGATTAATTTGGTTAAGTTGAGATAATTAATTATGTGCTTTGAGATGGTAACTAATTGAGTGATTAATTATGAGTAATTAATTTGGTTAAGTTGAGATAATTAATTATTTTCTTTGAGATGATAATTAATCAAGAAATTAATTATGATATACTAATTTGGTTAAGTTGAAATAGTTAATTATGAATTAATCATGTGCTTTGAGATGCTAATTAATTGATAGATTAATAATGTGTAATTAATTTGGTTAAGTTGAGAATATTAATTATTAATTAATTGTGTGCTTTGAGATGATAATTAATCAAGGAATTAATTATGAGAAATTAATTTGGTTAAGTTGAAATAATTTATTATGAATTAATTATGTGCTTTGAGATGATAATTAGTCGGTGGATTAATTATGAGATATTAATTTGGTTAAGTTGAAATAATTAATTATGAATTAATTATGTGCTTTTAGATGATAATTAATTGGGGGATTAATTATGAGATATTAAATTGGATAAATTGAGATAATTAATTGTGAATTAATTATGTGATTTGAGAATTGTAATTGAGATAATTAATTTGGGGATTAATAATAAGATATTAAATTGAGTAAGTTGAGATAATTAATTATTAATTAATTATGTGCTTTGAGAATTGTAATTGAGATAATTAATCTGGGGATAAATTATGAGATATTAAATTGGATAAGTTGAGATTATTAATTGTGAATTAATTATATGTTTTGAGAATTGTAATTGAGATAATTAATTGGGAGATTAATTATGAGATATAAAATTGGCTAAGTTTGATAAAATTAATTGTGAATTGATTTTATGATGAAAATTGTAATTGAGATAATTAATCATGGGATTAATTATGATATATATTAAATTGGTGAAGTTGAGATAATTAATTTGGAATTAATTATATGCTTTGATATTGCAATATAGATAATTAATCGGGGGATTAATTATGAGGTATTGAATTGTCTAAGTTGAGATAATTAAATTTGAATTAATTATGTACCTTTGATATTATGATCTAGTTATTTAATTATGGAATAAAATATACAGATTTTAGATTTATAATGAGATAAATAAATATAGAAAAATTAATTATGAGTTATTAATTATGTTGTTGATTAATTAATTAGTGAATTAATTAATGATATTTGTGTACCTAGTTAATTCTTGAGTTAACTAATGGATTTGAGTATGGCCAATGAGACGAATTAGAGGCCCTTTCCTCGTGTTTTTGAGTTGAATTTGAATCTCATGTTAATGTTTTAGTTGAAATACTTAAGATGGTTTTCCTTAAGTATAAATGTGAATATGCTTGCTTATATGTAATTGAAATGGGATAATGAAATTCATGAGAGGTTAAATGTTTCATGCATTATATGTTGTGAATGGTTACACCTTTTATAGGTAAGGGAACCAAGGGACCATTAGATCCCTTGGGGAGAAAGAATATGTTAGTTTTTGTGTTGATCCTCCAGAGAACATGAGAGCTCGTGGAGCTGAGTGAGGGGATAGACCGTTTGCACTACTCTTAGTGATGAATGTCCGTGTGTTACATCCCGATCCATACTACATCGTTTCCTAAAGGACCGTGAGAGCCTGGGGTAGGAAGACCATGTGAGATTCCATGTTTATTTCCATGAGAATGTGAGAGCTCTTGGAGTTTGGACTAGGGGAAAGATCGTGAGTTCTTTCACTGGTAATGAATGTTTGTGCATTATGTCTTGGTCCATCCAGAAATAGTATCTAGGGTATATTTACATTTGGCATTAGTATGCGCTTGGTTAAAATAGGAGGATGCTAAGCATATCTATCTTTATATATATATATATACTGTTACTATACATATATACACAATTGACATTATTAGAAATACAAACCATGGGATGAAGTAGGTATCGGTGTCAGGTGTCCCTTAGGAACTTGGACTGGTTTTTGGTTATTTATTCAATAATGTTATTGCTTCGATATACTTGCACACTGTTTAATTTTATTTCATTTTCTAGATTGAGATAGACACCGGTGGTCCCGACCTACTGATATTTATATCTCACACCCTATTCAGGCCGCCATTACACAAGGGTACCCGAGTAGAATTTTTCTTGTTTACAGGACTATGGACTTTTGCTATGTTGTTTGATTATACTTAGGAGTTAGAAGCAAAGGACCAAGAGGGAGCTTGGGATGCTTGTGAAGATCACCATCGGGGCTTTCGTCTTTTCATTATTTTTGTACTAATATATATAGTATGTTGTTTTGTTTACTTCTTTGAGATATATATCACCATGACATGCATGCATTGTGTAAACTGGCGTTGGCCTTTTACATTATTTATTTGATATTACAATTGACTTCTGCTACATTAGTTATTTATTTATGCTGCTTTCGCTATTTTCATCTATTTATATATTGTTATACTATTGTACAAACTCTGATATGAGGTTATAGACTCTTCATTGACTATCCTTACACCATCACTGCTAGTCAGTGGACTCTAGAGTATGGGGAGGTGCGCTTGAGGTCATGTGGTGACCGGTCCGGCTACTGGTTCGATGGTAAGATAGGTCGGGACATTACAAAGTGGTATTAAATGACTGGTTTTCTTTCTTTTTTTCTTTGTATTTCTTTTTTTGGAAGGTAGACATGAGACTAGGAATGTTTTTGCACTCAGTTAATAGTTGTACCTGGGACTAATCACCCCACGTACAGGAAATGACCAAGTGTCCAGGGTTGGGAATTGATGTTGATATTGTTTCTTGTTACAGTTGATATGATTTCACCTTGATTGAATGGTATAATTTCCAATGCTTATTGATTTTGAGAATTTTGGACATATTCCATGGCTTGATACGATAAGGAAATTTCATTACATGCATCATCATAGGAACTTAGAGGTTCACATGCAATGCATATGACATGCTATGTAGTTGCATTAATAGGATGCCTACTAATTTTGATTGTGTTCTTTGGATGAAGTGACATGTTTTTATTTTCTTTAGTATTCCCATTTAGATACCATGTTTTGGTGATAGATATAACATGCTTGGGTTTTAATATGCCATGATACCAATTTATTAGAATGTTTTTCTATTGTTCCAAGCTTCTATGTTATAACATGTTGTTGTGTTACTGCTTATGAAAACATGCTAGATATGTTTTGATATGTAAATGGATGCATGAGTAGAACATTGATTTGTTGCATTTATAACGGGACCCAGTTTCAGTTGTAAGGTGTATGGGCACCTTATAACTGGGAAAAGGTTAATCAGTGTTTTCAAACAATTGAAAAAGGGCTGCTAAAGTTAAAAGGTTAAATGGAATTTTGACGTGATAAATGGGATCCAAATGTCACTAGTAAGGTGTATGGTTCCTTAAAGGTGCATTGGGAATTTGGGAATGCAATGCGATTGTTCAAATGAGGCTTCTTGACCTTGGTGGGTTGGATAGTGTTGTAGTAGCTCCCAATGGATTCTCAGGGATGACAAGTTTTTAAGGTGGGTAAATTGTAAAGTCCTGTGTTTTTTAGACTGGGCTAAAATAGGAATTTTTTTGAACTTTTTCATTTACTTCTTGGTTTGGTTTTAAAAAATATCTTCAGAAATAAGTTTCATGAGTTGGGTTCTTTTTAAGTGTCGATAATGGGATTGGGTAAATTCTCTAGGAGTTTCCTAGATGGAAAGATGGGTTTCGAGAGAATCGAACCATGAAATGACATTCGCACGAGTTGGGCACAATTAGTTAAAACTGCACAGTTTAGCCGTGCATAATAAAGAAGGTGTCTAATAGTGGATGCACAGTCTGTACACAGTCTGTCAGACTGTGCAAGTCAAACCATACGATCTACCCAGTTTTGAGTTTCAAGTTATATTAATTCAATTAAATTTTTGGTTGAAAGGAATTTAATTAAATTATTTATTGGGGGTTTCTTTTAATTAAATTAAAGTTGAGAGAATTTAATTAAATGATGTTGATATGGAGAAGTTATTTAATTAAATTGAGATGAAAAAAATAAATTTATTTTTAAAAGATGATGAGTTGGAGTCTTTATTTAATTAAATTGAGATGAGAAAATTTTAATTAAATGACATATAAATGCAGAGTTTATGGTTATCAAAGAAGGGTAATATTAAATGGTAATATTAAATGACGTGTAAATGAGGAGTTGGGGGTTCATTTAATTAAATTCAAGGCAAATAGGAATTTAATTAATTAATGAAAAATGGAGGTTTTATTTATTTAAATTCAAGGTTAAGAAGAATTTAATTAGTCATTGTGAAATGGGGGATTATTATTTAATTAAATTAAGGTTGATAGAATAGAACTAAATAGTTTTTATGAGTTAGAGTTTTTAATTTAATTAAATTGTGTTCAGATAATTTAATTAAATAACATGAATTGGGGAAATTATTTAATTAAGTTTAGTTGGAACAAATTTAATTAAATGATGATTAATGAGGTGTCGGGTTTTTCTAATTAAATTATGTTGAAAGAATTTAAATAAATAATAATGAGTTGGAAAATCTATTTAATTAATTTTGGTTGGAAAGGAATTTAATTAAATGATGTGTTAAATGTGGAGTTAGGGTTTTATCTAATTAAATTCAAGGTAAATATGAATTTAATTTTTTGATGAAAAATGGGGGTTTTATTTAATTAAAATGTATTGAGATAATTCAATTAAATAATAATGTGTTGGAGAATTTATTTAATTAAAATCATGGGAGAATAATTTAATTAAATGATGTGTTAAATGTGGAGTTGAAGTTTTATCTAATTAAATTCAAGGTTAAGATAAATTTAATTATTTGATGAAAAATGGGGGTTTTATTTAATTAAATTGTATTAAGAGAATTTAATTAAATATTGTTGTGTTGGAGAATTTATTTAATTAAATTCATTGGATAAAAATTTAATAATGTTTAATTAGGGATTTTTGGGTTTTATCAAAGAATAATTTTATTAAATGATAATAATAATAATGGTTATTATTATGACGGTTTCATTTAATTAAATTGAGGTTGAGGAATATAATTAAACGAGGTGAGATGAGTAATTTTATTTAATTAAATTAAGTTAAACGGAATTTAATTAAATGATGTGAAATGGGGATTTAATTTAGTTAAATATAAGGTTAAGAAAAATTTAATTAATTGTTGCAAAATAGGGGTTTTATTTTAATTGAATGTTGAGAGAATTTAGTTAAATATCATGAGTTTGAAAATTTATTTAATTAAATTTTGGTTGAGGATAATTTAATTAAATAATGTTTAGATGAGAGTTGGAGTCTAAGAAAGGGGTATAATATTAATGGGTAATAATAATAATATGATGGTTATTATTATTATTGTTATATGAATTCTTATTTTTTAAATTAGAATTTTAAATTATTTAAGGGAGAAAAGAAGAGGGTGACGCACCTCTCCCTTTTTCTAAAGGGGGTGTGATGCACCCATGGTGCAACACCCATGGGTGGCGCACCACCCTCCTCTCCCAGCTCCCTCTCCATGCATCGGATCGCAGTGGTTCCTTCACGGACATTTTCCATCTCATTGAAGTAAGTCCTTCTCCGCATATTTCATTCTTTGCATTGGCCGTCTCGACCCTCCTTCGCCCGAGATCCGTTGGGCCGAAACCCTAAGTTCGGGATTAACTGAAAATTCTTGTAACACCCCAAGGTTTTTTTTAAAATAATTTGAAATTCATGAAATATTGTTTTAATTAGATATTTATAATTATACTTTAAAAATAAATTTTCTACTTCTACGTTTTGAATTTTGTAAAACGGTCATCTATAATTGTGTTCAGTATGTCATTTGAAGTCTAATGGAACCAACTTGTTTTTTTGGTGAATAGTAACATACCCTTATGAATAGTAATATAAATAGTAATATGACCCTAATGAATATTAAATTGTGTTATTATTTTATTTTCTTAAGGATTTAAGATAATGGCATCTTGGTTAATTTTTTAATGTGATATAAAAGCAGTTATAGTTTTCAAATTATTAATTTTTGAATTAAGTATAATTTTATTTAAAATTTAAATGAATAATATTTAGAAAATTATTTTCAAAAAGTGGATTTCATTTTTAAATTTTACATGTTGAAAAATGGCAAGGGTAAATTTTTGGGATTTTTATGAAATTCTTGAATTTTTGATGAATAGTGAAATACGGTAAAATACCATATATTCAAATTATCAGTAAAATACACTATTTATGACATCATAAGTGATGTAATACCACATGGTTTGAACTCACATACCATCATTTGCGGTCACATGAATTAAGACTATTCATATTAATGAGCAAAAATATTATAATAATGATTAAAATAATGTTAAATACCTCCTCTCCTCCACTATAAATACCACCCTCATTTTCCTCTTCCTATGACACCTCTCAAGACTTAATACTTACCTATGTTCTGCCAAATACTCCTCCCAAGTCTCTTCCCCACTTCCTAGAGCTTTTGGTCTCACTAAAAGGACAAAACCAAAGGCCTTAAGAAGGATCTCAAGGAGAAGAGATCAAGAGGTAAACATCCTCTATTATTTTCTTTCTTTTCTTTCATTTTATGTTATTCCTTTTCATTAACTTTGTATTATGTTGGGATATTTAATTAAATATCCCCCTTAATTCCCATATTATGCAACAATTATGAGATACCACTTTTCTCTCATCAAATTATTTTATGAAATTTTAAGTGACATCGTTAGGCTACCGAATTTTCGTGAGAGATTTCTCAATTTTTCTTTTATTTTGAGTTCCTTTCTTCTATTTCCTCACCTCCTCTTATCCAAGAGGCATGAAATATCTAAAATCATGTATATTATGGGTTTTATCTTGTTCATGGAAAATTCCTCATCAATATTCTTCCCCTCTCCCACTTATTCAAGGAATTAAAAACATTATCCGTGATGTGTCGAATTACTGACATCGTGGACGATGTGATTTCAATCTGCTTTAATTCCTTCAATACTGGTCATGAAACCATTTTTCTGGTTGAAACAGGTTATAATATATGTATTATGTCTCATCCATGGTTCTCTAATTAGTTTGTACACATGTTTTTACTTTATAAAACAAAATGAGGTCGTTATAATCAAAGAACCACAAAAATGATCTAAACGAACATCATTAATGTTTTAACTTATGAATCATACTCATGTAGGAATTCAAAATTATAAATGGTAAAATTTATGGTTATGGAAATATTTAAATAATACTCCATTTTAATTATGAATTTTCACTTCCAATTATCAATAAAAATCCATCATGAACTGATCAAGAAAATCATGTAAAGAACTCACCCAAAACAGTGCAAGAAACAAAATACTAACAATTAAAGGATGAAATGATGTAATGAAATGATCATATAAGGTTTATAAAGATGGATATGTTTCTTTAAGATATTAATAACATTATTTTAACCATTATACATTATGTTTAAACAAGATTTAAGTAAGAAAATCCTGAGGTTAATGAATTCCTAACCTGATTTCCATTCTTTGGGTTAACCTTCTACTTTGTTATTTATGTGGTATTTAAATTTTTTGTGTGATGGGTTTTGTTTATATTATGTTTAATTATGTTTATTTACAGTGTTTATATATATTTAATCCAATCTATAAAGTCTCACTTCAATTATATTATATTTATAAGGGAATTTTCTTTCAAAATCTTCTTTTAAAATTCTATTTTACAAAATTTAAAAGCAATGTTTTTATGAAATTATTCATGTTGTATGATTATGTTATGGTTCTTAGGAATTTTTTATGATTAATATTGGGACCTATATCTCCCTTAAATGCATTGGGTATGTGTAAGTTGGAGTTCGGTCGTATGGTTACTTCAAGTGTAACTGCGATTGTTACACAAATTGTAAGGTAGTCGTGAGGGTTACAAATTACAAGGTAGCCGAGAGGGTTAAAAGATCATGTAAGTAATGCCCCAATATATCTTTATTGTTATATTTATGTTCCTATGTATTGTAGAAATATTATGTAAATATCATTTTTCACAAAGTATATATGAGTGACGAGTATGTCTTTTGAAAATGTTTTCATACGTTACAAGTATTCATGGACTAATGTGCTATTTCCTTCTTTTACATCCCTTACTATGCTTTTTGTTATCATCCATAGTTTTTTAAATGATTTTTACAGGTCATAAGGATGTGTAAGACAAATAAGGAAGCCAAGTTAAATTTTTGGAGAATTGTAAAATAAATCATGTTTTAAGCTTTAATGTTTTATATTTTGAAAAAATGGAAATTGTTTTTTTATGGTATCCACTCTGTAACAATGTGTAATGTTATGATTGTATTATGTCCCAATTCTATAAAGATATAAACTTGAAAAGATCCTCAATGTAAAAGGAAGTTATTTCTTTACTAAAATTAATATTATGTAATGTAATAAGGTTGGGTCCTTATATGTCTTGTTTCTTCCAATCCTAGGTGGTGCAGACGATGTCTCGGGACACGTTAGTCCGTATTATGACAACCGTCGCTAAAGGAAAAGTGACTCGGTTTTTTTGTTTACCACCATCATATTTATGTAAGTCTATGTACTCGATAAATAGTTTTACACCCCTTGGATTAGGTGCTTATGGTTTGTTTGAGTTGCGTTTGATTATTTTGGTGTGCGTTGGTCCCCACCGCACTAATTAGGAGTGCCAGTTGTTTTTGTTAGGTGTTGCAATCAATTATATATGCGTGCTGTTGGGAAAAAATCCCTCAAGGTATCATTGAAGCATTTTTGAGGTGATTGTGTTTGCTGACAAAGTAGACAACTGTGCTGTGATTGTTGACAAAGAAAACCATGACATACAAATTTGTTGACAAAGGGTCTTTCATGGTGTAATGTTGAGTTCAAGAGCTGTGATCAATGATCCATGTTTGATTCAAGAACGTTGAAAAAGGAATGTATGATCTGGAGGTGTCATTAAAAGAACATATACAAGGTGGTGCTGTTTTCTAGTGTTTGCCAAATTTTTGGGCCTGAAAATCAATAAATGAAGAAAAGTGGTTTTGGAAAAGGGACTTGCGGGCCGTGTACTTGAAGACTTGGAAACTTATGTGCCATATGTTTTTCAAGATTAGATCATCAAAATATGGCAAAGGGACAAGGGTCGCGCAAGTATTGAGTTGGTCACGCAAGTGACTTGTGCGCCGTGAAGAGACTTGCGCGCCGGTGCTTAGGAGGCTTGGGAACTTGCGTGCCTGTTGTTTTTCAGGATCAGAACTTAAAAATACAGAAAATAAAGGTGGGTCGCGTAAGTATTGGTTTGGTCGCGCAAGTGAGTTGCGTGACAGAGGCCAGGGCGGTTGATTTGCACGTCGAGACTTGCGTGCTAGATGGGGACTTGGGCGCCATCGTGCAGGTAGTTGAAATGCCTATAAATACTGGACCACCCCTCCTCATTTCTCACGGAGTTCAATACTTAGAAAAATCAGAGCTCCCATCGCGCAGGTGTGGAAGTCGCGCAAGTGGTGTGTGGTCGCGCAGTTAGGGACTTGCGCGCCAGTGTTGAAGTTCCGCTCCATCTATTTGTTGTGCGCCTAAGGTGGTTTGGGCAGCAAAGGAAGTGCGTCGCGCAAGTTTGGAGAAGCTTAAGCTTGAGTCGTGCAAGTGTTAAGAAATACTTGCGTGCCAGTGTTGAATTGCGCGCCAAGACTTGTGCGACTCCTTAGAGAAGGGCTCTAAGTAAGGTTGATTTACGGTAGTGATTCAGGGCTGCGTGGAAGCTGGGGGATTGCCTGATACCTTCGGTGCAAAGAGAAATTCATCTAAGGGTGAAGGTTGAGCTTCAACAGAGCATCTACATACAAGAGAGGAATTATTCATTTGTGATAATTAAGAGACCTACAGGTCTATAAACTGTGAGTGGATCCTTTCTAGAGTAGTGATAAAAGGAAGAGGAAGAAGGTGATCCTCTCCACCGATAGTGAGTTAGGGAGAGAGAGACAGGGAGTGACCTTGGGAAAGGAGTGAGCTGACTCTAAATCTTGTAAAGGCAGTGATCCTGGACATAGAAGCGATCTAGCCTGAACCTTGTAAAAAAATTTTGCTTTAGTGAATTTGGTACATCGGATCATCACCGTTGTATACTCCTTGGATGTAGCCTAGTGAGGGTGAACCAAGTAAAAATTGTTGTGTCCTTTGCATGCTTTACTTTCTATTTTGTGCAGCGGGAAAGAGAGAGAAGAGTGTTTTGATTAAAAGTGAAACAAGATCAGAATGGGCTATAATTTTTAATTTATCATACCCTAATTCATCCCCCCTCTCAGGGTTTCAACCTTGTGCACCTAACAATTGGTATCAGAGGTAAATGTTGATATTAGTTCTTCTCTCAATGGAGGTCACCAATCATAAAGGGATTCTGATCTTCGATGGGAACAACTTTTAGCTATGGAAGAATCAGATGCAACACTACTTCTGATCTTTGGGAATGGATGTATTCACTGCATCAATGCATGGAATAACAAATGATATTAATAGTGGCGCATTATCAGAAGTTGAACGTAGAGAGTTGGATGTAGATGCCAAAGCAATTAATTCCTTAGGGGGATCCCTATCCAATCCTATCTATACAAAGGTGATGTCATGAAAAATGTCACGTTCCATGTGAGAAAATCTATTGAATATATATGAAGGAGATACAAAGGTCAGAGAGGCAAAGCTGCAAGTGTTGTGGAATAAGTATGAAGATCTGAAGATGAACCCGAATGAGTCTGTTGATGAATTATTTGACAGGGTAAATATTTTTGTGGAAGATATGCGAGGTCTTGGTGAAGTCATTGAAGACATAAATATCGTAAAGCGCATATTGAGGAAGCTTCCACCTCGGTTCAATCCGAAAGTTTCTGTACTAGAAGATAAATATCCCAAAGAGATGACACTGGACAACTTGCACAGTACCTTGGTTGCATATGAGATGGGGAATGATGACAACGAGGTTGTGGAAAAGGAAAAATCCAAAGAGATGACATTTAAGTCCATGAAAAATCTCACCATTGAAGATTCTTAGGAAGAATAAGAGATAGATAAGGTTATGTCATTCCTTTCCTCAAATATTCAAAGAGGAAAATGAAAGTTCAAAGGGAAACTTCCACTCACTTGCTTTAGATGTGGAAAAGTTGGTCATCTTGCTGCAATATTCCCCAAAAAGTTTCAAGAAGAAAATGATAAAGATGAAGTTGAAAATCCCAAGAAGAAATCTCCAGCCTATGTGAAAGGGAAGAAGCAATTCAAGAAAAAATTCTTCAAGAAGAAGAATCTTCTTTTTTAAGAAATAGATAGTTCAGATGATTCTGTGGATGAAGAGGTTGAGGAGTTTGAAAATTGTAAAGATCATGGACAAAATGCAGTGGTGGCTGTTGTCGGTAGTGCACAAGAAAAGGGAGAAACCGATGCTGATGAAGAAGAAGAAGAAATTGAAGGGAGAGTTGACATGGAAGTTGAATTAGAAGTAGATCTTAAGGAGATAGATGTTTGGAGAGCCAAAATAAAGAAATCTAACAAATTTGTTCACGATGCCAAACTCTATATGCAAAAATAGGAAGAAGAGAAGTATGAGTTGATGGAAGAAATTGAGAAACTCAAGTCATAAACACCAGAGAACTTAGAATTCATTAGTGAGTATAAACTCAAGATATAAAAATAGAAAAGGGAGATCGATGGCCTGAATGGAAAAGTGAAAGACCATGTCAAGTATATCAAATAACTTAAAGAATAAGTTGTTAGTCTGCAGAGAAAAGTTAAAGACCAGGAGAAACCTTTGATTCCCAACACATTCCTGGGAAATCAGGTCATTACAAAGACTGAAAAGATGAAAGAGGATCCTAGAAGTTCAGCAGGAAAGAAGTAGAAATTGAGCTCAAACATTGAGGCTACTTTAGGGCTCAATCAGAAACAAAAATCTGTGATAGTTGAAGTCAGACTGCAAGCACTAGTCCCAAGATTGAAGGTTGATTTGGGCATAAGGCAGAATCAGAATATTCAGAGATCTCAAGGGGAAACTCATTGTGCTGAAGTACCATGAAGGAATGCACCCTTTATCAGGTGTTATTTTTGTGGAAAGATGTAAAATTCACAGTATGTGTGTTCCATATCCAATAGATATCAAAAGGAACAAGAAAAAAGGTGGCAGTAAAATAGAGAAAGGTTCTCCAGAACATATTTTGAAGGAAACTGCTTCTGGTGCGGAGGATTTGGGCACATGGCTAGATTTTTCACTTCAACCATACAGAGGAATGTACCAAAACAAAATCAAAATGTTCTCAAGCAGCAGATCAATAAAACAACAAGTGAGTTAAAAGTGAAAAATAGATTTGCAGCCTTGCAAGATGAAGCTGGTCCATCACACTCTAAGGAAGATCAAGTTACCCAAACCACACCGAGTGTGAAGTCGAAGACATGGATCAAAAAGAAAAAGGATGAGAAGGCAGTTATTGCTGAAATTGACCTTAAAGCTTCAGATTGTTTAGGAGTATGGATCCTTGATAGTGGTTGCACATCCCATATAAAAGGGAATAAGGATCTCATTATAGGCATAAAATATGACAAAGAAGGAGTTGTCAAGTTTGGGAATGATGAAGGGCTGAAGATTGTTGGTTTTGGAAATGCCAAATTTGGGGGAAAAGAAATGAGATGTGCTGATGTCTTGGTAGTAAAGGGTCTCAGTCATAACTTACTCAGTGTTAGTCAACTATGTGACTCTGGGAACTCTATCCGATTTACCAAGAAAATGTGTGTAGTGAAAGGAAAAGATGGAGAAATTGTTCTACAGGAAAAAAGGACAAAGGGAAATCTTTACCTTGTAAGTGGGGTAGAAGATATGTGCTTTTTATCCAGAGAGGAGGAAAACCAGTTGTGGCATAAGAGACTTGGCCATCTATGCCAACCGCCAACCATCCATGGAAGATCTGGTAAAGTGTGATGCTGCTAGAGACCTTCCCAAACTATCATGTGCGCGTACTCACACATGTGATGCATGTCAACAAGGGAAGATCATCAGGAAGACATACAGGCCAAAGGAACAGAAATCAACCAGAGTGCTCGAACTGGTACATGCAGATGTTTGTGGACCAATCTCACCATGAGCCATAAATGGACAAAGGTACTATGTCCTTTTCATTGATGATTATAGCAGAATGGCCTGGGTATTTGTCATTACCCATAAGAAAGAGGTGTTTAGTCGCATAAATCAGTATAGGCGGGAGTCAGAAAGGATGCTTGGGTAGAAGATTCAGAAGTTCCGTACTGATAACGGTACAGAATTCACAAACATTCAAGTTGAAATCTATCTCAAGAAACACGGGATAAGGCATCAAGTTTCATCAGTGAGAACTCCCCAATAGAATGGAGTGGTTTAAAGGAGAAATCGGATCATCAAAAATATGGCCAGAACAATGCTTATTGATAAGGACCTACCAGAGAAATTTTGGAAGGAAGCTGTTTTGACATCGGTATATGTTTCGAACAGGTCTCTGTTGTGTCCGAAGCAAGGGAAGACTCCGTATGAAATGTGGTACGGAAAGAATCCAACATTGAAATACTTTCATATCTTTGGA
Source organism: Viscum album (assembly GCA_963277665.1). Lineage (NCBI taxonomy): Eukaryota > Viridiplantae > Streptophyta > Magnoliopsida > Santalales > Viscaceae > Viscum > Viscum album. The sequence continues at coordinate 1,886,196,681 of OY728165.1, read as the reverse complement.
AGTAAGTGTTTCATTCTCAACAAAGAAAATCATAGGAAGTTTGAGTTACGAGGAGATGAGGGAATATTCCTCGGCTACTCAGGGAAGAGAAAAGCATATAAATGCTTCAACAAAAGGCTGGGAAAAATTGTTGAGAGCAATGATGTCACTATTGTTGAAAATGAACAGAATATTAAATGATCCAGTGACCAGTTTCTGGATGAAAGTGATGAGGAGATAATAAACACATGGGGATTAGAAGTGGCAGAGGCTGACTCAGAAGAATATACTGATGATGAACAAGAGGAAACAAAATCTGAATCTGCTAAGAAGCCAAAGAGTCGACCTGAGATTGAAAGACAAAATATCATTGGTGATCAGACAACTCCAGTTCAAACTCGAAGAATGAAATAATTACATCAAACACCGTTTTTATCTCAGGTGGAGCCGAAATATTTTTCCGATGCAGCTGAAGATGAGCACTGGGTTTAGGCTATGAATGAAGAGCTTGATCAGATTGAGAAGAACCAGGCGTGGGAGATTGTTTCGAGACCTTCAAAGAAGAATGTCATCGGAACTAAATGGGTCTATCACAACAAGATTAATGAAGATAGTGTCATAGTTCAAAACAAAGAATGTCTAGTGTGCAAAGGGTACTCCCAGATATAGGTAATTGATGTTGATGAGGCATTTTCACCGGTTGCAAGGCTGGAGACAATCAGATTATTTTTGGCCATTGTAGTGCAATAAAATTTCAAAGTCTTCTATATGGATGTAAAATCTGCATTCCTGAATGGGGTTCTGGAAGAAGAAGTGTATATTGAGCAGCCAGATGGTTTTCTAATTCATGAAGATGAGAGTAAAGTTTTTCGGCTGAAGAAGGCGTTATATGGGCTGAAGCAAGCACCAAGAGCATGGTACTCAAGGCTTGACCAGTATTTGAAGAAGCTTGGTTTCCAGCGTGGTGGAGTTGATTAAAATCTCTATTTCAGTAATGACAATAATCAAAGGATGATGGTGTTGGTTTATGTCGATGACATAATTTTTGGTAGATCATATGAAGCTCAATGCAGACAGTTTTCTGAATTCATGAAAAATGAGTTTGAGATGTCAATGATTGGAGAGATAACATTTTTCCTTGGTCTACAGGTGACTCAAGGAAGGAATGGAACATTCATTTCTCAATCCAAATATGCCAAGGAGGTTCTAATAAGGTTTGTAATGGATAATTACAAGGAGTTGAAGACTCCGGTTTCTACCTGGATGAAATTATCAAAATATGAGGATGAAAAAGCAGTTAATATGACAGAATACAGGCAAATTATTAGAATCTTGTTGTACTTGACCACGACAAGGCCTGACATTGTTTTTGCCACATTCCAAGTAGCAAGATATCAGAGTAATCCCAAGGAAAGCCACCTGCTTTCAGTGAAAAGAATACTTCGGTATATCAAGGGAACGGTGGACTTCGGATTGACATATAATGACAAATCTCAGACATAGTTATTGGGATATACTGATGCTGATTGGGCCGGTTCAGTGGATAACAGGAAATCAACATCTAGAGGTTCATTCTATCTTGGTGGACTATGTATTTCTTGGTTAAGAAAGAAGCAGGATTTAATTTCATTAAGAACCACATAAGCTAAGTATATTGTGGCCACTCAAGCATGCACACAGTTACTGTGGATGAAACATCAACTTGAAGATATGGGAGTTGAAGTGAAGTCTCCGATCGGAATCCAGTGTGATAACTCAAGTGCTATCAATCTTAGCAAAAATCTAGTTCATCACTCAAGGAAAAATCACATTGAGATCAAATATAATTTCATCAAGGAGAAGGTGGATCAAGGCATTGTGAAGTTGGAGTATGTGCCTAGAGAGCTACAGGTTGCAGGCATTATGACAAAGTCCTTACCCAAGGAATCTTTTGAGAGACATCGACTGGCTTTGGGGGTTCAGTCAACTCCCCGCACTTGAAATAGTGTGGATACGGAAATCCCCTCTCCCTGAGGTATGATGTGTTTTTCTCTAATGTACTGATATGCTTTCTCTACTATGTTATAGACCATGAAGGAGTTCCCTTTGGGTTCATTGACAAAGGGGGAGAAAATAGTGATTGTTCAAGGTGGAGACAGTGTGGCTATTTGATAAATCATGGATGCTATGGGGAGAAGCTGACAGGTGGAGCAGCGAGATAGGGAGAGCATTGAGAAAGGGAGATCATTTTAAATCTGATGATGCTAGAAGTGATCGATCAAAGAATAGATATCACTATAGCTGAGGATCGTGATAAAAGCAGAAGAGTGGTGTTGGAATGTGGTAAGAGTATTTCCAACAATTGGTATCGGTTTGGTATCAAAAAATTGGTATCAGTTTGGTGTCAACAGTGGGTGTCAAAGATGAAGTGAGACATTGATGAACTTTTCATTTACTCTTGTTTCTCACACCGAGCATTGCTCATGTGGGCTTAGAGTATGTGTTCAGTAAATCCTTGATCACTTTCAGAATCACAATAGACGAATGGTGTTTGAAGAATTAACGATGTATCTTTTTATGGAAGAGTTGTCAACAAACCCAAATGGGGATATTTTTGGGCAAAAATCCCTCAAGGTATCATTGAATCATTTTTGAGGTGATTGTGTTTGTTGACAAAGTAGACAACTATGCTGTGATTGTTGACAAATAAAACTATGACATACAAATTTGTTGACAAAGGGGATTTCATGGTGGAATGTTGAGTTCAAGAGCTGTGATCAACAATCCATGTTTGATTCAAGAACGTCAAAAAAGGAATGGATGATCTGAAGGTGGCATAAAAAGAACAGATATAAGGTGACACCGTTTTCCAGTGTTTGCTAAATTTTTGGGCCTGAAAATCGACAAATGAAGAAAAGTGGTTTTGGTAAAGGGACTTGCGCGCTGTGTACTTGAAGACTTGGAAACTTGCGCGCCATATGTTTTTCAAGATCAGATCATCAAAATATGTCAAAGGGACAAGGGTCACTCAAGTATTGAGTTGGTCGCACAAGTGACTTGCACGCCGTGAAGAGACTTGCGCGCCGGTGCTTAGGAGGCTTGGGAACTTGTGCGCCTGTTGTTTTTCAGGATCAGAACTTCAAAATACAGCAAAGAAAGGTGGGTCGCGCAAGTATTGGTTTAGTCGCGCAAGTGAGTAGCGCAATAGAGGCCAGGGCGGTTGAGATGCGCGCCGAGACTTGCGCATCAGAGGGGGACTTGCGCGCCGTCACGCAGGAAGTTCAAATTCTTATAAATACTAGACCACCCCTTCTCATTTCTCACGGAGTTCAATACTTACAAAAATCAGAGCTCCCATCGCGCAGGTGTGGAAGTCACGCAAGTGGTGTGTGGTCACACAAATAGGGACTTGCGTGCCAGTGTTGAAGTTGCGCGCCATCTATTTGTTGTGCGCCTAAGGTGGTTTGGGAAGCAAAGGAAGTGCGTCGCGCAAGTTTGGAGAAGCTTAAGCTTGAGTCACGCAAGTGTTAAGAAATACTTGCGCGCCAGTGTTTACTTGCACGCCGAGACTTGCGCACCGCCTTAGAGAAGGGCGCCAAGTAAGGTTGATTTCCGGCAGTGATTCAGGGCTGCGTGGAAGCTGGGGGATTTCCCGATACCTTTGGTGCAAAGATAAATTCATCTACGGGTGAAGGTTGAGCTTCAACAGAGCATCTACATACAAGAGAGGATGTATTCATTGGTGATAATGAAGAGACCTACAGGTCTATAAACTGTGAGTGGATCCTTTCCGGAGCAGTGAGCAAAGGAAGATGAAGAAGGTGATCCTCTCCACCGACAGTGAGCCATAGAGAGAGATAGGGAGTGACCCTTGGGAAAGTAGTGATCTGAACCTAAATCTTGTAAAGGCAGTGATCCTGGGCATAGAAGTGATCTAGCCCAAACCTTGTAAACAACAGTGTGCTTTAGTGAATTTGGTACATCGGCTCATCGCCATTGTATGCTCCTTGGACGTAGCCTAGTGAGGGTGAACCAAGTAAATATTGTTGTGTCCTGTGCATGATTTAATTTCTATTTTGTGCAGTGGGAAAGACAGAGAAGAGTGTTTTGCTTAATAGCGAAACAAGATCAGAACATGCTATAATTTTTAATTTTTCATACCTTGATTCACCCCCCCTCTCAGGGTATTCAGCCTTGTGGACCTAACACATGCACACATTAATGTGGAAGTGCATATGTGCGAGAGGGTAGTGGTTTGAGTTAGAAAGTATTGGCTCAACCAATTCCTTGAGTTAGGGTTCTCAACTTTTCCTAATTAATAAAATGCAGTTTTTTTATTTACTTCTTTTTATAAAGTTGACTACAATGTTGGATTAAATTTTTTATTGGGGTAATAAGATAATTAATTATGAATCAATTATATTCTTTAAGGTTCTAAAATGTATAATTAATCAGGCGATTAATTTTGAGTAATTAATTTGGTTATGTTGAGATAATTAATTATGAATTAATTATGTGCTTTGAGATGATAATTAATTGAGGGATTAATTATGAGTAACTAATTTGGTTAAGTTGAGATAATTAATTATGAATTAATTATGTGATTTGAGATGATAATCAATCAAGGAATTAACTATGAGATATTAATTTGGTTAAGTTGAAATAATTAATTATGCATTAATTATGTGCTTTGAGATGTTAATTAATTGAGAGATTAATTATGAGTAATTAATCTGGTTAAGTTGAGATAATTAATTATAAATTAATTATGTTCTTTGAGATGATAATTAATCGAGGAATTAATTATGAGATATTAATTTGGTTAAGTTGAAATAATTAATTTGGAATTAATTATTTTCTTTGAGATGATAATTAATCGGGGGATTAATTATGAGATATTAATTTGGTTAAGTTGAAATAATTAATTATGAATTAATTATGTGCTTTGAGATGACAATTAATTGTGGGATTAATTATGATAATTAAATTGGATAAGTTGAGATAATTAATTTTGAATTAATTATGTGCTTTGATAATTGTAATTGAGATAATTAATCGGGGGATTAATAATGAGATATTAAATTGGTTAAGTTGAGATAATTAATTATGAATTAATTTTATGCCTCGATAATCTTAATTTAGACAATTAACCAGTGGATTAATTATGATATATAAAATTGATAAGTTGAGATAATTAATTGTAAATTAATTTTTTTGTTTGAAAATTATAATTGAGATAATTAATTAGGGAATTAATTATGATATATATTAAATTGGTGAAGTAGATATAATTAATTGTGAATTAATTATATGATTTGAGATTTTAATATAGATAATTAATTAGGGGATTAATTATGAGATATTGAATTGGATAAGTTGAGATAATTAATTGTGAATTAATTATGTACCATTGATATTATGATCTAGATATTTAATTGTGGAATAGACAATGGAGAGTTGAGATTTACAATGAGATAATTAAATCTAGAAAAATTAATTATGAGTTATGAATTGTGTTGTTGATGAATTAATTGATGAATTAATTAATGGGATTTGTTTACCTAGTTAATTTTTGAGTTAACTAATGGATTTGAGTATGGATAATGAGATGAATGGGAGGACCCTGTCTCATGTTTTTGCGTTGAATGTAAATCCCATGTTAATGTTTTAATTGAAATAATTAAGATGGTTTGCATTAAGTATAAATGTGAATATGCTTGCTTATATGTAATTGAAATGGGCTAATGAAATGCATGAGAGGTTAAATGTTTCATGCATTTTATGTTGTGAATGGTTACACCTTGTATAGGCACAGGTGCCAAGGGACCGTGAGAGCCCTTGTGGAGAAAGAATATGTTAGTTTTTTTACCGATCCTACAGAGACTGTGAGAGCTCGTGGAGTTGATCCAGGGGATAGACCATGTGTGCTACTCTTGGTGATGGATGTCTGTGTGTTACATCCCGATCCATCCAACATATTTTCCCAAAGGACCGTGAGAGCCTGGGGAAAGAAGACTGTATGAGCTTCCGTGTTTATTTCCATGAGCCTGTGAGAGCTCTTGGAGTTTGGACAAGTGGAAAGGTCACATGTGCTTCCCCTGGTAATGAATTTATATGCATTACGTCTTGGTCCAACCTGAAATAGTATAGAGGGTATATGTGCATTTGGTGTTGGTATGCTCTTGGTTCATATAGAAGGATACTAAGAAAATATTTTTTGTTTATATATATATATACACTATTACTATATATATATACATTATTACTATATATATATATACAGTTGGAGTCTAATTAGAAGCAACTCGATGGCCCTTCAGCTTTATTAGAAATAGATTCATTGAAAAATTGAAGAGGGGACACAACTCACATATAAGCTCCTCTATTTGTCCTGCCATCAAATCCTCTTATGATAATATTATGTCTCATGCAAGATGGATTGCTTGTAGGGAATTAGCTTTGAACTTTTGGCTTGACAACTGGATGGGCTCCCCTCTCATATCTGTTGTTGATCCACAACATGCTTCTATTGACACGAATGTCTCAATTCAAGACTTCTTGACCCTCTCCAAATACAGAGATGTATAGGAATCATAGTGAACTCCTTAGAAACTATGTCTTCTCTCTATATAAGGACACTCTTATCTAAGAGTGTGATCATAGAGTGACCTTGACCTCCCTTTATCTATAACTTCCTTAATTCTTGACAGGGTGATAGTGAGTCAACTTTTAGACCCAGACTTCCTAGTGATGAGGGATATTATATATGGTGTGAATCTACCACCTGATTTGTATTTGGATTCCTATGAGGTTATGTGTGTTTGAGGCTAATTGGTACTCCCTACAAACATGAACAAATAGCTAGTGAGGGACTTCCATGACTCGAGGTGGTATGTGTATCCAATTATGAAAAATATGTACTGTGATATATTTATATAGTTTTGGTAGCTTGTAATGAATAAATACATAGAGATATTCATCACTCAATGTTACATATATCATTAGGTGAAGGCTGAGCATTGGTTACCCATTGGCCTTCTCATATCATTACCCATTCTAGAGTGGAAATGGTATAATGTGATGATGTATTTTGTGATGGGGTTTCGAGAACACCTCGATGCCAATATGATATTTGGGTTATCATTGATCATATGAAAAAGTTATACCACTTATTTCCCAATAACTACATTTCTACCATTGTTGATCTTGGAAACTTATATGTCCATGATGTGGTATTCCTACACAGGGTGCCACGAATCATCTTCTATGAAAGGTATGACAATTTCACCTCAAGATTTTGGTAGGGATTTCAAAATGCACCAGGTATGTAGGTTCACTTGAGTACATCTTATCACCCACATACATATGAGAAATTTTAGTTTATTATATAGGTGTTGGAGGATTTTATTCTGGCATGTGTCCCCAATTTTGGTGGCTATTGGTAGAGTCATATGTCCTTAGTGGAATTTTTATATAATAATATCTACCAGATGTCTATTCGAAGGGATATTTTTAGGCCATTTATAGGATGTCATTATGATCACCTTTATACTAGATTAAAGTTGGAGAGTCAATTATTCTTGGACTGATTCTCAAGATTGAGACTAATGAGTGGGTTTAGTTGATCAAGAAGTAGTTGGAAACAGCCTATAGAAGATATAGATCCTATACTAACTATAAATTTCATCCATTAGAATTTATGGTATGAGATTGGGTATTCTTATACATGATGTCGAGGATTGGGAAACAATGAATTTAGAAGAAGGGAAGTTATCTCCAAGATTTGTAGGTCCATTTGAGGTGATCAAGAAATTGGTAATGTGGCATAATGATTGGATCTTCTGTTGAGATATGAATATATGAAAGATTTGTTCTACATCTCTAAACTGTGACAATATAATCTAGGCCTATCTAATATTATTTATATTTATGATTTTAAATTGGTGGATGATGGTTCCTTTTAAGAACTTCCCATTTATATCATGAAATGTAGTAAGAAAAATCTCCATGGAAAGACTATCCCTCTGATGCGGGTACTATGACATCATGGTTGTAACTGGAAGGATATGTGGGAGTGGGAATCTGAATTCTAAGACCATTGGACAGAGTTGTTATTTGAAAATTATTAGGAATGATAAAGAGTATAGATTGAGGATGAGATAATATATAGCAGGGTGGTTATAAGATATATCCCCTCCTTGAGGAACATTACTATTTAAACTTTTGGTTAACCTTGTTAATACCCTTCATGATGCATGTTTTCAGGAGCAGAAGAGGTATCAAGAGTGACCCGGAGGTTTAGGGATATAAGTTGGGACTAAAACATGCTACTTTAGTCCCACCGACAAGCTAGTATTGGGCCACCAAATTTCTAGTGGGAAAACCAGGATCCCCAGGGGGATTCTTAGTTCACCATCCATCTAGTGATCCATTGGATGGGTAGTGTAATACTTGGATGTTTTTTATGGGGGATTGAATTTTTTTATTTTCCCTTATTTTCCACTTAAATCCCTTACCTAGTTTCTTTATCCTCTATTTTGTAGAAAGGAGCCTCACATTGTACAAACTTCCCTTCTCCCTTTCTTCCATAGTATAACTCCTTCAATATCTAGTTGTGTATGATTCTATTTAATGTGATCAAGAAATTTAGGTAAGTATATGAATCCACTTACCTCCATTCTTGCCTTTAATCTCCATAAAGTTGTATCCTACAATGTTTATCTAATATGCCATATTTTCATATATTTTTTCTAATACTTTTATTTATTCCATTTTAAGCTAAACCAAAGGCTCATATAATATTATTAGACTCATCATTACCTAAGGTAGGTGGTACCTAAATTTTTTCTTCTATTTATACTTACTTTTATTTAGTGCTTGCATTATATATCATGATGATATTGTGTGGATAACCTAAAATTTTAATTTTAAGTTTTAAACATGAACTTGGATTGCTTTATAATCCTTTAAAATTGTTAAATTCCAATGGGTAAAATGATTCTATGGAAATTCCTTGATAAAATTAATTTCCTTGTATATTTTTTTTAGAAAATGGAAACCGATATGTTTGTATTTTAATTAAAAAGGGGTAATTGGAAATGTTAGTTGGTTTTGGGTAAATGAATGAATGTTATTTTAAATGTTATATTTTTAAATTAGAAAATTGTGGAAAAAATGTGAAATGGGTAAATGAAAATTATGTTTAAAATATTATATCTTTCAAGTATGTAAATGGTTAGATTATTCCTTGAATGGAAACACCCTTGTGGGTGGTTGTGGTTACTCAATAAAATACCATTATGGGTGGTCATGAATACACCACATGGGTGGTCATGAAAAAAACTTATGGTGGTCATGAAAACATGATTTATGTGTGGTTGTGAAAACACCCCATGTGGGTGGTCATGTTACTACTTGGCTACCAGGGTTGGCATGGTCAATGTAATGTTCTGAGAGACATATGAAACTGGATGAAGTATTTAAGTTTTACCTTGGGTCTCCCCATAAATCCTAGGTTAAAATTTTATTATTTAATTAATTTTAGCGTATTTAAACCATTAAATTTCAACACTTCAGTATGCACTTAAATTTCAAACTAAATTATTTAGGGATTCTGTTGATGGTGGCTTACTGAGTCATAATCGTACCCTGCTCAGGACAATGTTTGGTACCTAAAAAGACATCATGGTTTCATTTATTGACAAGGGAAAGTAACTTATGAAATATTCTCGATTGATTAGTTATAATAGAGCGAGGAGACAAGAAGTGAGCTAGATCTTAGACCCCCTTTGGAGAATCATGCAGTCTTTGGTCCTTCACCTTTTGTGTACTTTTGGTGCATGTTGGTTGTGTTAGAAATGTATGTATCACACCCCACTTGTATTCTTATATCATTTTGGTTGTTTTTTTATTTTTTATTTAGAAATTACCTTGATGTTTATCTATGATGTAATGTGATATATGTTATTTCTTTATCTTCTATTATGTAGCACTCTAAAATCAAGGGTGTATTCTTCCCAAGGAATCCTATTAGATCATTTTTTTTCATAGGAAGCTTCTGGAATATGGGGAGATGTGCTTGAGGTTACATAATTCACTAGTATGGGGAACCATTATAGTGTATTTTGGAATAGAACATTACATGGGGTTTGATATGTTACCAAATAGTTGTCCATGTCAATATACCATGGTACTTCACCTTCAACTAAGTATTTCTGCTCCCCTAGAATGAGTTATTGTACTAGTTTGTGGGATAATATATCTAATTTGGTTGTTTATGGAAACCTAATCAAGTGATCTACCACTTTATTCTCAATTTTTTTTTGTTTTTTATCGCCATGTTTAATTCTTGAAGAGGAATCATTCACCTCACAAATTTGGGCTTGAAATTTTCCTTCTTCATTAAATATATAAGGAATTCATGATTATGAAAAAAATTATAGCTCCAAGTAAATATGATATAAATACATCTAAAGAAAATAAAACTACCAAAAAATTATTCTCCTATGGTTATATAGTTTTATTGGGATACATATATGGTTTTTGAGGAATAGTCAATGACTTGTGGCCTTCCCTCAATTGTTTGAGAAAGGACCACCCCAACAGCTTGATTGGAAGCATCACACAATATATTTAAGGTTTTTCCCCATTTTTCAGCTTTATTACTAGTGTGGTTATTAATATTATCTTCACATCATCAAATTTTTCCCTACAATCATTATTAAACTAAAAATTATCATCTTTTAAAATTAATATAGAGAGATAGAGAGTAATCTTACCAAAATCCTTGTTAAACCTCCTATAAAATCCAATATGTCCTAAAAATGATCTAATATATTTCACAAAAGTTAGGAAAGATAAAGAATCTATCTATTTAATTTTTTATTTATCCAGTTCAATTCCTTTTTGTGAAATGATATGCCCAAGGAAAGTTAATCCTTCTACCGTAAAATGATACTTTTCAAAATTCAATTTTTTTAATACAAGTTTTCAATATTTTTTCAAAAAAATTAAAACATTTTCCAAAATAGATTCTAAAAACTATGTAATCATTCAGTAATAACTCTATTAAATCCTCAATGTGATAAAAAAATACTTACCATGCACCTCCAAAATTTACCTGGAGTGTTATGTAAACCAATAGAACCTCCTATAAGAAGAATTTCCAAAGGGATATGTTAATATGGTCTTATCTTGGTCTTCTAGAGAAATAGGAACTTATAAATAAAATTTAAATATATACAAAATTAATAATGTGTTCTCTCTATCAATATATCTAATATATTATTTATATTTCTGCAGTATATGCACACTCTCTAATTATTTTGAATTTTCACATTGAATAATTCATTCTTTCCATTCCTTAAAATATTTATTCTAGTTTCTTGGGAAATACATGAATGGGGATAAAATAATTGGAATATAAAATGGGATAGATGATACATAATTCTAAGATATTTACTATATCCTTATTCACTACCTCCATCAAGTTGGGATTCATCCTCCTTTGCGGTCACCTAGTAGGTTTGGAATCTCCATCAAAAAGAATTTTATGTGATAAGTTTTTAGGATTATACTTGGGATATAACCTAAGATTAATATTATTTCTTTGTCATTACTTATAAAAATAACAATGATATTTTCTCTTGGTTTTAATAATGATTATTAGAAATTATCATTGGTAATATTTATCCTTCCATGTGGTAAATATATTTTATCTCAGTTGGAAGTGGTTTTAATTTCAGATTTGGGGTTTATTTAAGAGATGAAATTAAATTGAGGTTCTCTACTCCTAAATCATGAACTTTATATACCAAAGATAACATATTATCTTCTTCTTCATAAAATTAATCATCATATTCATGAAAAATTCCGAAGTTACCTCTTCTTTTATTATAAAAATAGAATTTATTGAATTTTAGATAGCCTTATAATTCATGGAATTTCAAATAAAAAAATGTTCTCTTAAGGATAAAAATTTATTTATCATTCCAGAATAATCAAATGTTTTAGCGTGTTCAAGGTGGTATGGTGTAAAAATTGAATGGTCACCCAAAGGGTGCCTCATGGATTCAAAAATTCTAAAGTTTATAGTGTGGTCTCTGAAATCTATTGTAAGCATTGTACCTTCATGGACATTGCTGTTGGTCTTGGATGACTTTAAGAAAATTCTTCCCAAAATGAAAGGTGAGTTAACTGGTACTATATCATCCTCCATGTTGTGAAAATAAAAGTCGCATGGAAATTTCAATCCTTGAAATCCTACCAACACATCTTCCAAAATTCCTTTTGGGAATAAAATGGATCTTTTTATGAGATGCATCACCACTCTTATGGGATTTAAATATACCATATATAAAAATTAAATACTGATTGGGGAAATACAATTTTATAATCTCTTAGATCACATAAAGATTTAAAGAAATTAAAATATTCAATTTGGTAGGGAATATAAAATATCCTAGGATCTTGACAGTTGGTGTTTAACTAGGGTGTGATAAAGGTTGAGAAAATTCTTCCCAAGTTGACCCTCTCATTCCCTTGAAGCCTCATATTCTTGGTGAAAATATCCTTGAGAAATTTTTCATATTTTGGGATTTTATTTAGATCTTATAGTATGGTAATATTAATATACACTTTTTAGAATGTCTCCAAAATTTCTCTTTGAAGCTCCTCCTCTGCAATTTTACTATTTTGGATAATTCTTTATCGGAACGGGAGTAGTAAGTATTTATTATCCCTTTATTTCCTTTTATTTTTCTTTTATTTTTTTGTATATATCTTCCTCCTTCTTATTTTCATGTTTCTTCATGTTATTATTATTTGATAGTTTATACAATAACTAGTTTCTATTAGTTTTGTTCATCTTCCTCTATAAAAACTTCTTCAAGGTGAGGCTCTATTTGTTCAGGTTTTAGACTCTCTGATCCTTATTCACTGGTTAGTTAGTTTTTTTCTAGATCTTATATGATCATGGGTGAATCTATTTTTCAATTATATTGGTTTTCATGTTTGTACTCTCCTTCGAGTTAGGGAATATTTGAGAATTCATTTTTCCTAGGTTTTTGGACAAGATTCCCAAGAGTCTTTCAAACTATTTTGTCAACTTATCTACCTTACTTTCCATATCTACAACTAAAAATCCATGTTGTTTCTATATTTTTGATTTTTCCTAGTTGAGGGTTTCTGAAATGAATTATTTTTTTGGGAATGAGGTGGATGGTAGGATGATCATTTATAAGAATATTTTTATGATTGTTGATTGGGTGTTGAGTGTTGGTTTTTTCATTGGAATGGGGGGTTGGTTTGGGTACTAATTTTAGTAGGGGGTCTAGCCTAGTTCTTAGGATTTTCAAATCCATACTGGACTTGGTTAGACTCTCTACATCCTTGGTATTTTTTGGAATTAACTTGGATGAAAGGATACAACACAACATTCAATGCCCTATACTTCAACACACTTTTTAGTTAAATGTCTAGGTGATGAGTATAATTCACGCAACTTAGTTAGTACTTGTTGTTCACTGACTTTTTTCAATGCCATATACCTCACCAAATTGGTTATATCTTCAATTTTAGTTTCTAATAATGGATATGAATTATAATTTCTTACCTTATGAATACCACTTGTTTCCATACCTCTTGTACCAAATTATTGTGAGTTTTTTGAAATCATCTCAATTGGGCCCTTGGCTTCTACTAATGACTTTCCAATAAAATACCCTTCAAGCGATTCAACTAAAATATTTCTATTATTATCCAGATATACATGTTATTAAAATAAAATAAAGTGGTGTTATTCTACTTCTTGATATGGGAAACTATCACAAAACATCTTAAACCTTTCCTAATACTCATAAAGAGTTTCCCTAGATGCTTGTATACAGGAATATAGATCCTTCCCAATGGTTATGCTCGTAGATTTTAGAAAGAATATTTGAATGAAACATTTTTGTGGGTTATCCTAGACTTTTATATATCATGTTTATAATATTTATAACTACTCCTTTGTTTATCCTTTAAGTGATAAATAAAATTCCCTCCACTTCAGTTCTTCCTTGACCAATCCTCAAGGTCTAAAAGTGGAGAAGATGCATGTGAACACCTTAATATGGTTGTTTGATTATTCAAATCAAAGACCATGAAATTTAAGAATCGATTTTATTAATATAATTTTCATATCAAATTCATTTTTTAATGCTAGCATTATAATTTTATTATTTTTATTTTTAACTATGGTGAAAAGAGGTCCGTAAGGGCCTTGTTTGGATTACTAACCCTAAATAAAGGCACTGCGTGAACACGTGAGGTTTCACTTGAGTCCATAAGGGTTATCTTATCAAACTATGATCATAAATTTAGGTTCTTAATTCTAGTAAAATTTCATTCTATATTGAGTTCACAGTCAAACAATTGATTATTTGAATATCAAGTAACGAAAATTATGGGTTAGATTATTGGAACTGCCTTCTTAGAAACAATAAAATCTTTTGACACATGATTGTCCTGAGGTGTGGAAAAAAGAATTAATTTTCTAAGTTAAGTTTAGTAATATAGTTCAATCTATGTTTTCTCTAGGTGAGGAATTCTCAAAAACCTATTTTCACTTAGCTAGTTAGAAAAAGGGTTTTGTTTTGATATTTTTATGATTTGAAAACTTAAAAAAACAATGACAAAATGATTTAGAAAGCAATTGATGAATTGGTGTTCATGATAAGGTTTTATTAACCTATTTTAATACTATATTATTTTTCTATTTATCAACTATTATTCTATGAAAATGTAAGATATAGAATCTGCAATTTCTTCTTATCTATCCCTTGATCAAATGGTGATGGTGAGAATAACCCTAACCGAGACCTCATCTTGGTATACCTTATTCCCTATGTGTGTAAGTGTTTTAGTGGACCATCCTAGTCAACTTAGGAAATTCCCAATGTGGTATTATTATTTTTAAATATCCAAGAGTTCCCACTGCTACTTCCACACATACTGAAAATCACCGATCACTTCTTCACACAACTACATCCCGTTTCATCATATTCTGACCAAAACTAGGTGGTGGGAGATAATGGATCATCGAATAAGTAAATAAATTATAATAGAATAAAAAACCCAAATATGATCTCAGTTGATAATAAAAACTATTAAATGAATTTTGAAATTAGTTTAAATAGAATAGATAATGGATTTATTAATAACGCAAACTCAAGCATTAAAAAAGGGAAACCTCCCCTTCCCTAATCACTCAAAGTTTTACCCCTATATGTGAAGGGTAAATAAGATGATATGGGAATAAAAAATCATT
Organism: Viscum album; assembly: GCA_963277665.1. Lineage (NCBI taxonomy): Eukaryota > Viridiplantae > Streptophyta > Magnoliopsida > Santalales > Viscaceae > Viscum > Viscum album. The sequence continues at coordinate 1,886,181,416 of OY728165.1, read as the reverse complement.
AAAAAACATAAAATGATAAATAAAAATTAAGGGAAATAAAAGAAGAAGCAAAACTCCTTCAGATTGCGAGAGCAGTCCTGCCAAAAGTCTCTTATCTAGTGAACCTTCTCCTCCTATTATAGGTGCATGTTTCCTCTTCGTGGTCCCTGTTCAACCCTCAAAAATCTTATACATTTTTAAATATTAATTATTTCTTTTTTATTTATGATATTCAAATATCTATTGTGATTAGGTCTTCCAAGAAATCTACAACCTTACTTATTTGGTGATGATCAAAATATTATGCATGAAAAGATCTATGTGGAAACCTCTTATTAGTCACATGAATTCTAAAATGGAATTAAAAATAACTCTTGTATGTCTTGAATAATTCTACTATCTTTTAAAAATTAACAACTCCTTGGGATGTCATCATAAGTCTTTATAGAGTCTTATGATTAGCATGAAGATCATATCATATGTCTTTAAAGTTATATGATTGGTACTGAAGACTTATGTTTGGTAGGAAAAGACATATGTTCTAGCTAAAAGACATACAATCCAAAGACTTATGTTTTGGGAAAAAGACTTATGTTTGGATCAAAAAGTCTTATATTTACTCAGAATACTTAAATTATGGCCCAAAAAGACATATGTTCTTCCTAGAAAGACTTATGTCTATGATGAAGTCATATGATCTAGACTTAGATAATTTTCTAAATATCCAGAAGTCATTCCTAAATTCATATATTAACACAGAACTTTATTTATTTCTATAAAATACCTTCCATCCACCTAAAATAATCATTAAAACATCAAATATTAAATATAGGATTTATTCTAATAATCCTAAAAGATTAAATAAAAAATAAAAACTAAATATTTAAGTAATCTTCTCACTAAATCCCAAAATACTCTTATAGTTAAAAATGTGATAATTACCCAGTTAAAGATAAAATGGTGGGATTAAAACCATGAAAATACTTAGTGATAAATATGAAAATATTGGATCTTTAAATTCCTAAAAAAGTGGTTAATATTAATAAAAATTGAATTATTTTTAATAAATTAATATTAATATACTAAGATAGTATCAAATACCTTATGAAAATTAGAATGAGGTATATCCAAAAAGGACTTCCACTGATCTCATGGTATCCCTTTTTTTACCTTTTCTTACATTAAATGGAGACTCAAGGATATGTCATTTAACTCAAAACAAAACCTATACTTAATGTATTTCCACTTTTTTCCCAAACTTTTCAATGTCCATTAACACACAACCATTCCATGAACATAAAATTTAAAAATCATCTACATATTATATAAAAAATATATTTAGATTTAAATTTTATAGTAATATCAAATAAAATAAACAATAAATATTTATTTTGACTTAAATTCACTTATTTATCAAAAATATAATTCTTACAATCGATGGGAATTTCTCTCTAATATTGATACATGATGAGAAGGGACATCATGTCACACGATAAATTATCCAAGATATTCCCATGTAAGCCTCATAAATCATTTAGTTTCACCACATATATGTTAAATAACACAAATAATTTAAATTGTTTCAGTCTCCAAACATCTGATGTAGTCATGTTTTTTATGTAATCTTATTATCTAAATTTGTTCAATAAATATATTCAAAAATTAGTATACAAATGTAATAAATTATTTTTGAACATTAACAATTAAAAACCAATAATAGTCCCCCTATAATACCCACATGATGGTAACTGTGAAACTATATTCTTAGTCAATGACCACTCCTTGACTACTCCAAATTATCCCTATGATGTAACTTACGTCAGTCAGAGATCTATAATAAGTGTCTCAGTTGGTGACATCATGTAACCATAGGTGTTCCTCCCCCTACACCAAAGGATATCAACTAGTAGAAATGTTCAAGGGTTTTATCTTGGGGAGACTATACCCTCATATTAGAGTGAAAAAATAATAGAAAATAACCAAAAAACATCCAACATAGTAATAACCAGAGTACAAATAATCAGTAAAATAATAATATTATAAAAATATATAATGCAGAAGAATATAGTCATACATCACAAACAATCACCCATTGATCTTACCCTATATAAAAAATAAATTAAATAATAAAAAAAATACTCTACTTTCATCACCAAGACTCACCTCATCCAAATCTCATGACTCTATCTGAGTTATATCACTCAATCATGTAGCACTGGGTCTCTATCCCCTTTGAACCTTTAAATAGTGAAGTTTTCTTATGTACCAAATTGAAATGTCCACCCAAGAATGGTGTGAGTACAACTCAGTAGGGAACCACCAATGAGGTCCCTAACATATCCAATAAGTAGTGTATGAACATGTGATATACTTAGAATAAATAAATAGTGTGAAAGAAAAAAATAAATAATCACCATCAATTCTTAGGTTCTAAGGTGACACTTGAGATCGGCCATACCTAGTTCAGCTAGTGTCAGACTGTCTCTCATAACATTTCATACAATCTCATATTGTATCAGGCTTAAACTCAAGATCCTAGGAAGTATCCAATGCATCTCAACATATCAAGATCAATCGAAAGATATTAGGGAGTACCCTAGGAATATCATATAGTAGCAGGTGTAATCCCATAATCTTAGGAAGTATCCCCAAACATTCATATGTAATTAGTCTCAATCAATGGATCTTATAGAGTATTCTAGTAATCTCATCATATCAGGTCTGAAACATAAGATCCTAGGAATTATCCTAGGTATCCCATAGTAAAAGGTGTAAAACTGGATCCTAGGGAGTATACTATGCATCCTATAGTCATTGGTAATGAAGAAATATCCTAAGAATACTAGGTATCCAAATTTATTAGGAATAATAGTCGGGTCCTTTATATACTAGGGATCCATGGTCATCCATCATAACAACTGAGTCATATGTGTACTTAGAATCTATAGTTATCATGTGTAATAGTAAAATATTAGGTGTAATAGTAATCTATAGTCATCAGATGTGAACATAAATTCCTAGGATATCTCATAGGAATATGATTCATAAAAATGCAAGGGAAGTGAGTACCTACTATAAAATCTCATATAATCATATATAACTAAGGAAAAATATCCAATTGGTGTTATCTCGATAATAATAACATGGGTTGGATTCTGAAGAGAATAACTCATCATCATTACTATAACCACATTGAATCACACCATAGATATTTGAGTTCTTAGGTGAAACATGAAATTGACCATATGTACCTAATATCACTAACCCTCATCAGGGTCAACATGAAACTGGGGAATCCACTGAGGTCCCCTAGGTTACATCATATCCAGGACACCCAACATTGGATTTATTGCCCCATACTAATCTCTTATCCAAGCTCATCACTCAGAGGGAATAAGATACCTCATCATCATCATATCATGTTACAGCATCAACGACCTCATATGAAAAATCACATGATCATCACACTAAAGAGATAGTTGAATTCCCATATCACTTCCCAATCCATCCTAGGTTAGTTCACTCACCCAACCACAATCCATAATCCAACCTAGGGTATACCTACCCAGGTACTCATACACTGGAGGTGTAGGAGTGCTTTCCCCACTCTTTGGTCATCTATCTTAAGGCCATTAGGCATCACTACGTCCCGCCATGACCTACCCCCTAGTTCTAAGGTGACACTAAAGGTTGTCCATGTCTTTTACATCACTAATCCCTACTCAAGGGAGATAAATGCACCTATATCAATGCCATATATATTCATTATCATCTTATTGGCACCCCTATAGGGTCCTCATATCTCAAGGAATAAATTTTATGATCAATACTTTGGCCAACTATGGTCAAGGAACCTAGTCAGTGCTCAAGGGTTGATCGTGTCCCTTGACACATATGTTTATCCCTAAAATTTTATTTTTAAGAAACAATTAAATTAATTAAAGGTAAATCAATCATAATCATGAGTCTGAATATCACATTCATATGAATAAAATTCATTTGTCGTAGGGGTATGCTCAAGGGACAACCTACCTCATATAAGAATTCATTTCTTTTAAAGTATATCTGCCCTTAAAGCCCAAGCTCTTCCATGTATCGTATCACCTCGTAATATCTTCTGAACACCTATCCCAATCCATAACACCCAATATAATTAATTATAATAATTTATAATTATTTTTAAAATTTATTTTAAATAGGAATAATTTCTTAAAAACTCATATGATCATCCTGTCACATTGAAATTATGACCAACCACCTGTAAAAGGTCTGTATGATACCCCCGACACCATACTGAGAAAAATACCTAGCATTTGTTATCAGATCAAAATTAAATTCTATTTAATTTAATAAAAAATACTATAAAAATATGTAGGGTGATATACCCTCATCAAAATTGCATGAAAATCTATGCGAACATCATCATGGGATGTCCTCTAGATATGATGCAAAAAAACCCCATCATATCAGATTATTTTCACCATGATTTTGTGGGAATCATAAAAAATCCCTAGCTAGAATCATAAAAAAATTAGAGGGGGTGATTAAAGTAGAAAGTGGGAGGAAGGAAGAGGAATAAATCATCTCATTCCACTAAAAATCTACCCAGTAACATCCCAAAAATTATGGGGATCAAAGGAGAAGAGAGGGGAGGGTACTCTCCAGGTACAGTCGCACATATGGTGGGAGAAATAGGTGGGGGTTAAAATAATATGGGAGAAAAGGGTAATTTTAACCTTTTTAATGAAAGTATGGGTTGTCTCATGGTTGTCTCATTGTTAGAAAAATTATGCACCAACCATGTGGTTTTCACTATCTCAAGTTCCAACTCACAGATTTTAGCCACATGGACGTCCAAGTCATGCTCCGACCATGAAAATCCCCATCGAGAATAAATTATAAGTTTCACATGATTTTTAGGAAACCATGCAAAAACCATGAAATATCCCCCAAGACAACCTAATCTCACATGGTTTCCTCCCATGATTTCCTCTAACCATGCATCAACCATGTGATAAAGTAAAAAATTTACCAAAATTTCTAACTTTCAGCAAAATATCTCAAGACTCACCCAAGAACTTGAAGCACCTATCGAGCCTCAATCCATCTCTAAAAAAATATCATTAGGATTCTCTAAATCTCATAATTCCAATCTGAATAAAAATTCTTGAAATGGACCCTTCTCTGGTGTCAAAAGTTCAAAGCCCCATGAATTTCAAAAACTATAAGGAAACTGGTATTTTCATCCTCCCCACCATAGAAATTATCATCCTTTATAAGTCTTAGTTATATTTAAAACATCATTTACAAGATCTCTTGATTAAAAATTCACGATCTACTCACCATGTTATATCCATGAACGATGAACAAGAATCCACTACACAACTCCAAATGTAGGGTTAAATATTCATAAAAAACCTAAGTTATCTACTTATTACCATAAAAAACCCTAATATGGAACTCAATGACACCCATCTATCCTAATACACCCAAGTTTCCTTGATAAATTCATTCCCTGGATCATGGTGTTCCTCACAATAAAAGGCAGGTCGTAAAGGTCGTTTTTAGTCCATGGTGCTCCCCACCACCAGAATCGCTTTCCAAAATCTATCACTGACATTATAATAACACAATCTATGCAAATTTCATATCAAAACACCCAATCTAAAGAAAAAAACACTAGTAAAATCTCCTCTATATATCCTCTCCTAAAAACGGCCAGCCACACAGGTCGACTTGATATCATTTCTCCTAAATGAGATGTCTAAATCCCCAAAGGAATCATAATATTGTCTAAATAACCACACTGAATTACAAACTTTAAATTCAGTGTAATTCCATGGTTGAATCCTCAACCAACCAAACAAGTACTCAAACTCTCACCCATGATCATCAATGAACCATTGATCCAATTCAGCCTCAAATCACTTTGAAAACCATCATGAACCCAATACCAATGCACATAATTTGTCTGATACCACATATGAATCCCAATTTTTCTATTTTATAAGGAACCTAGCATAATAAGATCCATCTTATAACCATCATCCTAGTGTTATCTTGTCCTTTCAATGACCAGTCTCATCACATCCACGACCCTACCAAAATGGGGTCTCACATATGTAACTGATAAGATACTCCCCTCCATAGGGGTTTCCTTATCATCAATCTACTAAACCAACCACTGATATATATGGAACACACTCTATACATTAACACATATAATTATTGGATGCGGGCGCACTTATCACACTCAATAACCAACATGAAATATCAATCTATGGAATACCAAATTTTTATTACTTAACTTTTCATAACATTTTATATACAGATTGACTAAATATTAAATTTTTATTATTAAAACACTTTTGAGGAAAAAGTGAGAAACCATACATGACTTCATGACATCATGACATTAAGACTTAAATGAAAAAAAATCCCAACGGACCAAAACTCAAGATCAATGACAACCATCACAACAAGAAATAAGCTCCTCCCAACAACATTTATATTAAGTCCAGCTTTCATTGTTCCATCGTAGAATGGCTAGCAGTCCTGTGACAAAGAACACGAGCATAGTACCGATGGCCATAGCCTCAAACATCCAAATCCAAGAAGCTATGAAACAATGAAACCTCTTGCCTGAACCTCATCTGAATCATCTCCTTGTTTGAGAATGGTTAAAGAATTCCTTGTGCCGTGGACCGCCAAGGCCACAATCAAAAATAATTTCAAAGAGCCATAATTGATGATCTTACATCCAACACAGATTCATGTGAAATCAAACTTAGACCAAATAAACGCTTTCTATGAAAGGTGATAAAACTCGAAGAGAAAAAATAGGCTCACAGAAGCCAATGAACCAGATAATCAACACCAAACCGCGGATTCAGAAAACACCAATGGATTGGACCAGAACATCCAAACCCATAAGCATACTCAAATTGGAAAGAGAAGAATCATATCCGAAATCATATGGGTAAACAAGGGAAACCATTTACTTGTGATCTTGAGGAATATCAACAATAACATGATGAAATACATAAAGGAAAGATCAAGAGGAGTATGATAATAGTAATAAAATTAATATTAACTTTTAAATGTGGATAAAACTTTTAATTTAGTCATTCATAAGAATATCACTAATGTTTGACACTGAGGTGTCATAAAAATTACAAAGGTTATTCACCAAGGTATTGTAAAACTTTTCATCTATAGAGATTAAATTATTTACCCAATGAATTGGAGTGATATTAGGGCACACCATTCATATGTATTAATTAATGTGATCCACATATATATTAAAAAACATCTCATAAACAACCAATGGAGAATAAAATAAAGGGTTTCATTTTAAAATCATGGTATTTTAGAAAGTACTTAAAGACAAGATCCTTTTTTCATTTTACACCCACAGAAAAGGAATGAAGGTTCCATGTATGTTAATACTATAATTAAATATATAAATTTTATAACTATGTGAATACCCTCTGAGAATAAATAGATTTGGGTATTCACAAAATAAAATAAAATAATTTCTTGATAACAAGAGATAAAATTTGAGATTAAAATCCCGCAGCATAATGGGTATGAAACATGGTTTTAGAAAAAAATAAATAATAAGGGACAAGGGTATCACATTAATAAATTAATATTAACACATTATAGTTTTATGAAAAAATTTATAGAATAATATGGTATGGAAATTTGAAATACATACCACATAAAAAGGAAACATGAAAGGAAAAGAGATATTGAGAGTTCTCTTACCTTGAATAGTGACTCCTGAAACTAGAAGATTATGACCTTGGGGGATTGAGGAAACCTTGAGAGGACTACTTGGGAAGTAAAACTATTATATATTCATGGAGTATTAATTTTTAATTAAATAAAATAAAGAAATGGGTGGGTATTTATATCCAAATTGAAGGGGGGTTTTATTAATTTCTAAGGACACCTCAGTAGTGGTATTTAAAAAACCATGGTCTTGACCATGGTATTTTCCCATGGTATTGGACACTTGGTACACCTATTAAGTTAACTTAACACATAATAGTATACCATAATTTTTAATTAATTATTAAATCATTATTACATAGATTTTATGTCATTAAACTTACCGAAAAACTCAAACTCTATTTTTACTATTAATAAAAACTAAAGTATTTTATAAAATTATCATAAATTCACCCTAAAATAATATCGATATTATGAATTTAAAATTGAATTTTTTTCCATAATAAATCTCTAAATATGATAAATTTACCATTTAACTATAAAAATACTTATTTTTTAAAAATAATAGCGGGCAGAAAATGCATAGTAAAATTTCGACACTTAAAAAAAATTATCTTATCATTTATAATTAAATTAAAGTGTTTTGATAATACTATTTCATTATATTAAACATTATTAATAAAAAATTAGTTTAATAGATTAATTTATATTCCTCATAAAATTACAATTTTTATCCAAACAATCAATTTATCAAATTCCATTTTAATTTTTAAGCAAAACTATTCTTAAAACGGAAATGATGAAATAATATTTTTATTAAAACAAAGGGATTGTAATTTAAGTTAATAAGGATTGAAATATAACTCCTTATTACACCCACATATGACCTAAGGGTAAGGTGTGCGATGATGATTGACTCTTGGGGAAGCTCAGATAACATCACCTGAGTGGTAATCTCCACTAACTTGAACTTATCCCATATGAAATTTCATTCATGCTTAACATGTTGAAGCTCAGATTGGGCTTGGTCAAGTGTGAATCCCTGTGATTCTACCACCTTCCCAAGATCCAAAAAATGGGCTTCGTATGCCATGATTCTACTAGATGAGTCCATCAACTCTTCTTTCTGCATTAATTAACCATTATCATTTCTATTTATAATACCAATTAAAATGTTAAAATTATTATTAAGAGTATTTTTTACAATAGTAATATTGACCAATGGTCATATAATGGTCTGAACCCAAAGGTCTCATTTCAAATTATACTCACTTAATTATTAAGGGTATATAGTTTTTTTGAGTTAAAAATAATATAAAACACATTTTGAGGAAACATTTGTCATTCAAAAAGTTCAGGGCGTTACACAATCACTTTCTATTATCATCTCTCCAAGAATTCTATCCCCATAATCCGTTGAAATTTCAATTATAACAAGGGTTATGCCCTCTAATGGATTATAGAACACTCCCTATAGTATGGATTTCATTATAATAATCCTCAATTGAAACCTCCATAGGTTCAAATATCACACTCATGTCACTCCTTCTGAACCATGCTCACCAACCTATTAGCTCCAATCATGAAACATGGTCAAATTGATAGTACCATAACATTTTGATCCATTTAAGATATTTCCTCTCACCACAAAGGAACTTATCATTAATATCAAAACCTCGGGCAACAATGCCTCATCCAACCACCTCAAAACACTATTTTCAGGAGCTATTTTGAGTGGAACTAACTTATAAATCCATTCATGTGCACCTACTTCCACTTCCTGCGTCATCCTTGACAATGGTTCTCAACACCCCCAATAAAATAATGCATATCCAAACAAGAATACACCAAGATGTTACTTTACTATATGATTTTACTTAGACCACCTCAAGTCCTATATCTTCAATCCTTGATTCATGCACCTAAATCACTAAACATGCACCACGACATGTCAGTGTCATCTAATCAGAATCATCCATGTGCTCTTTTCTTCTAGGAATATGGCACCACACCCATGACAAGATAATTCACATGATTACTCACCAATTGAGCTTCATCTCAAAATCCAAAGAATCTACCTATTCTATATCCATAATGGATATGACTATCTAGGATCTTAATCTTCTATCTCATCAAAAATCACACCCAAACTCACTTGGTCCATTCATCCATTTGATCCTACCCTTCAAAACCAAATTTCTATACCAAATCACCTCAAGTGATTTAAATTAAAAAATTCCAAGGTATCTCTATGCTTACCATATACCCAACAACACCTCTAATGAACTATCTCATAACCTAAAGTATCTACCGATGATTCCTATCTCTAAGTTCACTCACAAGTGGTGGTTTAAACCTATCTCATATTACCCTAATATATATAACATAGATCACCAATATCTTGAGTCGCATCTCAAAGAACATGGATCTCCCATATATCCCATAAATCACATATCACATAGTCGATAGATCAAGAGGCTATATCTCTGCTCCTGTCTCAAACATAACAAGGCAGATCACATGCCAAAACACCTACTCTAGGGCTCAAATAAACATATATATAGAATGCATCACATTCTATGACATCATCCCCACTAGAGAATTGATCCTCATAGGGAATCTTCATGATAGATTTCCCTTTCAAGGACTACAATATCATCCATGTATATATATTGGAATCGCCCCATGACGATTTATATAGAGTGTTTTGGTTAAGTAGAATGCCACTAATAATTTAAATGGGAAAACACCATATTGGTTTTTGTGTAAAATTTATATAACTGAACCCAATTCCTCTCCAGAATAATCATCATGGAATCAAGTTTATATACTAACCCACTAAGGGTCACTATACACCCTTTATTTGAAGGGAGTGTATAATATTCATCAAGATTCATCCCTCCATAGAATCCATATGACCTGGTATCAGAGAGAAATGTATAATGGTTTAGCTGAGTAGAATGTCACCAACAAGTTATATAGGAAAACACCATATAACTTGTTATTGAAACTTTAAATAATTGAACCCTCATCATCAGTGACATCAATCACACATAATCTTGTGTATGTCATTTTATTCCTACAATACAAAAATAATTCATGTATATAAGACTCTTGATAACAGGATAAGATCCAAAAATCATAATAAAAATCTCAAATACAAACATAATATTTAAATAAATATCTCAACCATAACAATGAAAACTAAGAATAACAATCCCAAATCCCTAGTAACCTAGACACCATATCTAATAAGTTTTTCAAGACTCACCAATCTGAGTTCTATTGAATGTTTTGAAACATTCATAAATCACTTATCTATTATATCCTAAAATATTAAGAAAAAATAAAATGCTCTGATACCACTTTGTAATGTTCATTAGCTGAATATCACTAATCATTGTATGAGGTGGCGGTGTCACCTGACCTCATGCATTCCTCCCTTAACACCAAAGATTTTTACTAGAAACAAGGGTCTAGGGTATTACCATGGGGAGATTATATCCTCATATTAGAGTGAAATAATGATGGAAAATTACCAAACAACATCCAACATAGTAATAATCCAAATTATTTATAACTAATGAAGAATAAATATTATAACACATGTAATGAAAAATAATACTGTCATATGTCATAAACTACCACACACTGGGATAAAAATATATTCAAAATAAATAAAATAATAAAAATATATAAGTAGATCTAATACTATCCCCAAGCCTCACCTCATCCAAATCTCCAGAATCTATCTAATCTATATCACTATATTATCAGCATCGGGCCTCTAACCAGCCCAAACTTGTGAACAATGAGGTCTTATGGGGTACACAAGGGCCATGGACTCCTAAGAAGGGTGTGAGTATAACTTATTAGGGAACTACCCTTGGGTTCCCTAACATAACTAGTAAATTAGTGTATTCACATGTGATATTATAAGAATAAATAAATAGAAAAGAAACATAAATAAAAAATAACTATTGATCCTTGGGTTCTATGGTGACACCTGGGATCAACCATACTTTCTTCTTCCTATTTTGGAGTGTCTATGATTAGGTGTAATACCATTCTATATCATGAAAGGAGTAAACAAAAAATCTTAGAAGTATCCTAGTAATCTATTCATATCATTATCAACAACCAGACCCTAGGGAGTATCCTAAGCATATCATATAGTATAACATGCAACCATCAGATCCCAGGATGTATCCCATACATCAACATGCCATAATTATCAATATCTAGATCCTAAGGACCATCATAGGTATCTAATCATATCAAGTATTAAACGATAGGTCCTAGGAAGTATCCTATTCATCCCATATAGTATCAGGCGTAAAGACAAATCCTAGGAATTATCCTAGGAATCCCATAGTAACATGAGTAAAGATGAATATTAGGGAGTATCCTAGTAATCCTATAGTTATCTGGCATAAATATGGATTATATGCATACTTGGAATCTATAATCATCATGTAACAAACCGTCCCATGTCAACCTGCCATGTCACCTGGGTCAGCCTACTATAAGGCCCAAAGAATATTCCTGATCTCCAAGAGATGGAAACAAGCATCAAGGTATCAAATGTAACCATTTGGTAATAGTTTTACCCTTATAATCCTACAAATATACCATATTGATTCTACTAAGAATTTGGTACGACAAATCTATAAGTTGAACACCCATGCCATCAATTAAATAGTTTCAATATATAAAGGCATCCAAATAGAGTACCACAATAATATGAATAAAATAAGAGCTAATAAATAACATACCCAAAGACTAAAAAATGGTCATACGATATCCATATAAAAAATAAACAAATATTAGGACTATGTTGGAAATAATGATACAAATAACCTGAAGTATCACTGATGATCCCAAACACCCCACAACAACTCACCACCCAGATCAAACCATATATTAAGCAACATAATCATACCACAAGAAACATAGGGGAGTACTTAACTATAGGTTCTAAAGGCACTATAACTCACAAAAAAAACACTAGTAGACTTATGTGATCTGAAACAAGTAAGACAACCCGGGCCTCTCGAGGTAACACCAAAAATAACCCCTAGCTAGAATTTTTCTTAATGATAGAGAAACACTCGTGCTCTCTCCCATATAAACAAGTTCACCCATGTGAAGTAAACAACCAATCTATAACCAAATTAAAATACAAATACAATCACATTCCAAATCTATCCCATAATTCATAACCCATCAAGCAAAGGCAAACCACCTTTAAAAGCCCCAGTTAGAATCATCTTGGAGTTAAAAATTCCTTGAAACAAATTTATCTAAAACAAATTGGGAATACAACTAATTTTTAAGGGAAAGAATTTGAAATTACTCATTAAATCCATTTATCAAACACATTTCATGTACAAAATTTATTTCCTTTGGAAAACCACTTGAAATCACCCTTTTAGTACAATAAATGTCACGATAACATTAAATAGGAATAATATGCCTTAAAAATATAATTTAATCACAATTTACCAAATTAAACCAAATTAAACCATCAACTAATGGTATTCCATTGGAAATTAACATTACTTAGAGGAAATTACCTTAGAATCAGAGTTAAACTCATCACCTTTTCTTGGGACCACAAGGAACAAGCATAAGGGATCCCTAAGACCCTAGAACAATAAGAAATTTCATTACATGATCATCTCTAACCCTAGATTCATACCTTATGAAGAAATAGGGTTTAAAAATATCAATGTAATCAGATAACAAGGGAATAGAGGTGAAATAGAGGATAAATATCAAAAGAATAAAGGATTGCCTTAAATAAAACCACTTACAAGAAAGGGAATCCACCATGGAATCAAGGATAAAGAGATCCAATGGCTAAGTAGGAGTTGTACATGTGAATAAGGAGAAGTATGAGGGGGGGAGTTATAATCATAATACTATATAGGGTAAATTCAAATTTTTTATGCAAAGGAAACACCCCGTGATTTTTCTACATAGTTTATAAAATTGTGTGCCAACCATTTGTGTCACCCCTTCTCTTAAAATTATGTTACATGGTTTCCTAGGAACTATCATATGGTTTTTACAAACTGGCCAGTAACTGTGAAAAATAGAACTGGATTCCCTTCACCCCTCCAACATTACTAGGCACATGGTTAGTACTAATTGTGTGCTAATCACAAAATTTGACCAGTTCTCCTTAAATTTCATGTTTTTGACCCCATCTTCAGAAAACTCCAAATTAAAAGAAAACTCAAATAAATACCTTCCAGTGACCCAATGAGTTTAATAATTCTCCCCACCAATCCATATTCCAACCCCTATAAAGTCTACAATGCTTCTCATCAATGATAAGTAAAGGACATATATATATCTCTCTCTCTCTCTCCAAGTTCTAATGCTTCTAAAAACCAAGGCCATCCCAAACTCACCATTATAGATTGTAGACTAACAAATATAATGGTCATGAAGTTTTGTTCCTATAAATCCAAGAACATAAAAAACTATTTCACAACTAGAATATCAGGTTCTATTTCCTAATATCCCCACTCAACCATGATGGGAATCCAAACTGAAAAATTTTCTTCCCAAGGATACATGCTCAAAACATTTATTCGCAAATTTTTCTGACATACATCATGAAAACATACATCTAGGGAAAAAATATTGAGTTAAATTAGAAATAGGAATTACCCCTATGAATCCTATCTCCATATAAAGGTATGTATAATACTTTTTACAAAAATAGGGAACCAATGGTAGACCAAGATTAATTAACTGAGGTCTCCTTGACATATAGAGTTCACCTATAATGGTGGAATAAGAGAGTAGTACTTATAAAAAAGGCACCACTTGAACATATTGTACCCCACCATTCCCCAAAACGATACTTCCTCAAAGGAAAAAAATGAAACCTAATAGAAAAACCAACTATGACAGCCTGAGGTTCATTAACATCTTCCAACCAAGATGAAAGAGAGTGAAAAGTATATAACATAGTTTAACAAGAACTATCATGGTCATTGTCCTTGGGTAATGAAATCAAACCATACATCCCAAGATCCCCCATGACTAATCCATTAGAATCAAGCCTCTTTACTACCATTTTACAATACCCAAACCTCATAAAACATACCTGATGCACAAGAAATGAGAATAACCAGCTAAATTCCCACTAACTAAGATAGCCGAAGAAACTAGCTCACCAGTTCAAGTTCCAAATTAGATAAACTTTCTTCTGACCCTAAAACACCCCTATGACCCTTCCAGACATATCCTTATGGATGATTGGTTAGATCCAAAACCAAAAATTTTGGGTTTATTTAAGACCTCCACTAAAGTTTCGAACCTTGAAAATACCACCAGTGATTTACTTAAAAACAAAGAGCACACAATCTGAGTAAAATTTAACATAATCCTCTACTACATACTCTCCTTGACGAGGGATCCAAAATTTAAATTATTTCTCCCACCTATGAATTCTTGGAATAATACCATTGAATAACCCATACCTAAAAAGGCTCTTAGGACATGCTATCATGTAGGTGAGTTAGCACAATAAACTTCCACCAATCCCAGCCCAACTCATCAACAAGCCCAAAATATTATTCTATCCTTGAATAACTAATAATTTCAAGAGAATTTGTGGTTTAAAATATCATCTCTAATCACCACACCACATCAAGAAAACTCCAATCTCCAGAAAATTAGAAGGATGATGATCCAATAGATCTTATACAAGGTCCAAGAGCACGAGCACTCCAAGTACACCACTCATGATCATGTTTTTCTAGAGTTGGAAAACAAATGGGATACTAATTACTATAACTACCCATATAATGTTGATAATAGATCAATTTCATTCCTTATAAATATTCTTTAATTATATTTTATAATATTATAATCACTATAACAATATCAAGTAATTTTCAAATAAAAAGGGAAATAGTTTTATTCATACTAAATTCATTTATAAGTATTAATGGTTTTAAAGAGTTTTATTTATAAATTATATAATTTAATTTAAAAAAATGATATTATTTTTTATATCATAAATTTATCTTAGAGTTAATGTTTGGGAATTTTCTGAAAAAGTTGTTTTTTGGGTGAATGGTAGATTATATCGATTTGGAAGAAAACTATCTTTTCTTTTCAAGTATTTACATAGTATCATTTTTTTGGATTGGTATTAAAATTTTATTAGTTTATTTTGAATAAATTTAATACAATAAATTTTATTGAAATCAGTATTATACTTAATTTTCTATAAATACATTTCTATACTTAAAAAAGCATTTTTGTGGAAAAATATTTTTCATCACATTTTGAGGGTTTATTTTAAAATTAATTTATGTTGATTATAGAAATTTAATTTGATAAAATGGAATACATATTAAGAATCATAATTTAAGAAAATTTAATGATTTCACTTTCATTTTTATACATTATTAATAGAGAATTTGGTAAAAAATCAGTTACCATGATAAGTGTTAAAACAAGTTAAAAGGTTTAAAATTAAAATTATAAGGGTTAAAATGACCAAAAATTTGTCTAAATAATATTTTATAGTCATATTTATAACTTATCTCATAAAATATTATAATATTAATCATTTTGGTTCCATTTTTCTTGAGTGATACATTAATATATTTTAATCTTTGGAAACATTCCAAGCATGTCCCCTCCCTCACTTATAAATGGAAACCCCTCTCCACTCTTATCTACACTTAAAGAGCCAATTGTCTCAACCAATACCTACCATATTAACTTCCTAACATATATAACCATTTAATAGAGGTCCTAGTTTAATTATAATACCATTATAGGTTAGATTTATGTATAAACTTAAGGAGGTTGTCTGAACAAGAGGTATATATAGTTCTCAACCGAGTGTTTTCATTTTATTTCTTATTTTAACTCATTCAAAACTCTCTTAACCATTTTCATATATTAAATTGTTATCTCCAATATATTTTAATTTTATTATGTTTATGATATAACCCTATTTCATCTACTTCACCATCTAACTAAAAATAAAAACATTGCTCATGTGTAAGTGCTGACTATTGTCTCGTGAGACGATGTATTTTATTTTTCATCACCGAGTCTCATGGATGGTCCTAATAATGGATAAAAATAAAAAAATATGAAAAATATGATTTAATTTCATTCTTTAATGGTAAATAAATATTATAAATATTTATTTATCATCCAATGAAAAATAAAAAACATCGCTTATGTGTACATGCAAATTACCGCCTCACAAAGAGATGTATTTTATTTTTCAACACCACCTCACATGTATTGTATATGTAGGTTTATTTAAAGAAATAATATGATATTTATTATATATTTATAATTTAATATAGATAAAATAATACTTACCTTTTTCCCTCATGTTTTTTGAAAAATGGAAAAATTACTTATGCGTATGTACATATTACCGTCTCCATGTTGTAACATAATTCATTTTTCATAACCATATTAATTTTTGGTTATAAAATTATAATTAATATATAAAAATGATAATTATAACAGGATTAATATTATTTAAATGATATAATCATGATCCATTTGACCACACTCAACCTACCCAAGCCAGTTTTTTACTCATAAGCTGAATGTTCTCGAAACGTTCGACATGAAATTAATTGATTAAGTAATAAAGGATAACAAGGATATAAGTGAAATAAAAGGAATAATAAACTTGAAAAACATTATTAAGAAATTAATTAATTAATATATGTTTATTATTCAGGAAGATAAATATCTTATGTGACATTTCAGACTCGAGGTAAGGGTCACTTTACCTTAAAACCTCATTTTAAATGTTTTAAAGATTTATTTTCTAAATATTTTTACTCCATGTACATATTCATAAAATTATTTTATGGATGTATTTATATTTATATTAATAAATTATAAGGACATTTTATGTCTCTTTTAAATTTCTTTCATTTTTTTTAAAAAAATAAATCCTTTTATGTGTCTTATACAAAATGTTTTGACTTTATTTACAAAAGTAAAAAAGTAATTTTCTTTTTTAACGTATGAAACACCAATAGATTTTCCAACAACCAAAAATTTTATTTGATATTTAGATTCCTTTACATTATTACATTTTTTATTCAATGAAAAACCCTTATTCCCATTTTTATGAGTATATTAGTTTTAAAAATGGTTTTTTAAATAAATTTATATATCAGTATATGAAAATGTTTTACTTATGGGTTAAAAAGTATATTTTTATGCGTTTGATGATGTAAATGAAAGATTTTATGTTTTTCATGTATGTTTTGGTCCTTTTACATTATTTATGATTATAAGTGTGCCTGATATATCTCTCTAATTCCATGGGTAATTATTATGTTCTATGGAGAATTATTTTGGAATTAACTGAGTGGGTTATTCCGTTTTTAAGGGTTATTGTAAGTGTTTTTGAAATAGTTATATTAATATTATTTCCCAAGGAACCTAATTAACATTTTTATATTGCTAATGAGTTTTCATGGAAATATTTTTATTTCATAATGAAATATAATGATCTTTTGATTAAAGGAATGAATGTTCCATTTAAGGGTACACATGTTTGTTTTTAAGAAAATGTTTTTCACAGGTTATTGTGTTTTCTAAGAAAAACTCATGATTATGATTTTACCTACACGTTTTTTTATAAAGTGTTTATAAAAAAATCTAGGAAGTAAAGATAATTTCATGCGTATGTAAATTATTATTTGATCTCAAAGTTTATTATTTTAAAGGAAAATTATCTTATATAATCTCATGGTATTGAAACGGAATAATAAGTTTATTTATTACTTTTTATATGTAACTTATTCATATTTTTTTTATCATACCATTTTTTTAAATGTTTTTCATACTTTTTAAGGATGAGTATCATTAATGATGAATTCAAGTTAAAAAACATGAATATTTTTCATGAAATGAAAACTTGTTTTATTTTAAAAGTATTATATTGTTGAAAAAATGTGTATTAAGTGGAAGTGCCAAATTTTTATTGTATGGGTTTGTTATGAAATAGTTATGAACTAATTCTCTAAAACTTTGAACTTGAAATGGTCTTTGATAATACAAAAAAATGAATTATTGATTTAAAACTCAGGATTATGGGTTAAATAAGGATCAAGTCCTTATAGTTGGTAAAAAATCATGGTTAAGATAATTTTAGAGGTTATAATAATTTTAATAGTATAACCTTAAGATACTATAATTTAAGGTTATATTTAAATGATATATATTTTTAATTTTACCATGTTACCTCATCTAAACTATGTCTATTCAAAATGATTTTCTACAAAAAAAACAGGGAAGTGGAAGTAGGAAGGCACTAAGAGGACAATATCCTTCCAAATCAGAAACCCATAATTTTTGAAATTGGAACAAAGTAGTTTATTATTGTGATATATAGGTTAACATAGGCTATAAATAGTGGTGGTATCCATGTGAGATAAAAAACACATTCACCCCATTGTATAACATTTTATGAAACCACACCATCCATTATTCAGTGTATTATCTGACTCTATAATAACTGAATAATGGGTTAAATACTTGGATGAGATGTAACGACCCAAAATTTTGAGTAAATTTTGTTCCCTAATTTTTGTGGGTTATTTTATTTTTCATTTAATAAAATGAGTATAATTAAAATGAGACCGTTGGGTTTTGACTGTTATATGACTGTTGGTCAATATGACTGTTGGAAAATAAATGTTACAATTATTTTCTATAAATACAAATGATCTTGGTTAACACAGAAATAAGATTTGATGGCCCCATCCAGAAGTCTCAGGCCGATCGAATCCCATCTGATGGAACTCGGGAAAGAGGTAGCACCTTTGGGCTTTGCTCTGGACCAAACCCAAGCCAAACTTCATCGTGTGAAGTTGGAACAGAATCGCCTTTGTGAGAAGCTCAATCTGATAGAAATCACTACTCGGGCAATGTTGTCCGAGCCACCCCAAGATTCTATCCCCCTCGCACACCTTACTCTTAGGTCTTATGATGGTGTTATAAGGGGCTATGTAACGAGACCGTAACTGCCTTGTGTAATCCTTTGATTTAAATAAAAATTGTGATTTCTTCTTATGATAAAGTTTGTGAATTTTCAAATGTCCGGATAAATATAGTATGCATATTATTGATGAATTTTAGAAAAAGGATATTTTAAAAATATTTATGTAAACCTTAAATAATTAAAAATGTGTAATGATTTTCAAAAAATGGCCTTCTACAGTTATGTTCAGTAAGAAATTTAGAGTCTAATAAGATCAACTTATTTTTGATGAATAGTAAATTATGAATAGTGATTTTATGATTATGATTAGTAATTTGATCAAATGGATTAAGCAACCTCACTTAAGAAAGTATTAATATAATCTAGGCACCTTGATTAAGTAATGTGATTCAATAAAATAGGTAAATAACTGTTCCAGAAAGTACTGGTTAAGTATTAGTTTATTTAGGTGAATAGTGTTTTTTATTTTAAAATTAAATTAAAAATATTTATAAAAATATTTTTATAAAATAGAGTTAATTTTTGAATTCAGAGTATCGATATTAGATTAAGGTGAATTTTTGGGATTTTTCTGAAATAGTTGAATTTTCAGTGAATAGTGTTTTTATTTAAAAATTAAATAAAAAATATTTAGAAAATTATTTTTATAAAATGGAGTTAATTTTTTAATTTAGAGCATCTATATTAGGTTAAGGTTAATTTTTGGGATTTTTATGAAAAGTTGAATTTTCGGTGAATAGTTAAAATACGGTTTTGAGTTTCGGGTGTTTAATGACATCATTAAGGATATAATAATTATGAAATAATTCTGGTCAACTTATGAATAGTAAGATAAGGTATGAGGTGTCCCAAGTGGCCAATAACTTGGGAAAATACCATGGGCAAGCCCATGGTTTTTCCAATACCACCGATGAGGTGTCCCTTGGCCATTAATGACTTGTCCCCTCACTTCTCCTATAAATACCAAGCCATTCCCTCATTAATTTCATTTCCAAATCCTCCCCAACTAAGTTCTGGTCTCTTTACCTCCCAAGGAGTCCTCCCAAGGTTCCCTCAATCCTCCCAAGGTCCCAACCTTCAAGCTTTCGAAGTTACTCTTCAAGGTAAGGGATCCTTTCACCCTCCTCTTTCAAGTCACGACTTCTTTTATGTTGTGTCTTCTAATTTCTATATATTTATGTTGAGGGTATGTTCTTATATGTTCTCATTTCTTTCCATTTCATGTCTAATTGTTGAGAGACCCTTTCCGATCTCATCAATTTATTTTCTGAATTTTTAAGTGACGCTGTTATGCTGTTGAATTTTTCGGAAGAGAAATCACATCTTCTCTTTTCTTTCATGTTTCCTTTTCATGTGGTATGTCATTCAATTATCCATACCATGATCTTATTCAGTACCCATATTGTATTATGAGTTATTTATGAGTGGTTTACCCTTGTCCCCTCTCTTTTCAATGTTCTCTAAAACCATGTTATATAGCCGTTATGCTGCATAAATTTCATCTCAAAATTTCTATCTCTTTCTCTCATGAAATTTTGTTGTTTATTTATGTGAATAACCCGACTTATTTCATTTCCATGGGTTTTCATAAATATATAAATATGATATATTTGATTCTATAATTTAAATACATATAACCCTCACTTCTTTTCCATGGGTTATAAATGATATAATGATCTTATTTTTAAGCTCTTTTTAAAACGTCACGATTTTGACATGAAACCCATTTCTTTTATTCCATTTGGGTTATTTATGAAATGTTTGATTATGATCTATATGGATCACATGAAAGTAAAGACATATTAAGGGTTCTCCCTAATAGCACTCCAATGCATTGGGTAAAGAATTAATCTCTGGAGATGAAAGGTTTTCACGATACCTTGGTGAATAACCTTGGTAATTTTTATGAAACCTTGGGGATGGACCATGGTGATATGTTCATGAATGTTTAAATTAAATGTTGTAGCCACATATTCAAGTTATGTTACATGTTCTTTTCTTTATGATATTCCTATTCTTTCATTTCTCATGTCTTTATGTTTTTATTCAAGTTCTTATTGATATCACAAGTACATTGATTCCCTTGTTTACCCTTATTGGGCCTTCTGCTCACCCTTTCCCTTGATGTCTATCTCCAAGATATGAGATGCAGTAAATGTACATTGGATGAACCTTTGATGAAGCCTTAAAAGTGGTTTAGAAGAATTTTTATGTTATTTTCATGTATTATGATCCTGATTTTCAAGACACTAGACTTTAAAGATCCTCTATATGTAAAATGTAATGAAAAGTTATGTTTTAAAAAGGCGGGATGCTATAGTTGGTATCAAAGGATAGTTTTGTTATTTATGGAAATTTGGCTATTAATACTTTAGGAAGAACCCTATAGAAAAGTTTAAATATAGGAAAACTTCCCGGTATTTTGGTGAGTATAGAGTTAGTGGTTTATTAAACAAATACATCCCTTTCTGGATACGAGCAGGTAGAGGCAGCTCTGGCACATATATACATAGGGATAAAACATGAAAACACCGCTTTGAGCTAGACTCGAACGAGAACTGGTGCATGAAAATGGGCCTTGATGCACTCTTGGTTACGACACTCCCGAGGGATATTTTTGGTTAATCGAAAGTTTTTTATGAATCATTATGAAGGATTTATAGAGAAATATAATTGTTTAAGCATGATGGTTTAAGACATAAAATACTTTATAGTTAAAAGATTCGTAAATGAAATAAGTTTCTCATGAAGGACTTATTATTTTAAAAAATGGCGGGCAATAGGAGGAACCATGCCAATGGTGACCGCAATGAACCATGCGCTGACAGCCCTTCAATGGAAGTCGGAATGGAAACATTCATGCGAATGATGAACCAACTGACTCAAGTTATGGGAAATAACTTGAATCAAGCTGAGAGACCAATCTCACCACAAAGGTAACAAAATACTATTGAGTCCTTTATGCATCAATGACCACCAACCTTCAGTGGATCGATTGACCCATTGATTGCTGAGCAGTGGATCAGCTCCATCGAGAAGATCTTTTCTGTGCTCCACTATTCAGAGTAAGAGAAGGTCACCCTGGCGGTTTATCACTTAGAGGGAGAATCTGATCAGTGGTGGGAATTGATAAAAAACACGAGGCCAAGATTGGAGGTTGAAGCTATGGAGTGGGAAGAGTTCATAAGGATCCTTTTTAGTAAGTATTTCCTTCGTTCCATGTGAACAAGAATGGAGGAGTTTCTTGAGATGAAGCAGAAGGAGAATGAATATGTGGGAAGCTACGAGATGAACTTCACAAAGCTTTCATGATATACCTATAGCTTTGTCATGGATCCAAATGGTAAGGTTGATATATTCTTCGGTGGGCTGAGACCTCATCTACAGAAGAATATAGCCAACCGAGATTATGATAGCTATGGGGAGATTGTGCAGAGTGCGATGAAAGTTGAGATAGAGTTTGGTGAGATGTTCTGGTCTCATAAATCCAACGACAATAAGAGATCGATGGATCCAAGATTAGGGAGGAATTTTGATCAGGGAAGAAGAAGAAAGCAATTGCAACTTCCCACATGTAATAAATGTGGGGAGAAGTATTTGAGGAACTGCCTACTCGGGAGTGGGAAGTGCTACAAGTGTGGCAGAGATGGACACATTGCGAGGAATTGTCATAGTGAGGTAAAACCTCAACTTCCAAACACAAACGACAAGGGGAAAATGGTACATTCCCTACCTAATATCTAGTGCTTTAAGTGTGGAAAACATGGGCACTTTTCCAATCACTTTCCAAATCCGAGGGCAGTGGAGGGTAACCACCATCAGCCTTAGCAAAGGTCATGGGTCAAGGCAGTGCTTTTTCTATCGCAATAGCTGAAGTCAATGCTCTGAATGATGTGGTAGTAGGTAATCTTGTTGTCCTCTCAAAGCTAGCAAGTACTTTGTTTGATTCTGGTTCTACGCATTCCTTTATTTCCTCCAAATTTTCAAGGAATTTAGAATCAACCCCCAAATTTCTAAAAGTAGATTTGTCAGTCAAGACTCATGGTGGGACTATCCAAGCATCGTCAGTGTTTAGAAAATCTAGTATTTACTTTAGTGATCACAATATTATCAGAAATCTAGTAGTCATTCCCATGATGGAATTCGACATTATACTAGGGATGAACTGGATCTCAAAGTATAATGCTAATATCAATTGTAGAAGCAAGGAAATATCAGTAGTATTGAATGGAAAACCTATAGTTATCTTCCAAGGGGATATATCTCAACCTGATCTTTTTCTAAAATAACCCCCTATATCCTTCTTTATGGAGTTGATCGGTGAAGAAGAATAATAAGATGAGAGTTTAAGAATAGAAAGTGTCCCCATCGTCCTGGAATACGTTGATGTATTTTTGGAGGAGTTTCCTGGACCTCCCCCTGAAAGAGAGGTAGAGTTATCTATTGAGCTCATACTTGGATCTCATCCAATATCAAAGACCCCGTATAGGATGGAAAATGTGGAGCTGTAGGAATTAAAGAAAAAACTCCAATATCTTTTGGAGAAGGGGTTTATCCGACCAAGTGTGTCTCCTTGGGGAGCACCAGTTCTCTTTGTGAAGAAGAGAGATGGATTGATGCAGCTATGCATTGATTATAGAGAACTGAATGGGATCATATTGAAGAAAAAATACCCTCTCCCAAGAATTGATGACTTATTTGACCAACTTCGTGGGGCTCAATTATTCTCTAAGATTGATCTTCGATCTAGTTATTATCAATTGAGGGTGAAGAAAGAAGATATTCCAAAAACTTCCTTCCGATCAAGATATGGGAATTATGAGTTTGTTGTTATGCCCTTCAAACTGACTAATGTACCTGTTATTTTTATGGATTTGATGAATAGAGTATTTAAGGAATACCTTGATAACTTTGTGGTAGTTTTTATTGATGATATTCTGATATATTCCAAAAGTCACGAGGAGCATGAGGATTATCTAAGGGCTATTTTACCTCTAAGGAAGGAGGGGATTTTTGGTAAGTTCATTAAATGTGAATTCTAGTTACAACAAGTTTCTTTATTAGGGCACGTTGTTACCAATGAAGGAATCACAATTGACCCTGTAAAGACAAATGTTTTAGAGGAATGGCCTCAACCTAAAACAATAATAGAGATTCATAGTTTTCTTGGATTAGGAGGATTTTATAGGAGGTTTGTGAAAAAACTTTTCACGACTTTCTAATCCATTAACCAAGTTAACTCGCAAAAGGGTCAAGTTCATCTAGACAAAGGAGTGTGAGGAAAGTTTCCAAGAGTTGAAGAAGAGGTTAGTTACTGCACCTGTGTTAACTCTTCCCTCAAGTGGAGAAGGATTAATTATTTTTAGTGATGCATCTCTAAAAGGGATTGGGTGTGTCCTCATGCAAAATGACAAGGTCATTGCTTATGCATCTCGACGGTTGAAGATTCATGAGCAGAATTATCCTACGCATGATCTGGAGCTGGCTGCAGTCATTTTTGCTCTAAAGATATGGAGGCACTATCTTTATAGGGAGAAATTTGATATATACACAGACCATAAAAGTTTGAAGTATATTTTCACACAAAAGGAATTGAACATGAGACAAAGAAGATGGTTAGAACTTCTTAAAGACTATGATTGTTCAATTCATTATCATCCCAGAAGAGAAAACAAAGTTGCTGATGCATTAAGTAGGAAAGACCCAGTTGTTATTTCCATAATGAGGATTCAAAAAGATCCTTTGATCAATGACCTAGTAAAGCTGGAAATGGGAATTATAAGGGAAGGGACATCATAAACCCTAACCCAAATTATTTCTCAATCGCCATTACTAGAGAATATCAAGAAAGCTCAGAAAGAAGATCCTTTGTTACAGAAGAAGTTTGAAGCTGTGGAGGATGGGAAGTTTCCTAAGTTCAATATTGATCAAGAAGGTGTACTGAAATTTTGTACAAGACTATGTGTTCCATCTATTCCATAAATAAAGAAGGAGATGATGGATGAAGCTCATAGATCTAATTTCTCTATACATCCTGGAAGAAAAAAAATGTATAGGGACCTTCGTGATCATTTTTGGTGGGATGATATGAAAAGAGAGATTGCTGACTACACTACAAGGTGCATAGTCTGTCAGCAAGTGAAGGAAGATCAAAAACTTCCTAAAGGGGTGTTGCAACCACTACCCATACCAGCATGGAAGTGGGACAATATCACTATGGAATTCTTCACTGGTCTCCCAATAACTTACAAATGAAACGATGTGATATGGGTTATTGTGGACCGTCTCACCAAGACTGCCAATTTTATCTCCATTCGGGAAGATTTCTATCTTGATCAACTTGCCAGGATTTATATGAAGGAAGTGGTAAGGCTACATGGAGTTCCAATTTCTATCATATCTGATCATGATCCAAGGTTCACATCAAAACTCTCGAGAAGTATTCAACATGCTCTGAGCACTAAATTGAATTTCAGTACAGCCTATCACCCCCAAACTGATGGCCAATCTAAAAGGACTATTCAAACACTCGAGGACATGCTGAGAACATGCTCAATGGAATATAAAGGTGGATGGGATCAACATATCCCTTTAGTTGAGTTATCTTACAACAACAACTTCCACTCGAGCATTCAAATGGAACCCTATGAATATCTATATGGGAAGTGATGTAGAACTCATACTTGTTGGGATGAAGCTGGTGAGAGAAACACTACTGGAAATACAGCCTTTCCCAATGGTTCTGAACTGTTGGGAAAGGCTGTAGAACCGTTGGTATATGTTATACCAACGGTTCTGCAAACCATAGGGAAGTAAGCCATTGGGAAAGGTTTTCCCAACGGTTTACTGTGAACCGTTGGGATAGGGTGGGGAAATCCTAACTTATCCCAACGGTTGTGCCAAACTGTTGGGATAGTTTTCCCAATGGTTTGGCTTGAACCATTGGGAGAGGATTTTTACCAACGGTTCACATATGATCCATGGATCATTTTGCTAAAGTATCGACACAATATGAATGCGTTTGTTCGGTTTTCTGTATGCCAGTTGATGTTTTTCAATTAAATTGACGTCCTTTTGAAATAAAAGGCAGGCACTTTGAGTGGTGGTTGCCACACCGCAGCTTGGATTGAGGTGGGGTTGACTCTAAAACATCACATATGACCCATAGATTGTTGTTTTAATGTATCGACCCAATCCGAATGCGTTTGGTCGGTTTTCCATATGCCAGTTGATGTTTTTCAATTAAAATGATGTCCTTTTGAAACAAAAGGTAGACACTTTGAGTGGTGCTGGACACAACACGTCTCAAATTGAGGCGAGGTTGATTCATACACGTCACATATGACCCATGAATCGTTCTCCTAAAGTTTCAACGGAAACCGAATGTGTTTGGTCGGTTTTCTGTATGTACTTAAAATGTTTTCCATTTTAAACAAATGAGAGACACTTAGAGTGATTCTGGACACACCGTGCCTCCGATTAAGGCAGGGTTGACTCATACACGTCACATATGACCCATGGATCGTTTTTCTAAAGTATCGACATAATATGAATGCGTTTGGTCTGTTTTCTGTATGGAAGTTGATGTTTTTCACTTAAAATGACATCCATTTGAAACAAAAGACAGACACTTTGAGTGGTGGCGGCCACACCGTGCCTTAGATTGAGGCAGAGTTGACCCTTACACGTCACATATGACCCATGGATTGTTGTGCTAAAGTATCAACACAATCTGAATGCGTTTGGTCCGTTTTCCGTATTCCATTTGATGTTTTTCAATTAAAATGACGTCCTTTAAAAACAAAAGGCAGGCACTTTGAGTGGTGCTGGACACACTGCGTCTCATATTGAAGCGAGGTTGATTCGTACACATCACATATGACCCATGGATCATTGTGCTAATTTATCGACCCAATCGAAATGCATTTGGTCAGTTTTCCGTATGCCAGTTGATGTTTTTCAATTAAAATGATGTCCTTTTGAAACAAAAGGCAGACACTTTGAGTGGTGCCGGCCACACCGCGTCTCAAATTGAGGCGGGGTTGATTTGTACATGTCACATATGACCCATGAATCGTTCTCCTAAATTTTCAACAGAAACCGAATGTGTTTGGTCGGTTTTCCGTATGTACTTAAAATGCTGTCCATTTTAAACAAAAGAGATCCACTTAGAGTGATTCTGGCCACACCGTGCCTCAGATTAAGGAGGGTTTTACTCATACATGTCACATATGACCCATGGATCATTGTGCTAAAGTATCGACACAATCTGAATGCGTTTGGTCTGTTTTCCGTATGGTAGTTGATGTTTTTCACTTAAAATGACAACCTTTTGAAACAAAAGTCAGACACTTTGAGTGGTGGCGGCCACACCGCACCTCGGATTGAGGTGAGGTTGACACATACATGTCACATATGACCCATGGATCATTGTGCTAATGTATCGACACAATCTGAATGCGTTTGGTTAGTTTTCCGTATTCTAGTTGATGTTTTTCAATTAAAATGATGTCCTTTTGAAACAAAAGGCAGACACTTTGAGTGGTGCCAGCCACACCGCATCTCATATTGAGGCGGGGTTGATTCGTACATGTCACATATGACCCATGGATCATTGTGATAATGTATCGACCCAATCCGAATGCGTTTGGTCGATTTTCCGTATGCCAGTTGATGTTTTCCAATTAAAATGACGCCCTTTTGAAACAAAAGGCAGAAACTTTGAGTGGTGCCTATAACGACCCATAATTTACATACATTGTTATTACTTCAGAATTGAAGCACACTTATTACAACATATAACAAAACCAGGAAATGACCATATAGGTATAGAGTCTTTAGAAACTAAGAAACATAAACAACTGGTTCATAAAGCATCTACTTTGCCTCCCATTTATTTTGTCATATCTAGAGTCACTTTTGGCATATCCTACTTAATAACCTTCTTCCTGACCTGGGGAAATAAAACATACAAAAGGGTGAGCTCAAATTCTTAGTAAGGGTAAAAAAAAGAAATATCAATCACATCTTATACATAAGAACATAACTTTTGGAAATCTTAACCTCCAAAAGAGATCATAATTTCATAACATGGGATAAATCATAGTAGTGAAATGTAATCCCAATAATCATAACTTAAAACATGAAACTTTGTGTCATACACACATAATCATAGATAATCATTTATTATTAGTCAAGACTCATTTCCAAGACTATCTTAGTGGACAAAGTCCATTTCTGAACCGAGTTCACTCCTCGTTTCAGTCCTATTTCACTAAACCGGTTTAACCTGCCATTCCAGCCATGTCTATCTCATGAGATATAAAATCTTTACCCAATTCATTGGATGGAGATATAGGTCCCACCCATCTCATAATGATACTATTCTTATGTGTGCCACAAAATCATAAACCATACATCATAGCATAACCCATATAATAAAAATGGGAATCTTTAAACATCGTGACATCATAAAACAATTCATATAAGATAAAGGAATTCATAAAAATAATTCCATCACAACATAATCAAATCAATGTAATAATAGGGATAGAAACAGAACCCTTTATTATCTTAGATGGATAATAATTTTGATAAAACACTTGAACTCCATTCTTGAGGAAAATATTCTTCTCGTACTTTTGTCGGAAAAGTCAAAAAGTACCTCGTATGAAAAACGACAAAATATTCCTTTCATATATTTTACTAAAAACTCACCTAAGGGTAAAATTGGATTTAAAAAATTGTAGGTGGATGGAAACAATATTAAATATTGAGGAAACATGTATGTGGATGATAAAATAACCCCAGTAAATACTTACGAATAAGCAATCTCGGATAAAAATGAGATTTGCAAAATTATCCCTTACCTTAGGTCTGATATGCTTCGTACGTATCCAAACCTCCTGTATAATGATTTAAATAATTTCATTGACTTATTACAGAATCATATTCATTGTTATTATATCATATATGGTTCACTTATGACTTTATATTACCCGTTCTTTTGTAAATTCATGTTAAAGTAGCGTTTTGGGTAAAATCATTTCATCTGTCGTTCATGTTTTAACTTGTAATTATTCATATGATTACTTAGATCATGATTAATTACATCCATAATTTAAAAAATTATTTATATATAATATATATTAAGAATATACATATATATAATAGATCGATAAATGGAAAGAAATACACCGTTCATGGAGACGATAGACCGTACGTACACATGAACACTGTTTTCGTTTCCTTATTGAATTGAATGGAATTAATTGGATGAAATACATATATATATACATAAATCAAGTATCATTATTATGTCATATATTTTATGATTACTTATTATATATACTTTGTAATAATTTATGAATGGTTAATCATTGAGAATGAATCTCATCGCGTCGTGGAGACGGTATTCCGTACGTACGCACAAGCGATGATATCATTCCCATGATCGTGAAGTTTTATTGGAGTGTATGTATACTATTAAAGAATCAATATCACTTTAAAATAATCATATATAGTTATTATTTACACCATTATACCCATCCAAGTAAGGTGGTGGTGGAAAATAGATTACACCACGACGTGGAGACGGTATTCCGTACGTACGCACGCGCGGTGATTTTGTTTTCCGTAGGATGGATAGATGGTGAAATAGGGTTGTTTCATATATATAATAACATATTAGTATATGATTGATACTGATGTTATTACTTCATAATGAAACAACCTAAGAAGAAGAAGTGGAAGAAGAAATAAAGTTGAAAGAACCGGTAACGAACATTACCTCTTCTTTGAAGCGCCTCTTTGAGACCTCCTCTTAGGGAACAAAAATTGATCTTTGAAGAAGACCATGACCTCTAGGATGTTTCTAGGGAAGTGGAGAAGAGAATTTTTCATGGGTTGGCCGATCTTGAAGGCTCAAAGTGGTGTGAGGAAGAGAGGGAGGAGGTGCCCTTTTATAAGGGAGGAGAGGGGCACCTTTGGAAATCTTAAAAATATTAATTTATAATAAATCTAACCCCACTTAAAAACCTCCAAAAATGACTCATATTAGAATATTAGATTATATAGGGTTGTAATATCATCAACCAATAAAATTTAGACATGTTAGGAAATTATTTTAAACATTATCAACTTGATTTATCCTTACTTAATCAATTTAATTTTATTTGTGGTAATAACATTCTAAATTTTAAATTATAACAAATAATTACTTATTTTTTTTGAATTGTCCATAATTTTATAATTTATAACATTTTAGACCATATAAATTTAAATTTATAATTTTTATATATTTTTGTGATTTTTACACAATTTTATAATATGTTATTTTTATAAAATAACAATAGTGTCAATTTTGAAACTATTCATTTATTTTAATTTAAATAAAATATATATAGAAGATATGTTCGAAATAAAAGATTTAATAGATTCATAAAAGGTCATATGTATCTAGAAAATTAGTGGAGAACATTAAATAGTTCATATAATATTTATTTTATTATTTTTAAAACCATTTATTTGGTTTATCTCTTAATAAAATAATTACTACAACATTTTTGTATAATTATTTAATATAATTATTTGTTGCATAAAAATTAAAAATAAAATCCTATGATGAAGAAAAATATATTAAATTTCACAATAATAATTTTACTAGAATTTATCATCTTAAAATCACAATATTTAAATTGTTATATTTATTAAATTATGAAGGTGACAACTTTGGAATCATTTAAACTAAAATAATATAAGTGTCATAATCAATTTTATAAGACTAAAAACGGTTATATATTAGGTAATTGGATTATTATGGTGTAGATATACACTACCAATAAGTTTTGGTCAGGTTTTTGGGTCTTTTAATGGGTGTTATTAATTCAATAAAAACTATATTACTGATTTTTCACTTAATAAATAATTTCTGCATCATTAATGTATCACCATTAATGACAATTATTTAATCCCTAAAAATTATAAATAAATTATCATGATGTAGATAATTTTATTAGATTTCTGTAGACTATTCATGTTAGAAGTTTTATGATTTTTATCACTAAATTAAAATTATTATACTTATAAGATTTAAGAGAGTGACATGCTGTCACTTTCTTTGGTTTTAATAATAATTAAATTATTTTCATGGTCAAAAGTCCATAAAATGAATCTAATCCAACCCTTATGTGATATGGGTATACTTTTATCCATCCAATATAATTTTTTCATGTGTTAGGGTAATTTTATAATATTATATTTACCCTTAATTACCCAATTTACCTTTAACTATGGTAAATAAAATTTACCATAGTTACTATTCATAATTCCCAAAAATAAAAAGTAGCCTATTAACATAATTTGGACCGACTGATTCCAAATATGGAATCTATTTTTTCAAATTCAATACACAGAAGTTGCAGAAATTAAATTAAAATTAATCCCGTTGTCGAATGAAAATGAGTTTTTGTTTAAAACATTGCAAAAGATTGAATTGATTTAACCTACGAATTCAATGTAAAATCAATGATAATGACATAAATTATATTAAATGTTAAAAATATATTCTATTTATACTTTAAAACCATTAAATATTATAATTTAACCATATAAATTATTACGATGAAAAATTTTGTTTTTAATTAAAATATAGCATGTTTTTACTATTCATTAAAATATGAAAGTTATCAGAAAAATATCAAAACTTTATCCAATGTAAATTTTTATATCCTGATTCAAAATAAGAATTTTATTTTTTCAAGTTTAACTTATAAATATGTCAACAACTATATTTAAAGTGAGTGCGCCATTAAAAGGCGGCAAAACTGCATTTTTTGAAAAATACATATTTTACCTGAAAAATTTATTTTTTTCTTATACCATGTTATAGAAAATGTGTAAGATGAATAATAATGTTATAAAATTCAAAATTTAGTTAATACTATTCATAACGGCTAGTTCATAATAATATTATAATAATATATGATTGTTTAGTAAAACCCGGTATTGCGTACAACACACGCTATCAAGGAAGGTTGCGATTGCGTGTAATGCAAGCCAAGTCAGGGTTGCGTGTTGTGAAAGAATCCTTTATTATTTCTTATAACAGAATCCAACCATAGTTTATTTATACATTTAATATATATTTATATATATACACTCAATGTTGCGTAGAATGACTATTATAAAACAAACTTGAAATTGTGTGTAACACAATCTAAGAATAGTGATGCGTATACTTCAAGCTAATACAGTGTGGAATATACCACAAGATAATCTTGTTGTAGCATAAAACACATGACATCAAATAAATTAAAAAGAATACTTATCATAAAATATCGGGTTGTTACATTCTACCCCCCTTAAAATGAATTTCGCCCTTGAAATTCGTCAGGGTTATATATGGTTTTCTACTTGAAAGTTTCTTTAATTACAACAGACATCGTAAAATGAAATACCAAAACTTAACTTCAAAAACTAAAGTATGAAACGTAACGGTTTCCCAAATTAACTAATCACTGGGTTTCCACATAGGAGAACATAGGTGAAAATATGGATATGAAAGAAAAATCTAGCCATTAAGTTCTGATGGAGAGTGTTAGAGGACATGGATATGAAAAATCCAACAATCACAAAGACATAAATTTGTGATGATCTAAGGTACCATTATGATTAATCGGATATAAGATCACTAGGACAACATTTTTGGTTTTCAATATCATTTCCCTAAAGTTGAAAATTTTGAATTAAAAGAAATACTTGCTTGATTTTGGTACAATCTCACTGTTGTTCATGCTTTGAACAATTTTCCACTTCATCTATTAAAGAAATGAAGTTGAATTTTTTATTCGTGAAGTGTTAATAGATCATGTGATAGAATGATGGATCATTCCCTCTGTTTCAAACAAAAGGATAGCAAAAGTTATCAAATATGCATAAGTCCATCTATGGTGAGGTTAATCATATATGATTCCAAAAATGAACTTATACTTCATATATCATACCACTTAATAAAAATAGTTTCTACTAACCAGGGACTTCCTGTAGGCCAGTGGATGGCGATAAAGGCCAGTCGCACTTTGGTTGTGGGTTCGATTCCCACAGCCTTGTCCGACGCAATGGGATATCGCCCGTCCTACAGGTTGTCCTTTTTCTAAAACTACATTACTATAACATCCCATCAATAATATCGAAAAAAGTTCTATCCTTAAACAATAATAACTTATGTCCAACATAATCCATTCCAATCTTTAGGCTTATCTAAAATACTTCGGTCCAAGCTCATAGTATAAAGAAAATGATTACTTGAAATGTCACATAACAATCACGTGAATGCCATCATTTATCCCCAATATATCATAATATATATCTTGTTGGTCAAATTAAAAACATGTGAATACCTTAATCATGTATTCTCTTGAAGAATGAATACCCATTGAACCTTAGTGAAAACATGAATGCAGTTAAAAGTTAACACCTTCCACATACCAAAATCCTCAATATTCTATATACTCAAACCATGATATCACTTAGTCCTTATATCAATCATGAGATCATGAATACTGTCAAACATTTCATTTTCTCCTTATCCCTTCATTATGCACATATCATCTTCTTTCCAAAATATTTGAATCACTTTTCATGGTTACCGGTACCATAAAATTATTGAAAAGCACAATATACTAATACAAAAAATATTTTAATACACCATAAAAGCACCTAAACAACATTATTCTTGAATACCAATACATAAACACTTTAGTCCATCCTCTTCAATGATTGTCCTGGAATAAGTCCTTTCTTGATTTAGAAGTAACTTTTTAGGTCAGGGCATTGAGTTGGGTAATGCCTATGTTCTCCGCAAATAAGACATTGAACTCCATAACAGTCTGTCACTCTATGAACCTTTTCTCCACATAGATAACATCTTCCCCTCCATTGGAGGTATTCCTCAAGGTTCTTCTTCCCTTCTTTAGAAATCTCAATCTTCATTTCTTTATGCTCCTCAACATGTGAACATGCATAAAAGTCTACCTTCCTCTTATTTGATGAATTAGGCATACCACTAAATTTCACCTTGTTAATCATATATCGCGATGACTGATTAGGAATAATCACAATATCTTTCTCTCTAGGAATTACGTAATTTTGTTTCTCATAGTCACCATTTTGTCCATTGGATTCAATGTTAACCGAATTCCTTCTCGTTCCCTCCATTGAATAAAACACAAAAAAAATTCTGTGAGAGGCAAAAATCATGCCAGGGAAAACAACATAGTAAAGGGGAAGTACCATCAATATCTAAAATATTAGGTTAAATTCTATGATCGTTACCGTATTTCTAGGACTATATACAATATTTATACTTATCCTTAGGGACATCCCTATACATACCTTAGAAATATCTTTAGGGATCTCACTAACGTTTTCGCATCCTAGTTTCCAAAGGTTAACTAAACCTTTCCTCTGATACCAACTGTAGAGACCCATACTTTACATACATTGTTATTACTTCAGAATTGAAGCACACTTATTACAACATATAACAAAACCAGGAAAGGACCGTATAGGTATATAGTCTTTAGAAACTGGGAAACATAAACAACTGGTTTATAAAGCATCTACTTTGCCTCCCATTTATTTCATCATATCCAGAGTCCCTTTTGGAATATCCTACTTAATAACCTTCTTCCTGACCTGGGCAAATAAAACATACAAAAGGGTGAGCTAAAATGCTCAGTAAGGGTAAACAAAAGAAAT
Organism: Viscum album; assembly: GCA_963277665.1. Classification (NCBI taxonomy): domain Eukaryota; kingdom Viridiplantae; phylum Streptophyta; class Magnoliopsida; order Santalales; family Viscaceae; genus Viscum; species Viscum album. Next base: position 1,886,145,916 of record OY728165.1, on the reverse strand, counting down.
ATCAATCACATCTTATACATAAGAACATAACTTTTGGAAATCTTAACCTGCAAAAGAGATCATAATTTCATAACATGGGATAAATCATAGTAGTGAAATGTAATCCCAATAATCATAACTTAAAACATGAAACTTTGTGTCATACACACATAATCATAGAGAATCATTTCTTAATAGTCAAGACTCATTTCCAAGAGTATTTTAGTGGACAAAGTCCATTTCTGAACCGAGTTCACTCCTCATTTCAGTCCTGTTTCACTGAACCGATTTAACCTGCCGTTCCAGCCATGTCTATCTCATGAGATATAAAATCTTTACCCAATGAATTGGAGGTAGATATAGGTCCCACCCATCTCATAATGATACCATTCTTATGTGTGCCACAAAATCATAAACCATACATCATAGCATAACCCATATAATAAAAATGGGAATCTTTAAACATCATGACATCATAAAACAATTCATATAAGATAAAGGAATTCATAAAAATAATTCAATCACAACATAATCAAATAAATGTAATAATATTGATAGAAACATAACCCTTTATTATCTTAGATGTAAAATAATTTTGATAAAACACTTGAACTCCATTCTTGAAGAAAATATCCTTTCTACTTCAAAAACACTTTTCCTTTCTTAACATGTCATACAATTCTAAACTAAAAGAAGTTGATTAAAAATAAACTTGAAAACTTGTAAAGTAAGATTCTTATAAATAATGTTTTAAAAATACATTCATGCCATATAAGTTATAAAAAACATTCTTCTCGTACTTTTGTCGGAAAAGTCAAAAAGTACCTCGTATGAAAAACGACAAAATATTCCTTTCATATCTTTTACTAAAAACTCACCAAAGGGTAAAATTGGATTTAAACAATTGTAGGTGGATGGAAACAATATTACATATTGAGTAAACATGGATGTGGATGATAAAATAACCCTAGTAAATACTTACGAATAAGCAATCTCGGATAAAAACGAGATTTGCAAAATTATCCCTTACCTTAAGTCCGATATGCTTCGTACTTATCCAAACATCCTGTATAATGATTTACATAATGTCATTGACTTATTAAAGAATCATATTAATTGTTATTATATCATATATGGTTCACTTATGACTTTATATTACCCGTTCTTTTGTAAATTAATGTTAAAGTAGCGTTTTGGGTAAAATCGTTTCATTTGTCGTTCGTGTTTTAACTTGTAATTATTAATATGATTACTTAGATCATGATTAATTACATCCAAAATGTAAAACATTATTTATATATAATATATATTCAGAATATACATATATATAATAGATCGATAATTGTAAAGAAATACACCGTTCATGGAGACGGTAGGCCGTACGTACGCATGAACGCTGTTTTTGTTTCCTTATTGAATTGAATGGAATTAATTGGATGACATACATATATATATACATAAATCCAGTATAATTATTATGTAATATATTTTATTATTACTTATTATATATACTATATAATCATTTATGAATGGTTAGTCATTGAGAATGAATCTCATCGCGTCGTGGAGATGGTATTCCGTACGTATGCACGAGCGATGATATCGTTCCCATGATCGTAAAGTTTTATTGGAGTGTATGTATACTATTAAAGAATAAATATCACTTTACAATAATAATATATAGTTATTATTTACACTATTATACCCATCCATGTAATGTGGTGGTGGAAAATAGATTACACCACGACGTGGAGACGGTATTCCGTACGTACGCACGCGCGGTGATTTCGTTTTCCGTAGGATAGATAGATGGTGACTTAGGGTTGTTTCATACATATAATAACATATCAGTATATGATTGATACTGATGTTATTACTTCATAATGAAACAACCTAAGAAGAAGAAGTGGAAGAATAAATAAAGTTGAAAGAATCGGTAACGGACATTACCTCTTCTTTGAAGCGCCTCTTTGAGACCTCCTCTTAGGGCACTAAAATTGGTCTTTTAAGAAGACCAAGACCTCTAGGATGTTTCTATGGAAGTGGAGAAGAGAATTTTTCATGGTTTGACCGATCTTGAAGGCTAAAAGTGGTGTGAGGAAGAGAGGGATTAGGTGCCCTTTTATAAGGGAGGAGAGGGGCACCTTTGGAAATCTTAAAAATATTAATTTATAATAAATCTAACACCACATAAAAACCTCCAAAAATGACTCATATTCGAATATTAGATGAGATAGGGTTGTAATATCATCAACCAATAAAATTTAGACATGTTAGGAAATTATTTTAAACATCATCAACTTGATTTATCCTTACTTAATCAATTTAATCTTATTTGTGATAATAACATTCTAAATTTTAAATTATAAAAAATAATTACTTATTTGTTGTTAATTGTCCATAATTTGATAATTTATAACATTTTATACCATATAAATTTAAATTTATAATTTTATATATTTTTGTGATTTTTACACAATTTTATAATATGTTATTTTTATAAAATAACAATAGTGTCAATTTTGACACTATTCATTTATTTGAATTTAAATAAAATATATATAGAAGATATGTTCAAACTAAAAGCTTTAATAGATTTATAAAAGGTCATATGTATCTAGAAAATTAGTGGGGAATATTAAATAGTTCATATAATATTTATTTTATTATTTTTAAAACCATTTATTTGGTTTATCTCTTAATAAAATAATTACTACAACATTTTTTTTATAATTATTTAATATACTTATTTGTTGCATAAAAATTAAAAATAAAATCCTATGATGAAGATAAATCTATTAAATTTTACAATAATACTTTTACTAGAATTTATCATCTTAAAATCACAATATTTAAATTGTTATATTTATTAAATTATGAAGGTGACAACTTTGGCATCATTTAAAATAAAATAATATAAGTGTCATAATCACTTTTATAAGACTCAAAACGGTTATATATTAGGTAATTGGATTATTATGGTGTAGATATACACTACCAATAAGTTTTGGTCAGGTTTTTGGGTCTTTTAATGGGTATTATTATTTCAATAAAAACCATATTACTGATTTTTCACTTAATAAATAATTTCTGCATCATTAATGTATCACCATTAATGACAATTATTTAATCCCTAAAAAGTCTAAATAAATTATCATGATGTAGATAATTTTATTATATTTCTGGAGACTATTCATGTTAGAAGTTTTATGATGTTTATCACTAAATTAAAATTATTATACTTATAAGATTTAAGAGAGTGACATGTTGTCACTTTCTTTGGTTTTAATAATAATTAAATTATTTTCATGGTAAAAAGTCCATAAAATGAATCTAATCCGACCTTTAGGTGATATGGGTATACTTTTAGCCATCCAATAGAATTTTAACATGTGTTAGGGTAATTTTATAATATTATATTTACCCTTAATTACCCAATTTACCTTTAACTATGGTAAATAAAATTTACCGTAGTTACTATTCATAATTCCCAAAATTAAAAAGTAGCCTATTAACATAATTAGTACCCACTGATTCCAAATATGGAATCCATTTTAACAAATTCAATACACATAAGTTGCAGAAATTAAATTAAAATTAATCCCATTATCGAATGAAAACGGGTTTTTGTTTAAAACATTGCAAAAGATTGAATTGATTTAACCTACGAATTCAATGTAAAATCAATGCTAATGACATAAATTATATTAAATGGTAAAAATATATTCTATTTATACTTTAAAACCATTCAATATTATAATTTAACCATATAAATTATTACGATGAAAAATGTTGTTTTTAATTAAAATATAGCGTGTTTTTACTATTCATTAAAATATGAAAGTTATCAGAAAAATATAAAAACTTTATCCAATGTAAATTTTTATATTCTGATTCAAAAGAAGAATTTTATTTTTTCAAATTAAACTTATAAACATGTCAACAACTAGATTTGAAGTGGGTGCGCCATCAAAAGTTGGCAAAATTGCATTTTTTGAAAAATACATATTTTACCTGAAAATTTTATTTTTTTCTTATACCATGTTCTAGAAAATGTATAAGATGGATAATAATGTTATCAAATTCAAAATTTAGTTAATACTATTCATAACGGCTAGTTCATAATAATATTATAATAATATATGGTTGTTTAGTAAAACCCGATATTGCGTACAACACACGCTATCGAGGAAGGTCGCGATTGCGTGTAATGCAAGCCAAGTCAGGGTTGCGTGTTGTGAAATAATCCTTTATTATTTCGTATAACAGAATCCAACCATAGTTTATTTATACATTGAATATATATATATATATATACACTCAATGTTGCGTAGAATAAATATTATAAAACAAACTTGAAATTGTGTGTAACACAATCTAAGAATAGTGATGCGTATACTTTAAGATAATACAGTGTGGCGTATAGCACAAGATAATCTTGTTGTAGCATAAAACACATGACATCAAATAAATTAAAAAGAATACTTTTCATAAAATATCGGGTTGTTACAGTGCCGGCTACACCGCGTCTCAAATTGAGGCGGGGTTGATTCGTACATGTCACATATGACCCATGAATCATTCTCCTAAAGTTTCAACAGAAACCGAATGTGTTTGGTCAGTTTTCCGTATGTACTTAAAATGTTGTCCATTTTAAACAAAAGAGAGCCACTTAGAGTGATTCTGGCCACACCGTGACTCCGATTAAGGCGGGGTTGACTCGTACACGTCACATATGACCCATAGATCGTTGTGATAAAGTATCGACACAATACGAATGCGTTTGGTCGGTTTTCTGTATGGAAGTTGATGTTTTTCACTTAAAATGACATCCTTTTGAAACAAAAGACAGACACTTTGAGTAGTGGCGGCCAAACCACGCCTCAGATCGAGGTGGGGTTGACACGTACACATCACATATGATCCATGGATCTTTGTGCTAAAGTATAGACACAATCCGAATGTGTTTGGTCGGTTTTCTGTATTCCAGTTGATGTTTTTCAATTAAAATGACGTCCTTTTGAAACAAAAGGTAGACACTTTGAGTGGTTCCGGCCACACTGCTTCTCAAATTAAGGCGGGGTTGATTTGTACACGTCACATATGACCCATGAATCATTCTCCTAATGTTTCAATGGAAACCAAATGCGTTTGGTCGGTTTTCCATATGTACTTAAAATGTTGTCCATTTTAAACAAAAGAGAGCCATTTAGAGTGATTCCAACCACAACGTGCCTCAGATTAAGGCGAGGTTGACTCGTACACGTCAAATATGACCCATGGATCGTTTTTCTAAAGTATCGACACAATCTGAATGCGTTTGGTCACTTTTTCATATGCCAGTTGATATTTTTCACTTAAAATGACGTCCTTTTGAAACAAAAGACTGACACTTTGAGTGGTGGCAGCCACACCACACCTCGGATTGAGGCGGTGTTGACTTGTACATGTCATATATGACCCATGGATCGTTGTGCTAAAGTATCGACACAATCTGAATGCGTTTGGTCAGTTTTCTATATGCCAGTTGATGTTTTTTAATTAAAATGACGTCCTTTTGAAACAAAAGGCAGACACTTTGAGTAGTGGCGGCCAAAACATGCCTCGTATTGAGGCGAGGTTGACTCGTACACATCACATATGACCCATGGATCGTTGTGCTAATGTATCGACACAATCTGAATGCGTTTGGTCGGTTTTCTGTATGCCATTTGATATTTTTCAATTAAAATGACGTCCTTTTGAAACAAAAGGCAGACAATTTGAGTGGTTCCGGCCACACCATGTCTCAAATTGAGGATGGGTTGATTCGTACACGTCACATATGACCCATTAATCGTTATCCTAAAGTTTCAACGGAAACCGAATGCATTTGGTCGGTTTTCCGTATGTACTTAAAATGTTGTCCATTTTAAACAAAAGAGAGACACTTAGAGTGATTATGGCCACACCGTGCCTCCGATTAAGGCGGGGTTAACTCGTACATATCACATATGACCCATGGATCGTTTTGCTAAAGTATCGACACAATACGAATGCGTTTGGTCGGTTTTCCGTATGGAAGTTGATGTTTTTCACTTAAAATGACGTCCTTTTGAAACAAAAGACAGACAATTTGAGTGGTGGAGGCCACACCGCGCCTCATATTGAGGCAGGGTTGACTCGTACACATTACATATGACCCATGGATCGTTGTGATAATGTATCGACACAATACGAATGTGTTTGGTTGGTTTTCCGTATTCCAGTTGATGTTTTTCAATTAAAATGACGTTCTTTTGGAACAGAAGACAGACACTTTGAGTGGTGCCAGCCACACCACATCTCAGATTGAGGCGGGGTTGATTCGTACACATCACATATGACCCATGAATCATTATCCGAAAGTTTCAACAAAAACCGAATGCATTTGGTCGGTTTTCTCTATGTACTTAAAATGTTGTCCATTTTAAACAAAAGGCAGACACTTTGAGTGGTGGCGGCCACACCTCACCACAGATTAAGGCAGGGTTGACTCGTACACGTCACATATGACCCATGGATCGTTGTGCTAAAGTATCAACATAATCCTAATGCGTTTGGTTGGTTTTCCGTATGCCAGTTGATGTTATTCAATTAAAATGACATCCTTTTGAAACAAAAGGAAGACACTTTGAGTGGTTCTGGCCACACCGCGTCTCAGATTGAGGTGGGGTTGATTAGTACATGTCACATATGACCCAAGAATCGTTCTCCTAATTTTTTAATGGAAATCGAATGCATTTGGTCGGTTTTCCGTATGTACTTAAAATGTTGTCCATTTTAAGCAAAAGAGAGCCACTTAGAGTGATTCTGGCCACACCATGCCTCAGATTAAGGTGGGGTTGACTTGTACATGTCACATATGACCCATGGATCGTTGTGATAAAGTATCGACACAATCCGAATGCGTTTGGTCGGTTTTTCGTATGTTAGTTGATGTTTTTCACTTAAAATGATGTCCTTTTGAAACAAAAGACAGACACTTTGAGTGGTAGTGGCCACACCGCGCCTCGGATTGAGGCGGGGTTGGCTCGTACACGTCACATATGACCCATGGATCGTTGTGATAAAGTATCGACATAATATGAATGTGTTTGGTCAGTTTTCCGTATGCTAGTTAATGTTTTTCAATTAAAATGACGTCCTTTTGATACAAAAGGCAGACACTTTGAGTAGTGGTGGCCACACCACCCCTCAAATTGAGGCGGGGTTGATTCGTACATGTCACATATGACCCATGGATCGTTCTCCTAAATTTTCAACAGAAACCGAATGTGTTTGGTCGGTTTTCCGTATGTACTTAAAATGTTGTCCATTTTATGAGAATTCCCATGTGTGTATTAGTGGAATGGTATATACTTAAAATCTGGTGGACATTTATATAAAATATTTTTATATCATTCTTAGTATGGATTAGATTTTAGTTTATCATGCTATGAAACATTTCAGATCTAACAATGTCATGCCCAATGAATACATCTCTTTTATAACATACCAAGAATCTATGATATTGATTAGATGTGTAAATGTGATTTACATTGATTATCATGATGAAAATAAATAAAATATATATTATAGATTTTCTAGTATTAAATGAAATCAAGGAGGGTGGGGGGGATGTCTGGAGGGGCTGTCCGGGGGGCTGTTCGGTGGGTGTCTGAGGGGCTGTCCGAGGACCAAGGAGGAGGGTGGGGGGGGGGGGGGGGTTGTGCGGGGGGTGTTCGGGGGGTTGTCCGGGGTCCAAGGAGGAGGGTGGGGGGGGGGGGGGTCTAGGGGGCTGTTCGGGGGGTTGTCCGGGGTCCAGGGAGGAGGGTGGGGGGCTGTCCGGGGTCCAGGGAGGAGGGTGGGGGGGGGGGGGGTGACCGGGGAGCTGTCCGGGGGCTGTTCGGGGCTGTTCGAGGGGTTGTTCGGGGTCCAAGGAAGAGGGTGGGGGGGGGGGGGGGCTGTCCGGAGGGTTGTCCGGGGTCCAGGGAGGAGGGTGGGGGGGCTGTTCGGGGGGCTGTTTGGGGGGCTGTGTGGGGGATGTCTGGGGGTGTTCGGGGGGTTGTCCGGGGTCCAAGGAAGAGGGTGGGGGGGGGGGGGGGGCTGTCTGGGGGGTAGTCCGAGGGGTAGTCCGGGGTCCAGGGAGGAGGGTGGGAGGGGTTGTCCGGTTGGCTATTTGGGGGGCTGTATGGGGGGTGTTCGGGGGGTTGTCCGGGGTCCAAGGAAGAGGTTGGAGGGGCTGTTCGGGGGGCTGTCTGGGGGGCTATCCGGGGTCCAGGGAGGAGGGTGGGGGGTTGTACAGGGTCCAAGAAGGAGAGGGGTTCCCAAACACACAACCACTAAAAGACAACAACATCCATAAAAACAGATAATATATAAAAATAACTCAACTCCAATACTATACTACGAGTCTAGATAAAACCAACAACTAGAATAGATTAAATATCAAATCTCAGTAATATCTGTAAAAAATGTAATGGATCAACTTGTCCCACATCACTGTCACCATCATCACCATCATCATCACCCTCATCCTCATCCCCATCATCGTCCTCGCCCTCACCCTCCGCCTCGCCCTCGCCCTCCTCCTCGCCCTCTCCACCCGCCTCGCCCTCCTCCTCTCCCTCCTCTTCTGAATCAGACTCCTCGCCATCATCATCATCAAGCTAGATATCGTCCTGACCACCACTAGAACTGCAACCTGGTGAACCATATATAGAACTTATCGATGACATATACTCATCAAAAGCTGGGCTGGCCTCTGCTGGAAGTGTTGGACGTAGAACTTCAATAAATTTCATAAATGCACTGTTTTCCCTAGCAGACTGTTCTGCCATCTCTGTGGCCCTTTTCTCAGCCTGTTTTGCCTGTGACCTAACTTTCTGTAGCTCAGTGGCACTACAGCTTGTACCTGAGGAGGGCCAATACCTTGTCGGGACTATCCTAGGTCGGCAGCGTACTCTGCCAGGATGCTCCTCTCCCAACACCTGATGTAAGTGATCTATTGGCCCAACATTGTCTGGTTCTTGGGCATCAAGGGCCTCTAAAGGATCCTGTTACAAATATAAATATATCATTAAGTTAGAAAATAGATATTAAAATATAAAATCAACAGATTAAAACTTAGAATCTACTGCTGAGTCGCTTCGTTGACGACACTTCCATCCTTTTTCCGTCTACTCAAGCAAAACAATTTTTATCGAGGCACAAGTCCTTCAATATTTTGTATTTTCCTCTATAATGACATTGAAAACTAAATTTATATGAAAACTTTATCAAACTATTAAATAATTGAGGAAACAAAAGAAAGTGTACGTCGTAAAGAAAACTTATAAACAATTGTCATACCTGCTTCCTCTCATGACCAGGCATCGTAGTGCGTCCTAGTGTGTGGAGGTATTTTTTTGCATCAATGTTCTTTTTATTTTTTCTAGATGATTCCTAAATAATATTAAAAAATGAAACAGATATTATTAATGAAAAACATGAAAGTTATTATTTAAATACCTCAAATATTATTCATACCTTAAACTGGGTACTCGTCCAATGAGTAATCATCTAACGATACTGCTCTATAGGACAATCATCCACCACTGGTACCACCTCTAACTCAGTTCCAACTCTAGAAACCCAGACAATATACAACTCATGCTTGTAGGCTCTCCAAATCTTTCCTAAATCCTTTAGACATTTCGTTCGTGCACCCTTACCATCGGGAAAATTAAATCAAAGTTGAAATCAAAATATTAATTAATATAAATAAAAAAATAATTCATGGCATTAAATAGAACATATTTTTTTACCCATATCTCTGCCCAAGCTCTATCCTTGACCTCATGTGGCAAATGTCTCCATGATAGCGGGCTGAAGGGAATGATGTCAGAGTATTTGGAAAGCGTCGCAAAAAAACTCCGATATTGCTGCCCTGTTTTCTCAACCATTTGGTTGTCTTCATTATAATCCACCATAACCTGTGTGCGGCGGTTCCACACCGAACGCATGTGTGTCTGCCCCCGCCCATGCCTACTGTTAGTAGATGTATCTGTTATGAAAGAAAAACAAATATTTTATCAAAACATGTTATAATTAAAATAAATATTGCTATAAATTTTTTTAGGGTTCTATAAATATACCGGTGCTGGTTTGATCACTGAGCGCCGCCAGATCCACAGAAACTGATGGAACACCCTGTGGTGGAACATGAGTCAAAGACGATGGAATATAGAAGCTCGGAGAGACAGAAGTAGAGGGAAAAGAAGATGGGACAACAGTATGACTGGATGCTGACTGGGGAGTGGGAATCATCATGAGTTGTGAAAATGATGGGCCAGAAGATGCAGAAGGCAGTGAAAACATGGGAGGCCTAAATATCCCGTGTGTCCCTAATGACACACCGAGGTCAGAATGTGGGAAGGATGACATGTTAGTGGGAGGGGCGGGGTCTAGTAGGGCACGCGCAGCTGATCATCCACCTCTGGTACGAACCCTCCTCGTACCACCGACCTGAGTACTAGGACCAGTACTAGGCTCCTCGTCGAATAACTGTCGACGTATAAGTGGATCCTACAAAAATGTTTACAAAAAAATTAATCACATGACATTATATGTTCTTTAAATATATATATATTTTAAATAAAGTACTCACTGTAGGAACTAACGGTGGAACGCCCATCTCCACCATCCGACGATTGTTCTCCATCATTTTTTCCTTTGTCTCTATTCAATTGGATGCATTTCCTGCTTTTGAAAACAAATATGTAATTAATTAGAAAAAGGAAACTAATGTGTAAACAAAAAAACTAAATATATGAGGGAATAGGGGTATTAATTGATAATTTAGCTATCACTTGTTTTAGAAGAGATTGAATGAATTTAATAAATCATACAAGATGTAATGTTCACCAAGTTAGAAATATTCTTTGACTAGGTTTGAATACAGTGCAATTCCAAATTATAAAATGTAATTCAAATAAAATAGAAACCAATAAACATTGAAAATTCACATAACGATCAAGTCAGCTAAAACATATTTGTGATCAATACTAAATCAATTTGAATATTACCAACCTTAACAACCCAACTCGAGGTAAACCAAAAGAATTAAGAACATGGATGAATGATTCTATATATTTTCAACCACAACTTCAGGTTCACAATCAACTCTAACAATTGTGCTATTGGAGTCATCAAAAGAAACAAATGGATTGGTTACAATAGAAATAGGGACAATGTCAATTCCATCATCACCATCATCAAAAATATGTCTTGGAATTACTTCAACTATGACACCAAATTCAGGTCGAAGTTGGTCTTTGACATAAAAAACTTGTTTATCCATTGATGCCAACACATATGGTTATTCGGTAGCAAGAGTGCGAGTCATATTAATTACTCGAAATCCACAATCATCAATAAATGTTCCATGTCTCGTCATCGAATCAAACCAATGGCATTTCATCATTGCGACTCGTCTATGAGAGTAATAATCCAATATTATTATTTTCTCAATGAATCCATAATAACCCAAATTTTCAAATCGTGGTCTACTATCTGATGCACTGGCATAAAAATCTGTTGTGGCAGTAACCATAACACCATCATGTTGTGTTCTCATGTTCTTTGCTCGTTCAGTGAAAATAAATTTGTACCTATTGATAACAATTGATTTACAGTCACGAACCACGGTATTAGGACCAAAAGACAAAGTTCTTATTTCCTCAGAGACAGAGTCAGCAGAAAAACTCAATACCTGCATTATATATGACTGTTAAACTTAATTAAATATTGAAATAATTAATTTAAACAGTAATATTTTTACCTTCAATTTTAACCAAACAGAAAACTCTTTGCTATGCAAAGTCTCTCTCCTTCTCAAAGATAAAGAACGATACTTCCTATTTATCATTGTTTTATGTTCCTTGTAGATAAAAAATATGAATAGTTTAACAGATATATATGTAAGATATACATAATCAATTTATTTACCTAATATAGTCCTCGAACAAATCACAGTTGAACAAAACTGTGTGATGTGCCATCTCCCGCTCTTCATGGCTTAATGTCTTCAATGTATATGATCCAGGAATTCCTCCTATTTGAGGAAGTGATGGAAAACTGGGTTCAATTTGCTCATATTGTTCTTCTTCATTTATCATTGGTCTATTCAATCTTTTAGTAAGATCAGACAAATACATCAAGCAGAAATCCATACATTCTTGAGCCAGGTAACTGTTCACAATAGAACCTTCGGGTTGATTTCTGTTTCGGACATAATAATTCAATGTGAACATATTTCTTTCAGTTGGATACATCCAATGAAAAGAAACAGGTCCTCCGAGAATTATTTCAGTGGGAATATGGATAGTCAGATGCATCATGCATGTGAAAAATGATGGAGGAAATATTTTCTCCAACTCACACAAAATTAATGGGGCATCTGTCAACATTTTTTGCAAGAAAGACTTAGAAAACTTCTTAGCACAAATATCTCTAAACAAATGGCACAACCGAATAACAGCCACCCTTACATTATTGGAAAAAAGATGATGGATTGCTATTGGAAGAAACTCATTAAGTAGAACACGATAATTACGAGTCTTCAAAGATTTTAGCTTCAACTCTCTTCTGTTGACCCGTTTATATATGTTGCTTGAATAGCCATCTAGAACTCTAATAGTCTCCAATACTTCCAGAAATTGTTTTTTATGTAGGTTTCATCACATAAGAAGCACATGGAAGTTGCCATTTATTTTCACTAATACGCACAAGATGCAATTCTGGTCTGATTCCCCATTCCACCAAGTCACACCGAGATCGTAAATCATCTTTTGTCTTCACCTTGACATTTAGAAGAACCGAAAGCAACATTTGGAATATATTCTTTTCAATATGCATTACGTCTAGGCAATGACATAACAAATTGGTTGGCCAATAAGGCAAATCAAAAAAGATACTCCTCTTCCTCTAATTGTAACAGGTTTCAGTGGAAACATTATTTCTCTTTCCAGATTTCATTTGACGCTTCCTGAATGAAAAACTGAAATCTTTCAATTCATTGAGCACATCAGTTCCAGACATACGCTGAGGTGGATCATCGGTCTCTATGGTATTATCAAATCTTCTACGATTCAATCTATATGGATGATCCTTTGGCAAGAATCGTTGATGTCCCAAAAAACTGAAACTACAACGATGTTTCAATCTTCTGGATCGTGTATTCTTCATACAAACTGGACATGATAGTTTTTCCTTCGTGTTCCATCCAGACATCATTGCATAAGCTAGAAAATAATTGATCGTCCACATAAGCGCAGCACGTAACTGAAATATGTCTTTCGATCATGCATCGTATGTGCACACACTGACATCCCGAAGAAGTTTCAACTCTTTTATTAAAGGTTTCATGCATACATCAATATCAATGTCGGGATCAAAAGGAATAGATATGAGTATACTCATGAAAGTGAAAGGTTTTTTCATACACAACCATGGGGGAAGATTATAAATGTGTATAAAAACTGGCCATGTGCTGTGCGAAGTAAGCATCTACCCAAACGGATTAAAACTGTTTCATGAAAGACCCAGCCTCACATTACACACATCATCTGCAAAATCAGGATGTTGAGTATCAAATCTCTGCCATGAAAATCCATCTGTAGGATGAACCAACTCATCATTAGTCTTCTTTCTCTCGGTATCATTCCATCTCATTTTTATTGATATTTCATCAGACATAAAAAGATTTTGGAGTCTAGGGATCAATGGAAAGTGACACATTACTTTCTTTGGAATGTGGGATGGTGTTCCATTAGATTTCGACTTCCAGCGGGATGTGCCACATTTTATACAATCATTTCATTCAGCAGTTTCCTCCCAGAATAAACTGCAATCTTTCAGGAAAGCATGAAATTTGTTTCTTGAAAATCCAAGTTCCTCAACTAACTTACATACCATATAGTGGTTTGATGGAATATCTGCATCATCTGGAAGTAAATCCTTCAAGAGGGTAAGAATGTAATCGATTGCTGTATTAGAAATCCCATACATAGTTTTCCCATGAAACAATCAGATTAAAAATTCAAGCCTTTTCATTTTATCGCATTGTCGATATACTGGAGTCGTGGCAGCCTCATTCAATTTTTTCACCCTATCAATATCATCATTTTCACTAGATGCATCAGCTGTCCTCATATCAAAGTCTTCTTGAGTCAAAATCCTTTCTTTTCATGATGAAGAATAAACGGAAACTGATCATCTAACAAATTCTCCATTCCAGTCCTTTCATTTCAATCATCACCAATTTGATATTTCATTTTCTCCCCACTGTGATACCACACAAAGTAGTTTGCTTGAAAACCATTTTTTGTTATGTGTTAGCTGACTTCTTCACGGCTCAACCAAGGTCTACCAATAAAATTGGAACATGGGCAGTGTATGCGACCACTATCTGAAGCATTGTGAAATGAAAAATCTATAAAGCTCTCCAAATTGTTTTGAAAATCACCTGAGATCCGATCGGTTTCATACATCCAACTTCTGTCCATTCTGTAAAAAGAATTTATATAAGTCATTTTGTCATAAACAATTCAGTAGGATTGAACTTTAATAGAAAATACATTTAAGTAAATGATAAAGGAAGAAAATAATCAAGGTATCAACTACACATGTGAAAAAAACATACTAATGTGTTATTAAAAAAATGTAAAACCAACAAGAACTTAATGTGTTATCACATCACAACATGCATCATCCCATAACCATATTAGTAGGGTATCATAAACATGAATAACATCAACCTTGTGCCATCCTCCTACCCTACTTGACCCCAACCACATGCCACATCTTATTATAGCCTTATCACATCACACCTCACCTGAAAACACTAGGGAAATCATATTACATCTCACCTGAAGACACATGGACAATCACATAGCATCTTTCCTAAAAACACATGGTCAATCACTTATCAAGGAAGATTAGGGAAGACATGGTAGCTATCCAACCATATAACCACCATCCTAGATATTAGAAAAAATACCCATAACTCAAAACCTCTGATCGTTGGTAAGTTTATCCAACTCTGGTTGGGAATGTGTAGAAATAACATAAAATACATGATATATAGATAGCACAAAATACCCAACCTATGGGTTCACATTAACTACATAATCACACACTTCACTACTACCATACAACACATAAACCATCACAACCACTTTCACCACTATATGCAACACACCACACCACCACCACACAATATGCATAGCATTTCCCACTTTCATTTATAAGCCACTTCATTCACACTTACATTTTCCATTCATTTAATGTTAAATTAATTAAATCCATTTACCACACATCCATTTCTATTCCATATCATTTATTCACTACCTTGTTTTTTTGTTTTAACAGCATAATTTATTCCATAGATAACCAGGAAACTAATAAAACCACCACACAACAACTCGCCATCTCACAATAACCATCGTCGCCATGTTACATTAGCCAACCATCTCACCAAAACAACCACATATCACAACAAAAATATTGCACATCACAAACCACCGGACAACCAAAACCACCTCACCACATCATACACCACAACCTCATCACACAACACCACCACACGACACAACACTACCACACATCATCACTATCACACAACTTCACATGTCACATCCATGCCCACTAACCATCACATTACAACCCCACATATCACAAAGCTCAACTCGTCACCTCAATCACCATACAACAGCCTACAACATACAATGAAACATAACAAAATACCTATCATAGAAGCAACATACCCCAAATTCCACAATTTATTCAAGGTCTTTTATTACATTACCCCTTTATTTAGCATGGAAATTATAACACAAATGATATTTCATGGGAAACTAATTAATTAACAAAATATTCAATCATTTCCCTATTTTTCACGGTGAAATCACATCAAAATCCAAGATTAAAAATAAAATATTAGATCAATAACAATAAAAACAAGGTAGCATATGTGTATAAAGAATAAAATACCTGATTTGAGATGGTTTTTCACCTGTTTGGATGGGGGAGTTTGCGAGAGGAGCAGAGCGCCAGATTGATTAGGGTTCTGTTGCAAATGGGAGAGAGCAGCGACCAGACTGTATTTGGGGAAAACCTTTACCAACAGTTTTTAAAAACCATTGGCAAAGGGGTACCCTTTCCCAACGGTTTCATAAAACTGTTGGGAAAGGGTAACTTAAACACCCCTTTGCCAACGGTTCTAGTGAACCATTGGGAAAGGGTTCCCTAAACCATCTTTACCAACAGTTTAACCAAACCGTTGGTAAAGAACCGTTGGTAAAAATTAATTTTCCAGTAGTGAAAGCTTCTTGGGCCTGATCTTGTGCAAGAGATGATAGAAAAAGTCCATACCATCCAACAACACATTAAGGCTGCTCAGAGTCGGAAAAAGATCTATGCCGAAAACTGTCGAAGGGACTTGGAGTTTGATGTCGGTAACAAGGTATTTCTTCAAATTTCACCTTAGAAGACAGTCATGAGGTTTGGGAAGAAAGGGAAGCTCAGACCTAGGTACATTGGCCCCTATGAAATCCTTGATCACGTGGGAGTAGTAGCCTATCGGCTTAAACTTCCTCCAAATCTAGAAAAATTCATGATGTCTTCAACATATCCCTCTTGAGAAAGTACATACCCGACCCTTCACATGTACTAAACCCAGAGGTGGTACAACTGGAACCTGACCTCTCTTATGAGGAGCATCTAGGGGAGATCTTGGATCATAGTGACAAGGTTCTAGACAACAAGACTACCCAACTTGTTAAGGTGTTGTGGAGGAACCACAAATGTGAATAACCCACGTGGGAACCAGAGGAGTCTATGAGGCAGAAGTACCCACACCTTTTCTCTTGAGGGTACGAGTTAAAAATTTCTGGGCTGGAATTTCTTAAGGGGAGAAGAATGTAACGACCTGAAATTTTGAGTAAATTTTGTTCCCTAATTTTTGTGGGTTATTTTATTTTCCAACTAATAAAATGAGTATAATTAAAATGAGACCGTTGGGTTTTGACTGTTATATGACCGTTGGTCAATATGACTGTTGGAAACTAAATGTTACAATTATTTCCTATAAATACAAGTGATCTTGGTTAATACAGAAAGAAGATTTGATGGCCCCATCTAGTAGTCTCGGGCTGATCAAAGCCCATCTGACAGAACTCAGGAAGGAGGTAGCACCTTTGGGATTTTCTCTGGACCAAACCCAAGCCAAACTTTATCATGTGAAGCTGTAACAAAATCACCTTCACGAGAAGTTCAATCTGATAGAAATCACTACTCGGGCAATGTTGGCTGAGCCGCCCCAAGATTCTATCACCGTAGCACACCTTACTCTTAGGTCCTATGTTGGTATTATAAGGGGCTATGTAATGAGACCGTAACTACCTTGTGTAATCCTTTGATTTAAATAAAAATTGTGATTTCTTCTTATGATGAATTTTATGAATTTTCAAATGTCTGGATAAATATAGTATGCATATTATTGATGAATTTTAAAAAAAGGATATTTTAAAAATATTTATGTAAACCTTAAATAATTAATAATGTGTAATGATTTTCAAAAAATGGTCTTCTACAGTTATGTTCAGTAATAAATTTAGAGTCTAATAAGACCAACTTAATTTTTGATGAATAGTAAATTATGAATAGTGATTTTATGCTTATGATTAGTAATGTGATCAAATCGATTAAGTAAACTCACTTAAGAAAGTATTAATATAATATAGGCACCTTGATCAAGTATTGTGATTCAATAAAATAGGTAAATAACCATTCCAGAAAGTACTGGTTAAGTATTAGTTTTTTTGGGTGAATAGTGTTTTTTATTTTAAAATTAAATTAAAAATATTTATAAAAATATTTTTATAAAATGGAGTTCATTTTCGAATTCAGATCATCGATATTAGGTTAAGGTGAATTTTTGAGATTTTTCTGAAATAGTTGAATTTTCAGTGAATAGTATTTTTATTTAAAAATTAAATAAAAAATATTTATAATTTTTTTATAAAATGGAGTTCATTTTTGAATTCAGAGCATCGATATTAGGTTAAGGTGAAGTTTTGGTATTTTTATGAAAAAGTTGAATTTTCAGGGAATAGTGAAAATACAGTTTTGAGTTTCAGGTGTTTAATGACATCATTAAGGATGTAATAATTATGAAATAATTCTGGTAGAATTATTAATAGTAAGATAAGGTATGAGGTGTCCCAAGTGTCCAATACCATGGGAAAATACCATGGGAAAGCCCATGGTTTTTCCAATACTACCGATGAGGTGTCCCTTGTCCATTAATGACTTGTCCCCTCACTTCTCCTATAAATACCAAGCCATTTCCTCATTCATTTCATTTACAAATACCCCCAACGAAGTTATGGTCTCTTTACCACCCAAGGAGTCCTCCCAAGGTTCCCTGAAGCCTCCCAAGGTCCCGACCTTCAAGCTTTCGAAGTTACTCTTCAAGGTAAGGGATCCTTTCACCCTCCTCTTTTAAGTCATGACTTTCTTTATGTTGTGTCTTCTAATTTTCATATATTTATGTTGAGGTTATGTTCTTATATGTTATCATTTATATCTATTTCATGTCTAATTGTTGAGAGACCCTTTCCACTCTCATCAATTTATTTTCTGAATTTTTAAGTGACGCTGTTAGGCTGCCAAATTTTTCATAAGAGAAATCACATCTTCTCTTTTCTTTCATGTTTCCTTTTCATGTGGTATGTCATTAAAATATCCATAACATGATCTTATTCAGTACCCATACTGTATTATGATTTATTTATGAGTGGGTGAACCTTGTCCCCTATCTTTTCAATGTTCTCTAAAACCATGTTATATAGCCGTTATGCTGTATAAATTTCATTTCAAAATTTCTATCTCTTTCTCTCAAGAAATTCTACTGTTTATTTATTTGAATACCTAGACTTATTTCGTTTCAATGGGTGTTCATAAATATATAAAGATGATATATTTGATTCTGGAATTTACATAAATATAACCCTCACTCCCTTTCCATGGGTTATAAATGATATAATGATCTTATTTTTAAGCTCTTTTTAAAACATCACGATTTTGACATGAAACCCGTTTCTTTGATTCCATTTGGGTTATTTATGAAATGTTTGATTATGATATATACAGATAAAATGAAAGTAAATACATATTAAGGGTGCGCCCTAATAGCTCTTCAATGCATTGGGTAAAGAATTAATCTCTAGAGATGACAAGTTTTCACGATACCTTGGTGAATAACCTTGGTAATTTTTATGACACCTTGGGGATGGACCTTGGTGATATGTTCATGAATGTCTAAATGAAATGTTGTATCCACATATTCAAGTTATGTTCCAAGTTATTTCCTTTATGATATGCCTATTATTCCATTGCTTATGTCTTTATGTTTTTATTCAAGTTTTTATTGATATCACAAGTACATTGATTCCCTTGTTTACCCTTACTGGGCCTTCTGCTCACCCTTTCCCTTGATGTCTATCTCCAGGATATGAGATGCAGTAAATGTACATAGGATGAACCTTTGATGAAGCCTTACAAGTGGTTTATAAGAATGTTTATGTTGTTTTCATGTATTATGATCCTGATTTCCAAGACACTAGACTTTAAAGATCCTCTGTATTTAAAATGTAATTAAAAGTTATGTTTTAAAAAGGCAAGATACCATATAAGATATTTGAATTCATGGTTTATTCATAACATAAAAGGTAAATATTAATACTTACTATTTTGAATGTAAAGTTGATCAATGGTGGTCAATGGTAAATAATATTAGAGAAAGAAAGATATTGATTCATTGGAATGGGAAGAATTTAAGAATATTTTCCTTGAGAATTATTTTACTAAATTCATATATATTGGTATGGAAAAGTAATTATTTTAATTGAGGAAAAAGAAGGAAGATTCAGTGCCCACATATGAAGAAAACTTCACCCGATTGGAAAGGTATACACACAATTGTATTTAGGATCTTGATAGTAAAATTAATTAGTTTTACTCAGGATTGAAGCCAATATTTCAAAGGTAATTTGCTTATCATGAATTTAAAAGTTACAAGAAACTTGTTTGATGTGATAAGAACGTATAAATTAGTTTTTCTAATGATCATGTATTCCATGAAAAAACACAGAAAAAGAGGTCCATATGGAAAGTAATTGGGAATCATTAATCAAATAAATCCAAAGGTAAGAAGACTGTGTTTTCATTTTATGCTAATTGTGGTAAAAAAACACCCTAGATAATGCAGTTTGAAGACCAGAAAGTGTTTTTGATGTGGTATGTTTGGACATGTGGCCTATGAATACAAATAAAAGGACAATAGTAATGATTATAGATGGATAATGAAAATTTGTCAGTAAGATCTTTAAATTTTAATGAAACGGTTCATTATGTGATTACTTATATAAAGATAAGAATAAAGGATGAAAGTTGTCAATATCATAAGTAGAAAAATGTAGCTAAATATTTTGTGACTAATTTAGAAAATGTTGGACCATCTAATGATGTGGTGTAACGCCCTGACCCTAGTTACCCAGAGTCGGTGCATTATTATATAATATTGGCATGATCACGAGAGTTGAATTCCCAAAAGACCAATCAGTTTAGTAGCTTTGAAGTACTAGATACATACATAAGTTTTACATTAGATTATGAAATGAAAAAAAAACATTTTGTATCCTTTGGACACACTCATATCCCTTAGCCTATCCCTGCAGATGAATCATAGTTTACTTCTTCATATCCTGGAAAAAATAAAACATAAGAAAGGGGTGAGCTCAGATGCTCAGTTTGGATAACAACATAGCGGGAACTATCATAAATAAGCATAAACATTTAAGGAAATATATAAGACTAAAACACAAGAATTTTAAACTTAAACGTCAGTATAATATGGAAAAGATAAATCAAATAATGAAATTTACTTATTCAAATGGATATTCTACTAGTTGAATAATAACATGTAATATCAATAGCTAATTTCATAATGATGGAATGCATAATGTCAGACATCATAACAACATAGTCAAGGATTCATGCCAAGACTAAAAATAAATTTTTTTTCAAGTCTTTGTGCCAAGACACTATTTTGTCTCATGAGACCTACTGATGCATCGAGGGGCTATAACGGGCCCCACCTGTCACTTACTACATCCAATTCATTCCTCATATGAAAAGGTAGAAACATAACATAAACATTTTTATTAAAAATAGCATACTAAATGTTAATACTTTAACCATAAACCATGAATGGTATAAAAATAGTACATCCACAGTCAAACATATCACAAAACCATCAATACAATATGGAAGATTTTATAATAATAATTCAACTTTAAACAAGCGTAAAATCCAACAAAGGATGTTGACATAGATGAAATCAATCCAAAAAATATTTGAGAGCAATATCTCTTTCCACTTTGAAATAATTTAAATGTTTCATAATTACAAAAGAAAAAATTTATTTTGAAAATATTCTTATAATATTGTAAGGGAATCTTTGAAGGTGTTATAACAGAAGAAAATAGCCACACCCATCATATAAGTTAAAAAATATTCTTTCCTTAATTTGTCGAAAAGGTTATAAACTAACTTGTTTGGAAAACAACGGAAAGATTCCTTTATTTTTTTTTATAAAAAGTCAAATGAGGGTATAAATTAATTTAACCCATATTTTAGGAAATAGTAAAAATGTTTTGGAATACGTTTTTAAGAAACACGGATATGGATGATAAATAAGTCCCAGTAGATACATACATATAAAAAACTTCGGATAATAAAGAGATTGTAAAATTAACCCTTACCCTGTAATTTTCCTTAGACAAGGTTAAATTAACTTCCTGTATAATGGTTAAATCATTGTTATTAAATTATACAATAACCACATACATAAATATGATATCATATATGATCCTTTAATATTGATTGTTAATAATATTTTAGTAGAATCATTGTTTCGGGTGTTAACTAATTCCTTTTCCTTTATATATTTTGTTAAGTAAGTCATGTTTGTTATGGATAGGATGTATTTTATTAATATTCAGAATTATATTATGTTTTTAAACATTATTTTTAATCATAAAATTAAAATTATTCTTTAATGGTTACGATGGAGAATTAAATCTCATTGCATCGTGGACACAGTGAGCCGTATGTACGCACGAACGAAAATATCATTATATTCATGGTGAAATAATATGTAGTTGGATGGTATATTATATATAAAGAGTCATTAACATGTTATATTTATTATTTACATCAATTATAATCATTATTATACCCATCCAAATAATTAAGTGTTGAATAACAAACTACACCATGATGTGAAGACGACAAGCCGTACGTATGCACGTATGGTGAATTTGTCATTCATAGGATGGATAGAATAATGAATGTGGTTGTACCATATTTATAATAACATCACAGTATGTAGAAGTTAATGTAGTTATTATTTTGGTAAGGAAACAACAAAGAAAGAGGAAGTGGTAGAAGAAAATAACTTTGAAAGAGGTGATGAAATAATTACCTCTTCTTCGGGTTCTTCCATTTGATTTAAAAAAAGGGATCTTTAGGTTGGATTTATGATCAAATTAAGGCCTCTAGGATGAATTTAGGGTAGTTGGGAGTAGATTTGAGAAGGGTTTTTCCGAGCCAAATGGCTTTAGAGGTGGGAATTAGAGAGAAGGGGGTTCCCTTTTATAATAGAGGTGAGGGGCACTTTAGGAAAAGATTGAAATATTAATTTATTATAAAATAATTTTCAGTTTCTAATAGCTCAAAATAGATTTACATCGAGGATAATGTGGGTATGGGTCAAAATTATCTCAACCAATGAGTTTTAGACAAGTTTAGATCACCATATTAACCTTATCTTTTAGATTTAACTCTTTGTTAAATTGTTTTACATTTTCCATGTCTTCTTGTATTTTTATACTACATGGTTAATAAACTTACTATAAAATTACAAGAGAACATAAAGTGATTAATTAATGACATATATAATATTATATAAGTTCTTTGGATTAATCTTATATTTTTAGGAGTATTATATCATTTATTAAAATAGTATTTGTTTTAAAAACTCATTTATGTCAATTTTGACACTATTTAGCATTTGGTTTTTGTGAAAATCATAACAACTTTATTACTTCGAAAAAAATACATTTAATCAACCATAACATGTCATATTATACTATAAAATTATTGGATTTCATCAAAAGTTTAAATTTACATTTATTTTAATATTTATAATGTCAATTATTTTAATCTTTCACTAATAAGGTAATTACTGCATCATCATTATGTCATAAATAAATTTAATTATTTAATGTATAAAAATTATAAATAAAATAACATGATGTAGGAAATATTTTTATATTTCTAATTAAAATTTATAGTCTAATTTATCATAAGTATAACCCTATCTTAAAAATGGTTTAGTTATTAAAATTTGAATTTAACACTTTTAACTCTTCTTTAAATAAAATATAATAATTGTCCTAATCTAACCCAAATGAATCAAAAATGATCTTATTTTTGTACTAAGATTTATTTTTTTCAAATAACACTTAACCCATATAATTAGTACATGTGTTGGGATAATTATAACATTAATTTTACCTTTTATTACCCTATTTAATTTTAACCGTGGTAAATAAAATTAAAAAGTTACTATTCACCAAAAAATAGTTTCATCCTATTTAACCAAATTTTACTTACTGATGTCAACCGTGTCTCTAAAAATTTTAAAATTCAATTCACATAAGTGGTAAAATAAGTTTTATGTATATTTTCAAATGTGCCTAGAAGGTGGGTAAAAGATGTTAAAAAGTTAAATAAAATTTTATATGTCTAATCTTATGACTCCAATGAATTAAATTGGAATAATATAGGTATTATGTATCTATTTTTACTTTAAAATAAATTTAAAGAAAAAAATAATTATTTAAATAAAAAGTTGGTTTTAAATAATAATGCAGTGTTTTTCACTATTTATCAAAAAATGATAGTTTTCAGAAAAATACCAAAAATTCACCATAAGATAATTTTGATATTTCAAATCCAAAAATGAAGTATATTTTGAAAAATAAAATTTATAAAATTTCAAAAAGTGGGTATTACTATTCACACCTACCTTTTAAACGGCTAGTTTGATTGGTCGTTGTGTGCTAGAACTCGAAGTTGCGTATAGTGAAGCTATTGTATTATTCAAAGAGAAACATAACATGGAAGCTTGGAGTGTTACATTATTCCCTCCTTCAAATAATTTCATCCATTAAATTTCTAGAATATTACTCCATAAAAAGATTTGGGTGGTTTTTCATCATAAGTTCCTCAGGTTCCCACGTTTCCTCTTCCATTTTACGGTTTTTTAAAGAACTTTTACCAGGGGAGTCATCTGATTTCTCAACACTTGTTCTATGGTATAAAGAATCCTGATAGTCTCTTCACAATAAGACAAACCGGGTTCTAGTTCTATTTCTTCATAGGTGAGTACATGAGTTGGGTCGGGCATGTATTTTCTCAAAAGTGATACATGGAACACATCATGAACTTTGGAGAGACTTAGAAGCATTGCCAAGTGGTAATCTAGAACTCCAATTTGTTCTAGAATTTTGAAAGGTCCAATGTACCTGGGACTTAATTTACACTTCTTACCGAAACGTATAACACCTTTCCATGGAGATACCTTCAAGAAAACATGATCGCCTACTTTAAATTCCAAATGCTTCCTTCTATTATTGGTATAGCTATTTTGCCTGATTTGAGTTACTTTGATGTGGGTTTGGATAATCTTCACCTTTTCCATTATTTCCTCAACAAGTTATAGGCCTACAAGTTTTCTTTCACCCATATCATCCCAAAAAGTTGGTGCACGAAATCTCTTTATATAAAACACTTCATATTGTTCCATCTGAATACTTGAATGATATCTATTGTGATAATAAAATTCTAAAAAAGGTAAATACTGATCCCACATACCATGAAAGTCATGTGAGAAATATATCAACATGTCTTCTAAGGTTTTAATAGTCCATTCTAATTGTCCATTAGTTTGAGGGTGGTATGTAGTGCTCAAATGAAGTTTAGTATATAGGGATTTCTGAATACTTTTCCAGAATCTTAATGCAAAATGGGGATCACGATAAACAAAATAGATAGGGGTACACTATGAATTATTACAACTTCATTAATATATAATCTTAATAAAAGTTAAAGTGGTAAATCTTCTCTTATAGTAAGAAAATGCGCTGAATTGGTAAGGAGATCAACAATGTCCCATTCTAGGAGTCTTTGGTAGCCCCATGACAAATTCCATCATAATATCATCCCATTTCCACTCAGGTATGGGAATAGGTTGCATGACTCCTATAGGATGTTATCTTCTAGCCTTCACCTATTGACAAATGATACATCTTGACACATAATCATCAATCTCCCTCTTCATGTTATCCCACCAAAAATGTTCCTTTAAATCTCTATACATCTAAGTGCTACTAGGGTGTATAGAGAAATTAGAGCTTTGAGAATCTTCCAACAATTCCATTTTTAGATCAGGTATATCGGGAACACGAAGACTCTTTTCAAATTTCAAAATTCCATCTTCATATACGAAGTTAATCAATATCCCGTCATTCATAGATTTAATTTTCTTTTGAAACTCCTCATCATTAATCTGAGAACTTTTTATCCTTTCTAGTAAAGATGTTTTGGAAAGAATTTGAAAAAGTTTTGATGTTTCACCTTCAATGATTATTCTCATATCCATCTTTACTAGATCCATAAACAAAGGATCCCTTTCAAATCTCATCTTGTTCATAACACCATGATCCTTTATACTCAAAGCATCTGCTACCTTTTTTTCTTTCCTCAAGTGGTAGTGTATTATGAAATCATAATCATTGAGTAGTTAGAGCCATCGCATTTGACTCATGTTGAGTTCTTTCTATGAGAAAATATACTTTAAACTCTTGTGATTAGTATAGATCTCACATTTTTTACCATAGATATAGTGTCTCCATATATTTAGAGAAAAATATTAGAGCAGCTAACTCAAGATCGTGAGTATGATAGTTTTGATCATGAATTTTTAGCTATTGTGATGCATAGAAAATAACTCTATCATTCTGTATAAGGACACAAAAAAGTTGTTTCTTTGAAGCATCACTATAAATAACAAATCCATAATTCCCTGATGGTAGAGTCAAGATAGGATCATTGAAAAATCTTATCTTAAATTCTTTAAAACATTCTTCACAGTCTTTTGTCAAAACAAATTTATTCCCTTTACGTGTGAGCTTGGTTAATGGTTTAGAAAATTGCGAAAAAATTTAGATGAAATGCCAATAATAACCTTCTAAACCAAGAAAACTGCGTACCTTAGTTATACTCGTCGGTGAAGGCTATTCTTGTATTATACTTTTATTTGAAGGATCAATAGAGATTCCATCCTTAGAGATAATATGAACAAGAAAATAAATATATTGTAGCCAGAATTCACACTTGTTGAACTTCTCATACATTTCATTTCTTCTAAGAGTCTTTAGAATAGTGAATAAGTTATTTTCATGATCTTCATAGATTTTAGAGCATACCAAGATATCATCAATAAATACCACCACAAATACATCAAGATATTCCTTGAAAACTTTATTCCTTAGATCTATGAAAACAGAGGTTGAATTATTCAGTCCAAAAGGTATTATTGTAAGATTGTAATGCCTATACGTGGTTCAGAATGTTTTCTATGAAATGTCTTCCTTCTTCATGCACAACTGATGATATCCAGATTGAAGGTCAATATTTGAAAAATATTGAGCTCCATGAAGATGATCAAATAAATCATCAATGCGAGGTAGGGGATACTTGTTCTTTATTTTTATAGAATTGATCTTTCTACAATAAATGCATAACCTCATAGATCCATCTTTCTTCTTAACAAAAAGAATAGGGGATCCCCAAGGAGAAAAACTAGGGAGAATAAATCCTTTATTACTTAATTACTCTATTTGTTTCTTTAGTTCCACTAATTCTATAGTGGCCATTATATAAGGGGTATTTGATATGGTCCTTGAACCAGGAATTAAGTCAATGGAAAATTCAATTTCTCATTCTGGAGGATGTCCAGGTAAATCCTTTGGAAACACATCAATATATTCTTGCACAATAGGTATATACTCTATTTGAACATTCCTTTCCTCACCCATCATTATTTCACTCCCTTCCTCCCCACTAATTGAATTTAG
This sequence comes from Viscum album, assembly GCA_963277665.1. NCBI lineage: Eukaryota > Viridiplantae > Streptophyta > Magnoliopsida > Santalales > Viscaceae > Viscum > Viscum album. Next base: position 1,886,118,629 of record OY728165.1, on the reverse strand, counting down.
TAGAGCTAGTGGGGGTGTATCTAGATGAGAATCATATGGTGATGTTTCTTCTCTAAAGATAAGGTATTCCTTATCATCATAAAAAATTATAACCTCATTCTTCTTAGAATAAATTTTTGCATCATGGTTCGAAAGCCAATCCATACTAAGGATTAAATCAAACTCAATCATGGGTATGACAATAATATCAGCAGATAAAGAATGTTTATATGCCATAATGGTAACTTATTGACAAAACTTTGTTGAAATTATACATCCCTTAAGAGTTTTGACTGAAAACACCCTTGTTAAGTCAAATTGGAAATATCTAATTTTCTTTGCAAACTGGGAAGATATGAAAGAATGCGATGATCTAGAATCAAATAAAGAAATGGATAATTTTGAGGAAACGATTAAAGTACCTTCCACCACATCATTATGAAATTCAACCTCAATAGTAGTGCTCACATAAGCTTATCCTTGCTCCCTTGGAATTTTATAAGGTAAGTTTCCTTGACACTTAGGACATTTGTAGTATTCAACATTAACAAACTCTTTATTTCCCTTAAAATCACGTGCTTGGTGGAATTTTTGTCCACACTTATAACAAACTCCCTTCCCCATTAGACATGTACCAGGATGTTTCTTACCACAATTACTGTAGGATGGAAATTCAACTTTTCCCTTCTTCCACTTATTTCCTTTTTTAGAGTGTTCATCAGATCTCTTCTTCTCTTGCTTCTCTTTAAAGTCATAATATTTAGAGAATTCCTTTTCTGTCTTGATAGAACATGATACTATATCTTCGTATGATGAGAAGGATTGAGAGTCTAATGATCTATGGATAAATGGTTTTAAACCATAAAAGAATCAATAAATATTACTTCCTGGGTTATGTATATAAAATGCAGCATGCCTTACTAACCTTATAAAGTTATCCTCATACTTTGCGACATTATCATCCTCCTTTTTCCTCAGACTCAGAAATTTCCTTTCCATATCTGCTAGATGTTCATGAGGAAAGTATTTTTCTAAGAAAATCTATTTAAAATACCTCCATTATATATTTGATACTTCTTCATCCTCGTTTGTGTTTTTAACTAATGACCACCATTGATCTATATCTCTTATGAAATGATAAACTTACATGAAAACTTTTTCCCATTCACTACTCCCCAATGCATGAAGTATTTTCTCTAAGGAATATTACCATTGATCATCTAAAAATGGATCTGTAGTCCTATTGAATGTTGGTGGTTGTTTCCTCATGAAGCGATCTAACATTGATCCTCCATATTGTGGATCAGGGTGCTCCATACGGGTAAGGTTATTATTCATAAACTAAGTGAGTTGTCCCAGTATGGTTATAAGCTGTTTTGAACCAGTTTCATCACCAACTACACTATAATTAATTTGAATTGGAAGGCAATCCCTACATGGATTAAATGCATTGATACAGTTTCCATTCCTTCCACTAGGCACCATTTCTAAACAATGGCATACACTATATTAGTTTATGAATCGCAATGCATAATTCTAAACTTGTAAAATACATAACATAAATTGAACAGTTTATGCATATAATCTATAAAAATGTTTTCTTTAGGGAAGTATTTACTCATAAATCCTTCATAATTGTTTGTATAGAAAATTCAAATTATCCTAAACATATCCCACGGGAGTGTCGAACTAGGTGCGCAGTAAGGGCCGTTGTCATGTACTAGGATACCCTGAGTTAAGCCCGAAACTCCATGTCAGAGTTTTAAATCCTAGGTACATATGATCCAGAGCCACATCCACTTGTAGTATCCAGACAGGGATTCATTGCTTGGAAAAAACACATAATATCTACATTCCAATTTTTTGGATGTTCTTCTATACTAATCCTCAAAGTCTATCTTAGGGTAATGATCTCTAATCAAAGTTTTTCTAAATATAGTTTCCAAGGTTTGTACTTAAATTCCTCTAATACCAACTATAACTCTCCAACCCTAGTTACCCAGAGTTGGTGCATTATTACATAAAATTTTCATGATCACAAGAGATCAAGTCCCGAAAGAATTATTATTTTAGTAGCCTTAAAAGTACTAGATACATAAATGAGTTTTACATTACATTAAGAAATGAAAAAAACCACATTGTGTCTCCTTTTGATGCACTAATATCCCTTATATTATCTCTACATGTCAATTATAATATACTTGTTCTCATCCTAGGAAAAATAAAACATAAGAAAGGGGTGATCTCAGATGATCAGTAAGGATAACAGTATAGCGGAAACTATCATAAATAAGAATAAATATTTAAGGAAATGTATAAGACTAAAACACAAGAATTTTAAACTTAAACTCAATCATAATATGGAAAATATAATAAAATAATTCCATTTAATTATTCAAATGGATATTCTACTAGTCAAATAATCACATGTAATATCAATAGCTAATTTCATAATGATGGAATGCGTAATGTCGGACATCATAACCACATAGTCAAGGCCTTGTGCCAATAATACATATAATTTTTTTTTTCAAGGACTTATTCCAAGACACTAGTTTGTCTCATGAGACCTACTGATGCATCGAGGGGCTATAGTGGGCCATACCCGTCACTTACTACCTCCAATGAATTCCTCATATGAAAAGGTTGAAATATTACATAAACATTTGTTTTAAAACTAGCATATGAAATGTTGATACTTTAACCATAAACCATGAATGATATAAAAATAGAACATCCATAGTCAAACATATCACAAAACCTTCAATACAATATTTAAAATTGTGTCATAATTATTCAACTTCAAACAAGTGTAAAATATAACAAAGGATGTTGACATAGATGAAATCAATCCAAAAACTATTTGATAGAAATATCTCTGTCTACTGTGAAATAATTTAAAAATTTCATAATAATTAAATAAAACATTTATTTTAAAAATATTCTTATAACCTTTTAAGGGAATCTTAGAAGGTTTTATGACGGTGGAAAATAGTCGCATCTGTTGTGTAAGTTAAAAAACATTCTTTCCTTAATTTTTCGAAAAGGTCATAAAGTACCTTGTTTGGAAAAAAACAGAAAGATTACATTAATTTTTTTATAAATATTAAAAAATTAGTATAAATGAATTTAACCCATAGTCTAGGAAATAGTAAAAATGTTTTGGAATACGTTTTTAATAAACACAGATGCAGATGATAAAGAAGTCCCGGTAGATACTTACGTATAAACAACCTAGGATAATAAAGAGATTATAAAATTAACCCTTAACTTGTACTTTTCCTTAGACAAGGGTATGCTAACTTCATTTATAATGGTTAAATCATTTTTATTAAATTATATAAGAACCACATACATAAATATGATATCATATATGGTCTTTTAATATTGATTCTTAATAATATTTCAGTAGTATCATTGTTTTGGGTGTTAACTGATTCGTTTTCCTTTATATATTTAGTTATGTAAGTCATGTTTTTTATGGGTAGGGTATATTTTATTCATATCTATAATGATATTAAGTTTTTAAACATTATTTTAATCATCAAATGAAAATTATTCTTGAATGTTTACGATGGGGAATGAAATCTCATTGTGTCATGGAGACGGGAAGTCGTACGTACGCACGAGTGACAATATTTTTCAATTGGTGGTGAAATAATATGTATTTGGATGATATATTATATATAAAAGAGTTGAATTCCCAAAAGACCGATCATTTTAGTAGCTTTGAAGTACTAGATACATACATAAGTTTTACATTAGATTATGAAATGAAAAAAAAAATAACATTGTGTATCCTTTGGATACACTCATATCCCTTAGCCTATCCCTAAATATCAATCATAATTTACTTCTTCATATCCTGGAAAAAATAAAACATAAGAAAGGGGTGAGCTCAGATGCTCAGTAAGGATAACAACATAGAAAAAACTATAATAATTAAACATAAACATTTAAGTCAATGTATAAGACTAAAACACAAGACCTTTAAACTTAAACTTCAGAATAATATTTCAAATATAAATAAAATAATTCCATTTACTTATTCAAATGGATATTCTAATAGTCGAATAATCACATGTAATATCAATAGCTAATTTCATAATGATGGAATGCATAAAGTTGGACATCATAACCACATAGTCATGGCCTTGTGCCAATAATAAAAATAAACTTTTTTTCAAGGCCTTGTGCCAAGACACTAGTTTGTCTCATGAGACCTACCGATGCATCGAGGGGCTATAGCGGGCCCCACCCATCACTTACTACATCCAATGCATTCCTCATATGAAAAGGTTGAAACATAACATAAACATTCGTATTAAAACTAGCATACTAAATGTTGATACTTTAAGTATAAACCATGAATGGTATAAAAATATAACACCCACAGTCAAACACATCACAAAACCTTCAATAAAATATGGAATATTGCATTATAATAATTCAACCTCAAACAAGTGTAAAATCCAACAAAGCATGTTGACATAGATGAAATCAATCCAAAAACTATTTGAGAGAAATATATATTTATACTTTGAAATCATTTAAAAGTTTCATAATTATAAAATAAAATATTTTTTTTGAAAGTATTCTTATAATCTTATAAGGTAAGCTTCAAAGGTGTTATAATAGATGAAAATAACCGCATCTGTCGTATAAGTTAAAAACATTATTTCCTTAATTTTTTGAAAATGTCATAAAGTACGTTGTTTGGAAAATGGAGGAAAGATTACTTTCAAAACATTTTATAAAAAGTAATACAGGGGTAAAAATAATTTTAACCCATACTCTAGGAAATAGTAAAAATGTTTTGGAATACATTTTTAAGAAACACAGATGTGGATGATAAAGAAGTCACAGTAGATACTTACGTATAAACAAACTCAGATAAAAAAGAGATTGTAAAATTAACCCTTAACTTGTAATTTTCCTTAGATTAGGGTATGTTAAATTCCTATATAATGGTTAAATCATTGTTATAATATTATAAAAGAACCACATACATAAATATGATATCATATATGATCCTTTAATATTGCTTGTTAATAATATTTCAGTAGTATCATTGTTTTGGGTGTTAAATGATTTGGTTTCCTTTATATATTTTGTTATGTAAGTCATGTTTGTTTTATATAGGGTGTATTTTATTCATATCCAGAATTATATTTAGTTTTAAACATTATTTTTAATCATCAAATGAAAATTAGTCTTGGATGGTTATGATGGGGAGTGAAATCCCATTGCGTCGTGGAAACGGTAAGCCGTACGTACGCACGAGCGAACATATCATTATATTGATGGTGAAATCATATGTAGTTGGATGTTATGTTATATATAAAGAGTAATTAACATGTTATATTCATTATTTACATCAATTATACTCATTATTATACCCATACAAATAATGAAGTGTTGAATAACAAACTACACCACGAAGCGGGGACGGTAAGCCATACATACGCACATATGGTGACTTTGTCATTCATAGGATATATAGAATAATGAATATGGTTGTAACATATTTATAATAAAATCAAAGTGTGTATAAGGTACTAGAGTTATTATTTTGGTTAGGAAACAACAATGAAAGAGGAAGTGGAAGAAGAAAATAACTTTGAAATAGGGGTTGAAATAATTAACTCTTTTTCAGGGGCTTCCTTTTGATTTGAATAAAAGGGATTCTTAGGTTGGATTTCTGATCAAATTAAGGCCTATATGTTGAATTTAGGGTAGTTGTGTGGATATTTTTTTAGGGTTTGTCTGAGATAAATGGTTTTGGAGGTGTGAATTTGAGATAAGGGGAGGTGCTTTTTTATAAGAGATGTGAGGTCCACTTTAGGAAAAGATTGAAATATTAATTTATTATAAAATAATTTCTGTTTTTAATAGCTCCAAATGGATTTATTTAGAGGATAAGGTGGGTATGGGTATAAATATTCTCACCCAGTAGGTTTTAGACAAGTTTAGGTTACCATATTAACCTTATCATTTAGATTTAATCTTAGTTAAATAGTTTAACATTTACCATTCTTCTTGTATTTTTATAGTACATGGTTAATAAACTTACTATAAAATTCCAAGAGAACCTAAAGTGGTTAATTAATGAAATATATAACCTTATATAAGTCCTTTGGATGAATCTTATATTTTTAGGATTATTTTATCATTTAATAAAATAGTATTTGTTTTAAAAACTCATTTATGTCAATTTTGAAACTATTTAGTATTTGGGTTTTTTGAAAGTCATAACAACTTTATTACTTAAAAAAATAAATTTAATCAACCCTAAAATGTCATATTCAACGAGAAAATTGGTTTATGTCATCAAAAGTTTCAATTTACATTTATTTTAATATTTATAACATCAATTATTTTAATCATTCATTAATAAGGTAATTACTGCATCATCATTTTGTCATAAATAAATTTAATTATTTAATGTATAAAAATTAAAAATAAGATACCATGTTTTAGGAAATATTTTTATCTTTCTAATTAATATTTATACTCTAATTTATCTTAAGTATAACCCTATATTAAAAATGTTTTAGTTATTAAAATTTGAATTTAACACTTTTAACTCTTCTTTAAATAAAATATAATAAATGTTCTAATCTAAACCAAATGGATAAAAAAGGATATTAGTTTTGTACTATACTTGATTTTGTTCTAAAAATACTTATCCAATATAATTAAGACATGTTCCGTGGTAATTATAACATTAACTTTACCTCTATTTACCCAATTTACTTTTAACGGTGGTAAATAAAATTCAAAAGTTACTATTCACCAAAAAATATTTTCATCATATTGAACCACATTTTTACATACTAATGTCAACCATGTCTCTTAGATTTTTGAAATTCAATTCACTGAATTAGTAAAATTATGTTTTTTGTAGATTTTCAAATGTGCCTAGAATGTGGGTAAAAGATGTTAAAAAGTTCAAATTTTTTATATATATCTGATATTATTATAAAATGACTCCAATGAATTACATTGGAATAATATAGGTATTATTTATCTATTTTTAATTTAAAATAAATTTAAATAAAAAAATAAATATTTAAATAAAAATTTTGTTTTAAACAATAACATAGTGCTTTTCACTATTCATCAAAAATTGAATGTTTTCTGAAAAATACCAAAAATTCACCGTAAGATAATTTTGATCTTATAAATCCAAAAAAAAGTCCTTTTTGTAAAATAAAATTTATAAAATTTCAAAAAGTGGGTATTACCATTCATAACTACTTTTTAAACAGCTTGCTTGATTGGTCATGGTGTGCTAGAACTCGAAGTTGCATACAACATAAGCTATTATATTATTTAAAGAGAAACGTACCGTGGAAACCTGGGGTGTTACTTATGGTGTCAGGTACATTACTTATTTATTCAGATTATATCAATGTCTTTCTTGACACATTCTTCAATTTTCATGAAATTTGTTGGTAACTTTCAAATTTCTCCTCAAGTAATGAAGATAAAAATTTCTATAAAAACAATTGGGGGTATTGTTAAGGAAAAAATAAATTATAATAATATTCCTGCTATCATCTGTAGAAGGGTTTTACCTATAAATCTTGTTGTCTTTACCCTTGTAGTGTTTGATATTATTCTTGGTATAGATTGTCTTTCTATTTATCATGATAAGATAAATTATAGATATAAAGAAGTTATTTTTCAGAATGAGTTTAATTTTGTATACAAGAATGAATTAATAAATTTTATAACATATAAAGAATCTGTGAAATTTATTAAATATGGAAATAAAAGTTATCTTGCACAAACTGTTGAAAAGAATGAAACTATTCAAATTGGTGATATTCTAATAGTAAATGAATTTATGCATGTATTTCCTAATTAATTGTGTGGTATTGTACCTAATTGGGAGCCTAAATTTACTATTGACTTAATGACTAATCCTAATCCAATTTCAAAACCTCCCTATCAAATAGATCAAGTAAAACTTTTGGAATTGAAAAAATAGTTACAAGAGTTTCTTGATAAGTGTTTTATTCATCCTACAAATTCACAATGGGGTGACCTAGTTTTTTTTTGTTAAGAAGAATGATGGTTCTATGAGGATTTTCATTGATTATAGAGTTTTGAATAAAATTAATGTTAAGAATAAGAACATGTTTCTCATATCACTGACTTTTTTGATCAGCTTTAGGGAGATCCATATTTTTTAAGGTTGATCTTAGGTCTGAGTACTATCAACTAAAGGTGAATAAGGGTGAAATTTAAAAGTTAGTGTTTTATACTAGGTATGGGAATCATGAGTTTGAGTTTATTCCCTCTAGGATAAAAAATTATTCAGTTATATTTATGGACCTTATGAATAGAATTTTCCATAAGTTTGTAGATAAATTTATGGTTATGTTCATTGATGATACTTTGGTATATTTGAAAATTTATGAGGATCATGAAAAGCATTTGAGAATTGTACTAAAAATATTGTAAGGAAATAAGTTATATGGAAAATTTAGTAAATGTGAATTATAGTTTTGATAGATTTCTTTCTGTAGACATATTGTAAATAAATATGGAATAACTATTGATCCAGTTAAAACTAAAATGATTGAAGAGTGGAAGAACTGTAAATGTCATAAAGATTCACAGTTTACTTATATTAGAAAGTTAATACCAATGGTTTGTTGAAAACTTTTATCATTTATATGGTCCATTAAATAAGTAAACTTGAATTAAATTCATTTGGATGGATGAATGTGATGAATATTTCTAGGAATTGAAAATAATATTAGTGAATGATCTAGTTTTGGCCTTTCTATCCAGAAATGGTGAGTTTTTTATCTACAATAATTCTTCTTTAAAGGGACTTGGTTATGTTCTCATATAGAATGACCAGGTAATTACTTATATTTCATTTCAATTGAAACCCCATGAACTAAATTATCCTACACATGTCCTTAAACTAGCTGTTGTAGTTTTTTATTTAAAAATCTAGAGAAATCATTTATTAAGAGTGAAGTGTGAAATATATACTGATCATAAATGTTTGAAGTATATATTCACTCAAAAAAAGTTGAACATGAGGCAGAGAACATGGCTGTAACTGATTAAGGATTATGACTGCACAATTTTTTTCCATCTTGGAAAAGAAAACAAAGTATTTGATGCTTTAATTTTGTAAATAAGATGAATCATTAACTATGATATGTTTGGAACTTGATCATTTGGTAAATGATTTAATTAATATTGGTCTAGAAATTATGAATGTAGGAACTCCCTCTATTTTGTTTTAGGTGTCGGTGTTGTCTTCTTTGTTAGATAGAATTAAGAAATCATAGAAGGAGGATCATGTTTTATAGGAAAATATAGAATTGATCGGGAAATGTAAGTTTCCTGAATTTAACATTGATAAAGATGGTTTTTTAAGATTTAGAAAAATTTTATGTATGCCTTGTGATTCCCAGTTACAGAAGGAATTATTGATTGAATCTCAAAGTTCCCCATTTTCTATTCATCTTGGTAGTATTAAGATGTATAGAGACATTCAGTGACATTTTTTTTGTGGGAAGGAATGAATAAAGAAATTGATGACTTTACCATGAAAGGTTTAACTTTTCAACAGGTTAAAGAAGAATGATAATTACCAAAGGGGGTTCTTTAGCCTTTTCCAATTTTGAAATGAAAATAAGAGAAAATATCCATGGATTTCATTATTGGATTAGAAAATACATCTCGATGTAATAATGCACCATGGGTTATTATTGATCATGTGACTAAATCTACACATTTTCTTCCTATTCGAGATAATATGTCTTTGGATAAAATTTCTAGACATTGTATTAAAAAGATAGTCTGATTTCATGGAGTGCCTCTTTCTGTTGTATCTAATCGTGGTCCCAAAATTACCTCTAATTTTTGGAAAATCCATTAGAAGTTGTTGGGTACTAAATTAAATTACAGTATAGATTTTTATCTTCAATTTGATGGATAGTTAAATAGAACAATTCATACATTAGAATACATGCTTCGAGCTTGTTTTAAATATTACCAAGGAATTTTGGTTCAATATGTTTCATTTCACTATGATAATTTCAACTATTTTTGATGAGTCAATTGTGACAGATGTAGGGGCCATCACAAATAGTTCATCACAAAAGACTGTTTATGATGGGAATTTTGACCCGTCGCAAATAGTCCCTAAAAAAGAGGTATTTGCAACGGTTCATTGCAAATACCTTCAGCGCGCCATGCGCCCGTTAGCGCGGGAAGAGTATTTGGGGTGTGGACTAAACCCCTCTCACAAATACTCTTCCCAGGTTTCTGTTATTTGCGAAGGGGGAGGATCCCTGTCGTAAATAATATGTTGACAAGATATTATTTACGATGGCCCGTCGTAAATAATTTGTGACCATGATAGTATTTGTGACGGGTCCCTTCGCAAATAATGTGTCGGGAGGATAGTATTTGCGACGGGACCTGTCACAAAAACTATTTTTTATCGCCGCCTCAATTAATAAACGCCTAACAATTTGCGACGGGTCCTGTCGTAAATAATCTAACCTATATGTATCCCCCCTAATTTTTTTTGATTCATAACTTTTCTAAACTTTTCTCACCCTCTATGCTCTGATATTTCTTTGTTTAAATTTTCTAGAGTTTGAAACGTTACAGGGGAACAACTTTCAAGCTTTATATCCTACAAAAGATTCACTTTCAAGGTATTTATCATTTTTATCATTTTTATTTATTTTATTTTATCTAATATTAGTAATAATTATTATTGTTTAGCAGCAAATAGATTTAATTAATATTAATTACTTTTTTTGCATTAATTTTTTATAACTATTTAGTTATAATTTGCATTAATGTTTTTAATTAAAGTTAAATTGTTTTAATTTGCAATAATTTATTCAAATTATATGTAATTAGTAATTATTAGTAATAAATTGTTATACATTTATAGAAATTAATGTTAATTAGTGATAGTTACTGATAATTTATAAAAATTTGTGGTAATTAGTAAAAATTGGTGTAAATTAGTAATAATTAGTTGAAATTAGTAATAATTAGTGGTAATTAGTAATAATTAATGATAATTAGTAATAATGGGAAAAAATCATATTAATTAGTAATAAATTGTTAGAAACTAATAAAAATTAGTGATAATTAGAAATAATTAGTAATAATTAGTTAAAAGTAGTAATAATTACAAAAAAAACTAATAATTATAAAAAATTAGTAATAATTACAAAAAAGTATTAAAATTACAAAAAATAGTAATAATTACAAAAAATTAGAAATGATTAATAAAAATTAGTAATAATTAGCAGTAATTATCTAATAATTACAAAATATTAGTAATAATTACAAAAAATTAGTAATAATTACAAAAAATTAGAAATAATTATAAAAAAATCAGTAATAACTAATAAAAATTTGTAATAATTAATAAAAATTAGTAATAATTTTCAAAAATAGAAATAATTAGATAATAATTATAAAAAAATAGTATTAATTAGAAAAACATGTTTATATTTACAAAAAATTATTAATAATTACAAAAAATTAGTAAGAATTAATTAAAATTAGTAAAAATTGTAAATAATTAGTAATAATTAGAAACAATTAGCAATAATGATCAACAATTAGGAATAAATATCAATAATTAAGAATAATTATTAATAATTATCAATAATTAGCAATAATTATCAATAATTAAGAATAATTAGCAATAATTAGAAATAATTATCAATAATTATCAATAATAAGCAATAACTAGGAGTAATTACTAATAATTAGGAATAATTAGGAATAATTAATAATAATTAGGAATAATTAGAAATAGTTATGGATAATTAGGGATAATTAGAAATAATTAGAAATAATTAGAAATAATTAGCAATAATTAGCAATAATTAGCAATAACTAACAATAATTAGCCTTAATTGGAAATAATTAGCCTTAATTAGCAATAATTAGTGTTAATTAGTAATAATTGGTGTTAAGTAGGAATAATTAGTGTTAATTGGGAATAATTAGAAATAATTAGGAATAATTATAAATAATTAGGAATAATTAGCAACAATTAGGATTAATTAGCAATAATTAGGAATAATTTGAAACAATTATGAATAATTAAGAATAATTAGCAATAATTAGAAATAATTAGCAATAATTAGGAAAAATTAGGAATAATTAGAAATAGTTATGAATACTTAGTAATAATTAGGAATACTTAGCAATAATTAAGAATAATTAGCAATAATTATGAATAATCAGTAATAATTTGGAATATTTAGCAATAATTAGAAATAATTAGAAATAATTAGGAACAATTAGGAACAATTATTAATAATTAGTAATAATGACTAATAATTAGAAATAATTACTAATAACTGACAATAAATACTAATAATCAGCAATAATTAGGAATAACTAGAAATAACTAAGAAAAACTAGTAATAACTAGTAATAACTAGCAATAACTAGCAATAACTAGTAATAAGTGGTAATAATTAGGAATAACTATGAATAACTAGCAATAAGTAGCAATAATTAGGATTAATTAGCAATAATTAGGAATAATTATCAATAATTAGGAATAATTAGATATAATCAGGAATAATTATCAATAATCAGGAATAATTAGCAATAATTGCTAATAATTAGCAATAATTACTAATAATTAGGAATAACGATAAATAATTACTAATAATTAGCAATAATTAGAAATAACCAGCAATAACTAGTAATGACTAGAAATAATAACCAATAATTAGAAATAATAACAATAATTTGCATTAATTAGCAATAATTATTGATAATTATTAATAATTAGTGTTTCCTCTATCGTCTTTACTTTTTTTAATAAATTTTCTAGGAACGGGCTTGCCTATCTCTTGAAACTTTTGAATTGTTAATAATTAGTGTTAATTAGTAATAATTAGTTTTAATTAGTAATAATTTGCAATAATTAAGAATAATTAGCAATAATTAGGATTAATTAACAATAATTAGGAATAATTATCAATAATTAGGAATAATTAGCAATAATTAGAAATAATTAGGAATAATTAGGAATAATTAGGAATAATTTGGAATAATTTGGAATAATTAGGAATACTTAAGAATAATTAGGAATAATTAGAAATAATTAGGAATACATAGAAATAATTAAGAATATTTGGTAATAATTGGGAATAATTAAGAATAATTGGGAATAATTATCAATAATTTGGTATAATTCAAAATAATTTGGAATAATTAGCAATAATTATTAATAATTAGCAATAATTAGTAATAACCACCAATAATTACTTATAATTGGTAATAATTAGGAATAACTACCAATAAATAGTAATAACTAGAAATAACTAGCAATAACTAGCAATAACTACCAATAACTAGCAATAACTAGGAATAACTAGAAATACCTAGTAATAACTAGGAATAACTAGAAATAAGTAGCAATAATTTGGAATAACTCAGAATAACTAGCAATAAGTAGCGATAATTAGGAATAATTAGGAATAATTAATAATAATTTACAATAATTTAAAATAATTAGCACTAATTAGAAATAATTAGGAATAATTAGCTATAATTAAAAATAATTAGAAATAATTTTCTATAATTAGAAATATTTAGCAATAATTAGTAATAATTAGCAATAATTACTAATAATTAGGAATAATTACCAATAATTATCAATAATGAGTAATAATTAGCTTTAATTACTAATAATTAGGAATACTTAGGAATAATTAACCAAAAAAATTCTTTTTTTGATCAATTTTTTATTATAAAATATTTATCATAAAAAAATTAATTATTTTATATTTTTTAGAGAAATATAGAATAAGGAATTTTAAAACATTCACTAGTAGATGATTATACTTGGATAAATCATCGAAGGAATCCAAATAGTTCTAGTATAAATCCTATATATATTAAGGATGTTGAAAATTTCTTATCATTTACATCATCAAACCCAGAATTTGTTTTAGAATGGACAATTAAGTGTCCATGTAAGAATTGTGATCTAAGGATGTTTAAAACATTTGACAATATTGGGGATCATCTATTGTGTTTTGGTTTTCGAATAGATTATTTTTTTGTATCAACCTAGTGAATGCAGTACCAGATAAGATACAAATAATTTCGATCCAAATCCATCATATTTTCAAAATTTATTACATGATGTGGAAAGTTTGTGCTTTCAAAAAACTGAAACTCAGGATGATCTTGATCAAACTCCTGAGTAGGAACCATCTCAATTTTATGACTTTTTGAGGTCCACTGAGGATTTATTATATCTTGGTTGCAAGATAAGAAATTTTGAAGTGGTTTCAAAATTTATGGCTATTAAATCAGATAATGCGATGTAAAATAGCTATTTTGATCAGATATTTTCTTTGGTTAAAACACTGTAAGCTAAAGGTAATGTATTGCCTACAAATTTCTATGAGAGAAAGAGGCTTATTAATAATTGGGGTATTATTTATCAGAAGATTTATGCATTTTACGATGATTTCATCTTATATTGTGGTGAAAATGAGTCATTGGATAGTTTATTTACATGTAAAAAATTGAGATATAAAGAGGCTTAACTAGGGAAGTATGGATTGATTCCTATAAAACTGTTGAGGTATTTTCTACTTACACCTAGATTACAAAATTTATTTATGTCTCAGAACACAAAAATCATTAATTCCATTGAACAAAACCAATATTTCAACCAGTAAAAGATTAAATCATCCATCTGATGGTGATTAATTGAAAAATTTTGACCAGGTAAATATGTCTTTTGATTAAGAATCCCAAAACGTGTGATTATGCCTTTATACTGACGGTTTCTGTCCACTTGGTTCTTACGGTAGTCAATATTCTTATTGGATAGTATTTATAACTCAATATAATTTACCTCATTAGATGTTGATAAAGAATCCATATATCATTTTCACCTTATTAATTTCAGGACACCTAAAAAAGAATATTGATGTTTATTTCAAGCTGTTGATTGATGAGTTAAATTTATTGCGGAGTAGCGGTGTTAGTACATATGATGTTGTTGTGAAACAAAATTTACTATAGGAAGATACATTAATGTGGAAAATTAGTGACTTCCCAATATATAGAATGTTATCTGGATAGAGTACACATGGTCCAAAATCATGTCTGTACTTTATGAGAGATAGCAAAGCGTTTATGCTCATCAATGGAAGGAATTGTTTTTGACAGTCATCACAAATTTCTTCCAACCGATCACCCTTTTTATAGGAACATATATCATTTCAGAAAAGCCACAATTGAAAGAGATGGACCTCCAAAAATGATCTTAGATATGGAGTTAAAATCATGTGTCTTTTCATTACCTCCCATTATATATGGACCAACTATAAACCAACATAAAATTGATGGCTTTGGGAAAAAACACAATTTGATAAACTGGAGTATTTAATGAGATCTGTCATATTGGTCTTATTTGTTAGTTCATCACATGTTAGATGTCATGCATATTGAAAAGAACTATTTTGATAATATATTTTACACATTTTTGGATACACTAGGTAAGACCAAAGATAATGTAAATCCACGATTAGATCTTTCTAAAATTTGCAGGCGACCGTAACTTAAACTGTTTGAAAATTTAATATCAAAAAAGTTAATAAATCCAAAAGAAAATTATAAAATTTATAAATAAAAACAATTATTATTTACTCAGTGTATTGATGATTTGATACTTATAGATGGTTATGTTTTTAATTTTTCCATATGTGTATGAAATAGTAATATTACTGGATTAAAAATTCATGACTGTCATGTTATAATGGAAAGACTTATACCAATTATATTATGAGGTTTTTTGAATTATATGATTTGTAATAAACTAATTAAAATATCATATTTTTTCCATGACATTTTTTCGGTGAAAATAGACTATGATTCACTAAGTAGAATTCAATAAAATGTTGTTTTAATTTTATATAAACTATAAAAAATATTCCAACCAACTTTATTTGACTCAATAGAAAATTTTATATTACATTTTCCATATTAAGAAAAATATATAGGTCTATTATAGTTCTAATGGATGTACCCATTCAAGATATGCATATATAAATTGAATAAAAAATAATATAACAAAGTATTAGTTGAAGGATCAATTGTAGAAGATTATTTAAAGGGGGAAATTTCTTTTTTCTACTCTAATTGTTTTCAATATGAATATACCTCAAAACATAACCACATGGGACATAAAGAGGGAAATTTTGATGATGAAATAAAAAATAAATTATCAGTTTTTAATCATCCTGAAGTTAGATTTAGTGGAGTTTATGAATGATGGATTTTAGATGATGAACATCACAGAGCTCATACATATGTTTTTCTAAACTGTGAAGAAATGAAATCATATGTATTGTGAGTTCTCCTATCACTTATTATTTAATATTTGTTATAGTAAATTAATATTATTTTATTTTTAGATTATATGTTAATCATATAAGGAAGTAGTTTCTAGAAATTATAATAGCTACTCTTGAAGAACGCCAGAAAAATAATTTTTACTACTAGTTTCCAAAACTGGTAAAATAAATTATTTATGGTTTAAAATATAAAATAAATTTATTACTTCTTATATTGTTAATTGTTTAAAATTTTTTTATATATCTCAATATGCTGATAAAATTGATAATTGATTGTGTGTATTGAGTAACCCACCATCCAAAATAGTTAAATCCTATAATGCGTATGTGGTGAATGATTTTTTATTTCATACATGTGCATATAGGAATTAAAAAAACAATTAATGGTGGTGTTTTCATGAGAGGATCTCATCATATAGAAATTAAAGTTGACTTTTATGGCATGCTAGAAAAAATAATTGAACTGTGTTATTTGGGATATAATTATATAACAACATTTAAATGTCAGTGGTTGGATACTAAGAGAGGATTGTGTGTTATCCGAGCCATGGAATCATTGATGATGATGAGGATGAATATGAAGATATTGAAACTGTCATATATGAAGATGAGGATAAAGATGAATATTGAAATAGTTAAATATTTTTTATAATAATATATAATTTATATCTATATATAATAGTCATTTTTAACTATTTTCTAACAACAGTCATTGACTATTTTCTAACAATAATCATTTAATGTTTCAGATGGACTCAGATATGTTTTTTGAGTTGGAGGGGGTTGATCTACCTAGTAATGATCATGATGTTGGATTATCTACCCCTCATAATGTTGGCAGTTTAATGAATAATTGGATGGGTGGTGATCTTATGAGATTGATGATTTCTAACCCTATCCCAAATCAATGTCCATGTCTTGTCTTCGATCCACACATTCATAGGTATGTTTAATTGGGTATTTTAGTTAGTTTTAATTAATTATAATTAATTTATTTATATACAAATTGGTTGATTATTTGTTCTCTTTTTTATAGATTTTTTCATATTATTGTTGGACAGGGGAGTGTTATATTGCAGAATTTTTTTCTAGAGAATTGGTTACATTGGATCATATTCCCATTGATGTTCAACACTACATGTTCGATCGTTGGATAATATACTAATAAATAATATTTATTTTAAATTTTATTTAATTAATAACTTAAAATTATTAATTATTTATAGGGTTTATAGTATCTCATCGATAATATTATGTGTGAATCTCTAGGAGGCATGGTAGGGTTGTATATATGGGCATTGTCGCCAATTGTTTTACAATTTGAGGAGGACAAAAATGAGTAAAGTGGGAGTAACAATGTTTGATAAATATTCTTATAACCACTGATATAATTACATTTCATCTTAGGTTTGGAATGGATTATGTTCACACTTGATGGGTAGTCATTTTCAGAGGAGATCATCTGTAGGTTAAAAGAACCGGGGGAGACAAGAGGTGAGACATCGAGCTATTAGTCGTACATTTAGTACGCATAGGGAACATATGGTAAGTACCTTTTTAAAATAATTTATATAAATTTAAATGTAAAATATTTATTTTATATTCACATAGTAATTAAAATAGCCCTATATTACAGAGTTCGATGTTTATAAAAGGATTTACAATGATCCTTTCACTGGAGATATTAGAGGTGATCGCCAACATCATATTGTGTTTAGTATAATATATTTTTTAGTTTTAAAATTAACTTAAAATAATATTTTATATATTTTTAATTTTAAATTGAAATTGAAGGAGTCATATGAGGTTGTGAAAACTCATACCAAAACTGAGAGTCAGACTAAGATCATGGATCAAACTAGTGAAGTAAGATTTGATGAGGCAACATGGATGCAAGCGACACAGTATGCCATCGAAAAAGTCTAAGTAGTTAGTATCAACTCTCAATTGATGCCTAGGAGTTATTATGGTACTGTTGAGATGTCTTCATGAATCTCGATAGGAGATCATAGAGAGTCATCATCATCTGCTGCATAGAATAAGGAGCAGCTGTGAGATCAGGGTGAGATTATAGAGAGTATGTATAGGGAGCAGGAAGAGCTCTGTCGACAGCAAGAAGCAGAAGCAGGAATAGATGTGTTGACGACATCACCAGTAGCATGACCAAACAATGAAGTACATGTGACGTCTGAATCATGGTTTAGGTATGGAGTTCCCTCCTCCATGTCCTCCAAATGACCCCCCAAAGTGAATTATTAACTTTTTGTGATAAAAACTTGAGTGTAAAATATTTTTCCAATATTTTTATTATTCTATATATTTATATTTTTATATAGTGTGTTTTTTTATCTATTGTGAATGTTGTTTTTTATTTTATTATTATTATTATTATATTATTTATTTATTATTTTATTATTATTATTATCATTATATATATTATTTATTATTTATTATTATTTATTTATTATTATTTTATTAATTTTTTTTAATTTTTTATTATTATTTTATTATGTTTTTGTTTTTTATGATGGGCCCATTGAAAATACTTATTTGTGAGAAGCCCCATGCAAATAGTTATTTGTGACAGGCCCGTCGCAAAATGGTCTTTTAAAAAACATTGATAAACTATTTGTGACATGATATATTCTCATTGAAAATATCTTTATTTGTAAGAGACCATCGCAAAAAAAATTATTTGTGATGCTATTATCAACTACAGGGAAATTTTAACAGGACCCCGTCGCAAATGACCTTTTGTGAAGAGATATTGTATCAATTTCTCCATTGAAAATTGTTCAATTTCCAATTTTGTTAGTTGAATTTTCTTATAATAATAGTTTTCATTCCAGAATACAGATGACACCATTTGAGGAATTATTTGGAAAGCAATTTCGTAATCCATAATGTTGGGATTAAGTTTTTGAAAGATTTTTTTGGGACCAAACATTGTAGAATAAATGGTTTATAAAGTGAAGGTGATTTATCACTATATGAGGGAAGCTCAGAGCAGGCAGAAACTTTACATGGATAACTAGAGGAAAGATCTTTCATTCAAGTTAGGTGACCATGTTTTTATTAAAGTATCTCTATGAAAAAGTGTTATGTATTTTATTAAGAATGGAAATTTAAGTCCATGGTTTATTGGAACATATGAAATTTTTAAGAATATTAGATTTGTTTCTTACTAATTTTCCTTACCTCTAAGTTTATCTTAGGTTCATGATGTTTTTCATGTTTCATTGTTTAGAAAATATATTCTAGATGCATCTCATATTTTGATCCCTAAAGTGGTTTAGTTGGAAAAGAACATTTCTTATTAGGAACATCCTATTTTAATTATTGACCACAGAGAGTGGGTGTTGAAAAATAAGGTGATTTTTTGGGTTAAGGTTTTTTAGAAAAACCATATGATTTAAGAGGTAACATGAGAACCTGAAAATGCTATGAAGGAAAAATATCCCCACTTGTTTAAGAAGTGAAAGAATTACGAGGACACAATTTCCAAAAATGGGGAAGAATATAAAAACCTAGGTAATTTTAATAATAGATCAATTTAATTCCTTATAAATATCTATGATATAGATTATATAATGTTATATTCACTATAATAATATTAAGTAATTTTCTAATCAAAAAGAAAATAGTTTTATTAATTTTAAATTCATTTACATGTATTATATGGTTTTAAAAAGTTTAATATCTAAATTGTAGAATTTTAATCGGATAAAACGAATTTTATTTTTTATATCAACAATTACAAATTATCTTAGAGTTATTTTTTTTGGAATTTTCTAAAAAAGTTGATTTTTGGGTAAATAGTAGAAAATACCGATTTTGAAGAAAAATGTATTCGATATTCAAGTATTTACATAGTCTCATTTTATTTTGGATTGATTTTAAAATTTAATTAGATACTTTTGATTAAAAATAATCCAATAAATTTAATTTGAATCAACATTATATTTGAATTTGGTATAATAACATTTCTATACTTAAAACTACATTTTTCTGGAAAACTGTTTTTCATCGCGTTTTGTGGGTTTATTTTAAAAGTAATTTCTTATAATTATTGAAATTTAACTTGATAGAATGGAATAAATATTTTTAATCATAATTTAAATTTTTTTTAATGAGGCCACTTTCATTTCTGTTCATTATTAATAGTAATTTTGGTAAAAAAAGGCAGTTACCACTCTAAGAGTCAAAAGATTTTAAAAGGGTTAAAATTATAATGATAAGGGTTAAAATGACCTAAAAACTTATATAAATCCTTTTAGATGGTAATATTTTGACCATATATCATCTTATATTTAAATATGATTCATTTTGGTTCCATTTTTCTTGAGTAAGATATTAATATATTTTAATATTTAGAAAAATTTCAAGTTTGTCCACTCCATCACTTATAAAAGAACACCCCATATCCTCTTTTATACACATTTAAATAGCCTCTTATCTTTATCAATACCTACCCTAATACCTTCCTAAAACCCCTACCCACATTATTTAGGTATGATTTTTATCAAAATACCATTCTGGAATGGTTTTAAGTATAAACCATAGAATATTGTCCGGAGAAGAGGTATAGTTCTTAACCGAGTGTTTTCATTTTATTTCTCATTTTACCTCCTTCAAAACTCTCTTAAAAATTGTAATATAATAAAATTATTATCTCCCATATAATTTAATATTATTATATCTATGTTATAATCATTTTTTATCTACTTAACTATCTAATGAAAAATAAAAACATCGCTTGTGTGTACATGTAGATTACCGTCTCGTGAAATGATAAACTTTATTTTTCATAACTGAATCATATGAATGGTCCTAATAATGGATAAAAATTAAATAATATGATATAAATTATATAAATATTATTTTTTAATGGTAAATAAATATTTTAATTCTTTCTTTATCATCTAACGTAAAATAAAAATGTTGCTTGTGTGTGCGTGCGAACTACCGCCCCGCGAAAATTTGTAATTTATTTTTCATCACCCCCTCACATGACATGTATATATAGGTGGATTTAAATAAATAATATAATATTTATTATATAATTATCATTATATAAATATAAAATAATACTTACCTTCTTTCCCTCATGTTCACTGAAAAATGGAAATGTTACTCATATGTATGTACAAATTACCATCTCCATATTATAATATAATTATTTTTTCATATAAATCATACATGGTTGGTTCTAAAATTATAAATAATGTATAAAAATGATAATTATAACATGATTAATATTTTTTAAATGATATGATCATGATCCATTTGACCATAGTCAAGCTACCGAATCCATTTCTGACTATCAGATGAATGTTCTCAAAACGTCCGACGTGAACTTAATTAATTAAGTAATTAAGTATAATATGGATATAATTGAAATAAAAAGAAAAATATGATTGAAAAAATGATATTAAAAATTTAAATAGTTAATATATGTTTTTTATTCAGTAATATAAAAAATGTATATGACAGGTCTAACTCATGGTAAGGGACACTTTACCTTAAAACCTCATTTTTAATGTTTTAAATATTTATTTTATAAATATTTTTAATCCATGTACATATTATTAAAATTATTTTATAGATTTATTTATATTGAAATAAATAAAATTTATAGAAATTTTATGTCTCTTTTAAATTTCTTTCAAATATTTTCAAATGGAATGTTTTTAAGTTTTTTATATGGGATGTTTTGAATTTACTTACAAAAAAAAGGAATGTTCTATTTTAATGTATACAACATTTGTGTATTTTCTCGACACCACATCCATTATTTTATATTTTTTTATTTTATGGGATTCCATGTTTTATTCAAATAAAAACCATTATTTCCATTATTATGGGTATTTTAGTTTTGAAAATTTGTTTTTAAGGAAAATAATATATCGATATCCAAAAAAGTTTTAATGATGGGTTCAAAAGCATGTTTTTATGAGTTTGATGATTGAAATGAAATATTTTATGTTTTTAATGTAAGTTATGGTTCTTGTAAATTTTTTATAATGTTGTATAGTCTCTATATATCTCTCCAATACATTGGGTAATGATTATGTTCCTTGGAGAATTATGTTGGAATTAACTGAGTAGCTTATTCCATTTTTATGGGTTCTTATAAGGGTTGTATGAAGATGATAACCCAAGGTATAAATATGAGTTTTCTTTTCTAGATAATGATATTTAATGGAAATATTTTGATTTTATAAATTAAGTTAATGGTATTTTGTTTAAAGGAATGATTGATCCATTTATGGGTAAAAATATATATTTTTAAGAAAATGTTTTTCATGGGTTCTCATGTTTTCTAAGAAACTCTTATGATTATGTTTTTCCCTTTATGTTTTCTTATAAAGTGTTTTATGAAAAAATCTTGGAAGTAAAATTTATTTCATGTGTAAGTAAGTGACTATTTGAGCTAAAAGGTTATTATGTTAAAGGAAGACTATCTTATTTGATCTTATGGTTTTGAAATGGACTAACAAGTCCATTTATTCCTTTTTATATGACCATTATTTATCTTTTTTTTCTCACCCCACATTTAAAAAAAATCACATGGTTTAAGGATGAGAAGGAAAAATGATGAATTCAATTTGAAAATCATGTATATTTTACATGAAATGAAAACATGATTCATTTTAAAAGTAATATATTATGGAAAAATGGGTGTTGAGTGGAAGTGTATTATTTATAATGTATAGGTTTGTTATGCCAGAGTTATGACATAATTCTCTAAAATTATAAACTTGAAAAGGTTTTAGGGAATGAAAAAAAATTAAATTCTAGATTTTAAACACAATATTATGGGTTGAATAAGGATCAAGTACTTATACCCACACATGGATAAGAGACACTTAAAGGTTCAATCCTAAAAATAGGCTCTCCATATTTCATTTGGGTGATTCTAGGAGGTAGAATACAAATAACAGAAAGCACAAGCCTATTCAACTTAGATCTCACTTCCCAAATCAAATAGTTCCATTATAACCCAAAGAAAAACTCAAAATCATGCATCACCAAAAAAATTCATTTCAAAATCTAAACTTTTAGAATCATAACTACTTGAAAGAGTCCACATGATTCTTCAAAAAAATGCACATATTATATAAAAAACTTCCCATTGGAAACATTCCTTTTCATAACCCTTTTCATAGTTTAAGACATCTTAATTCCCTTAACTTGAATTCTCAAAACATACACATTATATTTTAACACACTTTATAAATTTGTTGAAAAAAATCCATTACTATTGAAAATACATACCATAAGGTAAAATTCCATTTTACATGAAGTTATTATGAGGAAACTCCAAGATTAAAATCTTTGATAAAATATTCACTTAAATTCAAAACACTCAAAAATACCAAAAATATTATTATATTTTTAGTGAAAAACCTCAGTGAAAAAGTTTAATCGTCTTAAAAATACCTTTTTTCATAAAAGCCAACCTTTAAAAAATTTGACCATTGAAAACATTTTTCCATATTTAGGAAATTCAAAAATATATACCTTAACATATTACCACAAGTTAAAAAAATTTCCTCCCTTTAAAAATAAAATACGAATCCATACCTCATGAAAGCCTTCCTGATTTTCAAAACACTTAGGTGGTTAACTACTTTTTAAAAAAAGAAGAAAATAAATATCTTTTTTTAATTAAAATGAAGAATCACATTAAAATATTTATTTAGGATTTTAAACACTACATGGAAATTAAAACCCTTTAAAAATAGGGTATAAGTACTTATTTCAATTTAAACCAACTTGAAAACCTCATTTCCTTCCAAAACACTCAAATAGTTCCATTATGAAAATTTATCACCCTTTGAAATTGTAACTCAAACGTCAAAATCATTTTGTAATAACCCCTCAACTTAAAGCATAACTTTGATTCTAATTTTTTTCCCATCATCACATAAAATAAATTTTAAAATCCCAAAAACTTAATAAAATATTTTTCCAAATCAAAATATTTCATTAAATCATTCCTCTATCAAAAAAATACCCACAACTCATACTCAAAAAAAATTCCATGTGAACCACCGAACATAATCAACTCCAAATTATAAATAAACTATAAAATAACAATAAAAACTAATTTCAAAAACAAATTTCCAAAATAATTAGTTAACCCTAAAAGAATTAACCCAAATAACACAGCACATACATCAATCACAAGTAATTCCCATTATAATCAATCCCATAATAAGAAAACCCCTCATCGAACCTCAATTAAATGGTATATACCATTAGAGTCTCACTTAGAAGGAATGGAAAGTAAAATAACAAATACAAGGTTTTTATAGTGGGTGTGATTTTTCCACATGATTTGGAAGACCATGCACCAATTATGAAATAACCTCTAGAGTGGTTGGAGAGCCAACTTCATAAGCTCTTCATGGTTTTCTAGACTGTGTGAGGTAACTGTTTGGCCATGATTCCTTCCCTAATTCCACCTCAAAACATAAAAACTCCTAGAAAAACTCCAATGAGGATCAACATAACATTATATTAGATCAAAATATATGGAAAACAATCAAAACTAAAACAAAAAATTAATATGTAATTCTCAACTTAACCTAGGTACTCAAGTTACATCACACAAGGTGGTAATCAGTCACCTACCTATGGTCTACCACTTGAGTTCCAATGATGACAATAATATTCTTTTATACCAATAAACACCCTAATTAACAATAGGGGGCTCAAATAATTTTTTATAATTAATTTGATCGAGTAAACTTTCCATGCCACCTAGGTCAGCCTGCCATAAGGCTCGAAGTACGCTCCTAATCACCACGAGCTGGGGATAAGCACCAGGGTATCAAATGTGACCATTTGGGAATGGTTTCACCCTCACAATACGTCAACCACTTAATATTAATTCCACCAATAATCCATCATGATCCTTCTATAATTTAGATGTCCATGCCATCAAATAAATAGTTTCAACATATAAAGACAACCAAACTGAGTACCACAACAACAACAATAAACCAATATCTCATAAATAACACACCAATATACGAAGAAAAGAGTAGATGGTATCACTACTGCAAATTGGTCATTTAATAATGCTAGTAAAATGGTTTTATCAGCACTAAAAAAGAACCGATATTGCAAGTGATATTAAAAGATAACCTTTAACAATGCTAAAAAAAGCGTTGTTAAAGGCACCCTTTAATAGAACTAAAAAAAGAACTGATTAAGGCCTTGATGATAAAGGTGGTGTGGGTTCAAACAAAAAAATCTATCCCCCTTTATTAGTGTGTCCTTTATCATCATTTTTTAGTAGTGATAAAGACCCCTTTATCAGCTCTTTTTTAGCGCTGTTAAATTCCCCCTTTATTAGTGTTTATTTAGCATTGATAAAGTATCCACTAATAAAGGGAGATAATTATTTGTGTTCAATCCCACCCCACCTTTTATCAGCGCTCCCTACCCCACTTTATCAACACTTGTTACCCACTCACCAAAATACCCCCGGATCAGTGCTTTAGATAATATCACCCTCTCGTGTGTGCCCCTGCCTTTAGTGAGTTTTGAACCTGAGACCTTCAGCTCATACATATGCATATTTTACACTTTATTATATTGTTTTTTTCATTTTATGATATATATATATATACAATTTTTATTCATATATTTGTATATATGTTTATATATATATATATATTAAATACATATATAAAATATTTTTTTTGTGTGTATGTGTGTGTTTATAAATACATATATAAACATTATATATAAATTAATCATATAGGTATATAAATATTCATACATTTTTATTTTAAATAAAGTGGATATTAGTTTTTATTTAGATAAGGTTTACATATTGAGAAATATATTTTATATGTAAATATGTTTAAATATTTATTTATAAAATTTAATTTTTATGCATGAATATATAAAAAATATGTATATATTTGATTATAAATAACAATAAAATATAAAAAATGAAAAAAATTTAAAAACTATAATATCAATATGAACATAATCCTTGGAAATAAATTCATTCTCCTCTAAAAATAGGGAAAACCCCCCCCTTAAATGAGGCTGAAATTTCATCGAATGTTAAAAAAATTGGGGTACCCCAACTAAAAAATCAGTTTTGGAGATCTTATGGACCTTTTTTCCTTGAATAATGTGATTAAGGTTTCACCAATCACTGAGACATATATATCATCATAAACTTCAATTTAATATGTGGTGGAACCCAAACGGACACTCAGGTCAAAAGTTATGGTCGTTTGAAGTTTAAGTTACGTTTTGAACTTATTTTAGATATTTTATTAATTTTTTCATTTTTTTATCTTAAAATTGTTATTAAATGACTATTAATAGATAATAATTATCAAATTATTATTTAAAAATATTTTTAAATTATTTTATAAGCCATTTTCACTAAATATATTATATATTAGGTGTAATGTCTATTTAGCCTTATCTAAAACACACACACACACACACATATATTATATTTATATAAATATAAATATATAAATATATAAATATATTATTTTTAATGAAATATTTTTTTTGAAATATACCCTTTATTGGTGATATTTAAAAAGCACTGATAAGGGGGGGGGGGGGTCTTTATCCGCACTTCTAAAAAAGCACTCATAAAGACATCCCCTTTATCATATATTTTTTAAAAGTGCTAATAAAGGCCCTCCTTTATCAGAATTTTTTTACTAGCACTAGTAAAGGGGGACCTTTATTAGAGTTTTATTACAATTAGTAATAATTGGTCCCCTTTAACAGTGCTAAAAAAGCATTGTTAATGACCCCCTTTAAGAGCGCTAAAAAAAGCTCTGACAAATGGAGTCTTTAATGGGGATTTTAGCTAGCGATGTTAAATCCCTAGTGATGGATAAACCTAGTTTTATAGTAGTTCATCCATATAAAAAAAACCAAAATCAAGAACTAGATAGGAAGGCCGATATAAATAACCCAAAATCGAGGATCCCAACTACTCTATAAGAACCCACCTCCATGTACAGTCAGTCACCACTAGAATCATACTCAGGGTAGATGATGAGTACCATGAGGATTCACCAAACTTATTGAAATTATTTATTTACCCATATCCTATAAAATAAGTTTTCATATTCCCAAAGTAATATATCGGGTGTGAAGCAAAGCCTGATATGATACCACCATGAATCTACATAATGACTTTAACTAGGTAAACCGTTAGTCTAATTTTGAAGGAAAAAATTTTAAATACACTTTAATTTTTATAATGGTTTTATCAAATACCTTTGGTTTTATTTAAAATTGTTCAATTTACATATAAAAATCATGCAAAAAAATCATTAATAAAACTGAGGAAATGTGGCATGAATAAAATAAATATCCAATAGTGAAATGGGCAAGTCACACACCCAGATCAAACCTTACATGCAACAGCACAACCATACTGCAATAAAATTGGAGGGGGGGGGGATCTTTGACCCATAGGTTCCAATGACACTAGAACTCACTAATGGAACACTATCTGACTTATGTGATCCTAAACAAATAAGAAAACTCAGGTGTATCGAGGAAACATGAGAAGCGAACCCTATCTTGCATCGTGCCTAAATCTAGGTCAATACACATCCAATCACTCACATACCAAAGTTCACCCATGTACAATAAATAACCAATCCATTACCAAATACTAATACAAATAAAATCACCTTATAAATTAATCCCATAATCTATAACCCATTAAGAAATGGTAAACCATCTTTAAAATCACTAGTTAAAATCAACAAGAAGTCAGAAATTCCTTACAAACAATTTATAAAATAAACATTGGGAATAAAACCAGTTTTCAAGGGAATATATTTGAAACCCCTCTTAAAACTCATTTATCAAACACATTTTAGGCACAAAATCTATTTCCTTTTGAAAACCACTAAAAATCACCTTTTCTAGCACAATACATGCCACAAAACCATCAAATAAGAATATTCATCCTTCAAAAATATGATTCAATCATAATTTATAAAATTAAACCAAATAAAAACCATGAACTAAAGGTATTCCATGGGAAATTACTATTAATTAGAGACACCTTCCATGAAACACTACAAAGAATCAAGCTTTTAGATATGTTTTTTTCACCGCATTTTCTAAAAACATGGGTAAATATTGATTTAGTCATGTTTCCATAAAACATGGCTAATTTAGACACATTTTAAAACATAGATAATTTTTAAATTAGGCACGTTTTAAAATGTTTCTAATTTTTAAACTATCCATGTTTTAAAATAAGGCTGATATATAAACTCATCCCTTCCCCACTATTCATAATCTCAATCAAAGGAATAATAAATTTTCAATTTACCATAGAGTGAAGTTAAACCCCTAGATGGAATTACTATTGAACTTAGTGATTAGAAGAAAGATGAGCTTGATGAAGTCATTTTCACTCAATGTAATGTACACGATGGTGTCGAGCTGGATATCCATAGGGTGAAACCTATACATATCCCTGGTAGGAAAAATCTTTGGTCAGTTATTGTTGCTAAGGACAATTTATCTCACGTTGAGGGTCAAAATGTGGCTGAAGCCTCAAGAAGTAAAGGTAAACATAACCTAGAGCCTCCAATGACTGATGAAGCAAAGAATTCTTGAGTTCTTGATTTTTCCCTTGGTGGGAATGCAACTACCGAAGATGATACCACTATTTTTTCGGTGCCTGGGAAGAGCCCTCTTTGTGATGTAGGGCATGGTGATCAAATGCAAATTGATCAATCAGTTGAGTTGGGGAGGGATGTTTTGGAAGGGGCATGGAAATATTCCAAGTCTTGGATATGAGGTCGTCATCCAAAATCTCATGGTCAGGTATGTGGTCGTGATGATCAGGATACAATATAGGGGGTGTGTTCATTCTACGAGCCAACTCACTATGGACCAAAAAAAGCTTATAGAGAAGTATTATGTGATATTCAATAAGGGTAATTCACAGTTAGAGTGGGAATCTTCTGATGATGTCTTTGATCATGATTATGAGGATGCCTAAATCCATTCATTTATAGTTTTCTTTATGGACAAGGGTTTGTGTCTATTAACCCTTCCCTTGTTTCCTTTTTCATCTTTATTTTTTAACAAAATTTTTAGGAGTAAGCTCACCTGTTTCCTGAACCTTTTGAGCACACACACACAGATATATATATATATATATAATCATAATAATTTATACATGTATGTAAATAAATTAATATACTTACATACAAATATATTTATATGTATAAATTTATAAGTATATTAATATTAATATATATATATATGTATATTTATATTGATAATATTACATATATAATAGTGTTACATTAAAAATAAATTTTAGACACACACACAGATAGATACACACATATAAACACACAAACACAAAAGTTAAAACATAATTAAAATTAATTAATAATAACTATATAAATGATCATTAATACACACACACGCACATATTAATCAATATTAATTAAATGAATGATCATTAATATATAAATTAATACATATACATTTATATATTAGTATAAATATTCTTATATATATTAAGTTATAATTATATATATATATATATTAATATAAATATACTTATAAATTTATATTGGATTTTATATATTTGTATAAATGTACTTATATATATATATTAATTTATATATCAATATATATATATATATATATATATGTATATATTAGTATAAATATACTTATAAATTTACATATTTTAATTTATATATTAGTATATATATTAACATATTAATTAATAAATAAATTTATAATTGTATTAACATATATTTAAATATAAGATGGTATAACTATAAATATAAATGAAATCTCAGAACTGTGGAACCACTCTTCCCTACACCTATTTATCTTTTTATAAAGAGAGGAAAGTTCCAGGAGAGGTGGAAGAGGGGTGATGGAGGGAATGCACATTGGATATCAGAGGGTTATGGTGGGGTGTTAGGCAATTTTTGGTGTGTCGGGGTGGCGAGTGTTATAATTTTATTTAAAATATTTTATTGACATAATTTTATTCAAATTATTTATTAAAATAAATAGAGTGTTTTTTCAAATTTGAACCGGTGTGTCCCTCACCAAGAGTTGTGTCATTTCGGTTGAACCAATGTGTTCTTTGACTAAAATGGTGAGATCGAACCAGTGTGTCCCTCACCAATAGTTGTCTTGTTTTGGTCAAACCAATGTGTTATTTGAATGAACCAGTTTAATTCACACTAATTCCAATCTATAAATAAGAAATAATGAGATCGCTTATGGGTTAATTTATTTTTTTTAATCCAAGAAATTCTCCGGAGTTCTCCCAACATCGGTGCAGTGGGGAAATCAAAAATTGGTGTTAAATTTTAGCCAAACCTTGGTGAAATCCTCAAGGGATACTTCCACTGAGAAACCTACACCATCAATGTGGGGGTGGATAAAACCCTTTTAGATAGTGAATTAAATTCATGCATCACAATTATATCCATCTTCTCCTTCTGCCTATATATTTTCTAACAATCAAAAGGGTTTTATAACGAAGGTAGAACCTAGAAGATGGATTTTGAATCTCTTAAAGTCATGAACCAAGACAATGTGAAACTTAACCATTTTTATGGAAACAACTTCTCTCAGTGGAAAGAAAAAATGAAGTTCCTTATTAGAGTATTAAAGACTTATTACATTTTGGAACCAAATATTCCTCCCATTCTTGAGGATTCTGCTTCAATTTTTGATGGCAAACCCATTGAAGTGATTCAAGTTGATCATATTCGGACAATGGGGTGGAAAAGAGAAGATGATGAAGTTTTGTGTTGAGGACATATTCTCAACTCATTATCAAATCTTCTTTATGAATATTTCCACCAAATGAATACTACTCAAGAGATTTGGGATGCACTTGAATTCAAATACAAAGAGGAGGAAGAAGGTACCAATAAATTTCTTATTGCAAAGTATCTAAATTTTAAGATGGTTGATAATAAGTCGGTGTTGGAGAAAGTCTATGAGCTTCAAGTTATAGCAAATAAACTTTTCCCCCTTAAGATTAATATACAAGAAATTTTCCAAGTTAGTTTAATTATTGATAAATTGACACCAATTTGGATGTATTTCAGTCAATCACTCATTATAAGAGTGATGATATTTCCTTGGAACAAATTGAAAAATCTTTTTACCATCAAAGAAGAATCTATGTTGAGATATGGGGGTATGAATTCACAATTTGATATCAAGGTTAATATCATTGTGGGAAAGGAACAACCAAAATCTTCCTTACATTTTAAAAAGAAAATCCAATAATTCAAGAAGAAAGGAAATCCTTCCAAGAACAATGGAGAATGATTTTCCAGTGGAAAATCAGGGAATTTTTCAAGGGAATGTTGATTTTGAAATAAAGTTGATAAACCCACTGCAAATATGATGACTAAAGAGAATCTGGTCACAATGATATCTGAATTCAATATGACTTCAATGGAGATGGTATGGTGGCTTGATTCTGGAGCAACAATGCATGTGTTCAAGGATTTATCAATGTTTAAAACATTTGATGATTGTACTATCGCAAAGTAAGTACACATTGGAAATAATGCATGCATCAATGTTAGTAAACAATGAAGCATGAAAATATACTTTTCTTCTAAGAAGAAGTTTACTCTTCTTAATGTATTATATGTTCCTAAAATTTGAAAGAACGTAGTTTCTATCTATCTTCTGTGTAATAAGGGATTTCAGGTTTCATTCGAATCCGATAAAGTTATCTTATTTAAGGGAGACATGTTTATGGGAAAAGGGTACTCAAATGATGACATGTATCAAATTTATATTAATAATATGATTGAATATTATACTTACTTTATTTAATTGTCTAATTTGTGGCATGATCATTTAGCACATGTTAATTATAATTCATTAAAAGTAATTAAGAAGTTATAATTGATTAACTTTGGAAATTATTTTGATAAATGTTGAACATGTGTAGAATATAAAATAGTTAAGAATCATTTTCATATTGTTGAAAGAAATAATAATATATTAGATTTAGTTCATTCTGATATTTTTGAATTAAATGGATTGTTAACTCGCATAGGAAAAAGATATTTTATTGATTTTTTGATGATTGTAGTAAATATTTACATGTTTATCTTATTAAAACAAAGAATGAAGCCTTCACTATTTTTAAGAAGTATAAAGTAGAATTTTAAAACCAATTAAACAAAATATTAAATTTTAATTCTCAGATAGAGTTGGTGAATACTTTATAAACAAGTTTAATGAATTCTATGAAGAAAATGGTATAATTCACCAAATAACTACTCCTTACACACCTCAGAAAAATGGTTTAGATGAAAGGAAAAATTAAACTTTGGTAGAAATGGTAAATTTCGTGATTGATAAATCTAAATTACCATTAAATTTATTGGGTGAAGCTTTATTGAATGCATGTCATATTCATAATAGAATTTCCTTTAGGAAAACTAATTTATCCCCTTATGAAATTTGGAGAGGTAGAATACCTAATATTTCTAATTTCAAAGTGTAGGGGTGTTTGGATTACTATAGAGTTCCTAATACTAAAAGAACTAAAATTGGTCCTAGAGCAATTAAAGGTGTTTTGTTGGATATAAAAAAATAGAAAATCTTATAGAATTATGGATTTGGGAGATAATATAATTATTGAATCAAAGGATGTATGGTTTTTTGAAAATAAGTTTTATAAAGATGTTGTGGAGGAATTTATTCCACATACCCCTAACTCATGTGTTACATCTAATTCAAATACAATAGTAGAGAATAATGTTGACTCTCAAGTTGGACCTAAACAGAGTACAAGAATTAGGAAGGAGAAATATCTACATCCAGATTTTATTTCTATTGATTCCATAATTTTTCTTATTGAATGAGATCAAAATAATAATCTTCTGAATAAGTATCCTATGGTATTGACTTTAGAAGATGACCTAATGACTTATAAATAGGCTATGACTTCTAGAGATTTTGCTTTCTAAAAAGAAGCAATTAAAGATGAAATTGATTCTATTTTGGGGAATAATACTTGGGTCATTATGGATTTACCAAGAGGTTCAAAACCTATTGGTTGTAAAGGGGTTTTCAGAAATAAATATGATTTCAATGGTAATATTCAAGCTTTTAAAGCTATATTAGTTACCAAAGGTTTCATAAAAAAATAAGGGATTGATTATTTTGATACTTATGCCCCCATAACTTGAATTTCTTCAATAAGGATATTATTTTATTTAGCTTCAATTAATCATTTTTATGTTCATCAAATGGATTTCAAAACTACTTTTTAAAATTGAGAATTAAATTAAGAGATTTACATGGAACAACTAGAAGGGTTTGTTTTACTAGGTAATGAAAACAAATTATATAAACTAGTTAAATCTCTTTATGGTCTTAAACAATATCTGAAGTAGTGGCATGAGAAATTCAATTAAATTATTTTATCTAATGTATTTTCTCATAATAATGTAGATAAATGTGTGTATTAAAATTTTAAAAAATAATATGGAGTTATTGTGTGTATTTATTTTGATGATATGTTACTTTTTGGAACCAATATGATTGGTGTAATTGAGAAAAATAATTACTTATCTTCTTTGTTCAAAATGAAGGATCTTAAAATAGATGACACAATTATATATATTAAATCTAGAAAACATAGTGGGGGTTATTATTTAAGTCAGTCTCATTACATAGAAATTTTTTAAATAAATTTGATCATCTTGGTTTCAAAGATTACAATACTCCATTTGATTCTAGTGTTAATTTTTTTTATAAATATGGGTAGAGATATATCACAACTTGAGTATGCTAGGGTAATTATTTTTTTAATGTATGGAATACATTTCACTAGACCTGATATTGCTCTTTGAGTATGTAAACTGAGTATATATACTATCAATCCTAGTGTGGATCATTAGAGATGTGTAACAAGGATTTTTGGATACTAAAGAAAGCACAAAGATTTAAGTTTATACTATAATGATTATTTGGCTGTATTAGAAGGATACACTGATGAAAGTTAGATTCCCAGTATTGTTGATAACCAATCCACTTTTGGATGGTTGTTTACTCTTAGAGGTTGTTCTATTTCTTAT
The DNA here is from genome assembly GCA_963277665.1 of Viscum album. NCBI lineage: Eukaryota > Viridiplantae > Streptophyta > Magnoliopsida > Santalales > Viscaceae > Viscum > Viscum album. Next base: position 1,886,084,110 of record OY728165.1, on the reverse strand, counting down.
GCGAGCAAGAAACAAACATGTATTTCATATTCGACCATGGAGTCAGAGTTTATTGTCTTAGAAGCATGTGGAAAGAAAGATGAAAGGATTAGGAATATATTATTGGATATTAGATTGTGTCCTAGTCTGATGCCTCCTATATCTAAAAGTTGTTATAGTGAAGAAACATTATCAAGGGAATATAGTTGCATGTACAATGGAAATTCTAGACATATAAGTTTGAGACACGATTATGTGAGACAATTGTTATCATATGGTACCATAAAAATTGTTTATGTGATATGATGTAAAAAAATTGCGGATCCGTTTATAAAATCTCTGCTAAGAGAGATTATTCATGCAACTAATAAATAAACGGGGTTAAATCCCAAAGAATAAATCATTTCAGAAATAGAAACCCAACACTTCCTTTATGTGGATCCTAATAAAAGTTTTTAATGGGTAAAAACAAGTTATGAAGATGATTGTTGATATTGACAATTATAGCCCAAATTTTTGGGGTCAATATCGTCCATTTTGATTAGAGGTTGAGTTATAAACTCTTAACAAAATATTAAGAATTAATGAGTTATGTGCTCTAATAATAGAAGCGCATTGCAATATTTTTCCTATGTGAACATAGAAGTGGTACCACTTCTTATAGAAGTTTATGGGTTTACTCATTAGAGAGTTCATGAGAAGTATATAAGAACATGGCTATAAAAGTGCTACAAAATGAGATGTTGGATGAAAGTTTCATTATACGTATGATATCTCTGGTTTATCTTAAAGGTTAATAAGTTTAATATTTTAAAAACTTATAAATCTAATAAACTTTGAGATATTGATACTAAGTAAAGGTTTAAATTGAAAGATACCTTTATTATGTATAATGACTCACTTGTGATCTGGAGAATTAATATTTGTTTATAAAAGTGGGGGATTTTTATAATTTTATTCAGAATATTTTATTGTTATAATTTTATTCAAATAATTTATTAAAATAAATAGAGTGTTTTTTCAAATTTGAATCGGTGTGTCCCTCACCAAGAGTTGTGTCATTTTTGTTGAACCAATGTGTTCTTTGACTGAAATGGTGAGATCGAACTAGTGTGTCCCACACTAAGAATTGTCCTTTTTTTGTCGAACCAATGTGTTCTTTGACCTAACTGGTGCAATTCACACCGATTTTGATCTATAAATAAGTGATGATGAGATCGCTTATGGGTTAATTAATTTTTTTTCAATCCAATAAATTATTCAGTGTTCTCCCAACATCGGTGCAGCAGGGAAATCAGAAATTGGTGTTTAATTTTCCCCAAACCCTAGTGAAATCCTCGAGGGATATATACACTGAGAACCCTACACCATTAATGTGGGGGTGGATCAAACCCTTTTGGATAGTGAATTCAATTCACGCATCAAGGTTCTATCCATATTCTCCTTATGCCTACATATTTTCTAACAACGAGTGGCGGTGTGGGTGGGGTGTCATATGGGGCAGGCAGGGATGTTAGGGAGGTGAGGCAAGAAGAGGTGTCAGGGTGATGAAGGCGAGCAGCAGGGGTGTTGGTGGGTTACATGTGGGTTGGTGGGAGTGTGTCGGGGACTCAGGGCTGCTGGTGTATGTCTTAGGGAATGAGATGGGGCTAGGAATCTGTGGGAAAGTGGAGGAGGATTTCCTCATCCCCATGGTGACTCATAGAGAAGAGGCACCTGATCACATCTACTTCCTCACTTTATCTCTCATGCATTCATTTTTTTATAGAAAATATTTAATTTAATGTATTCAAGTCAAATGGTATCAAAATTTCAATATGTCACCACCAATTTGATTGTTACATGTACGAATAAATGTTGACCCATATATGATGTTTTTTTTGAATTTTAATTTTTTTCATATATATGTACGAGTACTTTTTAAAAAAATTATTTTTTAAAAAATATTACATGCATGAACCTATGAAAATATAAAATTATTTACAAAAATAATTATTTACAAGTATATATAAATATAAATAGACACACACTTATATATATATATATATATATATATATATCATATAAACGTACATGCCCCTAGGGTGAAGCTCAGCGATAGTTTCCTTTGTGGGTCTCGATAGGGTCTCGAGTTTGAGTATCACTGAATACATCCCTAAATTGTATGTTGACTTCCTTTATTTGTAATTTAGCCTCTTTCCAGACTTCGACCTCAACTATTATATCATATAAATATATATATAATTATACATAGAACATATATTTTGTTGCATAATATTTTGAATGTATTTTTTTTATACACTTTACGTAGAAATGAAATTTTATATACCAACATATCAATAAATATATCTAAAAATATTAATCACATATGCACAAATAAATAAATTAATGGTTTCATGTGTGTGTCTGTATATATAATGCATTTTTACATAATTCTATACACACAATATAAATATAAATATATATATATATATAAACATTATTTAAGTTATTTCTCTTTCAAAAAAAAGTACATATGTACAAACATATATAAATATAATATTAATATAAGTACATAAATTTATATTACTGCAAATATATGTAAATATAATTAAAGTTATTACATAAAAATATAATTGCATACATATGTAGACACACACATATTGGTATATACAAGTGAAAATATTTTTAGGCGTATTTTAATACATGTACACACATGCATCTAAATATTATCATATACATGCATACATATACATAAAATCATACTTGTAAATAAACATTAATATATACATACATGCATGTATGCATATATATATATATATAATAATATAATTATTTACAAATATATATAATTATATGCATAATCATATATACATGCATGTGTACATATTTATTAGTGTATACAAACACATATACAAAATCATAAATACATATAAATATAAGTACCCACATGCATGCATACATGCATAAATATTAATGAAATTATTTATAAATTTAATATATAAATATAAGAATGTACAAAAAACAATTATATATAATTATAATTATATAAAAACATACACAATACATCGAAAAATATCCCATTGGAGATTTGTCCTACAAATCTCTCGGTGGAGATTTGTCCTGCAAATCTCTCGGTGAAGATTTGTCCTGCAAAACTCTAATTGGAGGCTGGGCTTGTAAATCTCATGTTGAATATTTTCCCTACAAATCTCTCATATAGATACATGTAATTATAAGTATATACAAACATATATATGACATTAACACCCTTATTAATCATGCTTTTAATATATATGTGATGACTCATTTTTTATAATCTATACCTTATTAAGTATGATTCACCCATGTTATACCCATTAACTTATTTTTTCCCCATAAATACTTATAAAATTATAATAAATATATAAAAATAATAAATATATTTATTATATTTATAATTAATTTTTTTAATTATATATAAATACTTTTTAAATATATTTATTTATTATTAAAATTATAACTATATATATTTATACATATACATACATACATACATAAATATATATATATATAAATAGTTATAAAATTACAATAAATAAATTTATTATTAGTTTATATATATATATATTAATATATATATATATATATTTATAATTATATACAAATATTTATAATTATATTTATTTATAATTATAATTATATATATATATATATATATTTAAATAATTATAAAATTATAATAACTATATTTATTATATTTTATAAATATATGTATTTATATATTAATAAATATATGTATTTATATATTAATAAATATATAGATATAAATAAATTTATAATTATATGAAAATATTTAAAATATATTTATTCATAATTATAATTATAAATAAATATATATTTATTAAAATAATTATAAAATTATAATAAATATATTTATTATATTTATAATTTTATAAATATATATATTTATATAAATATAATTAGAAATATAAAAAAATATTTATAAATATATTAAAATATTTATAATCATAATTATAAATATATATATATATTTAAACAATTAAAAATTATAATAAATGTATTTATTATATATAATTAAAAAATGATAAATATAATAAATATTTATTTATTTATAGTTATAAGTATAGATAAATATATATTTATTTAAATAATTATAAAATTTTAATAAAAATACTTATTATATTTATCATTTTTTAATTATATATAATTAATATATTTATTATATATAATTATAAATCTATAAATATAATAAATATATTTATTATAATTTTATAATTATAAATAAATAAATATTTATTTGTAAATATATTAATTATATATATTTATAAAATTATAAATATAACAAATATATTAATTATAAATTTTTAATTATTTAAATGAATATATATTTATTTATACTTATAACTATAAAAAAATAAATATTTCTTTATAATTTTAAAATAATAATAAATATATTTATTATATTTATAATTTTATAATTATATATAATTATATAAATATATATAAATATTTATAAATATATTTATTATATATAGTAGTTGGGGCTTGACTTAGTGGTAAAGCAACCCTGTAATACTACATGAGGTTGGGGGTTCAAAACCCATTGGGTGCAGGGTACTGTAGTAGTACTGGAGCATCGACGAGTACTGTAGCAGTGGAAGACGACACTATCACAGTGGCAGGTACTGTAGCGAGTATTGTAGCAGTGACGTTGCTATAACAAATTTTTTGAGTAGTTGAGTACTATTCATAAAATGGCCCTTTGGGCCATATTTTGGGGCCGACGAGCCATGTAATTGGGTTCATGCCCACTAGGCCTTCGGATAAAAAATATATGATGTAATAAAAGTGGTAGGTTGGGTGGGTTATCCCTTGGGGGTGCTATGACCTGCCTTTTAGGGTTGTGTGTGTGATGTGTGTGTGTTTGTATGTAATTGTACCCCCAAAAACCTAATATATATATATGTATATATATATTTATAAATAAATAGATATTTATTCATAGTTATAATTATCAACAAATAAATAAATATAATAATAATATAAATAAATTAATAACATTAGATCTTTATCCATGCCTTTTTAGTGCTGATACATAGACCCCTTTACCAGTGCTGATAATATTGTTCTTTATCAGTGCTAAAATTATAACACAGATAGAGACACATTTTATCTGCGCTTTTTTAGAACTAATAAAGATAACGTTTTATTAGTGCTAAAAAAGTGCCATTAAAAAGTAGTTTTATTTTCATTTTCTATATTAGCGTTGATAAAACTACTCATTATCGGCGCTTTTTTGAAAGCGATGATAAAAAACTTTCGTATTCTTATAAAAAACCATAACAAATCATCACCTTCCTTAGGCCTTCAAGATTTTATGGAATCTTAGTGTTTTTGTCACCACTCACCTTCACCTTCAATGTCGTTTACCTTATCCACTGCTCACCTTCGACTTCACTGCACGCTATCATCGCTCACCATCGCATCTCTTCATCACCACTTGCCTTTGTCGCCACCGTAGCTCCCTGCCGCCAATACTCCAAACCAAACTCGTGCCGCTCTTCATCAATGAATCATTGTAGCTCTAAGGTATGAGATTATTTATTCTTTAGTTTATAGATTCATAATTTTTTTTGTCTTGTAATTTTTGGTTTTGGGGAATTTTAAAATGTTTTGGTTGGACCATTTATTAGCCGTGTGTTTTGGGACTCAGTCAAGGTGTTATAGGTGTCGGTGTAAGCTAGTAATTGAGTCACGGGAGTGACTCATTTTTGAGACTGAGTATACAAAAAAATTTCAACATTTGGCATGTTTATAAAATGTTTGTATGTGGTGAAAATGGTTTGGAAATGTTTTATGGTGAATTTGATAATATTTTTAAATTTTAGTAGTTTTATGAAAATTTGGATTAATAAAAAACCTTGCATATGAAAAAAATAGAATACATATGTGGTTTGAATGTTATAATTTTCATATTGGCCGGTTGTGTGAGAATAATTTTCCAATTAATTGATGGAGGTACCATAAGTAGAGAATTCATAATTTATATTCTAATTCTGGATGATGATAATGGAGTGGCATAGCCAATGCCCATATGTAATGGTCCCATATATAAGGGTCCCTATACATAAGAGTCCTATTGTTTTCTAAAAATTTAGTGTGACTAGTTTGGTTTTTATTTTCTAAAATATGGATAAAATGTTTACAAGAAATATAAATATGTTTAGGCAATTTTTTTCTAGAATATAATGATCATGCCTAAAATTGTTCTCTCATTTCTATTTTAGGAGTGGGGATCTCCAATCCAAGGTTTTTTTAAATACCATTTTATTCTAAGGTTTTTCATAAAAATAATCTTCCCTATGATTTTTAATAAAGTAAAACCATTTAAAATTCTCAGTTTATATCACAAAATTTCAAAAATTAAATACTTCCCTAGATTTATTCAAAACCATAAAATTCAAATTTAACTACCTAAAAGAGTTAGAGAAGTATTTCTATCCATTTAAAATTCCACTTAAAAATGCCTTATTTAATTTAAAATTATAGTTTACACCCAAAATTTTAAATATAGTTGCTTTTTGAATTTTAAAAAACATTTACTCACATCACTATAATAAATCCCTTAGGTCTCATTTAATGACCCAGATCTTCTCAAAGGTACGAATTTCTATTTAAAAAAATATAACAATTTCTTTTTTTATTTGTGAAACCATTATTATATTCAATAGATTTATTTTATATTATGAAAAGGGTTTTCAAATAATATATATTTTATTTTTTTTATATTTTCATTATTACATTCAATAGTTTTATTAATAAATTTCTTTTAATAAGTTTTTGTGTTTGATTATGTACGTTGATAAACCATTTTTCAATCTTTCCATTATATTTCATGAAATTCATGAGACCCATCTTCAATTGAACATATTTTGTGCATTTATTTAGTTAAATATTAATATTACCCAATCAAATAGAATGGATATGAATAAATAATGTATAGATGTCAATCATATGACAAAAGAGTATTAAAATGGAGTGAAAGAGTTTATCAAGTTTGTAAAAGATTATGCATATGACCCTTCTCAAATACTTTTTCTGTGTTAACACTATTGTTATTCAATACGAATTAGTCAAGAGGAGTTGGAAGAACACTTGATATGTCACAGAATTTATTGAAGTTATAAATGTTGGAATAGACACAAGGAAAAATAGAATGTAGCTAGTGAATGAGATAACACTGTGTTTTATAGATCATATGATATGATTACACATGTGGAAAATGAAAAAGACCACATCGAGGATGTGATTACAGGTGTGAATGATGATGTAGATCTTATTTAGGAAATGACAAAGATAGTTGAATTTGAACCTCATGGTTGTCCAAATTTTTTTGAGAAGTTAAAGAGTTGCGCAAAGACACCATTGTATGCTAGTTGCACTAAATATACAACATTGTCAGCTGTATTGAAGCCATATAATTTCAAAGTAGGAAACAGATGGAGTGATGCATGTTTTATTGAACTAATTTATCTTTTGAATGATATGATCCTAGAATATAATGAGCTCCCTAGCTAAAAATATGATTCCAAATGAATGCTATGTTCGATGGGTATGATCTCTAAAAGAACAAACACCTGCCTAAATGACTATATAATGTTTCAAAAGGACCATGAATCACTTAAAGAATGCCCACAATATGGTTCCTCTCGATGCAAGAAAGATGAATCGGTTCATATGAATGTTTTATGGTAATTACCAATCATTCCAATGTTTTGGCGCCTATATGGAAGTGAAGTGACTGCAGGGAAATTGACATGGCATGAAAATAAAATAAATAAAGATGGGAAACTTCATCACCCAACAGACTCTCCTCAGTGGAGGAAAATTTATCACGAGTATCATAAATTTGGAAACTAGCTGAGAAACCATTATCTTGAATTATCTATAGATGGAGTGAATCCTTTTGGTTTTCAAATCATCAATCATAGTACATGGAAGTTATGTTGGTAAATTATTACTTGCCACTGTGATTATGCATGAAATGAAAATACATCATGTTATCTATGCTTATATCAGGACCAAAACAACCAGGTAATTATATTTATGTTTTTTTGGATCTATTGATCTAGGATTTGAAATTATTATAGGATTCAGGTGTTACGTTGTATGATGCTTACAAAAATGAAGATTTCACATTGAGAGTCATGTTGTATTGTATGATAAAAGAAATTCCTACTTATATAAAATTTTCAGGATTTGGCATTAAACTAACTCAAGGGTTTCCCATTTGTGAACAAGGTATACAATCAATTAGGTTGAAATATTCATCAAAGAATTTGTTTATAGGACATCACACATTTATACCCCAACAACATAAGTACTGATATTGGATGACATCATTCGATGGCAGTTCAGAAAAATGTACAACACCATCTCCACTAATAGGTGATCAATTGATTGAGAAATTAAAATATGTTGAAAAATCTTCTGATAAACCATTTTTAAAAAACCTTATAAAAGATGGTTGGAAAAAGAGATCTGTTTTTTTTAATTACCATACTATAATTTTTCATACTTCAGACATTTTCTTGATGTTATGCATGTTGAAAAAAATATACATGATAGTGTCATCTATGAGTTAAAAAATGAACCTAGCAAAATAAATGATGAAATTAAGGTTAGGTTGGACATGGTTGACATGGAAATATAGGAAGAGTTGGAACCAGTGAAGGGTGAAAAATGAACCTTTCTTCCCCTAGTAGCTTACACTCTTTCTAGATAGAAGAGATACTGGTTTTTCAACTTCTTCAATGACATAAAGGTTCCAGATGGGTATTCATCAAATATCAAGAATATCATGTAAATGACTGATATAAAGTTAAAGGGTCTGAAATCAAATAACTATCATGTTTTGATACAAGATCTAATTCCTAGAGATTTACATTTCATTTTTACCATGAAATTTCATCATAAATTAACCAAGATCTATTTAATTTTTAAATCTATATGCAACAAAGTTATAGACCTGATGAAATTTCTAACCATAGAAAGAAAATTTTCCATTATATTATGTGAATTGGAAATTTTATTCCTGACAAAATTCTTTGATATGATTGTTCACTTTATGGTTCAATTATTGAGAGAGGTTCTACTATGTGGTCCTGTACACTATATATGGATGTAACCCATTGGAGGGTATATGATGATTTTGAAAGGGTATATCAAAAATCCATATTGACTATAGGGTTTTATTTTAGAGTGATATATTTTTGAGGAATTTGTTTAATTCTATACGAACTATCTTTCAGGTGTGGAAAGCATTAGTCTATTGAAATCTTGTCACATTGGGTGGCTTGTGGGTGAAGGAAGTTTTGGAAGATATGTTGTCACAATCAAAATTACATATTGGGAACATGACCACTTTTACATTTTTCATAATAGTTTGGATGTTTCCCCATATGTTGAAACCCACAAAGAAATTATTAGGCATTTTAATTCATCAAGGGATAAAATATGGATATAAAATACACATAATAAACCTTTTATAGAATGGTTTTGAGACCATATTTTTAAGTAGTCAGATAAAAATTCAGATTCAATTTCAAAACAACTTTGATGGCTAGCCAGAGGACCAAGTGTGTATATATTATCTTAAAATGGTTATATAATAAATGGTTATACATTATATAAAAATAAACATGATAAAGGAAGTATCATGAAAAATAATGGAGTTAAAATTTTGGATGAATCCTTGTATGTTTCTGGTACTAAGGAAAGAAATCCAATTTATACAAATATTTCATACATTGGAACCATCTAACAAATATGAGAGTTGGATTATACAACATTCCAAGTGAATATTTATCAATCCAAGTGCGTTGATAACAAGAGTGTTGTTAAAATATATTAATTGGGATTTGTGAAAGTGGATTTTAGTAATTAAGGGTGCAATGATAAACTATTTATAATGAAATCATAGGTAGTACAAGTATTTTGTGTTCAAGATCTTGGAAAAATGAAAGTGGTCAATTGTTCCATTATCAACAAAAACCACTAATGGGTCTAATGAAAATTGTATTAAAGATTAACCTTTAATGAGTACGTCACAATAATTTTGAGGTAGTGCCAATGTAGATAGGGTTTTTTTATATTTGAGGAGACCAAAATAAAGGGATTTGGATACTCGATAGAGGGGTCAAATCCCTTCAGCCTTAAAAAAAGATAGATTTTAATAATTAGGTTACATTTTTTTGTAATATACATTGTGTTACCTCGTGTTATTATCTTTTCGCTGCTGCATTTATGTTCTTTAAATTAAATGTTAATTTTTTTTGGCAGATAATGATTTCTTCATGTGCTGGTGCTCCCAAACCTAAGGAACAACAATTCTCTCAACCTGCTACTTCTCCTAGTGTAGAGGAACAAAAACTTTCTACATGTGCTGCTGCTCCCAATCCCAATGAACAACAAGTCCCTTAACCTACTGTTGCTACCAGTGTAGAGAAAAAATGACCTTATGCATGTGATGATACTCCAAATCCTGAGGAGCAATAGGTTTCTCACCCTGCTGCTACTCCCAGTGTAGAGGAACAATGACTTTCTTCACATGTCAATGCTACCGATCCAGAAGAACAATATATTGATGATGTTGAATCTGAGGAAATGGTAGGTGATGAAGGACTGATGACGCAAAAAAATAAGATCACCTTATTGTGATGGTGTTAATAAAAAAATTAAAGTGACAAGAAAATGCATAAAATTTGAGGTAGACAAAATTTTTGGGTACAACATGTTAACCCCAATAAGTCCATGATTAGTAGTTACATTGGGATCATCACTCAGCAATGCATGCCGATTAATGTAGATTCTTATCACCATGCTATGACCACGATTAAGGAACTAATGTGGGAAGATATTATGGTAAAATTATGATAACATTTCTTTAGTTTACTAAAATATAAAAGAATGAAACATTAACTTACTCTTTATCATCCCTTTCAGAGTGAATTTATATTATATGACTACAATTATAAATATGTATTAATTCTTTCTAGAAGTATTCACAAAGGCTTTCACATGATTTTAATGAGATTTCATCATAAATATACTTAAGGGAAAATAAACCCACACCCACGGTTAATATATGTACACCTGATAAGCCAAGAAACATGAGATCTATTTACTAGCCATCGTGCAGAGATGTCTTTTTTAGGTGCATTGTGGATGGTAATACATTGTTTGAAAATATGTGTATTTATCACTTTGATTGATATTTTTTTATTTATTAAAAAATAACTAAGTGGTAAAAACAAGGAAAAATAAGAAAAAACAATTTACCCCTACCATAAATCAAGGATGGGGTATGATTCACTTAAAAAAAATTTGTACGTATTTTAAATCTATCATAATACTTTTATGTGACATGAAACAACAAAATGATTATGTTCCTTTGTTTATATGCAGATTGATGAATCCAAATCCAAATCCACTTCTATCCCATGTCATGTGATATGGAATGAGGAACATGTAAATAAATATGGGATACTAATATATGAAAACACACAAAAAGTGTGGGAAACATGTGTAAGTATGAAACAATATTTTTTTGCTTTAAATTTTTATTACATAATAATGATTACTTATTTTTCTATGTTTTCTATCTGATATAGTCATAAGAATCATCAACACCTATACCTAATTAACACCTAATATTGGTGGCCTTGAAGTGGCCATAATAGTATGGTCACGTTAGAGGTGCGGGTTCTGGGGTGACACCTCGAACATATTTCGAGAAAAAAACAATAAGAGGATAAAGATAAAGAAATGGAAAAAATGAAAGAAATATTAACTGGCCTTGAAAAAACAATTTAATTGGTAGACTGAGTTGATACAAACTAGTATGGTGGGAAGAAAAGAGAATAAGCAACTCAATAAAAACCATTGCGTGAAGATCCACCCCCACCCCCACCATCTTTAAGGGGATCCATTCCCCTAAAAGAGTTGTCTCAATTGAGGTAATCAATATTATAAGAATTGTTTTTGTAAAATTTGAATCAGAAAGATACTAATACCTTTCTTGTACAGATATTCTATATAGTGAAAATGACAATGATTTATATCTATCAACACCCACCCATCACATTATAGAAAGGTCTATGGTGTTCAATATCCAAGATGTCTGTCTACACAAAAGACCACTTCCAATAGGTAAAGTGAGAGTGGTGATTAGTGTAGCTCATGAGATGATCACTGAGCTACCTGTTCCACTTGATGATAAATATATTCATATAGTCAACCAAGTTGTTGTAACATTCATTACATGACCATTAGATCTTATAAAAACACATGTCGACAATGAGGTATTAATTTAAAATTTATTTTTCATGATAAACCTTTAATAATTAATGAACAAATGTCTAAATCGATGAATGTTATTATAGATGGAAAAAGGGAAGGGGGTGAAACAAAAGGTTGACTTGATACTATCTAAAGGATCAACCAACTGATCAAAAATATCTTCTTAAATCACCTTTACCCTGACTATTCAATATCCACATTTACTAACATTTAAGGTTTATGTGGATACAAAGTTACAAAATTATAGTAGTCACATAGTTGATTTTGAAGAAAAAATGTATGGAGAGGAATGTACAAACTAAATTTCTCTTGAGAATGTAATTGAAATCCTCAACTATTAATGGCTAGTAGGCCCAGTTGTAAATGTATACATGAGGTATGTTTTGATGATTTGTTTTTCCAAAAGCCGATATACTATGTTAATTATGAATAAATACATTTCATATTTTCTATAGAAATATATATCAATACCAATTTAAGAGATTACCCCATGAATATAAATTTGAAATCATTAGTCCTCATTATACTTATACAGAATAAATTGTAATAGATTAAAAAAATTAATGAAAAAGTGATAAAACTGGCCAAATAATTTAAAAGAAAACTTTAAAATGACAGACTCTCCTCAATACTAATGATGTAGGGGTAAAAATATAAAATTTAATCATATAAAATATATTTTCATTTATTTTATTAGTTATTACTTTTTGTGTTTTTATGAAACATTGGATTCTCATTGCGGTCAATTTGGATACTCCAAAGATTTATTTCCTAGATTCAATGCATGGATACCCAACAAAACGACTACACATGATGAAATTTTTCAATTTGTAATACACTACATCCAACTTTTTAGAACTAAACTTAAAATTATATATTTTATATTATATTTAAATGGGAATTCTATTATGATAGGGTGGTGTATAAATATCATGAAAAACATGGTATTAGGATAAGCATTAAACACAAGGATCCTGGTGAGTTTTAAAATTGGAAAAGTATCATGGTATACATAATAAGATTTCATTATCCAAACACATATAAAAACAAATTACTTATTTTTCTCAATGTTTCTATACTTCGAAAAATAAACAAATGGAAATTATTATGATTATTATGTTTTTAAATTTATGAAATAGATCATATTCCATCAACAAACTCACATCCCCGAAGACGTATTTTTGAAGATAATTACTATTCAATTTATGATTTTTACTAATATTTTTTGTATTTATATTTTTCCAGTACTACTATGACTATCAAAAATACTAATATTCAAAAGAGGATATAAATTTTATTATAAATTAATAGGAAACATACTTAATGAAGAATGTATACAAATATTATGAATATGTGACTTACATATAAGTAATGTATTATTTCATATTTATGATTTATTTATTATATTTTTATTATTACTCACATAAGAATTGTTTTCTTATACAGGTGGATTATTTTGTTTGAGTTGGGGTGGTTTGTTCGAATCTTCTCATTCTCATGAGAGATTGGAGACTTCAAGGATGCAACTAAGATAATGAAAATAAGGAAATGGGTCAGGAATGTAAACAACCATCATGAAAAGGTGAATTCAAACTACTTATTTAATTAATTTTTCCACCATTTTTTATATTATTTTTAAGTTAATTTCCTTATCATTTTTATATAATACTTATTTAGTTTTTTCACAGATATTTTGGGAAGTCATATTTTTCTTTCAAATATCTATAACAAGACATAAAAGAGATAATATATTACTTTTCCCAATGTTTCCACGTTTTAAATTGATTTTTTAAGGTTCCAACACCACATATTGAGTTGATATTCTTAGAGGAAAAACATTTCTCATTATTGAAAACCAGAAGAATATAGAATGGTTTTTCAACTATGAACATAAACTCAATATGTAATGTTAGCAGTTAGAAAAGAAGGGAAATGGAAAGAATGGTAAAATTGGTATGTAATATTTTTTTTATACATAGAAATAGTGATATAGTAGTCATTTGGCATGTTCATGAATTAGTCACACCTCAACCTGACAGATAGCGTGACCGGTATGACTCCAGGTGCATCTTTTTATTTAAAATTGACATTAATTTTAGTAAAAAAGACAACTAAAATACTCAAAACAAAAAAAAAACACTAATATAGATTTTATAATTTAATAAAATGATCCATAAGTCATTTATAACATTTATTAATCAACCAAACCTCAATCCAACATATGGTGTGACTGGTATGACTCCAAGTGCATCTTTTTATTTAAAATTGACATTAATTTTAGTAAAAAGAAAACAGTCATACTCAAAACCAAAAAAACACATTCAGATTATTTTAATACTTTATGAAAATTATCCATAATTAATTTTTGGTGTGTATGAATCAACCGTACCTCAATCGGATACACGATGTGGCCGTTATGACTCAAAGTGTCTATTATCAGTTTAAAATTGATATTTTAGTTCAAAAAGTTTCACTCATTGAAAAATGAGAAAACGAGATCATATTGTCTTGATAATTTATTGCAATAATTAATAATTCATTTTTATGTGTATTAATTAGTATCAAATCAAATTGACACACGATGTGATCGATATGACTCAAAGTGTGTGTTTCTAGTTTAAAATGACATTTTAGTAAAAAAGATAAGTGATGTTCTCAAAACCAAGAAATTGAATTTATATTGTTTTGATACTTTAATAAAATGATATATAAGTATTTTTAGACATTTAATAATTAGTCTCACTATAATATAATGCATGGAGTGAACAATATGACTCCAAATGCATATTTTTAATTAAAATTGACATTAATTTTAGTAAAAAAAGACAATTGACATAATCAAATCCATGAAAACAAATTATTATTAATTTGATACTTTAGGAAAAATATCCATAAGTCATTTTTTATGTTTTTTAATCATCCTTAACTTAATATGATACACGATGTGCCTAACATGACTAAAAGTGCTTGTTATCAATTTAAAATTTACATTTTTGTTCAAAAAGTGTCACTCACTGAAAAATAAGAAAACATGATTGTATTGTATTAATAATTTAGGAAACACATTCATAAGTCAATTTTTATGGGTGGGAATCAATATCACATCAAATAGACACATGATATGACCGGTATGACTCAAAATTCGTGTTTCTAGTCTAAAATGACATTTTAGTAAAAAAAAGAAAAGTACTCAAAACTGAGAAAAAATAGTCGGATTGTTTTGATAAATTAGTAAAATTATAAATAAATAATTTTTGTTATGTAAGAATCATCCAAACCTCACTCTAATACATGGTGTGACCATTATGACTCCAAGTACGTCTTTTTATTTAAAATTATCATTAATTTTAGTAAAAAAGATAACGGACATACTCAAAACTGGTCAAACACATTCAGATTGTTTTATACTTTAAAAAATGATATATAATTAACATATGATGTGTAAGAATCATCTATACCTCAATATGATACATTATGTTCCCAATATGACTCAAAGTATCCATTATCAGTTTAAAATTAACATTTTAGTTCAAAATTTGTCACTCAATGAAAACTAAGAAAACATGCTTAGATTATCATGATAATTTAGTAAAACTATTCACAAGTCATTTGTGACGTGTAGGAAGTAGTATCATGTCAAACCAATACATTATGTGACTGGTTTGACTAAAAGTGCATGTTTCTATTTTCAAATGACATTTAAATAAAAAAACACAAGTGGCATACTGAAAACCAAGAAAATGCATTAATATTTTTTTGATAATTTAGGGAAATTATCAATAAGTCAATATTTACATGTATGAATCATTCTAACATCAATCAGACACATGGTGTGACTGATATAATTCCAAGTGTTTCTATTAATTTAAAATTGACATTAATTTTAGTAAAAAGAACAGGTGACATACTGAAAACCAAGAAAATGCATATGGATTGTTTTGATACTTTTGGAAAATGATTAATATGTAATTTATAATGTGTATAAATCAACACCTTGTCAATCCTATGAATTATGTGACCGTTATAACTCTAATTGTGTATTTTTATGTAAAATTGAGATTAATTATAGTAAAAAGAACAAACAACATGCAGAAAATCGAGAAAACACATTTGGATTGTTTTGATGATTTATTTAAATGCTTCATAAGTTATTTTTGATGTGTTGGAATCAATATAACCTTAATATAATGCATTATGTGACTAGTATAACTCAAAACTTCTCTTTTTATTTAAAATTGACATTAATTTTAGTAAAAATAACAAGTGACATGCTGAAAATGGGAAAACATATGAGGATTATTTTTTTAATTTAGTAAAACAATTTGTAAGTCATTTGTGACATGTAAGAGTCAACCACACCTCAATCAGACACATGATATGACCGATATGACTCTAAGTGTGACTTTTTATTTAAAATTGACATTAATTTTAGTATAAGGAACAAGTGACATACTGAAAATTGATAAAACACATTCTGATTGTTTTGATACTTTAGGAAAACAATACATGTGTCATTTTTGACATGTAGGAATAAAAAAAACCTCAATACAACACACGGTGTGACTGATATGACTAAAACTGTATGTTTTCAGTTAAAAATTGATATTTTTGTTCAAAACATGCACCACTCACTGAAAACCAATAAAAACATGCTCTGATTGTCTTGATAATTTAGTAAAATGATTAATTAGTTATTTTTGACATGTATGAAGCAATATCACATCAAACATTTTCACGATGTGACCAATATGTCTCAAAGTGTGAGTTTCTAGTTTGAAATGACATTTTAGTAAAAAACACAACTGAGATACTGAAAACTATGGTAACATATTCAGATTTTTTTGAAAATTTAGAAAAATAATCCATAAGTAATTTTTGATGGGTGGGAATCATCCAAACCTCAATCCAATGCATGTTGTGAATGGTATAACTCCAATTGTATCATTATTTAAAATATACATTAATTTTAGTAATAAGAACAAGTGACATACTCAAAACTGATAAAACATATTCATATTTCTTTGATATTTTAAGAAAATGATCCATAACACATTTTTGATGTGTAGGAATCAACCACACCTCAATACAACATATGATGTGATAATTATAACTCCAAGTTTGTCTTTTTATTAAAAATTGACATTTTATTAATGTATTATTTCCTATTAATGTTTAATTTATTTCATTATAGTATTACTAAAATAATATTTTTTTCTTATATAGGTGGATTATTTTTCTTTGGTTGAGGTGATTTTTTCGACAACCAATACCACGTAAAAACGTTTTTGAGAGGGGATTGCGAGCGCCAAAAGATGAAACATTAATGATTTTAAATGTTTGTGGATGATTGTGAATGTAATTATACAAAACATTATTTGAAATGTATATAGTAGTATTTTTTTGTATTCATGATGTCAAATTTATTTCAATTAAAGTATATATTTTTCATATACAGGTTATAGGTGTTTGTTGGGTGTGCTATTATATAAACAACACACTTTAGCAGGTTGGTCCTTTATCAATGCTATTTCTAGCACTGATAAAGGGAACCCCACATTTAATGACGTTGAGGATAAGCACTGTTAAAATCCCTTCTTTGTGTTTTTAAGGGGAATATATGTAGTAGTAGTATAAACTTATATTTATATGTAAATATGATTGTATGTATATGTATGTATGTATATATAATAATATTTAGATGTATGTTTGCACTTGTATTAAAATATAGTTATCAATATTTATAGTTTTATATGTATGTATATATACATATGTACATATGCATGCATGTAAATAATAAATACCATAGAATCATCTTTATCTAGCACTACACTTTATCAGAAAAAAAAACATTGATAAAAGGGGTACTTTTATCAGTTCTTTTCTTAGTGCTGATAAAAGTATGTATTTTATCAGTGATAAAACAATTATTTTCAGTACTGATATAAGGTAAATTTCATAAAAAAAATCATGTATCATTAAAAATCAAATATTAATATATAAAAATATTTATACTAATATAAATATAATAAATTTTATAAAATTTGATTTATATAAGGATAAATACACATTTATAATTAATATATAATATATTTAGTGAAAATGGACTATAAAATAATTTAAAATATAATATTAATTAATAATTTTCAAATTATTATCAATTAATTTCTATTTAATAAAAATTTGAATATAGTAAAAATCAAAAAATTAATGAACGATCTAAAATAAGTTAAAAATGTGACTCAAATTTCAAACGGTCCTAACTTTTGATATAGATGTTCGTTTGAGTTGTACCACATGTAAAATCAAAGATCCTAAAAATTTATATGCCATAATGATTTTGGGAAGATAGAATTGTCATTTTTTGAGGTCAAAAAGGCCTAGAAGGCCTCCAAAATTGAGTTTTTGTCAGGGTATCCTGTTTTTTAATATTTCATGGAATTTCATCCTCATTTAATGGATTCTTCTTATATATTTTTTGGTGGAGAATCAATTTATTTTCAAGTATTACCCTCATATGAATATTATGACATTCAAATTTAATCATTTTAAATATTTTACTATTATTTATAATCAAATATATAAAAATATGTATATATTTTGTATATATTCACACATAAAAATTTAATTTTATAAATAAACATGTAAACATATTTACATATAAAATATCTTTCAAAATGTATAAACCATATCAAAATAAAAAATAATATCCATTTTATTTTACAAAATATATATGAATATTTATAAACATATATAATGTGTGTGTGTGTATTTGTGTGTTCATATTAGCAAACTAACAGATATATATTATCTATATATTATAATATATGTACATAAATATTAATATATAATACATCTAAATAAATATAAATTTGTATAATTATATTTATAGATACACACATATATATATATATATATAATATATGGATGTATGTATGTTGTATATGTTGGAACCACTTTGTGTATAAGGTTGTATTTATTGTCAATAGTTGTCAATGAATATCAAAATGAAGGAGATTAAGAAGTACTCCAATGAAATGGAGGAATGGAAATTCAGATGATTGTTGTACTGATCATAAGTTCAAAGAACATGTGTCAAAGGTGACACATTGTTTACAACAATGAAGAAGTGAGGGATAATCCATATGAGGATAATGATGTTTGAAGAAGAAGACAATGTGCAAGTGATTGGAATTCTGATATGGCCATGCACGTCACATTGTCATAGAAGATGATGATGCTAAAGTTGTTCCTTCAAGGATTACATATCACGATAGTGGAGTTTGTGATGAAAGCAGAAGAGTTGCTGAAGGATACAGATCACTGAGAAGAAGTGTTTTTGAGGTGATCGTGCTTGTTGACAAAACAAACAAATGACATACAAATTTGTTGACAAAGGAGATTCCATGGTGGTATGTCGAGTTCAAGGGATGTGGTTAATGATCCATGTTTGGTCAGAGAACATCGAAAAAGGAATGGATGATCTGGAGGCGATACAAAAAGAGCTGATACAAGGTGGCGCTATTTCCCAATGTTTGCCAAATTTTTGGGCCTCAAAATCGGAAAATGAAGACATGGATTGTCTGCAAAAGGCGGTTCGCACAAAAAGGAAGTGGTGCGTGAAATATAAGAGGATTGTGTGAAATACTTAAGTTGGGCGCGGAAAACAGCGGGATGCGTGAAATAGTTTTTCGCGAAAATAGTGTTTTGAAATCAGATTGGTGAAAAATTGAAAAGGCATGGGCTGCGCAGAAAATAAGGGTTGTGCGTGAAATTCTTGAGTTGGGCGCGAAAAACAGCGTGGTGAGAGAAATAAGTGGAGCGAAGTTTTTCACGCAAACAGTGTTTCAGAATCAGAACGTTGAAAATGGTAAAGGCATGGGCTGTGCGAAAAATCAGAGCTGTGCGCGGAAAAATGGGAATGTGCGCGAAAAATGTTGTGCGCAGAATAGCTAGGTGAATTTTTCGCACAATCAGCGTATTGAATCGGAAATACCGAAAATCGGCAAAGTCAAGAGGTGTGTGAAAAATCAGAGATGTTCGCACCATGTGCACGGAAAATCAAACTACTGCGCGTAAAGTTGGTTGTGCGCAAAATGTGGGTTTGAAGTCTTACGTGCAAGAGAGGATTCCTGTTCAGAATGATGAAAAATGTAGACGTAATGAGATGCGCGAAAAACCAAGGCGGTGCACGAGAATAAATGGAAGATGCGCGTAACTCAAAGAACTGAGAGACGGTTTTACGCGCAGGAAGGGGTTTTACGTGCAGGATCAAAAACACCTATAAATATGAGGTGATCGCCTCTCATTTGGAGAGGATCGACACTTAGACAAATATCGAGCTCTGATGCGTGGAAAAACTAAGGTATAGAGTGGTGCATGAAAAGAAGAAGGGTTGCGCGAAAAAGAAGGTGTTGCACGAAAAGGAAAGATTTGCACGAAAAAGAAGAGTTGCGTGAAAAGCCTTTTACGCGCCAAAAGTTATTTTTACGCGCAAGGTTTAAATTTTACGTGCAAGGCACCGGGAAGGGTGCGCGAAAATTTGGGGGTCCCGCAGGCCTTTGACAGGTGCTTAGCACTCTCAGATTTTCTTTGCGAAGATGGAAGAACAGTAAACCATTTGGTTTTATGAAGAGAAGTGGTACCACACACACATGACTGGTGTTTAACATCCTCATTGTGCTTTGCGAAGAGAAGAAGCACAGACCGTGCAACTAAACTCAGATCTGCACAGAAAGAGGGGAATATATCAATACACTCAGGTGTTAGTAGTGAGAATCAAAGGAAGAGAAGAAGAAAGATCTAGTGCATTCAGTCATTGCACTAAAGAAGAAGGATTGAACTAAAAAGGGCATCAACTCTGAACCCTAATGCAAGCAAAGTCTCATGCTAAACAGGAGACAAAGAACTTCAATGCACAAATATTGAAGAGACCTTCACGTCTATAAACTGAGTGAGACTTCACCAACGGCATTGAGCCTGGGGGAGTCAACGGGAGTGACCCGAGGGACGCAGTGAGCTATCCCTGAACCTTTTGTAAAGGCAGTGAGCCTGGGACAGTGTGACTGTTACCAAACCATTGTAATCCATAACTAGTGAAGATTAGTGGAATTTGGTATGACCAGCAACTTATCGGCGTATGCTCCTTGGATGTATCCCTTTGTGGTGAACCAAGTAAATTTTTTGTGTTATCTCTTTTCATGTGAATGTTTCATTGCTGATCATATCCATCATACGGGTTTAAGTAGTTCCCACCAACGTGGGAACAAGATCCACAACTTTAAGAAGAAAAATTTGACACCCTGATTCATCCCTCCCCTCTCAGGGTGTCCCGGGGTCCTACAGTATATATGTATGTATGTATGTATGTATTTATTTATAAACATAAACACACACAAAACATATTTTTTAAATGTATTTAAGAAAATCATATAAATATATATTAATATACAAATAAATATATGAATAAAAAATATAACTATATATATAAATAAATAGATATATCAAATGAAGAACAAAATAAGATGAAGGAGTGGTAAAGGTGTAGGTGTGCGGGGTTAGATCTCAAGTTCGAAACCTAGTGAAGGCCAAATCATGCGAGTTGGTGAAGGGGGAACCTAACACTGTTAAAGGGGGCTTTGAACACTGATAAAAGATATTTCTAGTGTTCATAAAAGGGGGATTTTTTGTAGTGAATTACATTATTTATGTCTTTAAATAAATGAAATAATATATATTTTTGTACTCATATTAATATAGATTTGTATATGTATGTACGTATGTACTTATACTTTAATATATGTATTTAATTATGTTTGTATATGTTTATATTAATCTGTATGTATAGATGCATGTATGTGTTTATATATAAATATATCAATATGTATGTATGTATGCATGTATGTGTGTGTGCGTGTGTTCATAGGTTTTTATATATGTGTGTGATCAATAATTATTATAGGTATATAAAAATATGATTATTTAAAATCATATTTCAATACATGTACATACATGCATATAAATATTATTACATGTACATACATGCACATAGATATAAACATGCATACATAAAAATATTTTTGTGTAATTATTTACAATTATACATCTATATAAGTATATAAAAATATAAATATTTATAACTTTATTTTAAAGTGTATTTGCACATACATACATAAATCTATATTAATATAAGTACGTATATATATATATATATATTATTGAATTTATATGTATGTATAATTAATGAAATTACTTATAGATATAATTCCATGCACACACACACACAAACACAAGTATATAAAATAACAAATATTTGTGGGGATATTTTAATATATGTGTTATGCATCTAAATATTATCATACTTTCATACATCCAGATTCTTACATATACATACATATAAATACCAGTATATGCATGCATGCATGCATATATATTAATGTAATAATTTACAAGTATATTTTAGTATAATCATTGTCTTATATACATGCAAGCATACATACATACATACATACATACATACATACATACATACATACATACATACATACATACATACATACATACATACATACATACATACATACATACATACATACATACATACAAACATACATACATACATACATACATACATACATACATGCATACATACATACATACATACATACATACATACATACATACATACATACATACATACATACATACATACATACATACATACATACATACATACATACATACATACATACATACATATATATATATACATATATACAAACACATAAATAAAAACATACATACACATAAATATAAGTAACCGCATTCATCTATGAATGGATATATATTAATTTAATTATGTATAAACTTAATATGTAAATGTAAGAATATAAAAATCTCTCAATGGATATTTCCCAGTGTAGATGAACATTGTGAATCTCCCAATGGAGAATTCCCAGTGTAGATTGACATTGAGTGTAACAACCCTGACCCCAGTAGTTTATATTTGGTGGTTATTTTATTAGAATGACATAGATAAAAGAGATCACATCACCAAATATTGATCAATTTAGTTGTCTTTAAGAACTAGATACATACATGGTTCCATTATTACACTGGTAATTAAACATAGAACATAACAAAGAAAAATAAACTACTTGACACTTATTCAAATATTTAATCTTCATAACCTAGGGAAGGGAAAAAATAAAAGTGTGAGTTCAAATTCTCAGTAAGGGTTACATGAATCAATAATAAGTGAAGAAAATTCAATAATTAATAATCATTATGGCAAGGTAAATAACTAAAAAAACACATGCCTTCAATAAACTGAGAATGAAAATGCATCCATAGATTTTTTCACAGTGAAAATATAATGGAAAGTAATAACTAAATACTAAATGAAGAAAATGATTAGTTATTAGACATCATGTATATGGAACATGACCCACTACTATCAAGAAAATATGGTTTACGTCTATGGGTAGAAACCTGTCTGATTCTACTTGGAAACAAAAATGAAGGGTTTGTAGACAACTATTTTATCTCATGAGGCATGTCGATGCATTGAGGGGATATATAATTATGAGCCCCACCCTTCACTGAAAGTACAAATAATTCTTCATACGTAGATTTAATTCAAGAAAAATATGCCTTGTCAAAATATATGCATTGTGAAGAGGATAAAGATTCATCAATATTTCCCCAGTTTAAACAACATTCAAAATAAACACCGTATGTAAAAATGTTATAAGACTAAGACTATAATCATATCCATGATACAATAAATATGAATATTTAATGAAATATTCAATTAATGATGATCATAAATAAAATGGGTAGTATAAATACACCATACATATGGAATAAGTGGTGAATAAGGCATATCTTAGAAATAAAAGTGAGATGAGAAACCCCTTACCTTATGTCTGAAAGCATTCTGCATTAGTAATTAATGTCCTAGATAATCAAATTAGATTCATTAATTACTTAATTAAGAAACTTTTATACATGTATTTAATTTATTATAATTTTATTAAGTTCATTTATATCCATTTCGATGAGTTATAATTTTTAATTTCATTGTTCTAGGAGTGCTCATTTTCTTGGTTTTCATGATTGGTTTGCTTGCATACAAGTATGAATATTCATGTAAAATGTGTATAATTCTACATAATTGAAATTATATGTAATTAAGGGAATTACATAATTTTAAATGATCTTATATATAATTTGGTTATATGGTATGAGTATGAATCATTAGATAAAATGTTAATGAAAATGATTTAATTTATTTTGGCAGTTTTTACAACCATCATGAAGTAGTATCGTTTTATTTAATATTATGTTTATATACTAAATACAAAACATTATATAATAAATAATATGTATAATAAAATATAATTTAAACATAATAATGATTTTATGACCAGCCTTGAAGGTGGTAATGTAAAATGAAAACGCATCGTCCATGATGACGGAAAATCGACACATCATGGACGATATTTTTATTTAAATAATAAAAGGGAGAGGAGAAGGGGTTTGGTGATGGATATTGCATTAATATAATAAAATTATAGTATATATAAGATATCAAATTTATCATGAATGCTTGTATAGAATAGGTAAGGATAGAATAATAAAATAAAAGAAATTAAAAGAAATTAAAAGAAAATGAAATAGGATTTTACCTCTTGTATAACGCCTCCTTGGGAACCTCCTTAAGGCACTTGGGATTGGTATTTTGGTGGGACCAGAAAGGCCAAGAATTCAGGAAGAGGTTTGGGAGAGGAATTGGTCAGAATATAAGAAATATCCAAGTCTTAAAAGGTGCGAGGAGAAGGGATGTTGAGAGATATTATTTATAGTGGAGGAGAGGGGTGTTTTTTAATTATTTTATTCACTTATTTATTATTTTAGCTAAAGACAATCAATAGTGATAATTATTATGACCAAGTATAGTAAAAAGTTTAATTGAGTTCTAAATAATGGAACTTAAATCATCCATACATCATCCATGACTCAATAATTTATGTATTCAACTAATATGGTAAATTACCATATTTCACTATTCACCAAAAATTCAACTAATTCAGAAAAATCCCAAAAAATCATGATAACCATTTTATGACATGTATTTTTAAAAAAATGGACTCCATTTTTTTAAAATATTTTTCTAAATATTATAAATTTAATTTTTAATTAAAAACATAATTTATTTGAAAAATGCTGATTTTAATATTATAACTGATTTTAGGACAGTTTGAAAAATTAATTAAGGTCTCATAAAATTATCTTAAAATAATAAGACAACCAAATATTAATTTATGAATCTATTTTATGAAAATAATTTTTTTGTTAAATCATTATATTAATTATAAAATTGTAAATATAAATTTATGTTTTACAAAAATACCAACACTTAATTTATCATTTTTAAAACATTTATTTTCTTATACCATCATATAAATATACCATATTTTCATTTTTGAGATGCATAAATTTTATTTATAATTCCATGGGTGAGGTTATTATTCTAATGGACACATTATTATTCCTAATGGTCATCTTACTATTCCAATAGTCATTTTAATATTTAATAGTATATCATGGTTTGTTTAAGCTTGGTGTTTCATGCAATATAAGTTATCGAATAAATTGAATTTATTTAATAAGATACACAAAATAAAATATCTGGGTGCTATATTCTTCCCTCCTTTGGAAATTTCAACCTTGAAATTTTTCATGAATATTTCATTTTAAATAAATGAGGGTGGTTCTTCTTTATAACATCATCAGGTCCCCACATTGCTTCTTCCATTTTATGGTTTCTACAAAGTACTTTTACCAGTTCATTCATCCAATTTATCAATACTTTCTCCCTTATATTAATAATATCGATAGTATCTTTGCAGTAAGACTAATCAGGTTTCAGTTCAATTTCTCAATAGGTGAGTACATGCATGGGGTCTAGCATGTACTTATTTAACAGTGATATGTGGAACACGTCATGGAATTTGGAGAGACTTGGTGGAATTTCTATTCAAAAAGATACAAATCCAATTATTTCTATAATTTAAAATGGTCTGATGTACCTAGGGACCAGTTTCCCTTTCTTAGAGAACCATATGACACACTTCCATGGAGATACTTTCAGAAAGATATGATACCCCATTTGAAATTCCAAATCCTTTCTCCAACTATCAGCACAACTCTTTTTCCTAATTTTGGATGATTTAATATGATCCAAAATAGTATTCAACTTTTTTATTGTCTCATCAATAAGTTATGGGCCTATAATTTTCCCCTCACTAACTTTATCCTATCAAGTTGGAGTACGACATCTCTTTCTGTATAATACTTTATATAGAGCCATTTGAATACTAGAATGGAAACTATTATTATAGTAAAATTATTCCAAAGGTAAATACTAATCCCACACATATTTAAATTCAAGTGATCATGATATCAACATGTATTATAATGTTTGAATATTCCTTTTAGATTATTCTATCAGTTGAGGGTGATAAGAAATTCTAAAATGAAGCTTAGTATCCAAATCCTTCTAAAGACTCTTCCATAACTTTAATATAAAATTGTGATCACGACCAAACATAATCAATATAGGTGCACCATTAATTATTAAAAATTCATTAATATTGATTATTTCTAGGTTCTCAAGGGTTAAATATTCTCTTATGGAAAGAAAATGTGCCGCTTTTGTAATGTGGTCAAAAATAACCCATCTCATAGGAATAGGTAGGGGTTTCATGACTTGTGTAAGATGATGTCTCTTAGTCTTCACTTATTGAAAAATGAGACATCTTGAAACATAGTCATCAATTTCCTGCTTCATGTTATCCCACCAAAAAAGTTCCTTTAGGTCTCTATACATCTTGGTACTACCATGGTGTATATAGAAATTTGAGCTATGAGAATAATCTAATAGTTCCATTTTAGCTCACGTATTTTCGGAACACTGAACCTCTTTCCAAATTTTAAAATTCCATTCTCATACATGAAGTCTTCCAATCTACTATCCTTAACAGATTTAATTTTCTTTTTAAAATCCTCATCATTAGATTGAGAGATTTTTATCTTCTCTAGTTAAGATGGTTTAATAATAATTTGAAAAAAGTATTGATGTTTCCCCTTACTTAAAAATTCCCATATCCATATTTACTAAATCCATGAACATAGGATCTTTATTAATCCCCATTTGGGTCATAAATCCATAATGTTTCCTTCTTAATGCATATGCCACCTTATTTTATTTTAATGGGTGGTAGTGTATTGAGAAGTCATAATCCTTGAGTAACTTGATCCATCATCTTTTCCTCATATTGAGTTATTTCTTTGTAAATATGTATTTTAAAATCTTTTGATATGTATATATCTCACATCTTTCACCATAGAACTAATGTATCCATATCTTCAGAGTAAATATTAAACCTACCAACTCAAGATCATGAATTGTATAATTTTTTTCTTTAATCTTCCACTTACTTGATGCATATTAAATAAATTTATCATTTTTATAAGGAAAAAACCTTGACCTTTCTTTGATGCATCACTGTATATCACAAAATCATCATTTTCTGTTGATAGATTCAAAATTGGAGAATTGAATAATCTTCTCTTCAATTCTTAAAAACATTATTCACATTCTTTTATCCATATGAACTTATCCCCTTTACATGCGAGCTTGGTTAATGGGTTGGAAAATACAGAAAAATTCTAAATGAAACAATTCTAGTGACCTAATAAACTAATGATACTACATACGTCATTTAAGTTTGTTAGTGTAGTCCATCCTTGGATTGCCTTTTTTTCTTTATAGGATCAATTGAGATTCCATTAATAGATATAATATGGCCAAAAAAATTCATGAAGCCATAATTTACACTTTCTAAATTTACCATATAACTCTTTCCTTCTAAGAGTCTCAATAATTATCTTCAAGTTATTCTCATGGTCTTCATAGATTTTAGAATAAACTAGAATATCATGATATAATACTACAAAAAATCATCAAGATATTTCTTGAATAATTTTCTAATTATATCCATTAAAATATTGGGTGAATTATTCATTACAAATGGATTTACTTTAAACTTGTAATTTCCATACCTCATATAAAAAGATGTCTTTGGAATATCTTCCTTCCTTACTCATAATTGATGATACCCATAATGAAGGTCAATCTTCAAAAAACATTGAGCTCTGTGAATTTGATCAAATAAATCATCAATGCGAGGTAGAGTGTACTTTTCTTTATTATAATAGAATTTATTTCTCGATAGTCAATGCACAACCTCAAGGATAGATCTTTATTCTTAACAAATAGAACATGGGATCCCCATGGAGAATCACTAGGGAGAATAATTCCCTTATTACTCAACTCCTCTAGTTATTTCTTCATCTCTAATAATTACAAAGTGGACATTCTATAAGGGTATTTGATATTGGTCTTTCATTAGGGATTAAATCAACGGTAAACTAAAATTCACACTCTTGGAGGTGTCTAGATAGTTCCTCAGTAAATACATCATTCACTACAAAATATTTCACTTTTTTCTAACAGGGGAATATCTGTTGGTAAAAGTATATTTTCTTTTAGTGAAATGTTTTACTAACATATATGTCTCTATCACTAAATTTTCAGTAAAAAATCTGTCACTAAATTCTTTTGAAAAATATAAAATCATTATGTTATAATTATTATAATATCAATAGATAATATATATGTTGGTTAAAATGTTTAGCAATAGGTTCTAATGACAATTTTTTCTATTGGTAATAATATTACCAACATATAATATCTGTTTATAAATTAAATTTTAATAAAAATTATAAATATTTATTTCCTGTAAAAATTTATATTATATTTATTAATTTATCATATATAAAACATCTATTTTAATTAATATAGAAAAGAAAATTTTCACACATGTTCAAAATTATAAAAAAAATTAATGGTATTAATAATGATATTTTTTATAAAATGAATCAAAAAAATCCACCCCCAACAAGATCTATCACATGCCCCACCAATCTATAGCCCCCCCCCCCAATAGCAACACATCCTCGACACACCAGGGACTAGCGAGCACTAGCAACCCATCCATGTCCCAGGACCAGTGATCTAGCTCCACCTCAAATCAATGAAAAATATTTGATGCCACTATCATGGAATCTCCATCTTCTATGAATGCACAACGTCATCATCTCTTTATTAATTATAGTGGACCTCTCTTATATATTGAAATCAGCACCTATCCTAGCACCCCCCACTTTAGACATGCATCATCACAAGCAACGCTCTAATCAAACAAAATGCATGATATAAAAATAATAATGCATGATATAAAAATATCATCCAGTGAGCACAAGAGGATTATATAACCAGTGGAAACAAAAACCATAAAATGATCTATCTAAAGACTAAAACCAGAATATTATTCATCTAGGAACTAAAAAAAGAATATATAACCCATGGCTAGCTCTAGAAATATCATTGTCCAATACAAAACATGAAAATGTCTCCCTTTCATGTTCATGAAAACAACACATAATAAAAATCTTGTAATTTAATCATTAAAGAATAATACACATGATACAATGAAAACTAGAAAGATAATATAAACACTAATTGTGAAAAAAAATAACAAAAAATATGATCAATTTTAAGATAAAGTGAGAGATAAACACGGGATTGAGTTTCAGTTTTACTTCAGCGATGCATCACAGGGGAAGGGAGGCAGTGGCAATGAGGTAAAAGCTGAATTGTAGGATTTTTCCTGGATTAAAATGATGAAACATATATTATTAAAATTTAGGAGGATTTTTCTTATGAATACAGATCAATTAATTGAGAATAAAAATAATAAACTTTCATCTCTAATAAAAAAATTGAAAATTCAAAGTAAATGGTGGCATAGAGAAGAAACATTGTAGATTATGTACTTATAATACATATCACATATAAACTTTAAAAAAACATTTGATCATTGTTATATGTAAAAAAATCACTTATACTTAAATTCTAAGAAAATAATACTCAAATAAGTAGCGTAAAACACTTTCAACAAGAAAACTAAAAACACATATGCATATGAAATTATCATAAGTGATTAGAATTGAAAAAATCAATTTTCAAAATTCAGTTTGAATTTGGAAAAAATATAGAATACCATAGTGTAGAAAATAAAAATAGTAGATTTTATAGTTTTAATTTTCTAGTAAACATATATACTTTTATTAATGTGATAGTAGCTATAAATGGCTCAAATGTCCCTTCCTCCAAAAGTATGTATGAAAGGAAATAATTTTAATAATTATTTTTAAAACTATAAATAAGAAGTTTGAAGAAATATATGATTGCAATTTTGATTCTAAAATAACACATGTACTTATTTTTTTGAATAAAATCACTTAAATATGTAACATGTAAAGAACCTTTTCAATGACTGATAAGAAATCCTAAGAATTTTTTACAAATGAAAATTAGTCTATAAAAAATTGGATTCTATCTATGAATAAAGAAAAAATAAAACATTAACACTTGATAACATATTAGTCAATAATAAAGGTATTAAAAATAGCAAGATTTATGTATCTTAACATCAATATAAATTGGAGTGATTCAAAAAGAAATAATTATATTGCATATGTTGTTTTGAAAATAAGGTTCACTAAATTCCATATATAAATAGTAAACATAATGATAAAATACCCAAAACATTGATATTGGAAGATGTAAATTCATGAAATAATAATTAAAATGATACAAGTTAGAAAAAAAATCACCTTTATAGAATGTGAAAATGATACATGTTTGGAAGATAAAAAAGAAAGCTTCTTTTCAAGTATTATGAAAAATGATACTTACATAACATTATTATTTTATAATATAATATAATATGTTTTAATACAAAAATTTATTAAAAAAACACAACATTAATCTTCTCTTTTACATGAATCAAGAAGAAGCATCAATTGCACTAGAGATATAGAGGAAAATACCAAGAGATACAAAAACATCTCCAAGACATGGAACCAAAAACAAAATGGGTGAATCGTCACATAAATTATTATCTTGGTATGAAAATTATAACTTATATATTTAACTTTATAGATATAATAAGTGGAAAATCACATTGTATTGGAGTTATAATGAAAATAAATTGATCATGTAATTGATAAAATAATCATTGTTTAATTAAATTCATTAATTGATGACTTTTACATCCACAATAAAGATCAATTGATATAACTTGGATTGATAGTGAATATATAGAATATACATCATATCATGATCAATTGAATTTGGGGTCCAAAAAATATTTTGTATTCTCTTCAATCATCTATAATTTAATTTATTTCCAAATTGAGGATTAAATTTAGCGTTATAGGATTATTGTTAAATGAAGGGAAAATACCTTATCCAAAAATAGTTGATGAAAACTTATTATGGTGCTTATCACTTATTATAATTGGTTTTGTTTAAGTTTTTTTATATTACTTATAGAAAAGTATTTCACTGACTCTTAATTTAAGTGGTTTTATTTTTAAGAACCCATTTGAAAACTTTTTTTTTCAAACTGCTTATCATAAGCAATATGATTTAGAATTTCTAATGAACCCCTATAACACTTATCACTTCTCATAAGTGTTTATATATAAAAATTTCGACATTTATTATTTAAATTTTTTTCCTACCACTTGAGTGGTATTCTTTTTGTATTTAAGTATAATAACTTTGGATAAATAGGGCACACAATACATTATTTTTATTTATGATGTTTTATAAAAGTAATAACAAAACACACAGTACATATTTTTTGAAACTATTTATCATAAATTATAAATGATATAAGAAATTTCAATAAGTGGTATCAAACAAACTCTGTATACAGTGTTTTTCAAGAACATAACAAACACAACATATTTTTCAAACTGAGTATAATAAGTGATGTGTACAATGAGCAGTTTTTAATAAGTTCTACCAAAAAGACCCAAAATCTCACAGTTGACACCCATATCAACAAGATTCCAAATATTATAGCCCCAACATGAATTAATTGTCAACCATTTCAATAAAGTAAGAGATTTCATTCATTTTCAAAGATATTGACTTCTCTATTATCATTATTCTTAATAATTAGGAGTGATCATAAATCATAAGTCTAAGATTCGCTGCTATTAATGGAATCATCTCTATGAAGGAAATAACACACAATACCTACCTAGATTAGTATGGTGGTTATCAACCTATTTTAGAAACTATATTCATGCAAAAGTTTCAAATTTGGAAACTAGAGAAACAATATCCCTAAGAATAAAAAGTTATGGCCGCTGTTATTACTCAAAATCAATGTCATTAATATTTTATATATGTTTTAATGAGCCATTTATTTGTTAATAAGGGAAATAGGTTGCAAACATGGATGTAAATTCACAAGGAAATCCAAATCTATATATGAGTTTTGGACAGTTTAAATATAGAACCTATAATATTGATTCGCATGTTCCATACTTGAAATGGGTTGAACAAAGAACTGATCACATGACTAAATAAAAATCCCATATAAACCATAACAAGCTAGCATACTTATCTTTTTCAACCTTCCATGTTTGATTATTAGCTTCAGATAACTAAAATCCACTTTTTGGTTTCAGTTTTATTTGTAAAATATCATTTTTTATATATTGGGGTTTGGGAATTTGAACTAGATATGGACAATAGACAAACCATGAGTTCAAAAAGTAGAAATTGAGTAGTGGAAAACTGAATACCATTCGATTTTATTTTAATGAAGAGAGAAATGAAGGGTCTTGAAATAATCATAGAGAACATGTTTCAGATCATACAAATACCACTGTCACTAATTCCCACTATGATAAAGTATTTCTAAAAATGTACATCCTAAAGAAATAGAAACAATAGATATATCAATGATTTTGGATGCAAGCATCAATATAAGAATCTTCAAACTCCTAAAGTTAGAATCCACTAGATCAAGTAGAAAATCATGATAGATCTAGAATAAAGAAACATTTACGTTCATTGACGTTGGACAACTACTTCTCAGACCATCAATATTAAAATTTTCTAAAATAAAAAATATAAAAAGAGAGTTCCCTCAAATTAGAGTAGTTTATGGATATCTTGTAAAAGGAGTAAAGATTCAAAATCCAAAGCATAGAATGGATAGAGGAACACAAGTTGAGACCCATGATATTACCACACACTTCCATCTTAAGTCATGAAAAAAAATTTATCAGTAACAAAGTGGCCAAATTAAACACCAATGATCTGATTGAAATTTAATAACATGGTTCCAATTATGTTGTACATTTGAGTGTTTAGTAAAATAAACTAATTTTCACCCCTTATGTTGTGGTAAGAGAAAAATAAAGGGTGAAATTTGAATAAAATGAATGAATGCATACCTAGTTTTATTGGTTCAAAAAAATGTATAGTCGAAATATAATCACAATGGGAAACGAGGACAATGATCAGAGAGAATGGGAAGTACAGGTGGATCTGGGAGAGGGATTGGTAAGGACACTAGCATGTGAGGAGAGGGAACATGGTGGGGATAATTGTGACATGAGGTTCGGGAAGCTGGTAGGGAGATCGGAGAAGCAGGGGCTTCAGTGTAGGTAGGCATGCATATCAGGGATGTGGGGGATGTAGTGAAAATATGGGAAGTCAAAGTGGATTCAAGGAAAATTTGGGAAAGTAGGAGGGGAATACAGGAGCAATGGTAGTCGATTGGGGAGGCACGGAGGCTGAGCGGTGGCAGAGGAGGTAGGGAAGATGGGGAGGTGGGTTAGGTTAGTTGGGCGATGGCGGGGAGGTGTTATAGGGTTAGAATAAAAAAATTTATGGACCACTTATGTAAATAATAATTATTATTATTTTAGTTCAATATATAAATATAAAATTTTAATTGATAATTTATATTCCTTTGTAAAATAATTTGTAAATATATATTCAATTATTGGAAAATGATTAATTGATATTGAATAATTTATTATGATGTGTATTTTTAATTGTAAAAGAGTTTTTGGTAAAAATACATAATAAAAATAAATTCACTTATTAGTAAAATGATTATTTATATTTTTATGATAAAAGGAAATATTTAACTATTAATATAAATTTTTTTGGTATTGAACAAAACTATTAAGAGATATATTTGTTAGTAAAATGATTTATTGGTACCTATAAAACATTTTTTTTATTTAATGGGTTGTTGTATAAATATTTATTAATGGTAATAGATTTGTTTTTAATAGTTATTATTAATAATATATTCATGTGTTAGTAAAAAAATTATTGGTATTAGTATGATAAAGCAACAAATATAATTGTTGGTAAAAGACTCATTGGTATTGAACCATCAATATCAATGGATATTGTTTTTGTTAAAAACAAGTGTCGGTGGTAAAAATTAATACCAATAAAACTAAATGTCTATTGGAATTACTCATTTTTACTGATAGTTATATTATCTTTCATTAAATTTCTATTGAAAAAATATAAATATTTTTAGTGAATATATTCCCATAAAATTGGAACATCCTTAATTTGAAGATTACTTTCCTCATCCTTGGATTTTTTTTCTCTTCCTCCCCAAGAGTTTTATTCAGTAGAGCTATTGGGGGTGGATCTAGATAAGAATAAAATGATGAAGTTTATGATCTAAATATAATGGATTCTACATATTCCACACAAATCATAATTTTCTTCTTCTTACAATAAAATCTCACTTTATATTTTGAAATGTAGTCCATACTGAGGATTATATCAAAGTCAACCATAGGTATGATGATAAGGTCATTAACTAAGGAACATTTATGTGTCATAAAGGGGACTGGCCGACACATTTTTTTTGTAATGAGACTTTCCTTAGAAGTTTTTAATGAGAACTACCTTATTAAATTAAAAGGGAAATGTTTTATTTTCTTGGAAAATTGGGTAGATATAAGAGTGTGATGATCCAAAATCAAATAAATAATTTTCTAAATTTTAAGATAGGATTTTTTTACCTTCTACCACATCATTGGTTACTTATACTTTAGTTGTAGTGGTCACATAATCTCGACCATCTACCCTTGTCCTCTTTTGTGGTATATTCCCTTGATGTTTGGGAAATTTATTTGAATAATTCCCCATTTAATTATTATTGAAGCATTGAACATCATTGATTTGTTTCTTCCCCTTGCATTAATTAGCTCAATGAACCTTTTCTCCACACTTATAACAAACTCCCATGCCTTTCAATTATTTATTAGGGTGATTATTTCCACCTTTTTCACATAATGGAAATTACTTAATTCCCCTATTATTATTTGATGCTTCAACATTCTCATGGTTTTCAGAAGACCTCTTATTCTCATGATTTCCTTTGAACATATAAGATCTATAAAATTACTTCTCCATTTTGATGGAACTTAACACTATTTAATCATATTATGAAAATGTTTGAGAAGTCAGTATCCTTTGGAGACATAGCTTAAGACCTTAAAATAAATGATCAATCTTGTTTTTTTGAATCATGTATGTAATCTATATCATACCTGGCTAGTCTTGTGAAGGTAGATTTATGTTCTACAACACTCTATTCTTCCTTTTTCTTTAAGTTAATGAATTTTCTTGTCATTTTAGTTTGTTACTCTTGAGGGAAATATTTTTCGAAGAATTTTTCTTTAAAATATTTCCATTCCATGTGTTCTATTTTATCTTACTCTTTAGTATTTTGGATCAAATACCACTATTTATCAGTATCTCCTTTAAGGCAATATACCTCTAGTACTACCTTTTCAACTTTATCACATCCCAATGCCAAAAATATCTTTTCAAGGGACTTTATCCACTTCTCAGCTACCACTGGATTAGTAGTACCAATAAAATATGGGGGCTTATGACTCATGAAATTATCTAACATAGGTATAGTATGGTTATTCTTCATAACATGAGTAATTTGTCCTAATATAGTCATGATCTGGTCAGCTCCAACACTAACTGTGTTGACTTTCTCTGTGGGGTAATCCCTACATTATCTATGTGTATTAATTCCCTTTCTTCCATTATATGCGATCAATAAATAGTGTAAAACACTAATTTATCTCATAATCATAATGATTATTGATCTAGAAATTTACAATAATGAATTATTATAATTCTCATGTTTACTTAACATCTAGTTCCCAAGATTTCTACTAAAATTTCTCAGATACCAACTGTAACAACCCCAAACCCCATAGTCCAGAGTTGGTGGTTATTTTATTAAAATGAAATATAATTAATACATTATATCACTAAGGATAAACCAGTTTAGTAGTATTTAAGAACTAGATATATACATGGTTCCCTTATTACATTAGAAATTAAACATATAACATAACAAAGGAAAATAAACTTCTTCCCTCACACTTATTCAAATATTTCATCTACATAACACAGGGAAGGGAAAAAATAAAAGGTTGAGCTAAAATGATAAGAAAATGTTAAATTAATCAATAATAAGTGAAGAAAAGTCAATAAGGAATAATCATTATGGTAAGGTAAATAACTAAAAAACACATGCCATCAATAAACTGAGAATGAAAATGCATCCATATATTTTTTTCATAGTAAAAATATGAGGTAAATTAATAACTAAATACTTAATTAAGAAAATGCATAATTATTTAACATCATGTATCTAGCACATGAATCTCTACCATCAATAAAATATGGTTTATATCTGTGGGTAGAAACCCTTTGGATTCTATTTTGAAATAAACACAAAGGGTTTGTTGCCAACTGTTTTGTCTCATTAGACCTATCAATGCATCAAGGGTAAACATAATGTTGGGACCCACCCATAATTGTAATTCTAAAACATTATTCAAACATATATACATTATCAAAATATCTGTATTGATTAGAGGATACATATTCATCAATATTTCTCTAGTTAAAACAACATTCAAAATAAACACCATATGTAAAAATGGTATACCAATAAGACAATAATAATATCCATGATATAAGAAATATAGATATTTAATGAAATATTAAAATAATTATGATCATAAATAAAAGGGGGTAGTATTCATATGCCATAGAAAAGGAATAAGTGTTGAATAAGGCAAATCTCACAGAAATAAAAGTGATAGAAGAAACCCTTTACCTTATGTCTGAAAGTGTTATGTACTTGTACTTAATGTACTGCATAATCAAATTAGAATCATTAATTACTTAATTAATAACCTTTTATACATGTATTTTATTTATTATAATTTTATTAAGTTCACTTATGGTCATTCTGATGAGTTATAATGTTTAATTTCATCGTTATGGGAGTGTTCGTTTTCCTAGTTTTCATGATCGGTTTGCTTGTATACAAGTATGAATGTTCATGTAAAATGGATATAATTCTCTATAATTGAAATTATATTTAATTTATGAACTTATATAACATTAAATGATATTATATATAATTTTTTATATGGTATGAGGATGAATCATTTGATAAAATTTTAATTAAAACGATTTAATTTATTTTCATAGTTTTTATGACCATCAAGAACTAGTATCATTTTATTTAATATTATGTCTATATAATGAATCCAGAACATTATATAACTTATAATATGTATAATAAAATCTTATTTAACCATAATAATGGTTTTATGTCCAGACATGAATGT
The DNA here is from genome assembly GCA_963277665.1 of Viscum album. Lineage (NCBI taxonomy): Eukaryota > Viridiplantae > Streptophyta > Magnoliopsida > Santalales > Viscaceae > Viscum > Viscum album. The sequence goes on along the minus strand of OY728165.1, from coordinate 1,886,046,085 downwards.
GTTAATAGAAAATGAAAATGCATCTTCCATGATGATGGTAAATCGTCACATCAGGGATGATGCTTTCATTTTTAGAATAAAAGGAAGATGATAAGCGGTTTGATGATGGATATTATATTAACATAACAAAATTATAGTATATATATATGATACTTGAGTTATCATGAATTTTTGGATATCATAGGTATGTAGAGAAAAATAAAATAAAATAAATTACAAGAAATTAAAATAAAACGAAAGATGATTTTACCTCTTGTATAGAATCTCCTTGAGAACCTCCTTAAAGAACATCCTATTAGTCTTTTGGTGAGACCAGAAAGACCAAGGAATGGGGAAGAGGTTTAGAAGAGGAATTTGGCAGAATATAAGCAAGATCCATGGCTTAGAAGGTGTAAGTAGAAGGGGTGTTCATGGGTGATATCTATAGTGGAGGGGAGGGGTGTTTTTTTATTATTTTATTCATTTGTTTGTTATTTTGGCTCAAGAATATCAATAGTGATGATTCTTGTGACCATGTATAGTAAATAGTGCATGTTATATTGAACTAATAGTTCTTACATCATCCATACATCAATCACGACTCAATAATTCATGTATTATCTAATACCATAAATTACCTTATTTCACTATTCACTAAAAATTCAACTATTTCAGAAAATTCTAAAAAATTCACCCTAACGATTTTTTGATGTGTAGATTTAAAAAATAGACTCCATTTTTTTAAAATAATTTTATAAATATGATAAATTTAATTTTTAATTAGAATCATCATATATTTAAGAAATATCGATTTTAATATTATAACTAATTTTATGGAACTTTGAAAATTTAATTAAGGTATCATACAATTATCTTATAATAATAAGAAAATAAAATATTAATTTATGAATCTATTTTATGAAAATAAATTTTCTTTTTAATTATTATATTAATTTTAAAATTTTAAATAAATATTTATGTTTTACAAAAATACCAACACTTAATTTATCATTTTTAAAAAATTTATTTACTTATAACATGATATAAATATATCATATTTTCATTTATGAGATACCAAAATTTTATTTATAATTTTAGGGGTGATGTTATTATTCTAATGGTCACATTACTATTCTTAATGGTCACCTTACTATTCCAATGGTCATGTTAATATTTAATAATATATCACGGTTCATTTAAGCTTGGGGTTTCATGAAATATAAGCTATCAAATAAATTGAATTTATTTAAGAAGATACATACTATAAAATATTGGGTTGTTGTACTGATAATCTCCCATGAGATATTTCTTAGTACACGTTTATAGTACGAACGTCTCATGTGAAATTTCCCTATAGAGGTTGGTACTGTAAATATTTCATGTGTGTGAATTAATACATATAGAATTATACACACATATTGAAATGTAAGTATGTACAAAGATACATAAATGAATATATATTTATATAAGTACATGAATATATATTAAAACAATTATATACATATATGGATATATAAAATTATGCACGGTTAAATATAAGTACATGCAGAAATTTGTATAAACATGCATACGTACATTCATATAAAGTGGTACATAAAAATATTAGTGTAATTATTTACATGCATACAAATTTATTAATGTAACTATTTAAAACTATACATCTACATAGTTGGATACAAAAACAAAATTCATAAATTAATATATGTATGTTTTTATGTATGTGTTTTTATACACTTATATATATAAATACATATGCATGTATATTATATTATGAATATACTTATATATATTTTTGAATGATTACATTAATATATATTAATGTGTGCATGTATGTATATATTGATATTTATATGTATGTATGATTGTATGTATGTGTATGTGCTCATATTTAAATATATGCATTTAAGTATATATGCATGTATATGACTATATTAATTTGCATGTATAAATGTACCTATGGGTTTATATATATATATATATATATATATATTAATTTTGATTTATGTATATGGGCATATATTTAACACATACATATATGCATGTATGTAGACATACATTTATTTTTATTATGTACATATACGTGTGTGTGTGTGTGTGTGTGCTTATATGTTCAATAATTTTTATATTTGTGTATTTAATTATTTAAGAATACATTATATATATACATATTCATTAATTTATATATGTGTTTGTGTGTGTGATCTGTGTTTTTTAGATATATTTATTTATATGTTGGTATACAAAAATTAATTACTACTTAAATTGTGTGAAAAAAATACATTCTATATTTTATGCAATAAAATTTATGTTGTATATAAAATTATATATATGTTTATATATATATATATATATACATATATTAATGTGATATATGTATGAATATATTTATTTATTTATTTATGTGTACATTTTTTAATATCATATATGTATGTAAGTGTGATATATATATGTATGTATGTATATATTTGTTTTTATATATACATTTAAATAATTGAATTTTAAATACTTTTCTATTTTCATTGGTTCATACATATACATACATATAGTTTCATGTACTTAAATATATATATTTGTAAATAACTATAGTAATATTTGTATGTATGTAATTATAAATATATATATGTATGTATGTATATACTTGACTAAATAAATAAATAAATATATACATATGGACACATATACTCATTAATTTTCTAAAACAAATTATCAATATTTAATTTTTTATGTATTTTGTTTATATAAACTAATAACAATTAATTTTTTTAAAAAATATATTATAAATTTTCAATGAAAATCTGAACTTGCAAATGAAAAAATTAAAATTCAAAAAAAGTATCTTATATAGGTCTATAATTATTCATATGGATGTAACGATCACATTGGTGTTGATGGATTGAAATTTCAATACCATTTGAGTAGAATATATTAAATCAAATATTTTTTATTGAAAATAATTAAATGTATGAGAGAGAAAATGAATTGGGCTTGGTGGGAGATGCATGTGGGGTTCTTCTTGAAACGAGGGTGTTTTGGGGAGGCTTCCTAAATGATAAAACCATTCAATTTTGAGTGGCCATGTGTCACAATCTTAGGGACCAAATTAAGCCACAGTTTTAGGTTGGTAATTTAGATGATTCTAATCTGAGTGGAGGGAGGTAGGATAGGGTGGGGGGTTTCATGGTTGGTAGATAAGAAAATAATAAAAATGAAAATAATTTAAAAAAAAACAAGCATGCATTACCCACATTTATCAAATGTTGATAAACTAGTAGTGTTTTATCTGAATTTATAATTTCATGTTAAACACCCATGAACTACCATTACCATGTTTACAAACATTTTATTAAAACATCAGTAAATTATTTATCCACATTTATAAACACCACTGGTGAGAGTATGTCAGGGTTGGTGTTGTGATAGGCGGGGTGAGGGGAAGGAGGGCTAGCATGGTGTCAGAGAGGGGGTAGGGGGATGGTGGTGTGTCTTAGGGAATGGGGTAGGGCGAGGTATCCGAGGGTGGGTGTAGGGAGGGAGGGAAGGGTGGGGGGTAGATGATAGGTAGGTAAAAAATGGTAAAAATGTGAATATTTAAAAAAACAAGAATGTGTTACCCACATTTCTCAAATGCTGGTAACCTAGTAGTGTTTTACCTTTATTTATATATTAATGTTAAACACTCATGAATTAACATTACCATGTTTACCTAAATTTTATAAAAACATCGGTAAATGATTTAATCATATTTATAAACACAACTAAACATATTTTTTTATAGTGGTATCAGAGTTAAACTCATAACCTTCATCAGAAATCACAAGAAACAAGTAGAAAGGATCCCCACAAACCTAGTGTTGGTTCTGAGTATAGCAGACGAATTGTGGTGGAGGGGATATATTAAAATTTCTTTTAATAATTGTTTCCCTAAACCAAGAGCAAGGATCTTGCACATCAAATTTATAATTAATTTATTTTATATCTGAACAAATAAATACCCAGGCTTAAGAACTTTCTTCGTTGATGATTGTTGATCATTTGAAAAGGCCCTTATGGATTTCCTTCATTATTCTTGTAAGTATCCAAGGGTGGAATCCCTCTAGTGGTTATCCATACATGCTCCAATGGTCTCTGAGACATGGACAAGACATTGACCATTTGTGGCTAAGGTACCTAGCTAGTGATCAAGGGTTCATTATGGCCCTTGATAATTGTGTCTATCAATGGAATTTTATTTTTAAGAAATAGTTAAATTAAATAAAGGTTAATCACCCACAAAGGTGAGACCGCATATCACATGCACATAAATAAAATGTATTTACCATATGAGTATGATTAAGGGACTGCCTACCTCATATACAAAGTCATTTTCTTTAAAGTAGCTAGCCTCTTCTTGGACAAGATCTTATAAGTATCAAATCACCTCATACCATCTCTCAAAAACCTATCTCAATCCACAACATCAAATAAAATTAATTATAATTAATTATAATTATTTTTATAATTTAAATTAAATAGGAATAATTTTGTAAAAACTCATCCGACCATCTTATCACATCGAAACCATGACCAACCATCTTTTGGAAGGTTCGTGACGTAATACCGACATAATCCTAATCAAAATACCTAACATCTATCATCCATCCAATAACCAATTTAATTTAATTTAATAAAAAATCTTATAATGATATGCAGGGTGATGTACCTTTAGTGAAACAATGTATATACATCGTCTCGGGACATCCCCTAACCATGATGAACTAAAGTCCCATCATATAGGATGATTCCCACCATGCTATGGTGGAAATCATCACTAAACACTAGCTAAAATCATCCAAAATCAGAGGGGATGTTAGAAGGAGGGGGAGGAAGATGAATAAATCATCTCATTATTCTATTGAATCTCCCAAATAGCACCCCCTAAATCATGGGGATTAAAGGATAAGAGAAGGTAAGGGACTATCCAGGTCTGGTCACGTGGAAGGGTGGAGAAAGAGGAAATGAGGGGTTAAAATCATGTATAGGAAAAAGTATAATTTTACACATTTTAATAAAAATATAGGCTACCACATGGTCAAACAAACCATATTCCAATCATTTAGTTAGCGCTATCTCAATATTCTAACTCACATAGTTTATCTTCTCAGTTTTCCAAACCATGTGCTAACTGTACAAATCCCTACTAAGATGAAATTATAGGTTTCACAATGTTTGTCTCCATCAATGTAAAAACCATGTGCTAACCCCAATCCAATAAAATCATGCATGGGTTCCCCTAACAGTACAACAACTGTACGACAAGTAAAAACCCTTTCTAAAATTTATAACTTCTACCTGAATCTCCTGAGACTCACTCAGGAACCCGAAACACCTCTCAATCCTCAATCCATATCTAAAAAAACCCATCGATATGCTCCAACTGCTGGAATTCCAATCAGAATCTCAATTCTTGAAATGAACCCCACTCTGAAGTCAAAAGTTAAAATTCTACTTGAATTTCACAACTTGTAAATACAAAGGTATATGCCATCCCTAAAGTAGAATGCAATACACTTGAAGTAAGAAGTGTAACTAATGAACATGGGATCATGTCATATGGAATCAAATGGAAGGAAGTTTTCATACTGAATGTAAGGTGAATACCTGATATAGGTGGGAGTGTATCAAATGGGTCCAAAAACATAGATGTTGTGGAATAGTTTATCATATCTTTAAATAATTCAATTTTTTTAATTCCTAAACCCAAAATGAATATAAAACAAGTTACATCATGATATGTGCTATAAAACAATATTTTTTAAAAATTTTGTACATAGATTAATTAACCTCTTATAATCTAAATAAACAAATAATATAGAAGTTAAATGAGGACTAAGTATAAAATAAATTAATTCATCATTGACCATATTATCATCATCCTCCACTTTTAACATGATTTTATCATTTTCACCCTCCCTTAAATGACAGACTATTTCAATGTCATCATAGATAGATAGATAAATCTCTCATTGGTGATGGGGTTTTCTATCCAAAAACAATTATTCAACTTCATCACCCATATATTACATGTCTCTTGCATTAACATAGACTAAAACATTCCACCCTTCATAGATTTTATCATCGACATAATAGACCATTTTAGCTTGTGAATCCAAGATATATAGATTGTTTTATTTATGATCACCAGTATCGATCAACCGAGATAAGTTAGCATTTGTAAATTATAACAAATGTTTTATTATACCCATGTGAATATGAACCCAATTTCATTTAAATAACATAACTAAAAACTATCCATGATAATTTGATTTGATAATGTCAATAAAATTTTTAGAGTATCCCAAATCTATGAATTTTGTCAATATTTCACTATTTTGTGTTTTTAAACCTTCCTCATGAAAAAATATATGAAACTTAAAGTGATTAATATGATAAGTATAAAATCACCAAGATTCCTTTAATGATTCATGAGCCAAATATTTCAAATAATATGGAACTGAAGCTCGATTATTAATATTCATGATATACATGTATAAATATAAAATATTATTATTCACATAAGTTAATTATATCAACATATTATGAATATAAAATTTATCATGATCTGATACAACTTTTAAACCAATCAATAATGTCTTTATTAACACCTTTTTTTATCTATTTCTCATTTCGTGACTGACTCCAAAGTTTTCTCTTTGTTTATTTCTTCAATTCTTTAATAAAAGGATATGTAATATCACTATTGGGTAGCGCATATCTATATGATTATATGAACTTTATCTGTGTTAATAAAACTAATTCTATTTTACAAACTTGATGTACTAACATTGGAAATTTTATGGATCTATTATAGGATTGAAATTTATTTTCATTATCTCCTTTACATCAAACTCAATTGATTTGTTTGTCAATATTATCCAAATATCTTGAAAAAAATGTGAGACACTCTGCAGTTATATAACCTTCAATTATAGAGCATCCTAGTTGTTCATTTTTTTCTAACAAAAGGCATCAAATTACCTATATACCTAATTTCAAAAAGAAACATAGCATAATAAACCATATATGTAATGAGTTTGAAAATTTTAATGTAGTAATGATAAAAAAGAGAGATGAAAATAACTCTCCATGGTATATATCCATCGTTAACATATGAGTCTAATAATTTTAACTTATTAATTCAAATAAATTGTTAGATGAACCATCACAGTGAAAAATGATGGGGGAATATCATCTCCCAATAACAAATTTTCATTAGAATTCTTTCTTAAAGTTTTTCAATCTCAATGAGGTTAAAATTGTTCTCATAAATATGTTTTAATAATGTTAAAAACTCAAATACAAATACTATTATCTTATCAAGTAATTATTTAAGCAACTATAGAGGTAAAAAATTACCCATAAAAAATACATGAGTCCTGAATTTTAAGCCCATGTAACATAGGATATTTTAAGTCAACACATCTTGAAATGTTACTTGAATATCCATCAGGTTCTTTCATATTTTCAGTCATCTAAGTAAACTGAATTTTTGTTGCAGTTTCAAAGAAAAAAATGTTGTAGGATACTTTCCATTATCATTTTACCAAAAATCACACTTTATATTCATTTATTATAACTCCTTGAGTGTTAATATTATCTTTTGATTATTCATGCTCATTCAATATTATAAAATCAAATTTTCATGTACATTATTTTCAATGTGCATAACATCAAGATTGTGATGTAATAATTGAAATTATTCCCCAATGAAGTTTTGAAGAAAATACTCATTTCTTCCATTATTATTGTGAACTATTTGTACATGATGAACTTTTATTTTTCCCTAGAAACGTTCAAATAATATCTTTTCCAAATTGCGCATCAATAGTTGATAAATGTGACATGATTTTTGAATCTGATCACATTTTTGGCGATGGCCTCAAATCATTTTTTCCATCCAATAATGACTTTTTAAATGGATATCTATGATATGAATCTATGAATCAATGATGACACATGGAAAAAAATTTTATACTATATGGTAGTCTTACAGGCTCGACTAGCCAGTGTGAGTGTTCCAGCCATACACATTTCCTAATCTACAGAAATCATTAATCATCCACATTAGAGCATCACACATTTTGAACATTTCCACTCGATGAATTATATGTATCCACACCATTGTATCATAACTCTTATAATTATTCTATAATATGTTTAAATTATACATTAATGTCATTTATAGGTATTTTTTATCCTATAATGATTTTTCAAAGAAATGAAAGAAGTTTATTTTATAAAAAGTAAATTTTAAGGGATCAAAATAACATTCCATATACTATAAGTTATACTTGAGAGTCTCAAATAGATTAAATCTATCAATAGATGATCTCAAAAATATATTATTAGGATCTAAATAGAAATTTAGATTGAGAGCCTCTAATAGGAATCTTTATCCTTACTCTCTTGGGCTAGGTCTCTTCTTCAATGGTTCTTTAGAGGGGGGAGACCTTAGAGCTACTTATTCTATAGTGTCGTCTCCCCTGTCCCCCTTTCTCCCCTCACTACTACACATATTCTCTTTAACAACGCACAAAAAGTATTTTAACAGTGCTAAAAAAGTGATGATAATCACAATGATGATAAGGGGGTCCCCTTTATCAGTGCTAAAAAGCATAGATAAACGCCCCCTCTAGAAGTGATTTAAATAGCATTGATAAAGGCAGCCCTTTATCAATGCTCGAAATCACACTAATAAAGGCCTTACTGGATGAAATATGTTATTAATATAATAACACACATATATAAAACCTAAAAAAACCCATAATTCCAAAAAGTTCTATATAAATTTAATGTGATGCCAATAATACAAATATTTTCACCCATGGCATATACAAAAAATATTTCTATATACATTTCAAAAAAAATTATATAATTAAATATATAATTATCCAACAAACATTTAAAAACAATATTGTTTCATATTTTGATGCTCGTGATTCCCTTTAGAAAATGTCAACCCATGGTATCAATTTCGAAAAAAATCATCTCAACCCATGCAAAAGATTCCACCTATATAAGAAAACAAATATTAAGTTAGTAATACTATATATAACGACCCAATGTTTTTAATGAAAATTGTCTTCTTATAATTATGTCATATAATCACATGAAATCACAACATAATGAACTACGAAGTGCTATGTGATCTTTAAACATAAGTTTGTCACTTATGTGTTTTGAATTTTGAAAATCTGACATACACGGTTGCTATCAGAAAGTTATTTGGAGTCTAATATGACCAACTTAATTTTTTTATAAATAGTAACATACCCTTATGAATAGTAATATTACCCTTATAAATAGTGACATACCCTAATGAATAGTAACCTTGCCTATGATAGTATATAAATAATATTCAAAGTGGAAGTACGATATACCTATATCTGAGAATACGAAAATAAATGTTTCAAAATTGTTATTTTCCGAGTAAATTGTGATTTTAATTAAAAATTAAATTAATCATAATTAGAAAATTATATTTGAAAACTGGATTTCATTTTTGGATTCTACATGTCAAAAAATGGTTAGGTTTAAGTTTTTGTATTTTTATGAAATACTTGAATTTTTTGTGAATAGTAAAATACATTAATTTACCGTATAAATACATTATAATTTAAATCCACTATTCTAGACATCATAAGTTATGTAAGCACCCAAATATCTAACTCACATGAACTTATGACTATTATTGGTCTTGGAATCATCACTTTTTCTTGACTTATGGGAAAATAATAAAATAATGATTATAATATTATGAAAACTCTCCTCCCCTCCACTATAAATACCACCTCTTCCACCCTCTTCTCTTCACTCCTCTCAAGACTTGTTCCTTGCCTATATTCTTTCCAAATCTCTACTCAATCTCCTCCCCCATTTTCAATATCCCCTAGTCTTTTCAAAATAAAAAATCCTCTCCCCTTAAGAAGGCTCTCAAGGAAGATTGATTCAAGAGGTAAATTCCACTTTTCTTTTCTTTCTTTTTATTTTTCTTTTCAAGTTCATTTGATTAATTTTCTATCATTTCCTATCCTCATCCAAATTTTATGAAAAATCTAGTACCTTACATGTACTGGAATTTTTTTATGATAATGGAATAATTTATTATCATCTCTCCTTTACCATTCTTTTATTTTAGTAGTAATGACACCATCCGAGATGTGTAAATTTAGCACATTCAAGGACGATGGGTTTTCAATTTCTGTTACCATATTATATTTTGGTAATGAAACCATTTTAATGATTGAACAAGACCTAAATATATGTATTATTATTCATATATATTTTTTTAATCCTTTTTTACTCATGTTTTTGACTTATAAAACAAAATGTGATCTTTGTGGTCAAAACCGCCAATTAATCCAAAAGGATGTCACTAAAGTTTAATATAATGATTAAAATTAACTTAAAGTAACCAAATTAAGTTTTCAAAATTGTAACATTATATATTATCAATAATAAAATATAACTTCAATTCTATAAAACCACCTTCATCATACATGTTTATCCGAACATGAACCGATCATTAAAACCTACCAAGAAAATAGACCCTAACAATGAAATTGAACCTATTAACTAATCAAAATGGTCATAAATGAACTTAAAATGGTTGTAATAAAAATTTGACCTATATAATAGGTTCTTTAATTATTAATTAATGAACCTAATTTTATTATTCATGTCATTAATAACAAGTGGAGAACATCATCAGAATTAAGGTAAGGGATCCTCTCCATTTCACTTTAATTCAAGAATGTCCTCTATGCTATGCCATTTTATGTGTAATCCATAATGATGGGTTATTATTTAAAATCCACCCCATACTTCCCTCATGATTTATAAATTATGAGAAACCCCTTTCTCAGTCAATAATCCCTCTTAAGTACACTTGATACCATGCCGATAATTCATAAGGAATTCTACCCGAACCACCTCTATTCCTTCAAGTTGCTATATCTTTCTTTTTACCCAAATGAAGTTATATTTTATTTTTATGTAAAACTTCTACATTATGTTTATATGATCCATACTCTGGTTTCAATATCCATCTATCATTATTTTTCAGGGATAAACATGCTTTTAGGTGATTCCCTCCTTGATACGTCCCAATAAGCAAACTCGTGTTAAGGGAACTCCCCAAATTTTTACACAATTTCAAGTGCAATCTATCCACTATTTTAATACAATGTTGTCTTTATAAAATCATTCTTTTATTTTGAAAATATTCTTGGTTCAATTCTGGTTTAATATAAAATATTCTTCCCTTTTCTATTTTAAAATCTCTATAATATTTTCCTTAAAACCGCAAAAAAATGTTTTAAGGCTAAAATTTCTCAAATACATTTCTTACATGTTGTCACTTATGTTTGAAATCACATACCATGATATATTACTATTTTAACTTATTAAAATCTATGTATGTTCTAATTCCTTTCTTTCATGGACACTTTCATGATACACCCATTGGTTGTGCTTTATGTCATGATTGTGGTACCCAATTCTTTCCATGGGTAACCCTTATGTTTATGTAAGACTGATTATGTATAACTATTTATGTGGAAAAAATATTCATGAAATTTAATATGGGTGTGCCCAGATAGTGCTCCAATACATTGGGTAAAGTTGAGTCTCATGAGACTTTATGTGCAATGGTCTTGGCGGTTAGACTTGTCTTGTGCTACTATGTGCAACGATCATGACGGTTAGCCTTGGCTTGTGCTACTATGTGAAAAAGTCTTGGCGATTAGCCTTGGATTGTGCTATTATGGGAAATGGTATTGACGGTTAGCCCCAACTCATACTAAAATCATGTTTTATGTTTCTTCCACATTTATATGATTCCATGTTTGAATGACCCCATGTTTATATGTTATGATTCTATATGTTACATGCCTTCTTATATCATCATTCCATGCCTTCTATCCCATGTTTTGATGATTTTTTCTTATGGTTATTCCCTTACTGGGATTTTAGCTCATCCCCTTGTTCATGTTATCCCCAGGTTATCCTATGAAAATTTATGATCACAATGGAATATAAGATCTCATTATGGATTTTAAATAAAAAGTTGAATTTATAATGTTTGATTATGTACCTAGTCTTCCAAGACACTAGACTTTATGATCCATGGTTTGTAATCTGATGTATAATTATGCTTAAAATCATGTAATGTTATATATAAAAGGCTAGGGTCTCTGTAGTTAGTATCATAGGATGATCTAGTTATTTTTGTAGATTAGGAATATAGAACTTTAGTAAGAACCTTAAGGATGAGATGACGTGTAAGAAAACATCCTTAAATTTTGGTAAGTATAGAGTAAGTGGTTTATTAAGAAAATTTATCACTTTATTGATACAAACAAGTAGAGGTTACTCTGGCATAGATGTACCTAGGAGTGAAAACTCTGAAAAGGAGTTTCGATCTTGACCCAGGGTATCCTAGTATACGACAATGGGTCTTGCTTCACTATTGGTTTGACACTCCTGGGAGATATTATTTGGTAAATTCTTGATCTTAGTACAAACCATTATTAAGGGAATAAAAAAAATCACATAAGAATATAAGTTAAGAAATAGATCAAGGATAACCTAGATTTAAACCTAAGGAATTAAAAGTTAGGATACACTTCTCCTCTACATGTTTGTCCTTTTATGTTCAAAAGTTTCTTTTTTATGTTCAATAACTATGTATACAAGCCCTCTAATTGTAAATTATTTTTCTTAGTTAAGAAAGGTAAATAGAAGAACACTTCCCAACAATCAATTTGATAGGAAATGTGAATAATTCCCTAATGATATGCCTAATATGATGGGAACAGGTGCTAAAAACTTCATGACAGTACTTGATCAGCTGGCTCAAGTTATGAATAATAATGTGAATCATGTAGAACACCCTCCTCCTCCAAGTAAATATAAAGTTGTAGTATAATCATTCATGCGAAAAAGGCCTCCCATGTTTATTGTATCTTCTGATCCCCTCCTTATGGAATAGCAGATTAACTCTATTAAAAATATATTCTCCATCCTCAAGTGCTTGGAAGAAGAGAAATTTGTACTGGCAGTCTATCGTTTTGATAGGGAAGCTGATCATTGGTGGATGCTGATCAAGAATACAAATTCCCAAGAGGAAATTAATTCCATGGATTGGTAGGAATTCAAGAGGATGTTTTTCAATAAATATTTTCCTCAAACTTTCCATATTAATATGGAAAGAGAGTTCCTCAGACTTAAGAAGAAGTAAGATGAGTCCATCAGGGCGTATTAATCAAACTTTAAAAGGCTTTCAAGGTATGCCTCTAGATTTTTCATGAACACCAAAATCAAGGTGGATCGCTTCTTTAGCAGGCTAAAGCCAAGTCTATGGAAGGTATTGGCGATCCAAGACTTCGATAGTTATGAGGAGATTGTTCATTGTTCCCTTAAGGTTGAAATGGAGATTGGAGACTCTTAGTGGTCTCTTAGACCCAATTATAAGAAGAGAAAAATGGAGAACAACATGGGTGGTTCAACAAACAAATACCATGATGGAAATAAGCTTGAATATCCCACTTGTAAAAGTTATGGGAAGAAGAATCCTAAGAACTATCTAAAGGGAACCAAGAATTGCTTAAAATGTGGAAAGCTAGGACATCTGTCCAAGAACTGCCGAATGGATATGAAAACTCCTGATAATGTGGAAGAATAAAGGAAGGTTCAGATCAATGCTCATCCAGTGGTATAGTGTTACAACTTCAAGGAGCATGAGCATTATGAAAAAAATTTCCCCAAGCCAAGGGTTGTTGGAGGAAATAAACAACAACCTCCAAGGCAACAAGTAAGGGATTATGTTGTCACTACTGCAGAGTTGGAGCCGGAAAATGATGTGGTGATAGGTATGGTAGTTATTCATTCTATAATAGTGAATGTACTATTTGATTCTGGTTCTACGCATTATTTTATATCTTTAAAGTTTAGTATAACTATTCAAACACCACCGCAAAATTTGGATGAAAATTGATCTGGGAGAATAGAGAATGGAGAGATAATTGCATCCATGGTTTATAACTCCTCCCCAGTTAATTTTTGTGGACTGAACCTCCCATAAAATCTATTTATACTTACTTTAGTGTAGTTAGATTCTATATTGGGCATGGATTGACTAACTTTATTAAAATACAATATCAACTATCAGGAAAGGGAGATCACTCTTCACATACCAAAGCATCCTCCTATTCTTTAAAAGTGTAAGTAGGAAGATGAATATCCTTTATAATCATTGTATCAAGTGTTGATATTAATTCCTTATGAGAAATCATGTCTAAATAAAATGATTGGGACAAAGGATAGAATCATGCTTGAAGACATGCCCATCGTGAGGGATTACACCGATGTATTCCCTAAAGAGTTGTCTGGTCTTCCTCCTGACTAAGAGGTTGAGTTCTCAATTGAACTTATTCTTGGATCTCTTCCTATATAAAAGACACATTATAGAATGGCCACTATAGAGCTGGAAGAGCTGAATAAATAGTTACAGAGAATCTGGAGAAGGATTTTATACACCCAAGTGCTTCACTATGGGGTGTGATAGTCCTCTTCAGCAAGAAGAATCATGGATCAATGTGACTCTTCATTGATTATCATGAGCTCAATAAAATCATGATAAAGAAAAATTATCCCCTTCCTTGGATAGATGAATTTTTAGATCAGCTTCATGGGTCTAGTTATTTCTCTAAGGGGAATCTTTGGTCGGGATATCACCAATTAGAGGTGAGGAAGGAAGATATTCCAAAGACTGCCTTTCGAACGAGTTATGGACACTATGAGTTCATAGTGATGCCTTTCAGACTCACTAATTATCTAGAAATTTTCATGGATTTAATGAATAGAGTTTTTAGATATTACCTCAAAAAAATTTGGTAGTCTTTAATGATGATATTTTGATATATTACAAGAGCAAGGAGGAATATGAGGAGCATTAGAATATTATGTTAAAGACTTTGCGAAAGGAGAAGTTGTTTGAAAAGTACAGTAATTGTGAGTTTTGGATGGAGTAAGTATCATTATTAGGGCATTTTATCACCAAAAAAGGGATATCTGTGGACCCTTCCAAGATAAAGGAAATTGAAGAATGGACCAGGCCAACATATGTAATAGAGATCCATAACTTTTTGGGTCTAGACGGGTATTATCGAAAATTTGCGAAGAAATTTCCACGATTATTGAACACAATGACCAACATGACATGAAAGATAGTAAAGTTTGTCTAGACTCAGGAATGTGAAGACTGTTTCAAGGAGTTGAAAAAGAGGCTTATCACTGTGCCAGTACTCACACTCCCAATAAGTGAAGTACTCTTAGTGGTGTAAAATGATGCTTGAAATAAGGGATTAGGTTTTGTGCTAATGAAAAATGATAAAGTGATATCCTATACCTCAAGGAAGATGAAAATACATGAGAAAAACTATCCCATTCATGATCTGGAGTTGGTAGTTGTGATCTTTGCATTGAAAATCCGGCGGCATTATCTCTATGGGGAGAAGTTTGGGATATATACTGATCACAAGAGTCTCAAATATATATTCACACAAAAAGATCTTAATATGCGCCAATGAAGATGGATAGATCTCATCAAGGATTATGAATTCTCAATACACTATCATCCTGATAAGGTAAATAAGGTGGTACATGCTCTAAGTAGAAAGGATCCTGCAACTTTATCAATGATGAGAATTGAAAAGGATCCGATATTTTTAGATTTACATAGGATCTACATGGTAATAATTAAGGGAGGAAAATCATAAATACTTTCTCAAATGATTGCTCAACCATCCCTCATAGAGAAAATAAAGGATTCTCAAAGAAAAGATGTAGAAATTTGGAAATGGGTGGAAGCTATCAGAAATGGGAAATCCTCAGAGTTCAAGATTGATTGGGAAAGATTTGTAATGTTTGGATCATGATTATGTGTACCATCTGGTCCAGAGATAAAAAAGGGGATTCTGAATGATGCACATAGTTCAAACTTCTCTATCCACCCAGGGAGCACAAAGATGTATCGAAATCTTTGAGAAAACTTTTGGGGGGATAATATGAAAAGGGAGATTATTGAATATACATAAAAGTGCCTGGTATGTCAGCAAGTGAAGGCTGAGAGGAAAACGCCTAAAGGGATTATGGAAGCACTACCCATACCAACATGGAAGTGGGAGAACATCACCATGGACTTTTTCAATAGACTTACAAGGAAATCCAATGGAAACAATGCTATATGGGTCATTATGGATCATCTTATAAAGACAGATCGCTTTATTTCAATTTGAGAGAAATTATCATTAGATCAACTTGCATGGATATACATCAAATAAGTGTTAAGGTTGTACGGAGTATAACTCTCTATTTTATATGATTGTGATCTGAGATTCACCTTAAAGTTCTGGAAAATTCTCCAATATGCTCTAATCACTGAACTGAACTTCATTACGGCCTATCATCCTCAAACTGATGTCCAATCTGAGCAAACTATTCAAACACTGGAAGATATGTTGAGAGCATGTTCTATGGAATTCAAAGTAGGATGGGACCAACATCCTCCACTGGTTAAATTCTACTACAACAATAGTTTCCACTTGAGCATCTTAATGGCACCATATGAAGCCCTTTATGGGAAAAGGTTCAAAACACCGACATGTTGGGATGAAGTAGGTGAACATAAGATTCTAGGACCTGAAATGGTTAAAGAAATAGTGGAGAAGGTGAAAACCATTCATCAACATATCAAGGCATCCCAAAGTTGATAGAAGAGTAATTAATACAATTGTCTATGAGACCTTGAGTTCAAAGTTGGAGACATAGTATTTCTCCGCATATCTCCATGGAAGAAGGTCATAAGGTTTAGGAAGAAAGGGATGTTAAGTCATATGTACATCATCCCCTTGGAGATTCTTTATCGTGTATGGGTTGCAGCCTATCGACTAGAACTTCCACCTACCATGGCCAAAGTACATGATGTCTTTCATGTATCCCTCTTAAGAAAGTATATAACAGATCCTTCACATGTAATATCTTTAGAGGTGGTATAGTTAGAGGATGATATTTCTTACGAGGAGAAGCCAGTGAAGATCTTGGATCATAAAGATAAAGTTCTAAGTAAAAAATACTACTCACCTATTCAAGGTACTATGGAGGAATAATAAGTATGAAGAGGAAACATGGGAACTTGAGGAGGTAATGAAGAAAAAGTACCCTCACCTGTTTATGGCCTCGAATGTAAAACGAAATTTCAAGGGTGAAATTTCTTAAGGGGGGAAGAATGTAACGACCCAATGTTTTTCAATGGAAATTTACTTCTTATAATTATGTCATATAATCACATTAAATCACAACATAATGAACCACTAAGTGCTATGTGACCTTTAAACATAATTTTGTCACTTCTGTGTTTTGAATTTCGAAAATCTGACATACACGGTTGCGATCAGTAAGTTATTTGAAGTCTAATATGTCCAACTTAATTTTTGATGAATAGTAACATACCCTTATGAATAGTAATGTTACCCTTATAAATAGTGACATACCCTAATTAATAGTAACCTTGCCGATGATAGTATATAAATAATATTCAAAGTTGAAGTATGATATACCTATATCTGAGAATAAAAAAATTAATGTTTCAAAATTGTTATTTTCCGAGTAAATTGTGATTTTAAATAAAAATTAAATTAATCATAATTATGAAATTATTTTTGAAAAATGGATTTTAGTTTTTTTATTCTACATGTTGAAAATGGTTTGGGTGAATTTTTGGGATTTTTCTGAAATACTTGAATTTTTAGTGAATAGTAAAATACAGTAATTTACTGTATAAATACATTATAATTTAAATCCACTATTCTAGACATCATAATTTATGTAAGCAGCCAAATATCTAACTCACATGCAATTATGAATATTTTTGGTCTTGGAATCATAACTTTTTCTTATCTTATGTAAAAATAATAAACTAATTATTATAATATTATAAAAACTCTCCTCCCCTCTACTATAAATACCACCTCTTCCACCTTATTCTATTCACTCCTATAAAGCCTTTTTCCTTTAATATATTCTACACAAATATCTCCTCAAGATCCTCCCCCACGTCCAACAACCCTATTCTATTCAAAATAACAAATCCTCTCCCCTTAAGAAGGATCTCAAGGAAGATTGATTAAAGAGGTAAATTTCTATTTTCTTTTCTTTCTTTTTTCTTTTTCTTTTTAAGTTCATTTATTTTCTTTTTTATACTTACCTATTATTATCCAAATGTTAGGAAAACTCCAGTAACTTAAATTTACTAGAATTTTGTTATGATAATGGAATAATTTATTATCATCTCTCCTTTACCATTCTTTTATTTTAGTAGTAATGACACCATCTCATATGTGTAAATTTACCATATTCAGGGACGATGGATTTTCAATTTCTATTACCATCTTCAATTCTGGTCATGAAACCATTTTCATGGTTGAACCAAACCAAAATATATTTATAATTCTTTATCTATGGTTCTGGAATCTTTTTTTACTCATGGTTTTGACTTATTAAACAAAATGTGTTCTTTATGGTAAAAAACCGCCAATTAATCCAAAAAGATATAACTAAAGTTTTATATAATGATTCAACTTCATATCATTAACAAAATTAATTTTTCAACCATGTGACCTTTGGGATGATAAATAATAAAATATAACTTCAATTCTAGAAAACCACCTTCATCATACATTTTTATCCAAACATGAACCGATCATTAAAACCAAGCAAGAAAACAGACCCTAACAATGAAATTGAACCTCTTAACAAATCAGAATGGTTATCAATTAACTTAAAAGGGTTGTAATAAACATTTTAAATATAGAATAGGTTTTTTAATTATTAATTAATGAATCTAATTTTATTATTCAGGTCATTAATATCAAGTGGATAACACCAACGAACTTAAGGTATGGGATCCTCTCTATTTAGCTTTAATTCAAGAATGTCCTCTATGCCATGCCATTTCATGTGTAATCCATATTTATGGGATATGACTTATCACCTCCCCCATAATTCCTTTATGATTAATAAATTATGATAAATACTTTTATCACTCAATAATCCCTCTTAAGTACACCTGATACCATGCTGATAATCCGTAAGGAATTCTACCTAAGCCATCTTTATTCCTTCAGGTTACTCTATCTTTCTTTTTACCCAAATGAAGTTGTCTTTTATTTTTATTTAAGACTTATTAATTATGTTTATATTCTCAAAAATCAAGTTTCAAGATCCATCCCTCATTCTCTTTTGAGGATATACATGATTTTAAGTGATTCCCTCCTCAATACTTCTGAATAAGAAAACTCATTTTAAGGGAACTCCCCAAATTTTTACCCAATTTCAGGCGCACTATATCCACTATTTTAATCCATTTTTGTCTTTATAAAATAATTATTTTTTTATGAAAACTTTCTGAGTTCAATTCTAGTTTTATATAAAATATTGTTCCCTTTTCTATTTTAAAAGCTCTATAGTATTTTCCTTAAAACCGCACAAAAATGTTTTAATGCTAAAATTTATCAAATACATTTCTTACATGTTGTCACTTATGTTTGACATCACTTAACATTATATATGCCTATTTTACCTTATGAACTTCTATGTATGTTATAATTATTTTCTTTAATTTACACTTTCATGATACGACCATTGGTTATGCTTTATGTCATGATTGTGGTACCTAATTCTTTCCATGGGTAACCCTTATGTTTATGTAAAATTTATTATGTATGATTCTTTATGTGGAACAAATATTCATGAAATGTAATATGGGTTCACCTAGATATCACTCTAATTCATTGGTAAAGTTGAGTCTCATGAGACGTTATGTGAGATGGTCTTGGTGGTTAGCCTTGGCTTTTGCTACTATGTGCAATGGTCTTGACAGATAGCATTGGCTTGTGATACTATGTGAAATGGTCTTGGAGGTTAGCATTGGCTTGTGATACTATGGTAAATGGTCTTATCAGTTATCCTTGAATCGTACTAAATTCATGTTTTATGTTTCTTCCACATTTCTATGATTCCAGGTTTGAATGATCTCATGTTTATTTGTTATGATTACATATGTTATAATCCTTTTTATATCATCATGTCATGCCTTATATCCCATATTATAATGCATTGTTCTTATGGTTATTTCATCAATGTGATTTTATCTCATCCCATTTTTTATTTTATCTCTAGTTTATCCTATGTAGATGTATGATAACAATGGAAGATAGGATCTCATTATGGAGTTTAAATAAAAAGTTGTATTTGTAATGTTTGATTATGTACCTAGTCTTCCAAGACACTAGAATTTATAATCCTTGGGTTTTACTCGATGTATAATTATGCTTAAAATCATGTAATGTTATATGTAAAGGGCTGGGGTAGATATACTATAAATAAATAAATTAAACATTAATATGAAAGAATAAATTAATAAAATGTCAATATTTAATAAAAAAGACATATTTTGAGTTATACTAGTCACACCATGCATTCTATTGAGGTGGGATTGATTCCTACACATCATAAATGAGTTATGTATCATTTTCCTAAAATATATAAATAATATGAATGTGTTTGCTCAGTTTTGAGTATGTTATATTTTTTACTAAAATTAATGTCATTTTTAACTAATGCCATATTTGGAGTTATACCAGCCACACCATGAATCATATTGAGGTGCAGATGATTCTAACATGTCACTAATGACTTATAGATCATTTTCCAATATTATCAAAACAATCCGAATATTTTTTCTCAATTTTCAGTATGCCTATTTTGTTTTTTTTTTACAAAAATGTCATTTCAAACTGGAAACATGCATTATGAATCAAACTGGTTGCATCATTCATTAATTTGATGTGATATGTAAGAACCATGATCTTTTTTTCCAGGTATAAATCTTGTTTTTTGGTGTTTTTTAGAAAAATATGAGTTTCTGGAAATTTCAAGAGTACACACTGTGTACTTATAAGTACACACCGTGTACTCAGTTGTCATGGGTAGCTATGTGTGGGCCGTGTAACGGCTGAACACAAGGCTGTGTGGGGTGACCTGGAGACTGACTAAAGCAAGGCTTGGTAAAGGAAAGTACATGACATTTACTTTTAAAATACACACCATGTACTTTCTTTTTATTTCATTAAATGGACCGGGTTCACGTCTAATAGACAGAACACCCTCTGTCAAGGTCTGTCTCATCCAGGAGCATCTATGGCTGACAATTATTCTTTGATCCCCCAAATCACCATCCGTTGTCTAAATTGGCCGTTGTATATTGCATTGGAATGGCCATGGTAATATCTTCCTTCTTCTAGAGCCTCGTTTCTTGATTTATCATATTTCATGAGATATTCTCGGTTGAACGTTTTTAGCGGTTTTGTAGATCTATAATGTTCTAGGGTGATTCAAGGACTGAGTTTCACGTATATTGATCGTATAATCTTGAGGTAGGTAGTTTGTTCTTTTCCATAGTTAGTCCTTGAGTTATATGTGCAAAAGTTTCCAATACCCTTGTTTGAGGTATTGCATGTTTATGGTTTTTAGCCCTATTATTTCCTTTTATGCCTTGTGTGCTTGAGTATAGGATTTATGATTGTAAATAGGGTTATTTTACCTTTATATAGATGTGTTTCCCATGTTTTCTTGATCTTGACCATTTGATCTAGTTTTTTCCATTAAGCTGCTTTGTTTTCCATGCCTAGTATTGTTAGGATGTAGTGATTTAATCTGACATGCTGTGAGATTCTATAAACTGTTTATCCAAGTAGTTATTGAGGTTTAATTTGGTTTCCATATATCGTTTGTGAACGATTATTTTACACAGGTCTGTGGGAGCCTGGTGTAGTAGACCATAGGGAGAATGGATATTGAGGGCTTCTCTAGAGTGTCTGTTTACTTTTACATTGCGAGACCATAGGGGGGATGGAATTTGTGCTCCCTTAGAGTGTTTGTAGTTCCTCATTATGAGACCACATGGGGAATTGGGCATTGAGTGATTCCCTAGAGTGTCTATAGTTACCGATACGAGACCATAGGGGTAATTGACTATGAGTGCTTCCTCAGAGCGTCTTTGATAAAGCTAAACCAGAAGGGTTAGACTGTGAGTACTTCACAGAGGGTTGCTTGTGTTTTTTTGTTTTAACCAGACGGGTTAGGCTATGAGTACTTCCCATAGGGTTACTTATAATTTTTGGTTTCTTAACTAATAAATGAAAATGGTTGTAATTTAAATTATAGGATTTTTTACTTGTAGTACTTCCTAGTTTATTACTACATGTTTCACATTGCCTGCTATATATATTCACTGACTGTTAGGCACATATATTTAAGAGGTTGACTACTAGGATTCGTCTCACACCCTGTTTGGGTCATTATTTTGGGCCCAAACAGATTATATTGTTGAAGTTATAGATAAGGGAAAGCTCCCTTCTACATTAGGTACTTGATTGTTGTAGTGCTGAATAACATTGAACCAAGATGAGGATTGCGATGCTACTAGAGTTTATTTGTTTTCTTTGAACTTCATTTTAGCACTGTATTCCAGCATTGTGAATTTTTTAGATGCTTTCCTAGAAATATGTATCATGCATCATTTATATATGTGTGCTCTAGTTGTTTATTACTTCCATTGTTTACTTCTTGCATGTTATTACTACTTTTTCTATTGTTATCTATTTATTTATGTTGTGTTACTCTACCAATGAGGGTATAGTTTCCCCACTATCACATCCAAGTCCCTCACTTCTAGTCGGAAGCCTCTGGCATTTGGGGAAATGTTCTTGAGGCCATGTGACCAACAGGGTACGGGGCACCCCTGGGTGGCTTCTGGAACCGGGACGTTACAAAGTGGTATCAGAGGGGTTATTTTATTCTTGAATTACTATTTGAAGCCTTTAGCTAGGGATAAGAAGGAATACGTACTTGGTAATAAGTTGTGCCCAGGAGTAGTTAACCCGTGTATAGGGAAAATCCAATTTACCTCATTTATTGTAATCTTTTTTCTGGTTTTTCAATTATTATAGTTGATTTGATTTCACCATTGGGTGATTCAAATGTTTTGTATTGTTAAAGTTGATAATATTGAGGTTCTATTTCTGTTGAAACCTGATGAGATGAGGGTATGCCATCTCATGCATCATATATGCATTTTCTAGAGATCACATTTCACACATTCTTTCCATGCCATTTGGGGTGCATTACTGATTGCATGTTGTTGTGATAGATGTTGTGCTAGATATTCATTCTGTTGTGATAGATTCTTTGATAGAATACCTGCTTTTTGATAGGGTATTTCTAATATGTAATATTTAGTTTTAATGAATGCCAAACTTTTTTTCTTAAGGTGTTATGGGACCTCATGGACCTTAATTTGGTGGATAATTTCTCTATTATGTTTGTATATGACATTTAGAAGATTCCAAGCTTTGATTTGTGGGGAGTATGGGCCCCCACAGATTGGAATTTGGCACTTTAATGTCCGTTTCAGTGTTTTTTGGGTTCCATAGTAGTTTCTGAGGCTTACTATCCAGAAAAACCCAGAATACACGGTGTGTGATGATAAATACACACCATATATCATTCTGTTCAGGAAGGAACTGTTTTTCTTAAGTACACGTTGTGTACTATATATACACGCCATATAGTCCCTAACTGTGTTACTGCCTGTGTGGGTTGAGAGACAAGGTTGGGAAATATTTGGTGAAACACGTTGTGTACCTAAAGCACACACCGTGTGTATATACTGTGTGTCCAACCGTGTAACTGGCCATGTAACTAACAACATGGGTAGGTGAATTTCATCTAGTACACATCGTTTCTGGACTAAACATGCCGTGTAGAGTTAGCCGTGTAACCGACTGTGTAACTAACAACATGGGTCAGTGAAGTTTATGTAGTACATGCCATTTCTGGAACACACACGCTGTGTAGTCTTGTTCTAGGGGAACCGTTTGGGTTAGTCGTGTAGAAGAACTCAGGCAGAGGCACATGATTCAAGTACATGTCGTGTTTTGGAGGAACTTTCCGTTTTTATAGAGTGTTACATGACTAGAGTTGGCAGGAGTACATGCCAATGTGTATTCTTAAAGGAACATGTCGTGTAAGAGTTATACACATTGTGTATCCACTTTTTTGAGATCTTGAATTATTCCTTTCTCTTGTTCCCTTCTTACACTTCTAAGTTTCAATCCTTGATAATCTTGAACTCAAGTGTGTGCTTGACCTTGTAGAGTCATTCCACTAAGACATCCACCGATTGTAAACCAATTACAGGGCAGTGATTAGACACCGAACATGGTAGATCAAGAACTTCCAGCAAATCCTCTAGTTGTTCCCATATTGGTACCAGCCATTATCCCATATACAGGTGTCGATGCATAGTTCTGATAGGGCTTCACAAGGTTCATGCAGACCTTCCGAGGAGTACCGCATCCTACCCCTTTTATGGAAGAGATGACACGGGTTTTCTAGAAGTAGCATCCTACCACCTTTATTGGGAATGGAGGACCTTAGGCTACAAATCATGGTTAGAATCCATGCTATCTATCTTCAAGCATCTGGAGATGCCTCCAGAGAGGAGGGTGAATCTCGCTACGTATATGCCTCGGGACTCTTCCAAGAGATGGTGGGATGTGATCTCACAGGAGGGATGCTAGCAGGGTATGGCTTGGGATGAGTTCTAGTGTGCCTTCTATGAATACTTTTACCCAGAGATTTTAAGGGCCAACCGAGCTCGAGAGTTCATGAGTTTGGAGTAGGGTACTCTTTCAGTTATGGAGTATTAATCACTAGTGCAGAAAACGTTTTTTATGTCGGTTATTTTTCATTTTTTACGTCGGTTTCTAGCCGACGTTAATACGGGCGACGTTATAAATAAAGTTTTTGACGTCGGGTATTTTAAAACCAACGTCAAAAACATAAAATCGCGATGTTTATGACGTTGGTTATTTTAGAACCGACGTGATAAATAAAAAGGGAAGGGTTTATCACGTCGGTTATTTAACAACCGGCGTGATAAAAGGCCTGGAAAATGGTTTATCACGTCGGTTCCTAAAAAACCAACATGATAAAAGGACGGGGAAATGGTCTATCAGGTCGGTTATGAAATAACCGACATGATAAACCGGGGGGCAGGGGGGTTTATCATGTTGGTTATTATAGAACCACCATGATAAACCGAGGGGTGGTTATCACGTCGGTTATTAAAAACCGACGTGATAAACTGGGGGGCGGAGGGTTTATCACGTCGGTTTTTTAATAACCGACGTGATAAACCGGG
Organism: Viscum album; assembly: GCA_963277665.1. Lineage (NCBI taxonomy): Eukaryota > Viridiplantae > Streptophyta > Magnoliopsida > Santalales > Viscaceae > Viscum > Viscum album. The sequence goes on along the minus strand of OY728165.1, from coordinate 1,886,020,746 downwards.
GAAGGGGGGTTTATCACGTCGGTTATTATATAATCGCCGTGATAAACTAGGGTGAGGGGGGTTTATCACGTCGGTTATTATATAACCGCCATGATAAACCGGGGGGAGGAGGGTTTATCACGTCGGTTATTAAATAACCGACGTGATAAACCGGGGGAGGTGGTTTATCACGTCGGTTATTAAATAACCGACGTGATAAACCATTTTCCAGGCCTTTTATCACGTCAGATATTTAATAACTGACGTGATAAACCATTTTCCAAGCCTTTTATCATGTCGGTTATTAAATAATCGACGTGATAAACCATTTCCCAGGCCTTTTATCACATCGTTTATTAAATAACCGACGTGATAAACCCAATTTTTTTAAAAAAAAATTGAATGCAGTCATCTGCTCTCCACCAGAATCAACCAGAAAACAAATCAAGAAATCGTACCACAAAAACAGAAGTAGATCAAAATTAAGCATGTACATTGATTACATATAAAACTTACCCCCTAGACAGCCCCCACCCTCATGTATACCCCATGGACAGCCCTCCCCCACCCCGTTGGAGCCCTCACCCTCATGTATACCCCCTGGACAGCCCTCCCCCACCCCATTGGTGCTTCCACCCTCATGTATACCCCTTGGACAGCCCTCCCCCACCCCATTGGATCCCCCACCACACTCCTGGACTGCCCCCCGACCCTCGGACAGCCCCAAACACCCCTCGAAACCCCCCCACCTTCCTGAACAGCACCCCCTCACCCCCTCACCCCACTTGACATCCCCCACCACACCCCTGGACAACCCCCCCACCCTCATGTATACCCCCCCAGCCCTGCACAACACTCCCACACCCCTGGACCGCCTTCCCACACCCCTGGACAGCCCTGCCACCCCCCTGGACTGTCCCCCCACCCCATCGGACAGCCCTCCCAGACCGCCGGACACCCCCCAACCCCACTGAACACACCCCCACACCCTTGTAACCCCTCCCGCATAGACCCAAATCCATACCAGAAAAACCATCATAAGTAAACCAAAACAAGAAGCAGAGCAAAATTAAACATTCACTTATATAACATTCAAAACTTACACTGTCAACTTCAAAAAAAAAACCAAATCCAACCTAAACAACTACCAAATACACAATTACAACGACAATATTCAAAATTTAATTTTACATTAAAAACAACTAAAAGTCAATCAAACGTGTAAAATAATTTGACCACTCAACTTCTAAGTGTTTGATGTCTTCAGCAGTATAGGGTTTAGGGTCATCAAAAAGATAAAAATGAAAAATAAAGTAGTTAACGTGTATAATGAATAAATCAAATTTAAATATTATGGAAAAGTTTAAGAGGAAATCGTACCAGGTCAAAATTCACAATTGTCCCAGTTGTTATTATTTCATACATAAATCTTAACATATAATATCCGCATTCGATGAGGCCTTGTTGTTCATGAAAATTCTGTTTTAATGAGTGTAAATTCAATATATTATTTTTATGTAATAAATCAAAAATTACAAATTATAAATGGATATTTACCTTCTCATTTACATATTTGATCTTTGCACCTCTTTTCTTTGTGTTTTTTCGAAAGTAGGCCCATGCACTGTTAGAAAATAATACGAATGGGGTAAATTTAAAATTCATTATAATATATAAAACTATTGAGAAATTAAAACTTTATTTTCCAATATATTCTTAAAACTATCCCGCACATCACCATGGACAGAGCATATCCAATAAAGGGCTTTCTCCCTTGGGCAAAAAACCCCTAACATCCAATGATCACTAATAAAAGGAAATTTGATGTTAGTGGTTTTTTATGTTAAAAGATAATTAACTCTTTGAGAGAAATTTATTTCATACCTCTCACAAAAAGGCATCATCCAACATTGTGTGATTATATTCTTTTCAAATCTTTCAGCAATATAAACCATTCTTTGTTCCTCATTCAATTCACATGCTTTAAGGGAAATCAATTGAGGGTCCATGAATCCATATACTTCTGTCAGCTCATTCCTCTCACAAATTTTATAAAGATACCTAATACAAAACATACATAAGTATACATTTTTAATAAATATAATGCAGGGAAAAGGTGTTAAGACTTACATGGAAAAAAAATTCACCACGTTGATGCCAAACTTATCTTCAGTAATAAGCTCCATGATATCAGTTTTTATAATCCCCACTCTTATTTCACGTCCACAAACATGAGCTTCCATTGGAAACTCATAATAACCCAACAACAAATGTGAATATCTTGACAATATGTCAAGACCATTTGAATTTGTATCTAATGTCATAGCCATTTGTCTTTGTTGTTGTCTATACAGTATTTCTTTACCTTTGAAGTATTCCTGTAAAAAAATGAAAAATATATTAGTTTTCAAATGATAAAACAACTTTAATAAAAAAAATAAAATAAAAGATATAACATTCATACCTCTATGGTAATGAGTCGAAGAAGTCTGGATGGCCAAATTAAAAAATGGCTGTTACTCTGTCCAACTGTCACCACCTCATCTGTAGGTATTGGTACCCTAGCCGATCTATCTATAATATCCTATACAGTGACCCTCTGATTCTCTACCTATAATTGTTGATGATGAACTGTATCTCCTATACAATATACCAACCCATATGCTACTATATGATGTTGAGAATCATCAACATACAACTCGCAATAATTAGGAAGTTGCGGCGGAGGCGTAGGATAAAAATGGGGTCTGCAGGCTGAGGTGGGGGAGTGGGAGCTACTGGCGGAGGTGGAGGATAAATAATGGGGTCTGTAGGGGGAGGTGGAGGAGTGGGAGCTACATTCTGACATTTTCTTTTCATTTCTGCAAACATAGACTACACCGACTCTCTAATCTTGTCCTCCATCATCGCATTAATATTATGAACTTCAGCCTCCAAGGATTATATTTTTTTATAAACCCCCTCAATGTTAGAAGTTGAAGAACGTGGAAACACTTTTCTTACTGATACACCTACCAGATATCCTCTTACACGACTAGGATGTTCGGGCCTTCCTAATTCTACAAATAAAATATCTTCCCTCCCAGTAGCTGTAAATGTCCCCTCTGAACTCTGATCCTCAAGAGAGTCCTGTATTAATTAATTGAAAATTTCTGTAATGACTGAAATTATATGAAGAAAATAGTTAACTTAAATAAATAAAATAGATATCTTACAATCCTATCAGCTACAATTCTCGATTCTTCGAAAAGATATTGACCTTTTTCCCTTCCGAGATCTCTTCCATTTTTCATGTCTAGATGGAGGGGATGGAGGGGCCACCTCTCCAGAGCTTGAAGACTCAACTCTTAGTTATTGAAATTTTTTCGCCATCATTTGTTCTTCCAATAATGTATACCCTCCCCAAGATAAACAATGAGGGTATACATTTTTAGATTGGATCTCCTGATGAGCTTTCCTTGTTTTCTGTAATTTAAGAATAAGAAATCATTAACAAAACATTAATAAAATCATTTATAAAAGAAAGTTCATAAAAGTTTACATTGCCCTTACCAGAAATGACTCTTTTATTCTACTTTCAAAAAACTGTCTCCATGTGTCTTCATCTATAAAAGGATATATACGACATGTATTGTCATGACTCCTATGACCATAAATGAAATCAGATGAGAGGGTTGATTTGAAATCCCTCCATCTCCTGGAAGCCAATGATAAGCATTTCTTCCTGACTCCTCCAGTGTCAGGAATATCAAATGTCATCTGATAAAGAAGAGGATAAACATATTATATATACTATAAACATTAAAAGAATAGTCAAACAATGACAAAAGATCTTACCAAAATCGTCTCTCACAACTGAGAGATAATCACTTTATCCACACTTCTCCAATCATCAAACAGACTGCTTACTTTTCTCTTAGCCTGAGTTGCTACAAAACTCTTAAAATCTTTTGCATTCGGACCTCTAGGAATATCATCATCATCAAACTCAACGACTATCCTCTGATCCTATGTACGGGCAAGTGATAATTTTGGTAAACGTGTGCACCCACGTTTACCAACCTTTGAACTCTTTGTCGTAATAGGAGCATGTGAATTTTCATCCCCAGAGGTATGACTAGCAATATGCTCCTCACCAGAATCATGTGGTTGATCATCTGAATGATCTTTCATTATCCTCCACATTAAAAAAAAACATCAGTTCACAAATATAAATATTCAAATATTTTAATTCTACTCTAATCAGAAAATAGAAAAGTGTACTAAGTTACATAATAGTAAACATTGGTAATATGGTAAGCATGTTAAACAATGGTAAAGATGGTAAAGATGGTCACAATGGTCAAGATGGTCAAGATGGTAAACATGGTAAAAATGGTAAACCTGGTAAACATGGTAAACATGGTAAAATAATTGTCAATGAACAAAAATAATAGATATATAATTCATGTAATGGTTATAAAAATGATAAAGTAAACTAAACAAACTTAAAACAAACAAAAACATATAATTATTTTGTTTTAAAACATGTTTTAATAAATAAAAAACTTACAATATCTAACATTTATGGAAAAAATAAATGTAAACAAGAAATAAACATATGTTACCTGTAATTTTAGGAATGTACAAATGGATTGTTTACCCAAATTCCTTCGTCGTGATCATTCCTTATGGAAGAAACTATGTCTTCAACATGATCATCATTATGTTCTATTAATCTTTCCATGGAAGTAGGGATCTCACATAAATCAGCATATTCATCAACTTCATCCTCACCAACATATTGTTTTTCCCTTGTAAAACAATAGCCCACTGCATATATGATTTATCTACTACATAGAAAATTTGTTTTGCATGTGTTGCCATTATAAAAGAATCAGTTGTGTCTTCCAATATATTCAGATTAACAAGTGTCATTACAAATTCATCATGTCTGACACTGTTGTTACCGTTAAAACATTTATAGTTAAAAATGGGAACTTTAATTTTAAATTAATCAACCTCCCATATGTCTTCAATCACTCCATAATATGCACTTGATGTAGAAATTGGGTTTTTGTCCTTAGCACTCGAAAAATGCATTGCTTCTGCAAACACCAATACACCACTATTTTGAACTGCACTTCTGTTGTCCTGAGCTTTCATATGAAATGTATAACCATTAATGTCATAACCGGACCATGTTATCACATTTAAACATGGACCACCCACTATCCATTTTAATGTCTCTGATACATCTGATCTACCAAGCAAAGTATTTTTAATCCATGACAAAAAAGTTCTGTTGTGCTCATTCAAAATCCACATTTCTTTCTTCTTTGGATGACATTGTTTCAAATCATTAATATGCAATGTGATATATGGTTGAGCATCAGCTATGTTATTCAAGATGTATGATTCTAACTTCTTTATCTGTTCATCTGACAATGATTTGACTTTCAATCCGCGAATCCCCTTTCCCTCATTATTAACTCGTTCATGGCGAGATGGAGGAAAACCTATGTGTTGCGCCGCAACTAAGTAGCTCGTACAAAACTCTGCTACCTCCTCAGAAATATACTTTTCAATAATGGAGGCTTCAGGTCGATATAGATTTTTAACATACCCCTTTAAAATTTTCATATACCTTTCAAAAGGATACATCCAATGAAGATATACAGGTCCACAAAGCTTTATTTCTTGAACTAGATGAATCATTAAATGTACCATTATATCAAAAAAAGTTGGAGGAAAATACATTTCCAATTGACAAAGTATAAAAATTGCATCCTTTTCCAAAATGTTCAAATCATTCACATCAATCGCCTTGTTACAAATTGAATTGAAAAAATAACACAACTTCATTATAGTCTTTCTGACACGAATTGGAAATATTCCACGCAATGCAACTGGTAGAATTTGTTGCATCATGACGTGACAATCTTGTGATTTCATACCTATCAACTTCAAGTCCTTTAATGAGACAAAATTTTTTACATTAGAAGAATAACCTTGAGGCACTTTGGTATCATGAAGACACTGACAGAAGCTAATTTTCTCCCTCTTCGATAATGTATGACAAGCCAAGGGAAGAAATGTTCATCTTCCTTTAGGAGTGGGAGCTAACTCCCAACGTATTCCCATTGATAGTAATTCTAATCTTGCATTCAACCCATCTTTAGTCTTTCCTTTAATATATAACAATGTTCCAATCAAAGAATCACAGATATTCTTCTCCATGTTCATGATATCAATATTATGTTTAACTTCATGAGACCTCCAATATGGTAGCTCAAAAAAATTGACCTTTTCTTCCAAATATGTCCATCATTACCAGATTTCTGTGTCTTTCCCAATGTCACATCAAGGTTTTTCACCCTCTCAAAATATAGATCAGGGGATAAAGGTTTTGGAGCAGTTTCAAATTCTTGTGAGCCATTGAATTCCTTTTTTAGTCTTCTATAAGGGTGTTCCATAGGCAAAAAAATTTGATGACCCATGTACACTGTTTTCCTCCCATGATGCAATTGACAATATGACGTCTGTTGTTCGCAAATTGGACATGATTTATGCCCTTTAACACTGTTTCCAGACAAATTTCCATATGCTGGGAAGTCATTTATAGTGAATAGAAGCACTGCATTCAGTTGAAAATATTCCATTTTATAAGAATCATACACCCTAATACCATCATCCCATAACAGTTTCAAATCATCAATCAACGGTGACAAGTAAACATCAATATCATTACTGGGTTGCTTTGGACCAAATATCATTATACTCAACATGAAATATTTGCGCTTCATACAAACTTCAGGAGAGAGGTTGTAAATTACCAATAAAACAGGCCATGAACTATGTGTGCTACTGAGGGTTTGGTATGGATTCATTCCATCTGTGCACAACCCTAGTATGAGATTTATAATTTCATTTCCAAATGTAGAATATTGCGCATCAATTTTCTTCCATTGTGAAAAATCAACTGGATGATGTATTTTTCCATCACATACCCTCTCTTCATCATGCCATCTTAACCTTTTTGCATCATGTGAATTAGCAAATAAATGTTTGAAATGATTAATTATAGGAAGATACCAAAATACCTTTGAAGGGAGCTTTGTAATCTCTACACCAGCCTGTGATTTTTCTTTCACCTTATACCGTGATGTCCCACATTTAGGACACTCTGATAGAAATTCATATTACTTCCTATATATAATGCAGTCATTCAGACAGGCATGTATTTTCTTGTATCCCAATCCCATCAGGCATAATATTTTCTTGGCTTTGTAATGTGAATCTGGAAGATCGTTATCTTTTGGAAGAATGTCTTTCATCAATTGTAGAAGCTCTGTAAAACTTTTGTCACTCCATCCATGTTTCTCATTCAGGTTAATAAATCTTAACACCACCGACAAAACCGTAAAATCTGTACAACCAGGATATAATGGTTTTTCAGCATCACCATATAAACGTGCAACTATCGGTTCTATCTCAATTTGTTCTGCTACAATATCACGAATCATTTCTTCAATTCCATCAGAGTTACCATCTTGCAAATCATCATCATCAGTGATATTCTGTCCAGTTTCACCATGCCAAATCCAAGGGCTGTAACTCGAATTAAAACCATGAAAAATCAGATGATCTTTTATCTCTCTACTTTTCAACTTCTTCATATTCAAACATTTCAGGCATGGACAGAAAAAAATGTCACTACTTGGAACATTTCATTTTGCAAATTCCAAAAAGGCATTAACACCTTCCTCAAATTCATTGCTCATTTGATGTATCATAATCCAACTTCGACTCATTATTACCTATAACAAATATCAACAAAAAATATATATTTTTAAGATAAGACAAATATATGTTTATATGAAAAAAAATCATAATTTGAATGTAAAACAATTTAAAATATAAAACAAATCTATGGGTATTTAAGAAAATATGCTTGAATATTATTTTTAAAACAAAATACAGTTAGATATAATAGTTTTAAATTTCATTGAATCAAAGAAAACCATGCCTCCTACATAGTTGATAGAAAATTAGAGAAAATGGAGTAAACCTGAGAATCACCCCCCACCACCCGGACAACCCCCAAAACCCTCTGGACAGGCCCCCACCCCCTTGGACAGCCCGCCACTCCCACCCACCCCCTTGGACCACCCCTGGACACCCCTAAACCCTCCGGACAGCCCCCCACTCCTCTAGACAGCACCCCCACCCCTCCTGGACACCACCCCCACCCCTACCCCTTCAACACCCCCTGGACACCCTCCAACCCTCTGGACAGCCCCCACCCCCCTGGAAAACCCCCAAAACCCTCTGGACAGGCCCCCACCCCCGTGGACAACCACTCACACCCACCCACCCCCTTGGACACCCCCCCGTACACCACCCGTTTCCACATCTTTGATATAACATATTTTTTTTAAAAAACCTGACATTATTAAAAACATTTCATGAAATATGATGAAGAGTCCAATTGTATTTCTTATGAAATTTTTCTTACTATAAAGGGTCTTAGTATTGGATAGAATAATAAATAAAGTGGCATAAAATAGCAATATAATCCTAAAAAATGCATATAATCTAGCTTAAATATTTGAATAAATATGTTTGTAATCAACCATCAAATCCATAAGGTGTATGAGAGAACAATTAGAGAAAAACAAGCAATGAGAGATCATAGTCATTGAGGGGGGGTGGTGTCAAAGGAAACACAAAATCAAATGAACCGAGACCACTTTATGAAGTAATCCATGAAAAAGAAAAACCTACATCAAATAAAATCGTGAAACATCAAAAAACAAACAAATACCCATTTGAAATAGAATCTAGTATCTTGATTCTGAAACTCTAAAAAATAAATAAATCACAATCTTATTGATTGAATCATGAATTTCTAAAATAGAACAATACACTTGTTTCACTTTGGTTGGTGGTGAAATTATTTGTTGTATTCGATCATCAATTATTTATGTGACATAAAATCAAAAAATCTTGTGAAATACATTTAAGTAACATTCATTATTCAAGTTCACATTCTTTTTGTAAAATTACCCATGTCTATATTATCATTAATAAAAAACATTATCATTATTCTCAACTAAAATCATGAGAATTGTGATATTCCCATTTTTATAAACATATATTAATGATGTTATGATAGAGTTTATCATAACTAATAATATAAAAAATGGTATACTTATTTATAGTAGAGTCCTATAAGACAGAATGGATGCACGATATTTCTATGACATTTAGATTTTTTAAAGGGATATAATTATGTTTAATACTTCCCAGAAGGGTGAAATTATAAGGGAGTTTAGTGTCTTCTAAAAATAAAAAGTGGGTAAAAGTGAATTTGTTTCCATTAAAGAAAAAAAATGGTTTATCATAGATTTATTAGACTCTATGAGGGTGAATGATAAATATTTATTTTATTATGTTCCATTATAACTCATGTGTAAATATTTATTTTAGTTAAATTAATGAATGATAAATGGTTTACATTAATGGTTTTTGTTTTCTAAAAAAATGACATCTTCAATATGGATGATTGATTCCTATTCTATGATAAGACACTCAACAAGGATGATTCACTATATATGATGACAATTTCTTTTAATTCTCTAGTCACATAAACCTTATTGGTTATCCAACTACAAAATTGGTAGATGAAATTGAGCGTTAAATGAAATATAGGATAAAAGGAATGGATGAATCAATAATACCACAAATTTCTTTTTGATAATGAAATTCAAACCGGTCAAATCAGGAAATATTCCAAATCTCTCCTTAATCACGCCATAGTCCTTCAATAAATAACCCCAAATATGTTTCCAACATAGGAGGATTTTGAGTCATTAAATGCAAGGTAATATATCAAAATTTGTTTTATAAAGAAATACAAAAACAAGACACTCAAGATAAAAACGAATGCCCGGTGCCAACGATATTCAAAAAGATGTAATAGGGTTTGAAATGGAAGAATCTAACCAAGTTTAAACAAAAAAAATCGCAAAAAACAAATATAGACTATCTGGGAAAAAAACGAATGAAATAAATTCTTGGTATGCTTACTTGAGTGTTACGAGTTGAGATGATAGATCTGAGGAGACTAAGATGATAAATGATGAAGCCAAAATGAGTTTAACGCAGGTCGATCAATGAGCCGATTAGGGTTTACCGCAAGAGAGAGGTGAGCCGGCGGACTGTCGATCGAAAAAACGTAAATGACAGTCCACGGGGCTTAAAAATTTTAAATGTTTTATAACATCGGTTATTATATAACCGACGTAAAAAACCCGTTGATATCAAGTTTTTTACGTTGGTTATTTTATAACCGATGTAAAAAACCAAAGCGCGGGGGGTTTTTTACGTCGATTATTTTATAACCGACGTAAAAAACCCATAGATAACTTTCTTTTTACGTCGGTTGTTTTATAACCGATGTAACCCCCCCCCCCCCGTTCTTTGGTTTTTTACGTCGGTTATTTTATAACCGATGTAAAACAATCGTAGATATCTCATTTTTTAGGTCGGTTATAAAATAACCGACATAAAAAAACAAACCGCGGGGGGTTTTTTACGTCGGTTATAAAATAACCGACTTAAAAAATGCCTAGATATCACATTTTTTACGTCGGTTATCAAATAACCGAAGTAAAAAACCCCCGCGCTTTGGTTTTTTACGTCGGTTATGAAATAACCGATGTAAAAACCGAACACGCGCGATTTGTAACATCAGTTATTAAAATAACCGACGTTAAAAAGCTACTCAACGCATTTGTTACATCTTTTATTAAATAACTGACTTAAAAAAATACATTTCACAGATTCTCACGTCGGTTATATATAACCGACGTAAAAAATGGTGATGTAAATAACGTTTTCTGCACTAGTGATTCTTCTTGCTTCATCGATCTGCAATGCTTCACACCCATCCCAGGAGGTGATGAGTTATTTATGGTGATAAAGTTTGAGGATGGTCTCAGGTATGACATCTAATCTCATTTGAACATCTTCAGGTTGACTTCCATCACCTCTACAGTCAACCAAGCACTGATCATAAAGTGAAATATGAGAGATTCCAGAGCTTTGAGCCAGGGCAGTTCTGCATCTGGAGTTGGTACCCCTCTTACTGATAGCAGGAAGTAGAATAGGGAGTCTACACATGGAGATCTTAGTATGTGGGATACTTCTTCTAGTAGCCAGGTGGTGTGATACCAATACGGGAAGAGCAGGCATACGAGGCCACATTGCCTAAGAGACTGAGTCGAGTGCCGATCTTGCGGCAATATGGGTCATCTTCAACTGTTCTGTCTGATTTTACCACCAGCAGTTGTTGATCAGAGTTCTTCTATGACCCCGCATTCAGGAGCAGCACCACCATTTTTTCATCTGTCTAGGAACTGGAGTTCTTCAGGTCGTTCAGGCTGAGGTGGAGGTCGTAGTCGTGGTAGTCATTCGACAAGTTTTCAGTGACAAAAGGGTTGATTAGATCAGGGTGGATAGGCAGGGTCACAGGGTTGAAGTATAGGATAAACTTTTACAATGGAGCATACCCTATAGTAGTAATATCCCTGACCCTCTACAATTTGAGGTACGATCCTAGTTTCCTCGGTTTTAGATTCTATACTTTTCGATATAGGGGCTTCCCATAGTTTTATTTTTGTTGTTGTTGTGGAGAGACTTGGGCTCTATATCTTTACTTCTTATGATGTCTTGATGTTGGAAACTCCATTGGGGACAAGAACGGCTAGTGTACGTCATTGCAAGGAGTTCCCTCTTGAGGTTGGTGGGTGTCACTTCTTATGGGACCTATATGTCCTAGAGATGACAGGATATGATGTCATTCTCGGGATGGACTGGTTGGCTCCCTATCAAGTTGATTTCGACTACTATCATTGTAGGGTGAGTTTTACTTCACTAGAGGGTGGTTTGTTCTTATATAAGGGTGAATGTGATGTCCAGGTGAGTAGATCAGGACCCAAACATCATGGGTTGGGAGGAGTTACAGCTCAGATAACTAGTCTATATCTGGATGACCAAGGGACTTCGCAGTTGGGCTTTCCTCTAGTGGTGGATCATTTTAGAGATGTCTTTCTAGAGAACTTTTCAGGTTTTCCTTCAAAGCGATAGGTATACTTTTCTATTGATCTCATGCTAGGAGCAGCACCAGTTTCCATTTTTCCTTATAGGATGGCTACACCAGAGTTACAGTAGCTCAAGAAATAGTTGGAGGAGTAGCAGGCAAAGGGTTTCATCTGACCCAGTACTTCTCCTTAGGGTTTATCTATCCTGTTTTTGAATAAGGTGGACAAAACCCTCTGACTTTGTGTGGATTATCGGAAGTTAAACCATTTGATGGTAAATAACTGATATCCCTTGTCGAGGATTGATGATCTCTTTGATCAGCTTCGTGGAGCTTGGGTGTTCTCAAAGATTGAATTGAGATCTGGTTATCATCAGTTACATGTTAGACCATCTGATATACCCCTTACAACCTTTCGGAGCAGGTATGGTCTATACGAGTATGTGGTAATGTTGTTTGGTCTCACGAATGCGGTTGAAGTTTTCATGGAACTGATGAACCGATTGTTCCATCCATACTTGGATTCTTTTGTGGTAGTATTCGTGGATGATATCTTGTTTTACTCTCACACTTGACATGACTATGCTACCCATATTGAGATTGTTTTGAGTGCACTGAGAGAGCATCATTTATATGCTAAGATCTCAAAATGCCACTTTTGGGTGGACCAAATTCACTACTTGGGTCATTTTATCTCAGAGACAAGAGTATCAGTAGGCCCAGAGAAAGTGAAACTAGTAGTTTCCTGGGAGAATCCAAAGAATGTCTTTGAGGTACGAAGTTTTATAGGGCTAGCTGGATACTATAGGAATTTTATACAGTACTTTTCATTCTTAGCAGTGCCACTGACAGGCCTAACTAAGAAGGGTGCGAAGTATTTATGGTTAGATTCTTGTGAGTCAGCCTTTCAGAAGCCGAAAGGGAGGTTGACTTCAGCGTCGATACTAGTCTTTCCAGAGTTGGGAAAGAGCTATATAGTCTACTGTGATGCATCAGGTATCGGGTTGGGAGCTGTGATTATGTAGTGGGAAGGAGTCATTGCATTCGAGTCTCGGCAGTTGAGACCACATAAGAGGAATTACCCAATGCACAATCTCGATTTGGCTATTTTTGTTCATTCATTACACTGTTGGAGACATTATCTGTTAGGTGAGCATTTTCTAGTTTTTACCAATCACAAAAGTCTCAAGTATATCTTCACTTAGCGCAATCTAAATCTGAGATAGTAAAGGTGGGTTGAGTACCTTCATTCCTTTGACTTTGATCTTTTCCTATACTCCTAGGAAAGAAAATTCTTTGGTTGATGCTTTGAGTATGAGGACTCAGATATAGGCCGTTCAGGAGGCCAACAGTGAGTGAAAACTTATGGATCTGTTATCTGAGATTCATTTAGAGGTGCACGATAGACAGGGGTAGACATTTCATTCTTCTGTAGTTGTTACCTCTACTATACTTGATCGAGTGTGAATGAGGCAGTTATCAAATTTAAAAGGCCTAGTCCCATGAGAGAGTGTGTCAAGAGAGGACCATATTCCTGGATGGACCATGGGAGAGGATGAGATCTTGAACTTTCATGGGCGTGTGTGGGTGTCAGCATACATACATGATGAGATGATGTAGGACTTTAATTCCTTAGTTTGGGAAGTTCATCATGGTGTCACTAAGATGTATCGAGATCAACACCATTAGTATTAGTGACCAAGTATGAAGAGAGATGTTTCTAGTTTTTTCATGAGGTGTTACACCTGTCAGTAGGTGAAGACGGAGCATCAACAACCATCATGGATTTTGTAGCAGCTACCCATTTCTGAGTGGAAGTGGAATGACATCGTGATGGAATTAGTGATAGGGTTACCGAGGTCACCTCAAGGGAATGATGCAGTTTGGGTTGTCATTGATAGACTCACGGAGGTTTCTCACTTCTTACCGATCAAGGAGACCTTCAATGTTGATGAGTTTGGAAGGATGTACATCTGGGATATTGTGCATTTACATGGGGTTCCACACTCCATTGTTTCAGATAGGGACACACATTTTACTTCTCGAGTCTGGAAGAGACTATAGAGGGCTTTGGGTACCCAGGTACTTCTGAGTATAGTTTACCATCCCCAGATAGATGGCTAGTCCGAGCATATGATTTAGGTGATGGAGGACATGCTAAGATCTTGCGTCCTCGATTCTTGAGGTTCTTGGGAGAAGAACATACCTCTTGTGGAGTTTTCCTACAATAATAGTTTTCAAGAAACTATTCAAATGACACCTTATGAGGCTTTGTATGGTAGGCCTTTCTAATCACCCCTATGTTGACTGGAGGTAGGAGAGGAAACTATGCTGGGACCTCATCTTGTCCAAGAGACCATAGAGCAGATAGAGTTGATTCAGAAGAGGATGGATAAAGCACATTCACGACAAAATTCTTATGCCGATCGATGGAGACAACCTCTGGAGTTTGAGGTTAGAGATCAGGTTTTTCTATGTGTTACACTGAGGTTGGGACACAGGAGGATTAGGAGACAGGGTAATCTTTCGCCAAGGTACATCAGACCGTTCAAGGTTTTGGAAAGGGTTGGGGCGATTTTCTATTGGTTGTAGTTACCTCAGAGGTACCGGGATATGTGCAACATCTTTCACATTTCTCAGCTACAAAGTTACTTCTCAGACCTGTCTCGGGTCTTTCAACCCGAGGAGGTTGAGCTAGAGGTGGAAGCATCATTTGGGGATAATCCTATCTGGATTGTTTATCATAGTGTGAAGGTTCTCTATTGCCGGTTTGTTCCTCTGGTATAAGTGTTATGGCAGCATGGGTGAGTATAATACAATACTTGGGAGAGGGAGGTCGATGTACAATTACAGTGGTCGGAGATGTTCGATGATTCTTCTTCTACGCCGCCTTGATAGGGAAATTTGGGGATGAATTTCTTTAAGGGGTGAAGTTTTTAAGAACCTGGATCTTTTTTAGGTATGAATCTTGTTTTATGGTGTTTTCAAGAAAAATAGGAGTTTCTGTAAATTTCAAGAGTACACTTTGTGTACTTATAAGTACACACCGTGTACTCAGTTTCCATGGGTAGTCATGTGTTGGTCGTGTAACAGCTAAACACATGGCTGTGTGGGGTGACCTGAAGACCGCCTAAAGCAAGGCTCGATAAAGCCAAGTATACACCATGTACTTTTAAAAGACACACAGTGTACTTATTTTTATTTCATTAAATGGACCGGGGTCACATATAATCGACAAAACACACTCCTTCTAGGTATGTCTCATCTAGGAGTGTCTGTAGCCAATGATTCTTCTCCAAGAACCCAAATCTACATCCTTTCTTTGAATTGACCACCATCAATTGCATTGGAATCACCATAGTATGATCTTCCTTCTTCTAGATCCTCGTTTCCTGATTTCTCATCTTTCATGAGATATCCTCAGTTGAGTGTTTTTAGAGGTTTTGTAGATATATGATGTTCTAGGGAAATTCAAGGTATGAGGTTCATTTATATCAATTGTACAATGCCGAGGTGGGTGGTTTGTGCCTTTCTATAGTTATTCCTTGAGTTATATGTTCAAAAAGTGCCCAATACCCTTGTTCAGGGTATTGTGTGTTTATGGTTTTTAGCCATGTTATTGCCTATTATGCCTTGTGTGCTTGAGTAGAGGATTTATGATTGTAAAAGGGGTTATTTTACCTTTCTATGGACGTGTTTTTCATGTTTTATTGATCTTGAACATTTGATATAGTATTTTCAGTTAGGCTGCTTTGTTTTCCATGCCTAGTATTGTTAGGATGAAGTGATTTTATCTGACATGCTGTGAGATTCTGTAAACTATTTATCCATGTAGTTCTTGAGGTTTGCTTTGTCTTATATATATCATTTTTGCATGATTGTTTTACACAGGGCTATGAGAACCTGGTGTAGTAGACCATAGAGAGAATGGACATTGAGGGATTCTTCATATTGTCTATTTACTTTTATGTTGTGAGACCATAGTGGGGATGGAATTTTTGCTCCCTCAGAGTGTCTGTAGTTACTCGTTATGAGACCAGATGTCAAATTGGACATTGATTGCTTCCCTAGAGTGTCTATAGTTACCGATACAAGACCACAGGGGGAATTGACGGTGGGTGCTTCCTTAGAGTGTCTTTGCTAAAGATGGACTAGAGGGGTTAGACTGTGAGTACTTCCGAGAGGGTTGCTTGTGTTTTTTTGGTTGAACTAGAGGGGTTAGGCTTTGATTACTTCCTAGAGGGTTACTTATGATTGTTGGTTTCTTAACTAATAAATGAAAATGGTTGTAATTTAAAATGTAGGATTGTTTACTTTGAGTACTTCCTTGTTTATTGATTCATTTTGCATATTGCCTGCCATATATATTCACTGACTGTTAGGCACAGATCTTTGGGTGTTTGCCTACTGGGATTCGTCTCACACCATGTTTGGTTCATGATTTTGGCCCCAAACAGATTATATTGTTACAGGTCTAGATAAGGGCAAGAACACTTCTACATCAGGTTCTTGATTTCTATGGAGCTGGGGAGCATGGAACCAAGTTGAGGCTTGTGATGCTGCTGGAGTTTTTCTTTTCCTTGTACTTTGGTTTAGTATTGTATTCCTGCATTATGAATTATTTGGATGCTTTCATAGACATATGTATCATGAATCATTAATATATGTATGCTCCAGTTGTTTATTACTTCCACTGTTTACTTCCTTCATGTTATTACTGATTCCACTATTATTATCTATTTATTTCAGCTGAGTTACTCTTCCAATGAGGGCATAGTTTCCCCACCATCACACCCAAGGCCCTTGCTTCTAGTCAGCAGCCTCTGGCGTTTGGGGAAATCTGCTTGAGGCCATGTGACCAACTAGGTACGGGGCAACCCTGGGTAGCTTCTGGAATAGGGACGTTACAAGAGAATAATTCATACACATCAAAAATTAATTATGAATCAATGTACTAAATTATCAAGTCAATCCAAGCTCATTTTCTTGGTTTTGAGTGAGTGAAACATTTTGAACTAAAATGTCAATTTTAAACTGATAACTGACACTTTTAGTCATACCGGTCACACTATGCATCATATTGAGGTGGGGTTGACACCTATATGTCAAAAATGACTCATGGATAATTGAAATAAAGTATCGAAACAATTTGAATGCGTTTTCTCAATTTCAGTACGTCACTTGTTGTTTTTACTTAAATTAGTATCAATTTCAAATAAAAAGAGACACTTTGAGTGATATCAGCCACACCTTGCATCGTATTTAGGTGGGTCTAATTCCTACATGCCAAAAATGACTTACAGATCATTTTCCTAAAATATAAAAACAATATGAATGCATTTGATCATTTTTCAGAAAGTCACTTGTTGTTTTTACTTAAATTAATGTCAATTTTAAATAAAAAGAGACACTTTGAGTGATACCATCCACACTGTGTGTTGTATTGAGGTAAGGATAATTACTAAATGTCAAAAATTATGTATATATTTTTTCTTATAAAGTATCAAAATAATCTGAATGCATTTATTGGTTTTTAGTATGATAGTTTTGTTTTTTTACTAAAATGAAATTTCAATCTGGAAACACACATTATGAGTGATACTGGTTGCATGATGTGACGGTTTGATGTGAGACTACTTCATACACATCACAAATGACTTATGAATCATTTTTAAGAATTATCAAGACAATCATAGATCATTTTATTGGTTTTTAGTGAGTTCCATGTTTTAAATTAAAATATCGATTTTAAACTAATAACAGAAACTTTTATTCATACTGGTTACATCGTACATCGGATTGAGGTGTGGTTGATTCTTATAGGTCAAAAATAAATCATGGATCATTTTCCTAAAGTATCAAAACAATCTGAATGTGTTTTCTCAGTTTTCAGTATGCCACTTGTTCTTTTTACTTAAATTAATGTCACTTTTAAATAAAAAGACACACTTAGAGTCATACCAGTCACACCGTGCATTGTATTATTGTTAGGTTGAATCTAACACATCAAAAATGACTTATGGATCATTTTACTATAATATGAAAACAATATGAATTATTTTGGTCAGTTTTTAGTATGTCACTTATTGTTTTTACTTAAATTGATGTCAATTTTAAATAAAAAGAATCAATTTGAGTGATATCAGCCACACTGTATGTTGTATTGAACTGAGTTTGATTTTTACACATCTAAAATGGATTATAGATCATTTTACTAGAGTATAAAAACAATATGAATGTGTTTTCTCAGTTTTCAGTATGTCACTTGTTATTTTTACTTAAATTAATGTCAATTTTAAATAAAAAGAGATGCTTAGAGTGATACCAAACATACTATACATTTTATGGAGGTGGGTCTGATTCCTACATATAAAAAATGACTTATAGATCATTTTTATAAAATATAAAAACAATAAAAATGAATTTTCTTGGTTTTCATTATGTCAGTTGTGTTTTTTTACTAAAATGTAATTTCAAACTGGAAGCACGCATTACGAGTCATACTGATCTCATTGAAGTGCTTCCAGTTTGAGTGATAGTGGCCACACCGTGTAAAAAGATACACTTTGAGTGATAGTGACACTTTGAGTGATCGTGGCCACATCGTGCATCCTGTTGAAGTGCGACTGATTCCTACACATCACAAATGACTTATAAATCATTTTACTAGAGTATAAATACAATCTGAATGCATTTTATTGGTTTTCATTTTTCCACTTTTAGTTTTTACTTAAATTAATGAAAATTTTAAATAAAAAGATACACTTTAAGTGATACCAGACACATTGTGCATTATAGTAGTACTATAAAATTATAAATACATAAAGGATTAATAAATATTTTAAATTAAATGGAAATTATCTTTGAAAATACCTCTTTAGGGAAGATAGTATGTTCATAGAATATGATCTCTCTCATAAATTTACAAACATAATAACCACAATCTTTTCTATTGGTTTGTTTCAGACACTATAGAAACATTAATGAGAATAAGTAATTTGTTTTTATATGTGTTTAGATAGTAAAATATTTTTATATATACCCTAATACTTTTCCATTCATAGAACTTATCTTCTTTCTTGTCCTTATCCTCTGGCCTCATTCCTTATTGTTCACAATATTGATGCAACACCCTATCATAACAGAATCCTCATTAAAAGATAATATAAATTCTATAACTTGATGTATAATTCTAAATCATTGGATTTAGTGTATTAAAAAATGAAAAATTCCATCATGTGTGGATGTTTTTTTGGATATTCATTCATTGAATCCAAGAAATAAATCTTTGGAGTATCCAAATGTACAATAATGAACATCCAATGATACCTAAAAACACAAAAAGGAATAAGTAATGAAATAAATGAAAATATATTTGACATGATTAAATTGTATAGTTTATCCCTATGTCATTGGCATTAAATAGAGTCTATCATCTAAATTTTTTCTTTTAAACAATTTTATCAGACCTGTCACTATTTCATCATTTTTATTAGAATATATTTTTGGTTGTTCAGTAGAGGTGATGTGAGGACTAACAAGTCCAATTTTTTTCATGGGAAAATCCATTCATTTTTTTTCATATATATGCCTTCCAAAAATATGAAATGTATTTAGTCATAATTAACACAGTATATCAGATTTTGGAAAATCAAATCATGAAAACATACCTCATGTATACATTTACAACTGAACCACCTAGTCAAGCATAGTTGAGTATTTCACTTAATCTCTCAACACCAATTAAGTCTTGATCTTTCTCTTCATACATAATTTCTTCAAAATCAACTATGTGATTATGACCGTCTTTTTACTTTGTATCCACATGAACCTTAAAAGTTAGTAAATTCGGATATAGAAAAAGTGGGGTAATGGTTATTTTGGTAGATCTTTTTTATCGGTTGGTCGATACTTTAAATGGGTTTGAGTCAGTCTTTCACTTCATCCCCTTCCCTTTGTCCATATATAATAAAATTCATTGGTTTAGACCTTTTTTCCTTAATTGTTAAATATTTAGCTTGAAAAATAAATTGGAAATGAATACCTCATTGTCGACATGTTTTTTATAAGATGTGAAGACCATGAAATGAATATTTCAACATCTTTTTTGACCATATGAATATCTTCCTCATGAATTGGAGTAGGTATCTCGGTGTTCAACTCATGGGCTATGCTAATTGACACTCTCACGTGACTTGTTGAAAGTGGTATGTTGTGTAGTATGTCATTTTGGATATTGATCTTTTTATCCCTCGCTGCAAGGTGATGGGTGGGTGTTTATAGATATTAATCACAATCATTATCACCCAGTAGAATATCAGTACAGGAAAGGTATAAGTGTTTATCTGATTCAAATTTTACAGAAACATTTATTAGAGCATTTATTACCTCAACTTATAAATCTATTTAAGGGGAATGTCTTACCTCCTAACTGGTGTGGGTGGGGTAGGATCTCCACATGGTGGTTGTTCTTGAGTTACTTCTTCTCCTTGCCTCCCCTCATAATATTTTTCATCATCTATATCTTCCATTGAGATTGTCCTTCAATAGTAGTTATTATTTATCTCATCTCTTTTATTAATTCACTTTGGTCCTCCTCTTTTTTATTTCTAAAAATATGTTTGGGGTGTCACCCCAAAACCCACACCTCTGACGTGACCATACTGTTCTAGCCGCTTCAAGGCCACTGAGAGTGTGTTTTCATCTGGTATAGGTGTTGATGATTTATATTACTATGTCGGTTAGACAATATAGGAAAATAATTTATCATTGTTATATAATAGCTATTTAAAGGATTTTTTTATTATGTAATACTTACACATGTTTCCCGCACTTTTTGTGTGTTTTCATCTATTAGTATCCTGTCTTTATTTACATGTGTCTTCTTTCATAGCACATGGTATGGCATGGAATTATATTTGTATTTAGAGCCATTAATATGAATATAAACATAATAACATGGTTTTGATGTTGTTTCATATTTATTAAAAGTATTATGATAGATTTAAAATATGTACCATTTTTTTTAAGTGAAGAGTACCCCATCCTTGCTTTACGGTAGGGGTACACTGGTTTTGCTACTCATTCCTTATTTCCACCACTCAGTTGATGTTTAATAAATAAAAAACTATCAATCAAAGTGATGAATACACATATCTTAAAACAATGTATTACTAGCCATAATATACCTAAAAAGACACACCAGCACGATGACCAATAAATGCATCCCATGCTTCTTGGGTTATCAGGTGTGAATAAATTAGTGGTTGGTGAAGGTTAATTTTCCATTCAGTATCTTTAAGATGATAGATTTTTATAATTGTGATAAATACTTCCAGTAAGCATTAATACATATTTCTTATGGGATTCATCTTCTATAAATTCACTCTGCAAAGGATTATGAAGAGTAAGTCGATGTTTCATTATTTTATTTTTTAGTAAAATAAAGAAATGATATCATAATGTTATCTTAATCTCTTCCCACATATGTGTCTTAATCCTGGGCACAACATGGTGCCATAAATCTACATCAATCGGCAAGAAGTTTTGAATGATGATTCCAATATAACTATTGAACATGCCCTTGTTGGGGTTAACATACTGGTCCCACACATTCTATCTGACCTCATATTTTATGCCTTTAACTTTTGGATTAATGATTTTTTCTAACACCTTAGAACTATATCACTCCATTTTTTGCATTTTTGGTCATTTTTCACCTACCATTTCCCTAGAATCAACATCATCAATATGTTTCTATGGAGTGGTAGCATCGGTATGTGCAGATAGTCGTTGTACCTCTGCACTGAGAGCGGTAGTAGGTTGAGAAACAAATTTTTCCTTAGGAATGATATCACCAACACATGAATATGGTCATTCCTCTACACTCCAAGCAGTGGTAGGTAGAGATACCTATTATTCCTCGTGATTTGGAGCACCGACACATGCATAAGGTCATTTCTCCTCTGCACTGCGAGCAGCAGCAGGTTGAGAGACCTGTTGTTCCTTGGTATTGGGAGCACCAAAATGTGTGGAAGTCCTTATCTGAAGAAGTAGTTCAGCATTTAATTTAGATCACATAAATACAGTATAAAATGGATAATAACATGAGGAAACTTTATGTATATTACAAAAAAATATTACCTAATTATTGAACTCTTTTTTTAAGGGTGAAGGTATTTAACCCCTCTATCAACTATCCAAATCCCTTCATTGTGGTCTCTTGTGACATAAAAAACTCCATCTACATTGGGACCAATATGAAATTATTGTGACGTCCCAATTAAAGGGTAATCCTTAGTTGAATTTTCAGCTGACCCTTCAGTGGTTTTGGTCAATAACATAACAATTGACCACTTTCAATTTTCAGGATCTAGAACATAAAATACTTGTACTGCCTGTGATTCCATTATAAACGGTTCATCTTTGTACCATTTCTTACTGAAATCAACTTTCAAAAATCCAAATTTATCTATTTTAACAACAATACTATTATCAATCCACTTACATTGAAAAATTGGAAATTGGAATGTCATATAATCCAACTCCCATATTTTTTTGATGATGCAAAAGTATGACATATTCGTGTAAATTGGATTTTTTCCTTAGTACCATAAACATACATCACTTCATCCACAAATGTAACTCCACTATTTTTCATGGTATTTTTTTCATCATTCTCATTTTTATATAATGTATAACCACTAATTACATAACCATTGTAAGATAATATATACACATTTGGTCCCCGAGCTAGCCATCAAAGTTGTTCTGAAATTTAATCTAGATTTTCTTATGACTCCTTAAAAATATGTTCTCAAAACCATCATATAAATTATTGATTGTGTTTATTTTATATCCATATTTCATTCCTTGATGGATTCAAATGCCTAAGAATTTCTTTTTGGGTTTCAACATATGGGAAATCCTCTAAACTATTATGAAAAACATAAAGTTGGGACTGCTCCTGATCTATAATATTGATTGTGACAACATATATTCATGAAATTCCATCATCCTCAAGTAGCCCAATGTGACAAAATTTCGATAGACCAATTCTTTCCACACCGGATAGATATTCAGTACAGAATTTAATGGATTCCTCAACAATACATCACTCCGCAATATAACCCTCTGGCTTACTTCGATTTTGGACATACCCTTTCAAAATATTTATATATTTTTCAATGGGTTACATCCATCAATAGTGTACAAGATTGCATAGTCAAATATATCTCACCTGGTGAACTATAAAATGAACCATCATATCAAAGAATGTTGGTAGGAAGAACATTTCCAATTCACATAATATAACAGCAATTTATATTTCCATATTTGCAATTTCGGTGGGTATATAACTTTTCTGCATATATATTTGAGTAAGAAATAGATTTTGGTTAATTTATGATAGTCATTCTTAGGAAAAATTCAAGTAAATCAATAGGCATTAGATCTTGCATAAAAACATTGAAGTCATGCGATTTCAGACCCTTTAACTTTAAATTGGTCATTGACATGATGTTCTTGATATTTGATGAATACTCCTATCGAACATTTACACAATAAAAGAAGTTTTAAAACTAATATCTCTCCTTCTTGAAAAGAGTGTAAGTAACTAGAGGAATAAAAGTTCATTTTTCACCCTTCACTAGTGCCAACTCTTCTCGTATTCCCATGCCAATCATGTCCAACCTAACCTTAATTCCATCCGTTGTTTTTCCAAGTTCATTTAGCAACATGCCGATGACACTATCACATACATTTTTTTCAACATACATAAAATTTAAAAAATATCTGACGTACAGACAAATCCAGTATGGTAATTCAAAAAAACTGATCCTTTTTCCAACCGATTTTCATAAGGTTTTTCAAAAATAGTTTACCAAAAGTAGTTTCCACATCATTTACTTTGTCAAATAATTGATCGCCTATTAGTTGAGACGATGTTGTAAGTTCTTCTGAACTTCCATTGAATTATGTCATCCAAGATCGGTACTTATTCCATCAGGGTAGAAATATGTGATGTCTTAGAAACACAATTATCGATGAATGTTTCAACCAAATTGATTATGTACCTTGTTAGAAAATGGGATACCCCTGATTTCCTTTAATTTTATATACTGAAAAATTTCCATAAGTAGGAAAGTAATTTATCATACCATACAAAATGCCTCTCAATATGAAATATTAATTTCTATAAGCATCATACAATGTAACATCTGAATCCTGTAATAATTTAAAATTCATGATCAATGGAACCAAATAAACATCAATATCATTACCCATTTGTTTTGGTCCTCATATAAGTATAGATAACATGATGTATTATTGTTTCATGCATAACCATGGTGGAAATTTATAATTTATAAACATAATCAGCCATGTACTATGAGTGATACTTTGAAAAATAAAAGGATTCACTCCATCTGTAGATAATGCAAGATGAAGGTTTCTCGGCTTGTTTCTAAATTCAGAATACTCATGATCATTTATCTTCTAGAAAGGAGTGTCTGTCGGGTGACATAGCTTACCATATTTAATTATTGTATCTTTGTTCCACATTAATTTACTTGAAGTCTCCTCACTTCCATATATTCGCTTAAACCATGGAATGATTGGAAAGTACCATACAACTTTTGTAGGGCTAGATTCATCTTTATTGTATTAATAAGCACCACACTTTGGGAATTATGTAAGTGATTTTTTTCCTTGAGAAATAGTATACAATAACTTGGGTAGGCATGTATTCTTTCATAGATCATAACCATAAAGTGTAGCATTCGTTTGGCATCATATGTTCAGCTCGGGAGATCATTATCTTCTAGGAGAATGTCATTTAAGAGAGAAAGTATTTCCATAAAACTAGAATCACTCCATATGTTTCCTACTTTAAAATTATTCGGCTTCAGTGTGATTGAAAATTCAATATATTTAGTTCAACCATTATATAATGACGTCTTTTCACAACTCCTTAACTAATCAAAAAAATTTGGGTAATCACAAAGTTCATCTTAAACTATCCTTGTCATTTCCTCAATATGATATTCATAATCATTCACATCTGTAATCACATCCTTGATACGATCTTCTTCATTTTCCACACTTGTAATCATATCAAATGATCCATAAAACATAGTTCTATCCCAGCCACTAGCTATATTCTCTTTTTCCCCATGTTTATTCCAATATTTATAACTTTAATCTATTCTGTGATAGATAAAGTGTTCTTCCAACTCCTATGGACTAATTTTATTGAATAAAAATAGTGTAAACATGGACAAAGGATTTTAAAGGGGTCATATGCATGATCTTTTGCAAACTTGATGAACTCTTTCACTCCATATTCATACTCATTTGTTAGATGATTGACATACATCATTTCTTTATTCATATTCATAATATTTGATTCCGTAATATTAATATTTGAAAAAATAAATACAAAAAACATTGATATAAAAATTAACCAAGGATAAAAAAAAGTTATAGACTTTAATTATCTTTCAATATTTATCTCTGATATCCACTTTATATAACCAAGGTCCTTTATTTGGGATCTTCTAGATAAATCAATCTTTAGCTCTTCCAGCCTTTCCTTCATTGGTCTAAATAAGAGAAATTCATCTGTATAAAGAAGTAAAATGAATAAACTCCAATAATAATACACAAAAATTATTTATATTAAATTGTATGAACATTAATTATACCATTAATGCATTGAAATTATAGTTACACTTTCTTAGTGCCTACTTAAGACCACAAAAACTCCATTTGAGACTGGAAACGAACCTTCTATTCCATTTAGCATGAATCGTTCTAGTTGATCTATGTTTATATATTCCTCTAAATCTCCATGAAGGAATATAATCATGACATCCATTTTTTCTAGAAATAAACCTTAAATGGAAACCAAGCTGAGAACCATCTAAATTATAATATGATTTATAGCATGAGATAAAATATAACCTAAATCTTATCCTTCTAATTATTGAAATACATTTACAACTAGATACACCTTTAACTATTTCTTATTATCCACTTTCTCCTTTAGATGATAAATATAATTATTCTATAGATCCCTCTTTCCTGGTTTGAATTCTATTATCTACAATCTATCAAAATCATAGAGGGAATTCATTTATTCCTTCATTTTGTACTCACACTACAATGATTCCAATTTTTGGCCTATATTGGATTCTAAAAAATAGAAAATCCACCTAAATTACCCACACAATCCCCATTAAGGACACTACTATATACTAATCAAACCATACAACTAGGAGAAACTTTCTTGTGTGTGAGATAACTAGTGTAGTATACATCTGGACCTATTTCTTAATTCATATAGTTACCATGTAGCCAAACAAGTGTAAGTGAGAAACAATAATTAGATGATCATAACATGAATAAATATAATATAAGTAGTAAATCAAATTTCAACTCTAACAACCTCACAAGAAAGATACAATATTCACATCCATGAATAAGCACCAAGCATTTCATATTAAAAATCAATCACATTCCTGTGAGGGAAAATGCCTAAATAGACATATCAAACAAGGGGCCCCCTAATTTAAACTATGCAGGTGATTTTGGATGAAAAGTAGGTTTAGAAGATACAATGGGGTTAAAAATTAATTCACATTTTGCATGAGTGAGTTCATGATGGATATCCTATGGTTTGGATAGATTTAGTGACATGCCATTTCCATGGTGTTATTATCAAACTATTTTTCATCCCTATATAATGTATTGGTTTTCCTAATTCTATAAAAATATAAACTTAAAATATCATGGAAAAATTAAATTTTAAATGTCATTTTAAAACTATTTATAAAATCACATTTGAAATCCCATTAAAAAACAAACCATTTACACAGATTCCTCTTTAAAATAACACACCCTTTTTAAAATAAACCAATCAATTCCAAGAACTCTTTCACAAAAACCACAATTAATTTTTTTTAAATCATTCAAAGAAACTTCACATCCCAACAGTCTTAATCATTTAAAATTAATTACTACCCTCTATATTTTAAATTTTTTAATTTAAAACTTCACAAAACCATTATTAAAATGAAACTAGCATTAAATACGCTTTCAAAACATTTACACACCTTTATGAAAGCCAATCAGGTCAGTTGAAAAATAGTTTTCATGAAACCTAAGTCCATGCCAAGTGTTTAAATCTTTTTAAATCTATTTAAAAACAAAAAAAATAATATGTTGAACACATATAATTTTTAAGAAACATTTCAAAACACTTGAATCATTTTAAAAGAGGTACTTAGGCATTTTCAAAAAGATATAAATTCCAAGAGAGGCACATTATAAAATGTACATGAATCAAAAATAACCAGAATTTTATAAAATATAAAGCTATAACACAAACAAAAAAAATCTAGTTTTAGGGAAAATAAATTTTTTTTTATATAATAATATCAAATGAAACATAAGACATGTGGAATTCCTATTAGTGGGTATTTCCTTGGGACTATTCTTCTTAGAGATCACCAAGTGCGAACTTCATTAGAAGATGCATCAATTTCAAATGAGACTCAATCACCTGATAGTCAATCATAGTCTATGTCATGTAAGATATATGTATCTAGACTATATAATATATTGATTTATTAATATCTTTATGGAATATCTATATTCTCATTATAGTGGGAACCTATTATAGCCTATTAGTGTGAATTATATTCTAAGGGCATTAACAAATTATTGTTAAATAGAATAATAATCACAATGTGATATAAATATAGAGATAAATTTTTGAATTCTATGTTAACGTAGAGGTCATGAAGATGACATAGTGGAGTCCTAGGTTCTTGAAACACAATTATGTTGGGTATCAACATTTATTTTTTAATTATGCATTAATTGATTGATCGTAAATCATGGATTATGGGAAAAATATTTAGTTTTATTATTCTTATTTCATTTATTAAGAAGTTAAGGGTCATTTTATACAACATATTCATGAAGGCTAATGTGTTGGGTGATTCAATTGACTGCACAATTTGTCTAAAACCATTCATAGGCTATGCGAAAGGTCCTAGACCCTCCTCATCCCTGCTTGGTTTCCCCTTAAACCCCACAATGTCTATCCTCGACCATGTGGTACCCATGAAACACAACCATTATTAGTTCAAAATTAATTGAAACCATCTTGAGAACCAAGGTTTCGTATAGTTTCTCCCAAACCATGCACACCAAACCATACCCCCATTCTAGAAAATGTCAAAATTATTGAAAATTAATCTGAATCCTATAATACTTATTCAAACACCTGATCTACCTATTTATCCCCATTACTCATGTAAAAAACACTTTGAGTAATTCCAAATCTTATATTTTCATTCCCAGTCTCAATTAAAATTTTGAATCATCAAGTAATTGAAAATTCAACATCATAAATTTTTAGTTCTAGTGAACACGGGTTCTTTGAACCTCCCCACCATAATACTTCTCATCCCCCTGAATCCTTGGTAGTAATACATACACATCACCCAATCTAAGATGGTCACCAATCATAAAAAATGGCCTTGTTCCATTTCTAAATGCCTGGAACACATCCAATGCACAATATCTAACTCAGGGAACTCAACCAACCAAAACCCAAGCAAATTCCCATTATCAAAATTGAAATACCAAGATGGAACCTTCCTAGGTCCATCCAAAAAAAACATCAAATTTTTTTATTACCTGATCAACTATAATATTTATGTTTCTCCCCACAATAATAATCAACTTATCACTAATAATTTCCCATTATTAATGCCTCTGATAGTGAAAAAAATAAAAGAACATTGAACTCATGCCCCCGAAATTCACCTAGCATGGTTTCCAACTAACCATTCCATAACATTACTGAGAATTATAATCACCACTGGAAATCATCCTCATCATCAAAAACCCACCTAAGTGGATTCATACCCACCATCCTTCCATGAACAAATAACATACCATCTTTTCCTTGAAATCCCACCCAAACCCAAAACACACCTTTAATTCAAAAAATGACATACCAGAAATAGCTTGAAACCTTCCACACTAACATCATGTGCCAAGCCCAGTCATACTATCCTTGGCTAACTCATCCCAAAAAATCTTGGTTCCAATTTCTAGTCCCTCACCATCTCACCTAATCACAATCTCCTCACACCTAGTGGTATTTCAAAACAACTAAAAAATAACCACTAGAGTCCATACCCGAACCTCATAAAGATTCCACCATTGATCCTATACTTAATCAAAACCATAGTCATACCCTACCGTAACACTGATGCACCTCTGATACAATCACTACAAGCATAAAGCCGATTGTCAGATTTATCATCTATCATAGCTGATTTTCCATTGGAATTAACTATAGAATTTAGACATGTACCTCAACGGATAGTTCCAAACACCTACAACCATTTTAGCATGTGGTTTGCACACCTACCAACAACACATAACTCCCCACAATATGAGTGTCATCTCCATCACCTCACTCAAAAAAATCCAAACACCATAGCCAATAACCCATTAAATTCCAAAATATATCTATATATTAGGGGTGGAGATTCATCTATAGAATTATAGTCCATTGATTCCATGAAATAAGTTGAACCAAAATCTATCTATATATTATGAATTCATAATAATGTGGAAAAAATGGAATACCCACAGTAGATATAGGGTTTGGCAGCAACGAAGTTGGGGTAGGTAGTGGCTGTAGTGGCTTCGGAGTCCGCTGAGGGCTTCTAAGCATAGGTGGCTTCACGGAAGAGGAGGGTATGTTATGAAGGTGGTGTTTGGCATGTAGTGGAGGTGGGTTCATGGCAGAGGAGGTTCTGCGATAAAGGTGGGTTCACGACAGAGGAGGTTCGTAACAGAGGAGGGTTTGCGGTGGAGGTGGGTCAGTGGAAGAGGAGGTTCAATGCAGAGGAGGGTTTGTGGCGGAGGAGCATTCGCGGTGGAGGAGGGGTCACAATGGAGGTGGGTTTGCGGCAGAGGAGGGTTTGCAGAGGAAGAGCGTTCACGGCGGTGGAGGGTTCGCGGTGGTGGAGGGGTTGGTGGTGGAAGAAATGAGTTCGGGGCAGAGGAGGGGTCAACAGTGCAGAGTTCAACTTCTGCAAGAGCTTAAGGTGTGTGAAGGAAGGAGGAGACTGTTAGGGTTCATTTATAAAATCATGTGAAGCTTTTATCGGTGCTAGTTAAAACACTGATAAAGGTATGTTTTATCAATGCTAAAATAGAAAAAATTGATAAAACATGCCTTTATCAGTGCTAAAATATTTATTTATAATGTTTATAAATATATTTATTGTATATATAAATATAAGTAAATATATATTTATTTATAATTATAGTTATACATATAATAAAAATATTTGTTATAATTTTATAATTATTTAAATATATATGTATATATATATATATTTATAATTATAACTATATATATAAATAATTATAAAATTATATCAAATATATTTATTATATTTATAATTTCAAAAATTTATATAATTAATATACTAATTATATATATTTATAAGATTATACATATAATAAATATATTTCTTATAATTTTATAATTATTTAAATGATTATATATTTATTTATAATTATAAGTATATATATATATATAATTATAAAATTATAATAAATATATTTCTTATATTAATAATTTTATAAATATATATAATTAATATATTTATTATAATTTTATGACTATTTAAATATCTCTGTATTTATTTATAATTATAATTATAAATTTTTGTATTTATTTATAAATATATTTATTTATTTATATATATTTATAACATTATAAGAATAATAAATATTTTTTTATAATTTTATAATTATTTATATATATATATATATTTATTAAAAATTATAATTAAAAATAAATATTTATTTATTTTTAATTTAAAATTATAATAAATATATATATATTTATAGTTATAATTAAAAAAATATATATTTATTTAAATAATTGTAAAATTATAACAAATATATTTGTAATTTTATAAATATATATTATTAATATATTAATTATAATTATTTAATTATTTAATTATATCTATATTTACATACAATTATAATTATAACTATTTGTATTTATTTATAAATATTTGAATATAAATATATATAATTAATATATTTATTATAATTTTATAATTATTTAAATATCTCTATATTTATTTATAATTATAATTATAACTATTTTTATTTATTTATAAATATTTGATGCTCAAGTCATGCAAGAGCAAACCTTTCTAGAAGTAAGGGACAACAAGTGGGAAAATAGAATGAATGACTCTCTCATAGTTTCAAAGAAAGGGATAACTAAAGAGGAATCTCCTTCTCCACATGTTAAGGAGATGACCCCCATGGATGTTTTGTAGAGGGAAGAGCTTGGAGGGGCTTTGCAACATGTTAAGACTGGTAGCGGGGTCAACATCCAAAAAATTGTGGCTGAGGACGTGGTCGTGATGATTTGGATGGAGAACGAGGACATGGAAAAGTTTCTACCAAGTCTTCCTCCAAAGGGCTCACTATGGAGTAGCAAAATTTCAGGGAGAAGTATTTCGTGCTCTTTAATCAAAAGAATTAATAGTCAGAATGGGACACTACTGATGATGATGAAGAATTTGATCATGATTATGGTCCTGCTCTTGATTTGTAGGTTTCCTTTTTTGGATTTGGGAATGTCCTTGTTTGACCCCTTCCATTTTCATTCCTTTGCCATCTTACTTTTTTAATAAATTTCTTTAGGATTGGTCTTTCCTGTCTCCTGAACCTTTTGAGTATAAATAAATATATTTATTTTAATTTTATAATTATTAGTTATAAATATAATTAAAAATAAATATATTTAAAAATTATTTATATATTATTAAAATTTTATAATTATAAATATAATAAATATATTTATTGAATTTTATAAGTACTTTTCAGAACATGATAGATTCTTGGATATACCATGAATGAATCATATACCTAGTAAAGTATAGATAATAAAAAACGAGTCATCACATATGGACAACATGATTAATAATAACGGTGTAATGTATAAATGAACATTCATAATGAATACATAACATATATGGAATTCAATTATAATCACACATTAATATATTTATTAACAAAATTCATTAAAAACATATATTTATTTAAATATAAATTTATTTATTTATATTTATAATTACAAATATATATTTGAAAAGTATTTATATGTATTTATAAATATAATAAATATATTTATTATTTAAAAATTTATTATAAAATTATAATTATTTAAATATATATTTATTTAATTATAATCATATAAATAATTTTTTAAACATTATGTATATATTTGAATTATTAAAAAAATATATTAATTATAAACATGTGTTTTTTATTTAATGAATAAAAATAATTATTATTTTTGAATATACATAAAATAATTTTATATAAATTAACAATATTTTTTATTAAAAACTTTTATCAGTGCTAATAATAGCACTGATAAGGGCCCCCTTTATCAGCTCTAAAGAAAGCGCTGATAAATGGTACACCTTTATCAGTGCTTTTTTTAGCATTAATAAAGGGTATATTTATCAGCGCTTTTAGCTAGTGGTGATAAAGGCTCCACTTTGATCAGTGTTTTATTCTTAGAATTGATAAAACTCAACACATACCTTGCCCAAACCTGTGGTAGTGCCTCCCATTTTTGGCATCCCTTCTCTCTCTCTCAGTTGATCTCCACTAGTTCTTATTCCTTCCTATTCCGACTTTGTTTTAATCCGATTCATTTCCTTCTATAGTCGCGACTCTATGTTGGAGCCCTTATAGACTCTTCCTCTGCTCTTGCTATCTGGGAATTGCGTTTACAACCCCATATTGATCTGGTGCGCTGGTACTTTCGGTAGTTCTAGGATGTTCTAGTTGATCTACGATAGTGTCTTTGGAGTGTGGCCTACGAACGGTCTCATATTGTTAGGGAAGTCTCATTTGTGGCGGTCATTGTCTCCTCAGTGAGGTATAGGTGTTCAGTTCACTTAGAGGAGGATCTGAAGGGGTTGTCAGACAACACTGGGACTGTGCTTGAGGTGACGACCCATTCTCACATCTCACAACTCATACCCATTTTGAATTTTGATTTTTAAAATGTGGATTTTTTTGGTTTGACTATGTGTTCATTTGGATTTGACTGTGGTTCTTGGTAACATGTTTGATTCCTAAAATTTTGAGAAAATAAAAAATTGGATTGGTAGGAAGGTAAATTTAGATATAAGGTGGATGTCATATAAACTACAATGTTATTTCCCATGGCATGCCACTTCATTTTCTCTAACATTTTAAAATACATAA
This sequence comes from Viscum album, assembly GCA_963277665.1. Taxonomy (NCBI): domain Eukaryota; kingdom Viridiplantae; phylum Streptophyta; class Magnoliopsida; order Santalales; family Viscaceae; genus Viscum; species Viscum album. The sequence goes on along the minus strand of OY728165.1, from coordinate 1,885,987,337 downwards.
ATAAGATTTACAATTATGGTTATAATGGAAATTATTGTAAAACCTTCACTATTTTATTTCTTTTATTATTTGTAGAAAATTCATTCAAACATTCATCATGATTCACTAATTTCCATCTATATGTATAACATCTTTTACACTATATCTAAATATTCTTCTATATATAATATGTGTTCATTTGGACATACATGTATCTTTATATAATTAATACCAAACTTGTTAACTTTATTTATTTTGTAAAATGATTGAGGAATCTTAGTTTCAGTAAATGAATCATATACTAATAACAATATCATCAAAATTTATTTATCTATAATTCTTCATAATCACTTGACATGTACTACTTTAGTAGAAATGACAATTCTTTATATTTGCTACATCATAAAACTCTTTATTTCTGTCATCTACTAATTCATAAAACTCATTTGACTGCTTATTTAGATTCTCTATTTTATCAATCTCAATAAAATTTGAAATCAACCCAATTTATAACCCATAAATTACGAACCATGGATAAAATCCATGGCCCAAGAAAATTTATTATAAAAAATAACAAAAACATATAAATAGGAGAGTTTTTTGGTATAAGTGACAAATAGACCACTATAGCAGAACAAGTCATCCTTGATGCCACCCAACCCTTCCATGGAAGCCACCTCAATCTCTTGGATATCATCCTCTCCTCCATTATTTCAGATTCTTCCATGCACCACTTTTTAGTGTCTAAAGCATCCTTAATCAAGTTCTAAATTTGATTCTACACTATCAAGACAATAAGGAGTTCATTCTAGTGACGGTCACATGTTAAAAATTATGCAATGACTGATTCTCCATGTCAAATCCACCTCACATATCCTATAAGAAATTATTTCAATATCAAGTTATCAAAAACTCCATGTATTTTCAACTATCATATAAAATTAAAATAAGAACACAAATATTTTATTCTTCCATCTATGAATCGATTTTCAATTGAAAAATCTAAAAGCACCTCCATCCCATTAACATATTGAGGTGTATTTTGGGGAAAAATAATCCAAATTTTATCTGATTATACCATATTAATAAATATATTTATAAAAACATAATTCACACTAATTAAGTAAAATCATGTTAAAAATAAAATAATATCAGGAATAACATCTAAGAATAAGTAAAATTGGGCTAAGAACAAATCATAAAATAAAATTATAATAAATTGATATTATGATTTCATATTTTATGATATAAATATATAGTATAACATATAAAAAAATACATATTAAAAAATAAAATAAAAATTACTCTATAAAATATTAACAAATAAAATAAAAAATAAAAAACATAATTCATGAATGCATCAAAACAAAGAAATTCAAAACAAGAAAACTAACCCAAATAATTTACCCTAAAAATTAAATATATATTATATAACCAATAAAATTAAAAATAAATAAAAATAATAAACACATTATTTTTTGGGGTGGGTGGACAAAAGGGTGGGTGTTAAACTTTAGGTCCTGTAAGTTTCTCAATAAGTCAGTTTTAGAAAATGATCCAATAACATGATAAAACCAAACTTTTATAGCATAGAAAGGAAAAACCCTAAATCACTGATTCAAAATACTTATGTAAATCTAATAGAGGTTATTGAAATCATATAGTAATAAAGATAATAAAATAGTATATCTTTTGAGAACTTACCTTACACATGGAAGCAATAGATAGAGAAGGAAAATAGGTTCACGTGACTAAAGAATGAAGAAGTAGATCGTGAAGTAGAATGAGAAGTAGCTTTGAAGAAGGACAAGAGGGGATTGGGAAAGATAAGGGTAGGTTCATGTGATGAAGGAAAAATGAGAAGGGGATATTATGTTCACATGATAGAGGAAAATGGATAAGTAGAAGAGGAGATTGGGATAGAGAAGGGTAGGTCAGTGTGGTGGAGAAAGAATGATAAGGGGAGAGGATGTTCACATGATAGATGAAAAAGGAGGAGTGGGCATGATAGAGGATGAATGAGTAGAGTAGGGGATGTTTTTACAATAAAGGAAGGAGGAAGGGGAAGCCTTTGTGAAAATAGGGTTTAAATAATGATGATTTTCAAATAACCTATACTAATTTGACTACTAGCGGTCGTTTCAAAAATAACCATTGTAAATATTTCATTACAAGTGATTACATTTAATCATCACTAATAAAGTATTCTTAATGGGTATGTGTAACATCCCCCAATTCGACACTCTCTCATGTGGCCAAATTAGATTGGTTACTATACCTCAAGTGCATCTCCTCATATGCTAGAAGTTTCTGATTAAAAATGGGGGTGTAAGGAACATAGTGATGAAACTATACCCCCTGGTATAGAGTTATAATAATAGTGGAATAAATATTAGAGTAGTGGAAAATAGAAGAAACATTGCAATAATAGTAGATAAACCAAACAGTGAAGACAACTGATCAATCCGACAATACGAAAAATAAATAATGATAGGATGGAAGGTATATAAGTGTTAAGTTGGATGTAATACAGATGAAGACTAAAATAACTCAAAGAAGTCACCAAAGACCTTGGTCCTGATCTCCATGTCAGTCCTATCTCCAAGCTCCAACCCATCCAGTAAGCAACAATCAACAACAAGGTCCTTTCCCTTATCCAAAATTGCATCCATATAATCTTCTTAGGTACCAAACAACAACCCAAATAGGGTGTGAGTAAAACTCAGTAGGTTGACACCACCGTGTATAAACAAAACTTTTCTGATAGTTAGTGCATGAAATAAAGTGATAATAGGGTATTAATTAATCAAGAAATATGATATAACCATTAACCTATTTTGGCACCACGTTGAAATATCACTGAGCATATAGAAACACCATGTCAACTATAACCACAAGTTCATGGAATAACACATAACTGTGCATATTCCTCTATATAATCATTTCATCATAACTAGGTAAATCCCTCTATATAAGAATTTCAGCATAACCAAAACACTCCCTCTATATAATCATTTCAGTATAACCAGTCCAAACCCTCTATATAAGCATTTTAGCATAACCAGGACACACCCTCTATATAATTATGTCAACATTACCGGGACAAGATCTCTATATAATCATTTAAGCATAATCGGACCACATTATCTATATAATAATTTTAGAATAACCATACAAAATAATCTATAATGGAATGAATAACACAACATAACTTCATAAACCACAAAGGTCAATTCAGTTATTTACCATTTATATTTCAACTACTCTTTCATTCATCAAGTTAAGTCTTAATTTGTTATCACGTCAGTGTACACACCCATATGATATCAAAGTATCTCCAATCATTTTAATAAATAAGTAATCCATTTTCCAAAGTGATCCTATCATAAGAAATCACCTAAGGTCTCATGTCATGATAATTCACATTTCAATCCAATGTTTAAGGGTAATCTCACCCTATGGGTGGCCGCAAGCCAGATCCCAACAATGTTGGATCCAAAGGGATCCAATGAGTGTTCCAACACATGATTATCATCACCAATTACACTATTAGTTAATTTACATGTTGTGTCAACAAAATCACATAGTATTTCACACACTTAAACAAAAAGAAACAGACCATAGAGATTTTTTCTATACCACCTACATTTATCCAACGATCAAAGTAGCACCCTTAACAAGGAATACCAATGAATAATAAAGGTGAAGGAGATCAATAAGGAAAACCTATATCACATAGGCATAAAGATCAAAACCTGATTCAATGGTGGTAAGGAGAACACACTACTATAAAAGAAGATAGTGAAAGAAAGAAGAAACCCAAAGTGAAGGAACTCAGTATAGATCAAATGCTAGATCGAGACATCTGAGATGGAAGTAATTACCCAAAAACCACCTGGAGTTACCCTAGGGTTTGATAGAGGAGATTATACAATGAATGAGAAAAGTGTTATGAATGTTGAGTGAATAAAAATTGTTGGCCCTAATGAATTCACACCGTGAAACCCCTCTACATTGTGAATTCAACATATGTTAAAAAATGAGTCACCTCAATTTAAAAATACACTGATCAAACTTTTCACTACATGAAACAAATTCATGGATTGAATAACATTCACATCCTGAAAATATTTCATGGATTCTTATAAGTTATGGATTCATATCATGTATTACTTACACAGTGTGAATATGTCTTGAAGGTAGTAGTAACTTCATATTCCTACATAAAATCACAAAAAACCTTCAACTCCACCTGAGCCTGAGGAGAATACCTTAGTGATCTTAGACACATTTATACTCGGGCTCCAATAATTTAATAAAATATACATCCCTAGACTTTAGGTCATTTCCCCCAGAAAAATCTCTTCATCCCCAAAGAAAAGGTTCAAAAATAAGGTTTAAAATAAGAATAACCCAACTAAATGAGGTTCAACAAAAACTCAAAGAGGGTCATACCTGGAAAATATGAGATCTTACAACCTCTACACCATATAACAACTCATCCCAGAGCAACTCCATGAATAACTGTGGGTTATTAGTGATAAATGCTATCCACTATTCTCACACATCAGTCTCCCTCTCCTAGGTATCCTCCTAAACACACCCATGCTACCACAACACTCATACTAGAGGAATGGTCTTTCCCCGGAGATACTTCTCACTGCGTTCCAAAATATGTATCAGATGATCCTAAAAGGATTCATATAAACAAAGATCGAAATAATTAATTTATATCATATGATAAGGGTTAGGATTATATCTCTGAATATGTGATATGTGAAACACATTATGCATGGAATTGTAGGGTCGTGGAAGGGCCAATCGGTATGCCACTAGAACGAACATTTCCACTATCTTTAATGACCTAAAAAACTTGGGAACTGGCTTTCCCTATTTTATGATACAGAGTTTCCCCAGCCTAGAAGACACCTGAAGAAAAATAAGACAACCCACCTCAATCTCCATAGGTTGTATTCGCCGATCAGCGTAATATTTCTTCCTACTTTGCACAGTCTCTAACTGCTTTCTAGTCAACTAAACCTTCTTAGACGTCTCCTACATGAGACTAGGTCCAAAAAGTATGGGATCACCTTCCTATAACCAATAAATAGGAGAATGGAATGACCTTCCATAAAAATCCTCAATGGGTTCCATCTAGATCAATGCCCTGAATCTATTATTATACAAAAAGTTTATGAGTTCCATATGTTGCTCCCACAAAACACTGAAATCCAGAACATATTCTGGTAAAATATCCTATAGAATCTGAATCATCTATTTATATTGACCATCATTCTGAGGATGATAGGTTGTACTCAGAAGAACCTGTGATCCCAGAGCTTTCTGAAGACCCTTCTTAAATCAAGTCATTAAACAAGCATCTCTATCAAAAATGATATTCCTTAGAATATCGTGGAATCAAACTATCCCTTGCATATAGAGACTACTAAGATCATAAATAGTGAAGGTCTCCCTAATGGGAAATAAATGGGATACCTTAATCATTCAATATTTGATCACCCATAGTGCATCATTCTTATGAGGTATCCTGGGTAATCCTGTTACGATGTCTATATTGAAATCATCTCATTTCTATTCAGGAATGGGAAGAGGTTGTAATAGTATTACAAACCTCTAATGCTCGGCCTTCACCTACTGATAGGTGAAGCATCTATACATGAATTCTTCTATCTCTTTATTCATTCTTGTACACTAGTAATATCTAAAGAGATCATGATACATCTTTTTCAAACCTAGGTGTACCATCCATATAGAAGCATGAAACTCCCTTATCAAATCCTCATGTAACCCTGTAGGAACCCATACTCGACCATGAAAAAGAAGAGAAATTCTACTTACAAGATAACATCCCGATGGTGGATCCCTATCATATAAGTTTTCCCTTAAATCTAATCCCTTTATATTATATAATTTCTCAATCTTGATCTAGTCTAAAATCACAGGTAACACAAATATCAATGTCATAGCTACAATCCCTGAGACTTATAAATATATAGATGCATATATGCAAAGAGTTTCATCATCCGACACTCATTGAAAGACTCTTGAAATGCCTCTATTTGTGTCTTTTGGATCAATACATCGACAATGATGTTTACTTTATTTAGTTTATAAGCCATCTCGAAGTCGAAAGGCTGCAGATACTCGAACCACCTCCTCTGCCAAAGGTTCAGGTCTCATTGAGAAAATATATACATGAGGCTCTTATGGTTTGTTTCCATCACAATCCTCTCACCCAAAAGATAGTGTCTCCAACATCTCAGAGTGTGAATTACTTTAGATAACTCTAGATCATGATTAGGGTAGTTCCTGAAACACCCTGAGTTCTTATGAATTATTATTTTTTTGATTAAATTAAATTTCTTTAATGGCTTTAATTGCATGCTACACTGCATTATGCTTTCTTTATATGTAACACCAAGTTAATATTGAACTACACACAACACTTAGATTAGATTTTGGTACATGAAACACTATGTTAGTCTTGTGTTAAACATAATTCTGAGTTCCTTTGATATCTTGTGTTACATGCAAGACCAATTTTTACAAAACTACAATATACTATTAATAATAATATTAAAATATTAATTATGTTATCACCTAGCCATTAGAATGGTTGATATGAATAATATTAACTAAATTATAAAAATATGGTTTACACATGTTTATAAAATTAATTATTTGGTTATCAATTAAGTATAAATAAAATTAAAAACCAATTGAATATAAAGGATGTGTTTTTATGAAAAAACTATTTTTATGCCCACAAAGGCATTTTATCTTAATAAATTAAATTAATCACTATTAGTGAGAGATATTAATTGAATTTATATATAATAAATTCAAAAAAAATATTTTAAATTCATCAAGTAATTATAATATCATAAAATAAGAACAAATCCAATTTTAGGCATAAAAGCTTTATTTTTTCTAAAAGGAAGTTTTTCCACCTTTTCATGAAAGACTTGTTTTAAAACAAAATTTTGACAATTTTATATTTTCTATTTAGAATTTAAACTTAATTTTTGATATAAGAATATTAAAATTTAATTTTGGTGATTTTTTGGTATTTTTCTATGAAGTTTTAGTTTTTGATGAATAGTGAAGAACGCTAAATTTTAATTAAAAATTTCATTTTTGTATAATTTAATTATATAGTTAAATTATATTTTTATTTGGTTTTAAAAAATATTTAAATTATTTATACATAAATTAATCCAATTTAGGTCATTGGAACTAATTTCTCATTGAAATTGGATATAAAATCATTTCATACATTTGAACATTTTCCCTTTAAAAACCTGTTTTCCCATCACGTGTGCAGGATTAATTTTAAATTAATTTTTTCACTTATGCGATTGGAATTTGGAAAAATAGATTATATATTTTGAATTATAATAAATTATAATTTATATTAATTCCAAATTATTTTTCACTAAAAAATTAGTGAAATCAATTAAAATTAATTATAACGATTGAGGTAAAAACGGGTTTACTTAGCGATTAAGCTTTAATCTTAGGGGTCCAAATGACCTAGAAACTTGTTAAAAACTCATTTTATGCTCATATTTCAGCCATATATCCTCTTTTATTGAACAATTTTCATTATTTTAGGCACATGATAAAAGGTATACCTCCCAGTAGAATTTACCTTTTGATATTTACAAGAATGTCACTCCTCCTCTACTATAAAAGGGCACTCACCCCATCGCTTATTCACACCTATAAAGCACTTTGGATCATGAAAAACCTTCCCAAATAAGCTCCCAAATTCCCTAATATCAATATATAATCATAAATTTGGGAATAAATCCAACCAAGGTATCCTTTTGGTGTAAACCAATAGGAGTTACTAGAAGAAGTGGCAACATTCATCAATGTACATTTTTGTTTTGTTTCCTTATCCAACACATAAATTATTCTTATATCAATATTATATAAAATATTCTGTATAATAAATATACTAATATGTTGTTATGTTAAATTTATTACCTACAACTTCACACGCATCCATCAAATGGGATACACAATCATCGTTCGTGTGTACGACATACTACCACCTTATGAACTAATGTCGTACGTTCTTCCATTACCACCTATAAAGGTTAGTAATAATGATATAATTAATATTTCTATATGATATATATGATATTTATTATGTATTCATACTTTTGGAATTATTATATAACACATTACTGCAAGATTTCCATTTTATAGGAATACAATAACATCATTTGTGGATGTGTGGACTACCGCCACCTTAAAGCAATGTGATTTTTCCACGCTTTACATGGAATTTATTAAGAATGGTTTTAATGAAAATATGTGAAATATATGAAATAATAATTTTATCATAATTATAATATATATATATATATATATTTCATTTACTTTTTTTCTTTCAAAAATATAAGAAAACATAAACAACATTCATGCGTACATACAGCCTACTGTCTCCATGAATGGTGTATTTCATTTCCTATTACTAAATTTTATGGGTTTTTATAAATACATATATAATGAATATATATGATATTTTTATAATGTTTTAAATTCTTTAAATTATTAAATCATGATCAAAGAAAAAGTACCAAAAATAACAAGTCAAAACATATATAAAAAACAAAGCATATATTAACAAAAATGTAATTTTAACATGGAATTGTTAATAAATGGGTAATATGAACTTTTAATAAAATTATATATGGTATAAAATATAATAATATGGTTATATGGTATATTTATAACAATATTATATTTATTATATAGGAGTTTTGAACATGTACGAAGAAATTCAAGACTTAAGGTAAGCGGATTTCCAGTCTCACTTTTATTTCTGCGATACTTAAGCCATATCCACCACTTGTTTATTTTTTATAGTGTATATAATACCCATGAATTTATTATATTATTATTATAAATAAATTTAAAGTCATTTAAATATTCATTTTATGATATCTCTTTCATAGGGTTTATAGTTCAAAAGTTACCAAATCGGTAAGGTAATTATGTCTTAATTTTCCATCTTTGAGCCACATGTCATGTTATGCACCTTTAATCTTTTAAGAGGTGTATATACTACCCCTTTTAAATTTTATATCATGAATATCCTTATTTTCATGATATTTTAATCTTCATTTAATGTTATTCTATCATGGGTATTTTGATTCAAAGTTACCAAAGTTGTAATATTTTATTGCTAAAATATCATCATTTATTAGGATTGTTTATGAGTATGATTCCATTGATGAAATATTATGATATATCTCTCAAGAAATATCAGAGAATTTCTCCTACTATGATAATTAATGATATATTCATGTAACAGTACCATTTTATTCTCTTAGTACTTAAGATAATTAAGAAAATGTTTTTAATAAAATCTGTCTTTATTTCTCTTTTAGATTAAAAATATATTTCATTAAAAAACCATATTTTCTAAATATGATATATTAAACCCAATTTAAAGGAAAAATATTTTAATTTTTTTTTTATGTTTTAAAGTTTTTAAAATCTTTATAAAATATTCCTTTATAATTTTTCATAATTATTTTCAAATAAAAAGGTTTTCAAAATTTCTTATGTTTTAAAAAGTGGTTTTCAAGAGGAAAGGATATTTTCCTGAAGAAATGTTTTTAAAATATCATTAAAAATCACTATCCATATAATATGACACTTTTTAGTGTTTCTTATCCCTTACTGGGTATATGATCCAAGAATTCCATTCATATTATTTCTTGAATGGTTTATGCTTTGATGACATGATTTTTATGACACTCATTTCTCTTCCATGGGTTATATGATTTTGAAACCTATTTCCTTTCATAGGTTATTCTATGATGAAATTATTATTAAACTCAGATCTTTTTTATGAGTTATGATATGATGAAATGTTAATGATACCCATTTCCTTTCATGGGTTATGATATGATGTTTATTAAACCTATCTCTTTTATGAGTTATGATACGATGAATGTTTTATTAGATATCATGTGTCACATGTATGTATGATTTCATTATGTTATGGTTAAGACCTATATATACCTCCAATGAATTGGGTGAAGATTTATATCTCATGATATAGTGATGGGAAAAAGTTATATGGACTTGATCCACTATGGGAATAAGTTTTAACCTGATCCACTATGGGAAAAAGGTGTAACCTGGTCCACTATATAGAAAGGACTACGAATGGGGATTGTGGTGTGTCCTATCTAGTAGGTGTATCCCCAATAAAGTTCCTAATAAGTTTTTTAAATGATCCTTGACTTATAGGTAATGATTTTATATGCTTATGTTTATACCATAAGTATATGCCTTATGCTAATGTTATGCACTCATAGATCAAGTTCTTTGATTTCCTTATGATTCATATCTTATGAACTGCAAATACTTATACCATGACTCATGATTATGATATTTGATATGGAGGTTATGTTATTAAAATGTTGTTCTCATATTATTATACCCTTATGTCCATGTTATGCTTACATATCTCCTTTATTTTTACCCTTCCTGAACATTTGATCTCACCCTTTCTTATGTTTCCTTTCCCCAAGTTATGAAGAAATGTTTTAAGTAGAAGTACTAAAGGGGAAGATTTTTATGGGATATGTTTAATATATTTTACCAAATTATAATAATGTGTTCCATGTTTCTAAATACATTAAACTATTATGGTCCTCGAGTATGTAATTTTATAATGTGCTGAATATTTATGTAAAATGATGTAATATCCATGTTTGAGAAGCCTGGGTCGTTATAGTTGGTATTAAAGGAAATTTTTAGATAACCATTGGAAACTAGGATAAGAAAAGATTAATTATATACCTAGGGATATTTATTAGGATATTTTTATGGATGTCTCTAAGGATAAGTATAAGGATGAGTTAAAGTATATGAAAATGTCTAGAATTTTGGAAAGGGATGGAGTGAGTGGGTTCATTTCAATACATATCTATCTAGATACTAAAAGTGGATGTGGATCTGACACAGATTTACATAGGGGTAATAACCCCAAAAACACCTTATTGAGCTAGAGTCGATCAGGAACTGGTGCATGAAAATAGACCTTGTTGTACACTTAGTTTGACACTCCTGGGGGGGTACTCTTTAAAAATTTACAAACTCTTTATGAACCACCATAAAATATTTAAATATATTATGACCATGAATTACCTATATTAATACTAAGGTGTAATAGATTAAAGAAGTATGTGTCATTATTTAGATATCTTATAAGTGATTTTTCATAATTATGTGGTTTCTACTATGATAAATGGTTGTCACACTATGCTTTCTGGTTTTAGTCAATGGTGGGAATGAAAAGGAACCAGATTAATGTTTAATGTGATAGAAAATTTGTTGATGAGCAAGAAAATGGGATGATGACTAGAGGAAAAGATTTTGTGATTATGCCAAATCATTTTTCATGGAACATGATTAAAAATGTGTACCTTAACCAACTCTCAGACTTTCTAAAGAAGAGAAGTAAGGAGTTCACTGAGAATTCAGGTAGTGGATACCATGGAGGAAAGAAGATTTGATTTCCTATGTGTTGAGAATGTGGGAAGAAACTCCCAAGTTAATGTATTAGAGGAACAATAATATGTTTTTATTGTGTAAAAGAAGGACCCAAGGAAAGTAACTACAAAGGGAAAATTAAAAGTTTATTAAATGAAATGGATGAGAATAATGGCATCCCTAAGGTATCATTGACTGTTGAATTCTTTAAATGTGGAAATTATTAGCATTATGAAAATAAATTACTTAGAGGAAAATGTCATTAAGAAAATATAAATGGTTTTAAGAGTAATGGTCTTAATACCGATGATGAATAGACCACAAGTGACATATGAGAGTTATGTTATTTTCTAATAGTATTGTTTATATGCATGATTAAAAAATTAGACATGATCTGTATTTAATATTTTAAAAAATGGGTGTTAAAGAATAAGATGATGAATCTTAGTTAATGGTTTGAGAATTAATTGGGATGATTGAAGTGTATATGTATTGAAATTTAAGAATTGTGTTATATAAATCATGAAGTATATGTTTTTTATTAAGGATTTTCAAAAAATATATTGAATTCTTTTAATGTGTGTAACAAGTGTTTTTAAGAATTGTGTGTAACAAGTGTATAGTTTAACCAAGATGTTGGAATAGTAGATATAAATAATATTAAAAAAATTATGAAAATATGGTTTAAACATTTTTATAAAATTAATTCTTTTGTTATGAATTAATTAGAAATGAAAATAAAAACCAATTGAATATAAAGGATGTGCATTTATGAAAAAACTATTTTTATACCCACAATGGTATTTTAACTTAATAAATTAAATTAATCACTATTAGTGAGATATCATAATGAAATTTTTATATTATAAATTTAAAAAAAAATTGTTTTTAAATTCATCCAATAAGTTTTATAGATATAAAATAAGAACAAATCCAATTTTAGGCATTAAAAAACAGTATTTTTTCTAAAAGGTAGTTTTGCCTCCTTTTAATGGAAGACTTGTTTTAAATTTTTTTGACAATTTAATAAATATTATTTGAAAAAATAAACTTCATTTTTGAAAATTTAACATCAAAATTTACTATGGGTGATTTTTTGTATTTTCTTGAGAAGTTTCATTTTTTATAAATAGTGAAAACACTGAATTTTAATTAAAAACTACATATTCATCTAATTTATTTATATAGTTAAATTATATTTTTATTTGGTTTTAAAACATATTTAGATAAAATATAAATAAATTAACCCAATTTATTTTATTTTAACTAATTTTACATTGAAATTGGATATAAAAACATTTCAAACATTTGAACAATTTCACTTTAAAAACTCGCTTTCCTGTCACGTCCACAGGATTAATTTTAAATTAATTTCTGCCACTTATGTTATTGAAATTTGAAAAAATGGATTAAATATTTTTAATAATCATAATTTATAATTTCTATTAAGTTAAATTAATTTTTGAATAAAAATTAGTGAAAGTAATTAAAATTTATTACAACGATTAAGGTAAAAATAAGGTTACTTAATGGTTTAACTTTAATCTTATGGATCCAAATGACCTAGACACTTGTCCAAAACCCATTGGATGGAAATATTTAAACCATATCCCATATTGGATAAAAATTTCCATTATTTAAAACACATGATGTAATGAAGTAATCCTAATAGTATTTACCTTTTGTTATTTACAAGAATGACACTCCTCCTCCATTATAAAAGGGTACTCACCCCCTCACTTATTCATGCCTATAAAGCCCTTTTACTCATCCAAACTCTTCCCAAATAAGATAAAATATATACTTATATCAACTTATAATCATCACTTTGGGAATAAATCCAACCAAGTAATCCCTTTGGTGCAAACCAAAAGGAGTTACCTGGAGAAGAGGTAATGTCCATTAATGTACATTTTGTTTGTTTCTTTATCAACCCCTTAAATTCATATTATATAAATATTATAGAATAAAATCAGTATCATAAACATACTGAGATGTTTTTATGTTAATTTTATGACCTAAAACTTCACACACTTCCATCAAATGGTATATGCAATCGCCATTCATGTGTATGGAGGACTACTACCTCGCGAACTAATGTCATTCATTCTTCCATTTCCACCTCTCAAGGTTGGTAATAATTATGGAATTAATCTTTTTATATGATATATATGATATTTATTATGTCTTTATGATTATTTAATTACTATATAACACATACCTTCATGATTTACATTTTTTGGGAATACAATAAAATCATTTGTGGGCGTGTGAACTACTACCTTCTCAAAGCGATGTGATTTGTTCTCTCTTTACAAGGAATGTATTAAGGATGGGTATAATAAACATATGTGATATATATGGAATAGAAATTATACTATAATGAATATATATATATATATATCATTTACTTTCCTTCTTTCAATATGATAATAAAACGGAAAATGTGTTCATGTGTAGGTATGACCTATCATCTCCATAAACGGTGTATTTCATTTCATGCCAATAAATTTTATGGGTTAATATAAATACATATATAATGAACATATATGATTTTGTTATCTTGTTTTACATTCTTGAAATTAGGAAATCATTTTCAAAGAAAAAGGACCAAAAATAACAAGTCAAAACATATATGAAAAACAAAGCGAATATTACCTGAAACATAACTTCAACATGAAATTGTTAATAAAAAGGTAATATAAAGTCATAATAAAATAATATATGGTATGATATATAATAATATGGTTCTATGGTAGATGTATAATAAATTTAAATTTATTATACATGAGTTATGATTGTGTATGAATAAATTCAAGACTTAAGGTAAGGATATTTCTGGTCTCACTTTAATTTCTATGAAACTTATGGGATATTCACCACTAATTTATTTTGTATAGTGTATATAATGAACATGAATGTATTATATGATTATTATAATTAATTTTATATGTATTTACATATCAATTTTATGATCTCTATTTCATGGGGTTTACAGTTCAAAAGTTACCAAATCGGTAAGGTAATTTTGTCTCAATTTTCCTTCTTGGATACACATGTTATGTTATGCACCTATACTATTTTAAGAGGTTTATATACTACAAATTTGACATGTTATATCATAAATATAATTATTTTAAATATATTTTATTCTTAATTTAATGTTATTATATCATGGGGATTATGATTCAATGTTTCCAAAGTGGCATGAGTTTATTGCTATAATCTTGTCGTTTATTGGGATTATTTACGAGTATGATTCCATTGATGAAATCATAAGATATATCTCTCAAGAAATATCATTAATTTTATTCCCATATGGTTATTCATTATATCTTCATGTAATGGTACCATTTTAAACTCTTTGTTACTTAATATAATTAAGAAAATGGTTTTAATAAAATCTGGCTTTAATTTCTCTTTTCGGTCAAAAAAATATTTTATTCAAAAACTAGGTTTTCTAAAAATGTTTTCAAATGATATTTGAAAAAAAAATAAAGGAAAATTATTTTAATTTTTTTATGTTTTAAAGTGTTTATAATGGTTTTCAAAGCTTCCATTATAAGTTTTTATATTTATTTTCAAAGAAAAATGTTTTCAAAATGTTTTATGTTTTAAGAAGTTTGTTTAAAGTGGAAAGGATATTTTCCTCAAAAAATGTTTTTAAAATATATTTCAAAATTATTGTCAATATAATATGAAATACATTGGTGTTAAATTTTCTTTACTGGGTATATTATCCAATAATATCATTCTTATTCTTTCTTGAATGGTTTATGGTTTAATGACATGATGGTTATGACACCCATTTATCTTTCACATGTTATATGATTTTGAAACCCGCTTACTTTCACGGGTTATTATATGATGAAAATATTGTGAAACCTATCTCTTTTCCACATGTTATGATATAATGAAATGTTTATGACACCCGTTTTATTTCATGGGGTATTATATGATGTTTATAAAACTCATCACTTTTTATGGGTCATGATATGATGAATTTTTTATTATCTTACGGAAAATGTATGTATGATTTAATTATATGAAAGGTGTGACATATATATCCCTCAAATTAATTGGGTAAATATTTATATCTCATGAGATAATGATAAGAAACAAGTTTAAGGGATTAATCCACTATGGGAAGAAGGTTTAACCTGATCCACTATGGGGAGAAGGTGTAACCTGATCCACTATAAGGAAAGGATTATGATTGGGGATGGTGGTGTGTCCCACCCATTAGGTGTAGCTCACATGAAGTTCACTTATATGTTTTGGAAACAATCCTTGACTTATAGGGAATTATTTTATATACTTATGTGTATGCCACAAATCTATGCCTTATGACTATGTTATTCACTCACGACTCATGTTATTTGATTTCATTATAATTCATGTCCTATAAACTGCCAATATTTATTCCATAACTCATGATTATGATCTTTGATATGCATGGTATGATCTTCAAATGTCATTCTCATGTTATCATACCCTTGGATCCATGTCATGCCTACGTATCTCCTTTATTTTTACCCCTACGAAGAATTTGATCTCACACTTTATTATGTTTCCTTTCCCTAGGTAATGAAGAAATATTTTAAGTATGAGTACTAAAGGGGAAGATCTTTATGGGATATGTTTAATATCTTCCACCAAATTAAAAGAATGTGTTCTAAGTTTCCAAAGACACTAAACAATTATGGTCCTCGGGAATGTGATTTTGTAATGTGATGAATATTCATCTAAAATAATATAATATCCATGTATGAGAAGCTTGGGTAACTATATTTACTCTCATGTGGTCTCAACTATTTGGATCTATAAGAAACTACTTGATAATACTGCATTAAATTACTCCAAATCCAACTCTATATATGTCACAGTACATGGTAAAATACTTTCCCGATATAGGAAAAGTAATAATTGTTGTTGAAGTTAGCCTGCACTTAATCTCCTAAAAAACTCTCTTGCAAGCATCTGACCAAACAAACTTTACCAATTAATTAGTCAACCTAGACATCAGTGATTCTAGAAGTAATAATTACTAGATAAACATTGATAGTACCCTGCTAGACCAAAAAAATATGAATCTTAAAGACATTATTAGGCCACTTCCAAGATACTACAATTGAAACCTTCTTGGGTTCTGCTGACACTCTTTCCTATAATATAACATGACCTAGGAAGTGCAATTTATCAATCCAGAAACTTCATTTAGTTATATTGGAATAAATTTGATGCTCTCTCAATTTAATCTAGATGATGTTGATATGTTTGTAATGATCGTCTATAGACTGGGAGTATGCTAAGATGTCATCAATAAAAACCCCCACAAATTGATCCAGTAAAAAATAGAAAATATGGTTCATCAAGGCCATTAATACCTCCAATTCATTTTTTAGACCGAACGACATCACCATGAACTCGTACAATCCATAAAAACTCATAAAAGAAGTATGTGGTATGTCTGATGGTCTCACTCTTGATTAATGATACCCTGATCTCAAGTCAATCTTAGAGAAAATCCAAGATCCTCTTAACTAATAAAAGATATCATTAATGTGTGGAAGGTGATACAGGTTCTTGAAAGTCATCTAGTTTAATCTCGGACAGTCCAAATACAAGCATAAAGTCCCATCAGTCTTCTTTATGGAAACCATGGGAGAACCCCAAGGTGTTGTGCAACAACCCAAAATTTTATCAATGGAATTTATCCATTATTATAGTAATGTAATATAGTATGAATAACAGAAAATCACTAATATACCATAATATAAACATTGTAAATGAATAATTAATTAAATAATTATTATTTCTAAAATTTAAGGAACCAATACCGATGAAATAGTAACTTAGACTTAGGAATAGTAATAAGACCCTTATGAATTATAAACCATCCAAATGAATAGTAACATCACCCATGAAATTATAACTAAAATTTAGGAATCTTATAAATGAAATTATGGTATAATTATATCATAGTTTGAGAAAATAAATGTTTTAAAAATTATTAATTAAGTGTTGGCATTTTTTTATGTCATAAATATTCAATTACAATTTTATGATTAATTTAATAATTTAAAAGAAAATTTATTTTCATAAAAATGTATTCATAAATAAATATTTTTATGTATTATGATTTTAGGATAATTTTATGAGACCTTAAGTGAATTTTCAAGGTGTTATAAAATCAGTTATAAATTTAAAATATTTATTTTCTAAGTAAATAATGATTTTAATTAAAGATTTAATTAATATTATTCAAAATATTATTTTCATAAATAGGATTTCATTTTTTAATTCTAAACATTAAAAAATTATTACGGTTAATTTTTTGGATTTTTCTAAAATACATGAATTTTTTATGAATAGTAAAATATGATAATTTGTGATAAAAGCTAAATACATGAATTATGGAGTCATATATGATGTGTGGATGATTTAAGCCCAAAATCGGGAACTATCCTTAATTATTTTAATATATTTATTGATAATTTTTAAACTATTCATAGTCTTGAGACAAAATAATAAACTAATGAATATAATAATGAGAAAACACCCCTCTCCTCCACTATAAATACCACCCCTCACCACCTCTTTTCCTCACACCTATAAATATTTTATCAATATAAAAATTCTTACCAATACTATTCCCTATCCCATTCCCCATTTTCAAGAGCTCTTGTTCTCATCAAAAGACCAAAACCTTTTCCCTAAGGAGGTTCTCAAAGAGGAGGAATTCTAGAGGTAAATTCCTCTTTACTTCCTTTTAATTTCTTTTCAAGTTATTTTCTATTTTTTATTCTCTCCTCACCTCCTACAATACAATTGGAATGATAACTATATTACCTAAAATATAATTTAATTCTATAATTTTAATGTAATATCCTTCTTTAAACTCATACCTCTCTCTTTTTTATTCAAAAAATGAAATCATCGCCCATGATGTGTAAATTTACCTACATCATGGGCGATGCAATTTCATTTTCCTTTAACACCTTAAAATATTCTAATAAAAACATTATAATGGTTGAAACATATTTTAAAATATATTTTACAACCCTATTTATGTTATATAACTAACATATATACATAATACTAAATGATAAAACAAAACGAGTACTTTGTGATCGAAAAACCACCAAAATTAACCTAAAATGATCATCATTAATTTTTATCCAATGATTAATCATATAACCATATAACCAAATTATTTATAAGATAATTTAAATTTTTTTAAAATCATTAATAACATATAATAAGGATTCTATAAATTTAATCGCATTTTACATGAACTTCCATTCATGTATACAAGTGAAATATTCATGAAAACAATGAAAATGAACACTCCTGAATAATGAAATTAAACTTTATAACTCATAAAAATCCATTAAATGGACTTTATAAAACAATAATGAATAAAATTAATGTATAAATGTTTTTTATTTTTAAATTATTGAGTCTAATGTTATTATACAAGATATTAAAGTGAAGAAATCATTTGGACATAAGGTAATGGGAATTCCCAAACCCAACTCACTTTCTTTGGGTTTTCCGTATTTCACCCCATTTTTAGTATGGACAGTCCTTTAATTTTCCTCATATATCATTTATTCAACATTATATTTTTTTTCTATGATATAAATTTTACCAATCTGGTTTTATGAAAAATGAAAAGATTTTTCCAAAAGAACTCTTCATTATAGAAACACATCTTTTAATTATCATGATATTGCTTCTTTTTCACTTAAATTGATGATTATTATACCATGTATGTTATTACATATTTATATTTTTAAACCCAAATTTTATTAATGAATGTATGCTTTATGAAATTAAACCCATTTCTTTTCATGGGTTATTTTATGTCCAAGGTTGATATACGTTCTATGTGGCATGCATGGTAATGTAAATGTTATGATGTGATGGGTACACCTGGAATTATACAACGCATATTAATGATATGATGTGATAGGTATTCCTGTAATTATTTATTTCTCCAATTAATTGGGTAATTTTATGTATCTCATGAGAAAAAATGAAATATATATGAACATGATCCTAGATTTGTTCACAACTATGTGTGATAGTTGACCACTAAGACATGATGTTTCATTTTTATGAATTTCCATATTATAATCCTTTTCTTAAGGGTTTCTCTCATTATTATGATCTTATGGCTATGTTATGATGATAATTATTATTATCACCCCATTTATATTGATTCATGTTATTATATGTCCTCTTATTGGGTTTTTAGCTCACCTCTTTGATGTTTATCCTCAGGTGATTACTTGTACTAAGGAGAACATGAGGGACAATAAGAAGCTAGATAATAAGAAATTAAATAAATGTTTATATTTTATTTTTTAAATTTTATTTATGTTCCTAGTTTTCCCAAGACACTAAACCTTTGGATCCTGGTTGTGTAATGATTTTATGTTGTTTTTCTATAAAATAATGTAAGTTATGTAAAAAAAGTTAAGGTCTCTATAGTTGGTATCAGAGAATGGTTTAGTTAATTTGGGATTTAGGATTAGATAACTTTAGTAAAAACCATTAATATGAGAATAAGTATAAATAATAACCCAATAAGATTTGTTTTATAAAATTCTAAATATATGTATCTCAAAATATAAGCTTTTAGACTTAATTGAACAAAGTAATAGATTATTTATTCATGACTTTTTGAATTATGTTTTGTGCAAACCTTTTCTATTTTATAAAATGGTGGAAACCAGGATAAACTAGGACAACAGCCTGTGCAAGGGACAATGTAGCATTTTCCCCGAATGATATCCCCAATGACTTGGAGAGTAGAGTTCAAAATTTTATGGAGATTCATACCCAGCTGTCTCAGGTTATGAACAATAACCTAAATAATTTAAAACATCCTCCTTCCCCAAAGAGTGATAAACTATCTATTGAGTCATTTATGTGGAAATTACCACCAATGTTTAGTAGATCTTATTATCCTCTAGTTAAGGAATAGTGGGTCAAATCAATGGAGAATATATTTTCTATACTTCACTATTCTATTATGGAGAAGGTGACTCTTGTTGTTTATCATCTAGATGGAGAGGTTGACCAATGGTGAGTGTTGATTAAGAACACCAAGACAAAGGATGAAATTGAAGTGATGGAGTGGTAAGACTTTAAGATTATGTTTCTTAACAAGTATTTCCCTCTAACTATTCATACAAAAACAGAGATAGAATTCATAAATATGAATAAAAAAAGGATAATCTTTCACAGCCTACAAAGAAAATTTCACAAAGATTGAAAGGTACGCTTAAGGTTTTGTTATAAAAAATGATATAAAAATTGATATTTTATTTATTGGTTTAGAAACATTCTTTCAAAAGTCTCTAGAAATTCGATACTTTGGGAGTTATGAAGAATTTGGTTGATGTTCTCTCAAAGTGTAGATGGATCTTGGAGAATAGTCCCATGGCTATGGTGATAAGAAAAGAAATATGGAGTTTCAAGTCAGATGATCTAATAAGAAAGGGGGAAAGAAAACTCAACCACCCACATGTCATAAATTTGGGAAGAAGAATCATGAGAACCACCTCAAAGGTGTGGGGAAATGCTAATTGTGTGGGAGAGAAGGCCAACAAGCTCATGAATATCGAAATGACATGAGGAAGCAGGATAATGTGGTGGAGGAAAAGAGAGCACCACCCATGGTCCAATGCTACAACTACAGGGAGAAAGGTCACTATACATTCTAATTCACTAAACCTCGAGTCCTCGATGGTAATCAATATTAGCAGCCACCAAATCCAAATGAGTAAGGCATGGATTAATGCATTACTACCACTGAAGTGGATCAAGAAAACTAAGTTATACAAGGTACACTTCCTATTCATTCATGAATGGAAAAGTATCATTTGATTATAGTTATATGCATTCCTTTATATATTTCAAGTTTCCTATAACTATTAAATTGAAGTCTTGAAACCTTCAAGTAGAAATATCTATAAAAAACCAAGTGGTGAAATCATTTCAACCCAAGTTTTGGACTCTTCTCCTATTATCATATGTGGGAAGATTCTTACAAGAAATCTCGTAATACTTTACTTGGTGGAATTTGATGATATAATGGGAATGGATTATATCTCATTATATAGATCACATACAAACTATTAGGAAGAGGAAATATCTTTTCATATTCCAAACCATCCCATGCTCTTCTACAAATTCAAGTAAGATCATGAATCTCCTTTGGAAAATCCTTCAATGGTGTGGGTGTTGATTCCCTGTGAAGAAGAATACCTCACTCAAATGGTTGAGTCAAAGGAATCTATAAACCTAGGGGAAATTCCCATTGTGAGGGAATATAGTGATGTATTTACCAAAGAGTTACCTGGACTTCCCCCGAATCGTGAGGTAGATTTATCAATAGAACTCAAACCCTGAGCTACTCCTATCTCAATGTTTCCCAATAGGATGGATTCTATATAACTAAAGGAGTTAAAGAAACAAATTCAAATGTATTTGGAAAAAGGGTTCATATGCCCTAGTGCATCACCTTAGGGTGTGCCGGTACACTTTTTCAAGAAGGATGGATCAATACGGTTGTGTATCAATTATTGGGAACTCAAAAATATCACCATAAAGAACAAGTATCCTCTTCAAAGGATTTATGACTTGTTCAATCAGATATGAGGAGCTCAGTACTTCTCAAATGTGGATCTCCATTCTGGATATCGTCATCTAAATGTGAAGAAGGAAGTGTTAAGTCAAAAGTCTTCTTTTGGCTTTTACATCATGTTTTGGAAATCACAAATATATTCTGTCATGTTTTGGTTATCTCAAATGTATTATATCATATGTTTGAAAATAACAATTGTCTTTTATCATGTTTATCGTATCGTACGATGTTGATCATACCGACCAAAATGTATCGTTCTGACTCTGTCAAACGTATCGTACTGACTCTGTCAAACGTATCGTACTGACTCTGTCAAACGTATCGTACTGACTCTGTCGATCGTATCGTACTGATTGCTATGCAGATGATCATTATTTGTTTTGGTACTTTGTCAAAAAACTCTTTGCATATAATCGTACTCATGTTTTACATTTCTATATATCTCTTGTCCTAACAAAACGATGTCGTTGAGTTAGTTATGTACTAATCAAAACGATGTCGTGCTTTCTGTTTCAATATGACCGTTGGAGGCAATATGACCGTTGGAACCCGAGGCCTATAAATAGGAGGTCGTTTGAAGCTGAGAATACAACGATGAGCAAAGAGATTGAATAAAGAGACTGTGAACTACGAAGATTCTAGAGAGAGAGACTCTGACTTCTCTCATCAGCTTTGTGCGTCCGATCATCGTATCGAGGGCTTTCAAGTAATTGAAAGACAGAGGTGCCGATTACCTGCAAAATCGAGGGCTGCCGGGGATAGGCAGACAGACGAGCCGATCATCGTATCGAGGGCTGCCAGGGATAGGCAGACAGACGTGCCGATCATCGTATCGAGGGCTCACCAAGGTGTTGGTGAGACAGACCTTTTTATCCTAGGTGAAAGGATAACCCTTCTCTTTGGGTTAAAAGAATTGTATTACTTTTACATTTCCGTTGTTGTTTGTATTAGAAAGGGATTGTATTGTTTCCTTTCTTCTTTACATATTCTATTGTAATTGTTTCAATTACAATCATTCTATTACATATTGTATTGATTGGTTCTATACGCTTTAAGGTAGAATCATTCATATTTGTATTACTCTGATTATTGTGTTCATCTTGAATACAATTGTTTTACTTTACATTAGTATTACATTACATCATACCTTTTACATTCAATACAATTGTGGGTGTTTGTATTTGTATTAGTTTAAGATCATTTAAACTAATCTCTTTGTTTCTAAAACTCAAAGTTTTTAAACCTACAATTCACCCCCCCCCCTCTTGTATTGTTCCATCTAATAGACTTTTATATCTACTATTCGATCCAACAATTGGTATCAAAGGAGGTTTTCCACTGATTTGTATAACTAGCTTTATTTCTTATTACTATCTTGAATATTTACTACACTAACGTGTGGAGTGGAAAAGTTGCTTTTGTTATATTAGATGGAAGGAATGAATATCGGATCAATAGATAATCTGAATCCCTCTAGACCTCCAATCTTTGATGGGAATGATTATGAGTATTGGAGAGATCGTATGAAGACTTTCTTCATCAATACTGGTGTAGACAATTTTATTATGCTTACTGGGGGTTACAAAATTCCTGACAAAGAAGTTAGTACTTTTACCAACCAAGAGAAGCAAGAATATCAACTGAATTACAAGGTACGCAATACTTTATTATGCTCTATGACCAGGAATATATATAGTCAGATATCTTCATGTGAAGCAGCCAACTGTATTTGGAAGAAATTAGAAGTCACTCATTTTGGTACATCCAAAGTTATAGAAACAAGGAGAGCAATGCTTCGAGCAGAGTATCATGGATTTGTTTTTCCTTATGGAGAGCCAGTATGTAAAGTGCAACAAAGGTTTATGACAATTGTCAACAGCTTACAATCTATGGGAGAAAAAGGTCTTGATGATGAAGCCCTTGTTGATAAGATTATAGATATTATGCCAAATGAATGGGAGTCAAAAAGAACAGCTATTGATGAAAATAGAAAAGTTTCCCAGATTACTCTTGATGAACTCTTTGGAACTCTTCTACAGCACGAGACAAGAATGAAGAGAGATGCTGATTTCAATAAGAAGAAGAATGGGAATGGAAGTGTAGCTTTTGCATCTAAAGCCAAAACACCTGAAAGGGTTACAAGGTCTAAATCCAAGAAAGTTGTTGTATCTGATTCAAGTGAATGTAATCTTTCGGATAATGAGTTAGCTAATCTTGCTCGGAGGATGAACAAGATTGTGGGAAAGAAAGATTTTCAATATAGATTCAAAAAGAAAGACAGGAAAGATAGGAAAGATTCAGAGGTAACTTGTTATGAATGCAAGAAAACAGGACATATAAGGCCTGATTGTCCTTTACTAAAGAGGAAAGATAGAAAAGAGAAACACTCTGAAAGAAACAAGAAAAGGTTTTATAAGACAAAGAAGGTCTTGAAAGCAAATGATACATGGAGTGCAAGTGGTAGTGATTCCTCAGATGATTCTTCAGAATATGAGACGTCAGGACAAAGGAATATTGGACTTCTAGCCAGACTACCAATTGAAGATCATTGTCTCATGGCTAAGGTACATAATGCTGAAGCTGTTACAAATGTCTCTTTAAATGCAAATTATGCTGATAATAGATATTATGAATCTTCAAATGATGAACCCTCATCATCAGAAGATGATACTTTACCTTCTTTTGAAGAAGTTTCTAGATTTGCTAAGTTACTTGAAAATGAAAATTCTAAACTCAAAAAGAGATTTGAAAAAGCAAATTCTAGAATTTCTATTCTGACTAAAGAGGTATCAGATCTTTCTAAAGATCTTGATGAGAAAACTGCTGATTTTGAAAATATTTTAAAAACCCTTGAGAAAGTTAAAACTGAAAAGGATAAACTTTCTAAGGATCTTGAAACTGCTATTTCAAAGAAAGATATATTAGAGTCTAACTCTAGTTCAAATTCAAATGTTTTAGAAAACAAGAATTTGGTTTTAAAACTAAAGTCAGAGATTTTATCCTTGAAAAAGTGTTTGTCAAACTTTACTCATGGAAAAGAAAACTTTGATAGGATGTATTCTCAAATTAGACCGTTGAGAAATCGTTCTGGTCTTGGTTATACTTATTCCAAACCTGTTTTTAGTAATAACTATTTTGTTCCTCAAAAAACCATTTTCTGTTCCAAGTGTCAATGTGGTGGACATTGGAGAAGAGATTGTTCTCTTAACAAAACTCAATCCTTAGGATTTCATAAAGCTCATTTTGCAAAACAAATGTGGATTCCTAAAATTCTTTTATCTAACCCTTCTGGATCCAAACAAGTTTGGATTCCGAAAATCTAATTGTTTCTTTTTCAGGAAAATCAGAAGTGTACCAATAAAAACATTTGGTACATGGATAGTGGTTGTTCTCGACATATGACTGGAAACAAAGATTTCTTTGAAAAGGTTATCAAAACAAAAGTTGGAAAGGTTACCTTCGGAGATAATGCTCAAGGAAAGATTGTTGGTATAGGTAATATCGTTTTTCTTGGAAAAGTTCTTATTTCAAATGTTTTATTTGTAAAAGGTCTTAGGCACAATCTCATCAGCATAAGTCAATTATGTGATGAAGGTTACCTTGTGAATTTTAGAAATGATAAGTGTCTAGTTCACAATTCCAAGGACGAATTCATTCTATCTGCCCATAGGCAAGAGAATGTTTACACTATTAACTTAGAAGACCTTAGGAACCAAAACTTACCTTGCTTAAGTGTAATAGAAGACCATTCGTGGCTATGGCATAGGAGACTAGGACACTGTAATTTGAGAAACCTAAGAAAACTCTCAAAGAAAGGTCTTGTAAAAGGGCTACCGGATCTTAGATATGATTCTTCAAAAGTCTGTGATCCTTGTCAATATGGCAAGCAACATAAAACTAGCTTTAAACCAATTAATGAAGTTTCAACTTCTAATGCATTACAGCTTGTGCATATGGATTTGTTTGGTCCTTCACAATCTGGAAGCATTGGAGGCAAATACTATGTATTTTTTTTAGTTGATGACTTTACTAGATTTACATGGGTCTATTTTCTCACAAAGAAATCTGAAGCCTTTTTATATTTCAAAACTTTTAGAGCCCAAGTTAAAAATGAAAAAAACCTACCATTGATAACTATTCATAGTGATCATGGTGGTGAATTTCAAAATTCAGATTTTGAAACTTTTTGTAGTAAGAAAGGTATTACTCACAATTTCTCAGCACCAAGAACTCCTCAGAAAAATGGGGTTGTTGAAAGAAGAAATCGTATTCTTCAGGAAATGACTCGAACCATGTTGAGTGAATACTCAATTGCTAAGCACTTTTGGGCTGAAGCTGTTAGTACTGCCTGTTATACTATAAATCGTGTTTTAACTAGACCATTTCTTAATAAAACACCTTATGAGTTATGGACTGGCCGAAAACCTAAAGTTTCTTACTTCAAAGTTTTTGGATGCAAAGTATTCATTCTGAACACAAAAGATAATCTACACAAATTTGCACCAAAATCTGATGAAGGAATCTTTCTAGGCTATTCCACAACCTCTAAGGCTTATAGAGTTTTCAATAAAAACACTTGTACTGTTGAAGAAACAGTACATGTAAAATTTGATGAAACTAACCCTTTTGTTTTCAACCAACCCAATCCTACATCCTCGGATGTGTTTTCCAAAAATGTTTATCAACCTATATTAGAAGAACATTCTGATAAGGAAAATGTTCAAGAAAGTGTTCCTGAAACATTTACCACAGAAGATTTTCTACCATATGTTGATGAACAAGTTTTACAAAACCCAAATCAATTGTTTCTTAGGAATCATCCCAGTGATAACATCATTGGTGATATAAATCAACCTGTAAGGACCAGAAATTCCTTAAGAAATGAAATAGAACATCTTGCTTTTCTTTCCCAATTTGAACCTAAAAGTCCAAGTGAGGCCTTAGGTGATGATGATTGGATCAAAGCAATGCAGGATGAACTAAATGAATTTGAAAGGAATCAAGTCTGGACTTTAGTTGAAAGACCTAAAGAAACAACTGTAATTGGTGTAAAATGGGTTTTCAGAAACAAGTGTGATGAAAATGGAATCATTGTAAGGAATAAAGCAAGACTTGTTGCTAAAGGCTATAATCAACAAGAGGGAATAGACTATGAGGAAACATATGCTCCTGTAGCTAGACTTGAATCTATTCGTATTCTATTAGCCTTCGCAGCATATTTCAATTTCAAACTATTTCAAATGGACGTCAAATGTGCTTTTTTAAATGGTTTTGTTCAAGAAGAAGTTTTTGTCGAACAACCTCCTGGTTTTCAAGATCCAAAACATCCTGATCATGTTTTTAAACTTACCAAGGCTCTATATGGTCTTAAACAAGCTCCTAGAGCATGGTATGATAGACTTACAGGATTTCTTTTACAAAACAATTATAGAAAAGGTACAGCTGATCCAACTCTTTTTATCAAAATGGAAAACAAAAATGTTTTGGTTGTCCAAATCTATGTTGATGACATCATATTTGGATCAACTCAGAAATCTTTAACCGATTCTTTTGCAAATTTAATGAAATCTGAGTTTGAAATGAGCATGATGGGTGAGTTAACATTCTTTTTAGGTTTTCAAATTTCTCAAAAACCAGAAGGAACTTATATATCTCAACATAAGTATATTAAAGACTTACTCAAAAAGTATGGATTTGACAAAACTAAAAGTATTAGCACCCCAATTGGTACCTCAAATACTCTTGATCTTGATGAAACTGGGAAACCAGTAGATCAAACAATTTTTAGAGGTATGATAGGGAGTTTGCTATACTTGACAGCTAGTCGACCCGACTTGATGTTTTCTGTATGCTTATGTGCAAGATATCAATCTAATCCAAAAGAGTCTCACTTAAAAGCCGTAAAGAGAATCTTTCGGTATTTAAAAGACACTATGGATTTAGGACTTTTTTACTCTTCTGGAAATGAATTTGTTTTAAAAAGTTTTTCAGATGCTGACTTTGGTGGTTGTAGAATGGATAGAAAAAGTACATCTGGAACATGTCATTTCTTAGGAGATTCTTTGGTTTCTTGGTCCTGCAAGAAACAACACTCGGTAGCACTCTCCACTGCTGAAGCTGAATATGTAGCAGCTGGAAGTTGCTGTGCTCAAGTATTGTGGATGCAGCACACACTCACTGACTATGGTTTGAGTTTCTCCAAAACTCAAATTCTTTGTGATAATACAAGTGCCATAGCTCTTAGTAAAAACCCAGCACATCACTCTCGTGCAAAACACATAGATGTTAGGCATCACTTTCTTAGGGATCACACACAAAAAGGAGATATTGTTTTACAATTCATCGGAACGCAAGAACAACTTGCTGACATTTTTACAAAACCTTTACCTTCCGATAGATTTGAATTTATAAAACAGAAGCTAGGAATGATTACATTAAAATAATCATTCATATCTACTTCCTGTTTTAAATCTCTCCTTATAGTAAGAAACTCCTCGTAGAAAGGGGGAGGACATTTCTTTATGTCTTTATGTTTCTGATCTTTAAATATTTACTCTATTTATATATGTTTTTTTTTCTGTTTATCGTATTGACCATTTCAATTTTTCTGTTTATCGTATTGACCATTTCAATTTTTCTGTTTATCGTATTGAGATTCTTTTCCATCGTACCATTCAAATTTTTTTTGAATCGACCGATGATAGTATTCAAATTCTTTTCCATCGTACCATTCAAATTTTTTTTTTTGAATCGACCGATGATAGTATTCAAATTCTTTTCCATCGTACCATTCAAATTTTTTTTGAATCGACCGATGATAGTATTGAGATTGTTTTCCATCGTATCATTCAATAATTTTTGAATCGACCGATGATGGTATTGAAATTCTTTTCCATCGTATCATTCAATAATTTTTGAATCGACCGATGATGGTATTGAAATTCTTTTCCATCGTATCATTCAATAAATTTTGAATCGACCGATGATAGTATTGAGATTGTTTTCCATCGTAATGTCACCAAAACCAGCAATCACCTTACGATCTTCGACAGGTATTCTTTTTCATTTTTTTATTTTTTTTTATTTTATTTTTATTTCTAACCGTTGATCTGCTTTTCTTTAATCCTGACCGTAGAAGATCAACAGTCATCTTTTTATTGCCTATAAATACCCCCCTCCCCTCCCCAAACCCACATCGTTTGTCCAGGAATTGAGGCGAAGCTCTGCTCAACCGGCTATAATCAATCGTACGATCTTCTCAATCGGCATCATCTTTATGTCTCAATCTTCTGCCAACACTCCCGCTGAAATGTCTTCAAAGACCTTTACAGAGAAAGACTTTCACAGAGAAAGGTTAGTATCCCGAGAATTCTTTGATACGTACGATTCTACAATCAAGAGGATTATTTTGTTTCAAGGATGGGAACATCTCTGTGTGGAAAAGCCTGATATTCAAGATCCAGTTCTGTTTGATGAAGTGTGTCAATTCTACAAAACCGTTTCTTTTGACAAGGATATGAATATTAACTTCGCTGTGTACGATAGAAAGTTATCTATGTCTGTGAAACAAGCGGCGCATTTTCTAAATGTTTCTATAGAAGGTGATGCATTCTGTCCATCTCACAAACTTCCAGAGGAAGTTGGTACTTTCAATAGAGAAAATGCTGAAAAGTCTTTGTTTGTTGTTAATGAGGGAAAGAGGAAAGTTTATCATCTTTCACCGGACAATAGGTTTGTCACTCTATGGATGAAAGGTTTCCTTGTTCCAAGGAAAGGGGATAGAGAAACCCTTAAAGTTTCTGATGTCTTTATGCTTGACTACCTTGTGAATATGAGGAAGGTAAATCTCATGGGATATATTTTTGAAACAATCAAGAATGTCAAGAAAGGAGGGATTAAATCCCAGATAATAATGTATCCAGCCATCCTCACGAAATTCATTCTTGAGAGTATGAAGTTCTGTAATATTCCTTTGAAAGGAGAACCAATGGATTTGTGGCCGTCTTTGATTAATAAGAATACGATGAAAAAGCTGAATGTTTGTTTTGATTCGAATTCAAAACTTTTTGTCAGAGATGTAGAAGCTGAATTGCCTGAAAATCAATCGGCACCTATGCCAGCCAAGGACAATCAATCGGCCGGTGTTACTCGAAAGTCTGATCCGCAGACTAGTTCAAAGCCGAAGAAAAAGCCGAGGTACAGTAAAGAAGTTGTTGAAAAGTGGAGAAAGGACAAGGAACAGAGAAAAGAGGGTGATCCGAAGTTTGGACTTGATCCTGCTGAGGCCTTTGCAGAAAGGATAAGGGTAGAAGAAACCCTTCAAGCTGAAAAGAAAAAGAAGACTCTTTTGAAAAGAAAGGCTCAGGACTTTGATATCTCTAAAGTCTTGAAAGCAGTTGAACATGCTAGTGCTCAACTAACTGTGGAAGTACATCAAGAGCCAATCGTACAGAGTCTGCCTGAGAAAGAAAAAGGAAAACAAGTGATAGAAGAAGAGGAAGAAGGAGATTTTCTTTTATAATATCTTCAAAGTTCAAAGAAAAGTAGAGAGGAATCGCTTCAAAAGCTGAGCGAAGATGTTCAACAAATTTCTCATGCCGATCAGGAAAGATCACCGGACAGGGTGTCATCTAAAGAAAATAAAGATGCTCAATCTTCTCATTCTGACAAAGTTGTTGTCATCAGTGATAAAGTAGAAGAAGAAAGAAAGCAGAAAGTAAAAGCGAAAGGGAAACAGCCTGTTGTTGAATCAAGCAGATCATATCAACTAGCATCGTACGATGATGATACCGATTCAGAGCATACAATCTCTCTTAAGAAGAGTGATTACATTGTTCATGTTTTGAGAAGAATGGAGAAAACTATTCCTTATTTCCCGAGGCTGGAAGGAAAGATTGATTTTATTACTGAAAATCAGAGAAAGAAGTTTGGATCTGTGAAAGAATTGAGGAAGAAAGTTTTATCTGTAGAAGCCGATTTAAAAGTTCTTTCAGAAAGCTCTGTTGTTCATAGGAAGGCATGTAATAAGATGACTAAGTGGTCGTACAAAACAGAGAGCTCAATCAATGACCATGAGATTGCTATTGAAGATATAAGAAGGTTATCAAATGATCTTGCAATTGCTTTCAACAAGCTTGATAAAGAAACAGTTGAAAGGCTGAATCTTTTATCTTCTCAAAGAGCAGATGTTCCTTCAGTGAAAGATTTGCAAGAGAGGATGAATACTTTCCAATCAGAATTTTCGAAGGTTTCATCTTTCAAAGATGAAATGGTTTTACTGCAGAAACAAAATTCTGAGTTGTCCAAGGATAACAAGACTTTGCAAAGCAGAATTGATACCCTTGAAGAGGTAATCAGAGTCCAGGAGGAAACCATCAGAAATCAGGATCAGATTTTTGCGGATCAACAGGAGCTTCTCAAAACTCAAGGTGAATCAATTTCTGAAGACAAGAAGGAAATCAAGAAGATGAAAGCCGTGCTTCATGAGCTGATAAAGAAGGAGAAGGAAAGAGAGAAATGATTGTTGTATTTGTTTCTTTTGAAACTTGTTTGTGTTGTAATAACTCTTATAATTCTCTCTTTTATCCATTGTCTTGTTTTACTTCACTAACTCTTTCAGACAATTCGAAATTACTCCTTTCTTTTTGTAAATCACAAAGGGGGAGAATATTTACAAAGCAAAGATTGTTTTACAAAGGGGGAGAATGCAATACAATGCTCTTAAGGAAAATCTATGAATACAATCCTTAGGAAAGTCAATACCTAAGGGGGAGTTAGTTGTATTCAATTTCTTATTCAGAAGAGTTTTCAATAACTCAGGGGGAGATAAGTATTTCTTGTTTCATTTACTTTGTGTGTTTGTGCTTTCCAAAAAGGGGGAGATTGTTAAGTCAAAAGTCTTCTTTTGGCTTTTACATCATGTTTTGGAAATCACAAATATATTCTGTCATGTTTTGGTTATCTCAAATGTATTATATCATATGTTTGAAAATAACAATTGTCTTTTATCATGTTTATCGTATCGTACGATGTTGATCGTACCGACCAAAATGTATCGTTCTGACTCTGTCAAACGTATCGTACTGACTCTGTCAAACGTATCGTACTGACTCTGTTAAACGTATCGTACTGACTCTGTCGATCGTATCGTACTGACTGCTATGCAGATGATCATTATTTGTTTTGGTACTTTGTCAAAAAACTCTCTGCATATAATCGTACTCATGTTTTACATTTCTATATATCTCTTGTCCTAACAAAACGATGTCGTTGAGTTAGTTATGTACTAATCAAAACGATGTCGTGCTTTCTGTTTCAATATGACCGTTGGAGGCAATATGACCGTTGGAACCCGAGGCCTATAAATAGGAGGTCGTTTGAAGCTGAGAATACAACGATGAGCAAAGAGATTGAATAAAGAGACTGTGAACTACGAAGATTCTAGAGAGAGAGACTCTGACTTCTCTCATCAGCTTTGTGCGTCCGATCATCGTATCGAGGGCTTTCAAGTAATTGAAAGACAGAGGTGCCGATTACCTGCAAAATCGAGGGCTGCCGGGGATAGGCAGACAGACGAGCCGATCATCGTATCGAGGTCTGCCAGGGATAGGCAGACAGACGTGCCGATCATCGTATCGAGGGATCACCAAGGTGTTGGTGAGACAGACCTTTTTATCCTAGGTGAAAGGATAACCCTTCTCTTTGGGTTAAAAGAATTGTATTACTTTTACATTTCCGCTGTTGTTTGTATTAGAAAGGGATTGTATTGTTTCCTTTCTTCTTTACATATTCTATTGTAATTGTTTCAATTACAATCATTCTATTACATATTGTATTGATTGGTTCTATACGCTTTAAGGTAGAATCATTCATATTTGTATTACTCTGATTATTGTGTTCATCTTGAATACAATTGTTTTACTTTACATTAGTATTACATTACATCATACCTTTTACATTCAATACAATTGTGGGTGTTTGTATTTGTATTAGTTTAAGATCATTTAAACTAATCTCTTTGTTTCTAAAACTCAAAGTTTTTAAACCTACAATTCACCCCCCCCCCCTCTTGTATTGTTCCATCTAATAGACTTTTATATCTACTATTCGATCCAACAGGAAGATATTCATAAGACTAAATTCCATACAAATTATGGGAACTATGAGTTTATAGTGATTCCCTTTGGACTTAATAATTCCTCTAAAATGTTCATGGATTTAATGAATAGAGTATTTAAAAATTACCTCAACAAATTTTTGGTAGTTTTTATCAATGATATTATCATCTAATCTAAGAGAAATGAGGAACATGAAGAACAAATAAGGATTGTGTTGAAGACATTAAGTAAGGTGAAGTTGTACTCCAAGTTCAGAAAGTGGGACATTTGGATGTATCAAGTTGCATTATTGGGACATGTGATCACAAGTGAAGTAATTTCTCTAGACCCTTCAAAAACAAAGGAAATTGAGTAATGAACTAGACCCTCTGGTGTCATATAAATCCACATTTTTATTGGATTATCTGGGTACTACCGACATTTTGTGATAAATTTTTCACGATTTTAAAGATTGCAAACTAAGTTAACAAGGAAAGGGGTAAATTATGTTAGGATGGAATAATGTAAAGAAAGATTCAAGGAGATAAATAATAGGCTGATCACTACACCTGTACTCACATGAAAAAAAGTGGATAAAGTTTTGTGATATATAATGATTCTTCAAAGAAATTCTTGGGTTGTGTACTCATCAAAAATGATAATGTGATAGCCTATGCCTCGTGAAAGTTGAAGATCCATGACCAGAACTACCAGACTCATGATCTGGAGTTAGCAACTGTGATTTTTTTCTTTTAAAATCTAGTGTCAATACCTATAGGATGAGAAGTGTAAAATATATATTGATCACAAGATCCTAAATTATATATTTTCACAAAAGGAGATCAACATGTAAAAATTGAGATAGTTAGATTTAATCAAGGACTACGATTTCTCTATTCACTATCATCCTGGAAAGGCAAACAAGGTAGTTGATTTTCTTAGTAGAAAATAACCTACTACTCTATCCATGTTGTGGATTGAGAAAGACCTTATCTTCATGGATATGAAAAGTATGTATTTATAAATCATAATGGAAAGGAATACATCCTACATTTACAAAATTATTTCCCAACCATCTATGCAAGATAATATTAAGGAGGCACAAATGGATAATCTAGAGTTATCAAACAGGTGAATACAGTAAAGTAATGGAAACTACAAGAGTTCTATATTGAAGGTAATGGTGTGATTTAGTTTAGAATGAATATTTTTGTGCCTTCATCACCTAAGATAAAGAATTATCTATTTGATAATTCACATATCTCAACTTTCTCTATGCATCCTGAGAGTACCAAGATGTATTGTGATCTTCGAGAACACTTCAGGTGGGATAACCTGAATAAGGGGATTGTGAATTATATATTAAGGTGCTCAATATGTTAACAAGTTAAATCCGATAAAAAAAGTCAAAGGGATGATTCAACCATTACATATACCCATGTGGAATTTGGAGAATGTCACTATGGACTTTGTGAAGGGTATCTCTAAGAAATTCAAAGGAAATAAAGTGATATGGTTTGTAGTGGACCGACTCACCAAGGATACCCACTTTATCGCTATTTGGGAATATATATCACTTAAAAAACATACAAATATATATGTTAATAAAGTGGTGAGACTACATGGGGTTCCACTCTCGATTGTCTATGATCATGATCTTAGGTTCACATCAAAATTATGGAGGAGTCTTCAACATTTTTGAGTACTGAATTAAATTTCAGCATAGACTATCACCCCCAAACTAATGGCCAATCTAAAAGGACTATTTAGACTCTCAAAGATATGATATGATCCTACTCATTGTAAATAAAAGGTGGATGATATTAGTATCTCCCATTGGTTGAGTTATCATACAATAATAGCTTCCACTCGATTATTCAAATAACTCCATATGAATCTCTATATGGAAATCAATATATAACTCCAACCTATTGGGATGAATTTGGTGAAATAAATCTACTTGTACCTGATCTTGTGAAAAAAGTTGAAAGATAAGGTTCAAGCCATTAAACAACATATCAAATCTACTCACAGTAGACAAAATAGATATGCTGACAACCGTCAAAGGGAATTAGAGTTTGAAATTGGAGACAAAGTCTTCATTTGAATATCACTATGAAATAGAGTCATGTGGTTTGGAAAGAAAGGGAAGATAAGCCTAAGGTGCATTGTCCCCTTTGAGATACTTGATTACATAGGATCCATGGCCTATCGTCTTGAACTTACACTGAATATGGATCAAGTTCACGATGTGTTATACATATCACTTCTAAGGAAGTACATACCAGATCCATCACATGTACTAAACTCTAAGGT
Organism: Viscum album; assembly: GCA_963277665.1. NCBI lineage: Eukaryota > Viridiplantae > Streptophyta > Magnoliopsida > Santalales > Viscaceae > Viscum > Viscum album. Next base: position 1,885,951,742 of record OY728165.1, on the reverse strand, counting down.
GATACAACTAGATGATGATCTCTCTTTTTAGGAGCAGTCAGTAAAGATTCTGGATCGGATGAATAAGGTTCAACACAAAAAGAAAACCCACCTTGTTAAATTTTTGTGGAGAAACCATTAGTATGAATAAGAAACTTAGGAATCAGAGGAGGCAATGAGTGATAAGTACCCTTAAATGTTTATGTAAAATGAAATTTCGAGGGAGAAATTTTAAATGGGGGAAGAATGTAACAACATAATCTTTTATAAATTGAATTTCCCCCTTCTTATAGTAATTTCATATAGTATAAATCACATAAAATCACTTATATACCATAATAAAAACTTTATAAATTAAGAATTAATGAAATAAGAAGTATTTCTAGAAGTTAAGGAACCAATACCGATGAAATAGTAACTTGACCTTAGAAATAGTAATATGAACCTTATGAATTGTAAACCAACCAAATTAATATTAACATCACCCATAAAAGTATAAATAAAATTTTGGCATCTTATAAATGAAATTATATTATAATTATATCATAGTCTAAGAAAATAAATGTTATAAAAATTATTAATTAAGTGTTGGAATTTTTGTATGTTATAAATATTTAATTACAATTTTATGATTAATTTAATAATTTAAAAGAAAATTTACTTACATAAAATGTAATCATAAATTAATATTTTAATTTTTTATGATTTTAGAATAATTTTATGTGACCTTAAGTGATTTTTCAAACTGTTAAGAAATCAGTTATAATTTTAAAATATGTATTTTCTAAGTAATTGATGATTTTAATTAAAAATTAAATTAATCATATTTATAAAATTATTTTCATAAAATGGATTTCATTATTTAATTCTAAATTAAAAAAAAAGTTGGTTTAATTTTTGGTATTTTTCTAAAATAATTGAATTTTTAATGAATATTAAAATATGGTAATTTACGATAAAAGCTAAATACATGAATTATGGATTCATAGATGATTTATGGATGATGTAATCCCAAAATGTCAAACTATAATTCATTATTTTATTATATTTAGTGATAATTCTTAAACAATTTATAGTTTTGAGGCAAAATAATAAACTAATGAATATAATAATGATAACACCCCTCCCCTCTACTATAAATATCACCCCTCACCACCTCTTTTACTCACACCTCTCAAGATTTTATCCTAATGAAATTTTTTCCCAATACTTATCCCTAGAACCTACCTCATATCTAGGAGATCTTGGTCTCATAAAAATACCAAAAATGTTACCCTAATGAGGTTCTCAAGGAGAATAAATTCAAGAGGTAAATTCCTCTTTCATTTATTTTAATTTCTTTTCAAGTTATCTTCTATTTTTTATTCTCTCCTCACATCCCCTCGTATAAATGGCATGATGAATCTATTACCTTAAATAAACTATAATTATATCTTGTTAATGTAATAACCACCATTAAACTCCTCTCTCCTTCTCTCTTTTATTCTAAAACTGAATTCATCACCCATGATGTGTCAATTTATAAACATCATGGGCGATGCACTTTCATTTTACTTTAAAACCTTCAAAGATGTTAATAAAACCATTATAATGGTAAAAAAATATTTTAAATGTTTTTTACAACCCTATTTATGTTTTGTAACTAACATATTACATAATACTAAATGATAAAACAAAACGAGTTCATTGTGATCGAAAAACTGCCAAAATTAACCTAAAATGATCATCATTAACTTTTATCTAATGGTTCATACTCATACTCTATAACAAAATTACTTATAAGATCATTTAAACTTTTGTAATATCATTAATGATATATAATATCAATTATGTATATTTATTCGCATTTTACACGAACTTCCATTCATATATACTAGTGAACCGATCATGAAAACTTAGAAAACGAACACTTCCGAATGATGAAATTAAATTATATAACTCATAAAAAAGCACATAAATGAACTTAATAAAATCACAATGAATAAATTTCATGTATAAAAGGTTATTAATTTTTTAATTAATGAATTTAATTTGATTATATAAGATATTTAGGTGAAGAAATCATTTGGACATAAGGAAAGAGGAATTCTCAAATTCAACTATCATTCTTTGGGTTTTCCTTCTTTCACCCCATTTTAAGTATGTATATTTCTTTAATGTTCATTATATATAAATTATTAATAATTATCTTATTTTTATAGGATATATATGTTACCAATATTGTTTTATGAAAAATGAAAAAAAAATCCAAAAGAACTCTTGTTTATAAAAACGCATATTTTAATTATCATGAGATTGTTTATTCTTCACTAAAAATAGATGATTCTTATACCAAGTATGTTATTACCTGTTTATTTTGGGAACCCAAAAGTTTATTAATGAATATATTATTTATAAAATTAAACCCATTTCTTTCCATGGGTTATTTTATGTCCAAGTATGATATACATTCTATATGGCATGCATGATAATGTAAATGTCATGATGTGACGGGTGCGCCTAGAATTATATAACGCATGTAAATGATATAATGTTATAGGTGCACCCAAAATTATATAGTGATCCAATGAATTGGGTAATGTTATATATATCATGATAAAAATTTAATATGTATGAACATTATGATAGCTTTGTTCTTAACTATGTGTGGTAGTTGACCACTAAGACATGATGTTTATTTTTATACATTTCCACATTCCAAGAATTTTCTTAAGGCTTACTCTCATGATTATGATATTATGCCTATGTTATGAAGATAATGATTATTCTCACCCCATTTTATATTTATTCATGTTCTTATCTATCCTCTTACTGGGCTTTTAGCTCACCCATTTCTTTGATGTATATCCTCAAGTGATTACTTGTACTAAGGAGAACATGAGGGACAATAAGGTTCTAGAGAATAATGAATGAAATAAATGTTTATGTTTTATTTTTTAAATGTTATGTATGTACCTATTTTTTCCAAGACACCAGACCTTTGGATCCTATTTGTGTAATTATTGTATGTTTTTTGTCTATAAAATGATTTAATAAGTTATATAAGAAAAATAAGGGTCACTATATGATGTATAAAGTCATATGAAATCCTTAGATTCTAGATCTTACAATTGAAATTTATATTTTTAAGCTCCATTGGTTCCATGATTTAAGGTGTAATAGAATCTGTGTCTGTTCCTTGTGCTAACTCGATCATGGAATCAATATCCTTCTTGGGTGTTAATCCATAGAACTCATTAGGAAAAACTTTCTAAAAATGGTCTACCACTGGAGGAAAAGTATCCTATATAATTCTACTATAATCTAGAGAAAGGCCTACTATCTATTCCATGATAAAATTCAATCTATACTGAATTTTTCCTCTATGACCAGCCTGAAGATCCCACTCATGCTGGTGAAAATAGATTCCTCCTTCTGTATATGGAAAGGTAACTCTCCTCCGGTAAAATTCAACGTGATCCTAACATAGAACTAACCAATCCATACCTAGAATCAAATTGAAACCTTTAATTTCCATAATAAATTGTTCCCAAAAGAAATGGTAACCACCATTTTCTAGAGAACATGTCTTGCAAAGTTTTATATTATCTTAACTCACTCCCAACTGTGTGTTGATAGTTAAGCCATCATCCAAGACTTCCAAAAACAAACCCAAAATGTTTATAAAAAGATAATATATAAATGAATGTGGTTATCCTATATCATAAAAATAACAAGAAATTGTAGAGGATATAAGAATCGTACCTCTTATGGTAGAAGGTCCTATATCCAAACTAGTGGGATTAGTCTACATAGAGTGTAGCTGACTTGCCCCTCTACCCTAGGCTACAATATAACTCCCTTATGCTGCTCCATCTGGATGGTATTTCTACTCTTGAAATGGGGTACCACATCCCCTACCTCAACCTGAATGTCTAGTGGAACTCCAGCTACTAGTTTGGTTAGGGGTTGATGATTCCTTTAAAGACTCTGATACCTATCCTAATCCCCATCCACTTCTTTGTTACTGCATGCCCCTACAAAACCTCTGCAAGTATCCCAACATGGCACAAACACAACACTCCAAATTAGGGTATAGAAACTAAGTTCTCTTGTGGCCAAAATTTACACACTGATAGCACTATAATAGAACATGGTCCTGATATGGATACCCACTTCCCTGGCTACTCTTCCCACTATTTCATTGGTGATAACTATTATAATAATGCCTCTTTCCAATAGAAGAAGAGCTCCCAACTCTCCCTACCAAAAGATCTTGGATACGAATCGGGGTATCTCTTAGATTACCTTCCATAATGATTCCATGTTTTATCACATACAAAATGCTACTCAAGTTAAATAAGTTCACCTATGAATTAATCTCATAGCAAAGGGCATTATAGAAACGTCTCATCCTAGAAATATCTTCAGCTAATAAAGATGGTGAAAAGTGTTGTAAGTTGGTGAAACATCTAGAATAGTCCATCAATAACATCCCATCCTACGTTAGGTGCATGAAATTATGATCCTTCTCATCTCTAAATAGTTTTTTGAAGATATGGCTCAGGAACTTTGTCTTGAACTCCTTCCAGGATAACTCCTCTTTCTACCAGGCTTACTCTAGAATGTTCCACCAGTGTTTGACATGTCTATGTAGAATGTAAGCATTAAGATTCACCCTCCTATATGTGGATGTCTCAAGTTCATTGAAGATCATATAGACTAACTCAATCTAGAACTCAACTTCCTAGGGGCTTCCCTCCCCAGTGAATGTAGGTGGATAATGTAACTGAAACTTTCTTATTAACTCAGACATTAAAGAATAGTGAGAACAATATCCCTTTATATGGATTGCATGAACCTTAGTAAGTTATCATGAAGTTTAATATCTATATCATTCTCAGGAGCTACAAAAATATTTAGTTCATCTATGTTAGGATCATGGTGATTTTCCCTCTCCTGATTCTCAATTCGAAGATGTTAAGGAGAAATTTTATCTACAAGATAAAAAATAATTTAGAACACTACATAAACATAAAGTTTAACATCAACAAGTGTCAAAAATAGAGAACCACTGACTCGTGGTCTCTCTAAACTTGTATTAAAAAGTGAATTGACGTGACATAATAGTTCATTTATTAAATTTTTCATTAGATATAGGATGGATCTCATTTTATAGTTTAGACAGGAAAATATATCACATGTATTAAATTTGTCCCTATCATGAGTAATGCATGTAAATAAATATCCATACATTCCAATATTGATGCATGAAAACTCATCTTGTGACATACCAGACCATGAGTATAAATTTTAAGAAACAATAACATCACATAACATGTGAATCACCCAAGGTGAAATAATATCAACCGTAAAAAGTGAAAAACATGAACAAAAATACCATACCTAGGAACTCAGATTTCGCCCTGTACATGGGTTAGATACTCCCATGCACAAGATCATTACCAAGTCTCATCACATTACTAATATACTTTCTACATTTCCCAAACAGTAAAATAATGGAAAAGGTAAAACCTGACCCTCTAATACTACTCTGTAACATCCCTCGATCTGTCTCTCTCTCACATGGCCAAACTGGGTTGGTTACTAGACCTCAAGAATGCCTCCCCATATACTAGATGATTAAGAATAATATCAAGGGTATAAGAAACATAATGGGTATACTATACCCCCTGGAATAGATTTATACTAATAGTGGAATAAATATCAAATTAAAAAAATAGAAAAAATTGTGCAATAAAAATGGATAAACCAAATAGTGAAGGAAACTAATCAATCCAAAAATACAAAAAATAATGTAATGATAGGATAGAAACTAGCTAAGTGTCAAGATGGATTTGATACAGATGAAATACTAAAGCAAATCAACAAATACACTAAATATCCCAGTCTCAATCCCCATGTTGATCCCGTCTCCAAAATCCAATCCATCTAGTAAACAATAATCAACAACAAGTTCCTTTTCCCTCATCCAAACCCACATCCATGTAATATTTTTGAGTACTAAATGAAAATATGAATAGGATGTGAGTAAAACTGAGTACGTCGACACCACCATGTCTAAAAAATGAGTCTGATAGTAAGTGAATGCAATAAAGTGATAACAAGGTATTAATTAATCAATTAATATGATATAAAAATTAACCTACTTCGACACCATAATGAAATATCTCTGAGCATATAGTAACACAAAGCCAAACATAACCACAATTCCATTAAATAACACATAACCAGTAAAATCCCACCATATTGCATCAAACCAGGCCAATCCCTCTATATAATCATTTCAGTATAACCAAGTCATTCCCTTTATATAATCATTTCAACATAATCAGGATAATCCCTATATATATTAATTTCAACATAATCGGTTCATGTCTTCTATATAAGAATATTAGCATAACCAGTCCAATCCCTCTATATAATAATTTCAGTATAACTTGGACACACCCTCTATATAAGTATTTCAACATAACTGGGCCAAGCCCTCTATATAATCATTTCATCATAACCAGTCCATGCCCTATATATAATCATTTCAGCATAATTGGTCCACACCCACTATATAAGTATTTCAATATAATCGATCCAAACCCTCTGTATAAGCATTTTAGCATAACTAGGTTATTCCTTATATATAATAATTTTATCATAACCGTAAAACACAAACCATAATGGAAATAATAACACATCATAGCATCATAAGCTACAAAGGTCAATTCATCCAATTACCTTTTATATTTAAATTACACTTTCATTCATCAAGTTAAGTCTTAAGTCATTATAATGCCTGTGTACACACCCATATGATATCAAAGTATTTCTAGGTATTTAAATAAACAAGTAAACCATTTACCAAAGTGATCATATCACAAGAAATCACCTACGGTTTGATGTCATATTAATTCATGTTTTAAGAAAACATTCAAGGGTAGGCTCACCCTATGGGCATCCCCAAGCCAGGTATAAATATTGTTGGATCCAAAGGGATCCAAGGAGTTGTCCAAAACATTATTATCATCGCCCATTATATTATTAATTAACATGCATGTTGTGTTAGTGAAATAACATAATATTGAACACAGTTTAAAAAAAGTAACAAACCATATGGATTTGTTCTATACCACCTACCTTTCTCCGATGATCAAACAAACACCCTCTAAAGAAAAATCTAGTGAATAATGAGGGTGAATGAGATCAATAAGAAAAACCTAGATCACACATACATCAATATCAAAACATGATTCAATAAAGGACATAAGAACACACCATTATAATGGTGGATCGTGGAAAAAATGAGAAAACAAAAGTGAAAGAACTCACCAGATATCAAACACTATAATGAGATGTACAGGAGGGATTGAATTTCCCAAAAATCACCTAGAGTTTCCCTAGGGTTCAAGAGATGAGGCTAAATAATGAATGAGGGAAGATTCAGGCATCTTTCATGAATAAAAACTTTAAGTCCTGATGAATTTATTTCATGAATACCTTTCATGGTGTGAAATCAATATACACCAAAAAACTCATCAACTCAGGTTAAAAATACTATGATCGATATTTTCATGGCATGAAAGAAATTCAAGGCTTGTATAACATTCAAATTCTAGAAATGTTTCATGGATACTTTTGAGTGACAGATTCACATCGTGTATTATTTGAATGGTGTAAATATTTCATGCAGTCGGTAGTAACTATAGAAAACCTATAGAAAATCCCAAAAAACCTTCAACTCCACCTAATCTTGAGGAGAATCCCTTTTAAACCTTAGACACATTTATATCTGTACTCCACTAATTAAAATAGACATACATCCCTAAACTTTAGGTTATTTCCCCTAAAAAATATCTCCATCCCCAAAGAAATGTTTAAACACCAAGGTTTAAATGAAGAAGAACCGAACTAAAGTAGGTATTGAGTAAAAAGTTATACTTTTTAATTGTCCATTCCTTTTTTTTGGGAATAATAAAATCTTTCTTAAATACTTGATTACTAACTTTTTATGTCCAAAGTTTATTAGAATGTTTTTATAGAAAACATACACTTTTACCATACTTAGAATTAGTTCTAAAGTATTCATGAATATAAAATTACATTATTCATTATGATTATTGTAATGGGTATGGATATGATAAACATTATATTCACCTTATCAGATTAGATTTAATAATTTCTATCTTGTGTTTGTACAAAAAATGTTTTTACAATCAGACTGATGTCGGAACCAATAAACATCAAATTTGCACATATAATGATCATTGTAATGACACTTTTAAGGAAGTCTATTGGACTGACTAAGTTTAAATTCTGAATACAGAAAACCAATTTCTATTATAATGGAATATCTTTTACACTATGATGGTGTAAAACAATATGACATCAGAAAATTAGTTACAATATAGCCATTTAATTTCTAGGTATCCAAATCGTTGTGATAAACTCATAGAAATAGAAAAATTGGGATAAAATATGATCATTGGGAATTTTTCCTATAAATACCCAGTCATTCGAAGAGTTTGAAGTGGATGGAATATTAGTTTCTATAGTGAAAATTGATTCTTTTGAAAATTATCATTATTTGAGATCTATGAAGATTAAAAAGTGTTAACAGCTTGTTCTTAGTCTTTTTAAATTGTTTTTAGAGTTTTTTATTCTTAAGGGAACCTTTTCAGGTTGTCCCCTTAAGAATAATTTTGCATTGTAATCGTGTGTCTGGTCTATGATTACGACTGAGGGCTTGTGGTGATAGAAAGATGAAGAATAAAATTATCATATTGATCAAGGGATTTCAAGGATAACAAGTCAAATCTAATCAATCATATTGAGGATTTTCAGGGATAGGAATACTAAACAAAGATAATGTTCATATTGAGAGATTTTCCTAAAAATGAAATACAAAATTTCTTGTAATTATAATAAAGGGACACCTCTAGACAAGGTCTATGGATACCTTAATCTTAAGTATAAAAGATATCTATTCTTTCTTAAATATATATAAGTAATTATTATATAGTTTCTTTTGTTTTAATTATTACTTACAAGTATTTTATTCCAATTTACTTATTTGTAATTTTTTTAATGTAATAATTTTAAATACGATAAATACAATCTGTATTTTTAATTGTATCTACTATAAATTTGAAACATTATGTTTATAAACTATTTACTATTATATAATATGATCTTTTATGATTATGTTTCCTTTACTATGATATTATTCAAATCATATTGATTATGAAACTTTTTTAATCATACTGAGGACCAAATCCAAATATGATCTTTTAAATTAAGAGGTTTTTGAATTGGTTTAGTTTAATTATTTTAAACAAATGTTTTTAAAACTAAAATTCACCCCCCCCCCTTTTATAATATATCCATATAGGATATATTGTTTTGATCCTAATATCAATATAACTCATGTTGATATCCAATAGTAGGATCAATCAAAACTCAAAGAGGGATGTGCTTGGAAGACATAGGATATTATAATAGGATACTTGGTGATTTTTAATAAGAAGATGTTTTTTGAAACCATCACTAATAAACTACCATTAAGTGGAGTAGTTTATTGCATCATGGGATCATAAAAGTTCACAAAAATTGAGTTCTGAATCTCATGTGAAGATGAAAACTATGAAGTAAACACATATGCCTCAAATAGATGTTGGAAAGATACACTCTCATAATACAATAGCTATTGATGTCCATGGTGATACTTCAGGGATTGATATTTTCTCCTAGGGGATGCATCCACGGTCCTTCGAGTATGAAAAAGTGAAAGATAGTTCAACTCTACTAACTAGAAAGGGTTTTGATTATTTTTATTCAGAATCCAGGTGCTCCCCCCTAATGGATGTGGGTGTTTTCGCATCCAATTTTCATAAATAACACAAAACACCTAGAAAAGAATATGTAACTACTCATAATATTTATAGATTTATTAATTCTATTAATTATGAGAAAGAAGGTGGAATCCAAATAGATAAAGTGATGACCCTCATAGATAAAGGCAGTGAGGATACCTTTCTTGATGTCCCATCTAAGAGTGTGGAAGTTCAATCACATTTTGGGAGAATTGACTCGGAGGGTATTGACATTGAAGGCCTTTGGAAACAAGTGAAAACTTGGAAGAGAGGGAGTTATAGTAGAGGTTGAGTCCATGGGTTTGGAAAAATAAATTATAATGCTTTATATGATGAGGAGCATAGGATTGAGACTGATATTTAGAAAAAAGTTAGGTTTGTGAATTTTTTTATTAATGGGGGAATTTTTTTTTATTTTGGACCCCAACTTTTGTCTTTTTTGTTTTTTTTTCTTTCAATAAAAGGGATTCATCCCTACTTAAAAAACTACCACAAAGTATGCTTTTTATTACAGTTAAAGTTGAAAAGAAACAATTTTTAATCCAATTTGAAATATCTATTTTAAATTAAGGAATCATGAAAAGATTTTTTATTTCCATTTTAATCCAACCATTACAATAAAATTATCTTCTAATTTCATCCAAATCATTAAATTCTCTCATTGATAAATTTAAAGTCAAAATTCAAAGATTTAACAACCCAATAAGTATGATGTTTTAATTTCATAGGTAGATGATGTGATTTTATATTGAGAATCGTGTAAAGATAAATACCAATGGGTGCCTTGAAGGAAGTTTTATAAGACCACAAAGTTTTCTCACGTTTAAGTGAAAAATATTTCATATAATTTCCCACAGTTTTCTCTAAAATCTTATTTAATTCCCTATTGGAATTTTTAAATTGTCCACTTGATTTTGGATGATATATTTTTTCAATTTTATAATCATATCCATAATTCCCCATAAAATATTTGAATTTAAAGGTCTTAAAGTGAGATATATTGTTAGTGATAAAGGCTTTAAGAACCCCAAACTATAAAAAGATGTTCATTATAATGAATTTGAAACAATTTAAGCTTGATTATTAAGAAGTGACACTACCTTAACATAATTCAATTCATGAAGCACTTAAACTAAAATATATTAATTCCCACAAGAATATAGGAATGGTCTCATGTAATCAAACCCCCAAAAATTAATAATTTCCACCTTTCCATTTTTTTAGAGGAAACTCTTTCCTCATATATATGTTTTCCACTCATTGAAACTTACCATAGCCAATAAAAGAGATCCTAGAATCCTTGAAACATGTTTTCCAAAATAAGAGACATTGAAATTCATTTTGAGTTATCCTCACTCACCCATGATGTAATCCTCAAAGAAAAGTGTGAAAACTCTCAATAATAATAAAAATTCCCTCCTCAAGAACACATTTCCTCATAACACCATTACCACACATCTTCAATAGAAAATAATCATCCTAAAAAAAGTATTTGATATATAAAATGAATTTATTCCTTTGATTGTGATTGATGCCACTAGGAATGACGTTCGAAGATAGGAAGTTGAAAAAATATACAAATAAAGCATGTTATTTTATATAAATATTGAGTGGTTTTCATTAGAAAATGATGTATTGATCTCCCTAGGGTCATATTTTTCAGATCTGGAAAGCCTATACAAGTGGTCAATAACTGGATTTTCATCCCCCCCTATGATTTATTTTTATGTTGAACTATTTTATCAAGAGAATCCACCAAATAAACCTTTTTTTATTATCTTTTTTGGTTAAAATATACATTATAATAGTATGATCTGAGTAAAATATCACCATATAACTGATGAAATACTAGTTGAAATTTTATAGATCTATAAAAATGACCAAAAACTCATTTTTTGTTGTGGTTTACTTCATTTTATCCTCATCTAACAACCTCCTAGAATTATAAACCACATGCAGTCTCCCCTCTTGTCTATAACCAAACATTATCCCTAAAACCATGTCACTAGAATCATATATGATTTCAAATATAAGTCTCCAATTAGGGAAAGTTATTATGGGTGAAGATTTTAATTTCTACTTGAGAATATTTAAATATTCACACCACCTCTCATCAAATATAAATAGTTTATCCTTGAACTGAATTGAACACAATGAATTTATGATTTTAGAAAAATATTTTAGGATGTTTTGGTAAAAACCATCACTCCCAAGGAAAATACTAACATCCTTAACATTTTTTTGGGGGGGACTTTTTAATTACTTATACCTTAGTATTTCTACCTTAATACCCCAGAGATCTTATGACCATATACAATACCCCTAGGGACCATAAATACACACTTTTTTTAATTCAATACAAGGTGTGTCTCTTTAAATCTTTACAAAACGATGCTATAGTTCTCTAGAAAACTCTCAAAAGTGTTCCCCCAATGTAAAAAATATTCATTAACACCTCAATTATCCTATAAATTATATTTGAAAATATAACCATCATGCATCACTGAAAAGTTTTTAGAGATCAATATAATCTCAAGGGAGATTTCGTGTGTGTAAATGTTCCCAAGGGACATGTGAATGTGGTCTTTTATTAACCCTTAATGGATATTGGAATCTAGTTATAAATAGAGTAACCATAAAGGAAACAATAAAAATAATTGTTATCTAACCTCTCGTGCATTTTTTCAAATAATGTCATGGGAAAGTGATATTTCATAGTAGAAGAATTTAATTTCTTATAATCTATACAAAGGAAGTTGTGGTTTGGTCGAGTGGTCAAAGAACCCTATAATCCTGCACCAATTCTATGATCAAATCCTAGTGGCCCAAATATTTGGGGTTCTTCATGGAGAGTAGAGGGATTAACCATCATAGGACATTGAGCGGGGGACCTCATTGTGGTAGGGGTGATGGAATCAGTAGTTCATCTATGAAGAGGAATCCTCAAAGATAGCTGGTTGGGATTTATGGAACAAATAATGTGGTGTAAGTGGGTGAGAATCATCAATGATGTGGTAGATGGTGTCAATAAAGTGGATCAGTAGCTACCAGCTTTGACGGTGATGGAAGAAAAATCCACAAAGATGGCATCAAGAAACGATGAGGGTCATTAGACATGTAAAAACTCTCAACAGCATCGAGATGACTTGGTCAGTGGTGGCGGGTGAATTTTGGCATTTGGATTCAAATGGTGGAGGTATGAGGTAGTTTGACCTTGTCTATATAGGTACCTTTGGGAATGTATTCTAAGTGGATCCATGTTGTAGGCCCCAGAGGAAGAAGATCATAGAGAAACCATAAGCAGAGTTTACTAGATTGAGAATGATGAGTGATCATAGCTTTATCCATCATTACCAGGAACTATGCAGTTATGTTAGGGGTAATGATAGTCAATAATCATTGTTGAAAGGGATACTAGGGATTAAATTGTATAATCTAGTTAAGGGGTTGTTTTCTGTGTCTGGTCTTTAGGACTTCTATTCATGTTTAGGCCATGTGCCTTGGGCCTACAATTAATGTGAAGGGTTACCTCTCAACCAAATAAAAAAAGGTTTTATTAAAAAAAATATAAGGTATTCGGGCTTCATAGGAGAATAATCTATAAAAATCATTAATTATGTTACTTTATTAGTCTAAATCAGCTTCTATTTCTCATTGGTAATGACTATAACACCTCCTTTTTAGGAAATAACTAATTTGGACTAACCCAAGGGATGTTATATATTGGGTAAATAATTCCATTATTTAACAACTTGATAACCTCCTATCTAAAAAATTATATGTGTATATATTGTTTCACTTTTGTCCTTCAACCCTAGGTGTGTGTATGGGATCCTTAAGAATCCTATGCATAGAAAAATAAAGACTAATACCCTTAATGTTAGCAATGTTACATTCAATATAACTTATAAATTCTCTCAAGACACCTAATGTAATAGTTTGGGTATTCAAGTGAGGTAATTCAAGTCTAAGAGTGGCCTAGCATAGTAATTGGGTGTGTATGATGTATCAAAGGAGATGATAAAGGGCTCGGGGTTGGTTTTGGGAAGTTGGATGTGGCATGGGACATATTTTCTTGAATATAGATGGAACCGAGTACCCAGTGGACTGGTACTAATAACCAGTGTGATAGAAAGATGAGAAGATAGGTTCTAAAGGGCCACTGGGTGGCTGGTGACCCTAGGGAGAGTATCTTGTGTCTATTGGGTACCTGGTGGCTGGGTATCAGGTACCTGATTGCCTTATGCATTGTTTTTTTAATTATTTTATTTAGTTAATTTTTTATTTAATTAAAAAGATAAGGGAATCTTATTTGACTCCAAAAAGTAGGGAGCTCACCCTATCCTTCTCTTCTCCATTCTCTCATTCCCATGTGAATTCTTGGTCATTCTTCATCAGTTCATTGATTGGTTTGTTACAAGGAGTCTCTTGAGGTAAGTATTGACTTCCTTCATCATTTGTTTCTAATTTTTTCACCATTATTATGGATTTTAACTAAAATATTAATTTTATGAATTTTTCTTTGGTTTATTGATATCTTCCTTCTCATGTCAAATTAGGCTATTAAATTCAATGTGAAAGCTCTACTGGTACCAGGTTGGTAGTCCTTGGTTATTTTTATTGTTCTATTTGTGTTTAAACATCATGTAATTTATGATAATAGTGAGTTCATGTAAGTGGATGGGACCAGAACCAGTTGTGGTATTTGAGTTACTTGAGGGTTTTCTTAGGGATGTTGTGTGTGTCCATGGGATGATCCATGTTAACAAGGTATTGTATAGTGATCATTATACTAATGAATATAATATGAACTTTTACTTGTGAGTCTTGTAATGTGTTTTATAACTAGTTATTAACATGATTTATAAACATAGGTGTTATATGATATACAAGTACAATTTTTTTGATATTAATCATTAAGGAGAGGGTGACAGTGGTTCACTGAGTTATGGACATAGGTTGATAGTGATGTCTCTCACCCTATGACTAAGTCCATTGTGATTTTATGCATACATGATATGTCTTATGAGGTGGTTTTTACCATTATATTTCTAGCAGTGTCCTCCATTGGTGAGTATCTTAGTTTTGATGATGTTGATAATTGTTTTAGAGGAGGGATATTCCATAGGGATAGCCACAGGATACTGATGTGATTGATATCATTAGATGGAAATGAGTTCCCTGTATGATTGGGTTTCATTAGGATGTTGAGATGATGGTTGGAATGGGAATCGATTAAACATGGAACTTGTGATATAGTATATATAAATTCCTTTGAGAAATCATTGCTAATGGATTATAATAGTTGTGCAGGTCATGAGTGGGTGTGTATCATCGTGTGGTATAGAATTTATTAGAAGGCTAAGGGTAATTCTAATATGAAATATTAAGGGTATTTCATCCCACTTATTAACTAGTTAAAGTAGGTAAAATAAATCAACTATGGTTGTTCAAGTTCTATGTGGAGAGGATTGTGTTATTTTACTGGTTTTCATACATTACACTTTCACATACACTCATATACATGTGAGTATTATATAGGGACACTGTTGGTAGTAGCCTAATGAGTTTCATACTCACACCTTATACAGGTCTATCTAGAAACATATAGACTTCATGTATCATGACATAAGTAAAAGAAAAGGTCTTACGATTGGATCTTAGTAGTTGCAGAGTGGTTGGTGTACAAGGGATATCAGTGGTGGTTCAATAGATAGCCTAGGTAGACCCTCAATGTTAGGAAAATGTTATTTTTTTCATTTTTTGTACATATTTGAATATGATCATCCAATAGTCAATCCAACTTACTCATGTAAGACATTATATATGTTTATCTTTCATACCATGTGTTATATTTCTGGTTGTACCTCCACTATTTTTTGTGTTGACTCATTGTGTACCTTATTTCTTCCATGGTTTGTAGATTTTTATTATAGAGGGTATAGTCTCTATATTATTACCTCCTATATCATCACTAGTAGTTGTAATCATTTGGTATATGAGGAGGCACGAATGAGGTTAGTGGGTCATCAGATCAGGTGTCATTTGGGTGATCTGGGTTAGGGATGCTACAAGATATTCTTAGATTGATCCATAACAAGTTGATATAATGTATTACTGAGCTAGTTTTTATTCTATTATTTGTGGAATGGTAGAACATAGATCTTGTAATGCGTGGGGATATAAAAAAAATGTTCATTGTGTTCTCAGCTAGCACAAGTACAGGATAAAGTTCTAGTCTCTATAGAATTGGGATTATTGTTTTGGTTTATGTGGTTACATTTGGGTTATTTGGAATAGATAGGATAATGTTTCAATGTTCTTGATTTATGATTTTTCCCTTATATTGTAGAAGTTAGAGGATGTGTGTACATGTATAATTTCAATCACATAAGAATTAAATGGAATTCTTATAACTATATGTGTATTATTATATAGACCTAGAAAGGTGTTTTCATGTTTAAATAATCATTCACAAACTATATGTTATTTTACCATATAGAATATTTTGGGAATTCTACTTAGCTAAACTAGGTTTTTCATTCTTGGTGTTATCAGGTATTTGGATTTTGTGTGTGTGTGGTGTGTGTGGTATTTGACCCTATGATGGGTAGGTGGGGTTATAGGGATAGATAGGTGAAACATGGTTATAGGTAGGGAGATGTATAGGTTAGTTGTATGTATTATCTATTATAACTTTATCTATCTGTGATATCTGAGTTCTAATATATATGATGATATTGATATTTGGGATTCTATTATAAGATGCCTCAATAGACTTTATTGGAACATCAATACAAAGAGTTGTGGTTCCACTAAGGCATCCACCAAATGGCCCCCTAGGGGTGAATATGAGCATGATCCACTAGTGGAGATTCTGAGGTAGGCAAGTCCGGAACAATGACTAGAAGAGTTTGGGTAGTGGTTTGATGATCAACTCTGGTTCATTCTGTTATGTATTATTTATAACATTGATTAGGGATCTTGGGGAGTTATTTTATCCATGGAAAATCAAATGAGGGAGTTCTAGTCTAAGCATCCTACTCAGTTTTAGGGAGAGGGAGGACTCTAGGTAGTTGGGTATTTGATAAATTTAGTTCAACAAAAATTATCAGATCAAGATGCCTCTAGAGAACAAGGTAAATCTAGTAAGTATATGATTTGGGGACCATTGAATCATAGGTGGGATGTGTAGGTACAAGCAGTAAACTTGAAGGGATGACTTGGACGGATTTTTTAAAACTATAGTCACCCTGAGGGGGGTGGTGAATCAGGGTATTGGTCAAATTAAACTTTTTATATAATATATTTAATATTTCTTTATGATCTTATTCCCACATTATTCAACCTATTACTCTTGTGAGTGTAATTACCAAAACAAATAAAAATTTGAATGAAATTAAAGCATGTACATAACACATATATTTTACTTGGTTCACTACAAAGGGATGCATCCAAGGATTACACAATGATGATGTGTTTATGTGAAAAAATAAAATAATCTTTACTAGTTATGTGGATAAAATGTTTCGAACATAGTCACTCTTCTCCAGGCACACTACCTTTATAATTTTTCTAGGCTCGACCACTCTTTAGCTAAGGCACACTGCCTCTTCTTCACTTCCACACACTACTTTCATGATGGGTCTTCCACATTTTATAGGCTTGGAGGTCTCTTGAATGATAAGGAACATGATTTTTTTTTCTCTATTTAACACAAGACTCTTCTTGTTTCATAACTTATAATTTGATGCTATGTTGATCTTCTTTTCACCAAGCTCTTCTTCTTCAATTTCAGATGAGATTAAATCCTCAATGAGAGAGTTAATCTTTGTCTCCCTTTTCACTATTAAAGAATCAATTATTCTCTAGATGAGGATAAATATATAGTGAATTTATACCATTTATTTCCTCCTATTAAATAACCATATGCGACACATAAATTCTTATTTTGGCATCCATTCTTCCTCTTGAATGAATACAACCAAGATGGTATAATATAATCCGTGATCTTCTAAATAGAATCAGGAAACTCAACTTGAAAATTCTGAACACATATGTCTAGAAATACTATTCACTTTATAACCCTAGTCATGTAACCTTTGGTGTGTAACCCTGATCACATAACCTCTATCATGTAACCCCTTCTTTATGATTACTACATGTTTCCTATTTATGTGTATCTGATCACATGAATCCAACCCCATGTCCCTAATCATTAAAATCATCCACATAACCTTGTTTGAGTATCTCCCATATAAACTCTAGAAAAAAGTTCAACTCTTTAGCTAGACTACCATTAACAATTCACTTTTTTGCACCACTTATTCCTTATGGTACCTTCCTATTCACTCCACATCTACCACTTTTATTGTGTAACCTAGTGTGAAATTCATATCCTTCAACATTTTCTCATTCAAACTCCCTTCTCTCTAAACTTATAATACATATCAATTAAATTAACCATGCCCAATATCTCTTAATGACATGAACACTGGCCTATTTATAGATAATTTCCACCTACTTAATCTATAGAAAACTTGGTTAAACATTAATTACAACAACTTAAGGATACACAATTCACTCAACCATTTTTCCTTACAATCAAATAACTCAGGTTCTCATGGGTCACAAGACTACTCTACCTTATGACCATATATTTCTCCCTTTATATACAGTTTGTGTGACTATCTTTGCAAAATCCTTCTATGAAACTTGGTTGTACCTCAAAATCAAATGATTTCATGAAGTATATATCATTTACAAAATATAATTATTCACATGGATAACATGAGCTCTTTATCTATACCATTATAACCCCCCTTACATGGTCTATGTGATTATGTTGTATGATTCCTTCATCTAAGTCACACAAATCCTTCACAAGATACTCTCAAACATTCTTCAAGGTCACATCTGGACTTCTTATTCATAAACATAATCCCCCATAGAAATCAATATCCATGATCATGCCTAAATAATATTGGTAATGATGACCAAATTCCTTTTCTCTTTTACTATCCATCTTCAAAAACATTTATAAAACTTTTCTCAGCCTATACTCTCAAATTGTACAACTTCAACTCCCATATATGAAATCTTTTATATTCATCCCAAAATAGGTCTTTTATGTATAGAGATATCAAGGTTTCTCTTTTCATTTATCTATAAAAAATTCCTCATGGAATGTACAACCTCTATTCAATACTTCAATATCCACCAATACTCCATCTATATTGTATGATACTATGATTAACAAAAAATCAAACACAAAACATAGATTTGGGCCCAATATTCTCCCCCTTTGGATTTTCTTTTCAATATTATCATCCTTTGGATTTATGATTATTTGTCTTCCTCCCTCCATGAAATCAAAATGCAAAGGGCCTTGTGAATCTAGTTTTTAATTTTAAACTCACTCCCCATTTATCATAGAATTCAATAGGGGGTTCATACATCTATAACTATACTCTCCATTAATACATAATATCTATGCATTAGTTTTTCAATGATCTTTAGAAACAAGTGGGGGAATAAATATTTCATACAATTTTAGAAAAAAAGATATGGATATATAATTCTACCCCTTTTCTATACATTTTATTCTTATCCCATTTGACTTAGAAAGTTGGAATCTAGAGGCATCATGGTTTTTTCAACCATTTGAGAATTTTATTCCAAAAAATCAAGCTCCATTTACTGTCCTTGTATAAATTTCAAAATAATAATTTTAGAATAAGATTTTACTTCTCTTCAACAAATTCAGTCATGATCACATATACTCATTGAGTAAAATTACCTCTTATAATTTCAGTGATCAATAAATGCTCTAAGCCAACCAAGTAATTTGTTATTGTATGAAATAATATTTTAAGTCAACAGTATCAAAGTTGTATATATCCCTCGCTTACATTCAATTATGCTATTAGTTTATAATTTTATTTACTTTTTAACACATCCTATGATATCAATCATACTTTCACCAAACTGTTATTAGATAATTAATAAAGCTTAATTTTTTTGAGATAAATATCATGATGAACCAACTGATACCCCTTGTTAAAGATAAACTATTTATACTAAATGTAATGCATGTTCTTCTAATATTCATAGAGATACTTCCTTTTTTATCAGATAAGACTAAACAACCTCTAATGCTAATAAAAAACTCCCCCTAAATGTATTCATCTCTATACTTCTTTTTGTTGACTTATTTCTCCATTAATTTTTTAATATCCCAAAAAATAGTCATAAAAAAAAATAACTATGACTTTGATACCCCCCCCCCTTCAGATTTAGATTGGGATATTCATTTTTTGATCTTCTATTTTATATAATATTATATTTAGGTTTAGGTTTTGATGAATTTATTATTTTTATGACACCACATGATGATTTTGACACCACATGTGAATTATTTCACATCTTATTCCTTGTATTTTATTAGACTGAAATTCAACTAAAACACTTGTTCTCTTCTAAAACAATCACCCTCAGATTGTATCTCCCCTTAATTATTCACCAATTTCAAAAAAAATTAGAAAAAAATTATTTCATGGGGAGTGGGGAACCTCTATAATCCTCAATTTTAGAATTATGGTTGGTCTTGATGAACCAACCCACTGATTCCCTCTTTCATATAAGCCTTAATAGTGGTTATTTTTGCTGCTCCACTTTATCGATTACCCTTCATGTATAATATTTATAGTTCTATATCTTCTCTATATTGGGTTCCATATTAGTAGTGGTATTAAGTATAATACTACATTTTTCCTCTAAATATGTATTTTCATTCATTTTCCATCATGATTCCTCCAAGATAAGAGGACTCTTCCAATAATATTCTTTTCTTTCCTTATGGTATGAATTTTGAAACCACCAAGGAATGACTCATATATGTTCTATTATATTATAATTAGATTCAATTAATTATTATTTAGCGAGTATTTCTTACCATTTTCATTACTATTATTCACAGATGAAGAAACACCATTCTTAGATGGAAATTCCATTATAAATTTAGTTATCAATGCATTTTCAATATTCTCCGCTTAATCCTTTTTCTTAGACATTTCCAACTATTTTGGCCATATGATTGATTATTATTTAGGCACATGATCATTATTTGTTTTGTGTATGGATTCCTTATTATTGTGAATATTTTTAACACGATAAGTCAAAGGTATTTTCCCCTATATGAAAACCTCTTATGAAATTTTAGTTTTCTATCCTGGATGTTTTCCACTAAACTAGACCACTTACTCCTTTTCTATAGTGATTATTTATTTTATTTAAACTTTCTCCCTTCGGAACTCATGTTCATGGATAATTTACAAAAGGTACATGATGTGACCTTTATTTCCACAGTATAAGAACATTTTCTCATTTGGTGTGACATCCTTTTCAATATTATTTTTTGATATACTTTGTTCATCCTCTTTTGTCTGATTATCCTCCATGGAATACTTGCTTACATTTCGGTTTTTATTTTTATATTGTTGTTTTGGTATTCTCTTTGTAGAGACCCGAACTTGACATACATGGACATTACATTACTTTTTCAGAATACTTAATACATAACAAAAACAGACACACAAGGACCGTAATAGTTTAGTGTCTTTGGAAACTCGGAATATAATCTTCTAATCATAGTGAAATATCTTCAACATCTCCAAGAAAGATCTTCCCCTTTTGTTTTATTACCTAAAAACTTTCTTTAAATCCTGGGGAAAAGAAAACATATAAAGGGTGAGTTCAAATGCTCAGTAAGGGTAAGCATGGAGAAAATAAAACAAATCATATACATTTGAACTTAAAAAAACATGAACATAAAGTTTAAACATAAAAATCTTGAGAAATAAATCTTGGCATTACATAAGGAATAGATTCATAAAGGAACATTAATCATAATAAATCAGCATGGGAATAAAAAATGTAATTGTGGAAAAACATTAATCACTTGATATTATTTCCATAGTATCCAAGGAATTGCTTCCAAGACCATCTTAGTGGATAAAGTTCCTTACTGAACCGAGTTCACTCCTCGTTCCAGTCCTGTATCACTGAACCAGATTAACTTGTCATTCCAGCCATGTCTATCTCATGAGATATAAATCTTTACCCAATGAATTGTAGGGAGATATAGTTACCAACCATCTCATAATGAAATCATTATTATGTTTTCCACAACATAAACATAAATCATTCATCATAACCCAAAGAATAAAATGGGTTTCATAAACATCATCCCATCATAACATAATCCATATAAAATAAATGGATATAATTTCATCATAATAAAAGTGAAACCTTGTAAATCATAGATAAATTATACTTAAAACATAATCATACTAAATAATGACATCTTATATGGAAAATATTTTTGACAAAACACTTGAAATGAATTCTTGATGAAAAATATCCTTTCTTCTTCAAAATAATTTTCTTTTCACAAAATGCCACAAAATTTTAAAAGAAAATGATTTTGTTTAAAATAATCATGAAATATTGTAGAATAAGTTTCATGGAAATAAGGTGTTATGAAACCGTAAAAATCCATTCATTCCATATAAGTTAAAAAAACATTCTCCTTGTACTTCTAATGGAAAAGTCAAAAAATACCACGTATGGTAAACAAAAGGAAGATTCCATCCATAACACAAAGTAAAAGTCAAAGAAGGGTAAACATGAATTTAAACATACATGGAATAATATTAAACACTTTATGAAAAACATTTTATGGACATGGATGAAAAATATAACCCCAGTAAATACTTACGTATAAGCAATCTCAGATAAAAATGAGATTTGCAAAATTATCCCTTACCTTAGGTCTGATATGCTTCGTACGTATATAAAACTCTTGTATAATGATTTAAATAATGTCATTGACTTATTAAAGAATCATATTCATTTTTATGATATCATATATGGTTCACTTATGACATTATATTACCCGTTCTTTTGTAAATTCTATGTTAAAGCACAGTTTTGGGTAAAATCGTTTTATTTATCATACATGTTTGGACTTGTTGTTCTTGATATTATTATTACTTATACCATGTTTTACTTAATTCCAGAATGTAAATAATGATTTATATATCATATATATTCAGTATATATATATATATAATAGATATATAAATAAAATGAAATACACCGTTCATGGAGACGGTAGGCCGTACGTACGCATGAATGCTGTTTTATTTTCCTTATTGACTTGAATGGAAGTAAGTATATGACATATATATATATATATATAAAGTAGCTTTATCATGTCATATATTTCATTATTATTCATTATATATACTTTATAATCATTCTTGAGTGGTTAACATGTAGAATGAATCTCATCGCGTCGTGGAGACGGTAATCCGTACGTACGCACGAGCGATGATATCGTTATCATAATTATTGAATTTAATTGGAGTGGATGATATAATATCTCAGAATCAATATGATGTTATAATAACTATATATATTTATTCATTACACCATTATACTGATCCAAGTAAGGTGGTGGTGGAAAAACAGATTACACAACGGTACGGAGACGGTATTCCGTACGTACGCACGCGCGGTGATTTCGTTTTCCGTAGGATGGATAGAAGGTGAAATGGGGTTGTTTAATATTTATAATAACATATAATTATATTTTTTATATGTATTTTATTACTTTATAATGAAATAACTAAATAATAATAAGTTTAAGAAGAAAGAAAACTTGAAAGAATCGGTAGAAGAGATTACCTCTTCTTCGTCGCACCTCTTTTAAGCTTCCTCTTATGGCACTAGAGATGGTCTTTTGAGGAGAAAATAACCACTATAATGTTTATAAGGAATTTTATAAGGGAAATGGGTAGGTGTTGTCCGATCTTTAAGGCTCAAAATTGTGTAAAGAGAAGAGGGAGGAGGTGCCCTTTTATAAGGGAGGAGAGGGGCACTTTAGAAAAAACTTAAAATATTATTTTATAATAAAGTCATATTAGGTTTATAATAGCTCCAAATTGAATTATTATGAAGATAAAGTGGGTATGGGTCTAAATAATCTCAACAAATAGGTTTTATACAAGTTTAGGTTACTATTTTAACCTTATCATTTAGATTTAACTCTAAGTTAAATAATTTAACTTTTATCGTGTCTTCTTGTTTACTTACACTATATGGTTAATAAACTTACTATAACAATCCAAAAAAACCCCAAGTGGTTTATTATTAATATATATAACCTTATCTAAGTCATTTGGCTGAAAATTAGATTTTTAGGAATAGAATAGAAATTGTAATATAATATTTGTTTTAAACTATTTTATGTCAATTTTGACACTATTTGGTAATTGATTTTTGTGAAAATTATAACAACATGATTAGTTCTAAAAAAGTTAATTGAATCAATACTAACATGTCATATTAACCTAAAAAATTAGTGTAATTTATAAAAAGTTGCAAATTACATTTATTTGGGTATTTATAACATCAATTATGTTAATATTTCATTAATAAGGTAATTACTGCATCATCATTGTGTCATAAATAAATTAAATTATTTAATGTCTAAAAATTATAAATAAAATACCATTATGTAGGAAATATTTTTATATTTATAATTAATATTTATAGTAGAATTTATTTTATGTATAACCCTATATTAAAAATGTTTTAGTTATTAAACTTTGATTTTAACTCTTTTAACTCTTCTTTGAATTAAATAATAATAAATGTCCTAATCTAATCCAAGTAGACCTAAATGATAATATTATATTCCTAAGGATTTTTTGGTCTAATTATACTTATCTAATAGAATTAGGACATGTGTTAGGGTAATTATAATATCATTTTTACCCTTAATTACCCTATTTACTTTTAACCGTGGTAAATAAAAGTAAAAAGTTACTATTCACCAACAATTATTTTTTTATTCCTTGATATTAATCGTGTGTCTTATATTTTTTAAATTCCACTCACAAAAGCGGTAAAATTAAGTTTTATGTAAATTTTCAAATTCTTCTAGGAGGTGGGTAAAAGACGGTGAAAAGTTCAATAAAATTTTCATATATCTAAAATTATTATAAAATGACTCAAATGAATAAAATTGAACTTATATAGGTATTATGTATCAATTTTTACCTAAAATAAATTTAAATAAAATAAATAATTATTTAAATAAAAAAGTCGGTTTTTAAATAGTAACCCAGTGTTTTCACTATTCATCAAAAATTGAAAGTTTTCAGAAAAATACCAAAACATCACCCTAGGATAATTTCGATATTATGAATAAAAAAATGAATTCCATTTTGAAATATAAAATTTATAAAATTTTAAAAATTGGGTATTACTATTCATAACAGCTAGTTCATAATAATATTAGAATAATATCTCGTTTAGTGAAACTCGGTATTGCGTACTACACACGCTATCAAGGAAGGTCTTGATTGTGTGTAATGCAAGCCAAGTCAGGGCTACGTGTAGTGAAAGATCTATTTGGTGTTGCGTATAACATAATCAAAACTTATTTCATTTATATATTAAACAAAATCTATACTTAATGTTGCATAGAATAATTTCCACAAAACGAACTTTAAATTGTGTGTAACACGAGCCAAGAATAGTGTTGTGTATACTGCAAGATAATACGGTGTTGCATATAGTACAAGCTAATTTTGGTGCAGCGTACAACACAAGACATCAATGAAATTAAAAGAATATTTTTCATAAAATCTAGGGGTGTTACATTCTACCCCCCTTAAAATGAATTTTGCCCTCGAAATTTTTCGGGGTTATAAAAGGTTTACTACTTAAAAGTTTCTTAAATAGAAACCCACATCGTAAAAAGGAATATCAAAACTTATCTTTAAAAACTAAAGTATGAAACGTAACAATTACCCAAATTAACTAATCACTGGGTTTCCACATAGGAGAACATAGGTGGAAATATGGATATGGAAGAAAAATATAACCATCAAGTTCTGATGAAGAGTGGTAGAGAACATGGCTATGAAAAAGCCAACAATCACAAATCCATAAATTTTTGATGATCTAAGGTACCATCTGATTCATTGGATATGAAGACACTAGGACAACATTATTTGTTTTCAAGAACATTTCCCTAAAGTTGAAGAATTTTTGAATTAAAAGAAATACTTACTTGATTTTGGTACAATCTCACAGTTGTTCGTCCCTTGAACAATTTCCACTTCATCTCTTAAAGAAATGATGTTGAATTTGTCATTCTTGAAGCGTTAGCAGATCATGTGATAGAAAGGTGGGTCATTCTATCTATCTCAAATAAAAGGTTATAAAAAGTTATTAAATATACATAAGTCCATCTATGGTGAGATTAATCATATATGGTTCCTAAAATGGACGTATACTTCGTATATCATACCACATAATAAATTGAAACTAATCTATAATTACCAGGGACTTACTGTAGGTCAGTGGTATGCGATAAAGGCTTGTCGCACTTTGGTTGTGGGTTCAATTCCCGCATCCTTGTCTGACACGATGGGTTGTCACTCATCCTTCAGTTTGTCCCTTTTTCTAAAACTACATTATTATAACATTCCTACAATAATATCGAAAAAAGTTCTAGCCTTAAACAATACTATCTTATGTCTAACTTAATTCATTCCAATATTTAGGCTTATCTAAAATACTTCTGTCCAAGCTCATAGTATAAAGAAAACAATTACTAGAAATGTCATCTACCGAGCATGTGAATACCATCATTTATCCCTCATATATCACAAGATATATCTTGTTGATCGCATTCCAAACATGTGAATACCTTAATCTTGTAATCTCTTGCAACATGAATTACCATAGAACCATAGTGAAAACATGAATGCTGTCAAAAGTTATCTCTTTCCACATACCAAAATCCCAAAAATTCTTTATACTCAAACCATGATATCACTTTGTCCTTATATTAGTCATGAGCTCATGAATACTATAAAAAATTTCATTTTCTCCTTATCCCTTCATTATGCGCATATCATCTACTTTCCAAAAATATTTCAATCACTTTTCATGGTTACCGGTACCATAAAATTATTGAAAACCACAATAGACTAATACAAAAATATTCCAATATACCATAAAAGTAACTTAACAACATTATTCTTGAATACCAATACATAAACACTTCAATCCATCCTCTACAATGATTGTCATGGAATAAGTTCTTTCTTTGATTTAGAAGTAACCTCTTAGGTCAGGTCATTGAGTTGGGTAATTCCCATGTTCTCCACAAATAAGACATTGAACTCCATAACATTCTGTCACTCTATGACCCTTCTCTCCACACAGATAACATCTTCCCCTCCATTTGATGTATTCATCAAGGTTCTTATTCCATTCTTTAGAAATCTCAATATTCCTTTATCTATGCTCCTCAACATGTGAACATGCATAAAAGTCCATCTTCCTCTTATTTGATGAATTAGGAATACCACTAAAGTTCACCTTGTTAATCATATATGCGATGACTGATTCAGCATAATCAAAAAATATTTATTTCTAGGAATTACGCAATTTTGTTGCTCATAGTCACCAATTTTTCCATTGGATTCAATGTTGACCCAATTCCTTCTGGTTCCCTGCATTGAATAAAACCAAAATCCTTGGTGTAAGAAACAGTTAAAATAACGGGGAACCACATAATCATAAAAAGTCACTTATGGGAAGTTTAACTTATCACACATTCTTTAATCCAGGACACCTTAGGTTCACCCTAGGTTATTCATGATCATCAACATAATTCTAGGATGGTAAACTATAGTTATACTAAACCTTAGGGACATCCTTAGACATACCTTATAAATATATCTAGTGATATCACTAAAGTTTTCACATCCTATTTTCTAAAGGTTAACTAAACCTTTCCTCTGATACAAACTGTAGAGACCCAAACTTGACGTACATGGACATTACATTAATTTTGTGGAATATTTAATACATAACAAAAACATACACACAAGGACCATAATAGTTTAGTGTCTTTGGAAACTCAGAATATAATCTTCTAATCATGGTGAAAGATCTTCAACATATCCCAGAAATATCTTCCCCTTTTGTTTTATTACCTAAAACCTTTCTTTAAATCCTGGGGAAAAGAAAACATATAAAGAGTGATATCAAATGCTCACAAAGGGTAATCATGGAGAAAATAAAACAAATCATATACATTTGAACTTAAAAAAACATGAACATAAAGTTTAAACATCAAAATCTTGAGAAATAAATCTTGGCAGTACATAAGGCATATATTCATAAAGGAACATTAATCATGATACAATAGTATGGGAATAAAACATGTAATTGTGGAAAAACATTAAGCAATTGATATTATTTCCATAGTATCCAAGACATTGCTACCAAGACCATGTTAGTGGACTAAGTCCCTTACTGAACCGAGTTCACTCCTCGTTCCAGTCCTGTATCACTGAACCGTATTAACTTTCCATTACAGCCATGTCTATATCATGAGATAAAAATCTTTACCCAGTGCATTGGAGGGAGATATAGGTCCCACCCATCTCATAATGAAATCATTCTTACATGTTCCACAACATAAACATAAATCATTCATCATAACCCAAAGAATAAACTGGGTTTCATAAACATCATCCCATCATAAAATAATCCATATAAAATAAATGGATATAATTTCATCATAATAAAAGTGAAACCATGTAAATAATAGAGACATTATACTTGAAACGTAGTCATACTAAATAATGTCATCTTATATGGACAATAGTTTTGACAAAACACGTGAAATGAATTCTTGAGGAAAATATGCTTTCTTCTTCAAAATAATTTTTTTTTCACAAAATGCCATGAAATTTCAAAAGAAAAGAATTTTGTTGAAAATAATCATGAAATCTTGTGGAATAAGTTTCATGGAAATAAGGTGTTATGAAACCGTAAAAATCTGTTCATGCCGTATAAGTTAAAAAAACATTCTCCTCATACTTTTAACGGAAAAGTCAAAAAAATACCACGTATGGTAAACAAAAGAAAGATTCCATCCATAAGACAAAGTAAAAGTCAAATAAGGGTAAACATGACTTGAAACATACATGGAAGAATATTAAACACATTATGGAAAACATTTTATGGACATGGATGAAAAATATAACCCCAGTAAATACTTACGTATAAGCAATCTCATATAAAAATGAGATTTGAAAAATTATCCCTTACCTTAGGTCCGATATGATTCGTATGTATATGAACCTCCTATATAATGATTTAAATAATTTCATTGAATTATTACAGAATCATATTCATTGTTATGATATCATATATGGTTCACTTATGAAATTATATTACCCGTTCTTTTGTAAATTCTATGTTAAAGCACAGTTTTGGGTAAAATCGTTTTATTTATCGTACGTGTTTGGAATTGTTGTTCTTGATATTATTATTACATATATCATGTTTTAATTACTTCCAAAATGTAAATCATGATTTATATAACATATATATTCATTATATATATATATATATAATAGATAGATAAATGAAATTAAATACACCGTTCATGGAGACGGTAGGCCGTACGTACGCATGAACGTTGTTTTCTTTTCCTTATTGACTTGAAAGGAAGTAAGTAGATGAAATATATATATACATAAATCCAGTAGATTTATCATGTCATATATTTCATTATTATTCATTATATATACTTTATAATCATTCTTGAGTGTTTAACATGGAGAATGAATCTCATCGCGTCGTGGAGACGGTAATCCATACGTACGCCCGAGCGATGATATCATTCCCATAATTATTGAATTGAATTGGAGTGGATGATATAATATCTCAGAATCAGTATGATGTTATAATAACTATATATATTTATTCTTTACACCATTATACCCATCCAAGTAAGGTGGTGGTGGAAAAACAGATTACACCACGGCGTGGAGACGGTATTCCGTACGTACGCACAAGCGGTGATTTTATTTTCCATAGGATGGATAGAAGGTGAAATGGGGTTGTTTCATATTTATAATAACATATCAGTATATTAGTGATACTTATGTTATTAATTTATAATTAAACAACTAAATAAGAAGAAGTTGAAGAATAAAGAAAACTTGAAAGAATCGGTAGAAGAGATTACCTCTTCTTCGTCGCACCTCTTTTAAACTTCCTCTTAAGGCACTAGAGGTGGTATTTTGAGGAGAAAAGAACCACAATAATGTTTCTAGGGAATTTGAGAAGGGAAATGGGCAGGGTTTTTCTGAGCTGGAAGGCTCAAAATTGTGTAAAGAGAAGAGGGAGGAGGTGCCCTTTTATAAGGGAGGAGAGGGGCACTTTAGGAAAAACTTAAAATATTATTTCATAATAAAGTCATATTAGGTTTATAATAGATATAAATTGATTTATTTAGAATATAAAGTGGGTATGGGTCAAAATCCTCTCAACCAATAGGTTTTAGACATGTTTAGGTTACTATTTTAACCTTATCATTTAGATTTAACTCTAAGTTAAATAATTTAACTTTTACTGTGTCTTCTTGTTTTCTTACACTATATGGTTAATAAACTTACTATAACAAGACAAAATAACCCCAATTGGTTCATTATTAATATATATAACCTTATATAAGTCATTTTTCTGAACATTATATTTTTAGGAATAGAATATAAATTAATAATATAATATTTATTTTAAAAAGTATTTTATGTCAATTTTGAAACTATTTGGTAATTGGTTTTTGTGAAAATTATAACAGTGTGATTAGTTCTAAAAAAGTTAATTGAATAAATACTAATAGTTCATATTAACCTAAAAAATTAGTGGAGTTTATAAAAAGTCTCAAATTACATTTATTTGGGTATTTATAACATCAATTATGTTAATATTTCATTAATAAGTTAATTACTGCATCATCATTGTGTCATAAATAAATTAAATTGTTTAATGTATAAAAATTATAAATAAAATAAAATTATGTAGGAAATCTTTTTATCTTTCTAATTAATATTTATAGTAGAATTTATTTTATGTATAACCCTATATTAAAAATGTTTTAGTTATTAAACTTTGATTTTAACTCTTTTAACTCTTCTTTGAATTAAATAATAATAAATGTCCTAATCTAATCCAAGAGGACCTAAATGATAATATTATATTCCTAAGTTTGTTATTGGTCGAATTATTCTTATCTGATAGAATTAGGACATGTGTTAGGGTAATTATAATATCATTTTTACCCTTAATTACCCTATTTACTTTTAACCGTGGTAAATAAAAGTAAAAAGTAACTATTCACCAAAAATTACTTTTATCTTATTGAATCACATTTTACTCCTTGATATTAACCGTGTCTCTAGGATTTTCGAAATTCCACTCACAGAAGTAGTAAAATTAAGTTTTATGTAAATTTTCAAATTCTCCAAGGAGGTGGGTAAAAGACGATGAGAAGTTCAATAAAATTTTTATATATCTAAAATTATTATAAAATGACTCCAATGAATTACATATAACTTATATAGGTTTTATGTATCAATTTTTACCTAAAATAAATTTAAATAAAATAAATAATTATTTAAATAAAAAGTCGGTTTTTAAATAGTAACCCAGTGTTTTCACTATTCATCAAAAATTGAATGTTTTCAGAAAAATACCAAAAAATCACCCTAGCCTAATTTCGATATTCCAAATCCAAAAATGAAGTCCATTTTGAAATATAAAATTTATAAAAATTTAAAAATTGGGTATTACTATTCATAACAGCTAGTTCATAATAATATTATAATAATATCTCGTTTAGTGAAACTCGGTATTGCGTACTACACACGCTATCAAGGAAGGTCTTGATTGCGTGTAATGCAAGCCAAGTCAGGGTTGCGTGTAGTGAAAGCTCTATTTGGTGTTGCGTATAACATAATCAAAACTTATTTCATTTATATATTAAACAAAATCTATACTTAATGTTGCGTAGAATAATTTCCACAAAACGAACTTTAAATTGTGTGTAACACGAGCCAAGAATAGTGTTGTGTATACTGCAAGCTAATATGGTGTTGCATATAGTACAATCTAATTTTGGTGCAGCGTACAACACAAGACATCAATGAAATTAAAATAATATTTTTCATAAAATCTCAGGGTGTTACATTCTACCCCCCTTAAAATGAATTTTTCCCTCGAAATTTTTCGGGGTTATAAAAGGTTTACTACTTAAAAGTTTCTTAAATAGAAACCCACATCATAAAAAGGAATATCAAAACTTATCTTTAAAAACTAAAGTATGAAACGTAACAGTTACCCAAATTAAGTATCACTGGGTTTCCACATAGGAGAACATAGGTGGAAATATGGATATGGAAGAAAAATCTAACCATCAAGTTCTGATGAAGAGTGGTAGAGAACATGGCTATGAAAAAGCCAACAATCACAAATCCGTAAATTTTTTATGATCTAAGGTACCATC
Organism: Viscum album; assembly: GCA_963277665.1. NCBI lineage: Eukaryota > Viridiplantae > Streptophyta > Magnoliopsida > Santalales > Viscaceae > Viscum > Viscum album. Next base: position 1,885,919,450 of record OY728165.1, on the reverse strand, counting down.
TGATTCATCGGATATGAAGACACTAGGACAATATTATTTGTTTTCAAGAACATTTCCCTAAAGTTGAAGAATTGTTGAATTAAAAGAAATACTTACTTGATTTTGGTAAAATCTCACAGTTGTTCGTCCCTTGAACAATTTCCACTTCATCTCTTAAAGAAATGATGTTGAATTTGTCATTCGTGAAGCGTTAGCAGATCATGTGATAGAAAGGTGGGTCATTCTATCTATCTCAAATAAAAGGTTATAAAAAGTTAGTAAATATACATAAGTCCATCTATGGTGAGATTAATCATATATGGTTCCTAAAATGGACGTATACTTCATATATCATACCACATAATAAATTGAAACTAATCTATACTTACCAGGGACTTACTGTAGGTCAGTGGTATGCGATAAAGGCTTGTCGTACTTTGGTTGTGGGTTTGATTCCCGCATCCTTGTCCGACACGATGGGTTGTCACTCATCCTGCAGTTTGTCCCTTTTTCTAAAACTACATTATTATAACATTCTTACAATAATATCGAAAAAAGTTCTAGCCTTAAACAATACTATCTTATGTCTAACTTAATTCATTCCAATATTTAGGCTTATCCAAAATACTTCTGTCCAAGATCATAGTATAAAGAAAACAATTACTAGAAATGTCTTCTACTGAGCATGTGAATACCATCATTTATCCCTCATATATCACAAGATATATCTTGTTGATCGCATTCCAAACTTGTTAATACCTTAATCTTGTAATCTCTTGCAACATGAATTACCATAGAACCATAGTGAAAACATGAATGCTGTCAAAAGTTATCTCTTTCCACATAACAAAATCCCAAAAATTCTTTATACTCAAACCATGATATCACTTTGTCCTTATATTAGTCATGAGCTCATGAATACTATAAAAAATTTCATTTTCTCCTTATCCCTTCATTATGCACATATCATCTACTTTCCAAAAATATTTTAATCACTTTTCATAGTTACCGGTACCATAAAATTATTGAAAACCACAATAGACTAATACAAAAATATTCCAATATACCATAAAAGTACCTTAACAACATTATTCTTTAATACCAATACATAAACACTTCAATCCATCCTCTACAATTATTGTCATGGAATAAGTTCTTTCTTTGATTTAGAAGTAACCTCTTAGGTCAGGTCATTGAGTTCGGTAATTCCCATGTTCTCCACAAATAAGACATTGAACTCCATAACAGTCTGTCACTCTATGACCCTTCTCTCCACACAGATAACATCTTCCCCTCCATTTGATGTATTCATCAAGGTTCTTATTCCATTCTTTAGAAATCTCAATATTCCTTTCTATATGCTCCTCAACATGTGAACATGCATAAAAGTCCATCTTCCTCTTATTTGATGAATTAGGAATACCACTAAAGTTCACCTTGTTAATCATATACGCGATGACTGATTCGGCATAATCACAAAATATTTATTTCTAGGAATTACGCAATTTTGTTGCTCATAGTCACCAATTTTTTCATTGGATTCAATGTTGACCCAATTCCTTCTGGTTCCCTGCATTGAATAAAACCAAAATCCTTGGTGTAAGAAATAGTTAAAATAACGGGGAACCACATAATCATAAAAAGTCACTTATGGGAAGTTTAACTTATCACAAATTCTTTAATCCAGGACACCTTAGGTTCACTCTAGGTTATTCATGATCATCAAAATAATTCTAGGATGGTAGACTATAGTTATACTAAACCTTAGGGACATCCTTATACATACATTATAAATATATCTAGTGATATCACTAAAGTTTTCACATCCTATTTTCTAAAGGTTAACTAAACCTTTCCTCTGATACAAACTGTAGAGACCCAAACTTGACGTACATGGACATTACATTAATTTTTTGGAATATTTAATACATAAAAAAAACATACACACAAGGATCATAATAGTTTAGTGTCTTTGGAAACTCAGAATATAATCTTCTAATCATGGTGAAAGATCTTCAGCATATCCCAGAAAAATCTTCCCCTTTTGTTTTATTACCTAAAACCTTTCTATAAATCCTGGGGAAAAGAAAACATATAAAGAGTGAGATCAAATGCTCACAAAGGGTAATCATGGAGAAAATAAAACAAATCATATACATTTGAACTTAAAAAAACATGAACATAATGTTTAAACATCAAAATCTTGAGAAATAAATCTTGGCAGTACATAAGGCATATGGGAATAAAACATTTAATTGTGGAAAAACATTAAGCACTTGATATTATTTCCATAGTATCCAAGACATTGCTACCAACACCATCTTAGTGGACTAAGTCCCTTACTGAACCGAGTTCACTCCTCGTTCCAGTCCTGTATCACTGAACCGTATTAACTTTCCATTACAGCCATGTCTATATCATGAGATAAAAATCATTACCCAGTGCATTGGAGGGAGATATAGGTCCCACCCATCTCATAATGAAATCATTCTTACGTGTTCCACAACATAAACATAAATCATTCATCATAACCCAAAGAATAAACTGGGTTTCATAAACATCATCCCATCATAAAATAATCCATATAAAATAAATGGATATAATTTCATCATAATAAAAGTGAAACCATGTAAATAATAGAGACATTATACTTGAAACATAGTCATACTAAATAATGTCATCTTATATGGACAATAGTTTTGACAAAACACGTGAAATGAATTCTTGAGGAAAATATGCTTTCTTCTTCAAAATAATTTTCTTTTCACAAAATGCCATGAAATTTAAAAAGAAAAGAATTTTGTTGAAAATAATCATGAAATCTTGTGGAATAAGTTTCATGGAAATAAGGTGTTATGAAACCGTAAAAATCTGTTCATGCCGTATAAGTTAAAAAAACATTCTCCTCATACTTTTAACGGAAAAGTCAAAAAAATACCACGTATGGTAAACAAAAGAAAGATTCCATCCATAAGACAAAGTAAAAGTCAAATAAGGGTAAAAATGACTTGAAACATACATGGAAGAATATTAAACACATTATGGAAAACATTTTATGGACATGGATGAAAAATATAACCCCATTAAATACTTACGTATAAGTAATCTCATATAAAAATGAGATTTGAAAAATTATCCCTTACCTTAGGTCCGATATGATTCGTATGTATATGAACCTCCTATATAATGATTTAAATAATTTCATTGACTTATTACAGAATCATATTCATTGTTATGATATCATATATGGTTCACTTATGAAATTATATTACCTTTTCTTTTGTAAATTCTATGTTAAAGCACAGTTTTGGGTAAAATCGTTTTATTTATCGTAAGTGTTTGGAATTGTTGTTATTGATATTATTATTACTTATATCATGTTTTAATTACTTACAAAATGTAAATTATGATTTATATAACATATATATTCAGTATATATATATAATAGATAGATAAATGAAATGAAATACACTGTTCATGGAGACGGTAGGCCGTACGTACGCATGAACGTTGTTTTCTTTTCCTTATTGACTTGAATGGAAGTAAGTAGATGAAATATATATATACATAAATCCAGTAGCTTTATCATGTCATATATTTCATTATTATTCATTATATATACTTTATAATCATTCTTGAGTGTTTAACATGGAGAATGAATCTCATCGCGTCGTGGAGACGGTAATCCATACGTACGCCCGAGCAATGATATCAATCCCATAATTATTGAATTGAATTGGAGTGGATGATATAATATCTCAGAATCAGTATGATGTTATAATAACTATATATATTTATTCTTTACACCATTATACCCATCCAAGTAAGGTGGTGGTGGAAAAACAGATTACACCACGGCGTGGAGACGGTATTCCGTACGTACGCACACGCGGTGATTTTATTTTCCATAGGATGGATAGAAGGTGAAATGGGGTTGTTTAATATTTATAATAACATATCAGTATATTAGTTATACTTATGTTATTAATTTATAATTAAACAACTAAATAAGAAGAAGTTGAATAAGAAAGAAAACTTGAAAGAATCGGTAGAAGAGATTACCTCTTCTTCGTCGCGCCTCTTTTAAACTTCCTCTTAAGGCACTAGAGGTGGTCTTTTGAGGAGAACAGAACCACGATAATGTTTCTAGGGAATTTGAGAAGGGAAATGGGCAGGGTTTTGCTGAGCTAGAAGGCTCAAAATTGTGTAAAGAGAAGAGGGAGGAGGTTCCCTTTTATAAGGGAGGAGAGGGGCACTTTAGGAAAAACTTAAAATATTATTTTATAATAAAGTCATATTAGGTTTATAATAGATATAAATTGATTTATTTAGAATATAAAGTGGGTATGGGTCAAAATCCTCTCAACCAATAGGTTTTAGACATGTTTAGGTTACTATTTTAACCTTGTCATTTAGATTTAACTCTAAGTTAAATAATTTAACTTTTACTGTGTCTTCTTGTTTTCTTACACTATATGGTTAATAAACTCACTATAACAAGACAAAAGAACCCCAAGTGGTTCATTATTAATATATATAACCTTATATAAGTCATTTGGCTGAACATTATATTTTTAGGAATAGAATAGAAATTAATAATATAATATTTATTTTAAAAAGTATTTTATGTCAATTTTGAAACTATTTGGTAATTGGTTTTTGTGAAAATTATAACAGCGTGATTAGTTCTAAAAAAGTTAATTGAATCAATACTAATAGGTCATATTAACCTAAAAAATTAGTTTAGCTTATAAAAAGTCTCAAATTACATTTATTTGGGTATTTATAACATCAATTATGTTAATATTTCATTAATAAGGTAATTACTGCATCATCATTGTGTCATAAATAAATTAAATTATTTAATGTATAAAAATTATAAATAAAATAAAATTATGTAGTAAATCTTTTTATCTTTCTAATTAATATTTATAGTAGAATTTATTTTGTGTATAACCCTATATTAAAAATGTTTTAGTTATTAAACTTTGATTTTAACTCTTTTAACTCTTCTTTGAATTAAATAATAATAAATGTCCTAATCTAATCCAAGAGGACCTAAATGATAATATTATATTCCTAAGGTTGTTCTTGGTCGAATTATACTTATCTGATAGAATTAGGACATGTGTTAGGGTAATTATAATATCATTTTTACCCTTAATTACCCTATTTACTTTTAACCGTGGTAAATAAAAGTAAAAAGTAACTATTCACCAAAAATTACTTTTATCTTATTGAATCACATTTTACTCATTGATATTAACCGTGTCTCTAGGATTTTCTAAATTCCACTCACAGAAGTAGTAAAATTAAGTTTTATGTAAATTTTCAAATTTTCCTAGGAGGTGGGTAAAAGACGGTGAAAAGTTCAATAAAATTTTTATATATATAAAATTATTATAAAATGACTCCAATGAATTAAAAATAACTTATATAGGTTTTATGTATCAATTTTTACCTAAAATAAATTTAAATAAAATAAATAATTATTTAAATAAAAAGTCGGTTTTTAAATAGTAACCCAGTGTTTTCACTATTCATCAAAAATTGAAAGTTTTCAAAAAAATACCAAAAATTCACCCTAACCTAATTTCGATATTCCAAATCCGAAAATGAAGTCCATTTTGAAAGATAAAATTTATAAAATTTCAAAAATTGGGTATTACTATTCATAACAGCTAGTTCATAATAATATTATAATAATATCTCGTTTAGTGAAACTCAGTATTGCGTACTACACATGCTATCGAGAAAGATCTTGATTTCATGTAATGAAATCCAAGTTAGGATTGCGTGTAGTGAAATCTCCATTTGGTGTTTCATATAACATAATAAAAACTTATTTCATTTATATATTAAACAAAATCTATACTTAATGTTGCGTAGAATAATTTCCACAAAACGAACTTTAAATTGTGTGTAACATGATCCAAGAATAGTGTTGCGTATACTGCAAGCTAATACGGTGTTGCATATAGTACAAGCTAATTTTGGTGTAGCGTACAACACAAGACATCAATGAAATTAAAAGAATATTTTTCATAAAATCTCGTGGTGTTACACTCTTCTTAGTATAATATTATTTGTTCTTAGCTATTACGTACAAACACTCCTAATAATAGTAACAACTTCTATCACATCAATCACAGAATCTTTCAGGACATTCATATCTATTAATATTTTTATGTTTTCTTCTTTTTTGTGAATCTTATTTCAATATAACAAGATTTTTATTTTCTTTATATCCCCCCCTCTTAAATATAGACCTTCTAAATACTTTATATTCTGACAAATTATTCCAACATTTTTTTCATTGTGTATGAACATCTAATAGCTCCAAAAATAGCCAAAATATAATCTTCTTTTATCTATAGATACAGTCTATAATGTCTTGATTTAGAGTATTTTTTAGTCAAAATGGGACTTATTTTGAGTAATATTTGAGGAGTTTTTATTCATGTATATGACTACGTCATCCATTCATGAGGTGATGGGTCTCTTGATATTTTTTCCATCCACTTTTATCTAGATTTTGATTTCTTACTTGCAATAATAGATGAATCAACATTAGTAAAAAAACATTTTTCAGGGAAGTGGGTTACCTCCTCGCATGTGCTTATAGTAGATTGATCAGTAGAAGACCCTGATCTCTTTTTATCACTACCATGTGTCTTTTTATAATACTATTTTTTAGTATATATATTTTTTGTATTTTGAGAACTCTCATCTTGTCTAGATTCTAAATTTCTCAGTTTGATTACAGTTCAAAACTGTTCATGTTGAGAGTATTTTTCTCAACCTCAATCGAGCTCAATATTTCACTTCCTTTGTTATTCCGATTATGGATTTGATCTTCATATTTCTGATTTTCTTCCACTAAAAATTTATCAAGATATTGTAGCCTCTTTAATTTAACCTCCATTTTATCATTCTTCATAGCCATTTTTGATTTTATAATTTCTTATACTTCTTTAAGTTTCTCTTTTAAAGTCTTTATTGGTAATATATCTACATGATCATATTTTATAGTCACTTGTTGATTAAAAATACATATCCATTCCACCTCTTCCTCAATGAGATACTTTAAGAGTCTTGTTATAGTATCATGTGATTCTATTAATAGTTTCTCCAAATATTTAATCTTCATCTCAAGATCCTCCTCATTGAACTTATTTAGGACTATTGAAATCACTTATTTGTCATCACTTACATCAAAGTAATGTGGCACATATTTAAAACTAATTCCTGGAAAAAATTTATTCTCAAACTCATCATATTCAAATGGATTTTTAAATTTTTTTCCTTTCAATAATTTCATCCTCTATAGACTCAATTATTTTATTTCATTCTTCAATGGAAGCTGTCAAATATTTAATCACCTAGGATTTCTCTTCATTTTTATATTCTATATCCATGGATTCTTTAAAATTAACCTAACTAGATGATTTATCCATTAAATTTTTCTCAAGTTGGCCAATATATGCTTCCATCTCATCAATATATTATGAATATTCCTTCACCAGACCACTAATATTTCAATTTTTCATTTTTTGAATATCTAATTCTTCAAGACAACCTTTAAGATCTGCCCGAAGGTTAATAACACCATATGGTTCTTTATTCTCTTGAATTTCTATAATTTCCATCTCTAAGTAGAAATATTAATTTCTAGATTTACAATAAACTTCCATAACATGGTTAGAATGAGATGAAATATCATAATTAGAATCATTCACCTCGATTTTAGTACAAGATCTCCCATGAGTCTTCTTATTGTTATTTTTATTCTTCATACCTTTTGAAATAAGAAAATATTCACCAATAATGATCACTCTCTTCTCATCTTTTCCAATTCTGAAACATTCTCTTGAGGATGAAATCAAAACATAATTTTCCAATGTAGTTTTTTCATAAACAGCTACTAGATTCTTCAAAATTTAAAAAGTAGTAGCACAATGATTAGTTTTATTATAAATATCATTATAAAAATATATATTTAGAATCTTATCCATTCATGAATTACCCATTATCTTGCTATTATTGGTTATATCTGCATCTTGAAGGATTCACTTTATAACCTCTTCTTCACAAGCTTGTAGAAACATAATCATATGTTTCCTCCAAACACAAAAGTTAGTTCCTCTGAAAATTGGAGGATTAATCATAGAATCCATGAGAATAACAAATATAATACAGATTCTAAGGTTAAATACTAAGATAAAACCTTTAGGCTCTAAAAACACTTATTATAACTAAATTCTACATAAGAGGGGATGAATCGGGGTGTTGGTCAAATTATAAATTTTCTTACATTCATTTAATATTTTTAGGATATTTATCTCATGTTATATGGAACTATGTTCAACCTATTAATCTTGTGAGTGAAATCACTAAAAAACACAAATATACAAGAAAGTAAAGTGTGCACATAACACATATATTTTACTTGGTTCACCAAAAAGGGATAAGTTCAAGAAGTACACACCTATGATGTGTAAATGGGATAGAATCCACTAATCTTCACCAGTATTGTGGGTATTATGTTTCAGTCATAGTCACTCCATGTAAGGCTCACTACCTTTATAAATTTGTTGGGCTCATTCACTCCTTAACCAAGGTGATTTTATTCTTCTTCACTTCTACACACTATATTTGTGAAGGGTCTTCCACAGTTTATATACTTTTAGGTCACTTCAATATACAAGGAACATGATGGTTTGTCTATGTTCAGCATGAGACTCTGCTTGCATCATAACTACTGGTTTGATGCTATATTGATCTTTTTTCTCTATGCTCTTATTATTATATTCCATATGAGAGTAAATTATCAATGAGTGAGTTAAGTCTTTATCTATTTCAATACTATCAAAGAAAAACTTCTTATTTGGATGAGTATGATTATACACTGAAATTATCTTGTTTCTTTCCTCCTCTTCAAGAACCAAATGTGACACAAAAATTATTCATTTTTCACTCATTACTCATCTAGAATGGATATATTCAAGATGCTATAATGTACTCTTTATCTTCTGAATATCTTTAGAAAACTCAACTTGAAAAATCTGAACAAATTTTTTAAAAACATTTTTCACCATGTAACTCTGATCATGTAGCCTCAGGTGCATAACCCTGATCACATAACATCAGTTACATAATCCCTTCTTCCTGATTTCTATGCATGACCTCTTTACATGTATCTAATCACATGAAGCCCACCAGGTTTCCCTGATTACATAACAGAGTTGTGTAACTTCATTTGAGCATATTTCTTGATAAAATAAAAAACAAGTTCAACTCATAAACTAGACTCCAATGTGAGATTTACTTGTCGGTAGTGATTATTCTTTGTATTCCCTCTATATGTGATCTACAACAGAAACTTTTATCGTGTAACCCAATGTGTGACTCAGATCACATGACCTTTTATCATTTTTCTTCCCTTTACCCTAAACTTCTACTCTGGATGAATTCTATTAAGTATGTTAAAGATCTAATAATGATGTTAATAGATTCTTATTTATAGATAATTTCCACCAACTTAATCTCCATAAAATTTTGTCAACCATTCATTACATTGACTTAGGGATACACGGTTTTCCCAACCATTCTTCCTTATGATTGTGTGACTTGGGTTCTTATGTTCTATAAGATTACTCTACCTTATGACTGTATATGTCAGCCTTCATGTGTGGTTCATGTGACTTCCTTTGAAAAATCATACCATGAAACTCATTCATTCCTCAGAATCAAATGATTTCATGAAGTCTCCTTCATTTACACCATATCATTCTTCATGCACTTCACATGAACTATCCTCCTATGATAGAATAACTCCTCTTATGTGTTTTTCATGACCACATCACATGATTCATTCATCCACATCACACAACTCCTTCGCATGTCACGACATACTGTCACATGATCCAATTGAACTTACACTACTATAAAAGTGGCATTTACCAGCTCTAGAATAGGCCTTTATCAGCACTATAAATGTGTTGACTACTTCATTGTGGTTAAAAGGTCAAGTATTTTATTAGTTAAAATAAAACTGCTGATAAATCCTATTTTTATCATCACTTTTAAAAGTGCTGATAAAAGACACCATTTATCAATGCTTTTATTCAGCACTAATAAAGAGACCCTTTTTCAATGCACTTTATAATGTCGATAAATGGATCATTATCATCACTTTTAGAAGCAATGATAAAGGGATCAGTTATCAACATATTTAGTAGTTTTGATAAAGGGGGAAACTATAGTGTAATGCTACAACACACTACAACACCAGAAATAGGGCATGCAGTGTGCTGTAACAACACACTGTGTCACCAAAAACAACAACATAAATTACAAAAATAGGATACAAATATTGAATTTAAATGAAATAAAAATTCTAACAAAAATACAAGAAAAAAACTATTATAGAGTATGTTAGTTGTTTTTAACAAAAATTAATGTAATTTTTGAATAAAAAGGTGCACTTAGAGTCATACCAGTCACACTGTGAGTCAAATTGAGGTGTGACTGATTCCTACACGTAAAAAATGAATTATGTATCATTTTCCTAAAGTAACAAAACAATATGAATACATTTTCTCGGTTTTGAGTAAGTTAGTTGTTTTTTTGTATAAAATTAATGTCAGTTTTGAATAAAAGGATGCACTTGGAGTCATACCAGTCACACCGTGCATCAGATTGATGTGCGGGTGATTCCTACATGTCAAAAATGGCTCATGTATCATTTTCCTAAATTACCAAAACAATCCAAGTGTTTTTTCTCAGATTTGAGTATATCAGTTGCTTTTTCACTAAAATTAAAATCAATTTTGAATAAAAAAGACACACTTGGTGTCATACCAGTCACACCGTGTGTCGGATTGAGGTGAGGTTGATTCCTATATTTCCAAAATGACTTATGGATAGTTTTACTAAAGTATAAAAATAATAAAAATGTGTTTCCTCAGTGTTGAGTATGCCAAATGTGTTTTATTACTAAAATGTTATTTTAAACTCAAAACATGCACTTTGATCCATACAAGTGGCATTGTGTGTGAGTTTGACATGAGACTGATTCATACATGTCACAAATGAATTATGAATCATTTTCATAAATTATGAAGAAAATATAAGTTTATTTTCTCAATGTTTAGTTAGTGTAAAAAAATTATATTAAAATGTCAATTTTAAACTAATAATGGACACTTAGTGGGATATCGGTCACACTGTACATCAGATTGAGGTGTGGCTAATTCCTACACATCACAAATGACTTATGGATCATTTTCCTGTGTATCAAAATAATATGAATGCATGTTATTAGTTTTTGAGTCTGTCATCTATTTTTTCATGAAAATTAATTTCAAATTTGAATAAAAATATGCGCTTGAAGTCATACCAGTCACACCGTGTGCCAGATTAAGGTGTGGATGATTCCTACATGTCCCAAATGACTCATAGATCATTGTCTTGAAGTATCAAAACAACCAAAATGTGATTCCTAAATTTTGAGTATGAAACATGTTTTTTTATAAAATGTCATTTTAAATTGGAAACACGCACTTTTACTCATATTGATCACATCTATTACCAGTTTGACATGAGACTGATTCCTACACTTTAGAGATGACTTATGAATCATTTTCCAAAATTATCAAGAAAATACATGAACATATAATTTATTTTTAGTGAGTGACACTTTTTGTATTAAAATGGTAATTTTAAACTGATAACGGACACTTTAACACCAGCCCTGCTTGATGACCATGATATATTGATGCTAGTTTTTCTCCAATATCTCTTTTATACACCAGATGACTTTATTGGTTGATTACAAACATATTTATTTAAATAATTAAGTTGGATTATATATATTTTTTATTATTGTGAGTTGTATAGATCTTTATTCAATAACACTAGTGGATAAATTGAAGCTTTAAGCAAAAAATGATATTACTGATAGATTAATACCCTAAATAAAACCACTTAAACAAGTGGTGAAAAACATTATTTCATTGAGTCACCTAAAATACTTTCAAAATGGATCCTATCTTAGGTGAAAATTGTTGTGTGAACTTTTAAACATTTGTTCTCAAAAAAATCATGGTATAATCCTCATTATACTTCATTACCCAACAATTTTATTTTTTGTAAGAATATGCATCTTATCCTCCTCCACCTCAGTCTCTAACTCAGAATTCACCTCTAACTCCTCCTCCACATTAGTCTATGAATCTGACACTACATATTACTCTACCTCTATTATGCCCTCCACCTCTACCTTCACATCCACCTCTGCCTCCATGTTTTCCCATCAATTCTATTGTTTTTATGTTAGCACTTCTAAACAAATTTATTTCTTCTATTATACTTGTCCTTGAGAAAGAAATAAAAAATAATATATAATCATTCTAACACTAAGGATTCCCACCCCAAATATATTTTGAAGGTCATAACTCATACTAGATCACAAACATAGTAGGTAATCACCTATATTTTAATAGTCATACATTATTACAAAAATTATGTTTCCAACTCATTTAAAAAAAATTACTTCTTATTTTGAGTAACTAGGTTGTCGTAAATCTTAATAGTACTGAGAAAATATAGACAAACAAATGATTATAAAATGTATTTAATTAAATTGAAATTACCTCCAGAAATTAACTGACGGGTGATTCTGTTATTTTCATAATTTATGATTTCTCTCATAATTTTTCAAACATAATATCCACAATCAATGTCATTATCTTCTTTTATACATTGTAGAAACATTGACCAAAATAATTAAATTGTTTTAAAATATTTTGATAGTTAAATATTTCTATATATACTTTAATTTATTTTCATTTGTAGTGATTCATAGGCTTTATCCCTTCAGACTCCAACTTCATGCCATGATCTAGCCTATATTTATCGATTGCCATATCATAACAAAATTCTTGTTAAAACACATACTGAACATATAATTCAAATTTTACCTATAAAATGTTGATTGTAATGTATTAAATATTCACAATACACATCAAGTGTGGTTGGTTTGTTGCATATTCATGCATTGGATCCAAAAAAATAAATATTCAAGGTGTCCAGATTGAATGAGATCGGTATCCAGTGCACCCTAAAAAACAAAAAAAAAATATGTAATTAAAAAATTAAAAAATTATTAATGTGATTAGATTATAGAGTTTTACCTTTTTATTTTATGAATTAAAAAGATTCTATTATTTGATGTTTTTTGTTAAACACTTCAAGTAACTCATTTTTTTCTTCTTAATTTCTTTCTTATTTAAAGTAAGTTCTGGCATAGAAATTATACAGGGATTAATGAATCCAAATTGTGCTTCACACAATCTTCCTTTTATATAGTTGTGGTATAAACACATATACAAAATATGAATATTTATTAACTTTAATAAACATATTAGATTACTATTTGGATATATGTTTTATGAAAATGTACCTTATATATGTATTCACAACTGAGATAGCTAGGCATCAATGCTTGAGAATCTCATTTAGAGTTTCGAGACCAATTACGTTTATTAAGTAATATCTATATATTTATTATTCATATATAATTTAATACATAGTTTTATCTTTGAATGTTGTATCTACATGAAGTTGTAATGATAATAAATGTTTCTTTGGAACTGTTGGCGTCGTTTGGTTTTCTTGGTCGATTCACTCGATTTTCTTGATTCAACCTTATATTTCTATACCTCTTTAAACATATGTAATATCATACCTCACTTCATACCTTTTATCATGAATAGTTGAATGTTTTTTATATGAAAAAATGTGTTAAAGATGTACCTCGTGTATCTTTATAAGATTATAGGGTCATGCTATGAAAGCTCTAATAGTAGCTTTGATTGTTGTAATATCATAACCATCAAGTGGAACATGCAACTCAGTTGTTGGATCATAAGCTACCTCAATCCCCAATATCAAGTGATATTTTGGGAGGTCTTGACTTTTTATATGGTCTCCTGTGATATTATACACTATACCCATTGCTACATGGTGGTACATGGATGTTGACAGATATAAATCACATACAACTATGCGCTAATTTTTTTTAGTAATATAAAGCTATCGCAATTTGTTTGATTCACATTTAGGAGAAAGAGTAATGAAAAAATTGATTACCCCAAGTTAGGTATGTGGTTGGGGTGAATGACTAGCCTCAAATCTTGTGGGATCATTTGGTTCATGTGTAGATCTTTGCTCCACCACCAGTTTACTTCATCCTTTCTTATACATTGGTGGGCCAAAGCAGACCGAAAAATAATATCTTACAGTGAGTTTATTTGTATCTGAAATCATCTCACCATATTATATGTATCTTCATGTGGTTTTATCTTCTCGAAATATGTTCGAGGAGAGACTCCAAAACCTAATCCTCTAACGCTACCATATTGTTTAGGTCGCTTCAGAGCTACTGAAAATAGTCTTTCTTATAATACGATCATTATTTATTATTATGTCTAAACTATATAAAAAAAATATGAACATAAATAGATATTTTTATGTAATATTGTTATAAATCATAAAAAATTACAATTATGTCATACTTACACATACTCCCCATGATTTTTTTGTTTTCATCAACTAATTTACACACCTTATTTACATGAGCCTCCTTCCATAGCAAATAACATGGGATGGAAGTAGATTTATATTTTGATCCATCAATCTACATATAAAACAATGAACATATTTTGTTTCATATCACACAATTAAAAAAAATTGATTTAAAATACATAACAATATCTTATCTAATGAAGCATACCCCATCCTTGCTTTACGATAGGGGTACATTGGTTTTGATACACATTCTTTATTTTCAGCACTATTTTTTGTTTCATAAATTAATAATTTTGAATCAATTTGGATAAAATAAATAATTTCAAATAATATATTATCGACTTTAATGCACCTGAAATGATTTCTAATTAGGCCATTTGATGAAAGCATTCCATGTTTCTTGCTTTATAATGTGTTCATAACTAAGTGGTGGGTGGAGATTTATTTTTCCCTCAGCATCCCTAATATGTAGCTTCATAAGAAGAGTTTGGAATCCTCTATGGGTTTTTTCAGTGGCCATTAAGACAAATTTATTATGGAAATCTACTAAAATAAATGTAGTCTTCAAGGAATAATAAAAATTAAATCAACGTTTCATTATATAATTTTTCAGTAAAATAGAGAAAGAATATTATAAGATTATTGTTATATCTATCCAAAGGATTTCCTTCATTATAGGTTAGATGTGGCTCCATGAATAAATATCAATCGGTACATTCATCATCATTTTGACCCCAAGATAACTAATGAACATTGACTTTTTAGGGTCAATAGGTTGTCCATGTTGATTCCAACAAACCTCAAATTTTATACCATGACTTCTTGCCATGATAATTTTATTCACCACTATGACGTTGTGTCATTATTTTTTTTCTTCATCAACATGTTGTTGATCCCCTAATAATTCCACAATTTCATCATCAACAATCTATTCTTACTTGGGATTGGTAACATCATCATGTGCAGAAGACATTTTCTGCATGAGTAGTCAAACATTTAATTTTTGTTATATAACAACAATACAATACACTACATGCCTAAGATTCCAAATTTTCATGCATCTTGCATGAAAATTATTACTGTCTTGAATAGAGATATAATAATTCAATAATACGATACAACTAACTTTCACTACCTTTATTTAATCCATTATCAGATGTTGATTTCCTTCTATATCTTGATGATGGATTGGACACCCACTTTAAAACTATCCTTACTCTCATCATTGTGGTTCCAAAGTTCCTTGATGACATTCCTCACACATATTTATTATTACATTTTTTTGTTTGATATTTATCTTCTATATTTTTTTGACATCCACCTATTTTTCTTGAACTAATCTAACCAAAATTCATCTCATAAAGTGTACTAGTGATCATTTTGGATGACTACTACTCAGAGTAGTTCAAACAACATAGAATAGAAGGGGGATGAGTCTTAATCAACAAAATGCAATAATAATTGTTCTAGAGATGAAATTTTAGTTTCCACTGAGGTTAAAAAATAAATTAAATGAAATTTTAATTATGGATTATAATATATCACATTACAAAAATGAAGGAATGAACATTCAAATCTGCATGACATCCACTCATAGTCATTTAATTCCACTCAAAAACATTTATTGTTTACCACTTACACTAAAATGTTTCTTATGTTGGAAGGCCTTAGAGAAGATACAAAATTTTTGTGGTATTGATGTGAGGAATATGGGAGAACTTGAAAACCGACCATTTATCCAAGATTCCAAGATAAAGTACCCTGAAGATGAAACAAAAAACAAGGAAACAGAGCTATTCTCATTGTGGGAGGAATACCTTCAAGATTCAGATTGGATGACTCATTGTAGTAGTATTCTCATCCAAGTATTCTTAATTACGGAGTTCTAATAGGATCCAATGTGACGGAACACAAAATAAAAGTAATTTTCTATTAAGTGTTGTCAAAAGTAATCAAGTGAGTCATATAATAAAATTCATATCAAGAAAACAAATAAATTCATTCGTTATGTTTTGATTAATTTTTCGGTGTCATTTTTTGTTTTCTCGTGAAGTAGTAAATGAGGAGGATGAAAGGATGAAAGAGTGGAAGAATTAGTTGGGAGATGTAGTATTCAAATCCATGGAAGTAGCTTTGATGGAGATTAATGAATACAATCCATGTGGGAGGTATGTCATCAAGGAACTTTGGAACCACAGTGATGGGAGGAAGGCTTGTCTGTAAGAGGGAGTCCAATCAATCATAGAGATATGGAAGTAAATCAAGCATCTGATGGTGGATTAAATAAAGGAAGTGAAGGTTAATTGTACTTCATTATTTAAGTATTATATCTCTATATAAGATAATAACAATTTTCATGCAAGATTCATGCAATATTTCACTTTTATGCATGGAGTGTATTGTATTGTATATTTATCTTACCAAAATGAATCCTTATTTACACAACCCTTTTTGTGAACTCGTGGTCCTTTATTATAAAAATTGTTTTATGTTGCTTATGACTATTATGTGTTGTATGCTTCTTTCACAACAACAGATGGAGATACAGTTTGTAATGGTCTCATATGAAGTTGGAATGCGTTTACATAGTAGGGGTGGCATTGTGTAGTTATAGGTATAGGTAAGTGAGATATATATATATATTTTAGTTCCCATGATGTTCAAAGATTGTGGTTCCCATGTGGATCCCCAGAGAGATTATGTACTTGGATCTAACATTACAAACATAGTATGAATTATTCAATTAAACATCACAATGAACATTGTTGGATCATTTTCAAACCCAAAATGCATGATTATGTACTAATATGACCATATCAGCTTCAAAACATGCTCAGGTCTGACTCAGAATTAATTATTCCCATAGCATAATTTGATCTTTGAAAACCATTTTATGACCTTCAACTGATCAAATAAATCATTGATTCTAGGAAAAGGAAAGTATTCCATAATAGTTACTCTATTCAAAATTCGATGCTCTATATACAAATAAAGACATTCAACATTATTTATTAATAAATGGGAATAGAGATCCCTAGGGTGAGATACTATTTCCAATGAATTCATTGTAATCAATCTATTCTAGCTATATTTTTATCTTTAAAAATCTAGTTTAATAAATTTGAGAAGCTTGAATAGAAATTATCTTTATTTTATCCAATAGATTGATAGGGATTTCCACCTCTATCTTTAGAGGTAGATTAGAAAAAAAATCAAGGAACACATCCAAAAAATGATCAACCAATAAAGGTAGAACATTTTTATTTTCATCTTTAACCACTCCAAGCATCATACTAGTTATTTCTATGGTAATGAACCCAACCTTCTCCTAATTAGACTACTCACCCATAAATAATATTCTAGTCATATCTAATGAAACTACCTAGAAGGAATAGCTCAAAATAACCATTGGAGGTTCCCCAACTAACCTCATCTATAGAAATGTTCCAAATAAAAGAGTAAATAAGGATTAAAGTGTCCTGGGAACCTACACTGATGGAATCACTCAAAAAGTCTCCTCAATTGAAGAGGAATTAGAATAACTCCACTCTAATGGTCTTGAATAAATGAATCTCACCCCACCTACATTCGACATCACTTATTTTTACTCAATGATTCCTCACCATCCAATTTTGGATATTTTTTAATACACCATAAGATTCCTCCAATAACATATATCCATTTAAAGGGTTAATTTTTTAACTTATGATTAGTATTGATCTAGAATTTTTTTACTCATATAAATGAAATGAATCTATTCAATTCAATATGAAATTTATTATTATGATATATTACAATAAAATATTATAGGAACCATAGATGCTATATGTTACTGATTCCTGCCCATCAAATCTTAAATAAGAGGGTTGAGACTTGAGAAAATAGGTCAAGGAAAAAAACAACCTAGACTTAATATGGTAACTCAAGTATCCAAAATAATTATTCTATTGAGATATATTTATGGATTACTTATTATGTTTGTAAGGTTTTTTATTTTGAATATAATCAATACCAATATCCATAGTTTCACTCTAAATCTATTTTGTATCATTTTTTACTGAGTATTCACAAATAGTTCCCAATTTAGGTCTGCACATCACCTCAGACACACTTCCCAGTCACTAAAGTATTGATTTAATGTTAAGGGATATAGATAACATGTTTTAGAAATGGTTTAACCTCATAAATGTATAACTAAACTCAATTTTATCATGCTATAAATCCAGCATTAAATTTGCAGTAGCATGTGGTGTAAAATATATTTTATTTATCCATACAAGCCCATACACATATGTTGACTGAACTTTCCATATAAAAAACATCCTTCTATTTCTTTGAAACCATTTTCAATGGAGGAAAAAGATGAAATAAAACCACTCGTTTTATTTTAGTGGTGAGGAGATGAGATGTAGTGTTTGTCATGGTTAAGAACAGAAAAAAAAACACAAAATATGGAACCCAAAAAATCAAACAATGATAGAGGAAAAGTAGAAAATAACATACATTGTATTCTAGAATTTATTCCTTCAAGGTAACATAGAGGAGTATCACTGGAATCAGATGAGTTTTTCAAAAGCTTGAGAATCGCGAGTGACCGAGTCACGATTAGAGTTCTTTTAAATAGATCGGCTGGCAATGGCTTCATCCCGACTGGGGATCTACCTCCTCAGGGTGACCCCTTCAAGGGGTGAGGGGTTTCCTTGTGTAGAGGGTTCAAAAATTCCACACATGGGAATTCCATTTTAAAAAAGAAGCATAATTCCTTTAGAAAAGCACTGATAACGATACCTTTTATTAGCACTAAATTAACAAGCGCTGATAAAATGGATATTTATCAACGTTTTTTAGCACTAATAAATATTTCTTTTAACAAAACTTTTTTTGAACTCATAAAAGATTTATAATTATAATTATTTAAATAAATTTATTATAATTTTATAATTATTTAAATATATATAATTAATTATTTATAATTATATAAATACTTATTTAAAAAATAAAAAATATTTATTTATAATAATTTCAAATATATAAATTTATAAATATTGTAAATATACATTTATAAATATATTAATTTTTAAATATTTATTTACAAATGTATATTTAACATTATTAGTGGATATATAATCTTAAATACATGCATTTTAAAAATGAGTGAAATTGAATAATTCAAAATGAGTACACTTTAAAAATAGTGAAAAATGGATAAGTTTTATTAGTTAAATATAAATTATTAAAAAAAATATGAATATATATATATATATTAAAATAAAGATGAATAGATTTTTAAAATAAGAAAACATAACAAATAAATACATATAAATAAATAATAGAAAATGATCAAATTCAAAAATAAAATAAAAAATAAAAAAATGTTAAAAATGAATAAATAATACCCTAACTGTAATAGTATTAAAAATAAATAAATAAAATTAACTGATTGAAAACATAATATATTAAATGTATCATGTTATAATGAAATTCCAAAATATACTCAAATTTGAATAAATTACATAAATATTAGGTGTATGTGTTTTTATATATTGTGTCAATATATTTGTATGTTCATTGTATATAAAATGAATTTATTATATGTTTGTGTGCGTGTGTGTTTGTGTGTGTGAGAGTGTGAAATCAATGTAACACATGACATTTGATATATGAAAAATTGAAAAATCAAACAATATTAAAAATGAATAAGACATTAATAGGTTTTTAATTAACATTTTATTCACTTTATATATATTTAAATTTAATATATATTATTTATTACTATTTATAATTAATATATATATTATACTTATTCATTTTTATTAATAATTGTTTCATTAATAAATTTTTAAGTAATTTTTTAATTTATTCAATTTTAATTTTTTTGTTTAATTTTTATAAATTTTTTTTTATATATCTATATTTAATATATACTACTTATTAATATTTATAATATATATATATATATATATGTATATGTATATTAATTTTATTCATTTTTATCGATAATTATTTAATTAATAAAATGTTTAATATTTTTATTAATTTACTCATTTTAAATTTTTATTTGTTTAATTATTTCATTTTATTCATTTTACATATCTATATATTTAATATATACTCTCTATTAATTTTTAAATTTTATATATATGTATCGTCAATTTATTCATTTTCAACAATACTTATTTAATTAATAAAATTGTTAATTTTTTTATTTTTATTTGTTTAATTAGTTAATTTCATTCTAGACCTTTATCAGTGCTGATAAAGGGAACCCTTTATCAGCACTAAAAATAAATCACTGATAAAGGGTAACCTTTATCAGTGCTAAAATAAATCACTGATAAAGGTTATCGTTTATCAGGGCTTAAAAAAGAATTGATAAGGGGTTCCCTTTATCAGTGCATCTTGCTAGAACTGATAAATGTAGGTGTTGTTAAAGGTGTTTTTTTAGTAGTGTTACGTGATCACATGATCCCATAGGACTTACATGCCATCTCTTTTTTTCTCCTGATTTTATGCCCAAAAATTTGGAAAACACTGGGAAACAATGATATCTTCCCAAAAAATCTTCAAGGTCAATCTAGCCTCTTCTCCACAAATATCATCCTCCTTATACATTTATCTTTATGATTACACCATAATCATATTTTTAATGATTACTAGATTACATTTCTCTTTTACTATCCTTTTTCTAAAACATTTATAGAACTCTACTCACCCTCTCCTCTCGGATTATACAACTCCATCCCCCCCAAATATGAAATCTGATATATTTATCCAAAAATAGGTTTTTGGTGTATAAAAATATAAATTTTTTTATTTTATTTTCTCTATAAAAATTACTCATATACTAAAAAACCTCTAGTGAAGACTTCATCATCCACCGATACTCCAACCATACTATATGATATTATGATTGACAAAAAATCCAACACAAAACGTAAGTTTTGGTTTAATAGATTTTAAGGTTAGGCTCTTTGAGTAATTCCTTCTTAATACATTGAGGGTAGACTAAATCCCTGATTTCATGAACATAGTGTAGGGGGAAACATCAGTCGTGGATAATATTGCATGTTTCACATTTTTTTCATTTTTCATTAAAATTGGGTTAAGACGATTTTTCCAAGGTGTAGTGATTTGAGGATGGTATTCAGTGTGTTATTAGTGTTCATGTAAAGAATTTAAGTTTTATTTATTTTTATAAGGTGGTGAACCAATCACTGATAGTGGAGAAAAACATAAATGATGGGAGTGTGCCCAGTCTGGAAGTGGTGTCTAGTGGGATGGGTAGTAGAGCTTCAGGCATTTGGAAGCGGGTGTTTGAGGAGACCCACTAGGATATAAATAGTATAGGATAAATGTTTCCATCATTATTGGGTCTTAGATTATGTGTTACCAACATATAAAAACATGGCATATTTTGGATCAATATGATCGACCACCTAAGGAGTATCATGCTTGTGGATAAACAGGGCACCTGGAGATATTTTTCTGAGTGATCTCATAACTAGTAAGAGATCAAGGATCATTTTAGGCTTAGAAATGTGTGGTATGACTGAGAGAAGTTTCTGGAGGCATTAGATGGGTTTCATATGCATTCTTAGGTCATGGAAATAGAAATGATACTAACAGTGGGGCCAATTATTTATATTGAGTGTGAATCTATAGGGAGTTCAGACATCAGGAGGTCAAGTCTTAAGAAACTTACATGTGGTTTAGCTGAATTATTATGATCAAGCTATATAACCTTTAATGGTTAGAGGTATTCCATGAGTATACTGGTTTTAATTTTTTATAATAAATAAGAGTGCATGGGTGTTTTATGTGTAAATGGATCGACCATGTGTTTTTTGAGGTTTGGGAGTTAGGTATGATGTGTGACTATGTCTAATGGTATGGTTAATGAGTAGTATATATGTACTGAAGGCATTTATGTGTGGGAATCAAGGTGATGGTCAGGTATGGTACCATCAGTGTGTCGAGAATTTTAGTTGGGATATGACTGTGTATGTGACTCTTATGGTGGGGAGTTCTCTTGGTGGGAATCAATTTTCTTGTATCTATTGTTCATGGTGATCAGGATTGGATAGATGTTTTCAAAATCATCCCAGTATTTCTGGAGTGTAGTGAGTGGTATTCTTATGTTTCATATAGGTTTAGTCATTGTGGGGTTGTAAGCAGCTCAGGGATGATCTATAGTATAATGGGGAGACTGTAATAGTATGGGTATTATAGTGAGGCAATTCAAGCATAAGAGTGTCTTAACCATGTGTAATTGGATGTGTATGATGTGTTAGAGGAGTTTGTGAAGGGTCAAGGATTAGTTTTAAGAATACTGGTGTGGTGAAGGTTATCCTTCCTTGAATATGGATGTTATCAGGTACTCTATGGCTTGGTACCATGTAGCCAATATATTAGGTAGAGGAGAAGGTAGTCCCTATAGGGTCACTGGGTGGTTAACAACCTCAGGCGGGTACATATCTACTACTCATTAACCATACCATTAGATATAGTCACACATCATACATAATTCCCAAACCTCAAAAAACACATGGTCGATCCATTTACACATAACACACCCATGCACTCATATTTATTATAAAAAATTAAAACCAATATGCTCATAGAATACCTCTAACCATTAAAGGTTATATAGCTTGATCATAAATAGTCATATCAACCACATATAAGTTCCTTAAGACTTGACCTCCTGATGTCTGAACTCCCTATAGAGTCACACTCAATATAAATCATTGGCCCCACTGTTAGTATCATTTATATTACCATGACCTAAGAATTCATATGAAACCCATCTACTACCTCCTAAAACTGCTCTTGGTCATATATCACATTTCTAAGTCTAACATGATCCCTGATCTCTTACTAGCTATGAGATCACTCGGAAAAATATCTCTAGGTTCCCTGTTTATCCACAAGACTGATTATCCTTAGGTGGTCAATCATATTGATCCCAAATGTTCCATGTTTTTATATGTTGGTAACACATAATCTAAGACCCAGTCATGATGGAAACATTGATCCTATACTATTTTTATCTTATTGGGTCTCCTCAAACACCTGCATCCAAATGCCTGAAGCTCTACTACTCATCCCACTAGACACCACTTCCAGACTTGGCACACTCCCATCATTTATGTTCTTCTCCACTATCAGTGATTGGTTCACCACCTAAGAAAAATAAATCAAACTGAAAATATTTACATGAACCCTAATAACACACTGAAGACCATCCTCAAATCACTACACCTTGGAAAAATCTTCCTAAACCAATTTTAATGAAAAATGAAAAAAATGTGAAACTTGCAATATTATCCATGAATCATGTTTCCCCCTACACTAAGTTCATGAACTCATGGATTTAGTCTACCCTCAATGTATTAGGAAGGAATTACTCGAAGAGTCTAACTTTAAAATCTATTAAACCAAAACTTATGTTTTGTGTTGTATTTTTTGTCAATCATAATATCATATAGTATGGTTGGAGTATCAGTGGATGATGAAGTCTTCACTAGAGGTTTTTTAGTCTATGAGTACTTTTTATAGAGAAGATAAAAGAAAAAAATTTATATTTTTATACACCAAAAACCTGTTTTTGGATGAATAGAGCGGATTTCATATTTGGGGGGGATGGAGTTGTATAATCCGAGAGGACAGGGTGATTAGAGTTCTATAAATGTTTTAGAAAAAGGATGGTAAAAGAGAAAGGGAATCTAGTAATCATTAAAAAGATTATTACGGTGTAATCATGGAGATAAATGTGTAAGGAGGATGATGTTTGTGGAGAAGAAGGCTAGATTTGACCTTCAATAATTTTTGGGAAGATAGCATTGTTTCCCAGTGTTTGCCAAATTTTTGGGCATAAAATCAGGAGAAAAAAAGAGATGGCATGTAAGTCCTCTAGGATCATGTTATCACGTAACACTACTACAAAACACACCTTTAACAGCACCTACATTTATCAGTGCTAGCAAGATGCACTGATAAAGGGCTCCCTTTATCAATTCTTTTTTAAGACCCTGATAAACGATAACCTTTATTAGTGATTTATTTTAGCACTGATAATGGTTACCCTTTATCGGTGCTTTATTTTTAGTGCTGATAAAGGGTTCCCTTTATCAGCACTGATAAAGGATTCCCTTTATTAGCACTAATAAAGGTCTAGAATAAAATTAAATAATTTAACAAATAAAAAAATTTAACAATTTTATTAATTAAATAATTATTGTTGAAAATGAATAAATTGATGATACATATATATAAATTTTAAAAATTAATAAATAGTATATATTAAATATATAGATATATAAAATTAATAAAATGAAATAATTAAACAAATAAAAATTTAAAATGATTAAATTAAGAAAAATATTAAACATTTTATTAATTAAATAATTATCGGTAAAAATGAATAAATTTAATATACATATATATATATATTATAAATATTAATAATTTTTATATATTAAATATAGATATATAAAATGAAAAAATTATAAAAATTAAACAAAAAAATTAAAATTGAATAAATTACAAAATTATTTAAAATTTTATTAATGAAACAACTATTAATAAAAATGAATAAGTATAATATATATATTAATTAAAAATAGTAATAAATAATATATATTAAATATAAATATATATAAAATTAATAAAATGTTAATTAAAAACATATTAATGTCTTATTCGTTTCTAATGTTGTTTGATTTTTCAATTTTACATATATCAAATGTCGTGTGTTACATTGATTTCACACACACACACACAAACACACACACACACACACACACACATAATTAATGTATTTTTATATACAATTCACATACAAATATATTTACACAATATATAAAAACAAAAACACATAATATTTATGTAATTTATTCAAATTTGAGAATATTTTGGAATTTCATTATAACATGATTCATTTAATATATTATGTTTTCAATCAGTCAATTTTATTTATTTATTTTTAATACTATTAAAGTTAGGGTATTATTTATTCATTTTTAATATTATTTTTATTTTTTATTTTATTTTTGAATTTAATCATTTTCTATTATTTATTTATATGTATTTATTTGTTATGTTTTAGTATTTTCAAAATGTATTCATCTTTATATTAATATATATATATATATTTTCATATTTATTTTAATAATTTATATTTAACTAATAAAACTTATCCATTTTTCAGTATTTTTAATGTGTACTCATTTTGAATTATTCAATTTCACTCATTTTTAAAATGCATGTATTTAAGATTATATATCCACTAATAATGTTAAATATATATTTTTAAATAAATATTTATAAATTTATATATTTATAAATTTATATTTACTATATTTATAAATTTATATATTTTTAATTATTATAAATAAATATTTTTTATTTTTCAAATAAGTATTTATATAATTAAAATAATTAATTATATATATTTAAATAATTATAAAATTATAATAAATTTATTTAAATAATTATAATTATAAATCTTTTACGAGTTCAAAAAAAGTGTTGTTAAAAGAAATATTTATTAGTGCTAAAAAACGTTGATAAATATCCATTTTATGAGCACTTGTTAATTTAGTGCTGATAAAAGGTATCTTTATCAATGCTTTTCTAAAATCATTATGCTTCCTTTTTAGAATGGAATTCCCATGTGTGGCATTTTTGAACCCTCTACACAAGGAAACCCCTCACCCCTCGAAGGGGTCACTCCGAGGAGGTTGATCCCCAGTCGGGACGAAGCCGTTGCCAGCCGATCTATTTAAAAGAACTGTAATCACGACTCAATCACTCGCGATTCTCAAGATTTTGCAGAACTCCTCTGATTCCAGTGCTACTCCTCTATGTTACCTCACATGAATAAAGGCTAGAATAAAATTTATGTTTTTTTCTACTTTTCCTCTATCATTGTTTGATTTTTTGGGTTCCTCATTTTGTGTTTTTTTGTTCTTAACCATTACAAATCCTACATCTCATCTCCTCACCACTAAAATACAATGAGTGGTTTTATTTCACCTTTTTTCCTCCATTTACAATGGTTTCAAAGAAAGATAAGGATGTTTTATATGGAAAGTTCAGTCAACATATGTATATGGGCCTGTATGGATAAATAAAATATATTTTACGCCACATGCTACTAAAAATTTAATGCTAGATTTATAGCATGATAAAATTGATTTTAGTTATACATTTATGAGGTTAAACCACTTCTAATACATTTTATCTATATCCCTTAGCATTGAAACAATACTTTACTGACTGGGAAGTGTGTCTGAGGTGATGTGCGAACCTAAATTGGGAACTATTTGGGAATACTTGGTAAAAAATGTTACAAAATAGATTTAGAGTTAAACTATGGATATTGGTATTGATTATATTCAAAATAAAAAACTTTCCAAACATAAGAATTAATCCATAAATATATCTCGATAGCATAATTATGTTGGATACTTGAGTTACCATATGAAGTCTATGTTATTTTTTGTTTATTTTTTCCTTGACCTATCTTCTCGAGTCTCATGCCTCTTATTTTAGAGTTGATGGGTAGGAACCAGTAACATATAGTATATATGGTTCCTATAATATTTTATGGTAATATATCATAATAATAAATTTGGAATTGCATTTAATAGATTCATTTCATTTATAAGAGTAAGAAAATTCTAGATCAATATTAATCATAAGTTAAAAAATTCACACTTTAAATGGATATATGTTATTGGAGGGATCTTATGGTGGATTAAAAAATATCTAACATTGGATGGTGAGGAATCCTTGAGTAGAAATAAGTGATGTCGAATGTAGGTGGGGTGAGATTCATTTATTCAAGACCATTAGAGTGGATTTATTCTCATTCCTCTTCAATTGAGGAGACTTTTTGAGTGATTCCGTCAGTGTAGGTTCCTATGACACTTTAATTCTTATTTACTCTTTGATTTGGAACATTTATATTGATGAGGTTAGTTGGGGAACCTCCAATGGTTCTTTTGACCTATTCCTTCAAGGAATTTTCATTAGATATGACTAGTATATTATTTATGGGTGAGTAGTCTAATTAGGAGAAGGTTGGGTTTATTACCATAGAAATAACTAGTATAATTCTTGGAGTGGTTAAAGATGAAAAGACAAATGTTCTACCTTTATTGGTCAGTCGTTTTTTGGATGTGTTCCTTGATTTTTTTTCTAATATTCCTCTCAAGATAGAGGTGGAAATCCCTATCAATCTGTTGGGTAAAATAAAGATAATTTCTATTCAAGATTCTAAAATTTATTAAACTAGATTTTTAGAGATAAAAATATATCTAGAATAGATTTATTACAATGGATTCATTGGAAATAGTATCTCATCCTAGGGAGCTCTATTCCCCTTTATTAGGAATAATGTTGAATGTCTTTATTTGTATATAGAGCATCAAATTTTGAATAGATTAACTATTAAGGAACACTTTCCTTTTCCTAGAATCAATAAATTATTTGATCCTTTGAAGGTCATAAAATGTTTTTCAAAGATCAAATTATGATATGGGAATAATTAATTCTGAGTCAGACCTGAGCATGTTTTGAAGATGATATGGTCATATGAGTACATAATCATGCATTTTGGGTTTGAAAATGATCCAAAAATGTTCATTGTGATGTTTAATTGAATACTTCATACTATTTTTGTGATGTTAGATCCAAGTGCATGATCTCTCTAGGGATCCACATGAAAACCACAATCTCTGAAAATCATGGGAACCACAATCTCTCTCTCTCTCTCTCTCACTTACCTAGACTTACACAATGCCACCCCTACTATGTAAACACATTCCAACTTCATACGAGACCACTGCAAATTGTATCTCCATTTTCTATTGTGAAAGAATCATAAAACCCATAATAGTCATAAGCAACATAAAAAAATCATAATAAAGGACCACAAGTTCACAAAAAGGGTTGTGTAAATAAGGATTCATTTTGGTAAGATAAATATACAATACAATACACTCCATACATAAAAGTACAAAATTTCATGTATATTGCATTAAAATTGTTATTATCTTGTATAGAGATATAATACTTAAATAATGAAGTACAATTAACATTCACTACCTTTATTTAATCCATCCTTAGACGCTTGATTTACTTCCATCTCTCAATGATGGATTGGACTCCCTCTTTCAAACAAGCCTTCCTCCCATCATTGTGGTTCCAAATTTCCTTGATGACATACCTCCCACATGTATTGTATTCATTAATATCCATCAAAAATACTTCCATGGATTTGAATACTGCATCTCCCAACTAAATCTTCCACTCTTTCTGGCTTTCATCCTCCTCATTTACTACTTCCTATGAAAACAAAAAATGACACCGAAAAATTAATCAAAACATAACGAATGAATTTGTTTTGTTTTTTGATATGCATTTTATTATATGACTCACTTGATTAATTCTGACAACACTTAATCAAAAATTACTTTTATTTTTTATTCGGTCACATTGGATCCTATTAGAACTCTGTAGTTAAGCATACTTAGATGCGAATACTACTAAAATGAGTCATCCAATCTTAATCTCGAATTTATTCCTCCCACAATTAGAAGAGCTATGTTTCCTTGTTTTCTGTTTCATCTTCAGGGTACTTTCTCTAGATGATTTTAGACACAAATAAACTCACTGTAAGATATTATTTTTCAGTCTGCTTTGTCACACCAATGTATAAGAAAGGATTAAAGTAAACTGGTGGTGGAGAAAAGATCTGCACATGAACCAAATGATCCCACAAGATTTGAGGCTAGTCATTCCCCCCAACCACATACCTAACTTGGGGTAATCAATTTTTTCATTAATCTTTCTCCTAAATGTGAATCAAACAAATTTTGATAGCTTTATATTACTAAAATTTTGTAGGGTATAGTTGTATGTGATTTATATCTTTCAAAATCCACATACCACCGTGTTGTGATGGGTACAATGTATAATATCACAGGAGACCATATAAACAGTCAAGACCTCCCAAAATATCACATGATATTGGGGATTGAGGTAGCTTATGATTCAACAACTGAGTTACATGTTCCCACTACTAGAAAAATACCCTATACCAATGGTTTGAAACCGTTGGTATAGGCCTCCAAACCATTGGTATATGCTATACCAACGGTTTGGAGAACCGTTGTCTAGTAAGCTGTGGGGATAGGTATATACCAACAGTTTTGGAAAAATCATTGGTATAGACCTATACCAACCATTTTCAAAACCATTGGTATAAGTAATATGAAACATCTATACCAACAGTTCTATAAAATTGTTGGTATATGTATTTCAAAAAAGAATCATTTTGTTGGTTTTGATCCCAGTACCTCTGGTTTATGATTGAACAACCTAACCACTAACCTAACTTGACTTTTGTGAACATAATTTCATAAATATATATATATATATATATATGTATTATCATAAATATTTTAAATTTTGATTTATTTAATGTTCTCTGTAAGAATATTCCTTAAAAAATACATTTAACTATACCAACGATTCTCAAAACCATTGGTATAGACCTATACCAACGGTTTTTAGAACCGTTGGTATAGATTCTTTGATTTTGGGACCTATACCAACGGTTTTAGACAAACCGTTAGTATAGGGGGGACCTATGCCAACGGTTTTTCCAAAACTGTTGGTATAGGGTCTCTATTATGGACCTATACCAATGGTTTGGCCAAAACTGTTGGCATAGGTTCATAATAGAGACCCTATACCAACAGTTTTGGGTCCATAATAGAGACCCTATACCAACTGTTTTGGACAAACTGTTGGTATAGGTCCATATAAGTGACCTATACCAACGATTTCTCCAAACCATTGGTATAGGTCCCCCCTATACCAATGCTTTTGGGAAAACCATTGGTATATTTCCCAATTAGTGACCTATACCAATGGTTTTGGCCAAACCGTTGGTATAGGTCCATATAAGTGAACTATACCAATGGTTTTCCTAAAACCATTGGTATAGATCTTATTTCCAGTAGTGATAGTAGAAAATTTTATAAAATCGGTTTACTACTAATTCACCCCCTCTCAATGCTACCTAAGAATAGAATGAAGGTGGTCAATCTTAAGAAGGTGGTGAAAGATCTCAAGGAGAATCTAGATACAAAGGAAGAAGAACATTCTCATAAAAATTCAATATGTATTCTAGTTCAACATGAGATAAACAAAGATATATAATACTTCACCAATTCATTATAAGTAAAATTTTATTCCTATCTATATGGTGAGAAGAAAGGTCCAAGGGATCAAGTAAAATATTTTGTTTCTAACAATGTAGGTGTTCAACCCAAATATTAAGGTTTTTGGGCCAATTAAGATGATAAAAAGTATTATACATCAAAGTAAGGGAATAATATGTCAAGGAGACTTTAAACCCCCAAGAAAAGTGAGTCTTGATTTACAACATGACATCAACAACACAAATCTTGATAGTTTTGGAATCAATATATAGGTTCAAAGTTTCAATGGTTTTTCTTATGTTGTGGTAAGCATGGTCAAAATGAAAATTATTTCTGGTTTAATATGTATTTTATAAGAAAGTGAAAAAAAAACAAAGGGTGGTTATAGTGAGAATCTGAGGAAAAAATCTCAAAGGAAAAAATCTCAAAGGAAAAAATCTCAAAGGAAAAAATTTGTGACCATAACTACATCAAATGAAAA
Organism: Viscum album; assembly: GCA_963277665.1. NCBI lineage: Eukaryota > Viridiplantae > Streptophyta > Magnoliopsida > Santalales > Viscaceae > Viscum > Viscum album. The sequence goes on along the minus strand of OY728165.1, from coordinate 1,885,888,163 downwards.
AGATCTAAAAGGTTACAATAATAAATAATGCATGAAAAAACTACAAAAAATACCCTTATTTTGTGAAAGGGAGTAAAGTTAAAAAAATTAGAGAAGATTCATGAAAAATTGAAAATAATGAAGGAATATAGGTGGATTAAGTTTCACCTACAACATGTTCCTTAAATGTTAGTGTGGAGAAAACAACTCCACATGTGGAAAAAAATCATGGGAAGAAAATATGTGTACAATTCATGAAGCATGTTAGTGATAAAAAAGAACATCCCATACTGAGTTTGGAGAGAAGAAGAAAGTAGGGATGAGAGGAAACTCTCACCCTAGTTTTTCTTATAAAGAAACCAAAGATTCCTCCTTATTACCCATTATTTCATGTGTTTTGAGCTAACATGTAGAGAATTAAAGGAGAATTTTGAGGCTATCACTTCTGGACAACATGATGATATTATTCTTCATAGACCCTTATAACTACCATGAAATGAAGAGGATGAGTGAATCCCTTTAAGGGGTATTACTAGAGTTTATAGTATTCTAATCACACTATCAAACCTAATTCTTAATTGTATTCATTAAGGGGGATTTCTTGGTTGATGAAAATATGATAAAAAGGGGATATATTTTTTCCCTGAACCTAAACTATATGATTTTTTTGTTAAATTATGTGTAAGATCATGCATTTCTTATCTTAATAACCCCTATGTTGAGAATTAAAAAATTTATGAGCATGATTTCACATGTATGGTAATTTATGGATAGCTTACATAGCCTTGGTTATCTCTCTCTTATTTTCAACATCATGTTAGCTTATATAGAATTATATTTAATTAACTAAAGGCTCTTTACTAATAGAACCAAGTGTTATTATCCCTCTCTCATAACTGTTCAAGAAATATTTTTCTACAGTAGGATAACATGTTTTTTATAAGAAATATGAGATGAGAAGACACCAATTATCCTTTGCATTTGATTTTCAATAGGGGGAATTTTAAACACCACATATTGAATTTTATTATGTGAATGGATATTGACAAAAAAAGGGAGATTATTGTGACCAAGTGTATCATTTGTTGTCAATGAGTCAATATGTGTTGGTGAATGAAGTGGTGAGTTCTTGGAGAATTGTTATATATTCTATTAATGGAATTGGATTTCATGATTGAAAAATTCTCCATTTAATTGTGAGGATTGATGTATTTTTCTTTAAAATCAAATACATGTAAAAAAATAATTTTAAGAGATGCACAATGTTTGAAACACATGTTCATCCCTTATTTGGTTGAATAAGAATTTAATAAGACCATGAAAATAATAATTTTCATGAGGATTTGTTTGTGGAAGAATTAAAATAAAATGCCATGAAAAATATATATTATTTCTTGAATAAATTTTAAGGAAGATAATTTTCAGATGTTTGGAAATTTTATACTCAGTATTTAATAAGTATATATATTTTGGGATTTACTAAAAAATATGGCCAACCATAGGCCAACCATGGTACCTATGAAACCATTACTAAGGTGGGAAAGTAGGTCAACCTTAGATAGTGGCCATAGTGATATGAGAGGATGTGTATAACACCCACAAGTAGAACAGGAACATCATGGTACATTCATATAGGTCTGAAAATAATGTGCATGAGTAAGAATAGTGGGAAGGCAAGCCGGCATAGGTGAGGCATGGCCCTTTAAGCCCATGGGTACAGCATGGTTCCGGGAGCAGACCCCAGGCTACTCGCATCTTCCAACTTAATAGAACGTGTTATCATATATAGTGTGGCTAAACCAGGAGAAAGTATAATGTGGGATAGAAAAATAATGAACATTTTAGTTATGCTAAAAATATACAGATAAAATGACATATGTACGATCTATTTTATGTGATCCATTCAATCAAGCAATGAGCATCTTCTTCCTCGTTCTGAATCTCATACTTTTTTTTAACTGTTTTAGTGCACGAGATCATTGTAGTGCACATACACCATAGTTAAAAATCACCCTATCTATATTAAAAGAAGGAAAAGTTGACTTCATATGATCTAGGTGAGTTCAAAGTACATGTTGTATATAATATTCATGCATCTTTCATGAATGAACCAAAGGACCATGAGCAGCGATATCACCTGATGAAGATGAGAATTTGGATGATGTAAAATCATGATAAATTCATGAGGTTCACTCAATATAACTTTAATAGCATGAAGTTATAATTTTATGCATGATGATCAAATGAAAAATGGAAGGCAGCACCATGGAAGCCATGTACAGGGTGTGTCCAAGATATTCATACACTGGTTGAACCATGTTCAAAAAACTAGTGGATGTGATATTAATGTATAAAGATTATTGTATTATTATAATAATGATTATGAATGCATGATAATTCCATTAAAATAATAATAAATAGATACTAAAACTTGTAGGTGTTTTAAAAGAGATATAGGATAAATGGGGTGTGGTTTATTCATGTGAATAATGAGGTGAGCCGTGGGTTTTTCCTTTCATGCGAACAAATAAATACCTAGATTTTTAGGGGTATTTAAAATTTTATCTGTATGAATATATCAGCTACATGAAGAAAAAAATACCCACAAAAATTATCAGGTATAATGAATGAGGAAATTAATTCCCAATATTCAGAGTGTATTCATATTTAATTTGAGAAAGAAAATAAATGTGTTATTTATAAACACATTTAATTCATGTAATAATTGAGATCTCATGCACAATATTGTTTTTTATGGATAAAGTTGTGAATGTAGGTGATGAATATGATGTGAGAAAAAATTAATATCTTTCATTCATTATGAAAGAATTATTTTTAGAAACCCAATACATCCTTGTATCAAAGAGAGAATGTGAGTTTTAAGACTAGTAAAACTGATCCTTATTGGATTCTGCTGAATATCTTGATGGAGTTCACAAGTAAAGGGTCATAAAAATTTCTTTTGGAAGAATAATTAAGATATTTATATATATGTATTAGCATTGAAGAAGAATCTTGGAGCTGAGGTGTCTGACCAGCTACTTGATTTTAGTGATTAGGGCATCTAAAAAATCAAAGAAAAGGAGTAGTTGAGGTGTCTAACCAATTGCAGAGATATTGAAAATGGGGTGTATAACTTGTTGTATTCACTTGTAGGGATATTAGAGAATCTATTTTGGGATGTCTAACCAACATGTAAACGAGTATGATTTTATGCCAAATCTTGTATATATTGTTTGATTCTCTCTCTTATATTATTATTGCTCATGAGGTGAGATTGGCAGATACTATTGAGTAGATTTTGAACTTTAAATAGTTCAATATGTTGAATTTAAAAGGAGAAAAATTCATAAAATTAGTGTACCAATGATTCACCCCCCCCCCCCCCTTCAGTAGTACCTAATTGTTCCTTGGACTCTATAATAACTGAGGATGGGGTGAAAAGGGTTAATTGATTTTGAAGGTTCAGGAACAAGCAAAAGAGGTGGATCAGTGCCCAAAACTGGTTTTTTTATTGGTTTCAGTGAACAATATCTGATGAAAATGATGAGGTAAACCATACAATATTTGATTTTTGATCTTTTACATTTAATTTATTATTTATTTTAAAAATAATTTCCTTGAACATTATAATTATTCTTATTAATCAATTCAGTTTATGGTATTATTGTATTTTTGATGTGATGGATAATCTAATCTAAGATTCCTCTAATTAATTATACAAATTATCCATGAATCTTTGAACAAATCTCTTGGTATTTTGGGTGATAGTGAGAAGAAAATTGTTACTCTACATTGTTCACCATTGATCACAAAAAGTAATTTATCTTCTTATTCTCTCTTGTTCTCGAGAGGGAGGGGCAACATTTTCTCTCTAGGGATTTAGAGAATTCTAGAGTCTCATTGTTGTGCAAAATAACTATAATCATCTAAAATTGTATAGTTGAAATTTTATACTTAGGGAGAAATAATTGATAATTTCACAAGGGTAATTTATCTAACTGTTTATTCTAAGTAATCTTGATGTCAAATAATAATAATATCAATATTATTATATTTTATGACATACACTAAACTCACAAATATATATATCATTTCCTTTGAACCCTTAAATTAGCATGCCAATACTCTTTTATATTTATCAAACCATGAATAATAAAAAAATCAAATAAACAAATATTATTCATTCAATAAATAAATAAATATTATATTCACTTTACTTAATAATAAATGTTTATTTTAATAACCAGATAACTAAATAAATATTTATATTAATTTATTCAAAAGACTAGTGAATAGGTAAATATTTATTTATTATCCTATGAATAATAAAAAAGAGATAAATAAATATTATATTCACTAAACATGTGAATAAATATTTATTTAAAATTCAACACGAATATATATTCTCAACTCGCATATTTGATAACTGAATTTATATGATCAAAAATACTTAAATAATTATTATTCCAAAAGATTAGAATAATATTTATTCTTATTATTAAATTCCATATAATTTAAGTATATTATAGATACACTTAGTGTATGACCCTCTAGGCCTATTTCTTAGTGGAATTAAGTAAACTTAACAAAAGTATAATATTTTAATCTAAAAACACATCAAGGCACCCATAGAGAAAGAATTTATTATTGTAATGATAAAAACCTTCCTAAGGATACTATTGTACAATATAATATCTTTTTCTAGATATCTCATCAATAAATATGCATACTTGTGTCATCATATTACACGATTTATGTATTTCTATTTGAATTCCTAAAATGAACTCTTCAATTAAATACTATGGTCATGGATTTAATCAAATAGTTCAATTTCAATAAAATATACAAAGATATATTTTTCCATTACCTCAAAAGAGACCAATATTTTCGTGGATTATTTAGTTAATTTCACATCACTTATGATACACCCACTTTATTATACCGTTTCCTGATCATGGGTCATCATGGTTTCCATCCCTATATCAAAGTATGTGATTCATGATATACGCTAATAATTATCTCAAGTCTAAGGAATAATGAATACATCCAAAAATAGGAATATCTAATAACACGTATAACCTGAAGAATTTATAATGAGGGTTCTATCTACATAACCCCCCTTCTTAGAGATTACCAAGGTTTAACATCATGATAATAAGTCTTAATGTCTCATGAACCCACATCAATCTATAGTAAAATATCATCTATGTATTATTAAAAAAATTATTATCTAGAACACAAGTTATTTGTTTAAGAATATTTTCATAAAATTTTAAGGTTTTTATCATAATGAGGAACTGATATATATTTTGATGTGAAAAATACTATAATGACACCATCACATTAATGTTATAAAAAAAGAAAAATCATCACATGATAAAATATTTATTAATATTCTATTAATCTAATGTTCTGGTAATAGAAAGTAAAATTTTAGTTAATTATAGGTCAAAAACTCCAAGAAACACCAAATTACATTATATTCAACTGATAACTTACAACATATTATAACTCACATGAAAAACATGATATTTTTGAGGTATGGCTATATTTGTTGGGCTTACCACGTTATATTGTGTCTAGTCTACTTGTTGTGACTTCACTCCTATGAGAATATCCCATAGAAGTGATATCACTAAGTATATACCTTTTATCCTTTTTCATGAACTTAAAATATTAGATAATATCATAGTCATAAGTTTATCATAATATATATTATAACAATACTTTACTATCTTGGTATAATTCTCAGATCTGGAACTAATCATTACTAAACCTACTTCTTAAGTTGCATCAGAAGATGTAACACACTCTATATATAGGAATGATTTCCATTGTCTTTAAATAAGCTTATATTTTTTATTTCCTTATCCAATATGTAATACTAGATCAATTTTTTTTAAATAATACTAGTTTTTTATACCCTTGACAACTAGAATTTCCATTTCTCCAATTACTAAGAACTCATACCTTGCACTTTCTCATGTACTATCAGACAATTCTAACTAATACCTTAAGTAGTTATCCTAGTTCTATTTGATGTTTTCCCACTATTATTTTCACATAATAAATATCAAATATTATTATATATCATGTAATGTGAGATATATTCCAAGAACATAAGAATATTGAATTTTATTCTTCATAATAATCTCCTCATTTGCCTTAACATGTCATATTAGAGAGATTTTATTCCATTTTACATAGGAAATAGTTCACTATTTAATTGTTACATTTTTTATTTTTCAATACCTTATCAATGTATGTACTATGTCTTCATCCAAGAAACCCCATATGCCTAACTTAGTATATTTTGTTCCCTAGAAATTAGGTTGCTACTTTAAGTAATTCTTAGAGATATAATATTTTTTTAGTCTTGATTAACTATAAGACCAAACATTTATTTTCCAAATGTTATCAATATATTTGACTTGGAAAACTATTTCCCTCCCACTAACCTCTTATAATCATATAGATAACTTTATTTATTAATAAAAACAAAATCTATTATGTCTTCATAAAATAGATATAACATGATCATGATGTTTGCTTCACTCTATAAATGTACTTTTTAAACTTGTATAACTTATTGGGTTTCTTTAGTGTCAATAAAACCTTTGGTTATATTATTTAGATATCATATAAAAGTATTCCATTTAATAATGACGTCTTAACACCCCTCTACAAAATTTTATGATCATATAAGGTTTCTATTACAAGTATAATTCTAAATGGATTTTTAGCATGATGATTGATAAAAGGTTTCAGCGTAGACTATTTCTAGACCTCACTTGAAGCCTTTTGTAACCAATAATTCCTTATTGATACCAAATTTACTATCCATTTGTGGTTTTCTCTTGAATACCCACCAATTAATTTACATCAAATCACCAAAATGAAAAACTATATTTTGGTACATGGAATCTATTAATGAATTCACATGAGCATGTCAGTCATAGCTAGCCATCATTTAATGCTTCTTTAAATGATTCTTTATTATTATTGAATAAAATATTTCTTAACATGGTGAATATAAAACAACCTCTTTGGTTTTAAATTTCCTACATAGTATATGTATTTGGAATAATTCCTCCCACTAACTCTTTTAGATTTTAGTGTTTCTATGCCAACGAATGTGCACCTAGAGCCTTGAATTCATTAAAGACTATCTTTATCCAACTATATCAAATATAAGAGTTTATATATTATAAAAATATAACCTATATCATGAATAAATCCCTTCTATCTTAGGGATAATTATATCATGAGTAACTTTTATTATAATTGACTAAGATGCACTTAGTGTCTACTTAATGAAAGTTTGTTATTACTGAACTTAATTTTCATAATTATTTCCATCCAAACACATAAAGCTATGAAATAAAGGATTTCTTTCATATTATAACTTATATGATGTCTATTAGTCAATATAGTTTACATTTGGTTAATTGTTACATTACTATTATCCAAATATGTCATGAAAGGAATCATGGAATACTTGTAATACTTATAATAATCATCATCAATCATCTTTTTACAACCATCACCACTCTAATGTATATAAAGTAATATGAGTTTATGAATATTTCCACTCTATATTTAAATGACTATTGATTACTTGGTTATGATATTCTACAACGAGCTTGTTCAGAGTAAATTATATCTTTTACCAAGTATATTCACTATTTCACTTTATATTCCTAAAATTTCTTAAAGGAATATTAGAAAGTATATGAATTTACCCCTAGATTCACCTTATAATAGATCACATGTAGCTTTCTAAACTAATTCTACAAGGTTTTTTGAATCACCTTTATTTTTAAAGGTTTCCTTGTCTTAAAAACATATAAGTAATCATGTAAAAATACCTAAGAGTTTTAGATCTAATTAGTTTAAACACCCTTCTAGGTATAACCTTGATAATTAATTTTAGTTTTACTTGATAAATAATTATATTACCAAAACTTGGTATAATTTGAGCCTTATAGTTTATGTATACACAATTATTTACTAATATTGGGTATCTATGATTCAAGTATAACTAAACTATTAATTAAGTATGATATACCATAAAAACATTCATTTCAAACATGAAAAAAATGTATCATTATTTCTAGAACTGGAAAATGAGATAAATATTTTGTTAAAACTAAATACAAACCAATAGTTTTACGAGAATAAATCCACTTGGAAAAGTAAAGTTGTGACCTTGTCATTGCTGACTTCATAATCACCCTCCTTTAACTACATAGAAAGTCCACCTTACTTATTTTAATCTTTATAATATTCCATGATTTATATATTTGAATAAAAAAATTGAGTTTTATATTGTATTTAATACCCAATAAGTTAATTTTATAAAAATAACATGTAATGGTAAATATACCTATAGTAGAAGCTACCAATTTCTTATTTTTCAATTCAATATATTTTCTTTTCTAATGAACTTTCTTACCACATGTGAAGAAGATATCCATCCATTCATTTCCCTAAATCTAAATATTTTGTCTCTTTAAAGTAAATTATAAAGGCTCTATTTATTTTGAACTCAATATAGGATTTTCAACCTTTTCTTTCACTTTATTCTCCATAAGGGGTTAGGAACCATGTTCCCACTATTACCTATAATATTAGTAAAGCATAGTAAAAATATTAATAAGAGGATTCTCCATACTTATCATTTTTTAATTAATAATGAATATGGATAATCTAGGTGGTAAAGATGATAATATGAGCATAACAGATAATTTATTATCCATATAAAATCCCAAATTTTCTAATTGATCAATATAATTATACATCATGAAGGAAATATCTCTAGATGAGTACCCATCTTCCAATTTACAATTATATAGTGTAGTGACAATATCATTTATCTTTAGCCTCTATTTCTCCTTTTTAAGTTCTAAGATATGAGTTGTCATGTTGTATGCATCCATGTATTTATATTACATCTTCATCTTTTCAAACATAGATGATAACATGATGCAATGAAAATTTCAAGAATCCCCCATGTATTTATTATAGGTATCCTTTTCAACTTCACTCGTTCACTAAGGTGACTGGTTAAGAATAGGGGATTCCAACACATAATACATATTTTCCTATAGTATTCCAATGTATAAGTGATTGTACCACTCTTGGATTTTTTTACTGGTGAGGACATTGAATTTTTTTTAGGAATGATTATATATCTAAATTGATTTTTCTCTCCATTTTTTATAATAAATGAAAAGAAAATTTTAGTACTTTATCTTGATTACTAGTTGTGACATAATAAATTAATTTTTTAGTCTCCCGCTAGTTTATAAAATTCCAACATCCCTCACCTTTGGATTAAGAATACCCCATATCTTGGATATTCTAGTGTAAAAGATCCATATTTCCCTTCACATAACCCAAACTATACTCATGAAAATTACTCGAATGTATGGTGATAACTAACTTAAGGCTCCCTATTATTTAAAAGTATCATCGACTATGTCCTAACTAACACTTTAATTATGGTTTAACCTTCAATCAGATGATGTTTGGTGATAAAAAAACTTAATATTTTATTTGAATTATTTTGTTTAACTTATGTATAAATATTCTTTATTTTATTATTTACGTATTTTTTAACATTTTTTGGATTTTACATAATTAATTAACCATGTATAATAAAATAACTTATGCATAATTCATTTAATTTACTTAATCATAGTATTATTTTTTATTTATTTACATTATGTGATCATGTTTAAATATCCAAAGAAACCATGAAATACATAAATAACTAAATAACCATACACTTGAAAAAATATAATAAATAAGTGATATGATCACGATATTTTAACCAAATTTTTTGGCTTATTGATAAGAGGTAAACCAACCTTAAACCTTGAGGAAATAACTCCTTGAGTCGATTCTTGTCTTGAGTTACAATATCCCACTTTTAACTTGTGTATATCTTTAGTTGGTTTCACCTCATCTTAGTCCCTTAACTATATCCTATCACTAGGAGATTCATCCTATGAAAATTCTTACGCACTCACAAGTGAGGGTTATGTGGGGTTTAGGGTTATATAAAATAAACATGGGACACATTGGCCTGTACATAATAAATAAGTAAGTGATGATATACATATCATCATATTTAATTTAAAATTTTATTTATCGCATGGTAAAACCTATGTAATAAACAATTAAATAAAATAAAACTCAAAACATACATAGGTCAGTCAAGCTCATGATCAATCACCACATGAAACAACTATACATTTAAAATTTTTAGTATTCATTTCAATATGTTCTTTATTAAAATAAATTTATTTGAATTAAAAAATTAATCTTTTAATTAATTATTTATCTTAAATATAAATTCAAATAGTCCTTGAGATACACTGGATTCCTATCCATTATAATTTTCATAAAAAATTCATTAAATTTAATTAAAATTTATTTAGTACCCACCATGTACTGATAGGGCCACACAATGTGAACCCTCCTGGTTGGCTTAAATTCATTTTTATTATTTAATATATACATAAAATGTAATATAGGATACATTCCATGTACCATTATACATCCAATTAAATCCATTTGTAGGATTTAATATCTACACAACATGCTTTGTCACTCGATAGATCGTGTGAATTATGTCATGTATGTCCCCAGTCATGTATTGTGTTCTTACATGACATTTATACCCACAAAATTTGTCATGATATACATGCCATTTTGTTATATGATTCAATCCATGTATTTAGTGCAATATTTATAACCACACAACATGCTATAAATATATGTGGAGTGTACCACTAGAAATGATCAGAAATTGAATGATGTGTATGAAGACCCTAAATTTATTCTAGTTACAAAATTATATGGATAATAATTATTAATAATTTATATCTACATGGTATTCTAAAAACACTCGGTGTGTTCCTGGGGTGGAATGACACATGTCTCATGACCTAAAGAGATAGATACACACTATGTAGTTTGTGTCTCGCTTAAATTATCCCTCATATTGACTCATGGGAAACACCCATTTCTGTGTTTATCTTGAATGAGTTGGAATATGTTACATGAAATGTATAACTAGTTATATATGGTGTAATTTTTGTCTAGTTACCTTCACAGCATGGATAAAAACACAATGTGTAGCTCATGTGTGTTATCACGTATTACACAATATGTACAACCCGCTACATATCATGTAATTCATGTTTGGTTGTGTCACTTGGATGGTATTCAATACCTAGCAATGAAATGACATACTCTAACCACATTTATTTTCCTAATTTATGTGGAGTCAATATTATGTGGGTTTACATAGAGTGTACACCAACTACGCACCATGTACACCCTGTCAAGCCTTGTTTCACACAAGCGGTCAATATGCGGCATGTAGTGACACCAAAAAATAATCCACATGGAGTGTTGTGATTGACATGGACTATACCTTGTGTGGTTGAATATGAGTACACAATGTGTAATTTTCTATCACACGTTGTGTGTCTGTGTCATGAATTCAACTGCCTTGGCACCTCCAGATGGGATTCTAAGTGTTCTTCATCTGTTCTTGGCCTTTTTTTGGTCATATGAATTTAAACAAACATATTGTCTTTACATTTGGATTAAGAATGAAAAACTAACAAATAAACAAGAAAATTGATTAAACAAATAATAAATAATTATATATTATAACGTGACCCCTTTAATTTCATTAGAAGGTTTTGGAGTGCAATGGAATTAGTGGGCCAGTTCTCAACAATGGTTTTTTTGTTTATTTAAATTAATAAAATATTATAAACTTGATTATGGGAGCCATGAATTATTCAAGAGAGAATATTTCAGATTTAATTTATAATTAATTTAAAATAAGAATTACCTTGAACATTATAAGTCTTCTTATTGATCAATTTAGTTATTGTGAAATCATATCATTGTTGTAATGGAGAATACAAATTAGGATTCATCTAGTTTATCCACACATGCTCCATGAATCTCTAAAAAACACTCTTGGTATTCCTAGTGCTAGCACAAAATAACATGGTGCTTTAAATTTTTCCCCATTAATCATATTAAGGAATTTATCTTCTTATTATCTCTTATTCTATAGATGGTTAAAGGAGGATTTTCTCTTTAGATATTGGGATAAATCTAGAGGCTTTTTATTTTTCACAACAAATCACATCCTATAGGATGATATAATCTGGATTTTATACTTAGTTTTAAGCTATTAATAATTGCACAAGTTCCCTTTATCTAATTATTTATTCTAAATCACCCCCATGTCAAATATTAATAATATCATTGTTATTATATTCCATGACCTGTGTTAAAATCATGGATAAATATATCATTTCCTTTAGGTTCTTAACTTGACTCTTCAATCCTCCATGGTATTTATCAAACCATGAATAATAAAAATTTATTTAAATAAATAAATATTTTTTAGTCAATAAATAAATATAATATTCACTAGGCTCATGAATAAATTTTTATTCTATTAAACACATAACTAAATAAATATTTTTATTTATCTATTCACTATATTGGTTAATAAATAAATATTTATTTTTACCCTTTGAGTAATAAATAAAATATAAATAAATATTATATTCATTAAACTTGTGAATAAATGTTTATTTAATATTCAACTCAATTATATATTCTAAAATTGAAAATCTAGTGATTGAATTTATATGATCAACATTACTTGAAAAAAATATTATTCTATAATCCAAGAATAATATTTATTATTAATATTAAATTTCATAGAATTTAATTAGATTTTGGATACACTTTGTATTTGAACTTCTAAGACTCTTTCTGAGTGGCATTAGGTGAACTCACCTAAAGTCCATGATTAGCATATAACAACACATAAAGTAACCTATATAGAAATTAATTAATGTTTCCATGAAGAAAACCTTCCTATGAATTCTACTGTGTAATATAATATCTTTATATCAATATCTCATCAAGAATTATACATACTTGTGTAATCATCCTACAAGATTGATTCATCTTTTTTTAACTTCATGAAATAGACTCATTGATGAACTACCATGGTCATGGATTTAATCAGATAGTTCTATTTCAATCAAAGGATTATACATATCTTCTTCCATAAACTAAGAAGGGAAAAATCCTTTCTTGACTTATTCAATTAATTTCGCATCACTTATGACACACCAAATGTATACCACCTCACCACGAGCCTATGTCATCCTAATTGGTATCTATACATCAAAGTATGTGATTCATGATATAAACTAATAATAATATTTAGTCTAAGGACTAATACCCACATACATAGATAGAAATATCTAATGTAACATATAACATGTGGAATTCCTAGTGGAGTTTAATCATTATAACCTCCCTTCTTGGAGATTACCAAGTGTGAAATTCATGAGAAGAAGTATCAATGTCTTATGAACCTATATCACTTGATAGTTAGATACCCTATATATACCATTAGATATATGTTATCTAGACCATAAGACATATGTTTAATAATATTTTCATAAAATTTAAAGTTTATCATTATATTGGGGAGATTCTATAACCTTTTTATATGACATATAATCTAAGGAAAATATCACATTAATGTTACACAAAATAACAATCATCATGTGATAAGATATTTATTAATATTCCAATAATCAAAAGAAAAAAATCGGTTTTTTTAGGGAACTAACTCCAATAGAGTTGTAGTTATAGGTTGATGGTGATTCTTCTCACCATGGGGTTGAGTTCCTTGGGTTCACGTTCACGCATGATAGGTCCCAAGAGGTAGTGTTTAGCACTATTTGTTTGGAGTTGTCCACTCTAGATGAATGGCTTAGGTTGGATGATGTTGATCATAAGTTTAGATGGGGGATACACTGTAAGGATGGACACAAGGTATTGGTGGGAATTGAGACCACTAGATAGAAATGGGTGCTCATAATTCTTGGGTTTCATCAGGATATTGATAATGCAGTTGTAACATGAATCAGTTGACCATGGAACTTGTTATATGGTATATAGACATGCCTTCAGGGCATAATTGCTACTGAATTAGAATAGCTGCATGGGTTACAAGTGTTAATGTATCATCATGTTGTAAGAAATTTTTTAAAAGTTCAATAAATATTTTTATGTGATAGATTGTGGGAACATCATCCCACTTAGGTACTAGCTAAAGAAAATAAAGGACCTCGCATATGACTCATCAAGCATGGTGTGTAGTAGATTGTGTTATTTTATTAGTTTTTCTATGTTATTCTTTTTCATACACTAATATACATGTGGTTATTATCTAGGGAAACATTTACAGATGTTCTACTGAGTTTCATACTCACACCCTACATGGGATCTTCATGATACATGCAGACTTCATGTCTCGTGACACAAAAAAAGTTAAAGGGACTTTGACTAGAGCTCAGTGGATGAGGAGTGGCTGGTGTACATGGAATGTTGGTGGTGATTCTAAGGATGAGCCAATTAGATCCTTGATTCTAGGCTGGTATTCCTTTTTATCATTTTAGGACATGTTTTTATATGATCAACCCATGGGTGTTCCAACTTGCACTTATATGACATTGTAGATGTTTATATTGAATACTATGTGTTATATTTATAGTTGTAATTCCATTTTTTAGTTTGTTAATAGTTATTATGCCTTTTTTCTATTGTGGTTTGTATTCTTTTATTATAGAGGGTATAGTCTTCCCACTATCCCCTATTAGACCCTTGCTCTTGGTAGCCTCTGGTGTACAGGGAGGTGCGCATGAGGTCAGTGGCTCACTAGCTTGGATAATGTTTAGGTGACCCATATCAATGACACTATACCTAACAACGTATACTCTTTTCCATTTTCTAACTCAATAGATATGATCATTGGGAGTTTAGAATAATTGCCTAAAATGACTATTTTAGGTGAAAAAGGTAATGGTTTTCACCCTACCTTAGGTGTTTGTTGGAAATAAGGGTGACTTTTGGGAAAAGTTGGCCTAAGGTCCTCAATATATTTTATTAAAGAAGAATCTATAGCTTAAAAATACTCTTTATTATTTTTTTACACACTATATAAACCCATAAAAATATATTCTAGATTTGTTTTCAGAATAAATTTCTCAACAAACACATCAAAATTCTCTATAAAGTTTCCCTCATAATCATCAAAGGGTTTATCCTCCTAAAAAATAAATTTCATAATAAATTTTATCTAATGTGTATTCCTTATCAAGATCTTTATTTATTTATAAAAAAATTCTCAAGTTCATCAATATGATCCTCTAACTCAAATATTTCAACTTTTTGTAAATTTTCTTCATGTATGGGTTCTCTGGAATTTTTGAACACATTAAACTCATTTTATTTCTCATAAAAAATGATTATCAATTTATCTTTAGTCACATCTATCATATCCCATATTGTATCTAAGAAAGGTCTACCAAGAATGATAGGTGTCTTTTTATTACACTCTATATCAAGGATCGAAAAACTATAGGTAAAAAAAACTTACCAACACCTACCAACAAGTTATCCACTTTCCAAATAGGATGAGTAATATACCGGTTAACCAATAATAAAAAAAAATATTTTGGTTAAAATTATCCAATTCTCAATTTTTTTAGAGATTATAATGGAATGTGATTTATGCTTTTATCAATATCATATAAGTAATTCAGTTGAAACATATTTCCTAATGTATTAGGGATAACAAAACTCTCTAGATATTTAAGTATAGGTGAGATTTTATTTAGTAGTACAACACTGTAATCCTCATTTAAATTTATTGTGGAAAACTACTTCAAATTATTTTTATTATAAATAATTTTTAATTATTTTAAATATTATGTAATTTGAACCAAAACTTTTATGAATGGATTATTCACTTAATGATTTTTAAACAACCCTAGAAACTTAAAAGTTTGGTTTTATTTTTATTTTGAATTATTATTTGAGGAAATATAATGGGTGGGGTAATTTGTTTCAAAATAGTTTTAATTCCCTCAAAATCTTCCTCATCTATCTTTTTTTCATTATTTCTTTTCAATTTTAATTCTTTTTCTTTATGTTTTTTAAGTGGAGGAACACAATTTTACACCCTTTCATTATTGTTGTCTACAATTTTAGTCTTAATATTTTCTAGTTTTTTATTTAAATATTCTTTTTAGATTTTGGTTTGGACTTCCCTAGGCACTTCCATAATATTTTCTTGATTTTTTAACCCACTTATAGTAGTAAAAACAATGGAAATTTCTCTTGGGTTGATTTTATTGGTACAAAGTAACTTACCTTGGTATCTTTCAGTCATGTTTTTATACATTTGAACCAACAAGTGTTATAAATTGTGAATTCAGGATTTTTGAGTGTCCATTATATTTATTAGTTGTCTTAAAAACCCTTCCAAATTCCCATAAATTTTGAAATTGTTAGCTTTTTTTTTGAAATTAAAGTGTATTAATTTGAGAAACTTAGAGTAGAAGGTTGTATAATCATATATTGTTCTTCTAGGATAGTTTTTGGATGTTTATATACACATGGTTGTAATTATTAGATAATGAATCATATTCTCTCTTCTTTCTACCACCATAACTAGTAAAATTTTCATTTTCAATTGTTTGTGAAGGAATATCAAAGTTTAGATAAAAAATTTCACTATACCCAGACGTGACATAGTGTACACATTATTATCTAAGCCTTTTTTATGGTTTATACAAGAAAATATATTTTCACCTTGATTTTTATTTTGAGACATCAAATATTTAATTTGTTTATATATTTTTGTAATATGTGAACTTTCATCATGTCAAAAAATAATGGTTCCCACTTTTATATGAGCTTTATTTATCTTAGAAGACTTGTACTAAGAATTAAGTGAAAGTTTGTTATAGATTTTCCTGAGTTATTAAATAATTTTATCTATAGAGTTTCCACCCATCAATTGATCTACCAAATTTGGAAAAAAGGAAAATTACCCCCATAGAAGGCATTCATCAAAATATGTGATGAAATTTGGTGATGGATGGAATGTCTAAGAAACTCCCTGAACATATCTTAGGATTTATGGAATGAATCTCCCTCATTTTGAAAGAAAAAGGTGATTTTATTTCTCATATATCCCTTCAAACTCTTTGGATGAAACTTCATTAAAAAATAATTATACACATTATCCCATGTTTCAAAGAAGTTCTCATAAAGTTTTATAAACCAAATACTAGTATTATTCTTGAAATAAAAGGGAAACCCCTCATCTTCAAATCATTCTCACTGAATACTTTAAGGGATAACTACTTTAAAACAATGTAAAAGTCACTAATGAAGGATAAAGAGTCTTCATTAAGAAATCCATTAAAGGAAAAAAAAATAGGAAAAGGTAGGACCACTTCATCTCATAATTTCTATCTATTTGGAATAACCTAAAACATGAAATATTTCCTAATATAATAAAAAGGAAATACTACCTAAATATCGACCTCTCAATGATATATTATCTAAAGTATAGTGTATTAAGTTTTCCATTATTTCTAGAAACTCTCTCCCTAAAGTTTTCTATTTAAATTTTATTTTCTTTCTTTAAAGCACTATAATATTTGTTTATTTCATTAATTAAAGAATTTAAATTCATAGAATTGTTTCTAGTGTGTATACACTAAAATTTAATCAAGTTTCCTAATAACACAACACACAACAAAAATAATAAACTTCAAACAAATTCATAAACAATCATTTTATATATTTATTTTTTAAAAAATATATTATTTTTCTTTTTTAAGATTTTTTTAGAATTTTAAATGTAATTTTCACACACATCACCTTCCTCAAAAATGATGATAAATTTTGAATTACCTCATCATTAAAGGCTATCAAAATATTATTGTTTACCTAAAACTCCACACTACCTAGTATAGTGATAAATAATTTCTCCACAAGTAAATAAATATAGTGCTTCTCAAAGTAAAATTAAAAATTATATCTAGAAAAAAATGTAATAAAAATTATAAATAATTAGTTTATAATGTGGTGATATGAAATTGAATGAAGTGTGGAACAATGATGAGTATGGATGGAAAAGTGTAGTAGAATTTTTATGGAATTAATAGAACATATTCAAAAATAGGTGATGAGAAATTTAGAGGAAAATGGATCTTGATAGTTGAGAACTATAAAATAAATTTTCCATTATTGAAACATTTTTCATGAGTGAATAATATTTCAAAAAAATTATTAATAATTATTGTAAAAATAATAAACCTTTAACTAAATTAATTCAGTACACTATTAAGTAAAAAATAAATTTAGTAAAGAAAATAAATGTGAAAAAATACCTTTATTAAAACTATATCACCATACAATTTATCAAATATTATCCATAAATTGATTTAAACTTGGTTTTTTAACATGTAGTTTAAATGGAATCATTTATTTAAAAATAGAATGAATTAAAAAAATATCATTCGATATTAATCATTGTTGGGATGTGATTTTTTTCAGTTTATTGGATTCAAGTCACCTAGATTTCATTCACTCAAAAATGGTTAGTGGAAGTTGGATGACTTGATGTGTAGAAAAATGTAGTAAGATCTCCCCTAGAGGTGAATTTTACCAGTTTAAGTTTTAATCTTTTTATGGAAGTTACAATAGAGTTCTAAAAATATATAAGTTTGGTAAAGTAAAGTGGTATCCAAATTGGTATCCAAGTTGAATAATTCATGAAAAGTTCTCCATAATTTCATGGGATAAGGTTTAACTTGTTAACCAGATATAACTTAATATATAAATGGGTGGTAAATTTAATGATAAGTGTGATTTATGAAGATATTAAGGCATAAATATCAAGAGGCACATTAATTACATATATCTGATAGCTTGTGAGGATTACTTGTACTTATTAATCTATTTTTATTCTCATGTATCTTCTGATGAATATAAATAAAGAAGTAATTTTTATCCTCTACACATAAGAATAATTATCTAAATCATGTTAATATCTTTCATACTTTCTTATTTTATGCACTTTCCATTGAATTTTTTTCATTACCTTGAATTTTTGTGATCTTTCTTAAGTTGTGTGTAATATATGACTTAGTATAGTGATTAAGGTCAAAAATATTCCCACTTTTGGTACACATAGTTGTGGGAGGAGATTCCAAAGGTATCATTTCAATTGTGTATACCCTTAGACATACAAAGTTCAATTTTATTAAAGGTTCTGGTTTTGGTGAATTCATAGTTCTCCTTCACTCAAAAAGTGGTATCAAAGCTCAGATTGTGTCTCAGTGATTTCTCAACACACCATAATCATATAAAGTTTAAATATCTCTTTCCTTGATCAAATTTCATTTTCAGTGGGAGTTCACTATCAACAGAATTTGTGGTGTCAGATTATAGCAAGGTCTAGGTAGAAAAGTTTGATGGAATAGATTTTGGCTTTTGTGGAATGCTGATAGTGGATCTTCTTATTCAAAAGGATTTGAATGATCCACTTAATAGAATTTTTCTGGAGAAAATGGAAAATTCATAATGGTAATGGTTGGATATAAAGGCACTGGCACTGGTGAGGATATATTTAGCATGGAATATAAACTTTAACATTCGTGAAGTGAAGACAATGAAATAACTGATGAAGGTGCTCGAAGATATCTATGGTAAAACTATGGTATTGAAAAAAGTGTTCATGATATGACAGCAATCCATCTTAAGGTTATTGGAAAAAATACCTATGGTATATCATGTGATTGATTTCAATATGATCTGATTGTAGCTTGAATCAGTGAAGGTGAAGTTCATGGATGATGTGTGGGAACTCCTACTACTATCATCACTACCAGAGAGTTGGGATGTGTTGGTGACTATTATTATTAATTCCAGTGGAAAAAAACAAATTTGTTATTTGAGGAATTTGGTAATTTGATCCTTAATGAATAAATTCATCAAAATTAAGTCAAAACACTGTCTGAAAGTGCATTCAATGCTGATGAATGAGGATATTCATATCAATGGACAATATATGAAAAAAACATTCGAAATATAATCCATAAGATAAGAGATGAAGAAAGTTATTTGGTCCTAGACCTATATATTGGAGTTGTGGTAAAATATAACATATCAAAAGGAGTTACAAAAGTCACAATGAAAGATCTATAAGGGTATCAAATTTTAGAATCTCAAATTCCATTAGTGTTATGGAAGGTCAGAAAATGTTTTTTCTCAGTGTGAATATTTTGTTTGAGTCATGGGTAATTAACTCAATAGTATAATTCCACTTAATGAGAGAGTATAGATACATATATAATTGTTTATTTATAAAATTTGACAATGTAAATTTAGATAATTATGAATCTATTGAGATATTTGGAAAATGAGATATAAATATCAAGATGATGAATGGGGTTGTCTTGAAATTCAAAGAAGTTAAACATGTCCAGGGGTAGTATAAAAACTTAATCTCTATAAGAAAACTCGATTAAGAAGGATATGGGACTAGATTTTTAGATGGAGTTTGGAAAGTGACTTGGGGATCTATAGTAGTTGCAAGAGGAGTAAAATATGGGACTCTCTATTTTACCAGAGGCATGGATGGGATTATAATGGATTAAAGTACATCATCATAAGATTCAGATGTTTGTAATCATAGTCTCAGTCATCTAAATGAAAAGAGTATTGAAGTTCTAAAAGGTAAAGGTATACCGAGGCTTGATCACATGGATACCAAAAGTTGTGAATTTTTTTATGGTAAAATAGATAATAACATCATTTAATTTAGATATATGAAATATTATATCTTTGAATTTGGAATTGGTATACTCATACATTTGGGGACCCACCCCTATTCAATCTTGCAGTGTTACTCTCTATATTGTAATCTTTACTAATGATGATATTATGAGAGTTTGGGTTTACTTTCTAAAGAGTGAGTCTAATTCATTTTAGTATTCCATTCAATGGAAATCTTTAGCATAAATGTTATGTGCTTGGAAGTTAAAAAATAATACAAACAATGTTTATGAATACACTAGATATGACTTCCATAATTTTTACTATAATAAAGGAAAAAGTCATGATAATATGGTTCCCATTTCACTACAATCAAATGGTATGGATAAAATAATGAATATGAATTTTATAGAGAAGACTTGAAGTATGAGACTACACTCAAGAATGTCCAAGGGGATTTGGGAATAGGCACTCAATATTGCAACATACATTGTCAAAAGAATCCCAGCATCAATAGTTGGGTAGGAAATTCTAGAGTAACTTTGGTCTGGTAAATAATTAGAACTTATCTACCTTAAAGTATTTAGAATTTTGGCGTATATACACTTTGATTCTAAGGATCAAGATAATATTAATGAAAATCTCAAATAATATTTCTTTATTAGGTATAGTGATGAGAACTTTGGTTTGAAGGTATGATATATGACAAGAGTCATGTCATTGGGAGATTAGATGTTCACTTAAATGAAGGGGTTTTATGGAAGTATTGGAACTTGGATGATAAAGAAGTTGTGGGAACCAAATAAACTATCAAAATCTAATTTTATCTAAGTAAGAATACTATAAGGGGTATAGTTTAAAAGAACTTATAGGAAATCACTGAAATCCTATAGGTGATTCTAGTAGAATATATGATAGAAATTTCAATAATGGTTGAATCTTGAGTGGGAGTACCATAAGTTAGGTATTTAGAAGTTAGAGTATATCTAATTAGTTCAGAGCAGCAAAATAAGTTGATGAGATCAACAAAATTCATAAGAACAATTCAATGGTTTGGGGATGACATGAAATTTATTCTTCTAATAGATTTTATAGAACAAGAGATATTAGAATAGGTTTCCACACTTAGTGATTCCAAGCAATGGAAGCCAATGATAGATAAAGAGATGTCTTCATTATAGTCCATTGGATATTGGGATCTACCAGAAGAGAAAAGATCACTTGAGAATAAGTGGGTTTCCCAAATTAAAGAAAATTTTGATGGAATGAAAAAGGTATAATACGTGGCTGGTGTCCAAGGGATTTCAATAAAATAAAGGAGTTGATTTCTCATAGATTTTATCATTGATAATTAAACATGAAACCATCCAGATAGTGATAAGCATGGTAAAAAAAGAAAATATGTACTTAGAAAGGATTTATGTAAATTTTGACTTCCCTCCTATCAAATTGTAGGAATAAAATTTATATGAAGAAACTTTCAGGCTTCATGGAAGATGGGGACCAAAATTTTGTTTCTAAATTGAATAAATGACTTTATGGGATAAAAAAAGAACCAAGATGGTGGAATAAAAAGTTAAATGCATTCATGTCAGAAGAGGGATTCAAAAGGTCTAAAAATAATTGTTGTTACTATAAAAATTGAGGTGATGTGACATTAATCATATTTATTTCACACATGGATTCCATATTTCTAGCTGGACTGGATACTGGAAGGATCCAGAATCTAAAGTATGACTTTTTCAGAAAATTTGAGATGAAATATCTCAGACAGTCCAAGAATATTTTGATGGTTTTTTGTTTAATCATATAATTATCATTAGTACTGTAAAAACCCCAAATAAAAATTATTTATATTCAATAAATCAAATGTGTAAATATAACTAAAAAACATATATGAATTGAAAACCTAGATTTTGAGTACAACAATGAAATATATCTTCTTCCTTAAAAGAAGAATGCTTGATGAAGATCACTTAAAAAAGAAAAAATATTATTATTTCCTTTGAGAGAATACACTGGATGATGGATCCTACTTTGTAACTAGAGGACACTCATACACCTAAAGGGGTATTATCACTTTCACTAAAAGTAATGAATAAGCTACAGGGAGGAAGAGAGTTTTTACACAAGTTTGTAAAACTTAATAGGAGAGGGTCAAATACTCTTAAATAGTCACCCTCAAAACTCTTCATTAAATGAATAGAATCAAAAATATCATAACATATCAGGTTCCATATCATGGAACCTGAAAATTAAAACGTATTGGTGTTCATTAATTAAAATTATTAATTGAATGCATATGCCAAAACTAGACAAACTATTTCATTTAAAATTGATGAAACATCACATGAGATAATGTGGTAATGTGCAGAAGCTTGAGTATACATGAATCATATGCATGTATTCACTATGAATCACATGCATGTATTTAACATTCACTTCCAAAAATCTCTCAATTACACTAAAAATACAAAAAGGACTTTATGCAAAACGTCACAAATCTTTGTGAATCCATCCAAAATCTTTTGGATATGGTTTAATCAATAAATATTAATTTTGAATAAATAATTTATTAAAAAATTTACCCTTATCTAAGGTCCTAACTATGTGACCTTATAGGCCTTAGCATCATTGATAAAAAATATGAAATCCCTATTTCATAGATGTAAACAAAAATAATCTTCTAGCAAATCATCAGTGTTACTCAAGCTACTAAGGGTTATGGCGTGATCTCCATAAAACATATTCATGTCTCTATATGAACATTCCCTCCACAATATGTATCATATACATCATATTTATACCTATATAATCCCTTTTTTCAGGACATCGAGTAACTACTACACATGTAACATGTAAATCTAGTTTATTCCAACTCGTCTTTTCTTGATTCTCTGAAAAAGGCTTACCAAGTTGATGAATACATCATATTTCATTCATATTACATATGATAACATCGCATATCTCTCATCTAAGTAGTTGAGAACATTATATGTGACCCAACTAAGAATGGCCATGAATTTCCTCAGTCTAATTAAATCAAGGACTAAATGTATTTAACTTTTCATATAAGTCTACAAATCCTATCTTGGTTGTGCTCTAACTGATGACATGATCAACAAAATACTCAACCACCCACCATATTAGATAATTTATTTTCAAACTTTCATTTATAGGGTATCAAATTGTGAAGGTTCTTATTCTAGTTATCTCTCTAGCCTCAGGTAAGAAGGATTTATAATAAGTATACACTCTTGTATATATCGATGGTCGTATAACATTCCAAGAGATATACTTTAGAATATCAATCCATGTAATAAGCCTCTAATTATTACCTCATAAATCCTTTATTCATATTTCAAATACAATTATTTGTAATGAGTATAAGAATTTATTCAAGCTAACCTTATCATATCATCAAAACCCATAATACTCTATGATGATCATTGGTTAGGGAAAACTCAAAGTCATAATTCAAGGGGATATTATCATTTGATTACTCTTGTAAAATAAATTATAGCACACATGAATGAATTATAATCATAGATTTAATTTTTTATAATAACATGATACATTTTAAAAAAATTACAACCAATCTCTCATGTGTATTATACCTATAGATTTTACATGATCCTCATGTTGTTTCCTCAATAATTGTTTTATTAATAGATATGCTACATTATCCCATGTATCCACCCAACTGATCTTTACATCACCCCTCTCAATGATCTCCCATATGAGATGGTATTTTTTATGGATGTTTTTGGTACTTTGGTGAGACTAGAGTTACTTATCCTAAGCAACAAACCCATTGTTTTCATAATATAGATCAATTACTCCCTCGATGTTAAAATAAAATCCAAGTTTAGTAATGGAATTCTTGATTCAAACAACTTTCTTTGTAGCATCAGATATAGTGATGTACTCTTCCCCTATTATTGAGTCCACTATGATGTATTGTTTAAAACTCTTCCAATCGATAGATCTACCATTTAGGTAAAATACATATCCAAATTGAGATCTCAGGTCATCTTTGTTATATTGAAAACTAACATATGTGTAACCATTTACACAAAGTTTATCCTCTCCTCCAAATACCAATAATATACCATTAATCCTTCTCAAGTACTAATAATATTATTTACAACAATCTAGTGACTCTAACCAAAATTTGATTGGTATCTACTTATTTTTATCAAAGCATAAGAGACATCGAGTCAAGTATATAACATGAAATACATGATAGATCCTATGGAGGATGTATAAGGAATATTATACATCCATTCTAACTCTTTTTATGTATCTTGAATCTTACTAATATTCATTCCATGAACCACTAGTAAATACCCATTCTTAGAGTTCTATATACTAATCCATTTTATCACTTTAACAATATATGTGTTCTAACTCGGTCCAATAAACATCTTAGATCTATCTCTATAGATCTTCATACCTAGTATATTGGCTTCTTAAACTGTGTATTTATTTGAGAAACATTTACCCAACCTCACCTTTACATAATTAAGTGTCTAGATTTCATTTCCAATAATTTGTATGTCATTTTCATATAATATCATAAATACTAGTATACTTCCACTAACCCACTTATATACACAAGAATCATCTGGATTCTTAATGAAATCAAACACTTTGATTGCATCATCAAACTAGATATTAGAACTCCAAGAAGCTTTTATTAGTCCATAAATGGACCATTACAGCTTTCACACCTTAGATGTTTCATTTGGAACTTCAAAACCCTTAAGATATATCATATACACATCATCAACTAAATTTACATTAAGGAAAGAGGTTTTGACATCCATTTGATATATCTATAATCATAATGAGTAGCTATGGATAATTAAATTAGAATGTAATTTATAATCATAATAGGTGAAAAGGTTTATTCATATTCAATACCATGATTTTTTTGTAACCCTTTTCCACTAGGTATGATTTATAGGTAGACACTCTACCATCCATGTCAGTTTTCCTATGGAAACCCCACTTGAACCCTATATGTATCACCCTTTTAGGTGCATCCAGGCTTGAATTTTTTTCTTAAAAGTCAATACCATGAATTTATTTGTACTCATACCACTAAGTGTTCTTTATAGGTAGACACTCTACTATCCATGTCAGTTTTCTTGTAGAAAACCCATTTGAACCCTATATTTCTCACCCCTTTAAGTGCATCCACCAAGTTCCAAACATGATTACCGTACATGGATTCCAACTTAGAGTATATATATTTAAACTATTTATTAGAATCATAACATTCAATATCCTCTTGGTAGGAAGTGGGTTCATCTCCTATGAATGTTACTTAAATATCATTTTCCATGATAAGTCCATATCTCTTGGGTTCCTAATGAATCCTACCAGACCTTTAAGGCTCTTGTGTGGCTTGATTAGGTTTTTTTCCACAAATCCTTATGAAATCATCTCAACTTCCATGTTATGAACACTTCCAATTTGTTGGTCTTAAACTTATACAAGTTCAACTTTCCTCCCTCTAAATCCTCAATTGATGAATCCCTTCTCATGGAAAATACCAGTTTAGGATACAAACACTTAGAGTTTAGTTGGGTTATAAAAATAATATCTCATGGTTTCCTTAGAATAAAAAAATATGCATTTTTCAGATTTAAGGTCAAGTTTATTAAAATCCAATCACAGTATGAGTGCTTTGAAACCACAAATATTCATGAAATACAAACTAGGATGTTTCACATGCTATATCTCATATGGTGTCTTTATGACTTCTTTAAAAGGAATATGGTTTATTAATAATACAATAGTTTATAGAATATAACCCTAGAATTAAATAAAAGGTCACATAGATTCATGATCAATAAAACCATGACTAAAAAGGGATGATTTATTCTCCCAGGCACACCATTCCATTATGGTGTTCCAGCATAAACTCTCAGATGATGTATGAATTCTTAGATCAAGTATTCACCACCCTAATATAATTAGAGAATCTTAATAATTTGTCCTAGTTCATTCTATACTTTGTTCTAAAACACTTTTAACATTTCAAAAGTTTCATACTTTTGTTTCATCATAAACACATATCCATACCAAATAAATTCATCAGTAAAAGTAAAAATGTGCTTAAAACATCCAATTTTCTGAATACCCATTGGTCTAAATGTAACACTATATATGAGATCCAATAGTCCACTAACCCATTTACCTTTTATCCCAAAATATTTCTTTTTCATTTTTAAAAATTAAAAATAATCGCTTGTATTAAAGGATTCATAATCAAATGAGTCCAACAATCCATCTTTTTATAGTATTTAAACATGTTTCTCATTTATTTGTCCAAGGTGACAATGCTAAAGATAGGTGGGATTAGATTCAACCCTGAAGTTATTACTCGGAATGTTATAGATAGGATTTTACATATTTAGAATGTATAAACCATTCATTATATTCACAACACTATAAAAAAGTTCTTTCTTATATAGAGAACAAATTTTGTTCTTAATAATGAATTAAAATGTCATCTTGTCCAAAAAAGATATAAAAATAAAATTCTTGTTTATGGTGGGAACATAATAACATTTTTTTAATTATAGGACTAGTCCACTGGGTATACTTAGATCATAAGTGATGAATTTTAATGCATGAAATTTTTCTCCATTACAACATGAAGATCTACTTCACCCTCATCAATTCCCCCTATCTTTGAGTTTGTTTTTGTAAGCATAAATGTGTGATGCACACCCAATATCCAATACCCATGAGTCAAAGTTGGTGGAATTAATTTCTATAACATTCATATTCAGATGATTAGAATGTTTCTTTTTAAGAACACTTCTCAATCCAAGATACCAATCTATAATTTTTTTATAGTTTGTACCTATAGGTGAGCTCAATATGATTATTATAAAGTATTTCATAATCTATAATAAAGACATATCAATGGGTGAGTATCATGAATTATATATTTTTATTAAGGAATTTAAATGAAATTTCTCCCACAAAAATTGATGAACTCATAAATCATTCCTATTTAGTGAGATAAGATCCATATTTCACTAATCAATGAGTTTTTTATGATGCTTCTCTCAAAAATTTGTTATTTAAGTAGGGTATCATCCCAATAAAAATGTTTGTAACTCTTGGATAGTTGAGTTGACAATACTTTATCCATATCTATCATATGGATAATCTCAACTCTATTCCACTATTAACCTAGTCCCATTAGGGTCTCTCAGATAGTGTAACCCAAATAAAATGCCAAAAATAGGCTAATAAAGGTCAATCCAAGGGCACATAGCTATGACATGACCTACCCAAAGATGTTTTAATTCCACCCATTACTTGTTTTTCTTACTCAAGATGATCCACAGGCACCCATCTATAGCATGAACTACCCGATTCGATGATTGATGTCTTGAAAAGTTTCTCTTTGGAAGGAATCTCAAACTTCGTATTTATGGGGATTTCATTTTTAAGTCTCGCCAATTTAATATAAATCATATGCATATTAAATTCTTAACCATTACATTTTATGTAATAATTATTTTCTCATATTTTATTCCTTTTATGTATGAATGTATTTTAATTTTTTAGTTTTGGAATACTAATTACAACCACTGGATTAATGTGTTCACACCACATTAATGTGTAACTCTTAGCAAAACCCACAAGTTTGTGTTACTCACTAAAAAATAAAATCTAGGTATATTCATACATAACTGAATGCATCATATGTATAAGGTACATGAACCTCTCTTATAAAATAATAAATTTATATGATATTGACAATATCCACATATAGGGGTGAACATTAACTTAGATAAAAAAATAACCAAAAAATCTGATGGTATTTGGATAATTTCATTTTTATGTTTTAGATAATTCATTTAATCTAGTTTTTAAATTGGTTATTTTTGTTAAATTAATCAATCTTTGGTTTTGATATTTAATACCTAAATATACAATTTACTTGATTACTATTTAATCGATCCCTCGTTTCCCATGTGACCTCACCATACATCCAAAAAGAAAATAAAACTAATGATTATGTTTTTTAAAAATCCCTGACAGTGGCAGTGTTGATGCTTCATTTCACACTCACAAGGGAAACCCTTCTCGAGACAAGATATTTTTTCTTCCTCTCCCACCCTCTTACCTAATAATTCTCTTTCTCACCCAAATCACTAAGCACCCCTATTGTGATTTTTCGATGTTGATGTTGACATCGAAATGGTCCACCAGCTCATCCCTCCTTCCATCTTTCTATTTTACTAACCATAGTTACCATGTAGGACAAGTTCCACTACCCCTCACTCTAAATTTTCTACTGCTCGCACTACCACCAATCCGGGTAAGGGATGAATCGAGTTTTATCAGTGCTGATAAAAGGGGGGAATTTATCAGCGCTAGCTAAAAGCACTGATAAAACTACCCTTTATCAGTGCTAACAAAACCCTGATAAAGGTGCACCCTTTATCAGTGTACTTTTTAGCGATGATAAAGGGTAGATTTATCTGGGCTATTTTTAGCACTGATAAAAGATTTTAATAAAAAAATTATTAATTTATATAAAATTATTATATTTATATTAAAAAATAGTGTTTATTTGTGTACATTAAATAAAGAACACATATTTATAATTAATATATATATATATATTAATAATTAATATATATATATATATTAATAATTAATATATATATATATAATAAATTTCATAAAATAATAATTATATTTATTATATTTATATATTTATATATTTATATATTTATATATTTATATATTTATATATGTATATATCTATATACTTATATATCTATATACTTATATATCTATATACTTATATATCTATATACTTATATATCTATATACTTATATATCTATATACTTATATATTTATATATTTATATATTTATATATTTATATATTTATATATTTATATATTTATATATTTATATATTTATATATTTATATATTTATATATTTATAATTATATATTAATAATTATATATAAATACTTTTAAAAAATGTTTATTTATAATTATAATTATAAATAAATATTTGTTTCCAATGAATTCGGTCAATTGATGCGTGAATATAATTGATGTTCATATGTTATGTATTCATCATGAATGTTAATTTATAAATTACACCCTCATTATTATTCATGTTATCCATATATATGATGACTCATTTATGATCTATATTGTACTTGGTGTATATGATTCATTCATGTTCCCATGAAGCTAGTATGTTCTCATAAATACTTAAAATGAATATAAATATATTTAAATAATAAATATATTTATTATAATTATAATTATAAATATTTAGTTCTATAGAAATACTTTTTAAAATATATTTATATAATTATATATATATATATATATATTTATATTTAATTATAAAATTAAAATAATTTTTTTTAAATGATAAATATATTTATTATATTTATAATTATATATAAATCCCTTTTAAATATATTTATTTATAATTATAATTATAAATAACTATATTTCTTTAATTAATATATATATATATATTCATGAAAGACATATTTATTGTATTTTTTTAAAATGTTAACTATATATATTATATTTATAATTATATATAAACACTTTTTATAAAATTACAATAAATACATTTATTATAATTTTATAAATATATATATTTATATATTCATATACATATAAATATATTTATAATTATATAAATATATTTATAAATATATGTATTTATAATTATAATTATATATATATATATATATATATATATATATTTAAATAATTAGAAAATTATAATAAATATATTTATAGAAATTATAATTTTATAAATATATATAATTATATAAATATATTTATAAATATATACAAATATTTATACATATATGCATATATTTATATTTATAATTATAAATAATATGTGTGTGTGTGTGTAAATAATTAAGGGGCTTGTCCCCAAACCTTCTTGGTATAAAATTATGATAAATGTATTTATTATATTTATAATTATAATTATAAATAATAATATATTTTAATTATAGTCATAAATATAAATAAATTTATATATATATTTAAATACTTATGAAATTAAAATAAATCTATTAATTATATATAGTCCTATATATATATATATATATATATATTTAAATACTCATGAAAATAAAATAAATATATTAATTATATATATTTTCTATAATTTCATAATTATATAAATATATATTTATTTATTTTAATTTCACATGTATTTAAATATATTTATTTATTTATTTATATTTATGACTATATATAAATAATATATTTATTTTAATTTCATAAGTATTTAAATATATATATAAATTTATTTATATTTATGACTATAATTAAAATATATATTTATTTCATATTTATTTAGATAAATATATATTTATATTTAAATAATTATAAAATTATAATAAATATATATATAAATAAATATATATTTATTTATTTATTTATAAATATATACGAATATTTGTAAATAAATACAAATATTTATAATTAGAATTCTAAATAATACAGATATATTTAAATAATTATTAAATAATAATAAAAATATTAATTATATATATTTATAAAATTATAAATGTAATAAATATATTTGTTATAATTTTATAATTATTTAAATAAATAAATATACTTATTTATTTATTTATGATTATCACTATAAATAAATATATATTTATTATAACTATAAATAAATATATACAAAAAAAATTATTAAATAATTATAAAATTATAATAAATATATGCAGATATTTACAATTATAATTATAAATAAATAAATATATATATATATAAATTATTATAAAATTATAATAAAGATCTTAATTATACACAATTATAGATAAAATAAATATATTTATTATAAATTTATAATTATAAATATATATTTATTATATATATATATATATTTATTTATTTATTTAAATATAGTTATTATTATAAATAAATAAATATTTATTTATTATACTTTTAGTTTTATAAATATATACAAAAATATAAATAATTTATTATCATTATAGTTTTATTAGTGTTTTTTAGCGCTGATAAAGATAGACATTTATTAGTGCTAAAAATTGCTGATAAAGGAATGTTTTATCAATTCTTCTATTTTAGCACTGATAAAACATACCTTTATCAGCGCTTTTTAGTTAGCGCTGATAAAAGGTTTGACAGCTTTTATAAATAAACCCTAATAGTCTCCTCCTCTCACATACCTCAAGCTCTCGCAGAAGCTGAACCCTATCGCTGACTCCTCCTCTGTTGCTGCCGCCGTGAAGCCCTCCTCCGTCGTGAACATCACTTCCGTTATCGAACCCCATCTGTTGTGAACCTACCTCCTCTGCGTACTCAGCTATCAAAACCCACCTCTGTTGCGAAGCCCTTCTCCTCTACAAACCCACCTCCTCCGTAAACCCAGCTCCTTGGGTGCTACCACTATGAGTCTTTTAATTATTTTGATCTCCATGCTTCCATATCCATGTTGACAGTCTTTCAATTTGTTATTTAGACATTGTTATCCAGTTTTTGGATGTTACCTTTATGGTTTGGATATTTTTTGATGTGATGTATTGTGAATATTTGATTTGATATTATGATTGTTCTTATCTTATCACATGTCTGTTGAAGGTGAAATCATTCTCATGTTTCTTTGTATGATACCCTAGTGCTTGTCTCCAACCCATGGAGATCAAGAGAATGCTTCAATCCTTTTAGTTTCTCTATTCGAATTACATTTATGGGTTGACCCTGGTTGATCTGTTACAGTGATAAACATACCCAACTCTCTGAGGTTAAGGAATTGTAGATAATTTTTTTGACCATTCAAGTAATCTTTTCTTAACAACATAATGGTGTGTTTCAATCATGCTAACAAGGAGGATTATCTTTAATAATTCCCAAGGGGATAGAAATTGAAAACAAATGACAATAGTTCAAGTAATTTTATTCCAGGGGTTTCTAATCTAGTTATTTTTTGAGGGAAATAGGATTTTTAGGGGAATTCAATACATACCAAGAAAATGTATTATGGAAGATAAAATAAAAGCATAAAAATCCCATATCTCAATGAACTGGATAGTACTACATGGGATGCATTTTAGTCAAACATTAATGGATGCCTCCACCAAACTATTGTGATGTATTGCATAAGTATTTAGAGAGTTCAGTGGTCACACAGACTCAAACTATTGAGGATGGGGCTCGTACTACCTTTTAGGTGATCTGACCACTCCCTACTCACCTCTAGTCATGTATAATTTGATTGAAAGTAGGAGGTAAATACAAGAGGGGGATAAAAATTTCACATATATAAAAAATGGATGCATAGAATGTCTCACAACTATTTGGTAATTTTACCTTTAAACTCATTAATTCCCACTTAATATAGACAGAAAAATGGAATGGTAAGGTTCTAGTGACATGAAAACTATGATTCTAGTTTTTGACTACAATTAAAACCCCCCATGTAGTGATGTATCTACTATATCAATTGTTTTCATCGATGGGTGAAATTATATTTTTCAAGGGTGATTATTATGTCTATATTGGAGAGTTGGATATGAAAACTAGTTATGTAGAACCTATATTTATGTAGCTTGGTAGATTCATAGCCCATTTTTCTAGAGTAATTTTGGATGATAGAGAGAAACATCAGTCAGTATGTCCTACTATCATTTACAAGTTCCTAGATGTATTTCCCAAGGACTTATCTAGGTTACCACCCAAGGGATAGGTTGAGTTTATGATTTTGTTCTTACCAAGTGTGGAGTATATATCTATTCCACCATATAAGATGGATCTTATAGAGCTGTGAGAGAAGAAGGCTCAATTGAATGACTTCGAGGTGAAGGGGTTCATATGAATGATTATGTCCCCTTAGGGTGCCTTAGTTTTTTCATAAAAATCCAAATGGATCATTGAGAATATGTGTAGAATATTAGAGGTTATTCTAAGTTATATAAATGAACTTATATCTACTTATATGTATTTATGGACTATTTGATCAACTTAGAGGTGCTAAAGTGTTCTATAAGATCAATTTGATATCAAATTATCATCAGTTTATAGTGAGGTGTTTTGATATACCACATATTGTATTTAGAAGTGTGTATGTATTGTATGGGTATCTAGTGATGTCATTCAGTTTAAAAAATACAATGGTAGTGTTCATGGATGAGATGAATTGGGTCTTCTATCCTTATTTAGTTTATTTTGTAGCCATATTTTCAATCATATCATCATGTATTCCCGATTAAGGGAGGAACATGATCGATATATGGAGATCATTTTGGGAAAATTTAGGGAGAATCAACTATATTCCCTGATCTCAAAGTGTATGTTTTTTATTCATAATGTACACTTTATGGGGATAATGATATTAGTGGATATCATATTTTTAGAACCTAATAAGTTATATGTTATAGTTTTTTTAGAGAGGCTAAAGAATGTTTTTGAGATCCAAATATTTTTGGGAATTTATAGTTATTACCAGAGGTTTAACCAAGATTCTTCCTGATTAGAAGTGCTAAGAAGGCCTTAACCAAGAATGTGGCATGATTCCTTTACATAGATGTTCATAAGAGATCCTTCTAATATCTTAATGGGAGATTGATGAAAACACCAATCTTAACCATAAATGATTTGGGTAATGTGTATGGATTATATTGTGATTTATTAGGAGTCAGGATTTGATAATTTTCAGTCCATGATGGTAATGTGGTTGCTTATGGGTCTATACAGTTAAGGACACATAAGATAAACTTCCTAAATCCTTTCCTAGATTTGGAAATAGTGGTTCTTTCCATGAGGTGTTATTGGTATTATCTTTAGGGTTAGATATTTTTGGAATAAAGTAAAAAAAGTGTTTGAAATATATTTAATCGCAAAGTGAAATGAACCATTGATAGCGAAGAAGGTTTGAGTATCTATAGTCCTTTAAAATTTATCTAATGTATACCCTCGATAAGGGGAATTTTTTTCTAATGTACCATATTGGAAGGATCAAGCTTAGGTGGTACATAATTCAAGCATCAAGTGTAATATGGATTCCCACTTTGAATATATGTGATTTTATGTTCAAAATTATCATGGTCAAGTGACACTTATGTCTTTATATATCACTTATTCACTCCTCAGTAGTATTTTAGGAGTAAACTATAAGATTCATACTATTTATTCATGAGAGACATGATAAACCTTTTATAGCTTTATATTTTATAAAATGTTGGTTATTTTTTATTCATTAATTCTTTATAAAGTGTCTATGTTGGGATTTATGTCTTTGTATAAATTCCTAAGTGGCTCTTTTAAAATGATTCAAGTGTTTTGAAATGTTTCTTAAAAAATTATATGTGTTCAACATACCCTTTTTTGGTTTTGAATATCTTTAAAATTATTTAAACACTTGGCATGGACTTAGGTTTCATGCCAAGTGTTTGTCAACTCACCTGATTGGCTTTCATAAAGAGATGTGAACGTTTTGATAGTGTATATAATTCTAGTTTCATTTTAACAAGGGGTGTGTGAAGTTTTAAATGAAAATTTGTAAAATATAGAGGGTTTTCACTCATTTTAAATGATTAAGATTGATGGGTCTTGAAGTTGCATTGAATGCTTTAAAAAATGGATTTGGGTTTTGTGAAAGAGTGTTTGGAACTAATTGGTTTATTTTAAAAATGGTGTGTTGTTTTAAATAGGAATTTGTGTAAATTGTTGGTTTTTTAATGGGAGTTAAAATATGATTTTATAAATAGTTTTCAAATAACATCTAAAATGTATTTTTTTCATAATCTTTTAAGTTTAGATTTTTATTGAATTAGGAAACCCATTATAGCACCATCTCCACTAATAGGAGATCAACTGTTTGAGAAATTAAAAGATGGGGTCGTTGCTTTTGGTAAACTATTTTTTAAAAACCTTGTGAAAACAAGTTGAAAAAAGCGATTAGTTTTTTTTTAATTAACATACTGGAATTTTTTGTATGTTATAAATTTTCTTGATGTTATGCATGTTGAAAAAACTGTATGTGATAGTGTCATTGGCATGTTTTGTATGTTAGACATTTTCATAAGGATGACACTTTCATTGGTATGTCGCGATCATTTCATAGTGGTCCCAATATAGACAGTGTTTTTTATATCATAGGAGACCACAATGAATATATTTGGATCATCGATAGAGGGGTCGAATCCCTTCATCCTTTAAAAAGAAAAAGAGAGTTTAATAATCAAGTTACATTTTTTTGTAATATACGTCATGTTACCTCATGTTATCATCTATTTTCTACTCGATTTATGTACTCTAAATTAAATGTTAAACAAATTCTATAGATAATGACTTCTTCATGTGCTGGTGTTACCAATATCAAGGAATAATAGGTCTCTCAACCTACTTCTTCTCGCTGTGCAGAGGAACGAACTTCATCACATGATGGTGCTCCCATTCCTGAGGAACAATAGGTTTTTCAACCTGTTGTTTCTCACAGTGCAGAGGTACAATGATCATTTGTACATGTCGATGCTACTGCTCTAGAGTAACATATTGATGATGTTGATTCCAGGGAAATGGTAGGTGATAAAGGACCGGTGATGCATAAAATTTAGGGGCACTGTAGTTTGATAGTGTTATCAATAATCATTAAGGCAAATGTCAAAGGCATAAAATTTGAAGTTGGATGGAATGAATGGGGCCAGCATGTTAACCCCAATAATTCCATGTTCAGTAGTTATATTGGAACCTTCACTCAATAATGTGTATCGATTGATGTAGATTCGTGGAACCATGTTGTGCTCGGTCTTAAGACACTGGTGTGGGAAGATATTACGGTAACATTATGATATCATTTCTTTATTTTAATAAGAAATAAAATAATGAAACATTGACCTACTCTTCATCATCCAATACAAAGTATATTTTTATTAGATGACTCCCACAAGAAATATATATTAATGATTACTGGAAGGATTCACATAGGATTTCACACAATCATAACAACACATTAATTAAAGATGATGAAGGGAAAATAAACCCACACCCACCACTTATCTATGCACACCTAATAACCCAAGAAGCATGGGATGTGTTTACTGTCCGTCATGCAGATGTGACTTTTCAGGTATATTGTGGCTAATAATATGTTGTTTGATGATACATGTATCCATCACTTTGATTGAAAATTTTTTATTTATGTAATAGAAACTGATTGATGGAAATAAGGAATGAGCAGCAAAACCAGCGTACACCTACCGTAAAGCAAGGAGGGGGTATTCTTCACTTGAAAAAAATGGTACGTATTTTAAATCTACTATAATACTTTTATGTGACATGAAACAATACCATAATTATATTCCTTTGTTTATATGCAGATTGATGACTCCAAATATAAATCAAATTCCATCCCACACCATGTGATATGGAAATAGTCACGTGTAAATAAAGATGAGATACTAATATATAAAAACACTAAAAAGCGTGAGAAACATGTGTAAGTATTAAATAATAAGAATTATTTTTCTTTAAATCACTATTACATAACAATGATCACTTAATTTCCTATATATTCTATCTGACATAGCCATAGGAATTAGAAATACCTGTACCAGATGAACACATATTGTCGATGGCCTTGAAGTGGCTAGAACAGTATGGCTGCATCAAAGGTTTAGGTTTGGGGTGACACCTTGAACATATTTTGAGAAAAAATAGGAGGATCAAAGTGAATTAATAAAATATATGATAGAAAGAATATCTACCCTTGAATAAGAATTAAAATGGAAAAAATAATTGATGGAAAATTTAATATTGGGTAAAGATAAGAAGCAACTCAAGAACAACCACCGTGTGGAGATCCCACACCACCCCCACCATCTATGAGTCTAGCCATTCCCATAAAAGAGATGTCTTAACCGAGGTAATCAATGTTCTAATAGATTCTTCTATGAAATTTGAATCAGACAGACACTGATACCTTTCCTGTACTAATATTCTATAGGGTGATAATAATTATGATTTATATCTAGCAACACCCACCCATTACCTTGTAGCGAGGGCTATGATGTTCAATATTCAAAACAACATGCTACACAACAGATCACTTCCAACAGGTCATGTGTGAGTGTCGATTAGCATAGCCCATGAGCCAAGCGCAGAGCTGCTTGTTCCAATTCATGATGAATATATTCATACTGTCAAAAAATTTGTTGGAACATTCATCACATGTCCATCACATCTTGTAAAAAAACATGTCGAAAAGGAGGTATTCATTTCCAATTTACTTTTCAAGATAAACCTTTAACAATTAATGAAAAAAGGTATGAACTGATGAATGTTATTACAGATGGACAAAGAGAAGGGGATGAAACAAAAAAATCCCCTTAAAAACATCAAAAGGATCGACTAATCAATCTAAAAGATTTATCAAAATCACAATTACCCCGCCAGTTCTATATCCACATTTACTATCATTAAAGGCTCATGTGGATACAAAGTTAAAAAATGGTCATAATCACATAGTTGACTTTGAATAAAATATATATGTATATAAATATCAAGAATTCATTGGTGTTGAGAGTTTAAGTGAAATATTTGACTATGATAGGATAGGAGGATCAGTTGTAAATGTATACATGAGGTATGTTTTCATGATTTTATTTTTCAAAAACTGATATATTGTGTTAATTATGACTAAATACATTTCATATTTTTGGTAGGCATATATATAAAAAATAACTTAAGGTATTTTCCCATGAATTAAAATTCAGACTCATTAGTCCTCACATCACCTCTACAAATCAAATGAAAATAGATACCAATAAAAAGGATGAAATAGTGGT
Organism: Viscum album; assembly: GCA_963277665.1. Lineage (NCBI taxonomy): Eukaryota > Viridiplantae > Streptophyta > Magnoliopsida > Santalales > Viscaceae > Viscum > Viscum album. Next base: position 1,885,849,624 of record OY728165.1, on the reverse strand, counting down.
AGGTCTGATCAAATCATTTGAAAGCAAAATTTCAGATGACAGACTCTATTTAATACCAATGATGTTGGGGTAAAATTATATAATTTTATCATATCAAATATATTTTCATTTATTTCATTACTTATTCTTTTTTGTGTTTTTAGGTAGCATTGGATGCTCATTGTAGTAAATTTGGATACTGAAAAGATTTATTTCCTGGATTCAATGCATGGATATACAAAAAACCATCCACACATGATGGCGTTTTTTCAATTTCTAATACATGAAATATAACTTTTTATAAATAAAAATCAAGTTATATAATTTATATTATCTTTTAATGATGATTCTGTTATGATAGGGTGGTGCATCAATATCATGAAAAACAAGGAATGGGGTCAGGGGCTAAGCATGAGGACCAAAAAAAGTACTACGACTAGAAAAGAATCATGGTATATATAATAATATTTCACTATCCAAACACATATAAAAACAAATTACTTATTCTCCTAAATGTTTCTTCAATTTATGAAATAAACTAATGGAAAATATTGCAGTTATTATGTTTTTAAATTTATGAGATAAACCATATTCTATGAACAAACTAGCATACCTAAAGAGGTATTTTTGAAGATAATTACTATTTAATTTAAAATATTTATTAATACTTTGTTTATTTATATTTTTTCATTACTATTATGACTTTCTATAAGACTCATATTCACAAGACGATATATATGTGCTCAGAAACGAATGGGAAGCATACCTGATAGAAGAATGTACACAAATAGCATGAATATGTGACTTTCATAGAAGTAGTGGATCATTTCATATTTATGTTTAATTTAATTATTTTTAGTATTGCTTATATAAGAATTTCTTTCTTATATAGGTGGATTCCTTTGTTTGAGTCAAGGTGGTTTGTTCGAAATTGATAATGCTCGTGAGATATTGGACTTTGAGGCTGCAAATCAGAATTCAATAAGAAGGTAAAGTTATTTTAATATACTATATTTTTCATCATAATATTATCTGTTCTCTACTACATTAACATAATATAAATTAAATATTTGATTACTCTTGCAGATAATGTCTTCCACAGACTTATTCTACCTCAAAACCTTGTCACCCCTGCATTGTCATCATTTATCACTTTCCTTCAAAGGAAGTGGAGGGAACTTGAAGGAAAGTGATAAATGTAGAAAATGAAGTGTTCCCATTTCGAAAAAGAAATCAAAATGGAATGTATGGTAATGCAATATGTGGTCAGTATGACTCAAAGTGTGTCTTTTTATGTAATTAATTAATTTTTTCATCATTTTATCTACTGTTTGTATGTTAATTTCCTTATCATTTTTATCTAATACTTATTTAGTTTTTTATTCTTATTTTATCCTTATATTATCATTGATATCTCCCTTGTTTACACTTATTGAGAATATATGATCACCCTTTCTTATGTTTCATATCCTTAGGTTATCAATAATGGTTTTAGAAATAATATGACTAAAAAGGTTTCTAGTAAAGAATAACTTAATGAGAGACTCTTATGAACTAGTTCTTTATGTTTCCATGTTTCCAAAAGCACTAGACCTAAACTATTCAGGCATAGATCATTATATTATGTAAGGAATATTAATCTAATAAGATTTGATATCTATGTATGAAATTTTTGGGTCAATATAGTTGGTATCATATAAACTAACCTACTCAAAAACGAGTAAAAAGAAAAAGTGACCGGTATCACTAAAAGTGTCTCTTTTTATTTAAAATTGATATTACTTTTAGTAAAAAGAACAAGTGACATACTAAAAACTGAAAAAATGTATTCATATTGTTTTGATACTTTGTGAAAATTATCCATAATCAATTTTTTATGTGTAACAATCAATCGAACCTCAAACTGATGCACGGTGTGACCGGTATGACTTTAAGTGTGTATTTTTATATTAAATTAACATTAAATTCAGAAAAAAAACAATTGACATACTGAAAACCAATAAAAATAATTTGGATTCTTTTGATACTTTAGGAAAACGATCCATGAGTCATTTTTGTTATGTATAAATCAACCACACCTTAATCTGATACACAGTGTGACCGGTATGACTAAAAGTGTATGTTATTAGTTTAAAATTGACATTTTAGTTCAAAACTTGTCACTTGCTGAAAACCAAGAAAACGGACTCTAATGGTATTTATAATTTATTAAAGATATTCATAAGTCATTTTTGACATCTATGAAGCAGTATCACATCAAACTGATGCATGATACGATCAGTATGACTCAAAATACGTGTTTCCATATTGAAATGACATTTTAGTAAAAAAACAAAAATGGCATACTAAAAACTAAGAAAACACATTTTTATTGTTTTAATACTTTATTAAAATGATATATAAGTCATTTTTGATGTTTAGTAATCAACTGAACCTCAACATGATGCACAGTGTGGCCAGTATAACTCAAAGTGTCTCTTTTTATTTAAAATTGACATTAATTTAAGTAAAAATAATAATTGACATACTAAAAAACAAGAAAACACATTAATATTGTTTTAATATTTTATTACAAAAATCCATGAGTAATTTTTGACATTTATAAGTCAACCTCACCTCAATACGATGCACGGTGTGTCTGGTATGACTCTAAGTGTGTCTTTTTATTTAAAATTTACATTAATTTAAGTAAAAAAGAACAGATGACATACTGAAAATAGAGAAAAAAATTAGGATTGTTTTGATATTTTTGGAAAATAATAAATGAGTCATTTTTTATTTGTAATAGTCAAATGTACCTCAATATGGCGTATGATGTGACTGGTATGACTCCAAGTGTGTTTTTATTTAAAATTGACATTAATTTAAGTAAAAAAGAACAAGTGACAGACTAAAAACTAATAAAACGCATTTAGATTGTTTTTATACTTTAGTAAAATAATCCATGCATCATTTTTGACATCCACACCTCAATCTGATGCATGGTGTGACTGGTATGACTAAAAATTTTATGTTATTAGTTTAAAATTGACATTTTAGTTCAAAACGTGCCACTCACTAAAAACCAAGACAACGTGCTCCAATTGTCTTGATAATTTAGGATAGTGATTCATAAGTCATTTTTTATGTGTATGAATCAGGATCATGTCAAAATGATGCACGATGTGATCGTTATGACTCATAATGTGTGCTTCAAGTTTGAAATGACATTTTAGTAAAAAAAAACTAGCATATTGAAAACTGAGAAAACATATTCGGATTGTTTTGATACTCAAGGAAAACAATATATAAGTCATTTTTTATATGTAGAAATCATCTTCACCTAAATATGATGCACAATGTGGCTGGTAAACTCAAAGAGTCTCTTTTTAATTGAAATTGACATCAATTTAAGTAAAAACAACTGGTGACATATTGAAAACTGACCAAATGCATTCAGTTTGTTTTGATATTTTATGAAAATGATCCATGGGTCATTTTTGAAATTTATGAGTCAACATCACCTCAATATGATGCATGGTGTGACTGATATGACTCCAAGTATGTCTTTTTATTTAAAATTGACATTAATTTAAGTAAAAGGAACAAGTGACATATTGAAAACCAAGTAAATGCATTTGGATTGTTTTGATACTTGAGGAAAACAATTCATGAGTCATTTGTGATGTGTAAGAGTCAAATGAACCTCAATCTGATGCATGGTGTGATGGGTATGAATAAAATTGTCAGTTATCAATTTAAAATTGACATTTTAGTTAAAAAAAATTCACTCACTAACAACCAAAAAAACATGCTTTGATTATCTTGATAATTTAGTACACTGATTTATAATCTATTTGTAACGTGTATGAATCATTATCACATTAAAACGACACACTATGCAATCGGTATGACTCATAATGCGTGTTTCTAGTTTGAAATGACATTTTAGTAAAAAAACACAACTGACATACTGAAAATTGAGCAAACACATTCAAATTGTTTTGATACTTTAGGACAATGGTCCATCATTAATTTTTGATAGGTAGGAATCAAATACACCTCAATCTGATGCAATTTGTGATCAGTATAACTCCAAATGTGTCATTATTTATAATTGACATTAATTTTAGTAAAATAATAAGTCATATACTAAAAACCGAGAAAAAACATTCATATTGTTTAGATATTTTAGAACAATGATCCATAACTCATTTGTGATGTGTAGGAATCAACCCCACCACAATAGAATGTACGGTGTGACTGGTATAACTCTAAATGTGTCATTTTTATTAAATATTGAAAATTTATTCATGTATTCTTTAATATTAATGTTTAATTTATTTATTTATAGTATTACTAACATAATATGTATTTTCTTATATATAAGGGGTCTTTTTCTCATGTTGAGATGATTTTTTCAGCAATTGATACCATGGGTGGACATTTTTGAGAGGGGATCATGGGTGTTAAAAGATGAAATATTAATGTTTTATAATGTTTGTTGAATAATTGTAAATGTGATGATATAAAACATTTTGTTTGAATTGTAAATATTAGTGTTTTTTTGTATATACAATGGGTGGACATTTTTGTATTCATGATGTAAATTAAATGTATATAGAATTGTTTGAAATTATAGCATTGTTTGAAATTACAGGTTGTATATAGCATTTGAAATTGTAGGTTTTAGCTTCTGGGTTTGTTATTATATTAATTGAACACTGCAGGTGGCTAGGCCTTTATCGGTGCTAAAAAAGAATTGATAAAGGGGACCCCTTATCATCGATATGATTAACAACACTTTTTTAGAACTGTTAACAGTCGATTTTTGCACTGTTAATGGGAATATTTATAGTAGTTTTGTGCATGATTTCAGTCGAACCATCATCATATCCACCTCCCCCGTTGACTGTTTGGTCTGATAAGCTAAATTTACCCTTGCCTCGCACTTTCCCTTAGTCAGATCCTACTTGTCCTCTGACCCCGCCACACCTACCTTTCCTCTCTTCCTCTTCGCCACACTGATGCCTTAGATGTCACTACCTATTTGATCCATCATCACCAATCTAAATATATTTCCTTCCCCACAATTTGATTTCCAATATATTTCTCGCACCAAAGTAACCACAACACACTGTTCCCTAATCCTTGTCTAGTTTAATCAGTATAACTATTTTTTTTCATTTTAAATCAGTGTAATCAATTCATTTATATTGAGTCCTATGGTCAGTTCAATTATTCTAAAAATCCACCTTGGTTAAAATGGTTTTGAAGAAAACTAGACTGATGCACTCAAACAGATTGAATTCTCACCTCTATCCACATGAGTAAGTCTGTAGTGATAGATAAACAACCTCATTCACATTTCTAGAATAAGGTATAAATCTCTAGGTTGGTAGGTGGTCTGACCACAAGTCCCTCTCCTTGAGAGACTTTACTCAAGAAAGAATTTAAGTCATGATAACTCTGACACCTAATATTTCAAAACTATATTCAATAACTATTAATAGGATTATAATTTCAAAAACACACTGAGGTCAAGGTAGATGAAAACTAAATTTTATGAATTCATACCTAACATGTAAAGTAGGGATCTAACTCCTAGAAGTAGTTTAAAAGTTAAACTAAAGCATACATAATATTCATATTTCTTAAAAAAACTACTAAACATGAATAAATAATGAAATTAACCTTAAATAAATGAATAATTCAAATATTTAAACATGGCATAAAAATTTATGAACAATTCATAAATAATTTCTAATTATAAACATTTTATAAATTAGTAAGAATATAAACATTTTTTATATTCATTTCAATATGAACTATTTAATATTTAGTATTATATGGAATTTGTATGATAGTTCATGAATCATAAATATTTTATAATTCCATTTATATTATAAAAACATTTTAAATAATCTAAATATCATATATTTTGTAATTTATAAACACTTTAAAAATTACCCCATATTATTTCTAAATAAACCCTTTTATTTCTAGATCACAAGGCATTCTATATAATTTTGGTGAAAAGTTTTTTTAATATCAACAACTAATATTTCAGAAAAAATGTTTCATAAACATTTAATTAATTATTTATAAACCATCTATAATTAATTAATTAATTTATAGAATCCTTATGAATTAAATATTCCCAGAACACCTTTTAACATGATTTATAAAAAATTTATAAACCATTAAAAATTTTAAAAATAATTTTTAAAAACAATTCTTCTTACCCTTAAGAAGAATCCATATTATACATGAGAGTAACCTCCCACAACCCTTATGTAGAAAATCTATGTAGGGGTAGATTTCCTTGACCCTTATGTAGTATATATTATGCACCACTACAAAACAGGGGTTTATCAGTGCTAAAAAAGGTCTTTATCAGTGCTAAAAAAACATTGATAATCGAGGTGTTATTAAATAGGGGTCCCTTTTATTAGTGCTGAAAAAATCATTGATAAAAACACCTTTTTTCAGCGCTAAAAAACACTGATAAAAGTAAAAAAAATTAAAAAAATTTGTAAATCGATGGGTAGACTCACACATTTTTAATAGCGCTTGACCCCCCTTCCAACAGTTCTAGGAAGCCCCACCTGCCCACGCCCATGTCACCCCTTTAACAGCCCTATCCCCCCTTACACCCACCCGTGCACCCCTACCTCCGCTTGGATTCAAACCTGAAATCTCTCACTTGTGCGCCTGCACCTTTACCATTCATCTATCTTGTTTTGTTCTTCGTTTAATTATATATATTTATATATATATATATATAGTTAGTTATATTTATGTATTTATATATTTATTCATATATTAATATATATTTATAATATTAGCTTTAAATACATTTATAAAATATGTTTTTTTTATGTGTGTACAAATAAATAAATATATATATATACAACATACATACACGTATATATATTATATATGTGTGTATCTGTAAATATAATTATACATATTTATATATATTTATATATATCTATATACATATACATATATTATATATTAATATGTATATATATATATATTAGAATATATAGATAATGTATATCAGTCTGTTAATACAGACACACTAAAACACACACACACACACATTATATAGGTATATAAATATCCATATATTTTTATTTTAAATAAAATGGATATTAGTTTTTATTTAGATAAGGCTTATATATTTAGAAATATATTTTATATGTAAATATGTTTAATCGTTTATTTATAAAATTAAATTTTTATATGTGAATATATAAAAAAAATATGTATATATTGTTATATATTTGATTATAAATAATAGTACATTATAAAAAATGATAAAATTTTAAAGTCATGATATCAATATGAATGTAATCTCTGAGAATAAATTTAGTACCTACTAAAAAAGGCAAAAAGACCCCCTTAAACGAGGCTGAAATTCCATCGAATGTTATAAAATTTGGGTATCCCGACTCAAAATTCAGATTTGGAGGAATTTTGGGCCTTTCTAGCCTCAAAAAATGTAATATAGGGTTATACTCTATCCCTAATGCATATAGATCATTGCAGACTTCAATTTGATATGTGGTAGACCTTAAACGGACACCCTGATCAAAAGTTATGGTCGTTTGAAGTTTGAATTACGTTTTCAACTTATTTTGAATCTGTTATTATTTTTTTGATTTTTTGTGTCTTCAAGTTGTTATTAAATGATTATTACTCAATAATAATTAGTAAATTATTAATTAATAATAATTTTTTAATATTTTATAAGACATTTTCACTAAATATCTTATATATTAAGTGTAAATGTCTATTTATACCTAAAACATATTTAAAAAATATATATTATATTTATATCAATATAAATATATTTATATATTAATATATTATTTTTAATTATTTTTTTGAAATATCCCCTTCATCAGCACTTGTGAAAAGAACACTGATAAAGACCTCCTTTATCAGTGCTACTAAAAAAAGCGTTGAGAAAGGGAGTCCTTTTAACAGTGCTAAAAAAACGCTGATAAATGGGGTACCATTATTAGTGTTGTTAAAAACACCTTTTATGAGCGTTTTTTTAGCATTGTTAAAGGTTGGCGCTACGTAATGTTGTTTCTATGGTAGTGATGTGAGGGTACTCAACTTTTACCTTTATATGAACCCTTCATATAAAATTAAAATTCGGATTACCCTTATGTGAACTCTTTCACATAAAGGTAAGCCACATATTACCTTTATGTGAACTCCTTCAAGTAATGATAATTCATGAAGTACCTTTACATGAACGCTTCATGTAAAGGTCGGTATCATACTACCTTTACATGTGCCCCTCGCGTATAGGTAATTAGACGATGACCATTACGTAGCCCCATCTGCATGAAGCTAAGTTACAAATTACCTTTATGTAAACTATTTACATAAAGGTGACAATCAAACTACCTTTATGAGAACCCTTCACATAAAGGTAAGTCTTGGGGTTACCTTTATGTGAACGCTCGTGTGAAGGTAAATCTCATATTACCTTTATGTGTCTCAAGTAAAGGTTTGTAGTACTACAACTGGTTTATGAAAATAATGTTATTTATTGTTCATCGATAACTAGTCGATCAAACATGTTTAAGCCTTAAAGAAACTTTCTATAATACCATTGATGGGTTTTGTTTAATAATCTAACGATCATTAGCAATGGAAAAACCCAATAACAGAAGGATCAATCTTCAATAAATTAAACATGTAAATATAATTGAAAAACATAGATGAACAGAGCACATGGATTTCAAGTACAACAATAACATCCAGCTTATTCCTTTAAAGGAGAATGCTTGATGAATGTCACTTGAAGCATCAAGCATATGTTTTCTACCTCTGATAGAATGCATCGACCGATGGATCCTGATTCGCAACTGAAGGACTCCCGTATTCCTGATGTGGTGAAAGCACTTTCACTAACAGTGATTGATAGGCTACATGAAGGAAGAGAGTTTTGGGAAAAGTTTCCTATATGCAATATGGGAGGATCATGTCCTCTTAAATATCCACCCTCGACAGTCTTCATTGAATGATGAGTGTTGACCATATCATAATGTACCATGTGTCATCTCATCGAACCTGAACGTTACAACCTATTGGTGTTTATTCATTGAACTCATTCAGTGAAGGCACATGCAAAAATTGAACCGAATATTTGGTTAAAAACTGATGTCGTGTGAGATGATGTGGAAGTGTGAAACACCTTGAGTGTACATGCATCATATGCATGTTTCCACCATGCATAACATGCAAAGATTTTACATGCACTTCCAAAAAATGGGGATGAAGATTGAGAGAGATAAGAGACCTGGAACCTTAGTGATATCTCAAAGGGACTACATCTGGAAGGTGATCTAAATACGTGGGATATTTGGAAGAAAGTCAGTCTCAACTCCTTTGGCCGGAAACTTCAAATTGTCTAATGAACAATCACCCAAAATGGAAGATGAAGCCCCATACATGGCAAAGGTGCCTTATGCATTAGCAGTCAAAAGTTTAATTATTGCAATTATTTGGACATGACCGAACATTTCATTTAGAGTGAGAGTTGTAAGTCGATTCATGTCAAATCCAATAATGTTACACCGGGAGGCTATCAAATAGATCCTTCGGTACTAAAAAGGAACAAAATATACAACCTTATTCTATGAGACAAATGATCCTTTATGCGAATATGTTGATGCTGATTTTGTAGGTGATTCAAACACCCGAAAGAGCACAACCAGATTTGTGTTTACATATGGAGGAACAACAGTTAACTGGATATCACAACTATGAAGGCATGTTATTCTGAGTACAACAGAAGCAAAGTGTGTAGCTACAATGGAAGCTGAGAAGGAAATGGTATGGTTGATGCAGTTGCTGAAGGAACTCAGGAGAAGTTATAGGAAAGAGGAATCTTATTCTGTGATAATCAGAGTGTGATTCACTTGGCATGAAAATCCGGTTTTCCATGCAAGGACAGAGCACATTGACCTGAACTACCATTTCATCATAAATTTGTTGGAGGCCAAAATGTTAAAGCTTTGGAAGATAGATAGAAGCCAAAATTCGGCAGAGATGTTTTCTAAGGCGATAGTTCAAGAAATTCTAAGTCAGCATCATATCTCAATGGGACCTGTGTGAACCAAAGGAGAGTGGAGGAACACAGTATACCGTAAAGAAGGGAGTTCGCTTGTTTTGCTAAAGTGTCGGAGAGTTGTCGAAGGTTCTCTGAAACAAGTCTTTAAGTGAGAGATTGTTGGGATGTGGAGTATGTTTCAGTTCACCGGATTCAAGTCACCGGAACTTCATTCACCAGAAAATGGTTCGTGGAAGTTGAACGACTCGGTGTGCGGTCAACGACAATAGTATCTCCCTTGGAGGTGAATGGAACCATCAGAAGTTTGCATCTTCTGATGGAGTTATGTTGGAGCGTTGAAAGTTCGAAAGTTTGGTACAACCAAGGGGTAACTGAGTTAAACTCCAAGCTAAAGTGATCATGCAATGTTATGCGTAGTTTTAGTGGAGAAATTTTAACTTGTTAACTGGGTGACACAAGTGGGTGATGTCACGAACCAGCCCGAGTCGACCCTGAACCGGTCACCCAGGCCAGCCCGCGACAAGTCCCGAGAGGCGTTCCCGATCCTCCCGGGATGGTGGCAAGCACCAAGGGAATCAATAGAGTACACAAGGGAACGTTTTCTCCCATATATAAACAATCAAACAAACAGCGGAAATAAACAGACAGCCCAAAATAAATTTATATTAAAAAAATGAACTAAATATTATTTGTATAAGAGACTAAAAGTAGAACAAAACCAACAACTCAACTGAACTATCCCGATGACCAACTAACTCCATGTGACACTTCTGGTCACTCTCCAACACAATGATCAAATGTCCCCAAGGTGATCGAACTAAAGATGAAACCTGCACAAGGGCTAAAAAAAGAAGAAGACTATAGGCGTGAGTATTAAAACTCAGTAGGTTAGCCTGATATTCTATTTCCAATGCACATTCCTTTAAAATAAAAGAAACATCAATCTATAGTTTTAAATTCAAGACAAGAAAGTATGATTTTCAAATGAGGTTCCATGCTATAATAATTATCAGACAAAAACATGCATGTTTAATAAACAAAAATGCAAGTAACAATTTTTTTCAAATAGGTGCAACTTCAAAATGAAAATAGTTTTCAAGAGGGATACTTTAAATAATTTTAACTTTTAAATAAATAACACATACTACTGAATTTACCAACCAAACACACCGTATTATGATGGTGAGTACAAAATAGCCAATGAGCACTGGTCACGGGAACACCCCTAGGCACTAGTTAGTTGTGAGCCCCAGGTACCTCGTATCTCGGTCAAAGTAACCATAATAAATATTTGTTCCCATGCACGAGCCACTAGTAGGGAACATACCTATAACCTAGCGGTCCCCAATCATCATCATCATCATAGTTTAGTTAGTGTTTTCATCATCAAACCTGCTACGTGAAACAAGGGCCAACCCCCACAGAATCACTAGCATACTAGTACACGTCCGCCCACCTAGATACTCGGGATTCCCTTTAGTGCTCAATCAAGTTACACATATTATCAAATACACATTTCACATACACATTCCATTCCAAAACCATAAAAACACAAACATTCCATAATATTTCTTCACATTTCTTACACTAATCAACAAACCGCTAAATATTTTGGTAAAACAATTTCATGAAGTGTATTGAGGCTTTGCACATAAAACTCTTTCAAAAACACTCTTTAAATTATAAACACACATCATAACCAAACAAAATCATATTTTGCAGCCCAATAAACATTTAATAAAATCATTTAATGGACCATAAAACAATCCCAATTGCACAACTTGTTATATACAAGTAAAACACTCCTTCATTTCTAGGAAATGCCAAACAGGCCTTTAAACATTTTCTCAAAACTAACCTTTGACGAAGGTATGCATTTTAATTTTATTAAGGATCTGTATAAACATCATTTACAGCAGCAAACCTCATTCATAAATCTCTTATAATAATCAGGTTACATATTCAAAACACAACCATTTTCATAAAGATGTGTAACGGTCCATTTTTGGGCAACTCGGGCCAAAATATGTTGTAAATCAAAACCCACTTGTTTGTAAAAACAAATCCAAATTGGAAATCAATATAAGTACCCAAAAATACCATTTATAATTCTTCCAATTCCTTTATAAATCCAATCAAATAACTTTTAAATCACACATCACACATCACACATAAAAGCCAACCAGGCAATTTACCGAACACATGTCATGCCCTTTTTAAACAAAACAATTTATTTTATGTACATGAAAAGGAATAAAACACCAATTGAATGTCATATTTTCATTCAAGATACTGTAACATGTTAAAAATACCATAAAACAGATTATAAACCTCACAAAATATTTTCAAAAGATAATGGAACATTTAAACAAACACTTGTTGAGCACTTTCATGAAAAAACAACACTACCTTTCACATAACAGTGATTAAACAACGACTTTGCACACCAAGAAAATTATAAAAAGGATTAAAAACAATAATAAACATTTATATCAGTATAGGATAATATTAAAATGATTAAACTTCTATGATAAAGGCATGTGCAAGGGATATCCTACCTCAAATCTTTGGCGTAATTGAAACGCACACCTGAAATCACTCGTCGCGGGTTTATAAACCTTAACTATAAATACCAGACCTAAACAAACATAAAACCCATCAAAAAACATTGTATAACAAAACCCTAGGTCGATCAAGACTAGGGTACAATATAAAACCAAGAAATAAGGAAAGGAGGGGGAAGATGAAGAAGAAAGGAGAAGGAATCTCACCTTTCATCCTAGAAAACTCTTCGTCTTCCGTTAGATCTGAAGCCCTAGAGAAAAGTGAATGGCTTGAAAATTCATGGAGAGACCCCTGAGGTCTGGACGAACCAGGGGCAGAATATTGGTGGCTAAAAGAGTACAAATTGACTGATTTATGAATGATAAAATTTACCTTGGCAATTATGGGCGATTTGAGGTTTCCTGGTAAATTTTGCCCTAATCCGCAACCCACATGAGCTCCAAAGAGGTAAAATCGATTATGAGGGTTAGGATAGGGTTATTGGCTTCGAGGGGGAGGTGGAATCACCGAAAAATAGTAAAAAATGAAAAAGATATAAATGAAACAAATTATTTTTTTTAAAACAGGAAATAGGCTCATGGGATGACCCAATACCTAAATAAGTAACCCAAATTCACCCGACTTATGAATTTCTAATGGGTCCAAAAGGATAAATAAATTTTAATATATCATTATAGGACAAGTGAGATGTTGAATGGGTGAAAAATGATGAAAAACAAAAGAGTTATAAAAGAAACAAATTCAGTTTTTAAAACTGGGAATGAGCTCACGGTTGGCCCAAATCATGAAGTAACCACCCTTTCTTAAAAAACTCCTAAACAAGCAATGAGGATCCCAAATTATGGTGGTTAGACATATATGAAACTTCAAAACTCAAGATTCATCTCATCAAATACCCATGAAAAGGATCGGAATTTCTAATGAGCCGGATCAATACAAAGACAGAAAAAAATTGTGTGTGACAATTCTCCCCACCATTAAAACTTTCCGCCCTCGGAAAGCCATAACACATTCCGGCTGAAAAAAAACCACACCTAAGGATTTCAGAATGTACTCCCCACCATTAAGAATCAACTAGCACTAGAAATGTTCTTAGGATGAAATTCCAGGAGACTCATGGTAGGTCTCCCCACCATTAGAAATCAACTAGCAATGAATAGATAAGAATTGAACATGAGCTAGAGTTGAGACTCACTCACACAAGCCCAAAAAAACACCTCCTACAAAAACCTACTATATCAAGTTAATAGAGTTACAACATGAACATATAAACCACCCACCTCCGAATGGAGGGGACAATAACTTGGTCGACACATTCAGCACAATAACTTGACCGAGTCCTTTATTGTTTTCTCGTTGCCTTGAAAGTGTGAGTTTACTTGAGGTGTGTGTAAAGGACGACCTACTGTGGTGAATATGGTGCGAAGTCTTTGTACTTGCGGTACACTTAGTCGAGGGAGGAAATTCTGGGGGTCTCATTTCCGCTGCGCAAACCCTCAGACATATGAAGTTTCGATGGACTAAAGGTCTTTGTTCGGATGAATGCACGACGCCCCTCCACCGATTCTTCATCAAACCGACGGACTCGATTTCTATCCGAGCTTTACTCTCAAAACAGGCCAAGCATCAAACAACTTCAAAGCAGCCTGCAACACTCAGACAAATGATCGAACATCTTCTATGCGTACGAACACAACCCTGGTTTCAAGCAATTACATCAACCTGAACCGCCAATCGAACTCAAACCTGTAAAATAAAGATACCGGACACGATTTCTTCATCTTCATCTCGGATCTTCAGTCTAGACAAGCAATGACAACTCATTCACCCCTAATTCCAGTTTGACAAAGAATCAGTCGTATCCGATGAACCCTTGCAATCAGACCTCCTCCATTCGGTCATGCCAAATCCTACGGATTTTTAGGTAATTTCTTCTTCAACCCGGTTCATCAGCATCAGCGTCTTCTTCAACCAAACATTGAGGCAGCTCCGAAAATTCAATGTTCCACTGCCCTGATCATCTTCTTAAGCTTCCCTGACAGATCTAATCGAATCATATTATTTAGTCAGCCACGAACCTACCCGTCTTCCTCACTCCACCAGCTATCTTCAATTGATGTCAGCGAATCGGCTACAACAACCTGGTGTTGGGGGCGGAGCCAGACGTCGCAACCGAAGCAGTCGCAAATACCTGAAAAATTCATTCTCGGGCCCAGCCTCAGCAGGCTCAGCGTTCATTTGTTCTTCCTTCAATCGATATGTATTCTTACCATCTCCAATAGTCGGTGGTTCATTCCCCCTCAACATCGATCTCCCTTTCTTCATTCTGGTTATTTCTTTATGCGGGGTCGAAGAAAAATCATACGCAAGGGATCTTGATAGGAAAATTTCTTACACTACCCAAATTGATTGTTCATACACAGGGACTGCCCCTCTCGAACGGGAGACGATAATTCCCCCCCACCAATTTAAGGGATTTAAATCGGGTCTTAACCTCACCTCAGGGTATTCTGATCGTTAAAACAATGATGTATAAAAATTAATATGATATTTTTTAAGGGATGTATAAAAACAAAATAAATATGGGCTAAATTTCTTTTTCATCGAACAAACGGTGAAATATTTCTCCGTTGGGCATGAGGGTTGTGAGACCGGTGCGGTGACCTTCACGATTCTTGGAGAACTTGAAATTGACACCTATCTAATTGTTCGATCTATAATTTTTCAGAGTGGGAAAAAACAAACAAATATATAAGCAGAGGTTGAATTTTTTTTGTCTATTTTTAGTTCTCAAACCTTGTAATAAGCCGCTTATACATTACATTGACAAACTACATGTCATACAATATTTTGCAGGGGGTATTTGTAGGGGGCGTTTGCAGAGAAAGTTTTTAAAAATTGATTCGTTTATGATTACGTTTACAATTTTAACTTAAATGACATTTCGATTAGAAATTCCACTGTGAATTTTTATTGTGAATTTATACCGGTAAATTCCACTAGTAATTTCCTCTAGCAATTTTCATCGTGAATTCCCAAAAGGAATTCCAATATGAATTTTCTGTTGGAAATTTGTAAGGCAAATTCATAGATGGAATTCCCCATTGAAAATTTTAACCGTCTCAGAAGAAGTGATTTGTGATTTCAAATTGATTTAAAGTAGAAATGTCATATGACATTTTCCTATGGGAATCTAAAACTAGACCGAATTGAAAATTTCCACCTGGAGTTTCCATTGAGAGTTTCCACCGGAGATTCTCAATGTTAATTCCCAATGAGAATTTCCATGCATTGGACATTTTCAATTGATTCCAAGGACTTGTAGATTTTTCCACTATAAATTTCCACTGTGAATTTCCACAAAGAATTCCCAAATGACATCTATATTGGATATTCATACTATGAATTCACATTTGGAATTCCCACTTGATATTTTCAAAAGATTTAGAAGAAGCGATTTGAGATTTTTAATTGATTTAAATTGAAAATGTCATCTTGTATTATGCAGTTAGAATTTAAAATTGAACCAAAGTGGAAATTTCCACTCAGAGTTTCCATTGAGACTTTTCATTGGAAATTTTCAATGGGAATTTCCAATTTATTCAAAAGAAAGCACCCCTTCCAATTACATTTATAAAAAATGGTAATATGACAATTTGTGCACATAAACTGTATAGGGACATGATCGAGCTGAACCTGGACGACGTACATGATTCACAAACACATAAATTCAATAGATTTAATATTGTGCAATATTCATCTGACTGTTACGTGAGGGAGCATAACAATGATGATATTAAAAAATCAAATTGCAATGCATAAATTTTCATCGATAGATATGAAGTTCCAGATTCAGAAGAAATCACTACATCCAACAACTTTTATAAACAAAGCACTACATGAAGACCAAGCATTGTGATGATTTTTAAATCAAAGTTTGAAGCCTATTCATTTTATGTTGCTTACAGAGGCATTGTTGGTTTCAGTGTACGAAAATAGTATATTAAAAGATATAAAAATGATAAAAGCTTAGTAAAATAAACATTGTATACATGTAGCAAAGAAGAATGTCGAAGATCAGACAAACATCATATCAATTTCCAAAATCCACATGCCGAAATAAGGAATGGCACTTGTCTATATGTCCAATAAGCAGTATGAGTGCAGGAAACATGTTGAGGAGCATAACCACTCTTTACATTCTCCCGAGACCATGCATTTGATGAGACCACAACGACACATCAGTGATGCACAAGGTGCTGAGTTGGATGTAAATGATAAAGCTGGTCTTAAGCCCGATGATTCATTTTCACTTGTAACAACCACTACAGGTGGGATTAAGAGTCTTGGATATACACGAGTAGACCAACAAATTTTTTGTGGTCTAAAAGACATATGGAGCTGAATCTAGGTGATGTTGATGGTATGTTACAATACCTAGAGAGGCAATCAAGGGATAAAACATCATTCTTATACTCAATGCAACTTGACATATGCAGTCAAATGAGAAACGTTTTTTTGCGTTGATCCCAAAATGAAGGTGCATTATGAGCATTTTGGAGACGTTGTCATGTTTGACACTACCTTCAACACAAACAAGGAGTGTAGGACTTTAGGAGTGTTTGTAGGCACAAACCATCATACGAAGATTGTAATTTTTGATGCAGCATTGTTATATGATGAGACAACAAACTCATTTATTTGGTTGTTTAATAGATTTATTGATTTTCATGGTGGGAAGATTCCTAAGACGATTTTCATTGATCAAGATGCAACTATGTCTAAATCCATTGCTTTAACCCTACCCAAAACAAGATACGACCTATTCACTTGGTACTTAATGCAAAATGACATTAAAAACTTAGGACCTATAATGAAAGATGAGTCGACATTGTTGGAAAAAATCAATAAATGCATGTATGGGGTTAACGGGAGTTCAAAATTCGAGACTTTATGGAAACAAATCCAAGCATAATGTGGAAATGAAAATTTAACATGGATAGAAGATATGTACAAAGTAAGGGGAAAATGGGCTCATTGTTTTATGAAAACTACGTCGAGTGAGAGTTTCAATGGTGTATTAAAGGATTAATTGAATCAAAAGCTTAGTGTCTTGGAAATATTACAAAAATTTTAGCATGTTTTGGAGAAGAATCAATATCGGGAAATGAAGGCTAAATTTGAGGGAAGGGAAAAGCTCCCACACAATCATTTTCCATATCATCCGATCACAGTTCAAGCTAGTCATTTGTACACACAAAAAATATTCAATCTTTTTCATCATGAACACTATCTATGTGGTGCTTGTTGCCTTAAATCTTCTAATGAAATAGTTTCCCCCACAAGGTTTTTTTTATAATAAAAGGTTCCTCAAATGAGTTTTCAGTTGTAGTGTACCAAGATTCACCTGTGAGAATTGGTTGTACCTACATGAAATTTGAGAGTTATGAGTTTTGTTGCTGTCGTGCACTCAAAATATTAGAGTGGTTATATGTAAAGTTCTTTCTAGAGCTATATATCCATAAGATATGGATAAAAAATTCCCACAACATCCACATGGAATACATTGTAACATCCCACCCCTCCCCATTGTCTTAGAAAGGTAATAGAACATTACTTGGCCTTAGGTTACATCCCCAAGAAACCAAAGGATGACAATAAATGACAAGGGCTTTATAAATAGTTGTGGGATGATTTTCCCTGTGAATATAAAACAAAAAAACCACATAACCATAACCAGATAACCACTATATGATGCATGAGTACAACAAAATACAACTCAAAAGTATCCAAACCAACAATAGGCTATACTAGAGTACAATGCAGAAACCATAGCCAATATCAAAGTATAATTCGAAAGAAATAATTAACAAAACCAAAAGAATACAAAGACATGAACTCCACAAATCATAACCTTCCCCAAGATCTAACTACACAATCCATGCCTAAAGTATCACAATGCATCACTAAAGAAATGAGATACTTTTCCTTTACCTGTATCCTGATACACAATATCTATAAACACACTAAAGTTACCAAGAAGGGGGTGAGTATAAAACACAATAGGTTTTCTCCAAACGACTTCCTTATTCATGCCACTAGGATAGAACAAGTTATCACATTTATATAAAACAATTTATATAAAACAATTGAAAACAGTTTATATCAAAGCATAAAAAAAGTTTTCCAAACCAAATCCATCTCCAAGGAAAGAAAACAAACAATTCCTTTAAACCATTTCTCAAACCCATTGGCATAACCCATTTTAATCCACACACATCCACAACACACACACACACACACACTCACACACTCACACACAAGCTTGGTGTTATTATTGATGGTGGAACTTCACATCTATAACCCATCCCTTTGATGGCGATACCTCACAACTATTATCCATCCCATTTCAATCAACACACAACCGTTATTCCCAAAATCATGTCAACCCATTTCAATAAAAACAATTCCTTTTTATTGAAAACATTTCTACAAATATCTTTCTATAAATCAAAACAAAACAACTATTTTAAAATCATCATTTTAAAATCATGTAACCAATTGCGCTTCCCACAAACAAACAATTCCCACAATTTCTCAAACCATCACTAAAGAGGATTTACTTAAATCTTTGCACATTAATTCCACAATTAAATTCAAGAAAATAAATCAATTTGAATTCAAGTCTTCTAGTTCTAATAATAGTAGTTGAGAGTGAATCCACCTACCTCGCAACTTAGGTGAAAACGAAGAACGACACAAATTCTTCAACAAATCGGGTTGAAACTCCAAAAACTCACCTTAGATCTTGTTATCCACCATAAATATGACCATATATTAACATGATTGGAATATAAAAACATAGATCTATCCCCAAAAATTATATCTATGAATCCAATAGAGTAAAGAAGAAAAAACTAAGGAAAAATCACCAAGAACAAGAACTTACCAAGGAATACAACCTTCAACGCACCAAGATTCATCAACAGATTGATCTCAAATCAAGAGGAAGGGTCTCCATAGCCTTTGGGAAGATAGGAATCCAAGTTAGGGCCAGAATTATGAAAAAAGAAGTGGTTTATATCATATACCGAATTAAATACATAATTTTCAGATATTGTTTTTAACACTGCACAGTTAAGGTGCACAGTTAGGAAAACTATGCACTAACAATGTGTTAGTTAGTGCCTCCAAACACCCCTCACATGGTTGGATTACACAGTTAGATAAACCATGCGCTAACTGTGAAAAACCCCTCAATTAAACTTTGTATGGTTTCTCCTAGGTGGCCTCATGGTTTTTCCAAACTGTGTGCCTATCCAGAGCCCACTGTTTCAATTTCATTATTTCCTAGAAGGTGTTTCACAGTTTCTACTAACTATGCTCAAACTGTACACCTCTAGAAAATCCCCCAAAATTTGTCAAAACTCCTCTAAACATTCCCAAACTTAACCTAATTACTTTATATACTTAAAATAAATAAATAAAGGGTTAATTACCTAAAATGGGGGTGCTACATTCTCCCCATACTTGGACTTTTCATCCTAAAAAAGTATAAAACCACCATTTATCTGAAAGAGTTTGGGCCATTGCTTGACCATTTCCTTTCCCCATTCCCATGATTCTTACTGAATCTGACTATGTTGCCATAAAACCTGCACAAGACCGATGATTTTACCATGAAATACTTTCTCTTGCCTATCCATAATCTGTATTGGAACATGAAGAAATGTATCATCTGGCTCTAGGTCAATGTGATCCCATTGAATCACATGGTCAGGATTGGGATGGTACTTTTTCAACTGAGATACATGAAACACATTATGCAATGAATTGAACCTTGGTGGTAAAGCCAACTAATATTCCACCTCACTAAGCCATTCAAGTATCTCAAAAGGGACTATGTATCAAGGAGATAACTTTCCCTTTTTCCCAAATCAATGATGCCCAAGACTTGGAGAGATTATCAAGAACACATGACCACTCACCTCGAATGACAACAACCATCGACAATGATATGCATATTATTTCTAATGACTCTAAGCCTTATCTATTCTCTTTCTGATCAATTGAATCTTCTCTATTGTCTCTTTCACAAGTCTTGTTCCAACTAGTGAAATCTCAACTGTTTCCACCTAATAAAGTGGATAATGATAAATATTCCCATACAATGCTTCAAAAGGAGCCATATGTATAAAGTCTAGATAACTATTGTTATACGAGAACTCCACTAATGGTATGTTATCCTCCCACGAGCTATGAAAATCCATTACACAATCCCTAAGCATGCCTTCCAACATTTGTATCATCATTTCAGATTTTCCATCCATATGAGGATGATACTCCATACTCATAGTCAATTGAGTCCCAAGGGGTTGCGGTGAAGATTTCCAAAAATGAGATGTAAACCTCATATCTTAGTCCAATACTATTGAAATGGGTACACCATGCCTCTTTACCACTCTCAGATATAAATTTTGGGTAAGTACTTCACCATATGAGATTTACGAATAGGTATGAAATGGTCTAAATTTGTGAGATGATCCACTATCACCCATATGGAATCATGTTTTAGAAACATACTTGGAAGACCTTTCATAAAATCCATAACTATCTACTCCCATTTCCAAATAGGAATAGGTAAATATTGAAACATTCCCACTAGCTGCTGATTCCCTACCTTAAACTGATGACAATTTAGGCATCTCATAATAAACTTGGAAACCTTTCTTTTCATGCCAACACACCAAAACCTTTCTTTCATTGCCTTATATATCTTCTATATTCCAAGATGAACATCCCATGTTAAATGATTGTAAGCATGAAGAAGTTGTTCCTGACAAGCCATAGGTACAACCATTCGATCTCTAAACCACAAAACTGAACTCCCATATATCTTCCATTCCTTCATGGTCCCTACATAATTGAGTTTTGACCTCATAGAAACACATTAAGAATTAGATGTTTGTGCCTATTTAACCATATAAACCAAATCAAGAAAAAAATAAACCAGAAATAAAACTAAAAAACTACCCTGATATTCACAATCCTAGTGCATGTCAACTATCAATTACATCAAAATCCACTAATCTGAAGCATGTTTTGCTAACCAACCATACGAATTTCTACTTAATGCATTTTACACCAAATTTCCTTTACCTAATGTATACATGAAGTCAAAGTTGATCATTTGGAGATAATCTATCCATCTTTTTTTGTCTCAAATTCAAATTCCTTTGTGTGAAAATATCTTTCAATCTCTTATAATCCATAAACACCATAAATTTCTCACCAAAGAGGTAATGATTCCCTATATTCAAATTATGGACTATAAAGGATAATTACAAATTGTGTGTTGGGTAGTTCTTCTCATGAAACCGTAACTTCCACGAGCCATAATAAATAACATGATCTATCGACTTGAAAAAAAATCCTAACCCAAATCCCAAAAAATCACAATACACCACATACCCTTGTTCTGATTCCAAAAAAAACATAATCCATGCTGATGTAAGTCAATATTTAAGCTCTTAAAAATACTTCTGACATTAATTGTTCTTTTGGAATGGAACATTTTTCCTTTTCAAAGCTTTCATTGGGGAATCTAGTTATGAAATAGTCATGAACAAAGTGTGAGTAATAACCAACCAAACCAAGGAAACTACATATCATAAAAAAATTCTTTGGTGATCACCAAGAGATTACAACCTCTATCTTTTCTGGATTCTATGAAACACCTCTTTCATAGATAACATGGAAAAAGAAATGTACTCCTTGTATCCAAAAATCACACTTTGATAATTTTGAATATAGATGATAATCCTATAAGATACCCAACACTATCCATAAGTATTGCTCATGCTCAACCTTTTTCCTTGAATACACCAATATGTCATCCGCAAACACCACAAAAAAAGAATCCAAATATCTTTGCAACATATGATTCATCAATTCCATAAATACTTATGGATAATTCGTAAGACCTAAAGGCATAACCAAATACTTGTAATGGAAATATATATTCCTGAAATATATCTTTGAAATATCCTCATCCTGAACCCAAAACTGGTGATATCCTGACCGTAAGTCAATTTTAGAGAACCACTGGGCTCCCATAAATTGATCGAACAGTTCATCAATGCATGGAAGTGGATGATGATTCTTTACCATAACTTGATTAATTTTACTATAATCCATAGAAAGACAAAGAGTTCCATCCTACGTTTTCACAAATAAGACTAGTGCTACCCACAGAGACATGCTAGGATGAATTAACACTTTTCTTTACAATTCTTCCAAATACACATTAAATTTACTTAATTTTATTGGTTCTATATGATAATATTTAAGTGATATGGGACTGGTCCTTGGTAGGAGATCATTCATAAAATATGGTTCTCTTATGGGTGACAACCTTGAAAAATTATCAGGAAAAACATCAGGAAACTGATAAAAAAATGCTGAAAAAATGATATCATAGATCTCATCCACCAATGCCAAAGTCAAATATGCTATCTAGTATGAGATAGTTCCAACTACTAGTTCCAAAAATACTACTACACCTTTATTTACATTCTGATCTCCATTGAAGATATGCTTGATGCCATCATCCTTTGTAAAATAAACCCTTTAGGTGTAACTATCGATGTGAGCTTTGAACATTGTTGACCAATCTGTACAAAGAATTATATCATAGACATCCATATCAAGTATAGAGAAATCCCATATCAATTTATCCCAATCAACAATTATAGAATATTATTTTCACACAAAGTCTCAACATACTCTTTGACCAAGAGGAGTTTGAATTTCAAAATAGAAATAATCATTTCAATATAAAAACCTAGAAGATCAATAACATGAGATGAAGTAAATGAATGTGATGCACCCATATCAAACAAAGCTTTCATAAGGGTAGAATTAAAAATAATGGAACCTCTCATCATCAATGGTCCATATTGATCATCCACAATTACATAATCACTCTATATAATTACTTATTCAACACACTTTAATCTTTATTACCTTGTTGAGATTTCCCTTGTTTAGGAGTCATGGTATTCCTAGAATCACCATGGATTCCTTAGTTATACTAATAAGAGGTATTCTGCTACCTTCATTCTATCGAATCATACAATGTCTATGAAACATGAGATGTGTACCTAGAACCTGAACTTGAATCACATAAACAATAGTTCTAAATATTCCCTATTTGGTATAAATTGTGGCATGTTCTAGGTGGTTCTGTACAATCTCACTTGATGTGATCCAAAGAACCACACTGAAAACATATCAACTTACTCTTTAGTTTTGGAGAAAGATTCACCGATCCATCTGTCTAATTCTGAGTCATTCCACTATCTTGGAAATAGGTTTCTTTCTTCATCTTATTCCCAACATTAGATTTCCCACCATTTTCTATAGGTATAAACATGATTCATCCACCCACATTGTTTGAGATGTCTCTTTCTTCCACAATATCTCCATTGACCTACTCCATATAATCCATTATTCAAAGCATGAAAATAATTGTGTAAATCTCTAGCCTCAACCCTAATTGAAAAATATGTTCCTTCAAGGATGCACTTGAAACAACTTTGGGTGAAAAGTGGACTAAATTCATAAATTTAGCCGTATACTATTTCACTTAGTGGTTCTACTACTTTAAGCTGAAAAAATCCATCATTATAGTAATTATGAACATGTGAGGATAGAATTTTTTGTTGAAAAATTATTTAAAATCCTCCCATGAAATGACTTGGTCTAATTTAGCCTAAAATGCTAAATCTCACCACTAACATGAAAGATCCTTCAGCTTGTATGTTTCCAACTTGAATTTCATCTCTATTAGTGTGCCAAGGATATCAATGTTCTGATTCATCATATTCATCCAAACTTCATCTTTTTTAGGTTCTAAATCACCTTAAAATATTGGTGGATTTTGCTTCTAGAACTGAAGAGAATGATCCACTTCCCTTGGTTCATCCCTACCGATCCCTCTATCCACACCCTGAAAAGCTTAGACTATACTATGAACCAGCAATTGGTTCACCTGTGGCTCAGGTACAATCACATTTTCAGCATCCTCTTTCGATTAGTTTCTTTTGCGCCTAACTGGTTCCATTTTATATAACCACAAGAAATCTCAATTTAGTCTCACTCTATAGAAATTGAAGTTTTATCAATTTTAAATTTACCACACTATATATATCACAAAAATTATTTCCAAAATTCAACAATTTTCCCATTTTGGTCTATTTTTGAATATTCCACTATGATTTTAAAAATCAAGCCATTTTCAAAATACCACTACCATGCCTTTTCGAAATCTCACATTTGAAAACAATTTCAACACTTTTAAAAAATCAACTATTCTGACCAAATCATACATCATTACCCAAAATGAAATATACACTCCTAGTGGGGAATCATTTCTATCAATGCATGTCATGCTCTTATCATCGGCTAAACCCATGCCAATGAGGTTACAATGCCTAGATGTGTCTTGAAACACTTATGCACCAACTCCCTTATAACTTGAGGTTCAACATAAATAGGTTAGCTATTCCTTTTTATGTTCTATATTTCAGGTTCTAATGATTCTACTCCTTGAAACCATTCTAACTCAAGGACTACACCTAAATTAATTTTCACCTCCAAGACCGAACAATACCATTGCCCATAAATTGAAATATTTACTAGCCAAGAATGATACCATTTTTGACATCCCTCCCCTACCCATTGTCTTGGAAAGGTAGTAGGACATTACTAGGCCTTAGGTGACATCCCCAAAGACATTGAATGCTAACAATAAATTCTAGGGGATTCATAAAAAATTATGGGATGAATTTACTTATGAATATAAGACAACAAAACCACATAATCGTAACCAAATAACCACTATATTATGCATGAGTACAACATAATACAACTCAAAAGTAACCAAACTAACAACATACCATACTAGAGTATAATGCAAAAACCAGATCCAATACCAAAGTATAATGCGAAAGACAAAACTAACAAAACCCAAAGACTCCAAATACATGAACTCCATAGCTCCCTTCCAGATATAAGATCTAACTCCAAAATCTATTCCAAAAGTATCATGATGCATCACTAAATAAATGACATACTTTTCCTATACCTATGTCTAGATACACAATATCCGCTAACATAAAAAAAGTGCCTAATCAAGGGGTGAGTATAAAACTCAGTAGGTTTTCTCCAAATGACTTCCCTAATAATTCCAACAGGATAGAACAAGTTATAAAATTTATATAAAACAATTTATATAAAACAATTGAAAAATATTTATATAAAAATATAATATCAATTTTCCAAACCAAATACATTTACAAGGTAAGAAAACAAAAAATTACTTTAAACCATTTCTCAAACCCATTAGCACAACCCATTTCATTTCACACACATCCATAACATGCACAAACACACAAGATTGGTGTTACCATTTATGGTGGAACTTCACGTCCTTAACTTGTACCTTTGATGGTGGTACTTTACAACCACTATCCATCCCATTCCAATCAATGCCCAACCGTTATGCCAAAATAATGTCAACCCATTTTTTTTAAAGAAGTTACATTTTATTAGAGAAATTTATACAAATCACTTTCCATAAATAAAAAAAATTCTAAAACCATCATTTTAAAATCATGTAACTAATTTCACTTTCCATAAACAACCAATTTCAACAGTTTCTCAAACCATCACTAAATAGGGTTTCCATCAAGATTTTCAAAAAACTTAAACAATCAAATTAAAGAAAATAAATAAATTTAAAATAAAGTCTTATAGTTTTAATAATTGGATTCTATAGTAAATTTTCCTACCTCACAACATAGGCAAAAATGAAGAATGGCAAAAATTATTCAAAAAACTAGGTTGAAACTCAAAAAACCCGCCTTAGATCTTATACCCACTATCAACACAATAATATATAAACATGATTGGAATATAATAACATATATATATATATATATATATATATCCCCAAGGTATTAGATATATGAATCTAAGAGAGGGAATAAGAAGAAACTAAGTAAAAACCACTAAGAATGAGCACTTATTAAGGAATCTGGCCTTAAACACACCAAGATTCACCAATGCATTGATCTCGGATCAAGTGGAATGGTCTCCATAGCCTTTTTTAAGAGAGGATTTTGAGTAAGGTTTTTATTAAAAAAAATAGGTTTAGAGGCTAAAAATAATTATATCCACAATTTTTTGATCTTGATTTTAACGTCGCACGATTAGGGGGAATAGTTAGGAAAACCTTATGCAAACTATCCATTAGCCACTATCTCTAAACACCACTCACATGGTTGGATCAAATGTTTAGATAAAAAATTCACCAACTATGAAAAAAACCTATGTTCCACTTTTAACGGTTTTTCCTGAGTGGCCACATGGTTTGGCCAAACCATGCACCTACCTAGAGCTCATTGTTTTAGTTTCATGGTTTCTTGGAAGGTGTTGCATGGTTTTTACTAATCATTCTCAAATTTTGAACCTCCAAAAAGGCCCCAAAAACTTGTTAAAACTCCTCCAAATCTTCCAAAGCTTAACCTAATTACTTTATATACTTAAAATACATAAATAAATGGTTAATTACCTGAAATTGGGGGTGTTATAGACATGGAAATTAATCATGTTGAAGAATATTTGGTAGAAATAAAATCTAAATGTTACCAATAGTTGGAATGAATGAAAATAAATAATGTAAAAAAATCCCATGAGTTTGAACAAGGATATATGATTGGGATGTCAAATATAAACAATTATTCTAGAAAATTATAGGAAGATAAAAAAATTACCCTCAAAATGCATTCAACAAGATTATAACATTTAATGTTGGAAACAATCTAAAACATCATTCAAGAAGAAATATAAAATTAAATGTGGTGACATTTTCAAAAGTTGTCAAGATCATGCAAGAAAATTCATAATGAGAATATTCAATATCAAAAATCAAGAGACCACAAAACTTGTGTGCAATTTTTATTTTACGATTATGTTAATGCACTACTACATTTTGTGATATCATGAATAAATAATGTTATAATGATATTTTAGGGAAGTTATAAATAACTATCAAATGTTTGATACCATAATGTTCCTTTTATAGATCTAAATGTATGTAATTATTATACCTTAGGTTGAAAAAATATAGATTTAAAGACACTTCATAAGACTTCATATTTTATGATCTTTGAATTATGAATGAACTAAATTTATACAATACTTATAATATTTATCTTTTTAATTGTTAATATAAAATTAAAACTAAAATTAGGTGGAAACTAAGAAAATTTTCATCCATTCAGAGTAAAAAATTTAGAAACCAATGAATACTTTCTTGGATTCACCAAAAATGAAATCAATGTTCTTAAAAATTAGTTTTCTTATTAAAAAAATTCATATACTCAAAGAAAAAAATTTCAAATTTTATATAAAATTTTAGGGAAAATTTCTTGAAGCAATTAATCTGACAGGAAGATCTCAAAATCATACACTTAAAATCAAAATGAAAGTAGAAGTTTTAGGACCCACATGTCAATGAAAGCATTCTAGAATTTAGTTGATCTACGACTTCAACTTTAGATGTCATCATAATATCCAACTATGTATGAAAACTAGTTTTTATAAATAATGATGTGGGTGTCTACAGTGGATACTTTCTATAATTGGTTTCTTTTTGATTATGTTTATAATGTTAACCTAAATGACATTTTTGGAAATTACCCTGCATTTTAAATAATTAAAAGTATGTAAAATTCCAATTTGTTTCCTCTGAATTTTAATTGGAAATTTGAAGTGTGATTCAACCACTAGGACCATACCATGGTCATTTCTAGTGGGAATTTCCAATTATTTTACACTGTAAATTTCCACTTCCATTTTTTAGTACCATGTTACATCGATGGAAATTTACTTTTAAAATTTTCATAAAATCAAAGACATAATTTCCACTCTATGTTTACATTGGGATTTTCCCTAGGAAATTTACAATGGGAATTTCCAATGGGAATTTCTACGCGCACTAGAAGTTTCTAATTGATTCCAAGAACTGGCAGCGGTGATAATAAAGTCAAATTATTGTATAGTAGCTATCATAAAATCAATAATTACATCAATATCATCTTTGTCAATATTTTAATCTAGATCACCAAATAAAAATTTCCAACCTTGTCTACCACCCACCCTAATGGTCCAAATCAAAGTAGAAATTTCCCCTCAAAGTTTATAGTGAGAGTTTCCATTGGATATTTTCAATGGGAATTCCCAGTGGGAATTTATATGTACTAGATGTTTCCAATTGATTCTAAGAACTTAAAGTGGTGACTATAAAATTAAATTAAATTATAATAGCTATCATGTAATTATAGATTACATCAATATTAGCTTTATCAATATGTTCATCTAGATCACTAAATAACCATTTTCACCCATATCTACCACCCACCCAAATGATCTAAATCAATGTGGAAATTTACAATCAGAATTTATAGTAGGAGTTTCCATAAGAAATTTCCAATGGAAATTCCCAGTGGGCACTATGGCAGGAACTTTAGCAGCAACAACACTATAGCTAGTACCGTAGCAGCATGGGTACTGTAGAAACACTATTCACCAGAGGGCCTTTAGGTAAAAAATTATGGCCTTCATGGCCATGTAATGGGATTTCATGCTCACTGGGAATATGATCCATGTAATAGGAATCATGCCCACTAGGCCTATGAGATATGTACTTAATAAATAAGGGTTGATAGGTGGGATATCCTGTTTGGGGGTGGGGGGGGGGGTTGTGGTCTTCCATTTCAGTCTATGTGTGTGTGTTTAAATGTAATTATACCCCCAAGAACCTAATATATATACAATCTCAAATTGCATCAATACCATCTTTATCAATATGTTCATTCAGATCACCAAATGAACATTTCTACCCTTATCTACCACCCACCCAAATGATCTAAATCAAAGTCAAAATTTCCACTCATAGTATACAATGGGAGTTTCCACTGGAAATTTCAAATGAGAATTCCCAGTGGGAATTTCTATGCACTAGAAGTTTCCAATTGATTCTAATAACTAATAGTGGTGATATTAAAAAAATCAAATTATAGTCTAAAATCTATAATACTATAAAATATTACACCAATATGTTCATCTAGATCCTGAAATAATAATTTACACCCACTAATCTCCCACCTACCCAAATTTTCATAACAAATCATGTTATTTAAGTTTTTTAAACAACATGCAAATTTATGTTTTAGTGAAAAAACAATTTAACTATCTTTAAATATTCTTACAGTAACCAAATACATATGGTTCTCATCATCCATCTATGAAATTTTCCTTCCAAGATCATTTATGAAATAATAAAACATAAAAAATCACCTACCAATAACTTCCTTTTAAATCAATTGATATGACACTAAAAATATTATTGATAAACATTCCATTATATAAGAAATGATGACACCACAATCTAAAGTGGCGTCTCACTGTTGTGGAATATTTTCAATTTCTATATCCTATTTACATTGCTTCATATTTTCTTTAATATTGTGGATTAACATTACTTCCAAATATTATTTATGTAAAAAATTAATGAGTAGTCCATATTTTAATGTATTGATTTTTTTTGAATAGTGTATACCTTCTTACCACACTGACTGCATATTTAATAAATGGATTGCTAACTCTTATTACCTGAATAAGTTTCATGGAGTTATAATATAAAAACACTATTTTTTTCAAATCCATGGCTAAAAAAATCCAATGGATGCTATCTGAGTTTACTGGGAACAATAAAAACATAGAGCTCCTCACATTGACAACTATTTCCTGATTCAAAAAGAGTTCCTTTAATTTCTTATTTTATGAATATAGAACTCCCTAGAATCCAGTAACAAAATAAAATCAAATAATTTAGTCATCATTAACTTTAAAAATACACTAAAGTAACATAAATCATGGAAAAATATGATCATTTATTATATCAAAAAACAAAATTCAGTCTTACTGTAAAGCTATTGGGAATAAAGGAGCAACTTTCCATTTAGACAATTTCAACCATACTGTGTAGCCAACATCTTTCTTAAATTATCACCGTGTATGAATATATAAACTATTTTTAAAAATATAAATTAATAAAAGATGAAAAAATAGCACAAATAATGTAAACTGACATGACACATACCGTACTGGGTGTGCACCTCTTGTTTGAAAAATCAATAATGTTCTTCATATTGATCTGATAAGATTTGTTTGTAGATTCTTAGACTACACTATTATTTTCATGTAGGTCATTATTATTTTTAGTACAAATTAAAATATATAAGAACAAATCCCAATATCATAAATGTAGTAACATCACCTCTCCCCATCAGCATCAAGCATCATTTTCATTAGTATTGTATCAAGTTTTGTGACTATAGTCTGCTGATTTACCCAACTAGGAAGTAACTAGGATAAATTTTGAGGAATTGTAGGTAAATTATTCATATTAACCTCCAAATATATATAAATAGATCAAATCTTTAGTTTCCTCACCCTACTGTTTACAACTATAATCAATGATGTTTGTTTCTTTGAGGTAGAAGCAGCTACACCAGGCTACTTAGGACCTTTT
Source organism: Viscum album (assembly GCA_963277665.1). Taxonomy (NCBI): domain Eukaryota; kingdom Viridiplantae; phylum Streptophyta; class Magnoliopsida; order Santalales; family Viscaceae; genus Viscum; species Viscum album. The sequence goes on along the minus strand of OY728165.1, from coordinate 1,885,818,338 downwards.
TCATCTTTCGTACTTAATTCTTAATTGAAATATTCCTCTCCATATATTACCTATATACTAATAGTTTCCCTCATTTCATATACATTAATTTCATGTTTTCTTCTCTTGATAGCAGCAGCTAATGTTTTATTTCCTTCTTCTTGAATTTCTTAAATTCCAACATCCTCTAAAAAACTTCCTTTCTCCTCATAAAAAACCACTTTCATCAATTACTTATCCTTGATCTTTAGTCTTTCTATAAAAATCATAATTTTTATACTCTTCAATTTTAGTTGGGACTCTAGTCACTTCACATTTTTATTAAGTATGAAATTCTCCTTAGAGCATCCCATAATGTCTACATTTGAACAGGTCTCGCCTATCCTTTGATTCCAAAAGAAGGTTTTTTTATTATCAAAAACTAGTTGAATAGGTTATTAAAACTTGAAATTAATTTATTTCATCCTATATATACATATTAGTATTATTGGAGTCTATATAGAATAAGTTGGAACATAATTTTAGTAGTTAGATTTTAATTTAAAAATAAAGGACTATTCAGAAACATATTATAGTAACAGTGCCTTAGTAGTTTCTTGTAGAGAAACATCAAAATCTTTCAAAATCCACCTAAAAATAATGGTACACACTCTATTTTTGGTGGAACATTCCTATAATTTTTATTATACCAATACTATAATATTTAATAATGTTAACAATAACTAAAATATCTTAGAAAAAATAAACACATTTAAAATAAGTTTAAGGCCTTACTAATAAACAGACAATACAACCTATAAATTTTAAAAGTGTGGTGTAATTTTTTCACTAATGAAATCAACTGGTCATGAATACCAGTACCCTCATAGGAATCGATCATGGGAAAAAATAACATCGTGCATGAAAAAACCCAAAGAAAAAATGACACAATAGAGAAATATTGATCTTTACTACCTTTAATAGTTTCAATAATGGATATTTGTAGCACAACCTATGATAATAGCCAAAAAACAAATGAAAAACTTCTTTTAAATAGCGTTGAACCATTTGGACATAATGTATAGGCAATTGAAAAAGGTATGTCACCATCCTCAATGCCAAATATATGGAAAATTTTAGCATTTGTTAACTCCATCATCCTTCCTTTTATGTTAAGAATTTTTAAAATCGAAATTGTACCTATGTATTGAAAATAAAATGGAACCATCAATTTTCAAAAATTATATAATGATACAGTTGTATCAAGAAACACTTTAAACAACTTCCAAAATAGAATTGTTTAAAGAAATTTGATGTGATTTTCAGTAATATTTGGCCAAAACTCATGAAATATTTTCCACAACCTAGTCATATAAGACCTGTGATGGCTGATAGTTAATGTAGAGGCTTCTTCTATAATAAAAAATAGTATCCATAACAAAATAGAATTTAATTTTTGAATGATAACATAGGGAATAAAAGTGAAAATGGAAACTCCCAGTGGAAATTCCAACTAGAAATATTTCACATGACTTTGAATCAGTAATTTTAAATTAATGGACCAGTAGAAATTCCCTATGGAAATCCCACGGGAAATTCCCAGTGAATGTTACCACTAAAAATTACCAGTCAAAATACCACTGGAAATTCACAGTGGAAATTCACAATGGAAATTCCCAGTGGAAATTCCCCAAGTAAATTTTCATTGGAGAGTCCTAGTGGAAAGTCTTAGCGTAAATTCCCAATAGAAAATACAAGTGGAAATTCTTAGTATAATTCAAGTATAATTTTCAACTAAAAAATAATTTCTATAATCTGTTGAAAATTTCCACTAAGAATTCCAACTAGAAATTCTCAGTGGAAAGTATCAGTGGAAATTATTAGTGAAAATTCCCAATCGAAATTCCCAGTGGAATGTCCTAGTGGAAATTCCTAGTGGAATTCAATTACAATTTATAACTATAGAAAAATTTACAGAATCAGTTTAAAATTTCCATTGAGAATGCCCATTAGAAATTCCTTGCGGAAATCCCATCATAAATTCCCATTGGAAATTCCCAGTGTAAATTTCCAATTGGTTCATTTTTTTATATAGTTAAAAATTATAATTGAATTAAACTAGGAATTTCCACTTGGCCTTATCTATGTAAATTTACACTAATTCTTTAAATTTTTATATAGTTCAAAATTATAATTGAATTCCACTGTGAATTTACACAGGGAATTTCTACTGGGAATTTTCACTAGGAGTTTCCATTGGGAAATTCTATTGGGAATTTCCATTGGGAATTTTCGCAAGGTATTTTCACTAGGAATTACCACTGGGATTTTCAAGTGGGATTTCCATAGGGAATTTCCACTGGGAAGTCTCAATGGAAATTTTCAATTGATTCAATTATAAATTTTTATGTAGTTGGAAATTATTATTTAATTTCACTACGAATATACATAGAGGATTATAATGAGAATATACACTGGGAATTTCTACTAGGAATCACCAGTGGGACTTGTCACTAGGAATTATTGGTGGAAATTATGAATTGATTCAAAATAATAGTCCACTAGTTGGAATTTTGAACTGAATTCAACTAGGAATTTTTACTCTAAATTTCCAATGGTTCTTTACAATTGAATTTACAATGAGAATTAATACCATGAAATTTATAGTGGGATTATCCTCGATGGAATTTCTAGTAGGGATTGATAATGGGAATTTCAATTAATAAATATCCTTTGGAAATTTCAAGTGTGGAAATCTCTAGTTATAATGATTTTAAAACTTCAACTGAAAATTGATAGATGACAACCAATTAATTTGAAATTACAAACCTATTTTTTAGAATCATTTGAAAATATTCAATGTAAATTTCTAGTTGTAATCAATTTGGAATTACAAGGGGGGATTACTAGTGAAAATATAAAATAGAAATTACTCAACCATAAGAATTATAAGTAGGAATTTCTACTCAGAATGACTAGTCGAAAATTAAAATCAGAAATTACTAGCACTAATTCCCACTAAAAATACCTAGCATCAATTATAAGTGAATAGAAATTCCCAGTAGGAATGCATATATGAAATTTATATTGGAAATCCACAGTGGAAAATATCAGAGGAAATTTCAAATTGTATTCAACTTCTAATTTGAACTGTGAAATTGAAAAAATACATTTACACTTTGAAACAATTGGTAATTAAATATATTGTTTGAAATCCAAATATGTAGTGGAAGTTTCCAATGGAAGTTTCTAGTGGAAATACTAATTAGAAATTCCTAGTGAAATTTATCATTGGAAATTCCTAATGGAAACTCCAAATAGATATTATAGGAAAAATTCACACTAGAAAAAAATCATCTAAAAATAAACAATATAAAATTAATCAAGAAATTTCTACCAATAATTTTTTATTTTTAAAATAATCGAAAAGGATAGCTGTCCCTTAAAAATTTATCAATTCCAACCAATTGTAAAATCCAAATATAAATTTACAATTCTTTAAATTAATTTGAAAAAATTAGTGTTAAATACTAATAGAAAATCACAACTATGAATAGACATTTCCATATGGAATTTATTTTAAAAAATTGAAGTGAAAATTCATACTAAGTATCAATTGGGTGAAAGTGAAAATTTATAGTTAAAATTTATAATACAAGTCAATTGGAATTTCCTATAAAATTTCTCATTCTTATAATTACTGGAAATAAAAGGAAACTTAAATTGAAAATTTATAGTTGAATACCCCAATAGAAAAAAAAATCTATAAAATTCATAGTGTTCCATTTATTATGTTGCATAATAAAAAAAATATATTTTTTCAAAGAAACCCACATACCTAAATACGAATATCTATAAACCCCCACAAAAAATACAAACTGAGCTTATTTTAATCTCTCTATCTCCATATATGCAAAAATTTATAAACAAACAACCAAATTTGACTCTATCTCAGTCACTCTGATAATTTATAAAGAAACCAACAAATAGAAATCACATAAACCACATGTTATCTTCTGTCATTATAGGTGAAAAAATTAGACTAAATTTCCCTCCCAGCCATCACTAGGGGGTATACTGAGAGGTACGCTAAGGGATTTGCTGAGGGGTTTGCTGATATGTTCATAGATGAATTCACCAAAGGGTTTGTAGTGGTATTTACTGGGGGGGGGGGTTCACCATCAGATTCTCTAAAGGGTTCACTGAGGGATTCATCAAGGGTTTTTCTAAAGGGTTTATCGAGGGATTCACCCACCAATATTTTTTTGACTAGTTGCCTGATTTCATCTTCAAACCCCACGACTGATCGAAGGTCTAGAAAATTCATTAGACATGTGGAATCTATCCAATGACCAACCTAAGGGTTAGGTTAAGGGGCCAAACTAAGATGATATTTTCCCCATTTCAAGTACTCACTCCAAATCCATATAAATTTTTGTTTTAATATATTACATAAAAAATCTAGTCTTTTTTTCATTCAATCAATGAATCCTCAAAAAATATTTTTCTGAAAAATTATTAAACAACACTGTCATAAAAAATCCCATAACCATTCAAATTAATTTAAAAATAGCATTTCAATTTAAAATCATCCAAAGCATTCAAAAATGTTGTTCTAAAAATCATATAAAATTATAAATAGAAAACAATTCATAATCATTAGCATCAAAAATCACATTTTCAAGAAATAATTAATTAAATATAACATTTTCACATGGATTGATAAAAAATGAAAATTTTATCAATTAAAGAATAATTTTAAGCACAAAATTAGAAATAATTATTATCAAAATGATGTGAGAAACATGTATAAAATAAGTCCAATTAAACTAAAAACCAACCATCAATGGTCTCCCCACTATTTAAAGCATCGCTAATTTTTTTAACATTAAGAATCAATTTCTCATCCCCATTTTTCATGGTCTACAAACTTGAAAGTGATATTGTTATGATGTAGAATTATGAGATCTCCCTCTTCATGAGCCTCTAGAGGTAAATCCACCATAAAGCACATCAACTACCACCGAATCTCTGATTCATTTTCTACTTGAGTCTTTTTTGCAACCATAGTCCTAACACACCCTACAAGGGGAGATGAGGGGATTAGAGTATTCAATTATTTTGTTATTCTATTGGATCTTATTCTCATGTTAGTAAGAATAAATCGAACATGTTATTGGCATTGAAATCACACCTAAACTTTCAAATGGATAGATTTGGACAAATTGAACCACCATCTGACTCGAAGGACCACTCTAGGATCGACAAGGGTGGTGTACGCAAGTTTTAGTGCATGTTCTCAAGACCGAAATCCATGCGCAAAAGCATTACATTCCAAAATGAATATATTTATCACCCATTCCCCAAAACTCTTCCAAGAAATCCAATGCAATCATGTGCAAGGTGGAAGGGATGTGCATAGGAAATCAATATTGGGCTCAAGAGTTCAATTCATGAAAAAATCTATTCTAAGCCAAATATGATGTAGAATAGGCATCTTGCATGGATAGAATCCCAAAACAACTAAAATATACATGGAAAACCTCATCCTTGACTATGATCTTGTGCACCCATCATAAAATATTTCATCTATAAATAGAGTCTCATCCCTTTCTTTGGGGTGACCCTCCAGAAGATGAAGCGTCATTCTACTGCACGTAAGACCAATCTCCCATAACATCGTGAAAACATATAACACACAAGGAAAAGAATTTTTCATGATAGGTTCCCTATGGGCCCATGATTTATTGGGCCCACAATTGAGTAATCCTCACCCAACCTCTTTTAATGTATATTGGGTGCACAAAAAGGATTCACTTGTGTGAAACCCTGACCTTGTGTGAAACCCCCAATCTGACACACACCCCACATTGAGACTCCTTGGCATGCACTTGGGATGGAGTATCATGCTCATGCACCTTTTTCACACAAATTTGAAACCTTTCACACACCTCTTGCACACAACACTCCAAACTTGCAAGTAATAATTTCATGGTTCCTCACGTGATGTACTCCATTCCTCTAGTGTATCCATTTTCATACCCTTTTCTTCTCATAATGGGTACCATAACACCTATTACTTATTAGAATAGGTATCATAACTTGGACTCTATGAGAGAACATTCCTCCCATAATTATACCCTAGAAGTGCTAAATCTATGCCCTGCCTAGAGGCTCTTGAGCTATGGTCACATAATCCCTGGGGGTATAGAGCGAGTCCTCATATGTCCGAGATGCATTGTGTAAAACTACCCAGTTCCACATCCTAGTTGTATGATGTTAAACTACACAAAAAATTCCTCAACACATTATGTAATACTGTAGTCTTACCATGTGTGATAAACAAAGGATTACCCATATACAGTTATCATGTGATGCCACCCTCTCCCACCATAGAGTACAAGACACACCCTGAGGGTATATTCCATGCGTAAACCCCACTTACCCTGTGCGAAAAGAAAAAGACGGTCCATGTATGAATTAAAAGGAATGAGATCCTCCTCAAGAAACTTCCATGAGAAAGCCCCACTCATGTTGTTGTTGATCCTAGAAGCACCCCATCATCAGTCCACCAGGGGAAAAAGTGGATTGTGTGATCTTAAGATATACTACTTCCTCTTGTTTCTCACACTGAGCATGACTCACATGGGATTATAGGTTAACAGTGATCATGACATCTATATGACTAGATGCTCTATGGTCCTCCTATATTGGTGTAAGACCCAACCTTTCCAAACTAAGTGGTTTTTGATTCCCAACTAATGGGGATACATAGGAAGCATCTCTAAGGTCCAAACCCAACATATGAAACCACCCTCATGTTATCCATTCCACATCCCTAGTAAGATCACACCACTCACATGGGAGACCACATCTCCTCTAGGTCCCTATGGAATCTAAATGTGTAAGCCCCACATTAACTCAAATCAATAGAAATACTCTTATGAAGGGAATATATCACGAATAATCCCCCCACCATCCCTCATTAATGATCCTTTTGTGACATGAGCGTTATTACCATACGATTTTAAACTGCATGGACCGGACCTGTCACATGAACTTAAACTAAAACATCGAACTACATGGGTTTTTATCATTATCTTATAAATAGGGTACATAAGATACCTCCAAGATTTTCAATCCCAAATTTCTTCAAAACTATGTTGGATTTGATTCCCAATTAACTGGGATACATATGAAGCCTACCCGAGGTCCGAACCCAACATCAAAAACCACCCTCATGTTCTCAGAACCACATCCCCAGTAATATCATTCCCCTCACTTGGGATACCACATATCCTCAAGGTTACTTTGGAATCTCAATGAATAATCCCCACACCAACTCCAACCAAGATAAATCCTCTTGGGAATGACAACTTTCACACATAATCCCCACACCATCCCTTTTCAAATCTTCTTTCGTGACATGAGTGTCCTTAATGAATGACATTAAACTACACAGACTGGTCCTATCACACAACCTTAAAAGGAATCATCAAACTACATGTGTTTTGATCCATGTCTTCTAAACAGAGTATGTAGGAAACCCCCATGAGTTTCAATCCATAATTTCTTCCAAACTATGCAGGAATTGATTCCAAACTAATGAGGATACGTAGGAAGCCTCCTTGAGGTCCAAAACCAGCATCCAAAACCACACTCATGTTCTCCAGGCCACATCCCTAGTAAGATCATTCCCCTCACATGGGAGACCACATATCCTCTAGTTCCCTTGGTAATCTCAATGTGTAATCCCCACACCAACTCCAACCAAGAACAATCCTCTTGTGAAGGTAAGATTTCATGCATAATCCCCACACCACCCCTCACCAATTCTCCTTTCACAACATGAGAATCCTTACCAAACAATGTTGAACTGTATGGACTAGTATTATCACACAACCTTAAACCATGGAATCGAACTACACGGGTTTTGATCCCTATCTTCAAAATATGGTACATAGGATGTCTAAATGAGGTTCAATCCCAACCAATGGTAAACCCATATGCTTCCTCCTATGGACACATCTCCCTAATCCCCTCAAGGGGTGTCCTTATCAGCCATCTAGATTCATCCCAAGGGGTATTCTGATCCATCCATCCTAGATCTGCCTCAAGGGTCACTCTAGTCTATCCAGGTGTGACATATTCCCTCCTAGGGACACACCTTCTTGATCCGACTCAAGGGGAATCCTAATCAACCATGCAAATTAATCTTAAGGGGTATTATGATACATCCATCCCTGATCTTCCTTAAGGGGTGCTCTAGTCCATCCAAATATGTCATATTCTCTCCTAGGGACACACCTCCCTAATCCACCTCAAGGGGCCTCCTGATCAACCATTTAGATTCATCTTAAGGGGAATTCTAATACATTCATCCTAGATCTACCTCAAGGGGAACATTGGTCTTTCAGGTTTGACATATTCCCTCCCAGGGACACAACTCCCTGATCCTCCTGAATGGGAATTCTAATCAACAATATTGATTAGTCACAAGGGGCGTTCCAATCCATCCATCCCATATCTTTTTCAAGGGGCACTCTGGTCCATCCAGGTCTGACATATTCCCTCTTAGGGACACCCCCCTTGATACACCTTAAAGGGAATTCTAATCAACCTTTTAGATTTTTCTTAAGGGGTGTTCTAATCCATCCATATTGTCCCCACAAGACATTAAACCTACGCCTGTATCCAAAAGATGTTAAACTTATGACCTAAATCCAAATACATAACTGATGCAGAACATGAGATCCCTGAGGTGAAAGCCTTGGAAGATACGTGCCTATAGTGTCAGTTAACTCATAAAAAACATGGGATTCTTGAGATAAAAATCCCCATAGAAAATTACACCCATGGAGTTTCTACCTCGTGATCAATACAAGATGCCTTGGGTTCCACACCTAATATTCCTCTATTAGATGACCTCCCAAGAAGAAGAATATAGGTGACCAACATTCCCAACATCCAAACATGCCAGCAATACCCAACATGACTACTCTCCTGACCGAAGGTTGCTACCTTGTCAAGACAGAATCAAAATGTCGTGATAAAAGAAATGTAATTGAATGAAATTCACAAAGATATGGAACCAAGAATTATTTCCACAAGCATGACTTAACTCTATGAGGAAAAACTGTACTAGGCGATGAGTTCTAAGGAGGAATCCATGGAAGGAGGAAATGATATCCAATAATCCTATTTTGATCAAGGAGTAGACATAAACATTGAAAATGATGAAATTATACCACATTTAGAAAGTGGGAATGTGGGGTAACAAGAATATCTAGTGTGTGCATTCCATGTATGGATGCACAGGATCTCCAATGAAAGTTTTATAAATAGAAATAGTGATCCTAACATGAAACTCTTCTCATTAACATGGGGACTAGTAGTGTTTGAGACATCAATAGATTAGCATGTCGCCAAATCTAGATATATGGTTCTAGGTCCCACCAAGAAAATGGTGGGAATAACACGGAACTTACCAAATATTGGGGAAGTAAATGCTGGGCATTCTCAGTCTATGACATCGTTAGCATGAATACCTATTTACTTTAGAAGATTGGAAAATGTGGGGGAACTGGATATTGTTCTCCTTGTACCCATAATGATGGATGAATTCACTTAGTTTACAAGACTTTATCTATAGGGAATCATCCACTCGGTGCTCGCATGCATTGGGGTAAGATAACCAATGATGCAACAATCCAGCATGACCACACTCCCGCTATGAATTCTGTGACAACCTCAGATACTAGGTTCCCATACCTCATCTCAAACCCATAAATCTTTTAGAGGAGGGTGATGGACACCCTCGTACATCTCTATGAGCAGAAGGGCGGGTCATTCCCACATGGTACATGCCCCTCTAGGATTTATATGCTTTAGAACCTCTCTGATACCACCATCCCCAAGGGATGCATAGGGAGAAACCACTCCCCTTTCCCAAGGAAAACCTCTTTAGGAGAATCTCCCTAAAATGATCCTATGAATTTATCCCATAAGTTGAGGAGGTGTGGGATGCCAGAGTCACCCTAACCGCGACTACTTCCCAGGAGCCTCCAAGGAGGGATACCATCAGGCCCCATAATCTCTAGAAATGACAGGTATTTCTGGTTGAATAATAGGTTTACTTTACCCATTCTCTGTTAGCCTCGGTCTAAATGACCTGACACCAACATTGGGCATATGACTAGGGGAATTCCTGACAAGGGGAATCATCGTCCATGGCTTCGGTGGCCCCTTCAACCACTGGCGCATACCGCCAAATCCCTATGATAGATGAGTAGAGATCCATATTTTTCTGATTGGGATCGAGACCTGATCCACCCTATAGGTAGGATGGGTTTAATCTTTTATTTACTAGCACCATAGACATCAATTACAAGCTAACCTGTGATGATGAGTTTCGATAAGGAGGTCCTCCCCACACCGTCACCAACCTAAGAGGAGGACCTCCTTGCTCCCACAATCAGCACAAAGGTCCTCCTCATTCCATTCCCAGATCAAGTGGAGGTCCTCCCCACTCGACCACCAATCCAAGAATAGGAACTAACCACTCAATTAACAACTAGTATGGAGATCCTTAATATACTATGACTACTAGACAACATGAAGGTCCTCCCCGTGTCACAACTAATCAGATTGGAGGTCCTCCACACTACTTTCACAATCAACATGGATATACTCCCCATATTTCCACCAATCAAAGTGGAGTTCATCCCCATGCTTTCAAAAAACAAATTGAGGTCTTATCTATATTCCATATTCTCAACACAGACGTCCTCCCTATGTCCATTTTGACCTGCACAAAGGTACTCTCCATGCTCCAACCAACCAGTATGGAGGTCCTCTTCATGCTATCATGACCAACCAACACATAGGTCCTCCCTATGTCAATAACAACCAAATAAGAGGTCCTCCTTACTTCAACAACAACCATCATGGTGGTACTCCCCCTACCGAAGACATGTACTACCCTAAAGAACTATCCCAGGGAAAATGGGTGAATAACCGCTACTAAAGGTGAAATCTTAGGAAGAACCAAGTTATTGTCGACCTCATTATTCTTTCTGATTTAAAGGAAAAATACATATCAATAATGGATTTTACACTATATAATTTAGAGTATGGGGAAGGATACCAAAAGGTGAAGTTCTCTATCTCAGAAGTCAAAATCCAGAGGATCCCTAGACCCTTCTATAGGTACATGCAGGTGGAGGAAGTTATGAATCCATTTTAGGGTCTCACAATGCATCCATATCCATCGTCTCTAGCCCCAAAATTTAACACTAACCAAGAAAATGGAGAGTTTTTCTAGTCTATATTAACTCATTCAGATAGTGAGAGACCTAAAGACCCACTGGTGAGTTCTGCCACCCTTTCACACGAGGAATTTGTAAGATCTTAGAATATGTGGAGGTATGATTCTATTTAAATATTTGTTTAAATACCTTAAAGTTAGTTAATAAATGTTAACCAGGTTTATGAGGATTATCTTGGGTTCTATGGGGGTTTGGGACACAAAAGAAAGAGAAAAAATGGACATCCAGTGCATGTTTCATGGTTGGTGCATGGTTAAGGGTAACTGTGCACCCAAACTATGTTATCCATGGGAAAGGGTGCACGGTTAAGTACACTATGCAAGGGGGAAAGGAAAACCATGCAGTTAGGGATAGATCCATTATGCATGGTTTAGTGCATATTTTTTTTAAACTGTGAAGGTTCCCCAGGTAACCATGTAACTTAGACCCCTCTTGGACAGTGGCTGGAGCATGGTTGGCACACAGTTTGGAAAACCGTGCACTCAAGCCGTGCAACCCATTAAAAAGTGAGAAATTACCATTTAACCCTCTAGATTTTAATTGTTTCACCTGATTTCCTTCCCCATTATTCTCCCCATATCCCTAGTGATGAACCTAAACACCCAAATCTTCCCAAATCTTGATCTACATCGATTCTAGGCTGTTTATAGTTTCATTAGGGTGCAAATCAAAGCTCTGGGTAAGTATAACACTAATATTTTTTCTATTTTTTGGATTAGGGATCTTGGTTTAGTTATTCTTCTTCTAAATCCTTAAAACCCTCTTTTTCAAGAGGATATTAGGTTTGGGATTCAAAGGGTGCTTGAATTCAGATCTAAGGATAAGGTTAAGTGAGAGCTCATTTACAGATTTGAGGTAGGTGATTTACAAGGTATATTCTATAGTATTGAAGTTTATTTGTGCATGTGTGGATATTTTATTTCTTCTCTCTTGTTGTGAAATTAATTCCTTTAGTGATATTTGTTAAAATGGCTGGACAAAGGATGAATTAAAGGATTGTTTGGATTAAAATGAAATGGGTTGGATGAAGTAAAGTGATTATGCCAAATGAATTATGAATTGTACTTGAAATTCATAAGTGGGTTAATACATGTGAAATAATGAACATGTTAAATGGGTAAATACTTGTGAATGGATGAATGTTTTAAATGGGTTAATGTATGGGAATTTATGAATATGTTAAGTGGTCCAAGGTATGGGAATTGTTGATTATGCTAATGGGTTAAGGCATGAAAAGGGAAATGGGTTAAATGAGCTATGTAATTGACCAGCTTAGGATTGGGGCATGAAAAGGGAAATGGGTTGGATGAAGTAAAGTTATTATTCCCATAATTGTTTCATTTTATGCGACTACATGGACTGATGATCCATGGTAAGTGCATTGTAATTTTTTGTGAAATGTTTATCCCTGGTGAGATTGGGAATTTGACTTACTCCCTTATGCATATTAATTGACCAGCTTAGGCTGTTGTGTAAATGATTCAAATTCCTAAACCATGGATAAAGTTATGAAAATGGATTAAGTTATTAAAATGGTTAAAGTTATTATTGTTAACTAATGGAACCCTAGTTGTCTTTTCTTTACCCTTTCATTTATTTAGTACTCACATGCACTATCTATTTAGACTAGATATTTTGTATACAATATTGGTGGTTTCCTATTTAGTTGTACTCACACCCTTCTTGGGTTTCTAATGGGTATCCAAGCAGATTTCATGGTTGCAGTTTAGGATAATGGAAAAGGCCCTATGCCAGGGAGTTGATTGGGGCATGGGATGTGTATGGATGTAGGACCCAAATATGGAGTCAGGAACCATTTTCGGGATGTTTAAATTGGTATTTATTTTGGTTTTTATTCACTTTGGACATTGCGAGCATGATGTGACATATTTTGTGCTTGGTTTTGGGTTATAACTAGTTTTGGGAAATGGTTAGTAATTCATGTTTTTGGTTTATTGTTTATTGTTTCCTTTATTTATCATTGAAATATTTTATGGATTACTATTATAAAGAGGGTATAGTCTCCACACATGTTCTTTTAGACCCTCACTACTAGTCAACAACCTTTGGAATACGGGGAGGCGCACCCGAGGTCATGTAGCGACCATAAATGTGGAACCAGTTTTATAGATTTTGGGTTGGGGATGTTGCAAAGTGGTATCTGAGATATGATCTTTTATATGATCTTATTATTTGGGGATAATAAATGGGACATTATGATGTGTTTGGTCTCAATAATGAGTTTGTTCTTGGGAGTAGCTAACTCATGTACGAGGGAAAAATCCAAGTTCCTAGGGTGGGATTATTGTTCTTGGTGTGTGTTGTTATAGTTGAATGATATTTCACCATTGGGAGATGCACTCATTGTGTGATTTGACTATTTTATGATGTTTTTCTCATGAATGGAATGACAAAAGTTTGTGAATTCATGCATCATTATAGGAACCTAGGGATATAGGTGGCATGCATCATGGTAGGCACACATATGAAGGGTGCATGGGATATGAAGGGTAGAATGAATTTCAAATTCCTTAAAAATATAAAGAAAGTAATATATAATAAAGTTCATGAAAATGTGAAAATGGAAATAATTTTAAATAATGGTTAAATAATTTTTCTAAATTAAATGTTAAGAATGAGTTAAAACATTGGTTGTATCAAGTTATAAAGATAAAAAGGTGACCAAATGAGGGAGATTCATGTTTTGAAAGTAAAATGGTTTTAAAAAGGTGTATAATGATAGTATTGTGACTATTTATATTGGTTTACACCATGTTAGTCCTAAATTATCATAGGGTTGGATAAGGGTAGTGTTCTAGATGTGATGATTTCTGTTGGGATAGTGTGTATGAAATGGGTTGTTTATGGCTAGTGGAGAGCCTTATTTTATGTAAACTATGGAATATTATGTTAAGTGTTTTGAGATTTGTGTATGGAATTGTAGATAAATTCCACCATGGTGATAGGTGTTGGTTGGGTGACAAGAGGATATTGCCAAGAATGCTTCTCTAGAGGCGGGGAAAGAAATCCTAGCGGTTCAAGGTAATAGAGGAGAGGAGTAGTTCCATGAGAGATTTGTTTGTTTTTTATTGATTAGGTAATGAGGCCCAAGGAAGGTAGTGTTGAGTATGTTTGATATGACTAGGGAGTTTCAATTAAAACACCCTCTAAAATTTTTCATAGAGGGTGGACCTAAGGCAGCAGAGTCCAGGATAAAGTCCATATAGAAAGTTTTGGATCATTTGGAGACTCCTCTTGAAAAGAGAGTCAAGATGGTAGCCTATATGTTGCGGGGATCAGTGAAGAACTGGTGAGATATTTTGGTTCAGACACAGAAGGATGATGGTATGCTATAAAGCAACTTTCAGGATAAGTTTTTGGAACAATTCATTCCCATTACTTTGAGGCAGGAGAAGACTGTAAAGTTTATGAGGCTAACCCAGGGGACCATGTTAGCGATGGATTATGTGGGTTACTTCAAAGACTTGGGATTCTTTGTCCTAGAATTGGTAGGGGATGAGGATTCTATGGTGAGATGCTTCCAAGATGGACTTAGACATGACATAAAGTCCTAAGTGAATATCTTTCATCTAAATAGGTTTTCTGAGGTGGTGTATCAGGAACTTATTTTAGAGGGGAACCTAAGGGAGGCCTCTGGTGGTGTTCATTTGTTCCCAATTGAATGATCCATTCATGTGACTTATGAGGGCAAGAAGCATCATTTTATAAATATTCCTCAGGTTAGAAGTGTAAAAAATAGTTAGAAGAAAGGATCAACCTCTCAGGGTGGAGACCATGTGTTTTTTCTATCACTATGGTAGGTCGGGGAACATGCATGGATAGTGTCCCCAACCACCAATTGAATGTTAAGCATGTGGAATAATATGGAATGTGTAGAGGTTCTATAGGAACCCCTGATATTAAGGTACTGATGGAGGGTTGAGGATAATGTAGAGTTTAGGTAGGGGGTCAATCACCTCATATCAGGTAGGAATTTGGAGTCCTACTAGTCGTACGGGTCGATGATATAGACGTAGTACTCCAATGCGAGAGCGACTATATCAGTAGAGTAGTAAAAAACCAAGAAATCAGACTGGAGCCCATAGTAGAGGGGAAATTAAACTTCACACAGTTTATCCAACACTGGGAGGTGGTGAGGCTAGACCATCAATAGTTTGAGGTATTATTCTTGTAAATTCCAAGCTTGACAGTGCTTTGTTTGATATAGGTTCCTCACATTATTTTATATCAGCTCAGTTTTTCAGTGTGTTGGGCCTGAAGTAGAACATATATGTATATTTATGTCAATTGAAACACCTTTAGGGGTTCCGGAAGAAAATATTCTGCAATGTAAGGGGTGTTCCCTCGAGGTTGGTGGGTATAATTTTCTTTGGGACTTGTTTGTGATAAATATGTGAGGCTTTGACCTGATTTTTGGGATGAATTGGTTAGTGTTGTACCAGGACCATATTGACTATTATCGCCATTAGGTAAATTTCACATCCCTCTAGGGGAATATGCATGTTCACCATGGGGAATGGGATATCCAGGCAGGCCGTGCTGGGCCAGTCAGTCAGAAGTTGGGTGAACTCACATCCCAAGTGGATTGTATTCTTCTTGATGATGGGGAAGTAGGGCATCATGTTTTCTCTTCTATGGTGGATCAATTTTAGAACGTGTTTCCTAAGTACTTCTCTGGGTTTCTACCTAAGATAGAGATCAAGTTCATGATAGATTTTATTTTATATGAATAACTAGTTTCTATTCCATTGTATAGAATGAAACCAAAATAACTCTAAGAAATTAAAGCTCAGTTAGAGGAACTATAGAAAAAGGGGTTTATTCACCCAAGTACATCACCTTGGGGATCTATAGTGTCTTTTTCTAATAAGTATGATGGGTCCTTGTAGTTGTGCATCAATTATAGGAATCTAAATCAGACTAAGGTTAAGAACCGATACCCTCTTGCTTGAATCATGGATCCTTTTGACCAGATGATAGGTTCTTCAGTGTTCTCCAAGATTGATATGAGATTGGGGTATCATTAGCTATGGGTGAGATCTTATGATATACTTTGGATTATCTTAAGGAGTAGGAATAAGTTTTATGAGTTTTTATGATGTCATTCAGGTTGACTAATGCAATTACAATGTTTATGGACCTAATGAACCAAATATTACATCCTTACCTAGATCGGTTCATAGTTTTCTTTGTTGATGAAATCTTGGTTTAATATAAGACCCATGATGATCATGAAAAACATCTTGATATCATCTTGAGTAAAATAATAGAGCATAGTCTATACTCCAAGCTATCCAAGTGTAATTTCTAGATTGATAGGGTGAATTTTTGAGGTCATATCATCACTGAGGAAAGTGTGTCAGTGTACCCAGAGAAAGTGCAGGTAGTTGTGTCTTGGGAGCATCCCAATAATGTTTCTGATATCAA
This sequence comes from Viscum album, assembly GCA_963277665.1. Lineage (NCBI taxonomy): Eukaryota > Viridiplantae > Streptophyta > Magnoliopsida > Santalales > Viscaceae > Viscum > Viscum album. The sequence continues at coordinate 1,885,801,605 of OY728165.1, read as the reverse complement.
AAGTTTTATGGGATTAGTAGGATATTATCAAAGGTTCATCAAAGACTTCTCCCATATGGATGTACCTCTTTCAAGATTAACCAAAAAGGGCATTAAGTTTTAATGGTATAATGCATGTGAGAATTCTTTTCAAGAATTAAAGAAGTGACTGACTACTACACCAGTTTTGATTCTACCCATGTTGGGTATAGAGTATACCTCATTTTTTTAATAAATCTGGTGTTGGGATTGGGGTAGTGTTGATGCAAAATGATCAAGTTTTGGTATATGGGTCTCGGTAGTTGAAGACTCCTGAATAAAATTACCCTACACATGATCTTGAGTTGGTCTAAGTAGTTTATTCTTTAAAGTTTTGGAAACACTACTTGTTGGGAGAGCGTTTTATTGTGTAAAATGATCATAAAATCCTAGTTATATCTTATATTAGTGTGATTTGAATCTTCGGTAGTGAATATGGGTTGAGTATATGTAGTACGTTCATTTTGAGTTGATATACATGTTGGAAAATGGAAAAAACATTGCTGATTATTTAAGACGGAAGACTAAAAATTAGGCAGTTTAGGAATCCAACTCCCTATGGAAGATGATAGAGTTTTTTTTGGGATACATATATAGGTGAATTATGGGCATGGTTATATTACCCATGCATTTTTGAAAGATGAACCTTTCATCCTTGAAAGTTGATTCCATTATTTTGAGCTAGATCAAGGAATTGCATCTTGAGAAATATGAGTGTTTGACCTAAAGGAAAATCCTTAAAGGTGTGGAGTCACCTTCTGGTTGGACTGTTGGTGATGATGAGATAGTTTACATCCATGGGAATGTTTTTGTGCATAATTGTATCTGACAAGAGTTTATGCGTAATTTCCATGCCTTAAAGTGGGAAGTGCATCCTATTTTGAAAAAAATGTATCGTGATCTTCATAGGTAGTATTTGTGGCCAGGGATGAAGAAGGAAGTTGTAGGTTTCATGGCACGAGTATATAACTTTTAGAAGGTAAATGTAGGATGTCAGTAACTGGGTGGTTTTCTACATCCATTTTCCATTCCAAAATGGAAATGGGATGATGTGATGATGATTTTTGTTGTGGGTATTCTAAGGATTCCATAAAATAATGATGTGATTTGGGTAGTTGTGGATCAGTTGACCAAGGTAGAATATTTCATACTGATTTGAGAGACCTTAACCAATGATCAACTGGGTGAGTTATAAGTTTGAGAGATAGTACAGTTACATGGGGTGCTGTGAAAGATAGTTTCAGATCATGATCTACATTTTCCTTCATGCTTATGGTGGGGGTTATAAAAGGCACTTGGTACCCAGGGGTTTTGAGTATGAATTTCCATCCAAAAATGGATGAGTAGTCATAGCATACTATTCAGGTACTAGAGGACATGTTGAGATCTTGTGTTATAGACTTTTATGTATTTTTGGAGAAACACTTGTATTTTGTTGAGTTTTTCTATAAAAAAATTACCATGAAAAAATTCAGATAGAACCATATGAGCACTCTACGGGATGCCGTGTAGGTCACCTTTATGTTGGATGGAGTCTGGGGAGTCAGAGTTATCAGGTCCGAGTCTCATGCAGGAGACATTGGAGTAGGTTAGTTAATCTGGAAGTAGATGGAAATGAATCAGAGTAATAATAATTATTATGAGAATTGGAATTTTAGACCTCTTGAGTTTTTGGTGGGTGATCATGTTATTCATTGGGTGTCACCAAGGTTGGGTCACCGTCAGATTCAGAAATAGGGTAAGTTAGCACCTAGGTATGTGGGGATTTTTGAGATTGTGGAGAGGACCAGACCAATGAAATACCAACTAGATCTTCCACATTGTTATAATGTTATGCATGATGTTTTTCGTGTATAAAAGTTTCATCAGTATCACCCTGACCCATCTCACATGTTTGATGTTGAGGATGTTGAGTTTGACGATGATGTGTCCTTTGAGGAGCATCTGGTTCGTATTTTGGATCATATTGAGAAATTATTTTGGGGAAATCCCGTAACCTTGGTTTGAGTTTTATGGAAGTATGGTAATGTTCAAGAAGAATCTTGGGAGAGGGATTTATATATGTGGGCCCATTGTCCTGATCTCTTTTCATTGGAAGCTCAGTGATGCTTGGGAAGAGAAACTTGATGATGAACTATTATAAAGTAGGGAGTTTTTAAGATCCATGAATTTATAGACGTAAGTTCCTATTTAAATACTTGTTTAAATCCCATAAATTTGGTTAATTAAATGTTCACTAGGTGTATGATGGGGCTCAGGGGTGTCCCTGGGGTCCGTGACATGAAAGAAAGAGGAAAAATGGCCATCTAGTGCATGTTGCATGGTTGGTGCATGTTTAAGGGTAACCATGCACCCAAACCATGATAGATAGGGGAAATGGAGCACAGTTAAGTAAATTTTTCAAGGGGGAAGGCCAAAATATATGGTCTTGTATAGAGTTGTTCTATAAGTTTGGCACACAGTTTGGAAAACCTTGCGACCAAACCATGCACCCCTCTAAAAAGTGAGAAATTATCATTTCTCCCCTCATTATTTTAAGTGTTTCACCTAATTTCTTTCCCCATTATTATCCCAATATCCCTAGTGATGAACCTAAACACCCAAATCTTTCCATGGGTCGATCTATTTTGATTATAGTCTATTTAGAGTGCTGTTGGGTATAGATCGAAGCTCCGGGTAAGTCTAACTATCATCTTTTTCTATCTTTTGGATTAGGACTTGTGGTTTCATTATTCTTATTTCTAATCCCTAAAAACCTCTTTTTCTAGTGTATTTTAGGTTGGGGATTAAAAGGGTGGTTGAATCAGGATCTAATACTAAGGTTAAGCAAACATTCATCGATGGATTCGAGGTAGGTGTTCTACATGTTATATCCCATAGTCTTGAAGTTTATTTGTGCATGAGTGGTTATGTTATTGCCACTATCTTCTTGTGAAATTGATTCCTTTATTGATATTTGGTAAAATGGTTGGATAAAGGATGAATTGAACCCCTCATGATCCCTATTGAATTCATTTAGGTTGAATAGACTGATTTAGGGCCACCCATGGGGAGTGCCAACATTCCCAGACATGAAAAAATGAAATGTTAAGCATAAAATTGACTTGTGATAAAGTAGAGGCCATGATAAACATATTGATACATTAGTTAAGTTGAAAAGGGAATATTGATAGTTTTTATAGACTTTGATAATTTCATAAAGGATTGTTTGGATCAATATAAAATGGGCTGGATTAAGTAAAATGATTATGCTAAAGGAATGTTGAATTGTACTTGAGATGCATAAGTGGGTTAATACATGTGAAATGGTGAAAATATTAAATGAGATATGCAATGAAATTGGTAAATATTCTAATGGGTTAAGGATTGATGTTAATTAAAATGTTAAATAAGTATGATATGTGAATGTTATGTGTTTTGATTTGTGTATAGTCTTTGATATGGTATATGTGGTAAATGAATAAATAAGAATGTGCACATGGCTTGGTAGTTATGGGATATTCAACTTGAGGATCTACACCCATGGGTAGGGTTAGACTGAGGCTCTAAACCCCTCCCATAATGCATGGGTTAGGGAAGGGGATTAAGGCCATATTCCCCTACCAATTGCATTTGATGAGACTACTTGGACCAAGGATCCATGGTAAGTGTATTGTATTTGTTTTTTAAATATTTATCCCTAATGATATGGTGAATTTTACTTACTCTCTTATGTATAATAATTTATAGACTTAGGATATTGTATAAATGATGTGAATTCATAACCCATGGAATAACTAATGAAAATAGATTAAGTGATTAAAATGGCTAAAGTGAATATTGTTAACTAATGGAACCTGAGTTTTCTTTTATATACCTTTTCATTTTTTAGTACTCATATGAAATATTTATTTAGATTGGATATTTTGTAGACACTATTGGTGGTGACCTACTGAGTTTTACTCACACCCTACTTAGGCCGCCATTGGGTACCCAAGTAGATATCATGGTTGTAGGTTAGGGCAAGGTCAAAGGCCCTATGTTAGGGAGATGATTGGGGGTATGAGATGTGCATGGATGAGGGATATAGACTTAGATTTAGGAACCATTTTGGGGATAATTCCATTGGTCTTTATTTTGGATTTTTTTCCAGTTTTTACATTACTTTCATGACATGGTATATTTCGTGTTTGGTTGTGGGTTGGACCCTATTTTGGGAAATAGTTAGTAATGTATATTTTTGGTTTATTATTTATTATTTATATTATTTATCATTGTTCTTTTCTATGTATTACTCTTATAAAGAGGGTATAGTATCCCCACATGTTCTTTTAGACCCTCATTGCTAGTCGGTAGCCTCTGGAATACTATGAAGCATGCCTGGGGTCATGTAGTGACCCAGCCCGAGGCACTGGTTTAGTGGATTCCGGGTTGGGGATGTTACAGTAGTGGTGAACACCCAGTACTATAAGGACATGATGATGCAATTGGTGTTGCTGGAAAGGGATGACCCAACATATTGTGAATATGTAGCCTACGCAGTGGCTCCTCTTTTTTCCAACCAGTTGTTGCACTGATCTATGTCAGAACCACCACCAATAGCTCGACTAGAATGAATCTAAGCTTGGAATAACCAAGTGAAGAGTCTTTACTCTAACTAAGAAAGCCTATGGGAGACTCTGGATTCTGATCAGTTGTCAATGGGGTTTTGTCCTATTAAAAATTTTAAATTCAATATCCCAAAGTTCGTCAATGTGTACCAAGCTATTTGTTTCTACCAGACCATTTAGGAGATGATTCACCAAATCTTTGATCATCAGTTGGTCAACCCAAGAATCCAAGGGCACCTCGAAGACATTGAACAGTAGAGATGAATAGTTGAGTTGGCATTGCTCCTAGTGGCTCAGCACCCTGGATCTCCCAGTTACCATCATAACCTCCAATAGAGATGCATCAAGATCCTCATATAGCTATGCATAATCACGAAAGAGGTATCTCGACATGGGTTGATCAAGGGATGGGGACAGTATGATACTCTCCACTTCATCCCTATCTCGTGACAACTTGACCCACCCATTGATATCATGAATTTTACTATGGGTTTAGTTATGATAAATATGGTAATTTCCAAATTGTCGGAAAATCATAAGGATAGGGTCTTTGATACAGGGAGTGATAAGGAAAACCCACCCCCTAGGGTAGCACAGTACCAAGTATACCCTCACACAAGTGTCCATACTTGCTTGAAAAGGTAGGTTCTCATCCTCAAGGATCCATCTTATTTATTTCCCACCCATCAGAATACCAACAAGGGTAAGGAAGAGGTTGATCCCTTTGATCCATCTGAGATTTCACCAAATATAGTAGCCAATACCAAGGTTTCTACTTTGCTACAGCAGGTCATAGAGTAGAAGAGGACCATCAATGAGGTCCTTGCTGAACGTATCCTGGATTATAGTGTAGCTCAATGAGATCACATTTATCCTCCATGGGGTCAACATAAATTCCTCATTAGCTAGTTTTCCCCAGTTTATCTTAGTGATCTTGTACATATTGATTGAGTAGAGGCATAGTCATAGAGAAAGAGACCATGGTATGTGTCACCAAACCCTCCCGAGAAGTGTGATAATCTTCCTCGGGACCCAGATCGAGCTGCCCCATGATCCCCCGAGCCTGATTATCGAGTGAACAAGATTGTAAATGCATAGGTGTTTTGGATTCATCATCAATACATAGATCCCTTACAAGAGAATTTTATATCCCCTCTTATTGATCACCTAGAATCACTGGAAGTTTGATAGGTAGCGATCCCACCTGATGGTAAGTCATACCCAACATGGTTGGATGAAATGCAAGAAACCCCAGATTTTGGGAACCCAAGATTTACCCTGTTCAACGGGATGGGTGAACCACTGAAACATTTGAACCAATTCGTCTTGAGATGTGGGCCCATGTTGTGAAACCTAGAGCAGTAGAAATATTCTATGCTCTGGTGTTTCTACTAGACATTGAAAGGACCTACATTCATCTAGTAAATCTAGTTTCCCATCGAATCCATCACTGATTAGGGGGATCTTTGCACTCAGTTCATTTATCAGTTTAGCTCTAACATGTATAATAAAATCATTTCATACCTCTTTAATTGCAAGAAAAATACTAATGAGAAAGTCTCAGATTTTTTCACCAGGTGGAAAGGCCTCACATATTCACTAAACATGCCACTGACTCAAGAGAATCTACTAACTATGTTCATGGTAAATATCAAGTCTGATATGGTCCCTACCCTCATCACTCAAAACTTCCTATATAGGTTTCCATATTTCTATGATAAGGCCAAACACTTGGAGGAATACTTGCAGTAGGCTAAGAAAGTGCATCAGTTAAATTCTCCATCTCACGAGAGAAGATATTCTAAAGAAGAGAATATTGCTGCAGTACAGGTAGAGGAACCCGAACCATAAGTGTTGTTATCCCCTTTTCTAGAAAATATTTACTAAGTGTAGAAACCTCATCAAGCTTAGCCTCTCCCAGTATAGAATCAATAAACAACACCTCACCAAGCCCAAATTCCTAGGAAAGAGAATCTGGCTCTGACCCCTCATCAGGCTTTGAATCCTCATCAGGTCCAAGCTCATAGAATTCCATTCCTAGATAGAAGGAACCAAAACTATTCTTTCATAGATTCATAGGTTCTTGACTATTTCATCAATTCCTTGGAGTAGGGAATTTTGAAGCTTCCAGAGTGTAGGAGGCCCCATGAAGCCGAACGTACTGACCACCTCGATCATTTCCCTTATCAATGAATCATTGGACATACCATTATGGAATGATATGTGTTCAAGGATTAGATCTAGGACCAAGTTGATTATAGTTTGGTCAAGTTGGGAAATTTCCCAGCTCAGGTGGCACATGTCACCACCACCAATCCCTGTAATGATAGTGAGGTTTTAGGTGAATGACAATAGGATTCCAAACATGAGACTCAGAAGTATGATGACTGGTTGTCTCACAGGGCAATTTATCATGACCATGGTGTAATTATTTATTTCTTAGGCAATCTTAAACCTCTTGTGGTCACCTCACCTTCTCTGACCACCACTTCTGCATCTAGGTCATAGCCTGCCAAATCTCAGAAAAGCAGGTGCCAATGGTCCAAGGGAAACCAAAGTCCCCCATAGGTGCTAAAGCCATCTTGAAAACTCAGTGATTCCATGACTTCTGAGTTAAGAATCACCCCATGGTCTACCCAACATTGGAATATCCCTTTAATTATGAACATGATTATGCCTCTGTGAATGCCATCGAGTTGATAGATTGTTTCACACTGCCTGATGATAAGGAATATCAGACAAGCCCCATGAGTGCCTCTAGATGATGTCATAAAAGGGAAGGTTGAGGAAATACAAACCTATGGAATATTAAGGATAGTTATTTGAATTAAGCTATACATGATATCGAGACAAGATAATAGGTGTTGTGTAGAGATCAACAGGTGTAGTCCTCCCAGCCTTCTCTGTCAGGAATGCTACAACATTTGAATATGTTAACTGACTAGGAAAAAAAGCCATGGACACACCGTGATCAACCTCTTTCAGCTAAAACCAAGCCTCATCCAGCTGACAGTAAGCCAATATTGGTTTTGGGTGAGTCATCTGATGAGAAAATTGAGATTTCTAGCCCCATCCATAACCTAGTGGTACAACCATTATCACCCGTTATTCCCCCAACCAAAGTGAAAAACCCTACAGGTTGAAATTGTTGGTTATGGGCATAGTGGAAGCATTACGGTGTAGGGAGATATATTAAAATTTCTTTTAATAATTGTTTCCCAAATCCAAGAGTGAGGATATTGCATGTCAAATTCATATTTAATTTATTTAATATCTGAAGAAATAAATACCCGAGTTTAAGAACTTTATTCATTGATGATTGTTTATCATTTGAAAAGACCTTTCCAGATTTCCTTCACTGCACTTGTAAGGATCCAAGGGTATAATCCCTCTAGCAGTGATCCACATGTGTTCCAATGGTGTCTGAACAATGCCACTCATTCTATGGGTGCTAGAGCGGTGAATCGAATGTCTTGAGTTGTTTTTTCTTGATCACTCATTCTTCAGTGTTGAAGAAATTATCTCTTGGGTTTCTCATTCTTGATAGGGAGAGAGGAGGAGTCAATATAGAATTCATTGTGCATAAGAAATCTATATTCCCAAACTTGGAATTGGTTTTGAATGCTTTACATAATATATATAGCAGTTTATTTATAAAGTTGAGATTTCAGTTACAAAATTTAATTTAATTATAACCATTAAATATAATTATAACAATTAACTAACTACCATGACACATAATAATAATAATATTATTATTATTAGTATTTTTCAGTGAGACAACTTGTAAAAAATGGATAAATAATATTTACCAGCTCGTAAATAATTATTTTATCACCAATAAAAGCCTTGGTCCATTTGAAATCCTATTGCATTTATTGAACTCCCAAATAAATATTTTATTATCTTAAATAAATATTTTATTCAAAAACTATTAAATAAATATTTACTAAATATTCAATAAAATAAATAAATAAATTTTATTCACAATCCATTGACTAAATATTTATTTAATTTATGATATGAATATAACTTAAATAAAATTATTCCCCAATCTTTGGAATAATTTTTATTCCATTAATTAAATTCAAATAGAATTTAATCGAGACCAATAGAAACACCTAGTGTGTGACCCTCTAGGATTATTTCTCTTTGGCATTAGATATACTTTCCAAAAGTCTAAGATTACTATCTAGAAATTGTTCAAGGAACTAACGAGAAAGAACTTAAAGTCACAATGAAGAAAACCACATACGAATGATCATGATGTAATATAATCCCTTTATCACAATATATTATCAATAAGGTTTCATGATAGTGTCATCAACCTATATGCTCGATACATCATTCTTTAACTATCTAAAATAAACTCATTGTTACACCATGGCCATAGAAGTTAGGGATATGGTTCTATTTCAATCAAAGGGATGATATATCAACTTCCAGAAAGATGGAAGAGACAAATTCTTCCTCGACTTATCCATTAATAACATGTCATTCATGACACACCCTACGTACCCTACTTCCCACCAACATATGGTATGATAGTTTTCATCAAAAAATCTTAGTGTTCAAGTCATTAAATGAATAAATGAAAATACTAAAGTCTAAGGACCATTACACATGATTGAATATATGAATATATGATGACACCAACACATGAAGAATTCCTACTACCGGGTTTGTTCTCATAATATACTATCATGGATATTACCAAGTGTGAATTTCATGAGAAAACGTCTCATCTTCTTACGAGTACTTTAACCAGATGTTCTATATACTATGTGTCCCATCATAGTATATTATCCAACCACATAACTATATTAAGAATATTTTCATAGCACTTCAAGGTTCTCATCATAGCGGGGACCTAATATGACCCTATCAATGGGAAAAATACTCTAGGATATTATTACATTAAATTCATTTAAAAAAATGAACAAAATTCAATAAGATATTTAATTTAATTTTTAATACATCAAATATTCATGTAATAAAAGTACAAAAAGTTGGTTCTTTGACACCAACTATAACAAAATCCCACTTGGAATGGAGTCAACTGCCTATGAATTTCAGTCCACTAGACCTCACATGATAATCATGTTTCTGCTAAGTCAATGCTTTAGTCAATAGTTTCTCCATGTTTTCTTCCATGGAAATACTACTAATTGAAACCTCACCTCTTTTAGAAAAATACCCCAAGAAATGATACTTCTGAAGTATGTTCTTCATCTGCTGATGTGACCTTGGATCTTTTTTTGAGAGCCACTACTGCAGTATTATCAAAATAGAGTGTGATGATATCTTTACTACCGGGTACCATATCAAGCTCTTGGAAAAAATTACACATCCAAACTTCTTCTTTAGCTACCTCAGAAGCCGTAATATACTCAGACTCTACTATAGAATCTGCGACCCAAACCTACTTTGAGATCTTATAGCTTACAACACCTCCATTTAAAGTAAATATGTATACTGATTATGACTTCATATAATCTTGATCAATTTTGAAACTAGCATCTGCATATCCTATAATGACTAGTTCCTTATATTCTCCATAAAACAAGAACATATACTTAGTACTCCTCAAATAATTAAGGATAATTTTGACTTTCATCTAATGGAGGTCACTTGAATCTATTTGATATCTGCCTACCACACTTAATTTATAGGCGACATATAGCCTAATACATAGTATAACATACATGATTGAACCAATTGTTGATGCGTATGGAATTCTTTCCATTCTATTTATTTCTTCATGGGTCTAAGGACACATATTCTTGGAAAGATGAATTCCCTATGGCACTGGAAACCATCCCCTCCTAGATTTTTCCATACTAAATCTCTTGAGTATTTTGTAAATATATGTACTTTGACTTAGGCCGATCAACCTCTTGGATCTATCATGATGAATTTTAATCCCAAGAATATATACTACCTTTTCCAAGTGTTTCATAGAAAATAATTTATTCAACCACACCTTAACAAACTGTAATATTGGTATTTCATTTCCAATAAGTAATATGTCACCAACATATACTATTAAGAAAACAACCGCACTACCACTAAATCGTTTATAGGCATAAGGACCACATTCATTCTTTATAAAATCAAATTCCATTATGGATTCATCAAAACGATTTTTCCATCACTTGGATGCTTAATTTATTCCATAAATGTATTTTTAAAACTTGAATATCTTATTGGTATCTTTTTGAGTCACAAAACCTTCAGGTCGTGTCATGTAGAAATATTCATAAAGGTTCCCATTAAGGAAGAATGTTTTTAAATCCTTTTACCAAATCTCATAGTCATGGTAAGCTGCAATGTCAAGTAGAATTATGATGGATCTCATAATTGAAACTGGTGAAAAGGTTTCTTTGAAGTCAATTCCTTGACATTGTCTAAACCCTTTTGCAACCAGTTTCACCTTAAAGGTACTAAATTTTCCTTCCATGTCTAGTTTCTTCTTGAAAACCCATTTGCAACCAATAATATTTACATCCACTTAAAGATATACCAAAATCTAGATTTGGTTTTGGTACATGGAATACATTTTATAATTCATGGATTCTTTCCACTTGGAAACATATGTTCCACTTACTACTTCCTTATAGGTTAGAGGATAATTATTATCAACTAATAATGAGTCACCATACTTGGTAACTAGAAAACCATACTGTTTTGGTTCTCTAACCTCTATTGTAATCCTACATAGTACTTATGTCTTTGGAATAGTTTTTTATTCCACGGGGCTTTGTGGAATCTGATCTTGTACTAACTCTAGTGTTCCTTGATCCTCGACTTCATCAAAGTTTATCTCTCTCTCGCTATCTCTTTTAGAGATGTGCTCCATCTTAAGGAATATGGAATTTATTTCCACTATAACCATTTTTATGAGGTTTCTTTTAGGTTTTATCCCCTTTTTTCCTTGGTGTATCTTATAAAGGTACACTTTTTTCCTCGGGGTGCAAGTTTGTTACCTAAAGATGCCTTCACAAATGCTTCACTTCCCCACACATGTAAATTTGTTAACATGTTTTTTCTTCCACTCCAAAATTCATATGGAATACCATTTGTTGATTTATTTGGTACTTGGTTTGGTATTCTTGTAACTTTTAGTAAATCATATCCCAAAAGGATAATGGAAGACTTACATGACTCATCATTGATCTCACCATGTCCAACAAGGTGCAGTTCCTCCTTTCACTTACACCATTCTACTAAGGCATGTAAGGAGGAGTGATTTGGGAAAGGATCCCAATCTACCATAAGTAATCAATGAAATATTGATTAATATATTCTCTACCATGGTCAATGCGGAGTTTCTTAATCTTATTAACAAGATGGTTCTCAAATTCATTCTTGTACTCCTTGAATTTATCAAAATAATCCAACTTATACCTCATTAAGTAAATATGTCCATATCTACTAAAATCATCAGTAAAAGTTATGATGTATGAGTACCCACCCCTTGATTCAATAGGAAATGGTCCACACACATTGGTATAAACTAATTTAAGAATCTCTTTAGCCCTTTTACCTTTCTCACTAAATGGGGATTTGGTCATTTTTCCTTGTAATCATGCGTGAAAAAGTGATTCCAAGTTTGGGTGTGTTATGAGTCATGTTAAGTAACTTTGTTATTGATTTCCATTACTTGTTTCATGTAATCCAACATGTAAAGACCATTATTTAAATTTATATTACCATAAAAATGCTATTTTTAGAAAATAAGCATGATTTATTTCTAAATTTGAAAATGAATCCATAAGTATATAGTATAGATACAAAAATAATGTTTTTGGTAACTAAAGGCACATAATAACAACCCTTTAAAACCAAGATCATTCCGGTTGATAATGTGAGGTGGTAGTCCCTGATAGATATAACAATAAGTTTAGCTTTGTTGGATACTCGTAGATCTACCTCCCCTCAGTCAATTCTTCTGAATCTACTTGGTTCCTATATTTTAATAAATATGTGAGCACCACAAGATGTATCTAATAGAATTTTTTTAGAAATTGATAAATTTCACTTGATAACAAATTCACCTGAAGCTTCCCCTTCTTCTTTAGTTGGGTGAATTTTTTCTTCCAATGGCCCTTCTTGCCACATGAAAAATAGACAACATCATATTCCGTTGCTTCTCCTTTGATCTTATTCTTCTTGGAAGGGCATGAAGAAGATTCGCTATTAATAATCTTTTCCTTCCCTTTATATTTATTCACCATAATGACAGAAGACTTTTATGGTCTATATCTTTATCTACTTAGAGAAGGAGGAAAAGAAGATCTGGAAGAGACTTTTCAATGTTCTTTATATTATAATTCACAAAAAAACCGGAGAAGATTTGGGGGAGTGATTCTATAATGAGATTGGTGCCAAATTCTTTGGGGGATTTAAGCCCTAGAATCTCTAGGCACTCAATGTAGCCAATGAGATTGACTACGTGAGGAACATCTGGGGGACCCTCTCTAATATTACTCTGAAATAATGCCTTGGAAATATCAAATCGTTCCTCTCTATCTCTCTCCTAGTAAATACCATGGAGGTTATCAATCATGATATACGAAACCATGTTTTCATGAGACTTCATGAGTTCACTAGACATAGATGAAAGAATAAAACATTGAACATCAACCACATCATTCATATGTTTTTTATAGACTAGGAACTCTTCATAACTCATCTCTTTAATAGGCAGACCATTCATTGAGAATTCCAGCATGTAAGATTTCTGTTCATGGTATAGAACAACGTGAAGGCGTCTAAACCACTCATAGAAGTTACTTCTATTAAGGAGACTGTCTTTATCCAATATTCATCAAAGGGATAGTGTGGATGAAAATCTTGTAATTTTATTCTACAATTAAAATAGCATATTATTAGTAATTTTATTGATTAGACATTTTTTGATAAATAATAAATTAATTGATTTTATTAAATATCCCAATATTTTATCAAGTCACAATATCCCTCACCATTGAACTTGGAATGTATAGTTTCTAGGAAATTCTAGTGGCAAAGATCCATATTACACTTATCATAACCCCAAAGGGTTGGTCAAGATATTTTGAAGGTATTTAGTTAGGAAAGTCTTTTCCAACTACGACCTTGCAACTCTTTGATCCTTTGAGTGGACTCCCGAATCCATAAATCCTAAATTGGATTTTCTCTATACTTGCCCCCAAATTACACCAAGTCTAGTAGGGGCTACTCCTCTTGATGTGAAATGGTTAAGTTAACCTGAAACATTCATAAGAACTCCCTATATAAAATTAAGTGTCCAAACAAGGGTCAGTCAAACACATAGTTCTATTGAGTTTTGTTCCTAAGAAAGTAATGAAAGTATTAGTATGAATTAATATTAGATTGAGAACTATGCATAACTTTTTATCTTTTTTTTATCATTTACATGTCTTGTTAATATTTAAGTAGATGTTTACTTAATTAATTAACCATGTTTGTATAAAAAATTTACACATAAAAAATTTTATTTAAATTTTATATTTGAATATTAATTCATTAATTTATGTGATATTGGTCTTATATAATCATCATGTAATTATTTATTCAATGAAATAAAGGTATAGAAAAACACAGCCTGCAAGGGTAGGGCAATAAAACAAGGGGATTAGGGGGTTCTAAAGTGGTGGAGGTCAAGGGCATCCCCTCTGATGATATTGAACCCCACTGGCTTCAAGCAGTTTATATTATGAAGGAATAAGATTTCAGAACTAGGGATATCTAATGATTCCTGGTATTCCATGACTTTATTACCCTCATACCAAGTATGCATCACTTTGGTTCTACTACCATGGAAGCTACGACATTTTCGGATGGTATACTCAATCGAATAGGGGGTGACACCAAGACCATGTAGAGCATTGTTCAAAAACATTGAGTTCATTTATGCTTCTATGATATTTAACCTTCAATGACTATACACACTGAGCCCCATGAGCATGGAAAATGCCTCATCCTGGAGGGATGAACCTAGGCCTAGCTAGATAGTAAATGCCAAAATGACTGACCTATTACCATTGCAAACAAAACCCCCTCCATGCATAATCCCCAAGCCATACGAACCGTACGAGTTAAGCTTCAATCCCCTGGATGGAGGATTCTAGCACACCCAGTTTCCCATAGTGGAACTACTACTAGGATGAGGACCATGGGACCTTGTTTTGTACCGCTTCAAAGAAGGGTACTCCCTCTAGTTTCTCAGGAACCTTACCAGATCAATGAGATGATTTTTGGATCTAATGACGATAGAAAAACTAGTCAAGGCCACCCCCTCCTGAATCCATTTATTTATCTCCTATCACAAACACCAATAGCCTTCATAAAATAGGGTAGTTCAAGACATTCTCTCTACACCCCCTCTCCCGAACTATGGAACCAATGTTAAAGAAAGGGATGATCATCCATGATCAAATTGGAGAAAGTAGTGAATTCAACAAAACAAGACCATACCTCATGTGCGCATTCACTCTCAAAGAAGAGGTGACTCAAAGTTTCCTTCTGGTGGCTCTTGTAACAAACACACTTGGAAACTAGTCTGACTCCACAATTTTTTATATTATCATAAGTGGGAACTTCCTTGTTCCTTATTATCTAGGTAAGAAAGTTATATTTTGAGGGGATTTTCTTGTCCCAAAGGATTTCATTCAACATATCCAACAAATCATGCATGGTATGAGTCTGGAGGTAGGCCTTCATCATGAATGATCTATATGGGGAGGGGGCGAAGACACACTTATCTGGGGCTGATCTTAGCTCGATAAGATTAAACTGATCCTATAGAGTCTTATCCAGAACTACATTGATGAATGGAGGAAACTGGATGGATTCTTTAAAAGAAATGGTAATAGTAGGACACCCCAGGTAACCAATGATCTCCCCACCCAGTTATGATGCCAAAGGATACATCCCCTTTCCCAAAAATCCAATAAGAGAAAGGATTTAGTTCATTTACAAGGGGAAAATCTCAGACTAGAGGGTAGAAGCCTTGCTGACCACATAAGCCTGATCCTTCTGAATGTTGGCATGCATATTTATCCCCCATAAGGTATGTTGTTCTAGAACCTCGCATTCTAATTTTTAATGCATACAGAGAAGGGTATCTTCCAGGCTCTACATATTGATCCCATGTTCATTAGTAGGCCTCACCATCCTACTCTAAGATACCCAGTGCTGTTTTCCCTTGAACATGGGATACCAAATGAAACCAACTAGAACTTTTTCAATATTTTTTATCACACCTATGGGGACCTTGATCGATGAGAGGGCATGAACTGGGGTGACAAGCATCACACTATTCACTAGCATGATCTTACCCCCAAAAGATAAGTACTTGTTTTCTTAGTTGATAATTAGGTCCATGATCTTGCTTATAAGGGAGTCGAAGTCAAGAATCCAAATTATTACTAGGGATATAGGTGATAAAAGATAATCCATGGGGAATTAACCTCTCTTCATGTCCAAAATATATATCATAGTAGAAACCTGGATCAAGGGATAGCTATTGGAAAAATAAAAGTTGATCTTGATTTTATTAATAATCTCACCATTCTAATGGTAGTAATCCTCCATCACGCGGTTGAAAACCTAAAATTATTTTCTCATGGAATTCATAAAGATGATCTTCTCATCAAAAAACATAATATGGGACACTGATGGGAATATCATATTTCTTTGATATGAAAGGTTTTCACCATTACTTAGGATCCCATGAATAAGGTGGCTGAGGAAATCCTGGGTGATAATGAAAATACTCAGGGATATGGGATCCCCCTTCCTGAGGCTATGAGTTTCTTTGAAGAATCCGTAGGTGTTACCCATAAAACTAGCTTCCAACCACTATGAACTAAAGAAACAAAATATAATGTCAAAGTTCTAGGGGGAGAGGCCCATACCTTCGAGCACTTTGTTTCTAAAACTCCATTCAACCAAATCATAAGCCTTGATCATATCAATCTTGATAGGTATGTTGGAGCCATGGTTTTTGAAGTTCATATCCCTAATCATCTCCTGAGTGAGATTAATCTCCCCTGGATGGAGTGTTTTTTTACAAATTCATGCCATTTCATAGTGATCGAATGAGGAATGTGGAGGGAGAGTGTTGATTTGATGATGCCAGTGAGTATTTTGTTGGTAAAGTTACACATGATCACTGGGTGAAAATGGAGGACTAAGTTGGGATTCTTAGATGTTGGAATGATCATGATCGTGGTTTCACTTGCAACATGGGGAATGAGATGTTGGAGTTGGTGTCATAGATCCAATTACTTTTTACTTTATTCATTAATAAATACCTTATCACATCTTGATTGTTCTTATGCATGACAATGCATGTGATAATGTCCTAAGGATAGCTGTTGCATTAAAGGGTCATAGTAGATCCCTGCTAGGATGAGAACCCAGATGTTCCACAACACTGTTCTAGAATATATGTTTTATTACTGGATGATGTTATTTGAGGGACACAAATAATACATGACATTAGGGGTGAGGACTCATAAAACTTTGAGACCCGTTCTCATGGTGTACGCCCCTTGTAATATCGAGGAGGATATTATGAGAACGAGACCCACCAGTAAAAAATCCACATTTCATAGTGTCATTGGGCGTTCCTATCTGTGGATGTGTGTATTGGTCCTTAGACTTTAATATTATTATTAATGGGTATTACAACTCGCACACTTAGATGTATTTATGAAAATAGTGATTGCACACTTTTCGCAGCGATGTAGGATATGTTGGGTGCGTCATGAGTAATACTTCATTAATAGATAATGCGAGAAAGGATTTTTCCCTTCTATTTCATAATATAAGTAGACATCTAAGGCCCTTTGATGGAATTGATACAGCCTAAATAAATCCATGTCCATGGTAAGGAATGGGCGAGTTCAATTCCAGGAAGTCAAAGAAAGAATAATTGAGCACATGGGTTGATGACACTAGCATGGAACCCGCTTGATTTGAGATATCATGACAAAGGGATTACATTACACGATAAGTATTCGTAGGAGGTGACACATCATTGTGGAATTAACTTCTTTCTCTATGGGTGCCTTGGCATGTTTCTAGACTCTAACTTTGGACTTTAGGTAGGCTTTTCCTAATGCCACTGAGAAAGAGGCCTAGAGGGTCACACACTAAGTGTGTCCAAGTATCTCAGCTAAATATTAATTTAACAAGTTGAATAAATATTATCCCTGACTATGGTTTAATAATTATTCAAGGATGCCTAATCTCATTTATTTTGACACTAGTTATTCAAGAGAATATATTGTGGGAAAAATAATATTTTTTTTGAAAAAAGACGGATTCATTAATGTTGAAAATCAGTAGACGTACAGACGCGAAGCCATGCAGGAAAATGGTCCAGCCAGAGCTGGTTGACATCAAAGGGGCCAGATGCCTCTAGTTGATGGGTATCATTGTTTCCTTCCCTTTTGGTAAAGGAGAAGGTATTGAGAGAGAACCATTGATGGATGGAGAGGATTTTCCTAGTGAGTGATCCAAAGGACTGAAGTCCGCTGTCGTTGAGGTTTATGGCATTGATAATGGTGAGGCAGTCTGATTAGATGTTGTTTTTTCCCATCCACGATCATTAGCGAGCATCATTTCAGTGAGGATGGCGGCAGCCTTAGCAACCAAAGGTTCCCAAAAAACATGATGTGACTCATGTTTGGATGCAATGATATGACCAAGATGGTTCCGGGCCAGTAGGCCAAGTGCAACAGGTCCATCCTTGAGGAGAGACGCATCCACATTAATCTTGAGAATCTCTTCCGGAGGCGGGATCCATAGGGAGGAAAAGGAAGGGGTTCCAAAGGAAATATGTTTTCCATTGTGTTTCTGCCAGCCCTCAATACAAGAAGAGGCCCGTTCAATCCAGAATCCGGGAGGTTTGTGAACATGGTTGAAAATGACATCATTGCGGCGGACCCAAATGATCCAGGCCATGATGCAAAGTGAGACCGCTTTAGCCAATGAGAAGGAGGAGCACCATCGCATCAGGATAGAGGGGAGGTCTGAACCCATGTTTAGTGAAGAATATGTAGTAGAGCTCCATTTCTTCTAAATTTAATTTTCCCTAGGAAAATGGATGATAGCGTTGTAGACGCCGGAAAAGTCCGTTGTTCCCAAACGAAGCTCCGGATGCGGAAAGCGAGGTCATATTTGGAGTCGGAAGAATGTTTCGGAGGGCCCGGAGGCCTTGCGCGGAATTTTAGAGGTCTGCGCGCAAAGATGATGATCCGCGCGCAAAACCCCCGGGATGCGCGCAACTCCCTTGCGCGCCGTGCCCGATTCCGCGCCCGCGAGGAGAATTCCGCGCTCGCGCCTTGGATTCCGCGCCCGGGGTTGCCTATAAATACTAGGCGACCCCCAACGTTTCAAAGGTTGCTGGAAGTCGAACGGTCTCCCGCGCGCGCAATTCAGCCCCTTCCGCGCGCAATGCCGATCTTCAGGTAACCTCCTTTCTTTCGCGCAATAGGGCCTTGGGGTCCGCCTTCGCGCGCAATCCCCTTGGCTCATTTCCTTTGAATAAATTTCAACCCGAAGGCCTTTGCGCGCAAAAGAAGCCTCTTGCGCGCAATTGCCCCCCGGGTGCGCGCAATCCAACCCGATTGCGCGCACCCCCCATCTTCAAAGTGGCCATTCGTTAGAGAATGAGCCGTTGCCCCCCGCGCGCTACCCGAAGCCCGGTGCGCGCAATCCCAATCATCCGCGCGCAAAGCGCTGGCCCAATTGCGCGCCAGCCCGCCATTTTGCGCGCCGACCCGCGGTTTTGCGCGCAAAGCTCCTCTTTTGCGCGCAATCCGCCAGGGTCGCCTCCCTTGACCCCCTTTGGGTACCCGCCTACGTGGCGCCCGATGGTCTTCATCGCAGGTGCCCGCGTTGTGCGTCGTCTTTCCGTGCGGCCCCCCCCCTAGGCTCGCGCGAAGTGACACGGACCTACCGGCGGCCTTATCGTCCAGCATGACGCTAAACTGCACTACGTCCGAGCTACAAGACGTTAAACTGTTCAGCATTCGTCCAGCATGACGCTAAACTGCACTACGTCCGAGCTACAAGACGTTAAACTGTTCAGCATTCGTCCAGCATGACGCTAAACTGCACTACGTCCGAGCTACAAGACGTTAAACTGTTCAGCATTCGTCCAGCATGACGCTAAACTGCACTACGTCCGAGCTACAAGACGTTAAACTGTTCAGCATTCGTCCTGCATGACGCTAAACTGCACCACGTCCTGCACGACGTTAAACTGTATACGTCCAGGCTGCACGACGTTAAACTGCCTAGCCCCCATAGTCCGCGCTGCAAGACGTTAAACTGCCAAGTGTTTCGTCCTCAACACACGACGTTAAACTGTACTTCGTCCGGCAAGACGTTAAACCGTCCGCTCCGTCCTCAACACACGACGTTAAACTGTACTTCGTCCGGCAAGACGTTAAACCGTCCGCATCATTCGATCCCGTGCTTCGCACGCAGGGTCTCCCCCGGTTTGGACGTGGCCCCCACCCGCTCGTCTCTGCAGGGATGTCGGGATTGTCCCCCTTTTGGGACGATTTAATGGGAGTGGCTTTTCCCTATGGGGGCAGGGTATTACAAACCCCTAGCTTCTCGTGGGAGGCTGCACATGTGTATCTCCATTGCGCCTCCCCACTGCCGAAGCCAGTAGAGGGTGTGACTGGGATCGAGGTGTCTCCTACTTTCGGTCCAAGTCCCTTCCAACTGAATTTTGCCGCATCCGGGCTGCCTCAAGTGCGTAAGTCCTGACAGAATGAACTACATGGACTTTGATCCCTGTCTTCTATACAGGGTACGTAGGAAGCCTCCCTGAGGTCCAAGCCCGCCACCTGGTCGTCCCGGTCGTATTTACGTCGGTTCGTCCATCAGTGGACCCCTCCAGGGTTCACGCTTGCGTCGATTCACCTATGAATCCGCCCCTGTGGGAGACTGCCCGTGTGTATCTCCACTGTGCCTCCCCACAGCCCCTTTTTCCATTTCTCTTTTTATCGTCCAGCATGACGTGAAACTGTGATCCACCCGGCCGTTCCATCCCCCTCTGTGCGAGGTGGTTCGGTTCAATCCTCCGCCCGGCGGCCTCGACCTCTTCGTGAGTCGGCTTGCCGACGTCCAGCATGACGTTAAACTGTATACCCGAACTACGTCGACTTTGATCCGTGCTAACGCGCGGTACGTAGGAAGCCTCTACGGGGTCCAAGCTCTTCACTCCATCATCCATCCTGATCCTTACCCGGGCCGCCACATCCCGGTGGGGTCATGCCACTTCACTCCACTCCACATCATTTGGGAAGCCGCCCATGTGCTGGCCCCAGCGTCAGAGGTTCCCCGCAAGGGGTTCTGTCATCCGATCCACTTCTCGTGTTGATCGGTCCGATGCCGTCCCTGCTGGACGTTAAACTCGCGGCATACCCCGTGTTAAACATGGGAAGCTGAGGAAAACCTCAGGTGACACAGTTCCCCGCACCTAGTACGGGATGCCTCAGGCCATCATGCCTTCGAGAAGCCCTATTAGGGACGGAAGACAGACGTGCAGAGCCGCAGTGCTACGACACGCCCCCAGCACCCCGAGCCACCCGGCCTTCTCACCGCAGGTTGCTGCCCCGACCAGACTCCTTGGAGCGTCCGGGCGGAAGCAGCGTAATTAACCGGTGTCCATGAAGATATGGCGTCGGGAACGAGATTCACGAACATTCTTAAGTCTATGAGGGAGACCCGGATTAGGCGACGAGTTCCAAGGAGACGTCCAAGGAAGGAGGAGCCGACATCCCATCATCCCGGTTTCGATCAAGGAGCAGACGCCCCTGAATAAGGGACGAATGCCGCCCGCCCTTGGAAAGCGGGACTGCGGGACCACAAGCCGCGCGCCCATCCCCTCGGGTTGACGGGTGCACGCGCGAACGCGTCCTGGCGGAACAGCGTAACCCGACGCACATCCGCACCGAAACAGAAAAATGGTGAACCCGACGTGAATCTCTTCTCCTCGATACGAAGACCGATGGATTTCAGAGGTGTTGGAAGACCGGCGTGTTGCCCGGCCAAGCATTCAGTCTTACCCGCCAGGGGCTGGGGAAGGGACATCGGGCACTCCATCTCGTAACGTCGAGGGCCTGGGTTCCCCCCACGGAAGGCGTCGTGGCGCTAATGGTTGGTTGTCGATTCCTTTTTCCTGTCAGTGTTAATGGGTCATTCTCCCTGCTTTCAGAAATCAGGTCGCCCGATCCAGTGCCCGATCGCCACCCGCCCACTGGCGCAGGGACAGGGGAAACACCGACGCGGCTACTCCGCGCGGTCCCGCCCGTTCCACAGCCGTCCCAGCAGCCGCAATTGCGGGACGACCACACCCTCTCTCCCCCTCGGAGGTCATCCAGAGAAGGGTGATCAACACCCTGGTGCGGAGATACGAGGAAGAGGGAGTCATCCCCACTAGGGAAATGGCTCGCCTAGACCTTGAGGAGGCTGCGCCTCGCCACCACCGCCGCCCCCGAGGGCCGCGCAGGGAGGCACCGCTGCCTACCTCAACGTCCAACCGCTTCGGGAGCTTATCCCCGGAGCGCTCTGACAGTTCCATTCCCTACGCGGATGAGGTGGAAGAGGCCCGGGATCATCCTATCCGGGATTCGCTCCAGGGATCTACGGTAAGGACTCCCGCCAGGCCACGGCGACACCGCCGCCAGGCCTCTCCAGTCGAAGAGCGGGCTCTCCACCTGCCCGCGCCGCTCATCCTGACTCGTCTGTCTCGACGCCAACGTCGGGCACGAGCGGAAGAGGATACCCACCTTGGGGCTCTAGCAACAGCGGCCGCATTGGCCCAAGCCACTGCTGGCTCCAGTCGCCAGGCCTCTGCGCATCCTGAGCAGGGGAACTCCTATGCCCGACCTGGATCGAGGCCCCGACCGCCCCAAAGGCAGGTTGGGTCGACTCTCCCGGTTGCTGGCACTGGCAGTAGCCACCGCGGACCACCTCGTGGTAGCGCTATTCACCGGCAGGATCTACTCTGTGTGGCCGATCCAGGAGGCATGGGTCATCCCACCTTCCGATCCCGGCCCGGAGTCCTGCCCGGAATCATCTCTCCCCGCGTCCCCTTTGATATCTGTCCCGGTGCCCCTCGCACCTTGGTTCCCAGTCATCTTGGCCCCAGCACCAGTGCGGCCGGAGGACGCCAGGACAGAGATCAGCCCTGCCCCGAAGAACCACCCAGGGGCAGGAAGGCAAGGCGTCGACGCCGAGGGAAGAATGTTACGGAATTCCGGACGGAGATACGACCGGTTTGCTTCTCTGACTCAGAGGCGGAGTACGATTCGGTGACAGAGCCCCTTCCTCAATCCCACCAGTCAAGGGCAGGGGTAGGAATGCGGCACGTCAGCCTCGTGCTCCCCGAGAGCGAGATCGATGTGATCCCCGCTTCTCTCCGAAGGTATATCCGGAGTAACGAGGGCATGGTAGACCCCCAAGGATCAAGCTTGCGGTTGGTACCGGCCCCTCCGGAAGTGCCTTCCGCCTCGATCAGAGAAGCCGGAGACTTTTTCTGGGGATCGACGGTCGAACCACGATCTGGTGCACCCTCGGCGAGCACCGATGCTACGGTAGGATGTTCGCTCGCCGGCCCGTCCTATCGTGATGTGGTAGCCAGGGCACCGCCACCCTCAGAGGGCGGCCCGGGATATGGAGGCCAATCGGCCTGTTCGCCGTATTCACCGTCGGCCAGCCCGTCGGCCCGGCGGCCCGCCTCGGCACCACTACCAGTTCCCCGTCCGTTCCCAGCCATGGAAGAGGAACAAGGAGATCTGGGTCCCGAGTTTGAGTCGTGGAGCTTCTGGACCGTCTTAGCAGAGGGCCACTTCCCTGAGAAGTTTTGGCCAGTCGCAGGACCGGGCTTTGATGCACCCGAATCGCTCACCCCGGATGAGTTCGAATGCTTCCGCCGAACTCTCCGGGAGACTCACTCCCGTCTTCACTGCCTACAAATGCCATACCCCGGGAGTCAAGCGCACCTGGAGGATATTGGTGAGCAGTGCCGTCAAATTGACCTGGCCATGCTCCCCGCGGTTCGGCACCCCGGGTCATTTGAGCGCCACGAGGCCCTCCAACAACGATGCGTTGAGTGCTTTCAAGTACTCCGCAAAGTTATCGAGGAAGCCACTCCCCACGTGTATATCCGTGGATGGGGGCAGTACGCTGCCCTACGCTTCAGTGTGATTCGCCGACAGCCCGATTCGCTGGGTGGCCCTGAGGGTATATCCCTAGGGACAGGAACGATCAATATGGCTGACCTGTCGGGAGAGGGGAACGACTTGGAACTTCTCAACGGGGGCTTCCCCCCCGAAGACAAGCCGTCGTCAGATCCATCAGTGAGAGTTACTCGTCATCAGAGAAACCTCCTGGGGCTCCCCGCACCCATTGAAGCACTAACGTTAAGCCGAAACGTCAGCAAAGGAAAAGAGCACAGCGAGGCTATAAAGCCCGCCGACCCATCTGCCTCCATGCAGAGGGCAAAGGAGGATCCCGAGAAGGCTACGCTACGTCAGCAGCTCGCCGAACAGAAGAGGCTGGTTGACCAGCTCCTCGCCGAGCGCGCTGCAGAACGGCGGCCTGACTACGGTGATCCTAGGCCAGGACAGCAGGGACCGGAACAACCGCTCCTCGACGAGACTCTCCCAGGCAACCGTGATTACGCCGTGTTCGCCGACAGGAGAGAGGCCATTGCCTATGGCAAGAGGGCGCGGTATGTTTCGCCACACCCTCCCGAGCGGCGTGACTACCTGAGAGATCCCGCTCGGATTCCTCCCGCTGCCCCAAGGGCCGCTCCGCCCGCCATCCCACGAGCTGCCGAGTTCGACGACCCGGTCGACGACCCGATTGAAGGGCCATGCAATGCACTCGTGGTTAGAGATCCTCGCCAGGACTGGAACCCATGTCCGGACGATCCGATGGCGGCACTCATTGCCCGCTTGGAGGCCTTGGAGACTCGGCAGGTGGCGATCCCACCGGACGGCAAGCCCTACCCAGCATGGGTGGATGACATGCCGGCGCCTCCGGGATTCGGGAATCCCACTTTCTCCCCCTTCAACGGGACTGGAGATCCGCCACAGCATTTAGCCCACTTCAACTCGAGGTGCGGGCCTATGTTGGGGACTCCGGCGCAGCAGGAGGCCGCTAAGCTTCGCTGCTTTGTTCAGACACTGGAAGGGCCAGCATTTGTCTGGTACAGCCAGCTCCCCGTCGGGTCGGTAACCAGCTGGGAGGACCTCCGTAGACAGTTCCTCTACCAGTTCAGTTCCACGACCCGGAAGACAAGTATCGCAGACCTCTTCAAGTGCAAGCAGAGGCCTGATGAGCGAGTCGCGGACTTCGTCGCCCGATGGAAGGGTCTCACGTATTCCCTTGACATGCCATTGACTCAAGAGCAGTTGCTGACAATGTGCGTCGGGAACGTCAAGACCGAGCTGGTCCCTTCCCTGATTACTCAGAATTACCCCGGAGGGTTCAGGGACTTCTCAGACAAAGCTCAACGTCTTGAGGAAGCCCTGCAACAGGCCAGCCAGGCACACCCGCTGCCTCCTATGATTCCTGCAAGGAGAGTCAGTAGGGCTGAGCCCGCTGCTGTTGCCCAGATAGAGGCCCCTAGGCCGTTGGAGCTGCTGCCGGTGAGGCCAGCTCCACAGCCTCACAGGAATCCGCCTCCACGGGCTCAGTTCCCGGCCCAGCAGCGGCAGCCTCAGAACCGGCCGGCCCCTCCGCGTAATGTACCGCCGCAACCCAGGCGAGATAATCAGGGTCCACCTCCTCGGCAGGCCCCTCCAGCCCCTCGTCAAGACCACGCTCCCAGGGGCCCGCGACACCTGACTTACTCATTCCATGAGGATCAGGTCCCCGGTTATTTCCGGAGCGCCCTGGAGCAGAGGATTGTGCGACTGCCTGAGTGTTGGAAGCCAGAGGAGGCACATCTTACGAATAACCCCCGCTACTGCCCCTACCATCGGGCCCTGGGTCACACCATCCAGCGGTGCTATGTGTTTAAGGATTGGCTCCAAGACCAGATTAACAACAATGTAATCAGGTTGGGCCCAGCTCCAGCACAAGTGGCGGGCGTGTTCGTGGGATCAGATGACGATAGTGGCAACGAGGACGAATGGCAGCTGGTCTCCAACCGCGGATCCCAGAAGTATAATAACTGGATGGCCCGCAAGACGACCATTCGCGCCCATGGAATCATCCGTGCGCGCTTGAATCAGCCTGAGCCCCCAGAATCCGCGGGTGCTGCTTCGGCATCGTCGTCCCAGCCTGCCTCTTCCAAGAGGAGCAAACGGCGGCAGCGCAAGAAGGAAGAGCGCGCCCTGCCAGTTCCGCCACTATCCCGCACTCTCGGCGATTTCATGCCCCCGGAGATGGGGGTCCCTCCTCGGATCCGCCCGGTGATGGATGATTCGTCCGATGACGGTAATGGGTACGCTTCGGTTAATACCGTCGAGCTGGTAAATCCCTTTTCGGTTCCCGACGTTGAAGAACACCAGGTGGACCTCCCTAGTGTCCCCGGTCGTCGCCACCGTCGGAAGAACCGCAGCAACAGGAGTCGCCGGGGCACAACCGTTGGTACCTCCAGCCAGGCCGTGCACGCCACTGAGACCAGGCAGCAGGCTCAAAACCGAGCTCAGCGCGCGCAGCCCCCCCATCCGGGGATGACGGATTCGCCTCCGCCACTGTTTGTGGTGTGGGACCAGGCAGAACCGCCTCAGCCGCGTCGCGACCAGCTCCGCCCTGCCACGAGTCCATCCCGGTCTCCTGACTCTAGTACGGTGACCATTTCCCGGACTGCGACCAGTGAACAGCGAGATGCGCCAAGTACCAGTCGGCCGCCGATCCAACCGGCAAGGCCCGTCATGCCACCAACCGCAGAGCAACCTCCTGCAACCAGGGGCTCGCGCTTGGCCAAAAAGTATGATGTCCTGAAGCACTTGGCCGACATCCCAGCAAGGCTCTCCATCCTTGAGGCTCTGCGCATGTCATCTGAGATGCGCGAGGCACTCGCTGAAGCCCTGAAAAGCCCCCTCCAGTTTGAGACAGAGGTTGTGGCTGCAGAGGCCTTTCACGCCGAAACGATCGAGGACGCCGAATGTTAGGCAGTTATCTCGTTCTCTGGTAAGGATGAAGACCCTCCTATACAGGGACACATTCATCCGCTGTATGTCACTGGCCAGTTCAATGGCCTTGAAGTCCGGCGCTGTCTTGTCGACACGGGGTCCGGGATTAACCTGATTCCAACTCGGACGCTCCGGAGATTGGGGTTGTCTGAGGATGACTTGATTCCCTCCGACCTCAGGATCCAGGGGTACGATCGCACCGAGCAAACCCCGGTCGGCAAGATACGTTTGAAGACCCAGTTCGGTGACTTGGTTGCCAACACCGAATTCATGGTAGTCTCTCAGGACACTGCGTACAACGCATTGATGGGCAGGCCATGGCTCCATCTTCACGCGGCGGTTCCCTCGTCATACCACCAGTGCCTCAAATACTCCCTTAATGGTCGAGTAGGTGTGCTTCAAGGAGATGCCTCTCCTTTTGCCTCATGTGAAGCCCGCTATCTGGACGCGGACTATTACAAGAGCAAGGATAAGCAGATCCTGGCAGGTGAGGTTGAGCCTGTCGCTGTTGCAAGTGATCCCTGGGCAAATCTGGATGACGCTTACGTCCTCCCGATTCAACAGTTGGACGTCGCCATGGTCTTGACGGTCCGCGAGTCTCCTGATGAGATGGCCGCGACCGCCCGCGCCAGCACCAGTGGCCCAGCAGGATCTGGTAGCCCCAATGCAGTTGCCAACGCAGTCTCTCCCATGGACGATCCCTCCCCAAGTGGAGAGGACGTGGAAGATGCACCCCCAGCCTTTGAGGAGGGCGTCCCCGCCACGGTCGATGAGTTAATACAGGTGAACCTTGGAACCGAGGCCGATCCAAGACCCACATTGGTTAGTGCCGCCATGCCCTCTGAGGAGCGGCAGCAGTACGTGGACTTTCTCCGGTAGCACCGTGATGTATTCTCTTGGGGCTATGACGAGATGCCGGGGCTGGATCCTCAGGTAGCCGTCCACCGCCTTGGTCTCCCGGCGAACCATCGCGGGTTCAAGCAGCCTCCCAGGAAGATGCACCCATCCCACGGTGCCATGGTTGAGGCCGAAGTTGACAAGCTTATCAAAGCCAACTTCGTGAGGGAAGTTCAGTACCCCAAATGGCTGGCCAACATTGTGCCGGTCAGGAAGAAGAACGGGCAGATCAGAGTCTGCATCGACTTCCGCGATCTCAACCGCCACTGCCCGAAGGATGATTTTCCCCTTCCAGTGACAGAGCTGTTGATTGATGCCACGACAGGGTTCCAAGCCCTCTCCTTCATGGATGGATACTCCGGATACAACCAAATTCGGATGGCCCCTGAGGATGAGGAGTTCACTGCCTTCAGGGCCCCCCAAGGTACCTTTTGCTACCGGGTCATGCCTTTCGGCCTGAAGAATGCAGGTGCCACCTATCAACGGGCGATGCACCGCATATTCAAGCCAATCCTCGGCACACTGGTGGAATGCTACGTCGACGACTTGGTTGTCAAATCGCGCCAGCGTCAGGACCATCTCAAAGATCTTGAGAAAGTGTTCAGCTTCCTCCGGTCTCGCTGCCTGAAGATGAACCCGTTGAAGTGTGCCTTTGGGGTCACCTCCGGAAAGTTCCTTGGATTTGTGGTAAGATACCGGGGTATTGAGATCGACCCAGAGAAAATCAGGGCGATTAGCCAGATGCCTCCCCCAGGTACCGTCCGGGAACTGCAAGGGTTCCAAGGCCACTTAGCCTATATACGCCGATTCATCGCGAATCTGGCCGGCAAGTGTAAGCCCTTTTCTCGGATCATGAAGAAAGGTGCCACCTATGTATGGGATAAAGAGTGTCAGACCGCTTTCGAGGAGATCAAGCAGTACCTGCTTCAACCTCCGGTTCTGATGCCGCCTGTATCCGGGAAGCCGCTGGTCCTTTATGTGACCGCCCTGGAACGGTCCCTGGGTGCCCTTCTCGCCCAGAAGAACAACGAGGGAACGGAGAATAGCCTCTATTACCTCAGTCGCATGCTCCTCGATGTGGAAGTTAGGTATTCCCCCATCGAGAAGAGCTGCCTGGCGCTCGTATTTGCCGTACAGAAATTACGGCACTACTTGCAGCACCATGAGGTACAGTTGGTTTCTCGGGTAGACCCGTTGAAATATATCCTGAGCCGACCTATGTTGACTGGCCGCCTAGCGCGGTGGGCTGTGATTCTCCAGCAGTTCTACATCAGGTATGTGTCTCAGAAGGCCATCAAAGGGCAAGCATTGGCAGACTTTCTGGCTGCTCACCCAACCTCCGCGGATCAGCCGCTGGATCTAGGCTTTCCTGATGAGACCATTCTCTCGGTTGATCGAGTCGATCCATGCTGGCAGATGCACTTTGACGGTGCCTCCCGGAGCCCCACCGGTAGAAGACTCGATAATCCTAAGCTCAACAGAGTGGGCTTGGGTATCGTCTTCATTACCCCGGAGCGAGCCGTGCTGCCATACTCTTTCCTGTTGTCAGAGGGCTGTACCAACAATGAGGCGGAATACCATGCCCTCATCACCGGCCTCGAGTTGGCTCTCGAGATCGACGTGCCCCGTCTGTGCGTGAAAGGGGACTCCGAGCTGGTCGTTAAGCAGATCAATGGCGACTACGTTGTCAGGAAGCCAGAACTTGTGCCATTGTTGGAGTGCACCCTCCTTCTGATGGCCCGGTTCCCTTCTCGGCCGGAAATTGTCCATGTTCCCCGGTCGCAGAACGGTCGAGCAGATGCTTTGGCCAGCCTCGCTGCGTCACTTGCGGAGCCTGAACAGGACAACCTGATCGTCCGCGTGACGCGCCGCAGGCTCATCGCTCCCGTTATCCCGGAAGAAGATCGCGGCCCGTTGGTAAGTAACCTCACCACGGTTGCCCCTATGCCCGGAGCCCCGAGTACCCCAGATATGACAGTCGGATCAGCCCCTGATTGGAGGACGCCTTTGATTGAGTACCTCCAACATGACATTCTTCCATCGGATCGGGCCGAGCGCGAGCGAGTTCGACGCCGCGCATCGCAGTTCGTCCTCCAGAGCAGTCCCGGCCTGGAGCAGATCCTCTACAAACGCGGATTTGATGGTGTTCTCCTCCGTTGCCTTCAGGGAGTTGAGATCCCACGAGTCATGCAATAGGTTCATGCTGGTTCATGCGGCGCCCACCAGACTGGGCCGAAGCTGTCCCACCAGATTCGGAGGTTAGGATACTTCTGGCCCTCCATGATCCATGACTGCATCGAGTATGCCAGGAGGTTCCATGCGTGCCAGGTTCATGCGAACTTTGTGCATCGGCCGCCGGAGCCTCTCCATACCACAAGGTATTCCTGGCCCTTTGCAGTCTGGGGACTGGACGTTGTGGGACCTTACCCACCGGCGACAGCTCGCCAGTGCCGGTTCATTCTGACCGCTACGGACTTCTTCTCCAAATGGGCAGAGGCGATTCCGCTCAGAGAGGTCAAATCCTGTTCGATCGCTGACTTCGTGACCTCCAACATCGTCCATCGATTTGGAGTGCCTCACGCTATCCTCACGGATAACAGAACCAATTTCCGAGCAGCCGAGTTGAAGAAGTTGTACGCCAAGTATAACATTCGCTCGAACCATACATCTCGCTATCATGCGCAGGCAAATGGACAGATCGAGGCGTTTAACAAAACCCTCTCTAACATTCTGCAAAAGATGGTTGGTCAGAACAAGAAGAGTTGGCCGGACAAGCTCCCCAACGCCCTCTGGGCTTATCGGACGACGACTCGCAATTCCACCCAGATGACCCCTTATTCCCTGGTGTATGGAGCTGAGGCCGTCCTGCCCATCGAGATCCAGTTACCGTCCTTGCGCACTGCGGTCTACGACCAGCAAGCGCCGGACAGAGTTGCTGAAGCCCGTCTAGTCGAGTTGGAAGCACTGGATGAGAATAGACTTCGCGCTTTGCACAACTTGGAGAGGCATCAAAGCAGAATGGCTCGAGCTTTCAATAAGAAGGTTCGCCTCCGCTCCTTCCTGCAGGGTGATCTAGTGCTAGCCCTAAGAGCACCAATGATCCCCGGCAGGAAGCCGCCCAAGTTGGAGCCCAAGTGGGAGGGACCTTTTGTTGTCCACAAGGTCTATCCCAATGGCGCGTACTCCCTAGCGACTATGGATGGTGAGCGTGTCACTCCTCCCACCAACGCTAGGTTCCTCAAGCAGTACTTTGTCTGAGTGTGCCGACGTCCAGCATGACGTTAAACTGCACATTCGTCCCGCATGACGCTAAACTGCACTTCGTCCCGCATGACGCTAAACTGCACTTCGTCCTGCATGACGTTAAACTGCACCACGTCCTGCACGACGTTAAACTGCATTCGTCCAGGCTACAAGACGTTAAACTGTTCAGCATTCGTCCGCGCTGCAAGACGTTAAACTGCCAAGTGCTTCGTCCCGCATGACGCTAAACTGCACTACGTCTGAGCTACAAGACGTTAAACTGTTCAGTATTCGTCCTGCATGACGTAAAACTGCCCCTCAAGAACTACGTGCGGCTTGATTCCCATCCTTATGGGATACGTAGGACCGCCTGAACATTCATGTTTCAGGCCCAGCCCCATCCTTCGGGAATTTCCATCTCATCCTGGGCCCTTGGCCCAGTTGCCCCCGGGTGTGCGGCGTATGGTGTGAGTGCGGGGCTATGCCCTCATTCACGTCGGTTTGCTCGTCACGCTGTACGCCCCCCACGTTTGGGGATGCCTTCTGCTCCCCCCTTCTTTTTTTCCTCATCGTCCTGCATGACGTTAAAATGCACTTCAAGAACTACGTATGGCTTGATTCCCATCCTTATGGGATACGTAGGACCGCCTGGACATTCATGTTTCAGGCCCAGCCCCATTTCCCGGGAATCTCTATCCCGCGTTGGGCCTCTGGCCCCAGTTCCCCTCCTTTTTTGTGCGAGGCGTATCGCGTGAGCGGGGGATTATGTCCTCATTCACGTCGGTCTACTGGCCGCGCCGTACGCCTCCCCCGTGTGTGGGACTACCTCACACCCCTCATCGTCCTGCATGACGTTAAACTGCCTCTCAAGAACTACGTATGGCTTGATTCCCATCCTTATGGGATACGTAGGACCTCCTGGACGCTTGTGTTTCAGGTCCAGCCCCGTCTCTTGGTTGATCACGGGGATCTGCCCTCTTTTGGTTGCTCTCAGGGTGAGTCCTCCGACCCTTTCCGGAGATCTGTTAACATGTTTTGGGTACTTCGGTCTATGACTCGTAGTGTCAGATTCAATCCCGACAAGTCCTGTGTTGCTTGTCAGGCCTCGCGCTTCCTCTTATTCGAGCCTTCACTCAAAGGGATCCTCGTTAGCGGTTTGGGTACGATGCCTCAGTGCTCTCCCACCGCTCCGGGTCGATTTACCGGCGGGTCTTGGGCCGCAAATCGATATGAATCCTGCGATTGAGCGGTTGATGCTCGTTTGCTTGCCCCGTCTTAGGCTGACGCGATCGGATGTTGTGTTGCGAATGCGTCAGCAACATCCTTGATCGCCATGTCGGCTCTTTCAGGCTCTGAACATTGGTTGCGCAGTCCTCATCACACTCCGCCTTTATGCGTTGTAGTGGAATCTGGACACTCTTTTCATACTGACCTTCAGTACACCTTTACACGTTAGGCAGACCAACCAAGGTAATGATGTCGTTCGAGGCTCCCATGATCTGAGCACCAAGGATATATGCGGATGTTCTCCCCAAGGGCCATGCGTAGCTGGACCCTCGTCCCCATAAGGAGGGAGGAGTCGCTCGAACAATCGCGTTCTGAGCCCAGTATGTCTGGAGGCTAGCATCTCTGCCCCTCGGGTGATGGACATACGCAGACCCCCATCCCAAGACTCTTCTCCTGGAATCGTGCGTGACCGCAGGGCTGGGTATGCTCCCACCTCCTCCGTGTCCGCCGTACCGTGGTAAGCGGATTCCTCCATGGTCCGAACCACACGACCTTAAACTGTGTTGTCTGGTCCTACCACACGACCGTAAACTGTGATCGTCTTGGCCGCCCGACGAGAAAACGGCACTGCATCGTGATGTTCCCCTCAGGGGACACTCATGTTGGGCGCTGGTTAATAACCACGCCATTCATCAATGCCTTCCGTGGCTTGATTATTGTGGCGACGCCAGAGATTTCTCAATCACAGGCATGTCGCCGCACAAAGAAAAACCATTCATCTTTAAGGACAAACAAGAAATATCAAATGCCGCTCCTTTTGTGTGCGAGGGTCAGACCCGCACTCTTCCCCGCGCTGGTGCCTGATTGTGTTGCGCCGCGCTTCAAGAACTACGTGCGGCTTGATTCCCATCCTTATGGGATACGTAGGAACGCCCGGATGTTTGAAACTTCGGGTCCAGCCCCCCACCTCTTAGAGATTCCCCCTTCTCTGGGGAATCCGCCGCCTTCAGGTCACCCTCAAGGCGTGTTCCCCGACCCCTTGCAGTGGTCCACCGGTGTCAAGAGTACTCTGGTTTATTGCCAGGAGGGTCAGGATCCGCTTGGTCAGGTTTCCTCCGCTTTTCAGGCTTCGTGCTCCCTTTCATTCGGACCCATCGTCTACGCCCTGGGTGGAGCCCCCGTGAACGGTTCGGACACAATGCCTCAGTGCTCTCCCACCGACTCGGGCCGGTACCCCCAATGGCCTCGGGCAGCAAATCGATATGAATCCTGCGATTGAGCGGTCGATGCTCGTTTGCTGCCTCATTCCACCAACGGTTAGTGCGATGTTGATGCTGCTTTTCCGCCACGGTCGGCAGTACTCTCATATCGTCACGCCGGTGCTCCCGGTCCTCGAGTGAATGGCCGCATGATTCACATTTCCCACCTCCCATTCTGACCAGGCGAAAACTCGACACTCTTGACACTATCCCTCAGTGCATCTTCGCATATCCAGGGGATATGACCAGATGCGGCGTACTTTGAGGTCCTTATGGTCCGAGCTCTAAGACCTTAAACTAAGATCTCTCCTTATGGTCCGAGCTCTAAGACCTTAAACTAAGATCTCCCCTTATGGTCCGAGCTCTAAGACCTTAAACTAAGATCTCTCCTTATGGTCCGAGCTCTAAGACCTTAAACTAAGATCTAGCCCTTATGGTCCGAGCTCTAAGACCTTAAACTAAGATCTCCCCTTATGGTCCGAGCTCTAAGACCTTAAACTAAGATCTACCCTTATGGTCCGAGCTCTACGACCTTAAACTAAGATCTCCCCTAAACGGGATTCTACGTCCTGCATGACGTTAAACTGCACTCACAGAACTACGTGTGGCTTGATCTCCAGCCTGATGGAGTATGTAGGAACGCCCGGGCATTCCGACTCGGGTCCAGCCTCAGGGATCGTTAAGTCCCGCCCCTCCTCGTCGCCGACCGTCTGTCCTGACTTCGGGTAGAGTGGTGCAGTTGTGATATTCTCCCCGATTCAGCTCGGGATGCCCCACTGCAATGGTGGGAAGCGACGGTTTCCTCGTCAGAGAGGTGCTGTCTGAGAATTGAGGTGACTCACGGCCAGATTAGTGCATCCGCCTAATACGTTTTCCCCACGGTGGCGCAATTTTGAGAGCGTTGGATTCTGTCCGAACAAATCGTCACTTCGCCCCACGCTTCGCATGCCCTGTTGATCTGGATTTTCCACCCTTGTGTCTGAAGGAACCCCAAAGCGGTATTCATGATGACATGTGGTCCGCCTCCTGCAATATGAATGATGGTCTTTTTCGGTCCGTCTATTGCAGTTGTTATGGTCGATCCACTGTCCGCCTACCGTCTTGGGCATTTCCTGGAAGGCCGACCGTTGTGGATGTCTGGATTCGGGACACGCGATTCACCCTTTCTCATTTCCCTATGTTCGGATAAAATCTCAACGCCCCTAGCATTGTCCCGCTCGTGTGTTGGAACAGGTTGGGGGAATGGTACATTGATTAGGTCTGAGGTCTCCTTTCCTAGGAATGACCTCCCTCTTTTCTCCAGAAATCCAGGCCCAATTATGGATGCCTGATGCTTGGTTAACACTCCCGCAAGACAGTGAATTGTGGTTGAGCATGTTAAACCAAAAGATGCAGATAAATATATTGATTCATACAGATGGATCAAAGTAGCGGAAGCAAATGTTTTGGGAATGGCAAAACAAAGCCCTTAGGGATTAGCGTGCTGAATGAGTCTTTCTAATGCCGCTACCCTTTGGCTGGTGGCCTCCAGAGCTGCTTCTCGCTCTCTGCGTGTCCTCTCTTCGTCGGCGGTCGCAGCACGCAGTTCGTCGATTCTGGCCTGTGCACGCTCCCGCTCGACCTGAATTGTGACCATCTGTTGGCCCGCCTCCGTCAGCTGTACTTGGGCGTCAACCAGCTGAGCTGCTAGTTGCTCCACAAGCTCGGTACACGTCGCGACGAAGGCCTCCTTCTCTGCCGCCTGCCCTTCGAGGCGCCGGACTTCCTGCTCCGCCGCGAGGAGCGCCCGCGTGCTCTCCGACATGTCCCGACTTTGTGTGACGTCGGCACGCCGGCAGCTCTCGCGCATCTTTTCGGCCATGAAATCACGGACCGTCAGATGGAGGCGTTGAGCATCAGCTCCCCCGGCACACAGGAAGCGCAGCCAGGTTTGAAGTGATCCCATGCGCCCCAGCCACTCCGACGGGTCTCGCTTGAGGAAGCGCTGGATGCACTTCCACCCCCTGCGGCGCGTTATCCGGCTCTCCTCGACCGCCTCCGCGTCCGAGTCGTCCATCTCCTCGGGATCGGCAGGCCGGTAGGCAGGGAAGGCAGCCAGCAGGTCTGCTGCAGGGTCCGCCCCTGGGAGGTCCTCACGAGGGATAGGTTCCCCAACATCCGGGCGACCTTCTTCTCTCTCCCCAGAGGCGCTGACACCCTTGTCAGCCCCCAACCTCTCTCCGATGTCAGCACCGCCGATGTCCGAAGCCCCTTGATCAGCAGTTGGTGGGGCCGGGTCGGTTTGGGAAGTCTGTTCTGGAGCAGGCGGCATGTCCACCACTGGTCCACTTGTAGATGGCCCGGGTTCGGCAACCCGACGAGCCTCCAATGTTGAGATCACTGCGCGGGGCATGCCATTGTTAGTCACGGATCGTCAGCGGCAAGCACCAGCAGTAAAGTAAGGAGACTTACGGGAGTTCGGAGCGTCATCTTCCGCTACCCCGGTCGCCGCAGGAACAGTTGCAGCAGGGGACCCCTTAGCGCTTGTCAATTCGATGATGGGTGTCTGCCCCCCGTCTTGTCCTGCTGGCGCCCCTCCTACTCCCGCTGAGGATGCCTGACCAACATCCGTGCGCTCCTGAGAAAGATGGAGAAATGGGTTAGAAGCTGCATAAGAGAGTGGATGAAGCAGATCGAGTAGGGATAGAAGCGGACCTCGAGGAGCTCAGTGACATCAACGTTGTCAGAGCCGGCCACCTCGCCGCTCTCCCGTGGGCTCCCCTGATGGGATCTACCCTCGGAGCCTTCATCCTCCCCCATTTCCTCCTCTTCTTCGGAGTCGTTGCTACTGACGTCTTCTTCCGGCGGCATCTGTTCCGGAGCGGGCTCGAGACCGAGCATCACCTTCACCAGAAGGGATGGCTCCGCGCGCTGATCACGTTGGCGCGCGTACTCGTCCATGGCCGTCAGATACGCATACTGCCGGTTGAAGTCCACCCTGTCGGCAATGTGGAGGCGCCCGACCTCTGGCAGATGGATTCCTTCTCTGAGAATCTTTCGCCAGATGGCGTCGGTCCCCAGTGACTGCCGCAGGGTCATCCAGGCCGACCACAGCGCCGGGAAGACTGCATCGTGGGAAGGTTCGAGCAGACGTCTCACCTGCTTCCCGGGCCGCTCTTCGACCGCCGCATGTGCCCCCTCTCTGGGCGCCGAGGTCGTAGCGGCAACCTGCGATGTGCCCGCCGCCGAAGTCCCTGCCTGCGCCGGCTCCGCTGCTTGGCGCGCCTCCGTTCTCCCCCGTGTGGCGGCGCCTCGCCTCCTTCCTTGACGCCCGGTCTCCGCACGGGTAGCCTCGAGCCGCCGAACTAGCTTCCGCAAAAGCCCCTCAGGGTACGCGATGGCCCAGTGTTCGGCGTACTCGGTTGCCAAGCCTGCGTCAACTCCGGTAGGAGGGAGAGTGATGACGTCGCCAGAGCCGAAAGCGGCAAACATCAGCCACATCTGGAGAAGGACGCCAGGGTTCGTCTCCTCCCGGACAGCAGTGAATACCCTCTTCGGCATCCGTTGAAGGCACCCGAACTGCCTGGCGAAACGGGTCGGCACGTAAGGCTCGCAGATCACCTTCCCGTCGATCCGAGCCACGAGCACCCCGCCCCGCATGTTCAGGAAGTACTCATGCTGCTCCAGCGGACCCTGCCCGTTGTCGATCATTTGTCCAACGGGAGTGGGGAACGGACTGAAGTTGAAGTTGGCATGATTGCCAATCCGGATCCGCACGCCCTCCTCACTTAGGGTCATCGGAGCGACCCCCGCGATGTTCAGCAGGGAGGGTCGCAGGCCGTTGCCCAGAGGAATGATGGCGTTCGGAAACGTGTACCCACCGAGGTGAGCAGCCACCCAGCCGTGGAAGAACTGAAAGGGCCCACAGATCCTTCGTGGCGACCCCCCTCGTGAGATGCGTCCCAGGATGGCATACAACCTCGCCAGCACTGGGACCCCGAGGTTGTATCTCTTGTTGGCGGCCATAGCGCCCGCCACCGCCAGTGTCGCCGGGCGAACGCCCATTCTCGCGTCCCGCACTGGCAGGAGCCACCCACTCAGAAAGGCGGCCAGGAACGCCGCGTACCGGAAATTTGGGTCCCGGGCCTCGATGACGCGGTACCCCCATGAGCGGTAGTCGCCCGTCTCCAGGACCCGCCAGTACGACCCGTTCCGGCTCCTCTGAGCTGCGGTCGGGCACCGCTTCCCCCTGTCTGGCATCTTGACCGCCGGGTCATGCTCCAAGAACTGGCCGAACCATTCCTTGTAGGCTATGTCCTTCTGGAAGTCTTTGATCCCGAGCCGCTGCGTAGCCAGGTCAAGCAGATGCCAGGTCAGGATGGGAGTCCGTGACCTGTCCTCCCAGATGTTCTTCGGTGGCAGGAACTCATCGTATTGGTAGCCCTCCAGCGGGATACCTTCGATGCAGTGGATGTCCCAGAGACCGATGCCGACCTCCCCATGGTGAAGATGGAAGGTGTTGGTATCCGGAGACCATCGGGTGAACAGCTCCGGCCCGATCTCGGACTGCTGGTGGAAGTGGAACTGCGACGTCCACACCGCCTCGAACAGGCCGATGTACCGCAGCTCCTCTGCGAAGTGATCGCAAGTGTGGCGTACCCAGAATGCCCAGGCCCACTCACTGGTGAAGTTGCCCCCAGACCGCAAGTCCCAGTCCTTCAGCCAGCCCTTGGTGTCGTCCGTGACGCTCTGGCGATATATGCTCGAGTAGAGGGCTGGAGAATTCTCCGCAGTAGGCTCACCCCCATCAATGGTTCGCGTCCTCGGATTCAGGCCATAGACATCCAAGTGTCTGGTCTCCCTAGCAGGATGCCCATTGTTGGTGATGTTATAGCGGAGAAGCTCGTCCTCCCGGGTCACCCAGGTCCGCGGCGTATCAATCTCGAACCCTGGCACCAGAACCTCATCTAGGATGCCGAAGTTCCAGAGCGGCAGGTTGTCCGACAGTGGATATGTCTTCTGGGCCGGCGTCAGTAAGTCGAACAAGGATTGATTGTTGGAAACAATCTCCTTGGCTCCGTAAACCTCCTCGTTCGTCGCCATCTCAGCCCTGCGAGTGGCGGCATCCCCCTCATTTCCTCTGTGCGCGGCCATCTCAGAAGTTTCGGGAGTCGTGCGGGTTAAGGGATGAAGCGTGCGGGATCGGACGAGGCTGGTAGAGAAGTTTGAAGGTTGGCGCGCAATCCAAGTAGGCGGCGCACAATTGGGAAGACTGTCGCGCAAAGTTCCGGGTTTTCGTGCAAAGACAGGCGAAATCCGGACGGTTTTGCGCGACGAGCGGGCGAATTCCGCGCCGGAAAGGGCAATTTCGCGCACGAGAGCAGAGATGCTTATCGCGCGGAAGGCCAGTGTACGGCACGGAGGGACCCAGTGCCCCTATTTATAGGCGAGGCCGGGGTCCGCGCCGCGCGGAAAGCGCTTTGCGCGACCGCAGCGGCGAATTTCGCGACCGACGCCCCTTTTTGCGCGCCTAAGTCCCGCGCCGCCCAGGACTTCGGTATTCCGGCGTCTCCCTCGGAACCCGATCGTTGCGACCTCTCGCCGATCAGATTCCGAGGGGGGGCTTTTGTAGACGCCGGAAAAGTCCGTTGTTCCCAAACGAAGCTCCGGATGCGGAAAGCGAGGTCATATTTGGAGTCGGAAGAATGTTTCGGAGGGCCCGGAGGCCTTGCGCGGAATTTTAGAGGTCTGCGCGCAAAGATGATGATCCGCGCGCAAAACCCCCGGGATGCGCGCAACTCCCTTGCGCGCCGTGCCCGATTCCGCGCCCGCGAGGAGAATTCCGCGCTCGCGCCTTGGATTCCGCGCCCGGGGTTGCCTATAAATACTAGGCGACCCCCAACGTTTCAAAGGTTGCTGGAAGTCGAACGGTCTCCCGCGCGCGCAATTCAGCCCCTTCCGCGCGCAATGCCGATCTTCAGGTAACCTCCTTTCTTTCGCGCAATAGGGCCTTGGGGTCCGCCTTTGCGCGCAATCCCCTTGGCTCATTTCCTTTGAATAAATTTCAACCCGAAGGCCTTTGCGCGCAAAAGAAGCCTCTTGCGCGCAATTGCCCCCCGGGTGCGCGCAATCCAACCCGATTGCGCGCACCCCCCATCTTCAAAGTGGCCATTCGTTAGAGAATGAGCCGTTGCCCCCGCGCGCTACCCGAAGCCCGGTGCGCGCAATCCCAATCATCCGCGCGCAAAGCGCTGGCCCAATTGCGCGCCAGCCCGCCATTTTGCGCGCCGACCCGCGGTTTTGCGCGCAAAGCTCCTCTTTTGCGCGCAATCCGCCAGGGTCGCCTCCCTTGACCCCCTTTGGGTACCCGCCTACGTGGCGCCCGATGGTCTTCATCGCAGGTGCCCGCGTTGTGCGTCGTCTTTCCGTGCGGCCCCCCCCTAGGCTCGCGCGAAGTGACACGGACCTACCGGCGGCCTTATCGTCCAGCATGACGCTAAACTGCACTACGTCCGAGCTACAAGACGTTAAACTGTTCAGCATTCGTCCAGCATGACGCTAAACTGCACTACGTTCGAGCTACAAGACGTTAAACTGTTCAGCATTCGTCCAGCATGACGCTAAACTGCACTACGTCCGAGCTACAAGACGTTAAACTGTTCAGCATTCGTCCAGCATGACGCTAAACTGCACTACGTCCGAGCTACAAGACGTTAAACTGTTCAGCATTCGTCCTGCATGACGCTAAACTGCACCACGTCCTGCACGACGTTAAACTGTATACGTCCAGGCTGCACGACGTTAAACTGCCTAGCCCCCATCGTCCGCGCTGCAAGACGTTAAACTGCCAAGTGTTTCGTCCTCAACACACGACGTTAAACTGTACTTCGTCCGGCAAGACGTTAAACCGTCCGCTCCGTCCTCAACACACGACGTTAAACTGTACTTCGTCCGGCAAGACGTTAAACCGTCCGCATCATTCGATCCCGTGCTTCGCACGCAGGGTCTCCCCCGGTTTGGACGTGGCCCCCACCCGCTCGTCTCTGCAGGGATGTCGGGATTGTCCCCCTTTTGGGACGATTTAATGGGAGTGGCTTTTCCCTACGGGGGCAGGGTATTACAAACCCCTAGCTTCTCGTGGGAGGCTGCACATGTGTATCTCCATTGCACCTCCCCACTGCCGAAGCCAGTAGAGGGTGTGACTGGGATCGAGGTGTCTCCTACTTTCGGTCCAAGTCCCTTCCAACTGAGTTTTTCCGCATCCGGGCTGCCTCAAGTGCGTAAGTCCTGACAGAATGAACTACGTGGACTTTGATCCCTGTCTTCTATACAGGGTACGTAGGAAGCCTCCCTGAGGTCCAAGCCCGCCACCTGGTCATCCCGGTCGTATTTACGTCGGTTCGTCCATCAGTGGACCCCTCCAGGGTTCACGCTTGCGTCGATTCACCTATGAATCCGCCCCTGTGGGAGACTGCCCGTGTGTATCTCCACTGTGCCTCCCCACAGCCCCTTTTTCCATTTCTATTTTTATCGTCCAGCATGACGTGAAACTGTGATCCACCCGGCCGTTCCATCCCCCTCTGTGCGAGGTGGTTCGGTTCAATCCTCCGCCCGGCGGCCTCGACCTCTTCGTGAGTCGGCTTGCCGACGTCCAGCATGACGTTAAACTGTATACCCGAACTATGTCGACTTTGATCCGTGCTAACGCGCGGTACGTAGGAAGCCTCTACGGCGTCCAAGCTCTTCACTCCATCATCCATCCTGATCCTTACCCGGGCCTCCACATCCCGGTGGGGTCATGCCACTTCACTCCACTCCACATCATTTGGGAAGCCGCCCATGTGCTGGACCCAGCGTCGGAGGTTCCCCGCAAGGGGTTCTGTCATCCGATCCACTTCTCGTGTTGATCGGTCCGATGCCATCCCCGCTGGACGTTAAACTCGCGGCATACCCCGTGTTAAACATGGGAAGCTGAGGAAAACCTCAGGTGACACAGTTCCCCGCACCTAGTACGGGATGCCTCAGGCCATCATGCCTTCGAGAAGCCCTATTAGGGACGGAAGACAGACGTGCAGAGCCGCAGTGCTACGACACGCCCCCAGCACCCCGAGCCACCCGGCCTTCTCACCGCAAGTTGCTGCCCCGACCAGACTCCTTGGAGCGTTCGGGCGGAAGCAGCGTAATTAACCGGTGTCCATGAAGATATGGCGCCGGGAACGAGATTCACGAACATTCTTAAGTCTATGAGGGAGACCCGGATTAGGCGACGAGTTCCAAGGAGACGTCCAAGGAAGGAGGAGCCGACATCCCATCATCCCGGTTTCGATCAAGGAGCAGACGCCCCTGAATAAGGGACGAATGCCGCCCGCCCTTGGAAAGCGGGACTGCGGGACCACAAGCCGCGCGCCCATCCCCTCGGGTTGACGGGTGCACGCGCGAACGCGTCCTGGCGGAACAGCGTAACCCGACGCACATCCGCACCGAAACAAGCGTGAAAGGGAGATTCTGGGACGTTCAGACAAAAGGGGAAAAACCTATCACTGGAAATATTTCAGAAGATGAGAAGGATCATGGTAGGGAGGGTGCCCGTGCACACCTATCACCAAAAGTGGAATATTTTTGGGGGAACATTGAGTTTCCAAAGTGATTTCCAGGGCCCCCCTTCCCTATCATCTGTCTGAGTGCCAATAGCGAGCCGGTAACTGGATTTCACCATATAGGATCCAGAGAGGCCGTGGATCCAAAAGAGATGGTCGAGGCCAACGTCTGGAACACAGGAGATACTCAAGATAATTTTTTTTATCTTATTCATTAAACCATGCGTGTATCCTTTCCATGCACCACCCAAGCCCTTGATCGGAAAAAAGGAACCTGAAAATGGCATCTTCAAAACCTGGTTGGGCAGGGGATGATGCCCGCACACCTTCGTTGTCGATCAGCCAGGGATCAGTCCAGATGTTAACAGCTGAGCCATTCCCAATCCTCCATACCAACCCTTTTTCCAGAAGACTTCGGGCACCCCAAATACTTCTCCAGAGGAAGCTAGGACGGGGGCCAAGAGAGGATTCGTGGAAGTCCTTGTGGGGGAAGTATTTTTCTCGGAGAACCCGCACATAGAGAGAGGATGGGTAGTTTAAAAGGCGCTAACCCTTCTTAGAGAGTAGTGCATCATTGAAGTGAATAAGGTCCCTAAATCCCATTCCACCCTCAGACTTAGGTTTGTAGAGGTTCTCCCAGGCTATTCAATGGGTTCTATTCCTCCCATTATTTTCCCCACCAGAAGTTGGCTGTGTGTGCATGTATCTGATTGACTACAGTAGCTGGGAGCTTAAAGAGGGACATGAAATATCTGGGGGTGGATTGGAGAGCAGCTTTAATA
The DNA here is from genome assembly GCA_963277665.1 of Viscum album. Lineage (NCBI taxonomy): Eukaryota > Viridiplantae > Streptophyta > Magnoliopsida > Santalales > Viscaceae > Viscum > Viscum album. Next base: position 1,885,758,827 of record OY728165.1, on the reverse strand, counting down.
AGGGTCTCCTTGCTGACTTTGGAAATTCTTTTAGGGGTACAACCTTGAATTTTTTTCTCAATACTATCCAACATAGATGTGGAGATTTCTTTTTTGGAGTGACCAATCACCATAGGTAGCCCGAGGTACTTCTTATTTTTCTTGACCATATGAATGCCTACAATGGTGCAGAGTTTTTCTTTTTTGGTTGGAGGAACCCTAGCGCTGAAGGAGATTTCTGACTTTCCATGATTGATAGACTGTCTAGAGGCCCTCTCATACTGTTGGATCGCATGGCCGATCACACGACACTCATTGTTAGTTTCTCTAGATAAGAGAAGGCAGTTGTCGGAGAAGAAGAGATGAGAAACCGGTGGGCTTGCACAAAAAACCTTTTCCCCATGGATTTTATGAGAGGATGCAGCCCTGGAAATGAGGTTAGAAGAAACATCAGCCACCAAGATAAAGAGAAAGGGGGAGAGAGGATCTCTATGGCGCAGGCCTCAGGTTGGGGCGAAGCCTCGGGTGAGCGCCCCATTGACATTGATTCAGAAGGAGACAGATGAGACACAGTGCATGACCATGTCTATCCATTTAGAGCAGAAGCCCATTTTTTGCATCACAACTTTGAGGAAATGCCATTCCACTTTATCATAATCCTTGATCATATCCAGTTTCCATGCCATCGTTCCTCTTTTCATGGTGGAGCATGTTTTCATCGAGTGGAAAACTTCATGGACGACAATGGAATTATTGGTGATCAGTCTCTTAGCCACGAAGGCACTCTGGTTTTCCGAGATGATGTCAGGTAACCAAGTGCATAGAGGATTTACTAAGATATTTGAGAAGATCTTGTAAGAGACATTATAGAGGCTGATAGGTCTAAAATCTGGGACCACAAGAGGTTTCTTGATTTTGGGAATAAGGACAAGGACAGTTTCATTGATGTCAGAAATGTTTGTTTTCCCAGCCCAAATGTTCTTCACCAGATTGTATATGTCAGGGAAAATAATATGCTAGTATTGTTTAAAGAAGAGTTCTTGGAATCCATCTGGGCCCAGGGCCTTATTAGTGTGGATATGTTTTAGAGCCAGACGAATCTCGTCATCTGTCACATCTTTGGAAAGCTGCATATTGATTTATTCGGTTATCACCGGTCTGATGCAATCCTCTACTCTAGGAGAAATGAAGGGGTTTCCTGCAGGAAATAGGTTCTGAAAGTAGCTAGAAATAGCATCTTGGATTCCATTGGTGTTGAAAAATTTTCTACCATATGGTTGCGAGATGAAAGATATAAAATTTTTCCGGCGTCTAGCTAATGCTTTATGATGAAAATACTAGGTGTTAGAATCCCCTTCTGCAATTTGGGTGTCCCGCACCCGCATAACCCAAAAGCTTTCCTTTATGCGCAGTGCTGCATCAAGAACCCTTTGAGTGACACTGATTTTAGAAAGACTGCAATTGGATGGGGGTTGGTTGAAAAGGTTGTACAACTTCCTTTCAAGGAAATCATAGTGCCTGCCAGGATGACATAATTTATTTTTTCTCCAAGACCTCAGATCAGATGCGACCTATTGTAGATTGGATCTAACGTCTGCAGAGTTACTCTTCCATCTTGATCGGATAACGTCTTCGCATTCATTGTCTTTTGACCAGAAGCTTTCAAATATGAAGGGTCTTCTGGATATCATGTTGCGATTTATTTGAGTGAAGTCGATGACAATTGGGAAATGGTTCGAGAAATTGAGCGTCAGGTGACTGATGTGAAACATGATGAAGAGGTTTGTCCAATCCGTTGAGCCCAAAAATCTGTCGAGCCACTCAGCAATGTGAGTGTCATCCGTATTACCTCGGAACCAAGTGAAAGGATTTACCGCGTATCCCAGATCAACCAGGTCCGCCCTGGAGATTGCATTCTTAAAATTTTACATCGACATTGTGGGTCGGAAAGCTTCACCTCTTTTTTCATTATGATACATAATCTTGTTGAAATCACCTCCGAAGAGAATAGGGATCAGCAGATCTTGTTGTAGCTGGCCGAGAAGGTCCCAAGATTTCCACTTCTCATTAAGGGATGTCCAACCATAGAATCCCACAAAGGTCCAAGGCGGGGTATGGTCCGCATGAATGACCGCAACCACGTGGTGAGAGGAGAAGGAAAAGATCTTAACATCAATGTTTTCCTTCCATAGGAGACAGAGTCCCCCTGAGTGGCCTTGTCGGGAGACCAGGAGGCATCCTTGGAAGCCACATTTCTGAGCAATGTTAGTGGTGTTCTTGATTTCCAATATGGTTTCAGATAGGAAAACCATATCAGGGCGACTTTGAGCACAATTGCACTGGAGCATTCGAACCGTTCATGGGTTTCCAAGACCAAGACAGTTCCATTATAATATAATCGTTGTTCTAGGTGGGGCTGGGTCTTTCCCACATCTACCTTTGAGTCCTCTGGGCCCATTTTTTCACCCGTAGTTTTCCATATTGTTGTGGAGTTTCCCGCTGACTGGATCATTTCAATTCGTCATTTAAGATCCCCGTGTTTTGGGTAATCCAATTTTCCGTCTCTGTCTTCACGTTTCACCCTTTTCCAAGTTCGGCGGGTGATTGGGCCTGATGGTGTAGATCCAGGCATCCCAGAGTCACCTTGTGCTAGGATGCCTGACATGGTTGTTCTTGAATCAGGGTCAGGATCTGGTGGCTCGGTGGGCATTTTTCTTGGCTTTGGGCTTTGATTTAGTGGATCTTTTGGAATTCTCAATGACACTAATGATGTTGAGACAATGTCATTCGGGGGGGGGGGGTAGGATATATGCCTGATTCAATGTAAAGCTTCTTCGTTCGGTTCTCTTGCCAAACCCCACTATTGCACGTGGTGTTAAAGTTATGAGTGGGCCTACCAGCTTCCCTCTGAGTGGTTGGACTATCTTCAGGGAACTCTGGTGGTCCAATCATGATAACTTTATCATTTTCAGTTTCCGCCCGCCTTGTGTGGGCCATCTTGAGACAGGTACGGTCCTTTTGTTTTCCATCTCAGGGATGAAGGAATATTTCATCGTTTTGGCTCGGAGCCATGGGCCATATTATAAGATGATATTACCTGATTCATTATCTTTGTTTGAAGCACACGATCTGTCCAGATGTCCGATGCATCCACAAAAAAAGAAAAAGATTAGGAGTTTCTCGAACTCGAATGATATCCAGGTGTTAGCGTCATCGATTTTCAAAAACATTCCCCTCATCAGAGGCCCAAACACTTCAATCCCAGCTTTAATCCATACCTCACGTCCCCATTGGATTGGGTCCGATTAGTCCCACTCTAGGAATTGGACAATGCAATTTCCAATTTCTCTCAGGACCCGTTCTGTTCTCCCATGAAAAGGGATTCCTTTAATGCGTATCCAAAATGGGGACCGGGTGAGATTAATGTGCTGGATGTTGTCCCCCCTTTAAATTCTTCCATGAGGAGGAGTTTATTATCAAAAGACCATGGCCTGCCTCTCAGGATTTTATCTCTATCTCTCTCATTGAAGAACTAATAAACAAGGAGATTGTTCCCCACTTCTTGAATAGCCACTCCGTCTTCCAGTTTCTATAGATTCTGGAGGGTGTTTTTGAGGCCCCCCTGGTTGACTGAGATCTTTTCCATGAATTTTACGACAACCAGCAGAGACATACGTTTTTCTAGGAGCATATCTTCGTTTCTCTGAGCCTCAATAAACTATTTCTATCTGTCCGTCAAGGACATCTTCTTCCATTGGTTCACTAAATCCACATCCATGATTCAATGCCCGTATATCCAATCCTTAGGGATTCCACAATTAGAATCACATCCTGGGGATGAACTATAAATCACACAGGCTAGGGCCAACCCAATAAATCCTCTGTCCAGGCATGACCCAAAAAAGAGCCTTTAGTATGGTTCGGCCCGAAAACTCCGCGCCCTTGACTCTTACCACGACCAGCCCTGCGCAGCCAGATCCTTCACGCTGGGGTAAACCTCTTTCTGTGACCAGCCCTGTGTGGCCAGATCCTTCGCGTTGGGGTAATGCGGTCGGATCTCTCGCGATAACCCTTGCGCTCCCAGATCGAGATTCTCATGGGGCACTCCAACTTCCGCGAAGAATACCTATGTGGAAACCTCCTGGAGACCTCGTCTTCACGTACAATACCTCCGTGAACCAGGATACCACCACTCTTCCCATAGGTCATAAGGTCAACACTCTGTTCTTCACGAAGCAGATGTGTCGATTTCATGTCCAGTTCCTTCGACGTTCGGGGTTCCCCTCACGCCAACGTCTGTGTAGAACACTCAACAGATGCACTTCTTCGAACTGCCTCCAAACTCCAGATCTGGTTTTCCACGAGAGGGGTCATCGTCGAGAAGCCTTCGTGAAGGCGGGGAAAGCAGTGTCCGATTTTGACGCCGAACGAAATATGTCAAAACCCATTCCCCTCTATAGAATAGGTGATGGGGATCGTGGTTGAGCTCAGAACAACTGGTTTCGAAATTGGGGACACTTGAAACAATGGGTTCGGGAGCCAAAAAGACCCGAAGGAGCCTAATCACCTATAGGTGGTCCAAGGAACGAGATTGGGGAATCAGAGCCATAGCGAGGATCACTGGTGAGGGTGTTGACTGCTTGCAACCCAATGGAAATCGACTCAGCTTCCCATCGCCATGAGTAGAACATGAAGGAGGAAACTCAAGCCCTAGGAAACCCTAGGAGGAACTCTCTCACAGCGGGAGAGACTTATGTTGTAATCATTTATAATTGGATGTGACCCGATTGAAAAGGAAATAAAGAAAGATGGAAAAACAAAAGTACATGCCGTGTATATTAAATATACACGCCGTTTATTTTTTTCTGGGAATTTATGAGAAATAATATTATTTATTTAATTAAATAATATTAGGTGTAATTCCGTGGGTGCATGTCAAGTAATAATAATATTCAACTTTTATTATTAGACATGGGGTATTACTAAGAATTAAATGAAATGACTAAATGCTTTTAGGTAATTAATTAATTTTATTATTCTATGTAATTAAAATACCAATTATATATAATTCTCATTAGCCTAGCCATTTTGAGGGGTTGTGCACAACGGATCTAGAGAAATCTCTCAAGCCAAGAGAGAATTATTTTTATTCCAAGAACACTCTCAAGCTACGAGAGAGAGATCCTACTCCACTAGATCAAGGCGATCGAAGGACAACATTACAAGTGAAGGGTCTTCCGTGATAGAACCTGGAGATCCCTTCGGCGATGTCCAAAGATACGTGGAGCATGTGTGGATCACCGCTAGAGGAATCCTACACTTGGATTCTACGACGCAATGATGGATCACATTGGATTGTGACCAGAAACATCAACAAAGAAATAATTACCTCAAGGTAATTCTTGACAATTTATTAAATTAATTATAACCAACAGATCATGGATTGATCATTGTTAAACACTAAAATTAAATTTGGGTACACCCACCAACGCGCTTCCACTGTGCCTGGAACCTACAAGTGGTATCAAAGGGGTCATATCATTGATTATAATTATTTAGTTTTTCGTTGGTAATTTATGAATTTAATAATTTAGTTGTTTCAATTAAAGTCAATCATTCTGCAAATATGAATTTCGAGATCTGTTCCTCCCCTCTCATTTCTCATTCACCTTACAGATTCAACTTTTATTTTAATTTTTGATTAAAATAAAACAAAGGATCTCATATGGAGGTGCCAAAAGTTCCTATTCATACAACACCAGAATACATGGAGTGTATTCAAAAGTACACACTGTGTATTCTAGGTTCAATGCATCAGACTGGTCCACCAAATCAGGTCATGTGTTAGAGTATTTATAAGTCTTAAATGAAACCGTGTGTTGACCAGGAACAGGTGGAACATAGTTTTTGGATTACACGCTATGTGGTCCACTAAACATGGCATGTAGTCCCTTCAGGTTAGGGTTGGACTGTGTACCCCATACACAGCTTTCCTGACTGGAAACTGTGTAACACAGATACTACATGGTGTGTTTCCCACTGAACACGCCGTGTACTATGAAGATTTCCAAAGTACATCTACATGCCATGTCCCATGGTGTGTACTTCGAATGGACGATGAACAAAAGTACACGTTGTGAAGTCAGAACTACACGCCGTGTACTCATACAAATTATAGAGATATATTAAAATTTATTATTATATTATAAAAAACCTTGAGATGTGTAACATAGTGTAGGAATAAAGCTGAGGCACAATACGTGATAGGTGTTTTATATATGTGTGTTTAATTTAACATCTTCATAATGTTCATTTCTACTCATTAGGTAGTTATGAATGGGAATTCACTAGGTTTTCTCCAAGGTACAAGTTATGTACAAAGATAATTTTAAATGAATTTATTTGTTTAAAATTACGATAGATGAGAATCTCAAGGAAATTCAGAAAAGGGTTTAAGATAGAAGGATTGATTAATTAAAGATAATTAATTGATTCAAGTGTGATTTATCTTAAACAATAATGATTAAATAATTGAATGCTAGTTTTATTTATTCGTAAATATCGTTGCATGTTTGGATGATCATGATCTAGACCAAGACCTTTGTATGTGAATGGTTTATTTTAATTAATTTATTTAAATTAAATTTATTGTCCTGTGAGCCTTCTCCTCATTAATATGTAGGGCCTATGTGCCCAAGGTTTATTTTATATAAAACCCCATTTTACCCCTCACCTATGAGTGAGATAAAAGCATATGTAATGGATGGAGCCCCCAAGATAGTGGAGGCAGCTCAAGTTAGGATCCAAGGAGAAACCAATCTATAGAGATACAAAGGTGGACAAGTGGAAAACTGTAAACACAAACCCAAAAGGTTCAAGGTGTTTCTCCCCTAGGTCTTGGGTTAGTTTATCAACCGAAAGATAAACTAACCAATAGAACAAGATTAAGCTCATGATCATAACATTTATTTTATTTCTATCAGTTTCATGGTTTATTTATTGTGTGTGTGTTGTCACGATCACACAATTAATTAATTAAACAAGAATGCAATATGGAACTAAAATAAGATCGTCTTATGTGTAAAATATCATCTTAGACACAGTTAATCACTTAATTATATCCCACTTAATATTAACAAGCATGTAATCAAAGATAATAAAATTAAAATTTACGTATAAGGATAAAATCTCTCAAAGAAAATATTAAGTTGGTATAAGCCTTCCATAATCTTGGTTAGAATCGAACCATAGTTCAAAGTGCTTGAACAACCCTAGTTGGGGTGCTTTCAATTATTGGGAAATTCTAATTCAAGGTTTTGGGTTGACTTGACTTGGTTTGCATCAAGGGTTGATTTCCACAGTAGGACTTAGTGTGACCAAGAGGCAAAGGTTGAGGAAATCCAAAATAAAAGGATTTCGGGATTGGGGAGTCCACTCAGTAGATCAAGGAGATGTGAGTTAATGTAGTTGGAATTTGGAATACCTACCTAAAAACCTTCATGTTGCTTGACTAACCCTAGTTGGGGTAATGAGAAGGGAAATATGGATCCTTGCCACTAGAATATTTAGGAAACATAATATTCCAAAGTCAATGGTGAGGGCTATTAGATTTCGATAAAATAGTGAGAGACTAATAATCATTAATTAATTTATTTGTCTTAGTTTTATCATAATAAATTACTAAAACTTTGATCATATTAATTTGTAGAAATTGAAAGAAAAATGACTTCAAACATATCATTGTGAACCATACTCAAGAAGGAAAACCTTCTCACCGACACCAATTTCCAAGAGTGGTAGAGGCGTTTATGCGTCATCCTTCACCACAAGAGGAAATTGTATGTGTTGGAAGAGTCTATTCCAATTGCACCTAGGAAAGAGGCCAGCGATGAGGAACTATCTCTCTATATGAAACATATCGATGATGCCACATATGTCCAATGTTTCATGCTATCATCCATGTCTAATGAGCTCTTGAAGCAACATGAAAACATGGACGCATATAGCATGATGTCTCACCTTAAGGATCTCTACCAAGAGAAGGCGAGACAGGAGAGATATGAGATCTCCAAAACTTTGTTTACACCTAATCTTGGAGAGTTTGTGCTAGCTGAACCTCATTTAGTCAAGCTTATTGGCTACATTGAATGCCTAGACATCTTTGGGATTAAGTTCTTGTATGATTTGTGTATAGATATCATCCTATCATCACTTCCCAAGAATTTTTATAGCTTTATTGTCAACTATAACATGAGAAAAAATGAGAAGAGTCTATCGGAACTTCTGAACTTAATTCTCTAGGTAGACAAGAAAATGGGGCATGAAAAAACCCGCAGTCCTTATGGTGAATAATAAAAGGAAGGACATGACAAAGGGGCAAAGGACTTATAAATGGTCTGAAGCCCCTGAGAACCATCCCTCCAAGAAGGGGAATATCTAGAGGCAGGGAAAGGAATGTGAGGTAGTATGTTTTTCATGTGTCAATCCAGGCCACTGGAAGAGGAATTTCACCCAAAAGAGTGGGGGCACTAAAGGTGCATTCGTTATCGAGTGAAATATTTCCATTTCTACACATTGAGTATTAGATACAGCTTGTGGGGATCACATATGTAATCAAATGCAGGAACCGAGTAGATTTAGAAAGATTTCTAGAGGAGAGGTGGATCTTTAAGCTGCCAATGGTGTGAGGATGGCTGCATTGGCCATTGGTAACTGGGATGATTTTGGTTTTACATAACTGTTATTATGTTCCTAGTGTTACCAACAACATAATTTCTATATCATGTTTGGATATGGATGGATTTATTTTCAAGTTTAGATATAAGGTTTCCTATTTTATAAGAACAATGTATGTTATGGTATGGATCATTTAAATAATGGTTTGTATGTATTAAATTACAAAAACCAAGTGTTGGAAATTGATAATGAAACAAAATCACATGACTCATACATCACCCAGTTGCGGAATCACCGTCTCGGTCATGTAAATGAGAAGCGCTTGACAAAGCTCTACCAAGATGGCTATTTAGACTCTATTGAGCTAAAACCACTTGATAGATGTCACACTTGTTTACAAGGTAAAATGACCAAGATTCCTTTTAGTGGAATGGGTAAAAGGGCCACAGAGCTTCTAGGATTGGTGCACATGGATTTGTGTGTACCATTTCCAGTAGAAGCTAGAGGTGGATATTCTTACTTCATTACTTTTACTGATGATTTTAGTATATATGGATATGTATACTTAATTAGATATAAGTTAGAGTACTTAGAGAAATTTAAGGAATTCAAGAATGAAGTAGAGAATCATCTTGGTAAGAAGATAAAGAAACTTCGATCAGATCGAGGTGGAGAATATCTTAACCAAGATTTAATTGATTTTCTACGAGAGTCTAGGATTCTATCTCAGCTCACTCATCCTTATACACCACAATGTAATGGTGTTAGTGAAAGGAGGAACCACACATTGTTGGACATGGTGAGTCCGATGACGAGTCATACAGATCTTCAATTATCCTTTTGGGGATATGAATTACAAACTACAACATACACATTAAACCGAGTACCAACTAAGGCAGCAAATGGAATTCCCTTCGAGTTATAGAATTGAAAGAAAACCATTTTTTCACACACACATGTATGGGGATGAGAGGAGTTTATTAAGGCCTTCTCAGGCAACAAACAAGCACCCCGAGGCATGAGGTGCATCTTTATAGGATATCCCAAGGAAATGAAAGGATATTACCTATATAACCCTTCAGACAAGAAAGTGACTATCCCAGACAAGCCATCTTTATTGAGAGGGAGTACATCCTCAAAAAGGATAGTGGGAGAATGATTGAATTTGATGAAGTTGATGCTCAAGATACACAAAAGTTGGTATAGGAACAAGTTCCACAAGTCCCCGTGGAAGAGGTTCTAGAAACACAAGTACTACATAGGAGCTCAAGAGAGGTAAGGGAACCAAGGAGATTTGGTTTCCTAGTCACCGAGGATGGTGAATCATTATTTTTGGACAATGATGAACCTCTCTCCTACAAGGAAGTAGTAGAAAGATCAGAAGCTGAAAGATGGCTAGAAGCTATGAATTTTGAGATGGATTCTATGTATCAGAACCAAGTCTGGGTTCTGGTCGATGAGCCATTTGATGTAAAGCCTATTTGATTCAAATGGGTATTCAAGAGAAAACTAGACATAGAAGGCCAAGATAGCACCAATAAAGCAAGGCTAGTGGCTAAATGATTTAGACAGTGTCATGGAATGGACTATGATAAAACCTCCTCACTAGTTTCCATGTTTAAATCCATAAGAATCATACTTTCCATAGTATCTTACCATGACAATGAGATTTGAAAAATGGATGTCAAAACAACATTCCTTAATGGGAATCTTCAGGAAGATGCCTATATGACACAAAGAGAAGGGTTTGTGACACCAGGTGAATCCAAACGGGTTTGAAAGTTGCATAAATCCATTTATGGATTAAATCAAGCATCCAGGTCATGGAACATTCGATTTCATGAATCCATAAAATAATTTGGTTTCATTAAGAACAAATGTTATCCATGTGTTTATAAGCGGTTTAATGGGAATGCAGTCGTTATCCTATTAGTATATGTTGACGACATATTACTTATTGGAAACAATGTACCAGTCTTACAGTCAGTTAAGGACTGGTTGAAAAAATATTTCTCCATGAAGGACATGGGTGAAGCAGCCTATATTATAGGGATCAAGATCATTCATGATAGATCCAAGAGGCTGCTTGGACTAAGTTAGGGTACATACATTGATCAGATACTAAAGATATTTAGTATGGAACAATCAAAGAGGGGATTGGTTCCAGTGTCACATGGAATACATATTTCTAAGAAAATTTTTCCTCAGACACAACAAGAGAAAAATAGAATGAGTAAGATCCCATAATATTTGGCTATAGGATCTATCATGTATGCCATGTTATGTACCAGGCTTGATGTTTCCTATTTACTAATCATGGTAGGCAGATATCAAGAAGATCCAAGAGAACAACATTGGACTACTGTTAAGACTATAATTATGTATCTGAGAAGAACTAAGGATATGTTCCTAGTGTATGGAGGAGACGAAGAGCTTGTCATCAGAGGGTATGCTGATGATGGTTTTCAAACAAATTAGAATGATCTAAAGTTTTAATTTAGATATGTTTTTTGTCTCAATGGAGGATCTGTGAGCTGGAAGAGTTCAAATCAACTAGTTGTCACCGATTCTATAGTGGAGTCCAAATATATAGTGGCTTTTGATGCAGCCAAGGAATCCATATGGATTCAGAAATTTGTCCAAGATCTTGATGTGGTTCCTAGAAGTAAAGATCCTATCACATTATATTGTGATAATACTACAGTAGTGGATCTTTCAAAAGAACCAAGGTCACATCAACAGACAAAGCACATACTCCGAAAGTATCACCTCTTGAGGGATTTCTATCAAAGGGGTGAGTTATAGTGAGTAGTGTGTCCACGGAAGAGAATGTGGTAGACCCTATGAGTAAAGGCCTATCTCAGCAGAAGCATGAATATCATGTGAGAGCTAGAGGGTTAATGGTTGTTAGTAGTTAGCTCTAGTCCAAGTGGGAGTCTGTTGGAGTTGGTGGCCTAGAACCAACTACTTTGTACTTTATTCATTAATAAATACCTTATCACATTTTTATTGTTCTTCTGCATGACAATTCATGTGATAATTTCCTAAGGATAGATTTTGTAGTAAAGGGTCATAGCGGATCCCTACTATGATAAGAACCCAGAAGTTCCATAACACCATTCTTGAATATATGTTCTATGGCAGGATGATGTTATTTGAGGGACATAAATAATACAGTCCATTAGGGGTGAGGAATCATAAAAATTTGAGGCACCTTCGCATGGTGTGCACCCTTGGTAATATCCAGGAGGATATTATGAGAATGAGACCCACTATTAAGAAATCAACATTTCATAGTGTCATTGGATGTTCCTATCTGTGGACGTGTGTATTGGTCCTTAGACTTTAAGATTATTATTAATGGGTATTACAACTCATGCACTTAGATCCATTGATTAAAACTATAATGAAACACTATTAATAGTGAGGTAGGATATGTTGGGTGCATCACGAGTAATACTGCATTAATAGATAATGCAAGAAAATATTTTCCCCTTCTGTTCCATAATGGAAGTAGATATCTCAGGCCTTTTTATGGAATTGATATAGCCTAAATAAATCCATGGTCATGTTAAGGAATGGGAAAGTTCAATTCTGGGAAGTTAAATAAAGAATAATTGAGCACATGGGTTGATGAAACTAGCATGGAACCCACTTGATTCGATATATCGTGACAAAGGGATTACATTACACGGTAAGTGTTTGTAGGAGGTGACACGTCATTGTGGCGTTAACTTCTTTATCTATGGGTGCCTTGGCATGTTTCTAGATGCTAAACTTGGACTTTAGGCAGGCTTCGCCTAATTCCACTGAGAAAGAGGCCTAGAGGGTCACACACTAAGTTTGTCCAAGTATATTGGTTAAATATTAATTTAACAAGTTGAATAAATATTATTCCCGAATGTGGTTTAATAATTATTCAAGGATTACTGATCGCATTTATTTTGACACTAGTTATTCAAGAGAATATATTGTGGGAGAAATAATATATTTATTAGCGAGTAATGCAGTGATATTTATTTGAGAAATAAATATTCATTATTCAAGGTCTAATAAATGTGGTGGAGGAAATAAATAAAAATAGAAAAACAAAAGTACATGCCGTGTATATTAAATATACACACCGTGTATTTTTTTTGAGAATTTATGAGAAATAATAATATTTATTTAATTAAATAATATTAGGTGTAATTCATTGGGTGCATGTAAAGTAATAATAATAGTCAAATATTCTTATTAGACATGGGGTATTACTAAGAATTAAATGAAATGAATAAATGATTTCGGGTAATTAATTAATTTTATTATTCTATGTAATTAAAATCCCAATTATATATAATTCTCATTAGCCTAGCCATTTTGAGGGGTTGTGCACTATGGATCTAGAGAAATCTCTCAAGCCAAGAGAGAATTATTTTTCTTCCAAGAACGCTCTCAAGCTATGAGAGAGAGATCCTTCTCCACTGGATCAAGGCGATCGAAGGCGGACATCGCAAGTGAAGGCTCTTCCATGCTAGCACTTGGAGATCCCTTTGGCATTGTCCAAAGATATGTGGAGCATGTGTGGATCACCACTATTGGAATTCTACACTTGTATTCTATGACGCAATGACTGATCACATTGGATCATGACTGGAAACATCAACGAAGAAAGAATTCTATCAAGGTAATTCTTGTCAATTAATTAAATTAATTATAACCGACATATGATGATACTATCTATAGTTTTGGGACTCCCATCTTTCTTTTTCATTATTTGTTCTATTCTGAAGATCTGGTGTTTTATTATCATGATGGATCTCAGATTGATCGTTGTTAAATGCTAAAATTAAAATTGGGTACATACACCAATGCGCTTTTGCTGCGCTTAGAACCTACATGAGACCTCCCCACTTCACCGTCTCCCATGAGGATCTTTATAAGGATCCCAAAAATCTATCTAGAACTTCCACACATTCAGAACTTAAGTTGATCATGGCGCCAAAAATATCTTGCTATTGAGGGATAGCTTCCTTGTATTCATTATCCTGGACCTAGAATCTATTAGGAACCACATCGAAGATCCTTGGGTTATCCACTAGGTACCCATCTAGCAAGAGGTTTCTGGGGCCAACTAGAAGGTCTCTAAAGAATGAGTTGGCCATTCCTCCCACAACAACTCTGTCATTGGTATAGGTATCATCCTCTAGTAGAATTTTTGATTTAACATGTATTTTCCTCTTATTGATACAATCATTGAAAAAAAGTGGTGTTCTTATCACCCTCCTGAATCCACTTTACCCTCACATCATCCTTATCTAAGCACTCCTTTTTCAAAAGAATGTCCTCTAGAAGATCTTTCCTACTGTGGAGATCCTCAAAAACCCAATCGTCCCATACATCTATAATAATTCTTTCAAGATGGTTAACGTCTTGCATGATGTCTTCCAAGTATCCATCTGAGGAAGGAATGGCCCTCGACCACGCCTGAAGCCTCAAATTGAGCCATTTGTGTTTATTATTAAAGGAAATCCACATGTTCCCCTAGGAGGAGGTATTCCAAGAGTCTCTAACTAGATCATGAAAGCCTGAAATACTATCCTAATGATGGTAGTATCTAAACCATCCATATTGATCATGCCTGTAAGACAAGAAAATCAGAAGCGAGGATTGGTATGATAAGACCCTCACAAGGTGAGTTACCCTAGTATTGGATAATGTGGAAATGTATTGCATGTTAGCCATACACCTGTCCAAATGACTCCAAGAGCAGTGGTTCCCTTGTTGATTATTTCACCACGTGAACCTGTTTCCAGAATATATGAGATCCATGATACCCCTACCCGCCATGAATTGAGTGAAGTCATGGCTATCTTTCCTAGGAAAAGGAATTGTTCCCTTTCTCTCCTCTAGATCAATGATGAGATTAAAATCACCCCTAGTATCCATGGTAAATTTATAAGGTCAAATTCATTAAGATCCTTACATAGGGTCACCCTTTTCTGAGGATCACAACTCCCATAGATGAAAGAGGTGAAGAAGGTATGAATGACCAGGTTTGCCTTAACCGTGATGAACTGGTCACCAGTCTGAATCATGTCTACTGAGAAGCTTATTTTCTAGAATATCCACATGTTCCAGTTGTAAGTGTCATCATGCATGGAGGCATGCATTTTGATTTTCCTGGAGAAGTCACAGATCCTGCCCGGTTGTTGCTTATGTTCAAGAATTACATCCATTGTAGACTTATGATTGATATTCTCAGAGGCTAAGAAGTCAATTTTAACCCTGGATCCTATGCTATGGGAATTCCTAATGAGCACCAGAATTATTGGGAAAATAATGTTTTGAGATTGGCTCTAGAAATCGTAGCCATATGAAATTTGGATACCAAACTTTCCATTAGTTTCTCGTAATGTGAACTAGTACAAACTATGTTAACTTGGGAAAAAAAGTTCGGGGAAGAACCTGAGTCCTGGTGTAAGGAATAAATCATTCCCCTCATACCCAGGTAGGAATATGATCCCCTCCTTGAGCCATTTAGAGAGTGGAGAGAACCCACTGGAGGCGCCAGATACCAGGAAGAAGGAGAAGAGGCCCAATCATTCGGACAACCCAATTCTAAAGAAGCCTCCTCAAGAGGGTACTATTACCCATCAGAAGCACCCTGGTGTAGGATTATATCGAGAGGAGGTATATCCAAGAACTCTAGAGGATGGGGGATAAGACCTTTCACAACATCCATGCTGACTATACTAGGATCCTTCTTGAAGTAGTAGAGAGGAGGTGGGGGGGGGGGATACCAACCTGGTCTTGGGGAAACCACCTCGAAGTATATGGAATTATGGCATGACATGGCCCATGATATCCCACCATCACTGATCCAGGAGGAGGCACAAGAGTAGGATCTTAGGGAGGGGGAAAATGAACCACATCAGGAGCCTGATCCATCTCCAACTCAACTCCAGGGAGAGCCCCATTAGAAGGTTCCATGTGAGCACCTGTGGCTACAACAACTTGGGCTGGACAGTGACCCCCAGCTTGGTGGCAATGATGAAATACCTATAAATAGTGTCCTTGAAGGCAGAAATGTGAGCAGAATCTCAAGAAAACCAGGTAGGATATATCTTGGGTCCAACAGATGGAGTCTTGCACCTGAAGATCGATATTTTCTGGTACATATAAGGAGAGGTCCAACTCCACACAAATGCGGGCCACCGAAGTATCCACACAATGACTAGTCCAGACATCCAAGCACATGAAGCTGCTTAGGGAGTCCCCGATCATCTTAAGGAAGCATTCATTCTGGAAAGGTAGTGGAAGCCCTGAGAGGCTGATCCACACCACAATAGTTAGAATTTCTTTTCCCTTGTGGATGTACAAGGAACATATAGACAAGCTGAAGCCCCAGTGGCCCACAGAGCAGGGATCCTTACACCACACTTGGATGAAATTATCTTGGGATTAAAGCACGAGGCAGAAATAGTGCATGTGGATTGTGAAGATAAGCACTGGGGGATGATCCATTAATTATAAATATTTATTACTCACACACAGGTGTGGGGAACTAAAAGATTGGTTATATAGAATTACATAAATATCCTTATACATGTAGGTCCTATATAATAATGGAGGGATGGATGACTTTCATGCCATATTTTAATTTAATATTAATTAATTCCAAAAACCATGTAATAAATTTAATTAAATAAATACCAACACATACATAGGTCTCGGTCAAGCTCACGATTAGTCATACATGTAATGAATATGAAAAAAGTAACTGGCTATAATTTATTTATTTATTCAATCTTTATTATTAATATGAATATGATTGTATTAATTAATTAAAAAATTAATTAATTCCCTTTTCACCTTAACGATCATCTAAATTTAATTAGAGATACACATAAATTTTAAATTCATGGAAAATAATCAGAATAACCTTAATGAAATATTTATTACAGTAAATTAATTGAGAATTTAAAATTATTTAAAACCATTATTTAATTTTCAAACACACAATGGTGTTCCAATCAATAAAATAAGGTTTTAATGATGTAATTTTTTCAAATTTAATGTAATTTTAATTTTGTCTATTAATGGGAGACTAAAAGGTGTGTACATCTAGCTACACACCATACTCCTTGGTGTTCATATATCCAAGACACATTATTGGGGATTTATCATGTTAACTAGGCCAGACTAAATAGTGTGTACATTCCAACTACACACCATGTATCACTTTCCATGTTCCTGGTTGGACCGTTCAACACATAGTGCGCAATAAAATCACTATGTGTTTTTAATTGATCGACGCATCTAAATACAATTAACATGGGTATATGGTGTGTACTCTGGTCGCACGCCATGTAGCCTAGCTTTATTGGCCAAAGATTTGGCACTTCCCAATGGAATCTTCAACTATTCTTCATTTGTTCTTAAATCTATAAGAAAATGAAACACTGAACAAACATGATTATTATTTTTGATAACATGTCAATTCAAATCAGATTAAATAATGAATAACGTGAAATGGAAATATAACCATGATTGTGCATAGATCAACAATTAAATAAATAATTATAAATTTAAACATGACAGCTCTGATACAACTTTTTTTTATGGGTGCAGCGGAAGCATTGTGTTGGAGGGTGATATATTAAAATTTCTTTTAATAATTGTTTCCCAAAACCAAGAGAAAGGATCTTTCATGTCAAATTTATAATTATTTTATCTAATATCGGAATAAATAAATACATGGGCTTATAAAATTTTTTCATTGATGATTTTTGAACATCTTAAAAGGCCCTTCCAAATTTCTGTCTTTGCGCTTGTGAGGATCTAAGGGTAGAATCTCTATATTGGTGATCCACACGTGGTCCAATGGCCTCTGAACAATGCCACCACTTCTATGGGTTCTAGAATGGTGAATCTAATGTCTTGTGTTGTTCATTCCTGATCGTTCATTCTTCCGTCTTAAAGAAATTCCCTCTTGGGTTTCTTGGTCTTGAGAAGGAGAGATTAGGAGGAGTCGATAGAGAATTCATCATGCACAAAAATTCTCTATTCCCAAACTTGGAATTGGTTTCCAATGATTTATACAATAGACATAATTGTCTATTTATAGATTTGGGATTTTTGTTACATAATTTAATTCCATAATAGCCATTAAATATAATTATAACCATTAATTAAATCACATTCCACATAATAATAATCATAATAATATTATTTTTTGGTGCACCATCTTGCGAAAAATGGATAAATAATATTTACCGGCTCATAAATAATTATTTTATCACCAGACATAGTATTGGTCCATTCAAAATCCCCTTGTATTTATTAAACACCAAAATAAATATTTTATTTTATTAAATAAATATTTTATTCACAAACTAGTAAATAAATATTTATTAAATATTCAATAAAATAAATAAATAAATTTTATTAACAATCTGATGAATAAATATTTATTTAATTTATGAAATAAATATAACTTGAATAAAATTATTTCACAGTCTTGAGAATAATATTTATTCCATTAATTAAATTCAAATTGAATTCAATTGAGACCAATAAAAACACTTAGTGTGTGACCCTCTAGGATTATTTGTTGTTGGAATTAGGTGGGCCTAACTAAAGTCCAAGATTAGTATCTAGTAATTGGTCTAAACACCCAATAAAAAGAACTTAAAGCTAAAACGATGACAGCTACATACGAACACTCACTGTGTAATATAATCCCTTTAGCACAATATCTTATCAAGCAGGTTTCATGATGATTTCATAAATCTATATGCTTGATACATCATTCTTTGACTATCTAAAATAAACCCATCGTTACACCATGGACATGGAATTTAGGGTAACAGTTTTTTATCAATAAAAGGACCAAGATATCAACTTCCATAAAGATAGAAGGGACAAATACTTCCTTTACTTATCCATTAATAACATTTCATTCATTACGTACCCAATGTACCATACTTATTACTAATATATGGCATGGAAATATTCATTAGAAAATATTAGTGCATGATCCATGACATGAATTAATGATAATATCAAAGTCTAAGGACCATTACACATGCTCGTAGATAGGAATATCTGATGACACCAAAACATACAGAATTATTACTGGTGGGCCTGTTCTCATAATATCCCATATTGAATATTACCAAGTGAGAAATTTGTGCAAATAAGTCTCATCTTCTTATGAGTACTCGCACCTAACTATCAATATACTATGTGTCCCATCATAGTATGTTATCCAATCACAGAACTATATTAAGAATATTTTCATAGCACTTCAAGGTTCTCATCATAGCAGGGAACTACTATGAACTTATCAATGAGAAAAATAATATAGGATATTATTACATTAAATTCATGTAGAACAATGAAAAATATATAACAAGATGTTTAATTTAATATTTAATACATTAAATATTCATGTAATCAAAGTAAAAATAGTTGGTTCTATGACACCAAATCTAATAGAAATGTGAATCTGGCACAAAAGTATGACATGCTAAAGAACCTCACTAGAATACATTAAATGATCTCAATCCTCAATACCCTACTCTTTTCTAAGGAATTGTATGAGGCCATCAAAGAATCCTTGAAGACCCCCTCCAATTCTAAGTAGAAGTAGCAGCCACAGAGAACTACCATGCAGAGGAGGCTGAGAAAGTATAATGTCAAGTGATCATATCATTCTATAGAGAATATGAGGTCTCCCTTTTATAGGGGAACATCCTACCTCTATATATCACAGGCCAGTTCAATGGAGTGGAAATCTTCCATTGCCTAGTGGATATAGGTTCCAAGATTAACCTCATACCAACCCATACAATCTATAAGTTAGGATTGGCCGAAGTAGATTTGAGTCCCTCTGACTTGAAGATTATAGATCATGACAGGATCGAACATAGATCATGTGGAAGGAATCAGTTGAAGAACCAGTTCATACACTTAGTAGTATGTTCTGAATTCAAAATTGTCTCATAGGAAACCACCTATAATGTGTTGATGGGTAGGCCCTAGATTTATCTACATATAGCAGTCCCTTCCTCATATCACCAGGGCCTCAAATACTCCCTCAATGGTTGAGTAGGTGTGCTTCATGGTGATTCAACCCCCTTTTACTCTTATGAAGCCCACTATTTTGATGATGACTATTACAAGAGAGAGGGGGAACAAGTTTAGACTAATGAGGCTGATAAAAAACCATCATGACCAGTCCATGGTAAAATTTGGATCATTATTTCATTCTAATGACTCATAAATTAGAGGACACCATGCCAAACTTGGTAAGTTGCTTCATTATTTTCAAGAAAAAGGTACATCACATCCCTAAATTGAAGTAATGTTGGAAGATTACCTAGTACTTCTACGTAGTACATGATATGATGATATTGAAATCCCTTAACCCTATAAGGTACCAAGATACCCATCCCATGTCCACTATTTCATAGCATTCCCACCTGCTCCACTGATCCAGGTTGAATTGATAGAATCCAAACCGCCACCATTGTTTTGATATCAATAATTGAACCAATTGTCAAAGGCCTGGGGGGATTAGATTTATAGCATCTATCTCCATGGATTCAGTAGAGCATAAGCCCTGTAGAGGAGATTCTATATCCACCTAAGCAGGCACCAATGTTCCTCCTAAATCAGATTTAATATATAAACCTCCTACCACTGATACTCCTGCATCAAATGATGAATATAATTTGGAAGATACTACTACTACATTTAAAGAGGGTGTATACACCACTGTAGATGAGTTGATTTAATTTATCCTCAGTACTAAGGTAAATCCAAGTCTAATGCTGATAAGTGAAGGTATGACTCTAGAGGAGAAGTATTAGTACGTGACATTCATGAACCAATATCGTGATGTATTTTCCTAGAGTTACGATGAGATTTCAGGACTAGACCCCTAGGTCTCCATCCGCCAACCTAGTCTCCTAATTATTTATCATAGATTCAAATATCATCCCATAAAAATTCAACCCTCTCTGAGTTCCATGGTTGGAGACAAAGTATTTAAGATTATCAAAGACAAATTCTTCATGGAGGTCTAGTTCCCCAAGTGGATAGTGAATATAATCTCAGTTAGGAAGAAGAATGGGTAGATCAGAGTTTGTATCAACTTCTTGGATTTAAGCCTCCATTTTTTAAAGGATGATTTTCCCATTCTGGTGAAAAATATATTGATTGATTCTAGAACTGGTTTGTAGGGTATGTTCTCTATAAATGGATACTCCAGGTATAATTAGATCCAAATGGACCCTAAAGATATGGAGTCTACTTCCTTTAGAGCACTACAAGGGACCTTTTTCTATCAGGTAATGCCTTTCAGTTTGAAGAATGCAGGATCCAATTATCTTTGGTCCATGAAACACATCTTTAAACTGATCCTCAAGATGTTAATAGAATGCTATATGGATGATTTTGTGGTCAAATCCTGCCACCTTCAGGACTATCTTTGAGATCTTGATAAAGTTTTCAGCTACCTTTTCTCTTAACATTTGAAAATGACCCCCTTACAATATGTATTTAGGGTTTCCCTAGGGAAGTTTCTTGACTTTTATGTTAGATACAAAGGCATTAAGATCGACCTATAGAATATCAAGACCATTATCTAGATGTCTCCTCTAAGTAACCTTTAGGAGATCCATGGCCTTTAAGACCACTTATCATATATATATTCCAGTTCATTGAATGTTTGAGCAGCAAATGTAATCTATTTTCCAAGCTCATTAATAAAGTTACTATCTACTAGTGGGATGAGGTGCGTTAGGTTGATTTTGAGGAAATCAAGCAGTATTTTATACATCCTTCAGTTATGATACCACCCATATTTGGGAATCCTCTAGTTCTCTACAAAACCACCCAAGAATGATCCCTTGGATACCTTCTCACTTATAAGAGTAATGAGGTCAAATAGAACAATTTATACTATCTCAGTCACATGCTCCTCAACATAGAGACCATATACTCTTTTATCAAGAAGAGCTGACTGGCACTAATTCTTGTAGTTCATAAGTTGTAGCATTATCTACTGCACCAAGAGATACAACTAGAGTGATTACCTAGCTAGGATTCAAGTATTACTAAGAGGGGGATGGGGTGAATTAGTGATATATTTTTATTTTAAGTTTTCTTAATTTATATATAACCTTTTCTTAGTATTAAATATTTCTTTATCTATTGAAAAAAATCAAACACAGAACCATAGGAACACAAGAATTTACAAGGTTCACTACTCAAAAAGAGTATCTATTCCTTGATATGGTTTGGAAATAATCCAATATGACAAAATCCACTAGAAAAAAAATACTTTTGTATAGAATACAATGAGTAGGATATTCCCTTACACTCTTATAGCACCATGTTCAATACAATAGTGCATGTGATTCAAGTAGAAAAAAATGGTTTAATAATTTTTTTGTAATAAACATGTTATGGTGATTCTTGATCAACATTCATAAATATGATGTTTCAAAACAATTATTAACTTTATTACCCATAATCCAGTAAGAACATCCTAGAATTCATAATGATTTTTAGTAAAATTTCCTTGTTCGATTCCCATATCCTATTGCTCAATATGAAAATATAACTTTATCAGAATACCACTTGAAGAAAAGTCTAAACTTACTTATTCTTCAATATGGAAATCCTAGTCCATTTTTATAATATAGAAACTATGTTTATGATATTATATATTCTCCTTTATTTTTTATTTCTAGAAAACTTATTCAAGAAAAAACAAACTGGAAACTTCTTATTGCTTAAATTGAGGAGAATATCTATCTTCTTTCCTAAATAATGAAAGTCATAGAATACAAAAATTATTATCCTCATGTTATAGACATTCCAAAATTGTTTAAGTGCGATTATAAAAAGGTTATCTTGCTTCAAAATTTTTTCCAAATCATTAATATTCCTTAAATATCATATCTCTAGTTGACTTCTTTAACACCTTTTTCAAATCTTCAAATCTCGTTGATTTTTTGACATCTCTTTGAATTCTTCAACACTTATAATTTCTAAAAAATATTTAGTCTGATTCCAATTTTGATTATGATTGACGAATATGATTTCTTTATTACAATAAATGCATTTGGTAACTTCAATTTTCTTGGCACTTTTGCAAACAAAATAGAACTAAAGATATTTCATTACATTACTCTGTACAACCTGAATGACTATATGACCATTCTGATTTCCTCATTATAATGGAAAAATATGTTCAACAATAGTATCTTCATTAAATTTCTATTCACCCAATGTAAGAAGGAAAACAAATGTGTTCTCATTAATATTATTAGAACCAACTCTCATTCCAATTTATTCATTATGACAGAGACAACAAATTCTTTCAAACATCTGTAACCACTTCTACTTATTATTTTCTAAATACGATACCAAATATATTTCAACACAAAAAATATTTACCTTTTTTGATTATGATACCTATCAAGTTAATTCTATAAAGATTTAAATCTTTTAGATTTTGGTCTAAATGAAAACTAGTACCTTTAGTTTGTCTCATTCTGATCATGTAAACCTTCCCATCCTTAAAAAAAATCTGAATCTGATGCCCTGAGACCGAAAAGCTTCATAAAATTCCTTCTTTCACAAATATTATTTTGTAAGAATGACTTAATTCATGAATTTAATTAAATTAAAGATCAAATTTATCATCATATGAATTCCATTAATAATTTTTATAACTTTCTATTTTTTCAGAATCTTTTTTTATTTCCAACCATCCTCAATATGATTTACCTGAATACGATTGGTAGCATATTTTCTCCCCCTTTCCTTAAACAAGCTAGAATCACAAGTTTTACAACTAGATTATGATTTGTGGGGAATAAAAAATTGAAAAGCATCGTCAAATTTCCATCAAATCCATAATAAATATGATTCTCTTCCTCATTATTATTTTCCATTCATTCCAAACCCAAAGTGAGTCTGATAAATCTTTTCTTCTATAAAACATATTCCCATTGTGATTGGATTTATTAAGATTTATGATTCTAATTTCTCTAATATTATGGAGATTCCTATTTTTGTAATGACCCAAACTACGAAGCCCAGAGTCAGTGCATTATTTTAATACATTGGCATTATTACAATGAATCAAGTACTGAAGGACCGATCAGTTTAGTAGCCTTGGAAGTACTCGATACATACATGAGTTTTACACTACATTATAAAATGAAAAACAAAAACATTGTGTATAATTTTAACACACTCATATACCTTAGCTTATCCCTTAAAGTCAGTCATAATACACTTCTTCACATCCTGGGAAAAAATAAAACATAGAAATGGGTGAGCTCAGATGCTCAGTAAGGGTAAATAATATAGCAAAAACTATAAACTTTTAAGGCAAGATGTGTAATAAAAAAAATCCTTTTAAACATAATCTTGAACATAATATGGAAAAAATAAATCAAACATTACCATATAAGCATGTACATGGATATTCTACTAGTTGAATAATCACATGTAATAACTAATTTCATAATGAGGGAATGCATAATGCCGGACATCATAAAAACATAGTCAATGCCTCATGCCAAGACTACAAATAAAGATTTTGTCAAGGCCTTGTTCCAAGACACTAGTTTTTCTCATGATACCTACTGATGCATCGAGGAGCTATAGCAGGCTCCACCCATCACTTACTAAGTCCAATGCATTCCTCATATGAAAATGTTGAAACAGAACATAAACATCTATATTAAAACTATCATACTAAATGTCAATAATTTAACTATAAATCATGAATGGTATAAAAATAGCACATTCACAGTCAAACATATCATAACTCATTCAATACAATATTGATGACTGTATTTATAATAAATCAACCTCAATCAAGAATAATATCCAGTAAAGGATGTTGACATAGTTGAAAATGATCAGTAAAACTCTTTGAGATAAATATCTCTTTTTGTGAAATCATTTAAAAGTCACACATTTATAAAGGAAGTTATTTAAAAGATATTTTTGAATAAAAGTGTACCATACCACTTTGAAACTTTTGAAAGGAATTAACATTTTAAAACAATAATGTCCATATAAATAAATCCTTAAAATCATTTTTAAAACTTGGACATTAATTAGAAATATTTAGAAAAATAAATCTTTAAAACATTTAAATGATGATCTAGTTAAATAGTAACTTCCATATAACATACAAGATTTCTGTTGAAAACATTTTTATGATACATGTATATGGATGATAAATATGTCCCAGAAAATACTTACACATAAATAATCTCGGATAATAATGAGATTGACGAATTAACCCTTACCCTGTACTTTCCTTTAGTCGAGGGTACGTTTAACCTCCTGTATAATGACCATAAAATGTTATTAAATTATACCAGAACCATATTAATATTTATTATATCATAAATGATTCATTTATGACTTTATACTTCCAATTAATAATAATTTCCATGTTAAAGTAACATTTCAGGCAGTAATCATTTTCTTTATCGTATGAGTTTTAACTTGTTATTCTTGATCGTATCACTTAGATCATGATTTACATACTTCCAGAATATAAAAAATGATTTATATATCATATATATTCAGAATATAATATTTATAATATATATATATATATATATATGAAATGGAAACACCATTCATGGAGACGGTAGTCCATACGTACACATGGATGTTGTTTCTGTTTTCTTATCGTATTGAATGGAAGTAAGTGATTGAGATATATGTAAATACAGAAACACACACACACACATATATATATTTCCAATATCATTATTATTTCATATATTACATACTTATTAATAATATATATTTTTATAATCATAGTTTAATGGTTAATGTGGAAATGAATCTCATCGCATCGTGGAGACGGTAAGCCGTACGTACGCACGAGCAACGCTATAATTTTCTTAATGATAAAATGGTATAGAATTGGATGGTATATTAATTATACAGAAACATTAACATGTCATATTTATTATTTACATCAATTATACTCATTATTATACCCATCCAAAAAATTAAGTGTTGAATAACAAACTACACCACGTCGTGGAGACGGTAAGCCGTACGTACGCATATATGGTGACTTTTTCATTAATAGGATGGATAGAATAATGAATATGGTTGTACCACATTTATAATAACATCACAGCATGTATAAGGTACTGGATTTATTATTTTGTTATTGAAAAAGCAAAGAAAGAAGAAGTGGAAGAAGAAAAGAACTTTGAAAGAGGTGATGGAATAATGACCTCTTCTTCAGGTACTTCCTTTTGATTTGATCAAAAGGGCTCATTTTGTTGGATTTATGATCAAAGTAAGGACTATAGGTTGAATATATAGTAATTGGGAGGATATTTGAGGATGTTTTGGCTGAGAAAAATGGATTTGGAAGTGTGAAATTAAGAGAAGGGGAAGTACCCTTTTATAAGAGTGGTGAGGGGCATTTTAGGAAAAGCTTGAAATATTATTTTATTATAAAATAATTTTCCATTTATAATGGCTTAAAATGGATTTATTTATAGGATAAGGTGGGGATGGGTCTAAAACCTATCAACCAATAGGTTTTAGACAATTGTACGTAACCATATTAACCTTATCTTTTAGATTTAACTATTAGTTAAATAGTTTAACTTTTACCATGTCTTCTTGTATTTTTATATTAAATGGTTAATAAAATTAATATAAAATGACAAGAGAACCTTAATTGGTTCATTAATGACATATATATCATTATATAAGTCCTTTTTCTAAATCATATATTTTTAGTGATATTATATCATTTAATAATATAGTATTTGTTTTAAAACTCATTTATGTCAATTTTGATACTATTTAGTATTTGGTTTTTGTAAAAGTCATAACAAGTTGATTAATTTGAAATAAATATATTAAATAAACCCTAAAATGTCATATTCACTTATAAAATTTTTATATGTCATCAAAAGTCTCAATTTACATTTATTTTGATATTTATAATTTCAATTATTTTAATCTTCCATTGATAAAGTAATTACTGCATCATAATTGTGTCATAAATAAATTTAATTATTTAATATCTAAAAATTATAAATAAAATACCATGATATAGGAAATAGTTTTAGATTTCTAATGAATATTTATAGTCAAAATTATCTTATGTATAATTTTATATTAAAAATTTTTTAGTTATTAAAATTTGAATTTAACACTTTTAACACTTCTTTAAATAAAATAATAATAAATCTCTTAATCTAATTCAAGTGGATAAAAAAAGATCATATTTTATTTTTAAGGTTTATTTTGGTCAAAATATACTTATCCAATACAATTAGGACATGTTTTGGGGTAATTATAATATCATTTTTACCTTTAATTACCCTATTTATTTTAACCGTGGTAAATAAAATTCAAAAATTACTATTCACCAAAAAATATTTTCATCTTATTGAACCAAATTTTACTTACTTATGTTGACCATATCTCTAATATTTTTTAAATTCAATTCACAGAAGTGGTAAAATTATGTTTTATGAAAATTTGCAAATGTGCCTAGAAGGTGGGTAAAAGACGTTAAAAGTCCAATAAAATTTTATATATCTAATCTTATTATAAAATGACTCCAATGAATTAAATTGGAATAATATAGGTATTATGTATTTATTTTTACTTTTAAATGAATTTAAATAAATAATAATAATTATTTAAATAAAATTCGGTTTTAAACAATAACGCGATGTTTTTTTACTATTCATTAAAAATTGAATGTTTTCAGAAAAATACCAAAAATTTACCCTAAGATAATTTTGATATTCCGAAATCAAAATTAAGTCTATTTTACCAAATTAAAAACATAGAAGTTTCATTAATTAATTTAAAATTAATTCCCGTTGTCAAAACCAAAAACAGGTTTCAAAAAGTAAAAACCATCAAAATATTGACATGTGTTTATATCCATTTTAAATGTGAAATTACTTAAAATTACCTAAATTATGTGAAATGATAAAAATATAATCTAATTATAATTTAAAACCATTCAAATTTATAACTTAACACTATAAATTATTTTGATTAAAAAAGTGTTTTCAATGAAAATTTATTGTCTTTTATTATTAATCAAAATATGAAAGTTATTAAAAAAATACCAAAAAATTATCGAAACTAAATTGTTATGTCCCAATTCTAAATAAGAATATTATTTTGTCAAATTTAATATATAAAAGTGTCAAATACTATATTTAAAAAGGGTTCTCCATTAATAGGTGGTAAAATTTCATTTTTTGAAAAATACTTTTTTTATATGAAAAATTGAATTTGTTCTTATATTATGTATAATTAACACATAACTTTGATGTTAAAATTATATGGAGTATTCAAAATGCAGTTAATACTATTCATAACTACTTTTTAAATGGCTAGTTTGGTAAATCGTGGTGCGCTCGAACTTGGTGTTGCGTGTAACACAAACTATTGAATTACTTTACGGAGATAATGTACGATAAAATCTTGGGGTATTACATTCTCCAAATATTCAATAAATTGTGTCCTCCCAATTTGAAATTGTTTTTCAAAAATAAAAGGTTTAAAATAGAAAATACCTTTGTGGAAAACCCACATTAGAAATAGGGTTAATAAAATTTAGTCTTACTAAGAGGGAAAGAGAAATGAAAAAGTCACCACCAAATTAGGGGTTTGAATATGAGAACATTGGTGGAAATTATAGACACATAATTGGATAAAAAATGTAAATATTTATAGGAAGTGATTGAGGTCATCAATCATAGAAAAGTGAACAATAAATGGAAAATTGGGGCCTCAAATCCATAAATCATTGATGATTAAAAATATCATCAGTTCAACAAAACATAAGGTATTAAGATAAAACATTTTTGGTTTTGAGATCCTTTACCTAATATTTAAGAATTAATTTCTTTATAGAATAATAATAAAATAATACTTGAAAAGTAGAGTTTGATCCATTAACTAATTTCTACCACAAAATCATCATTCTCTCTAAAAGATAATAGAACTCAAAAATATTATATTTAACCTAATCGTATAGGGTTTCCAAAAAAATGAATTTATAATTAATTTGTCATACCATTTAAAAAAAACTACATTATACAAACTAGGAAATCACGTAGACCAGTGGTAGGTGATGTACCCTTGTCACCCTTCAGTTGCGAGTTCGAGTCTCGCGGACTTGGCAGACGCGACGAGTTATCGCCCGACCTCCAGGTTGTCATTTTTATTAAAATCCAAAAATAA
This sequence comes from Viscum album, assembly GCA_963277665.1. Taxonomy (NCBI): domain Eukaryota; kingdom Viridiplantae; phylum Streptophyta; class Magnoliopsida; order Santalales; family Viscaceae; genus Viscum; species Viscum album. Next base: position 1,885,729,895 of record OY728165.1, on the reverse strand, counting down.
TCGTAAGAAGTGTTTTAAACTTAAAAAATAATATCCAATGTTCAACATAATCCATTCCAACCTTTAGACTTATCCAAAATACTTCTGTCCAAACTCACAGTCCAAAATTAATAAGGCCACATAACATACATGTGAATACCTTCATCGTGTATTCTCATAAGACATGATAATAAACTGAATTACTATAAAACCATATTTGAATAGGTATGCACTTCCTTATTTATTATGTAAAGCACAAAATACTGGATATACTCCTTAAATCCAAAAATGTTGTAATCTCATACAATGATGTAATAAACAAACCATTAATTAGTTCCTAGGTAGTCAATAATATCCAATATACTTTATCCAACTTAATTATCCCTTTTTCCAAAATCATTACTTCATCCTCATGAGTATTTTAAGGTTTATCTTTATCTCAACCATATATTTTCCAAAAAATTTAACCTGCTATTGAGTCACTTTTCTTGGTTCTACACAATCTCAAATCCTTAATGAAATAGTATTACAGTACAATCCTTATATACTCTATAATTCTCATGACTTTTACATCATTAATATAATACTCAAATGACACAATTCTTTAATAACAACATAAGAACACTAATCATTCCTCTTCATCTACGGTAGTATCATAACTTGATTATTATCTAATAGAATCTTTTGGGGTATACTCTGATGATTGGGACATTGATTTGTTTAGTGTCCCAACTCCTTACAGATAAAGCATTGTACATTTGAAACCTTTTTCTTACCCTTAAAATCACATACTTGGTTCCTTTTTTCTCCACAATTATAACAAACTCCCATTCCCTTCAAGAATTTACCAAGGTAATTCTTTCCACAGTAATAACATATGGGAAAATCATTCTTTCCCTTCTTCCCTTTATCCATATTTCTCTCTACCATCCATTTCTTCTCTATCTTCCCTTCAAAGCCATAGGACTCAGAAAATTATTTACTTATCTTATTAACACATGATATTATTTCTGAATATGATGAGAATACGTGGGAGACTATTTCACATCTAAATGTTGGCTTAATACCATGAAAGATATGATCCTTCTTACTCTTTAGATCATGCATATTGTTGGAGTTCTCATTCCTTCTTCTGGGCGCCATTTATAAACAATGGAATACACTAGGTTAGTTTATGAATTGAAAAGAAAAAAATCCAAACTTGTAAAATACCTAACGTAAATTGAAAAGTTTATACATATAATACATAATCATAAAAATGTTTTCTTTGAGGAAGTATTTACTCATAAATCCTTCATAATGGTTTGTGAAGAAAATATGAATTATCCTATGCATATCCCTCAAGAGTGTTGTAACAAAGAGTGCAGCAAGACCCATTTTCGTGTACCAGGATACCTTGAGTCAAGCTCGAAACTCCTTGTTAGAGTTTTCACTCCTAGGTACATCTGTTATAGAGCTTCCTCTACCTGATCGTATCCAGAAAAGGATGTATTTCTTGTAAAATTCACAAAATCTCTACATTAACAAAATTTTAGGAAGTTCTTCTATACTAATCCTCAAAGTTTATCTTAGGATAATGTTCTCTAATCAGAGTTTTTCTAAATCTAGTTTCCAAGGTTTCTACTAAACTTCCACTGATACCAACTGTAATACCCCGACCTCTGAAGCCCAGAGTCGGTGTATTATTTTAATACATTGACATGATTAAAAGGAATCAAGTCCCGAAGGACCGACCAGTTTAGTGGACTTGGAAGTACTAGATACATACATGATTTTTACATTACATTATAAAATGAAAAACAACAACATTGTGTATCCTTTGAACACACTCATATCCCTTAGATTATCCCTACAAGTCAGTCATAATATACTTCTTCGCATATTAGGGAAAAATAAAACATATAAAGGGGTGAGCTCAGATGCCGAGTAAGGGTAAATAATATAGAAGAAACTATAAACTTTTAAGGTAAGATGTGTAATAAAAAAAACCTGTTTAATCATAATCTTGAACATAATATGGAAAAACGAAATCAAACATTACCATATAAACATGCACATGGATATTCTATTAGTCAAATAATCACATCTAATAAATAATTTCATAAAGAGGGAATTCATAATACCGAACATCATAACCATATAGTCAAGGCCTCGTGCCAAGACTACAAATAAATATTTTGTCAAGGCCTTGTTCCAAGACACTAGTTTGTCTCATGAGACCTAACGTTTCATTGAGGAGCTCTAGTGGGCTCCACTTGTCAATAATAAGTCCAATTCATTCCTCATATGAAAATGTTGAAACAGAACATAAACATCCATATTAAAAAAGAACATTAACATTCAAACATATCATAACTCATTCAATACAATATTAAAGTCTGTATTTATAAAAAATCAACCTCAATCAAGAATAATATCCAGTAAATAATGTTGACATAGTTGAAAATGACCAGTAAAACTCTTTGAGAGAAATATCGCCTTTTGTGAAATAATTTAAAATTCACACATTTATAAAGAAAGTCATTTAAAATATATTTTTGAATCAAAGTTTCCCATACCACTTTAAAACTTTTTAAAGGAATTAACATTTTAAAACAATCATGTACATATAAATAAATCCTTAAATTCATTTTGAAAACATGGACATTAATTAGAAAGATTTAGAAAAATAAATCTTTAAAACATTTAAATGATGATCTAGTTAAATTGTACCTTCCATAAAACTTGAAAGATTCATTTTGAAAACATTTTTATGATACATGGACATGGATGATAAATATTTCCTAGAAAATACTTACACATAACCAATCTCAGATAATAATGAGATTGGGGAATTAACCATTACAGTGTACTTTCCTTTAGTCGAGGGTATGTTTAACCTCCTGTATAATGACCATAGTATGTCATTAAATTATACTAGAACCATATTCATATTTATTATATCATATATGATTCATTTTTGACTTTATACTTTGCATTAATAATAATTTCCATGTTAAAGTAACATTTTAGGTAATAATCACTTTCTTTATTGTATGTGTTTTAACTTGTTATTCTTGATTGTATCACTTAGATAATGATTTACATACTTCTAGAATATAAAGAATGATTTATATATCATATATATTCAGAATATAAATATTTATAATAGATAAATATATAAAATGGAAACACCATTCTTGGAGACGATAGTCCATACATACGCATGGATTTTGTTTTCGTTTTCTTATCATATTGAATGAAAGTAAGTGATTGAGATATATGTATATATATATATAGTATCATTATTATGTTATATATTACATACTTATTAATAATATATATTTTTATAATCATTGTTTAATGGTGAATGTGGAAATGAATCCCATCACGTCGTGGAGACGGTAAGCCATATGTACGCATGAGCAACGATATCATTTACTTAATGATAAAATGGTATGAAATTGGACGGTATATTAATTATACAGAAACATTAACATGTTATATTTATTATTTACATAAATTATACTCATTATTATAACCATCCAAATAATGAAGTGTAGAATAACAAGCTACACCACGATGTGGAGATAGTAAGCTGTATGCATGCACATATGGTGACTTTGTCTTTCATAGGATGGATAGAATAGTGAATATTGTTGTACCATATTTATAATAACATAAAAAAATTTATAAGGTACTTTAGTTATTATTTTTTTATGGAAACAACAAATAAAGAGGAAGTGGAAGAAGAAATGAACTTTGAAAGAGGTGATGAAATAATTACCTCTTCTTCAGCTGCTTCCTTTTGATTTGATCAAAAGGGATCCTTAGGTCAGATTTATGATCAAAGTAAGGCCTCCCGGTTTATGTGAGGGTATTTGGGAGGATATTTGAGTAGGTTTTGGGTGATCCAAAAATGGCTTTGGAGGTGTGAAATTAAGAGAAGGGGAAGTACCCTTTTATAATAGAGGTGAGAGGCACTTTATGAAAAGATTGAAATATTATTTTATTATTAAATCATTTTTAGTTTCTAATGGATCCAAATAGATATATTTAAAGTATAAGGTGGGTATGGGTATAAAAATGCTCAACTAATAGGTTTTAGACATGTTTAGATCACCATATTAACCTTATCTTTTAGATTTAAATATTAGTTAAATAGTTTAACTTTTACCACGTCTTCTTGTATTTTTATATTACATGGTTAATAAACTTACTATAAAATGCCAATATAACCTCAAGTGGAATATTAATGAAATATATATATCATTATATGATTCATTTGGCTTAATCATAGATTTTGTTGGAATATTATATCATTTAATAATATAGTATTTGTTTTAAAAACTCATTTATATCAATTTAGACACTATTTAGTATTTGGTTTTTGTGAAAGTCATAAAAAGTTTATTACTTAAGAAAAACATTAAATCAACCATAAAATTCCATATTAACCTATAAAATTCGTGGATGGCATAAAAAGTCTCAATATACATTTATTTTGATATTTATAATATCAATTATTTTAATATTTCATTGATAAAGTAATTACTATATCATCATTGCGTCATAAATAAATTTAATTATTTAATCTCTAAAAATTATAAATAAAATACCATGATATAGGAAATATTTTTAGACTTCAAATGAATATTTATAGTCAAAATTATCTTATGTATAACCCTATATTAAAAATGTTTTAGTTATTAAAATTTGAATCTAACACTTTTAACTCTTCTTTAAATAAAATAATAATAAATGTCCTAATATAATCCAAGTGAATAAAAAAGGATCATATTTTATTAATAAGGTTTATTTTGGTCGAAAAACACTTATCCAATAGAATTAGGACATGTTTTGGGGCAACTATGATATCATTTTTACCTTTAATTACCCTATTTACTTTTAACCGTGGTAAATAAAATTCAAAAGTTACTATTAACCAAAAAATATTTTCATCTTTTTGAACCAAATTTTAGTTATTGATGTCGAACTTGTCTCTCAGATTTTTGAAATTAAATTCATAGAAGCAGTAAAATTACATTTTATGAAAATTTTCAAATATACATAGAAGGTGGGTAAAAGACGTTAAAAGTTTAATAAAATTATATATATATAATCTTATTATAAAATGACTCCAATGAATTAAATTGGAGTAATATAGGTATTATGTATCTATTTGAACTTTGAAATAAATTAAAATAAAAAAAAATAATTTTTTAAATAAAAGTCGGTTTTAAACAATAACGCAGTGCTTTTCACTATTCATAAAAAATTGAATGTTTTCAGAAAAATACCAAGAATTAACCCTAAGATAATTTTGATATTATGAATTAGAAAATGAATAATATTTTACCAAATTAAAATCATATAAGTTTCATTAATTAATTTAAAATTAATTTCTGTTGTCAAAACTAAAAAGCGGGTTTTAAAAAAGTAAAAACTTTCAAAAGATTGACTTGTGTTTATGTCCAATTTAAATGTTAAATTACTTATAATGACCTAAATTATATTAAGTGATAAAAATATAATCTAATTATACTTCAAAACAAATCAAATTTATAATTTAACACTATAATTTATTTTTATTAAAAAAGTTGTTTTCAATTAAAATTTAGTATCTTTCACTATTCATCAAAATATGAAAGTTATCAGAAAAACACCAAAAATTTATCCAAACTAAATTTTTATGTCTTGATTCTAAAAAATAAGTTTATTTTGTAAAATTTAATATATAAAATTGTCAAATATTGGATTTAAAAATGGTTCTCCATTAATAGGTGGTAAAATTGTATTTTTTGAAAAATAATTCTTTTATCTGAAAAATTGAATTTGTTCTTATAATATGTATATGAAACATGTAATATGGATGTTAAAATTATATGGAGTATTCAAAATTAAGTTAATAATATTCATAATCGCTTTTTTAATGGCTAGTTTGGTAAGTCATGGTGCGCTCGAACTCGGTGTTGTGTGTAGCACAATCTATTGAATTATTTTAAAGAGATAACATACTATGAAATATTGGAGTGTTACAATTTTTACCAAAAACAAAGTGCGGTGAATCCTACTTCTTTGATAATTATTTAACAACAAAAGAAAATTTCTATATATGATAACCTTCCTTCTCACCTTGGTCCTAATAATATTCCCCTTTGGTTTTTATTATCAACTAAGATTTATAAATTATTGAACTTTGTAACCACAAGATATGAATTACTTATTAAAAAATTCTAAGACTAAGTGAGCTAACTCATTGTAGGAAACAAAAATTATTAACAACAAAAACCATGATGTCCAAAATTAGTGATCATGAAACTTCCTCATCTTTTATTCACATATTTATCCTCTTCTTTAACTTTTATGTTAATTTTTTTATTTTCCACCTCTTAAACATTCTTGTTTAACAAAAGCTTTATTTACCTACAACCACTCCAAAAAATAGTTACAATAGTTCAGAAATTACATGCTGAAATCAAAGCTTACCCATAACTCCCCCTTTATGCATGCTTCCATAAGTATAGATTTATAAAAAAATTATCCCCATTAAAAACCCTACCCAATGGTAATATGAGAGAGGGGAAAAAACACATACCTAAAATTTGATGAGAAAGAGGTTTGAAACCCATGTTCAAACTCAATTTATAAAAAGGTTTCTTTGGTAAAGGTTTTGTGAATATGTCAACAACTTGTTCTCATGTAGGAACGTACTCCATATTCAATTAATTCTTCTCCACATGATCTTTGATGAAGTGGTATTTTATGAAAATATTTTTTGAATAATACCAAATTCCTTATAATTTTGATTTCACTTTGATTATCACATCCCAAGAGAAAGGGTGACATTACTTCCCCTAGTAAGTCTTCCAACTAAGTTTTCATCAAAATAAGTTGGGTAGCATCTTGAGTGGAAACAACATACTAAACCTCAACCATGATAAGAGTAACTATTTTTTTTCTTTGTATACCAACTAGAACAAATTTTCCCCAGAAAGAGAACTCCTCCAAATATGGATCTTCTATAATCAACATTTCCTTCCCAATTAGCATCTGAATACCAAAGATATTAATAATTTCAAATACATCAAACCTGATTCTGAAATTTTTTATACCTTTGATATATTTGAGAATTATTTTTCTGAAAATTAAATGTGATTCTTTAGGAGAAATTAGAAATCTTTCACATGAGGTAATAATATAAACAATGTTGGGTCTTGAGGCAGTCAAGTATAACATACTTCCAATCAGTTACAAATTTTTTTTGACCAACTTCCTTACCTTCTCCATATTTACCCAACTTGGTTCCCATAAAAATTGGTGTGGAAACTAGTTTCAAATTTCCATTCTAAACCTCTTAATAAGTTCATTATCATATTTTTCTTGAGAAAGAAAAATGTGTTTTTTCTTTTGTAAGATTTGTAACTCAATAAAGTATTTTATTTATCCCAACATGGATATCTCAAACAACTTTTTAAACTCTTCAACAAATATTTCATAAGATCTTTCATAATTCCCAGTAAAGATAATCTCATCAACAAAAAAAATTATGATGAGGGAAAAATATTGAATTTACTTGATGTAAAGATTTCTATCAACTCTTCCTTTCTTAAAATTCATCTTCCTCCAGAAAGTATCCAATTTTTAATACCATGATCTCAAAGATTTTTTTATCCCATACAAGGATTTTTTTAGCTTACACACATAAATTTCATCTTTCCCAGTAACAAATCCACAAGGTTGTTCAATGTAAACTTCCTCATCAAATCCCCATTCATAAATGTGGATTTTACTTCCATTTTAAAGTTTTTCTAAATTAGGTGTGAAAACATAGAAAGAAAGATTATGACTATTTCTAGTGTTTCCACTAGAGAAAAAGTCTCATCAAAATAAACACCTTAAGTTTGTGAGTAACCTTTTCACACTAATCTTGCCTTGTTCCTTATCACTTCACCTTCTTCATTTAGCTTATTCTAAGAAACCCATTTGGTACCAATAAAATTTTTATTATCCATCTTGGGTATGAGTTCCCAAGTATCATTCCTTTATATCTGATCAAGATCTTCATTCATAGACTAAACCCATTCCAAATTCTCAAAATCTATTTTCACATATTTCGACTTAACTTTTTAATAAAAAGAAGTATGTGTAACAATTTTTCAAGTTCTCCTTATGTGAACCTTATACTGTTGACCACCAATAATGATTTAAGCCTCCACTAGCTTTCTCAGACTAGGATGAGTTATTTTTTTTTTCATCCTCATCACTTGAAATAGCTGAGTCTGATTATTCTTCTTGAGTAGGATTACTACTATCGACATCCTTATCAGAATTGTTAACAAAACTTTCCTAATACTACTTATATTCTTTATCAGTATAAGTCTGTTTTCTACCTCATTCATTTCAACAACTTCCACATCCGTATAATAAAAAATTCTTCCTATATCTTTATTGAAACATTTATATCCTCATACTTCCAAAGAATTACTAAGAAAAAATCCATCTTCACCTCTTTGGTTAAACTTTCCAAGGATTCCACCTTTCTCCTTTAGGATGTATGGACTCCCAAAAACTATTAAGTGTTTTGAAATTGTTGTTTTTTCATAAAAAATTTCATATTGAGTCATATATGAACTTGGACTATAGAAACATCAGTTTTGGATATAAAAAGTATTACTCATGGCTTGACTTCAAATGTAATGAGAAAGACCATGTTCAAGTAACATAGTTCTCCCCATTTCCACAAAACCTCTGTTCTTCCTTTCAACAAACCCATTTTATTGTGGATTATATGGTGAAATTAACTCATTAAAAATTACAATATTCTTAGTATAACTTTAAAATTCTTTATTTTTATACTCACCGCCATTATCAGTTCTCAACTTCTTTATTAAATACTCCCATTCATTCTCATATTTCCTCCTAAAATGTTTTAACATTTTCAGAGAACCCGACTTATGTTTCATAAACTTAACACAATTAATGTGAGTAAATTTGTTAATGAAAGTTATGAATCAATTATCTCCATTAGTTTATTTTTTTTCTCATTATCCCATAGATATCATAATGAATAAGTTCCAAGAGTTGTTTTGAACAAATATCAACTATATTATGAATTGTGTTTGTAATTTTTCATTTCTAAAAAATAATGCAACACCAATATCTTATTCTTGAAATATCAAGAATATATCAAACATTGTCTTGATTTGATAACTTTATCATGTTTCTCTAACATATGTGTCCCAAACATTTATGCCATAATTTATTTTCTTCCACCATAACCAAAGTAACAAGAGTTTTGTATTTTACCAACTTGGAACAAGTTTCCTTTTATACGTTGGCCTCTTAAAATTATCTTTTCATATTCATCACTTTTTACAAAAAACCCATATTTTTTGAAGATAAATTTGTTACCCTCATTAAAAAGTTATGAAACAATCAGTAGGCTATGTTTCATCCCATCAACATATAAATATTTCTTGGATTTCATCTTTTATTTCCTAATAATGGCAGATCCAACACCTTGTATTCTCATAGATTCATCATTTCCAAATGTCACCATTCCTTATTTGAATTATTTTACATTATTCAATAAATTTAGGTATCCTGTCATATGAGAAGAACACACACTATCAATAATCCAAGATCATTCTCCATTTATAGCTTTCAAAGTGGTTTCAATAACCAGATATTTTTCTTTTCCCTTTTATTTCTTCACTTTCAGCTTCTGAGAATTGTTAATAAACTTATATTATTCTAGTAATAAAATAAGGAAAACCTTATCAAGATGTACAAGTTGTTCACATATTTCATAAATAGTTTCTAGGGGTTGGAACCTATTCTCAACATTCACACCAACCTTCTCATGTTTCTTCTAATATTCCTTCTCAGAGTTTTTCTTTTGGGAGGATTGAATCCCCCTAAAATATTGCCTTTCATAACCTATTGAGTAATAGTAATATTTTTGGTTTAACCAACACATATTTTATATATGTAAAAATCCACCGCAATACTATAAGTATCCATATAAATAGTATTTTCTTCTAAAACATTAAAATTTACAGGTGTTGTGAGTATGTTTCTTAGCAACCTTCTTAACAAAAATTTGTTGACCACATAACTTTCTACTTTAAACCAGAATATTATTTTTCATATCAGTTTTCTTTTCATCCTTATAGAAACTATAAGTAATATAAAATTTTCTATAATCTCAATGTTTATAAAATTTACCAAACTCAAATTTTCTAGAAACTTCTAAATTCTTCACTTTGTTAATCTTGGACACATACATAACTTTACCATATTTATTTTTATCAGGAACCATTATAAATTTATTCTCATACTTTGAAGGTAAATTTTGTTTATATTTCTTAGGTTACTATATACTAAAACTTTCACCAACTTAAAAGATAATTTTTTAAAACTTATATCCATATTCTCAGCTTTAGATTTTTTTTTGGATAAGTTCCAACTATTCTTATTTTTTCCTCCAACTTTACCTCTAGATGTTCATTATAATTGTTTTATTTCTCAAGATATTTCTTCAAATAATAAATCTATTCCAACAAATTTACATTATCATCAAAAAAAACTTCTTGAAATTTTGATGTGGAATTTTCATTTTTCAGTGTCTTGATTTCCTTTTCAAGCATTCCAATCTTCCCCAGACATTATTTAAATTCTTCTTTAAGATGAAACTCTAATTGGATTTCTTATTCTTTAGAACTGCTTCTTCAAAATTCTTAATTATTTTGTATTTCAATAAAATTATTCTCTCTATATTTTTCAAAATATTTTTTGTATTAAGCTTCACTATCTTCTTCTTTATATTAAGAAAAACTTCTTCTTTTAGATTTGAAGAACTTTTTGTCTTTCCCTTTAAAAAAAGACTTATCCTTATCAACCTATTTATTCCATGAACTTCCTGGACTTATTTCTTATTCATCACTATCCTCTTATTTCATTCTTTGAGGACAATAATCTATAAAGTTCCCAATGCATCCACTTTCAAAAAACTTCGAGGGAAGTTTCCCTTCATATTCACCTACACTTATTTTTATATTAAAAAAAGGATAAAATTTTATCAAGGGTTTTACATACCTAATATTTGGAGTCAGAGTCTGCAACATCACCTTCCTCAGGAACCTTCTTATACTTTTCTTTATTTGAAGATTTTAATGAAATTTCTCTATCAAATTTTATTTTTCTCTTTATAACTTATTTCATTCTCATTTCATAAGTAATGAGAGTACTATAAAGATTATCCAAAGATAGAGTTTTAGGATATCTATCTTCCAATGAGGAACTATAACATCAAACTTTTCGGGAAGGATTCCAAATATATTTTCAAAAACTTTAGAATCTTTCAAATTTACACCAAGATATTTAATAGTGCTGACTATGTCATTCACCCTGGTAAATAAGTCGCCAAAAAATTCATATTTACCCATCTTGAGATCTTCATGCTTCAATATTCAAATATTCAATTTTTCTTATTTACTTTTGTATTGCCTTCATAAATGTTTTTCAACTTATCCCATATAAATTTGGAAGTGGTAAAAACTTTCAACAACTCCCTTATCTAAAAACATTTAGCTTGTAATCACAACTTCTTTCATGAATTTAATTACATTTAAGACCATCTTTATAATCTTCTGACTATAATTAGAAAGTTTTATAAATTCTTATTTTTTTAGTAACATCCTTTCTTTCTAGAAATATTCAATATGATTGGCCTGAATATTATTTTCAACATATTTTCTCTCCCTTTCCTTCATCAAGATTGTATCATAAGTTTTACAACTTACTTATGATTTTTGGGAAACAAAAAATAGAAAAGCATCGTTAGATTTCTATCAGTTCTAAGCTGAATTTGATTCTCTTCCTCATTAGGATTTTCCTTTCATTCTAGACCCAAAGTGAGTTTTATAAGTCTTTTCTTCTAGAAAATATCTTCCCATTATAATGAGATTTATTAATATTTGTGAGTCACATTTCATGAATATGATGGTCTATATGATTTCACAAAAAAAGTGAGGTGATTTTTCCTTCTTTGAAAATTCCTTGATAAAAAAATAAAATTCTTAAATATAATAATCTTCCTTATCAGCTTGGTCCTAGTAGTTGGCGTCCTGGGTGGACCCAATAAAGTATAACTTGATTCCACTCATATTGACAGAATGATTGTCATGATAGAAAGTGATCCATCAACAGTTTGACATCAGGTTCGTCCCACAGAAGGTTGTCAAGGGTCAGGAATTGGCCAAATTTTTCAACACCCATCCATATCTTGAGGAATTGCCTATGGATGTTAATATTCTAGATGAGGACATCCCTTCAGTGGATCAGGCCATTTTCTATTGGTAGATGCACTTCGACAGTGCTTCCTAGATCCCAACTGGTAGAAGGCACAATAATCGCAAGCTCAACATAGTAGGCTTGAGAATCATCTTCATTACTACTGGATATTCTTTCTTACCATAATCATTCCTACTGTCAGAAGGCTTCACCAATAATGATGCAGAGTATCAAGATCTCATAACTTTTCTCAAGATGAACCTAGACATTTTTTTACCCCCTTTAATGTGAAGGGATACTTCGAGATAGTTATCAAATAGATTAATGGTGACTATATCATCATAAATATAGAGCTCGTGCCCTTGCTGGAGCACAATCTCAAGTTAATAGAATCGTTTTTTTTTCTTATGAAAGTGAATCATGTTCCCCAATTGTAGAATGGTCAAGAAAATTCCCTATCCATCTTGGTCAGACTCTTGTAGAGATTGACCATGATAAGCTATTAATTCATGTGGTGCATCAGAGAGTCATCGATCCTATCATTATAGATAATTATGATGGGAAAAAAGTAAACCAACTAACCGCTGATGATTCCACATCAGGACCCCCAGGTTCCCCCATAGTAGAGGAAGAACCCTATTAGACAATTCCTTTTGTTGAGTACCTCCATTTTGGAATTCTACCACTAGATCTAACTGAGCATGAGGGAATCTATCGGTGTGTATCATAGTTCACCCTCCAGAGTAGGCTTAACCTCGAACAGACTCTCTACAAATGTGAGTTTTATGGAAATATCCTCTATTGAATCCAGGGAGATGAGATTACCTAGGTTATGAAAGAAGTTAATATAAGGCCTTGTAGTGCCCATAAGTTGGAATTTAAGCTCTCCCACTATATTTGGAGGCTGGATTACTTCTATCCCACCATGGTCTATGGATACATCTAGTATTCCAGATGTGATGTGTATGTCAGGTCAATACTAAATTTTTTCATCAACCACCGAAGCTTCTCCACACCACTAAGTATTCTTGGCCCTTTACAGTATGGAGACTCAATGTTGTGGGCCCATATTTACTAGCAATAACTCTCCATAGTAGGTTAATTTTGATCGTGATGGATTTTTTCTCCATATGGGAATATTTTATTACTCTCAAGGAAGTCAAGTCCCAATTAATTATTGAATTCATTATCTCCCACAAAATTCATTGATTTAGAGTCCCACATCCCATTCTCACTGATAACAGTTCTAAATTCTGAGATGATAAGTTAAATAGATTGTACACCAAGTACAACATCTAGCAAAACCATACTTCTCACTATCACATGTAGGAAAATGGAAAGATCAAGGAATTCAATAAGACTATCTCTAAAATTATGAAATAGATAGTGGGTTATAACAAGAATATTTTTCAAAAAATAATCCCCAATGCCCTATGGGACTATTAGAAAATAACTTAGAATTCCACCTAGGTGACTCCATATTCCTTGGTGTATGGAACAAAGTTAGTCCTTCCCATTGAGGTCAAATTTCCATCACTCTGAAAAACTATCTATGAACAGAAGATGCTAGAAAAAATGTAATAATTCCATCTATCTAAGCTAGAATTCCATGAAGAGAATAGTCTCCAGGCCTTTCACAATATAGAGAGGCACTAGACCAGGATAGAGAGCTCATTCAACAAGAAGGTTCACCTACGCTCCTTCCTCCAAGTTGACATGGTACTAGATCATAGAATGATAATGAAACATGGGAAGAAGCCACTAAAGTTGTATCCCATATGGGAAAGACCTTACATAATTAATAATTTATATTCCAATGGATCACACTAGTTGATTACCATGGACGAAGAGTGTATCGCTCCTTCCACTAGCACTGAGTTCCTCAAACAATGCTTCGCATAAAAGGGAGTGGAAGGTCCAAAAGCCATGACCTTAAACTGAGAGTTGGTGTTTAAGAATTAAGACTCTAAACTATATGCAGTAACTCTCTAAAATATTTGGTATGGAACTGGGCCTCCTGGCCTCTCATTCATGTCGGGTTCTTCACTCAATCACACTACACATATCCATTTGAGACGAATCATCTCCATGGTTCAAACTCTATGACCTTAAACTAGGATTTAACATCCTCAGTGCATGATGATAAACTACAGTACTACCCTAAACAAGTTTGGGATACTCTTAAACACACAATATATGATGGTTACCCCATTTCAAATTACGAATCCTCATATGAAAAGTATGAGATGGAGAAAAAACTTACCCCATGTCTCGAACATGGGATGCCTCTGGATAATTATGGGATGCCTAAATTCCCTCATCTTAGAGGATCATCTTCAAAGATGTTGGTCTTATACCATGTCATACTACAAAACTATGTGTGGATTGATTCCCATCCTTATGGGATATGTAGTGATTCCCTGACTTCTAATCTCTAGGACCAAACACAAATTCATTAATTTTTTCCCCTTAGACCCCGTTACAGTCCAGGCATTATGACCATGAACCATATGAAGTTCACATTAAGGTATTTATGTGGTACATAATCCTCATTATATCCATTTATGTTGGGTTTTCCCTCTTTCATGCCATATATATACACCCATTCCCCTTAGTCCAAGAAACATGACTCTAAACCATGTTGCATGGTCCAGACTGTATGACCTTAAACTATTTGTGTCACCTTCCATAACTACATGTGACTTGATTCCCATCATTATGGGATACATAGTGATAATAATACTTATTATATATGGGTCTAGCCATAAATTTATCAAATCCTTTGGACCCTTATCTCCATCATGGTACAAAATTTATGAACTTAAAATAACAGTCAGTCCAAGTCCAAGCATAAAAACTTTAAAAGGTGTCTGAGTTTTCTTATTGGGATGTGTTGTGTGGTGTTGATCCCCCTCAGACCTCATTCAAATCAGATTTTTCACTATTATATTCTATGTATCGCCACTTTTGGGATACTTCCCATAGTCCAAACTCTATAACCTTAAACTAAGAGCTCATGGTTCGACCATTATGACCATAAACCATTTTCAGCCCCAATAATTCAAGCATCATGACTTTAAACTATTTACTATGTTCTAAACTAAGAGACCTTAAAATATTCACCATTTTCTTCCTGATACTTGTGTGGTATGAAATCCTATTCTGGATCCTTCACATTAGGTTTATCTACTTCATGCCACACAAATATCCTTGGAAAAAACACCTATATGGTCCACACATCATGACATTAAACTGATATCCCATAGTCCAAGAAACATGACTCTAAACTATCTTCCATGGTACATGATATACAACCTTAAAATTTATGTACAACATCCAAGTCATATGATATTAAACCATGAAATATATTCTGATCACATGAAAATAAACTATATGTTATACTGTCTTCATTGTATGAAATTAAACCACATGTCCAATATCCTTATCATGTTATGTTAAACTATGTGTCTATAATCCTCATTTGCATGATGTAAAACTGCAATACATCCTAAGCCGTCTTCTGATAATTCCTCACCTTTGGTGTCAATCATCCATCACATCATTCACATTTTCTATTGTCGCTCGACATCTGAGATGACGCTCCCCTAGAAGATGAGTTTGATTTTTGTTTAGACCGATACACCCACACCAATGTGTATTAGTCTAGAATGGTGTAATTATAGGAGTGTAGTAATCCATTTGAAAATTGCATCACTTTGTTTCCTTGATTCATGTGCCCCTTAATTAGATCCTCATCCTCCTCCATATCTGAAGGGATCCCCCTAATATAATGGTGTCTAGATAAGGCTCACTTACTGTCCTTGGTACACGACCTAGAATATTTTGGATGACATTTTGAGATAGGTCTTGTGTTTTGAAAATGGTCAGTGGTTGACCGTCAATTTTCCCCCCATTAACTGGCTAAGAGATATGAAGGTTGTGTTTCAAACATGGTCAAAATTTATCCTATATTGTGATTCCACTCTTATTGTGTTCTAGATTTTGGGCATTGTGATTCACACTCCCCACTCCCTTTTGTTTGGGTGGAATTCAATTCCCCAAGTGCTATCCCATTTGTGTACTTGATCATGTTGAAAAAATAAGTCCTCTATTTAGAGGACCTCATTCTCTAGCTATAGTCTCTCTCAGCTCAAGCACTCTTATTTCTCAGTCAATAATAGCACACCCCAAGTGTTTAATGACTATTAGAAACTCTCACACAAATGAGTAGTCATATGGTCACAATTTATTTCTCACACCAAGCATGACTCACATGATTTTAGGGATTGTTGGTTGTTTCACAAATATGATTGAAGTGAAGTAATTAAGAGAAATAATGTAAATCTATCCATGCACATATAAAGTTTTCAAAAATAAATAACCAAGAAAACAATAGAATTGGAAAGGGTCATCTACATCCTGGATCTTCTCTTGAGTCCTGGATAAATTTCCCCTATGAATATACTCTAAAAATTAAGAGTTGTAGCTCCTATGACCTTTGGCACATGTCATCAAGAACCTAATATTACCTCCTGAGATATGCTTCCTTCTCATATTCCATAGGATTAATCTTGTTATATTTGATCCATTCTCGGTTCCATTCAACCATGAAATTAGCTATTTAAAATATCATATGCCTCATATGCCTCTCGGCCTCCTCTAGATGGGTCCTTATTTGGATGATGACCTCTGATTGAGTGTTGAGAAGAGAAATATTCTTGTTCATTTACTCCTCCAAATGCTGGATTTATTGATTGACTTCATGGAGCTTCTGAATGGTGTCAAGCATCTTTTGGTGCCAAGAAACCTCTAAATAATGGATTTTTTCACACACCCGCTCAACAAGGAATTCAAGTACCAAAACATGGTGATCATGAGAATCCACCCCTCTAATGATCAGGTTATACAACAAATGCCATAGGGACCTCATCAGACTCACCAGGTTTAGTTCCCAAGCCTAGGTAATGAAACACTATATTTTCCTCCATGCTCTACACCTGACTATGTGATTTTCTTCAATGGACTTGGACCCAAAATATTATTTCTCTTAAGGAGGTGTAGGATTGTGTTTGAGGAAATATTTAAGAATGGTGTTTTCAGGATCCTTCTTGGGAATCCTCTCGTATAGGCTAGGCTTTAGACCATGAGGCCATTCATCCTTAATAGAATTTTCCTTAGTAGCTTCTCCCTTTCCAACCTCGAATTCTTCCCCACCAGTGGATTCACTCACAACCGTGAAAACTGTTTGTCTAGGGCTAAGGTTGGGCCATCTTTAAATAAATAATCCTTAATAACTGACATGGATATTAGAGAAGGGCCCTTAAATGTTCCAGCCTCATCTTATTTCTGGGTACATAATATTTCAAGCACTACTTGAAATGGGAAATATGACAATAAAATTTTCAATAAATTACTAGTTGAATTTACGTGAAAATGATAAAATTATGAGATATGAGCATTGGAAAATTTATTCCTTAAGTCTTGGCAGAGAGATCCACCATAGGATACCCCTTGACATGGGTGGGTACTTCAATAGTCGGTGCCATCTCCTCTTAATTTGATCGAGTGGGAGCTACATGGAACAAGAAAACACATTGATACAATGGCACCATGAAAATATGAGAAGGGACAATTGACTCGAAATCTATTCTTACCTTAAGGAAGAGGGATTTTGATGATGAGATACCCTGGATGTTTAGATTCCTCATCAATGGGTGCCACCATTGGAATGATAGGATGTGCCCCCTTAGATAACTAAGGGGACTTAGGGATCTAAGTCCATCAACCAGAACTCCTTGATCGGCCCACCAACCGATTTAGCCTCAGGAACATGCCCCATAGCATTCCCTTAAAAACCCATTGGTTCACCTTCACCCCCTTTAGTAGGGGACCATTTACAATATCCTAGATACTTCTATACAAAACAAGATTTTGTTAAAGATTCTGGATAATTAAAGGGGAAGGCTCAAGGAAGGAAAGTAAGTTAGGGAATAACTCAAGGAATTTGACCAAGTATTCTTTAAAGGACACAATTTCACCGCTTTCTTGGGGACTCCCTTGACGAGTGGTCGATCCCCATAATTATTCATTGTTGGATTCATGTGCTTTCTCATTGGTCAATTCCTTCTTAGATGATGTGACATCAATAGTTGGCATCTGTTATCATTATGTCTCATCACCAAGCATCACTCACATCGGGGTTGAAGGAGGTTCATACTACCCCCAATAACATGTATAGGAATCCATGGAAATCATATATATGTGACTTTGGTAGAATCTCACCCTAGAAATGATCCAAATGGGCCCAACCACTAAACAATTGATTCCATATCATTTCAGATTTCACCACAGGTCCTCCGTTGACATGGATGTTCACAGCATCCTTCAAGATGACCAGAGAGAAGGAAATACAACATTTATAGCTGGTTGTATCATGTAATTCAACTTCATTCTAATATCTTCCCTATATGTACTTATTTCATCATGGAAGCCACCTGCTTACCCCCAGGGTTGATTACAAGACCCTTCTCTTTCAGGTGGTGGGGGTACAACCGTGCCTTGCACCATTCTTACAGTGCTTTGTCCTGAGCTACCCCTATTTCTTGACTTTCCACTTAGGGGTTAGTCCACTTTATTACTTGATAATCTATCTCCTCACTCACTTTCTCGATCACCTGAATGTGATTCCATAGATTGCCTTTGGATATAATGCCACCTAGTTACTAGAATAGTTCATCGATAATACATTGTAAAAATTGTTTGGTGGTAGAACAATAGTTTCCCTTGATACCACATTCACCATCATAAACCATATATGATGATGGATAAAGGGGTGCCTCTCCTCACAGACCCCCATGTAGACTCTCTTCGTCTCACGATGGAGGCACCTAAACTGTCTGTAAAAGCGGAAAGGTGTATAAAATCACTATAAACATGACTGTTAATTCTTCCACCAATACTCCACCCCTAAATATTTACAGGTACTCATTTTATTCTCATGTCCCCAGTATATTTTACACCATTGGTAAAACTGAAGTTTAGAAGGGGTTTATGTTGAAGTTCATGTGATTTCCAATCTGAATCGTGACCCCATCCTTATCAAGCGTCACAAGATGGAACCCGTAAGTGTTCACTTGGGATAGAATTGGACTGTAATTTTCTGGGATGATTGTGTTTGGGAACTCATAACCCCTGAATTTCACCACAATACTGCCATGTAAGAAATAGAATGATCCACATATCCTCTTAGATGTGATTCCACTCACCACATGGACTAATATACTTTAGTGCATGGAAAACATAGGTACCCCCAGTTGAATCTATTGATAGCCACTAGAATTGCAGCCATCATGAGCATCCTTCGGCATAGGACCATCTATGTGTCCTTTAATGGCAACAAAAAACTTCTTAGGAACATAACAATAAACATGGTGTAACAAACTAGTGTATCCCAAAATTTCACCATGATTAACCCCCACTACTAAAACCACCCTTCCTCTAAGATCAACTAATACGATCCTTTAATTCTACTCTACAATGTTAATGGGAAATATTTTCCCTACCCCAACATCCTCACTTTTGGTTCCTTATACAGAAACTTTTCGAACAATGCCTTGAATAGGATGTCCTTGTGAAAGATTAGAGCATGTTTCTTCTTTTTCATCATCGCCTCCAGAAGGTGTTGCACCGGGAGAGGAGTCCACTGCTAGCCACTCCAAGTGTTCTATGATATAAGGAACTCTTCATACTGTAACCCTTATAGTGGAACACCACTGATGTAGTGGATGTCCCAAAAATGATGATGACTTCACCATGATGAAGATAAAACATGTTCATATCTAGGGACCATTAGCCGAGGAGCTTAGGAACCAACTTCTATTGATGGTATAAGTGGAACTGTAATGTCCACATCACCTCATACAGTCTGATATGGAGTAGCTCTACCCCGTACACTAAGAAAGTGTACCATACCCATTATTCCTAGTCCTATTCACTGGTAAAGTTGTCGTTTGATCACAAGTCCCAAACCTTGTGCCAGTCCAATCTATTTTCTATCATGATGCTCTAAAGAATTGTGTCATAGTGGTCCCAAAATTATTTTGCCTCTGACTCCTCCCCCATGACCATATTGGTCTACCTGTTTAGCACATAGATGTAAATATCCCTGTGATCCCTAGAAGGATGGCTATGAAAAATGATGTTCCAACGATTAAGATCATGCTCATGTGTGAACCATGATCATGACATGTTAACCTCAAAATATAGGATGTTGACCTTGTCTATCAACCCAAAGTTCCATAGTGGGAGGTAGTTTCTTAGTGGATAACTCTTCTGTGCCTTTATCATCATGGCCACAAGTACTTGATTGTCTGAGAAGAACCTCCTGGATCGAGGGATCTAAGGATTTATATCCATTTTATCTCTTTGACTAGTATCCACTTCAATATTAGTTGTGTTTTATTGATGGGCCATTTTGGTTTAATCTGAAAAGTCTAAGGGAGGAATGTGTAAATAATACATTTCTTCATGAAAAAGACAATGTTGTGCACAAGGATGGAACCAGGAGCACAAGAAGGGTACTTGGTCATAGAAACCATTATGTGAAATAAGGTGGGTTGCATGAAATAAAAGGATGAGGCTTAGGCTTTGTGTATAAAGGGAATACATATGCACATGAGAGCAATCTTATCACATGGAAAGTCAATGTGTCGTATAAGGGGCCCCTCTGATTATTTATTTGTGTAGGAAATGGCCTTTCATGTGTATGTAAACCTCTTATGTTTCAATTCATGTATTTGGATCACAACCATAGAAGTGAATCCATCTCTTCAGTGTTTCCCTTGGAACCCGACCTTTTAGTCCCCTTTTAGCTCATATTCCAAGGGGGGCATTTTTTGGCACTAAAATTCCACTTGAAGTTGTAAATGGAAATATTTGAAAAAACCAAAGCCACCATTAGTCTTGAAGGACCATTCAAATATCAAAAAGGGTGGATATCACAAGTTCTAGTGTGTGCTCGCAAGATCCAAATCAGTGTGAAAAATCCCCACGTGCCAAAAATGATGATATTTATAGTCCCTTTACTAAAGGACACTAGGAAATAAAATGAAATTATGTGTAAGGTGGAAGCGATGCATGAAATAAATCAGTATTTCATGAAAGAGGTCAATCCACACACAAATATCTTCTATGCCAAATACAACATCAAATTGGAATCTTGGGTGACCAAAATCTTGTGAAGACCAGAAGTTGTGTGTAAATCCTCTTCCTCCACTAGAATCTTGTATTCCCATTTCTAAATATTTTAGATATAAATAATAGTGCACAAACCTTCTTTATGTTGACCCTCTAGAAGATGAACCATCTCTCGGCTGCGCATAAGACCAATATTCCCCAAAATCATGAAAACATGTAAAAATCAAGGTAGAAACTCCCGAAAAAAAGGTTCTGTATGGGTCCATGATTGACTGAAACCAAAATTGAGTAATCCTTTCCCAACCTCTTTCAACCTAAGATAGATGAGCACATAGGCTCTACTTCTACGCAACCCTGACCTTGCATGCAAACCCCAATCTCGTGCACATCCCTCTTTGAGACTCCATGTCCTTCCCTTGTACTGGAGTATCATGTTCACACAAATTTTGTATGAAAATCCCAATCCTTTCATGCATGTATTGTAAGAAACACTCCAAACATGCGTGAAACAATTTCATGGTTCCTCACATGATGTATTCTATTCCTATAGTGCATCTGTTTCCATAACCTTTTCTTCTTAGCATGGGTACCATAATCCATATTTTTTCTTAGAATACAGACCATAACATGGAACTCATGAGTGGCCAGTCCTCCCATCATTGTACCCTGGTAGTGAAAAAGTCATGACCCACCCAGAGGTGCATGAGCTATGGTAACATAAGCCCTGGGGGTATAGAGTGAGTCCCTTTACGTCCGAGCTACTTGACGTAAAACTGCCTAGTTCTATGTCATAGTCGTATGATGTTAAACTACATGAAAACATCCCCAACACATGATATAAAATCGCAGTCTTACCCTATGCAATGAACACAAGATGCCCTATGTATGGTCGTCACGGGATTCCACCCTCTCCCACCACAGAGTAAAAGTAACACCCTAAGGGACGATTCCATGTGTAAGCACCACTTATCATGTGGGACAAGCACATGATGATCCATGTATCACTAACATGAAATGATATTCTCCTCATACAGATTCTACGTATAATCCCCACTCACATTATTTTTTCTCATAACAACATCCAAAAATCAGTCCACTAGTAGACAAAGTTGATCATGTGATAATTATATATACTTATTCCCCTTGCTTCTTGAGCATGACTCAAATGAGCTTAGAGGTTATCGGTGATCCTGACATCTGTAAGACCACATGATCTATGAACCTCCTTTATAGGTGTAATTACCAAACTTTCCAAACAACATGGTCTTTGATTCACAACTAACGGTGATTCGTTAGAAGCCTCCCTATGGTCCAAACCCAACATCTAAAACCACCATCATTTTCTCCAAGCCATATCAATAGTATGATCATTCCCCTCACCTAGGAGAACACATATCCTATAGGTTCCTTGAGAAGCTCAATGTGTAATCCCCACACCAAATCCAACCAAGAGTAATCCTATTGCAGAGGAAAAATTTAACATGTAAGCCCCATATCATCCCTCATCGATTCTCCTTTCATGACACAAGCATTCTTACCACATGATGTTAAATTGCATCGACCGGTCCCACCACGCGACCATACAAAATGCATCAAACTATGTGGGTTTTGATCCCTATCTTCTAAAGAGGGTACATAGGACACCTCCATGAGAATCAATCCCTATTTTCTTCTAAACTACAGGGGATTTTATTCCCATCAAATGGGGATACATGAGAAGTGTCCCTAAGTTCCAAGACCAACATATGAAACCACCCTCATGTTCTTTGGGTCACATCACTTGTAAGATCATTTCCCTCACCTAGGAGACCACATCCCTTCCCAGTCCCTTGGGAAGGTCAATGATTAAGCCCCACACCAACTCCAACCAAGATCAATCCTCTTGGGAAGGGAAACTTTTATGCATAAGCCCCACAAAATCCCTCATCAACTATCCTTTCACAATAAGATTGTCCTTAATGCTTGATGTTAAACTATATAGAGTGTTCCTATCACATGACCTTAAATCGCGACATCAAACTATGCGAGTTTTGATCTCTTTCTTCTAAATAGGGTATGTTGGATGCATCTAGGATGTCCAATACCAACATTCTTTCAAACAATGTGGTCTTTGATTCCAAAATAATAGGGATACATAGGAAGCCTATCTAAGATCCAAAACCAACATATGAAACCACCCTCATGTTATTTGGGACAAATATATTGTAATATCACACCCCTCACATGGGAGACCGTATCTCCTTTAGGTACCTTGGGAAGCTCAATGCATAAGAACCACACCAACTCCAACCAAGATCAATCCACTTGTAGAGGGAAGCTTTCACTCGTAATCCCCAGACTATCCCTCATTAACACTCCTTTTATGACATAAGCATCCTTACTGAATGACATTATATTACATGGATTGGTCCTCTCACATGACCTTAAACTGTGAATCAAACTATTTGGGTTTTGAACCCTTTTTTCTAAATAGGGTAGATAGGACTCCTCTATGAGGTTCAATCCCATCCAATGGTAAACCCATATGCTCCCTCATAGGGACGAACCTCCCCAATCCACCTCAAGGGGAATCTTAATCAACCATCCTGATTCATCACAAGGGGAGTTTCAATCCATCCATCCCAAATCAAACTCAAGGAGAACTCTTTTCCATCCAGGTGTGACATCTTCCCTCATAGGGACACACATCCCTGATCTCTGTCAAGGGGTGTCATGATTGACCATGAAGATTTGTCTCAAGGGGAGTTATAATCTATCCATACCATACCTGCCTCAAGGGGTTCTTTAGTCTATCTAGGTGTGATAGATTCCCTCATAAGGAAACACCTCCCTTATCTTTCTCAAGGGGAATCCTGATCAACTATTTGGATTTGTCTTAAGGGGTGTTCCAATCCATCCATCCCAGATATTCCTCAAGGGAAACTTTAGTCCATCCAGGTTTGACATATTCCATCCTAGGGACACACCTCCTTGAATAACCTAAAGGGGAATCTTGACCAACAATCCATATTCATCTCAAGGGGTGTTATGATCCATCCACCCTAGATCTGCCTCTAGGGGCACTCTGGTCTATCTAGGAGTGACATATTCCCTCTTAGGGACACACCTTCCTAATCTACCTCGAGGGGCATCCTGATCAACCATCCATATTCATATTAAGGGGTGTTAAAATCCATCCATCCTAGATCATCATCAAGGGGATCTCTAGTCCATCCAAGCATGAAATATTCCTTCATAGGGACAAACCTCCCTGATCCACCTTAAAGGGTATTCTAATAAACCTTTTAGATTCATCTCAAGGGGATTTTTGATCCATACATATTGTACCTACAAGACATTAACCTTATGCCATATCCACAATAAATTAAACTCATGACCTAACCCAAAATACATACCTAATGCAGAACATGAGACGCCTAAGGTGAAATCATTTAAATATATGCACCTATGGAATTAGTTACCTCATGAAAAACATGGTATTCTTGAGGTAAAAATCCTTATAGAACTTAATCCCATGGAATTACTACCTTGTGATCAACACGAGATTACTTGGGTTTCGTGCCTAAGATGCCTCCATGAGATGCCCTACTAAGAGGAAGAATATAGGTGACCAATGTTACCAGCATCCATACATTCCAACGATGCCCAAAATGACTAGTCTCATGACCGAAGGTTGCTTGCCTATCAAGAAAAAATCAAAATGTCCAGATAGAAGCAGTGTAATTAATCGGATTCCAAAAAGATATGGAACTGAGAATGATTTTGAAGAACATGACATAACTCTATGAGGGAGACTCGAACTAGGTGATGAGTTCCAAGGTGAAATCCCTGGAAGGTGGAACAAACATACCATCAACCCATTTTGATCAAGGAGAAAAAATCACATTTGAATGTGATGAAATCCACCCACCTTTGGAAAATAGGAATGCAGGGAAACAAGTGCATCCAGTTCCCACATGCGATGTGCATACATGTGAGCATGCTCTGATAAAAGCATCTGAAACACATATCAATGTTCAACCACATACACTATCTAGATACTGAAAATAAATGAAATTATATTGAAATTTTACTTGGTTCACCACAAAGGGCTAATCCAAGGAGTATACACTAACGTTGTATCAATTCACCAAGGGATAAAACTACTCATTGTATATTTCATAAATTTTTAGGAAAGATGAAATGTTGATCCTAGGGAAACTCCCTTATCTTTTCTCTCTATTCACTACTTTTAGACAATGAATACAATAATATGTGACATAATGATTTCTTATAAGGTTTCCGTATAGTAGGTAAACACCATACAAGAAAGGGTGTTTTTATTTAGATCTTATTCCTACTTTAAATGCATATATTTATCGGAACTTCTCACAATAGTCACCCCTCTCTTTAATTTCCCAGATATGTCAATTATCATATTTTTTCTTCTTCCCCTTGATTCTTTACCAAAGCATGGATTTATTTCCCCAAATAGTGCTCTATAAATTTGATGAATTTTACTCACTAATTAGGTCTTCAAACTAGTCATTAATCCCCAATTTATGGATTTCTATACATCACTACAGTGTGAGATCTTAACATTAACTAGATGCATAAAATCTATCCAAATATCAATTAAAACTCTATGAATATTACAATGTGGTACTCAAAATATTCTTGATCTCTAAACCTATTATTGCTTGATTTAATTCCTCATAGTGAAAATATATGTACCCTCAGTAATCCAAAAATTATTATCATTCTAACATATATGCACCTCACACAGAACAATTTCTATGTCATGACATAGTCATTTTCATCCCTTGATTAGTTGTGGAATTATTATCCTCTATATCAACTTAGATTTTTTTTATTTTTATGTAAAAATCATTTTTAAGGGTTAAATGGGAACCCATATAATGAGAAACAACTTAAAGGAGATTTCAACACAATGTAAAACTCAGAACCTTCCCAATGAAACCTTAACATGTTGAAACTATGATCTCTGTTAAATATTCAGTCAACATAAAAGAGATTCCATTCTGGATCTTCACAACCAAGAACCTTGAAGAAGAATTAATATTATCCAAAAACCTATGGTATTCTTCAATACCGATATTCTTCATTAAAAACAAAAATAAGAATATGATATTGACTGTAACTCTATTGATTTTTATCTCTATTAACTTTAACCAAGATTTTCCTTTTATACATCCTATTAATATACTCCCTTGAGGCTTTGATGCAAAAATCCTTTCTCACCCTCTCCTCATTGGAATGAAGCATCAAATCCAATATAGGTGTTGTGTCATATTATTTAACCTCATGATTCCTAGAGACAACTTCATATTTAATTTGAATATAATATTATAAGGCCACAAAAACTTCCTTAGGATCCTTAATGTGATATGGATTCTCAGGCTCAAGGGATGACTGAACCATCCCCTTAAATACAACCAATTTACCAATAGATCTTATCACCATGGGTTTAGGTAAAGAGAATAATCTTTACACATTCTACTATTCTACCCTTTTTCCTGATTAGAAGATTGAAATATTCAATGAATGATCATCTTGAAGTGCCCTTGGATTTAAAGAAGCTTTTATTATATTTTTTTTGTCAATATGAAGTAAGTCAATATGTGTCAAAGAAACAAGGAGTTGGATTCTATTGAAAATGCAAAATAGAATCTATCTCATGTGGAAAAGGAAGTGAAGAGGTTGTCTATATACCATGGAAAATTAAGTTAGGAGAGTTGTCTCCCATGTGTGTAACCCATGGCATTATATGACTGTTGAATTGATTTTCAAAGAGTTAAGAGACATGTGTTGTTGAAGATATAAGAACTATACACTACATGTTACATGGAGTGTGATGATTCCCTTATAGAGTGAAAAAAGAATAAATCTAACGATTATTGAGATGGTTTTTTTATGGACATGAAATATTCTACACAAGTGGACAAATCATTTTCATTAACACTAGAAGGAAGTAGAAGTGGTGAAGGAGATGTCTATTAAACCTTATACAAGCTAGGTTGTAAAGAAGTATATGAAAGGTTTAAATCTGGTTTAAAGTTGAGGAGAAGCTATTCTATAACATAGAGAAACTTTCCAAAGAGTACTAAGAATGATGATTTCTGTATTTAGTGTATATATAGTCTTTTATGAAGGTTTAAGGAAGACTAAGGTGATTTGAAGAGGTCCCACAACCATTGTATAATCTTTGAAATTTCTAAAGAATAATCTTGAAAAATGGATAAATTTGGAGAGTGTATGTTTCACCAAGGCTCCAATGTAGATATTATTAGGCCTCAACGTATGTGAGTATTACACTCTATAAGTGTTAATATTCCCTATTTAAGTGTCGAATAGACTTATGTAGGTGTGATAAAGAGTCAATATATGTGTTAAATGAGACACTACCACAAAACATGGCAAAGGAAGCACCTCGTTTTATCAGTGCTAAGAAGAAAACACTGATAAAGGGGTGACCTTTATTAGTGCTATATAAAAGCGATAATAAATGTATCCTTTATCAGTGCTAAGAAAAGCGATGATAAAGGCATAACTTTTATCAACACTTTTCTTAGCACTGATAAAAGGGTTATTTATCAGCACCATTTTTAGAGCTGATAAAAGTTTTTAATAAATAATATTATTAATTTATATAAAATTATTATATTTATATTAAAAAATAATGTTTAATTATATACATTAAATAAAAAATTCATTTTTATAATTAATATATATTTTCTAATAATTCAATATATATATATATATAATCTTTAAAAAAATTATTTCGAAGATTATAATTATACATATATTTAAATAATTATAAGATTATAATAAATTTCATTAAATAATAAATATATTTATTAGATTTATTAGATTTATAAGATTTATTAGATTTATATTTATTAGATTTTTTATTAGATTTATTATAATTATTGGATTTATTAGATTTATTAGATTCATTAGATCTATTATATTTGTTATATTTAATATATTTATTTTATTTATAAATATATATAAATAATTTATATATATATATATTTATATTTATAATTATTATATATATGTGTTTCCAATGAATTTGGTCAATAAATATATTGATCATGCATGCATATATATTATGTTCCATCATGAATGTTCATTTATACATTACACCCCTCTTATTATTCATGTTGTCCATATATGTGATGACTCGTTTTTTATTATGCATGTATATGAGTAATTCATGTTACCCATATGAATATTATGTTCTCAAAAATAATTATAAAATTAAATTAAATATTTTTAAATAAAAAATATATTTAATATATTTATAATTATTAAATTTTAATTATATATAAATACTTTTCATTATATGTATTTTTAATTATAATTATAACTATATTCATATTCAAATAATTATAAAATTACAATAAATACATATATTATAATTTTATAAATATATATATATATACAAATATATTTATAAATATATAAAAATATTTATAAAAATATTTATTTATAGTTAATTATGACTATAAATAAATAAATATATTATAAAATTATAATGAATATATTTATTATACTACTTATAAAGTTATAAATATATAATTAAATAAATATATTTACAAATATATACAAATATTTTTAAATAAATACAAACAGATATAATTATAATTTCTAAATAAATATATAGATATATTTAAATAATTAAAAAAGTATAATAAATATATTAATTACATATATTTATATACAAATATTTATAAATAAATACAATTAGTTATAATTATAAAATAAATAAATATAGATATTTGTAAATAATTAAAAAATTATAATAAATATATTAATTATATATATTTATAAAATTATAAATATATTTGTTATAATTTTATAATTATTTAAATAAATAAATATAAATATAAAGATATATATATATATTTAATTACAACTATAAATAAATATTTGTTTATTATATTTTTTAATTAAAAGTAAATAAATAAATATATTTATTAGTTATAAATATAAATAAATAAATATTTATTTATTAGTTATAAATATAAATAAATGTATACTTATTTAAGTAATTATTAATTTATAAAAAATATATTTATTATTTTCCTATATAATGTTATATATAATTAAATAAATATATTTATAAATATATACAAATATTGATAAATAAATACAAATATTTATATTTACAGTTATAAATAAATACATATATATATTTATAGTAATTATTAGAAATATATATAATTACAAATATAATAAATATATTTATTATACATTTATAATTATAAATAAATATATAATTATAAAGAAATATATATTTATTTATAGTTATTATGATAAATAAATACATAAATAAATAAATAAATAAATATTATAGTTTATTATAAATAAATATTATAGTTATATAAAAATATAAATAATTTATTATCATTATAGTTTTATCATTGCATTTTTAGCACTGATAAAGATATGTTTTATGAGCGCTTTTATAATTTAGCGCTGATAAAACAGACCTTTATCAGTGATTTTAGCTAGCATTGATAAATGCTTCCACTGATTTTATAAATGAACCATAACAGTCTCCTCCTTACTTTACACCACTCAAGCTCTCAAAGAAGCCTTACCCTATCGCTGCCTCCTCCTCCTCCTCCTCCTTGGCCGCCTCCTCCTCCTCTACTGCCGCAAAGCTCTCCTCCACCACCTCTGCCGCGTCCTTGTCCTCCTCGGCTGCTGAATCCTCCTCCACCACCACAGTGAATCCCTCCTCTGATGCTATGAACCCTCCTCCTACTCCTCTACCATCGAATTCTACCATTGTGAAGCCCTCCATAGGTGTGCATTCTAACTCGATTCTTTATTCACACAAAAATAAATATATTACATGGATCAATTGGGGTTTGTTTCAGTTTTGATCCTTCATGTATGATAATATCATTTGGGATATTTCAATCCTAGAGTTTTGGAACTTTAGGGCTTGTAATGGAGTTCTTCTTTCTTATTTATTTGGTCACCATTGAAGGAAACATTTTTCATCTTGGTTTATTCTTCTTCCAAGTATATTTTTCAATGAAATTGTTTCATTTTGTATTTAAAAGTTTTCTTGTTCTTTCTAAATTTATTTTTTATGAAATTATGAATATATTTGATATCAATGTGATGATTTAAACTATTTTATTGCGTTTTAATCTTGGAATTGATGATTTATCTTTTAAATTTCAGTTTTCTATGTTTGAAATGGAATGTTTTCATGTATTATGATTTTTTGAAATGACCATGATGATTTTTGAAATGGTTCAAATAGTGTGTGTTGTATTATAATCTAGTTTTGTTTTTCAATGAAACAAAACAATGTTTTCATATGGAAATTGTTTTAGAGCGAAGTTTTGATTTTAAAATGATTTTAAAATTAGGTTGTTTTATAAACTTCAAATGTTTATTTAAAATGATAATTTGGTTTACCCCTTGTGATAAATTACTTAATGGATTCTTTAAAATGTTTTTGACAGACATGGTTTGATTTTGGCTTTGTTTATGATTTCAATGCATGAGACCCATTTTTTAAGGGTATCTTTAAAATATTTTTTGGTAATATATGAGATTCTCATACTACAGGCCCACATACTTCATGTTTGAATACACCACTGCATATCACGAAGAGCCCATCACATAGAGGCCTTCACATATTCTTGATTTGGGAATATATTCTCTATATTATATTTGGATTTTGATGGTTATATAAAGTGGTTTTATTTTCTTTTGGAATGTGTTATACATGGGTAAAAAGGGGTTGTTTCAGTGAACGATGTTTATAGGTGAGATGAATAGTTTTTTATGTCATTCAGATTTTATGTGATTGACTTCATGATTGATTTTGATCTCCTCCATTTCATTTATCATGATAACCCCAATTACTTAAGAGGGACCTAGGAAATGTAATTTATAGACATTGATATGCTCTCCCTATTATGTGATTACATCCCCACACTTACTTGGAATCAATATGATCTCCCTAGATATGAATCAAAACACTTCACTTTCTAGGAATTGTTACATTCTCACCGAGAACTACTATTTCACCAAAACCTCGACCAATCAAACTCCTTGATCCCTCCAATAATTACACATCCACCTTTAATGCTCAACATCGTTGAGGCATTTCCTTATTCTCTATTGGATCCAGATTCTCTTGGACACACCTTTTAAAAAAATTTCTAATGCTTTCATCTCATGGTTTCCCATTCTAGTGAACACTTCACTTATGACTAATTTAAAATCAATGTAACTTTTGAACTCTCTAAGAGTAGGAAGTCCATTTTCCCCAAAGTCTGAATCCCACACCATTTAATATCAATCCAAAAATTACCCATTTTAATGGAACCACCACTTTGTTACTAGTGAAACTACACTAAATCTTAGAAAATCTCTTCATTAGAGGAAACCCAGTTTTCTTGAAACTAATAATTTCTATCGAGACATGATAATATAATCACCATATGTTATGTAACCAAGATTTAATACCAATTTTTGGAAATATATACTAGAATAAAAAAATGATCTGATATAACTAGTTGTATTTGGTACAAATCCACAATCCTAATGTTAAATTCCCAAAACATAAATTAAACCCCTGAAACTTGCAGATAACAAAAGAAATTCTAGAACATACCTGAATTGAAAAAAATCCCTAAAACAGATATGCTATAACATATAAATAAATCTATAGCTAAGCCACTACATCATATCTCTACCTTCTAGTTCTAGTAACCTCATAGTTTTGAAAATATCCACATAGGTGATAAATAAAGGGTAAATGCACGACATAAATGGAATAAGCACACCACATGAAATTTATGTTGTTTGGATGAAAATCCTACTTCATAGGGGAATACATTGATAATTTTATTAAGGTATAAATTGATTTATAAGGGAAAACTATCTTTTGTTAGCCCTACCTATCCAAATCTACATGAGGCACTTTCTGGACACCCTATTCAATTAACCATAACAACACATGTAATGAATCCTTCCACCCACAAGCACTTTAGGGTGAATCCCCTCAAAAGGAAAAATGATATAATTCAAGTGATTATCAAATCATATTTTCTTCTTAGCATAATTTTATATCCAAATATATAAGTTATTATTTTTTTACAACTTTAACAAATTATATGAATGAATTATTAACTATTGATATTCAATGTTATGAAGTGGTCATGACATTTAGGTTGATGCATCCATCAAAGGTACCAAACCTAGATTTTCTTTATGAAATTATCTTTAAATGGATCTAGACTATTTGTTGACTTGATCTTGTTAACCTCATGAATGAGTTTTGGAGAGGTAATAATTCTCTTGAGACTTTAATGATACCATCATCACTTTGATTCTAGAGGTTACTAATATGAGTTCAGTTAAGAATTTTAGAATGACTAGTCTTTGTAATTTCCTTTATAATGTCTTTTTGAATATTTTAGAAAATAAACTATGAAAAATCATACCATATATTAGTTTAATACCATAGTTCTTTTCATATTTTGATTTGAGACATGATGTACTTAAAAGGATCAGGAAAGTAACATAGTTTCTTCTAGTGATGAGTGGAATAGGAAAATTCTTTGTGTGAAAGGAATGACACTTGAGAAATTTTTGATTATGTAATGGGTTCATGATTATATATATTTTTAGGTGTATTTATAAAGAAAGGAACAAACAATACTTCTTGTGAGAGACATATACATTGTTCTTGGGGTGTATAACCAATTGATTTGGTGTGAGCCAAGGATCATTGGGAAAATGTAGTGTTTTTAGTAAACCGGAACACGAGTGTTTCATGGTTGTAAGTGCGGTCATTGAATATAGAACATATCCATTGGGACCATGGTGTTGTGTTGAAGGATAATTGAGATAACTAGACAACGAAATCACGGATAAGGGATATCCAATGGTTGAGAGCACAATATCAAATGCTTATATAAATTATTATCATTACACCTACCTTTGGAATAATTTTATGGAATCATACAATACTCATTGATTTGAGATGAATTGAGGTGTTTTCTATGTATATTTTATAAAGTGTCTCTATTGGGATCTATGTCTTTGTAAAAATTCCTAAGTGGATCTTTTAAAACAATTCAAGTGTTTTGAAATTTTTCTTAGAGGGATGTAGCTCATTTTAAATGATTAGTATTGTTGGGTCATGAAGTTGTCCTGAAATATTTAAAAAAAGGAATTGTGGTTTTATGAAAGATTTTTTGTAACTTATTGATTTATTTTAAAATGGGAATGTTATTTTAAAGAGTAATTTCTTTAAATTCTTGGTTTTTTTAATGGGATTTCTAGTTTTATTTTTTAAATAGTTTTCGAAGGACATATAAACTGTAGTTTTTTCATAATATTTTATGTTTAGATATTTATAGAATTAGGAAAACCATTACATTATATCAATATTTTGTGTATTTATTTTGTTAAATACTAATATCACTGAATCAAATAGGATGGATATGAATAAATAATGGATGGATTCCAATCGTTTAACAAGAGATTATGAAGATGGAGTGAAGTAGTTCATCAAGTTTTCAAAAGATAATGCATATGAACCTTATCAACTACTTTGTACATGTTTACACTGTTGTTATTAAAGACAAGTTAGTCCAGAGAAGTTGGAATAAAACTTGATCTATAAAGAAATAGATCGAAGTTATAAATGTTGGAATAAAAATGGTGAAAAAGATAATGTAGCTAGTGGATGGGATAACAATGTGTTTTATGGATCATCTGATATGATTACAAGTGTGGACAATGAAGAATACCATATCGACGATGTGATTACATATTTGAATAATGATAAAGATCTTATTAATGAAATGAAAAGGATAGTTGAAGATAAACTTCGTGATTGCCCAAAATTGTTTGAGCTGTTAAAGAGTTGTGCAAAGAAACCTTTGTATGGTGGTTAAACTGAATATAAAGAATTATCAGGTATACTAAAGCTACATAATTTGAAAGTAGGAAACAGACGTAGTGTCAAAATTATTACAGAATTACTTTCTCTCTTGAATGACATGATCCCGGAAGATAATGAGCTCCCGAGCTAAATATACGACGCCAAAAGAATGATACATTCGATGGGTATGATCTCTAAATTAATACCTGCCTACTTGAATGATTTTATACTATTTCTTAAGGACCAAAAATGACATAGATAATTTTCAAAGTGTGGTGATTCTCGATACAAGAAATATGAATCTGGTCCTAAAAAATTTGTATGGTACTTTCCAATCATTCCAAGGTTTAAGCACATATATGGAAGTGAGGAGACTGCAAGGAAATTAATGTGGCATGAAGATAAAAGAAATAAATATGGGAAACTATGTCACCCGATAGACTCTCCTCAGTGGAAGAGAATCAATCATGAGTATCCTGATTTTAGAAACAAGCTAAGAAACCTTCGTCTTGCGTTATCTACAGATGTAGTGAATTATTTTGGTTTTCAAAGCAGCACTTACAATACATGGATGGTTATGCTGGTAAATTATAACTTTCCACCAAGGTTATTCATGAAATGAAAACATATCATTCTATCTATGCTTATATGAGGACCAAAACAACCAGGTAATGATATTGATGTTTATTTGGGTCCATTGATCACAGATTTGAAATTATTGTGGATTCATGTGTTAGTTCTATGATTCTTATAGAAATGAATATTTCATGTTGAGATCCAAGTTGTATGGGGTGATAAATGACTTTCCTGATTATGGAAATTTCTCAAGATATAGCATTAAAGGAAGTCATGGGTGTCCTGTCTGCGAACAATGTACACAGTACATTAGGTTGAAACATTCATCAAAAACCACGTTTCTAGGAAATTATAGATTTCTAACCTGATGACATATATACCAATCTTGGATGACATCATTCAATGTTAGTTAAGAAGAATGTACAAAACCATATCCACTAACAAGTGATCAACTGTTTAAGAAAGTAAAATATGTGGACACTACTTTTGGTAAACCAATTTTAAAGAACCTTATGAAAACTAGTAGGAAGAAGAGATCATTTTTTTGAATTACTATACTGGAATTGTCTTTATGTAAGACACTTTCTTGATGTTATTCATGTTAAAAAAATGCATGTGAAAGTGTCATCGACACATTGCTAAATGCACCCGACAAAAAAAGGATGGAATTAGGGCTAGGTTGGACATGTTTGACATGGGAATATGAGAAGAGTTGGTAATAGTTAAGGGTGAAAAAAAAACTTTTATTCCTCCAGATGCTTACACTCTTTCCAGGTAGGATAGATATGAGTTTTGAATATTTTGAAAGGGTATGTCAAAAATTGAAGTCAGGCATAGGGTTGTATTGTGGAGCGATATATTGTAGAGGAATATGTTGAATTCTGTACCAAATAACTATCCGGTATGGAAAGAATTGGTCTACCAAAATATCGTCACACTGGGCAGCTTGCATGTGAAGGAATTTCTAGGAGAGGTTATCACAATCAATATTACAGATCAGGAGTAGGCCCACCTTTAACTTTTGTATAACATTTTCGAGGTTTACCCATATGTTGAAACCAACAAAGAAATTTTTAGGCATTTGAATTCATCAAGGGATGAAAAATGGACATCGAATACACATAATCGATAGTTTATTGGATGGTTTTGAAACTATATATTTAAGAAGTTAGATAAAAATATGGACTCAATTTTAGAACGACTTCGATGGCTAGATGGAGGACCAAGTGTGTATGTATTATCTTATAATTATTTGGTAATTAATGGGTATACATTATATACTAATGAAAATGATGAAGACATTACGATGCAGAATAGTGGAGTTACACTTGTGACTGAAGTGATGCATGTTTCTAGTGATAAGGAAAAAAAATCCAATTTATGAGAATATTTCATACTTTGGAATCATCAAACAAATATGGTAGTTGGATTATAAAAACTTATCAGTGCCTATTTTTCAATACAAGTGGGTTGATAATAGGAGTGTTGTTAAAATAGATGAGTTGAGATTCACAAAAGTTGATTTTAGTGAGGAAGGGTACAAAGATGAACCATTTATAAAGACATCACAGGTAGTACTAGTATTTTATGTTACAGATCCCACAAACTAAAAGTGGAAAATTGTTCTATTATCAACCAAAACCATTGAAGGGTTAGATGAAAATTAAATGTATGATGAACCTTTAATTGGGATGTCGCAATCATTTTTCAGTGGTCCAAATGTAGAAAACATTTTTTATGTCATAGGAGACCACAATGAAGGGATTTAGATAGTCAATAGAGGGGTCAAGTCCCTTCAGCCTAAAAAAAGAGAGTTCAATAATTATGTTATTTTTTTATAATATAAATCATGTTAACTTATGTTATTATCTGTTCGCTGATACTTTTATGTAAAATAAATTAAATGTTAAACCACTTTTAAAGATAATGACTTCTGCACATGATGACGCTCCCAATACCGAGGCACAACATGTCTCTCAACCTGATGATACTCATAGTGTAGAGGAACAACCGGTATCTCAACTTGCTACTGCACATAGTGAAAAGGACAAACAAGTTTCTTAACCTATTTCTGCTACATCTCCCAGTGCATAGGTACAACCACCATCTGCACATACTGATGCTAGTGCTTCGTAGGAACATATTGATGATGTTGAAATTAAGGAAATGGTAGGAAAAGAAACACTGACAGCGTAGAAAAAATAGGAGCACCTTATTTTGACGGTGTTAGCAAAAATACTTAAGGACAAAATGAAAGGTATCAAATACAAGGTCATATAAAATAAGTGGGGATAGAATGTTAACCCCAACAAGGCCATGTTTAGTAGTTACATTGTAATTTTCACTTGAAAATGAGTACTGATTGATGTACAGTCATGGCACCATGTTGTCACCAGGATTAAGACAATGATGTGGGGAGATATTATGGTAACATTATGATATCATTTAATTAATTTACTAAAAAATAAAATAATGAAACATTGACTTACTATTCATTATCCCTTGTAGAGTACATTTATAGTGGATGACTCACACAAGGACTATGTATTAAGGGTTACTGGAATGATTCACAGAGGCTTTCAAAAAATTTGAATGAGATTTTATCTTAAATACACTAAAGGGAAAATAAAACTGCACCCACCTCCTATTTATGCACACCTGATAAACCAAGGAGTGTGGGATGCTTTTACTATCCGTCATGTAGAGCGGTCTTTTTAGGTACATTTTTTTTGATAATACATTGTTTGATGATATGTGTATTCATCACTTTTATTGGATTTTTTTTAGTTATGAAATAGCAAGTGAGTGCTAAAAATAAGGAACGAGTAGAAAAACTAGCATACCCATACCAGAAAGAAAGAATGAGGTATGCTTCACTTGAAAAAAATTGGTACGTATTTTAAATCTACTGTAATACTTTTATGTGACATAAAACAACATGGTAACTATGTTACTTTGTTTATATTCAGATTGATGAATCCAAATCCAAATTCAATTCCATCCCACACCATGTTCTATAGAAGGAGGTGCGTATAAATTGAGATGGGATACTAATAGATGAAAAAACATAAAAAGTGTGGGAAACATGTGTAAGTATGACATAATAAATATTTGTTTTTCTTTAAATAGATATTACATTATAATGATTAATTATGTTCCTATATTTTCTATCTGACATAGTCATAGGAATTAGTAACATCTAAACTGGATGAAAACATACTTTTGGTGGCCTTGAAGAAGACTGAAAAGTATGACATCATTAGAGGTACGGGTTTTGGGGTGACACACCAAACATTTTTTGAGAAAAAAAACAAGAGGAGAATCAAAGTAAAGAAATAAAAATTATGAGAGAAAGAATAACTATCCTTGAATAACATATGAAATTGTAGAGGGAGTTCATGTAAAATTTGACGGAGGGGGGGGGGGGGAGAAGAAACAACTCAAAAAAAACCAGCGTGTGAAGATCTCGTCCCACCCCCACTAGCTTTTAGTTGAGCGATTCCCCTCAAAAACCTATCTTAGATGAGGTAATAAATGTTATAATAATTGTTTCTGTGAATTGTGAATCCGATAGACACTAATACCTTTCCTATACTGATATTGTACAGGGTCAAAATGACTATGATTTATATCTATCAACACCCACCAATCACCTTGTAGCGAGGACTATGATGTTCAATATCCAGAATTCCATACTATACAACAGAACACTTCAAATAGGTCATGTCAAACTATTGATTAACATATCCCATGAGCCAAGCGATGATCTACCTGTTCTAATTGATGACAAATATATTCATAAGTTCGAACAATCTCTTATAACATTCATCACATGGTCATCACAACTTATAAAAAAACATGTCGACAAGGAGGTATTCATTTCCAATTTATTTTTCAAGATAAAAATTTAACATTTAATGAAAAAGTTTGGAACTGATGAATGATTTTATGAAGGACATAGGGAAGGGGGTGAAAATAAATAACGACTCAAAAACATCTGAAGGATCAACCAACCGATCGAAACGATATACAAAAATCACCTTAAACCCACCCATTATATATCTTCATTTATTATCATTTTAGGATCATGTGAATAAGAATTTGAAATATGGTGACACTCACACAATTCTTTTTGATGAAAATATGTACAAAGGGGCAGATCCATATTTTATTAGTGTTGACAATGTAAGTGAAATCCTAGAGTATGATTGACTAGGTGGATCAATTATAAATGTTTACATGAGGTATGTTTTCATGATTTGATTTTCCAAAAGCTGATATACTATGATAATTATGACTAAATACATTTCATATTTTTTTATAGGAGTATATATGAAAAAAATTAAAGGGATTTCGCCATGAAAAAATATTTGGACTCGTTATTCCTCACGTCATCACTATAGAAAAAAAAGAATCTGAGAAAGAGGGTGAAATAGTGGCAGGCCTACTAAAATTGTTTAACAACAAAAATATGGATGATAGACTCTTCTTAATACCAAAAATATATGGGTAAAACTCTATAATTTAATCATATCAAATATATATATATTTTTTCATTACTTATTCCTTTTTATGTTTTTAGGTAGCATTGGATGCCCATTACGGTGAATTTGGATACTACAAAGATTTATTTCTTGGATTCAACACATGTATATCCAATAAACCAGCCACAAATTATGTAATTTTTCAATTTTTAATACACTACATCCAACATTTTAGAACTAAATATCTACTTTTATAATTTATATTATCTTTTAATGAGGATTCTGTTATAATAGGCAGGTGCTTGAATATCATCTATATCATGGAATGAGGCCAGAGGAAAAGGAAAAGGAACATCACAAGTACTACGACTGGATACAAATCAGGGTATATATAATAATATTTCACTATCCAAACACATATAAAAAATTACTTATTTTTCTAAATGTTTCTGTAGTCTCCAAAACAAACAAACAAAAAAGGCTGTGGTTATTATGTTTGTAAATTTATCAAAGAGATCATATTCCATGAACAAACTAGTATCCCTAAAGGGGTATTTTCAAATATAGTTACTATTTAATTTAAAATATTTATTAATACTTTGTGTATTTATATTTTTTTGGTACTACCATGATTTTTGAAAATAATACTATTCACAAGATGATATAGATTTATTTAGAAATGAATGGGTAGCATACCAGATGTAAGAATGTACACAAATAGCATGAAGATGTGACTGTTATGACTCAAAGTGTCTATTTTTATTTAAAATTGTATGTATTTTTAGTAAAAAGAATGATTGACATACTAAAAACTGAGAAAACACATTAAGATTGATTTAATACTTTAAGATGATGATCCATAAGTAATTTTTGACATGTAAGAATCAACTGCACTTAAATTCGATGCATGGTGTGACCATTATTACTTTAAGTGTGTATTTTTATATTAAATTAACAATAAATTTAGCAAAAAGAACAAGTGAAATACTAAAAACTAGGAAAACACATTCAGATTGTTTTTATACTTTAGGAAAACGATCCATCAGTCATTTTTGACGTGTAGGAATCAATTACACCTCAATCTGATAAACAGTGTGACTGATATGACTAAAAGTATCCGTTATCAGTTTAAAATTGTCATTTTAGCTCAAAACATGTCACTCAATAAAAACTGAGAAAACTCACTCCAATTGTC
Organism: Viscum album; assembly: GCA_963277665.1. Lineage (NCBI taxonomy): Eukaryota > Viridiplantae > Streptophyta > Magnoliopsida > Santalales > Viscaceae > Viscum > Viscum album. The sequence continues at coordinate 1,885,689,259 of OY728165.1, read as the reverse complement.
TTTATAATTTAGGATAATGATTCGTAAGTTCTTTGTGACATGTATGAAGCCGTCTCATGTGAAACCAACATATTATGTGACCGGTATGACTTAAAATCTGTGTTTCCAGTTTGAAATGATATTTTAGTAAAAAAACACAACTCACATACTAAAAACCGAGGAAACACAATCAAATTGTTTTTATACTATAGGAAAACGATATATAAGTCATTTTTGATGTGTAGGAATCTACCACACCTCAATCCGATGCACAATATGATTGGTATGACTCAAAGTGTCACTTTTTATTTAAAATTGAAATTAATTTTAGTAAAAAAACAACTGGTATACTGAAAACCAAGAAAACACATTCATATTATTTTGATAATTTAGGAAAAAAATTCATGAGTCATTTGTGATGTTTATGAATCAACCCAACCTCAATACAATGCACTATGTGACCGATACAAATCAAAATGTGCCTTTTTATTTATGAAATTGAAATTAATTTATGTAAAAAGAACAATTGACATACTGAAAACTAAGAAAATGCATTCATATTGTTTTGATACTTTAGTAAAACAATCCATGAGTCATTTGTGACATGTAAGAATCAACCACACCTCAATCTAACACACAGTGTGACCAATATGACTAAAAGTGTCTGTTATTAGTTGAAAATTTACATTTTAACTCAAAATATGTCACTCACTAAAAACCAAGAAAACACTTTACAATTGTCTTTATAATTTAGTATAATGATTCTCAAGTCATTTCTGATGTGTATAAAGTAGTCTCACATCAAATCGATGCACGATGTGACTAGAATGACATAAAAATCATGTTTTTGATTTGAAATGATATTTTAGTAAAAAAAAAACAAATGAAATATTGAAAACCAATAAAATGCATTTGGATTGTTTTGATACCTTAGAACAAAGATCCATGAGTCATTTGTAACATGTAGGAATCAACCACACCTCAATCCGATGAATAATGTGACTGGTATAAATCCAAATGTGTTTTTATTTAAAATTGACATTAATTTAAGTAAAAAGAACAAGCGACATACTGAAAACCAAGAAAACAACTTCATATTGTTTTGATACTTTAAGATAATTATACATGAGTCATTTTTGATGAGTAGGAATCAACCAAAACTCAACCCGACACATGGTGTGACCAATATGACTAAAATTATCTGTTATAAGTTTGAAATTAACATTTTATATCAAAATGTTTCATTCATTAAAAAACAAGCAAAAATCCTCCGATTGTCTTCATAATTTAGGAGAGTGATTAATAAGTCCTTTGTGATGTGTATGAAATAGTCTCACCTCAAACCGATGCATGATACAACCAATATGACTCAAAATGGGTGTTTTTAGTTTGAAATGATATTTTAGTAAAAAATAAATTTGTCATATAAAAAACTGAGCAAACCCATTTGTCTTGTTTTGATACTTTAAAACAACAATCCATGAGTCATTTATGGAATGTAGGAATCAACCAACCTTCAATCAGACGAATGATGTGACTGGTATAAATCCAATTATGTCATTTAAATTTGATATTAATTTTAGTAAAAAAACAAGGGGCTTACTAAAAACCAAGAAAACACATTCAGATTGTTTTGATATTTTAGGAAAATGATCTATAACTCATTTTTGACGTGTAGGAATCAACCCCACCTCAATAGGATGAAAACTGTGACCTGTATAACTCTAAATGTGTCTTTTTAATTAAAAATTGACATTTTAATGTATTTTTTTCATATTAATGTTTAATTTATTTCTTTATAGTATTACTAACATAATGTTTGTTTTCTTATATAGGTGGAACCTTTTTCTTATGTTGGGATGATTTTTTCAGAAACTAATACCATGGGTGGAAATTTTTGAGAGGGGATCACAGATGTCAAAGGATGAACCATTAATGTTTTTAACTATTTGTTGGATAATTGTAAATGTAATTATATAAAACATTGATTGAAATGTATATTGCATTGTTTTCCAAACCCTTGTGTGCAATTCTTTGTTCTTGTGTGTGATACTTTGTTCTTGTGTGTGTTTTTCAGGTGGTGTGTGTTTACTGTGCATGTGCTGGTAGGTGTGCTATTATATAAACATCACATCACATGCAGCTAGGCCTTTATCATTTCTATATCAAGCAATGATAAAGTCCCCCTTTATCAGTACTATTTTCTAGCACTGATAAAGTGGTCCTTTATCAGTACTAAAAATAGCTCTGATAAAAAGTGTCCTTTATCTGTGCTAAAATAGATCTGATAGGGGGGGGGGATTTATCAGCACTTTTTTAGCACAAATAAAATACACCCTTTATTAGCACTTTTTTAGCATTGTTAAAGGGGAACCCCCCTTTATCTTCGCTGAGATTAACAGTGATTTTATATTGTTGTTAAAACCATTTTTTAGCACTTTTTAAATCAAAATCTGTAGTAGTGAGACCAGTATATGTGTCATCCTTAGTAGATGTTGAAAATTAGAAAATGACTCTGAGTGTATGTGTGTTTCTTGATTAGATTATGTGTTATATGAATCAATGTAGGTCTCATTATATCAAGTATACATGTGAAGTTATTAGCATAGGTTTATCTGTAACCTGTGTAAGTGTCATTACACACTTGGTAAAATTTCAAGGTTTTTTTGGATAAAAGATCATGTCTCTAGATTTAAATATGATGAATATGGAAATAATTTGGGATGCTGAAAGACTATTATACCATGATATAAACATCACAAAAACTATGAAAGGTATGTGATTAAATAATGATAAAATAAATAGGATATAATCTTCATCTATGAAAAGGGAATATCAAATCTGGATAAAAAATGGAGTTTCTGGAATTTATTAATTCTAACTAAAAGATGTATGATAATGCTGGTGTTGTTCATTCAAGTTAAGAACATCATGAAACTTAGAGAATTTATAATCCAATCCTAAGATTAATATAGAAGGCTGGGAATTTTCCAAAGACTAAAATGGATGAAGATCCACTTAATATATTTCTTGATGAAGAAAACAGAGTAATCATATTTTCAATAATAATGAAGAAAAATTTACATTGAAGATCAATATATTCTTTAAGGAATGAATAATTAATGAAACAATATATTTGAGAAGATTAATTTATGTTGCATTACTATTTATTTTTATATATGAAATTAGAGGCCTATACTATTTTCTTATTAAGCTCTCATGCTGGAAAGGAATGTTCATTGTTGTAAGCTACTATTGATGTTTAATTTTTATACAACCATCTAAATATTGAATCTTTGTTTTATTATAGGAATAAGTTCCACACTATAAGAATTTTTTTATAATCTTTATACAGTTAGGGAGGTTGAAATGTAAATTTTATAGTGGAGGTATTTGAGTAAGAAGATGAAGAGGATCCTACAATAGTTTATAAGAAATATCTATTCAGCCATGTGAGGTTCATTAAATGAAAGTAATTTTGGTATAACCCTTGAGTTTGAAAAGGACCATATGAAATATCTTGGGAACCCAAAGTGGATATTTTATTATTTTGGCTTTGATTAGAAGCAATCAAGTCCCCTTAGTATTCCATTTTAGGTAATTGAAAATGAAATTTGACATTTAATATAGCCACCCATTCACATGAGGAGATAAATGATATCAAGGAGAAAGAAAATAGAAGAAGAAAGAAGGGAACCTACTGCTTAATGTACTGAATTAAGAAGCCGGGAAAATTTGTATTACTCTCAAAGAAAAGAATAAATAATATGAGATAGAAAATAAAGGAATAAGAATAATTAGATCAACTATATACTGTAGAGAATAAAAAGAAGAAGAGAGAACTTGACCTGTGATGTACTGAGAACCTACTAATTTTATAAGAAATAGAAGAAGAAGAATAAGTAGTTGATATAACTACTATAGATATTCCATTTAATAGTGCGAAAAAAGGATTTTAACAATGTTTTTATCCTAAAAACTATTGGGGGGGGTGTCCCCTCTATCAGAGCTGAAAAATCATTAATAAAGGGGGGATTTTATCAGAGATAAAAAAGAACTGATAAAATCCCCCTTTATCAGTGCAAGAAATAACAATGATAAATGCCCCACCTAATAAAGTTTTATATTTTTACAATATGAGAATAAAAAAACATGTAAACTATCAAGAAATATATAATTTAATTGAAATAAATTTTACATCATCAATACAAAAAATAAAACACTACTATATACATTTCAAAAAATGTTTTTATAATTAAATTTTCAATTACTATCCACAAACATTTAAAAACATTAATGTTTCATCATATTTGGAACCCCTAATACCCTCTAAAATAATTCCACCTTGGGAATCTGTTTCCAAATAAATCACTTCAACCCAAGTAAAAGAATCCACATATATAAGAAAAAAATCTTATATTAGTAATATTATAGAGAAAAAAATTAAACATTAATATGGAAGAATACATTAATAAAATATCAAATTTAAATAAAAGGACACACTTGGTGTTATACCAACCACACTGTGAATCATATTGAGGTGTGGTTGATTCCCAAATGTCAAAAATGAGTTATGGATCATTTTCCTCAAGTATAAAAACAATAAAAATTCATTTGCTTGGTTTTAAGGATGTCAATTATTCTTTTTTAATGATATTAATGTGAATTTTAAATAAATACACACTTTGAGTTATACTGGTCACACCATGTATGGTATTGAGGTGAGGATGATTCCTAAATGTCAAAAATTACTTATGGATCATTATCCTAAAGTATCAAAACAATCCAAATTCATTTTCTTAGTTTACAGTATGTCACTTGTGTTTTTAACTAAAATGTTATTTCAAACTAGAAAGGCAAACTTTGATTCATACTGATCACATCGTGTGTCAATTTGATGCGAGACTACTTCCTACACATCAAAAATTACTTATTAACCATTTTCCTAAATTATCATGAAAATCAGAGTGATTTTTCTTGGTTTTCAAAGAGTGACACATGTGTTAAACTAAAATGTCAATTTTAAACTGATAACAGACATCCTGAGTCATACCGGTCACAACGTGCATCATATTGAGGTATTGGAGATTCCTAAATTTAAAAAATGAATCATGAATCATTTTTCCAAAAGTATAAAAATAATATGAATTCTTTTTCTCAGTTATCAGTATGTTACTTGTTATTTTTTCTAAAATTAATGGCAATTTAAAATAAAAAGGCACACTTGGAGTCATGCCGGTCACACTGTGCATCTGATTGAGGTGCATTTGATTCCTACTCATCAAAAATGACTCATATATCTTTTTACTAAAGTATAAAAACAATAAGAATGAATTTCATTGGCTTTTAGTATGCCCATTTTTCTTTTTACTAAAAATAATGTTAATTTGAAATAAAAAACACAGCTGGAGTCATACCGGTCACACCAAGTGTTATATTGAGGTATAGTTGATTCATCCACATCAAAAATGACTCATCAATAATTTTCTTAAGTAATAAAAACAATATGATTATTTTTTTCTTAGTTTTCAGTATGTCACTTGTTATTTTTAATAAAATTAATGTCAATTTTAAATACAAATACACATTTGGAGTCATATCAGAATCACTACAAATCTGATTGTGGTGTGGGTGATTTTTACTCATAAAAAATGACTTATTTATCATTTTACTAATATATCAAAACAATTTTATTGAATTTTCTTGGTTTTAAGTTTGTCATTTGATCTTTTTACTAAAATTAATGTCAATTTTAAACAAAAAGACACACCTAGAGTCATAACGACCAAAACGTGCATCATATTGAGGCATGGTTGATTCCTACATGTTATAAATGACTTATTAATCATTATCATAAATTATAAAAACAATCCAAATGTGTTTGATTGGTTTTCAATATTTCACTTATTAATTTTACTAAAATTATTATTAATTTTAAATAAATAGACACACTTGGAATTATACCGGTCACACCGTTCATCAGATTTTGGTGAGAATGATTATTCTAAATCAAAAATTACTTATAGATAATTTTACTAAATTATTAAAATAGTACGAATTCTTTTTCCTAGTTTTCCATATGTCACTTGAGTTTTTTAATAAAATTTCATTTGAAATTGGAAACCCACATTTTGAGTCATATTAGTCAAATCATGTGTCATTTTGATATGATAATACTTACTACATGTCAAAAATGACTTATTAATAATTTACCAAAATTATCAAGATAATATGAGATCGTTTTATTGGTTTTCATTGAGTGAAACCTTTTAAGATAAAATGTCAATTTTAAATTGATAACCGATGCTTTGAGTCATAATAGACACATCATGTACCATATTTAGGTGAGTCTAATTCCTAAATGACAAAAATGACTTATGGATCATTTTTCTAATGTATCAAAACAATCCAAATCTTTTTTCTCAGTTTTGACTATGTTAGTTTTCTTTTTTACTAAAGTTAATGTCAATTTTAAATAAAAACACACACTTGGAGTCATACACACCATGCATCAAAGTGAGGTGATAATAATTAATACACATCCTAAATGAATTATGGATAATTTTACTAAAATATTAAAATATTTCTAATATATATTTTCTCAGTTTTGAGTACGCCACTTCTCTTTTTTACTAAAATATCATTTTAAATTGGAAAAACACACTTTGAGTCATACTGATCACATCATTTGTTAGTTTTATGTGATATTGATTTCTATATGTCAAAAAATAATTAATAATTTTTTTTAATAAATTATCAGGACAATCTGATTGCTTTTTCATAGTTTTTAGTCACTGGCAATTTTTGAACTAAAATGTCAATTTAAAACAGATAATAGAAACTTTGAGTCATCCAGGGAACATAGACTATTAGATTGAGGTTATGATTATTCCTACACATCAAAAATTACTTATAGATCATTTTCATAAATTATCAAAACAATACGAATGCAATTTATGTGTTTTGAGTATGTCAATTTTATTTTTTTACTAAAATTAATGTCAATTTTAAATAAAAAGACAGACTTGGAGTCAACTGATCAAACTTTTCATTCGATTAAGGTGAGGATGATTCTTATATGTCTAAAAATACTTATATTTAAATTTACTAAAGTATAAAAAAAATCCAAATGTTTTTTTCTAGGTTTTTAGTATGACACTTGTATTTTCTACTAAAATTTCATTTTAAACTGGAAACACACACTTTGAGTCATACTAGACTCATCTTTTGTTGTTTTGATGCGTGATTGGTTCCTATACATAAAAAATAACTTAAGAATCATTATAATAAATTATCAATACAACATAAGCTAATTTTCTCATTTTTAGTGTGTGACACTTTTTGAAGTAAAATATCAATTTTAAATAGATAACAGACACTTTGAGTCATACTAGACACTTCATGCAGTAGATTTAGGTATGTTTTATTTCTACACGTAAAAAATAACTTATATACCATTTTATTAATTTATAAAAATAATCCTAATGTGTTTTCTTAGTTTTGAGTATGTGAGTTGTGTTTTTTACTAAAATTAATGTCAATTCTAAATAAAAATATGCATATAGAGTCATACTGATCACATCATGCCTCATATTGAGGTGTGTCTAATTACTAAACATCCTAAATGACTCATATACCATTTTACAAAAATATCAAAACAATATTAAGGCATTTTTTCAGTTTTGAGTATGTCAGTTGTCTTTTTAACTAAAATTAACGTAGATTTAAAAAATGATGCACCTAGAGTCATACTGGTCACACCGTGTTTCAGACTAAGGTGATTCTGATTTATAAACTTTCCAAATGAATTCTATATCACTATATTCAAGTATCAAAACAATTTAAACTTCCAATGTTACCATGTTTCCCATTTTCTTTCTTGGTCGAACTACCAACACTACATATTGAATTGATGTTCTTAGCTAAAAAACCTTCATCTACTCCTACGGTTTTCAATAATGAGAAATGTTTTTTAGCTAATAACATCAACTCAATATGTTGCATTGGCATCCCGAAAAAGAAAACAAATGGAAAGAGTTGTAAAATTGGTATAAAGTTACATGTTATCTCTTTTTTGGCTTGTTGTAGATTGTTGAAAGAAAAATATGACTTCCCAAAAGAATTTTGAAAAAAGAAATAATTATTAGATAAAAATGATAAGGAAAATAGCTTACAAATAGTAGATAAAATGTTGAAAAAATTAATTAAATTATTATTAGGAATTCACGTTTTCATGATGGTTGTATACATTCTTGACCCATTTCCTTGTTGTCATCATCTCAGTTGCAACCTCAAATTCCAATCTCTCACGAGCATGAACTGCTTCAAAAAAAGCACCCCAACTCAAAAAAAGGAATCCAACTATATAAGAAAACTCGTCTTATTTGAGTAATACTAAAAATAAATAAATTAAAAATAAATATGGCACAATCCATTACTTATATAAAAGTCACATATTAATTCTATTTGTTTACATTCTGCCATCGGGTATGCTACCCATTCATTTATAAGAAAATATACATCATCTTGTGAATATGAGTATTTTCAATTGTCATAGTAGTACTATAAAAATATAAATACACAAAGGATTAATAAATATTTTAAATGAAATAGTAATTATCTTTGAGAATACCTCTTTGGGGATACTAGTTTTTTGATGGAATATGATATCTCTCATAAATTTATAAACATAATAACCAAAATATTTTCTATTTGATTTTTAGACAATTCAAAAACATTGAGAAAAATAATTAATTTGTTTGATATGTGTTTTTGTGGGGACATATTATTATATATACTCTAATAATTTTATGCTTGTAGAACTTTTCAGGTTTCTTATACATAATATTTGTCCTCATTCCATGAATTTCATAAAATTTTAACACCACACTTTCATAACATAATCCTCATTAAAACATAATATAAATTATATAACTTGAATTTTAGTTCTAACTTTGGATGTAATTTATTAAAAATTAACAAATTCCATCATGTGTGATTGGTTTATTGGGTATCCATGCAGTGAATCCAACAAATAAATCTTTGGAGTATCTAAATTTAGTGCAATGAGAACCTAATGTTTCCAAAAACACAAAATAGAAAAAGTAATTAAGGAAATGAAAATATATTTAATATGATTACATTGTATATTTTTACCCTTGAATCGTTGGTATTAATAACAGATTGTCATCCATAAGTTTTCATTCAAATTATTTTTCTAGTTTTTTCACTATTTCATTTGTTTTTATTGAATCTATTCTAGGTTGTTCTATATAAGTGACGTGAGGACTAATAAGTCCAAATTTATGTTCATGGGGTAATCACTTCAATTGCTATTGATATATATTCATGCAAAAAATATGAAATGTAATTAGTCCTAATTAATACAGTACATTAAGTTTTGAAAAAACAAATCATGAAAAAATACCTCATGTATACATTTACAACTGAGCCTCCTAGCCAGTCATAACTGATGATTTCATTTACATTCTCAAAATTAATGTAGTATATAACATCATATTCATACATTTGTTCTTCAAAATTATCTATGTGATTACTACCATTTTTTAACTTTGTATCTGCATAAACCTTCAATGTTAGAAAATGAAAATATTGAATGGGATTGGTAAAGGTTCCTTCATAGGATCTTTTTGATATATTGTTTGATCCTTTAAATGGTTTTGTGTTGACATTTTGTTTCACCCCATACCCTTTTCCCATATGTAATAAAATTCATCGATTCAAAACCTTTTTAATCAATTTTTAAAGGTTTATTAAGAAAAATAAATTAGAAATGAATACCTCCTTGTAGACATGTGTATTTACAAGATCTGATGGGAATGCGATGAATGTTCCAACAACTTAGTCAATCGTATGAATATCTTCACCATCAAGTGGAACAAGTAGCTTTACACCCAACTCATAAGCTATGATAATATCCACTCCCGCATGACCCGTTGGAAGTGTTCTAATGTGTAAATGGTCATCTTAGATACTGAACACCTTATTCCATGCTAAAAGGAAATAGGTGGGTGTTGATAGATATAAATCACAGTCATTTTCATCCATTATACTGTTAGTACATGAAAGGTCTTAGTGTCTATATGATTCATATTTCACAGAAAAAAGTATTAGAATATTAATTGCCTAAATTAACACATCTCTTTGAGTGGAATGACTCACCCTAATTCTAATGGGGGTGGGGAAGGATTTTCACACAATGGTTGTTCTTGAGCTATTTATTCACATTTCTTCCCCCCATAACATTTACCAGAAACTAAGTCTTCTAATGAAATTATTGTTCAAGGGAAGACAATATTTCATTAACCTCTTCCATTTCTTTATTGTTATCCTTGTATTGTATTTTTCTCAAAATATGTTTGGGGTGTCACCCCAAAACCCACACCTCTAACATGACCATACTATTTTACCTGCTTCAAGGCCACCAATAGTAGGTGTTCATCCAGTGTAGGTGTTGATGATTCATGTGACTAAGTCGACTAGAAAATATTATAAAATAAGTATTCATTATTATATAATAGAGTTTTTAAAGATATTTTTTGTCTATTATGTCGCACTTACACATGTTTCACACACTTTTTTTATGTTTTCATCTATTAGTATCCCAAATTTACTTAAAAATTCCTCCTTCCATTGAACATGACATCGGATGGAAGTGTCTTTGGTTTTGGATTCATCAATCTTTATATAAATAGAGGAACATTATTATGTTGTTTTTTGATGACACATTAAAGTATTATAGTTTATTTAAAACAATCACCAATTATTTTTCAAGTTAAAAATACCCCATCCTTGCTTTATGGTAGGGGAAAATTGGTTTTTCATCCCATTCCTTATTTTCAACACTCAGTTTTTGTTTTATAAATAATAAATTCTCAATAAAAGTGATGAATACACGTATTGTAAAACAATTCATTACAAAAAACAATGTAACTAAAAATAAATATCCACATGATTTCTAGTAAACTCATCTCATGCTTCTTGAGTTATCAGGTGTTCACACATAAGTGGTGGGTGTAGGCTTATTTTACCTTCATCGTCTTTAAGATAAAATCTCGTTAGAATTGTGAGAAATCCTATATTAATACTTATAGAAAGAATTAAACAATATTTTTATGGGATTAATATACTATAAATTCAATCTATAAGGGATGATTAAGATTTATTAAATGTTTTATTATTTTATTTTTTAGTAAAATAAAGAAATGATAACATAATTTTAACATAATTTCTTCCCAAATCAATGTCTTAAGCATGAGAACAATATAGTGCCAAAAATCTACATCAATCGACACACATTTTTATGTTATGGGGCCAATGTAACTACTGAGCATGGCCTTGTTGGGGTTAACATGATGGCTGTGTGCATTCCATCTTACCTTGTATTTGATGCCTTTTCATTTCACCTTAATAATTTTTTCTAACAATGTCACACTATGGTGTTCTTTTTTTTCTGCAACATTAGTTATTCATCACCTAAATTTTCCTCAGATTCAACATTGTCAATATGTTCTTCCTTTGTATTTGTTGCATCAGCATGTGTAGAGGGTAATTGTTCCTCTACACTATGAGAAATAGCAGGTTGATAAACCCATTGTTCCTATATAATGAGAGAAATAGTTGGTTGAGAAACCTATTATTACTTAGGATTTATAGTATTAGCATGTGAAGAATTCATTATCTGTATAAGTTATTTGAAAATTAATTTAGATTTCATAAATTTAGCAGTGAACAGATAATAACATGAGGTAATGCAGTGTATATTGAAGAAAATATAACCTGATTATTGAACTCTTTTTAAAGGTTGAAGATATTTGACCCCTCTATCAAATATCCAAATACCTTCATTGTAGTCTCATATGACATACAAAACCCCTTTTACATTGTTACTATAGTTAAATGATTGTGACTTCCCAATGAAAGGGTCAACCTCAGTTGAATGTTCATTTGAACTTTCAGTTGTTTCGTTCAATAACAAAACAACTGACCATTTTTGGTTTGTGGGATATGGAACATTAAATAATTATACTGCCTGTGATTCCATTATAAAAGGCTCACTATTTTACCATTCCATACTAAAATCTACTTTCGTGAATCCCAATTCTTTTATTTTAACGTCACTCCTATTATCAACCCACTTTAATTGAAAAACCAGCACTTAGAATATTTTATAATACAACTACCATATTTTTTTTGATGATTCAAAAGTATGACATATTCACATAAATTAGATTTTTGTCCTTCATGCCACAAACATGCATCACTTATGTCTTGACCCACTCCCACCAAAGACACCACAATGGAGGAAGAGATATAATTACCCCTGAGTCCCATCTTCAGTAGGCCCTGGGTTGGCGACTAGCACCGAGGGTATTAAACTATCATGTATAGGAGGCATTACCCTCTATAATATAAATAGGATCTAGGTATAAGATGAATAATCCAAAAAAAACTTTGTGAAATAATATAAAAAGAAACCCAAACCATCCCACAATTCATGTATAAATGAAACAGACACAAAAAAAGTCTCCAAAGTAAATGACCAAAAGTAAAGATGAAGTAATGAAAAAACAACTATCTTAAGGTCAGAGCTAGAAATTTCCAACACATTCCACATAATTCTACCAGAAACTTGAAACCATTTTTATATATGTAGGGTGATAATATAGGAATACTCAGTAGGAAAAACCAAATTCTCTCATGCACATGTGAAAAAATAATTCTAATGCACTTGTGAGAAAACAACAGAACCATAAAACACCTATACTAGTATACTAACCAAACGAAACCTCACCAAGGAATTATCACCAAATAATACAAGTCAAGTAATATAATATAACATGATCACATCGATAAGGGTACCCCACAACATTATCCCACCAGTATGCCTCTCAAACCCAATGTCGTACGTCCTGGAACTCCCATATCTTCCGTATACTACACTACCCCACAAACATGATCACCAAACACCATGGCTAAAGACACCTGTGCTTGCTTCCCACAAGCATGACCATGTCACACCTCGCTCGAAGACACCTGGGTTACCACCCCATAAATAGGGTCACATATCCATTGAAAACTCATCGGCTGTCACATCTCACCCACAAACACCTGGGCCATCACAACCACTATATAATTCCCTAATAGACCTCTAACCATCATATCCAGTGTATTAACCACCTCTCCTAGAAGAGAGAGTGAGAAATAGTGGGTACCCTACCATCTGTACTTCTCACTGAATGTCGGAAAAAACACTCCCACGTGACAATGTGGGTGTTGGCATGTAGTGATCGATGAGGGTGGGGTGGATATAGAAACAACAATAATTTATATATATATATATATATATAATATCAAACAATCAATCCAAACCTATGGGTTATCAAAAAAACCAACAAACTAACAACACCGTCACTTTTTCTGCCACCTCAAAATGCATAAAACCACACAACAAGCCACAACCCCATTCCAAATTTCCAACCAATTCCATTTAACCATTTAATTATTTTCATTATTTATCATCAACCACATTTAATCACACAAACCATCATTTAATTATTCATTAAACATTTTCATCCCATTAACCATACTAACCTATGTAATTTAAATCCTTATAAAAAAATTATTTATTTACTCCATCAATACTCGGGAATATATCACAAAACAACCACCACCTTACCGCTCCAAATCATGGCCAAACTAACCACATCGATGCCCCAAAATAACGACAAAAAAACCACCCCACTACCTAAAAAAAAGATCCAACGAACCACCTCAACACCCCAACAACATGGCCAATAAACCACTTTCCCTGTATTCCCCAATCACGGATTGTTGTCCCACAAGCACAACCGCACTTCACAACAAAAAAAGACAATTTTACTTATTTACATGGGGAATTTAGCACATTTCCCTTTATTTTTGGGGTGTTATCACACATGATATAATCTTAGGGAAACCATTTCATTAACCAAATATACATGGTTAATCAATTTAAATTTTAAGGTGATATCACAATGATCACAACGGGTGAAACCATCATAAAATATAACATCCACCAACAATAAATCCCCCCAAAACCATAATTTTTAGCAAGGCCACAGGCCCATACAATCCACAATATCATAAATAATATCAAAGTTATAAAAGTATGCAAATAAAACCCCATTTATCCCTTTAAAATTCAATTTAACCAATTATTTATCTTTTATTAAGATGGAACAACCATAATACATAGATAAAAAAAGAAACCCCATCCCACATGATACACAATAAAGAGAAATGTGGGAATCCCTACCTCAAATAATATTTCCAACTTATGACTCACCATAGGGAAAAAAAGAACACCTGTGAACCACAACCGCACCATGAGAACAATGGATTGGTCTATACTACACCCAAATAACATCAAGACACAACCCAACACAAACCCCAAACCATAACAACATCACCATAGTGAATCCATGGGATAAGAACAGAAGAAAATCTACCATGAAGAAGGGATTACCAGAGATTTCCAATGAATGACCAACAGGACCAAAAAATCAAAGAGGGAGGAAGAGGTCCTGAAGAAACCCTTGGGGTGCTTATGGTTCTCTCAAAAAAAGAGGAAGAAGAATCCATAACTGAATGAATGAAAATTTGTCTACAAATAACTTTAAAAACTGAACTGTATTAGGGATTTACATGACATGTAATCACCTTTGTTGTCATGTAATCGTCAGGGTTGGTTTCTCTAAAAAACATGTCATATTTTTATTATTTAACCCTGAAAATATACATATCATGAACCAGAACTATAAAATCCATGAAATTAACTTTCACGGCATGTAATACACTCACACGATTTAAATTTTTTTGGTACTTCTACTACACCTCCATATTCCAAAAAAAACTCCCAGAACCACCCATGAACACCTCAAAAAACAAAAACTAGGAAAGTAAGAGTCTGAGATGGAAAAAACCACTACAACATCATCTAGAAGTGTAAATCCACTATTTTTCATCATATTATCTTCACCATGTTCATTTGTATAAAATGTATAACCATTAATTACATAACCTTTATAAGATAATACATACACACTTGGTCCTCTGGATATCCATCAAAGTTGTTTTGAATTTGAATCCATATTTTCAATTGACTCCTTAAAAATATATTCTCAAAACCATCCTATAAACTATTGATTATTTATATTTGATATACATTTTTCATCCCTTGATGGATTCAAATGCCTAATAATATCTTTATGCGTTTCAACATATGGGGAAACCTCCAAAATGTTATGCAAAATTTAAAGGCAGGGCTACTATCGATCTATAATATTGATTATGAAAACATCTATTCTATAAATTTCTTCACCCACAAGCCTCTTAGTTCAAGGAAATTTCAATAGACCAATGCTTTCCATACTGAATAGGTATTCAGTACAGAATTTAGTAGCTTCCTCAATAATATATTGCTTTACAATGCAACCCTCTAGCTTACTTCGAGTTTTGACACACCCTTTAAAAACATTCATATTCTATTGAATGGGGTATATCCATCTATGGTGTCTAGGACCACATAGTTGAATATCTCTCACAAAGTGAAACATAAAGTGAACCATCATATCAGATAATTTTTTGTGGAATGATATTTCCAATTCACATAATATGACAGTAATTTCATTTTCCATAGCCACTAATTTTTATGGGTCTATAACTGTGATGTATATAGAGTTGAAAAAGAAATAGAGATTGGTTAATGTATGAAAAAAATTCTTGGGAAAAATGAAATATAAATATATATAGGAATTATATCTTCCACCTAATAGTCATGTAATTTCAAACCCTTTAACTTTAAAATAATCATTGACATGATATTCTTGATATTCTATGAATAACCATATGGAACATCTATTTAATTAAAGAAGTTGAAAAATTGACATCTCTCCAGTCTGGAATGAGTGTATGCAGTTGGAGGAAGAAAAAATCATTTTTCACCCTTCACTGGTGCCAACTCTACCGGTATTGCCATGTAAACCATGTCCAACCTAGACTAAATTCCATACTTTGTTTTTCTAGGTGTATTTAGTAATGTTACAATTACACTATATCTTATATTTTGTTCAATTTTCATAAGATAAAGAAAATATATAATGTAAAGACAATTCTAGTCTTGTAATTCAAAAAAATATGATCACTTTTTCCAACTGATTTTCTTATGGTTTTTCTAAAACGGGTTACCAAAATTTGTGTCCACATATTTTACTTTCTCAAGAGTTGATCACCTGTTAGTGGGGATGGTGTTTTACGTTCTTATGAACTTCCATCAAATGATGTCTTCTAAGATCTGTATTTATGTCGTTGGTGTATAAATTTGCGATGTCTTAGAAACACAACCTTCAATGAATGTTTCAACCTAATTGAATATGTACCTTGTTCGCAAATGGGACACCCTTGAGTTCCTTTAATTATATATCCTGAAAAATTTCTATAAATAGGAAAGTTATTTATCATCCCATACAACATGGACCTCAATGTGAAATCACCATTTCTGAAAGCATCATACAACATAACACCTAACTCCCATAAAAATTTAAAAGCTTTAATAAATAGAGCCATGTAAACATCAATATCATTACTTGGTTGTTTTGGTCCTAATATAATCATAGATAATATGATCTATTTTCATTTCCTGAATAATCGCAGTGGAAATTAATAATTTTACAACATAATAATCCATTCAATGTGAGTGATTCTTTGAAAACCAAAAGGATTCACTCCATTTATAGATAACATAATACGAATGTTTCTCAACTATTTTTCAAATTCAAGATACTCATGATCAATTCTCTTTCACTGTGGAGAGTCTATCGGGTTACAAAGTTCCCCACTTTTTTTCTTTTATCTACATGCCAAGTTAATTGCCTTGTAGTCACCTCACTTCCATATAGGTTCCCAAAACTTATAATTATTGGAAATTACCATACTAATTTCATAATACCCTATTCATATTTTTTTATATCGAGAAGCAACACACTTTGGGAATTCTTTAAGTGGTTTTTGGTCCATTCAAAATAGTATATAGTCATTTATGAAGGCATGTATTATTTTAGAGATCATACCCATAAAATATAGAAATCATTTAGCATTGTATGTTCAGTTAAGGAGATCCTTATATTATAGGATTTGATAATCCAAGAGAGCAAGTAGTTCAAAAAAATTAGCATCACTCCATCCATTACCTCCTTTTAAATTATTCAGCTTCAATACAATTGACAATGCATTATATTTAGTGCGACCAATATAGAATAACATCTTTTAACAACTCTTTAACTTCTCAAACAAATTTGGACAATCACAAAGTTCATCTTCAACTATCATTGTCATTTCCTCAATACAATCTTCATCATCATTCACACTTGTATTCCCATACTTGGTATGGTCTTCTTCATTGTCAAAACTTGAAATCATATCAGATTATCCATAAAATGTAGTTTTATACCATTCACTAGCTATATTATCTTTTTCCCCATTTCTATTCCAACATTTATGACTTCAATTAATTTCAATATCGATAAAGTTTTCTTCCAACTCCTCTGGAATAATTATTCTTGAATAACTACAATGTTAACACAAAAAAAGGATTTTGTAAGGGTTATATGTATGATCTGTTGAAAGGTAATGAACTATTTCAACCCATATTTATAATATTTTTTCATAAAATTTTCATCCATCCATTCTATATTCATATTAATCCTATTTGATCCAGTAATATTAATATTTAACAAAATAAATACACAAAATATGTTCAATTGAATATGGATCTCATGAATTTCTTAAAAAAATAGATAGATTGAAAAATGATTTATCATCCCACATGATCAAAAATAAAAACTTAATGAAGGAAATTTATAAATATATTGAAAAAGATTTCAATTTTAAAAATCATTTTTCACTTCATAATTTTAATGATCAAAACCTCTTTTTATGAGTATAAATGAAGTATAAAATCACATTTACATTAAAAAAACTGATAAAATACAACTATTGAATGTAATAATGGAAATATAATAAAAATAAAAGTTATATTATTTTAAAAACCTTTTCATAATAGAAAATATGTCTATTTAATATAATAATGGTTTCACAAAAAAATTAAATTATTATATTTTTATAATATTTTAAACGCTAAAATTTAATTTTTGAATGTAGAAAAGTATTGAACTATGATAAATTGAAAAACTTTTACAGGTAAAAAACTATAAATTAAAAATTTATATATATTTATATTAGTAAATAAAATTATAGACATATATAGAAGTATAAAATTATATATAATTTATAAAATAATATATATGTTAAAGAAATATAAATAATCTATAAATGTATATAAATTTATAAAATTAATAATAGTACATATATATAAGAAAATTATACATAATTTATAGAAGTGTATAGTTTTATGAGTAAAACCATCATTTGAAATAAAATGAATTGAAATATTAATATTATAAAATATGATACATCTTTATCCCTTTTAAAGCTTCAAAAACATCTTATTTAATATTTAAACAACCAAGGAAAATATATTATGTATCATCCTATGCCATTAAAAATATATTTTTCATTTTTAGAGGTGAGGAAAATTATGTTATGTATTAGTAAAACTAGGGAAAAATAACTTCTGTATCAATAAAACTTCATACATATCATATAAATATATTATATATAGTCTTTATCTTTTCTATTAACTAAGTATAAGTTCTTATGTATCTGCTCTAGGGATATTACGTATGATTTGAATATATGACTTATCACTTTACTTTTGAAAATTTCTTCTTCAAAATAGGGAAAATTTTTATGGGTTCTTTGAGATATGTCATATATTCCCCACCTTTTTCAAATTAAATCCACACCATATAGGAATATCTTATATATGATCAATATAAGATCATACATATACATGAATGTTCATTTCATTTATCAAACATATACATATAAGTATGAAATATATATTCACACAGCATATCGGTACATATATTTATTTCTCTCCCATAGCTAAAAAAATATGTTTTACCTTCAACATAACAAAATGAGTAATTATAAAGAGTTAGTAATTAATTTTTTTCAATAAATCAACTAGATCATCTAACTTCACAATTTCATGCATTTGGAACAATATTTACAAAATTCATTAAAATGATAATTTAACTAAAAAATATTATGTAACTTAACTATTAAGTAATTATGAAGGAATAAAATGACTAGAATATCAAAAAATTATAATGAATTTATTTCCTAGGATATATTCTTCAATAGAGGTGAGTAATGAAACTCATATATAACCTCCTATCACATCTCTCATTGAATAAATAGCTTCCCATAAAACATTACTCAATGCTCATCCTCCTTTCTCCACACCTCAAGAGAATCAACATGAATAAAACAATCTCTCCAAAACACTATATCAAGATCCTCCAGCTAAAAGTCACATATTCATGACTATCATTAATTAAAATTCATTCCACAATAACTCAAGTGACCTTTGGGAAGACATACCTTAGATTTTCATAGGGCTTGATGACAACAATATGATTTGGTGGAAGCGGAGGTAGTGATTGACATTGGTGTCTTTTGACAGTATGTAGGGTTTGGTGGAAACAGACACAACATGAGTGATGGTAGGGTTTGGCGGTAGTAGGAGAGGTTGTAATAGGGTTCAGCGGTGGTGGTGATAGGGTTTGGTAGTGATAATGATGGTAGGGTTAGGTGGTGGTAGATGTAGGGTTCAACGGTAGCAGAGGTCGGGTTCCATGAAATATTTGAAGGCGAGAGAGAAGGATACCCTATTCAGGTTATTTTTATGACATCATAGAAGACTTTTATGAGTGCTTTCAATAAAGCTCTGAAAAAGAGTAGTTTTATCAACACTAAAATAGAAAGTGGTGATAAAACACATCTTTATCAGCGCTAAACAACACTTATAAAGATATAAATAAATAAATATATTTAATATAATTATATAAATATATTTGTAAATATATTTAGGTAATTGTATATTTATATATTATTATATATATTTATATAATTACAAATATTACAAATATATTTATTATTATTTTATAAATTTATATATATAATTATATATATGTACATATTTTTATGATTATATATATATATATATTTATTAATATATAAA
The DNA here is from genome assembly GCA_963277665.1 of Viscum album. Classification (NCBI taxonomy): domain Eukaryota; kingdom Viridiplantae; phylum Streptophyta; class Magnoliopsida; order Santalales; family Viscaceae; genus Viscum; species Viscum album. The sequence continues at coordinate 1,885,669,074 of OY728165.1, read as the reverse complement.
TAAATATATTTAAAATTATTTATTTATAACTATAAATATATAATTATAAATATAACAAATAAGGCTTGATAAGTGGGCTATCCCTTGGGGGGCTATGGCTTGCCTTTCTGGCCTATATGTGTGTTTAATGTAATTGTACCCCCAAGAACCTAATATATATTTATATATATTTATATTTATAATTATAAATAAATAAATAAATATTTATTATAATTATAAATAAATAAATAATTATTTATTTGAAATTATAATAATAAATAAATATATTTATAAATATTTGTATATAATTATAAATATATAAATATAGATATATTAATATATATAAATATTAATATTTGTATATATATATATATTTATTAATATATAAAAATATATATTTATAAAATTAAAATAATTGTATTTATTTTAATTTTATAATTATTAATATATATATATATATAGATAAACACATTTATTTATGATTATAATTATAAATAAACACATTTAAAAAGTATTTATATATAATTAAAAATTTATAATTATCAATATAAAAAATATATTAATTATTGAAATATATTTATTATAATTTTATAATTATTTTCAATAACATAAATCCGTTCATGGGTATAACATGAATGAAAAGTATATATCATAAAAATGAGTCATCACATACATAAAAGTATGAAGAATACAGGTATGCCAATGTATAAATGAACATTTCATGAGTCATGAATACATAACATATGCATGTGTCATCATAGGAATAAGTAATATAACATTTAGAACATATATAACAACCCAATAATGTCCACAAATAAATTTAGGATCATAGCTAGTGTCAATTATAATCAAGCATATTAATATATGAACATAAACATATCCATGAATATCATCATTATCAAATGATATATATATATATATATATTAATTGACTCAATTCATTAGAGACAAATATTTATTTAAATATATGTATATATATATTTATAATTATAATTGTAAATAATTATATTTAAAAATAATATATATATATATATATAATTATAAATATATAACTATAAATACAATAAATATATTTTTTATTTTTAAAAATCTATTAAAATTTTATAATTATCTAAATATATATATATATATATATATTTATAATCTTTTAAATAATTTTAAAATATTATATATATATATTTGAATTATTAAAAAAATACATATTAACATATCATATTTATATTAATTGAAAACATTGAATTTTTTAATTAATGAACATATGTAAACATTGTTTTTGAATACAAATATAATAATTCTATATGTATTAGTAATATTTTTTATTAAATTGTTTTTTTCATCGTTAAGAATAATGCTGATAAAGACAACCTTTATCAGTGCTAAAGAAATCACAGATAAAGGCGAGGCTTTTATCAGTGATTTTACCTAGCACTGATAAAGTTGAGGCTTTTATCAGCGCTTTCTGCTAAGTGCTGATAAAAATAGGCACATCCCTTGCCCCGATCTGTGGTAGTGTTTGTACAACTTTTCAGCTAAATCTGAGGAAGAAGAAAGAGGAGGAGTGCTTAAAGATGAGGTTTAGTGTGCATGCTCTATTTTTATACCTATAACACCTTACACCTATACAAATGTTTTTAATTCAAGAGGAATTATAACTTTTGAAAGTGTATGGGTTTGATTTTGAAAAATGGATTAGAATGTAATTTTTAGAGTTCAAGCACCTGAAATAGGTATAATTTGATGTGTAATGGTGACCAAAAGGTAGTTGGGAGCTTGGAGGAGAATCAAGGAAGTATCGAGGTGGCTGTTGAAAAATACAGTAGAACACCATCCATCTGATGGTACTTTTTAAAGGATGAAATTAAAAAATTTCCCCCTTGGGTTTTTAGGAGGTAGCTCCCCTCCCCCCTTGGTTCTAGTGTGAATGACCCCCAACACCCATATTCTGTTCTCTCTTTACCACCCCTTGATCATGGGGGAGTTTTATGGATGTTCCTTGGTGATTCAAGGTACATATTCTCCTTCCATGGCTTATGATCATCCTATCCTTCCTCCTATATAATTTTTTAGTTCCTCAGTTTAGATTTTGTTGGAAACTCCATCTTATTATGGTGGAATTTCCTAATTCTATTGTACATTTCATGTGGCATGCATAGATTAGGACCCATGAAACCATTTTTCCACCATCACATGAAGTTTTGATGAAGGTAATCACATCAGAAAAATAATCAAGGTTTTCTATTTAAATTAAATTATTTGGAATATATAATGTTAATGTGTGTTATGGATTTACCTTGGAATCGTGTCCGGAGTCCACTAGGGACCTCATGTGGGTGTTTTCTTGAGGTTTCGTTGAGCAGCGTGTGCCTAGTGAGTTAATTGGAAACTATTCCAAGGTTTTCTAAATTATCAATTTAATTATAAATTGATAGTTAATTTTGAATCATTTATAATTATTTAACTTGGGTTATTTAGATTGACTGTGAGACATGAGAATTGACGAATGATTGGTCTAGAATTGGATGAGGCTTAGAGACCCTAGGTAGCAATTTTCAACCCATGATAACTAATTTTTTAAAGCATAAAATAAAGTCTGGTGGTCCTTATGTTTTCTTATAATATTAATTTACTTTCTAAGTGCAAGTGATTGTGGTTTTACCAGTTTACAAGTGGTGGAATTAGAAATTAATAAAATGTTTCAAATTGGAAATTTCCTTAGTTAACAGTCTTGACCTAACTTAAGTATTATTGGGAGGTGGTTCCTAGTGGAACACCCTAGTAATAATGTGAACTTGGTAATGGATAAATGAATGTTTTTATTGAAATGGTATTTTTGGAAAGTGTCTTTAAAAATTTAATTTATGTATGGAACTTGTAACGGTATTTATAAAGGGATTTTTTTTGTTTTGGAAATGGAAATTGATAATAATAATATAAATTAGTTTTGAAATAAAAATGTGAATAGTGTAGATGAAATGTGTTATGTTTCTTATGGAAAATTATTTTATTGGGATTTTTAATATTTTTTTAATTGGAAATGATATTTTTTAAATGGAATTTGAAATGAATTTTGAAATGGTATTGGGTGATGAGAATTGGAAATATTTTAGAATGAAAAAGTTAATGATTCCCTATTCCTTGTAATTATTTATTTTATGTTATGGAAAATGATGATATGTGTATGTTCTTCTTGTAAATTAATCAAACTGGTTTGGGATTTATAGTCAAGCCCGAGGTGAACATGACCCCAGGGTGGATGCTAGGATTGATGGTTAATCCCGGGGCTAACACATCACTCAGGTGAAGGATAGGTTTGATGGTTAAACCTAGGGTGAACACAACCCCCAAGTGGTTACTAGGAAAATAGTTAAACCTAGGGTGAACACAACACTTTGGTGGATGTATATGTGATGGTTAATCCTAGGGTGAACATATCCCCTAGGTGGATGTTGGGGCTTCAGGGATTGATATACTACCCTAGTTGCAAGTTATTGGCTAAGGATGGGTATATTAACCTCAATGGGAGATAGGTTGGAACAATCACCATGACATTCTCATAGACACCCGAACACTAGATGAAGTAAGTATGTAAAATTATAGGGGTGAACCCGACACCCTGGTTAGTCATTTGTTTTATACATTTCAATTAATTTTTTTAATATTTGTATTTGAAATTTTTTTGCTTGAGAACCAATGCATGCACATTTATTTTAAACTAGTTATTTTTTGGGACACCATTCATGGGGGCCTACTATATTATGCTCAAACTTTTCTCTGGCCTCTATGGTACTTTGGTACCTAAGTAGAAACTGTTCTTGTTTGTAGTTAAAGGTTTTGGGAATATACTAATGTTGATGCATGTGGTTCATTTCCTAGGATGGAGTTGGATGAATGGACTGGGAAGGACTCAAGACCAATTAGGGATAGACTATTAGCTACAATTTTATTTTATTTCTTTTTTATTACTACTTGTGTTTGATCATCCTATGGGGGATCCATTTTGGTATGTATAACGTATTCATTATTACTGTATATGATGTTGTATTTTTTATCATCAGTTGCCCTATTGTGATGTTTATATACAGATGTGTATCTGATTGAATTATTTACTTTCATTATTTTAAAACTCTAATATAGGGGGTATATCCTCCCCATGATACCTCCTTATACCCCTACCACTAGTTGGTTACCTCTGGCATTCGGAGAGGTGTTACTAAGGTCACATGGAAAACCAGTCCAGTTATTATTCATAAATTGAGTTGGGTTGGAATTTTACAACGTGGTATCAAAGGCATATTTTTCGATTTTATTACTATTTGGGCATGGTAGATATAAGAATAGGATATTTTCAGATCTTGGTAATGATCTCATTCCCAGGGGTTGCAGGCTGCACATACATGGGAAAATATGAGTTTCTAGGGATGTTGTTTTTTGTTATTTTATTATGTTTTTATAGTTTATTGACTTCCAACTTGAGTGGTGAACTTTAGTTTAATATATCTAATTGATGGGATTTTATCTCTTGGAACTGTATGGAAAGAGGGTGTGTGCGTTCATACATCATGTTGGGAGCATTAAAATGTACTTTGAGACACCCTGACACTATCTTATGTCAGTACATACCATTCCTAGGGTGAACCTGGCCTCTAGGTTCAACATTTGTTTTATGCATTTCAATTAAATATTTTAACTATTGTATTTGAAATGTTTTAGCTTGATCACTATTGTATTCACTTTGATTTCATACTAGTTATTTTTAGGGATGCCATTGGTGGTGTCTTACTGGGTTGAACTCAAACCCTACTTGGGTCTCCATGGAACTTGGGTACCTGAGCATACACCATTCTTATTGATTGGTATATGTTTTGATTAAGTATTGATATTGATACATGTTGATTAGTTTCCTAAGTTTGAGATGGATGATGGGGAAGGGTTGGACTCAGGACCAGTTGGGGATAGGCAATGAGATGTAATTTTATTTTAGTTCTTTTTAATACTACTTGTGTATAATCCACCCTTGGGGGATCCAAATAGGTATATATGACACATTCAATACCATTTAATCTAATTTTTTATTATTTATTGTCACATTCCCTATTGAATTTTTTTATATATGGATGGGTATCTGATTTATTTATTTACTTATAATATTTTTATACTCTAAAATAGAGGGTATAGCCTCCCCACAATACCTCCTTAGATGCTTTCCACTAGTTGGTAGCCTCTGGTATTCATAGAGGCATGCCTAAGGTAACCTGGAAAACTAGTCTGATTACTATTCATTGAGTGATCCAATATAGGACATTGAAATACCAATGATGACAATGCTAAGTTAGAGAAGAATATTTGAGTTGAGGGTACAACTATTGATTCAAAATAACTAAATATAGTTTAGGTTAAAAGGCCAAGTTTCATGTTCATTATTTGAATACCTAAAAATATTCAAACTATAATGTATTGAAAAAGTAGATTAGATTCATGGGTGTAAGAGACATCCCTACACATAAGTGTAATCTACTTTAAGTGGAGGAAGAAAACTGAAGATCTAACTGGTGTGATTCTAGTTTTAAGACTGTGATATACCGTACAAAGACCCATTTACACTTGTATTATTTTGGAGGATCAGTTCACATGTGTCATATTGTGAATACACTCACCTATGTATTATTGTGATAGTGGGTTTGGATAAAAATATCCCACAACTTAGTATATATCATTAAAAATATTTTTGTGGAGATTCTGTGACTTGGAAATCCTAATAATTATAAGGAGTATGATTCCTAAGAGAGAAAAACCTATAAAAATACATGTACCATATTACTTTTAGTATTTGAATTTCATCAGTTGTTTTCTAAGTAAAAATAGAAAAGGCCTATCTTCTTTAACCAACATCATATGTTCAATAATAAAGGGGTTAAAGTTAAAAATAATATCTCATTTTTGGTAAAAATTTGTCCACACCCAATTCACCCCTATCAGGTGAGTCCGCATGGTCTATTGGGACGTGCACTTGATATCAAATCATTTGTTCCTTATGATTATATCTAGTGTTCTATAACAACTTGTATCAGATAAAAGGACATCTTTGATTGATTATGAATTTTTTACCAATTTGTTTACTAGATATATATAAAGTGCATGTTTCAGATGTTTAAAGAAGAGAATGAGATAGAATAATATACTCATATCCCTATTAGAATAGATTTGGAAGTCTCACTAAATACCTTGATAAATAGCAAGAATAAATATGCCAAGAATTTAACACCTTAAGATCTTGATATATTTAATGTTTTTTGTTTTATGGCTTGTGATACATGCTTCAAAATAAATGAGATGCGACACATTTTAAGAAAAAATGGTAAGTAATAAATGTAACTGTTTTAATGTAGTCATTAAGTTAGAGGGTTTCAATAAAGGTAACCATATTTTGAAATACATATAGAAATAAAAGTAAAGGCCATTTTAATACAAATATATTGATAAAATTCAATTAGTATAGCTAAAAAACTAATAAAATCATTTTATGTAAAAAAATATATTTTCTAAAAAATTGCCTTTTCACACACTATGATGATTATTATATTATGGTTAAATAATGGTTTAAACATAAATTATTTATAATATATATAACAAAATAAGTTTCCATCCATCCAATAGTCATTACTAGGAAAGTAATAAATTTATTTTATGATTAAAAAAATACATTTTTCTTAAATTTTTTTTCATACATTATGAATTATTATAAAAAATTAATTTTTATCACTTTAGAAATTGAATAAAATAAAATTATTTGAATATTTATAATTATAATTTTCAAATTAGTTAATGGGGTCAATTTTTTTAGACATAATTAGTTACCACGGTAAACCGGTTATTTTTCAAAGAATGATACTTTACAAAATATTGTGTATTTTTTAATTAAATTGATCTATTTTAAATTAATAATATAATTTTATGTTTACAAATATCTAAAAAAATTAACACTCATTTAATTAGTAATTAATTTTAAATAATATTAAGAACAATCAATGATTAAAATAACACTTTTCAATAATTTTTTTCCCTATAAATTATATGTTTTAATTTAAAATTTATAATTATAATTTTCAAATTTGTTAATGGGGCCAATTTTTTAGACATAATTAGTTACCACGGTAAACCAATTATTTTTCAATGAATGATACTTTTTAAAATATTGTATATTTTTAAATTAAATTGAGCTATTTTAAATTAATAATATAATTTTATGTCTAAAAATATCTAAAAAAATTAACACTCATTTAATTAGTAATTAATTTTAAATAATATTAAGAACACTCAATGATTAATATAACACTTTTCAATAAAAACATTTTTCTTATACATTATATGTTTTAATTTAAAATTAATTTTTATCACATTTAGATATTGAATTAGATTAAATGGATTGAAAATTTATATTTATCACATAAAAATTTGGTAATTAGGGTCATATTAAATTCTTTAGTAATAAAATAATCCGCATGGTTAATTTTTAATTAGGATTAATAAGTGTTAAAATTAGCAATCTAATGTGTCTCATATTTTACTAAAATAACATGACTCTTAAACCTATTAGAATAAATTTATTAGGCTATAAATTCATACCTACACATCTCACCAATGTTTCCCCACCTAACTATCCTAACCCTCATACAATTCCATTCTCACCCCTTACCTAACATTCTTTTCCAAGGATTTGTCCCACTTTTTTCACCTATAAAAGGAGCAAACATACACCAACTTGAAGACACCCCTTTTATTCAAAATTTCTATGAAAATACATGAATTTGACTACCCCTAGAGTCATTTACATGTTTTTAGCTCCCAGTATCAACAATGTTCTTCATGTCATCCATTTCCAAATGATACTTCAAGATAAGATCCAAACTCTCAACATTAGTATTACTTGGCCTTTAACTTCCTTTCTTTTTCAGTCTCATCCAACCTCATTCGAAGCTATCCTAACAATATGTATATAATTAAACCAAAATAAATAATATATAAAAATTTTATTATATTTATGGTACAACCATTATCTCTTCCACTCCCATTTAATCAAAAAATGAAAACCTTCCCATTTGTACATGCGGACTACCGCCTCCATGAATAAACCGTTTCATTTTTCATCATCACCTTTCATGGATGATTATAAAAATAGGTTTAGTGAATAGATATATTATTAATTTCATGAATTATATTATTGAAATATAAATTATCTATTCTATATAAATTATACACTCTATAAATAATATTTGCAATAAGTTGTTATTGTAAAACTGACCACCTAAAACAAACATTCCAAGAAGAAAAATGATTTATTTTTATAAGGAATGAATTATTTTTCATTTATATTATTATTATAACTATTAATAATTATGATACATAACCATAATAACATCTAAATACTTTCATTAATTTTTTTTAAATGATATTATAACAAAATAATCTGTTTCATAGTCATACTCACACATTGATTGTAGCATGTCCTTGTTTCGGTCGGTTAAATCACCTACATGAAAAATTATATAAATTTAAATAAATTATGGATATGGAAACATAATATTGTATATTAATATAAAAATAATGATTTTTTTGTTCATTAATGGTAATATAAAATTTTAAATCATTAATTAAGATATCACCATTTGTTCATTAAAAATCATCGAAACAAGATCGTCACCAATTTCTTGTTCAAGGACCATAACTAAAATTCTAATTAAATGAAATTATAAATTTATATACCAATATTAATATACATACTATTACCTTTAATTATATCAGAATTGTGAACATTATAACAAGAATTATGATCAACATCATTATTAAAAATCTAGTACAAAACAATCAAAACTACTAACACTTGGTGTTAAAAGTAGATAATAACTAACTAATATAAATGTAGAAAATGATAAAAAATTAAGAGTATAAGTAGTTATATATATTAATAATTTTCTAAAATAAGTTATTAGGCTTTCCATGTTTATTATATAAGAGGTTAAATCATGTCTATTGAAGTTAGAAATAACTATAAGGGTTTCATGGTCTAAATTCTAACTATTTGAGACAAGTTATATCCCATGCACCATGTATCATTTTATATGGTGTTATTTTTATTTAATTACCATGAATTTAGTTTACTATATTTTTCATTTAATTCATGGGTTATATAGATCCAAATTAAGTTTCATTCTTAAATCAACTTTTAATTCAAGTGCTACCTATGGTGTAAAGGTTTTATTAACTCAATTTTCATTCATAGATTTATAATCATTATCATTGATATTAATAATTATAGGTTTCATATATTTTTTCCATTTCCTTATTAAATATGGACTACCTTATTTCCCTCTTGAAAATCACATTTCTGATTAAAATATTCCTTATTATTGAGTTCTCTTCATTATTAAAAATGAAACTTCTTAAGAATAATTACCATCCTCTCTAATATATCCTTATCTTCCATGTACACATTTATCCCTTCCTTATAATGTTCTAATATCTTAGTTGGAAGCCAAAATATGTATTAACCCCAATGAACTTCACATTAATCATTACCTTTTTAAAAAATAATTTATTATTATTCTTTCAATGATGCAGGATTTCATTAAAATCAATTTAAATGGGTTAAAAGTTTTTTTTCTTATTAACATATATTTTATATTCCAAAAAACATTTAATAATTTTTAATTTTTTTATTATTAAGGTTAAAATACTTAGGATTCCATAAAAAGATAATTTTTCAAAAAAGGGATCCCTTGTTAATATTTCAAAAAGGAATTTTCAAAGTAACTCGTTACTTTGTTTTTTTAGGATATTGATAATTTTTTTATAATTTTTTTATATTTAGATTTAATTTTACACTAAAAAAATAAGGATTTTCAAATTTATAATCTTTTTCTATCCTATAAATTCTCTTCTGAAATTTTATTATGTGTGATTGAACTCAAGTTACAAAAAAAAACAATTCTTAACCTCTTCTTGAGTGTTACCATTCAAAAGTGATAAGTAACCAATGTTATTATAAACTATTTTTATATTTATGTTAACATACACTAATAATTCCCATGATATTTTCTAATGATAACATCTGATTTATTTATCTAGATGACTTATACTCTTGTTTTTTATTATCTAGAAACCCCTTTCATTCTTAGGTTAATTATGCATTGATGGAATTATGTATGATTTCCTTATATGGAAGACATAATGTTAGACATATAAGGGTGTGATATTATATATATCCAATGCATTGGGTAAATAAATATTCTCTAGAGATGACATGTTTAAGATACATTGGAAGAATTCCTCCGTAATGTTTTATGATACCTTGCTGACCAACATTGGTAATATGTTTTTATGATACCTTAGTCATGAAATTTGGTGATATTCTTATGAATGTCACATGTTTATCTTGTATACACACTTCTATGTTATTAATCATGTTATTATGTTCATATTAAGACACAAGTTATCATGTTCACATTCATATGTTATTTCCCATGTTCTATGTAATGTCCTGGGTCTAGAAGCCACTCAACTGGTGCCCCATACCCATTTGTCCATATGAACTCAAGCTCATTTCCCCAAACACCAGAGGTTGCTGACTAGTAGTGAGGGCATTGGGTGTGATAATGGGGAAACTATACCCCCATTAAAAGAGTGTCACACAACGGAATATATGATAATCAATAGCATAAGCAGTAAACAACATGCAACTAAAGTAAATAACTGAAGACTGAAAGATAAAGATAGCCATAAGGCATATAATATCAAAATGATATAGCATGTTACATGTTATTAGAAAACAATGAAAAAATATACACTATAATCAATTATAATACAATACCAAAGTACGGTAAAAAAATGAAACTCAACAGCATCACAATACTTGGCTTGGTACCATGCTCTCCTGCTCCTAAGTAGCAATCAAGTACCTGAAAAGGGGCCTTTTCTTTATCGACACCTAGAACTATATAGTATGTTTGGGCCCAAAACATTTCCCAAATAGGGTGTAGGAAATAAATACCAGTAGGAAAACACCTAAGGTCTATTCCAATCTTTCAGTGAGTATATACAACAATAGTGCACAATAGTGAAATGCATTAAACTAGTCGGTACACAAAAGTAAAAAATACTAAAAATACTAAAATTCATTTACTTTCATTTCATTTTTGTTAATAAATTCAAATTCATTGAACTATATAAGTCTCATGGTATTGCCTAATCCTGTCAATCCCCCATATAAAGTAAACACCACAGATACCTCAACAGGGTATCTAAAAAAAAGAAGTGAAGATCAAATCCAAGCTTGTGATTTGGCTTAGATGATGTTTCATAATTCATTAAATTTCAATATGTGTCAGGGACAAGTCCAATGTATAAGCATCTTATCACATTCAAATTAGGGACAAGACTGGTGTATCAATATTTTTTCATATTAAAATTAGGGATAAGCTTAGTGTATCATAATATCAGCATATTTAAATCAGGGATAAGCTCGATGTATCTACATTTCAGCATGTTTCAGGGTAAAACCCGGTGTATCAATACTTTAGCATAGTAAATAACACATGAAAATTTCACTTATACATGGTTAACAAAATAACATCTCATGTGGGAAAATTTATACAACAAGACTAACATGTGAATTAAACTATCACAAAGATTTAACAAACATATTCACATGGTAAAAATTTAATTAACCAATTGCATTTTAAAAAACCCTTCAAAGGGGAAACAAAGGCATTACCATCGACATCATAGGCTAAATGGATAAACAATGGTCATCTAAGAGAAAACATACCCACAAGGTGGCTCTTAATCAAACCAAATAATCTCAAACATGATTCAATTAATTTACTTAATCACCTAAATGTCATTAGGTATAAAAACATGTAAAATTATCAATAAAGCGACACCCTAAACATTGGTTCATGAAAATATAGTGCATATAAACAAGACGACATTTAACAAAAGGCCCAAGACCACCTACCTAGTCCTCATGTGACTCTCCTTATCTAGTTTCAGCTTCCAATTAAATATAGAATGAAGAAGATATATAAAACAAGGATAAAATCTCAACCTTAAATAAATTAGTCATGATATGGAATCTAAAGTAACGATTCAAGTATAATGGATAGCTTAATTATTGGATTCCAATGCCTCTGACGGTGATTAAATCAGAGTTCAGATAAAGATTTGGGATGATATTGAAGGTTCAGTGCTACTGTTTATGAAACTCAGTGAGCCCCTTCTATCCAGAATGTTATAGGAGGGATAATTCCCATTTTTAAGAACAAAATAGAAAATACACAGTGTGTAATTCCATATACATGGTGTATACATTATTTTATAGTTTAGTTGGTTGTCGTTTTCTGCCGACTTACATTTCAGGACCTACCAATATGAATACATGGAGTGTAGTTGGGTTTTCCTCTCTTTCTTACCGAAATGACCACACACCATGTATTACCATCATACACAACCAAACTAAATGGTGTGTACTTAGAATAACACAACGTGTAACCCTAAATCATCTCATGTGATAGTATGATTCCGATTCTTGTCTAGTTTTCCCTTGTTCTCTCAAAAACAACTCAATGTAAAAAGAATAAAAGAAAACTACACCTCAGAGTAAGAACCAGGTTCTTAAAAACTTCCCACTTAAAGAAATTTATCACTGAATTACCCTTCCAAGGGTGGTGAATAAATATATGAGAATAACTCCATCCACTGATCACGTACGTCGACCTCCCTCTCCCAAGTCTTGTTCTACACTCGACCATGCTGCCATACCACCCATACGATAGGAACTGACCGACCTCAGATTCATGCTCCTGTCAACTATATGAATCAGATGCTCCTCAAAGGATGCATCAACCTAAAGATCAACCTCCCCAGGCTGAAAAATGTGAGATGGGTCTAAGTGATAGTGGAATATCTGAGATACATTGAAGACGTCATGCATGGCTTGGTACCTCTGAGGTAACTATAACCAATAGGCAACCATCCCAAATCTCTCTAGAATCTCAAATGGACCGACATATCTTAGTGAAAGCTTACCCTGTCTCCAGATCCTCTTGTGTCCCAATCTCGGTGTGACACATAAGAAAACTTGATCCTCGACCTCAAACTCCAATGGTTGTCTACGGGGATCTGTGCATGATTTCTGAGGAGACTGTGTGGTATAAAACCTCTTCCAAACCAACTAAAAATTCTGAGTGGTATTTTAGACAAGGTGAGGTCCTACCATAGCTATCTCTCCTGCCTCTAGCCAACACATGGGTGATCAGCATGGCCTCTCGTACAAAGCCTCATATAGAGCCATCTAAATATTAGCCTAGAATCTATTATTATTAGAAAACTCAACTGGGGGTATATGCTTCTCCTGAGATCCCCCAAAATCTAGGACACATGCATGAAAAATCTCCTCTAGAACCTGTATCGTATGCTCTGACTGACCATCAGTCTGAGGGTGGTATGCTATTCTTATAAGCACCTGTGTACCCAGTTCCTTCTAAAAACTCTACCAGAAACGATATGTAAAGCGGGCATCCATATCTAAAATGATAGAACAAGGGACCCCATGAAGTCATACCACCTCTCAGATATACAGATTTCCAAGATCATCAACACCAGAGGTCTCCTTAATTGGAAAGAAATGAGAAACCTTCTTAAGCCTATCAACTATGACCCACACATCATCGTTGCCTCTAGGAGACCTTGGTAACCCCATTTTGAAATCCATCATGACAGCATCCCATTTACACTCAAGAATGGGTAGCTACTGTAAAATCCCAGATGGCCGCTGATGTTCCACCTTCACCTACTGACAAGTGGAACATCTCGTAACAAAAACATGTACTTCTTGCTTCATACCCAACCACTAGTACTGACAACACAAGTCATGGTACATCTTGGTGACTCCAGGATTCACTGCCCAAGTTGAAGCATGAAACTCCTACATCAACTCCCCGTGTATATCCCCTAGAACCCACACACATCCATGGATACATAGAAATTCATCCTTGCCTATCATCCATCCAAGCGAAGGGTCCTCAACTGCCACACTATCCCATAGAACTAGGCCTTTGGAATTTGATAGCTACCTCATCGTCACTCTGTCCAGTATAGTAGAGGTAACAACCGAAGATGAAGGATAAGTTTATCCCTGACTGTTGTGAACCTCTAAATTCATCTCAGATAACAAATCCATAAGATTCCATTCACAACTGGCCTCATGCACTGCCAACATCTGAGTCCTCTTGCTCAGTGCGTCAGCCACTACATTGCCTTTTCCATGAATATATGAAAGCTCAAAATAAAACGAATAAAGGTATTCCACCCACCTTCATTGTATCAGATTCAAAACACTCTGAGTAAAGATGTATTGATATTTTTGTGGTATGTGTACACCACAAAATTCTCTCCCAATAAATAATTTTTCCAATAGTGCAAAGCATGAAAAACTATAGCCAAATCAAGATCATGCATCGGGTAATTAATCTCATGTGGCATCAACTGCCGAGACCCGTACACATAAAATTGACACCCCTGCATAAGTACTACTCCCAAGAAAATACCTAATTCATCACAGTATACTATATAACTCTTGTCTGACTCTAGAAATATCAGTATCGGCGCTGAAGTCAAAACCATTTTCAACTCCTGAAAACTACGTCACAAGAATCTGACCACTCAAACTTCACACCTTTCTTAGTCAAGACCTTCATCGGTGCTGCTAAGCATGATAATTCCTATATAAAATTTCTGTAGTAACCAGATAGCCCCAATAAAATCCATACCTCAAAAACGTTCTTGTGATTCTTCTAGGTAACTACTACTCTCAGCTTCTCTAGGTCCACCAATACTCCAGTATCTGAGATGACGTGACAGATCAAGTGAATCTGATCTATCCAAAAGTGGCATTTTGCGAGATTAACATATAACTGATGCTATCTATGCGTATTCAAAATGATCTCAAGGTGTTTGGCATGATTGTGTCGATTGTGAGAATACAACAATATATTATCCATGAAAACCACCACAAAAGAATCTAGGTAAGGATGGAACACTTAGTTCATCTGTGCCATGAAAACTACCAGCACGTTTGTGAGACCGAACAACATAACCAGGTACTCATATAGACCATACCTACTACGAAAGGCTATACAAGATATGTATACTGGTCAAACATGTACCTAGTGATATATTGACTTTTGGTCAATATTTGAGAACACTCGAGCTACTCAAAGTTGATCAAACATGTCATCTATCTGTGGCAATGGATATCATTTTTTCACCATCAACTGGTTCAGTTTATGATATTACATAAATAGCCTAAGGGTATCGTCCTCCTTTTTCATTAAAAGTACTGGTGAACCCTAAGGATAAGTATTGGGTCAGATAAAACCCTTAACTTCTAGATCTTCAAAATACCTCTTGAGCTCTTGCAACTCCATCATGGCCATCCTATATGGAGGAATGGATACCAGTGCAGCTTCAGGCACTAGCTCGATAGTGAAATCCACCTCTCTAACTTGAGGTAATACTGAAAACTCATCTGGGAAAAGATCCCTAAAATGATCAACCACTGAAGGGAAATCCATCTGACCTATTCTATGGTCATCCAGATATAAACTCACAATCTGGGATGTTATCCCTCCCAACCCACGATGCTCGGGTCTAGCTATTCTTACCTAGACATCCCATTCAACCTTATGTAGAAACTCTCTACCCTTTGGTGACGTGAAACTCACCATATGATGATATAAATCAACATAGGCTTGAAAAAGAACCAACCAGTCCATTCTGAGAATGAAATCAAAGCCTGTCATCTCTAAGACAAAGAGGCTCCATTGAAAGTGACACCCACCAATATCAAAGGGGAACTCTCTACACTAACACACACCTGCCATTCTAATACCTAACAAAGTTTCTAGCATCATAACATTAGAAGAAGTATAAAAATAGTGCCCAAGGCTTCCCACAATGACCAAAAATATAAAACTATGTGTAAAACTTGTATAAAAAAGTGCAGAAGATATTACAGAGGTGAGTAGGATAGTACCTATGATAGTAGAAGATCTGGGATCCTATTTTTTCTGGTTCTATTGAATGACATAAGTATGACTTGCACTGCAGCCCTGAGGCACTACTTGGATACCCTGAGCTGACCCACCCTTCTGTCGCTGAGATCCTAGGGTATAGCTAGCATATCCACGACCAACCCTCGTCCTGAACAACCTGAAATTTTCTAGTTCCCTTACTGGTGAGAAGCATCTAACCCCACTCTTGAATGTGGAGTTGGTGCAGACCCTCTCTCACTAGATGCTGGTGGAAACATCATACAAAACTTCTATAAATGGCCCATATTACTACAATCTAAACACTCTACTGGGTCCATATGGAACTTAGGTTTAGTATTTCCAATCCTTCCACACTGGTAGCACCTCACCTAGCTACTGAAAGATATGTTTTTTTCTACTACTATAACTCTGAGAAAACTCTAGAAAATTATTATTCTTACCATTAGAAATAGTACTAGACCTTTGTACCGAACCACCCTAACTTGCACCCACATATTACCATATGTTTCACTCGATAATTAGTGCCTGATTCACAATAGCATAGACATAAGAAAACTTGAAGACATTCACATGTGATCAAATGTCAAACCTTAGAACATCCTCAAATATTCTAGCTTTTGATACGTTATCACCCATTAGAATAGAAGAAAATTGCTGAAGATTAGTAAACAAGGAAGAATAGTCCATAACTAACAGTGTTCCCTACTTCAAGTGCATAAAATCCCAGGCTCGGTCAGCCCTCAACATATTAGGAAAATAATAATCATAGAAGGCTGCTTGAAATTATTCTCATGTCATATCCTGATAATGTCCTGACTCAGTGATAACATCCCACCATCTCTTAGAAGAATCACACATCATATATGTTAGGACTTTGAACCTCCTCTTGAGAGGCGTCTCTAGATGATTATAGATAGTCATCACTGATTCCATCCATGATTTCACAGCCTGTGGTCCGCTATCCCCTGAAAAAGTAGGCAGATGCTACTGTTAAAAGATATGCGTCATCTCTTCCATAGATGTGATAGCCTATGGTACTCTCTGAAAGGTCTGCATGAACCTCACAAAGAACTCATAGAACTGTACATCAACACCTACGTCTAGTATAATAGTTGGTTCCATAGATGAACCAACTGGAGGATCCATCAGTAGCCCATGGAATACCATTTTTGGAGTATGATCATCGCCACTCTACTAGAGTATATCTTGTGGTCCTTGTGGTTACATGACTCTAAAAGGTCAAGAACATTCCTTAGTTCAAGATCATTATCAAAGTTTTCTATTCCGAAGTGCCAAAAAAAAGGAACAGACCCTCATAATTTGGTAAAAAGGGACTACACGACATGTAAAAAGAATACACAACATGTACCCTTACACTATCACATGGTCATGTTCTACCATTGTCCTGGGCATGTATCATCCCTAGGTACACTAAATATTCCACATGGACAAGGAATGTCCCACGCGCACACGGCGTGTACACAAGTCTTTCCTCCTTGACATATACTCCCACATGTCCAGGTCCTCACGGGCTCTGCCTGGGTAGGATACACGGTGTGTACAGAAAGTACACGACATGTTCTGATCAAAACTCCCCAGCCTGTGTTTTCTCTCACATTGTCCATTAGATGGTCATATACTACATGACATGTACACATCGTACATGAAATTTTCTTTTTAAAACAAGGAACATCATCTTACCTAAATAGGAATAACACACGACGTGTTATGATAAACTACACGTTGTGTATACTAGATTTTTCAAGACAGAATCTCCATATTTCCTAGAAAACCCATTTTTGGAAGAAAAACCAACCAGTGGTATGCCAAATTCTGATTCGTGAGGGGCCATACTCCCTGCGAATCAAAGTTTTTTACCCAAGTGTAACATATCACAATACAATTCTATACGAAAGGATGAATCATGATCCACCAAATCCTAATCCAAGAGGTCCCATAAACCTCAGATATCAAAGTTTGGCATCCATTAAATTCGAACCATATCATGTACCAATATACCTATCACGAAAACAAACGTATCTATCAAGGTACTATAACAATAACATGCATCTCTAGCATGAAATTTATCATAAAAATATGAAATATCTAAAGCATCCTAGATGGCATAGAATAATGCATGGCATGTGATTATAACAAGTGTCTACATGATGGATGAGATGGCACACCCTCATCTTATCAGTTTGCAACAAAATAAAACCACAATAATGTCAATAATAACAACACAAAACAAGTGCATCACCCAATGGTGAAATCGAATCAATCATAATAGCTCAACATTCAAAAATCACAATTTAATTTGAGGTAATTTAGATTTTCCCTATACATGGGGTAGCTACTCCCAGGCATAGATAATTGCCAAATTTCATATCCTTTAAATCATCTCCAAATATTAAAGCAAAATAGAACAAAAATGATCTGATACTACTTTGTAACATCCTGGGTCCGGAAGCCACTCAACTGGTGCCTCATACCTATTTGGCTACATGGCCTCAAGCGCATTTCCCCAAACTCCAGAGGCTATTGACTATAAACGAGGGCCTAGGGTGTGATAGTTGGGAAACTATGACCTCATTGGTAGAGTTTAACATAGTGGAATAAATAATAATCAATAGAGGAAGCAGTAAACAATATGAAACTGAAGTAAACAAATGAATATTGAAAGATAAAGATATCCACAAGGCATATAATATCAAAATGATGCAGCATGTCCCATGTTCTAAGAAAACAGTGAAAACAAGATACACTGCAATCATGTAAAATAAAATACCAAAGTACGGTAAAACAAAATGAAACTCAGTAGCATCGCAAGCCTTGGCTTGGTTCCATGCTCTCCTACTCCTAATAAGAAATCAAGTACATGAAAAAGGGGCCTTGCCCTTATCAACACCTACCACTATATAATTTGTTTGGGCCCAAAACATGACCCAAACACGGTGTGTGAAATAAATCCCAGTAAGCAACCACCTAAGTTCTATGCCAATCTATCAGTGAGTATATTCAATATTAGTGTATAATAGTGAAATGTAGTAAACTAGAAGGAACTAAAAAGTCAAAAATCTTAAAGTACTGGAATTCATTTACATTCATTTCATGTTCTTTAATCAATTAAAATTCATTGAATTATATAAGTCTCAGGGTCCGTCCTAAGACTGTTAATCCCCCATATAAAGTAAACACCATAGATACCTCAATAGGCTATTTAAACAAAATAAGTGAAGACCGAATCCAAGATTGTTCTTTGGCTTTGTAGATGCATCATAAGTCTTTCAATTTCAACATGTGTCAGGTCCAAGCCCAATGCATAAGCATTTCAGCACATTCAAATTAGGGACAATCTCGATGTGTCAACATTTAAAAATATTAAAATTAGAGACAAGCCTAGTGTGTCAGCATTTCAACATATTAAAATCAGGTACAAACCTGGTGTATCCGCATTTCGACATGCTTCAGGGTAAAACCCAATGTATCATCATTTCACCATAGTAAAATACACATGTAAATTTCACTCTTACATGGTTAAGAAAATAACATATCACATGGGAGAATTTATATAACAAGACTAACATGTGAATTAAACTATCACAAATCTTTAACAAACATATTCACATAGTAAAAATTTAATTAACCAATTTCATTTTAAAAAACCCTTAAAAAATGGGAAACAAAGGCATTCCCATCGGCATCCTAGGACAAACAACTAAACAATGGTCATCTGACGGAAAACACACCCATGGGGTGGCCCTTAATCTAACTAAATAAGATCAAACATGCTTTAATTAATTTACTCAATCACCTAAAGGTCATTAGGTATTAAAATAGGCCAAATTATCAATTAAGTGACACCCTAAACATGGGATAATGGCACTATGGTTCATATTAACAACTCGACATTTAAAAAAAGGCTCAATACCACCTACCTAGTCCTTGTTGGCCTCTCCTTATCCAGAGTCGACTTCCAATTCAAGATATAATGAAGAAGATTAAAGAGGCTAAAATATCAAGATTAAATAAATTAGTCATGAGATGAAATCTGAAGGAACAACTCAAGAGTAATTGAGATCTTACCGGTTGGGTTCCAATGCCTCTGAGGATGATTTAATCAGTGTCCGGACGAAGATTTGGGAGGATATTGAAAGTTCGACGCTGTTGTTTGTGAAACCCGGTGGGCCCCTTCTGTCCAGAATGTTTTAGGAGGGATACTACTCGTTTTTAAGAAAAAAACCAAACACTCGGCATGTAAGTCCATATACACAGCATGTTCATCATTTTACTATTCATTTTGCATCTTTTTTATGCTGACTTACATTCTAGGACCTACCGACGTATAGTTGGTTTTTCCTATCTTTCTTTCCAACATGCCTACACACCATGTATTCCTATTATACACAGCCAAAATACATGACGTGTACTAATAATTACATGGCATGTAACACTGAATCATCCCATGTGATAGTATGATTCTAGTACTTGTCTAGTTTTCCCTTGTTTTCTCAAAAATAACTCAATGAAAAATGAATAAAATAAAACTATACGTCAAGGTAAGAATTGGGTTCTTACATTCTACCTATAATGCCATGATCTTATATATCTATTTCCTCATGGTAAAATACTCATTCAATGATTCTTATCTTATGTCTCCATGTTATATTGGGTATGAATCCATTATGATTTTCTCATGTTCCATGATTATATTCTCATACCTATATATTTAACATATTATTACAAATTATATTTGGTTTTTATTAGGCTTTCCCTTACTGAGTATTTTATCTCATACCTTATTATGTTTCCATTTCCCTAGTTTATAAAGAAAAGTAATATGTATTATAGTGACCAATTCAATTCATACAAATATATCACATCTTAATATAATAATATTCATTTCAGTTTACAAAACCACGCCTGAGGACCATAAAGGTTTAGTGCCTTTAGAAACTTGGATACCAAAAAAAAACAAGTTCATAAGATATATATTTTTTCTCCCACTTAGCTTTTCATTACAATAAACCTTCTTAGACATGTCATACTTAATTAATTTCTTCATAACTTGGGGAAAGGGGACATAATAAAGGGAGATATTAGATGATCATTAAGGGCAGGCAAAGGATATATCAATGATTACATGAGAATAACATGAGCATAAGGTTACGATAATATGATAATAAAATTTTAAAACCACACCTTTCATATCATCAATCATAATCTAGAGTCATGGAATAAAACTTAACAATTAATAAGACTTGAATTGTAAAATAATTAAAGAACATGATTCAAGAGAGAATAACATATGCATAAGGCATGAGTTCATGGAATACACTTGATCATAGAAAATTATTTACTTAGTAGTAATGGATAATTTATAAGGATATCATAGTTGATTGGTTTTACTCCCTAAACCATTATAGTAGTTAAGGATTACTATAAATGATATCATAGTAGACAAATCCCCTTACTCAACTAGGTTTAATCCCTATTCCATCCCTATTTATCTCATGTGATAGCCATATTTATCCAATTCATTAAAGGTATATATAATTATAGGCCCTCATATAACGTAATTAAAATCACATATATGTGTACCACAAGATCATAATACTTTCATAATATCACAACCCATGAAAAGGAAACAAGTTTCTTAAACATTTTATCTCATAATATTCCATATATAGAAATAAATAATGATGGTATCATTGGTTAATATCCCTAGTAAAGATTAATAAACATCATAGGATTCCATATTAGATGAAAAATGATTTTAAAAGATCACTTGAAACATTTTCTGAGTAAAATATCCTTTTCTCTTTTAAATCACTAATTTTAAATCTAAATATTTCCCAAATATTAAGGAAAAAATTTTCTTTGAAAATTAATTTTAAAACTTATAAATAAAGCTTTAAATAATTTAATGATCACGATAACAAGAAATACCGTTCATGCAGTATAAGTTAAAACAATGATTCCTTTCACATTTTTTGTAAAATGTCAAAAGTAACTCATTTAAAAATGACAAGAAGATTATATTTAAAACAATTTGTAAAAATTAAAACAAGGGTAAACATGAATTTAAAAAATCATTTGATATTAGTTAAATTATTCTTTACAACATTTTTATAAAACATGGATATGGAAGATAAAGTATTTTTGACTGAAGAGAGATGAAGTTAGTTTTACTTAATTTTTTTGGTATCTAGAGTATATAAAGAGAATAAAATGAAATGAAAACATGTAATTTTAATAAATAACCTAGGTATAATAGAATTAATGATATTATTGAGAGGTATATCATGAATTTTTTTTATCAAAACAATAATCACAAACAATTTCAATAAACAATCAGATTGTAACTTAAAACCCTTACCGCTTGGGAAACTTTTTAATAGTATGCAAGATGAAAGAATAAATTTAAATAAAACATTAAATATAATTAAAATAAATAATTTCATTATATAATATGTCAAATGGGAAATATATACACCACAAAAAACAAATGAGTTGTGAATATTGAATAAGTATCACAAAATTTTAAGTGAGACAAAAATCCCTTACCTTAGGTATGAATTTCTTCATATGTGTTCAAGCATCATGTATAATAAATATAGATTTATTATAAATAAATTATATAACCATAATAATATATTATATCATACATTATTTTCATGTTACCTTGTATCACCCATTTATTAACATTTTTTTATTTAAACCACTATTCTAGGTGATAATTGTTTCTCGTTTCATATATATTGTGATTATGTAGTTTTTTTTCATATAATTTGATCATGGTTAAATAATATAAGGAATTTTAATAATGAAAAAAATATAATCTATATTCATTATATCTTTATTTAGAGTCATATATAAAGGATGTAGATAGAAAAATGAATTACACTATTCATGGAGACGATAAGACGTATGTACACATGAACACTATTTTCACTTTTCGAAGGATGGAATGAAAGAAATTAAAATATTAAATAAAATTTAAAGAATAATTATTATATAATATATAACATATATATTCATTAAATGTATCATTATTACTAACCATGTAAATTGGAAATGATAGAGGAATCACATCACTTCATGGAGGTGGTAGTCAACACGTACGTACAAACAATGTTATTTTTTTCCAACGGGTTGGAAGGTATGAAGGTAGATATGATATTATAATTTTAGAATTTTAATTATGTCATAAATATCATCTATATAATTAATATAAATATTAATATCCATCCATGATATGTGGTTATGAAAAAAAAATTACATCGATTCGTGAGGCGGTAGTCTGCTCTACACACTGTCAACAGTTTCATCCCCCATTTGATGAAAGAGGAGATAAAGATAGATTAATACCTTAAAATAAAAATATATCAATATATGTAATATAATTATTTTATTATTTCATCATAGTTTATGAATATTTTAAGGAGGTGGAACCAAATCCACTTAATTAAGAACAGTACCTCTTCTTTAGACAATTTCTCTAGGTCTACACCTAAAGCCTCCCTAAGATGGGTTTCTGATAAAAAAAGGGATCTAGGTCATTGGTATAGGATTAATTAAGGTATTAGGGTATTTATTGGAAACAATTAAAGGTTTTTGATGTGTTAATAAAATATAATAGTAGGTACCCTTTTATAATTGAGGCGTGTGACACACTTGTAATTTTGTAATGTTTTACAATATTTCCATCTCAATTTATTAGATAAAAGGCCCCAAAAAAGACCATTACCAATATTTTTATGATATAAGATCAAAATATGGACATAAAATATAACTTATACATGTTTTTAGGTAATTTTAACCCTTATCTATTTAATTTAAATCTCAGTAAACCTGTTTTAACCTTAACCGTGGTAATTAATTTTTTACTATTTATACTCTTCATTTTGACAAAAAATTAAGTTGAACTTATTACATAATATTTTTTATGATGAATTGAAATATTTAATTCATTTTATAAAATTAAATTCATATAATCCTAATAATTTAATTTAAAATTAAACCCACAGACATGATGAAAAAGCAGTTTTCCAAAGAAAATATTTTCATAAGTTGATTTTTTTAAATAAAACTTGAACAAAAAATGGATTAAAATGAAAAAAATTTGATTTAAAATAATATAATTTAACTAATTTTACTTTTAAAACTATTTTAAACAAAATGGAACATTTTAAATTATTTAATTAAAAAACAATTTTAATAAAAAAAGCAGTATTTTCACTATTCATTGAGAAATTAATATTTTTAGAAAATAAAAAAATTAATTCATGGGAAATTTTTAAATTTTTATTTAAAAAATGATGATAATTTTTTAAAATAAATTTTATTAAATTGGAAAAAATTATTTTTAAAATAAGTGACATGAATCGAGCGAATATTCTTAAAAAAATACAATTTTTATGCAGAAAGATGGATTTATTCTTATCCCATGCATATAAAAAATATTAGATGAATAATAAAACATTTTATTGAATATATAATATATAAATTTAAATAAAATAATTCAATAATAGTGAATAATTTATTTTATGAAGATATAAACACATTCTGTGCATAATTGTTTTTTGAGAAAAATATTTCTTTTACTTTCAAATGATTTTTATTTTAATTTATAATCTATTGATGAAAAATGAATTTATTTTATACTTGAGTACGACATAATTTTTTAATAATTTAGTTATTCCTATTAATTCCCACCAATCCAATAGTTAGGTGATAACTGCCACATTAAATAATAATATTTTAATAGTATATCACGGTTAGTTTTAAATTGGTCTTTCATGTAACACAAGCTATCAATGAAATAAAATTTATCTAAAATAAATATTTACTAAAATATTAGGGCATTAAATTATACCCTACTTAAAAATAATTTCACCCTCAAAATTACTTCACTTTGATATAAACAAATGAGGATACTTCTTCCTCATCACATCCTCGGGTTTCCACACAACTTAATCAAATTGGTGGTCTCACCACAAAACTTTGACCAAGTGAGTGGTCTTGCTTCATAGAAATTTCTCTCTATGATCCAGAATTTACACTAGTTATTGGTAAAAAGTGATCTCATTATTTAATGGTATGAAATTCAATTTTAGTATATGTGAAGGATCTTGCATGTAATTCCTCAGGCGAGATACATGGAATACATTGTGGACTTGAGAGAGGTTCAGTGGAAGTGATGAGTGATAAGTTACCATCCCTAATCGATTAGGAATCTAAAAGGGAAAATATACCAATTGAAGAGGTTTCATTTATTTATTAATATCATAAAATTCTTTCAAGGATAAATTCATAGAAATATACTCTCACCAAATTCGAATTACAGATTACGCTGATGATTGTCATCATAAATTTTTTGTCGACACCGAGATACCATGATGTACTAATGAATAACTCTAAATCGCTCTACCATTCCCTCAAATAGATCAGTTCCCAATATATTTCTTTCTCCCAATTCATCCCATCATGTTGGAGTTATATAATTCATTCTATAGAGTGTTTTATAAGGATCCATTTGAATTCTCGAGTAAAATATATTATTATAAGAAAACTAAAATAGATAAAGGTATTGATCCCACATACCTTTAAAGTCCATAAAACATGATATCTTCATATCATATAAGGTTTTAATGGTCCTATTTGACTGAACATCTATCTGAGGATGATACATAGTTATAAAACTAAACTCTATATCAAGATCTTGCTAAAGGCTTCACCAGAACTTCTAGTTAAACATCGAATCCCAATCAGATATAATAGAATATGATATTATATGAAAACTTAACTCTTTCTTAATGTATATTCTAGTAATATTACCATGATATAAATATTCTATGAAAGCAATAAAGTGTTCCAACTTCTTAAGGTGAGCGACTACAACCCAAATAGCATTACGACCTTTAGATGTTTTGGGGTGTTCAATGACAAAATCAATGGTAACTTTTTGCCATTTCCATTATAGTTTGGGTAATGGTTGTAACATACCCTAATAAGCTTCTCTCTCAATATTACCTTACTGACATACCAAGAACTAAGTTTCATACTCTACAATATCTCTCTTCATATTGTCCCACCAAAAACTCTCCTTTAGATCTCTATACATATTTTTATTCCTAGGATACATAGAGAATTAAGAACTACGAGTCTCATCCAAAATACCCTTCTTCAAATCCGATATGGAAAAAACGCATACATATTTCTTGAACCTTATCATTATATCATAATCAAGGATGAACATAAGAAAAATTCTCACCTTATTCCATAGTTCTATATCTTTATTTTCACAACTTTAATCTTCAATAGATACAGGGTTGAACACTCATTTGATAAATATAATATTTATCTTCTTCCATTAATATTTAAAGATCCATCCATTGAAAATATAGAAATATTGGATCTTTTTTGATCCTCAACATAGATAATCATGCCTAATATTTTTGACTCAAATAATCGGTCACCCTATTCACTTTCCCAGGGTGGTAATGTATTGGGTAGTTATAATCTTTAATAATATTTGACCATATTCTATAGTGAATATTCAACTATTTTTGAGTTAATATATACTTCAAAATTTTATGATCAGTATATGTATCATCCCATTTTATAGAAATATAATTCCTCGATATATTTAATGCAATAATTACTATAGCTAAATCCAAATAACTAGTTGGGACTTTTTTCTCATGAAACTTCAATTTTCATGAGGCATAAGCTATAACCATGTCATTATACATTAGGATTCATCCAAATCCCTTATTTGATGCATAAATAAACATAAAAAACTTTTTCTATAAAAGGGTAAAGAATGCATAGGTGTACTAACTAACCTTCTCTACAGTTCCTTGACAATTTCCTCATATTCATCTATCCAAAGGAACTTGGCTCCCTTCGAAGTTAAAATAGTGAGTGGATTGGAAAACCATGAGAAAATATCCACAAAACATCGATAATATATATCCAAATAAAGAAAACAATAGATATCAATCACTATATTTGGTCTGGGCCAATGTTCAATATCCTTCATCTTTAAAAAATTCATATATAAACCCACACGTGAGATTATAAGGCCCAAAAATTAAACTTTTTTATAGAAAAAAAATTCTCACTTTGCAAAATTTTCATATAACCTATCCTTTATTAGAGTCTTCAATATAATTGTAAATTGATCTTCATGATCTTCCTTAAAATTTTAATATATAATAATATTTTCTATAAATACTACCATAAACTGATTGAGGTAATCTCTAAAGATTCTATTCATTAAATCCATAAAGATAGAGGGGGTATTGGTAATAAAAAATTACATCAATATTTATTCATAGTTTTCTTACCTTATATAGAATAATGTATTGGGTATATCATCCTTCTTAACCCACACTTGATTATTTATAGAATGGAGTTAAATCTTAGATAAGTATTGGGATCCATTCATTTTATCAAATAAGTCATAATTATATGATAGAGGATTCTTGTTCTTGATAATGATGTTGTCAAGTTCCCGATAATCAATGCAGAGTCACATTAATCCTTATTTATTATTAAGAAACATAATAGGTGGACACAAAGGTGACACAGATGGATGAATATATCCCTTTTCAAGATTATCCTAGAGTTTCTTATATAATTTATACAACTCGTTTAGGGATATTTAATATGGAGTCTTCAAAATAGCTATAACACTGGGTGTGAGTTATATTTAGAACTCAACTACATGATTTGGTGGAAGACTTGTAAAATATTATTGAAAAGCATATGTAAACCCCCAAATAATAGGTATATCATCAATGTTGAGTTTCTCCCCAACCATATGTGATAAACACCCCTTTTGAAAAGGAATTAAGACCCATAAAATGGATGTGATTTATTTTGGAAGTACATATTTATCGTCATAGTTATAGATGATCATAGAATGGTTTGGAACATCAAATGTGACTTCCCTTACTAAAAAATTGATGTGGGATTTATTTAGAGAAATATAATCCATGAACAAGATAACATCAAATTCAACTAGAGGGATAATAACAATATTTATAGGAACCACATTCCCCCAAAATTCAACTAGAGAAGATTCATAGTGTAAGAACCCGAATCTTCTTTTCAGGTATGTTCTTCTTTTCTAGTTTTTTTGAGAAAAAGAGGAGTTTCTGGAAATTTCAGGAGTACACACCATGTACTTTTAAGTATACACCGTGTACCAGGTTTCTACTAGTGACCATGTACTGGCCATGTAATGGCTGAGTACATGGCCATGTATGGTGACTTGGAGACTGCCTAAAGAGGAGGCTGGAAAAGTAAAGTACACACCGTGTACTTTTAAAGAATACACTGTGTACTTTTTTTTCATTAAATGGACTGGGGTCACATCTAATTGATAGAACATTATTCTTATTCACTCATCTCATCCAAGAGTATCCATACAGCCGCGGATCTTCTCCAAGCCCCTGACTCGCTGTCCGTTCTCCGAATCAACCACCATCGATTTCATTGGAATTGCATTGGTGATTTATCCTTTCTTCTTGAACTTCATCTCCTGATTTCTCCTATTTCGAAAGATATCGTCAGTTGAACGTCTTAAGCATTTTTGTAGATCTACGGAGTTATAGGGAAATTAAAGGCTTAAGGTTCATGTATATCATCCATACAACATCAAGGTAGGTGGTTTGTTTTTTTTCCATAGATAGTCTTTGAATTTTATGTGCAAAAGTGACCAATACCCAAGAACGGGGTATTGCGTGTTTATGGTTTTTAGACCTATTTTACTTATATGCCTTGTTTGTTTGGATAAAGGTTTTTTTTATGAATTGGGTTAATTTTTACTTTCTATGGAGGTTTTTCCCACGTTTTCTAGTTTTGACTGTTTGGTCTAGCTTTCCTATTAGGCTTACTTGTTTCCCATGCCTAGTATTGTTAGGATGGAGTGATTATTATCAAACATGCTATGATATGCTATAGATTGTTTATCCAAGTAGTTCTTGAGGTTTACTTTGGCTTCCATGTATCTTTTTGCAAGACTGACTTACACAGGTCTATGAGAACCTGGTGTAGTAGACCATAGTGAGAATAGACGTCAATGGCTTCTCCAGAGTGTCTGTTTTACTATTACGTTGTGAGACCATAGGGGGGATGGACATTGTGCTACCTCAGAGTGTATATAGTTTCCTTGATATAGGATATAGGGCGAATTGGACATTGAGTGCTTCCTCAGAGTGCCTATTAGTTACCGATACGAGACCATAGGGGGAATTTACGGTGAGTGCTTCCTCAGAGAGTCTTTTTTAAAGCTGAACCAGAGGGGTTAGACTGTGTGTACTACCCAGAGGGTTGCTTGTGGATGTTTGGTTAAACTAGAGGGGTTAGGCTATGATTACTTACCAGAGGGTTATCTACTTTTGATTGGTTTCTCTTGATATATAAAAATGAATGCAATTGGAATTGTAGGACTGTTACTATGTGTACTTCCTTGTTTACTACTTCATTTTGTTTATTTCCTCCCATATATATTCACTAACTTTGAGGCACATATATTTGGGTGGTTTCCTACTAGGATTCGTCTCACACCCTATTTGGGTTATTATTTTGGTCCCAAATAGATTATATTGCTGTAAGTATAGATAAGGGAAAGTACCCTTCTACTTCAGGTACTTGATTGCTGTGGAGCTGGGGAGCATGGGACCAAGCTGAGGATTGCGATGATGTGGATCTATTTACTTCATTTTCTTTGTACTTTGGTTTAGTACTATATTCCAGAATTGTGACTTGTTTGGATTCTTTCCTAGACATATGTATCATGAATCATATATATTTATATGTGCTCAATTGTTATTACTTCCTGTCTTCTACTGTTTACTATTTTATGGTATTATTAATACTTCTATTATTACTATCTGTTTTACTTCCACTCTGTTACTCTTCCAATGAGGGAATAGTTTTCCCAGTATCACACCCAAGGCCCTCACTACTAGTTAGAATCCTCTGGCATTTGGGTGAATGCACTTGAGGCCATGTGACCAACCGGGTACGGGGTGCCTCTGGGTGGTACTCGAAACCGGGGCGTTACAAAGTGGTATCAGAGGTGTATCTTTTATTCTTGAATTACTATTTAGAGCCTATGGATAGGGATAGGAAGGAATAGGTACTTGGTAATAAGATGTACCTGGGAGTAGCTCACCCACGTACAGGGAAAAGACAATTTACCTTGTATATTGGGATTATTCTGGTTTTGAAATTTTACAGTTAATTTGGTTTCACCATTGGGTGATTCACATGTATTGTGATGTTATCGTTTATGTTATTTAGGTTCTATTTCTATTGCAATCAGATGAGATGAGGGTATGCCATCTCATGCATCATATAGGAACTTACTAGAGATCACATGTCATGCATTCTTTCCATGCCATTTAGGGTGCATTCATGATTTTATTTTGTTGTGATAGATGTTGTGCTAGATATGAATGCTGTTGTGATAGATGCCTTGAGAGAATACCTGCTTTTGATAAGGTATTGGTTTGTTTAAGGTTTTCTTTGAATGGATTTCAAACATTGGTTCTTGAGGTATTATGGGACCTCATAGACCGGAATTTGGTGGATAATTGCTCTGTTATGTTTGTATATAACATGTATAAGATGACAATCTTTGATTTGCGGGGAGTATGGGCCCTCACAGATCGGAATTTGGCACTTTAATGTTCATTTTAGTGTTTTTCTGGGTTCCAGAGTAGTTTGTGAGGCATAAAGTTCGGAAGAACCCAAAATACATGGCGTGTAATGATAAATACATGCCATGTGTCCTTCTGTTCGGGAAGGATTTGTTTTTCTTAAGTACATGATGTGTACTATATGTAAACGCTATATAGTCTCTAACCATGTCACTGTATGTGTGGGCAGAGACACGGGGTTGGGAAATCTTTGGGGGAACACACCGTGTACCAGATGTATATGCCGTGTTGTGAAGACCATGTGTCCACCCATGTGACTAATGACACAGATGGATAAAACATAAGTTATACACGTCTTGTTAAGCTTGAACACACCGTGTAATGTAACCCTTGTATCCGGACGTGTAGCGAACAACACAGGTCAGTGAAATATTTCTATTATACGTCGTTTCTAGCACAAAAATGCCATGTGGAGTCATCCATGCAACCGACCGTGTAACTAACAACACGGGTCAATGAATTTCGGCTGGTACATGCCGTGTCTAGAACTAACACGCCGTGTAGTCTTGTTATAGGAGAATCGTGTGGCTTAGCCGTGTAGAAGAACTCAGGCAGGGGAAGAGGATTCAAGTACATGTTGTGTGTTAGGAAAACACGACGTGTGTTTGGGGGTGTTACACGACCTGGGTTGGAAAAAGTACACACCCATGTAAAGGCTTAAGGGAACATTCCATGCAGGCATTTTACACGCCTTGTATCCATGTTTTGAAAAACTCGAATGATTTCTTTCTCTTGTTCCCTTCTTAAACTTCTAAGTTTCAGTCTCTGTTAATCTTGATCTAAGGGGTGCACTTGACCTTATAGTGTCATGCCATCGAGCCTTCCTCCGGTTGTCCACCAGTTACAAGGTAGTGATCAGACATCGGATTTGGATGATCATGGATTACCACCAGATCCTCCAGTTGTGCTAGTCTTGGTACTATCTGTCATTCCAGAAATAGTTGGTGATGCATAGTTTCGATAGGTCTTCATGAGGTATATGAATAACTTCTGAGGAGTACTACATCCCGCCCCTTCTATGGAAGAGTTGACGTGGGTTTTCTAGCAGCAGCATCCCCCCACCTTCACAGGGGAAGGAGGAACTCAGGCTATAAAGTCATGGTTAGAAGCCATGATTTCTATCTTTGAGCATCTGAAGACACCTCTAGAGAGGAGGGTGAAGCTCGCTATGTATATGCTTCAAGATTATGCCAAGAGATGGTGGGATGTGATCTCACAGGAGGGATTCCATCAAGTTATGGTGTGAGATGAGTTCTAGCATGCTTTCTATGACTACTTCTACCCAGAGACTATGAGGGCTGATCGAACCCAAGAGTTCATGAGTCTGGAGAAGGGTACTATTTCTATTATGGAGCATTCTTCTCGCTTCACAGAGCTATAATGCTTCACACCTATTACAGGAGGTGATGAGTTATTTCTGGCAAGAAGTTCGAGGATGGTATTAGGAATGACATCTGATCTCAGGTGTACATCTTCAGGTTGAATTCCATCACTTCTATTTTCATGCAAGCACTAATCAAGGAGTGCAATATGAGGGATTATGAAGTGGTGAGCTAGGGAGGTTTGACATCCGGAGTTGGTATCCCTCCTACTGATAGCAGGAAGCGCCGCAGGGAGTCTACGTGCAGGGATCCGAGGAGGCATGACAATTATTCTAGTATCCAGATAGTGTGATACCAGTGCGGGAAGAGTGGGAATATGAGGCCGCATTTCTCAAGAGGCCCACTCGAGTGCCGATATTACAACAAGATGGGTCATATTCTTCATTTCTATCAGTTTTCTCACTAGCAGCTAGTGACAAGGGTTCTTCTATGACTCCTTATTCAGGAGCAGCACCACCAGTTTCTCACCAGTCTGGGAACTGGAGTTCTTCCAACTATTCAGGCCAAGGTGGAGGTCATGGATATGGTAGCCAGTCACCAGGATTTCAACAAAAATAGGGTGGATCAGCTCAAGGTGACCAGGAAGGGTTGTAGGGCTGCGATACAGGTCAGACCTTTGTAGTGGAGCAGGCCCAGCTGGAGTAGGATCCAGGACCATCTACAGTTCGAGGTACAATCCTAATTTCCTTAGTTTTAACTTCTTCTCTTTTCTATATAGGGGCTTCCCATTTCTTTATATTTATTGCTATTATAGAGAGCCTTGGGCTCTATATCCGTTATTTACATGGGGTTCCACACTCCATTATGTTGGAGAGGGAGGAACATTTTACTTCTCAGGTCTGGGAGGGATTATAGAAGGCTTTCGGTACACAGGTACTTCTGAGTATAGCTTACCATCCCCAGACAGATGGCCAATCTGAGCGTACAATTTAGGTTCTTAAGGACATGCTTCGATCAAACATCCTAAATTTTAGAGGTTCGTGGGAGAAGCACATACCTCCTGTAGAGTTTTCCTATAATAATTGTTTTCAAGAAACTATTCAGTTGGCGCCTTATGAGGCTTTGTACAGTAGGCCATGCTGATCACCATTATGTTTTCATGAGGCAGGAGAGGTAGCTATGCTGGGACCTCATCTTGTCGAAGATACCATATAGCAGATATAGTTGATTCGGAAGAGGATGACTACTGCACAGTCAAGATAGAAGTCTTATGATGATCGACGAAGACGACCTCAAGAGTTCGAGGTCATGGATCATGTTTTTCTATGTGTCACACCGAGGTTGGGACACAATAGGATTAGAAGGTAGGGTAAGCTTTCACCAAGGTACGTTGGACGATTTGAGGTGTTGGAGAGCATCCATACGGCTTTCTATCGGTTGTAGTTACCTCAGAGGTACCAGGCTATGCATGATGTCTTTGAGGTTTCTCAGCTTCAACATTACTTCTCAGACCTGTCTCATGTTTTTCAACCCAAAGAGGTTGAGCTAGAGGTGGATGAATCATTCAAGGAGCATCCTATATGGATTGATGAACGAAGTGCGAAGGTTCTCTGTGGCCGGTCTATTCATCTAGTATGACTGCTATGGTAACATGGGTGAGTACAGGACGTGACCTGGGAGAGGGAGGCCGATGTACAATCGCAATATCCAGAGCTGTTTGAGGATTCTTCTTCTATGCCACCTTGCTATAGAAATTCAGGGAATAATTTTTTAAGGGGGGATTTTATATGAACACAGATCTTCTTTTTCAGGTATGTTTTTATTTTCTAGTTGTTTTTAAGAAAAAGAGGAGTTTCTGTAAATTTCAAGAGTACATGTCGTGTAATTTTAAGTACACGCTGTGTAACCAGTTGTCGCGAGTGACCGTATACTGGCCATGTAATGACCAAGTACATGGTCATGTGTGGTAACTTTTAGACTTCCTAAAGTAGAGGCCAAAAAGGCAAGTATATGCCGTGTACTTTTTTTTTCATTAAACGGACCGGGGTCGCGTCTGATTGAAAAAACACTCTTCTTCTTTTCCCATCTTGTCCAAGAGTGTCCATAGGACCGCAGATCTTCTCTGATCCCCCAAATCATCATCCTTTCTCTGAATCGACCACCTTCGATTATGTTGGAATTGCATTAGTGACTTCTTCTTTTGTCATGAACTTCATCTCTTGATTTATCCTCTTCCACAAGATATCATCGTTTGAACGTCTTAAGCATTTTTGTAGATCTACAACATACTAGGGAGATTTAAGGCCCTAAGTTCATGTATATCGTCTATAAAATAAAAATGTAGGTGGTTTGTGCCTTTCCATAGATATTCTTTTAATTTTATGTGCAAAAGTGCCCAATACCCAAGAGTGGGGTATTGCGTGTTTATGGTTTTTAGCCCTGTTTTTCCTTCTATGCCTTGTTTGTTTGGATAGATGTTTTTTGATTATGAATAGGGTTAATTTTTCTATACTATGGATGTTTTCCCATGTTTTCTAGTTTTGACAATTTGATCTAGCTTTCCTGATAGGTTTCCTTGTTTCCCATGCCTAGTATTGTTTGGATGAAGTGATTATTATCTGACATGCTATGATATGTTGTAGATTGTTTAACCAAGTAGTTCTTGAGGTTTAATTTGAATTTCATGTATTGTTGTGAATGACTGACTTACATAGGGCTGTGAGAACCTGGTGTAGTAGACTATAGGGATAATGGATGTTGAGGGATTCTCCAGAGTGTCCGTTTTACTATTACGTTGCGAGATCATAGGGGGGATGAAATTTTTTCTCCCTCAGAGTGTCTATAGTTTCCTCGATACGGGCCATAGGGGGAATTAGATGTTGAGTGCTTCCTCATTGTGCCTATTAGTTATCGATATGAGACAACAAGGGGAATTGACAGTGAGTGCTTCCTGAGAGAGTCCTTGCTAAAGATGAACCAGAGGGGTTAGACTATGTGTACTTCCAAGAGGGTTGCTTGTTGTTGTTTGGTTGAACCAGAGGGGTTAAGATATGGGTAATTCCCAGAGGGTTATATGATTTTTATTGGTTGATTTGGATATATAAAAAAGACCTCAATTGAAATTTTAGGACTGTTACTATGTGTACTTCCTTTTTTACTGCTTCATTTTGTTTATTGCCTGCCATATATATTGACTGACTGTGAGGCAAAGATTTTTGGGTGGTTTCCTACTGGGATTCATCTCACACCATGTTTGGGTCTTTCTTTTGGGTCCAAACAGATTATATTTCTGTAGGTATAGATAAGGGAAAGTTCCCTTCTACTTCAGGAACTTGATTTTTGTGGAGCTGGGGAGCATGGGACCAAGCTGAGGCTTGCAATGCAGTGGAGCTGTTTAATTTATTTTCCATGAACTTTGATTTAGTAATGTATTCCATCATTGTGAGTTGTTTGGATGATTTTATAGACATATTTATAATACATCATATATATTTATTTGTGATCCGTTGTTATTACTTCTAGTCTTCCATTGTTTACTATTTTATGGTACTATTACTGCTTCCGCTATTACTATCTGTTTAACTTCCACTGTGTTACTCTTCCTATGTGGGTGTAGTTTCTCCACTATCACACCCAAGGCCCTCGCTACTAGTTATCTACCTCTGGTATTCAGGGAAATTCTCTTGAGGCTGTGTGACCAACCGAGTACGGGGGGCCTCTAGGTGGCACCTGAAACCGAGATGTTACACTTAAACTTGAGATATGATCATCATTCCATTTGGGATTTTACCTGATAATTCAATATCTCATCATTGGTATGGAATTTTGATACCCTTATGAAAATTATAATATATAAAAGAGTGGGTAGATCAAGAGTTAAATTTTACTATAATAGTTCTAGAGTAAATGGTAAGTATACCTTTTACCACATAATTATCAAACCCCTCATCAGAAATAGTGATCATATGATATTTCCCTTTGTCTATGGGACTAAGAGGTTATTGGAATCGATCATTATCATTATCCTTTGGATTTTATCACTAGTTAGAATAATTCCCAAACTCATTTCATTTGAAACATTTAATTATAAGTGGGGAATTTTGTGGAGCATTCTCTTTATTCACATGATTAGCTAACTTTATCCCTTTACTTCAACATTTTATTTCTTGATGAACTTCCTTTACACATTAAAATAATTCAGTAGTACCCTTAATATGATTTTCTATATATTTCTTACTAAAATTTGATCATAAAGGAAATATTATCTTATTATATCTACGATGTTTAGAGTTCTTTGAATTCAATATTTTTTTCTTATGAAAACCATTAGAGTGATGGGTAACTCCAATATCAATTTCCACCTTTATAGAACATCAAATGTTTTTTTCATTGTTATTGAAGTTTTTTATCGACATATCCATTTATATACTTAGTTTTATGATGCTGAAGAATCGATCTACCTTACTTTTATGTTGGATTATAATACTAGAGGTGTACCTCACTAGTCTTGTAAACTTTTTCATCATAGTTACCAACTGATTCATCTTCCTTCTGATTTTGATCAATGGATTCATTCTCCATTTTTTATGAATAATATGAGGAAAGTAATTATTTAAAAATAATATCCTAAAATCTTCCCACTATATAGAGTCAATTTCTTCCTATTACCTCATATTCATGATAAGATCCCACTAATAATCCACTTAGCCTTCCTAAAGATTGATAACCAACATGATTTTTTCATGATTTGAACACGAGAGAATAGAAGATACCTATTCAATGGTACTAATCTATTACTCAAAAACTAGTGGATAAGTGGACCCACTAAAAGAAGGTGGATGTTTCCTCATGAAGGACTCAAGGAACGTTGTTCCCTCATTTTCTTGTTTAGAAGTTAAGCATGATTCATATCTTGGGAAATTTGTGTGAGAATAGTAATGAGATTTTTCATTCCATATCCCATAAAATTTTGTTTCTTAGGTGAAAAATAATTTCATATTACATTGTATTCAGTATTAACATATTCGTTCAAGTTACATCCATCAACTAAAGCCAAAAACTATAGTGTGAGCAGCATTAATCATAGTGGGAAACCACATAATCATGAAAAAACATTTATAGGATGTATAAAGCGTGACATATTATTTTAAATTTATGAAACCATAGGTTTTAACTAGGACATTAATGATCATCATTTATTTAAATCCTTTATAATGGTTCTTAAATATTTTCTGAATTTTTAATGAATATCCCCTCAGAGTGTCAAACCAGGTGTGAAACAAGGCCTCTCAGTAGGCGATGATCGAGTCATAGAAAAATGTGCCCTTTCAAAATTTATTACCCCTAGGTAAAACTCTTCGAGAGCTATATCCACTTACAGTATCTATAAATGGATATAATTTCCTGGAAACCACTCACTCTAAAATTCAAAAAAAAATCTAGTATATTTTCCTATACTTAGACTTGTCTTTTGGGCTGCATCAAAATATTTCTCATCCTAGTTTCAAAGGTTAACTAAACAAATCATCTAATACTAACTATATTTACCCATAAAATTCATACATAGACATCAGATATAATATATGAATATTTATTTCACATTAAAAAAACATGCTTGAGGACCGTAAAGGTTTAGTAAATTTGTAAAATTTGATACATAAATAACTAGTTCATTAGATATTTACATTTTCCCCCACATATTTATTCATAACCAATATCCTTTTTGGAAGTATCATACTTAATACCATTCTTCATAACCAGGGGAAAGGAAACATAATAAAGGGTGAGATCAGATGTACAGTAAGGGTAAAAAGGGAGATATAAATGATCACATAAGTATTACATAAGAATAAGGGTATGAGAATATAAGCATAACATTTTAAAACCAAAACCTATATATGATAGATCATAATATTGAGTCATGGAATATATCTTGGAATTTCATAAGACATGAATCATAAAGAATCAAAGAATATTAGCCATGAGAACATAACATAGACATAATAAATGAGTTTTTAGAATACACATAATCATAGAAAATAATTTCCTTATTAGTCAAGGATAATTTACAAGGCTATCATAGTGGATTGTTTTTACTCCATAAACCATCATAGTAGTCAAGGTTCACTCCCACAATTATCATAGTGGCCAAAATACCTTATTAAAATGGGTTCACTTTCCATTATAGTTTTATTTATCTCATGATATATCCATAATTACCCAATGAATTATTGGACTATATAATTCCTGGACCACCCTTTACATAATGAAAATCCTATAAATTTTGGGCACACAATCATATTACATTCATCATATCATAACCTATGATAAATAAATGGGTTTTATAAAATTTTTATCATAGAATAACCCATGGAAAATAAATTGGATTCATAAACATATTTTCATCATAATTATAAACCATACATTGAAATAAAAAGTATGGTATAATTTTATCACATCCAATGTAATGATTATAAAACACCAAAGGATTCTATCTTAGATAGAAAATTATTTTAAAATATCACTTGAAACATTTATTGAGGAAAATACCACTTTCTATTTGAAATCAATTATTTAAAATATAGAAAATTCACAAATATCAAGGAAAACATTTTATTTTAAAATAACTATGAAAAATAGAAAAGGAATATTTAAATCATTGAATTTTCAAGATACCAGGAAATACCATTCATGTTGTACACATTAAACCAAAGATTCCTTTCACATTTTCAGTAAAAAGTAAAAAATACCTCATTCAAAAAATGATAAGAAGATTCCATTTAAATAATTTTTTTGATAGTTAAATAAGGTTAAATATTACATTAAATAATCATTTACATAATTTTAGTAACATTTTTTCATTTTTTTGAAAAAATTTATATACAAGAGAAAGGATTTTCGATAAAAGAGATATAAAGTCGGTTTTACTTGAATTTTTTTTATGTCTCTTAAGTACATAAATAGAGTAAAATGAAAGGAAAAAAAGTAATTTATATAAATAAACACAGTATAAGAAAATAAATGATATTATTGAGAGGTTTATCTAGAAATTTCCTTATCAGAATCATAATCCTAAACAATCTCGATAAACTATGGGATTGTAACATAAAACTCTTACATCTTCGGTAACATTTGAATCATAAGAACAATGGAAGAATAAATTGAAATGAAAATTTAAATATAAATAAAATTAATAAGTTCATGATATAACATGTTAAATGGTTAGTATATATACCACACAAATAAATGAGTGGTGAATATGTCATATGTCTTATAGTAGTGAAAGTGAGATGCAAATCCCTTACCACAGGTCTGATTTCCTTCACATATGTATAAAACTTCAATATAGAAAACATTTATTTATTATAACTATATTAAGTAATCATAATCATATATTATATCATATATCATTTACTTATAACCTTGTATCACCTATTTATTAATAAATCTTTATCAAAATCACTATTCCGAGTGATAACTGCTTCACTTTTCATATATGTTTTGGTTTTGTAGTTTTGGTTCATGTACTTAAATCATGATTCCATAATCTTCAGAATTTAAATCATGATATAAATATAATATATATTCATTATATGTTTATTTAGGTTCATACCCAAAGGATAGAGATATAAAAATGAAATACATCGTTTATAGAGATGATAAACCTTACATAAGCCTGAACGATGTTTTCAATTTTCAGTGGATGGAACAAAATAAAGTTAAATTTTCAATAAAATATTTATAATAATTATTATATCATATATAAAATAAATATTTATTAAATATATTCTTATTACTATCTATGTAAATTGTAAATTAAAAATGAATTACATCACTTTGTGGGAGCGAAAGTCCACTTGTACGCACATGCAACATTATCATTTTCCAATAGGTTTTAAGGTAAGAAGGTTTATATGATAATATAATTCCATAAGTATAATAATTTCATAAATTTAATATATGTAATTTTAATCAATATTTATATCCATCCATGAGATGTGGTGATGGAAAATGAATTACACCGGTTCGTAAGGCGGTAGTCCACCACACATACAATCGATGGTTTCATTTCCCATTTTATGGAGGAGGATATGGATATAGGTTATGATATTAAAATAATAAAATATAATTTTATGTAAGATAATAGTGTTATTTTTTCATAAAATTTTAAGAAAACATTAAGTATGTGGAAGAAGAAATAAAAGCAAAATTATTTTTTAAGGAAAATACCTCTTCTTCATAAAATATCTTTAGGTTTAAACATAAATCATTCCTAGGATGGTTTTATGTTAAAAATGAGATATAGGTGATGTGGATGGAATTAAGGATGGTATTTGGGTAGGTATTGTCTGAACCAAGTTGTTTTTTATGTGTAAATAAATAGAAGAGGAGGCTCCCTTTTATAATTGAAGTGAGTGGCACACTTGTAAATTTATAATGCTTTTTAATTATTCCAGGTCAATTTCTTGGAAAAAATGTCAAAAATAGACCATTTCCAAATATTATATGAGATAAGGTTATAATATTTCCCTAAAATAATATATATATATATATATAGGTCATTTTAATCCGTATCTATTTAGTTTAACCCCCTGATAAATTTATTTTAACCTTAATTGTGGTAATTAATTTTTACTGTTTTTACTATTTATGTTGACCTAAAATTAAGTTCAATTTATTAAATAATATTAATTATCATTATTAAAAGAAATTAATCCATTTTATCAAATTAAATTCATAGAAGTTATATAATTTAATTAAAAATTAAATCCACAGATGTGATGAAAATGTTGTTTTCCATAGAAAAAGTATTCATAAATATAAAAAGTTTTTATATCAAAATTGAATATAAAAATGATTATAATAACCTAAATTGAACTAATAATAATTATATAATTTAAATAATGTTACATTTAAAACTATGTTAATACAAAATTAAAATTTTAAATGATTGAAAAGAAAAGAAAATTTCATTAAAAATCATTATTTTTCATTATTCATTGAAAAATTAAACTTTTCAGAAAATTATGAAAAAATAAATCTATTATAATTTTTATAATTTAATTTTAAAAAATAAAATTCATCCATTCTAATAATTTTTATAAAATTTACTAAATTTATTTTATACATTTATAAATGATAATTTTTTCATATTTTTTTTCCTATTCATACCCACTAATTTAATGTATATGGGATAATTTTCACATTAAATAATAAATTTTTAATAGTATATCACAGTTCATTTTAACTCGATGTTACGTGTAACACAATATATGAAAGAAATTAATTTTTTTTGCAAAAAAATTTCATAAAATATTAGTGTGTTATATGTGTGATATTTATAGGATATTATCTTATGAGGATAATTTATTGGAGATTTTGAAGACTTATTATGGATTTTTAAACTATTATTATAGTTGAAAAATGTCTATTAAATGAGAAAGACATAGGCTTTATTAGTTAACAAATTTACGCAATGCTCTAAATTTCTAAACCTAAAAGGTTTTGGGAATGTATATAATATAATATTTTCTATAAATCATGTAATTATGGAACTTTTATATCTGGGATGTTCTAAAGAAGCTGAGAAAGATTACTAGAAAGGTCGAGAAATCACCACCAGTTGAGGTTGTTCAGAGTAGTATATGTTGTGATATATCTAATGGTAATAATTCATCTGATGAGTCAAGTTAAATATATGTTAGTGATTTAATTGAATATTCTTAAGGCATCAACATTGAGGTTAATTTATATTTGAATAAGGTTCCCATTGAATCTGTATCATACACATTTTCACATATCAAGGGACTGATTCACAAAAAGTCATAGTTGGGGTTAGAAGCCAATGCCTTGAAAAATAGTTGACTAAGAGGATAAAATAGAAAAATAGTTCTTAAAAAGAGTCTAGTAATATGCATGAGGATCAATATGAAATGATGAATTTTTAATGGGAATATGTATTGAGATTAGCTGAAGATAAAAGTAATTCTCTTAATTTTAAAAATATTAAGTTAGTGGCTATATTGAGAAATCTAAAATCTAGATAATCCAGAACTTCCAAAATACTCAAGAAATGTGGTACTACAATTTTTTTTTCAAAAGATACTCCATCTTTAATAAGGACGCATTATTGTGGTAAAAATAACTTGAGCTCATCTGAATAAGCATCCACCTCCAAATTATACAAAGAGGTAACCCACTGTCCCATTGAATTAGTTAATACCAAATCTAGTTTTTCGAGAAATAAAATAAAAAAGTTAAGTTTTGTACAAAATTTTAAGATGAAAAATGATGTAAAATATTCCAATAATTCAATGGTGGATGTAATCATACTCAAGAAAAATTCCCCCACAAAATGAGTCCAAAAGATTATGGTTGTAACCCAAAAATAACATGACGTGAAATCCAGACAAATCTGTATAGGTAGCACCTAAAGTGAAATGAAATAGATTAATTGAGAGATTTTATTACTTCTAGAGATTTGGGAATAGGGAAATTGATTTTTGGAATAACATGTCTGTATATGGAAAAATTAAAAGGCCTGAATAAAGGTGGAGATTAGCTAATGTTAGAAGGAATCCTACTGGAAGGAAATAGATCTCATAGTATGGAAGAAATATAAATTGTAAAGAAATTTGAATTACTTGGATTTTTTTTGAGATGCACTCTATTTGAGGTCACTATAATGATTAATTCTAGTATAACCCTATTATGTATCATTCTTACATTGTATAGAAAAAAAAGAACCACCACATACTGAAAATAAGGCCAAAAAAGAAAGAAAATATAGTTTGGGAGATAAATCAATGAAAATTGTTGTTTAATAAAAAAATACTAAGAATACATTAGAGAAAGATATCTAGGATATTCAAACTACAAATAAGAATTTATTCTACTATGATAAAATATTTCACATCATGGACCATTATAATATGGTGATGAAAATCAATAAATAAGGGAGAAATCATAAAACTAAAAGTGAATCAATTTAGGAAATCTATAAATAAATTGAAAAGGTTATGAATAACCATACTTAAGATATTTAAAGGTTATAAAAAAGGGTAAACTGAAGGCTACAAAAGATGTTCGTGGAAGGTGAATCTAGGAAGGACCCATGGATATTAGACCTATGGATATTTTTCCT
The DNA here is from genome assembly GCA_963277665.1 of Viscum album. Lineage (NCBI taxonomy): Eukaryota > Viridiplantae > Streptophyta > Magnoliopsida > Santalales > Viscaceae > Viscum > Viscum album. The sequence goes on along the minus strand of OY728165.1, from coordinate 1,885,625,786 downwards.
AGAAAAATGAGAAACAAAGTGAAATAACTAGTTACTTTTTGTGCTAAAAGTAATATTTATAGAAAATAATCCATAATAAAATAAAAATAATATAATTAAGCTACAAATTTACTAATCATATGTCTTAGATAGTTAGAAGAGGCTAGGATATTAGAGAAAGTAAAAAAGTATCAAATTTATCTAGTTTCTCAAGTAAAGATTTCTATTACAGATAGGAAGGAAAATATAAAATATAATATGTTTATACTTAAAAGATAGGTTTCGATAAGGAAAGTAAAATAAAATATGAGCATTAAGATACTGAGACACTTTATACATTTATAAGAAGGATTCACCTTGTTGAGAAAACTATCACTACCCCATTACTCAAGTTGATGAGATATTGGAAGATCTAAAATATTTATATATTAGATTTTTTTCTTTAATGATGGGAGTTGAAGGTGACGAAGGTTGAAAAGAATCCCTTGAGGGGGTGCTCTCAAAATATTGAAATTTTCCATAAATTTATAAAATTATATTGAATATATAAATCTTGATAACCAATTAAAAATATAAAGGATAGGGTATGATTTTTTATTCTCCTATTACTGTTTTACCTCATATTAATTATGTTGATAAATGGGGAGGGATTTTATAACTAAATAGGGAAGAAATATATTGCACTCAAATGTTTTATTATGTATGTTCAAGCTTGTTCAGATGACTAAAGTTTCTTGAAAATATTTGGGTATATCCAATGAGAAAGGAAAATCATATATGGTATCACATTAATTTTGGTTAATAGAGAACTTAGTTATCTAAATTAACCACTCTTTTTTATACACCAAGCTAGCCTAAGTTGACATAGAGTTGGTTTTTTGATGGAAATTTTCTAATAAGAATGTGGTATCACCCTTCTCATATAGAGTTAGTGGAGTAATTGTAATGTTTATGGAACCGAATGGGAGGGGGATGATGAATTTATTAAAATAATAAGTGTTTTTTAGAGAAGAGATAAAATTACCTTGGAAGATTCAATATCATTAAAGGGGAAGGTGAATATTCTCAATTATTCCCTATAATGTCAATAATAGGGAACATGTTTTTCATCCTTTTCATTTATTTTCAATAATGGGGATAAAATGTACATTGAATTTGAGTGAAAATTTGGAATTGAAAAAAATCCAAAGTGGGAGATTTAAGTGCTATTGAAATTAAAGAATATTTTACGATATCTATTATTAATATTAAGTAAGTTAATGTGTACTAAAGAAGAAAGGAGTTGGCTACCATGGAACATGAAAGGGAGAATCTATATCATGATTCAAATAAAGTAAATAGGTTTCCCATGTACTTGTTTAATGGATTTAGAATATTTGGATTCTATGTGTTCATCCCCTGAAATCATAATATTGATTTGTTCATATTCAAGGAGTTAAGAGATAGGTGATGTTTAAGATAAACTCACTATCCACTACATATTATATGGTGTGAGCTACTTCCATTATAGAATGGAAGAAGAATACATCTAATGATTATTAAGACTGTTAGTATGGATATGGAATGTGATACACAAGTGGAAGAAGCACTATCATCAAAACTAGAAGGTAGTGGTAGAGTTGAAGGTTGTGGATTCTGAACATTATACTAGTCAGTTTGAAAAAATATATTTAAAAGGTTTAAATGAGGTTAAAAGTTAAGTATAAGTTATCTTACAACATGGAGAAACCATCCAAGGAGTACCAAGTATTATTTATGCTGTATTTAGTGTTTTTATACTCTTGGATGAGGGTTAGATAAGGATTGAGGTGATTTTAAGTGGTATTGTGACCTTTGGATTATGTTTTAATTTTTTGGAAAATAAGTTGGAAAAAATGACTAAGTTTGGAGAGTGTATTTTTCATTAAGGTTCCAATATTGGTGTGTTTAGGCCTCATAGTATGTGTGTCTTAAACCATGTAAGTGTAAATATTCTCAGTGTAAATTTCAAATAAACTTGCATAGGTGTGACCTAGATTCATCATATATGTAAAATGAGACCAGTGTATGTGTGATCCTCAATAGATATTAAAATTTTGAAAAGGTATCTGAGAATATGTGTATTTCCTATAGAGTGCACGTGTCATCTACCTCAACATTTTTTTCAATCTACTGAGTGTACATGTAAACTTCTTAGGGTAAATTTCATCTATAACCCATGTAAGTTTCATGCCACACATAGTAAAATTTTGAGGTTATGTTGGATGGAAAATAAAGGTTCTATATTTAAATATGATGATAATGGAAATAATTTGGGATGATGAAAGAATTGTTATACCATGATTTAAACATAAAAAACACAAATAAAGGTGTGCCATTCAAGCATGAATAAAAAATAGGATCATATATTCTTGTATGGAAGGGGAATATCAATGCTTGTTGAAAAAGGGAGTTTCTAGATTTTTTTTAAATCCAATGAAATGAAATATTATGATTCTTGTGTTGTGATTTAAATTACAAAAAATAATGAAGATTAGTGATTCCATGATCCATGCCAAAGATAAATATTGAAGGTTGGGAATTTTTCTAATACTAAAATTGAAGAAGACCCACTTTAAATTTTTCATGATGAAGAAAATGAATTTAGTGGATTTTTAAGAATAATGTAGATGACTTTTCTTCAAAGTTAGAATTTTTATTCAAGGATTGAATAATTAATAAAGTGACATGTTTGATAATATGAGTTTTTATTGATCTATTATTTATTTTTATAGAATTAGGTTTAAGTCTATATTATTTATCTATTTAATCTCTCATGCTGAAAAGTAATGGTTCGTGCCACAAATTGTTATTACTGTGTAATCTTTATATAACCTGTTAAAGTTCTAAGTGTATTTATACTGAAAGAAAATGTTCTATACTAAAGGAATTGATTCTATATATGATATTCATATAATTGGTTATATTTAGATGTGCATTTTGTAGTGAAATTCTATACGTAAAAAGATAAAGAGAATCCTACTATAGTTTATAAGAAATATTTATTCATTCATGTGAGGTGTATTAAATGAGGGTATTTTTGTTATAACCATTGAGTTAAAATAAGACATGAAATATGATGGGAACCCAAAGTGGGTATTTTCTTATTTTTATTTTGGTTGAAAGAAAGTAAGTCCCCTCAATATTCCATTTTTTGGTAACTGAAAATGAAATCCTGCATTTAGTATAGTTACCCATTCACATGATATGATTGAGGATATAGAGGAGAAATAAAAGAGAAGAGGCGTCAAGAGTTATTTTTTCTTAGTGTAATGAATGAATAATATGAGATTAGTTGTAGTCATACGAAACAAAAAAAAGATAATGTGAGAGATAAAATGTGCCTTTAAGGAATTAGAAGAAGAATTGGAGCCACTGTATACTATAACGAAGAAGAAGAATAAGAAGATAGAACTGATCCTATTCTTCAATGAGAAAATATTGGGTTTTGAAGAAATAAAAGAGGAATAATATTAATAATAATTGGAAGATATATAATTATTTTCCTCTAAAATTAAGGTATAATAAATATAAAGAGTTCCTGAAACTGAGGTTCAGTATGAAATGATGTATTTTTATACCGTAGATTTCAATGTTGAGTTACAAAAGAAGATTTGAGTTGAGGGTTCATCAATTGATTTAAAAGAACTGGAAGCTCTATAGATTTTGAGACCAAGATTAATGTTATTTATTTAAGGACCTTAAATTAGTTTAGGTTATCTATATTGATGAATCAGATCATATTCATGGGTGTAAGATACATCCCTACACATCAGTGCGATCTACTTTAAGAGGAGGAAAGAAGATAATGATCCAAAAGGTGTGATGCCAATTTAAAAACATTGGGATGTATTATAAACACCCCTTCAAATGTGTAATATTATGAAGGATCAGTTTTTAATAATTATATTTCAAATTATTATTTTTTATAAAAATACAAAAAAACTTTTTTTTGTGTTGATAAAAATATTTTAGTGTAGAATCCATGGCTCAGACATCCCAAGAATGACAAAGAGTAGGATTCTCAGGAGGGGATGAACCTTGTTAAAATACCTGTGCTAGTTTACCTTCATTATTGTCATTTCATTTGATTTTTACTAGATTAAACTAAAAAAATATCAATCTACTTTAACTAGAATCGAAGGTAAATAATAAAGGCATTAATATTAAAAGAAATATTTGATTTTTAGTAAAAACCTTTCCACACCTAATCCACCCCCTCAAGTGTGTATATATGGTACACTTGGAGTTAAAAATCATTAAAATCATATTAATTTAGGGAGATTATATCATCACTTGATCCAAACTTAGCATATGGTTCACCATCAATCTTATGAATCCTCATTAGATATTGCCTAAGAACTGGACTGGCTATCCAACAAGTATTCTAATTCTTCTTGAATACAACCATCTTCCATTCTCCATTATCATTTTCCAAATATAAAATCAGAATCATCCCATAAAAATTCATGGGAATCACCTCTATAATATCATTAGTATAATATCATACCTGCTGATATTCTGTTTGGTCACCCTACTTGAACCCCTCAGAGACATTCAACTCTTCTTCTAATTAAGTAGAATTAACATTCTCGTTAGCTTTGAATATTCCACAGTCCCTTTGAAAAAGGGAAATGATTTTATAGAAATTGGTTCCTAGAATTAAAAACTGCCTACATTTATATGTTAATATATCCACTAAATCTCATGGTTACTAGTAATAATAGGAATAAAGGACTCTCCGCTCAAGCATGCCTCCTTGGATGACCCAAGTCTCACTGCGACAATGTAGGAAGGCCTCATCCCAACATAACTTATAGGAAAACCTTTCACTATATCCTCTATTACTTCAATAGAACAACTGGTAAGAGTTTCCCCAAGTGGAGGACCAACTCATACTCTATTTATCTTATGGATAAAATTAAAAAAATTTCATAAAAGAGAACTTTGGTTTGACACTATCCTTATAAATCCCTCTTTACAATAGATTTATTCCCAAGAAACATAGATTAATGCATGGAATACTAATCCATGAAAAAAATAATCTTACATATATATTTTTATTCAATCCTTTTAATCCACCATCTCTATATTATGTTTATCTATGCTTCATGCTTTAATATTCCTTGATTCTAGTTTATTAACATGTAGCTTTACAAACCTTGAGTTAACCATATGTATGCCCTATGAACTTTGCTGATTAATCTGACACGAGAATTCTTGTGTTTTGGTCCTTTGATTCACAACACAAAACACACTCAAACACTATCAATAATTTTTATGTGTCCATAAAGCTTCACAAACTAATTTTACACGGACTTCATTTATACTGTAATAACTCTAATTACACCATGATGAAATCTCTATTAGTAGATAAAAACCCAAATATCCATTATATTCTTCCAAAAATTCCACATTTCTTTTATTCTCCAAAATATCACTTAATAACCATGATTTCATCCATAACCTGTGATTATGGGTTTAGGTAAATATTGAAAGAGGGGTAGGGGATAAATTTATCTTTTAAAATTTAAAAACAAATGAAAAAAGAAAATTCAAAACTAAATGATATAGATACGATGAAGCAATCATTTCGATATTTATTATAAAAAAATATAATTTCAATATTAATTAATTGAGTATGCATAATGGAAATGGATTTATTGAATTTATTAAACTATGCATATCATGTTTTATTCATAGCTTAAAACAAATCATTGATGCAAAAAATAAAAGAAGAAGTAAACATGGTTTGATAAAGGAGTTTGAAAATAGCTCAAAGTGAGCCCCTAAACCTCCTCCCCTTAGCTTGAGAGGTTTTTGTATTTGTCCAATGATATTTTTTGTGATCAATAAATATATACCACACTTTTATAGTTTTGAGTATCCTCTTAAACTTTATCAGTAGTCAAGGAACTCGTCCCTCATTTTTACGACAGTGAGCACCCATTGCAAATGGAGAATGTGAAGGGGAAGTTTTCTTGATGAAATATCACTACAAATTCACTCCCTAATCTATTGAAATGATTTTTATATATTTATATATGATATATATATATATATATATATGATAGAAGAAGAGAGATAAAGATATTTATTAGTAATTAAAGTTACATATTTAGATAACTTTGAGATTGGAGAGAATTCTCTAGGGCTACATTATTGGCGGTTCAATGCTTTGATCAATGATCAGGATAACCATATAAACCTCAAAGGGTTCTTATTTATAGCCTCAAAAGGAATATGGAACATTTTTTAGTTTTTAAACATCATTAATATTCATTAAACACTAGTAAAATTCTATAGGGTACACCAAAGTTAACAACTTTGACATACTATTTAAACACCACCGAATTGTCAGTGCTCCTCACTAGCTATCCAGTGGGATTCCTAGATTTTTACCCCTTTTTGAAGATTCCACCCACTAGATAAAGGTCTAGTACCATCTGATTTATGGTAATCCTATAGTAATGTAAGTTTTATCCTCTTAGAGCTAGCTGGCTGATGTTCTGCATCAGTTATCTAGTGCTACCTTTAGGTGTTCACCATCAACCATAGCCCCCTAAAATTCCTTCCAAAGTCTTTAATCGATCCCGAAGATTCATCCCATGATCTAAAAAATGATAAAAATACAGTCTTTATCCTTTAACAAAATTAATAAACGATCATTTAATATTCATTATGATGCCTTTCATTAGTTATTGATATCTTAATCAAGTCCATCAATGTCATGGATAAAAGTCAAAATAACGAGTCTATAATTCACATAAATAAAACCATTAGAACCAAAAGTGTGTGTTTTTTATCATGAAAACATCATGAGATATATATATAGGTATAACAATATACCCTCTTTTGATGATACTGAATATTTAATATAAAAATATATAACAATTGAATTAATAATTCGAAGACATAATAAAGTATTCATGATATTTCCAAAAATATATTCTATAAAATCAATAAGTAAATGTGATAACATTCCATTAATGGTTTAATAAATTAAAGAAAAAAGTATGACATTATCCCCCCATTTTAAGGGAATTAAATAATATATCATGAATAACAAAATTTCCCTTTAAGACACTCAATGATTAATATTAAGATACTCAATGAGAAACACTTATTTAGACTATCATCCTTTGTGATAAAAAAAATTATCCCAAAAATTTTCAATAAATTTATCCCTATTTGTGATTATAAAAATGAAATAAAGAAGATAAATTAAAGATTTAAAATGAAAGATTAAATAAAAAACTCTAGATCAATTATAAATGTGACTTAAAATGCGGTTTAAGAGAGAAAAATAGAATTTGAAAAAGATAATTAAAATCAAAAGAGAAAATAAAAAATTTGAAACATTTTTTTTCCTTCTAAAACCACCCTTATTAAGTGAATTTTATAGAGATAGTGAGAGATAAGAAATTTGAAAATAAGTTTTAAGAGGGTAAAAAAATAGATTTATTAAAAATAAAGAGAAATAGAGATAAAGGAGAGTAGAAAAAGAGAGAAATATATAGAAGAAGAAAAAATGTAGAGAAAAGGATATTATAAATTTGATACATATATTTTCAAAACAATAAATCCCTTAAAGAATGGGTTTTCCTTTATCAAATTATTATTTTATTTAAAAATATTAAAAAAGTTCATTTTAATGTAAAAATATATATTGAAAGCACCATACCATTTTCATTTTGTCAAAAATAACTTAAAAAACATGGTTAGAGAGACAAGTATATGTAGAATTTATATTCATAAACACTTTTCCTTTAATATAAATGATAATATTTTTTTAAAAAAATAAGTAGTTAATATACATAATATCCTATATAATTTTTGAAAACAATACTATTAAAACAGATTAAAAGAAAAACTAATTATATTCAAAGTTTGAAAAAAATTATTTTAAAAAATTAAAATAGAAAAGTTTTGATAAAAGTATTTTTTTATACAATATTACTCAGATGTTAAAAAATAAGATATTTTTTTTGAATTAAAAAATTAATTAAAAAAGGAATGTTTCTCTAAATAAAAATATCAAAAATTAAGATATAAGTATCCCACTCAAATGAATGCTCAAGTGAGATATAAGTATCATATCCAAGAGAGAAAACATATGTAATATAATATAATTAAACAAAAAGAAAAATATTTAAACAAGATTATGATTTAAGTCAAATAAAATTTAAAAACATTACTCAATCTAGCTATATTCAAATGAAATATATCACAGGAATACCATTCCTAACACCCCTTTAATTAAATGGAAATGATCAACTACCCAGGTATAATGAAAATATCAAATAGTTGATAGTTTTTACGAATAAATTATAGTAATATATCACCCTTTTGTAAGTAATATCGTAATAAATGGCGCCTAAGATCAATTTTCTAGTTCATTAATGCATGATAGGTTTCTTAAAAATATTTATGACACTAGTATTATCACATCTAATAGGGATATGATCTTATGTAATCCCAAAATCCAAGAGAGTTTGTTTTATCCATATTATTTGTGTTAAAAAAATCCCAATGACTATGTATTCCATTTCATCTGTAGAAATAAAAACAAATTTTTTCTTCTTATTACTCCAAGAGATTAGGTATTTTCTATGTTGGTGATAAGTTCCACTTATATATTTTCTATCTATCTAGAATCCACCAAAATTAGTGTTAGAAAAACTAGTTAATTAAAAATTAGTTCCTTTTAGAAAAAACAAACCATGATTTTATAGTTTCTTTTAAATAAATTTAAAAACATTTAATATATTTGAGATTATATTCCTTTGGATTCGATTGAAAATGAGCACAAAGAAAAACACTAAATATAATGTTAGGCTGAGTATCATTAAGATAAAGTTGACTCCCAATCATACCCCTATAAATCTTGTTGTTAAATATTATACAAGCTTCATCCAGTGTTATCTTTCAAGTTGTAATCATGGGTATACTAATTTATTTAGCTTGATTCATTCTAAATTATTTTAAAATTTCATTAGTTTTTTTTCTTTATTTATAAAAATATCACAATTTCGTAGAGAAATTTGAAATTCAAGAAAGAATTTAGGTTCACCAATAAATATAAATTAAAATTATATTTGTATTAAATCATAAAATTTCAAAAAAATATATTCAATGGTTGATCCTAAAATTAAATCATTAACATAAATTTGGACAAGCGACCAATCATTCATGACATGTTTTATGAAAATACCTTAATTCACCTTTTCTATTTTTAAAACAATTGATAAAAATAAATTGTTTGAAAATTTATACAAAAACTGAGTGGTTTTTTAAACTATAAAGATAGTTAGTCAATTTGAAAACATTATTTGGAAAATTATAATTTTCAAAACTTTATGGTTGATCTACAAAAACTTTTTCATTAATAAATCAATTTTAGAAGGAACTTTTAATAGCTATTTGAAAGAGTTTGAAATTAAGGTGAGAGGTGAATTCATAAAAGATACTAATGGATTGTAACCAAGATATAGGTGTAAAAATTTTACCATAATAAATTGCTTAATCTTTATTGTAAACTTTATCCACTAGACTGGATTTATTTCTAGTGATATTACCAAGTTCTTCAAACTTATTTCTAAACACCCATTTAGTGCCTATAATGGGATTATTGTTAGGTATTTTCATGATATACCATACATCATTCATAGTGAATTTATTTATTTCATATTTAATTTAAATAATATAAATTTTATTAGTAAGAAACCCCTTAATATTTTAGGGTTCTAAGTGAGAGATGAAAGAATTATTTTGAAATTCATTTTGGACTGATCTTCTAGTACGAGTTCCCACCTGAAAATCTCTAGTGAAATTTTCAAGGTGATGGTCATTATATTTTTTAAATGTTTTATATAAATAGAATGGTTGATATTATTTTTCAACTTCAACTTATTTATATTATAAATGTTCATTTTAATTCAAAACATCATTTTCAATAAACAAATTTGGGAAAAAAAATTTGAAATATTTTCCTAAAAAATAACATGAAATTATTTTTCCCACATTTTATCAATTTTGTTAATGTCTTGGTATGAATTAATTGAGTTGGTGTACCCTATAAATATACCTTCATTATATTTTGAATCAAAATTTTCAATATTATATTTGGTATTGAGAATAACACATTTACATCTAATTTTTATTTAAAATCCAACTTTATGTTTTTTATTTTTCCAAAGTTCATAAGGGTAATTTTGAGAAAGGGTATTATAAGAATTTGATTAATGATTAATAAATTTGTATTGATGACCTTGAACAAAAAATATAAGTAAAATTAAATTAATTTATAATAATTATATCAATTTTTTAGTGAGTTCAATTTCCAATTTTTACTACCACATTTTTCTTGGGGGGGGGGGTTATTTATAGAAAAATAATTATTATAGCCATGATAAGATCATAAATTATCAAATTAATTATTGTTTAATTATCCTATATGATAAATTTTAATATAAATTTGTTGGTAAACTTTTAATTTTCAAAATTTTTAAAAAAATTAAAAAAAGGTTTACAAGATACACTTTTATGAGATAAGAAGTAAGTCTAATTGAATTTTGCAAAGTCATAAAAGATAAAAAATGTGTATTATTTAACTCTGAAACTTTCAATTTGATAATTCTTTAATAAATAGAGATAAATTAATTTGAGAAATTTATAATAAGAAATCCATTTTTTAGATTTAATATAATATTTTTGTTCCTTACTATATTGGTATGCTTTACAAATCATCTCATCATTGAAATACTGTTTGGATATATCTCATACTAAATGATGGAAGTTGATTTTTACAAGTTAGTGTGTGCTAATGTAACCAAGTCATCCATTCCAAATCCATAACTCACTAAATTATTTTCTCAATAATTTAACATTTTTTCTAGTGAGGGCTTTTGAATTGACTGTATAAACCTTTATAAAATGAGAGAAAATAAATAAAATTCATCCTTTTGAGTCAAAAACATTGAAATTTTTTTTGAATGTAATTTTTAAGCCATTATCACAAAAATGGATAATTATTAGAAAATTTTGTTTCAATATTTTCAAAAGTAATATATATTTAATAAGAGTTGAGTTAGAAAAATCAATGGCACCTTCACTAATTATTGTACCCTTAGAGTTATCACTGAAGGTGATGTGACCTCTATCTATTTTATCAATTTGATTAAATTATGAGAGGTATCCACACATGTGTTTTGAAAAACCTCTATCTTGTTACCATAGTGATTCTTGGGTTTTTATGTTAAGAAAAATTTCCTAAAAAATCAGAATTCTAATGGTTTTGGTACACAAACAAACTTGATCCACTAATATTGGCCAATAATGATTTTGGCATATAGATTTTCTCAGTATGGGATTTTTTTATTAGAAATATTGGATGAAAGATTAATTTATTTTTGTCTCCCATATCATGAAATATTTTAATCACATTTATAAATAAAATGTACAATTATTTTATAATGATTAAAAAATTATATTGTAATAAAACTATAATAAAAGTGGGGTTTGATCGATTTTTTTCAGGTAATTACATGATTTGAGAACCAAAGACCAACCCATTATTTTACATATCTTTGATATCCCACTATTTTATTTATATTATTTTCACCATGGGTGAATTTTGATAGAGATCTATTCAGTTATTTGATTGTAGATTAGTACTTATCAACATCCGATTGTTTTTTAATTTTCAAGGATAATTATTCCTTCTACTTGATGATTTGTCCCTTATCTCTTAGAAATTATTATTTTTTCATTAAGGATTAAATTCATATCATTAATAACTTACTTATATTTCTTAGTGTGTTATTTTCATAAAAAATTAAATTCATGAAAACCATGTTCAATTTGATCTTGAGTGTATTTAAGCTCTTCATAATTAAGTTTACATGAGGAGAAATAGTAAGAATAAGAATAAGAGGGGTAATGAGTAGGATTATATGTATAAGAGGGTTAATTGAAAATAGGGTAACTAACCTTGATGTTTTCTTTAATATGTTGCATAAGACACTTAGTAGATGAATCCCTTGAAGAGGTAGAGGAATTTGAGTCCATGGAGTCAAATATTTTAATCAAAGTTTTAATTTTTAAAGTCTTCTTTCCTTGTTTATTTTAATCAAATATCATTTTGATTGTAGGGAACTCTATCTTAGTGTAATAATTTTTACCACATTCATAGTATGTACCTTTCAGTTTTACCTTTTGATTCACCTTATTTCTTCTATTAGAGGATTTCTTGATCTTGGGGAATTTTTTCATTTTAATTTTGATTTGAGAGATTTCTTAAACTTCACCTTCATATGAGCCATCATTAATAGATTTGAAGGTTATTGTTTTATTTACATATTTGACTCCATTATATTCCTTCCCAACTTGTCACTTTATAGTAATTTTATATCTCATTAGTGATATGATAATCTCTTCAACCACTATTTTCTTTATGTTCATAAATTGTTGTATATCTATTAACTTGGGTTCCTAATTTCCGGGAAGGAACCATAATATCTTTTTCAATAAGGTTTCTATATACAATTAATCACCAAGATAATTTCATTTAATATTTTAGTAAAACATGTAAAAAAACAAGTAATGGATTCATTTAGAAACATAAAAAAATTTCAAAATCTTTCTTATACATGTATAGTCAAGTATATTTTACTTTTTTTTAATTCCTTAATGAGAAACTTCTAGAAATTTCCATATTTCATGGAGAGTTTTTCATGTAGAAACATGATTAAATTTATTTTCGTTAAGACTATAGTGTATATAATTCATGGATTTTCTATTAAGATTGAAGGCTTTAATATCATTGAGTGGGAACTTATCTTCAAGTTATTTCATAGGTTTGTATACATGCATAACCATTTTCCAGTATGGGTAACCTATTCTACTAATAAAAGTTGACAAGAAATTTTTCTAATAGGAATAATCCATACCATAAAATATTGGAGCATATAAATAAGATCTAGATGCCTTCTTAGTTACATGTTCACTTAAAAATTGGTTAATATTCAATTTTTTCCCTATGGTACAAATTTTAGGTTGAGTAAATTATGTACATAGGGGGGGTGGGGGGGGGGGGGTGAATTTTAATTTTAATAAGTAAGAAAAAATGAAAAAATAAAATAAAAAACTAAAATATATTGATATGATAAAGTTATATTTTAAAAATTATTATAAAAAATTTAATTTTAATATTAATTAGGGGTGTTTGAACAATGTAAATGGATGTATAAGGTTTATGGAGTACTCTATTTCATGTTTCTTTGTAGTGTAAAACACATAATCAATGCAGGAAATAAAATAAGAAGTAAACAAAGTTTGATAAAAGAGTTCAGAAATTGCTCAATATGAGCTCATACATCTCCTTCCCTTATATTGAGAGGCTTTTGTTTTTTCTCCCTTGATATTTTTAGTGATAAAGAAATCCATCCCCACTTTTATGGTTTTTAGCTGCCTATTTAACTTCCTTGGTAGTCAGGGAATTCGTCCCTCTATTTTTCTATAGCATATACCCATTGTACAAGGATATGGAGATAATGAGGTTTTCTTGGTGAAAAATTGTTACAAAGTCACTCCCTAATATCACAAAAGTATTTTTACAATTTGAGATTATATATTTAGTGATAATGGAAGATGGCGGCATAATATATTGATGAATTAGTTAAGTTGGAACTTGAGAGAACTTTAAGATTGGAGGAAATTCACTAGAGATTTACCATTGGTGTGTCAATGATTTTAGTAATGATCAGATTAACTATCCAAGCCTCCAACCTCTAAAGGTCCATGGGAACTTTGGTATTGTTTAAAAATAATTAATTATCATTAAATTAAAGTAAAATTATATGGGGTCTAAAAAAGTCAACACCTTTAACATGTTGTTAAAATGCTACCGGCTAGCCAGTGCTCCTTACCAGCTGGTCGGGGGGATGCTTGGAGCTAGAACTTTCTACCTATACACAATTGGTTGGAAGGTGGGAACAACTGATTACATGATGGTTTCTCTATAGGTTATAATTTTTCTCTAGCTTCCATTAGTTGGTCACTAGTCTAGTTCCAACTAGATAGTGGAACTCATAGAGTAATGCAGGTTTCATCCTCTTATCATTGGTTGACTGGTTCCCTACATCGACTAGCCAGTGATACTAGTGAGTGTTTAACTTTAACCATGGCCTCCCAAACTTCCATCCAAAGACTAATCTACAAGATTCATCCCATGATCTTAATGTTTTTTTAAAATTTAGTTTTATGTTTTCAAAAATATTCATAAAGAATTATTCAAAGTTTATCATGATGCTTTTGTTTAGTCTTTTATATATTTATTAAGACCACCAATATCATGAATAAAAGTCTAAATAATGATATTGGATTTCTCTTAAATAAAACCATTATAAACACAATAATTTATTTGTGATCATAAAACCGACACAATGGATAGGGCTACAATAATGATAAGTATCGTCTTCCATATATTGGTTCAATAAATCTTCCAAAAGGGAAAAAAACAAAACCAACAATTTCCTTGGTTCCAACATTCCCCCCTTTGGGGTTTTCAGAAATCAAAATTTCTTAGGTGAAATTTAATACCACTAAATTACAAAAAAATTCAATAGTAATGAATTTACTCATCCACCACTCTATGTATACATGATAAAATATCAGTGTAGAAAACAATAGGTGAAGAGAGAAACCCATACCTTGTCATTACAGCTCATACCACTTAATGATAAAACATGAAATCAACCTAGAATAAGATTTTTAGTAAACCAAAAATTTCCAATTACATATCACCCTATATTTAAGTACAAAAAATCATATATTCCTCTATATTAATAGTAAATTATTCCTCTTAAAGGTAGAATCCCCCTTGAGAGTGCACATTTTCATACAATTTCTCCCCTTTTGATAATAAATCTAAAGCTCATTGTCCTAAAGAAAACACAAGAAACTAGGTTATTAATTAGATACACATAGGGATAGGGGGTTTCCATACCTCCTCTATATGAGGGAGGTGGTTTTAATCTAATATTAAATCAATTCTGCTCAAATTCCTATGTGGATAATGGTTTTGTGAAGATATCAGCTTGTTGATTAGTAACCACATAATCCATATTAATAATTTCTTGAACCACCTTTTCCATAATGAAATGGTTTCATATCTAAATGTACTTCATTTTTTAATATTGTACTATATTTTTATCAACTCAATCAAAATTTGGTTATCAAAATTGACTGCCATGCCCAGCTTCACATTTTCTCCAAGATCCTCCAATTTTTGTTTGATTTTCATTAGTTGTATACATGATTTTGTTATTGAAATATACTACACATCAACTATACTGAGAAAAATGATTTCTTGTTTCTTTTTAATCCATTTAATGTATTTTCTTCTAAGAAAAAAGGCTCCTCAACTCATGGATTTTCTAAACACAATGTCTTCAACCCAATTTACACACAAGTATGAATATAAATCTCAATCATTATATATACAATATACAGAATCATAATCAAGTGTACCTTGAATGTAACTCATGATATGTTTTTAAAAAAAGTGGTGTTACTACTTGGGGGTAACTTTGAAAGTGGGAATATATACTTGTATCAAAGAAAATATTTGGTCCATTTATTATGTGAGATATAATAAGATTCAAATCAATTTTTAGTAATGTTTTGGATAAACTGATCTAGATTCTCTTGGTTTTATATCCTTGGTTGCAACCATTATTGGTATTAAAATTAGTTTTTTACATTGAATCTAAAATGTATTTATCATATTATTTTCATATTGTGTCTAGGAAACAAACATATATCCCCCATTTTGACTAACTTGTATCCTGAGAAAATATTTAGCTTCTGAGATAAAAAATATTTCATACTCTGAGCTCATAAACTGTGAAAATTCCTCCATATAATTTAGCATGATTCCTCTGAATAATATTTCATAAAAATACATGAGAACCATGAATTTATCTCCTTGGTTTATTTAAATAAATATTGTGATCAAATCCAACTCTTCAAAATTCCATCTTCTCCAAAAAGAGTTTCCAAACTAAGAATATTAGGCCAAGGGTGCTTGTTTTAATCAGTACATGAATTTCTTTAACCAAAAAAAATATTATTAATCATCACTAATCATAAATTACAATGATTTTTTTATGTTTAATTCTTTGAGAATTCTATTTAAGAATGTAATCTTGAAATTCATCTAGATAATTATTTAATTCCTATGAATATTCATAGCTAGAACGAGTCAAATCGAGTGAATCCTTGTTACTATCATGAAGGTTTCTTCTATATAAGTTCCTTATACTTATGAAAAACCTTTTCATATCAACCTTTTTTTTCTTAGGATCACATTTCCATGATCATCTAGTTTATTTTTTAGTAAACAATGTATTCTTATGACATTTTGATCCATCAGTATCTTCATAATATCCCAAATCCATTTTTTTCTATTTAGTATAACTACTAATTTATGGATTTGATCTATGATTCATATTTAATTTCTTATTCAAATGAGGTCGAATCCACATGAGATAATAAATTAATTTACTCTATAGTTATCATTATTAGAGTTTGTGTAGAAGTATATTTATCATAGATAATATTTTACTCCTCTATCTTAGATCATCTCTTTCTCATTTGAGTTAATTACTAATCCCCTTATATAAATTCTTAATCCACTAATTAAGTCTTAGAATCTTATTCACACATGGGACAATGTATGAAACTATAGTTTATATCTATTTATTATTTTTCATCATAGAGCTTTCTCAAGTATGTAATTCAAGATTGATTCTAATATTTATATTAAAATATTTACTTGAATGTATTTCCATGATATTATTAAGCCTTTTCTGATACTCATTGAAATTTTTATTGAATGATTAGCATAAAAATATACCTTAATCCAATGAATATCTATATTTACCTTAATTTCCATCATTTGTTTGAATGTAACAATTACTAATGAACACTCTATATTTCCTCAACTTTGGATTTATTACATGCCCCATTTCATATAGAGTCTTCTTATCTTCATGGTTAAACAAATATTGATTTTGTTTGTACAATTCCACTTGAATTAATTCCCTCTAATAGTGTATAGAGATGCCAATTTCACTGAGAAAAGTTTATTCCATGTAGTTTATGATTTTATTTTTCTATTCCATGACACCATTTTTCTATAATGTTCTCACCAATGCGACTTTATGCATAATTCCATACTTCTACAAGTAATTTTATATTTCATGGGAGGTGTACTATATTCCACTTTCATATCAAATAATCTTGATCATTCTCTTAGTTTTATTCTCCATTCTTCTTTAAAAAAACTTAATACAATCAATAAATTATATCTTTTCCTATATAAACATGATAAAATCCATTATACTCTAATTATTAATAAAAAATATGGATTATTTCTCACTATATGTTTTAGAAAACTTAATGGGGCCACACATAATGGTTTGAATCAGATTTAGTTTTTAAGGCCCTCTTCTTCTTTTTCTTCACCCGGTAAGAATTTATTACAATTTTACCTCTCACATAGTAATCAAATGTTTTTTCTTGATCTCATCTAATAGTTATAATGATATTTTTTTTAAAAAAAAATTGAAAAATTATCCATGTTTTGTTGATGAATATGTAAAATTATTTAATTCCATAGGATGTTTTCTTATTCTATCATAAGGTAATTTTTTTTTCTTATAATAAACTTAGTATAAATTGTTTTTTTTCATTGTCCCTTAATAAATGATTTTATAGTTTTTCCTTTGATAAAACAACCATTCGGAGTGAATGTGACCTCAAGTCCAGAGTAAGGAAGTTAACTAAAAATTAAAAGTTTATATTAAAGATCATTTACAAATGGACTTTTATATTCCTTATATAATCTATATCCATCTGGGTATTTCCAATTCCCTTGACTTTTAGAGCTCTATCATTACCAAATATAACCACACTATCAACAATATCTTTGACATTATTTATGAGGTTTGTGTTCCTCATCATATGGGATGAACACCCACTATCAAGAATCTAGGTGTTTCTATTTTTAGATTATTTGAGAGTAATTTAAAGCTACATATCCTTCTCCTTCTTCCTATTTACTTTAAAGAAAGTTTAGTTGAGATAAATGTTATTCCTTCCCCATTTTCATTAGCATGGTTTTGAGATAGTACTCCTATTCCTCTAAAGGATAAAAACTATTTTACAAGGGGATATAATTTGATTATTTATGTTCCATCCACCTTTTTATTCCATAGGATTAATTTTAATTTATCTTATACCTATAAATTACAACATCGTGAAAAAATATTGAGTAATCATAATGTTATCCATATAAAGGGTTTTGTTTCCAGGTTGTAAGTTATTTTCCCATCCTTTGTTGTTAAATCCTAAAAGATTCACCTCTTAAGTTGCTCACTTTATCCTTACACTATGTTATTTTATGGCCATGATAGAAAAAAAATTACATTTCATTAAATGAATTTTTTTTATTTCATCCTTTCCATATATCCCACATTATGAGTAGATTCTAAATTATTCATAAGTTTATAATGATTTAAAGTATTCACTAATTTTTGGTTTCCTTTATTCTTTATTACTATTTCTCTAACCTTAGGTATTTTCTTCACAACTATTAGTCCTAGTAGGACTAGGACTAATAATGAGTGAACTAATTTTCCCATGGAATCAAATGTAAATGAAAACTCAAATGATTTTTTTCCAAATTCAAAATGTTTGGAATATCATGAAAATTACATTGAAAATTTTAATCCCATTACTTAAAGAATTATATTAATTATTAATTCATCTTTTTTAGTACTTTGATCCATTTTTATATATTATCCACATTCACCTTAATTCTTGAGAGAACAAAAAATTCTTTCTTAACCCTAATTTTATTTACTTATGTCAAATCCCAAAAGTTTGAGGCACTAGTGTTCAAAATTATTGAGGTAATTATTTTTTTATTTAAAATATTGTTTTTCAATAGAATTATTTTTATATTGGATTACCTAAACATTATTTTTCATGTAGGCCCCTTACAATCTATGCAAAACTTACTAGTTAGCCACATTAAAATTCATTTTCCCCATCCACCCCTCTAGGAAGTAAAGTTTCATGCGTTATTTGAATTAAGTTATTGTAGATCTATATTGTTTCCAGATAAACAATTATGACAAAAAATGGGAGGAATATATTAATATTTAGAAGTTGTTTTTGTTACTGAAAAAGTTTTATTATTGAAATCTTTTCTTTATTAGAGCTGTTTGAGGAACTTTATAGAAACACAAAATGAAAATAAAATTATGTTGTACTAGATCTATTAAAAAATAGTATAACTCATTTTTGGGAAGCTCAAGAGAATTATTTTCTTCTTAAAATAATGGTCTAGAGTTCAGACCATATTATTAATTACAAAATACCCTCTCTTCACTTCACTATCTCAAAGTTTTTCTGAAATTAAAACTAGAAAAAACTAGACATCACTTTTATAAAGTGTGTTAAGAGGGAATAAATTAAAATTACTACTGATATACTGAATATTTTAACCACATTTTGATATTTAAAATATTATTAAGATAATTTATTTTTGGGAGAATGATGATGACCACAATAGAATGAAAAAATGACCATGCATTTTTATTTTAAGTTTATCCAAACCCTCCTTATTCTTCCCCAAATATTTTCACATCTAAAACCTATTAACCTAAATCTTTAGAATAACCTTAAACCATTACTCATGTTTTAACACAAGTAATTGACTCAATTATGGTGGATATTTATAAGTTTTTCAAATTTTTGGTGACTCTTTTATTTATTTGTATGAGAAAATATTTGTTGCAAATCCATATTTATGTGAAGTGGGAATTTAATGTGAGGTATGTTCTTTGTGGTCATGATATGGTAAATGAAGTGGAATTTGAATTAAATTAACCAAGAGGAGAATTTTGAATATATATATTTTCAGGATACATGATAGTTTTTAATTCATTGGTATTTAATTGGGGTTACCATGCATTTGTGTTTTAAAATTATTTTGGTGTGATATTTGTTTCTTACTTATCTACAAGTCTATGTTTTAAATGATGGAAAATTTATTGATATGTTATTTTAAATAATTTTTATGTAAATTTCAAGGAATGAATTCCAACCAATTTTTATTTTTGAGATGATTTGAATCATTTTTAGTTTTCAAGGGTATTATAGTAATTTTAATTAAAATGGATTAGTTAATTCTTTTATGTTATTTTAATCATTATTTTAATAAATTGACGAAACCATGACTTTATTGAATTCTAATATATTTTTGAAAGATCTTTTTTTGAAATGAGAAATTTTTCTTGAATGTAATTCATGATCATAATACTTTTTCTATTTGATCATATGAGTTTTTTTCTTACTATAAAAATTTGATATATTTTTTTAGCATGGATCATAAGTCTTCTATGCCCATCATAAGACTTTGTCTTCCCTGACCATATGAATTTTTCTTCATCATAAAACTTTAAATGTCCTATGATGAGGAAAGTCATATGATGAATCATCTAAAGACTTAAACTCAACACTTTATGAAATTTTATGTATCATGGGTGATGAAAAATACTTCCAGACTATCACCTTATTTAACTTACGTGGATATATTTTAAGAGGGAGATCAAAGGATGACGTTTGTTTAATGATTCTGAATAGATTAAATGATATAAGAATGAAAAACTTAATTTTTATCAACACATGAGGTCACATGAAGTCAAATAGATACTACTTATACCTAGAATATGATATAAGGGGATAATATTCATGCATAATAATCTTCCCAATATGAAATTGAAGGAATAAATCAAATTCAAATAATTTCCCATTCATTTTTATGAATGAATAGACCATAAGAGATACATGTATGTAGTAAATTAAAAAATGGATCATGATAGGTGTGTTATGTTTATAGTAATGATTATGATCTTATGTCATCTTGAATAAGAAGAAGGAATATGGTATCTTACATATCCATCCTTGGATAAACTCTAAATAGGCTATGGTGGTGGAGATCCAAGGATAAACCCTTCATAGTCTATAACATTCATTGTATCTTATTTATATTTTTATGGAACTTTGTTTTTTAATAAAGGAGTTATTTTTATATTATCAAATAATTTTCTTCTAAAACTTTCTAGATATTTTTTAAATTTATAAAAGTAATGTGACTACTCACATTATTTAAACTTCTTTGTCAAGGTATTTTCATTGAGCATATTGTATTTGGTTTGGTTTGATTTCTTAGTGTTCTTTCTGATTTTAAATCACTTTTATAAAGGGATGAACACCTATACCATGGTTTTGGTATATTTTTGGGAAGATTTAGGTGTTTAACTATAGTTATTTGGATAAATATTTAGAAATAAAATTAGCTAATTATTTTAGACAAAGAATAAATGAGAAGTCTGAAGATTCAATAGTTTCCACAAATTCTCACTTTAAAATATGGGTTTTAAACAGTTATTTTCAATTTGTTTTACTTTAAAGATTATGATTGTTTCTTTAATTTGTTTTATTTTTATTTAAACTAAAAAAACCCAAACTTTATAATTTCTCTACTAAAATAGAAAATCAATGTGACAATTTTAGACTTAAGTCTAGAAATCTTTCTGATAGTGAACACAAGGGGATTTTAGAAAATAAATTAATTTATAAAATATCTAAAACATATTTTATTCCATAAATTCCTCTTTTAATAATATTATAGTGAAGAATAAAGGAGATAAGAAATCTGGAGTAGAGGGTGAGGAATAAGAAGATCATGAGGACCATGCTGCTATATAGGGGGAGCAATATAGTCAAGTGAATCCTCAGTATATAGCTACTTTTGAGGGGAAGATTGCTACAGAAATTAAAGAATCAATTATTACTAGACTAGAGATTAAATATTATGAGTATTATACTAGTGATAGAGATGGTTTGGTAAATGAATATATATCTCTTATAAAATTTTAGGTTATTGAATTTAATACTAGATTAGAAGATCTTGGTGATAAAATGTTAGTGTATAGAGAAGTAAGAGAAGAAATGTATCATCCGGATACCAAGACTGATCTTATTAAAAATATTGAATTGAGGAATCAATTTTTGGGAATACTTAAACCTATATAGTGAGGATAAATAATCAGATTGTGTTTGAGAATAATCCAACACCTGTGAGAAATGAATGAAGTGAATGACTCTTTCAGCTATTGAGACTAAAACTCAACCGTCACATGATATTGAAAAATAAGATGTTGCACACTCATTCCACTATAATAAAACTAAATTCAACTTTTAGTAACTTGTTAAAAACTATTAGTTTTAGTTATTTAATGAGTTTAATAATTTCAAAGTAGATATAAATGAGCTCACGATTGAGCTTAAAGCATCTAAGGTTTAGTAGAAAATATTTAAGGAGGATTTAGTCTCCAATACAAATCTTTCTAGAATAATTATGATGATGGTTGTTCAAAATGAAATGATAAAAAACCTTTAACCAATTCAAATAGTCTATTCAATTATAGTTTTTAAATAATTTTAATAGTTTATCATTCTACTAAAGGAGTTACAAGATAATTATATTTCCAAAAACAAACATTCAAGAGATGAAAATTTAAATGATTGGTACAACAAATTTTTATAAGTTTAATGTAATGGTGAAATATTAATAGGAAATTATCAAGAATATACCAATTGTTTAGTTTCACATCTAATCCTTAGTTTTAGAATATATTGAAGTTATTATAAATGATGTAAATGGGTATTTTCATATAATTAAGAGAACAATGTCTTCTCAGTTAAAATTCATCAGAATAATCCCTCCTCAACCAAATCCCATATCTATGTTAGATATTAATGAGATAAAACAGTTTATGTGCGATAAATCTATACTGCATAGATCTATGAAACCTTATCCTTCAAGTGTTTGAAATATAGTTTTATAATTTACTACTTTGTGAGTTGAATTGAAAATGGTCCCATCTAATGTGATTATTCTATATGAAAGGATTAAAAACCCCCATAATTCCTCTACCTATATTAATATTGTTCTATAATTTTGAAGGATTCTATCCACTGAATTTTAAGATGACTAGTGATATCTAAAAATAATTCTTTATAGACTTTCCAAATCTGTGTTTCAATTTTTTGATTTTATTGAAGGATCATTCAAGTCTTTGTATTTAAATATTGATAACATTCTTATCCAAGCTGAATATACCTTGAAAATTTTCAAGAAATAGAGGGAACCTATCAATTCAAATTTCTAGTTACTTTATTAAAAAATCATGGAAGTGTTAATGAATATATAATATTTATATATTTAATTCATATTATCTTATGATGAGTCAGATATTAAACAATTTTATGCTCTAGAGGATTCCATTAAAGGAAAGGAACTTGTTGTTTTTAAGTATAAATATCTATCATTATTTCTATAATGGTCATTGATTAACAGATATTTTCTAAAAAGGTTGTAAAATATTTTCAAATGGTCATAGAGGTGCTTGATCAAACGAGCCATAGCCTTAATACATTGGATGAAATTGTATAGGACTGCTCCAACCAACATCAATTTGATATCTTTGATATGAATAAGAAATAATACAATGGTCAAAAGAAGGGGTACGTGAATTTTAATGAATATTATAAGGAAAATATTATGAAACGGTTGGATATGGTTAGGAAAACATTATTTGAGATGAAAATGGGAAAGTGCATGGGGGATTTCCTACCAAAAAATATAACTCTTCTTGGAATTGGTTGGAAGAATGTTTTCGTCCTCCCATATTCTACATTTATAGCTGAAACCCTATGAATTTGAAGTGTATTTTTTTGATAATATATGGGTTTATTATAGAGAGTAACTCAAGAGGGGGTGAATTAAGTTCCTAGTACAAATATATGTAAATAATCTGGGCAATTAATCAAAACATCATATCTATATAAGATATATATTTTTAAAAATATTTCTTAAAGAGTGATTAGGTATTAGTTAAAATATGGTTTATAAATACCTTGAATTTTGAGATAAATTTACTTAGATAGATATATATATATAAATCAGTTAAGATTAATTATCAAAGAAATTGTTTTGTTTGTTTTAATGAAATATTTCCTTGAATAAGATAGAAAAAAACAAATAACACAGTGACACAATGGAATAAAGAAGAGGTTCAGTCTCAAGGTGAGACCTAATCCCCTCAACTTGGAAATCTCCTACTGGCCAGAAGATTATAAATATAATCAAACAAATCCATAACCTGGATTAGGTATATAGTCAATAGTAATAAGTTATCCAGGATAACAAGCCTCTTCCATAGTTATATGTGGGATAAAATAAAAGCACAGGTCACACAATGAACTCTTCCACAAGTAGAGTGTGAAATAGATTTAGTAAGAAGAGAATAACAAGTATTATCTAAGAATATACAAGACACAGTGTGTTGGATAACAGTAAAACAACACACTAATCAAAATTAAAATAGACAAAACAAAATAAAAAGAGCTTAGCCTGATGTGTTTTGTATGTTTTTAATCCTTAGATCAGCAATGGTGAGGAGTCTATACCTTTTTTAAGAAAATTGAAGTAGAATAAGGGATCATAGAAATTTGTAGGAATGATTCAATTAATCTCTTTCTACTATCTTAATTAATCTTGGTAATGGGTTTAGTGCTTCTATGTTGTTTATATTCACAGAATGTGAATTATAAATTTCAAGATAATTCATAAATTTTATCTCATAATTTTCTTGGTCATTAGTAATCATTGTATTAATAAAACATCATCGTACCGACAGAGAGATCCTTCATGAATATATAACAGCACTTGTTGAAGGAGATCCTCATTCCTCAGATAATCTTTTACTAAGTCTTAAAGACTTGTTCAAACCATCCAGGAATAGACTTTATTGTTGAACCATTCAGTCTGATGATCTTGGACATCAATGGTAATAAGAGTGCTAGCGGTGACACAATATTTGGTGGTGAATCCACTAACAATAACTCCTTTAGTGTTAGAGGTTAATCACTTCTAGAAGTATCTCATCCTGGCGGTAATGGTGACATGATTCTGAAGGTAGCTCATCCTGTTGGTAACAATGACTTGAGTCCGGTGGTAGCTCATCCTGGCAGTAATGGTGATTTGCAGCCAATGGTGTCTTTCCACTACTCTTAACAAAAATATTATATAAGTAATATGTTTACGTAAAATTATTTCATACAATATATGAAACTTGAGTAATAAATGAATCATGGTTTGTGATCATTAAAACAAGATATTTCAAACACACTCCATCCAAGGAGGTTCCAAAATTATCCACCTTTTGGATGATCACAAAACATGGAATTTTATAAAACATGTACTAAATATGTAAGTAACAATGATTAGATATAGATATGATCATATCAAAATTTAAAATGCCTAATTATCTCCATATTTGAGATTATCAAAACAATAATAAAAATACAGAAAGGAAAATAATAGAAATTAGTTTCATTAACTTAGTGATTACAAGATATAATATAAAGGTGAAAGAAATAAAGTAAATGATCCCTATCAAAGATATATCACCAAAAAACATATTCACTCCTTAGAGATTGGTGGTTGATCAGCCTTCCCCTTTCCTTTGGATTTTCCCTATCTATGTCTTCATCTTGAGAAGATACTGTCGAAGTATACGTTGGGGAAAAGGTTGTAAGAGATGGTAGAGTGGTAGGAGGAGGAAGTGGTCCTATGAAAATAACTGGTCTAAGTTGTCTAATAGTTCAACTAATGACAAACTCAAAGGCTATAGAGGTGAAGGCATAATACTGGTTGACATAGATTATAGAAATCCTATACTAAACTGTCACTATGGTTGATGTTTAAAGAACCACAGACACATGAATGGCCTTTTGAGAAATGACAGTCATTTTATGGACATGAAGGTAAGGTTTAAAAATATTTATTAATTCCATAATTATGGAACCTCCTCGATCCATTTCTTGTAAAAAATATTCCTTTTCATCCATAAACCTCTAAAGAGTTGGGGTGTGAACTTTAAAATGAATTACGTGTACTTTAAAGGTGCTTGTTACAAGTGGGATCTTCAATTTATCAAAAAGAAACTTTAAATTATCTAAAAGATCATGCTTAGTGTAGATATTTGAAAAATAATATAGTATATACTTTTTGATCACTTCCTTATATTGTCTAAGATGACTGACATACTATTTTAGTAATTAAAGAATAAGTTCTCCATGAATAGATATCTTCATAATCTGTTCTTTACGAGTACTGACATCACCCAAAGCATTTCAAATTTATTCTCTGAGAAATTGTTGCAAAATATCCTTACCAAAATATTTTGGAGGAGGAGGAGGTGCAGATGATGTAGAGGCAATAGAAGACAAACTATCCAATTTCTAAGAAGTAGAACACATGAAATCTAAAAAAGAGGTTTTCAAACCCTCCACTGAAGATTTAAAACATGATACCTTAGATGTCAATCTTATATTTTCAACTTCCATTTTTTGAATATGAAAAAGATTTTGGGTTGAATATGATATATGACCAGCCCAACTAAATATCTAACACTATCATCATTAAAGAGAACAGTAGGAGATAGTTGGTTGTTCAAGACTTGTGAAAAGTATAAGATCAAGTTCTTTCTCAAGTTTTACATACCTAAATGATTATCTTTTTGGAAATAATATAAATTATCTTGGGTTACAACATTAGGAGGAAATATTGTTGAAGGAGTGGTAATATTTCCTTGTTTATAAGATAGTTCATCCACAAATGGTTTTTCTATTTCCATGAGAGTGAAAGGCTATAACTCACCAGTTTCATCTATGTGAGTTACTAGGAATCCTCTTATGAATTAAAGGTCATCATATGAATCACTGTATGTCATCCCAATTCTTACAAAACCAGAATATCTCTCCAATTATTCAAATATCTAACTGAAGATATGACATATAGAATAATTGGAGTGCCTCTAGGCTTGTGAGAGCTTTGAACAACTTCAGTTCTTGAGGGCACATGAGCCATCTATTACAATTGTAAAATGGGTGTATATGGAGTATGATCCATTGACTGATTAACTAGAAATATAGTAAAATCCCCCTTAGTTATAGATAGAAGAACTACTGTTTGATTGGTTTCCAAGGACCCCACTAATTATAATTGAGCTAGTTTAGCTAACTAATCATCAAGATCGGGAGTTTTCTCCCCCTCACATGCTGATTCATTATCCCTTTGAAAGAATTGTTGGACCATCAGGTATCATTGTATCTATAGTCTTACATTCTTTGATGGGATAGGATGCAACTGGTGTAGAGGGTTAAAGTTGGAAAAACTCTTGGGTAGGATGAATAGGATCAAAAACATTATTTTCATTCCCCTCATGAGTAGAACCATTTTGTTTTTTTGATCAACTCTATGATCAGTATTATCATCAAGAGATTCATCTGATTTAACCTTATCAAACCCTCTGGAAGATTCATCCTGTTTCTCAAGATCTATAATCTATTTATCTACTATTTCAGAAACAAAATAATTTCCTCCATCATTACTATCTTCACTTGAGATCTCAGAGGTAAATGATTTATACTAAGATTATTCGGAAACTTCAGTATATTCTTCATCATCATGATCAGATAAGAGTGTTTATCTAGACGGTAGAGAGATTGTAGATATAAAATTCTCACTGAATACTCTAGGTGAAGATTTTATGATTTCTGGATCACTCCTTTATTAAACTATCTAAGCTTATTCTTCTTCTTCAACTCTTTAATCAAAATTATCTAGAATAGAATACTCATGAATCTCATCAGGTTCAAGACCAGGATTAACCATATCCTTTGGTCAAGTTTGGTGATCAATAAGGTTAAAATCATCATATAGTTTTTCATTATCCCTAACCCAACATCTCTTTCATGTATTCTAACTGATTTTCACATTTTTTAGATATATTTGGATATGAAAAAACCCCACATTTTATCCTTAGCTTATTCTATAGGTTTATCCTAACCCTTGGCATCTAAAATGGAAGAGATCATTTTAGGATAAATGAGGGAGTTTTATCTAGATCTCTTCTTGCACATATCATGCACATGGACCATCAAAAATATAAAAAGATTTGGTCTTTTCCATTTCTTCATCATATATAGGAAATAAACATCTTGAAACCTAAATGTATTGATGTACCCTTTTCTAGGAAAAAAAATACTGTGCAAACTTAAAAAACAGCTTTCAGTCACCATAAAGCTCTACATATATTGTTATCCTCTTGGTTCCATATCTATTTAATTCTAGGAGAGCCTTATCTAACTTATCATTAGTTATACTCCTATAGAAATATTCATATACCCCATTGTGAGGAATCCATAGATATTTTTCCCATCCTATAGAGGAGAAATAAATCTCTTCTCTATCTATAATGCTATGAATTCTATCTACCTTTTTTCCAAAAATGAAATGTGAATTCTGATAAAATTCATAAACTATCCTTAGATAATAAACTAGATGATTTGAGGTAAACCAGTTCAACCATTTTTTTTCTATTACCTTTAACACCAATGTAATGCTAGTTGGAAGCCATTTCACATCAATCTCTTTTTCTACTTCAACTACATGGTCCTTCAAATGTAGGTTTACTGAAATGTATTAAAAAATACTTTCAGATACTCATCATATATTGGAAGTCCTCATCACTTCTATATTTAATTTGGTAACTCTCTTCATATGATACATTTAAATTACTTGAAGGTTTTAGGAGCAAAGAAGAGGAAAGATTAGTTCATAAGGAAAAAAAGGGATCAATATTTAAAGGTTAGAGGAAGTGAATCGATTTTGAGTAATCCCGATGTTTTTAGCATTTAGGGATTATAAATGAATAATGATAATAAAAATTTAATTGGTACAGAAAAATCGTAATGGTAATAAAAATAACAGTAACATAAAAAGGAATGGTGACTCATCAACAGTGAATCATGAATGATGACTCATTAATAGTGACTCATCAACCAAGACTCAATCAATGGTGGCTCATCAATGGAGACTCATCAAAAGTGATTCATCAATGGAGACTCATCAACAATGACTCAATCAACTATGACTCATCAATGGTGATGCATCAAAAATGACTCATCAACAACGAATAATAAATGGTTACTCAATAAAATAAAGTTTATCATTTCTAATTCATGTTTGATGTATTTTAATATTTAATAATTAAAAGGTTTTATGAATATATCATCTTGATGATGTTCAGTTCCAATAAATTCTAAAGTTATATCACCTTTTTGATACTGATCTCTCAAAAAGTGATGTCTTTCATCAATATGTTTTGTTCTAGAGTGAGATAATGGATTTTTGGAAATGTTTATTTCACCTTTTTATCACAATTAATAGGTACATGTCTAAATTGTTATCAAAATTCTAGTAAAGTATGCTTCATCTACAATATTTGTGCACAAAAACTGCCTGAAGATACGTATTCAACTTTAACAGTAGATAATGCAAAAAAAAATTCTTCTTACTACACCAGGATACTAGAGATTTTCCTAAAAGATAACATGTTCCTAATGTGAATTTTACGTCTAACATGAAACCACCAAAACCAGCATCTAAATAACTAACTTTATCAAAATCATTCCCTCTTGGGTAGAACAATCCTAAATTGGTTGTATACTTGAGGTATTTAAAAATTATTTTGACATCTAATAAATTTGAATATTTAGGATTTTATTGAAAGAGAGAACACATACATACACTAAACATAATATCAATCCAAATAGAAGTTAATTAGATAAGATTTCCAATCATACCTCTACAATGAGTTTGATCTACTGATTTCCCAATTTCATCAAGGTCTAGTTTATAGGTGGTAGTCATGGGAGTATGACTACTTTTGGTACCCTCTAGGCCCAAAAATTTTAAAATATATTTAGTGTAATTAATTTTATTTAAAATAATTCCTTCTTTATATTAAAAAATCTGATGTCCAATAAAGAATATTAGTTCAAACATTAAACTCTTTTCAAATTCACTTTTCATTAATTTTGAAAAATCATAACTTAAGGAATATTTTTTAGATCCAAAAATAATATCATCTACATAAAATTAAACTATAAAAAAGCTTTTGAAATTTTTTTTACAAAGAGAGTTGGGTTAGCTATTCATTATGATTTTTTTTGAAATAAAGAAAGAGGTAATCCTATCATACCAAGCTCTCAGAGGCTGTTTTAAACCATAAAAGATTTTGTTAATAAAAAAAACAATTTGAAAAATGAGGGTTTTGGAATACTAGGGGTTTTTCAACAAAAACATACTCAATTATGAATCCATTTAAGAATTCACTTTTAACATCCATTTGATATAGTTTAAACTCCAGATGTGCTGAATAGGAAATCAGTATCCTAATGGATTCAAGTATTTCTACAAGTAAATTTTTTTTCTTAATAAATAACTTTTTCTTGATTAAAATCTTATGAAAATAATGTAGATTTATCTCTTATAATAGTACCAGATTCATCAACCTTGTTTCTAAACACCCACTTAGTTCCAATAGTCAAAGTATATTTAGGCCGATCAACAAGTTCCCAAACTTTGTTTCTTTCAAATTGATTATGTTCTTATTGCATAGATACTACCTAGAATTCATAATTTATTATATAATTGATGTTCTTAGGTTCAATTTTAGACAATAAAGATTTATGTTCAATTTCATTTCTCATGGAATCTCTGGTCTATGTACCTATGCCTAAGTTTCTCATTACTACATCTAAAGGGTAGTGTCTATGAGTCCTAATGTTTCTTTGAAAAGAGGGGCTGGTAGGTTTAGGGTTTTCTTCCTATTTAGGTTCTGATGGATCACTGGTTTTAGTTTCTGTTTGTTTAAAAGAACTTTCAGATGGTTTGAAATTGAGATTCAAAGATGAAATATCTTTCTTAAGGTCTTTTATGATAATCTTAGATTCATGGGGATCAATTTCATCAAATATGATGTGAAAAAAATATTCCATTGTTCTGGTATTATGTTTAAGAACTCTATATGATTTTCTAGAAGTTTAACACCCAATGAAAATTCCTTCATCGCTCTTGGAAGAAAATTTATCTAAATTGTACTTTTTATTAAAAATAAATACTTTTCAACCAAAAACTATAAAGCAATTAACCTTTGGTTTTCTATTATTCTATAACTCATAAGGTATTTTCTTTAAAATAGGTCTAATCAAAACTTTGTTAATAATATAAAATACTATTATAACATCTTCCACCCAAAAGTAGATAGGTAGGTCATACTCATTTAACATGGTTCGAGCTATTTCTTGAAGATTCATATTTATTATTTCTACCACACCATTGTACTGGGGTGTCTTAGGAGTAGAAAAGTTTTGATTATAGCCATTTTTGAGAATATAATGACTCAAATTCTTGATTTATAAATTCATAACCATGATCACTCCTTAAGGTCTTAATCATAAGTCCACTAATGTTTTCTATAGATTTGGAATACTTGATTAAGTAAGAACTAGCTTTACTTTTGTGAGATAAAAAGAATACCCAATTGTATCTAGAGAAGTCATATAAAAGGATATATAAATAGTGTTTACATTTAGACAAGAGACTATAGAAGGACTAACGTGGTATATATGAATTAACTCTAGAGTTTGAGAGGTTGAAACTTCTTTCTTAGATTTAAAAGAAATCTTTGGAGGTTTCTCTTTTCGGTAGGGATTAAAAACTATATTATTTAAGAATTAAATCCTTGGTAGGTCTCTAACTAACCCTTTCCAGGTTATATTTCTAAGTGAGTGAATATTAAAATTGACTAGACTCTTATTCCAAATCCAAGTTTCTTTATAAAAGGCCCTTAAGTAATAAATATTTTTATAATTTAAATAATTTAAATTAATAGAGTAAATACTATCATTTCTCAAAGTATTAAAGATTAAATCATTGTTATCATTAAAAACATGGCATGAATTGTTTTCAAATTTAACATAAAATCCATCATCACAAAATTGGGATATGCTAAGAAGATTTTATTTCAATCCATCAACATATTAAACTTTGGAAATTTATACAAAATTAGAGTTACCAATTTGTCCAAGGCCTATGATTTCCCCCTTTTCATTGTCACCAAAAGTGAGATGTCCACCATAAACTTTAATCAACTTCTTGATGTTTGAATACTCACCAATCATGTATTTGGAACATCCACTATCTAGATACCATATGCTTTTTCTGGAGTTTTTCAAACAGGTTTCCTACAACACAAATTTTATTCCAAAAATGATTTTGGTACCCAAATTGTTTTGGGTCCTGATATGTAAGTAAAAATAGTTACTGGTATCCTAATTTATCTAACAGGTTTCTTATAAATAGATTGAATAATTATAGAGATAAAAACTTTGTTAGGTTTAGTTGAGTAGGTGTTTGAAGTATATGAACTTTCAATGATAGAACTTGATGTAAATCTAGTTTTTATAATTATTATTTATCCTAGATGGTAACCTATGCTAGTATTTGAGTTAATTCCTTCTTACCATTGGTAATTTTTTCTATGTATTTATTTAACTATTCATTTGAAAATTTTAATTCGCCATTTTCTTTCAATAATTGAACATTTTTATCTCTTTCAATATTAATATTATTTTTAACATTTACTTTTAAAGCATGCCGTTTTTTGAGATATTTATATTTATATTTCAGTTCACGAAAAGTTTCTTCCAACATGTTATAATAATCATACAGATCTTTACCATTTACGTTTTCAACATTATTTTTACTTTCTTCATTTTTAGACCTATATGAAGCATCAATATGAGACACAAGAAGATAATTTTACACCTATGATGTGCTTAATGTAAATCAAATGTTGGATTTTTTAGAAATATCTTCTTTACTAGTGTCTAAGTCACTTACACTATATTTGAAGGCACTCCATGTTTCTTTGATATTTTTTTTGTATCTCCTATCCTTATCCTCATAATTCTTTTTATATTTTAATTTTGGAAAGTCATCTTTAATGTGGCCTTTCCTCTTACATTCATAACAGATAACTTCATTTTGAGTATCATCCTTTTCCAATATTTTTTCCAATTTCCATTGTTATCATAATCTCCTCTGAAATTTGATTTTTGAAGAACTTATTTTTCTTGTAGAATTTATTGAATTGTCTTGCCATGTGTGACATTTCTTCATCACTATCATTAGGACATATTTCTTCATTGGAATCCTTAGTTTTTACCTTTTTATTCTGGAGGTAGTATATTTCAAGGCTACTGATTTTCTTTTTGGTTTGTCTTAATCAATATATTTTTTTGACTTTAATATCTTATTCATACATCATAAAATTTACTATCAATTCCTTGAAATGTAGTTTACTTATATCACACAACTCTTTGATTGACAAAAATTTTCCTCTCTATCTATCGGGTAATCATATAAGTAGTCTCATCACTTGACCTTTGTTTGTTACATGATTTTCAAGTGTAGCACCCCTAGTTTGAGGTATTTAACCTTTTTTCCACGCCTTTATGTGTTTAAAGTGCATGAGATGATTTGGGAAGATGTTGGGAGAGTTTGGAATGGTTTTGGATGAGTTTGGAGGCTTTTCTATGGGTGCACGGTTTGAGCACGGTTAGGGGAAATCATGTGGATGCTCTAGGAAACCGTGCAGGGGGATACAGTAAGCTTCGCACGACCTACGTACGGTTTTAAAAACTGTGCGAGGAAATCGTGAAAACCCTTTCTCTCGAGGCAGTAGCGTGCGCACAGTTAGCGCACGGTTTTCCAAACCGTGCGGGCTAACCGTGTGGCCACTTAAAATAGGGTTTTAAAACCCGAGTTCACTCGAGATTGCCTAATTCCTCTAAAAATCCTCTCCCACTTGAGCCTTACTCGAGATTTTGGGTCCTCAGGGTTTGAAGGTAATCTTCCACTGATTCTTGAAGCAATTCAAAGGGGTTTCATGGTGGTTTCTCCCGGGTAAGTCTCTCTTCTTGGGTTCCTTGTGTTTTCCTCTAGATCTACATCTCCCTCTCTCTTGGGTTTCTAGATCTACACCCGTTGTGTGAAGATCTAGGTTTGTGGTTGCCTTGGATGACGATTTTAAGGCTTTTGAGGTTAGGGAAGGGGATCTAGAGAGGTTTCGATGGTGCGATCGCCGGATTTGAGGTGCGGGTGCTTGTGGGTCAATTTCTCAGGAACCCTAAAGGTAGGTGGCTTATATCTCAACTCCACTTGGTTAGAACTAGTGGTGTTTGATTACAATTAATTTTTTGTGCTTGAAATTAATTGTTATTGTTGTTTCAAATTGGTTGGAAATCCCTTTGGTGATGTTTTGGGGATTTTTTTGGGAAAAGTGGGGTTTTATGGTGAAATGCTATTGTTGTGGATTTTAAAATAGAGATTTTAAAATGGGTTGTTAAGATTGATTTGGGAAAATGGTTAATAGAAAATGTGTTTCCATAAAGATGTTGTTTTTATTGAAATATGGTTTGTCATGGAAAATGGTTTTCAATAAATGGACGATTTATTGAAGTGAATTGGTATGCGATGGAATTGGTTGATTGCATGTTGTTGTGACCTTGGTGGGTCATATGTTTGTTTATGGATTTATGGGAATGTTGTGTGGAATTGGTGAGAAGTACCACTATAAAAAGGTGATGGATAGTCGACGGAAGGGCCACCATCAAAGCATAAGTGGATGGGAAGAGCCACTAGTTGTGAATGGGTGAATGGGTTGGACTGAAGATACACCATTTGGTTGTGGTCGGGAAGTACCACTAGCTGCGAATGGGTGAACGGGTTGGATGAAAGCTCCACTGTTTGGTTGTTTTGGTTTTTTTTTGTGCATTGCTTTGCTAGTTGGAAATTGTTGTGCTAGTGTGTGAATGATGAAATGGATTGTGGCTTGTTTGGTTGGATTTCCCTTGGTTGCTTGTTTTGGGTGTGATGGCTTGGTAAGGGCATGTTTGGCCTATGGAATTGGTTGTACTTGTGATTATTTTATATAAATTGTTTTATATAAATATGCTAACAGTTTTATCCTAGTGGCATGTGTAGGGAAGTCATTTGGGGAAAACCTACTAAGTTTTAGTACTCACCCCCTGCTTTGGAATGTTGGTGTCTTTGCAGATGTTGTGTACCATGATGAGGGAAAAGGTAAGGCGTCACCCTCCTTTAGTGGTGCATCGTGATGTTTGGACGGAGCTTCACTACAACAAAACCGCTGTTTAGCGGCGGTTCTAGGAACCACCGCTAAACCTTTTTAAAAAAAGGATTCGCAGTGGTTTATAATAAACCGCTGCGAAACATTGTTGTTTTTAACAACCCGAAACTTCCCCCCACCCCAACCCTCCTCACCCAGATTCCCCCGGCCCCCCGCTTCCCCCACGACCTCGGCCCCCCGTGACCCCGGTGACCCCGCGACCCCAGCGACCCCGCGACCCTGGTGACCCTGCGACCTCGGCGACCCCAACCCCACGACCTCGGCGACCCCGCAACCCCGGAGACCCTGCTTCCCCGACGACCTATATGAAACCCTAAGGTTTGAAATTATTATATTGCACATTATGCCTATAGATATATGATGGGATGAAAATATAGTGATCTATTCCAATGGACACATGTTGAAATAATTATATATATGGCTATTCCCAATGAATGAAATGCTTATATAGAGGGATATTCCAAGTCTTTTAATTTTTCCATGGTTTATTATTATTGTTGGCATGGTTGTGTAATAAGATCAGAGATAACCTGACATGGTTCTGTATTAAGATGATTCATGTATTGGGTTGATTGATTAATTAATATTCATTCTTATCCCCTTACTGTGTATAATATATATCCAATTGTTTTTATATGAATAATACTGTTGACCTAATAAGTTTTACTCACAACCTACTCATCTCAACATTTTGAACCCTAGCAGATTGCATGTATGTAGGATTCAAAAAGTTAAAGAGACCTTTATGTTAATTTTTTTCATATAGGATGGGTTGGATTTTGGAGAAGGGATTGAAATGGGGATTGGGATAGTGGACTTTTGTGTCACTATTTGAAACACATCGTATTTTACTCTATATTACAACCATCAATAAATTCATTTTAATTACATCATCTCGTCACATTATTCCATTATTATTTATTGGATTCTGTAGTTGGATTTTTTTTGTTTACATGTTTTATTATATGGTTTCCTCTACAAATATTTATTTTATTATAGTTATTTATGTTGATTTTTCTACTTCTATATAACTACATACCCGAGGGTATGGTCTCCCCACTATAAATATCACACTCATTTCTAGTCAATGACATGTGGAATATGGGTAGGAATGCATGAGGTCCCATAAAAAACCTGATTTGGCCACATGAGAGAGTGATGGATTGGGGGATGTAGCAAAGTGGTATCAAAGAATCATGTTTTAATTTCTATTACATTACTACTTGTGGAAAGGTATAAGAGATACTAGGATGTGTCCAGACATAGCAATGAGCTTCTAAATATGAGTATCTATCCAATGTATTGGGGAAATATGTGTTCATATGGACGGGATTGGTTCTTATGTGATTTTATTGAAAAAGTTGATGTTATTTCACCTTGGGTGATTTGTATTTTGTGTGATGGTATTGTTTAGTGATGAATTTTTATTCTTGATATTTATAATCATGGGCCATAATGGTGTTAAATGAGTATTCATGCATCATGATAGGCACATAGGAATGTATATATTGACATTCATTCTTCATGGTAGGGACATATTTATTTCATGTTCTATGTTCTTTCCTTTATGATGTGTTTTGATAAACCTAATGTATCTGATAAATGATTTATTCTCCCAAGCCTTTAATATTGGGAAATGGATTTGTTTTTTGTGAATAAATATTATGGAACCCTTCACATTTGTAACGATTACCGAAAGATGAATCGAGTCATAGTAAAGAACAAGTTTCTATTGCCTTAGACTGGTGATATGTTTGATTAGTTGAAAGTGAATAACTAGTTCTCAAATATTTATCGCCATTCTGGATTTCACTAGTTAAGAATAATAGAGTTTGATATATTGGATATTTTCTTCCAGAGTAGGTATGGAAATTAAAAGTATATTTCTATGCCTTTTGTTCTAACAAATGATCCCATAATTTTTATAGTGTTGAACAACAATATATTCCATGATTATCCTGATTCATTTTAGTGGTATTTGAGTATGACATATTGGTTTAATATTAAATCGAGGAGAATCATGTGAGTCATATGAGTCTAGTTTTGGAAATTTTTAGAGATCACTCTTTTATCCCCCTATTATCCTGTTTCATATACATGTTCTCAGGTTTCAAAAATGTATTCATGGTTTGCACCTAGAAACCCATCCCACAAAGCCAAAGCATTTACATCACAATTTATCCCCCCTATTATCCTGTTTCAACTCCTCTCCAATCTATATTTTCCCAATGAGGTTCACACTTATTGGAGGTGGTATTTCATAATTACTTATAAAAAATGGTGGCTTAAAACAAAACGTAATTTTGGTTTCATTAGTGTGTTCCTTGTTTAATTTATACTTTTTTTGTATTTTATTCTTACTTTCATATAGAATAATTAGGATTTATTTTGAGTATTTAATTGATATAGTTCATTTATATGTTATTGTTTTCCACTGTAATTTTCAAAAAGGATTCTTTAGTTCTTATTCCGACCTAGAATATGTGTTGATTTGTTGATGTTAAATCATTTTCATTCTTGGACACCATCATAGGATTCTTGAATCACTATCTTCCTTTATTAAGTGTTTTTCAAGGGTCAGTGGAAGCAGTTATGTAGTTGGAACAAATTGAGGTGATCCTCAATTATCTTAAGGAACCTGATACTTTGTGGGTGAGAATTTTTTAGAACTGGATTTATAGTTTCAGTAGAGTCTTGTGGGAGTCAGTGGTACCTTCTTAACTTTATGAATGTATGAATTGGAATCTCATCAAGATTGATATTTTAAATGGTTATTTCCAAAGAGAATGAATGTAGAGAAATAGACTGAGCTCATGAGACCTTTTATTGGTGACATATCAGTATGGGAGTATGTCAATAACCTTTCAAGGCTTGGTATATATTCTCCAATGATAGGGGTCATTAATTATGAGAAAGATCATTTCTTTGGTGATGGTCCTCACCCTAAACTTGGTACATCTCTACTTTCTTTGGGCATAACATCCATTTTGGAGGTTGTCACTAGGGACATGTGAATGGAAGCTAAATATTCTTGGAAATCGATGGTTTTTCATTCCTTAGTTTTATCAGGTATGCAACAAATTAATAGTGGGAATGAAGAGAATCCAATGTGCAAGGAGTAGAGGCAGGATGAACCATAACATGATGAAAAGGCCCATTCTTATAGAAAGAGTTCATTCATTTTGTGCTTCAAGTTTAGGGACTTTGAGGAATTCTGAGACCCATTTCTTGATATGTCCTTGAATTTTTCTCTATTATGGAATTTTTTTTCATCATTATTTGTTTTTGATTATGGGGTTATAGAATATGTCTCATGTTTGATTCCTTGTTTCTTGTGTAAGAACATTGTGATATACATGGATAAAAGCTGGATCACATTACCGAGGAACACACCTCAGTATGTTAAGGGTTTGAATGAGTTTTTAGATTTTGCAATTTCTAATCGATCCATTGAAGGGAGAATAAAATGTCCCCATCCTAAATGTAAATTTAGAACATGGTTGAAGAGAGATGAGGTTTATGAACATTTAATACTGAAGCAATTCCCTGATCAATATTTGTGTTGGATTTGGCATGGAGAATCGAATGTTACAGAAAGATTGAGCACTGATGTTAATCCGCAAAATGGGGTCCCAAGTTCTTCGACAATGGAAAATGAAATGAAAAACCTAATAAATGATGCATTCGGCACTACAAGACACCACTATCATCATCAAAACATATCAGAACAACCAGAAGAGGGTGCTACAAATTGCAACGTGACAAGTGATATTTTTGAGACTGTAACACAGGCAGATCAAGATTTTCACATATCATTGGATACTCCTCTTGATTCTATGGATCCAAATGTAAGAGAAAACTTCACTGAGGAAAATGCGTTTCATGATTTAGTTGATGATGGAAATCAAGAGTTGTATAGTGGGTGTTTGAAATATTCAAAGCTTTTATTTCTGCTGAAGTTTTACCATATCAAATATCTATGCGGAATTACAAATAAGGAAATTTCCAGGATATTGAAATTGATTCGTGATGCATTTCCTAAAGCAAAAATCTCAGAATCTTTTTATGATATGAAAAAAGTTGTTAACAAGCTTGGTATGAATTATAAAAAAATACATGCGTGTCCCAATGATTGTATGCTTTATTGGGGAGAGGATTCAAGTAGACAGAATTGAAATAAATGTTATTCTTCTAGATGGTAGGAAAAGGGTGATGTTGGAAGTCTGAATGAACATAATTTCATGGAGAAGAAGAAAAGGAGCACACCTGCAAAGGTTTCGTGTTACTTTCCTTTGAATCCTCGATTGAAAAGATTATTCATGTCATCGAAAACAGCTGAACACATGAAGTGGCATTCTATAGATAATAACAATGATGGGTTAATGAGACATCCACAAGATTCACAATCATGGAAGACATTTGAGTCATTACATCTCGATTTCTCAGCTAATCCTAGGAATGTTTGATTGGGATTGGCTGCCGATGGATTCAACCCATTTGGGACTTTGAGTACCAATTATAACATTTGGCCAGTTGTTTTGATCCCTTATAATCTGCCTCCATGGATGTGTATGCAACAAACATCTTTTATCCTTTCAATTATTATTCATGGAAAAAAAAATCCTGGAAATGATATTGATGTATACTTGCAGCCTTTGATTGACGAATTGTAGGAGTTATGGAGCAACGGTGTTGAGACATTTGATGCTTATTCTAAAACAATGTTCAAAATGCATGCTAGTTTAATGTGAACATTAGTGACTTCCCTGGGCTTAGGAATTTATCTGGTTGGAACCCTTACACGGTTTTGGCTTGTCCCATTTGTAACTTTGATTTTGATCCCAAACGGCTACCTCACAGGAGAAAATGGTTCTTCTTGTGTCATCGAAGATTTCTCGATACATCTCATAGATTTCGGCTGAACAAATCAAAATTTAATGGTTCCATTGATCGTAGACCACCTCCAAAGTTGTTAAATGGATTTGAAATATTGACACATCTTGAAAATGTTGAAACAGAATTTGGGAAGGTTCATCACTTGAATGAAAGGGGTAAACGGGTCCGAAGTGCATCGTCAAGCGAAACCGGAATGCAATAATGGAAGAAAAAAATTATATTCTTCAAACTTCCGTATTGGGAATTTAATTTTTTGTGGAATAATCTTGATGTGATTCATATTGAGAAGAATGTCTGTGACAATTTGATTTTCACATTTCTTAATGAGCATGGAAAGTTGAAGGATCATCTCAATGCTCACAAAGACTTACAAGCAATGAACATAAAATGCGATCTCTGTCAAGATGAGAATGAAAAGTAACCTCCAGAAATTTTTGCAATGAAGAATAGGGATAAAGATACATTCCTTCGAATGTTAAAGAATGTTAAGGTATCTACTGGGTATTCAAGTAACATATTGAGGTGTGTTGACTTGAAGAATCGTAAGTTACATGGATTTAAAAGACACGATTCACATATTTTGTTACAACAGTTACTACCATTGGCATTGCGTACATTATTACCTGAAAAAATTACTGCTATTGTACTCCAGTTCTGCACATTTTTCAGAAAACTATGTGAGAAATCTCTACATCCATTTCATCTTGACAACCTCCAGGAGAGGTTTGTATTGACCCTTTGCGAAATGGAGATGATCTTTCCTCTGTCCTATTTTACTATAATGATGCATTTAACTGTGCATTTGGTTGAGGAAGCTAAATTAGGAGGCCCCATTCATTATCGATGGATGTATCCAATTGAGAGGTACTTTATTTATATGTTTTCCAGTTAAGTAAACAATTTTTGGTACTTAATTAAATGCATAATTATTTTTATTTTATTTCACAGATATCTTGGGCATTTGAAATCATACGTGAGAAATAAAGGTAAACCAGAAGGCTCAATTACTGAAGGCTATGTGGCTGAGGAGTGACTTACCTTTTTTTCTCGATACTTGGATGATATTGAGACAATATTTAATCAAGTTGGACATGTTGACAACACATCGACTCAATCTCAAATACACCAGAAATCCATAATATTTCCTGCTATTGGCCGATCAGTTGGGAGGACCTCAAATGTGACACTGACTGAATTGGAATTATTACAGGCACATAGATATGTGCTGCTAAATAGTGAAATTGCAGATCCATTTATTGAAGAGTTGAGGATACAAACAAAGAGACGAATGAGAGGTCGAACATGAAATGATAAAGATATAATGAAAGCTGTTAATAAATATCTTGTAGAATTGTTTGCACGACGTGTAAGTTCATAAATATTGCAATAAATAAGAATATTAGTTTGACACATATATTTTATAAATCTAATAAAGTATATTTTTTTTTTCAGATCATGAATATTGATACTCGAGCAGAGGTGTCAGAATATTTGAAGTTTCTTGCTAGAGGTCCTCTAAAAGAAGTTAGAAAGTTCGAATCTTATAATGCGAATGGATTTAGATTTCGTACAGTCGATCGAGAAGTGGGTTTAAGAACACATAATAGTGGTATATTTACATTTGCTGAAGTGGAATACTATGAAAAGCTGCATGATATTATTGAATTAAACTACCACAAACATTTTTCAGTTGTTTTATTCAAATGAAAATGGGTCGATATTATCAGAGGTGTTAAAAGATATTACTTGAAATTTACTTATGTGAAATTCTCTCGCTTGATGGATGTTGGGGATCGTGAACTACATGATCCATATATCTTAGCATCGCAAGAAAAAATGGTATATTATGTGAATGATGTTGCCGATGAAAGGTGGAGTGTAGTTGCTCACATAATACAAAGAGATTTGTATGATATGGGTGATGAAGTGGAAAATTTGACCTCTGAAATTGAATTTAATCACTAATAGGAAGCAGAATTATTTGTCCATCATGATATTGAAAATATTAGTCTAGCAAGGATGAATGAAGTGGATGAAGAAATGGAGTAGGAAACCGACATTATTGAAGGGGAAAATGATTGTATATACAATTATTTATTTATTCAGCAACCACTTGTTTCATTTCTGCAGTCATTCATTATCACTCTTATATATATTTTGTCTGTTAGTACTCCATCTATTATCATTTTTAATTTTTTTTTCTGCATAATTTTTTAAAATATATATTCTGAACTTAATTTTATTTGATTAAATGACAGGAATGCCAAGGAAGAAGTAGTACATTATTTCATCTAGTTCTGCGACAGATGACGATTCATATGGCTCCCTCCCCACGACATCTAAGGCACCAGATGCCGACACCCTTGCACTATCTCTCACACCATCTATGGATGTCCTAGCAGAGGCTGAGTCGTTGACTCCCCCTTCAGGAGCCTCAGCAGTGGGGCAGTGATGCGCCCCTTCCAGTTCATCCCGGACATACTGGAGTGTCACTGTCATAGGTACAAATTTTAATTAAATAAATTTATTTCATTTTTTATACTAATTGTTTGCTCATTGAAGATGAAAAAAATGCAACCGTGGAGAAAAACATAAAAAGTTAAGATGTTTGGAATCTGAATGGAGATAATATTGTTGTTCCATTTGATTCATACAGGGTCCCTACAGATGATACCATGGGGTTACTTGGCCATATTCTAGGCCAGCTGGCAGCGGAGCCCATTTCCCTTCCCATTTCATATGACGATTGGAGACATATGCCTCCAATCTGGAAAAATGAAGTGTTTGATTCTAAAATCAAGGTAAATTTATTACATTATGGTTTAATTGAATTTCATGTTACTAATATGTTCAAAATGAATTTCTGTATACAGATGTTCTTCCACTTTACCATTGCTGATGTGATATCACAGAAGTGGATGTTGAAAAATCTAGGTAAGAAGTGGAAAGATTTTAAATGGAGATTGTGGTGTGACTTCAACGATGCTTCATTGACCGCGCTACAAATGTATGAGAAGCTACCCAGTGGGGTACTAAAAGAGCAGTGGAAAGTGTTTGTTGACAGGCATCGGGATCAGAAGCGGATGGTATTGAAATATATATATTATTATATTATCCTAATTTTACATTTATACATGTATATGAAAAGGACATTACATTAAATACATCAGTATTAAATTGAATTTTATTTATTTCAGGATCTCTCAAGACAGAATGCGTCAAACCGAGCGAATCATGTCATCCCGCACACTGCGGGCTCAAAAAGTTTTTCTAGAAGTCGAATGACATTGGTAATCTTTTAATTAGTTTAAATATTTGTAAGAAAATATTATCTGTTTAATATATTGAATTGTTGATTTATCTTTGATTAATGCAGTCACAGAGTTTAGGCCATGAAGCATCCAGGACTGAACTGTGGTTGGATGTTCACAAGAAATCAGATGGATGTTTTGTTAATGAGACTACTAAAGAAGTTGGGGTATGAAGTCAATTTTTTATCATAATAACTTATTATCAGTTTTTACTGTGTTAATATATATTGATATTTGATTTATAGGTCAAAATTAATAAACTATGGGATGCCAATCCTGTGCATTCCTACTCTGTCTCCTAGGATGACCTGGTTGCTAAAGTCCTTGGGAAGGAGCATCCTGGGAGAGCGCGCGGGATGGGTTTGGGACCCATGACATCTAAGGTTTTTAGCAGGCCACCGGGGATAGATGCTGAATCTACTTTTGACTTTAGTTAGCCCATACCCGAAGATGCTAAGAAAGAGATTGTTTCTTTACGAAACACAGTTCACCAGCAGGGGGATCAAATATCTGCATTGCAGAAAGAGTTGACTGAAATACGTCAGCAGATGAGCAGATATGCCCTCGGTGGGAGTGCATCGATTGGTGGTATGCAGGTAAATCACAGAAAATCAAAATCATTTAGTTTTCTAACTTTCATTGGTTTTAAGTTTTAATATAAATATGCAACTGTATTCAATTTTCAATATAATGTTCTTACAGGTGACATCACAAAGTGGAAAAGAAGGTGTAGAGGGTGAAGATGCATCATCGGACCCTGAGTAGTTGTATTGTTGATGTGTTGAACAAAAATGGAAACAGTTGGTTTGTATATGTAACATTTGTGGCACATAGTTTCCACCACACATTTTCATGTCCTAAAATTTCCTTGATTTCTCATGTTTCTTTTTATGCATTTT
Source organism: Viscum album (assembly GCA_963277665.1). Taxonomy (NCBI): domain Eukaryota; kingdom Viridiplantae; phylum Streptophyta; class Magnoliopsida; order Santalales; family Viscaceae; genus Viscum; species Viscum album. The sequence goes on along the minus strand of OY728165.1, from coordinate 1,885,581,416 downwards.
ATTAATTTTTGATGTTTCTTTTTATGTCTTCATTTCTAGAGTGTGGTATACATCATTCCATTTAGGTCTGTGTTTGAATTGGTAGTCGATATTTTGGATGACTAGGAGTTAAACCCATTTTTGATGTGTTGAACAAATTGGGTCATTTCATAGTGATCAAGGGGATAGTGTTGTGGACACTTTTGTGAGGCCCATTGTTGGTGTGTTGAACAAATTGGGTCATTTCTTGTTAAATATGAAATTATAAATAGTAATGAAAGAGTTTATGTGGTATAGAGTTAGATTTGAAATTCAAGTGGTGTAAAATCCTTTTATAAAGTATTCAATGCTATCAATCAAAATATGGTGATAAAAAGTGACATTAGAACATATAAAGTGGTATCCAATTGAGGATATGGAAGAAGATAGCTTGATGGATACCAATGAAGTTATTAACTTACGTTCTTATTTCTTATATTAAGTTCTAGATCATTAGGTTTAAAGGATTTATTTATAACTAATTTCCAAGTAGTAAATTCACTCACTAAAAATCTATAATAAAATGAAGCTATATGTGAAAGAGGTTTTGAGATTAAAAGAAAATTTAGATTTTTTTAAGACAAGTGATATCAAGCATGGAGATATAATGAAGAGTAAAGGATGAGGTAAAACTAATGTTAAAAAAAGATAAAAGTTTAGTGATAAAATGAAAACTTAGTAGCTGAATACAACCCTCAAGTGGTGAACGGAGTTGAGAGGTTTAGAGGATAATTTACATGAAGTTGTAAGAGATCAAAGGTTCTAAAATAAAATCAATAAGAGGATGAAGTTTTATGTAGAGTTCCTTCATAGAGTGGTACTTTCTTGATATGACATGGTGTTCAAAGGATGAATTTAGAGTTCTTCCAGTTGGTTATTTATGGTGTGTCTACCTCTATCATGACACAAGGACCTAGAGGTCAATTTATAATGGTTCTTCCTTGGGTGACGTTATGCTGTAGTTCTTTTTTCATATTGCAACATTCCTCAATGATATTGATTTAAATATTTTTAAACATGTATCAAAGGGGTTGTACAGTGGATTGGATTTGGTTTTTATGGGAAATAACTATGTTTTAGGTTGATTAGGGCTCCCCTCATGTGTTTTAGGTCACCATATTATTTTTCTCCTTCATTACATAATAGGCATCATATATTTGGTTGAGGTAGAATATTTCTAAACTTATCTTCTATCTTTAGGAATAAATTATTTGACTAGCCTACTAAGAAATTTTCCAAGGGTCCTATATTATTATTTTTATATGTGTTTGGTTATAACTACTTTATTACTCATTGTTATGAGGAATGGGAACATGAGGGAACACTCTTTAATGAAGAACAAACTAAATAAAGATAGTAAAGTAGTTAAGTGTAAATTAGAAGGGAAAAGTGAGTCACTTGTACTTTATGGATTTTCATGATATTACTATGCATTGAATCTTATTGATTGATAATTGATGATATGGATTACTTCTTGTTTTTATCATTTAAGAAACTCTCGACCATTATAATAAGATAATTTTAGAAATATGGTAGTAAAAAGATTTTTTTTGGAAACTAGAATATAATAATTTATATTACATACCAATGAATTTCATATTTATGTATCAGTGTATAGGTATGAGACTATACATGTTTGAGTATATATAAATGGACATCCATGGTGGAACTTTCCCAATTTAAAGGGATTACGTACCCTAGATTTGACAGTCATCTCATGTTTGGTTTACTACCTTTGTGGGTGTGTTTTAGCTAAGCTGATCAAATTGTTTTTTATTACACTTTTAGCAGAACAGTTACAGGTTGTTTTGTTGGGGTGTCCTAATGAGATTATTTATCACTCATACATTTACACCATAGTGTATGTTTAGCCCTTATTTTTTCTTTTAATGTTGATCATAAGTATCATGGGGGATATGGATGAGGCCCAGTGTTGCATGATCGAGAAGATCTACATAAGTGGTTCTACTAATCGGGCTAGTGTAGTTTAAAAATGTATGGAGATCAGGTATGTTGTCTAGAATAGAGTTTGTAGTGGATCCATGTACTTTTACATTGATTTTATTGCGTACTGTTTTATTTTTATGGTCAGCCTAGTGGGTCACCAGTGTTGTATCGTGTTGTGTAGTTGTTATGGATTTTACATCAATGTATTATTGAAGCTTTTTATTTTTTAGTTGTGTACATCTTCTGCATCCATTTACTTTCCCTTTTTCATGACAATTATATATTTTCTATTGTTTATTAATTTTATATGAGGTCATAGTTCTCCAAATATCACCACTTGGGTCCTCGCTACTAGTTGGTGGCATATGGCATACAAGGAGGTGTGCTTGATGCCTAGTAACCCATCAGCTCGGAGCATCAGTTTAGTAGAATCCAATTTGGGATGTTACAATGTTGTATCAAAGGAGTTTTATCTTCCTAGTATTTACTATTTAGGATATTGTATACATGAGTATGAGGAATGTGTTGGAACCTTTGATGGATATCTGACTACTGTGTTAATAATAATTTCTCTAATATGAAGTCTTATTTTCCAGGGTTTCAGATTTTTGTTCTATTTTTAAATATTAAAGTTGTATATTATTTCTCATTGAGAGAAAACATGTTTTTTGGATGTTGTGATTTATTCTAGATATTCAGCTCTTGGTCATTGGTGGGAGGCCAAAGATGGTTTTTGACTCTTGGGCGGAGAATAAAGAGGACTCTCATGCATCATATTTGGAATGTAGGATTCATATCATATATATTTTCTAGTGTGTGATTTTACTATAAAAGGAGTCCTTTGAGCCTTCATAAACAGATAATTAACTTTCATGGAAGGTTATGTGGGTCTATGTTGAATCATTTTTTTGTGAGGCTGATGACTTTGTCCTACTACACAGGAGGTGTAGTGACCTGGTTGGTCGATATGATATGTGATTACTTCTTATTGATCACCATGTTGGGTGTTGTTTCTCAGGTTGTTCTCAGTTGGTTTATTTTCTGGTTTTATTTGTTTTTCAGGGCAGTGGTGCAGCAGAAGCAAAAAATTATTATTTTTATTCTGGGCAGATTTTCGTGGTGGTTTTAACCGCCGCGAAATGTATATTGGTAGAGGTTTAAACCACCACTAAATGGTGAAAACCGCCGCTAAATAGGAGCATTGTGGCTTCCTCATTCTGTGGCGGTTCCCGTGACTTTAGCGGCGGTTTTACGACCGCTGGAATTTGAGTTTATTAGCGGTGGTTATAACCGCAGTGAATAAAGTGATATCTAGGGCTCGTAAAACCACCGCTAAATTCAGGAAAACCGCCGCGAAATAAGGCATCTATGACACTTTCATAAAACCACCGATAAATGCAAATAACCGACGCTAATAGATTGGGGACACCCTATTAGGCGGCAGTTTCTATAAATCGCCGCCAAACAATGTAGTGGCTGTTTAAACCGCCGCTAAACGCAAAAAAAAACCGCCGCTAAATGGCGATTCTGTTGTAGTGCTTGGAGCTTGGAACTTGGTGTAGAGCTGTGGTGGTATCATGGAACATGGTGCTTTTTTGTTTGGCCTTCCGCATCGTACTCTAATATTGTGTTGTTGTTTTGGATTGGGGTTGTATGGTGGAACAAATTGGTTGTCTTTTGGGAATTCATGTTGAAATGTTTTATTAACATGCATCATATAGTGGAGGTTAATGGTTGGTTTTTTTGGTTTTGTCTTAAGGAAAATTTTTTCCCCAATTTTATCTTGAAGCCCTAAACATTTATTGCCAGCCTTTGGCGCCTTGGGAACATCGATTAAGGCCAAGTAACCCTCACCTCCTCCTAAATACAATGAGGTAGGGGTGGGGTGTTACCTAAAGTGAGTGTATAGTATTCAATATTTCATTGAACCTGAGATAAATATTACAAATAGGCTCATTAGATTTCATTTTAAAAGTATCATATTTGATTGTATATGTATTTTATCTCATTTACTTGGAATTTTATGTTCCTTTATGCGAGACAGATAAGGTATCCCATATTTCAAAAGTATATTTTCAAGTAGATATTCTTTCGAATTCATCATCTTCGAAAGCATAGAATAAAGCATTCATAGCTTTACAATTATTATTGTATTCAGTTTTTGTAGCACTAATCCACTCACTTATAGGAGTTTTTGGTATTTCATATTGATCTTATGTTGAAATCCCTATATCAAAACATAATGAATTCTCATTTTTATTTTCCATTGAGCATAGTTGTTTCAATTCAAAAAAGGAGGTCTATTGGTAGCAAATCCTTCTTGTCAATTATCCATAAAAAACTAAAATTTAGAAATGATAGAAATTTGAGATCCTTAAAATAAAACTAAAATCACAGTGAAAAGAGGTAAATTTTAAACACTCATTTGATACTAAATTTTGTTTGGAGAGAGTAACTCAATAGGGGGTGAAATGAGTTCCCAATAAAAATTTCAGTAAATAAACTGGACAAACAATCAAAACAGATGATCGATATAATATATATCCTTTTAAAATATTTCTAAAGGAGTGATTAGGTCTCAGTTAAAATATGGTTTATAAATAATTTATCTTTTGAGATCAATTTACTTAGATAGAAATATATATAAAAACTAGTTAAGATTAATTATCAAAGCAATTTTTTTGTTTTTTTAATGAAATATTATCTTGAATAAGATATAGAAACCAAACAAACAACACAATGAAACATCTGAATAAACAAGAGGTTCAGTCTCAAGGTGAGACCTAATCCCCTCCACATGGAAATCACCTGCTACCAAGAAGATTATAAGAATAATAAAACAAATCCATAACCTGGATTAGGCATATAGTAAAAAGAAATAAGATGTATAGGATAAAAAGCCTCTTCCATAGTTATACATGGGATTAAAGAAATTCATAGGTCACATAGGGACCTCTTCCACAAACATAATGGGAAATAGATATAGGAAGAAGAGAATAAAAGGTATTGTCTAAGAATATATAGGATACAGTGAGTTAGATAACAGTAAAACAACACCATACTAAAAAGTAAAACATACATAAAAAAATAGAGAGATCTTAGTTTGATGTATTTTTTATGTTTGTAATCCTCAGATCAGCAATAGTGAAGAGTCTATGCTTTGTTCATGAAAATTGAAGCAGAACAGATGATCATATAAATCTATATTAATTATTCAGTTGATCTCTGTCTTTTTTCTCAGTTAATCTTGGTAATGGGTTTATCTCTTCTTTGTCGTTTATCTTCATAGAATGTGAATCAACAAGTTCAAGAGAATTTGTAAGTTTGATCGCACATTTTTTTTGGTCGTCAGTAATCATTGTATTAGTAGAGCATCATCATACCGACAGATAGATCATTCATGAATATATAAAATTTCTTTTTGAAGGAGATACCCATTCCTTAGATCATATTTTACTAAGTCTTAAAGTCCTTTTCAAACTATCGAAGAATATATTTTCTCATTGAACCATTCACGCCAAAGATCTAGAACAACAACGGTAACAAGAGTGCTGGTGGTGACTCAACATCTGACGGTGACTCCATCGATAGTAAATCCTTTGGCAGTATCAGTGACTCAATTTTGGAAATAGATAATCCTAGAAGTAATGGTTACTTGTGTCTGTAAGTAGATCATCCAAATGGTAACAGTGACTTGTGTTTGTCGGAAGCTCTTCCTGGTGATAACGGTGACTTGAAACCAATAATGTCTTTCCATAACTCTTAACAGAAATATTTTAGAAGTAATATAATCACATAAATTGCTATCATACAACATGTGAAACATTAATAATACACGAATCATGGTTTCTGATCATTAAAATAAAATATGTCAAACACACTCCATCCAAGGAGGTTCCAACAATATGATACATTGATTTTGTGGCAGTATAAGATTAGATATATTGGTGATTATTGAAGGGTAGTTATATATTCATTCAATCTATAATATTAAAGTTATAGTAATTATGGTTGTGTTTGATGAAATTATAGGAATTTTGTGTATACCTTGTGATGGAGGAGTTTTTTTTTGAAAATGTGATGAGATGATGACTTGGTAAAAAATTAGGACGTCCCACTCAAAGGCAACATCCAAGTATCCTCTAGACAAGCCGGTGGTCAAGATAAAATATTCCTCATAGCTGATAGGGCCAATAATAGTGGGTGTATTTGAGCACCCCACATGGTGTCACATGTACATGTAAAGAGAATACTCATTGGGAGCATAGGTTAGTACGTATTTGAAAAAAGGTTTTTATACTCTAATGTGCGGGTCAACATGAGAGGAAATGGGAAATCACTAATTCTAGTCTATCATGAATTAGATGGTGAGGGACACAAAGTATTGTTAAATTCAATTCATCCAAGTAGTAATCTAATGTGGGATATTCAGGTAGAAACACTTTTCATTTCTTATTAAAAATCAAGGTGAGATTCAAATTTAAAATGTGCCACATTTTAAATGTCGATTCATTGGTCATTATATTACTCTAACCTGGTCACTAACCATATAACCATTCCAAAGGAAGTGAGGACCTCACCATAGTCCCATGGATGATGAGATCCCTACGCCGAATCTACACCTTTTATAATTGTGGTTCAAAATTTAAGAGAAATAATTATTGTAGAGATCTCTAATCCCATATATGACTATGCCACATATACAAATACAATGAAGTGAATTTGAGATCATGAGAGTTTTTTTCACACCATAGATACATAGTTTTCACAATCTAAGATGTTTTAAAATGGATTTATAGTGATGTGTACACCCTATGGAAAAATCCACATCACATAATTTAATGTGATATTTGTGATGTGCACCACACTAAAGTGGTTGAAATCTCAAAGATCCAGTTGAATTACCAAGGAGTATTCCACACTGAAAGATGTATCATATTCCATAATGGTAAGTCAATATTATATTCTATGATTATACATTTTCTATATATCCTCAATTAATAGAAGCAAATACACCATATAAGTAGTTAGATGTTTGATGCATGAGAATCATTGATCTCCCTACCGCAAGGATATGTTATGTGTTGTAAAGATTTATTGGATACTATATTTGGTTCTAGAAACTAAAAAGAAGCCAAAATCCTAGAGAATCCACACACACACACATTGAAAGTATATTCTTTGTGAGTTTATGAAGTCCCAGGATTCAATGTTTTTTGTACTATAGGAAGTGTGTTACGTCGTACAAGAGCTTACACCATTGAAATACTGGCTACATCATAGTGTACATGTTTGGTGGAAGGATATATTTATAGGAGTCATTATCTATCATCAAATTCATGAATGTATATAGTTATTCATAAATGGAAGGTGAATCACATCCAATGGAGAGTTTATGATAATGGGTTATAAAGAATTATGAATAGTGAAATAGGAAGTATACCACATTCGTGGTATGTTCAAATAGGGATCATTGTATAGCTCATTTCTAGTTTTCCATATTTGTAGATATAGAGATTCATGGGAGTATAAGGAAATTTATTATGCATTTATATATTTAAAATATGATAATATACCATGAAGTTATGTTCAATAAAAATAACCTAAGATATTCGGAGATTTTTAAGAGACATTTATGACTCTTAAAAATATAGTTACAAAAGATGTGATAATGCATGTATAAGAATAAGAGTATATGTATTTTAATATGTGAAATATATCTGTAGAAATAGAGGAGGTTCTTCATTGTGTCATAATTCTCATGTGAAAAATAAAATGATATTTATTACTAAGGAAGTATAGAAAAATAATAACATCCATTATTATATTTGATTTGTTGAAAAGGAGAATATTTGTTGAAATGCAATAAATAAAGGGCATTAAATTTACAAACTGTAAAGGAAATGGAATTCCAAAATTATTGTGGAAAGAAGATGTCTTGGTATTTCTATATTAACTATCCAAATTGGGATGTAGGTCCATAGTATCCCATGGTATAATGATGAAGATACTATTCTAGGTGATTTTCTCACTATATTTTTGAAAGAGTATCCATGATATTCAAAGAGAACTAATAAATATTTGGTAAAACTCAATACAATAAGTGATATTATTCTTATCCTATGAGACATTATTGTTTTTGTTTCAAATAGGTGAGTGAAAAAGGGAATTTGTGAGGGAAGTGATCCCAGGGGGACAATGCATCTACTCAAAACCATTTTAAGGATATGTGCCTAGTTAGGAGTGACCTTTCCTAAATTAACAAGAAATGATCTTAGTTATTTTGGTTCACCAACACAATGTTGGTTTAATACTCCATAGACTAGCCTTTTATGGTGATACAAGTAAAAAACCATGTGTCCATATGATTGATTTTATTTAATTATTTGGAATCATCATTAGAAATAATTGGTAAATATAATCTAAAGTAAATTGATATTTAGAGGCTTATTTGGTAATTGGATAAAGGAAAACACTAAATATCATAAGAATTTACCATTTTATTTAAGAATTCAAGATCCACTAGGGTAGTAAGAACTTTGAAAAGTATCCATACCCTGAATAACCCTTTTTGTGCTATCTAATCCCATATTTGTCATAGAAATTGGTATTATAATGAATGTTTCTTTTATTGTATTTTCATTCTCTAAATTTGTCTATATGATTATTGAATTTTAATTTTCAGTTTTCACTTACATTGTGATACCCATGTTAAATGGAAGGATGTAAAAGAAAAATCATAAATATAGTGGAATTCCTCAGTTTGGAACCATATATGGAAAGAGTATGATTCTGTAGAAAGAGAAAAACAACATAAAAAATTAAGCTATGAATGATTTAGATTGTTCAGCACTTAATAATGATTATACTTGAATAAATGAGGAACCTGAAATTTCAAGTGATTTTGGAAGTAATGATGATAAGAATTTCCCAATAAAGCTAATATTGGACGATTTTCACCTGTTATAATTGATAGACCATAAAATAATAAAATATAATATTAATATAAAGGTTGAGAAAAAGGATCAAGATATCTGAATTAAAGTGATAGAAATTGAGGCTCATAAATTAAAAGGCATGAACAAAATATTTTGGAAGATGCTATTGATGAAAGGGATAAAAATGTATCCTAACCTCATGAGTTCAAGAATATTTCTGCAAAAGTGAAAAAAATCAAATATGATTTCATTGGGAAGAAGATAAAATCAAAAGAGGTTCAAAATTTGACATCCAAGAGTGATAATATTACTACACACCTATCATAATTGGATGAGGAAAAGTAGAGGATACATTAAGATAAGGAATGTATTTACAATTATATTGTTCAAAGTAATTCTAAAATGAAGACATAGAGTGATGTGGTTGAAAAAATATCTTGAGCATTAGAAGATTAGACATATAGATGGAAGAGTCTCAAATAATAACTTAATGGTCAACTTGAGTCAAAGAGAAAGAATATCAAGTTGTTGAAAGAAGAGTTGATTTCAACTAGGAAGTGGTTGGATGTTAAGGTTAATTAGAAAATCAAGGATTATTTTCATGTATTTTTTTAACCACCCTTCAATAGGTAATTATGATATAAAATAAAAATTTCTATCTCAAAGGAAAATAATTAAGAGATTATGATTTCCAAAGGCCTTATGATAAAGGAAAATATGATATTGGCTATAATGAAACCCCTCCCATGGATAAGAGGAATACATATATGATCATTCCCAAGAAAAGGTAAAATCCTAAAGGTGCTATAAATATATCTAAATGTATCCCTTAAAGAGGTAATGACAACCGAAAGAGAAAAATAAGAACGTATCGAAACATTTTATATTTCTATGGGATGCATGGTCATATTTCATGTTTTTTTGAGTCTTTAGAATATATTACTTGATTTTAATACTATAAAAATTAAAAACGCAAGAAGCCATCCACAACATATGAGGTATGGTTATCATCCCAATTATTCATACCATAATAAAAATGAATTAAGTGGAAATCATGGTAGATTTTCAGTAGTAATTGAATGGGGAAATCAACATTCATATAATGAAAATTCAGTCCCATTTATTGTAATATTTCATAATCAAAATAAAGAGTATTTTCATGCTAAAAGTAATCTGAAAAGTTGTTATAAATCCACTATTGAGTTACAAGCCTCTTGGATAAACATGATAGAATTTTTGATGCAAGAGAGGAAAAGATCACATGACCCTAAGACATTATATGTTCTGGTAAATGGGATTCCATAAAGAAAGTTATGTACTGATAAAATAAATAATCCTTATAGGGACATGAAAAATAAAAAGTTTCATTGGGGAAATAAAAGTCAATATGTTTTGGATGGATAAATCCTTGGTAAAAAACAGCCTATGTAGGAGAATACCGTGACCTGGGTTTTGTGGAAGTGAATAATTTTAATGCCCCGAACCTAGGTACCTGGATTTGGTGGATTTTTTTAATATATTAGAATGATTACAAGGAATCACATCCCAAAGGACCGATCAGTTTAGCAGTCTTGGAAAATAGATTACATACATGAACTTTACATTACAATTTCAAACATAAAATACAAGTTAGATAATCCATTGAGAACACCATTATTCTCCTAGATTAAACCTTTATATCAATAATAATTTAAATCTTGGAATATTGGGAAATAAGATAGAATAAAGGGGTGAGCCCATATGCTCAGTAGGGTTAAACAATACAACATAATCTTTCATAAATATCCATAAACTTTAAGGCAATTATAAAACCAAAACACAAGCCTCTTAAACATAATATTTAGCATAATATAGCAAGAATAAATCAATTAAATCCATTTAAACATTCACATGGATATTCTACTATTAGAATAATCAAATTTAATATCATTAACTGATATCACAATGAGTGAATGCATAATGTTGGACATCATAACCACAACGTCAAGGCCTCGTGCCAAGACCATACAAAAATATACCATCAAGGCCTTGTGCCAAGACACTAGTTTGTCTCATGAGACCTACCAATGCATTAAGGGGTTATAGTGGGCCCCAAATTTCAATTACTAAGTCCAATGAATTCCTCTTATGAAAGGGGGAAAACATAACATAAACATTCATATTAAAACTATAATATGAAAATATTAATACTTTAACCATAAACCAAGAATGGTATCTAAATAGCACATCCATAATCATAATGATCATAGAACATTCATTAAAATATGGTAAATGATATCATAAGATATCATCCTCAATTAATAATAATATCCAACAATGTATTTTTATATATATGAAATTACTATGTTAAAATCATTAGAAATATCTTGAGACAAATACCAATTTTTCTTTGAAATAATTTATTCAATAGTTGATCACTTATAAAAGAAGAAATTTAAAAATATATTTTTGAATAAAAGTGTCCCCTAACACTTTGAAACTTTTGAAAGTAATTAAAATTTTAGAACATTCATGTCAATACAAATAAATCCTTAAAACAATTTTGAAAACATGGACATTAATGAGAATTATTTTGAAGAATAAATCTTTTAGAAAATTTGAAACAATGTTTTAGTTAAAGAGTCCCTTACATAAAACATTAAAATTAATCCTATTTTAAAATATTTAAATTAACTTAAAAATAGAAATAAAATTTCATTTATAATTCATTTATATCCATATAAATAAATATGTATGATAATATCAAAAATATTGAAATAGAGAAAGGATTAATTCTTTAAACAGTCAAAACATCCCATACCACCTTGATCATTTAAATAATAATCCCAATATTTTAAAATGAATCTTTATATACCATTATGATAAATTTATTCACGATTTCAAACATAATATGGGCAGTATATACACCACACAAAATAAATTTTTGGTGAAAATGTCTTATATCTCACAAAAATTAAAATGAGACGGAATTCCCTAACCTTAGGTCCGATACTCTTTGTACCTGTCCGAAACTATTTTATAATGGTTTTAAGAATATTATTAACTTGTACCATAATAATAATAATATTTATGATATCATATATGATTCATTTATGAATTTATATTTCCCATTTATTAATAATTTCCAAGTTAAAGAAACATATCGGGTAATAATCACTTTCTTTATCACACGTGTTTTGACTTGTTATTCATTACTGTATTACATAGATCATTGTTTACATACTTCTATAATTTATAACATGATTTATATATTTAATATATTTATAATATAAATATATATAATATATAGATATATGAAATGGAATACACCGTTTATGGAGACGGTAGGCTGTACGTACGCATGAACGTTGTTTCCATTTTCTTATCATATTGATTGGAAGTAAGTGAATGAAATATATGTATATATATATATATATATATATATATTATTTCAGTAGATTTATTATCTAATATATTTAATACTTATTCATAATTTTTATAATCATTCTTTAATGGTGAAGGTGGAAGATGAATCTCATCACGTCATGGAGACGATAAGTCAGACGTATGCATGAGTGACAATATCATTTCCTTAATGGTTAAATGGGATGGAATTGGATAGAATATGAACTTTAAAGAAAAAATATCATGTTTTGTTTATTATTTAAATCCTTTAAATTCATTGCTATACCTATATAAATAATGTGTACATGAAAAACAGTTTACACCACGACATGGATACTATAAACCGTACATACGCACACATAGTGATATTGTTATTTGTACGATGGATAAAATGAGGAATATGGTTGTATCATGATTATAATAATATCTAAGTATTTTTATGATACTGTATTTATTATTTTTATGTGGAAACAACATATAAATAAGAATTATAAGAAGAAACAAACTTTGAAAGAGGTGATAAAACAATCACCTCTTTTTGGGTGTCTCCTTTTGTTTTGCACAAAAGGAATACTTAGGTTGGATTTATGACCAAAGTGTGGCCTCTAGGATGAAGTTAGGGAAGTTGGGAGAATAAATGGTTAGGGTTTGGCTGAGCTAAAAGGATTTGGATGTGTGAATGAAAGATAAGTATAAGTTTCCTTTTATAGGGGGGGGGGGTTAGAAGCACTTTTTGAAAATCTTGAAATATTAATTTATTATAAATTGGTTTTCAATTTATAATAGCTCCAAAGTAATTTTTTAAGAGGATAAGATGTGTATGGGTCGTAATCCTCTCAAACAATATGTTTTACACATGTTTAGGTCATAACATTAACCTTATATTTTAGATTTAATCCTTAGTTAAATAGTTTTACTCTTACCATATCTTCTTGAATTTTTACACCACATGGTTAATATAGTTCCTATAAAATTAAAAGAGAACCTAAAGTGGATTATTTATGAAAATTTTAACACCATAAAAGTTATTTGGAAGAACCTCAGATTTTCTGGATTTTTATATCATTTAATAAAATAGTATTTATTTTAAAATATCATTTATATCAAATTTTACACCATTTGATAATTGATTTTTGTTATAGTCATAACAACTTTATTCCTTAAAAAAATTCATTAAATCAGCCCCAACATGTCAATATATTCCAAAATAATTTGTATATGACATAAAATGTTTTAATTTATATTTTTTTAATATTATTAATATCATTTAATTGATATTTCTTTTAATAAATCATTTACTACATCATCATTGTGTCACAATTAAATTTAATTATTTAATGTATAAAAAATATAAAAAATTATAATTATTTAGATAAATGTCTTATATTTCTAATGAATATTTTTAGTCTAAGTTATCATTTATAGAACCCCATATTAAAAATGATATAGTTAATAAAATTTCAATATAACATTTTTAACTCTTCTTTAAATAAAATATAATAAATCTACTAATCTAACACAAGTTGCTTAAAAAGGTTAATAATTTCGACCAAAGGTTGATTTTGGTCAGTAAACACTTTTACAATGAAATAATGACTATTTTTAGGGAAAATATTTATTATTATATTATTAATTTTACCTTTAATTACCCTATTTACCTTTAACTGTGGTAAATAAAATCCAAAAGTTACTATTCACCAAAAATTATTTTGATCTTATTAAACCATATTTTTTATAATAATTACAACCTTGTATTTTTGTTTTTAAAAATTAAATTTATAGAAGTGGTAAAATTACATTTAATTCAAATCTTGTAGATGTAGCTTGAAGGAAGGTAAAAGAGATGTTTAAAAGTTTAATAAATTTTTATATCTAATTCTATTATAAAATTATTTCAATGAACCATATTGGGTTAATATATGTATTATTTATCTCTATTGACTTTAAAATCAATTTAATGTAAAATAATTATATAAATTAAAAATTTGGGTTTTTAACAATAATGTAGCATTTTAACTATTCATCAAAAATTGAATATTTTCAGAAAAATACCAAAAATTCAACCTAAGATAATTTTGATATTCCAAATTCCAAAATGAAGTATATTTTAGAAAATTAAATTTTTATGAGTGTTTAAAATCATTTTTATCATTGTTCACAAGAGGACATAAAAAGTAGTTCCTTTAGGAAAATGGTATTTCCAAACATATAACTATTTTACCGAAACTTATACATTTAACTATAAATATATTTTATTTATGTGAAAATGTTATAAGTAAAATTTAAAAATTATTTATTACTATTTATATAACTATATTTAATGGATTTTTTATAAATATATCCTTTAAATAATTACAACACTAATGTTTTGTTTCACAGAAACTCAATCTTGCGTCTTATGCAAGCCAAGTCAGTGTTCTGTGCAACACAAGCTATTGAAGATAACTTACCGTGAATTCATTAGGTGTTACATTATACTCTCCTTCAGTAAATTGTGTCCACAAAATTCTAAATTGTACTTCAAAAATTAAATATTGATACTAGAAAGTACCATTTTGGAAAACCCACATCAAAAATAGGGTTAATAAAATATACTCTTAATAAGAGGGAAAGGGAAATGAGAAAGCCACCAAAAAATTTGGATTTCGAGTATGATAACATTATTGGAAAGTAGAGACACATAATTAGAGGAAAACATAAATATTTTTAGGGAGTTATTAAGGTCATAAATCACAAACAAGTGATCAATTAATAGAAAATTGAGGGTCTCAAAGCCATAAATATATGATGATTTAAAGTATCATCGGTTTAATGTATTAGGATAAAATATTTTTTAGATACTTTTTCCTAGATTTGGGGGATTATTTTAATATATAAATAAAAACTCAAGAACAAATACTTGATTTTATTCCATGTATCAATGTTATCCTTTGGTTGTGCTTCGATCTATTTTTTACTTCATCCCTTACACTTCAATATGAATGTTCAGAATGATTTTTTCACGCCTGAAGCACTTTTGGAAAATAATACGGCCTGGAAGTATTTCCTCAATCCTCTAAATATTTTTTAAAATAAAAAAGGTTATCCAAAAGTATACAATAAATCACACTTTATCCTCATACAATAATACCCAGTGTTCAACTTACTCCATTCTAACCTTAAAACTTATCTAAAATACTTCTGTCCAAATTCACTATCCAACATTTTTTAAGGAAGGCCACATAACATAATGCTGTTATTTTTATCACAAAACAAGCATGTGAATTATTTCATCATGTATTCTAAAAAAACATGGTAATACCCTAAATTACTATAAAACCTTATTTAAATATGCAAGTGCTTCCTTATTCCTTATGTAAAACATAAAATACTGGATATACTCCTTAAATCCAAAAATGATATAAACTCCAACAATGATGGAATAGATAGACCATTAATTAGTTCCAAGGAAGTCAAAAATATCTAATATACTTTAATTAAATCAACCATCTCTTTATTGCAACATCATTATCTCAGGTATATTAAGGGTTATCATTTTTTTAACTATATATTTTCCAAAAAGTTTAACTAGAAACCGTGTCACTTTACTCAGTACCATACAATCTCAAATTCATAATGAAATAATAATACAATACAATCCTAATTTATTTTCATAATTCATATAACAAGTACAACATTGATACAATACTAAAATGAAATAATTATTCAATTACAACATAAGCTAATTAATCACTCCTATTTATCTACAGTAGTATCATAACTTGATTATTACCCAACAACATCATCTAGGGTATACTCTGATGATTGTGACATTGATTCACATAGTGTCCCATATCCTTACAGATCAAGCACAGTACATTGAAAAACTTTTTCTTACCCTTTAAATCACTGACTTGGTGTCATTTTTCTCCACACTTATAACAAAATCCCATTCCCTTTATGAATTTAATAGGGTGATTATTTCCACTGTTATCACATGTGAGAGAATCCTTCTTTCCCTTATTCCCTTTATCCATATTTTTTAATTCCCTCCTCTTATTCTCTTACTTGTCTTCAAATCCATAAGACTTAGATAATTATTTAAATATCTTATTAACACATGATAATATTTATTCATATGGTGATAATATATGGGAGACTATTTCCCTTTAAAATATTTTCTTAAGACCATAAATGATATGACCCTTCTTACTCTTTCGATCATGTGTATTGGTGGAGTTCTCATTCCTTCTATCAAGCACCATTTCTAAATGATGACATACATTAGGTTAGATCATATCATAATGTATAATCTAAAAACTAGAAAATACTAAGCATTAATTAAATATTAACACATATCTAGTTTCAAAATCATAAAAATTATTTATTTGGGGACATATTTACTCTTAATCCTTCATAACAATTTTCAAAGAAAATGTGAATTATCTTAAGCATATCCCCTGAGTGTGTCAAACTAGGTGCGCAGTAAGGCCCGTTATCATATTCTAGGTTACCCTGAGTCAAGCTTGGAACACCTTGTTGGAGTTTTTACACCTAGTTACATCTATTCTAGAACCACATCCACTTACAGTATCCAAATAGAGATGTATTTCTTAGAAGACCCAAATAATATTTATTTTACCAAAATTATAGGATGTTGTACTATACTTATCCTAAATGTATATCTTAGGTTTATGACCCCTAATTTTAGTTTTATAAATCTATTTCCAAGTTTTTTTCTAAACTTCATTTGATTCTAACTATAATTCCCCAACCCCAGATACCTAGATCTGATGCATTATATTAATACATTGGCATGATTATAAGAAATCAATCTAGAAAGACTGACCAGTTTAGAACTTTTGGAAAATATATTGCACACATGAATATTACAATACAATTTCAAACATAAAATAAAAGTTAGATAATCCATTGAGAAAAATCCATTATTATCCTAGATTAAACCTGTATATGAATCATAAATTACATCTTTTCATCCATGGAAAATAGGGATATTGTAACGCCCCAAACCCTCTAGACCCAAGCCGGTGAATTAATTGTTATATTTTCATGTTTAGAAAGAACGAAATCCTAAAGAAACGATCATTTTAGTTGTCTTGAAGAAACTAGGTACATAGATGTAACTCAAATTACTTTAGAAAAGATCACAAAATAGAATACATAACATACACTAAAAACTGCATCCACGAAACTCAATAAATAATCTTCTCTTAATAACCTGTTGATGGTAAACAAGTGAAAGGGGTGAGATCAAATTCTAAGTAAGGGTTAAAAATTGCAGACACATGAATTAAATAATAAGTGAATCATAAACAACTTGACTTAATCAATATGGCATGGTGAATAAATGAAAAAATCACGCCATTAATAAACTGGGAATGAAACTGCATCCATAGATTTTGTCATAGTGAAAACCTAATGGATATTAATAACTAATAATGAATAAAAAAAATTCTTTTTAATAGGACATCATGTATCTGTAACATGATACCATAATACCATTAAAACTATTTAGTTCTGTGGGTAGAAACCTGTCTGATTTGTTTGGATACAAACTCGAAGGGTTTGTCACCAACTGATTTGTCTCATGAGACCTACTGATGCATCGAGAGGCTATAGCAGGCCCCAATTTCCACTTAAAGTACAAATAATTATTTATACATATATTTAATACAAGTTCAATCAGCCTTCTCAATATCTGTATAGAGTAGAGAATACCGATTCATCAATATTTCTATTGTTAAAACATCTTTCCAAATTAACACCGTATGTGAAATGGTATACGTCTTAAGGAAATAGTAATACCCATGCTACAAGAAAATGGATTTTTAAAAAATAATAATTTCAAATGAAATATGATCTCAAATGGGAAATGGATACACCATATAAGAAATATTAGGTTCACAATACAAAGTGGGTCACAATGAAATAGAAATTCAGACAAAGTCACATACCATATTGTAATCAATTGAATCGTATGACTAAAAGCCAATAATCAATAAATGAATAATTTCATAAAATTAATATAAATAGAATCATGATATTATATATCAAATGTAAGTACACATATACCACCTATAAGAGATAAGTGGTGATCAATGGAAATCTCACAGAATTAAAAGTGAGATGATAAACCCCTTACCTTATGAACAAGTGTGTTCTTCATTTGTTTTAATGACCTGAATAATCAAATTTATCTTCATTAATTAATAAGTCTAGAACCTACTATATATTTAATGGATTTATTATATCTTTATTAGGTTCATTCATGACCCTTTTTACAGGTTTAATAGGTTCAATTTTATTTTTTTGGAAGCATTTTCTTCCTTGTTTTTCATGGTTCGTTTACTTGTATTAAAGAATGGAAGTTCATTTGAAATGTGGTTAGACATACAGAATTATTAATATATATTAATATAGAAATTAAAGAGATATAAATTATCTTATAATGAATCTGGTTTATATACTTGAGGATGAATCATTAGTTAAAAGTCATTGATAAACACTTGGATTTAGCTTTGCAGTTTTGTGCACAATGAACTTGTTTTGTATTATTATTCCATATTATGAGTGTGTAGGGATTACAGAACATAAATGAGATAAAATAAATATGTTATAATTTGGTTCAAACATAAAAATGGTTTCATGACCATAATTGAATATGGTAATGAAAATTGAGAATCCGTCATCCTTGAATACGATAAATTAACACATCTCAGACGGTGTTTTCATTTTTTGCATAAGTGGAGGGGGAAAGAGATATGATGATGAAATATTCCATTAGAATAATATAATTCTAGTTAATATAAGGTAATGTAATTATAATAGAATTTGGAGGAGGGGATATGAAGAAATATGTATAAAAGAGAGGAACTCAAAATAGAAAAAAATCGAGAAATCTCTCACGAAAATTCAACATCCTAACGATGTCACATAAAATTTCATAAAATTGTTTGATGAGAGAAATGGGGTATCTAATCAATATTAAATAATATTTTCATTAATGGTAATATATAATGAAATATACCAACATGATCCAATTGAAAATAAAATATAAAACATAAAATGAAAGCATTAAGAGAAGAGAAGGACAGTTGCTTCTATTACCTTGTAGAGTAACTCCCAAAACATGAAGGTTGGGACCTTGGGGGTTTGAAAACACCTTGGGAGGACTCATAGAGAGGTAATAATACAAGAGATTCTAGGAAAATGAGTTTGGAATGAAATAAAACAAAGGGGGTGAGTGCATATTTATAGTAATTAAGAGGGAGTTTTTTTATTAATTAAAAGGGACACCTCGTTAGTGGTTTTTGAAAAACCATGGGATTGACCATGGTATTTACCCATGATTTCAGACACTTGGGAAACATCATGTAATATTTTAATTTAAACAAGTCTATGATCCTTTTATATTAATTATTATATCATTATGATTTCGTTAAACTACCAAAAAATCAAAATAATATTTTTACTATTCACAAAAATTCAAGTATTTTAGAAAAATCAAAAAACTTATGCTAACCATTTTATGATGTGTAGAATTAAAAAATGAACTATATTTTTTAAAAATAAATTTCTAATTATTTTTAATTTAATTTTTAAATAAAATCATATATAATTCAAAAAATAACAATTTTGAAGGTATAATTAGTTCTATATCACATTGAAAAATTAATTAAGATCACATTATCTTATTACCTTATGAAAATAAAATATTATCATCATTTACTATTCATAAGGGTCATATTACTATTCATATTACTATTCATAAGAGTATGTTACTATTCATAAAAAAATCAAGTTGGTTCTATCAGATTCCAAATGACTTACTGGTCACAACTCCAGATGACCGTTTTTCGAAATTCAAAACATAAAAGTGGAAAATTTATGTTTAATGGATAGGTTATGAATATCTCCTAAATAACCAAGTGTTTTTTCAATGGAACACATTTATTTATGAAATATAGGATATGAATAAAATGTATTTAAGAGAACCTTACCATAAAATGTTTGGGGTGTTATATTATTCCCTCCATCTGAAATTTCTTGATCAAAATTTTATGTGTAAAGCCCACCAAAAAGATGTCGGTGGTTCTTCTTCATAACATCCTTGGGTTTCCATATTGCTTCCTCAATATTTTAGTTTCTTCAAAGAAAATTTACTAGAAGAGTTATCCAATTTCTCAATACCTACTACCTTTAGTCAAGAATCCCGATAGGCTCTTCACAGTAAGACAAATCGGGTTCCCGTTATATTTCTTCATAGGTGAGTACATGCATTGGGTATGACATTTATTTCTTCAAAAATGACACATGGAACACATCATAGAAATTGGAGAGACTTGGAGGCTTTTATAAATGGTAAGATAAAACTCCGATTCATTCTAGAATTTCAAATGGTCTGATGTACCTGGGGCTCAGTTTCCCTTTCTTGCCGAACCTTAAGACACCCTTCCATGAAGATACTTTCTGAAAGAAATGATCTCCCACTTGTAATTCCAAATATTTTCTTCGGTTGTTAGAATAAATCTTCTTCCTACTTTGGGATGCATTAATATGGGCTTGGATTGTCTTCACCTTTGTTGTGGTCTCTTCAATAAGTTCTGGGCCTATAAGTTTCCTCTCACAAACTTCATCCCTACAGGTTGGAGTTAGACATCTCTTTCCATATAATGCTTCATATAAATCCATTTTAATACTATAATGGAAACTATTGTTGTAGAAAAATTCCACCAAAGGAAATTATTGACCCCACATACCTTGAAAGTCAAGAGATCATGATCTCAGCATGAATTCTAAAGTTTGAATAGTCCTTTCAGACTATTCATCAGTTTGGGGGTGATAAGTAGTACTCATACAAAGATTAGTATTCAAAGCCTTCTGGAGACTTTCCAGAATTTTGATGTAAACTAGGGATCTTGATTAGACACAATCGATAGAGGTTTACCATGAAGTCTTACAACTCCATTAATATAAAGTCTTGCTAGGGACTCAAGTGGTAAATCCTCTCTCATAGGAAGGGAATGTGCTGAGTTTGTGAGACAATCAACAATTACCCATATTGAATCATTCCTTGTAGGTTTCCTCGGTAGTCCAGTGAAAAAATAAATCATAATGTTATCCCACTTCCACATAGGAATATGTAGAGGTTGCATCACTCTTTTAGGATGTTGTCTCTCTTCCTTCACTTGTTGACAAAATAGACACCTTGACACGTAGTTAGTAATTTACCACATTATATTATCCCACCAAAAATATTACTTTATATCTATATACATCTTTTTGCTACCCAAGTGTATAATGAAATTTGAGCTATGAGCATCATCTAATAGTTCCTTTTTTAGATTAGGTACTGATGGAATGTATAACCTCTTCCCAATCTTTAGAACTCATTCCTCATACACGATGTCTTACAATCTACCATCCTTAATAGTAATAATTTTCTTGTGTAGATTTTCATCATTAGATTTAGATATTTTTATCTTGTCTAGTAAATATGGTTTAGAAATCATTTTAAAGAGGAAAGATGTTTCCCCTTCCTTGACAATTCCCATATCCATCTTTAGTAGATCCATGAATATATGATCTCTCTGAATCCTCATTTGAGTTAGAAGTCCATGATCATTCCTGCTTAATGCATCTTCCACCTTATTTTCCTTTCTTGGATGGTTTTTTATTGAACAATCGTAATCTTTGAGTAACTTCAGCCATCTCCTTTGCCTCATGTTGAGTTCTTTTTGAGTGAAAATGATTTTCAAACTCTTTTGATCTGTGTATATCTCACATTTTTCACTGTAAAGATAATGTCTCCATATTTTCAAATCAAAGATTATAGCTGCTAACTCAAGATTATGTGTTGGATAATTTTTCTCAAGATTATTCAACTACATTTATCCATAAGAAATAACTTTACCATTTTGCATAAGGATGCAACCCAGCCCATTCTTTAATGCATCACTGTATATTAAAAATCCATCACTTATAGAGAGAAGATTAAAAATTAGATCTTTGAACAATCTTATTTTCAATTATTTGAAGCGTTCTATACATTATTTTTTCTACAAAAACTTAACTTCTTTATGTGAGAGCTTGGTTAATGGGTTAGACAGTCGAGAAAAATTATAAACTAAACGTCGATAGTAACCTGCTAAGCCAATAAAACTGCATACCTCAGTTATGTTTGTTGGCGTGGGCCAATCTTGGATTGCCTTTGTTTTTGCTGGATCAACTAGGATTCTATCCTTATAGAAAATATTTCCTAGAAAAAAAACTTATTGAATCCCGAATTCACACTTTCTAAACATCCCATATAATTCCTTTCTTCTAAGAGTTTTCAGAATAATATTCAAGTGATACTCATGGTATTTATAGATTTTTGAGTATACCATAATATCATCGATTAATACCACAAAAAAGTTATCAAGATATTCCTTGAAAACTCTATTCATTAAATCTTTGAAAATAGAGGGTTCATTAGTCAGTACAAAAGGAATCACTATAAACTCGTAATGCCCATACATAGTTCGAAATGCTGTCATCAAAATATCTTCCTTACTCACATGAAACTCATGATATCTGGATCAAAGTTCAATATTCAAAAAGTATTTATCTCTATGAAGTTGATCAAATAAATCATCAATTTGAGGTAGATGATACTTATTCTTTATTGTAATAGAATTGATTTCCCTAAAATAAATGCATAGCCTCATGGATCCATATTTCTTCTTGAAAAACAGGACCGAGGATCCCCATGGAGAAACACTAGGTCGAATATATCCTTTGTCACTCAACTCCTATAGTTTTTTCTTTATCTCCACTAACTCCACAGTGGCCATTCTATTGGGGGTCTTTGATATAGGTCTTTCCCCAGTAATTAAGTTAATGGAAAACTCAATTTCCCGCTCTGGAGGATATCTAGGTAAATCCTATGGAAATACATCAATGTATTCTTATACTATATACAAATATTCAATTTTAAGATTTCTTTCCTCACCCATAGATATTGGGTTCTCTTCCTCTCCAATAATTGTATTCAATAGAACTACTGGGGGTTGGTCTAGATAATAATCAGATGGTGAGGTCTCTGCTCTAAAGATAATATATTATAAACCATTTTCAAAAATTGTAACTTCATTTTTCTTGCAAAAAATATTCTCATCATAGATTGACATCCAATTCATTCTGAGAATTATATCAAATTCAGTGATTGTTATGATGATAAGGTTAAAAAATAAATCATTTCTATGTGTCACGAGGGGGACTAGTTGACATGCCTTTGTTGCAATGATGCATCCCCTATGAGTTTTGACTAATAACTCCTTTATTAAATCAAATTGGACATGTCCAATTTTCTTGGAAAACTGGGAAGATATAAATTAATGTGATGATCCAGAATCAAATAAAGTGGTGGCTAAGTTTGAGTACACAATTAAATTACCTGCCACCACATCATTCAAAACATTAACTTCCATAGTTTTAATTGCATAAGCTCTCCCTTTCTCTATTGTCCTTTTTTGAGGCATGTTTCTTTGGTGATTAGGACACTCATTTTCATAGTGTCCCATATCTCTACAATTGTAGCATTTAACATCATCAAATTGTTTCTTCCCCTTTCATTCATTAGATATATAACCCTTTTCTCCACACTTATTGTAGACTCCCATTCCTTTAAACCATTTACCAAGATGATTATTTCCATTGTTCTCGCATAGTAGGAATTTATTCACTCCCTTTTTCTTCTTTTGTGCTTCAACTTTCCCTTGGTTATTAGAGTACTTATTTTTATCTTGGTTTCCCCTGAAGAAACATGATAAAGCAAATTCCTTCTCTGTTTTTATGGAACTTGATACAATTTCATTATACGATGAAAATGTTTGAGAATCCATTGACCTTAGAATACTTAGTTTAAGACCTTCAAAGAAATGACCAATCTTGTCTACTGAGTCTTTTAAGTAATCTACAGCATACCTGGATAGCCTTGTGAAGGTAGCCTCATAATCTGCAACACTATCTTCTTCCCTTTTCTTTAAGCCAACAAATTTCCTCTTTAATTTGGTTTGTTGCTCACGAGGTAAATATTTTTCAAATAATATTTCCTTAAAATTCCTCCATTTCATATCTTCAATATCTTCTTTCTCAGTGGTATTCTGAATCAAGGACCACCATTGATCGGCATCTCCCTTGAGAAAATATACTGCCAGTACTACCTTTTCATT
The DNA here is from genome assembly GCA_963277665.1 of Viscum album. NCBI lineage: Eukaryota > Viridiplantae > Streptophyta > Magnoliopsida > Santalales > Viscaceae > Viscum > Viscum album. The sequence continues at coordinate 1,885,556,914 of OY728165.1, read as the reverse complement.
TTCATTGCATCTTAATGCCATGAATATCTTTTCATGGTACTTGATCCACTATGTAGAAACCACTGGATTAGTAGTCCCACTAAAATATGGGGGCTTCTACTGCGTGAAACGATCCAACATAGGTGTGGAATGGTTATTCGTTACTACCTGAGTATGTTGTCCCAATATGACCATAATCTGCTCTGCTCCATCATTGAATGTGTTGAATTGATCAGTAGGTAAATCCATACATTTCTCACGAGTATTGAGTCCCCTTATTCTATTAGAATCCATTTATAAATAATGGAAAACATTTGATTAGGTTATCAATCTCAAATAGAAAATTACTTAACATAGATTGAAATTCTATGTATAACTAATCCTATAAACATAGTTTCTTTGAGGAAATAATTTATATTAAAATCCTTCATAATGGATTGTAAAGAAAATGTGAATTATCCTATGCATATTCACCAGGAGTGTTAATACCAAGAGTGAATCAAGGCCTGTAGTCATGTACCATGATACCCCAGTTCAAGGCTGAAACTCCTTGTCATAGTTTTCACTCTTTGGGTACATCTGTTCTAGAGCCACCTCTACCTATTTGTATCCAGACAGAGATTTACATGCTATAAAGATACACATAATCTATTCTTTATGGAAATATTTGTACGCTCTTGTACATTTATCTTCAAATACAACCTTACGGCATTGTTCCTTAATTTATATTTTCTAATCTAGTTTCCAAGTTTTCTACTAAACTTACTTTGATACCAAATGTAATGCCTCAGCCCCTCTAGACCGGAGCTGGTGCATTACTTGTTATACGGTAATGGTTAGAAGGAAAGAAATCCCAAAGGAATGATCAGTTTAGTAGTCTTGAATAAAATATATGCATAAATGTAACTCAAATTACATTGGAAAAGGTTACAAAATACAATACATAACAAAAACTAAAAACCGCATCCATAAAACTCAATAAATAGTCTCCCCTTCATAACCTGTTGAAGGTAATAGAATGAAAGGGGTGGGATAAAATGCTTAGTAAGGGTTAAAAATAGAATAAGCATGAATTAATTAATAATTGAACCATAAACAACTTGACTTAATCAATATGTCATGGTGAATAAATGCAAAACTCACACCATTAATAAAATGACAATGAAACTGTATCCATAGATTTTGTCATAGTGAAAACCTCATTGATAGTAATAACTGATAATGAATAAACATAATTCTTATTAATTTTATGTCATGTATCCTGAACATGATACCATAATACCAGAAAAACGGTTTAGTTTTTTGGGTTTAAACCCGTCTGATTTTTTAGAAACAAACTTGAAGTGTTTGTCGCCAACTGATTTGTCTCATGAGACCTACCGATGCATCAAGGGGATATAACAGGACCCACCCGCCAGTTCCCTTAAAAATAATTCTTTATAAATATATTTAATACAAGTTCAATGAGCCTTCTCAATATCAGTATAGATTATAGAATATGGATGCATCAATATTTCCATAGTTAAAACATCTTTACAAATTAACACTATATGTGAAATTGTATACGACTTAAGGAAATAGTAATACCCATACTACAAGAAAATTGATATTTAAAAAATTATAATTTCAAATAAATATGATCTCAAATGGGTATTAGACACACCACATAAGAAATATTAGGTGCACAATACCAAGTAGGTCCCAAAGAAATGGAAATTCAAACAAAGTCACTTACCATATTGTAATCAATTGAATTGTATGACCAAAAGTAAATAATCACTAAATGAATCACATAATACCATGAATATAAATAGAATCATGATATTATATATCAAATGGTAGTACACATAAACCACATTTAAGAAATAAGTGGGGAATAATGGAAATCTCACGGAATTAAAAGTGAGATGAGAAACCCCTTACCTTATGCTCGAGTGTGTTCTTCATTTGTTTTAATGACCCGAAGAATAAAATTTATCTTCATTAATTAATAATTCCAGAACACACTATACATGTAATTTATTTAGTATAACCTTATTAGGTTCATTCATGACCCTTTTATGGTTTAAGAGGTTCAATTTTGTTTTTTTGGAAGCATTTTCTTCCCTGGTTTTCATGATTCGTTTACTTGTATTCATGAATGGAAGTTCGTTTGAAATGTGGTTAAACATCCATAATTTTTAATATATATTATTAGTGAAATTAAAGAGATATAAATGACTTTTAATGATTCTGGGATATATACTTGATGTTTAATCATTAGTTAAAAGTCATTGATAAATGCTTGGATTTAGCTTGGCAGGTTTGTGCACAATGAACTTGTTTTGTATTATTATTAGATATTATGAGTGTGTAGGGATTAAAGAACATAAATTACCTGAAATTCATATATTATGATCGAGTTAAACCATAAAAATGGTTTCATTCCCATAATTAAAGATGGTAATGAAAATTGAGAACCCGTCGTCCTTGAATGTGATAAATTGACACATCTCGGACGATCTTTTCATTTTTAGTATAAGAGGAAGGGGAAAGAGAGATGATGATGAAATATTCTATTATAATAATATAATTACAGTTAATGTAAGGTAATTTAATTATCATAGAATTTGTATGAGTGTATATGAGGAAATATGTATAAAAGAAAGGAACTCAAAATAGAAGAAAAATCGAGAAAGCGCTCACGAAAATTTGGCAGCCTAACGACGTCACTTAAAATTTAATTAAATAGTTTGATCAGAGAAAGAGGGTATCTAATCAATCTTAAATAATATGGGCTGTAATGTAAATATATAATGAAATATCCCAACATGATCCAATTGAAAATAAAAGAGAAAACATAAAATGAAAGCTTTAAGAGAAGAGAAGGGTGGTTGATTCTCTTACCTTGTATAATAACTCCCAAAACAAGAAGGTTGGGACCTTGGGGGTTTAGGGACACCTTTGGAGGAATCCTAGGGAGGTAATAATACCATATATTAGAGTATAATGAGTTTATAATGAATGAAAATGAATGGGGTGAGTGGGTATTTATAGTAATCAAGAGGGGTTTTTTTATTAATTAAATGTGACACCTCATTAGTGTTTTTTGCGAAACCATGGGCTTTACCAAGGTATTTTCCCATGGTTTCTGCCACTTGGGACATGTCATGTAATATGTTACTGTAAAAAAGTATACCATCCTTTTATATAAATTATTACATCATTATGATTTCATTAAACTACCGAAAACTCAAAACTGTATTTTTACTATTCATGAAAATTCAAGTATTTTAGAAAAATCCCAAATATTCACCCTAAACATTTTTCAATGTGTAGAATTCAAAAATGAACTCGAATTTTTGAAAATAAATTTCTATGTATTTGTAATTTAATTTTATAATAAAATCATAATTAATACAAAAAATAACAATTTTAAAGGAATAATTAGTTTTATATCACATTGAAAAATTAATTAAGATTTCATTATCTTATTACCTTAATAAGATAGAATAATATCAGTATTTACTATTCATAAGGGTCATATTACTATTCATATTACTATTCATAAGGGTATGTTACTATTCATAAAAAATCAAGTTGGTTCTATTAGACTCCAAATGACTTACTGGTCACAACTCTAGATGACCGTTTTTCAAAATTCAAAACATGGAAGTGGAAAATTTATGTTTAATGGATAGGTTATGACTATCTATTAAATAACCAAGTGTTTTTTCAATGGAAGATAGTGCTTTATGAAATATAGGATATGAATAGAATGTATTTAAGAGAAGCATACCATAAAATGTTTGGGGTGTTATAGTGATCCTAGATGCTCAGTAATGTTAAACAATATAGTAGGATCTTTCATAAATAACCATAAACTTTAAGGAAAGTATAAAACCAAAACACAAGCCTTTTAAACATAAAATTCATCATAATAGGGTATGAATAAATCAAATAATTCCATTTAAACATTTACATGGATATTATATGAGTCGAATAATAACATGTAATATCATTAACTAATCTCATAATGAGGGACTGCATAATGCTAGACATCATAACCGCAATGTCAAGGCATCATGCCAAGACTACACACAAATATACCGTTAAGGCCTTGTGCCAAGACACTAGTTTGTATCATTAGACCTACCGATGCATCAAGGGGATGTAGTTGGCCCCACCCATAAATTACTAATTCCAATGCATTCCTCTTATGAAAGGGGTAAAACGTAACATAAATATTCATATTAGAATTAGAATAAGAAAATATTAATACTTTAACCATAAACCAAGAATGGTATCTAAATAGCATATTCATAATCAAACTGATCATAAACCATTCATTAAAATATATTGAATGATATCATAAGAGATCAACCTCAATTAAGCATAGTATCCAACAAATTATTTTTAAATATATGAAATTACTCTATTAAAATCATTAAAAATATATTGATACAATTACCCCTTTTTCTTTGAAATCATTTATTCAATGGATGGGAAATTATAAAATAATACCTTTAAAACGAGATTTTGAATCAAATATTCCCATACCACTTTGAAACTATTGAAATGAATTAACATTTTAAAACATTCATGTCCATATAAATAAATACTTGAAACCATTTTGAAAACATGGACATTAATGATAAAGATTTAGAAGAATAAATTACTAAAAAAATTTAAAAAGATGTTTTAGTTAAAGAGTCACTTACATTAAACCATAAAAGATTAAAATTTTAAAACATCTTAGTAAATTTAAAAATAGATTTAAAATGTCTTTTATAATACTTTTATATCCATATAAATAAATATGTATGATAATATCAAAAATATTGAAATAGAGAAATGATAAAAATTTTAAACATTCAAAACATCCCATACCACTTTAAGCATTTAATTAATAAGCCAAATATCATTAAATGAATATTTAAATACCATTAAGATAAATTTATTCATTATATAAAACATAATAGGGTTAGTATATACACCACACACAAGAAATAGGTGGTGAAAATGGCTTATATCTCACAAAAATTAAAAGTGAGACGAAATTCCCATTCCTTAGGTCTGATACTCTCTACACGTGTCCAAAACTCTTGTATTATGGTTTTAAACGTATTATGAAATTTTAAAACAATAATAATAATATTTATGACATCATATATGATTCATTTATGACTTTATATTTCCCTTTTATTACTAATTTCCAAGTTAAAGCAACATTTTGGGCGATAATCACTTTCTTTATCGCTAGTGTTTTGACTTGTTAATATTGATCGTATTACTTAGATCATGATTTAATTACTTATGTAATTTATAACATGATTTATATATTATATATATTCATAATATTAATATATATATATATATATATATAATATATATATAAAATAAAATACATTGTTCACTGAGATGGTAGGTCGTACGTACACATGAACACTGTTTCCGTTTTCTTATCGTATTGAATGGAAGTGAGTGAATGAAATATATGTATATATATATATATATATATTATTTCAGTAGCCTTATTATTTCATATATTTAATACTTATTCATAATTTTTATAATCATCCATGAATGGTGAGCGTGGAAGATGAATCTCATCATGTCGTGGAGACGGTAAGCCGTACGTATGCACGAGCGACAATATCATTTCCTTAGTGGTTACATGGTATGGATATGAATTTTAAAAAATCAATATCTTGTTATTTTTATTATTTAAATCCTTTATATTTATCGTTATATGCATTTAAATAAAGTTTACCTGAAAAACAGTTTACACCATGATGTGGAGACGATAAGTCGTACGCACGCACGCACGCATGGTGATATTATTATTCGTATGATGGAGAAAATGAAGAATATGGTTTTACCATGATTATAATAAAATATAAGTATATGTATGATACTTTATTTATTATTTTTAAATGGAAACAACATTTAAAGAGTAAGTAGAAGAAGAAAAGAGCTTTAAAAGAGGTGATAAAACAATTATCTCTTTATCGGGCGTCTCATTATGGTTTGCACAAAATGACTCTTTAGGATTGATTTATGACCAAAGTGTAGAATCTAAGATTAAGTTAGGGATGTTGGTAGAATAAATGGGCTGGGTTTGGCCGATAAAAAGGTCTTTGGAGGTGTTAATTAAAGAGAAGGAGAAGTTCCATTTTATAAGGGGGTGGCGACACTTTAGGAAAATCTTGAAATATTGATTTATTATAAATTTATTTTCAGTTTATAATAACTAAACTTTAATTTATTTAGATTATAATATTATGGTGGGTCAAAATCATCTCAAACAATAGGTTTTATAAATTTTTAGTTCGTAATATTAACCTTAACTTTTAGATTTAACCCATAGTTAAATAGTTTAACTCTTACCATGTCTTCTTGTATTTATACACCACTTGGTTAGTATAGTTCCTAAAGAATTCCCAGAGAACCTATAGTGGATAAATTATAAAATTTTAAACACTATAAAAGTTATTTAAAAGAACCTTATATTTTTATTATTTTTATATAATTTAATAAAATTGTATTTATTTTAAAATATAATTTATGTCTATTTTGACACTATTTAATAATTTATTTTTGTTAAAATCATAACAACCTGATTCCTTCAATTTTTTTATTAAATCATCCCAAAAATTTTAATTTCATAAAAACAAATTCTTGTATGGCATAAAATGTTTCAATTTATATTTATTTTAATATTATTAATACCATTTAATTGATATTTATTTTTATAAATCATTTACTACATCACCATTCTCTCACAATTAAATTTAATTATTTAATTTTTAAAAATTATAAAAAAATTATAATTTTGAAGATAAATTTCATAGTTTAATAATGAATATTTATATTATAAGACATCACTTATATAACCCCATATTAAAAATGATATAGTTAATAAAATTTTAATATGACATTTTTAACTCTTCTTTAAATAAAATATAATAAATGTCATAATGTAAGACAAGTTGTTTAAAAAGGATAATAATTTATACCTAAGTTTTATGTTGGATGAAAAAACTTGTACAATGAAATTAGGAAAATTTTAAGGATAATATTTTATTATTATAATACTAATTTTACCATTAATTACCTTATTTACCTTTAACCGTGGTAAATAAAATCCAAAAGTTACTATTCACCTAAAATTGTTTTGATCTTATTAGAGCAAATTTTTCATACTTATTACAACCATTTATATATATTTTTGGAAATTCAATTCACAAAAGCAGTAAAATTACATTAAATGCAAATCCCATAGATGTGGCTAGAAGACGAGCGGGTAAAAGAGACTTTCAAAAGTTTAATAAAATTTTATATCTAATTCTATTATAAAAAATTCTAATGAACTAATTTGGGTTAATATATTTATTATTTATATATTGGGATTTTAAAATCAATTTAAATTAAAATAATTATTTAAATGGAAAAGTTAGTTTTTTACAATAATGGAGTGTTTTCACTATTCATCAAAAATTAAATGTTTTCAGAAAAATACCAAAAATTTACTCTAAGATAATTTTGATATTCCAAATTCTAAACTGATTTCTATTTTAAAAAATTAAATTTATAAGAGTTTATAAAATTAATTTTATCATTGTTTACAAAAGAACATAAAAACTAGTTTTTTTAAGAAAATAATATTTCTAAACATATAACTATTTTACCAAAACATATAAATTTAACTATAAATATGTTTATTAATGTGAAAATGTTATAAATAACATTTAAAAATTATTTTTTTCTATTTATATTACTATATTTAATTTATATGTTGTAAATATTTCATTTTTATAATTACAACACTAAAGTGTTGTTTCAAAGAAACTCAATCTTGCGTGTTACAGAAGCCAAGTCGGTGTTGCGTGTAACATAAGATATAGAACATAACTTATAATGATATTGTGGGGTGTTAAAATAACCCAAAAGGAGTGTAAAAGGAATTTAATCCATTAAATCCACTTTAGACATAAAATTAGACTCCAATGTGAAAGGTAAATAGAATGTGGTGGTCCTTGAAGGCTCACTATCCTTCTAAACATGAAAAATAATGAAGTTTTCCCTCTTAACTTAATATTTAAATGATCCAAAATAGGTTAAAGAGGTGTGGGGATTACGGGGAGACACAATACATAGGATAAGTGTGCTTAAAATAACAAGAAATGAAGCTAGAATCAGATCTAAAATTTTTATGAAAATTGTATAAATAAAGTGGCAGTTGAAGTCTTCTGATTCAGTTGGGTTTCAATCCTAAAGATTCATGAAAGGATGAAATTTTCTTGACTAATTTGATAATAAAAGGGCATATTTAAATGAAATATTTTATTTAATGATAGATCCAAAGTAATATAATGAACTATGATAAATCTATCATGAAATTAGGGTTTACAGGTCATGTGGTTAGTGGAATAAATCCACCAAGATACGAGGAATTGACTATGGCTACCCAAGGATAAATCTTGAGTATAACTATCCATATTCTAACATGTTTTATCATCCATTAAATATTTCATATTATTATATGATAATCAATAAATTAAGTCCCAAAATATGAAAATAATTTAAAATACATAATGATTGAATAAATAGGTAATTGGAGTTGGAGTTCTGAAGGACATCTAGTTAGTGAAATTATCTCATGAAAGGATAAGGGAATACTAAGAAATATAACTCGATTTTTATAATATTTTTTTATAAAAACAAGTATAAATTGATTATAAATGTTTTGAAATAGGTTTCAAACACAATTCTTGGCTCTTCCTAATGCTGTCAACCTAATTTTGGAAGTTTCTTAGTGATTTCAGGCCCTCCTAAGTTGAAACAGACCTTGAAGACACATATTGAGAACATGAGAAAAACAATACAAGAATTATCCTATTCTCATTTTTCTATATTAAAATAATTTTAATTAAATTCCAATATATATGGTTATATAAATATGAAACTTATAGAGTGTTTCTTAATAAATAGAGTTCCCTAAAATGATAAATACTTTAAAAATGTGTTGGTAAAATTTACGGGGTATTTTAGATTAAGTTATAAAGGATGTTAATACTTATTCATAATTTAAGGGTCATTTTATTATATGGAATGACATAAATAGAAAATAAAATTAACTTTCTGGTGTTAAAAATGTCGAGTTAAAAGAATACGTTCTTACCTTACTTTAAAAAATCAAAATCTAATCGTTAGATGTTTATATATTTATGAATTTTATACTTTCTAATTCCTAATGTTGTTTTAGTGGAATGATTTTTGTTCTATTGGATAAAGATTATTAGTTCTATCAGATGTAGTTTAGTTAAGTATACCATATGAACATGTAATTTTTACATTAGAGGGAAACATATAAATTTCATTATACAGAAGGTTTGTAAAGTCTATCTGACATAGTATAACAACTTCTATTTTAATATGTTGTAAAAAGTCTATCAGACTGAGACCTACAAGTCTACTAGATGAACTTTAATCAAGATTACTAAATGAATATATTTATATAGTTTACTAGATAAAAACTTATCTTTTTTCAGGATGGAAATTTCATGAAATATAGTGAAAAAATACATAATGATCATCATATGGAGATGCTCTACTGAAAATTTCGAGTGAAGAAGGACTGTGTATGATGCTATTGAAACAACTCATAAGGAATATATTATATGACCATTGTAGTTAATCTATAAATAGATCAACATGTTTTAGGTTAATTATATTTTTCAATTTCAACTTTTTGATGTTATTGTGAAGTTTTTTAACATATTTCTACCAAATAATGCTTATTTTTTTAAATTTATAGAGTTTTTCTTATGAAATTATTTTTTAGGTTTTCATTTTTAGTGCCTTAATATTTTTTTTAGTTGCTATTTTTATGATCTTGTTGTTAGAGGGATCTCATGGTTGTAATGATAGAAGGTTATTCCAATATGTTTGATTTAGGGTTCCCAACGATATAGAAATAGAGCATTGTCTGATTGTTTTGATCAAGGTATTCTTAGGTGTGAAAGACATTAATTATGATAGGTTAAGTCATGGATACCTAAATTAGGGTTTAGGTACCTCCTTAATACATGAGGTTAAAGTATATAACTTTATTAGGAATTTTTTTGAATGTTTTTCTTACTTGATTTAATAAATCTTATGTAAATTTATTATATTTTTTGTTATAAGTTTTAGATTTCTGCTATGAATATTATAAATTTTTTATTTCATTATTATAAATTTCTTCTAACTCTATTTAGAAAGTTATTTGGTGAAAATATTTTTTTGATAACATTTATTAAGGAGGTTAAAATAATTGTATGATTAGTTCTTATAAACAAAAATTTACCCCCTCTTATAATACATTTTATACTCTTTCTGTCTTATATTTGGTATTATATCTAAGTTTCTACTTTTAATAAACTTGATTACACTGACCGTGTTTTTTTTATAAAAGAGTATATTTCTTTAAGGTGAAAGTTTTTTATGTTGGAAAACTTGAGATTCCAAATACTAGAAGCCCACCAATCATTGATGGTGCTAACTAAGGGTATTAGAGAGGTTGTATGAAGTATTTTGTAATCAATATTAGTATAAAAAATATTATTATAATGACACGAATCAATAAAATTAAGTTATGTAAATTAGAACTTTCAATAGAGAAGAAAAATAGGACTATCAATTAAATTATCATGTTAAAAATATTTTACTATGATCCTTGACTAGGAATGTTTATAACCCAATATTATCTTGTGAAATGGATAATAATATATGGATGATGTTATAAGTTACACATTTTGTATGTTCTAAAGTTTTGGAACTCGAAGAGAAATATTTCATTTAGATCATCAAGCATTTGATTTTTTACCTGTTAAGTTAGTAAATCAAATGCATTAATGATTTACAAATATAGTAACATTGTATAGTCTTTGGGAGAAACATAGTTATAAGATGATTAATTAATAGATAATATTATAGATATTATTCTTAAAGAATGTGTATCATATTTTATAACTATTGATGATGCTAAAAATCTTATAAAGTTGAGTTTAGATGATCTTTTTGGAACTCAATTGCAATATGAGATTAGAAAAAAATTATATTTTAAAAAATTGAAGAAGAAGAGTGGGGGTAGTATTTTCTGATACATCCACTATAGCTAAAAATATAGACTGTGTGAAAAAGTTTATAAATATTCCAAGAAGAAGAAAGATAAAGATGAAATTAGAATTAGTTCACTAGAGAAAATTTAGAATGAACTTTCTTAACATTATAAAAGAATCAATAGAATCTTTGGAAATAAATATTTTCATTATAAATATAAAAAAATTAAAAAGGAAATAAATTATAATAAAGAGACTTCAGAAATGACTTTTTATGAATGTAAGAAAATAGGAAATATTAGTCCAGATTTTCCATGAATGAAAAAGAAGGATAAAAATTTAAAAAAACTTTATAAGATCAGTGGTAGGAAAATTTTGAATTATTAAGACACATATATTAAAAGTTATGGATATAGTTATTTTGAATTTTATTATGATAATATTAGTGATGATCAAAAATATATTGGTTTTTTATGTTGGAATTCCAAAGAGAAACCAATACATCATAGAAAATACATCTTCTCAATCCCTTACGAATTTTACATTGAATTCTAAGTATCTATATTCTGATGATGAATATTTTATGACTTCTGAATAATTAAAAGTTATTACATCAAATTATGAGGCTACTATACATAGTTTTGAATAAGTAACTAGATATGAAGCTTTTCATAATAATAATAATAATAATAATATGAAATTATATAAAGGTTCTATTGAATAATTTTCTAAATAAAATTATATAATTTAAAAAATTATCATACAAATTTCAAATATGACATTATAATTAGAGAAAAAATTCAATTACAGCTCAAATAAATAAGGTTGAAATATAGTTGTGAAACTAAATTATGAAATATTTAGTTTGAAGAAGCTTCTATTAAATTTTTTTAAGGGAAAAACAATTCTGAAAATTTACATATATATATATGAGACTATATGTAAGTACATTTGGGATTGGTTTCACTATAGGAAAACTACATTTTCAAAATTATTACGTTATCCCAAAAAGTGTAACCTTCTGTCCAAAATTTTATATAGGTTGAAATTAGAAGAATAAATTATCTTTGAACAAGGTATAATAATTTGTATTTCATAATGAATATATCTCTAATCAATTAGTAGCTATTCAATATAATATTTTTAGAAAAATTTGGATTGCTAAAGTTCTTTTTTTAATCATTTTGGTCACAAACAAGTTTAGGTACTAGTATTAAAATGTTTCTATTTTAGGGAAATAAGTTGAGTGAAAACATATGAAATATTTAGTATATGGATTGTGGTTTTTCCAGGCATATGACTAAAAATAAGAAATTTTTCTATAAGATCATTAAGATGAATGGTGAAAAATAACCACTAGAGGCAATGGTCAAGGATAAATTTATGGTATTGGTGATATCAAAATTCTTGGTAAATCATTAATTTAAAATGTTTTATTTATTATAGGTCTCAAGAAAAATATAATTATCATAATAATTTTATGTGATAAAGGATATACCATGAACTTGAGGAATGATAAATTTACTACTGAAGGTTTAGAAGTTAAATGTATTATTATTTTTATAGACATGAGAATATAAACAATATTAACCTAAAAGACCATAGAGGCCATGATATTCCCTACTTAAGTGTATTAGGGGATCAATCTTGGTTATGGAATATAAGGTTAGGAAACTATAATGTAAGAAATTTATCCAAAAATTCTAAGAAAGGACATGTCAGAGATCTATCAGAGGTTAGGTTTAATTATTTTAATGTTTTTGATCCATGTTAATTTGGATATAAACATATGTCAAGATTTAAATATATCAGTGAATTTTGAAATTTTGATGCTTTAATTTCAGTGCACATTGATTTATTAATTATAAATCAAATTGAATGTATTGAAGGAAAATACTATGTATATTTCTCGATTAATGACTAAAAAAGATATATGTGGGTCTATTTTTTATCCAAAAAGTAAAAAGTTATTCTTTGATATAAAAACATTGTAACCCGTGTTAAAAATGAGAAAAATCTATCTTTGGTTATTATTCATAGTGATCATGGGGAAAAATTTGAAAATTATAATTTTAAAACTTTTTATTTTGAGAAAGGTATTATACATAACATCTCATCTCTTAGTAAACCTCTAAAAAATGTTGTATTTGAACAAAAAAATGATTTATTTATGAAATAACAAGAACTATGTTGTGTGAATACTCAATGGGTAATCATTTTTGGGATAAAGCTATTAATACTTCCATTTATACTGTATATCGAGTTTTACTTAGATCTTTTCTTAATGAAACTCCTTATAATTTTTATAAAAAAAGATATTCAAAACATTCTTATAACCATTTTTTTGGATGAAAATTATTTATATTGAATGATAAATATAATTTATATAAATTTTTTCCAAAATGTGATAATGTAATTCTCCTTGTCTATTCTATAACAAGTAAGACTTATCATTATTTTAAGTGACATACAAGTACTATTGAGGAAATATTCCATGTTAAATTTAATGATGCTAACTCCTTTATTTTTAAATAACCCAAAGCAAAATCATTAGATGGTCTTTTTAAAACTATTTTTCAAACATTTTTAGAAAAATTTTCACATGGAAAAATAAATAAAAAAACTCTTTCTGAATTTGTACCATTAGAATAAGTTCAATATGTTTTTGAAGAGAATTGTTTTACAAACCCTATAAAATAGATTATCTTAAGGAATCATCCCACTAATAATATCATTGGTGATATAGATTGACCAATGAAAACTAAGAGTTCATTATGAAATGAGTATGAATATTGTGCATTATTATCACAGTTCAAATCTATAAATTCTAATGAGGCTTGAGGTGATGAAGATTGGATAAGGGGAATATTAGATAAAAAAATGAATTCAAAAAGAACAATGTTTGTAGTTTGTTAGGACATCTTAAATATTGTCCCATGATTTGAGTAAATTTTTTATCATGTAATAAATATGATGAAAATGGAATAATACTAAGAAATAAGTCAAGGCTTGTTTCTAAGTGATATAATAAACAAGAATTTATAATCTATGAATAAAATGTTCTCTCTAATAGTTAGACTTTAATCTATAAATATAATATTAGCCTTTCTAGCGTTATTAAATTTTACTCTTTATCAGATGTATGTGAAGTGAATGTTTCATTACATATATGTATAGAAGGATGTTTATGTAAAATATCCCCTGAGTTTTAAAAATAAAAAAGCTCTAAATCCTGATTTTAAATATAATAAGGCACTCTATAGAGATAAACATGTTCTAAGATCCTCGTATGATTGAATTAATTGTTTTTTATTTCAATAATATTTATTAAGGGAACTTCTTTTAATTCCACATATTTTCCATGTATTATTTTTGGATATTATATGGATTATTTTTGATACTAGGTGCAAAGATGAAATGTAATTATGAGTCCCATTATGTCTGGAATAAATGCCTGAAATATATTAAATACATGAAATTGCATGAGCACAATGTTTTCTTGAAAAATTGGAATAACTACTAAAATGGGGTATGAATCATAAATCCAACGGTACCATTGAGCTTAGAATGCAGGTTTTACCCTAGGCACAACATAACCTTTATCGCTATGGATAATTTTTGGAAAAGATATAGTGGGTGTAAAATTCATAAAATAATTAATAAATTATTTTATTATATTTAATTAAATTAGAAACCTAATTCTTATATAAATTAATAGATATGGGTAATTCAAACATTTATCCACTAAAAACCTAGAGATCTAGATGATCATTGGACAACCATTGGGGGAGATTGCATTGGTACACGATGAACATATCGAAGATCGAAAACTAGTGCGAGATAGAATTAGAGGATATCACCAAAAATCATGACGTAAATCTATTCCTCCTCTACAATCATTCCAAATTGAGGTAATATGTTTTTATTATTTCCCCATTCATGATTTCTATGAAGAACACGAATCAATCGACCAATGGATTGATTTACAGATTTGTCATTTTATGGGATGAGATTATTGTGTTGATTTATTGGTATACTTTATTTATGATTATTTGATTATTCATTATTATTATAATGGAAACAGATCAAGGTTAACACAAACGTTGGAAAAGGTTTGTTCCTCGTGTTTTTGGTTGTGCATTTCTACCCTTTTCCTTCATTCATCTTTAGTGTAATTCATTTTCCCACTGTTTGACATATTCTATAAAATCAAAAATTGTGGATCCATTTCTTTGAACAATGTTTCAAAATCATAGATCAGGGCTTGGAAGGATGTGATAGAGGTGAGATTATGGTAGTAGTGAATAGAAGAGACTATATTAGAAACCCCTGATTCAAATCGAGGCATGTGAGTGGTGACAGGATAAACAAAATCCATTTTTCTGATGGATTCAAAGGGTGGATCCCAGTGAATGGACATGAAAAGGATTAAAAAAATAGATCCACGATTTATTTTGTGTTTGAGGCAATATTTTGAGGTGGATGTGACATGAGCATGTAGGGGAAGAAGAACTTGTGTTTTTAGAAAATACGATCCACACAGTGTGTAATCTGGGATTACATGGCGTGTGGGGACCTCCTAGTGGTGTATAGGGTTTCATAAGGAAGATATGTTTTACAAGGCATGTGAACTTGTCCACGACATGTCATACCATTTATAGAACTCAAAATTACCTCAGAGGGTACATGAACACGAGATGAGAGTACACGGCCACATGCATGCTGTGTAATCCTACACACACATGGATTGGCCAGGTGTACCCTTGAATACCTATGTACTGGCACACAAGATGAAGTATACGAGACTTCATATTCCATTTACTATTCTATGAACATGGACACATTCCGTTTACATGTGCCTGATCTGGGGTAAAATTAACAAAGAGTGTACCCCTATTTCATGCCATGTACTCCATTAAAGTTTGATTCGAACCCTTGTTCTCTGTATCTTAGACATGTTTTGTTAGGGTGTTTTCTCCTTATCCATTCCCTAAGGGTTAGTATGGAATCAACTCTTACAAATTGGACAATGATCACTTATATATGAAATTTGGGGTACAGTTATCATAATCCTTTTGTGAGGCCTATAATGAGATCCTCTATTCCCCCTTGTGCTTTTGGTGGATTTCTTGGAATCATCATGACCAGCACTACTCAGGCATCGATCCCCTACATAGAAATTTAATCAATATTGAGTTGTTGATATATAGCATGGACATCGGTGTGATCCTCATATATGTATCATATCTCTTCGTAATATTAGTGTGTAATTCTTATAGAGAGACCCGATGAGAACTACCTCTCGGACAACCATCATCAACTTTATCTGACTTGTGGAGTGTTTTTTCCTAGATTAGTGTTATGTGTAATATTTGAGTTGAAATCCTTGGTTGGCATTACAGTTTTGAATTTAATTTAAATTATGCGTCTTTGTTGAGCATATCTAGATATTATTGTAATATTAATTTTAGACATATACCTCTATAGTACTGACTATTATTCCAATTTTGTATGATTTGTGGTTTCAAGGGGTCCAACTATGTATTGTTATACTCACCCCTACATAGGATTTTCCCAAACATGTTGTGTCTTGTATACATGATCGACCTTTTTACAGATTCCTAAAAAAACAAAGAATAGATGGTTCTTAATGAGACAAGACAAACCGAGGTGTGTTCTTATGATATCTTAACACTAGTCCCTATCTTTCTTTTCAAGTTAGACTCGTTTTTAGACTATTTTTAATGGGATTTTTTTGACCTTTTTACTTTCCCTTAAATCCTATTGTACAATGGTTTTGGGATTTAGATGTATTCATGCATGGTTGATCAATTATTTTTACATTTCATCATTGTATGGGCTTGAAGATGTGTTCGTGTGTATAGGTTCTTAGGATAAGGCCTCCAATATTAGTGATATGCCTACTCAACACTAGTCCCCAACCCATTATCTATTGGTGGATGGCTTGGGGAGTCACGAAACGGGACCCATGGAGATGGGTTATGACAAAGTGGTATTAGAGTAATCATTTATACCTTAGTACCAGAGTCAGTGAGTTTGGTTTGGGGAAATTGTGTTAAGTATTTTGAGTTTCTATTTTATGCCAGGGACCCCAGTATTGGTGTGGTGGTTGACATATCCATTCATACAGACTATTATCACTTGATATTCAACTAGGTAAATGATAAAATTGGTTATAGGAAAAAATGGTACATGCATCATATAGTAATGGGTTTTGGTTTCCATGTACTTCTTGAGTTATCCCTCCAAATATACTCAATGACCATGGTATATCTTGTTTACTTTTAGGATCGTTCCATGACATATTCCAACTAGTATTTAGTGTTAGGATAATGAGGATGACCAACTTAGTGACGAGGCATAAATATAGGGATTATTCCCAGATTTCTTACCTCATTTTGGTGAACCAGCTATACCACCGTAGGTAGAGTAGAAGATGGTACTTGTAGTACTAGCGGGTGAGGTGCATTGGATTAGCGCACTTAATGAGTTTCAGTGATAGAGACCTCTCAAGTTCCATGGTGATTCTAACCCATATAAAGATGAGTACTAGCCTGAGGGGGTAACATGAGTTTTCCATTTGGACAGGAAACCAATAAACAAGAAGGCGATACTGGTGGCATGCCTTCTTTATCAATATGTAGGGAGATTGTGGGATTTGGTGACCCAGTCTTATGAAGATTTGATTGTTGCATGGTTAGAGTTTGGGAAAAATTTCATAGAGGAGTTATATCTAGTTATGCTGAGGGATGTGCATATCGATAAGCTTCTGCAGCTCTAGCAGGGACGCACAACAATATCTGAGTATTCATCGAGGTTAACCATCCTCTCTAGGTACTCAATGGATATGGTTTGGGATAAGTTCTTTTGGGATTGGAACTTTGAATGAGTACTGCAAAGATACATATGATCTAAATTCATCCCTATATTCATTACTACTTATTCTTGGGTGCTAGATAAAGCTTTTTTGTTTGAGAGTTTCTTGGATGAGAAGACACAACCAGTGGTTACTGGTGGTGGAAAATCATGAGAAGATACATCAATAGAAAGGAACCGACATCAGTCTATGGGACCCATACATTTTAGTAGTTTCAAGAGGAAGGCCCAGGAATGATGGTATATGATTCAAGGCTCTCAATATTGGTATATTCATTATAGAGATAGGCAAAGCTACTCATGCGGCGATAAGGGAAATCCTACATGAGATTTTACAACCCATTGTATAGTTGACAGAGATACATTGGATGAGCAGTCAAGGTAGAAAAAATGGTAGGAACAAATAGTTTCATAAAGAAATAGAAATGGTGTAGGATATGGTGGAGCAGTTGGAGGTGGTAGGAACTTTAACTTGTTTCTAGCACTACCCCTTGGTGGTCCATGCTAGGCTCTGGGAGTTGTAGGATAGGGGTGAGGAAAACTGAAGGCAGGTGAAGAATATAAAGCTTAGCCTATGAGAATGATTCTAGGTACAATCTATGTATAATATACCTTAGATAAATATTTGATATACCTAGGTTCTAGTAAGTCCTTTTTTATACCTATCTCGTTTGAGAATTAGATATTTCAATTGTGCCCTTATCTTGACTATTGCACTTAGAGACTCCTACTGGAGATGACTTAGCGATCACACACTTGTTCTAACAGTGTGAACTAACTATTGTAAGTGATAATTTTTGATAGTATCTCTTGGTGGTAGTGATGAGACCTTACAATGTCATCTTAGGTATGGATTGGTTATCTACAATTCATTACTAGATTGAATATTTCAAGAATAGGATGCATCATGTCCACAGTGAAGCAACTGGGTTTCCCATTACAGGGTATAAGGAAACTTAGGTATTGTAGGATAAAATCATGAATATGAGGGTGAGGCTGATTATTCATTAGTTAGATAGCTTGAACCTTGATGTAGTGGATGTTATGAGTTTTTAGTTCCCTATAGATATAGAAGAGTTTGAGGATATCTTAGATGAGGATGTTCTAGGATTATGTCCCCATCATGAGATGTACTTATACATTTATATAAACCTTATGTAAACACTTACATTTGCACCAAAATATCAGATGAATACCAAAAATCTTTCCAAGTTGAGGCTGTAGGTGGAGGACTTATAAAGGAAGGGCTTTGTTAGACCAAGTGTTTCACCTTGGGTAGCCCTAATTTTGTTCGCCAAGAAGGTGGATATGAGCTTGAGGTTACACATGGACTACTGGAACTTAAACCAGGTGACCATAAAGAATAAGTATCCACTACTGAGAATCAATGATCTCTTTAATCATTTGATAGGGTCGCAATGGTTCTCGAAGGTTGACCTCTAGTCAGGATATCACCAATTGCGAATACGGGTTAAGGATATACCAAATATGTCATTTAAATGTCACTATAGTCACTATGAGTACTTAGTGATTACATTTGGAATGAAAAATGCCCCATCATTTTTCACAGGACTCATGAACCTGATCTTTCACCCTTTCTTATACTGGTTTAGATTATTCTTCATAGATGATATCTTTGTGTACTTGGAGTCCATGGAGGATCATGTGAGACACTTGAGGATGGTTTTGGATGTACTTAGAGAGTACCGAATTTTGTGAAATCTCTTGAAGTGTTAGTTCTTGATATAGGAGGTTGCCTTTTTGGGACACGTATCTCAGTAGACAGAGTGACTGTGGACCCGACCAAGGTTGAGGCAGTGTTAGCTTGGGAGCTACCCAAGAGCATGATAGAGGTGTGAAGATTCCTTGGGTTGGGCGAATATTTCCAAAAATTCATACCTAATCTATCCACGATAACATCACCCATGAAATACTTGACCTGAATGGGGAATCCTTTCATGTGGGTAGAGAATTTCCAGTAGTCTTTGGAGGAGTTGAGGTTGAGTGTGATGAGTGCTCCCATATTTATATTTCTAGAGGAGGGTGTCAAGTACATATTGTTTTTCTATGCATCAGGAATCAGTCTTGGTTGTGTTTTGATATAGGGGTAGGTAGTGATTTACTATGGTTCATGTTAGTTGATACCACATGAGAAGAATTGCGCGACCCATGATCTTGAGTTAGCATTGGTAGTATTCGCACTAAAAATGTGGCAACACAACCTAATGAGTAAGTGGTGTGTCAACATTTTTAATCATAAGAGTCTCAAGTATATATTCTATCATAAGGATATTAACTTTGTATAGAGGATATGGAGATATTTCTTCTAGGATTATGACTTAAATATTACCTATACTCATAGGTAGGGGAATGTGGTAGCACTTTCTCTCAGTAGGATATCTTGTTTGTAATCGCTAAACAATGCGTCAGAATAGTTGGACTCTCTATATTTATACTTTATGGTAGGATATGAAGTATTTTAACTCTATTATATGGTTTTTACCCCTCCAATCATGTAGTGAGTCATAGAGTCACATCTTTGTGATGCCGATTGTGAGATGCTGCATACTTAAATATCTACTGTACATGCTCTAGATGGATTTTATGAAGGTATGAAGCATGCCATTCGTTTCAGATAATCTATGATGGTAACCGTAATGTTATATGAGGAGGTTATAAGAGAGTTTCATACATCTCATATGGAGGTATATCCATGTGTGAAAAAAATATACTTGGACCTTCGAGATCAGTTTTAGTGGCCAAGAATAAAGAAGGGTGTTTCAGAGTTTGTTTCTTGATGCCTTAATTGCCAGCAATTGAAGGCTGAGCACCAAGTTCCAGTGGGTTTAGATCAAACCCTTTATGTTCCCTAGTGTAATTGGGATGAAATATGTATCTAATTCATGATGGGTTTACCATGTACATCTAGCGGACACGATGCCATATGGGTGATCATAGACTGACTCACCAAGTCAGTCCACTTCTTAGATATCCAAGAGTAGTGTTAAGTAGAGAGATTGTGATTAATATTCATAAAAAAGATAGTAAGACTCTATGTAATTCCATAGACGATCATTTTTTACCAATATTCTTACTCCAAATCTCAGTTATGGAAGGGATTACAGGATGTGTTTGGGAGTTAGATACTCTTTAGTATAATGTTTCACCTCCAAACTTACAACCAAAATGAGAAAACCATTCATGGTCTGGAGGGGATGATGTTAGATTTCATGTTAGACTTTGGAAATATTTGGGAGGATCACCTACCACTAGTGGAGTTTTCATATAACAACCACCATTCTAGCTTTGATATGGCACTATTTAGGGATTTTTACGGGTAGCCCTACAAGTCACCACTTTTCTAGACAGACCCATGATAGTCGGCACTCACGGGCCTAGAGTTAGTGAAAGAACATAATGAGAAGGTTAAGATCATCTAGGAGTGGATGAAAACATCCCAGATCCTTAAAAATTCTTAAGTGAATAGATTATGGAGGCCCTTGGAGATTGAGGAGGGAGACCATGTGTTTCTATGGGTTTCACCTCGACATGGATTATATAGATTTGGATGAGGTGTAAAACTATATTCAAGATTAATTATAACTTTATAGATATAACATAGAGTTGTGGAGGTGGGGTACAACTTAACTTTACCACCTCAGTTAACTGGCTAGACGACGTCTTCCTCCTGTCGCAGTTGATGCATTATGTGAAAGACCAATAACCTACTATCGACTGGGGATAAAAAGACATAGAGGATTGAGATACCTTTAATGAGTGCCTTTTGGTGATTGATGATTGGTAGGAGAAGATACTTCATGGTAAATTGATTACTTTAGTGCATGTTTGGTGGTGGCACCAGAACCTTTAGGAGATAACCTAGGATCGAGAGGCTCATATATGTGCTTAGTTCCCAAATGTATTTGTGTACACACATTTTTTTAGCATTTTGGGGTCATAATGACCCAAGGTAGAGATAATTTAATTACTTGTATTTTCCATGTATAATTCTTGGATATTATATAGATTATTTTTGAGACCAGGAGCTGAGATGCTATGTGATTTTGAGGCCCGATGTGCCGAGAATAAATGTTTGAAATATATTAAATATATTAAATAAATCACACATTCTATTTTACTAAAAAATTTGAGTAACTTATAAATGGGGGGACAATATCATAAATATAAGGGAACTATTGAGTTTCGAATAATGGTTTTACCCTATCCATGACATAACCTTTGTCAGTGAGGTCTATTTTTGGGAAAGTCATCCTGAGCATATAATGAATAAAATAATTACATAATTTTTTTTGATGTAGTGACCTAACATATTTTATAAATAAATGGTTATAGATAAATCATTGGATTAGATTTTAAAAACTTATAGATCTAGAGGACTATTTAAGAACCATTGGAGGAGATTCTGTTGGTAGATGATGACCGAATTAAAGACTGATGACTAATGAAACATAGAATCAGAGGATATCACCAGCAATCATGGAACAAATCCTTTCCTCATCAGAGATATATCCCAATAGAGGTATGATTTTTATTGTTTTTTTATTTTTTCTCTATTCTTGATTTATATAATAAACACGAATCAATTGACCAACAAATTTATTTGTGGATCAGTCATTTTTCAAGATTAGATTAATGTGAGAATTTATTGGGGGAATTTATTTGTGATTATTTGATTCTTTGTTATCATTATAATGGCCACAGAATGAGGCCAATATGAAAATTCTCTGAGGTTTATTCCTTGTGTTTGGGGATTTTGATTTATCCCCTTTTTTCCTTCATTCATCGTGGGGGTTCTTCATTGGCCTGTGGTTCAACGTATTTAGGAAAATTGAATGTTTCACACCCGTTTCTGGGTGTAATGTTTTGAAATTATAGATCTGGACTTAGAAAAATGTGAAAGAGGTGTGATAGTGGTAGCGGGTAATGGACTAGAGTAGATTGGAAACCCTTGATTCTAATCAGGGAGTGTGATAAGTGACTAGATGAATGGAATCTGTTTCTTGAACAAATTCTTTGACTCAATCCCGAAAACACTACAAATCGGGCAGACTTCATCAGTGTTATTAGACTCATGGAGTGTGTTCTCCTAGAGGAGTTCCATGTGGAATATTCAGGCTAGAATACAAGAATGGAATTATAGTTTTAAGTCACCTTTAGACTATGTTTCTCTGTTGAGTATATCGGGATATTATTGTTATATAAATTTCTAAAATATATTCATATATAGTTGACTGATATTACTTTATTGTATGGTGTATTGTTTTGGGGTGTCCTATTGGGTATTTTTATACTCACCCCATCATGGAATTTTCTCACATGTGTCATGTGTTGATCAGATTGACCAGCGTCCTAGGAAGACAAGGACTATATGGTGATTAGTGAGACTAGATAGACTGAGGTGTTCCTATAATATCTTGACATTAGTCTTTACCTTTATTTTTAGGATGGACTTGTTTTCAGACTCTTTTTGGTGGTATTGTATGGGACCATATTTACATTCCTTTACTTTCCATCGTAATCTAGTTATGGGATTTAGATGTATGCATGCATGGTTGATCAATTGTTTTTAAATTCAGACATTTAATGGGATTTGAGACGTGTGCATGTTTATAGGTAGTTAGGATAAGGCCTATAATGTTTGTGATATTCTTACTCGACTCTAATCACCAGCCCCTAGCCTATTAGAGGTGGTCTTGGGGAGTCGCGGCAATAGCCCCCTGGGGATGGGGCATGACACTGCTGATCCAAACCTTCAATTAAGAATGTTTTAAGGAAACCATCATGGTTCAAATTTATATCAATGAAATTATATATGGATCAACTTAGAAATCTCTTTTTGGTTTAATTTTGGATCTTATGAAGACTTAGTTTGAAACAAGCAGGATGGGTGAACTTATTTTTTTACTATATTTTCAAATTTCTCAAAATCGATAAGGGGAATTCTTACCTCAAGAAAAGTATATAAAATACTCAATTAAAAGGTTTGGATATGACAACACTAAGATTATTAATACTCTTATTAGAGCCTCAAAATATTTTGATCTTGATATGTATAGGAAACTAGCAGATCAATTTTTTTAAATAAATGATTGGAAATCTACTATATCTTAAATAAAGTCATCTGAAGATAATTTTTTCAATATTCTTTTGTGTGAGATTCCATATAATAAAAAATAATCCCATCTTAAATTTGTTAAACAAAATTTTCATTACATTAAGATAACTACAGATCTTGGATTATTTTATTCTTATAGAAATGACTATGAACTAATTTTTTATAGATGATGAATTTGGTAGATTTAAAATGGATTGGAAAAGTACCTATGAAAATTTTTATTTCTCAGGAGAAGATTTAGTTTATTATTATTATAAGAAACAATACTCGACACCAATTTTCACTGCTAAAGCTGAATATTTATCAGCTGGATGTTATTGTGCTTAGATGTTGTGGATGAAACACACACAAATATTTAGCATGAGTTTTAGTAAAAATTTAATTTTGTGTGATGAAACAAGTTTATTATATTTAAGTAAGATTCCACACATAATTCATGATATGAGAACATAGATATTACACAATATTAACTTTAGGATCACACATAAAAAGAGATATTATTTTATAGTTTATCATAACATTATAAATACTTATTAATATTTTAAAACCCCCCAATTATGAATGATTTAAATTTATTAAATAGAATATTGGAATGATTAATATAAAATGATCACTTATCTACTTACTATATTATATATCTATTTAAAATGAAAAAATCCTTAAAAAAGAGGAGAAATTATTTTACTAATTTTTCTTTCTGAGTTTACCTTATGATTTATAAAAAAATATTCAAACAGACAATTTTAAAAACTCTTTAAGCTTCACTGGATATTTTTTCATCAAAATATTCATCAGATAAATTCTTTCCTTTCTCTTTTTATATTTCTAAGAATATTTTATTATCAGCTAAACATTTGTAAGAAGTGTTTTTAAAAAAATTCTCTAGGAAAGAAATTTTTATATATTTTGTTATAAGTATTATGTGATGTTTATAATCACTAATTTTTTTTCTAAAATTTATTAAAGAAATTAAAATTTCATCAGAATATATATTTTTTCAATAAATCTTATACTATTTCAAACAAATGTCCTAAAACTTAAATAGTTTGAGAATAATTATTTTTCTTGAAAACATTACACAATCATTTTCTAAGATTCTTTTTCACTTTTTGATCAAAATAAGGGTTTGAATATGAGTATCAAATATGAGTAAATAATATTATCTTTATCACCATTATTATATATATCAATAGTGGTTCATCACTTTTTTCCTCAACATTTTTATCAGAATAAAACTCTTGTTAGTTTTTTTCTCGTCAATTTGTTGATTTTCAAATTTGTCCGATTCTCTTTGAGTTCGACTGATTTCTTCATGTAAAATTATAAGATTTTATGAATTAACATTTATGAATAAATTAAATTTATTTTATATTTTAAATTACACAAAACATCAATTTTATATTTTGTTATATATGAAACTCAGTTTTAACACACTGTAATATATTATTAGTATTATTGTTATTATTATTATTATTATTTAAACATGACCTTTATAACTTATCTATTAGACTTAGTGATAAGAATTGTAATAAATATATTTTAAATATTAGGTATAATGGTTTTCTATGATGAAAATATATAGATACAAAATTACATAGTTTTTATTAAAGTGTTTACATATTTCAAAAATACTATTTTCTCAAAAAACAATTTATCAATTTTTGTGAAAATAAATTAAAGTAATTTTTGAAACTTTTATAAAATTTATTTTTATAAATAAGTTTAATTTTTTTATTCTAATGTAAAAATTATATTTTCATGATGTTTTGAGAATTTTTGGAAAAAAGTAATTTTTTCATGAATAATACAAATTACCGGTTTTCATTAAGAATTTTTATTTCTATTGAAACTACTAAAAACATAATATTATTTTAAGATATTTTTAAATGAGAAATTAGTTAAATTATATATATATATATATATATATATATTAATCCAATTTATTTCACTGTAATCAATTTTATTTTGAATTTTGATATTAAAAATTTCCCTACTTAAAAAAATTTTCACATTGAAAACCCACTTTCTCTTCGTATTTTGGTGTTTAATTTTAAATTAAATTATGCCAATTATTTTAGTTGAATTTGGAAAAATATATTACCTATTTTTATTTGTTATAATTTTTATTATATAATAAAGTGATCTTAATTTTTTACCATAATGAATAGTAAAAACACTAAAAATTATTTACCACTTTTAATGTAAAAATGGGTTTACCAAGGGGTTAAACTAAATGGATAAGGGTTAAAAATAAACCAAAAATGGTTAAAAAACAATTTTACAGCCATATTTATACCTTGAATCTTATAGGTTCTATAATTCCTCATTTTTATGCCCTTTTCATGTGAAAAATGTGGGTACACATTTTTCTTTTAAAAAATTAGAAATGTTCTACTCACCTCAATTATAAACGGCCTCCCACTTTCCTTTATTCCTCACACTTACAAAATCCATAGAATTAGATAATAAATACCCAAATAACTTCCTTAATTCCGTAATATCATCTTATAAGCATTATTTTTTTTCATAAATGAACTTAATAAGCCTTTTTGTGTAAACAAAAAGAAGTTTTCCAAAGAAGATGTAACATCCCAAACCAAGTGTTTTATTTTATTTCTTCCCCAATCCCATTAAATTATTCTTAAATATTTCTAAAATAATAACCTAGGTATCTTAAATATGATGATATATTATTATGTTAATCTTATAACCTAAATCCTTCCCATATTCCATCAAATTGGGTACAAAATCATCATTCATATGTATGGTGGAGTATCACCTTGCAAACCGATGTTATTCGTTTTCCATCACCACCTATTAGGGATAAATATAATTATGGATTAAATATTTATATATTATATTTTTGATATTATTATACTTTTTAAATTATTATATCACATATGACTTCTTACTTTCTATTATTTGGGAATACAATAAGGTCAGTTGTGTGTACGGTGGACTACCGCCTCGAGAAGTGATGTGATTCATTCATGCTTTTCATAGAAGGTAATAAATATTATTTCAATAAAAATATGTGATATTAATTAAATAAAAATTATTTTTAATGTTAATATATCACTTAAATTTTTTCATTTCATCCTTTGAGAAAGTAGAAATAACATTCATGCATACGTACGACCTACCATTTCCATAAATAGTGTATTTAATTTTCTATCCCTAACTGCTGTGGACTAAAATAAATAAATAAATAATGAATATATATTATATTTATATCATGGTTATAATTATTTATATTATATAAGAGTTATAAAATTAATAGGACAAAAAATAACAAATCCAAACATACATGAAAAACAAATCATTTATTACCCGAACACAATTTTAATAAGTAATTGTTAATAAAAAAGTAATAATTGGTCACAAGTAAATCATATATGGTATGAAATATATAGGTATAGTTATGATATATATATATATATATATATATATAATAACATTATAATTATTACAAATGATGTTCTTCATGTACAAAGAAAGTATGGACTTAAGATAATGGATTTCCATCTCACTTTTTTACTTATCTAAGACACATGTCATATTCATCACATGTTTCTTTTATATGGTTCATATACTAACCATAAATATATTTTATGATGATTATATTGAAAATTAATTTGATTTAAATATCCATTTTATTATATTTCGTCTAAAGGTCTTACGAATCCATTTTACCAATGTTGTAATGATTTTATGATAAAGCCTCATAATTTATCAGGATTGTTTATGATTATGTTTCTGATGATGTAATATTATGATTAATATCTCCAAAAACTCATGAATTTTATTATCATTTAGTTATGTATTGAGAACAAATGTTTTCTCTTCATTTTAATCTCTTTATTTACTCATTATGTCAAAATAATGTTTTAAGGAAAAAATCTTCTTTATTTCTCTCTACGGTCAAAAACACCTTCTTCATCCAAAATTATGTTTTCTAAAAAGGATTTTAAAAATGGTTTTATATTATATAAATTATTTATTGATTAATTTTTTACACTTTTTAATTGTTATTTTTTTGAAAGGAATCTTCATGTCATTTTCCAAATAAGGATTATTTGGATTTTACAGAAAATATGAAAGGAATATTTGTTTTAACATGTATCTCATGAAAACAATTTCTTGATAGGATGACAATTATTTTATTTGAATATTAATTTATAATTTTTCAAGTTTATTTACAAATAAATGGATTTAAACAATATTTTATGAATTTTTATTTTTTAAAAAAGTGATTTTCAAATAAAGGATATTTTCTCAAGGAACATTCCATGTGTTTTTTCTTTATAAAACATTTTCTATCTAAGATGAAATACTTTTATGTTAATTATTCTTTACTAGGGATATTATTAAAGGATAAAATTTTTATTCTTTCACTAAAAGGTTTATGATAATGATGACATGATTCTCATAAAACCCACTTCTTTTCCATGGTTGATGCTTTTATAAAACAGTGATATGATTTAGAAACTAGTTTATTTTACATAGGTTATGTTATGATTAAATGTATATGAAACCCATTTATTTTCTTAGGTTATGATATGTTGAATTTTTTATGATCTTATAAAACACATATGTAAAATTTCTATTATGTGATAGGTGGGAATTATATCTCCCTCACATATATTAGGTAAATATGGATAAATTTTGAATAAGTATGATATAT
Source organism: Viscum album (assembly GCA_963277665.1). NCBI lineage: Eukaryota > Viridiplantae > Streptophyta > Magnoliopsida > Santalales > Viscaceae > Viscum > Viscum album. The sequence continues at coordinate 1,885,528,134 of OY728165.1, read as the reverse complement.
GTGAACTCAGTTATATATTCACAGTGTTATGTGTAATCCTAATTACATGTTTATAGTGTTATGCATGGAAATGACTAAAAAATACATTTTTATTTCATTATTTAAATCTTCTTTTTTTGTTGAGTGGAAACCGAGCCATCCATGAGTTAAATGATTCAAAATTCAAAATTAAAAATTCAAAAAACCATAAATCTATCATCACAACCACCCATGTTAGGAACCTTCATCCCATCACCATCATTACAAGTCATAATCCATCTTTGCATACATTCGGGTCACCTCTCGAGTTGTGAGCCACTTCGAATGTTCCAATGCAGATCCACCGACAAGAACCAAACAAATGTCTTCCAACCGCCACTTCAAACCACCATAACACCTTCAATCATGTCAAACCAATTAATCTCATCACTGAAAGACACATCACCATCACCTCTGTAGAAATTCCACAACTAGACTTCACAGTACATTAAAGGCATGAACCAGAAAAACTATAACAGACCTCGGAAGAAATCACTCCACAATCCCCATGAATAAATGAAAACCCGACTCAAATTGATATAAACCCCAAATTCAAAAAAATTCTTTTAAAAATTATGAATTCAAGAGAAACCACATTGTAAACCCATAATAAGAAGATAATCCAACATAGAACTCACCTCTTGGAACCCCATCGACAGCTCGACTAGCAAATCCCAAAACCTCCTTAGGAACCATCGCACCAGACTGACCTGAGAGGTGCAATTAAACTAGAATATTGAGTATAGATCAATAGAGATTTGTTTGAGAGGTATTAATATTTAATTAAAACCAATTTTTTTTTCAAGGGTGGAAATACCTTTGTGTTTCAAAATTGGATTTTTATCTCTATTATCAAAAAATTGTGAATGAATTTTATGTATCTACTATATTTAATAATATAGATTGGTTGAAGAAAAATTATTTTAATCTATTAAAAAAAGCCCTATAACGTAAACATTAATAATATTTTTGAGATCATTGAGATAACTTTATAAGGTTAAAATTCATATTTAACTCATAAACTTTTGGAAAAAAATGGGTTCTATTGAGAAATCCCATGTTGATACATTTGGTTTTTGCTATATATAAAAAGGTCAAGAAGTTACCATATATTTCACTAAATAAAAGTATTGTATTTACATGTACTAAAAACTACATAATCCAAAAAAAGATGATAGATATACCTTAAAGGTCTATGATATATATATGTATTAGATTTCATATATGGTATGACAAAGTTCAACATTGTGAAGTTTATGTTAGAAAATATTTGTGCACTTAAGATATGATATACAAATCGTGGGATCCTCCTTTATCTAAAGTTCATCAATTTTTTTGGTAAACACCATAAAGGATCAAAATATCAAGAATTTATATATTATTATTAAAGAAAAGGTTTATTTTTTTGGAGATAAAACCATTATAAAAATTAGGATTGTATTTGTTCCTAGTTGAACATGATTTTAAATAAAAAAAGTTGTGTTTGATGAAAAGGTTGAAGTAATCAAAAATAATTTTTTTATAAAAAATAAAGGATGGTTAATCCTCTAGAAATCCTCATACTTTACATAGAAATAAAAAAACCATGTTAGATGATGTTTTTTCATATTTCATGAAAAATAGAGAAGAAAATAAAGTTAGTGATCTATCATTATGTTTGGATGTTGCTGAATTTATTTCCTTTAATAATAAGGCTAATTAAAATTTTAAAGAAAAAAAAATATGGAAACAAAAATCTATAAAAGAAATAAAAGATAATTAATCATGATATTTTCTTGAATTGTTTTAAAAAACATGTTCTCTAGAAGTTGACCAAGAAGTTATCACATTAGTTAAAGTTTATCCTTTCTTTGTTAAACCTATATCCATTTTTCCTCATATGGATCAAATGATGGAAGTTATAACTAGTATAGATCTAATGTGCTTTTTAACGAATAATGTAAAGAATACGTTGTTGACTAAGACGATGTTGATCGATTTGGTAAGAAATATGATGGAAAAGTTTCTAAAATGGAAGTTCCTTTAGAAAAATCAACTCTTTCCAGAGATCTTATTTTAGTACCATGGAATATAATGTTAATAAAGAATAATGAGGGTATTTATGAATTAAAAAAATTATTTGGTATTGAAGAAATTTCATCTCATATCTCAACATACCAATCATCATAGTCTAATAATGAGGATTATTTGAGTTATCTTGTAGAAGAATCTTCAAAAAGTAAAGATCATAAATCCAATTTCAAATCATTAGACAAAACTTAGGGTGATAAATATATTGATGTGATAGAAATTTAACAATATAATTTCACTAAAATAGAATAACATGAAACCTCAAGAGAAGTAATGACCTTTTTTTTATATAAGTTTCAAGTAATTCAAAAAATTATTCTCCTCACACATCAATAAAAAGAAAAAGGATAAAAATTGATAAGATGAATTTATATATACATATTGGAAACATTTGTTTATGGTTTATTAATAATTTATTTTTTATTCACTAGGTTATAGTTTTTTTTCACAAGAATTAGGAATTTATGAATCAAAGGCAGAAATGATGAAAAATGGAAGAAACAAAAATAAAAAACAGTGGATCACATACATGACTTGTAGATCTCATTCAAAACATGCCTGCAAGTCCATAGACTGACCCTTAAAGACATTATATGATGTGAAGAAGATACACATCATGTGCATTCATTATAATTTTTTGTAGATTTAGAAGATTAAAACACTACTAAAATTGTATCACATACATGGCATGCAAAGATTGAATGGCGTGAAAAAGTGAGGTATACTTCCAAAATGGGTTTGTATGATTGGTTTTTGAACTACCAGTGATCCTTGTGGGTTTGACCCCACACTTACACTTTACTACGTCATAGAAATAAGTGTAGTTGGGGCTATCAATTTTTAATTTGACCACTACACATGTGAATTAAAAAATTCATGTGGGTTTATTAAAAACTAATTAATTTAATGAAGTAATAAAAATACAGAAGTTATGAATTTATTTTCTAATATTCAAGATCAATGAAAAAAACATCAATATTAATGTTAATATTTTGGAAAATTCATGTTCCTGACACACCATTTAGAAATTATCATAAAAAATGAATTTTATTTTAAATATTTTAAAATAAAATATAAAGTAGAGTTTTATAAGTTGAAAAGTATCATTATATTGATAAATCATATAGATTTATACATGAAGTTTGTATATCAAAAAGTCAATGGAATTAAGAGGCAAACCAAAATGGTTTCAAAACATATAGAATTCATCATTATAGGAGTTTGGGATTCAACATTATCCATGGGTGATATGAAAACTATTAAAATGAAGTAGGATGGAGACCTTTCTATGTAAGGTAAAAATATTAAAGTTCTATAGTAATAAGTTGAAATGCTTAAATCAGTGGAAGAAGAATTTGAGAAGACTCATGATGATCTCAAAAAAAAGGAGAACATCAAAAAAATTTCAAAGAAAGAATTTTTTTCTAAACTCTTGAATGTTTTTGTAACAATGAATCTTAATATATCTAGTTGAATGATGAAAATAGTGGATTTTTTTTCCTTATACTAATATTATTTTATTTGTCCTTGAATTATTTATAATATTTTCAGGAATTTTTTTTAATTTAACTATCCAAAATTACTTTATGAAAATAAAAAATGTGGATATTGGGATAAAGTTAAAACTCTGGGTAGTGATGTTAGTGAGGGGGACTAAGTTTTCAATGTTTTATTTTAAAGTTTCTTTTTCAAATGTTGGGTATCGTGCTTTCAAAAAAGAAGGATACTGTTGATTACAAAACATATTTTAACCTTACTTTTGAAAATCTCAATCTTCTCCTTAGATTTTTATATTTTTCTAACTTTTATACTTCTCAAGTACTAAATTTGTTTTGTAGGAAAATTTTCAATTTTACTCAAAAAAGATTAATAGTTCTATTGGATAGAGTATTTTTAACTATACCAGGAAAATAGGTACTTTGTACATCAGATGTACGTATAGAATGTTCAATAGATAAAAGTTTTTTAAATATTATGTAATAGAATATAAAGATGTCTATTTGATGAAATTATATAAATTCTACCCAAATGACATTATTAAACAAAGACCTAAAAGTCTACCAGGTGAAATTTTAACAGGCATTCTATATGAATAAATTTATACAGTTTACTAGATGAGAATTTATCATTTTTCTGGTTCAAAATGTATTTCACTATTGTGGTAAAAAACTTAAAGATCATTGGATGTAGATGTTGCGCTGGAATTATCAAGTGAATAATAAATGTGTTTGATGTCATTATAACTACTCCGAAGAAATGAAAAATATGACCATTGATGTTCATCTATAAATAGATCCACATATATGAGGATAATTAACCTTTTCAATTTAAACTACTTAAACTTACTAGAAAGTGTTTACAATATCTTGTTACCTGAGAACACTTCTTTGTAAAATTTAGAGAGTTTATGTTATGGAATTATTTTTTTCAACTAAAACTGTAATTTCTTTAAGAGTTTTCATTGTAATTTCTATTTGTTTAATCTTTATGATCAAGGGATCTCATGATTAAAGAGATATAAGTTTATTCTAATTTTTTTGATCAAGGGTTCCCGTGGAAAAAGAAATAGATCTTTATTAAATTGTTCTGATCAAGGTTTTCCCAGGTATGGAAGACATACCTTATGACAGTTTAAATCTTGGATACTAAAAAATATGTTTAGATAATTCCTTAGCACTTGAAGTTAAAGTGTATATGTTTTTAAAAAAGTGTATTTATGTTTTCATTATGTGATTTAATTGGACTTTAATATCTTTAGTATCTTTGTTGTTATAAGTTTTATATTTTCACTTTTCGTATTATAAAAAATTTATATTACTACATATAAATTTTTTCTAGCCCTTTTTACATTGTTAATAAATATAGAATTTTTTTAATAAAATTTATCAAGGAGGTTAAAAAATTGTAATTTTATTTTTTATAAACTACTATTCACCCCCCATCTTATAGTATATTGTATAATTTTTCAATCCAAAAAAGTGGCATAATTGAGGCTACAAATGGTTTTTCATTCAATCCTTATGATTTAAAGATTTTGTGCAAATAGTTTTTTTTATTTTGGATAATAGGGTGTGTGGATAAAATAGAATACAAAGGATTCTAGGAATTTATTATACATACTTAGTTACATTGACACACATGTTTGTGTTAGCTGAAACTATTTTTTCTACACCAATCCTTGGATGAGTAATCTTAGATAATTTTTTGACATCTCATGTTCTTAGTGGTATTTCTTCTCAGTAACATTCTTATTTGAATAATGTATCTATTGTTTAACATACTAATTTGAAAACGTGATTTGTTATGAATTATGGATTTAGATAAATAAACTAGAAAATTTTGACAATGTGCATCTAAGAATGATGAAAATAATTTTCTGACATAGGAGGATAAATTATAAAGATCAAATTGATATTTAAGGGGAAAGATAAAATAGAAATCCCATGGATTTCATTGAAAATAATGGTGGTGTTCAAATAGAGTTATATTTAAGGTGATATTGTAAACTAAATATAAGTAAAATATAATTTAATCCCTATGTGTTTGAAATGGATTTGTTGACAATTTTTGAAGCATGGATTTTATGAAAAAGGAAGATTGGATTTTTTGGTGGTAATTGAAGGATAATTTTGGATTCAGTCAATCCATAATATTGAAGATGGAATAATTATGGTTGTATTTGATGGAATTATAATAATTCAATTTATTTTTTATTTAGGAGGAATTTTATTTTTTATAAAAATGATGTGATGAGCATGTTTCAAAAAATTAGGCCGACCCATTTAAATCCAGTACCCGATTAGCCTACATACAAGCTGGAAACCAAGATAAAAGGTGACTCATAGCTAACAAGATTGCCAGGAGTGTGTGAATGTGATAACATATGCATAGATGTATATGTGTGAGTAAATACAATTGGATTTTTATTTTCTTCATTTGGTAAAAGAGGTACATAACCTCTCACATGCAGGAGGACACATGAGGTAGTAGGCAAGTACCAATGCCAGTCTATCTCGAATGAGCTGGTGAGGGAAAAAGAGTGTTATTAAGTTTCATTCATCAAACCATAAATCCTATGAATGATAAATAATTAGAGATAATATTCATTTATTATTAAAAATGCATACAATATTGAAATTTAGTGAACACCTAATCTGAAATGATGAAACATTGATTATCATTATCCTCTAGTCCGGACACTAGCCATCTCACCACGTCGAAGGAAGTGATAACCTCACCGTAGCCCCAGGTATGATGAAATAAACATTCTGTAGCTACAATTTGCATAATTTATATATCAACACATACTTTTCATAAAAAATATTATATTTTTTTAGATAAATATTCAATAAATATCACAAGTACATGTGTGAGGACTGTAAAGGTTTAGTTTCTTTAATGACTAGATAATCAATCTTCTTATTTATTAAAATATATTTAAAATCTCCCATAAAGATATTCCTATATATTAATTTCATTATACATAAAGTAATTAAATCATTTTTTTTTCAAAAAATGGGGAAGAAAACATAAAAAAGGGTGAGATCAAATTCTTGGTAAAGGTAAGAAATAAAGATATCAAATAACATGGGAAAAGGATATGATGACATAATAATAACATTTGAAAACCATTACCTGCATATCATATATCATAAAATTGAGTCCTTGAAAAAATATTAGCAGTTCATAAGAAATGAATCAAAAATAAATTAAAGTACATAATCCATGATATAATAATATTGGAACAATTCAATGATTTTTTTCATAAACATAAAACTAGAAAACCTTATGTCAGGGATTCCCATCAATACATTAATAACATGATAGGATTTTGATAACCACCCATGTACTTACTTTGGGAATTGGATAACCTCACATGTACCCTCTTTTGAGATTGGGATGATCTCCCATGTATCCTCTTTTTTGGGCTTTAGATAACCTCTCGTGTACCCTCTTTTTTAGTAATTGAATAACCTCAAGTGTACCATTTGATCTAATTTAACATTAATAATTACCCAATTAATTATAAGGAGATATAGGTCCCAAACATCACATAATAAAAATCATACGTACATTTTCCACAAGATCATAAAACATTCATCATATCAGAACCCATGAATATAAATGGGTTTCATAATCCTTTCATAATGGTATAATATATAAAAAATAAATGGGTTTCATAAAAATTTAATTAATTATTCATAGAATAACCAATGGAAATGAAACAAGTTTCATAAAAATATTTTCATATAATCATTAAAAATATAGATAAACATTGGAGATGGTATCATTGAATCATATCTCAATTAGAGTATAAGTAGAATATAGTTTTGTAATCATTTATGAATAGAAATACCATTAAAATATCATTAAAATCATTTGATATGAAAATAACCTTTAAAATTTTAAAATATATTTTTTAAGTATAAATTTTTATCAATTATTAAATAAAAAAATTTATTTTAAAAAAATCTTGGAAACTTTTAAAGTACACTTTAACTCAATGAGTGGTCATGATGGAGGGAAATAAATTTCATTCCATACATGTTAAAACAAAGATTACTTTCAATTTTACTATAAAAAGTAAAAAAATTCTTATTTCAAAAAATGATAATACGATTAATTTTAATCCATTTTTAATAAATTAAAACATGGGTGCAAATTAATTTAAAAATTATTTGTAGATTAGGGAAAATATTCATTAAAATATTCATAGAAAACATGGGAATGAAATAGAAAATATTTTCAACTGAAGAGAGAAATAAGGAAAATTTTTCTTAAAAACGTTATTTTGGACTATTTAGTTCTTATAGAGATGAAAATGAAAGGATAAATTTTATTCTACAATAATAAATAGATTATAAGAAAATTAATTATTTCATTTAGAGATATATCATAATAGTTTACCATCATAAGCATAATCATAAACAATCCAGATAGATAATGAGATTATATCATAAAACATCTACCAATTTTAAATTTTTTGAATAATAATCCCCATGAAAAAAAACATTGATGTATATGTAAATTCCAATAATTTTCATAATATGAATCAAAAAATACATTCATGGGTATTAGTTATAGCACATAAAAGAATCACGTGGTGAATATGACATGTGTCCCACAAAAATGAAAGTGAGACGAAAATCTATTAACACTTTGGAAACTTTTTAATCGTAAGACCCATTAAAGAATAACATCAAATGAATCTTTACATTCCATAAAAATAACTATATTAAATATATAAAATTTTAAATATTTAGTATATACCCCACAAAAAAGAAATTAGTTTTGAATATGGAATATGTCTCCCATAAATAAAAGAGAGACTAGAAATCCCTTACCTCAAGTACCAAATTTTTTCGTACACATTAGGAAATACTGTATAATTAATATAATTTTATTATTATTATATTTCATAACAAGAATAATATATATCACATGATATATGATTTAATTAAAACTTTTTACTACCATATTATTAACAATTCCTTGTTTAAATCACGTTCTGGGTAATAACTGCTTTGTTTTTCATGTATGTTTTGGTTCAGTATTTTTGGTTCCTTTACTTAGATCATGGTTGAATATTATATAGAAATTTAAAAATGTTATAAATATCATATATTTTCATTATTTATTTATTTATATCAATCCATTAAATTTAGAGAAAGAAAATGAATTAAACTGTTTAAAGAGATGGCAGGTCGTATATACACATGAACATTGGTTCCATTTTCTTGATGGGTAGAATGAAAGAAAGGTAAATATTAATTCAACATATTTAATAATTTTTATATCATATATATAACATATATTCATTAAATAAACCCTTATTACCATCTATTTCAAAATAAAATAATAAAAGTGTCACATCACTTCGTGAAGGTTGTAGTCTACATGTATGTATAAGCGATGTTATCCTTTTTCAATGGATTGAAAGGTAAGAAGGTAGATGTAATATTTTAACTAAAAAAGTATAAAAATGTAATAAATATCATTAAATATTCTAAATAAATTATTGTATTAATATTTAAAATGCAGGTATGGAAAATGATTTACAATGGTTCGTGAGGCGGTATCCCACCATACACACAATCAATGATTTCATTTCCCATTTGATGGAAGTAGAGATGGATATAGGTTATGAAATTAACATACTAACATATAAATATATTTTATATACTTATGTTACTGTATAATATTAGTTTTATAATATTTTAAATAGGTGGTATAAGAAATATAATAAAAACAATTGGTTAAGAACAATACCTGTTCTTCAGACAACCTCATTAGGTTAGCACAAAACACATTATTAGGAGGGGAAAATAATAAACATAAGGAATATAATAAGTTTTAATGGAATTAAAGAATATATTTTTATATTTATTATATTAATCAAAAATGATTTGGGAGTGTTAAGGGGAGAGTATAGGGGTTTCCCCTTTCTAAGTAGGGGAGAGGACACAATTGGAATTTTTGAAAAGAAGAAGGTATACCCACATTTTATGAATTCCAAAAGGCTCAAAATGGATTATTATGAAACATTATATAATCTATGGTTAAAATATAAACTTAAATTAGGTTTTTTAAATGTTCTTGAAGTCATTTTAACACATTTTGTTTTGGTTTAACCTTAGAGAAACCAATTTTAACTTTAACCTTGGTAACTAATTTTTAATATTTTTACTTTTCATTATGAACTAAAATTAAGTTAAAATTAGTATATAATATTAATTATCTTGATAGAAAATATGGAATCCATTTTTTAAAATTCAATTCATATAAGATTCTGAATTTAATTTAAAATTAAACTCAAAGACGCGGCAAAATAGCGGTTTTCCAAAGAAAATGTTCTTATGTCTAAAATCAATAAAAAATAAATTAAAATGAATTATATTGGATTAAAAATAAAATAAATGAACTAATTTTACTTTTAAAAAAAATTTTAAACAAAAATATAACTTTGTAAATAATTTAAATGAAAATAGAGTTTTCAATAAGAATTAATTTTTTTTCACTATACATTAAAATTTTTAACATTTCAAAAAAATCAAAAAAATAACCCTAAGCAAATTTCAACATTGTTTATTTGAAAAATTTAGTTTATTTTTAAAATAAATTTTCTAAAAGTGGAAAAATTAATTTCATTATTTGTTCTAAAAAATCTATAAAAATCATTTTTGGAGAAAATTGTATTTTTGAAGCATATGAAGAATTTATTAAAAATCAAGTACTTTTTTATAAATATGTTTTTTATATAAAACCGCTATTGTTAATTTTTAATATTTTTCTCTTCATATACATACCAAAAATTTTAACATCTTGGTCATAATGGTCATTTTTAAATAATAATATTAAATATATATTGTAGTATGTTAAAATTAAGTGTTTCGTGTAAGAAAACCTATCGAAGAAATTGAATCTATTTGAATAAAAATATTTCTTAAAATATCAGGATGTTACATTATACCTCATTAAATTAAATTACAACCTTTAAATTCTATCACTCTAATAAAAATAACTGAGGATACATTTTCCTCATCATATCCTCAGGTTCACATGTACCTTCCTCAAATTGGTGGTTTCACTACAAATCTTTGACCATGTGAGTGGTTTGGTTTCATAGTACATTATCCATATGATCTAGAATCTATATAGGTTTTTCTTCAAAGGAATGATCATGATCTAACATCATGGCCTCTAAGTTTAGTATATGTTAAGGATTAGGTATGTACCTCCTTAGGAGAGATACATGAAACACATCATTGAATTGAGAGAGGTTCATTGGAAGCATTAAATGATAAGAAGCCATATGTACTCGATCAAGCATATCAAAGGGGCCAATATACCTAAGGAACATCATTTATTTCTTTTTTAATCTCATAACCTTATTCAATTGAAAAATTCATTGAAATACCTTATCACTAACTTCACACTCCAAATATCATTTATGATTATTAAAAAAACATTTATATAAACTTTGTGATCCCTTATGTGGTGCTGAATAGATCTAACATTCTTTGTAATTTCTTTATCCAGCATAGGTCTCAATAGGTTTATTTATGCAAATTCAACCCAACATATTGTATTTCTACACTCATTTCCTTAGAGTTACTTACAAGGATCAATATTAATGATTAATTGAAAGCTATTGTTATAGGAAAAAACAACTAGATGAAGGAGTTGATCCAAAAATCATTTTAAATACATATAAAAATATGTCAATATTTCATATTGGGTTTTAATGGTCTTTTTATTCAGAATTTTTTTTCTAAGTATGGCATACTGTACTATAACACAACTCTTTATCAATAGATTTTTGAAGACTTCTCTAGAACTTTGAAGTAAAACCCATATCCTAATCAGATAGAATAGAATTTGGAACCATTAGAGAAAATATATGTGCGCTAGAAACAATAAGTAAAGAACACTAAAAGGATGAAAAAGGGGGATACTTTTCAAAGTACCCTCACAAACCCCTTCTGCACCATGACTAATGTAATGCTAATCCCTTCTCTATACCCACCGTAGAGAAAATTGATGGTCGAATCTGTGGTATCAATGAACTTGAAGGAAGTATCCACACTGTGGAGGGAAGGAAAATAACCTCCATGAATCCTTTGAAATTGATGAAAGCCTCTACAACCACCACAGAGGGAATGATGGAATCCTATGCACTGTGGAGGGTATAGTGGTAAACTTCATGACTATGAGAATCTTGATTAAATATTCCTTTGATGGAAGAGCGTAAGTTACTTCACAATCCTCCCTCGGAGCATCGTGCCCCCTAGTTCCAATAAATACCCAGCTCCCCCCATTCCAAAGAGAAATCCCCCCGACCTTTCATCTTCCAAATTCCCAAATCATAAAGCATTATTTTCTCTAAAAACCAATTAGGAAAATTTATCATTTTAGGTACTTGATCATTGTAAAAATATTTTTCCTCTTCTCTGATCTACCCCTATTTTTGGGAAGGGATTCTCTTTGTGAATCCTATTGGCCATTGCAAAGGAAGAAGACCCCTTTGGGTACTCGGGACTTTGAAAATTACCCAAGATTCTTTAAAGAACCTTCCAAAAACATATGTAATTAATGTTTAGTATGTGAAGCTATGCTTCTAAATGTTCTCCTATTTGTGGAGTCATATCCATTGTGCGCCTTTGTGCTCTGTGAGCCCGTGAGATCTACGAAGCATTGTGCTCTGTGAGACCTTGTTCTCTACAAGCACGTGATCTCTGTGAGGCCATGTGCACCATGAGACCATGAGATCTATGAATCAATGTGCTCTATGATCCCCTATTCTTTTCAATCCCATGATCTTTGTGAAGCCATGGGCTCTATGAGCCCATATTCTCTGAAAGCCTATGAGGTTTGCATAACCCCTCTCTATAAGGCCTCTTGCTTCACAAAACCTTATCACGTGTGGCCCTATAGGCTTGTAAAAAATGATTTCAATGTCCCTTGTGTGGTGCTTCACGTTGCATTGCTTTTCCTCTCATGCTTCTTCTCATAGGAACGCTGACAACTATTTCTTCATCGCATAGCCTTTCTAACATTCCCCCCAATGGATCACTCCATAACCGCCTTACCACATCCCATTACTTGTTCTTTCACTCCCTGAAGAGTGTATTGGTACAAGTTATGTAATTCCTAGGGGTAGGGAGTGAATCCTAACCATACAAGATACAAGATGTTAAACTTTAAAGCACCTGTATCCTCAACACATGACGTTAAACTATGATCACCACCTAAGTGACAAGACTGAGAGGACCATGAAGGGGATGCGAACCAACACCCTATCACTCCCCTCTCCCTCTGTGATTCATCCCCATGCACATCTTGGGAAGTATCTGCATAAGCCTTAGCACCCTCTGATGGAGTTTTTTAGGTATGATGGCCATATTATCCTCATACATATGGACACCCTCCTTTCTCATTTGGCCTCCCTCCTGGAGCAATTTCCAGTCTTCCTCTCCTGGGTTCAGTAGCCATGTGTAAGCTCCACCCCAACTCTCATGGATTAACATTTCACAACACGATCATCAGTTATATTTACACCTCTTATTTCTCACACTGAGTATGAATCATGTGGTCTTAGAGTGAGCATCTACCCTAACATCCTCTATGGGCCGTGTTGGTATGTAAGCCTCGTTCCACTACCAACCTAACTATGGGGACTTTGATCTTTTCCCTTTCTAGGAAGGGAACATAAAAAGCCTCTCTGAGGTACAATCCCATTATCCCTCTATTCGGACCATTGCACATTAGTTCACTACTCATCCCGTGTGATGATAAACTGTATGCCGCTCTCATACCGCATGATATTAAACTATATCTCCAAACTATGTGGGTTTTGATCCCTATTTACTAATACATGTTACGAAGGAATCCTCCCTGAGGTTCAACCCCAAACACTGATAAAATTTGACATCCCCTTTTTTGGGACCCACATCCTTGGTCTGCCCCTTAGTGGTGTCAGACCATTTCTCAGGTAGCTTAACATGCATAGGACCTACCCTCAATCCATACTCCTCCAACCAAGAGTTTCCCTATTACGATGGGATTCTAACCATGCATAAGCCCCAAAATGTCGTAAATTTTTTTGTCCTTTGTGTACGATCTGATTCCATGCCCCACCCTAAAAAATGTGGACTTTGATTCCTTACCACAAGGATATGTAGGAATCCTCCCTAAGGTTCAAGACCACCACCAATGTCCCATCCTAGTCTCTCCCTTGAGCATTTGTGTTTGGGAATATCATGCCTTAACCCGTTGCTTCCAGTCTATTCGGGTCCCCATCCATGCATCCATTCTCATAAGTCGCCTCCTCAGGTGACTCATCACCCCATTCTAGAAAAAAATGGACTTTGATTACCTACCTTAGGGATATGTAGGAATCCTCTTCAAGGTTTAAGCTCAAAATGGTCACCTTCACACCAGGCCTTGGTTCCATCCCCACTCATTCCATCCTTCGACAATCCATCCATATCCATCCTAATTCAACCCGGGCTTCCACATCCCATTGAAATCATGCCATCCATTCGAGAAGATAACCATTTGTGAGCCCCATTCATCTCATTGATCTTTTATAGCACCCGGGCCACTAACCATGTATAAGCCCCAGGATATCTTTAGGTTGTTTTCCATTGTTTACACCCTGATCCCATGATTCACCCTCTATAACTATGTGGGTTTTGATCCCTGTATTCTATACAGGGTACATAGGAAGCCTCCACGAGGTTCAATCCTAGCCAATGGTAAAACTTGGTGTCCCCTTTGTGTGGACCCATCCGCTTCTCTGATCTATCCTTTATGGTGACCTGATCCACTCTCATTAGTGTTCTGATCAGTCCGATTCATCTCTGTTAGATGTTAATCTCACAGAATACCCTATATTAAACATGGTAAGGTGAGGAAAATTCTATAGAGATGCCTATGGAATACAATTCTCTACACTCAAAGTGGGATGCCTTGGAATTATGTCCCCTCAAGAAGCCCTATCGTAAGGGGAAAATCTAGGTGTACCAGTGTTACAATGACCATACATTCCAGCAATTCCCAACATGACTACTCCCCTAACCAAAGATTTATTCCATGACATGACCCCTTGGAATATCCTAACAGAAGTAGTGTAATTAACAATTACCCACAAAGATATGGAACTAGGAAGAGTTTCACGAACAATGTCTTAATATTTAAGGGAGACTAAGACTAGGCGATAGATTCCAAGGAGGAATCAATGGAAGGAGAGACCGATATCCCATCATCCCATTTTGATCAAGGAGAATGAATATCCGAAGAAGTTTTCAATGCAGCCCTCCTTTGGAAAGATGGAATGTAGGGAAATAACCAGCACATCCCCACATACAGATGCACACCCTAACGAAAGCATCAGAAACAGAAATGGTGAACCCATCATGAATTTCTTCACCTCAATATGGGGATTAGTAGTGTTCGAGACATCAACAGATAAGTGTTTTAACAGATATAGCTACCCTGCACCAGGCCTCACCAAGAAAATTTTGGGCCTAATGTGAAACTCACCAGGATTTGGGGCAGTTAATCATTGGGCATACCGGTCTGAAACATTGTTAGTGTGGATATTTAAATCAATCCATCGAATACTGAATGGAATTGAGTCACTAAGAATTCATTTCCCACTCTTTGTATTTATTGTTGAATTTTATTACTTTTTAGGACCCAAGCTACCACTATAGGAAACTGATCACCTCCCACCCATAGATGGAGGTGTAGGGGAAATGCTAACACGCTATTCCCGCAAGGATCTATCTCTTCGACAGAAACTTCCATGACCACAATTACCAGGAACTCACTCCCCATATCACCCTATGAATTTATTCAAATGAGGGTGATCAATACTCTTGCATATCGATACAAATAGGAGGGGGTTATCCTGAAAAGGGACATATCCCATCAATACCTAGAGGATTCTGTTCCCCGTCAGTGCCATCGCCCCCAAGGGCTGCTTAGGGAGCCGCTGCTCCCCACTCTAACTTTCAACGGCTTTGGGAGACTATCCTCGAAGCACTATTATGATTCCCTCCCTTATGAAGATGATGTAAGGGATGTATGAGTCTGCCCGACTAGAAATTCAGCCAGGGAACCACCAAGGAGAGTTCCAACCCAACCACATCAGTGTATCTAGCCGGTACTAGAGACCAAAGAGCAGGTGGTCCATACCCCTACATAGCTAGCCATAGTTCAGCTGACCCATCATCAATGTTGGGTGCAAGATCAGGAATATGGCCACCAAGGGGAATTATCTTCCACCCCTCCTGTGGCCTGAGCCACTATTAATGATTGATATTGGCCCTTATTGTTGTCCCAAAGTAGGGGAACTTCCATGTCCCAGAGCAAGGATGCTTCTATGCCCGGTCTGGAGTGAGGCACCATCCACCTCAAAAGCTGTTGGAGTTGACCTCTCTAGACATCGGTGCTAGCAACAACTATCATGGGCTAATATGTGATTATGATGTCCATTATGTTGGTCCTCCACGTACCATCATCATAAAGAGTATAGGTCCTCCTTGCTCTTGCATCCATCATGTAGGTACTCCCTGGGCCACCATCATCCACCTGGGCGGAGGTCCTACCCATCTTGTTGATGTTTAACATGAAGGTACTCTCTGTGCCCCTGGTCTTAGGTATGGAAATTTCCCCTTCCTACCAGGTTTTCAATGTGAGGATCCTTCTTGCCCTGCCACCTACTAGCATGGGGGTCCTCCCTGTGTTCTCACTGAATCTATTAGAGGCCTTTCCCACTTCACTAATGGTCTTCACGAAAGTCTTTCCCATATCCAGTATGGTAATAAGAAAGTCCCTCCTTGTACCCCAGCTACCAGAGTCGGTCAATGAAAAGTTCCTCCCCACGATATGAACAACCATCATGGAGGCCCTCCCTATGTGATTTATAGCTCCAGCAGAGGCCCTCCCCACTATAAAACCCTCAATCATGGATGAACTCCCCTTATTCCAGTTGAAATTTTCCCAGGTACTCCTCACACTCCAATTTTTCTTAGCAGAGTTCATTCCCACTCCAGCACCAACCCAATAGAATGTCCTCCCCATTTTAAAAATTTACCATACCCTGATGAACCATCTCGGGGCAGGAGGGTGGGTCGTCGATACCAGAGGGATAATCCTGAGAAGCCTCAAACCACAATCAAACCCATCCTCTTTTCATATTCTTAAGCAGAGTGTGATTCGATGATGGAACCCTCGACCTGATCCTCTGTGTAAAGGGTTGGGGTATGAACAAGGTGTATTAGCCTCATCCTTCTTGAAAGTAAGGTCCACCATATCTATACATCCCTCTGAAGATACATACAGGAGGATGAAGATTTTCCCCTTTCTAGGTTCTGGCTGTGCAATCCTCCTTATCGCCAACATGACCATTATCTCCATCAACAACAAATCATGGAGTGTTTTTCTTGGGACCAATAGAGGAATACACATAGAGTGAACCACCACCAATGACTGAAGACCCTTTGTGTGTAGTTGTGGTCATTATTCCATCATATAGGGATGTGGTGGTACAATTAATGCATTATTTGGAAGATATCCCAAGATGTAGTGGCTTGTTGTCTTGTGCTCCGTACTCTCTTTTGGTCAGTATACCACCACAATGGTCTTATTCAGTTCCATTACCAGTCCAATAACTTCCTCTAATTGAATAGTGGGGTAATCAAGGGCCAGATCCCAAGTTTGGAATGAGAAGTTTGTTGGAAAATCTAATAGTGGACCATTTCCTAGAGATGTTCTAGCCAATTGCAACTGAAAACATCAACATTACAGAGTCCCTTAACCAGGAAGAGGTTATGTGCCTCTAATGAACCTTAGGGAAGATGAATTTCCATCTCTACTTCCATTAGTTATCTTACCCTATGATCTAGGAACACTACGACGACATTGGCCAGCAATGCTGCCTCGTCGAGTTGGCCACACTTTTTGTTGCTCAACACCCTATGTATCATATTTATCATTATAACCTCTAGTAACAATTCTTATAGAGCTTAATTATGCTCCAAAAAGTTATCAAGGAGGATTCCCCACATGTCCAGATCATTGGTCATGGGAAGTATACTGCCCTATATTTCAGTCCTATCCTACGCTAGCTTGGTTCACCTGGTGATATCGAGGATATTCCTTTGGGAATCTTCAAAGTGAACATGGTTGTTACTAAGATATACCTAGAAGGGGGTGATGTCACTTATCCCAGAGAAGAGGAACAACCCAATGGGTAGTATAACACCCAAAAGATCTTACAAGAGTCCATACTCACCAACAAAGAACTTTGCCTGGCCTTCTCGCACCATCCAAGTCATTACCTCTCAGTCGAGATCCCAACAATGGTAAAGAGAAAATTGGGACTGAAAAACCCTTCGACCCATCTGGATCTGTGAAAAATATGTAAGATTACCCTGAGAAGGTAGTGTTGCATAAATAAATTACTGAACAGAAACATATGTTTGATGATCTTGTCATCGAGCATGTCATACAATGGCATCCATATTATAGAAATCATTGTCTGAGGAAACAAGGGTAAGGGTAGGTACAAACTGATCCTAGTGAGTTGGATTTTGGTGATCTCAACAACCCTTCCTATCTAGACAGGGTAAGGGCTGGTGTTTATGAAAAAAGGCCATGATATGCATCACCCAATCCACCTGAATTGAATCAAAACCTTCCTCAGGACCTAGCTCAGTGTTCGCTAGCCACTCTACAGGTCCCACCGGACACTCTACAAGTTATTACCCTAGATCCTCAATTATTTTTTCCAGTGACCCCATGAGCTACTAGGCCTGCTTACCATGTTGAAGAAACTACCAATGCATTGGTGGTTAGGGACCCTTGTAATGATCATAATCCTCATGTAGATAATTTGATGGCAGCACTTATTGCTTGAATTGAGGACCTATAAACTATATAGGTGGAAATTCCGACCGATGGAAATCCATATTCGGAAAGGGTGGATGATATGCCAGCACCCCTAGGTTTTGAAAATTCAACCTTATCCCCCTATAATGGGACAAGTGATCCACTGCAGTATCTATCCCACTGTATTTCAAGGTGTGGACCCATGCTGGGAACTTGGCATAACAGGAGGACACTGAGCTACAGTGTTTTGTACAGACACTATAAAGGCCCACATTTATATAGTATATCTAGTTTCCCATTAGTTAAATAACTAGTTGGGAGGATCTTTATAGGATGTTTCTCTACTAGTTTATTTCCACAACTCAAAAGACAAGTATTGCTAACATCTTCAAGTTATTATAGATACATGACAAGCGCATCACAGACTATGTATCCAAGTTAAAGGGCCTCACATATTAACTTGATATGACAATGACCTTGAAAAAACTACTAACAATGTGAATGGGGATTTTGGAGACCGAATTGGTCCCTTCTCTTGTCACTCATAACTTACCAGGTGGGTTCTGGTATTTCAATGATAAAGCTCAACGTTTAGAGGAAGTTTTGCTGCAAGACAAGCATGCATGTCCATTACCTCCTGTAGTTCCCATAAGAAGAGACACGAAGGCCGAGACTACCGAGGTAGCACAAATAGATCCCCCACAAGTAGCTAGAATTGATACCAGTAGAGCCACAACCATAGCTTCCCTAAGCCCCACCACCTCAGGCGCAACCTCCATATTAGCAGCGCCCACCACATAACTCGAAGGTGCCCCCCGTGTAATGCGCTACCACTACATAGGTGAGATAATTAGGTTCCACCTCCTTGACAGGCTTCACCAACCCCTCATTAGGGCTAGGATCCAGAAATCCTTTCTTGGATCAGAGGAACTATACCTACTTATTTAATGAGGCTCAGGTACCTAGTTATTTCTGATGCACCTTTGAACCAGGAGTCTTGAGGTTTTCAGAATGAAAGAGACCTAAAGAGGCGGATCCCACTGATTACCCCAATTAATGCCCCTATCACAAGTTCCTTGGGAAAAACCACAAGAAGTTATATGTATTTAAAGACTAGATCCAAGACCAGGTTGATAACAACATAGTCTGGTTGGGTCCATCCCCAGTACAGGTGACATGTGTGTTTATAAATCCTGACAGTGACAACAAAGGTGAATTGAAATAGGATTCTAACCGTGGGACTCATAAATATGAAGATCGGTTGGCTCGCAAGGTAGTAACTTGTTCCCATGGTACTATCTATACACATTTGAATAATCTTAAACCTTAAGAATTCACTGCGATACCTTCAGCTATTACCTCTACATCAACATCTCAGCCTTTACCCCCCTAGGGGAATAAGCACCGATGACGTAAGGGAAAACAAAGCTCTCCACATATTCCAAACATGTCCCATACTGTAGATACCCAATATTGACATACATGTACATTACATTACTTTTGTAGAAAACTAAAATAAATTACACAAAGACATGACCAAAGACCGTGTTAGTTTAGTGTCTTTGGAAACTTAGAATATAATCTTCTAATCATGGTGAAAGATCTTCAAAATCTCACATAAAGATCTTCCCCTTTTTGTTTTCTTACCTAAAACCATTCTTTATTTCCTAGGGAAAAAACATAAAAAGGGTGATCTCAAATGCACAGTAAGGGTAAACATGGAGAACCTAAAAACAATCCATAAATATTTGAACATAAAAACATGAACATAAAACATAAAAATCTTGAGCAATGACATAAAACTTGGTAGTACATAAGGCATATATCATAAAGGAAAATTAATCATGATAAAATGGCATGGGAATAAAACATGGAATTGTGAAAAACCATTAAGCACATGATATGATTTCCATAGTAGCCAATGCATTTCTGCTAAGACCATCATAGTTGACAAAATCCATTACTGAACCAGGTTTACATATTCTTCCAGCCCTATATTACTGAACCATATTCACTTTCCATTCTGGCCATGTTTATCTCATGAGATATAAATCTTTACCCAATGCATTGGAGGGAGATATATGTCCCAACCATCTCATAATGAAATAATTCTTTCATGTGCCACAAAACAATCATAAATCATTCATCATAACCCAAAGAATAAAATGGGTTTCATAAACATCGTCCCATATTAACATAATCCATATAAAAAAATGGATATCATTTAATCATAAGAAAAATCAAACCATGTAAGTAATAGAGAAGTTATACTTGAAAAATAATCATACTAAATAATGTCATCTTAGATGGGAAATAGTTTTGATAAAACACTTGAATTGATTTGTTGAGGAAAATATCCTTTCTTCTTCAAAATCATTTTATTTTCACAAAATGCCATGTAATTTTAAAAGAAAAGGATTTTTTTGAAAATTATCATGAAATAATGTAGAGGAAGATTCATGAAAATAAGGAGTTATGAAACCGTAAAAATCTGTTCATGTCGTATAAATAAAAAAAACAATCTTCTCGCACTTTTATCGGAAAATTCAAAAAGTACCTTGTATGGTAAACAAAAGAAAGATTCATTCCATACCATGTGGTAGATGTCAAAAATGGTAAAAATTTCTTTAAATATACATGGATGAATAGTAAACATTTTATAAAAACATTTTTAGAAAACATGGACATGGATGATAAACATAACCCCAGTAAATACTTACGAATAAACAATCTCGGTTATGAAAAAGATTGGAATAATTATCCCTTACCATTTATAATTGGTGGAATCATACATGTCATAAAATAAAGAAAATTACATGCATATTTAAATATAATATCTTTCATAATAAAAATCATAAAACATTCATGGGAATCATAAACACCATATATAATAAATAGATGGTGATTAAGGCATATGTCTCACAAAAATAAAAGTGAGATGAAATAATCTTTTACCTTATGTCCAATTTCTTCCATATGTGTCCGAGAATCCTGTATAGTGGGTTTAAAAATATTATTAACTTGTAACAGAACCATAATAATATTTATGATATCATATATGATTCACTTATGACTTTATATTACCCATTCATTTTTCAATTCCATGTTAAAGCAGCATTTTGGGTAAAATCGTTTCATTTATCGTTCATGTTTTGACTTTTAATTATTCATATGATTACTTAGATCATGATTAATTACTTCCAGAATGTAAAACATGATTTATATATATTCATAATATAATAGATCGATAAATGGAATGAAATACACCCTTAATGGAGACGGTAGGTCGTATGTACGCATGAACGTTGTTTTCCTTTTCTTATTGACTTGAATGGAAGTAAGTAGATGAAATATATAAATATATATATATATATATAAACCCAGTAGCATTATTATGTCACATATCTCATTATTATTCATTATATATTCTTTATAATCATTCTTGAATGGAGAACATGGAGAATGAATCTTGTCGCGTCATGGAGACGGTAATCCGTACGTACGCACGAGCGATGATGTCATTCCCATAATTATGGAATGGAATTGGAGTGGATGATATAATATATCAGAATCAGTATGATGATATAATAATCATATATAGTTTTTATTTCCACCATTATACTCATCCAAGTATGGTGGTGGTTGAAAAACAGATTACACCACGGCGTGGAGACGGTAATCCGTACGTACGCACACACGGTGATTTCGTTTTCCATAGGATGGATAGAAGAAAAAAATAGGATTGTTTCATATTTATAATAACATATCAGTATATTATTTATACTGATGTTATTACTTTATAATGAAACAACTAAAGAAGAGGAAGTAGAATAATAAAGAAACTTGAAATAATTGGTAGAAGAGATTACCTCTTCTTCGACGCACCTCCTTTGAACTTCCTCTTAAGGGACTAGAGTTTGTCTTTTGAGAAGAACAGAATCTCAAAAATGTTAATAGAGAAGTTTAGAAGAGTAATGGGAGTGGGTTTTCCGAGCATGAAGGCTCAAAATGTTGTGAAGAGGAGAGGGATGAGGTTCCCTTTTATAAGAGAAGAGAGGGCCACTTTTGGAAACCTCAAAAATATTAATTAATAATAAAATAAAACCCCACATAATAACATCCAAAGTGACTAAAATTCGGATATGAGGAAATATAGGGTTGCAATATCATCAACCAATCAAATTTATACATGTTGGGAAATTATTTTAAACCTTACCAATTTGATTTATCATTATTTAATTTATTTAATCTTATTTTTGGTAATAATATTCTAAATTTTAAATTGTTATAAATACATACTTATATGTGGTAAATTCCTCATAGTTGGATACTTTATAACCTTGTAGACCATATAATTTTAAATTTGTAATTTTTAAATTTTTTTGTGATTTTCAAATAATTTAATAATATGTTATTTTTATAAAATACAAATAGTGTAAATTTTGACACCATTCATTTCTTTGAATTTAAATAAAATACACACAGATAATATATTCGAAAAAAAATATTTAATAGGTTACTAACAAGTCATATTCATCTAGAAAATTCGTGGAGCATGTTAATTAGTTCATATAATATTTAATTTAATATTTTGAAAACCATTTATTTGATATTTCTCTTAATAAAATAATTACTACAACATTTTTTTATAATTATTTAATATAATTATTTGTTGCATAAAAATTAAAAATAAAATACTATGATGAATATAAGTCTAATATATTTAATAATATTACTTTTAGTAGAATTTATCTTCTAAAACACCCAACTTTTAAAATGTTATTTTTGTTAATTTATGAAGGTGACAACTTTGACATCATTTAAAATAAAATAAAATAAATGTCATAATCTATTTTATATGGTGCGAAATGGTCCACAAGTAGACACTTGGATGATTATGGTGTATATATACTCGAAAAATAAGTTTTAGTTAAGTTTTTGGGCCTTTTGATTGGAATTATTATTTTAATAAAAACTATATTATGAAATTTTCACTAAATAAATAATTTCTGAATCATTAATATATAAGCTATTAAGGTAAATAAATATTTCTTAAAAATTAAAAATAAATTACCATAAAAATTAAAAACATTTTATATTTAAAATGAGTATTTATAATAGAATTTATATTCTGTATAACCTTATATTAAAAATACTTTAATTATTAAAGTTTGAGTGTGACATATTTCACTTTTATTTAAATAAAATAAATTAAAGGTCTTAATCACATACAAGTGGGTTCTAATAGATACAATTTCGACCCAAGTATATTTTAGGAAAAAATATAATCATCTACCTATATTAAGACAAGTGTTGGGGTAATTTTATAATATTATTTTTACCCTTAATTACCTAATTTACCTTTAAATTTGGTAAATAAAATTTACCGTAGTTACCATTCATAATGCCCAAAAATAAAAAGTAGTATATTAACATAATTTGGACCTACTGATTCCAAATATTGAATCAATTTTTCCAAATTATAAATACATAAGTTTCAGTAATTAATTTAAAATTAATCTCGTTGTAGAAAAAAACAGGTTTTTGTTTAAAACATTGCAAAAGATTGAATTGATTTTACCTACTAATTCAATGTAAAATTAATGATAATGACATAAATTATATTGAATGGTAAAAATATATTCTATTAATACTTTAAAAAAATTTACTATTATAATTTAACCATATAAAGTATCTCAATGAAGAAGTTGTTTTTAAGTAAAATTTAGCGTGTTTTTACTATTCATCAAAATAAGAACGTTGTCAGAAAAATATCAAAACTTTATCCAATGTAAATTTTTATATCTTGATTCAAAATAAGAAGTTTATTTTTTAAAATTGAACTTATAAATATGTGAAAAACTAGATTTAAAGTGGGCTCTCCATCAAAAGGCAGTAAAACTGCATTTTTTGAAAAAAACTTATTTTACCCAGAAATTTTATTTTGTTCTCATACCATGTTCTATAATACGTGTAAGATGAATTATTATGTAATAAAATTCAAAATTTAGTTAATACTATTCATAACGGCTAGTTCATTACAATATATCGTTGTTTAGTGAAACTTGGTATTGCGTACAACCCAAGCTATTGAGGAAGGTCGCTCTTGTGTGCAACACAAGACAAGAATAGTGTTTGCGTATACTAAAAGATAATACAGTGTTGTGTATAATGCAAGATAATCTTGGTGAAGAATACAACAAAAGACATCAAAAAAATTAAAAACAATAATTCTCATAAAATCTTGGGGTGTTACATTCTACCCCCTTAAAATGAATTTCGCCCACAAAATTTGTTGGGGTTATAAATGGTTTTCTAATTTAAAGTTTCATTAATAGAAACCCACATTGTAAAAAAAAATACTAAAACATAATTTTAAAAAGGAACATTAAAAACATAACGGATACCCAAAATAACTCAGCAATGGGTTTCCACATAGGATAACATAGGTGAAAACATGGATATAGAAGAGAAATCTAACCATGAAGTTCTAATGAAGAGTGGTAGAGAACATGGCTATGAAAAAAGTCAACAATCACAAAGCCATAAATTTGTGATTATCTAAGGTACCATCTGATTCATCAGATATGAGGGTACTAGGACAACATTTTTGGATTTCAATATCCTTTCCATAAATTTGAAAATTTTGAATTAGAAGAAATACTTACTTGATTTTGGTACAATATCACCATTGGTCATTCCTTGAACAATTTCCACTTCATATCTTAAATAAATGAAGTTGAATTTTTCATTCGTAAATTGTGAGTAGATCATGCAATAGAATGATAGGTCATTCCATCTATCTCAAACATGAGGTTAGCAAAAGTTATTAAATATACATAAGTCCAACTATGGTGAGATTAATCGTATATGGTTCCTAAAATGGACTTAAAATTCATGTATCATACCACTTAATAAAATAAAACTAATTTCTATAAACTAGGGACTTCCTTTCGGCCAGTGGTAGGCGATAAAGGTATGTCGCACTTCGGTTGTGGGTTCGATTCACACATCCTTGTCCGATGCGATGGGTTGTCTCCCGTCATGCATGTTGTTCTTTTTATAAAACTACATTATTATAACATTCTAGCAATAATATCTAAAAACTTTCTAACCTTAAACAATAATATATTATGTCAAGCATAATCCATTCCAATCTGTAGTCTTATCCAAAATACTTCTGGCCAAGATCATAGTATAAAGAAAATGATTACTAGAAAGGTCATCTACCAAGAATATGAATACCATCATTTATCCCCCATATATCATAAGATGTATCTTTTTGGTCATATTCCAAACATGTGAATACCTTAATAATGTATTATATTGAAACATGAATTACTATTGAACCTTAGTGAAAACATGAATACAGTTAAAAGTTAACTCTTTCCACATACCAGAATCCGAAAATTTCTATATACTCAAACCATGATGTCACTTTGTCCTTATATCAGTCGTGATCTCATTAATACTATCAAACATATTATTTTCTCCTTATCCCTTCATTATGTTCATATCATCTACTTTCTAAAAATATTTCAATCACTTTTCAATGTTACCGATACCATTCAACATATACTTTCAAATACTCAAGGGAAAAAAATAGTGTAACAATCATTATATTTTTCTGTATTCTATAGTACCATACATTATTCTTGATAAACATACAATAATTCTACTAACTTCTTAAACCACGAACCTAGATTAGTCATTTGATTCCTCTACACTCCTTTCAACTCATATATCATTTGTAGTCTCTTCATCATCATCAACATAAATACTACCCATACGACCATGCTAATTCTCTTCATGAGATTTTCCCTTAGGGTATTGGTTTGCATAATTCCCTTATATTCAAAATTTAAAACATTTAACCATTGTTGATATCCTAGAAATACCGTTATCCTTGTCCATTGTGTTAACTGAACCTTTTCCTTTGCAATTACTAGCTTTGTGTCCTTCTTTTCCACACCCAAAGAATCTTTCAGTTCATTTGAAACATTCTCCTTGATGCCTCTTCCCACATGATTTACATGAGGGAAATTGAACTTTCTTTCCTCTATGATCATCGTGAAACTCCATATTTCTCTTATTAGACAAGTCATGAAACTTACGAAAGTTTATATTATTGATCATTTTATGAGATTGACAATTAGTCATAATAATGATGTTTTTTCTTTCCAAATCCTGTTTCATTTGGTTCCTCATGAAGAATATCATTCCATTGTCCAGCATATTCTCCATTAACATGAATCTTCCTGTTTCTAGCCATTTTCTAAAACCCAAAAAGAATAGCGTGAGAGGCAAAAATAATATCAGAAAAACAACATAATAAAGGGTGACTACCTTCAATCTCTAATATCTTATGTTTTATCCTAGGTTATTCATGATCATTATCTTAATTCTAGGATTGTAACCTACACTTATACTTGAACTTAGGGACATCCCTAGACATACTTTAGAAATATCTCTAGGGATCTCACTAACGTTTTCACATCCTAGTTTCTAAAGGTTAACAGAACCATCACTCTGATACCAACTGTAGAGACCCAAGCATGACGTACATGGAAATTACATTACTTTTGCGGAAAACTAAAATACATGAAACAAAGAGACACCCAATGACCGTGTTAGTTTAGTGTCTTTGGAAACTCGGAACATAATCTTCTAATCATGGCGAAATATCTCCAACATCTACGATAAAGATCTTCCCCTTTTTTTTCTTACCTAAAACCTTTCTTTATATCACGGGGAAAAGAAAACATAAAAAGGGTGATCTCAAATGCTCAGTAAGGGTAAACATGGAGAACATAAAAACAATCCATAAACATTAGAACATAAAAACATGAACATAAAACATCAAAATCTTGAGCAATGACATAAAACATGGTAGTACATAAGGCATAGATCATTATGGAACATTAATCATGATAAAATGGAATGGGAATAAAACCTGGAATTGTGTAAAACCATTAAGAACATGATATGATTTCCATAGTAGCCAAGGCATTGCTTCCAAGACCATCATAGTGGAAAAGTCCATTACTGAACCTGGTTTACTAGCTGTTCCAGCCCTGTATTACTGAACCAGATTCACTTTCCGTTCTAGCCATGTTTATCTCACGAGATAAAAATAATTACCCAATGCACTGTAGGGAGATATAGGTCCCACCCATATCATAATAAAATCATTCTTTTGTGTTCTACAAAACAATCATAAATCATTAATCATAACCCAAAGAATAAAATGGGTTTCATAAACATCGTCCCATCTTAACATAATCCATATAAAACAAATAGATATAATTTAATCATAAGAAAAATAAAACCATTTAAATAATAGAGACATTATACTTGAAACATAATCATACTAAATAATGTCATCTTAGATGGGAAATAGTTTTGATAAAACACTTGAAATGAATTCTTGAGGAAAATATCCTTTCTTCTTCAAAATCATTTTCTTTTCACAAAATTACATATAATTTTAAAAGAAAAGGATTTTTTTGAAAATAATCATGAAATCATGTGGAGGAAGATTCATGAAAATAAGGCGTTATAAAACCGTAAAAATCTGTTCAGGCCGTATAAGTTAAAAAAACAATCTTCTCGTTCTTTTGTTGGAAAAGTCAAAAATACCTCATATGGTAAACAAAAGAAAGATTCCTTCCATATCATGTGGTAGAAGTAAAAAGGGTAAAAATGACTTTAAACCTACATGGGATAATAATAAACATTTTATAAAAACATTTTTAGAAAACATGGTCATGGATGTTAAACATAACCCCAGTAAATACTTACAAATAAATAATCTCGGTTAAGAACAAGATTGGAATAATTATCCCATACCATTTATAATTGCTGGAATCATACAGGTCATAAAATAAATAAAATTACATGCATAGGTAAATATCATATATTTCAAAATAAAAATCATAAAACATTCATGGGAAGCATAAACACCATATAAAATAAATAGATGGTGATTAAGGCATATGTCTCACAAAAATAAAAGTGAGATGAAATAATCCCTTTCCTATGTCCAATTTCTTAAGTATGTGTCCGAGACTTCTATATAGTGGGTTTAAACATATTATTAACTTCTAACATAACCATAATAATATTTATGATATCACATATGATTCACTTATGACTTTATATTACCCGTTCATCATGTCAATTCCATGTTAAAGCAGCGTTTTGGGTAAAATCGTTTCATTTATCATTCGTGTTTTGACTTGTAATTATTCATATTATTACTTAGATCATTATTAATTACTTCCATAATGTAAAACATGATTTATATATTTTCATAATATAATAGATCGATAAATGGAATGAAATACACCGTTCATGGAGACGGTAGGCCGTACGTACGCATGAACACTTCTTTCCTTTCCTTATTGACTTGAATGGAAGTAAGTAGATGACATATATATATTTACACACATAAATATAGTAGCATTATTATTGCATATATCTCATTAATATTCATTATATATACTTTATAATCATTATTGAATGGTGAACATGAAGAATGAATCGCGTCACGTCGTGGAGAAGGTACTCCGTACGTACGCACGAGCGATGATATCGTTCCCATAATTATGGAATGGAATTGGAGTGGATGATATAAAATATCCAAATCAGTATGATGATATAATAATCATATATAGTTTTTATTTCCACCATTATACCCATCCAAGTATGGGGGTGGTGGAAAAATAGATTACACCACGGCGTGGAGACGGTAATCTGTACGTACGCACAAGCGGTGAATTCGTTTTCTGTAGGATGGATATAAGGCGAAAGAGGGTTGTTTCATATTTATAAAAAAATACTAGTATATTAGTTATACCGATGTTATAACTTTATAATGAAACGACTAAATAAGTGGAAGTATAAGAATAAAGAAACTTGAAAAAATCGGTAGAAGAGATTACCTCTTCTTCAACGAACCTCCTTTGAACTTCCTCTTAAGGGACTAGAGTTGTTCTTTTGAGAAGACCAAAATCTAAAATATGTTACTAGGGAAGTTGATAAGAGTAATGGTCAGGGTTTGGCCGAGATTTAAGGCTCAAAATTTTTTGAAGAGGAGAGGGATGAGGTGACCTTTTATAAGAGAAGATAGGGGCACTTTTGGAAACCTCAAAAATATTAATTAATAATAAACTAAAACCCCACATAAAAACTTCCAAAGTGACTAAAATTATGATATTAGTTAATATAGGGTTGTAATAGCATCAAAAAATCAAATTTAGACATGTTGGGAAATTATTTTAAACCTTATCAATTTGATTTATCATTATTTAATTTATTTAATCTAATTTGTGGTAATAATATTCTAAATTTTAAATTGTTATAAATACATACCTATATTTGGTCAATTTCTCATAATTGGATACTTTATAACCTTTTATACCATATAATTTTCAATTTTTAATTTTTAAATATTTTTTAGATTTTTAAATAATTTAATAATATTTTATTTTTATAAAATACCAATAGTGTAAATTTTGGCACTATTGATTTATTTGAATTTAAATAAAATACACACAGAGAATATATTCTAAACAAAATGTTTAATAGGTTCCTAAAATTTCATATTAATCTAGAAAATTCGTGGATAATGTTAATTAGTTCATATAATATTTATTTTAATATTTTTAAAACCATTTATGTGATATTTCTCTTAATAAAATAATTACTACAACATTATTGTATAATTATTTAATATAATTATTTGTGGAATCAAAATTAAAAATAAAATACTATGATAAATACAAATATAATAGATTTTATAAGATTACTTTTAGTCAAATTTATATTCTAAAACACGCAACCTTTAAAATGATATGTTTATTAATTTATGAAGGTGACAACTATGACATCATTTAAAATAAAATAATATAAATGTCATAATCTGTTTTATAAGGTTCCAAATGGTTCAAAAGTAGACACTTGGATGATTATTGTGTATATATACTCGACCAATAAGTTTTGGTCAAGTGTTTGGGACTTTTTATTGGAATTATTATTTTAATAAAAACTATATTATGATTTTTTCAATAAATAAATAATATTTCCATCGTTAATATATAAGCTATTAAGGTAATTAAATATTTCTTAAAAATTAAAAATAAATTACCATAAAAAATAAAAACATTTTATCTTTCAAATGAGTATTTATAATCTAATTTATATTCTGTATATCCATATATTAAAAATACTTTAATTATTAAAGTTTGAGTGTGACATATTTCACTTTTATTTAAATAAAATAAATTAATGATATTAATCACATACAAGTGGGTTCTAATAGATACCATTTTGACCCAATTATATTTTAGGAAAAAATATAATCATTCAATTATATTAATACAAGTGTTGGGGTAATTTTATAATATTATTTTTACCCTTAATTACCTAATTTACCTTTAAATGTGGTAAATAAAATTTACCGTAGTAACTATTCATAAATCCCAAAAATAAAAAGTATCCTATTAACATAATTTGGATGTACTTATTCCAAATATGGAATCCGTTTTTCCAAATTCAAAACACAAAATTTGCAGTAATTAATTTAAAATTAATCCTGTTGTCGAAAAAAATGGGTTTTTGTTTAAAACATTGCGAATGATTGAATTGATTTTACCTACAAATTCAATGTCAAATTAATGAAAATTACATACATTATATTAAATGGTAAAAATATATTCTATTTATACTTTAAAACAATTTACTATTATAATTTAACCATATAAATTATCTCGATGAAAAAAGTTTTTTTTAAGTAAAATTTAGCTGGTTTTTACTATTCTTCAAAATAAGAACATTGTCAGTAAAATATCAAAACTTTATCCAATGTAAATTTTTATATCCTGATTCAAAATAAGAAGTTTATTTTGTAAAATTGAACTTATAAACATGTCAAAAACTATATTTAATGTGGTTGCGCCATCAAAAGGCCGCAAAACTGCATTTTTTTTGAAAAATAATTGTTTTTACCCAAAAATTTTATTTTGTTCTCATACCATGCTCTAGAATATGTGTAAGATGAATTATTATGTAATAAAATTCAAAATTCAGTTAATAATGTTCATAACAGCTAGTTCATAACAATATATCGTTGTTTAGTGAATCTTGGTATTGCGTACAACACAAGCTATTGAGGAAGGTTGCTCTTGTGTGTAACACAAGCCAAGAATAGTGTTCGTGTATACTACAAGAAAATATGATATTTTGTATAGCGCAAGATAATATTGGTGAAGCATACAACAAAATACATCAAAGAAATTAAAAAGAATAATTCTCATAAATTCTCATGGTGTTACACGTACTCTTGAAGATTTCATGCCCCCATAGATGGGGGATTTAACCCAGAATCTTCCCAAAAATGGAGGGTTTTAAAGTGATGACTAGGGGTACATTTTGGTCAATAATGTTGAGCTGGTAAACCCTTACATGGTTTCTAATGATGAAGAGTGCTAGGCGAACCCTCCTAATGTCCCTAGATGACGCAAGCATCAACGGATCCGTGGGTATGTGAATCGTTAGAATTAATTGTCCAATGCTTCTAGCCAAGCTGTGCACGCCACCGTGAACAGACAGTAGGCCCATCACAGAGCTCAACACATGAAACCTTTGCATATTGTTTCATAAGTTCTTCCTCTAATGATATTTCTACCACTTAATCCAACAGAGCCACCATGATCGTGCTATGGTCAGTCACATTTTGTTGTGTATGGACCTCAATCATCTAGACCTCACTCAGAAGTCAATCTACACGGTTCAGTTAGTGGGTAGCAGAACATTGCCATCACTAGGTAGAATCTGCCAGTTCAACCAGTAGCGCCCATCATACCTCATGACACAGAGCGACCTCTTGTCAGTAGAAGTTTACGCGTTGCATGAAAATATGATGTCCTCAAGCATATTCCTAGAATTCTGACGAGTCTCTCCATCCTTGAGGATCTTTTCCTATTCGAAAATATGTGTGAATCCATTGTAGAGGCATTAAGATTCCCCCTCAGTTTTGAGATAGAAGTAGTATCCACAAAATCCTTCAATGCTGAGATGATTGTGCATGAAAAATGTTAGACCATCATCTCTTTATCTAGAGAATATGAAGGTTCTTCTATACAGGGGTGAATTCACCCATTTTACATCACTGGATATTTCAATGGAATGGAGGTACACTACTATCTTGTAGACATGTGATTTGGGATCAACGTTATCCCAACATGAACACTCCACACGATGGGGCTGTTTGAAATAGATCTGAGACCCTCTGACCTAGATATTCAAGGCTCTAATATGATGGAGCGTACACCAGTTGGTAAGATCCCCTTGAAGGCCCAGTTAATTGGCCTATTTTCCAGCACTGAGTTCATGGTTGTTTCACATGACATAGCTTACAACGCATTGATGGGTAGAACATGGATCCACCTACATGCAGTAGTCCCTTCCTCATATCACCAATGCCTTAAGTACCCCCTTAATGGTCGAGTAGGAGTACTCCAAGGCGATGTGTTTCCTTTTTTGTCGTGAAAATAACACTACCTAGATTCTGACTACTACAAGATCACAGATAAGAAAATTCAGGATAGTGAGGTTGATCACACTAGGGCTACATCCGACCCATGGATGGACCTAGATGACACCTACCTTTTCCTGATTCATCGATTGGAGGCCACAACCTTGGACATGGGAAAATGATTTATTTTATTAGGGATGATGGATAAGTGCATTACCAAGTCTAAGGAACTTTGTGATATCAATTAGTATTCCTACAAAAATTAGGATTGGGTATTATATGAGCCTTTACCCCTATAAGGTATCGGGATGTTCGCCCCTTGGCAATAACAATACGTCATACATGTTTGTTTAATCGGGATGGGATAAACCAGGTCAAGTCAATGTGCCACTATTTCTTTGATTTTATGAAACATAGTATCTTGGGTCAAAGGCCAGATGGGATTGGGTCCAAATCTTTCATCACCATGGTTTCATCAGTGTAGGAGTCCCCTGATGAGGTTTCCACTACCGCTCAAGCTTTTACCAGTGTCCTGTCTAGATCTTTCAACTTAGAGGAGTTACCTCCTTCCGATGATACACTCACCGTGGATGAATAATATGATTTGGAAGACACCCCTCCCACATTTGAATAGGGTTTATCCACTACGATCAATGAATTGGTATAGGTGATCCTCGGTACCAAGACAGATCCAAAATCAACACTGATCAACACAACTACGCCTGCAGAAGAGAAACAAAAATATGTTGATTTCCTAATAAAGCATCGTGATGTATTTTTTTGGAGTTATGAAGATATTCTAGGGATATATCCTTAGGTAAACATCCACCATATTGATCTCGCAACAAATCATCGCGAGTTCAAACAACCTCCTTGGAAGATGCAGCCTTCTCACAGTGCCATGGTCAAGGCTTAGGTTGATAAACTCATCAAATCCAACTTCATCAATGAGGTCCTATACCCAATATGGTTTGCTAACATTTTTCCTGTAAAGAATAAGAATAGAAAAATAAAAGTATGTATCAAATTTAGAGATCTAAACCATCAATTTCTGAAGGATGATTTTTCCTTTCCTATGATAGAACCGTTGATTAACGCCACCACTGGTTTCCAGGCTTGCTACTTCATGGATAGGTATTCCAGATATAATAAAATATGAATGGACCTTGAGGAAGAAGAGTCTATCAAATTCAAGGAACCAAAAAGGTACTTTATGTTTCCAGGTAATGCCATTCCGTCTAAAGAATGCAGATGCCACCTATCAGTGTGCCATGCACTGCATATTCAACCCAATCCTCAGGGCATTGGTGGAATGCTACGGGGATGATCTGGTGGTTAAATCTTTCCAGTGATAGGACCATCTCATGGATATTGAGAAAGTGTTTGGATTACTCCATTCCCTCCACATGAAGATGAACCCCCCTTGATGTGTTCGTTTGGAGTCACCTACGGAAAGTTTATCAGCTTCATTTTCAGGTATAGAGTCATTAAGATCGATCCAGAAAATATTAAGGCCATTCGTCAGATGTCTTATCTAAGAAATATTCAAGATCTCAGAGGATTTCAAGGACACTTATCCTACATATGTTGATTCATCATAAATATAGCTGGAAAGTGCAATCCCTTTTCCCTATTCATGAAGAAATGTTCTGATTATTAGTGGGATGATGAGTGTCAAACTGCTTTTGAGGAAATCATGTTGTACCTTCTACAACCTTCATTTCTGATTCCAACCATTTTTAGAAATCCACTGGCCCCTTATGTGATAGTTTTGAAATGGTACCTCAATTCCTTTCTAACCTAGAAGAACAATGAGGTAATAGAGAAAAGTTTATACTATCTAATCCACATGATCCTCGATACAGAGACCAGATATTCCTCTATCAAGAAGAGTTGCCTTGCACTGGTATTCACTGTATAAATTTTTTGACATTACCTATAGAACCATAAGATATAGATGGTGTCCCAAATGGATCCACTGAAGTACATTATGAATTGATCCATGTTAACAGGCCATATAGCTCAGTGGGCAGTGATACTTCAACAATTTGACATCATGTTTTTCCCCTATAAGGCTATCAGGGGATGGTAATTGGAATACTTTCTTGCAGCCCATCCACCCCCCTTAGATCAGTATCTAAATCTTGACTTTCTAGATGAGACAATACTCTCAATGGATCAATACATTCCATGTTGGAAAATGCACTTTAGTGGCACTTTCCAAAGCCCTACTGGAAGAAGACTCAATGATCCCAGAATCAATAGAGTAGTCTTGGGTATCATCTTCATCCCGCCTATACAAGCTCTCATGCCCTATTAATTTCTGTTTTCAGAAGGCTGTACCAACAATGAAGCAGAGTATTAGACTCTAATCACACTACTAAAAATTCGGGCTATAGGGACTGCCATTGGCGGTCGCGTTGGCCTCGTCAAAATAGGCCAACAGCGACCGCCAATGGCGGTCGCTTTAGGTGGCTGAAATTTCGGCCTACAGCGACCACCTGGCGGTCGCTTTAGGCTGCCTACCGGGTCAACATTAGTGACCGCCAATGGCGGTCGCTCTAGGTGGCTAAAATTCCAGCCTACAGCGACCGCCAATGGTGGTCGCTAATGTTAACCCGGCAGGCAGCCTATAGCGACCGCCACAAGCGGTCTCTTGTCTGGGAATTTTTTTTAAAAAAAAATTCAGTGCTTATAAATGAAATATTTTTAAGATTACAAATTTGTTTTATTATAGTATAAAATAAATAAAATACATTTATTTAAGGTTATTAGTGAATGAAATATATAAATATATAATATTAAAGAAATTTTGTTTCTTATTCATCCAATAGGTTTGTTAATCATATGGTAATAATTAATCAAATTTTATGCTTAAAATTTGTATTTCTCTAAAAAGGTAATTTTACTACCACTTAATGGAGAGCCTATTTTAAATATAAATTATAGCACATTTATAAATTTTTTTATTTCAATATAAACTTATTTTTTTAAAAGCTTAACATAAAAATGTATTAGGGTTAATTTGTGGTATTTTTTGTGGATTTTCATTTTTTTAATGAAATGTAAAAATTGTGTTTTTTAATTCACGGTGCAAAATCAGAGATAAAACAAGGTAAAAATCATAAAAAATGGAAAACAATTTCAAACAGCATAAACATCAAGATCATCATATTCAATAATTGATAAACGTGCTTCAACGATCTAAGCAGGTCCATCCATTTTAATCTTATGCTTCAATAAACCTACAATAAGACCAAAAAAACAACTAAACTAAACAAACGTAAATTAGAAATATTTATTCAATTATTATATACATATAATAAAATTAAATCTGACATCAAATCATGGTGCTATAATAATTTCAAACCTCCAATTTAAGAAATGCTATAATTTCAGGATTTTTTTCTTATTGGGTTTAGTTTGTGAAATTGTTTTGTTGTCTAAAAAGTAATGTTCTACATGTGCACCGCATGTCCGATGGGAATTCCGTCTCATCCTACACGTCACGAATAATATTTCTATTGTTTTCGTGTGGTTTCAGGTCATTCAGAGTATGTTTTCTCCAAATTCGACCGTCTCACGTCGTTTTGGTGTTTTATGACTCCGAAAATGTGTTTCCGGTCACTGCGGTCAAAAGACACCTCTGATTGACGTGCCGTCTGATCAAACATTTCAAAATTCACACAACAACTATTTTCGTATGATTTCATGGCATTCTGAGGTCGTTCGGGTGGTTTTGACCCCCCAATGCGCCCTTTTAGCGCACGCCGAGCTGCTGAAAACGACACAATCAGTCATACCGCATGCACCTCAGGTCCAATGGGCATGTCGTCTCCTCCTACATGTCACGAATAATATTAATATTGTTTTCGTGTGGCTTTAGGTCATTCGGAGCACATTTTCTCTAAATTTGACCGTCTCACGCCGTTTTGGTGTTTTATGACTCCGTAAATGCGTTTCCAGTCACCGTGGTCAAACGACACCTCTAATTGACGTATCGTCTACTCGAACATTTTAAAATTCACACAACAACTATTTTTATATGATTTCATGGCATTCCGAGGTCGTTCGAGTGGTTTTGACCCCCCAACGCGCCCTTTTAACGTCTGTCGAGCTGCTGAAAACGACACAATCGGTCGTACCATGCGCACC
Source organism: Viscum album (assembly GCA_963277665.1). Taxonomy (NCBI): domain Eukaryota; kingdom Viridiplantae; phylum Streptophyta; class Magnoliopsida; order Santalales; family Viscaceae; genus Viscum; species Viscum album. The sequence goes on along the minus strand of OY728165.1, from coordinate 1,885,490,957 downwards.
GCACGTCCGATGGGTGTGTCGTCTCCTCCTAAACGTCACGAATAATATTCCTATTGTTTTCGTGTGGTTTCAGGTCATTCAAAACACGTTTTCTCCGAATTCAATCGTCTCAGGCCGTTTTGGTGTTTTATTACTCTGAAAACGCGTTTCCGGTCACCGAGGTGAAATGACACCTTCGATTGACGTTCCGTCTATCTGAACATTTCAAAATTCACACAACGGCTGTTGTCGTACGATTTCATGGAATTCTGAGGTCATTTGGGTGGTTTTGACCCCCCAACGCGCCCTTTTAGCGCGCGCCGAGCTGCTGAAAATGACACAATTGGTCGTACCGTGCACACTGCACATCCGATGGGCATTCCGTCTCCTCCTAAATGTCACAAATAATATTCCTATTGTTTTCGTGTGGTTTTAGGTCATTCAGTTCATGTTTGCTCCAAATTCGAGCGTCTCACGCCGTTTTGGTGTTTTATGACTCCGGAAACGCGTTTCTGGTCAACGCGGTCAAAAGACACCTCTGATTGACGTGCCGTCTATCCAATAATTTCAAAATTCACACAAAGGTTGTTGTAGTACGATTTCATGGCATTCTAAGGTCGTTCAAGTGGTTTTGACCCCCCAACGCTCCCTTTTAGCACGTGTCGAGCTGCTGAAAATGACACAATCGGTTGTACCGTGCGCACCGCACGTCCGATGGGCGTGACGTCTCCTACTACATGTCACGAATAATATTCCTATTGTTTTCGTGTGGTTTCAGGTCATTTGGAGCAAGTTTTCTCCGAATTCGACCGTCTCACGCCGTTTTGGTGTTTTATGACTCCGGAAACACGTTTCCAGTCACCGCGGTCAAACGACACCTCTGATTGATGTGACGTCTACCCGACCATTTCACAATTCACACAACGGCTATTTTCATATGATTTCATGGCATTCGGAGGTCATTTGGGTGGTTTTGACCCCCCAACGCGCCCTTTTAGCGTGCACCGAGCTGCTGAAAACAACACAATCAGTCGTACCGCCCGTGCCGCATGTCCGATGGTCCTGCTGTCTCCTCCTACATGTCACGAATAATATTCATATTGTTTTTGTGTGGTTTTAGGTCATTCAGAGCACGTTTGCTCCAAATTCGACTGTCTCACGTCGTTTTGGTGTTTTATGACTCCTGAAACGCGTTTCCGGTCACCGCGGTCAAACAAAACCTCAGATTGATGTTCCTTCTACCTGAACATTTCAAAATTCACACAACGGCTGTTTTCTTAATATTTCATGGCATTCCGAGGTCGTTCGGGTGGTTTTGACCCCCCCTCAAATGCGCCCTTTTAGCGCGTGCCGAGCTGTTGAAAACGACACAATCGGTCATACCGCGCGCACCGCACTTCTGATGGACCGGCCGTCTCCTCCTACACGTCATGAATAATATTCCTATTGTTTTCGTGTGGTTTCAAGTCATTCAGAGCATGTTTGTTCTGAATTTGACCGTCTCACGCCGTTTTGGTGTTTTTTGACTCCGGAAACGCGTTTCCGTTCACCTCGGTCAAACGACACCTCTGATTGACATGTCGTCTGCCCGAACATTTCACAATTCACACAAAAGATATTGTTTTATGATTTAATGGCATTTCAAGGACGTTTGGGTGGTTTTGACCCCCCAATGCGCCCTTTTAGCGCGTGCCGAGCTGTGGAAAACGACACAATCGGTCATACCGTGCGCACCGCATGTCCGATGGGCGTGCCATCTCCTCCTACACATCACGAATAATATTCATATTGTTTCGTGTGGTTTCAGGTCATTCAGAGCACGTTTGCTCCGAATTTGACCGTCTCACACCGTTTTGGTGTTTTATGACTCATGAAACACGTTTCTAGTCACCGTGGTCAAACGACACCTCCGATTGATGTTCCGTCCATTTTACCATTTCACAATTCATACAAATCCTGTTTCTGTACGATTTCATGGCATTCCGAAGACGTTCGGGTGGTTTTGACCTCCCAATGCGCCCTTTTAGCGCTCGCCGAGCTGCTGAAAACGACACAATCAGTCATACCGTGTGCACCACATGTCCGATGGGCGTGCCGTCTCCTCTTAAAAATCATGAATAATATTCCTATTTTTTCATGTGGTTTCAGGTTATTCGGAGCACGTTTGCTCTAAATTAGACCGTCTCATGCCATTTTGGTGTTTTATGACTCTGGAAATGCATTTCTAGTCAACGCGGTCAAAAGACACCTTCAATTGACATACCGTATGTCCGAACAGTTCAAAATTTACACAAAGGCTATTGGCGTACGATTTAATGGCATTCCAAGGTCGTTCGGGCGGTTTTGATCCCCCAACGCGCCCTTTTAGCGTGCGCCGAGCTGCTGAAAACGAAACAATCGGTCGTACCGCATGCACCACACGTCTGATAGGCGTTCTGTCTCCTCCTTCACGCCACGAATAATATTCCTATTATTTTCATGTCGTTTCAGGTCATTAGGAGCACATTTGCTCCGAATTTGACCGTCTGATGCCGTTTTGGTGTTTTATGACTCCGGAAATGTGTTTCCGGTCACCGCGGTCAAACGACACATCCGATTGACATGTCGTCTACCCGACCATTTTAAAATTCACACAACGGCTGTTGTCGTATGATTTAATGGAATTCCGAGGTCGTTCGGGTGGTTTTGACCCCCCAATGCATCCTTTTAGTGCGCGTCGAGCTGCTAAAAATGACATAATCAGTCGTACCGCTCGCACCCCACGTCCGATGGGCGTACCATCTCCTCCAACATGTGAAAAATAATTTTCCTATTGTTTTTGTGTGGTTTCAGGTCCTTCAGAGCCTGTTTGCTCTGAATTCGACCATCTCACGCCGTTTTGGTGTTTTATGACTCCGTAAACGTGTTTCTGGTCACTGCGGTCAAATGAAACCTCTGATTGACGTATCGTCTACCTGACCATTTAACAATTCACACAACGTCTGTTTTTTTATGATTTCATGGCATTCTGAGGTCGTTCGGGTGGTTTTGACCCCCTAACGGGCCCTTTTAGCGCACACCAAGCTGCTGAAAACGACACAATCGGTCGTACCGAGCGCACCGCATGTCCGATGGGTGTGTTATCTCCTCCTACATGTCACGAATTATATTCATATTGTTTTCGTGTGGTTTCAGGTCATTCGGAGCACGTTTTATCCGAATTCGACCATCTCACACTGTTTTGGTGTTTTATGACTCCGTAAACGTGTTTCCGGTCACCGCAGTCAAACGACACCTTCAATTGTTGTGCTTTCTACCCTACTATTTCATAATTCACACAACGGCTATTGTAGTATGATTTCATGGAATTACGAGGTCGTTCGGGTGGTTTTGACCCCCCAATGAGCCCTTTTAGCGCGCGCCGAGCTGCTGAAAATGACACAATCGGTCGTACCATGCACACCGCACGTCTGATGGGCGTTCCGTCTCCTCCTACACATCACGAATAATATTATTATTGTTTTCTTGTGGTTTCAGTTCATTCAGAGAACAATTTCTTTGAATTCGACCATCTCACGCCGTTTTGGTGTTTTATGACTCCAGAAACGCATTTCCGGTCACTGCAGTCATACAACACCTTCGATTGACATACCATCTACTCTAACATTTAGAAATTCACACATAGGATATTGTTGTACGATTTCATGGCATTCCGATGTCGTTCGGGTGGTTTTGACCACCCAACGCGCACTTTTAGAGCACGCCGAGCTGCTGAAAACGATACAATCGGTCGTACCGCGCGCACCGTACGTCCGATGGGCGTGACGTCTCCTCCTACACATCATGGATAACATTATATTGTTTTCGTGTAGTTTCAGGTCATTCGGAGCATGTTTGCTCCGAATTCGACCGTCTCACGCCGTTTTGGTGTTTTATGGCTCCGGAAATGAATTTCTGGTCAACGCGGTCAAACGACACCTCCAATTGACGTTCCGTCTGCCCAAACATTTCAAAATTCACACAACGGCTATTTTCATAAGATTTAATGGCATTCCGAGGTTGTTTGGGTGATTTTGACCCCCCCTATATGCCCTTTTAGCGCGCGCTGAGCTGCTAAAAACGACACAATCGGTCGTACCGCGTGCAACGCACATCCGATCAGCATGTCGTCTCCTCCTACACATCACGAATAATATTCCTATTATTTTCGTGTGGTTTCAGGTCATTCGGAGCACGTTTTCTCTGAATTCGACCATCTCATGCCATTTTGGTGTTTTATGACTCCAGAAACGTGTGTCCGGTCACCGCGGTCAAACGACACCTCTGATTGATGTTCTATCTACCCGACCATTTCAAAATTCACACAACGGCCATTGTCATACGATTTCATGGCATTCCGATATCGTTCGGTTGGTTTTGACCCTCCAACTCACCCTTTTAGTATGCACCGAGCTGCTGAAAAAGACACAATCGGTCGTACCACGCTCACCGCACGTCCGATGGGCGTGTCGTCTCCTCCTACATATCACAAATAATATTCCTATTGTTTTCGTGTGGTTTCAGGTCATTCAGAGCACGTTTTCTCTGAATTCGACCGTCTCACTCTGTTTTGGTGTTTTATGACTCCAGAAATGCATTTCCGGTCACCGTGGTCAAACAACACCTCTGATTGATGTGTCGTCTGCCCGAACATTTCACAATTCACATAATGGCTGTTATCATACGATTACATGGTGTTCTGAGGTCGTTCGGGTGGTTTTGACCCCCCAATGCACCCTTTTAGCATGCGCCGAGCTGCTGAAAACGACACAATCGGTCGTACTGCACGCACCGGACGTCCGATGGGCATGTCGTCTCCTCCTACACGTCACAAATAATATTCCTATTGTTTTTGTGTGGTTTTAGGTTATTTAGAGTGCATTTTCTCCGAATTCGACCATCTCACACCGTTTGGGTGTTTTATGACTTCGTAAACGCGTTTCCGGTCACCGCGATCAAACAACACCTCTGATTGATGTGCCGTCTGCCCGACCATTTCAAAATTCACCCAACAGCTATTGGCGTACGATTTCATGGTATTATGAGGACGTTCGAGTGGTTTTGACCCCCCCAACGTGCCCTTTTAGCGTGCGCTGAGCTGCTGAAAACGACACAATCGGTCGTGCCACACGCACCGCACGTCCGATGGGTTGTCGTCTCCTCCTACACATCATGAATAATATTCCTATTGTTTTTGTGTGGTATCAAGTCATTCAAATCACTTTTGATCTGAATTCTACCGTCTCATTCCGTTTTGGTGTTTTATGATTCTGGAAATGCCTTTCCGGTCACTGCGGTCAAACGACACCTCCGATTGACATGCCGTCTGCCCGAACATTTCACAATTCACCCAACGGCTGTTTGTCGTATGATTTCATGGAATTCTGAGGTCGTTTGAGTTGTTTTGACCCCCAACGCACCCTTTTAGCACGCACTGAACTACTGAAAATGACACAATCGGTCGTACCGTGCGCACCGCACATCCGGTGGGCATCCCGTCTCCTCCTACACATCACGAATAATATTCCTATTGTTTTCGTGTGGTTTCAGTTCATTCGGAGCACGTTTTCTCCGAAATCGACTATCACACACCGTTTTGGTGTTTTATGACTCCGTAAACGCGTTTCCGGTCACCTTGGTCAAATGAAACCTCCGATTGATGTACCGTTTGCTCGACAATTTCACAATTCACACAACAGTTGTCCGGGGTGCGGGGGGCCTATCCAGGGTGCGAGGGGGGGGGGGGGCTGTCCGGGGTTCGGGGGGGGGGGGGTTGGGTTGTCCGGGGTGCGGGGAAGGTTGTCCGGGGTGCGGGGGTCCTGTCCGGGATGCGGGGGGGGGGGGGGGGGGGGGGGGGCTGGCCGTGGTGCAGGGAGGGCTGCCCGGGGTGCGGGGGGCCTGTCTGGGGTGCGGGGGGCCTGTCCGAGGTGCGGGGGGGGGGGGGGGGGGGCTGTGCGAGGTGTGGGGGTGGGGGGCTGTCCGGGGTGCGGGGAGGGGCTGTCCGGGGTGCAGGGAGGGCTCTCCGGGGTGCGGGGGGCCTGTCTGGGGTGCAGGGAGGGCTGTCCGGGGTGCGGGGAGGGCAGTCCGGGGTGCGAGGAGGGCTGTCTGGGGTGCGGGGGCCTGTCCAGGGTGCGGGGAGGGCTGTCCAGAGTGCGGGGAGGGCTGTCCGGGGTGTGGGGGGGCTGTCCGGGGTGCGGGGGGGGGGGGGGGCTGTCTGGGGTGCGGGGAGGGCTGTCTGGGGTGCGGGGAGGGCTGTCCGGGGTGTGGGGAGGGCTGTCCGGGGTGGGACGGGGACTAAAAATAGTGAACCTCAGCTGATTCATCAAAAACAAGTTTAATGGTTTATATTTGGAATCACATGGTTTTTTCAAAAATATTACAGAACATGCAATTGAAAACATTGAAGAATTAAATGAACAAAAAATATCCAAATCATTAATCAGTTTCATGGTTACTTCTCGATTCGTGCACACAAACATTGCATCAGGCCAAAACACAAATGATACCCCCAAATCACAAAAATTCTCACTGGAAACCCAACCTAAATATCAATAACAACCCCACCATTAAAAACAGAAACACACCTCATGAATATGATGCGTCATGCGTGGTCATGACTACTACCTCCATCAGGTGGGTCAGGGGCCTACAACAAAAAAACATTATGAATATTTTCATAACAAAAATAATATAAATTAAATAAATAAATACAGTATAAACCTGCGTCATCTGATCCTCTGCACCATCACCTGGACGCACATATTGCCGTAGTGCTCTAACCTCAGTGATCAATTGCACATTTACCTCCTCAGAAGCGCCCAACCGTGCCTCGAAATCTAACAACTGTTGTGTCATCTGAGCAACAACAGGACCGAAAACCGCATCGTGTGACACTACAGAACTAGGAATCCCTGTTCCATAGGTCAAACTATATCCATGCCCGTCCCGACCAATAATGCGATGAAATATCTCATCCCTCCGCTTGGGAAGCTGTCGCTGGTCCTCTGGCAGATGTTCTAACTCAGCTTCAAATTGAGCCTGTGAAATATTTAAATATATATACATATATTAATATACATATTTTATGTAAGTATTGGTAATGAGTACAAGAACTTACTATCAATGCTGCAGCCTTTGGATCATTGCGATCACGAGTCCTCATCCACACCGACATTTTATCAGTCGGTGCACCTTGCTCCCACAACTGTATATGAATAGAATATAAACACAAAACCATATTAATTAATAAATTAAAAAAATGAATAATAAATACCTCATGTCAGGTCTGAGACACATGACGAGTCCCAAGCCTGTGAGGTGGTCCTTGCAACACTTGATTCTCAGAATGGCGTGTTGACACCTCCTACATTCAATTCATTCAAATTTCAAACAAATCACACATTCTTGAAAATATATATACCAAAATAAATATACAAACCGAAACACCCCCAGTAGACCAATATGAAACTAAATCACGCCACTGAGCCGGGAGGACACCTCTCGAGACTTTTTTCCAGAATGTATGGGGCACCCACATTTGGTACCCAGTGGTCCCTCTTGACTTTTCCATTATAGTCTTTCCACATATTATGGCATTTTCTCATACACACTGGCCGAAACTAATCGGGACATATACTTTCAAATTTTTCTATTAAAGAAAAAAATTACATATGTTATTATTGTTTATACATAGGGAATAAAGTAAAATGGTCTTCTTTCCTGAACCTCCATCCAAAGACGATCTAATGTGCCCTGAGGGATATAAGCCCAGTCACACGTAGTCAATGGAAATCGATGTGGGTCACATATGATATGACCCAGTTGGTGAATAAATGTAGGGGCATTCCATCCCACAGGATGAAATACCTCATCAAATGAAACATCAAAAGTCGTGTCAGAATTACATGATAATGTGCCATGACCAGGGCCTCTCTTATGAGAGGAAGAAGCAGTCGGGTCTGATCCTGTTGAAAATAATTTTATATATAAATTGACAGATGTTATAAATATAAATATATGTTTATCAATTACATAAAAAATAGAGGCAATGACATTCAAACATACCTCGACCCTGCGACGTAGATGCCTAAGATGGATGATGGGGATTTGCTGCCTCTTCCCCTGACATGCCTGCAGTCATAGAAAACAATAGTAAGGGGACTATCCAAAATGTCCAAATGATAAATTGGATTGTTTAAAAAAAAAGCAAACTTGGACAGTTGTTAATAAAAAAAAAGGTATTGAATAATTAGTTGTGAATGAATTTTAAAAAATTAGAAAGTTAACAAAATAGATATAAAAATTATGTACAAAACCAATCAATGCATAGAAAAATTTCAAATTGAATTAATAAAAATTCAAGCAGCACATGAACCAAATGAAGAATACCTCAATGGGAAGATACACCGACAATAACATCAATATATCATGAGTTAAATCACCCAAAATATTTATAACTGAATAAACTTCCAAAAGTGAGGATTAAAACTTACAAGGATTTATAAAATGGTTAGATAATTTATGATATCCTAGGCTGAATAGCGGGAAAACAATTATACCTTTCATTAAGCATGCAAATCGACCATTTCTCCTTCAACAGCCGCTCTGACCCAATAAATATCTTCTTCACGTTGAACTACGATATGTTGATCAAGTTGTTGGGAAACAAAAGGAACAGTCTCGGGTTTATCTTGTTCAAATAAAAAGACTCCTCACCGAGACATTTTGACAACAACTTTCCAACATGGATTCGAAGATAATGTAACGATGAATACTTTTTCCGCTTGTGATGTCAAAATGAAAGGTTCATTATCAACTCTTTCATTTCTTTATAACATATAGTTAAAATTCACCAATGAAAAATGATATTGATTGACTTTACATCCACGCACTGGATCAACCCAATTACACTTTAACAATATGTACTTCAACCTGTGTGTGTATACAACTTCAATGATTGCTATCAATTGACCATAGTAATAACCAGAATCGACAAATAGACAACCAATGACACTATTTTTTGTTGCTAGTTTGTCATCAAAATCTTTAATGCGAAATCAAAAACCATTAACATCTATAGATTTATAACGATGAGCCATTATAGATGGACCCTCAGCCAGTTGGATAAATTCTTCAGTTACCGTGGGGTCCCCTAACCCCCTTAGCTTATGAACCTACATAATTCATAGAATTCAATAATGATATATGCAGAAAGAAATTAGTATAATACTTCACTCATAATTAAAATCAATTTATACATACATAATCCTTGAACCAGTCATGAAATGACACATAACGAGATTGTTGAATTTTCAACTCAGTCGCACGATACGTCTCTTCTTTTATCTCATTAATGTGTTTCCTACAAATGATAATGAGATGTTTAAATGATCAACTTATGCAAAGAAAACATGTAAAAGTTAAACAATAAAAGTGATAAGATACTTAATGCATTAATGGTGCAACTGATGGAGTATTGAATAAGATATATCGATGTGCTCGTATCCACTCGATGTTGTCCATATCATATATGGTTCCTTCTCCAACTGGACCATCATGAATCCGAGAGGGTTTATCTAATTTTGTTTCAACATCCGTAAGATATTCTGCAGAAAAAGTAGTTTACTCATCCATCAAATAACCATTGGATATTAATGCCTCCGGACGAGCTCTGTTGTGTAAAAATCATATCAATGTACTCAAATATCGCTCAATAGGATACATCCACCTGGATTGCACTGGAACAACAGCCATTACTTCATTAGTTAGGTGCACTGTCAAGTGGACCATAACATCGAAAAATGAGGGGGGAAATAGTTTCTCAAAGTGACAATGTGTAAGTACAATTTGGTCCTATAAACTTTTTAAATCACTCATTCGTTGATTTCTTAAATAAAGCTGTCTAAAAAAATTACTCATCTCAATCAATGGCTGAACAACATTGGGGGATAAACAATCAAAAATTATGATAGGAATCAACTGCTAAAGTGGTATGTGATTGTCATGACTTTTCAACCCTTGCAGTGTCTTGCTCGTCATATTCACACACATTGAAATATTAGAAGAGTAACCATCAGGCACCTTTAGCATCTTCAAAATGGAAAGAAATGTCTCTTTCTCTTTTGTAGTGATCATATACTGTGCAGTAGGCATATATGCCTTGTTTCCCTCAGCTAACTATACATGCAACTGTTTCCTTAATCCCATTTCTTCCAAATCACGGCGTGCATTAACATGGTCCTTTTATTTTCCACTGACACCTAAAATGGTCCACAATATGTTATCACAAACATTTTTTTCAATGTTCATGACATCCAAATTATGCATCATCATGTTAGTTTTCCAATACAGAAGACTATAAAAAATACTTTTCTTTTTCCAAATGTGATTGCGCTGCCTACCCGCAGCATGAATATTACGTACTGGAGGAGCCACCAAATCCTGAATTTCATATACCGTGCGGATTTTTTCTTCCTCAATCTGTGATAAAATTTCGAATCCTGTCATGATCTTTGGTGCTGTGATGAAATTTCTAGAACCATCAAATGCCACTCTTTACTTTCTGAACCAGTGCTGAGGGGGGAGAAAACGTCTGTGACCCATGTATACCCATTTTTTTGGAATGATTAAGACATACAGATTTTTTAATTTTGTTGCAACAAGGGTAAGAAAATTCCCCTTTCGTACTCCAGCCTGATAAATTAGCATAAGCTGGGATTTCATTGATTTTCCACAATAAAGAAGCCTACATTTTGAACATTTCATTCGTTTCACAGTCATAAGTCATCACACCATTGCCCCAAAATTCATTCAACTCATCAATCAATGGCTGAAGATAAACATCAATCATATCCCCCAGACTTTTAGGTCCATCAATAAGAGTGGAAAGTAATATAAATTGTTGCTTCATACAATGACACAGAGGAAGATTATACGAAACCAACACCATGGTCCATGTGCTATGAGTTGCACCAACTATAGACTTGAATGGATTGAAACCATCTACTGCCAATCCCAACTGGACATTACAAACATCTTTAGCAAAGTCAGGATGTCTCTTATCAAAATACTTCCATGCATGAGAGTCTTCCAGGTGGGTTAACATATCACTTTCACGAACTCTTTTTGCATTCCATATCATTAAATTAAAAACTTTAGATGACATAAAAAATCTTTTCAACCTTGGTTTAAGGGGAAAGTAATACATTTGCTTTACGGCAATCGGTTTCCCCTGTATCGCAATCTGACATTGATGAGTCTGATTTCCCATTTTCTCTTTCCACATGGAAGCACTACAAACCATACAAATATCCAAATGTGCAATTTCCTTTCTAAACAACACACAGTTGTTTGCAAATTCATCTATGGTCTCATATGTAAAACCTAAGTTCTCTGTCAACTTACGAGCATGGTAATACGACTCGGGAAGCTTAGCATCGACAGGAAGAACCTTTTTCAATAACACCAACAACATGTCGAATGATGTTTCTGACCAATGATTCAAAGTCATCAAATGCAACAACTCTACGATAAATGAAAATTTATTATAAGTATTAAATCCAGGATATAATTCTGTTTTTGCATCATCAAGTGCTTCATAAAACCTCCTCAAATCACGATCTACACTAGAGCAAAGATTTACCTCACCTGTCTCAAGATTCTGGATGTCAATGCCTTTAGGATCCAACCCACATACCATTTTATTAAGCATTTCATGCATTGGATCATTCATCCTTGCATCAACATCCATCTGAACTGCATCCGTATTTTGACAATGAAAATATTCTTCTCCATGATGAGTCCAACTCTTATAATTTTTTAGAAATCCATTAAAGAATAGGTGCTCCCTCACAGTATCTCATGTGAATTGATATCTGTTAGCACATTTTCTACATGGAAAACTAATATAATCACATTCAAATCCTCTGGTGAAGTCAATAAACTGCATAATTCCATTGAAATATGCTCTAGAAATTCGATTTGGAAGATCAATCCAACTCTTATCCATAATAAGATCTCTATAACAAACATTTACATAAGACTTATTACATTTTCATTTTTCATATCAAATATATTTAAAATAAATAATAATTAATTGTTTGTGAACCATTTATAAAATAATAATGTAAGTGAAAACCCATGTCATACCTGATTGCGCTACAAACCTGGAAGAGAGGGGAGCTGAAGGTGGTGCTACGAGAGAGAAGAGAGGTAGTGAGCGGAGTTGGAGCTAGAGGCAGTGCAGTGAGGGAGGGGATAGGCGGCGGCGACGATGGGGAGCCGGAGGAGAGGAGGCGGTGAGGTGGGGATGATGCAACGAGGGTGGGACAGTGACGGAGGGGACCAAGGACTGGGGGAGCCAGAGTGGACGGGTGACATCGGCAAGGGGACGAGTAGTGGCCATGTGGGGAGGTAGGGGACCGGGTGCTGACGGTGTGGAAATGGAGAGGACGGTGAGGGAGGGGACGGGCGGTGGTGGTACGGCGAGTGAGGGGATGAAGACGGAGGGGACGGGGGTTGGAGGGGTGTGGGGGGGGGGGGGGGTGGGGGGGGTGGAGGGCCGAGGGTGGAGGCCTGAGGGCAGAGGGGTTGGAGGCTGGAGGGGATGGAGGATGGAGGTGGGTGGAGGGAGCCAGAGGGCAGAGGGAGGCCGAAGGGCTGCCAGAGGCGGGTGGCAGGAGGCGTGAGGGAAGAGGGAGGCCGGAGGGCTGCCGTAGGCGGAGGAAGGCCGAAGGAGTGGAGGGAAGGGAGGAGGGTGGCCAGAGGGCAGATGATGGGGGGCAGAGGCCGACAGGGTGATGGGGGACGGTGGAGAGGGAGGGTGTGTGAAGACGAGGGAGGGCGCGCAACCAGGCGAGGGAGGAGGAGGGTTCGAGGGGGGGGGGGGGGAATCCCCCCTTTTTTTGGGAAAACCTAGCGACCGCCATTGGCGGTCGCTATTGGTTACCTATAGAGACCGCCAGTGGCAGTTGCTATAGGTAAGGTGGCTCCAAAGCCCAATTTTCTAGTAGTGTCACTAGTCTCAAACTAGCCCTTGAGAATGATGTTCCCCACATGCATGTGAAAGGGGACTCCAAACTGGTCATTAAATAAAGAAATTGTGAACTTGTCATCAGGAACCCAGATCTCATACCTCTGTTAGAGTATAATCTATAGTTGATATCCCAGTTCCCCTCTCAGCAAAAAGTTACTCATGTCCCTCAGCTATAGACTGGTTGAGATGATGCCTTGGATATCCTTGATTCATATCTTACGGAGCTTGATCAGGATGATTTGATTATCCATGTGGCCCATCAAATATTCATCGCTCCTATCACTCTAAATGATGATGATATCCTATAGGTAATCCACCTAACCACTGATGCCTCCACATTAGGACCACCAGGTCCCCCTACTACAGTATTTGGGGAGACCCTTGACTAGATGAATCACTTTATTTATTATCTCCAGCATGGTAATCTCTTGATAGACCGAGTTGAACGTGAGTGAATCTAATGGAGCACAGTGAAATTCACCCTCCAGTGTAGTCCTAGCCTTGAGAAGATCTTCTATAGATTTGGGATTGATGGGATTCTCATCCATTTTATTCAAAGAGATGATATTTCCTAGGTTATGTAGGAAGTTTATGCTAGTTCCTATAGGGCTCATTAGTAAGGGATGAAACTCTCTCATTAGATCTAAAGATTGGGATATTTTTGGCCCAGCATTATCTATGACTATATCCAGTTTACCAAGAGGTTCCATGTATGTTAGATCCATGCTAATTTTGTGCATCGACTTCCATAGTCTCTTTATACTACCAAGAACTCATGGCCCTTTTTAGTCTGGAGACTCGATGTTGTGCGACCATACCCACCAACAACAGATCGCCAATGTAGTTTCATTATTACTTCTATGAATTTCTTTTCCAAGTGGGAAGAGCTAGTTCTGCTCACGAAAGTTAATGTCTTTTCCATCATTGACTTCATGAGATTTAATATCATTCACTGATTTAGAGTCCCTAAAACCATTTTCACTGATAACAACCCCAACATCTGAGAAACAGAGCTTAATAAACTATATTTCAAGTACAATATCTGTTCTAATCATACCTATCTCTATCATGCACAAGTAAATGGGTAGATTGAGGTGTTCAACAAAATCCTCTATAACATCTTGCAGAAGATGGTTGGTTAGAAAAAGACGAGTTTTCTGAACAAACTCTCTAACTATCTCTGGGATTACCATACAAAGAATCATAATTCCACCCAGGTGACTCCATATTCCCTGGCTTATGGAATAGAGGTATTCCTGACAATCAAAATTCAGTTACCCACACTACGCATAGGCATCCATGATCACGAGGCACCAGAAAAAGTAGCCTAAATATATTTGGATAAATTAAAAGTGCTTGATGAGAATAGTCTTCATTCCTTGCACAATAAGGAGAGTCACCAGAATAAGATTTCTAGAGATTGCAATAAGAAAGTTCACCTACGATCTTTCTTACAAGGTGACATGATATTGGCCTCGAGAACACCAATGATACTCAGAAAGAGGCCACCAAAGATTGATCCCAAATGGGAGGGACCTTGTGTCATTCAAAAGGTTTATCCCAATGGTTCATACTCCCTAATCACTATAGATGGTGAGAATATTACTCCCTTGGAAATGCCAAATTCCTCAAGCAGTACTTCGCTCAAGGGAATCTCTATTTCATCAGCCTTTAATCTAGTTATCACCATCTTACATGATGTTAAATTGTAAATGGTTAGTGTATTCTATGGTCTAAGCTCTATGACCCTAAAATAATATCCCTTTCTTCCCACATGATGAAAAACTGCAAACAGTGAATACACCTCATGGTCTGAGGTCTATGACCTTAGACTAAGATCTCCCTCATCCTTACCATAAGATGTTAAACTGAACGGGTACCACCACACTTCGTGTATCCAATTATTTGGGTATCCATCATCTTTAACATCTAAAAGTATCCCCTAGCGGCTTGGTCCCATGCCACCATGGATCACCTACCATTTGGGACCAACGTCCTAGAGGATCTTGAATGAAAATTTGACACATGTATTGCGTTGCGAATATGGTCAACGATTAATTCTCAATTGTTTGTTCCCATTTCAGGTCACACGAGATGGATACTGTGTTGAAAACATGGTCATTAGTTATCCTCAATCGTTATTTCCTTCTCCATGATCTCCCAAATGATGGGTGCGATGGTTCACCTTTTTCTTCCCTTCTGTCCCACGCACACGACATTAAGGTTGGCATATACAATCTGAGCTCTATGACTATAAACTAAGATCTACCACGTCCTTATCACACAATGTTAAACTATATGGAATTTATAGAACTATATATGGATTTAATTCTATCATCATGGGGTATATAGGAACTCTTAGACATTTCCTCTTCAGGTCTATCCCAACAAAACTCTTTTCCCCTAGGGTTTAGTTCTCTTCGAGGGTTTCATATGGTGCGGTGTAGACTTTTGTCCTCATTCACGCCGGGTTTACAATAGTCTCATCATGTGCCCCTCCTTCCAGAACATCCTTTATTCCCCTTCCTCACTGCATGATGCTAAACTACATGGTGTTTTAAGAACTACATATTACTTGATTCCTATATTTATGGGATACATAGGAATGCCCATAAATTTTTTCCTCGGGTCCGGCCCAAGTTTTTAGAAACCTTATCTTTCTTTTGGACCATTGGCCTATGTTCTCCTGAGGGCATGTGGTGTAGTGTGGACTTATGTACTCATTCATGTCAAGTTTGTAATAACCACACCATGTACCTCTATTGGGAGCTCTCCATACCCTTTTCATTTCATCCTTAACACATGATGTTAAACTTCATGGCATTTCAAGAACTACATATGGATTGATGATAATCCTTATGGGATACAAAGTAATGACTGGAAATTTCACCTTTGGGTATATCCCCAGCTCTCTTGATCTTTTATGGCTCCTTGGCCTGAGGTCCCCCCCTAGGATTTTACATGGTGTGGTGTGGACTTTTTTACACATTCACATTGGGTATGATTTGTCACACCATACACATTCCATTTAGAATCACATTATTTTGTGTGCATCCAAACCATATAATGTTAAACTATGTTGCCTTGTCTCACATGACTTTAAAGTATTGCATATTTTCCACATGACAATAAAGTTCATGGGTTGGTCCTATTATATGCCCATAAACTATGAAACTATCATCCTAGCCACATGATGGAAAATAGAACCACATTGTGGTGTCCTCACATGAGGAGACATCATGTTTGTCATCAGTCATCCACCATGCTATTTTTCAAGGCCCACATATGGCTGGATTCCAATGGTGATTCATAGATTCTCCATCCTAGGTTTGTTTCTACAAAAAACACACCCACACTAATGAACAAAAAATATCCATCAAATGACACTTCTTTTGGTGCATGGGCTAGACCTGCATGACATTATTTCACCTGGAATTGGTATCATATCATGCCTTTTTCAAGAAATATGCCTTTCTTGATTCACATCCTCATGGGATACGTAGGAACACCTGAACATTTCCTCTTTGGTCCCAACCAAAGGATCGTCAACCCATTCCCCCCTTCTTTTCTGAACTTCTAAACCTCTATTATGCCTCCTCCGTATGATCATATGCACTATGTTTTAAGACTTAGAGTGTTGGGTTCTAAATGGACATTCTCTCATCCGTTTCCATGCTTTACGTGTCCCTATTTTGGGGTTTCTATCACCTTTAACATCTGAAAGGACCCCCAAATGGTGTGTATGATCAGCCTCAGTGCTCTCCTACCATCTTGGGCCAACATCCTAGAGTATTTTGAACGGAATTTTGAGATAGTTTATGTGTTTTGAATACGGCCAATAGCTGAACTTTGGATGTTAGTTCCCATTCCAGGTCACACAATATGGATACTATGTTAAAAACGTGGTCATTACTTATACTATATCATTACGCCAACCCCATTAATCGCTAAATGTGGGTCTTTTGATTCTCATCTCATTCCATGTCATCATGATCAGACTGAACTTCAACACCCTTGGTGTTATCCCTCTGTGCACCTTTGCATGCTGGGAGGATGAACCAATGTCATGGGGTGACACTTGGATCCTCACCCTCATCGCCTACCATGTTCTTTTATGCACTATAATGATATTCTATGCCCTTTTTCCCACACCAAGCATGGATTATTTTGGATTAGGGATTTGGATAAGGTTTGTTCCTTCATGGAAGGGTCATTATTTTTTTTGGGTCCAAACTCTATGAACTTAAACTAATTACTCTGATCCTCTAGTACATGCATCATGAATTTAAACTATGTGCATTCTCTTGGAAGTTTTTAATGTGGTGCGAACTACCTTGTCCCTCATTCATTTCGGGTTTCTTTGTGGCATTGCGTTACATATTTTCACTTCAGGAATCTACCCATTTCAGTCAGAGCTCTATGACCATAAACAAAGACCCCTTACATCCTTATCATAGAATACTAAAATACTTATTCTACACCCAGACTGTGTAATGATAAATTACACAACCATTTGATGTTTTCACTTGAGAATATGTTTCCCCTTTTTGGTATTGTTTTCCTTCCATACCACTATCAAGAACTACATGTGGCTTGATTCCCATTCTTATGGAATTTGTAGTGAAACCCAGAATATTGTTTTTGGTCCAGCCACATCACCATGAACCCTCTTATGCCATTTCAGCCTATGTTTCCATGGAAGTATATGGTGTGTTGTGGAATTATGTTCTCATTCACATCAGGTTTGCAGTAACGACACCACATACCTCTCTCAAGAGTTATCCATTTTTTTGTCCTTATCATAGGACAATAAACTATACGAGTAGGTCCCACGCACATGAAATTAAACTTGGAACCTTACAGTACAAGCTCTATGGACATAAACATAGATTTTTACCATATATGTTCACACAATGTTAAACTAAATAACAATTACGATATTACTCTTTAAAAGATGATATCACCCCATTTTGGTATTGGCTTCCTGCCACACCACCTCTAATAAATACATGTGTCTTTATTCCCATCCTTATGGGATACGTAGTGATGTTCAGACTTCATGTATGTGGTCCAGTCACAACCACTTTCGACTCCATGACTCCCTAGTCCTGGGTTCTCCTATAAGTATGTGGTGCGGTGCGGACTTCTTCAGTCCTCATTCATTTTGGATTTATAATAGCCACATAATGTACTTCCCTCGATATTACCACTCCTTGCATTCATCCACTATGACACTAAAACTACCCAGGTAACACCATGCTTCTCATATATCATTATTTGGGTTTCCATTATCTTTCAAATCCTAAGGGACCCCCTAAATTCATGGTTTTAGGCCTTAGTTATCTCCTACCATCTTGGGAAAATGTACCGAATGAACTAGAATAACAATATGAGGCATGTTCTATGTAGAAAATTTTGTCAGCAATCAACCCTCAATTGTTTGTTCCCATTCTAGAATAACATGAAATGGATGCTATGTTTCAAACACAGTCAATAGTTATCCTTCATTTTCACACTTATCCCATTATGTCCTAAATATTAAATGCGGTGAATCACATGTTTAATACCCCTTCCCGTTTTATGGACCCTTGAAACCCTCGGTGTTCTATCTTCGCACTTTCGCACGCGTCCAGTAGGGATCTTGGTTTTTCTGGGATTTTTCCCACCCGATATTTCCTTTCCACTGTTGCACACCCTTGTTATATGTGATAGTCCTGACAACACTTCTTATTTCCCACATCGATCTTGGATCACATAGGCTTAGGGGTTGTGGTAGGGTAATATCCATATACGAGACGATGTGACCCTTTGTTCCTACCATAAGACCTTAAAATGGGACAATATCATCCTCAACACACAACGTTAAAATGTTTAGAATATAAAGAACAACATAAGGCTTGATTCCTACCCTTCAAAGATACTTAAAGACATTTAGAAATAGGATCTTCGGGTTCAGCAACTGAATGGTAAACTCACTGTCTTGGCCTTCTCATCCCCAACTTCCCTTTTAGGAATGTGTGATGTGGTGAGGACCTCTCCGGTCATCATTCACATCAGGTTATGAACTACATAAGACATTTCTACTTTGGAGATACCCATTTATTTGATGAATGAATTTAAACTTTGGCCTTACACTGAAAAAGTTCAGGATGCCCCATGATAATTTTGGGATGTGTTAGATTCCTCACTAGAGATGATTTCCCCCGCCAGTATTGGTCTTTGAGTACACTGTGATAAAGAGAAACATTTGAATTGATCCTCATCCTTATGGGATATGTAGCGATGCCGTGACATTTCACCTCAGGCCCAACCCTAGGACCATTGACTTTCCTGGTTCTTTTCCCCTAATCATGGTCTGAATTCCATGACCTTTATCTAGGGGTTCCTAGTGCATGTAACATGACTTTAAACTAATGAGAAGGGTCCTGGCAGTATGAACTTAAACTATTTTCAACTTACTAGTCATATGATGTTAAAATAATCATGTATAATCCTTACTGTATAAAGCTAAACTGCATGATTATCATCCCCATTTACACAACATAAAATTCTAGACCATCTTTGGCCCTCTGTAGAGAGGTACCTCTTGGAAGTACGCCTGATTTTGATTCAGAATGATACACTCACCTACTATACTGTTATCAAGGTGGCGTAATTTCAAGAGTGTTGGAATTTATCCAAATAACCCATAATTCCATCTCCACACTTTGCATTCCCTCAATTTTGGATCCTCATTCCCTTTCCCATCGAAAGTAACCCCCTAATGGTTAATATGCTCAGACTTAAGGCTCATCTACCATCCTAGTACAACTTTATGAAGACATCGGATGACACTTAGAATTTGGTCCCATGTTTTTGAATTTGGTCATTGGATAAACCTCTTTTGTTTGTTCCCATTTCAAGATAACGTGATACAGATTCTATTTTCTAAAATTTGTCAATAACTATCCTATGTCTTCAACCTCATTGCATTCTGAATTTTGTGTATCATAATTCAAATTATTCATTAACATTTGTTCAGATTTACTCCAAAACCCCAAGAATTATCCTGCTCATGCAATAGAGCATGTTGGGGGAGAGAAGTTACGCTATTTTGAGAATTATATTATCTAACCAAGGCCCCCCTTTTTCTCACCATAAACTCATATTGTTCATTTAGACCTCGAATGTCCAGTGATTGGTTGGCACTCTCATATGAAAGGGAAATAATTATATGGTCATACCTTGTTTCTCACATCAGGAACGACCCACATGAGCCTAGGGATTGATTGCTGGATATTTCATAAATACAATTGAGATTTAGTAATCAAAGAAGATAACATGGCTCATGCATTCAACCAAAATAAACAAGAAATCATGAAAGTATGTTTGTGAGTTTGTGAAAATTACATCCCCCATGGATTAACCCCTATGATAGATTAGTTGAACTCCTCAATAGAGAATCCCATCTCCACCACCCTCTGGCTTGTGACATCCATGATTTTTTGTCACCTATTAAGGTCCCACTCCTCTTTGATAGAAATGTGTGGAAGTTCATTATCCCTAATCTGGGACCGATCCTCATCAGCTCATAAAATAGCCATCTATTGGGATGCTCACCTCATTTGTTCTTCAACCTCTATCAACTGTGCCTTCAATCACAATATGAGTTATGATTGTGAATCAATGAAAGAAGAGTGTTCATTCATCCACACCCTTAAGCACTAGATCTATTCATCAACCTCCAAAAGTTTCATGATATTTAAAGACTTCCTCTGCTACCAGCCGACACCGAGGCTACAATCATGTTTCTGTATTTTCACTGCGATGTAATATCAAATGAGAATATGAGGACGTTGGGAATCCACTCCTCTAGTGAATAGTTTGTATAATATAGAATAATGCCTCCACATCTAGTTTATCTACTCTTATTGTTGGGTATCTTTGATTAGGTGCTTGATCAGTTTCCATGATTGGCTATGGGAGACCTTGAAATCCTCTTTATTGGAAGCAGTCTCATTCAGGTCCTCTGGGTCGGTAGGTTCATATGCTGAGAACACCTCTAGAAATTCATCGGCACAGTCTTCTTTGGGTGTTCTGTCAGATAAGCTGGGTTCCATGTCATTGGGTTGATCCTCATCACCAGGTTCCACCTCAACAGTCTAAGGTTCTATCCCTCTAGCAGTCCTATCTGTTTCTATGATCACTTTAGTCTTGTTAGTATGAGCATATGATTTCACAAAGATTGAAATTCCCATCGGAAAAGGAGAACAAGGAGGACAAAATATCCTTGATAGGGTGGGCTATTCCATTTGAAGAACTATGATTGTATAAATACACAAATGTTGGTTTTTCTGGTTCAATGGACAATAGTTATAGATTCTACAAAGGAAAGGACTTACAAGGATCAAATAAGTGGTATATCCCTTGAGATGCTGCTATCAGAATTCCCAGATGTGTCCCCCAATATATGGTTTGGAACTCCAAATACTCTGAGAGAACCACCATGGGTGTCCCATTCCTACTAGATAAGAAATCACCATTGTCATAGGAACAAATATCGAAGCTACATCTGCAATCGTGTGGGAATGAGTTGTACATATGTGGTTCTCCTGCATAGGGTAAATGTCAGTTGAGAAATCATAGATGACCTAATTAAACAAAAATGAAATGGTTTAGGGTTTAACACATGATCCTTAGAAAGCTCTTCTAACTCTGAGGTTGCAACTTCACCTTCCTCTAAAGGGTGCCCTCTTCTAACCTCTTCTACCCAGGAAGACTCTTATAATTCTTTAGGTAAGGGGAAGCGCTTCTTCAAATCAATAGTGGAAAACTATGGTGGGACTAATTGGTTAAGCAATACTTTCACCTAGTCCATCATTGAACACGGAGTACCCCAAGAGTGCACAAATTCCTCTATCTTAATGATGTATTTATTCCCTTACACTTGAGGCACTAGAAAGTTGGCCTTGGCATGGCCAATATATAACATATCCATCCTAAGATGGTTAAGGTGGTTTCATATCTTGGAAGGATTGAGAAATTTTATATTGATGTCCCAAGTGTCTCTATCCTTCAGAAAAACAGCGTCCTCAGACAGGTTTATGTGGCATAGCTGCTTCCTAGGAGCCTGAGTGGATATCCTACGGAACCCCCTAGGTGACCTCCCTTTCTACCAGCTCTTCTCATCTGGGACCACCAAGTCTGCCATTGCCGCTTGTCTCCCACTAGGTTCATGTAATAGAGTTGTTTGAATCATCAACAATTCATCCCCACTATCACAACATGTTTTTGAAACTTTCCAGCCCTGACCTTGAGGTTGAGGAGGCACCCCATCACTAGCATAGACACTTTTTCACTTCAACATTCCCCCTGGGTAGGTTGCCTACCAGCTCTTGGCATATTCCTTGACTAGAACATAGACAAATGTGGGAGGAGGTAATTCATTTCGCATTTTTCAGTCCTATCATATTAACATGAACCACATCTTACACATTACACATGGATGGTCCTCATGGCATACTCCCAAGTAGACTTATGGGGTTAACCCCTGCATGCACTAGAACTAACTATCTAATTGGTGAGAGGTGTATGGCTCATAAATAAGCTCAAAATCGATCTGTGCCACCAAAACTCCACCCTAGAAGGCTAGTATATAGGAATTATACTGCTTAGTTCCCAAACCGTCAGTATTGAATACACATTTTTGAAATAGAAATTTATAGAAGTTGAATTCATCCACCTTCTAGACTCTATTCTGCACTAGCGGTGGAGTTAACTTGGTTAGAAATCTCCCCACCGCATTCAAAATTTATGGTTAAAAGTTTGATATAGGAGCGAAAATAAGGTTCAGATATTCATATATGCCAATGTGCACCGCTATCCATCCAATAAAAAATATGGAGTGGTCCACACACCCTATATGACTTATTTCCCTCACTGATGTGACACAACACCTGTATAGCTTGGCCAGCACCAGGATCCTCAAGTTGACATGCTCCCCCATCAAAATCATGGATTCCATAATGAATGTGTTCAGTTGCACACCTATGTTGGTGTCCCTGAATAGAAAAATTCTTCCATAGATAAGTACAGAGATAAACCCAGCTAAACTAACCATTGGTTGCTTCTTGATATTGACATTGTACCCCTACAGCTTCCATTTTCTATCCTCTAGGGTTCAAAAATAGTAATTATATTTACTACAACGGGATCCCTTTGGAAAGGTGGGAGGCCTAAATGGTAGATTCCTGGGCACCTCCTCTCCTTTATTGACATGATTTGGTGAGATGTTTATGAAACACTTAAACCAAAACATGAAATGAACATCCCTCACTGACTACTTCTCCTCACCCGACACTAGATCTATCAGTTCCTTTTTCAGCCATGAAATATGCTTCAGATTCTCCCATGTGTTCTCTATAGGGAGGAACTTGTCATGAATTAACCCTAATGTTGGAATCCTCCTGATCTAGTGAAGGTCCTAGAGGATGATGCCGAACTCCCAATGGTGAAGATGAAAAGTGGTGGTCCTCAATGACCACCTTCTTATCAAATCTGTAATCATGTGTTTCAGCTGATAATTATTGAATTGAGAGTCCCACATGGCTTCATATAGACATACTCACTTAATATTTTCCTCTAATTCCTCGCAGGATTCACAATCCTAGTAATTCTAGTCCAAGTCCTCTATAAATGTTCCAACCAAGCACGAGTCCCAATAATCAATACACCCCTTATCCAGGTTCCCCAAAGCTGCCTTAATGATGGTTTGGTACTGTGGGGGAGATACTTCTGGATATAATGCTTTCACATCAACATTTTGGACATGGTTATATATGCAGTTAGCATTGAAAGACATGTGGTCTTCCCATATATGACCATCAGCAGCCTTGAACCACTGGCACTGACATGGTTTACTCATGAACCAGTAAGCTAGTTTATCCTTACTTTCTTTAGGGATGAGAACGTAATCACTAATACTAAAGCTGTATATAGGTAGTCTCTTGCAGAGAGGATATTTCTTTTGGATTTTTGATAGGAGCTCCACCAGGGAGTCATGGTCTGAATGGCTTCTCACATTTTCCTCGATTCCCAAATTATCCGCTATATCTTCCCATCAAGAAACATCTATGAGGACCCCCTAAAAAGCTTCTTGGTTATCCATTTTTTTCAAATAATTCGGTATTTTTTTGTTATGGTTTGTAGAGCTTGATCGAAAAGCTTGATCATAGATATCTATTACAGATATCGATCATAGAGACCGACCGCAGAGTTCTACTGCAAAAACTCACAGACATAGCTCACGGAGCACACCATCATAGAGACTATTTACTCACTATGCATTACAGAGTAAAAATGAACCCAGTTAGCAAAGAGTGATCATGAAGCACATGGATCATTGAAAATCGAGATCTCATGTATGGAGATTCAATGAGAGGTGAGGAAAAAAGAGGCGTCTTTATCCCCTATTTATAGGTGACGACCCCGATCTTCATGGCATGCCAAGCCATGGTGATCTTTATAGTTTTCTCAATCCATGCACCACCTATCCACATCATGATCTCGCTTCACAATCCCAATTCACAATCTGCCCAAATTTTGGTGAACTACCCTCAGAATTTGACCCTCATTTTCTCCTCTTCTCTAGGTACTCCATGAATCCTTACCAATTATTAATGCATATCCTGGATGGATGATCTATAGGGAAATATACTATTATTGCAATAAAGTTTGCTGACTTTGTAAGGAAACAAAAAACAACCCATATAGCATTTCCCCTTTAGATTCTTTGGGGAGTCTGATAACCAAATCCATGGCGATGATTTACCATTTCCATACTAGTATGGGTAATGGTTGTGACATAACCTTAAAATTTTTTCTCATAGCAATAAATTAATGACACACCAAGAACCATTATTAAAAATATGAAATATATATATATATATATTAGATCCCATTAGAAATAGACAATCATATCTCTATAAATCTTCATACTTATAGGATGAATGAATAACAATGAGTCTTATCTAACAAATCCTCATTCAAATTTCGTATGGAAGGAAGATATACAATGTTACTAAACCTTATAATTCCCTCACAATCAAACTTAAACTCAAAAACATTTCTAAACTTACTATGCAGATCTATGTCTTCCTTTGGTTATACTTTAATAGTTACATGTATATGTGGTTGAAAAATTATTTTAAAAAGATAATATTTCCCTCCAACCATATGAGAAAAATGCCCATTATGAATGGGAATAATGACCCATACAATGGATGTTATTTCCATCATATTTTCATATGAATCATCACACTGAAATAAAATCATATATTGGTTTGGAATATCAAATGTGACCTCCCTTCGTTAGAAATTGATGTGGTATTTATATAGATAAATCTAATCAAAGTCTAATATGACATAAAATTCTACCAAAGGGTGAATAAAAATATTTTCAGGAAGAAAATTCCCAAAAAATTCAACTTCATAATAATCATATTTTTGAGATGTGATAATCATACCATTAAAAGTTCTTACATATTATTCATTTTATAACCATTAAGGATTTAAAATAATATTCCTAGAGACTTTTCCTAATAAAAAATAATTCAGAACACTAATCTAAAATATTAAACTTCAATATTTGTGCTTACCAATTACCACTTCAACTTTATCACTCTATCTTCAATCACATACTAAAACAAAAATGGTTTGCATTGAAATCATGAAAATTTTATGAGATTGACAAAAAATAATTCAAAGAGTTTCTAAATAATGACACTTTATTTTCAATCTATGACACCTTAGGTTTTCCCTAGGTCATTCATGATCATTATCTATTCAAATCCTTTATTATGTTGCCTAAGGAGTGTGACTTTACAAAACATATCCCCTATTAGTGTCAAACTAGGTATGCTGCAAGAACTGTTTTCATTCACCAGGTGACGATCGATTCAAATCCAAAAACACCCTTTTATGAGTTATTATCCTGAGGTACAACTAATCCAGAACCACATCCACCTGTATTATACTTATGGTTATCACTAAAGATTTATCATCCTAGTTTCCAAAGGATGAGTAAACCTATCATTTGATACCAATTATATCAACCCATAATTATTTATACATAACTATTACATATTTTTAAATGAATATTTTACACCTCTCAGAAATACATGCCTAGGGGCTATAAAGGATTAGAGTATTTGGAGTCTAGATACTCAATCTTATTATTTATTAAAATATATTCAAAATAACCCATAAACATCATCCCACATAGTACTCTTTTTAGGAACACCCTACTTAAAAACTTTCTTCATAACCTATGAAAATTAAATATAAGAATGTGTGATCTTAGATTCCCAATAAGGTTAAGTAAGGGATATATCAATATAACATGGGAACAAGGGTATGAGAACGTGAGAATAACATTTGAAACCCATACCCTATATACCATAGATGATAAAATTGAGTGATGGAATAAATCTCAGCAGTTCATAATACATGAATCATAATGTAATCAAAGTACGCAAACCCTAAGAGCATAAAATTGGCATAATCCATGGATTTATGTCATACACATAAGAATAAAAAACTTTATTTCAAGGATACCCATAAAGACATTCATAACATGTTAGGATTAGACTAATAACCTATATACCTACTTTAGGCTTGGGATGACCTCTTGTGTACCTTATTTTGGGCTTGAGATAACCTCCCATGTACCCTCATTTTAATCCCTGGTATAACCTCCATTGTTTCCTCTTTTTAAGGTTGGGGATAACCCCACATGTATCCTTTTATCTCATAGAACATTAATAATTACTCATTAAATTGGAGGGAGATATAGGTCACTCCCGCCATAAAATATAAATAATATATATGTGTGACACAAGATCATAAAATATTCATTGAATTTGAACCCATGAAAGGAAATGGAGTTTATAAACATTTCATTATGGTGTAAACCATTAAAAAGAAATGGGTTTCTTAAACATTTTATTAATTTATCATAATATGATTGAAGGAAAAGGAAAAAGTTTCATAAAAAACTTTTCACCATAACCATAAACCATACTAAGAAATAATAGGGATGATGTCATTGGATTATATCCCCAAAAGATCATAAGTAGAATAAATGGTTGTTTTTACTGATGAATAGTAATACCATTAAAGGATTATTTAAAATAGTATTGAGGAAAATTGCCTTTCAAAATTAAAAACCCATTTTTGAAATACTAATATTTCCCAATTACTAATGAAAAAATTATCATTTATAATAACCATGGAAATTTTAAAGGAAGATTAAAATCAATGGGAGGTCATAACAATGGAAAATACCATTCATTTCATATATGTTAAACCTAATATTCCTTTAACATTTAGTAAATGTAAAAAATAACTCATTTTAAAAAGTCACAATCATTTAAAAAAAATATAAAATTTGAAAATTGTAAAATTGACGTTAAATAATATTTTCATAATAGTAAAAACATTATATAAATAATTTTTAGAAAAACATGACATAGAAGATAAATTATTTTCGACTGAAGAGAGAAATAAAGTTGATTTTTCTTAAAAAACAATATTTTTGTATATTAGTTATTAAAGAAAGGAAAATGAAATGAAAAAATATATTCTTAAAATTAATAGGAGAATAAAAGTCTGGAGTTTCTTGAGATATATATTCGAAGGTTTTAGTATCATAAGCATAATCATAAACAATCTTGATAAATAATGAGATTGTATAAAAAACATTACCACTTTAGTAAATTTTGAATCCTAAGCACATTAAAAGAAAAAAAATTATATAGATATGTAAATAAAAATAATTTTGATAAAAATAATCACAAAATACAATCATGTTTAGTATATACAACACCAAACAGAAACAAGTTATGAATATATCATGTGTCCCAAAGAAATAAAATAGAGGCAAAAATACCTTACCACTTAGGAAAACATTGATGCTAGTTAGATTAATGAATAATTTAAAATAAATCTTTAAATATAATGAATATAAGGAAATTAATTATATAAAATTAAAATTGGTTAATATATACACCACATAAAAGAGATGAGTGGAGAATATGACATATTTTTTATAGAAATAATAGAGATACTAGAAATGCCATATCTTATGTCTTGAATTTATTTATACATGTTCAAAAATCATGTATTACAAATATAGTTTTATTATATATATATATATATATTAAATAACCATAATCATATATATCATAACATATATGATTTACTTATTACCTTTTATTACCCTTTTTTTAACAATTCGTAGTTAAAATCACATTTCAGCTGACAACAACTTTATTTTTCATTTATGTTTTGGTATGGTATTTTTGGCCCTTAAAATTTAATCATTATTCCATAATATCCAGAACATGAAAAAATATATAAATATCATAAATATTTCTTATTTATATATGCAGAGTAATCTGTTAAGGTTAGATATAGAAAATTAATTACACCGTCTATTGAGACGGTAGGCTGTACACACCTATGAATACTATTTCCATTTTCTTGTTTGATGAAATGAAAGAATGTTAAATATAAATTCATATTCATATAATAATATTTATATCATATATATCATATATATTAATTAAAAATATATTATTATCATTCTTTTAAAACTAAAATTAAAAAATTTTCACATCGCTTCGTGGAGGTGGTAATACACTCATATGCATGAGTGACATTATCTTTTATAAAAATATTAAAAGATAATAAAGTATATGTGATATTATATTTAAATAAGTATAATTATATAATATATCTAATATATATTTATTAATTATATAATTATATCAATCCATGATTGGCGGTAATGGAAAATGAATTACATTGGTACATGAGGCGGCAGTCTTCCGTACACACGATCAACAATTTTGTTTCTAATTTGATAGAGGATGAGATATATATAGGTTATAAAATTAATATAATTACATATTAGTATATGGGAAACAATTACGTTATTATATCATCCTATTTTAAGAATATTTGAAGAATATAGAAGAAGAAATAATGTAAAAATGCTTGGTTAATAATGATAACTTTTCTTCTGAGAGCCTCCTTAGGTTAACACCAAAATCCATATTAGGATGGTTTAATAATAAAGATAAGGCCTCCAATACATGGTGAGTGAATTAATAAATATATTTGAGTAGGTATATCCTGAACCAAAAGGATTTTCATGTGTGAAGTGGAGAGGATCTGGGGTTCACTATTATAAATGGGGGAGAGGACACACTTAAATGTTTTGAAAAGAAAAACGTATACCAAAATTTTAAACATTAAAAATGAAAATAAATGTATTTATATTGAACCTTAGATGATATAAGGTCTAAATATTTCTATAAAATAGTATTTGGATTTTTTTTCATTTTTACCCTTATCGTTTTAGTTTAATACTTGATAAACCCCTGTTAACCTTAACCACAATAATTAATTTTTACTTTTTTTACTATTAATTATGAAAAAAAATTAAGATAAAATTATTAAATAATATTAATTATTTTTATTAAAAATAAGAAAAAAATTTAAAAAAAATCAATTTACAGTAGTTATAGAATTTAATTTGAAATTAAACCCATAGACGGGATGAAAAAGCAATTTTCCATTGTTTTCTTTTGAAAAGTATAAACAGTTTTTAAGTAAAACATAAATTTGAAATTTATTAAAATGAAATTAATTGGATTATTAATAAAAAACATTAACTTATTATACTTTTAAACCATTTTAAAATAGAATATAACTATATATATTATTTAAAAGAAAAGGAAGTTTTGAATAAAAATTATTATTTTTCACTATTCAATAAAAAATAAACATTACAAAAAAATATAAAAAATTCACCCAATGATAATTTTGAAATTAGGATTTTAAAATTTATGTCCATTTTTTTCAAATATATTTTCTAAATTTGGAAAAAAATTAATTTTATTATTTGTTCAAAAAATGAAATAAAAATCATTTTTTTGAGAAAAATATATTTTTGAAGCATATAAAGACTTTACTAAAATGTATGTACTTTCCTATGAATATATTTTATTTATATAAAACCAATATTCTTAATTTTAAAAATATTTTTTTACTATTCATACTTCTATGTTTAACGACTTGGTTATAACAGTAATTTTTATATAACAATATCAAATATATATTATGGTTCGTTAAAAATCAGTGTTGTATGCAACACAAGTTATTAAAGAAATTAAATTTATTTGAATAAAAAATTACATAAAATATTACATAAAATATTAGGGTTTTACAACATTGGGCCTTTATTTAACAAGAAAATTATTTCATGGATCTCTAATCCTACATATGACTACACCACATCTATAAATACCATAACATAAACCTGAGATCATGAATGTTTGTTCATCCTTATAAAAGATTTTGGAAAATTGTTTTATAGTGATTCCTATACAATATGGGAAAAGTCACAAATTATAATTGTGTGTGATACTTGTGATCTGAAGCATGATTCCATGGTTGAAATTTTGAATCTCTAATTGAATTCATGAGGATTATTCTGTATTGTAAGATATATGCTATACCATAACAACACGTTAGGTTTATATTTTATACTCTATCATTTGACAGGTTTCCATGATGCATAGAAGTATCTACACCTTAGAAGTGGTTTTATTTTTGATAAAAAATAATCATTGAGATACCCACTGAAAATATATGTTCTACACCAT
Source organism: Viscum album (assembly GCA_963277665.1). NCBI lineage: Eukaryota > Viridiplantae > Streptophyta > Magnoliopsida > Santalales > Viscaceae > Viscum > Viscum album. The sequence goes on along the minus strand of OY728165.1, from coordinate 1,885,460,219 downwards.
AAGGATTTTTGGATTCTATTTATGGTTATGGAAAATAACCAGTAGTCTACACCGTGGAGAAAATACACAAACCAAAAAGTGAGTTTTATTGACTTTAGGAATTTCTAGGACTCAATTTTTGATATGAAATAGGAAGTGTACTATTCTAAATTGGATATTATACCATAGAATTTCTCACTATGTCTTAGTGTACCTATGTTATGGAAGGAGATATTTGTGGGAGTTCATAACTGTCAGAAAATTCCTAAATGTATGTAGTTATTTATAAATGGAGGGTGAATAACATATAATGGAGGGTTTATGATCATTGTTTAAGAATAATAAAAATCTATGAAATAATAATTAGAAAAATATCATTGTAGATTCAAACAAGGATTATTGTGAATCACATATACATTTTTATATATTTTGAGATCTGGAGATTCATTTTAGTAAAAGTGAATTTTTCCGGATTTTATCTTTAAAATATGAAAATAGCCCTGGTAGTTATATTCATGAAAAATAACTCAAGTCATGTGGATATTTTTAAGAGGAATTTATGAATCTTAAAATTACTGTTACAACTTATTTCATAATGAATGTATAAAAACATAATAGGATATGATCTATACTATATGAAATATATCCATAGAAAGTGAGTAAGTGATTCATCGTGACACAATATTCATGTCAAAAAATAAAGGGATATTCATTAATAAGGAAATAAAAAAAATCCATGATTATATTATAGATATTTAAAAGAAGAATACTTTTTTCACTATAACAAATTAAATACATTTAGTTTCAAAACTTGAATGGGATGGGAATTCCAAAATTATTCTGTAACGAAGGTGTCTTAATATTTCTTAAAGAACTAACCAAAGAGTAAATAATTTACATTAAATATCATGGAATAATAATAAAAATACTATTTTATGGGAGTTTCACATTATATTTGTGAAAGTCTATCATAGAGTTTCAAATAGAACCAAGGAACATTTGGGGAAACTCACTACAAAAATAGATATTATTATTAGCATGTGAGCCATTCTTTTTTTCCATTTTAATTAGTGAGTGAAAAAGGTATGTTGTGAGGAAAGTGATACCAGGGAGAAGATTAATCCACCCCAAACTATTTTAAGGTAGATATCCTAGTTAAGAGTAACCTATCCAAATGAAATAAGAAATAAGCTTTTTGATTTTGGTGTAATAACACATTGTTGGTTCCATTATCCTTAGACCATCCTATTGTCGTGAACCAAGTAAAAACCCATGTTTCATTATACTTTATTTGATTTAATCATTGTATATAATAACAAGAAAAATTTGGAAATTATAATCAAAATTTAAATTGATCTTTAAATTCAATTAAGGTAATTTAATCAATAAAAATTCTGAAGAACATAAGAAGTGACCCATATTATTAATTAGTATTAATCCAATAGGGAAGGAATAAATTTGAGAAGTCTCTATATACTAATTGACACAACCTCTTAGGGTATCTAATCCCTTATTAAGAAAAACACTGATATTGAAAAAGAAGCTGCTTCTATTTCTTGGAGAGTATATGATGCTTCCTCTAGATCTATCCCTATAAAAGCTAAGCTAGTTTACTATGTTATTTTTGTGGTTGATTAAGATAAGATCTAAAATATTATGTATGATATTTTATCTATAAGTAAATGTAAGTAAAAATATTAATTTTTAATTGGTTCTACTAAATCTAAAATTATCCCAATTACACTTAACCTTATTTTCTTTAAGCTAAGACTTCTAGAATCTAGTGCCAAACCTTCTTTTTCCGAACATGGTGATCCAAATCCTCAACCCAATACTTAAGTTTATCCTAATCCTAATATATATTACTGATTATTTTTTCTTATTTATATGGTTTATATTTTGTGTTTCTTTTTAATTATGTTATTTGTTCAATGAAATTAGGCACCTTATTCTTATTTTTTATCTTTCTTTGGCTTCTTAATTTTCATACCGCTTATTCTATTCTATTTTTGTTTTTAATTATATATTACTCCTCAAGGAAAAATAAAATTCATTTTAGTTACAAAATTCTATAGTTATGAAATTCATTTTCCCTATTTAATGTGTTACATTCGTTATTTTGGTCTTCTTTATGATCTTACAAAAATGGGGAGAAGAAAATGGACCAAAAACAAAACTTATTCAATTTTAATATTACAAATTCTTTTATTTGGTACTTTACTAAAATAATCATATTTTTGAAATATTCTGTCATATATATCTATAAAATTTTAATTTTAACATTTTAAGGGTTTTGTGATCATTGAAAATTGAGATATTTTTGGACACACAATTTTTTTTCGACATATTTCATTTGATCCCCAGTTTTAATGATCACACAACAATAAATTTTATCATTGAATATTTTTATTGAAGTGTGTAAACTCATTTTTATAATTTTATAAATATTTTTTTAATATGTTTTTATTATAGTTGAAGAAATTTTTTTATGATCAGAAGACAAACGTTCATGACATACATTATATATGAAAAACTTATAATACTCATGTTTCTGGAAATTACGCTAATTTTATAAGATATACATTTAGGAAAAGACTTAAGAAAAATAATTATGTTAAAATAAAAAGACTTACATTAAGATAAAACCTTATCTTAGGAAGAATTTTTTATTATGTAATATGTATCACAGATGTAAAATTGAGACGAGAAACCCTTACATTAGGTCCGATTTAAATTATACTTGTCTATACCTACTATATAATAAATTTAGGTTTATTATAAATTTATTTTATATCTATCATATATATATATAATACCTAACATGTTCCCCTAATAACATTTTACATCCCATTTTTAATAATATTTCATTATTTTCATTACTTCGAGTGTTAACTGCACTGTATTCTAATGCATGTTTTGTCATGAAGGTTCAATTAATTTTAGAGAGGATGTAGTTCCATAATATCCATAATAATAATAAATTTATAAATATTTTATTTCTTTATATACATCTTTATAAACCATTTTTGGAAATTGGACATTGAAAATGTATCACATTTCTTTGTGGAGACGGTATGCCATACATACACATGAGTGATGATATCATTACCTTGAAGGAAAAAGGGTAAGATATAGTATGCCATATTAGTTTTAAGGAATTTATATAATTTGATATTTATCACATATTTTCATTATATTTACCCTTACAACCTTTACTGTAAAACATACGTAAGAAACATATCACATTGCTTTGCGAGACGGTAGTCCTCTGTTCTCACAAGCGACGTTATCATATCCCCCAAGGAATGAAATGTAATAAGTTATATATGAAATTATAATTAAAGGTTAATTATAATGTCATAAATATCATATAAATATATTAAATATATCATTATACCCATCCATGTATGTTTTTATGGAAAAAATCAATATCAGTTCACGATATAGTAGTCTTCCATAAACAAAATCGATGATTTCATTTCCCATTTGATAGAGGAAGGGGCGGATAAATATTATTTCGGAAACATTATAAAATATAATTATATGGGAGTTACTGGTTTTATTATATCAGATTTTTTATGAAAAAATTTAATGTTGGAAAAGTAGAAAGAAAACAAAAGAGCATTGTTAAGATAACGACGTTCCCTTAGAAAAACCTAATTTGGATCTCCTCTTAAGAACCATATGGATGATATTTTGGGAGGAAAATAAGATCTATAATATGTTTAAAGATGTTGTGGATATATTTTGGTAGTTTTGGGTTGATACAAAGGGCTTGAGATATGTGAATACTTGAGGGGAAGGATTTCCCTTTTATAAGTGGGGAAAGAGAACCCACATGGAAATTACTTAGAAATTTCCACAAATAATACAAAATAATAAAGTGATTCACATGAAAAAAGCTCCCAAATAACCTAAGGTTATATGTTTAGAAATAATAAAGAAGAAATATGGCTATAAAATAGGATTTTTATAAGTTGGTAGGTCATTTTTAACACTTATCTTCTTAGTTTAACCTTTGGAAAACCTTTTTTTACCATAACAGTGGTAATTAATTTTTACTATTTTTATTATCCATTTTGATAAATAAAATTAAGTTGATCTTATTAGATAATATAAATTAATCTGATTCCATATATGTAATCTATTTTTCTGAATTAAATTCACATAAGATGGATAATTCAATTTAAAATTATACCCATTAATGCGATGAAAAATAAGGTTTCCAATGAAAAAAATATCATATGTATAGATGGTTTTAATATCAATATTGAATATGAAATTAATTACACTGACCTAATTTTAATTTATAATAATATAATTGAACTAATATTACTTAAAGTGTAATTTAAAATATAATTTAAAATTTTAATTAATTTAAATTAAAATTCAATTTTCAATAAAAATAAGTATTTTCACTGTTCATCAATGAATCTATCTTTTTATAAAATTATAAAAAATTCACCCAAAGATAATTTTGATATGTTATTTATATCTCAAAAATTATGTTAATTTTATCAAATAATTTTTCTAAAATTTTCAAATATAAATTTTTTCATAAGTACTTAAGAAGAATCAAAATAGTTTTTATTAAAAAATACATTTTTTCTGAACACATTTATTTTACTTTCTAATTATTCCTATTTTATTTCCCATAAATAGATATAAATTTTATTTATTTTATACATAAAAAAACAATATAATTTTCATAATTTAGTTATTAATATTTATACCCATCATATTAATGTATTGGTTATAATGTCCATGTATAAATAATAATATTTGAATAGAGTATCACATTTCGTTTAAACTCGGTGTCACGTGACTAACAAGCTATCAAAGAGACTGAATTTATTTAAAATTAAATGTATTGTAAAGTATCATGATTTAATTTTATATTATAATTTTTTCATTATGTGTCATAAATTCTATTGGACATAAAGTTCCTATTTTAAAATCTTGGGGTGTTACAAGAGATGTTATAATTTAAAAGAAGCATTTTGTGTATATTATAGAGGAACAGTCAAGAAACAATATGTTCTTATATTATTTTTTGATATTATTATTTCTTCATGTATAATAATAGGAAGTTTTTTACAATTTCTTTCATTGAAGTTTTATTTACAAAAAATGATGATAATTTTTAGAAAGTCCAAAAGATTATACTTCCTATAGAATAGTTATTCATCAATTTCTAGATGTTTTGTGAAACCATGTTTTAAGCCAAAAAAATTTATTTATCTATTTATTTTTAATGTTTATAATACTTGTAAAGAGTTTTTAGAAGGCCAAAAATAGTCCTTGTAAAAGGCAGAACATTGTTAAAATATCTTGGTAGATTTTTGTAACAACATGATATTGATTTCACTCAATTGTTAAGGTCCCTATGAAAATGACCTACTGAATGAAAATCAAAAATCTCACTGGAATAATGTTCATGGAGTGGAATACACTATCCTTATTCCACAAACCATTATAAATTCTCTATTTTCTACTATTTTTTATCTCCAATTCATCTCTAATAACGACTAAATGAAAAATTCTATTAATTATTTAAGATAGTGGTTTTAATTTGGTGAAATTATAAGGAACTAAATTCACCCCCCTCATTAACCATTGACTAACTTTACTTGGAAAATATTTTTGGTTATAGTTCAATATATTACACATGTGAACTCTACTGCCCATATAGCTACTTTATACCAGCATCACACAAATATTATATGATTTTAACCTTCTTTAAGTAGATAAATAAATCTATCTAAGTATTTAACTAAATCCAATAACCCAAAACTAACCATGAAAAAATTATTTAAATATCTATATATATTTGAGAACACTTCATTCAGATCAGCCTTTATTTTCTACACAACTTTCATCTCTTTATCAGAGACTATTTTTTGGTTTCTCACCACAAAATTATTTAATGAAATAACCGAAAACATATTAATTATAGAGTATGAAATGAATATAATAAATTTAAAATATCTCATGTTGATGAAAAAAATGAATCACTTTTGTATTGTCTTTTCTCACAACATGAATCACCTCATATGACTCCTGCTATTTCTTTTTATTCTTGTCCAACTAAGTCTAGTTGTATTTCTATTCTTATATTTTTAAATCCAAAAGGTTTTTTTGCTTCAATTTTTTTAGAACTACTTCTTCCTAAAAATTCTTTTTTCTTCACTCAACATCCTCAATAACTTCATATATAAAACTCTCAAGAGTTCTACCTTTTCTGGTTCAATTTAGTTTTCTCCTTTATATAAATCCAACCAATTTATTTCTTCCCATTTTTACATTTCCACAAATTGAAATATTTCTTGGATTGAATACAAGCTAAATAAATAACCATACACTAGATTTTTACTCCCCCCATGATATACTTTTTATTTTTATCAATTTAAATTCCTGGTGAAATTATTAGAGTTCCCTTTTGTTTTTTCCTCATTTTATTTGTCTCAGTTGAATATATTTTCTATTTTATTGTACAGTAGGATTAGGTATTTTATCAAAATTACTCTACAAATATTCATATAAAATCATTATTTAAATTTTATATAAAGAAAATATATCATCATCACATATGATGTGGAACCTTGTTTTACAGGGTGATAGCTTCAAAAAACTAGTAGACACGACTATAAACATTTTACCATTCTCCAACTTGAATGAAAAATATTTTTGTTATATTTAATTCCACTGAAGAACAAGTTAAGAATTATCTTAATTAATTTATTATTGATCATCGATATTTATTTTCATATATTATCATTTGAAATTTAAAATTTAAAGAATAATGGTCCCCTTAAATTATTCTCCTCTAATATTCCTCAAATAATGATTTTATCATGGTTTAAAATAGATTCATGATGTTTATAACATTTAATGAACTCCTTTTAAATCATCATAATTAATTCTTATTTATAAATAATAATTCAATAAATTCTTATTTTCGTTATGTATAACATTAAAATTTTATATAAGTGTTGATATTTATGAAGAGAACAAGATGTTTATATAGAAATTAAATCACCCATACATAGGTGGATGCCTACAGAATGGATGATTACACACACTTGAATAATCGGCATACATATATAAATGATGTTTACATAGGTTGATGATCCTTACATAAACATGGTTGACCTTTATACATATCCTGGTTGATGTTTACACTAGTTTAGTTGATGCTTTCACTTTTCATGCTTTTAAATTTTACTACATTAGAGATGGAAATGAACCATAAAAAATATATAGGATCATCCTTACAAATTATTGGACATGATAATTACATATCTTTAGTAGATAACCCATAAATAGATCCAAACTAAGCCTTTTTTTCTTCCTAAAACTCAAAATTCAATATTATTCTTATTACATTAGACTTATTTTGAATGAATTCTATAAATCAATAATTTTCGTAAAACTTAATATAAGTGATATACTATATATATACAATATTAAATAAAAAAGTTAACTGAGGAATGAATTATATAATTTCAATCTAGTTATTATCACAACTGTTAACTTTTTTATCACTTTCTAAATACATATATACCGGCCATATTGAGTAAGTTTAGTAGCCAGCTCTTCAACCATAAATTCATGACCCATGTTGTATACAATTGTCTTCACAATTGTATAACTTGTCATATGAATACAAACCAACATAACAATAATAAAAAATAGTCCACTTCTTTTGTAACCCTCATGATTTTAAATTTTTTTTCTTTAAATAATTTATTCAATGGTGTGTGGTAATCACAACACCGATCTTAAATAAACCACAATGTACTACAAAAATATTATTATTTCATTATGGCCATTATGACATAATGATTGGTTTGGTGGGTATGATTAGGAATAAGCGTATTTTGAAATATATGTATAATATATTTATTTAAATAAATAATTTTAACCATAAATTGACTACTAATTGGTAAGAAATGAAGATAAAACCCTTTTATGGTAAATGATATATTTTTTATAAAATAGATTTTATATTCACAATGTATTTTTTATTAATTTATATAATTAATTACTATTCATAATTGATTCTAATGAAATTATTAGATTCTATATCAAATCTAATAATTTAAATTACATTTAATTATATTTAATAGTAAATGAATGAAAATTAATTCATTTTATGATTCAAAAATACTTCTTATTCCATTTTTTTTTCATTTTGTCTGTGAATATTATAATTAATTTATGCCAATTTTAGAAATTGTATTTAAAAAAATCCAATTTTTTTTTAATTTATTAATTCATAATATTATTTGGATTAATATTTTAGATATTTCTAAAAGTATTTATTTTTGAGTGAATAACTAAAAATATTGATTTTTGCAGACCTATCATGTTTCCCATTAAATGAAGTAATTTAAAAGTACTATTATATTTTGGACTTGTTTTTGAATTAACATAAGATCTATTTTATAAAACATAATTTATATAATTCCACACGAATAAATTAATATAAAACCTTTTTTTCATTTGTTTTTGGGCACTTATATTGAAAGTAATTTCTTTCCCTTCAATAATTTGAAACTTAAATAATAGATTTAATATTTGTAATTTTGTGGTTTAAATTTAGTAATGAGATTAATTTAATTTTTAATCATTATTAATAGTGATCGTGGTATAGATTTGATTCCATGATAAAAGATAAAACAGGTTAATTAAGGATAAAAATAAGTGATAAAATGTCACATAATTTAATCTTAATTATTATTGGATGAGAATATTTCAAAACATATCACCTTATTTTATAATTTTAATTTTTATGTGACATTTTTCTTTTATTATGACATTCTTTAAGAACCTGAAATTTCTAGAGATGTCAAGTGCTCTCTTTTAGGTACTCTTTTACCATTATTTTGAGTATATCTTAGTGGAGTTTTAATTTTGGGATGCTTCAAGAGAAATTGGATAATTTTGAATGTTTTTTGAGGGGTTTTGGGTAGTACACGGTTGGCCCATGGTTTTTCAAAACCATGCACCCTACCCCGAAAAACTATGAAATCCCAAAAAGAGGGGAATTTCATGGTTGGGGCACAAATTTTCAAACTAGACCCTCTTAGTAGAAACTATGAACCTCTAAGAAGAGGTGAATAGTTATGGTGCATCGTTTGAAAAACCATGAATCCAAACCTCGGAAATCATGCATGTGGTTTTTATTCCTCTAAATTTTTTAATTCAAATCCAAAACCCCTAGTTTTACACCCAAACACCCAAGCTCAACCCTAAACCTCTCAATTTTGAAGTTCATATGAGGGTTCTAAAATCCACAAACTCTGTTGTTAATGAATCAAAGATCTGATTGAAGGACCTTCACCTCTTCTACTATGTAATATCTTCAAGTTTGGTTTCCTATCTATATGACATATCTTTACAAATGGAGAAGAATTTTTTATTCCCAATTAGTGTGGGTTTAGATCTCAGTTTTGATTGATCTTAATATGTTTGATCTTGATCTTGTTTATGGTTCCAGATCTCAATTTTCTTTGGTAAATTGATCATTCTCTTCCAATTTGGGGAATTCTGCTCTGGTGAACACCCGTTAACGATCTTGAGGTTAATGCTCTATTTATTAATTACAAATGTCTAGATTTCTATTACATGTAAGTAAATGTGAAATATCTATTGAACATTTGGATATTTCGTCTTTAATTAGATTAATTAATCAGTTAATTGATTAATTAGATTAATTAATCAGTTAATTGATTAATTAATGGATTGTCGAATCGATTGACTAATGGGGTTAATTAATTGTTCATTTCGTGGGATTATAGAATTGGTTGATTAATCAGTTATTGAATTGGATGGTTAATAGGAATTAAGTGATGGTTGGATTAACCTTAAAGGGTTAATGGTTTATATGATTAAATATTTATAGATGGTTTAATGATTAATTTTCATATAATTACAGGATAATTAAAGTGAAAAAACTTGTTCATTTAATAAATTGAAAAGATACATTTTATTGAGAATGGTCGATAAGAAGGTTAATGATGATTAAGCATGATATATCTGATTTTGTGATATATGTGATATATGTGTGTGTGGGCATGGATATATTATTAAATATCCCATATGTTATTGTCTGATATACATGTTTAGGACATGGACTGATGCTGCAAAAGCCCATATGCGATAACAATGATTTTTTGGAGATATACAGATGTTTTAAATACCCACGAGGTGCTAGACATTGAGTTATAGGAACAAAATATTGGCATTGGACTATGGTTCAAAGTGTCCATGATATGAATTAAAATTAAATGGATAATAGAATTCTATGTTATAATGAATTGTGATTCACTATGTGATATGGTTCAGACTCCAACAAGGGTCGAAGCATGTATTGATGGTTCAAAGATCATCATGAACTCAAGTAATTTATGTATTTAATTAAAGAATAATGAAATGTGATTACAATTTAATTTATTGTACAATATTATTTATAAAACTATATACACTGTTATAGAATGGATATTGTTTTAAAACCTGTTGGTGGTGGCCAACTAAGTTTTACTCACACCTTACTCAGGATTCCTGATCGGTACCCGAATAGATTTCATGTTTGTAGGAGAGGATAAGGGAAAGAGACCTTTATTAGATATTTGAGTTGGGATGTGGAATGGATGAGGGAACCAGGCATGATGCTAGGACCTACTTAGGGAGTTTTTAGTGTGTCTTTATTTTAGCGATTTATTTAGATAAATGACATATATATGGAATTTCATATCTATGTTTTGGTTTAGAAACAATATTCCTATTTTGGTCATCATGTGATACTGATATTATTCCGGTTATGATTATTATATTTTGGTTATTGTTAATTTATTTTGGTTGTTTTTCTTCTTTGATAAAGAGGGTAAATTATTCCCTTATTTTATATTTGAACCTTACCACTAGATTTTAGCCTCGAGTGTACAGGGAGGTGCGCTTGAGATCACATAATGAACCGTCTCGTGTCACCGACATTTGGAAACTGGCTTGGGAAATTACAAAGTTGAATCAAAGGATGATTTTATTTTATTTTATTTTTTATTACTATTTTTTAAATTTAAATAGGAGATTATGATGGGTTAGGCCTGGGTGAATAACTTGTGTATGAGAGTAGCCAACCCATGTATGAGGTAAAACCCAAGTTCCTAGAGTGAGATTATTGTTTTTGATGTTTTATTTTTATAGTTAAATGTTATTTAAACTGGAGTGACTCAGTTTTTGTGTGAAGTTGTTTTTTCTAATTGTTTTTGCATTGTGTCCCAAAAATTCATGAGATTTGTGTTAGTATGTATCATGTTAGGCACTCTGTAATTATTATAACATATATGACTATAGGAAATCATGAAAAATCATTTTTTATGATAAATTTTTTAAATGAAATGAGATTTTATTATTTGTGTAATTTAAATGGAAAAGGTGAATAATATGAAATTGATAAATTTTAAATGATGAAAAAATTTATAATTTCAAATGTATAAATCGGTGCATCATGAGAAAATTATTTTTTGAAAGTGTTTTACCATTTTTTATCCATTAACTAGAGGAGGGATGTTTGAGGGTAGTGATAGTTCCTCAGTTTTGATTACATAGAAGGGAATACTGGATAACATGTTATGGATTCAAGTGCATCCCTCTTGTTAAAGAGTTATGATGTTGTGATTTTTTACCTAAGGAATGTGTTTTTAAGTCTAGAGATATTACTCCACGAAGATTTTTATTGATAGGATGATAAGAAAACATGGAAAGAAATTATCCTCTAGTAGTGGAACCTAAGGATCCGATAGTTCTAGGTGAGGAAGCCAGAGATCAGTTCCATGAGAACTTTCCTTGTTTTATGAAATTAATGGAAAGAGACCCATGATGGGTTGTGAAAAGTATGTTCGACTTGACATGTGAGTTCCATTTGAATAACCCTTAAACTTTCATCGAAGAGGGTGGAGCAGAGGCAACTGAGTTCTAAATTGATTCTATCATGATGATCCTTGAACACTTAGAGACTTCTACTAAGAATGGAGTTAAATTGGATGGTTATATGTTATGTGGCCAGGAAAATCATTGGTGGGATATCCATACATGGTATGGAAATATCAAGAACATGGAGTGGAATGAATTTGAAGAGATCTTATTGGAGAAATTTTATTCTAAGACGCTTTAGTAGGATAGGGTAGAAGAGTTCATGAGGCTGACCCTGGGAAGTATGTCCGTGATGAACTATGCAGGAAGCTTTAGAAATTTGTTGGTCCTTTTTAATGGTTGGTAGGAGATGAGGAGACAACATATAAATTTTTTTAGGATGGGCTTATATTTTATATTAAGTTCAAGGTTAAAATATTTTAGTTTAAAAAGATTATAGTAGTGGTGAATCAAGATCTCATATTTTAGGGAAACTTGAAGGAGTCTTCTAGTGGAGTCAATGTAGTTTCTTTTGGAAAACCATGAGGTATGTCTTCTTAGAGTAGGAAGAATATCTTTAAAAAAATCAACTGAGGTCTTAGTAAGAAAATATTCTAGGGGGAAGGATCATTCACTTATGAAATTACGCAAGTGATTTTCAACCATTGCGATAGTACGAGACACATTCGTAGTCTGTTTCCACAACTAATGTTAGAGTTTCAAGATTGCGGCAAGATGGGACATCTACAATGGTTCTATAGAAAACCCTAATAGATGGGTAATTATGGAGGACTTAGGTATAACCAAAGTACAATAAGGGGGTCTTATACACCATACCAGTCTGGAAGTTATAGTTCTACTAGACATGGAAGTTGAGGTAGTGGATGTGGTAAGTCTTGGAAAGAGAACCCGTATCAGCAGTGTGTCATAGCTCAGGGGACTCAGACTGCATCATAGGAAATAGGGGAAGTACAATTTCATGTATTTCAACCCAAACTTGTTGACAGCGATGCTGGACCATCTACATTTATAGGTACTATTAATGTATATTCTATGATTTCTAGTGACTTATTTTATTTTGGTGTCTATCATTCTTTGATATATTCATAACTTGTTAGTGGGATGAGTTTGATAGTGGAATTTGTGAGTGGGGTTATGAAGATTGATACACATTTAGGGGTATGGTCGAGAGACATCTGTTTGCATAAGGGGATTTCTCTTGAGGTTGGGGAGTATCATTTTCTATGGGATATATATATCCTTGAAATTTCAGGATTTGAATAAATTTTGGGTATGGACTGGTTGGTAGAATACTAAGAATACATATATTGTTACCACATGCATGTGACATTTATGTATCATAAGGGTGAAATTTATGATTATCATGGGAGTGGGATATCCAGGTTGGTCATATAGGGCCAATTCAGCCGCAACTGGGGGAGATAACCACCCAGGTTGAAAGTCTATTGTTAGATGATGGGGTGTGAAGTGGGATATATTTCCACCTATAGTAGGCTGGTTCTGAGATTTGTTTAATGAGGACTTCTCTCCGTTTCTACCAGAGAGATACATTGAGTTTATGATTGAGCTCATTCTTGTAATTGAGATAGTTTCTATTCCACTATATAGAATGTATCCAAAATAGATTTATGAGCTTAAGGATCAACTAGAAGAGTTGATGGATAAGGTATTTATCTACCCAAGTATGTCTCCTTGGGGTTCTCCAGTTTTGTTTTGCAATGAAGGATGATGAGACATTGCGCTTATGTGTATACTACCAAAAGTTGAATCATATGATAGTGAATAATGAGTATCATTTTCCTCATATCGATGATATCTTTAACTAGTTTAGTGGAGATTATATGTTCTCCAATATTTTATTGATATTAGGTTATTTTTAGTTGAGGCTTATACCTTCTACTATACCTTGAACTACTTTTAGAAGTAGGAATGTCCTGTATGAGTTCATGGTGAAGCTGTTTGGGATAAAAAATTATCTTACAGTGTTTAGGGCCTTGATGAACTAAGTATTACTCCTATACCTATATCAGTTTGTTTTTGTTTTTGTGTATGAAATCCTAGTGTACTCCAAGACTCAAGGAAATGAGGACCAATATCTGGAAATCATCCTGAGTATACTAAGAGAGCATTAGATATACAATAATCTATATAAGTTTCAGTTATGAATTTCTCAGATAATTTTTTTGGGTCGAATAATCTCATTTGAAGGTGTGTATGTAGTCCCAAAGAAGGTGTAGGCATTTTTTTCTTGGTAAAATCCCAAGAATGTATTTGATATCCAAAATTTTCTCGGCTTAGTGGGTCATTATCAGAGGTTCACCCAGGAATTTTCTTGCTTTCCATCACCACTTTCGAGATAGACCAATAAGGGAGTAAAGTTTTAATGGTCTAGATAATGTGATAATGCTTTTTAGGAGTTGATGAAGTTGTTGAAAACTGCACTGATCTTGATCCTACCCAAGCCAGGGGTTGATTATTCAATGTTTCTTAACGCATATGGGATCATTCTAGGAGAAGTGTTGATACATGGGGATTTGGTTGTGGTGTATGTGTCTTATCATTTGAGGTTACAATAATTGAATTACCCCAAACATGACCTTGATTTATCTTTAGTGGTTTATTATTTGAAGTGCTGGTGTCATTATTTGTTAGGTGAAAAGTTTACTATGTCTATCAATCAAAAAGGATAAATTATATTTTTTCACATCGATATTTTAATCTATGTCATTTGAGATGGTTTTATTATATGTATTCATTTGATTTTGAGATAGATTATATGACTAGGAAGGGAAATAATGTTACTGATTCTTTGAGCAAGAAAACTCAGACTCAAGAATTCCAGGAGTCTAGTTCACGGTGGAAGTTGGTGACTTTGCTAGCCGAGATGCATGTTGTGGTCCAGTAGGGATAAGATCAGATAAAAATCATTTCAGTTTAAGTAGAGTCTATGCTTTTGATTTGGATAAGGAAAATACATTTTTAGTATCTATAGTGTTTCTCATTATGATAAAGACTTGAAGTTGGGGAGACACCTTCATATAGAACCATATATAAGTATGATATCATCTATGTCAAAAATCATGTTGTTGTACCAATGTGTATGCGAGAGGAGATGATGTGTGAATTTTATGCCTCAATGCGGGTGGTAAATATAGGTTTGACCCAAAATGTAACATGAACTAATTCAATAGTGTTGGTGTCCAAAAAAGGAAATTTTTGGGTTCATGAGACGATGCTACCCCCATCAACAGGTGAAGGCCAAGCATTAAAATCCTGGAAGTTTACTACAACCATCATCTATTCTGGAATGTATGTGGGGTGAAATTACCACAAATATTTTTAGTGGGTCTCCCAAGGAATCCTTAGAATAATAATTATATATGGGTGATTGTGGATCAATTAATGAAAATGGAAAATTTCTTACATATATGTGAGATATTATTAGTGGAATAGTTGAAAGACCTGTACATCTAATACATAGTTCGTATATATGGGGTGGAATCGAGTTTAGTTTCAAACTATGACTCAAATTTTACTTCACACTTCTGGAAGGGCTTGTAGAAGGTTCTGGGTATGTAGGTACTACTGAGTATAGATTTCAACCCACATACAAATGGGAAGTCAAAACATACTATATAGGATAAGGGGGATATGCTACGGGCATTCACTGTTGAATTTTTTTTGGTCTTTGGAGAATCACCTAGAACATATGGAGTTCACCTATAACAAATATTATCATGAAACTATTCATATGGATCTATAAGAGGCTTTTTGTGGTATTCCATGCCGATCACCACTATATTGGATAGAGGTAGGTGAGTCAAAACTATTGGGACTAAGTCTCAAGTAGGTGATGTCAAAATAGGTTCTACTGATTCATAAATGTTGGGATACGGTTCATAGTATATTTAAATCATATGCTGATAGACATCGATGACCCCTTGAGTTTAAAGTGTGTGATTGCATGTTCCTTTATGTGTTTCCTAGATTGGATCATTATTGGATTTAGAGACAGGGAAAGATGGACACTATGTTTTTTCAATCCTTTTGTGGTTGTGGATAGAATCTGGAATATAGTGTACAGATTGGGTCTTCCACAAAGGCATAGATCTATGCATTGAATTTTTCACAGGGCATAGCTTTGATGATATCACCCCAAGCCTTCTCAAGCGATCTATTTTGATAATATTGAGCTTGAGACCGATGCATACTTTGAGGAGTATTCGAAACATTTTTTAGATCACATTGTGAAAGTGTTACAGGGGAACATTGTGCCAATAATTTGTTTATTGTGGAAACATGTCCCTGTCTATGAGAAAAATTGGAGAGAGAATTAGATATGTGGGATTAGTGGCCTGATCGTTTTACCCAGGGATCTTAGAGATAAATGGGAGTACAACCCGCAAACTGACTATTATAAGGTGCGGAGATTATAAGATCCTGACCTTTCAAGAGAAGTCATGTTCTCTCTTCCATGTACTATTTTTCCTTTATTTTAATTATATCTTGGTTGGGGTTTACTTTGGGGATTCCTAGGGATAAATTAGAGAATTATATATGTTTTTGGAGGGGTTTTGGGGAGTTCATGGTTGGCACACAGTTTTCCCAAATTGTGTGCCTTTCCCCATCAAACCACAAAATCCCAAATAGAGGTGAATCTTATGGTTGGAACACGGTTTTTAATAGCATGTACCCGCTTAGTATAAACCTTTCACCGCTAATAAGAATCAAACTGTTTGAAAAACCATATGTCCAAGCCCAAGAAACTCGGCACATAGTTTTTATTCCCTAAATTTTTTTAATTAAAATCCTAATCCCCCCAGATTTAACCCATAAACACCCATGATCGACCCTAAACCTATTACTCAAAATTTTAAATCTTTTGGGAGGGTTACAAGGATCCAATAAATCCATTATTAAAAAATAAATGATCTGATGGATTGTCTTCACCTTTTCTAGTATGTAAAATATTCCCATGTGGTTTCCTATCTCTCCAATATCTTTTTCTAGATAAAGAGGAATGTTTTATTCCTCATTTGTGTGGGTTTAGATATAGGTTTTGATAGATCTTAATACATTTGATATTGATCTTGTTTTGGTTTAGGATTTCATTGATGGTTTGGAAATTGATCATTTCGATCCAATTTGGGGAATTATGCTTTGGTTAATGTCCGTTAATGATCTTGAGGTAGGTGGTCTATTTATCAATTACCAAATTCTTGATTAAATTATGTGTATATAATTATGAAATTGGTATTGCACATTTATATATTTTTTATCTTGAATTGGATTAATTAGCTAGTTAATTAAATTATTAATGGATTGTGGAATTGATGAATTAATGGGGTTATGAAATTGGTCAATTGGTGGGATTGTTGAAGTGTTTGATGACTAGGATGTTGAATTGGTTGATTAATGGGAATTAAGGGAAGGTATCCTTAAAGGGTTAATGTTTTATATGATTAAATGTTGATAAATGGTTTAATGATGAATTGTCATATTATTCATTTTGAACTAAAGTGATGAACCTTGTTTGTATAATAAATTGAAAAGGATCATTTTAAGGATAATGTTTGATAAGAAGGTTAATGATTCCTAACCTTGATATATTTTACATTATGATATATCTGATATACATGTGTGGTACATGGACTGATGCTTCAAAATCCCATATGTTATTGAATGCTATACATGTGTGGGACATGTACTGATGCTTCAAAATCCCATATGTTGTAACAATGATTTCTGGGACACGAACTAATGCTTTGCTATGACGACCCAAATTTTTTATCAATTTAATTGTTTACCTTCTTATAATTATGTAGCATTGAGGTCCCAATAAAACATCATTATCACAATTTAATAATGAAATAAGTAATATTTAAATTTTTTTTGGAATCTATAATAATGGAATAGTTACTCAAGCCTTGAAATATTAATGTGGCCATTAGGAATAGAAATCCATCCTATAGAATAGTAACCTCACCTGTGAAATTATAAATAAAATTTAGTAATATTAAAAATTAAAAAATTTCATAATTATATCATAGTATATGTAAATAAATGTTTTTAAACTTTTTAATTTAGTTTTGGTATTTTTATAAAACATAAATGCCTATTTATAATTTTATAATTAATATGTTGATTTAAATAAAATTAATTTTCATAAAATAGATTCATAAATTAATATTTTTTTCTTATGATTCTAATATAATTTTATGAATCCTAATTAATTTTTCAAAGATTTTTAAAATCAGTTATAAATTTAAAATTTTTAAATTTTCATGTAAATTATGAGTTTAATTAAAAATTAAATTTCTAATATTAAGAAATTTATTTTCCTAAAATGGAGTTAATTTTTAAATTCTACTCATTTAAAAATGGTTAGGATGGATTTTTGGGATTTTTCAAAAATAGGTAATTATTTGGTTAATAGTGAAATACAATAATGTATGGCATTTAACAAATACATGAATTATTGAGTAATTGATTATGTATAGCTGATGTAAAACCACAAAATCAAACTATCCTTCCGTATTTTAATATATTTAGTGATAATGTTCAAATTATTCATATACTTGATACAAAATAAAAAACTAATGAATATAATAATAAAAAAACACCCGTCTCCTCCACTATAAATATGACCCCACACCATCTCTTCTCCTCACACATTCTATGCTTTAAAAACTGTCTAATTTATACACAAACCTATTCCCAAGCTCCTTGCCCACATCTAGGAGCCTTTGGTATCAACAAAATACCAAATCCAATTTTCCCAAGGAGGTCCTCAAGGGGGAAACTTCAAGAGGTAAAATACTCTTTAATTTTCTTTTAATTTCTTTTAAATTTATTTTATTTTATTATTTTCTCATCAGCCCCATATAAAAGTGGAAAGATTAATCCAATATCTTATATATATTGGAATATTATTATGTTAGTGTAATAACTTATATACATAATATGAAATAATTAAACGAAACAAGTTCTTGATGATCAAAATATCGCCAAATTAATCTAGATGATTGAGATTAATTTTTTTCTAATGAATCATCCTCATAAAATATAACCAAATTATATATATGACTAATTGAAAATATGGAAGTTCATTAATAACATTTAATTTCAATTATGGACAATTATACCCATTTTACATGATCTTCTATACATGTATACGAGTGAATCATTCATGGAAACCAAGCAACAAACACTCTCAGAATGACGTAATTAAACACTATAACTCATCATAACCGCCATAAAAGAACTTAATAAAATTATAATAAATCAAAAAAATTTATTATTGGTTACCTATTATTAATTAATTAATCTTATTTGATTATCTAGGATATTAAAGTGAAGAAATCAGTTAGACATATGGTAAGAGGATTCACAAACCCAACTCCCTTTTTAGGTTATCACTCTTTCATTCCAAGTTCTTGTGGGGATATTTCTTTCAAAATCACTTTAATATTATTTAATTATCCATCCATTTTTTATATGGGATATACATGCATCCAATCTAATTTTATGAAAAATTCAATGGTTTTTCCAACAAAACTCTTCTTTTAAAAAAACACATCCTTTATTTCTCTTGATATTTTTTATTCTTTACACAAGATCTATGATTCTTACACCATGTATGCTATTCCATTATTTATTTTGGGATCCCCAACATTCATTCAATATTAAATAATTTAGGAAATTATCTTGAAACCAATTTCCTTTCAATGGGTTATTTTATGACCAAGATTTTTATACATTCTATGTGACAAGCATGATAATGTAAATGCAATTATGTTATGGGTGCACTAGGAATTATATAGAACTACAATGCATTGGGTAATGTGATGTATCTCATGAGATAATATGTAATATGCATGAAACTTATTCTATATTTGTTCACAATGATGACGTTATGATTATGCACATAGGTTATGCATTGACATGAAGCTAGCTTTATTCGAAACTCTCTGTGGTACTTGACCAATATTACATGATGTTTAATTTTTATGCATTTCCAATTTTCTATGACATTATATAATTCTTCCTCACATTATTATTATCTCAATCCAATGCTTATTTTATGATGATGATGATTATCCTCACCCATGTTATCTTGACTCATGTTAGTATCTATCTTCTTACTAGGTGTTTGGCTCACCCCTTTCATTGATGTATATCCTCAGGTGAATACTTATACTAAGGATAATCTAAAGGCCCCTAAGAAGCTAGAGAAGAAGGAATTAAACAATGTTTATGTTTGATTTTGTAAAAGTTATGCATAAAACTAATTTTCCCAAGAAACTAAACCATTTTATCCTAGACTTATAACCCTTTTATATTGTTTATATTTAAAATGATGTAATAGTATTGTAAGAAAAATTAGGGTCATTATATTTACATACCCATGGGGTGCTAGAAATGGAGTTCTAGGATGAAAATGTTGGCATTTGACTATGGTTCTAAGTGGTTGTGATATGAATTGAAATTAAATGGATAATAAAATCCGATTTTATAATTAATTGGGATTCCCTATATGATATGGTTTAGACAATGATACTGGATGAAGTAGTTATTGGTGGTTTAGGTGTCATAATGAAATCGGGAAATTTATGAGGCTAGTTAAAGAATAATTGAATGTGAAAACTACTTACTTTGTTGTACTATATTCATTATATGACTGCATAAACTGTTATATAGTAGATATTGTTTTAGACACTGTTGGTGGTGGCCTATTGAGTTATACTCACAACCTACTTAGAATTACTGATTGGTATCTGCATAGATTTCATTTTTACAGGATACGGTAAGATAAGTATCCTTTTGATAGATGGATTAGTTGGGATAGAGCATGAATGTGAAAACCTGACGTGAAGGTAGGACCCTCTTGTGGAGTTATCTATTTGTCTTTATTTTTGGGATTTTTTTAGACACTTGACACATATATAACATGAAATATCTACTATTTTTTTATATTGTATTCCTATTGTTTTCATCGTGTAATACCGATATTATTCATGTTATAGATATTATGATTTGGATATTGGTTATTTATTTTCACTGTTGTGATACTTTAATAGAGAGAATTGTATCTCCATGTTGTATATTTGACCCTAGATGCTAGTCTGCAACATCTAGAGTTTAGGGAGGTGTGCCTGAGGTCATGTACAGAACAAGATCATGGCCCCAGTATGTGGAATCTGGGTTGGGATGTTAGACTATCTTGTTATTTTATGTGAAGGATAATTACAAAATGTCACTCTATTTATTTTAATATATGTAATATGTTTATACAGATAAAATGAAGTTAAAAATGGTTTTAAATGGTTAATTTTAATATTAATATGTTATTTTTTAGTAAAAACTTATTTTTTATTCTCATTAATGATATAATTACTTACACAATGCTAATATGGTGCCTTTACAAGTAATAAAAAATCATTGTAAATGATTTTAAAAACAATATAATTTATATATTTTGGATGAATTATGCTATTATAAGAATTTCATAGATAGTTATAAAGTATAGTTGTTTTTAAGTGCTTTAATATTCTAATTCCATTGTCTTATTGAATTCTTTGTAGTCAAATTAAACTAATATTACTAAAAGTGAATTTAATGATATTTTAGGATACAAAATACATTATCAAATGATTTAGAAATAAATAAAATATTGAAATAGGTTTGGTGAGCTTGGAAATGGATTAAAACTTCTTCCATGGACCATTTTTAAAAACATTCCACCTTATAAGTAAAATTTAACTCTTAAATAGTGAAAAATGTGTCACCGCGATTAAGGTTAAAATGGGTATGATGGGGTTAAACCAAAATATACGGTTTAAAATGAAACTTAAATGTGTATAAATTTTATTAGTTGATGGTATTTGGACCATATCATGTCCAACCACTATAATTATGGCCATTTAATTCCAATTGATATGATTATTACATTTAATACATTTCGAAGTTCTTAATATTTATAATGGTGTTGCTCTGCTCACTTACAAAATAGAACCTCCTATATTTTATTCTAAACAAAATTTTTAAAATATATTTTATATAATCCCTACCTAAATATATCTCTAACATCCTTTCTCACATCCTAGAGGTCTTAGACTTCTCAAAATATCAATCCAAGAAAGATTAAGATGTAATCCAATGGGAGATATATGAAGAGAAGGTAGAAGTCCTAACCAAACTATTTCAAGTCCATTTCTTCTTACAAACCCATAAAATATTCATTAACCACGATTAAATAATAACATATGTATCTTCCATATACTAAAATTTTATAATTATTATGGTATCACACCTTTTCATCTCCTTTTACTTCTTATGGGAAGTGAAAACATCACTCATGCGTTTGTATAGACGGACACCAACATGAAGTAATGTCTTTAAATTTTCATAACCACCTCCCAAGTAGTGTTATAATGATGGATTTAATAAATAAAAATAATATTAATAGAATATTTATTATTATGGAAATATAAAATATTATTTTCTCCATACCATTCCTCTAGTTAAAAAATGATAATGTCTCTCATGTGTACATATGGAATACCATTTCCATGAAGCGATGTGATTCATTTTTCATGTCTTATTTTCTTGGATGATTATAAAAATGCATTTAATGTAAAAAAATGAACATTATTTCATGTTTAATATCTTGAATATTATCAAAAGATATTATGATAAGGGAATAACCCAATGTTTTTATTAAGTGATAAAATAATAAATATATGTTTATTTTATATTTGTTAAATATTATAGGTAGAAAGTTTAGAGATGGGGTAATGAATTTAGCGTCTCAAACTACTTCCTTTGAGACTCATTCAATTTTCAGCACACATTTTTTTGTAGTTTATATTCTATAATAAGGATATATTTTAACATTAATTTACTAAGCTTTTAGTGGTTACAAATTTATTTTATTTTTCTCTCATTGAGTGATATTTTGATTAAAAAGTTACCAATGTGGAAAGGGACATTCTTTTAAAAATATTATTTTAATGTTTTCATTCCAACTATTTTTCTTCCATGTAGAGGTTCTTTAAAATGTTTCATTAATAGTGTTAATTCTTATTTAGAGGTTGATAATTTTTTTTAAATTATTATTGACTTTATATAAAAGTTATTAGAAATAAATATTTTCAACATTTTCAATGTGTGTAATTTTTTATTTTTTATAAAAGTGAAAAAAGATTGTTTTTTAACATATACATATTGACCACGTTTCCCATTGTTATATCCATTATTCTTTTTAAATATTACTCCATATGTTTCTATGGTTATTTTTTAAGAAAATATTTCTCTAAATATTCTAAGAATTTTTATATTTAATTTTTTTCTATGGAAAAATATAATATTTCTCATTGTTATGAGATACCTGAATGTGTCATTACTTATTGGATTGAATTCCAATTCAAATGGGTTTTATAATAAAATTTCAATATATATGAATTTTATTCATTATATATTTATTGGAGTTTTTTTATGAATTATGGGTGCTCCTAAAATATCTTTGATGATGGGTGATCCCAATACAGCTCTCCAATTCATTGGGTAATATAACAAAGTTTACTAGTGATATGTTACTCCCAAGAGATATGAGAATTTTATGGTTTTATTATTCCATTATAAGTGATATTATAAGTATAATTTACCATGTAAATTAATTGGTTTTAATTATTTAAATGTTTTTAAAGTAAATATTTTCATTTTATAAGGTAACAAAATGAACTCGGAATTTAAGGAAATTCAATGATCTTCTAAAGGTGAAATGTTTATTTTCTTGATTTTACATTTTTTCTTATATAAATTTCATGACTATGATTTTTATTTTATTATTTATTATAAAATATCTTATGAAATATATAGAATTTAAAGTTGATATCATAAGTTTTTAAATTATTATTTTGAGCTCAAAAATTATTAATTGAAAAGGGATACATACTTATAGGGTTTGAGGAATTTCAAATGGATTAATTGGTTTCCTTTCTTTTTTATATCCATTAATGAGTGTTGTTTTTATCATACATTGTTTTAAAATTATTTTTATAGGGATTAAGTATGTATAAGGATTATAATATAGTCAATTGTGACATGTATTTAACAAAGAAAAATTTTCATGAATAAAATTGGAGTATAGACAAAAGAATATTTTTTTGGATAAAATAAACTTTAAGTGGAAGTATTAAATTTTTTAAGTGTTTTCCTTTAATTATATAAAAATATAAACCAAAAATATCCTCAAAATTTAATAAATCTTGTACCTTGTTATAAATCATGTAATTATGGGTTGTTTATGGTACATGGGTTATAATTGGAATCATATGAAATGTTTAGATAACTTTATATTTTGGGATAATTTAAATAAGTATATTTTAAGTGTATTAGATGCCATCATGGGTTAATATGTCTAATATTGACCATCTATTCAAAATAATAGTTACCATATTTAGTTTTTATGTGATAGGAATAATTTGGGAGACATTTATTTAGTTTTGATAGATGATTGCGTTATATATAACCCTTAATTTTAACTTGTGTTGTAGTGATTTTTTTAGAATAATTATTTTATATTTTTGGGACATTAGTTTTAAGGTATTGATAACATTTAGGGTTAAAATGATCTTTGATTTTGAGTAATAATGGTTAATTGGGATAAAGGGTTTTTAAATTTTGGGAACCTTTTATTTATTGTATATATAACAATGGGATCAAAAAGTGATTTAGTGACTATTTAATTAAATTTATTTTTTATGAAGTACACTATATTGGGAATATTGTATGATTAAGATAAATTCAAATATTTTTGGATAAAATGATATATTATTTTAAAAATAATTTTTGAATTATCTTTTTGAAGCCAATATGATTTTAACTATGACTTTATAGTGATTCTAGTTATTTATGGAAATGATTAGAATATTGTAGAGATTATATGATTAGGAAATTCATAATTTTGATATATGAATTTATGAGTGGTCAATTTTGTTTGGAGATAAATGTTAAATTGATCTAAGAAGAAAACATGATCAAATATTTCTAATTTTTGGGTTCTAAAATTGGTATGTAATATCTTGAATTATTTTACTTTTAGTTATTTATGGACCCATTTAATTATAAATTTGGGTGTTACTATTGAAGATTTGGAGATTAATGAAGTATTTCAATTAGGACTCGGCCTTAAAAATATTGTGTAATTTTGAATTAAATGAATAATTCACATTGAGGATCTTTTCAGGTTTAGAGTTTAATTGAATTAGGTCATGACTGTTACATTACATCCCAAAAGTTACGAAGTAGACACTTCTACTCAGTTCCCATATTTTTCACTAAATAAAAATTCTTGAAAGAAAGATTCATGTCTAGTTCCATGTTTTAGACAACATGAATTTTCCTTGATCCCATCCTTGACCCTATTCCACTTTATGTCCTGTGAAAAACATTAAAAAAACTTTGGATGAGCATAAAAAACTCAGTAAGGGATAATGAAAGAAGGAAAACTGTTAGTTTTTTAAAACAATAAGTAAACCATGGATACTTTATCATAAGTAATACTTTTCACCTTTATGAAGTAGTAAATACTATTCACTAAGTAAAAGATTGTTTCTTACCATTTTGTAACCAAAAGATTACCATAAAACCCATTTAAATAACACATAACATATAAAGGTAACTTGGGACATAAACATACTTAAATGGAATAACCATATAGTCGACTTCCACACATATCACTAAATGGAATAGCCATATGATCTAATTCTATACCAAATTCATTGGAGGTTATAATTTAACCACCCATCCTCTTTTATCAGGGCACCACCCGTCATTTGGTTTATCACGTAACCACCCATCAAATGTCCTAGTACCATTATAAAATCATAACACATACAACAAATACAAAGGAAAGAAAAGATTTCCACATTTCAATCACAATATATCACTTAAATATATTGACATAAAAAATCCATTATCAAAATCATTTTCATTACCAAAATACATAAAAGAGTATATGGTATTTATTTTTCTTTTTAAAAACAATATGACTTGTTAAGGAAGCCAAAGATCAAATAATACTCATTGTGGCAGAATGGTCATTGTCACTGCATAAGTTAAAAGAAACATTATTTTTTTGGTCATTTAGTAAAACAATTCATATAAAAAGATTACCTTTGAATGAAATGAAATTATAAATGTCTTTATACAGCGTATAAAAGAAAGTCGTTTATTAAAAAAAATATGCCTCAATGAAAGGAGATTGAGACGAAGTCCCTTACCTCGTGTCCGATTTGACCCGTTCATTCTTTAATCTCCTGAATAATAAACTAAAGTTAATTTAAACTTTATTAAGAAACTTTTTTTCAAGTTTATAATTCCTTTAAAATCACTTATTACCATGTTATAACATTATGTAATCATTAAAGTTAATAACATTCATTTTGTTGATATTTGGTACTTGAGTCAAAAATGAACTTCTTATAATTACAGGTTGTTCAAGTGATCAAATATTTATTATCACTAGAATGATATTCATTATTTAGATATCATATATATAATACATATCCAGTATATGTATGTATTTACAATAGTACATAACATTTGGAGAGAATAAATGAAATGCACCGGTAATGGAGACGGTAAGCTGTACGTACAGATGAACGCTACTTTCGTTTCTATTTCATATTTTAATGGAATTAAAACGTATTGATACATAGGTATATTATGATTCCAGTATATTATTATATATAATATCATTAACTACATTATTTATATGTCCCAAATATGGTAGTAACGAGTCATATCACTTTGAGGGGGCGGTAGTCCGCACTTCCTCAAATGAAATTATCACGTTTACCCATAATGGAAACCATAAAGGCATGATATAAATGAAAAATATAGAATAATAAAGAAAACAAAAAACATTATATATATATCATATATAAATACATTTCTATCATAATGGCTACCATGAGAGGTGGTAAAAGATAATTGAACAATCATCGTTTCGTGAGGCATTAGTTTTCCATCCACAGAAACAATATGTTCATTACCCATTAGATGGAGGTTTCTGTAATTTTAGTTTGAATAATTCTCATAAAAACATACTAGTATATTTTTTATACTGGTGTTGATATAAAATAAAATAATATAAAGAGTTTAGGGGGTTGGATAAGTAAAATAAAACAAAAGAACTTAAGAGAAACCGTTACATTTAATTTAGGTAACTCCCTTTGGTTTAAACCAAAAGTACCTCTTGAAGGGACCTATGCCTAAGTTAAGGCTTCTATTTGGAAGATAGGGGTCTTAAGAGATTATGTGGTTTGGGTTTGGATGATCCAACGGGATTGAGATGTGTGAGGAATGGGTTAGAAGTGGTGTCCTTTTATAGGGGGGGGGGTAGGGGATCTTTATGAAATTTTGAAACATTTATTTTATTATAAACTTATCTTGCATTTAAAAAAGTTAAAACATAATTAATGTTGAAGATAATATGACTCATGGTCGAAATAAAATCATCAAAGAATAATTGGACAAGGTTTGGATATTATTTTAATCTTTATAATCTTATCTATTTAAATCATTTATTAATGAGGTAAACACTGCATCATTATTGTGTCATAAATAATTTAATTTATTTGATGTCTAAAAATTATAAAAAAAATACCATAATTTAGAAAATATATTTATATTTCCAATGAATATTTATAGTTTAATATATAACTTATATAACCCTATGTAAAAATTAATTTACTAAAAGATATTTGTTTATGTCATTTTTGTCTTTACTTTATGTTAATTAAAATAAAGTATCATTGTCACTCTCATGTGGCGCCATGGGGTCCCAAAATCGACCCAAAGATTCCCATGGTCGGATATGTATCAAAATATTGTATTAGAACACATGTTAGGGTAATTTTATATTATTATAATAATATTTGTTTACCCTTATTTACCATATCTACCCTTTAACCATGGTAAATAAAATATTTACTGAAGTAAATATTCGTAATGTATAAAAATAAAATTTACCTATTTACACAATGTGGACCTCCTGATTCCAAATATGAAATAAAATTTTCTAAATTCAAAACATAGAAGTGGTATAAATTAATTTAAAATTAATTCCTGCTGTCAAAACAAAAAGCATGTTTTTTAGAAATATTAACTATCAAAATATTGACACTTGTTTATGTAAAATTTCAAAGTGAAATTAATTCCAATGATGAAAATTGGATTAAATGGTAAAAATTTAATCTAATTAATCTTTAAAACAAATTAAAATTATAATCTAACCATAAAAACAAATTATATTAAAAGGCAGTTTTGAATTAAAATATACCATTTTTCACTTTTCATTAAAAATTGAATTTTATCATAAAAATACAAAAAATTTACCCGTAGTAAATTTTGATGTCCGTATTATAAAGAAGAAATTTATTTGGTCAAATGGAAGATATAAAAGTGACCAATACTAGATTTAAATAGGGTTCTCCATTAAAAGACGATAAATCAACCTTTAAGGCAAAATTATGCTTAAAATTAGATTTATTCACATTTTAAGCCCCTAGATTTTATTGGATAAATGTAAAAACATTTAACAAACCTGTATAATAATATTTTAGTAAGTTTTGTTCATTCTCGTCAATATAATGACTAGGTATTAACTACTATTTAAAATAATAATATTATATTGTTATTGTGCAATGTAATATTTCAAATAAACCCGTTGTTGCGTATCAGGTACGCCATTGAACATAGCTACCCATTCAAAGTAACATTAATTTTTAATTCACAAATATTAATAAATATTAAAATGTCATATTTCTTTTTTTACCTAGGATGTTACATCCTTACCACCTTTTGGAAATTGCATCCTCGTAATTTTATTCACTTATCAAATAAATGGGGGTATTTATCCCTCATAGCATTTTCAAATTCCCACATTGCCTCTTCATCCATATATTTTTTCCATAAAACCTTTACTTGGTTACTTACCTTATTCCGCAATAATTTCTCTCTATGTTCAAGAATCTAGACTGGTTGTTCCTCATAAGAGATATTCTCTTCCAACTGAACTACCTCTGGTCTCAAAACATGAGATGGATATGGTATATACTTTCTCAACATTAAAACATGAAAAACATTGCGTACCTAAGACAAACATGGAGGTAAAGCCACTCTATACGCAACTAATCCAACTTTCTCCAGTATTTCATAAGGTCCAATGTACCTCAGACTCAAATTTCTTTTATTACCAAAATACATCACACTTTTCCATGGAGAAACTTTGAGAAAGACATGATCACCTACATCGAAAGAGAGATCCTTCCTCCGATTATCCGCATGACTTTTCTACCTACTCTGTGCTGTTCTCATGTGATTCTGAATCAACTGAAATTTTTCTGCCACTCACTATATTCCTTCTCCCCTTTCTTAATTCTATCTGAGAGAGATTATTTCACTACACCTAAAACAAAACAGAAGAATTTCCTACACCAAAAAATTCTATTCCAAAGTTCATCAAATCAAAAACCAAAGGATCTTGTTCCAAACATAGCATGATAAATTTAGCATTACTTTTTTGACTCAAAACATCAACAACTTTATTGGATTTTCCTAGATGGTAAAGGACCATGAAATAATAATCCTTGATTAATTCCAACCATCTCCTCTATCTCATGTTCAATTCTCTCTGAGTGAATATATACTTTAAACATTTTGGGGTTAATATATATTTCACCTTTTACTCCATACAAATGATGCCTCCAAATTTTTAAAGAAAAAACAACAGCAGCTAATTTCAAATCTTGTGTAGGGTAATTTAACTCATGAGGTTTCAACTAACGAGAAGAATAAGAAATTACCTGATCATTCTACATAAGGACACAACCAATAACTTTCAACGAAGCATCACTATAAATAAAAAACTCACTATTTTTGGAAGGTAGTTCCAAAACTGGAGCATTCACCAATCTTCTTTTCAATTCCTGAAAACAATCATCACATTCTTTTGTCCAAATGAACTTAACACCTTTTTGAGTTAACTTAGTCATTGGACTAGATAACTGTGAAAAATTATCAACAAAACTTTGGTAATAACTTGCTAAACCAAGAAAACTATGAATCTCGGTTATATTTGTGGTCATGGCCATTCTTTAACAACTTATGTTTTAATAAGATCAATAGTTATGCCATTTTTTGAAATAAGGTGACAAAGGAAATAAATTTGCGGTAACCAAAACCCACACTTTCTAAAATTCTAAAATAATTTTTTTTCTTTTGAGGTTTGAAAGAAAACCCTTAAATGAATTTCATGCTCTTCTTTACTTTTAGAATAAACCAAAATATCATCAATGAACACAACCAAAAACTTATCCAAGAACTCACAAAAAATTCTATTCATAATATCCATGAATACATTAGGTGTATTTGTTAAACCAAAAGGCATAACTACAAATTCATAATGGCCATATGTAGTACGAATTGTGGTCTTCGGAATGTTTGCTTCTTTTACTTTCAACTAATGGTACCCCGACCTTAAGTCAATCTTTGAAAAATACAGAGCTCCCTGGAACTGATCAAACAAATCATCGATATGAGGAAAATGATACTTGTTCTTAACAGAGTTATTATTCAATGCTCTATAATCAATGCATAGCCTCATTAAACCATTTTTCTTTTTAACAAATAAGAAAGGATCACCCCATGGTGATGTGCTAGGTTGAATGAAACCTTTATCTAATAACTACTGCAATTTATTCTTTAACTCTAAAAGTTAAATTCGATTCATTCGATAAGGGGGTTTTTAATTTAGCTTAGAATTAGGAACTAATTCAACAGTAAATTAAACTTCCCGATTAGGTATAATACCAGGAAACTCATCAGAAAAAATATCTAGATACTCATTTACCACTGGTGCATCATTAATCTAAACTGTTCCTTTTTTTAAAAAATATGTTCAAGGTAACATTCATTTCCATCTTTTACTAGTTTCTCAGCTTCCCGAAATTTTATCAAAAGAAAGGGTTCATTCTTGTACAAAAACTAAAAATATTTCTAAAAGGAAACCTCTTTAGATCTGTAGTCAATCTTAGCATGATAAACAGAAAGCCAATCCATACCCCAAATAACATCAAACTCTACTAGAGGCAAAAAAATAAGGTTTGTAGGTAGATTCTTTCTACACACAAGGACAGGAAGGTTCTTATAAATTCATTTGGTTTAAAAATTTTCTCTAGGTTTTTTTACCATAAGTTCAAGATTCATATCTTGAGATGGAATTCCCAATTTACTAGAAAACATCTCAGAAATGAAAGAATGTGTTGACCCTGAATCAAACAAAGCCTTGGCATAATATGAACAGACAAACAATGTACCTGATACTACTTCATTTGATGGACCAACATCTGCTGAAGTAGTTGCAAAGGATTTAAGCACCCCTTTCTGCATGTAGTCTGGATTATTTACCTCAGTTGAGTTCTTTGTTGGAAACTAATTTGCATAATGACTCATTTCATTGCACTTAAAACATCTTACCACTGGCTTTTCATTGCCTACTTGAAGATATTTCTTACAGTTACAAGCAATATGACTAGACTTACCACACCAGAAGCACTTTCCATACATTGATAAACATTATCCAGGACGCTTTTTACCACACTTCTCATAAGATGGATATTTAGTTTTCTTACATCCTTGATTCTTTGATGAATTCCTTCCCTTTTCCTGCCAACTGGACCTCTTATTCTATTGTTTTTCAAAGAATAACTGATCATTGGAATACTCCATTTCCACCTTCTCCTCACATCGAACAAGTTTTTCATAAATTTTGAACTCCTGAGAGGCAAAATATATTTGATATCACGGCTTCAGCCTTGAGTAAAATCTATTTATCTTAATATAAATATTTCTAATGAAATTTGGAGCATACCTTTCCAATCAAGTGAACTTTCCTTCGCAAGTATCCACTGCGTCATCCTCCTGCCTCAATTCGAAGAATTGTTTTTCCATCCTAAGTCAAACCAGCTCATGAAAATATTTCTCAAGGAACATACCTTTGAATTCATCCTAATAAAGGGCACAAATCTCCTCACTATACCTGATATTTTTCACCATCGACCACCACTGATCAGCTTCACCTTTAAAATGGTTAACAACGAGACTAACCTTTTGGATGTTCTGAACACCCCATAACATCAAAAATCTTCTCAAGTGCTTTAATCCACCTTTCTGCTAGAATATGATCATATTGTCACGACCCATCCTCAGGGCCCATGCTGTGACTACCCCAAGCCCTCCTTCCATAGTCCAGGGGCTGGCGACTAGCACCATAGGTGTAAGTCCCAAAAGAAGAGAATGCATTGCTTTTATGAAGTAACACACACAACAGAGTACACAAGTGAAGTAAACACTAAGTAAAACTGGTTACAAGGTAAGTGATGAAAAGTAAATGGGCTAGTATATAAACCCAACTGAAAGTACAGTACAACTGAAAGGAAAGTACAATAGTAGTAAGTAAAACAAAAACACCGAGTCATCCTCCGGAAGTCCCACCTGAAGGGTGGGTACAGATAGTCTCCTCAGCTCCTTGGGTCCGGCCGTCTGCTCCGTGTACATCCCGCCAAGTGGTCCACCTTCGGGTACAGTCCAGCTCCACAAGCCTCCACCTCGATCAGTGCAGTCCATCATCTACATCCAACACAATGTAGTGCGGGAATAGCCCGTGTAGGGGTGAGTATAAGATACTCAGTAGGGACCCCGAGACCCCTAAAGGTCTCTCAGAATCCATGATGGATAAACCACAAAGGAAAAGATACAATCACAAAGTATCAATCGACTATACTTATGTATATGCCTATACATTTACCTAAGTCATTAGTTACAGTTTGTCTCCAACTATTGAACCCAAGCACAAACCAGTCCACACAGGAAAACACAACCCAGTCCACATAGGAAAACACAACCCAGTCCACACAGGAAATCAAGACAAACACATCGATGATAATGACTGAGAATCAAGACTCATATCACACAGGTATACACTTCGTAAGGAGATGGAGATGATCATATGTAGCCCCCGATTCATCTAAGCCGTCGGACCCACATAGGATACAAGACCAGCTAAGCTGTCGAACCCACACAGGATACAAGATAAGCTACTCTGCCGGACCCACATAGGATACAAGTACAGAGGTCGATACTACCAGACCCACATAGGATACAAGAACAGTAGTCATCGCTGTTGAACCCACATAGGATCCCAGTAATGTCTTCATCACTGCTGAACCCACAAAGGATCCATGTACAGTCATCCTCGCTGCCGAACCCACGGAGGATCCAAGTACAGTCGTCATTGTCGCAGTCACAACCAGCTCTAGGGTTCCTGCACACAGAATGCTCGATTCCAGGATGGTCCACTCCTCAAGAAAAAGAGTCAATACATCAACTATCATGAATTCTAGAGTTTATGTATCCCAAAGTTCCATCTCCTCAAAAGAAACCCAACACGACAGACGATGCGTCAATCGGACGCCCGGTCTGAGAGTTATTGGCATTTCCGTCCCAGGGGATCGGTTGGTTTTTAAGATGAAACCAACCCGACCATACTCTAACTATGTCCAAACCTCAAGTGGAGAAATCCAAATTGACCGTCTCAACAAAAGAATTCCAACATAATTGACGACATGTCAATTGGATGTATGGTCCTTAAGATATAAGCGTTTCCGCTCCAAGGGCCCGGTTGGGTTCGAGTTCGAACCGACCTAGACATACCCCAAACTTTGCCAAAACCTCTAGTGTAATATACCGAAATGACCAAATAGATCCAAGGTTTCCCATGCAACTGAAGGTGCATCGATCGGAGGTCCTTAGCTCATGTTATTGGGAAAAGACCGAAAACGGTCCGAAGTGGGGGGTCTGGGCCCGGTCCGACATGGCCCACACCCCCCTGGGTCGGATCGAGTCGGGTCGGGCTCGGTAGGGCACGGACCGGCCCAGCCGGAGCAGCCCGGTACACATGACCCGCCCCACCCCGGCCGGGGGGGGGGGGGGGCACGCGGGCTCGGCCAACGAGCCGAGCAGGGGGAACATGACCCCACTTTTTGTCCCGCGGACGTGGCGCTCGACGCCGCGTCTCCCCTGGATCTCGTGCGGCAGCGGGATCCGGCCCTTGCCACCATGGCATCAGCCGCAGTGGGCTTCTGCCGGCAGCGCACCGGGGTGCCGCCGCGTCTAGGCGGCCGGCCGGTGCCGGTCGCCGACTCCGCCACGCCAGTGACCCGCGCCGCCGGGAACATCCGTGGGCCGCCAGAGTCATTCTGGTGGTCCGATTTTGCTCCCATCTATGCCTACGGTCGTCTTGGGACCCGTACATCACTGCGAAGGCCTCCAATTGCAATTTTAGTCCCACTTCGTTGTTTCCAATTGATCCGCACATCAAGAAAAAAATAACGGTGGGTTTGGACTTGTTCGTCAGTTTTCACCCACTGCGTTAGTGGTTCTAAACATCACCAAACAATTTGCACGCCATGCCGAGGGTATGAAATCACATAAAGAAATTTATACAAATTCCCCTACCTCAAAAAATGATGTCGAACATTGGCGTCGCGGTAGACGGCGTCGTGGGGAAGAGGATCGTAGGCGTCGTCGGAGCACACCGAGGAGGAATCAGCATCTCCTCTCTTGCCGCGGAGAAGAGTAATGGTGGCACGTCATCGATCTTCGAGGAACTTGCGTTCTTCGTCGGAGGCCGACGTTCTTCTTCGTTCTTCATCAGAGACCGGATTTCTTCCGAAATCTCCAAAGCTCTCCTGATCTCTCCCGCACAACGAATGTTCTTCCCCAAATTAAATAATAGGTTCCTCTATTATTTAATCGCACATGCAAGGAAACTCCCAGAATTAAATCACCACATTTAATAAAACGTGTTGACAACTTAATTATGGAAGGGAGAGGGAAGACCCCCATTAATTAAATGCGTTGGAAATTAAATGGGGGGGGGGGGGTTTCCAATTAATGAGGATTTCTTAATGAGATTAGAAGAAATTAAATGGTGGGGCTCGTGTGGGCCCCACCTCTCTAACTTCCTCACTTGGGTAGTTAAGTGGTTGTGGTCCCCACCATTAAATACCCATGGGAGGGAATAACCACCTTTTAAAATAAAAAAAATTTCGACAATTTTTATTTACTTCATAAATTACCCCCCAAAATTATCTTCTCCTCCTTTGAGAACGTAACTATGGTAAGTATCCCCTTAAGTAATTACCGGCACTACGAGTTCATTGCTGCCCTTAGATTTTAATTCCGAGCACCGGTTCAAAAGATAGAAAAACCCGCTCGTTCGTTCACTGAACGTACCTGAGCTAAACTTCAGAAATTGATTCAGGGCACAACGGGCCTCAGAATTGAGTGTCGTCAGAAGCCACAGACTCATAAAATTCCAATGTATTTTTTTAAAAAAAATTCCTTGAAATTTCTGGGTCTTTAAATCACTCCCACCTCAGGTATTTATGTCCCTGTAAAGCTACAACATAAAGTAGGGAAACAAATGAGGGTACTGAGCACACATTTGATCCTCCTGCTCCCATGTGCTCTCCTGGAGGTTCCTGTGCTGCCAACGAATGCACACTAGAGGTATCGACCATCCAAGTAGGACCCGCTCCTGTCGATCCTCGATCTCCACCGGGACCTCCAAAAAATTCACCCCGTCATCAATCTCCAACTCCCCGTGGTTGATGATATGCGTCAGTTCGTGCACGTATCTCCTCATCTAAGATACGTGGAAGACGCCGTGCACCTGGTGAAAATGAGGTGGAAGGGACAGGCAGTAAGCCACCTCGCCTACCCTGCTGAGGACCTGGAATGGTCCTATGAAGCGCGGAGATAACTTGCCTATGTGGCCAAATCTCCGTAATGCACGTCGAGTTAAGACCCGTAAGAAAACGTGGTCACCATCCTTGAACTCCAGTGGTCTCCACCTCCTATCAACATCGGACTTCTATCTGCTCTGTGAAGTCCTCATCCGCTCCTGGATGATCTGCACCTTCTCCATCGTAGCCCGAACCATCTCTGGTCCTACGAGTACTGACTCCCCAGGGTCAGTCCAACACAGAGGTGATCTGCAAGGTCGGCCGTATAGTGCCTCGTATAGTTCCATCCTGATGGTGGAGTTGTAGCTGTTGTTGTACGAAAACTCCACCATGGGTAGGTGATCCTCCCAGCTGCGACCAAAGTCAAAGACACATGCATAGAGCATGTCCTCGAGTGTCGGAATGGTCCTCTTCGTCTGACCATCCTTCAAGAGGGTGAAAGGTCGTGCTCAGGAGAAACTACGTCCCAAAATCCCCCTGTAAGCCCTTCCAAAGCCGGGAAGTAAATCGAGTGTCTCAATCGAAGATGATAGACGATGGAACACCATGAAGCTGTACGATCTCCTGAACATAGAGGCGTCCCAAGCTCTTTACAGAGCCCTTCTCTCTGATTGGTAGGAAGTGGGCCGACTTGGTGAGTCAGTCTATGATCACCCAGATGGTGTCGTGTCCTCTAGAAGTACGTAGAATCCCCATCACGAAGTCCATGGATATCCTGTACCACTTCTACTTTGGGACCTCTAAGGGTTGTACCAAGACTATTGGTACCTGGTGCTCTGACTTCACTTGCTGACAAGTGAGGCTTCAAGAAACGAACTCTGCCACAACCTTCTTCATACCCGGCCACTAGTACTGTTGTCTGAGGTCCTGGTACATCTTCGCTACCCCAGGATGTACTGCTATAGGGGAAGTGTGTAACTCCCTCAGCACCTCCTCCTGTAGTGAAACAGGTACCATGGTACGTCCCTTGAAGAGGATGAAGTGCTCCCCGCCTTCAAAAAATCCATCGGGTGCCAGCCCTAAGGATATCTAAGCATGTCGCACCTCACAGTCAACGTCCCCACACTATGCCTCTCTGACCTGATGAAGTAGTGGAGGAGTGACTGTAAGAGACTATAGATAGGCTACCCCATCTCTATCCACGAAGGATATCTGCAAAGCGGCTAACTGCTCCGTTGCCTCCCCATGTAGCTGAATGCCCGATCTCCTGCTGAGAGCATCAACCACAACATTCCCCTTCCTAGAAGTATAGAAAATCTCAAAGTCATAATCCTGGAGGAACTCAAGCCATCACCGTTGTCTCAGGTTCAGGTCCTTCTGTGAGAAAATGTACCTGAGACTTTGGTGGTCAGAGTAGACTGTAAAGCGATCGCCCATCAGATAGTGTCGCCACATCTTTAGGGTAAAGACCACTGCTGCTAACTATAGGTCATGGGTAGCGTATTTCTACTCGTGCGGTCTCAAATTCCATGAATCGTAAGCGATCACTGCTCTCTCCTACATCAGGACACACTCAAGTCTGGTCCCTGATGCATCCCAGTAAACTACGTACCCTACGCCCTCCTCCGATAGCCTCAAGATGGGTGTACTAGTCAATCTCCATCTCAGCTCTTAAAAGATCTGCTGACATCTGTCTGACCACACGAAGGGTTTCCCCTTCTTCGTCAAATCTGTAAGTGGTGATGCAACTATGGAGAAGTCTAGCACAAATCTCCGATAGTACCCAGCCAGACCTAGAAAACTCCGCACCTCCATCACGCTCTTGGGTGGCTCCCAAGAAAGTACCGCCTTGACCTTCACGGGATCCCCTGCAACTCCCGCCTCTGTGATGACATGCCCCAAGAAGTGAACCTCTCAGAGCCAGAACTAAAATTTTGAGAGATTACCATAAATTTGGTTCTATCGTAGTGTATCTAGTACAACCCGTAAGAGGTAGGTGTGCTCCTCCTTGGTCATCAAGTAAATCAGTATGTCGTCAATGAAGACTATGAAAAATCGATCGAGGTAGGTCTAGAAGATCGTATTCATGAGACTCATGAACCCTGCTAGAGCGTTGGTCACACCGAAGGGCATGACCAAGAACTCATAGTGGCCATATCGACACCTAAAGTCCGTCTTATGCACATCCTCATCCCGAACTCAGAGCTGATGATAGCCTGACCTGAGGTCTATCTTTGAGAACCAACGTGCTCCCTTGAGCTGATCAAAGAGGACGTCAATCCTCGGAAGTGGATACTTGTTCCTCATGGTCACCTGGTTTAGGCGACGGTAGTCGACACACAGTCACAACCTCCCATCCACCTTCTTGGTGAACAGAATCGGAGAAGCCCAAGGTGAAACACTGGGTCGGATAAAACCTTTCCCCTGTAAGTCCTCCAACAGTACCCGCAGCTCACGAAGCTCGGTGGGAGCCATCCGATGCTAGAGTAGTTATTGGTGATGTACCGGGGTACAGTTCTATGTAGAAATCTACCTCCCTGCGGGGAGGTAGTCCTGGAACATCGTCAGGAAAAACGTCCACATACTGATCCACCATAATAGGAAATATCGGACTCTGCATGTCAACTTCTCTGAGGATGAGACTAGCCAACTAATGTGTGATCGGCTTCCCTCTCCTCTGCGTAAGTCCATCCTGTGCTGCGAAGGCTCCCTTCTCGCCAGTGAAGGTGAACCTGGTCCCATCCGTGCAAACACACCGCACCTTGCACCTAATATAGTCGATCTGAGCATGGACTATAGAGAACAAGTCCATACCCAAGATGACGTTGTAAGGCCTCGATGCCGCTACAAGAAAATCCCAGCTGAAGCTATCGCCTTCTAGAGTAAGATCACACTGCCGACAACAGTGCATAATCATCGAGTCTTCTCCTGTAGGAGTCTCTTTCCATAAGGATCGATCCAACTGCTCTGTCAGAATCTCCGAGCTCCGAACAAGGGCAGCGACAATAAAAGAATGATTCACACATGTGTCTATAAGAACTGCATCAAGGTTGGAGTAGACACATATAGTATCTCGAATAATCTCAAGTGCACCGTGGTCGTATGCCTCTATTTCCTAGAGCTAAGCCTACCTCTGCTCGCCAGCTCCCTGTGGTCAGGGTGGACCTCCTGGGGGTGGTGTTGGTAGAGCCTCGAAGCGTCGTCCACCACCCACTGCTCGGCCAGCTCCTTTGCCTCGTCCACCTGCTACCTATGGGCCACCACGGTCGAACCTCTACCTCTGCCTAAGAGGTCCCTCCACTGTCTACTGCTCGTCTGCATGGCGGGTCGGGCAGTCAGGAGCCATGTGGCCCTATCCGCCACATGCATAGAACTGTCTGCTCTTCGTAAGGCTGGCTCTATGCCATGTGACCTGCACAGCCGAACCTGTATCCTGAGGTCGCCCACCTAACGACCTGGTCTACTTGGAGACCTACATCATCTGTCGACTGCCAGCTGCAGAAGACTCCGCTCTGTGCCATCCTATGGTGGGTCTTGCTGTTGATGGCTGATCGGCGAGAAGGCTCTACACTAATAGGGCACGCTCCAGCACCCCCACCAAAATCGGGATGCTGAGGGGAATCGTTGAAGCTCTGATCTCATGCCTCAGTCCCTACTCAAAGGTCCGGTCCCAGAAGAATGGGTCCCGTACCATATCTGTGGAGTAGCGCAAGAGGTCGATAAATCTCACAGAGTACTGGGATACTGACATAATGCCCTGCCGCAGCTGTAGTAACTCCTAGATGTGCACCACACAGAGGGTGGCTGGAACAAACTCCGAGAGGAAGAGGATCTTGATGTCCGTCCAAAGTAGAGATTCTCATCGTTCACTTGAAGCATCAGGCTCCACCATCTACCTGCTGCTGCATGCAGGAGACTCAGATAAAGGATCACGACTCGTCCTCGGGGCCCGTGCCGTGACTAACCCAAGCCCGCCTTTCATAGGCCAGGGGATGATGACTAGCAGCAAAGGCGTAAGTCCCAAAAGAAGGGAATGCATTGCCTTTATGAAGTATCATACACAATAGAGTACGCAAGTGAAGTAAGCACTAAGTAAAACTGGGTACAAGGTAAGTGCTGAAAAGTAAATGGGCCAGTATAAAAACCCAACTAAAAGTACAATACAACTAAAAGGAAAGTACAATAGTAGTAAGTAAAATAGCAACACCGAGTCATCCTCCGGAATTCCCTCCTGAAGGGTGGGTAAAAATACTCTCCTCTACTCGTCGGGTCCAGCCGTCCACTCCGTGTATGTCCCGCCAAGTTGTCCACCTCCGGGTACCATCCAACTCCACAAGCCTCCACCTCGATTAGTACTGTCCGTCATCTACATCCAACACAATGTATTGCGGGCATAGCCTATGAAGGGGTGAGTATACGGTACTTAGTAGGGACCTCGAGACCCCCGAAGGTCTCTGAGAATCCACGAAGGATAAACCACAAAGGAAAAGATACAATCACGAAGTATCAATCAACTCTACTTAGGTATATTCCCATACATATAGCTAAGTCATGAGTTATAGTTTTTCTCCAACTCTCGAATCCAAGCACAACCCAATCCACATAGGAAAAAACAACCCAGTCCACACAAGAAAACACAACCCAGTCCACACAGGAAATCAAGACAAACACATCAATGATAATGACTGAGAATCAAGACTCATCTCACACATGTATACACTTCGTAATGTGATAGAGATGATCAGATGTAGCCACTGATTCATCTAAGCTGTCGGACCCACATAGGATACAAGACCAACTAAGCTGTCAGACCCACACAGGATACAAGACCAGCTACTCTGCCGAACCCACATAGGATACAAGTACAGAGGTCAATACTGCCAGACCCACATAGGATACAAGAACAGTAGTAATCGCCGTCGAACCCAGAGAGGATCCCAGTACGGTCATCGTCCCTGCCGAACCCACGGAGGATCCAAGTACAATTGTCCTCACTGCCGAAACCATGGAGGATCTATGTGCAGTCGTCATCGTCGCAGTCGCAGCCAGCTCTAGGGTTCCCGCACATAGCATGCTCGATTCCGGGAGGGTCCGCTCCTCGAGCAAAAGAGTCGATACATAAACTGACACGAAGTCCAGAGTTGATGTATCCCAAATTTCTGTCTCATCAAAAGAAACCCAATGCGACAGACGGTGCGTCAATCGGACGCCCGGTCTTAGAGTTATTGGCTTTTCCGTCTCCGGGGCCCGGTTGGTTTTAAGCTGAAACCAACCCAACCATACTCCAACTACGTCCAAACCTCAAGTGGATTAATCCAAATGGACTATCTCAACAAAAGGATTCCAACACAATTGATGTCATTTCAATTGGATGTCCGGTCCTTAAGATATAAGTGTTTCTGCTCCAAGGGCCCGGTTGGTTTCGAGTACAAACCGACCCGGTCGTACCCCAAAATTTGCCGAAACCTTGAGTGTAATATACCGAAACGACCGTCTCGATCCAAGTATTCCCAAGAAACTAATTGTGTGTCAATTAGATGTATGTATCTCATGTTATGGGAAAAAGACCGAAAACGGCCCGATGTGGGGGGTCTGGGCCTGGTAGGGTGCGGCCCGGCCCGGCTGGCGTGGTCTGGTCTGAGTGACCCGCCCCGGCCCGGCTGGGGGGGGGGGGGCACTATGGCTCGACCAGCGAGCTGAGCGGGGGGAACACGACGCCCCCTTTTTTTCCCGCGGACGTGGCGCCCGACGCCGCGTCTGCCCAGGATCTCGCGCGGCCGCAGAATCTGGCCCTCGCCGTCATGGCTTCAGCCATGGCAGGCTTCTGCCGGTGGCGCGCCAGGGTGCCACTGCCTCCAGGTGGCCGACCTGTGCTGGCCGCAGGCAACCCGCGCCGCTGGGAACTTCCTCGGGCCATCAGAGTCATTCTGGTGGTCCGATTTTTCTCCCCTTTGTGCCTGTGGTCGTCTCAGGACCCGTACATCACTGGGAAGGCCTCCAATCGCCATTTCGGTCCCTCTTCATCGTTGCCAATTGTTCTTCACATCAAGAAAAAACATAGCGGTGGGTTCGGACTTCTTCGTCAGTTCGCACCCACAACGTTAGTGGTTCTAAACATCACTAAACAATTTGCACGCCATGTCGAGGGTATAAAATCACATAAAGAAATTTATAAAAATTCCCCTACCTCAACAAATGATGTCGAACATCGGCATCACGGTAGACGACGTCGCGGGGAAGAGGATCATAGGCGTCATCGGAGCGTGCTGAGGAGGAAGCAACGTCTCCTCTCTTGCTGCGGAGAAGAGTAAGGGTGGAACGTCGTCGATCATTGAGGAACCGACATTCTTCATCATTCTTCGTCGGAGGCCGGCATTCTTCGTCGTTATTCATCAGAGACTGGCGTTCTTCCAAAAGCTCCAAAGCTCTCCCGATCTCTCTTGTACAACGGATGTTCTTCCCCAAATTAAATAATATGTTACCCTATTGTTTAATCGCACACGCAAAGAAACTCTTAGAATTAAATCACCACATTTAATAAAACATGTTGACAACTTAATTATGGAAGGGAGAGGGAAGGTCCCCATTAATTAAACACGTTGGCAATTAAATGGGGGGGGGGGTTTCCAATTAATTAGGGGCTCTTAATGAGATTAGAGGGAATTAAATTGTGGGGATCGTGTGGGCCCCACCTCTCTAACTTCCTCACTTGGGTAGTTAAGTGGCTCTGGGCCCCTCCCTTGACTACTCATGGGAGGGAATAACCAC
Source organism: Viscum album (assembly GCA_963277665.1). NCBI lineage: Eukaryota > Viridiplantae > Streptophyta > Magnoliopsida > Santalales > Viscaceae > Viscum > Viscum album. Next base: position 1,885,417,719 of record OY728165.1, on the reverse strand, counting down.
CTTATCAAATAAAAATTGTTCTGAAAATTTTTATTTACTTCTTAAATAAACCCCCAAAATTATCTTCTCCTCCTTTGTGAACACAACTACAATAAGTGTCCCCTTAGGCAATTACCGGTGCTGCGAGTTCATTGGTGCCCTCATATTTTAATTCAGAGTACCGATTCAAAAGATAGAAAAATGCGCTTGTTTGTTCCCTGAATGTACCTGAGGTAAACTTATACAATTTATTCCGGGCACACCGGGCCTCAGAATCGAGTGCTGTCAGAATCCACAGACTAGTAAAATTCCAAAGTATTAAAAAAAATCTTTGAAATTTTTGGGTCTTTACACAGATGATCCTATGAATGATGTGGGATATTTCCCCATGAAATGATCCACTACTGACATGTTCATCTGGGGTTGATCGAGCTGATCTCGTACATGGATACCACCACCATTTATAGAATGATTCAAATGTTCCATCATTGCTACAAACTGTTTAGTTCCGATTCCGACCATCTCAGGTTACTGATTAGGAAGGTTGTCTTCCTCCTGATGTCGTCCCAACAAAGCTACCATGTTTCCTCTGTGGAATACCATTCTGAAAAAATAAATATCTTATGCGAAGCAACATGGTAATCCATAAATTCTATATCACTTCAATTTTATCATAAATTTATTTATGGATATTAATTTAACAATACCCTAACTCCTAAAATTATCTAAATTGACCTGTGATACCAACTATAAAGACCTCACCTTAAAACATTACATAATCATAAATTAAATGAATAATTCACATTGAATATCTTTTCAGGTTTATATTTTTATAGAATTAGGTCATAACTATTACATTACATCCCAAAATTTACGAAGTATACACTTCTACTCAGTTCCCATATTTTTCACTAAATAAAATTTTCTGAAAAAATATTCCTGACTAGTTCCATGTTTTAGACAGCATGACTTTTCCTTGATCCCATACTTGACCCTACTCCACTTTACTTCCTGTAAAAAACAATTCAAAAAAAAATGGAATGATCATAAAAAACTCATTAAGGGATATAGAAAAAAGTTAAACTGTTAGTTTTTTAAAAACAATAAGTAAACCATGAATACTTTATCATAAGTAATACTTTTCACCTTTATTAATTAGTAAATACTATTCACTGAATAAAAGATCATTTCTTACCCTTTTGTAACCAAAATATTACCATAAAACCCATATAAGGAATACATAATGTATAAAGGTAACTTGGGACATAAACATACTTAAATGGAATAACCATACGGTCAAATTCCACACATATCACCAAATGGAATAGCCATACAACCGACTTCCATACCCAATAAAATGGTGGCTATAACATAACCACCCATCCTGGTTTATCACGGCACCACCCATAATTTGTTTTATCATGTAACCACCTATCAAATGTCAAAGTACCATTATAATATCATAACACATACAACAAATATAAAAGAAAATAAACATTTCCACATTTCAATCACAATATATCACTTAAATATATTGACATAAAAATTCCATTATCAAAACCATTTTCAATTATATAATACATAAAATAGTATATAGTATTTATTTTTCTTTTTAAAAACAACATGTCTTGTTAAGGAATCCAAATATCAAATAATACTCGCGGTGGAAGAGTGGTCTTTCTCACAACGTACGTTAAAAGAAACATTCTTTTATTTTTGTCATTTGGTAAATTTTTTTGTAGAAATAGATTCCCTTTGAATGAAATGAAACATAAAAGGTGTTTAGACAGTGTATAAAATAAAGATGTGTATTAAAACAAAATATGCCTTAATGAAATGAGATTGAGACAAAGTCCATTACCTCATGTCCGATTTGACCCATTCATTCTTTAATATCCTTAATAATAAACTAAAGCTAATTTATACTTTATTATGAACCTTTTTTAATGTTTATCATTCTGTTTAAATCACTTGTTACCATGTTATAACATTATGTAATCGTTTACGTTAATAACAATCGTTTTTTCGATATTTGGTACTTGAGTCAAAAATGAATTTCTTATAATTACAAGTTGTTCACGTGGTCAAATATCTATTATCTTCAGAATTATATTAATGATTTAGATATAATATATATAATTTATATCCAGCATATGTATGTATTTATAATTGTAAATAACATTTGGAGAGAAGAAATGAACTGCACCGTTAATGGAGACGGTAAGCCGTACGTACGCATGAACGCTACTTTCATTTCTATATCATATTTTAATGGAATTAAAACATAATGATACATAGGTATATTATACTTCTGGTATAATTTCACATATAATATCATTAACTCCATCCTTTATATGTCCCACATACGGTAGTAACGAGTTATATAACTTTGAGGGGGTGGTAGTCTGCACTTCCTCAAATGAAATTATCACATTTACCCATAATTGAAACCATAAAGGTATGATATAAATAAAAAATATAAAAGCATAAAGAAAAACTAAACATAATATATATCATATATAAATACAGTTCTATCATAATGGCCACCATGAGAGGAGGTAGGAGATAATTGAACAATCATCATTTCGCGAGGCGTTAGTTTTCCATCCACAGAAATAGTATGTTCTTTACCCATTATATAGAGGTGTGTGTATGTTTAGTTATAATAATTCTCATAAAAACATCCTAGTATATTGAGTATACTGGTGTAGTTATAAAATAAAATAAAAAAAGAGTTTAGGGGGTTGAAGAAGTAAAATAAAACAAAAGAACATAAGAGAAAGTGTTACCTTAAATTTAGGTAACTCCCTTTGGTTTGAACCAAAAGGACCGCTTGAAGTGACTTATGCCTAAGTTAAGGCTTCTAGGTAGAAGAATGGAATCATGTGAGATTTTTTGGGTAGGGGTTAGACGATCCAAGGGGCTTGAGAGGTGTGAGGAATGGGTTAGAAGCAGTTCTCTTTTATAAGGGGGAGGATGGACTCTTTAGGAATGTTTGAAACAATTATTTTATTATAAACTTATCTTCAATTTCAAAATTTCCAAAAATAATTAAATCCAAATATATAATTACTCATGGTCTAAATAAAATCATCAAATAATAATTGGAAAAGTTTTTGATATTATTTTAATCTTTATAATCTTATTTATTTAACTCATTTATTAACGAGGTAAACACTGCATCAATATTGTGTCATAAATAATTTAATTTATTTGATGTCTAAAAATTATAAAACAATTACAAATATTTAGGATATATTTTTATATTTTTAATGAATACTTATAGTCTAAGAGATAACATATATAACCCCATGTAAAAATTAATTTACTAAAAAATATTTGTTTCTATCATTTTTTCTTTACTTTAAGTTAATTAAAATAAAGTGTCACTATCACTCCCTCGTAGCTCCATGAGGTCTCAAAATCGCCCCAAAGATGACCATGGTCGGATATGTATCAACCAATAGGATTAGGACATATTTTAGGGTAATTGTTTTTATTATAATAATATTTGTTTAGCCTTATTTACCATATTTACTCTTTAACCATGGTAAATAAACTTTTTACTGAAGTAAATATTCATAATGTCTGAAAATAAAAGTTACCTATTTAAATAATGTGGAAGTACTGATTCCAAATATGAATTAAATTTTTCCAAATTCAAAACACAGAACTGGCAGAAATTAATTTAAAGTTAATTCCCGCTATCAAAACAAAAAGCGTGTTCTTTAGAAATATTAACTTTCAGAAGATTAACACTTGTTTATGTCCAATTTCAATGTGAAATTAATTTCAATGACCAATATTAGATTAAATGGTAAAAATATAATCTAATTACACTTTAAAACCAATTAAAAATATAATCTTACCATATAAATAAATTATATTAAAAGGTAGTTTTGAATTAAAATATAGCATTTTTCACTTTTCATTAAAAATTGAATTGTATCAGAAACATACAAAAAATTTAACCAAAGTAAATTTTGATTTTCCGTTTCTAAAGAAAAAATTTATTTGGTCAAATAGAACATATAAAAGTGACCAAAACAATATTTAAATAGGGTTCTCCATTAAAAGGATGTAAATCAACCTTTAAGGTAAATTATGCTTAAAATTAGATTAATTTACATATCAAGCCTCTAACTTTTATTGGATAAATGTAAAAATATTTAACAAATATGTATAATCATATTGTTGTTAGTTCTGTTCATTCCCACCAATACAATGGAAAGGCATTAAATACCATTTAAAATAATAAGATTTTATTGTTAGCGTGCAACGTAAGATTTCAAAGAAACCCATTGTTACGTATCGGGTAAGCCATCGAACATAGAAACCCCCTCAAAGTAAAATTAATATTTAATTTACAAATATTAATAAATATCAAAATTTCATATTTCTTTATTTACCTGGGATGTTACAATTTCTTTATGTGAAGAATTTTTATATTATATATTTTATTATCTTTTTATAACCATTTTTGGTTTTGGTTAGTGTATAAAAATAAGAAAAATAACTTTTCATCCTTTTATGGATCAAGTGATCTATTAAAAGTTAATTTCAGTGCTTTAGGTTTGAAAACGTCATCTTGAATATTCATTTTATGGAGTAAGATATGATATAGAAGTGGGAAAATTTATCAAAGTACAACCAAAGGATGAAATTATTCTTATGAAATGGAAAGAAATAATATAATTATTTTTTCACATGTTCTCTATCATTATAGTAAAATAATCCATCAAGTATTGGAAAAAGATCTTGAAATAAATTTTTTACCCTTTTACTTTTATTTTAAATAAATTGATGGTCTTCTTTATACATTAATGACTTATGATTTTTTGGTTATTAACTTTTACATGATAATGTTGTTTACCACTCTTTATTATTACTTGGGTGTTATATTTCCCATCCATGTACCTATTTTCACTTTCCACAAAGATTCTCTATATTTAGGATCATGGTTATGTGTTACTCTTGTTCACCTTCTTATTTACCTTCTCTTTTATTCAAATGAATGTTTTATTATCCCTATTTATAATGTGGGTTTTCAATAGAGATATTTTAAATAAAATTAAAAACTGTTGTCCTTTCATAGTCATATATTTTTATCTTCTGCTCCTAAGAATTCATGTGAAAGAGTATTTTAAAACATTTTTTGTGACTCAAGATAATTTTTTGAGGATAAAATTTATTTTAGTGTGTAGAATGAAGCACACCAAGATTTTAAAATTTATTATTTTTAAATAATATATTTTATAATGTTTTGTAAACAAAATTGTTAGGTCCACAAGGCTGAATACCCTGAGAGGGGGGTCGGGTGAATCGGGGTATGACTAATTTAAAATTAACGCACGTTCTGATCTTGTTTCGCTGTTAAGCAAAACACTATTCTCTCTCTTTCCTGTTTCACAAAGTAAATAGAAAGTAAAGCATGCACATGACACACTGATTTTACTTGGTTCACCGCAATGGGCTACGTCCAAGGAGCATACGCCAACAAGTTGCCGGTCGTACCAATTCCAATAAACATCACTAGCTGTGGTTTACAATTTTCGGGCTAGATCACTTCTATGCCCAGGCTCACTGCCTTTACAAAGTTTATGGTCAGCTCACTGCTTTCCCAAGGGTCACTCCCTGTTTCTCTCTCTCTGGCTCACTGCCGGTGGAGAGGATCACTGTTTTCCTCTTCCTATGCTCACTGCACTTGGAAGGGATCCACTCACAGTTTATAGACATGCAGGTCTCTTCACTTGCATGAATGCACGCATCCTCAGCTGTTGATAGATGCTCTGTTAAAGTCCAACTTTCATCCACTGATGAATACCTCTTTGCCTCTGACCACTAGGCAACTACCTTTGGAATGTACCTTCGCAAAGCACCCTACTTCGCGAAGCTCCCAATTTCGCGAAGCTCAAACAAGCCTTCGCGAAGCTCCTGCCTTTTCATGAAGCACTTTCGCGAAGCACTCTCGCGAAGCTCAATCCATCACAAAGCAATGGCCCTCACGAAGCTTACTAAGTCAATGCGGAGCTCGCAGGATTCATGGAGATACAATAGCCGCCGCGAAGCTCCTCTTTCGCGAATCACACTGCCTTCGCGAACCACCTCTGCGAACCAAGAGCAATTGATTTTCTCTGAAAATTCTCTCTACTTCTCTCGAGGGGGTCGGACTCTATTTATAGGCGATTCCACCGACCCTCTAACTTTCCGTGCGAAGTCAACACCACGTCATCTCAAATCGCGAAGCTCCGAAGTTTCCGCCAGAATTCTGTCCAAATCGCGAAGCACCACGGAAATTTTCCGTTCGCGGAGCTCGTCGTAATCACGAAGCATCACCGTCAACATTACTTCGCACCTTCGCCGCGAAGCTCCCTCGCAAATCCCTTCACCGCTGCGATGTGCTTCAACTCTGCCGTTCGCGAAACTTTGACGTATTTGCGAAGCATCACCACCTCCATTTTTCTGGCCTTCGCGAAATCCAATGTTACCTTGAGGGATTTTTTCCCCACAATCTCCCCCTTTGGGTTTGTTGAAAATTCTTCATAACACTTCTCAGAATGATTTTCTGCACGTTGATACCTCACTGAGTCTTCTTCCAGTCGCTACCACCATTCACCTCTTACGATTCTGATAGCATTCAAGAATTCACTTAACACGTACTCTAAGCCCACATGAGAAATGCTCGGCATAAGAAACAAGAGTAGTATGAAAAGATCATCAATGAATCACTTCATGTCAAACACCAATTTTCGATTCCAACATGATACCAATTCATAAATTGATACTAATTATTGAACCACACTGATCTCAAGTGGTGATAGCTGGACACCTTTTCACACCATTCCAACATCACTCTTCTGCTTTTATCACGATCCTCAGCTGTCGTGATATCTATGCTTTGATCGATCACATCTAGCATCGTCAGATTTAAAAAACTCCTCCTTTATCATTTATCCCCCTATATGGCTGCTCCACTGGTCAGCTTCTCCCCGTATCTGTCATGATTTCGCAAATATCCACACTGTCTCCCCCTTGAACAGTCACTATTTTCTCCCCCTTTGTCAACAAACCCAAAGGTCACTCCTCTGTAGTCTGTAACATAGTAGAGAACACATATCAGCACATTAGGGAAAAACACATCATACCTCGGGGAGAGGGGGGAGGGGGGTCCCACATCCACACTATTTCAAGTGCGGGGAAGCAACTGAACACCCAGAGCCAGTCGATGCCTATCAAAAGCTTCCTTGGGAAAGGCCTTTGTCAGAATGTCTGCAACCTGTAGCTCTGTAGGCACATACTCCAACTTCAAGATTCCCTGCTCAACCTTATCCTTGATAAAATGATACTTAATCTCAATGTGCTTTGTCCTTGAATTATGGACAAGATTTTTGCTAAGATTTATTGCACTTGAGTTGTCGCACTGGATTCCGATTGGAGACTTCACTTCAACTCCCATATCTTTAAGCTGCTGCTTCATCCACAATAATTGTGTGCATGCTTGAGTGGCTGCAACATACGCATCTTCTGCGGTGCTCAATGAAATGAAATATTTCTTCTTGATCAGCCAAGAAATACACAATCCACCAAGATAAAATGCACCACCTGACGTTGATTTTCTATAATCTGCTAAACCAGCCCAGTCTGCATCAGTACAGACCAATAAATCTGTCTGAGATTTATCAGTATATGTCAAGCTGAAATCCACTGTGCCCTGGATATACCGAAGTATTCTTTTCACTGCAAGAATGTGGCTTTACTTGGGATTTCTCTGATATCTGGCTGCTTGGCATGTGGAAAAAACAATATCAGGCCTTGTTTCAGTCAAATACAACAAACTTTCAATAATTTTCCTATATTCTGTGATATTAACTGCCTTACCATCTTCATCTTTCGATAATTTCATTTGGGTGGAAACTAGAGTCTTCATCTCCTTGGAATTTTCCATTACAAACCTTCTCAGGACCTCCTTGGCATATTTAAATTGAGAAATGAATGTTCCATTCCTTCCTTGTGTCACCTGTAGACCAAGGAAAAACGTTAGCTCTCCAATCATTGAAATTTCAAACTCATTTTTCATGAATTCAGAAAACTGTCTGCACTGAGCTTCATCTGATCCACCAAATATTATGTCATCGACATAAACCAACACCATCATCCTTTTATTACTGTCATTACTGAAATAGAGATTGTAATAAACTCCTCGACGCTGAAAAACAAGCTTCTTCAAGTACTGATCAAGCCTTGAGTACCATGCTCTTGGTGCTTGTTTCAGCCCATACAATGCCTTCTTCAGCCTGCAAACTTTTTTCTCATCCTCATGAATGAGAAAACCATCTGGCTGCTCAATGTACACCTCCTTTTATAGAACCCCATTCAAGAATGTGGATTTGACATCCATCTGGAACACTTTGAACTTTCGTTGCACTGCTATGGCCAAAAATAATCTGATTGTCTCCAGCCTTACAACCGGTGCAAATGTATCATCTACATCTATTCCCTCGATCTGAGAGTACCCCTTGCACACTAGTCGTGCTTTGTTCCGAATCACTGTGCCATCTTCATTCATCTTGTTGCGATAGACACATTTAGTCCCGATGACATTCTTTTCTGCTGGCCTCGAAACAATCTCCCATGTCTGGTTCTTCTCAATCTGATCAAGCTCTTCGTTCATAGCCTGAACCCAGTTTTCATCTTCAGTTGCATCGGAAAAACATTTCAGCTCCACTTGAGACAGGAACGATGTTTTCTGTGATGATTTCATTCTTCGAGTCTGAACTGGAGCTGTTTGATCACCAATGATATTCTGCCTATCAATTTCACCTCGACTCTTTGGCCTCCTCGCAGACACAGACTTGACACTTTCTTATTCTTCATCAGTATCTTCTTCTGAGTCAGATTCTGCCACTTCTTCTCCCCCTGGGTTGCTTACCTCATCATCACTTTCATCCAGGAACTGTTCACTAGATCATTGAGTATTCTGTTCATTTTCAACTATAGTGACATCATTGCTCTCAATGATTTTTCCCAGGATTTTGTTGAAACATTTATACTCTTTTCTTTTCCCGGAATAGCCAAGGAATATCCCCTCATCTCCTCATGCCTCAAACTTCTTGTGATTTACTTTGTTGTGAATAAAACACTTACTTACAAAGATTCGAAAGTATTTCAGCGTTGGCTTCTTTCCGTACCACTGTTCATACGAAGTCTTCCCTTGATTTGGACACAACAAAGACCTGTTCGAATCATAGACTGATGTCAAAACTACTTCCTTCCAAAATTTCTCTGGTAGTTCTTTATCAATAAGTATCGTTATAGCCATATTGTTGATGATCCGATTTATCCTTTCAACCACTCTATTCTGTTGGGGAGTTCTTACTGATGAAACTTGATGCCTTATCCCATGTTTCTCGAGATAGTTTTCAACTTGACTATTTATGAATTCTGTACCGTTATCAGTACGAAACTTCAGAATTTTCTGCCCAAGAATCTTTTCTGATTCCCTCCTATACTGCTTTATGCAACTGAACACCTCTGTCTTATGGGTAATGATGAATACCTAGGCCATTCTTCTATAGTCATCAATGAAAAGGACATAGTACCTTTGCCCATTTATAGCTCGTGGTGAGATAGGTCCACATACAATAGCATGAACCAGTTCGAGCACTCTAAATGATTTTTGTTCCTTTGGCCTGTATGTCTTTCTGATGATCTTCCCTTGTTGGCAAGCATCACACGTATGAGTGCGATCATGTGATAGCTTGGGAAGGTGTCTAGCAGCATCACACTTTATGAGATCCTCCATAGATGGTTGGCATAGATGACCAAGTCACTTATGCCATAGCTGGTTTTATTCCTCTCTAGATAAAAGACATGTATATTCGTCCCCACCTACAAGGTAGATATTTCCCTTTGACCTTTTTCCATGCAGAACAGTTGTTCCATCTTTTCCTTTCACAACACACATCTTCTCGGTAAATCGGATAGAGTGCCCAGAGTCACATAGTTGACTGACACTGAGTAAGTTATGACTGAGACCCTCTACTACCAAGACATCAGCACGTCTCATCTCTTTCCCCCCAAACTTGGCTTTCCCTGAGCCAATAATCTTCAGGCATTCATCATTTCCAAATTTGAAAACTCCTTCTTTGTCATATTTGATGCCTGTAACAAGATCCTTATTACCCGTCATGTGGGATGTGCAACCAATGTCAAGGATCAAAACACCAGATCGATATGATGCTTTAAGGGAAATCTCTGCCACCACAGCCTTCTCATTTTTATTCTTTTTGGTCCATACTTTTTCTTTCACACTCGGCATGGATTGAGACTTCTGTTCTTTCTCAGAGTATGATGGACCAGACTCATCTTGCAAAGCCACAAATCTATTCTGCGTTTTTAACTCACCTGTTGATTTATTTACCTACTACTTGAGAATGTTTTGATTTTTCTTTGGAACATTTCTCTGAATGGTCGAAGTACAGTACCTATCCATGTGCCCAAATCCTCCGCACCAAAAACAGTGTCCTTCGAATTATGTTCTGGAAAACCATTCTCTGTTTGGCTGCCCTCTCTGTTCTTGTTCCCTTTTATATATCTTGGCTATGGAACACACATACTATGAATGTCCCATTTTCCCACAGCAATAACACCTGATATAGGATACATTCCTTCGTGATACTTCAGCACTACGATTTTCCCTTTGGGATCTATGAATATTCTGATTCTGTTTTATGCCCAAATCAACCTTCAATTTCGGGACAGGTGCTTGCGGTCTGACATTAACTGCCACCGATTTTTGTTTCTTATCAAGCCCTGAATCAACCTTAGCATTTGAGATTTCTTGCTGCTTCACTCTTGCTGAACTACGAGACTCCTCTTTCATCTTCTCTATCTTATGAATGTCCTTTTCTGATATCACATTGGGGGTCAAGAGTTTTTCTTGATCCTTCATTTTTCATCGCAGACTGAGCACTTATTCTTCAAGCTCTTTGATACGTCTGACCTGCTTCTTTCCTGTGTTAGTCAAACAATCAATTTCCTTCTTTTGTTCCTCAATTTTAAGCTTATGCTCAACAATATTTTCTGAGCTCTCTGGTGTTGAGGATTTTAGTCTTTCAATTTATTCTAACAGTTCTGACTTTTCTTCATCCTGTTGTTGCATATAGAGTTTGGCATCACAAACCACTTTATTGGATTACTTCATTTTGGATCTCCAAACATCTATCTCTTCAATAGTTGATTCCAATTCGGCTTCCATATCAACTCTTCCTTAAACTTCTTATTCCTCTTCTCCAGCGTCAGTTTCTTCCTTTTCCTGAGAACTACCGATGACCGCTAACAGAGCATTTTGTCTATGATCTTTAAAATTTTCAAACTCCTCAACTTCTTCATCCTCAGACTCATCGAACTATCTATTTCTTGTGAAAGAAGATTCTTCATCTTGAAGAAATTTCTCTTGAACTGCTTCTTCCCTTTCACATAGGCAGAAGATTTCTTCTTGGGAATTTCAACTTCATCATTATCATCATCATTATCTTGAAATTTCTTGGGGAATCTTTCCACAAGATGACCAACCTTTCCACAGCGAAAGCATGATAGTAGAAGTTTACCTTTAAACTTTCATATTCCTCTTTGCAGATTTGAAGAAAGGAATGACATCACCTCATCTGTCTCTTCTTCTTCATTAGAATCTTCAATGGTGAGTTTATTCATGGCCTTGAATTCCACCTCTTTGGATTTTCCCTTTTCCACAGTCTCGTTATCATCATTTCTCATTTCATATGCAACAAGAGTGTTGTGTAGGTTATCCAATGTCAGTTCTTTTGGGTCTTTATATTCCAAAACAGAAACCTTCGGATTGAACCGAGGTGGATGTTTTCTCAATATGCGCTTCACAATTTTTATATCTTCGATAATTTCTCCAAAACCCCGCATGTATTCTACCACAGCATTTACCCTGTCAAAGAATGCATCAACAGACTCATTCGGGTTCATTCTCAGATCTTCATACTTGTTCCACAACACTTGCAGCTTTGCCTCTCTGACTTTTGTATCCCCTTCATAAATATTCAAAAGCTTTTCCCACATAGCATGTGACGTGTTTCATGACATCACCTTTGTATATATGGGATTGGAAAGGGCTCCCCTAAGGCATTGATTTCTTTGGAATCAACATCCAACTCTTTATGCTCTGCTTCTGATAACGCACTACTAGTAATATCAGCTGTGATACCATGCATAGCTGCTGAAAACACATCCATTCCCAATGATCAAAAATAGTGTTGCATTCGATTCTTCCATATCTGAAAACTACATCTGTCGAAGTTCGGAATCCCTCTATGATTAGTGACCTCCATTTGAGAGAAGAACAACTATCAACCTTCGCTCTGATACCAGCTGTTAGGTCCACAAGGCTGAATACCCTGAGAGGGGGGGGGGGGGTGAATCAGGGTATGACTAATTTAAAATTAATGCCCGTTCTGATCTTGTTTCACTGTTAAGAAAAACACTCTTCTCTCTCTTTCATGTTGCACAAAGTAAACAGAAAGTAAAGCATGCACAAGACACACCAATTTTACTTGGTTCACCACAAAGGGCTACGTCCAAGGAGCATACACCGACAAGTTTCCGGTCGTACCAATTCCACTAAACATCACTAGCTGTGGATTACAATGTTTGGGCTAGATCACTTCTATGCCCAGGCTCACTGTCTTTACAAAGTTTAGGGTCAGCTCACTACTTTCCCATGGTTCACTCCCTGTTTCTCTCTCTCTGGCTCACTGCCGGTGGAGAGGATCATCGTTTTCCTCTTTCTATGCTCACTGCACTTGGAAGGGATCCACTCATAGTTTATAGACCTGTATGTCTCTTCACTTGCATGAATGCACGCATCCTCAACTGTTGATAGATTCTCTGTTAAAGTCCAACTTTCATCCACTGATGAATACCTCTTTGCCTCTGACCACTGGGAAACTACCTTTGGAATGTACCTTCGCAAAGCACCCTACTTCGCGAAGCTCCCAATTTCGTGAAGCTCAAACAAGCCTTTGCGAAGCTCCTTCCTTTTCGCGAAGCACTTTCACGAAGCACTCTCGCGAAGCTCAAGCCGTCGCAAAGCAACGACCCTCGCGAAGCTTACTAATTCAACGCGGAGCTTGCAGGATTCATGGAGCTACAATAGCCGCCGCGAAGCTCCTCTTTCTCGAAGCACACTGCCTTCACGAACCACCTCTGCGAACCGAGAGCAATGGATTTTCTTTGAAAATTCTCTCTACTTCTCTCGATAGGGTCGGCCTATATTTATAGGCGATTCCATCGACCCTCGAACTTTCTGCACGAAGTCAACGCCACGTCATCTCAAATCGCGAAGCTCCGAAGTTTCCACCGGAATTCTGTCCAAATCGTGAAGCACCACGGAAATTTTCCATTCACAGAGCTCGCCGTAATTGCAAAGCATCACCGTCAACATTCCTTCGCGCCTTCGCCGCGAAGCTCCCTCGCAAACCCCTTCACCACCGCGATGCGCTTCTGCTCTGCCGTTCGCGAAGCTTTGACGTAATCGCGAAGCACCACCGCCTCCATTTTTCTGGCCTTCGCGAAATCCAATCCATACATCCCATCTTCGCGAAACTCATGCCTTTGACATATAAAAATATTATCTTCATGGAAATCCACTTTTCGCGATGCTCACCAAATTCCAAATTTTGGACCCCAAAAATTTGGCAAACACCAAGAAACGGCGCCACCTTGTACTGCTCTTTTGTACCGCCTCCAGATCGTCCTTTCCTTTGTCATCGTACTTTTTCAACAAGGATTTTCAACAAATTCTCGGGAACTCAACAATTCCTCATGGAAACCTACTTTGTAAACAAACACAATCAACCCCAAAAATACTGCAATGTTACCTTGAGGGATTTTTTCCCAACAAAAGTATTTATCTTAAACGAACGATGATGTACTATAGAAATATTATTAATTTATTTTTAATGTTATGAAATATCTGTTGGTTTTAAAAATATGAATATAAATGTCTATATTATGAAATATGTTCATAATTTTTTTTCTTAATAAAATTAATAAACAATCATACATCTATTGTCAATTTTTTTTTGAAATGAAGATAAAATATTTTCAAGTTAAAAGATATATTTTTCCATAAATTTTTTTTATGTGTGTAAGGTATTTTTACCTTAACAGATTAAATTAATAAAAATTGATAAATTACCCTAATTAAATGATTATGTTATATTTAAAATCACATAAATCAACATTAATTTAATTATAGTTATTAGGAAAGGAATAATAATACATTCCTTTTATTCTTCAAAAATATATTTTCTTCAAAAGTTGTTTTTAAGGCAATTTGTGTCTAAATTTTATAATTAATTTCTAACAATTTTAGAAATTTTATCTGAAAAATTGTATTTGAATTTTGAAATTATAATTTTATAATAGGATTAGGACTATTTTTTGATTTTTCCAAAAAATAATTATTTTCAAGTGAGTAATGAAAATGGTAATTTTTAAAAAATTATCATTTAATTTCATTAAATCAAGTCATTCAAAAGAACCATTATATTTTGGATTTTATTTTAAATTAAAATAAGACAAATTTTATTAAATATAATATTAATAATAATATAGGAATTTATTTTATGTTTTATTTTTGTGTAAGTATATTTTTATGGTCAAAAGCGCAATTTTCGAAAGACTACTTTATTAATTTCATTTTGTGCACTTATATTAAACATAATTTAAGAAAATTTATAAATTGAATATTAAGAATTTGATTCCATATTTTTATTCAAGAGGTTAGAATCTATTAATTATGTAAATTTCATTTTTTTCATTATGATTAATAACCATAGTAAAAAATGTGTCACCACAGAAAAGGTTAAACCTTATTATTTAAGGTTAAAAATAAATGATAATGTCAAAAAATATTATCTTAATTATTATTTTATTAGATTGTTTTGAACCCTATGACCATATTTTATAATTTTTATTATTTAAGTAGCATTTTCCTTTGATCAATACCTTTATATTATTTTATGTAAAGGAAATTTACAAAATGTCACTTTCTTTCTTTTAATATATATAATATTTTGAGTTGGGGATAAAAATATGTCATGAATATTAACAGATTATTTTTATTATATTAATTTATTTTTAATTTTTATGGATGATATAATTATCTTAAACAATTATGACACACCGGTATAGTGCATATGCAAGGCATTGAAAAATCATGGTAAATGATTTTAAAACCAATAAAACTAATATGTTTTAGATGAATTACTCTATTAAAATAATTTAATAGGAAATTATAAATTATAATTAATGTTAAATGTTTTTAGATTCAAATTACACTTCTGTCTTGATATTATTGGAGTCAAATAAAATGAATAGTCCTAAAAATAAATTTAATTCTATTTTATGATAAATAATATTTAAATAAATGATTTAAAAACTAAAAAAAATTGAATGAGGAAAAATGTGATACTAAATGGTCCCAAATTTCATACATGGTCCATTTTGAGCCACTGTCCACCTTATATGTTAATTTATAACCCTTAAATAATGAAACATTTGTTACCACTACAAATGTTAAAGAGGTTAGCTATGAGGTTAAACCAAAAATAAGGTTTAAAGTGCAACTTAAACATGTATAAATTTTGTTTTATAATAGTATACCAACGTTATCATACCCTTAATTTCAAATTATGGTTATTTTGTGCCACATAAAACATTAATGATATGTATTATATTTTAATGATCTTAATATTTATAGTTGTAGCACTCCTCGGACTTATAAAATGGAACCTACTCTACTATCTTACTCACACATTTTTAGTAATATATTTCAGCCCACACCTAGATAAATATATCCTCAAAATCATTCCCCAAATAATATAGGTTCTTTTATTCTCAAATGACCAATCCAAAAAACTTTAAGGTGTAATTTGAAGGGAGGTATTCGAGGAGAAGATATAAGTCTTAACAGATCTATTTGATGTTTATTTCATCATATAAATCCTTAATAAATTAATTAAAAAATGTTATATAATATAATAAGTATCTTAAATATACTTATTATTATTATGGTACAACACCTGTTCATATCCTTTTCCATATTATTGGAAATGAAAACATCCCTTGAGTGTACATTAGACCGCCACCGTCACGAAGCAATGTGTTTTGTTTTTCATCGCCACCTCCAATAGATGAATATAATGATGAATTTAATAAATATATATAATATTCATGAAATAATTATAACTATATAAATATAATATAATAATTAATTTCTTACACTTCCACTTGTTAAAAACAATAACGTTGTTCATGTGTACGTGTAGAATACCACCAACACCAAAAAGTAATACAATTTGTTTTACATGTCCAAATTTAACGGATGATTATAAAACTGTATTATATATATATAAATGTCAATTATTTAATGATTAATATTCCAGAGTTAATGTAATAATGAACCCTTTTACTACGGTCAACCTACCAAAATTAATTTGGGATTATGAACTGAATGTCCTAAAAATAGATGACATGAACTTAATCAATTTAGTTACTATATAAGACATGTTAATAATTGAAATAAACGATATTATGATATGATAATAAAACTAAATTATTTATTAAGAAACTAAAAAATAATATAGGTTTATAATAAAGGAGTTAAATGACATACATGAATAGTCATGAAAAGAGGTAAGGGATATCTCTTCTCAAATTCTATCATTTGAGACTCATTACATTTTCAGAAGGTTGTTTATTTTCTTGGGTGTATATAATTCCACATGGATTCATTGTTTAATTAATTTAGTAAAATTAAATTTGTTTAAAAATATTTTTCATGTTATGTCATTCAATTATATTTTGATTCAAGAGATTCCAATGTGGTAAGGGACTTTCTTTTAGGTTTTATTTTAAAATTTTATTTTAAACTCTATTTATCCCCTTGAAAGGTAATTTTAGATATTTTAAAAATTTCCCTAATTAATCATAAATGTTATATAAAGGCCATTTAATATTAAATTTTTTACATTCTTTACAAGGGATTAAAAATGAATCTTTCAAATATTTTCACTATGGATTATTTTTGACTTTTTTCAAAAGTGAAAAAAGAATTAATTTTAATGTATATGAATTGACTGAATTTTCCTTCCATCATAACCATTAATAATTATCAATATTCCTATAATATTGTCCATGATAATTTTGAAAGAAAATATTTCTCTCAATATTTTGATAATTTTTAGTTTTAATTTTTTTAAGGAAACAAAAACTGTTTCTTATCTTTATGATATAAATGAAAGTTCTATTACATATAGGAATGAATGAAAATTAAAATAGGATTTATGATTTAATTGAGAAACATATGTTTTTTATTCATTATATGGTTCTATTACATTTTATTTGAATGATGGGTGGAACAAAAAGAGATCTAATAATGGGTGATCCCAATACAGATATCTAATCCAATAGGTAATGCAACAGAGTATACTAGTGATAGGTTAGTCCTAAGAGATGTTGAAATTATATGGTTGGGTGATTACATTTAATGGGGGTATTGTAAGGACAATGTCTTAATTTAATTACATGGTTCTCCAATGTTTTATATGAGTTTTTAAGGAAATATTTTGATTTAATAAATTAAGAAAATAAACTCATGATTTAAGGAAATTATATGTTCTTATAAAGGTGATAGGTTTGTTTTCACAGGTTGTCATGTTTTCAGAATTAAAATTCATGACTATGATTTTTCCAATATGCTTAATTTTTTTTTTGAAAAATCTAGTATTGGATGTTTATTTCATCATTATATAAATTTTTATTTTTATCTCAAATTTTTATTATGTTAAAAGGAAAACTTATTTTTGGGTTTTTATGAATTTTAAATTGACTAACAAGTTTTATTTCTTTTATATTCTTTATTGGATTTGTTTTTATCAACCAAAATTATAAAATATTTTTCATACAGATTAAAGATGTATAGGAATTATAGAATGCTCAATGGTGACACATCTTGCATAAATAAAATGTTTCATTAATGAAACATGATTGTAATCATTGGAACCTACTTTATAGATAAAATAGACTTTGCATGGATGTTTTCACTTTATTATGAAAGATATTTTTTTCTTAATTATCTAAGACTATAAACCCAAAAGTCCATTAAATGTAAGATGTTATAAATCATGAAATAATGGGGTTTTTATGGCACATGGTGTTATAAAATGAATCTATTTAGACAACTATTCAAGGGTAGTAACTTCATTATTTTCCATTTCTCATAGAAGAAACATTAACTTAATTATACAAAAACTATATGAGATGCCTCTACTTTCGTAGTCAGTGAATACTCAATCAGTCACCCAAGAAATAAATATGGACAACAAAACATGACCAATCAACCAAATAGAAATTTAATAACCGAGACCAACCTTTCCCATATCCAATCACATTTTCTCAATTTAAATTTTCTCAATAGTCCTTGTATGTATTATTTCAATGCCTATTAATTATTTAGTAGGAAAATTTATGAATTTTTGATTATTTTTTTGACCATAAATTTATTTATTATACTTTAACCTTACTTCATTAATAAGAAATCACTATTTCTGATATTCAACTCGTTTTCTCCTCTATATAAGCACTAATATCATCAATCATTTTTGTTTTCTATATGATCTTTACCCTGAATCTAAACAATTCCCAATATTTTACTTGAGAATCCTCAATATCTACTACCACTTTATCAATCTAATTAATTTAATTTTTTTTAATCAACACATTTTGATGAGTCCTTTATAAAGAGTAATATTTTTTAGTTTTTCTTGCATTGAATATCCAAATATTTAAGCGATCCTATGAGATTGAGTTTATGGTTTGAAAATCATTTTGTTTGGCCTTCTTAATAAATTTTTGATTTAATTTTCTCAATTATTTACCTCTTAATATCTTCCATATCTAAAGTAAATTAAAAAAAATCATCTTCAAATCACCTTACACCATCTTATTCTTCTTTACTTAACATTTTTTTCCTGCAACATTTTTCTAGTTGTAATTATTAAATTGAAGCTTCATATTGATGGAAACATTTCCTTTTATATTGATAAAAAAATCCTCAAATATAATGTCATCGTTACTTGGAAATCCTGTTATATTATATCAAAACTTTTTAAAATTAATGAAATATAAGGGTATCTTACTTTCATACAAAGCTTTGCCTCAATTTAATTATCTTACTACCAGTGACATAAATTCAACATTTACATATTCATTATTTATTAAAGTCTCATGTGTCTCATGATTCTACATGGATTTAAAAACAAAATCTTATAATGGTTGGATGGATGTGATTATTTTTTCACATTCATTTTTTAAGCCACCATCCTACTATAGAGAACATCGAGTGAAAATTGTATGAGTTCTTATTCTTCGAGAGATGAAATCTTGAAATTATATAACTGTGGAAATAATTTGAGAAATTTCTTCACAATTTTAACATCTTTGATTTTATCACAATGTATACAGATGTATCCCATGAATTTAATGAAATATTTAGATAAACTATCAATATTATCATTTGGGATCGTCATTAAATCATCAAACATGTTCAGAATTACTTGTAATATTGACTATTTTACCTTTATATCTTCTCCGTAAATAATTAAAAAAAAATTCCCAAATGGGTTTTATTAATGTATAACTCATAACCTTCATAATATTTGGTGTGATAATGCTCTAGAGAAGGAATTTTGTGCATTTTTTTCAACATAAATATGTTTCTTGATGGAATTTGTCATTGAATATTATATAACATTTATAAATTTTATGCCATGATTTGTATTATAAAAAATTTCATGTATAAGAGACCACAATTGATATCTCATCTAATTTTTCCAAATTTGTAAATTACAACCATCGAATAAATGAATTTATTTTCCATTAACTATATTATGCATGGAAGTAAATTTATAATGACATCTCCATCAAGTAATAAACTTGCAAGTATTATACCAAAAATTGAAACCAAATTTCTAACACACCCTAAAAGGGAGAGGGTGAGAATTTGAGTATTTAATTCTTCTTTTATTCAACTAGATATTGTTCTTGTGTTATTATGAAGACTTTGAACTTGTCAATATTCGACCACACAAAATATCCATATGCTGAAAGTAAATGCCAAGACATAAATATTTTACATAGTTCACCACATATGTACAATACATGGAGAATACACTATTGGTGTGTCTTTGTACAGGTGGATAACACAACTCAATAGCGATGTTTTAGAGGTTTAGTATCGATACATTTTTATCCCAAGTTTACTCCCATATATTATCTCTCAATGAACTACTTTGAGAAAAATAATACAAGAATGTATGACATAATGATAGGTAAAAAATAATCCATATAATACATAAACACGAGCATAAAAGAATTTTTTAATTGTGATCCAATTCCTTCAAATAATAATCTTCAATGGAACTTCTCACAAAAATCTACCCTCTATCTAGTTTAGATTATATATCAATTATCCCATTCCATATTATTCCCCTCAATTCTTATATAAATTTTATATTAATTCATCCAAATGGTTCTCCATGATTTTGGAACATGTAACCCATAGATTGGGTCTACAAAACACTCATTAATCACAAATTAAGTTGACATAGTCAACTATAATCCAATGGATTCTTTTACGGATGCTAACTTCTATAATTTCTTGGAATAATCTTCTTCATGGAATGAATTCCTTCATTATGGAGTGATACATATTATAACTCAAAATATACATCATGATATACTCCACAATGTTGTGACCTCTTGTCATCACATAGATCCACAAAATCCACCAAAATATTTATTAAAACTCTCTAAATATCAAGTCATTGTACTCTAAATATTATTTATATCTAAACCTATTGAGGGACGATTTATTTATTCTTGACCAAAAGTATAGTATTATACAAAAAACCATATCTCTTTTATTCTTCCATATAGGTATATCACATAATAAAACCACTATATCATGGTTTAGTTTTTTAGAACATTTGATCAGTTGTGGTGTGATCATACATACTATGATGTGATTCATTTATCTTAAAAAACGTTACACATTATTCTCACAATCAAGCGCTATGACACGAAACTATCCCCACAAATAACTCTTCAAAAAAGATTTATTCTTATGCACCATCGATTATGGAATATTCAACAAATCCTTAGTAAAATACTATTCCAGATCATTATTTGTTTTTATTTTTAGCCACTATTGTAGAATCACATATCTCTTTACAGAGTGCATGAATCTTCCATGATTATAGTTTATTAATATGTGTCCTCATGAATTTGGAGTTACCTATAAAAACCCCACATAAATATTAATTAAATTTATGTGGGACTTATTGTGGAAGGGTCTTTTCATTAACAACACAATATCTCATCTAACACTTCCACTCATTCTTATAGGACCATCATCCTTCCAAAACAAACCTAAAATTTCTTTCCTTTATAACATAAGAACTCTCATTACACCATGATTATCTCTTCTAATATAGGGGAAAACTCTAAACATACTCCATGTTATTACAAGACATATTAATCACTTGTGTTGTCCCAAATATCACCTAATAACCATGATTTCATCTATAAAAAATGGTAAGTACACACTTCCATCTCTTGGTTCAATAAACCCTTCATGTAGTCCTCTTATAAAACTAATGATCAACTTGGATTCAACTGTCTCCATACTCAAGGAATATAATAAAAAAATACCCTTTCCTTGTATACAATAGAACATAAGTTAGAATGTTTGAAGACCATACACTCATCACCTCATGTATAAATATCACTAAAAGAAAATTTTAATCCTAATTTAATTATTTAAATAAACTATGAACATATCATCAAACAATTAATTTATTTATCACTTAAAAGAATGAAATATTTATAAAAGTATTCCAATCCAATGAGACTTAAATCTAAAAATCCTTAATTTACGAATACTAAGAAATCACTACATTTAATTTATATAAGTCAACTAATAATACCTTATAAATATTAAAACTACATAATAAATTTACCATTAAAATCTATAAATTGAAATTTTTTATTTTCACATATTAAATTTTATTTTGAAATGCATCAATAATTATCCTTAAATACCTTCCATAATTGTTATATGACCTTAAATAATCAAAAATATCATCCAAAAACACCATGAAAAAATATTGAAGTCATTTATAGAGGATAAAATTCATCAAAGACAAAAAAAGGTAGGCACATTTTTAACCCAAAAATTCATTTCAAGGAACAAATAATATTTATATGTACTTATGAGATCCATATTCTAAATTTCCATCACCTTCCACATAATTTGGTTATGACCAAATATAAAATAAATATTTGATAAAAAAATTTCTATTTTAAACTTATTGATAAAACAGTCAATATAAAATATCGATTATTTATTCCTTATCATTTCTTATTTATCTTAAGATAGTTAATAAATAATCACATGACACCATCAGACCTTTTGGAAAATGGAAATTGTTCCACCTAAAGTAAAATACTCCACCAAATAAACCCCTTATCCTCTAAATACTCAAACTAGATTTTCAAATCTCATATATCTATAAGAATTATATAACATATAGGTCAATAGATTGAAATATTTTTAGGTAATATGTTAATGGATCGATTCATGAATTTATCTTATAGTATCCCTTAGAATTCTTTAAAAACACATATAATAAAATATTCAATGACTTAGAGAAATTTAAATTGACCTACAGATTCTAGAAATCTAAAAAAAATATTTCCATCTATCATATAAAAAAATAAGTACATTAACAAACTATCCCTCTAAACATTAAAAAACGGAACACCCCCAAAATGTGTGAACATTACCCTTGAATGAAGAAAATTAAACAATTTATTTATAGCATTCAATAAATAATTTAAACTTTACCATCCAGTACATTATGATTATGAGGATTTATGTGTTCATATATAGAACTATGAATCCCAAAAATATTTTCACCTAACTAATTATTATATAAAAAGAGTAATTACACTCCATCTATATCTTTTACCCAAGAGTAATCTCAATATTTATGGGATAAGACATAAACACGACTGGAATATTTAATTGATATACTACTTTCACAAATATGAATTATTGATATGAACCCATAACAAACACAATAGTGACCATATTGGTATATATAAGTGGAGTTCCTCACATAGACATAGATATTTCCATAGGATCCTCTAATATATGACTTAAAACCAACATTTTTTTCCTATTTCTTATGGGATTGATCCAACCATGTATCACTATAGGTTCTTGAAGGTTATTTACCTCCTTTTTTCATTGACTTCACCATTGAAATCCATGAAATCTATGTCTGTTTAGAAGAATCCATACTATACTCTCAAGATAATTAACCATGGATCTTCTTCATATGGTATTTCAATAAAAACAAATGATATGTCTTGGGTTCATAAAAATAGTCCTATTTCAGGTTTGTAGCATTACCAAACTGGTAGCAGCTAAACTATCTTCTCTACTGAGATAAGCATGAGTTCATTTATTTGTTCTAAATACCTTCCCTTTGGGAGTGATCCCACCAGCTCTTCTTCCCTAAAAAAATGTTTCCATCCATTAGTTGGGGGGAAGAGAATAAATACTGTAAATGTCTATAATATCTCTTTCTTATATGGATAAATTTTTCACCAACACCACAAAGGTGGGAAAATTGGGAGAAATCACCATTGAATAAATCATAGGTCAATGTCTCATTTTGATCCTTCAAACATTGAGATCATTATTGATGTTTAGATATGGTAAAAAATATACCAAATATAAACAATATGAAACATAATCTAGGACTATTATATTTCCAAAATCAAACTCCACAAACTCCTAATAATTCCTCATATTCATCATATCTTGGTAGAACTATTGAAAAAACATATTCTAGAATCCAATCCTTTTTTGATCCTTGTAAATATTTACCATTATTTCACAAGGTTTATATAGTTGGCAATTTCAAGAGGGAGGTGAATTGACCATATTTAAAAAACATTTAACAAAATTAAAATCAATTTTAAAGAAAAAAATGAAAATACATGTATATTTTAAAAAATAATAAACATCAACCACATGATTTATCAAAGTAGTTCAGATCAATGTGATCCTATATCCACTCATATCATCTCTATAATCCTTGAAAGAAATAATATCCATTATACTTTACATTTAAATGGGATCCACAACTCAATTTAATTTTTTTCTACTATCCACGGTACAACTAACATAGAACTAGATTTTAATGGGACTAACAACCTAATAAAACATGTAACTTTTCTAGTGGAGGTATAACCAAAACCATACTACTTTTTTTAAGGGAGGTACTACCAAAATAGGACATTATAATATAGGAGAAAAGAATAAACCAATTAAAGTTGAAATGTATTATTAATTGTTAAATAAGAACAACTTGATATATAATAAAAAATTGGACAAATTAATATGGAATAATTTTTGTACTTTTGATCATTTTTAATAATTCATTAGACAATAAAAAATCACTCATAGTGATAAAAAAAAGTAAAAATTATTGATCATAATATCAAATTTTAAGTCATCTATCCTAAAACACTAATTATTTATCTAGTCCCTTTATATATAGAATCATTATCCAATGGTATGTCCATGATGGTTCCTAATTCATAATGAATTGTTTAATTAGTCATGTTTCATAATTATGATAAATTCATTGGAACGTTAAAACAGTTTCTATAATTCGTAGTGAATATATATATATATATAGATATATATATGTGAGAAATAAAAGAGATAAGGAATGTAATAAATAAATAAATAAATATAAAATTCTCCCCATTGTGAGTAATATAATTCCTGAAAAATTCAATTCATATATTTTTATAATTTAGATATCTTATCTTCTATTAAACACTCTATCGAAATCATTTAAACATCGTAATAAAATATTTCAAAAATTCAATATATATACAAATTAAGATAATTTTTTAAACAATATAAGGTTTATTTTTATACTTCATAACTACATATGGATCATTTGAAACATTTCTAGGATCACTTGAAATTTCATAATGATCATTTGGATATTTTTAAAGATTTTTTTAAAAATTATAATGATCATTTTATGTTTTATAAGGATGATTTAAAAATTATTAAGGATTAGTTGAAACATTTTAAGGACAATTTGAAACTTCATAAGGATAATTGTTTTGAGAAAAATTATAAAAAAGAGATAAAATAGATGGTCCTAAGTGTTAGTGTGAGTTCAAGTAAGAGTAAGATACTTAGCTGATCTTTGTCAAATCATAAGAATTCATAATACATATTCATGGTAATGAATTTTCTAAAATTTAAATCACTAAATTTCATAATTATTATATTTAAATTTCATAACTTATTCAAAAATTTCATAATAGAAGTCATATTTGCTAAAGATATTTCATAATCTCATAAGATATTAATATTTTCATAAGATAATTTTCGTTTCATAAGATACATATTTTTTATTATATAATATACATAAATAAAGTCTCAACATATAATATAAAGACAATAATTAACTATGATGATAATTAAAATAATAATATATATGGGTAATCATTCATAGAAAACATAATTATTAGAAAAAAATCAAACAAGTATAAACACAAAATAAGGAGTGTAATGTAATTATCAAAAATAAGAAGTTAGAGGGAAAATATCCACACAAAAATCTTCCCCATTTTAGTATTTATAAATAAAATATCCAAAAAAACCAAAAAAATATCCCCCATTTTTTAAATATCAAAAAGATAAAATAAACATCAATATTTTTTTGAAAAAAGATTCCCCTTTGTGAAGAAAAAACAACCAATCTCTTCCTTTTTGAAATAATAATATATAATTTGATCCTGATTACACTTAATTAAATTAAGTAGAATAACTTAATATGATAAAATCAATAAGCGAACACCCCCATAATTAATGCATAAAAAATTGATCTTTCAGAATTCAAAATAATTAGAAAACTCATAAATAACATAATATATTAAACAGTTATAACTTTATTGAAAGTTCGTATTTACATTTTCGAAATAGATATGATATAGAGTGTTTTATATTTTTTCTCCAAATCCTTTAAATAGATATATAAATTATAAAAAAGAACCATTAAAACATTTAGAAATATTAATGAATATAAAATTCCAATAAATACTATATGTTAATATTATAGTATATAAACTTCTATAATCTGATGTTTGATTTTAATCTTCTCAATATTCACTTCATTCAACGATTTAGTAAAAATTCCTAACAATTAATCATCTATAGAAATATATTTCAAAATAATGGGTCCTTTTTTAACATGATCTTGAATAAAATTTCATTTACATAATTCTTGATTCCTTTAATGGATTATTAGAAATAGAAATAAAAAAATACTATCACAATGAAATGGAATTAAATCAGCAACAAAATAAATATTAGAAAAATTATATATAGTCTATAAATATTTAGCATAAATTATAGTGGTAGAAATATATTCAACTTTAGATGTAGATAAAAAATTGATAACAGTTTCTCGGAACTCTAAGAAATCAATACCTTTCATAGAAAATGACATGTCCTAGAAGTACTTTTCCTATCAATTATTCATCCTCTAAAATCAAAATTTGAATAACTATTGAAAACAAAGTAGGTGATTCATATATAAAGTAAACTAGGATTACATTTTCTTTTGAAATATCTCTTAATACTTATAAAATTTTCTGATGACCTTCCTTTTTATCTTTTTGAAATCTTTCACACAAGTAAACACTAAGAAAATATCAGGTCTACTAATAGTGAGATAAATAAAATGTCATATAATTCTTCTAAAAACATTAATATCAACTGATTTTCCAATGTCATCAGCATCCATCATACAATTAATACCTATAGGGATTTTTAAAATATTACTAGAATAAAGTTCAAATCTCTTAAAATATTTCTTATCAAATATAGAATGATTATGAAAAATTCAATAATCTATTTGAAAATTATGATTTCATAAAAAGACTTTTAATTGCACCATATAACTCATATCAAAATCACCAATCATTAAATATAAAAATTATTTATATAGAAATTAACTAAAATATCCAAATATAATATCATTGGCATAAATATTAATAATCAGAATATCTTTGCCAATAAGCCTGTACTATAGTGGTATATGCTCCTTCTTGGCATCTAAAAGACCCAAGATAAAATATGGGCAGGGGAAAATTTCTAAGGTACTGTAGCAGTAATGTAGCAGGGCACTATAGCAGTACTATTGCAGCGGTGGAACTGTAACTAAAAAGACACTATAGCGGTGGAGGGACTGTTGCAGGTACTGTTGCAGTGGTTGTACTGTAGCAGGTACTATAGCAGCGAGGGTTCTATAGCAGTATTGTTCACCGAGGGGTCCTTTGAGCCAAAAAATGGGCTTTCAAGCCCTGTATTCAAGCCATATAGCCTTGGGCCTTAGGGCTATGTAATGGGTCTCCCTCTACCCAGTCTAAAGAGGTCTTTTCTTTAAATGTTAAATTGAGGCTTTGACCCCAACCTTTTTAAAAAATAATAATTTGAATATCTTTAGAATGATCATGAAAAGACTCGGTTGGGCCCAATTTACAATTCAAAAAACTATTATTCATAATAAATAAGGATAAAAGTTTATAATATACTCAATGGGATTTCTTAACCCCATATAAATATTTTGAATGTTTTACAATATTATCATGATACTTCTCTTGTTCAAAATAGGTGTATTTTTAACATAAACTTAATCCAAAATCTATCCTTTCATAAATTCATTTTTCAAATCCATTTTATAAAGTTTGAATCATTGAAAATATATATAAGATAATAAAATATAAACAGAATCAAATACTGTAATATATGAAAAAGAGTCATCACAATCAATTCTTTCTTGTAATCTATTTGGGATCATCCATTTTTTGATAATCCACATTGTTCAAATAATCTGAGAATATTTAAGCGGTCCACCTAAAGTACAAACATCATTTCTAGTAAACTAATTAAGACCATTTTACATAACTAAAATAAAATTAAAATATTTTAAATATCCTAAAAAAACATTGAGAACAAAATCTAAAATAAAAGTTGAGTGAGTAGAAAAATATTTTACAAAAAGCTAAAGACATTAATAATGTTCAATTTTTATGAGATATAAAATAAATCAACCTAAATCAACTAAAATAACAAAGAATAGAAATATAATATTTAATACATTCAAAAATAGTATTTTGAACCAATATGAATAAATCCAATTGAACATTTATAATAGGTCTTATAGTTTTTACATCCGTGATAGGTTTGAAACATTATTTATGTTGTTATCCTTTTATGCATGAATCACTAATTTGATATTTGTTCCCTTTATGTTTAGGATACTACAATATTTGATTATGGTTTCAAATAATGTTTAGTAATTGAAATTTTTTATTTTATTTTGTAACACCCTAAAAAATTATATTAAAATAATACTATATTTGATATCTTTTTTAACAAGCAACACTACGCATTAAGAAAATTGAGATATACTATAAAAATACAAAAAGTTTTAAATGTGACCATTATAACCTATTAACTAAATTAGGGGTATGAATATGAATAAAAAAATTATGAAAAATATTTTAAATGGTTTTATATATTACAAATGAATTTATTTATTCATAAAATAAGTACTCAATTTTCAATAATGTCATTTTATTCTCCAATAATACATTTCCGTAAAAGACGAGTTTTACTACTTTTTATGGGAGAATATTATACTAACTTTATTTCATATTTATATATTTTATTATATGAAAATGGTATAATTTTTTAAATAAACATATTAAAATTATCTTATGGTAAACATTTTGGGTTTTTCTAGAAAATATTGATTTTCAGTGAATTGTGAAAAATATCGATTTTTTGGAAAACCATTTTTTCTTTTAATTAAAAAGTCCAATTATGTATTCAATTTGAACTTAAATTATTATAATTATAATTTATTTTTAAATAATCTAGTTAACTATATAAGAATTTTCATTATACTTTATTTGGGTAAAATTTTAGTTTTCGTGTTAAAAACACATTTATGTTAAATATTTTTTTAATTTTATTTTATGTGTTTATATGAAAATTAATTTATGAAACTTATATAAATTGAATAATTATAAATTTATTTCATATTTTTAATCATGATGTTCAAATTTATTTAATATTTTCCCTACAATATTTCCATTATGAATTGTAACTATAGTAAATATTTGCCACATTAGTAAGGGATAAATGGGTAAAACTGAGTAAAAATTGTGAAATAGGGCCTAATAATCTCCCTAAAAATTTTATTTGATTTATTGGATAAGTGTGTTTCTATGATAACAATACAAGTTTACAAAATTGGGCAATTACATTCCAATTTATGTTGATAATTATCTTAATATTATTTTAATTATAGAATAAAAACAATATATATATATATATCTCTTGACGTCATTAAAGTATAACTATATAAACAGTCCTGATAATTAATTTAATAGTAAATTATGTTAAATAATATTTTATATAATGATTTAAAAACTTAAAAATATTATATTTGGACAATTTAATGTAATATATTTGAGAATATAATTTTTTTCACATATATGCCACTTTATTTTTTTAGTAACTTTTATGGATCCAATAGAGTAAAAGAGTTTGATACCACTGAAATCATCAAAAGGGTTTTTGAGGTAGCTAAAACTATTATATTATAGTGAAAACATCACCTAAACTTATCACATTTTTATTGGATGAAATTATTTCAACTTATACTCACTATTTATTAGAGGTATGTTAATTTTATCCACTTGAACATGATAATTAATTTATATTAATGTAATACTTTAATTAATTCCCAGGGTGGCCATTCCGTTAAGGATCATCCTCTACTCTCTAACTCACACCTTTTTATAATTCTTTTATGTCAATTAAATTCCAAAATCAAACACCAATATCCCTCCCCACTTCATAGAGGTCTTAGTCTCAATAAATTACCAATCCTAGAAGGATTTATTAGTATTCCAAAGAGGTTTTCTAAGGAGAATTCATAACTCGTAACCAAATTATATCAATTTTTTTATCTTATACCTCATTAATATATTATATAAACATGGTTAAATAATAAAATAAGTATTTTAATACAATTTAATGTTATTATGAATATTTTTGAACAATATTTCATATTCTTTTCCATCCTATGGGTAAAAAAACATTTACCGTGCGTACGTTGGGATTGCCTCCTCCCCGAAGAGATGTGTTTCATTTTTTGTTACCACATTATAACAATGGTTGTTATGTTGAATTTAATTAATATATATTATATTCATTAAATAATTTTGATTCTTAAAATATAATATATTACTTACCTACTTACATTTTAAGCCATTAAAAAAAGTTAACATCGTTTGTGAGTATGTGTGGAATACCTTCTCTATGAAGCGATGTGATTCATTTTTCATGTCCAACCTTAATGGGGGATTCTAAAATTTTATTTTATGCCTAAATTTTTTAATCATGTCATGATTTTTATTCTATAGATTATGGAATAATGACCCTCTGAACATGATAATCTCACCAAAGTCATTTTGTAATTATGAACCGAATGTCCTCAAAACACCCGATGTTGACTTAACTAATTAAGGAATTAAATATTTCATTGAAATAATTGAAATAAATTATCTATTGATATATAAATAATCTTGTTAAATATTAACAAACAATTAAATAATTTAAATAAATTTATTATATATGAGTTAAAAGATATATATAGAAAGTTTGGACTCTAGGTAAGGGGTTTCTTAACTCAATTTCAATACGTTGGATTATACATATATTTCATTGACTTTGTTATTGCAAGATTATGTGTGAAAGAAAAAATTATTGAAATTTTTCTTGTTTCAAATTTTTTTATGCTTTTAAAATTGTTACACACAATCAATTAATTGATTAAAGTATAAAACCAATGTTAAAATATTTTTAATGATTATTCAGGTCTATACTGTTTCATTGAGATATATCTTGTGCTATGCACCTAATTCCTTTTATATGCTTTATATATTTCATACTGAGACATTATATCATGAAATTATATTTTATCATTTTATTTTATTTTTCTTTTAAGATATATATTTCATAAGATTTTGATTCAAATTTTATATAAGTTGTAAGGGTTTTCATGGTTACAATTTTAATTATTTGAGATATAATTCTGGTTATACACCATGTTATATTTTTTTTTGATGTACATGATACCCCATTAATGTGTTTTTATATATTATTTCAATATAATTATGGTATTTATAGAATAATTTTAAGGTAGTACATCAATGGCTTTTTTATTCAAGCAGTACCAAATTTGAAAGGGTTTTCTCATCTCAAACTTCCTTATTTGATACATGTTTTGATTGGGGGACTTATGTTCATTTATATAAAGTATATAATGAAATTTGAAGTATAATACCATGAATATATGTATACTCATGTTATTTAAAGTTCATTGTTCTGATTTTTCTTTCAAAGGGTTTTTGGTTCTAAAAGACCATAAATGGGTTTTCTTTAAAGACAATTCTGTAAAGGCTTTAAAATTTTTTTAACCAGATTATTTCTCTATATTATTTATCTTATTCCAAAAATTTTATTTTATAAAAATAAATAATTTTATAAAATTATTTTATGCGATCTATGAACTCATATTAAATTTTTTAAAATAATGTTTCTCAATGTTTTCTACAGGGGTCACATGTGACCGTCTTTATAGAGGGTTGAAAAGAATGATTGTTTTTAACAATTACAACATGAATGGAATTTTTCACCATCAATAAATCTTAATGATATGAATATTTATTTATATATTTCCTTTTGTATTTTAAAATAAATTCATTTTCCTAATATTATGTATATTTTTATAAAATATCATTAAAGGAAAATGTAATTTCCCTATTTTCAAATAAATGTCATAATTGTTTTTAAAATGTATTTTTCATTAAAATAAATATCCTTTATTATTTTCCTATTATACAATAAATATATTTTCTAATGAAACTATTCATATTAATCATCTATATGACTTATGATTATTTTAAATAGATTATCCTGGGACCCATTTCTTTTCCAAGGGTTAATCATGCTAAAAAATTTGATGGTTGTTTTCAATGGTGTTACACTGAAAAGTGTGAGATTATAAACATTGTTTTAATTATATGGTACTTGGAAATATGTTTTGAAGATTTAAGGGTGGTTCTATTATAATCGAAAGATCAATTTTTATGTTACAAACCATGTGTGAGTGGTTATATTATAAATCAAGGATGAGGGGGTCTGTGATAGTCCTCCAATACATTGGGTAATAAGTTGGAGTTAGCTAGTTGGAAGATACTCTTAGGAGGAGATATAGTTATTTTATGACTAAGAGATGATAGATTTAACTAATTTCATCTTACTCCTAAAATATGATTTTTTTACTGATTATAGGTTACTCCAAAGAGATATGAGAATTATATGGTTAGGTGATTAAATAATGAATGTTTGATATTACAAGATACCTATATAGTTTTTTGTGATATATATGATTTCTAATGGATCCATTGATCAAGGATTGTTTTCACATGGATTGTGAT
This sequence comes from Viscum album, assembly GCA_963277665.1. NCBI lineage: Eukaryota > Viridiplantae > Streptophyta > Magnoliopsida > Santalales > Viscaceae > Viscum > Viscum album. Next base: position 1,885,384,971 of record OY728165.1, on the reverse strand, counting down.
TTTTTATTTGTATAACTCTTATCTTATTTTAATGCTTTATGACACACATCATGATTTATGATCAACATTTTTATGGTTATGAATTTTATTATGTTATGTTCATACATTTTGATGATTTAATCATACCCTTATGCTCATCTTAAAATCACTAATGTCATTATGTTGTTAATTATTATGTTCACCCTTGCTGGGAATTTGATCTCACCCTTATTATGTTTTCCATTTTCATTTGTTATGAAGAATGATGTCAAATAAATTATGTCTAGTAAGGTTTCATGTGTGAAGATTTTTTTATGAGAAGTTGAAGACTTATTATGAAATAAAAAACATGTCTATAGTCCAAAAAATTATCACAAAAAGTCATGGTTGTTGTCATATAAGAGTTGATCCCGATTCTCTAAAACTCATAAATTTAAAAGTTCCTTCGGTATACAAGTGATATAATATTTGTATTTTATTTTGTATGTTTTTGATGAATAAAATTGGATCACATTTATCAGTATCAAAGGATGATATGTAAAGAATATGTTTATATCATCAAATATGGGAGTGTGGGTTTGGTTTCATTATAGTTGGTATTATAGGAGGGATTAGATAACTTGAGAGATTAGGATGCATTCACATAAGTTTAACTTAATAGTTACACATACCATAAAGGGTTTATAAATTTAATGTTTATAATAATTTTAAAGTTTAATACACCCCTATTAGGTTTTAAGTTATGTAATTTTAAAGTTAGTAGATATATTTTGGTAGAAATTTTAATGGGTATATGTATATATAACATTTTGATTTGACATGAAGGATTATTTCAAAAGAATAATATTACATTTTTTGGGTATATAACATGAAAGGTTTTGAGAAAACCTCTTAGGTTGAAAAAATTTCTAATACTGAGTTTATTGAGATTATTTTAGATACAGGGTTAATTATTGTGTAATGACATAATATGAACTTTTGGAATTATTTTTTCAATTTTGGGGATTAATGTATTACTTATTCCTATATAGGTTCATTGATTTTTGGTATTATCTTACCCTGTTCAAGACATTTTTGTTTTTATAAAGATATGATGGAAATATTTTCATCCTCCTATATACCTCATGGTCAATTAGAAGTTTATTATCATGATTTAGGAAATAATTATTTATACTCATCATTTGGAGTAAAATGTGAGGTAAATGTGGAAACTAATTGAAACTTGCAATCAAAAGATGAAATTGAGTTTATGGATTGGAAGAAAATCAAGAAAGTATATATCCTTATATTATTAGTCTATAAGGTAAATTAATTACTCAACTTATGGAAAAATGATCTTAATATAAAAATATTATCCTTATACCTTAATTTCGGATTAATTGATGAAAATTTTCACACCTCTTTAGTTTATAGTTTTATGGTCATTGAGTTTATCATGATGAATTTCCTCTCTCACTCTATATCATTATTTAGATGTTAAATTTTTATTTATGTCTTTATTTTAACATATAATTATTTTTATCCAATATGGAAATTTATTTATGTATTAGTCTAGATAACCATCATATTTCACTTTACCACATTTCAAAAGGATGTTTTATTAAACCTTTTTATAATGTGGGTTTTCAACAAATAGATTTTCAAAAATTAAACCCTTTATTAGAATGAATATGATAAAATTGTGAGTATATGATTTCTTTTAGGGGTATAATGTAACACCATAAAAATTATGTTTAAAACAAAAGTATTCTAGATAGTTTATTTAATACGGAACACCGAGCATGATGTGAATTATGATATACTACCAAAATATTAAAAGTTTTAATTATGGACATTATAGACAAACCATTAATTTTTGACATGAATATGAATATAAAAATTACAATTAATATTTATAAAGGTTTTATTTAATGAAATTTTATTTTTTAATCACAATAAGAAAGTGTTCAATTTTTTAAAAAGTCAATTTATGCATCAAAAATGAGTTTTATTTATTTTTATAAGAGAATATTATAATTAATTTGTACCAATATTTGAAATTTTATTTTATAAAAAGGATATAATATTTGAAATTAATATATTAAAATTAACTTAGAGTGAAATTATTAGATTTTTTTAAAAAGATTTATTTTTTAATGAATAGAGAAAATTCTGTTTTTTGAAAAACCATCATTTCCTTTCATTGAAAATTTACATTATGAATTTTATTTTATAATAAATTAACTCATTTATAATTTTTTTATAAATAATTTAATTAATTACAAATGAAAAAAATTTCTATAAATGATTTTGGTATAATTTCATTTTGTTTCTTGAAAATGAACTTGTCTAAAAATTATTTTTCCCAATATTTTATAAACTTATATTAAAATTGATTACATACAATTATATAAATTGAATATTAATGATTATATATTTGGTATTAGGAGGTTCAAATTCAGTAATTAGTTCCCTTTTATTTTTTTGTCATTATGAATTTTAAACATATTAAATATTTTTCACCTCAATAATTATAAAATGAGTAAAAAAGTGTTAAAACAATGATATAAGGTCTAAAAATATAATTAAAACATTTATTTATTTTATTGGATAAGTTGTTTCTAAAAATATATATACATGGTTAAAAAATGTGACAATTTCTTGATACATTCCTTTGATAAGGTTCTTAATTTTATTTCATGTAGAGAATAAAAACAAAATGTCACTCTCTTTGATTTAGTATCTATAATATTTTCTCAAATGGTTAAAAAGAGTAAATGTAACATCCCATAATAGATTCCACAAAACAGGTTCCCCAAAACAGTTATCCATAAGACCTAAAGCATGTCTTCTCACAAGCTAGAGCATTCCAATTAGAAGAGGGGATATATGATTGTACTACGAGGAGACTATATAATATATCAGAGTGAAAAACTAGAATTAAATAACCAAACATCACATACATAAGAGTATTTGGAAAGAATAAATTATCATAAAATTAATCATGTTATAATAAAATGAAATAGAGTAAAGGCGCAAACAACCATTCCATACATACAATATTGATCACCCATTGGGATAATCTCGTATAATAAATAAAAAACTAAAAAATAAATACATCTAGATCTACTGCCAACTCTATGCCATGTAACACACCTGATATCCTATACCCTATTGAGTTGCTCTAGACCGATCATCATACTCTACATGAGTGACTTGCACAACCATGAAACCCTAGGCCACCACCATATCCGCCATGCATCCACGATCCACCTAAAAGTAGACACATGATTTGTTTGCATAGTGATGTTCACATATAGTGGGTGAGAAATTAATATAAGTATTCCCACCAACATTGAACCTCTAACCTACTACCATAAGTGTATGGTCTTTTAATATGATCAACCTACATGAATTTAAATTGAAAATAAAAAAATAAAACCAATTTTGGTCCTTTAGTTCATGACCTTGATCGACCATTATGTCTTTACCCAATTCTAGTGTGTCAATGATAATTTCTCTAAGACCATTCATTCCATCAATATATGGTTTCCATATCCGTGGTATCCCCTAAAAAAGTCACGACATTACTCATCACCTCTTACTTGGTACTTCGACCCATTAGTCCTAGGTACTCATTTCACACTAAAGTTTTAGAAATACCTAGATTGTCAGTTCAACCTATATATCAAGTATCATAAACAATTACTCATGGAACCTCGATAAAACACCTAACTGTGCATCACCTCTGTGGTGTTTGGAGTTTCATTCTGAACCAACTCCAAATGGAGGGGCATCATTCCTACTTTCTATTCCAGATGGAATACCATCTCTATCCATGCTCATATTCTCATTATGAAATATTAATTACATATGTGGATTGATTCTCCATCAATCTCATCATATATTTGGATTTCTATGTCCACTAATATCATCCATATATGTGGAATTCCATATCCACCAATGAAAATTATATGTGCGTGGAGTGTCATGTCCAAAATACCCTACCTCGAATGTGGAACTCCATGTATGATATATAGAAGCATGCATGGGAAATTTTGTTTCCCACTATATCAAACTCAAATGTGGAAAAATATGTCAGATGTTTGGAATCATATCTGAGCAACCTCATGTCTACTCAGAAAACCTTAGATTTGGAGCATCATGTTGAACTCTCTCAATGATGGAAGCCTATATAATTTAAACCAGGATCTATAATATGGTATCCCAAACATAACACAATATCCCAAATTTAAAACTTTAATAGTAACCAAAATATCATGGGATTTATAAATGCCCAATACCATCATCACATATCATCTCAATGGATCATACATCTGTTTGGTTCCTAAGGGATCACCGATAACCAAAACATCCCAAACACATGCACCCAATTAGGGATAGTTTTTTTAATTAGGTACCTATTTGTGTCTCTAGGTCAATACATAAGAATAGGCATCCCTATTTGGATCCACATAACTAGAACTCATGAATAGGAATCCCTATTTATACTCTTTAGATCAAAACATAAGTAGATAAATCCCTCTCCCAATATCTTGTCACATCCAAACTCTCAAGAAAATGCCTATCTGTCGGGGGTCACACATACCATAAATAAGTTTGTATCATGTCATAGTATCACAATACTTGATGTATGTGAACCTCATAAAGAATATGGAATCAATCCCAACCCTTGTCCAAATCAACCTTAGTTGGCCTGCACACCCAACCAATCCGTCACCTCTAGCCATAAATAAGGCCCACTAACTAGGGTAAATCCCATTATGACATTAGTTATTGTCTCAAATAATGTCATGATATTTCCTCCAATCATTCTCATGACCCTCACACCTATATCATCACATGTATCATGATTAAGACACATCTAAACTCACTTTCTGGATGAAAAAATCTCTATTATAATGTAATCACCCCAAAATGACTTTTAAAAGTCCTCAAAACGCCCCATGGGACCCACCATCATATTATATAAAGAAAATTACTTAAAATGGACTCCTATTGTGTCCCATTCTGACTATGGGTCCTGAAAACATCCAAAAACCTCTAAAAGGTTCCAAAGAAGAAGTACATGGAATGTCTACTTGAGTACACGACATGTACTCTCAAAGAACCACATGGGATTGTACTCAACTCATACTTGTCAGGTAAAACCCAAGTAAATGGAATGTCTAATATATACACAGAATGTTCCCTACATGGGGTACTTGAAAATGTACCACACTTGGAATGGCCTTTTGTTTTTACCTGGACATGTACTTTTACACAATGTGTATACCATACGAGGTATAGCAGTGTACCCTACATAGCCAAGTTCCCCTATATAGTTTGTCTCATCATGAACCTAATTTAATACCAAACCATAATTGACAATGTTTTTTTCTCAGCACACATTGTGTACTTCTAAAAATCCATATTCCCTGAGCAAGAAGAACACATGATGTGTGTTTGTGAATGACATGCCATGTGATCGGGATTTCCAGTTGGGGAACCCCTAGGAACATCCCAAAACCCCAATTTACCTTAATTAGAAATATATTGACCTCATGGAATTATTAGTAGTCACAATAGGCACTAAAAAAATCACCCATGGGGATCGATGCATAAAATTCAAAAACTAGCCTTCCACATGGAATAAGCCCAAAACATTCAAGTCCAAATCCACTCTAGGAAGTTATTTCCCCTCAATCCGGTCTCTATATCTATCATTGATAGTTTATAGATGAAATTATCTCGTGCTTACCTCTATGTTTGGCCATCATATGCAAGGTAGGTTCCCTCCCCCTCATTCCATGCGTAATAAACCCTAAAATGGTTGGGGGATTATTTTAATTATATTCATTATTTAATAAATTAAAATTCTATTTAATAATCACCCTGAGTCCTAGAACCTGAAGCGGGTTTATAACTCACCTCGGAAAACCCCATTCTAGACTCAAATAAATATTTTGAATCTTAATCAGACACTATATTCAAAATATATCTCTACTCGAACCCATGTGAATAATTTAATATTTGAATAATTGAATATTAAATATTCCACCCAAATTTGAATGGATTATAATTACACAAAACTACTATTATATGTTAAAAAATATATTCTGGGACCAATGAGGTGATCATAAAAACTATTCAAGATCAACCTCTATGGGAAAATTTCCATTTTACCCCTCATGAACACGCAAAAGCATAAATTTAAATTTCTACTCAAATTCAAAATCCTAAAAACATGGGTCCTTACTGGATATGTTCAATTATAAATGGGTTTTTCAATTAATAATTTTTTTTTATCATGGTAACTTATTTTATTTATTTATGTAATAATTACCTTAAGTTCTTCTGTAACACTGAATCAGTGCATGTTCAAGTAATGGAAAAATCAAGTAAATGAATTCAAAAATAATTAAAAGTAATAAAATTTGGATGATTTTTTGTGTTAAATGAATTTTTTAGATAGATATATAATATTATTAACTTTTTAATGGATTAAATTTTAATTACATTACTTTAATTATGTTATTAATGTCAAACTATGTGAATAATTATGAAAATGACTTTAATGGTATATTATGTTAAATAATATTTTTTTTACTGATTTGAAATTAATAAAATATTATATTTAGCCAATGAAATAAGATATTGTTTAAAATAAAAAAAATTGGACACTAATTGGTTTCTTTAACTTTTATATTAAATTTCATGACTACTATAGATTAAAAAACATTGATACCATAGTAACCCCCAAAATAGTTAACTAGGGGTTAGAACTAATACATAATTGTGAAAATATCAACTAAACCTGTCTATGTTTTATAGTATGGTAGCATTTAAACTCATAAAATTACTATATTCTCAATATTCCAATTTATTTTTACTTGAAAATTAATATTAATTATTATTAATTTTATATACAAATTAATTCTAAGGGTGCCCCACCCCTCACTTAAAAAAGGTTACCTTACCTACTATCTTCCTCTTAACTTTAGAATATTATAATTCATCCAATATATTCCAACATATCTACAAAAAATCCTTCCCCATGTTATATATGTCCCAGTCTCACCAAAATACCAATCCTAGAGGGATTGAGGTGTAATACAAATATGTTGTCCGAGGAGAAGGTATAAGTCATAGCTGACCCTTTTCAAGTTTATTTCTTCTTCTACAACATTCAAATATTCATTAATCATTATGAAAAGTAAAAATTTGTATTTTAAAAATAATTAAATCTTATTATGATTATGGATCAACCCATTTTCATACCATTTTCCATCCTATTAGAAATGAAAGCATCACCTGCTCATACTTGTGAATTCCCACACCCATGAGGTGACGTGTTTCATTTTTCATCACCACCACATACGAATGGTTATTATAATGGGTTTAATTTATATATATATATACCTATATTATTCCTAATAAAATTATTATTCTTTGAAAATAATATTTTTTATGACACCCTACCCCAAAAGATCACCCCCAACGGGCCGTCAATGAGAGAAGTGACATTGTGACCACCCATGTCCCACCTTCAATAAGCTTGAGGATGGGGACTAGAACCATGGGTATAATAAAAAAAAATATTGGAATCATTAAACTATAATAGAACATTTTTAAGATATATATAAGATAGATAAAAGTATCAACACATTATTAGAGATATTAAAAAATCCCCAGTGTATACATGCAATGACATTCAGTTGTAAAACAATGGAATAGAAAACTACATGTATGAAAAAGTTAAAGACGATAGTGTCCACAAAGCCACAAAAGTTCCTAAGAAACCACAAGTTAGTAATATCCAGTACAATGTAAAAATCAAATAGTTTTGGCATGGTTTGTAAAACTATGATGACCCTCACTTTTCATAAATAGACATTATATAGCTTTTTCAGAATATTTAAAACATTATAAAAACATATACCTAAAGAACGTACTAGTATAGTGCCTTTAGAAACATGGAAACAAAAAAAATGGTACATAAATGAGAAACATTATCTCCTTCTAGGTTCTTTCATATCTAACACCCTTATGAGACACATAAATAATAATAAATATATTCATAACCTGGGGAAGGAACCCTAAAAATGGGTGACCTCAAATGAATAGTAAGGGTAAATAAGAGAGATATATAAGAATAATCCTGATGATAAGGGTATGAAAACATGATAACGAAAATAGAAGATCATACCCTATATACCAAAGATCATATATATGAATCCTAACATAAATATTCATAGTTCATATGACCTGAATCATAAAGAAATAAAGAATATAATCCCTAAAATCATGATATAGGAATAAAACATGAAATTTTGGAAAACACATAAGCATATAATATGATTTCCATAGGAGTAAAGTAATCACTTCCAAGACTATCTTAGTAGTATAGGTTCACTCCCCATACTATCTTGGTATTCATGGTTCACTCCCTTGGCCATCTTAGTAGGATGACATCACTCCTCATGCCATCTTGGTTTTCATAGTTCACTACCATGGCCATATTAGTAGTCAAGGTTCACTCCCAATACCATATTAGTTTATCTCATGATATATAAACCTTTAACCAATGCATTGGAGGGAGATATAGGTCTCACCCTTATCATAATAAAATCATACATACATGTTCCAAAATATCATTAAAAATCATATCATAATACATGAATTAAAATGGGTATCATAAACATTTAATAATATAATAACTTGTAAAAACAGAGAGGTTTCATAAACATTTCATCATAAACATAACCCATGAAAAGAAGCAGGTTTAAAAAGCATATAACCTGTGAGAGAGAATCAAGTTTCAAAAAAACATTCCATCAAAACATGTAACATTCAAGAAGTAACATGCCTGGAAAATTTGGATCAATTACTATAAGGGTATGAGTAACATCAACTGATGTCATATTAGATGGAAAATAAATTGGAAATATATTTTTAAAACCTTTTTTGAGAAAAATATACTTTCTTCTTTTATAAAAGGATATTTAAAACAGAAAAACCTTTTGAAGACAAATTTTGTGAAAACAAACATGAATGATTATAAATAAATAATTGAAAACATTTAAGTAACCTTTTTATTTGAAAATATATTAATAGAGATATAAAATTTTTTGGAAACATTTTCCTTGAATACTTATAAAAATAAATTGAAAATATTTTAAAAACAATATCATTAAAAATACTTTACAAACTTATAAATAAGGCTTGAAATAAATTTAAAAAATGTTTTCGATGAAATTTTTTAAAATAATACTTAAAAAATTTTGAAAATAGTTTTCCAAAAAATATATAAAAGAAGCTTCGAAATATTTTGAAAACCATTTGCCTTAGAAACATATCAATGAATCTTAAAAACCGTTTGAAAAACACTTTCATTGAATTTTTTTTTGAAAACATATAAATAAATCATAAAAATATTTTAAAAACGATTTATATGTAAATTATGTTAAAGAAAAGTTTCTTAATAATTAACCTTCTAAATATGTAATGGAAACTTCATAGAAATGGTGGTGGGTAAATCTGTAAATGCCTTACGAGGTAAGAAGGATATTCCTTTTTCATTGTAAATGTTTTAAAAAATTTCTTGGTACGAAAGTGATAAGGGGATTACTTTGAAAACATTGGTAAAATAAAAAATGAAGAACATTATTTTAATGGTTATAAGAGGATAGTACAAAATTATTGGAAACCCATTTTAGGAAACATGGTTTTGAAGGAACATAAATTTTTGACCGAAGAGAGGATAAAGTTAGGCTTCCGTAAAAAAACATTATTAACTATATTATGTACCAAAGAGTAAAAAAATGTTACCAATACAAGAATATATAATGAATAACCAGAGGATAAAAAAATTCAAGAATGTTATTGGGAGATGGTTTATAGTATTTCAAAAAAGTTAGAATAATAAAAAACAATCTCGAAAATAGATGAGATTGTTTCAAATAACTCTTATCACTTAGTAACATTGAAATAGACCCCCAATGTAAGAAACTGAAATTAAATGAAACATAAATTATAATCAAATATATTATTTTCAATATATTACATGTAAAATGGAATTATATACACCATGAAAAATAATTTAGGTTCGTAATAAAACATGTGTCTCAATGAAAGAAAATTGTGACAACACTAAAATGTCCTGAAGGCCTTCATTTTTATTGATTTTGATAAACCATATTTCAAGGGGTTAGGTGGAACCCTAACAAGTCCTATATGCATAAGTATTACATGGCCCGTAGGCCTTAGAGGAATTAATTTTCTATAGGCTTCAAACATTACATACAACCCAGTCTAACTACTTGGAACTTCTCCTCCCTAGTATCCTTATCGTGAAATCAGATATCCACCTTTGAATGGTTGTTTGGATAGGATTTAATATTCATGCACAAGCTTATCCTGATGGTAGGTTCTATACCCTCTCATTCTTGAAATCTGTTTAGCTTCTACTATGGTGAACGCCCCTTGCTCATCCTCCTTCTAGAACATGTTCCTTGTAGGTTGTCTGGTTTTAATATGCACTTAAGGTGGCCTGAAGGACTTAAGGAGGCCTGAAGGCCTTGAGGTTGCCCAAAGGCCTTACTGACTCGATGGCCTGGGTGGCCCAAAGTCCTTAAAGGATTCAGGGACCAAATCAGTGGCTCGAAGGCCTAAATGGGGGAATTATGCCTCTTCCTGTATTATCGATTTGGTAGCTTTTGAAAAATTAACCCCATGAAATAAATATCATAGAATGGACGTGTAAATATCCATAAATTTAATTATAATATTAATTGAAATAATTCATGGGAATTATAAACACCACATAAAATGAATGGGTGCTGAATAAAACATGTATGCAGCAGAAATAGAAAGTGAGATGAAATCCCCTTACCTTATGGTTTGACTCACATCGTACTCATTCAAAACTCTTGTATATAAATATAAATTTATTATAAATATATACATTAACCATATTCTTAATTTTTATACCTTATAAAGTTTTATTATTTCATTATAGTACCCACTTGTTAACAATTCCATGTTAAGGTTTCACTTTGGGTAATCTCTGCTTTGTTTTTCGCATGTGTCTTAATTTGTAATATATTTAGTAATTATAATCATATAATGATTTCAAGAATTTATAACATTATTTAAATTTAATTTATATTAATTATTTTTTTATTATAATAATCTATAAAATATATAAGTATTAAAAGGAATACACTATTCACAGAGACAGTAAGTCATATGTACGCATGAACGCTATTTCCATTTAATTATTGCGTTGAAAGAAATAAAGTAAAAGATATATATTTATATATATATAACTATATAATTGTCAAATTAGCTTGATTATATCATATATATCATATTTATTCACTAAAACCATCCTTAATTCATTCCATGTAGTGTGTGAACGAATCACATCGTTTTGAGGGGGAGACAGTCCACACTTCCTCAAATAAAATAATCGTATTAATAAAAAATGGAAAGAATAAAGACTTAGTGTTGTAAAATAATTAAATAATATTAAATAAATAAGAAATATTATATATAACCAATATAAATAGAGTTTCCTTCATATTTTCCACAATGAGAGGTGGTAAAGGAAAAATGAACGATCATCGTTTCATGAGGCGATAGTTCTCTGTACATGTAAATAGTATATTCGTAACCCATTAGATGGAGGTGTGTGTAAGTGTAGGTAAAAAGAATATAAAAAAGTAATAAAATATTAAATATAATTGTTTTATTATAAAATCATGAAATAAAGATAATAGAGGGGGTAGAGAAAGAAAATAAAAGAAAGGAGTTTGAGAGAAGACATTACCTCTTAATTAGGTAACTCCTTTTGGTTTGTACCAAATGGATTCCTAGGATTGCATTATTCCTAAGTTAAGGATTATAGAAGGAATTTTGGGATGTTTTAAAGTGTATTGGGAAGATATTTTCTAAACCTATGTGTTTTAAGAGGGTATAAGAAGAGGGATAGGTGGTTTCCTTTAATTGGGAAGAGAAAGGACACACTTGGAATTTTTGAAAACACTATAGGTGTATCCATGTTTTTACCTAAAAAAGTAAACCCAAACGAAAAAAACTCAATATTTAATGTGAATGGATGAATAATGGCGATAAAATGGGTTTTTTACAAGTTTATAGGTCATGTTCTATCTTAAATTTAGGGTTTAGTACTTCATTAACCTATTTTTCTCTTAATTATTGTAATTACTTTTAATCACTTTCATATATATTTTTCGTAAAACAAATTATATTATTATAAATTATAAATTATTCTAATTACAAATATATATTTTATTTTTCCAATTTCTAATAATATAAGTGGCAGAAAGTAATTTAAAATTAATCCCGTTGATGAGATGACTCTCTACGTTTTTAAAGTAAAAATGTCCAATCTTTTGCTAAGTTTTGACACCCAATTTCAAAGTGAAATTGATTCCAATTAAATAAATTTTATTGATAAATAAATATATTACCTAATTAAACATTTAAACTAATTTAAAATATAATTTAACCATATAAATAAATTAGATGAAAATTCAGTTTTGATTTAAAATCCTGTATTTTTTAATATTCATCCAAAAACGATATTTCTCAAAAAATAACAAAAAATATCTATAAGATAATTTAAAAATTATAAATTCAATAATTAAGTTAATTTTATTGAATTAAATTTATAAATGTTTCTAAAAATATTTTTATTATCTTTCACAGAAGTTTATTAAAAGAAATACATTTGAGAAAATAGTATTTTTAAACAAATAAGGACTTTACTTAAAATTATATATTTCATAAAGAATATGTTTCATGTAAATGAAACCATTATAAAAAATATTTTAAAAGTAGTTATCACTATTCATATTAATATGTTTAATATCTATATAATAAATATAACATTTAAATAATTATAACAAAAAAAACATTTCGTAGAAACTCAATGTTGCGTGTAACGTTTTCCAAGTCAGTGTTGTGAGTTGTGTATGCCAATTCGATGTTGCATGTAAAATATTTCATGCCATAAGGTATTCTTAGTGTTTCATGTAGATAAAACTGAAATTTATGTTGTGTGTAGTGCAATATTGACTTGGTGTAGTGTACAATGCAAGACAAACATAGTGGTTTAATATAAAATAAACTATTTTTAGTGTTACATGAAAAGAATGATATCTCAATGGTTGAATCTATTCAAAAATAATAATTTAAAAAATCTCATGTTGTTACATTCTACACCCTTAAAATCATTTTTTCCCTCAAAATTCGTCTAATTTATCAAAGGTTTAATACTTGATTGTTTCATTCATAAAAACACACATCGTACAAATGGATGGTAAAACTTCCCTTTAAAAGGGAAAGATAGAACCATAAAGGTAAAACAAATTAAAATATAAATGGGTTTCCACATATGAGAACATAGGTTGGGAGTGAATATTGGACATATAGGAAAAGTGTAAATATCTATAGGGAGTAATAGAAGTCATCAATCACAAACAAGTGAACGAACAAAGAAATATTTAGGACCATAAATTCATAAATCTGTGATGGTTTAAAAGGCCATTGCTTCAAAAAAATTACTGTATTTAGACAAAAAAACTTCTTTTTATTATTATCATAATGTTGAGTAATTCATTTATTAACCAAGAATACAAAGAATTATACTTACTTGATATGTTTATATAAATATATTTCATTCTTTATTTGTGATATTATGAATTTCTAATTCACCTGTTACATCATGTAATAGATGTCCCAAAATTAACATTGATGTCTGATATGCTAAAATACACTTTTAACAGATCTTAAGGCCCATAAATGAATTTTAAGTACAACTATTTATCAATTATTATTCTTAAAAATAAATATGGTTAATACATTAATATCTAAACAAAAAAATTAACACTAATATTTCATCATAAATAATTATTCATCAAAAATATTTATACATTAACCAAGACATCACATCAGCCAATGGAAGGGGTGAAACCCTTATCATCCTTTGGTCATGGGTTGAAGACCCGCATCAATTCCTAACTTGATTGGTTTTCACATGACATACATGATTTAATTTTCTAAACAATACTAATATAACTCTCAAAATATGATAGACATCCTTGAAATAAGGTTAATCATGAAATATCATTTTAACCATGTTTTTCAAAACAATATCAATACATAAATACTTCCTCAAAAGTTAACTTGAACCTTTAATGAGTGGTTAACCATTTAACCATCATGAACGATGAAAATCCAAAACATTAGAATGAAATTCATAGAACCAACTTAACATTGATTCCACCGCATATCACAAAGTCTCTCTGGGTTGCCACATCCCAAACATGTGAATACCATGAACATATATTATATTGAAACATGTTAATAACATGAATTACTGTAAATCCTTATTGAAAACATTCATTCATACTAATTCAAAGTATATTGGATTTATTACATACATCCTAAAATATTATAAACAACATCAATGATAACATAAACAACAGGTAAAAAAGTCCTTAATTAGTAACAAGGTAACCAATACCTTCCAATTTACCTATTCATATCCAAAATATAATTATCTAAAAAACATTATTATAAAATAAAGAACATATTAAGGTTTATCTTTACCTTAAACATGTTTTTCTATGGAAATAACCTTTCCATTAAATCACTTTTCTATTCTATAGGAACCATTCAACATGTGATTATAAATTTTTACTGAAAAACATAATATGAAAAATCCTTATATATTCCACCATTCATATAACATAATTCTTGAATCCAAATACATAAAATATTTTATTATTCCATTTAATCCTTATGCCATTATCAAGGATACCTCATCCTATTACACAATGCCTATTTCATTTCATATATCATCTATAGTCTCTTAATCATTTGAAATGTAACCATTACTCATACGAATTTCTTGATCCTCTTTAGAAGATTTCCAGTTAGCACATTGAGTTGCATAATGACCATTTATTAAACATGTAAAACACTTAACCTTTGATGATTCCTTAGGGAGCTTGATATTATCATCCATTTTATTAACCAAACTCATCATTTTCCCTTATAGTCACTTTCTTTGTGTTCTTCTTTTCCAAAGTCAAAGAATCTTCTTGTTCTTCTAATCCATTCACTTAGGTTATTATTTCCACATTATTAACATAAAGGAGACCAAATATTTTTTCCTCAATAGTCTCCATTACCCAAATTCTCAACAAAATCTTTATTTCTCTACCTTGGTGATTATGAGAGTTGGTTAAGGTACACATTGTTAATCATGTTATATGAAAACTGATTAGGGATGATCACAAAATCTTTCACTGTGGTGATCATAATACTTGACCGATCATCAATAAATCTCCCATCACATTCAATGTTAATCTAGTTCTTTCCAGTTACCACCATTGACTAAAACCAAAAGCATAGTGTGAGATATACTTATCACAGAAGAAAACCACATAGTCCTGAAAATAGTTATTTATAGAATTATCTAAATCATGACACCTTCCTTAATATGTGAAACACTAGGTTTATACATGGTTATTAATATTCAAATTATATTTAAATCCTTAATGATGGTTCATGAAGAATTTACGAATTCCCAAAGTATATCCATCAGAAGTGTCAAACCAGGTGTGTATCAAGGCTCGTTTTCATATACAAGATTACCCTGAATCAAGTCCGAAACATCTTGTAGGAGTTGTTACCCCTAGGTACATCTGTTCCAGAGAAACATCCATTGGTAGTATTAATAAAGGGATGTATTTCTTGGAAACCAATCACTCTATCCTTTACCAAAATCCCAATACATTTTCATATAGTTTTTCAAATCCTTATACTTATCCCGATACACATCCTTAGAGTTTTAAATAAGATTTTCTCATCCTAGATTCAAATGGTTAGCTAAACATTTACTCTAATACCAATTATATCAACCCTCATTTTCATACATAGACATTACATAACATTTTTAGAATACTTAAAACATTATAAAAATAGACACCCAAAGACCATACTAGTCTAGTATCTTTAGAAACAAAGAAACACAAACACTAGTATAGAAATGAGATACATTATCTCCTACAAGGTTCTTCTTGACTAGAACCCTTCTTAGACACACAAAAATTAATACATATCTTTATAACCACTAGAAGGAAACATAAAAACAAGTGATCTCAAATGACTAGTAAGGGTAAAAAGGGGGATATATAAGCATAATTATGAGAATAATTGAATGATAACATGATCATTATAATAGAAGACCATACCCTTCATATCAAATATCATATACGTAAATCATAGAATAAAACATGGTAGTTCATAACACATCCATCATTAGTAAATAAAGAAAATAATCCATGAAAGCATAACATAGTAATAAACATGGAATCTTGGAAAACACATAAGCATATAATATTATTTCCATATTATCAAAGGGATCGCTTCCAAGACCATCTCTGTAGTAAGGATTCACTACCCATACCATATTGGTTGTCATGGTTTGTTCCCATGACCATCTTTGTAGCATGAGTTCACTACTCATACCGTCTTGGTAGTCATGGTTCACTCTGATAGACATCTTAATAGTCAAGGTTCACTCCCAATACCATCTTAGTCTATCTCATGACATATAAATCTTTACCCAATGCATTGGAAGGAGATATAGGTCCCACCCATCTCAAAATGAAATCATACATACATATTCTAAAAGATAATTAAAAATCATACCATAACCAATGAAATTAAATGGGTATCATAAACATGTAATCATACCATAAAATATGAAAAAATATAGGTTTTATAATAATTTCATCATAAACACAACCCATGAAAATAAAAGGTTTCAAAAGTAAATAACCCATAGGAGAGAAATGTTTTTCATAAACATCATTCCATCTAAAAATATATTGTGACGTCTCATACCTGGATTCCACTTAACGGGTGCCCTGAGCCAAGTTGGCCACATGGCCTCAAGCTCATCTTCCAAAACACCAGAGGCTTCTAACTTGAAGAGAGGCCCTAGAACGTGTCTGTTAGAAGACTATGTCTTCATTAGTAGAGATTAACATAGTGGAAGGAGTATAAGGTAATAGTAAACAACAGAAGTATTAGAAATGATATGAATAAATTTATAAAGAAAGTTGATGTAGTAGATAAATGAGAATAATAATAACTATATCAAATGGAACAATGAGGATGTAATTTCATGTCACTAGAAAACTAGAAAAACATGGATATATGACAATAGGCATAACCATTGCACAACGTAAAAGAAAACAAGGACTAATCCAAGAATCCAGAGATCCCACTTGGTCATCTACTATCAAGCTCCATCCCAACTGGATGAAATCAAGTAGTAGAAGATATATTCTTACCTTTTTCAATACATAAAACCATGTAATCTTCTTTGGGTACCAAATGGCCCCTAGAGAGGGTGTGAGTTAAATCTCAGTTGGCCACCACCAATGGTGTCTATATCATTCAGACCGTATAATGGAATATAGTAGTGTGAATGCATGCATGTGTAATGTAAACTAAGAAGTATAATATAACTAAATACCCATGTACCTTTTTCAGCCTTCAGTTGTTGTCTAAATATGTAACTAGTTGGCTTATTTATATAATCACCATTTAAATTAAGAATGTAACATGGGGAAATGACAACACTGACATCACCTCATGAAAGTATATGTAGTGAAGGTCCCAAGACATAACAAGGAAACCTGAAAAAAAATCCAGTGAAGGAATTCTAGGGAAATAACCAAGTTTACATAAATCTCATGGAATGCTAACATAGTAGTATCCGAGTCTAGATAATGGGTTAGAGTGTAATCCAATGAGGTAACTCAAAGTAATTCCATAATAAGGCACCTACCGAGTTCAAGGTGATCGGCCAAGGTAAAACTGGGCCAAGAAAAGACAGGGCCTGATGGGATTTCACCATGGAACTTACTAGTCAATACTGGATCCAAGGAGTGTATATGAGGTATCCTGTAATAATGAAAAGGACCCTACGGTAGTATATCAGGCATATATGGAATAGACAAGAACCAGAGTCTATGTGGGTATCAACCTAAGAAAACCGCATCCCTGAATTACAATGAGGTTCCGGATACCCCTATAATTATCCTCTTAGAATCTAAGGTGAGCTCAAGTCAATCCATTCTTATTTGATATTGTAATCATGTAATAATTCATTTGATTCAAGTCTTTCCATCCATTAGTGTGGATAGGTCATGTAGAGTTGATACCATTTATTTATAGGTCCAAGCCTTGTCTTCTATTAGTGTTGGTGGGCCAAGTAGTGTTTGAACAACTTAATCAAGTATTAATTATCCATTAAGTCATATTCAATTAGAGAGGTTCAATCTGATACCTTCTATTAACATGGAAAGGGGTGATACAAAAATTTAAACTTAATTCAGTATCATTTGTTAAGGCCAAGATATATACTTAGTATACTTTTCATTCCACGTTTCACATTTAATAATCAATTTGAAAGCACTTTCCCTAGGCGGGTCAAGTAGTGAGGATACATGGTACATGAAATTATTCAATTATAATGAATAAAAAGTAACTTATTATGAAAAAAATCACCTTTAGAAAGGTCAAACAATGGAACATCCGATCGGTGGCTCAAACACACCGAAACACTGAAACCCAAATGCTGCATAACCTTGGACATTGGGTGGATTTAGTTGTGGGTGTAACCACTAACAAATAATCACATATTTGGAGAGTGCATAACCATACAATTATAAAAAGTATAATCATGGTGTTTAAATTAAATAAACAACTTCCAAAAAAATAGGTGGTCCCCATATGTAAATTCCAAAATCAATGAACTTTAGAGATAAGCTATAGAACACCCACCTTAGGGTTGTACAATCCTTCTCCTCCAGTATTGGCCCTGGATTTTCCTCGTATTAGAGTAGATATAATAAAATTTAAAAACACTCACATGATGATATCTAGGTCGAGAATGAAAGGGAAGAAGAATGACTAGGGGGATTTGTGTACTTACCGTTGAACACCAAACATAACGAACAAAATCTTGGACCGATGTCAGATGAAGGAGATCTATGGATCCCTAAATTTGGCCTTCAAAAAGATCCAAATGGGTGAAAACAGAGGAAAATTCTTCTAGATCACAAGTTGGGAGGATTGAGTAGGATTAATAGATCATTAATGAAAAAACTAGAAAATTCCCTAAAATATCAGCCTACATAGGGTTTTTCCACATGGTTTTTCAAATCATTCAGAAACCATGTGGAATGGCTCTACTAGAATAGTTTGGTCCACACAATTTGTAAAAAAGTGTGCCAATCGTGCGAGGTGGCTCTGTCCGAAAAAACACCCTCTTCACAGTTTGGTAAACTGTGTAGAAATCCTGCACGGTTTTCTCTAAACCATGAGAAGAGTCTATTTTCTCCAAAAGGATGGGTTTTAGGCTCTGCACAATCCCCCAAAACCCTCAGAACATTTACAAACTCATTAGGTATCCTTATTAGGTCCAAAGTAAATATTTATACTGAATATTAAAGGATCTGCACCTCTATGAAAAACCAGGTTCTTATAGTCTTCCCCCCTTAAAAGAACTCTCCCTCGAGTTCTAGTTCCAAGGGTAAAAAAACACTATCTGAGAGAAACTCTAGCCACTGAGCACGTACATCATCTTCCCTCTCCCAAGTCTCATCATGTACTCTACCATACACCCGTATGAGAATGACAGACATGCCTCAAATATGCTTCGTGCTTCGGTCAATGAAATGTACTAGATACTTCTCAAAGGTAGCATCAACATCTAACTCAACTTCTGAAGGATAAATGGTATGAGATAGATCAACATGATATTGGCGAAGCTATGGAACATGAAAGACATCATGCATGGAACGATACCTCTCAGGTAGTATCAACCGATAGTCTACCATCCTGACTCTCACTAGAATTTCAAATGGCCCAATGTAATGAGGTGAGAAATTTCCCTGATTTCATAAATGTCTATACCCAAGCCATGGAGATACTTGAAGGAAAACATGATCCCCAACCTCGAACTCAAGAGTTCTTCAACAATGATCAACAGAAGATTTCTTTCTAGACTGAGTAGTAGTCATACATTTCCTGATCAACTAAACCTATTCTAAAGTCTTCTGAACAAGATGAGGACCTATTAGGGCTACCTCACTAGCCTCTAGCCAGTACAAGGGTGAACGAAATGACCAACCATATATTTCCTCACAATGATCTATCTGAATCATAACCTAAAAACTGTTATTATAAGTGAGCTCGATGAGAGGAATATGCTTCTCCCAAGAACCGCCAAAATCAAGGACACATGCTAAAAGCATATCCTCTAGAACATGTATTGTCTGTTCTGATTTTACATCAGTCTGAGGGTGAAAAGATGTGTTTATAAGCACTTTATTTCCCATATATTTCTTCAAACCCTTCTAGAACCGTTAAGTGAAACAAGTATCCCTATCTGAAATGATAGTATGTGGAACCCTGTGTAGTCATATGATTTCACAGACATACAGTCTTCCCAAATAATCAATTGAGAAAGTCTCCTATTTATGAATGAAGTGGGTTGATTTTGTTATCTGGTCAATGGCTACCCATAAAACATCTCTACCCTTCAACGACCTAGGTAAGGAAAAAATGAAATCCATAGCAACATGCTCCCATTTCCATTCCAGGATAAAAAGTGGTTGTAACAAGCCTACAGGTCTCTGGTGCTATGTGTTCACCTGCTAACAAGTGGAATACCATGTGATGAAGCCCACAATATGATGTTTCCTTATAGTCCACCAATATTGGCATAGTATATCTCGATACATATTCAAGATTCCTGGATAAACTTCCCACTGAGAATCATGGGACTCTTTCATCAACTTCTCTCTCATATATATATAAACCCAGATATGTCCATGTAGACGTAGGACTCCATCTCTGTCCACAAACCAATCTGGAGGTGGGTTATCTCCTCATATACTATCATAGAGAACCAAACCTTTAGGATTTGAAAATTGCATACTATTTACCTTCTCAAGGAGGGAAGTGGTAACTACTAAGGCTGATAGGTAATACTTCTTGTGACTATTATGAAGCTATATATGATGTTCAAAAATTAGGGCCATTAACTTCTATTTGTCATTGGATTCCAATACGACCTGTGTTTGAGTTTTATGACATAGTGTATCAGTGACCACATTTCCCTTTCTAGGAATATAGGAAAGATCAAAATCAATATATTATAGATACTCAACCCATATCCACTATCATAGGTTCAAGTCATGCTATGAAAATATATACATGAGGCTCTTGTGATCTGTAAGTACCACAAAGTGCTCACCCAAGAGATAGTGTCTCCAGCAATGTAAGGCATGGACAACTGCTCTTAGCTTGAGGTTATGCATCAGGTAATTTCTACCATGATGCCTTAGTTGCCGAGATCCATATGCAATGAAATTGTATTCCTTCATCAACACTAATTCTAGGAAAATGCATGATGCATCACAGAAGAGGATGTAACCTTTACTAGGTTCTGGAAGAATCAGAATCGGTGCAGAGAAAAGCCTCCCTTTCAGCTCCTAAAAGGCTTTCTCAAATGCTTCTGACCACAAGAACATAACACCATTCTTTGTAAGTATAGTAAGATCTGAAGCAAGACATGAGTAGTCATGTATGAAATGCAAGCAATATCATGAAATCCCTAAGGAACTTATGATTTCAAACATGTTTTTGGGATACTCCCAGAAAACTACAACCATACAATGGCCCGAAGGCCTTCATTTGTTTATTGATTTTTGATAATCCACCTTTCAAGGGGTGAGGTGGAACCCTTACAATAACCGTAGGCATAAGTATTTCATGGCCCTATAGGCCAGAGAGGTATTCATTGCTGGTAGGCTTCAAACATTACATACAACCCAGACTAACTTCTTAAAACTGCTCCTCATAGCATCATCATCATGAAATGAACTCTCCACCTTCGCATGGATGTTCGGCTAGGCTATCCCATGCATGCATAGGATTATACCGATGGCAGGTTCCATACCCTCTCATTCTTTCAATCCATGTAGCTTCTGCTGTGGTGAAAGCTCCTTGCTCTTCCTCTATAGATCTTGTTCCTTGTAGGTTGTCTGGTTTGAATCTACACTAAATGTGGCCCAAAGGCATTGAGGTGGCCCAAATGCCTTACTGGCATGAAGTCTGGGGTAGCTCGAAGGCCTTAGAGGACTTGAGGAACAAATCGGTGGCTCGAAGGCCCAAATGGGGGCAAATTCTGGGCTGCTACTGTGCCAAACAGTGCCTACTATAGTTCCCGCTATTGTACCTACTACATCACTGCTACAGTACCTAGAAATTGTTCCTCCACTTGGATTTGATCTCGGGTTGCCTGGATTCACTTAAAATTCCTCACCAAATGGGCTGAGGCTCATGTACCATGAAACTAAAACACTCTCCTTCTTAGGGTCTACACAAACTCTTGATTCTGAAACAATATGACCCATGAAGCGGACCTTCTAAATCCAGAAGTTACATTTAGAAAGCTTAGCATAAAGATGATACTCTATCAGTGTACAAAAAATGATATTATGATATTTGGCATGGTTGTTATGAGTGTGATAATACACAAAAAGTTTGTCCATAAAGACCCCAACAAAAGAATCCAAATAGGGATGGAAAACACTATTCATCAAATCAATGAAAATAGAAGGCACATTCGTAAGATCGAATGGGATAACACGATACTCATAGAGAACATACCTGCTACGGAAAGGTGTATGGGGTATATCTAATGATATGAATCACACATGATGATAACCCAATCTCTGGTCAATTTTTCAAGAACCCCTTTTCTCCTCAGATCTTATCAAAGAGATCATCTATTCAAGGAAGTGGATACCGATTCTTGACTGTATGCTGGTTCAACCTTTTGTAATCCATGCATAGACATAAGGATATATCTGCCTTCTTGGTGAAATGAACTAGTGAACCAGAAGAGGATGTACTAGGATGTATAAAGCCTTTGGCCTTTAGGTCCTCTATCTACATCTTGAGCTACTGAAGCTTAGTAGGTGCCATCCTGTATGGAGTAATAGACAATGGATCTGCTCATGGATCAAGATCAATTGTCAAATATATGTCTCTCTTAGGAGGTAAGACAGAAAAGTATTCAAGAAAGACTTACCTAAAATGATCAAATTCTTGAGGGAAATCAGTTTGAAGAAAACCCTAATCCTCTATGAAAAGATTTTAAATCGTTCCAGTCACTTATCCTAGCCCATGATGCTTTGGTCCGACCCTCCCAGCCTATACATCCCACTCACCATTTAAAAGATAATTGCTTCCTTATAACGATGTAAAAGAAACCCTACAGTGATAACAGTCTACAAATTCATGATATTGGATTAACCAGTCCATCCAGAAAATGACATCGAATCCCATCATCTTGAGAAAAAAGAGATTCAACAAGAAAGGGTAACTGCTAACCTCATTAGGGGAAGTCCCTGCACTGGGAAATGCCCCCAGTCTATATTCCAAATGATGTATCAAGGGCCATTCCACCATATTGATACTATATTTATAGTCTGATAGTTTCCACAATATATACAGAAATGAAAGAGATTTAAGCACATGTATCAAAAAATAGGGGACAATAGTAGAGGCTACTATAATAGTACCTTGTAATATAGATGGTCCCATAGCCTAATCCTCAAGAATCGGCTGTAAAGCATGCAACAGACCTGATCCATGTTCATATGCAATAGATAGACTACCATGATCACGAAGTCTCTACTGGCCCTACTGGTGATCAGGGATCATACTACCACGACCACGACCACCTCTTCGGCCAGACCTGCCAATACTACTCTAACTCCCCGACTGACACAATACAAAATAACTCACTCTTGTAGGTGTAGTGGATACTAATACTTTTCCACTCTAAGCTAGTGGAAAGGTCCAGAAAAATCACTAAAGATAACCCATATGGACGCAGTCTTGACACTTCATAGGTTCTCTATCAAATTGAAGATCCTTATGACATGGTGTTCCACAATAATGACACACTAAAGAGCTATCAAACTAGATGCTCTAGCTGCCACTGTCCTAACAAAAAATCTCAAGGGAATGTTTTCTTCCACCTGAAGAACTACTGGTGTAATGTGGAACTGTAAACATAGTACTTATATCCTCCCTTAGGTTATGTTCAGTGATAAGATCATGATCAACTAATATAGAAAAGTTAGGAAGGTGAAATACATTCACCTGAGTTTAGATGGCGTACTGGATCCCATTCTCAAAACGTCTATCATAGAAATGCTCATCACCGTCTAGAAGTAGTGTAAAGCACTGTAAATCAGTGAAAAATTTTGAACATTACACAACTAACATAGAACCCTACTCAAGATTCATGAACTCTCTAGCTCTATCAGCCGTCAATACCTGAGGAAAGAACTGATCATAGAAGGTAGTCTGGAAGTCAACCCACAACATGCACTAATGACGACCAATATGGGTAACTACATCCCACCAACGCTTTGCTGAATCCCAAAGCATGTATGTAGCAAGCTTGAATCTTCACTCTGAAGGCATTTCCAAATGCTCACAGATAGAAAGCATGACCTCTATCCAAGACTCTATAGCTTGAGAACCACCATACCCTGAAAAAGTAGGAGGATGTTGCGGCTGGAACTCATGAGACATATCAGACATCATAGGTGAAACCCATGGAGAACCTTTCATAGACTGTATTGGACATTATAAACTATCATGAAATTGGGCATAAGTTCTTAGACAAGGTATAGCAGACGGTTCCTCAAGTAGGACTCGTGGAAGAAAGACTGACGGCTCAGGGCCCACCATGTTTGGAAAATGGTCGTCACCACTCTCATGGAGAATGAAATAAGGAAGACACAGTGACATTGGTCTACAAATTCTTAGAACACACCTTATAACAAGCTTAAGAGCATAAGATATCATCACTAGAAGAAACTAAATGTAAGAAAACTCACTACCCAAGGCATACTACCCCAAACTACCCACTCAGAAGGCCAGGTATTAGTAAGTGATCAAGTTTAAGATTCATGTCATTTTGTAGTAAATTTATAGGTTCAATCATTTACCTTTCATAAACATGACAATGTGGGATAAGGATGTGAAACTAATTTATTTTCGATTTTAGTATTCACTTTATAATGGATAGCCATTTCTAATGAATCAGTGCCCATACATTGATCACTAGAAACAAAACCCATTTCTTTATAGTCTAATGGCTTGACTCAATTAATTACTCATCCCCAACCAAGAGGGCTTATACAACTCATTAATTGAGACATGAAATCACTCAATAAAATCCAATGTAATAGAAGTACAACCAACTATCAAAATATCACTCAACAATCAAAGGAATATCAAGAAACACAAAGCAGTGAAATGCACCTACATGTCATAGAAATATTCATGACATAGGAATTCTAGATGCCTTTAATGATGAATGTAACAATTCTAATTTCTATCATATCATTGGGCTAAGGATGAAATAATTATCAAATAGAGTAAAAATCAATAACACCACATTGCACGTGCATCACCCAATGATGAAATAATATCAACTGTAATAGGAAAAATTTGAATAAAAATTACATTATGGGTAACTTGAATTTTACCATGAACATGGGTTTACGACGCCCAAGCATAGATTATGACCATGTCCCATGAATTCCAATTCTCCAATATATTGTCTCCCAATAGTAAAGTAAGAAATGAATCTGGCCATTGATACCACGTGGTGAAGTCCCAGACCAGGATTCCACTTAATGGGTGCCCCGATCCTGGTGGGCCACATAGCCTCAAGCCCATCATCTCGAATGCTAGAGGCTTCTGACTAGTAGCAAGGGCCTATGGTGTGTCCGTGGTAAGACTGTTCCCTCATTATTAGAGTGTAACAAAGCGGAAAGAATACAAAGGAATAGTAAATAGTGGAAGCAATATAAATGATATAAATAAAAATCATAAGCAAGCTGATGCAGTAGATAAACAAGAATAATAATAATTGTATCAGCTGGAACAATGATGATGTAATATCATGTCACTAGAAAAATGAAAAAACTTGGATATAAGATAATATGAAAAACAGTTTCACAAAGTAAAAGAAAACAAGGACTACTCCAAGGATCCTGAGATCCCACTCAGTCATTTGCTGTCAAGATCCATCCTAACAACACACAATTAGGTATTAGAAGATGTATGATTTCCTTTTTCAATACATGAAACCATGTAATCTAATATGGGTACCAAATGGTGATCGGAGAGGGTTTGAGATAAATCTATGTGGGCCACAACCAGTGGTGTCAATAACATCTCACCCGAGTAATGGAATACAATAGTGTGTAGGCATGCATGTGAAAATTTAAGAAAGAAGTACAATATAAATAAACACCCAAGTACTTGATTCAGAACTAGGATGGTGTTTGAACCTATAATGGGTTAATTTTATTTAATTAATCACCATTTAATGTTAATAGGTTACGTGAGGCAAAGCTAGAACTGACATCACCTCGTAATAGTTTAAGTAGTGAAGGTCCCAAGACATAACATGGAAACATGAAAAAGACATCCCATGAGGGAGTTCTGGGGTAATAACCATGATAATGTAAATATCATAGAATTCTAATCCCATAGTATCTGAGTCTAGATAAGGGGTAATAGTGTAATATAAGGAGCGTAATCCAAGGAATTATACAATAAGTTGCCAACTGAGTCTAACGTGATTGACTATGGTAAAATAGGGCTAAGAAAAGATAGGACTTGATAGGCTTTAACAATAGAACCTACTAGTCAATGTTGGATCCAAGGATTGTATCTGAGGTATCCTATAATAATGAAAAGGACCCATATGATAGTATACTAGGCATCTGTGGAATAGACAAGAACCAGAGTCTAAGTGGGTATTTACCTAAGAAAACTACATCCTTGAATCATAATGGGGTTCTTAAGACCCAAGGTATTATCCTATAAGAATCCACGGTGAGATCGAGTCAGTCCGTTTATATTTGATATTGTACACATGTTATAATTCAATTGGTTCAAGTCTTTCTTTCCAATAGTATGGATAGGTCAAGTAGAGTTTAAACCAGTTATTTATAGGTCTATGTCTTGTCTTCCATTAGTGTGGATATGCTAAGTAATGTTTCAACCATTTAATCAAGTATTAATTCACCATTAATGCATATTAAATTATAGAGGTTAACTATGCTACCTTCCACTAACATGCCAAGGGGTGATATGAACATGTAACCTTAATTCAATCTTAATTGTTAATGCCAAGATATATACTTAGGATACATGTAATTCCACATTTCACATTTAATAATTAATTTTAAATCACTTACCTTAGATTGGTCAAGTGGTGAGCATACATGGTACATGCCATTATGAAATTTTCCTGAATAAAAAGTCACTTATTATGAAAAAGTTACCTTTAGGAAGGTCATGCAAAGGCACCCAAAAACGGTGGCTGAAACGTGCTGAAACACTAAAACCCAAATGTAGTATAACCTTCCACATGGGGCAGATTGAGTTTTGGGTGTAACCACTAACAACTAATCACATATTTAGAGAGAGAATAACCATACGATTCTAAAAAGTATAATTATAGCATGTAAATTCTAGAAATGGATTCTAACGAAACCAGGAGGCCTGAAAAGAACCTTCCTAATTCAAGAAACTTTATGGATAAGTTATTGACTACCCACCTCATGGTTGTACGGTCCTTATCCTTTTGTATTGGCCCTTGATTTTCCTCAGATCATAGTAGATTTTTGAAAATGTGAAAAATTCTCACATGGAGATATCTAGGTTGGGATTGAAAGAGAAGAAGAACGGATAAAGAGGATTTGAGTACTTACTATTGCACATCCAATGTGATGAATGAATGATCGGTCGGATACCTGATGAAGGATATCTCTTGATCCCTAGCTTCGGCTTACAAAAATCTCCAAATGGGTGAAAATGGAAGAAAATCCCACTGTTTTATGAGTTGGGAGGAAGGAGGAGAATTAATAGATCATTAAGGGAAAAACTATAAAATTAACCACAAAATTATCCTACACACGGTTTGTCCACACATTTTTTCAAACTGTGCAAAAATCATACAGAATGGCTCTGTCCAAACCATTTGGTTAGCACAATTTGGAAAACTGTGTGCAACCCATACACGGGTACCTAGGATAAAGGGGCTGTCACAGAGTTTGGAAAACCATGTAGAAATCCTGCATGGTTTACTCTAAACTATGTGAAGAGACTGTTTTCCCCAAAAGAATGGGTTCTGAGCTTCGAACAAGCCTCATGCACCCTCAAAACCTTTTCTAACTCATTAGTCATCCATATTAGGTCTCATGTAATGATTTAGACCAAAATTTAAAGGATCTATACTTGAGTGAAAAACCAAGTTCTTATATATACCATTGAAGAATAAATATGAATGCAACTATTGGATCATTTTATATAAGGTTATAATCAACATCAAAATATGTCATATTTTATGGAATATAAATTTGAAGGATAATTTGAAAACCTTTATTGAGTAAAATATCCTTTCTTCTTTGATAAATAGATTTTTTAAAACATAAAAATATTTTGAAAACCATTTTCCTTTAAATAAATTAAAAATATTATAAAGAAATATTTGAAAACATTTTTTAATCCTTTTATTTGGAAATATATAAATAGATATTGAAAAGGTTTTGAAACTAATTTTCCTTGAAAACTTATAAAATAAAGTTGAATTTTTTTTGAAAACATATCTTTGAAAATAATTTGCAAACATATAAATAAGGACTGAAATCATTTTCAAAACCATTTTTCTTGAAAATTAATAAAATAAGATTTAAAAAATTTCAATTTTTTTATGAAATATTATAAAATATTATTTAAAATATTTTGAAGACCATTTTCCTTAAAAATTATAAATGAATCCTAAAAACTTTTGTAAAACAATGTCCTTGAAAAATACATTGAAAACTGAAAAAGAAATCATGAAAATGTTTTAAAAAAAATTATTTGGAAAATATTTTTAAACACATTTTATTAAAAATTAACCTTTTAAACATGAAAAGGAAGCATCATAGAAATTATGGTGGGTAAATCTGTACATGCAGTATGAGGTAAGAAGAAAATTCCATTTTTATGGTAAATGGTTAGAAAAATGCATTGTTCAAAAATCAACAAGAAGATTTGTTTGAAAATATTTGTAAAAGAAAAAAAGGGAAAGAATTTCTTTTAAATATTATAGATTAATAGTAAAATATTATTGGAAACCCTTTTTAATAAACATTATTTATAAGGAATATTGTTTTATGACTGAAGAGAGGGTAGAGTCAGGATTCCTTAAAAAATATTCCTTAAGTATCTTATGTTAAAAAGATTAGAAAATGGTACCAATTCATGAATATATCATGAATAACCTAAGTATAATAAATTTCATTAATTTTATTGAAATTTGTATTATTGTATTTCAATAATGGAAGCATAATCATAAAAAATCTTGTAAAGAGATGAGATTGTTTTAATAAATTGTTATAACTTAGTAACATTGAACCATACCACCATATAAGAATATGAAATAACATGAGGTTTAAAATATTATTAAATGAATTATATGAAATATATAAAATAAAAAATGGGAGTATATACACCTCAAAAGATAATGTAAGTTCATAATAAAACATGTTCCTCAAAGAAGGAAAATTGAGATAAAACTATTATACTAATTTGGTAGCTTTTGAAACATTAACCACATGAAATTAATATCATATAATGAACATTTAAATAACCAAAAATTTATGTATAAGAATACCTGAATATATAGATGTTAATTTTACACATCACATAAAATTAATGGGTAGTGAATAAAGCTTGTATCTCATGGAAATAAAAATTGAGATGAAATCCCCTTCCCTTGTGTCTTGACTCTAATCGTACTCATTAAAAACTCTGGTATTATAAATATAAATTTATAATAAATCAATAACAGGACAATATTATTACTTATAATACCATATAGGGTTTTATTATTTTTTTATATAACCAACTTGTTAACAATTATATGTTAAGGTTTCACTTCTGGTAATATATGCTTTGTTTTTGACACGTGTCTTATATATTAGGTCCTTATACATATATCATATTTTCAAAAATGTAAACCATTATTTAAATTTAATTTATTTTTAGTGTATTTGTTTTATAATAATCCGTTGAATATATAAGTATGAAATAGAATATAGTTTTCATGAGGACGGTAAACTGTACGTATACATGAATGTTATTTACGTTTAATCATCATGTTGAGAGAAAGAATCTAAAATAAATAAATGTATATATATTTATATATATAATGATTAAATTAAATTAATTATATCATAAATATATCATATATATATAAATATATTCACTAAACCTATACTTGATAAATTCTATTTAGTGTATTAACAAATCAAATCTCTTTGAGGGGCCTGTAGTCCACACTTCCTCAAACAAAATTATGATGTTAACAAAAAGTCGAAAGTATAAAGACTTGTGTTGAAAAAAATTAATGAATATTAAAGGAATAATAAATTTTTTATTTAACATATATAAATATATTGACCATCACAATTTCAACCATGAGAGGAGGTAAAGAAAAAATGAACAATCATCATTTTGTGGGGTGGTACTTCACCGTACACGTAAACAGTATGTTCGTTACCCATTTAAAGAAGGTGTGTGTGTGTTTAGGTAAACAATAGAGCATAAAAACATAATAGTATATTTAATATACATTTATTTTCATAAAATAAATTAATAATGAGAGTGTAGGGTGTAGATAAAGAAGATAAAAGAAGGGAGTTTGAGAGAATACATTACCTCTTTATCAAGAAACTCCTTTTGGTTTGTGCTAAAAGGCTTCCATAGATTGAATTATGAACAAGGTGAGACTTATAAGAGGAATTTAGGGATGTTGTGGAGTGTATTTTTTAGAGATTGACTGAGCCTAGTTTGTTTGAGAGGTGGTGTCCTTTTATAGGGAAGGGAAATGACACACTTGGTATTTTTGAAAATAGGTTAGTTATTCCCACTTTTTTACAGAAACAATTCATACCAAATCAATAAAAAATAACTAATGTAAGGTTAATGGACGAATAATGTTCATAAAATGGGTTTTTTACAAGTTTATAGGTCTTTTTAGGTCTTAAATTTAAGGATTAGTACTTTATTAACCAATTTTTTGTCTTAACTGTTGTAATTAATTTTAATCACTTTCACTAATAATTTTGGTCAAAAACAAAGTTAAAAATATTATCCATTATAAAATTTTTTTATTTGAAATATGGAATTAAATATTAAAAATACAAATCTTATAATTGGTAGAAATTAATTTAAAATTAATCCCGCTGAAGTGACGACACTGGGATTTTTCCAAGAAAAAATGTTGAAACTTTTGCTATGTTTTTATACCCAATTTCAAATTGAAATTGATTCCAATGGAATAAATTGGATTAATTGACAAAAATATTATCTAATTAAAATTTTAAAAAAATTTAAAATATAATTTATTCTTATAAATAAATTGAATGAAAAATTAATTTTTAATTAAACTCCGGTATTTTCGTTATTCATCCACAAATAATGTTTCTCAGAAAAAACCCAACAATTCGTCCTAGTAAAATTTCAAAATTATAAATTCAAAAATTAATTTTATTTTGTGAAATTATATTTCTAAATTTATCCAAAATAAATTTATTATCTTTCACAGAAGGACATTAAAAGCAATTTATTTGAGAAAATAGTATTTTGAAGCATATTAGGACTTTACTATAAGTTATATATTTTAACATCAATATGTTTTATTTATATAAATCCATTATAAAAAATGTTTGAAAATTATTTATCATTATTAATATTACATTGTTTAATGGATATATTATAATTATATCATTTAAATAATTATAATAATAAAAGGATATTTCATAGAAACTCAGTGTTGCATGTAACGTATGCCAAGTAAGTGTTGGGTGTTGTGTACATCAAGTTGGTGTTGCGTGTAACATTTTCCAATTTTAAATGTAACCTCGGTGTTATGTGTAGATAAATCTATAATTTATGTTGTGTGTAGTTCATAATTAACTTAGTGTTTTGTATAAATCAAGCCAAACATAGTGCATTAATATAAACAAACTATTTTCCATGTTTTTTAAAATGAAAAATATTGAAAAGGTTAAATTAATTAAAAAGTTCATGGATTGTTATAAATATCATTTCCACAAATTATGTGTGGTCCCACCATAGTCAGTGATGTGCACACGGTTGGTGCGTGGTTTGGCCAACTGTGTAGCAAAACCGTGTGACCCAGTGTTGAAGTGTGAAATTATGATTACACCCATAATGAAATTAAAACCTTAAAAATTAATTACTTTCTCCCATTTATAGTGTCAAGATCTCTTTATTCTCTCCCTCTCACATTGGGCTCTCCATTTTCCTTACATAGTGATCATGGTAGCTCCTTCATCTAGAATCCTAACAGATCACTGTTAGAAGTATTAGATCTGTATCAGTAAGCACTAGAATCATCTCTCTCCCATTCATAGTTTATCGTTCTATCACTTGCACTAGTTTTTTGTGAGCTCATTCACCCTATTTTTAGGGTTTTAATCTATTTCTTGGATTTCATTAATTATGATTTAGATATGTAGGCAATATTGGATGAGGAGTCATCTACAACCCAAAGGTAGGTGGTCTAAAATTCTTTCCCAAATG
Source organism: Viscum album (assembly GCA_963277665.1). Lineage (NCBI taxonomy): Eukaryota > Viridiplantae > Streptophyta > Magnoliopsida > Santalales > Viscaceae > Viscum > Viscum album. The sequence goes on along the minus strand of OY728165.1, from coordinate 1,885,352,193 downwards.
TTTTAGTGTTTTTATAGTTTCTCCATTATGCGGGGTTACAGACATTTCTGTACATTTCCTTAAAATGTGTTTTTATTTCTAAGTTAGTATATGTATGTTGTTATACTCATGTTACCCCTGTTAAGTGACTTTAATATTTTAACCTCAAGCATGACCACACCTTTGGCTGTTCCAAATGAAATTACGTATCTTATGTAATTATTAATTAGAGCAAACACCTTTTAAGTGTTTGGATAGAATTAAAAATGTAATAACCTTTTTTATGTTATTATGACATCAAATTAAGAATGTACTAATTGTTTGGATAATCCATGTAATTTAATTTACCTTCTTTTATTAATTAAATAGATTAACATACATGATAGATAATGGACAGAAAGGCAATTCTATGTTTTCCATGTTTATTATATGGATTATATGAACTGTGATTCCCTTGGTTGGTTTGGGTATTGATGATTATAATGCGTTAGATGTCATCCCTCAAGGTAATATTATTATAATGATTAATCCACTATAATGGGACATTGAATGATGGTTAATGGACTAATTTCACATGGAATTTAACTCACCCTCACATCGGGTGTTGAGATCGATGTCTCTCACCATTATAATTTTATTTAGACAATGGTCAGGGAACTCCACGTTCCCCTACTTCGGGTGTTGGGAATGACGTCTAACCCCACCTATATCATGTGTTGAGAATTATGTATCACATTCACCATGAGATTTAGGTCAGGAACCCTTTATTGAACCTATAGCTAATTAGACTAGTTATGGATGCCTGAGTTACACCCCAGGTCCAACTAACACCTATTATCCATGTATATACCTACTTGTTACCTCAATTACTTTGTGAATATACATGTATACAATATATAACTATATATATAATATTAATTATATATATGTTTACTGATCAGAATCATTCCATCTTATCCCGAAGCATTTAGAGTCGTCTAGGTGTCTGATAAGAACCTGAGCTAGCTAGTTTTTATTTTCTAGCATTGTTTATTATTGTTTATGTCTGGACACTTCTCTATTACGCATGTAGAAATTATGTATTTAGGTATAGATAATGGAAAATTCCCCACTACATATGCTTAATATGTTCTACTAATAGCATATATCATGGGAGAAGGGGATCAAGCATTTTCTCATTATACTAGTGGAGTAGTCTTTTATTTTTTTGTATTTTTTCATTGCATGTTGTATAATACTGTACCATGTTTCCATTTTTTGTATATCAGCATGACATGACATCATAGTATATAAATCATCCTAGTGGATTTTAATTATTATATAGTTTCATGGTAATTTATGATTTCAAAGTTTGTTATTGTACTGTTTCCGATGCACCATATGTTTATATATGTTTCCTCTATTGAATATTTATTTATTTATTATATATAATGTGACACTCTGATATGAGTTCATATTCTACCCATTGTACCACCCTTTCACCCTCACTGCTATTCATCAAACTATGGTATTTGGGGAGTCACACTTCAAGCCTTGTAACCCATCATTTCTCAGCATTAGTTAAGAGGATCCTAGGATATGACATTAAAAAGAGGTATGAGAAACATTATTTTATTTTGTCTTACTATGTGGGTATTAGAAAAGAGACTAGGTGGTTATGTAATATTCTAATGTGGGTGTTCCTAGGAGTATCTTACCCATGTACTAGGAAAACCCAAATTACCTAGGATGGGTTACTGCTGTTATTGGATTATGCTTGTTATAGTTGATATGATTTCACCATTAGGTGATGAACATGATTTTTGATATTTTTATTATGGATTTTATTGATATAGACCTAGTCCTTGGCCTATTAAGGCAAGGAATTACCATCTCATGCATAATTAGAGGCATGTTTGGACAAATATGCCCTGTATTTTTCCATGTCACATCTAATTTCTTTGTGCATTTTCCTATTTCATATATTTAGTGCCATAATTACTATATATTAAAATATGATAACATTTCTTGTTGGGAGAATATAATTGGACTAATTAAAGTTCCTACATCTATATAAATTGTGTTTTCCCACATAGACTGCTGATGACACCATAATTATCCAATTATACCACAATGTGGGATCTGAACCATGATATATGTATTATATATATCTGATTATGAACAAAAATGAATTTAAAACTATACAAGTGAAATGATTACCATTAAATGGGATTTTAATAGGAATGTAAATGTTTTTTCTTCTATAAAACCCAATTTACACTCCATATATCAGAACCTCTATCATTTGATATGAGACCTAAACCCAAAACTGACCATATTTTTGGGTATATAAGAATTTATCTATGCTTTTTATGGAATAATAAGGTCTTTTATACACACATAGGCTTGGATTTTGGAGAAGATGGATAGGTGTGATATTTTCTATAGGAAGGTTATATTCCAATCCTTTTAGTCATATGTTAATCTTTCAACTATTAAATTCTTTTTTGAGGCATGCATTTGGAATTATAGAATCATGCCACTATGATAGCCTCAATTCATCATCCGAAAGGTGGTGGTGACCACATTACAAAGGTGGTGGGCTCGGATCATCCAGTGGTACCTCCTACATTTCCACCTATGGAATCTATGGATATTCTATATTTTGGAACTGACACCTTGTTTCAAGAGGGATTTTTCCATAAGAGGTTGTCTATGCAAGGAGTTTCGCATTTTGTCTTAACTATGGAAGAGTTGACTCAGGAGTTACTATAGCTACATCCTCTCACTTTTTTATTTTTGGTGGACCACATGCTATTGATTCATGGATGGAGGACATGATTTCTATTTTGAAGCATTTGGAGATTCCTCCAATGCAGAGGGTCAATATCATTGCGTATATGTTACGCAGTTCATCCATGTAATGGTGGGATGTCATCACCTAGACAGAATAACATCAATATATGGTATGGGTTGACTTCTAGATGAAATTTATGACTACTTATTTTCATAGACTCTAATGGATGAGTATGGTTGAGATTTTATTAACCTATAGTAGTGATACATGTCTATCATGGAATATTTTAATCGTTTTACTAATCTGATGTGATTTTCACCAAATCTCATTGGTGATGATCTTCTAATTTCCAGGTGATTCAAGGATATATTGGTATAGAAAATCTGATCAAAGTTAAATGTTTTATAGTTGAATTCTATTTCAAATATTGTCAACCAGGGCAACATTATTGAGTGGAATTATATTGAAGCCATTGGTGGGAACTTGGTCGGTTCAGTACCTAGATATTGAAATCATTCTTATTGTGGGAGAAAGAAATGTTTATCATTGGAGAAAGATTAATCATATCTCTCATATTGTTAGATCTATTATATTCCACTAGTGAAGTAATCTGAGACACACTAAACCCTATGTGTTTGTGAGATCAAGTTGAATGCAATGGTTGCAACATGATGGGGGCCTATCAGTACTAATGTAGTACATTTCCATCAGTGCCTAGTGAGAGTGTCTCTAAAACTACCCCACATTCTAGAGCGAGGATAATAGTGACTCATTAGCGAGGTAGACAGAATATCACCAACATCTTAGGCCATGGTGGCAGTTGAGGTAGAGGTAATTAGACTCAATACTTACATTGCCAATATAGCATACATGATCAAGGTAGTCAGGCTATGACTCAAAGCAGTGATATTGGATAGTTACATGCAGTAAAACCTATTATAGATAAGAAGAGTGAGAAACCATATACCATTCAAGGTACTATTCTAGTAGTCTCTACATTAGTGTCTTATTTATTTGAAACAGGAGCATTTCACACTTTTATATCAGTGGAAATTGTGTAGAGTTTTGGTCTTGAGAAAGAGTTTTCCCTTTTGATCCCAAATTGATTACTATCATTAGAGGGTGAAGTTTACATAAATATAGGGATGCATATATGTTCATAAATTACAATGGGATATCCAAGCTATGTGATTGGGACTTGAGCATCTAGGTCTAGGAAGAGTGAAAACAAATATTTACAGTATATTTTTGGATGATCAGGATTTATGACCCACTATTATCCATACATTGGTGGATTATTTCAATTATGTATTACGTAAATAATTTTCTAGGATACCTCTAGTGAGATTGGTATAATTCACTACTCTTCTAGTTCTAAGAGAAAAAACAGGGACCATTCCTCCTTACATGATGAAACACATAGAACTTCTTAAAATGAAGAAACAATTGGAAGACTTGGTGTATAAAGGATTTATACGACCTAAAACTTATTTATGGTGTTAAATAGTCCTTTTTTAAGAATAAGTATGGTACCATCATACATTTCATGGATTTATGATTCTTGAACTAGATAATGATAAAGATTTTTTATGTGTTCCATTGAATAGATGGCCTCTTTGATTAACTCTGAGGAGAGAGAGTGTTTTCAAATATTAATTTGTGATCATGCTATCATTATGTTCATACCAGGCCTTCAGACATACCTCACACAACTTTAAGAATCCATTATGTTCTTTACGAGTACCTGGTAATTCCGTTTATCTCATTAATGAACCAACAATATTTATAGATCTAATTAATCAATTTTCCACATCTATCTAGATTCATTTGTGGTAGTTTTAGTGGATGATATCTTACTTTATTCTCAGTATTTACAATAAAATTCCAACCATGTTGATATCATGTTGAATACATTAAGAGAGCATTATGTTTATGCTAATATTAGCACATTACACTTTTTTGTCAATAAAGTCCACTTCATTGGTCATATCATATTAGAGTTAGAGGTATTAATAGACATAGAGAAGGTGAGATATATGATTTCTTGGGATCATACCAATAATGAATTTGGTATACATAGTTTCTTCGGACTACCCGGGTATTACATATGCTTCACATAAGATTTATCATGCATTTTGAACCTCTTAGGGGATTAACAAAGATGGGTGTGAAATTCATTTAGTTAGAATATTATAATGAAGACTTTCAAGAATTAAAGGCTAGATTAAATTCAGAACAAATAAGTATTTTTAAAGACATGGGAAGGATCTATAATATTTATTTCAATGCATTATGTATCTATATGGGAGTTATTTTGATGCAGGATAAGAGAGTCTTATCATATAAGGCACATTTGTTGATCCATCACAAGAGGAATTACTCGATGAATGACCTCAAGCTAGCCGTGGTTGTTTATTCTCTTTTTTGTTAGAGACACTATTTACTTGGGGAGAATTTTATGATGTCCACTAATTACAAAATCATCAATTACATATTCATGTTGTGTTATCTGAATCTTAGGCAGCACAAATGGGTAGAGTACCTATAATACATTAATTCTGAGGTTTCCTACATGCCTGAAAAATGTAATTCTGGAGCCTATGATCTAAATCTAAATAATAGTACATAGGTAGTTTGAGCGGCCTATAGTGAGTAGAAGATGATGGCCTTTTTTAGACATTTACATTGAGGTTCAGGCGGATCATATTCAGACATTCATCATTGCTTTAGTAGAAACCTCTACCCTTCTGTAATGGGTGAGAATGAGGCAAATCTCAGATTCCAAGGGCATAGTACTAAAGGAGAATATCTCAGTAAACGATTCATCTTCTAGTAAGTGCATGGATCCTCACTCATTCATGAGTGAATTTGGGTCCCAACTAACATTAGAAAAGAGATGATGTGGGAATTTCCTATCTCAGCATGGACGGTAAATCTTGGTGTCACCAAGATGTATTGAGACTTATGTCACCAGTATTTGTATCCTGTTATGAAATGGAAATTTCTAGATTTATCACTGAATATTCCACCTGTCAATAGGTTGAGGAGTAACATCAACAACTTGTGGGACAATTACAGTTATTGTCTATTACCAAGTGGAAATGGTATGATTTCTCTAAAATTTCATGATTGGATTACTTGGAACATAACAAGGAAATGATAGAGTTTTGGTATTCCTTTATAATTTGATGAAGGAAACTCAATTATTACCTATTAAAGATATGTTATTGATATAATATCTTGTGTGGCTCAAATTCACGTAGGTCGTATGTATTCATTGAGCTCTATGTTCTATCACAACTGATAGAGATTGTCACTTTACGTATCGGTTCTAGCAGGGGTTGAAGAAGGACTTGGGGATAAATAACTGCTTATGATCATGGCTTATCACACTTAGACTAATGTATAGGAATATCACATGTTTTAGGTGTTAGTGGACAAGATCGTTCATGTGACTTTGACATTGGGGTTCATGGAAAAAACAAACACCCCTTTGAAAACCCTCTTTCATATCACATATAACAGAATAAATTGCAATTAAATTTTTCCACTTTTCTGAATAGAGTTTATAAAAATAGACTCTATATTTTAAATATTTATAATTTATAATATCGAATAAGGTCAACTTAGTTTTTTTCTGTAATGAATAGTGAAACAGTAAAACAAATTCCACGGTTAATATAAAAATTGGTTTACTAGGGGGGGTTAAAATATTTAGATAATGGTTATAAATGATAAATAACTTATACAACACTAATTTTATGTCCATATTTCAATATTTTTTATTCTATGATTTATAATGGTCTATTTTTTAGCCTTATGGCATTTGAAAAATGCAGACACACATTTTTTTAAAAAAATTACACGTGAGTCTCTGACCTCACTTATAAAAGGACACTCCCTATCATCTCCTATTCATACTTAGAAAACCCTGTTTTTGAGAAATACATACACAAAATTATTCCTTAGTTCCCTCTTCCGATACTTTAATCTTTTATTTGGTATGAAATCTAACATAATAAACCTTTTGGTGGAAATAAAAATAAGGTGTCCAAAGAATAGGTAACACCCCTAAATGAGCATTTTATTTTATTTATTCATCCATATACTTAAATTATTTTTAATCCATGCGAATATATTAACCTAATTATAATTATAATAATGATATGTTGTCATGTCAATAGAATTACCTATAACCGTCTCCTCTTCCATTAAATGGATTTTGAAATCATTATTCTTGTGTGTGGTGGACTACCGCCTCATGAACGGATGTTATTCATTTTCAATCACCACCTCTCACTACTAGATAAAATTATGTATTAAATGTTTATATATGATATTTATGATATTATTAAACTCTAATAATTATTATATCATGTATACCTTCATACTTTCGATTATGTGGGAATATAATATCATCGGTCGTGTGTACAATCGACTACCGCTTTGCGAAGCAATGTGATTCTTTCACATTTATACATAGAATTTAATATAGAGGTTTTTAATGAAAATATGTGATATATATAAAATAAAAATTATTCTATAATGGTAATATATTTTTAAATTTTATTTATTTCAATTCAGCAAGAAAATCAAAACAATGTTCATGCGTACATTAGACCTATCATCTTCAGGAATAGAGTATTTTCTTTTATACCTATAACCATGATGGATTAATCTAAAAATATATTAAAAATATATATGATATTAAAATATTTTTTAAAATTAATGAGATTATTAATCCATGATCAAATTAGTAGAACAAAAAAAATCAAAACATACATGAAAAATGTAGTTATTGGCCGAAATGTAACTTTAACATGGAATTGTTAATAAATGAGTAATAAAATATAATAAAAAGATAATATATGGTATGAAACATATAAGTATGGTTCTATAGTATATGTATAATAAAATAATATTTATTATACAGGAGTTTATAACGTGTACAATAGAGTCGAGACTTAAGGTAAGGGATTTCGTTCTCACTTTTATTTTAATCGAGACACTAGTCCTATTCGCCTTATGTTTCTTTTATGTGGTGTATATAATTTACATTAAAGTATTTTATGATCCTTATACATAAAATTTTTATCATTCAAATATCCATTTTTTGATCTCCCTTTCATGGGGTTTACTATTTAAATGATACCAAAGTAGTGAGGTAGTTTTGTTTCAATTCTCTTTCTTTGAGACATAGGATATATTATGAACCTATATAATTTTTTGAGGTGTATATACAGCCAATTTTACATGAAATATCATGAAGGTTTTCATTACAATGATATTAAAATTTCACATAACATTGTTCTTTAATAGGTCTTAAGATTCAAAGTTACTAAAATAGAAAGGGTTTTTTGTTACAATCTCATCATTTATCAAGGTTGCTCATGATTGTGCTTCAAATGGTGAAATATTATGATCTAACTCCCAAGAAACTAATTTATTTTATTCCCATTCGGTTATTTCAAGATAATTTATGTTTTCAGTTCATTTTTCTTCCTTTATATACTCAATAGTTCACAAGAATTATTTTAAGAAAAATTTTCTATTATTCTCTCTTCATTCGAAAAACCATTTAATTCAAAAATCAGGTGTTCTAAAAATAATTTTAATTTTTTTAATTATCTAACTGATTTATTATAGAATTTTTTACCCATTATTGATTTTTTATAATTTTTTTTTCAAGGAATATTCATTCCTTTTTCTAAACAAGTCCCATTTTTCTTTTACTAAAAATGTGAAATGAATAGTTTTTTTAACATATATTATGTGAAATTTTTTACTGATGTTATAACCATTATTTTACTTGAATATTAATTTTTCAATTTTAATTCAATATTCAAAGAAAATTATTTCCATAATGTTTTGTGAATTTTTAATTTAAAAAATTTGATTTTATTAGAAACTATATTTTCCTCATGAAACAATCCAATTGATTTTTCTTTCAAAATTATTTCACATCAAATATAACATCCTTTGATGATACTTATAATTCAATGAGTATATGATCTAATGATACCATTATTATTATTTCCTTGGTTTATGTTTAAGGTGAAAATATTTTTTTGAAATCCTTTTCTCTTCCACAGGTCATACCATGATAAAATGCTCATGAAACTCTCTTCTTTTTCCATGGGTTATTCTTTAAGGAAATAATGAAATGATTATAAAACCTATTTATTTTTATAGTTTCTAATATGATGAATTTTTTTATAAACTTGTGGGACACATTAAAATGATTTTAATTATGATATGGGTGGGTCCTATATGAAACTCCAATACATTGGTTAATGGTCAATGTTATATGAGCTCAAAAGGTGCATGTGGGGCTTTCCCAAGCAATAAATAGGTTACACGAGAGGTTATACCAATCCCAAAGTAGGTACATACATGGTTAGAAAAATCCTAACATATTATGAATATCATGGTGGGTATCCTTGACCTAATATTCTCTATGATTGTGTGTATTCTAAAAATATATGTCTTATGACAATGTTAGGAACTCATGGATCATGTTATTTGATTCCATTATGATTCGTATATTATTAAATTCCACGACTTTTGAAATGAATCATCTTTATGATCTATCATATTCATGTTATGGTTTTCATATATTATTATGCTATTCTTATACCCATATAATCCTGTTATATTGTTATCTACCTTGTTTATACTTGCTAAGTATATGAGATCACCCTTTCTTATGTTTCCTTTCCCTAGGATTTGGAGAAATCTATTATTTATGATATGTGTAAGAAGGATGATAATTATGAATAAATTATTGGGAGATGATGTAGCTCATTTATGGACATGTTTTTTTCCATCAATGTTTCCTTAGAAACTAGACCAAAATTATTGTGGTGTTGTATGTTATGTTATGTAATCAATCAATATCTAATAATATTTTATATTTTTAGAAAATAATTTTGGGTCTTTATTTTTTATATTACATAAATTTGTAGTTAAAAATTATAAACTAATATGATAAAACATTTGTGAGGTCCCTAAGTCTATGTATAAAGATAAATCTAAGGATGAGTCAGAGTAAGGGAAAATGTCGTATAATTTTTGTAATATATAGTGTTAATGAGTTCAAGAAATTAAATCCCTCTTTGGATAATAAAAGTTATTGTCGCTCTAGTACAAAGGTACCTAGTGTTAAAAACTCTACAAAGGGTGCATTGATATTGACTCGATCATCACCTAGTGCATGAAAATGAGCGCTAATACACACCATCTTTGACACTCCTAGGGATTATTACTTGAAAATCAAGAAACTCTTTAGAAACTATCATAATTTTTTTAAATTGAATATTAATATGAATAACCATGGTAAAACCTAAGGTTTCATAGATTAAAAACAATGTGTCATTAGTTAGACATCTAATAATTAATTTTTCATGATTATGTTCTTCCTCGTAATGAATATTGTTGTTTAAACAATGATTTTTTATTTCAAAAGATGGATGGAAAATGAAAGAACCATATAAACATTGAGTGCAATGGATAGTGAAATGATTTCACTCCTGAGTTTCCAAAGGTTATGGGATATGGAATGAAAAATCTCATTTTCATATGCACAAAAATTTCTCAAGATATAAATCATACAGAACTTCGAAATGAGAAAAATAGGAAACAACATTCTATTTAGTCCATCATGAGGAAACATCCACATTCCATCAGTGGATCTATTAATCCAATTGTTTATGAGAAATGGATCAACCCCTAGGAAAATTTATTTTTCATTCTCCAGTATTTAGAACATAAAAATGTCATTTTGGATCTCTATCATTTGGAAGGTGAAGTAGATCAATGTTGGACTCTCATTAAGAATGTATGGAAACATGATGGAATAGACCCTAGGGATTGAGATGAGTTCAAGAACTAATTTCTCAATAAGAATTTTTATTTTTTTATTCTTATACAAATATACAAGGAGTTATTTGATTTAAATCAAATGGATGATGTATTTGTTGGTACATATGAGGAAAATTTTATAAAACATACATGGTATGCTTCTGGTATTATCATCCAACCTAATAGTAAGGTTGATTTATTATTCAGTGTCTGAAAGACAAGACTTCAAGGGGATTTATTCTTAATGTTCTTCAGTAGCTACGAAAAAATCATTTGATGCGATCTCCATGTGGAAATAGAGATTGTAGTTACCCAGTAGTCTCAAGGTTTTGATAAGAAAAGGGAGATAGAGGTCAAGGGAAACTTTAAAGACCATGGAGGTAAGAAGTTGATATTTCCCTCATGGTCTAAGTATATATGTTAAAATAGATGAAATTATATTAATGGGGATACTAAATGTTTTATGTGTGGAAAGTAAATTCATTAAAAAGATCAATGTTGGAGTGATAGGAAGAATAATGATAATGATACATATAATTAAAAATCTCCATACAATACACCTCTGATGCTTTAGAGTTTCAATTTCAATGAGTTTGGGAATTATGAAAACATGTGACCAAATTCAAGGGTTTATTAAAATGAATGATATCTATAAACATTTATGTTGACGAAAACAGGTAAGTCTCATGCGATATTAATTTTAGATAAGGGGTTGAATAATGATGTGGTGAAAGATATACTTATAATCCACTCTGGAACTTCTAATGTATTATTTGACTATGGATCTACCCATTATTTTATATTTTAAAATTTTTATATGGGTATAAAGATGAAATAATTAGTAGTGAAAACCCATAATAATATGATGATCACATCAAAAGTATATCATCCCATATGATTATCATTTTTGAGAATGTGATTCTTGAGAATCTTGTCATTCTTCCTCTGGTTGAACATGATGTTACCTTATACATGGATTGGATTTCTCAACATAATTCCCAAATCAATTTTTGAGGATAATAAATCACATATGATTTTACCAAATTGCTTATGATCGTCTATTAAGATGATGATAAGTATTAACTTCCAAATGGAGATTACATCTAGTGTATGGGTCCTGATTCACAATAAGAAGTGGCGTTTGTCTTAGATGGTTTTTTTAAAAAATGACATCAACGTTATGTATATTGTATGATAATTTTTTAATTTGTTTTTAGAATAGTTTTCGAGTATTACAATGAATTGTGAAGTTGATTTTTCAATAGAACTCATGTTGAGTTTCACATTAATTTCAAAAACTCCATAAAGAATAACCATGATTGAGTTGTAGTAATTAAATATGAAACTCTAGGAAAACATTTACAAGGGATTCATTCATCCAACTGTGTCACAATGAGGTACACTAGTTCTTTTTATTAAAAATAAATATGGAACAACGAGTCTTTTAATTTATTAACGAGATCCAAATGAGATCATGATCAATAAAAAGTATCCTATACCACATATTGATGAATAATTTCATCAAATTAAAGGAGATAAATACCTTTACAAGATTGAAAATTATTCTAGATATCATCAATTGAGGTTTTAGAAGGGAAATATACCCCAGATAACATTCCTTACAAGGTATAGACACTATGATTATATAGTGATCCCATTCGGTCTTACTAATTACACCTCTATCATCGTGGATTTAATGAATATATTATTTTGAGATTAACATAATTAGTTCTTCAATGTCTTTATAGATTATATTTTTAAATATTCAAAGTGAAAGGAGGAGAATCAATATCACCTGATAATTGAACTAAACATCCAAAAGATGAAAAAAATGTATGAAAAATTTATAAAATGTGAATTTTCACTGGGAAATGTTATATTTTTGGTTTATATAATCTCAAGGGAGGTTATACATTTAGATATATCAATGGAAAAGGGTATTGAATGTTGGACTAGACTAACTTTGGTCCTTGGGATCTATACATTCATTGTTTCTGAAAGATATTATCCAGGCTATGTGGAGAATTTATCACATCTATCTAGTTCACCGAATAAATTAACTCATAAGAGAGCCAATATCCTCTGGATAGATGAATGTGATAAAAATTTCAAGGAATTAAAGAGAACATTATTCAACACTTCTGTTATTACATAGTACTATAGTGGATATGTTTTTTATTCTATAGTCATATATCAATGAAGGTTTTGGGATTCATTCTTATGAAGAATGACATGGTTATAACTTATACCTCATGATAATTGAATGTTCATGATCAAAATTACACAACTCATGATTTGTAATTAGTTGCATTGTTTCTTTTTATTAAGGTTATGGAGGAATTATATTTAAAGATATATACCGATCATGAATGTTTCAAGTATATATTCATATAGAAGGTGTTTAATATGCACCAGATAAGATGTTTAGATATGATTAAGGACTATTAATGCTCAATATTATACCACTTGGGAAAGTGAACAAGGTGGACAATGCATTAAGTCCAAGAAATCATGATAACTTATCAATGATGAGGATATAAAAACATCCATTATTTATATATTTTCAAAGGTTGGATATGGAAATATTGAAGGAAGGGGAGAAATATTATCTTTCTTAGTTGAATGTTCAACCATATATCCATGTGAATATTAAATAGGTGCAGAAGTAAGATACATATATATATAAAATAAGGCTATAAATGTTCCAAAGTATAACCTTGATCCTGATAAAATGATAAGGTTTAGGAACCATGTATGTGTTCCTTCTATTATATATTTGAGTAAGTAGTTGTTATAGGAATATCATAATTCTGAATTTTCTATTCATCTTGGAAGTAAAAAGATGTAGTGAGATTAGAAAGAGAATTTTTGGTTGGATGGAATAAAGAGAGATATCAAAAAGTTTGTATCTTGGTGATTTGTATGTTAGTAAGTTATGTATATGTGGAAAAAGGATAAGGGTATGTTATATCCATTACCATTATAATAATAGAAATGGGTAAAAATCACCATCAATTTCATCTTCGTACTCCCCAAAACATCTCAAGTGACTAATTCTATATGGGTTGTAATAGATCACCTTAAAAAGTAAATTTTTTATTAATATTTTAAAATAATTCTCTATTTACCAAATTTACACAATATTATTAAATAGTTTTTAGGTTTTCAGGGAGTATCACATTCCATTATGTTTGATCAGGATCTATAGTTTCCCAATGATAAGTTTCAGAAATATATATCATCCAAAAAAATATTTTTACTCTAATAAAATAATTACATATTTAGAGGATGTTCATATATCATGTTCTACAGATTTCAAAGGTGGTCATAATCAACACAGTCCTCTAGTTGTGTTTTCATAAAATAACAACTTTCACTAAAGCATTCAAATAGATCTTTATGAAGCCCTATAAGAAATTTAGTGTAAAGATGCAGCATGATTGAATGAAGTTTAAAAAGGAAATCTATTAGTTCCATAGAGATATAGAAAAAAGTTAGATAAGTTTAGATCCATTCAATAATGCATCAAGGAAACTCGTAGTTGGGAGAAGATTTATTCTGACAATTGACGACATGATCTAGAATTTGAAGTTGGTGACAATGTGTTTCTAATAATATATCCACGGACTAAGGTAATGATATTTTCAAAGAAGTAAAAAGTCATCCCTAGATATATCGATTCATTTAAAATTATAGATTGTATTTGGATGGTAGCCTATCATTTGGAACTACCACCAAACCTCTCTCAAGTTCCTGATTCATTCCATGCATATATCCTAAAGAAGTACATACTAGATCTTTCACAGGTACTTATCTCAAAGGTAATACCTTTTCAGAATGAACATTATTATGAAGAATTTTTTTTTGATATTTTGGATCATATAGAGAACGTTCAACCGATCATGGTTTTATGGAGAAACCACCAGTTTGAAGAAGCTACACACGAACATGTGGAATTGATGAGGAAAATGTATCATCATTTTTTTATATTAGATTGATGAATGTGTAGGGGATAATTTCATTTTAAGGGTGAATAATTAAAAAACCCTTGTTTTTATGATTTTTTTTCAAATAAATTATATTTCTTTGATAGATTGTGTTACACGCAACACTACATTTTATGAGTCACGGAAAACTATTAATATTATTATTTAAATAAGATCATTATTACCTAGCCATTAATATTTGAGATATTAATAGTAATAAATAAATTTTTATATATTTAGTATAATAGTTTTTTATAAAGAAGACGCATTCACAAAAAATTACTTAATTTTTGATAAATTCTTTATAGGATTAAAAAATACAAAATTTTCAAAAACATTTATTTTATTTTTTATAGAAAAAATAAAATAAAATTTTGGCCTTTTGAAATTTATTTTTTATAAAATAAAATTAATATTTTAAACTATCCTATGGTGAATTTTTGGGATTTTTCAAAAAATGATCAATTTTTTGCTGAATGCTGAAAAATAATGGGTTTTATTAAAAATTATAATTCATTTTAAAGCTTATTAAAATATATAATTGTTTTAATATGATTTTAAAAGTAAAATTAGTTTAATTTTATATCAATTAATATAATTTAGGTCATTGGAAAATTTTTTGTATTGAATTTTGTTATAAAAACTTTTTAAACATTTCAACGTTTATCTCTTCAAAAATATTTTTTTCATCATTTCTACTAAATTAATTTTTATTTAAAATATTACACATATATAAATGGAATTTGTAAAAATGGATTATATATTTGGATTTATAATAATTTTTATTATCAAATAATTTCATCCTAATTTTTGACTGTAATGAATGATAAAAGTAGTAGAAATTATTTACCACAGTTAAAATGTAAATCGGCTTACCTATGGGTTGGAATAAAAAGATAATGGTTAATAATGAACAAAAAACTTATAAAACACCAATTTAAAGTGTATATTTTGACCTTATATCTTTTACTATTGATAATTATTCAATTTATATCCTTTTTAAATTGAAAAACGTGGGCACACCTTTTTCAAAAAAATTACAAGTTTGCCACTCACCTCACTTATAAAAGGCCACCCTCTACTCTCCTATTAACACTTCCAAAATCCTTTGGATCAGAAAATACCTAACCAAATAGATTCCTCAATTTCATACTCCAATACTAGATCTTTAATTTGGTCAAATATCCAACCAATGAATCCTTTCAGTTCAAACCAAAAGAAGTTGTCTTGAGATGAGGTAACACCCATAACTGAGCATTTTATATCATTTCTTCCTCATCATCCTTAAATTATTATTAAACCATTATGATATAAAAAAAATATTTCTTATAATAATATGTTTTATGTTACTATTATGACCTAGATCCATCTCATCTTCCATCAAATGGGTTACCTAATCCTCATTCGTGTTTACGATGGACTACCGCCTCATGGACCGATTTTATCCATTTCCCTTCACCACCTCTAACGGTGGGATATAATGATCGATAAATTTTTTATATTATATTTTTTCTATTATTATCCTTATTTCATTATAATAACACATATAACTTTATATTCTCCATTTTGAGGGAATATGATAATACCGCTCGTATGCACGACAGACTACTGCCTCGCAGAGCGATATGATTAGTTCACACTTTAAATAGAATGTAATAAAAATGGTTTTAATGGAAATTTGTGTGTATATATATATATATGTGAAATAAAATATTTATATATTTTTAATTAGTCATTTATCTTTATTTATATCAATTCTTAGAGAAAATGGACGCAACATTCATGCGTACATACGACCTACCGTCTCCATAAACTGTGTATTTAATTTTCTATATCTAACTATTATGGATTAATATAAAAAAATATAATATATATATATATGTAATATTAATATCATGGTTAATATTTTTTATATGATGGAACTATCACCAATTTAAGAGGATAAAAAATAACAAGTCAAAACATACAAGAAAAACAAAGCAGTTATTGTTCAAAACTTGAATTTAACATGAAATTATTAATAAATGGTTAATAAAAGACCATAATAAAATAATATTTGGAACTATTTATATAAATATGGTTCTTTAATAAATTAATAATAAATTTTATTTTTTATATAGAAGGTTTTAACATGTATGAAGGATGTCGAGACTTATGATAAGTGATTTTCGTCTCAATTTTATTTTATTTTGAGTCTCAATCAATATTTCCATAGTGTTTATTTTATGTGGTTAATATAATACACCTTAATTTATAATATTATTATTATATTTAAAATTATGGGTATTTAAATATCTATTTATAGATATCTTTTTCACAGTGTATATGGTTCAAAAGTTACTAAAATGGTAAGTGGTTTTTGTCTCAATTTGTCATCTTTGAGACATATGTTATGTTATGAACCTAATTTAATTTATGATATGTATATAAAGACACATTGACATGTAATATTATGAAAATATTTATTTTCATGATATTGTATGTTTTATTTAATATCATTCTTTCATAGGTCCTATGATTGAATGTTACGAATGTGGTAAGAATTTTATGTTACAATTTCTGTGTTTAATGGGACTACTCTTGATAATGCTTAAAATGTTGAAATATATTGATATTTCTCCCATGAAACTCATTTATTTTCAAATCCCCTTTTTTATTTATGTATAATACATGATTTTCATTGATTTTACTCCCTTTATGTACTCATTGGTTCAAAATAAAGTTTTTAAGAAATATCATCTTTATTTCTCTCTTCGGACAAAAACACTTTTCTTAAAAAACCTTATTTTCTAAAAAAAATTCTAAAAATGTTATAAAATCTATAAAAATTATTTATTTAATACATTTTACTATTTTTTTAAAGAAATATTCTTGTTATTTTCCAAAATAATCCTGCTTTTCTTTTACAGAAAATGTGAACAAGATATTTTTTGTAACATGTAGAACATGATTGAAAATTTCCTGATGTTATGACCATTATTTTTCATAATGATTAATTTTATGTTCTCAATGTTGTTTTGAAAAAAATGGTTTGCCATAATATTTTTGTAATTTTCAATTAAATAAATTATATTTTCAAATAAATCATATTTTCCTCATGAAGCATTCCATGTTTTTTTCTTTCAAAATAGTTCTCCATATAAGATGAATTCCTTTGATGTCAATTATGATTAATTGGGGATATAATACAAGGATACCATTATTATTATTTCATTGAATGGTTTATGTTTTTGATGATATGTATTTTATGAAACCAGTTTATCTTCTACGTGTTATGCCATGATAAAATTCTTATGAAACTTGCTTCTTTTTTACATGGGTTATGCTTTGAGGAAATGCTGAAATAATTATGAAAATCATTTATCTTCTTGGTTTCTCATATGAAATTTTTTTTATGATATTTTTTATCAAATAAGTATGGTTCTCATTATGATATGGGTGGAACCTATACCTACCCCCAATGCATTGGGTAATTATTAATTGTATATGAGTTCAAATGGTATAAGAGAGGTTATATCAAACTGAAAAGTGGGTACATGAGAGGTTATCCCAATCCCAATGCTAGTGCATAGGTGGATATTCCAATATGAACATGTTATAAATGTTTTAGTGGGTAAACTTGACATAATATTTTTAATGATTATATATATTCCATAATATATGTATAATTCCAACGTTACCCTCTCATGTATCATGTTATTTTATTACATTTTGATTCATGTATTATAAACTTCCAATATTTATTCATTGAATCATGTTTATGATCTATGATATACAATGTATGGTTTTAATAGGTTATTCTCCTTTTTTCATGAATATGTGCTCCAGTTATATTGATATCTCACTTTTTTACCCTTACTGAGAATATGAGATCACCATTTCTTATGTTTCCTTTCCCCAAGATATGATGAAAGGTATTATGTGTGATATGTCAAAAAGGGTGATAATTATCAAGTACTTATTAGAAGATGATGTAGTTCACTTATGGAACAATTTTTTATGTGTCCATGTTTCCAAGGGAAGTAGACCTAAATAATTATGACATGGATCATTATATTATGTAATTAATATTCATATAATAACATGAAATATTTATGTATGATAAGTTTTGGAATTTATGAGGACCTAACCCTGTATAACTGAAAGAAATTTTGTTCCAAAAACTAGGTTTGTCAAACCAAAACTCTATTTCAGGAGGAATACTGGCAACTATCCTCTCATGATAATCTGGTTCTATCTAGCAACCTCTCAATGAATTTTTATTTCACCAGCACCTACTGAAACATCTTCTAAAAAAACAAGTTGAACTGGAATAGATTCTATGGATGTCTATAATCTTCAAAATTCTTCTCCATATCCTCCTCAATTGAAAATTGATCTGAATCATATTGTAGAAGGGTCCTAAAATGGATCTAGAATGGTTGAATTATGGAGATCCACTATTGAAGGGAATGTAGCTCTGGTGATTGGATTCCATTATGGTTGAAGAAATTTATTCTACATAAAACTAGTCTTTTAACTTTTCTTATGATACAATCGACTATTCAACATGTCCATGGAAGAATAACCACTACTTTCTCACTCCTCTATGCATCATCATCACTCCCATTGAAAACCAATGTTCCTTTTAAGAAATGATAAAACTGAAAGCTATTTCAACCTCCTCTAAATAGTATTATTTAAATGAATCTGAAATGGAGATCTCATACTTCTATAGACTCTGTCACTAAAACTCTTATTTTTTCATCCTCTAAGTGTCAACATCAACAACCTCTACTCTTTGGTGATCTACTAGGACATCCTCCTGAACATCTTCGGCATGAACCTAACAAGAAAGTCTTCCAAGATCCCACCCTATAAAAAGAATTATGTTTTAGTACACCTAAACATAGAATATATAATATTTATTTTTGTTAATGAATTATTTTTATATTTTAAAGGTTTCAATCTATCCCCTAGTCTACCCATTTCAAATGCAGGAAAAAAGAAGAATGATTAGGGATACTTTATTAGGTATATACCCTATAACTAGTATCACTACATTTAGTTGTATCAGTGAACATAAATGTCCATGAATTAGATCTAATAGGAACTTAAATACTTTTTTCTCAACCAATCTCATTTATTTAAATTTCTTACCCAATTTAGCTGACACATTTTTCTTTCCATACCATGCAATATAACATGTTCCTAACTCCAAAATCCATCCTATCCCATGGAATAAACCTTATATAATACTTTTTCATGATCCCTACCCAAAATAGTACCCCTACTATGCTGAATGAAGAGAATAAATATGGTGACCACCTGAACCCTGCATACAGTAGTCCCTTGGTTGGTGACTAGCACCAAGGGTATACTAAGAATAGATTTAGGTGAAATTACCCTCTATGAGAACATGCATATGAGAGAGAAAATAAATATACAACAATGAATAACTTATCAAAAATATAAAATAAATTCCCATTTCATATATGAAATTTCATTAAATACTAAGACAACAGAAATGGAAACTACAAGCACCAAAAAGGAAAAGATGACAACGACCTAAAATCCCAAACAACTCATACAAAACCATGAGCTAGTAATGTCCAGCCAGATCTCTAACCTGCTCAAGATAACATAAGTGAAGTTTAAATATATATAGGGTTCACATAGTAGTATACTCAATAGGATCCTCCCAAGATCATCTCATGCAAAAGATAAATAAATAATGCTAAAGCACAGTGAACAACAATGAAAATAACTCATTACCAAAATAGGTATATTATGTTCTAAGCCTAACAATGGATAAATCTAAAAATGTATCACATAAAAGAGAGAATAAAATATAATAATGAAAAATAAATGGTACCCCTTTCCCACCTCTCCAATTTTTTATACTCTTCCCCTAAATTGCATGAACCGAGCCATCTCTCTCAAAAATAATCCAATCTGCAGACACCTAAGAGAAGTATCACAACATGCACCCCATGCATCACATAATCACATCATCCCATATAACATATACATTCATTAAATTGGTAGTTTTAATGATAAAAAACATCTCATATAATTAACATCATATATCAGGTATTATACCTCAAGCTATTACAACCCATACACTAAATGTGGTACCTCAATCTATAAAATCCCATACACATCATACCTACAATAATCTTTCGGATTTTATATCCGGGGGTACATGTATGTTAATTAATAAAATCCATCATATCCTTATAAAAAATATATATAAAACCTAACCATGGTGGGTAACAACGTATATAACTACCAAGAGAAGAGAGTGGGGCCATAGGGGGTATTCATCCTTCCATCCTCCCACTAGGATGTTGTGGAAAACACCCTCTAAAAGTCTAATGGGTGTCAGTCACCCTAACCGACATGGGTGGGGTAGCTGATGAAATAAAAAAAATAAAAAGTATATATTATATCTCCTGACCACACTAGAGACATATCCTTGTCTTATGCTCAACTATATCTACCATCACTCAGACACCTGGTTCCACTACAAGGGGTGAGATATTCTATAAACACATAACAATTTAATGAGCTATATTAATAACCTATTTTCTATTAAAAATATCATTTAAGTTAGTTAATTCATTAGTATTTAATTAACTAGAAACATTATTCTTAATTACATTACATTAAATCATTAGAGTAATGTCATTTCCCTCCTTGAATATTCCAAACCGAGTCCACCATTTCCTAAGATTGACATCTTTTCATAATTTACAATACATCAGCACTAACTCCATGGGTTAAGAATTACTTATTCATAGTTATAATCATTCCATAATCAGTTTACTCTAGGAAAACCATCCTAATATACCTCTAAGAGTAAACATGTAACCATACACTCCCAGATACCTCATGCAGTGGAGAATAGACTACAAATAAAATGAGAAACCCAGTTATAGACCCTTAAATAGATTATTTTCAAGATTCCATATAGCTTTATAACATTAATATTTAACCCCATATTCATCCCATTCCACCATATTTTGTGTCATCACCAACACCCACATGCATACAGTGATGCATTTCTCCATCACCGACATCAACTACTACCATGTCATTCACACCTCCCCACCACATATCACATCAGACACCTTAGTACCATAAAAAATTGCATAGCAAAACTCAAATTCCACGAATTTTATATGGAATAATGTAACTAACATAATAAACATGGTAATATAGGCCTAAAAATGAGTCACCAAACCTTTATAAATCAATGATCTCTCATTTCTCCAAACACAAGGCACTCGACCTTCTTAGACCAACATGAAACTCAGGACCTAAAAATTATCTTTAAAAAAAAATTGGTTCTTATTTCATCTCAAATCAACCAATTCATTATTCAAATGTTCTATAATCTTGGAAAAATAAGGCATTAGATATAACAAGATATCAAAATTTAAACATGATCTTAGCTTCAATTATGGTTTCAATAAACCTAGAGAAATATTGTTCAGATATTCCATGCCATTTTATATTAATATACAAAAATTAACATGATTCACATTTTTTATCAATCACTTTAACACATAGAAGACCACATTTTATTAAATATTTGAATTGAATCAATTTGATCATAATCTAATTTCACAAAACACTTGATTCATTTAACATTATCCTTATTAAATTATTCGTAATCTAATTAATTAACTAATTTTAAATTTAAGTTCTTTACCATTTTACATAACGATCAACATACTAATCCATAGCATTAAAAGACATGATAAAATGTATAACATAGATATCACACTCTCTAGCAATCAAGAGAAAAAAATTATCATAGTATCAAACATTGACTTGAAATACCAAACCAATTGATTATTAATTTGTTCAAATCATTATTAGCTTAGTTACATTTCCATAAAAAAGGTTAAATGAGGATAGATTTAAATTTTCATTTTAATAAATAGGATAATAAATGAATATCTTACTTTAATGGTGTCAAATTATTCATACAAGAACAAAACAACATCGTAAATCCTGATCACTCCTCTCATAGGAGATGTTTCCCTCCAAGGATTCAATGCCACAAATTCACCAAAAAAATCAAGAAAACATTGTTAGAATGATGGAGAGAAAACCCTATTGCATGGAAAGAATAAGAAGGGTGATCCAAATCGAGGAACCAATAGAGAAAATGGTATAGCATACCTCCAATCACTATTGATCGAACATGGGAAGGAAATAATTTATCACCATTGATGGGATTCAAAATGACTAAAGTAAGAATCCATTTGCAATTCTCTACACAAAAATTGAGGGCACACACAATATGGATTCAGTATTGAAATGAACTAAATACATTGGTAGAAGGGCACCAGAACTCCAATAAAAGGACTTTAAAGCCTCAAACCTTGAGGGAAAGAAATCATGAAGGAACAAAGGAAAGATATTTATTCTTGATTCAATATATACGGAATGATCACAATTTCAGATCAGAAAAGATTTAATTTACCATCTATTGGAGATCTTATTAAAATCCTTGTTGAAGGACTCATGTAAAACCTCTTTAATCACCAGAAATCAATGATATAATTATCCCTGATGAAATTTCCTCTGAATACCCCTGATTTATTCCTTCAAAATACTTGCTTACTGGTTTCTAGGTAATTGGTGGAAATATTCATGTGGCTGATTCCATTTAGGAAAAATCCACACGTAGAAAAAAATATCCACACAACCATTTTCATGTAGTAGACTAAACCATGTATCAGATTTTTCCACGTAGCTGACTAACATAGTTGATCACTCATGTAGCTGATTTATATATCCTATCGAGCAACACAACTAATTTGCATAGCTGATTCAACCACATAGCCTATTCAAATAGTTGGTCTTACCATGTAGAAGATTCACATATCTAAACCATCATGGCAGCTGATTCATATACATTATCCATAAAAAATTTCTATTTACTTACCCAATATAACTATGTATTCAATTCATGAAGCTGATCAACCACGTAGTTGATTTACATAGCCGATCATCTACATATCCAATTCAAGTTTTTGATCCACCCACGTAGACAATTTAAGTATATTATCTATAAACACATAAAATTAACATATCATATACAACCATTTAGATTATTCATCCATATAGCTGATTTGACTAGCCACGAGTGAAAAAAATGACCATGACACATGAATGCATGACCAACCAGCCTACTGCACAAACAAATAGGTGACCATACCAACCGACCACATGACCATCCAACATACCACATGTAAAAACATGTTTCTTTGACAACTGACCACATTAAAAACATCTTACTAAATGAACATATAGGTGAATGTTACAACCTACTATTGGACCAACTAACCTACTACACATAAAATAGGTCACCGTGCCAACCAACCGCATGACCAACAAGTGACCGCAAGAGAAAAAAATTCGAAGAACCATAGAAAAAGAATAATAACACCCAATAACCACAAAAACTATAGAATTAAAAGGCTGGGAAGGTATAGACCATTATAATATATTACTTACTTTCTTACCCTTCCCCCCATTAAAAAATGATAACATTGATCATGTGTATGTGTGTAATACCACCTCACTAAAGTAATGTGATCTATTTTTCACGTCAAACATTGACGAGAGATTATAAAATTATATTTGATGTATAAAAATAATAATTATTTCAAGGTAATTATTATTGTTATTATGGAACAATTACCCATTTTCCCATGATAGACCTACCAAGATCATTTTTCAATATTAAGAAAACGTCCCCAAAACATCTGATGTAGAAGAACCGATTACGTAATTAAATATGTAATTTAAATAAATGAGAAAAATGGACTAACGATAAATTAATAAACCATTAAAATTTTCTTAAATAATTAATTAATTAATATAAGTTTATTATAAAAGATTTAAAGGGAATATATAGCATGTTTGTATTTATCTACCAAGAGAGGCTTGAGATGGACAAAAGCGATACAAAATATGATACGAAACCCTCACCGCATGGAAAATTGGTAGATCCATCCCACCAAAGAGGTTTGAAACTCTTCTAATATGATTCAAGATAGCTCTATGCTCCCTAGATATCGAAGGGCATGAATAAATTATAGAATCTTAAAGAACAGCTATGCTTTCTCTCTCCCTTGGGATTTCGCATTATCTCTATCATCTTCCTAGAAAATTGCATTGCACAATGTATTGTTAGAAAGGGTTCAAAAAATCACATCTCTACTTTGGATATGGCGATCTTGCAAAGGTTAGAACTATGAAAGAACTCTTTCATCACTCGAATATCCTTATCCAAGGGTATGAATCCTTGGAAAATGTATGAACTTTTTTCTCGTCTGTCTAAGATATGGGGTTTCAGTGATTTTAATTGTGTCTCGTTTGGGAGGGGATTCGTCAATTTTATATTTCCTTCTATTGAACAGAAAGGTCAATAATGGGGTTTTGGGTCTATAAACCTCAATCCACAAACTCTTAGGATTTATGAATGGAACCAGAATTTTAGCCTTTTTGATTTTAAGGACACTTTTTATCAATTATAGATCAAGATTTATGGTTTAAATTTGGTTTTATGGCACTCTGAGATTCGATTTTATGTTGCCTCCGCAATAGGCATTCCAATACAAATGAACCTAGCCAATGATAATGCTAGATTTGTCCATTTTTCCAGAATATTGGTTGAAATTTATCAAGGATATACTTTTATTGATAATGTGATTCTCTCCAATTATCAAGTTGAAATCAACTTGAGAATTGTCTGTGAAAAAAACCACTATTTTGTGATGTATGATGCCTGATAGGAAACCCTAGGTCTAACAGTCACTCAACCATTAAGTGTTCCAAATGCACACTAAAAGGGAATGATAAGTCTCAATTTAGAAGAAATGATAGCCTCAAACCCTCATAAGGGAATGATTAAATTTTTTAAAAGTACCCAGGTGAACCTCAAGTTCCTACTGGCCGAATTTATCCTTCTGAAAATGCCCAGGCTGGGATGATTCAGTCTGAGTTGAATACTTCTGGACATACTAAAACTCATATTTTTCTACAGGAGAAAGGAATTCCTTTACCACTCAATTGGATGGACCAAGAAAAGTCTGTTGGGCTGATATTACTGAAGGTAATAACCAATATTAAAGAAAACTTTCATTCAAGGATGCTCTGGCTAAAGGCATGGAAGGTAAAAAAAAGAATCAGACTCAGAGGATAACTAAATAGAGAGAGAGATATCATCCCAAGCAGTGCCTGATGATAGAGTTAGTCAAGTGATGCTTGATCTAAAATGGATAAAGGGTTATATTGTGATAGATGATGCAACCTCTGAGAAGGTTAAGTTCATAGATTATGACCATTCCAAAGAATATGAAGTAGTTGTTTCTAAGGTACCTAGTTCTATTACTAAGGAATCATTTTGCAACGCTAATCCCGAGCTGGAGCAAGACCCACCTTCACTATAGATTGTGCCTCTATTTTCTAGAACCCCTATGGGATTACTTGATGAATGAAATACGATTCAGCAGTCAAATAAGGCCTACACCACCATGATGAGATTGAGAAACATCAACATAGAAGAGGTGTCACAGAATAAGTTGGAAAAGCCTGAAGCTTCCATGCCAAAGTAAGGACTAATATCTAGGAAAAACATCTCATCTCTTCTAGATAAGATACATTATAATGTTAGAATTTATAACCCAATTGATAATATCACTACTAATTGTAAATAAGTTAGATGAAAGATTGATGATCCCTCTGCATATATCATGACTGCCATTTCTATGGAGTAACCTTTCAGATGATGAAGGTGGTGCGTGGATGAAAGAAAGGAATGGGGGAAGGGGTCGACACCCATATGGAAAAGGTGGGAGTCTTTCTTACTACTGTATGAGCACTCCATATAAAACATGGAAATGTTTCATGTTATGTCTTTTTGATGTACCAAATTTTTCTGCTTTATACTCTTCAATGGATGATTTTTTGTTTCAATAAAGTGGTTACTACACCTCAATCTTAAAAAACATATAGCAAGTTGGGACCCAAGGTAAGAGGTTTCTTTTCTCAATTTCATTTAATAAGGATATAATTATAATTAATTTACTATATTATGCCAAGATTATAGGTGAAGTGACCTATAATGTAATTATATTATTTCCAATTTTCTTCTGTCATTTTAAAATGTTTAAACATAATGACTTTAATGATGAAATTTTGATATCAATGATGTGAACATTTTAAATATTAGTCATCTGAATATTATTTCGTTGAGAAATGTCTTGATTTATTCACCTATATCAGTTTCTAAGGTGTATATATTTTATATTAATATATTATACTAATATTGAATCCTTGATAATGATATTTAAAGTTTCTTTGAACTTATCTCTTTAATGATATATTGTTTTAATTTCAATAAAAGTTTCAATGGATTTAATGGTCTCAATTTTAATTCTTTGAGAAATAATTAATGTTATGCACTATGTTTTATTTTATATGGTGTACTTATTAACCCACAAATGTGTTTTAAAATATTATTTCATGAAAATTATAGTATTTATAGAATCATTTTTTTTTCATTAAATGGATTCTTGATTTGAGAATTACTGAAGTCACAAGGGTTTCACATATTAAACATCCTTATTTGAGACATATTTTGATTGAGGCTCTTATATTAACTTATAAAGTGTATATAATGATTATTTAGATATAATATCATGAATATTTTAATACTCTAGGATTTTATGTTCCTTATTATGTTTTTATTTTAAAGGGTTTTTAATTTTCGAAGACCACAAATGGGTTTTCATTAAAAATGTTAATTTAACAATTTTGATGACCTTTTAACAAAAATATTCCTCCATGTTCTTTATCGTACTTATAGAATATTATTTTATAAATATAATTTTTTTATAAATTAATATTTAAATATCCATTAACTTATTTTAAATGATTTAAAATGGAAATTTTATTAATATTTCCCGTATGGGTAACTCTTGACTCTCTTTCCAAATATTTGAAAAGAATGTTTTTATAATGATTATGACATGAATGGACATTACCAATATCCTGAATTATATGTTATTTCATTATTCCATTATAATTTTCCATGGATATTTTAAATTAAAAGATTTCCCAAATTTTTTGATTTTTTAAAAATATTTTCAAAATAAAAAGATATTTCACTATTTTTAAAGAGATGTTTTCAGTGTTATTTTAAATGTATTTTTCATATATGGTAATATAATTTATCATTTTACTCTACTAAATGGGAATATATTCCACTAATAATATCATTTTTTTTTTGTATATCAATTATGATTATAATATAGGGATTTTCATGGAAGTGGTTTCTTTTCAACGGGTTAATCAAGGAAAAAATGAATAGTGGTTGTTTTCGATGGTGTTATGTTGAAATGTAAAACTACATTTTTTGGGTTCACTATATTCTACATAGAAATTTTTATATTTTATTTAAAGGTGGGTTCTTTATACACCATGGATGGGTGGTTATGTTATAAACCAAGTATGGGTGGTCACATTATAATCTAAGGACAGATGGGTCCATTATTACCCTTCAACGCATTGGGTAATGTGGCAAAGTTAATTGGTTGGAAGTTAAACGAAAGAGATAACAACAATATGTTAAGCCTAATATATGATAGATCTAACTAATTTTTAGTACCTTTTAATCGATAAAAAAGTTTTTTGGGTATAAGATACTTCTAAGAGATACTAGAATTATTTGATTTGGTGATTCCATAATGAATTTTTGATTTTACAAGATACATACATTGTTTTTTAGTGCTTGATATGAAATCTAATGGATCATTTTCACAAGGATTATTTTCACATGGATCATGATGGTTGACATATATGACTTTTTTAGTATTTTAAATCTTTATTTCATGTATTGGGATTTATTGTTTACATTTTTATGGGTATAAATTATCTCATGTTATGCTCATGCACTTTTATTATTTCATCATACCCTTAATTTCATCCTATGATCGATGATGACATCCAGTTTTTAATAGTGTTTTACCCTTATTGAGTTTTTGAGATCACCTTTTTATGTTTTTAATTTCCCCAAGTTATAAATAATTATGTTATATGAATTATGTTATAAAGGTTTCATGTGTGAATAATTTTAATGGTAGATGCTACCGACTTATTATGAAATATAAAAATCCAGGTAGAGTCTAAAAATGGCCACTTAAGGGAATGGTATTATTTTTTAAGAGATTTTTATAATTATATAAAACTATAAATCTAATATTCTTATGTGTTTATAAGAGATCCATTTTTTTTACATTGTGTGTTTTAGATGGTTAAAAATGAGTCATGTTTATCAGTTTCAAAGCTAGAAATGAAAAGACATTATTATTAACACCAGATCTAAAGAGTGTGCGATTCAGGCTATTATATTATGCCTCACAATCAATAAAACACAATTTTACTATACAATGTTTTGCTATATTGAATTTATTCCATGATCATAGAAATATTAATATAATATATATGATACATTCATTTAGCATAGGTGAATAAAATCATTAAAAAAATGATTTTATCATTTTTAAATTTCAAAAAAAATCCGTCATCACATAATTAAAATTAATAATCAGATTAGTTTTTAATACTTTAACATATAAAAAATTATATATAATTACTGATTAAAAAATACCAACTCCAACAAGTCTTTTAACATTACCTTTAGAGTTGTATCCCAATGTAGTAGTGCCTCCATCATATTTTTAATATGATAAAAAATTATATGATTCTCTAGTAATGTGGCTAGATAATCCAATGTTCATATACCATATGTTCTTTTAGAAATTTCTATGTGATTTATTCTGAAGAAATAAATTAAAAAATAATATCGGTACCTCTTTTACTATAGTTTGATATGATTACAAAAATAAGAGTTTTTTTACTAGAAAAGTTTTATACAATATTCTTATCTAGTCTTGAAGATAGAATCATAGAAATAAATTCTTTATTATTTCATAAATACTATTGGAATATTAAATAAAATTCTCTAATATATTGACTATTTATTCTACATTTAAAACATATACCCATTTAAATAGTTCATTTAGATCTTTTAAAAAAGAATTTATTATATATTTTATGTAATTTTTATATCATTTCAAACAATACTATTCATTTTTATTTATTTTTATCAATGATATCATTTATCATTACATTATTTACCTTATAAAAAAGTAGCTAATTTTTGATTCAAACATACAATATAATTCTTAACATTATTATTTTCAATTTTAGTTATATATAAGCCATCAATTATTTTTTTATTAGAACATGAGGATGTATTTTCTAGTTTTTCATTTTCTTGATAAATACTCATGTCTTCCTCCAAATTTTTTTCTCCTTAAATATCCATATAAAACACCCTAATTATTATGTAAAATATTTTTAGTTTTTTAAAAATTTTATTAAGTTCATCAACACTAGATTTAGAAAGATAAAAATCATAATCATAACAGAAACTAGTATCAATTCTAACCTCATATATAGTAGCCCTTAGATACAAGTTGGGAGACTCATTTTTAGTTCCTAATTCATCAATTGAATCAAATTATTTATTACTAGTAGTTAACTCTATTTTCATATTTTTTTATACTTTTTTTCTTTTCACTCAGGCTTAGATTTTGGGTAGTTAGGATTAATATGGATTTTTATTCATCATTCATAAAAAGTTTGTTTTGAATAATCATTGTAAGAACTAGATTTTTTTTTCATATTCCCTTTTTGATTATCAATCTGAAAATAATTTATAAACCCTATAGAAAATCCTTTATTATTTATATTCTCTTTTAAATACCTTTTACCATCCACATAACTTCATTTTGTTCACTTTAATTGATAATTGAATTATTATAGTAAGGAAAATTAAAATTTTATTTAAAAGAATCACCTTTATTTTTGGTAGTTTCTTATTCAAAAATATTTTTCATTTCATGTTTATTTTTCAATAATGATTCCATGGGTATATCATGTTTTTGGTCATTAACGTTTTTAATTAATAAATAGAAACCTTTATAGCTTTTATTTTTTAGTTTAGATTTAATTACTCATTTATTCAGTATAATTTTGTCTAAGGATTTACCAAGTGCACTCATTCTGTATACTATACTTGTGAGTCAGTGGATTATATGATTAAAATATTCTTATTCTTCTATTTTGATGTCATTATTTTTAACATGAAATATTCCATGTTTTTTTCTATTTTGATTTTATATTCCATAATGAATTGATTATAATATTCTTCATATATCTTGAACAGTTTTATAATCTCACACATGACTAATAAAACATATACTAATATCACAATATAAATTATTCATAACATTATAATTTGAAAAAATATTTACTTATTCATTACGAATTAAGTAATATTGGCTCGAATCATTTATTTTTTAAGGTTTTAGTAGGATTATCTGGTTATAAATTCTTATTTTCTTAAGGTAATCTTCCATTCATTAGTTTTAGTATTCACAATTGTTACTATAGAAATATGGTGTTCTATGAAGAATCCATCCATCGTTCGACTTTAAATCAGACATCTCAAAAATAATCCTTCCTTTAGACTATGATATTTGTGATGAAGGTTAGACATAGATTATATATAAAAGAGTATATAATTTATACCAATTGTTTTCCTAGGATGCGATAGTTGAGAAGGTCAATAGGGGGTGGGGTAAGTTGAACAATTTCAAGAAAACTGAAAATAGAATTAAAATCTATGTTAAATAGAAAAATTAACCTTTGACCACATGAACAACATGTAATTGTAAGAAGTCCACTTTTGACTTAAGAACCAAGTATCGAAAAAACAATCATTTTTAACTTAAATGATTACATAATGTCAATGACATGGTAATAAGTGATATAAAAAGAATAATGAACTTGAAAAAGGTTCTTAAGGAAGTATAAATTAACTCAAGTTTATTATTCAGGAGATTAAAGAACGATCGAGTCAAGTCGGACCCAAGGTAAGGGATCTTACTCTTCTCTTTCTTTTTAAGTACACTCTTTTATGTCATTCCTTATAAAGCTCATCATTCTTGTTATTGGGATGTTATTTTATATTACTCTTACTGTAATTTATATGTTCATATGTTGAGAGACCCTATTCTCTCTCATCAATCCATTTTGGAAGTTTTGAGTGGCGCCGTTAGGCTGCCGAATTTTCGTAAGAGATCTAACCTCTCTCTTTCTTTTTAAGTACTCTTCTTTATGTCACTTCTTTTCAGCTCCTCTTTGTTATGTTGGGGGATGTTATTCTATATTCCTCTTTCTATAAACTTTATGTTAATATGATGATATACCCTATTTGATCTCATCAATCCATTTTTGTAAGTTTTAAGTGGCGCCATTAGGCTGCCGAGTTTTCGTAAGGGATTTTTCATCTCACTTTTATTCCTCTGAGATTTATGCTACATTTTCCACAATTTCCTTTTAGTGGTGTATGTACTTCCCATTATTTTACTAATTGTGTAATATAATTTCATTTATGAGTATTTAAATCAATGTTGTATTGTCTTTATTTCACGGAGTGTGTGTTTCGAAAGTTACCCAAATCGGTAAGGGAACCTTTCACCCTCCTCTTTTTAAAAGACTTATTTTGTTATGTCTTTTAATTTACATCTTATTATGTTGGGATATGTTCTTATATATCCTTATTGATGTAAAGTTTATGTCCAAGTAATGAGATACCATTCACTCTCTCATCGACTAATTTTCTGAATTTTGAAGTGACGCCGTTAGGCTGTCAATGTTTTGTAAGGGAACTTCTTAACCCAAATTTGATTCTTTGGGATAATATTGTACTCCTATAATATGTCATTCTATGAATATGTGTGAATAACCTCTGATTTTTTTACACTTAATATCCACTTATATTGGGTGTATTCGTTTGTCACACATAATTATGTAATTGATTTATCCTTAAACCAATGATACCGTCTTTGTAAGGGACTTCATCTCAATCTCCTTTCATTGAGGCACATTTTTGTTTTATACACCACTTTATTTAATATGGTGTATAAACCCCTTTGACTTTTACGTTTATTCAAATGGAATCTTTTTATACGAAGCGTTTTACTAAACGACAAAAGGGAATGTTTTTGTCGTACGTATGCGGCGACAACGACTTCTCCGCCGCCGTGAGTATTATTTGGTCTTTGGCTTCCTCAACAAGCCGTAATGTTTTTTTAAAATAAAATAAATACAATATAATTTTTTAGTATTTTGGTATTGAAAATGGTTTTGATAAAGGATTCCATTATGTCAATTTATTTAAATGATATATTGTGATTGAAATGTGGAGATGTTATCATTCCTTTATGTTGGTTTTATGTGTTCTAATTTTATAATGGTACTTGGACATTTTACGGGTGGTTACATGATAAAACATATGACGGGTGGTGCCGTGAATACCAGGATGGGTGGTTACGTTATAACCTCCAATGCATTGGGTATGGAAGTCGGCCGTATGGCTATTCCATTAAGTATGTATTGAAGTTGGCCGAATGGCTATTCCATTAAGTGATATGTGTGGAAGTCGACCTTATGGTTCTTCCACTAAAGTATGTTTATGTCCCAAGTTACCTTTATATGTTATGTGATCTTTTTATGGGTTTTATGGTAATCTTTTGTTTACATAAGGGTAAGTAATGAACTTTTATTCAGTGAATCGTTTTTACTACTTCGAAAAGGTGAAAAGTATTACTTTGTTAAAGAATACATGGTTTACTTGTTGTTTTGAAAAACTAACATTTTTCATTCTTTGTGTATCCCTTACTGATATTTTTATGCTCATCCCAAGTTTTTGAAATGTTTTTCACAAGACATAACGTGGAATAGGGTCAAGGATGGGATCAAGGGAAAGTCATGCTACCTAAAACATGGAACTAGACATGTTTCTTTTTAAGAGTTTTTATTTTATGGAAACTTAGTAGAAGTTTCTACTTTGTAATCTTTTGAGATGTAATAGTTATTTCCTAATTCTCTAAAACTCTAAACCTGAAAAGATCCTTAATGTGAATTATTCATTTAATTCAATATTAAGTAAGGTTTAAGGCCGGGGCCTTATAGTTGGTATCAAAGTGAGGTTTAGACAACTTTAGGGATTAGGAGATCTTGTGAGACACATGATTAGTCCTTATATTTATTATTTCAGTAAAATCCTTTTTTTATAACATTTTTTTCAGGTCAAGTAAAGTCGGTTACGAATGGAAGGAGAAGGATCTCAAACGACATTCCTATCTCTTCCTAATGACATGCTTGAAATAATTATTACAAAGTCATATTCGAATGATTGTGAAACTTTTTCTAGCATACAACTCACTTACAAGCAGTTGTTTGAGATATCAAACACCTCCACTATACCTCGTTATCATCGTGGATCACAGGTTGTTTTTAGACAAATACTATTTTCACAATATTCTCATATTTTCAAGAAAGGTAAATATTATCAAGGTATTTTCAAATATTTTACCTTATCACAAGAATTTTAAGCATATTATGATTTTAAAAATGGTGCTGAGGAAGGAGGCCCTTGCACAACCTATTTATATTTGATTTTAAAATATAGTCTCACGTCACATACTTATGGTATTTTAAAAGGACCAATAATAGAAAGTTTCAACTCAATTTCGGTCCGACTATTTTATAGAAATCATGTTTTATCAGATGTTTTTGAATTATATGTCATACATGATTATTTTCCAAAACTGCTTTTCTGTGAACACCCATATGACCCATGTTGTACGAGGTGTATTTGGATGGAGGAAGAAAATGATTTTGAAGGATCTCTAAATCATTGTTGTAATGCATGGTACTTCTACCTATGTGAGCAAGATGACGATGAAACCGAGTGGACACCATGATCAAGGTATGATGTTATTCATTTTGGGAATCGTTTTATTTTAACTTATGGTGGTGAAATAAGACTTCAAGAATTAAGATGTTGAGATCGTAACGAATTTGGATGAAAATTAAAGGTATAAGGAAACGATTGAGGTTAAAACATGTTAGGTTTATTTTTGGAGTTTTATAAAAAGGACAACACGCAGACCGTGTGACAACCCGTCACGTCGGACAAAGCTGCGGGAATCGAACCCACAACCAAAGTACAACTGGTATTTATCGCCTACCACTGGACTACGTGAAGTCCCTGGTTAGTTTGACTGATTCTTTTTAGTTATATGATTTTATGAATTAAGAGTAAGTTGATTTTGGGTTATCTATGGATATTTATTAACCTATCTTGGAGGATATGTGATTAGGATAATTACTTTTCAATACGAGACATTAAGAGCAACTGATGTTGTTTGGAGATAAATGATACGATTTAATTTCGAATAATATGTGACTAAATCCCTCAAATATTTGGGTTTTAATCTTAGTTTGGTTTACTTTGAAGAATTTTATGGACAAATTGATTATCGAATGGTCCTCATTGAACTTTGTGTTTTGTTGGACAAATTTTGGAGATTAAGAATAGATTTTCTTTTTATAAGGGGTTATCCTTTTCTGGATTATCTGATCTTGTACTAGCCTTTTTGGTTTTGGTTTTGGTCTAAATACATGGGAAGTATATAGTTCTCTTTTGTAGATTAGGTGATTCTCTAAAAGTTGATTATAGTACTCTTAATGTGAACAAGTCTTCCTAAATACTCGTCTTTTGGAGAAAATATGAGTTTGTGTAAAAGTTGAAAGTCAACATGATAAGTGATTATGTTTCCTTATGAATAAATTACTCAATAAAAAGTAACTTAAAACAAAAATGTTGTCTATTAACTTTTCCTATTGGGGAATCGAATACCGTTTAACCAATCACAAGTTTGTGATTTTCTTGTGGTTAACTTTATCCTAAACATGTTTTCTATCACTCTCCATCAGAACATGACCCTTTGTTTTTTCCTCCATGTCCATATTTTCGAACTTGGAATCCTAGTATGGTTTAACTCGGGTGACCTTTGTACTTATCTTTCTTTATTTTAAAGTGATTGTTTTACCGACTCTTGTTCTGATGTGGGACTTTCAAGGATGTTTCCAAGCCCAATTTTAAAATTGAGAGGACGCAATTCCCAAAAGGGGGGAAGGATGTAACACCCCAGGTAAATAAAGAATATTACATCTTTATATTTATCCATATTTGTGAATCAAATATTAATATTACTTTAAAGGGTATGCTATGCTCGATGGCGTACCCAATACACAACAATGAGTTTCTTGGGAATCTTACGTTGCACTCTAATAATAAAATAATATTATTTTAAATGGTAGTTAACGCCTAGCCGTTGTAATGGAGGGAATGAATAGAACTAACTACCAAATGATTATATATGTTTGTCAAATATTTTTACTTTTTACAATAAATGTTAGAGGATTAAAAATGCGAATGAATCCAATTTTAAGCGTAAACATTCTAATATTCTTTAAAAGGTCGATTAACCGCCTTTTGATGGGGAACCTCTTTTAAATACACTTTTTGACAATTTTATGTGTTATATTTGACAAAATTAAATTCTTCTTTAGAATCAGGACATCAAAATTTACTTTGTGTAAATTTTTGGTATTTTTCCGAAAAAGTTCAATTTTTAATGAATAGTGAAAAATGTTGTTTTTTAATTCAAAACCTCTTTTTAATCTAATTTATTTATATTATTAGATTATCTTGTGAATTGGTTTTAAAGTTAAATTAGAATATATTTTTACCATTTAATCCAATAGTGGTCGATGGAATTAATTTCACTTTGAAATCGGACTTAAACTAGTGTCAATCTTTTGATACATTTTGTTTCATAAAAACACGCTATTTGTTTTGACAGCGGGAATTAATTATTAAATTAATTAATGCAAGTTATATGTTTTGAATTTTGTAAAATAGACATCATTTTTGAATTCAGAACATCAAATATAGCTTAGGGTGAATTTTTGGTAATTTTCTGAAAAACTTCAATTTTTTATGAATAGTGAAACCACTAAGTGGTACTTATAAAAACTGATTTTCTGTTTAAATGAAATTTTTCCACCTTTGTGTTTTGAATTTCAAAAATCTGACAGACATGGTTGTAATTAAGAATTAAAATTTGGTTCAATGGGATTAAAATAATTTTTTGGTGAATAGTAACTTATTAAGTTTTTAATCACAATTAGAGGTAATTAGTGTAGTTTAAGGTACGAATAATGTTTTAATATAATGAAATGACCTAGACACATGTCCTACCCTCATTTGATGTGTCATGGCCGACCAAGAAAATCCATGGGTCAACTTGGGGACCCCATGGAGCCACTTTGGTTGGAAAATGACATAAATACCTTTTTATTTAATGATAAAGTAAAAATGACACAAACATGAGATGTTTTACTAAAAAAAATTTTACATGGGGTTATACAAGTGAGATTTTTGACTATAAATAGTCATTGGAAATCTAAAAATATTTCCTACATCATAGTATTTTTTTAATAATTTTTAGACATTAAATAAATTAAATTATTTATGACATCATGATGATGGAGCGATGACCTCATTATTTAACAATTTAAATAAAATGGAAAGATAATGTAATATATAAGACCTACACAACTCCAAAACCTATTGGATGGGTGGATTTCGAACCATTATAACCTTATCCACGAATTATATCAATGTGAGGCCTTTTAAATCCGAAAATCATTTTCAAATAAAGTAACATTTTCTTACTTTCCAAGAGTGCCACTCCTCTCCTCTTATAAAAGGCCCTCACCTCTACCTCCTTACCCACACTTCCAAAGACTTTGGCTCAGCCAACCCCTGCCCATTTTGTCTCTCCACATCCCTCTATAACTCCTAGAAGCCTCACTTTGGACATAATCCTTTCCAAGGAAGCCTTTGAGCTCAAATCAAAGGAAGTTACCCGATTTTAAGGTAATGTATTCACTTGAGTACTTTTGTTTTATTTAGCTTCTCCAACCCCCTAACTCTTTTTATTCATTTATTTTGTAACAAATAAAGTATATTAAATATACTAGGTTGTTTTTATAAGAAGTTTTCGAGCTACACTTACACACACCTACATCTAATGGTTAAAGAACATACTGTTTCCGTGGGTGGAGAATTTCTGCCTCCCGAAACGATGATTGTTCAACATTCTTCTAACACATTCAAAGGTGGACATTAAGATGACACTATATTTATATATGATATATAATATGTTTATTTTTTCCTTAAGCTTCTGTATTTTTCATTTTGATCATACCTTTATGGCTTCCATTATGGGTAACGCGATATCTTCTTTTAAGGAAGTGCGGACTACCGCCCCCTCAAAGTGATTTGATTCGTTAATACCATAGGTGGTACGTATAAAGGATATATTTAATTATATTATATATTATACCATACGGGAATTAAAATAATATTATGTATTATTATGTTTTAATTCCATTAAATATGAAATAGAAATGGAAGTAGCGTTCATGCGTACGTACGGCTTACCGTCTCCATGAACGGTGCATTTCATTTCTTAACTCTAAATGTTATGTAATTTTATAAATGAATGAATATACTGGATATATATGATATATATTATATATACATTATGAATACAATTATGGATATAATTAACCTTTGACCAAATGAACAACATGTAATTGTAAGAAGTCCACTTTCGACTTAAGAACCAAGTATCAACAAAACAAACATTATTAACTTAAATGATTACATAATGTCTATGACATGGTAATAAATGATATAAAAAGAATAATGAACTTGAAAAAGGTTATTAAGGATGTATAAATTAACTCAAGTTTATTATTCAGGAGATTAAAGAACGATCGAGTCAAGTCGGACCCGAGGTAAGGGATCTTACTCCTCTCTTTCTTTTTAAGTACACTCTTTTATGTCATTCCTTCTACAGCTCATCATTCTTATTATTGGGATGTTCTTTTATATTACTCTTACTGTAATTTCTATATTCATATGATAAGAGACCCTATTCTCTCTCATCAATCCATTTTGGATGTTTTGAGTGGCGCCGTTAGGCTACCGAATTTTCGTAAGAGATCTAACCTCTCTCTTTCTTTTTAAGTACTCTCCTTTATGTCACTTCTTTTAAGCTCCTCTTTGTTAGGTTGGGGGATGTTATTTTATATTCCTCTTTCTATAAACTTTATGTTAATATGATTAGATACCCTATTTGATCTCATCAATCCATTTTTTTAAGTTTTAAGTGGCGCCATTAGGCTGCCGAGTTTTCGTAAGGGATTTTTAATCTCACTTTTATTCCCGTGAGATTTATCCTAAATTTGCCACAATTTACTTTGAGTGGTGTATGTACTGCCCATTATTTTACTAATTGTGTAATATAATTTCATTTATGAGTATTTACATCAATGTTGTATTGTCTTTCTTTCACGGGGTGTGTGTTTCGAAAGTTACCCAAATCGGTAAGGGAACCTTTCACCCTCCTCTTTTTAAAAGCCTTCTTTTGTAATGTCTTTTAATTTACATCTTATTATGTTGGGATATGTTCTTATATATCCTTATTGATGTAAAGTTTATGTCCAAGTAATGAGATACCATTCACTCTCTCATCGACTAATTTTCTGAATTTTGAAGTGACGTCGTTAGGCCGTCAAAGTTTTGCAAGGGAACTTCTTAACCCAAATTTGATTCTTTGGGATAATCTTGTACTCCTTGAATATGTCATTCAAGGAATATGTTTGAATAACCTCTGATTTTTTTACACTTAATATCCACTTATATTTGGTGTATTCATTTGTCACACATAATTATGTAATTGATTTATCCTTAAACCAAGGATACCGTCTTTGTAAGGGACTTCATCTCAATCTCCTTTCATTGAGGCACATTTTTATTTTATACACCACTTTCTTTAATATGGTGTACAAACCCCTTTGACTTTTATGTTTATTCAAAAGGAATCTTTTTATACGAAGCGTTTTACTAAACGACAAAAGGGAATGTTTTTGTCGTACGTATACGGCGACAACGACTTCTCCACCACCGCGAGTATTATTTGGTCTTTGGCTTCCTCAACAAGCTGTAATGTTTTTTTTAAAATAAAACAAATAACATATACATTTTTTGTATTTTGGTATTGAAAATGGTTTTTATAAAGGATTCTATTACGTCAATTTATTGAAATGATATATTGTGATTGAAATGTGGAAATTTTATCATTCCTTTATGTTGGTTTTATGTGTTCTAATTTTATAATGGTACTTGGACATTTTACGGGTGGTTACGTGATAAACCATATGACGGGTGGTGCCGTGAATACCAAGATGGGTGGTTACATTATAACCTCCAATGAATTGGGTATGGAAGTCGGTCGTATGGATATTCCATTATGTATGTATGGAAGTTGGCCGAATGGCTATTCCATTAAGTGATATGTGTGGGAGTTGACCTTATGGTTATTCCACTTAAGTATGTTTATGTCCCAACATACCTTTATATGTTATGTGATCTTTATATGGGTTTTATGGTAATCTTTTGGTTACATAAGGGTAAGTAATGAACTTTTATTCAGTGAAGAGTTTTTACTACTTCGAAAAGGTGAAAAGTATTACTTTGTTAAAGTATACATGGTTTACTTGTTGTTTTGAAAAACTAACAGTTTTCATTCATTGTGTATCCCTTACTGAGCTTTTTATGCTCATCCCATGTTTTTGAAATGTTTTTCACAGGACTTAACGTGGAATAGGATCAAGGATGGGATCAAGGGAAAGTCATGCTACCTAAAACATGGAACTAGACATGTTTCTTTTTAAGAGTTTTTATTTTATGGAAACTTAGTAGAAGTTTCTACTTTGTAATCTTTTGAGATGTAATAGTTATGTCCTAATTCTCTAAAACTCTAAACCTGAAAAGATCCTCAATGTGAATTATTCATTTAATTCAATATTAAGTAGGGTTTAAGGTCGGGTCCTTATAGTTGGTATG
Organism: Viscum album; assembly: GCA_963277665.1. Taxonomy (NCBI): domain Eukaryota; kingdom Viridiplantae; phylum Streptophyta; class Magnoliopsida; order Santalales; family Viscaceae; genus Viscum; species Viscum album. The sequence continues at coordinate 1,885,311,623 of OY728165.1, read as the reverse complement.
AAAGGGAGGTTTAGACAACTTTAGGGATTAAGAGTTCTTGTGGGACACATGATTAGTCCCTATATTTATTATTTCAGTTAAATCCTTGTTTTATAACATTTTTTTTCAGGTCAAGTAAAGTTGGTTACGAATGGAAGGAGAAGGATCTCAAACGACATTCCTATCTCTTCCTGATGATGTGCTTGCAATAATTATTGCAAAGTCATCTTCAGATGATTGTGAAACTTTTTCTAGCATACAACTCACTTGCAAGCTGTTGTTTGAGATATCAAACACCTCCACTAAACTTCTTTATCATCGTGGATCATGGGTTGTTTTTAGAAAAATACTATTTTCACAATATTCTCATATTTTCAAGAAAGGTAGATATTATCAAGGTATTTTAAAATATTTTACCTTATCACAAGAATTTGAAGCATATTATGATTTTAAAAATGGTGCTGAGGAAGGAGACCCTTGCACAACCTATTTATATTTTCTTTTAAAATATAGTCTCACATCACATACTTATGGTATTTTAAAAGGACCAATAATATAAAGTTTCAACTCAATTTCGGTCCGACTATTTTATAGAAATCATGTTTTATCAGATGTTTTGGAATTATATATCATACATGATTATTTTCCAAAACTGTTTTTCTGTGAACACCCATATGACCCATGTTGTACAAGGTGTATTTGGATGGAGGAAGCAAATGATTTTGAAGGATCTCTAAATCATTGTTGTAATACATGAGACTTATACCTACATGAGCAAGATGATGATGAAACCGAGTGGATGCCATGATCAAGGTAGGATGTTATTCATTTTGGGAATCGTTTTATTTTATCTTATGGTGGTGAAATAAGACTTCAAGAATTAAGATGTCGAGATTGTAACGAATTCAGATGAAAATTAAAGGTATAAGGAAATGATTGAAGTTAAACCATGTTAGAGTTATTTTTGGAGTTTTATAAAAATGACAACACGCAGACCGTGTGACAACCTGTCGTGTCGGACAAAGCTGCGGGAATCGAGCCCACAACCAAAGTGCAATTGGTATTTATCGCCTACCACTGGACTACGTGAAGTCCCTGGTTAGTTTGACTGATTCTTTTTAGTTAGACGATTTTATGAATTAAGAGTAAGTTGATTTTGGGTTATCTATGGATATTTATTAACCTATCATGGAGTATATGTGATTAGGTTAATTACTTTTCAATACGAGACATTAAAAGCAACTGATGTTGTTTAGAGATAAATGATATGATTTAATTTGGAAGAATATGTGACTAAATCCCTCAAATATTTGGGTTTCAATCTTAGTTTGGTTTACTTTGAAGAATTTTATGGACAAATTGATTATCGAATGGTCCTTGTTGAACTTTGGGTTTTGTTTGACAAATTTTGGAGATTAATTATAGATTTTCTTTTTATAAGGGGTTATCCTTTTCTGGATTATCTGATCTTGTACTAGCCTTTTTGGTTTTGGTTTTGGTCTAAAGACATGGGAAGTATATAGTTCTCTTTTGTGGATTAGGTGATTCTCTAGAAGTTGATTATAGTACTCTTAATGTGAACAAGTCTTCCTAAATACTCGTCTTTTGGAGAAAATATGAGTTTGTGTAAAAGTTGAAAGTCAACATGATAAGTGATTATGTTTCCTTATGAATAAATTACTCAATAAAAAGTAACTTAAAACAAAAATGTTGTCTATTAACTTTTCCTACTGGGGAATCGAATACCGTTTCACCCATCACAAGTTTGTGATTTTCTTATGGTTAACTTTCTCCTAAACATGTTTTCTATCACTCTCCATCAGAACATGACCCTTTGTTTTTTTCTCCATGTCCATATTTTCGTACTTGGAATCCTAGTATGGGTTAACTTGGGTGACCTTTGTACTTATCTTTCTTTATTTTAAAGTGATTGTTTTACCGACTCTTGTTCCGATGTGGGACTTTCAAGGATGTTTCCAAGCCCAAATTTAAAATTGCGAGGACGCAATTTCCAAAAGGGGGGAAGGATGTAACATCCCACGTAAATAAATAATATGACATCTTTATATTTATCCATATTTGTGAATCAAATATTAATATTACTTTAAAGGGGATGCTATGCTCGAGGGCGTACCCAATACGCAACAACGAGTTTCTTGGGAATCTTACGTTGCACTCTAATAATAAAATAATATTATTTTAAATGGTAGTTAACGCCTAGACGTTGTAATGGTGGGAATGAACAGAACTAACTACCAAATGATTATATATGTTTGTCAAATATTTTTACTTTTTACAATAAATGTTAGAGGATTAAAAATGCGAATGAATCCAACTTTAAGTGTAAACATTCTAATATTCTTTAAAAGGTCGATTAACCGCCTTTTGATGGCGAACCTCTTTTAAATCAACTTTTTGAAAATTTTATTTGTAATATTTGATAAAATAAAATTTTTCTTTACAATCGAGACTTCAAAATTTACTTTGTGTAAATTTTTGGTATTTTTCCAAAAAAGTTCAATTTTTAATGAATAGTGAAAAATGTTGTATTTTATTTCAAAACCTCTTTTTAATCTGATTTATTTATATGATTATATTATCTTTTGAATTGTTTTTAAAGTGAAATTAGAATATATTTTTACCATTTAATCCAATAGTGGTCGATGGAATTAATTTCACTTTGAAATCGGACTTAAACTAGTGTCAATCTTTTGATACATTTTGTTTCATAAAAACACGCTATTTGTTTTGACAGTGGGAATTAATTATTAAATTAATTAATTCAACTTATATGTTTTGAATTTTGTAAAATAGACATCATTTTTGAATTCGGAATATCAAATATAGCTTAGGGTGAATTTTTGGTAATTTTCTGAAAAACTTCAATTTTTGATGAATAGTGAAACCACTAAATGGTACTTATAAAAACTGATTTTCCGTTTAAATGAAAATTTTCCACCTTTGTGTTTTGAATTTCAAAAATCCGACATACATGGTTGTAATTAAGAAGTAAAATGTGGTTCAATGGGATTAAAATATTTTTTTGGTGAATAGTAACTTATTAAGTTTTTAATCGCGATTAGAGATAATTTGTGTAGTTTAAGGTAAGAATAATGTTTTAGTAAAATTAAATGACCTAGAAAAATGTCCTACCCTCATTGGATGTGTCATGACCGACCAAGGAAATCCATGGGTCAACTTGGGGACCCCATGGAGCCACTTTGGCTGGAAAATGACATAAATACCTTTTTATTTAATGATAAAGTAAAAATGATACAAACATGAAATGTTTTACTAAAACAATTTTTACATGGGGTTATAAAAGTCATATATTTGACTATAAATAGTAATTGGAAAGATAAAAATATTTCCTACATCATAGTAGTTTTTTTATAATTTTTAGACATTAAATAAATTAAATTATTTATGACATCATGATGATGCAGCGATGACCTCATTATTTAACGATTTAAATAAAATGGAAAGATAATGTAATATCTAAGCCCTAAACATGTCCAACACCTATTGGATGTGTGGATTTCGAACCATTATCACCTTATATACGAATTATATCAATGTGGTACCTTTTAAATCCGAAACTAATTTTCAAATAAAGTAACATTTTCTTACTTTCCAAGAGTGCCCCTCCTCTCCTCTTATAAAAGGCCCCCACCTCTACCTCCTTACCCACACTTCCAAAGCCTTTGGCTTGGCCAACCCCTGCCCATTTTGTCTCTCCACATCCCTATATAACTCCTTGAAGGCTCAATTTGGGCATAATCCTTTCCAAGGAAGCTTTTGAGCTCAAATCAAAGGAAGTTATCCGATTTTAAGGTAATGTCTTCGCTTGAGTCCTTTTGTTTTATTTTGCTTCTCCAACCCCCTAAAATCTTTTTATTAATTTATTTTGTAACAAATCAAGTATCTTCAATATACTAGTATGTTTTTATAAGAATGTTTCTATCTACACTTACACACACCTACATCTAATGGTTAAAAAACATACTGTTTCTATGGGTGGCGAATTTCTGCCTCCCGAAACGATGATTGTTCAACATTATTCTAACACCTTCAAAGGTGGCCATTAAGATGAAACTATATTTATATATGATATATAATATGTTTATGTTTTCCTTAAGCTTCTGTATTTTTCATTTTTATCATACCTTTATGGCTTCCATTATGGGTAAACGCGATATCTTCATTTAAGGAAGTGCAGACTACCGCCCCCTGAAAGTGATTTGATTCATTAATAACATATGTGGTACGTATAAAGGATATATTTAATTATATTATATATGATACCATACTGGAATTAAAATACTATTATGTATCATTATGTTTTAATTCCGTTAAATATGACAAAGAAATGGAAGTAGCGTTCATGCGTACGTACGGCTTACCGTCTCCATGAACGGTGCATTTCATTTTTTTAACTCAAAATGTTATGTAATATTATAAATGCATGAATATAATGTATATATATGATATATATGATATATACATGATGAATACAATTATGGATATAATTAACCTTTGACCACATGAACAACATGTAATTGTAAGAAGTCCACTTTCGACTTAAGAACCAAGTATCGACAAAACAAAAATTATTAACTTAAATGATTACATAATGTATATGACATGGTAATAAGTGATATACAAAGAATAATGAACTTTAAAAAGGTTCTTAAGGAAGTATAAATTAACTCAAGTTTATTATTCAGGAGATTAAAGAATGATCTATTCAAGTCGGACCCGAGGTAAGGGATCTTACTCCTCTCTTTCTTTTTAAGTACACTCTTTTATGTCATTCCTTCTAAAGCTCATCATTCATGTTATTGGGATGTTATTTTATATTACTCTTACTGTAATTTCTATGTTCATATAATGAGAGACCCTATTCTCTCTCATCAATCCATTTTAGAAGTTTTGAGTGGCGCTGTTAGGCTGCCGAATTTTCGTAAGAGATCTAACCTCTCTCTTTCTTTTTAAGTACTCTCCTTTATGTCACTTCTTTTCAGCTCATCTTTGTTATGTTGGGGGATGTTCTTTTATATTCCTATTTCAATAAACTTTATGTTAATATGATGATATACCCTATTTGATCTCATCAATCCATTTTTGTAAGTTTTAAGTGGCGTCGTTAGGCTGCCGATTTTTCGTAAGGGATTTTTCATCTCACTTTTATTCCCGTGAGATTTATGCTAAATTTCCACAATTTACTTTGAGTGGTGTATGTACTGCCCATTATTTTACTAATTGTGTAATATAATTTCATTTATGAGTATTTACATCAATGTTTTATTGTCTTTCTTTCACGGGGTGTGTGTTTCGAAAGTTACCCAAATCGGTAAGGGAACCTTTCACCCTCCTCTTTTTAAAAGACTTCTTTTGTTATGTATTTTAATTTACATCTTATTATGTTGGGATATATTCTTATATATCCTTATTGATGTAAAGTTTATGTACAAGTAATGAGATACCATTCACTCTCTCATCGACTAATTTTCTGAATTTTGAAGTGACGCCGTTAGGCCGTCAAAGTTTTGCAAGGGAACTTCTTAACCCAAATTTGATTCTTTGGGATAATCTTGTACTCCTTGAATATGTCATTCTATGAATATGTATGAATAAACTCTGATTGTTTTACACATAATATCCACTTATATTGGGTGTATTCGTTTGTCACACATAATTATGTAATTGATTTATCCTTAAACCAAGGATACCGTCTTTGTAAGGGACTTCATCTCAATATCCTTTCATTGAGGCACATTTTTGTTTTATACACCACTTTATTTAATACAGTGTATAAACCCCTTGGACTTTTACGTTTATTCAAAAGGAATCATTTTATACGAAGTGTTTTATTAAACAACAAAAGGGAATGTTTTTGTCGTACGTATGTGGCGACAACGACTTCTCCGCCGCCGCGAGTATTATTTGGTCTTTGGCTTCCTTAACAAGCTGTAATGTTTTTTTAAAATAAAATAAATAACATATACTTTTTTTGTATTTTGGTATTGAAAATGGTTTTGATAAAGGATTCTATTATGTCAATTTATTTAAATGATATATTGTGATTGAAATGTGGAAATGTTATCATTCCTTTATGTTGGTTTTATGTGTTCTAATTTTATAATGGTACTTGGACATTTTATGGGTGGTTACGTGATAAACCATATAATGGGTGGTGTCGTGAATACCAGGACGGGTGGTTACGTTATAACCTCCAATGCATTGGGTATGGAATTCGGCCGTATGGCTATTCTATTAAGTATGTATGGAAGTTGGCCTAATGGCTATTCCATTAAGTGATATGTGTGGAAGTCGACCTTATCGTTATTCCACTTAAGTATGTTTATGTCTCAAGTTACCTTTATATGTTATGTGATCTTTTTATGGGTTTTGTGGTAATCTTTTGGTTACAGAAGGGTAAGTAATGAAATTTTATTCAGTGAAGAGTTTTTACTACTTCGAAAAGGTGAAAAGTATTACTTTGTTAAAGTATACATGGTTTACTTGTTGTTTTGAAAAACTAACAGTTTTCATTCTTTGTGTATCCCTTACTAAGCTTTTTATGCTCATCCCATGTTTTTGAAATGTTTTTCACATGACTTAACGTGGAATAGGGTCAAGGATGGGATCAAGGGAAAGTCATGCTACCTAAAACATGGAACTAGACATGTTTCTTTTTAAGAGTTTTTATTTTATCGAAACTTAGTAGAAGTTTCTACTTTGTAATCTTTTGAGATGTAATAGTTATGTCCTAATTCTCTAAAACACTAAACCTGAAAAGATCCTCAATGTGAATTATTCATTTAATTCAATATTAAGTAAGGTTTAAGGCTGGGGCCTTATAATAAGAGTTCTCTTATGGGATGTGGGGGAGTACCGGTGGTCAGGCCCAGCGATCTCCCGCCACATGGCAACGATGTCAGAGCGCTTGGGACAGGTCAAGGCAGAAACGGGGGTTGGGGTGATAGGATGGGGGTAGAAGCCGCAACCTCGGCCAAACTCTATCATGGTAAGATAGAAACGTCGGCCGCCTAGCCGGAATCGAACTACGGGTACCGCATCACTAGGTGTCTCTCGGTACTCCGCTCCATCGAACTCAAACGAGGCTGAAAACTCCAAAAATAAATCATGGAACATAGGAGTGCTGGCCTAGAAAATATCGAGGAGTGAGGTGTGCCCGAGAAGTACCTCCAACTCCTCCCAAATACCGAGCCACTCCGGAATGCTGCTATCGAGGTACCAACCACTCAATGGGATCTGCCGATGAGAGAAGCATCGGAACTTGTCGTATGTGAGGTCGGTGACTGGGAATACCATGCAAGGATAAAGAGCACCTGCAGGTCCCCGCCTAGGTGCAGGTGCAGTAGCAGCGGGTGGATCTGAGGGTGGATCCGCCGAAGTATAGGGTGGCTCGGTGAAAGTTGTGGTCGAAGAGGGACCAACTACTGAGGACGATAGCAGAGGGAAAGTGGAAGCTGGTGCATAAGAAGTAGGCCCGGCCTCATCTGAGGGAGTGAGTGGTGGCAGAATGGCCAATGGAGGGAGCTCAAAGACCGGAGCGTCGGGGTTCGGCTGCGTAGGTGGTCGGAGTCAGATCCGATGATAGCTGGACCTCTCTCCCTCGGTGGCGGAGGCTGGCCGCTTCCCTCTGGAAGGATCGTGATCTTCCATATCCTGAAATAGAAATAAAAAGAAAAAAAAAGAAAAAGAAAAGGGAAAGAAAACAAAACAAAGAAAATGTGAGAAAACTGGAAAATAAAAGTACACGACGTGTACTCCAGAGTACATGGCGTGTAGTCAAAATATAGATTATTCCGTGTTCTCTGGATAGAAACGCCGAGGGTGGAAAATAGACCATGTAACAGTACACGGTGTGTACCAAACATACATGCCGTGTTCACTCAATGTTCAAGTGGTTGTGTATGCAGAAACGACATGACCATGTTTGTGAAAAAATAAAAATAAAGGACACGCCGTGTACAAGTAAGCCACAGTATGTGTTCTACCAGAAGAACATGGTCATGTGGACGGTGAAACACAGGTCGGCCAAAGGAAATGGTTGACACAGCGTGTACCGAATAGACACACCGTGTAGAGGAACATGGGTAAGAGGCCATGTTTGGGTCCACACACGGAGGGGTCGAAAGAAATGATACATATGGTATGTACCAAACACACACGCCGTGTACGTGAACATGGTGCCTGAGGCCGTGTGCAAAGGATTACTTGGGCATGATGAGGAATGGTACACGGTGTGTACAGAATAGACACACCGTGTACATTCAAATTTCGAAATATTATGTGTGTGGCCATGTACAGAAGTACACAACGTGTGTTCTTCATTTCGTGGCCGTGTACAGCCGGAAGCCGAACGGTCAGCCAATCCAATAAACACCCTAAACAAGACTAAAAATTTGAAACAGATGGTGCAGAATGGCATACCTTGACCGAGGATCACAATGTGAGAAGAATCAGAACTTGAAACGCCCCAAATTGACGGATCTGGCAAAGGAGGGTTCGGGTGGCATTTGGGAGAAGAAACGGTAAGAAAAGATGAAATGGGGCAGCCATGCGACATAGCCTCAAGCCGAGTGGAATGTGGCTTATATAGATGTGGTACACGACGTGTAGGTTTTGACTACATGCTGTGTATTCCCATTTTTAATTATTTATTTTTTGAATTATATAAATAAATATAATTATTATTGTAAACTATATAATAATTATTATTAGTAATGAAAATAAAATAGATATATCTACAAATTCTATTATACATAAACCTGTACATGATGTATATCGGGAAATACAAGCCGTGTGTTTTAAAATTAGAAAAAGAGTAGAACAACCTTTGGTCTGGTGCTTGGGGCGGGATTCGAACCGACGATCGGTCGTTCCAAATGAAATCCCTCAACCACTAGAGCAAATGTGGTTCTGCTGTTCATATTTATTTTATATATATATTTATTCTATATGGCCTATACACATGAAATTAAATAAAAGCACAACATGTGGTTTTTATTTAGGAAAGGATGGGGGTGAAGCGGGGAGATTAGCACGATTCGAAACCGGGTCTTTTGAACCTGGCGTTGAGACTTTTCCAATCCGCCAACTTCACCCGCATGTAATTTCTTATTTTAAAAATGTTTTTAATTTATATTTGAAAAATCATGGCACACACAATGTATATTAGAGTACACGTTATGTGGTTTTATTAAAAGAACAAATGATGGAAATGGGATGGTTGTCTGGATTCGAACCCGAGCCTTTTGGAATCGGGGTACGATTCTAGCCAACCAGTCCATCCCCATTATGGGTTTTATTATATTTAAACACATTTATATATATATATATATGAAAAATACCACACATTCCATCTAAATAAAAGGAGGAACGGCGTACCGAAGGTAGGTCAGGGGGATTCGAACCGAGGATGGTTTTGAATAAATTCTAGTGATTTTTCCATCGACATCGACATCATCCCTAGTTATTTATTTGTTATTCTATAGATTTATACTATTAAGATTATAAATTAAAAAGTATGAGTACATGCCGTGTATATAAGTGGGACATGATGTGTAACCTCTGGGTTTCCTCCCAGGAAGTGCCTTTGTTTTAGGTCATTGGCTCGACCTACTTACCTTGCTTACCTGAGGTGTATGGTGGACAACGTTCCCACCATGTTGTCTGTAGGATGGTTAGCTTTCAACTGCTGCCCGTTTACCTTGAATGGTTGACCATCATCTCCAGAAATTTCTACTGCTCTATGATGGAATACGTGGACAACGTGGAATGGTCCCGACCAGCGTGACTTTAACTTCCCTGGGAATAAGTGAAGATGAGAATTAAAGAGAAGTACTTGATCACCAGGTTGGAAAGACTTTCGTGAAATCATTTGGTCATGAATGGCTCTTGTATTCTCCTTGTACAACTTGGCGTTCTTGTATGCCTCCAATCGGATCTCATCTAGTTCCGACAGTTGGAACTTCCATTTCTCTTCAGCTGCATTCAGATCAAAATTTAGGGCTTTGACGACCCAATAGGCTTTGTGTTCCAATTCTACTAGCAAATGGCAGGGCTTAACATAGACGAGATGGAATGGGGACATCCCCAGTGGTGTTTTGAAAGCAGTCCGATATTCCCACATGGAATCATCTAACTTCTTGGAGCAGTCCTTCCACGAAGTGTTCACTGTTTTCTACAGGATCTTCTTGAGCTCACGGTTGGAGAGCTCAAATTTTCCACTACAATGGGGATGATATAGTGTCCCCATCTGATGCTTTACTCCATACTTCAGCAGTATTCCTCTCATTAGTGTGTTGTCAAAGTGTGTCCCACTATCGCTGATCAGTACTCGTGGAACCCCAAAACTGCTAAAAATATTTTTCTTTAAGAAATTTATGACTACATTGGCTGTGTCATGAGCTGTAGAAGTGGCTTCCACCCACTTTGAAATGTATTCTACGTAGACCAGGATGTAAGTGTTCCCAAAAGATGGGGGAAAGTGACCCATGAAATCTATGCCCCAGACGTCAAAAATCTCAACCTCCAGGATGGGGTGCTGAGGCATCTCAGCTCTACTTCCCACATTACCGGTCCTCTGGCACCGATCGCAACAAGAAACAAAGGCCCAATCATCTCTATGCATGGTGGGCCAGAAAAATCCAGACTGCATGATCTTAGCTATGATACAGTCCGGGCCATGATGTCCTCCTACTTGTGAGGCATGACAGAACTCCAGGACACTGTGAACTTCATCCTCTAGGATGCAACGTCGGATCACTCCATCTGCACAGGATCGGAATAGCAGAGGATCCTCCCAGAAGTACCTTTTCACATCAGAGAAAAATCTTTTCCTTTACTGGAAGGAGAGGTTGGGGTGAAAAAAACCTGTAACCAAAAAATTATAGATACCAGTATACCGTGGTCTAGGTGTTTCGTTGATCAAAAAGAGGTTCTCATCAGGAAAATCCTCCCTGATCTCCTGATCTTCTTCCTTCTCCAAATGAGGCAGCTCGAGGCGATAGAGATGGTCAACAATGAAGTTCTCACTCCCTTTATTATCTCGGATCTCAATATCGAATTATTGTAGGAGGAGTACCCAACAAATCAATTGGGGATTCATGTCTTTCTTGTTGAGTAGGTACTTTAGTGTTGCATGGTCAGTATAAACAATAACTTTAGACAACACTAAGTAAGAACGAAATCTATCAAATGCGAAAACCACTGCAAGTGTCTCCTTTTATGTGGTGGTGTAGTTGATCTGTGCCTCATTGAGTGTCCAGTTGGCATAATAGATAAGTCAGAAAATCCGGTCAAGTCGATGACCCAAGACTGCTCCCATGGCGTAGTCGCTCGCATCACACATCACCTCAAATTGTTCCTCCCAGTTGGGAGAAATCATAACTGGAGCTTCCACCAGGAGCTGCTTTAGATGCTCAAAAGATCTGACACATGTCTCATCGAACATAAATATGGAATCCTTGGTTATAATATTTGTGAGGGGATGAGCTATTTTGGAGAAGTCGCGGACAAACCGCCTGTAAAAACCTGCATGTCCCAAGAAGCTATGGATGGCGAAGATGGAAGTAGGTATAGGTAGTCATGAAATGACTTCGATCTTTGCCGGGTCCGCCTCTATCCCCTTCGCTGAAATCCTGTGGCCAAGGACTATGCCACATTGCACCATGAAATGACACTTTTCCCAGTTCAAGACTAGTTTAGTGTGCTCACATCGTTCCAAAACTAGTTCTAGGTGCTGTAAACAAATAGTGAATGATTTCCCGTAAATGGAAAAATCATATATGAATACCTCTAGGATTCGTTCTTCCTTGTCGTGGAAGATGTCCATCATACAACGCTTGAAGGTGGAAGGGGCATTGCACATGCCGAAAGACATTCTTCAATAAGCAAATGTGCCATAGGGGCAAGTGAATGTGCTCTTTTCCTGATCCTCTAGAGCAATGGAGATTTGGTTGTAACTGGAAAAACCGTCGAGGAAGCAATAGAAGTTGTGCCCTGGTAGTCTCTCTAGAATTTGATCCATGAATGGCAAGGGGATGTGATCCTTCTTGTGGAATTGTTTAGCTTCCGGTAATTCACACAGACTCTCCTGCCCATGATAGTGTGTGTAGGGATGAGCTCGTTCTTTTCATTTGAAATCACAGTGATACCCCCCTTTTTGGGTACTACTTAGAGAGGACTCACCCAAGGACTATCCGGGATGGGATAGATGATGCCTCCATCCAATAATTTGATCACCTCCATTTTTACAACTTCCTTTATGGGTGGATTCAAGCGCTCTTGAGGTTGCTGTGATTGCATGGAACCTTCTTCAAGTAGCATCTTGTGAGTGCAAATGGTAGGGATGATGCCCTTCAGATCAGTGACTGTCCACTCAATAGCGTGCTTCCGCTGTTTGAGAACCTGCAGAAGTGCATCTTCCTTCTCCTGTGATAGTTATGCATTAAGTATAACATTCAATGTTTGATTGGGTCCTAAATACCCATACTTTAGGGAAGATGTAAGAGGCTCCAGCTCGAGTTCAGGCACCTTTAATATCGAATGCACAAGTGGTTGCACCTTATCCCATTCCAAACTATCAGGAACAACTGCACGCTTCCAATAGTGGATGCCCGGGCCTTCTTTTAATTTCAAGTCTTCTGGCGCTTCTTCGAATAGAATATCTGGAATAGTTAAATTATTTTAAGTAAAAGAACATACCGGATCATCACCTTTTTTACTAAAATGATTAACCATAGTGGACACTTTATAACAGTCCTCATACTTTGATAAGAAAGCATGTTTGATAGCCTTGAGGATGTTATAGGAAACTCTTTCATCACCTACCCGAAAAATCTGCTCTCCTTGGTACACATCGATCAGTACCTTCCCAGTTGCCAAGAAAGGTCTTCCAAGTATAAGAGGTGCTTCCCGGTCATCCCCCATATCGAGGATGATGAAATCAGATGGGAGGATCAGCCTATCCACCTTGACAAGTATGTCCTCCAGTATCCCCTTCGGATGTTTGATGGATCAATCATCTAGTTAAAGGGCTACACGGGTAGGCTTGAGCTCGTTGAGTCCCAACTTCTTGAAAAATACGAGGGGCATGAGGTTCACGCTGGCCCCTATGTCGCAGAGGGCCCTCCCAAACTCACAGGATCCAATAGTACAAGGAATGGTGAAACTACATGGATCTTGGAGTTTGAGAGGAATGTAATGTTGAACCACCGCGGAGCACTCCTTTGTTAGTGCAATAACGCCCAAATCTTCCATCTTCCTCTTATTCGAGAGGATTTCATTCATGAATTTGGTGTATGTTGGCATTTGTGTCAGGGCCTCCACAAATGGTATATTTATGTGGAGCATTCTAAACACGTCCATGAATTTTCTGAACTGGTGGTCCAGCTTCCTCTGCTTCAATCGCTCCGAAAAGGGTAAGGCAGGCTTGAATGGTTGGACTACCTCCTTTCCTTTATTCTGCAAAGCCTCCTTCTGCGGGATTTTGGATGAGGAGGGGTCGGTACTGGTATGTTCTTCGTCATCAGGGGGTGTGGGTACACTTGGCTGTGTGGGTAGCTTCTTCTGTGGCAATTCTTTTCCGCTCCGCAAGGTGATAGCATTGGCCTCCTCCCTTGGGTTCTTTTCTGTGTTTCCCGGCAGTGTACTGGGTTGCCTTCCTGAAAGTTGGTTTTCCAGCTGGCCAATATGATTCTCCAAGACACAAATTGAAGCTTCCTGATTTTGGAACCAAGTCTCAGCATTAGATATGAATTTATTCATCAGATCCTCTAACCTTGAAGTGTTCTTCTGCTGAGGTGGTTGTTGAGCCGGTGGAGGAGGTGGCTGCCATGGATACTGTGGATAAGGGTTTTGATACCCTTTTTGCTAATAAGGACCCTCCTGGGGTTATTGCGGGCTTTGGTATTGGTTATGGTATGGAGGTTAGTTGTAGTAGGGCGGTCGCTGGGGTAGAGGATTATGCTGTTGTTGTCCCCAACCTATGTTTTGTTGCTCTCGCCATGCTGGGTTCTGGTACTGCTGGTACTGGTTGGGCCCTTGATTTTGGGCAACATAACTCACCTCGCTCATCGAAGGGACTCTAGTCAAACCCGGGCATTCTACCATGATGTGGTTATCACCACGGTCACCACATGATGGATGGTTCACCACATGAACTTGAGATGCTCCTTTGAGGTTCAATGTGTCGATTTTCTTGGACACAACATCCAACCGAGCAGTTAACATAGTGGTAGTGTCAATATTGTGCATACCTCGCTTTTGAGTCCCCCGCTCAGAGTTCCACTAGAAGTTGTAGGCTGACATGTCTTCCAGTAGTTCGAATAGTTCTTCAGGGGATTTCCGCATCACCGTACCTCCAGCAACAGTGTCCACCATAGACTTGGTATTTTTTTTAAGTCCCCCGTAAAAGGTCTGGACTTGAATCCAGAGTGGGATTCCGTGGTGTGGGCATTTTCGTAACATTTATTTGAAGCATTCCCAGGACTCGTACAATGATTCTGAGTCATGCTGCTAAAAATTATGGATCTCATTCCGGAGTGTCACCGTCTTCGATGGTGGAAAGTACTTGGACAGGAACACCTGAGCTAGCTCCTCCCAGGTGAGGATAGATCATTGTGGCAGCCCCTTGATCCAGTCTTTCACTTTGTCTCATAGAGAAAAGAGGAATAGGTGAAGATGGATGGCGTCCTCAGACATGCCATGGTAACGAAACGTGTCGCAGATCTCCATAAAGTTGGAGAGATGGGCGTTCAGGTCTTCACTAGGTAGGCCTCCAAATTGGATAGTGTTCTGGATCAGCTACATGATAGTAGGCTTGATCTCGAAGTGCTGGGCCTGGACCGGAGGACGAATGATGCCCGTATCAGCTCTGTGGATTGAAGGAAGTCCATACTCCATAAGGCTACGTCTTGGATGTTGTTGCTGAAGGGGTGGAGCTTGCATGAACTGCTACTGAGGGGTGAAGTATGTACGTGGGAAGAGTTGTTGCAACGACCATGGGTAATCCCTTGGGAGGAATTCCATGAATTCTCTAGGATACTACTCCGGTAGACTAGTAGCGGGAGGCTGCTAATCCTGGTATGGATGCTCCACCGCAGAATCTACGACTGGTGCTCCCTCTTCTTTCTTCGCCATGGGTTGTGGTTGCTGGTCGTGAGTTTCTGCCAGTGCACGCCGATGACGAAGCAGGGTCCGTTCGATCTCCGGGTCAAGCAGAACTAATTCTGAGGACTTGGCACTTCTAGATCGTTTAAGACGTCTAATCATACACTTTAAGCTTCTGCACAATCAGAACACAAATACCAGGCATAATAGGGAAAAACAAAAGATAAAATTTGAAATGGGATTAGAAAATATATTTTTGATAATTTTTGATTTTTAATTTCACTTAAATCAATTATTAACACAATTTAAATCATTTCACTAAAACCAAAGATGTTCCCTAGAAACGGCTCCAAAATTTGGACTCTCTTGTCGTTGACTGAAGTTATATGCATCCCAAATTAATTACACATTCTTAAAACTTTAGTATAGCATAAGTTCAGGGTCGATGCACAGGGAACTATAGCGTGCATGAATTCAATTGAGTTAATACTTAATTAGGTGAAGTATACAAAATTTAGAGTTGATTGGGTTGATTTTGGTTTTTGATTGAAACTAAATTTCTTTACTTTGAAGAAATGATTAACAGTTTTAAATAAAACAACAGGTGAATTTAAAGAGTTTAAAACTGGAAGAAAAGAGGTATCGGGGCTGTAGTGATTAAGGAGTTCTTATGCAGATTGTTTAAATGGTTTTGTTGTTCATAATAATCCAATCATTCTGGATTTCATTTAGTTACAAGATTTATTTGGTCTGGTTCCTCTTTTTTGGAATTAGAGCAGTTGACTCCTTGGTCTGGTAGTCAGTGTTCTTTATTCATTATTATGTTCAGTCCATTATTTGAATCGGTGAAATCTTTCCAATGGCCATGGATGTTTTCACCGTTACTTTTCTTTTGTATCGCTAAGAATTCTTCCCTTGGTCCGGCTCAGAATTCTCAGTTATATTTGACAGTGAATTAAGAAGAGTAAGAAAAATGACAATGAGCAAACACAACTATATAAAACAACACACTAATTACGATCCCTTCATCCAAAGCCCCAAAAAAGGGATTTAGTTACACATAGAAAGTGGAAGAGAAACGACACATGTGAAACCTGACAGATTCATCGTGTAAGCATTGAGGTAGGGCGTCAGTAGGTGGAATGGTGGAATGACGGCACCTCGGTGGCTTTGGAATGGAAGCAGAATGTCTCCTCTCCCCAAATGGTTTCTAACTCCAAAATCCAAAGGCCAATGCCTCTTTTTATAGAAAAATAAAGTACATAGCATATATATAAATTACACACTGTGTACTTTTCATCAACGCGCTTTGGCACCAATTTCTCCACTAGTAGGCGGCCTAACACGCCGTCTTTGACTTTGGAACGGCTCCACCTGGTGTTTGAGTATACACGGCATGTAGCGTCGCCGTACACGGCATGTAATATTAAAATTTGGCCACAAATCCCCTTCTATAATAGTATAAACGACATGTAGAATGCAACACGCCATGTCTTCTTCAACGGCCACATGGGCGTGTAGACCTTTCTCAGCAACAACTGCTTCTGGAATGTAGTAGACGGCGTGTAGCGCCGCCATACACGATGTGTATCTTCTACCTGGTGACATGGGCGTGTACTCCCTCCTTTGGTCCGTGTCCCTATCTGGATGTACATGACGTGTATAAAAGTACACGCCGTGTAGTTGCAAAATTTTCACAGACTTCCCTTGATTCGTGTATTTAGCCAGAAAGCTTCTGAAAGTAAACAGAATCACCAAAATCAAAGAATATGTTCATGAAACAATAAATATTTTATGAAAACATGTTTTTATCTTCAATTATATATATAGAAATGTATACAAAAATTGGGTGCATCAATAACCAACTTGGATGTTTCTGGAAATAATGTCTTTTCCCATTAGTAGTACACACAAGTCTCTACACTAATGTTTCAGACAATTATTAGTTATTTATCAAACATATTTTCATTTAATTATCCAAACCATTTCTCTTATTGAATGCAGTTTTCCCTAAAAAATTATATAAAAACTGTTATCTTAAATTCAAAACAATTTATTATACAAAACCTATATTTTCATAAAAAATATTAGTCTAAATATAATCCCATGTTATTTACCAAAAAAAAATTAATCTACGTTTTCAAATTTAGGATAACCATTTTTTATCAAATCAATTTTAGAATATTATTTGATAACATTTTACAATAAAAACACAATTGAAAATCACATAAACTATAAAACAAGAAATCATAATCCAATAGTGACCGAGTAATAATTTTCTACATTAAATAACATATATTTGATGATCCGTGAAACTCAATATCTAAAATCATTGATTGTAATTTGATCCATTGTAACTCAAACAATACGTGATCATGGTCATGCATTTACCATTTAAAAACCCATCCACCATAATCTAATAACTATATATCCACAAAATAGCTATTAATATATCTAACAAAAGAGGAAAAAATAGATATACAAGATTTAATTGATCATTGATACCAAAAATTCAATTTAATTTTTAACCATTAAATCTTAAATAAAATCAAATTATTCTATTGTATTGAATCCCTCACTCAAAAAATGAATCCAAGGTTCATTAAATGTAAAAATAGGACATTAATGAGTGGTTTAAGATAATAAATAGTGTTTTAAGAATTATTTCATGAAACGTATATCAAACTACATGGTTTGTTCATATGGGACTAGAGACTATATGCCTATTTATGTAGGCCACCCCACTAGGGAAACCCAAAATGTAAGATTGGGTTGTATATTCCATCATTTTATTCAACTATCCATACACAATTCCCTATCCATATATATATTCCATTCATGTTTAAACACTTTGTTTAGGGATCAATTATACTATACATGTAATTTTCACTACCTCCTAGTAGTCCTACATTTTTTTTATGAAAACCACTAAAATTAAAAGGGGACTTACCTACCTTATTGGAGTATCACTCAAAGTTAAATAAAAATTAAGAACAAAACATTCTTTTCAAAAACCGTTATTGAAAACATTTGCATCATGAAACATGACTTCAAGAACTAAAGGGAAATTTATGACTTCATGGGTGATTATTAGTAAGTATAAAAAACAAAAAAGTTTCCTTTTTTGGGTTCATTAATTATCCAATACAAAATATAATACACCTAATATATATAAAATCAAATAAGTATGGATGAATGAAGAATAATTAAATAATAAATTATTTAAAGAGATTAATGATTAACAAGAAAACCATGAGTTAAATAGTATTGTAAAATGTCATTTAAATCCATTTTATACCATATATTCAATAAATTAATTTAGTAGCTAACTAAAAATTGATTTTTTTTATTTAAGAAAAAGTGTTATGTAATGAATTTATTGAATATTTTTGAAACAAACTAGGAATAAAAATCACATTTAATTTTATGTGGTTGATTTTTAAATCAATTAAAACTTACTATTCACAACATTTTATATAAAAAATATAACTATGGAATAACATAACACACAATCTATTTATGTAATAAAAACTAAATATGAACTTGATGTTCTATTATTATAATATCTATAATTTTTTGGAACAAAAATTAATAATAACACAATGAATTTCATGAAACAAGACTTCTATCTTAAATTTTTTTTGATCCTTTAATATTAATGATAAAAACAATATTCTATCTATATTCACCTTGATGACTGAAAATTAAATTTTCATTCCAAAGGTACTTTATGGAAAAGGTGGGTAACCAAAAAAGTCCAAAAAAGTGTTAACCAAATAAATAGCTCAAAAAGTCATTAAATACTAGACTAAGAATATTGGAACCAACAATCATATATACACCCCAATTATGTGTGGTTACCTATATATCCAAATCATTCTTTAAAATATCTTCAAAAATGATCTGCTATATTGTCCAAAATATAGATATATTTCTCCACATTGATCTTCCTTTAGTTGAAACCATACAAAAAATGTGATCTTATTTATTAATAAATAGTATTTTATCTTCACTAATGACAAATAAAATCATTATCTCATATATTTTGTTTATAAACTCCTTTGAAGCACTGATATGGACGTATTTTTCTAGAATTTACTTCTTAGAGTGTTGAATGAGCTCCAAAAATTCCCCATTATCTACTTCCACCTTTCCTATCATTCTTTTTAAGAATTCTTCCTACATTGATTCCAGGTTCCACACATTGACTTTGACTTCAGGAGCCCTCCTTTCCTCACGAAAAGATTTCTCACCCAACTTAATTGAAAAATTATTATCACCTTCAATAATTATTAATTACCCAAATCTTTTATCAGTCCCATTTTATATCTCCTTACATAATGATTTGGTTAAATTTTTTGTTTTGGATTATTCCTTTAATCTTTGTAGGGTATTGCTTTCCCCCTTGTAAAATAAGAAATTACAAAAGAAAAAAATATCTTTTCAGGGCCTTCCTCGAGTTAGAAACAACCATCATAGACCCTTGGGAGTCCTTCTCATAATTCATCATTTACTGGGAGTCTTCTTCCTTGTAATTTATTTTTATATCCATAGACGACCTAGACTTGACCATATAATGTTTCCATCATGGCATGTATTTTTGAAAATTCCAAATAAAAACGTTCTGTAGATAAATATATAAATATTTCTTAATATATTCCAACCATATTTTTCTAAAAAACATAAAAACACTTATAACCCCTTTAGACATTGAAATATAATCAATGAGTGGATAAATGAGAGTATAATAAATTAATACTTTTATTACCCTATTACATACTATGGATCCTCCCATTAAAATTAGTTATGAAACACTATTATCATAGCCTCGTTTTCATTTAAATGTAAATAATATAATTCAAAAAAAATGTCAAATGTACTTGGATTACCCCAAATGTAGATACTAACCCTAAGGCCAAAAAACGACTCACTTTCTATCTTAACCAAATCACGTTACGCAAATTAATTTCTTTTGATGTGAATTAGTTTCTCTTATGGTTCAAAACACTGACCATGTTTTCCACATTTTTTAATTTGAATAAAAAGGTTATAATAATAAAGAATTTCTAATTGATAATGAGTGAATAAAATAGTTTCAAAATTCCACTAGATATTATTCATTACTTTCCTTCTCTATGTGAATATTTAACCTACTGAAATATGAAATAAAAAATTTAATGATACATGCACATTCATTGAAAAGGGAATCGTTGAGAAGGAATTCTGATTGTATGAATTTTGATAATTCGTTACTTCATTAATGAGTTAATAATGATTTTGAGACATATCAATCCATTTATATTGGAATTTGAGACCATTTGAAATTTTTTGATCTTTAAACCACTTTGTGGAATGAATGAAAATAATTATATTTTGATGAAACTGAATTTCAAAATCATGATTGAAATAATGAATTATTATAAATAAAATTGATATATTTCATTATTTTATTTTTTAAAACTATCAAATTTATTCAACTAAAATTTCACTGTTTCTATTTTCATTACTATCTATAGTGGATTTAAGAAAATAATAATTAAAATATTTTATTTTATTCTTTATATAAAACATTATTATTCATCTCTAATAAAATTTATAGACAAATATAATGTATTATTGTTCCCCTATTTATTTCATATAGGAAAATATATGTCATGCATCTTAGCTATTGGTATCCCCATGAGAATTTACAATATCTCTAACCTATTTCATATAAGAAAATTTTTTCTGAATTTATAAAGCAAGACCATCACCATGTCATCAAATTAATGTATTCTAAGATTCATATATGGGTGACATAATCAAATCATTTAAAAACTGAAATCCTATATGGAATCATCCTGAAAAATATCCCACCGATAATTTTCAATTATTGAATTAGTGTCGAACTATCTATATACTAATAATTCATCTTTTAAAGTAATTTTAATTCATTAAGGGTCTTTAATTTGACAATTTAACAAAAGAAATCTCTAATTTGTTATTAATAATATATCCCTTTTATTTTTTTGAGAAACACTTATGGTTTTAATTTATGAACACTTAATTATAATGATAATATTCAAAAAATAATAATCTCCCTATATCTTTTCGCTATTATTGTTGATATTGAAAAAAAGTTTTGTGAAATATGAAAATACCAATTTTTTCATATTAAATAGGATCATTATCAACTAATCCGTTCTCTTAAATATCCCCTTTAATCAACTATTAATCCTTTCCCTTTTTATTTTGTTATTAGGCCCCAATTTTTATTATATTTCCCCCCTTTATAACCATATATATAGTTAAATGAGGAATATTTTTTTCCTCTAACTCAAAACTAATCATGTAAAAAATAATTTGTAAAAGAAATATAGTAGTGGGGAAGATTTGTCTCTATTAATTCAAGCATAAGGATATTGTTGAACTACAATATTCATCATATTTCATTGAAATATATTTAATATGAGTGTATTTTTCATGACATCAACCACTTAGTATATAGTGAAGAGGTACTCCAACTTCACATTAACTTGCTTTATACTTTCAATTATGAAATGATATTTTACACCAATATTGTTTTTTTGTCAATATTTATTTTTTTAAGATTAATCAAACTTTGAACAAAAAATAAGTTTATACATGTGGGAAAACCTCTTCAACAACATCCACTAATTAAAGATTCATACAAATATGTAAGATACATTCTTGTGTAGTCACTTTGTCCTTAGACTCCATTGTTGCATTTAACATGTAATATTATTTATTAATAATCAATGAATATAATTTATTTTATGATATAAAAATCCTTTTGATTTTAATTTATAAC
Source organism: Viscum album (assembly GCA_963277665.1). NCBI lineage: Eukaryota > Viridiplantae > Streptophyta > Magnoliopsida > Santalales > Viscaceae > Viscum > Viscum album. The sequence continues at coordinate 1,885,289,686 of OY728165.1, read as the reverse complement.
CATCCATCGAACCATCCTGATTTGTATCATTAAATACCACTAATTTAAACTTTTTTATTATTTCATAGTACCATTTTTAATCCATTATAAAATCAATATATTAATGTATTCATTTCAACACCAAAAATTGAATTTATTTTAGTACATATTAGAACACTGCTTATTAATATTTTAAATATAAAAAATTTGGTTGGTTCACTATTCAATATATTAGTCCTAGAGTATTATTGATTTACTATGTGACATTCCTTGAATTTCAACCATTATCCTTTGTGGAATTCATACTTGTTGCACTATAAGTGGAAAAAAATTTGGTGTTCTCTAAAGTAAATTTCATTAATTCTTCTACATAATCCTTATTTTGTGAAATAAAACCAACAATAAAAAGTTCTCATGACCTGAAAACCATGTGAAAATATAAGTTCATTGATAAGATACATTTTAATTATACTTTAAATTGTGTTAATGAATTCCATGAAACATTATTCGTGTAAAATAAATATATGACATCATTAACATATACTATCTTAATTAATTAATCATCATAGTTCATTTTCATGTAATGGTAGTGGTCAATACCACAACCACATTTAAAAGAAAACTTCTTCATGTAAAAACGCAATCGATAACTTAATTATTTTAAATATTTATGCAACCCATGCAATTGAATTTTCTTTTTTATACCTTACATACAATATTATTAAGATAAAACACTTTAATTTTTTAAAATAATCCTATTATTGACATATACTTCTGAGAAGACTATTTTGAAATACATTTGGAATTTTTTTAAAAAAATATTATTATTTAAAATAATATCTTTATTTCCTATAAAAGTTTAATAGTAGTAAATTTCTGGTTAATATCCACCCCTTTAATCTGTGAATAAAAATTATACAAAAATATAAGACCCCGGGTTGGATGTATTTCCAAATTTTTATAGCTTATTTAAATTGGGTAATATTAAAGTTATATATTAAGTAGTTTCTAGAAGGTTTAAAAAGTTTTTAGAATCCATTTTGGAGGCACACTGTTTGAGAATAGTTTGTAGAAAATGTGATCAACTCTCCATAAAACTACACGTGTGGTTTGTGGAGTTATTAGTAAGGTTCACAATATGGAAAAAATGTGTAGCTATTTTTTTGGATATAATATTTTTCATGGTTGGTGTATAAAATGTCAATGTGTGTGGCCTAACCATACGAAGTGTTTCTAATTATGAAAAAAATAAAATTTTCAACCCGAAACATGTTTAAAAAGTCTCATTATTCCTCCACGAACCTGAAATCTTAATTTCAATTTCTACCTTACGTGATTTTTTTCAACCTTTCACGTAGATAATATAATTTCAATTAATCATAATTTGGTCTGTCATGGAAATCAATGTTTTTGGACCTTTTTCTTCCTTATCATCTTGGATATCATGTGTTTCTATTGAAAATTACCATATATTGGGGTTATTATACTAAAATCTATGGGACTGTATGAGGTTTAGTTTATTTTTTTGGTGATTTTATATAATAATGGAAGTAAGAGGTCATATCTTCCTAATATTTCTAGATTCATCATTCCAAAAAATCAGAGGTATGTGTTTTTTTCCTCTTTCTACAGTTATTGGAACATAATGTCTCTTAGGACCATTTTAAATAATTCTCTTCTGATTTTAAATGGTTTTATAATATTAAATCCCTGCTAACGATTATCTTATTGGTTGGATTTTGAAAATTGGTTTTTAGAGTTTTGAAAACTTTGTTTGATAATTTTATAAAAAGTGTTTTATTATATGATATGGTCTGAAATATATTCATGGAATATCTAGGTTGTGGGAGATGACTAGAAAGTAAAATTGTTGGGGGTGTGTACCTGATTTCATTTTATGAGGCATTATTGAAACAGAATTAGTTCTCACTGTAGACTATAAAGGCATATAGACGAATTCCACCAATAAAAAACATGGTGGAGGATGTATCACCACATTCCAGCATAGGGATATCACTTAACACATGTGTGAGTATGTGTGAGAAAACATGAATGATATGCAGAACTAAATTAAATGAACTTTCTATTCTTCTTGAAAGGTTAAACACATATTTGGTGATATTTGTTTTGGAAAATATACTCATCTGTTATATATTATATTGTAAAAAGTGTTTACAACATTTATAATATTCAAACATGTTTTACATTCCTATGATATATATTATATATTGTCTTACGGGAATGAATGATAATTCAATAGGAGTTACCTAATGATTATTTATAATGAAACATGATTTTGTACCTTAGTTCATATATAGTCACTGTTTTTAATCATATAAAAATGAGATGGGTTGCATACATCACTAGTGGACCACCATGATAAATGTTTCCATATTTGGTCTAGGTGGAGTTTGAAGCTATTCGTATCTTAGTCTGGAGTGGTGAAAACTTGGTTCTATATCCTTTCATTACTTTTATGTTTTAGTTTTATTTTACAATGTTCCAATGTTACATTGATGTTGTTAGTAGACTCATTTTTTATTGTTGGAATTTTTGTTTTTATTTATTTTGGATTTGGTTGTATAAATCATTTATAGAGAAGTCTTGGGTTTATTTATTTATGTTTAAGTTTTCAAGATTGTGTTTTTGAATATATAGGGTATATTTTTCACCCAATGTATCCTTTTATTTAAAACCTTGGCATTTATTTCTAGATTATGGTGTCTAGGGAACATAACATAAGGTTTGAAAGACCTTCAACCTGGTGTAATCTAATGGGTTGGTTAGGGATGTTAAAAATGGAAACAATTGGTTGGTTCTTCTGGTAGGTTTTGTATGGAGGATATGGGGCATGATGAGACATAAAAGTTATAGTATAAAAAAATTTATATAACCTTTTTTTTCTAAACTTCTAGTTAAAATGGTAGTTCCGGTACAAAAAGGGTTGTTAAGCACATTTAGGTTTGTTTTTAACTTTTTATCTTGGGATTAGCTAGTGAGAGCGTGGTATCATACATCAGTAAAGATAATTCATAAAATTATTTCATTGTCCACATGATTATGTGTTTTTGACACTCTTATATTGTGGTTGTGTTGTTGATATATTAATTATTACCATGAAAAATGAGTGTTAAATGTTCTAAATCATTGCCTTTTGAAATTGTTTGTAGAATTAAAATTTTGATAGTAGGGAGAATAAGAATCCAGTGAGAGGGATAAGGTGAGAACATATCTAAACTTGAACCACAAGTAAACTTGGATTTGGTACATAGTATTATGAAATCCTTTTATAAAATGATTAATAAGATACTTTTTGAAGAGAGAGACGAGGTAGGAAATCCTATTAGTGGGGGCACATTTTTCTATGCATGTGTTATAGATAATTTTAGCTTCACAAATAAATGCAAGATGGAGGGTTACTCCTAGGGTAGAAGGATCAAAAAAAATCAATCCATTGGATCGGTCTCTTATCCATCCTATAAAAATATTGAACCATGATATTTCCAGAATAGACCACCTACACACATGAAAAAATAATGCACTACACAACCAAAGTATTACCACCACTATATAAGAAAGGGAATAATAAGTAGTATTTTCATAATATTTAGAAATTAGTTGGGGGAACTAGCTCGACCCAGCCTCAGGCTTTTATGTAAGGATGGAAAAATAACATTAGAATATTTATTATCTTTAGACATAGGTGAACTAGGATTCCTCTAGTAAAACATTAAGTTTTCTAGTTATAATATCAACAAGGATGTAAGAACAATCTTATGATATCTAATTTCAAGTTATACGATGTACAACTAGATATATTGACTTAGAAACTAGGTCCCTCCATAGTGTGTGGTACCATTTTTCTAAACTCAACTATTATGAATGTTCTGTTTGATATTGGTGCATCAAATTAATTTCTTATTTCATATATTGTTTAAAAATTGGAAATATATATGGAGATAATTCCTCACACCATGAGTATAAATAAACCCCCTTGATAGTGAGAGTGTAAAGGACTAAAGTGTAAGAACCCAGGTTTTCACTCAGGTATAAATCCTTTAAATTTTGGTCTAAATATTTACCATGTACCAAATATAGATTCCTAATTAGTTAGAAAATGTTTAGGGGTGTCCATGGAATGTTTGAGGATAAAAAAATATCATTTTTGGGAAACTAGACTTGTCGTATGGTTATCTCATAGTTGGCGTAAATTTTAGCCAACCATTCAGATTGAAATTTCCAAATACAACCAATTCACATAGTTTACACATGTCCATGTAGCCTGACAATGAAAAGTTCCCTCATTCTCCAATAACTGTGCATGTTTCATGCATGGTTTTCAAATTGTGTGGGCAAATCGCACACATGCCATTTTCTGGGTAATTTTCTAGTTTTTCCCATAAGGATCAAATTAGAACCCTGTTCCACCCTAATCCGCATTTCAGCATGATTATCCAAAATTTCTCTCATTTTGGATACCTTTAATGATATAAGTAAGAAATCAAGATATATCCATCATCCAAGATCCAGTCATGCTTCTGTTCATCATTTTGGATGAGCAATGGTAAATACTTGAGTTCTCCGGAGATGTTCTTATTCTCTTTTTCTCTCGACTGAGTTATCAGGGTATATGCATTTTTCTTATTTTCTTATATCTAATCTAATTCGAGCCAAATAAAAGGCCAATATTGAAGGAGAAGGATCATATAGGTATAAGGCATGTGGTCTATAACTCATCCCTAAAGGTCGTTGATTTTGGATTTGTCACGTGGGGTCCACTGATTTCATCAGGTTCTATTAAGAGAATTTATATGCCATGCTTATAACCAATAGAACAATATGGATATGATCTTTCCATCCATGTGATTAATTTTTGTTGGTTATGAAAAAACTACATCCTTTCCATGTTGAAGGTTATTCTATATTTTTTGTTTAGTGTCTTGACATCTTTGCACCACCGTTCTGGTGTGCCTTAGCTTGACGAATATAAGGGTAAGATTTTATATATTAAATTGACTGTCTATAATTATAATTGAATAATGAAAAGTACCATGTATGCTCACCACTTGACCCACATAAGGTAAGTGGTTCGATTTGACAATGAAATGAGAAATGTGAACTGAAAAGTACACTAATTATATTACTTGGCCTTAAATGTAAATGAATACCAGGTTACATATTCGTCACACCCCTTACCACATTAATGAAAGGTAGATGAATGATACTTTAATATAGAATATTATTTAGATGGATTAAATGAATGGTTACCTACTACATGTTCTTGTCACACTAATGAAAGAAAAGGCTCGAACCAAATGACTTTACAAAAAGAATGAATGCTACATGACTTTATAACCCTAATGAATGGAAATGCTTGAAATGAAGGTGATATTACATGACTTCATAATAAAATAAGAATGTATTGACTTGATTTTCCCTTGTATTCTTATCAATGAATTCCATGAGCACTCATGAACCCCATTCTTAATCAATGATATGACTTTATTAGGTTGAAACCCACCTAGATCATGATCATTATCTATTTTCGGATGCCCAGTATGAAACTATAGGATCCATTAATTATCATTATAATAACCCTTGGATACACTCCATAGATCCACCATTGACTAGTAGGTTCCATGGTTAAAGACCATCATGCCCTGTCTCCGCTTAGCCCCGTTTTACCTTGGTCAATCACCTTAGGCTTGGTAGGAACCTCATTATAGAATGCCTTGTACTATACTCTTTGGATTACACTCTTAACCCATGCTAGTATACAGTTATTAATATGTTAGTGACCCTTTTGATCTATGTTTCCTTGTTTATTACCCTAGGACTTCACAATTATATATCATTGATCATAATTGCCTTATTACATCTTGGAACCTTCACTATTTTTAACATCACGTGGTGATGTTAGTGTTGGATATGCCTCATGATACCTATCAACATAAAATTGGTAATTAAATGAATGGGTTACATGATCAAACACCAGCTAAGGGATGAATAAGGTATGTGGGTATTTAGTTACATTGTACTAATTTACTTTATATATATGTATGCTTACACACTGTTACATTTCCATTACACATACCAGATGTTATTGAAACCATTGGTGGTGGCCCATTAATATTTATCTCACACCCTCTCTAGGCACCATTTGGTACCCAGAGTATATTACATGGTTGCAGGTGTTGAAAAGGGAAGCATACAACTTGATAAACTTTATTACTTGCTGTTTAGTATAGAGATTAATATTAGATGACCAAGCCGGAGCTTGGGATGCTTGAGATAGTCTTTTGATTTCTTTATTATTATATGGAACGTTTTGTGCCTGCTGTATTGTATCCATATTTTTTAGTTTTCTAGTGACATGAAATATCACCAATTGTTAAATGATATTGCAGTTGTTTCAGTTATTGTTACTGTTTCTTCTATTTTTCCATTCTGCCTTATGTTTACTTATATTCCTTCAACTATTTACCTATGTTTTCTGTCACCCGCTGCACTAAAAAATGTTAATAGGGGAATAGTCTCCCCATTTACACACCCTAAGACATATTTACTAGTTGGAAACCTCTGGCGTTCGAGGAGGTGTAATTAATGCCATGTGGTCCACCGGGATCGGGGCACCCGTTAAGTGGTATTCGGGTTCGGGACGTCACAAAGTGGTATCAATAGGTTCTTTTCTTGCTTTAATATTTGGACAAAATATATTAGAGATTAGGAATTCTTGGTAATTTTTCATAAGTAATGCTTGGTAACTGAGAACCCATGTTCAGGGTAAAATCCATGTGACCCAAAATTTATTTTTTGTTCTTCCTTTTCTTATTACAGTTGATATTATTTCGCCATTGGGCGATGCACATTTTGTTTTGATTAGTTGATTATTTTTATGATAGATGTTTTTCTTTCATCCTTGCCCTAATGATATGAGGCCAAATATCCTTATTACATGCATCATTATAGGCACCTAGAATTCATATGTCATGCATATTACCATGCCATATAGTTTCATTTCACTATTTTATATTTCTTGATATGACAATGATTGTTGAGTGATGATGTGAAAGTTAGATTATGCTCTCATTTTTGTTGGTTGTGATTGAGTGATTTCTTGTCTCAATGCATGTGGTGTATGGGCGCTCATGGGTTGGGATGAGTAACTTACTGAGTCCATCCATTATGCTATATATAATGGGTGTTGTTTTTAGTGATAGGTGTATGGGAACTAATTCACCAGAAATGACAATCAATTATAAAGTATATAATTACATCTAAAATTAATTGGTTGCACAACCTTATCACGCATTATAAAGTTTATTAAAGTTAAAAGAGTGAATCTAGAAATTAAATATAAAACAAAATGAAAATATACTTGAGCAGTAACTGATACTTGTCCGTCTAGGTGGGTAGTTTGGGTAATATGCATTGGTTATTGAGTTTTTCAGGCATTCATATTCCACTAATGATGCTATCTTTCTGCTTAATCTTGTTCTGATGCATGTGAAGGAATTTGTGAACAAATTCCTCTATGATGTCCTCGCATCATACGCTATGAGGGTAGTGACGACCATGCTCCAGACATGGTGGCCCCTTAGCTTCTAGTCTTACTTCCAAGATTGACACTCAAGGCACCGATTATTATACCTGACATGGGAACTAATTCCCTTATTGATGATAGTCACCTATGTTTGATGTAGTCCAAGCATGGTTCTCCATGACTTGCACCGACAATGGATGATCTGACTCATGAGTTATAGGAGAAGCATCCTCCCACCTTTTTAGGGGATGGTGGTCCATAGGCTGCTAAGTCTTGGCTTGAAGCCCCCATATCAACCTTATAAAATCTAGAGATGCCTCGAGAGTAGTGGTTCAAACATGATATTTAAATGATTTGGGACTCTACGCAGCGTTGGTGGGATGTTATTACCCATGCCGATCATTATCAGGGCATGTTATGGGTTGATTTATAGATTGTGTTCTATGATTAGTTAATTCCTCAAACACAGAGAGCTAGTATTACCATAGAGTTTATGCATCTCGAATAGGATTCTATGTCAGTTATGGGGAATTTATTTCATTTCGCTGAGTTTCAGTGCTTTGGACCGCTTTTATCTGGTGATGAATTTTGACATGCTAAACGTTTTGAGGATGGGATCTAGTATGACATCCATAAGTAGGTGAATTTATTTTTCCTAACTACCTTTTCTAAGATAGTCAATCAGGCTCTTATCATTGAGTGTAACCAGACAGATGGAAATAGTGTCAGGTTTAAAGGATTAGTTCTGCATTAGGCAAGTAGTTCTCCTGGTGGTAGGAATAATTCTTTGGATGTTTCTCTTCCGAGAAGTGACAACCAGAGTTTCCACTTCATTAGCTCTAAAGTGTGTCATCACTGTAGATGATGAGGTCACTAAAAGCCTTACTGTAATAGAGACCAAAAGGAGTGTCAGTATTGAGGCTATATAGGGAATATCTAATGTTTTTGTAGGACCTTTCTACTATCTTTGACTGAAAATGGTTCTACAATAGATCCACCTTCAAGAGAGGGTTCTTTTACGTCACGTTAGGTGGGGAGTTGGAATAAAACCAGTAGGTTTGGACAGGGAGGAGTTTGTTGTAGTGGTAGCCAGACCCCTGATTACCAGTAGCTCCAACAGAGTAGTTATGATCATGGTAGTCCATCTGTTGCACATGAACATGAATTAGGTTAGTTTCATGCACTACAACCAACACCCAAGGATCATTATATAAGACCATCTATAGTACAGAGTACTATTCTAGTAGAATATTCTATAGTATCTACTTTATTTGATATGGATGCTTCAAACTCTTTTATCTCTATATCTATCATGGAGAGTCTTAGACTGGATATAATACATCAATATGGTATAATGAACCTAGATACGCCGCTAGGGGTACGAACATAGGTAATAATCCAATGAATGGACTATCCCCTTCAGGTTAGATGTTACCCTTTCTTATAGAATCTATTTGTTCTAAAGATGATAGGATTCGATGTCATTCTTGGGATTGACCAATTGGTTAACTATCACAATTTCTTAGATTTCTATCACTGTAAGGTATCTTTTACATCATTATAGGGTAGCAGTTATCAACATAAGTGTGAGTGGGATGTCCATGATGGTAGAGATGGACCAGAGATTCATAGGCTTGGTGGAGTTACCGCCCAGATTGGAAATCTCTTCATATGAGATCAGGGTTTACGACCAGTTGATTTTCTATGATTAGTGGATCGTTTTAGAGATGTCTTAACTGGTGATTTTTCTAGCTTAACTCCTGAGAAATAGATAGTGTTTACAATTTACATTATTCCTAGGGTAGCTCTAGTTTCTATTTCTCCATACATGATGGGTCCTATATATCATCAAGAACTCAATAGGCAGTTATAGGATTTATAGGTTAAAGGTTTTATACGTCTTATTACACCCCCTTGGGGGTTTTCCAATGCTTGTTTCCAAGAAAGTGGATGGAACCTTATGTCTATATACATCGTAAAGAAAGTTGAACTAGATTAATGTCGAGAATAGGTATCCAATACCTTGAATAGATGATCTCTTTGACCATCTTCTAGGAGAAAAGGCCTTCTCCAAGATCGATATGAGGTAGAGTTATCATTATGTACAAGTCAGACTGTGAGGCATACCTCTATAGAAGGTATGGGCTGTATGAGTAGATAATTATTTTATTCGGTATTATGAACGCACTTGTTGTTTTCCTGGATCTGATGAATAAGGTTTTCCACCCCTATTTGGATCCTTTTGTCGTGGCCTTTGTGGAAGAAATATTGCTGTATTCTCACACTCATTGCGACCATACCAAAAATATTGATATCATTCTGAGTACAATGAGAGAGAATTAGTTTTACAAAAATCCTTCTAAGTGACACTTTTAGATCAAAAATGTCAACTTATTTATTCATATAATATCCGAATAAGGAGTATCTATTGACCCAAATAAGGTGAGTGCTATAGTTTTCTAGGAGGTTCCCATGAACATGTTTGATATATGAAGTTTCTTAGGGATGGATGGATATTACATGCATTTCATGCAAGAATTTTTCACATCTTACTTCACCTCTTATTGGCCTTACAAAAAATGGTGTCATGTTTATATGGTCAAAATCATTTGTGAAATCCATTCTAAAACTAAATGAGAGTCTTGGATTGTCACCTATTTTAATTATTCCCATACCGGGTATAGGTTATACCATCTTATATGATGCATCTGGCATTGGCCTTGGGGTAGTACTAATGCAGGATGAAAGATTTGTTGTGTATGGGTCTTATAATTTAAGGCCTCATGAGATAAATTACCCAAAACAAAACCTTTATCTAGTAGCAGTTTTCCATGCCTTACATTGTTGGAGACATTATCTTTGGGGTGAGAGCTTTGTGGTGTACACATAACACAAGAACATAAAATATATATTTTCATAGCGTGACTTGATCCTCATATAGTAGAGATGGGTCAAATATCTAAAATACTTTAATTTTGATCTTGCCTATATGCATGGGAAGGGAAATGTGGTTAGAGATGTACCAAATCAAAAAACATAGGAACAAGATGTACGGGAAGCCACTGATGAATGGATGTCAATGGCACTATTTTCTAAGTTGCATATGGAGTTTCGTGATAGTCATAAGAAGTCTTATCTCTGAGACTTGACAGTTACCTCGTATCTTCTAGATAAAGTGATATGTATTCAACTTTTAGATCCTAAAGGCTTGGTTCTTCGTGAGAGTATATGAAAAGATAACCCACCTCTAGATTGGATGTGGATAGAGAAGATGTATTGCATCTATGTGGACATATATCGTTTCCTATAGATATGAGAGAAGAGTTAATGAATGAGTCAGACATATCCCAGTGGGTAGTTCATCCAGGAATCTTGAAAAGGTATAGATACATGCAAGGTCAGTTCTTGTGGAAAAAAATGAAACATTAAATAACAGGCCTTATCACTAGGTGTTCCACTTGTCAGCAGGTGAAGGCAGAGCTGCAGAGAGCTGGAGGCTCGTTACAGCTACTTCTAGTCCTATAATAGAAATGGGAAGATGTTTTAAAGAATTTTCTTGTTAGTTTACCTAGGTCACTGAGGGGTAGAGATGCTATATGTGTCACAACCTGTCCTCGGGGCCTGTGTCGTGACTACCCCAAGCCCACCTTCCATAGGCCAGGGGCTGGCGACTAGCACCAAGGCGTAAATCCCAAAAAAAGGAAGGCATTGCCTTTGAAAAGAAAACAAGCACCGCAGAGTAAGAAAGTGGAAAAGTAAACAGTAAGAAAAAACTATACAAGCTGTGCTGAAAGTAAAAGGGGCTGGAAATACAAGCCCAACTGTAAAGTACAACTGAAAGGAAAAACAACAAATGAAAAGTAAAAGTCGCAGCGTCGAGCCATCCTCTGGAAGTCCCACCTGAAGGGTGGGTACAGATAGCCTCCACTGCTCCTCGGGTCCACCTGACCGCTCCGAGTACGTCCCGCCCAGTGGTCCACCTTCAGGTACCATCATGCTCCGCACGCCTCCACCACGATCAGCACTGTCCGTCGTCTGCAACCAACACAACGTAGTGCGGGCATAGCCCGTGCAGGGGTGAGTATAAGCTACTCAGTAGGGACCCCAAGACCCCCGAAGGTCTCCCGAAATCCACAAAGGATTATCCACAAAGGAGAGGTACAATCACGAAGTAACATCTGACACGACTTAGGTATATTCCCATACATATACCTAAGTCATCAATTCCCGATCGGCTCCAACGTCCGAGCCCAAGCACAACCCAGTCCACACAGGAAATCAAAACGTAAACCCACACAGGATAGCACAACACAATCCACAAAGGAGAGTAAACAGTAAATCCACACAGGATAGCTCAACACAATCCACAAAGGAGAGTAAACAGTAAATCCACATAGGATAGCTCAACACAATCCACAAAGGAGAGTAAACAATAAATCCACACAGGATAGCTCAACACAATCCACAAAGGAGAGTAACACAAGATTCAGCTCACACAGGTATATTTCTTCGGATGATGATAAAGATGATCACTGATCCATCTAAGTCGTCGGACCCACAAAGGATCGATAGGTAACTAACCCCCGCAGTGACCCACACAGGATCGGGCCCACACAGGACCTGTAGGCGCTGGCTCACACAGAACCGCTGAGCGCTGACCCACACAGGATCGGACCCACACAGGATCGGACCCACACAGGATCGGGCCCACACAGGACCGGGCCCACACAGGACCTGTAGCACTGATCCGCGCAGGATCGCTGAGTGCAGTAGTCGTCGCAGTCCACTGAGGATCTCTGCACAGTCGTCGCCGCAGTCCACTGAGGATCTCTGCACGGTCGTCGTCGGAGTCCATGGAGGATCTCTGCACAGTCATCGTTGTCGAAGAAGCAGTCGCAGCCAGCTCTAGGGTTCCACACACAGCTAGCTCGTTTGGAGGGTCCGCTCCCCGAGCCGAGAGGCCGACACATCAACTGACATAAAGTCTGAAGTTGATGTATCCAAAAGTTCTGTATCGTCAACAGGAACTCAACGTCGCAGACGGTGCGTCAATCGGACGCCCGGTCTGAGAGTTATTGGCTTTTTCGTCCCAGGGGCCCGGTTGGTTTTTAAGGCAAAACCAACCCGACTGTACTCCACCTGCGTCCAAACCTCGGGCGGAGTATGCCAAAAGATCCGTCTCACATAGGGGAAAACAACGAAGGTGACGGCACGTCAATCGGACGTCCGTGGCTCAAGATATGAGTGTTTCCGCTCCGAAGGCCCGGTTGGTTTCGTGTACGAACCAACCCGGCCGAACTCAAAGTATTCCGAAACCATGAGAGCGATATACAGAAACGACCGTATCGATCCAAGGATCGTGTTGCCGCTGACGGCGAGTCGTTTGGAAGCACGTAGCTCAAGTTACGGGCATTTGAACAAAAATCGTCCGAAGACGGGGGGTCCGGGCCCGGGCCGACCTGGCCCGACCCCCCCCACCCCCTGGGTCGGCCGAACCCGGTCCGGCTCGGCTTGGCCGAGCGGCCGACGTGGGGGGAGCCACCGCCCCGCGTGACACCCCCGCGGCACCCGCGGGGTGTCGGCCAGACAGCCGGACGTGGCTGAAAGCCACGTCCCGAGTGACGCGGGGGGGGGGGGGGGGAGCCACCGCCCCCACGTGACACCCCCGCGACACCCGCGGGGTGTCTCCCTGGCGGCCGGACGCGGCTTCAGCCGCGTCCCGCGAGTGCCGCCGCCGTGGCCGGTGCCGCGGCGGTCTCGTCCGGCGGCGCGCCGGGCGCCGCCGCCTCCGGGTGCCGGCGACCCGCGCCACCGTCGGCTTCCGCGGGCCGCCGGAGTTGCTCTGGTGGCCCGTTTTTTCTTCCCGTCTACGCCGTTGTTCCTCCCGGGATCCGTTCCTCACTGCGGAATCATCAAACTACCCTTGTGGAACGTTCCGTCGTCGCCCGTCAAATCCACACCAAAAACGAAGAACGACGGAGGGTCGTCGGGCCGTGTTCATTTGGCCCGCACCCTCTGCGTTAGATATAAACAACGGGAGAATTTTTATTCCACACAGGAAACAACAGTTTTAATAAATTAAAATTGTTCACAAATCCAGTTCTTTAACTTTTTAAAGAAACATTTACGGGAATATAAAAAGGGGTAAATCCAAAAATAATAAAATCCCTACCTCGTAGTCGTCGCGCGTGAGCGTTCTTCGCGGAATTGCTCGTCGCGGAAGGTGGAGATCGTCACGTCGTCGCGGAAGGGCGTCACATCGTCGCCGAACACGGCGTTGAGTCAGCGAGCTCAACGGACCATGAAACAATAGATTTAATTTAATTAATTAAATCTGTGTTTTGGTAAAAACCACAAAGGAGATAAAAAAAGAAAAATCCGAGACTCTTACCTCAAGCAGTTGATCGAAGATCGGGGCGGGGAAGGATGTCTCGGATGAAGCGTCGTAAAACTCCGAGGGTGACGGCGTTCTTCGCGTTCTTTGCGTTCTTTGCGTTCTTCACGTTCTTTGCGTTCTTCGCGTTCTTCACGAAGGAGGATGAAGGGTCAAGGATTCTTACAAAACCTCTCAACCAATAATCCTCCAAAAAAAGACTGGTTGGTCTTATTTTATTAATATGCCAACCAACGAAAAAGGATAAGTAACGACCCATCAATTAGTTGAATTAATTCAACGAAAGAAACCACCCATTTAGTTCACGAAAGAAACCGCCCAATTAAATGGTGCGTTAAGGATTTAAGAAAATGCGTCAGTTGACTTTCATAATGATGAGTTTTCGCGGGTGCGTTACTTAGCGGAAAGAAACGGCGGGGCTCGTGCGGGCCCAACCTCACAAATATCCTACCAAGAGGGTAGGATATTTCTGGATAGCACCCTATTCGATTCAACTTAGATTAAGCCGCCTTTAAGTGGCTTCAAGTGGCTTCCAAGTGACTTAAGTGAAATAAAATAAAGCTGTCGTAAAATTATTTTATTTCTTAACTTTAAGCCCGAAAATTAAAAACCACACCCGAGAAAACGCAACTCCGGAAGAGGCGTTTCTAAGAGAATACCGGCGCTGCGATTTCATCGGTGCCCTCAGAATTCGATTCCGGGCACTGGTTCAAAGGTTAGAAAAACCCGCTCGTCCGTTCACTGAACGTACCCGAGCCAAACTTCGGAAAATGATTCCCGACACACCAGGCCTCAGAATCAGGTGCTGTCAGAAACTGCGCTCTTGTAAAATTCCAATGAAAATTAGGAAAAAAATATCCTTGAAATTTACGGGTCTTTACATTACTCCCACCTCAGGACTTTACGTCCCCGTAAAGATACATCATAAACTAGGGAAACAAAAGTGGGTACTGAGCACGCATCTGAGCCTCCCGCTCCCATGTCCTCTCCTGGAGGTTCCCGTGCTGCCATCTGACGCACACAAGAGGAATCGATCGCCCATGTAGGACATGCTCCTGTCGATCCTCTATCTCCACCGGGACCTCTGTAAAAGTCGCCCCATCATCCACGTCTAGATCCCCATGGTCAATGATGTGTGTCATGTCGTGCATATATCTCCTTAGCTGAGATACGTGGAAGACGTCGTGCACCCGGTGCAACTGAGGTGGTAGAGCCAGGCGATAAGCCACCTCTCCAACCCTGCTGAGGACCTGGAACGGTCCAATGAAGCGTGGAGACAACTTGCCGCCTCGGACAAATCTCCGCAAACCATGTCGAGGTGAGACACGCAAGAAGACGTGGTCTCCATCCTCAAACTCTAGTGGCCTCCGCCTCCTGTCAGCATAAGACTTCTGCCAGCTCTGTGTTGTCCTCATCCGCTCCTGGATGACCTGGACCTTCTCTGTCGTGGCCCGGACCATCTCTGGTCCCACAAGTGCTGACTCCCCAGGGTCTATCCAGCACAAAGGAGATCTGCAAGGCCTGCCGTACAACGCCTCGTATGGTGCCATCCCGATGGTGGAGTGGTAGCTGTTGTTGTACACGAACTCCACCAAGGGTAGGTGGTCCTCCCAGCTGCGACCAAAGTTGAGGACACATGCGCAGAGCATGTCCTCGAGAGTCTGAATGGTCCTCTCCATCTGACCATCCGTCTGAGGGTGAAAGGCGGTGCTTAGACATAGCCGCATCCCGAACGCCTCCTGCAACCCCTTCCAAAGCCGGAAAGTAAAGCGAGCGTCCCGATCAGAGACGATAGTCGATGGCACATCGTGAAGCCGTACAATCTCCTGAACGTAGAGACGCCCCAAGCTCTCCACTGAGCCCGGCTCTTGGATGGGTAAGAAGTGTGCCGACTTGGTGAGTTGGTCAACAATCACCCAAATGGAGTCGTGACCTCTAGAAGTGCATGGAAGTCCAGTCACGAAGTCCATAGATATCCCGTCTCACTTCCACTCCGGGACCTCCATGGGCTGTACCAAGCCTGCTGGTACCTGATGCTCTGCCTTCACCTACTGGCAGGTGAGGCACCGTGATACAAACTCTGCCACAACCTTCTTCATGCCCGGCCACCAGTGCTGTCGTCTGAGATCCTGGTACATCTTCGCCACTCCAGGATGTACCGTCAAAGGAGAAGTGTGAAACTCTCTCAGCACCTCCTCTCGTAAAGAAACTGGTACCAAGGTACGTCCTCTGAAAAGGACGTCGTGATCTTCTCCAAGGGAGAAACCATCAGGTGCATGTCCCGAGGATATCTGTGCATGCCACGTCTCACAGTCAGCATCCTCACGCTGTGCCTCTCTAACCCGCTGCAGAAGTGGAGGAGTGACTCTGAGAGACTGAAGGAAGGCTGCTCCATCTCTATCCACATTGGATATCTGCAAAGCGGCTAGGTGCTCTGTCGCCTCCTCAAGTAGCTGGATGCTTGTCCTCCTGCTGAGGGCATCGGCTACTATGTTCCCCTTCCCAGGAGTATAGACTATCTCAAAGTCATAGTCCTGGAGGAACTCAAGCCATCGCCACTGACTCAGGTTCAGGTCCTTCTGAGAGAAGATGTACCTGAGACTCTGGTGGTCAGAAAAGACTATAAAGCACTCGCCCATCAGATAGTGCCGCCATGTCTTCAGAGCGAAGACCACTGCTGCTAACTCCAGGTCATGGGTAGCGTAGTTCTACTCATGCGGACTCAACTGACGTGATACATAGGCAATCACGGCCCGCTCCAGCATCAGGACACACCCGAGTCCGGTCCCTGATGCATCGTAGTAGACTACGTATCCAACTCCCTCCTCATGTAGCCTCAAGATAGGTGCGCTGGTCAATCTCTGCCTCAGCTCCTGGAAGCTCTGCTGACATCTGTCTGACCACACAAAGGGTTTCCCCTTCTTCGTCAGAGCTGAGAGTGGCGCCTCAACTCTAGATAAGTCCAGCATGAATCTCCGATAGTATCCGGCTAGGCCCAAGAAACTCCGCACCTCCATCACGCTCCTGGGTGGCTCCCAAGCTAGCACTGCCTCGATCTTCGCGGGATCCACTGCAACTCCCGCCTCAGAAATGACGTTCCCCAAGAAGTGGACCTCACGTAACCAGAACAGGAACTTCGAGAGCTTTCCATAAAGCTGGTGCTCTCGGAGTGTGTCTAGTACAACCCACAAGTGGTAGGCGTGCTCCTCCTCGGTGGTCGAGTACACCAAAATGTCGTTGATGAAGACCACGACAAATCGATCGAGGTATGGATGGAAGATCGTGTTCATGAGGCTCATGAACACTGCTAGAGCATTGTTTACGCCGAAAGGCATAACCAAGAACTCATAGTGGCCATACCGACACTTGAAGGCCATCTTCTGCACATCCTCGTCTCGAACTCTGAGCTGATGATAGCCTGACCTGAGGTCTATCTTCGAGAACCGCCATGCTCCCTTCAGCTGGTTGAAGAGAACATCAATCCTGGGTAGCAGATACTTGTTCCTCACTGTCACCTGATTCAGGCGACGATAGTCGACACACAGTCGCAAGCTCCCATCCGCCTTCTTGGCGAACAAAATCGGGGAAGCCCAGGGCGAAACACTGGGTCGGATGAACCCCTTGCCCTGCAAGTCCTCCAACTGTACCCGTAGCTCTTGAAGCTCAGCGGGGGCCATCCGATACGCTGGAGTGGATATCGGGGCTGTCCCGGGGTACAGATCAATATAAAAGTCTACCTCTCTGCGAGGAGGTAGCCCTGGAACGTCGTCGGGGAAGACGTCCGCATACTGATCCACCACTGCAGGAAAACTAGGACTCCGCACGTCAACTTCTCCAAGGATGAGGCTAGCCAACTGATGATTGATGGGCTGTCCTCTCCTCTACGTGATTCCATCTTGTACTGCTAAGGCTCCCTTCTCGCCGGTGAAGGTGAACCTGCTCCCATCGGTGCACACACATCACACCTTGCGCCTAAAGCAGTCAATCTGAGCATGGACCGTAGATAACCAATCCATGCCCAAGATGACGTTGTAAGGCCTCAACGCCGCTACAAGAAGATCCCAGCCGAAGATCTCGCCTCCTAGAGTAAGCTCACAGTTCCGGCACCAGTGTGTAATCGTCGAGTCTGCTCCCGTAGGAGTCTCTAGCCGTAAGGATCGAGCCAACGACTCTGTCAGAATCTCCGAGCACCGAACAAGGGCAGTGGATATGAAAGAGTGACTCTCTCCTATGTCTATAAGAACTGCAGCAAGGGTGGAATAGACACAGATCGTACCTCAAATCATCTCTGGTGCACTGTGGTCGTAGGCCTCCGCTGCCTGGAGCTGTGCCTGTCTCTGCCCGCCAGCTCCCTGTGGTCGGGGCAGATCTCCTGGTGGTGGTGGTGGTAGAGCCTCAAAGCGTCGCCCACCACCTGCTGCTCGGCCATCTCCTCTGTCTCATCCGCCTCCTCCCTGCAGACCGCCACGGTTGACCATCTGCCTCTACTTGGGTGGCCCCTCCACCGTCTGCTGCTCCTCGGTACGGCGGGTCGGGCAGTCACGAGCCATGTGGCCCTGCCCGCCGCACGAGTAGCACTGCCTGCCTCTCGGAAGGCTGGCTCCGCGCTGTGTGCCCCGCACTACTGAGCCACTGTCCCAAGGTTGTCTGCCGGAAGGCCTGGCCTGCCTGGAACCCTGAGTCATCCGTCGGCTACCTGCTGTCAAAGACTCCGCTACCTGCCGCCCGACGGTAGGTCTTGCTGTGGACTCAGCCAGAAAGCTCTCAATCAGAAGGGCTCGCTCTAGCACTCCTGCCTGGGTCGGGATGCTGAGGGAGATCAGCGATGCCCTGATCTCGTGTCTCAATCCTTGATCGAAGGTCCGGGCTCGGAAGAAGGGGTCCCGCACCATGTCTATCGAGTAGCGAGAAAGGTCGGTGAACCTCGCCGCGTACTGGGCGACCGTCAAGCTGCCCTGCTGCAGCTGAAGAAGCTCCTGAATGCGTACCACACGGAGGGCGGCTGGGACGAACTCTGAGCGGAAGAGGCTCTCGAATTCCGTCCAGATGAGGGAGGCCTCATCGTGTACCTGGATCATCATGCTCCACCATCGTCCTGCTGCTGCATGCAGTAGGCTCGCCGCGAGGATCACTATGAGGTCTGCTGGTGTCCTCACTAGCCTGAAAACTTGGACGACCGCCTCCAGTCAGTTCTCGGCTGCCTGGGGGTCCGTCTCCCCATGGAACCTGGGTGGTCGCTGGCGCTGGAACTCGTGCAGAGCTCCGAGGCATCGTGCATCGTCAGCGGTCAGCGCGGGAAGCATCGGGGGCCCGGCGGGAAAAAGTACCACCGGAGCCTCTGCTGTCAACGGGCCCTGTACAGAGGCCTCATCGCTCGGCGGGCTATCGTCGCGCTCTACTCTCGGAACCCTAGCTGGCTGCTGTCGTCGGGCCATCCTGAAAAGGAAACAAGTGCGCCATGGTCAGAATAGTATACCTGGTGAGCTGACACAAGTAATCAAAAAGAAAAATTGAAACACACATGCAATTAATGTTTTCGTGCATTAAGTCGGAAATCAGAAGTCAGGGTCCTGGTGTACGGATACGTCGGCCGCCGCACCAACACTGGACTCCCTGGACTGATAACCACACTCAATACTCTAAACACTATTGCTTCACATAGAAGAAAGATCAGAGTCCGCTGTAGAACTGACCCCTCTGATACCAATTTGTCACGACCCGTCCTCGGGGCTCGTGTCGTGACTACCCCAAGCCCGCCTTCCATAGGCCAGGGGCTGGCGACTAGCACCAAGGCGTAAATCCCAAAAAAAGGAAGGCATTGCCTTTGAAAAGAAAACAAGCACCTTAGAGTAAGCAAGCAGAAAAGTAAACACTAAGTAGAAACTGTACAAGATGTGCTGAAAGTAAAAGGGGCCAGAAATACAAGCCCAACTGTAAAGTACAACTGAAAGGAAAAACAGCAACTGAAAAGTAAAAGCCGCAGCGTCGAGCCGTCCTCTGGAAGTCCCACCTGAAGGGTGGGTACAGATAGCCTGCACTGCTCCTCGGGTCCACCTGACCGCTCCGAGTACGTCCCGCCCAGTGGTCCACCTCCAGGTACCGTCCTGCTCCGCACGCCTCCACCACGATCAGCGATGTCTGTCGTCTGCAACCAACACAACGTAGTGCGGGCATAGCCCGTGCAGGGGTGAGTATAAGCTACTCAGTAGGGACCCCGAGACCCCCAAAGGTCTCCCGAAATCCACAAAGGATAATCCAAAAAGGAGAGGTACAATAATGAAGTAACATCTGACACGGCTTAGGTATATGCCCATACATATACCTAAGTCATCAATTCCCGATCGGCTCCAACGTCCGAGCCCAAGCACAACCCAGTCCACACAGGAAAGAAAAACGTAAACCCACACAGGATAGCACAACACAATCCACAAAGGAGAGTAAACAGAAAATCCACACAGGATAGCTCAACACAATCCACAAAGAAGAGTAAACAGTAAATCCACACAGGATAGCTCAACACAATCAACAAAGGAGAGTAACACAAGATTCAGCTCACACAGGTATACTTCTTCGGATGACGATAAAGATGATCACTGATCCATCTAAGTCGTTGGACCCACAAAGTATCGATAGGTAACTAACCCCCGCAGTGACCCACACAGGATCGAGCCCACACAGGACCGGTAGGCGCTGGCTCACACAGAACCGCTGAGCGCTGACCCACACAGGATCGGACCCACACAGGATCGGGCCCACACAGGACCGGGCCCACACAGGACCTGTAGCACTGATCCACGTAGGATCGCTGAGTGCAGTAGTCATCGCAGTCCACTGAGGATCTCTGCACAGTCGTCGCCGTAGTCCACTGAGGATCTCTGCACGGTCATCGTCGGCGTCCACGGAGGATCTCTGCACAGTCGTCACTGTCGAAGAAGCAGTCGCAGCCAGCTCTAGGGTTCCGCACACAGCAAGCTCGTTCGGAGAGTCCGCTCCCCGAGCCAAGAGGCCGACACATCAACTGACACAAAGTCCGAAGTTGATGTATCCAAAAGTTCCGTATCGTCAACAGGAACTCAACATCGCAGACGGCGTGTCAATCGGACGCCCGGTCTGAGAGTTATTGGCTTTTTCGTCCAAGGGGCCCGGTTGGTTTTTAAGGAAAAACCAACCCGACCGTACTCCACCTGCGTCCAAACCTCGGGAGGATTATGCCAAAAGTTCCGTCTCACATAGAGGAAAACAACGAAGCTGATGTCACTTCAATCGGACGTCTGTGGCTCAAGATATGAGCGTTTCCGCTCCGAAGGCCCGGTTGGTTTCGTGTACGAACCAACCCGGCCGAACTCAAAGTATTCCGAAAACATGAGTGCGATATACCAAAATGACCATCTCGATCCAAGGATCGCGTTTCCACTGACGGAAAGTCGTTTGGAGTCCCGTAGCTCATGTTACGGGCATTTGAACGAAAATCGTCCGAAGACGGGGGGTCCGGGCCCGGGCCGACCCGGGCCGACCCCCCCTGGGTCGGCCGAACCCGGTCCGACCCGGTCTGACCCGGTCGGACCTGTCTGGCTCGGCCAGGGCCGGTTTGGCTCGGCTTGGCCGAGCGGCCGACACGGGGGGAGCCGCCGCCCCGCGTGACACCCCCGCGGCACCCGCGGGGTGTCGGCCAGACAGCCGGACGCAGCTGAAAGCCGCGTCCCGAGTGACACGGGGGGGGGGGGGGGGGGGGGGGAGCCGCCGCCCCCGCGTGACACCCCCGCGACACCCGCGGGGTGTCTCCCTGGAGGCCGGATGCGGCTTCAGCCACGTCCCGTGAGTGCCGCCGCCGCGGCCGATGCCGCGGCGGTCTCGTCCGGCGGCGCACCGGGCGCCGCTGCCGGCTTCCGCGGGCCGCCAGAGTCACTCCGGTGGCCCGTTTTTCTTCCCGTCTACGCCGTTGTTCCTCCCAGAATCCGTTCTTCACTGTGGAATCATCAAACTGCACTTGCAGCACGTTCCGTCATCGCCCGTCAAATCCGCACCAAAAACGAAGAACGACGGAGGGTCGTCGGGCCGTGGTCATTTGGCCCGCACCCTCCGCGTTAGATATAAACAACGAGAGAATTTTTATTCCACACAGGAAACAACAATTTTAATAAATTAAAATTGTTCACAAATCCGGTTCTTTAACTTTTTAAAGAAACATTTACGGGAATATAAAAAGGGGTAAATCCAAAAATAATAAAATCCCTACCTCGTAGTCGTCGCGCGTGAGCGTTCTTCGCGGAATTTGTCGTCGTGGAAGGTGGAGATCATCGCGTCGTCGCGGAAGGGCATCGCGTCATCGCAGAACACGAAGTTGAGTCGGAGAGCTCAACGGACTAGGAAACAACAGATTTAATTTAATTAATTAAATCCGTGTTTTGGTAAAAACCACAAAGGAGATAAAAAAAGAAAAATCTGAGACTCTTACCTCAAGCAGTTGATCGAAGATCGGGACGGGGAAGGACGTCTCAGATGAAGCGTCGTCAAACTCCGAGGGTGACGGCGTTCTTCACGTTCTTCGCGTTCTTCGCATTCTTCGCATTCTTCGCGAAGGAGGCTGAAGGCTCAAGGATTCTTACAAAACCTCTCAACCAGTAATCCTCCAAAAAAAGACTAGTTGGTCTTATTTTATTAATATGCCAACCAACGAAAAAGGGTAAGTAAAGACCCATCAATTCGTTGAATTAATTCAACGAAAGAAACCACCCATTTAATTCATGAAATAAACCGCCCAATTAAATGGTGCGTTAAGGATTTAAGAAAACGCGTCAGTTGACTTTCATAATGACGGGTTTTTCGCGGGTGTGTTACTTAGCGGAAAGAAACAACGGGGCTTTTGCGGGACCCACCTCACAAATATCCTACCAAGAGGGTAGGATATTTCTGGATAGCACCCTATCCGGTTCAACTCAGATTAATCCGCCTTTAAGTGGCATCAAGTGGCTTCCAAGTGACTTAAGTGAAATAAAATAAAGTTGTCGTAAAATTATTTTATTTCTTAACTTTAAGACCGAAAATTAAAAACCACACCCGAGCAAACGCAACTCCGAAAGAGGCGTTTCTAAGCGAATACCGGTGCTGCGATTTCATCAGTGCCCTCAGAATTTGATTCCGGGCACCGGTTCAAAAGTTAGAAAAACCTGCTCGTCCGTTCACTGAACGTACCTGAGCCAAACTTCAGAAAATGATTCCGTACACACCGGGCCTCGGAATCAGGTGCCTTCAGAAATTGCGCTCTTGTAAAATTACAAAGAAAATTAAGAAAAAAATTTCCTTGAAATTTACAGGTCTTTAAAATATGGGTAGTCATTAACTGATTAATTTAATCATCCCTTTTCATTCCTATTTAAAAAACTATCTCAATTGATGAGATGGGAAAATTGTATATTTGTGAGATCATATGACTCCATGACATCCCTCATACTATTTTTTAAAATAGGAATTCTCATTTCACTTCACTGTTTTGGAAGATATAGTGGAAATATATGGGAATATATGTGATTCTAAGAACATCCATTCACGCTTAGATTGATAGATAATTAGAATGGACAATACATGTTTTTAAGGACATGCTTTGACATTGTATCATTGATTTTTTCGGTTCTTGGGAAAAAAATCCCGCTCATTTAGTTTTCCTATAATAATAGCTTTCAGGAGACAATTTAGATGGCTCCTTTTGAAACTTTCTATTTTAGTTCGTGTCATTCTACCTTGTGCTTCCTAGAAGAAGGTGAGGTAGCCCGACAAGGTCCCCATCTTGTTTAGGATAATTTTGATTAGGTTCATCTAATCAGGAAGTGTATGACTGCAGATCAGTATCGAAAAATGTTTTATGCCGAATTCCATAAAAAACCTCTAGAATTCGAGGTTGGGGATTGTGTTTTTCTTCAGGTATATCCCCAGGTTAGGGTATAGACGGTTACAAAAGCAGGGAAAGATGTCTCCTCATTACAGAAGGCTATTTCAGACTCTAGAGAGAGTCGGGACAGTAGCCTATCTATTACTACTACCTCAGAGGTACCATTCCAAACATGATGTCTTTCAGTTTTCACATCTTCACCAATATTATTCCAACCCATCTAATACTTTTGATCCTGAGTAAGTAGAGTTAGATGATGATGCTACCTTTGAGGAGTATTCAATAGGCATAATCTATCAGAGCATGAAGGCTCTATGAGGATGGTCTATCCCTCTAGTATGGGTGCTATGTTAGAAAAACTATGTACAAGATGAGACTTGGGAGAGGGAATCCCACATACATGCCTAATGGCTAGAGTTATTCTCAGACAGTGTTTCTCTATCCTTGAAAGGTGAACTTGGGGATGAGTTCTTTTATGGGGAAATACTGTAAGAACCTGGTTATTCACTCTTGTGTGAATCAATTAAATTTTAGTATAAAAATTTACCTTAGACCTAATATGGATGTCTAATGAGTTATAAAAGGTCTCAGGGGTGTTCGAGGAATGTTGGGTTCCCAAAAACCATCTTTTTTTTGGAAAATGGTCATGTCTCATGGTTGGTGCTAGGTTAGGCCAACCATGTGGATTGAAAGTCTTGGACATAACCACTTATCATGGTTTGGACATGACTGTGTGCCATAATTTTTCAAAGTTCCCTTCTTACTAGGTAACCATGCAAGCTCTGCGCACAGTTTTTCAAACCATGCGGAAAAACAATGCACATGCTATTTTTTGGGAAATATTCCATTTTTCCCATTAAGGATAAATTTAAAACCCCTATCCTCCCTAATCCATATTTCAGTGGGATTAACCTAAATTTCTCTCATTTAGGATCCCTTTGAATATATAAGGTATGAATCAAGAGATATCCATCATCTAGGATTCAATAAAGCTTCAGTCTGTCATGTTGGATGTGTAATGGTATGTACTTGAGTTCTCTTGAGTTGTTCTTATTCTCTTTTTCTCTCAACCAAGTTATCAAGGTATGATCATGTTTCTTCTTTTCATATATCTAATCTGATCTAAGAAAAATCAAATTCAAATATTGAGGGAGAAGGATCATACAAGAATAAGGTGGGTGGTCTATAACTCATCCCTAAAATTCGTTTATTTTGGACTTGTTGTGTGGAGCCCACTGATTTTATCGGGTGCCCTTTTTAGAATTTTTATTTCATTCTTATAATCAATTTTATAGTATTAATTTGATATTTCAATATATTTGAATAATTGTTGTTGGTTATCAACACAACTATATAGTTTCCATGTCTAAGGTTATTCCATATTTGTTGTTTAGTGTTTTAACACGTTTACAACACCGTTTGGTTGTCCTTGGGTTGACTACTCTAAGTGTAAGATTTTATATGTTAAATGGATTTTTTATAATGAGAATTTCATAATGGAAATTACCATGTATGATCACTAATTTAACAACCTAAGGTAAGTGATTCAATTTGACAACAAAACGTGAAATATAAATTGGAAAGTATACTAAGTATATGAATTGGACTTAAATGTAAATGAATAGTAGGTTACATATCTATAATAGACCATACCACATTAATGGATGGTGGAAGAATGAATCTTGAATATGGATTATGCTTTAAATGAATTAAATTAATGGTTTCATTCTACTTGTCCTTATCACATTAATGAAAGGAAAGGCTTGAACTAAATAACTTGATAAAAAGTATTCATGATACTTGAATTTATCCCACTAATGAAAAGAAAGGATTGAAAGGAAGGAGATGTTACATGAAATCATAATCAAATAGAAATGTTCTAACTCAAGTATGCCATGTATTCTGATTAAATAATGCCTTGAGCACTAGGAAACCCCATTTCGATTCAAGCATACTGATTTCTTAGGTTGAAACCCACCTAGATATTGATCCTTATCTATTATTAGATGCCAGGTATGACACCATAGGATCATTTCATAATCATTACAGGATTCCTTAGATACACTCACTGGATCTATAATTGACAAGTAGGTTCAATTGTTAAGGCCCATCAAGCCTTGTCTTTGTTGTGCCCCATTTTACCTCGGTTGATCACCTTGGACTCGGTAGGCACTACATTGTGGAATTCCTTGGACTATGTTCCTTAGATTATACTCTTACCCCATGCTAGGCTATATTTATTACTGAGTTGGAAACCCATGTGGTATATGTCACCATGGTTATTACCTTGAAACTTTACTAATAAATATCATTGATCTTGGTTGTCTTGTTACATATTTTAGCCTTTAATATTTATACTATAATGAGGTTATGTTAGTGTTTGATACGCCTCATGAGACATTTTAAGATAACATTGGTAATGAATTTATTAAAAGAACTGGTTTCATGTCTAGACATCATTTGAGGGATAAAGAAGCTACTTGGGTATTTAATTACATTGTACTATTTTATTTTATTTGTATTCATGCTTTCACACTATTATATTTCCATTACACGGGCCAGATGTTGTAGTCACCATTGGTGGTGGACCACTAAGAGATACCTCACACCCTCTCAATGTGGCATTTGGTAACTAGAGTAGATTACATAATTGTATGTGTTGACAAAGGGAAGCATATGACTTCAAATACTTAACTGCTTTCTATTTAGTTTTGTGCCTGATAGCAGATTACTGAGCAAGAGATTGGGATTCCTAGGAAAGTGTTTTGATTTATTTATATTTTTTTGGAACTTTTTATACCTTCTACGTTGTATCCATGTTTTCTAGTTTTCTAGTGAAATGATATATCATCATTTGTTGAAAACTATTCAAGTTGTTTCAGTTATTGTTACTATAGTTTCTATTTTTCACTGCACCATTTGTTTACTTATATTGCTTTCACTATTTACTTTTTTTATTTCACCCAATACTCTGTACTTTGGTAATGACGGAATTTTCTCACCACAGAAACAGACTAGGGCATTTTTTATAGTCATTAGCCTCTGGAATTCAGGGATATACACTTGAGGCCATGTGGCCCACCAGGCCCAGGGCACCCGCTAAGTGGAATTCGGGTCTGGAATGTCACATAAAGTGCTAAACATATTACATTAACATGGGATCAATGAAATTTTTATAGGGGTTTATAGTCCTATAGATGGGTTTTTCATCTAATATTTTAAAGGGATTGAATGATAGAATATAAATCCCATATTAACTTTTACACTCAGAAAGTTCTATTCATATTTCTTAATGAAACAATTATAGTATTTAATGGTTATTTGGCTATAAATGTTGTTAGGGTGGGACATACTATCCTAGTAGACATAACCATCTCTTTATTGGAAAATATAAAATAATCCCAGAAATTTAGATAAAACTATATATTTGACTCTTCTTGGAATAGTGGATATACTTGAATATCTTTCCAAAAAAATCTTTGAGTTACCAACCAAGAGTGAAATTGAATTTTATATCGATTTAATCTTATGAAAATCCATATTTCATTCCTATATTATATAATTAATATTAAATATTTTATGAATTGATGTTACAGCTAGAAGAGTTGGATAGTAAATAATTCCTTATACTTAGCGTATCACTATAGGCTACACCCTATTTATTTATAAAGATAATGAATGGTTATTTTCAATTATGTGTTGATTATTGAATAATAAATCATGTTATGATTAAAAAAAGTACCCTATTACTCAAATATATGATCTATTTGATCAATTAATTGGATCTAAGTGGATAACTAAGATTGATCTTTGATTAGGATATCATCATCTCATAGTAAAAAAATACGATATTATGAAGACAACATTCTAAAGACGATATATCCATTATAAATATTCCATTATGCACTATGATCTCATGAATTCACCTATAACCTTCACGGACTGGATGAACCATACATTCCAATGGTACCTTGATTCTTTTTTTTGTGGTATTAGTTGGTGATATTTTTTCTATTCTGAAATCAGGAATGACCACAAGGATAAGATGAGAATTTTATTGAGTACATTATATGGTCATTGATTTTATTCTAAATTATATTACTTTTACTTATTAATAAAAGAACTCCATATCCATGTATATTCCATTTTTGATGTTGGAAAATCATTTGAAACTAGGATGATTGAAGAAATCATATATTGGTATCCAAAAAAATGTTTTTGAGATACCCAACCTTCATTGTATTAACATGCTTTTATCACTTCATTTATGAGGATTTCTTGAGGTTTTACTCTCCTATGAATTATATAACAAGAAATTGCATTACACTCACATGGAATAATGAGAATTAGAATTAATTTATAGAGATTAAATCTCATATCACCTCAGTACCCATCGTAATCTTTCCATAATTAAGTTATAAATATATAGTTTATTATTATACACGTGGATCAAGTATTAATTGTGTTCTCTTATAGGGAGATCATGTTGTGGAATATGGTTTAATGTATTTATGAGAACATGTGAAAACCTATTCTAAAAATGACCTTGTTTTAGTTATAACTGTACATGCCTTAAAGACATGTAATCACAATTCACATTGGATAATTGTTTATTATCTTTATTGAATATAAGAGTTTGAAATACATTTTCTGTCAATGATATTTGAACTTAAGTCAACAAATATTGATATAGTTCCTCCAGATTTTTGATTTTCACTTAGTATACACACTTGGAAAAGGTAAATTAATGGAAGATGTATTTAGTTTTAAGTACTAGAGTGAAGTGGTCATGGACTCTCTTGAACAATGGAATCTAAGGTGCATTATTTTTAACATGTTTCAAGATTTCACAAAAAAGAATAAGAATGCAATATTTTTTCCTATTAGTCATGTTTTTAACCTGATGAATTATATATAATAGTCTCAAATATCATATCTTGATTATATAACCATTGGTTTAAAACTAAATAGTAGTGATACTTTTGATGGATGGAAAAAGGATGAAAACTCTATGTTATAATTTCAGAATTGAATTTTGGTCCCTCAGTATTTCTAGGAATATATACATTCAGAATATCACCAATCAAAACTATCAATTAGTATAGGTATTTATAAAATTTATAAGATGATTAAATTTGATTTTTTGGTTGTATTTTATGATATGAATGGTTTTAAATTATGTTATGAAATGTCTAACTTGACAAAAAGTAAAGAAAAAACATCAACAAATGACTATTATGATTCAATCTATACCTATAACTATATAGAAGAGGGTGAAAAAATTCATGGTATTTTTCATAGTTATTTCAAGGATTATTTATAAGAAAAATGCTATTTGGGTGATAGTGGTTAAACTAACCAATTCAACAAAATTCATCCCAATCAGAGATTTTAACATATTATAGGATTTGAAAGAGTTAAATATTCAAGAAGTGATCAAGTTACATGGATTTCCAGTTTCGATTATCTCTAATAGAGATACATGATTCACTTATCTATTAGAGTGATTGTTTCAATAGGCTCTCAACACTTAGTCAACTATGAATTTAATTTATCATCCTTATATAGATAGGAAATTAGAACGAACAATTCAGATATTAGAATATATGAACATTTCTTATGTCA
Source organism: Viscum album (assembly GCA_963277665.1). Lineage (NCBI taxonomy): Eukaryota > Viridiplantae > Streptophyta > Magnoliopsida > Santalales > Viscaceae > Viscum > Viscum album. Next base: position 1,885,260,259 of record OY728165.1, on the reverse strand, counting down.
TAGATTTTGGAGGCTCGTTGGAGGATAATATGCATTTAATGTAATTTATAATATAACAATAGTTACCAATATATGATATATATGGACTCGTGCATGTAATTATATGTAAATACTTGTCATTGTAAACTATATTTGGTTCAAATAGGGGAAACATCACTAATTTGACCCATTTATGTCCTTGAGACACTAAAAAAGATCGAAATAATCAAAAAGTAGATAGATTTGTCTCAGAGACAATATAAATCTTATGTAGATCAATTTTTTTTAATGTTTTATTTCAATGTTGGTAACCATGTCTTCGTGAATGGTTCACCAAGACATGGTCAACGAATCTAGTGGTAGAAAGGGATGTTGGATCCATGGTATGTTGGACCATTGAATATTGTTGAACGTATTGGACATGTTGTTTATCAGTTATCCTTCACATCAAAATTCAGTTTTGTTTATAATTTCATTCAGATATTTCAAATAGAGATATATCACCTATATTGAAATCTTGTTATCAGCTATGACCATGTCACTATTGATCTGGATGAATGTTTTATCCATCGATTTTTTCATCTTGTGGATACACAAGAGTGAATCAAATGGGGGAAAACAATACCTTTGATATAGAATTTGTGGTAGAATGAGAATATTTAAGAGGGAACATGTGAATTAGATAAATTTATAAAGGAGTAGTGGAAGAACATATTATAGTTTTTTGAGGATGAAAATCCAAATTATAGGGTGAATGTAACACCCCTAATTTGATTTATTTCTCTATTTTATGGGTTATTAAATTTAGGAAATGTTTGGATTGTGCGTACAAGAGTTTATAGAAGGTTTTAAATGTTTCTAGAGTCTTTTTTGGAGGTACAAAGGATTACAGGCTGTACTTTTCATACATATATATTACATGTAAATATAAGCATATTCATTACATAACATAATAAAACCACACCAGACACATATAGGTTTAGTTTCATTGAAAACTGGGAAACATAAACTACTAATTCATAAAATAATTACAACATCTCCCTTTTATTTATTCTTTACTAGACCAATTTTCAACACATATTTATTAATACCTTTATTCACATCATAGGGAAAATAAACATAAGAAAATAGTGAGATCATATGCTCAGTAAAGGTACACATGGTAGATATTAATAATATCATAATCATAAGACAAAATAAAATAAATAAAACAATACATAATCATTTCATGCATAGCAAAGATCATCATATTAGGTCATAGAATAAATAATATAAGTTCATAAAGAATTAGATAATATATTACATGAGATCATAGTCATAATAAATTGAATTTATGGCATACACATACACATACACATAAAAAATCATTTCCTTATTAGTCAAGGATCATTTCTAATACAACATAGTGGATAAATGTTTTATTGAAATAAGTTTATTCTTCATTATATCCTTGTATTACTGAACTGAGTTTACTATATATTCTAGTTCTATATGCATCATGAGATATAAATCATTATCTAATGAATTTGAGGGAGATATAGATCTTAACCATTGGATAATGAAAACTACAGATATATGTGTTCTACAAGAACATAATTTATTTGTATAACCCATAAAAGAAATGGGATTCATAAAAATCATTCGAAAATAATAGAACCCATGGAAAAGAAATGGGTTTCATAAATATCATTCCATTATAAATATAAAATAAAAAATGTAAATAATTTTATAGTGCATGGAAAATAATTTTGAGAGATCACTTGAAAATAATTCTTGAGAAAATATCATTTATTATTTAAAATGTTTTATTTTCTAAAAAAGCCGTACAATTTTAAAAGAAACTATTTTATTTGAAACTAAATTTTCTATATTAAATGGGGACCTTAAAAATATTAAGACATAATGAAATCAGAAAAATCTACTCATGCTGTAAAAAACATCCCACTTTTACTTTTATAATAAAAGTAAAAAATTGCATCCTTAAGGAAAAATAAAATGGTTCAATTCAAACCATTTTATAAAATTTTTACTTGGGTAAAAATGAATTCAAACTATTTTAATTAAATTGTAAAAATATTTTGGAATAATTTTTTCAATAAACATGGAAATAGATGATAAATATTCCCCAAAAAATACTTATTTATAAACAATCTTGAATAAAAATGATATTGTTAAATTTACCTATACCTTTGGTATTATTTCTTTCATATATATCTCACCCTCCTGTATAATAGTTTAAATAATGTCATTAATTTATACCAAAACCATATTCATATTTATGTTATTTAATATTTTCAAATGTTTTTAATAACATTTCAATTTTACTCTTCTTTTGGGTGTAATTAATTTATTTTCCTATGCCCGTTTTGTCATATAAGTCCCAGTTATTATCCATAGGATATAGTTAAATTATTTAAAAAAATTAAATTAATGTAATATATAACATATTTATTCATTATGTATATTTATATAATCATTTTTGTGAAGTAAATGATGAAAATTAATTTCATCACATCATTGAGACGATATGCAAAATGTATACACTAACGATGGTATCATTCTTTTAATGGTAAAAAGGTAAGGAAGTGGATGGAATATTTTTTTCCCAAAATCAACATCAAGTTATAATTACTATATATATATATATATTATTTCCATAATTATACCCATCCAAATAAATTTGTTATGAAAAATAGATTACACCACGATGTGGTGACGGTAAGTCGTACGCACGCATGCACGATGCTATTATTTTTTCATAAAATGGATTAATGACAGAATATGGTGGTCACATAATCATAATTAAATATAATTATAATGTTTATAATTAATTTTTTTTACTTTATAATGTAAACCCAACATGAAGAGGAAGTATAATAATAAATTATCCTGAATGAGTTGGTAAAGTTGATTACCTCTTATTTGGAGAACTTCATTTAAATATCCTCTTAGGGAAACTAGAGTTGGTATTTTGAGAAGAATAGAAACTCTATAATGTTCATATAGAATTTCATAATAGAAAATGGATGGTTATGGTTGATCTTAAAGGCTAAATTTGATGTGATGTTTTGAGGGAAGATGTTCCCTTTTGTAATTTATGTTAGGGGCACTTTTGGAATTTCAAAAAATATTAATTTATTTTCAAATGAATTTCAATAAAAATACCATAAAAATGAAATTTATTCTAATATAATATGAGATAAGGTTGTAATATTATCAACCAATTAATTTTAGACAAGTTCTAGTATTATTTTAATTCTTAACATTTTGATTAACCCCTAGTTAACCAATTTTAATTTTAACTAAGGTAACAACTTATTCAATATTAAATGGTTTTGAATATTACTAATGTGATGTCTAATAAATCATAAGTGAATAATATATAAAATTTTAGACCATATAATATTTTTTTTGTTAATTTTTTTATAATTTTTAATGAATTTACTAAAACATAATTTTGATAAAATATCATTAATTAGTGTCAATTTCAGATCTATTCATTACATGGACTTTTAAAAATATCAAGATAAAAAGTTAATTTTGAAAAAAAAATTATTATGTCCCTAAGAGGTCATGGTCATCTATAAAATTCATTGATTAAATTAATTAAATAAAATTTAATTTATTATAAAATTTTTATTAACATTTATTATATATTTCCATTAACAAAATAAATACAACATCAGTGTTTTATAATTATTTAATTTACTTATTTTTTAACTAAAAATTTAAATATAAAATACAAAGATGAAGAAAAATATTTTGTATTTCATAATAATATTTATAATTGAATAAATATTTTATGTGATCCTACTATAAAAATAATATAGTATTTAAAACTTGAATATGGCATCTTTAAATTTTTATTAAAAAAATACTATAAATATGATTATCTCATATAAGTGGCCCAAAAAGTTAAAAATAAGTTTTTTATCATGAAATTATGTTTATTATGTTGCAAATGTAAATTTATATTCCTTCATAACATGTCTTTTTTCCCATATGGACACACATGTAATTTTGAAGATAAATAATGTGACATTTTATGTCTTTCATTGATTAAAATATCATATAAGTCATTTTCATGGAAAAGTATCCATTAAACAACTTAAATTAGACCCCTATGTGTTAAGGTATCCATTATCTTCATCTAATTAAACATTGGCATGTGTTAGTTTCATTTTATAGTTTTTATCATTGTATTTCAAACCTAAATTACCCAAAATACCCTTTATTATGGTAACATAATTTAACAAGATTACTATTCACATTGGAAAAAAATAAAAGAAACCTATTCAATAATTTTTGACCCTTTGAATCCAAATTTTTTATCCATTTTTCAAAATTAAAAACTAAAAATAAAGGAATTTAATTTAAAATAAATTCAGTAAACTTCCATAAAAAATAGTATTTTTTTCTAAAAAAATTACCTTTAAAAAAGAAAATGTTTTTATAATAAATTAAAGTATAAATCCTTTTTAAAACCCATAATTGAAATATTTTAAATCAAAAATAAGTAATTAAAATTTAAAATTTATCTAAAACATAATTTTACCTTGTAAATACTTTAAAATAAAATATAGTTTTCAATAAAAATAAGTATTTTCTCTATTTCCTCAAAAAATAATCAATTTTAGAAAATTATTAGAAAATAATGTGAAGATAATTTTTTCATTATGAATTCAAAAACTAAATTTATTTTTTATAACTTTTAAAAATTAATATTCACTCATAAAAATAAAATTAACTCATTTTTGAAGAATAAAGAGATATTTCTAAAAATTGTGTGATTACTTTATAAGAACATACGAATACATTCATATTATGTTGGAAATTTAGTTTGTGTTTCATAAATTATTTATTAATATTTTTTCCCACCAATTTAATAGTTGAGTTATAATGTTAATTTCATACTAACAGGGCCTCACAGTTCGTTTAAACTCAACGTTGGTGAAACACAAGCTATTAGAGAATTAAATTTTTTTAAATACAAATATTTCATAAAAATATCCTGGTGTTACATTCTACCCCACTTAAATTTAATTCCTCCCTTGAAATTCATCACTTGAATACAAATAAGTGTGGATACCTCTGCCTCATTATATCCCTTGGTTCCCATGTAGCTTCCTCAAATTGGAGGATCCTATATAAATCATTAACCAAGATAGTGGAATTTTATTGTAAAACTTTCTCTCTATGATCCAAAATCTTTTTCATTTATTCTTCATAAGAAAGATCCTGCTCCAGGGGTATTACTTATGATTTTAGTACATGTGAATGATTGGGTAGGTATTTTCTTAGGAGAAATAAATGAAACACATAATGAACCTGAGAGTGATTTAGTGGAAGTGTTAGTCTATAATAAACCTTCCAAAAATGATCCATAATTTCAAAGGACTTATATATCTAGGGATTTTCTTTCCATTCTTTCCAATTCTCATTAATCTCTTCCAGGTATATATTCATAGAAATACCTTATCAACCACTTTAAAATCTATGTATTTTTTTCAATTGTCAGCATAACTTTTTATCAACTATGAGATGGTCTTATGTGCTATTGAATAGATCTAAACATCTTTTATATATCCTGAACTAGGTGATGTCCCAATAACATTCTTTCGAAAACTTTATTCCATCATGTTGGAGTACTACACTTCTTACTAAATATATCATCATAAGTATCCATATGAATGCTATATTGAAGGTTATTTTTATATGATAATTCTACCAAAGTTAGGTGTTGATCCCAACCACCTTTGAAATCCATAGTTCATGATTTAAACTTGTATTATAGGGTTTTAATTTTCCTCTCATACTGGTTATATTTCTGAGGATGATAATGTGTTATGAAATTTAACTCTATATCTAGATCTGGATGAAGACTTCTCCATAACCTAGAGGTAAACCACAGATCCCGATAAGATATAATAGAAAGAGGTATACCATGCAGTCTTACCAAATTCTTAATATATATTCTTGAAATACCATCAAGAGGGAATCCTTTTCTGATATAAATGAAGTGTGAAAACTTCGTGAGACGATGAAATATAAACAAAATAGAATTATGTCCTTTATATGTTTTCGGAATCCCTAAAACAATGTCCATGGTGATTTTTCCCATTTCCATTATGGTATGGGTAATGGTGGTCACATCCAGTTAGACTTGTATCTCTCAGCCTTAACGTGGTGACATACCAAGCATCGAGAAACATATTCTTCATTATCATTCTTTATGAAATCCCAATATAAATACTCTTTCAAGTCCCTATAATTATTTGTGATTCTAGGATGAATAGATAATAATGATCTATGAGCCTCATCCAACAACTCCTTCTTTAATTCTTGTATGGTAAGAAAAAAAACATGGTTCTTGAACTTTATTATTCCATCATAAAAAAGGTTTAACTCAAGAAAAATTCTCACCTTATTTTGTATCTCTATATCTCTCTTACGTTTCTCCTTACTCTTTAATTGCATATATTGTTAAGCATTCATTTTAAAAAATATGATTTCTCCTCTTCCTTTTAAATTTACAAATCCATCAATTGAAAATCCCTAAATATTGAGTCTTTGGTGATCCTCATCATAGATAGTATAACATAGTAATTTTTACTTAAAGAGTCTTCCACATTGTTTTCTTTCCTATGGTGTTAATGTGTCGAGGATTCATAATCTTTAATCAACTCCCACTATCTACTTTAACACATATTCTGCTCATTTTGGGTGAAAATATACATTCAAATTTTATAATTAGTATATATATCACACTATTCTCCATAAAGGTAATGAAATCATATTTTTAATGAAACAATTACTACAACTAACTCCAAATCATGAGTTGAGTAATTGTTCTCATGGATTTTCAATAGTTTTGAAACATAAGCGATCTCCATATAATATTTCATGAGAACACATCCCATAACCTTATTGGATGCATTACTATTGATCCCAAAGCATTCTCTAACAAATGGTAGTGTGGACATAGGTTCACTAACTAACCTTAATTTTAGCTTCTTGAAATTCTCTTCACATTCCTCCATCCATATGAACTTAACTACTTCCCGAGTTAACTTTGTGAGTGGATTAGATAATCATGAGAGATCATTAAAAATTGATAATATCCAGTAAAATGATGAGAAATTGAGATATCCACTACTGTTGTTGGTATATGACTAAATTCAGTAACATTAATAATTTCTAGATCCATATATATCATCTATCTTGAGATTATTTCACCCCAAAATGAAACATTCTGAATCCAATATTAATACTTGATAAAATTTTCATAAATATTCTCCTTTTATAGGTCATTAGTACAATACTTTATTTATCTTTATGTTCTTCCTTTAAGTTTTAGTATACAAGAATATGATATATAAATAATACCACATACTGATCAAGATAGTCTCTAAAGACACTATTCTATAAATCAGTGAAGATAGTGGAGGAATTGGTTAGAGAAAATGGAAATACAATAATTCATCATGTCCATACAATGTAAAAAATTCCTTAATGGGTATATCCTTCATCTTGACCCTTAATTGATGATATCCAAAATGAAGATCATTCTCAAAAATTTATTTATCTCTATATAGTTGATCAAACAAGTCATGAATATGAGAGAGATGATATTTATTCTTGATAGTGATCTTGTTAAGTTCTCAATAATCAATATACAGTCTCATTAATCTATATGTCTTCTTAAAAATAGAAAAGGTGCACCCTCAAGTGACACAATAGGGTGATGATTCCCTTTTCAATATTATCTTTGAGTTTCTTCACTGATTCCTTTAACTCAAATGGGTCCTTTCTATAAGGATTTGTTGAAATAGGCATAGCACTTGGTTTGTGTTCTATTGGAAACTCAACTAAAAAAAGTGGGGGAAGACTTATAAATTATCCTATAAAGACATATATAAACCTCTTATATAATTGTTTTATCCTTAATGGTGAGTTTCTCCCAACAATTTTAGAGATTTAACGTTTGTTTATATCAATTAGGACTGATAAGATGGATTTAATTTCCCTTGAATGTTGATATTAATACATGGATCGATAGATGATCATGGATTTATTTGGAATATAAAATGTGAATTCCATTCCTTTGAAGATGATATGATATCCATATAGATAAAACCAATTCATTCAAAAATCCCATCTAATTCAACTAATGGAATGATCACAAGGTTCACAGGAAACACTTTCCCACAAACTATAACTAGAGAAGAATTGTAAATTTGTGATGTGATCATTATGCCATTTAGATTTAACCAAACCAGTGCAACATATAAATATTGAGGAAATATAGAGACACCGATAGAAAATTATATATATAAAAATAGTTTATGGATCCAAGATAAAAAAACATTCTCTATTTTAGAGTGGATGGTAAGTTTACCTTTCACTACTTCATTGTTGTACTCCATATCCCCAATAGTGATCAAATGTGACTTTTCTTTATCTTGGGACATAAGAGGTTTCTAACATCAATCCTCATATATAACCCTCAAATTTGGTAACTGGTTAAAATAATTCCCAATTTCCATCCACTTGAAGCATTTAAATGTATGTGGGGCATTCAATGTATCATTTTCTCTATTCACGTAATTTATGACCTTTTCAACATCACTTTGGATATAAATTTCCTGATGACCTTATTTATCAAACTTAAAACGTTTTATAGTAACTTTAATATAGTTACCTCAATTTTTATTTCTACACTATGAGAATAAATTAAAGGTCATCTTGTTTTCACTACGGTTTTTATATTTTCCTTTAAATTCCATTTTTAACTTCCTATAAAACCCACAAGATTGATAGATGACTCCAATTTCCATCTAAACGTTAAGATAACATAAAATAATTTCATCATAGCTACTAAAGTCCCTTATGAATAATTCTATATAAAGTCTTGGTTTTAATCCAGTAAAGAATCGATCAACCTTACTCTCGGGTTGAATTAAATTTCGAGAAGAATACCATGAAAATCTTGTAAAATGTCCCTCATATGTAACAAAAAATTCAACATAATTTTCCATAATCTCAATAAACTCCTCTATATTTGATTGTTGAATATTAGGAATGTAATTATTTAAAAATAAGTTCTTGATATCATCCCATTTTATAAAGTAAATTTTATCTCATTGTCTCATATTTTTGATGAGGTAACACCATTGATCCACTTCACCTTCCAAATGATAGACTACCAAAATTATATTCTCCTTTTATGAAAATTGGAGAACTAAAAATATATTCATAGTGGTAATGATACATTGTTTATCCACTAGTGGATTAGAAGACCCACTGAAAGAATGTGTTCACTACCACATGAAGGAATCAATATAATGTTGCTACATCCTTTGATTATTTAGAAATCTTTCATGATTCATAGATTAAGAGATTCAGGTGATCATATAAACAAGTTTTTTCATTCCATATCCCATAACATTGGGTTACTCTAGAGTACAGTCATTACATTGTCTGTCACATTCAGCATTAACATGGTTCCTTTAGGTTCCATCGATTGAATAAAACAAAATATTATAGTATGAGAAACACAAATAATAGTGGGAAAACATCATAATAAAGGGAAATTAATTTTAAAATTTCAATTCAGGACACATCATGTTATATCCTATGTAATTTATGATTGTTACAAAAACTCTAGGATTGTATCCTATACTTAGATTAATCCTTATGGTTCTATAATAATGTTTTCTCATCCTGGTTTCCAAGGGTTAACTAAATTTCTTTAATACAAAATATAATGGTCCATACTTTTCATAAATAGATATTACCGCTAAATTGAGTAATATTCATTATATAACTTAAATAAAACACTCCAGAACCATATTGGTTTAATTTCATTGAAAACTGGGAAACATAAACCACTAAATCATAAAACATCTAAACTATCTCTTACTTATTTCTCCTTTAATAAAACCCTTTTCAACACATATTACTTAATACCATTCAACATATCATATGGGAAATAAACATATAAAAAGGTTTAACTCATATTATCATTAAGGGTAAATAAGAGATCTATTAGTCATATCATAATCATAAGGCAAAAGAATATAAAAAGCATTACAAAATCATATCCTTAAAAACCAATGATCATGATATAGTGTCATGTAATAAATCATAGAAGTTCATAAAGAATCAAAGATAATATTTTTTGAGATCATAATTATAAGAAATAGAATTTATGGAATAAATATAATCATTGAAAAACATTTCCTTATTAGTGAAGGATCATTTCCAAGACTATCACAGTGGATAAAGACCTATACTAAATTGGTTTCACTCCTTGTTCTAGCCCTGTATTCCTAAACTGAGTTTAATACCTATTATAGTACATTTTATCTCATGTTATATAAATCATTAAAAAATGAATTGGATTTATATATAGGTCCCACCCTCCATAGAATGAAAACCATACATATGTGTGTGCCAAAATAACACAATTTATTCATAGAACACATAAAATAAATGGGTTTCATAAACATCATTACATCATAACATAACCCATGGAGAATAAATTGGGTTTTTAAATATCATTATATTATAAACATAAAACAACCTTGGAAATAATGTTATTGTTTATGGAAAATAAATTTGACAAATCACTTGAAAATAATTCTTGATGAAAATATCTTTTTTCTAATATGTTTTCATTTATTATAAAGCCACAAAATTTTAGAATAAAACATTTCCTTTTAAACAATCAGGGATATATTTTATGGTAATATTCAAAATAATAGGTCATCATGAAAGTGTAAAAATCCTTTTTCTCTTTAAAAAACCGCCCTCGTACTATCACAGGAAAAGGATAGAAGATTCATTTAAAACTATTTAGTAAAATTTTAACATGGGGTAAATAAAAATTTAAACAATTTTTGATGAATGGTAAAAAAAGTTTAGAATTAATTTTTCAAGAAACATGGTCATGGAAGATAAATATTCTCTAGAGAGTACTTACTTATAAACAATCTTGAATAAAAATGAAATTGTAAAATCAACCCTTACATTAGGTCTAATTTCATTCATATGTATCTCAAAATCCTATATAATGGTTTAAATAATTTTATTAATTTAGAAAAAAACCATATTTACATTTATTATATTATATCTTATCACCTTTATTTTAATAATAATTCATTATTACTCTTATTTTGAGTGTTATTTTGTTCATTTTACTGTGCATGTTTTGTCATATAATTCTCGATTGTTGTTCATAGGATATAGTTCCATTATTTAAAAAATAATTTTAATGTAATGTATATAACATTTATTAATTATACATATTTATATAATCAATCTATAATGGGTAATATGTAATATGAATCACATCACATCATGGAGATGGCGAGCTGTTTGTACGGATGAGTAATGATATTATTCCTTTAATTGTAAAAGGATAAAGAAGTGGGTGGTATATAGTTTGTTCTAGAATCAATATCTAGGTATAATTATCATAAGCACACCCAAAAAAGTTATATATATAAATATATATTATTTCTACAATTATACCAATCTAAATAAATTAGTGATGAAAAACAAATTACACCATAGTGTGGTGACGCTAAGTCGTACGCACGCATGCACAATTCTTTTTTTAATAGGATGGAAAAAATATGGAATATTAATGTTCTATAAGGGAAATAATATATAATTATATAGTTGACAATAAATTTTTAATTTATAATTTAAATGACACACAAAGAGGGGGTAGAAGAAGAAATAATATTGAATGAGTCTCTAAAGATGATTACGTCTTTATTGGAGAACTTCCTTTATAAATCCCTTCTTAGGGAAACTAGAGTTTGTATATTGAGAAGAAAAGAATCTCTATAATATAGATAGATAATTTTATAATATAAAATCGATGTGTATTATCATTCTTGAAAGATCAATGTGATGTGAAGAAGTGAGGGAGGATGTTCCATTTTATTATTGAGGAGAGGGGCACTTTTGGAATTTCAAAAAATATCAATTTATAATCAATTAAATATCAACACAAATACCATAAAAATGAAATTTATTATAATATAATATGATATATGTTTTTAATCTCTTCAACCAATAAATTTTATTCATGTTTTTATTTTATTTAAAAAACATATTATTTTTTTCAACCCTTAGTTAATCTATTTTAATATTAACAAAGGTAAAAACTTTTTAAAAATTAAATTGTTGTGAATGTTAATTTTTTAATGTCTAAAAAATCCTAAGTGATAAATTTATAAAATTTTATTATATATATATATTTTATTTTTATAGTTGTTTTATGAATTTTAAATAATTTAATAAAATATTATTTTTATAAAATACCATTAGTTATTGTCAATTTTAAAACTATTCATTACATGGAAATTTAAAAATATCAAGACAACAAGTTAAATTAGAACCAAATATTTTATTATATCTTTTATAGGTAAGGTCCGTAATAAAATTCATTTATTTCATTAATTATCAAAAATTATTTTTATTCTATTATTTTTAGTTACATTAATTTGATATTTCAATTAGCAAAATAATTACAACATCAACTTTTTATAATTAGTTAATATACTTATTTTTTCACTAAAAATTAAAAATAAAACCTGAATAAGAAGAAAAATCTTATATATTTCGTAAGAATATTTATAGTTGATTATATATATTAGTTAACCCTATAGTAAAAATGATATAGTATTTAAAACATGAATGTGAAATCTTTAAATTTTTATTAAATTAAAAATGATTTTCTCATCTAAGTGGCCCAAAAAGTTGAAAATAAATTTATATCATGAAATTATTTTTATTATGTTACAAATTTTTATTTATATTCATTTGTAAAATGTCTTTTTTCTCATATGTAAATAGAAGGGATATTTTAGTCAATGATAGTGACATTTTGTTTCTTTCTTTGATTTAAATATTATATAAGCCATTTTCATGGATAAGAGTCCATTAAACATCATGAATTCGATCACTTTTTGTTAAAATTTTTATTATCCTCATCCAATAAAACTTTGGCATGTATTAGTGTCATTTTATAGTTTTTATCATAGTATTTCTAATGTAAATTACCAAATTTACCCTTTACCGTGGTAACAAAATTTACTAAGGTTACTATTCATATTGGCAAAAAAATAATAGGAACCTATTAAATAAATTTGGAAATTTTGAATAAAAAATTTTGATCAATTTTTCAAAATATAAAACAAAAAATTTTCAGAATTTAATTTAATACAAAATTGGTAAACTACTATGAAATGCGTTTTTCTTAAAAAATTTCTTTTAAAACATAAAATGTTTTTATTATAAATCCAATTATGAAATACTTTTAAAAGAGAATAATTGGAATATGTAAAGTAAAAAATAACTAATTAAAATTTTAAAATAATCCAAAATATAATTTTACCTTGTAAATACTTTAAATGAAAATACAGATTTAAATAAAAAATAGTATTGTCAATATTTATTAAAAATAAATGTTTTTAGAAAATTATAAGAAAATAATTTTAATATATTATTTAAATTAAGAATTAAAAAACGAAATTAATTTTCCTAAATCAATTTTCTTGAATATTTAAAAATTAAAATTCACTCATAAAAAGAAAATAAACTCTTTTTTAAAGAAACTTTTTTTTGAAGAATAAAGTGATTTTACAAAAACAATGTGTGATTATTTTCTAAGAACTTAACAATACAATCATATTGAGTTTTAAATTATTTTTATATGTTAAATTAGTTATTCATATTTATTCCCACCAATTTAAGAGTTGTCTTATAACATTCATTTTATACTAATAGTACCTCACAATTCATTTAAACCCGGAGTTACGTGAAACAAAAGATATTAAAGAAATAAAATTATATAAAGGAAAAGATTTCATAAAAATATAATTGTTCTACATTCTAACCTACATAAATTTAAATTCCACTCCAAATTTATTCACATGAATAAAAACAGATGAGGATACCTTGTCTCACCATATCCTTAAGTTCCCACAACCTTTCCCCAAACTAGTGGTTCCTCCATAAAAATTTAATCAAGCGAGTGGTTTTGTTTTGTAGAACATTCTCTATATGATCTAGAATCTATATTAGTTGTTCTTTATAAGAAATACCTTTCTCTAGCGGTATGAATTATGAGTTTAGTACATGTGAAGGATTGAATATACACATTCTCATGAGAGGTACATTGAACACATCCTGAACTTTAGATAGATTCAATGGAATCATCAGTCGATAAGCTACCTTCCCAACATGATCCATAATTTCAAAAGGATTAATATATCAAGGGATTATCTTTAACTTATTTCTAATTTTAAATAATCTCTTCCAGGGAGATATTCGTAGAAATACCTTGTCACCACATTAAACTATATGTCTTTTTTGATTGTCAGCATGACTTTTTTGTTGACTCTTAACTGCTATTATATTATATTTAATAGATCTAACATCATCTTCTATCTCCTAACCTAGATCAAGTTACAATATATTTCATTACCGAGCATCATTCCAATATGTTGCAGTACTACAATTATTACCATAGAGGGCTTTATAAGTAGCCATATGAATAATGAAGTGAAATATAGTGTTTAATGAAAATTCTATAAATTGTTGGTGTTGATCCCAAACATATTTTAAATACTCAAAGAAAGATCTCAATATGTATTATAGAGTTTGAATTTTCCACTCATACAGGTCATATTCATGAGGATGATAAGTAGTGTTGAAACATAACTATATATCCAGAGCCTGATGAAGACTTCTGCAGAACTTTGAGGTAACCCTCAGATCTCGATCAGTTATAATTGAAAGTGGTACACCATTAAATATTACCACTTACATAATATATATTCTAGAAATATCATCCTGATAAAAAAAATTCTTTGATAGAAATGAAGTGTGCAAGATTTTTCAGGCGATTGACTATAACTCAAATAACAGTATGACCTTTAGTTGTTTTGGGATGTTTAACAACAAAATAAACGGTTTTGTTTTTATATTTCCATTCAGGTATGGGTAATGGTTATAATAACCCCTTATAATTATATCTCTCATCCTTAACTTTATGGAAAAAAGCATAGAGAAACATATTCTACAATATACCGCTTCATGACATCCCACCAGAAATAGTCTTTTAGGTCCCTATACATCTTTTTTCTTACACGATGAATAAGTAATGAGGAACTATGATCTTCATCCAAAATATCGTTCATTAATTCTAGTATTGGAGGAATAAAAACATGGTTCATGAACATTATTATGCCATTATAATCAATTTTGATATCAAGAACAATTCTTACATTCTTTGGTAGCTCAATATCTTCCTTGTACGCCACCTTAATGTTCACTTTTATGGATGGTTGAAAATTCATTTGAAAAAGATATAATTTTACCCTTCCATTGAAACTTCCAAATACATACTTTTTAGATCCCTAAATATTGGATCATTTTGTCCTCCTCATAGATATGATAGAATAGTACTTTTGACTCATATCATCTGGCACATTGTTCAGTTCCCCAGGGTGGTAATGTGTGGAGAAGTCATAATCATTAATCATCTCCCACCATCTCCTTCATTGAATATTCATATCCATTTGAGTGGAAACATAATTTCAACTTTTATGACCAGTATATATATATCACACCTTTCAACACAAAGATAATGTTGTCATATATTTGTGGAAAAAATTACTACAGTTAACTCGAAATCAGGTGCTGGGTAATTTTTCTCTAGGATTTTCAATTTTTCAGAGGCATAAGTGATCACCATATCATTTTTCGTAAGAAAACATCACATCCCCTTCTTAGTTTCATTACTTCTATTCACAAACCACTCTCCAATATAGGGTGGTGTGAGCATAGGTTCCCCAAATAACCTTCTTTTAAGTTCTTTGAAATTCTCTTCACATTCCTCAGTCCATATGAACTTAACTCCTTTCTAAGTCCAATTAGTGATTGGAATGGGTAATTGTAATAAACCATTCAAAAAAATGTCAATAATATCTATTAAAACATTGAAAACTTGAAATCACAGTTATCGTTGTTGTTTTAGGCCTACAATTTATAACTTTTGTCTTTTCTAGATTCCTAGATATCCCCTCTCTTGAGATTATGTAACCCAAAAAATGAAACATCCTGAAGCCAAAATTCTCACTCATTAATTTTTTCATAAATATTATCCTTTCTATGGGTATTTATTACAACCCTTAATTGATGTTCATGTTATTCCTTTAACTTAGAATAAAAAAGAATATCAACTGTAAACACTTCTAAAAACTGATCAAGATAGCCTCAAAAGACACTATTTATTAAATCTTGGAAGATAGACGGGGAATTAGAAATACCAAAATGAATTTTTACAAATTTATAGTGTCCATACCCTGTATGAAATGCCATATTGGGTATATCATCCTTATTGACCCTTAATTGATGATATCATAAATGAAGACCAATCTTATAAAATCATTGAGTTCCATGTAGTTGATCAATAAGTCATCAATACGAAGGAGAGAATATTTTTTCTCGATAATGATCTTATTGTCTTCTCAATAATGAATATGGAGTCCCATTTATCCAACTATCTTCATTAAAAATAAAACCAGTGAACCCCATGGTGATTCTATAGCGTCTATGAATCTCTTTTCAAGATTATATTGGTGTTTATTCTTCAATTCCAATAACTCAATTGGGGTCATTCTATAATGAGTTTTTGAAGTAGGCATAACACCTGATATGAGTTCTATTATAACTTATCTATTTGGTGGAAGACCTAGAAATTTTCCAATAAATACATCAAAAAACTCTCATACAAAAGGTGTATCTAAAATGGTGAGTTTATCCCCAGCCATCTAAGAGGGATTACCTTTGTTTATACGAATTAAAACCCACAAGATGGAAGTAATTTAAACTGGAAGTTTATATTCATTCTTGGATCGATAGATAATCATAGATTCAATTGGAATATGAAATGTGAATTTCCATTATTGGAATTTTATATGAGCTATATATAGATAAAACTAATATATGTGAAGAATCACATCGAAATCAACTAAAGAAAGGATCACAATACTTGCAGGAAACACTTTCCCAAAAACATCCACTAGAGAATAATTATAAACTTGTTTTGTGATCGTTGTGATATTAGATGTTTTCAAAGCTAGATCAATATGTAATTTTTTATGTAATAGGAATATACCCATAGTAAATTAATTTGAAATAAATGTGTTGGTGGATCCAAAATTAAGTAAAACATTTTCTATTTTAGAGCAGAAGGTAAGTGTACCTTTCCCCACATCATTTTGATATACCACATCTCTAGTAGTGATCACATGGGACTTGCCTTGGTCGATTGACTTAAGATGTCACTAGTACAAATATGACTTTTAGCGGCCGCCAAAAGCCATCGCTAAAGGTCTATAGCGTCCGCCTAACGTCTGCCAAACGGCGGCCGCTTTTGGCATGTAATTTTTGCTATCAGCGACTATAATTTGGTGGACACTGAAGGCCAGCAGGTATGAACAACAGCGGCCGCTTTAGCTGACCCGAACACAAGCTACAGCGGCCGCCAAATAGCGGCCGCTCTAGCTTTTAATTTTCTTTTTAAAAAATATCTAAAATACTATGAATACCACATAAATCTCATCGTCATCTTCCATTCTATGAAAACCTCATCAAATATAACTACATATCAAAATTTAATAATAAAATTAGTACCAAATAAAACCTATAAACAAATAATTTAAACAAATTAACATATTTCAATTCAAACTTACTATAACATATCGAAAGTATACGATTTTCAAAATATATTCATAATTTCGATTATCGTTTTAAAAATTTAAAATCGTTATTTCTATGGTTCTAATTACAGTGTTCCCCCTTTGATTTCAGGTCAATCTGATGTCGTACGCTCTGAATTTGACAGTTTGAGGC
This sequence comes from Viscum album, assembly GCA_963277665.1. NCBI lineage: Eukaryota > Viridiplantae > Streptophyta > Magnoliopsida > Santalales > Viscaceae > Viscum > Viscum album. Next base: position 1,885,242,343 of record OY728165.1, on the reverse strand, counting down.
CCGTTTTGGCCATTTATGGCACCAGAAGTGCGTTCTCGGTCACCGCGAGCACATGGAACCTCCGATTGGCATGCCATCTACCTGAACACTTCAAAATTCACTCAACCGTTGTTGTTGTCCGATTTCTGGCCAATCCGACGTCGTTCGTCCGGTTTGGACCACCCCACGCACATTTCGGAAGCGCGCCCAACACTTAAAAAGTGCATATTGAGCCGTTACGCACAAACCGCATTTCCGATTGACATTCCGTCTCCTTGTACACGTCAAGAATAATAATTACAGTGTTCCCCCTATGATTTTATGTCAATCCGATGTTGTACGCTCTGAATTTGACAGTTTGAGGCCTGTTTTGGCCGTTTATGGCACCAGAAGTGCGTTCTCGGTCAGCGCAGGCACACAACACCTCCGATTGATGCGCCTTCTACCCAAAAACTTGACAATTCACTCACCCGTTGTTGTCGTACGATTTCATGCCAATCTGACGTCGTTCGTCCGGTTTGGACCACCCCATGTGCGTTTCGGAAGCGCGCCCAACACTTAAAAAGCGCATATTGAGTCGTTGCGCACAAACCACACATTCAATTCATGTGTTGTCTCCTATTACACATCAAGAATAATAATTATAGTGTTCCCCCTGTGATTTCAGGTCAATCTGATGTCGTACACTCTGAATTTGACAGTTTGAGGCCCGTTTTTGCCATTTATGGCACCAGAAGTGCGTTCTCGGTCAGCGCGGGCACACGACACCTCCAATTGGCGTGCCAACTGTCCTAACACTTCAAAATTAACTCTTCCATTGTTGTCGTCCAATTTCAGGCCAATACGACATCGTTCGGCTGGTTTGGACAACCCCATGCGCGTTTCGGAAGCGCGCCCAACAATTAAAAACCGCATATTGAGCCGTTGCATGCAAACCGCACATCTGATTGATGTGAGGTCTACTATTACACATCAAGAATAATGATTACAGTGTTCCTCCATTGATTTCAGGTCAATCCAATGTTGTACGCTATGAATTTGAAGGTTTGAGGCCTGTTTTGGCCATTTATGGTACCAGAAGTGCGTTCTTGGTCAGCGCGGGCACACGACACCTCCAATTAGTGTGCCATCTGCCCTACCATTTCACAATTCACTCACCCATTGTTGTAGTCCAATTTCAGGACAATCCGACGTCGTTCGGCTGGTTTGGACCACCCCACGCGCGTTTCGGAAGTGCGACCAACACTTAAAAAATGCATATTGAGCCGTTTCATGCAAACCGCACGTCCGATTGATGTTTCGTATCCTCGTACACAACAACAATAATAATTACAGTATTCCCCTTGTGATTTTAGGTCAATCCGATGTCGTATGCTCTGAATTTGACAGTTTGAGACCCGTTTTGGCCGTTTATGGCACCAGAAGTGCGTTCTCAGTCAGTGTGGCCACACGGCACCTCCGATTGGAGTGTCGTCTACCCGACCACTTCACTATTCACTCACCCATTTTTGTTGTCCGATTTCAGGCCAATCTGACGCTATTCGGGCAATTTGGACCACCCCACGTGTGTTTCAGAAGTGCGCCCAACACTTAAAAAGCACATATCGAGCCGTTGCGCACATACCGCACGTCTGATTGACGTGTCGTATCCTCATACACGTCAAGAATAATAATTAAAGTGTTCCTCCTATGATTTCTGGTCCATCTGATGTCGTACGCTCTGAATTTGACAGTTTGAGGCCCGTTTTGGCCGTTTATGGCACCAAAAGTGCGTTCTCAGTCATCGCGGGCACACGACACCTCCGATTGGCGTGCCGTCTACCCAACCACTTAAAAATTCACTCACTCGTTGTTGTAGACCGATTTTAGTCCAATCCGACGTCGTTCGGATGGTTTGGACCACCCCACGCGCGTTTCAGAAGCGCGCCTAACACTTAAAAAGTGCATATTGAGCCGTTACACGCAACCCACATGTCCAATTGACGTTCCATCTCCTTGTACATGTGAATAATAATAATTACAGTGTTCCCCCTTTGATTTCAGGTCAATCCTATGTCGTATGCTCTGAAATTGATAGTTTGAGGCCCATTTTGGCCGTTTATGGCACCAGAAGTGCGTTCTCAGTCAGCGCAGGCACACGACACCTCCGATTGGCGTGCCGTCTGCCCGACCACTTCAAAATTCACTCACCCGTTGTTGTAGTCCAATTTCATGCCAATCCGACGTCATTTGGCCAGTTTGGACCACCCCACACGCGTTTCGGAATCGCGCCCAACACTTAAAAAGCGCATACTGAGATGTTGCGTGCAAAACACACGTCCGATTGATGTGTCATCTCCTCGTACACGTCAAGAATAATAATTATAGTGTTCCCCCTATGATTTCAGGTCAATCCGATGTCGTACGCTCTGAATTTGACAGTTTGAGGCCCGTTTTGGCCGTTTATGGCACCAGAAGTGCGTTCTTAGTCATCGCGGGCACACGACACCTCCGATTGGGGTGCCGTTTTCTTGAACACTCCACAATTCACTCACCTATTGTTGTCGTCCGATTTCAGGCCAATCCGATGTCGTTCTACCAGTTTGGACCACCCCACGCGCGTTTTGAAAGTGCGCTCAACACCTAAAAAGCTCATATTGAGGAGTTGCGCACAAACCGCACATCTGATTGATGTTCCGTCTCCTAGTACATGTCATTAATAATAATTACAGTGCCCCCCCTATGATTTCAGGTCAATCCGATGTCGTACGCTCTGAATTTGACAGTTTGAAGTCTGTTTTGGCTGTTTATGGCACCAAAAATGCATTCTCGGTCAGCTTGGGCACACGACACCTCTGGTTGGCGTGCCGTATGCCCGAACACTTCAAAATTCACTCAGACATTGTTTTCGTCCGATTTCAGGCCAATACAACATCATTCGGCCGGTTTGGACCACCCCACGCGCGTTTCGGAAGCTCGCCCAACACTTAACAAGCGCATATTGAGCCGTTGCGTGAAAACCGCACGTCTGATTGATGTGTCGTCTCCTCTTACACATCAAGAATAATAATTACAGTGCCCCCCTATGATTTCAGGACAATCCCATGTCATACGCTATGAATTTGACAGTTTGAGGCATGTTTTGGCCGTTTATGGCACCAGAAGTGCGTTCTTGGTCACCGCGGGCACACAACACCTTCGATTGGCGTGCCATCTGCCCAACCAATTTACAATTCACTCAAATGTTGTTCTCGTCCAATTTCAGGCCAATCCGACGTCATTCGGATGGTTTAGACCACCCCACGCGTGTTTCGGAAGCATACCCAACACTTAAAAAGCGCATATTGAGCCCTTGCATGCAAACTGCAAGTCCGATTGATGTGTCGTCTCCTCGTACACATGGAAAATAATAATTACAGTGTTCCCTCTGTGATTTCAGGTCAATCCAATGTCGTACACTCTGAATTTGACAGTTTGAGGCCCGTTTTGGCCGTTTTTGGCACCAGAAGTGCGTTCTCAGTCAGGGCGGGCATGAGACACCTCCAATTGGCATGCCGTATGCTTGACCATTTCAAAATTCACTCACCCATTGTTGCCGTCTGATTTCAAGGCAATCCGACGTCGTTCGGCTGGTTTGGACCACCCCACGCGCGTTTCGGAAGCTCGCCCTACACTTAAAAAGCGCATATTGAGCCGTTGCGTGCAAACCGCACGCCCGATTGACATGCCGTCTCCTCGTACATGTCAATAATAATAATCAGAGTGTTCCCCCTGTGATTTTAGGTCAATCTGATGTCGAACGCTCTGAATTTGATAGTTTGAGGCCCGTTTTGGCCGTTTATGGCACCAGAAGTGAGTTCTTGGTCAGCGCGGGCACACGACAGCTCTGATTAGCGTTCCGTCTGCCTAACCACTTCACAATTCACTCACCCATTGGTGTAGTACTATTTCAGGCTAATCTGACGTCGTTCGGCCTGTTTTGACCACCCCACTCGCGTTTCGGAAGCGCACCCAACACTTAAAAAGCACATATTGAGCTGTTGCGCGCAAACCGCACGTCTGATTGACATTTCTTCCCCTCGTAAACGTCTAGAAAAATAATTATAGTGTTCTCCCTATGATTTCAGGTCAATATGATGTCTTACGCTCTGAATTTGACAATTTGAGGCCTGTTTTGCCGTTTATGGCACCAGAAGTGCGTTCTCAGTCAGCGCGGGCACACGACACCTCCGATTGGCATGTCGTCTACCCGAACACTTCACAATTTACTAACCTGTTGTTTTTGTCCAATTTTAGGCCAATCCGAGATCGTTCGGATGGTTTGGACCACCCCACACGCGTTTCGGAAGTGCGCCCAACACTTAAAAAGCACATATTGTGTCATTGCACGCAAACCGCACGTCCGATTGATGTGTCGTCTCCTCGTACACGTCAAGAATAATAATTATAGTGTTCCCTCTGGGATTTCTGGTCAATCTGATGTCGTACGCTCTGGATTTGACAATTTGAGGCCCGTTTTGGCCGTTTGTGGCACCAGAAGTGCGTTCTCGGTCAGCGCGGGCACACGACACCTCCGACTGGAGTGACGTCTACCCAAACACTTCACAATTCACTCACCCCTTGTTGTAGTCCGATTTCAGGCCAATCCAACGTCGTTCGGCCGGTTTGGACCATGCCACACGTGTTTTGGAAGTGCACCCAACACTTAAAAAGCGCATATTGAGACGTTGCGTGCAAACCGCACGTCCGATTGACGTGCCGTCTCCTCGTAAACTTAAAGAATAATAACTAAAGTGTTCCCCCATTGATTTCAGGTAAATCTGATGTCGTACAGTCTGAATTTTATAGTTTGAGGCCCGTTTTGGCTGTTTATGGCACTAGGAGTGCGTTCTCGGTCAGCGCGGGCACACTGCACCTCCGATTGGGGTGCCGTCTACCCGACCACTTCACAATTCACTCACCTGTTGTTTTCGTCCTATTTCAGGCCAGTCTGACGTCGTTCGGCCAGTTTGGACCACCCCACGCGCGTTTCGAAAGCACGCTCAACACATAAAAAGAACATATTGAGCCGTTGCACGCAAACCACACGTCCGATTGACATACTGTCTCCTCGTACACTTCATGACTAATAATTAAAGTGTTCCCCCTGTGATTTCAGGTCAATCCGATGTCTTACGCTCTGAATTTGACAGTTTGAGGCCAGTTTTGGCCGTTTATGGCACCAGAAGCGCGTTCTCAGTCATCGCGGGCACACGGTACCACCTATTGGCATGCTGTCTATCCGAACACTTCACAATTCACTCATCCATTGTTTTCGTCTGATTTAAGGCCAATCCGACGTCGTTCGGCCGTTTTGGACCACCCCATGCATGTTTCGGAAGCACACCCAACACTTAAAAAGCACATATTGAGCTGTTGCGTGCAAACCGCACGTCCAATTGACGTTTTGTCTCCTCGTACACATCAAGAATAATAATTACAGTGTTCCCCCAAGGATTTCAGTTTAATCCGTTGTCTTACACTCTAGATTTGACAGTTTGAAGCCCGTTTTGGCGGTTTATGGCACCAGAAGTGCGTTCTCAGTCAGCGCGGGCAAACGACACCTCCGATTGACGTGACGTCTGCCCGAACACTTCACAATTCACTCACCCTTTGTTGGCGTCCGATTTCAGGCCAATCTGACATCATTCGGCCGGTTTGGACGACCCCACGTGCATTTCGGATGCGCGCCCAACACTTAAAAAGCGCATATTGAGCCATTGCGCACAAACCACACATCCGATTGATGTCTCGTGTCCTCATACATGCCAAGAATAATAATTACATTGAATCCTAGGAATCATAGAAATCTACAAATATCGAAAGAGTTCTTGGAACTCACCCAAGAAACAAATACCTGAACTTTCTCTCCATCCACTTAAACACCTTCCTCTAAGATTATTTGACCCATTATCTATACCTAGTCAATACAAAAGTGACATATATATAGTTTGGCATATAGTCGATGCTCAATAAGTGTAATCTGGATGATGTCAAGATATGGGTATGATCACATCAGTTTTGGAGTGCACAAAGATGTCATCCACAAATACTAGATAATTCATCAACACAAATGAAATTACCTCATGCATGGAGTTCATTCTCATCTCGATCACCAATATCACTGCGATGTCCACCAGCTGTATTCAGAGCCTAAAATATATATCAATATTATGTATCTTAAACATATCAATAAAAATCAATCTGAGTATGGTTTGTTTTAATTTTTACCTGTGGCGTCACTTGTTGCGTCGTCATTTCATCGATACGTGATGATATCTATGACAACCTCTCCTCATACTCTACACGAAACTGCTGAAACTGCGCATTCATATTTCATTGCATATCCTGCATGACAGTATCTATCTCAGTCTGTGTGCGCATCCCTAAATCTCTACATGAACCCATTACATCTGCTCTAACAACTTTACGTTGGGGGACACCATCGCCATAAGTCAAATAATAACCGTGACCATCATGCCCCACAACACGATGAAATATTTCATCTCTATGCACAGTACTACGATGTTGCTCCTCTAGAAACTCTGCTAACTGAGCGTCAAACTGAGCCTATAGCATATAATAAATCAATGAACATATATGAATAATTTATATAAAATAAAAATACATTTATTAGTAAATAATTTTCTTACTATAACACCGGCAACATCGGGATCACCCGACCTATGAGTCCTCACCCATATGGACATCCGATCGATCGGCTCGCCGTGTTGGTGTAACTATAATAAAGGGGTTCACCATGTTATACTACAAGATTTTTAAAATATGAATGAATTTTGAATTTTAAACATACATCATGTCTGAGCTGTGACACATGTCGAGTGCCAAGTCTAGAAGGCGTGCCCTACATCACCTGATTATGTGAATGACGAGCAGATTTGGCCTATATTCAACATATTTAATTAATTGACATTTGAAAAATTAGTCATTTATAGATTAAAAGTAATAAATGTTACCATTGCTGCCTCACTCAACCAAAATTCAAAAAAATCCTACCACTGCTCGGGGAGAATGACCAGAGGGACTCACTGTAGAATGTTGGGCACACCCGCAAATGGTGTCCAGTGATCTCTCTTCACCCTTGACTTGTAATCCTTCCATAATTTTCAGCATTTGGACATACATACAGCTCGAAACTCATCTAGATAGGATGTCAAATTATCCTATTAAAAAAATTGTCAGTAGATGGGGCAATAATAATAACAATATCATGAAAAATTAAACAATGGATTTACCTGAACCTACCTCCATAATCTGTCCATCATATCCTGGGGGGAAGAACTCCATTAACGAGTCGTCAGAGGAAATCTATGTGAGTCTCGTGTCATATGCCCAAACGGACGACTCAATACAGTACCACCTTCTCTGACTGGATGAAATGTGTCATCAATTAACACATCTAATCGGGCTCCAGAGTTCCAGGATTGAACCCCTCTACCAGGACCCCTGCGTCTGCTGGAAGATGCACTAGATCCTGATAAACATAAATTCATAATTCAACTACAATATGAATTAATGATTAGAAATAGTTAGGGAAATATACATAGAACATTACAATCAATTAATTTAAAAAATTGAAAACATACATACTGACAACATCTGGTGAACCATTGTGGCCACCCTATGACATGCCTACATTAAAAGAAATTATAGCTAAATCAAGCAATTTTTATACACATACAACTTATAAATATTTTTACAAACAATAACTTGGTATATAATTACAATTTTCACTAATCATGAAAGTCTATCGTATCGCCTTCAACTGTCTCTCTAGCCCATGGTATATCTTCATCTCGTACAGGTACTGTTGTTTGGTCAAGTGTTTGATCAGGAAAAGCGACAACATCAGGTTCTTCTTGGTCAATCAGAAAAACCCCTCTTCTAGACATTTTCATCACAACTTTCCAATCAGAATCAATGCCGACAAAGTAAACTTGTTCTGCCTGCGATGTCAGTATGAAGGGCTCACTACTTACTCGGTCATCTTTATATAGCATATTATTAAATTTTACTAATGTAAATTGGAAGTTATCAACTTTCGTCCATCGAAACGGATCAACCCAATCACACCTTAACAATATGTGTTTTAAACCACGACCATAAACAACCTCAATAATATCTCTCATCAATCCATAATAATAACCCGCATCAACAAAAGAACAACCAACAACACTATTTTGTGTGGCTCGGTTCATGTCAACATTGCTAATATGAAATCAGAATCCGTTAGCATCCAAATAAATATATCGTCGAGCTATAATAAATGGACCATCAGCTAGTTGGTTGAGTTATTCGCTCACAGGATGGGTTGAATCACGTAACTTTTGAATATGAAAATTTCACATATATAGTTTAATGGATAAAGGATTGTGAAAATACAACTAAGTTTCACTTTAAAAATATTAAATCAATTATACGTACATGAGTCTTGAACCACTCATGAAATGTGTTAAAATGATGTTTTTGGATTTGATAGTCAGTTGCATGGGGCCTTTCACATTTCAACTCAGCGATATGCATCCTAAATCACAACACAATATAAGGTAAGCAATAAAATAAATATATAAACAAAGTACACATCAACTATGAAACTTACTGTATCAATGGAAAAACTGATTGAGTGTTGAACAACACATATCGATGAGCTTGAACCCACTCATCATTCCGCATATCAAACGTTATTCCTTCTCCAATTGGACCCTCGTCATTCTAGGAGGGTTTATCTATATTTGTTTCAACCTCATCAATATATGAAGCACAAAAATTAGTACACTCATCCATTAAATATTCCTTGGAAATTGAGGCTTCCAGACGAGATTTGTTTCACACATATCATTTCAATGTATTTAAGTATCGCTCTATTGGATACATCCACCTGAGTTGTACGAAACCGCCAGCAGTGACTTCACTAGTTAAATAAACGGTCAAGTGAACCATGACATAAAAAAAGACGGTGGAAATAGTTTTTCTAGGTGACATAGTGCAAGTACAATCTTATCCTACAGCTTTTTCAAATCACTCATGCGATGATTCCTTGAACAGAGCTGTCTGAAAAAATTAGAAACTTCAATCAATGGCTCAACAACCGAGCTAGGTAAGCAATCACAAATTTCTATAGGAATTAAATGTTGTAGCATAATATGATTATCGTGAATTTTCAACCCCTGTAATGTCATGCTCGTCATATTCACACGCTTGGAAATATTAGAGCAATAACCATCTGGCACCTTAACAGTCTTCAAAATTGATAGAAACGTTTGCTTCACTTTTTTATTCATTGTGTACTTTGCAACAGGCTTGTATGCATGACTTCCTTCACCCGGTTGTAAATGTAAAGGTTTTCTCAATCCCATTTCTTTCAAATCACGTCGAGAATTAGCACTATCATTTGATTTCCCCTTGATGCCTAAAATGGTGTACAATATATTATCACATACATTTTTTTCAATGTGAATCACATCCAAATTATGTCTTAAAATATTATATTTCCAATAATGAAATTAAAAAAATACTCCGTTTCTTCCAATTATGACTGCACTGTCTATTTGCAGCAGGAATAGAGGGCAATGTAGGAGCCAATAAATCTTGAAAATCATACATTGTACAGATGTTTTCTTGATCAAGTTGTGCACAAATTTGAACCCCAGACAATATTTGTGGTGATGGTTCATACTCTCTATTCCCATCAAACGATACACAGTCTTTTCTGAACCTGTTCAATGGAGGAAGAAAGTTCCTATGACCAAGATATGCCCACTTTCTACAGTTCTTAAGCCATATAGATTTATTACTCTTATTATAAAAGGGAAAGAAAATTCTTCTTTTGTACTCCAACCTGATAAGATAGCATACGCTGGGAAATCATTAATTGTCCATAACAAAGAGGCCCGAAGTCTAAACATTTCATTAGCTACCGAGTCAAAAGTCATTACACCATCGGCCCAAAATTCTTGCATCTCATCAGTCAAAGGTTTCATGTAAACATCGATTTTATCGCAGTGTCCACTCGGCCCATCAATTAGAATTGACAGTAACAAAAAAGGTTGCTTCATACATACCCATGGGGGAACGTTGTATGGAACCAACACCACTGGCCACGTATTATGTGTCGCACCAACCGTGGACCTAAATGGGTTAAAACCATCTGCTGCCAAACCCAGTCGAATATTACGATCATCTCGAAAAAAGTCTGGGTGTCTTTGATCAAACTCTTTCCATGCCAAAGAATCTGCAGAGTGAGTTAATTTATCAACCTCTTTCTTTCTCTCTGAATTCCAAGTCATCAATTTAGCAATTTTAGTTGACATGAAGAATCTCTTTAGTATCAGTTTCAGTGGGAAATAACGCATCTGCTTAGCGACAACTTGTTTCCCTTGATTCAAGACTCTCCCAAGAAGAATCCGACTACCTTGATTAATCTCATTGGTCTTCCACCTAGATGTATAGAAAATAGTACAATTCTTTAATTGTGCATTCTATTTTCTGAACAACATACAATTATTGCAACATGCATCAATTTTATCATATGTAAAACAAAGTTCAACGGTCAACTTCTGAGCTTGATAGAATGACTCCAGAATCTTCACTCCAGCAGGGAGTACTTTCTTCAAAAATACCAAAAACATGTCGAATGAGGTGTCTGACCACTGGTTCAAAGCCTCCAGGTGGAACAATTCAATGATAAATGGTTTTTTACTAAATTTAGTGCATCTAGGATATAATTCAGTACATGCATCGTCAAGAATTTCAAAGAATTCCAATGCTTCTCCATCTGCAGAAGAACATGGATTACTTGATCCAACGTCGTCATTTACAACATTACTTTCTTCAGGTTGAAACTGGTGCATCATATCATTGAGCATTATGTTCATCAGATCAACTGTTCTTGAATCAACATTCATATGAATACTTTCTGAGTGATGAAATGAAACATAATCTTCTCCATGACGTGTCCATGTCTTATAGTTTTTCAAAAACCCATTCAAAAAAAAAAAATTCTCTAACACTATCTCGTTTGAAGAGATATCTATTTGCACATTTTCTACATGGACAACTAATCATATCTCTTGGAAATATGTTGGTGAAATCCCTAAATTTCTTAATCCCCTCAAAATATTCAGCCGAAAACCTATCTTTCATATCAATCCAGCTTATATCCATATCTATATTTAATAGAAATCAAAAGTGAAATATCTTATTTAAATTCTAAATAAACACATATCATTAAATTTAAAAACCAATGACTTCAAGATAAATTTTAAGGATAAAAAACATTACCTGCAGAGGACTCAACTTCGGGTAACGGGGTGCGACTCAATTGTGGATTCATGATGGTGCAACAACTTGATGACAGGGGTTCAATGACCAGAATTGAATACGGTGGAACCACTGGACGGAGCGTGGGAGGGTTCTACATGGCAGGGCACGACGAACCGGAAGGGTCCGATGGAGGCAGGATGTGACGACTCGCCGAAGGGATGCAGTAGGGCCGAGAGTGGACGAATGGGGAAGGACTGTCCAAAGGTGTAGCACAAGCTGTCGGGGTCACGGGTGGTGCAGCGTGGGGGTGGGGAAGGACTGTCCAAATGTGCAGCGCATGCTGTCAGGGTCGCGGGTGGCGCATGTCGGGGTTGCGGGTGGCACATCGCGGGGTTGCAGGTGGCACATGGGGTCAATGGGGTTGCGGGTGGCGCAGCGCGGGGTCGGGGTCGTCGGGGGTTGCTGGGGGTTGGGGTCGTCGGGGGTTAGGTCGCCGAGGGTAGCCAGGGGTCGCTGGGGCTTCCCAGGAGTCGGGGTCGCAGGGGTAACCGGGGGTCAGGGTGGTCAGGGGCGGGGTGGTCGGGGGTGGGGTCGCCGGGGTCACTGAGGTCGGGGTCGCGGGGTCAGGGATGGTCGCTGGGGTCGGGGTCGCGGGGTCAGGGAGGGGTCGTTGGGGGTGAGGTCGCCAGGGTTGGGGTTGCGGGGTCGGGGGGCAGGGCCGGGGAGGGTAATTTGGGGGGGGGTCAGGAGGGGAAAAGGGGTAAAATTAGATCTTCTGTGCAGCGGCCGCCATTTGGCGGTCGCTGTTGATAGCATTAGCGGCCGCCACATGGCAGCCGCTATAGGTCTCCTGCCTGCAAAAGTAAAAATTCTAGTAGTGTGTTTTTGACATAAATCCTCATAGATAGCCCTTAAATTTGGGCACTAGTTTTAATAATGTCCAATTTTATTTTACTTGAACCATTGAAGTGTGGGAGTTGTATTCTGTGTAGCATTTTCTCAATTCACATAATTTGTGATATATCTACCATCACTTTGGAAGTCAATTTACCATTGACATTCTTTCTCAAACATAAATCATTTACCATTTCCATTAATATAGTTTCCTATATTCTTCTTAAAATACTTTTAGTATAAAGTAATTCTCATATTCTTTTAACTATGGTTTTTATATTTTCTTTTGAATTCAATTTTTCTATTCTTATCAAACCCATAAGATTAATGAGTGACTAAAATTTCTATCTAAACCTTTAGAGAACATAGATTTATTTCCTTATAGCTTCTATGGAACCTTATTATAAATTCTCTTTGGGGACATAGTATTAATCCATAGAAGAATCGATCAACATTACTCTCAAGTTGAATAATAATTCTTGAAGTGTAACATGAATGTCGTTTAAAATTTTCCTCATGGGCACCAACATATTAATCATCCATTTTTCCAATCTTAAGAAACTCCATCTCCATTACTGTACAAAGAATACAAGGGAAGTACTTGTTTAAAAATATATTCTTGAAGTCATCCCATTCCATAGTGTAACATCCCAAATAAATAAATAATAATACATTTTCATAATTATCAATATTTGTTAATTAAATATTAATTTTACTTTAAAAAGGTTTCTAGGTTTGATGGATTACCTGAAACGCAACAATGGGTTTCTTTGAAATCTTACGTTACACCAAATGCTGAGTCATACTGAAAAATAATAATATAATATTATTTCAAATGGTAGTTAACGCCCAGTCGTTGTATTGACAAGAATGAATAGAACTAACTACAATATGATTACACATGTTTTTTAAATGTTTTTACATTTATCCAATAAAATTTAGAGGCCTAAAATGTGAATTAATCTAATTTTAAGCATAAATACTATAATATTCTTTAAAAGGTCGATTTACCACCTTTTAATGGAGTAACCTCTTTAAATATTGTTTTGGTCACTTTTATATGTTATATTTGTCAATATAATATTTATTCATTATAATCGGGACATCAAAATTTACTTTGGGTAAATTTTTGATATTTTTTTAATAAAAATCATTTTTTAATGAAGAGTGAAAAACATTGTATTTTATTTCAAAACAACCTTTTAATCTAATTTATTTATATGGTTAGATTATCTTCTTAATAATTTTTAAAGTGTAATTAGATTATTATTTTTAACATTTAATCCAATGTTGGTCATTGGATGTTACTTCACTTTGAATTTGGACATAAACAAGTGTCAATATTTTGAGAGTTATTATTTATTACAAACAGGATTTTTGTTTTGACAACGAGAATTAATTTTAAATTAATTAATGGAACATCTTGGTTTTAAATTTGGTAAAATAGACATCTTTTTTGAATTCGGAATATCCATTATAGATTACGCTGAATTTTTGGTATTTTTCCGAAAAACTTCAATTTTTGATGAATGGTGAAAAATCTGAGTAGTAGTTAAAAAGATGAGTTTTTCATTTAAATGAAAATTTTCCACTTCGGTGAATTATATTTTGAAAATATGACATACATGGTTGTTATTAGTAAGTAAAACATGGTTTAATAAGATGAAAATATTTTTTGGTGAATAGTAACTTTTGACTTTTATTTACCATGGTTAAAGGTAAATAGGGTAATTAAAGGTAAAAATATTATTATAATAATATAAAATTACCATAACACATTTCATAACCATATTGAATGAGTAATGTGTCACGAACCGACCCAACGGGGCTCAATCCATGACTCCCCAAGCCCACCTCCAATAGGCCAGGGGCTAGCATCTAGCGCCGTGTAGGATACCACACACAAGGGAGGCATTAGCCTAAAGTGTACACACACACACCCACATACACCTCCATGAAACAGTACAAAAATATATAAAACTAAATGTAAATGCATGCATACATCGATCCCAAACCAGAGTGCAACAGCAGTACAAAAAGGGAAAAATAGGGCCCACCAAAGGAAAACTACAAAAGCGTCCAACCTGCTCGGAAGAAGGGGTACGATGACAAAAGCACCACCGGAAAGATCCTCAGCACAGCTCTGGTAAGACTCCATGGTCAGTCCCACTCATTCAGCTCTTCCTACTCTAGGTCCTCCTAGGACTCCATTGAAAGGCCTGTGGTCTGCATAAGACAGAAACATGTGCAGGCAAAGCCCGTGCATGGGTGAGTATAAAAATACTCAGTAGGCACCCCAAAACCCAAAACAAAAGAGAGAAACTGAAAGGCAACATTCCGATCATCCCAACCAGAGGGAACAAAGACGAGAGAGAAAATCCATCTCGTGACCATCCTCGGCTAAACATGACTAGTTGGCTCAGCTCAGGTGTATGCCCATACATACACCATGAACAATCTAGATATACTCAGCTCATGCACCAAGCCACATGAGGTTCTGACCTCATCTCCAGCAGCGGTTCACAACCAGGAAAAGACACTCCTCGATCATTGTCATCCCAAATGACACTCATCCGAGAGATACACTCCATCGGGTCCCACAAAAACATCTCTGACACTCACCCGAGAGAGCACGCTAATCAGATATCGTCACTGAGGAAAGTCACGCTGAATCAGTAAAAACACCAAACTCCATGGATAGGGGATCACTCCTAGGGTCTTCTAGGGGATACCAGAACCCACACCAGTGTACAAGATCTCACAGATAGGGGATCACTCCTAGGGTCCCCTGGGGGATACCACAACCTGATCTGGCATTCGTAGAAGTCACAGATAGGGGATCACTCCCGAGATCCACTAGGGGATACCACAACCCAATCTGGCGCTCGAAAGAAGCACGTCACCCATATAGAGGATCGTCACCTTTGTCACGATGGTCACGATGATACTCAAACCCTATCTGGTACATCTCACGCTGTAGGGGATCAAACTGATGATGCCGCAACCCAACAGAAACCATGCGCTGAGTGGGGGATCATATAACCAATGATTCAACAACCCTACTTTAATCCTCATGCTAAGTAGGGGATCATATATCCGACGATTCCACAACCCTACTGAGAACGTCCAACAGTATATGAGATCATATTCCCGATGATACCAAAAACCCTACGGGGTTAACCTGCTAAATAGGGGATCGCCACTCATGGATAAGCGGTCACAACGATGCCAAGATCCCGATCTAGGGAAACGATACTAGAGGATCCTACTCCGGGCCCAACGAAGGGATGACACAACTCTAACAGAATGAACATCCCATCGAGAGGATCAAAAACCTATAAAAAGGTTTTGATGTCGCGTAGACCCTCATAAGAATGAACCAAGAGAGTACCCTCAACCACTGTTGGTCCAAACATCATTAACCCGAGCGAACCACCACAACTCCACCTTGTGCACCTCCAAGGCTGATACTGAGGCCACCATAGTGATCCACGTGAAAAAACATGTAGGATAGGCTATTTACTTGCCCGAAACGGACAATCGGTGAAAAAGGAACTATTCACTGTCGCTAGCCCATGTGGGGCCCACACAATGATCCCGAAACTCATCAAGCAGATCATACCACTGCAATCCCCTCAGAAAAGCACACGGGATCGACTACTCGATTGTCCAAAATGGACATCAGGTGAAAATGGTACTATGAACCAAAGCCAGCTCGGGTGGGGCCCACACCTTGATCCTGAAACTCATCGAATGGATCACACCATTGCGATCATCTCAAAAAAACACACAGGATTAACTATTCATCCGCCAAAATCGGACTCCTGGTGAAAAATTTGAGTTTCTCCGTAAATGACCTAAATCGGCCTCATGGGGCCCCCACAACAAACTCATTCCCAAAACCCGAAAACCATCAAGAAAATTCCTCCGTACCATCAGGGTCTCAACGCTAGTGACGGCACGTCAATCGGACGTTCCGGGTAGAAAATACAACAGCGCAAAGTCGAATAATAAAAAAATATTATTATTTTATTCGAAGTTTCAAGCTCCCGGGCCATGATCCCGATAACGTGAAACCCCAGAACCCATCTCAAAGGGTTTGGCTCATTACCAGGGTCCTGTCTTCACAGACGACACATGAATCTGACCGTTGAATTGCAAGAAACGGTGGTTTTAAAACCCCTGTATACAAGGGGGGGGGACGGGCTTGGGCCAGCCCGCGTCGACCGACCCAGACGCCGCCAGCCACTCCGACTGGCGGACCCCATTGCCGCAGAACATCGCAGCACGTGTGCAGACAACCCCCAAAGCAGGGTTGCTGCTAATTGGCACCAGACCGCCGCCCCCGGAGGTGGTCCGATCACAATTCTGCAGCCCCCCGCCGTCGCCAGCCAGCAGACCTACCAAAGGCCGCGGGGGGTCCAAACATGCATCCGAAGACATCTGCACGCCCCCGGGATCTGATCTATACATCTTCTGGATCAAAATAGTGGAAAATAAACCAAATCGGGATCCGGGATTTTAAAACTCAAACCGCCTACCTGTTGGCGGATCGCCGAAGCTTCGGGTGCCGAACGACGCCTGCGACGCAACGGAGCTCGATCCGCTAATGATCGGCACTGAAAACACACGCTGGGGCTCGATTTGGAGAAGCTAAGTGGGAGAGGGGGAGTGTTTCACCATGCATTCTGGGGTGCGAGAGGAGGGAGGTGAGGGGTGGGGTTTGTTTCTTTTTTTATTTAAAATCATCCTTTAAATTAACACCCCTGACCAAACCTCCTAGTGCGGAGAAAATTAGGTCCCCCCTAGGGTAAAAACGGCGTTCTGAACGCAACGGCTCACTCAGAATCAGGATTTGAGACTCGGTTCAGGAGTTACTCGAGCCGATGCTCCTAACTAAACTTTTTCATTTATTTACGAAAATGCCCCTGGTGGCTTTTCTCACAGAAGGCCCGCGACTGCAAAGTTTATACCCCATCTAGGTTAAACGGAACTCTACAGATGCGATTGTGCCCCTCAGATCCCCATTCTGAGCTACAGTTTATGAGATATCACGCCCTCTCTACGTGCATAGTATAAAAATAATTAACATTTTTATAAAATTAATTCTGGGCACACCGGGCCTCAGAATCGCACCCCATCTTCACGCCTAGCTCTAGAATTATTAACAGGTATATTCCAAAGTCTGACAGGGCCAAAACCCGAATCACCCCATCCTCCCCACCTTATAACATTTTGTCCCCGAAAATCCCTAAGCACAAGGAAAGAAACTGGACTCCCAACTGGGTCTCCCATTCCAGTAAGTCCACCAACGAACACCCCTACACGAACACATAAGTAGGAGGGACTCATCCACCACACCTCAACACTTTCCGCTATGGGCATCACTGTCTCGCCCGATCGGTTTTAATCGCGTCACAGAAACACATCTCGGTGGGGGAAGGATCCCTCTTCTTCACGCATTCGAAGCACGCTAAACAACACCCACACATGGTATTACCAATGCCTTGAACAAAACTCGAGCAAGGAATGGAATGGGAGGAGTACCGATAAACAGTGTCTAACAAGCTACTACAGGATGTAGAAAGGACACAAGGCGTACCTCTATCCATCTGCGGAGCCACTGGGTCAACATCTTCTAAGGCTTGTAGCTATCCTCGCCCTCGGCCACCAGCTTTCTGAGCTCGGTGTGGACCACCTAGGGGTGGGGGTAGTGGAAACTGATACTGTCTACCACCACCTGCCGCTGCACCAGCTCCGTCACCATGTCCGCCACCGTGCGGGTCTCCTTTATCGAGACACTGCCTCTGCCAAGGCCGTCTGTCGACTGACTCCCTCTCAACAGCATGACATGTCGGACAATCTCTAGCAAGATGTCCCTGACCGTCGAAAGCATAACACTACCTATCCTACAGCTAACCAAAACTGTCCTACGATCCCTTTGAACCCTGAGCCTCAGATCCTCCATCCTGGGGTCGCCTCCTAAAATGTTGGCTACATCCAGACCCTTGCGCATGCCACCGACTACCAGATGCCGATCTGACTGACGAAGTCTTAGCTCTCGCCTGCCCAGCACTAAGAGGTGTAATCTGCTCATCCAGAAAGTGCTCCACCACTAGGGCCTGGTCCAGCACTCCAGCTTAGGTGGGCAGACAAAAGGAAACCACACCTTCCTAGATGTCTTTGTGTAATCCATGCTCGAAGGTTCGAGCACTAAATATCGGGTATCAAACAATATCCATGTAGTATCATGACAAGTATATAAACCTCTCTGATTAATCCGACACGGTCATGCCCTCATTCCGAAGCTGCAGAAGCTCCTGAATCCATACTGACCTCAGTGTCACCAGATATAAATCTTCCCAGAAGAGCTAATAAAACTCTTCCTACATGAGCATCTCCTCATCATGGGACTACGTCACTAAAATCCACCATCTCCCAGCCAAACCATGCAGAAGGCTTACTGCTAGGACCACCATCTGATCTAGAGGTGTCCTCACTAGGTGAAAAACACCAGTGAAAACTTCAAGTTAGTTATCAGCTGCCTGAAGGACAGGATCACCCCTGAACCTTAGAGGTCGCTGCCTCTAGAACTCGTGAAGCACACTCAGCCTGCACACAACCTCATCTTGCACTTCTGGCACAACCAGCTGCGCGATAGGTGGTGGCTCAACTGGCTGACCACCTGGAGGTCCAGCCTCAGAACCTGCACCCTGGTCTACAACCTCTATATAGGGCGAATCATCACCATAATACCCATGGGGAACCCACACTGACTGTTGTCATGGAGGCATCCTGAAATACAATCAAGATTCTCCATAGTCAAAGTGTATATCTAGATATCTGACTCAAGAAGAAAAAGGGAAACCCAAAAACCCATTCCTATATGATGCATATTGTTATGTCCCTATGACTAGTGTCCAAACATCCAGAGTCAAAATGAATGTTATCAGATTTCTCGTATATGGATACGTCAACCACCACACCAACACCAGAGTCCCTAGCCTAAAAGATGAACTCGAAACACCCTAACACCGCCACTATGCAACCCAGACCAAACTCATAGCTTGACCAGCAACACTATGAGATCCCAAAGGTGGAACCTCCTCTGATACCACACTATCACGACCCGACCCAACGAGGCTCAAACCCCAACTCCCCAAGCCTTCCTCCAATAGGCCAAGGGCGGGCGTCTAGTGCCGAGTAGGCTATCACAAACAAGGGAGGCATTAGCCTAAGGTACCTATACACGCACCCACATACACATCCATGAAATAGTACATTGATATATAAAGATTAAAAGTAAATGCATGCATACATCTAACCCAAACCAGAGTGCAATAGAAGTACAAAAAGGGAAAAACAGGTCCCAGCAAAGGAAAACTACAAAAGCATCCAACCTTCTTGGAAGAAGGGGTACACTGCCAAAAGCACCACCAGAAAGCTCCTTGGCACAGCTCCAGTAAGAATCCAGGGTCAGTCCCGCTCACTCAGCTCCGCCTGCTCCGGGTCCTCCGAGGACTCCATCGAAAGTCATGTGGCCTACACAAGACACAAACATGTGTGGGAAAAGCACATGAAGGGTTGAGTATAAAAATACTCAGTAGGCACCTCAAAACCCAAAAAAAAAAGAGAGCAACTGAAAGGCAAAAATCCGCCCATCCCAACCAGAGGGAACCCAAACGAGGGAGAAAATCCATTTCGTGACTATCCTCAGCTAAAAACGACTAGTCAGCTCAGCTCAGGTGTATTCTCATACATACACCATGAACAATCCAGATATACTCAGCTCACACACCAAGCCGCATGAGGTACTGACCTCATCACCAGCAATGGTTCACAACCAGGAGAGCACACTCCTCGATCACTATCATCCCAGATGACACTCGTCTGAGAGACACACTCCATTGGGTCCCACACAAACATCTCTGACACTCATCGGAGAGATCACAGTCGTCAGATATTGTCACTGAGGAAAGTCATGTTGAAACAGAAAAAACAGAAAACTCCATGGATAGGGGATCGCTCCTAGGGTCCGCTAGGGGATACCAGAACCCACACTGGTATAAAAGATCTCACAGATAAGGGATCACTCCCAGGGTCTGTTGGGGGTTATCACAACCCGATCTGGCATTCGTAGATCTCGCAAATAGGGGATCACTTCTAGGATCCACTGGGGGATACCACAACTGGATCCAGCACTCTACATATGCACGCCACCCAGATAGAGGATCTTCACCCATGTCACGACGATCACGACGATACCACAACCCCATCTGGTACATCTCACACTATAGAGGATCGAACTGATGATGTTGAAACCCTACAAAAACCACATGCTGAGTAGGGGATCGTATAACCAATGATATCGCAACGCAAATTTAATCTTCATGATAAGTAGGGGATCATATCCCCGATGATGCCACAAACTTACTGAGCACATCCCACTACGTAGGAGATCATATTCACAATGATTCCACAAACCCTATGGGGTTAACCAGCTAGATAGGGGATCGCCGCCCATAGATAAGCGGTCACAACGATGCCAAGAACACAACGTATCCATACACCAGGACTCTAACAACCTGCCTTTCGACATGGGACATTCATACATTGGTTGCAAGGAAATAATGGTGCATTCATCATATAGGACTGGGTTTTGGGTTTTTCCATGTCCTTCTTAAGTCATCTCACCAGATAAACCCTTTGACTGTGGTTCATCTTGAATGTATTTCAGGATTCCTCCACAATGACAGCCAACAAGGGTTCCACAGTAGGATTGTGGTGATGATCCACCCTATGTAGAGGTTGTAGACTAGGGCACAAGTTCTGAAGTTGGACCTCCAGGTGGTCCGCCAGTTGATCCACCACCTGTCGAGCAGCTGGTCATGCCGGGAGTACCAGATGAGGTTGCATGCAGGCTGAGTGCACTGCACGAGTTTAGAGGTAGCGACCTCTGAGGTTCTGATGTGATCGAGGCCCTAAGGCAGCTATTGACTGGCTTGAGGCAGTCACCCAAGTTTTCCGCCTAGTGAGGACACCTTCAGATCTGATGGTGGTCCTAGCGGCGAGCCTTCAATATGGTTTGGCCAGGCGATGGTGGAGTTTGGTGACACAATCCAATGATGAGGAGATGCCCATGTAGGCAGAGTTTGAGTGGCTCTTCAGGGAGGAGTTCTATCCAGTGACATTGATGTAAGTGCAGATTCAGAAGCTTCTGCAGCTTTGGCAAGAGGCCATGCCTATGTTGGAATGATCAGCAAGGTTTAAAGACTTTTCATGCTATTTCCTAGATGTGGTTCGAGACTTGTTTTATAGGGCATGGAATTTCAAGTAGGGCCTACGCAGAGATATATGCGAAGGTGTGGGTTCCTTGTGTTTTCCCACCTATGCTGGAGTGATGCAGTGAGCCTCAATGCTGGAGAGCTTTCTAGCTAAACAGATTCACCTGTCAGTGTTGGGTGCATGGCAGCTGAGACATTAGCAACTGGTAGTCTGCGGCAGGTGCAATCATCTGGATGTGGTTGACGTTTCAGGAGGCGACCCCATGATGGAGGATCTGAGGCTCAGGGCTCACAGGGCTTGCAGGCCAGTTTTGGTCAGCTGTAGGAGAGGAAGTGTTATACTTGTGATGGTCAGGGACATCTCGTTAGAGATTCTCCGACCCGTCGTACTGTTGAGAGGGAGTCGGTTGACAAAACTCCTTGTCAGAGGAAGCGTTTCGAGTATGTCGGTCCGTAGGGTGGAGGACAAGGTGACAGAGAGGGTGCAGCAGTGGGAGGTGGTAGGCGGTATCAGGTGCCACCACCACCATCCCCAGGTTGTCCACGCCGAGGTCAGGGAGTTGGAGGGTGAGGGAAAGGACTGCTGCATTCCCTAGAGGCTATTGACCTAGAGGCTCCACAGATGGATAGAGGTATGCTTGGTGTCCTTTTTACTTTCTATAGTAGTTTGACAGACACTGTTTAGTGGTACTCTTACCTTTTTGTTACTTGATTGAGTTTTGTTCCGGGTGTTGGTAAGACCCTATGTGGGTGTTGTTCGGCATGCTTCAAATGCGTGATGAAGAGGGATCCTCCCCCCACCAAGACATGTTTTTGTGATGCGATTAAAACCGTGCGAGCGAGTCATTGCCACCCAAAGCAGATAATGTTGAGGTGTGGTGGATGAGTCCCTCTGACTTATGTGTTCGGGCATACCAAAGGGGCTCAAGATGAGACTCCCCAAACCCGCCTCCAATAGGCCAGGGGCTGGCATCTAGCACCGAGTATGCTATCACACAAAAGGGAGGAATTATCCTAAGGAACCTTTACACACGCACCCACATCCACCTCCATGAAATAGTACAGAGATATATAAAACTGAAAAGTAAATGCATGCATTCATCTAACCCAAACCAGAGTGCAATAGCAGTACAAAAAGAGCAAAATAGGGCCCACCAAAGGAAAACTAAAAAAGCGTCCAACCTTCTTGGAAGAAGGGGTACACTACCAAAAGCACCACCAGAAAGCTCCTCAGCACATCTCCAGTAAGACTCCATGGTCAGTCCCGCTCACTCAGATCCGCCTACTCCGGGTCCTCCTAGGACTCCGTTGAAAGGCATGTGGTCTGTACAAGACACACACATGTGCAACCAAAGCCCGTGAAAAGGTGAGTATAAAAATACTCAGTTGGAACCGCAAAACCCAAAACAAAATAGAGAAACTATAAGGAAACAGTCCGATCATCCCAACCAGAGGAAACCCATATGAGAGAGAAACTCCATCTCGTGACCATCCTTGGCTAAACACAACTAGTCAGCTTAGCTCAGGTGTATACCCATACATACACCATGAACAATCCAGATATACTCAGATCATGCACCAAGCCACATGAGGTACCGAACTTGTTACCAGTAATAGTTCACAACCAGGAGAGCACACTCCTCGATCACTGTCATCCCAGATGACATTCATCCGATAGATACAATCCATAGGGTCCCACAAAAACATCTTTGATGCTCACCCAAGAGATCATGCTCGTTGGATATTGTCACTGAGGAAAGTCACACAGAAACAAAAAAAAACACCAAAATCCACAGATAAGGGATCACTCTTAGGGTCCACTAGGGGATAATAGAACCCCAACCGGTATACGATATCTCACATATAAGAGATCACTCCCAAGGTATGCTGGGGGATACCACAACCCAATCTATCATTCGTAGATCTCACAGATTGGGGACCACTCCCAGGATCTACTGGGGGATACCACAACCCGATCTGGCACTCGATAGAAGCATATCACCCAGATAGAGGATCGTCACCCATGTCACGATGGTCACGACGATACCGAACCCCTATCTTGTACATCTCATGCTATAGGGGATCGAACTAACGATGAAAAAACCCTACAAAAACAACTCGCTGAGTAGGGGATCGTATAACCAATAATAGTGCAACCCTACTTTATACCTCATGCAGATTAGGGGATCGTATACCCGACGATGCCACAACCCTTCTGAGAACAACCCACTGCATAGGAGATCATATTGCTGATGATGCCACAAACCCTACGAGGTTAACCGGCTTGATAAGGGATCGCCACCCATGGATTAGCGGTGACAACAATGCCAAGAACCCGATCTAGGGAAACGATGCTAGAGGATCCCGCTCCAGGCCCACCAGAGGGATGCCACAACTCTAACAGATTAAACATCTCATTGAGAGGATCACAAACCTATACGAAGGTTGTGATGCTGCGTGGACCCTCGTAGGAATGAACCAATGGAGTACCCTCAACCACTGCTGGTACAAATGTCGCTAACCCGAGCGACCCACCACAACGCCACTCCGCGCACCTCTAAGGCTGATACTGAGGCCAGCATCGCGATCCACGCTAAAAAACATGCAGGATAGACTATTTACTCACCCGAAATGGACAACCCGTAAAAAAGAAACTATTCACCATCGCTAGCCTATGTGGGCCCCACACAAAAATCCCAAAACTCATCAAATGATTCACACCATTGCAATCCTCTTGAAAAAACACACAGGATCGACTATTAATCTGCCAAAATTGAACTCCTGGTGAGAATGTTGCGTTTTCTCCGTAAACGCCCAAACCCGGCCTCATGGGGCCCACACCCCAAACTCGGTCCCACCACTATAAAAACATGATGAAAATTTAGCCATACCATCAGGGTCTCAATTCCACTGACGACACGTCAATCAGATGCTCCAGGTAGAAGATACGACAGCCCGAAGTCGAATAATAACAAAATATTATTATTTTATTCGACGTTTCAAGCTCCCGGGACACGATCATGAAACTGCGAAACCCTCGAACCCACCTCAATGGGTTCTCCTCATTACCAGTGTTGTGTCACCATAGATAGCACACAAATCTGACCCCTAGATTGCACGATATAGGGGTTTTAAAACACCCGTGGACAAGGAGGGGGCCCAGACCATCCTGAATCGGGGCCGACGCCGCTGCCGGCCGCTCTAGTCGGCGGACCACGCCATCGCGTCACAGCGTAGCGCATGAGTGGATGACCCCTAAAGCGGTGTCACCGCTAATTGGAGCTGGACTGCCGCCCCCTACAGTGGTCCGATCACAATTCTGCGGCCCGCCGCCGCCGGCCGTCGCGCCGCTTGACCTTCTGAAGGCCGCCGAGGGCACCCCAGGGGTCAAAACGTGCATCCAAAGACATCTGCATGCCCCAAGGAACATATCTACACATCTGTAGGATCAAAAAAGATAATAACCAACCAAATCGGGATCCTATATTTTAAAACTCTAACCGCCTACCTATTGGTGAATCACCGGAGCTTCGGGTGCAAAAAGACACATACGAGGCGCTGGAGCTCAATCCGCTGATGATTGGAGCTGAAAACAGACTCTCGGGGCTCGATTTGGCGAAGAACAGTGAGATAGGGGGAGGGTTTCACCGTGAATTCTTGGGGTGTGAGATGAGGGAGGTGTGGGGTAGGGTTTGCTTCTTTTTTGTTATTTAACAACTTCATTTAAATTAACACCCCCAACCAGACCTCCTAGCATAGTGGAAATTAGGTCACCCCTAGGGTAAACATGGAGTTCTGAACGCAAATACGCACTCAGAATCACTATTTGAGACTCCGTTCAGGAGTTATTCGAGTCGACACTCATAAATAAACTTTTCCATTTATTTTAAAAAAACGCCCTGGTGGCTTTTCTCACAGCATGCCCGATACCACAAAGTTTATACCCCACCCAGGGTAAACGGCATGCTCCGGACGCAACTGTGCCCTCATATTCCCATTCTGAGCTAATTTTTAGGATATATCACACCCCCTCCATGTGCATAGTATTAAAATACATAATATTTTTATAAAATTAATTCCCGGCACACCGGGCCTCAAAATCGCATGTCGTCTTCGCGCCTAGCTCTCGAATTATTCATAGGAATATTTTTAATTTTGACAGGGCGAAAACCTGAGTCACTAAAAATGACCGACCAATACAATACTTGGGTGAGACATTTTTCATTTTAAAGCCACTTGGGTAAGATTATGATATTAACAAATTTTTATTTAATGTAAAAATAAAAATATCATAAACATGTATTATTTTTCTAAAACAATTTTAATGTTGGGTTATATAGTAGATATATATTAAAATATCAATATTTATTAGAAAGGTAAAAATATTTGCTACATTATTGTATTTTTTATAATTTTTAGACATCAAATAAATTAAATTATTTATGACACAATAATGATGTTGTGTTTACGTCATTAATAAATGATTTAAATAAACAATATTATAAAGATTAAAATAATATCCAAAAACTATCCAATTATTATTGGATGGTTTTTTTTCGACCATTATTCATCTTATCTTTGACGTTAATAAGTTTTTGACATTTATAAACTGAAAATAATTATATAATAAAATAATATTTTCACACTTTCCTAAAGAGCCCCTCCTCCCCCTTATAAAAATCCCGCATCTCTAACCCATTACTCACACCTCTCAAGCCCCTTGGCTCTTCCAAAAACATCCCAAATAATCTGTCAAGATCCCTCTCTTTTTCCTAGAATCCTTACCGTAGACAGAAGGCGCTTCAATAAACCCTTTTGGTTCAAACAAAAGGTAGTTACCCGATTTGAAGGTAACGTCTTCTCTTAAGTTCTTTTGTGTTATTTTACTTTTACAACCACCTAAAATATTTTTATTCCTTTATTTTATAAAAAAACATTATCCTAAATATAAAAGGTTTTTTACTAGAAGGATCCTATCTGCACTTACACACACATCCATCTAATGGTTAAAGAACATACTGCTTTTGTGGACAGCAAACTAACGCCTCATGAAATGATGATTGTTAAATCTTCTCCTACCACCTCTTATGATGTCCATTATGATGGAACTGTATTTATATATGATATATATTATATTTATATTGTTTCTATGCCATTTTATTTTCATTTATAGAATACCTTTAGGGATTCTATAGTAGGTAAATACAATAATCTCATTTAAGGAAGTGCGGACTACTGC
The DNA here is from genome assembly GCA_963277665.1 of Viscum album. Lineage (NCBI taxonomy): Eukaryota > Viridiplantae > Streptophyta > Magnoliopsida > Santalales > Viscaceae > Viscum > Viscum album. Next base: position 1,885,215,646 of record OY728165.1, on the reverse strand, counting down.
CCCCTCAAAGTGATATGAGTCGTTCATGCCATAAGTCGAACGTATAAAGAATGGAGTTACTAATATTATATATATGATATTATAATGGAATAATAATATTCCCATGTATCATTATGTTTTCATTCCATAAAATATGAAATATAAATGAAAGTAGCGTTTATGTTTACGTACGAATTAACATATCTATGAATGGTGCATTTCATTTCTTACCTCTAAATGTTATGTACTATTATAAATACTTGTATATAATAGATATATATGATATATATGATATATAAATCATTAATATCATCTGGATATAATTAAAGTTTGACCACATGAACAACTGGTAATTTTAAGAAGTCCATTTTTGACTCAAGTACCAAATATCGACAAAATGACCATTATTAACTTAAATGATAACATAATGTTTATAACCTGGTAATAAGTGATTTAAAAGGAATGATATACTTGTAAAAGGTTCTTAATCAAGTATTAATTAACTTTAGTTTTTTATTCCGGAGATTAAAGAATGAACTGGTCAAGTCAGACATGAGGTAAGGGACATCGTTTGAATCTCATTTCATTGATGCATATTTTGTTTTATACGCGAATTTAATTTATACTTTGTATAAACACTTTTTAAATTTCATTTCATTCAAAGGGAATCTTTTTCTACGAGGTGTTTTACTAAATGAAAAAAATAAAGTTTCCTTTAACGTAAGCGGTGACAACGACATTTTCTACTGTCGCCAGTATTATTTGATCTTTTGGCTTCCTTAACAAGCCATAATGTTTTTAAAAGGAAAATAAATACCATATACTCTGTTATGTATTTTGGTATTTAAAATCGTTTTGATAATGGAATTTTTATGTCAATATATTTAAATGATATATTGTGATTGAATTGTGGAAATGTAATCATTCCTTTATATTTGTTTAATGTGTTATGAATGTGCTATGGTTCTTGGGCATTGTTACGTATATGGGTGGTTCCATGATAAACCTAGGGCGGGTGAGCCCAAGGTAGCTCTCCAATGCATCGGGTAATGTAATAGAGATAAAAGTGAATGTTTATCCTAAGAGATTTAGGGAATATACTATGATGGGTATTCCAAATGTAACTCCCTACATAGCTGTGGAAGCACAACGTATGTATGTTATTGTTTTTCCAAGTTACCTTTATGATTTGTGTTTACTATATAAATCTTATGATTTAATGAGGTATGTTAAATGGATTATGTTACATATCTATTGATGAAATAATGTTTTCATTATTTATTTTATAACCATTACTAAGATTTTTATGCTCATCCCATGTTTTGAAATGTTTTTCACAGAACTTAAAGTTGAATAGGGTTAATGATGGGATCAAGGAAAATTCATGCTGTCTAAAACATGGGAATATACATGACTCTTTTATTGAAGATTTTTTATTTTATGAAAAAATGAAAACTGAGTAGAAGTGTCTAACTTGTAATTTTTGAGATGTAATGTAATATTTATGGCCTAATTATCTAAAACTCTATACCTGAAAAGATCCTCAATGTAAATTATTCATTTAATTCAATATTATGTTATTTTTAAGGCCAAGTCCTTATAGTTGGTATCAGAGGTCGGTTTAGATAACTTTAGAAGTAAGGATAGTGTAAAATTAATGTCCATAAATTAATTTATGGTAATATTGAAGTGATAAAGCATTTACAGATTACCATGTTGCTTCGCCTAAGATATATCTATGTTAATAATGGTTTTTTGTAGAGGAAACCAGGCAACTATGATGGGATGACATTAAGGGGAAGACAACATTCCAAATCAGCAACCTGAGATAGTCAGAATCGGAACTGAACAGTTTGTTTCAGTGATGGAAACGTTGACTAAGGCTATAAATGGTGGTGTTATCCATGCACAAGATCAGCCATATCGACCACTGAGGAACATGTCAGTAGTGGAGCATTTCATGAGGCAAAATCCCCCATAATTCAAATGATCATCTGACCCTGTGCTATTTGAAGGGTGGATTAAATCACTGGAGAAGATTTTTTATGTCATGGGGTGTTCATAACATCGAAAGGATAATTTTACTATTTATCATTTTGAAGGTGAAGTTGATCCGTGGTGGTCAATGGTGAAAAATATCTCAAATAGTGAGGAGATTGATTTTCTCGATTGGGATAAATTCAAAGGTATGTTTCCTAAGAAATATTTTCCTAAGCTGGTTCATTTTAGGATGGAAAAATAGTTCCTATAATTGAGATAAGAGGATGACTTAGTGGGCACTTATGAAGCAAAATTCACCCGACTGGAAAGGTATGCTCCAAATTTCATACAAGATTTGATAGTAAAATAAACAGTTTGACTCAGGATTAAAGGAAAAGTATCAAAGGGATTTAGCTTATCGTGAGTTCAATAGTTATGAAAAACATGTTCAATGTGTAGAGAAGGTGGAAATGGAGTTTGCCGATGGTCAGGTCTTCTTTGAAAAACAACCGAATAAGAGGTTGAGGTGGCAGACGAAAGGGAAAAAATCTTCAAAAAAGTATGATGGCAAGAAACTTAAGATTATAGTTTGTGAAAATTGTGGTAAAAATCATGTTGGGGAATGCCTTTTGAATTCTCGTAAGTGTTTCCGATGTATTAATATGGGACATAAAGCTTGTAATTTCACTGAAAATGATCAGGGTAATGGTAAGAAAAAAAATATTATTTACAATCAGTAAAATGTTTTATGTGAAATGAAATTGTTCATTATGAAAATGAGTGTCCAAATAAGAACCCATTTGAGGTAAAGAAACCAGACTAAAAGTAGAAAGGGGTGGGGAAGTCCTTTTCAACTACTTCAGCAGATATTGGTCCATAAAATGAAGTATTATTAGGTACACTACTTGTTTGTTCAGATTATGACAATGTGTTGTTTGATTCGGGGTATACACATTCATTAATTTCTGAGAAGTTTTCTAGTAAAATGGGAATTCCATCTCAATAAATGAATGCTGAACTTATGGTAAAAATACTGGGGGGAAATTTTGATACCAAAAGAAATTATAAGAACCTTCCTATACTTGTGTGCGGAAAGAATCTACCAACAAACCTTATTGTTTTTCCTCTAGTAGAGTTTGATGTTATTCTAGGTATAGATTTTCATTCTATTTATCATGCTAAGATTGAATAAATAGATAGAGAGGTTTCATTCAGAAATATTTTAAGTTTGTGTACAATAATGAACCCTTACTTTTGATAACATATCAGGAAGCTGAGAAACTAGTAAAAGATAAAAATGAATTTTACCTTCAATATATTGTTGAAAAGAAAGGAACTATTTAGATTAATGATGTGCCCATGGGAAATGAGTATATTGATGTTTTTCCTGATGAGTTTCTTGGTATTATACATGATTGGGAAGTTGAATTTATTTTTGACTTAGTTCCTGATGCTAATCCTATTTTAAAATCTCTTTATCGAATGGCTCAAATTGAACTTTTAGAGTTAAGGAAGCAATTGCAGGAGTTATAAGATAAATGTTTCATTTGACATAGCACATCATCACGGGGTGATCCTATCTTATTTGTTAAAAAGAATGATGGTTCAATGAGACTTTGCATTGATTATAGAGCATTGAATAACATCACTGTTAAGAACAAGTATAATTTGCCTCATATTGATGATTTTTTTGATCAGCTCCAGGGTGCTTATAATTTTTCGAAGATTGATTTGAGGTTGGGATACAAACATTTGAATGTAAAGAAATCATACATTCCAAAGTCCATGTTTTGTACTAGATATAGCCATTATGAATTTTTAGTTATGCCTTATGGGTAAACCAATGCACCTGTTATATTCAGGGATCTTATGAATAGAATTTTCTGTGAGTTCATGAATACGTTTATGGTTGTGTTCATTAATGATATTTTGGTTTATTCTAATAGTAAATAGGATCATAAAATTCATTTAAGTGTTGTCTTAAAAACCTTAAAAAAATAGTATGGTAATTCAGTAAGTGTGAGTTTTGGTTACAAAACATTCCATTCCATGGTCACATTGTTTCACAAAATGGATTTACTGTTGATCCTACTAAAATAAAAGTTGTTGAAGAATGACCGAGACCCAAAACTATAACAGAGATCCGTTGTTTTCTTGGTTTGGAAGGTTATTAGTGGAGGTTTGTTGAAAATTTTGCACAGTTATCTAGTCCAATGACTAATTTAACTTAAAAATGTCTTATGTTCATCTGGACAAAGAATTTGATGATTATTTTTAGGAATTGAAATGAAGATTGGTGAATTCTCTAGTTTTGGCACTACCTTCTAGAAATGTTGAGTTTGGTATCTACATTGATGCTTCATTGAAAGGACTTCGCAGTGTTCTTATGCATAATGATGTGGTAGTTGCTTATGCTTCATTTTAGTTGAAATATCATTAGTTAACTTAACCTACACATTATTTGGAATTATATAATGTTGTTTTTTTCTTTAAAAATATGGAGGTATCATTTTTATAGAGTAAAATGAAAAATATATACTAACCAAAAAAGTTTTAAGTATATATTCTCTCAGATAAGATTGAACATGAGACATAGGAGATGTTTAGAATTAATCAAGGATTATGATTGCACGATCTATTACCATCCGGGAAATGAAAATAAAGTGGCTGATGCTTTGAGTCAAAAAAGTAATGATTCATCAACCATGCTACATTTGGAACGAGATCCTTTGGTTTTTGATTTGATGAAGTTTGGCATAGAAGTTGTTGGTGTGGGTAATTACTCTATTTCATTTTAGGTGTTAGTGACATCATCTTTATCATAAAAAATTAATCAAGTGAAAAAGTAAGACAGTGAGTTGCATAAAAAGGTAGAGTTAGTTCAGAAGGGTAAGATGCATGATTTAAACATTCATAATGATTGTATTTTGAGATTTTGGAAGAGATTATACATGCCTTGTGATTCAAAGTTAAAGAATGAGTTGTTATGTAAAGCTCATAGATCTCTGTTATCAGTTCATTCTGGCTGTACTAAGAAGTACAAAGAGCTTCAGGAGTATTACTAGTGGGATGGAATGAAAAGAGATATTGCTGACTTTACTGCGAGGTGTTTGACTTGTCCGTATGTTAAAGAAGAGTGGCAGTTACCGAAAGGGATGATTCAGTCTTTACTGGTGCTAGAGTGGAAATGGTAAAATATATCAATGGACTTCATTATGGGATTACCTAAGACATATTGTGGTAATAATTCAATCTAGTTTATTGTTGATCGGTTGACTAAATCTTCTCATTTGCTTCCTATTCGTGACACTTTCTCTCTGGATCAACTTTCTCGGTTGTATATTAAAGAGATAGTCAGGTTTCATGGAGTTCCTCTCTCCATTGTATTTGATCATGATCCCATGTTTAATTTTAATTTTTAGAAAGGACTTCAGAAGTATTGGGTACTGAATTAAATTTTAGTACATCTTTTCATCGTTAATCATATGGGCAGTCAAAACGAACAATTCAGACTTTGGGGGATATTTTATGTTCTTGTTTACTAGATTACCAGGGATGTTGAGACCGACATATTTCTTTTGTTGGATATTCATATAATAACACTTTTCATTCCAGTATATAGATGGATCTTTTTGAGGCATTATATGGGAATTAGTGTTGAACTTCAGCTTTTTAGGATGAAGTGGGTGAAAGGAAGTTGATGGGACCAGAATTGGTACAAGAGATGGCAGAAAAAGTTCAGTTGATTTAGATGAAAATGGGAACATCTCATAGTATGTAGAAATGTTATGTGGATAACCAGTGGAAGGATATTTCTTTTGAGGTAGGTGATCATATCTTTCTCAAAGTTTCTCCATGGGAGAGTGTGATGTATTTTAGAAAGAAGGGAATGTTGAGTCTGAGGTTCATTGAACCTTATGAAATCCTAGAGAAAGTTGGATCAATTGCGTACAGAGTGGATTTAACTCCAAGTTTATCATAGATACACAATGTTATTCATGTTTCAATGTTGAGAAATTATATGCCAGATCCATCTCATGTTTTCAGCACAGAGATAGTTCAGTTGGAAGAGAATCTCTACAATGAGGAATAACCAATCCAGATTCTTGACCAAAGAGAGCAGGTGTTGGTGAATAAGGTAATTCACCAGGTAAAGGTTTTATGAAAAAACCATATGTTGAAGAGGCAACGTGGGAATATGAAAATTCTATGAGGGATAAATACCCCCACTTAATTGATAATTGAATAAAAATTACGAGGACACAATTTCCAAAAGGGGGGAAGGATGTAACATACATGTAAATAAAGAATAATACATTTTCATAATTATTAATATTTGTGAATTAAATATAAATTTTAAATTAAATGGGTTTCTATGTTCGATGGTGTACCCGATGCGCAACAACTAGTTTCTTTGAAATCTTACGTTACACACAATGCTGAGTCATACTGAAAAATAATAATATAATATTATTTTAAATGGTAGTTAATACCTAGCCGTTGTATTGGTGGGAATGAATAGAACTAACTACAATATGATTATACATGTTTTTTAAATGTTTTTACATTTATCCAATAAATTTTAGAGGCTTAAAATGTGAATTAATCTAATTTTAAGCTTAAATACTCTGATATTCATTAAAAGGTCGATTTACCACCTTTTAATGGTGAACCCTATTTAAATGTAGTTTTTGTCACTTTTATATGCTCTATTTGAAAAAATATATTTCTTCTTTATAATTGGGACATTGAAATTTACTTTGGGTAAATTTTTGGTATTTTTTTGACAAAATTCATTTTTTAATGAATAGTGAAAAGTACTATATTTTAATTCAAAACTACCATTTAATCTAATATATTTATATGGTTAGAATCTCTTTTTAATTGGTTTTAAAGTATAATTAGATTATATTTTTACCATTTAATCCAATTTTGGTCATTGTAAGTAATTTCACGTTGAAATTGGACATAAACAAGTGTCAATCTTTTGATAGTTATTATTTCTTAAAAACAAGTTTTTTGTTTTAACAATAAGAATAAATTTTAAATTAATTAATGAAAAGTATATGTATTGAATTTGGTAAAATAGAAATTGTTTTTTTATTTGACATATCAAATATATCCTAGGCTGAATTTTTGGTATTTTTTTGAAAAACATAAATTTTTGATGAATAGTGAAAACATGGAGTAGTAGTTAAAAAGCTGACTTTTTCATTTAAATTAAATTTTACCACTTCTATGAATTGAATTTTGAAAAAACGACACACATGGTTGTTATTACTAAATAAAATTTGGTTCAATAAGATGAAATATTTTTTTTGGTGAATAGTAACTTTGGAGTTTTATTTACCATGGTTAAAGCTAAATAGGGTAATTCAAGGTAAAAAAATATTATAATAATATAAAAATATCTTAAAAATTGTCCTAACTTTATTGGGTGCGTAATGACTAACCAAGTCCATCCTTGGGTGAGACGTTTGGGCTTTGAAAGCCACTGGGGTAAGATAATGGTATTAATAAATTTTTATTTAAAGTAAAAATGAAAATAGCATAAACCTGTATTGTTTTTCTAAAACAATTTTAATATGGGGTTATATAATTGATATATTTAACTATAATTATTCCTTAGAGAGATAAAAATATTTCCTAAATTATGGTATTTTTTTTATAATTATTAGAAATCAAATAAATTAAATTATTTATGACACAATAATGATGTAGTGTTTACTTCATTAATAACTGATTTAAATAAATAAGATTATAAAGATTAAAATAATATCCCAAAACAATCCAATTATTGTTGGATGATTTTATTTAGACCATTTTTCATCTTATCTTTGACTTTAATATGTTTTGGACATTTAGAAACCGAAAATAATTATATACTAAAATAATATTTTCACACATTTTTAAAGAGCCCCTCCTCCCCCTTATAAAAAGACTTCACCTATAACCCATCACTCACACCACTAAATCCCCTAGGATCACCCAAAAACTACCCAAATAAGCTCTAAAGATCCCTCTATTCCTTCTAAAATCCTTAACTTAGGCAGAAGACACTACCAGAAAGCCTTTTGGTTCAAACAAAAAGGACTTACCCGATTAAAAGGCAACACATTCTCTTAAGTTATTTTGTTTTGTTTTAGTTCTCCACCCCTAAACAATTTTTATTCCTTTATTTTATAACAAAAAAGTATCATAAATATACTAGGTTGTTGTTATGATATGGATTCTAACTATACTTACACACACCTCCATCTAATGGGTAATGAACATACTGTTTCTGTGGATGACAAACTAATGCCTCACGAAACGATGATTGTTCAATATTCTCCCTCCACCTCTTATGGTGGCCTTTATGATGGAACTGTATTTATATATGATATATATTATATTAATTTGTTTCTATGATTTTTTATTTTTCATTTATAGAGTACCATTATGGATTCCTTAGTAGGTAAATATGATAATCTCATTTGAGGAAGTGTGGACGACCACACCCTCAAAGTGATATGACTCATTAATGCCATGCATGGAACGTATAAAGGATGGAGTTACTAAGATTATAAATATGATATTATAGTGGATTTATAATATACATATTTATCACTATGTTTTCATTATATTAAATATGAAATAGAAATGAAATTAGCGTTCATGCGTACGTACGGCTTACCATCTCCATAAATGATGCATTTCATTTCTTACCTCTAAATTTTATACACTATAATAAATACATGTATATACTGGATATATATGATATATGTGATATATATGACATCTAAATCATGAATATCATTCTGGATATAAATAACTTTTGACCACATGAACACCATGTAAATATAAGAAGTCAATTTTTGACTCAAGTACCAAATATCGACAAATCGACCATTATTAACTTAAATGAATACATAATATTTATAACATGGAAATAAGTGATTTATAATTAATAATAAACTTGAAAAAGGTTCTTATTCAAGCATAAATTAACTTTACTTTATTATTCATGAGATTAAAGAATGAATGGGTCAAGTCGGACACGAGGTAAGGGACTTCGTCTCAATCTCTTTTCATTGAGGCATATTTTGTTTTATACACCACATTCTTTTATATGATGTATAAGAACCTTTTACATTTAATTTCATTCAAAGGGAATATTTTTCTATAAGGAGTTTTACTAAAAAATCAAAAAAGAATGTTTCTTTTAACAAAAGTTGTGACAACAAACTTTTCCACAACAATGAGTATTATATGATTTTTCGGATTCATTAACAAGACATAATGTTTTTAAAAGGAAAATAAATACCATATACTGTGTTAAATATTTTTGGTATTGAAAATGGTTTTGATAATTACTTTTTTATGTCAATATATTTAAATGATATATTTTTATTTAAATTTGGAAATGTTATATTTCATTTATATTTATTTTATGTGTTATGAATATGTTATGGTTCTTGGGCATTGTTATGTATACGGGTGTTTTTGTGATAAACCTAGGGCGGGTGAGACTGAGATAGCTCTCCAAAGCATTGGGTAACGTAAAGGAGGTAAATTTAAATGTTTCTCCTAATAGATTTAAGGAATATACTTTGATGGGTATTAAAAATGTGACTCCCTATGTAGTTGTGAAAGCTACAATGTAAGTATGTTATGGATGTCACAAGTTACCTTTATGACTTGTGTTTACTTTGTAAATATTATGATTTCATGAGGTATGTTAATGATCTTATGTTATTTATGTGTTGATGAACTAATGTATTATTTCTTTTTTTTTATAACACATACTGAGCTTTTTATGCTCATCTCAAATTTTGAAATGTTTTTCGCAGTACCTAAAGATGAATTGGTTCATGGATGAGATCATGGAAACGTCTTGCTATCTAAAACATGGGAGTAGACATGACTCTTTTTTTCATGAGTTTTTATTTTATGAAAAAATTGAAATTGAGTAGAAGCATATACCTTCTAATTTTTGAGATGTAATGTATCATTTATAGCTTAATTCTCTAAAACTCTAATCCTAAAAAGATCATAAATGTGAATTATTCATTTAATTCATGATTATGTAATCTTTAAGGCCGTGTCCTTATATATAGAGTCAATTTAATCTTTTTACCTTGTATTCCTGATGAGGTTCCACTATTGACCTACCTCACCATCCAAATTATAGACTTTCAAAATTAAATTCTCATGTTCTATGAATTGGAGAACAAAAAATATATTCTTAATGGTACTACTCAATTATTCTACCACTAGTGGTTCAAAATACCCACTAAAATAAGGTGGTCACTTCCACAAGATGGAATCAATAGAATATTGTTCCCTTTTATTGTCATTTAGAAATATTTCATAAATCACAGCTTGAGAGAGTTTTCTTAGAATGGAAAAAAGTTTTTTCATTCAATCTCACATTACATTTGGTTTCTTGGGATGAAAGTCATTGCGTTGTTCATCATATTCATCATTAACACAGTTCTTTCAAGTTCTATCCATTAACTAAACCAAAAAATCATAGTCTAAGGGCCACTAATAATAGTGGGAAAACCTCATAATCAAGGGAAATTAGCTTTAAAATTTAAATTTTTATGCCTTAGGTTATATCTTAGGTTATTCTTGATCATTACTAAAATTCTAGTACTGTATCCTATACATATATTTATTCTTAGTGTTCTTTAATAATGTTTTATCATCATAGTTTCTAATTGTTAACTAGACCTTTCTCTGATACCAAATATAATTCCCCATACTTTTCATACATATATATTACATCTAAATAGAATAATATTAATTACATAATTTAAAAAACTACTCTAGAACCACATTGGTTTAGTTTCTTTAAAAATTGGGAAACATAAAAAAAATTCCTAAAACATATACATAATCTACTACTTATTTACCCTTTAATAGAATCACTTTGGAAACATCTTACATAATACCATTAATCATATAATAGGGAAAATAAACATAAGAAAATTTACAGCTTATATTCTTAGTAAGTGTAAAAAGGGATACAGAAAACATATCACAATCATAAGATAAAATATCAAAAACAAAATAGTAGAAAATCATATCCTATATATCAATGATCATGATATCATGTTACGTAGTAGATCATATAAGTTAATAAATAATAAAAGGAAAAACTACATGGCATAATAATTTTATGAAATGGAATATTTGTCATAAACATAATCATGGAAAATAATATCCTTATTAGCAAAGGAAACTTTTAGAGACCATCACAGTATAAAAAGTTATTTACTGAACTGAGTTCACTCCTCGTTTTAGCCCTATATTACTAAATTGAGTCTACTAACTATTCCAGTACTTTCTATCTCATGATATATAATTATTTACCTAATTCATTTAAGGGATATATAGTTTCCACTTATCACATAATAAAAACCATACATGTGTGTGTGCCAAAAAAAGTTAATTTGTTCATAAAACCCATAAAATAAATTAGTTTGATAAGAATAATTTAATAATAACATAAAACATGGAAAATAAATTGGTTTCATAAATATCATTCCATTATATTCATTAAACAACCATTTAATTATTGATATCATATATGGAAAATAATTTTGATAGATCACTTGAAAATAATTCTTGTGGAAAATATCCTCTCCCCTTGAAGAGAATTTCATTTATTAAAATGGTGTTAAATTATAAAATAAATTATTTTATTTGAAAATAAATTTTAAATATTATTAGTGATGTTCCAAGTCATTACTATTTTATGGAATTTGAAAAATCCATTCATTCTGTATAAAAAAAAAAACTCCTCTCGTACTTTTTTCAGAATAGTAAAAAATAACCACCTTAAGAAGATGATAAAAAATTTATTTCAAAACATTTAGTAAAATTTTCACATGGGAAAAATTATTATTTTTATAATCATAGTACAAATATTTTTGAATACATTTTTCGTGAGAAATGGACATCGATGATAAATATTACCCAATATATACTTACATATAAATAATCCTGAATAAAAACAATATTAAGAAATTAACCCTTACCTTATGTCTGATTTTCTATATTAGAACATCCTTTATAATGGATTAAAGAATGGTATTATATCATACTAGATCTATATCCATATTTATGATATTATATATTATCAACCATTTGTTTATAATATTTCATTATTACTCCTTTTTTGGGTTTTAATTACTTCATTTTCCTAGGCATGTTTTATCGTATAGGTCCGAGTTCTTCTGTATAAGAAATAGTTAAATTATTTAAATAATGAAATTAATGTAATATATATCATATTTAGTCATTATTTATATTTACATAATCATTATTTAATTATGAATATGGAAAATTATTCAGATCATGTCATGAAGATGGGATGGCGTACGTACGTACGAGCGATGATATCATTCCTTTAATAGAAAAGGGTAAAAAAATATATGGTATATATTTTGTTCTATAATCAATATCAAGTTATAATTATCATATATATATATATAATTTTTATCATTATACTCATCCCAATAAATTATCAATGAAAAATATATTACACCAAGGTGTAGAGACGGTAAGTCGTACAAACACACATGATTCTTTTGTTTTTAATAGGATGGATAATAGGTGGAATAAGATTTTTACATAATAATAACATCTAAGTATTTAGATGAGGATGGAGTTATTAATTTATAAAGGAAACAACACATGAAGAGTTGGTAGAAGAATAAATAATATCCGAAGATTCGGTAAAGATGATTACCTCTTCTTTGGAGAACTTCATTTAGATATCCTCTTAAGAACAATAGAGTGGATCTTTTGAGATGACTAGAAACCCTAGAATGTGTCTAGGGAGGTTGAAAAGAGATAATTTTAGGGTATTTTCAATATTTAAGGGTCATTGTGATGTTATAAAGTGAGGGAGGAGGTGCCCATTTACAATTGAGGTTAGGGGAACTTTTGGAAATTTGAAAAATATTAATTTATAATAAAATAAATACTAACAAAAATACCTCCAAAATGAAATTTATTAAAAGATAAGGTTGGATAAGGTTTTAATATCATGAAATACTATATTTTATAATAGTTTTGGTATTATTTTAAGCCTTATCATTTTGATTAGCCCTTAGTTAACCTATGCGAATTTTAACTAAGGTAACAACTTTTTCAATATTAAAATGTTGTGAATTTTTATTATGTGTTGTAAATTAAATCATAATTTAACAATATATAACATTTTAGATCATATTATCTTTTTTTCTTGTATTTTTAATTTTTTTATTATTTTATGTAATTTAATAAAATATTATTTTGATAAAATATCATCACTGTCAATTTGGACACTATTCATTATATGGGTTTTTAAAAATATTAAGATTACTGGTTAACTTAGAAAAAAATATTTTATTATATAAATTATAATACAGCGTAATCTATAAAATTATTTTATTACATTAATTATATAAAATTATATTTTTTTCATATGTTTAGTAACATTTATTTCATATTCCCATTAATAAAATAATTAAAACATTAGTATTGTATAATTAATTAATATAATTATTTTTTACTAAAAATTATAATTAAAATAAAAATACTAACCCAAATATTATATATTATATGAGAATATTTATAGTAAAATATATCTTTTAGTTAACCCTATTTTAAAAATTATATTATATTTAAAACATGAAAATGATATATTTAAAATTTTATTAAGTAAAATACTATAAATATGATAATATCATCTAAGTGGCCCTAAGTGTCAATAATAAATATTTATCATAAGAATATGTTTCTTATGTTAACAATTGACATTAATATTCATTAATAAAATTTATTTATCCCCGTGGGGACATATAAGGGATATTCAAGAAAAAGAAAGTGACATTTTGTGTCATTTTTTATTTCAATATTATATAATTCATTTCTATGGAAAAGTGACCATAGAAAATTAAACTAGAGAATTATGTATTAAAGGTTGAATTATATTCATACAAAAAAAGTCTAGAATGTTATACAGCCTTTTTAATTTTATTATCATTATACTTTTAACCTAAATTACCCAATTTACACTTTACCGTTGTTACAAAATTTACGAAGATTAAAATTCATATTGAAAAAAATAAAATGAAAATATTAAATAAATTTGGACCTTATGAATCCAAAACATTCTTATATTTTTTAAAACTGAAAATTAAAATGTTTTAGGATTTAAATTAAAATAAAATCGGTAAACTCATATGAAAACTTTTTTTAAAGAAAATTCTTTTATTTAAACATAAAATGATTTTATCATAAATTCATATATAAAATACCTAGAAAAACATAATTGAGATATTTTAATCAAAATTAACTAATGAAAATATAAAAACATTCCATGACATAATTTTATGATGTAAATATTTTAAAAGAATATACAGTTTTTAATTAAAATATTTTTTTCAAAATTTGTTAAAAAATAAAATTTTTCATAAATTTATAAAAAACAATTTAAAGATATTTTTTACATAATTAATTAAAAAATATAATTTAATCTTGTTAAATATATTTTCTAGAACTTTTAAAAATTAATTTGCACTCATACAAATAAAATAAAATTGGTTTTGAAGAAAAATTGTTTTTGAATAATAAAGTGATTTTACTATAAATTTTGTGATTATTTTATAATTATATACTAATACATTCATATTGAGTTATAAATTATTTTTATTTGATTAATTATTTGTTAATATTTATTTCCTCTAATTTTAACGCTATGTTATAATAATCATTTTATAATAATAGTGTGTCGTGGTTCTTTTAAACTCACATTTTCATGCAACACAAGCTTATTTGAAGAGAGATATTTCATAAAAAATTCTGAGTGTTACACCCAGTTTGATCATGTTTAAAAAATTCTAGTCTCATGTCTCTAGGAACCCATGTGAGTGGTTTGGGTATTAATTGGGTAGGCAGGCAATGGGAACAAAATTTAAAAAAGAAGTATGGGTTACAATGAAAATTAAAAATGTTCGATATAGATTTATTCACATGATTTGAACAAGTTTTTTGAACCATTTGGCCTAACAATGTGATGTGATTTTAAATATATGAAAACCATATTTTTAATTGAAAATAGTCATGGAAAATATTATTATTCCGTTAATGAACAAGACTATCTATTTACAAGGTTCTCTTGGAGATCTTTGATGCATAGAAGTTGATTCCATTAAATTATTGATAATTTGATCAGGGAAATCAAAGGTCAGGACCTCATTCTTCCTTATCATACTGAATTTCCTCAATTTTTCTTAAATGAAACCATATTTTGGTGTTTTCTAGCGATTTATAGGATTACATTAGATATGGATATTTTTATGGGGTTTGATATATTAATAGAAGAAAGTGATCGTATCTTAGGAATCATCATAGATTTATCATACCAATTGAAACTGAGGTTGGTGGTTTACCCCTTTTTCTACTTTTATTAGAACATTAATGATATTAAAAATATTTCAAAGAATTATATTATATTTTTAAATTCTTTTACTCTACCAAAACTATAATGATTATTATTTTACTATTTGGATTTTGAAACTAGGGTGTGCATGTTTCATATAACATGTTCATTAATTTGATAAAAAATGTTTTCTTAAAAGAAATATGGTTTTAAACATGATCATTGAATAAATAGGATATAGTCTCTAAATATAAAGGCACATGGTTAGTGTGTGTAAATCATTACATTCTATGAGGCTTTTTTAAAATAATTTTGGTACTCAGTACTTACTAGAAAGTCATATAGAATATAATAACCAACTAAACACTTGGTGGATGATATATCACTGCACATGAGCATAGATATTTCATTGATAATTGATTATTGTTTGTTCGGGAAAAATAGTTGATATTCCCAAATAAATTAGAAAAAATAATTTTTTACTTGAAAAGTTAAAAAGATAATATATTACAATGATTTTGGAAAATCATTTTATTTATTATATATTATATTTTTAAAACAATTCACTAATTTAATAATCATCCCAACTGTTTTAAAAAAATGGGTGTTAACCTATTTCTAGTCTTAGTGGCACATGTGACTGTATCTAAGAGTTATCAATTAAGTTATTATAATCACACCAGAAATTTGAACTCAGTTCATATGTAGATTTGGTTTTCTGTGATATAAGAAAGGGACAAGTTTCATACTTAATTAGCAGAGAACTTTTATAGACACTATCATAGTCTATTGAGGGGGATCTTGTTGATATTAATTTATTTTTCAAGAGTTTTCCCATCTTGTTTCCAAATTCATTTAATCCTTTAGAGTATTATTTTCTTTTTTTACATGGTTCCACACTTACTATGATATTTGTATTGGATTTATTGGTTATTGTTGGATTTTCATTTTTATTACTGATGGATTTAATTACATGAATAATTTATAGAGATGTATTTAGTTTATTTATTTATTATTATATTATCCTTATTTTTTCTATGATTATATAGGGAAAATAATTTTCCCCTTGTATATTTGTGTTTAAACCATTGATATTTATTTCCAGCCTTTGGAGTCCACATAAATTTACTTAAGGTTTATAGTAGCTTTGACATGGCCTAAGCCAATGGGTTGAAAAGAGATTTTATAATTGATCCTAAATGTTTTATATCACCTATTTATATTTATTTAAATATATTTAGTAAACCCTATTTGTATTAATAATATTGTTACATTTTTGTATTGGAAAAAATTTCCCAAATGAAATTCTTTTCAATTTACCCATGATCTTTATTCATTGATTAAACCTTACATTACTCCTTTATGGATTATTCTAATATAATTGTTTTAAAAGGGGTAATAATGTATATAAAATTGGATAATATATATTTTTTATATGAATTATGTATGATATATCTCTAATATTATTATTACCATCAATTTCATATTTCTTTATTTGTTTTTAGAGGTTATGTGTGTGAAATATTTCACTTATTCTACCATTACTGATAAATAAAATTCAATTTAATTATCCATTTAATTTGAATAATTTAAAATAATATCCATATTTATCATATTTTTCAATAAATTCTTCATTAATTAATTAATTTTCATGAACATCATTTTTAAAATTAACATCTTTTAATTTACTCATCTTTTTGTTTCGTTTACCAATGATTAAATATGATGTTCTTAAAAATAATCAACATATAGAGATATCCTCATTAGAATTTATTATACTTTTTTCTTATTTTTCTAGGATTTAGAAGTAAATGTAAAACACCCAAAAATATTTGAGGTTTTTTATCTCTTTATACCATATCTCATTTGGATTCATATTTACATTGTGGCTAAAAATTATTTGTTTTTTTGTATAAATCCCTTATATTATATAATATTCCAAAAAAAATATTCTACAATCCCCCTTTTTATGAATATTATCCTCAAAATATTATTGATTGTCTGATTTCTTCTTTGTATAATACTATTTTATTAGGTTTTCATCTTTGTTATGTATTGATACATTATCTGATATTGTGTGTGATATTCCTTCACCATGTGATTTGAGAAATCCATTCTATTATGGAATCTCAATGTGATGGTATATCCATTATACATTTTTTAGAAACTCTTTAATATATTTCTATTACATCCAATAGTAATGTTTTTTGATATATTATAATCACACATTCCATCCTATTATAATCATCAATGCCCGAAATATAATACATTTATCTTTTATAAAATGTTAGATTCATTTATCCAAAAATAAAAATATGCACAAACTCCTATAGTTTCTTTCAATTATCATTCATGTAATTCTATGTCTTTTTTATGATTTCACCATCTTTAAATGAACCAAAAGTGTTTTGACTATATCTAATTATTATATCTATTTTTTCAGAATCCATATAGTTTATCTAATCCTTCAATGAGTGTTTCTTTATATGAATAAATAATTGATGAAAAAATGTATTTTTAACCTTCTTTTTGAAGAAAAAGAGTCTTATTTTCCATTTATTTAATATAATTTTATTTTATTAGTATTACCTTATGTTGGTTTTAATTTGGGGAAAATACTATCTAAAGGTAGTCAAAACAAACAACCAAAATCTATTCACATCACGATTCGACAAATCATTTGAACTTATAAAAATATAAAGGAATAACAAACCTATTTTCTTATAGAATATTATTTATAAAAGATGTTTTAAATTATATTAACAGTTTTTTCTTAGATGAAAATGCTTCCATCACATTAATGTAATCTACTTGTCGTATGAATCTACTAATAGATGGAAAGGACCCTTTCTACCTCATTCCTTGTTAGTACCTTAGTTAAAGACCAAGAGTAAAGTTTTTACACTAGCTCAAAGAGTTTTTTGCAAATTAATATTTTACACCATATAATGGATCCCTATATCTTATATTGTCTCAATGAATCTCCATGAAATATCTATATCATTGAATATGGAAGAAAAAATCTGAGAAATGCATTATTATATAATGACTGAATTTCTACACATAGAACTATGATGTAATGATCATAACTATCATTTGGTGTACTCCATCACAAACCACAATATAGATAATACCACAATAACTTGTTTTTAGTTCAAATTCATATTTCTTAAAATCTCCCACCTATAGTAAATACTTATAGATTTAATTTACCATAACCTTATGAATTATTATAATTAATAACATGTGAAATAATATCAAAAAAGCCTTTTAGATATCCTTTAATAAATATTTCAAATTATATATTATCTATATTCAACATATGTTACATCATATATAAAACATTGTGATAAATAGATCAAAAAAATACATAGATATCATCTAAAACACCATTTATAATTTTCTAAATAGTTTATATATCATTTATAACAAAATATAAACCTCACTCAAAAAAAAAATTAAGACCATATAAAAATTTTTATTGTTGAAAAAAATTATAAATTCTCTAATCTACAATTGGGAGTGAAGAGAAATATATGTTATAACATAAATAATACTTAAGTTACCAAGAGAACTATCTTTATCTTCGTCAAATACATGTATTCCCATGCATATTTCAACTAGATATATCTCACACACACACATATATATAATCATATAATACATTTTTACGAGACATTGAGTGACCATGATACAAGGAGTATGTCAATACCGTTTATCCAAATCATATATTCTGTACTATTTGAGTTCATACTTTCCTAATTAATTAATACATCAAAAGTAATTTTTCTATATATATAAGAACTTCACATTCCATCATCATTATAGATAAGAGTATCACATGTCACTTATCCATGTTTATCCATACACTTTTCCAATCTATGTTAATCAAGGGTCAATATTTCATACTCATCATACAAGAAGGAAAATATAATCTTAGTTAAACCTAAACTAATGATTTGATTAAGAAGTACCTAACCTCCATTTATTAGCTCATCCGTATGGATGAAATATGAAAGGTACTAAAATATTAATTTTCTTATGCAATGTTTCATTTCAAAATCATGTAATCAGTACTAAATATGAATTATACACCCCTATTATTCTATATATGGAATATATAACACTCTATATAATATACCATATGGGTTATCCAATATATGAATATACTATTGAGACTAATGATAGAATTCCATATCTTTATAAAAAACCTAACCCATGTTAATCATCACATTTCATTACAATGAATAATAACATATAATGGGAAATGATTCAGGATAACTAAACGTTATACTCTAATAGTTTAAATATCTTTAAAAATTATGTATTATATGCATCCAATATGAAATACTTATTAAGGTGATATTCCATTTTTTATATAACATTATATTTTATAAGTTCTAAATATCTATTAATAATAATACCAAAACTATACATAAGTTCCATTTACATCATTTAAACTCATTACATTACTATATAACTTTGTACACATCTCTATGTTATCATTTGATAAATAATATTGTTCAACTCTTTTAATGGGTCAATATTTATGAGTAATCGTTTCTAATTAAAAGTGAGTTTAGTACTCAAAATCCACATGCTGAACACTTTAAAGATAATATTCAAAAATATTTACTTAAATAATCGAATTTTATTATAATTTAATGTAGTTAAGTTAATCATGATCATCGTATTAGAATGTTCCCATTTGAACTTTTTTTTGAGATATTTTTGTAAAAAAATTAAATTTCCATTTTTATATTAAGTCTATTGTTTAATAATATACCCTAAAAAATTGTGGATATAAATTTTCCTTAACAGTGAATTATATTGGTATAATAATTTATTTTTAACACTATTAACTTTTCTACGTTCAAAAGTACTCCTATTAGCCTTTTAAAAATTATATTTACCCCAAAATATTTTTTATAAAGAAAAAACCCCATTGTGTTTGGAAATATAAATTTTCTTATTAATGTGAATATTTTAGAAATTTATTATTTATAATAACTCATTTGGTATTATTTTTTTTAAAAAATACTTTCAAAATAAATTTTTTTAAAAAATATTTCACTATTGGGTATTAAGATGTCTTGACCTATAATTTTAACAAGAAACATGGATAATCATATTTATCTTAGATAAAACACATTTTATCCTCAACTTCCTTTCAAACATGTTATAAAATCCCTTGAATCATAATGCATGTGTATCTAAACCATCATTATATGTTATTCATAAATACATTTTTTAGAAATAACATCTATTTTTATAAGATAAATATAATAAAAATACACATCCTTTATTTTAGATTCATGTAGCCTTTTATATAATCTTATAAATATAGAAATTTAGTTTTAGTGACCAATTAATTGAATGAAAACTTTAAGCTTTAACTATCAAGACTTATTTATTTTTAAACTCTTATGAATTTTTTAAATATTTATATAATGTATAATTAGTATCATGTACACTCTAAATGTCAGGAATTTATTTCTATAATTTTAATACCCAATATAGACTCTCTATGGAGTTTCTTACTCCCCTTGTTTTATTTTGTAAAATTCTATCTCTAATGTCTTTGTTTTTCTGAATGAAAAAATTATCCTTCCTTAGAATTTCATTTCTTTAGTTACAAAGAAGTTGGGTTACACTCACCATAACCATTCTTTATTTCCTTTTGAATAAAATTTTTTCCAAATAATTTATTCACTATTTATAAAAAAAAATGTTTTATAACTTTTTTATGTAGTTCAATAAATAAATCCCACCATCATGTTTTTCTAAAAGGGGATTAATAATTTTTATAATTTCTGGGATATTTTGGATTTGATTTTGAAAATGTAAAAATTCAATGTTTCAAACCATTATGAATAATTTTTTGTATTATTTTATCAATCTATTATTTTAGTTTGAAATCCTATGTAATATTTGATAAATTATGTTTTTCAAAATCAAATGAATTTTTTTGAAATGTTTGTATCATTTGAATTCCTTCCTGATAATAATTATGTTGGCATTATGGTATGTCTTGGAATATATTTTATGTATTTTACTATAATAATTTTTCCAAGGAAGTGGTCATTTTTTATTCCTATCTATAATAACAATTCTTTTTCCTGATCCTAAGACTTTTTCTACATCGTAATACTTTTTTCCTTTTTTAACATATGACATCGTATTAATTTAAAACCAAAAGAAATATAAATTTGAATATTATAATACATTAAAATTCTTACCATATAGATATTCATATTATGAATTTTAAAAAGGCTTATGATTTTTATTTTTTGAAATTGTAGGAAATTAATTCTTTCTGCTTCTACAAATTGGCCAAATCCACATGGATTTATTTTGAGAGGGAGATCAAAGGTTGATGATCATGATATGAATGATAGAATATAAAAATAATATTACAAATTTAATTTAAATGTTATCAGAACATGAAATCATGTGGAGATAAAATAATTGTTACTTATATTTGGAGATGATCATGAGGAAGGTACTTCACACGCATGAGGATACCCAAGAAGTGATTGATTCACGAAACCATTTAAAATATGTTTCCTCTATTTTAAATGAATAATTTAACTTGAAAAAATAAATGGAGGTTTGTTATGAAAAAGGAGGATTAATTGATCTAGCAAGTCATGGTGTCTCAAGTTATAGGTCTGAAAAAGAGCTATTATATCCATAAGATAATCAAATGTGGAAAAAATTTATCTACAATCAACTAATATTATATGAAAATATGGCTATAAGGATCCAAGTGAGTTATGTCTGGTTTAATTACTTGTAGTTTTCAATGAATTTTAATCACTTTTATAAAGGGAATAACGCCTATACTGAGGTCTTAGTATAATATTCCATTAGATTTTAATGTTCAAGTAGAGTTATTTTGGTGTGCACTAAGAAATAATGATTAGATAACAATTCAAGAGATGTCAGAATGGGGATTAAAAAAGGATCAACACTTTCCATATCAAATTTCATGAAAATATGATTTTTACCCTCATTTTTAATCTATTTTCAATATCATTTTTTCATATTTGAATTACAAATTCTACTTTGTTAAAATTTTCATTCTATATAGAATATCAAATATAGAATTTATATTACTCAATAGATAACAAATTAATAATTTACAACTTAATTTCTAACCGCCCTGAGAGACACCCTGAGGGACTACAATGTTGTATTCTTTTAGTGTATAAATTACTAATAAGAGATTGATGATAAATACCTTATTTAAAATATATTATTTATCATATTGGTTTATTAAAATGATTTTAATTTTTCTTATATCTATAAATTCAAACCCCAATTTTTTACCAAAGATCCTAAAATTAACCAAACATATCAATCTAAGGATATAGTTTTTAGGGTTTTTACTATTACTTATTATGTTTCTACAGCTAATACGCCAATTATAAATCATATATAACTTAATATAGTCATGTATTAAAGTAAGAATTAAAAAATATAAGATTTATCATCTGAATAAAATCAGAAAACCCCTTTAGAATACCCTGATGACACTACTGGATTTTAAATTTAAGTTAGATTTGTTCACCAACATAAAAAATCTAATATATGTTGGGGTAAATGTACACATAAATACTATCAATATATTTTACATCATTATATAAACATAAAACATCAATAAATAGATAGAAATAAAATTGAGGTAATATATTTTACTTTTTATTTATAAGGAGTCTCTGAGGAATGGTTCATTTATTCAAATTCTACATTTTCCAAGATTAGAATGAATTAAAAAATCATTATTTTCAAAAAGTTATATCATTATTATAATTTTTTAATTAGAAAATTATTTTATCGAATTAAAAAAACATAAGGAGAAACATTATATGAATTTCTGAAATATTTAAGAGACTTAGTTTAGTTTACCCCACTATAAATAAGAAAAAAAATTTATTGATTAATTTTATGAAGGAATCAATCTTACTGACAGGATTATGATTTATGGTGCTACTGGAGGAGCATTCCCTGATAAAATACCTGATTCCGCTCAAACATTAATTATCAAGATGGCCTAAAATGATCATAAAATTAGAACAACTGGCCTTTTACTTGTTGTATATACTCATTAAATTTCCACTACTTGTTCTAAAAAACATGATTTAAAGTAAAATTTGTAATCTTACCACCATGGTTATAATATTTATGCATTCCAACACATTAAAACCCCCAAAAAAAACATGAAAAAATTAACATTGATAATTAAAATGTAGAATTTCTTATTCTAATGAACATTTTAGTTACCAATGTAATCAACTCCATTAACTTAATAAGAATTATAATTTTGTATTTCCTAGAAGACCATTTTAATATAACTTGAAAATAACTTTTAAGACCAACCAAAATTATAAATAGCTTTAGAATAATCAAATCCAAGATTGATTTAGATTACCTGAGCACCCCAACACATTTTTTCAATATAATTCAAGTAATTATAAATCTAGATACTTATATGATCAAGCCAATAATGAACCTTCATGAATTTTTTCCCTGACCAAACAATAAAAAAAATACAAAAATTATTTTGAGAAAGCCTTCAGACAATAAAATTTTTGCATGAAACAAAAACCAGAATCTATAAGGAAATAAAAATAAAATTAAAGACAATAACAAAAAATGAAGAATAATTTGATGATTTAAGTGAATCAACTGGATACTAATTTTGTTATCATGTGAAATCAAACTATTAGTGGTTTAACTTTATAAAACAAATTAAATGTATGATATAAAATAAAATAAAATTTTAGTGCCCTAGAAAATAGGATTGGAAGCAATATGAATAACCCAAAAACATAAAATATCAATGACATGTCGAAAATCCAATTTGTTTAAAATAATTATGAATATTATTTAATTGTTTTATAACTCATTGTGGTTATTTTTGAAAATTATAAAGCAAGTAATAATTATAATTCTTTTTTGAAACAAATATCTTTATCACAAACAACAACTTTTCTGAAAAATAAAATGCAATATTAGAGAATTATGCTAGGTCCTTATGTAAATTTTTTCAAGAAACAAAAAAACAACTAATTCCCTTTTACAATATTACCCCTAAAAAGAATAAAAGTGATGAAAAAAATCAGACAAATAATCCTTATAAACATTGAATAAGTTTTATGTTAGCATCCATTTTTTGGACATTATTAAAAAAATTAATGTATAAAAATATTTTAATATAAATTTTCTCCCATAAAATAAAATTTATAGAAGGAAAGAAATTAAAATTAGGGAGAAATTATTCCTCTATGAACTGATATTATTTTCTTGTTAAATGTATATAGAGAAGGATATGAAAAATTATATTTAACATTGGATAATTTGTGGCCAAGTGTTTAATTATTGAATTGGTATCTTTTATAAATATTATTCCACACTCTTTTAATTAATATTTATATTTCTGAGAACTCAAAATTTTTAGAATAGTGATTCAAATTTCAAACTGAAATACTAAAAAACCTACTGGATTGGTTAAAGATGTTCTGGTTTAAGTAAGAAACATGATTTTCTCGGTTAAATTTTATTTATTTGATCTGGTAGATGATTGATCTAGAACACATGCACCTCTCATTCATGGTATACCCTTCTTAAAAAATAACAAGGAAATAATTAATTCCTACAAACGAACATTATCATTTTAATTTTGCAGATATGTACTGAACTTCACTATCTTTTAGTACTAGAAATGAAAAAACAAGTATCATTATTCTTTTCAAGTTAATATGTGTGATTGTTTTTCTACTAAAACTAATTTATGTTAACCATATCAACTTGAAAATGATGAAAATATTTTTTATAAAATTATTTATAATTTAGAAGCTTATTTAAAAATAATTATTAAAAAAATAAAATGAAGTGTATGATTACTATTTAGAAGATGTTGAGAACTTTTAATGGCCAATCAATGGTGAATTTAATGTATCCATTAAGACTGATGGATGTGAAGTTACTTAAGTTATTAAAACTATTTTCAATAAAAATGAGGAAAAATTAATATTTATTGGAATAGCTGGTTGTTTTTTCAATGAAACTAATTTATTTGATGGTAAAAATATTTCTGAATTCTTGGAAAATAATAACTTTGACATTTGAAAATTAGATTATTAAAAACACTATAATCATGGAAATATTTTAGAAGATAAAAACTATACATAGAATGTTAGGAATCCAATTTTCCCAAAAATCAAGGTAAAATTAATTGTTTGGGTGATGAACTGAGAGCCAAAATTGATATTAGTAAGTCTCATACACAGATTTTGATTAATGAAAATTTCCCACTTGAATTAGAGTTGAAACCATTTCTTGAAATTATAAAATATGCCTTTCTAGGTGAGAAAAAAATTTACCTTCCATTATTTCGAATGATATATCATAATTCAAGAGACTAAAATTATAGGAGTCTTTAAATAATGTAGGAAATACTAAGGATAAACCCTCTATTATCTCATTATAATGAGTCCTTCAAATTTCATGGATATAATTACACTATAAGAAAATAGAAAACCTTTGAGACAACTTCAATAATGATTTAACTGAACATTAGTAGTAGTTATTAAGAAAAAATACATCTTTTTTGGATGATATAGAAATATTTAATATATTTTATATTCAATTGGGGATCCATATTCTTGTTTTCCCTAAGAAAATAGTTTTTATAATCTCAAATAATGAATTTAGTGTGATTTTCCCTATTAAACTTAAAAAAAACTGATAAAGTGTATTGATTATAGAAAACTCAACATATTCACTGAGAAATATTGTTTCCCTCTTCTGTTTCTCGATCATATGCATGAAAGGATAGATGTATAAACTCATTATTGATTCCATGATAAATTTTTTGGGTATATTTAAATCCACATACCACTAGAGGATAAAGAGAAAACCAATTTCACATTATTTGGAGGAAAATTTTCATATAATACAATTCCTTCAGTTTTAGTTGTACACTAGGAATCTTATAGAAATGCATGATAAGTTTTTTATAATTCAAATAGGATTGAATGGAAGTTTTTATGGATGAATTATCTATCTATATTTCATACTTTGAATTTTTTTTGAAGATTTTATCTACTACCCCTCAAACTTGATTTCATAAAAATATTGTTCAAAATTATAAAAAATGTCACTTAATGGTGAATAAATTAATATTACTTGGTCATGTTGTCTTAATCTAGAAATATTATTGAAAATGTTAAATTTTAGGCAATTAATTCACTACCTAACCCAAAAATTACAAGATTTGTGTGAATATTTATTGGGCATGATATATTCTATTGATAATTCAAAAAATACTATAGCAAGACTTATTTTCACTTATCTAGGATAATACAAATATAATTATAACTTTCCTTTGATGAGGAGTGTAAAAAATAATTTGAATAAATAAAATAAAAACTGATAACCCAACCCATTTTTCAAGAAACAAACTAAACCTTACCCTTTAAAAAAATTACCCATGCATCTGATTTTTCACTTGGGTTTGTTTTGATTGAAGAAAATTAAAAATAAATATTAAATCATAAATTATTATTCTAGTTATATATATTAATCCTATGATAATTTTACAATAACATTGAAGTATCTAATAGCTATTGTCTTCTCGTATGTCAAATTCTAATGTTACATATTGGGATCCAAAGTGATTGTTTTTAGAAACAATTTGAAAATTATATATTTAATGAAAATGAATGCATCAAAACATGTATTTTTGAGATAGATCATTTCATTGTCATAATTTAATCTTCAAAATAATAACAATAAAGTATGTGAAAATATAGAGACCTCCCATATAAGATTAATACTAACTATTTTTATTGAAAAACACATGTCTCTTCCACCCATCAAAGAAGCATTTCTTGAGGAAAAATAGTATTCTATTCAGAGTAATATATATATGTTTTATGAGTTAGTAAATTAGGTTGAAACTGGTAAAATAACCAACTATTTTTCCAATAAATAATTTTCTAATTATGTGATAAATTTTTATAATTATGTGTGGGAGGACCCTTACCTCTAACATGTTGGCAATGGTTAATTTCTAAATGTTAGATTCCTGATTTTGTTGTCTAACCAGTGTTAAATGTTTTTCATAATTTTAGATATTATTTCCACTTTGGATCTCAAATAATTGATAAAAAGTGCTAGATTCTTTTTATATTGTACTTCCTTAATCAAATTCCCTTTTGAATTTTTCAAATCTAGTGAAACATGCTAATTTCAAGGAAAAATTTCCTAAAAAGAAAATAGTAAAAAAACACTATTTTTTATGTGTATGATATATGGGGAATATATTTCATGGTACCCATTCCCAACTCTTTTGGATAAATTTACTTACTAATTATTGTATACCATGTGTAAAAATGGGTATAATCAATTCCCAAAAGTTTAGATGATTGAATGTTTTTTCCAAAATCTATAAAAGAAAATATATTTTGTAGAGTTTATTTTATAATGTTTTTAATCCTTAATCATGGTATCCACTTACATAATATGACATTAGAACGTTTTTTAAGAAATATGGATTCAATCATAGTGTTTCTACACATTATAACCTAAAAAAGATATAGAATAATTGAACTATCGAATATAGAAATTACATAAATTCTGAAAAAAACTATTTATGAGAATATAAAAGACCATAGTTTGAGACTGGGTAATGAAATTTGGTATTGTTGAAGTAATTTAAAATCATAAATTACAATATCACATTTTAGACTAATCTATGGAAAATATATTCCCCAACTCTTTGAGTTAGAAAAAAAATTCGGCTACAAAAACATATAACATGAATTTTTTTTGGAAAAGAAATAAAATTATACTTATATGAGATGTAATAATTGAATAAAATGATTTTTAATGTTATAATTTATAAAATGAAAATTAAAATGTTTTTTAACAATCAACAGACACTCAAAATATAATTTAAATAAGGAGATAGAAGGCTCCAATTTAACTCCAGAATAATGATATTTTTAGGAAAATTTCATTACTAATGGATAAGAACTTTCATTATTACTTATGTTTTTATTTTTTATAACATAGAAATCACAAAATAAAACAAAAAATCACCATTTAAACAGAATGGAAATTGATTGATGTTATTAAAAGTTAATTTTTAAGAACCAATAGGGGTGGAGATCCACCTTCAATCTGTTGATTAAAATTGAACATTAGGTTGTTCCCATAATTATCAATTGTTTTTTTATATATAAATTTTTTGAAAAAAATTACATTTCTTCAAATTAGTGAATATTGTGGGGGAAATTTTTTGTTAATGTAGATTTTTTTTGTTTTTCTCCTTCTTTAATATTTTGTTTTCTATTTTCTCTATAATTTTGGTGTTTATAATTATTGAGATAATTATTTTTTATTTTAAATCCCTTTTAATGATAAAAGTTTTATTCTATTGTTATTGTACATTTTATCATTTTTAGACCCTTGGATTTTATGAAAATCATTTTAGTTTGCAAAATTATAAGACATTTTCACTGTCAAACATAGTCTAGGTTATAAAATTACATGATGTAGTTGAATTTATGTACATAAGAGATGTTATTTGGTTGGATACATCATTTCATGAAGAGTTGGGTGAATAATTAGAATCTACGTTAGTTTTTATGAAAATTAACATTGGTCTTTGGTGAATATTTTTAGTATAATATTTGGAAAAAATAGTGAAAAAAGATGTTTTGGTTGGGATAATAATGTTAAATAAAGGTAATTTTTGGGAAGTTAAAAAAAAGTATATAATTAAAAAGTAGGAATGAGATGTTTTCACCACAATTTGGAGCTCAACTTTTCCTCTATTCACTTCAAAATATAATATTTTTGTTGAAATTATGAACTGATGAAAAACAATACAACATTATTTTAAAGAGAGGAATGATGGATGATTATTATGTTTCTATTGGAATTCATAATGTGTGGATTGAACCTTAATAATTTCTATTTGGTGGAGTCTGTTTATTGTGGGTAGAATGAAGATATACAACACTTGTGTGTAAATATATCATGTATTTTTTGTTGAAATATATCCAAAATCGACTTATTCTGACCCACAAATTTTTACATCTAAAATATACTAACTAACATCATCAGAACAACCCTGAAATAGCCAACATGATTAAGTAGTAGTATTTAATTTGAATAGGGTCGATATTTTTAATTTTATCAATGCTATGGTTTGTCTTTAATTTTATTAGATGATAAATTCATAGTTGAAAATCCATATTTGTGTAAAGATGGACATTTCATGTGAAGTAAGTTCATTGTGGGAATGGGATGATAATTAATGTTGAATTTGGTTGAATTAAATAAATAGATAATTAGGAATATTATATCTTTAGTATCAATGATATTTTGTAATTCTATGATATTAAATTAGTGGATCTCATGGGTTTAGTTTTTGAAATTTTATTAGTGTGATATTTTTTATTACTTTTCATGGTGTCCACGTTTTATGTGTGGGAGAATTTTGAGAAATGAT
Source organism: Viscum album (assembly GCA_963277665.1). NCBI lineage: Eukaryota > Viridiplantae > Streptophyta > Magnoliopsida > Santalales > Viscaceae > Viscum > Viscum album. The sequence continues at coordinate 1,885,185,740 of OY728165.1, read as the reverse complement.
ATTTTCATTAATTTTAATTAGTATTTATAGGTTTAAATCCCCATAATATTTTGTTTTGGAAAATAAATTAATCATTTTTGTGATTTTTTATATTTTATATTTAATTGTTTTTTATAAAAATTCTAAATTCTAAGTGTTTTCAATATTTTCATGAATTATTTGATGGAGCTATTATTTTAATTTAAAATTCTATGAAATCATTGATAAATTATATTTTTGAACTCAAATGGGGTATTTAGATAAGTCTGTATCATATGAAATCTTACATGAATGTATTTATTTTGGCCTCACCATAATTCTTTGGTTGAATCATATTTATTTTCACTTGAATATAGGTATTTTTCATGAGTCTATAATCACTTTCCTTCTACCCAATCAAAATCCCTATTCTACATTGTAATTTTGTTTCCCTTTTTCAAACTATGATATAATTTTATTTTAAACATAATATTCTATATGTATTTTAAAAATGTAATAATTAAAATTTCTTATGATATTTAATGTAATATGAAAAATTTTCAAATGATTTAGGATCTATAGTTTTTGAAAAATTCAGAAAGTGGGTTTTTTGTTTTTACAAATTTTCTAATCCATGTTGATTTATTTTGAGCAGGATATCAAAAGAATATTATCATGGTATGAATAAAAGGAGAGTAAAATATTAGTAAATATAAAAATAAATGTTATCAAAACATGTAATCATGTGAAGATCAAATAGATTCTTCTTCCAACTAGAGCTAATCATAGTGATGTTGGTACACAAAAAATAAGGATTTTTAATGGAAGATTAATGTCTAATTTTTTTTAGATAATTTTAACACTTCATTTTCTTTGAAAACATGAACTATAAAAATAATTTTGGGTTAATTATGAAAATAATGCACTGTTTTAGCTTTTTCAACATGGTTCTATTGGCTGGAAGACTTGAATAGAGCTATTGTTGCCATTAAAAAAATGGAATATGGGAGCATATTGGTCTATTGTAATCTAAACTCCCAAGAAGCTATATATTTGGATCCCCTAGGATAAACCCTCAGAATTCAATTATTTTCACTATATATTCTTCTTATTTTTCTCATAATTTTATTTTGTAATTAAGAAATCTCTTTCTTTATCAATCTCTCTTTCCTTTGAAATGTTCTAGATTATTTCCTAATTTACCAAAGTAAAGTGATTATTCAAATTATTAAAGATAATTTCATAATTTTTTTTCATTAGGAGTACTGATTTTTGGTTTGGTAACATAAGATGGAGTTTATTGAAATATTTAATAACTTTCATAATGGGAATATCACCTATACTGAAGAATTGGTATATTATATGGGCATATATAGGTGTTTGAACCAAGTTCATTAAGTGTGATATAAGAAATAAAAATTAAATATTCATTTTATTAAAGGATATAGGATTATTATAAAGGTTATACATTCCATTTTTTATGTCATTAAAATCTCATTTTAACCTTATTTTCAATATTTTTTAAATCTTATGTTTTTTATTCCTTGAATTATAAATGTTTTTTTGTATTAATTTTCATTATATATAAATAATAAAATAAAATAATTTAGTTATATTTTCTGTGAAAAAATAGAAAAGGTGATATTTTTCAAAATATTAGGTTACATCATTGAGGTAAAATGCGATGGACTGTGATACTATGTTCTCTAAGGGGATAAATTATTTATAAGTTTTCTAAAAAATATATCTTATTTCAATTAGGACTATTTCTATGGAAGTTTATTAAATTAATTTTAAATCTGTTTATCTATTTTTAGATATAGTAAAACTAATTTGTTAAAATTTGATCCCAAAATTTACCAAACTTGTCACACTTGGATAGAGTTTTTATATACTTTTCCATTCCAAGTTGTGATTATACCACTAACAGACCTCTGAGAAATATTTTTGTAAATTAAATAATTTTGGATGAAAGTATAAATTTTATATAATTTTATTCATCCTATGATTAAAATTAGAAAAACCATGTAAAATATAATAATTACCCTACTATATTTAAAATTATATCTGGATTCATTCAAAAACTTCCAAAATTCAATGGATTTCCTTGGGAAGATCTACATAAACACATTGAGTAATTTATTAATCTTTATGTCAACATGAACCTGGATGAATAAATTGAAATCAAGTGATGTTTTTTCATTTTTCTTTATAAGTATTTTTTAAAAAATAGTTTTTTCACATTATACTTTGTTCTATGATTGTAATAAATTAAGAATTATTTTTTAAAAAAAATTATACATCTAGAACCACTTCCGTCAAAAAAACAAATTTATGGAATTAATAAAACACAAGGAGAAACATTACAAGAATATTGGGAATGATTAAGGGGAATATATTTTAGTTTCAAATAACCTATAATATGTGAACATATTTTGATTTAATACCTATATGAATGACTTTTCCTCACTCACTGGAGTATGATTAATATTTATATTGGAGGCGAGTTAGATGAAAAACACCAGATGCTGTTAGAACATTAATTGTAAAAAATTTCCAAAATTCACAATATTTTAGAATAAGAGGCCATTTAAATGTTAAATCTACTCAAACAAATCACCACTTTTAATTATAAAAAAACATGATTTGGAGTCAACATAGTGACCCTACCATAATGTATAGTTCAATGATGTTTTCCAATACTATACATCCCAAATGAAATCCTGAAACAACTATGTACGTACTAGTTATTATAAAATTTGTCCTTATAATGGAAATTTTTGTGACTAATTTCTTCAAATGGATGAATAAATTCATAATTATAATATAATATTTCAAATAATAACATTTCAATATTACCAAAAAATTCCTTTTGAACAAAACTAAAATTAAAATTATGGTATGAATAATAAAACCAAATAATAATTTAGTTATACCAACCTACAAAATATATTTTTTCTTGTTGATTTTTGTAATTCTAAATTCTGATACATAAATTAGAAAGCTAATGATCAACTTGGAATAAATTTTCTACATTCTAAACCTTTCTATAAATTTTGAAATAATTTTGAGGATCCACCGGACAATAAAAAGTGGCCATAAAAAACAAATAAGGTAATTAAAATATCATTAAAGTAAACCATATTCCATGATGAATACTTTTATGACTGGATTTATTCAATTTGATACTGATTTTGGTATTATGAAATCAAATTATTATAGGTCTACCTTTAAAACCCAAAGTGACACCATAGTTAAAGGAAATGAAAATATATTGCTTTGAAAATTTGTAGTGTAAACAAAATTAATAACCTAAAAATTAGAAAACATAAATCCATGTGTGAAACCAAATCTGTTTAAGAGACTTCTAAACATTTTAATCAATTTTATAAATTTATATGGATCATATTGAAAATTATAAATAGTCAAAAAGTTCAATATATTCCTAAAAAAGACCCCACTATAATAAAATGTATATTTTATCTGAAAATACTGTGAAATATTGGGGAATGGTTGTTAGGATATTAAGTAAAAACTTATCAAGAAATATAGAACCCACTACTTCATTGTTCCAAGATCATCCCACTAGATAAAACATGTGTTAAAAAGTAATTAAAAAAGAAGTCCTAGAAACATTATAAAAGATTTTAGTTAATACCCGTTTAGTGGATACTATTAAAAAAATTACAACGTATCAATTTTTCTTGAATGAAATGTTCTATCACATTTTTTTTGGAACATATAATTTCAATTAGGAGATAAATGTCTCCTCCTTGATTTAAAAGGCTTTTCCTTTCAAAAGTAATGATTCTAGGACATTTAAATTTCCTTTGACTATAAAATATTTTCATTTTAAGAATTTCATAGTTGATTTTAGAGCTTATATAAATGTTATTCCACACTCTATTCATTCAACATTATAGGTGGTAGAATTCAAACCTATTAGAATATTCATTCAAATTTTGAATCGAATTAACATAAAACCACATGGTTTTTTTAAAGATATTATAATTTGGGTAAGAATCATGGTTTTCTTAGTTGGTTTATATTTCATAGATATGGTAGATAATCGATTTAGAGAACAAACCCATCTCATTATTGGAAGAATCTTATAAAAATCAAAAATTCCACTATTAATGTCCAAAAAGAAACATTATCATTATAATTTTAAAGAGCTACAGTATGATTTAATATATTTATGCCCATGAAATTCCCAAATTATAATAATTATTCTTATCAGTTAATGAGGACTGATTGTTTTTTTACAAAAACAAATTTCATGTGTACCTTTTTCCATCAAAATGATATAAACGATTTCAATATTTTCTTTATAATATAGAAAATGAAGAATCTTATTACTATTTAAAATAATATAAAGAAATTGAATTCCAAATAAATGGTTAATGTGATGATTTCATTAAAACATATTCATTTAATGTTTTTTTATTTCTTAACTCTGTTTCAATACAAATGTAGAAAACATGCATGTTGTTGGAACTACTTGTTTTTAAATTAAATAATATTTCTAAATGTCAAACCATTATTTATTTCATGGATGTTAATAACATTGAAGCTAGGAACTCAGATCAGGGAAAACCAATAAAATTTTGGAATTTTTTGGAAGAACAAACATTTACAAATAATATTAGATAAATTATTTTCCACAACTTCAATCTAGACACTACAGGTCTTGGTGATGAACTATGAGATAAAATTGATGATACTTATCTACAAAAAACTTCCATTATCAATTAAAATTTCCTAACTAAATCAATGTTTAAACCGTTAACTAAAATTATCTATTATAAATTTATAGCGATAATGAGAATTTCAATATCATTATTTATAAAGATATGTCCAATGAAAAAGAGACCTAGATTATAGGAGTCCATAAGTCCCAATATAAATCTTTTGGATGGGCCATATTTACTATTACTAGAACTAGAACTTCTAAATATATATACATAAGTCTATTTGAAGAAAAAGAAAAACCTATGAGTTAATTTCAAAGAATATTGAACTCAACTTTGTTATAGGTCATTGAGAAACTTTGTGGACTTTATTTGATATTGGAAAAATATTTTCATTCTATGATGGCCAATGGGTGAGCCCCATTAAAGTTTCTTTATAAGATAAGTTGTTTTATTATCAAGGAAATTAATTGAGTGATCTTGGACTTATCATGCTTTATAAAAAGGGAGAATGTATATTGACTATTGAAAACTTAACTTAGTCACAAGGAAAGATCATTTCCAACTTCCATATATTGATCAAGTGATTGAAATTATATCTATAAGGCCTTATTATTTATTCGTAGATTAATTTTTAAGGAACATTAAAATCAATATATCACTTATGGATCAGGGGGAAAATAATTTAAGATTCCATATTGGAAACTTTTCTTATAAAATATTCCCTTAGGTTTGTGCAACTCACCAAGAACCTTTCATATATGTATGATTAGTATTTTGTTTCTAAGTTTCTAGAGGTGTGAATTAAGGTGTTTATAGGTAACTTAATTTCCTAAAGATAAAATGTTGAAATATATTTCAAGTGTATATTTTTGGTACTTAAAACTTTAATTCATGAATATAATGCTCTTAATTATGAAGAATTATACTTCATGGTGATTAAAGGCAATGAAGTTGTTCATGTTTTTTCTCAAGATAAAAATTCAAGTTGAAATGTCTATATTTGAGGTGATTTCTCCACTCTAAAACCCAAAAACTATGAGATAATTGAGATAATTTCTTGTCTATGTAGGATTATATAGAAGATTTGTAAAATACTTTAATAAACTTGATTTTACTTTATCCTAGTTTCTCTAAAAAGAAGTCAATTTTTTATTTTATGACAATTGTAAACAAGAATATGAAAAATTCAAAAAGATGATAACCCCACCCATTTTCCAACCACTAAATTCAAGCTTACCATTTGAAATAGTGATCAGTACTTCTAATTTTCCCTCAGGATATTTATTTCCAAAAAGAGAAAAGAAATATCTTGTTATAGATTTTTCTTCTTGGACATTAGACCAACCGAAATAGGATTATACCATTACTAAAAAGGAGACACTCGCTATCTTATATTATTTAAACAAATTTACACATTTGTTATTGGAATCGAAGGTTTTTTATTGACCATTTCAAAATTTAACTCATAATGAAAATGAATGATTCCAAACAAATATTTTTGAGATGGATCATATTGTTATAATACTTAGATATTTTAACAAAGGAAAATAATGGAAGTGAAAATATAGTGGCTGACCATCTATGGTGAATACCCATCATTCGAGACAAAAAAACTAGATTTCGAAACCCATAAATGAATCATTTCATTAGGAACAATTTCATACAATTTAGAATAATATAGCTTGGTTTGATGAGTTAGTAAATTATTTGGATATTGGTGAGATAACCCCTTAGTTTTTCAAATTTCGACCTTTTATTTTTTAGTGATTCAAATAAATACATTTGATAGGGACCTTAACCATGATTAATTAGTAGTAACTCAATGATAAGAATATGAATTCATTATTAGATGAATAATTATTCGTAAATGTTTGTCACAATTTAAGTTATGGAGGCTTATTTGGATATGAAAAAAAAACTACTTAAAAATTTTCAGATTCTAGTTTATTTTTTCCATACCTTTTCAAATATGTTTTTGAATTCACAAAAACCTATAAAAAATTCAATCGAAAGTAAATATTTACCAATTAAGTGAAATTATAATAAAACTATCTTGTATTGTGATGTATTTGATATACTGAGAATATATGTCATTAAGAAATATCTCAACAATTTTGGATTACTTTACATACCACTTACTATAGATAATTCAGAAAAATTAGTAAAAGATATTCCTAAAGGAACTGATGATGCAATAGTATTTTCTAAAAACTTTAAGGAAAATATGTTTTCTAGTTTAGGATTACCCATCGATTTAGTCATTTATGAGGGTAGAAACTTCTATAATAGGACCTTAAATACTGTGTTGAAGAAATTTGAAGTTAATAATATAGTTTCTTTAATCTCTAACCCATAAACCAATTAAATATCTGAACTATCCTATAGACAAATTAATAAAATATCAAATAAAATGTGATCTCGAATAGAAAATACTAGAGTTTGAGACTACATGGTACACTCTCGGATGATATGAATAATTTAAGAAAAAAAATGGAATGTAACCTCTTATAATAGTCAATATAAATTATTTTCACCTACCAGTGAAGTTGGAAGGCAAATATTTTTTTATTATAAAATCATGTGACATGAATATGTTTTCTTCTTGAAATATAAGTATATATTTTTTACATGAGCTAGAAGAAATTCATAACAATGCTTACGAATGTTATAGGTTGTACAAGGATAATAAATGTCTTTTAATCATTGAAAGATAATATATATATACTTAAAATATGGAGGTAATTTTTTTCATTAGACTCTAGAATGAATATATTTTCAAGTAATTCTTATTTAATTTATAAATTTAAATCGCTTAAATTTAGTGCATTGAGAACAAAAAATGTTTTCAATATAGATATTTATTCATTTTATAAGATGATTTAAAAATATTTTAATGATGAAATTAATGAATTTTGGGTTTTTTATAGAATTCATGGTAATTTTAATATCAATTATTTTGGAAAACTCTGAAAGAAAATTTTTATTTTAAATATTATCAAAATAAATCAGAAAAAAGAAACTATGTGATGCATGACAAATGAGAAATCACTATAAGTCATATTTCAAATTAATTTAGGATTTTAGAACTTATAGACTATTATAACTTATTCATATGGATTTATTTTGACACATTATAATTATATTCATTAGTATCAAATCTTTTAATAATGTTTTGGTTGAATATTTTTTATTGATTTACTTGGGTTAATTTATTAATACTTAAGATTCAATATGAGATAGATTTATAAAAAATTTCAATTTATTAATAAATTAAAAAGTTGATGAAATTTTTTCTTTTAAAAGTGACTATACGATAGAATTTGAAAACCAGTATTTTAATTAATTTTTATAAACACATTAAATAAACAATATATCTTTTCCCCTAAAACACCTCAATAGAATAGTTCTACGGAATGGAGGAATAAAACCTTACATGATAAATCAAGAACATTATTTTGTGAATATAGAAAGGTTACTCACTATTTGGATGAAGCGATTAACACCACATTCTATGTCATGAAATTGATTCTTATTGGGCCTAATTTTGTTAAAAAATATCCTTTGATCTATAAGAATAATAGAAAAACAAAATACTGATAATTAATGGTTTTTGGATGAAATGTGTATATCTTTAGCACTAAGGAAAATTTTGTTAAGTTCAATCCAAATAACAATTAAGGAATATTCCTAGGCAATTTTACCACTTCTATAGCCTATAGAATTTTCAATAAGAAGTCACGTATTATTGAGGAATTTACACATGTGAAAATTTATTAATGTTTTCCATTTGATCATAAACAAATTAAAATTTATTTCATAAATTATTGTTTAGATAACATGATACTTAAATATCAATGTTAAGTAAAAATTGATGAAAAAATAAAATATGATCATAAAAAATCTAGTCCTAAAATTATTGAATTATAATAATTAGAAAATATTCTTCCAAAATAGATTAGGACCCTTGAAAACCATCCTTTAGAGGACATTATAGGAATTTTATATGAGGGATTTAGGACTATAATAAGTGTAGGAAACCTTTCTTAATTTTCAACCATCATATCGCAAGATGAATAAAAAACTATAGAAGAAGATTTAATGAGGATATTTCAGTAGTTTCATTATAATAAGAATTAAAATATTTTAAAAGGAATTAGGTATTATATTTTTTGGATAGACCCACTAATTATACTATTTTTATAAGTAAGTAGGTTTTAGAAATAATATATATGATCAATGTGTGAAAACTAGAAATAAATCAATAATTTCTTATAAAGAATATTACCAAGAGAAATGAATCGAATATAATGAAAATTTTAAATTATTTCTTGATTATATTATATTATGATTCTTTTAAGATATATATCTTATATTAATTTTAAATTCTCTTACATGGAAGAAAAATGCACTATTTTAAATGGATTTTTTCTGGAGGACATTACATTAAAATATCTCATGTTTTTAAAGACTCATATTTTCTAAATTATATTTTCAGGTATACCAAACCATTATATAGTCTTAAATGGTAAACTATATATTGGTATGAAAGGTTAACTTAATTTATATTGTCAAATGGTTTTATAGTTATTTGGGAATAAATTAAAAAAATTTAGAAAAATTTATCAAAAAATATTTTGTTACTTAAGATTCATGTTGATAGTGTAATTTTTTGTTCATCAAATAAAAAATAACAGTATTAATTTTTAAACTAATGAATATAAAATTTTAAATGAACATGATGGGTGAGTAGAAATTTTTTTCCTTTGATTTAAAATTTACCAAAAATATTTTGGGAATATTTTAGATCAATGAAAATATATACATGTTCTACTTGAATGACTATGACCTGAAAGTAAAAAATATGTATTGAACTCCAATTAGTTCTAATATTAATCTTGATTTAGATAAATATGGTAAACAATTTTATGGTTGATTTATAAATAACACACATTTTCATTATCAACATTTGATGTTGAGTAAATTATAGCGATTAGTTTTTGTAAATATGTTCTCTGGATGAAACATATTTTAATTTTTTTTGGATTTATTATTTTTCAAATACCAATTAAATTTGATGAAATTTCTATAATAAATATTTTTTAAAAATCCAATAGGCAATTCTAAACTAAAACATTTTATTATAAGGTATGATTTAATAAGTTATCACTCATAGAAAGGTTTATCTCATTAGAAATAATTGAAACATAAAATCATCCCATAGATATATTCACAATTCCTTTACAAGGTAATAGTTTCAATTTTATAAAAAATGAATTGGGAATTTTTGATTTTAAGAGATTTTATAAGAATTCAAAAAAATAATTATTTTTATTTACTTTTTAGAAATTTTCATTATTTCAATTACACTTCATTATTATTTGATCCAATAGTGTATTTTATTTATATTTTTTAACAAAACATCACATGACACATCACTAAAAGTGAAACTATGGATTTTTATTTGTAAGAATTTAGAATTCAATTGGTCACTTAGAATAAACTCTATCCCTTATGAACCCACATAGTTATCTCTCTTATTTACCCAAATAAAAACTCCATTACCTTGTTTCATTAACTACATATACATTCATGAGTATGGTGAAATATAATAGTGTTGATGATGGAAGTTTATAAATCTCAAATATATGAATTCAGTCAACAAATATTGGTGAGTGTTGAGTGAAAAATGTATCTATTTTTGGTTTTTATGAATAAGATAAGAGTTGTATTGAGAAAGGTTTTATGTTTTCAAGGGTGGTAAAGGGTATCTAATGGGAATTATAATGGAAATATATTTTATAATGAGAAATGAGTGTTTTATGAAAACGATCTAGTTTTTTTACTCAATATGAAAATGTTGTTCATTCAAAGGTAAATGGAAAATTGTTTTCCAAATTTAATATGGAAATAGCTGAAGAATTCCACTTTTATCATGAGGGTAGATATATGTTAGGAAATTCACTAATATATTATGATGATATCATAACTTTGGTCATTATATAGTCCCCCTTTGGATCGCCTGTAAATGAAAATAAATTCAAAATGACTTTGAACTTGGACAAAGAGTTCAACCAATGTTTATTCAGAATAAAACAACCAAGGGACATGGTGGGTTAGAAAAACTTATATTTTAAGACCGGAACATGTTGTATTCAATAGTAAATTAGATGAATAAAATCCTTCATAAAAACATGGGGAGTTATATGAATAATTTTAGCCAGTCAAATATAAATAGAATGTTTTTTCCTCATAGATGTTTTTTATTTCCACTCTTTAAGGAAAAGGATGTAGACCTCAGTGGAGATGAGGGTACTAAGTTAGAAAAACATCAAACCCCATCTGATTCCCTTTTAAATTAAATTGATATATTCATTTTTAAGTTATATTAATCATTCCATGAAGAAATTGATAAAGTCAGGACTTTTTTTTTAGTTCTAATAGATTTATAAAAGATATATTTTATTTTTGATATTTAAAATTTGGATAATTCATTAAAATAAATCTAGATCATAAGAGTTTGTCTTTATGATAATAATTCCTCTGAACTGAGTGTAGTAATGTGCAATAAATCTATAATCCTTGATTTTATGTCTTTAGATCCCATTATCTAAATTTATCCTCCATTGAAATCCCTTTATTAAATACTTTTTTATTTACCATAAATTAGAAACCTATAATCACAAAATGTTTTCCCATATACATATGAATTTTCCACCATTGTATTACATCAAATTATTTTGACGAGTAAAGTCTTGTGATGAATATTAAAAATCTTTACACTCAAAAGTTTGTCAAATATCATGTAATATGGGAACCCAAAAACAAATACAGGATATCTTCTTGGTTGACCCAAATGGATCTCTTTTGGGAGGGAGATCAAAGGAAAATGTTTTTGGGGTGATTATGAGGAGATTAAAATCTTGATGTGTATGAAAATTTAATTTTATCAATACATGTTACAACATGAAGAAAAATAAAAATTTCTAATACTTGAAATATGATCAATGGAGCTTCTATATATGCATGAGAATAATAATAATATAATATTAAAGGCTTTAATTGAATTCAAATAATTTTTCCTCTATTTACATCATAAAACCAAACCCTAAACATGAAAATATTTTAGTATAGGGAAAAAATGGATCATGACATGTGTGTTGTGTTCGTAGTGGTGATTGTGATTTATTATTGTTGTGAGGAAGAAGGGGGGATATAATAGTAGATTTATTCCTTATCTACTAAAATTATAGGTGGATGTGGTGGCAGAGTTCCGTGGATAAAATATTTAGTTTTCATTGTTTTCACTGTATCATCATTGTATTTTTTTATAATAATGTTTTCCAATGAAGGAGTTATTCTTTATTCTTGAATGATTTAGTCTAAAATATTCTATATTTTTTAAATTTATAAAATTGAATTTACCATTCTCATTATTTAATCTTATTTTAAAGGTATTCCATTGTGCATAATGAGTTTGATCAGGTTCGATTTCTTAGTGAACTTTGGGATTTTGAATCACTTTAATTAAGTGACCAACACCAATACCATTGTTTTGGTATAGTGTTTAGGTATCTTTAGGTGTCTTCCTTAAGTTTTCAAAGTAAAAATTTAGAAACACAATTAGATAATCATTTTGGATAAGAATGAAGAGAAATTATGAAGGATTAACACATTCCATAATAGTTGTCTTTAAAACATGATTTTCTAACATTTATTTTTCATATACTTTCATTTTAAAATCCGAATAGTTTAATGAATTTTATTTAGTTTTATTTGAACTCAATAAAAATTCCCCGACTCTAGAATTTCTGTATACTAATATAAAACAAAAGTGATAATTCAAAACTTTTGTCTAACAACCTCACCAAGATACATCCCGATCATATTTTTCACTACATTATTTGGGGAATGGGTTTGTCGATATGATATTATTGATATATGTTCTTCTATAAACTGGTGTCATTTCTAGAGAGACTATTTAATTTTATTTTAAATATTTTCTTGTACATCTGGAAAATATAACCCAAGTCTATTTCATTTATATCCGAATTTTTTATAACTTACCAATATACGGAAATATCTATATGAAATTCACCACTAAATAGTTGTGAGTCTGCCACTAACACATTTAGAATAAATCTTTTTGAACAGGAAATCATCAAATCTGATAATAGAACATTAAAATAATTGGGTTCATACTATAAAAACATACCCAAAACCCATTAAAATATCATGAATCCCCTATGAGTTTTGAAATAAAATATAGATTCCTTAACTAACTTCAAAAATTCACTAGATTTCTAGGTAGGGATCTACATAAAAACCTTCAAGAATTTAATTATCATTGCATCAATTTGAATCGCCAAGAAATACATGTAAACCAAATGACGATTAGATATTTTAATTTTTATTAGAGGTAATTTCTAAATAATGATTATTTTATTCATATTATACATTGATATGAATCTTTAATGGTTTGAATAAGTTTTTTATTGAAAATTATTTCTTAGTTATAGAATTTATTTCATCTAAATATAAATACATGGTATTAGGTAAACACAAGGACAAACTTTACATGATTATAAAGATAGATTGTAAAATATTTTTTTTCTCCATCACCAATAATTAATTTAAAAAATTTTGATCTAATTTTTAATGAAGTATTTTCACTTTCTGATAAGAGTATGATAGATGCTACTGTTGGAGGAGATTTAATTGAAAAATCACCTACCTATGCTAGGGTATTAAATAAAATGATGTCCCAAATTATGAATGTTTTTGTAAAAGAAGCCTGCTTTCTGTGAAATCTACTCTGTATTTCCCCACTAATACTTTTAAAAATAACATGAAGTCTAAGAAATCCAGTTATCTGGCCTCTTTGATTCAATCAACGATGTTTCCTCACATCCCACAACCCCTACCAAAACCCCAAAAATTATCATGTATAGGTTTACAATTAAATTTATTCTTCAAATGAATATTTTAATTATCAATTTCCTCAAATTCAAGATACTTCTAAAATTTTTAGTAATGTACATCCAATAAAACCATTAATATCGAAAATTTTTTTAACCATGGTTAGAATAATCAAACCCAAGATAGATTTAAATTTCCTAATTAACAAAATGATATTTTCTAAGGATAATTGGGTAACTATGAATCTAGATACTTAAATAAGAAAGAAAATGATAATCCTAAAAGAAACCTCTAGCCTAATATTCCTATTAAATAATATAAAACCATTAATGAAGTAGTAGTTTGGAAAAAAATGAAGAAATACAGAGAAGAATCACAACATGGAAAAACATGTTTTATACATTCATAAATAATTTTTTTCAATTATCTACTAATGTGGGTAGCATGAGAAATATGATAACTAGATATCTACCTTAACAACCTCAATTAAATCCAAGAGATAATGAAACGAAAAATGTTAGTTTCATTTATCTTAGGATTGGAACCAATCTAAATAATCTGAAATTGAAAAATTCTATACTTGAGTCTAGAACAAAACCTATTCAAGTGGCATAAAATTCCCTTTCACCTAATTTAGAACCTTCTAAAAGAAATAAAATTATAAGGATGTTGTTTAATTTCATGATGTTCTTAAAAATTCAGAAAATATTTTTAAATAGAAATTTATATCATATGATGATCCTTTACTAAAAAAAGAAATATTTCAAAATGTTGTTAGGTAGTTTTGTTAAGAATGATTAATAAATATTGAAACAACCACTATCCGATCCTAGTAGCAGTGAACTAGAAAATCAAGTTCTTAAAAATAAATGGATAAAGAGGTTTTAGAGACATTAATAAAAGTATATGTCAGTATCCCTTTGTCAGATGGTATTAAAAAATTCCAATGTATTTAAAAATTTAAAAACATACATTTTACCACCAAAAAGAAATTTAAACTATGAGATTAAGATAAATTTAGAAGAAATATATCATTAATGATAAAAAATACCTTACCTATCATATGTAAAGATCAAGGAACATTCACCACCCCATAAAAGATAGGATATTTTGAGTTTATGGGTATAATTCTCTATTTGGGAGGTTTTATAATTATTATGCCACACTCTATTTATTCATCTCTACATGTAAGATAATTGAAACCTGCTATAATATTCACTCATATTTATAATTGAATTACCCAAAAACATGTTATAGTTATTGAATATGTTATGGTTTTGGTAACAAAAAAAATGTTTTCTGTTGTTTATTTTTATATTTTAGATATAAAAGAAGATTGATTTAGCACACATGCACCCCACATTATTGGGTTCCCCTTCTTGAAAAATTGTAAGACCATCATTAAAGTCCACAAAGGAACCATATAATTATAATTTATAATTAAATTAGTTAAATTAAATATTTTTTAATTCATGAAGCACCCCATTTAAGACCATTAAAACCCATAATCAAACCTAACTTGTTTGTTTCTTATAAAGAAGCCTTATGATATTGATATTATAGTATGTGTACATTCTAATTTTGAAAATATATAATGTATTTTCAATAAAATTATTTATAATCATGAAATTGATTTTTTTAAACCTAAATAATATTGAATTTGATAAAAATATTTAAAAAATATTATATTTTTTATGTCATATAATTACTGAATATATTGATCATATTGAACCTTCAACATATGAACTTACTATTTTTTAACAAGTTTAACCTCTTATTTATGATCATGTTGATGTATTGATATTTTTTTAAATTATTTTATTTTATTTGAATGATATTGATAATTTCACATGTTAGAATACTACTAAGGATGTTCGAATTGATAACCTTATTTATGGAAATTGTGATCTTGTAAAACCAATTAAATCTATAAATATGACGCATGACTAAACCTATTAATAGAATATTAGATAACATGAAAATTAAAATATCAATAGAGATGGATATGAGCCCGTAAGGGGCACCGCGTCCGGCTAGGGTTCGCTCTCGCCGCCTCCCTCATCCTGGAGCTGCGCGTCTTCTTCCCTGGTTCGGAGATTTGAGGTGGGATTTCTTTTCGGATCGGCCCTGCATCGACTCTTCTTGCGTGCACCTGGGTCTTCGCGACTTGGTGTTGATTCTACGCCGGAGTCCCTGGCCTGACGGTACGGAATCTTCACTTCGGCCACTGATCTGGGTGTTTGGAGGTCGGGCGTTGATTTCTTGGTGATCTCGGATGGCGGTGCTGGGCTTTTTCCTTGGTTCGTGCTGATGAAGGCGACGTCGGGAGGTGGATTTTCTGGTCATGTTCATTTCTCTTCAACGGATTCGACGACGATGGTTTGTACCGACAATGGAGGGGTCGGGTCCTACTCCGGCGTCCTTGCTGATGTTTCTTGCGGGGTATGCGGTGGTTCCGTCGACGGCTCTGCCGCTTTCCCCGGTGAATGGTGGCGCGTGGCGATCCGGTCTTGTCTGTCGTCCTCTCCGACGACCTGCACGGTGGATGGTGCGTGTTGATGTGATCTCCTTCTCTGTGTCGGTGGATGAACGCCGGTGAAGCTCACCGACGGTTCGGATAGGTTTCTCCGGTCGTCTCGCATGGTTTCGAGGCGGGGCGCGGTTCGAGGTGCTGCTGGTTTCAAGGGTGCGTGATTCGAGGCGGTGATGTGGGTTCGTGGAACAAGGCGATGAGCTGGCTGATGGGGTGATGTTCGAGGCCCTGTTTCCTTTTGATGTTTTAAATTTTGAATGTTGGTTTGGGTGCTGCTGGTTTGGTTTGCGCATTTTCTGCACTTTTCTTTATTTTAATAAATAGTCAGGGGCTCGCCTCTGACCACCTTCCTTGTTAAAATATCAATAGAAAATCTTATTATTTTAGTGGGGAACTAGGAGCTTAATTTGATGTTAATAACTCATATAAACCATCATTTAACAAACAAAATTATCCCAGAAAATAAAATTTTAATCCACTATGTTAAAATCTCAAATACAAATTTTTATGTTGGAATAGAAAATTTACTATTAACATTTCTTAACATTTTTTAGCAGACCAAGGGAGAAAATTTATGGGATTCCTTATAGAAAAAATAGAGACTTATGATGGATACTCTATAATATCACTGGAAACATCCCACCCACTTGAATTCATTAGATTCATTTAGAAGAAAATTTCACAACACTGAGAAAATTTAAAAGAAGACTAAAATCAACATTGTTAGGGATATTCAATAAATAAGTTACCAAATTTTATAGTTGTAGAAATAATATTTCTTATCTATGATATCTAATTGGTGAAAAAATTCATGTTTTCTAAAAAACTGTCTTTATAATATCCATGAATGAATTTGGTGAGCTCATACTCATAGAACATCAAAATTAATGGAGATTTTTTATTGAGAATAGGATACTCAAAATAGTCACTAGGAAGGATGATATACCAATTTCATTTATTGATAAAAGTATAGAAATAATGGATGGAAAACTAATTCTTTATTTCTTAATGGATTATTTTCTTATTTTCAAACACATTCACCACCTGTAGATCCATATAAACCCACTTTCACATAACCTATTTGTATATTTTATTATAATATAACCCCCTTCTATTTATAACATAAACAAGGAATATTTCAGAGTTTTATGGTGAGTATTTTTTCTATTTTTTAGAAAATTGAATTGATGTCTTTATAGATGAATTTAATTTTTACAAATCATCTTCAATAAACTTATTGAAGATATTGTCTAATGCTATTAGAAACTTTTTCACAAAAATATGTGTTTGAATAATGAAAATTTTCATTCTTGGATGAATGAAGGAAAATGTACTTGGGAATGTTGTGTATTAAGATATAATCGAAACATACATGTGTAAAGTTGATCTAATTTCTCTACAACCTAACCTAAAACTTTTAGATTCATGAGATATTTCCTTGCGAATTCATGATTTTATATAAGATTCATAAAATACATTAGTAATACAACATTCCATTATCCCTGATACCTAAAAAGAATAACAATTTTTATTTGATATGATGTGTATAAAATCCTTCATGTAGATAAAATAAAAATTGATTACACAACCAATTTTCCAACTATCTAACTAGAGCTTTCCCTTTGAAATAATGACCAAGGATTTTTGAATTTTTACTTGGTGTTGTTTTAAGTTTTAAGTGAAAACAAATAAAGTAAATCCCAAGTTATTACTTTTATATCTAGAAATATAGGTCAAGACCAAGCTAATTTAACCATCACTAAATAGTTTCCAATATTTTTTATGTTTTCTTTAGACAATTTTATATGTTACTTATTGGTCTCTAATTTATTTGTTTCACTAACCGTTCCAAAATCAATTTTTTAGCAGAAAATAATTTTTCCAAATCCATATTTTTGATATGGACACTACAATATAAATAATTATGTAGTTAAATAAAGGGAAGGAAATAAAGATAAAATATGGTGAATAAAAATTTAATCTAATTTGATATAGTATTTAATTAATGGTTTTATAAATTTCCACCATCCAAGGATCCTTTCTAAAGGAAAAAGTTCACACTATTAGGAATGAAAGATCGTAGTTTTTTCAGTTAGAAAATTACCCAGATTTTGGATAATTTCCCTATTTGGTTTTTAAAAAATAAATCTCTTTTCTGGTGATTTATTCAATGAACTAAATTTAGTTTTCCCCTTACCTATGTCATTTTGGAAGTGACTAAATTTTAAGAGATTTCATTCACAATTCAAAATATCCTTAGGTTCTAATTTTTTTATCACAATTTAAGTTATGGAGGTTATTTTTGATCTTAAATAACTGGTAAATTATTTTTGGTTTATGTTTTATATTATAATTATATTTTCAAAAGAAACTCTTTATTTCTAGAAAACCTATAAAATGAGATAATTTCATGGAAACATTTGTAAAAGAAATGAAATGTCACATTAAGCCCTCTTGTTATAAATTGTATTTGATGGATTGGGTGTTGATTTAAATGGAAAATTTACTAAATAGTTTGGATAACAGTACATATTACTTTATATGGATTATGTGATGAAGTGGGTAGAAGTTATTCCCATTAAATACAATGATGGAATTTTTTTGCCAAATTTTAAAACGCAAATCTATTTTCCAGATTTGGATTCAAAATTTTTTAATCACTGATCAAGGAGTCCACATTTTTAATATAACAATAGAAGTTTTGTTGAATAAAAAAAGAGTCATTCATAGGGTATTAAAACCAAATAACCCATAAACTAATTAAGTGGATAAATTAACATATAGAGAAATCTAAGAAATTATTGAACAAATCATGCACCCAAATAGAAAAGTCTGTGGTTTAAGGAGAGATTATGTAATTATTTACTATAGAACTTGTACTAAAACAACAATGGTAATTTCAACTTTTATATTTGTTTATAAATAATTATTTCACCTACTTATTGAGTTGTAACATAATGATAGTTGGGTTGTGAAAACTTTTAACATGAATTTATTTTTTTACTGGAAAACAAATAAAATTCTTCGTATAGGGTTTGGGATAAATTAGAAACAATTATTATTAAATTTAAAAGATATACAAAGAGAAATAAAATATTTTTAAAATTTTAAGAATAATTAATTGATAATTTAATGAAGGTTTAATGACTTCGATTTTCAATGTATTATTTTTTTAATATTTTATAGATTATTTTTGAGAACAAACAGTGAGATGAATTGAAATTCGTAGGCCCAGTGTGCTCAGAATAAATGGTTGAAATATATTAAATATATTAAATATCACATGATCATAGTTTTTATAAAAATTTGGAATATATATAAAAAGGGTTTTTCAATTAGAAATTTGAGTGCAAAGTTGAATTCAGAACACATGTTTTACTCTTATCGCGACATAACCTTAGGCAGAACGATTCATTTGTGGAAAAGTCATCAGAAATGTAAAATGAATATAATATTTAAATAAATTGTTTTTTTCAATATAGAGATTAATGTTTATTTAAATATATATTTGTGGAGAAATCATAAGGTTAGTCTCCTAATACTAGATCCGTTTGAGAACCCTTGGAGAGAGTGTTAGGGAATATCTCAGGAGAACGAAAACCAGACCGTGGATCGACAATCAATACACAATGGATTCATATGATCTCACCAATGATCAAAACATAGCCCCGATATTCATTAGTGATAAATTTGAATTGTGTTTGGAAGGATGTTAAATTTTTTTTCTACCCCATTATCGATTCCTATGATTAACATTAATCAATCGACTAATGAATTGATTTGGGGATCAATAATTTGTTTGTGATGGGTTAGTTTAATCAGGGTGTGGGAGAATTTTTATTCATGATGTAATATTTTTACTACTCAATTTAATTTCTAATGGAATAAATAGAGACTGATATTAACATCGATCAATGTTCGTTCCTCTTGATCGTTGTTTTAATTTTCTACCCCGATTTCTCCGTCATTTCCTACATTATTTGTTTGGATTCTAGTTAAACATTTCTTGATGAGATTGATTATTATTCCCTAATTTCTTGGTGCAATGATATGATATCATTGGATCTGGATTGGTAAGGCATGACAGTGGGGAAATGATGGAGATAACGGTGAATTGGATAAAGTAGATACCCGATTTTCAGGTTCATTAGCTCATGATGAATAATGAAGAACAGTACCATTGTAAAAGGTGAATAAAGATACATATATTGTTAATTCTGTGATGAAATTACTCTAAGAGGATCAATATATGTTTTTTATGAAACAATATTTATATCGAAGGCCAAAGCAAGGGCCGAGATGCAAAGATCCAAATCTATGTTCTTGGAAAATATTCTACTTCCATGTGTGTAATCAGGATCTAAATCTCTTGTGGTGATCACTGTGTAGAAGCTATGGATTCAAGAGATATATAAGAATCAAAAGGTGTGTGAACCCCTATATCATGGTGTGTGGTCTCTCCCCAAAAACTCATCATGTACCTCAGAGGGTACACAAACACGGGTTGGATTACACTGGATAGATCATGTCCCATAATACCTCACACATATATGTTCTAAGCTATGTAATAGTTTTCAGGCACATGTACACATGCAAGATCTACATAAACCCAAATGAGTAGACTACATAGGAATCTTACATACCGTGTACTTCTATATGGAGATGAGCAAGGGACATGGGTCAGTTACACAGGCTGGACATGGGGTCAATGGACACAGGGTGTGACCCATAAAACACTTTGTTTACATTATTAAATGTGGCATAGATCCCTTGTACTTCATTTCTTGGAAAATTTTTATTATGGTACGTTCCCCTTATCCTTTCCCTAAGGGAATAATATCATACTCCTTGGAATATGATCCCTTCAACACGAATTCTTGGATAGAGTCCTTTGAATCTCTCTTAGAGAACCATAGTGAGATCATATATTCATCTTTATCCCTTAGTTGGAGTTATTAGTATCATCATGAAAAAAAACTATGCAGGAGTCGATCCTCTACTTAAGAGGTTAATCCAGATTGAGTTGTTGGAATCACCCCATGTCTTTGTTAGTGATCCTCATATGTGTATCATATCTCTTCAGAAAATTAACATGTACTTATAATGGGATGATATGATTATAACTACCAATTAGTTGGACATCATCAGTGCTATCAAACTATAGATTTTGTTATCCCATATTAGTGATTTACAGAACCTTCATGCTAGAATCCAAGGCCTGTATACTATGGTTGTGACATACCTTTAGAATGTGTGTCTCCATTGAGTATATATCGATATTCATATAATATGTGCTGTGTAGACATACATGTGTAAGGATAACTAAATTTTAATTTTCTGTATAATTTTTGGATTTAGGGTTTCCGACTGAGTATTATTTATACTCACCCCTAAATGAGATTTTCACACACGTGTCATGTATTGTGCATAAAATCAACCTTTTAACTAATTTCTTGATGGACTAGGACCATATAGTTCTTAGAGAGATTGTACAGACCAATGAGTGTTCCTATAACTTTTGACAGTAGTCCCCAATACATAATTTCAAATCGGACGTGTGTTTCAGACACTTCATGGTGGGATTGTATTTAACTTTCTTTACTTTCCTTTACGTCATGTCATACTCTGGTTGCGGGATTTAGATGTATGATTGCACGGTTGTTCAATTTTTTTTACATTTCATCATTTTATATGCTTGAAGATATGTGCGTGTGTATATGTACTTGGGATAAGACTTCCCATGTAATTGATATTCCTATTCAGTTCTAGTTTCCAGCCCCTAGCCTATCAGAGGTGGGCCTTGGGGACTCATGGCCTGGGCCTATATGTGATGAGTCATGATGGAGTGGTGTTATAGAATTCAGTCCTAGATTAGGACTAGAGTTTGTGATATTGGTTTGGGGAAATAATGTTAAGTATTTTGAGTTTAGATCTCAGGCCAGGGACATCAGTGTTGGTGTCGAGGCCAATGTATCCATACACTAGAAATCTGATCATATGATTTTCGACCCGGTACATGAATACACTGGTTACTTGGAAATAATTGTACATGAATAATATAGGAATAGCGTTTTTCCATGTAATTCTTGATTTAGCTCTCCATATATACCTATTGACCATGGTCAATCTTGTTTACTCTCAAGATGACTCGATGAAGTATTCCATCTAGGATTTAACATGATCATGAGGATGGTCACTTTACTGATGAGGCATTGATGCAAGGTATTTTTCCTGAGGTGTTTCCACCATGTGGGGTACCAACTATAAAACCACATGTCAGGAATCATGTGGTATCCATTGCACCAACAGATGAGGTGCACAGGATGAGCGCACTTCACGAGTTTTAGCGGTAGAGCCCCCTCAGGTTCCATGGTGATCCTGAACGACAAGTGGCTGGGGACTTGGTTGAGGTAGTGACCTGACTCTACCTCATGGTCATGACATAAGAAGATCATATGTTAATCCTTGAAGCATGAATTCTTCATAAATCATTTAGTCTATGGTGGTGTTTGGTGACCCAATCTTAAAATGTAGAGGCGCTTACATGGTTAGACTGTGAACACCTCTCTATAGATGAGTTCTCACCAAATATGATGAGGGTTGATTGTATCATGGAGATTCTATAGATCCATCAGGGCAATGTTATGGTAGGTGAGTATTCATATAGTTTTTCCAACCATTCCAGGTACTCAATGGATATGGTTCGCAATGATTTATTTAGGGATCATACATTTGCGTGAGTTATATTTAGAGACATTTGGCATAGAGTTATACCTCTACGAATTCCTAACTCTGGTTGGGTATCATAGAAATAATTTATCGTATAGTGTTTTTTTGAGTATTAGATGCAACATGTAGTTTTCAATTGTGGCCAAGAAGGAGCGCATACCTCAGTGGTTGGTAGGTAATGTTAGTCGTAGGAACTTACATGTGTGGGATGTTTTGGGAGGTCTTAGGATATGTATTTTATGGTTCAACACACACAACGTGGGTCTTGTCAACACAAAGAGAGGTGGTGTTACTCATGTGACGATAAGGGATATCCTTCCCATGATTTTATGACATACTGTATAGCTAATAGAGAGACCGTCGATGGTTCATAGATGAAAAGTCAATGGAAGGATCAGGAATGTTATTAGGGTGGTGTATTTGGAAGAGAAGTTGGGTGAGTGTCGTGAAATGGTCAACTTATAGACTTTTCACCACCACCCCCAGGTGGTCCACGCTAAGCTCAAGGAGTTGGATGATATGGGTGCGTATAGTCGTGGGTGGTCGAAGCTTATGACCTAGAGGATCTGAGAATTATTTGAGTATGATCTTTTTATTTTTTACCTAATGTATATTAATGATAAACATAGGTGATAATCATTCCATTCTTTCCACATATCTTTTTCAAGCCTTAGAGATTCTAGCTAACCCTTGGCTTGACCCTCACCCTTAGAGACTCTTACTGGAGAAGACTTAGTGATCACACACTTGTTCTGATAGTGTGACTAGACTATTAGAGGAGAGAGTTTATTTTGGAATCTCTTTGTAGTAGCATTAAGGCCTTATGATGTCATTATTGGTATAGACTAGTTTTCTACAGTTGATCCCCAGATTGACTATTTTAGATGAATGATGTGTGATTCCATAGTGAAAAAACCCAGTTTTCCTTTTTCGGTTAAAAGGAAACCCAAGAAGTGTAGGATAGACTCATGAATAAGATGGTGCACTCGATTAATCATCATTTTGCTAGATTAACCTTAGGTGTAGAAGAAGATATGAGTTCCCTATTTCCAGAAATGGTTCCAGAGTATAAGGATGTCTTCCATAATGATGTTCTAGGTTAAAATCCCCACTAATAGATAGAATTATTCATTGATCTACACCCCAGGATGAAATTTATATCTACACCAACATATTAGATGTCTCCAATAGAGAATCGTGAGTTTAGAGTACATTTGGAGGAATTTAGGATGAAGGGAGTTATTAGACCAAGTGTATCAACCTGGGTATCCCCAGTTTTTTTTGAAGAAGAAAAATGGGTGATTGAGGTTGTGTTTGGACTAACATCACTTAAACCAGGTGTCTATGAAGAAAAGTATCCACCAATAAGGATAGATGACCTCTTTGATTAGTTGAGAGGAGAATTATGGTGTTAAAAGGTTGACCTTAGGTCAGGCTATCACCGGTTGTGAGTACAAGATGATGACATACTAAATACGACATTAAAATATCATTACAGTCACTATGATTACTTGGTGATGACATTTGGCAGGAGGAACTCCATATAAGTGTTCATGGTACACATGAAGCATGACTTTTAGCCTTTCTTATATTGGTTCATGGTAGTCTTCATTGAAAATATCATTGTGTACTAAGAATCCAAGGATAATCACATGAGACACCTGAGGATAGTTCTGGACGTACTCCAAGAGAAGAATCTTTAAGAAAGATCCTAATGTTTTAGTTCTAGATTCAGGATGTCTAATTTTTGGGACATGTTATCTCAATAGATGGTGTGTCAGTGTACCTAGCCATGATCAAGGTGGTGTCAGATTAAGAGCCCCACCACAAGATTGTAACAAAAGTAAAAAACTACCTTGGGTTTGAAGGTTACTAATAGAGATTAATTCATAATATCTCTGTGGTTCAAGCACCCATGAAATCATTGACCCAGAATGGGAATCCTTTCGTGTGGATAGAGAGGTTATAGTAGGCATTTCAAAAGTTGATCTAGTTTTTGAAGAGTACTCCCATATTGTGATGTATAAAGGATGGTGTCGAGTACGTAGGGTTATTTGATGCATCTAGAACTGGGATTGGATTTTTTATGATGAATAGGAACGAAGTGATTACCTATGGTTCATGTCAGTTAAGACCACATGAGCAGAAATATGTGATTCATGATCTTGATTTTGATGTGGTAGTCTTCACCAAAATGATGTGAAAACACTACCTGATGGCCAAGTGGTTTATCACCAAATCTGATCACAATATCATAATGTATATCTTCTCTCATAAGGATCTTAACTTGAGATAGAATATATGGCTAGGGTTCCTCCTGAATTATGAAATTGAATTTTTCTGTACTCTTGGGATGGGGAAAGCAGTTCTGGATGCTCTCAAAAAGAGATATTCTTCGTTGTTTTTGAGCGAGGAATCAGAGAAGATGGCCCCATTGTAGTTATACATTATGGATCTACATAGAGAAGATTACCTCTAGTTGATGGTTGTTACCTCTCATCGTTTTTAGTGAGTTAGGGAGGCACAACTAGGGGATACTAACATTGAGACCCTATGTTGTCAGATATCCACAGGACATTCTCATGATGGATCCTATAAAGGTGTGTAGCACATTGTTCATATCAATGGATGCATGATGGAACCAGTTCAATTTTAAGAGGAGGTTCTAAGAGAGTTTAATACATCTTATTTTTTGGTACATGTAGATGTGGAAAAGATTTACGAAGACTTTCGATATTATTTTTCGTGGCCAAAGATGAAGAAAGGAGTTGCATGATTTGTCTCTTACGGATTTACTGATTAGTAAGTGATGGTTGAGCACCATTTAATAGAATATTTACATCAACCCATTGATGTTCTATAATGGATGTTGGATGGGAGATCTGTGGAATTCATGATTATATTACAACGTATGTCTAAGGAAAATGGTGCCATATGAGTGATCATAGACCGACTCACCATGTTGGCCCACATCCTAGCTATCCGAAAGCAGATCCTAGTAGAGAACTTGGAATGCCTCTATATATAAGTGGTAGACCAACTACATGGAGTTATATTGATGATCATTTCTAATAGTGATGTTCGCTTCACGTACCTGTTGTGGAACGAATTTCATGAGGCATTTGGGACTCATCTAACCTTGGGGAAAACATTTTACCCCAAAAATGACATCCAAATTGAGTGGACCATTCATGTTCTAAAGGAAATGATGTGAGATTTGGTGTTGAACATTGGACATAGTTGTTTGGATAAATTACCTCTGGGGGATTTTCATACAAAAACAGTTACCATTCCACCATCAGTATGAAACCATTTGAGTCTTTGTAAAAGTGACCCTATGGGTTACCAATTTGCTAGAGTGCACTAGGAGAGTCAGCAATTATGGGCCCAGAGTTAGTGTTATCAATAATTAAGAAGGTGAAGATCATCCAAAAACAGATTAAGACTACATAGAGTTATCATAAGTCTTATGCCGACAAATGATGGAGGACTTTTGAGTTAGAGGGAGGAGACCATGTTTTCTTATAGGTTTCACCTTAGCGTTGTTTATAGAGATTTGGCGAGGGAAGCATGCTATCTATGAGAGTTAGTGGACCTTTATAGATACTTCGTAGAGTTGGAGAGGTAAGGAACTACTTAGATCCACCTTTATAGTTAAAACTGGTACACAACTTCTTCCACATGTCGCAGTTGAGGAGGTATGTGCAATACCCATTATATGATATCAATTGGGGTGAGTTGGACATCAAAGATGGAGATACCTTTGCTGAGTACCCAGTAGAGATCATGTATCTATAAGAAATATTCCTCCATTGGTGATTGATTCCTTTAGTGGGAATCTGGTGGTAGCATTAGAATCAA
Source organism: Viscum album (assembly GCA_963277665.1). Classification (NCBI taxonomy): domain Eukaryota; kingdom Viridiplantae; phylum Streptophyta; class Magnoliopsida; order Santalales; family Viscaceae; genus Viscum; species Viscum album. The sequence goes on along the minus strand of OY728165.1, from coordinate 1,885,159,049 downwards.
TAGGATAGCACATGGGAGTGGTAGGCTCAGATTTTTTCTTAGTACACACATATTTTGGAGTGTCTGTTGTTTTAAAATTTTAAGGATGTAAAGCCTCAAGGTGACGAGAATTTAATGAATCATATTTTCCATGTATTTTTTTGGATATTGTATGGATTATTTTTGAGAAAATGCCCTGAGACGGCTTGTAATACCATGGTCCTTTGTTCCAAGAATAATTGTTTCAAATAAGTTCAATTTATTAAATATACATCACACACATTATTATTTAAAAAGTAAAATAAATTCTAAAAAGTTTCCCAGATTAGAAATCAAATGGCATAGTTGATTTCAGAATGTGTGTTTTTTCCTCGACACAACCTATCCTTATTTAGCATGGGTCATTTGTGGAAAATCCATCATAGGCGTAAAATGAATATAATATTTAAATAAAATATTTCATTTATTTTCACCAAAATAGTTAATAGTGTTTCTTTAAATAGATAGTTATGGATAAATACTAGGGTTATTTTCATAAACCTAGAGCCATTGGAGAACCCCTAAAGAAAACAATAGAGAATATATTAGGAAAATGGAAACCAAATCATAGATCAATAGTCAACACACTACAGATTCAAATGATCTTAACAAAAATCACAGTGGATCCCCAGTATTCATCAATGATCGATCCAAATTGAGGTAGGGTAGTTTCCTATTTTTTTCTTCCCCATTCATGATTCCATGATAAACATGAATCAATTGAATAATGGATTTATTCACAGATCGTGTGTTTTGTGGGGTGGTATGGTCTAATTGTGGTTTGGGAGAGTATTCCTTCATGATTTAAATTGATCATTATTCGATTGGTGTTATAATAGCAAATAACTGAGATCGACATGAAAAATGATCAATGTTAATTCCTCATGATCATTTTTGAGAATTTCTCCCTCGATTCTACAATCATCCTCTATATTCTTCATTTGACCCACTGTTCAATTTTTTCTGATGAAATAGATCTTTGAAAATCTCTTTCTTTGAATAATTATTGAATATCATAGGTTTGGGACTGACATAATTGATGATGGTGAAATGATAGAGACAAAAAAATCAGATAACGTAGATACCAAATTTTTGTGATCTTTACATATATAATGAATAATGATGAGAAAAACATTTTCCAAGTGGATCGAATACCAAAAAACTGTTGATTCGGTGATGGAAAGACTCAATGAGGCTCGATGTACATTTTTATGGTAAATAAATCCTTAGATAAAAGTCTGGAGAAAGGGTGAGTATGTATAGAGTTGGATCTATGTTTCTAGAAACTCTCAGGCTACATGACCTGTAATCCGGATATACATGCGATGTGGGACACCTTTATAGTTACTAGTGTTTTATGAGATACTTATTTTTCACAGGATGTGTGTCCCCTGTGACACAGTGTGTGCTCTCTCCCCAGAAACTCATCATGTACCTTGAAGGGTACATGGACATGAGTTTTAGTACATGGTTTGGAGGACGTCATAAAATCCTCCACAGATAAATGTCCTCAACTAAGTACATGGGCTAAGTTTCATACTGGTACATAGGAAAGAGCCGTGTACTAGCACATGGGTAGACTAAATGGGTAGCATGCATGTTGTATACTTCTACATGAACACATGGAAGAGACACTGAATGTTTACATGGGAAACTACCAGGGTTAAGGGACATTATGTGTCACCCCTACTACATGTCATGTACTTTATTATACATGGATTAGAGAACTTGTCCTCCATGTCTTGGACATGTCTCATTAGGGTGTCTTACACTTATCCTTTCCTTGAGGGTTAGTATGGAATTTCCTCATACTCATTGGACTATGATCCCTTCATTATGATTTCATGGAATGAATCATTGGAATACTTATGAGAGGCCTAGATTGAGATCCACTACTCATATTTGTTCCCTAAGTGGAGTTCAGTGTATTATAGAGAACAACACTACACATGTATTGATCCTCTACTTATAAGTTTAATACATATTTTTTTGTTCGTATCAACCCATGGCCTTAGAAATGATCCTCATCTATATATTGTATCTATTTATACCATTAGGTTGTACTTATAATGGTGATACCTGAGGAGAATTACCTCTCAGATAGATGTTTTCAGTGTTATTATAATCGAGGATGTGTTCTCCTAGATGAGTGTTTTATGGAACCTTGAAACTAGAATCCTAGGTTGGTATAATATGGTTATGAATTATGATTAGACTACGTTCCACTGATTATAATATCTATATATTCTTGTTATATGTTTTCAATACATATACCTGTGTATAGATGACTTCATTTTCAGTTGTTGTATGCTTTGTGGTCTCGGGGTGTCCAACTGAGTATTGTTATACTCACCCATACACATGATTTTTCTGTACGGATTGTGTGTTGTACAGATGATCAACCTTTTGATAAATTCCATAATAGGCCATTACTAGAAAGAATTTAGTGAGACATGATATTATGAGTTATGTTCCTATGACTTTTGACATCATTCCCTGGAACATACATTCAGGTTGGAACTATGTTTTAGACTATTTAATGGTCTTGTATTTGACCATATTTACTTTTGATTAATTTATGTCATAATCTAGTTGTGGGATTTAGATGTATTCATGAATGTTTGTTCATTTTTTTAAATTTCAAGATTGCATAGTATTGGTTGTGTGTGAGTGTGTAAATGTACTTATGCAATGGCCTCCCATTTCTATGATATACCAACTCAGTGATAGTCTCTAGCCCCAGCCTTTTGGAGGAAATCGTGGGGAGTTGTGGAATGGTCCCCTCTAGGTCAGGTCTTGAAAAATGGATATAAAGTGATACTATTTGACTCAAGGATTAAAATGTTTTAATGTAAATTTCATTCTAAATTGCAAGGTGCTCACATTGTTACTCATGTTTATCCTTTGAGTTATATCCAGATTATAGTATTAGATAAATAAATACCATTAACTGTCAATGGAAACAAATCGAATCAATTCAATTGAAATTTTCAATAACCGCTTGGATATGAGTTCCATCTCTAAGAATCTAAATACAGTTGAAACAACCAGTTGTTTCTTTTCTCCTAATTTTTTTTCATTGTGTATTTTTTAAATATTTGATAATAAAATTCTATACAATGAGTCAATTTCATGAAATATGTGTGGAGGTTGGTATATATGGTTAATTAAGGTTTTTTTTCTACTTTTATTTTTCACTCAAATAAATATTTTCTGATTTCTTTTTCCTACTATTTTTTTTGAAATTTATCTTTCATTTTTTGGTTTTTTGAAATTTTTAATGCCCTAACCCTAGATTCCCAGAGTCAGTGCATTATTTTAATACATTGGCATGATTCAATGGAGTCAAGTCCTGAAAGACCGATCAGTTTAGTAGTATTGGAAAATAGATTTCTTATATGAACATTACATTACACTTTCTAACATACAATACAAAAAAATAGTTATTTGATAACGCCATTACTCCCTTTAGCTTAACCCTGCATATCAATCATAATAAACTTCTTAGAATCTTGGGAAAATAAAAGATAAGAAAGGGGTGAGCTCAGATGCCCAGTAAGGGTAAATAATTTAATGGAAGATATAAACTTTGAAGAAAAAATGTGTGATAAAATCAAAATCCTTTTTAAACATAAAATTGAACATAATATGCAAAAAATAAATAAAATATTACCACATAAACATGCTCATGGATATTCTACTAGTCGAATAATCACATGTAATAACTAATTTCACAATGAGGGAATGCCTAATGCCAGACATCATTAACACATATTCAAGGCTTTGTGCCAAGACTACTAATAAAATTTTTGTCAAAGACTTATGCCAAGACACTAGTTTGTCTCATGAGACCTACCAATGCATCGAGGATCTATAGTGGGCTCCACCCATCACTTACTAAGTCCACTGCATTCCTCATATGAAAAAGTTGAAACATAACATAAACATTTGTATTAAAAATAGCATACGAAATTTCAATACTTAACCATAAACCATGAATGGTATAAAAATAGAACATCCACATTCAAACATATCATAACTCATTCAATAAAATATGGAATATTTTATTATAATAAATCAACCTAAATAAAAATAATATACAGTAAAGGATGATGACATAGTTGAAAATGATGAGTAAAACTTTTTGAGAGAAATATCCTTTTTGTAAAATCATTTAAAAGTCACACATTTATAAAGGAAGTAATTTAAAAGATATTTTTGAATAAAAGTGTCCCATACCACTTTGAAATTTTTGAAAATAATTATCATTTCAAAACATTCATGTCCATATAAATAAATCCTTAAAATCATTTTGAAAACATGGACATTAATTAAAATGATTTAGAACGATAAATATTTAAAACATTTAAAATTATGATCTTGATAAATATTACCTTTCAAAAATCCTTAAAATATTCATTTTGAAATCATTTTTATGAAAAATGGACATGGATGATAAAAATGTCCCAGTAAATACTTACTCATGAATAATCTCGGATAATAATGAGATTGAGGAATTAACCCTTACCTTGCACTTTCCTTTACCTGAGGGTACGTTTAAACTTCTTTATGAAGGTCGTAGTATGTTATAAAAATATACCAGAACCATATTAATATTTATTAAATCATACATGATTAATTTATGACATTATACTACCCATTTTATAATAATCCCCATGTTAAATTAACATTTCAGGTAATACTCGTTTTCTTTATCGTACGTCTTTTAACTTGTTACTCTTGATTGTATCACTAAGATCAAGATTTAAATACTTATAGAATATAAAAAATGATTTATATATAATATATATTTAGTATATAAATATGTATAATAGACATATATATTAAATGAGAAACACCGTTTATGGAGACGGTAGTCCGTACGTACGCATAAACACTGTTTCCATTTTCATATTGTATTGAACAGAACTAAGTGAATAAGATATACGTAGGTATATATATATATATATATATATATATCCAGTAGAATTATTATTTCTTATATTACATACTTATTATTAATATATATTTTTATAATCATAGATGAATGGTGAACATGGAAATAAATCTCATAGCGTCGTGGAGACGGTAATCTGTACGTACGCACAAGCGACAATACCATTTCCTTAAAGGTGTGGAATTGGATGGTATATTAATTTTAAAAAGACATTATCATGTTATCTTAATTATTTATATACATATTACTCATCATTATATCAATCCAAATAACATATTGTTGAATAACAAACTACACCACGACGTGGAGACGGTAAGACGTACGTACGCACGCATGGTGACATTATCTTTCATAAGATGGATAGAATAATGAATATAGTTGTGCCATATTTATAATAACATCATAGTATATATAAGATACTAGAGATATTATTTTATAATAGAAACAACAAAGAATGTGTAAGTGGATGAACTAGATAACTTAAAAGTGGGTGGTGAAATCATTACCTCTTCTTCGGGTTCTTCCTTTTGATTTGATCAAAAGGGATCCTTAAGTTGGCTTTTTGACCAAAGGGAGGCCTCTAGGATGAAGTTAGGAGAGTTGGTAGGATATTTGGGCAAGGTTTGGTCGAGAAAAATGGCTTTGGAGGTGTTAATTTTATATAAGGGGAAGTTCCCTTTTATAAGAGGGGTGAGGGTCACTTTATGAAAAGATTAAAGTATTAATTTATTATAAAATATTATTTAGTTTATAATGGTTCCAAATAAATTTATTTCGAGCCTTAGGTGGTTATGGGTCTAAATACACTAAACCAATATGTTTTAGACAAGTTTAGGTTACCATTTTAACCTTATAATTTATATTTAACTCTTAGTAATCTAGTTTATCTTTTACCGTGTCTTCTTGTATTATTACTATATATGGTTAATAAACATACTCTAAACTTCCAAGAGAACCTAAAGTGGATAATTAATGACATATATAATATTATTTATGACCTTTGGCCAAACCTTTCATTTTTAGTAATATTATATCAACCAATAATATAGTATTAGTTTTAAATATTAATTTTTTTCAATTTTGACACTATTTTTGTATTTTGTTTTTGTGAAAGTAATAAAAACATGATTACTTAGAACAAGATACATTGAATCATCCCTAACATGTCATATTAACCTATAAAATTCGTGGATTTCATAAAAAAATTGAAATTTTATTTATTTAAATATTTACAATACCATTAATTTGATTCTTTCATTAATAAGGTAATTACTGCATCATCATTGTGTCATTAATGAATTTAAATATTAAATCTCTAAAAATTATAAATAAAATTCCATTATGTATTAAATATTTTTAGATTTCTAATTATTATTTTTAGTCTAATTTATCTTATGTATAACCCCATATTAAAAATGGTTTAGTAATTAAACATTGATTTAAACTCTTTTCACTCTTCTTTAAATTAAATAATAATAAATGTATTAATCTAATACATGTGGCCCTAAAGGGAAATATTTTATTCCTAAGGTTTTTTGGTCGAATTAAACTTATCCAATAGAATTAGGACATGTTTTAGGGTAATAATAATATCATTTTTACCTTTAATTACCCTATTTACTTTTGACTGCGGTAAATAAAAGTAAAAAGTTACTATTCACCAAAAATTATTTTTATCTTATTGAACCATATTTAACACCTTGATATTAACCATGTCTCTCATATTTTGGAAATTCAACTCACAGAAGCAGTAAAATTATGTTTTATGTGAATTTACAAATTCCCCTAGGAGTTGGGTAAAAGAGGGTGAAAGGTTCAATAAAATTTTTATATATCTAAAATTATTATAAACTGACTCAAATAAATTAAATTGAACTTATATAGGTATTATGTATCTATTTTTACCTAAAATAAATTTAAATAAAATAATAATTATTTAAATAAAAATTTGGTTTTAAACTATAACTTAGTGATTTTCACTATTCATAAAAAATTAAAGGTTTTCAGAAAAATACCAAAAATTCACCGTAAGATAATTTTGATATTCTAAATTCAATAATGAAGTATATTTTACTAAATTAATAACATAGAAGTTGAATTTATTAATTTAAAATTAATTCCCACTGTCAAAACTGAAAGGCATATTTTTAGATATAATAACTATCAAATGTTTGACATTTGTTTATGTCCAATTTCAAAGTGAAATTACTTACAACAACCAGAATTGGATTAAATGGTAAAAATATAATCTATTTATACTTCCAAACCATTAAAATGTATAATTTATCACAATAAATTATTTTTATTAAAAAAAAATTCAGTTAAAATATAATATTTTTCACTATTCAACCAATTATGAAAGATATCAAAAAAACACCAAAAATTTATTGAAACTAAATTATTATGACCCTATTCTAAAGAAGAAGTTTATTTTGTCAAATTGAATATATAAAAGTTTCAAATATTGTATTTAAAAAGGGTTCACAATTAAAAGGCGGTAAAAGTATATTTTTTGAAAAATAATTCTTTTATCTGAAAAAAATGAATTAGTTCTTACATTTTGACTATGAAACTCATAATATGGATTCTAAAATTATAAGGATTATATATAGTTCAAAATTTAGTTAATACTATTCATAACCGCTTTTGAACAACTAGTTTGGTAAGTCGTGGTGCATTTGAACTCGATGTTGCATGTAGTGTAATTTATTGAATTACTTTGAAGAAATAATGTAATATGAAATCTTGAGGTATTACATTCTTCCCTCCTTCAATAGATTATGCCCTCGCAATTTGAAATTTTTCTTTAAAAATCAAATGTTGAAAATAGAAAATACCTTTGTGGGAAAACCCACATTGGAAATTGGGTTAGTAAAATTTAGTCTTAATAGAGGAAAAAAATTATATATATATATATACTTGACAAGTAGAGTTTAATCCTTCAACTAATTCCTACCAGAAACTCATCTTTCACTCCAAAAGATATAAAAAATTATTTATCCTAATCGTATAGTGTTCCAAAAATAATGAATTTATAATTCATTTATCTGACCATTTTAAAAAAATCTAAATTATACAAACTAATAGAACACATAGTCTAGTCATAGGTGATGCACCATTGTCGCTCTTCAGTTGTAGGTTTAAGTCTCGTGACCTTGCCGGGCATTACTAGTAGTCACCCAACCTCTAGGTTGTCCTTTTTATAACAATCCAAAATAACCTTAACAATAGCATCCAATTTCAAAATTAATCCATTCCAACCATTATACATATAAAAAATACTTATTATCCAAACTCGTTGTCCAAAATTTATAAGGAAGTTAAACACAATGAAGATCCTTTTTTCCAAGTAATAACATGTGAATTCCTTCATCATGTATTCTTTTAAAACACCGTAACATCCCAAATTACCATAAAACCTTATTGATTATATTCATTCTCCCTTATTCCTTATAAAATAGTCGATATACTCCTTCTACCCAAAAAATGATGTGAACTCCAACAATGATGGAATATAAAAATCATTAATAAGTTTCAAGGAAGTCAAGAATTCCCAATATAATTTATCCAAATTAACCATCTCTTATTCCAAAATCACTACCTCATTATCAGGACCATATTATGTTTTACCTTTCCTTCGACCATGTATTTTCAAAAAAGTGGTTCTTATTGTTAAGACAATTTTCTTAGAACCATATAATCTCAATTCCTAAATAAAATAATACTGCAGTATAATCCTTATTTATCTCCATAATTCATATAACTGGTATATTGTTGATACGACACTCAAATGAAATAATTCTATATTAAAAACATAAGAACACTAGTCATTCCTACACATATGAGGTTGTATCACAACTTGATTATTATCCAATAGTATCATTTAAGTTATACTCTGATGATTGAGACATTGATTCGTGTAGTGTCCCAACACCTTGCAGATAAAGTATTGTACATTTGAAATTTTTTATTACCCCTGAAATCATGTACATTGTGACCTTTTTATCCACACTTATAACAAAATCCCTTTCCCTTCAAGCATTTACTATGGTGATTCTTTCCACAGTTATCACATACGGGAAAATCAATCCTTTTCCCTATTCCCTTTATCCATCTTTCTCTATTCCATCCTTTTCTTTTCTTGCTTCCCTTCAAAGCCATAGGACTCAGATAATTCTTTAATTATCGTATTAACACATGATACAATTTCTTAATATGTTGAGAATACATGGGAGACTATTTCTCTTCTAAATAATGACTTAATACTATGACAGATATGATCCTTCTTACTCTTCAGATCATACGTATTGCTGGAGTTCACATTCCTTCTATTGGGCGCCATTTCTATACAATGGCATACACTATGTCAGTTTATGAATCACAATTCATAATTCCAAACATGTAAAATACCTAAAATAAATTGAACTATTTATGGATATAATCCACAATCACAAAATTGATTTCTTTGAGGAGGTATATACTCATAAACCCTTCATAGTGTTTTGTAAAGAAAACAAGAATTATCCTAAGCATATCCCCCGAGAGTGTTGTAACCAAGAGTGTAGCAAGGCACATTGTCATGCACCTGTTCCTGTTTGACTCTAGCTCAAAGTGGTGTTTTTGGGTTTTTCCCCTAGGTACATATATGCCAGAGCCGCCTCTACCTGCTCGTATCCAGACAGGGATGTATTTTCTTGGAAAACTCACAAAATCAATAGATTACAAAAATTGAGGAAGTTTTTCTATACTAATCTTCTAAGTCTATCTTACAGTAATTTTCTCTAATCAGAGTTTATCTAAATCTAGTTTCCAAGGTTATTACTATACTTCCTCTGATACCAAATGTAATGCCCCGACCCTAGATTCCTAGATTCGGTGCATTATTTTAACACATTGGCATGATTACAATGAATCAAGTCCCGAAAGACCGATTAGTTCAGCATTCTTGGAAAATAGATTGCTTACATGAATATTACATTACACTTTATAACATACAATACAAAAAAAAAACGTTTTTGGAGAATTCCATTATTACCTATAGCTTAACTCTGCATATCAATAATAATACACTTCATGGAATCCTGGGAAAATAGAACATAAGAAAGGGATGAGTTCAGATTCCCAGTAAGGGTAAATAATTTAGCGGAAGCTATAAACATTTAAGGAAAGATGTGTGATAAAAACAACATCCCTTTAAAACATAAAATTGAACATAATATGCAAAAAATAAATCAAACATTACCATATAAGCATGCACTTGGATATTATACTAGTCGAATAATAACATGTAATAACTAATTTCATAATGAGGGAATGCCTAACGCCGAACATCATCACCACATAGTCAAGGCCTTGTGACAAGAATAAATATAAAATTTTTGTCAAGGACCTGTGCTAAGACACTAGTTTTTCTCATGAGACCTACCGATGCATCGAAGAGAAATAGTGGGCTCTACCCGTCACTTATTAAGTCCACTGCATTCCTCATATGAAGAAGTTGAAACATAATATAAACATTCATATTAAAAATAGCATATGAAATGTCAATACATAACCTTAAACCATGAATGGTATAAAAATAGAGCATCCACATTCAAAAATATCATAACTCATTAAATAGAATATCGAATATTGTATTATAATAAATCAACCTCAATCAAAAATAATATCAAGTAAAGGATGTTGACATAGTTCAAAATGATGAGTAAAATTTTTTGAGAGAAATATCCTTTTTGTAAAGTCATTTAAAAGTCACACATTTATAAAGGAAGTAATTTAAAAGATATTTTTTAATCAAAGTGTCTCATAACACTTTGAAACTTTTGAAACGAATTATCATTTCAAAACATTCATGTCCATATAAATAAATCCTTAAAATCATTTTGAAAACAAGGACATTAATTAAAAATATTTAGAATGATAAATCTTTAAAACAATTTAAAATTATGATCTTGAAAAATGGTACCTTTCCAAAATCCTTAAAATATTCATTTTGAAATCATTTTTTGAAAAATGTACATGTATGATAAAAATTTCCCAGTAAATACTTACTCATAAACAATCTCGGATAATAATGAGATTGAGGAATTAACCCTTACCTTGCACTTTCATTTAGTCGAAGGTATGTTTAACCTCATGTATGAAGATAGTAGTATGTTATTAAATTATAACAAAACCATATTAATATTTATTATATCATACATGATTAATTTATGACTTTGTACTACCCATTTAATAATAATCCCCATGTTAAATTCACATTTCGGGTAATAATCGTTTTCTTTATCATACTTTTTTTAACTTGTTACTCTTGATTGTATCACTCACATCAAGATTTAAATACTTCCAGAATATAAAACATGATTTATATATCATATATATTTTGAATATAAATATTTATAATAGACATATATATGAAATGAAAAACACCGTTTATGGAGAAGGTAGTTCGTACGTACGCATAAACACTGTTTTCGTTTTCATATCGTATTGAACAGAACTAACTGAATAAGATATATGTAAGTACATATATATATATATATCCAGTATCATTATTATGTAATATATTAAATACTTATTAATAATATATATTTTTATAATCATCAATGAATGGTGAACGAGGAAATGAATCTCATCGCGTCGTGGAGACGGTAATCCGTACGTATGCACGAGCGACAATATCATTTACTTAAAGGTGTGGAATTGGATGGTATATTAATTTTACAGAGAAATTATCATGTTATTTTCATTATTTATATATATATATTACTTATCATTATATACATCCAAATAACATAGTGTTTAATAACAAATTACACCACGGCGTGGAGACGGTAAGCCGTACATATGCTCGCATGATGACATTATCATTCACAAGATGGATAGAATAATGAATATAGTTTTTCCATATTTATAATAAAATAACATTATATATAAGATACTTGATTTATTATTTTATAATGGAAACAACAAATAAAAAGTGAGTGTAAGAATAAGAGAACTTGAAAGAGGGTGGTGAAATCATTACCTCTTCTTCGGGTTCTTCCTTTTGATATGATCAGAAGGGCTCCCTAGGTTGGCTTTATGACCCAAGTAAGGACTCTAGGATAAATGTATGATAGTTGGGAGGATATTTTGGCAGGTGTTGGCCGAGTCAAAAGGCTTTGAATGTGTTAATTTGATAGATGGGGAAGTTCCCTTTTATAAGAGGGGTGAGGGTCACTTTAGCAAAAGATTAAACTATTAATTTATTATACAATCATATTCAGTATATAATGGTTCAAAATGAATTTATTTCGAGCCTTAGGTGGTAATGGGTCGAAATTAACTCAACCAATAGGTTTTATACATGTTTAGTTTACCATTGTAACCTTATCTTTTAGCTTTAACTCTTAGTTGAATAGTTTATCTTTTACCGTGTCTTCTTGTATTCTTACTCAATATGATTAATAAACTTACTCTAAACTTCCAAGAGAACCTAAAGTGGCATATTAATGAAATATATAATATTATTTAATCCCTTTGGCCGATCCTTACATTTTTTGGAATATTATATCAACCAATAATACAGTATTTGTTTAAAATATTAATTTGTGTCAATTTTGAAACTATTTGGTATTGTTTTTTTAAAGTCATCAGAACATTATTACATTGAACACGATACATTGAATCATCCCTAATAAGTAATATTCACCTACAAAATTTGTGGATTTCATAAAAACGTTTAAATTATATTTATTTTAATATTTATAATACCATTTATTTGATTTTTTCATTAATAAGGTAATTAGTGCATCATCATTGGATCATTAACAAATTTAATTATTTAATCTCTAAAAATTATAAATAAAATACTATTTTGTATGAAATATTTTTATCTTTATAATTAATATTTTTAGTCGAATTTATCACATGTAAAACCCTATATTAAAAATGGTTTAGTTATTAAACCTTGATTTTAACTCTTTTAACTCTTCATTAAATTAAATAATAATAAATGTCTTAATCTAATCCACGTGGAACTAAAGGGTCATATTTTATTCCTAAGATTTTTTTTGGTCTAATTTCATTTATCCAATAGAATTAGGACATGTGTTAGGGTAATAACAATATCATTTTTACCCTTAATTACCCTATTTATTTTTAACCGTGGTAAATAAAAGTAAAAAGTTACTATTAACCAAAAATTATCTTTATCTTATTGAACCATTTTTTACTCCTTGATAATAACCATGTCTCTCGGATTTTCAAAATTCAACTCACAGAAGTGGTAAAATTATGATTTATGTGAATTTCCAAATTCTCTTAGGAAGTGGGTAAAAGACGGTGAAAAGTTCATTAAAATTTTTATATATCTAAAATTATAATAAAATGACTCCAATGAATTAAATTGGACATATATAGGTATTATGTATCTATTTTGAACTAAAATAAATTTAAATAAAATAAATAATTATTTAAATAAAAATTCAGTTTTAAACTATAACTCAGTGTTTTTCACTATTCACCAAAAATAAAATGTTTTCAGAAAAATACCAAAAATTCACCCTAAGCTAATTTTGATAATCAGAATTCAATAATGAAGTCTACTTTATCAAATTCAAAACATAGAAGTTGAATTTATTAATTTAAAACTAATTCCCACAGTCAAAACAAAAAGACGTATTTTTAAGAAATAATAACTATCAAATGTTTGACACTTGTTTATGTCAAATTTCAAAGTTAAATTACTTACAATGACTATTATTTGATTTAATGGTAAAAATATAATCTATTTATACTTCTAAAACATTAAAATATGTAATTTAACACTATAAATTATTTTGAATGAAAAATTTGTTTTCAGTTAAAATATAGTATTTTAACTATTCACCCAATTATAAAAGATATTAGAAAAACACCAAAAATTTATTGAAACTAAATTCTTATTTCTCGATTATAAAAAAGAAGTTTATTTTGTCTAATTGAATATATTAAAGTTTCAAATATTTGATTTAAAAAGGGTTTACCATTAAAAGGTGGTAAAAGAATATTTTTTGAAAAATACTTGTTTTATCTAAAACAAATTAATTAGTTCTTACATTAGATCTAAGAAACTAAAAATATGGATTCTAAAAGTATAAGGATTATATATAGTTTAAAATTCAGTTAATACTACTCATATCCGCTTTTGAATAGCTAGTTTGGAAATTCGTGGTGCGCTTGAACTCGATGTTGCGTGTAGTGTAAGTTATTGAATTACTTTGATGAACTAACGCAATATGAAATCTTTGGGTATTACAGAATTAGTGAATTATTAATGGTTTTTAAGCTTAAATTGAGTATAGTTTGAAATTTTGAAATCCAATCCAATGGGAGAACTAACCTTCTGATGGAAATTTACTTAATTGAATTTTAAAATAACTGTGTTACAAATTAATAATGATGGACATCCCATGAAAATACCACAAAAATAATTAATACCATACCTTAAACATCTATATTAATTATAAAGTACCCTACCCATGAGGCATATGAACCATTTTGAAATATTCTATACATTAACTATAATTCCTTGATCAGAATCATCAATTCCAAGCTAGAGAGAGACAAGAACTCACATGCAGTTCCCCATTTGTAAGAGGCTTCCAACTGGCAGTGAGGGTCTGAGCACCATTGTTTGAGATATTATACCCTCAGTTCACAATCATACATGAAATATTAAAAAAATGTAAAAAATGTTGACTGATCAAGGGGAATGATAAAACATAATTATGTAATATCAAATGGAACACATTTCCTACAAATAAATAAATAGGGTCTATGGTATCCCACCATTTTATTACAAAACTTTCCATTGCATTTTACAAATAGAAGATCTTTAATGTTTAGTGTCTTGGAAATATGGAACAATATACATGAAAATAACATAAAAAATTCTTGTGATCCACTTATAAAGCTTCATCATAAGTTCATACTATGTAAAATTACTGCATCTCATAACCGGGAGACATACATCGAAAGAAAGCATGAGCAGAAGGCCCAGTAAGGAAAGCAAGGGAATTAGTTTACTTGTGATATCAATAAGAACATGATGAAAAACATAAAGACATGATAAATGGAAGTAGAGGAACATCATAATGAAAGGAACATGAATCATAACTTGGATATGTGGCTAAAACATTTAATTTAGACATTCGTGAACATATCACCAAGGTTCATCTCCACAGCGTCATAAAAAATTTCCAAGGTTATTCATGAAGGTATCATGAAACTTGCAATCTCTAGAGATTAAATTCATTACTCAATGAATTGGTGCACTATCAGGGTGCACCCGTAATTTTTATTTATATTCATGTGAGCCACATATATCATAATCTTAAATTTCATAAATAACCCAAAGAGAATAAAAAATGGGTTTCATATCAAAATCATGACGTTTTAAAAAGTGTTTAAAAACAAGATCATTATGTCATTTATAGCCCATGGAAAGGGAATAATGGTTTTATGTATGTCAATTAATGAACCAATAATATAATTTTATGTATTTATGAACATCCCTAAAAACTAAATAGCTATGGGTATTCACATAAATAAGATAAGAGATTTTCTTGAGAGAAAGAGAGAGAAATTTTGAGAAGAAATTTCTGCAGCTTAAGAGCTATATAACATGGTTTTAGAAAACAAAAAAAAGAGAGGGGAAAAGGGTCTCACATCCATAAATGAATAATTTTATAGTGTAGGGATGGAATAAAATATAAATAAGATCATGGTGTCGATATTTGAATTATATACCACCTGAAAAGGTAACTTGAAAGAAAAGAGAAAATGCGATTTCTTTTATGAAACTTCAGCAGCCTAATAGTGTCACTTGAAAATTCAGAAAATCAATTGAAGAGAGTGGAAAAGGTATCTCGCCATTTGGAAATGAAATGGATATTAGTAAATATATATAATAACATACCCCAAAATAATAATATGGAAACAAGAAGACATAACACAAAGGAAGTCATGACTTAAAAGAGAAGGGTGAAAATTTCCCTTATAGATTTGGTAACTTACGAATCACACACCACATTAAAGATGGATCAAAAAATGAAGATTTAAATACCCATAAATTAAATTATATTATACAAGGAACAAAATCATGGGTATTACATACACCACAAAATTGAAATAGTTGCAAATATAGCAAGAATCTCACGGGAATAAAAAGTGATATGAAAACCCCTTACCATAAAGAGTTACTTCAAAATATCCTAGAATGAGACCTAAAGGGGATAAACGGCACCTTGGGAGGACTACATGGGTGGTAAGAAGACCAGAGAATCATTTAGGAGGATTTTTTAATGAAAGGATTGAAGTAATGGATTAGTATTTATAGAAAAAGTGAGGGAATATTTTATTAATTTCCAAGGGACACCTCATTGGTGGTATTAGAAAAACCATTGGCATGCCCAAGGTATTTCCCACATGGGACACCTAATAACATATCATACTATTCAAAATTAGACCTGAATTATTAAAACATGATTACATCCATAATGATTTCATTAATCATATCGAAACTCAAAATTATGTTTTTCTTATTCACCGAATAACAAAACATTTTATAAAAATCTCATAAATTCAATAAAACCTAATATCTATGCTATAAATTCAAAAATGAACTACATTTTTTGAAAATAATTTTATAAATAATTTTAATTTAATTTTTAAATAAACTCATTATTTATTCCAAAAAACAACTTTAAATCAATAACTCGTTTTGTAAGACATTGGGAATGTAATCTAGGTCCTATAAAAATATCATAAAACCATAATATAATAAAGTAAAAATATATGATTTCATTTTATGAAAATAAATTTCCATTTTAAATTATTAAATTAATCATTAAATTTTAAATAAAATAATTCTGACATACAAAAATACCAATACTTATACTACAATCATTTTTCACTTTTAAAATGTCTTAATTGTATTTATACATTCATGGGTGAAGTTTATATTTTTTTGTTCCAATTTACTATTCATTAATATTAATAAGGTTATTTTACTATTCACAAAAAAATTATTTTAAAGATATTGAACCACATTTTTTCACCCTGATTACAACCATGAATGACAGATTTTTGAAAATCACTTCACAAAAATAGTTATTTAATAATAAAATATTTTTCTCTATTCATCGAAATAACACTATTCATAAAATACTATTTATAAACAAGACACAGTCCATCCAACTCTATTCATAAAATAAAAAAATATTTATCAAAAAATTAACACTTCTTAGAGAACTACTAAAAATTCCCCCATGATTAAATTTTGATATTTGTAATTCAAAAATGATGTATATTAAACCATAGAAATTTTATAAGTATTATAAAATTAACTTTTAAATATAAAAATCAATAGTTATTAAAAATGATATTGGATAGAAAATATATAGTGAAATTTTATAGTGAAATTTATGAAACATAAAAAAACTATTTTATCGTTTTCATTTAAAAAGGGGTGTTTAAATTATACTATTTAATTAAAATAATCATAATTCCATATACTGTAATTATTTATAATAATTATATCACTTTTGAAAACAACAATTTGGGCCTAATGAAATTTTATGTGCTTCTATTTTAAAACATAATAAAAAATTATTAGGAGGAGAGAGATCCATAAATAAAAGAAGTTCATTTTTTTGGGTCATTACATTCTTCCCCCTTTAAATAAATTGAATACTCATAATTTTATCTTATTATAAATTTATTAATATAAAGATAATTATAATTATAAAGTAATTTTTTGTAATCCACTTGTTAGGATTATAAATAATTCCATATACTGTAATTATTTATAATAATTATAAATAATTCCATATACTGTAATTATTTATAATAATTAGTGTCTTGGAAATCAAAAATAATATACATGAAAATAACATAAAACAATCTTGTAATCCACTTGTTAGGATTCATAATAAGTTCATCATAAGTACAATTACTACATCTCAAAACCTAGATACATACATCAAAGGAAAGGGTTAGCAGAAGGCCCGATAAGAAAAGAAAGGGAATCAACATACTTGTGATATGAATACGAACTGGATGAAAAACATAAAGACTTGAGAAATGGAAGTAATGTAATATCATAATGAAATGAACTTGAATAATAACTTGAATATGTGGCTAAAAAATTTAACTTATACATTCATGAACATATCACCAAGGTTTATCCCTAAGGGGTCATAAAAATTACTAAAGTCATTCACCAAGGTATCGTGAAACCTGTCATCTTTAGAAATTAAATTCTTAACCCAATGCATTGGAGTGCTATCCGAGCACAAACTTAATATGTATTTATTTTCATGTGATCCACATAGATCAAAATATTAAATTTCATACATAACTCAAATAGAATAAAATAAATGGGTTTCATATCAAAATCATGACGTTATAAAAATTGTTTAAAAAAATATCATTATGTCATTTATAACCCAAGGAAAGGGAATAAGGGGTTTATGTTTGTAAATTCCAAAATCAATAATATAATTTTTATGTCTTTATCAACACCTTTACAAATGAAATAGGTCTGGTTATTAACATAAATACGATAAGAGAATATCTTGAGAGAAAGAGAGAGAAATTTTGAGGAGAAATTTCTATAGCACAACAGCTATATAACATGGTTTTAGAAAATAATAAAAACTATAGGACAAGTGTATCCAATACATAAAAGAATCATTTTATAGTATATATATAGAATAAAATAGAAATATGATCATGGTGTGGATATTTGAATGATATACCATATAAAAAAGAATCTTGAAAGAAAAGAAAAAATGTGATTTTTTTACGAAACTTCGGCAACCTAATGACGTCACTTAAAAATTCAGAAAATCAAATAATTAGATTTGAATGGGTATCTCATCATTTTTACATGAAATGGAGTGTAATAAGGATATATAATAACTTACACCAACAAAATAAGATCGAAACTAGAAGACATAACATAATAGAAGTCATGACTTAAAAGAGGAGGGTGAAAGTTTCCTTTACCGATTTGGTAACTTATGAAACATACACCACATGAAAGAAGGATAATATATTGAATATGTAAATACCCATATATTAAATTATATTACACAAGTAAAAAAATCATGGGACGTAGATACACCACACAAATTTGAAATTGTTTCAAATATAGCATGAATCTCACTGGAATAAAAAGTGATATGAAAACCCCTTAACTTAAAGAGTAACATTAAAGTCTCAATGGATGGGACCTTATGGGGATTTAGGAATCCTTTGGAGGAATATTTTGGAGGTAATAAGACCATAGCTTCATTGTGGAGGATTTTGGAATGAAGTAATGGCTTAGTATTTATAGCAAAAGTGAGGGAATATTTTACTAATTTCCAAGGGACACCTCATTGATGGTATTAGAAAAACTACATGCTTTACCATGGTATTGGCCACATGGGACACCTCAAAACATATATTACAACTCAAAAGTCAACCATAATTATTAAAACATGATTATATTACTAATGGTGTCATTAATCACACCGAAACTCAAAATTTTATTTTTACTATTCTCCAAAAAACAAAACATTTTATAAAAATATCATAAATTCACATTAACCTAATATCATGGTTTGAATTCAAAAATGAACTTCATGTTATAAAAATAAATTTATAAATATTTTTAATTTAATTTTTAAATAAAATCATTATTTATTCCAAAAAAACAACTTTAAATCTATAACACATTTTGTAACACCTTGATAAAGTAATCATTGTCCCATAAAATTATAGTATAACAATAATATAATAATGTAAAATTTTATGATTAAATTTTATGAAAATAAATTTTCATTTTAAATTATTAAATTAATAATAAAATTGTTAATAAAATAATTATGACATGCAAAAATACCAATAATTATACTATGATCGTTTTTTCACTTCTAAGATGTCTAAATTGTATTTATACATTAATGTGTGAAGTTTCTATTTTTTTGGCCATTTTACTATTCATACTATTCATAAGGGTATGTTACTATTCACTAAAAAATTATTCTAATCTTATTTAACAACATTATTCACCCTTATTACAACCATGTAAGATGGATTTTTGAAAATCACTTCACATAAAATGTTATTTAATAATAAAAGGGTTTGTAATATTCATAGAATACTATTCATCAAGAAAACACTATTCATCAAATAAAAAAAATTTACCAAAAAATTAAAACTTCTTAGATAAATTCTAAAAATTCAACAATGATTAATTTTAACATTTTTAATTCAAAAATGATGTTTATTTAACCATAAAAATTTTATAATTATTATAAATTTAACTTTTAAATATAAAAATTGTTAATTATTAAAAATAATAAAGGATAGAAAATATATAGTGAAATTGTATAGTGAAAATTATAAAACAAAAAAATAAAATTATTTTATCATTTTCATTTAAAAATGGGTGCTTAAATCATACAATTTAATTAAAATAATCATTATTCCATATAGTTTAATTTTTAATAAATATTATATCATTTTTGAAAAATAAAATTTGGGTGTCAAGTAATTTGATGTGCTTCTATTTTGAAACATAATAAAAATTTATTAGGAGGAAAGAAATCATAAAATAAAAGAAGTTCATTTTTTCGAGTCATTACGAGGCCCCCATTATGGAAAGCTAAAACATAATATATAATGTGAAAGAATGTAAATAATGTAACATTTTGGAATCCTTTAGATTAAATCCCAATACAACTCATAGATCTGTTTTCCTCAGAATAACCTTCTGCTGCTAGCCCCTTATCCTTTCTTGGATCCTTATGCATGAAGCTTACATACTAATCAAGATTACTATTTAATGTTTGAGTAAAAAACCCAATTATTGACCCCCAATGTGTTTTAAACATACATGCACAATCATAACAAGTGTATGCAATTATAATAATAATTGTGTATGAAATAATAAACTATCATACAATGATAGTCGTTATGCTAACTAAGACCCCATGATCCCTAACCATACATGCTTGTGCTATATTCAGGAAGGATAATTTAAAAATTCCAGAAGTTATCAATAATTATCCCTAGGAATAGTGAACTTTTTACTTAGTTTCCTCAAGGCATAAAGTCTTAAGTTAGACCATAATGTAGACTAGTGTACATGTTATCAGTGTCCTCAAGGATTTGAGTTATATAATTTTACTCGGTATCTATATGGTATCTAATTTTGGATAGGACATAATAATGTAATGATCCTACCCTATGTGTGGGTCCACTGTCTCCATCACTATATGACATGTTCACTCCCCCAGAGAAGGGGTAATCATACCCGGATTTTCACCTATTATTAGTTCCAAGAAAATACCTTTAATGCATGGTAAATAGACAAAACAGGGTGGACCATAATAAGGAAAATTGTAAAATTTCATCATGATCATATAATAGAATCAAATTAAATCATGTGATAAACATGATACATTGTAAAAATATACACTAGTAATACTCATGGAATCAAGAATCACACACAAGTCTTATGGGCCACAAACACACACCTACAAAAAATAACCATCACTATTGGATAACAATTTATTCCATAAAAATATTAAATAATGGTAACACGAGTATACAAGGACCTAGAATAGTAACTAGTTTCCTACGTCATGTTTAAAAAAAAGTAATCTGGTATTCATCAAATGATCGATGCCTGAATCCCAATACACACCCATGGATAAGTATCTCACATGGCATGGATATCTATATAAGTTTATAGGTAATGAAATAAGAGGTTTAAAAATGATGCCTAATGATATTATATTTCAAGATGGATGGATCATGATTTATATACCTCACACAATTTTTCAACAAAAATGGTTTCAATATATGTCATAGGAGAGGCCTCCAATCCATCAGATATATTGTTGATTCATGAATGTATCATGAATTTTTAATTAATTCAAGAATTAAACCTTGTGTATAACAAAAAATAATCGATCCATCATCAATTCTTCATCAAAATAGATATCTAATATTATATTCAATAATAAGGAATTATCAAGAAGATCTATGTATAATAACATACTAGGAAACATCCACAATTTATGACAGATATAACACCTTTCAAAGGGAGGTTATTAAGACATTGGGTCCATCACTAATTTACCAAAGGATTTTTAATCTCTCATTTGATCATGAATATTTACAAAGATCTTTAAAATGGGTAATATTTATAATATAAATAAAAAATCAATTAGTGGTATATGAATGTGATCTAAAAACACATACCTTCAATATGTATATAGTCAATGGTAGATCTCCATCCAATCCAGAGACATTATCAAAACAGTATATCTATTACCGATAATTGGGTGAGGTAATAAATCATCAATTCATGAGTATATGAACCATAAATTAATTATATATCCACACATATATGTCAAATAACAAGAGGAATTTTGTATAGATTTAGAGAAAAATCACCATTTTATCATCACAAAATTGTTCCGACATTAAATAACCAAGGTGTAATAAATAAGAGAGATCAAGAGTCATGGGGAGATGGATCTAATATAATGTCTATATTTTTTCCATACAAATATTTAAAATATATCTAGTAATATTTTCAGATCATGGTGTTGAGATGGATCAAGATTCCATGCATGGTGAGCCGAGAATTGTTATATAAAAAATATTAAATATATTAATATCACATGCATACATTTTTACTTAAAATCGTATTAAATCAAAAATTGTGT
Source organism: Viscum album (assembly GCA_963277665.1). NCBI lineage: Eukaryota > Viridiplantae > Streptophyta > Magnoliopsida > Santalales > Viscaceae > Viscum > Viscum album. The sequence goes on along the minus strand of OY728165.1, from coordinate 1,885,136,321 downwards.
CTCAGGTCTGGAATCTATAGTCACCATTGAGTCCAGACAAAAAGTTTTACCCTAGACATGACATAACCTTGGACCACATCAGATACTCAGGTTGGGTATAGTCGTAGGTGAATGTTTAAATATATAAATTAATTGAAATAATTCATTTAATAAATTTTAAATAACATGATTTTTCCAATATATGTATGATGATGAGGAAATATCATGGTTATCTATATTACCTTGGAGATCTGGAGGTTCCATTGGTAGAGTTTTGTGGGTGCAAAATAAATCCCAATCGATTACAAAGGATCGTCTTCACCAAAACAGATTTTGGATCTCACAAAAGACAATGAAGTATGATAATTATTCCATCGTGATTGATCTAAATCATGTTTGTAAATTTTAATTTCATTGTTGATTTCTCTATTTGTTTAATTCATGATGAATACTAATTTGGTCCAAGAACAAGTTGAGTTTTGGGTTTTTATGCTTGTGGTGTCTAGTTTATTCTTCGGGATTGTGAATTTGATATAGTTTTATTGGTCACCATTCATCATCTAACAGAAAATAATCAATGCCAACCCAAAAAATAGCCTAGGTTTGTTCCCCATTTCAGGTTTTGTTCTTTTATTCCTTCGTTCTTCATATGTTCAACAACAATATTCTTTTTTTTCTAGTGGTTAGACCGATACTTGATATCTAATCAATTCAATTCCATTCTTCCTCATGCAAGATCGATACTATGGGTTCAGGTTAAGGATCGATGGATCATTCGAGATGCGATGAAGATGGGTGATTATATGAGATTGATCGCATCCATATCATGAAATTCTAGTTTTTTTCTTGAGAATTAATGAAATGTTGTTCTACAAGTGTCTAATGTTGTGTGATAGTTGAAATATCCATTTACCAAGACTTAGATAACCTACTTGTTGACTCAGTACATGCAGACACTAGTTGCAGGGGGGAACCTTTCTGCATGCATTATATAGGAATGAAGCGTGGTTTCCTTTCCCTTCTTGATTTAGATCCCCAGATATACTTTCTATCCATGGAACATATTGTATTATTTTATGATGAATGTGTGATGGTATCCTTTATCTCTTCTATAGCAGGGTAACATGTATGACACGATGAGTGATGGGTCCTCTATAAAGGGGCCTGGTCACAAGAAATGTTTTCTATAAAGTGGAATGTTGGTAGTACTTCCACCCGTTATTTTGTGTTTATACCTTCAATGTGGAATGTAAAATGGATCAATGGATGAATATGATGGCATTGGTTGACAATGAAAAGTGTAAATCATGTATTTTAAGATTCTGAAGAACGAATCACATGTGGTTCATATCGATTAGGTCCTACATGAAATAGGTGTGTGTTATAGATCATAGAATAAGAGGATTCACTAATCATGAGAACCTCAGGGGAAGTGTTGTACCTTTAGGTAGAGGTGATGTTATTTTTTCAATGGATGTTGAAATATCATGATGGTATCTCATACATATCATGTTGTGAGCAGAGAGTTGGTTGATGGATAACATATGCAGATGCAATTATTTCAGAAAGAAGTCCCTCAAGGTGGAATATATAGATTTGGATCAATAGAAGCTTAACAAGTTAGATGTTTCTTCAATTTTTTCACCACCACCCTCAAGTGGTCTATGCAGGCTTAGAAAGCTAGTGGATATGGATATGGGTGGAATCATGCACTATATGTTTTTGACCTACATATTCTAGGTGTGTTTATATGTAGATCAGTGTATCTTCTAAATTATTATATTTTTTAAAGGTTCATGTCACTATTCTCTAGACACATATATTTCTTGAGACTTGTATATTTCAGTGGAGCTTGGTGTTGGTTATGAATTTATGGCATTGAAATCATAGTAAAAGGGGATGCTTCCCCAGCTATGACACATTCTTGTGATGTGATACAAAACCTTACAGGAATGTAATTACCATCCTATAAAATGTGTCATTATTAATATAGTAATATTTTCAAAGAGTCATGAGACATGTTTCCCAACTTATCCCTTATTAGGGGACTAGAAAAAAATAGTAGATCCTTTTTTCTTGAACATTGTATTAGAGGTTTTTTTAGGGTTTCATGTGCTATGGTAAACATGTGGTTTCGGTAGGGGGTTTAAGACCTACAATGTTTACATAAAAAACCTATTTAGTTCTTCTAGGAGGCATATGAGTGCCTAAATTTAGGTGTGGTTGATGTATCTTATTCTAGGTGATGGTTAGGGAGGATTAACTACACCTCAAAACCAATTTATTATTTTCCTGGTGTCTTGGAACATATGGTTATCAAAAATTATGCTCAAGTTAATTTATCACCAACTATAAGTTCAAGTGGAGTTTGTACATAATTTGGATTCAGGAATCCAATGTGGTTGTATGAGTTTAGTATGATACCATTTGGTGTGTGGAACTCCCCATTGGCATTCATGGGACTCTTGAACTAGATCATTCACCCTTTATTAGACCGATTTGTGGTGGTATTTATTTATGACATCCCGGTGTACTTGGAATCTATTGAGGAGAATGCGAGACACTTGAGGCTGGTTCTAGACACAATATGATAGCACCAAAATTATGGGAATCACTCAAAGTGTTATTTATGGATTCATGAGGTCCACTTTCTAGGACACATCATCTCATCTAATCGTGTATTAGTGGGCCTAGAAAACATGATGGCAGTGTCAGATTGGGAGACACCCAAGAGTGTGATGCAGGTGTAGAGCATCCATGGTTTGGCTAGCTAAAATAATAGTTTTACCCATTTCTCTAGGATATGAGTACCATTGACCTCTATGACCCAAAAGGTTAGCCTTTAATTTGGATTGAAAAGTTCTATATGTATTTCCAGGACTTGTTGTAGTGGTTAAAATGTGAAATCATCATGAGATTTCTATACATGGGTGTCATGTACAAAGGGAATGCGATGTATCATGGACCAATCATGATTATTTGTAGATGGAGTATCAAGAAATGATTTGCTATGGGTTTTGGTAGTTTATAAAACATGATCAGAACTATGCAACCCAAAACCTTGAGTTGGTAGTTGTAGTCGTCTCCCTCAAAATATGGTGACACTAGCATATAGATGAGAGGTTCAATGTATTAAATGACCAAAATAGTATCAAGTATATATTATATCAGGAGGATATTAAATTAAGATAGAGGATATGGATAGAGTTCTTCTTAGTATATGCATTCAAGATAGTTTTACTTATGGGATGGGGAATATGGTATTAAAAGTTCTTAGTAGAAGATATTATGCTTAGTTGTTGTTTGAGGTGTTAGAAAAGTTAGCTAATTTCAGATGTCCTTATAGGAAAAGGATGGTGCTTCAAATATTCACTCGATGGTTTTTACCCCCTGATTTTATAACATGTTAGGGATTCATTACATGGAGATAGAGACTTTGATACATTTCACACTCAAAAATCCACTAGACATGCTCGTGATGGATTTTATTAAGGAAGAGATCATGATATCCTTTTCACAGGATGGATGATAAAACCTATGATGTTGTGGTAGGGGGTGATAAGGGAGGTTCATAAACCACATTTAGAGGTATATCAAGGTGTATAAAAGATTTACTAGGACTTCTAGCAACAGTTTTGGTGTCTAGGAATGAAAAATTCAGTATCAGATTTTATCTCTCGATGCCTTAATTATCAATAGATAAAGGATGGGAACCATGTTCTTGTGGGATTAGCTCAACCCCTAGAGTTACATAGTGGAAGTGGGATGGGATATACATGTACTATGTGATGGGGATAACATATACATCCAAAGGACATGATTCCATATTTGTGATTATAGAATGAATCATCATGTCATACCACTTTCTAAATATTCCATAGAATATTTCGGTAGAGAAGATGAGATGCCTTTACATGAAGGATATATCCCAATAATATAGAGTTCCCTCGATGATCTTTTCAGAACATGATTCTTTCTTCATGTAAAAATTATATATAGGATTATAGGAGGCCTTTCAGACTCAGTTACATCTGAGCATGCTCTTTCACCCCCATACAGATGGCTAGAATGAGAGAACCATTTAGGTTTCAAAGGACATTATGTGACCTTGTATGTTGCAATTTCTTTTATAGATGGGAGGATAACCTACCTTTGGTATAGTTTGTGTACAAAAACATCTACCATTCCACCATTGGTATTGCACCTTTCAATTCCATGTATGAGATACCCTGTAAGACTCTACTTTTCTTGAATGACCTAGGTGTGTCAGAACTCATGGGACCAAAGTTAGTGTGATCTACGATAGAGTAGGTAAATATTATCAAGGAAAGGATGAGTACTGCCCAAAGTCATCATAGTTTTATACAGACTAATGACATTGGACTTTGGTGTTCATGTAGGGAGTCCATGTGTTCCTAATGGTCTCACCTCAATGCAGATTATGGATATTTTAATGGGGTGGAAATCTATCACTGATATTCATTGGAACATTACAAATACTATGTAGATTCAGTGATGTGGCATTCCATTTGGATGAAACACTATAGTCTGATCAAGTACATGAAATCATCCATGTGTTATAGCTATGTTGGTATGTGCATGACCCATCACATATTATCAACCTAAGAAAACTATAAAACATGGATGGAACTACCATTATAGATTACCCAGTAGATATTCAGGATCATTTGGAGAGAATCATATGAGGGTTAGTAATTCCTTTGGAACATTTCCGTTGGGAATATAAGAATTATTTGGACAACACCTTCGATTGAGAAACCCAGATGCGAAATTAGTACTCACCTTTGTTTTGAGTAGTCCTTTTTTATTTTTTGGATGAAAATATATAAGGCGGGGAGAATTAAAAATATTGGTTTTCAATGTGCAATATATTGAAATATATATGGAAATATTTTTGGATATGTTCACTAAGATAGTGTTATATTGTGAGGCCCACTAAGCGCATAATTAATAACTGGAAAATACTAAATATATTAATATCACATATGCATAATTTTCCTAAAAAAGTGAATAAATGAGGAATTGATTAATGTATTCAAAATATAAGGGAATCATTGGAATAGACCATGGATTTTACCTTATATGAGACATGAACTTAGAGTTCATGGTTTTTTCAAGTTGGGTGTAATCATGGGAGAATGTTTAAATAAATAAATAAATAAAAATAATTTAATTATAAAATTTATTATGGTCTGAGTTTTCCTATAAATACATGGTTATGAGAAAATATCTGGGTTAGAGACATAAACCATGATATGTAGAGGATCCATTAGAGGAGATATTTGTGAATACAATTGATATGATAAAAAACCAAGGATCTTCTTTACTAACGTAGCTTATGGATCACACCAATGAAAATGGAATTTTTTAATTATTCACTAGTGATTATTCCAAATAGAGGAAGGATTTATGTTATCCATTGTTTATTATCACTTTTGTTTGTTATGATATGAATGTGAATTATGTCCATAAAAAATTGATTCTTAGATCTTTCATGCTTTTTTGATTAGGTTTATCTTCTAGAAATGGTAACTTGATATTGTTTGATTTATCCTCATGCTTCATATAATGGAAATGAATCAAGGATAAACCAAACAATAGATGATATTCATTCCTCATTTTTTGTTTTCTGATTTTCCTCCCCCTTTAAATACACATTCATCACTGATATCCCTTTTTTCTAGTGGTTCAACCAATAACCCATATATAGTTGTTGCAAAAATATTATTTTGTGTGACAGATTGATACTATGGGTAAAAGATCATGATCAATGTATCATTTGAAATTTGATGATGATTTTGGATGGTTGAAGATGGATTGAGGCTGAATTGGGTGATTCATGTTTTTTGGTTTTGAGTGTTCGCGCGATGTGGTGCTGTGAGAATGATTCATAGGCTGATTAGATGGTTGGAATCTGGAAATCAATGATGGAACGGCTCAATCAATGTTATATTTATTATATATGGTGAAATTGATGTAGAAATTTAGGAGGAAGTGGAATTTTAAAAAAATGAATGAAAAATATGATTTTTTTTGTGAAATTACAAAATACATGGCATATTGTCCAATGATTTCACACCATGGGGTCCCTATTTTGTGGAACTAGGGTTTACACATAGTGTTACAGATTACCCTCTCTCTGACATGTGACACACACTATGAGATATTATGCCAATAACTCGATGTATAATATAGGGTGAAAGAGAATATGTATCGATAGTAACTTGGGTTGGATCATAGGGACTATAAGGTACATGTGTATGACCATGTACAATGGTACATTCATAGGCACGCCCATAAGTACACTGGAACATGATGCATACATGAGGAAGGATACATGATATTATTATTAGCACTAGATACACCAAGTAACCCTTAGTGCACAAGGTGTTATTTTTCAGAGACATCATCACAGCCTCCCCCTCTTCAATATGGACCTTAGATTTGAGTACATCTTCTTCTTTCACCCAATGTGGGGTATGTGGTATCATCATTACCTATGTACATGGGTGGAGACCCCTCATATAGATTGTAAATTTGAATATGGTTTTTTGTTCCATTTTGACCAGATATCAAGGGGAGTGACCCCTATCCTATAAGATAATACAATGGAGTTTTTGGGGGTCCCTTAGTGGTTCTGGTTGTGATTATCCACCATTAAGTGCTACACACTAGGTAGGGATGGATGTATCATCATTACCAACATATATGGTCGGTAGCCCCTATTTACCAGGTAGATCTATATTATACTTGAGGTATCTTAATCACTATATTTTATGGTCAAAGACCCCTATATATGTATATAAATCTTATAGTTATTTTGAGTACATATTTGGTGAGACCCAGTGACCAGAGACTCCTTGGATGAGTGCATTCAGTGATAGCACATCTCATGGAAAAGATTCTCCCAGAACATGCTTTACCGAGAATCCTCAAGAAGTATCTTATTCTTAGATGTATTGGTTGATTAAACTTGAGACCAGTTTCCTACAATGAGTGTGTATAGTTTTTATTTAATATTATTTTTTGATCTAGCTACTCTTGATGATTCATGATTATGGATCTCAGAGTGTCATATTGAATATTGTTATTCTTACACCAACATGGGTTCTTCCTGGACATGTCATGTCTTCTCTAGATAAAGACCATTTTTGTGGAATCCTAGGAGAACATGGATAATGAAGAGCATAGTTAGTCTAGACATACCAATGTGTTTTCTCAACAGTTTCATTTGTTAGTGGTCTCCTCCATATAATAATGTTTTACTTTCTACTATTTTTTGGATGGTCATGTATTTGAATCATTTTATTCCTTTCAATACCTTTTCCACACTAAAAAATGGGATAGATTTTATGGATTCATTTATGGTACCACTCACTTTTATTTCCTCATAATTTTATGGGATTAGATGTGTGTGTGTGTGTGTGTGTGTATAGGTACCTTAGGCTAATACCTCCCATGTATGGGCTATTTCTACTCGACCCTGGTCACCATCTCAAGGCATATTAGATGCGGGATTTGGGTAGTCACCCTCAACCTATCACTATCTTGAGGGCCCTAGTGGGTCAGGTCATGGAATCTAACTAGAAGTAGAGGGTTTATGTTATAATTTGGTAATTAAAAATGTGGAAAAGTAATTGAAATTAAAATCCACAAGGTTTACTTAATGGACCCTTGTCCAAGCTATTCTGGTGATCAATTGGGAATCACCAATGGGATGGTGGATGGACCAGTAAGTCGGTGACTAGTCCTTGACTATAGGGTTCGTCTACAGAAAACTATAAACCTAGTGCAACTCCACCAGCTAGCTAGTGGTATCTTTATAGACTGTATAAGGCTAAAAATCCTCTCAACCTTCCAACCTTCAACTGAAGAACCATTATAAATAAAGAAACATCTGAAACTCATATAATAAATATATACCATAAATAGAATATAGAATTTAAGAAACTAAAAAAAATCATACAATGATATAATCGAGGATGTTGAAATTATACCCCTCTAATGCCATCTCAAGATTCAGAATAAACATCAAATGTTCTACTCAAACAACTCATTCCATTGAGCCTGAGCATTTGACACTCACTCCCATGTTTCCTCCTTGATCTATCCATGATGACATAGAGACCATATAAGTTATAGTATATTTCCTTAGAGAACTTTCTTGCACTAGTATACAATCCAAACTAGGATCTCCATGTATGATATGTCATGATGCAACTCAACATACTCTTATTCTCTGACCTATGTAGAATCTGACATGAACCTATGGAGATGTAACCCATGAAACACATTATGTATACCTCAACAATGAGACATAAGTTCAAGATAGTATGTCAATATTCCAATCAGCTCAATGATCTTAAAGGGTCCAACATAGTATGATGAATGCTTCCCTTGCATATGCAATTATATATGGACTTACTATGGAGTCTGTATCAGGAAAACCCTATAACATACAAACAATCTAGAGGTCTCCCCTTTCCATTAAAATATGATTTATTCCAAATATAAGTTGTGATCAACCTCTTCTAAATTAGCTATACTCTCTCAAAGGTATCCTTTACCTGACTAAGACCCCCAATTACCGCCTCACTATCCTTATTCTAACAAATAAATGAACTATATAGCCTACCATAAAGAACCTGATAAGGTACCATCTGAATCAAAGATAAATAACAAATTTTAAATTAAATATCAATCAAGGGTAGCTGATCATTCCATGAGATACCAAAGTCTTGGAGGCATGTCAGAAGAAAATCCCCCAATATAAAAATTGTACACTCTGTCTTCCCATCTGTCTGGGGATGGTACAATATACTGAATATTAGCCATGTTCCTAAGGCCTTACACAAGTCCATCAAAAAAAGTGATATAAAATTTTCAACCCCATTGGACACAATGATTAAGATAATTCCATTTAATAATAATATCTCATGGAAGTACAAATTTCTAATCTCATGTACTGAGTGAGTCCCAATGATCGATAAGAAATGAGAAATGTTTTTTAGTATATCCACGATCACACAAACAATATCACAAATCCTGGGGGTCCTAGGCAACCTCATTAAAAAGAAAATGATGATTTCCACCCACTTATACAAGGATATTGGATGTTGTTATATCTAACCATAAAGACATTGGTGCTTGACCCTTATCACCAGGAATTAAATGCATCAGGAAACAAAACCAATAATGTCCCTCTTCATTCTTGACCACCATAATTATCACATAAATTCCTAGTATTTATTTGTCACTCAAGGATTCACCACCCACTTAGAGGTATGTATGCCTTTCATAATCCCTTCCTTGATAAAATATTGGAGTACAAATATAACATGAAATATGATTACATTATCATCATCCAAGGACCCCCAAGTAAAAGTTCTTCCCTTTCTTGAGGTTCCCACATCACGACACACCCACAGTCAGTCTTTTGAAAAGTTTTTACCCGCTCTACCAAGGATGTGAGCCTACTAATGGGGATAATTTCCTCAATATATGGTCATTGATAAAATAAATCTGATATTCATTCAATAATCTCATTAGGAAATACTATTCATCTAATGTTCATTCACTAAGATTTAGAGATACTTGAATATTATGGCAAAGATCATCTTCAATGATGTCACCTTAACCTAATATATAGGTTTTCTAAATGTTAAAAATTTATAGGTACACTACCCATCATATTTTCCTCAAATTGAAATCTTGTTTTGTGAATATATATTTGATTCTCTTATAGTCCGTGTAGAAAAAAAGCCTCTCAAAATAGAGATATTATTGCCAACACATAATAGTATAGACCAAAACTACAAGCTTCATGTCATGGGTTGGATAGTTTCACTCAAAGTGTCATATATGACATGTCCTTAAAGATACTAACTACTTCATCTACATTAATACTACACCCAATCCAACTGAAAATGCATTGACATATATTACATGTCTGATCTTAGGTATAGGAAGAATGAAAATTGGAGTCATTTTCAACCATATATTTAGCTCAAGAATTAAATCGTCACACTTTTAGTACCACAAAAACATCAAAATATTTATTTTTAGTGCATTCACAAGTGATGATAAATTGGTGAATTCCTAGATAAAAGACCGATAATATCCATCTAAACCTAGATATATGCTAATATCAAATACATTTGAGAGACATGTATAAGAAATCACTGCCTTGGGTTTCATAAAGTATACTATTATAATAGTGTCTAAAAACCAAATTACCCACGAATTTTACCTCCTAAATTAAAAACTAACACTTTTAAAGATATGTAAAATTCTAATGTGATCGATGCATAATTTGGACTACCATGAGATGTCTGGTATACTACTCTAGGGTTGGTAAGTAAATGAGTATTTCTTCACTGAACACCTTGATGAACACGTCATGATATGTGTGGAAGATCTTTTTCATGGGAGACATGAACATTTTCAGTGGATTCATAAGTCCAAGCAGAATCTCCAAGGTCTTGTATAACCTATACTCGCTCCTAAATACATTCTTATGAACTTCCTCCTATGTAACCCACAACTTGTTATATCTTGATCTGAGATCAATCATAAAAAACCTTAATTATCCCCATATCTTATCAAGGATATCATTGATCTTGGGAAAATGTTATATGTTATTCACCATTACCTAATTTAGCTTCAGGTAATCTATTCTGATTTAGAGACTATTTTTTTCATTCTTGGTGAGCACAACTGGTGCACCACAGGATGAATTACACAACTAGATAAAAACCTTCCATCCCATGTCCTCAACTACTCCTTGAGCCTTTTTAACACATAAAACACGACAAAATAAGGGGGAATAAAAATATATTGCACATCTTACATAATCTATACTTCAAATTCAACTCTTATATAATGGTGAAGAATTTTAAAGTAATCTAGAAATATTTTCCGACCTGTATTCACAACCCAAGGAATTATAATGGGATAATAATGATTATTTTGAATGAAAATATCCAACAATATGTATTTTTATTATTCCAATATGTCTCATGGATATAACCACTTTTCATTATCTCATCTGCCACTCACAATTCATCATAAACATCTATCCCTTCAGAATCATAAACTATACTCGTCTTTGATAGAAATCGACGTGGGATTGAATTTTGACTAGGCTTTCCATAGAAAGAATCACATCAAATATTATCATATCTAGAGTCATGATGTACCATAGAGGTCCATAAATAGAAATGACTATAAGATAGTCTAGTAATCTTTTATGGTTGTCCACTTTTATGATGAATGGTGTAATTTGGGAAGAAACTAAGAAGGGAACTTGACCAATATATCAAGTATAGAATTAAAAGAATTAGAAATAAAGGAATTTTGAATAAGAAACAAAAAAATTATAGAAAATATATAAGTGATAAAGACCATACACATAATAATAGATGGTCCCTCAGCCTCATCTGCTGAAGCCTAATCCACTGTATATTCTCAGCATGCCTCATCTCCATGACCCTGTCGCTAAGGTACATGATTCATCGGAGTTTCATTCATGTAATCATGTTATTATGGAACCGAATAAAATCCCTTGGATGTATATTTTACTCATCCTACATTAATATACAAACCCAACTGCAATGATTTGGGTAAAACTATAGAATATTCTTTATCTTTCTATAATACTAACACCTTCTCTTGGGATCTATGTAGAACTTCTGATAATTTACTATCATCCAAGAGTTAATTCACTATGTTACTACTCCCTTGGGAGATAAATAAGCCTTAATTCTCTCATCTAATGAACCACTATATTGATGGATCCCCTCTTCCTTATAATTCATACAACCAGAAGTGACACTCATCATAGAAATAGAATGTACTGATGGAATTATACTAAAGGGTTGAAGATGAAAATCTAGCCAATCCTCCTTTATCCCCTTTCATTATTCAATGAACTTTGAAAAACCTATGGGTATATTTTTATGTTGACATACTAAACATGTCCCCTAATGTCTTGATGAAGACCGTTCTTGATCTTTCAAGCCTTATATGTCTTGTTTTTAGATAGTAGAGGAGAAAACAATAATATTTCCATCAAATGGGTGAATTATGAAAAAACCAGCATGGACCATTTATGTAGCTCCATGAACTCCTATGCTTGATAGATTCTTTGTGATAAAAAATAATTCCCTAAAAACATGACTATAAAGGCCTCCCAGGTGAAACCTTCACATTTTCTATCCTATCCAATAATTCCACATAATCTTCTATAGAGTCATTATAGAATGAATGATGGTTTATTCACCTTCCAATACTTAAGTGTATTAACGAAGTTAAAAACATCATAGATTTTTTTTATGAAGTCCTCTACATCCTGCAGTAGTCCAGTCCTTGAAAATCTTGTGAGTGATGGTGATGATGTTTTTTAATGTTGTCAACCATTAAAATTGGTTCCCCTCTACCCAAGATAAGAACACATGAAAGTACTCTCAAATAAGGTGGGACCACTAATTGTATCATTGAAGTTGGAATGGAAGTTTTCTCTATAGAACTCTACTGTACCATAGGTTGTGGAATAGGGTAATCCTGCATAGTAGGAAAATCCTAACCCTCATCAGTTGGTGGCCCCATTAGTATCATTCGTGGTGTAATCTTAGTAAAACATTAAAGAAACATTTAAACATCTGAGTCCATTTGAATAAAAACCTTAGTAGTATATGGTTTAAATTTTTGGTTCTCCAAGAATACTATACTTAACCCATGGAATATCCCTCCTAAAATAAAACAAGGCACTTTATACCTTCACATTAGTCACAATTATACATTTATGAAACATAATATTGTATTAATGATAAAATAATTAATTCTAAAATAGATATATCACATCATTATACAATAATAATATGCCACTCAATCAAATAAATACCTTTCTATCCCAAAAATACCGCACAAATGAAGGTAATAAATTAAAAAAAACTATGAAACATGAAACAAGTATACATATGGAATGTGATCCTATGCGCCTAATCATGATGTATGAAGACACTAAAATACCATAAAACAATAAATGAAATCGAATAAATGAAAACAGGGAGGGTTGTTTCACATGTGTTGACTAAACACATAGAAAATCCCCAACCTGAGTCCCACACAGTCTACCTATTTTCTACCATATCCCGAGTTAGTCAAAAGAAAAAAAATGAAATTGTTTAGTGATGAAATTTTGTAACACCCTCACCTGAACCACTAGGTCTGATCCATAGAGCCACAAGACCACATGCATTCCTCCATACATAGAATAGGTTTTGAATTTCAATGAGGGTCTAAAGGGCATTAATGTAGAGACTATACCCACCATATTATAGCTATAAATGGAATATAAAATATGTAATTTTTTAGAGAAACCATGGTAAAATTTAAAATCTTATAGGTTAATATCAAATAGAACACATTTCGAACAAAAAAATAAACTAGGATGCCAGTGTGGTAAGAAAAAATAGAGTATATAAGTGAAAAAATAAAAATGTAATAACTTTTTTTCCTCAGTATATCCCAATACTACTTCCATCTCCATGCACTTCAATTTAACCATCTTCCATGAACCCCTTCCCATTTCATAGTTCCCTATACCCAAACTCTTCATGTGTATCAATATTCACATATAGAGTGTGAGTAATAAAAACCAATAGGGCACCACCAAAGCATCGTTAACATGTTTTCATAAGTATAACCTGTGTATTCCTTGATAATAATAAATGTGTATGTAATAATATACAATCATAAATTGATCATTTTTGCACAAACCAACCCACCAAAAGACCCGACCTTAACTACTTCAAATCCATGATGAAAGGATGATAAAAAAATTCAACAAGTGATCAAGAACTATCCACAAGGATAGTGAACATGTTATTTATATTCTCAAGGTAGTAGGTTTTGAAACATTACTTGGAATTCAAATGGAATCAATTTTCGACTTAGTCCACAAGACTATCATGATCCTACCCTATGTAAAAATCTACCACCATCATCGCCACATGACGTAAACACTCTATCTCTAATGTTTAACCATAACAAGATGTTCCATATATTATGAGAATGAAGAAAATTCCTATAAGGCGTCATAGATACACACAATATGAAAGAAAATAATAAATAAAATCATAACACATCATCATGAGCATAAAACTGTCATATGAAATAATATGTTATCAATATTAAGCATGGTAATGTGTTACACTTGAAATAATCCTTGAATCAAGCAACACACATGGGTCTCAAGGGGTACACACACATCAACATGAAATCAACATCAAGCATAGTAAAATTTCTATTACAATATAATATTACATCAATTAAACAAGAGTATAATAGGGCCTTGAATTGTAAAAAACTTCCTTTATCCTTTTTTTTGAAAAAGTACTGCAATATTTGTAAAATTAACCATGTCTGATTCACATTACAAACCCACAGATAACTAGATCTCATGTCAAGGATGCATATCTCAATTTCTATTTCATTGATGAATTGGTTTAGGAATAATACCCAATGAGATTCCATGAAGAAAGGATAGATCTAGAATTTTATACCATAAAGAATATATCAATAGGAGTATTTTTGAGATATATAAAAGGAGAGGTATAGAATTTAGTAGATGAATTGTTGATTCATGAACTGATCATGAATTCATCATCAATTCTTGAATATTACCTCATTTCATTCCAAAAAACAATGATCGACCATCAATGTTTCCTAAAAATGAGATCCAATATGATATTCATTTATATGGGAGACTCATGATGATTGAACCACAATAACATACCCAAGAAATTTACACCATTTATGGTAGATCTAGATCCAATTGAGGGGATATTTTCGACACCTAATATCCACGATCAATATTCTAAAAGGATCACCAATATCACATTAGATATTGAATAATTATAAATAAATTTGAATCACATTTTAGTTATTTTATCAATCATCTATCAAGAAGAGGTATAGGAAGATGATCCATAAATTCATACCCACAATACATCCCTAATCAATGATAGATATTTATCTGATATAGAGATGTATTCAAAAGGCATTATTTTTCACTGATCTATGAAGGAGTGAAGAATAATTCATTAGATCAGTATTGAAACCATAAATATTCCATAGATATATACCAATCTCTCAAAAAGGAAGATGTATTTTTCATGGATCTAGAGAAATATAACTTTTTCATCATCACTAGTTTGATTCAATGTTCTAGATATACGAGTAGATGAATGGGAAATATTAATATTCTAGGGGTGATATATCTAATTTAAAAAGGGGGTTGGGTTAGAATTGGGAAATTAAAACGGTGAAAACCCATGAGTAATTAAAACCCGTGGTGTGAATTTAATAAACCTTCAGCAAAGTAATACTGGTGAGATGGTGGTCCACACTATCATGTAGGTGGAACCACTGTTCAACTGATGACTAGACCTCAGATGTTCAATATGATGATCAAAACCATGTGGGATATTTCAACAATACCAATTTGCTGATGGAGTTTTTAGAAAACTATAGACTAACTATAACCCCACTAGCGAGCTCATGGTATCTTTATAGCCCCCATATGTCTAAGCCTCTGCTCAGCATTTGATCCTTCAATTCCCAAACCCTTTATACACAAAAAACAACTTCCAAATACCTATAATAGAGATGTACCAAAAAAGATGATAAATAATTTAATATAATTTAAAACATTAAAAAAAACAAAACAAGAGATGATTTCAAATTTACCTTAATTATTGGGAGAAAATAACGATGATTTCTTAACCAAAATTTTCAGAACTTCTGTAAAAACCCTATAGTTTGAGGAACTTGTGTTTAAAAATATTATCAAAATTATATTGTTTCTTTAAATCACAATTTAATATATTTTTTAGACTGGAATACATAGAAATTAGTACCATTATGATCCCTTTTAAATCCATGAACTACTTTCTTACTGGCCACATTACAATATATTTTCCATATCTACATTATTTTAAGAATTTTTATTGTATGACATAGTTTAATTCAAGTGATTTGGAGATATTTTTTTTTGCTACGTCATTCTAAGATACTATGGGAGGAAAATACGAAGCGAAAGAATTTATTTCTATTGCTAAAATAGTGATTGTGTAGAAAGCTGTGACTTTTGGAGTTTTTAAGCATATTTTTAGAACCCCAAAATGAAAAAATTGTGTTATATGAGAGCTATTGAAAAAATTTGTGAAATAATTTTTTGGAATATTTATAGTATTATTTTCATCTTGTTAGAATGGATAGAACATTATGAAGTTTAATAGATCCTATATTGCCTTCACCTTCCAAAATTTGTGTTAAAATTCATACCTAAAGAAATATATAGTACTATTATAATTTGAGGGAAGAAGCAATAAAATAACATTGATGCTGATATAATGAAGGTGTGAAGTGTCCTTTGATACTTTCAAGATGCTAGAGATATTATGTTTCTAGGAGAATGAGGAGGACCGAACATGACTAAAAAATGTCAATGTATTTTTGTTTCAAATTTTTCCAAAAACTCCTTGTTCTTCCATAGAAAGTTTCCTACAAAGATTATACAACCATATATCCATTTAAAAAACAAGAACAATCTAAAATTATTTAACACATGTCCCTAAATCAATTTGGGTAGTGGCTTAATAGTTGATCAAACACACATTAACTTCTATATTCGTTTGGGTTGAGAAAAGGTGTGTCACAAATCAATACTTGAGTTAAGAGGGAAAATTAATATATGGAATATACATTGTGCACAAGATATAACAAATTAAGTGGAATTGGATTAATTGAAACAAGTATTGAATTGTGAATATTTTTTGTTTAGGATGCATGCTAATTTTTAATTTCATGATACTTAATTGGTGGGTCCCATGGAATTGTATTTTTAAATAATTTTGTGGT
Source organism: Viscum album (assembly GCA_963277665.1). Classification (NCBI taxonomy): domain Eukaryota; kingdom Viridiplantae; phylum Streptophyta; class Magnoliopsida; order Santalales; family Viscaceae; genus Viscum; species Viscum album. The sequence goes on along the minus strand of OY728165.1, from coordinate 1,885,119,398 downwards.
GATCATTTTTGATTAATTTTCCCAGAGTCCATAGTGTAATGGTAGGGTAATTAATTGACATTCTATTTTGAATACTTATCTTATGAATTTCAGAGAACAAATTCCCACCAATTTTCTTTATGATTTGATTTGAATCATTTTTATTTTCCAAGGGTATTTATATAATTTTTATTAAAATTGATTAATTTATTTTTTAAATTTATTTTAATAATACCTTAAATAAATCTATGAAGTAGTTACATTATTTTTAATTATAATAAATCTCTATAAGATCTATTTTTTAAATGAGAAATTTGATTAAGTCATGAATGTAAATTATGTTTGTAAGACATTATTTTTCTAATCTTAAGTCTTTTTAATCTTCCTAAAAAATTAAAATATTGCCATAATCCATGATCATAAGTATTATAAACATGTTATTGGACTTTATCATCCTTCAAAATTATTATTTCCTTAAAAAACCATTTACATAGAATTAAATATCCTTGTTTTCCCTTACTGTATAACTATTCCTTCATCATAACTCTTCAAATTTATTATGATGTGGAATGTAAAACGATGAATCTTCAAAATACATATATTTGCATAGATGTGAAATTTAAGGTTATATGAGTGCTAAAATATACTTCCAATATATCACCTTGGTTGACCAACATGGATCTATTTTGAGAGGGAGATAAAAGGATGAAGTTTATGGGATGATTCGATAGAGATTAAATGTATGGTGTACATTCAAATTAGATGCTATCAATACATGTGCTCATGTGAAGATCAATTAGTTACTACTTCCAAATAGATTCAAATCGAAAGACTTAATATGATAGTATGAGAGGATTCCTAATATTAAATATACAGACAAAATCAAAATAAATTAACTTTTTATTAATTTTAATGTTAAAATTGAACCATAAAAAATTTTCATGCAGTATAGAAAAAACATATCATGACAGGTTTGTTGTGTTTGTAGTGATGAAAATTATCATCTATTATTGTGAGTAAGGAAGATGATGGGAGCTAATCGATCCATTGTTCTCTAGACTCCTTGGGAACAATGGTGGTGGAGATCCAAGGATAAACCTTTCAAATTTTATACTTTTCAATATATGTTATTTTTATTTTTCTAGAACTATTTTTTTCTGTTAAGGAGTTATTCTATATTCTAAAATAATTTTAATCCAAACATTTCATGATTTTTTTTTCAATTAATAAAATAAAAGTTACTATTATCAATATTTAAGATTCTTTAGAAATGACTTTCTATTAATCATAGTTAGTTTGGTTGGGTTCGATTTCCGGGAGGTCTTAGGGATTTAACCACTTTTATAAAGGGATCAACACCTATAATTAGGTCTTGATATTGTTTTTAGAAATTTTAATGTTTTATTTGGATAAAAATTAAGAAATAAAATTATATAATAATTTTATACAAGTAATAATGGAGAGTTTTAAGTATTAACACTTATGACGACTACAATATTTGAAATCAATATTCCAAACATTTATTTTCATTGTAATACAATTTGAAAATACTGATTGTTTCTTGAAATTTTTTTAGTTTTATTTAAACTCAAGAATATATATATATCTTTATAATTTATATGTAATAATAGAACACCAATGTGATAGTTTGAAACTATGTCTAAAAATATGCCTAAGAGACAACTACTAGGGCTACTATACTGCATTTTTAATGAGATTAATTTATTTTCAAGAGATACATTCCATATAGTTTTCCATTATTTTACACATAGAATAATATGATAGTGAATAATAAAGGGGGGAATGATGATAAAGTATATGAGGAATAAAGATAATATATTGAGGACCCTTGCTACTACATAGGCAGAGAAATCTAGCCAACTATATCCCAAGGATGTAACTCATTTTTATTGGGGAATTAAAAGGTAAATTTACGAATCACTTATTACTGAACTACATGTTAAAGATATGGAGGATATTAATTTTGATATATCATGGTGTGGTAAAAGAATATATAGATCTTATGTATTTGGAGGTTACTAAATTTCAAACATGAGTATAATATCATAGTGATAAAATTTCAGTGGATGAAGTAGTAAGAAATAAAATGTCTCATTTGAAGATATGGAATGATATTTTTAAAAATATCAAATACTTTTATGAATTAGTGGATTGTAATATTGAGGTGTATTATGTGAGGAGAAGTAATGAGACATTTTCTGAGAACATTATAACACCCATGAGAATAGAATTAAGTGAATGGTTTCTATCAGATGGTGAAACTAAAATGATTGATATTGAAAAAGAAGACACCCCAAAATCTTTAAATAATGATGAAATTAATTTTAAAATTGAGTTCCATACTTATACTATTGAATATATGTAATTTAATGTGTTTTAGAATGACATTGTACAAATAATTTAGCTAAATTTTGAGTTTAATGCATCTATGGTAGAGTTTGAAATATTAAAGGAGAATTCAGTATAAAATAATCATTTATATAGAATGATAATGATGTTAGATTCACAAAATGAAATTATATAAAACCTTAAACAATATTTGGGTATTTATTAAACTATAGTTTTAAAATGAATTTTTATCTTTAAAGGATAATCTAATTAATTTAAAAAATAATCATTTTTACAGAATATAATTTCATGTGATGAAATTTGAAATTATTAGTTTACCAAATTTTTATGATCATATAGGAATGAATAAAGATCAACATAAAATTCACATTAATATTATACTTATTTAATTTTATATATAAACCTTAATTCTAGTAGCAACTGAATCTCATAGAAATTAAATAAAAGAATATAATCATCTATTGAACACCATGGTGGCTTGTTAGTTTGAATTCATCAAATTGATTCCTCATTATTAACCAAATCTCTTATCTAATTATGATATTGATGAGATAAAAGAGTATGTGAGAGATCAATATTTTCTACACAGATATATACAACTAACTCCTTTAGCTGTTCCAAATAAATATTTGCAAGAAACTATTTATTTGATATCTTTATTGAGAATAGTCTCATATCATCTGAGTATGTTGTTTCAAAGGATTCAAACCCTACAACATTACACCACCTCTATTATAACTCTTCAAGAATTTGAAATGAGTCTATCCACTAATCTTTAACATATCAATTTTGATTTATAATTTAGTCTATAAAGAATTTCAATATCCATGTTTCAAATTTTTTGAGTTTCTTTAATGATAATTCATTTGTTTATGTGAAAAATGTATTTTAATTCTTGTCCTTGATTAAGCATAAATTCGAATTTTGATATAGTATAAGGAACCTATAAATACCAATTTCTTGATCATGTATTATAAAATTAAGGATGTGTTACAGACTATAGAAAATATATTTGTTGAGTCAGGATCATATTTAGATGGAATAAATAGTAATCAAGATGATGTTATAGTGGTTTTTTCTAATCTGAAATAACTTGTTGTTTTTAGGTATAAATCTCTATCTCTATAAAAATAATTCCCAATACTCAAATAATATTTTCTAAAGAATATCTTGAATATTTTTGGAGAGTGAAATAGGTTCATTCTCAGTTGATATAGAGGCTTAATACTTTAGATGAAACTATAAAAGACATATCCACCCAACAAAGATCTTTCCTCTTATAGATAAAAATGAGTTACAACGATCATCCAATTAAGGGTTACATGATTTATTATGACTATTCTACGGATGAGATTATAAGGAGTATTGATATGGTTGGTAAAGAACTATTTGAGATTATAAGTGGAAAGACTATAAAAGATGTGCCACAAAAAAAAATATCACACTTTTAGGATATGGTTGGAAGAATAATTTGGTCCTCTCATCTTATGACGTAATGAGGAAAAAGAATCTACTTCCATTTCTAAGAAATTATAGGCTGATACCTCTAGATCTATTCCTCTAACACCTATGTTATATTACCATTATTTTTCTGAGGATTATGAGTAAAATATTCAAAGAAACATGGATGATATTTTACTAATAAAAACTTGGTAGATTAGAGATAAAAATGGACATGGGATTACTGGATCTGAAAAGATCCTAGTTAACCCTAACACTAGTTTCAATAAGCTATTAACTCTATACCTAGGCGCAAAACCTTCTTCCACTGAACCCACTTCTCTTTATCCTTAAAGTGAACATTCATGCTATCACAATCTCAAACATATGGACTAATGTGTATTTATTATTTTTCTAGCTTATATTTTTTGTATATTTATAATTCTATAATTTTTTTAATAAAATTCAGTGATTTATTTGTTTTAATTCATTCATTAAACGATTAATATTGATTTCTAATTTATTATGTTAATTCTATTTTATTTCAGTTATTACCCTTCAATTCCAAATTAAAATTCAGTTTTGTAACATGTTCCTACATTTCTGAAATTCAATGTACCATATTGAATGTGTTACATCAATTCATTTGGCCTCCATTTTGATCTCATAGAAAGGGGAAGTATAAAATAAAAAAATAAAAAATTATATTCATTTAAAATTATATAAAGTATTATTTTTGGAACCTTCCTAAAATTTTATCATTTAAAATATCCTATTACGCATATCCATGAATTATGATTCTTAATGGTTTATGTGTATTTTAATTATTAAAAATGGGTTAATTTCTAGAGTCACAAATGTTGTTCGAACATATCCCATTTTATCCTATATTTTATTGAAAAAATGATCAGATTTATTATGAATTATTTTCTTGTAATTTGTATGCTAATTTTTATAATTTTTATATATTTTTATAATATGATTTTATTCTACTTGAATAAATGTTTCTTTGGTCTAAAGATGTATGTTCTATATGAAAGAATTATGATTCTCCTATTTTTGAAAATTTCACTATGTTTAGAATACTTTTGTTCAACCGATGACATAGAAAAAAGATTAATGTTTCCAAAGATAGAATTATGTTTAGAGAAATATAATTACATTTAAAATGAAATACCCACTTTTAATGAAAATTAATTATGATAAAGATGACATCATATAATTGATACAAAGAATTAAAGAGTCCCATAAAGATTTGTGGACTTTAATACATATAAAAGATAATTTTTATAAGGTATGGCGCTTTAATGATATTTTATTACCTTTTCAAGGATATTATTACCATTATAGTATTTTGGGAAAAAATTAATCTTTATTCAGTTTTATCCAATTTAGTGATGTCCAAATAAAGAAAAGAATTATTATTTAAAATTTATAATTCTACTAAATAATACAATTTTAAGTACCACCAAAGCTGAAAAAATAACTAATTCTATTTTTCAATTCCCATAAAAGGAGGGAGCATGAAAAGGGAAGAGTATTTATTTTTTAGTATTATATTATTTACTCTATTCCATTTGAATAATGGTGATAAGTCTGAATTAAAAATATTAGTGCTGTGTATATTCATCAGGTACTATCAAGAAACACACTATGCACACATACATTGTTTTTAATGATTATTTTATTAAAAAATAATAAATAAGAAAATTTAATTTTTTGTATTCATTATTGTTTTAACATAAATAGATGATGATCCTTTAATGATACTCTGAAATTTTATTCATTCTCTATAATTTTTTTAAACACATATCAATTAATTTTTATAACTATGTTATGAACCCAAAAATATTTTCTATATATATTTATTTTTATAATTTACACCCATTGTACTATGTATTAGGAAAGAATATGATAAGTCTTGTAAAAGGGAGTGCTCATTTAAAATATATTGTCTCCTTATATAACATGTTTTAGTTTCTTTCACTAAAATTTCATGGTCTTTTGGAATATGAAATACTTATAGAAAATAGAACAGATCACAAAGGGAGTGTTGGTGGAGTGTACTACGAGATCTATGTGTCCTAGAAAACATTAAATTATCGATGTTATGATATTTATTACCTATTTTTATTTATCTTTCATATCTGATAAAGTGTAAAGGATTAAGTTTCTAAAATATTTGGTTGGGTTGTTTTAATTTGGAGAAAATTTAATGAACCCAATTTACACCCTCTTGAGACATTTTGAAACATTACTGAGAAAAAAATTATATAAGTGAGATTTCAATATATTATACAAGTGAACTCTATTTAACTAAAATTTTATTTAAAATGGAATCACATTAGTCTTCCACAATTCTAACCTTTGTAAAGTAGATACCTAAATCTGTCTTGGGATGTTATTTTTTGTTGGATAAAGTGGTGTTCTTTACTGGAACTAGATTATTTATGGTGTTTGTTTCCAATCCACATTAGGTTGGACAAGGGGTTTTAAATCCAAGGAATCTTACAATACAAGCCAAATATGGTGTTTAATGTAGCACATTTTCCCAGTGTTTTCCAAAATTTTGGGCCTCAAGATCAGGAGTTTATAATTCTGAAATATGAAGGGTTTATGCAAATAAGTTTTCCAAGCAGGTTCGTGGACCTCTAAGGACAGTTTTCAAACCACATAAGAGGTGCGCGGGTTAGTAAGTATAAACAGAAATGGAAGGAATTTTTCATAGCGATGCTATGCGGCCACTAAGGGAGGTACGTGGTGAATATGGTTTCTTGGAATGTTATTATTATGAAAAAGTAATATTGTTTCCAGGATGTAAATTAATTGTTTAAAATGAGGTGGAGATAAGTTTGAAGAAGAGAAGGTTCTTGAGATGGATTGTCCTTGGTAAAAATGAGGCAAAGATCAGTTCATGGAAGAGTTCAGCCACTACAAAGGAAGAGTGGCAGTATGCTGATAGCATAAGGAAAATGTTTCATGGGAGATAGAAGGTGTGTAGTAAAGGCAACGTTGTATTGAATATTTTGTAAATATATGTTTAAAATATTATGCAGATCTATTTTCTAATTTAATTATTACTAATCCCTTCATTAGGGAACCAAACTAAGATTAATAATCTTGGCGGAATTCAGTGAAGTCTATAGTGGTTCGTGATAAGAAAATACTGCAAAAGAGACATTGATGAGAAATTCAGAAGGAATTTAATGAAATCCAGAATGGTTCACAAAATACGGTTTGTGGAAGACGGTTAATGGAAGACGGTTCTCATAAGATAGTTTAGAAATTAGGATTAGGTCCATTGAAAAGACGAAGTACGCAGATGTAATTTGTGAAGGTAATACGCGGTCGATGTTTGCAGAGGTAGTACGCAGAGGAGGTTCATGAAGTACTCACAATATGAATTGATGTGCAATACGTGGAGGAAAGAATTCTATTATGCAGAGGATAAGTTTGCAAAGAAATAGTATATAGAAAAGTGAATTACTTCTACATGTGAACATTGGACTTCAACAAAGAATCTATCTACAATTGAGGATGTATGATTTAATGCCAACCCATTAAATCAAGCTTTATGTAGATAAACCGAGTTTAGATTTTTCTCAATAGTATTTTCAAGAGGGAGTCAACAGAGGTGATCCACGAGACACATTGTGCTATATCTAAAACCTTATATAGGTAGTTCTCTTAGCATAGTGGGACTGTGGTAAAAATATTTTAACAAAAACTTGTGTATATTAGTGTAAATTGGTACGACTAAAAAATAGTAGGTGTATTATCCTTGGACAATCCATTAGTGTTGAACCAAGTAAAATTGTTATGTAGTCCTTCTACATGTGAATATATAAATTACATCACATTACCAATAGACAAATTTAACAGGTTCCTACCAACATAGGAACACGATTAGTCACTTTAAAATAAATTTTTTTCACCCTGATTGACCTCTCCCCTCTTCGAGTTTTCTGAGGTACTTCATGTGGCATCATAGGGTAACAGTTATGGGAGTCGAATCTATTATTCATTTCTATCATGGATAATTTTTTAAATTTAAGGTTATTCCCCCTCTTTGATATAATAATGTTTCTAATTTAGAAGAATAATATGAGATCTCATCTAATATCTCTTTTAATGGAAGTCCTTTTTTCCACTACAAAAGGAATGTAGGTCACTAATCCAACGATTTTTTCTATGTCTGACAAAGAGTGGAGAATTACTGATGTAGATGATAATGCATAGAATTCCCTCACTATATCTCTTTCTAATGAAATCTATCTAAAGGTGATGAGTTTTAATTACACAATTTCAATGAGTAAAAAACTAGAGAATACATATGAAGGTGAAAGAAATGTGAAGGAGGTGAAACTACAAGTTTTTCACAATAGGTCTGATGATCTGGAGATGCATCTTGATGAAAATGAAAATACATTTTCTAATCGAATTATTGAATTTGTTAAAGAAATATGAGGACATGGTGAAGAAATTAAAGACATTGATGTTGTAATGAAAATCCTAAGAAGACTTCCACTTCTTTATAATGAAAAGGTGCCAGCCCTTGAAGAAAGGAATCTTTCAAATTTTCTATGGATGATCTACTATGTATCCCGGTGGAGTATGACTTGAGGGTAAAACCAAAAGATTCAATGACTTTTGTAAGGAAGGAAATAGTATTCAAAGCGATATACAAAATTGAAATTTTAGGAAATTTTATTGATGAAGATAATTTGGAAAAAGAATGTATTTTTCCAATTTCCAAGAAATTCACGATTGGAACAAGGAAATTTGAAGTCAATTTACATCTATATTATTTTCATTATGGTAGAGTTGTACACATTTCCTCTTGGTGGACAAGAAAGTTCGATGATGATTAAAGTGAAGCTGAAGAAATTAAGAAGCCATGGAAAAGGGTTTTCAAAAATGGAGAGTTCACGTCTAGTAATAAATTATAGAGAAATCATTTTTTCTATATAGAAGAAGATGATGATAGTGAATTATTTGTGGAAGAAGAACCAGAATTTAAATATAGAACCCATGAATCAATGATGGATACCATTTACAAGTCAGAACCATTGGGCGATAAATCAAGATATAATCAGTTGACCACTGATGTTGATATCAAGTTGTAACACAAGGTTACATCTAGTTAGTTTTAGAATCAATGAAGGAGATGAAAAAAGTGGAGAGATAATGTGGAAGAGTTATAATAATATGTTTATATAATTGAAGATGAAATGGATTGACTTTAGGATATATTAGAGGAACATTCAACCACTTTTGAAAGCTCAAAAGATATAGTTGAACTAAAGCACTAAATTTTACAACATGAAAAGGTCATTAATGAAGTTACATATATATTGGAGGATAATTCCAAAATTATTGGGGGACATGAAGAAGATGTTTTTACTCGTAGGAGTAAACTTGAAAGTGAATCAAGTCTGAATGAAACAATGACAAAAATTTAGTTCAAAAAATTCTCAAATCCTAAGTAGCTAGAGAGAGCTAAGCATGGGACTGATAAGTTTGAAAAGGTTCAGAATGGTCAATGAACATCATGTATGGGAAACTTAAAAATTGGTTTTGATGATGAAACATCGAATGTTGGGAGTAAAATGGGACAAAAAAAAGAAAACATGAAATCCAGACATATCACAAAGACTCTTGAATTCAAAAAAAGTATCAAATTATAATTAATGGAGCACTAAAAACTACCCTTTATCTTTCATAGATCATATAATGTCAAAATATCCTCCTAAATAAGTGTACATGAGGAGTAATATAAGTGAAAATACATTTCCACTTATGAAATGTCAATTCTATGGCTATTTGTGACATACCATGTCATACTGTGAAGAGGCAAGAATATATTAGAATGCAGAATAGATAGGTAATCAACAAAGAATAATGAATTCATATCCTAATTTTAATAGAAGAAAAAATTTCTATGGATATTTTTTCATTGTTCTATATTTATTCATAAAGATATTGGTTGTAGACAGAGGAATGATAGAAATAATTTATACAAAACTTAAAGAAAAGTCAATACTGACCAACCAAATGGTGTTTTTATTACAAAAATGTTCTCTCCTATGGAATATTATTGTGATTATAATGAAACTATTCACATGGAAAAGAGATTTGAAAATCCATATTTATCAGTCACTGAAACTAACATTTCGTGGAAGGAAAAGACGAAAAATGAAAAATCCATCCTTGTAGAAGTACCTCTCAATGCAACCAAGAATAACAGTACTTGGATTATTAATAGCGGATTCTCATACCATATGACGAGAAATTAATAACTATTAATGAATGTAAATAAAAAGGTCTATGAAATAGAGATATTTCGTAATGATGGTGTTTTGAAGACCAAATTCAGTGGAATTATTGAAATTGACAATGGAGAGATGAAGAAGATCAAAGATATTTATGTGGATGTGTTTCATAAAAATATCTTGAGTAATATGCAACTCTATGACATAGGACTAATTGTTACATTCAATCAAAATGGGTTCACTTTAAAAGGAATAATATAGAATTATCTCATGAAGGGATGCAGAACAAATAGAAAATTATATAATGTTGATAGTAAAGAGAACATTTATTAAATGATAGTTTAAGAAGAGAAAAACTTATGGAAGTGGAGGTTGGGTAACATCAATCAACAAGATATGAATAAGATATAAAAACTTAATATTTTTGTGGATATCCCAAATCTGAAATGTGAATGGTATAATTCTTGTTTTTCTTGCATGTGAGGAAAGTTGGTGTGAATCTTATATCGTACAAAGAAGAAAAGAGTATCCAATAATCTAGATCTCATTCATATAAATTTATGTGGTCTGATAAATGTTGCTGGAACATATAGAGAATGTAAATTCATCCTTATAATTTATTATTATAGTAGAATGACTTGTCTCATGGTTATACACAAGAAACAACCAGTTCTTTATTGTATATAATCATATCACCGAATACCCGAGAATGATACTTGATGGGAAATCAAAGTTTTTCAGGGTGAAAATGGAGGGCAATACACATCCATTTAATTTGAAAATTACTCGGAGAAACATTGAATAAAACATGTGTGGGTGGTTGTGTGAACTCCATAGAAAAATGGAGTTTTTGAGTGTTGAAATTGACAAGTGAATAATATAGCTAGAACATTGCTGATTGAGAGTCGAATCTCTCCCCGTTACTGGAAGAAGGCTATTCAAGATTTTGTTTATATGAGAAACCAAACAGAACAGTATTTGGTGGAAATAAATACCCCATATGAGATATGAAAAGGAAAGAATACTTCTTTAAATTATTTTCATGTTTTTGGAAGTAAACTCTTTATCCTAAAGAAAGAAGGAAGTCAAGAAAATTATGGTGATTCTACAGATGGAGGAATATTACGCATATATTCTATGAATAGAAAAGTAAAAAAGGTTTTAATATATTTCTTGAAAAAATTCTTGAAAGAACTGATGTGAGGATCATTGAAGAGAAAATGAAAAATTCCCCATGGAATTTTTCTACTGATGTGATAGAAGATGAGGAAGAATTTGGACATAAAACATATACAAATACAGAAGTATATAAATGCCTAAAAAACTCTTAGGAATCACATCATGATTTTTACGTAGAAGAATAAATATAAGAGGAAACCATGGCTAAAGAAAATTCATTTAATCATCATAAGAGAAATTTAAGAGAAGAAATTGATCAATCCCACATCATGGAGGATTGGGCAGCTCCCACGTAGGCATGGAGAATGAGAAACAATGAAAAATATGAATTTCTATTAATTAGGGAACCATACTCATTTAAATAAACTGTATATGATGAATCATGGGTTAAGTCTATGAATGAAGAGATGGATCAGATCGATAAGAAACAAACATGGTATTTGGTTAAGAGCCTTGATAACCCCAATGTTAATCATACAAAGTGTATTTTAAAAAATAAATTAGGTGAGAATGGAAATGTTATTAGAAATAAAGTTCACTTTTTGTGTAAAGGATATTCACAGATTGAGGGGGTTGATTTTGAAGAAATGTTCACCCCAGTGGCTTGACAAGAGCCAGTCATACATTTTCCTGAACTGAAAATTAATATAGGATAAAATGTTTATCAAATGGATGTCCAAATAGTTTTATTAATTTTTTTTATGTAATAATAAGTCTACATTGAACAACCAGTGGGTTTTCTACTTGGTAATGATGAAATGAAGGTCTTAGACCAAAGAAGGACCTCTATCAATTGATGTAGGCAGCAAGATCATTGCATTACTGACTAAATTATTATATAACAAAGCTCAAATTAAAAAGGGGAGGAGTGTATTACAATATCTATGTGAATAATTCTCGTTAATATTTGTTTAATGTACTGGTGTACATAGATGATATTATATATAGTGGAAAATGGTGGGGATCAGTGGATGAATTTTCCAATCATATGTAATAAGAATTTGAATTGTATGTGATTAGAGAACTCACATAATTCTCAGGGTTGTAAGTGATTCAGAGGAAATAATAAACTTTTGTCTCTCGAGAAATTTATGCAAGAGAGTTTCTGAATAAATTCAATATGCATGAATCCAAACTAATGTCGACTCCGATTGAGGATGGAAATAAACTTTGAAAGCATGAGGATGTGACTTCTTTAGATCCCACCATGTACATGAGAATAATCAGAAGCCTACTATACTTAATTGTAGCATGAGATGATATTGTCTTTTCAACATACTTAGTATTCTACTTTGAATGTAATCTGAAAAATAAATGTGGCATCCTGCCTTTTTATCACATAACTTTTCATTACATTATACAAACATAGGATCTTTAAAGTCTAGTGTCTTGGAAATCAGGGACATATAACATGAAAAAAAACGTAAAGAATTATTCTAATCCACATGTAAGGCTTCATCATATGTTCATCCTATGTACCATTACTGCATCTCATATCATGGAGACATATATCAAAGTAAAGGGTGAGCAGAAGGCTCTGTAAGGGTAAACAAGGGAATCAGTCATCTAGTGTTATCAATAAGAACATAAATAAAAACATAAGGACATGAGAAATGGAAGTATAGGAATATCATACTGAAAATAACATAAAACATAACTTGAATATGTGGCTACAACATTTCATTTAGACATTAATAGACATATCACTATGGTCCATCCCCAAGGTGTCATAAAACTTACCAAGGTTATACACCAAGGTATTGTGAAACATGTCATTTCTAGAGATTAATTCTTTAGCCAATGTATTGGAGCACTATCAGGGTGCACCCTTAATATGTATTTACTTTCATGTGATCCACCTATATCATAATCAAACATTTCATAAATAACCCATAGAGAATAAAATAAATGGGTTTCATTTCGAAATCGTGACGTTTTAAATGTTCTTAAAAATAAGACCATTATATCATTTATAACCCATGGAAAGGGAGTGAGAGTTAAATGTATGTCAATTATAGAATAATATATATCCTTTTTATATATTTATGAACACCCATTGAAACGAAATAGGTCTGGGTATTCACATAAATAAACAAGATAATCTCTTGAGAGAAAGAGATATAAATTTTCAGACGAAATTTCTGCAGCATAACAGCTATAAAACATGGTTTTAGAAAACATTGAAAAGAGAGGGGAAAAGGGTCATCCACTCATAAATAATTAATAATACAGTATGGGTACTTAATAATATCATGTTATGAATATTTTAATTACATACAACTTGAAAAGGAAACATGAAAGAAAAGAGAAGATGCGGTTTCTTTTACGAGAAATTTGGCAGCCTAACGACGACACTTAAAAATTCAGAAAACAAATTGATGAGAGCAGAAAGGGTCTCTCAAAAATTATACATGAAATGGAAAGTAATTAGAACATATAATAACATACCCTCAACATAAAGAGATGGAATTTAGAATACACAACATAAAGGAAGTCATGACTTAAAAGAGGAGGGTGAAAGGATCCCTTACCTTGAAAGGTAACCTCGAAAGCTTGAAGGTCCAGACCTTGGGAGGCTTGAGAGATATTTGAGAGGTATGGTGACAAGAAATTCGTTGGGGAGGATTTGGAAATACAATTAATGAGGTAATGTCTTGGTATTTATTGGAGGATTGAGGGAACAAAGCATTAATGGCCAAGGGACACCTCATCGGTGGTTTTGGAAAAACCATGGGCTTGCCCAGGGTATTTTCCCCTGGTATTGGCCACTTGGGACACATCATACCTTATATTACTATTCATTATTAGAATAGAATTATTACATAATTATTACATCCTTAATGATGTCATTAAACACAAGAGGCTAAAAACTGTATTTTCACTATTCACTGGAAATTCAAATTTTTCAGAAAAGTCCCCAAAAATTAACTTAACCTAATATCAACGCTCTGAATTCCAAAATGAAGTCAATTTTATAAAAATAATTTTCTAAATAATTTTAATTTAATTTTTAAATAACAAACACTATTCGCCCGAAAAAACTAATACTTAACTAATAATATATGAAATAGTTATTTACCTATTTTATTGAATCACATTACTTAATCAAGGTGCCTAAATTATATTAATACTTTCTTAAGTGAGGTTACTTAATCCATTTGGTCTCATTACCAATCATAAGCGCAATATCACTGTTCTTAATTTATTATTCACCAAAAATTAAGTTGATCTTATTAGACTCTAAATTTATTACTGAACACAATTTTAGAAGGCCATTTTTCAAAAATCATTCACATTATTAAATATTTAATGTTTATATAAATATTTTAAAATAAACCTCTTTTTTCAAAATTAATCAATAATATACATACTATATTTTTCCAGAGATTTGAAAATTCACAAACTTCACCATAAGAAAAAATCACAATTTTTATTTATATCAAATGATTACATAATGTAGCTAAGGTCTCGTTACATAACCCCTTATTACACCAGCATATGACCTAAGTGTAAGGTGTGTTATGGTGATAGAATCCTGGGGTGGATCAGCCAACATTGCCCAAGTGGAGACTACTATAAGCTTGAACTTCTCTCGAAGGAGATTCTGTTCCAACTTCACATGATGAAGTTCGGTTAGGGTTTGGTCCAGAGCAATGCCCAGTGGTGCTACCTCCTTCCCAAGTTCCATCAGATGGGCTTCAAACGGCCCGATTCTACTAGAGGAATCCATTAAATCTTCTTTCTGTATTAATTAACCAATATCAGTTGTATTTATAGAAAACAATCGCAACATTTTGTTTCCAACAGTCATATTGACCAACACTCATATAACAGTTGAAACCCAATAGTATCATTTTAATAATAACCAATTAATTAAATGAAATAGTTTCATTGAGTATAAAATAAAATAACACACAAAATAAAGGAAACAAAAAATTATTCAAAATTTCGGGTCATTAAAAAGAACATATGGAAGCAATTAGACAAATCATGAGGTACATTCAAGGTACTAACATGTATAGATTATATTTTTTTATAGGAAAAGATATTGAACTATCAGCATTTTCTAATGCTAAATGGGATGGAGATTTGGGGGATAAAAAATCCACAAGTGGTGGAGAATTCATCATTGATAATACATGTGTGGGTTGGTTGTGTAAAAAATAAGAAATCACTTCTCTCAGTACTACAGAAGCTGATTATATCTCTGCTACAAAGTATTTCACCCAACTAATTCAGATGACGCAACAACTAAATGATATTGGTGACGAGGTGAATCAACCAATGTTGATTCACCCTGATAATAATATTTCAATTAATATTAAGAATAATCATGTTCAGATTTCTCATACGAAAAACATTGAAATCAGATATCACTTCATCAAGGAAAAAGTGGAACAAGGCATGATTAAAATAGATCATGTTGGAACTGATGATGAAGTGGTTGACATACCGACCAAGCCATAATTAGAACATGTGTTTGAGAAACATTGGTTAAACCTCATTTCTCAACCACCTCCTAGTGTATGTTGAGGTTTCAGTTGTTCCCATATCCCCAATTTTGTATACTATTTTAATCTATTTGTTAATGTGAAGAAGGATTATGAGGGATATATGATCAAGTGGGAGTGTGTTTTGAGCTTCTCATGTTCAATAACCAGTTCGTTGGGTTTATTTCCAATGTGGAAGATGAATGGAGAAATTCAATTATTTGATGTTGGAGGAGAAACGAGAAGCTATAAGAGAGTTGAGAAAGAAAGAGTTAGAATAGAAAATATGGTATGCAGATTTCAAGTTTTTTTTCAAATAGATTGGACACCCTTATGATTTGTGAGACATGAGAACTCAATTGAAGCTTAACCTATTCTTTCTACACCAATAATTTCTCACATATATGTAGAGTGTTGGGTAAATTATTTCTTTCGTATTAGGATCTAATTGTTGCAGATGCCATATTGAATATAACTAAAATTTTACAACAAAACTAACAGAGGAGATTATTTGACCCAAGAGTGTTCTTTGTTAGAACTAGAGTATGGTTTTTTTTTGTTTTAAATCCACATTAAGTTGGTCAAGGGGGTTTTAAGACAATGAATATTACTCTATAGGCCAAAAAAGTTGTTAAAGGTGGAATGGTTTCCTAGTGTTTCCATTTTTGGGCCTCAAAATCAAACATTTATTATATGAAAAAATGAAGGTTTTGTGAAAAGGAGTCCACCAAATTTTTTTTAGACCTCCAAGGAAAGTTCAAGGACAACATAGGAGGTACGCGGGTCAGTGAGGAAAAATGGAAAATGCTAGATTTCTATATAGTGGTTCTACATAGATGAGAAGTGAGGTACATGAATCATGAATGAAAAATAGTTCAAGAGAAGAATGTGGTTAAAAGGAAGGTTTTTGGTACATAGAAGGTAAATGGTTTAAAGGATGACTTAACATTGGTGAAAATGAGGTGGAGATTGATTTGTAAAAGAGTTCGGACAACATGAAGGAAGAGTCGCAGTATGCAGGTTGCATATGGAAAATAGTTTGTAGAAGATGTATGGTACGTCGTAAGGGAAATTTCGTATAAAATATTAGGTAAATATCAGTTTAGAGGACCATGCAGATCTATTTTACTATATAAGGATAACTAATCCCTTCATTAGTGTGCCACACTGAGATTAAATATATGGTAGGAATTTAGTTAAGTCTAGAGTAGTTCATTTGAAGGAAACCCATAAATGAGATTTTGATTAAAAAATAGGAAGGAATTTGGTGTAGTCTAGAACAGTTTGTGGATGATGGTTCATGGAAGACGATTTGTGGATGACGGTTCGTAGAAGACAGTTTGGGGAAGATGGTTTGTGGAGGAACAGTTGTACTACATAGAAGAAGCAGTATATAGACTCTGTTTGCAAAGGCAGTACGTGGTCATAGATTATAGAGGTAGTACGCATATGACAAGTTTGTGAATGAACAGTACAAAGAAAAGTGAATTACATCAATAGGTGAAAATAGGACTTTAATATAGAATCTATGTATAGTCTAGGATGCATGATTTAATGTGAACCCATATAAGTGACATTCAAGTAAATAAAATGAGTTCAGATTCTTCCCAATGTAGTGAGAAAGGGGGAGTCAACGAAAGTGATCTGGGGGACATATTGTGTTGTCTCTAAAACATTGTAAAGGTAGTGATCATAGCATATAGTAAATGAACTAAAACATTGTAATACACAACTATTAAAGATTAGTGGAATTTGGTACAAACAAAAACTAGTCAATGTATGCTCCTTGGAATAGCCCTTAGTAGTGAACCATGTAAAAGTTTTATGTGGTTATTTTGCGTGTGAATGGTTAAATTACCGCACATTATCAATAGAGAGATTTAAAAAGTTCCTATCAACGTGGAAATAATATCCATCACTTTTAAAAAAAATTGACACCATGATTCACCTCTCCCCTCTCAGGATGTTCTGGGGTCCCTCAATTGCATCTAAAATTCAGGTCTGCTTCCTCAAAAGAGTCTTCAAATACCTATAAATATTCAATAACATTTCATACAACTTGGTTTCTTTTTTTATAACATTCACTTACTCTTTAAACACTAATTTCTATAATTATCAACCAAAACTACTTTATGGATATATTCCCAAATAAATCATAATTTGAATCTATACAATGAATAACACATCTCTAGAAAATTTCTTAGTGGTGAAAGCATTCATCACTTGGGTCTACACATTCTCACAAAATGCTTCACCTCATTTGATTAACGTTGTTTCTTTTTATTATTAAGAACTATGTCTGGTTTCATTCCACTTATTATTTTCTTTGAAATCCATTTTTTTGCTAAAACATGGATTTGGAACTTAGTCTTCATCCATGAGGGTTTTTATTCTTGCTCAGAACCCCTATAAAATGTACATACAATTCCCTTAAGAGATATCCCATTTATTTTTAAAGATATTTGTATTATTCACATATAGTCAACCATGTTACCACCCATCATTTTAATATTTATAAAAATGGATATATTTCTTGGATTTAATTCAAGAAAAAGAATTATGCACTATATTTTTCTCCTACCCATGCTCTCTATTCCATTTTTTTTAATGGCTATCTCTAGTCAAAATTATTGAGTCCCCTTTTCTATTATTGTCATTTTATTTATCTCACTTGAATTTATCTTCTATTTTATTCTACAGTAAGCTTGAGTATTTTTTAAATTAATCAACACATATCCATTTCAAACAATTCTTCATGTCTCGATAGAGAAATTGCTATAGGAGCACCTCAGATATGTGTAGTGCACCAACCTAGGCTATATTGACACACTACTAGAGACGTTCCACTATAAGGATTGAGGCATGTTCCCAATTTTCCTTGGATAATGACATTAACTTGATTAAAAAAATTGAATAGGTGGGAATTATTTCACACACATTAAAACTAAGATAAAAATGGTTCTAACTTAGAACTCAACATAAGGTCTCCAAATATTGGAATACCATTCTGAAATAAATAAGCATATAATAAAGAAAATGCCTACCAAAATTACATAAAACATAAAAATATAACTAACATATTTTTATAAACATTTATTTTTTCCAAAATGAAACCATTTTTTCATATCTCTTTCAATATAAAACAACAAAAAACTGGAAAAAAAATTAAATCATGTGATTTAAATGGATGATAAACCATATGATCCAAAAACACCAAAGAACCAAGGTGGAAAATTCCGAAATCTCATTGTGTCTCATAAGTTATCACTATAACCCAAATATCACCCACATTCTAGTGGGGAGTGTCAATAAAAAACCTAAAATACTATACCTGATATCCTATAGAAAACATCAATACTGCATACCTATGAATGTGAGTATATTAGGTGTCAATCAAATACTAATAGGATACCACCTTGTGTTGATTACATTCCTTTTCTATTAATGTAATGAGTATACTAGTTTTAAAATAATAATAAATAGGTTTCCATATCCTTTACATATAAATTGATATAAAAATATCATAAAAATCATTATTTCTTAAAATAAACTAATTATTAAACATGCCTTAAAGAGGTCTTACGAAAGTAATGCAATTTTAAAACCATCTATTTCCCAAAAGAACCTGTTTCATTTAAAAAAATTGTTTTCAATTATTTAATTTGAAAAAACACACACTTTCCTTTTTAAAATTATAACACACACCCAAAAACGTAACATGTCTATAAAAAATGGAAAACATGATTGAACGCAAGACACAAGATTCCTAAAATATTTAATATAAGAACATAAATAAATACTTACAATAATAATTTTCAATCATAATGAAAAAATGAACTAATATGGGATAATGTAAAATATCACAACTCACATGATAATATATATAAAATCATAACATAGGATATAAATCACGAGTCAACAACCTAGGGACTAGTGGCATGAGTACTAGGCATAAAAATGTTGAACCAACTACTATAATGAAAACAATCACATAACTCATCCCTCAAATCACTCTCAACTAGTACCATTAGTGATAACCCGCAAACCAGATGATAACAATCCACTAGGGGAAACAAGTTGATTTTAACTCAACTAGCATATGAATCATCCCTTGACCCCCTATAAGAATACTAGTTCTTCTCTTGTCATAAACAAAAGAGGTGGACCATTATAAAATGACTATCAATAATATTAAAAACAAATAGATCAGGGATATACG
The DNA here is from genome assembly GCA_963277665.1 of Viscum album. Classification (NCBI taxonomy): domain Eukaryota; kingdom Viridiplantae; phylum Streptophyta; class Magnoliopsida; order Santalales; family Viscaceae; genus Viscum; species Viscum album. Next base: position 1,885,099,449 of record OY728165.1, on the reverse strand, counting down.
ACCCATCAATCAAACACATTCCACCTCCAACAAACCCCCTTTAATATAGAGCCCCAATACAAAACACATTACCATGATTCAAAATGGATATAACTCTATCTCATGCATTCAAGTGTAATAATGATAAAAATGTGTTATCTCAGTAGAAACAATTTATCAAAAAACAATCGTTTATCAATGTTCCAAACATGTAATATATTTATACATAACCATAATATTCCTTGGAAATCTATTTTCTAATAAAAGTTTTTAACCCAAAAATAATTCCATGGGAAATAATACATAACAGAAAATGATCACCAAATAAAACATTAAAAAAATAACTTTCAAATTCTCCTTAAAACCCAAGTAGATCCAGAGAAACCCATAACTAATATTAGAACATCAACATCACTAAAAAAAAGTTTTAATCTATGGAAAACAAGCTAAATAGAATCAAACCTCCATTTTAAAAAAATGAAATCTCTTTAAAACAAGTTAACCACATTATACATGTAAAGAACCGGAATTTCCATGTAATTTTTTATTAAATGGGAATTTTAAGAGTCTGCGAAAATTAACGGCGAGTGATTCTGAGGCCTGGAGTGCCTGGAATCAATTTCTGTAGAATTTTTTTGGGTATGTTTAGTAAATGTACGAGTGAGTTTTTATAAATTTTGAACCGATGCTTAAAATTGAAATCCAAGGGCACCATTGAACTCGTAGTGTAGGTATTCTCTTAAGACGACTTTCACCTTGACAACAGTTGGTCGAGGGTGGAAGATAGTTTTTTGGTTTTTCGTGGGAATAATAAAATAAAATAAACACATGTTTTATTTTATTTTATCTATTATAACCACCCAAGTGGAAGTTTGTGGTGGGGAACACCACACCTTAACCTCCCATGAGACGTTATGGTGGTGGGGCCCACCCGAACCTAACCTCCCACGAGTGGTTACGATGTGGGGACCACTTGGGACTAAACCCCCTAATAATGGTGGGAGAGGAAAACCTATCAACTCCCATCATTAATGAGGGAGAGTCTCTTGACCCCCCCACTTTTAATGGTTTCAACCCTTCCTCTCTTTTAATGTTCCAAATCCTCCCCATAAATTAATTGAGCACATCGATTAATTTTTTTAAACCCTTTTGAATTTTGTGCCAACAATTAAATAATAGGTAAACTTAATCTATTATTTGGGATTGGCGTATTCATCTTAGTGGAACTTGGGAGAGAAGGATATAGGGAGAAAGTTCTCCAATGAAGAAGTTCATCCATGAAGAATGCCAATGAGGAGTGTCTTCAACTTCTTCCACGGAAGTACCTTGCGAAGGCAACCGATGTGGGACGTCTTTGACGACCGACCTTCCCTCCTCATCGTCGTCAACGAACCAACACATGAGCTTGGATTGGAAGTGTGTGGAGGACGCAACGAATGACAAAAACTCTGTCTTCTTCCCCATGACTTCGTCACCGAACATCGAAAAAAGGTAGGGATTTTATTTAAGTATGATATTATTCCCCTATTTCTTTCCTTCCAAAACATAGAACGTGGACCAACTTATTATCAAGTTGATCCATAGATTTTTTTACATGCGGGTTGGGAATATATTGTCAATTAGGGATTATGGGAATTGATGTTTTTAAGATATCTTCCTTTCTCGATCTTTTTTTATGTTCTTGATGAACTATTTGCTACCACCCTAAATGTAGAGGGTGCGGGAAAAACTAACATGGACCGACCCCCTCCATAGTTCTTCTTTGTGATGTTCTTCAGCACGAAGACGAGGAAAAGAAGGTGATAAAGGAAACCTGTGCCGCCCCTGCAATGCTCCGGCACCCCGGGCCAAACCGCACCACCCTCTGACTCCTGAGTTGCCCTAGATACACTGCCCGCCAGCCACGCAACCTGCCAATCGAACCGGCTTGAGCCGCGCCGCACCCCGATCGAGCCGCACAGCGCCCCAACTCCCATCCTTCGGGCCAGTCGCGCCCTTTGCGGCGCCCACCCAAGCCTTGGTTGAGCCAGCCTCCACACGCCCTATGGCACCCCATGGCTCTACCGTCCCCGCATCCCGCGCGCCCCCCGCGCCCCATGCTTCCGCTGGACGAACCGGCCTGCTGGCCTCTGCGCGCCTTGCGTGCCTCGTAGCTCTACCATACACATACCCGGCGGCGCCCCGGCCAAGTCGGTATTCTGTTCCCGGCTACGCCAACCCGGCCCCGGGACGAACCACCGTGAGCCAGCCCCTTGCGGCGCCCTCCGAGACAAACCTCCCTCACACCGAACCATGGACGGTCCGCGCCCTCGTAACTATTCCACGCTCTCGTGGCCTACTAGGATGGGTGCAATAGGCTAGGCCGAACATAACAAGTTGACTCACCTAATGGGCCGGGCCAGACCCAACGGGTCAGGCTGGGTCAACCTGAACCGGGTCGGACCGAACCCGGGCCTACTAGGACCCTTTACTTTCTTTGGCCATATCTTTGGCATCACACGTCTTTTTGACGAACTGTCTACAACACTGGTAATCTTGGAGCATGACGGTCCCTTTGGGTATACCCCACTAGTGTTTGGGGTATAGTTGAGAAACAGAAAAGGTTGGATCGTGCGTGAATCCAACTGGGCCCCTAGAACTAAAAGGCCAATAACTCACAAACCGTGCGTCCAATTGACGAACCGTATATTGTGTTGAGGACCCTATGAGATGGTGGACCTTTAAGATACTTCTTAATGGAACTTTGTCACAGTTGTAGTATATACCAGTAGATTGTGGTTCAGATCCTTCAATAGATGAGCAGACAGAGTGCGGAGACCTAGTACCTGGATAAGACTTTAGGACTACTGACCGATTGACTTAGAGTGACTCGACTAGCCCAGTGGGGAGCACCTAGTTGTGGTGGCAGACCCACTTTGGGGGAGCACCTGGTTGCGGCTACATACCCATAGTAATTGACAAGAGGAGTACCTCTATAGGCTATTAGGGGGAGCGTCTGGTTGTGGCAGCAGACCCACGGTGGGGAGCGCCTCTGTGTGACATGGCTGACCCATGATACTTGATTGGAGGAGTACCTCAGCAGTTCAAGGTAAGTGGGAAGTGCCTTGGTGTCGCAGCATGCCAACTGTACTCAACAAAGTAGGGGTTCTACAGCAGTTGTGGTTTCTATAATGTGAATAAAATCCCGGTTGAGTAGATTCATTAACTTTTGTGTTTTCCTCATGATTGAGATGGATTACTTTATTACTTAGGTATATGTATGGGCATATACCTAAGTGGGGTTCTTTGTTGTTTTCATACCTTTTGGTTTATCCTTGTTGGATTTTGTGAGACCTTTAGGGTGTCAAGGTCCCTACTGAGTATCATTATACTCACCCCTACACGGGCTATGCCCGCACATCATTGTATTGTGTAATTCCCCAACCCTAGTTACCTAGAGTCGGTGCATTATTACATAACATTGGAATGATAATAAAATATCATGTCTCGAAAGACCGATTAGTTTAGTAGCCTTGGAAACACTAGATACATTCATAAGTTTTACATTACATGATAAAATGGAAAACTACAACAACATAGTCTCCATAGTACACACTCATATCCCCTCAGAATATCCCTGTTGGTCAGTCATAAAATACTTCATCACATCCTGGGAAAAAATAAAACATAGAAAGGGGTGATCTTAGATGCTCTGTCTAGATAACAATATAGTAGAAACTTTCATAAGTAAGCATAAACAGTTAAGTAAATGATAACTAAAACAAAAGCATTTTAAACTTGAACTTCAACAGAACATGGAAAAAATAAAATGAAATAATGCCATTTACTTATTCACATGGATATTCTACTAGTCGAATAATCACATGCAATATCAATAACAACTTTGATAATGATGGAATGCATAATTATAGACTATCATAACCATATAGTCAAGGCCTTGTTCCAAGACAACAAATAAGATTTTGTCAAGGCCTTGTGCCAAGACAATTGTTTGTCTAATGGTACCTATCGATGCATCGAGGAGCTATAGTGGGATCCACCCATCACTTACTAAGTCCAATGTATTTCTCATATGAACAGGTTTAAACATAACATAAACATTGGTATTAAAAATAGCATATGAAATGTCAATACTTTCTCCATAAACCATGAATGGTATAAAAATAACACGTCTATAGTTAAACATATCACAAAACATTCAATACAATATGGAAGTTTTGTATCATAATAAATAAACTTCAAATAAGCTTAAAATACATCAAAGGATGTTGACATAGATGAAATAAAAACTATTTGAGAGAAATATCCCTTTTTTGAAATCATTTTAAAGTCACATAATTATAAAAGAAAAAATTTACTTTGAAAATATTCTTATAAGCTTGTAAGGGAAGCTTCGACAATTTTATAAAGATTGAAAATAGCCGCACCCTCCATATAATTTAAAAAAAGACATTATTACCTTAATTTTGTCGAAAAGGTTAAAAGGACCTTGTTTGGAAAATGACTGAAAGATTTCTTTATAAACATCTTATAAAAAGTCAAACATGGGTATAATTGAATTTAACCCATAGTCTATAAAATAATAATAATGTTTTGAAATACATTTTTGAGAAACATGGATGGGGATGATAAAGAGGTCCCAGTAGATAATTACGTATCAAAAACCTCGGATAAGGAAGAGATTGAAAAATAAACCCTTACCTCATTGTAATCAATTGAGTCATATGAACAATATTCAATAACAACCAAATGAATCTTAGAACATCATGAATATAAAAATAATCATGATAATATATATCAAATTATAGTACACAATACACTACATGCAATAAATAAGTGGTGAACAATGGAAATCTCACGGAATTAAAAGTGAGATAAGAAACCCTTACCTCGTGTCCGAATTGAACCGTTCGTTCTTTAATATTCTGAATAATAAACTAAATATAATTTATACTTACTTAAGAACCTTTTTTAAGTTTATTATTCCTTTTATATCACTTATTACCATGTTATAAACATTATGTAATAATTTAAGTTAATAACGTTCATTTTGTCGATATTTGGAACTTGAGTAAAAAATGAACACCTTGTAGTTACAAGTTGTTCATATAGTAAAAAGTTCATTATATCCAGAATGATATTCATGATTTAGTTATCATATATATCATATATATCCAGTATATACATGTATTTATAATAGTACATATCATTTTGGGGTAAGAAATAAAATGCACCGTTCTTGGAGACGGTAAGTCGTACGTACACACGAACGCTATTTTCATTTCTATTTATTCTTTTAATGGAATTAAAAAATATTGATACATAGGTATATTATAATTCCAGTATAATATCATATATAATATCATTAATTCCATCATTTATATGTCCCACATATGGTATTAACGAGTCATATCACTTTGATGGGGCGGTAGTCCACACTTCCTCAAATGAAATTATCGCGTTTACCCATAATGGAAACCACTAAGGTATGATATAAAAGAAAAATATAAAGGCATTAAGAGACAATAACCATAATATATATCATATATAAATATAGTGCCATCATAATGGACACCATGAGAGGCGGTAGGAGGTAATTGAACAATCATTGTTTCGTGAGGTGTTATATTATCATCCACAGAAACATTATGTTCTTCACCCATTAGATGATGTTGTGTGTAAGTGTAGTTCTAATACTTCCCATAAAAACATCCAATAATATTTAGGATAATATTTTTGTCATAAAATAATGGAATAAATAGATTTTAGGGGTTGGAGAAGTAAAATAAATGAAAAAATGTTAAGAGAAACTGTTACCTTTAATTTGGGTAACTTTCTTTGGTTTGAACCAAAAGGACTTTTTGAAGTCCCTTCTGAATAAGGTAATGTTTCTAGGAGGAGGATAGGGATGTAGGTAGCTTAATTTGGAAATTTTTGGACGATCCTAAAGGCTTGAGAGGTGTGAGGAATTGGTTAGAAGTGGTCTCCTTTTATAAGGGGGAGGAGGGTCTCTTTATGAATGTGTGAAAATATTATTTTATTGTAAAATGATATTCGGTTTCTAAAGGTCCAAAAATCATTAAGGTCAAAGATAAGATGACTCATGATCTAAATAAAATTATCCAATAAGATTTGGACATGTTTTGGATATTATGTTAATATTTATAATACAATTTATTTAAATCATTTATTAATGAGGTAAATACCGCATCATTATTTTGTCATATATAATTTAATTTATTAAATGTATAAAAATTATAAAGAAAATACTATGATGTAGGAAATAATTTTATCTTTCCAATGAATATTTATAGTCAAAATAGTACTTATATAACACTATATAAAAATTAATTAATAAAGGATTTTTGTTTTTGTCTATTTTGCCTTTATTTTAAATTAATTAATCTAAAGTGTCATTATCATTAATAAGTGGCTCCATGGGGTATGAAAATCAACCCAAAAATTCCAATGGTCTTCCATTATTCACAAAATAATGTTAGGACATTTGATAATGTAATTTTGAATTATTTCAATATTCTTTTTACCTTGAATTACCCTATTTACCTTTAATTGCGGTAAATAAAAGTCAAAAGTTACTATTCAACCAAAAATATTTTTATCTTATTGACCCACATTTTACTCCTTGATATTAACTGTGTCTCTTGGATTTTTGAAATTCAACTCACAGAAGTGCTAAAATTAAGTTTTATAGGAGGTGGGTAAAAGACGGTGAAAAGTTCAATAAAAGTTTTATATATAAAAAATTATTATAAACTAACTCCAATGAATTAAATTGAACTTATATAGGTATTAGGTATCGATTTTTTCATAAATTAATTTAAATAAAATAAATAATTATTTAAAGAAAAATTCGGTTTTAAACAATAATTAGTGTTTTCACTATTCATCAAAAATTGAATGTTTTCAGAAAAATACCAAAAATATACCCTAGGCTAATTTCGATATTCTGAATTCAAAAAAGAAGTATATTTTACCAAATTCAAAACATAGAAGTTTCATTTATTAATTTAAATTTAATTCCCATTGTCAAAACCAAAAGGCGTATTTTGAAGAAATAATAACTATCAAAAGATTGACACTTGTTTATGTCCAATTTCAAAGTGAAATTACATACAATGACCACCATGGGATTAAATGGTCAAAATATAATCTATTTATACTTCCAAACCATTAAAATGTAAAATTTAACACTATAAATTATTTCTATTAAAAAAGGTGTTTTTAATTAAAATTTAGTATTTTTCACTATTCACCAAAATATAAAAGTTATCAGAAAAATACCAAACATTTATCAATATTAAATTTTTATCTCCTGATTCTAAAGAAGAATTTTATATTTTCAAATTGAATATATAAGTGTCAAATATTGGATTTAAAAAGGGTTCTCCCTCAAAAGGTGGTAAAATTGTATTTTTTGAAAAATACTTCCTTTATCTAAAAAGTTGAATTTGTTCTTAAGTTATATCTAAGAAAATCATAATTTGGATTCCAAAATTATAAGGATTATATTGAGTTCAAAATTCAGTTAATACTACTCAAAACCGCTTTTGAACGACTAGTTTGGTAAGTTGTGGTGCGCTTCAACTCGGTGTTACGTGTAGTGCAAGTTATTGAATTACTTTGAAAAAATATTGTACTATGAAATCTTGGGGCGTTACATTCTTCCCTCCTTCCATAAATTGTTTCCTTGAAAATTGAAATTGTTCTTCAAAAATAAAATGTTGAAAATAGAAAATACCTTTTTTGGAAAACCCACATCGGAAATTGGGTTTATAAAATTTAGACTTAATAAGAGGAAAGGGGGAATGAAAAACTCCCCCCCCCCCCAAATTATGATCTCGATTTGGAGAACATTGGTGGAAATTATAGACAAATAATTGTCGGAAAAGGTAAATATTTATAGGGAGTTATTGAGTTCATCAATCACAAACAATTGTAGAATTGAGGGCCTCAAAGCCATCAATCTATGATGATTTAAAATATCATCAGTTCAACAATACATATGGTATTAGGATAACACATTTTTAGTTTTAAGATCCCTTACCTAATGTCACGACCCGTCCTTGGGGCCCGTTCCATGACTAACCCAAGCCCGCCTTCCATATGCCAGGGGCTAGCAACTAGCACCCAAGGCGTAACTCCTGATAAAAAGGAAGGCATTGCGTTTATATAAGTAAAGAAACACAATAGAGTACGCAAGCTGAAGTAAACACTAAGTAAACTGAGTACAAAAGTAAGTGATGGAAAGTAATTGGGCCAGAATACAAACCCAACGGAAAGTACAGTACAACAGTAAGGAAAGAACAACTGCAGTAAAGTAAACTAGCAACCACTAAGTCTTGCTTCGGATATCCCACCCGAAGGGTGGGTACAAAAGGACTCCTCAGCTCCTCGGGTCTGGTCATCCGCTCCATGTACGTCCCGCCAAGTGGTCCACCTCCAGGTACTGTCCCGCTCCACCGGACTCCACCTCGATCGGTGCTGTCTGTCGTCTGCATCCAACTCAACGTTGTGCGGGCATAGAACATGCAGGGGTGAGTATAAGATACTCATTATGGACCCCAAGACCCCCGAAGGACTCCCAGAATCTACAAAGGATAAACCACAAAGGAAAGATACAAACACAATGGATCAGCCAACTCTACTTAGGTATATGCTCATACATATACCTAAGTCATCAATTCAGTTCAGCTCCAACTCACGAGCCAAAGTACTACCCTGTCCACACATGAAAGCACAACCGAGTCCACATAGGAAAACAAGTCAATCATATTGATGATAATGAATAAAAGTCAAGACTCATATCACATAGGTATACTACTCACGAATATAGGTGGAGATGATAAATTTAGTCTCTGAACCATCTCCCCTGCTGAACCCACGTAGGATCCAAGTACAAAAGTCGTCATTGCCAAACCCACGTAGGATCCTAGTACAGAAACCATCACTGCCGAACCCACGTAGGATCCATGTACAGCCGTCATAATTGTCGAACCCACAAAGGATCCAAGTACAGTCATCCTCGCTGCCAAACCAATGTAGGATCCAAGTACAGTTTTCATCGTCGTCGCAGTCGCGGCCAGCTCTAGGGTTCCCGCACACAGCACGCTCGATTCCAGGAGGGTCCGCTCCACGAGCCAAGTGGTCATTACATCAACTGTAACGAAGTCCAGAGTTGATGTATCATGATGTTCCATCTCATCAATAGGAACTCAATGCGACAAACGACGCGTTAATCAGAAGCCCAGTCTGAGAGATATATGATTTTCCGTCTTAGGGGCCCAGTTAAAAATATGCAAGTTTCTAACTTGACCGATGTCCAGAATCATCTGAATATCACTTAGAGTATCAAAAAAGGACCGTATTTTCAAAAGAGTCCTAGTGCCGCAGATGGCTCATCGATCAGACGCACGATATTTAAGTTAACCCAGTTTAAGTTATTAACAGGCACGACCCGTATATCCCAGTGGGACAACGGTTCGGGATGACCCAGTTTGACGCGTCCGAACCAGTAGGGGCTTCAGACCGGTTCGAAGAAAATAATCAACTTGACCCGGCGGGGCGTGGCCCGCCCCAGCTCAACGTGACCTGGCTGGGCGCGCCGCCTGACTGGCACGACCGAAGCCGATCGGGTTCCATGGGGGCGCACGCCCCCCCCCCAGTTTTCTACACCGGTGGTGCCGCCCTTCCCCAAACCAACTGACTAGACTGGCCGGTCTTCTGCGCACATGGCCGCATGGGTGGGCCACCGGTCCTCCAGCACGGTGCCCTCATGGCGCCGCGGTCCAGCTCCGCCCGGCTGCCCGGTTCTTCTACCGAAGCGGCCCGTGTAGTAGGCCACAGTTATTCCCGCACAACTGACGCGATGGTGCCAGCCTCTTTTGTCGTGTTCCTAGCATGGCACGACGATGTCGTGCCTCCTTTTTTGTATTCCCGTCACGACGCGACAGCGTCGTGCCTCCTCCACCTTCGATTGCTGATTGTAGAATAATTAAACGGGAACAACGGAGGGTTGTCGGGCCGTGTTCGTTCGGGCCGCACCCTCCGTGTAAATTATAACAATCGTCCATATTTAAGAAATGATTTCCAACCAATGTGGGGTACGTAAACATCCACTTTCAAGAGTAAACCCCTACCTCGATAATCGATGTCGATCATCGGCGTCGCGGTTGAGGGCGTCGCGAGATAAGGATTTATAGACATCAACAGAGAGTGTCCAAGGAGGAAGGAGCATCTCCCCTTTTTTATCATAGAGAGAATAAAAACAAGGCGTGACGTTGTTGGCGAGTACCCGTGTTGGTGTCTTCTCACTTTTCGTGGAGGAAGAAGAGGATGGAGAATTCGGGGTCACTGAGTCGAAGTTTTTCGTCGAAGAGTTGGCGTTCTTCAACAAAGGAGATGAAGCGTTCTTCAAAACTCTAGAGCTCTCTCCCTAAAATCTCAACACAACAAGCCAACCAAAAAAAATAAGGCTTCTCCTTATTTTATTAAATCATTCCATACAATAAAATTTACAATATTCAATTCCAATTCATTTAATTAATTAATCCATTAGTTGTCTAATTAATTAATTGATAGGTTGGCAAGTTTTAATGTGGGAGAGACGGGAGAGGAAGAGTTACTCAAATAAATTCAAGGGAGGTGTCAACATTAAAAAAAAGAGTTTAATGGGAGGTTTAGGGGGTGTTAGGGAATGTGAAGGGTTGGGTATCATGTGGGACCCACCTCACAAATATCCTCACATGGGTAGTTAAGAGTTTTTGGGTCCCATCCCAACTCCCCCATGTAGGATATAACAACTTAAGATATATAAATAAAACTCTCCCACAATTTTATTCACCTCTCAATTAATCCAGAAAAATTACCTTCTTCTCCCGTGAAAACACATTTATGGTAAAAGTCCACCTAATCAATTACCGGCGTTGCAAGTTCACCGGTGCCCTCAGATTTCAATTCCGTGCATCGGGTCAAAAGATCGAAAATCCGGCTCGTTCGTTTACTGAACGTACTCGAGCTAAACATCAGAAATTGATTCCAGGCACACCGGGCCTCGGAATCAAGTTTAGTCAGAAGCCATATACTCGTAAAATTACAAAGTATTTAAGAAAAAATTTTCCTTGAAATTTCCAGGTCTTTACCTTACTCCAACCTCAGGGATTTATGTCCCCATAAAGCTACATCATAAACTAGGAAAACAAATGAGGGTACTGTGCACGCATCTGAGCCTCCCACTCCCATGTGATCTCCTAGAGGTTCCTGTGCTGCCAACGAATTCACACAAGAGGAATCGACCATCCACGTAGGACCCACTCTTGTCAATCCTCGATCTCTATCGGGACCTCCGTGATTGTAGCTCTGTCATCGATGTCTAGCTCCCCATGATCAGTGATGTACGTCGGGTCATTCACTTATCTCCTCAGCTGAGATGCGTGGAAGACGTCATGCACTTGATGCAACTGAGGTGGAAGGGCCAGGTGGTAAGTCACCTCGCCTACCCTGCTGAGTACCTGGAATGGTCCGATGAAGCGCATAGATAACTTGACACCCCGGCCAAATCTCCGTAATCCACGTCGAGGTGAGACACGTAAGAAAATGTGGTCACTATTCCCAATCACTAGTGGTCTCTGCCTCCTATCAGCATATGACTTATGTCTACTCTGTGCAGTCCTCATCTGCTCATGGGTGATATGCACCTTCTCCGTCGTAGCCTGGATCATTTTTGGTCTTATGAGGGCTGACTCCCCAGGGTCAGTCCATCAAAGAGGTGATTTTCATGGTCGGCCATACAATGCCTCGTATGGTTCCATCCCGATGGTGGAGTGGTTGTTGTTGTTGTACGCAAACTCCACCATTGGTAGGTGATCCTACCAGCTAGGACCAATGTCAAGGACACATGCACTAAGCATATCCTCGAGTGTCTGAATGGTTATCTTTGTCTGGCCATCTGTCTAAGGATGAATGGCGGTGCTCAAGCGTAGCTGCGTCCCAAATGCCTACTATAACCCCTTCCAAAAGTTGGGAAGTAAAGTGAGCATCTCGATCAGAGATGATAGACGATGGCACACCATGAAGCCATACGATATCCTGAACGTAGAGGCGTCCCAAGCTCTCCATTGATCCTTTCTCTCTAATAGGTAGGGAGTGGGACGACTTGGTGAGTCGGTCTATGATCCCCCAAATAGAGTCGTTTCCTATGGAAGTACGAGGGAGCCCCGTCACGAAATCCATGGATATCATATCACACTTCCACTCTGGGACCTCTAAGAGCTACACCAAGCCTTCCGGTACCTGGGGTTCCACCTTCACCTGCTGGCAGGTGAGGCATCGTGAAACGAACTCTTCCACAACCTTCTTCATACCCGGCCACCAATGCTGTCTTCTGAGGTCCTAGTACATCTTTGCTACTTCAAGATGTACCGCTAGAGGGGAAGTGTGAAACTCCCTCAGTACTTCCCCCTATAATGAAACTGGTACCATGGTACGTCCCCTGAAGAGGATGACATGCTCTCCTCCTACAAAAAATCCATCAGGTTCCAGCCCTGAGGATATCTAAGCACATCGCGCCTCACAGTTAACGTCCCCACGTTGTGCCTCTCTGACCCGCTGAAGTAGTGGAGGAGTGACTGTGAGGGATTATAGAAAGGTTGCTTCATCTCTATCCACGAATGATATCTGCAATGAGACAAGCTACTTCGTCACCTCTCCATATAGCTGAATGCCTGATATACTGCTAAGAGCATCAGCTACCACGTTCCCCTTCCCAAGAGCATAGACTATCTCAAAGTCATAGTCCGGGAGGAACTCAAGCCATCACCACTGTCTCAGGTTCGGGTCCTTCTGTGAGAAGATTTACCTGAGACTCTGGTGGTTAGTGTAGACTGTAAAGCACTCGCCCATTATATAGTGCTGCCACATCTTCAAAAAGAAGACCACTACTACTAACTCCAGGTCATGGGTAGCGTAGTTCTGCTCGTGCTGCCTCAACTGTCGTGAACCATAAGGGATCACTACCCACTCCTGCATCAGGACACACCTGAGTCCGGTCCCTGATGCATCGTAGTAAACTATGTACCCTATGCCCTCCTCCGGTAACCTCAAGATGGGTGCACTGGTCAATCTCTGTCTCTGATCTTGGAAGCTATAATGAAATCTATCTGACCACATGAAGGGTTTACCCTTCTTTGTCAAAGCTGAATGTGGTGCTGTAACTATGGAGAAGTCCGACACAAATCTCTGATAGTACCCAACCAGACATAGGAAACACTGCACCTCAATCACACTCCTAGGTGGCTCCCAAGCAAGTACTGCCTCGATCTTCGTAGGATCCACCGTAACTCCCACCTCAAAGATAATGTCTCCCAATAAGTGGACCTCTCAAATCCAGAACTAACAATTCGAGAGCTTACCATAAAGCTGGTGCTCTCAGAGTGTGTCCAGTAAAACCTGCAAGTGATAGGCGTGCTCCTCCTTTGTAGTCGAGTAAATCAGTATGTATTCAATGAAGACTATGACAAATTGATCAAGGTAAGGCGGGAAGATCCTGTTCATGAGACTCATGAATACTGCTGGAGCATTGGTTACACCAAAAGGAATAACCAAGAACTCATAGTGGCCATACCGACATCTGAAGGCCATCTTCTGCACATCCTCGTCTCAAACTCTGAGCTGATGATAGCCTGACCTGAGGTCTATCGTCGAGAACCATCGTGCTCTCTTGAGATGATCAAAGAGGACTTCAATCCTAGAGATTGTATACTTATTCTTTATGGTCACATGATTCAGGTGACGATAGTTGACACATAGTCATAATCTCCCATCCACCATCTTGGCGAATAAAATCGGAGAAGCCCAGGTTGAAACACTGAGTCGAATTAATCCCTTTCCCAACAAGTCCTCCAGCTGTACCCGCAGCTCTTGAAGCTCAGCAGGAGCCATCCGATATACTGGAGTAGATATCGGGGTTGTCCCGAGGTATAAGTCAATTTATAAGTATACATCCCTTCGAGGAGGTAGTCCTGGAAATTCGTTAGGAAAAATGTCCGCATACTGATCCACCACAACAGGAAAACTCGGACTCCGCACATCAACTACTCCTAGAATGATACTAGCCAACTGATGTGTGATCGGTTTCTCTCTCATCTACACAAGTCTATCCTACGCTGAAAAGGCTCCCCTCTCTATGGTGAAGTTGAACCTACTCCCATCTATGCAGACACACCACACTTTGTGCCTAATACAGTCAATCTAGGAATGGACTGTAGATAACCAGTCCATACCCAAGATGACGTCGTAAGGCCTCGACGCCACTACAAGAAGATCCCATCTGAAGCTCTCACCTCCTAGAGTAAGCTCACACTAACATCACCAGTGTGTAATCATCGAGTCTACTCCCATAGGAGTCTCTAGCCGCAAGGATCGAGCCAACGGCTCTATCGGAATCTCCGAGCTCCGAACAAGGGTAGCAGCAATGAAAGAATGACCCACTTTTGTGTTTATAAGAACTGAAGAAAAGGTGGAGTAGACACAGATAGTACCTCGAATCATCTCAGGTGTGCCGTGGTCGTAAGCCTCCACTGCCTGAAACTGAGCCGGCCTCTGTCTGCCAACACCCTGTGGTTGGGGTGGACCTCTTGGTGGTGGTGGTGGTAGAGCCTCGAAGCATCTCCCACCACCCGCTGCTCGACCAGCTCCTCTGCCTCATCCGCCTGCTCCCTGCGGACCACCATGGTCGAACCTATGCCTCTTCCTGGGTGGTCCATCAACTATCTGCTGCTCCTCTGCATGGCGGGTCGGGCAGTCATGAGCCATGTGGCCCTGCCAGCCGCATGAATAGCACTGCCTGCCTCTCGTATGGCTGGCTCTGTTGTGTGGCCCCACACATCTGAACCAGTATCCTGAGGTCTCCCACCTGATGGCCTGGTCCACTTGGACCTCTATGACATCTGTCTACTACTGGATTCAGAAGACTTCGCTATGTGTCGCCCTGCGGTAGGCCTCGCTACTGGCATAGGCTTAGAAAGGAAGTTCTACACAAGAAGGGTTCACTCCAGTACTCCTGCCTACGTCGGAATGCTGAGGGAGATCATCGAAGCCCTGATCTCATGCCTCAGTCCCTGCTCAAAGGTCCGGGCCCAGAAGAATGGGACCCATACAATGTTCATGGAGTAGCGCGATAGGTCGGTAAATATCGCAGAGTACTGGGCTACTGTCATGTTGCCCTTCCATAGCTGTAGTAACTCCTGGATGTGCACCGCATGGAGGGTGGCAAGAACGAATTCTGACCGGAAGAGGCTCTCGAAATCCTTCCAAAGTATAGATGCCTCATCGTGCACATGGAGCATCAGGCTCCACCATCTACCTATTTCTGCGTGCAGGATACTTGCGACAAGGATCACCAAAAGATCTGCTGGTGTCCCTACCATTCAGAAGATTTTGACAATAGCCTCCAGCCAATCCTCGGCTACTTGAGGGTCTGTCTCTCCACGGAACCTGGGCAGCCTATATCGCTGAAACTCATGCAGCGCACTCAGGCGGCGTGCAATCTCCTCTACTGGTGCTGGTGGTATCGGTGGCCCAACGGGTAGAGGTACAACTAGTGCCTCCGTTGTATTGAGGCCCTACACCGAGGCCTCGTCGCTCGGTGGGCTTCCATCTCGCACGAAACTAGGAACCCTAGCTGGCGACCATCGTGGGGCTATCCTGGAACGAAACAGGTGCGCCAAGGTTAATACAGTATACCTTGTGAGCTCACACAAAGTAATCACTAAGAAAACTTTTGAAACACACATGCAATCAATGTTTTTGTGCACTGAGTTGGAAATCAGAAGTCAGGGTCTTGGTGTATGGAAACGTCTAACGCCGCACCAACACTAGACTCCTTGGACTGATAACCATACTCAATAACCCTAACATTATTTCTTCACAAGATGAAATTATCAGAGTCCTATATTCTATGGTAGAACCGACTCCTCTGATACCAATTTTTCACGACTCATCCTCTGGGCCCGTGCCGTGACTACCCCGAGCCCGCCTTCCATAGGCCAGGGGATGACGACTATTACCAAAGGTGTAAATCCCAATAAAAAGGAAGGAATTTCCTTTATATAAGTAAATAAACACAATAGAGTACTCAAGATGAAGTAAACACTAAGTAAAATGAGTACAAAAGTAAGTGCTGGAAAGTAAATAGACTAGAATACAAACCCAACTGAAAGTATAGTACAATAGTAAAGAAAGAACAACTGCAGTAAAGTAAACCAACAACCACTGAGTCGTCCTTCGGATATCCCACCTGAAGGGTGGGTACAAATTGTCTCCTCAGCTCCTCGGGTCCGGTCGTCCACTTCGTGTATGTCCCGCCAAGTGGTCCACCTCCAGGTACCGTCCTGCTCCATAAGACTCCACCTCGATCAGTGCTGTATGTCGTCTGCATCCAACACAGCGTAGTGCAGGCATAGCCCATGCAGAGGTGAGTATACGATACTCAGTAGGGACCCCAAGACCGCCCAAAGGTCTCCCAGAATCCACAAGGGATAAACCACAAAGGAAAGATACAAAAACAATGGATCAACCAACTCTACTTAGGTATATGCCCATACATATACCTAAGTCATCAATTCAGTTAAGCACCAACTCACGATCCCATGTACTACCCTATCCACACAGGAAAGCACAACCCATCCCACACAGGAAAACAAGTCAATCATATTGATGATAATGAATGAATGTCAAGACTCAGCTCACACAAGTATACTACTCATGAAGAGGGGTGGAGATGATAGATGTAGCCTCTGAATCATCTCCCATGCCGAACCCATGTAGGATCCAAGTACAGAATTCATCACTGCTGAACCCATGTAGGATCCTAGTAATGTAACCATCGCTGCTGAACCAACGTAGGATCCATGTACAGTCTTCATCGCTACCAAACCCACAGAGTATCCAAGTATAGACGTCCTCGCTGTCCAACCCACGTAGGATCCAAGTACAGTCGTCATCATCATCACAGTCGCAGCCATCTCTAGGGTTCCCACACAAAGCACGCTCGATTCCAGGAGGGTCCGCTCCACGAGCCATGGGGGCGTTAAATCAACTATCACGATGTTCAGATTTGATGTATCAAAAAGTTTCGTCTCGTCAATAGGAACTCAACGCGACAGACGGTGCGTCAATCAGACGCCCGGTCTGAGAGATATAGGCTTTTCCATCCCTGGGGCCCGGTTAGAAATATACTCATTTCTAACCCAGATGATATCCAAAATCATCCGAAACTCACATAGATTATCACAAAAGGACCGTCTCGTCGAAATATTCCTCGTGCCACAGACGACACGTCGATCGGACGAGCGGTCTTTAAGTTAACCCAGTTTAAGTGATTAACATGCCCTACCTGTTTAGCCCAATGGGCCGACGGGTCGGGTTGACCCAGTCTAACGGGTCCGACCCAGCAGGGGTGTCGGACCGGTCTGAAGAAAATACTCAACTCAGTCCGAAGGGACGCGGCCCGGCCCGATGGCTCGGCCAAAGCTGGGCGGGTTCCAAGGGGGGAGGGGGGGCTCCATTTTTTCGGACTGGCGAAGCCAGTAGGCGCCGCCCTTCCCCAAACCGGCCTGCTAGACCGGCCGGTCTTCTACGCACACAGCCCTCATGGGCGGGCCACTGGTCCTCTAGCGCGGCACCCTCCTAGC
This sequence comes from Viscum album, assembly GCA_963277665.1. Taxonomy (NCBI): domain Eukaryota; kingdom Viridiplantae; phylum Streptophyta; class Magnoliopsida; order Santalales; family Viscaceae; genus Viscum; species Viscum album. The sequence continues at coordinate 1,885,081,762 of OY728165.1, read as the reverse complement.
ACCGTGGTTTAGGTCTTCCCGGTCAGATGACAGGCCGGCTGGTCCTCTAATGCGGTGCCCTCCTGGCGCCGTGGCTCCTCTTCACCGGACGAACGACAGGCCGGCCGGTTCTTCCACCGAAGCGGCCCGTGTAGCGGGCCGCAATTATTTCTGCAAAACCATCATGATGGCGTCGTCCTCCTTTATCGCGTTCCTGGAATGGCGTGATGGCGTCGTGCCTTCATTTTCACATTTTTGGCACGGCGCGATGACGTCGTGCCTACTCCGCCTTCGATTTCCGATTCTAGAATAATTAAACTAGAACAACGGAGGGTTGTCGGGCTGTGTTCGTTCGGCCCGCACCCTCCGCGTAAATGATAACAATCGGCCATATTTAAACAACGATTTCCAATGAATGCGGGGTACGTAAACATACACTTTCAAGAGAAAACCCCTACCACGATAATCGATGTCGAGCATTGGCATCACGGTTGATGGCGTCATGAGATAAGGATTCATAGACGTCAATGGAGAGCGTCTGAGGAGGAAGCGACATCTCCCATTTTTATCATGGAGAGAAGAAAAACACGGTGTGACGTCGTTGGTGAGATCCCACGTCTGTGTCTCCTCCCTTGTCGCGGTGGAAGAAGAGGATGGAGAATTTGGGGTCGCCGAGTCGAAGTTCTTCGTCGGAGAGTTGGCGTTCTTCAACAAAGGAGATGAAGCGTTCTTCAAAACTCTGGAGCTCTCTCCCTAAAATCATAATACAACAAGCCAACCAAAAATTAAATAAGGCTTATCCTTATTTTATTATATCATTCCATGCATTCAAATTTACAAAATTCAAATTCCAATTCACTTAATTAAATAAACCATGAGTTATCTAATTAATTAAGTGATAGGTTGGAAAGTTTTAATGAGGGGGAGAGGGGAGAGGAAGAGTTACTCAAATAAATTCAAGGGCGGTGTCAACATTAAACAAAGGGGTTTAATGGGAGGTTTAAGGGGTTTTATGGAATGTGAAGGGTTGGGGCTTATATGGGCCCCACCTCACAAATATCCTCACATGGTTAGTTAGGAGCTTGTGGGTCCCATCCCAACTACCCCATGTAGGAAATAACCACTTAAGATATAAAAATAAAATTGTCCCACAATTTTATTCACATCTCAATTAATCCACAAAAATTAACTTCTTCTCCTGTACAAACACATCTACGGTAAAATTCCACTTAAGCAATTACTGGCGATGCGAGTTCACCGGTGCCCTCAGATTTCAATTTGGAGCACCAGTTCAAAAGATAGAAAATCCCGCATGTTCTTTTACTGAACATACCTGAGCTAATCTTCGGAAATTGATTCTGAGCACACCGGGACTCAGAATCAAGTGCCGTCAGAAGCCATATACTAATAAAATTACAAATTATTTAGGAAAATATTTTCCTTGAAATTTATGGGTCTTTAAACCTTATGTTTAAGAATTAATTTCTACACATAATAAGGGAAGTAAAAAAATAATTTACAAGTAGATTTCCATCCTTCAACTAATTTCTACCACAAACTCATATTTCACTCTTAAAGATAACAAAACAAAAGAATATATTCTATTTATCCTATTCATATAGGGTTCAAAAAATATTAATTTATAATTCACCTATCAACCCCTTTAAAAAAGAAACTACATTACACTATCTAGGGACTTCACGTAGTCCAGTGGTAGGCGATAAATCCCTATCGCACTATGGTTGTGGGTTCGATTCTCACATCTTTGTCCAACGCGACGGGTTGTCACACAGTCTGTTTGTTGTTCTTTTTAAAAAAATCCATAAATTACCTTAACAACAGTATCTTAATTTATTCCAACCATTAGACCTATCCGAAAAAAATCTATCCAAACTCACAGTCCAAAATTTATATGGAAGTTAAACACAATGAAGATCCTTTTTCCACATAATAACATGTGAACACCTTCATCATGTATTATTTTAAAACTAGGTAACACACTAAATTACCATAAAACATTATTTATTACATTCATTCTCCCATATCCTTTATATAATACTAGATATATTCCTTATATCCAAAAATATTGAATATTCCAACAATGATGAAATAAACAAACTATTAATTAGTTCCATGGAAGTAAAGAATATCCAATATAATTTATTCAAATCAACCATCTATTATTCCAAAAGCACTACCTCGGTATCAGAACCATATTATGGTTTATCTTTCTCTAAACCATATATTCTCCAAAAATTTAACCTGCAATTGATTCACTTTTCTTGGTTCCACACAATCTCAAGTCCTTAATCAAATAGTACTACAGTACAATCCTTAAATAATCTTTAATTCTTATAACATGTACATCATTAATACAATACTCAAATGACACAATAATTTAATAAAAATGTAAAAAATATAATCATTCCTCTTCATCTTAGGTAGTATCATAACTTTAATATAATCCAATAGCAGCATTTGGGGTATACTCTGGTGAATTGGACATTGATTTGCGTAGTGTCCCAACTCCTTGCAGATGAAGAATTGAACATTGGAATCTTTTTTTTCTTACCATTGCAATCATGTACATGGTGTCCAATTTCTCCACACTTATAAAAAACTCCCATTCCATTCAAGCATTTACCAAGGTGATTCTTTCCACAGTTATCACATATGGGAAAATCCTTCTTTTCCCTCTTCCCTTTATCTATATTTCTCTCTTCCATCATTTTCTTCTCTTGTCTCCTTTCAAAGCTATAGGACTTAGATAATTCATTACTTATCTTATTAACACATGATGCTATTTATTCATATGTTGAGAATAAATGGGAGGCTATTTTACTTCTAAATGTTGGCTTAATACCATGAAAGATATGATCCTTCTTACTCTTTGGATCATACGTATTGCTGGAGATCACATTCCTTCTACTGGGCGGCATTTCTATACAATGGCATAAACTAGATTAGTTTATGAATCGAAATAAATAATTCCAAACTTGTAAAACAGTTAACATAAATTTAATAGTTTATGGATAAAATCCATAATCATAAAAATGTTTTCTTTGAGGAAGTATATACTCATAAACCCTTCATAATGATTTGTAATGAAAATGAGAATTATCCTAAGCATATCCCTCAAGAGTGTCGTAACCAAGAGTGCTGCAAGGCCCATTGTTGTGCATCATTTCCCATTTGAGTATAGCTCAAAGCGGTGTTTTAGGGTTTTACCACTAGGTAAATCTGTGCCAGAGCCACCTCGAACTGCTCGTATCCAGACAGGGATGTATTGCTTGGGAAACTCACAAAATCTCTACAATACCAAAATTCTAGGAAGTTCTTCTATAATAATCCTCAAAGTCTATCTTATGGATATGTGATCTAATAAGAGTTTATCTAAATCTAGTTTCCAATGATTGTACTAAACATCCTTTGATACCAACTGTAACGCCCCGACCCTAGTTACCCAGAGTTGGTACATTATTACATAACATTGGCATGATCACAAAAGATCAAGTCTCGAAATACCGATTCGTTTAGTAGACTTGGAAACACTAGATACATTAATAAGTCTTACATTACATGAAAAAATGAAAAAATACAACATGATAGTATTCATATTCCACACTCATATCCCCTCAGACTATCCCTACATGTCAATCATAAAATACTTATTCATATCCTAGGAAAAAATAAAACATATAAATGGTTGAGCTCAGATGCTCAGTAAGGATAACAATATCGAAGAAACATTCATAAGTAAGCATAAACATTTAAGGCAATGTATAAATAAAACGAAATCCTTTTAAGCATAAAATTTAGCATAACTTGGAAAAATAAAATCAAATAATTCCATTTACTTATTCACATGGATATTCTATTAGTTGAATAATCACATTATAGCATCCCACCTTTTTATAACATAAACTTTCATTACATTACACAAAACTGAGGATCTTTAAGGTTTAGTGTCTTGGAAACTAGGAACATAATACATGAAAACAACATAAAAAATTCTTCTTAAACACTTGAAAGGCGTCTCCTTATGTTCATCCAAGGTTCATTACTGCAACTCATAACCTGGGAACATACATCAAAAGAAAGGATGAGCAAAAGGCCCAGTAAGGGAAACAAGATGAACATTTTACATGTGAACTTGAGATACTTCAATAAGGACATGAAAAGAACTTTAAGGCATGAGAAAGAAATCATGTGGCATTTCATAATAAAAATAACATTTTTCATAACTTGAAGATTTGGCTGAAACATTTAATATTGACAATCATTTCGTTTCACCAAGGTCCATCCCCAAGGTGTCATTAAAAATTACCAAGGTTATTCACCAAGGCGTCGTTAAAAATGGTCATCTCTAGAGATTAAGTCTTTACCCAATGCATTGGAGCGCTATCAAGGCACACCCTTAAATTTGCCTTTATTATCATGTGATCCACATATATCATCATCAAACATTTCATAAAGAACCCATGTAGCACAAAATAAATGGGTTTCATTTCGTAATCATAACGTTTTATAAACTGCTTTAAAGACATGATCTTTACATCACTTTAAAACCCACAGAAAAGGAAGGTGGGTCTCATGTATGTAAATCCCATAATTTAAAATAGAACACTTTGGTATATATGTGAATACCCCTTTAGAAGACAGATCTTTGAGTATTCACTTAATAATATAAAAGAACTTTAGAAAAAGAGAGAGACATTTTGAGATGGAAATTCTGCAGCATAACGGCTATGTTACGAGGTTTTAGAAGACATTAAAAAGAGAGGGAAAATGGGTAAAACATTCATAAATGACCCATAAAACAGTAGATGGACAGAATAAGAAGGATAAATGATCATGGTAATGAAATTTCAAGGACATACCATTTGAAATGAAAAACATGGAAGAAAGACAAAAATTAGATTTCTCTTATGAAAGTTCGGCAGCCTAACGACGTTACTTAAACTTCAAACACAATGATTTGAAAAGATCAAATGGGGTCTCTAATAATGTGAACATAAGAGTTCAGTATGATAGATATAGAGATAATGACCCAATATAATTAAAAAGGAACTTGAAAGACTTGACATGAAAGTAGAACTTTGAAAAGAATGAGAAGGGTGAAAGAATCCCCTAAAAATTCGGCAGCCTAACGGCGCCACTTAAAACTTCAAAATATTGAATTGAAGAGATAAAATGGGGTCTCTCATCATATGAACATAAGAGTCCAGTATGATAGATATAGAGATCATACCCCATCATAAAAAAAAGGAACTTGAAGGAATTGACATGAAAGTAGAACTTCAAAACGAGAAGGGTGAAGAACCACTTAAAAATTCGGCAGCCTAGCGGCGCCACTTAAAACATCAAAATACTGAATTGAAGAGATCAAATGTGGTCTCTCATCATATGAACATAAGAGTCCAGTATGATAGATATAGAGAACATACCCCAACATAACAAAAAGAAACTTGAAAGAATTGACATGAAAGTAGAACTTCAAAACGAGAAGGGTGAAGAACCACATAAAAATTCGGCAGCCTAACGGTGCCACTTAAAACATCAAAATACTGAATTGAAGAGATAAAATGGGGTCTCTCATCATATGATCATAAAGGATCAGTATGACAAATTTAGAGATCATACCCCAACATAATAAAAAGGAACTTGAAATACTTTACATGAAAATAGATTTGAAAAATGAGAAGGGAGAAAGAGTCCGTTACAAAAATTTCGGCAGCCTAACGGCGCCACTTAAAACTTCATAAAACGAAATAATGAGAGTAAGAGGGGATATCTCATTATATGAACATAAAAAGGGCAGTAAGAGGGGTATAAAAGAACATCCTCCAACATAAGAACATGTAGCATAAAAGGAATGACATAAAAGAGATTACTTGAAATGAAAGAGAGAGGTCGGATCCCTTACGTTAAAACATAACTCTTAAAACTCAAAGGTTGGGACCTTGAAAACTTGGGGACACCATGGGAGGACTCCTTGGGAGGTAATGAGACCAGAACTTCGTTGGGGGAGAGTGGGGAGTTGAATGGATGAGAGGATGGCTTGGTATTTATAGGGAAAGTGAGGGGACAAGGCATTAATGGCCAAGGGACACCTCATTAGTGGTTTTGGCAAAACCATGGGCTTTCCAATGGTATTTGCCCATGGTATTGGCCACTTGGGACACCTCATACCTTATCTTACTATTCATATGTAGACCATATTTATTACATACTTAATACATCATTTAATGATGTCATTAGACACCCGTTACTTAAAAACTGTATTTTCACTATTCATTGAAAATTCAACTTTCTCAGAATAATCCCAAAATTTCACCTTAAACAAATATCAACGCTCTGATTACAAATATGAACTCCATTTTATAAAAATAATTTTTTAAATATTTTTAATTTAATTTTTAAATAAAAACACTATTCACCGAAAATTAACTTTTTCAGAAAAATCCCCAAAAATTACCATAGCATAATATCGATGCTCTGAGTTCAAAAATGAAATCCGTTTTATAAAAATAATTTTCTAAATATTTTTAATTAATTTTTTTATTAAAAAACACTATTCACCCGAAAAAAACTAATACTTGAATAATAATTTATGAAACCGTTATTTAACCATTTTATTGAATCACATTACTTAATCAAGGTGCCTAGTTTATATTAATACTTTCTTTAAGTGAGATTACTAATCCATTTGGTCACATTACTAATCCTAAGCGTAAAATCACTATTCATAATTTACTATTCATCAAAAATTAAGTTGATCTTATTAGACTCGAAATTTCGTAGTGAACATAATTGTAGAAGACCATTTTCTGAAAATCATTACACATTTTTATTTATTTAAGGTTTACATAAACATTTTTAAAATATCCCTTCTCTAAAATTCATCAAAAAAAATGCATACTATATTTATCTGGACATTTGAAAATTCATAAACTTCATCATAAGAAGAAATACAAATTTTTATTTAAAACAAAGGATTACACAAGGTAATTACGGTCTCCTTACATAGACCCTTATCACACCAGCATAGGTCCTAAGTGTAAGGTGTGCTAAGGTGAGAGAATCCGAGGGAGGCTCGGCCAACATCGCACGAGTCGTAATTTCTATCAGTTTGAACTTCTCGCGAAGGAAATCCCAATCTAGCTTCACATGATGAAGTTCATATTGGGTTTGGTCCAGAGCAAAGCCCAGTGGTGCTACCTCTTTCCCATGTTCTGATAGATGGGCTTCGATCGGTCCAAGACTACTGGGGGAGGCCATCAAATCTTCTTTCTATATTAATTAACCAAGATTTCTTGTATTTATAGACAGTAATCAAAACATTTAGTTTCCAGCGGTCATATTGACCAATGGTCAAATAATAGTCAAAACCCAACAGTCTCATTTAAATTATACTCATGTTATCAAATGAAACATTTTTGTTGAGTATAAAAATAAAATAAAATAACACATAAAATTAGGAAATAAGATTTATTCAAAATTTCGGGTCGTTACAATCTTCCCCCGTTAGGAAATTGCATCCTCGCAATTTTTAAAATTGGGATTTGAAATTTCATTGAAAGTCCCACATCGGAAAAGGAATTAGTAAAACTATTATTTTAAAAGAAAGAAAGGGAAGTACAAAGGTCACCCGAGTTAACCCATACTAGGATTCCATGGAGGAAAACATGGACATGGAAGAAAAACAAAGGGTCGATTTCTGGGGGAGAGTGATAGAAAACATGATTAAAAGAATGTTAACCATAATAAAATCCCAAACTTATGATGTGTGTAAACGTTCTTTGATTACCAAGTAGGAAACATAAACCAACAACGTTTTTGTTTCACGTTCCTTTTCATAATTTTTAGGAATTCATTTAAAACATAAAACAAAAACATAAGAAAATATACCTATCTTCATGTAGAGTTTCATCTTTTAATAAGTTTCTACCCAAAACAAATCTTTTCTCCAAATTATGAGCATTCAAAACTACTTGGTCTCATCAAAACACAAGAATCAGCTTCATAATCCACAAAAGATTAACTATCAATTTCTTCTATCTTTAAACATTATCCCAAAAACAGAAAGGGTAAGGTAAAACAACTCTTCAAAAAGAAATAATCCCATAGGAATGGAAACTACTTTTAAATCTTCAAAGTTCCATGGTACTACCCAAAGTTCATCATAGTCCATTCCATAAATAACTGTCCTTAAAAATCCTCAAAATAAACCAAATTAAGATTGAAACCCAAATACAAGAAGGATTTGATAACACAGTCTTCCAAGGTAAACTTTATCATTCATCTCCAAACAACATCAACCACTCCTAACATATTATAAAAAAAGTAACTAACCTAAACATATTTACCCCAAGATAGGTTAATAATTTCCATAAGTAACCTAAATTACTATAATTCCACCTTAAATTCATCGATTCTTCAAAATATAAGTCAACCCTACTCTTCAATGAAAATACCGTATTAATCTATTTACCTCGATCATATAGGGTCCCCAAAATAGTGAACATCTTCCAAAATAATAATCATATTTTAATCCCCTAATAATCCCTGTCATATTAATACGAAAATCGTCGCATTTCCTATCACATTGGTTTTTTGGACATGTTCTTCCATTTCCCACCATTAACTATGAAGAGAAAGCATAATTAGGGGCTTAAGTACTAAGCCAATAATCATGAAAAGGAACTGAAAGAATATAAGGTTAACTTGTAGAAGAAAAGTATACCCTAACTTGTGATCCCCTAGGTTCCCATCTAGGTTATCCATGATCATATATTCTTATGTGAATCTTTATTTTATTTTATCTTTTTTCCTTTAACAATGGTTCATACTAAGCTTATGAATTTACCAAAGCATATCACCAGGGAGTGTCGTAACCAAGAGTGCAGCAAGGCCCGTTGTCGTGTACCAGTTCCCATTAGAGTCTAGCTCAAAGCGATGTTTTCGGGTTTTACCCCTATGTACATCTGTGCCAGAGCCACCTCTACCTGCTCGTATCCAGACAGGGATGTATTTGCTTGGCAACCCCTTACTCAATACTCACCAAAATACCAGGAAGATTTCCTATTTTTTTAACTTTTCTATAGGGTTCTTCCTAGAGTTTTCATATCCTAATTTCCACAAATAACTAAACCATCCTTTGATACCAACTATAGCGTCCCGCCTATTTATAACATAAACTTTCATTACATTACACAAAACTGAGGATCTTTAAGGTTTAGTGTCTTGGAAACTAGGAACATAATACATGAAAACAACATAAAACATTCTTCTTAAACACTTGAAAGGCTTCTCCTTATGTTCATCCTAGGTTCATTACTGCATCTCATAACCTGGGGACATACATCAAAAGAAAGGGTGAGCAAAAGGCCCAGTAAGGGAAACAAGATGAACATTTTACATGTGAACTTGAGATACTTCAATAAGGACATGAAAAGAACTTTAAGGCATGAGAAAGAAATCATGAGGCATTTCATAATAAAAATAAAATTTTTCATAACTTGAAGATGTGGCTGCAACATTTAATATTGACAATCATTTCATTTCACCAAGGTCCATCCCCAAGGTGTCATTAAAAATTACCAAGGTTATTCACCAAGGCGTTGTTAAAAATGGCCATCTCTAGAGATTAAGTCTTTACCCAATGCATTGGAGCGCTATCAGGGCGCACCCTTAAATTTGCCTTTATTATCATGTGAGCCACATATATCATCATCAAACATTTCATAAAGAACCCATGTAGCACAAAATAAATGGGTTTCATTTCGTAATCATAACGATTTAAAAACTGCTTTAAAGACATGATATTTACATCACTTTAAAACCCACAGAAAAGGAAGGTGGGTCTCATGTATGTAAATACCATAATTTAAAATAGAACAATTTGGTATATATGTGAATACCCCTTTATAAGAAAGAGCTTTGAGTATTCACTTAATAATATAAAAGAACTTTAGAAAAAGAGAGATACATTTTGAGATGGAAATTCTGCAGCATAACGGCTATGTTACGAGGTTTTAGAAGACATTAAAAAGAGATGGAAAATGGGTCAAACATTCATAAATGACCCATAAAACAGTATATGGACGGAATAAAAAGGATACATGATCATGGTAATGAAATTTCAAGGACATACCATTTGAAATGAAAAACATGGAAGAAAGAAAAAAATTAGATTTCTCTTATGAAAGTTCGGCAGCCTAACGACGTTACTTAAACTTCAAACACAATGATTTGAAAAGATCAAATGGGGTATCTCATCATGTGAAAATAAGAGTTCAGTATGATAGATATAGAGATAATTCCCCTACATAATTAAAAAGGAACATGAAAGACTTGACATGAAAGTAGAACTTTGAAAAGAATGAGAAGGGTGAAAGAATCCCCAAAAAATTCGGCAGCCTAATGGCGCCCCTTAAAACTTCAAAAAAATGAATTGAAGAGATCAAATGGGGTATCTCATCATATGAACATAAGATTCCAGTATGATAGATATAGAGATCATACCCCATCATAACAAAAAGGAACTTGAAGGAATTGACATGAAAGTAGAACTTCAAAACGAGAAGGGTGAAGAACCACTTAAAAATTTGGCAGCCTATCGGCCCCACTTAAAACTTCAAAATTCTGAATTCAAGAGATCAAATGGGGTATCTCATCATATGAACATAAGAGTCCAGTATGATAGATATAGATATCATACCCAAAAATAACAAAAAGGAACTTTAAATAATTGACATGAAAGTAGAACTTCAAACGAGAAGGGTGAAGAACCACTTAAAAATTCGGCAGCCTAACGACGCCACTTAAAACTTCAAAATACTGAATTGAAGAGATAAAATTGGGTCTCTCATAATATGAACATAAAATATCAGTATGATAAATTTAGAGATCATACCCCAACATAATAAAAAGGAACTTGAAATACTTTACATGAAAATAGATCTTGAAAAATGAGAAGGGAGAAAGAGTCCGTTACAAAAATTTCGGCAGCCTAACGACGCCACTTAAAACTTCATAAAACGAAATAATGAGAGTAAGAGGGGATCTCTCATTATATGAACATAAAAATGGCAGTAATAGGGGTATAAAATAACATCCTCCAACATAAGAAGATGTAGCATAAAAGGAATGACATAAAAGAGATTACTTGAAATGGAAGAGAGAGGTTGTATCCCTTACCTTAAAACATAACTCTTAAAACTCAAAGGTTGGGACCTTGAGGGCTTTGGGGAACCATGGGAGGACTCCTTGGGAGGTAATGAGACCAGAACTTCGTTGGGGGAGAGTGGGGAGTTGAATGGATGAGAGGATGGCTTGGTATTTATAGGGAAAGTGAGGGGACAAGACATTAATGGCCAAGGGACACCTCATTAGTGGTTTTGGCAAAACCATGGGCTTTCCCATGGTATTTTCCCATGGTATTTGCCACTTGTGACACCTCATACCTTATATTACTATTAATAAGTCGACCATATTGATTACATACTTAATACATCATTTAATGATGTCATTAGACACCCGTAACTTAAAAACTGTATTTTCACTATTCATTGAAAATTCAACTTTCTCAGAATAATCCCAAAATTTCACCTTAACCAAATATCAACGCTCTGATTACAAATATGAACTCCATTTTATAAAAATAATTTCCTAAATATTTTTAATTTAATTTTTAAATAAAAACACTATTCACCGAAAATTCATTTTTTCAGAAAAAACCCCAAAAATTACCATATCATAATATCGGTGCTCTGAGTTCAAAAATGAAATCAGTTTTATAAAAATAATTTTATAAATATTTTTAATTAAATTTTTTATTAAAAAACACTATTCACCTGAAAAAAACTAATACTTGAATAATAATTTATGAAACCGTTATTTAACCATTTTATTGAATCACATTACTTAATCAAGGTGCCTAGATTATATTAATACTTTCTTTAAGTGAGATTACTAATCCATTTGGTCACATTACTAATCCTAAGCGTAAAATCACTATTCATAATTTACTATTCATCAAAAATCAAGTTGATCTTATTAGACTCGAAATTTCGTAGTGAACATAATTGTAAAAGACCATTTTTAGAAAATCATTACACATTTTTATTTATTTAAGGTTTACATAAACATTTTTAAAATATCCTTTCTCTAAAATTCATCAAAAAAATGCATACTATATTTATCTGGACATTTGAAAATTCATAAACTTCATCATATAAAGAAATCCAAATTTTTATTTCAAACAAAGGATTACACAAGGCAATTACTGTCTCCTTACATAGCCTCTTATCACACCAGCATAGGACCTAAGTGTAAGGTGTGCTAAGGGGAGAGAATCCGAGGGAGGCTCGGCCAACATCGCACGAGTCGCAATTTCTATCAGTTTGAACTTCTCGCGAAGGCGATCCCGTTCTAGCTTCACACGATGAAGTTCAGCTTGGGTTTGGTCCAGAGCAAAGCCCAGTGGTGCTACCTCCTTCCCAAGTTCTGATAGATGGGCTTCGATCGGTCCAAGACTACTGGGGGAGGCCATCGAATCTTCTTTCTATATTAATTAACCAAGATTGCTTGTATTTAGAGACAGTAATCAAAACATTTAGTTTCCAGCGGTCATATTGACCAATAGTCAAATAATAGTCAAAACCCAACAGTCTCATTTTAATTATACTCATGTTATCAAATGAAACATTTTTGTTGAGTATAAAAATAAAATAAAATAACACATAAAATTAGGAAATAAGATTTATTCAAAATTTCGGATCATTACACACATTCAATATAAATAACCACTTTTATAATGATGGAATGCATATTGCTAGACTATCATAACCACATAGTCAAGGCCTTGTGCTAAGACTACAAATAAGATTTTTTCAAGGCCTGGTTCCAAGACACTTGTTTGTCTAATGAGACCTACCGATGCATCGAGGAGCTATAGCGGGCTCCAACCGTCACTTACTAAGTCTAATTCATTCCTCATATGAACATGTTTAAACATAACATAAACATTCATATTAAAACTAACATAAGAAATGTCAATACTCTCTCTATAAACCATGAATGGTATAAAAATAACACATCCACAATCAAACATATCACAAAAACTTAAATACAAAATGGATGTTTTGTATCATAATAAATCAACTTCAAATAAGCTTAAAATAAATCAAAGGATGTTGACATCGATTAAATCCAAACTATTTGAGAGAAATATCTCTTTTTTTGAAATCCGTTTAAAGAAACATATTTAAAAAAGAAAACATTTACTTTGAAAAAATTTTATAAGCTTGTAAGGGAAGCTTTGAAGATTTTATAATGACAGAAAATAGACGCACCCACCATATAATTTTAAAAAAATACATTCTTACGTTAATTTTGTCGAAAAGGTTAAAAAGGACCTTGTTTGGAAAACGAAAGAAATATTATTCTATAAACATATTTTAAAAATTCAAACATGGGTATAATTGAAATTAACCCATAGTCTATAAAATAATAATAATGTTTTGAAATACATTTTTAAGAAAAATGGATGTAGATCATAAAGAGGTCCCAGTAGATAATTACATATAAACAAACTTGGATAATGAAGAGATTGTGAAATAAACCCTTACCTTGTTGTAATCAATTAAGTCATATGAAAAATTGTCAATAACTACCAAATGAATCAAAAAATATCATGAATATAAAAAGAATCATGATAATATATATCAAATGGTAGTACACAATACACCACATGCAATAAATAATTGGTGAACAATGGAAATCTCACTAAATTAAAAGTGAGATAAGAAACCCCTTACCTCGTGTCCGAATTGACCCGTTCGTTATTTAATATCATAAATAATAAACTAGAGTTAATTTATACTTGCTTAATAAGATTTTTCAAGTTTATTATTCCTTTTATATCACTAATTGCCATGTTATAAACATTATGTAATCATTTAATTTAATAACGTTCATTTTGTCGATATTTGGAACTTGAGTAAAAAATGAACACTTTATAGTTACAAGTTGTTCACATGATCAAAGGTTCATTATATACAGAATGATATTCATGATTTAGTTATCATATATATCATATATATCAAGTATATACATGTATTTATAACAGTACAATTCTTTTTGGGGTAAGAAATAAAATGCATCGTTCATGGAGACGGTAAGCCGTACGTACGCATGAACGCTAATTTCATTTCTATTTATTATTTTAATGGAATGAAAACATAATGATAAATAGGTATATTTTAATTCTAGTATAATATAATATATAATATCATTAACTCCATCCTTTATATGTCCCACATATGGTATTAACGAGTCATATCAGTTTGAGGAGGCAGTAGTCCACACTTTCTCAAATGAAATTATCGTGTTTACCCATAATGGAAACCATTAAGGTATGCTATAAAAGAAAAATACAAAAGCATGAAGAAAAAATAAACATAATATATATCATATATAAATATATTTCCATCATAATGTCCATCAGCAGAGGCGGTAAGAGGTAATTGAACAATCATCATTTCCCGACGCATTAGTTTGCCACCCACAGAAACATTATGTTCTTCACCCATTAGATGGAGGCGTGTGTAAGTGTAGTTCGAATCTTTCTCATATAAAAAATCCTAGTATATTGAGGATACTGGTGTTGTTATAAAAGAAATTAATAAAAATGTTTTAGGGTTTGGAGATGTAAAATAAAATAAAAGAAGTTAAGATAAACAATTACCTTTAATATGGGTAACTTTATTTGGTTTGAACCAAAAGGACTTCTTGAAGTGCCTTATGCCTAAGGTAAGGCTTCTAGGAGGAGGAGACGGATGTAGTCAGCTTAATTTGGCAGATTTTGGACGATATTAAAGGCTCGATAGGTGTGAGGAATTGGTTAGAAGTGGTCTCCTTCTATAAGGGGGAGGAGGGACTCTTTTGGAATGTTTGAAAATATTATTTTATTATATAATGATATTCAGTTTCAAAAGGGCCAAAAATTATTAAGGTCGAATATAATATGACTAATGGTCGAAATAAAATCATCCAATAAAAATTGTACATGTTTTTGATATTATGTAAATATATATAGTCTAATTTATTCAAAACATCTATTAATGAGGTAAATACTGCATCATTATTATGACAAAATAATTTAATTTATTCAATGTCTAAAAATTATAAAAAAAATTCCATGATGTAGGAAATGATTTTATCTTTCCAATGAATACTTATATTCAAAAATATTACTTATATAACACCATGTAAATATTAATTACTAAAATATTTTTGTTTTTGTCAATTTTTTCGTTATTTTAAATTAATTAATCCAAAGTGTCATTATAATTAATAAGTGGCAACATGGGGTCCCAAATTCGACCCAAATATTCCCATGGAAGGCCATTACTCATAAAATAATTTTAGGACATGTGTTAAGGTAATTATTAATTATTACAATATTTTTTTTACCTGGAATTACCCTATTTACATTTAACCACGGTAAATAAAATTCAAAAGTTATTATTCAACAAAAATTATTTTTATCTTATTGAACCAAATTTTACTCCTTCATATTAACCTTGTTTCTCTGATTTTCAAAATTCAACTCATAGAAGCGGTAAAATTATTTTTTATGTGGATTTGCAAATTTTCCAAGGAGGTGGGTAAAAGATGGTGAAAAGTTCAATAAATATTTTATATATGTAAAATTATTATAAACTGACTCCAATGAATTCCATTGAACATATATATATATATTGTGTATCTATTTTGGAATAAAATAATTCATATAAAATAAATAATTATTGAAATAAAATTTTTTGTTTAAACTATAACTTAGTGTTTTTCACTATTCATCAAAAATTGAATGTTTTGAGAAAAATACCAAAAATTCACCCTAGGATAATTTTGATATTTTGAATTAAAAAATTAAGTCTATTTTAATAAATTAAAAACATATAAGTTTCATTTATTAATTTAAAATTAATTTCCATTGTCAAAACCAAACGGCGTATTTTTAGGAAATAATAACTATCAAAAGATTGACACTTGTTTATGTCCAATTTCAAAGTGAAATTACTTACAATGACCAGCATTGGATTAAATGGTAAAAATATAATCTATTTATACTTCCAAACCATTAAAATTTATAATTTAACACTATATATTATTTCAATTAAAAAAGTTGTTTTTAATTAAAATTTAGTATTTTTTTCACTATTCACCAAAATATGAAAGTTATCAGAAAAATACAAAAAAAATTTTAAAACTAAAGTTTAATCTCCCAATTCTAAATAATAAGATTATTTTGTCAAATTGAATATATAAAAGTGTCAAATATTGGATTTAAAAAGGGTTCTCCCTCAAAAGGCGGTAAAATTGCATTTTCGGAAAAATACTTCCTTTATCTAAAAAATTAAATTTGTTCTTAAGTTATGTCTAAGAAACTCATAATATAAATTCTAAAATTATAAGGATTATATAGAGTTCTAAATTTAGTTAATACTATTCATAACCGCTTTTGAACGGCTAGTTTGGTAATTCATGGTGCGCTTGAACTCAATGTTGCGTGTAGTGCAAGTTATTGAATTACTTTGAAGAAATAACGTACTATAAAATCTTCGGGTGTTACATTTTTACCTCCTTTAATAAATTGTGTCCTAGAAATTTTTAATTGTTCTTCGAAAATAAAAGTTTGAAAATAGAAAATACCTTTGTTGGAAAGCCCACATCAGAAATTGGGTTTATAAAATTTAGTCTTAATAAGAGGAAAGGGGGAATGAAAAAGTCACCACCAAATTATGATCTCGATTTGAAGAACATTTGCGGAAATTAAGGACACATAATTGGAGGAAAAATGTAAACATTTATAGGGAGTTATTAAGGTCATCAATCACAAACAATTGTAGAATTGAGGGCCTCAAATCCATCAGTCTATGATGATTTAAAATATCATCGGTTAAAAAAAACATAAGGTATGATGATAACACATTTTTAGTTTTAAGATACCTTACCTAAAGTTTAAGAATTAATTTCTTCATAGAATAAGAGAATGAAAAAATACTTGACAAGTAGAGTTCCATCCATTATCTAATTTCAAATACAAACTCATCTTTCACTCTAAAAGATAATTGAACATAAAAAAATATATTCTATTTATCCTATTCGTACAGTGTTCAAAAAAATACGAATTTATAATTCACCTATCATACCCTTCAAAATAAGAAACTGCATTATACATTCCAGAGACTTCTCGTAGTCTAGTGGTAAGCGATAAATCCCAATCTCACTATGGTTGTGGGTTCAATTCCCATAGCTTTGTCCTACGCGATGGGTTGTCACACGGTCTACGTGTTTTCCTTTTTATAAAAATCCAAAAATAACCTTAACAATAGAATCTTAATCCATTCCAACCTTTAGACCTATACAAAATAAATCTTTCCAAACTCAGAGTAAAAAATTTATAAGGAAGTTAAACACAATGAAGATCCTTTTTTCCACATAATAACATGTGAACACCATCATCATGTATTATTTTAAAACATGGTAACACCCTGAATTACCATAAAACCTTATTGATTACATTAATGATCCCTTATCCTTTATATAATACTGGATATATTCTTTATATCCAAAAATAGTGAATATTCCAACAATGACGAAATAAACAAACTATCAATCAGTTCCACAGAAGTCAAGAATATCCAATATAATTTATCAAAATCAACCATCTCTTATTACAAAATGACTACCTTGGAATCAGAACCATATTATTGTTTATCTTTATCTCAACCATATATTTTCCAAAAATTTCACCTCTAATGGAGTCACTTATCTTGGTTCCACACTATCTCAAGTCCTTAATGAAATAGTACTGCAGTAAAACCCTTATATACACTATATAGTTTTTATAACATGTACATAATTAATACAATACTCAAATGACACAATACTTTAATAACAACATAAAAAATTTAATCATTCTTGTTCATCTTCGGTAGTATCATAACTTTGTTATTATCCAATATCATCATTTGGGGTATACTCTTATGATTTGGACATTGATTCGTGTAGTGTCCCACCTCCTTGCAGATGAAGCATTGTACATTGGAAACATATTTTTTTACCCTTGTAATCATGTACATGGTGTCCAATTTCACCACACTAATAACAAACTCCTGTTCCCTTCAAGAATTTACCAAGGTGATTCTTTCCATAGTTATCCCATATGAAAAAATCATTCTTTTCCCTCTTCCATTTATCCATCTTTATCTCTTCCATCCTTTTCTTCTATTGCTTCCTTTCAAATCCATAGGGATCAAGTAATTCTTTACTTATCTTATTAACACATGATGTTATTTATTAATATGTTGACAATACATGGGAGACTATTTACCTTCTAAATGTTGGCTTAATACCATGAAAGATATGATCTTTCTTACTCTTTGGATCATATGTATTGCTGGGGTTCACATTACTTCTACTGGACACCATTTCTATACAATGCAATAAACTAGATTAGTTTATGGATCAAAATGCATAATTCCAAACTTTTAAAACACATAACATAAATTTAACAGTTTATTGATAAAATCCATAATTATAAAAATGTTTTCTTTGAGGAAGTATATACACATAAACCCTTCATAATGATTTTTAAAGAAAATGAGAATTATCCTCATCATATCCCCTGGGAGTGTCGTAACCATGAGTGAATCAAGGCCTATTGTTTTTCACTAGTTCCTATTTGAGTCTTGCTCAATGTGGTGTTTTTGGGTTTTACCCCTAGGTACATTTGTGCCAGATCCACCTCTACCTGCTCGTATCCAGACAGGGATATATTTCATGTAAAACTCACAAAATCTCTACAATACCAAAATTCTAGGAAGTTATTCTATACTAATCCTCAAAGTCTATCTTATGGCTATGTTATCTAATCAGAGTTTATCTAAATCTATTTTCCGTGGATTGTACTAAACTTCCTCTAATACCAACTATAACATGCCTACCATAGTTACCCAGAGTCAGTGCATTATTACATAACATTGGCATGATCACAAAATAACAAGTCTCAAAAGACCGATTAGTTTAGTAGCCTTGGAAACACTAGATACATTCATAAGTCTTACATTACATGATAAAATGGAAAACTATAACAACATAGTCTCCATATTCCACACTAATATCCCATCAGACTATCCCTACAGGTCAGTCATAAAATACTTCTTCACATCCTAGGAAAAAATAAAACATAGAAAGGGTTGAGCTCTGACGCTCAGTAAGGATAACAATATAGCAGAAACATTCATAAGTTAGCATAAACATTTAAGGAAATGTATAAATATAACAAAAACCTTTTAAACTTTAACATCAGCATAACATGGAAAAAATAAAATTAAATAATTCCATTTACTTATTCAGTGGATATTATACCATTCGAATAATCACATGCAATATCAATAACCACTTTCATAATGATGGAATGCATAATTCCAGACTATCATAACCACATAGTCAAGACCTTGTGCCTAGATAAAAAATAAGATTTTTTCAAGGCCTTGTACCAAGACACTAGTTTGTCTCATGAAACCTACCGATGCATCAAAGAGCTATTGCAGGCTCCACCAGTCACTTACTAAGTCCATTGCATTCCTCATATGAATAGGTTTAAACAAAACATAAACATTCGTATTAAAACTAGCATACGAAATGTCAACAACTTCTCCATAAACCATGAATGGTATAAAAATAACACATCCACAGTCAAAGATATCACAAAAACATCAATACAATATGGAAGTTTTGTATCATAATAAATCAACTTCAAATAAGATTAAAATACATCAAAGGATGTTGACATAGATGAAATCAAAACAATTTGAGAGAAATATATCTTTTTTTGAAATCATTTTAAAGTCACATAATTATAAAAGAAAACATTTACTTTGAAAATATTCTAATAAGATTTTAAGTGAAGCTTCGATAATTTTATAATGATGGAAAATATCCGCACAAGGGGTATAAATTAAAAAAATGACATTCTTACCCTAATTTTGTCGAAAAGGTTAAAAATGACCTTGTTTGGAAAACGATGGAAAGATTACTTTATAAACATATTATAAAAATTAAAATAAGGGTATAATTGACTCTAACCCATAGTCTATAAAATAGTAATAATTTTTTGAAATATATTTTTAAGAATCATGGATGTGGATAATAAAGAGGTCCCAGTTGATAATTACGTATAAACAATCTCAGATGATGATGAGATTGTGAAATAAACCCTTACCTCACTGTAATCAATAGAGTCGTATGAAAAACAGCCAAGAAAAACCAAATGAATCACATAATATCATGAAGATAAAAATAATCATGATAATATATATCAAATGGAAGTACACTATACACCACATGCAATAAATAAGTGGTGAACAATGGAAATCTCACGGTATTAAAAGTGAGATAAGAAACCCCTTACTATGTGTCCGACTTGACCCGTTCGTTCTTTAATATCCTGAATAATAAACTAAAGTTAATTTTTACTTTCTTAAGAACCTTTTTAAAGTTTATTATTCCTTTTATATCATTTATTACCATGTTTTAAACATTATGCAATCATTTAAGTTAATAACCACTATTTTGTCGATATTTGGCACTTGAGTCAAAAATGAACACCTTATAATTACAAGTTGTTCACATGGTCAAAAGTTCAATTCTATCCATAATTATATTCATGATTTAGTTGTCATATATATCATATATATCTGGTATATACATGTATTTATAACAGTAAATATCATTTTGGGGTAAGAAATAAAATGCATCGTTCATGGAGACGGTAAGCCTTACGTACGCATGAACACTACTTTCATTTCTATTTCTTATTTTAATGGAATTAAAACATAATGATACATAGATATATTATAATTCTAGTATAATATAATATATAATATCATTAACTCAATCCTTTATACATCCCACATATTGTATTAACGAGTCATATCACTTTGAGGGGGCGGTAGTCCGCACTTCTTCAAATGAAATTATCATGTTTACCCATAATGGAAACCATTAAGGTATGCTATAAAAAAAATACAGAAGCATGAAGAAAACATAAACATAATATATATACTATAAAAATATAGTTACATCATAATGGACACCATGAGAGGTGGTAGGATGTAATTGAACAATCATCATTTCATGATGCGTTAGTTTTCCATCCACAGAAACATTATGTTCTTCACCCATTAGATAGAGGTGTGTGTAAGTGTAGTTAGAATCCTTCTCGTAACAACATCCTAGTATATTAAGGATTTTTGTGTTGTTATAAAATAATGGAATAAAAATATTTTAGGGGGTGGAGAAGTAAAATAAAAGAAAATAAGTTAAGAGAAATGGTTACCTTTAATTTGGGTAACTTTCTTTGGTTTGAACCAAAAGGACTTCTTGAAGCACCTTCTTCCCAAGGTAAGGCTTCTTGGAGGAGGGTAGGGATGTAGGAAGCTTAATGTTTGAGATTTTGGACGATCCTAAAGGCTTGAGAGGTGTTAGGTATTGGTTAGAAGTGGTCTCCTTTTATAAGGGGGAGGAGGGGCTCTTTAAGAAAGTGTGAAAATATTATTTTATTATATAATGATATTAGGTTTTAAAGGTCCAAAATTCATTAAGGTCGAAGATAAGATGACTCATGCTCGAAATAGAACCATCCAATAAAAATTGTACATGTTTTGGATATTATGTTAATATTTATAATCTAATTTATTTAAATCATTTATTAATGAGGTAAATACTGCATCATTATTGTGTCAAAAATAATTTAATTTATTCGATGTCTAAAAATTATAAAAAAATACCATGATGTAGGAAATATTTTTATCTTTCTAATTAATACTTATAGTCAAAAATATTACTTATATAACACAATATAAAAATTAATTACTAATTGTTTTTGTTTTTTTCAATTTTTCCTTTATTTTAAATTAATTAATCTAATGTTTTATTATCATTAATAAGTGGCTCCATGGGGTCCCAAAATCGACCCAAAGATTCCCATAGTCAGAAATTACTCATCAAATAAGGTTAGGACATGTTTTGAGGTAATTTTGACTTATTACAATATTCTTTTTACCTTGAATTACACTATCTACCTTTAACCGCGGTAAATAGAAGTCAAAAGTTACTATTCACAAAAAATTATTTTTATCTTATTGAACCACATTTTACTCCTTGATATTAACCATGTGTCTAGGATTTTTTAAATACAACTCACAAAATTGGTAAAATTATGTTTTATGTGAATTTTCAAATTCTCCTAGGAGGTGTGTAAAAGTCGGTGAACTGTTCAATAAAATTTTTATATAGCTAAAATTATTATACACTAACTCCAATTAATTACATTGAAATTATATATCTATTATGTATCTATTTTGGCATAAATTTATTTAATTAAAATAAATAATTATTTAAATAAAAATTTGGTTATAAACTATAACTCAGAGTTTTCACTATTCATCAAAAATTGAAAGTTTTCAGAAAAAATACAAAAAATTCACCGTAAGAAAATATCGATATTTAAAATTAAAAAATTAAGTCTATTTTACCAAATTAAAAACATATTAGTTTCATTTATTAATTTAAAATAAATTCCCGTTGTCAAAACTAAAAGGCATATTTTTATGAAATAATAATTATCAAAAGATTGACACTTGTTTTTGTCCAATTTCAAAGTGAAATTACTTACAATGACTAGCATTGGATTAAACGGTAAAAATATAATCTATTTATACTTCCAAACCATTAAATTATATAATTTAACACTATAAATTATTTCAATTAAAAAAGTTGGTTTTAATTAAAATTTAGTATTTTTTACTATTCACCAAAATATGAAAGTTATCAGAAAAATACCAAAAATTTATCAAAAATAAATTTTTATCTCCTGATTCTAAGGAAGAAGTTTATTTTGTCAAATATTGGATATAAAAATGGGTTGCCCTCAAAAGGTGGTAAAATTTCATTTTCTGAAAAATACTTCCTTTATCTCAAAAATCGAATTGAGTTCTTACGTTATGTCTAAGAAAGTCATAATATGGATTATAAAATTATAAGGATTATATAGAGTTAAAAATTTAGTTAATACTATTCATAACCGCTTTTTAATGACTAGTTTGGTAAGTCGTGCTGCGCTTGAACTCGGTGTTGTGTGTAGTGCAAGTTATTGAATTACTTTGAAGAAATAACGTACTATGAAATCTTGGTGTGTTACATGTTGGATGCAAACGATGGACAATGCTGACCGAGGATGAGAGTACCAGGACTGGATGGTACTCAAAGGTGGAACTTAAGGCGTGTCAGTACATAGAGGAGACGGAGAGACGTAAAGTGCCGAGGAGGCAATCTTTACCTACCGTTTGGGTAGGAAACTTGGAGGATAACCCAATGGTTGTTTTTATTATTTTTTCAATTGTACTTGTACTTTCAATTTCTTGTATATTCCAATTGGTCTTTATTCTGGCCCCTTTTTTTAATTACTGTACTCGTTTGTTGGTTATTTGGTTTACTCAAGATCATATATGTTGTGTGTGTTTGTAGGTTATAAAGGCAATGCCTTCCCAGTTTTAGAAAATTACGCCTTTAGTGCTAGTTGCCAGCCCCTGGCCTATGGATGGCGGGCTTGGGGTAGTCATGACACGGGCCCCGGGGGATGGGTCATGACAAATTGGTTTCAGAGGAAGGTTCTACCACAGAACATAGGACTTTGATCTTTATTTTCTATAAAGAAATAATTTTAAGAGCATTGGGTGTGGTTCTCAGTTCAGGGAGTCTAGTGTTGGTGTGGCGATCGACGTATCCATACACCAGGACCCCAAATTTTGATTTCCGACTCAGTGCACAAAAAAACTGATTGCGTGTGTGTTTTGAAAAGTTTTCTTTAAGTCACCTCAACCAGGACAAATCACCAGGTATAATCTTTAGACTGTGTCGCATCTGTTTCTTTCAATATGCCTCCTCGTAGACAACTAGCTAGAGTCCCGAGAGTTGTACACACAGATAGCCCACAAAGCGATGAGGTGTCTGTACATGACCCTTTTCTAGTGGAGGAACCAGCGGTACCACTTTCCATTGGGCCACTAATGCCACCCACCCCAGCAGTAGATGATGCACATCGCTGGAGCGTGTTGCATGAGTTCCGGCACCATAGGCCTCCCAGGTTCAGGAGAGAGACGGACCCACAGGCGGTTGAGGATTGGCTAGAGGTTGTGGGGAGAGTTTTCTGAATGGTAGGGACACCGACCAACCTCATGGTGATTCTTGCTGCCAGCCTTCTATATGAAGAAGCTGGTAGATGGTGGATCATGATGCTTCAAGTTCACAAAGAGATAACTTTTCTCTTGGCAGACTTCGAGAGTCTGTTTTGGGCAGAGATTGTCCCAGCGTCTCTCCATGCAGTGCGTATACCAGAGTTACTTTATCTGAAGCAGGGTAGAATGACTATATCCCAGTACTCAGCAAGATTCTTAGACATCTCACGCTACTCCCCTGATATAGTATGAGACCATTTTTTTTCAGGGTCCAGACCATCGAGTAGGGACTCAGGCGGGAGATCAGAGCTTCAGTGATCTCACTCAGCATCCCAACGCAGACAGGGGTGTTAGAGAGAACCCTCCCAGTTTAGAGTTTCCTTGCTGAACAGTCTCCAGTAACGAGATCCATCGCCATTAGACACGTAGCAGAGTCTTCTGTAGCTGGCAGCAGACAAATGTCACTAAGGTCCAAGAGGACTAGACCTACAGGTGGACGATCTCATGACTTAGTATCGGTTGTGCAGGGCACCCGAAGAAGAGACATTAATGCCAGGAGCGGGAAGTGTTTCTCATGCGGAGGGCATGGTCACAAGGCTCATGACTGTTCGACTCAAAATTCAGATGATCATTAGAGGGTTGAAGGACCGCCTAGGCAGAGACAGAGATTCGATCAAGGTGGCCTACAGGGAGCAGGTGGATGTGGTAGAGGAGTTGGTCGTGCAGTTGGTGGAGGATGACGTTTTGAGGTGTTACTACCACCACCACCAGGAGGTCCACCCCGACAATAGGGAATAAGTGTCCAGGGAAGATTTCAGCTCTAGGAAGTTGAGGCCTATGATCATGGTGCTCCGGAGATGATTTGAGGTATGATCTGTATCTACTCCACCACAGATGTAGTACTTATAAACACAGGTTCTAGTCACTATTTCATTTCCACTACCGTCGTTCAGAGTTCAGAGAATCCGACGGAGCCGTTGGTTTAATCCTTATGGCTAGAGATTCCTACTGGAGAAGATTTGATGATTACGCACTGGTGCCGGCAGTGTGAGCTTAATCTAGGAGGTGAGAACTTCAGCTGGGATCTTTTAATAGTGGCATCAAGGCCTTACGACATCATCTTGGGTACATACTTCTTATCTACTGTCCATGACCAGATAGACTGTATTAGGTGCAAAGTGCGTTGTGTCTGCACTAATGGGACCGGGGTTACCTTCACCGGTGAGATGGGAGCCTTTGTAGCACAGGATGGACTTTCTCAGAGGAGAGTGCAACCGATCACTCATGAGTTGGTCAGCCTTACCCTCAGAGCTGTTGATGAAGAGTGTCTGAACTATCCTGTAGTGGTGGACCAGTATGTGGATGTCTTCCCTGATGATATTCTAGGTCTACCCCCTCGTATAGAGTTAGAATTTTACATTGACTTGTACCGCAGGATGACACCAATATATACTTCAGTGTATCAGATGGCTCTCACGGAGCTTCTCGAGTTACAAGTATAGCTACAGGACTTGCAGGTGAAGGGATTCATTAGACCCAGTATTTCTCCATAGGTAGCCCCGATTCTGTTCTCCAAGAATGTGGATGGGAGCTTGAGGATTTGTGTTGACTATCGGCACCTGAACCCGGTGACTGTGATGAAAAAGTACCCACTTCCGAGGATTGAAAACCTCTTTGATCAGTTTAAGGGAGAACAATGTCTCGCGAAGATAGACCTCAGATCATTCTATCACCAGCTCAGAGTTCAAGATGAGGATGTGTAAAAGATGGACTTCATATGTCGATATGGTCACTACGAGTTGTTGGTTATGCCATTTGGCGTAACCAATGCTCCAACAGTGTTAATGGGACTCATGAATAGGATCTTTCAGCCATACCTCGATCACTTTGTCATAGTCTTCATCGACGACATTCTGATCTACTCGACTACTGAGGAGGAGCATTCCTATCATTTGCGGGTAGTACTGGACACACTTTGAGAGCACCAGCTTTATGGTAATCTCTCGAACTTCCAGTTTTGGATCTGAGAGGTTCACTTTCTAGGACATGTCATCTCGGAGGCTGGAGTTGTAGTAGATCCAGGGATGATTGAGGTGGTACTTGCTTGGGAGCCACCCAGGAGTGTGACAGAGGTACAACGTCACCTGGGTTTGGCTGGATACTACCCGAGGTTTGTGCCATACTTTTCCAGAGTTTTAGCACTACTATCAGCCTTGACGAAGAAGGGGAAAACCTTTGTGTGGTCGGAGAGATTCCAGCATATCTTTCAGGAGCTGAGGCAGAGGCTGACTAGTGCCCCCATCTTGAGGCTTCTAGAGGAAGGCGTGGGGTATGTATTCTACTATGACACATCAGGGACCATACTTGGATGTGTCCTAATGAAAGAGAAACCAGTGATTGCTTATAGTTCTCGGAAGCTAAGATACATGAGCAGAACTACGCTACCCATGACCTAGAGTTAGCAGTAGTGGTCTTCGCCTTGAAGATGTGGCGACAGTATTTGATGGGCGATAATTTTACCATGTACTCTGATCACAAGAGTCTCAGGTATATATTCTCTTAGAAGGACCTGATCACGAGACAAAGATTTTGGCTTGAGTTCCTCCAAGACCATGACTTCATGATTTTCTTTACTCCTAGGAAGGGGAATGTTGTTGCAGATCCACTCAGCAAGAGATCTAGTATACAAATTCTTGGCGAGGCGACAAAGTAGCTGGATGCTTTACAGATATCCTTTGTGGATCGAGGTGAAACGTCCTTCCTTCAGTCTCTTACAGTCACTCCCCCACTTCTTCAGTGAGTCAAGGAGGCACAACATGGGGACACTGACTGTGATACATGAAGTGCTAATATATCCATTGGGTAGGTACCTGATGGATTTTCTAAAGGTGGGGAGCACGTCATCCTCTTCAGAGGACATACCATGGTACCAATGTCATTTCAGGAGGTAGTGTTGAGGGATTTCCACACATCCCATCAATTGGTACATCTAAGAGTGGTGAAGATGTACCAGGACCTCCGACATCAGCACTGGTGGCCGAGAATGAAGAAGGCCATTGCATAGTTTGTCTCTCGGTACCTCACGTGTTAGCAAGTGAAGGTGGAGCATCAGGTACCAGAAGGCTTGGATCAGACATTATAGGTCCCATAATGGAAGTGGGATGGGATATCCATGGACTTCATGACATGACTTCCACGTAAATCTAAGGGACATGACTTGATTTGTGTGATCATTGATCGACTCACCAAGTCGGCCCACTTCCTACCGATCAGAGAGCAGAGTTCAGTAGAGAGTTTTGGACGCCTCTATGTACAGAAGATTGTGAGGATACATGGAGTACCTTTGACGATTGTCTCCGATCATGACACATGTTTTACTTACCAGCTATGGAAGGGGTAACAGGAAGCTCTCGGGATGTAACTTCGTTTGAGCAGCACCTTCCATCCATAGATGGATGGCCAGATCGTGCAATCCATTCAGAACCTCAAGGACATGCTACGTGCTTGCATCCTCAACTTCGGTCGCAGCCGGGAGGATCACTTACCTTTGGTGGAGTTTTCATACAAAAACATCTATCACTCCACCATTGGTATGACACCTTTTAAGACATTGTATGGGGGACCTTGCAGATCACCTTTGTGCTAGACTGACCCAGGAGAGTCAGCACTGGTGGGACTATAGATGGTACGGGCTACCATAGGGAAGGTGTAGATCATCCAGGTGTGGATGAAGACTTCACAGAGTATACATATGTCATATGCCGATAGGAGACAAAGACCTCTAGAGTTCGAGGATGTCGACCATGTCTTTCTTCAAGTATCACATCGACGAGGTTTGTGGAGACTTATCCGAGGCATCAAGTTGTCTCCAAGATTCATCGGACCTTTTCAGGTCCTCATCAGAGTTGTAAAGGTGGATTACCTCTTAGCTTTTCCACATCAGTTGCACCAGGTGCACAACTTCTTCCATGTGTCCCAGATGAGGAGATACATGCACGATCCTTCCCCCATCATCGACCATGGAGAGCTGGACATCGACGATGGGGAGACAATTACAGAGGTTCTAGTAGAGATTGAGGATCGACAAGAGCATGTCTTTTGGGGAAGGTTGATACCTATGGTGCACGTTCGTTGGAAGCACGGGATCCTCCAAAAGAGCACATGTGAGCAGGAGGCTCAGATGCGTGCTGAGTACCACCACTTGTTCCCATAGTTCTGAGTTGTAGATTACGGGGATGTAAAACCCTAAGGTTGGGAGAATTTAAAGGCCCATAATATTCATGTAATTTTTTTTGGTAAATTGGAATTTTACGAGTCCGCGAAAATTGACGGCGCATGATTCCGAGGCCTAGAGTGCCCGAAATCAATTTCTGAAGTTATTTTTTGGTACATTTAATAAACATACAGGCGGGTTTTTATAACTTTTGAACCAGATCTCAGAATTGAAATCTAAGGGCACCATTGAAATCATGGTGCCAGTATTTTATTAAGAAGACTTTCACCTCGACGGCAGTTGGTCAGGGGTGGAAGATAGTTTTTGTGTTTTTCGTGGGAATAATAAAATAAAATTAATGCATCTTTTATTTTATTTTATCTGTTATAACCACCCAAGTGGAAGTTGATGGTGGGGACCACCACGCCTTAACCTATTACGAGAGGTTATGGTGGTCGTTCCCACCCGAACCTAACCTCCCACGAGAGGTTACGATGTGGGGACCATCCAAGACTAAACCCCCTAATAATGGTGTGAGAGGAAAACCTCTCAACTCCCCTCATTAATGAGGGAGAGTCTCTTGAGCCCCCTCCTTTAATGGGGTCAAACATTCCTCTATTTTAATGTGGAAAAACCTCCCCATAAATTAATTGAGCACATCAATTAATTTTTTTAATATTTTTTGAATTTTGTGCCAAAAATTAAATAATAGAAAAATTTAATCTATTATTTTGGCTTGGCATATTCATCCTGGTGGACCTTGGGAGAGGAGGACATAGGGAGAAAACTCTCCAACGAAGAACTTCATCCACAAATAATGCCAGAGAGGAGCAACTTTGACTTCTTCCTCGGAAGCACCTTGCAGAGGCAACTGATGTGGGACGTCCTCGATTACCGACCTTCCCTTATCATCATCATCAATGAAATGATGCATGATCCTGGATTGGAAGTGTGTGGAGGGCGAGACGAATGACAAAAACTCTGTCTTCTTCCCGGCGACTCCATCAACAAACAAAGAGCAGAGGTAGATATTTTATTTAAGTATGATATTATTCCCTTGTTTCTTTCCTTCAAAAACAAAGAACGTGGACCAAATTATTATCATGTTGATCTACGGATGATATTCCATATGGGTTGGGAATATATTGTTAATTAGGGATTATAGGAATCAATGTTTTTAAGATATCTTGCATGCTTTTTCTTTGTTTATGTTCTTGATTAACCATTTTCTACCACCGAAAATGCAGAGGGTGCGGGAAAAACTAATATGGCCTGACCCCCCTCTGTGGTTCTTCTTTGTGATGTTCTTCGGTATGGAGGTGAGGCAACGAAGGCGACAAAGTCAACCTGCACCACCCTCACAATGCCCTACATGCAGATCCACACTCTTGCGGTGCCCTCCGAGATGAACCACCCTTGGGCCGACCCACAGACGGTCCGTGCCCTCGTGACCGGTCCGTGCTCTCGCGACCCTCCGTGACCCCTCACGTCCGGCTGGGCTGGGCCTAGTGGACCGGGCTAATCCTAACGGGCTGGCCCGCCTAATGGGTCTGGCCATACCCAACAGGTCGTGATGGTTCTACCCAAACCGGGTCATCCCAGACTGTGTTGGGTCGGGTCGATCCGACCGGGTCGGACCGGACCCGGGCCTACTAGGACCCTTTACATTCTTTGGCCATATCTTTGGCACTAGACATCCATTTGACGATCAGTCAATGGAACTGGTAATCTTGGAGCATGATGGTCCCTTTCGGTATACCCGACTAGATTTTGGGGTAGAGTTGAGATACAGTCAGGTTTGATTGTGCACGAATCCAACTAGGCCCTCAGGACAAAAAGGATAATAACTCACAGACCGGGCATCCAATAGACATGCCCTCTATTGCATTGAGGCCCCTATGACGTGGCAGACCTTTGAGATACTTCTTCGTGGGACATTGTGACAGTTGGAGTATCGACCAGTAGCTCGTTGAGAAGATCATTCTAAAGACGAGCAGACAGAGTGTAGAGACCTAGTAGCCGGATAAGACTTGACGACTACTGACTGATCGACTCAGAGTGACTCGACTAGACTAGTGGGGAGTGCCTGGTTGTTGTGGCAGAACCATGCCAAAGGAGTGCCTAGTTTTGGAGGCAGACCCATGGTACTCGATAGGAGGAGTACATTTGCAGGCTATTAGGGGTTGCGCCTGGTTGTGGCGGTAGATCCTTAGTGGGGAGCACATCTGTGTGATGCGGCAGACCCACGATACTCGACAGGAGGAGTACCTCATCAGTACGAGGTTATTGGGAAACACCTTGGTGTGTCGGAATACCCACTGTACTCGATAGAGGATTCATTTTCCAACAGCCATGGTTTTGATAATGTGAATAAAATCTTAGTTGAGCTGATTCTGTACCTTTTGTGTTTTCCTCATGATTGAGATTGATTACTTGATAACTTAGGTATATGTATGGGCATATACCTATGTGGGTTTATCTGTTGTTTTCATACCTTGCGGTTTGTCCTTGTTGGATTTTGTGAGACCTTGAGGGTGTCGGGGTCCCTACTGTGTATCGTTACACTCACCCTTACACGGGCTATGTCCACACCTCGTTGTGTTGGAAGCAGATGATAGGTAACACCGACCGAGGCTTAGAGTACCAGGACTGGACGGTACCCGGAGGTGGAACTTATGGTGTGTCGATAAACAGAGGAGACCAATAGATGTGGAGAGTTGAAGAGGCAATTTGTACCTACCCTTCAGGTAGGAACCTAGGAGGATGACCCAATGGCTGTTTTTCCTATTTCCATAGTTGTACTTGTACTTTCTATTTCTTGTACTTTCCAATTGGGATTGTATTATGGCCCCTTTTTGACATACTGTACTCACCTATTGGTTATTTAGTTTACTCGTGATAGTATCTGCTTTGTGTGGTTATAGGTTATGAAGGTAATACCTTCCCAGTTTTAGGGAATTACGCCTTTGGTGCTAGTCCCCAGCCCCTGGCCTATGAAAGGCGGGCGTGGGGTATTCATGGCACGGGCCCCAGGGGATGGGTTATGAAAATACAAATAAGAAAAACCATTTATAAATAAGGAAGTTTTTTATAAACAACATGAAAAATAATGAAATAAGGAAATTGTTTTAATAAAAATAACACTCAAATTTATAAATCCTGATTGGATCAAAACACTATGGACCAATCATTTTTCTTGAACAAAACCATTAATGAAATTTTAGCAAACACTTTGAATGCATAAAATAACATTATATACCTATGTTCCATTGAAATAAACAATTAACTCATTTTTACAAAAGTAAAAATAAAAAGAAATAGAAACTTTTATAAAAAAATCTTGATATCATACAAAAAATTAGATTAGTTTAAAAACACTTTTAAATTACCAAGAAACCATGAATCTCTTTAATAAAATATATCATAATGGAAAGAAATAATTCAAGTGGTGGAATGATTCCACTACAGAATAGTGCCTCTTGAACAAGTATCCAAGGATAGCTAATAACATTTTAAAACTAAATCCCTGAATTAAAATAATCCTAGAGAACTAAATTTTCCACCCATGGCCACTAGGTTTTTAGAGTATTTGAGAAAGATGAAGATAATTACATGATAAGGAATGGGAATACCATAACCGTATATTTGAGGAAGAAACCACAAATAAATTACCTAAAAACCTATATAGTGGAGGATGAAATATGAAGATATCCCCTTGGGAGGACTCTAGGTTAGGGGAGTTTGAATTGGGAGTCTTAGTGAGTAATACACAATAAAAAGGAACAAAAATGACAAAAATTACCCAATATGGGTATAACATATGGTTTAATTACTCAGTTTATAAAATATGTGACAAGTACTGCCCCAGAATCTGCTAATTCGCATCGTTTATTTTTCATAGTATCAAAAATCATGTTCCTAAATGTGAATCCCTATTAAAGCATTAAAATGTTTTAATTTTCTCACTAGGATACACTAAAACCAAGAGATTAATCAACCAAATTAACACAAGTTTGAAAGTGGAAATTTAAGGTTTAAAAATACTCACCACCATTGAAGTTTCTACCCCTATAAATTACACTTCATTAATGTCATTGATAACATTTGTTAAGGGAAAAGTTCTATTCAAAATCACTATTGGGAAGTGTCAAACTGATGGAAAACTCTTGGACATGAAACCGTGAAGAGGTCACTTGAAGAACTCAATCCTCCTGAAAAAAACAACCTATAATGATATAAAAACAATATAAATACCTGAAGTACTAAAACATGATTCTTTACAAAAGGAAATATTAGGATGAAAACTAGGAATAAAACAACACATTTTAAATAACCAAGGTCATGAGTTCCCACAACCATGACACTTTCTAACTAAAATAACATAATGAAGTAATGAGAAAGAAAAAATTGACCGAATTAATATCTCACCACTAGTTTGGATTTATATAAAATGGTGAAACATTAATTTCCAAATGAAAAATAATGATATCCCCCTTAAAGAAATGCCTCCTCTACTCACTTGAAGAAGAAACATGATCAGACCAACCATTAGAAACAAAATCAAAACACAAAAAGTTATAACAAACTTAGGACAAAAACGAATATCACTAAGATTGAACACTCCTAAAATAGTGGAGACAACCAAAATATGAACTTTCCTTAATAATAAATGTCCAAGATATGACATTGTCTTATAAATATTATAGAGGGAAACTTATTAAAAAACTCTTAAAACACCTCATCTTTATGATCCTAAATTAAAAACTCAACTCAAAATATCTCATGGTTTACCTAGAAACCTAAATATTATCCCCACTTCTCTTTACAAATCCCAATCCATTCCTAGGTATTCTATTAAGAAAAACTCTAACCATGGTACTCAATAAGAAAAAATGACAACAATCACCAGAAAGAAATATGTAATAAACAACTAAAAATGGAAATAACATATATAAATATATAACTAAAAAAAGTAAAAAATATCATTCATATATTTTTAAAAAATATATTGTGTGTAAAAAAGATATGGAACAAGTTTAAAAAAAAATCACGTTCAGAAAATAGAACACTCCCACAACCACAAAATTTCTTCCAACTCTCCATTGGAAAAAAATGTGAACCACTACTCAAATAAATACTGGGTTTGAAACTTCATAATATTATAATCCCCATTCAGTTTATAAAATCATTGAATGTGACCTGTACAACCACATTAATGATATATCTTTAGATATTTAAATCAATAGGTCTTATAATGCTTAAAAGTTTCATACTGGAAGCACACAACTAGATTTTATATATTTATATCTTGATTACATTTCAATCAAGAGGAAAAGGTATAGAATAACCTAGAATAGGTTTATCTACTAAAAAGCTATGTGAAAATATCCTTATACATCACTTCCATGAGATTATTCGGTCTATACTAAAATACCACTGATTTGAGATCATTGAAAAGGCTGATAGAAAAGATCCAATCCTTCTTCAAACCAACATCAGCCAACATGGGAGGGAAAGAGGCCAATTCAGTGAAATGATCAGTACAGTCTCCCCTTAACCAATAAACCTAATAGAAACATATGAAATTAATTAGTATTTAAATTCCTTACTCCACTAGATAAAACAACTAAATAAATACGTCCTTGAAATATCACCAAGATTCATACTTTCACCAATCCAAACATGGTCCTTCGAAGAAAGGAGTGGTGCACCTCACACTAGAGTTTTTATAGAGTGTGTAATATTTTGAATAACTCCTTAAACCTGGTTGTCCACTCCAAAACCTTTTTAAATCCCTGTTCAACACTAAACATTGATGTTTTCAAATTTTGAAACTCTAAAACATTATCCAAAAGATGTGAATAACTAGGCTCACCAAATAAATAATGAGTATGGGAAGATTTTTAGGTAGGAAAGAAAATAGATGGACCACTGAAATGACTACCCATGAGATTATGTTCTTAACATTTCAAATCCTTTACTAGGATCACAATATAAAATATTCTAAAAAATAAAAAAATTACTCAAATCATCCCAGGATAAAAATAATAGGATTTTAAAGATTAATCCAAATAAAACAATATTACAAAGTAATATTTGATCCATCATTTAAAATCATATAATGAGACATTTTTACATTTTAAAAAAACACATGGGTTTATAAAAATCCTTAAAAACATTAAAGATTGAAAATATAATCGATTTATCTCTTGAAAACCAATTTCACTTCAAACCACACAATGCATAATATTTAACTAATCACAACACTTGTTCCCATGGAATTATTTCCTTAAAATCTATCACAACCCAAAAATAATTTCATCCGTTAGAATCATTTTCAATAGAGTTTAGAATCCTTTAAAAGTGATTTTGAACATTTAAAACACAGTTTTCAAAACAAACTTACATTACTAAATCACAAAAACATTTATTTAAAACATGGTGAAACCAATTTCAAAATCCATAAAGCGCCACTTAAATACTATTAAAAACCCCATTAAAACCAATAAAAGATAAAACCTAAAAGGATGGAAAATAAAAATATTCCCCAAATTTCGCCAATACACATGGTTTTTCAAACTATGATCTATTGGTTTATTTCCACTTAAAGTTATATAGAATGGTTCATAAGACCAATGAATGGTTTGAATGACTATGAGACTTAATTGTATACACCATTTATTATCTTCAGCTTCACTCCTAAAAAAATAATTACCAAATACATTTTGAAGTTCATGTAACTTAGAGTAGTAGTACAACACAATTTAATATCCCATAAATAAATCTCTTTAAATTTAAAAATTAAATAAGACTCTAGAACACCCATTGAAACATGAGGTATATCCTAAGGAATAGCTAGACAAGAACTCCTCCACACCCACCACTCGAGATATCATGGTCCATGATACATTCTACCATTACCCATAAATTTTTCGAGGGTTACCACAATAAAATTGTATAGAGAAACTATTAATACTATCCTGACATGCCACTCAAGTTATTCCACCACAATATATGAGGTACATTGCTAATCACCCCTAGTTAGAGGCATTTTCCATGGTCTCACAATATGAAACATGGTTATTATTTCACCATCATTAAAACCAAGATCAATAATGGTTATTACCGATAACTAAACATGATGACTCCTTTTATTATATGACCATGCCAAAATATATAATCAGATAAGAAGGATATTCTAACAAAACATATCATATAAAGGATAAACGTAAAAAAGGTTTTTTACAAAAATTTTATTTTATACAAATAAAACCATTTTAAAAATATTTTACTATCAAAAAAATTTATCAAAAAATACATAAATTAAAGTCGGTGATGTAAATGGATAATACACCATATGACCCAACATGATCAAAGAACCTGAATTAAATAAATTGAAAATATTAATGTGACTCTAGAGTCACCACTGTAACCAAAATCTCAATCACTTCCTAATAGAAAGTTGTAGCATACAAATAAGGAAAACATATTCTCATAACCTTTAGAAAATAAGAATACGACATACCCAGTAATGTGACTGTGTAAGGTTTGATACATAGGATAGAAGGATACCAACCTGATTCCATCATATTCCTTTTCTATAATGAAACCAAGTCTACTCAATTGAATCTAATAAAAAAATATTCTAATTTCCTTTATAAAATAAGAAAAAAAAATACCCCAATAGTTTCATTTCTCAATACACACCACTTGTTAAAAATGACTCAAAGAGGATTTTCTAAGGTAATGTCATTTCTAAAACAACCATTTCAATTTTCAAAACAAAACCACATTCATTCAAAAAAAAACATTTTTTTTCAATGTTTTAATTTCCAAAAAAACATATATTTTCTTATTTTAAAACCATAACACACACCCACACACTTAACATGAGTACAAAAAATGGATAATATGAATAAAAAAAGTTATAACGAGTCATAGTAAAATAAAAGTAATAACAGAATGAGAGCCTTAAAATATTAGTGGTCAAGAATAAATGAACAATACCTTAAAATAAGATCAAGAAAGCTATAAAAAATCGTATGAATGTTTTTTAAAAAAAGTTATAACATAGTATACATAACATGATGAAATAACCAATGGACTATTTTCATGATACTAGATGTGAAAAATTGGAACCAACTATTGTGAGACTAATAGTCACATAACTCATCCCTATATATCCCTCCATATTAGTCTTATCAGTGATAACCCCTATCCGGGTCTCAACATTCACCCAGAGCTATTTATTAGTGTGTATCTCTCAACCCAAAAATCCAATGTACCATGACTCACCGCTTATGATCCTAATCATCTTCACATCATAGATATTGGAGGAGGACCATTGTAAAACCTATTTCAATCACATGAAAAAATAACCCATGGCAATAAAACACATCAACCAAATACCTTCATCCTATAGAACACACTCTTTATTAATTATTTTAAATCCAAAGAACATAACCATGAATTAAAATTCATATTACTATAACACACGCACACAACAATAACAAGGATGCAAAAAATGTGTAAAAAATAATAAATAAACCACCAACCCTCAAGGGTACTAATTTGGATTATTCTTATATATAAAAAAGATATTATTTTTGAATCCATTTTTAACCAAAAAAAATATTTCCAATTTAAATCACATATAACTACAAATACCACCAAATATAACATTGAAAATAAACTTCAAAAATCAACATCAAACTAAGGTTTATTATAATAAATACATAGCCATGATAAAAAAATAATCATTTGTAGAAAAAAAGACATCATCTAAGTCAAAAAATCTAAAAAGAATCAAACAACATTTTTCAAACAAAGAAAACTATTTAGAATAAGAGAACCCATTTATAAATAAAGAAAAAACATTTATAAAAAAAGAATTTACCTTTTGAAAATAAGTGGATACATCCTAAAATAATGAAACCAATTTAAATAAAATATTGTCCCACTTTACAAAAAAAAATTTCAAAAAACCATAGGGTAATCATTTTTCTTGAATAAAACATTATATTTCATTGTATCAAATTCATTGAATGCATAAAATATCATTCAAAAATAAACTACCATCGAACAAAACAATAATAATTTTTTTTCTAAAGGTAAAAAACAAACAAGACAAATAAAATCTATAATTAAAAAATCAATGTACCATACACATTATTTATTCAGTTCAATGAAACATTTAAATGATCACAAAACCAAATAATTCAATAAAAAAATTATCTTGAATGAAAACACCCACCTAAAGTGGTTAAATCATGTCACATATGAAAGGAACTAGTGGACTAAGTCTCTGATTACGTTTCAAAAACATTAAGAACAAAAAAGACAAATAATATGCCACCCATAGACAATAGGGTTAGAGTGGATTAAAGAAACATTAAGAAATTGTCAAGAGAAAGAATGAGATGACCTTACCCATTTATTTGAGGGTGAAAGAATTGCCAAATTACCTCAAAAACCATACAGATAGTTTTAAGAGGAATAGATCACCTTAAGAGGAAACATGGTTGGAGGGTTGGGAACAATAGAGAGACTTCAAACAAAATCCCAAATTAAAAAGTACCCAGCATTGAAATACTACCCTAGCTGATGTATGTCACATAGTTGTCTCACATGATTTACTAAAGCAACAAAAAACTCTGTGAAAACCAATTCCCTAGGACATACCACAATTCATAGTTTCTACTGCATGGTTACACAAACCATGACTAAAACTATACAAAAATAGATAATCCTAAAAAATTTAAAATTCTAACCCTAGGACACCCCAAACACAGGAGTGAAATCAACCAATTAAACACAGGAAAGAAAATTTCAATTCAGGGTGTCACAACATTGAACCTACCTTTGTAGTATGAGGTATTATAAAAGACTAGTAGACTCTACTACACACATCTTCTCTTTTTTCTATCTCCAATCAAAAATCCATTTTTTGATATTTAATTCTATTAATAATATGTCATACATAATCTAAATTAATTTCATATTGATCAACAATATTGAATTTCATATATTATTGTAATTCAAGATATAAAGAATAGTGACCCCTCAGTTAATTATTATTTAATTTTACTAAATCCATGATTTGATAATGGATTATTAAAGAGTCATAGTGTTTAGATAATTGAATGAATTTCCTTGGAATCATCACAGTTAATCATTATTTGGAAATAATTATTATTGAAACACAAATTTTCAATATTTATAATCTTTAAAATTTCCCCAACTGCTGATCTCTACATAGATCACATGATGTTTTCATATAAATGAAATAATATTTTCATTGGTTGTTTCTTATATAGATTATTATCACACATCCTCTAGTAATACTTATTTTGTCAAAAATTATGTTTATGTATATTTATGATCCTTATGGAAACCTAGTTCATGTTTACATAGATCCGTATTGACGTTTACACTTTCTAGGATGATGATTATATAAGACATGCCTTTTGATATTTTCTACAGTAGTGTTAGAATGATACTCATGCAATTTATGTGATAATCATTATGAATTATTTTATATATTCCTTACATAACATATGTAAATTCCAAGAACTCAGATCTAGATATAACTAATTTTTATCCATAACAAAAAATTCTAGAATTCCCCAAATTACATCAATTTTTTTTCAATAACATTAAGCCATATAAATTATTATTGAAACGTTATCCCTTTGATACACTATATTTATGCATGAACCATTAGAGAAGATAACTCAGAGAATAATTCTTTAACTACATTAAAGCTATTATTACAACTTTAAACTTGTTTAATAGTAGTTAAAAATAGCTTTGTAAGTTATCTATAGTAAGTTTAGTATAAAATGAGATGCTCCATGAATCTCTCAATCCACATATTCAAGGGAAAAACATCATAAATTTCATTTTCTCATGGTGAAAAAATCAACTTAATTACATAAAAATGATATATGAGGCCTCTACATTGGTAGTGGGTAAATACTCACTCAATCTCCTAAGAAATACTTATTAAAGAAAACATGAGAAATAAACCAAAGGAACCTTTAAACACAAATATATTCCTTTACATCATGATTAATCCTTTAATAATTAAATTTTATACCAATATTCATTGTAAAACTTCCTAATCTCTGTATCAATTTTGTATTAGGTAAATTTATGAGTTAAATTTATTTTTGTAACCATTTATGTTTTTCTTAAGACTTTATATTCCATCATAAACAGTGAATTTAATCTATAAGATATTCAACCTTTTTTCATTTCCCTTAAATCACTAGGATCAATAATAATTTTTTTCTCATCTATATTTTCTTTGAAATATACTACATACCTATACTTTAATTGAGAAACATTGAGTTTTACTACCACTTTTATAATAGGTAAATTTTGGATTCGAATTAATAAATTTATTCTAGCAATTCATTTAGGAAGATATAAATATTTTATTTGTTCTTGTTTTTAATATAAAATTCATCCATATATAAATTAAATTCAACTTCACCTTATTCATAATACCTTTTACAATATATTTATTTCTTTAATTAACTTATCTATTCATTTCTAAAATATACTTGCAGTTGGATTTTCTGATTTAATGTTTGTTCTTGAGGGAAGCATATTATGTTGTATTAATAAAAAACATCCTCAACTCTACTGTCAACCTTCCTTTGACATGTTTCTACCATATTCCCAAAAAATTTATAATTAATAAAATCCATAGGTATCTTTCTTTCATACATCCCTCCGCCTCACTTAAATTTTCATGCTAATAGTGATAAAAATTCATCACAACACCCACATCATTTACTTCAACCAAATGTATATATAGTTTCTCAATAGATTTAGAAACAATATATTTTTATAGTTGACTATATATTCAAACTGGTTTCATATGCATTTTATAAGACATCAACTTTTTTTGAATGTTATCAAGAGAAAATTCTATGAGATATTGTTCTTCCTGAAATTGAATTTTTTCATTATAAAAAGGTATTCATATTTTTAGATTTGTATTATAATTTGAACATAAATAACCATGTATACAGATTTATTACAATAATTCATTGACATTGATTAAAAAATCATCAATATTCTCATTTAGGATTATCTTAAAATCATCAAATTTTGTATTCAGTACTTATAATGTTCAATCATTTACCATTAGATATCATTTATAAATAATATCTATTTTTTCCAAAATGGATCTAACAAGGTGAAAATCATCACCATTATATATATTTGTTTTTCATATTCTTTGGTAAGGTATTTTGTACCTTTCCTTAAGATCTAGATGTTTCTTATTGGCATCCCAAATTTAAATTTTGGTTTCATCATGAACTTGTATTCCATGAATTTGATAAGAAAATATTTCATGTATATGAGGTATTAAGAGAGAACACATCCAATTGTTATAAATATGGAAATTAAAGACCTTGAATTAAGAAAATCCTCTGGAATTAACTTCGTTATCCATGGAGTCAACATTTTAATGTAAGATTCATCATGAAATAATCTTTCAAATATGATTCCACTTGTTAAAACCGTTATCCCCAAACACCCTATGTGTTGGGGGAGAATTGGTGTGTTGAATTCTTCTTGTCTTAAAAAATATAATGTTTTTATGTAATTTATAATAATTAAAACCTACTAATATTCTGCCAAAAAAATTATTCAGATGCTAAAAGTTAGTATAGGGACACAACAATTTTATTTGTTTAAGCACATTTGGCTTATCCAATGAGCATACGTCTATGGTGTGCTGATGTACTGGTGGATTAGATTACTCAATCTAGATGTAAAAATGGTTTAGGAAAGATTAAGCATTGATCCTAGGGTCACTACCATTTTTATCTCTTACTACACCACTTTGAATTTGTTTTTACAAGAATATGTGAAATAATGATAACTTATAAATATTCCTTATATTACATAATGACTAGGCCCAAACATGTTTTCTAATTGTGAACTTGATTCTCCTTCTTATCTAAATCATCAATTTTAGTTCTCAAAAGAATATAACCTCTTAGTAATACCATAGATCTGTCAGATATTTCATTTTTTCTTCTTCCCATGAATTCTTCTCTAAATATGGGATTCATTCCTCCCATTGGTGCTCCATCAATTTACAACCTATTAACAAATGGCCGATTCTTCAGTTTATCATTAAGAACTAATAATTTCGACCCATTCAGATATATTCCCAAGCATTTTTATAGATTTTAACTTCTATAATTTCATGGAAATATATTGTTCATTGTTTTTATTCCTTAATTAAAGAGTGATACTTGTTAAAAACTCTAATCTTATAGCATGATATACTCCACTATGGAGTGAGCTCTTTTTACCACCCAGATCTAAAAAATCTTCAAAATTTTACTTAAAACTCCCTATATATCATTGATAGGTACTCTATATCTTCTTTATCTCACAAAATTTTATGAAATGGTTTACTTCTCCATGGAATAGTGACTTGTATCCTCAAAAAACTGAGATTTATAGAAATCTTCCAAATATGAATCTCATACTACACAACCACAATGTCCTGATATAGTTCCTATACATACATTATTATTTTTTGTGTGGTATTCCATACTGTGATGCTATTAATTTAACTAATGTAAAACAATTATACATATTTTACTAATGGACAAGTGTTATAGTGGGACACTATCCTTGAAAATCTCTATTTATACAATATTTATTTTCATGTACCATATATTGTATTGTGGTATACATATGTATAGTTAAATTGTGTTCCAGATCCATTTTTTATTATTCTATATCCATTCACATGTCATGGAAATTTTCCCAGTGGTGTGATTGATCCTTCCAAGATTCTAGTTTATTAATATGTATCCCCCTAAATCATGGTTTAACCACACATACCCCCTATGAATGTTTCTGGTTAATTTTATGTGGGAACTATTTTGCTGAGGTCCATTGATTCATGATGTAATATATCCTTCAACACTTTTACTCATTCTTATAGGGCCATCATACTTCAGGAACTAGTTTGACATACACGTCAATTATGGTGTAAGAACTCTCATTACACCATGATGTTTTCTCTATTACCATAGAAAACTCGAAACATCCTCCATATTCTTATAAGACTACTCCATATTTTTTATTATCACATGAATCACCTAAAAACCCTGATTTCATCCATAACCAAAGATAAGTACACACTTCCATCTTATTGTTTCATAAATACTCCTCGTATTCCAATATACACTACCAACAATCTACTTAGTTCGAATTGTCTTAATACTCATGGAATATACTAAACACTACTATTTCTTATAATATAATATTTATATACTTCAAATTCCTAAATTAATTCCCCTCTTATACATTTTATCATGTTGAAATTTCACTAAGAGAAAATATAACTCATAATTTAGTGATCAAAATAAAGTATGAACCTTTCACTGAACTGGTAATTTCTTTTCCAATTTAGAGAATTAAAAATCACTGCAAGTTCTAAATAATTCACAGGATAGTTCTCCTCATTTGGTTATAACATCCTTTTTTTTATTCCAACATTTTATCTCCTTGCAAAATCACACATCTCAACCCATCAATAGTTGCACTATAGTACCCCAAAAAACCCACACCAGATTTAGGTAATATTATCACATTCACATTGTTCAACTTAATATTCATCTTATAAAAATATCAATATAATATTTCATGTCACATTAAAATTATTCCTTTATAAGATACTTTCATTCTTTGTAATGATTACATTAAAAAATCTCAAATTAATCATAAATATTATCTTAAAAATCTATGTAAACTATAAATATCCAAAATTTTAATTGTCCACTCCCAATACAATAGCATTTTATAATCTTCATGTCATAAAAAAATCACTTATCAATGATGAAATTTCCTTATAAATTTAACTATTAAAAACAATTATAGAATTTTGATATTTTGGAATATAATATTTTATTTTGAAATTTATTTATAATGATCATCATATTGCTTCCATGATATTATTCTTGTCATAAATAAAAAACTATCACCTAGAAATTAAAAGAATATTTTTTCAAGGCATTTATAAAATATAAAATTTATCAAGGACATATAAATTGTAAGAACATTGGAAACCCTAAATTCATTACCAAGATCTCAGAATGTTTATATATACACTTGAGATCTACATTCGAATTATCCATATTCATTATCTTTAATTGGTTATATCCAGCTCTCAAATCAAGAATTGAAAAAATATTTTATCATTTCAATTGATTAAAAAAAATAAAGGTACAATAAAGGTTATTTGGTGTTCATAATTTCTTATTTATATTTCTATATTAAATAAATAACCACATTCTATAATAAAATTTCATGGAATGGAGAACCACTTCCACTGAAAGTTAAATGAACCACCAAATAAACTTCTTCTACTCCAAATCCGTTAAAAATATTATCAACTCTCATAGATTTCCGAGTATCTCATGACATGATGGTAGAGTTATCTAACTCATTTTTGAAAATTTGTTAAGATATAATGTCATGACATTATCCAATGTTATCTTAGAGAAGCATTAAAATACTCAACTATTAAATATTCCACCACTTCCAATAAATTAAATAGATCAAATGAGTCTACCATATCTAAAAATGTTCTTGAAAAATAGAATATTGAATCTCAAATACTGTTAACAAACTATCCCTAAAAACCTGAAAAAATGTGTGACCCCCCAAAATGTGGGAATAATCTCATCAGGTGAAGTCAAATAATGAATATATTCATAATATTGAATATAGTTTTTAATAATTACTATCAAATAATTTAGGATTATGAGGTCATATATGTAGTTCTTAAGAACTAATAATCTCCACAAGATTTTCACA
Source organism: Viscum album (assembly GCA_963277665.1). Lineage (NCBI taxonomy): Eukaryota > Viridiplantae > Streptophyta > Magnoliopsida > Santalales > Viscaceae > Viscum > Viscum album. The sequence continues at coordinate 1,885,037,395 of OY728165.1, read as the reverse complement.
TCATTAATTGTAATAGAATATAGAAAATTAAATCCTGGAACTATTATTTCTCTAATAGGAATCTCTATCATAAAGGGAGAAATCATCAAATTTAGTTAAATTATAATTTATATACTAATTGTACATATATCAATGTATTTGATTCACACATAGAAAAAATAGAAGATACCATTTTAGAAGAAATAAGTAGAGTACATTTAATAGAGATAAGTCTTGATGTAGAATAATATAATGCATTCCTTATATTAAACAATTTCCCTTCTTATTTTGATATTTACCATATCAAAAATCCCCATAAGTTCTTGCAAGTGATTTAAATCTTATTTATATTTATTTCACTATTGAAATGAATAATCCATATTTTTATTTGGAAGATTAAATAATAGAATCTAATGAAAATCAACCATAAAACTTCATTCGGTGATATTTCATTCCATAAATATATTTTTTTTTTCATTGGTTCATTAGAATAATACCATTTTAGGTTTATTGTGATAAGACACTGAATACAAAAAAAATATATACTCCCCTAATGTAATCCTGCTTGTTTTGATTTTTTCTGTATACCACCCTACTGGGATTGGTCTCACTACCTCTTCACCCACCCAAAAAATGGTTTCCCTCAATTACTTTGGGTAATAAAAATAATTCTTAAATTTAATTTATATCATATAATACTCTTTTATTGATAAATTGTTCTCCAATTCTATATCATGTGGTAAATAGAGAAAAATCACTATCCACCGTATCTTAGTCCAACACATTATCTTGAACATTATCACATTGATATTTGATTGATTATCACCTTGGTTAGAAAATATACCAACCATAAAAAATGTGAAACATACTCTATGACTATTATATTTACCAAATCCAACTCCAAGAACTCTTGAAATTTCCTCAAATTTTACATCTCTTGGTACATCTATGGAATAAAAATATTTAACAAACCAATTGATATCTATTAATTGTAAACATTCACCTCTATTTACATAAATTGTGGTATTCAAGCAGTTCTATAGGGAAGATAATAATCTAGTTTTAAAAAACATTAAAAGGAATAAAAATTAGTTTTAAGAAGAAAAATTTATATGTATATCTATATAAAATATAATAAAGAATGAACACATGAATTTTCATAGTTGTTTAGTTAAAATAGATCGAACATATACTATTCACTTCTCCCCATTCCTTGAGTGAAATAATGTTCACAAAACCTATCTTTAGTATGAGAAGAAAAACTCAAATAAGAATTTACATTTCTACGATTCAATGTACAACAAACATTGAATTGGATTTTAATTGGAGCCTAAACTCAATAAAACATGTATATTTTATAGTATAGGTACAACCAAAACATAAATTTGCATTCACAGTGGAGGTACTCTGAATACTAGATATTCATTAAAAATAATAATGGTAAACCTGTAAAAATAATTAAATGTGGTAAATAAAAAAAACAAATAAATATAGACTTTCTTTTACACCTACATCACTTTTAGAAATGTAATTCAGCAAGAAGAATCTATCACATTAATTAGAGTAACCGGAAAGTGGCGATCATAGTATCAAATAATACAACATCCCTCCCAAAAGTTTCAACCTTCACATGGTTCCTTTGATATTATTTAGAGAATATGTATCCAACATTAAATTCAAGAAGCTTACTAATTTCTAATGAATATTTCAATAATTCATAATTTCCAAATCATGATAAGTCCATTGCAACTACAAAATAATTTTTGTATTTCTAATTAGATGTATTTTTTTAAATTTGGCATAAATAAAAGAGAAAATAACTAAAATAAATATCTATTAAATAAAATAAAATACTTCTTTTTTAGATAATTATAAGGTCTATAAACATCATGTCATAAATTACTATAAAATATATATCTTATATTTTGATAAAAAATATGCTAAAATATCATCATTTTTATAATAGAAGATTTCAAAAGTGTCAACAAATATACTTTGAAAAAATAATTTTCAAACTTTTTGAGGGAAATTTTTAGAAATATTATGGAACCTTTAAGAAAACATATAAATCATTTAAAACTTTTCAAGGATCAATTAAATCTTTATAAGGATCATTTAAAACATTGTATGGATATTTTAAAACAGCATAAATATAATTTAAACTTCTTAAGGACCACATTAAATTTTCAAGGGTCATTTGAAAATTTATAAGGATCATTTGAAATATTATAAGGATTATTTAATTTGTGAAAAATTAAAAAATAATAATTAAATAGAAGTTCCCAATGGTCAGTATGACATCAAATAAAAGTGGTATACTTATGTAATATCTATCAAATAGTAAGACTTTATAATCCATATTTTTTTATTTATATTAAAAATATAAATCACATAAATTCAAAAGACTTTTACTTCCATTTTGTAATATATTTATAGATTTGTAAGTATTTCTAGATCCTCAAAAGTTATTTCTAGTTTCATATGATATTTCTTTTTAAAAGATAGATTACATAATAAAATTATCAAAAGAGAATATAAAAACCAGAATTAACATGAATAATAAGAATAAATATAATATATATAGAAAATCCACGGGATTTGACATCATTGTTGAAAATAAAATGATATTATTATAAATAAAAATTAACGGTTTCTTTAAAATTTTTAATATAAAAAATTAAGAGAATAATGAGACATTGAAACAATATCCCCCATTTTTGTAATTTTAAAATTATCTATATAAAGAATATAAAATATCACCATTTTTATAAATATAAAAATGATAAAATAAAGTAATATATATATATATATATATATTTTAAAAATCCCCTTTTATAGAAAAAAATAAGAGTTCTCTCCATTTTTGAAATAATCAAGTTGAATTTCACAATTATGAAACTAATTTAAATTTATAAGAATAACTAAATATGAGAAACAAAACAAGTTAACTCCCCTAAAATTTATAAATAAAAAATATAAACATTTGGAATGTATAATAATTTGAAAATATTGAATTATAAAAGAGTTTTAATTTGTTATACATTCTCTAAGACGTAATATTTTTCATTATAAAAAAAATATGGAAGTTAGAGTTAAATATTTTAACCAACTCTTATAAACAGATCAAAAAAATCTACAATTAAACATGGAAAATATTTTAAAATATTAATTTATAATAAAAAATAGTAAATAGTAAATATTCCTCTAATAAAATTTAAACATCCATTATCCCATGTCCTAATTTAATCATTTATAACATCACTATATTGAATGATTTAGTACAAAGATATTCCAATTGACAATATATAAAAGTATATTCCAAAATAATATATCTTTTTTGAACATTATATTGAGTAAAATAATATTTTCTAGTTCTAGAATATTTTAATAGATTCTTATAGATATAAATAGAGAAATAAATAGGATAAATAAATTGATATCTGTTTCATTGAATACTAAGAAAAAAACCTTTACTAGAAAATGAATCAGGCTATGAGAACTTTTCCTGTTAATTTTGAATATTCAGAAATCAGAATTAGAATAACAGTTCAAGTCAAACGAGGTCTTTCCTGGATAAAAAATGTATTATTAGTATTTATTTTAATATATATCATAATTATTTTTGTTGTTTTTTAGTGGCCTTCCATCTAGCCATCAAAAAATCCATCACACATATAGATAAAAAATATGAATAATCAAAATATATTTATAATACTTATTTATAGAACATTTAGCATCAACTTCACCTTTAAAAAACCATTATTAAAATTAAATAATCATATTTATCCATTCCAATATTTATAGAAATTATTAAGTCCTGATAAGGATTTTAATGTTTTAAAACACGATCAAGAAAATTCCTTTGTTCAAAACTAGGTAGTTATTTAATGTAATGATCTTGAAAAATTAATCCATTAAAAAATTTACTTTTCACATCCATTAGCTAATGTTTAAATCCCTGAAACTCTTTATATGATAATAAAATATAAATATATATTAAATTCTATCTATATGTGAAAATGTATCATTATAATGAATTCCTTATTATAAACAGTTCAGCCTCATTTAGATTCTTTTTTAAATCAAACTTAGATCAAATAAAATTATAATATTTAGGCAGTTCAAAAAAACTTTAACCATCATTTATGGTAAATTAATTGAGTTAATTTTCTATAATTAAAATCTAATTAATTTTTTTATTCTTCTAAAGATTCATTCATGATAAATTCTCAAATACAAGCTGAGTGATAATAAATTTAACTTAATGAATGTATGGTTTGTACTTTATAGTCAACATCACCAATTACTCTATCTAGAAGATGATACCTTTGAGGTTTTGAAGATCTAGAATATGGATGAAATTCTATGACATGAGAAAATTTAATTTCATTTTTTTCTTATCTAAAATTATATTCAATAAAATCTTCTTCAATTTATTCTAAAACTAAATTATTCTTCCCTAAACCATTCTCATCAAACATAACATGAATAAATTACTCAAAAACAATTAATATTTTATAACAAACATGTGAGTATTTAATAATATATGAATAAATGAAAAATATATCTTCCTCAAATTTAATATCAAAATTATCCATTAAATATATAATTCAGTGAATAAAAACATTAAAACCAAAAACTATGAAATACTAAACTTTTCTTGTATTTCCATTCTATACTCTATATGGGGTTTTCTTAGGGATTTCCCAAATCAAAATCTGATTTGATACATAAACTTTTCTGTTACAAAACTATTTCCAAAAAACATAGATAAGTTGAATTCATTTAACATTTTTTATCTATTTTTTGAATAGTTGTATCCTTCTGTTCAACTCCACCATTAATCTGTGGTTATATATCGACTTTAAAATTTTGAAAACAACTATTTTTTCTTAAAATTTATTGAATTATAGACTAAAAAATTCTCCACCTATATAACTTCAAATAGAGAAAACTAAATATCATTTACCATTTTAAACTAGTTTACAATAATAAGAAATATTGGATAATGGAATTTTTTTTAAATTTAGAATAAATTCACATAAATCATTTAAAACCATTATCAACAACAAAATCATATTTATTTCTAGATAAAATAGTATATTGAATAGGGTAAATTAATTATAAAAACAAGTACAAATGTGTTTTTAGATTCAATATCTTTTATAGGTCTACAAATTTCATAATATTCCATTCCAATCATGCATGAATCACATGTGTGAGATTTTCCCTATTTATTTTCAAGAAACTATATTAATTGATGTTGTTTTGAAATATTGTGCACTGGTTGAAAATTTTTAGGTATATTCCTCTTATGAGATAAAATATCATCTAAATGTAAAACATTAATACACATTACATTTTGATCCATTATATAAAACAAATTAATTAAATAGATTTTATCCTTTCGATTAATATAATATAATGTAGAATATTTTTAAAAAAAAGGAATTTATCATTTTTAGATTTCAAAAACATTCCCTTATCACATAATTAAAAAATGGTAATCATGTTATGTTCTAATCTATAAACATTTTAAGATTTATTAATAATAAAAAAGTTGTAAATGAAAACTTCACAGATTCCTCTAAATTTATATTTTGATTTTTCTCCAAATATCATACTGCCTCAATCATATTAATTATATAATTCTATATTTTTTGGATGTCCAATCATTTTATTTGATCATAAATGATACATATATGATATGTTATTTTAGATAGTTCAATTGAATTTCTTAAAAAATGAATAAGAACATTGTTAGGAAATATTGGTACTTTGGGTCTGATAGGATTACAATAATATTTTTTTAGTAGTTAAACAAATTTTATAATGTATTGTTTGGTAATATGGTTGATAATTTATTTGAAATATATTCTTTACTATTCCCAAAGTACTTTAGTAATATTTAATATATTTTACCCATATAATGACCTTAAATTTCAAAATAAAAAACCTGTTACTATTGCAATAATCCATTTAACACATTCCCAATATAATTTTATATAAATTTTAGGAAATATTATATTATATATAACACCAAATTTCTATATATTTACATTTTTTAATGCCATCATTTTATCATAACTTTATTTAACTTGTACAAAAGTAACTATTTATTGCTTTATACTGACAATTTCTTTCTTTAAGTCTTTAATTTTCCATTTGAGTAATATCTAATTATTCAAAAAAATCATTTGTAATTGACGATGTATATTTTATTTTTTTCATTTTCTTAAAAAATAATCTTATTTCACTCATTAATGGGTTTTTTTCTATATTAATAAATGTACACATCACACCAATTTTTATTAAATATATTTATAGTTTTTCAATCAATTTATTAAGTTCAGTAACATTATATTTATAAAAATTAGAATCATGATAAGAGCTAAAATTAGATTCACCTCTAATAACATTTTTAGTAGATATTAGATATAAGTTTATCATCCCATTTTCAGTTCTGTAATCACCACATGAATCCAATTTTTTAATATAACTCCATCATGCTATTGAATCTCTTTTTTCATTATTCATATATTTTTTAACTTTTCTATCGTTATTCAATATTGGGTAGTCAAAATTAATATTAATTTTTATTCTATATTCATTACATGTTAGTTTTGTGGAATCATTATAAGAACAATAAATACCTTTCATGTAATTTATTCAATCATTCATTAGAAAATAATTTCTAAAATTCTTGAAACTAAATTCATAATTTTTATTCCCTTTAAATAGATTTTACATATTGTGTAACATTATCTCATTAAGTTCCACATGATTTTATAATTAAATGAGTAAGAAAAAAGTTTAATTTACATAAAAGAAAAACATTTATTTTTGGTAGTATCCTTATGAGATATTTTTTTCAATACCGATTCAAATTGAAATAATGATCCTATGAGTTCATCTTATGTGAAACCGTAGAAATTTTTTTACTTTGATAAATGGAACCAATTTTAGCATTATAATTTTTTACTGCATATCTAAGTACTCATTTAACAAAATATATTATCCAAGTATTCACCATGTTCACACATTACATTAACCATACTTGTGAATATTTGGATTATATGAATAAAAAATTCTTCATCTTTTATCTTTAAGAATTTAAATTTATCATGTATCATTCCATGTTTGGTTCTCTTAACATTTTTTTGTTCCAGAATGTGTAGAATTTAATATTCTTTATATATATTTATGATATCATTAATATCATTAATTAATAAAAACACTTATACTAATAGCATAATATAATATATTTATAATTATATAATTTAAAACAATAATTAAATTTTCAGTAACACTCAAGGAATATGGGTCAAAATCATGTAGTTTTTCTGTGTTTTACATGATTTTATATTGTATAATGATTAGTGTTTTACTTAATACCCCATTCTTTGTTTCTATTATCCATAATAATTACCCTTTAAATTAGATGGTATCTATGGAATCCATCCATTATTCAAATTTAAACATAAAATATGAAAAATTATCTTTCGCCTGGTCAGTGTGGTCTAGGATAATGGTTAAAAATATTTTATTTATAAAAGATCAACGACCGGATATTAATTTTTTCCCATGTGATGATAGATTATAAGGTCATGGATGTGGTTTGAACAGTTTCAAAAAAATTAAAATAAAATTAAAATTAGAGATAAACAAAAAATAATAATTATCGTGAAAAGGAAAAACTAATAGACAAAGAACATGATGATTTTAAAGTAGTTCTAATAAATGTGATCAAACATATAATCATTACTTATATGCATTATTTGAGAAAAATGGGGTCCACCATTTCTAAATTTTGAATGTTTCATGACTCAAATTAAAGTAATCTTTTCTATATTCAAAGGTAAAACCAATATAAACATGAATTTTAATGAGAGTCTCAACCGGATACAACACATTACATTTATAGTGGAGGTATAACAAAAAAACATCCATTTTGATTGGAGGAAAAAAACTAGATGAAAATTTTTAAGGAACATTTATAAATCTAATACAGTGGAGATGAAATAGAAAAATAAAATAAAATTATATATATAATAAAAAAAGATAGCATGCTGATCACTTTTAGTAATGTGTCTTACCATGATGATTCTATCACAAGAATAAAAAAATAAAGACAATTATAATCATGGTGTCGAATTGTTTATAGTGCATTACAAAACATTCATCCATTATTTTGTTCTATCAATATTTATTTTTAGAGAAATTATTAAATTTTCTATCCATGATATTTATTAAATCATGTATATATTAGGATCTTGGCAATACAATTACAATATAAGACTCACACACTGCCCACATAGGGTAGAAAGGCATGACATAGACTTTACAAAGGTGACATCCCACCCATAAATCCTTATTTATTAAATACATAGACTATACGCCTAGTGTCTTTGAAGAAAATTAGATGGGCTATTGTCCCACTGGGCATGAAATTCCTTTATATAGCCTGTATGCTGATAATTTTACCTGATAGTCCCATCAGTGAATAAGAACACTAAACTACAGAAGTCTCTACAATACTCACTATAGTGCTACTTGCGCTATAGTTCCTACTACAATACCCACAACTACTACAGTGTTTCTACAGTTCTTTTATGCCTTTAAAATGTTTCCATATCTTACATTTGGAGGTATTCATTTAAATCTAAGATTAATTGAATTGAAAACACATGAAGAAAATATATATATAATTTAAACAAAAAACTCTTTAGTTTGAGAAACATATAGTCTGAAATCATCAGTTCATATATTCTGGTAATCCATATATCATATATATTAATAATCAGTCTTTTCAAATTACAAAAACATCAAAATATATGATTACCTAAGACCCAATATACATACTATGAATGATTCATTTTTAAACTTATTTTTAGACTTCATAAAGATCCTTTGAATATTCTATAAGAATATTGGAAACTTCATAAGGGTTATTTGAAATTTCTTAAGGATCATTTGATACTTTTTTAGGATCACATGGAAATTATTAAGGAACATTGAATATATAACATTTATTATTTTAATAATTTCAAAGATCATTTCATTTATAAAATATCAAAACATTAGGAAAAATAAGTAATTTGTAAAATTTATTTTTATATCATGTAAGAGTAATATACTTAACTTATATATTTCAAATCATAATAATTCATAATCTATAATCTCTATAATTACTCTGTGAAGACATTAATTACTGAAATTCACAAGTATTTTCTTTATATTTTCTATGATATTAAAAAATTTCACAATACATGCCATATTTTCATAAGACATTTTGGAATCACTTAATATATTACAATTTTGGTAAGGTATTTCTACTTTCATAAGATAGTTCAATTTTATAAGATTATTTAATTAATTAATTTCTATAAAAAATTAGAATTAACCAAAATGGTAGTAATAAAAATAATAGATATAAAAAAATCATTAGTGTCAACAACATCCCTAAAAATAAAATCAATTAAGTAAAAAAATAGACTTTTTTTAATTATAAAAATTAAGAATTAGGGGGAAATGACACATATTAATAGAAACAAAATACATATTCTAGAATATATTGTTGAAATAGTGGGTGTTCTAGACCCAACTATTTAGTGCTATAGATTACCATATCATGTATACTATTACCTATATTTGATGTCATCTTACCATTGTTGTGTAGCATTTCCTACATCCACTATTTAAATTGTAATGTCTAAAGAATAATTGTCATATCGAAAGGTTATAACAGTTCACAATCTATAATGAGAACCTCAATATACTATGACAATAATTTTAAATATATGTTCTATAGTCTAGATACATATCACTGATTGGAAACAATAGATGTTTTACTATCAGGTGCTAGGGGCTATAAGCATTGAGACTTCTTTTCATGAAGATCGATGTTGGTGATCTTTAGAAGTGAGTTCATGTGGACAGGCCCACCAATAGGAACTCCACATATTTCAGGTGTCAATGGATTTTCCTACCTACAATCATGTGTAGTGGTCTCCAGACTTGAGATCATTACCAATGTGTGTCATTTGATTTCGTACTTTGATTCAAGATGGAATCTATGGAAATGATGTTTTATAGAGGTAGTTTGTGTTGGGTGCATCATTGGTGGCATGACATTGGTTGAATGATCAAGAAAAGATTCGTCTCTTCTGAGTTATGGAAGTTATATATCTCATGACATGTTGATATGGATAGTAGTACCTTTATAAGACCATGGACATGGAAATCGAGGGAAAATCCATCTAGTTACATCAACAAATAATGAACCAAGAAAAGAGGGATGACACATGAGTGCGTCCTTCTTTATGAGATATTATAGACAAAGAGATTATATTACAGAGTGCATGTTCGTAGGTTGGTTGTCACTACTGTGGAAATCCTTATTTCTTCAGGGGCCATGATGGGTTGCTAGATCCCACTCTTTGTCTGAGAAGACTATTAACTACTATCAAAATAAGAGCATAGAGGGTCACACACAATAGTGCATTTTAGAATCTTCCCTATTCAGTTGAATATGAGTTTTGAACATAGTCATCCCCACTACAAGGGTCTGAGATTTTTCCAAAGTTAAACGATCACCGATGAAATAAATGAATTCATATTATTCAATTTTAGAATAATTAGTTTTGAATTTATTTATGAAATGTATTTGTGAGTTTTAGTAAATACACGAAAAAATATTAATTGAATAATATTAAATTATTCATGGTTTAATTAATATTTATGGGATTGACAAGTCAAGTTAATGAATCAATTATTATCTTATAATATATTTTAATATGTTATATGTAAATGATAATAATATTTATGACTGAGTTTAGTAGTCATAAAATGTCTTTGATAGTGCGTTAAATATTCAGGGCCATCAAGGAGAGGCGATACCAGGGAATTTAATTAACCACTATAAATAGAAGAGGAGGGGATTTTTCCATGTACTAGTCACGTGGATTCTCTCTCCTGTCCTATCCCATGATACTCAGAGAGATGCACTCGATCCAAGTAGCTCAGATGGAGCTCTCTCTCGGGAATCCCTAGCAAAGTGATGTGGTGATCATTGGAGCATCGAAGGCATCATCGTAATTCCGTACTCGCACCCTAATTACGATGAACGGCGCTCTCGCAGATTTCTTGACGCGCCTGTAGACGATCTAGGCGAATTCAAATTCGGATTTTTTGAGTAGTGATCGCCAATGATGAGTAGACGTCGTGAACGGATTTATAATTAAACAAGATATTTTTTACATTTTATTTTTGTGTTTAAAATCCTTCACGCTAGATCCTCGTCTTTGAATGGGCTTCCCATCACTGTCGTCGACAAGTTTTCATCGATCATCAGTGGAAAAGTTTAAAAAACCACCTATTTGGGGCTTCCAATACACGCCCGATTCCAACATATATGATCTTATTCCATTTTAATTTATGTATTAAATTTTACATTTGACATCTGAAGAGTATGAAAAATGTTTAATATTTTGTTTATCCTCTTTAACCAATCCTCAACATCAATCAATTTTCCATCATCCCTAATGATCATAGGATTCTACTGGTTAAAACCATTGATAAATCCATTTAATTACTTCCATGTTGATTTATTCCCTTTTCTATGATCATAAATTTCATATACCAATGAAAGGAAGAGTTAAACAATACATTATATATTCTCAACTTCTCAATCACAAACAAGATCTCTACATAGATTATTTTTATTGTTATATAGAAAAAAAATCCAATGAGAGAATTAGTAGACCATTGTTAGAAGATATTTAAAACTCACAATATAGAACTCTAATTCTAAGTCTAACTAGATATTTTTCGTATTTGGGTATTCATAACTCCTCACAAGTCAATGTATAAACAATAAATCACAATGTAATTCGATCAAATTATTTTCAAGAAATTTTTTTTTCAAATATATATGAAATCATATTAAAGACCTACTGAAAGTAATGTAATTATTTCAAATAATACAATGCACATGTATGTTATCTATAGAAATGACTATCATGACACATGAACACCTTACCAATCTGACCCATTATGGGTGCAAAAACCTACATGTTACAAAAAAAATCTACATCTTACGGGAAATATTTTGATCACTAGACTTATTGAAAATGTATAGAAGCAAAATTAATTCCATTAAGATGTTAAAAATGAGTTTTTATGGGAAATTATTAATCTTATTCCATCCTAATATTTAAAACTACCCATATTCTAAAAAATAAACCATAAAACCATGATATGTTACAACTTCACATTAAATCAACCTAAGGAGAACTTCCTAAGACCTGATCCAAGTTACCATGTATCCTAAAAATTATTTTCGTGTCCCCATGGGTTGGCAATTCATTTCAATGGGTAAAAAATAATAACTGGGAAATGATTTCCAAGAAAAAACAAGCTAATAAATTTAATGTAAATAAAATTTTCATTTAAAATCACAAATCAAATATTAAAAATAAACCAATTAAAATTGAATGAAAAAAAAACTAATAGAGTGTAGAAGAATCAAAATGATCACATACCCAACATCACATGGAAAACTATTACAAAAGATTTATATACCAATTATTAGTATAACTACTCCAATACAACATTTAGAAACATTATCAAGTATACTTTGAACTCATACTTATAATCAATAACCATTAAAAATACAGAACATTCCATTTTTTATCATTAATAACATATCTATTCATACAATGAGATTAATATCTTTGATTGAGAGCATAAATACCCAATATAACCCCCCAATATAACACACATGTATTCTCATGTAGTAATTATTCAAGAACATGTAATCAATAGCATTGGAAATAGTTCCAAACACTTAAAAACCAAATTTTTTATCACTAAATTATAGAAATTCATAGCTATCTCATGAAGAAAATCCAACCAGTGGTTTCATAAAAGTAATATTAACCATTACCATTATAAGTCCTCATCCATAATCTTTACATAATATTGAAGTTTATTCTATAATTTTCATTTATTTAAAATGAGGATATTTTTAGGTTTGTTATTTTATAGAAAGGGGTCATAATACAGACATTGGATCCCACTATAATACAACTAGTATACTTCTAAAATATTAGCCATTTCATTAATAATAGAAAACTTTTAAAATAATAAATTAATTATTTTTCATGAAAAATATTCATAGCCTTCAAATTAACATCCAAATTTATATTACCCATCCTTAGACCCTGTAAAAAAATTTAAAACATGGTATGATTATAAAAATATAAGAAAGTAATATAATGAAAAATAAATAAATTTTTAGTCAATGAATACTTATAATCCCATGATTTTTTTCACAAAATTACTCATTCAACCATAAAAAAAGCATCTTAGCATACATCTGGAAATCATAAGTTCCTATAAATATCCATATGAAAAATAAATCATATAGGTAACTTGAGGCATCATTTCTATATCACTATGAAAATAACTTTCACTGCCACTTAGGGAGTATCCTTCTTGGTCACATTTGGAATACCCATCAAAGAATATTCTTTTAATATCTTTAGAAAAAACCGACAATTTAACTCCATCTCATTACCAGATTAATTGGAAAGATATCACGGGCTCTCCCTCCCACAATTTATCCTGAAACCAGAAATAATCATAAAAAAATTCCCATGAACCACAACATAATCATAACACAAAGAACAAATAAAATTGAAAAATATCATTCCCACTTTGAAATAAAATTTAAATTTTACAAATCTGCGTACTCATAAATGAAAAAAACAATTATTTGAAAATAAATTTGTAAACATATAATGTATGTATCAAAAAATTAATGGGACAAAAAATCATGAAAATAAATTCATTAAAAATATGTTTAAAAACATTCCATTTTGCAGTTGTAAAAATAGTTCAAAATGTGACTTTAAAAGAGTTTTTTAAAAGTCCCTTACATTAAGTCTGACTCACCGCGTATAATATTTATCAACTAAAACAATAAACTATAATTAATTATTTACTTGTTTGAGAACCTTTTAATAATTTATTAATCCTTTTAAATGACTTATTATAATTTTATAACAATTAGGTGATTATTTATGTTCACATCTGGTGGTTAGTTGATATTCAGTACATGATTCTAAAATGGCTCTAAAATGTTGTATATAGTAAAATTGTAATAATTAAATCATATAGATAATAATATTAATTGAATACAAACAAATTTTATACATCAATTATACTTTTAAATAACACTATTTATTTATGGTTACGAAAAATGAACAACCTTATAATCATGATGAAGGTACGCCGTATGTATGCATGTGTAACATTTCTATTTTTCATTTACCATTTATAGAAAGAAAGTAATTATTATTTAATATCTAAATAATGATAATAATATCAATAATACCATATTAATAATTTAAATATACTTATATATATATATCATCCAAGCAATGTGGTGAAGAAAAATGAATCACACCATTTTGTGGAGGTGATAGTTCACACGTGCATACGAACAACATAATCATTTCTATGTAAATGGAAAGGTAAGAAAATAATTGGTATATTCTTATTTAATATTAATAAATATATAATTAATACCATATATGAAAATAAATTCCATAATTATAACCGTTATTCATATATATTGATGGAAAATAAATTATTTTAGTTCGCATGGCGGTAGTTCTCCGTACACATGAATAAATAATTCAATTTCCATTTGATGAAATTTGAGATTGATTTATGTGATGATATTGACATAATAACATTGAATTATATTTAGGATAATATAGTTATTATTTCATCATGGATGAATATCATTTTAAGTAAGTGTATGATGAAATAAATATAAAAATTTAATTATAAATGATACATTTCTTTCAGGCGACCTCCATTGATTAACACCCTAAAACATGTAATACGAGTTTTATGCATAAAATAAGGCCTCTATAATGTGGAGATTTACTTTTTTAAAGGATATAGGTATATATTGGTTGATTCAAATTTCTTTTTAACTACAATGAAATACTATGAACATGTTCCCTTTTACAAGATAGTGGAGGGGAATCATAGAAATATTCAATGTAATAAATTTATATAAATTAATTATTGCATAAAATAGATACAATGTGTATATTTAGAATATATAATGATTCTATTTGGAAATAAAATAATTAAATAAAAATTAGACACATTTTTATTATTTTTTTAATCCTTATATTTTTAACCTTAATTTTATCCTTTTAACTCTTACTGTGATATCATGCAATTCACACATTCAGGGTTAATATAAATTATATAAATTTAGAAGACAAATTTAGGAGTCATTTATGATATTTTTAGACTTATCCTAATAATATGTTCAAATTTTATATTTTTATAAATTTTATATCATTTAGTAAATATGATTTATTTTAATATATCAACACCGTAAATGTTGACACTATTCATTACATAAATGTTTAAAAATGTCATAAAAACATGATATCATCTGACTTACTATTTTAAAACAAAAAAATTGTTGAATTATTCTATTGAATTTTTATATAACATTAATTATATCGAATTATATTCAATTTAATATTTAATATCATTTTTTCATTCTTTCATTAATGGGGTAATTACTACATCATCATTAAGTCCCCATTTAATTTAAATATTTATTTCCTAAAAATAATATATTTATTAACATGATGTATATAATTATTTTATATTTTAAATTAATATTTATAGTCTAACATATATTCTCTATGACTCCATATTAAAATATTTATAGTTATGAGAAACATGAGCATGAAATCCTTGACGTTAATTTAAATAAAATTTATTCATTTAATATTGACACTATATTTTCATATGGTGGATATATATTCATACCATGGAATATTTTTATTGAAATTAATATTCTTATTAAATTATTACAAGTGTTAGGGTAATTTTATATCATTTATAATATTATTTTTACCTTGAATTATCTGATTTACCCTTAACCGTGGTCATAAAAATATTACTAATGTTACTATTAATAAATTACAAAAATAAAAGGGACCTATATAATAAATTTGGAAAATTAGATTCTAAATATGGAATAAATTTTTCAAAATACAAAACACATAATTGGAATAAATTAGTAAAAATTAATCACATTGTCAAAATGAGAAAACAATATTTTAACATAAAAACGTTCAAAAGTTCACAAAGTATTTAAATATAATTTTAATAGAAAATTGATTCCAATTAAATAATTTGATAAAATCATAAATGTTTTATAATATTATAGTTTAAAACCAAAAAAAAAAGATAATATAAAAATATAAATAAATTTGATAAAAAATCATTTTTGATTTAAAATGGAGCATTTTTACTGTTCATTAAAGTATAAAATTTATCAGAAAAAACAAAAAATTCAACCAAATTTAATTTTTATATTAAATTTTAAAAGAATATGTTTATTTTTCTAAATATAATTTATAAAAGTTAGAAAAATTATATTTAAAACCAGTACCCCATTAAAAGGTAATAAAACTGCTTTTTAAGAAAATAATGTTTTAAACCATAAAACTAGTTTTATCAAACACGCTATTGAGGATAGTGTCTATTTCAATAATTATATAAAAAAATAAAAAATAATTATTATATGATTAAATGGGTTGTTACATTCTTCCCCATTTTAGGAATTTCATCCTCACAATTTTATTGAGCTATTAAAATAAGTGGTGATATCTTCATCTCATATAACTTTCAGGATACCATGTTTTCTATTCAACCATATAGTTTTTTCAAAAGAGATTAACTGGATAAATCACCTTATTCTAAAACACCTACTCTATATAGTCATGAATGAGAATTGGCTATTTTTCATAATAATGATTCTCTTCCAACTAAACTACTTTTGGACTCAAAATGTGAGATTGATCCGACATGTATTTTATTAACATTTAAACATAAAAAATATTGTGTAATTGGGATAAACATGGATGAGAATACACTCATTAGGAATCTAATTCATCTTTCACCAAGATTTCATAGGGTATAATGAACCTTTGACTTCGGTTCCATTTCTTACCAAAATGCATCACACTTTTCCATGGATAAACCTCGAGAAAGACATGATCACCTACCTAAAAAGAAAGACCCTTCCTCGTGTTATTTACATTAATTTTATGCCTTCTTTAAGATATCATCATGTGTCATTGAATCAACTAATATTTTTATTAAATTTTCTCTACCAATTCTGGTCCTATAAACATTATTTTACACAATTCATCTTAAAAATTTGGGGTTCAACACATCTTCCCATATAATGCATCAAATGGTGACACCTATATACTAGGATGAAAACTATTATTATAATAAAACTCATAAAAAAGAAATACATTGATCCAAAATTCCATCGTAATCCCATGATATAGCAACCAGCATTTCCTCAAAGGTCTGAATTTTTTGTTCTAACTGTTCATAAAATTGAGTATGAAAAGTTGTACTAAAATTTAATTCAGTACTAAACAACTTTTTAAGGCCTTTATAAAATATATAAGTGAATATGGGATCATGATCAGATACAATAGAGAATGGAACTGCATATAACATTACTATATCATTATAATATACTAGAGAAATTTTATCTATAGACAATGAGTCTCGAATAGGAATAAAATGAGAAGATTTAGTAAATCAGTAAAAAATAACCCATATCACATTGTTACCTCCATATATATTCAGTAATACAACTATAAGGTCCATAGATTTGTTTTCTTATTTCCACTATGGAACTATAAATTGATGATGAATTCCCTTAAAAACTTTCATGCTACCTGAATGTGTTGACAAGTCAAAAATATTTGGGTAATGTCAATAATATCTCTTTTTATTACTTCCCACCAATAATACAACCAAAGGTCTCTTTACATCTTATAATTGTATTGATGAACTAAAAATAGATAAATACCAGCTTCAAATAACAACTCTTTCTTCAACTATGAATCACAAGACACACATAATATCTTCTAAAATATTTAAACACTATCATTATAAATGTTAAATTCAAGAATCATACCATTTGAACGAATTCAACATTTTTCAATAACTCATGTTATTTTTTATGTGATTTCTTAATTTTTTTGATATAAATGATTAAACTGACACCTATAACAAAACATAAATATTTCATACACAAAAAACATCCAATCCAAAATTCATAAAATAATTAATGAATGTATCATATTCCACACACAATATGGTTAATGTGGAGATAATTTTCCCTCACAAAGCATCAACCACATTATTTTATTTTCATATATGGTAAAGAATCATGCAATAAAAATATTTGATTAGTTCCATTCATCTTATTTGTATCATGACCAATTATTTCTAAGTGAATATATACATAAAATATTTATGATCAATATATACTTAACATTTTACATAATACAAATGATGCCTCCAAATTTTTGATTCCCAAACAATAGAATGTAATTCCAAATCATGTGTAGGGTAATTTAATTCATGAGTATTAAACTAAAATAAGGCATTAGAAATTACCTTATTATTATATAATAGGAAACAAACAAGTTCTTTGAACGAAGCATAACTATAGATGAAAAATTCATCACTTCTAGATGGAAGGTCCAAGATTGGAGAATTCAGTAATATTATTTTCTATTCTTGATTAGAATCATCGTATACTTTTTTCTAGTTGAACTTAATAACAATTTGAGATAAAATAGTCAATGGGAATATATCAGTGAAATTCATCCAACAATCCTCTGGTAATAACATTAAAGAAATACCAATCTCAGTTATAATTTTTGGTCTTGGATATTATTCAACAACTTTAATTTTAGTAGGATCAAAAGTTAAGCCATCTATTGAAATAAGGGGACCAATGAAACAAATTTGTTTCATCCAAAATTCCCACTGACTGAACATACCACATAGTTTATTCTCTTCTATGGTTTTTTATAGAACCCTTATATTTATTTCATATTTCTCTTTACTTTTATAATATACAAAAATTTCATCAAATAAACACATCCAAAATATTATCCAAGAAATCATTAAATATTCTATTTGTAAGAGCCATGAATACCACATGTGTATTGGATGACCCAAACAATATAACTACAAAATCATAATACCCATATCTAGTAGGAAATGTTGTATTTAGAATGTCTACTTCTTTTACTTTCAAATGATGGTGGACCAACCTCATGTACGCCTTCTAAAAATACTATGCTCCCTAGAGTTGATCAAAAAATCAATGATATGAGGAAAAGTATGCTTTTTTCGAATAGTGATCATATACATGGCTCTATAATCAATGGAGAATCTCAATGAACAATATTTATTCTTAGAAAATAAGACATGATCAACCCATGAGGAAGTGGTAGGTCAAATGAAACCTTTATCAAATAAATATTTCTATTTATTTTTCAAATACAAATTTTCCATTTGAGCCATTCGATAAGGGTGCACTGAAATTGTCTTAACATCACGAACTAAGTCAATTGTAAATTCAACTTCCCGATTCCGTATCATACAAGGAAGGTCATCAAGAAAACATCCAAATACCCATTTACCACTAGCACATAATTTATTTGAATAGTTAATTTGTTTTATATAATATGTAAAAGATAAAATCCATTTCTATCTTTTAACTTTTTCTCAGCTTCCTTATATGTTATTTATAACTTGGGTTCAGTATTTTACACAAACTAAAACTCTTTCTAAAAAGAAACTTCTCTATATCTACAATCTATCTTATTAAGTTAAACAAAAATTCAATCCTTACCCAGATTTACTTCATACTCTACTTAATAAAAAACAACATGGTTTTTATGTAAATTTATTCCAAATAGAAGGACTAAATGATTATTATAGTTTCTTCTTTTATTAATGTCTACCCGCTATGTTATTGAAAAATGACCCACTTTTATTTCTTGAAGTGGAATTACTAATTTACTAGAAAA
Organism: Viscum album; assembly: GCA_963277665.1. NCBI lineage: Eukaryota > Viridiplantae > Streptophyta > Magnoliopsida > Santalales > Viscaceae > Viscum > Viscum album. Next base: position 1,885,017,455 of record OY728165.1, on the reverse strand, counting down.
TTTTCAAAAATGAAAAAATATGTAGACCCAAAATCCAAAAACACTTCAGATAAATCATAGAAAATAATAAATATACCTGATAAAACTTTTTTTAATGGAAAAATATCTATTGAAGTAGTGGAAATGGATTTCACCACACCTTTATACTTATTTTCTGGTTATTTCCCATCATTCAGGTTTTTGTTCCGACAATTGTTTTCATAATGACCCATCTCATTCCACTTAATTTTTTTTACTGATTTTATATCATATTTTGTCTTACCACCAACATTATATTCTTAATTACATTAATGATCCAAATTATCCATCTTATAACATAAGAAACACTTACATAATTCAAAAGGAATTACCCATTTTTTTACCACAATTCTAATAAACTATAATCTTAATTTTATTACCATTATACATCTTTAATAAATTATTCCTCTTTACATACCACCTTGAACCCTTTTTATACTAGTTTTAAAATAACAAATGATCATCGACAGACACCATTTACACTTTATCCAAATGTCAAACAAGTTTTTTGTAACTTTTGAATTCATGAGAAGAGAATTCCCCTCAATATTTTGGATTTAATCATGAGTAAAAATGATTTATTTTATTATAAATATATATGATGAAATTTAGATATTAACTTGATAGTGTAGTGATTTTTTCTTTATATGCATCCACTATATCCTCCTCCAACCTCAATTATAAGAATAGTTTTCCATCCCAAGTCAAACCACCTTTGGAAGATATTTCTTGAGAATAATATTTTTGAACTCATCCCACTCAAAAACAACAATCTTCTCTATGTATCTGATATTCTTAACTATAGAAAACCACTAATTAGCTTCACCATCAAAATGGAAAACTACAAGATTAAACTTTTGATTTTATAAACACCGCATGACATTGAAAATATTTTCCTTGGATTCAATACATCATTCATCAATGATTGGGTAAGATGATCCATTTATTGGTGGTGAACATTACCTCATGAAATGCACCACGATTGTCATATTACACAATGGTTGACCCAGATGATCTATTGCATGGATTCCTCCACCATTTATAGGCTACGTAAACTGATCCATTATTATAAAAAACTATTGAGTTCTAATTCCGACCAACTCAAGATCCTGATTTGTAAGGATGTTCGCCTCTTTATGTCTTCTTAACAAATATTCCCTACTTGCACATTGGAAAACTATTCTGAATACATATATATTAAAGGAAGAAACAAGTTAATATTAAAATTCTATATCATTTATACATAAAACTTATGTAGTAATATTTTATGGATGCTCAATTAATAATATCATAACTCCAAAATTTATATAAATCGACCTTCGATACCAACTATATGGAACCGATATTAACCATTACAAAATCTTGAGTTTTATTCAATAATTTAAAATCAATCACAATGAGTATCTTTTTAAGTTTAGAGTTTTATAGGACTAGTTCATAATTAATACATAACATAACACTTGAATATAAATACTATAATTAAAAAACACTATCAATTTATTTCATAATATAAAACATTTAAAATAAAACATGATATATGTTTTAGGAAAAATATTCATAACTTTCAACTACACTTCCTCCATTTTCTTACCCATCCTTATAAAATGAGAATTTTTTTAAACATTGGATGAGAAAACAAATCTCAATAGGAAATCTAATGAAAAATAAAGAAACCATTAGTATATGAATACTTAAAAACCCATGAAACCATTTTCACAAAATTAATATTTCACCCATAAGACATAATAAGTTCCTTTAAAACATAAAAAAATCATAAATGTAAACTATGGAATAAATTTTATATCACTATTAAATTATCTTTCAAATTTACTTAGGGAGTTTTCTTCCCTATTCCATTTAGAATATCCACCATAGTATATTCCCTTATTCTCTTAGGTGAAACCATACCATTTAACTCTGTCTCATTACCCAACGTATTAGAGTGTTATCCTGGGCTCACTTGCTGTAAATTTATTAGTAACCAATCATACTAATTAAAAATTCACAATAATTATAAAATAATTATAACACATAAAACAACAATAAAGTAAAAATAACATTTCTACTATTAAAATCACATTTCAATTTTACAAAGCCACACACTCATAAATGAAGACAATTTATTTGAAAATAAGTTTTTAAATTTGGAAAGGAAATATAAAAAATTAAATAAACACAAAAGTGGGAAAATAAATCAATGAATTATAAGTTAAAAAAATATACTTTTTTTATTTTTTTTAATATAATTTAAAAGGTATATTTAAAATAGCGTTTTAACAAAAAGTCCCTTTCCTTGATTCAAACTCATCGCATATAACATACTTCTTCCTGCATAATAAAATCTTCTTAATTATAAACTTTACTGAGAACCTTTTTTATTTTTATTATTCATTTTATAATACTTCTTATCATGTTATAATAATTACATAATTATTTATGTTAACATAGACCTCTTTGTCAATATTATTTACATGAGTCTAAAAAGACTGTGAAATGAAGTCTATAGTGAAAATTGTAATAATTACATAATCTCCATAATAATATTCATGAAATTATAATAAATTTTTCACATAAATTATACTTTAAAATAATACCATTTAGTTATGGTTATTAAAAATGAACAACGTTATAATCTTTGTGATGGTAGGTCATACTTACGCATGAGTAACATTTCCATTTTCCATTGTGAATATATAGAAAGAAGTTAATTATTATTTTATCTGTCCATAACTATAAAAATATAATTAATATGATATTAATCACTTAAATATACTTATATATATTATATATGTGATTTGGTGAAGAAAAATGAAACACATCGCTTCGTGGAGGTGATAGTACACACATACGCACATACAACATTATCATTTTATTATCAAAAAAGGATAAGAAAATAATTGATATATTTATATTTAATAATGATGAATAAATAATTAATGTTATATATAAACAATAATTACATCATTATAACAATTCTTAAGAGTTAGTGGTGAAAAAAATTATTTTCTTTTGCGAGGTGGTACTCCACTGTACACACAAAAAAGTAATTCATTTACCATTTGATGAAATTGTAGATAGATTTAGGGGATGATATTAACGTAATAAAATCTAATTATATTTAGTATAATTCAGTTATTATTTCATCATGGATGAAGAATATTTTAATAAATTGGAAGTATAAATAAAATAGAATCACTTAAGTAAAAAACAATACATGTCATTCAGGTGGCCTCCTTTGATTAACACCTAAACCCCTCAACATTGACTATTATACCTAAAATAAGGCCTCTATAATATGGAGAGGAAAATTATTAAGGTATTTAAGTTGATATGATATAATTTTTAAAGAGTGAATAAATGTTTAGAACAAATTTTCTATTATAAGAGAGGGGAGAGACACCATTGGAATACTACAATGTAATAAATTAATCTAAATTAATTTTTTTTTAAAATTGTTTCAATAGTTATATATTTTAAATATATGATGAGGGTGGGTTGAAATAAAATCATCCAATAAAAATCATATAATTTTTTATTATTTTTTAATCCTTATCTTTTTTAACCCCTATTCTACCCTGTAAACTTTAACTGGGATATCAAGAATTTCACACTTTGAGGGTTAATATAATTACAATAAAATACTAAAAGAAAAATAAGTGAGTCCCATATGAAATTTCTAGACTTATACCAATAATATGGACCAATTTTAGATTTTTATACATTTTATATCATTTAATAAAACATTATTTATTTTAATATATCAACAATTTCAGGTTTCACACTATTTAATACATGAATTTTTAAAAATATCATAAAAAACTTGATTTATTCGTATAAAACTAATTTAAAACAAAAATAAAATTCCAAATTAAACCATAAAATTCATGGGTTAAATTAATAAGAAAAAATTATATTTATTTTTATATTTTTAATATCACGTATTTGATTCTTTCAATAATGAGGCGATTACTGTATTGGCATTGTGTCATAATTTAATTTAATTACTTGTTTCATAAAATTATAAATAAATTACCATGACGTATATAATTATTTTATATTTCAAATAACAATTTATTATAAAAAATATCACCTATATAACCCCATATTAAATTTTTATAATTATGAGAAACTGGAGTATGAAATTCTTGACTCTACATTAGATAAAATATTATTATTTTTATAATGATTTTAAAGTGGTTTAAAAAAGATTTAAAATAGACACAATGATGTTTGTTTTCAAAAAATACCGATAAAATCGAATTAGGATAATGGTTAGGTTAATTTTATATTAGTTATAATTTTTTTAAAATGAATTACTCGATTTACCCTTAACTATGGTAGTAAAAATATGATGAATGTTACTATTAACAATGATCAAATAAAAAGGGACCTATTTAGTAAATTCGGAAAATATGATTAAAAATATGGAATAAATTTTTCCTGTTTGAAAACATATAATTCGAAGAAGATAATTAAAAATTAATCCTGTTGTTGGAATAAGAAAATGTGTTTCTAAAGTAAAAACATTTAAATGTTCACAATGTATTTATATCTAATTTCATTGTAAAATTTATTCCAATTAACTAAATTGTATTAAATGATATAAACTTTTATAATTATACTTCAAAACCAATTAAAAAGATAATCTCACCATATAGATAAATTAAATTATAAAGCAGTTTTGAATTAAAATGCAGTATTTTCACTATTCGTCAAATTATAAAATTTATCAGAAAAGTACCAAAAAATAAACCAAAGAAAAATTTGATATTACAATTTCAAATAAGTAGTCACTTTTTTGAAATAGAATTTACAAAAAGTGACAATAAACTAGATTTAAAACAAGTGTTCTATCATAATGAAATGAAACTACTTTTTAGAAACATATATTTCTAAACCATAAAAATAGTGCAATCATATATGATATTGAACTTATATTATATTTTAATTATTTTCTAAATAATAATTAAAAATAAATAATTCTATCACTAACTGTATTTTTATAACTAGTTCACCTAAAATACAAACTGATTTATTTATTATATGAAATCTAGTGAACTAGAGTAAACAAATATAACAATAAATACATACCTATTAACAAATAAAACACCCAATGTGTATCTTCACACACCAACCTATTTCACAAAACAATATCAATTCTTATTCAAATAATAGAAATGTCTCAATAATACTATTTATTAAACATCTCAGTTATTTGTCAAAGCTATGATCATTTATCTATAGAAACAATTTTTATTCGTCAAATATATTTCCCTTTTAAATATTATAAAACAATTATCATAAATTCAATCCATTTTAATACACAAAAAACATGTTTTCTAAAAAAATACCAATTTAAATCAAAAACCATTTTACTTATAAAAAAATGAATCCAAGTTTAAAAATTGAGGAATAACCAACTTTATTTCTATCAAATTATTATTTTTTAAATGATTTCATAAAGGTTTACAGTAGTGAAAAGGTTGAAAACCACATCGACCACACAATAAGGAATCATAATCCAACAAGGAATGGATAAGATCTATATATCTTAGGTAACATATATTTGAAGATCGATGAAACCCTCGATCTAAAATCAATGATTTCAACTTGATCGGTCAAAACATAATATATATGTGATTATAGTAATCAATTTACTATTCATGATCCAATACACAATAATATAATCCCTATAGATCAAACCAACACCATAAATCTATCTGTAGAGGTTGAAAAAATAAAGATATTTAGGATCTAAGAAGGGCACTAATACATATCCTTTAAATTAATTTTGAACCATTTAATACTAAATATAATCACATTGTTCTATGGTTGATAATCCCAGAAATTTGTCTTAATGAATCCAATGTTAATCCAAATTCAAAATAAGACATTAAATAGGGTTTCAAGAGGATAAATATAGTTTTAAAAATTAAATTATAAAACTGATACAGAATTGCATTCTTGGGTTACATGGTCAAGGAGAGCATGATCCTAACTATGTAGGCCACCCTACGAGGGAAACCCATAAGTAATGATTAGGTTTCATGGTCCAATGGACCATGCACCAATCTCTGTTCATATCCCTATCCACATTAGTGTTCCTCACTTGGTTGGAATCTAGATTTGAGGAATCATTATACTAACCATGGAATTTTTATTACGTTGAAAATACTAATTTTTTTTATTATTAAAACCAACAAATCTCAAATAAGACTTACCTACTTAGTTTGGTGTGTCTGTGAAAGTAAGATAATAATTAATAAATAATATTTTTTTCAAAAACACTGATTGTTAATTATTTAATAATGAAAATATATTTTAACCAATATAATGAAAATGATTACTTTAATCATGATTATATGAATGTATAGAAAATTATAATATAATTCCAGTTTTGGGATTTTTGATTATCCAATTCCAAATATAATATACATATTTACATAAAATAACAATAATTTGTGTAACTGAATAATAATTAAATAATATAAATGTTAAAGATATTCGGGATTGGGAAAAAATAATGAGATAAATAAATCTATAAAATACCAGTCCAATCCATTATATACAACATATTAAATAAACTAATTTAGTAGAAAACTAAAAATATGAAAAATCTATATTTCAGGTAATCAAGTGTTATGTTTAAACTGTATTGGGGATTTTTTTTGACAAAATAGATAATAAAAATTAAATTCCAATCCATGTGTAAGATTTTTAAAACCATTAATATTTACATGACATAAATTTTTTAATATGGAATAAACAAATACATAATATATAAGTATAATAAATAAAATATAAACATGGAAGTATTTATTATAATAGTAATGATGTTTAGGAATAAAAATTAATAACGAATCAATGAATTTCATGAAACACCACATTTATCATTATAAAAAAACAAATTAATCCACTAAAATGAATTATAAAATGTATCTTCAATCATTATTCATGAAAATGAGAACATAAAAAAACTCTAAACATGTAAATAAAACCCTTTTTATGATAAATATATGAATACATACCAATAAATTCAGTACAAAATTTTCTCTACGAAAAAGGATATACAATACCTCGTGGACCTAGAAAGATGCTCTAAGAGTGTGTGAATAAAAGTAAAATAAATTAATACATTTATAACTTTGTTACATATTTTAGGTAAATCCTTAAAATTAGTTAAGAAACATTATTCATCTAACCCTATTGTCTCTACCTTGTATATAAATAATGCATAGAAAATATAAAATGTACTTAGATTACCCCAAATGTAGATGCTACTCCTAGGATCAAAAATTATTTATCTATCATCTTACCCAAATAACTTAACACAAATTAAATATATTTTAAGATGGATTTGTGTCTCTGAAGGTTTATAACCACAAAAATTTTATCCATATATGTAATTTTTATTAAAACATGATAATAATCAAAACGCCCTAATTGATATTTATTGAATAATATAATCTCAAATTTTGTATTGATATTATCCTTTATCTTCATCTTATATGTGAATATTACGAATAGTGAAATAAAAAATAAAAAGGTAATGATATGACCAAATTCATTGAAAATGAAATGGCTAAGAATACATTATGCTAGTAGATATCTAAATGAATCCTTTCATTAATTGTTGGGTGAATAATGATTGAAGGACATGACAGTACATTAAAATTAAACATTGAGAATCTAAGAGTAATTTTGATCTATGAAAAATAATAAATACTTTGTGATACTAATAATATTTAGTCAAAAATAGATATCAAAATCATTATTGAAATAATGAATTACTATAAATAAAATGGTAATACTTCATTCTTGTATTTCTATAAAACTATTAACTTTAATTATTTAAAATAGAATGGATTAAATATTTTTTAATATCTATTATTGGTAGAGGAATTGTTTTTTTTCACAAATGGTATTTTCATCTTCACATCCATATTTATTCATCATTTATATTATAATTTATAAACATCCATGACATAGTCTTTTTTCCATGTTCATTTCCTGTAGGAAAAACAATATCATCCCTCTCTACTATAAGAACCACAATGTAATGTTATCTCATCATGAACCTATTTCATACATTCAAAAAATTTCTCACTATACAAACAATTACCATCACCATGATAGGGATTCCATGTATTCATAGTTTTATAAATGCACACCATAAAAATATTTAGATAAAATATTGTCTATGAAATAATCATCTAGAAATATACCCTCACTATTTTTTCTATCATTGAATTTGATTCAAACTGCCTATAAAATGATAAACCATCTATAAAAGTTAGTATATATTAATGATCTATTCTGTTACTATTTTACTAAAAAAAATTAGTAAAATAATCTCTAATTTAAGATCAATTATATCCGCATTGAGTTTTATTGAAGCACCATTTTTCATTACGTTTGGAAACATTTAGTTATAGTGATAATAATCATTAGAGAAAAATAAGCCTATATGTTTTATATATTCTAGTGGATAATGGATAAACATATGGAACAAAGAATAAATAATTCCAAATTTTCCATATTAAATATTATCCCTATTGTATATAACTTTCATTTCGATCTCCCCTTAAATTAATTATTCAACCATTCTATTTTTATTATGGTTTTATATGCATAATTTTCTTATATTTATTCCCTCTAAAACCATGAACATAAAAATATAATCTAGGATTTTCCCAATAAATTCAACCAAATCAAGTCAAAAAATAATTAGTCCATGAAATAAATTATGTGGCGAATAATCATCTATATTATATTGAGTATAAGAAAATTATTGGACTCACATATTCTTCGGATTCCATTGAAATACTTCTAATATGATTGTCCCTTTTATGATATAACCCACTTAAAATATAGTGGAATGTTACACAAGATTTATAATAACTTTCTCTATATTTCCATCTTTGAAAGGATATTTAATATCAATATTTTTTATGAGATTCATTATTTTTTATAATATTAATCACACTTCTATTTTTAAAAAAGCAAAATTGAGGTGAAACAAATACTTCATAAGCATACACCAGTTATGGATTAATCAATATAATTTAGATACTTTCTTTTATAACACCAATGTACATGGAATCTTTTTCTTCATGAGAGATATAATTTCATTTATTACTAATAATTGAGTACACTTGATTTTATGATCTAACAAAGCCTATGATTTTCAATTTCTAATCATTTTCCAAACTATTCTAATGTGAATCATTAAATAAAACGAATTTATAAATAAATATTATTGAATAATACAATCAATAATACATTACACCATTAATATACTAATGTTTGAATTTACCAAATAATAAGTGACTTTATTTTGGGCCACTTTGGCACTATTTTATGTAAATATTATACATATATAATATTTTGTACGTTCCCTATCAAATATAATAGTATTATAACAAATTTATATTCTATTTTACATTCATTGACTATCCATATTTATCCTTGGTGAATTTCTTCCTTGATTCACTATATGTGAAGAAATATTTTTATTCCACTATAATAAATAGCCTTAATACCACAATATAATAATTAGTTTTTAAAATATAAGAAATAATAACAATTTTCATAACCTATAGAAAAAGTGAAAATATAAGTTAACTGATTTGATATATTTCATCTTCATATTTTACTGTTTTAATGAATTCCTTGAAGAATTATTATTTTAAACTCTAAATAAAACATGTTTTATATTGAAAATCACCATTAATTTTTCATTGTATATATTTTTCATGTATTGGTTGTGAACAAACCCATAATCACACTTGAATCCCAAATTTTTCAAGAAATAATCCAATAGAGAATTTCTTACTTTTAGATCTTTCTTCGCCCAATGAAATTTCTTTGTATACTTCAATACCTCAAATACAATATTATTAAGATTAATTCCTTCATGTTTAATGACATAAAAATGTTTTTGAAATATAATATTTAGAAAGTCTAATTTAAAATATAATAACAAATACTTAAATATCATTTTGATAGGGATTTACAATAATATCATGATTTCCATTAATTATTAAATTTATTTTTTTAAATATGCATTGATTTAATTTTCAAATAACACTTATACACAAACCTCTAGTAATTTTATCCTACCTCTACTGATTCATTTTTTTTACTGGAAAACCCACTTGGTTGGGATATTTGTTATATGTTCTCCTGGGGAAATGTTCTCATATTAAATTATTTTCAATTTGACCATGTTCTTTATTCTTGTATCTAATCCTATATCCTACCTTGTGGACTATTTAATTATATTGGGTTTAACATGTGAAAATAAATTTACTCACTTAGTATTATTTATCATTATTATATGATCTATAACATATTTATCGTCAATGTTGTTCCTATTATAAATTACGTATTTATTTTTTATATTTATAGGTTCTGTGTAAGCTAAGTCCAACTTCTTTAACCATCTATTGTGAATTAACTTTAATTTTTTATCCATTTATTTTGAATTATTTTAAAAATATGAATATTTAATATATTCTTTAAAAATTTCTTCATTGATTGAATTATTTTTATGTTCATCAATATATAATTCGATATCCTAAAATTTACTCATATTTTTGTTAGTATTATTAACGTTTTAATATTCTTTTCATAAAAATAAAAAATTGATATAGATATCCCCATCACTATTGCTTCCAAAAATTAAATGTTCTACATATTTTTGAAGATGTTGTAGTTATTATAAAACATCCAAAAATAACTAGGTTCTATTTCTATTTATACAATATCTTTTATAGATTCTTATTTATACTAATGCTGATAAATATTAGGTTTTTGTACAAATATATTCTATTATTGAATATTCCTAAAAATATTCCAAAGTCCCCATTTTAATCAATTTTATCATCATCATATTGTTTACAATATGATTTATTCTTTATATGAATATATTTTATTAGGATTTAATTATTACTAAATATTAAAACATCATCTTAAGCTTCAAGAGATATTCCTCCACTTTCTGATTTGAGAATTCAATGCCACTGTGTGATCTCAATGTGATAAAATTTCCAACATTCATTTTATAGACTCTATTTAATATATGTTTATATAATCTGATATAAATAGTTTTTGAAATATTAGCATTATTAGATACATCCTATTCTTATAATAAATATCCAATATATAATACCTTTTTACTTTATAGAAAATTATATTTATTGATCCAAAAACATCAATATGGATGGACTCTTAATGGTTCTTTCAATATTTCCTCATGGAATTTTATGTCGTCAATATGATGTAAATTTCATAACATGAAAAAATGTGCATTTAAAATCAATCCTTATAGGATTTATGTTTTTAAATCCACATACTTTATCAAATACTTAGTTGAGTTTTGATTTATATTGGCATGCAATTGATGCCAAAATCTATTTTATCTTTTATTTTGGAGGAAAATAGATTCTCTTTTCCCATTTATTTAATATAATATTTATGTCATTATTATTAAATAATTTTTGGTTTTATTGGGGTATAATATTTTAAAAATGTACTGGAAACAAACCACCAAAATCGATTCACATCATCATCCAAAAATTAAATTTAATTTAATAAAACAAAAATAAAAAATGTACCTATTTTCATAATGAAATTTATTTATCCAATATATTCAATATTATCTTATCATAGATTTCATAGATGAAAAATTTTCCCTACTAGAAGATAAATCCACTAGTTTCATGAATCTACCAATAATTGGGAATGGTCCTCACTTCCTCATAGCCTGATAGTACCTTAGATAATGACAGTGATTGAAATGATTACTTCATTTCAAAGAGTTTATTACAAAAACCTATACACCATATCATGAACCCAAAAATACTATATATTATTCAAAGTGATGTTCCCAACGGATCACAGAGATACTCTACGGGGAGGGGGTAAATCAGTGGACACAAGTTGTACTGATTTCTATTCATTCACTTTTTACCCTCGTCAAAATTTGAACCTAGAAATATGTAAGAGTGAATAGATATTCCATGTTAAATTTTTTTACCACATGCTAGAAAAAAGGTAAATTAATCGTAAAAAAATGTGTTTTACATGGTTTACCTCTGATTTAGGTGACTACATATTTTCTATGATTGTGGTGATATTATGATTGATTCCCCAATTGTGAGTACAAGTGATTACAAATATATACAATATTCAGAAATTCATTATTGAGAAAATAACTTAATGTATGATTACTAATGATTATAGTTATACTAATATTGATAATATATTTAGACTAAAATACCATTATTGTTCTTTATATAGACTCTTTCCAATTGAGGAATATACCAAAATGATCAGGTTTTTTAAAGTGGCATTCCCCCAGTTCTTCAGTAGGCCTCACAACCTCCTATGAACATGCCTTAAACTGCTACAACATAAGAATGAAATGTGTATATTATCCTAGATCTATTAGTATTTCACACATTAAAATATCCTTCATAATCAAAATGTACTTAGTCACCATCCATTATCAGAACTTGTGAGATTCTGACATCTCACAGATATTTTTAGTTCATTGAACGACTGGTCTCACTATCCAAAATAATGCAACATGTCTTCTCTAATACACTAGAAACAACTAACTACATAATGTTGTTTACACACAACTATATTGTAGTTTCTAATTAGTTTATATTTTTCACCAAAATAAATGAAATTTATTATTTCATTTATTTATCATAGTTCTTTTTTGTGGAATAATAAATTCCCAACCCACTGATCCTTCCCAATGATTTGGCCATATAAGAATATTTTGCTTCCCTTTTTTGTTTTATATCATCACATTCACGGTTGATCATTCTATATATTAAAATAATTACAATACTTGAACATCACTATCTCTGAAATACACTATATCCAAGTACTTCACCTATGGAAGGTTAAATTATTTTTTAAAAAATATGGTATAAAGGAGCCTTGTGAATTCCTTCTGAAAATAGTATATGTGAAACAATCAAATTTCTTCTTTCACATAAGTATAAAAGCTTATGGAAATTTTCTTTCATAATCACATAATGGTTTATAGATAATAATATTCTTCATGGTGAACCTAAGCTTGTATAACCCAATGTATCTTCTCATAAGTGTACATGGGATTTTTTTCCACATAAATGGATGCACGAGATCTCATCTAATTCATGTAGCCAACTAGGGCTCACAAAATGTTGTCATTACTTATATTAGAAACCCTCGTGATATATTCAATTAATTAAATAAGTGGTTTATAGATTTATTCTACCCTTTTTTAAAATTAAAATGTGGGGATTCTCTATTTTCTTTTTGGAAAATGATATATCTCAAAAATCACAAGTGAAAAAAAACCTCTCCCACCATGGTGCTTGGGTATTTATAGGGGGTTTACACCACCACAGTTGTGCTTCACTACCTTTTGAACACTTTATACTATATTAAATTTGCTTTATCAAGGATAGAAATTAATATTACTAAATATTTCAGTAATCCAAACATTTTAGGATTCCATGATTCTAACATATATGGAATCTCCTTATTCATGCATTAATATTCTTCTTTTTTAATGAAGTGAACAAGAAATAGATTTTCTCTTGATACTTATTTTAATTCTCAAACCCATAAAGAAGATGAATACTTGATCAGATTCCTAAAGCTTCATTTTGAATTCATTATCGCTAATTTATTAATATGATATCATATGATTAACACCATGAGTTTGACATGATCACAATATGATGTGTCATGATACACCATCTAATAAAATTAATTTCAGATTTCTCATCATAAAGAAAACTAGACACATGTTCCACAACATTAATAAATGGTAGAATACTACCCTTTTATTCCATTGAACTCAACAGGATAAGATATTTAAGACCATTAAAAAAGATACACCAAAGTAAATTACCTTTAAAATGTTGTACAATCAAGATATCCTTTTATTAGTGTTGAACATGGTGGCTGAAATGTGATGGTGAGGTTGAAGATAGTCTCAACATAGATTAGATGGATCAGTTAAAAAGGACCTTAAATCCCTCATTATTTTCATAAGAAATTATTGATGTGTGAACTATATCATGCAACAAGTGTTCCATATCATTATAGAGAAAAGTTTTTATTTCCTTAATAATACTTTATGTTCCACATTATCATTTATCCAACATCATGATAAAAACCTGTACAAAATTCACACACCACAATTAGGGATTTCTACACCCAGATTACCCTTTCTCACCAACATGTGTGACCCATAAGAACTATACACACTCACAATTATTTTAAACATGGGTACTCTTCCAAGCTATGCACTCTCACCACCACGCGTAGGGTGATTTCTCTAAAAAATAGCTGAGGCTACCTCTGTCTTTTTTGGGATTCAGCTCGATCCTTAACATGGATGACTTCCAATATCTTTTAATAATGGAATAAATAAAATGAAGTTATTAAAAACTATGTAAATCCCAACACATAAAATCAATCTCATGAAATAAGCCATCTAAACATTATCTCAAATTCTCAAATTAAAAGTCTAATATCCACTGTCTTATATTTGGAATTATTTCCTCATGAAAAATAAGTTTTTCATGGCCTTAAGTTCAACTTCTCCCCTCACATCATACTGTTGTTGACAAATTTTCATCTCTTTTTTCTATTAAAATAGTCATTTTATCACGTAAGGAACAACACAACAATCATCGAATTTTAAATGGAGAAGTTTCTTACCAAAGTCCATCCAATAAATCCATAACAATCTTCCAAGCATCACCACTTCATATTCACTCACCATAACATATTGAATAAGTGACAACAAGTGAAAAAATTGGGATCTAAATTTTCCTCCTATTTATATATTTTTTAATATCTCTTTCAATTTTTTAATATTAATATGTTTTCTAAAAATTTTATCCCCTTATTGAAAAAAAATGAGAAGGGTAATATAGTGGTTTGGTCAACTGTTATTTTTAATGAAAAGGTATTTAGTATTTCCTCAACATTTTTTGAGAGAGGGATTATAGAAAATGGTTATCTTAGAAAAGGGCCTTTAGTTGTTTTACTCTTAGTGTACAAGGGCCAACCAGTGTACAAAATTAGAGTTATAGAACCAAGGTTTTTTATGCAGTTTATAAACTATCATGAATTTGATATCATTCTATTTATTTATTATTTATCAAATAGGTTTATTATAAAAATATATTATAAAAAAACATGTAACCTGAAAATATCTCAACATACCATCAAAATACTACATGTACAATTAATTTATTACCCCAGTTTTTTCATGTTTTGATAACCAATAGCCCCAAATAACAAGTGCATGAAACAAAATCAGAATAATTGGATATAAGTTTGATTACAATACATATTCCTTCATGTTTGAAATATTTTCATAACTTTTATATTTATTAGAAAATTTTCTAAATTACTACCCCTTACATCTAAAATTATTTTTTCGGTATTATCAAAATAAAACACTTTTAAGGTGTTAATGGGAATGCAAATGACTCAAAATTAACATTCAAAATTCAAAATTCATATCCAAAATCCATCACTCGCTAAAGATTTTATATATTTAACATATATAAACATTTGACATCAACACCTCAGTCTATTTTCCTGACCTCCCATCACCATTGTTTCTCGAACCCCTCATCATCTGCCTGTTCACATTGAATATCACCCAACACCATCGCCACTTAGATTCCTACCGACAGGAACAAACCCATCCTATATTACGTGACCAACACTGATCACAAGGAAAGCACCAGTGATACCATGGGAACATGTAAAATTCATCCTTAATGAATATAACTAGAATAAACCAGAAAAAAAATTCCATGGTTTTTTATCTAAAAAACCAACATTTATTCATTGAATTGAAATATTAAAGCCGAAGAATATAATTATTGCTATATCTAGCTTCCATCTTAAAAGGAATATGATTATTTACATTACAGTGAAATTGAATTTCATTCATTGGTATCATCGCCAACATCCTGGTTAATCCCAACTACATTATCCATATGAAAATCCATTATATTTTCACATGAATTGTATTATTCTTTTGTATAGACCCCTTAAAAGTATAATATTTTTGAGAATAATTCACTCCTGATTTTAATTAGTTCATTACTATATTTTTTTTCCCAAGAAACTATGTCATGGATTTTTGAGAAATATTCCAAAACATCTCATACCTCCCCCACATCTTGTAAAAAACAATTAAGTTATTATTGTTAGATATACTCTCATTAAATTCTATTTTTTCATATTGAATTTCATTCACTGAAATATCCCTCTTATTTGATTTATAAATTGATTCCTTTTTCAGATTTATCAATGTTCCATGAACACTATAGTATATAACTTATTTGTAAAGGCTTATAATATAGTCACATCATCCATAGTATAAGAATAATTTATTTTGTTTGAAATCCATTTTATCATTCTTCTTAGGTGTATCCTTATTCAATGTTTTTAGTAAAACCCTTTTCTGCTTATACCCTAAGGACTAATTTTATACTCTTACTCTTTAACCCTGCATTTTTTGTGATATCCTATTCATATTATCATATTCACAGTGTATGGATAGTAGATACCACAAGTCATCATAATTATGACCACTTAATTTTCAATAATTATATAGGTATCCATGATACATATATTTATGTATAATATAGATATTATTATTCAACTAGAAATTCTTATTTAGTTCTAATGGAGTTATCTTGTCATATGATGTACTCCCCATTAATACTGGCCTACTTTAATGATCATAAAGTGAAAAATTATTCAAAAAATGAATGTCCTAATTCTCAAATTTCCAACACCACAAAAAATATCTTAAAAACTATGATTTAATATTCAATGAAAAAATATGGATATTTTTTATATATTTTTTTGATAATATTGTTCATTATTTGATATTTTTTCAGGGAAATAGAATACCAACTCTGGTTCACATCCATCATTAATGATATGGTGGTTTAATCTAGTGTCTTATTTAACCATGATTGAACAAAATTACATTCAGAATCTTTACTAGATGATTAAATAGTATTAGTATAAAAAATCATCTATAAAATGTTTTTCATATCTCAATAATGTTGTAAAAGATTTATCTTTATATAATCTAAATATATTCTTCCCACTAGGTTGAGTATTTTCTTAAATAATACTATTATTTAGATCATTATTTGGAAAAATCATTTTATCAGTAGATTTTTATATCTTTACATGTGTATCTTCCCTATTTTATAGTTTTAATTATAATTTAAGACAATTCAAGATGAATTTAATATTCTCATATTTAACTAATTTCTTTTCTTATTCTCATTGGATATTTATTTTTTTAACCTTGTCTATATGAATTTGTTTTCCCCCTAGTAAATTGTTTTCTAACTCTTCAATTATATTTAACATAAGATGTATATTTGATTACTTAAAATTAATGCAATTTCTATTTGATTTCTCTAATATAAGGATCACTTTGGTAAAAACAATCCCAGTCACATCCTTTTCAGTAACATCCCTTTGTAATTCATATACAACCAAATTTATATTTCAATGGAATTTGATACAGACTACTTTTATTAATATTTATAAGGGTAAATTTCAAATCCCTATCTTTCATTTAAAAATGATATTTCTTGACAATTTTGGTATCTTTATAAGATTTTTCAAGTGTACAAATCATATCAATAAGAATAGTTTTAGTTACTATTTACTCCCAAACATTTATTTGAAAATCCTCTTCCACACTGGAGTGATTTTCATTCCTAGTTATTATGTTTCTTCTTTGGGGTTGAAAGGTTACATGATAAGTTTTCATCATTGAAACTTATCATCTAAGGATTTCTCCATATCTTCAGATTTCACTTCTATGTATGATTTTTCATCACATAGTCCCTTAATTGAATCAAATATATATGTGAAATCTTCTATATGAACATTCTTCATATTATCATTGAATTCGAAATAAAAATCACTGAGTGATTGAACAAAGTGATCTTAATCTCATCTTGAACTATAATAATTAAGAGTATCAATATCAAATAATCTAACAATTATTGTTTATAGGATAACACTATGACTGTATTATGTTTTATATGTACTCTCTTTATTATTAAAATACTTTCTCATCTTTCTTTAATATTTATTTTATATGTCATTTAATGTTTTTATAGAGACTTCCTTGCTAGAACATATCATAATGGGAGATGAATTTTCTATTAAATAAAATTTTGTGACATCATAAAACTAAAATATATACTTTATATATGTCATTTACGAACAAATTGGTATGTAATCAGGGGTATAAACTTTTCTCTCATTCCAATTGAAGAACCCATTAGATCATACATTTATACTGAGGGGGGGGGGAATCATTATATAAAAGTTTTAATAATTTTTTCCATCACCGTTTTACCCCCTTTTCAATTTGACATTCTTCCCTAGTTAGAATGAATAAATATTCACTATTAATAAAACCAATAACACCACAACCAGGAAAAATGGTAAAGGATACAATAAACATTATTTTTTACAAGGTTTACCCCAATCTTAGTGACTATGTACTTTTTACGATTACGAAGATTCAAGAAACACATTATCCAATGGTAAAAAAATGTGATTACAAAATGAAATAATCTCTAGAAACACTTTCTTGAAAATCTCCCATAATTTATGATTTGTAACGATTACAATGGGTCATCTATTGAGGGGTTATTTAGAATGGAATCTGAATAGTCTTCATTATACTACCTTAGACCAGTTCATCTATCTGCTTAAAATATTTTGTTGTTTTTTTGGCTTCCCAAAAGTTATTAAATGGTTCTCAAAACCTCTTATATATATGCCTTCAATTTATTATTCCTACTAATGGAGTGCGCATGATAGAATTGTCCTATTACAAGTCCACAAAGTAAACTATTATTTTTAATCAATTCCATCCTTACTCAAATTCAATTATTATAACTTGTGAGATTTTGATATCTCACTGATATGTACAGCTCACTAAATGACCGTCTCACTATAAAAAAATGCAACATTTCTTCTATAATCCACTCCAAAGAGATGAATGTAAAAGTTTGGTCACACCCAAATACAATAAACATTTATTGTTTATTATTTTTTGTTTTAGTTACAATAAATTTATTATTACATATATTTATATTAGTAATTAATTTTTCAATAAAAAATGTACAACTCACTAGTCCATCATGATTTCTTATCCTTATAAGAATACATATTCTCCTTTATGCATACATATCATCACATACAAGAATTGTTAATTTCAATATTTGAAGATAACTATTAGAAAAAAAAATTTCTTCACACAATATACATTATATAAGAATATTATAGTTTTCAAGGTATACAGTACATGGGTTCCCTTTTGATTCCATCACACAACAGTATATAAGATGCAGTACAATTTCTTCCTTCATGTATTTCTAAATTCACTATTTAATGATTTTTATTATTTGATTAAGGTTTTATATATGTATATTATTCTTCATGAAGCACATCATCTCATGAAAAAACATTGTCTATTCATGTAAGAGTTTTTGGGTTCACTTTCTTTTTTTAAATTGAAGTAGAAGATCTAATATCATTTTCATAACCAACCGAGGCTCATAATAAATTCCTCATCATATAGATTTAAAGCCTCATGATATCTTATCAGTGGATAATAGGAGTTTTAAATGTTAATTATACCATTATCAAAAATATAATTAAGGGGTTGATATATTTTCTATTTGGAAAATTAGAGATCTAAAAAATCACGAGGGAAAGAAACTCTCTCTATCCATGGTCCCTGGGTATTTGTTGGTGTCTTCACACTACATCGATTATGCTTAACCACATTTACCACACCTTATACTTTGATAAATCCAATATTTCAAGAATGAATAATAATATTACCTAATTTTTCATTAATCCAGATATTTCGGACTTTTGTGATGTCGAAAATCATGGCATCTGCACCTTCATGTGTTAAGATTCTTAGTATTCATAATGTATGAAAGAATGAAATTTTCATGTAATTTTTTTAAATTATAAAATTTATTTTATGAAGATAGATATTTGAGTGGACCCATGAAACTACTTTTTAATCATGATGTTTCAAAATTTTCAAATAATATTATATGATTAATCCCCTGAGTTTGTAATGATCATAGAATTATGCATGATTATACTTTATCAACTTCAAAAACAATCAAACATATAAACATAAATAAATCATGAACCATGAAAAATACCATCAATAAAAGATATAAGATGATCCCTACATCTCACAAAAATCCATACGATGAGGTCTAAAATACCGTGACACAAGTTACACCGATGTAATATACCCTGAGCACTACATGCATTGAATCTATCTATATCACGACATTGAATATGGTGTCTCAAACTATTAGTTGAGGTTGAGTAGATACAATATTATAATAGATGGATTATATATAATGGATCTTATTTCCCTCTTTATTTTAGTGGATTTTTAATGACATTGGAACAATATCACACATGTGGTGTCCCATAATGGTCACGAAGAATTTTTTACTCCCATTAAAAATATGTTTCTCAATATAGATTCTTAGAGTTCATAATGAGGATTACATCTGGATATACTACACACACCTTATATGGGGTG
The DNA here is from genome assembly GCA_963277665.1 of Viscum album. Lineage (NCBI taxonomy): Eukaryota > Viridiplantae > Streptophyta > Magnoliopsida > Santalales > Viscaceae > Viscum > Viscum album. Next base: position 1,884,996,766 of record OY728165.1, on the reverse strand, counting down.
TATCAAAAAATCAATCCACCTTATACACCATTTCGAACACACAATGGGAATTATGGATGCCCACAATGCCTGTATGTGTAGTCACTAACCGTAGCCATGCTCTACCACCACCACACTCTTTGAGATAGCTCCCCAACAAGGTTGGGGCTACCATACCCATGCGTTGAATTGAGATGGTTCCTTATCTTTGATGGTTGGATAATTATTTTTTTAAAACCCACATAAAATGTAAATAGTAAAAAATATTAAAATTTTAAATTATAAAATATATACCAGGACATATACTAACCAAAGTTATACTCAAATTCTAAACATAAAACTAAGATATACTATATATTATTTTTGGAATTATTTCCTCATGAAAAAAATAAATCTGATGGACTTTAATTCATATTGTTTCTTCACATCACACTATTTCAAACTTGGTTTCATTTCTATTTTCCATAAAAATTTGCAATTGAGATCTTAAACAACACTACAAAACACACCAAACTAAATATAAAATATTATCTTACCAGGATTATATCCTTAATTTATACTTCTATTAATCTCCCACGTGTATTTAATTCACATATACTTAGTGTAATTTCACTATATATAACGTAATATACAAAAAATTGTGAAATCGTATTCAAAACTCCATTTAGATATCATTCAAAAATTATTTTTGATAAGTTATCAACCATTTTCACCAAATGTTATATTATAGATAAAAAATCATGATAAATATATATAAAATTAATGTCTATATCCTTAAAAAAACCATTGGAATATTTCTAAAATTTTTGTGAAAAAATTATATAACAAAATAGTATCTTTATTAAAAAACAACAAATTAATACACCTTTTTCCTTTCATCATTGAAATAAATTTTAAATTACTAATTGAGTAGTTTAGATAAAAGAGAATTGTATATTAAATGATCAATATTACATAATCTGGAAAGGGATTTGGAATGTTCTCCATCAAACACATGAATATCCATACATGTTTCCACAATCTATATTGTATAATATATTTAATAATATACTGATTTTTTCTAGGACATCGAGTGACCATGATACATTGAGTATGTTAATACCATTTATAAAACTCTTACTTTCTTGAATATTTGAGCACCATCTTTCCAAATGGATGAATACATCACATTTCATTCACTCATATCAATGAGAAAATCACATTCCCCTTATCCAGATAGATACAAATCTTACATGTAATCTATATTGGTATTGAAATACACTTTCTCAATATATCACAATCTATCTTTTTTGAGGAACTATATTTGAAAGTCATAATACAAGAAGGAAAATTACATCAGACTTTAAACATAAATTATTATATGATTTGAAAATACCTAACCAACTAATATTATCTCAACCTTAGAGTTGAAATGTTAATGGTACCAATTCATAAATGTTCTGGATCTATATTTATTTTAAAACTAAAATAATGGTTACACAATTTGAATTACAAACCCTTATTATACCAAATATGTAGTACATTACATTAGATATAATATTATTAGTGGGTTATCCAACATAAAAAACTACTTTTTCCCTTATGGTAGGAATATTTATCTCTATAAAAAACCAAACACATCAAAATAATCACATATCAGTATAACTAATAACATTTTATGATGGGAATTGATTCAGGATAAATTAAAGGAATATTATGAGATGTAAATTGTTTTTGGAATTTATATAATACATGAAAGAAATATGAATGAATAATAAATTTGTTATCCCTTTTTTCTAACATGTTATATTTTATAAGCTCTTAAAATATGATAATAATACCAAAAATAGATAAGTATATCCAAATTCTTTAAACTCATTAGATTAATTTAACTATGAAGGATATTATTCATGGGTGGGGGAATATATGGTTTAAAGAGGTCCATTCAAAATTTATCTTCCTTATTTTTCATATTCACATTCTCATAATTCCAAAATATGGGATTATCAAACATAAGGGGTTCAACCTATCCTATATGTATCTTTGTTTCCATTACCCCCAAGAAGAATCACATTCATGTATATTCATTGAGGGTGAGTGTACTAAAACTATTTGGATCTCCTTTAGTGAGTTCACTAGAACCCCTCCTATTATCTATCAAAAATAAATTTTATATACATGTGGTTATATGGAATGTGAAACGATTGGAATAAAGATATGGAAATATCCATTCTCATGGCCGATGGATGTTGTTGTATCTAGTATTATTGTAATAACGAAAGTTCTGACAGATTCCCTAGCCCAAGGAAAATGATTGTGTCCATATCTAGAAGCTTAGTGGTGGACTTGGCCTTTTTATTTAAGCAATTAGAGCCTTCCCTATCCACGCGTAGGATTATGACTAGGTAAAGCACACAACCATAAGCTTAGAACCATGCACGTCAGGTTACATAGGATTGATGGATCCCTCCAACCAACAATATCATGTTCAATGTTTTTGGGACATGTAGCCAAGGTCTTATAAGGGTATAGGGTTCATTAATAACAAAAAGGGATCTGTCATTCTCTCATTTAATGCTTCTAATGGAAATAGAGATTCCCTTTGTGTAGAAGAACATTACATACTGAATGGGATTAATCTATATAAATCTAAATGTATTGTATAGAAATCTATTAAAATTAATTCTTCCAAATTTTTACATCATTAAAAAATAACTCATCCCCCTTATTATATAATTTATCTTATCTATAAATACATGTCTCTAATTAAAAAATTGATGAATATTATTTTGACATGGAGTGAAGGAAAAAATGATTCAAACTACCTGATATACTGTCACCAATGAATACTCTCCCAAACCTCCTTTATTATCATAGGTTCATTCCCCATGGATTTCTTTGATCTTATTAGGTCTGATTCCATTAGGCTTCACTATTTTTGGTCCCACTGACCATATTTCCATTTTTTTGGTGAGTCCTATGTTGTTTCATATATTTCAATTTATCAATATAAGATAAAAATTAAACTAAAACTAAAATTTTTAGGATTCAAAATCCACATGGTGATCTCATTGATAATAATATTCAAATATCTATACTTCAAATAATCCAACTTTATGTGGTCAATAGATTCTGTTTCCTAAGATACTTTAACCCAATTATAAATTCATTATCATAATCATTTTATGATTCCATTAAAACCATCTTTCGAGATTACTTTTTAAGAATTTAATTTTACTTCATTATTTTATAATATTCCTAAAACATATTAATGAAATTTTGGGTCTTTTGTATTGAATTAAATTGGTATAATAATTTATTTGTTATACATTTAAATATTTTAATTTCATATATACTGCCATTATACTTTCAAAAATAATATATTTCCCAAAATATTTTACAAAAAGATAGACTCATTCGTTTTAGAGAATGACACTAATATTTTAATGAGAATATTCAAAAAATAAATTATTAACAACCACATATCATATGATATTATATTTTTTGGAGATAAATTTCAAAAACACGATTTTTTTTAAAATATTTCACTATTTGATGGTAATAACTCTTTCCATAATATTTTAAAAAAAACATAGGTATATTTATATATCCATAATAAATAATATTTTATCGATAACATATATTCATATATGTTTGAAAACCTAATGAATCACAATCCATGTGTAGCCAAACAATTAGACTATATTATTCATAAAAACTACTTAATTAAAATTAATTCTATTAACATATAAGATGAATAAAAAAAATCTTATATTTGAGATTCATCTAACCTTTTAATTAATCATATGAATCAAACATATTTTATGTATTGGCCCTTTACTTGATCATTTTAATAAAAAATTCAATATTCAAACATCAATACTTCCTAAATTTTGAACACATATGTATATTTAAAAATTATAGTACTGTATAATTAGTATAATATAAAAAGTAAAAGTGAATAATTTTTTTGTATAATTTTAATACCAAACATGGAATCTGTATTGACTTTATTACTCTACTTAATTTATTTTGGGAAATTCCATCTCTAATGTACATGGTTTTATATTGGAAACATTTCTATTTTTTAGAATCCCATTTCAGTAGTTTCAAAGATGTTATTATAGGTTCTCCATAAGCACTCTTCGATTTCTTTTGAATAAAACATTTACTATTTTCATGATTAGATATGGAATGAACTGATATTTTTATAGTGGTTCATGTGTATTTGAAGTAATTAATCCTCCATATATTTTGTTTCTAAAGGAAACTAATCAATTTTTCTGTGAATTTTGTTATGCATTGGATTTAATTTTGAAAATGAAAAAAATTAATTTTTTAAAATATTTTCAATTATTTTAATTAATTATTTGTTCAATCTATTCTTTTAGGTTTAAATTCTATGAAATTATTGAGAATTGTTTTTTGAAAACAAATGAAATATCAAGCTATTTCTGGAAGACATGACTATTTACCAAAATGTAATTCATTTAGAATCAATGTAAGCCTTTAGATTCACCGTTAATCATTAAATGTAATTTTTTATCTGAACATAATAATTTTTTATTATGTATGATTTGGATCATAAGCCTTTTTCCCAATCATAATCATTTTTCAATATTATAGGTCTTTATTCCATTTTCAAAATATGATATTTTATAAATTTAATAACATAAGACCATACATAATCACATATTATAAGACTCTAAATGACTTACGATATGGAAATTTATATGATGAATTCTCAAAAGACTTATATTACTCACATATTGAATTTTTTGAAGTGTGGTATTATCAGTAACACAAAGAGGTCAATCCTTATGGATACATTTTCAGATAGAGATCCATGTTTCATTACCATAGAATGGATTAGAGGATATTATAGTCTCGGTGAACATGAAAATTAAATTTTATTGTCTTAAGTAATCATCTTCCAATCAAATAAATGTTACTGCTACTTGGAATTGATCAAGAGGACTGTACTACACACTCATGAGGATTAACAATGAGTGGATAAATAATAGAACAATTTAAAATATATTCTTAATCAATTTTCATAGAAGGGGAAAACCATTAAAATAACAAGGAGGTGATTTGAAAAAAAAGAGTTGGATTATACCTATAATAAATTTGTGTTGCTGGATAGAAGACATGAATAGTGATGTTGTAACCATAAGTAATTGGAATGTGAGAGTTGATTTTATTATAATTGTATAAACTTATAGGTGATTGTGGGTATAAATATTCATGGAAAAAACATTTAGAGGATATTCTTTTCGCTAGATATTCTTCAAATTTTTCTAGAAATTATATTTTCGAATGTAGAGGTGTTTTTATTTCACTAATGTTATTTCCTCTAAAAAATTCTAGATTTATGTTCAATTTATAAAAGTAATGTTATTTCCATAATTATTTGAAAAATTTGGAAAGTGTACTACCCTTACTAAATTCATTCTTCTAATAAAAATTTATCGAATAATGTATTCAAAAAAAAAATAACCTATAGATAATTATAATGTTTTATTTATTTGAATTCAATTACAATCAAACAAACAAATTCCTATTCAACCAATATTGAATTATGATCATGGTTGGAATAAATAAACCCAAGATTGATTTAGATATAATGATCAACCAAATATAAAATTTCAAGATTATTGAAGTAATTTTCAATATATATAACTCAATTATTAATAAAATTCGTGTAGAAGATGAAATTTTCATCCTTAATAAATTATCCAAAACATTGAGAGAAATTTTGATGAATCCATGCGACAGAAAAAGATTCCAAGAAACTAAATGAGATTTCATGTGAAAATACCAATAAATTTAAAGTCAAAATGAGAACATGATTAGTAATTTAATGACCCAAGTGGTTCAATTTGGAATATATGTATGAATAATAAGAAGTAAAATCAGTGGAGTATTATGTTCACATTCCGAAGTTATTTCTCAAGAAAACAGAAATGAAATATTTAGTGTCATAGTACATAGTAGTAGAAGTTGTCTGAATCACTCAGAAATTGAAAAGATCAAATATATTGCTAGAAAAACCAATGTAAGGGGATTTTGATTAATGATCACCTATTTTTGAGCCTATCGATGAACATTATGAAAATTATAAATCTATAAATAATTTAGATATAACATAAAATGATATATCACTATGAAAAATTGTATTTTATAAAAAGAATGATTACATATCATTATGTCTAAATTGTTGAAGAAATATAAAAAACACTTCCAATATATCATAGGAGTACCCAATAGAGAAACCAATATTGAAAAAATAATTGGATAAAGATGATTTAGAATATTTTATAAAGGTGAAAGTTAATATCCCTTTGTTATATGTTATTTAACAAATTCCCAAGAATATAATGTTTTTTGAAAGAAATGTTATTCCAGAAAAGAAAAATATGGGTGGCGGGGCATTTAATTTAGGAATGAATGTATCCTCCATGATTCAGTATTATTTTTCAGTAAAATGTTAATATCAAGAGATAGTTACCATATTTATCACCATAGAATAATTTGAGTTCAAGGATTCCATTATTGACTTGATATATTCTATAAATGTTATTCCATGCTTCATATATTTGAATTTATTAGTTGGTGAAGTCGAACCTTTGTGAATAGTAATTCTAAATTATAATAAAACTACTCAAAAAAATATCAAGTTATTGAATATGTTCTAGTTTAGAGAAAAAAATATGGCCTTCCTAGTTGATTCTAATGAATTAAAAATAGAATATGATCAATTTATCACACATTCAACATGAATTATTGGGATACCCTTCTTAAAAAGTTATAAGGCCATCATTAATTTCCACAATAGAACATTATTAATAAACATTTATAAGGATTTAGTCCAATTAAATATATTTTAATCCAATACATTCCCAAATGAGAGTCATTATTCATTTCAAGCTAACATGATTGGTTGTTCTCTACCAAAAATGATGGTTGTGAAACTTATTCTTTCGAAAAAGAGGAAACTAATTTCAATAAAATTGATTTCAATATAGAACTTGATTTCAATTGAATTATTGAAATTCTAGAAAATAAACAAAATGATTTATTATTTAAATAATATTAAAAAATTGAATGTCCAATAAATGGTTAATGTGATGAATCTTTTAATAATTATGCTTGTAAAGATTTTGAAATTCCTAAATATCTTTGTAATAGAATTAGAGAAAGCATAAATGATGGTAGATTTATGTGTCTTTTTATAAAATAAAAAAATAAGTCTAAATTTAAATCCATTATATAAATATTGGAAGTTGATAAATTTTTTTCTAGAAACATAGTTCTTGAAAGACCCTTCAAATCTGGGAATTTTATGGAGGAACAATCATGTATAAAGACTAGTGGAAATCCTATTTTCCCATTTTTAAATTTAGAATTTTATTATTTGTGTGATGTACATGGAAGTAAATTTTTTTTACTAATTCTTATAATCCTTTCTTAATAAATAAGAATCAACTGAAAAACTTATAGTTGAAACCATTATTTACAATCTCAAATTTCCTTTAAATGTGATAATGGGAGTTTATCGATCCTCATTTTTTTTGAACTGTAAAATGAAAAAGATACCAATCTACTAGGATTACCTAAATCAAAAAATACATCCTTATTATGGTCCCTATCTAATAACACTAGAATTATTCCTTCCACTTTTATTCACCTATCTATTCTAGAATAAAATTCTAGATATGTGAGATAATTTAAATGATGGTGGAAAAACACATTATTAGAAATTATTAAGAAATAAGTTACCTTTTTCAGGATTCTTGAATAATATTTCAAATTTATGATAGACAAGGGGTTGAACCAATTCATTTTGTACCTTTGAAAATTAATTTTACATTATCAAATAATTAATTAAGTGATCTGGTGCCTCCAAGACATCTAGACACATAGATAATGTTTATTAACCATATAAAACATGACATAGTCACTTTGAGAGATAATTTTCTTTTATTATTATTTATCAAGTGATTAAAAGGGTTTATATACAATGTTATTATTATATCACTTAGAAATATTATGGGTTCTTTATAATCTACATATCACTTGAGGATCTAAAGCAAACAAGTTTCACATGCCTTGTCGGAAAATTTATTATATGATAATCCTCTCATGTTTTTATAGTTCACTAGGGAATTTTTATAGATTTATGATGAGTATATTTTTATTAATTTATATGGGAGTGATAAATAGTATTAATTAGTGACATTATTATATACATAACAGCCTTTTAAATATGATCGAAGAGTTTATCTACTTTCAAATTTTCATTCATAATAATATTATCTTTAATTTTAAAAAATTTCTGTTTATTGGGACTAAAGGAACTGTACTTAGTTATGTTTTCCTTGATTCTATATTTCAAAATAAAATTATAATGTTGAAGTATTTTCTTCACTACCAAACCAAACCATTTTGAGATATTCTTGATCATTTCTTGGTAATGATGAATTGTATTGAAGATTCAAAAAAAAAAGACTTTAGTAAACTACTTTTACTTTCTCAAGGTTTCACCTAAATGATGTACAATTTTATTGACAATGAGTGTAAAAAATTAATTTTTGAATTAAAAAAAACTAATAACCACAACCATTCTTCAACCATAAAACATGATCTTATAGAATGAAATAATGACTAATTCTTTTAATTTTTCTCTTAGGAGTATTTTATGTCAAAAAATAGAAATGAGAACTCATGTCATAGATTATAATTATAAAACTATTGATTAATCCCAAGATAATTAAATCATAACTAAAATGGATCTAATGGATATGGTATTGTCTTCAGAAAAATTTAGATTTTACTTATTGGGCTTCGAGGTGATTGTTTTTATAGCCCTTTTGATAATAATGTTTTTAACAATTACGAATGATTCTAATCCCATTAATTTGAGATGTATAATTTAATTTTATGAAATTGATCCTTAAATAAAGGATATTATATGAATTGAAAATCTAGTTTTTGATAATTTATGGGAAATACCCAAATTTTTTAGTGAAAATCATTGGGTATATCTACCCATCAAAAAAAGTTTTCTAAATGAAAAATTTTATAATGATAGGAATTATAGACTATTAATTTATATGTTAGTAAATTATTTCCCTTCAAGTGAAATAATCCATTTGTTTTTTGAAGGAAAAACATACAATCTTATTAGTTATCCGAGAACTATATTTGGTAGTATCATTTCCCCTGAATTGTTGGTAGTAATCAAATGATAGGAAGTTTTAATCACAATTATAAAGTCTAATTAGTCATAATTTATTCGACACATTAATCTTGGGAAGAAAAATTGTATATCAAGATACTACTAAAAATTGAATATAATTTAATTTATATTGGATTATTTGTTTCCAATATTCTTTTGAATTCTATAAAACATGCAAAGCATTACAATTTCATGGAAATATTTCTTGAAAAATCAAATAAATCAAAACCCCTCTAGATTGGTGATTTATCATGTATATGGGAATTAGATTTCATGGGAAAATTTTCACACTACTTTGAATAAATTTACATACTACATTAAATAGATTATGTATCCAAAATTATTTAATTTAATCCATTAAGAACCAATGAAGGAATGTTTTTTTTTCAAAATTTTAAAACTTAATCTTTTTTTCGAAATTCAATTTTCTCGGGTTTTTATCCCTAATAGAGGTACCCATATTTATAATTAGACCTCAGAATAATTAATTAATTAATCTAGATCCAATAATATGGTTTATAAACCATATCACCCTTAAACCAATGGAATTAATTCACGATCCGATAGGGAAATCAAGGAAATTATAAAAAAAGAGTGCACTCAAAAACAAAAGACTTGAACTTGATACAAGACTATGAAACATGGGATTATTAATATTATTTTAAAAAATAATTGTTTTTTCACATTTTATATTAGTCTATAGAAAATATTTGTACCATCCCCTTATGTTTGAACATAAATCATTATGTTGTGTGAAAGCATTTAACAAGAATATATTTTCTACTGTAAAAGAAAAAAAATTCTATTAATAGGAGTTGGAAAAAATAAAAAAAAAACTTATGAAAGTGATAAGTTGTAAATGGATAATGAAATAATTTTTCATGACAAAATGATACAAAATTGTGTACTTAAATAAGTATATGAAGTGATAATCTTTGAATATAAAATGATTCTATTTTCATATAAATTATATTTATAATGTAGGATCTTTCCTTGTTTCTCGTGTTGTCCATATTGTTTTTATGATGATTGAAAAATAAAAAAAATAAACAAAATTCAATGTTAATGGAACCCAATTAGAGACTTTAAATATATATTTCATGTCCCAAAAGAGGAGGAGATCCACCTTCAGACTATTGAGTACAAATGAACACCAGGTTATTTTCTTCTATCTCATTTTTCCCTTTTCTTGACGTTTTTATTTTTATTTTCCAAATAAAATTATATAAAATGATTAAATTTCATTAAATAATTTTTATGTGGTCATTTATTGAGGTTAATTCAGTATTTGTGTGTGTTATATTCTAATTTTAAATTCAGTTTTCAGTTTTCCTTCTCATTCTAGTTGAATATTATTTTCATTCATTTTAGCAAGTTTCTATATCATTTTAGTGTGCTTTTATTAAATTATATGATCAATTGAACAGACCTGTACTTTTTTTAAACCTATGGTGATGAGGGAACTAATATTCATATGGAACTAAAATTAAATAAATGATGAAATTACAGTGTTCAAACTTTAAAACATCGACAATATCCTTGAGAGACCACTAATGTTTTGAATCCCATTTCTTAAACCACGACATAATTTTCAAAATCACATACCAGTGTCTCCTATAAACCATTTTTAGTCTTTTTCACATCTATACTTATTCTTACAAGAACTAAACTATGTCTTCTTTACCAAATTTATTTTTACTTCAATCAAAACATAAGTGTCTGAGGTTTTTGTGTTTAAAATTATTGAGATAATTATTTTTTAATATAAACACCATTATTTATAAAAACCATTTTAATATATAATGAATATATTTTTTATCATCTTGTTCCCCTTAAAATCCATGAACATATTGTCAGTTATATATGTTACAAGCCATTTTCCCTATCAATCAACATCTAGAAGTGAAAACTCATGATCTATATTAATTCAATATAATGAGATATTTATTTTCGATTGATACATAATTATTGGATTATTTGAGAGGATAATTATATGTATAATATGTTTTTTAATTATATTAAATGTTGTTCATTATTTTTCAAGTATTTTTTTGAAACAATTATGATATGAGAAATCTCAATGGTTGGACTATAGAAAAAGAAAAGGAAAATAATTTTTAAGAAGCTAAAAATAAATATTTTCAATCAATAGAATGTATAATAAGTTCAATTTGGAGTTCAATTTTGACTCAATTCCCTTTAATATCTCATTTTTTGTTGAATTTTAGATATGATGTGAAACAAGAAAAAATTGATATAATGTGAGGGAAGATGGAACATAATGATGTTTCCACTGATATGATAAATGTGGGGATGGTTAATTTATATTTTATTGATTTTGGAGTAGATTGTTTATTTCTCGGTAATGAGGAGAGACCACACTTTTCTAAATTAAAAATTTGTTTTTTTCTTTAAATAGTTTCAAAACCTCCTTGTTTCCCACTAAAACATTAATTTCTAAAACCTAAAAATGAAAAACATCTGAACAAACCTAAAAATGGCCTTATAAATAAATAGAATTCTTTAACATAATTATGTTGGTGATTTAGGTGTTTATAAAACTTAATTTTAATCTTTTCTTTTGAATGGTTGAGAGAACCTTTGTATAAAATTCATATTTCCATGAATAAGGAAAATTCATACGGAGTGAGTGCACTATGGGATGTGATTATATATGAAGTGATATTCGATTGAATAGTTTTCGGAATGGCCCGAAGGCCTTTATTTTTTATTATTGTGACCACTATTCATGATAATTTTTAACTCTGTGGTGTTTAATTAGCGGATGAAATGGGATTGTGTTTTGAAATTATGTTGGTGTGATCCTTATTTCCTAAATGTTCATGAGTATAATTTCTATATGAGGGGGGATGAAAAAATCATACATTCTCATATTGTTTCATGTGTATTATGAGGAATAAATCCCATCTATCTTTTATTTTTGATAATAAATTACTCATTTTTATGTTTTCAAATATTTTTTATATATTAAAAAAAATGAAAAACTTTAATGTTCAATCATTTCATAAATTAATAGATCAATCCATTTTGGAAATTTTAAATTATTTGAAATCTATGAGAAATTATATTTTTGAAATGAAATGATAAATTTGACTAAGTGTGTATCATATGTCTTTCTTTAGGAACATAAGTATTTTGGCCTCACAATTTTTTTATTGGAAACATCAATAATATTTTACAATATTATGTCCCATAAATTAAATTATTTCTCATTTAGTATACTTTTAATCATATGTACTCTACTGATCAAAATCAATTCCCACAGTGTAAGTCTTTTTGAATTTTTGAAAATATGGTATCATATGAACTTAAAACCAATAAAATGTATGAATTTTTATATGTTCAGAATTTAAATGATTTAGATTTTTAATTATAATGTGATAAAGTCTCAAAAGTATTAGAAAAATAACGTAGTAAAATTTTCAAAAATATAGTACTTTCACTAGCAAAAATTGGATGGTCTATATGGATTCATTTTGAGAGGGAGATCAAATTTCAAGGCTCTTGGTATTAATTAGATGATCTTAATAGCGTGATATGCTTGTAAATTAAATGTTATCAATACATGTAATCATGTAAAGATCCAATAAGAGTTTCTTCCACACATATCTGATCATAAGGAAGATACTGCACATGAATTATGATTATCAAGGACTGATTAAAGTCTAAAACCATTTTGTATGATTTTTATGTACATTTTATTAGAATATATAAACCAAAAAATAACATGAGGGTATATTTAGTAAAAGAGGAGGACTAGTCTTATCTTAACCTGATGTTGTTGGTTTATAGGCTTGAATAGAGATACTATTGCTCTATTTAATGGGAATGTTGGATATGAATTATTGATGATATTCTAAACGTCTAGACAGTTGTAGTTTTGGTGATCAAAGGATAAACACATTCAAACCACTTATTTTAACTGTGTATTTATATATATATATATTTTTTATTTTATAATTAAGAGTTTTTTTCTTTCATGAATACTCTTTCCCCTGAAAAATTCTATATTTTCATTCAATTTATAAATGTAAAGTGATTGTTCTAATTATTTAAACTTATTTGTAAATTTTTTTCCCATGAAAATTGCGAGTTTTCTCTAGTTGTGTTCATTTAGATTTTGAATAAATTTTATTTGTGGAAAAAACCCATTCCAGGGTCTCGGTACAAGATCTATGTAGATTTAGTGTTCACATAGAGTTCATTAGGAGTGCATTGAGATATTAAAATTATTTAATCATTCTTGGAAAAGGACAAGGGGAAGTAAAAATTATCAACAATTTCTAATAATATTGTATTTAAAATATTATTTTCCCCCATTTTCAATCTGCTTGAATATATATATTTTCACTATTTAATTCTCAACCTTTCTTTAATTTAATTTTCATTATATCCAAACAATCAAATCACCCAATTTTGAAATAATTTCTTTTCAAAAATAAGGAAAAAATGTATAGTGTTCAACTTAATTTATAACATCTTGGAGAGAAAACCCCTGTGACTGCTTTAATTAATTATTTTTGGGGATAAATGTTTTATAATATATATTTGAAAGGGATATTAATTCAATTGGTATTGTATATTATAAGGTTTATAATGTTAATTTTAATTATGTTTTTGTGTGTCATGAAATTCAATCATTAATTTATTTCTATTACATGCTAAAATTTTCTGAAATTATAATTTTTTTATAGATTCTATTATGCCCAGTCATGATTTTTCTAGTAACACACCTAGAAAGTAGATTTTTAACTAGAAATAATCATCATTGGTAATTTCATTATAGATTAATATTCATTATCCATTGAGGAAAGTCCATAAAATCCTATAAAATTATAGCACTAGGCTTGAAATACATGGATATTGTATCATTTTGGATGAATATTCAAGACATTAAAAAATAAATGCCTGAGGACCATAAGAGTTTAGTGTCTTTGTAAACATGGAAAAAAATTTCTATCCTTGTGGAATAACTATAACATCTCCCATAAATAGATACAACTTTATTACTTATACCTAAATTCATTATTCATAACTTGGTGTAACAAACCATAAGAAAGCGGTGAGATCATATTCTCAGTAAGGGTAAATAAATGAAATGCATAAACATAACATTGAAAAAAGGGTATGGAACTTGAGCATAAAATTTGAATATCATACCCTTCATTTTAAATATCATAATAATTATTGGAAGTTCATAAGACATGACTCATTAGGAAATTAATAACATAATCCATTAAAGAATAATATAAGAATAAAATTTGGATTTTTGGAGAACACATAATCATATAATTTGATTTCCATATTATCCAAAGAATTTCTACCAAGACCATCTTATAATTATGTGTTCACTCCACATACTATCTTGGTATTCGTGGTTCACTTCCATGTACATATTAGTAACATGTCTCCAATCCTCATACCATCTTGGTAGCCATGGTTCACTCTCTTGGCCATCATAGTCGCATGATTTTACTCCTCATACCATCTTGGTTGTCATGGTTCACTCCCATGGCCATCTAAGTAGTCAAAGATTACTCCCAATACCATATTAGTCTATCTCAATAGATTTAAATCTTTTCCCAATGCATTGGAAGAATATATAGGTAGTACACATATCATAGTGTAATCATACATACGTATTCCAAAAAATCATAAAAAAGAATATCTTAACCTATAAAATTAAATGAATATCATTATTATGTACACATATCATAACCTGTGGAAATGATACAACTTCACAATCATTTCATCAAAACAATAACTCATGAAAGTGAAAATCATTTCATAAATATATAAACCATGAAACAGAAACAGATTTTACAAACATAAAACCCATGAAAGATAAACATATTTCATAAACATAAAAACAATGAAAGAGAAATGGGTTTCATAAAGATCATAACATTAAAAATAACCCATTCATAGAAAGGATATTAATGGATCCTTTAGATAATTCACCACAAGGACATGAGAAACATCAATGAATTTCATATTAGATTGAAAATAATTTTGAAATATCTTTCAAAAACATTTCTTTAGGAAAATGCTCTTTATTATTTTAAAAATTATTTTTAATAATTAAAACTATTTTATATTTATTTTAATTGAAAATACCTTTAAAAAATTCAAAGAAGGCTTTAAATAATTTGAAAAAAATTGTTCCTTGTAAAAATATAAAAGATGCATCAAAACATTTTAAAATCATTATTCTTAGATAAAACATTATAAACATACAAATACTGCTTGAAAACGTTTTGAAAATATTTTCTTTGAAAATAATTTGAAAAATTGAAATAGTGCTTAATTTATTTTTGAAAACTATATTCCTGGAAAATATTTTAAATACAGTTATATAATGCTTAAAAAAATTTATAAAACCATTTACCATGAAAATACTATAGAAAACTATATATTAATCTTGAAATAATATTGAATAAATTTTCCTTGAATACATATAAAAGGAGCTTGAAAACGTTTTGAAAACCATTTTCCTTGAAAACTTATAATAGATGTTTGAAAATGTTTTGAAAACGAATTTCATAGATAAATTATTAAATAAGTACAAAAAAATTTGAAAACTATGTTCATTGAAAATATATTTTAAAAACATTTTCTAAAAAAATAACATCTAAATATGAGAAGAAATATTCAAATTATTGATGATGAATAAATATTTACATATCATAAGAGGTAAAATGAACATTCCTTTTGCACGATAAAAAGGATTAAAAATTTCCTTTTTCATAAAGTGATAAAAAAATTTCCTTCAAAAAATTAATAAAGGACAAAAAATGTTAATCATTTGTTTTAATTATCATAGGATATTAGTAGAATATTCTTGGAAACACTTTTCTTGAAAATGTAGTTTTGAAGGAACATACATTTCTGAACGAAAAGAGGGTATGGTTGGGCATTATTAATTTTTTTATCTTATCTATATTATATAAAAAATAGTATAAAATGGTACTACTACATGAATATTGTGTCAATAACTAGAGGATATGAAAATGCATGAATTTATTGAGATATGGTACATAAATTTTTTTTAATGGAAGCATAAATGTAATCAATCTCGAAATGTGATGAGATTATATCAATATACTCTTATAACATGTTAACTTGAGATCATAATATCCAATTAGTAAAATGGAATTAAAGTAATCTCATGATATCATTAAAAGAATGATATTCAGGATATAATATTTAAAAAGGAAGTATATACACCTCAAAACATATTTTAGGTTCATAATAAAACATGAGTCGCATAGAAGGATAATTGAGGCAAAATATTTTTACTAATTTGTTATCTTTTGAAACATAAAAACAATGAAATAATGTTCCTAAAAAGGATATTTTAGTACCCATGAATTAATTTATAACATACTTTTAATAAAATTATATGCAGTACTTACACCATAAAAAAGGAAAGAGTGGCAAACATAGCATGTAACTCATAGGAATAAAAAGGGAGATGAAATACCCTTACCTTTCATTTTGTATCTTTTCATACTCATACAATATTCCAATAAAATAAATAAAATATTATTATAAATGTTTTATATAATAATACTATTATACATAATAACATATATTATTTGACTATAACCATATATTACCCACATGTTAACGATCTATTGTGAAGGTTGCACTTCATGTAACATTCTATTTTTTCTTTTCATGTGTCTTAATTTGTAATATATTTGGTCTTTAAAATTATATAATAATTTCTAAAATTTAAATCATGATATAAATATCATCTATATACAGTATATTTATATCATAATAATTTATATCATAAATAAGTACAATATGCAATACACTGTTCATGGATGCGGTAAGTCGTATGAATGCATGAACGATGTTTCTATTTTAATTGCTGTATTGAAAGAAAAAAAGAAAAGAAAATATAATTATATATATATATCATTATTAATGTATATTTATGATATTATATTTATCTTATATATTCAGTAAAACCATCCTTAATAGAATCTATGTCCTGTATGAACGAATCCTATCGCTTTGAGGGGGTTGTAGTGAACACTTCCTCAAAA
Source organism: Viscum album (assembly GCA_963277665.1). Taxonomy (NCBI): domain Eukaryota; kingdom Viridiplantae; phylum Streptophyta; class Magnoliopsida; order Santalales; family Viscaceae; genus Viscum; species Viscum album. The sequence continues at coordinate 1,884,979,489 of OY728165.1, read as the reverse complement.
ACAATTATGGTATTAACACCAAATGAAAAGAAAAATGATATTTTTTGTCAAAGGAATAACAAATCTGAAATAAGTAATAAATATAATATACTATATATATAAATATATTTTCCACCATAATGGGTACCATGGTAGGTGGTAATGGAAAAATGAACAATCATTGTTTCATGAGGGAGTAGTTCACCATACACTGAAGCAATATGTTCATTACCCATTAGATAGAGGTTTGTGTAAGTGTAGGTAAAACCATTAGCATAACAACATAATAGTATATTGATTATAATAGTTTTTTCAAACATGAATTTACTAAATTTAGTGGGGTGGGTGGAGAAGGAAAACAAAGGAAATGAGCTTGTGAGAAGAAGTTACCTTTCAATTGGGTAACTAATTTTGGATTGTTCCAAAAGGATAACATGAGTTTCATTATTCCCATGTTAAGGTTTCTAGGAGGAATATCAGGAAGTTGGAATATTATTTTAGAAAATATTTGGTGATCAAAGGGGATTTATTTTTGTTGGGAGGTTTGTAGAGGTGGTGGCCTTTTCTAGGGAATGGAAAGGACTCACATGTAGTTTTTTTGAAACAAGTTAGGTGTACAAATGTTATTTCCTAAAAGAAATAATAACAAACAAAAACACACAAAATTATAAGGTTTATTTAAGTACATTGGACAAGAAATGGGTTTTGTAAAAGTGGCTAGATTTTTTGGCCCTTATTTTTAATATTTAGTCCTTAATTAAGCTTAATTTCTTCATTATTTAGTGTGATTAATTTTAATCAATTTTACCAATAATTTTGGTCAAAAATCATTTTGATATAATTAGAATATAAATTTTATACTAATTAAAATTATGTATGTTTCTTTTTTGAAATTCAATTCCACAATGCAAGAAATTTAAGATTAATGTTAATCCCGCAGACGGGACGAAGTTATTGGGTTTTAAAGTAGAAAGAACTTCAAAACGTAATTAAGATTTTATATTCGATTTCAATGTGAAATTTATTATAATGAATTAAATTTTTTTAATAGATATAATATTTATCAAATGTGACCTTAAAAATAATAAAATATCATTTAATATTAATAACTAATTAAAAAATAAAAATTTTAACTAAAAAGATGTATTTTTAACAATTCATCAAAATAATGACGTTTCTCAGAAAAATACCTAAAATTCACCCTAGTATAATTTATTACATTATGAATTAAAAATTGAATTTTATTTTATGAAATTTAGTTTTTGAATGTGTCTAAAATTAATTTTATTATATTTCACACAAAGACATTAAATTCTTTTCATTCCCAAAAATGGTATTTTTAAACATTAAAGGAATTTACCCAAAACAATATATTTTATTATCAATATGTTTTATTTATATAAAAAATTATAAAAAAAATATTGTAAAGGTAGTTATTAATATTCATATTACCATGTTTAAATGGGTATGTTATAACTAACAATTTTAAATAATTATAATAATAAAATAATGTTTCATAGAAACTGAGTATTAGGTGTAACATACAACATGTTGATGTTCAATGTGAATGGAATGTTTGACTTAGATCATTTAAAGAAATAAATGATAATTTTATTTATAAGGGTAGAAATATTTTTGACCATAATAATATTTCTTTTTATATTCAACCAGTTTTCATTTTCATTTATAATTAATTTGTATGAATATATATTATATTGTATAAACCACATATTTGCATAAATATGTTAATATAGTTCATAACTACTAGTTTAATGTCCACATTGTATCTCAAAAATTGGGTATAGCTGCAAAAGTGGCACACACACAATGAAAAAAATTACATTAAATCATAAACCGTCGGACTTGACCCCATGACCTGCCCCTCACCCACTAAAACCCTTACCACCCCACCACTAATAGTGTTGATCCACATTTTATCCTATTATATTAAATTATCATATTTTAATAATATAGTATTTTTTTAAAAACCGCTATCTTGTGTCTTATGAAAGAGATCATGGATAGTAATTATTGCGTATAATGCAAGGAAACCTCAGTGTTCTCGGTAGAACATGCCAATTTTTATGTTTTGTGTAGTGCACAATTAACATGGACATGACTGTAACACAAGCCAGACATAGTGATTTAATAAGAAATAAATTATCTTATATTTTTCACGAAATTAATTCTATCAGAAAGGTTGAATTAAATCAAGAAATAAGTTCACAAAATCTAGTAGTGTCACAAGAATACCCTAAATCCATTACCAGATTTGAAATTAAATATGGATTCATTCTCCAAATTTTAAAACTCAATGAAACTCATGTTGTAGACACACAAAAATTCCTTCAGGTATTAAATTATATTTTTGTAAATATGAATCCCAAATGAATATATGGGAATAAAATGATAGTGAGTTATTTTCGTTCACGAACATCAAAAACAAATTTAATTAGAAAATAAATTATTGGAATTAGAAGAACCTAAGGTGAAACATTACATGAAATTTTGGAAATATTCAAGTGTATTTGTTTTATTTTCCCCCACTACCAATTGTTTTACTACTTTTGATTCAATACTTTTATGAAGGATTGTGCCTCACTGCAAGGGTTATTACTGATAGTGAATCTATAAGAGGTTTAGTTGATAAACACATGATGGTAACAATACAAGTCTCTACATAATTTGATATTAATTACCCTGAACATTCATAATGTATTTATTTTTATTTTTCACATAATTCCAGATATTATTATTATTTATTTATAACAACAATTTCTTCAAATTTTATTGAAAATTAACTTTATTTAATTTTTTTTATTTATTATTTTTTATTTTTTTATTACTATTTTATATAATTTTTTTAATAGATTGTTTTTATTTATTTCTAATCTTTATTTTTTCCTTATGTAACCATAGTTTCTCTTATTATGTATGTTTGGAAACATTATTCTTACCCTATGAAAGGCCTATTTTACACTTCTACAAATATTTGTAGTTTATTTTTAACCTTATGTATGATTTAGTTGTTTCATGTAACCCTTACATAGCTTCTATATATTATTTAGTAATGGTACATGTACCCTTACTTTAGTATCTTTTAAATTTATAGTTTTATTTTTACCCTAATGTGAGTTTTTGTATTTTATCTTTTGCCCTTACACATGTTTTTTTACCTTTATGAATGTTTTTATCTTTCATTTTACAATTTTTAAATCAATGAAATTTAATTTATACCTTTATACATGCATTCAATCTAATCCATATATAAATATTAGTTATCAAGTTTACATTGTTTTTTAATGTTCTAGGTATATTGACTTCTTGTATGTCGATTTCAAGCATTTAATTTTTTTTAATTATTCTATAAATTCATATTAATGTTATATATCCTATGAGAATTATTATTATATTTTTAAAACTTTTTTACGTAATGTTTAAATATGTTCTTAATTTACACGCATACATTCATTGTAAAACTCAAATATTCCATTTTTATTATTTTGAGTTGATTTTTTTATTTTTTTACTGAAAAAATCCAGTTTAATCTAGAAAATGTAATTCCAAATTGTTTCATGACTTCTATTAAAGAATCATTAAAGATAAATTTTTTAAAATGTTTAAAAATGAAATGTCTATTTTTTTCATTTCTTAGATGTAACATTTTTATGACATGTTTGGCCAGTTATTATAAATTTAGGTTTTTACTCTTTAAAAAATTTATTTTAAATCACTTTGAATTGTTCAAATGTTTTTAAATTCAAATTATCATATTCTTCTCAGATGAACCACCCATATGGACTTTCCTAGATGGTGGAATGTCAGGACACCACAACCCCAAGACATCCTCCATTATGCTAAGAGATGGTGATAAGTGCTGAGATAACATAAATGATATTGGATGTGTTCACATAATTTACCTATATGTATACACAAAACCATCTCCATGAAAATTTTGAGGGGAATATAAATTCCAGTGACATCGAGTGCGGAAGAATGAATTTAATAACATCTAGGAAAAGACCACAAAGTGTGATAATATAAACCAAAATGAAAGGTAAAATATATATGTATGACTAGAAATAAAGTCCTAACATGTAAACAAATAGAATGAAACAAAACAAATAGATCACATCTCCATATCTCTATGTCCTAACCACTGTACATGGTCAATGTGCTTATGTATCTCTATGATCAACCAAATCCACCGTTCATCAGTTATTCATCTGTATAATAAAATACACACGTGGGAAAATCCTATACAAGGGTGAGTATGTACATACCTAGTAAAAGGCCAAAAAAACTGAAAAGGGAGTGATAGATTAATACAATAAAATTCAGCTCAACCCAATGAAAGATTGAAACATAACATAATATATATATATATATTCTCATAAAGAATCCTAGAATAGTGAGAAAGGGGATCTTCATCTTACATCTCAACCAATGTCGATGAGCCTACATGCATCTACAAAGGTCCATCACTGATTCCCAATAGAAAAAGAAACATCACCAGAATTTATAGGTGGTGGGGGCTCACTCCTCGCTATCTCACTCTACATACGATTTATCAAAAACCTCCAAAGAGGACCCACACACCATCAAATCATGAATATGGGGTATCACTTATCCTTAGACAAAGGAACTGCAATTAGTGTAGAGAATTTATATCTCTACCTATATAAAAATTATGGACACCATAGTGTGGTAATTGAGTATTGACCCAAGAAATACTCTGATGATCCGTCCATTATGACGGTGTAATCCAACATCTCTTAATGAAGCATCATACTCATAAAACCTCAAATCGTATCACATATGACACTACCAAGACCATCATCACATTATATATGGAATATTTTTCTTGTATAAAACTTGAAATAAAAAATAGAAGTCAAAATGTTGGAGATAGGAGGGTAAGGAGTTTTAGTAAGGAATATAAGTTCTGTAAGGCAGTCAACATGGTATGTGACCCCACCTCAATACCTGGCCATTTTATCCCCAAGTTGTGGATTGGAGTCCATATTTTCATAAAAAATAACTATTAGTGGTACATGGAATATTTTAGATAATATGGGCCTAACCATGTATAGTTGGTCGTTTCCAATTACTTTAGTTTGTTCCCATGTACCTTGCCTTCCTGAGTACTAGTCTGACCCTTTTTACCTTTGGTCATGCTAATTTATTTTTAAAGTACACCATGTGTTTGACCATACTAGGTCCTTAATGTGTGCCAGAAGTCACAAGAATTGTCCACCTTGGGGGGGGGGGTCACATGGAATATGTACACGACCATACATAACATTATGGTTAAATTCCCAAAAAACCATAGTGTTGAAACATAGGGTATTTCATTGTGTGTGTTCTTTTATACTACATGTTTTGTAGTTGGGTCTTTTTATTTAATTCTTATATTCATCATCCGACATCCATATATGTGATCATCACTGTGAATCTAACCTATTGACCATCTATGACCGATGTGGGTCATGCACGCCCATCAATTACATGACTTCAGTGGATGGAAATCTGTAATCTGATGGTCCACTATTAAGTTGTCACCACCTTGGAAGAAGTGGAAAAAACTCAATGTGGTCCATATATTACACGCATCAGTGAATCCTTTTCAATCCACTCATAAAGTCACTATCTCAATCATCATTTTCTAAAATTCAATGAATATGGGGGTTTGATCATTCTCTATACCATCCCGATAATGTCGAACCATGACCCTATTGGAAAATAGTGAATAAAATGAAAAATAGTTGGTTGAAAAGTACATAATCGAGGTATCTCCTACATAGAAAAAAAACTCATTCCCAATTATCACATAGATAGGTTATGCTTGGGAATTTGATGGGAATCAAATGTTTTTCATATTAAAATAACCAACAAATTATGGGGATCTTGTGAATGATTAAATAAAAATATCGATAAGAAGATAAAATATACATGCTCAATATTTTAATAAAAAGGTATAAATCCACATTTGATGAGTTCCAACTCGATTTGGGTTCAATTATGTGTGAATTATGCATTCACTAGAGATTAACAAGACTCACTGTGCTTGCTACCTCTTAATCCACCTCGATTCAATAGCTGTCATCCTTCGACATCATATTTAGTGAAGAACGCTCAAAGTTCTCCTCAATTATCACAAGGTTTATGTGGATGAACTTGTATAATATTTATATTGAGGTATTAATAGAGGAAATTAGATCATGGGAATATAAGAAAAAATAAAAATATATTTTTTATTTTAACTAAACACACCACCAATAACTTCCTAAACCAGAAATCTAGCACTAACCAACCTTAGGTTATGTCTAGTGTAAAAACCATGTTCCAGACTCTACTATGGTATCTGTTTTCTAATCCAATAATCCAATTAGGGGTTATTATACATTTTAGTAAAATAAGTGGGTTTGATATGAATTATCTTTAATATTTTTTAAATATCAATTCCAGGACAACCACACACTAAAATATCACACATTCAAAACAACAAGATTTGAAAATATTTCATAATATTTTTAAATGTATAAAAATAAAGAAATTGAAATCTTTATTTTCCCCTCCTTCATTGATTCTCACCCTAAAAATAAAAAATCTAAATGAAAATGTGGGGATATAAAGGATCCATATAGAAATAAAATTCAATGGATCTACCTTATGTGTTCTCATATTTTCATAGCATGAAAACTAAGGAAGGGTTTGTCCTCATATGACCCTCTCCTTTTAATCCCCAATTTCCACTAAGTAATCTACAAATTTTGATCCATCCTCAATGTCCAGCTCTTCCCAATTGACAATGGTTGTTGGATGATGCACATATTTTAGCGTCTAGGAAACATATAAGATTTCATGTACTCACACTAACTATGGTGTTGGTTAAGTAACTAAGAAACCTCACCAAACCACTATATGATCTAGAATGACATTATGAACTTTGGGGGATAACTTACCTTTTTGGCCAAAAATCAGTAATCCTCATATTTGGGATACTATTTGGAAAACATGGCCTCCCTTATCATACTATTATGATCTATAAATGTTTTCTACATATGATTTTTTTCTCCAGGCGATCCTCATATTCTCGTAGATCATTTGAAATTTCTATGTTATCATTAACACCATCTCTGATCAACCAAGATATGTCTCTCCAATCAATGGCTCATATATGGGTGACATATGTGGTATCCAGTACCAAGACTTGAATGGTTTCATGATGACAGTAGTGTGATATATGTTATTATTAAAAAATTAAACTATTGGAAATTTATCCTGACTTCTTCCTCCACAGTCTAACACACAATCCCTAAGCACATCCTCCAACACCTAGATAGTTCTCCCAGTCTTCCAATCCATACGGGGATGAAACACTAGTAATCCTCAACTAGTTCCTAAAGTCCTCATGTAACACTCTCCCAAACAATGATATTAATATTACCGAACCTTCAGAGACATTCATCGAGGGTACCCCATGGGGTTGAATGAACTCCCCAAATACAGCTACCCCAAACTCTCTACATAACTCTACTCCCTAAGAGAAAGTAAGTGAGATGACTTATTAATTTAGTCAAATATCTCTTTGATGGCATCATGGACTCTTTCTATCCACAAAATCTTAATAAAAAAGTCTATGGATATACCATCCCATTTAAACTCTAGGTTCTCAAGAGGCTACATCAAACATTATGGAACCTGGTGCTTACCACATTCCTGTAGACAACTGATACACCATGAGATGAATTAAGAGACACTAAATCTTATTCCTGTACAATAAAACCTCCATGGATGGTCCTTGTATATAATATACACTACATTATTTACAGCTAAAGGAGAATTTTGAAAACCCCGCAACTAATCCTCTCAAATTTTGATTTGAACCACTATCTTTCCCAAGAAAATGATGACATTCTCCCCTCATTTTGAGAATCCATATGGTGATTTCAATGAGGATATACAGTCAAGAAGTAACTCACAGTCAATATATCCCATATTTTCCTTCCTCACATGCTTGAGAAGTTGAGGAATCAACACCATCAACTGAATATAAACTACACCCTTCTCCCCCATCAGGATCTTCTATAGAGAATAAATCTACCTAGAGGCCAAATCCACTAAGCATGAATGAGAACTCATACTATGGGAATATCCTTGATTTCTTCCCTTCTCAAGAGTATAGAGTATTTTCAAGTCCTATTATAATAATTTTTCCTAAAAAATGCCCCTATATCCCATTAACACCCCTCTAAGTATATATTTACCTTAGACTTTTATGGTTTGAGTACATGAAAAAACACTTTCTATTAAAATTGGGTCGTCACATATTTACAGCAGATACTACGTACCTCTACTAACTATCGATAATGAAAAGCATAGTTATAATAATGGGGATACAGTTTCCATGACTCATATTTGATCCATGCCAACTTCTACATTAAAACTAAATCAAGTCCCACATCATAGGCATCGAAGAAAACTACACACTCTTTTCCATCTTCTTATATTCTCAATACGTGATCACTGGTAAAACATAAGCTCAACTACTTCAAGTATCTCTCAAATTGATCAGACCTAATAAATAGATTCAATTTTGGCTTTAGGGTTTGAAAGGGGTAACACTCTAGTAAATATAGGCCGAAACCTCACATAGTACCCCTCATATTGAAGAAAAGTCTACACCTCTTTCTTGATCATGGGGGTTCTCCATGACCAAACTAATTCAGTCTTTATTGGTTCCACCATGATTTTAAATGAAATTATATATAATGTGAACGTGGTTTATCCCAAAATGGAACTTCAAGAGTATAATATTATGTTTGTGCTCATAGAGTAAGTATAATACCATCCTCATATGATTTTCATGATCCTTATATGATATAGAGTATATGAGTATGTCATCATTGAAGACAACCAAAAACTAGTCAAAGTATGGCTAAAAGATCTGGTTTATAAAATCTATTAACTTAGTGGAAGTGTTCATCACACAAAAAAACATCACCATAAAATCATCATTTTTATAGTGATATCATAATTAAAATTCACAATATTGTCATCATGGACACTCAATTGGTGGTAGCTAGACCTATGATTGATCATTGAGAACAATATCAGACCTCACAACTGGTTAAAGAGGTAATCATTCCATGGTAATGGGAACTTATTCATTATCATTACCTCATTCAAGTGATGATAATATACAAAAATACTCACACTCCAATTCACATTTTTCATGAATAAAAACGGATCTATCTAGAGAGACACACATAGACTGATGAAGGCCTTTGTCGAATATCCTCCAATTAAACTCTCAACAGCCAGATTATTATATGGGATATCTGATATGTTGCCAAAAAAATGACGTAGTCCTAGGGTGTAAATTGATGAAAAATTTTATCATCCACCATGGACGTATTCATATAACATCCTTCAGGAGGACATCCATAATGTCTTCCACTATAGAAGGAATTCAGATTCATGAATTTACTATAATGCTAAGTGATAATCTCACTAAATATTAGGAAATGTGTTGTAACTTCTTTCTTAGAAAACCTAATCTCTCATCTATCATATATCTCTCACCAAAAAAAGGATATTCTTAACAAATATGTCCATATGAATCTGAATCTAATATGATGAAAATAAAGATAGGAGAAAATTATAGAAACTCATTCAATTCCCTATATGAAACCATAAGGTATCATCATGATGTCCAAGAGGTCTTAAGTGAAACCCCCTATACTATGAAATGTCTCTCATTTCCAGAAGATAAGTGATGTGGAATAATCACACCTTGTTGTAACCTATATAATAATATTCTTCCCTAAGGTCTCAATTTGAAGCTCGAAATCACTCAAAAATAAAAAGTAGATGAAGGGATTAATTGAAATTTTCTCTATTAGTATTGAAGAATGAATAGAATAAACACAGATCATACCTAGGATTATCTCATGTAAAGCCTAGTCACAACCCTACATGGCCTGAAACTACCCATAACCTCGAAAGATAGCATCTTAAGCCTGACATGTGAAGTTGGATGTGGTGTTTGTAGTTTCTCATTGTATCATCCTACACCAACTAATCCTCTGTCCTATGAAAATACTACAACACTTTTAGTACATCCTCTTTTGTGGCCGCTATAGCCACGTAAGGGAGATTCTTGATCATGGTGTTGCCTCTGCCATGGGGGTCTATCAACTGTTTTCCTTTCCTTCTCTGAATAATGTGTGGGGAATCATGATATATGTGATCCCAGCCATCAAAATAAAATAATCACCCACTATGAGGAGACTATATCCTCTATGAAATCCATGATCCATATATGAAAATATATGAGTATGATTAGTATAATACCACCCATGCTAATACCTAAATGTCTAAAGCTTACTACCTACTATAGTAGACTAAACAATATGATTCCCAACACTGGCTTTACCCTCCCAATGTAACTTTTCTAGGAATCTCTTAGTCATCAGAGCTCCCTCTAGTGTTTTATCATAAGTGGGATGGAATAAAGAAACCACTATAGCTTGAATTTCACCATGGAGAACCTTCTCAAACTTCCTCATCTGAAAGAATCCCTCTCGTACCATATCAAAGGAATATAGTGTGAGATTGGATGAAATGATATCATTCTCAAAAATCATGATACTACCCTGATATAGCTCATGAATCTCCTAGATCAAAACTGATAAAAATAATGAGGGGGGGGGGGGTAATACTCATAAAAAATATCTAATAACAGTTGGACCAAGGTACAATTGATGAATCATGGGTCTATGTGAATAGAATGTAGTTTCACCATGCCACTCCATCAAAAAAGACTATATTCTAGTGAAATTACCTACTCATTTAGAGTTTTTTCAATATTAAATCCTTGAATCACTGACTTAAGAAAATAATCTATTTTTTTATCTGGATCGATGTGGAATCTCAATGGTCTCTGTCACTAGAACTCATAAAGTTCAATATGTATTCATGCTTTATAACACAAAATAGATCAAATAATCTACTTCTCAATAGGTAGGTGTGGTGCTCCCTACAAACCAAAAGGGAATTTCTAATGAGATGGACCATAAAATGGGGCTTCAATCACTCATCATATCATCATTATGATTCTGAATTGGTAACCTAATGGTCTATCTTCGCAGATAGATCCTAAAAGTATTCAAGATTTACAATGATCAAATTTTAATATACATTGGGAGATAACTGAAAATGTATAGTCAACAGACAAAATCCTATATTATGTTTGCACCATTTCGTCTACTTCCAATATAATGGTTTGTTGTGTAGAAAAATGGTTAGTTAGAGTCTTGGTGTATGGATACATCATTTATAACACCAATACATGGTTCTGTAGACCGAAATCCACACATGAGACACCTTGACACCAATTCTTTAAGAAACAACCAATTCCTCGTAAGGGGAAAACTCCAAACACTATCCCAAGGAATTAACTTCTTTGATACTACTATGTAATGACCAAAAAAACTGAGGACCGATGGGCTGGCAGAGGATCGAGCCACTAAAACCAAATTACCACCCCCAATAGGATAGGAGATGGAGACAATAATTGGGAATGTATAATTAATGTGGAAGGACTTTTCTAAATATACTTGTAATCATACATCCAACCATCTTCATACATTATTACAATGGAATATAAATTCAAGTAACATCTAGAGTGAGAACATTCATACAATTACCTCTTCGAATATAGAAAAGAGTTTGATATTATAAATGCAAACGAAACATAATAAATACATGCCTAATAAGAAATAAAGTCCCAAATTAAAAATATATAGAATAAAAGAAAAATGAGGTATCACATCTCCTACTATTCATGTCATGACCATCATACATGATCAATGCACCTGGATATAACTATGATTCACCAAAACCACTGTTGATCCCTCCATCTCATAGTTAAGACATGACATGGGTGGGAAAATCCCATACATGGGTGAGTATATAAATATCCTACTGGACACCCTAAATAATGAAGAGGGAGTGATAGAAAAACCCCACAAAAGTGAGATAGACCCAAATAAAGATGAAAATATAATCCTATAAATAGGTTTGATAAAAAGAAAAATGATATGGTAGAGAAAGGGGATCTACTTCTCATATCCCAACCAATGTTAAAGAGTCTTCCAGAATCTCTAAAATTCTGTCATCGAATCTCAATATCAAATGGAACCTCACCATAATATGTATTGAGGGACCTAATCTACACTATTTTTCCTCATAGTCGAGGGATCCACAAATCATACGAAGGACCCACACCCCACAAAATATTGAAATGGTGGAGTATTGCTCCATAGATAAAGGACCCATAGTTAGTTTTTGGGATTTATAAAGCTACCTATATAAAAAATATAGGGAACCCATTCCCAAGTGTGAATTGGGAGTACTGACCTCAAAAAACCCCAGATGATACTACTAAAATCACTACCATTATCAGGCATATCCTGAACGAACATGATTCTATGAACACATCCCATCATATCACATGTGCCACGACGAAGTCCACCATCATGTTATATGTGGAAAAATAATCCAGAGAGTTTACTCATTTTCCAAAATATGAGTTTAAAATAAGGATATTTGAGAGTACAATGTTTCAGGAGGGAATGCATAGCATGTAATGGGATCCACATGACATGTAACCCAATCTCAACCCTAGGTTGTGCTCTCTTATAGATGAATCTAGGAATCCATGTCATCATATAGGGTGGATTTCTACTGCTTGGGGATTGACAATGTATGGCTAGTTTTACCTACGTTCATTGGTTCATTTTGATTTACCAGGTCATGCATAGTTATTGAGTCATGCTCTTGTATGTCAAGTCAAGCCCATGTACTGTTAGAGTATATGAAATGTCTAATTACACATAGTCCTAGGAATGTTCCAGCTAGCACAGGGATTGGTCTCCAAGAGTGGTTCACATAGTGTTTGGTTCTAACTAAAACACATTTGGTACTTATCTTTACATAAAACCCAAGTGTTGTAAATAAGGGAACTACATAGTGTGTGTTATTATGGAATAAATAGAGGGTAACTATGGTTTTCATCAAATCCATTTATTCTTCACACAACTTATAGATATATTCCCATCCCCATTAATGTTACATTTGACCACTTGATATTAATTGGGATTTTCTCAAGTCATTGATTCATGGCCTCTAGTGGTTGAAAAATTGAAATTGGCAGTCCATTATTGAGCCATCCTACCTCCCATGGATGATCATAAAAAAATTATCCATGATCCAAGCTTCCATCATGCTCATACATTAATTCATCTCGGTCCACCCAGAAATAACTGTCCTGATTATTATTCAACAAACCTACATGAATCCATGGGTTTGATTATGATCGATCCCACCATAGAATTATTGAACCAAGACATCATGTAGATACAAATAATAACATGAAAACTGGTTGGTATAGATGAACATAAATAAGTATAATCCTTAATTGGTCAATCATTATTTTGAAAAATAATAGAAGTGGGATATCCATTAGTTTTAACAAGGAAACAATGAATTATCAGATAAAAATGACCAATAAATTTTAGGGCTCATAAAAAGGACTGAATAATCACATATCAACAAGCAGTTAAAATATGCTTACTAAATATTTTAATCAAAAGGGTATAAATGAACAATTGGACAACACTATACAGATTTTGGATCTATCATTGGGGAAGAACATGTTCACGAGCTACGAAGAAGACATGTTACATCTACTACCTCACGATCAACCTCAATGTGATTACCTATTATCCATTGATGTAATCTGCCAATGCTGACCTCTCAGAGTCCCTCTCATGTATCTCATTTTTTCTTGGATAACCCTATAAAATTGTATGATAATGTATAAATAGAGAAATTATTTTGGGTTCATTTAAAAAATAATAAAATTAAATTATTTTTTTAATGAAATTCAATACCAATGACTACATTAATTGGATTAAGGATGAATAAAAACCTCAATTCATGAATATGTTAATCCCCACATTCTATACCCATCCATTTTATTATATTTCACATCTGTCATTATATTCATGGGTAATTCCATTTTTTTTGGAAAAATACAGACATTTGATATTAATTATATTTAATATTTTCATAATACATATTCCCATCACACTAGGGTTTGGAATTTCATTATGTATTATCACCTAGATTTGAAAATATTAATTAATATATTTCAATGTCTTACAAAGAATAAATAATGTCTATGCGTCTTCTCCCCACAATAATTATGAAATAATAATAATAACATTTAAAAGTTTAATTTCCCAATGATTTACTAGGTCTTGTTGAGTTATTTTTATATAAAGGGGGAAAGTCATACATAGATATAATACTATTAAAGATTCATTGATTGTAGAATTGAATGACTTAATTACCTGAATGATTCCAGAAAAATTCTTATAGAAATAAAGGCTATAAATAGAGAACTTTACAGGCTTGGTAAATAACAACACATTTAGAAAAAATTTCTCATCCTTTCTACTAATGTGATCAATTTATATTCAACCTCTCAAGGAACTATATTTCTAAAACCTTCTCTTCCATTAAAGAGTTTTTTTTAAAATGTAATATCTTTATCACTCCCTATATTTTATCATTCTCTCGTTGTGTTAAACAAATTCTTTATGAGAATTTAAGATAAGATAAAAAAATTATCTCCCCAATTTTTTCTTTCTATTTTGGTGATTTCAACCATTAATGTAATGAACTAAGGTTTACATATTTTTTTTTCAATTCAAAAGACAAGGTACTATTGTTCTAACATTTCCATCTTCACCATTAAAGTGATAGTGTCTTTTTTCATATGGTTTTTTACAATAAACTAAAAAAATTGGATAGTTTTGGTATATTGGATAAAATTATATCCAAGTGAATAATATGTTATATCCACTTAATATTTAGGTGTTAGAAGATGGGTTACCCTGAGGTTATATTTCTTAACTTTTTTACAAAATATTATTCCCTATTTACTTTTCAAAATTTCATTTATTTAAATTGTTCGTTTATACTATTTCTTAATCCATAGAAACTATTGATCATTTTAGTATTCCAATAAATCGTGTTTGAACCTTACAAATTTTTTTGTATATTTAATTATGTTATTATTTTATCTATTGATTGATTCCTTTATTCTTTTGAATATATGTTTTGGTAAAATAGAAATTTTTCTTGATTAATTTTTTAAGAGGTAATTGATCCCAGTTAATTTAATTTTATAAACTATATTTGATAATAATTTGGTAACAAAATATTTTTAATTCCATAAATTACCTTATTTTCATATTCTTTAAATGTTTTTATTTTCAAATTGTTTAGGATTTTTTCAAATAAATATCTCTTTTTAAAAATGATCTTCGGAATACCCCATGTGGTCCTAAAAGAAAACACATGGGTCATGATCCAATTTTTTATTGATGTAATTACTAATATTGTAGATCTCACTAGAATACTTTTTTAGATATATTTTATATCCTATTTATAGGATATGTGTACATGGATATACTGATATAACTGAAAAATAGGATAAATAGTCCCAGGATGATATTTTTGATTTTGAGTTAGATATAGAATCTATGGGTGCCTTGAATTTTTGTTTAAATGTTTATGAGTTTAATTGAATTTTATCATGTGAATAATCTCATAAAATATCCAAATTATTATAAGGTATGCATGGAGGTATAAATAATTTCAAGGATAAAAGTTTTGATATGATTAGATAAGTCTTTGAGATGTTCTCCATGAATCCTAGTGAATATATCAATTGTATGTTTAACAAATTTACTATGATATATAATTGCTGAAAATATTGTTTTAATCATCATTCAATAAAAACATTATTCAGGAAAATCCTTTGTATTTTACTGAGATATTTGGTAACAAAAGTCACTATGATCCAAAAATCTAAAGATGTTAAAAAATATTTTTGTTAAGGAAATCATATGTTCTAAAATTTCTCTTTCTTCATATCATCTATATAATTACTCAAGTATATAATATATATCTTAATTAATTTGAGAATATATTTTAAATTCTAAAAAAACATAAAAATTTTATTTGTGATATTCTTCTGAAAATAAAAGATCCTAAAAAGAAACAAAATCTATTTTCTCTCAAAAATGTTAAAATTTTAAAAGAAAATTTATGTTTTCTTTTAAAATTAAATTAACAACGAAATGTATAAAATTTAAAATGTACAATTAAATATCTTAAAAACTCAATTTATCATTTCATCCAAGGAAAATAAATATAAATAAAAATTTTATTTCCCAAAATATTTTTAAAAATTTATATTTTTTTTTCTTTCAAAAAGTATCTTTTTCATAATAATTATAAAAAGTATAATTTTTTAAGGGGATTTCTTAATATAAATTTTGTAATTATTTCAAGAAATTTGTTTAATTAGTATCTTAACACAATTAGAGAAACACTCGATATAGTAGTTCAAAAATCATTCATCTTTTTTCTCATATTTCAAATAGATGAAGTGGTCCTAAAAAAGTGTGGATTTCAAAATCATTATAAGATAAATTATGTGGACCAAAGATATGGGTACCAAAATATATAGTTTCTTCTGATTTTATTGATAAATATAAAATCCCAAGAAGCTACATGGTTTACAGTTAATGGATTCTCAACACATATGTGTAGCGATCCATAAGAACTCAATAATATCAAAGATTTTGACAGAGGACACACCACCTTTAAAGATATATTAAAAATGAAAAACAAGCAGTATAGGTACAATTTATTTTTCTCTAATCTACTATATTTAACTATGTTTTTATTTGATAAGGGTTGATACCTAATTTACTATGTATTACTTAATTATGTGATAGAAGTTATAAAATTACTTTTAAAATTTATTTTATTAATATATTTTTTTAATTCTAATGTAATGGATTCATTTACCACATTCTATTTTATAAATGTATATTTTATAGATATAAATTATTAACCAATTCCAAATGTTATGTATTTAAGTACACATGATAATGATTTATGTATTTGGATGTGACTCTTGGTGAATTATAATATTCATTATCATTTTAAAATAATTCATAATTTACTAGTTTGATGTTTTTCTAAACTATATTTTAAAGATAACTTAGTTTGAGAACCATTACATCTTGGAGGGAAACAAAATTCATCATTCAAATAATAAAACCTTGTATCCACTTCTAAACCCCTACAAATTGTTCACAATGATCGTTTTGGAAATATTTATGTTGATAGTATTGGTTATAGTTGTTACACCTATATAATTATCAATGAATTTACTATATTTTAATGGGTATTCTTCTTAGCACATAATAATTAGTCTTTTAATTTAGGAATAATTTTTTTCTCAGAATGTGGAAAACGTAATGTCTACAAAATAATTTTCCATTGATGTTTCAATAATGTTGAATTTTATAATATATACTTTTTTTGTGTTTTGTGATTATTAAGTCTATCATCAATCATTTTCATATACTATAACTCCAGAAATATGGGGTTATTAAAAGATGAAACATGACCCTTTATAAATGGTCTAGGGCAGTCCTCAATGAGATTACCTTTTTCAATAATAGTGGGATAAGGCACTCAATACCACATTATTTATCCACAATTATGTCCTTTTAAGAGCCATCTTAGGGAAAACCCATTATTATATTTTTAAAGTAAATGTCCAAATATTTCAATCATTAGTGTGTTTAGCTGAAAAATATTTACAATTAATGTGAAGGATAATTTATGAAATTTTTACTAAAAATATGATGATGGAGTCTTCCTTGGTTATTTGATTTCATGTAAGGACTTTTGAGTTTCCAATAAAAATATCAAGACCCTAAAAAAGTATATCCACATTAAATTCAATACTAATATTCCAACATTACATCCTAAATGTGATTATGATGTCCACCAACCAATATAAAACCTTATTCAACCATAATGTTCTAATATAATTGGCAATTTCTTGGAATCCTCATCCTATCCTTTAATGATGTATTACCCTCAATCCAAACACTATCCTCTTGATAACGATATCTATGAATTACAGTCCTAAAATTATACTTCAAGGTCATTATTGAGTGAGGTTGAACATAGAAATTTTATATCTGAAATTGAATCCCAATTCTTTTAAGATTATATTTATTATGAAAATTGGACAGTTTCCAGGAAAGAGGATTTGCGCTAATTTCAATGGAAAAAACGTTTTTTATCCTATGAAATGTCATGAAAATCATCATATTATTGTCATAATGTGGGTTTTTTTGAAACAAACTCGATCAATATAGAAATGATATCTATTACATAGATCAACTTTTTTATAAAGGATATAATCCAGAAGAAGGTTTTTATTATGGTGAATCATTTTCTCCCACTACTATAACAAAATCCATTATAATCATATTGGGATTATCTAATATATTTAATTTTAAATTTTATCAAATGGATAAAAAAGTGATTTTCACATGGTTTTACTTATAAAAATATTTTTTTGACTAACCACTCGGTTTTAAAAATCCTAATTTTTCAGATTCTATTTCTAAATTTATAGAAGATCTATACAGTTTAAAATAATCCCCTTGGGTTTAGTATGAGAGGTTGACCAAATAATTTTTTTCAAAGGATTTATAAATGGTGAAATATAATTAATAAAATTCCCTAATTTTTTTCAAATGATTTATTAATCATTAAACATTATTTTTATGATTTTATTTTTGACTCAAATACTATAACTATTTGAAATTAATTTTCAAATTTAATGAATAAGGAATATAAAATGTGGTTTTTTAAAGGAAATTAAATTATTTCATAATTTCCAAATTTCTAAAATAATGTGAATCAATTTTAAAATATAGATAATACACTATTGAATATATAAATACGTGTTTCATGGATCATGATTAGTAAATTAAAATTCCCATGACTAAAACACGTTACCTGGAATTGGATGAGACATGTCAGTTAGTTGACAACAATATTTATCGATGTAAAATTAGAAGTATACTTTAATTTACCATTACCTATCCTAAAATAATGTTCACTTAATTTATTTGTTATCCTTTTCAATATAATCTAATAGAATCTCAATTATAATCCCTTAAAATAATTTTTATTTGTTTGAATGTATCTTAAAATAATGGACTATTTTATCTTAAGGAATCCCATTTTCATATTTATAATTTCTCTGATAATAATTTTGGAGGATGCCAACTAGATAGGAAAAACACTTTTAGAACATTTCATCTACTAGGAAAATCCCTAATTTCATAGAGTATCATGAAGGAAAACCATGTTTTTCTTTCTAGAGTCAATGAATAATACATAGCTACTATGAGTTTTTATGCCAAATTTATATATTTTAAACATACACTTTTTTATATTGAGCTAACACATTATTTATTGTATATGAAGTATGAAAAAACTATTGCAATCAGTATTTCATACTATTGGAATAGTGAAGTTGTTATAATAATTTAACAAAAAAATTCCTATTAAGATACAAAGAAGTGGATGCAGTTCTAGTGTAGAATCTCCTAGGTATTAATCCAAAAATAAGTTGATTGAGTTTGTTAACCCTTTATCTATCTATTTAATGGTGTGTTGAACTTTAATACAAAAAAATATTTACACTATTGGGGAACCATATATTGTTTATTAAGACAACATTAGCAAAAACTTAATACTGAAAAGGATTTTTAAAAATATATATATTTTTTCAATTGTTTTTACTTTTTTAGTTTAACGGATAAGATACATTTAAATTCCATTGATAAATTAATTAGGGTAGAAAATATTTTCATTCCCGAAATGATTCTAGAAGATACATTATTTTTTTAATTTTTCATTCAAATATAAAATTTTGTTTGGTGGTTCAAAAAAATTTAATTAACAATTTTTGAAAAAAATTCAAATGTTTTACTTTAAATAATAAACTCAATATTAAATATATATATTTTTTGGAAATAATTATTCTTCAATATTTCATTAATTTAGAATATATTTAAAAATTAATTTTCTATCTCTGAAAATATCATTAATAATTACATTCAAAAATTTATTTTAATCTCCTTATTAACTAACCCCTAGTATAAACTCTTTTTCTTAATATCAAAGGTGGATAAATTTTAGAATCCCATCCTAAAGTAAGAAAATTTATGTGTGTGGGGGATTTTTCCATCATTGCACTTGATTAATTTAATTTTCTATTCAATTGTTTATGATAATCAAGTAGTGAAAGATTTTTTTTCTTATAACAATTCTTTAATTTTATCAATCACAAAAAAATTTAGTGTTTATTATTATGATATTAATAATTACAATAATTACAATTTTTTAATAATAAATAATTTATTTGAATTTTATTAAGAATAGTTTTTATTTTTTTGGTTTGTAGTTAATTTTATATTATTATTATTTTTTATATTATTATATATAATTAATTTAATTATATCTTTGGGAAAATAATTTTATTATGTTTATTTTTATGCTTATGTATCCTCTATTTTTACCCTTATGTAGTTTCTAAATTTTTTTCTACCCTTATGTAAGTCCCCTCTTACCCTTGCACATGTATTAATATTTTATCTTTACCCTTACACAAGATTTATGTTTTTTATATTACCCATACAAAGATTTTATCTATATTTAAATAAATTTTCATCTACCTTTACATAAATATATATTTTTCTTTTACACTCTTATTTTATTACCATTATGCATGTTTTAGTATATACTCTTTACCTTTATGCATATTTTTTATCCTTTACACATGCAATTTTTTCTTTAATTTTACCCTTTCACATCATAGGAATCTTATTTTAAACCTTTTTATATGAATGTAATGGGTCCCTTATGTAAATATGGATAGTCCAATTTACTCTAATTTTCAAAATTCCTGATATATCGATTTGATGCATGATAATTTGAAGCGTTAAAATTATTTTAATGATCCTATAAAATTATATTAATGTCATTGATCAAGTAGAATTTGTATTTAAAAATTTCTGAGCTAATTTATAAAAAAATTAAATCTATTATTCATTCATACATATATTTTCATCCTAAAAATCAAATAATTCATTTTTTTATTTTGAGTTGATTTGTTTGAATTTAGGGATGATAAGTTACAATTTATTGTATAATAAAATTATTAAAACATGTTTATTTAATTTTAATTTTTTTTAATTAATGATTTATTTTTCTCTTATTTAAATCCAAAATGTTTATTTTTTAATTTTTTAGATGTGAGATTCCTGTGGTATTTTTGAGTTATTATTGTGTTTTTTAAAATCATTAAAAATTTTATTTAAAATTAGATTTAATTATTTTAAGTTAAAATTATAATATTATTATGTAAAACCATGATATTTTTTGAAATATTGTTTTCAAATCAATTTAACTTCCTTAATAACATTTTTTAAATGAAGCGTTGAATTTTAACAAACCACAATATACTATTAAATTTTATTATTTAAAATCGACCATTATAACCTAACCATTAAATTTTGTACTATTTATTTTAATAAATATATTATTGAATATATTTAAAGGTCCTAGTATATTAAAATATGTTTTCAATGTTTAATAAATAAACACTCAATTTTTAATAAACATTTTATTCTTCCAAAAATACATTTTTTATTAAATGAATTTTATTATATTTTGTGCGTTGAAATTATTATTTTTTTTAAAAAAATTTCATAATATTTATTTTAAAAAATTACCCTACTTTTATAAATAATGATTTGAAAATTAACATGGGGTGAAATTTTAGGATTTTTCTAAAAATATTGTTTTTTACTGAATATCGATAAACACATATTTTTGGTAAAAAATATTTTATTTTCAGTGAAAAAAATATATTTTTAAATTTGATCATAAATTAATAATATTATCCATTTCTTTTAAATAATATTATTAATTACATATGAATCAAAATTTATCATGATCTCGGTTTAAAAATACTTTTAGAATTAAAAAGAATTTTTATTTTAGATAGTCGTTTTTCATCATGATTTGCAAGTAAATCATAAAATAAATTTATAACCCATATTGATAATTAATTTGGTAAAATATATTCCATATTTGGACTCATCAAAACTAATATTATTTTATAAATTTAAATAAAATTTTTTTCATAATGAATTATAAAAACATTAAAAATTTGTCAGCAAGGTAAAAGGGTTAGTTGGGTTAGTATTTGTTAAAACCAAGTGATAAAACCATAATTTTTAATCTATAATATTATTTTATGGAGGGATTCATAACCTTATAAACATATTCTATATAGATATTTGTTAATGGGATAATTGTCCATAAAGGTGACTTATATGATATTTTAGGAAAAGATAAAACAATGCCACTCTCTTGCTTTTAAAAAATTAATATGTGTTCACATAGAGAAAAATAAAATTTTAGATGAATATTAATGGTCATTTTTGAAGATATTAAATTATTTTCTTCATGGTAATTTTTTTAATTTATTTATTGATTATATAATTACAATAAATATTAACAAAATGTCGACAAAATATTGATTCAACTAAGATAAAAAACATATTTCAAAAATATTAAAAGGAATATTATTTGAGTGAGTTATAGAGTTTAATTAATTTTTAGATACATATTAAATATTAGATTTTTTTTAAATTAATATATTCTAATTACGTATTTCTCCTAGTGTCTTCAAAGAATCATTATTTACTAGTTCTAAAATTAAAATAAATGATATTTTAAAACAAATAATACTTTATTAAATGATATGAAATTCATAAAATCATTTTTTGTCCAAGTTAAGGTAATATGGTATAAAAAACCCCTATTCCATTTATGTGTGATTTTTCAATATATGGTAATTTTTGTAACCCTTTAGTATTGAAATAGTATTTACCACCATTAAGGTAAAAAATATGTTAAACAATGAATTAAAACAAAAGGCAGGATTAAAAATACCACATAATCCATTCAATATTTTGTTGGATAATTTCATTTCAAAAATATTATACATCCTTTTCAAATATATTTACTTATGGAATCATATTTCCATACAATATTTTTTATATTTTAATCTTGTAAGAACTTCAAAAAGTTCCCTTCACCTCACTTATAAATGTTCACACCTCCTATAACATCCCAAGTAAATAAAGAATAAAGAATTTTCATATTTATTAATATTTACGAATTAAATATTACTTTTACTTTAAAGGGGTTGCTATGTTCAATAGCATACCCGATGCGCAACAAAGAGTTTCATTGAAATCTTACGTTGCACACTAATAATAAAATAATATTATTTTAAATGATAGTTAACACATAACCGTTGTATTTGCGGGAAAGGATAGAAATAACTAAAATATGATTATATATGTTTTTAAATGTTTTTACATTTATCCAATAAAAGGTAAAGGCTTAAAATACGAAAAGAATTCAATTTTAGGCTTTTATACCCTAATTTTCACTAAAGGTTCACTTATCACCTGTTGATGGCGAAGCATCATTAAATATAGTTTTGGTCACTTTTTTACGTTCTACTGGACCAAATATAACTCTTCTTTAGAATCGGAACATCAAAATTTACTTTGTGTAAATTTTTGGTATCATTCCGATAAAGTTCATTTTTTAATGAATAGTGTAAAATGTTGTATTTTAATTCAAAACCTCTTTTTAATCTAATTTATTTATATGATTAGATTATAATTTTAATTGGTTTTAAATTGAAATTAGAAAATATTTTTACCATTAAATCCAATAGTGGTCGTTGGAATTAATTTCACTTTGAAATCGGACTTAAACTAGTGTCAATCTTTTGATACTTATTGTTTCATAAAAACACTCTATTTGTCATGACAGCGAGAATTAATTATTAAATTAATTAATGTGACTTATATGTTTTTAATTTTGTAAAATAGACTTAATTTTTGAATTAGGAATATCAAATATAGCTTAGGTTGAATTTTTGGTATTTTTCTGAAAAACATCAAATTTTGATGAATAGTGAAACCAATAAGTGGTACTTATAAAAACTGATTTTTCGTTTAAATGAAATTTTACAACTTCTGTGTTTTGAATTTCAAAAATCCGACATACATGGTTTTCATTAAGAAGTAAAATGTGGTTCAATGAGATTAAAATTATTTTTTTGTGAATAGTAACTCTTAAGTTCTTAATCGCGATTAGAGGTAATTAGTGTAGTTTAAGGTAAAAATAACGTTTTAATAATATGAGATGAGCTTGGCACATGTCCTACCCTTATTGGATGCATCATGGCCGACCATGAAAATCCATGGGTCAACATGGGGACCCCATGGAGCCACTTTGGTTGGAAAATAACCTAAATACCTTTTTATTAAATGTTAAAGTAAAAATGACACAAACATGAAATGTTTTACTAGAACAATTTTTATATGGGGTTATACAAGTCATATGTTTGACTATAAATAGTCATTGGAAAGATAAAATAATTTCCTACATCATAGTATTTTTTTATAATTTTTAGACATTATATAAATTAAATTATTTATGATACCATGATGATGCAGCGATTACCTCATTATTTAACGATTTAAATAAAATGGAAAGATAATGTAAAATCTAAGACCTAAACGTGTCCAAAACCTATTGGATGGGTGAATTTCGAACCATTATCACCTTATCCTTGAAACACATCAATGTGGGACCATTAAAATCCGAAAACCATTTGAAAATAAAGTAACATTTCTTTACTTTCCAAGAGTGCCCCTCCTCTCCTCTTATAAAAGTCCCCCACCTCAACCTCATTACCCACACTTCAAAAGCCTTTGGTTCGACCAAACCCTGCTCTTTTTGTCTCTCCTCATCCCTATCTTACTCTTTAAAACCTCACTTTGGGCAGAAGTCTTCCCAAAAAAGCCTTTGATCTCAAACCAAAGGGAGTTACCCGATTTTAAGGTAATGTCTTCACTTGAGTCCATTTGTTTTATTTTGCTTCTCCAACCCCCTAAACTATTTTTATTCATTTCTTTTGTAACAAATCCAGTATCTTAAATATACTAGGATGTTGTTATAAGAAGTATTATATCTACACATACAAACACCTACATCTAAGGGTTAAAGAACATACTATTTCTGCGGATGGCGAATTTCTGCCTCCCGAAACGATGATTGTTCAACATTCTTTTAACACCTTCAAAGGTGGAAATTAAGATGACACTATATTTATATATGATATATAATATGTTTATGTTTTTCTTAAGCTTATGTATTTTTTATTTTGGGCATAACTTTATGGTTTCCATTGTGGGTAAACATGATAATTTCATTTTAGGAAGTATGGACTACCGCCCCCTCAAAGTGATGTGATTCGTTAATGCCATATGTGGGACGTATAAAGGATGGATTTAAAGTTATTATATATGATGTAATACTTTAATTATAATATACCTCTATATCGTTATTATTTCTTTCCATTAATGTATGATATAGAAATGAAAGTAGCGTTCATGCGTACGTACGGCTTACCGTCTCCATGAACGGTGCATTTCATTTCTTATCTCTAAATGTAATGTACTATTATAAGTACATATATATAATGCATATATATGATGTATGTTAAATATAAATGATTAATATAATTCTGGAATTAAAATATACATACCTCTCATTTAGTTTTAATTCCATTAATATGACAAAGAAATGAAAATAGTGTTCATGCGTACGTATGGCTTACCGTCTCCATGAATGGTGCATTTCATTTCTTACCTATAAATGATTATGTAATATTATAAATACATGTATATTCTGTATATATATGATATATATGATATCCAAATAATGAATATCATTCTGTATATAATGAACCTTTGACCACACGAATAACATGTAATTGTAAGAAGTCCACTTTCGACAAAAGAACCAAATATCGACAAAACCAACATTATTAACTTAAATTATTACATAATGTTTATAAAATGGAAATAAGTGATATAAAAGGAATAATAAGCATGAAAAATGTTCTTAAGCAAGTAGAAATTAACTCATGTTTATTATTCAGGAGGTTAAAGAACGATCGAGTCAAGATGGACCCGAGGTAAGGGACTTCGTCTCAATTTTCTTTTCATTGAGGCATATTACGTTTTATACACAACTTTCTTTTATACGGTGTATAAAACCCTTTTAATTTTACTTTTATAAAAAAGGAATCTTTTTCTACGAAGCGTTATACAAAACGACAAAAAGGAATGTTTCTTTAATGTATGCGGTGACAACGACCTTTTCCGCCGCCGCGAGTATTATTTGGTCTTTGGCTTCCTGAACAAGCCGTAATGTTTTTTTTAAAATGAAATAAATACCTTATAATATTTTATGTATTTTGGTATTGAAAATGGTTTTTATAATGGATTTGTTATGTCAATATATTTATGTGATATATTGTGATCAAAGTGTGGAAATTTTTTCTTTCCATTATATTTGTTTTATGATTTTTTATTGGTTCTTGGACATTTGACGGGTGGTTACGTGATAAACCATATGACGGGTGGTTCCGTGAATACCAGGATGGGTGGTTACATTATAACCTCCAATTCATTGGATATAGAAGTTGGCCGTATGGCTATTCCATTAAGTATGTATGGAAGTTGGCCATATGGCTATTCCATTAAGTGATATGTGTGGAAGTCGACCGTATGGTTATTCCACTTAAGTATGTTTATGACCCAAGATACCTTTATATGTTATGTGTTCTATATATGGGATTTATAGTGATCCTTTGGTTACAAAAAGGTAAGTAATTATATTTTATTCAGTGAAGAGTTTTTACTACTTCATGATGGTGAAGGTATTACTTTGATAAAGTATACATGGTTTACATGATGTTTGAAAAACTAACAGTTTTCATTCTTTGTGTATCCCATACTGAGATTTTTATGCTCACCCCAAGTTTTTTTTGAAATGTTTTTCATAGGACTTAATGTGGAATAGGGTCAAGGATGGGATCAAGGGAATGTCATGCTATATAAAACATGGAACTAGACATGTTTCTTTTTAAGAGTTTTTTATTCTATGGAAACTTAGTAGAAGTGTCTACCTTGTAATCTTTTGAGATGTAATAGTTATGTTCTAATTCTATAAAACTCTAAACCTGAAAAGATCCTCAATGTGAATTATTAATTTAATTCAATATTATGTAAGGTTTTAAGGCCGGGGCCTTATAGTTGGTATAAGATGTCGGTTTAGACAACTTTAGGAGTTAGAAAATTGTTAAATTATAAGTTAATTTATGGTATGACTGAAATGATAGAGCATTTAAATATTACCATGTTTCTTCGCCTAAGATATTTCTGTGTTAAGAATGGTTTTTCATAGAGGAAATAGAACAGCTTTTCTGGGAAGGCATAAAGAGGGAAATGACCTTTAAAATCAGTATCCTGAGATGGTCAGAATTAGAACTAAACAGTTTGTTGCAGTGATGGCTCATTTGACTCAGGTGAAAAATGTTGGTTGTTTTTATTGATGATATTGTGGTGTTTTATAAAAGTAAAGAGGAGCAAGAAAGTCATTTAAGGGTTATCTTGCAAACCTTAAAAGAAAAGAAACTATATGGAAAATTCAGCAAGTGTGAGTTTTGGTTACAACAAATTTCTTTCATGGGTCACATTGTTTCAAAAGATGGAATAACTGTTGATCCTGCTAAAAAAAAGTTGTTGAAGAATGGCCAAGACCCACAAATGTAAACGAGATCCGTAGTTTCCTTTGTTTGGCAGGTTACTACCGAAGGTTTGTTGAAAATTTTTGATGGTTATCTTGTCCAATGACTAAGCTAACTTGAAAGGGTGTTAAGTTCATCTAGACAAAAGAATGTGATGATTGTTTTCAGGAGTTGAAAAGATGATTGGTGAATGATCCAGTTTTGGAACTTCCTTCCAGTAATGGTGAGTTTGTTATCTACAGTGATGCTTCATTGAAAGGACTTGGTTGTGTCCTAATTCATAATGATCAGGTAATTGATTATGCTTCACAACAGGTGAAAACTCATGAGGTAAATTACCCTACACATGATTTCGAATTAGCTGTTATTTTCATTGCTTTAAAAATTTGGAGGCATCATTTGTATGGAGTAAAGTGTGAAATATATTCCGATCACAAAAGTTTAAAGTATATATTCACTCAGAAAGAATTTAACATGAGACATAGGAGATGGCTAGAATTAATCAAGGATTATGATTGTACAATTCATTACCATCCAGGAAAATCAAATAAGGTGGCAGATGCTTTGAGTCGAAAAAGTAATGCTTCATTAGCAATGTTGCGTTTGGAACGTGATCCTTTGGTTAAGGATTTGATGAACTTTGGCATAGACGTTTTTGGTGCAGGATGTCCTTCTGTTTTGTTTCAGGTATCAGTGAGATATTCTCTATTAGACATTATCAAGCAAGCACAGATGTAAGACAATGAGTTACAGAAAAAGGTAGAGCTGGTTCAGAAAGGTAAGTTGCATGAATTCAACATTGATAGTGATTGTGTTTTGAGATTTGGGAAGAGATTGTGTGTGCCTTGTGATTCACAGTTGAAGAATGTGTTTTTATGTGAGGCTCATAGTTCCCCGTTTTCAGTTCATCCTGGCAGTACTAAGATGTACAGAGATCTGTGGGAGTATTACTGGTGAGATGGAATGAAAAGAGATATTGCTGATTTTACTATGAAGTGTTTGACTTGTCTGCAGGTTAAAGAAGAGCGGCAGTTACCGAAAGGTATGCTTCAGCCTTTACCAGTGCCAGACTGGAAATGGGAAAATATATCCATATACATTGTTGTGGGATTACCAAGGACATCTTGAGGTAATAATGCAATCTGTTTTATTGTTGATCGCTTGACTAAATCTGCTCTTTTCCTTGCTATACGAGATAATTTTTCCATAGATCAACTTTCCAGTTTGTATCTTAATGAGATAGTCAGGTTACATGGAGTTCCTCTCTCCATTGTATCTGACCGTGATCCCAGGTTTACTTCTAATTTTTGGAAAGGCCTTCAGAAGTCGTTGGGTACTGAATTAAATTTTACTACAGATTTTCATCCGCAATCAGATGGGCAGTCAGAACGAACAATTTAGACCTTGGAGGATATGCTACGAGTTTGTTCTATGGATTATCAGGGAAGTTGGGACCAACATCTTTCTTTGGTTGAGTTTTCTTATAATAACAGTTTTCATTCCAGTATACAGATGGCACCATTTGAGGCATTATATGGGAAGCGGTGTCGAACTCCATCTTTCTAGGATGAAGTGGGCGAAAGGAAGTTGATGGGACCCGAATTGGTAGAAGAGACGACAAAAAAAGTTTAGTTGATTCAGAAACACATGAGAACAGCTCAATGCAGGCATAAGAGTTATGAGGATAACCAGAGGAAGGATCTATCTTTCGAGATAGGTGATCATGTTTTTCTCAAGGATTCTCCATGGAAAAGTGTGATGAGATTTGGTAAGAAAGGAAAGATGAGTCCAAGGTTCATTGGACAATATAAAATTATGGATAGAGTTGGATCAGTTTCTTACTGAGTGGCTTTACCACCGAGTTTATCTCAGGTACAAAATGTTTTTCGTGTTTCAATGTTGAGGAAGTATATGCCAGATCCATCTTATGTTTTGAGTCCAGAGGTAGTTCAGCCGAAAAAGAACCTATCTTATGAAGAACAACTAATCTAGATTCTTGACTGAAGAGAGAAAGTGTTGCAAAATAAGGTAATCCACCAGGTAATGGTTTTGTGGAAAAACCATATGGTTGAAGAGTTAATGTGGGAATCTGAAAATGCAATGAGGGATTAATACCCCCACTTATTTTGATAAATGAATAAAATTACGAGGACACAATTTCCAAAAGGGTGGAAGGATGTAACATCCCAGGTAAATAAAGAATAAAAAATTTTCATATTTATAAATATTTAAGAATTAAATATTAATTTTACTTTAAATGGGTTGCTATGTTCGATAGCATACCTGATGCACAACAAAGAGTTTCATTGAAATTTTACGTTGCACACTAGTAATAAAATAATATTATTTTTAATGATAGTTAACACATAGCCGTTGTATTGGCGGGAAAGGATAGAAATAACTAAAATATGATTATATATGTTTTTTAAATGTTTTTACATTTATCCAATAAAATATAAAGGCTTAAAATACGAAAAGAATTCAATTTTAGGCTTTTATACCATAATTTTCACTAATGGTTCACTTATCGCCTTTTGATGGCGAACCGCCATTAAATATATTTTTGGTCACTTTTTTACATTCTACTGGACCAAATATAACTCTTCTTTAGAATCGAGACATCAAAATTTACTTTGTGTAAATTTTTGGTATCTTTCCGATAAAGTTCATTTTTTAATGAATAGTGTAAAATGTTGTATTCTAATTCAAAACCTCTTTTTAATCTAATTTATTTATATGATTAGATTATCATTTGAATTGGTTTTAAAGTGAAATTAGAAAATATTTTTACCATTAAATCCAATAGTGGTCATTGTAATTAATTTCACATTGAAATCAGACTTAAACTAGTGTCAATCTTTTGATACTTATTGTTTCATAAAAACACGCTATTTGTCATGACAGCGGGAATTAATTATTAAATTAATTAATGTGACTTATATGTTTTGAATTTTTTAAAATAGACTTCATTTTTGAATTAGGAATATCAAATATAGCTTAGGATGAATTTTTGGTATTTTTCTGAAAAACTTCAATTTTTGATGAATAGTGAAACCACTAAGTGGTACTTATAAAAACTGATTTTTCGTTTAAATGAAATTTTACCACTTCTGTGTTTTGAATTTCAAAAATCCGACATACATGGTTGTCATTAAGAATCAAAATGTGGTTCAATGAGATTAAAATAATTTTTTGGTGAATAGTAACTCTTAAGTTCTTAATCGCGATTACAGGTAATTAGTGTAGTTTAATGTAAAAATAATGTTTTAATAATATGGGAAGAGCTTGACACATGTCCTACCCTTATTTGATGTGTCATGGCCGACCATGAAAATCCATGGGTCAACTTGGGGACCCCATGGAGCCACTTTGGTTGGAAAATGACAAAATTAGCTTTTTATTAAATGTTAAAGTAAAAATGACACAAACATGAAATGTTTTACTAAAATAATTTTTACATGGGGTTATACAAGTCATATATTTTACTATAAATAGTAATTAGAAAGATAATAGGATTTACTACATCATAGTATTTGTTTTATAATTTTTAGACCTTAAATAAATTAAATTATTTATGACACCATGATGATGCAGCGATTACCTCATTATTTAACGATTTAAATAAAATGGAAAGATAAAGTAAAACCTAAGACCTAAAAATGTACAAAACCTATTGTATGGGTGTATTTCTTACCCTTATAACCTCATCCTTGCAACACATCAATGTGGGACCATTAAAATCCGAAAACCATTTGAAAATAAAGTAACATTTCTTTACTTTCCAAGAGTGCCCCTCCTCTCCTCTTATAAAAGGCCCCCACCTCTACCTCATTACCCACACTTCCAAAGCTTTTCGCTCGACCAAACCCTGATCATTTTGTCTCTCCACATCCCTCTCTTACTCCTTGAAACCTCACGTTGGGAAGAAGTCTTCCCAAGGATGCCTTTGAGCTCAAACCAAAGGGAGTTACCCGATTTTAAGGTAATGTCTTCACTTGAGTCCGTTTGTTTTATTTTGCTTCTCCAACCCTATAAACTCTTTTTATTCATTTCTTTTGTAAAAACTACAGTATATTCAATATACTAGGATGTTGTTTTAATAAGGATTTGAGATACTCTTACACACACCTACATCTAATGGTTAAAGAACATACTGTTTCCGTGGATGGCGAATTTCTGCCTCCCGAAAGGATGATTGTTAAACATTCTTTTAACACCTTCAAAGGTGGACATTAAGATGACACTATATTTATATATGATATATAATATGTTTATATTTTCCTTAATCTTCTTTATTTTTCATTTTGGGCGTAACTTTATGGTTTCCATTGTGGGTAAACACGATAATTTCATTTTAGGAAGTGCGGACTACCGCCCCCTCAAAGTGATGTGATTCGTTAATTCCATATGTGGGATTTATAAAGGATGGATTTAATGTTATTATATATGATTTTATACTAGAATTATAATATAACTCTATATCATTATTATTTATTTCCATTAATGTATGAGATAGAAATGAAAGTAGCGTTCATGCGTACGTACGACTTACCGTCTCCATGAACGGTGAATTTAATTTCTTATCCCCAAATGTAATGTACTATTATAAGTACATATATATAATTGATATATATGATGTATGTAACATATAAATTATTAATATAATTCTTTAATTAAAATATACATACCTCTCATTTAGTTTTAATTCCATTAATATGACATAGAAATGAAAGTAGCGTTCATGCGTACGTACGGCTTACCGTCTCCATGAACAGTGCATTTCATTTCTTACCTCAAAATGATTATGTAATATTATAAATACATGTATATTCTGGATATATATGATATATATGATATCCAGATCATGAATATCATTCTGGATATAATGAACCTTTGACCACATGAATAACATGTAATTGTAAGAAGTCCACTTTCGACTTAAGAACCAAATATCGACAAAACAAACATTATTAACTTAAATGATTAAATAATGTTTATAACAAGGAAATAAGTGATATAAAAGGAATAATAAGCTTGAAAAAGGTTCTTAAGAAAGTAGAAATTAACTCAAGTTTATTTTTCAGGAGGTTAAAGAATGATCGAGTCAAGACAGACCCGAGGTAAGGGACTTCGTCTCAATCTCCTTTCTTGAGGCATATTACGTTTTATACACAACTTTCTTTTATATAGTGTATAAACCCCTTTTACGTTTACTTTTATACAAAAGGAATCTTTTTTTACGAAACTTTTTATAAAACAACAAAAAGGAATGTTTCTTTAACGTACGCGGTGACAACGACCTTTTCCGCCGCTGCAAGTATTATTTGGTCTTTGGCTTCCTCAACAAGCCGTAATATTTTTTTTAAAATGAAATAAATACCATATACTCTTTTATGTATTTTGGTATTGAAAATAGTTTTTATAATGGATTTTTTATGTCAATATATTTTTGTGATATATTGTGATCAAAGTGTGGAAATGTTTTCTTTCCATTATATTTGTTTTATGATTTTATATTGGTACTTGGACATTTGACGGATGGTTACGTGATAAACCATATGAAGGGTGGTTACGTTATAACCTCCAATGCATTGGGTATGGAAGCCGGCCGTATAGATATTCCATTAAGTATGTATGGATGTTGGTCGTATGGCTATTCTATTAAGTGATATGTGTGGAAGTCGACCGTATGGTTATTCCACTTAAGTATGTTTATGTCCCAAGTTACCTTTATATGTTATGTGTTATTTATATGGGTTTTATGGTAATCCTTTGGTTACAAAAAGGTATGTAATGATATTTTATTCAGTGAAGAGTTTTTACTACTTCGTGAAGGTGAAGGTATTACTTTGATAAAGTATACATGGTTTACTTGATGTTTGAAAAACTAACAGTTTTAATTTTTGTGTATCCCTTACTGAGATTTTTATGCTCACCCCAAGTTTTTTTTGAAATGTTTTTCACAGGACTTAATGTGGAATAGGGTCAAGGATGGGATCAAGGGAATGTCATGCTATATAAAACATGGAACTAGACATGTTTCTTTTTAATAGTTCTTTTATTCTATGGAAACTTAGTAGAAGTGTCTACTTTGTAATATTTTGAGATGTAATAGTTATGTTATAATTCTCTAAAACTCTAAACCTGAAAAGATCCTCAATGTGAATTATTAATTTAATTCAATATTATGTAAGGTTTTAAGGTCAGGGCCTTATACCTCCTCACTCCTTTTTACACCACATTGAGACTTATAGATTGAAAAAAACTACTAAACTGTCTTATAATCATCTTTATACACATTCTATAGTTGTGGGTATTACTAAAATACCACCCATATGATATTTAATTAGTGTTATAATAGAGTTCATTAAATGAAGAGGCAACCACCGTAACTGATAACTTTCTTTTACATTATTATTTTACCTATGTAAAGTATTTGGTATATATTATAAAATAATAAATTAAATATAAAAAATAAACTAAAATTTTATTAATAATATGAAACCACAATTATCAATCTCCTCTTCCATAAACTAATAAACAAAACCATCGATCATGAGTATGAATTACTAGTTACTCAAGAAACGATGTAATTCATTTTCCATCACTGTATCTCATGGATGGAAATAAATATGAATTTAATATATATATGTGATATTTAAGAAAAAATTATTCATTAATATTTATAATATCTGATCTCCCTTCTTACCAAAATATTCATTAGAAAATTATAATGCCGCTTGAGCATACGTGTGGACTACCGCCTCCACAAAGCGATGCGATTCATTTTTCAATTACAATTTACGTAGATGATAATAATGAAAGTTGTATTGAATATATATGATGAATATTATATATATATATATATGATATTTTAATGATTATGTAAATGTGAATTGTTTTTTACCTTTCATTCATTCCATCTGTCGAAAAGAGAAAAAACATGTTTATATGTACATATGACCTACCGTCTAAATGAATGATTAAATTATTTATTCCTTATATAACACTATTTATGAGGGAAAACATGTATATAATGAATATATATGAAATTTATAACATTATTAAAATTCTATAGATAATGGAACCACAATCAATGTATAAAGACCAAAACTACCATAACAAAACATACATGAAAAAGCAGTTATCAACCTGAATAAAGATTTGAATAATTATTAATAAATGGATGATAAATGGTTATAACTAAAAAAATATATGGTTTTACATGTCTAATTATAGTTCTATAATATATTTATAATAAAACAAAATTTATTATGTAGGAGTTTCAAATTGGTAGGAAGGAAGTCGGACCCAATATATGGGTTTTATGTTACATTCACAAGGATTATCTAGATTGTTAACAATCAAGTAAATTATGATGAAATATTATAATATACCTATGATAAATTTAGGAAATTTTATTATCATCTTGTTATTTATTGATAATACGTTTAATCCTTTCACTTTCTTCTCTCTATGTAATACTGACATGTAAATAATATTTCTATGGAAAAATTAACCTTATTTCTTCTCTTAGTAAAAGATCCCTTTTATTTCATATACATTATTTCAAAAAAACATTTCAATATTGTTTATAATATTATAAAATGATTATTTAAGGGATTTTTCCAATATTTTACTTAAGAAAAACTAAAAATATTGTTCTTATTAATTTCTGAAGGAGGTAATTTTTGATTTTTTACAAAAGTGTGAAAGGAATGTTTTCTTTCAACATATAAGACATGAAAAATATTTCAAACTTTCATGAAAACTCCATTTTTTTAAAAAAAATTATAAATTTTAAAGTTGTTTCTCAAATAATTTTTTATTTTAATCTGTGGAATTTTCTATATTCTAAATTTGTGATTTCAAATAAAAAAGAATATTTTTTTATAAATGTTTGAAGTGATATTTCAATTAATTTCCTATCTAATATTAAATCATTTGATATTTTAAATATTTTAATGTGGATATGTTCCAACGAAACAAAATTATCATTTCTATGGACTTTTTATTATTATTATTATAATAATTTTAGGCAAGAAATTTCTATTCCATGGGTTATCCTATGAAGCAATATTTATGAAACTTTTTCTTTTTCAAGGGTTTTGATATGATGGTTGTTTTGTGATATTTTGGAAAAAAATATAATGATTTATATTATGTTATGGTTAGACCTATATTAACATGGAACTATAATGTGTTGGGTAAAGATGTATATCTCATGATATAATTTTGTCTGGAATAGTGAGTGAGGCCAGCTAATAAGGGACTCTATCCACTATTATAGTATAGGTAAGAAAAATTACTAATACCATGGTATGGGGGAGTGAACCCAATAAACTATAATTTTTTTAAATTATACTTGAGTACATAGGAAATTAATTTATATTCTTATATCTATTACATTAACTTATGTCTTATTCCAATATTATACTCTCATGTATCATGTTCCTGATTCCATTATGACTCATGTCTTAGGAAATTTCAGTTCTATAACCCTATATTATTATCTATTATATGAAGGTTATTGGTTTTAAAAAATTATATTCATATTATCTTACAATTATTCCAATGTCATATTAATATATCCTTTACTAAACCTTACGAACCACCTTCAACCATTATTTCTTATGTTTCCTTTCCCTAGTTTATGAAGAAACTTATTATGTATGATATGCCTAATAAGGGTGCTAGTTATGAATAACATATTGGTAGATGATTAAGTTCACTTTTAAACCAGTTGTTTATATTCCAATTTTTAAAAATATACCAGAACTATAGATTTATATAATGGATCATTACTTTATGTATTGGATATTCATATAATAAGATGTAATATATTTGTTTGAATGTTTTGGGTCACTATATTTGGTATCAATTGAAGGATAAATTACCTCTCAAACCAAATATGTGAAAATATTTGCGAGAACCCTAAAGACTTTCGTATGTATTGGATTATGTAATATGTCTTGGTAAAGAAAGTAGTGTGATTTCCATGAAATACATTCATGTCTAGATACTATTAATGGATGCAATTTTAATATATAGGCATCTAGGATTATCAATATAAAAAATATTTGGTCCAGTATATCTCAGACATCATTCTGGTGCATAGTGAGTGTTCTATTACATCATACCTAGTTTGAAACTCCCGAGGGCTATGTTTTTATACCACACATTTTATTTACAAACCATTATAAAGTATTTGAATAGATGATTTATATGAATAAAATTGGTTAAAAAAAATGTCTCATAGGTTGAACGGATGATATCAATATTTAGAAATCCTGTTTTTTCTTCATTATGTGGTTTCCCACAGTGATTTTTTACTTCTGACACTATATATTTTGGTTTTAGTCAATAACTAGAATAAGAAGGCACCATGGTAATGTAGAATGTTTCAGAGAATGCAATGAACTTACTCTCTAGAAGAAAATATTATGGTAGTTTGAATAAAAAATATTATTTTAATGATTAAAAAACCTTCATAGTCTCTGAATCACACTGATCATTGAAATGAGGAAAAGATGGAAGAAAATTCTATTAACTCTTTCATGAGAAAACATCCATCTTATTTAGTGGGTCCTCTAATCCACTAGTTTCTGAGCAATGGATCAACCACATTGAAAGGATATTTTCTGTTATAAAATGTTTGGAAAATGAAAGGATTATTTTGGATTCTTATTATTTTGAAGTCAAGATAGATAAATTTTGGAATCATTTCAAGAATATAAGACACATGAAGAAATCATCAAATTTGAGTTGAAATATATTTAGAGATTATTTTTCAATATGCACATTCCTCACATTCATTTAATGAACATGTAGAATGAAATCATGAAGCATATGTTCAAGGATGATAAATCCATTAGTACAAATGAGTAATGTTTTATAGGACTCGTGAGATATGTTTTTGGAATTATAATCTAACATAAAAGTAAGATTGATCGATTCTTCATTTGATTAAGACCATTTCTTCATAGGGAATTATCAATAATGGACATGGGTAGATATTAATAAGTTATTTTATGTGCCATAAAGGTGGTTTTAAAGCTATATTTACTCGTCAATATAATTATTTTGATATTAAAAAAATATGGAATACAACAAATATTCAAAAAAACCATTGGTAGAAGAAGAAAAAGAGATTTCCTTTAAGAATAATGTGTGAAAGGAAAACAGGTAGAAATTATATTAAGGGGAATAGTAAATTTTTTATGTGATTAAAAATAGTTAATGAAGTGGTATAATATTAATGTGATGGAAAAATGTTCTCCAATAGTTTTAATATATAGAAAAAACATAATAATTCCAAAATCACACTATATTCATTGACATTAATGTAGTATAAAAACATTGCTACTCAGTGGTCTAATATGAAGGTTAGTGATGATGCTCGACATTAAAAACCTATTGAGGGTAGAGATAAATGGAAATATAATGTGATAACTCTTTTTGATGAGAGGTATGATAATGACATGGTGAAAGGTAAATATACATTTCACTCTATAATTTATAATGTCATATTTTAATCTAGCTATACCCACTCTTTTGTATCTAAATAATCTTATAAGTGTATCAAAATTCTATACCATTAAATAGATGTTGGATTAGAAGTGAAAACTCGTAATGGTATGATTATCATATCTCAAATTTACCGCTCTTTTCATAATGATGTTTGTGGGAATGTGCTTCCTAAAAATTGTATTATTTTTTCTTGGGTTTAATTTAATGTTTTTAAGGAATGGATTGGATTTATCAGTATAAATACCACATCAATTTTTATGGAGGTAATTTTTTTATATTTTAACCAACCTATGATTATATTCTAGTGTGATTATAATGTTAAATAGTGTGGGAAAGTTCATCATTAAAATATTATCATTCTCCCTAAGGTTTAATTTGTTGTTATCTTAGAAATAAATTGTATTTATCTACATGAATTCCAAATAAATATTCATGGAAGTTAATTCAGGTTTTATGTTCTAAACCAAATAATTATTGACTACTGGTGCGACGATAAATATGAACTTCTGATGTAAATAAAATATGTTTAATGGGTATTGATTCCTATTCAAATGTGGTGTTTATCTCACATGGTTGGGTAAATGCATACCATTGAAAATTATTCCCAATATTCACGTGTTTTTCATGTATTTATAGAGTAGTTTCTTATTCTTCATTTGAATAGTGAAGTTAATTTTCAATATAACTCTTACCCAATACCAATCCTATTTCAAAGACTCCATATATAATGATTCAAATTTATTTATATGAGTTGAATAAGTAACTGATATAGAATCATGAAATGGGATTTATTTAGCCAAGTGTGTCACCTTGATGAGAAAATGTTCTTTTTATTTAAAAAAATATGGATCAATGCCACTCTATATTTATTATCGAAAAAATTACATTACCAATATCAAGTACAAGTATCACCTACCTCATATTTATTAATTATATGATCAAGTGTGTATAGATCAATAGTTTTCTGAGATTGATATTCGATTTTTATATCATTAATTTATGGTCAAGAAGGACAATATACCTAAG
Source organism: Viscum album (assembly GCA_963277665.1). Lineage (NCBI taxonomy): Eukaryota > Viridiplantae > Streptophyta > Magnoliopsida > Santalales > Viscaceae > Viscum > Viscum album. The sequence continues at coordinate 1,884,940,236 of OY728165.1, read as the reverse complement.
AAAACATTCAATTTAGGGTATAGACATAATGGATATATAATGATGTCATTTGGTCTTACTAATACCCCCACTATCATCATGGATTTACTAAATAGAGTCATTCAATATTAACTTAATCAATTTTTGGTTGTTTTTTAAATGATAAAATTATATATTAAAACATCATGGATGATAATGAACATAATGTGAGGATTATACAGATGACCCATAGAAAGTAAAATTGTATTCGAAATTTAAAAATTGTGAAATGTGGCAATAAATTTTGATTTCATGGTTCATATGATATCAAGTGAGGGTATATCGATGGATCCATAAATGGAATATGTTATCTAATGTCATACTAGACCAACCATTACATTTGAGATGAGAATATTTATTGTTTTGGTTAGATTTTATTAGGGAATATTAGATAATTTTTCATTGATATCTAATCCAGTCACTAAGTTAACTTATAATATTTCCACAATCCTTTGTACTGTTGAATGTGAGGAATATTTCAGGAAATAAAATGATAGTTTGTCAATGCACCTATTATTAGATTACCATATAGTGGAGAATGATCTATGATCTTTATTAATACATAGAATAAGGGACTGGGATGCATTCTCACATAGAATGATACAGTAATAAAATTTTGAAAATGAAAAGTTATGTTTCCTAAGAAAAATTTTAGAATTCATTATTTAGAGTTCAATACAAAATATTTTGTGTTAAATATATTTAGGTATTATACTTATGGAGTAAAATGTGATATATTTACTAATAATAAATTAAAAAAAAGAATATTTTCAAACAAAGATAGTTGAATATGTGGAAGAGACGATGGATGGATCTGATTAAATATTATAACTGCTTAATACATTACCACCATGGGGAAGAGAACAAGGTGATTAATGATTTGAGTAAAAATTATCCTGATAGAATATATATGATAAGGATAAAAAATGACAAAATGTTCATAGAACATCCAAGGGTCGATCTTGAAATCTTGAAGGAATGATTGAAATATTTTCTTTCTCAAATTTTATTTCTGATATCTATCAATGTGAATATTATATAGTCAATGAAGGAAGAAGAGGAGGTATAGAAGAAGGTGTGATATGTTCTATAGTTTAACCATGATTATGACAGAATGATATGTTTTTGGAATGCTGTATGTGTTTCTTCTAAACTAGAATTAGAGGAGTAATTGGATTTGGCTAAAATATCATCATTCATTATTCATCCGTGAAGTACAAACACATATAGATATGTGAAAGAGTATATCTAGTGGGATAACATAAATAGAGGTATTTTTAGTTTATATACTGGTTCATGGTATATTAGAAAGTTGAGGATGATATAAATAAGTCTAATTTTATGTTATAAACATTACCATACTAGAATGGAAAAGGGAAAATAGTACTATTTAATTCTACATCAGACTCCCCAAAACATCTAAGGTTCATAATAAAAATTTCATTATAGTTTATCATCTTAAAAATTCAACACACTTCATTGTCATTAGAGATGACTTATTCCTTGATCATATTCCAAAAATTTATTATAATTTGTCAAGTTACATGTAGTATCAAATTATATTATATCTTATTGGGATATGGGATTTACTTAAATGTTTTATTGAGTTCATTAGTTAGATCTGGATACCATGTTATGTTTCTATACTAAAAATCATCCTTAGACTGAATTTCAATCATAGAGAACAATTAAAACCATATATGATATGATGAGATCTCTTTATATGGGTTTCAATGGTGCTTGTTTTTAAAGCCTGCATCTAGTGTAGTTTTATTACAAAAATATCTTTCACTCGCAAAATCAGATAAAATGTTATTAAGACCTATATGTAGTGACATGTATAACTCCATTGTGTTGGGATGAGGATGGATAAAGAAATATAATAATACGTGATCTAGCTGAGGAAATGGTATAAAAGGTTAGATATATTCAACAACACATCAATGTAGCTTAAATCAAATAAAAATTTATAATAATAATCATCCATGAGATTTGGAATTTGATGTTGGGGATAAGGTTTTTCTTTGAATTTATCCACGAAAGAATTTTTTGATATTTTGTATGAAATTAATGATGAGCACAATGCATTTTGGCCCCTTTGAAATTCTTGATCAAAAAGGGGTGGTCACTTATCAGTTAGTTCTTCCATCAAACCTTCTCCAACTCTGTGATGTGTTTCATGTATCCCTCTTTAGGAATTACATATATGATCCATAAAATGTACCTAAGTTTGAGTTCATACAACTGGAGAATGGTTATTAATATGAATAAAAACTATTATAAATATTTTATTGCATATATAATGTGCTACTGATAAGGACTACTCACAAAGTTATAATTCTCATGAGGAATCGGAAATTCAAAGAAGCAATATGGGAACCAAAGGATGAATTGAAACATAGATATATTCATTTGTTTTCATTGATGTTATGTAATTTTAGGGATAAATTAATTTAATTGGGGGTTTCATGTTACATTTGGAGATTTTATGAAATAATAAACTTTCAAATAAATTTAATTTCATCGATATATTTCATAATATACAATGCCATGTTTTAATGAAGTGCAATGTACTATTTAAATAATATTATTTAAACATGAATATTATAACCTTGCTATTAAATATGGAGGCATAAATAGGGAAAAAATAATTTTAAAATGTATATAATGGTCCTATTAAATAAAAATTCCATGGTTAATGTTGAATAAAAATTAATACTTTTATAATAAGTGTAGATTTTCCTCAAAAAATAAAATTTCATCAAATAAAATTTCTTATTTCTTTTTGTGAACCAATATTATAATTCATTCCCAAAAAATTTGAATTTCTATTTCAAAAACAGACCTTCAATTTTGAAATCATCATTTAAAAATTCTGTTATGGTGATATTTTGGGATAGTTAAAAAATATTATTTTTTCCTTGAATAGTAGAAAATACCATTTTTAGTAAAATGATCATATATTTATATTGAAAATTGACGCATTTTTTTAATTTAATGTAAAATTAATATTAGACTAATTTATTTAAAAATAATCTAATTTACTACATATAAATAAAAATTATATGTGATTTTGGTATAAAAATACATATAAACTTAAGAATTTTTTTTATCTTCAGAATATCATTTTTCATCGTCTGTTGTTCGATACTTATAAAATATATTTATAACACTTATATATATATATATATCAAATTTTAAAAAAGTTTATTCAATATTTTTAATCATAAAAATTAATATTTTTTAATATTTTAAGCTTAACTATTTTCATAATGAAAAATAAAAACATTAAAAATTCATAACAATAGTAAAAGTGTAAATTGGGTTAACTTATGCTAAAACTAAATCGTATGGCCTCTAATTTTCAACTAAAGTAATATTTAATGAATGTATTTATACACCTATAACATTATGATATATATTAATTTGTTTTTAGGACACAATTCCATGATCGTGACATAGATAATATTTTAATTAATGAAAAAGACAAAATGACATTCTCTTACCTTTGAAAATTTCTATTGTGTTTAAATACGCAGAAAAAAATGAGATAAAATATTAATGTTCATTTATAGAATAAGGAATTTTTTTGTGATTGTATTTTATTTCAATTTTTTTTATATAATTACCTTATATTCTTACGCAACACCAACTTGGTATTTCACCAAAATAATGAAAAATAAAATAATTGATTTAATAAATATTAAAAGTAATATGTTTCAAGTGTTTTATTATGATCAATTTTTTTTTCATATTATTTAGGTTTCAAAATAATATATTTTAATTCCATATTTGTCTTGGTTTCTTTAATGTCAATCTGAATGAATATTCCAATAATTTATATTAATGAAATTTTATATAAAATAACATCTTATCAACAGATTTAAATTTCATAGAAAATCATCATCATATAAGTGAATTGAATTTGGATAAAATTTTCACCCATGGTCTATTTAGGAGTCATTTTCCCATTTATAGTAAAATTATTGACCCTTTAAGATTTAAATAGTTTTTACTACAGTTAAGGTTAAAATAGATTAACTAGGGGTTAAACCAAAAGATAAATTTAAATAATGTACTTGAACCTACCCAAATTGTCCTGGTTGATGTGATTAAAACCACATGAAAACATATATTTAAATTTATGTACATTTATAAGAATTTATTTAGATAATTAACTTATTTATTTCAATAGTTTATGTTGTTCCAAAAGTACCCCCTCACTCTTAAAATGGCATCCCTCCTTTCCCGTGAATAAAAAATATTGTGCCTTATAGCTCAACCAAACCCTAAAAATATATATTTTCAACATATGTAGACACATTATAGAGGGTTTTTCCTTCTAAAAAACCAACCCTAATACCTTAATGGGAGATCCAATGGATTTCTTTCAATGAAGAGGTAATCTATTCAATATATCAAATCCATTTTAATTATTATTTTACCTCCCATGAATATATTGTACTCATTATTAATTAAGAAATTAATTATAATGAATATAATTAAATGTTATTATTATTATTAAACCACCATTATCCATCTCTTTTTATGTTAAATGGGATTCAAAATCGTGAATCATATGTACGGTGGTCTACGACATTGTGAACCGATTAAACTCATTTTCCATCACCGCCTCTCATGGATGTACATAATGATGTATTTAAATTATATAAATGATATTTATAACATATTTTATACTTCTAAAATTATAATATCACATAAAACTTCTTACCTTCCAATATTTTTTGAAAACGATAACGTCACTCATGCTTACGTGTGGACTAACCCCTCTACAAAGTGATACAATTTTTTTTCAATTATACATTAAATGGTTGGTAATAAAGACATCTATAATGAATATAAATAATGAATATTATATTATAATGATTATTAATTATTAATTATTAATTAATTTTATTTCATTCCATCCATTGAAAAGTGAAAAGAACATTCATTCATAGCTACAACCTACCATATCAACAGACTATGTTATTCATATTTCCATCCTTAATAATTATGGATGAATATAAATATGTATATAATGAAAATATTTTATATTCATATAATTATTACCATTATATATATATATATATATTATGTAACCATTATTAATGTACAAGGACCAAAACTACTAAACCAAAGCATACATGAAAAAAGAAGCAGTTATCACCCAGAAAAGTGATCTCAATAATTTTTAACAAATGGGTGGGAAAAGGTTATAATAAAATAATATATATTATGATATTTATCATTATGGTTCTATAATAGATTCATAATTAACATATATTTTTTATATAGGTTGTTTGAACATGTAACAATGAAGTTTAGCCTAAGGCAAGGGTTTTATGTTAAAAAATTATAGATTACCAGGATTGTTTATAATCATGTTTCTGATGAAAAAATCATAAGATAAACCTATAAATAAACTAAATTAATTTTTATATCCTACTATTATTTATTTATAGAAAACGTTGTTTTTTATTTTCCTCTCTCCATGTATTCTGGAGATTGAATGAATATTTTTAATGGAAAATCAGATTTGTTTATCATTTCTATCGATGATCCCTTTTCTTCAATATCCAGGTATAATAAAAAAAAATTCAATTTTTTTTACAATATTCTCTAATTATTATTTCAAGTAATTTTCTACATGATTGAATTTTTTAAAAATTATTAAAAATTAATATTCTATTTTTTTAAAAAAATATATTTTTTAAGAATTTTGAGAAGTGTTTTAAAGGAATATTTTCTTATAATTTATATGAATTTAATAATATTTAACACTTCCATGACCACATAATGATTTAATGAAGTAATTTTTAGCAGTAATATTACTTTTAAAAAATAATTTTTATTTAAAATTTGGGAATTTTTAATATTTTTAATTAGTGATTTCAATGTCAAGATGATATTTTCCTAATAAAAATTTTAAAGTGTTATTTAAAAGAGTTTTATATCAACCATGAAATAATTTAATGTTCACTAACCATTACTAGTGATAAGAACTAATTATTCCATCCATAATATATCTCTAGATGATATATGATTATGATTAAATGTTTTATAATAAATTGGTTTCTTTTCTATGAGTTATTCCCTGATGAAATTTTTATGAAACCTATTTCCTTTCCATAGGTTATGATATCATGAAATTATATATGATATTTTGGAACAAATATGTTTTATTTACATTATGTGATGGGTGGGAAAAAATTATATCTTCTTCTACTTCACTGTGTAATGACATATATTTCCTGATATAAATAGGATTAGAATGGGGAGTGAACTCAGTTTAGTAAGGGAATCTGTCCACAATCAATGTATTGGGAGGGAACTGTGGCTATAATGATGTGTTGGGTTGCGAAACAAATCCACTATGAATGTTTTTTAAGTAACACATAAAAACTAATTAAATGATGTTTAGGTGATTTTGTGCATTCTTCATTGTTAAGTCTTATGATTTTTTCATACTCTCATGAGTCTTGTTCTTGATTCCTCTATGATTGATATCTTCTGAACTACCAGTATTTTTTCCATGAATCAGGACTATGATATTTGATATTAAAGGTATTATATTAAAATTTTATGCTCATATTATCATAACCATATGATCATTTTATATTAATATCACACTTTTTTACACTTATAGATAATCTGAGCTCACCATATCTTATGTATCTTCTCCGTAGGATTTGAAGAAAGGTATTATGTATGATATGTATAAAAGGGTAATAGTTATAAATAAATTAATTATAGATAATATAGTTATATAATATACCCATTGTTTAAAAACCCATGTTTCCAAAGATAATAGACCTATATAATTACAGAATACGTTGTTATATTATGAAATTAATATTCATATAAATAGACATAATATTTTTTTATGAAAAGTTTGGGTTACTAATGTTTACTTCCTTGATAACTATGAAATTATAATAATAATATTTTTAATTTTAATCACCTAATTATTTCATGGGTCTTATTGAGTTATTATTAATTAAAGGGGTCAAGACATGAAAAAGGATAATGCTTGTCAAGATTCATGGAATGTGGAAATCAACAACTTAAAGAGCCAAATGATTCCAAAACATTTCAAATGTAATTGAATGATTTAAATTGAGATATTTGGAGGATTGGTAAATAAAAATAAATCTATAATATATTTCTCATATTTTTTGAAAACATTCTTAGTTTATCTTCAAGGTCTCAAACCTCTCTCATTCTAAATACTCTTGTTTCTTTATAGATTGTGATACAAAATTTTAATATATTTATTATTCTCCGTAAATTCTCATTATCCCATTTTGTTCAACATATTATTTGGTTGAAATGAGACCCATCTAAAAATACAATATTCCATATATTTATTTATTTTTCATAAAATCATTGAAATTATGGACTAAGGTCAAATTTTCTACTTTCATTTCAAAGAACATTAGAACATTATTTTGTGGTTTCTGGATTCACAATTAAATATAAAATGTCTATTGTATCTAGTTTTTTTCTATAACATAGAAATAAAGGTATTATTTTTATATCTTAGACACCATTAAAACCAAGGGACTGATATATTATATTCTCAAGTGATTTAGGTGGCAGAAATATGGGAACCAAAATGTAATATTTCTGACCATCCATACCAAATTTTTTTTATTTACATTCGAAAATTTCTTTTATTTTTCACTTTATATTATTCATTTATACTATTTACTAATCCTTCAAAAGTGTTTAACAATTTGACTATTTGAATTATTATTTTTTTCTTCCATTTATATTGTTATAGTTAATTATATCAGTGTTCATAAATAATTTGATTCTTTTTTATATTATATATATGTTTATAAAAATTGATATAATTTCTAATTTAAATTTCGAAATGGAAATTCAACCCCCTCTAGCTATTTTATCTCATATATATGATGTTTAGTTTCCAAAACATTAATAGAAAATAAGGTCCAAAATAATTAAAAGATGGGAAAATGTGTCCTATTTATTTTTAAATATATATATATATAAGATGTTCCCCTACTAATTCTAAAATCAACATAAATTTGCGTCAACGTAGTGATCAACCCATATTGGTTAGAATAATAATGATGTCCAACAATATAAAACTTATACAAAATACTGAAACAATATTCCATGTAAAACTAGATTTTGGAAATTATTATTTTACTCATCCTTTTAGTGACCAATGTCCACAAATAGAAGAAACTACTATGAAATATAATTTTCCATTTCCTGGAAGACCATTTCAAACTAACAAAAAAAAGACTACATAAACCAAACAAAAAATTAGCACTAGGAATGGAATTAAAAAAACCAAGACATATTGTAATATCTTGAGGACACAAATAAATATTTTTTCAAGTTGATTTTAGTAATTATGAACCTGGATACTTTAATGAGAAAGAAAATTATCAACACATAATATTTTTCATGACCTTTTAACCTATATATAAATTCTAAATAAAATTATGGGAACTATGAGACAACAATAAGAGGGAAAGAAACAATAACAATAAGTTATGAGGAAATAAAAATAACATTAAAGATAACTACAAAACATTTTCAACACATTGAAGACTAATGTGGGTTAATTGGAAATTAATAAATATTTCATGATAAATAAATTTAGTAGATATTTACCTTCATAACCCCAAGTAAATCCCTATGAAAATGGAAAATAAAATGTTAGTGGCATAAAGGTTATGAGTTGAACCAAGTTTAACAGTCCCAAAAATGAAATGATTAAAGACATGTATGAAACCAAAACTAATCAAGAGAGTATTTAACATTGTTCACATCTTTTATAACCTCCTTATAATCTTGGAAAAAATTATAATTCTACTAAAATGTTAGAATCTACTTTAAAATATGAATCATTTCTATAAGAAGGAGATTTAGTAAAAAATACCAAGAATTATTAGAAAAGGAATCTATATCCTTTTGTTAAAAATAATCAAGAAATATAAAAACCACAATTTATCTTTCATAGGAGTATCACACTAGATAAAATAAATTCTAAAAAAATTGAAAAATAAATATTTGAAACATTCATAAAGGGTAAATTTAATTTCCCTTTCCAATATATTATAAAAAAATTATAGAGTATGATTTTTTGAAATTAATGTTCTCAATAAAAATAAAATTTTAGTAGAGAAATTAAATTTGTGTAAGAATGAATCCTCTAGTATTCAATATGTTTTTATTTTAAAATGTAAATATCTTGGTACATTTACAATTATTTTTCTAATAAAATGATCATTGTTGAACGATTTTTTTCTTAGCTTAAGAGATTCAATAATTTTTATTCCACATTATATTTATTTTTCTTTATAGATTGGATAACTCAATCATATAAGAATATTCATTAATATTTGTAATAAAATTAGTAGAAAACATAATGTAGAAATTAAATATGTTATGGTTTAGGTATGAAACATGGTTTTCCAAATAAATTTTTATATCTTAAATATAAGTGATAATATATAAAGGACCAATACAGTTACCCTTATAAAGATACCATTTTTAGAAACATCATTGTCCAAAATTAATATACACAACATGAATTTTGTCATTATAAGTTGGAAGGGAAGTATTCTATTTCAATATCATTCAGGGCATGAAAAACCCAAATGAGAATCATTTTTCTTGATAAGCTATCATGATTGAAATTTTAATACTAAAACTCAAGTATATGAGCCTTATTACATTGAAAATTATGAAATAGACTTCAATAATATTTTTGAAAATCTAGAAAACATTTGCAAAAAATATCGGAAAACCAATAAAATGAATATTTTAATTAAAGAATATAAGAATATGAAAAAATTGAATGCAAAATAATTGGTGAATGAGGTGAAATTTTTATTGACGATTCATGTTAGATTGATGAAATTATTAAATTTGTTTCAATAAAAATATATAACCCTTAGAAAGAATTTTTATAATGAAATGGTATTTTAGATCTTTTAAAATACATAATATGGTCTATAACATGTGTCACAAGCTACACCAAACGTAAAAAAATTATTAAGAAAAATATTATAAAAAATATATATAATTAAAACTAAGATGGTAAACCATTAACATGTATCACGTTAAGAAGGAAAATAATTATTATGAGCTAATATTGAAAAGGTTATTTTCAATTAAATTCACTTTATTTATATTAAATATACATTTTTAAAAGGAATATTTTAAAATATTATAAATAAATCTGATAATGTATAATTCATTTCTTAATTCCTCACTGAAAAATTATCTATGGATGAATTTTATATATTTTTCTAAAATAAATATTTTTTAGCTGAATAGTGAAAATACAAATTAATATTGTAACTTTTATAAAACTATTTTAATATATGAATACATTGTATTTTTTTAAACATTATTTCTATGAAATTATATATTATAAAATAAATAAATTGTTTTAATGTAAAATTATTAATATTTAAAGATATTATTAAATTTATTAAAATTTATATAATGTACAAATGAAAAATTAATTCAACTATTGTGTAGAATTGATTAAATAATTATGTAAAAAAGTATTTATTTATTTTATTTTTAAATAAATAATCTTTAAATGAAAATAATTATATTAAATTAATTAGAATAAATATCATTAATAATTATATCCGAATCACAATTCTTTTTTCAAAAAAATAAATTTAAAAAACGGGATTTTTCATGTTACATGTGAAATATAAGAAATAATTTCCCATAACTTATGAACATAATTCGATAAAACTATTATTATATTTGATATAATAATTTTTCTATTATTTAATATTGAAATTTCATTATTAGATACAAAATTTTGAATATTAATATTAGTGATCATCACTTGGATATTGGTGAAGCAATTAGTTTTAATTTATTATTTTATTAATATTATCGAATTTATTTAAAATATGAAAAATGAAATATAAATAAATAATAGATCTAATATTAATTTTAAAAAATCAATAAATTACACTATTTTAAATTTTAATCAATACATAAAATGATTAAGAATACATAATGGTCAAAATGTCATTTTTATACTAAAACTATTTTTCGACATAATATTTTTATTTGGTTAAAATTTACGTATATAATAATAATAATAAATCTAATTTGAATAAATTTATCTTTAATTTAGTTCCATCCCACCAAAATTTGGTTATATGTGTTGGGTTTTTTTAATAAAACATTAAATCACATTGTAAAAAACTAATTACCATGTTTAGAAGTAAAAATTAAAACACAAAATATTAAAGGTAGAAACTAAATAAAATGTATAAATCATGTTTTTAAACACATATTGTCCCTTGATCAACCAAAGACACCCAACACTCAATAATTTAAAAACATTAGGGGCATTGACATTGGAATGGTATCACTGCATTATTAAATTATAAATAGTGTTTTTAAAAGTGTATTTTTCCCCACTTATGCATGGAGATAACATAAATCCTTTTAAACACACACACATACTTATAATTAATTCTTGAAATGCTTTCCTTTTACTCTCCAAATTACTCTCTCCCATAAAAATAATCCCCGTTTCACTCATAGTTATTTAATGACCTTTAATTTCAAGTGGAATTCATGGGGAAATATCATATCTCCAATGTAATTATTATCACATTAAGTTTTTATTATTAAAATTACTCTTCCAAATATAATTCATTGTTTAATTACCTTAATAAATTAAATTTTAAGGATACTTCTAGGAGAAATATCTAGTATCCAACATAAGTATTATCTTCATGAGTTTACATTCTTAATCTTACTCCATCAAATTAATTATAATCAAAATAATACGATGACCTATGTATAAGTATTATATTTATTGGTGTTTATATTAGTGGTATAACCGTTATTTATTTATTTTCATCCACTATGAAAAAGAAAATAATATCATTAGGGCGTTGTGCTGACTGACATCTCCACAAAGTGACATCATTTGTTTTTCACTACCTAATGTAATAGATGGTATTAATATTGGTAATTATGAATAAACATGATATATAACATCCACCTTTACCCCCACTCACGCGTTGATAAAGGTGAACTCTAATCATGAGTATGTGTGGATTACCACAGCTGTGATAAAATTCTTTTCATTATTCATTTTGATCTTAAAAAATTATCTAAAAATATTAAAATATGGCCCAAAATATTAAATAAATAAAACTAATATTATTATTCATCTATTATAATGTTATTATGTGAAAATAAACACCTCTATAACAATATTCACTGATCGAGTTAATGTGTGATCAAATTTTGGGTTGTTTTAACCACCCACTTGGAAAATACTTCTATATATGACTATGAGAATGTGAAAGGTAATTTTATTATAATTTATGAAGATAATAATGATTAGTATAAGGTTCAGTAAATATTATATTATGTTATTATCTTATTTTTAATGTATCATTTTTACTTAAAAAATCACCGATATAAGGAAACACTGATTCCTTCTTCATAAAACCTATCTAATAAAAATATGGAATGAAATAAAAATATTTTAAATAAAATTAGATTTATAGTATAACACATTAAATAATTTATAAATAATTAAATTTATATCAAATTATGGTTAATTAAGTCAAAATTATTAGACATACTCAAAATAGTTTATGTCATTAAAACATGATGGTAATATTATGCTATAAATAATTAACGTAATCATTAAAAATATTTATAATAAAGACATTGAAATGGTAATATTTATGATTGATTTTGTAAAATAGGATTTTATTTTATCAATTTATGTATTATAGGATGTTATAAGGTCATCAAACAAGCATGGAAACAAGGTCAGGGTTTCTGTCTTATTTTTCTTTAACTAAGACATGTTGATGTTTTACACAGTGTTTTCTTTATTATGTTGAAATTAACACCCAATTATAAAATTTATATCTTGATTATATTATATTCCATGATATGAAATTTCATATTTATTGTTGACTTTTCCATGTTATTTTGGTTCCAATGGTACCAAAAATTTAGGGGTTCTTTGTCTTAAGTTCACATTCATTGAGGCATGATTTAATGTTCTACAAATATTTCTATTTGATGTTCTATATATATATAGAAAAAATTGACTATTTAATTACAAATAAAAAATTATAATTAGATATAAATTTTTATTTCATAATCCATCATACAATTTCCACCATTCAACTAATATATCATGTTGTAAGGGTTTCTTTTTCTCAAATTAGAATATCTTGAGACCAGTTTATGCTAAACCCCATGTTTGCATTTAAATGTTGTAAATGACTCCCAATTTAATTTTGTTGTAACATATATATAATTTAATGATATTAAATGTTATATTTGTTTTTTTACCTCTCATGGATATTTAATCATAAAATTATAAAGGCTTTAATTGGGATTTGTAACTTAAATATTATCATTGGGACATAACCACTATTCTTTGACTATTTTATTTGATGATTCTTTTATTTAACCTATGATGATGCTATGATTTATTTTAACCTTATTATCTAGGAAAATACATGTTTCATGCAGAATTTATCTTCCCTGATGATTCAATTTTTCGATTAAAACTAATTTTGTTATGAATAATTTAAAATACTTTTAGGTGATTTTTCTTTATTATACATATTTTTTATTCCATGAAATGTTAACATTTTCCTAATAGAATATCAAATTTTATTTATCTATAGTGTTTATATAATTATAAATATTTCATTTTAAATAATTTTTTTGTTATAAATTTAATATTTTGGGTTTTCAATATTTTTATTTTAATGTTCTCAAAATATTTTCCCATCATTTCGAAACAGAAAATCCAATCATCTAATACAATTTTTATTTTGATAACCCTTTTGTTGTTTTTTAATTGTTGAAGATTAATTTTTGAAAGTAAATTTTTTCAAAGTATTTTCAATTTCAATTTTTCAAAAACCTATGTATTTTTTAAGATTTCATTTTCCATGATTATTTTTAAAAGTAAAAAATTTTATATTATTTTCACATTAACTTTTTTAAAAATATTTTAAATTTTAATGTATTCATTATTATTTTTTATTTAAATTTAATAGTATTCAATATATTTTAACTCCCCCTTTTTTAAAAGATTTTTTATTTTTCAGGTTAAAATTATTAAAGACTTTTTTTAAATTAATTGTTTTCAACGTATTTACAATTTTATTTTTATTTTTATGGAATAATTTTTTTGAACTAAATCCATTTTCATGAATGAATTTATTTTTAATATTATTAAAAATAATTACACTTTTTTAGAATATACCCTCATCTATGACCTATACAACATCAAATAAAAAAATTTGAAAATATTTTTTTATTTATTTAATGTATTTTTGGTATATCTCTAATAGAGTTACGTTTCTTATTTCACCCAATATTATTATTATTTTATGTAATTATTTTGGGTTATCATGTTTTCAGTATAAAGAGATTTAATTCATGATCTTATATGGATATTTTATGAATCCAAATTAATTTCCATGTGTTCTTTAGATGATGTTTTGGTAGTTTGATGAAATCCATGTTATTTATATGGGTTACATGATGATGTGATAAATATTATTAAGTTCCAAACAAATATATGGATTATAATATGGGTTGGACCTATATATACCTCTAATGCATTGGGTAAAGGCCTATAAATCATGATATAGAAATTTTACCTGAATACTATAGTGAGTCACTTGGTTAAAAAACATTGAGTTAATAGTTTACTGATATACTAAAAATTTTATGTGTTAATATGTTAGAATTATTCTAGGTTGAATAATAGTGACCATGATAGAATAAATCTATACTAAAAGTTTTACAGGTTCTTTGGAAATAATGTGTCTAGGTTTACAAAGGGTGAGTGTGGTATCTTTAATATATTCTCACAATTTCATTTGTGAATAGGTTAGAAACTTGATAGGTTCGCAAAGAGTGAGTTTGATGGAATTAATCTCTGATTATGATTTTAATCAGGAATAGGTAACAAAGTATCTTTGGTCAAAGTGAATGAGTTTGATGGAATTAATAATTACTCTAAATATTACATCTGGACAGGTTGAAGAGATACCTAGTTCAGAGGACAAGAGATGTTGTGGATATGGTTGTTCTACCTTTTAATGTTTTCTATCATGATATACCAAGTTTTCATTAGTATTCTTTATTTTTGAAGTAATACACATTTATATATAATGATTACATGATTTATGATTACTACACATAGTATTTTGTGATTTTAATATGTTATTTATATCATTATCATATTCTTCTTTGTTATTATGATCTAATATATTATTATATGTCTTTTCCCTTTCTGAGTATTTGAGTTATCCAATTTTTATGTTTCCAAAAACCATGTTGTTAAGATGACTGTATCATGTGAGATTTTTTGAAATGGTCTATGTGAGTACAATTATGGATAACATTTGGAAAGTGTTGTAAAATAATTTATTTATATAGCTATTCTCAAATACACTAAACATTTTGGTCATTATATTATATTAATATTATGAGATATATTATTTAAATAATGATATTAATGTATCATTTTTTCATGTTTATCTTGGGTTTCTTTAGTTAGAATAAATTGAGTGTTTATTTATTTAGATATTAGTTTAGTAAACATGTGGATTAGTTTAGAGACCCTTATTGAAAAAGATAGTCATGAGTCTAAATATAGAATTATATCCAAAAATATTAGTATAGTCATGAGTAAATTGTTCTTCTAGGAATACATCCGAGTCTAGATCCCATAAGTTCACATTGATTTGAAATATATAAATCTTGGGGTTATAACCCCAAAAATGGTTGGTCCAGTATTTCTTGACCACCATTTTGATAGACTATGAATGGGCCCTTACAATGAACCAAGTCTGACACTCCGAGAGAATATAATTTGGTTTATCATATTCTCTTTATGAAATACTATTAAGGTCCAACCTTCCACATAATTTGTGGGATTATATTGATAAGCTTATGGTAACACATATTAATGTAAGTTCTGTGGAACCAATATAGTTATATATATAATTGATCATTAAATAATTGATATGAATGGATGATAGTTTGAAATGAATGTTTCATTGAAGATAAAATCTTATAATTAAGATTTTATATTCATAATAACTATTTTTTTGATATTATCACAACCATTTTTGTTTTAGTATATATTTGAATCAAGACAAAGGAAATGAATCTGTGAAATATAAGTCCCTATGAACTCTTAATAAGAATATTTGGGATAAGTATATTCCTCATATTACAAAGAATAACGAGGGGGATATCTTAGTAGAATGTATATTTAGAGTTTCTCATGGATATATTAGCTTATTAATTTAATGAATGATAATTAAAATTATAAGGATGCAATTCATTTAGTGGGGATATAATGACCATTGATTTTGTATCCTTTTGAATACATTCCATGTATTATAATTTTTTTCACACTATAATACCCAAACCTAAACCACCTAGACCAATCCCGGGTGAAGCATATCCTCTTACAGACTACCCCTTTAGTAAGATATTTCCAGACAACATTGAGAGTCAATGTATATTACTTGAGAAACAATACCCTTTGTATTAATTCATACAAAAATAAAATGTAACAGATAATATAAAAAACTATAGTCAATATGATGAAACTAGTGAATATAATATATGTCATATAGATAACAACAATCTCTCAAAGTTTCAAAATAGAAATGTTTAAAAGTTCATATAATCATAGAATAAAAAAAGGGTCATAGGATGTATATATCGGTCTGCTAGTAGCTCTATGCTCCTCTACTAAGCCATCAACCACATGGCATTTTCCCTTTATCGGATACCTAGACTTGAAATCAGTAGCCACACGAAATATCAGGTATGGTGTGAGTAAAAAACTCATTTGAAAAAAAAAATAAATCCTTAAAAGTGTTTTTGGGATAAACACCTGTAGTCCACAAATAAAAAATAAATGTTAAAGTAGATTCAAAATCAAAAAATGGGCACTCATGTGTTAAAAAAGACACCACAATCCCAAACTGTACTAACTTCATCTCCATTATTGAAGAATTATCAAAGTATCATGAGTAATCAATGACTACCCATGAGGGTAAAAATCCAGATTCGTTGAAATTATGTGAACTTACTAATCTTGAATCAAATTGCACAACATGAAACATGTTTTCAGAATCGTTTATGAATTGATAGAAACTAAAAATTTCACTATTCATTGGGAAACACGCTCTTTAGAGTCCACTATGAATCATTTGTGCATCACCCAACATACATGAACGATCATTAAATTCTTACATTGTTCTTAATTTCATCATCATTATCATCTTTATTTGTGCACACTCCCCCTTTTTGTGATTAACATGTCATGATTGTCCACTTATGATGGGATTCTAGTGAAATACACCAAAAGTCCCACATAGCTATGTAGAACACACAAGAAACCATAATGTTTCATCATAGGTAATGTAGAAATATATAACATAGATTATAAAAATTAAAAATAAAACAAATATATGTACATAGTGAAGGAATCAAATATCACATAAGGTTTTCATGGGTTACACACACACCCACAACTGATCATAATCAATCACGACTATAAAGTATTCCAACACAAGTGTTATATCATGTTAAAAGTCTGAACATGTTCCTAAAAGGGAATGGAACCACATACCATAATGTTTTCAATGATTAAATCATAAATAAACCATCCAATTTGGTTTTAAAGCTAGAGTGGAAACCTCTAAAACCACGAACACCTCCTCAGATGTGTTAATATCATAATTTTCAACATGTCCACATTCTATATTTTTCAATAATCCCTAGAATCGAATCCAACTAATTTATATTCAAAGGAGATAAAATATTTAATGATATAATATATCATCTCTCTCAGATAATTAATGATATATCAAATCATTCCAATGTTTCTGACATTATTTATTCTTCTAGGAAAACAATATAACCACATGTGAAAATATTATATATCTCTCTAATAATATTCTTGTGGTAATCCTTAAATATTATTCATTGATATTTCATTATTATAATTCTTCTATTATTTTGTAACTTTTCAAGATAACATTCCATGATCATTCATTGAATAATTTGAATATATTTATTATTGTATATTTTTTATTCATTTTCTATAGTCTCTTTCATGATACATATTAAATATGGAGAAAATAATAGAATATAAACATACATATAACACCTCTCAATGTAATTTCATCCAAGATGTGGCAAGATATATGGGGGTTTGTCCACATCTCGAAATTTTAATAAGGGGTTGGAAAATTCATTGAAGGATTCACTGGACTAGAATATGGGAACCACTATAATCCTCTAGCTTAAAAGTTCTTCTAAAAAAATTTTAAATCAAGGTTTATTTATTTTAGAAAAATTAATCTATATAAATGTTCACATTTTTCAAATAATAAATTAAATACCATCATTTAATTTTCCTCTTATGAGACACTTCATTACCGATAAATTAATTTAATCAACATTTATCAATTTAAGGTGATGATTTTAAAAATAATTTAAAAACTATATTTTGGAATTGTAAGACATTGAAAAAGAGTTAAAAACATATTTTGGGAAGAAGAATAAGAAAACACACCAACATATTGTGGAAAGAAGTTACCCTTATATATAGGGTATGTGCTTCCTATGGGTAACTTTGTTTACCATTACAAAATGGAATTTACTCTTATATGGTGTCCCCTATACCCTTGCATAGCCCTGTTTACTCTTCTGAGAAACTCTTATATAGATGAATACTATTATTTAGTGCCTGGATACCCTTATAACAGGCACCCATACATGATAGATTGTTATATGAATCACTTTGAGTATAATTACATAGATACCCTTATGCATCGAGTATCCTTACACATTGCTTATATTACCCTAGCACAACACCTTTTTCACATGAATAGTGTATATAACATGGTCTTACACTTATAAAACTTATCTTACACTTATTTATTGAATATAAAATGGATTATACCCTAATAAAATCTGTGGAAATTGAATTTAACCCTTACATAAGTCTTTATAAAATCATTTTACCCTTATGTAAATACACTAATTTTTTCATAATGTGATTTTTATTGAAAAATTAGAAGTTCACATAAAAGTACATAAAAATTATATACAAAAGTGGGTTTCATTATATTTAATAATGGAGAAAATTAAAATTCCCTCTATAAAGAGAGTTCATATCCAATAAGTATCTATGGTGGTCTTGTTTGAGAATCTCCAGCTAATGAGATTGAACACTAGACTCTCGATTCCTCATCTCCTCATGGATATGTATGTTTTATGTAACAATTAATAGAAATGGGATTGTACTCTTTATATGGACTTTCTCACTCTGATATGTTATCCACACAAAGAAATCTTCATAATATGTTCCTGACACTATCTTTGTGTCCCCAAAGTTGTTGAAATTTATAGAGCAATCAATGAACCTTTGGATATGTGACACTTGAGAGACATCAAAAATACATCCTAGAGAGAAGGGAGATCCAAATGGTATTCCATAGTCCCAACCTACTCAATGATCTCAAAGTGTGAAATAAAAAATAGTGTTGTCCCACGTTGCTTCCTAAGGCATCGATGACCTAACTGAGGAGTCATTATCATGAAAAACTAGTCACAGAAAGTGAACTCCAAGGATCTCCACCTATGGTTGATATATAATAATTTCCTCCTCTAAGTAATGATCAATATCTTTTAAATTAGTTGAAATCTCTCAAAGGTCTCCTAAAACAAACTCAATCCCACAACTACTACCTCACATACCACATGCCAACAAAGTAGTGAACAACATGGAATCCCATAATGATCCTCATAATGATCCATATAAATAAAATCATAGTAACTATTATTGTATGAAAATCCAAAAGGGATAAATGATCATACCATTATCCATTGATGTATATATTGAAATATGGATTCCTATCCTCTAGTATTTCATAGTTCGCTCAGATTTTCCATCTTTCTAAAGAGGATATGATATTCTCAATCTCAACCTAGACCCTAGGTATTTCTATATGAACTACCAAAAACATGATATAAAACATTTTCCTATATAGATATGATTATCAAGGGAACTCTATATAATCATATAATCTCATGGAAGTAGAGATTTCCTAGTTTATCTATTGAGTCTGTCTCTCTGATTAGTAAAAACATAAAAACAATCATCATCGGATCAACAATTACCTCTACCATGTCAAGAATACTTATGGTCCTAGGTAAAACTATCAAAATTTCCATCACGATGTACTCCCACTTCCACAAGGGCATTGTAAGGGACTAGTGAAAACCATCGGGTCTCTAGTGCCCAGACTTCATCTTATGACAAGTAAGTCCTCGATATATAAAACTAGCAATATACATCTTCATCAATGTCCACCCGAAATATCATCTAAATTCATGGTACATCATTTTCATATGAGGATGAATTTTCTATCTTGAGGCACATAAGTACCCAATCAACTACTCTTTGAAAGAAGTAGGGACTACCACATTCTAATATACAAGGATCACATCATCTCTTCCAAATTTTTTTTCGAGTATTATATATAATGCCCCGACCTTAACCATTACATAATATTTAGTTAAGTCAAGAATTCACATTGAGGATCGTTTCATGTTTATTTTTTAGAGAATTAGGCCATAAATATTACATTACATGTCAAATATGACAAATTAGACACTTCTACTCTATCAAAAAAAATATCAATAATAAAATTCCTTAAATAAAGACAAGAATTATTTTTCATGATAAAAAAATCATGAATTCTTCCTTCCCGTTATCCTTCCTTATACTCTACAAAAAAAATTCAACAACATGGGATAACCATACAAATCTCAATAAGGGATATAAAATAAAGAAAGAAAACATTATTCCAAAAATACATACAAATCAAAGAAATCATACTTTTCAATAATAAAATATAAGCTCTTTAACATAACTCATGAAATAATAAGATTTAAGAATAAAACATAGAAATCATAAATCAAAATGGTAACTTGTGGAATCAATAACATACTTAAATCGTAGTTTTAACAAATACATAGAGAAATAAATTTTGAACGTCCATCACAATATATTCCCTAAATCTCTTAGGATAAATATTAATGTCTACCTTTTTCATGTTAACCAATGAATTGGAGAGATATGTTAGGATCACCTACCCTTGGTTAGTCTTGGAATTTCCCATATGCGCAAAAAAATTTCAAGAACCAAACAAAATCATAACACACAAAAAATCATAATGGAAGGATAACACATCCATATTGAAAACAAAATATAACATTTCAGAATATTACCATAATCAATGTTTTATGAAAACCATTTTATATACCAAAATGTGAAAAAGTGTATATAAAATTTATTTTCCTTTTAAAAAAATTATTTCTTGTTTACTAAACAAAATATTAAATAATACTGGTGGCAGCGGAAACAGTCATCCTCACCACATACATTAGAAAGAAACCTTCCTTCGGTTGTTTAGAAAAATGATTCATAGAAAAATATTCCTTTTTCAGAACCATTTAATTAAATTAATAAGAAATGTTTATAATTATAGACCATATAAAAAATTGTACATTATAAACCAAATTATGCCTCAATGAAAGGAGAGTGAGACAAAGTCCCCTACCTTGAGTGCGACTTGTCTCTTTCATTCTTTATATTTATGAATAATAAAATTAAGTTAATTTAAACTTCCTTTATAACCATTTTAAATTTTATTATTCATTTTATATTAATTATTATCATGTTATAAAAATTAAATAATTATATATTTCCACATCGGTCATTTTGTCGATATTCAGAACATGAGTCGAACATGAACATGTTTAGATATAAATTGTGCATGTAGTCAAAAGTCCATCATCAACAGAATATTATTCATGATTTTAGTATCATATATATCCAATATATATAAATTTTTATCTGGTAAATATGTTTTTAGAATAGCCCATAACATTTGGAGATAATAAATGAAATGCACCGTTCATGGAGACGGTAAGCCATATATACACATGAACATTAATTTCATTAATTTTTCATATTTAAAGTAATGAAAATTAAATGACACATATTTATATAATAATTCCATTATAATATAATATTTTATATACATTACATAATTTCATCAACTCCATCCTTTATAAGTTTCATGTATGGCATGAACGAGTCATGTCACTTTGAGGGGGTGGTAGTCCGCACTTCCTCAAATTAATTATAATATTTAAATACTATGGAAAGCATAAAGGTATAATGTAAATAAAAATTATAAAAGAATAGAGAGCGTATAAATATAATATATATCATATATAAATATAGTTCCATCATAATGCACACCATGAGAGGTGGTATGAAAAAATTCAAGAATCATCATTTCGTGAGGCTGTAGTTCATTGTCCATAGAAACAGTATGTTCATATCCCTTGGGTGGAGGTGTGTGTAATTTTAGTTCTAATAAATCTAATAAAAAATTATATTATATTGATGATACTATTTTAGTTATGTAATCAAATAATAATAAGATCATATGGAGTTGAGAAATAAAATAAATGATGAAATATTGGGAGAAGAAATTACCTTGAAATCCGGTAATTTCATTTGATTTAATCCAAAAGGATTTATTGAACTTTCTTCCACCCAAGGGAATGATTGTAAGAGGAAGTTAGGAATGTTGGGAGCTTATTTGAGCATAATTTGGATGATAAAAGGGGCTTGAGAGGTGTGAGTAAGTGGGTAGAGTTGGGTGGCCTTTTATAAGAGGGAGGAGGGGCACTCTTGGAAGGTCTTGAAATTTTATTTTATTATAAATTTATGTTCTGTTTAAAATGGTCCCAAAAACATTTATTTCAAATATAATAATCTTTTGGGTCTAAAATCTCTCAACAAATAGGTTTTAGACATGTTTAGGTCACACAATTAACCTTATCTTTTAGCATTAACGGTTAGTTAAAATCATTAACTCTTACCATGCCATCTTCCATTTTCATAATATATGGTAACTATATTTACAATAAAATGCAAAGGGAAACATAAGTGGACAATTAATGAAAATTTTAAAATTATATAAGTATGTTAGAATAATATTAGAATTTTAGGACTATTATATAATTTCATAAAATAGTATTTGTTTTAAAAATACATTTATGTCAATTTTGATACTATAAATTAAATGATTTTTGTTAAAGTCATTAAAACTTTATTTCGTTGAACCAATGGAATTAAACAAAATAAAATTATTAAATATAATACAAAAAATTCATTTAGGACATAAAAATAACCCATTTACATTTTTTTACTAATTATAATATCATTTATTTGAATCTTTTATTAATGAAGCAATCACTACATCACCTTTTTTCATAATTAAATTCATTTATTTATTGTATAAAAATTAAAATTAAAATATCATGATGTAAGAAACATTAGTAGATTTATAATGACTATATATAGATGATGTGATATAATATATAACCCAATATAAAAATTGTTTTATTAAAAGATACATGTTTATGTCAAATTTCCTTTTTCATTAAATTAAAAATTATAAAATATCATTTTCACACCCAATTGGCTCCCAAATGACAGAAGTTCAGCCTACAGATGATCATGGTTAGAAATAACTCATCCAATATGATTTCTAGAAGTTTTAGAGTAGTTTTATATTATTATAATATTATATTTTGACCCTTTTTTACATGAATTATCCTTTTACCATGGTAAACAAAAAAAATTACTAATGTTACTATTCATAATGTCCAAAATATAAAAGGTACCTATTTTATAAAATTTGAACCTTAATATTCCAAATAAGGAATCCATTTTTCCAAATTCAAAACACAAAAAATGTGGTAATTAATTTTAAACAAATTCTCATTGTCAAAACCCGAAATCTTTTTTTGAAGATGTAAAAACTACGAAAAGATTAACATGTGTTTATGTCCAACAAAAATATAAAATTACTTAAAATAAAAATCATTGGATTAAATGATAAAGAATAATCTAGTATCATTTTAAAACCAATTAAAAGGAAAATCTATCTATATAAATAAATTAGATGAAAATGTAGTTTTTAATTAAAAAGCAGTATTTTTCACTGTTCATTA
This sequence comes from Viscum album, assembly GCA_963277665.1. NCBI lineage: Eukaryota > Viridiplantae > Streptophyta > Magnoliopsida > Santalales > Viscaceae > Viscum > Viscum album. The sequence continues at coordinate 1,884,916,062 of OY728165.1, read as the reverse complement.
AAATATGAATTTTATCAAAAAATACCAACATTTCATCAAAAGTAAATTTTTATGTCCTGATTCTAAAGAAGAAGTTTATTTTTTTCAAATATAACTTATAAAATTGACAAAAAAATATATTTAAAAAGGGTTCTCCATCAAAAGATTTTAAAACAAACTTTTAAAAGATATTAGAATATTTCATGCTTAAAATCACATTCATTATTATTTTAAGCCTCTAAAAATTATTGGATAAATGTAAAAACATTAAAAATCATTTGTAATAAAAATGTAGTTAGTTCTTTATATTCTTTCCAATACAATGACTAGGCGTTAACAACCATTTAGTATAACAATTCTATTATCATATTTTTTCAGTAGAACTCAATGTGGTGTGTAACGTATGATTTAAGAGAAACCCTTCGTTGCATATTGAGTATGCTATTAGAAAATGCGTCCACATTAATGTAAAAATAACACCTTATTCTTAAATATTAATAGAAATGAAAAAGGTATTGTTATATAAATACTTGGGATCTTACATCATTCCACCTTTTTTAAATTGTGTTCTCATACTTTTATTTACTTATTAGACAATTGGGGTTATTTATCCCTCATAGAGTTTTCATAGTCCCATATTGCATCTTCAACCATATGGGTTTTCCACAAAACCATTACCTAATGAATTACCTTATTTTGCAACACCTGCTCTCTATAGTCTGAAATCTGGACTGACTGTTCCTCATAATAATGATTCTCTTCCAACTGAACTACCTCTAGAAAAAAAACATGAGAAAGATCCGGAATATACATTCTCAACATTGAAACATGAAAAAACATTAGGTACATAAAATAAACTTAGAGAAAAATCTACTAGGTAAGAAAATGATCCAACATTCTCAAGGATTTCATAGGGTCCAATAAACCTCGGAATTAACTTTCCCTTATTACTGAAACACACCACACTTTTCCATGGAGAATCATTGGGAAATACACGATCACCTACCTCAAAAGAAATATCATTCCTCTAGTTATCCACATAACATTTCTTCTTACTCAAAGCTATTCTCATGTTCTTCTAAATCAACTAATCTTTTTTTACATATCTTCTACCATTTCTGGTCCCATCAACTTCCTTTCACCTACTTCATCTCAAAAAAGGTAGATTTCTACACTTATTTCCATATAATTCTTCAAATAGTAATATATTTATATAGGAATGAAAACTGTTTTTATAAGGAAACTAAAAAAATAAATATGTCAATACCAATATCCTTGACAATCCATTAAACAAGCATGTAGCATTTCTTATAATGTCTGAATTGGTGGTTCTAACTTCCCATCTCATTGTTGATAAAAAGTTATACTAAAATTTAAATCAAAACCCAACGAACTCTGAAGGACCTTCCAAAAGATATAAGTGACCCTCAGATCATGATTAGATACAATGGAGTGGTAACTCCATGTAACCTGGCTATCTCTTTAATATACAATCGATAATGTTGATCTAGAGATAGAGTATCTCGAAAAGAAAGAAAATGAGCAGATTTAGTCAATCTATCTAAAATAACTCAGACTGCATTTTAACTTAAAGAAGTCTTTGGTAATTACACAAAGGATATGACCCACATTGGATTGGTATGCACTGACCCACACAGGAATACTGAGTGCTGACCTCCATATGATCTATCTCCAACCTCCGCCTAACTATCAACCACTGGATTCCTCACACTTGGTGCACTCGAGTTCGGTAGAATCTACCATCGAGATATCGGTCATACCTCGACCACCACTAAAATCCACAATGTAGTAACCCAATGTACCACCATGTTATAAGGGTTCCAACGTGACAAATAGTGCGTCAATTGGACGCTCGGTCTGTGAGTTATTGGTATTTCCGTCCTAGGGGCCTGATTGGTTTTTAGGTTCAATACAACCCGACCATAATCCAACTATGTCCAAACCTCAAGTGGGTTATTCCAAAATAAAAATCTCACTCTTACCACACATGATCCCTGAGTACAGACCTCCATATGATTTGTCTGCAACCTCTGCCTAACTATCAGCCACTAGATTCCGCGCACCAGGTGCGCTCGAGTTCTGTTGAATATGCTATTGAGATATTGGTCGAACCTCTACCACCACTAAAATCCAAAAAGTAGTAACCCAAAGGACCACCATATTTTAAGGGTTCGAACGCGACAGATGGTGCGTCAATCGGATGCCCGGTCTATGATTTATTGGCATTTCCGTTCTAGAGGCCCGGTTGGATTTTGGGTTCAAACAAACCCTACCATACTCCAACTGTGTCCAAACCTCATTTGGGTTATACCAAAAGAACCATAACACTTTGAGATTTTCATCTCAGCAAAAAATTCGTTTATTGGACACCCGTAGCCCATGATATGGGTGAAATTGTGTAAACTGTCCAAACAGGTCCGTGTCCGGTCGGACCCCGTCGGACCGACCAGACCCGACCCGGTCCAGACTAGAGTCCGACCCAGTTCACGGGTCTGACTCGGTCCGAGGGAGAAGCCTGGCCCAAGGGGTCTACCTGGCTTTAAGGGGCCCGGCCCGAGGGAGACCCGACAGAGGGTGGCCCGGTGGGCCACGCATGGGGGGGGGGGGGGGGTTACACCCCCTTTCTTCCAAAAAGGTCAGCGCATGGCACCGGCCTGCTAACTGCGGGACCCTAACGGTCCCTCCTACAGTGCAAACCGGTGGCTGGCTCAGTCGGTTTCCCCTGGATCCTCCTCTACGGCGTGATGGAGCCGCGGTTTTGCTGGCCTCCACACGGTGCTACAGCGCAGTGCCGCCTCCACCGCGGCCCGGCCTGGCCACGTCCTCCAACTCCACCGTGCAGTGCAACAGTGATGCACTCATCGTTCAACAACCACGGCCCTCTTGGCCACAGATCTTCTTTATGGCATGGTGCAACATCACCGTGCCCCTCTGGCACTGCCGCGGCCCGCCTGGCTGGGGCTCGCATGGCCGCTGATCGGTTCTCTACGCAGCAAGGCGGTGCTGCGCCCTTGTGGAGACCTGGCAGCCTTGTGCCACCGGATTCTTCGCAATCTGCCTCCATCGTCAACATATAAGATCAACCAAAGGTGGAGGGTCGGACTGTGTTTGAGCGGTCTGATCCCTCCTCGTCATGGTGATAACATTTAGCATACCATAATCTATAAATTTGAACTACCATGAACAAATTATTATAATCATATATAAAATAACTGAAATCCCACTACCTCGATTGCCGATGATCATTGACGAAGTCATTGAAAGGCGGACGTCGTTCAGTTGACGTTGGAAGAAGATGAAGAAGTTGACGTCATTGACCTTATTCAAGGACGACCGTGTTTCCTCTTCTTTCCCCGGTTAAAGAGGGAGAGAGAGATTTATGTCATTCTTCATTAGAGAGGGGCATTATTAACTGGGAGAATAAAGTTCTCCAAGGTTTTTCGAAGCTCCACGAAAAAGAATGTTCCAACCAAAATAATGGGTTAAGCTAACCTGTTAATTAATTGATGGCCCAAACAATTAAAACAATTTCAAATTAATTAATTAATTCCATTAGTTAATTTTTTGTTTGGCACACTTTTGATGGAAGGTGGAAAGTTACAATTAAATAAATAAAGGGTTGGCTTCATTAACTCAAGGAAAGATTAAGGGTTTTATCGCACATAAATGGGGGGTTTAGGGAGTTTTATGATTGTGGGGGCCCCACCTAATAATATCCTCCCAATGGATGTTATATGTGTGTGGGATCCACCACTAACCTCCTCTTGGAGTTTTTAACCACCAAGTAAAAAAATAAGTTAACCCTTATTTTTATTTATCTTAATTAAAAACCCACAAAATTTAACTTCCACTCTCATTAGAACGCAACTGTGGTGAAGGTCTCACTATGAAATCACAAACGCTACGAGTTCAACAGTGCCATGGGATTTCAATTCCGAGCACCAGTTCAAATGTTATAAAATCCCATACATACATTTACTGAATGTACCTAAACAAAACATCATAAATTGATTCCGGGTAAACCGGGCCTCAGAATCATGTGTCGTTAGAAAGTGTGGACTCGTAAAATTTCCATGAATTTAAGAAAAAAAAATTCCATGGAAATTACAGGTCTTTACATTCTACCCACCTCAAGGCTTTACATCCCCGTAAGCTACAACTCACACTAAGGGAACAAATGGGTGTACTGAACATGTATCTGAGCCTCCCCCTCCCATGTACTATCTTGGAGGTTCCCATGCTACCAGCGAATGCGCACCAGAGGTATCGACCATCCACACAGGACCTGCTAATGTCGATCCTCAATCTCCACTACAACCTTCGTGAAAGTCTCCCAGTCATCGATGTCCTACTCCCCATGGTCGATGATGTGAGAAGGGTCATGCACGTTATCCTTAGTTGAGATACGTGGAATACGTCATGCACCCGGTGTAACTGTGGTTGTAGAGCCAGGCGGTAATCCACCTCACCTACTCTGCTGAGGACCTGGAAAGGTCTGATGAATCTTAGAGACAATTTTCCACCTCAACCAAATCTTTGTAGACCTCATCGAGCTGAGACCAATAGGAAGAAGTGCTCACCATCCCCGAACTCCAGAGGTCTCCGTATCCTATTAGCATAGGACTTCTGCCTTCTCTGTGCAGTCTTCATCCACTCCTGGATGATCTGCACCTTCTCTGTGGTAGTGCATACTATATCTGGTCCAACTAGTGCTGACTCCCCTGGGTCTGTCCAGCATAGTGGTGATCAGCAAGGTCAACCATACAAGGCCTCAAAAGGTGCTATACCGATGGGGGAGTGATAGCTGTTGTGGTAGGAAAATTCCACCCAAGGTAAGTGGTCCTCCCAGCTTTGACCAAAGCCATGGACACATGCACAGAGCATGACCTCGATGGCCTGAATGGTCTCCTCAGTATAGCCATCTGTCTGACGATGAAAGGTAGTTCTCAAGCGAAGATGTGTCCCGAAAGACTCTTGCTGCCCCTTCCATAGTCGAGAAGTAAACTGTTCATCATGGTCAGAGACAATAGAAGAAGGTACTCCATGGAACCACACAATCTATTGCATATAGAGTCATCCAAAGATCTCTACTGAGCTGTGCTCTCTGATCGATTGGAAGTGGGACAAATTTGTGAGTCCTTCAACAATCACCCGTATCGAATCATGAATCCATAATGTACATAGAAGAACCGTCACAAAGTCCATGGATATCCCATCCCACTAACACTTTGGGACCTCTAAGGGTTGTACCAAGACGGCTGGTACCTGGTGTTCCGCTTTCACTTAATGAAAAGTGAGGCATCGTGGGACAAACTCTGCTACTAAATTCTTCATACCTGGCCATTAGTGCTGTCGTCTGAGGTCCTGATACATCTTATCCACTCATAGATGTGCCGCTAGAGGGGAAGTGTGGAACTCCCTCAACACTTCCTCCTGAAGTGCAAGTAGTACCACAGTACGTCCTCTGAAAAGGATGGCGTGCTCCCCACCTTCAGAAAATCCATCAGGTGCCTGCCCAATTGATATCTGAGCACGTCGTGTCTCATAGTCAGTTTCCCCATGATATGCCTCCCTTACTCTCTGAAGAAGTGGAGGAGTGACTAAAAGATACTATAGATAGGCGGCTCCATCCATATCCACGAAGGATATCTGTAAGGCAGCAATTTGCTCTGTCGCCTCTCCTAGCAGCCGAATGCCTGTTCTCCAGCTCAGAGCATCTGCTACAACGTTTCCCTTCATATGAGTATAGACTATCTCGAATTCATAGTCTTTGATGAACTCAAGACAACGCTGCTATCTCATGTTCAGGTCCTTCTGCGAGAAGACACACCTGAGACTATTGAGATTAGAGTAAACCGTAAACCATTCGCTCAACTAACTATGGGTGAGGCTAGCTAATTGTAAAGAACTCGACTACACCCTTCCTCGACTATTTCCTACAAGAGCTACTAAGATTTCTCTTTTTCTGAAAAGAGAAATCTGGTCTCTTCCCCTAGATGAACCACGTCCTTTTCCTAATACAGTCAATCCTTACATGAATGGTACTAATTCATGCCATGGAGGACGTCGTAATTCCTTGATGCTACTAACATGAGATTCCACTATTACTTTCACCTCCATGGGTTATGTCACACTGTCGGGATTAGTGTGTGGTCACTGGGTCTCCTTCGGTAGGAATCTAGAATGTGAGGGTCCAGTCAACAGTTTTAACCAGAACCTCTTAGTATCAACCACACAAAAAGGCATGAAAAAAAATCTTCAAACGGAAAAGTGTCTTTTCTTACTGCAGATCAAAGTACAAAGACAAAACAAAACCATAGACAACGACATCAACGAAGCTCGAAGTATCATGAACAAAGGATTCTATTCTTGGATCTAGTCCCGCTCATGTCCACCTGCTCCCGAAGCTCGAGGTGAACCGTCTAGGGGTGGTGGTAGTAGTGCTCGATGACTCCGACCACCATCCGCTGAAGGACCTGCTCCAATGCCTCGTCCACTGCTCGGCTGATGCCTAAGCTCCTGTCGCTGCCTCTATCTTGGTGGCTCCTCTAACGCCTGCAGATCAACTGTGCGGGGAGTCGGACAGTCACGCGCTCTGTGACCCTGTCCCATACATGAAAAATAGACAATTCTCTATTCAAATGTCCCTCGTCCTCAGGTGCCCCGCACTCCCTATGACACATATTTGGGTTTTCTAATAGTAGATCTATCCCTCTTGTTCCCCCATGTCATCTACCTAATACCTGTTATAGATGACTTAGATACTGTCAAAATACCCTACGACAAGTGCAACATCTCTTGAGCACACACAGAGCGTAGAGTCGCCGGTAGAAACTTCGCCATGAAAAGACCCTTGATGTCCCCCCAGGCGAGGGTCACATCATTATAAAACTAGAGCATCAGGCTACAACACCTCTCAGATGCTCCCTGAAAGAGACTAATAGCTAGGTGCACCATCAAGTCAGTGGGTGTCCCAACTATCTGTAAAACTCGTTCTACAAACTCTAGCAAGCACCCAGTCATCTGAAAATTTGTCTCCCCTCGAAACCATGGAGGCCTCAATCGTAGGAACCCGTGAAATGTGCTCAAGCGGTGTGCATTGTCTGATACTGGGGCTAGTGGTATCAGTGGCCCAACATGTAGTGGTACCATTGGTGCCTCTACTGTTAAAGGGCCTTGCACCAGGGCCTCTTCACTCAGTGGGCTGTCAGAGCGTATGACTCTCAGGGCTCTAACTGGTCGTCTGTGGGGAGGCATCCCGAAAGAAAAAGATTTCACACGGTCAAAAGTTTATACCTGGTGAGCTGACCTGGTTGATCTGAGTTAAGGAAACTTTTAAGGACATGCAAACAATCAGTGTTTTTGTGTACTGAGTTGGAGATCAGTAGTCACAGTCCTGGTGTATGGATACGTCGGCCGCCACACCAACACTAGACTCCCTGAACTGAAAACCGCACTTGGAATCCTTAACACTATTGCTTCGCAGAAAATAAAGATCAGAGTCCTAAGTTATGTGGTAGAACCAACTCCTATAATTCCAATTTGTCAAGACCCGTCCTCAGGGCCCGTTCCGTGACTACACCAATCCCACCTTCTATAGGCCAGGGGATGGAGACTAGAACCAAAGGCGTAAATCCCTAAGCTTGGAAGGCATTTCCATTATAAAAAGTAAACACACACAATCAGAGTACACAACTAGAGGCAAACCACTAAACAATATTGTATACAAATTATGTTCAAGAAAGTAAAAGGGGTCAGAAATAAAATCCAAATAGTAAAGAATAGGTACAACTGATGTAAATACAACTGAAAGAATGTAAAACCAAAATAAGGGACAAAAAACTGAAAGTTAAAGAATAGCTCCTGGATAGTTCTTTGGGGTTCCTTCATGAAGGGTAGGTACAGATGGCCACCTCATCACTCCACGTCCATCAGACTCCTCTGTGTACCGAATGGTCGTATGGTCCACCTTTGGGTACCATCCAGTTCTGGAACTCTCGGCCTCCATCAGCGTTATCCATCTTCTGCATCCAACACAACATGGTTCAGGATATCCTGTGTAGGGGTGAGTATAACGATACTCCGTAGGGACACCGAGACCCTTAAGGTATCACTATTTCCATCAAGGATAAACCACAATGTAAAGGAAAAAATGGACAACCCATACTTAGGTATATGCCCATACATATACCTATGTTATCTAATAACCAATCTCAATCATGAGGAAACAAAAAAGTCATTGACTCAGCTCAAACCATGATTTAAGTGAAGTATAGATGTAGAGATGATTATTCATAAAGTTAGATCATCTTATTCTTTCAAGAGGCACTGCTTTTGACCATACGGAGTCTGACCCACACAGGATCGATAGATACTGACCCCCACAATGACCCACACAAAATTTGACCCACACAAGATCGATATGTACTAACCTCCACAATGACCCACACAGGATCTAACCCACAAAGGATTTGTTTGTGTTGACCCACACTGGATTGCTGAGCGCTGACCCACATAGGATCTGACCCACACAGGATTGATACGTACTAACCCCCGCAATGACCCAAAAAGGATATGACCCACAAATGATTTGTATGGACGGACCCACACATGATCACTGAGTGATGACCTTTGTTTGATTTGTCTCCAACCTCCGCCTCACTATCAGCCACTGGATTCCTCGCACCCGGTGCACTTGAGTTCCATAGAATCAGCCCTAGAGATATTAGTCGTACCTCTACCGCCACTAAACTATACAAATGAGTAACCAAAAGGACCTCTATGTCATAAGGGTTCCAACACGACAGACATGTGCGTCAATCGTACGCCCAGCCAGTGAGTTATTGGAATTTCCATCCCAGGTGCCTGGTTGGTTTTTAGGTTCAAACTAACCCAACCGTACTCCAACTGTGTCCAAACCTCAAGTGAGGTATTCCAAAAGAACCGTCTCGTAATGAGATTTACATCGCCGCAAATGTTTCTTCGATCGGACACCCGTAGCCAAATATATTGGAAAAAGGGGGTAAACAATCCAAACGGATCCAGGTCTGGTCTGACCCAGTCAGACCAACCTAGCCCCACCCGGTCCGGACAGGAGTCCAACCTGGTTTGTGGGTCCGACATGGTCCGAGGGAGTGGCCTAGCCCGAGGGCATCCTGGCCTACATGGCCGGCTAGCCACGCATGGTGGGGGGGGAGTTACACCCCCCTTGTATTCTGAAACTGCTGACGCATGGTGCTGGCCTGATAACTGCGGGAGCCGAAGGGTCCCGCCTATAGAGCACACCAGCGACCGGCTCAGCCGGCCGCCCCTGCCTCCTCCACCATGGTGCAACGATGTCACAGTCTTGCTGGCCTCCGTATAGCACGATAGTGTCGTTCCTCCTCTGCTATGGCTCGGCCTGGCCGCGGCCTCTGGCTCCTCTCCACTGTGCAACGACGCCATGCTCATCGTCCAACCGCCGCGACCCTCCTGGACGAGGCGCTTCCTCCCGGCGCGGTGTGATGGAACCGCGCCCTTCTGGAACTGCCACGGCCCGCCTGGCCATGACTTGGTTCTCTACGTAGCACAGTGGTGCCGCACCCTTGTGGCGACCTGGAGGCCTTGTGCCGCCGGTTTCTTCGCGGTCTTCCTCCGTCGTCAACAAATATGATCAACCAAAGGTGGGGGGGGCTTTGTCCGTGTTCGTGCGTTCCGGGCCCTCCTTGTCATCGCGATAACATTTGTCATACCATAATCCCGAAATTTGAGCGATGAAGAATGGAGGTTTATAATCATATATAATATAACTCAAATTCCCCTACCTCGATTGCCGACGATCGTTAACGAAGTCGCGGATAGGTGGACGTCATTCTGTTGACATCAGAAGAAGACGAAGAAGTTGACATCATCAGTATTCTTCAGGTATGGCAGTGTTTCCTCTTCTTACCCTGGTTGAAGAGGGAGAGAGAGATGTCGGTCATTCTTCATTTGAGAGGGGTGTTCTTCGTTGGGAGAATAAAGTTATCCAAGGGTTCTCCAAAGCTCCACCAAAATGAAATTGCAAACCAAAATAATGGGTTAGGCTAACCCATTATTTAATTGTTGGCCCAAAGAATTAAAATGATTTCAAATTAATAAATTAATGCCATTAATTAATTTTTGGTTTGGTAGACTTATGAGGTAAGGTGGAAAGTTACAATTAAATAGAGGGTTGGCTTCATTATCTCAAGGGAAGTTTAAGGGTTTCATCCCACATAAATGCGGGGTTTAAGGGGTTTGATGCTTGTGTGGGCCCCACATAATAATATTTTCCCAAGGGAGGTTATGTGTGGGTGGGCCCCACCACTAACCTCCTCTTGGAGGTTTTAACCACCAAGGAATAAAAATAATTTAACCCATATTTTTAATTAACTTAATTAAAAACCACCAAAGTTTAACTTCCACTCTCGTTAGAACGCAACTCCGGTGATGGTCTCACTAAGAAATCACCGAAGCTGTGAGTTCAATAGTGCCCTCAGATTTCACTTCCAAGCACCGGTACAAAAGTTATAAAATCCTGTATATACCTTTATTGAACACACCTGAACAAAACTGTAGAAATTGATTCCGGGCACACCGAGCCACGGAATCAAGCACGGTCAGAAACTACGGACTCGTAAAATTCACTTGAATTTAAGATAAAAACAATTTCCATGGAAATTCTGGGTCTTTACATTATTAATGATAAATTCATGTATCTTACCCTTCTGAACAAATTCTACCTTTTTTTGGAAACTCACAATCTTCTAAATGCACTTGATTTATTCTGTATAATAGAGATGATTTCAATACCACCGGAAATAAAATTGAGGAATTAACAACACCAACAACTTATAATAAAAAATTCATCAAATAAAAAAACAAAATATCTCGTTAAAAATGTTTCATGGTTAATATAGAATTACTCTTTCAATTCCATATTTCAGCCACTTTATTTACCTTTCATGGATGGCAATGAATCTTGAAATCATAGTCCTTGATAAATTCCATACATCTTATATGTCAAATGTTCAATTATTTATAAGTGAATATATACCTACAACATTTTTTACCATTATATATTTCACACTATACACTATAAAAATGATGCCTCCAAATTTTTAAAGAAAAAACCACAATAACTAATTAAAAATCATGTGTAGGGTAATTTTACTCATGGGTTTTTAACCAACGTGAAGTATAAGAAATTACCTGATCATTCAACATTAGGGAAAAACCAAGTCCTTTCAATGAACCATCACCATAGATAAGAAATTCACCATTTCTACAATGAATTTCAAAAATTGGAGCATTCACCTATCTTCATTTTAAATCATGAAAATATTCATCAAATTATTTTGTCTAGATGAACAAAACACCTTTTTAAGTTACCTTAGTCAGTGTAATAGATAACCATGACAAATTTTCAAGAAACCTATAGTAATAAGATACTAAATGATGAAAACTGCGACTATAGGTTATAGTTGTTGGTCTTGGACATTGTTGAACAACTTTTGTTTTAGAAGTATCAATAGTAATACCATCTTTAGAAACAATAAGATAAATGAATGTAATTTGTTGCAACCAAAATTTACACTTGATGAATTTCCCACATAGTTTCTTTTATTTTATGGTCTACAATACAACCCATAAATGACTTTCACGCTATTATTTACTTTTAGAATATACCAAAATATCATCAATAAACACAATAACAAACTTATACAAAAACTGATGAAATAGTCAATTTTTACCATCTCAGCACATCAGGTATGTTTCTCAAAGCTTTTGAAATCACAGGAAATATCTCACTTTGATATTTCAACTTCAATCCTAATTAAAACCAATTTATCTTACTATCAAGATTACTTAAGAAATTTCAATAATACCTTTTCAGTAGAGTGAATTTTGTTTCATAAGAAGCCACTATGTCATCCTCCTATCTCAATTATAAGAATTGATTTTCCATCCTAACTCAAACCATCATAGAAATATATTTTTCAATAAACATAACTTTGAATTCATCCCAATAAAGATCACCAATCTCTTACATATAACTGTTATCTTTAACAATCATCCACCACTAATTGTCTTCACCTTCAAAATGATAAACAAGAAGACTAAACTTTTAATGTTTTAAACACCTTGTGACATCAAAAATCATATCCAGTGCTTTAATCCACTGTTCAGATAGCACAAGGTTAAATGATCCTCTGAATGATGGGGGATGATGCCTCATGCAATGCTCCACTACAAACATGTTCCTTTGTGGCTGATATGGCTAATCTCTTGAATGGATACAACAACCATTTATAGCCTTAGTCAGCTGTTCCATCACTAAAACACAACTTTTTTTTTTCAGATTTCGACTATTTCTAGTTGCTAACAAGGTAGTATATTTTCCTCTTAACATCCTCCCATCATAGTTGCACTATTTTCTCATTGGAAAATCATAATGAAGAAATATATATATTAGATGAAGAAAATGGTAATCTTCAAATGCGATATCATTTCAATCTTACCAGAAACTAATAATAATTTATGGATTTTTATTTAACAATATCCTAACTCATAATGTTATCTAAACTGACTACTGATACAAACAATAGAGCCCTAGCCTTAAACATTATACAATCTTGAGTTAATTTTTGAATTCAAATTGAGGATAATTTCATTTTTAGAGTTTGAGATAATTAGGCCTCAACTATTACATTAAATATCAAATATTACATAGTAGATAGTTCTACTCTGTCCAATTGTTTTTTATAATAATAAAACTATTTAAATAAAAACAAGAAATATTTTATTGGATAAAAAGCTTCATGAAATATTTCATCCTCTTACCTTTCCTAATACCCCATGTAAAACATTACAAAAACATGGGATGAACATAAAAAGATAAATTAGGTTATAAAATTAAAAAATAAAAATTATTCCATCAATACATACAAATCAATGTAATCATAATTTTCCATCAAAAATCATAATATCATTAAAATACATCATAAAATCATAAGATTTATGAAGACCACATAGAAATCATAAATAATAAAGATATATTTTGGCTTCAATAACATACTTACGTTGTAACTTTTACAGCTACAAAGGGAGTTATTTTTGGAGTACCCATCATTGTATATTCCATAAATCTCTTAGGAGAAACATTAACATTTACCTCTACATGTTACTTAATGAATTTGAGAGCTATCTCAAGCTCACCCTCCCTCAGTTTATCATAGAACCATCTATATATGTAAACAATTACCAAGAACCATAACAAAATCATAACATATAAAACAAGTATAAATGAAAGATAACATTTCCATATTGTAATCACAATATATCATTTCAAGATATTAACATAATCGATGTCTTCTCAAAACCATTTTCAATACCAAAACACATAAAAAGTGTATATAGAATATATTTTACTCTTAAAAAAATTATTCGTATTTAGGGAATATGAATATTAAATATTACATAGGGCATTAGTAAAGGCCGCTGTCACCGTGTACGTAAGAAAGAAACATTCTTTTTGTGGTTTAGTAAAACGCTTCATAGAAAAATATTGCTTTTGAAAAACATTGAAATAAATTAAAATAAAAAGGATATAATTATATTCCAAATTAAATAAGTTCATTTATAAACCAAAATATTCCTCAATGAAAGGAGATTAAGACTAAGTCCCTTACATTGAATCTGACTTGTCTCATTTCTTCTTTATAATCTGAATTATAAAATTAGGGTAATTTCTACTTGACTAGAAAAAAATTTCTAGTATATTATAAATTTTATATTAATTATCATCATTTTATAAAAATTAAATATTTATTTAAGTCCATATCCGCCATTTTGTGGATATTCGTTACTTGAGATGATAATGAACTTGTTTTGATGTAAATTGTCCACATAGTCAAAATTCCACCATCTCGCTAATATTATTCATGATTTAAGTATAATATATAAGCATTATATAATTTTTTTATCTTGTATATATTTATTTATAATAGTCTATATCATTTTTAGATAAGAAATTAAATGCAATGTTCTTGGAGATGGTAAGCCATACGTACGCATGAACGCTAGTTTCATTTCCTTTTCATAATTAAAAGAATGAAAAATAAATAATACATAGGTATTTTTTAATTATATTATAATATAATAATTTATCTACATTACCTAATTTCCTTAACTCTATCCTTTATATATTCCTTATATGGCATGAACGAGTCATATCACATTGAGGGGGTAGTAGTCCGCACATTCTAAATGAAATTATCGTATTTAAACATTATGGAATGAATAAAGGTATGATGTAAATGAAAAATAAAGAATCATAGAGAAAATATAAATTTAACATATATCATATATAAATATATTTCTATCATAATGTCCACCATGATATGTGCTATGAAAAAATTGATCAATCATCATTTAGTGAGGTTGTAGTTCGTCGTCCCTGGAAACAATATGTTCATATACATTAGATGGAGGTGTGTGTAAGTGTAGTTCGAATCCTTATCATAAAAACATACTAGTATACTAAGTATACTGGTGTTGTTATGTAATAAAATAATAATAAGATCATTATAAGTGGAGAAGGAAAATAAAATAAAGGACCAATGGAGAAAATGTTACCTCAAAATCGAGTTACTTTTTTTGATTTGAGCTAAAAGGAATCCTTGAATTTCTTTCTGCACAAGGTAAGGCTTCTAAGAGGAAGGTGGGGATGTTGGGATATTAATTGAGAATAATTTTGTTGAGCCAAGTGGATTTAAGGGTGTGTTTAAGTTGGTAGAGTTTCTATTCGTTTTTAAAAGGGAGGAAGTGCATTTAGGATTGTCTTGAAATAATATTTTATTATAATTTTTTTTGGTTTAAATTGGTCCCAAACTCATTTATTTAAAATATATGATTCTTTTGGGTTGAAAAAATCTCATTAAATATGTTTTAGACAAGTTTAGGTCCCAAAATTAACCTTATCATTTATCTTTAACCATTAGTTAAAAATATTAACTCTTACCTTGTCTTGGAATTTTTATAATATATGGTAACTAGATTTACTATAAAATTACAATAGATCCATAAGTGTATAAATAATGAAATTATTAACATTATATTAGTTAGTTGGAAATATATTAAATTTCTATGACTATTATATCATTTAATAAAATATTATTTGTTTAAAAAACATTTATATCAATTTTGAAACGGTAAAGTAATTGATTTTTGTTAAAGTCATAACAACCTGATTCCTTCGATCAAAAGGCATTGACTAAAAGATAATATATCAATATGAATTATAAAATTCGTTTATCACATCAAAATAATCAAAATAAATTTATTTTAATATTTATAATATTATTTATCTGAATCCTTTATTAATGAATCAGTCACTGTATCATCATTGTGTCATAATTAAGTTTATTTATTTAATGTCTAAAAATTATAAATAAAATTTCATGATTAAGGAAATATTTAATGATTTATAATTAATATATATATTCTAATATATCACCTATATAACCCCATATAAAATGTGTTTTATTAAAATATACTTGTTTATGTTATATTTCCTTTTTCTTTAAATAAACAATTTTAAAATGTCATTTTCACACCCAAGTGGCACCCAAATGCCAAAAGATCTGCCTAAAGATGCTAATAGTTCGAAATAAATAATAAAATAGAATTTTGACACATTTTAGAGTAGTTTTACATTGTTATAATATTGTTTTTTACACTTCTTTACCTTATTTACCCTCTAGCAATGGTAAATAAAAATAATTGCTGTAAATACTATTCATATTGTCCAAAAATAAAAAGCACATATTTAAACAATTTGCAACTTTTGATTATAAATATGGAATTAATTTTTTCCAAATTCAAAATCCATAAATTTTAATCATGAATTTAAAATTAATTCCTATTGTCAAAACCAGAAATCATGTTTTTAAGAAGTAAAAACTACAAAAATAATGACATGTGTTTTTGTCCAATTAAAATATGAAATAACTTTAGATGACCATAATTGGATTAAATTATAAAAAAAATATCCAATTACACTTTAAAACTAATTAAAATGTCAATATAACTATATAACTAAATTAGATGAAAATGTTGTTTTCAATTAAGAAGTAGTATTTTTCACTATTCTTTAAAATATGGATTTTTTTTAGAAAAATACCAAAATTTCATCCAAAGTAAATTTTGTTGTCCCTATTGTAAATAAGAAGTTTATTTTTTCAAATATAACATATAAAAGTGAAGAAACAAATATTTAAAAGGGTTATTCATCAAAAGGTGGTAAAACGTCCTTTTAAAAACTAATAGAGTATTTAATGCTTAAAATTGGATTAATTCTTATTTTAAGACTAATTTTATTTGGATAAATGTAATAACATTTGACAAAATTTGTAATCATAATTTAGTTATTTTAGTTTATTCATGCCAATAAAATGGTTATACATTGACTATGATTTAAAATAATAATACTATTATCTTATTTTTTTGGTATAACTCAATGTTGTGTGCAACATAAGATTTCAGAGAAACCTATTGTTGCATGTTGAGTATTCTATTGGAAGAAGTGTCCCCTTTAAATTAAAAAATAATATTTCATTTATAAATATTAATAGAAATGTAAAATTATTATTATGTAAATTCTAGGATCCTATATCGTATCACCTCATGCTATCTATTCCCTTATCAAAACACACCCAATGAACGAATCCTATATATATTTTACCTGTTATAAGAGTGAAAATGTGACCAATAGAAGAGAAAATTTTATCAGGGCATGATCTAAATAATCATCTATATAAAAATCATCCAAAAATCACATCATGTGCCATTGGTTCTCTAAAGGCCAGTTATTATGCTCATTCGCAACCTAAATCTTATAGATATGATAATCCTAAATATAATTTTCTTTTCAATATTTATAAATCATCTGAAATTGAAACATCTATAGATACTCTACACGGTTCCTCTTCAACTAGTTTATGTTCCTCAAGGTTAAGATATAATGTCACACCCTAACTTTGGAAATAATTTTATTTTATTATTTTATCTAGATTTGAAATTTTTTATAATGGTGTGATTGTGCCCAATTGAATATTTTTCATTTTTACTGATAAATGAATGTTTTGGTCATGAAAACATTTAGCATATGTGTAGAATACTACCGACACTGCACGACATTACCCAGGTCACTACATGATCACCCAATGTTAAAAAAAACTATTAATAAGGTAAATGAAAATGCGAGGGAAAAATAAAATAAGAAAAATAAAATGAAATTGGGAATTTTATTAGAAATAATAATATTGATAATATTTTTTAAGTATATTATTACTATTATTGTTGTTATTATTATTATTATTATTAAGTTATTGTTATGATAATTATTAAATTATTAATAAAATTCTTGTTATTATTATTATTATTATTACATTTTTATTATCATTAATCATTATTTTTATTTCATGGGTATTTTATTTTATAGGTTCTATTTACCCCATATTTGTTTTTTTCCTTCATTTTACATTCTTTTATCCCTTTCAATTTCTTTTCTTCTATTCTTTTTTTCATATTCCATCATTCCTCTCCCTCTCACCAGCCTTCTATGTTTCGTGCTACCTAGTGCGTTGAACCTTAGTGCAACCTTCCCCCTTTGGCTGGCTTCCTCTATGACCCCCATTCACCTTGGTTGCACCCCTCTTCTCGCAAGACCTTGGATGACACAATCCCTCCCAAGAACCACCACATGCCACTATGCACCCCTGATGATGTCTTCTATTTCTCAGTCATATTTACAGCATGAATCACTTCTAGAAACACATTCCTTGCAAGACCAGCCTCCTGAACCCTTGCGTCATCCTCCTTTCCCTCCACCACAGGTGCATTCTACCCCGAGCGATCTTTTCACTTTTCCCATAGGGTTTTTTATAGTATGCCATTTTTTAGGGTCGAATTTTGATATTTCCAATTCAGGTTCTGGATTTAGGGTTCAATTCGATCCCCGTGTGGTGCAATTTTTATACGATTGGATTTTCAAACCAATATTTTGGAATTTTCACAGAAAATGTATGTGGCTTCATGTATTAACATTATCTTCATAATTATTTTGCTTTTTTAATAAATGTTTCATGATCTTTAATTAATTTTTACTGGTATGAACATAGTTTTTAAGGGTGATTAATGTGTGTTTGATTTTTTGTATCATGTTTATGTTATATGAATTGAGTTTTTAGTGAAAACCCATATTGACTCTTTTTTTAGGTTTATATAAAATTATCAATTAAATTATGTAAGGGCTTAAAATTGTTTTTTGATGTGGAGTAGATGTGTGTTTGATCATGGAAGTATATTTGAGTAGGTATTTTGTTTTAAGACATGAAATATTTAATAAAACATTATAATAAATTTCCTTATGGATTTATTTAATTGTGAAAACGGTTTATTTAGCGGTGAAATTTTTTTATTTGATTAGTCAAGGGGTGATAATTTTGTTTGATAGTGTTTTGGTGTGCACATGATTTTAAAAGAGGGGTTGTGTGTGAAAATGTGGGTATTTTTTGTGTGTTGTGCCTTGTATGGTTTGTGTATATGCATATGAAATTTGATATGAACTTTGAACATGAATGAGCTCTATGGGAAGCTCAAGTTACTTGGTGGGTGGACTAGGACTAGTGTGCTAGTGAAACAGAAGTGGAATATTCCTGGTTTCACTTAGTAGGATTGAAAACTAAAAGAATAAATAAATATTTGGATGATGATTAGAGACCACTAGGTTTATGGGGATGTACACTAGTAGTGGATCATGGAAAAGAATGCATGTTGTCATGGTTCCCATACTACTTTTTACTATGACAACATGTTCTTGGGTCCCATTACATACTAGTGCTTATATGGCCCCTCCCATGTTTAGTGATCTTTATTTATTTGGTGCTCATCATCAGCAGATGTTGTGGTATTTTTGTTACTTCAAAAGTAAATGTGTTTTTAATTAATGTTGTATCCCTTGGAATTCATTTTCATTAAAGCTTTATATGTATATGTTTTTTCAATAGTCTTCCTTTCATTTATGAAAAATTCACTTGTATTCATAATTTAATGTTTATGCATGGAATATTTTCTTTGGTGTCATACTCCTAGGCGTTATCTCACACCCTATTTAAACCTTTTAGGGTAAGTATATTTGGTTATGTTTGATACAGGTAAGGGTAATGCTTTTGGAGATAGAGGTTCAGGTTTCTAGTTTTCTTTATTCATGCGGTGTTGTGGAGAAGGCTTGATGGTGGTGAACTCTTTCATTGGGGTGGTTTTTGAGATGGTTTTTGGTAACCTTACTCTGTGGCATTTTGGGGTTTTTATTTACACTATGTTACTAAATGTTGAAACCTTATTAAGGATTTTTTGGGATGAAATTTTCATATTTGGTTTTTTAGTTACTATTACTTTTTTTATGTATTCATTTTCAGGTAAACCATTCTAACATGATTTTGTTGACACCCAAGAAGTTGTTCCATTCTATGGGGATCAAGAATTCCCTTCAGGCCTTTCAACAGGCTTGGTCAAGCACTGGGTCAGATGGCAACTTGGATTGGTTCATGACATATAAAAAATGATCTTTTAGGTAGTGTTGATAAAAAACTCTCTTCAAGAAGATAGTTTCGCCATTAATTTAGAGAATGGAATTTGGTTTTTATATATAAATTATGAGTGGGGTTGTTTTAATCATGGGGAAGTAGCTATTGTGACCCATACTCCATTACCTGATCTCTATGCATTAGTACCAACACTATACTAATGCCTCTTGGGAAGTATCAGTACCATAGATGTTGTCAAAATCCTCCCTCACTAATTAAAATATTCTTCACATATATATAACCACTTTAACTTCACTCCTTTCTTCATATGTATAGTCATTAGAGATTAAAATCAAGAGAATTCATTGATTAATCATCAATAAAATCCCAATAATCCAATAAATCTCATAATGTTGAAGATTTTGTGAGGATGTTTCTAAGATATTGTTTCCTCTATGTTATCTAGTATTATTAATATACTTGTCTAAACCACAAAATACCCTATAATTGTCACCTCATGTATCCAAAATCCATACTTTAGTAGTTAAAAAAAATTTGATGTGAGTGACATGTACTCAAGAATATATTGAAAAGTATGGCATGATGATCTGCTACCTACGAGTATATAGGGATGTTATCAATAAACATCATGAAAAGAGTGTATAGGAAAGAATGAAAGATAATGTTCATAAGGGATATAAACACATCTAGATCATTTTTTACACTAAAAAACATCACTATATATTCATACAAACCATACATACTTTGAAACATCATCTTTGGGATATCCTCTTTTATAACCCATAGTCAGTGATAGCCCAATAAAAGATCAATCATAAAGAACCACCAGTATCCTTATAACTGATTGAAATAGTTCTTGATCCAAGGTAAGGGAAATAATTTCTTCTCTATCACCAAGTAAACCTTTTGGTGACAATGCAAAGTTGAAGACTACCATCCACATTTTTAGAAAACAACATAGGTTCACCATATAGTGAATTACTTGGTTATATTAACCCTTTCTTCTCCAAGTCTTCATGACGTACCTTATGATCATTTATCTCAACCCATCCTATATGACTAGGGTGTATCCAAAACATTTGTGCACCCAACATGATCTTTATCTATAATTATATTCATATATCACAAGGAAGTCATTTTAATTAGTATGGGAAGACGTCATGAGAGTGATAGATAACTTGAAGAAAACATGATGGAGATTCCAGTGAACCTATCAAAAGATCCAATACCTACATAAGCATTATGATATAATGAACATGAATCAGGTATATACTAACTCTACATTCTCCCAATTTTCAATCTATGGTCAGCATGAAATTATCACCCTTTAGAAAAGTGAATGACATACGTGTCCAATGAAAATAAATATGATCTTCTTAATTTGTTAACCAATCCATGCATAGAATCACATAAAATTCCAACATATCCAAAATCCAAAGTTCCCATATATTTCAATAGCTAGACATGGGTATAAGAAACTCTTGGCATCACTAGAGATGGTCCGAATTCATGTAAAATAGCAAATAAAGGGAGAATAAATCAAAGTATAACATGACTAGTAGGTCAATTACCACAACTAATTGTCCAGAATTGAATGAATATTAACAACCAATATTAAAAAATGCTTTAGATAGATTTTTCTGATGAAAACAACTTCTTAAATAGTAAATGGACCCTAAAAACCATTTTTCAAACTCTGATTTACAATATAGAATCGACCTATCTAAGCTCGATTCCCTTTCCCCTAAGATTTGTGACTTGTATGAGTATTATAAAAAGGGCCCCAGTATAAATATTTCCTCCTCAAACATGTTTGAATCAACCCAATGTAGAAGCGTAATCAAATATATCTATTTGAAAACTACTATAGATGGAGTAAATTTCAATACTACTCACACTTCTTATGAAATGTTGAGAAATCCATATGGTATTTTTCGATCTTCCAATAGTTGAATCATTATGGGTTACCTCTTTAGGGGACTAAAGACACTGAACTCTACTAGACATTCATTAAACATCTCTATTGTGTGACCCTAGAATTCATATTCCTACATTAAATTATGTTCTCATTGATATAGATGGAGACACATCCATATATGTACTGAAGGTAAACAAAGACAAGCTACTTGACCCTCATCCAAGATCCTCTCAATAGACATAATCTAATATATAAAATTTGGGAATTAAGTAATATAGATTCTCATAACCCTTTTCCTAATATAATAATGAAGTCTAATTTCTAGATTCTTAGGATTCTATGCATCCTTTCTATCCAAAAATGATATAAAGAGGATAAGCACAGTAATAATAGTATGGTAATTGAACACTATTGTGGAACCTTGATGTATCTCTTTGAAATCCAATTCAAAATTATGTTTCTACATGTTGGGAGAATAATATCATATAGAAAAATTAATTTATGTTCTCTCTGGTGAGACCTTCACATCATCAAGATGATCCCATGAATCCCCAATAATCCATGGAACGTCTCTATAGAATGAATGCTTATAGCTTTAACCTTCCTATTAATTCGAATCTCAATGAGGTTGAAGATCTTATTTATGATATAACAAATTTTATTCAGAATCTTTAGGTCCACCGGTGCCCTATAAGGATGTGGGATTCCAGATTTGAAAATCAATTCCATAGACAATGATGGATCTTGGTGGAAGGGCCACCTGATAGAATAGGACGACGACCTGCACCACTAGAGTGGGTGAATTAACATGATCTGGAGAACCACTTCATAGCTGGCTATCTTACCAAACATCTACAAGGATGAATCTATGGTAACAAATGGAACATCAAGAATATAAATAGTTACTAACCAGTCTAATGGATCATGGAAGGATGTAAATTGAGTCTACCAACAATTCATGGTACTCCCTTCCTAGATCTAACCCCAGTCTCCATCCATTTATGTTATTTATAACCATCCTATATAAACTACAACAACATCACGATCAGTTAAACTATGTAATTCTAAAAATGGGTATATTAAAAAATTAGAGAAACTATCCCAAACTGATTGAATAATTTTTGAAAATAAAATAAATTAAAATTATCCTAAAAAACAACATGTATATATATTCCGTGTGTACCTAGGTGACTTTCCATGATGTATGAATACACCCTAAATTTTATAAAAATATTCACAACAATCCCTTCTGTGGTAACATTATGTTTTTTAACAAACGCATTCACAATGAACATGGAAACTCATCCATATAAGTTCCACACATCTATATCCATTCTAATGTTTAAAATGACTATCCAGAAGAAATTAGGGAACAATACCATAATTCAATTTTGTAACTCTGCAATTTTATCCACTAGGTCTGAGTAGGAGTGCCATAATACCACATGAATTCCTCCGTGTATGAAAGAAGCTTCTGACTAGCAGTTTGAGTCTAAGTGTACAAGTGGGATATTATACTCTCAATATCAATTCATAACACAATAATAAATAATAACCAGTATGAATAACAATAGTAAATAAATGAAATATAGTAAATTTAATACATTTCATACATATAAAAATCGGCTCATAAAATGAGAATATAAATCATAGTAAAAAGTTTAGATAAAAAATAAATTAAAAGAGAGTTCCTTCAGAGCCTACCTTAGTTTTATACCAGATCTATGCTCCTCTAATAAACCATCCATAGTAGGGAGATTCCCCTTCACCATATCTCTAGTATTGAGATCGACAAGCACATCAATGTTGAATCATGGTGTTAGTAAAAACACATTAGAACCCCACAAATGCATCCTTAGTAAATGTACTCAATTTAAAAATTGAGTTCCATAAATAAAAAATAAATAAAAAATAAATAAAACAATCTCCAATTGAGTAGTCGTGTGTCAACTAAGCCGCTATGAGCCCTAGCCGTACCTACTTTTACACCATGATAGAAGTGGTTTCCAATTATTGAGATCCCTTCATGGACTATTCATGAGGATAATTATTATGATTCTTAATAATCCATTAAACATGCTACTCAACATTAATTAGGAATCAAGTTAGTTATTTTTTCAACATCCAATGGCCATCAATATTTACTCATCATATCATTAGTAATTGTGTAAAATTATTCTCGGAATGAACTAGGCATCAAATTTGTTTCACATGAAATTATTTTTGGAATATTTTAACCCTTACCCTATTCCGAGGTCCACTTTCACTATCGTTCCAAGTCAGGTGCACTCCCCCTCTAAGGGATAAACATTCCATGATGGTCCACATACTTTGGGATTTAAGAACAATACCACAAAGTCTCACAAAATAAGGTGGAAGACACAACCAAGAATAACATATCATTATAAAAAATATAGAGATATACTATAGATGTGGTCGATATTGAACATGAATGAACCTATTAAGTATATACACATGGAATCAAATGACAAATATGGTTCTCATGGGATATACACAGACGCACATACAAGAATAATCAAGAATAACAATCCTGCATTACAAAAATAGTGTTATATCAATCTATCATTGGTAAAAAATATCCTTAGAAGATAAGTAACCTCATACCAAAACTTCATTGACATCTATGTCAAGGATAAACAACCCTGTGTTTTTAGAAATCTAGATTTGAAACCTATATAGCCAAAAAACCTCCTCATAAATCCTATTATTGTATTTGTTGTCATATCCATGTTATTGGGTCTTGAATAATACCTTAAATCAATTCAATCTATTTTATTTCCACAAGAAATAAAATATCACCTGAATTGAGAGATTTTCATTGCAAGATAATTTTCAAATTATCAAAACATTACAATTGATTTGTTATAAATTATTATTTGATAATAATAATAAATCCATATGTGATAATACACTCTCTTCATTAATATGGATGTGATAATACAATATTATAAATATTTAATATTTTAGGATAATAAATCACCTGTTGGATTTGATGATTTCCAAGAAAATATTCCTTTCCTATTCTCTAAATGATTTCCACATTATTATTATTCAATAATTATTTATTTAATTTATATTGTTTCCTTCCAGATACATGTGAAATGTAGAGAATAAAAGATAATATAATCCTACCTAGAACCACTTCTCGTAGGCAATGAATCAAGGAATACAAGAGAGAGAAAAATGTTCTACCATCCCTAGAATTCAGATGGATGGGTTGCACTATTCATAGAGGGTTTTAGTAGACTAGAACACATGAATCCACAGACAACTAATATTTAAAAGATATATTGAAAAAATGGACAATAAGGTCCAACTAATTTATAAAAACCAAACAACATTCAAGTTCATGTTTTTAAAACCATAAATTAAATACATTTATCAAATTTGTCTAAAGAGTTTAATTTCATCCATAAATAATGATAGAAATTGAAATGAACCAAATGATTTATAAAAGAAATTTTTTGAAGTTTTAAGGTATTGAAAAGGTGTTAAAATCTTGATTCATGATTATGAGGAGGAAAAACTAAAGAAAATAATGGGATATAGTTACCATTCTATAAATAGTATGTGTCACATAATGGTAAATTAGTTTACCAAAACTTAGAGGAACATACCATTATATTATTTTCCATATACTATTACCCATCTAGAATTATCCTTAGACAATTCTCTTAAATGTGTCAGGACCCATAACTTCTGGGCCATGTCGTGACTACCCCAATCTTGCCTCCGAAAGGCCATGAAATGATGACTGGGACCAAAGGAATTATCTCTCAAGTGGGAGGAATTTTATTGAGTACCTGTACCAAGGAAAAAACACATCCCTAACCCACTATGTTGAAATGTAAACATGCATTCCACTAAGGAAACTACTGAGAGTAACAAAAAAACTCAAAGAAAAAGGGGAAAGAATACATGCATAACCAAAGATAAGTATAATCTCATGAGGGTCATATGTAGTAAACCGTACCTAAAGGGTTAGTGAAGGGGTTTCCACTCACTGTTATATAATTATGCCTCATATATCAAATATCACTTAGAACCACCTCTTCCTAGACCACTAAGGTCTTTTTAGAAGTGTTTGTTTTCTATACAAGACAAGACACATGCTGGTGATGCCCTTGTAGAGGCTATTAACACAATACTCTATAAAGACCCCAAAACAAAAAGGTTATAACAAAATGGAATGTATTCAATTTTTTTTCTAGATAATGTTTGTATAATGTAATGTGTGAAAAGAAAGTCTATCAGTCTTATCCACTGAACACCATGTACTACTAAGCCACTCATCCCCGATGAGCCACTTAGGCCCACTCGGTCACATAGACCCACTCATCACTTAGGCCTACTGGGTCACCTAAACCCATTCATCACTTCGACCTTCTGTGTAACCTAGACCTTCTCATCAATTAGATTTTTTGGGTCACCTAGACTCGCTCGTCACAATCTTCTCATTGGAGCCTGCCACTGGATTCCTACTCATAATTCTCTTGATTCCAGGTGAATATACTCCTTAAGCCATTAGTCGTATCTCTACTTCTGTGAAAACCAACATTGAGTATATCAAAAGGATTTAATTATAACATGGTTTCCAATTCCCCAAATGACTCATTAATTAGACATACAATTCAGCAGTTATGGGCATTTTAGCGAATATGGGTTGGTTTGGTTATGGTCCAGTCCAAATTGTTCAGACCGACCCAACCTGACCAGGGGTCAAAACGACTCAACTCGTCAGGTCTGACCCTGACCGAACCAACTGGGCTCACCCCGGCCTGCTACATTAGCCTAGTCTTCTATGATGGACCACTTACGTAGCCTGACCTATTGAAGAGGGCTAGTTTATTCCATCCGGTATGCAGTGGGTGTCGCATCTCCAAACCACTCCATGAGACGCCATGGTCCAGCTGGACTATGTCTCTTCGGACATGTCATCCAAAGATACTAATGGTGGCCCCTTTCATCCACATGATGTGGTTTTTCGTGGGACTCACCAACATAAGTGTTCAAGCTAGCAATCTTTTCCACCACCACCGCCCTCCCGGCCGCAGCCATCCACTACCACTGTGTCCCTCTTGTCCATGGTTTTTAGCCAACGTTGCAGCCCACCATGCCACAAAATTCCATCACCACCACAACCTGAAAATCCATGGCATTTCACCACCACTAGATCCCATGCTAGTGGTTTTCCTCTTGGCCAAACTGTGCTTCCAAGCTAGGGTCACTTAAACCATCAGCCTCATCGTGTGACAAAGAACATGAAGAATGGGGAAGAGGAAATGAACAAGAACACTCAAAGAATGATCCCGACCTTTGTTCGTGTCATCCTGGAGTCATTCATATTAGCATCATTATGAATCAAAAATTTTAAATCACAAAGATTTAATCCCCAATTAATCACAAAGAACCAAAGGAAAAGCACACAGATCTAACCCCTTTTAAACCCCCCGTGTTGAAAATTCCAATTTGGAAAGAACGATCGACTGGAAGATCAACTTTTTTATGGGTTGACATGTGTTTTTCATTTAGAAAATAAAGAATGGGGGAATGGGAAATAACAAAGAATTAAACAAAACCTATACCAAGAAAAAAAGGATCTTTTATTGGTGAATAATAGATTTATTCCGCCATCTTTCATCAATCCTTGATCAACAACTCTTTTCGATGGAAAAATCCTTCGAATATGAAGGAAGGAAGGTGTTTTTCATCGTGAGTGATTCATCCTTTCCCAATGATAATTCTCCGAAGACTCTAAGTTAAAATGTTAGATTGTAGCAATTATCCTGAATTCTAGTTAGTTTATTAATTGATGAAACATGTCTTATAATTTCTGTTACATTAAGTAGCTACACTATTACACTTTAGGTTCAACATCATTATGCTATTTTATTTGTGAAATGAAACTTTCAACTCGACTTTGCATCACTGTGAAACAATTATAAATAAAAAAAACTCTCTTATGTTTATTTAATTTTTCATTAAAATGATCAAATATTAACACTTACCCTTGACCCATGTCCGATGAGGATAGGTCCATCCATAGGTATAGTCATCATTTCAGATGCAAAAAAGCCCTTAGATTTTTATTCCAAGAATCTATTTAGAAGATTCCAAAACTACACACACATGAAGCTTTAAATAACTAAAAGTGTTCAAACATTTATTCAAGGTTCACTGGGCCACAGAATCAAGGGTCTTCTGAGCTTCTGGTCTTGAAATAATTTTTTATAATTTTAAATAGAAAAAATTACTTATCATTTCTGGGACATTACATTCTCCATGCCTTAGGGGTTTACATCCTTGAAAGACAAAACAATTCTAAACCAACAATTGTGAGTACTGAGTAGGAATCTGACCCTCCCATGCCCAGGTGATCTTCTAGAGATTCATGTGCTGCCATCAAACGTGTACTAAAAGAATCAAAGACCCATGAAGGAACCTCTCCTTTCGATCATCAATCTCCACCAGGAACTCTACAAATGTAACCCCATTGTCAACATCCTACTCGCCCTAGTTGGTGATGTATAATGGGTCATGAATGTACCACCTCATCTACAACCCATGAAAAACATTATTCACCTTATGCATATGTGGGTGGACGAGTTAAGCAGTATGAAACATAGCCAACTCTACTCAGAATCATGGAAGTGTTTATGAATTTCAGAGACACCTAGCTTCCCCAACCAAATCTCCACAATCCCCATCAAGGAGAGACACGAAGGAACACATAATCTAACTCCTTGAACTCCTTGAGGATCCGTATCCTATCAGAATAAGATTTTTCATGCTCTGTGTAGTCCTCGTCCGTTCACATATCATATTCACCTTCTCAATGGTAGCCTGTACAAACTATGGACCCATGAGTGCTAACTCCCCTGGGTGTGTCCAGTATAGTGGAGACCTGCATGGTCTCCCATATAGTTCCTCAGACAGTGCCATACCAATGAAGGATTGGTAGTTGTGTTTGTTCAAAATATCAACTAGTTATTGGTGGTCATACCTGCTATGACCAAAGTATAGGATCAAAGCACAAATCCTATCCTATAAAACCTAGATAGTTCACTCCATCTAGCCATCCTTCTGAAGATGAAATGCTATGCTCAGGTGCAACTAGGCCCCGAATTCCTCCGGATATCCCTTCCATAGCCGATATGTGAGGTGACCATCATGGTATAACATGATCATCGAAGGCACCTCATGAATCTAAACTATCTCCTGAATGGAGAGGCATCCCAAGACATTTACTGAACACTGATACCGGATGGGTAGGAAGTTGGCTAACTTGGTGTGTCGGTCCACGATCACCCAGATAGTATCATGTCTCTAGGATGTTCATCATAAACCTATCAAAAAATACAACTATATACCATCCCACTTCCAATACAGAACCTTTAGTGGCCGCGCAAAGCCTTCTAGAACCTGATGCTTTACCTTCACATGCTGGCAAGTGTGGCACCGAGAAATGAACTCCTCTATAACTTTATTAATTCTCGGCCGCCAATACTGATTCCATAAATAAATGTACATATTTTCCACTCATAGATGCACCACTAAGGGGGAGGTGTGAAACTCCATTGGAACCTCCTCTCGTAATTCCACTAGTACAAAAGTGAATCCTCTGAAAAGGATGACATGCTCCCCACCTATCCAATATCCATCAGCGACATTCCCTATTGATAAATGGGACTTTTAGGCCTCAATGTTGATATCCACATGTTTTTACTCCCTAACACACATTAAGAGTGGTGGAGTGAAAACTATCGACTGAAGGTATGCTAATACATCACCATCTATGAAGGATATCTGCATCACAACTATCTTCTCTGATGCCTCGCTCAGTAACTACAACCTACTTGTCCTGGTAACTGTGTCCGCTACCATGTTCCCCTTCCCAAGAGTATAAAATATCTCAATGTCAGAGTCTTGGAGGAACTCTAGACACCCCCACTACCATGAGTTCTTGTCATAATGGGAGAAGATATACCTAATCCTTTTTTGGTTGGAGTAGAAGGTAAATCACTGACAAATCATGTAGTGCCACCACATCATCAAGGAGAATACCACTGCTTCTTGATTAGGATCTTGGTTCGTGTAGTTATACCCATGTTCCTTAATGTTTTCGAACCATAGATAGTCCTCTCTTGTCCCTACATCAAGACACATCCCAGTCTAGTCACAGATTCATTCCAGAACACTACATTCCCCATGCCATCCTCTAGTTTTCCCAAGATAGAAGCACTAATTAATCTAATTCTCAACTCATGGAAACTCTTCTAGAACTTCTCCATCCACAAAATGGTTCTTCCCTTTTTTTCAATGTAGAAAAGAGTGATTCTACCTTATAAAGTCAGTTACAAACCTCCATTAATATCCATCAAAGCCCTAGAATCTTCGAACCTCAGTCATGCTACCAGGGTGGAGAAGATAAAGTCCGTACTTCTAGTCATCTTTGGAGTGTCAAGATCATATGCCTTTATCACATGATGCCAGGGACACCCCTATCCACTGACTCCCAAAGCTTGTGGTGTACTACATGGGGGAGGTGGTGACAGTACCTCGAACCTTCGTCCATCGCCTTCCACTCTCCCTACTTACCTACCATGTCATCCACCCGGCGAAGCACCCTACTTGACCATCGACCTCAGCTCTCCCTCGACCATCTTCTAGTTGTCGACACAGAGAGTCAGGAAATCAGTAGCCTTGTGTATCTTTACACTATATGAGTAACACACCATACTCCTCTTCTTTCTCCTTCTAACATGGGAGCCTCATACATTCTACACTAAGTCATGGGGTCATCCCTTAAAAGTATTGACCCGCTTGGGTCCCTGCACCTACTACCTGCTACCCACTGGTGAAAACACAACCACTTGGTGTCTACTGGTACCTCCGGCTACTGGAACCTGCTCAACCAGGTATTTCTCCATGAGTAGAGCTCACACTAACACCCTAGTTATAGTTGAGATGATAAGCGATACCATGGATTCCCTGATCTCCCAGTGTAGTCGCTATTAATGATCTCGAGCCTAGAATTACGAGTACCACACAATGTATGTGGATTAGCAAAAAAGATTGGTGAATCTTAATGAGTACTCCACTATTTTCATCATACACTACTCTTGGGGTAATAGCTCCCGTATATTCATATAGTTTAGTTTATCTAGAAAAGAACACATCCCCAAATAGGCTCTCAATGTTTTTCTATGTTAGGGTCTCCTCGTCATGCGTTTGCATCTTCAAGCTCCAAAATATCCCTACCGAGCCCTGAAGAAGGCTCACGGATAAGACCCCTATCTGGCCAGGAGGCATCCTCAGTAGATGAAATAATCATGTAACCGCCTCGAAAAAGTCCTCAGCCACCTGGGGGTCTGTCTCACTACTGAACCATGGAGGTCTCTTCCTCTAGAACTTGTGTAATGAACTAGGCTTATGTGAATCCTCTATCGGTAGTGTTGGGAGAAACTGCTAATCGATGGGTGATGATTACACTGGTACACCACCATGTTGGGCTATCTCTAGTAATGGTTCCTATACTGAGGCATCATCTCTAGGAATACTTTCCTCAGGATAGTACAATAGAATCCTAGCTAGTAGTCACTGTGGTAGAATACTGTAATGGATCATGATGAACTATGATCAATAGTTTATACCTGATGAGATTACTCTGATTCAAGAAATACATGAGAAAAATCTAAATTCATATATAATACATACAACTAGTGGTTTCATGTGCCTAATAAAAAATCATATTTTCAGGTCCTAGTATGTAGATATATCGGTCGCCACCCCTACACTGGACTCCCCGAGCTTGAAACTCGATCTTGAAACATTCAACATTATTTCACCATAAAAAAATCCATAGACTCTTGGTCCATAAGGTAGAAATGACATACACTAAAACCACTTTATCAGAAATAGTCCCTCACGACTCGTGATATGACTACACCAAGCCTGCATTAAAAAGGCAAGGGGATGGTGACCATAGGTAAAATAATTATCCCTCTAGTGGGAAGAATTTTCCAAGTACCAGTACGCAGATACACACACATACCCATCCCTAAATAGAGAAATGTAGAAATGCATGCCACTAAGAAAACCACTGAGAGTATCATTACAAAAATTTAAGAAAAAGGGGCCAGAATACAATCCCATCAAAAAAACAATTACAAGCTCATGATGTCCATCTATAGTAAACCTTACCTAAAGGGTTGGTGAAGGGGCTGCAACCTAAAGACATAAAAATAAAACTCATTAGTAAGATCTCACTAGGGACCACCTTATCTTGGACCACCAAGGTGTATGTCAATGTGTTAGTTGTCTATACAAGACACGACATGTACAAGGAGAGCCCATTTAGAGGAGAGTAACAAAAAAAACTGAGTAAGTACCCCACCAAAAATGTAATACCACAACGAAATTTTTGCAAACTGTGTTTTCATCTCATACTGGTAAAATATAATGTATTTAAAATAAGAATATAATTCATATCCCCTGAACACCTCCTAATAATAAAGCACTCATCCCTGATATGTCACTTAGGCCTGCCGAGTCATATAGACCTGCTCATCACTTTGGCCTACTAGGACACCTAGACCTTCTCATCACTTAGGTGTCCTTTGTCCCATAGACCTGCTCGTCACATAGGCCTACTGGGTCACCTATACATACTCATCATAGTCTTATCATCACAGATTGCAACATTATTCCCACTCATAGTGTGCTTGATTCAATGAGAATGCACTCTTCAAGACGTTGATCATATCTAAATTTCCATGAAAACCAACATAGAGTAAATCAACAGGACCTCATTGTCACATGGGGTCCAAACGTGGAAAACAGTCATCAATAATATGCACAGTTTAGATGTTGTGGGAGTTTTAGTGAAATGGGGTGGGTTGGGTCTAGTTATTGTCCAACCCATCTCAGGGTCTGCCTCCCTGACATGTAGGGTCTGACCCAACCCATTGAGTCAACCCGGAACGCTGATGTAGGCCAATTTGTTCTGCCTAAGAAGCGGTGAGCGTCACATCTCCAAACCACCATGTGGGTCACTGCGGGGTCCTTCCGTCGCGGTCCAGCTGGACCGAGTCCCTCTAGCAACATGACATGGCTTGCTACTATATCTACCATAGCCACCACCTGCTACCTGTTGGTGGCCACTATCTTCCAATCGCGGTAGTTTCCACAGGCTACCCAGCCATCCGTCTTCGTGTTGGCAGCCCTTTCCTCCACCAGCATTTAATTGAGCCATATTTTTGGATGCCGCCTTCCACTACCACCACTTCCCTCATAGAAGTGGTCTTACTATGATTCCAAAACCTTCTTGGTCGTGATATTCCTCCAATGTTGGCTCCCATGCCGGTGGCATCCTCTTGGCATGGCCACACTGCATAGCTGGTGTCGATTCCACTGTCGGACTTGTCACGTGACAAAGAACATGATGAATGAGTCATAGGAAATGCATAAGTTCACTCGAAGAATTATTTGGGCCTTTCTTCATGGTAGCTTGAATTCATTCTTCTAAGAAGGATCACAATGAAAAAATTTAAAATCACTAAGATTGAATCCCTAAATAATCATGAATAATGAAAAAAACCACAATGATCTAACCCATTTTTAATCCCCACTAGGGTAATACCAATCCTGTAAGAATGATCGACTCATGGATCAACCTATTATAGGGTTGATCCGTGTTTGTTATTCTGAAAAAGAAGAATATGGGAAAGGAAAATCAATCAAAAAGAAACAAAACATTTAACTAAAAAAGGATGATTTTTTAGTGATGATTGGATTTAT
Source organism: Viscum album (assembly GCA_963277665.1). NCBI lineage: Eukaryota > Viridiplantae > Streptophyta > Magnoliopsida > Santalales > Viscaceae > Viscum > Viscum album. The sequence goes on along the minus strand of OY728165.1, from coordinate 1,884,882,714 downwards.
TCCACTATTTTTCGTTGATCATCAATACAATAATATTGTCGATGGAGAAATCCATCAAAGATGAAAAGAAGGTAGGTGTTCGGTGTCATAAGATATCTGTTATTAGTCAATGGTAATTATCTAAAGCCTGCAAGAAAAACTCTAAGATCATGGTAACGATCACAAATTTCTATTTGGATATTAGTTGATGAAATGAATTACATAATTTCAATTATTCTGAGTCGCTGCAATATTATGCTTTAGTTTCAGTGTCATTACACAGTTACATTTATGAAATGAAATAGCCAACTCGAAGTTGTGTCTTAACAAAACAATTTTGAATATAATAAACCTTCTGAAGTTTGTTTTATTTTCCATTAAGAACTCAAAACATAATGTCTACCCCTTATGTTAAGTCGTCATTCCAGACTCAACAATGCCCTCAGATTTTTAATCTAGGATTCCTTTTAGATGTTTCCAAAATTTCACACACACACTATTTTAAATAAAAAAAAAGTTCGAACATTTATTTCGGGTTCATCAGGCCTCAGAATCAAGTGTCATCAGAGCGTCGGGTCTCAAAAATAATTCCATATAATTTAATAAAAATTACATTGAATTTATGAGTCATTAAAATATAGATGACTACCCTTACGCATTACCCTTGTGTGGCCAACTAACCTTTTGCAACACCCAACTGTTCTTAAGAAGGTATTCATAAAAGGATTGTTACCCTTACACAGTGATGAGATAACCCTCACATTTGTCCAATTATACACCAAATACCATTAGACAATTCTTTCATTACCCATAAACAATTCCCCTTGTTCTTACACCACACATGGAACATGGGATTACCCTTACGTAGGTTATCCTACCCTAACATAACATATATAAAAGGGATTATTCCACTAAATAGGCTTTGGAAATAAGATTTTACCTATACACTAGGTCTTTAAGGCCCATTTTACCCTTTTGTGAAGGCTTTGATTCAGTAATAATGTTAATTTTATGAAGAATTAAATTTTCACAAAAATAATACATATAAATTAAAAATAAAAAGGGTTTCAATATATTTATAAATTGAGAATATTATAGACAGACTACACCCTTCCAAGAAAATTCCCAACTCATTAAGAAGATATTATTATTAAATCTATAATAGGCACTAATATGGTAATCCATTATTAGTTACTACTTTTATAATGTCAATAAATAATATATGATATAATTTACAAGGTTATTTTTTAATAAAAGGAATTTTATATCAAAAATATATATTTAAAAATTTTAGAATTTATTTTCATAAATTAAAAATCATTTTTCAATTCCTCAAAAAAATAGTATCTTTGTATGAAATTTGGTTTTTTAGAAAACAATCAATTTTATGGTGAATAATGAAAATACCAAATAATATTATAACTTATATGAATATATATATAACAATATGAATCCATTGAAAGTTTATAAAACCTTTAACGTAAAAAATTTATATTATAATATATAATAAATAATTTTTAAATATATGTTTTATTTTATAAACTCATGCTCAACATTGTAAAAATTTCTGTTTCATTTTAATGAAAATAGTTTTTTACTATTTTTTCTAATTAATTATAACTTAGTGAAATGGTTTTTTTATTTTTTTGTTAAATATATAATATTTTAATTATAATAATTTATTTTAATTCATTGGAATTAATGGAATTTATAACTCTAACCTAAAAGTATATAATTTTTCTTTATATTTTTTTAAAAACTAGTTTTTATTCATAACACACACTTATGTTATGATAACATTCCTTAAACATATTAAGACAATTTTATAAAATATATAATATATTATAGGTAAAAAGTGTAAAATTATTTAAAAATTTAATTTCCATTTTTATCTTAAATATTTTGTTTATTAGGATTAATGTTAATAACAATGATAATGATGAAACAATTAGTTTTAAATTACTATTTTATTATTATCAATGAATTTATATTGAATATTTAAATTGAGAAAACATAAAAATGGATAGAATATTATGTATATACAAATAAATGAAAACGATAACACTCAACTATTTTTAGTCAAAACTATATAACATTAATAATAAATATTAGATAATATTATTAATCTATAGTGCTTAGAATGAAAATATTCTACTAAAACTATTTTTCTACACATGATATATTTTAATTTTAAATTTAAGATACTAATATTTTTAAATTTTAACATATAAAATAGAGGATAAATTTATATCCATCTTACCCAAATATGTTTATATGGGTTATGTTATATGTTATATAAAACATGAAGTCACATAGATAAAAACTAGTTTCCTAGTTTAGAAGTAAAAGAGTAAAGTGGATAACATTTTATTATAAAAACTATATTCCATATTGAAAAAATGTGTGGAAATAGATGGTTATTCAGTGATCAAATAAACTACACCTATAATAAATAGGTTCAAAACATTCAATCCCCTGGTGGTGGAGTAGTGCCATGACATTCCTAAATTATAAAGTGGGTTTCCAAAAGTGCCATTTTCCTCTCTTATAAAAGGGGATCAATTATACCCTTCTAAAAATACACATACATAAAATTCAAAATTAAAAATATGAAATACTTATATTCATAAATCCCTATCCTAAAAAGATATTCCTTTTCCCCTCATAGTTATTCAGAGCCCTTTAATTTCAAGGGGAATTCAAAGGGAAAAATTCATGTATCTAACAAAAGTATTATCTCTTTATGTTGTTCATCTTAATCCTAATCATCAAGATATTTTAAAACCACACTAATATTATGAATTAAGATTAATTAGTATAATAATATAATTTTATATTAGTGAAACCATTAGTCTATCATTTTAATCAACTTCTAAAAACAAAAGAACATCGTTTGTGCATTGTGCTTCCTACCACCTCCATGAAACAACATCATTTGTTTTTAATTACCATATTTATTAGATGATATTAATAGTGGTAATGATTAACAAATATTATATATGATATATAATTTCTATTTTTAAATTTAAATTTAATATCCACCTTCACCCTTTTCACACATATGGAAAAGGGAATGCTAATCTAGGGTCTATGAAGATTACGACATCTACGAGGAAATGTTTTTTTTCATTTAAATTTTCATAAATAACATAAAAATTTAGAAATATGGTTAGAAATAAAAAAAATAAAAAAAATATCATTATTATTATGTTAAAAATATATTATTACAAAATAAACACCTTCTTAACCACAGTCTCTAATCATGTTAATTCTTGTTCATGTTTGTATTCATTTAACAACCTATATAAAGAATATTTTAAAATTGGTTGATTGATTTGAATGGGAAAATGAAAAATAATAATATTATAGTTCATTCATAAAATCATTATTATTATATGGTTTGAATATATTATATTAGCTACTTACTGTATTTTTAAATAATCATTTAATTCACTAAAATCATCAAAATAAGATAACACCGATTTCGTTTTCACGGAGAATAACAATAATAAATATGGAATGAAATAATAAAATATCAAATAAATATATGTTATAAATTAAAAAAAATATATGATATATAAAGAATGAAATTTATTTAAAATTATGGGTAATTCTGTAAAAATTATTAAACGTTTTAATTATAGTTAATGTTATAAACACCCAATGGCCATAATACACTGTAACTAATTAATTTAATCTTGATCAGAAATTTTTATAATGATGATGAAATGGAAATATTTATTATTAGGTTTATAAAAAGGATGTTTTCTTTGATATTTATGATTTATATAATTTTATACTCTCATCAATTTATTTAGTAAACATGGTATGTGTCTCGGTCTCAATTTATTTTAATTACCACTCCACTGTAAAATTTATGTCATGATTCTCTTTTATTTCATGATATTAACTAAACCATTTCATTTTAACATTCTCATGGGATTTATGTTATAATGTTACAAAATATTTAAGGGTTTTTTTCTAATGGCCATATTTGTTGAGGTAAGATTTCTTGTTATTCACCTATTGATCTTTGATAGGGCCTAACTACAACACAAATTAACCCCTTAATTATAAATCATCCTTACTCCTAAGATTTTAATATTTCCACCTAAATGTTTTTGTTAATCAGTTCAAATCTCAATGTATAAGGCTTTATTTGTCTCAAATTTGAATCCCTAGAGATATGTTTAAGCTAAAAACCATATTTCCTTCTAAATTTTTTATGTAATTCCCAATTTTCTTATTTTTATCATGATTCTATTATACTCCATGAACTCCATGTTCTACCTTTAATGGGTTCTTGATTCAAAATATAATTGTTTTGGGTTTTTACTCAAATCTAATCCTTATGACATAATCACTCTACTATGACTATTATCACTGAAGATTAATTGATTTTACAATGATGGTGTTAAGTTATAATTTAACATTATTTTTTATTGATTTTTTATAAAAAACCCTTATTCCTTGATTAGTTTTTTGATTAATTAAAATAATTTTTTATAATAAATTCCATTAATTTTATTGTATTTTCCTTCGATATCCTTATTTTTACATCCCATCGATGTTCTACATTCTTGAATGGAAGTTGAGTCTGTTTTTTCTCGAATGATTCTTTTTTCTACAGATTTTATTTTAAATAACATGTTTTTTTATCATTTTAATTATGTGGTTTTTCAATAAGGATATTTTAAACTATTAAAATATATATTTATTTCATTTCATATAATTTTTTTATATTCCACCTGTAATTTTTATTTTATAACCTTTATGAAATTTTACATTATTAAAGATTCATTTTAGGTAAATATTTCAAATTATTTTCAGATTATATCTTTTCAAAATAAGTTTTTTCCCCATATTTCCATTATTAATAATTCATTTTAAAATTAAATGTTTCTAATATATTTTGAATTTATGTTTTAAGAAACTTTATGCCTCTTTATGGTTTCCTTTATTAAGGATTCATGTTAAAATTGAAAATTTTAAAGTATTTCAAATTCCCATTTGTGAAAAAATTATGCCTTTTTCATGTAATTGTTTCTAAATATTCATTTTAAAAGTAAAAAATTTCAATTTATTTACATTGTATACTTTTATTTATGGGGATAATAGTTTTAGATGAAATTCATTTTCAATAAGGGTTTTCCCAAAATTTGAAAAACAAAATATATTTTATTGATTGTTTTAGCCCATGTTTTTAATAATTGATCAAGGTAACAAGTATATAATAGGATCATATATACTGTTTTGAATAAATTTGGTGTCAATTATATGATATATATTCCCAATAATTGAAAAATAAAGTGAATAAAAGAACTATCGATGTGAGAAATCATGAAAATTATTTAGAAAACTATGTACCTGAATGAATAATATGGACTTTTAAGATTTAATGATACACTACAGCCTTACAGGAATAATTTAAAAAGAATAGATAGAATTTAAACATTTATATTAGTATAATGAAAACAATATCACTATCCTTTGGAGATAAAACACCATGATTTTATTGTTATAAAAACTGGTGACATGAATTATTTTTTCCAAAAAAAAGAAGGAAAATTCTACATATACGATATGGGAATATTTCAAAACAATACTTATAATAGTTATAAATTTAATAAGGATAAATAAAATTATTTTACTCATGAAAGGATACACTACTGATACACCAAATAAAAAGATAAAATGCTACTATTTGACTCCAAAATGATTCTCTTTATAATTAAATTTAATTCCAAGTGTTTTGGACCATTCATTATTTATAATGATTTTTCGTTTTGTGATATCAATATCAAAAAAGGAATAAAATAAATACCATTAAAATTTTATGGCAACAAATTTAATATTATTAAATTTAATTTTCAAGGCCCACTAGGGGAGGTTACCTACCTTCAAGTTACATAGTAAAATTGATCACCAAGTCACAACAATCTATTTTTTTCGAAAACAATTAATTATGTTTATTTATATAAAATTATATATAGTGGATAAATTTCATTACACAAGTGTGTGTTTGTGGGGTTGGGTGGGATTGGGAATATTTGGTTATCATAATATTTTATGTGGCATCTATTTCATTTAAATTATGTTTTGTTCCATTATATTTTGTTGCCATTTTTATTTTTATATTGGATTTTTAATTTATATTTTTTTGTTCAATAAAAATAATTGAAAAAATGGAATTAATATATAGTTTAAAAATACAAATACAATGTTTAATATAATTCCCCCACATAAAAAAACAAATTGAATACTAAAATAAGCACGTTAAAGATTAAAAAAATTGATAATATCATGAAAATAGCCCTAAAATTTTAAATCTCGTGTCTCAAACCACTATATAATTTGTAAAGTCACCTAATTGGGAGGCCTATATTTTTTTATTTAATACAATTATTCATGATAGATCCAAAAAATGCATTATTAAAAAGATTTTTCTTCTTGGAGAATTGAGAAGTTTATGGAAACTATTTTTAAAATGATTTTGGAAATTCATTTGTTATCTAAATGCCACATTTTATAACAAACAATTTATTATATTCTAATTATACATTTCATCCTAGAGATCACATTAAAATCCATAAGAATATTATTATTTTGACACATTAAATTACATTTGTAATATCCAACTTTCACTAGGAAGTCTAATTTTATGATATATTTTAACAAAACTATGGGAGAGTTGTATTTTAGTTTGATATATAATTTATTAATTCATTATGAGGACATTAAAAAGATGAATAATTTGTTTTATTTTGTTAAAATTTGTGACTTATTGGATCCTTCCAGCATAATTATAAAAATAAAATGTGGAAATAATAATCATTTATTGTTTGGAAGCATTAAAATACAATAAAAATTATTTTTAAGAAGATTTAATGAACTATAATAATTTATGAAAAGAGACGAGATGATCAAACTAAAACTAAGATCTCAATGTTCATCTCTTCCCTTCACAATATTAAATTTTTGTTGATATTTGTATATGATTAAAATGTAGGAAAAAAATGATATAAATTGATGGAAAGGGAAGATAATCATGTTACTACTAATATGATGAAAGTTCAAACTATCCCATTGTATTTTCAAGATGCTGGAGTTGAATTTTTTCTAAGATAAATTATAAAACACCACACATAAGTCAAAAAAATAATTTATTACTTATATAAATAATGTTAAACCATCCTTATTATATAAAAATATTTTCTGACACCGTAACAAAAAAATTAAATTCGCCGAATAATCATGAAATATTCCTATGATTAAACAAAATTCATTGAAATTATTGGGGAGTAGATTTAGGATTTTATGAAACTTATGGGTACTCCTGCATTTCTTTCGATGAGAAAATTTTATTTTCAAATACCCATTTGTGAAAATAAGTAAAAATAGTTTAAGTTATGGTCTATAGTACATGGTATAATAATAAAAATGGAAATTTATTTAATTAACTAAATTGAGAATTTGGGATAACCATTTTTTGTGAAGTATATTAATTTTTAATTTAATAGAATTTAGATGATGGAGACCATGAGATTGTGTTTTGAAATTATTTTAGAGTTAGAAATGATTATTACTTATCCAAGAGTCCATGTTATATATATAGTGAATTTATAGAACCATTAATTTCATAAATTTTCATATGTTTTCTAAGGAGTAAGTCCCAAAAATATTTTATTTTTTAAAATTTATTCATCATTTTAAAGATTTTTAGATACTTTGGATTTAATTTAGATAATGGGGATATTAAATATTTTGAAGTGTTTTAAATGTTTTCTTGAATTATTTTATGAATACATTATTTTAATTTTAAAATCACTAAAATATTTAAGAGAACCAGTTATCAATATCAAATGAGAAATTTTTCTATGTTTAGATTGTATGAATTCATTCTCGAAAATAAGTATTTTATCCTCACTATACAAATTTAGATTAACATAAATCCTTTTAACCTATGTCAATTCCCCTAAAAATAAGTAATTGTTTTCTAATCCTTTGATCATAAGTCTTTTCCCAATCATAATCCTTTTTAAAAACAAATATCATTTGTACTTTAGATAAAACTGAAATAAATGGAAACCAAAACTAAATGGAATTTTTTATTTTCATATCCTATTTATCCAAATTTATTATTTAATTAAAAGTAATAAAATGAATGCTTAAAATACATATAATCCACAAATAGTGAAATTATCAAGAAAATTATTTTTAAAACTACAGATTGGCCAATTAATATGGATTCATTTTGATAGGAATATACAAATTTAATGATAATGGTATGAATTAGAGGATATTAAAAGCTTTATACACATTATAATTAAATATTATCAATACACAGACAAATGTAAAGATTAGATAATTGAAAAAATCCACCTATATTTTATCGTGAGGATGTCACTTCACATGTGTGAGGATTTTTGAGGATAAATTAAAGGAATGAGTTGTTTTAAATAAAATTTTCTTTTGTTCTAATGGAGGGATAGAATGATAAAAAGATCAGAAGGTTGGTTCTAATAAAATAGGTTGATAGGACCAGTATCAAATTGGTGATATTTTCAAGAGGAATTAAATAATAATTTTTTGGACATAAGAAAATTTAATATGAGATCTGAGTTAACTATGGTCTGGTAAAATTATAGTTGGCTATGGATATTGAGATCATATGGAAATCACTTTTTAGCCTATGACTTTTCACTACGTATTCTTCCAATTTTATAGAAATTTTATTTTGGAATTAGGCATTATCATCATTTAATGAATACAATTTCCTCTATAAAATTAAATATTTTTATTCAATTTATAAAATTAAATATTTTTATTCAATTTATAAAATTAAATCATTTTTTCTATTTATTTAAGCTTATTTGGAAGGTTCTTTCTATTTACCGTTGTGTGTTTCATAGTTTAATTTCTTGTAGTTCTCTAATATATTGAACTAATTATAAAGTGAACACCACCAACATAAAGTTATTGGTATAGTATCAAGTTGCATTTAAGTTTTATACCATATTTATTTAGGTTTTCTCAAAGTAATACTGATTAGAAAATCATTCTATATAAGGGACAAGGTGGAGTCCAATATAGCATCCTTCTCTACCATTGGTGTCATTATAATTGGAGTTTTACCCGAATTTTTAATATGATTTCAACCAAAAAAATTTTAAATTTAAATTAGCATTTAAAAATTGTTTTAATTATAAATCTATGAATACAAAAAATTTCCTTAATTTAGGTAATATTTCTTGGAAATATATAAAACAATGTGAAAATTTACAACTCAATCTGTAACCTCCCTGAGAGAAAACCAAAGAAACTACTATACGACATTCTTTAAGGGGACCAATTATTTTTTAAATATTTATGAAAAATATAATCTTTAAACTATCATTATTGAACATGATATTTTATCTACCCAATCCTTCTCTATATACATAGACATGTTGAAATGATTAGGAGAAAATTTATTGAAATTATTCTTGTTATAGTTTACAATAAAAAATACAATTATTTCTCTCTATGAATTTATATTAGAAATAATGTCTCAATAAATCATTATTGGTGAACATAGTCTCTCTATGTCATTACGTACCAAATCATATTGTGTTTATGAGCTGAGAATAAAATTCTTTGTGCCATATTACATAATAAACATAAATTAGAAACATTATATTATTTATTTCTAACATATTACTATAAGATTACTTTTGGATTTATATCATCCCAAAATAATCAAAATTATTGGTTTTATTTTTTATTTTAGTATCCATATAAATAATAATATATAGGGATAATTTTATAGAATCTTTGATATGATTATTTTATGTTTCATTATATTCTGGATTACCCTATTTAGTTGCTTCTTTTCCAAGAATCTATTATCTTATATCATATACATTAGTGGTCTAGGATCTCCATATCACTAAATATTTGTGTCTTGTTTTGTGTTTATCTCATTGCTTATCTATTTAGGGACATCATCAGGACAATCATATGAAAAATGAATCTTTTATTTTTAAAAATAAAATTCATTACTCAAATCGATTTTCCCAACTCTATTCCACTAAGAACTATATACTACTATGGTTAACTAGATTAGTGAAACCTAAATCTCATTCCATATATATGAACAAAATATTTTTTAGGTCACTAATTTTCATCTTTCGTTATATAAGATTTTCCATGGGTACAGAGATTTGGATTGAAGCAAGTTGTTTTTATGATTGAGTTGTTGAAAAGTGTTCACATTGTAATGAATAGAACTATAATTATTTTAAGACATTATAACATTTTACAATTTTATCAAATGTATTTACTTACTATATGTATGATTATAATGATTTTGTTTTTGTACATTACACCTTCTACAAAATTTATTTATTCCAAACATAATAAATTATAACACATTACACAACTCATTATTTGGGTTACTTACCCCAAAATACAAGTGACTTATATTTATAAACATATGAATTTATCCCATATATAAGCTGCATAAAATCAATTCGCTTAAGCTAATATAATACTATAAAACCAAAGTCCCTAAAAGGAAATTTATTGTTTCATTGATATACCACTCAAAGTTTTCTAGATTATGAATTACCCCTAAACCAGAGGGAAATATAAAATAAAGTCACGGTATCCAAATATTATTACTTAAGATAGGAAATAACTCAAATATAATACTAACACCTAATATGTATAAATCATAACCAACTTGTAATATTGAGATCATAATAACCAAAAAATATACAAATGGGTGAATGTTGTTAAATCTTATATTAGGCCAATCAAATATTTCATTATATGAATGGTATGAAAATTATAAGAATAATTTTAACCATTTATAATAAATAATACGTTCATTCATAATATAGCAATTAATATGCAATAATTTAATAAAAAATAATATAAACTAAATAAATATACAAATTTTAAATTTTGACATGACATACAAATTTAGAAACATTTCGTATGTCATAATTTATAATTAAACATTCTTTAGGGACTTTCAGAAAATAGATTAACATGAAAATTTCACATTTATTTTATTATTAAATCATTCATATTGTAATTATTCAAAGAAATTCAATATAAAATCTGTAAAATTCAAAATATATGATATTTATGAAAATATATACCTTTTTATTCCAAATATATATTTCTTATTTTAGTAAAAAATTTAAGTAATCTAAATATCACATAATTCATTTTATTTAAACCATTTTAAAATACCCTAAAATGCATTTTATCAGATGTTAACACACTCCTTTTAGAGAAGGATAAATATTTTAAAGATGTAATATCTCAAGAACACCATGAAAATTCATACAGAGAAGGTTTTATATGTTTTCCGAAAGCTCCCATGGCCCACCAAACACATGAATGAAAACTAAACTCATGAAAACTACTTTAATTCGCAACATTCAAACACAATTCATACATTCATGTACCACTTGTATGACACACTACATTTACCCAATGTTGAATATTTTATTATAATTATGACCATTTAGAAATTATTTTATTGTCTTTTTAAAAAAGAAAAAGAAATATCAACGCTCTTCTCACCTAAGTACCATGACTATGTCTTTCACCATATTATTTCACCAAATTCCTCAAATTCGTTTCAGTATATTATTTAAGATTAAAAATAAGATAAATTAACCAAAATAGAAGGGAAAATGTGTTCCAAATGGGGTTGAAATGTTAATATTAATTATAAGGAAATAATTCCCCCTTGTCCATCAGCACGAAGTCAAATGACCATTACACCGTCTTATAATTGAGTTTTCTCCTTCAAAAATAATTTGTAGAGACCCCATATAATTAATGCATAAAATCAACTTTGTTCTATCTCACAGAATAACGGCTTGACCAAGAACAATCTGAGTGACCCATTTCTCAAATATCACTTGGGAAAATCTATCTGGTCACCCTCATAAGGAAAAAGCACATCAGTATCCCTTAATATGATGATCATCATCGTTATCCCTCACTTGGGTGAAGACTCTTTCTAGGACTAATATCACATGAGTGAAGCCCCTTTCTTGTAATTTTATATCTCGGAAAAAATCCTCATTGACCCCTTTGTTACAGTGAACAATCTACTTCTTCTCTACAATAATGGATCATGAATACCCTATCAAAAATTATTTAGATACCTTATAACCATTTATTATACATGGGAATCCAATTATTAAGATCCCATCCAATGCCACTAGATATCCACAATATGAGAATTGACACATGTGTGCACCCCTTTGGTTGTATTTTTATAATTAATGAATCCTTTGGCTTATTATACTAGATAGGTTGAAACATTGATGAAAACATAGTCATGGATTATAATGATAAATATGGCATTATCAGGATGAAACAAGAGTCTTTTTCATAGGATCCTATATCATGACTAAACTAGCCCAGGATCAAACCTGAATGCTTAATAGATTCATGATATTACCCAATTACCTAGGTAACCAATAATAGTTTATGAAAAACATCTACTGTTATATCCTTCACCGGGTACATGAATACATTATATCTCCCCACTTATTAACATATAATAATTTAGGAGGAAGGGAATCATTCCCATAGTAAGACCATAACCTTTTTGGTATGATTATATATTCCTCCTAATTTCATAACCTAATATACACATTTGCAAGAAAGAATATGGCTGGATGGGCCTCCAACTAGATGTATGACCCAACTCTCTTTGCCTACACCTAATTCACTTACTATGTTATGAGTAAAATGAAAAAACTCAATGTGAAAGACATATTCATATCTAATAATGTAATCCCATATAATTTTCTTGATATTAAATATCGTATTTATCACATTAAATATGAATAATGAGGTCTAAGTGATATTAATTGTCCATTCCATTTACAAAACTAAAATTTCTCCAATACATTATTATTAGAGGGTATAATCCCAAACATGTATTCTTAGGGTATACATATAAACGTAATACCCAATTTTCCTCTATTATCACACCTTTAACTACATAAAAATCTCCATTTTGTGATATTAATATGCATGGAAATCATCCCAATAACATGACATTAAATTGTGTTTCCAATGCCTATGTCACATGTTTTAATATTGCATAAAAACATTCTTACTGCATTGCATTAAACTGCATGGTATGATCTTACCACATGACTGTAAAATGTAAATCCTAAACTATGTGTGATTTGATTCCAATTAAATAGGATACATAGGTTTCAACCTTGAGGTCAGAACCCATAATTAAAACCATCTTCATCTTTTCCTCAACTAGTTGTAGTCTCATGATCTTGGACACCTAATTCTCCAAGGATATATCCCATTGGAATGAACACTCATTTATTGGATATATTGATAATGATAATATAACCCTTCATGAAGGAATATATTCCCTTTAAATATTATCATCCCCTGTTATATAGGGCCATGTTTCTTGTAAGTGACCATAATATCATCCTTATATGACCATATTCTTTACAAGTCACATCCCATACATATTGAAACATACTCCCTTCGAGTTCAACCATATTGGGCCACCAATGTATATATATCACACTAATAACTACTAGAACTAATTATTATATAAATACCCACTAGATGATATTAATCATTAGGGTAGAATCCTTTTCACATGACCATATTAGTTACAATGATTCCTGTTATGAGGAACCCGACTATGTGTGGTTTGATTCATTTTTCTAAGATATATATAAATCCTTTTTATGCATATGATCCTAAAATTATAAGCATATAACTCTATTTTGGATGGAGATGAACTCTAGAGTTCCTATCTATGAAAAATTAAATAATTTCCCCATAAAATTAAGAATCATAAAAAATAAATGAAATAAATATGGATAACCTCTAATAAATTTAGACTATTCCATTGACAGAGAAAATCTAATAAATATAGATAATCACATTGATGGCATACCGAAAATGTATATAGATAGTCATATTAATTATTGTTAAATGAAAAATTGTTGGAATGGCAACTTAATATTATACACTTGGATTTAGGGCAGATTCATGTAATATTTATTTAATCTAAAATAAATTCCAAGAGTATAAATGAAATAGTTAAAAAAGGACTCTTGAGCTTTATCTCTCACTATCTCAACCAACATTCATTCCTATGCATCAATGGACAAAAAACCATGTGTATTTTTATATTTAGAAAAAAGGTCCACAATGATGCCTCATTATATATATATATATATATATTGGAGCCATTTGTTTTTCATGTTGTGTGTAAAAACCCTATCAGAACTTTTCGAAAACCTAAATATTGAAATCTACATGAATTTGGCAACTGTGCCAACCTTTCACAGTCAAACAATAAACAAATTTTTTCATATGATTAATGAAAATTAAAATGGTGAAACTACTGAAAATCCTTTAATTATGAATGGGATGGGTATCATATTACTTTTTACATATGTTTCTCTATTGAAAAGTGTTAATTTATTTAGTTATTATTTCAAAGACCAGTAAAATTCCCTTCATTACAAACCCATAATATAATATCCATAATAGTCATGAACCCAATTTACATCCAAATACGGGACTCCATCAAAATAGATGAAATCTTCACCGATATAATACCTTCAACCCAATGTAAATAATTCTATAGCAAGGGAGTAAAATCTCAACGATAGTATCCCAACCATGGATATTGCGTGTGAAGACCTTATCAAAATGAAGAACCTCATACCTAACACTTAACCAAAAGAGTCGGTAAAGAATAAATATTAACCTATCATTATCTTAAACAATTTCAATAGTCTCTTATTAGACTGTATTAGAAAACATATCCCTTATCTTAGGGAGGCATACCTAGAGATAGGCCAAAAATTCTCCCAGGTCTTGGAGATGGGTAGGATGGATTCTGTCGATCACTACCATAAAAAACATGCACTATTAATCCCTCAATAATGTACTATTTATTCCACCAAATTAATTACTACTCTCACCACCCAGTCATAAACATCCAAGATAAGTCTCCATATGTGGGGAGCTATTGACCATGGGGGTGAGCACATATCCCCTATTCTATTAGAGAAGCAAACAAATATATCTTGGAGAAAACTAGTGAGCAGACCCACAGTGTGGTTCAAGCTCAGCCAATCTACCATCATATTCTGGTAGGATCAGTGGAAGCATGTCACCATATATTGGTAAAACCCAGGGGCCATGTTCATATTCTTTTCTTCAACTACAAATCCCATAAACATAGCCAGAAAAAAATTATATCACATGAGTAGGCACATGTTTCCACTCCCACCAAGTAATGGGTCAACATTATTATTTTTTGCATAATACCATTATAAATTCTTGGTGGTAAATGATGGAAATTTGTATATCCCTACTCACATCTTACAAAAATATGATAATATCCCAACAATGGCAGTAGAAGGTAGTCATCAGCATATCAAGACAACTAATATGGAGTGGGGACATATTCCTACCCTTTCCCATAGAATATATCTATGACATATATCTAGAGGTTCTTAGCAACTTGAACACATTATTGATCCAAATTAGGAGGATCTTGATCACTTACCACCATTTAATGGATAATAGGAATGGGAACACATTTATTTTTCAACTTGAGTTCATCAAACATTTATAACAATCAACACGGGGAAAATAAATAATCATACTGAATTTTTATGTACTCTCTTCTATGGGATTATAGTAAATTTGAAATATGAATATACATCTACCCACATTCACTGCATGGCATGTCATCTGTTTATCATTTTGGACTGGAAATGAAATCTCATATTCATTCCCATTCTATTGAAGTCTATAGATATTATCTTAAGGAAACATGGGAGTCACATGAGAAGACTCCCACATATGATGGTCATCATATTAAAAACGACCATAAATACCCAAAAAAGAGTATATAAGTATAATTATCTTTAAGGTAATCCATTGACACCATTGTATTTTGAATTTTTTTATATGAAATAAATTTTAAGAATTCCCTTGATTTCTTTACACGTAACTCTGAGTCTAAAAGAACCATGATATATTATTTCCTTCATAAACCAGTTATTGTATTGGAGAGTAAAAACTAGATTTAAAACGTTAATATATATATACTTATTTTGAATTTATTTAATGATTCATAATAAATAATCATAAATTGTAGATAAAATCATTTCAAGATTAAAATACAATTTTTCGAAAGAGATATATTTTTATCAGTCTTATGAATATATATATATATATATATAATATTGTTCGGTACTAAAAATTCCATTTAATTTAATGTTTTTGTAATTTTTAAATAATCACCCTTATATTAGTTATGAAATGGTTGAGAATGAAGTAAAAACATTTGTAGTTGAAAAGAGATAATTTTAAATGTTTTTATGTGGGTATATTATTTTAATTTGAATAAATTATATAAATATCTATTGATTAAAGGTTTTAATGAAATATATACTACATACATTCAATCAATTGTTTTACCATTCATCGAATATTTCATAGTATAAATGAAAGATAATAAATTCAATTTATGAAAAAAATGTATAAAAAAGGTTTTCATTATGTTTTGCGGGTTTATTTTAAAAATAATCTTATAAACATAAAAAAATTATGTTTAAAAAAATGTATTACATGTTTAGAATTAAAATTCCAAGTTGCTAAGAACCTTTATTTTATTATTAATTTGTTAATCTACTTATCATGGGGTGAGGTGGAACACTTATTACAAGGTCTTAAGGCTTATTGACAATTACATGACCCATAAATCATGAATCTATTTATATTAATTGGTTTTAATTTATCATTTTATATTATTTCTTTCTTGGGGATTATGGTTTAAAATTTACCAAATAAGTAAGGGGTTTCTATTACCATATTATTTTTCAAGGGATTTTTTACACCAAAATCTAAGATGAGGAAATTATATGGTCTATCTCTCACAAATTGTATATAATTTATTATCCTATAGTAAATTTTGGTAATTAAAATTTTAATTTTAATTTACATTTTTTATGTACTCAATACTCTGAATGAATTTTTTCATTGAAAAAGAACTTTATCTCTCTTTTTGGTCGAGAATATTTTTTCTTCTATATCTACATTTTATAAAATATTTTAATGAATGTTTTTTACTATTATAATATTATTTGTTAATATATTTTTCTGCGGTGATTTATTTTTTATTAAAAAGTTTAAACGTAATATTATTTTAATTTTCTAAAGGTGGTTCTAATTACCATATATTTTAATAGAATAATGGTTTTAACATATAACACATGAGAAAATGTTACCACTATTATATATACTATTTTCATTGGATATTAATTTAAAATTTTCCCTGATTTTTTGGAAATAAAATATTTTCCTTAAAATTCTAGAAATTTTCATATTTTAAATATGATTTTTAAAAAAGAAAAGGGTATCTTCCTTGAGAAATGTTCATGTGAACTTTTAATGATATTTTAATATATGAAAACTTATTTTTTGGTTAGTTATACATCATTGGGGATATGAATAAATGTTACTGTCTATATTTTTTTGTAGATGATTATTTATTATGATGATAAAATCTTGATGAAACTTGTTTTCTTTTCCCCTTGTTTTGAAATAAAAAATGATATATGTTTTCATGATCTTATAGAATATATTAGAATGGTTTATAATTTTTTAATGAGTGTGTATTTTATACACATTCAATGATTTAGGAAATACATTATGTTTATGATCGCCAGGGGTACACATCAGGTAATACCAAGCCCCAAATATGGTGTACAAGAGGTTATCCCAAGCCTAAAGAGGGTACATAGGTAGTTAGCTTGATCCCAACTAGTGATGAATGTACTGGTATATGTCCATGAATATTATTTCTATTATTTTTATAAATCCAGACTATATGTTATTTTATAATGACATGTTATTATTATAAATTTACTTTCTTATAGCTTATGGTTTTTGATTCTGTTAAGATTCATGAATTATGAGTTTTGAAATCAGTATGAAAGGATTCGTGATCATGGTTAATGAATTATTAGCAATGATTTTCAAATATAAACTTCATATTATCTTACCCTAATACAATTTTTATTATTTCATAAGTCCATTGACTGATATATCATATGTTTACACTTACTAATCATGTGATCAAACGCTTTCTTATGTTTCTTTCCCATTGTTATGAAGAAATATTTTATGTTGTGTATATCAAAAAGGGTTCAAGGAGTGAAGAAAATTTTGGGAGACATTTAAGATCATTCAAAAAGTAGGATGATTATATATCAATCTCTAAATGTTAAACACCATTAATCTCATTTAGATTTAATTATAAAGAAATTTATTTAATAATAATCTAAAATTATTCAATTTTTGTTTAGGTTACATTTGGTTTACCTCCATTTTTATTAGAGAAAAATTCAGTTATATTCGGAGATTTAGATAAGAAAACATACAGTAAAAACCCTAGATATAAGTATAATTATAGGATAATATCATAAAGTTTTGGTAAAATAGATATTTGGTGGTTTTATTAGAAAATATTTCCCCATATGAATAATGAGAAGTATTTGAAACTATGGAAAATATGGACCTAGGGGAAAGAACTATGAAATGGTATGATTATATATTAACTCAATCCTCACGAGTGTATGATGAGTGGGCCTACGACAACACACCTAAATAGACACTCCTAGGGGATATTATTTGGTTAATTAAAATTTACTTTTTGAACCATAACAAAGTATTTGAATATATGATGCCCATGAATGAACTTTCTTAAACCTTAGGTTTCATAGGTTGAAGGGAATGTGTTCGGATTTCGACATCATAAGAATGGTTTTTAGGATTACTTTCTCTGAGATATCAGTCAATGAATTTTGATGCTCATTCAAAGTATTTTTCTTTTAGTAAGGTATTGAATATATAATGATAAAGTTTAGGTGGTGATAAGTATGTTCAAATATTTATATTCTATATTTTTTCATAGTTATATGGATTCTTGTATATGTTGGAATGTCTCATAGAATGGTAATTCATATCCTCAAGGATTAAATATTAAATTAGATATAAAACCCTAAATGGGATGATGATATCTTCTCAAATGTATGAATCATATACAAATACTGTTTGTGGGAATGTGTTCTCTAAAATATGATGTTATTCTCCATTTAGTTGAGTGTGATGTGATTTTGTGCTGGGATTGGATATCTTCATATAAAGATCACATCAATTTATGAAGATCATAAGTTATATTTCATATTCTGAAAAAATCTATGAAAATTTATCATTATAAGGATATATAATAGATTAAAATAGATATTTATTCCAATATATAAGGACTGGTTCCTATTTATAAGGGTTAATTATCTTTGATGGTGGGATAACAACTCAACATCAGAGATATTCCTATGATATAAGATATTTTTTTCATTCTATATGTGTTTTATAGTTTTCATCTTAATTGTGATGTAGAGTTTGGAATAGAAATCATACATTGTGCCACACCAATTAGAAATAATACATAAATAATTACTCTAACTGAGTTGTTGGGATTGAAGAATAAAATGCAGGATAATCTTTATTAGAGATTATTTCAAAATATAGTTTCACCATGAGGTGCACCTATTATATTTTATGTAAAAAGATGGATCAATGTAACACTACATTGATTATAATGTACTTCATAGGATAACTATCAATAATAAGTGATCTATTTCCTTAATTATTGATTTTTTAGTCAACTAAGAGGAGTTAAATACTTATCAATTATTAAAGATCATTCTAAATAAAGTGAATTGGGGGTCAAATGTGAATACATACATAAGAGAAGCTTCATTTTGAGGTATGGACACTAAAATTATATTTATTCCAATTTTAATTACTATTTACCCCACTATCTTATTGGATTTATTGAATAATGTCCTTTTATTTTATCTAAATCAAATTATGGTATTTTTTATATATGATATTCTTATATATTACAAGTTTATAGAATAGTATGATGATCGCATGATTTTTTTTGAAGACCCTATGTAATGAGAATCTAGATTAAAAACTCAACAAGTGTGAATTGTGGTTACAAAAGGTTTCATTCACAGGGAACATGATCAAAATAATGGGTATATCATTAGGAATTTATAAGATAAATGTCATTGAACATTGGGCAAGGCTAACCATTTTTACTGAGATCCACAATCATTCTTAGATTCACTAGATTATATTGATACATTGTTATTAATTTCCCACAACAATATAATCCATTCCAAATGTTAACAAAAAAGTGATTCATGTCCTTTTTTCTAATTAATTTGAAAAATATTCAACGAGATAAAGGGAAGTTTTCTAAGTGAACTTGTGATTGCACTGCCCTATAGTGTAAAGGGTTTTGTGATCTATAATGACGAATCTCCGAGATGAATATGATATGTTCTTATAAATAATGACATCATAGAGAGTAATGATTCTCAAATATTAAAGGTTGATTGGTAGAATTATCCAATATGAGACTTTGATTTATTGGGATTAATATATTCTTAAAAGATATAGAGTTATTATCTTTCTAGATAAAGGTGTGATATATATAATTATAATAAAATATTAATGAGTATGTTCACATAGAATGAATATGTGAAAGTGATAATGGTTGTATTTGATTAAATATTATGAATTCTTAATACATTACCACGTTGGGAAAGAGAACATGGTGGATGATGATTTTCATCGAAAGGGACATTAATGATTATTTATGATGAGGATAAAAAAGATCCAATATCAAAGAGTGTAACATGAAATATTTTTTGAAGGCAAGAAATATTTTCATTCTCAATTGAGGGTTCAACCATATTTCCATGTGAAGATTAATGATTCATATAAGTAAGCTCTAGAGAAACAAACAATGTTGGAAATTTTCACGAGTTCAACATTTATTATGATTGAATGATATTGTTCTAGAATATATATGTGTTATTGTTATACCAGAATTGAGGAAGGAGATATTTGATGAAGCACATAATGTGTAATTCTCAATTCATCCTAGATGTATGAAGATATATAATTACTAGATGGATCATTTATGGTGGGATAAAATAAAATGATTCACTTCATAGTATTCATCTCAATTATTGTAATTTGAATAAGTTAAGTCTATGTGAGATAAGTTCAAAGAGTTGTTACGACCCATTCGTGAACCTGTTAGGAAACATGAAACTATCAACATAGATTTCATCACAAGAATCCAAAATACATTTGAAGGGAATAATTTTATTTGGATAGTAGTCAATCATCTATTTAATTCAGTGTATTAGATTTCTATTATAGAACATTTCACTCTTGATCATCAATCTAGGATATATAATAAGGAAGTAGAAAATATACATATTGTTCAACTTTATATTTTATTTTTTGTAGGATCTAATTTTTACCTCAATGTTTTAGTGAAGACTTCAGCGGTCTCTTGATAAATAGTTGTGTTTCATTACTTATTATAATCCTATGATAGATTTAATGTCATAGAGATCCATTTAAGCTCTGGAGGAAATTCTAAGATCCTATTCTATAGATTCCAAAAGTTGTTGGGATCAATAACTTCATCTTATCGAATTCTCTTAAAATAATAGCTTTCATTAGAGAATAAAAATGGATCCTTATAAATCCCTTTATAAAATTATGTGAAAAATTCAACATAATGGGGAAATTTTAGAGAAAATTTTTTTGGGACCATTTATATTGGAAAAAATATAAGAGAATATTATAGCCACTCAACAACACATGAAAGAGTATCATAGTAAATAAATGAGTTATGATGAAAATAGTTGATAAGTCCTTAAATTCATAATTAGTGAGAAGGTATTAAGATAAATTTATATATGGATGAAGGCTATGAGATAAAAAAATAAGGGAATGTTGAGACATTGGTATATTGAATTATTTGAGATTATTGATCATGTAGGGACCAAAACATATCACTTAGAACATCCACCAGAGATTTGTCATTTTGAAGAAGGGTTCCTTATATGTATTTTGAGGAAGTAGATACATGATTTTTAGATTTTATAAAATCAGAGTTTTTATAATTGTAATATGATCATTTTGATTAGAAACAGTTAATAAAAATCATGAATCATAGAGATATTGTTTTATGGGAAAAAATAATCACCTGTTTTAAATTCATTTTAGGAATAAATTATTCAAGGAATCTACTTTGGTACCAAACGATGCGATTAAGTAAAATTAATTTTTTTTTTCATAAATGTGATAAATCAATAGGGTATAAATTAATTTTAAGGGTGGTAGAATGTAACGCCTCGATATTTTATATTTAATCCTTTAAAATATATTTTATGAATTTGAAATCTTTCTTTAAACACAACCTCGAGTCTAAATAAATGAAAATATATTTTATAATTTAAAAACTAGATATTGGTTTAGTGGTTATGAGTAAAATTAATCAAATTATTTAATATATTCAATTTGTTTTCAATAATAATGATGTACGGATTAGTTCATAAGAAATAGTACTTAAATCAATAATAAAAACATTTAATGATTAAAATAAATTTTTAAGAAGAAATATAATTCTATTAGAGTTGTGGATTTTTAAATAATAAATATACACACCTATATTAATTTTTTTAATGATTTCATGAATTTATAAATATCCATCCATTTATTAGTTATCTAGTGGTTAGTAACAAAGAAAAATCCATTTAATGAAAAAGAGTTTTTATTAAGAAAAATATTTAATGTGAATGATGTGTTTTTATCTTAATAAATTTAATAAATAACTATTGGTTAATGTTTTTAACTAAATTTATAGAATAAATAATCAATAAAATATTTTAATTTCATCAAATAGTATTCACACGTTATTGAATGAGATTATATATTTTTTAGTGTTCAGAATGCATTTTTTCAAAATATGGGTTATTTGTGTCATCCTACATGAGTTTTTTTAAAATTAATTTCTTCTAAATATTTAAATTGAATTGTATATAATATATTTATTTTCATTAATCATAATGTTCAATTTTTTTAGTGATGTAACTATCATTTTTTTGATTAATGAATACTAAGAGTGTAATAATTTGTTACCATGGTTATGGTTAAAACATGTTTACTTGGAGGGGTGGTGTTAATGTAAGATATAATGGTCTCAATTAAATTTAAAAATCTATAAAAATTAATATTTGATGATATTATGACCTTATATTATCTTTAATTCAATTAATCATCCATTTGGTTACACTTTCACTGGAAGGTGACGTTATATTATATAATTATATTTAATATTTCCATAGGTGTCCCTCTAAATACTTATTAAAGGGAACCTATTCTCATAAAAAATTCACATAATTTGATTACTATATATTGGAAAATATATACATAGAAACCTTCCTTTAATTATTAAATACATTTTTGATTTCCATGTATTACCTTAGGATGACCGTATAAAGACTTAATTTGTAATCCAAATGAGGAATTTGAAATAAGAGGTAAACGACCTACCCAACTCTTAAAAAGTTTATTTATTATTAAACATACCATAAATAAATTATATCAATCCTAAAATAATTAATACAATATCATCAATATAGTTGATATTATTATAATTATGGTACAATGCTTTTCCACCACACTTAAAAGATGGGAAATTAACGTATCACTCATCCGTACATGTGGACTACTGCCTCCTTATTACAATATGTTTCCATTTACATAAAATCCACAAATTGATTATTATAATGATAAATTTAAAAAAAATGTGATATATATTATATAATTATGGTCACATAAAGATGAATCAATATTTAACATTCTATTGTTCCATCCATTAAAATGTTAAAACACCACTCGTGCATACGTATAGACTACTATCTCTACAAAAGTGAAGTAATTAATTTTACATAACTTATTTATACTTAAAATTGTATAAATTAAAAAAATTAATATATAATATAATTATTTAATTATTTAATTCGTTGATTTTATGGATGCATGATCCTGATTTATGAACCATAACATTCATTTTGAAACATAATTAAAAATGAAGCAGTTAAAACCCAAAATAATGATGATAATGATATATTGTTAATGAAAGAGGGGTACAATATTATATGTAAAAAATTTCTTGTATTATATGTATAAATACAGTTATGATATATAAGTATAGTAAATTTTGATTTATTATATAGCTAGTTAAAAGAACATATGCTTCATGTTAGACCAAAGTTTAAGGGTTCTTATCTCACTTTTGTATCTATGATACATATTACATAACCACAACTTGATATTTTTAATGTAGTGTATATAATCTAAATATGACATATTATATCATGAGTCTATTTATATTCATGGTATTTAATGTTTCATTTAATTTTGTTTCTCTCTAGGAGGTTATGATTAACAAGTAACCATAGTAATAAGTTTTTTATGTTACAATTACACATTTTACTCGGATTGTTCATGTTTAGATTTATGATAGAGAAATTACATTTGTTGGATTTATAAAATATGACAATGGGATTAGTTAAAATTATTTTTTAAAATTATAATGTAAAATAAAATATATTATAATTATTTAATGTTATATAAGAATATAAAAATCAATGTAAAGTGTTCATATAAAAAATTAAACATTTAATTGTTGGGGAAAAATTTGTAATTTTAAAAGATATCCTTTGATATAGGTGTTTAGAAATATCTCTAGAGTGATTCCCTAAATATCCTCCCCTCAAGAAGGATTTTGATGGTTATATTTCTATCTTTTTTTAATGGAAACGAAGAACCAAAAGAAGAAGAAAGTAGTCCCTTTGTTTTAATAGAAACTAAGTACACAAAAAAGACTCTTGGTTTTAATGGAAACCAAGAACCAAAAAATAATTACTATAATGGTGGTGAGCATCTAAAGAAGAATACAATTATGATAACAGTTTTTTTACAATACCTTCATAATGAACTCAAATATCGTAATAGTATTTAGTATAAAATGAATGATGGGGATAGATAATGAATGTAAAAGAAGAGAATTTATTAATTATAAAAAAAGAGAAAAAATAGGTCAAAGATAAAATAAAATAAAAAACATTTGAAACTTTTTTACCTATTTCTTTATGGGAATTAGATGTTCACTCTGAGATGACTTGTATTTTCTTATCATGAATTAATCAATAATTTTTATAGTGTAAGTAGTTATTGTAGATTTTGTGGATGAGATCTAAGCCAAAAATGATGTATATTTATAGAATTTATAAGATATGAGGATGTCTTGGTTGTATACAAGTTTTTTAGAGATGATTCAAAAAAATTATGAGCATTAATTAATACATATTTAATGATATATACTGAACCAACTTGGTATCAACATTGATTCCATTAGGTTTCCACTAGGCCTGTTTTAGCTTCATGAGATTTTATAGACTCAACTAGTTAATTGGTGACCAATCTAGAATTAATATTATTATTCCCAACACCACCAGATGTCTGGTAAAATTCTAACAACAATTTAATGGTAATCCTAATAGAATTTTGGTTCTATTTTTTACCACTGGCTGGTTGGTGGCCTTTTTTTAGGATGGATGTCTAACCTGGTTGTTGTCACCTTGGATATGGTATTCCATGTTCCTTTGGGTTATTACACTTGTTCTATAAACATCGTTTTATTATTTATGAACACTATAACCATAAAACCATAAAAAATTGAAACCTTTATAGTGTTGGTGATTAAATAAAAAATTAGAGGACAACAATCTCGTAATTTAAATTTCCACAAATACTCATTTTAGGTTAAGAATAAAAATAATGGATAAAAAAGAGGTGAACAAAAAAAGGAATGATGATCTAGAAAAATATAAATGATTTAGAAATATCATTTTTATTGATTCATAAGTCATTATCTAGAAATAAGACTGTTCTACACTATTGAAACCATTCCAATCAATAAGATATATATTCTTTCTTTTTGAAACTATTATGTACCCCAAAACATTAAACATTTATCCCCAAAAATTCTAAACCATTATGAATATTTATTATAAAAAAGATGTATAAAATAAAATGGTTTGTAAGAAAAGTGATAAATAATTAATAATATAAACAATGTTATTATAAAAACATGTTTAAACAATATTTTTTAAAAATTAGGAAACTATTTTCAACAAATTACATGTTTCAAATGTTAAAAAACAAGAAAAAATAAACTTTAAAAATAATTAAAAAAATACCTTAATATTCCCCTTTAATAAAATTAAATATTTCTAAATAATGTTATTTTGTGAATATAACTCTTATGTTTTGATCTATTCTACTGTATTCTTGTATGATATACCATTTTTGAAAATGGTATCTCAAAAAGTGACATAGAATATCGATTATATTAGTGAGTTCAAGTTGAAAAATATTTTTAGACATGATTGTCGCACTATAACAATCAAAATTAATAGGAACATGGGGAAATTTTTACCCATAATCTAAGAGAGATTTTTTAATCCATATATTTAGGGATTAATGACTCCCTGTAACATCATATTCAGCTTCAACTATTGAAAGATAAACCAATTTTTTATTTTTACTACTCCAATATATTATTTTTGTATACAAAAAGGAAAACCATCCCTATATATCCATTTCCTATCAAGTTAACATGCATCAAAATCAATTTTAGAACAAAATGAATAATTAAAATAGGTTCCCTTAATATATAATAAACCACAATTTTTATAACAATTAAAATAAATAAAAAATACATTTAATATATTTTAAATGTGATTCATTTGGTTTGTATTGAAAAGACATAGAACGAAAAATACTAAATATAATTTTTTATTGACCATATTTTGGTAAATAAGACACTAGGTTATAATTATATAAATATTTTTTGAACCATTTTTTTGCTTCATCCAACATTATCTTACAAAAATATTTTTAAGGTGCATTAATCTCCTTATCTTGATCCATTTTAAACAAGATTATAATTTATTTAGTGTATTTTTTAAGCCTATGAAATGTTACATACTCATTTTGATTGATTTTGAAATCAATTATTATTTTTAATTCATTTATAAAAATCATCTCAAATTACATTCTTATAATATTTATATATTAATTAAAAATGAATTATTTTTTTGATCCCAAAATGACCTCATCAATATTGATATTAATTATTAATAAATCATTCGAATAATATTTATGATATAATGTCAAAATATACTCTTTCCATTTTAAAATTATATGATAAATATTCAAGTTAACATTTCATACCAAGACCAAGTGAGTTATTGAAGACCATATATAGCATTTGTTAACTTGGAAATAGAATATTAAAATTTTAGAATATCAAAACTAGGTAGTTATCCAATTTTTCTAGAAATAAAATAATTTTGAAAATAGCCTTTAGAATTCAATAAAAAAACTATGAAATTCAGATGGGAGGAAAATGGAAATTATAATCTTATAGATTCTAGTGAAGAAACAAGTAGAAATATTTCACTACCATCAATGCCTTATTATTGATTATATAATTTCTCTATTATCATATATTTGTTACTTGTGACATTAATTTTCAATCTAATTTATTTTAAAAAATCAATTTTGTAACAATAATTCTATTATTTTTATTTATTTCAATAATTGTCCAAAAATTATTCCACTTGAATTAGTTTAGGTCTTCTTTTATAGAAAACCACGCTTTCTATTATTGATAGCATCTTAAGTGTCCTAGGTTATATAAAATTGATAAACAAATTATGACGAAAATCATTTAAGATGGAACATCATGTATGATTATCAAATAACAAATAACCAATAATATTTTAGAAGTTATTGTATGTTTGATTTTTTTCAATAATAATTATGTAATTGGAATGAAGGATAATCAACAATGATAGGATTTTGGTAGAATAAAAATAATTCAAAAATATATTTTCATGGTAATCCATTACAGAATTGAATAATGTTTCAGGATTCATAATATTTTAATTTAATTTTATTTGATTGGAATTTTAAAATTATTTGGATAATTTATTGAAGACTCGGTAATATTTAGTTGAGTTTTAGAAACTAATCAATATTTCTTCAATAGATTTTGAATCAATTTTTACATGTATTTCTTTATTGTTAAAAATATAAAATTTATGCCAAAAAATATAAAAATATTACTTTCATAATTTTATATATCAATTTATCAAAAATGGTTTTTTGGAAGGGTCTTTATATAATATGATTATGATTTTACCAATGGTAATGACAACTATGGCCTAAAAGTATTTTGGGAGTTTTAAATAAATCAAGTTGGATCTTGATATTTATTAATGTTTTTGATATCAACTCTATACTATCCTATTATGTTGAGTTGCTATAGGAGTGAAAAAGTTATGATTATAAATTTTTTAAGAAAAAATTGTATCAAAATTTTTATTATGAAACTATCCCACATTTTCACATTGAATGGAACTAATTTTGTTCCATTTTTAATTTCTTACCTTATTGGTTAATATTATAATGACTTTACAAGACAAATTTTTGTGTTCCAAGAAATAGACTCAAGTATAATCATCATCAATCTTAAAATAAATAGATTTTAATTATATAATTTTGAGTTGATTTTTTCCAGAAAAACATGAATATGAACTAGCTCTAAGTATTTAGTGGTAAATACTAATTATTTAGGATTAATTGAATTTTTTACATACAAAGTATAACAGTATCATGAACAACATTATCATTGAAATGTAATTTTGGTAAATATCATACAAGCTTATATAAATTGAGATTAAGAAGTGTGTATATGCTAGAATGACCAAGGGTTTTATACCCATCCAAGACTCATTAACTTGAAAATGTAAATAATTATGATTTTGAGAATAAGGAAATTATAAATAATTTACCTAAAAATTTTAAAAATGGTGAAAAACAATTTCTGTTTAGATTAAAATTATTTGAAAAAAATTGAAGGTATTTTATTGTCATTGTCAAAAAATATTAAAAATATTAATAATTTTTTTAGACCATTATTGAAAATAAATATTGTATTGAGAGAATTTAGGGATCATATACTTATAATTTTATATTTTGGATTGTCACTAGAATTCATGAATCCTCCATTGAGTTTTCTCTGATAATTATATTTATGGGGGTTTCCACACATGTTTTGAGAGTATTTAATATCAATATTCCACAATATTTATAGTACTTATTCTTTAAAAACATTTCCTATAAAGCTAAGAAGTTATTCTTTTTTGGTACCAAATTTTTAGTGTTCATATATTACATAATGGGAGTGTTTTTACCTATATTTTGGTATAAAAATAATTTTTCAGCTGATAAAAGGGATTAAAGAATAATACTTTTTGGTCTACCATATAGATCATTTTTTTAGTTTCTCCCATGAATTAGATTCATAGTTTTAATATACTAATTAAATAACTTATTTTGATAAATAATTTAATAAATTTTATCTTTTTAAAATAACTAGTATTATATTAAAAATAAAATAAAAAATGATTTTTTAATTGATTTTGAGAACCTTAATGATTATTTTATTAACATTGGGTTAATTTCATGAGTGGTTTTTTGAAATAATCACTAGTAAGTTGTAAGTCAATAACATTCGGTTGATTATTTACTTTTATCTATATGTAAAACTTTTCAATTATAATTTGATTATTTTTCATTAAGAATTTAATTATATTTTTTTAATATCATCGTACATTAATTTTTGTATTAAAAAACATATTCAAATGGATACTGAAAATATTTTTTTTAAATTCATAGTTTTGATGATTGAAAATATAACCAGATCGAGATAATTTTTTAGAGGATGAATAAATAGTTTTAAAGTTTACTTCATCACTAACCTCAAAAGAAATATTTAGATTCTTATAGTTTTCATATCTTATCTCCATGGAGGATATGGAATACTCTCTAACACTCTATGTTCAAACATTTAATGAATTTTTTATTTTATTCTTCTTATCCTATGTATTCTTTTTTACAATAAAGAATTATATACTTAGTTGTCACATATTTTTTTTATTTGAATCATGTCACTTATTGTTCACTTTTTTATCCTAACTTTTACAATATTAGCTAGATGTATTTCTTTTGAATAATTTATTCATATTCTAGGTCATATGATTAATTGAATCCCCATCATAAAAATCATCGTTAATTGATTTTATATTTATCATAATTTTTTGTATGACATATTTCTCTTAATATCCTTACTGGGATATCATAGGTCATGAGAGTTCCAATTTTACCATCAAATAATATTTTATTTATGTCCTATAATTATTATATTTTCATTTCCTTGGGCTCCCATGAATTATGAAAAACCCAAAAAAAAAATTTAATTAAGGATTATACATAAAGACTCATCACCAATAGAATTTTATTTTCTAAATACCAATAAAATGTGTAAAAATATTTTTAATGAATTAATTTTGAGTTGAAAAAATGATTTAAATATATTGTGAAAACATTTCAAGCCTAGTATATTTAACTCTATTTTTATTTTGATGAGTTTATTCTATAAATTTTTAGATTTCATTTGATGTTTTACATATAGAAATGTAATTGAACTAAAAAAATCTAAACAATAATGTTAATAATTCATACCATTGCTATTAATTTCCAAATATTACTTTTCATATGGAGTCAATTTGTCCATAGATTCATTAGAAGGTTTACATCCATTTATAATTTTTTTAAATAGGAATTCATTTATTAACAAGAAAAATGTAAATGATAGTTTTATAATAACTATGGGATGAACAAATAAAAAATTTGAATGACTCATAGACTATCCTTATAAACCACTAAGGTTGTTTGGAAATGATTTCACATTAAGAATATTGAATTTTGAAATTGGTTAGGATATTGAAATTGAAAACTAATTTTATGAACAATGATATTTTGATAAAAAATTATCATTTAATACAAAATAAAGTTCATAGATAAGATGGAAAGTGGTTGGGGGTGAATTTACATTAATTTTTGTTGTAATAATTCCATAATATAAAACTTTTTGACATGCAATAATTTGATATAAGATTAAAATAATCACAGTAATTCTATTGCAGTTGGAGTTAAAATTTTATCTGTAGGGGAAAATAAAACGTATGAGTTAAAAAACCACACATTGATAAAGGATTTTTCAAATATCTCAAGAATGACACATTACGTCTCCTCCACTCGAGAAGTCTCTAGTGGGTTTTATTTCTAACATTATTGTTAAAAAACCCATGAAAAACCAGAAGATGGAAACAATACCTTTGTTTTAATAGGAACAAGAAACCAAAACGAAAACCCTTGATTTTAATAGAAACCATAAATTAAAAATCCTCATTTTAGTGTTTTGAGCACCAAACGATGAAGATAATGAAGATTGATGTTTTTTATAAAACATTTCAAAATAAACCAAGTACATCTAGAAGATATAGAATAAATTTAATTTTAAGAGTGATAATTTATAATAATATCGTTTGTTAATTATAAAAATAGATAAAAAATCTATTAAACGGAATAGGATAAATTGAACAGATGTTAGGACATTAATTCTTGGTCTCCTTTTGAGAATTTGATGTTTTCTTAGAGATTAATTTTAATTTATCATTATGAATTGATTATGTAATTTTTATGATAAATTAGTTGTTATAGATATTTTTAGATAACATTTAATGCTCCAATATCCTTCATAACATTCAGGGGTATCTTGGTTAGAGATAATTCCATAAATAAAATAGTCAAGGTCATTAAGTGACTTAATAAATACTTCTGGAATGTTCTAGGTCAAGTCCTCTATGAATAAAATTTTATACCATTGGGTATATAGTATGTTTTTTATCTTCTTAGGTTGCGTTATCCTCTACCAAGTAGCTGGTATGATCCACTAGGTAACTGGCGAGATACTTGTAAATAATATACATTTGTCAAATGCCACTAGCTATCTTATGACATTAATCACGGTAGTTGAAAATACTCATAGAATAATGGAGGTTCATTCCATAATCACCCATCGGATAGTGGCCTTCTTCCAGGTTGAATGTAAATCAAGTAAACATGAACCTTGGAAGTGACCTTATATCCTCTTTTGGATTTCTCCAAATAATAAATAAGCATCATTTGATGTTTGATTAATACTCTAACCAAAAAAAAATTAAAAAAATAATATTTAGAAACACTTTTTATATTTTTCATAATTAAAACATATTAGTTGTTTAATAATATGGTCTATCTCTCACAATTCATTTTATTTTTCTTATCCTATGGTAATTATTTGTAATAACATGTTTTCAACTCATTTTCCCGTCTCTATATACTGAAATTTATAATAGAATATTTTTATGGAAAACCATATTTATCTATTTCTTCTGTTGGTAATCAATTATCTATCATATCCATGTTATATAGAATATTTTTAATAATGTTTTTAATATTATATAATAATTTATTAATGTTATTTTTATAATTCTTTTCCTGATATAAATTTTATTAAATGGATTATTATAGTTATTTTCTGGACAAGGAAAATTTTACCAATGGTTTTAAAAAGGATTCATATATTATCATATAATGAATGAATGTATTTTCCACCTATAATGAATGCCCTTTTCATTGAGGCTTCCATTTAAATTTCAGTGGTTTTTGAAATTTTTTTTCATATATCTAGGAAATATTTAGATTTTTGATAAGTATTTTCAAAATGAAAATGAAATTATCCTAAAAGAATTTCCAATATAATTTTAATAGTATTTTCATATTGGATATATTTTTTGATGTTACATATGTTTCATTGGGGATATAACCCAATTTTATCATGTTTATTCATTCACTATATGGTTAATGATTATGATTATGAGATCTTGATGAAACCAGTTTTCTATTCCTTGGTTTAGGATATGAAAAATGTTAATTTTTTATGTTCTAGCCTAATAAAGATAGATGGACTATTATTTGGTGACGGGTTGGTCCGTCATATCCATCCAATTAATCTATTAGAGTGTAATGTTTATGATATATAATAGTATATAATAGGTTATCCCATGCTCAAAAGAGGGAACATTAGAGTTTATCCCAATACTAATGTGGGAATATAGGTGTTCATCCAATTCCCAAAATGTTAATATTGTCCAAATAGATATCATTAAAAACCTATTTCTATGATTAGGATTATTCAAAAATTTATACTGATCTCTTATGACATGTTCTTAGGCCAAATTTATATTCTTATGTCTTGTAATCACTGATTCATTAATGATTTATATCTTACTAATTATTAAAAATTTCTGTAATGATAAGTCACTATTATCTATGAATTTATTGTATGATTTTGAAATGTTAATCTCATATTCTCATTAAATTATTTTCATGTTATACCTTTATATGACCATTGATTAATATTTCTCATTTTTACCCCTACTGAGCACCTAAGCTAACCCTTTCATAGGTTTCATTTTCCTTGGATATAAGGTTTAATGTATGGTATGCATAATAAGGGTTCTTAGTGTGAAGATATATATAGGTGATATTAATTCTATTTAGTTAAATAAGGGGACTATTTATCTAGAGTTAATGTTCATGGGGACCACAATGTGACCTAAGAAGAAGTCTAGTAATTCTCTTTAGAAACATTTACCTAGATAAAATTAGAGTATTCGATATTCTTCTTATCTATAGCTTATTATTATAGAGGATCCCCATATTACACATAAATATACAAATCTAGGGAACCTGAACCCCTTTGAGCTTTGGAATTATTAATTATGTTTCCCTCTATAATCCTTATCATGTTAAGTCAACTCCTTCATTAGAATGGACCAAATCTTGTGTTAGATTGGTGGAATCTATGCCTATACTCACCCTTGATCCATGATCAGGAGTAGATAACTCATACTAAGGGACCTAACATAGTTTCACAATTATGGTGTCTTTGACAATAACTTTATGTGATCCATTCCGACTAGGATATCATTATTTCAGATGGACCAATTATAGTTTTATAGTGATGATATCTATTCATATACCCATCCTGGGGAAATTTATATGAGAGGAGAATTCATCTAAATGATTAAAAATAGTGTTATAGTGATGGTATCAATGAATATTCCTTTGTATGAGCTATTACCAATAAAATATCATTCATACTAATGAAACAATTCTAGTGATTTAGTGATAGTGTCAATGTCAATACCCATCCATGAGACACACCCAAGAGGAAATCCTTCTGACTCAAGTATATAGCGATTTTAATTGAAATTAATTTATTCAAATTTAATTTTCAAATGGATTTTTGTAACCTTGGGTTTTCCTTCAAATATTTCACTGGTTATTGTTATGGTGACACAAAATCAAGGGGTTGTAAAATTTATCACAAAATGATTTGTCATTTATTTATCAAACAATTGAGGAATGAACCCTCAAATTGATTTCTCTATTAATGAAAATGAAATACATCATAAAAAATCTCACAAAAGGGTAAAAAAAATAGATTAGTCCTATAAGGCCCCAGCCTTAAACCTTACTTAATCTTGAGTTATTACAAGATTACACATTGAGGATCTTTTCGGGTTTAGAGTTTTAGAGAATTAGATCATAAAACTTGCATTACATTCCACATATACACAAAGTGGTTACATAAAGATACTATTCTTCATTCCCATCAATGGAAACACATTTAAAATAAAACATGGATTATTTATTGACACATCCTTGACTCTATCATCTTATCATGTACCTTTCCCTTGACCTGTGAAAAACATTTCAAAAACTTGGGATGAGCATAAAAACTCAGTATGGGTTATAAAAAAAACATGGAAAGGAAACATGAGTTCATATATACATAATAATGAAATCATACTTTACCCATAAAACATAGGCACTTTAACATACCTCATAAAATCATGAATAAATCATAGAAATAATAAGACATAAATGTAACTTGAGGCATTCATAACATTCTTACGTAGGGAGTAACCCTCTTGGTTACGTTTGGAATACCCATCACAGTATATTCCCTAAAAATCTCTTCGGAGAAACCTTAACGTTTCACTCCTTCGCGTTACCCAATGCATTGGAGAGCTATAACGGGCTCACCCTCCCTTAGTTTATCACGGAACCACCCGTCTTCATAATAATGCCCAAGAACCATAACATAATCATATCACATAAAACATGCATAAAGGAAACATAAAATTTCCACATTTCAATCACGAGATATCAATACAACACATTTATATAAAAACATTATGAAAACCATTTTCAATACTAAAATAAAAGAAATGTAAAACATGGTATTTATTTTTCTTTTAAAAAGAAGGCATGGCTTGTAGAGGAAGCCGAAACTCAAATAACGGTCACGACGGCGGAGAAGTCGTTGTCGCCGCATACGTACGACAAAAACATTCCCTTTTGTCATTTAGAAAACGCTTCGTATAAAAAATATTCCTTTTGAATAAACGTAAAAGTCAAAGGGGTTTATACACCGTATAAAAGAAAGTTGTGTATAAAATAAAATATGCCTCAACGAAAGGAGATTGAGACGAAGTCCCATACCTCATATCCGACTTGACCCAACCGTTCTTTAATCTCCTGAATAATAAACTTGATTTAATCTCTACTTTCTTATGAATCTTTTTCAAGTTCATTATTCCTTTTATACCATGTTATGAACATCATGTAATCAGTTATGTTAATAATGTTCATTTTGTCGGTATTTGGTTCTTTAGTCAAAAATAGACTTCTTACACTTACATGTTGTTAATTTGGTCAAAGGTTCATTATATCCAGAATGGTATTCATGATTTAGATATCATATATGTCATATATATCCAGTACATACATGCATTTATAATATTACATCACATTTAGAGGTAAGAAATTAAATGCACCGTTCATGGAGACGGTAAGCCGTACGCACGCATGAACGCTAATTCCATTTCTATTTCATATTTTCTGGAATGGAATCATAATGATATAAGAGTATATTATAATTCCAGTATAATAACATATATAATATCATTAACTTTATCCTTTACACATCCCACATATGGTATTAACGAATCAAATCACTTTTAGGGGGCGGTAGTCCGCACTTCCTAAAATGAAGATATCGTGTTTACCCATAATGGAAACCATAAAGGTATGCCCAAAATGAAAAAAAAACAGCATCTTAAGGAAAAAATAAACATATTATATATCATATATAAAAATAGTGACATCATAATGTCCACCTTTGAAGGTGTTAAATGAGTATTGAACAATCATCGTTTCGGGAGGCAGAATTTCGCCATCCACGGAAACCGTATGTTCGTTAACCATTTGATGTAGTTGTGTGAGAGTGTAGCTCGAATAAATCTTATAACAACATCCTAGTATATTTAAGATACTGTTTTTGTTACAAAAGAAGTAAATAAAAAGAGTTTAGAGGGTTGGAGAAGCAAAATAAAACAAATGAACAAGAGAGAATGAATTACCTTTAAAAGTGTAACTCCCTTTTGATTTGAGCCTAAAGGCTTCCTTTGAAAGGATTATGCCCAAAGGGAATCCTCTAGGATGAGGAGAGGGATGTGGAGAGAGCAAATGGGCAGGGGTTGGCCGAGCCAAAGGCTTGATGAGTGTGTGAAATGAGGCAGAGGTGGGGGCCTTTTATAAGAGGAGAGGAGGGGCACTTTTGGAAAGTAAAGAAACATTACTTTATTTGAAAATGTTTTTCGGTTTTAAAAGGTCCCACATTGATATAATTCGTGGATAAGGTGATAAGGGTTCTAAATCCACTCATCCAATTGGTTTTGGCCATGTGTAGTTCATAGATTTTACATTGTCTTTCCATTTTATTTAAATCGTCAAATAATGATGTCATCGCTGCATCATTATTATGTCATAAATAATTTAATTTTTTTAAAGTCTAAAAATTATAAAAAAATTACTATGATTTAGGAAATATTTTTACCTTTCCAATTAATATTTATAATCAAATTTTGGACTTGTATAACCCCACTTAAAAATTGTTTTCGTAAAACATATTATGTTTGTGTCATTTTCACTTTAACATTAAATAAAAAGTAATTTATGTCATTTCCCAACAAAAGTGGATCCATGGGGTGCCCAAGTTGACCCATGGGATGTCATGGTCGTCCATGACACAACCAATGAGGTTGGGACATGTGTCTAGGTCATTTCATTTTATTAAAGTATTATTTATACCTTAAACTACCCTAATTACCACTAATCACGATTAAGAACTTAATAAGTTACTATTCACCAAAAAAATTATTTTAATATCATTGAACCACATTTTACTTCTTAATGACAACCATGTATGTCGGATTTTCAAAATTCAATACACATTAGTGGTAAACTTTCATTTAACTGAAAAATCAGTTTGCTTGATTACCACTTAGTGGTTTCACTATTCATCAAAAATTGATGTTTTTAAGAAAATTACAAAAAATTCACCCTAAGCTATATTTGATATTCCGAATTCAAAAATGAAGTCTATTTTACAAAATTCAAAACATATAGGTCACATTAATTAATTTAATAATTAATTCCCGCTGCTAGAGCAAATAGCGTGTTTTTACAAAACAATAAGTATCAAAAGATTGACACCAGTTTAAGTCTAATTTCAAAGTGAAATTGATTCCAATGACCACCATTAGATAAAATGGTAAAAATATATTCTAATTTCACTTCAAAACCAATTCAAAACATAATCTAATCTTATAAATAAATTATATTAAAAAGCAGTTTTGATGTAAAATGCAGTATTTTTCACTATTCATTAAAAAAATGAACATTGTCAAGAAAATACCAAAAATTCACACAAGGTAAATTTTGATGTCCCAATCATAAAGGATAAGTTTATTTTGACAAACATAGTTTATAAAATTGTCAAAATATATATTCAAAAATGGTTTGCCATCAAAAGGCACTAAAACAATCTTTTAAGAATATTAGTGTATTCCATGCATAAGATTGTATTTATTTTCATTTTAAGCCTCTATAACACTATCTTAATCATTAATAGACATAGATAAAAATATCTATTATTCATTACTTACTTGGGATGTTACAAGTCCCTCCAATAATTTTCACGGAATATGGGAAGAATAAAAGAAGTTACTAAGATAGGAATTGATTAGACATACACGGCTGGTCAGATAATTCCTAGTTTGAAGAATATGTTGACCATTTGTTGGTCATGTTCTTGGAATCATCAACCTCAGATGGTGAATTCATCTCTTCACACTTCTCTATCATATACTTATTTCTTTATTTTGTGACATCAATCTAATCTATCACCAATAATAGTTAAAACTTCATTTTCATCATAAGATCCTAATATTTATCCAATTCCATGCTCAATGGGATTACCTTCTTTTAGATCTAGAATTCCTTTGTGGTCCATTGGTACAACAATTGGTTGATTTGATCTACAGATTTGGATTGATGGTGTACACATTTGAGCTTATATTAACCTATCTCTTGAGTCACCATTCATTCATGGGTTACCATTATTTTAAGGGTAAATAAGCATAGTCATGATAATTAAAGCCACAAATTCCAATACATATGTGTAGTTGATGAAAGGGAATGAATTTAATCTTTATATCATAAACTAAGGTCTAGAAAATAAGATTTTATAAGTTTTTTCATATTGTTTCTTGAATCAACCAGTTCATGGTATTGGCTCCCTAATTGGAAGCTACTTCATCCCTAGGAACTAGAATGTATTCTAGGATATATCCATTGGGTAGGTTTTTCTAAATTTCGTTTGAGTACATGAATAGATAAATATATAATATTTAAATTTCAGGAGGAACTATCCCTGGGTATTCCAAACCAATAATTGTAACCTGAATATCATTATTTAAATTTATATTTAGAGGTGTTTCCTGTATACCTTTACCTTAGAGTAATATATCACATGAAAATTTCTAAAATAAAATGCCATTTATTTATTATCAAAAGAATACATCTTGATGATGTTTTCATCCTCTAATGTTACATCCAAGAATTTCTACACAATTTCAAATTATGGTCTTCAAATGTATAGAGAGACACCCCTTAATGATATTTTAAGATAACATTTGACCCTTGATTGAGTGTACTCTTGGGACATGCTAATTACATAGAAAATAGGGGTAGTATAATGAGGTTAAGTCTATCATTGTACATTAGAATCATCTATAATTAGCATTGCAAAATTTGGTGGTGCTCACTACATGCCCCATTGAAAGGGGAACTATTCACCCTATAAGCAGACCAAAACTGGCCCCCAAATCATGATGAATTGTATAATTCAGAAATTCATACCCTATCACCCCTTTCCATAAAAAACTCATCTTGTAGTGTGATCTGGTATGATTCAGTAACAATTAAGTCTGTAATATTTCTCATCTACTTACTATTGACTATTTTGTATAGAGAAAAAGAAAATAGGTAATTATCTCCAAGATGGTGATCCAAAGCCTATGTATCCAGGATTATGGGTTTTATATCTATGATTTCTAGAAATTTAGGACTAAATGGAATTTAAAGATCTAAGGTTGTGTGCCTTTGGACATATCGATGAAGATACACTAATATCCTTCCATGCAAGAGTTGGATTGAGTTATAGGTTCAATATAGAGATTCACCCGATTGAACATCACCTATAACATGATAGATACTTCCCATAACTGAAAAAAATGATTCCCCAGTAATTCCTATGCTAAATATTATTCCATTACTGGTTTGGTTTCTATTACCATAATATGATCATGTCTAGTGGGAAACAACCATCCAATAAGAAACATGGAAGAAGTCCCACCAGTTGATGATAATATTATATATCTAGTTATATTTGGTAACATGAATAATTATAATAACCATCATATATGATAGAATAATAAGTTTTATGAGTCTCAATTTCATGTTGTATTGGTCAGAATATCATCATTTTCTCTTCTAGTATTGACCTGTGGGGAAGTAAAATCATTTTGATCGACATGCTAATGGAAACATCAAGGGACGAATACATTTCCTTCTTCCAAAATATATATCAACTTATATTAAAATATCTCTTGAATGTTTAGGATTTCTTATAAATTCTTCCATAATGTAATGAGCTGGAATGAACTAGTGATACATATTGAAAAGGTTAGATATTCCCCAAACCATATGGATATACCATAAGATGATACCAACCACTCTGTGTAGTAAATTAAACATATTGTTCCTGAACACACCATGTAACCCTCTTAGGGATGATATATAGATATTAATAGATAAAAATGTTTGTTTCCCAAATAAATTCATATAGTTAAATAGTTTTTAGGTGGTCCCCATTTTTGATACAATATTGTTTTACCCTAAAAGGGATTTCCCATTACATGGATAAGTTACCTCTAGAAAAAAGGTACCATTGAAGACTCCATCATCTTCTTTGACCAACATAGAGGATTAATTAATTTAAAATAAGACAATAAATTATCCTTCAATAGTTATTTAGCATGGAATGAAGAAAATGTTCACTCAACAATGGGTTCCTAGAAGACCTTATCATCAATAAAAATAATGTATCTGATAATATCCAATGTTGATAGAATATTAATTGCATAAAAGTACTCTTATGGTTGTGTGGTGTCAATAAAAAGGAAAAACACAGTAAATAAAATTATATAAAGAACTAGGTATTTTGTCAACACATTTTTAAGAAGGGCATATAGATTAGGATTTTTTAGACTGATTATGATTAGTGGGTTGGTCTCAATATTTGTGTCCATCCTCTGGATACGAGTAGAAGATTCATTATATGAAATAATAATCATTATTTCAAACATTATATTACTTTAATAGGAAAATAATAATTCAAAAAAAATTATGTAATAATGAAATGAAAAGAATTAAGGTAAATATTAGTAAATTCATGAAACAGTAGAAAAATATTAACTAAGAAAAACGTAGTTCACCCAAGTCATTAGACCAAGTACTTTGTGTAAGTAATTCACACAAGTACTTAGCCCATCCAAATTGCCTCAAATGTATTTTTTGAGTATATATTGAAAATTATTTTCTCGATATATTCCCCAATTTTACATGATCAAAATCATTATGATAAGATATGGATGTTGACCCAATGATGTGTATATACCTCAAGGTAGAATAATCAAAAAGGCTACCAGACATCATATGATATTTTTCATGATTAACCCATTGTAATTATGGTTCCCCAACAACCTATATTTTATAGGACCTCACATTCCACATTCATCATACACCAATGGGAGACACTACCATATCATAAAATCACACCACTCTTGATATTAATTCTAGTGTGGGCAAGCTTGACCTTAAGTGAAAAATTTCTCACTTTTTTGAAATTTATTTTGGGCTATGGTAAAAATTTTATTAAGATTAAATTATACATATTCCCATAATATTATATCCCAAAGGGGTTAAATTTTTGGATCTCTAATTTTGGAAGATGCCGAAGGGGGTAATTTTTTGGAAAAAAAATTTTGGAAGATGATGAATACTCTGAAGTTGGAATATTTCAATTACCTTAGAAAAATTCTTAATGGGAAGGGAATCAATATTCACAAAAATTTACTAGGGATTTCACAAAATATGAATGAAAATATACCACGGTTATTCCACTGGTTGGACCAAAGGTTTTGTAAAATTCACACTTGGATTCCCTAATAAAAATAAATGAATAGAAAAAAGAATCCTCTATATT
The DNA here is from genome assembly GCA_963277665.1 of Viscum album. Lineage (NCBI taxonomy): Eukaryota > Viridiplantae > Streptophyta > Magnoliopsida > Santalales > Viscaceae > Viscum > Viscum album. Next base: position 1,884,841,007 of record OY728165.1, on the reverse strand, counting down.
ATAATATAAATAATACCCTTGGGTTCCTCATTTTCAAAATTATGGAAGATGAAGTGATAAATTAGATACGTCATACCCAAATATAATTCACAAGTCCAATGCCCATCTATTACACCCATGTCTTATGAACAAGTCCTTATGTATCTTCAGGTGGAATATTTAAGATCAAAAACAAAATATAGGATAAATGTGTTACCTAATGGTTTTAAATAATAATAAATCATATGAGGAACCACTTCCACATAGACCATCAGAACTAGGTATAAAAACCATTACCCAACTGTATAATTTTTTTCCATACTTCCAAAAGATTCCATAGAGACCCCCACAACTAGTGTGAAACACCAATCATGTTTTTTTCTCATGGAATACCATTATTCTAAATTACCATTATGGAAAAAACTCTCCTAAATATCACTTGGGTGAAGCCTCTTGGTCACCATCACCAAGGAGAACCATCTATGTACCCCTAACTAGGGACAATTTCCTTGATTTTAATCACTTAGGAAAACTTCCTTAATCTTCTTCATAATGGAGAACCACATTGATCACCCTAGTCTCACCTTTGGGAATCATCGTTATCTCCCCATTCTCATTTAGGAAAACAAAATTTAATTCCAAAGAATCACTGGGGATGAATACTCATTGATCCCTTTACAAATGTAAATTATCATCATATACTCATATAATAAGGAATCACGATTAATCCAGATTCAATTTTAGAGAATTAATTTTACCACGTTTCAACATTGTCCTCCGATTATTAAGGCCTCCTTCGGGGCTACTCAAGTAATTCCTAGAAGTTTCCATCACTTCTAAAAGGCCTCAACATAAAATATTACATAACATTGAGTTAAGTCAAGAATTAGTAATTATTTTATTTTCATATTTACATTTTTAGATAATTAGGCTATAATTATTACATTACATCTCAAAAATTACAATGTAGACACTTCTACGTTCTTATTTTTTACAATAATAAATCTCCTTAAATAAAACAAGAATCATTTTCTTGATTTAAATCTTCGTGAATTTTTAATTTCTCCTACCATTATTTATACCCTATGAAAAAAATTTCAAAAACATTGGATGAGTATAAAAAGATTAGTAAGTGTTATAAAATAAGAATAAAAAACATTATTCCATCAATACATACAAATCAATGAAATCATACTTTTCGATCATGAAACATAATCCCTTTAACAAAACTCATGAAATCCTAATATTTATAAAAAAAACAGAAATAATAAATCATAAAGGTAACTTATGGAAACCTTAACATTCTTAATTCATAGCTTTCATAACTATATAGGTATTTACGTTTGGAATAATCATCACAGTATATTCCCTAAATCTTATAGAAGAAACATTAATGTTTACCTCCATCATGTTACCCAATGCATTAGAGAGATATATCAGGCTCACCCTCCATAAATTTATCATTGAACCACCTGTATATGTAGACAAGGTTTATGAACCATAACATATTCATAAAACATAAGTCAATCATAATGGAAACATAATATTTCCCCATATCAATCAAAATATACCATTTAAATATATTGAGACAATAAATCCATTATCAGAACCATTTTCAATACCAAAATAGGTAAAAAGGGTATATGATATTTATTTTTCTTTTAAAACCATTATGTCCAGGTAAGGAAGACAAATATCAAATAACACCTGCAGCGGCAGAAAGGTCACTGTCACCACGTACGTTAAATAGATACATTCACTTATTCATTTAGTCAAAATCATCATAGAGAAAGCATCCTTTTGAAAACCATTAAATTAAATTATAAGAAAAAGGGTTATTATTGTACACCAAATAAAATAATGTCTTGTATAAACCAAAATATTCTTTAATGAAAGGAGATTGAGATGAAGTCGTTTACAAAGACCATTATGAAATTAATATAGATTAATTTTTTGTATTATATATATGAATACAAAAATCAATTATACATACCATATAGTATATCAAAATTCATTTTCCACATATTCATAGCATGAAATAATCACGAATTTTAAAATTAACCTAATGAATGGAAATTGGGTTAAGAAGTTTCCTTACATTGAGTCTGACTCGTCATGTATGTTCCTTGTTCTTCTAGAATAATAAACATAAGTTAATTTCTACTTACATAAGAACAATTTTTAGGATTATAATTCATTTTATATCACTTATTTCTACATTATAAATATTACATAATTATTTTTGTTAATATCGGTCTTTTGGTCGATATTTAGTACTTGGGTTGAAAATGAACTTGTTTTGAGCTAAATTGTCCATTTAGTCATTGTGCATAATATCAAGAATTATATTAATGGTTTAAATATCATATATATCCAGTATATATATATATATGTGTGTATGTGTGTGTGTTTATAATTTTACATAAAATTTAGAGATTTGAAATGAAATTCACTATTTATGGAGATGGTAAGTCATACGTACGCATGAATGCAACTTTAATTTATTTTTCATATTCGAAGGATTGAAATATAAATAATACAATGGTATATTATAATTCCATTTTAATATCATATTATACATAAGTTATATATGATCATTATTTCCCTTATTTATACGTTACTTGTATGGCATGGAAGAGTATATAACATTGAGTGGGCCATAGTCCGCACATCCTCAATTGAAATTATCGAATTTACACATTATAGAAAGAATAAAAGTATTATTTAAATAAAAAACATAATCATAGAGATAATATTAAATATATATATATATATAATATAAATATAGTTCCATCATAATGGCCACCATGAGAGGTGGTAGGAGAAAATTGATCAATAGTCGTTCCATGAGGTAGTAGTTCACCGTACACAGAAACACTATATTCATATCCATTTGATGGAGGTGTGTGTATGTGTAGTTAGAATCCATTAATAAAAACATCCTTTTATATTTATTATACTGGTGTTTTAATGTAATCATATAATAAGAATATAATATGGATAGGAGAATTGAAATAAAGGAAAGGAACATGAGAGAAGATGTATCCTCTAAATTGGAAAACTTCTTTTCATTTGAGCCAAAAGGATTTCTTGAATTGCCTTCTTCCCAAGTTAAGAATTCTAATAGAAAGGGAGGTATGTTGGTAGCTTATTTGAGTATAATTTGGCCGTGTAATGGGTCTTTAGAGGTTTGAGTTACTGGGTAGAGTTTGTGGCTTTTATAAGAAGGAGGAGGGGCACTTTAGGAATGTTTTGAAGTATTATTTTATTATAAAATTATTTTCGGTTTTAGTTGGTCACAAACCCATTTATTTCAAAACTGAAAATTTTTTGGGCAAAGAACTCTCAAACAATAGGTTTTAGGCAAGTTTAGGGCACAAAATTAACTTTATCATTTAGCATTAACCCTAAGTTGCAAATATTAACTCTTAACATGTCTTCTTGAATTTTCACAACATATGGCTATTATAGTTACTATAAAATGAAAAAAAACCATAAGTAGATCATTAATTAAATTTATAACATTTTATAAGTTATTTTTCAGAATACTATATTTTGACGGCAATTATATCATTTAATAAAATAGAATTTGTTTTTAAAACTCATTTATGTCAATTTTGACAATATAAAGTAATTGATTTTTGTTAAAAGTATAAAAAATTTATCCCATATAAAAAATGGAATTAAATCAAAGATAATATGTGAATATAATTCGTAAAATTTGTGCATGGAATCAAAATAATAAAATTACATTTATTTTAATATTTATAATGTAAATTATTTGAATCCTTTTTTAATGAAGAAATTACTATATCATCATTATGTCATAATAAAATTTAGTTATTTAATGTATAAAAATTATAAATAACATATAAAGATGTAGGTAATCCTTCTATTTTTTTTCTATTTATATTCAAAAGGATAACTAATATAACCCCATACAAAATTGTTTTATTAAAAGATACATGTTTATGTTATATTTGTCTTTATATTATATTAATTAATATAAAATGTCATTATCACTAAAAAGTGGATCCATGGGGTCCCAAAATTGACAAAAGGATGAAATTGGTCAGAAATATCTCTCAAAATAAGATTAGGACATGTGTTATGGTAATTTTATATTATTATAATATTATGATTTACCGTTATTTATCAGATTTACCCTTTAACCATTATAAATAAAATAATTTCTAAAGTTAAAATTGAAAATGACGAAAAAAGGTACCTATTTATACCATTTGGACCTCATGATTCAATACATGGAATCCATTTTCTAAAATTTAAAACATATATGTTTCAGTAATTAATTTAAAACTAATTATCATTTTAAAATCCAAAATTATGGATTTTTGGATGTAATACCTATCAAAATATTGAGCTGTGTTTATGTCCAATTTAAAAGTGAAATTACATCCAATGACAATTATAAAATTATATTATAAAAATATAATCCATTTTCACTTTAAAACCAATTAAAATTATAATATTTCTATCTAAATAAATTATATTAAAAGGCCATTTTGAATTAAAATGTATTATTTTTCACAATTCATGAACAATTGAACATTATCAAAAAATTACCAAAATTTCAACCAATGAAAATTTTTATATGCCACTTTTATAGAATAATTTTCTTCAAATAGAACATATAAAGGTGACAAAAACTAGATTTAAAAAGGGTTCTCCTTCAAAAAGTGGTAAAACAACCTTTTATAAATATTAGAGTATTTCATGCTTAATATCTACTTTATTATTATTTTAAGACTATGAAATTTATTGGATAAATGTAAAGACATTTAAAAAACATGTATAATCATATTTTAGTTAGTTCTATTCTCTCACTCCAATACATATGTTAGGTGTTGACTACCATTTAAAATAATAAAATTATTTTATTATTTTTCAGGGTAACTGAATGTTTTTTGCAACATAAGATTTCAATGAAACCCATTGTTTCATGTTGAGTATGATATCAGACATAGAATCCAGTTTAAATTAAAAAAATATAATAGATATAAATATTAATAGAAATGAAAATGTATTATTTTATAAATACATGGCTTGGTACATCTTTTCCACTTTTGTAAATTGTGTCCTCACAATTCTATTCACTTATCAAATAAGTGGGGGTATTTATCCCTCATGTAATTTTCAGATTCCCATGATACCACGTATGCCATATGGTTTTTACAAAAAAAAATTACCTGATGAATTACCCTATTCCTCAACACTTTCTCTCTACAGTCGAGAATCTGGACCGATTTTTTCTCATAAGAAATATTCTCTTCCAACTGAACTACCTTTGGACTCAAAACATGAGATGGATCCAGCATATACTTTCTCAACATTGAAACATGAAAAATATTATGTACCTGGGATAAAGATGGAGTTAAGGGGACTCTATAGGTAACTGATCCTACTTTCTCTAGGATTTCATAAGGTCTAATGAACCTTAGACTCATATTTCCATTCTTACCAAAATGCATCACACATATCCAAGGAGACGCATTGAGAAAGAAATGATCACCTACCTTGAAAGAATGGTCCTTCATCCGGTTATCTAAAAAACCTTTCTTCCTTATCTCAGCTCTTGTCATGATCTTCTAAATCAACTGAATTTTTTTATGATCTCTTCTACCAATTCCAGTCCAATAAACATCCTTCCACCTATTTCATCCCCAAAAGCTAGAGTTCAACACCACTTTTTATATAATGCCTCAAATAGAGCCATCTGTATACTGGAATGAAAACTATTATTATATGAAAACCAACGAAAAAAATATGTTGTTCCCAACATCCTTGGTAATCCATTGAACAAGAATATAGCATATCATCCAAGTTCTAAATTGTTCATTCTGACAGAAAATATGATTGAGGATGAAAAGATGTACATAAATTTAATCCATTCCCCAATGAATTTTATGGCCCTTACAAATTTTATAAGTAAACATGGGATCATGATCAGATTCAATAGATAGGGGAACTCTATGTATCCTCACTATCTCTTTAATATACTATTGAGATAGTTGATATAGACACTTAGCATCTCAAATATAATGAAAAAGAGAATATTTATTCAATCTATCAATAATATCCAAGATTTCATTGTCACCCCATGAATTATTTTGTAATACCACTAGAAAATCAATGGAAATTTTTTCCCATTTCCACTATGGAATTGGAAAAGGATGAATCATCCCTTTCGGTAACAATCATTCTGCTTTAACCAATTGAAAAGTTAAACACTTCATAGTAAAGTCATAAATATCTCTTTTCATTCCACCCCACTAGTAAAACTTTCGATGATCTATGTACATTTTAGTTCAGCTAGGATTAACTGAAAATAGTGAACTATGAGCTTCACATAACAACTCATTCTTCAAATGTGAGTCACAAGGGACACATAACCTCCTTCCAAACCTCAAAACACAATATTTTTCACTTGTGTATGTGAAAACTACTACCTCAATGGATGTCATATTTTTTCATAAATATTTCATGTATGGCTATAAATTTAAATTTAATGAATATATATGATATATATAACTTTATTATGAGTTTATAAAATGTACATTATCATTATAAATTAACATCTTCATGATCATTTAACTGCGGTAACATGTTCTTGTTTTTGTCAGAATTGCTACATAGATGATAATTATTGTAATGTTTCTTTCATGAATCATTAATGAAATTTATGTTCACGTAGTAGTATGTATTAATTTTAAATTAATTATGATTTATTTTTTTTCTATAAATATATAATTTTTTTTGTTAATAAAGTAATTTTTTCATATGAAATGAAAACATATAAAAAATTAATATTTTAAACACCCACGGGAATCATCACCATATATTCCATATAATATGCATGGAACTCAAGATGAATATATAATACTTATATAAAACCATTATAATTTTTTTCAGGTGATTAATATTTGACAATAGAGGATTGATTAAATCATATGAATCAAAACATGCCTGGGAAAAAGGATACTTAAAAACAAATATTGATTATTATCAAATAGTTATTAATAAATGGGTCGTAATAAATATTATATGATGGTTAGATTATATTAATATAATTAATATGGTTCTGATATAGGTTTATAATAAGTCTATATTTATAATATTGTGACGTCAGAGTGTTTTAGACTATGTGGGGATGTTTGGAAGTGATTTTGGATCTTATTTTCATTTTATTAATCCATTCTTTAGATATTGAACTTATTTTAATTTATATGGTGTATATAACCCATTTTTAAATAATATATCATGAATCTTTTTATACACATTTAATTTCAAACTTATATTTTATTTTCTATATTTAATATTGATTTTAATTTTAAAATACTCACCTAAATTACTTTTAAATTGTTTTTTTAAAAGTATAAAAATATTTTACCAATTTCATTTTTTCATATTCATATAATTTATATTTTTTTAATGATTTTTATTCCTTATAAATTTATTATTTTAATTCCATTTTCTATAATATTTTAGTTTCATTAAAAAGTATCAAAAGGATATCTTTTAAATTTTTTCCATATGATTTATATAATAATTTCATAACAAATGAATGAAAATATTGATTTTTTAGCATTTTACTCTTGAAAACCATTCCCATATGTCAGGTATTTTATTCTTTATTATATTCCCTTTAAATTATTTCATTATTTTTTCAATGAAAATTTGACATCTATTGTTATTGGATTTTTTATATATTTAAGACTACCAAAAGATATTGCCTTCCCTTTTTGTTTTTCAAAGAACATTTTTTAAGATTTTATAAAATCATTTTCAACTATATCAACATCCATTAATGATTAATATTTAAACCTAAATGTAATATATATTGATATAAATCACCATCATTATCTAAATTTATTTTTGTGATTTTATATGGATATGTTCATAAAACCAGTAAATAATCTATTAATGAGCGATGAATGTTGAAACATTATTATAACATATATATCTATAGTTTATTATTATATAATGGGTGTGAAAATTATACCCTCCAGTAAATTGGATAATGTTATTAACCTCATTAGATGATGTGTTGGTATTATTATGGTTCACAATGTTCACATCATGATGTGAGGGCACTATTTTGATTAGTGGTTTTCACAAGATGATTGGAACACATGATTACTAGTAGATATGTTAACAGGATAATGTGTGGTCTTGATTGTGACTAGCTATATTAACTAGATAAAGCATGTACATAATTTTTATTATCTATTTTCCCAATATAATTCATATACATTATTTTTATTAGCTTTTTCACAAGATAATGTATGTACAAATTTATAAGTATTTATGTTTACAATGTTATGTTTTTTATGATTTTTCCACACTCAAATAGAACATTTATATGTTAATAAAAAATAATATGTTATTATCTCACATATCATAATTATTATATTATATTTATACACCCTTAATAATCATGTATTTTGTTATGTTAATCCATGTGTCCTCACTCGTGATTTGTGATTTATTTCATCTTTTCTATGAGTTATCTTTATTTATTTCATTCAACCTTGATTACTCCACAATTACAAAATTTTCATCTTATGGATAGTAAAGTTATTCAATTTTTGTAACTTATCTTTAACATTACTGGTTGTTTCATCTCACCCTATCTTATGTTTCCACTCAGCTAATGATCATAATGGGTATCATATATAATTTTATAGAAGGATATAATGTGTGGTGATTTTCATGGGACATATAGAAGAATTATTCAAAAACAATAAATTCATTATACATATTGCAACATGTACATTTTTATATAAATAAATAGGTATATTTATATAAAAGGGTTTTCCTAATTTTATTTTACTATAAAAATAAATTGTATTGGGAATGTAAGTTACTTAATATTTCCATTTAATGTTGTGATTATGGAGTCTTAAGATTATGTATCATTAATTGTTATCAAATATAATATGTAATGAATACATTCGTTGACCCCAATTTGAAATCCTTTGTCTAGGGAACATAATTAGATTAAATGATGTTTTTAGATATATTTAAGGGATAATATATTAGAGTTTGAGGAAACTTTATGTGTTACATATATCATCAAGGTGATAAGTTTAGTTTTGATTAAAATTTAAAAGGTTTATATACACGTTGTATGGTAATATGTGATTACATTCATATGAGATTAATGATATTATGGGAAATGTTAATTAGGTTTTATGAAGAATACATAATTGAATAATATATATCCTATAATATGATTTGATGTTATAATTATTTCTATTTAAGAAAATATTATAATATTTTTATAATATACAATGAAGAGTGCATATAACCTTGAGTATGAAAATAAAAATGGTAACTATGTGATTACTGTTTTTTTGTTGAATTCCAATTTATATTTGGGCCCAATATGTTATTATAATGAATTGAAAAAATGGATATTATGAGATTTTATGGAACATATTATTTGGATAATAGAGTTTGAGATAATTTTTTTCTAAGTATATGGTTTTATTTTATTTAGAAAATGAATAAATTTGTATAGAAAATTATATAGATTAGGTTTTATTTTTTTTAATAAATCAATTGTTTTTGAATTAAATGTATAGATTATATTAGAAAAATATTGGATCAAGTAGTTTTTTTATTTTGGGGTTTTGTAAATTTAAGGAATATTGTAAATATTTTTTAGGTTATTTATTTGGGGAATGATTTATGTTAGAAATTGAGAGTTATTATTTATGTTTCTAAATCAATAGATTATTTGTTCATATGAAGGTTTATTCATATTGGTTATTATCTTAATATATTTAAACCATTTGGTTTTATTAAATGCATAAGAGATTAGGAAATATTTTTTTTTCATTTTTTAGGAAATTATGGTCAATTAGAAGTTGTTTTTTGTAATTTACTCATTAAAAAAAATCAAATTCTTCATTCCTCATTTATAATTTGAGACGAATTAGAGGTGAAAACAAATCAATACACAACTATTGATGAAATTAAACATACTGAATGAGAAGAAATTATTTTTTCTAATTTTTTCATTTTTTATATCTCATAGGTAAAATAATCCTTAAAGAAAAAGGATGATAAATCGATCAATATATGTGGAAAATATTTCTTACCAATTAAGAAATTATTTTAAAAAATATCTCAAAAATTATGAGTCTTATAATGTAATTTTTATATTTTTAGACTAATTGAATTAAAATATACAATATTTCTGAGTAGTTGCCTAATCATTACACACCCTAGTAAAATCTAATTTATATTTTATTATTATTTCATGATCCACTCATATAGTAATAAAAAATTTATATTTTTATGAAACAATTTCCATTAGGGGGAAGAATAAAAGACATCAATGTTTCAACATATAATTATACATTAATTAAATACAATATAAAATATATATTTTTGACACACAACAATAATCTAAAAAAAGCTGGGATATATTGGATGAACAATATTAAGAGAAATATAAGAATAATAAAACCATTAGTTAATAACAAGATAGTGATAAATTTAAAATGATTACATTTATTATATAACTAATAAATATAAATTAATTTTAAACAGGGTTGTTTTTAAGGAAACATTTTAAAGTGTTCTATAGGATACCTAGATAAATTGAATACATCACTTTTAAAATATTTCTGTGATTAAATTTAACATTTAAGTGTATTAACTAATATATAAATATTTATTTAGATGATAATTGATATTAAATAACATTAAAAATATTTAATGTTTAATTGGGTATTTTATATAAGTTCTTTTTATATAAATTTTAAACATTCATTTAAAATCTAAACTTATAGATTTTATAATCAAAATTTTGATGAAATATAGATAATTTTTCAATTAATAACGTCAAAAATAAATTTATTGGAATATTTATGATTTTCTAGAACAATTTATTTATTTTTTGAATAGTGATAATTACCTTTTTACAAATGTAGTATTTTTTAGGATGTCATCATAATATACGAATGAAAAAATCTTCATAAAATAAATTTCATGAATTTATTTATTTAATTAGGAAAATAAAACATTTAAAAATATTGTATTTAATTTATAAAACTATGATTTATATTATAAAACCATAGTGGGTTTTATTAAAATAAAATTACTATTTTTGAATCTTTTATTTAATTAAGAACCTAACTGGATACATTTGGTATTATATTTGTTTTAAATTGAAATAAATCAACATTATAACCTCATAAACTAATAAATATCATGGAAGTCTATACTACTATTAATTCCAAGTCATAATATTAAATAACATCCTCTTTGTTGTGAAATTTATCTATAGAAATGTTTTAGATGAAAATTTTCATATCAAATTGGACATTTTAGTTGAGTACTCTTCTATAGTAAACAAATAATTAATATAAAAAATGAATTGATGGTTTATGATTTATTTCAAGTGAAGTTTATTAAAATATATGATTGTGTTTATATATGATTGAAATTGGTTTGAGTATGTTTGGAACTAATATAAATTTTTGTAACCCAAATATTTATTTAGATGTTTTTAGAAGACCGTGGTCATAAGACATGAGTTATATTTTATCATTGATGAAGGGGTTATTATAGGATTTTGGATCCCATAAGAATTCATATTTCTTCTAACTTTATGGGAATCATATGTATTTTATATATATCATATTATATTGAGATGAGAATAAGCCTATGAGAGGCCAGTGTAATCTTTATGAATATAATCCATTGGAAGACTAGTAGATGACTTCTGATTGTATGCCTTTTTAATCCAGGTTAATCATTATAAGAATGAGCCAATGGAAGAATAGTGTAATGATTTTGAGTGAAACACTTTTTTAGTAACTTTTTAATAATTATAAGATGTGTAATAATCACTCAAACTATTATTTAAAGTCCACATAAGTGTTTGGATACATTTAGAATGATTTTACAATATATATGTGTAGGTAGAATTTTATATTATAAATTTAGTTCTGATATATTTAAAAAACCCTAAAAATACACATGAGTTTCCTAAAGGTATTTTTGAGCCATATAAATATTGTATCGTCTATGTAAATGTGAATATTTTAAAATTGTTTATTTTATGTTTTAATGATTATAAATATCATGATCTATTTATTATGATTATTACAGTAATATTAATAATGATGAAACGAGACATTAAACCAGGTGATGCAATGTAAGTGGTTCATCATCAAAATGGATTTCACAAAATAGTTATTACGATTGGGGTTATTTTTTTGATTGGTTCAACTTGTAACGAGTGGTCCTATGATGTGTTAGATTAATGGACGATTTGTGTTTTCATATGATAAATATCCATAAACATGTTCTTTTTACTAGAATGAATGATTTTTTGAACGAGATTTTCACATACATGATTCATGGATAGAATAAGGAATAATTACATGTTTATGTTATAGTGATTACATGTCTTAATTTCATATATTAAAAAGAAGAGGAGTGGGAGTTTTGAATACAATGACTTGAGACATTAAGATAATTAAAACTCATATAATTATAACATTATTATTGGAGGTGTAAGAATATAATATAATGAAATAGAGAGATAATATTTTTCATGTGGTATATTTATTGAGGTTGTAGGAATATGGTTGTGGTTAAAAATGTTCAAATAATATCTTGTGATTTGTCTATTATGTTTCAAATTGGGTTGGAGTGATGGAAAGGTATTTTTCCTTACAAAATGATGAGTCTTCCAACATTATAAAATTATAGATAATAGTAATTAGATGAATTGTTGTGCATATAATTTTTAATGTTGTATTGTTTTTGTGAATGAGTAAAAGCTCAAAAATATATAAAAAAATCCATACAATTGATAGATGTCTATAAGAGTTACACATGCCTTCTGAAATATTAAATATTGATTATTGTAAATTGGTTAATGAACTTTTATATGATATAAAGCAAGTAATAGTTGGGAGACATGAGGACATGAGGTTTATGCCTATAACATGCTCATTTCACTCACAAGACTATTATAGTTAGTACAATGATCTTGGATGAATCTATATCTCCCCAAGGACTTGACATATCACATTCAGAGGTGATATTTGTAAAATACTTTGTTACATTTCATTTATGTATTTTAGGGTGTGATAAAAAAAATATCACAGAAATATAATTGGAAGATATGGGTTTTCTAAAAATAAATTTAATAATTATATTGATCATGCACTGACGGAAATTCTCAGTGACCTTCCCTATATCATTTTGTTTATCTATATTTTGTTAAAAATAATGGTTAAATTTGTTTGTGATTTTTTTTCTTGATGATTATGGTTTTCTATCTATCTGAATAGGATATTTTTACTAAAATTTATAATTATATTTAATTATTAATTTAAATTTAGTTAATAAAAAGTGGATTAATATGATTTATTGTAAATTGTTTCAATTATATGATGATATAACGCTATTATAACTTTTATTTTTATATTATACTATTTTTTTAAGATGAAACTGAGGTATTTTCCCTTTGTAATTGTGGTTATACCAAAAAAAATAAATATAAAATATAATATAAATAATGTAAATCATTTTTGAAATGTTATATTATAAATTCTTTAATTTATTAAATATACAATCATTTTAGGAATTAAAATAGAAAAAGTTATTTCAGATAATATGGAAAATATATATGAATGTAAAAACAATGTTAACTGAGATTGATTTTCATTTTAGAGGATTATGTATGTATATATCTATAATAATGTTGATTATACTATCGATAGACATTTTATGAAGGTAAATGAACTATCGAGAATGATCAATAAAAATGGTTAGATGTTAGATAATTTTGATATTGATGGGAACAATTTTCATATGATAATAGATAAGTGTGCTGCTAAAGCCTATAATTTGGAATTAAATGGTCTATTAAATATTTATAATGATGAATTGAATTTTATTTTAATATCTTGGGGAATTAGAAAAGATGATGTTCTCTTGAGTAAGTTAATACTGAAAATGAAATATATTTTTTGTCACAAAGCATGATAATATAAAAAATAAATTTATTCTTAAAGAAGAATATTTTTGATCATATTCCCATTAATATATTGTGGGTAATTTTAATGATGTAATTTTCTATAATCATTACAAAAATAACAAAATGCGAATAAATTATATGGGAAACATTCCATGAATTGTTTCATATATAAATCCATTGGGTATATTTCTATAAGTAATCATAAATCCAAATCTAAATAAGATATTTATTAGGAAGATATTTTGAGTAGAAAAGCATCCAATATGATATCAAATAATTTAATAGTATCATTCAATTATAAGGGTATGATGTTATCTAAATACAAATTGAAAATATTTCAGTTAAATTAATATGATGGAATTGGGAATAAAACTAAATTTGACTTGTCCCATGATGAAGAAAATGAAATTTACTCATTGCAAATGTGATTTATAAAATTTATACTAACGATGAAATTGTTTAATAAATCCAATAATAATAAGCTGATATTTATTTCTTTATAAGTAATAATCTAAAAGAGTATCTCTCAAATATCACTAAATTTGTAAAATAAATGAGAATGTTATATAAAAAAATCAATAATCTAGTCACATGTAATGAGTTTTTTTTTTGAGATAAAACTTCCTGGAGAATATTTTTGAATTAATGATTATTATTGATGTTGAGAAGAATCATAAGACAAATGAATAGGAAATAGTAAAGGGTAAATAAAAATATTTTGACTATATTAAATATAATTTTGTTAAAAATAAAGACAAATTGAAGAAATCCATTACTAGGTTAAAAAAAAATTATTAATCTAGATAATGTTCTAAGAAGAATAAATATTTTTACATCCACAAAATAACCTATTAGTAGTGTTAAAATTTATCCCAATATGTTTTTTGAAGGATCAAATAGAAAGAAAAATTTCACGAAGACCATGTTTTAAGTAAATATATTGACATCAAAAAATCTTGAATCATTGGGATAACTAATATAAAATTATTTTTTTAGAATAATTGACACAAAAAGGATACGAAAAAAATATTTTGATGAAAAAAATTATTATATATCATAAAAAATTTAGATAAAAAATGTAGTTACGATTTATGAATTGTTTAAGGAAGAAAGGAATGTAACATATTCTAGACAACATATTGTAAGGGAGAGTATCCCACTTGTTATTAATGACAGTAATTTAGAGGCATTGAGAATATATAAAAATTTATTGGTCTCACTAATAAACTCATAATATTTTTATAAGAATTGGGAAGTTATATTAACTAGATATTTAATCCTCAAAAAATTTAGATTTTAAGAGATAGATTAATTAAACTGAAAAAAATCACAAAATAGGTTTTTTATTCTTGAATATTTGTTTGGTAGATGTTGCCAACAATGTCATCAAGAAAATGAATTTTTTATCCTTATAAAAGCCTAGAAAAATATTAATTTCAATACTCAAATGTGATAGAAGAAGAAGTTAAAAGGAAATTAATAAGCCTTAGTTTTGGAAGAGGAATGTAAAAAATAAGAATGGGGAAATTAATAAATTTTTGATAGTAGATGTTCCTTATATATGATAGACTATTTAATGAATCAAATATTTTTTTGAAGTTTTAGTTGTTAATTGGTGTCATTTTTAAATTGTGTGTCACATAATGTTAAATGAGATGGTCTAGTCAGGATTTGAAAAAAAATATAATATCCAAGGAAACTCATTTCATAGAAGGAAAATAACAGAATCCTTTAAGTATTGAAAATATTTTTGATAATGGAAATGAAGTGGTTTTTAGGAATCGTGGGTTTATTTCAATGAACCTTGAATGTATATAAATATTGATAAGAGGATAAAAAACTAGATTTAATTTGATTTTAGTGAGTGATATTGAGATCTCATATCAATTGAGAATGAAATTATAGAATGAATGGTCAGATGAATGACTTCTATGCTTGGCCTAAATAATGCGAAGAGGAAATCTTGAGAGGATATGTTTTTTGTTGTTCCTTTTTGTAAATGAGGAACATATTAGATGTGGTCAACATGTCAAAAGAGGATTATTATTAGTTATTTATATAAGAATATCTAAATGAAATATATTCACCCATCATAGATCATTTATTTTGATCAATGTGTCACCATGAGAAAGAAATATACAAATATAACTAACCACTTTAAAAAATTTACATATGAATTCACTAATATTTTTTTATGATTATGAAGAATTTTTTAAGTTGTTATAATGTTTAATATTTTATAAATAAGTGTGTAAAATTGGAATATTTTTCATCTGATGAATTTATAAGTAGATAATGTAATATAATATGAAAATGTGATGTTTTGACACCTATATAGAGATAAATAACTCCCAACAGGTGCACAATTCACTGTACACACCATAAAATGGATTGTTTGAATGAAGGGACATATGTTCAGTGGGGATGACATAAAAAATGTTAGTGGAGTATAGTACCTCTAGATATATTTTGTGGTATGTTATTGTGTAAATAGTTTAAATTCAAACCCATTATTTATAAAGGAAAAATTATAATATTTTCACTTGTGACATGTTTTATAAAAAATAGCATACCTTCAAGTATCTTTATTTTTCTATAAACCCATGTGTTATCAAGATAAATGGTGAAAGTCATGGGAATT
This sequence comes from Viscum album, assembly GCA_963277665.1. Taxonomy (NCBI): domain Eukaryota; kingdom Viridiplantae; phylum Streptophyta; class Magnoliopsida; order Santalales; family Viscaceae; genus Viscum; species Viscum album. The sequence goes on along the minus strand of OY728165.1, from coordinate 1,884,824,361 downwards.
TTTGGAATATATTAGTTTAAGGGACTTACTAAAATATCCACCCAATTGAATAAGTTATCACTGATACAATAATGAAACTAAAAGGATTATAAATATAACTATTTTTAACACAATTTATCTTATAATGAAAGAAGATTTATATGATGATGTTAATTCAAAATTTTTCATAAATTTTATTTTTATTAAATTTACATATAAAATTTCATAAAAATAAAAAAATATTATATATCAAAATGTTAGAGAAGAATATTCATCCATTTTTAGTAGTTGAAAATAATCACATTCATCTTATCATCAACTAATATGGATAGATAAGGTAAGGAAAATCATTATAAATCATATATAGTATGCATAGACATAGATAACCTTGTGGAAATGATATCATACCTCATTATCTTCCCATGTTGAACCTATATAACTCGAATAGATAATGAAAATTAAAAAAATTCATGATATTATGAATGATGAACTGGATCATATAGAAAATAATGTAACATATGAATTTTCACTCAAGAATAATTATTATAATGTCAATGGATCAAAGTTTATGTCTCAAAAAATTGAAAGAAAATGGGGACATAGTGGGAAATAAATAAATACTAGAATGTAATGGTTATTCTTGGGTTTAAGGAGTGGGACTTGATGAATCTTTTACACTAGTTTTAATGATTGATTCCATTAGGATATTACATTATAATATAATGTAATGGATGAACATTATATTTTATATGGATGTCATGTCTATCTTCTTTAATGATGTGTTAGAAGATGTGATTTACATTGAGAAACCACATGGTTTCCTATTTGTAAAATATGAGAAATATTATTGTTGGTTAAATAAGTATTTATATGGGCTAAATCATTGACCAAACATGGTACTATAAAATTGATACCTTCTTGAAGAAGAAATTTTTTTAAAGGGAGGAGTTTATATTAACCATGACATTAAATATGGAAATTGGAAATCTATCATAATTATTGTTTATGTATATGAAATCATTGTTTGTGAAAATAAAAAATGAGATTGTGGTGATATTTATGAGGAGATGATGAAGAATTTTTAAATATCCATTCTTCGGAGATTTTATACCTTCTTAGCCTATAAAGTTCATGATATAAAATCACATTTTACTTTCCTAAGAGAATAATTCGAGGGTACTTTTTATAATGATTGTAATGAAGAATTTAAAAACTAGTTTCACACAAATTATAGTATGTAAAAATCCCACCAAATGATGAATCGAGATAATATTTCAACCAAAGTGAATTCCATAAGTTTTTTAGACGAGTAATTTATTTTCTTGCTTCAAGGAGTGATTTTTTTTGATGTTACTCCCAATTAAATGTTTGAGAATTTTCCAATTGTGAATCATTTTTCAATTGAAAAGAGGATTTATTGGTTCATAAATGGTAAAATATGTTTTTTTGTTATATATCAGTAAAAATGAAAGAATGATATTTTTGGATACAAATATGAAAATTGGGAATTATGTGTTGATAAATGGAGGCCAACATCAATTTTATGTTTCTATCTTCATGAATGATTTATTTTTGGGCACCCAAAGAAGAATAATTCTAAAACCTTAAAAAAATTTATGAATGAATATGTGATGTCCAATAATTCTAAAAACCAATTCATGTGGATGAATAATCAATTAGAAGATATTAATTTAGAGGTTAATTTGCTTCTTATTCTTATATTTTAAGATCAATGGGATATAAATTTTTAAATGAATCGAGTTCAACATCCATGAATTAATTACATTTTAGTAAATGAATAGTTAATCATGGACCCTGATGAGATAAATGAATTTCTATTCAAATATATTTCTACAATAGAAGAAATTATTGATGTGTTCCCTATAAAACTACTTAAGGAATAATTTCGTAATATATGGTTGATAATGGGATTACAATGTCACCTATATGAATGATATGTTGTGGTATTTTAGTCCCCACTCTCATATGGTCTTTGGGTATTATTGAAAAATGTGGTGAAACGAAAAGACAAAGTATAACATTATATTAATAGTTTTATATTCTATTGTTCTACATAAGGGGAAAATACATTACAATGGTATTATACAATAATATTTTTTTACCTTTATACAGAGTAATCTGTTTAAGGAGAGATAACATTATGAAGAAATTTTTAAAGGGGTGAGCCATGAATTTTTCTTTTGTGAATTTAGGAACTATTCTGTTAGTTGGTTTATGTACATAGAATAATGTTTTTAATATAGACTCCACATAAATATTTAATTGGGATAATTTGATAATGAAGTATTTATTAATGGAATATATCATCATTATGTCTTCAATTAGTATCATGAAAATTATTTTTCTAGATTTTTCCAAATTTAATATAATTTTTTTTGGATAATATGATAGTTTTTTAAAATATTATTATTTCATACATTATGTTCTCTCAAGTAGGAATTTATTTATTTTTTAAATATACGTTGATATAAATTATAATTTTTATAGTGACATATTTTTTTGGATTAAAAAACCCAAAGATTGAAATTGGTGAGGAGAAATCATAAATTTGTAGAAGTTTATCTATGTTATGGTATATATCATCAATGTTCTATTGAAGACATTATGAATATTGATGTTCATTAAAAATTTAATATTTAATTTTTAGGAACACATTAATCATGTTCAAAACCATGTAAAGATTTATGTTTCATTTTAGTGGATTTTAATTTTGAAATTTTGTTTTGGATGATGTTTTTGGAAATTGGTTTTAAGTGGCTTAGAAGAGATCTTTATTTTTAGAGCCCAGAGTTCGATTGAAATTTTAGAAAATCCCTCGATCATAAGAATCCATATATAATATCAATTTTAATAAGGGATTATTATAAAAATTTTATTTTAGTTTGAATTTTTTTTCATATGAATTTATGAAAATAATAAGTCTCTGAAACAATTCATTTGATTTGGGATTCAGAGTTAAACATTGGAATATCATTGTAATATTTATGTGTGTAAGCATTTGTATGACCTTAATAATACTTTCATTAATAAATAATTGGAATAAAAACATATTTATTTTTTGGTTATTCCATCAGAAGACAAGTTTAAAAAATCTAACTGAAAGTTTTTGGATATAATAACATAATCATGTTTACAAAATTCTCATACATGATCCTATTATATAATGTTCATAAGAGTTTTTAAAGACCAAAATAAAGATTGTAAGAGATATATGTTAAGGTAAAATATATTTTTTAATGGTAATATACATATATTCATATCTATTTAAGTGTACAAATAGGTTATTTAACGGTATCATTAAGAAACATAAGGGTAATGTGACCTCTATTTTCAGTGAATTGATCAATATAACATAAATCATGTTTTAATTTTTCCAAATACCATGAAAATATAATCATCATTATTGGTGTTGACTTAATAATTTAAAAATAATAAATTTAAACCAATGATTTCATGTATGTTTTTCATCCTCATAATAAATCACATTAAAATTAATTTTATCTAGGTTTTTAATGTTATATTATTAAAATATGGTTTATATAATGTGGATATGTATAGAGATATTTATATTTTAATATTATTAAGATACATAAATAATTGAATTACATGAAAAATAAGGAATATTTAATTCTAATTATATAATGTATGATTCATGGATTGAATGAGAATGAATTTTAAGACTATATTATGGTAATTACATGTAGTTAAAAAAATTATTAATAGGTGAAGGGATGGTTTTATAGGTAAAGATCATTGTCATTAGAATTATTAAAATTCAAATATTTATAATTATATTATTGTTGGGGGAAGATTGAAAATTATTAAATAGAGAAATAATATTATTTATGTGGTGTACAAGGAATATATATACATTGGAAAAGAAAGATGTTCACGTCTATTCAATGTTTGAAATTATGATAATGTGTGTATTTCATGAATTTCACAACGAAATGTGAGCGAATAAAAGGTGGGGATACTATATAAATTAAATAATATTTTCATAGGATAAATTTTTAGACAACAATCATTACATTAGTGTCATTTAGGAAATTGATGTGGAATCTTGTTTCACTATAGAAACTAAAGAGTAAGATTAAATTAAAACCCCAAAAAACTAAATATCTATTTAAGGAGGAAGTAATATCAATTATTACATAATCTATTGATTATTATAAATTAAGGGATGAATCTAAGACCATTTGAGAATAAAAAAAGAAGGACCTTCATGGTTATACCCTAATAGTTTCATTCACATAATTTTAATAGCAGGTAATATGATCAGGGAGTAATTTATATCACACCAATGACTAGCCTTCTCACATTGGGGGTCGAATATTTAAAATCTATAGTTTTTATTTTGATTTTTTGTGTGTATAGTTGTGGTAACACCAGATATAAAAAATTAAAATATATATTTATAATTTATTTGACACCGACTCATTTATTAACCATACACCCTATAGTGGTTTTAAAACTATGAATGATTTTAGTGTAAATTATTTTTTATCATCAAAATGAATTTTTCTAAAAACTATTATTTGTTATGTTTTGTGTATTTATTATAAAAGTTACAATTAAAACATTACGAAAAAAAATCTATAAAATTTATTCCATACTTGGAATCATAAAGTTAATATAAATTTATAATTCCCCTTTCATTTTTAGTCAAAAAATTATGTTTCCAAAGTAAAATGTAGTCACCCTTTTAAAGGTATAATGGTATCACATGGATTAAATCTATGTGATATGTTCAAACATATATAAAATCCAAATATTTAATTCGATTATATTTTTATATTAATACCTATAATGTCATTTTAATTAGTTTGGGTATCCTTAGTGTCATTTTACGTTAATGAATACAATTAAGGTATTTAAAATTTATGATTTTGGACATAGGTGACAGTCATATAACTAATAGAAGGAGACTCCTCCTCTATTTTACACACTCCATGATCACCCTATCTTGAACAAAAAATTAGAAAAATAACACTAAAACACTATTAATGATTACCCAATGGTTTTTTTAATACCAAAATATCAATATATATATGTTGAATGAGAGATTATGATGAGGATACTCATAGAAGTGTTAATCATCTTAATTGGGGTCTTTCATGTTTCATTAATCTCCCAGCTCATCCAAATATATTATAACCTCAAGAATATAAAAAAATAAGTATCATTAATATAGTGATATTTTATTAGGTATATGGATCAATCATTATCCACTTTTATTCCATTAAGTGTAAAATAAAAACATTGCTCTTATTGACATGCCAACTACCACCTCCATGGATGACATATTTAATTTTTCTTCACCACATCACATGGTTTGTTATAAAGATGGATATAATTAATTAATATGATGTATTTGAGAAAATTATTTTTCAACAATGATAAATAATATCTAATATCTTTCCATATATTCCATTAAAAAATGATAACATCGCTTGTTTTTACGTGCGAAATGACACATCCATGGATGACATATCTCATTTTTCACTAACGGATTACATAGATGGTTCTAAAATGAATTTCAATGAATAAATAAAATATTTATAACCTGATTATGTTTTTTTCATTTTTATATTATCATTGAAAAATAATATTTTCTTACTCATTGAATTGTTATCATAGTTTGTTGTTTTCATCAATTAAAATACCAACATGAACACTATTTTGTTGCTTATTTCAATAAATAATAAGGAATATGATAAAAAATTATTATTAGTTAATAATTATGAATTTAAGATGTTTTCAAAATTATGAAATTGTAATACAAATCTATGTGTGTATATATATATATTTTTAAATTTGTTAATGAACTAAAATCTTCTTATAAAATCAAAACTCCTAACAAATAGAATTTTAGAATCCTTCAATTTGAATTATCACAATAATATATATGAAATATTTATGTAACTCTAATTTAATAACAACTAAATAAAAAAGTCCATTATAAAATTTCTATAGCTGATCCAAGAATGACCGGTGTTTAAGGATTGAGATCACTAAATAAAAAAATGTATGGGAAATAAGACACTTAACACATAAATATTGATATTTAAGGTGTTTTTAATAAATGGGTCATAATAAATTATAAGGTAAGGGTATAATGTATTAAAAATGTAAATATGTTTATAATATATGTGTATAATAAATATAATTTAATATATTTGGATTTAAAATAGGTTGGACTAAGTGGTAAAATAGTGAATAGATTTTTCATCTAAGTTTCTTATTAATAATAAATTCTTTTTATAATGGTCCTATTCACATTTATATATTGTACACATCACCTCTTAAAATATTATATAATTAATAAATATATAATAAAAATTTTAATGATCTATTTCAGTTTCTCTCTTTGACGGGGATTTAGATTTCAAAATCAATAAGTGGTTTAATTTTAATCATTTCTTAATGTGTTTTGAGTAATTTTACCAAACAATTGTCATGAAATAATGATAGTAATAATGTTTTATTAGAAATTTTATTCCATATTATTCTATGCATTTTATGGTCAGCTTGACTACCATTTACTTTATTTACAATGGATTAAAAATATTTATTTTAAATGTTTCTTGAATTAGTTCATGATAACATTATTAATAGTGGTATCAAAATAATGTTACCTATTACATTAATTACATAATGAACAATTCCAACCATAATGCCTATAAATTTATTTTATATTTCATTTATAATAATCCATGTTTTTTTGAAAAAAAATACATTTCCCATTTGATGTGTGAAATTTATTTTTAAAGGCTTCCAAAATAAAATGATATTTCTTTTTTTCTATTTATAAAATATATTTAATATTTTATTAAATAATTTTATATCTATTTAAACTTCCATTAATTATTTATATTATCCTCGTAGAATATTCTCTAACTAGACAATCCATATTCTTTTTCATGATATCTTATGGTAATGTTTATTGGGAATGTCCATTTAACACATTTCTTTCTAATAGGTTATTTATACTATGATGAATAATGATTCTATTTGGTTCTTATGGAATAGATATGTATTCTATATTATAATATGATTCGTTGGACTATTATATCTCCCTAATTTTCTTGTAAATGCTTCGTATCTCATCAGATGATGTGTATACTAGTTTGTGATTAATTGTGGCCCAAAAATGATGTATGGGTATGACTATAATTAGATATTTCTATATGATGACACATGGGCATGATTATAATTATATATTTTCACAACATGATAAATGGAAGAGATTATGATTATCCATGTTCATAAGATGTTTTGGGGACATGATTATGATTAGCTATGTTCATAATATAATTTTGGGAAATCATTTTTATTTACTTTGTTCACATGATAAAGATTGGGAATGATTTTGATATCTATGATCAGAAGATAATGCATGAACATTATTGTGGTTATAATGTTTCCAAATGTTAATATATATATGTTTATTCCACTAAATGTATCTAAATTTATTTGTCATTCCACATGCCTATATTATTTTATCATGGATGATGTTTAAGGAAATATTTTTCTACACCCCTTGGACTCATCTCGTATGCTTTCATAAAGAATTGTTCCCTAACACATGAATTAGGAAATTTTTCATGTCGTTTTTTAACTATCATATGTTATTTCATTCTATATTGATTATTCTCTCTTTGTAACATGTTCATGTTATGCTCACATATGATATTTAATTTTTATCGATTATGTTTAACATTAAATATTGATTGATGCCACTCTATATTTTGATTCTACTCTATATGTTATGAATAAGGGTTATATGTATTATTTCCCATGTTGGGTGTCATAAAATGATAATTTCATTGTTTGACCCTTCATGATAATGTATTTTTCAAAATAAGAAATAATGTCAATTTACATATTCATATGTTTCATGCCAATTTTAATATTTCTATGTGAATCAATTTTGTCAAAAATAAACATATACTTTAATAAGTCAATTTCTTCTAAGTTATGAATCAATATGTTTATAAGTGTATTTTTACATATAATTTGATTAACAACTAATCTTGTAATGGTATATGAAAGAAAGACTCTTCATAATCTTTCATTGATTCCCTAAGACCGAAGGATGACTCACTGAAGTTGGCACACTGAAATCAAGGATGACACACCGAAACCGAAGGTTGACACACTAAAGTCTGACAAACCGAAGGATGAATCACCGAAGGAGACACACTGAAACCTAATATGACACACCGAAACCGAAGTAAGACATACTGATGTATGACAGACCGAAGTTGACACATCGAAGATGACAGACCGATGTTATCAAACTGAAGACGAAAGACCAAAGATTACTCACTGATTGATATAAATACCTATTTTCATTTTATTAATTCAAATTTATTTCTAACGGTAATATATAGACAAATTAATATTTCTGACATTATTTAATGTTGTCTGTAGGAAAATCTGTTGACAAGTACGAGGTATATGCACATGCAAAGATCCTAATGCATAGAGAATCATGGAGTATAAAAGTACGTCATATTTTACGTTAAAGAGATGATAGTAGTAGCAGTACACGCTGATATACAGACTGTTCCAATACGAAAATAGATGAACCAAGCACCTGAGATTGTAAAAAGACATTGAAAAACTATCTTCAACACAAAGGCCATGTATATATCGAGACATTGACGAGCTGAACCATTTCACTCCCGAATGATAGATTATAGAAACAGTGATACTCTATTCTAAAGACATCATCCAGAAGATGACTTAAATACTAGTTTGTCAACATTCATTCAGTCTAGAGCCTCACTTCACAACATATAGAGAATTCATAACTCTATTATCATAATTAACTCCATTGAGTTTTATATTTTATATTTGAGAAGCATGAATATTTCTTTGTATAACACACACTATCTCCTGAGCATAACTGAAGGATATCGAACTATCCTAATTATCAATAACTTATTACATTTTTTCCCTTTAATAACTGTGGTAGAGGTTAGGTGTGACCTGGACATCAGGGTGCGCTATTGTAAACCCTGATCTAGGGTGTGGATCAAAAGTTTATTTATATAAACACCTTGGTGGGTGGTGATCACCAAGTAGAGAGGATTAAGTCTCTACTTGATATTGATCCTCTTTTTTACACTATTGTGCTAATATTCAATTATTCTCTTTTGTTTTATCTGCTTCTTGTATTACATAACACATAAAACTGTTTTTCCTTACACTTTGATAGTTAGTTTTGGTTGGTGTGTGTGTTTGTTTAATTCATTAAACCCGTTTAAAAAGTTAAATTAGTGTTCTACACTGATTTATCTGAGGAGTAATCACCTTTTGAAAAACCTGTTGACCAATTGAACATTTTCATTTCTACTACCTAAATTAACTAGGACGTTTTTAATATTGGGGTTTTTTTACCATAATGTTTTTAAACAGAATTTTTAATTAGAACTGAATTCACCCCCTCTTGAGTATCCACTCCGACCAACAGTCATGTTATATTTCAAATCCTTCTTATGGAATAATAAATTCTTGTTATGTAGATAAATAAGTCACAAGAGAGAAAAGGTCATAGGTTTTGTTACATAATGGGGTTTCCCCAATTTTTAAATTCTAAACATTAAAGTTTATAAGTATTAAATTTACTAAATAATTCATTTTTTGTGTTGTAATTAATGTTTTTTAAAATTGTGTTACAAAAGTGGGTATTAGTGGTTTTATTTAGAGAATATATTTTCAAGAAATCAATATTGGAGTGTATATCTAGGGAATAAAAAAAATGAATAAAATATCTAAACATCAATCCAAAGTTATAGTTTTAAAGGATCTTAAAGGAAAACTCAATCGGCATGCCATGATGAATAAATGATTTTAAAAAAATTTGTATAACAATAAAATAAAAAAAATATATAATTTTTCTAAGAATATTATTTCAAATAAAATTATTTATGAGTGTAAGAAACATGAAAATATCAGGCTAGATAAATCATTGTTGAAAAAATGAAAAAAAAGTGTAAAACCATGGAGAAGTAGGATATAGTAAATATTTTGGAATCCAACGAAATGTGAACTATCTTCAATAATATATTGTTTGATAATAGTAATTATTCAAAGGATAATGATATCCAAATTATTTTTTTTATGAAAGTAATAATTGGAATGATATATGATTAGTAAGAATGTCACTCCCAAAACAATGACATAATTCTTTCTAAATTCTAATGTTTAGTTTTCTAAAAATGATTGGAATGTTTATACTGTATTTGAATATCGGGATACTATTCCATCAAATAAATAAATGACAAGCTATATGGACAATATAGAAAACAAATAAAAATAAAATTTTGATGAATGATCATAATATTAGTAAGTCTGGTGTTCCTAAACCAGTTGAAAATATTTCAACCATTTCTTATAAAATATATAAACTGTTTTCAGAACTAAAAAAATGATGTTACAATTTTTTATGTGAAAAAAGAGAAAATTGAACTTATAAATGAGTGTAATGAATATCATAATGAATTATTTGACCCAACTATTTATTTATTTACAAATGAAGTGTTTATAATATCTTTAAAATATATTATTAAAAATGTTATGTTAAAATTAGGGATTTAATTTTAGAAAATGTTATTTAAAAATATTCGACTAGAAGTAATTCATTTGAAAAATTGTGTAAAAATAATTTAATAAAATAATAATTTTTTAATTTGGTAATAAAACCTATAGAATAAATCATTATCAAAATAACTACATTATGCTGAGTTACTAACCCTTCTATACTACATTTAAGATAAGATGACATTAGTGACAAGATTATTCTTGACCCCATTTTAATCTCTCATATATCATAATGATTTTAATTATATATAATTTATTTTCCTATAAAATGTACGTATATGATTGATGTGGATTCCGAAGTGTCTATTATCTATCATTAATAGACAAAAACATGTCTAGGTATAATACTCTTAGTCATGAATTCAATAATAAGATTGGATGAGTACCAATAACAAAAATTTCAAGTACTGAAATAGTTATTTTTATTAGTATATGATGTGATGCAATTCTAATATTTATAACTTACTGAATGAGAAGGTCTAGAATGTCACATGCGGAGATAATATGCATGGTAAGAGTAATAGTTTGGGGAATTTTTTTTAGGTATGACTTCAATTTACAATGTCATATATGTTCTATGAATTAAGAACAACCTCCTCAACATTATCTGACAAGGCACTGAAGGTTACCTCAAAAATTTAAAGAATGATAAATATAATATTAAATTTCTAATGGAGTATTCACTATCCATACTAAGGAATGAATTTTTTAAAATATTGTCTTAAAGGATATTAATAATCATAATATTACATATCTTTGTGAAAAATTGTAATTTTATTGGATTTGGAGTATGATATTAGCATATTGTAATGTTTGAAACCTATAAGAGATATCTAGTAAATGGGGTTTTAGGAATATTCCAAAAAAATTAATTTATCTAATTTTTGTGACCATTTATTTTTAAGAAATAAAAAAAATTCATGTTTTATGATCTTTGGTGAACTATCAATGTTTTTCAATTTTGAGTAAATGCAGATAGATCTTTCTAGTCTTATAAAAACTAAGATTATCAAATCATTCCAATATATGTATTTTCATGTTTATGATAAATCTATATTTAATGAAACATATATTCCTGATCAAAAATAAAAATAATATAGTATATGTAAAAATTTAATTTCTCAAATTAACTATTCGAAACTCAATCTTGTAGTCACTCTCTGTAGTGATTGAGGTCGTGAGTTTTTAAATTAATTTTAAGAAACATTATATTGTGAAAAATTCATAACTCATAATTTATAAAAACCTATATTATTGAAATCCTAGTAAAACATAACATAGATAATACATAATAACATGATAGATATATATCAAAACATAAAAAATACATATTCTAATGACTGATAGGTTTATTTTCTTGGAAATTATTTACATACAAATCTTATTTTTTAACACTTCTAAGATTTTTCTCCATAATTGGGATCCTCTAGAACATTACCTACAAATTCCACATGTTGTAATAAACATAATAACCTATGGTATATAAAAATAATAGGGAGAGAGGTTAAACACTTACTATGATAATAGTATTTTCATAAATTATTAGATCAAAAGTATTGGTAGAAAATATAGAAAACATAAATATCAAAATAAGTGATCATAAGACAATATATGATAATCACTAGACGTGATGGTGCCATATGGAATTATAAAATATTAATTAATGAGACATATTATTTAAAATATATAATAATTGAAAATGACATAACATGTTATGTATCTTTTAAATATATTAAATATTTACTTTATAACCCTAATATTGTAAAATAATGACATTATACTTGATAGTGCGTAGGATACATGAACCTATGCTTAAAGAAAAAAAATGTTTTTATATAAATATTTCCATTATATTATAACTAATTAATTGGTGGGTAATAATATGAATAAAAAATTATGAAATATCTATGTACGACATGATCATTAGAAATATCATTATTAGTTCTCAGTAAATAAGAATTTACTTTTTTTAAAGATATATTATTCTTCAAAAACATATTTCCGTCAAAAAATATTTTTATTAAATTTTTTCATAATTATTTTTGAAACATATATAAAATATATTAGATAAAATTAAATGAAAATTTTAATTCGTTTTCTCAAAATTATCATTTTGTGAATTTTTAATAATTTTATGCAAAGATTGATTTTTCGAGAAATAATAAAAAATTAGTGTTTTATATTGAAAACTATTTTTCAATGCATCCAAAAGTTATAAAGTTCTACTTCATTTCAATGTATAATAAGAGATATTATCTTATAAATAGTCTAATTATGTTCATTGGAATGAATTAAATGATATAATTTAGTATAAAAAATCAGAAACATTAAAAGGATTTGTTTCAAAAGATTTTTTTTTCATTGGATCCTTTTGTTTTATTCAAAATTAATTTATTTCCCATAAATGAATTTGATCATAAAACATAACTCCATATTTATAATTAGGTGGTTTTAATTTTATAAAAATATGACCTTTTTTCTATATGAGTTGTAATCAATGTATATTTTTCTCTTTAGTATGTCTAAAATATGTAGAATGTGGTGAAAAATTTGGGATAATACTATATAATTTCTCAAAAACATTCCATTATCCTATTTAATTAGATTATTTCACACATTTGTATCCAATTATAGTATAAATTTTCACTCGGTTCTATATTTCATTGAATATGTATTTTATATTATTTTATTAAAATAATAAATAGAAAATTTCATTCTCTTCACTATAATATCATTAATATTCCATCATAAGGGTCAAAGAGGTTGTGTTTAGAATTAATGTTTTATCTGAAATCAATAATAATTTTTGTATTATATTTATATTTTTAAATATTATTGATTTAATAATTGTTATAATTTCTTTGGCAATGCCGACACAATTTTTTTTTTCAATTAATAGATAATTTAGAAAATTGATTTTTAAAAATATTAAACCTAATACAATTTTGATGATTTATTTGGTTAGATAAATTTTTTAAATAAATATGAGATGTATGTAATAATTGATAAGATTTTAATTGAATCAAATCATTATTTTTGAGTCTTTAATGTAAAATTTAATGAATATTGTCAAAAATGCATTTAATGATATATTATGTTAAATAGTTTATTGTTAAGTTATTTAATCATTATTAAAATATTGAATGGGAAAAAATTATTATAATTTGTTAATAATGTCAATAAATTTCCATTTATGATATTATTTTATCTTCTATGTAAAATAATTATCTTTTAATAGATATGAAGACATTACTATAATGAGAATATGTTAATTATGGGGTTAAACTAAAATATAAGTATAAAACCCCCACTTAATCCTATAATAATGTTATTGGTTCATTGAATTTAAAACATATGAAAAAAATGATTTTTTCCATTTGGAAGCATTTAAAATGATAACTACTTAATTATATTTTAATATTTTAAGAAATTCCAAAAGTTCCAAACTTCTGAATTATAAAAGTGGTCCCTTACTTTCTCTTCTTCACACCACATTGATACCTATATATATAACCCTATAAATTTCTATTTTAAATATCCCTATATAATAATTAATGTCTTTAGTGTATTTAAAATACCATTCTATGGGTCTATAAAAAGGGATCAAATGGATTCATGCAGTAGGAACAACTAATCACTATAATAGATATATTTTAATTCGTTTCTTCATCTGACCCCTATAAAATTATGAAGTTATTCATAAAAATAAACTCAGTATCTTTGACATACTGAAGTAATTTTATTAATTTGAATCCATCATTATTAACTCTTTTTTTATTAAATGGAAGGTGAAAGTATCACTCGTGGCTACATATGACTTATCTTCTTCACATAGAAAAACAATCAATTTTACCCCACCCTATATCAAGATTTATTATTATTATAGAGATAATGTTTATATATGGTATATATTACATAACTATTGTTTTGAAATTATAATATATTTTATACCTTATTACCTTCCCATTCCCTGGAAAAACATAATGTCGCTCGTGCTTACATGTAGACTACCACCTCCACTAAGTGATGAGATTCATTTTTTATTTTCATTTTACATGGATTTTTATCATGATAGATTTAATTAATATATATTATGTATATTATATAATAATTATTATGGGAGTGTGAATAATTATTTAAATTCCATTCATTCTATCCATTGAAAAATGAAAATAGCTTTCATACATACATATGTCCAACCACCTCCACAAATTGTGTAATTTATGTTATTATATCTAAATTTTATGGATGAATATAAACAAACACACAATATATATATATATATATAATGATTATATATGATATTTATTTCATGGTTATCATTATGGTGATTTTTCAACCCTAATTCATGTATATGAATCAGAACTATCAACATGAAATTCTCAAGAAACCTGAAATTGTGAACACCAAGAAAGAATAATTGTAATTGGGAGTTATTAATAAATTGAAATTGAAATGAAATAATTAGTTCATTTTAAATATTTTAAATATTAAAATGACTATTTTATATAATTATAATTCACTAAAATTTATTATACAAGAGGATAAAGTTCTTTCAACGCATGATAAACTTGAGGTAATGGATTTTTAGTCTAGCATATATTTATTAGAGGAAAATACTATATTAAAAATAATTTCTTTTGAGTTGTGTATGTACTTCCCCATTGAATTTTTATATAAATAAATTTTTTTGATGATATTTTTTATCATTAAATTTTATTCATTAAAGGGTCATCTAATTCAAATGTTTCTAAAATGGTAAGGGATAAATGTTACAATAAAATTTTTTAGTGTAATTGTTATTTATTATGATCACTATAATGAAATTTCAATATATACATATCAAGAATACATTTAATTTTAATATACTCTATTTATTTTGGGGGATTATATTTTCACTTTCATGTTCCTCACCTTGTGAAATCTATATACATAGAGATAGTTTTTAATGAAAACCATATTTTATTATATATTATATCTAAAATCATCTTTCATCAATGTCAATGTTTCTAAAAATGTTTTCTTGATTACATATAATATTATCCAGTGATTTTTTAAATTCATTCTTACCCATGAATTAATAGTCATAATGTTATTTTAAAAAAATATTCATTAAATTTTTTGATTGTGGTTCATTTTAATTTTTTAACAGATGTGTGGAAGTAATATTTAAATTTTATTAATATAGAATGGTCATAATTTCCCACCGTTAAGAAAACTCAATGAATTGAATATATAATTATATGTAACGATGATTATTTTCAGATAAATTTATATCTATTATACATATAGGATTTTTAAATTTTTAGGAAATGATTTCTATGTGAAAAGTGTATTTAACTTAAGAAATAATTCAGGTGATATATTAATGTAATTTTATTATTAGATAACACCATTTGATATAAATTATTCCATACTATTAATATTATCAAATGATGCCATCACTATCCTTTTTCGGGATGGTTAATGAATTTGGTGAAAATTTGATTGGGGACCCCTTTATATTACCATAGTTTATGTATGATAAATTTAATTATTGATTATGAAACCCATTTATTTTTAATGGTTTGTGATTTGATTAATGTTTTATGATCATGTGGAACACATATATATGTTTTACAATATGTAACATGGTGGCCGTAGAATTTTATATCCCTCAAATACATTGGGAAAAGATATAGATTTTATTGTATAAATAAAAAAAATAATATGGAGTTAGCCCAGTTCATTAAAAGAATACGTCCACCCTGACAGTGTTGGGAGTGAATATTAAAAAATTTAATGGAATTGTGAGTGAACCAAATCAATTATGATATTCTATTTAGTGATTCCAGAGTACAAAGGATCTTTTCCTATTATTAGGTGTTTGTAAAATCTTTATATATTATGATAGTGTTATTATATCATGCCACATGTTCTTTTATTCCTTTTTGATTCATGTCTTATGAAATTCCAATATCTATTCAATGAATCAAGATTATGATCATTGATATACTAGGAATGATTTTCTTTTGTCAGTCTCATGTTTTCAGACACTTATGTATATGTTATATTGATGTCATCAATGATATCACAATTTTTATAATTTCTATGAATATAATATCACCCTTTATTATATTTATATTCCTTAGGTTTCGAAAAATGGTTTTAAGTGTTATGTGTTTAATAATCGTGCTCGTTATAAAGAAATAAATAGAAGCCAATGTTTATCATTTTTGAGAAAATTACTTATGTATCAATGTTTCAAAAGAAAATAAACATTTCAATTCATCGTGTGTGATTTTTTAAATTTTGATTAATATTCCAAAATTATGATAATATATATATATAAGTAAGGGTTATTATAGTTGTTATAAGATGAGGGTTTAATTAATATTGGGTTACTAGATTTTAAAATTTTTAGAGAGAACCATGGGGATATGTTTTAGTATAGGATAAAATCCTAATGTATTCATAAAAAAGTGATTATGTGGTTTTCTTAGTAATATATCCCTATTTGGATAAGACATGTTGATGTAGATTTGGCCAATATTCGTCTAGGGATAGTAACCTAAAAATAGTTGTCCGATTATATATTTTCCATAATTCATGTTATTGGTGAGTGTGAAATTATTATTCCCCTAGTTTAGCACTATTAGGATATTTTATTGGGTCAATCCTAAAATTTATTTATAAGCAATCATGAAGGATTTGAATGGATGATGATCCTATTCGACAAAGGTTAATCCTAAGGTGTCATAGTGTAAAAATAATGTGTTATTAATGGGGAATCCAATAAATATTTTTAATTATTTTGTAGTTTCTCACTATGAATATTATTCCTCAATATATAAGCTTTATTTTTAGTCAGTGGTTGAAAGCATGAGTAATTTTTTTATGAAAAATTTTATGAACAATGAAACGATTTTAGTCATGAGAAACTAAGTGAAATTCAAGATGGAATACAAAACCTTGTGAGTATGCCAAAATATATATATTGTTATTTGGTTAAAAATCTGAAAAAGAGGGTTTTCATTATATACATAATGAAATTAAAATATAGTTTCATGAAGACCATACATTGATGAAAATTTAATATATTTTATTTCATTTTTTATGGATAAATAATATAAGGAAATTCGTCACATAAATTTTTTTAATGGACTTTCACATAAAAAAATTATGATGTTTTTTGTGTGGAAAATAAGGGAATGTAACATGTAATTTTTGAGGTAAAATGAATAGTTTTATAGATGAATATGATTTTGGTCATAAGGTGACATTTATAGTTTAATTTATTATGTGTTGGGAACATGAGAATTATATGAGTCAATTCCCCAATCAAATAGGTTAATCCTATACAAAGTATTGTCCTATGATATGAAAATAAATGATGTTGAATTATTAATGTGTTTATATGTGATAATTAAAGAATTATATTATTTAAGTGATTTTATTAATGAATCATTTATAATATATATACTTTTCTATTGTATTTTTTTATGGATTTGTAAGAATATGATTAAGGGTACTAATTACCTATAAATTTTATTTAATAGTAAGTTGACATTTTATAAAAAAATGATTTATGAAATGATAACTCTTAATATGGGAATGATGTTGAGATGATACAATTCAGTTGAGATAATTATATTATTGGTATTGATAAAGTTAATGAGATAGAATTGATATCCTTTGAACAGATTAGTGACTTGATTTCAATGTGGTTTATGTAATCAATGATTGAATTTATATTATTTATAGATTTATCAATATATTTGATATCATATTATTTAATATTACAACTACATATTGTTAATTTCATGAAGAAAGTATTTTTTATTGATGTTTTATAGTGATTTGGTTTATTAGAATGTTTTAAGAGAATCAATTTATTATCATGATTGGTT
The DNA here is from genome assembly GCA_963277665.1 of Viscum album. NCBI lineage: Eukaryota > Viridiplantae > Streptophyta > Magnoliopsida > Santalales > Viscaceae > Viscum > Viscum album. Next base: position 1,884,805,861 of record OY728165.1, on the reverse strand, counting down.
TATGAAATTAAGAGCCTCTTTATATTGTTTGGGGGACTAATATTAAGTAAATTTCAGAAATATAGAAATTTTTCTTTATGCTTTCTTGTATTTTGAATTTGGTCAGACATTTTTGAGATTATATTGAAGGTTAACAAGTTATGAAATTGTTGATATTTTAGTGTGATTGTTTTTGGATAATGTATAATATTTAATATTTGATAAACTATTATAATCATTTATGTTTTGGAAAATAAAATGATAGTAGTAATTATTTTAATTAATTTTATGGATCATATGATACATTGAATGAAAATTTTAGTCCTCCATGCATGAAAGAATCACCTTGATTATTCATTTCATTGAGTAAGAGATGAAGTGGAAATTGATAGAATAACATCAAGAGAATGAAATTGTGATTATTATGTGGACATATATCAAGTATATATGTTTTTCATGTCCTATGTAATTATTGTAATATAATCCCACAACATTTGAGAAATGACCTTGAAATAAAATTTTATAATTCCTTCTTCATTTTAGATGAATCTAATGTATTTAACCAATAATAGATTTATTGTTCTATGGTAGTTAAATTTATTTTGACCATATTCTCTATCACTCTTTATTTTGTCATATGAATTTGTTTTCTACTCAATCTCTATATTTTAACTTCCCAAGAATGTAGTTTTATTTTAAAACATTATTAAGTTCTTTTATAGATGAAATTCATATTTATGTATCCCTCTTTTTAAGATTAATATTTATTAAATGTCTTTATGAATCGGGTTTTACACAAAGTAATTTTAAATTTTAAAATCCTTGATTATTGAGTTCATATATAAAATAAAAGGAGGAAATTTATTAAATAGAGAAGAAGGATCCATCCCATGTTTTTTAAATGATGATAATTATATTTGATAACTTATATGAAATGCAACATAGCGGTTAAATAACCAATAAAAAATTATTATCTAAATATAAATGTTATAACCTAACTTTTGTGTTTGTGGGTATGAATAGAAATAAACACTCTGTGAAATATATAAAATGTTCATACTCAATATTTTTTTATTAATTCTTATGTAACACTTTTTTATTTTTTAAGAGTTATATAAATCCTAAAAAATATGTTTCTGTCAATAATTTTATATTTATTTTTATGAGAAATTTTTTTTAGTTTTTTACAGTTTTAGAATGTGAATTTGATAGAATAAAAATCATTTTCTAAATCAGTATTTAAAGGTTTGCTGATAGTGAATATTTTGTTATTTCCTAAAAAGATTTATTTTTTACCAAACATAATAAATTATTTTATTTTTAGAAAAATTTATTTCCCCATCAATAATATATAAATATACATTTTCATGATATATACTTTTTATAACATTATGAAAAAAGTAAATACAAAATTCCACTCTCTGGAATTTAATAACTCTAATATTTTATAACATGAATAGAAAGTGGTTATGTTCTAGTCAAAATGTTTATATGAATGGTATATTAATTTTTTGTATCATAGTAATATAATTTCAATTCACTGAGATTGAATAATTACCCTATATTCTTGAGAAACAGTAACAAGGTGTTTATTAAATTAATAGAAAAATGAAATAAATGGATTTTATAACATAAAAGGTAATAAAATTTGCAGTAATTATTATGTTTCATCAATCTCATCCACCTTCAATTTGGTTCAACATCCACCTCTTCTAAATCAGTGATATTATTCATAAAATAATAAACTATTTATCCTAAGTATAATTAAATGTTATTTTGTTTTTTAAAACCCTTTATTACCATTATTTTCAATCTAATGGTAAGTGAATGTATCGCTCGTTCGTACTTAAGATTAACTATCTCCACATAATAATAGAATTCATTTTCCCCCACCATATATCATGGATAGTTGTTGTAATAGATTATATTTTTTAAAATTATATTTGATAAATAATTATTATTATTGAATTAATATATCATATATACGTTCTTACCTTCCCAAACCATTCGATGTTGATAAAATCACTTGTGTGTACTGTAGGACTACCACCTCCCAAAGTGTGGTAAATTTTCAGTCATTTAATGTTCATATAGATGATAATAAGGATTTATTTAATTGATATGAAAAATATATATGATATATATTTTATAATAGAAAATCAATAAAGGATAATTTCTCTCTTCCATTATTTTGCTCCATCTATTGAGTTGTGAATACAATGTTCTTGTGCATGTATGACTCACTGTCTCTATGGATGATGTGATTATTTTCTATATATATCTTTTTGGAGGAATATATATGTATATAATGAGTTCATATGATATTTATATCAGGTATAATAATATTGAGTTGATGAAACTATGATATGGAGATGGACCCACTCTACTGAATTACAATTCCAATGAAAAAAGAAACACTGAACACCCAGAAAGAATTATTTTTATTATGATATATAAATAATTTATTTTTTAAATGTTACTAAAGGGTGTTATATGATATTATATGTATGTAAAAACCCTTTTTTAAAATTATTATAAATTTAAATGTATTATATAAGAGATTTAAATATATTCCAAGAAACACAAACTTGAGGCAATGGATTTCTAGTTTCGATTTTACTTCTAGGAGACATAATCAATATTCACCAATAATTTATCTTTTTTGTTTTATATACTACACATTTGATTAATTATATCATAAACAAATATTTTTATGTTTTTTAAATTTAAATTTTATGTCATTATTTCAATGGATTACAATTCATAAGCTACAAAATTTATAATAGAAATATATTACAATCGAATTATTTTCTAGGATTTTTTTATTATGTATCTGATGATGAAATATAATTATAAACATATCAATAATATTATGAATTTTCATATAATCCATTTCTTATATAGATTATATTTTTTTATTTGCATTTCGTTATAAAAGCATGTTACAAAAATAATGACTTTTGATTAAAATAGACTTCATTTCTCTCTTCGGCTGAAAATCATTTTTTTCAGGTCTATGTTTTCTAAAAACGTTTTTATGAAGGTTTATAATTATATACCATGAATTTTCCAATCCATTTTAAAAAATTATCATAAATTTAAAAAATGTTTTAAACTGAGCTTTTTTACTTTTTTTGAATAAGGTAATTGTTAAATTTTCTAAAAAATTGTGAATGAAATGTTTTCATTTAAATTTTATGGTAAGAATGTAATTTTCATCTATGTTTACCCTAAATTGTTTAAATATTATTTTATAAGTTTCAATGGTTTTATCCAAATAAAATATTTTGAATAATATTTTAGATGTTTTTAGATTTTAAATATGTGATTTGAAAGTGTAAATTATATTTTCCTCAAAAAAAATATTCCAAGGGATCTATTAAAGATATTTTTATCCTAGATGAAATATATTCATGTTACTTATGATTTTATGGGGTTATGATTGAATGATACCATCATTATGCATTTGACAGATGGTTTTTTATTATTATTACTAGATATTTGGGAAACTTGTTTCTTTTAAATTATTTATGTTATGATTTATTGATGAAATTGTTATAAAAATAATTTATTTTTCACAAGGTATAAAATGATGAATGCTTTATGTTATTTTTTAAAACAAATATCCAATTTTTATTATGGTACTAGTCAGTATAGAAGTATATAGGCCTATAATATATGGGTAAAGAATGATATATCATGACACAAACATCATTGGAATTAGAAGTGAACAAAGTTCAGTAAGGGATTATGTGAACTATGATAGTAATTAGAGTAAACATTAAATAATATGATATAACAAGGAGTGAACCCAATCAAATATGATAGTTCTTTATGTGATCCTTAAATACAAAGGAAATTATCTTCTATGTTTATGTGTATTCTTAAAACATGTGTTTTATTCTAATTGTATTGTCTCGTTGATCATATGTTTATTAAGTATGAATTCATGTCTAATGAATAAAACCTATTTATGGAATGACTCAATACTAAGTTATTTGATATATAGTGTATGGTTCTCAAAATTAATGATCATGTTTTCATACACATATAATCATGTTCTGTTTAGGTGATCATAGATATCTCCATTTTTTACCCTTATTGAGAAATTGAGACAATCCTTTTTTGTGTTCCCTTCCACCAGGTTATGAATAAATGTTTTAACTATTATTTTTTAAGAATTGATCTAGTTATGAATAACTAAGTGGAAGAAAATATATATCATTTATGAAATTATTTATTATGTATTATTCATTCTATAGACAATAATCCATTAGGATTCCCAAGAATATATTTCTAAAAAAATTAAAAAATTAATCAACTAAGATTTAAGTTATATATATATAAATAATGAGTCACTATATTTATTTAATTAAGAATTTATAACATTGATATGAATATAGACAAATATCTGAACAAACCCATTGTGCCGATGAAAATGTCGATAAACTGCTTATATATATGCCTTAAAATGTGAGCAACCCCATCAAGACCATTCCTATATTAAAAATCTTGTATATCTTAATCAGAATGTCTAATGAGATATAATAATATATAAATCCCATGGTGGGATATATATAACCCCACTCATAATATTCCATAAATATGTGTTCCACCTAAAAAAATCATCATCATAACTAATATAACCCATATAAAAATATTGGGTTTTTATATATAACACATAACAAGAACACATGATATCATAAGATATCTTAAGCCCATTTACTAAAAGGAATCGTAATGTAATAAAATATAAAACATCACTTCAAGAGGGATATATAATTTTATGATATTGTAGACCAATCTATGAAAAGATTGTTTCGAAAATATTTTCTATTTTTCATTTTAAAAGTCATGGTTATCATTTCCTTTTTAAAAAATAATATTTTTAATGAAATTGATACCTAAAAAGATATTTTATGTCATAAAAAATATCTTTAACTATAAAGAAATATAAAAATAAATTGAAATGGAATCTCATGGAAAAATTTTGTACAATAAAAATTATGCATCTCGGGGAAAAATATTTCAGTAACCTTTTTACATACCTTTACCCTTAATTTCGATTAAATAAATCAAAATAATATATCATAAATATAAATATAAATATTGTAATTTATTATTTCATAAAATTATAATTTTGTACATATAATTATACTAATAATTAATAAAAATCCACTTCATGTATTATTATTTTGTAATCAATATTCTACATATTGTGTTAATAATATTAAATTCAATGTTTGTAAAACCAGTTACAATCATCAATTATAACCTAAATATAATCATTTATAGTTATAAAAATATATTTTTTACCAATACCTATATTTTTATAATTTTATTAAATGGTACATGCGGTCATGTTTTTGAAAAACTAAAATAGTAAAGATCTTGTTCCTATTTTTTACTATTATCCTGTAATTTTATCATAACAATTGTCAAATTATATGTAATTAATAGAAAACCATTTTAATGATCTATATGACATATAAATATTTTATTAAAATATATAACTAAATATAAAACCATGCATGCTGGTAATTAAAGAAAAAAATGTCCATTCATGGGGGTTATAGTTTATACAACACAGAACTCAGGTTTCCATTTTTCATAAATGAAACTGTGGGGGTGATTTATTGATTTGTCATAAATATGAAAAAAGAATAAAATAAATGAATCAAATTATTTCATTTTATTATTTTTGAATTTAATTCATTGAAGAGATAAATAATAAAAATAAATAGAAATAGAATGAGAGGTTTAAGAAAATATAATTCACTTCTTGCATTCTCGCCATTGCGAGGGGGTTGAAAAAATGAGGTGTGTTATTTTTATAATATAAGAACATTAATAAAATAAAATGTTTATATAAGAGATTTTATTATATTTTAGGATTTTTTTTTGTTTTTTGGAGTGAGGGGACAATAGGAATGATGTTTTCCTATTATAAGTGAAAAGGTGTTTCATTTTTTTAGAATTATTAAATAATGGGAAGTCACTATCAAGTTAGGTGATTACAAAATTGATCAATATTTTACCATAGGGAATATAATTTCTTGATACACCTCTGCCATTTTAATCGAAACCTATTTTAAATATGTTGTTCACAATACATCTATTGATACTCACATTTATCAATTTTGTTTTGACCATGTTAACTAGTTTTTTAAATGGAAATTTATCCTTTAATCCAAAAAATAAGATTGATACTTTTTCGATAATTTATAACTAGTAATTATAAATCTAAAATATAATTTATCAAATCTACATCCCTTGTGTATGGAATATTAATTATTTACACATACAAATAAAAAGTCATTTTTTTAAAGGTTTATTTTTTAAAATATATATTATTTATTAGTGTTTAATTATCAATTCCATTAATCTAAATGAAATTAGAATAAATATAATTATTAAATAATTATATATATGATAAAATAAATAAATAAATAACAAGATTTCATAATGATATAATTAATTAATAAAACCCTTCCAAATATAGATTATTTAAAAATATAACAAAAATTAGAAAAATGTGGAGAATGAATTTATATTTCCAAAATATCAATTTAAAAAGAATTATTAAACTTTAAAATATATAAATTAACATGAAAATTCTACCAAAACAATTTATGTAATCATAAAAAATTAAACTTTCACAAAAGTGATATCATTAATAAAATCAGTATTTTATATATTCATGAGAAAAGTTATTATTTTTTAAAAAACCCATAAATTCTTATTCAAATAACATTTCGATAATAAATCAAACAAATGAATGAATTTTTTTTTGGATTAACATCCTATTATTTATAAATTGAACAATAAAATAAAATCAAAAAATATATTGAAAACAACATTGTACAAGAAATTATTATTTTTTAATTTAACTATTATATTAAATTTACTTCTTATCAAAAATATATAGGATTTTAAAAAATCCATTTTATAATATATATTTTAGGCATAAAAAAATAATTTATGAGTTACTTTTTAGTACGAATTTTTTGTATATTGAAAGTGAATTTTATTTTTATTGTTTTAATAAATATTTTTATTTATATATAATTCTTAATTTTGTTACTACTTTATCCGCCTTATAATTTTAGGGATACAATTTAATAGACTATATTTGATTGGTTTTTTTGGTTGAGCATAGAAAAATTAATCAAAAATGATACATAATTATGTAAGAAAAACATGGGTTGTAAAATTATACCCCATTAATATAATTTCATCGAAAAAAATTTCAAACAATAGAAGAAACAAAGTTAGGTTACATTTATCTCATTAAAACCTCTAGTTCCTATGTACCCTCCTAAAACATATTATTTCTATATAGTACTTTTACTAGATAAGTGGTCTTATTCTGCATTACATTATCTATTAAATCCATAATATACTTTGCATTTTCCTCATATGATAGGTCATGTTCCATATTTCCATATTCAAAGCATAGAACATGTGATAGGTGTATTATGTAATTTCTCCAAAGTGATACATAGAACACATTAGGTACATGTAAGAGGTGTGGAGGGAGAACTATTTGATAGCCCACATCCTTTACATGATCAAGGATTTTATAGGGCTTAATGTTTCATGTTTTCATGTTCCCTTTATTCCAAAATATCATAACTATCTTCTAGGGAGAAATTTAAAGGTATCCATTTTCACCAACTTCAAACTCTAGATATAACAAATTATAATTAACATAAATCATTTATCAACATTGTTCCACTTTTAAATTCCACATAATTTTTTGGAACTTCCCCATCATTTATTGGGAAATGTCATGGACTACAATATTTCTCTCTCCATTTTTATCCTTTCATGTTTGAGTAATGTATTTCTTCCCATAAAGAGCCCCATATGGTTCGATATAAAATCTAGAATGGAAAATATTGTTATATGAGTACTCTAACAATGAAATGTGTTCATCTCAATATCCTTGGAAGTTAATCAAATAAAATATCAGTATATCCTATAGAGTTTAAATTGTCCACTAAGATTAACCATCTATATGGGGATATTAAGCAGTGTTATATGTTAGATCTATCTCAAAGAATTTCTAATTACATCTCTAAAATGTGGAGGTAAAGTTTTTATATTGATTATATAAAATGGTTAGTGGTACACTATGTAGCCTCTCCACTTCCCTTATGTATATATTAGTGAATTGGTCATTATATAAATCTTATTTGATGTCAGAAAAATATGCTAACATTGTAAGGATATCGATTAAATCCCATAGATAATTTTGATCTTTTGAGATTTTGGTGGTCCTATGATAGAGTATATGGTGATATTTCCCCATTTTTTTGCTGTTATGCGTATTAGTTGCAACATACCCATATACATTGGTTGTCCATACATAAATTTCAACCATACTAAGAATCGAGATAACTATTTTTAAATCTACCTCTTTACACAATCTTACCAAAAGATTTTATTAACATCTCTAGAAAATCATCTCATTCAAATATGGATAGAGTGATGATATATGAGAATGATCTAAAATCCCCTTCTTAATTATAAATTTCAGGGGCTATACATTCGGGTTCCAAATAAAATAACTCCATATTTATAAAAATTGAATTCTAGAATATTCACTACATTTGTTATAGTTATACAATTTTTTCTATTTGATCATCATATGAATAAATGGTTGTGCATCTAGTTTGGAAATACAGAATTTACATCTCCCGATTATGACTTTTGGATTCATCCTCTACAAATCCATAAGTATAGTGTCTTTTTTGGTCCTCATCATTGATACAGTAGCATGATCCTTCATACACAGAGCATCTAGGACTTTATTTTCCTTTTCCATGTGGTAATATATTGAGTAGTCATAATCTTTTATCAATACAAACCATATTATTTGATATATAATTAATTCCTTCTATATAAATAAATATTTTAATGTCTTGTGATTAGTATATATATAACACCATTTTCCAGTGAGATAATGTCACCAAATCATCGGTGAAAATATCATTATTTCCATCCCTAAATCATGTATATGTTAATTTTTCTACATAAATCATAATAATTTAGCTTATCATTCTGCATAAGGATTTATCCTAAACCCCTTTCAAAGCATTAAAATATATTATGAACCCTTGCCCTATATTAGGTATTATATGTACAATAATAGTTACTAGCCTCTTATCTACTTTGTTAAAACATTATTCATATTCCACTATCCAAATAAAGAATACTCCCTTTCCCGTCAATTTGGGTATTGGATTTGATAGTAGTGATAAATTTTTCACAAAGATTCATTGATATCATGGTAACCCAAGATAACTATAGAGCTCAATTTCTAGGATCAACCTAGCATAATTCGTGAAAACATTCATATTTTATGGATGTATTAATATTTCCTTGATTGTGATTACATGACCCATGAATGAAACCTTTTTTATACATAATGCAAATTTTCTAAAAAATTTATACAACATCTATATTATATAGGTCTTTAAAACAAATTTAAAATAATATTTATCCTCTTTCATTCACATTTAATATGTAAAAATATATTATACAAAAAACAAAAAAAAAGGTCATCTATAATGACACTATTCATTATATTATTGAAGAGAGTAGGTGCATTGGTATGTCCAAACAATGTCACTATAAACTAATATTGTCCATATCATGTATGGAAATCCATCATGGATATATCCTCTCATTTGACATTTAACTAATGGTATCTATATCTAAAATCAATCATTTGAAAGTATTTAAATCTTTAGAGTGGATTCAATAGAGTATTCATATGGGTCATAATTTTTTTTTATTAATTTACTAATCTAATGACATTCCATGAAAATTCACAACAATCCATGATTATTTTTTATAAAGAGGAATACTAAACCCAATGTTGAACAACTAATCTGTTTAAAACTGTATACAAATTTCCATGTTTTCTCTTCTTTAACTCGAAAAATTTTGTTGATCTATTGTATACAATCAAATTGAGATAAAAAAGTTATCTGAATGAGCCTGATTTAAATCCCAACCAAACAACCTAGGATAAGGTCACACCATTCATCATCAAATAAATTATTATATTTCTATGTTATAGGATTGTGATAAATATTGGATCCCCCTTCACTAACTTGACCTGAGAGCCACTTTTTCATGGGTAATGTAACCCACATTATAGAATTATTTTCCATAGTGGATTCATAATCATCCATTGACTGATACATAATAATATCATGATCTTTGATATGAAATGTTGCCTTCATATCATGGTAGAAGAAATTTCATTAATATGGGGAATGAAAATCAATACCCAATATTATGTCAAATTAAACCAAGAGAAGAATAATTATATATGAAAAAAATAGCCTCCCATAAATTTCAATAGGAGAAAAATTATAAATATTAGACATCACCATTTTACTACAAAGGGTTTTCGGTTATAGTTAAATATATATTACTTGTAGTGGTGATTTTACATTTTTAGAAAAAATTTGTGATAAAGAAAATCTGATGAACCCAAATAAAAAAATATGATAAAAGACTTAGAATATAGATCAAACATAAATCACATCACTTCATTATCATTATCTACCTCCCTATTAGTGACCACAGATACCCTTCCATGTTTCCTTATTTTGGGAGCTTATCAGGATATATTTTTATAATTGGATCAAGTTTTGGTGGCATTAATTCATTATACTTTTAACTTTTCATACATAATGAAATTTAGTATTATAAAATTATTAGAATGTTCCTTCTTCTCTTCTATAGTTCTAATCGACCTCTTAGCATTTGTTTGATAGTCATGGGATAGAGTTCATCTTTTCAATGCCTAAAAACCTCCTAAAAACCTCAATAAAATTTCTAGGGTTCTTCTACGAACATTTATAGCATGCTGGTAATTCGTATTTATTCTAAACATGTGACTTCGCATTGGTTCATACATGATAGTGTGAATTCTATTTAATTTCCTTAAGTAATTAGGGGGCTTCGGTTTCCATTTCAATCTTAAGATAATATCAATAAATCAATTCATATCATCTGAAGTCACTTATGGAAAACTCCATTTGGAATCCCAATATTAAAAAACTATAGAAGTGATCAATTTTACTCTCGATTTTGAGAGAAAAAAATAGAGGCATACCTCACAATAATAGTGAAATTTGGTTCATATGACACAATTTACTCCTCTTTTTTACTTAAATTCCATCAATTCCCACTACATCCATTTGAAAATAGATTGTGGAAAATACATAGTGAAATATATATCACTTAACTCCTCCCATTGAATAGTGTTTATGTATTCCCCTTACATTTTATACTTAATGAGACTTCACCATAGGTAAACATCAACTTATAAATCATATATAGAAAAAAGTATATCATTGTCAAAGCACTAGAAAATATAAAATATATTTTCAATTGAATTGAAAGACTACTAAACAATCAATGTATTATAGGACCCATTAAATGTAGCTATATATTTCCTCATAAGTCAATATAGAGTATGTTTATTCCTATTTAGTGATTTTGGGAGATCAACATGATTTGTGATTCTACATACATCTTGAGATAGTTGGGAGATCATTGTCGTAAGATTTTTAATTCCTTCACTAATATCCTTAGGTTTTCATCTATACAAATATCCACATTATTCATTACACAAATTTCCAACTCGGTTATTTTTAGTTCCCTCCACTATAATGACTAAATGAAAATTTTGAATGAGTTTATTTATATTAGTAATTGTACAAAAAAGGAAAATATTATCAAACAATTTGGATTTCATAAATGACATCTAAGAATTAGCTAATGAATCTTTATATTTCAATGCAGATTATCCACGATTGGTTTTATAACATCACATAATATATATATTTATCCAAAACCTTCATAATGTTTCATAGAGATTATGTGATTAACAAAACTATATCCCTAGGGAGTGTCAATCCAGGTTTGTGGTTAAGGACCATTGACCATGCACCAGAATTAAGGCCATGATATTATCAACCAACTATTTTCTGTGATATTACCCATAGAGTAATTTTTTACAAAACCACAATCATTTGTAGTATCCAAAAATTCATTTATTTCACGTAAAAGAATATAATATGAACATGAACAAAACCTTGAGATAATATCCTATAAATTGTTTCATCCCTTAGAATTTTCCTTTTATATTCTCATTAATGTTCCCAGAACTAATGTTAAAAATTAATAAAATAATCTACATTATAACAAAACCAACCTCTACTACCAACTATAGAATCCCAAAATAAACCTAAATTAAAAAATACCGTAATCTCATGACCTGGTTAATACTTGAGACTAAAGTTGCATAATCCAAGGAATGAAAGGCTTAGTGTCTTAAAAATAATTTGGATAAACATATTAAATTATAACATATGATTTGTTTTCCATAATTCTGAACCTATAGACCCTTTCTAATATATATCAAATTTTTTAATCAACCTCAAAAATTCGGGAATGGATAATATTAAAGGGGTGAGATCAAAATCTAAGTGAACATTCATATATATCATAATTTATTATTTCATAAAAAAGAATTTGAAATTAGGAAAACATAAATTTCCAACAAATATATCATAAAACCATGTGTGATAATCACATAACATGATTGAGCCACATATTTTTATAAAAAAAGATCCTTAAGGAGCCATGAAATACAATTCATACAATATTTATTCATGAAAACATGTGAAAGCTACCTGAAAAATAACAATAATAATAAAATGGTATTCATTTAAAATAAAATTCTCGTTGAAACAAAATATAACATTATAAAATTTTTATAATTTTTTCATTACATTAATAACATGAAAATTTGGAACATCCATACTAACAGGAAAATATGTGTATGAAAACCCATTATGGACATTCTTATGTGATCAAACTCATTATGCCCATTTAAGAAAAAGTTAGAAAACCCATCCCACACATCCCTTTGTGAAAAAACCCATTATTCTCACACCTAACAATATCATAAGATAGAATATTATACTAATTCATTAAAGGATGATATAAGACCCCACCTATTATCATCTATACATATGTGTTCCAATTAAAAACAAGCATCATCATAACATAAATGACGTAATGGTAAATGATGTGATTTCCTAAACATATCACATAGAATATACTTAGGAAATCATAAGACATCAAAATTTCATTATAAAAAATTGATCATAACATATTAAAATATAAAACAACACATAATGATAGGGAGATCACTTGAAGAAAACTATATCATATTTTGAAAATGGTTTTTCAATGAAAAAAATGTTTTCATAATTCAAATAGTCATAGTTATGATTCATTTTTCAAAAAACCATATTTTAAGATAACTGATAAGCATAAAAAACATAATATTGATTTTGGTTCAAAAAATATTAATCCATTTGTCAAACAACGCATAATTTTAAGTGTTATGTAATCTTATATTATATTTCGAACACGCTCATTCTATGTTTTTAATCTATACTAATAGTTAAGGAGTGGTTCATTAGTGATTTGGAATCATTTAAAGATTATCACATTGAACATTAATGAAGAATAATGAGTTTCATGTTTATTTAAAAGTTAGTGCGAACCATCCCCTCCACATTGTCAGTCACCAAGGGAACATAGGAGGGAATATAGTCTTTTTGAATTGTGCAAGGTAGGATGTATGCCAATGAGGGTGTTGTAAACATCTAAACATAACCATCTCACATGTGCTACACAAGGTTAGGCTAACCATGCATCTAACATGTGTGAGATGTATCCATGGACATGGGATAACCTGGGTTTTGAACACTCTTTGACTAAACATGGGGCCTAACCATACGACACCAATCATAAAGGATAAATACATTTTTTCACCTATTTTGTTTTAAAATCCTATTTATTATTCTATCTATTTCGTCTCTAGTAGCAACCAAATGATATAATTCTCCTCCAATTTATTGATTTTAAAAATTACCTCGTGTGAACCCTATTTTCATCACCAATGGGTGATTAGGATTACACCCTATAATCTCTCTACTCATAGTCCATCTTTTGTTATTTTGTCTTTTCCTCTATTGTAGATTTTTAGTGATCCCTAATTTTACCTATTTTTATGGTACTAATTTGTTCTTTCAATATCTATTATTTTATAAATTATTAATGGTGAAAACTGGTTGACAATAGTTCTATGATCCCGTGGAAGGTGGTATGGCTTCTTCCACACTTTTTTGGTTCTTGTATACTATGTTCCATCCAGATGTGTTTCAGAATTCTCTATCAACACCACCAAAATTCATATGTAATCAATTTTTTTTATGTTTTTCATGAATAATGAGATCCTAGATAATGGAAAATCGCTTCTAATACTATTATGCTTGACATGGTCTACCTCTATGGGTGTTCCATTCCATGATAACCTTCATGAACATGGTATTAAATTAAATAATTTCTTATTAGGTGTGTTTCCCTTATATTAAATGATTTTGAATTACATTTGATTTAATGACAAATGATAGGCATTGAGTTTTCCCCTACACTTTATTCCATAATCAAATTTCACATTTAAATTAATGGTGTAATTATATTGAATAATTTTAAATTCATTTCCTTATTAAATGAATGGATTTTTTATAGAAACTCCATAACTTATTTCAATAATAGAGTGATATATTGAGCCTTATATGGGTTTCATTACATGGGTTCATTGAGATGTATAATTATACCCTATATATGGATAGTATACATGTGATGAGAGATAAGAGTTACCCTGTGATGGTGTTACCATGGTATTACCTTACCATCATCTAATAAATTATTTTTCCATAGGGGAGAAGCCAGGAACATGAAATTGGAATGATGTTTACAATAGGTCATGAGTTCCACTCTTTCCCCTATGTGACATACCAAGGATGGCCTCAAAGGGTTATTTCAGGTCTTATTGTTATTGTTATTTATAATACTTTTAGAGGGATTCATGATATCCCTTCCAGATCTCCTTAGATTGGATCAAGGGGCCTCTTATTAATTCAAAATATTACATTTATATATATTAATGGTTATGGATGTGTAACTGGCATTCTAGGGATGAGTTAACCAAGGTAAATCACATGCTTGGGCATGGTTCAACATTTTATATGATAATTATTTCATCCCACTTATCATTTAAATAATTCATGAGTGGGTAACCATAGTTTATACACATCTGACATAGGACAAATTAAATAGAGATTAATGGGTATCCCTAGTGGATCCTGGCTTTATGTATCATTCTTATTATTTTTTTTCATTTTTTATAATTCATAGACTACTCCTTTTTATGTATAGAATGGTTTGATATAGACCATGTTTATAGTGTCCTACTGAGTTTATCTCATAGCCTTCTTGGTCTTCCCTTGGTGCCCACACAATCTTCATGAATACAGGTTTAGATAAGGGTAGTCATCCATATTATGATTCTTGATTTATGATATATAGGATAGATTACTGGAGTAGAAGAACTAGTCTATTATGATGGCTCTTATATTAGAACCATTTTTTCTATTGGTATTTTTTTAACATTTGGTATATTACTGTATCCCACAAATCCATGTACTATTTTTATAGTGGCTTGATATTATCATCCTAATCATTTTTGAATCTATTTGTTACTTATCTTACACATATGGGCTTATGTTGGTTACCTTTTCATTTTTGTTTTCATTCTTATTATTTACTACTGATTTTATTCTTCCAACATATACTTTACTATGGTGCCACACTATGACTAATGAAAGAATAATCTCTCCAAAGACACACCGTAGGCCATCACTGCTAGTTGGTGGACTCTTGCATATGGGGAGTCTCACTTAAGGACATGTGGACAAACGTCTTAGGGTGTCACTTATTTGATTTTGGGGAACAATTCTACAAATTTATACTAGATTCATGTTTTTCATTTCATCTAACTATTTAGATTTTATAAATGAGGACTGGGAAAATTAGAAAATGGTAATGCTCTCATGGTTGGGAGTTGCTGACCCACATATAGTGGACACCATAATTTCCTGGGATGTGTTGATGTTGTTATCAGTAGCACTAATTAGAGTTTTATGTATTTTGTCATTGGGTGACACTTATTTTGTTCTATCACTGTTGTTGACATTATTATGATGGGATTTATTCTACCTCGGCCCAATGATATGAGGGTGTATCAATACAATCATTTTTATAAGGGCCTAAGGGATTAAATTTCATGAATTATGAAATGTGATATCTATAATTATACTTTCGTTTCATGTATTTCATCTATTTTTTTGGGAGTTCCTTGTTAAAGATATAGTAAAATTTTATAAAGTTTCTATAGGAAAAATATAATTTTATTAAATAATTTTCCTAAATCAATCTAAATGGTGTTCTTCCATATAATTGACAATGAGACCTTAGTCAACCAACTATTGAAAATTTTAGCCACGAACCACTGATTTTATTGGTTGAAATAATAGTTGATTTAATAGATGAATTATAATTTAATCTCACGTAGAATGTACTTCTAGAAATTGATAATTTTATTCATTCAATAAAATAATTATACATAACCTATTGCATTTGGATATTTGGCATACAGATTTGGTCATAGGTGCATGAGAAGCTAATTGAAATTTATAAACAATATGGGACTTTATAAATTTGGGAATAGTGATGAAATTAATTTGATTTAGGTATCTATATAGAAATAAATAAGAATAAATTTTAGAAATTAATGGTTTAAAAAGAATCATTTTTGACTAAATGGGGACTCAAATTGCAAGGGAAAGGGTGTCATCATCTATTCCTTGAAATTGAAACTCCATATCATGAAACCTCTATTATGATGTACGAGACCGTGACCCTGATCCAACCTTGGTAGTGGGAATTAGGATATATAGTTTATAGTATCTATTGACCTTCCATATCATATAGACATATATTCCAATGATGGAAGAGATGTGTGACCTATTTATTGGGAATATTTGTACATATACTTTCTAGTTTATCATATTTTTGTATGTTTTAAATATTATCTATGGTGTGTTTGGAGAAATTGTACACCTATTTCTATAAAAAATCCTCATGTCGTACGCTATGTGGGTGGTGATTACCATGATCTAAATGTGGTGGCCACTGATCTTCTAGTATTACCTTTATAGTGCCACTTATGGAACATCTTTCTGATCATCCATTAGGTCAGGATTCTTAGTTTTGACAATGATTATTCTATTTAATGTTGTTTTTATCGGGTGATCCTTGAACATCCCCTAATATGGCTGAGATGATGTGATAATTCCAACATCACAATTCTCCCACTGTTTTAGGTGATTCTGGTCCTCAGGATGAAGAATATTTTTTGGATTCCATGCTTTCGATCTTCTAGCATCTTGGGATGCCTCTAGAGAAGTATTTCAAGTATGATACTTTTATGATTCAGAAATCTACTAAACATTTGTAGGATATCATTACCCAATCTAGACCCTATTTGGGTATGGTTTTGGTGGGATATAAAACAGCCTTCTATGTCTAATTATTCCCCTAAACAATTACAGTAGGCTGGACTAGATAATTTTAGCATATTTAGTTGGGTGTTATTATGATGAATGAATATTTTCCTCACTTCACCGAGATCTAATTATTCATTTTGACTCTTACTGGTGATGAAATAACCACTGCAATATGTTTTTATAATGGCATTGAGTATGATATCTGATCAAAGGAGAATGTTGTCCAGAAAACTATTGTTTTAGAGATAGTGAATTAGGACCTCATCAAATAGTGGGGCCTATGGGAAGGTGAAAATTTGATGGGGGTCGACATCCAAATATGTATATGGGATATCTATAGGCAGGAAGAGACATTTCAACGGTCCATGTGTGGGTAGCACCAGCAATATGAAACATAATGACAATTATGCGGTGTGTCCTAAGGGTGGCCAGACAAGATATAGGAAGCCCTAATGTATGAGAAACCTATTCCAAGGCCGGGAATTTGGAAGAATGGCTGACATATATTATTTATGCTAATGTTTCCCTATTTTATATTACGGGAAAGCATATTTGTCAACATCACTTTCTAGTACATGGTCAGTAGCTCTATGATAGGTTATGAGTTGGTCCACTACCGATTGATCAAGCTGAGAGTGAAAAATGGATGAGTTAGTGAGACATATGTGGCTCTATTCCAAGAGAGTGGAGCCACCCCGGTTAGTCCTATTTCATTATATGTCCACAGTTCATGATGTATCCATTCAATACATCCTACACATAATATGTTGTGTATAGGTCCTTATATAGTGTGAGGAATATTCTATTATCATCTACATTAGTTTCATCCCTATTTAATACTATTGTATCACATTCCTTTATATCTATGAATATTATAGAATGTTTGGGCGTTGTGATAGAGTGATTTACTGGCATGATGACTCTCGATAAACCATTAGTATTAAAATCAATGGGTATACACTAGTTAAATGAGTGACCCCTTGAGATATGTGGGCCTCAATTCCAATGTAATGTCTTTATTCATGATATGACAGACTTTTTTGTCATTTTCAATATTGATTGGATAGTTCGTTTTAATGTACATATTGATTTCTATCATTAGTGGTTATCATATATATCAACCGAGGGAAGCACATGTATCAATAATGGAAAATGTGATATGTAGATCAGTTAATCTATACCCAAGTGTCATGGTATGGGAAGGGTGACGGTCCAGATATAAACAATCTTTATGAGTTATCGGGTTATGTATCATAGGGAATTCTTTACAATTTTGGAAGCCTTCAGGGACACCTTCCATAATGATTTCACCGGATTACCTTTGGTGAGAGAAGTGTAGTTCACCATTGAACTTATTCCATGTGTGGAACCTGTGTTTATTAATCCCTTATGGATGGAACATTAAATTCTTTTGGAACACAATAATTAATTGAATGATCTTTTGAAAAGTGTTTTACACAACTTAGTACCTCACAATGGGGTTCAACAATCCATTTCACTAAAAAATAGGATAGTACCCTTATGTTTTCCGTGGATTACAGATGGTTGAACATGATTATTGAATATAACTAGTATCCACTTCCTTATATTGAATAAATCTTCAACTAGATCTAAGGAGAACTACTTTTATCTAATATGAATTTGATGTTAGAATACTGTTAGGTTCATGTGAGACCATTAGAAATACCTCATATACCATTCCAAAGAATGTACATCTTATAATGTATTTTGATATTCCATTCTTTATTACAATCATTCTAGAGGTCATAGTGTCAATTATGTATTGTGTTTTCAATATTTACCTAGGTTTATATGTGGTAGTGTTTGTGGAAGCTATCTTTGTTTATTCTCCCAAAAGACATGACCATTTACAAGCATGACATAAGACTTTGTGGCATTTATATATTGGGGTTTCAATCTATACCTATTTTTATATGTGGTATAATTTTTGGATGTTGTCTTAGAGTATTATCTCACAAGGCGCGGCCATTCAATCCAAATTGGGATCATTCTAAAAACGCTGAGAGAGAACCATATATATGTGAATCATAGAAAATTTCACTTTAGGATCAATAAGGTTTACTTCATGGGTTATATATTTTTAGATTCATGCATATATATTTACTCAGATTTGGTTACCATTATGGTTTCTTAGTAACAAACACTGAATGTGTTTTACATACATAGTTTCTCTGGGCCGTCAATATATTACAAGTGATTCATCCACAATTTCTTACACATAGAAACTCCTCTTATTATCCTAAATAGAAAGGATATAAAATTCATCCAGTATGTAGATTTTGAAATATCATATAAGGAGTTGAAAGGGACAATGAATTTTTTGTTGATCCGGATTCATTGAGAGATGGGAAAGAGCTATATTATTTACAATGATGCTTTAAGAATCATGTTAGGATAAATCCTGATGTAGGATAATCGATTTTTAGCACATGTGTACCATTAGGTGAGAACACATGAGTCAAAATACCCAATGAATGACCTTGATTTTCAACCATGATTCATAACATATATTATTAAAGGCACAAATTTTTGGTATGGTGCCATTTATATACAAAAATTTAAAAACTCAACAATACATATCCATGAAAATTGAACTGAATCTACGGAAGCATGAATTGGTTGAATACCTGCAGTCTTTCAATGTTGAACATGATTATAAACCTATAAAACATAATGAAATAGATGATACCATGAGTTGGAAGAATCTTACACAGGCCATCCAAGAGGGTATCATGGAGTAGTTGTTAATGGATCAATTTTCAAAAATGCATACTGAGGTTTTGGAGTGTAATTGGAATCCTATTTTATAATCTTTATAAATGAAATATTCACTTATGTAGTTTGTTTGAATGATACATATATAAAATTCAGAGGTCCTTATCTTATGGGAGAGTGTCTTAGGTGAGAACACACTGCCAATTTGAGTTAGAAGTTGGATTAAGACTTTTCACTTCCATAGAAGTATGAGGTTTCCTTCTTATATTTGGTAAGAGTTGATGTAGAAACCTCATAATGTTGTTTTGGAAGTTCACTATAGGATTCCTAGGATGTATAACGAAAAATTTCGTTAATATTGGTGTCCATGTTGAAAAATGAATTTTTCATGCTTAATCGGTCGATGTTCTAACTTTCAGATGGTGATGGATGAACACTTATGGCATGATGGACTAATATAGCCTATATCAAATTCTTAAGTGTAAATGGAACAATATCACTGTGGATTTTGTGATGGGAGTTCTGAGATCTCATTGAGGAAGTGACATAACATGGGTGATAATCAAAAAAATTTCCATTTTCTACTAATTATTTTGGATATGAGAGATCCTATAACTAATGATCTTGGAAGGATTTATATCTGATAGATTGTGTTCTTTAAAAGTGTTCCCCATTTCATAGTATCAGACATAAATGACAATTTTACCTCACAGTTTTGGAATGGGTTGTAGGAAGACACTATGTTAACATTTTCTCATAAGTATAACATATCTCTCTCAGATCGATGGGAAATCAGAGTGGTTGATATGAAAATTATAGGGCATGATTCGTTTATGCATCGCTAATTTTGGAGGTTCACGGGAGAAAAATATACCACTTATAGAGTTTTCCTATAGTAAAATCTTTCATAAAATTATTCAGATGGCTCAATATTAGTCCGTATATGATATTCCTTTTGTTTCAAAACAATTTTAGTTAAGGGCATATGAGACAACACAATTGGGTCTTTACCTAGTTTAGGATACATTAGATAAAGTACAACAAATTTATAAATGTTTGGATACATCTATGTCAAACAAGAAGTCTAACACCGTCATTCATTTCCAACCTCTGGAGTTCGATTTTGGATATTTGATATTTCTGTGACTATCATTTATATTGGTCCATATATTTATTCATATATAGGTAAATCTAGGGCATAATTATATCAGGCCTTTTGAAATTGTGTAGAGGTTCGAGTCGGTAGACCACATGTTAAACCTAACTCATAGGTATTATGACACACATGACTTCATTCACATATCACATCTTCAATACTATCTTAAAAACTCAAATAATTCATTTGACCTGAAGTACATTGATCTAGAGGTGAATACATTGTTTTAGGATAATCCAATATTTATCATTGATTGAAGCACACAGGCTCTTCAAGGTACGTTAGTTCCACTGGTCTGGGTGTTATGGAAGCATAGACATGTACAAGATGAGACATAGGAGAAGTTGGTTGATGTATATTCTTTGTGGATGGAACATTTGATAGAGAATGTTTTACCACCCATGGAAGGGAAACTCAAGGATGAGTTTCCATAATTTGTGGAGTTTGTAATATCCTAGGTTTTCAAATATATATGAGTTCTTTTGTAATTATTGATACTATATCATTTTAATTTTTTAATCTAATCTAAATAAAAAGAGTAGTTTAGTAGTGTTTGAGTCTCTTAAAATATTGGAACTCTATAATTTAAATATGTAGATTAAGATTCATGGTTAGGAAATAGTTATGGATAACCATTAACCACTATTGTATGATTCACCAAGTTCACAGGGGAAGCTTCATGGGATGTCGGAATTTTTTTTATCCAGGATGGATGCCTATGTGGGTGTTGTAGGCATCAAGATATAAAAATTTCATAAGGGGTATGGATAATTAGGCTAACACTGTGCCTAGACAGTGTGAGGGGTCTCCTTTTATAGGGGCTATTGTGTGGCTAGATTATGGTTTGACTAACCATATAGACAAACCCTATGACCAAAAATTTTACTGAAAAATTACATTCTCCCATATTATTTGTCAAACCCTCATTTCCGTCTTCATCCACCATTTCTTCTCTATCCACCTCCAAAATATCTTTTTCTCATCCATGGTGGGTATTTTGATTACACCCTAATGCGAGCTCCATTTTCATTATTGTTAGTTTCATTATAATCCTCCCATTACCATCTAAAATCTTATTCCTTATTTTTATAGTTTCTCTTCTCCAATTCTATGAATTTTTTTCATATCATTTTTCCTATTTTAGCGCATTGACCCATTCTTATGATATCTCCATTTTTGGCTTTATTCATGGGCCAATCCTATATAAGGAGAGCACTATAAACCAAAGGTAGATGGTCTAGATTCTTTCTGACTTGTTTAGTTCTTTATACTATGTACTATTACACAACATGCCATAATTCGTTGGAAACACCAGCTAAATGATATTTAAATTAATTTAAATGTTTTTTTAAATCAAAATGTGATTATATTTATTGTGAAATCACATCCTAGACTATTTTCTATGACATGGTACACCCATACTGGTGTGTCCTTCCATGATTTAATACTTTACCTGTACCTTAAATGGTATACTACTTATTTAGTATTGTTTCCCTTGTAATAATTGAATTTTAATTATGATTGAATTTAGTTGGAAATGGAAAGGAATGATTTAGTCCCATACACTTGATTCCAAAATAAAATTTCTCATGCAGATTAATTGGATAATTAGATTAATATATCAATAATTCAAAGAATTTTTAAATGAATTGAATCATGATAGTTAAGCCATACCATATTTAATTCTGAGAGAAATATATTGATCCTAATGTGGGAATCCATGATCTATCTCAACATGCATTATAATTAGAACTTGTATATGGATTTTATGCATGTGAGGAAAGATAAAAATTATGCATGGGATGATATAACCATATGTTAACCTTACATACTTGTGAGCAATAACTATTCCCTATGGGTGACACCATGGATGAGATCATGGCTAGATTCTTTCAAAAGTTCATGAGTGATACGTTGTACCCCTATGTGATATTCCATAGATGTTGTTGAAGGATTATTTCTTCCCATACCAAGAGTGATACTTGGGATCCCATTTACAGGTCACCTAGGACAAAATCTTATGTTTTTGGAATTTATAGTACCCATTGCGGATTACTTGGGATCTCATTCGAATCACTTTGTACAAGCCTATGGTGACTTTTCTGAATCCAAATTATAACATCTAAATTATGGGTTGAGGATATGATTCTGACTTTCTAGGGACATGTCTGCTGAAGAAATCACATGCATGGAGATGGTCATCCATTATAATAATTTAATGATAAAATATGTTTCATAAATTACATCATTCTACCACATGTCACTATAGATCGTTGGCATTAGGAATAGGCTATAGGTGGTAGAGTTAGACGACTATCCCAAGAGGAACCCGTTCAAATGAATCTTACTTATTTATTATATTTCATTTATTATTATTGAAACACTTCACATTTTATATGCATATAATATTTTGTCTAGAATATTTTAGTGGAGTCCTAATGATTATATTTTATAGCAAATATGGGACTCCCTAGATTACTAAGAAAATATTGCATTTATAGGTATAGATAAGGGGAATAATCCAGCTTCCTACATTTGATTTCTAATTTCTGGGATCGAGTATGAGAGTGGTGGATCAAGACTATTATCATGCATATAGTATAAGTAGTTTTTTTATTGTTTTTTTTATTTTTCTTATCATGTAATATATGACTATATATACTGTACTTGTGTACTCATTTTGTATATCAACATGATATCATCACCACCAATATTTTTGTATCTATATATTACACATCTTCAAGTTTTTCAGTTATCATGGTTGGTTTAATATAATTATATCACTACTACTTATTTACTACTGATTTCATTGTTTCCACATATCATATAATGATATGATACACTTTTACTAATGGGGGTATAGTCTCCCCACTAACACACCCTAGGCCCTCACTACTAGACGACGCCTTCTGGTGTACTAGGAGGCATGCTTGAGGATATGTAGCCAATAACCATGGGGAACTGTTTAATGAATTCCAAGGCCCAAAAAAATATAAATTTGGAAATAATATATATAAAAGTGTACTTTTTTTGATAGATTATGTTCAATAATATATTGTTTTACTAAAATAATGGATATTGATAGTCTAAGTCCCATACATTTACCCTTGATTTCCACATAATAATATTTCCTCATAGATCACAAAGATAAAAAACATTGTTACATATTTATTCATATTATTATTATTATGAAAATAAATTTATACTCATCATTAATAGAAAAGTATTATTTCATTATAATTTTATTATCTTCTTTCAGTATCGTGTATTAGAAATCTTATCTAATATTAATTGTCCACATAAAAGTGGTGTGGATATTTCATTTTATCTTAAAGATCATAATTTGGAAACCAATAATGGTTATGTATTAAATTTTTTGAAAAATAATAATATGTTATAATTATATTAAAAGGGTGTTTTGTCCATGTATCATGAAAATAACAGTGAAAAACAATATTTGGGTTTCTACTAATATCGTGGATTACATTATAATTGAAATTTCATATTATTTTTTTGAATAAGTACAAAATTAATGATTAATATAAATTATAATAATCATATATATTTACAAAATATAAATTAAAACCACAAATGATTATAAGTGACGGAAAAAATGAAACATATTTTTCTGTAAAGGCAGTAAACCACACTACACATGATACAATTTGTTAATTTTTTATAATTAATAAAAAGAGGCTAATTAATTATAATAACATAAAAATATAATAGTGATATTTTATTAATCTTTTTAATATTTTTGAAACAAATTATTGCGTTGATGAAAATCATATAATTAAATAGAAAAACAAAGAGATTTTCAACAACTTATACCCCACATCCTGTATTATCATATTTTTAAAGTTGTTGAAACCATTTAAGGTGGTATATTAAAAACACCCAAACCACTATAAGGTGAAATACATTTTATATCAGATTATTATTAATAATTTTTGTTGAATGTTCTTTTTTTATTGAAGGGAAGGTATTAGATGAGTGCCCCTTTTATAATTCAAATATTATGTAATATATAAATATACTCGAAAAAATAAAATAATGGGAAGTTACACTCAAACAAAGTGCATAAAAAATTATTCATAACGGAATGGAGGGACAATTATCATTCTTGAAACCTTATAAAGTGAATAATAAACATTTTTAAAAACATTTATGCACTTTACCTATAGGGTTACCCATTTTTTCGCATTTTATTTTTCTCCAAAATAACTAGTTTTTACCAATGTAATTTATCAATTAGACCTTAAACTAAATAGATCCTTGTATGATGATTGTGTCACACTATTTATAAGTTTTAAGGATAACTTATAAATTAAAATTCCAAATGTATGAAAATTTAATTTTAACACATACAAATGAAAACCACGTTCTAAATGAATTTAGTTTTTAAGAAAAATAATTTATGATTATGGTAGAGTATTAGATTCCATTGATATTAATTAATTTTAAATAAAAATAATTTTTAAATAAGTATTTATTTATTATAAAATAAATCATAAATATTTTGAATCCTTGTATACTAAATTAAACCAAACTGTTGAAAAAACTGTTTACATTAAAGTGATTCATAATTTTTGAAAATGTCGATCATGGGTTTATAAGATCATAATAATATGTTAAAATTATATATTATATATTATAATATACAATTAAATTTGAGTTTTTAGGGTTTTATTTATAATCGCTAATAATAATACCTTTACTCTTGATGATATTAATAAAATAAGTATTTTTAGTATTCACCAGAAAATTATATATTTCTAAAAAATAAAAAACAAATTAATTGCTATATAGATTGAGTATTGTAAATAAAAAATGATGTTAATTTTTAAAAAATAACATAAATATATTTATAAATAAAAATTTTGAAAACCTGAAATATCCTAAAATATTATGTTATAAAATAAATAAATTTTTCCCTAATTTACAATACTTCTAAAATAATTTCAAAAAAAATTAATATATCAAAAATGAAAATAATCATTTTATAAATTAAAAGAAGCATACTATTTTTTATTATTTTATCAATTCTAAAAATCCTTAGATATATAATATTATTATTTTTTAAATTTATAAATTTACATATGTAAGTATATTTCATAAATTGGTTACATACATTTATACCTTCATAATTTAATGATTATTTATAATGGTTTAAATGTTTTAGTATTTGGAGTTTCATGTGGAGATATTGATTGAAAAAATTATTTGGCAAATAATTAAATTCTAATGTTGTTATAAATAGCTCAATAGTATAATGATGTAGTAGAATAAAGGACTTGAACACATTAAGAAATTTACTCGAACAATGATGTCTAAATATTTAAAATATTATAATTTTTGTGTATAAGTGATGAGTAAAATCTAATAAACTATAGAATAATTTTTATTTCCTATAATTTTTAATAAAACCCATCAGTAATATTAGAATAACAAAATTCCAAAACATAGTTATGTTAAAAAAATATGATTAAGTGTTCTTTTGAATAAAAATTATTCCTTAAGAAAATGTTTTCCAAAGAAAAATCGAGGTACAATTAATTTTTATTCTAAAATAAACAAAGAATAAAAATTTTCACCAAATTTATATGTAGAATTAAAGAAATGATACGTGTTAAATTTCAAAAATTGAATATTTTTAAATAATAAAACATACAAAATATTCACACATAGATTGTATTTTTAAAACACCCACTATATTGTTACCCAATGTTCATTCCAAATATTCATTTTTTAAAATATTTTAAACTATAATAATGCATGGGATACTGACGAAAAATATTTTAACATATGTTAATTACTTTTTAAATGAAGACTAATGTTCATTTTTTTTAAATAATAAAATATGTTTATGAATTTAACCTATGAATATTATCACAAATGTTGTAATCCATCTAATTAAAACCATAATGTTATTTCATAATGAAAATTTATATATTTCATTCTTTTTCATTTTAATCATAAAATAGAATATGATTCCATGGGTGATGAGATTTTTATTGTTCAGATGTCTGGATAATTCAGTCATTTTGAATAGAATAAGGTTTGGGCATTGGTTAAACATAATAATGATTTTTCCGAATTCGGTATACAGTGGGTCACCTGAGATAAATTTCATGAAAATTTAATTATTATCAATAATAATGTTTGTATTGTTTCTAAGGGTTATGAATAGTAATATTGAATATATTATGGGGTGACATTTAATTTGATATCTAGGCTTGAGCCTATCCCATTACATTTAGCCTTCACAATAATTTTTTATTTTACTCTTTATAAAATGGATGAAATGAATGTCATCCTTAATATATATTTTTAGGTTGTCTATTATATATAACACAACACTAGTATTGATCTTTTATATTTATATGATCATTTTTTAAACATACCAAATCTCATTATTGGAGGAATCAACATTTGATATCATGGAATAATCTTTTTTTATTATTAGTTCTACATAATTTTATTAAAGGAACAAAATATTCAACTCCATTAACCGTGATTTTTTTAATGAAACCATCATATTAGGAAATTTATTTTGTTGAAACAGTCTATAGATCAACTCAATAAACTCTTGTTGGTAGTTTCTATGAACTTTTGTAGAGTGAGATTGATATTATAATAATGGTAGAATATAAACCTTTCTTTGGATTCTAAATAACTAAATAATCATAAAAAACAAAATTAACTCTACAATAGTATATGCGAGACTTAATCACACAATATAATTTTGAAAATGTATTAATTATTTTTATTCTAATAGGTACCTCATATAAGAATGTTATTATAAAAAGTAATGATACTAGTTGTTCAAAATATTTATAGATAAATGATTTAAAGATGACTATACCTGATACCTATTCATCAAGAAAATATGTCATGTAAATGTGAGAGAAAATTATTCAATTAAAACAAAAAATTAATCTCATCATAAGGTTGTCATACAGATCGTCTGATAACCTTAATAGATATCATAAATTGTACTTATTTATTTATGTAGAACTAGGTATACATAAATGGTCAATTAAGATAATAACATTATAGAATGTAAAATTAATGGGAAGGGATATTTTAGAATGTTGCATTTATTAGGCCGGTCATTTGTTTCATGGTCCAACAACCGTAGACACCCAGTTCCTCTTTTCACTGTAGAAGCATAATATGTGGTGTAAAGATATTTTTATACTCAATTAATATTTATTCACTAAACAATAATATATATTTTATTTTTATTATCACTATAATCCTAATTATTTATGATTACACATGCTTTATCTTATTTTCTAAGAATGATTAACATTACATAGATGAAAATCATAAATACATAAGACACAACTTTCATTAGGATTAAATGGGAGAAGTTGATATTATTTTTATCATTATCAAAACAAAAAAACCATCATGCTGATATTCTTTATAAACCTATTATTTCTAATAAATTTTAATTATTTAAATATAAGTTAGTTATAATAAACTCTAAGTGATCATAATTTCTACTTACCATTTCATATATCTGATGGCATGGAATGAAATATCATGAAATGGGATGAAATTCATAGTTTTATAATTGTAAAAAAAATTATGTAGGTACATTATATTTTCCACAATTTCATAAAATAGAAGTTCATATAATAGAACATAACAGAAAAACTCTGTATATTGAATAAAAACACACCCAATATAGGTTATATCATAATTTTAACATAGTTGAAATTATCTTTTTCAAGGTATAATTTACCTAATGATGTATTTATATAATGGATTTATGTTCCCTAAGTACACATAGGGTGAGGAATAATTTTACATTTATTATGAAGAGTATTGTGCATGATATGTAGTTTCTTATTTGTGGTTCTTGGGAAACCAAGGTTTGTTAGTAATTTTATATCAGGAAATATTTATTCAAATGATATTTTTTCTGAATCATCCATATATTCTATCATCACAGAATTATTAGATGAAGTGTAACATAATGTCTATTCAAATGATATTATGTATTAATTCATAGATGTTTTATCCCATGTATGAGTTAATGTTCTTATGGGTCGTCAAGGGGAACCCTATGGTATTCATATAAACTATAGTAATTTATTGGTAGTGTGATGAGAAGATTATGTTATTATCACATAATTCTTTTCCAAATCTTTCAAACCTAATACTCTAATATTTTTATTCCTTGTTATACAAAGGTGCTAGGGCACTGTGGATGAAGGGGATTCACATAGGATTTTCATGTGATATAGTCCCCCTATAGATACATACATAGGTGTGGAATTTATTTCAGTAACAATATTAATCATTATAGATAACATATAATGGAATTGAGGATAAAGTAATGGATCAATAGTGATAGTTACACAAAATTTATACTATTATTTGTCTCAATTTTTTTGGGAGTCATTTTATAAAAATGTTTCTTCTTAGGATGAAATTTAATATCCATCATTGATTTTATAAAGCGATTATAGACCCCCAAAAATTACAAATAGTTGTATTAGAACCACCAATGGAAGTAGAATTATAAATCCTTGCATTGATATTTAAAAAAATTCTTATGGAACTAAATAATAGGTAATTTTTGAACACATATTCATTACCTTAAATCTAAATTACATTGGGAATGGATTATATTAATCTACTATGTATTTTTCTAATGAATTTCATTTCCCTTAACTTTCATTATGATGAGTTTCTATGTTGTGGGAATAATGAGTTTCAAAAACAGAATTTGACATTCATGAAATTATTTGTTACTCAAGTGTTGAAGTGTTGAATAGAGCCCATTACCATGAAAGTACCACATCCGACATTAACATGGAATATGAATTTTTTCATTACAAATTATGTTTTATAAACAATCACTGAAATCATGTTTGGATACCCTACTTCTCTAGTCGAACATGCCTCCCCACACTATTGTTCACCATACCCAAATATTCAATGTCTATCAGCATGACACATTTCTTGTGTACCTCCTTGCTCAATGTTAGTGATGAACCACATTAGCCTCTACCTTCGCTTTGATGTCCTCCTCAAGAATGCCTCCTTGGAGTTATAGAAGTGTTATAAAATTTTCAATATATGTCATTTTAATTTTTTATCACTAAATGTAGTTAAAATAAATTATGTGAGCTTTTAAAAAAAATTAAATATTAATAATTTTATTAGATAAAAATTATTTATAATTAATTTAATGTATTGAATATTTAATTAATTAATATATCATTTTATTAATAATTAATATTAATTAGGATTTTATAATATATGGCATAATTGATGGATTAAAAAAACTTATTTAGTATTCAATGTGGGTAAGTTATAAATAGTTAATCAACTAAAACTTATTTAAAAATGTATAATTTTTATAATTTTTTTATTAAATGTTCATGATTATTTTGATTTATTCATATTAAGAGTCCTATATTAATATTATATTGATTTTATACAAAATTTTATAAACAATTTTACCAGGGTTTACATATCTTTATGTGTATAATGTTTAGGTTATATAAATAGTTTTCATAATAAATATTTGAAGATAAAATTATAAAATATTATAAAAATGTCATATATTAAACCAAAATTCCATATATTATTAATATCATTAATTATAAGATTAATTTATTAAGTATTACTAAATATTGAATAAGGATAAAATATAAAATAGTTTAATATATTTAATTATGAATTAATCATAATTAATTATTTTGAATATTTATAGAAAAAAAATCATTATTTTTGGTAATTAGTTAACCCACAAGAAAAGTATATTTTTGATTGATTTGATCATGGTTTAAATAATGTTTACATATTTCAAATTATATTATGTAAATAGTTTACATATTAATGACTTGATTTAAAAAAATTATAATTTAATTAATGTAATATATAGTTAATGTGATATTCCATATAGTTAAAATATGAAAAAGTTTATATTGAAAATAATAATCAACTTAATATAAAGTGTTCATATTCAAGAATTCTTGAAATTCTATAATGTGTAATTATAGAACTAAAAATATTTTTATAGTTATTTGGTTTATAAATTTCCTCTAATTTACAATCTAATAATTAATATTTAAAATGTTAGTTTATTAAAAAGGTTATTCTATATTTTATTAATTGTTAAAAATTATTAATATAATTAAAGTGTTTTTTATTTAGTTTTGGTTTTCAGGATACTTATTATAATTTGTCATTCTTTGTAATATTTAGTAGGAACTATTATATTTGATTGTGGATTTTACCAAAATTTCCCTTTTTTAGAATTTACGAGTTTGAGAATAGTTGTTAAAAATAGCTTCAATGTTTTAGGATTCCAATATATATTGAGTTGAATTTAATCTGTTTTTAGTATTTTCTCAGACATGTGATAGGAAATTATTGACATATGTCACCTCGACTTCCTCGTTACATATAATAAAATGGTGGTAATGACCGTTCTATATTGGTGGTGGGCCACGATCTATTAGTATTACCTCTTATAGTGCCACCTGTGGAACCAACTAAAGATATTCCAATGGAAATAAATTCTTATTTTATATATGTATTATTTTGTCTCATTAATTTATTATAGGGTGTTCCTTGACCTTCCCCTACCCCGATAGTAATGATGCTGGAATTATGGTAGTGGAATCCTTCCACATTTTTGGGGGATTATAGTCCTTGGGCTTTAGAATCCTTGCTAGAGGTCATTCTTTAAATATTCAATCATTTGGGGATCCCTCTAGATTTTTCAGTCAATATCACCACATATATTCTCTATGGCTCTGAAAAACATCAATGGGATCTCATTACACAAGTCAGATGTCATCAGGGGATGGTTTGGATGAGCATTCGCATTGCCTTCTGTTACTACTTCTTCCCCTATATATTGAGAGAAGGTCATGCTATGAAATTTGTGCATCTTTATTTGGGAGATATTGTGGTGATAGAATATTTGCCTCACTTCATTGAGCTTCAGTTGTTTTACAATAACTCTTAATGGGGATGAACTGACCAATGTGATTGGTTTTGAGGATGTAATGGCGAAAGCTATCTGATCACTAGTGAAACTTTTCCGACCAACTATCATTTCATAGATTATTAACTATAACTTCATTGTAGCGTGGATCCTGGGGGATGAGGCTATTTTAACCATGAGGTTTAGTTTCCAGTTAGGGAAATTGGTTATATAGTGATGTGATGTGACATTTACAAGTTGCACATAGGGAAAGTACCATATACATGACACATACCGGTAACTATGAAGTGTTTTACCAATGTGACAGGATAGGCCAAAGGAGGTACTAATATATGGGGAACCTAGTCAAGAGACGAGCATGTGGTAATATGGGTTACCTAAAGTATTTATACTAAACATTTCATTAAATATAATTTGATAAAGGATCTATTCTAAAAAAAATTCAAGTAGAGGATCGGTTGCGCCATGATTGTTTGGGAGATGGTCTACTATTGGTCGATCATGCCGATGAGGCAATCTTGGTCGAGTTTGTAAGAAATTTTCGGCTCAATTCAAGTAGATCAAATCTACAATGATTTTTCATGTTTCATCATAGGGTTGTGGTTCATGAGATTTCTATTAAATGAATCATACTCATGATGAGCACATTACAATGCCTTATAAAGTATTAGATATATTCTAGTTTCATCTAGACTTTTCTATCATATTTCATATAGCTACATCACATTAATTTATATAGATTTAAATTATGAAATTTTTGTACAAACGGATTGAGTTATTTAGGGACATGATTCCTCTCAACACACAATTATATGTCCAATTAGTGTGTATACTCCAATGCAAGGGGTGACCCTTGAAATATGTGGTTACTAATTCTTATGGAATTTTATTTTTCTAAAGATGAACAATGTTAACTATATTACAAGTACGAATAGGCTAGTTCCTTTTCATGACCATGTGGAGTGCTATCGCCGGTGGGTTTCATATACATCAAATGTGTGAATCGGGTATATCTATAAGGGAAGATGGGATATATAGGTTATTCAAGATGGACAATAGAAATGTGGGTTTGGAAGGATAATAAGATATAGGAAAAAACATATTATAAGAGATTGGGGGATTCATCATGTGGAATTTATTTTAGTGGTGGAAAGTTTATGTGATGTATTCACTGATGATTTACCTAGTTTACCTCCTAGTAGATAGGTTAGTTTCACCAATGATCTAGTGACATGGAATGACCCAAACATTTGTTAATAAAAATTCTTATTGATATATTTAAAAGTCTTATTATGTAAAATGGTTATATTAATCATATGCAATTCCTTGTTTTTATGTTTTATGATTTTAAAATAATGTTATGAATTATTATAGTTGCTAATATAACTATTTAATAGTGATCACATGATTCTTATAAATATATGGATTTAACAAATCCAATTTACTCAGACAAAGGAAGTGGTGGTCTCATCTGGTAGAATAGCTCCCTACGAAGACCATTTGTCAAAACATGGAAAGGAGGTAGTGTCACTGGGCTTCACTGTTGACAAATACCTAGTTGATCTGCAAAACATTATGCTTGAGCGGAATCGCCTATGGGAGAAGTGGAAGTTAATATTGATTACATAGGGATATTATCTAAGTTTTCCCAAGAGTCTATCAACATACAACACCATACCCTTAGGTCTTAGGAGCGTATTATAAGGGGTTATGTAACAATACCCTAGCACTATAATTATGTCCATTATATTTTTATAGAAAAAAGAATATACTTTCATTTTATTATTATTAAATTCTAAATGGTTTTTAATGATAAAATAGTATTTTTAGTTAATATTCAGTTCACAAATCAATATTAATCAATTAATGTATTTTTAAATTAAATAATATTTTAATAAAATATTATTACTATGTTAATTTTTTTAAATATAAATTATTGTATAAATTTTTCTGTATACAATTGTAATTTTAATTATGGTTTTAATTCTGTTTTTTCTAAACCCATGAATTTTTTATAAATCTTGGTTTTTATTTTAAATGTAATAATTTTCATATTTATAAAATTATTTAGATAATAGAAATATAAATTTTGGTTCAGGACGTCGAAATTATATAACTGTGAATTGTTTGTAATTTTCTGAGACAGTCTGATTTTGGGGTAAAAATTAAATATCATTTAAATATATTATGGTTTTAAAGACATCATAATGATAAAATAGTGATGTAATAAAATACTATAACAGTTATATTCGTACAATATATGTTCTTCCTTAAAAATAATCAGACTTTAGAGTTTTTTGACTAAATTAATGGTGGCTATGTGTAGCCTCCAAGACTTTTAAAATATTTTTACTTTTTAAAATGATTTCCCTAAGAGTATGACTCACCTCCACATAAGCAAGACTAATATTTTAAAATTTTCGGCCATTTTTGATATAAAATAATGTTTTATACTTCACTTTGGAAAATTACATGGTAAAAATAAATGGTATTGTTTGTGGTTTTGATTAGTTTAATGGGTAGTGTCCAAAACCAAAATTATAAGGAATTCCCCCTCCTTTCTTATATAAACACACCCAATCTCCCATTTCTCTACCTAAAATATTTGAAACATGATAAACCTATGACCTAATCTCTCTAGATTCCTCCCAAGTCACCCCATGCTCCCAAGAATCCTCTCTCAAGCCTCTTCTAATCCTTTGGGATCACACTTCCATGTAAGGGATTCTAACTTTCCTTCCTTCCATATTTCTTTCCAAGTTTCCTTATATTATTATTCACTTTTTATTTTAAATTAAAAATGATGGTCTATGAATTCAAACCTCTTATATACTTCCATCCTTTTGTTTTAAGGATGATATAAACCTTTATCTCTCATTAATTCTTCTCATGTACACATGTTACCATGCCTAAATTCTGTAATGGATATTTCTTCCTCATTTACATTCAAGCAATTATTTTATATTATAAATCTAAATTTCATTATATATGTTGATATATTATGTTCCATGACCCCCTTACTATCCATTTCATGTATAAATGTTGAAAAACCTCTTTCTCTCTCATCAGCCAATTTTATTATTTCTGTTTGATGTCATTATGCTACAGAAGTTACCCCATATTTCCCATGGAAAAATATACGTATAAGTGAATACCATACCAATTTCTCTATAAATGGTATTCCCCATTATTCATATTAACTTATTGATAAAATAATTACATTGGTGTATTTGAAATCACTTATTCATGGAATAAATTATGTTGTTTAATGAATCTGTGTTGTATGATACATGTGGCACACTTATGCATGAAATGAAATGTTTATAAAGGGTGTGCCTTGATAGCGCTCCAATTCCTTGGGTAAAAAATAGTATCATGATAAGCTATTTGAAATGAAGGTATAATCATGCTAATTAAATTTAAACAAGTGTTACTCGTGCTAATTTAAGTGTAATGAGGCTTTACACATTTTCCATGTTCAATGAGCCTTAGATCATGCTGATATCATATTAAATGTTGTCGGGTAATATCCATG
This sequence comes from Viscum album, assembly GCA_963277665.1. NCBI lineage: Eukaryota > Viridiplantae > Streptophyta > Magnoliopsida > Santalales > Viscaceae > Viscum > Viscum album. The sequence continues at coordinate 1,884,769,964 of OY728165.1, read as the reverse complement.
TTATAATAACCATGATATATCATGATATTATGTTAATATTTCTCTTATGATCCATTGATAGGTCTATTTCCTAACATGTAATGTATTATTCATGTTATGACTTATTTACATTCTTACTGAGATTTACAGCTCACCATTTTCTTATTCATGTCCTTAGGTTATCACATGCAATGAAAAGTAAAAAAGGAATGGTGTGGCCATGTAAATGTATTTTTCAATAAAGATGTTGTATTTTTATGTATTAAATTTTAATTTAAAGTTCCTAAGCCCCAAAAAAACTATAGATCACAATCTTCTGGTTTTTATTAAGTGCATGTTTATGTAATAAATAATCATTATGTGTGTAACAAAGAGAAGGGTTGTTATAGGTTATATTAGAGGATGGATTTAGTTATTTTTGGGATTAGGATTAGAAAACCCCCATGAAAGCATGTGGGATAAGATTAATTATCATAAAAACATTTATATATTTTGGTGAGTATAGAATAATTGGTTTATCAAAGAAAATACATCCTTGTCCAGATACAAACAAGTATAGGTGGCTCTAGCATAGATGCATCTAGAGGTAAAACCCGAAAATACATCTTTGAGATAGACTCAAATGGGAAATGGTGCATGAGAATGGGACATGATTCAATAATAGTTTGAGACTCCAAGGGAATATGATTTTGTAAATTCAAAAGCTCAGTTTTAACAATTTTTGGTAATAAAAAAATTCCCCAAATAATATAATTTGGGATGTAAATCGTGAATATCATAGATTGAAGCCTATAAATTAATAAGTTAAGTAAATAAATGTAATTTATAATTATCACATTTTTTCATTGGATTCCCCGTTACGTGTTGCCCCTAATGATCCTTTTATTCCATCCAATAGCCAGTAATAGGAGGACACGGGCAAAAAACTGATGTGAAGATTAATGTGATGTATGTTCTGATAATATGCCAAATCTTATCAGGGTTCGAATTGAAAACCTGGTCACAATACTCTATCAGTTAACTCATGTATTTAATAGAAACATGGTCTAGGAAAAACGTTCAACCCCCCCCCCCCCCATGATATAAAAAATAAAAATCAAGAGCTTCATGATACAAAGGCCTCCTGCATTCAATGGGTCATCTGATCCCTCAATCACCAAACAATAGATCAAAACCAATGAGAAGGTCTTCTCCATAATTCAATGATATGAACAAGAGAAGGTCATTCTGGTTTCTTATTGTATGTAGGGTGATGAAGATCAATGGTATACATTGAAAAAAATATGAATCTTGAGGAAGAGATCGATGGATTGGAATAAAATGATTTCTGGAAGAAAAATTCGATTAATATATTTCTCGTACCCTCTAACTTAGGATAGAAAGAGAATTTATTTCCATCATCAAATAATATGACTAATAAATTTGATCATATGAGTAAAACATCCCCAGGATTTCACGATATGCATGTGACTTTGTTTTTACCCCCGAATGCAAGGTTAACCACTTCATTGGTGGGCTAAAACCTATCCTATGAAAAGCCTTAGTGATCTGTGACTTAGATAGCTATGATGATATTGTCTGATGTTCCCCCAAAGTTGAAATAGAGATCGGTGAATCTTAAGTGTATCATAGGGATATGATTCGCAAAATGGACATTAATTCTGGTGGTCCTATTGATAAATCTAATGATTCTATGAAATTACACCTCCCACTTTCCCATAGGTGCGGAAAGAAGCACCCCGGAAATTTTTTGAAGGGGAAAAGTAAATTCTTTAGTTGTAGAAGATAAGAAAACCAGAACTTTAATTGCTGAGAAGAAAAACCCACATCTATGATAGAGGTGAGGAATGATCCATTTGACCCTCAATGCATTTTCCATTGCTTCAACTACAAAGAACCTGTGGACTTTTCAAACCAGTTCCCTAAGCCAGGGGTTTTAGGAGGAAACCAACAACTTCCAAAGAGGCAAGTGTGAGATTTTTTCGATCACTACCACTAAAGAAAACCATGTAAATAAAGTGGAGATAGGTATTCTAGTTATTTATTGAAGAATAGATAATGAAAATTTTGATTCTTGTTCTACACATTCTTTTATATCCTGAAGTTTTAGTTGAACAATCCCAACACAACCACAAATCATGGAAGTAGGGATGTTGGTGAGAATGAAAAATGGGGAAATTGTTGAATCCCATGAATATAACTCCTCCACTGGCATAATTTTTGGATTGAGCATCCCAGTAAACCTCATCATACTCCCTATGATGTAATTTGATGCAATTATTTACATGGATTGGATTTCCATATATAGAGAAATCATAAATTTCCGAGAGAGGGAAATCATTCTCCAAATGGTGAATCGATCCCTGATTCAGTAAAAGTGCATGCAAGAGGAATCTTATTTAGAACCATCATCTAAAGCATGGATATTACTACCCTATGAGAATGCTTATCTTACTCAAATGATTGAGTCTAAGGAAGCAACCGTCCTTGAAGACATGCATATTGTGAGGGTATGCACTGAAGTGTTTCTCAAGGAGTTGCATGATCTTACTCATAAAAGAGAGGTTGAATTATTTATTTATCTTATACATGGGGCTTTGCCAATATCCAAGAATCTATATAGAATGGTTGTTGTGGAGATTGAGGTGCTAAAGAAACAAATATATGTGAATCTAGATAAATAGTTTATACACCCAAGTGTTTCACCATGGGCTGCACAAGTCTACTTTATGAAGAAGAAGGATTGGTAAATGTGCCTTTTCATTGATTACCTTGAGCTCAAAAAAATCATGATAAAGAACCTGTATCATCTTCCATGAATTGATATCTTATTCGATCATCTATAAGGAGCATAATACATTCCAAGGTGGATATTCGGTCGGGATATTACCAAGTAAGGGTGATGAAGGAAGATATCCCCAAGGCTACATTTCGTACATGGTATGGGCACTATGACTTCATAGTAATGCATTTTGGACTGACTAATTCTCCAGTAGTCTTCATGGACATGATGAATAGAGTATTTCGAGATTCTGTTCATAGATTTTTTGTAGTCTTTATAGAAAATATTCTAATATACCCCAAAACCAAGAAGGAACATGAGGAGCATCTATGCACTATACTAGAGACGTTGAAAAAGGAGAAGATCTATGAAAAGTATAGTGATTATGAGGTCTGGTTGAAGGATGTCTCATTCTTGGGTAATATAATCACTAGAAATGTGATATCTGGGGATTCCTCTAAGAAAAATGCAATTGAGGGATGGATGAGGTCAACATTTATGATGGAGATATGTATCTTCCTTGGGTTAGCTGGATATTAACTCCAATTTTTCAGACATTTCTCATGATTGTCAAACCCTCTTACAAATATAACTCATAAGGGAGTCAAGTTTCATTGGAGTGATGAATGCAAAGATAGCTTCAAGGAGTTTAGAAGGAGGCTTATCACTTCCCCTATACTCACACTACCTGCAAGTGGGGAACTTTTTGATGGTATTTGATGATTCCTCAACGAATGTAATGGGATGTGTGTTGATGTAAAATGAAAAAGTCATTGCCTATTCCTTAAGATAATTGAAAGTTCATGAGAAAAAACAATCCACACGTGATCTAGAGTTGGCATCAGTAATCTTTACTGTGAAAATTTTGCAGCATTACCTCTTTGGGGAGAAGTGCAAAATATATATGGATCACAAAATCCTAAAATATATATTTACATCGAAAGAGTTTAATATACACCAATGAAGGAGGATAGAGCTGATTGTAGACGTCGAAAAAGCCTGTAACTCCAAAAGGATGTTTCGAAATGACGAAGTGAAGTCATATTCGGACCCGGAGGCCCGGTCCAGAGGGCCCGGAAGTGTTGCGTGAAATTAAGGATGCTTTTCATGAAAAAATGTTGGCCGCACGAAAGGAGTCCAGGATTCGCGAATGGACCCCCAGCTCCGGCACGCAATTTTGCGTGCCCGCTCCCATGTGGATCCCTTTTGCGTGCCGCCTTCCCTGGAGCACAAAATTTCGTGCGCCATCTAGATTCTATGACTCCAAGAGCCTATAAATAGAAGGACACCCCTTCCATTTCTTGGTTGTGGAATTTCAACCGGCTTTCGTGCACGAAATAGGACTTCCGCGCGTGCAATATGACATTCAGGTATTGACTCTTTTCATGGAACCTTGCCCCGAGATCCACCTTTTCATGAAATCCCACTGGCTTAGATAAAATCCTAAACCCCTCAGGGTTCCTCTGTTGCACTCAATCTCTCCCATTTCAGACAAAACGTTCCAATTGCGTGCAATCCCTTCGTGCAGTGTGGCCTTTGCTTAGGATTTGGCCGTTGCCACTTGCGCGCAATTCACATCCTTTGTGTGCGATCCTCTTAGCCGCATGCAATCCACCTACCCCAATTACGCACCATCCTAGTGTTTTGCATTCAATATTTCTCTTTGCGCGCAATCCCCAGGACCCCTTCACCTTGACACCCCCTGGGTGCCTCCCTGCGTAGACGCCTAATTTCCTCCATAGCGGGCATGCATGTCATGCGCTGTTTTCCCGTATGGCCTTCCAGGATCGAACGAAGAAACCTCAAGGTCCCTTGGGCGGTGTTTCCCATTGCGTCGCTCTGCCTCATGCTCCTTCACATTGGCATGCTAACGGCTATTGCTTCTTCACCTAGCCACGCTAACGTAGACCCCTCGATGGTTCGCCATGTGCCCCCCCCCCCTTCACTATGGCCTTGTCGATGCCTTCCCTACCACAAGGGGTAGAGGGTGCCACTCATGTAAGCCCTAGGGGTGTGGAGTGAACCCAACTCGTCCGAGATGCAAGACGTTAAACTGCAAGGCACCTCATCCTCAACACATGATGTTAAACTATGATCTGACCCCATGCCTCGCATGAAGGGTCCCCCCGGCTCGGACATTATTTAACTCAATCGTCTCCACGGGAATGGAATATTCCTCACATGGAATGATATCCGCCCTCTCAGAGTGGTGTTTGACCACGGGGGAAGGGCTGCCTCAGAGCATAAGCCCATAGCCTCTCCTACGGAAGGTAGCACCCATGCACCTCAATACTTCCCAACCACGCTTTGTCGCATCTCGGACCTCCATCCTAGAGTAAGTATTGACACTAATGGCTGATCAACGCGTAAGACCCTATATGCTTCTCATGGATGCACCCTTCATGACACGATCGTCTGGTCCCCGCTGCCTCTTGTTTCTCACAGCGAGCATGACTCACGTGGGCTTAGAGTGAGCATCAACCATGACACCTTCCATTGAGGGCCGCCTCAGAGCGTAAACCCCATCCCAGCGAACTATGTGGACATTGATCTGTACTAAGGAATGGTACGTAGGATGCCTCCACGAGGTTCAAGCCCACCACCTGGTTGCTCCGACCCCTTCGCATCGGTTCACCCAACTCGTTGAGCCACCTCAAAGTGTAAGCCCCAAATGTCGCCCCACATGATGTTAAACTGTATTCCCTCGTTCCACATGATGTAAACTCTATTCCCTCATCCCCCATGATGTTAAAATGTATGTTGTCCATCATGACGTTAAATTGTCTGCCTCATCCCGCGTAACATTAAACCACACCACCTGAACTACGTGGACATAGATCTGTGTCAAGGCATGGTACATAGGAAGCCTCCACGAGGTTCAAGCCCACCACTCAGTTGTTCCGACCCCTTCGCGTTGGTTCTCCAACTCTATGGGCCGCCTTAGAGTGTAAGCCCCCATATCCATCCATTGTGGGCCGCCTCGGAGCGTATGCCCCAAATTCCCTTGTCCCGCATGACGTTAAACTGTATACCTGAACTACGGTGATATTGATCCATGTCATGGAATGGTACGTAGGAAGCCTCCACGAGGTTCAAGACACCTTCACTTTATCCCCCATACTGATTCTAACCCGGGACGCCACATCCCTGTGGGATCATGCCACCTCATTCCACTCCACAGTATCCGAGAAAGCCGCCCACGTACTGGCCCCAACATCGGTGTTCCCTTCAGGGGGTTCTTTTATCTGATCCACTCCAAGTGTTCCGATTAGTCCGATCCATCCCTGCTGGATGTTAAACTTATGGAATACCCCATGTTAAACATGGAAAGCTGAGGAAAATCTCAGATACATTCCTTTGTCATTCCAATTCTCCACGTTCGATGTGGGATGCCTTGGGTTTCCATGCCTTCGAGAAGCCCTATAATAAGGGACATAAGAGAGACATGCCAATCCCCCAGTATCAAGACACGCCAACAATGCCCCAGTGTGACCATTCTTCTCACCGAAGGTTGCAGCCCCGACTAGACCCCTTAGACATCTCGACAGAAGTAGCGTAATTAACTGGTGTCCATGAAGATATTGCGTCAAGAACGAGATTCAAGAATACATCTTAAATCTATGTGGGAGACCCGAATTAGGTGACAATCTCCGAGGATGAATCCACAGAAGGAAGAACCGACATCCCATCATACCAGTTTCGATCATGGAGAAAACGTCCCTGCACAACGAACGGATGCCTCCTACCTTTGGAAAGCGGGAATGCGGGGCCACAATCCGCGCGTCCTCCCCTGTGTGACAGATGTGCGTGTGCACCCGGGTGAATGCGTCAAAAACATAGAAAATGGTGAACCCGATGTGAATCTCTTCTCCTCAATATGGAGACCGGTAGCATTTGGGGTGTCGGAAGATTAGCATGTCACCAGGTCCGGGCACCCAGCACCAGGACGTGAAATCCGCCAGGGGTTGGGGTAGTCAGGACGTTGAACACTCTGTTCAGCGACATTGAATCAGGTCGCTGCATCTGGAGATCGATCGCCATCTGCCCACTGGTGCTGGGGCAGGGGAAACACCGACACGACCACCCCACGTGGTCCCGCCTTTTCCACAGCTGATCCATCCATCGTGACTACCGGGCGCTCACGCCCCCTCTCCCCGTCATAGATTATCCAACGTATGGTGATCAACGACCTTGTGCGTAGGTAAGAGGAAGAAGGGTTCATCCCCCCCTAAGACATGGCCCATTTAAATCTTGTGGCAGCTGCGCCTCACCGCCATCGCCACCCCCGAGGGCTGTGCAGGGAGCTGCTACTTCCCACCCCGACGTTCAACTGTTTCGGGAGTTTATCCTCAGAACACCTCGACCCCTCCCTTCCCTATACCGATGAGGTAGGGGATGTCCGGGTTCACCTGATGGGGCCCCTGCTTCAGTGGTTCTTGGTAGGGGCCCCCACCAGGCTGCATCGACGCCGCCACCCAACTCCTCGGGCCGAGGAGCTGTCAATCCATGTGACCGCACCATCGGATCCAACCCATCTGACCAGACGCCAACATCGGGTGTGAGAGGAAGAGGATGCTCGCCCTGGGGCATCAACATCAGCAACCACTATGGCCCAAGCCACTACCGAATCTTTTCATCAAACCTCTGCACACGTTGAGTAGGGGCAGTTACATGCCCGACCCGGATCGAGGTCCCGACCGCTCCATAGAAAAGTTGGGTCGACTCTCCCGGTCCCTGGCTCAGGCAATGGCCGTCGCAGACCAATTCGCGGTAGTGCCATACAGCATGAAGGCCTACCCTGTTCAACCATTATGAAAAGTAAAAGGCTTTACCATGACAGCTATGCTCTGGGTGGGGCTCTTTCGAGTGCTCACTACACTGGGTACGGGGCCACATCCTCTACCGTTGGCCACGAGTATGGAGGCATTGCATATCCGGTCACTCACCCACATGGAGGTCCTCCCCATGTCCCTTTCGACATCTACCCCGATGATCCTCACACCCTGGCCTTCGATCCTCTCCACCCCAGCACCATTGTGGCCAGAGGACACCATGATGGAAATCAGCCCTACCCCGAAGAGTTTCCCAGGGGTAGGAAGGCGGGACATCGTCACCACAAGAGAAATTCCAGGGAAGGCCGGACGGAAATCAGACCAGTCTGTTTCTCGGACTCTGAGGTGGAGTAAGAATCATCGATGGAGCCCTCCCCCCGGTCCTATCAGTCAAGGGAAGGGATAGGGATGCAGTGTGTCAGCCTGGTACTCCCTAAATGCGAGATCTGTATGATCCCTGCCTCCCTCCGAAGGTATATCCATGAAGACGAGGACATGGCGTACCCCCAGGGATCAAACGTGCTGTTACCATTGGCCTCTCTAGAAGCACCTTCCACCTCAGTCAGAGAGGGTGGAGAACTTTTCTAGGGACCGATGAAAGTGTTGCAACATAGCACACCCTCAGAAAGCACTGACACTATGACAGGATGCCCGTTTGCGCGACCCATCCAATCATGACATGGCATCCAGGACACTGCAACCCTTGGAGGGTGACTTAGGATTCGGCGGCCAATCAACCTGCTCATCCTATTCTCCACCGCCCAGCCCACCGGCCCAGCGGCCTGCCTCGGCACTACTGCCAGTTCTCCAGCCCTTCCAGGTTGGTGAGCGGGGCCAGTAAGGGCCGGATCCCGAACCTGAATCATGAAGCTTCTGGACTGTCCTCGCAGCAGGCCACTTCCCCAAGAAGTTTTTTTCGGTCATAGGATAAGATTTTGATATACTATAATCGCTCACCCCGAGAGAGTTTGATTGTTTCCTCCAGACTCTCTGAGCGACTCACTCCTGTCTTCACCATCAGAAAGCACCTTATCCCGGGAGTGAAGCACATCTCGAGGATATCAGTGAGCAATTCTGTCTGGTTGACCTGGCCACGCTCCCTTCGGTTCAGCACCCCGAGTCACTTGGGCACCACAGGGCCCTCCAAAAACAATCCGTTTAGAGTTTTCAAGTACTTTTCAAGGTTATCAAGGAAGCCACTACCCCCCCCCCCCCACGCACGCATCCGTGGATGGTTGATGTACACTACACTTCTCTTCAGTGTGATTCACTGGCAACCCGACTCACTGGGCGGCTCTGAGGGTATGCCCCCAAGGGCAGTGGCGGTCAACATGGCCGACCTGTCAGGAGAGGGGAAAGGTTTAGAACTTCTAAATGGGGACTCACCCCCTGAAGACATGCTGCTACTGGACCCATCCGGGAGGATTACTCGCCAACAGAGAAATCTCCTAGGTCTCCCCACACACACTGAGGCATTAACACTGAGCCGAAATATAGGCAAGGGTAAAGAGCACGTTGGGGATGTCAAATTTGCTGACCCATCTACCTCAGTACAGAAGGCAGAGGAAGATCCTGAGAAGCCCATGATGTGCCAACATCTTTCTGAGAAGAAGAGGCTGGTTGATGAGCTCCTAGCCGAACGCATTGCAGAGCGGTGGCCTGACTACGGTGATCCTAGGTTGGGACAGTAGGTGTAGGAACAACTGACCCTCGACGAGATTCTCCTAGGAAACCGCAATATTTCCATGTTCGCCGACAGAGGAGAGGCCAGAGCTCATGGAAAGAGGGCACAATATGTTTTGCCAAACCCTCCTGAGCAGTGTGATCACCCAAGAGACCCCACTCGGGTTCCTCCTACTGCCCCAAGGGTCGCTCCACCAGCCGCCCCACGAGCTACTGAGCTTGACTACCAGATTGAAGAGCCAGGCAATGCGCTTGTGGTTAGGGATCCCCGCCAGGACAGAAACCCACGTCCAGATGATCCGATGGCGGCACACATCGCCCGCTTAGAGGCCTTGGAAACTCAGTATGTGGCAAAACACCATACAGTAAGCCATACCCAGCATGGGTGGATGATATGCTAACACCTCCGAGATTTGGGAACCCCACTTTCACCCCCTTTAATGGGATAGGAGACCCGCCATAGCACTTGACCCACTTCACCTCGAGTGTGGGCTTATGTTAGGAACTCCAATGCAAAAGGAGGCCGCCAAAATCTGTTTTTTCATTCAAACACTAGAAGGGCCAACATTCATCTTGTATAGCTAGATCCCTGTCAGATTTATAACTAGCTGGAAGGACCTTCACATGAAATTCCTCTACCAGTTCAGTTCCACAACCCGAAAGACAAACATCGCAGACCTCTTCAGGTGCAACCAAACGCCCAACGAGTGAGTCACATACTTCATTTCCCGGTGGAAGGGGCTCATGTACTCCCATGACATGCCGCTAACTCAAGAGAAATTACTGAAAATGTGCATGGGGAATGTCAGGGCAGACCTGGTTCCTTCTTTGATCACTAAAAATTACCCCAGAGGGTTCCGGGACTTCTCATACAAGGCTCATCACATCGAAGAAGTCCTGCAACAGGCCAATCATGCATGCCTGTGGCCTCCTGTAATCCCCCTAAGGAGAGCTGCCAGAGCCGAGCCCACTGCTATGGCCCAGATAGAGGCCCTGAGGCAGTTAGAGTTGCTACTAGTGAGGCCTGCACCGCAGCCCCATAGGGGTCCGCCTCCACGGGCACAGCTTCCAGCCTAGCAGTGACCACCTCAGAATCGGCAAGCGCCTCCCCATAACACACCGCCACCGCCTAGGTGAGATAATCAATTTCCACCTCCTCGGCAAGCTCCTCAGGCCCCTCGTTAGGGCCAGCCTCCAAGATCCCCCTTTCCGGACAGAAGGAATCAGGCCTACTCATTTGATGAGGCCCAAGTCCCCGGTTACTTCCGTAGTGCCTTGGAACAGAGAATTGTGCGGCTGCCTGAGTGCCAGAAGCCAGAAGAGGCGCATCTCACTGATCACCCCAACTACTGACCTTATCACCAGACCCTGGGGCACACCATCTAGCGATGCTACATGTTCATGGTCTGGCTTCAAGACCAGATTGACAACAATATAGTCAGGTTGGGCCCAACCTTGACACAAGGGGAAGGTCTCTTTGTGAGATCAGATGGCAGTAGTGGCGACGAGAATGAATGGAAGAAGGTTTCTGACCGTGGGTTCTTGAACTATAGTGACTGGATGTCCCGGAAGATAGTCACTCGTGCCCATGGCATCATTCGTGCATGCCTGAATCAGCCAGATCCCTCAGAAGCTGTGGTTGCTAATTCGGTATCGTTGTCCTAGCCTGCCTCTTCCCAGAAGAGAAAGCGGCGGCATCATAAGAAGAAAGAACGCACCCTGCCAATGCCATCGTCATCCTACAATCTTGGCGACTTCATGCCCCCCAGAAATGGGGATCCCTCTGAGACTCTGCCAGGTATTGGATGACTCCCCAAGTGACATTCAGGGGTACGCTTCGGTTATCACCGTAGAGTTGGTAAATCCATTTTTGAATCTCAATGATGAGGAACGCCTGGTGGACCTTCCCAATGTGTCCAGTCGTCGCCAACGTTGGCGGAGCCGTGGAAACATGAATCGTCAGGGAACGGAAGTTTGCACCTCTAGCCAGGCTGTGCACGCCACTAAGACCAGGAAGGAGTCCCAGTACAGAGCTCAGCACACATGACCCCGTTATCTGGTGTCGAAAAGTTCACCTCTGCCACTGTTTCTTTTTCCGTATCAGGCAGAACCACCTCATCCATGCCGCAACCAGCTCTGACCTACCACCAGCCGACCCCAGCCTTCTGGTCATAGTCTGGCAGCCAGTCTTCAGGATTCGACTATTGAACAGCAAGACGTGCCTAGTACCAGTCAACCACTGGTCTAGCCGGCAGCTCCCGTCATGCCTTTAATCGCAGAGCGGCCTCCTGTAAGCAGAAGCTTGTGTTTGGCCCAAAAGTATGATGTCTTGAAGCCCCTGGCCAGCATTCCGGCAAGGCTCTCTATCCTTGATTCTCTTCACATGTCGTCTGAATTGCGTGAGGTGCTCGCCGAGGCCCTAAGGATCCCCCTCCAGTTTGAGATAGAGGTAGCAGCTGTAGAAGACTTCCACGATGAGGCAATTGAGAACGCCAAATGCTAGGAGGTTATCTCATTATCTAGTGAAGATGAAGACCCTCCCATACAGAGGCACATTCACTCACTATACATCACTGACCAGTTCAATGGCATGGAAGTCCACCTCTGTCTTATCAGCACGAGTTCTGGGATTAACATAATCCCAACTCGGACACTACAGAAGTTGGGTCTATCTGAGGATGATTTGACTCCCTCCAACCATAGGATCCAGGGGAATGACAGGACCGAGCAAACACAAGTCTGCAAGATTCTCTTGAAGACCCAGTTCAGTGGCCTCATTTCCAGCACCAAATTCATGGTTGTCTCTCAGGACACTGCCTACAGTGCATTGATGGGTAGGCCGTGGCTTCACCTTCATGCGGCGGTCCCCTCATCGTATCACCAATTCCTCAAATACTCCCTTAACGGTCGAGTAGGCATGCTACAAGGAGACGCGTCTCCTTTTTCCTCTTGCGAAGCTCATTATCTGGACACCGATTACTACAAGAGAAAGGATAAGCTGATTTTGGCAGGTGAGGTTTAGCCCGGCGCTGTCACAAGGGATCCCTAGGTAGGTTTGGATGATGCCTACGTCTTCCTAATCCATCGGTTGGAGGCCAGGACCCCCAACATGGGGCAGTGCTTTGTGGTTTCGGGTACAAGAGGAGGGCATGTTCCTAGGTCCAAGCGACAGTAGAAAATCACCTTGTACTCCTACACCAACTAGGCTCAGGTGATTCGCGAACGTCATACCATTGCATGGTATCGGGACATCAGGCTCATGGCAATGACAATGCATCATACATGTCTCTTCTTCCGGGCTGGAATTAACCGGCTCAAGCCGACGTGCCACTACTACTTTGATGTCATAAATCGTGGCTCCTTAGGCCGAAGACCAGATGGGATTGGATCGACTGCCATCATCGCTATGATTTCAGTGGCGCATGAGTCTCATGATATGATGACCGCTGCCACCCAAGACGGCACCAACCTCCCATTATGGTTTGGTAGCCCCTAAGAAGCTCCCCCTGCAGATGATCCCTCCACAAGTGGAGAGGCGGAAATTTAAGATACACCCCTGCCTTTGAGGAGGGCGTCTCCACCACGGTCGATGAGTTATTGCAGGTGAACCTCTGTAGCGAGGCGGACCCAAGACCCACATTGTTCAATGCTGCTATGCCCCCTGAGGAGCAACAAAAAGTACATAGACATTCTTAAACAACACCGTGACGTGTTTTCCGGGAGTTAAGATGAGATTCCAGGACTAGATCCTTAGGTAGCCGTCCACTGCCTTGGCCTACCGGAAAACCATCACGAGTTTAAGCAGCCTCCCAGGAAGATGCACCCTTCCCACAGTGCCATGGTTGAGGCCAAAGTTGACAAGATTATCAAATCCAACATCATCAAGAAAGTTCATTACCCCCGATGTCTAGACAAAATTGTTCTAGTAAAGAAGAACAGACACATTAGGGTCTGTATCGACTTCCGCTATCTCAATCACCACTATCCGAAAGATGATTTTCCCCTTCTAGTGGTAGAATTGTTGATCGACGAAACGACCAGGTTCCAAGCCCTCTCCTTCATGGATGTGTATTCCGGGTACAACCATATTCGGATGGCCCCTGAGGATTAAGAGTTCACTGCCTTCAGGGCCCCCAAGGTATATTCTTTTACCTAGTTATGCCATTCGGCCTGAAACATGCTGGTGACACCTATCAACAGGCCTTGCATCACATATTCAAGACAATTCTCCGGACACTGGTGAAGTGCTATGTGGATGACCTGGTAGTTAAATCTCGCCAGTGCCAGGACCATCTCAAGGACCATAAGAAAGTGTTCGGTTTCCTCCGTTCCTGCCACCTGAAGATGAACCCGTTGAAGTGTGCCTTTGAAGTCACCTCTGGGAAGTTTCTTAGAATTTTTTACAGATACCGAGGCATCAAGATCAACCCGAAGATGATCAATTCCATCATCCATATGTCTCCCCCAAGCAATATTCGGGAACTTCGAGGTCTCCCATCCCACTTAGACTACATAGGCTGATTCATTGCGAATCTGGCTGGCAAGTGTAAGCCCTTTTACCAGATCATTAAGAAAGATGCCACCTATGAATGGGATGAAGAGTGTTAGACCTCCTTTGAGGAAATCACGCAGTATCTACTCCAACCGCTGGTCTTGATGCCACCCATCTCTGGGAAGACACTGGTCCTTTACGTGACCGCCCTGGAACGGTCCCTCGGTGCACTTCTCGCCTAGAAGAACAATGAGGGAACTAAGAACAGCCTCTACTACCTCAAATACATGCTCCTCTATACGGAAATTAGATATTATCCCATCGATAAGAGCTGCCTGGTGCTCTTATTTGCTGTACAGAAATTGCGGCACTACTTGCAGCACCACGAGGTACAGCTGGTCTCTCGGGTAGACCCATTGATGTACATCCTAAACCGGCCTATTTTGACTGGCTGACTAGAGCGGTGGGCGGTGATCCTCCAGCAGTTCGACATCAGCTTCGTGCCTCAGAAGGTTATCAAAGGACATGCATTGGTAGAATTTCTAGCTTCCCACCCAACCTCCGCGGATCAGACACTGGATCTAGGATTTCCTGATGAGGTAATCCTCTCAGTCGGTCATGTCGTCCAATGCTGGCTGATGCACTTTGACGGTGCCTCCTGGAGCCCCACCGGTTGAAGACTCAACGATCCAAGGCTCAACAGAGTGGGCCTAGGTATCGTCTTCATCACCCTAGTGAAAGTCGTCCAGCCATATTCGTTCCTATTGTAAGAGGGATGCACCAACAATGAGGCCGAATATCATGCCCTCATCACTGGCCTCAAGCTGGCCCTGGATATCGACGTGCCCCGTCTGCATGTGAAAGGGGACTCCAAACTAGTCATCAAGCAGGTCGATAGTTACTATGTTGTCAGAAAGCCAGAACTCGTGCCATTGTTGGAGTGTACCCTCCATCTAATGGATCATTTCCCTTCTCGGCTAGAGGTCGTTCATATTCCCCGATCACATAACAGTCGAGCAGATGCTTTGGCCAGCCTAGTCGTGTCACTTGCAGAGCCCGGATAGGATGACCTGATTATCCATGCGGCGCACCAGAGATTCATTGCTCATGTTACCCCGGAGGATGATTGTGGCTCGTGGGTGATCCATATTACTACTGGTGCCCCTACGTCAGGATACCTAGGTACTTTAGATGCGATGATCAAAAATAGTTCCTAATTGGAGGACACCCTTGGTTGAATACCTTCAACGCAGTAATCTTCCGTCAGACTGGGCCGAGCGTGAGCGAATCTGACACCGCGCACTGCATTTTACCCTTCAGAGCGATCCCATCCTTGAGAAGATCTTTTACAGAAGCGAATTTTATGGTGTTCTCCTCCGTTGCCTTTATGGAGTCAAGATCCCTCATGTCATGCAAGAGGATCGTGCTGGTTCTTATGGCTCCCATCAGGCTGGGTTGATGTTGTCTCACCAGAATCGGAGGCTGGGGTACTTCTATCCCTCCATGATCTATGACTACATCGAGTTTGCCAAGAGTTTTCATGCGTTCCAAGTTCATGCTAACTTAGTGCATCGGCCACCAGAGCCTCTCCACACTACCAAGTATTCATGGCCCTTTTCTGTCTGGGGGGATGAATTTCGTTGGACCTTACCCACCGGCGACGGATCACCAATGCCGGTTCATTATGACCGCTACGGATTTCTTTTCCATGTGGGTAGAAGAAATTCCCCTCAAGGAATTCAAAGCCCATTCTATCGTTGGATTCATGCGTTCCAAGTTCATGCTAACTTAGTGCATCGGCCACCAGAGCCTCTCCACACTACCAAGTATTCATGGCCCTTTTCAGTCTGGGGGGATGAATGTTGTTGGACCTTACCCACCGGTGACGGCTCGCCAATGCTGGTTCATTATAACCGCTACGGATTTCTTTTCCATGTGGGCAGAAGAAATTCCCCTCAAGGAAGTCAAAGCCCATTCTATCGCTGGCTTCATGAGTTCCAACATCATCTATCAATTTGGAGTGCCTCAAGCTATCCTCGTGGATAACGAAACCAACCTCTATGCAGCTGAGCTGAAGAAATTGTACGCCAAGTGCAACATTCACTCTAACCATAACTCCTGCTATTAGGCACAGGAGAATGGAAAAATTGAGGCATTTAACAAAACCCTCTCTAACATTTTGCAAAAAATGGTTAGTCAGAACAAGAAAAGTTTGCCGAACAAGCTCCCCAATGCCATTTGGGCATATCGGATGACAACTCTTAATTATACCTAGGTGACCCCATATTCCCTGTTGTATGGATTTGAGGCCGTCCTGCCCGTCAAAATTCAGTTGCCCTCATTGTGCATGGCGGTCTATGACCAGCAAGCACTGGATAGAGTTGCTGAAATCTGCCTAGCTGAATTGGAAGCACTGGACGAAAATAGGCATCGCGCTTTGCACAACCTGGAAAGGCATCAGAGCAGGATGGCTCGAGCTTTCAATAAGAAGGTTTTCCTCTACTATTTCTTGCAAGGGGAACTAGTACTGGCCCTCAGGGCATCAATGATTCCCGGCAGGAAACCACCCAAGTTTGAGCCCAAATGGGAGGGGCCTTTCATCGTCCATAAGGTCTATCCCAATGGCCTGTATTCCCTAGTGACTATGGATGGAAAGCGTGTCACTCCTCCCACCAACACTAAGTTCCTAATGTAGTATTTTTCCTAACCCTACGGGGTCCCCCATGACCTTAAACTGGATAATGGTCCCGCATGACCCTAAACTGCACCCGGTCCTACAGGACCCTAAACTGCATTTGGTCCAGCATGACCTTAAACTGCATTTGGACTTACATCTGGTCCCCTTTGGCCTGAGTTCTAAGACCCTAAACTAAGATCCTCTTGGTCCAACATGACCTTAAACTGCATGCTTGTCCTCACTGCAAGATGTTAAACTGCAAGCTGGTTAGGCCTTCCTGACCGAGGCCCTACCTCAGGCCCCTTGGCCATCTCGGGCCCCTTATCCCCAATCCTTACCCAGAGTGTGCATTGTAGTGTATGATTATGTCCTCATTCACCGTGGGTTACCCGTTGCGCCGTACACATTCCTGGAAGAAATGCCTCTCATTGTCCAACATGACGTTAAACTGTGCTTCTAGAACTACGTACAGCTTGATTCCCATCCTTATGGGATACGTAGGACCGCCTGAACATCTAGGTTTCAGGTCTAACCCCATCTCTTAGGAGATCCCACGATCTCCCGGTCACCTCGGCCTCTTGTCATGTCCCTCCCTGCGGGGGGATATATAGGTGTGGTACATGGTTTTTGGCATTATTCCCCCTTCTCCCGGGAATCCGCCATCTTTTGGCCGCTCACAAACTAATCCCTTTGACCCTTTCCAGTGATCCGCTAATGTGCTTAGAGTACTCTGGTCTAGGACATAGAGTGTCGGATTCGACATAGGTGAGTTTTTTTCCACTTGTCAAGCTTCATGCTCCCTTTCATTTGAGCCCCCGTTATCCTTCACACCCAGAAGGACCCCCATGAATGGCTTAGATACAACGCATAAGGGCTCTCCTACCATCACGAGCCAACACCATCAAGGGTTTTAGACAACAAATTGATACAAATACCGCGTTGCAAACATGGTCAACGGTTGATGCTCATTTGTTTGTCCCATTTTAGGCTAACACGACAAGATGCTGTGTGGCAATCATGGTCAGCAGTAATCATCTGTCGTCACGTCGTCTCCTTCAGGCCCTGAATTTTGGTTGCACGATTCGCGTTGTGTTCCACCCCATCGTGTCAAGGTGGAATCTCGACACTCCTTGCACTAACCCTCAGTGCACCTCCACACGTCAGGCAGACAAAGCTATGTGATGACATCTCTCGGGGCTCCCGTAATATGTGCTCTAAGAGTATATTCTTGGGTTTTCACTAAGGACCATGCGCAGCTTGACCCTCATCCCCATGGGAAACGAGGATTCGCCCAGACATTGCATTTCGGGACCGGCTCAGCTAGATGCTAGTGTCTCCTGCCCCCCATATTATTGGAACCTCGTAGGCTCATTAGCCTGAGGCCCCTCTCCCGGAATCGCGCGTGGTTACGGTATGAGGATATGTCCTCATCTACATTGGGTACGCCTTACTGCATCATGCGTGTGCCCCCAGGTCCAAGCCATAGTAACTTAAACTGTGCTGGTTGGTCCCACCACATGACGATAAACTGTGATGATATCGTCCCGACTGCACGATGAAAAACGGTGCTGCATTGTGGTGACCTCCCCATAGGGGACATCACATTGGGTATCAGTCAATTACCATACCATTTTTCAACGCCTGTTATGGCTTGATTGTTGTGTAAATTCCAGGAATTTCTACCCTAGGCCAGTCGTTCCAGAAAAGAAATACTGTTCACCTTAATGGACAAACTAGATATATCAAATTCTGCTTCTTTTTGTGTGAGGGATAGACCCTCCCGCCCCTTTCATCATTTTCACAGGTACCATGCCGTGTAGTTCCACCATTCAAGAACTACATATGGCTTGATTCTCATCCTTATGAGATATGTAAGAGTGCATGGGAACTTCCCCACAGGCCCATCCTAACTTTCGTGTTTGGTCCCTTGGCCTAAGCACTTCCTCAAGGGGCACATGGTAAGGAGGACCTTGTCCTAATTCACGTTTGGTTTCTCATATGCTTTTCCATGTGTCTCCCACTCCCCTTACTCATTGGTCCGAGCTGTAAGACCTTAAATTAAGATCCCATCCATAACTACGTGTGGCTTGATTCTCATCCTTATTAGGTACGTAAGAATGCCCAGACATTTCATCTTGGGTCCAGCCCTAGGGATTACCAAATCCCGTCCCTCCTCATTGTCGGCCCCTTGGCGTAGCTTCTTGAGGAGTGTGGTATTTCAGATATCTACCCCAAATAAGTTCGGGATGCCCCATAGTGATGTTGGGAATTGACAGTTCTCTCACCAGAAAGGTCATGTCTGAAAATTGAGATAATCTGTGACCAGATTAATATGTCTGCCTAATGCGCCTCCACCACGGTGGTGTAATTTTGGGAGTGTTGGATTCTATTCAAAAAAACCACCACTCCACTTTCCACTCTTTTGATGCCACTTTATTTGGATCTTCATCCTCTTTAATGTTTTATGGGACCCCCTAACAGTATAGATGCCTGACCTGTGGTCCGCCTATTATAACAATATGGATGATAGACATGTGGTCTGCCTATTGTAACAGTATGGGTGACTGACCTACGGTTCGCCTGCTGTCTTGGGCCAACGTTCCAGAAGACCGGTCAGGTTTGATAGGACCCCCTAACAGTGTGGATGTTCGACATGTGGTCTGCCTACTGTAAAAATCTGGCGGACAGACCTTTGGTCTACCTATTGTAACAGTATGGATGATTGACCCAAGGCATGCCTGCTGTTTTGGGCCAACATTTCGGAAGACTGATCGATGATATTTTAGTTAGGCCCCATGTTGTGAACAAGGTCAGCGGTCAACACTAATTTTTTGTCCCCATTTAAGGCCAATGCGATATGGATGCTGCGTTTCTGCCACGGTTAATAGTTATCCTCCATCATCGCTCCACCACCATAGTGTTCTGAATTTGGGAAACATGATTCACCTTTTTTATCTCCCTATATTCAGATGGATTTTATTGCCCCCAGCATTGACCCACTCGTGTGTTAGAGCAAATTGAGGAGACGATACATCAATCGGTCTGAGGTCCCCCTCCCTTTGGCCGGACCTCCCTCTTCTCCTCAAAAGTCCAGGACCGATTTCGGATGCCTAAAGCTTGGTTGATGCCCCACAGTCAGACGAAATGATAACATGAGCATCCTTTATTTCTCACATTGGGTGCGACCCACATGAGCTTAGGGGTGAGATGTTATTCATTTCAGTATTATGGTCAAGAATATTAAACCAAAGGTACAGATAAATATATTGGTCCATACATTGGATCGAAATATTGATCAGTGAAAGCAAAAAGTTCATGAGATGGCCAAAACAAAGCCATTAAGGATCAGAGAGCTGGATTGATCTTTCCAATGCTACTACCCTTTGGCTGGTAGCCTCCAGGACTGCTTCTCGCTCCCTAAAGGCTCTCTCTTCATCAGCAGCCGCAGAGCACTATTTTCCAATCCTAGATTATGCCTGCGCCCGCTCAGTTTGAAGTATGGTCAACTGGTGACTAGCCTGCATCAGTTGTTCTTGGGCGTCAGCTAGTTGGGCTGTTTGTTGCTCTACGAGCTCAGAGCACATTGCAATGAAGACCTCCTTCTCTGACGTCTGCCCTTCGGGGCGCCAGACTTCCTACCCCACCCTTAGAAATGTTTGGGTGCTCACTGATCTTTCCCGACACGGGGCAACGTCGGTGTGCCAGCTGCCCTCACATATCTTCTCGGCCATGTAATCATGGACCGTAAGAAGAAGGTGTTGATCATCAGCCCCATCGGCGTACAGGAAGCGCAACCAGGTCTAGTGTGATCCCATTTGCTTCAGCCAATCCGTCTGAGGCTTCCTGAGAAAGCAATGGATAAACATACACCCTTTGCACCATGTCATCCGGCCCTCCTCGGCCGTTTCTCTGTCTGAATCATCTTTCTCCTTGGGATTAGTGGTCCGGTATGCAGGAAAGGCAACCAGTAGGTCGGCAACAGGGTCTGCCTCGGAGATGCCTTCATGGGGAATAGGATTCTCGACGTCCTGGCAACCTTCCTATCTCGCCCTGACAGCGGTGGTGCCTTCATCAGCTTCCTACCTTGCTCCAATGATAGCACCGTTGATGTCCACCTCCCCCTACTCACCAATTGTTGGGGCCGACTTAGTTTGGGAGGTATTTTCTGGAGGAGGTGGTACGTCTACCACTGGTCCACTCACAGATGGCCCGGGCTCAGTAGCTGGACGAGCCTCCAACGCCGAGTTCACTGTACAAGGAGCACCCTGGTTAGGTGGGTTTTCTGACAGTAATCACCAGTAGCGAAGCAGGGGACATAAATTACAGAGCGTCAGCCTCCGGTGTGCTGGCCGCTATAGGAGCTGTCATGGCAGGAGATCCCTCTGCGCTTGTCAGATCGATAATGGGTGTCAGAGACCCATCCTTTCCCACCGGCGCCTCTACTCCTTCCTCTATTTGGAACGCCTGATCAGTGCCTATGTGCTCTTGAGTGAGGTAGGGAAATGAATTAGAAATTTCAGAAGATAATGGACGAAGAAGGAAGGTGAACAAGGATAGAGACAGACCTCGAGTATCTTGGTTATGTCGATATTAGAGCTGAAAATATCGCCGCTCTCCCAGAGACTCCCATGGTAGGCCGCCCCTGCGATACCTCCCCTTCGGGTTCTCCTTCTCCTTCACCTTCTCCTTTATATTATCCTTCTCCTTCATCTTCTCCTGTTTCTCCCTCCCCCTCCGACTCTTCATCATTATCGCCTTCTCCTGGCGGCATCACTTCCGGATCATGCTCTTGACCAAGCATCACTTTCACTAGGAAAGGTGGATCCACGCGCCGACCCCTTTTTAGCATGTATGTGTCCATGGCCATTAGATATGCATGACGTAGATGGAATTTTATCTATTGGTAACTCGAATGAGCCCGAACTCTGGCAGCTGGATCTCACCATGCATTATCTTCTTCCAGATGGTTTCAATGCTCATTGATTACCACAGAGTTATCCAATCAGACCACAACGTCATAAGGATTGCGTCTTGGGATGTTTCGAGCATGTATCTTATCTGCTTCATGGGTAGCTCTCTGGCCATCTCGTGCGACCTCCCTCCGGGCAACGAGGTCACAGCGACACCATGCGATGTCCCCACTGCTGAGGCCCAGCCTATGCAGGCCTCACTTCCTGGCGTGCCCCTGGTTCCCCCCTTCCAGAAGCACCTTGACTGCTCCACCGTCTCCCATTATCCATGTGGGTAGTATTGAGTTGCCGAACTTGCTTCCGTAAAATCCCCTCAGGGTACGCAACGGTCCAATGATCGGCGTACTCAGTTGATAGGCCATTGTCGACCCCAGTAAGAGGAAGGGTAATGATGTCACCAGAGCCGTAGGTGGTGAACATTAACCCCATCTGGAGAAGGACACAGAGATTCTTCTCCTCTCGAATATCCGTGACTACCTTTTTTGGCATTCACTGGAGGC
This sequence comes from Viscum album, assembly GCA_963277665.1. Taxonomy (NCBI): domain Eukaryota; kingdom Viridiplantae; phylum Streptophyta; class Magnoliopsida; order Santalales; family Viscaceae; genus Viscum; species Viscum album. Next base: position 1,884,748,049 of record OY728165.1, on the reverse strand, counting down.
ACCCGAACTGTCTGGAGAATCGGGACGGCACGTAAGGCTCACATATGATCTTCCCATCAATCCGAGCTAAAAGCACCCCGCCTCGGATTCTCTGGAAGTATTCTTACTGCTCCAATGAGCCTTTCCCATTGTCCACCATCTTCCCGATCGGGGTGTGGAATGGGGTGAAGTTGAAATTGGCGTGGTTACTGATTCAGATCGTTATGCCCTCCTCGTTGAGCGTCATCGGTGCAACCCCGGAAATATTCACGGGAGATGGCCACATGACGTTTCCCAGAGGACGAACGATGTTTGGGAAGTTGTACCTGCCAAGATGAGCTTCCACATAGCCGTGAAAGATCTGAAAGGGGCCACACACCCTCTAAGTCGACCCCCCTCTAGGGATGCATCCCTGAATGGCATACAACCTAGCCAGCACGGGGACCCCATATTGAACCTTTTTTTGGCAGCCATGGTGCCCGCTATCACTAGAGTTGTTGTACGGACACCCCTCCACGCGTCCCGTACTAGTGGGAGGCACCCGATCAGGAAGGTGGAAAGAAACCCATCATATCGAATGTTCGGGTCCCATGCCTCAATGACGCGGTAGCACCACGATTAGTATTGGCCCGCCACCAGGGTCCTTCAGTACGATACATTCATGATCCTCTGATCCATGGTTGGGCACCGTTTTCCCCATCCCGGCATCTTAACCGTCGGGTCCTTATCCAGTAACTGGCTGAACCATTCCATGTAGGTGATGTCCTTCAGGAAATTCTTTGGCCTGCAGCCTCTCCTTGGAAAGATCCAGCAGGTTCCACATCAGCATGGGGGTCCATGACCTGTCTTTTTAGTTTTTCATTGGAGGAATGAACTCATCGAATTTGTATCCCTCCAGTGGGATACCACCAAGGCAGTGAACGTCCCAGGGGCTAATTCCAACTTCCCCATGGTGAAGGCGGAATATGTTGGTGTTAGGGGACCACCAGGTGTATAGCTTAGGCCCGAGTTTAGGTTTATGGTGGAAGTGGAACTACGACGTCCACACCACCTCGAACAGACCAATGTACCACAACTCATCCCTGAATTGGTTACACATATGGAGAACCCAGTATGCCCAGACCCACTCACTGGTGAAGTTACCTCTGGACCACAAGTCCCAATCTTAAAGCCAGCCCTTAGTGTCAACCGTGATTCTCTGACGGAATGTGCTTGCATAGAGGGTTGGGGAGCTCTCCGCAACAGGATCACCCCCATCAATGATCCTGATCCTCGAGTTCAGGAAAAACACATCCATGTGTCTGGTCTCTCTAGCAGTATAACCATTGTTGGTGATGTTGTAACCGGGAAGGTTGCCCTCCCGGGTCACCCATGACCGCGGTGTGTCTACCTCGAACCCCGACAGTGGAACCTCCACTAGGATGTCGATGTTCCAGTGCGGGAGGTAGTTGGACAAGGGATAATCTTTCTGGGAAGGGGTCAGTAGGTTGAACAAGGTATGGTTGTCGGAAACAACCACCTTGTTTCCATAAACCTCTTCATTGGCCACCATTTTAGCTCTATGAGCGGCAGCATCCCCCTCATCGACTTGGTTCGTGGCCATCTTGAGTTCTTTGAGAGTTGCGTGAAATCCGGATGGGTTGCGCGAAATCGGACATATTTGCACGAAATTTGGATCTACGACACGCAATTCTAGAGTAAGGCGTAAAATCAGAATAGTTGGTGCGAAATATCCCGAGATTGCGCATAAATGCGGCCGAAATTTGGAAGGAATTGCGCGCAAACACTGCGTGTTTTCCTTGCCGTTGCTGGGCCAATTTTACGCGCGAGTGCTAAGAGCCTATCATGCAGAAAAGATTGAGTACGGAACATGGGACCCAGGGACCCTTTTTATAGGCGAGGTTGGGGTTCCGTGCCGCGCAAAAAGTGAATTCCGCACCGAACCAGAGTTTTGCAAGCCCCGTTGACTTTTGTGTGAAAAGTGACCACGAAATCCACCACTTCGGCGTTTCGGCGTTTCCCTCGGAATCAGATCGTTGCGACCTCTCACTGATCCAATTCCGAGGGGGGAATATGTAGACGCCGAAAAATACCATAACTCCTAAAGGATGTTTCGAAATGATGAAGCGTAGTCATATTCGGACCTGCAGGCCCGGTCCAGAGGGTCTGAAAGTGTTGAACAATATTAAGGATGCTTTTCATGAAAAATTGTTGGTCACACAAAAGGAGTCCAGGATTCACGAAAGGACCCCCGGCTCCGTTGCACAATTTTGTGCGTCCACTCCCACGTGGATCCCTTTTGCGCGCCGTCTTCCCTGGTGCGAAAAATTTCATGTGCCATCTAGATTCCGCGACTCCAAGAGCCTATAAATATAAGGAGACCCCTTCCATTTCTGGGTTATGGAATTTCAACCAGCTCTCGTGTGCGAAATAGGACTTCCGCGTGCACAATATGACATTCAGGTATTGACTCTTTTCGCGCAACCTTGCCTCGAGATCCTCCTTTGTGCCAATCCCAATGGCATAGATAAAATCCCAAACCCCTCAGGGTTCCTCTATTGTGTGAAATCTCTTAGATTGCATGTAAAATGTTCCAAATGTGCACAATTCATTCACGCAGTGCGACCTTTTCTTAGGATTCAGTTGTTTCCACTTGCGCGCAATTCACCTCCTTTGCGCATGATCCTCCTATCCGCGCACAATCCATCATCCCCAATTTCTCACCATCCTAGTTTTTTGTCTGCAAACATTCTCTTTGCGTGCAATCCCCAGGACCCCTCACCTTGACGCCCCCACCCCCCGGGCACCTCCCTGCGTAGACGCCCAATGTCCTCCATACCGGGCATGCATGTCAAGAACTATTTTCCCATATGGCCTTCCAGGCTCATATGAAGCAACCTCAAGGACCCTTGGGCGGTGTTTCCCGTTGTGTTGCTATGCCTCATGCTTCTTCGCATAGGCACACTAACAGTTATTGCTTCTTTGCATAGCCATGCTAACATGGACCCCTCGATGGTTCGCCCTGTGGCCCCCCTTCTCTACGAACTTGCCGATGCCTTACCTCCCACAAGAGGTAGAGGGTGCCGGTCATGTAAGAACTAGGGGTGTGGAGCAAACCCACCTCGTCTGAGCTGCAGAACGTTAAACTGCCATGCACCTCATCCTCAACACATGACATTAAACTGTGATCCAACCCCGTGCCTCACATTCAGGGTCCCCCCGACTCGGACATTCTTTACACCGCTCATCTCCACAGGAATGGAATCTTCCTCACATGGAATGATATCCTCCCTCTCGGAGTGGCATTTGTCCATGGGGGAAGGGCTGCCTCAGAGCATAAGCCCCTAGCCTCTCCTACGGAAGGTAGCACCCATGCATCTCTATACTTCCCCACTGTGCTTTTTCGCATCTCAGGCCTCCATCCTGGAGTAAGTCCTAGCACTAAGGGCTACTCAACATGTAAGCCCCTCTCCACTTCTCATGGACACACCCTTCAATACGTGATCATCTGGTCCCTACTGCCTCTTGTTTCTCACACTGAGCATGACTCATGTGGGCTTAGTGTGAGCATCGACCATGACATCCTCCATTGTGGTCCCCCTCAGAGTGTAAGCCACATCCCAGCGAACTTCGTGGACTTTGATCTGTGCTAAGGCATGGTATGTAGGAAGCCTTCACGAGGTTCAATCCCACCACCCGGTTGCTCTGACCCCTTCTCATCGGTTCACCAAACTCCTTGGGCCGTCTCAGAGTGTATGCCCCAAATGTCGTATCTCATGACGTTAAACTGTATGTCCTCATCCCGCATGATGTTAAACTGTATGACCTAGTCCTGAAGGACGTTAAACTGTATGCCGTCCAGAACGACGTTAAACTGTCTGCCTCGTCCCGCATGACGTGAAACAGCACCACCCAAACTACGTGGACTTTGATCTGTGTCAAGGCATGGTACGTAGGAAGCCTCCACGAGGTTCAACCCCCCCACTTAGTCATTCCAACCCCTTCAAGTAAGTTTACTAACTCTATGGTCCGCCTCATAGCGTAAGCCCCAAATGCTCCCATCCCGCATGACGTTAAACTATATAGCCGAACTACGGGGACTTTGATCCATGTCAAGGCATGGTACGTAGGAAGCCTCCACAAGGTTCAAGCCACCTTCACTTCATCACCCATCCTGATTCTTGCCCAGGCCGCCACATCCTGGTGGGATCATTCCACCTCAATCAATTCCATAGTATCCGGGAAGCCACCCACGTGCTCGCCCCAACATCGGAGTTCCCTTCACGATGTTCTTTTATCTGATCCACTCTTCGTGCTCCAATCAGTCTGATCTGTCCCTGCTGGACATTAAACTCGTCGCATACCCCGTGTTAATGATGGAAAGATGAGGAAAACCTCAGATACATGCTTATGGCATGCCAATTCCCCGCGTTCGATGTGGGAAGCCTCGAGATTTCATGCCCACGAGAAGCCCTATAATATGGGACAGAAGACAAACATGCCAATTCCCAGCGTCAAGACTCACCAACGACACCCAAGAATGACCATTCTCCTAACAGAAGGTTGCTACCCCGACTAGACTCCTTGGAGCATCTCGATGGAAGCAGCGTAATTAACTGGTGTCCATGAAGATATGGTGTCGGGAACGAGATTCACGAATACATCTTAAATCTATGAGGGAGACCCGGATTAGGTGATGAGCTCTGAGGAGGAATCAACGGAAGGAAGAACTGATATCCTATCTTCCTAGTTTCGATCAAGTAGTAGACGCCCCTACGCAAGGAACAGATGCCACCCGCCTTTGGAAAGCGGGAATGCGGGGCCACAAGTCGCGCGTCCTCCCCTGCGTAACGGATGTGTGCGCGCGCCCCGGTGAAAGCTTCAGAAACACTGATCAAGTATAATGACTTCTCAATCCATTACCACCATGGGAAAGTGAACATGGTGGAAGATTATATATGTAGAAAACCATGTGATTCTATCATTGATGAGACTTGAAAAAGATCCAATCTTCATATAATTGATGAATATGGACATGAGAATCATAAATAAGGTAACATCATCAATCATTTAAAAAATAATTGATCAATTATCGCTTTTAGAAATGTTAATGTCTTCTCAAAAGGATGATGTGGGAACTCAGAAGAATGTGAAGACTATCATGAAAGGGAAATCCTTGGAGGTTAATGTTAATGAAGAATGAATTGTGAGATTTGGGTTAAGACCATGTGTTACATAAAATCCATAGATAAACAATGAACATTGGGTTGATTCAAATAGTTTTAATTTATCCATTCTACTATGAAATGAAAATACGTATCAGGATCTCCTAGAGAATTATTTGGGGGATAACATGAAGAAGGAGATCAATGAGTATACATCAATGTTCCTGGTATGCCTTCATGTGAATGCTGAGAGGTAGAAATCTAAGGGGATGATGATACCATTACACATACCAAAATGTAAATGGGAGAACATCCCCATGGACTTTTTCACTAGACATCCAAAGACTTATAGAGGAAAAAATACTATCTGGTTTCTTGTGGATCTATCATACAAAGACTACACACATTATTGCAATTTGATAGGATTCCCTATTGGATAAACAAGCACAAATACACATCAGAGAAGTTATAAGGATATCTGGTGTAACCCTATTGAAAGTATCCAATCGAGATCCATGATTAAACTCTAGGTTCTGGAAGAGTACCCATAATTCCCTAAATACAGAGCTAAACTTCATTACGACTTATCATACTCAAAAAATGGACAATATGAGAAAACTATCCAAACACTTGATGAAATGATGAGAACATGCTCAATAGACTTAAAAGGAGGATTATATCAATATCTTCCCCTGTTTGAGTTCTCTTACAATAATAGTTTCCACTAAAGCATAAAAATGGATTCTTATGAAGCCCTTTATGGGAAGAGGTGCCAACCACCGACATGTTGGGATGAAGTTGGGGAGAAAAAACCCCTAGGTGAAAAAATGGTCAATGAAATGGTGGAGAATTTTAAGACCATCCGACAACACATTAAAGCTACTCAGATTTGACAAAAGTGATATGATGATAATTTTTGATGAGACCTTGAGTTTGATGTTGGAGACATGGTATTCCTCCACATATAACCATGGAAGAGAGTAATGATATTTTGGAAGAAGGCAAAGCTTAGTCCAAGGTACATCAGCACTTTTGAGATACTTGATTTCATTAGAGAAGTGGCCTATAAAATAGCACTCCCACTGAAACTATCTCAAGTACATTATATATTCCATGTATCACTCACGAGGAATTACATACCTCATCCATCACATGTACTCAATCATGATGTGGTTCTATTGGTTAATGACCTCTCCTATAAAGAGATGTTGGTGAAGATCATAGATCATAGGGAAAAAGTTCTATTGAAGAAGACAATGCCCCTCGTCAAGGTGTTGTGGTGAAAACACAAGTTTAAAGAGGAAACATTGGAATAAAAGGAAGTGTTGAAGCTTAGTTACCCTCATTTTTTTAGCGTGGGAAATGAATTTTGGGGGATGAATTTATTAAGGGGGGATATTTAAATCAACAAAACATTTACTAATGATAATTAATCTTGATCTAATTAACTGTATTATTGTGAAAAATGGTTATATAAAACATATAATTTTCATTGGATTTATGTTTTTGGATTTTAAAATATTTTTATGAATAGTTACAGTTGAAAATATAGTAGTTGAATAGTGATCACATGATTACTATCAATATAGGGTTTAACAAATTAAATTTACATAGACAAAGGAAGATATGTCCCCATCCGGTATAATTTCTCTATACAAAGCTCATTCGTAAAAAATAGGAATTGAGGTAGCGTCATAGGGCTTCGCTATGGACCAAAACCAATCCGAGACACAACAAATTAAACATGAAAAAAAATCCCTTAATAGATAACATGATGTTAATAGATATTACCACCCGATCGATGTTATCTGAGCCACCAAAGAGTCTGTCACCATTGAACACCATACTCTTAGGTATTATCTGGGTGATTTAAGGGGTTATTATATAGGACCCTATCACTATACTTATTAGAATTATTTTTGTATTGAATAAAAAATATATATTCATTTTTTTATTGTTTCTTTGTAAATGATTTCTAAAGCTAAAAATAGTGTTTTTAGTGAATATTTAATTAAGAAATATATTTTGATGAATTAATATATTTTTCAACAAAATATTATTAATAAATTAATTTTAATTAAATATAAATTTTAATATACCTTTTTAGTAATACAATTGTAATTTTCATTATGGTTTGAATGTTGTTTTTTTCAAAACCCATTAATTTTCGATAAATGTCAGTTTTTATCTTAAAATTAATAATTCACATATTTAGAAAATTATTTAGATAAAATGAATATATTTTTTTGATTCAGGATGTCAAAATTATCTAATGCTGAATTTTTCATTATTTTTTGTGACAACCAAATTTTTGGGTAAACTTAAATACCCTTAAAATATATAATGTTTTTTATGACATCATAATGACCTAATAGTGATTTAAAAAATTCTATAGAAGGTATATTCCTCCAATATATGTTTTATTAATAAAGTAATGTGATTTTAGATTTGATTTATTAATTTTACGGTGCCTTAATGGACCCCCCAATACTTATAAAATATTTTAACTCTTTAAAATGATTTCCATGAGAGTGTGACTCACCTCCACATACATATGACTAATATTTTAATAATTTCGTTCATTGGAAATATAAAATAATGTTTTCCACTCCAATTTGAAAAAACCCTTGGTCAAAAACCAAGGGATTGTTTGTGGTTTTGATTATTTTCATGTGTAGTGTTCAAAACATAAATAATAAAGAATTCCATCTTCTTTCCAATATAAACCCACTCAATATATAATTAATCATCACTCAAAACATTTTTAGATCAACCAAAATCTTTCCTACTCTCCATATAATCATCCCAAGTCTCCCCAAGCTCCCATTAATCCTCTATCAAGGAACTCCCAAGCCTTTGGTATCACACTTCCAAGTAAGGGATCCTCACTTTCCTTCCATATTTAATTATGTAAATGATTCCTTATATTGTTATGACCTTTTATTTTCAATTAAAAATGAAGGGTACAACTTCTAACCTCCCCTATACTGACCTCCTTATGTTTTAAGGATGATATACCTCTTTCTCTATCATTAACGACTCCATTGTACACCTGTTACGATGAAAAAATTCCGAAAGGGGTTTTTTTTTCTCATCATTTAAATTCATGAAATTATTTTATATTATGCATCTAAATTAAATTAAATTAGTTAGGATATAATGTTCAATGAACCCATTACTGTTCATTTCAAGTATAAATGATAAAGGAAACCATTCTCTCTCATCAACCCATTTTAATATTTCTAGTTGACGTCGTTATGCTGCAGAAGATACACCGAACTTTTCCAGGCCAAAATCATCATGTAAGTGAATACCATACCCATTTCTCTATCAAGAGTATTCACCATTATTGACATTTACTTTTTTTGGACTTACATTTTTGTATTCCAAGTCTCATTCGTGGATTAAATTATGATGTTCAATGAATCCAAGTGGCACACTTAGGCATGACTGATATGTTTATAATGGGTGCACCCTGATAGCACTCCAATGCATTTGGTAATGAATAATATAATGATAATCAATGTTCAATGAGGATTTAATCATTTAATTAATGTGAAATTATGGATTAATCATGATAATTCATGTGAAATGAGGGTTTACTCATGCTCTAAGTGAAATGAGTTCCAGATCTTACTAATATCATGTTAAATATCGTTCCCACATCTCCTTGTTATGATAATCATTATATATCATGTCGTTATGTTAATATTTCTCTTATAATCTATTGATATGTCTATTTCTTAACATTTAATGTATTATTTATGTTATTATTTATTTACTCCATTTCTGGGCATTATAGCTCACCCTTTTCTTATGTATGTCCTCAGGTTATCCCATGCAATGTTAAGTATGAATGAATCTGGTAGTCATGTAAATTTTTTTTTCAGTAAATATTTTTTATTTTTATGTCTTATGTTGTCATGTAATGTTACCAATCCCCAAGGAATATGGGATTATTAATCTTATGGGTTGTATTATGTAAAATTTTATGTAATAAATCATGTTTTCATGTGTAATAAAGAGAAGTGTTGTTATATAACAGTTGTGGAACGTGTCTCCTTTCCTCCATCTAGGATGGAACATATAGAGATTCATGAACTCAAGAAGCAATTGGAATATCTAGAGTGAAAGGGTTTTATCCAAAAAATTATATCACCATAGGGTTCACCACTCCCCTTAACTAAGAAAGATGATGGTACCCTCAGGTTGTGTATGGATTATAGATGGTTGAACTAGCTTATTAAAAATAATCAGTATCGACTACATCAAATATATAACATCATTGTACAGATCCAAAGAGAAATAGTTTTATTTATAATTTATTTTCTATTGGGATACCATCAGGTGTTTGTCAAACCAATATACCTAACATATACAATGTTCCAAACCAGGTACAACTTGAAAAATTGTCAGGTTACGTTTTCTGACCTTAAGAATGCCCTAGTAGTACATATTTCATTAAGGAATTAGGGTTTCCAACCTTAACCAGGTTCATTTATTGTATTATTCAAGGATGATGTCTTAGTATATTCTCTCAATAAATACAAACATTAAAGCCATATTAAGATCATTAGGAATACACTAAGAGAGTGATAAATGTATGTGAAGGTTTGAAAATCATACTTTTGGACAATTATGATTAAATTAATGCTTCATATCTTTTCATAGGTATGCGTATCTATTGACCCATAGATGGTGAGAACAATGGTTTCTACCAAACATCCCTAGATTTTGTTTGATATTTGAAGTTTCTTTATTCTTTCTACCTATTATAGGTGATTTATTCAGTATTTATAGTGAATAGTGGAAACATTTATTTGATTGATTAAAAAAAGTGTGAAATTATTCATGTCCAATCCTAATGAGAATGTATTTAAATAGTTTAATGGGAGACTAACTTCATCACCAATACCAATTCTTCCTGTGTTGGGTAGGATCTATACAATTTATTTTGATTCTTAAGGAATCATGATCGACGAAGTCCTGATGTGGGAAGATCTGGTTGTACCCAATGGGTCCCATAAGATGAGTCTGATTTAGTGGAATTAACCTATGAGAGACCTTCTGATAGTAGTCGTGGATCAAGCCTTATGCTATTGGAGGCACACCATGTTGGGTGAGTGGTTTCCTGTTTACTGATATCACAAAATTCTGAAATTCTTCTCAAAGTAGAATGAAATGATTCTAAAGTATCACATGTGGCTTTCTTACTTGTATTCATTCCTTATTTAATTTTTTTATACACCTGAAAAGTGTAATCTGTTGATTAATTCATTATGTTGTATGACTCAAACACATATCGTCCAGGAGGCCAACAATGAGTGGTTGTCAATGTATTTATTATACAAAATGAACTACGATGTTCAAGTGTCTTATGGGAAACATGTTTTAATAGATTTAGAAATGGAATAATCCCTTATATAGTGTGTGTGGTTGAGATAGCTATCATATTCCAAGGGCCTCATCCTACGAAACATTATATTATGTGATAACCCATTGTTATGTCATGTTATCGATGGGATTGAGATTCTTCACTTCTATGGATGTATCTTGGTTTCTAATAAAATATAGGAAGAGATAATGATTTAACCTCATGCCTATATTTGGGTAGTTCAAAATAGTCTTACCAAGATGTACTAAGACATACATCATCAATATTTATTTTCCAGGTATGAAGAGGTAGATTGAAACATTAATCGCTCGGTGGTCCACCAATCTATAGGTGAAGGCTGAGGACTAGTTACCTACTAGAATTCAACATCATATGTCCATTATTGATTAGAAATAAAAAAAATTATTCTTGTGGGGATGGTATTTTCAAAATCCCCTCAACGAAGTGACATGGTATGGCTCGTCATTGTTATGCTGTACAAAGTAACACACCTCATGCCGATCTGAGTGGCCCCCTCAGCTAATGAGCTTGAGAGGATTTATATTTCAAATACTGAGAACCATCATGTTTCCCCCCTTCCATCATATTGGATATAGATACCCATTTTAAATATCATCTCTCAAAAGGGTTTCATAAGGTACTCGATTTAGAGGTTCTCTTTAGTAAAACATATCACACCAAGACACATGGTTTGTCTGAGCTACTGATATGAGTATTAGAGGACGTTTTTTAGGAAAGAATATTGATTTTAGAAGTTCATGGGAGAAATATAAACTCCTTGTAGAGACTACCGATAGTAATAGCCTTCAAATAAGTATTCGTTTGGATACATGTGAGTCCCTTATATGGTAGTATGTTCCATTCACCACTATTCTATTTAGGGGTAGGTGGGGCAGGACTACTAAATCATTTTTCTATTCCGTAGACTTTAGGGAAATTACACATAATTTAGAAATGTATGGATACATATCATTCCATGAACAATACTTACATAATTTATCACTATTTCCCTTTGGAGTTTGATATGGTACATGAAGTATTTAATTGATAATTTACTATATTAGGTCATAAATGAATTCTGTGATAGGCCAAACTTGCAACTCATTATGGTGGGCCTTTTGAAATTTTGGATAGGGTTTAGTTAGTAGTTTATCAGTTTCAACTACCTTATATGTACCGTACCATACATGATGTATTTCATTTATCAAAACTTCACTAGTATCATGTTGACCCATTCCATTTATTGGATCTTGTAGAATTTGAGTTAGTAGATGATGCATCAATTGAGTAGCATCAAGTATGACTCATGGATTACAACATGGAGGCTATCCAGGGTAGGAAATTTCCAATTAACTTGGATATATGGAAGAAAAAATGTGTACCAGATGAGACATGGGAGCAAGAGGATGATGTATGTGCTCAGTGGACAGAACATTTAACAGACAACATTTTTCCACCCCTGAATGGGAAAATATGGGACATGTTGTAACACCCCGAGATTTTATGAAAAATATTTTTTTTAATTTCATTAATGTCTTGTGTTGTACGCTACATCAAAAGGAGCTTGCACAACACGCATCCTTGACTTGCCTTTCATTACACGCAATCACGACCTTCTTTGATAGCGTGTGTAGTACGCAATACCGAGTTTTACTAAACAACGATATGCTATTAAAATATTATTAAAACTAACCGTTATGAATAGTAATAACCACTTTTTGGAATTTTTTAAATTCTATTTTTCAAAATGGACTTCATTTTTGGATTCAGAATATCGAAATTAGCTTAGGGTGAAATTTTGGTACTTTTCGGATAACTTTTATATTCTGATGAATAGTGAAAATTACTAAATTTTAATTAAAAATAACTTTTTAATAGAAATAATTAATAGTGATAAATTATTAATTTGAGTGGTTTTAAAGTATATTTAGAATATATTTTTACAATTTAATACAATGTTGGTCATTGGATGTAATTTCACATTTAAACCAGTTATAAACTAGTGTCAATCTTTTGATAGTTATTATCTCTTAAAAACACGCTATTTGTTTTGATGACGAGAATTAATTTTTAAATTAGTTAATGCAACTGATATGTTTTGAATTTGGTAAAATAGACATCCTTTTTGAGTTCATAATATCAAATATAGCTTAGGCCTAATTTTTGGTATTTTTCTGAAAACTTTCAATTTTCGATGAATAGTGAAACCACTAAGTGGTAGTTAAAAACAACTGAATTGTTCATAAAACTTAATTTTACCGCTTCTGTGAGTGGAATTTCGAAAATCCGAGAGACACAGTTAATATCAAGGACTAAAATGTGGTTCAATGAGATGAAAATAATTTTTGGTGAATAGTAACTTTTTAGTTTTATTTACCACGGTTAAAATTAAATAGGGTAATTAAGGGTAGAAATGATATTATTATTACCCTAACACATATCCTAATTCTATTATACAAGTGTAATTCGACCATAAACAAACTTAGGAATAAAATATGACCATTTAGGCCCAATTGGATTAGATTAGGACATTTATTATTAATTTATTTAAAGAAGGGTTAAAAGAGTTAAAATCAATGTTTATTTACTAAAACATTTTTAATATGGGGTTATACATAAGATAAATTCGACTATAAATATTCCTTAGAAATATAAAAATATTTCCTACATAATTTTATTTTATTTCTAATTTTTAGACATTAAATAATTTAATTTATTTATGACACAATGATGATGCAGTAATTATCTTATTAGTGAAATATTGACATAATTGATGTTATAAACACAAAAATAAATGTAATTTGAGACTTTTTATGAATTACACTAATTTTCTAGGTTACTATGATATATTAGTGTTGATTTAATCAACTTTTTTCGAACATATAATTCTGTTATGACTTTCACAAAAAATCATATATCAAATAGTGTCAAAATTGACACAAAATAGTTTTTAAATCAAATATTATATTATTAATTGTTATTTTATTCCTAAAAATATAATGTTCGGCCAAATGACTTAGATAAAGATATATGTTTTAATAATATACAATTTGGGGTTCGTTTGGCATGTTATAGTAAGTGTATTAACCATATAGTGAAAGAAAACAAAAAGAGACGGTAAAAGTTAAATTATTTAACTTAGAGTTAAATCTAATTGATAAGGTTAAAATAATACCCTAAACTTGTCTAAATCCAATTGGATGATAGTATTTCGACCCATCCCCACTTTAGCTTCGAAATAAGACCCTTTGGAACCATTATAAACCGATTTTGACTTTAATATAAAATAATATTTTGAGATATTCCTAAGGTGCCCCTCTCCTCCCTTATAAAAGGACACCTCCCCCCCCTCCTCCTCACACCAATTTGAGCACTCAAGCTCGGCCAACCCCTGCCAAAATATCTTCTCCACTTCCCTAGTATCATCCTAGAGGTCCTGGTCTTCTTCAAAGATCATCCTTAGTTCTTTAATTGGAGGCTAAGAAAAGGCGCGTCAAAAAGAGGTAATATCCATTACCGATCATTTTCAATTTCTTTCTTCTCCAACTTCTTCTTCTTTAGTTGTTTCATGATAAAGTAATAACATAATTATTTCTTATATACTGATATGTTATTATAAACCAACTCTAATTAACCTTCTATCCATCCTACGGAAAAAGGAAATCACCGCGCGTGCGTACGTACGGAATACCGTCTCCACGCCGTGGTGTAATCTATTTTCCGCCACCACATTAATTGGATGGGTATAATGGTGTAATGAGTAACTATATATGATTATTATAAAGTTATATTGATACTGAAATAGTATACATACACTTCAACAAAATTCCATGACCATGGGAACGATATCATCGCTCATGCGTACGTACGGACTACCGTCTCCATGACGCGATGAGATTCATTCTCCATGTTAACCATTTAAGAATGATTAAAAAGTATATATAAGAAATAATAATGAAATATATGACATTATAAAGCTACTGGATTTATGTATATATGTATGTCATCTACTTACTTCCATTCAAGACAATAAGGAAAGGAAAACAGCGTTCATGCGTACGTACGGACTACCGTCTCCATGAACGGTGTTTTTCATTTCATTTATCTATCTATTATATATATATATATACTGAATATATATGATATATAAATCATATTTTATATTCTGGAAGTAAGTAAATCATGATATAAGTAATAATAATGTCAAGAACAACAAGTCAAAACACCTACGATAAATGAAACGATTTTACCCAAAACGCTTCTTTAACATTGAATTTACAAAAGAACGGGTAATATAAAGTCATAAGTGAACCATATATGATATTATAACAATGAATATGATTCTGTAATAAGTCAATGACATTATTTAAATCATTATACAGGAGGTTCGGACACATACGAAGCAAATCGGACCTAAGGTAAGGGAAAATATCACAATCTCATTTTTATCCGAGATTGTTTTTACTTTGGCATTTACTAGGGTGTATTTTATTATCCACATCCATGTTTCCCTCAATATGTAATATTATTTCCATCCTTCTACAATAGTTTATATCCAATTTTACCCTTCGGTAAGTTTTTGTAAAAGATATGAAAGGAATCTTTTGTCATTCTTCGTACGAGGTACTTTTTGACTTTTCTGACAAAAGTACGGAAAGAATGTTTTTTTAACTTATACGGCATGAATGGATTTTTAAAACATTATTTCCAAGAATCTTCCTTTACAAGTTTTCAAATTTATTTTTAATCAACTTCTTTTAGTTTAAAATTTTATGACATGTTAAGATAGGAAAATGTTTTTGAATTTGAAAGGATATTTTTCTCAATAATGGAGTTCAAATGTTTTATCAAAATTATTTTCCATTTAAGATAATATAGGGTTCTGTTTTTATCCCTATTATTACATTGATTTGATTATGTTGTGAGGGAATTATTTTTATGAAGTCATTTACCTTATATGATTTGTTTTATGATGTCATGATGTTTCAAGAATCCCACTTTTGTTACATGTGTTATGCGATGATGTATGATTTATGATTTTGTGGCACACATAATAATGGTATCATTATGAGATGGGTGTGACCTATATCTCCCTCCAATGCATTGGGTAAATATTTTATATCTCATGAGATAGACATGGCTGGAATGGTAGGTTATACCGGTTCAGTGAAACAGGACTGAAACGAGGGTGACTCGGTTCAAGAAAGGGACTTTGTCCACTAAGATAGTCTTCGAAATGAGTCTTGACTAACAAGAAATGATTCTCTATGATTATGTGTGTATGCCACAAAGTTTCTTGTTTTAAGTTATGATTATTGGGATTTCATTTCACTACTATGATTTATCCCATGTTATGAAATTATGCTCTCTTTTGCAGGTCAAGATTTCCAAAAGTTATGTTCTTATGAATATGATGTGACTGATTTCTCTTTTGTTTACCCTTACTGAGCATTTGAGCTCACCCTTTTATGTTTTATTTTCCCCAGGATATAAAGAAAGGTTTTAGGTAAAAAAAGGGAAGATCATTATGGGAGATATTGAAGATATTTCACCACGATTAGAAGATTACGTTCCGAGTTTCCAAAGACACTGAACTATTACGATCCTTGTGTGTGTGTTTTTGTTATGTACTAAGTATTCCGCAAAAGTAATGTAATGTCCATGTACATCAAGCTTCGGGTCTCTACAGTTGCTATCAGAGGAAAGGTTTAGTCAACCTTTGGAAACTAGGATGCGAAAATGTTAGTGAGATCCCTAGAGATATTTCTAAGGTATGTCTAGGGATGTCCCTAAGGATAAGTATACATATAGGTTATAGTACTAGAATTACGATAACGATCATAGAATTAAACCTAAGATGTTAGATATTTAAGGTACTCCCCCTTTATTATGTTGTTTTCCCTAGCATGATTTTTGCCTCTCACACTATTCTTTTTGGGTTTTAGACGATGGCTGGAACCCGAAGGAACCGTGTTGATCAATGCAGTGGAAAATGCAATGATTGTCCTCCTGAACAAACAAATGTTATGGGAGATGGTGTGAAAAATCTTATTGTTATACTTACACAAGCTATGAATCATTCTGTACTTCCAAATGAACAGATAAGGGAACAATATTCTATTGAGTCCTTCATGAGGCAACGTCCACCTTCTTTCAGTGGGTCTTCTGATCCACTTGTTGCTGAACAATGGATCAGTACCACTGAAAAGATATTTTCAGTTCTTCAATGTTCTGAGCATGATAAAGTCATCTTAGCAGTATATCGTTTGGAAGGTGAAGCTGATCAACGGTGGAATCTTATCAAGAATACGAGGCAAAGAGATGAAATTGAGTCCATGGAATGAGACGAGTTCAAGAACTTGTTTTTCAGTAAGTACTTCCCTCTTATTCTTCGAACAAAGATGGAAAAGGAGTTTCTTGAGCTGAAGCAGAAGGGTGATGAATCTGTTGGTATATACGAAGCAAATTTTACAAGACTTGCAAGGTACGCTTCTGGTATTATCATCCAACCTGAAAGTAAAGTTGATCGATTTTTCAGTGGCTTAAAACCAAGTATTCAAAGGGCATTAGCTATAAGAGACTTCAGTTGCTATGAAGAAATTGTGTGTTGTGCTATCAAGGTAGAAATGGAAGTTGGGGTTACATATCCATCTCATGGTTTTGACAAGAAATGAAAGATGGAGTTCCAGGAGAAATCTCAGAATAATGGTGAAAAGAAGATGAATGTTTCCTTATGCACAAAGTGTGGAACGAAGCATGGTAGAGATTGTCTTAAAGGGACTAGAAAATGTTTTAAGTGTGGAAAGGAAGGTCATCGAGCAGCTGAGTGTCTATGTAATGGAAAAAGGTTTTCTAATGATGTGAATAAAGCAAACACTGCAGAGAACGCACCACCAACACTTCAATGATTCAAGTGCAAGGAAATGGGGCATTATGCTAATAAATGGCCTAATCCAAGGGTTAGTGATGATCGAAATGAGCAACCGCTTAAGGAAAAGGATAAAGGGAAGTCACATGCGATCACTATTGGCGATGTTGAATATGACAACGATGTGGTGGAATGATTAAGTGTTTATGTAATGGGATTCCAAAATAATGTTGTATCATGGAGTATTGGAATATTTATGTATTGGTCTAATGTGGTATTCAATGTGATTGAGATATTTTTGGAAATAAGATGATATGCGCATAATGAAGGGAAAATGAGAAAATGAAATATCTAACAGTATTCATGAGCTCATGATTGATATAAGGACTAAGTGATATCATGGTTTGAGTATATAGAATTTTGAGGATTTTGGTATGTGGAAAGTGTTAAATTTTAACTGCATTCATGTTTTCACTAAGGTATTCAAGAGAATACATGATTAAGGACTTTGAATGTTTGGAATGTGACCAAAAAAACATATCTTATGATATATGGGGATCGACGATGGTGTTAAATCACTGGTAATCGTTTTCACTATGTTATGAGAGTGGACTGTAGTATTATGGATAAGCCTAAAGATTGGAATGGATTATGTTGGACATAAGTTAGTATTGTTTAAGGATCGAAGTTTTCTCGATATTATTGATGGGATGTTATAGTAATATAGTTTTAGAAAAAGGACAACCTACAGGACGGGCGACATCCCATCGCGTAGGACAAGGCTGTGGAAATCGAACCCATAACCGAAGTGTGACTGGCCTTTATCGCCTACCACTGGCCTACAGGAAGTCCCTGTTTAGTAGAAACTAGTATTATTATATTAAGATGTATGACATATGATGTATAAGTCCATTTTAGGAACCATATATGATTAATCTCACTAAAGATCGACTCATGTATATAATTTTTTTACTAACCTTTTGTTTGAGACAGATGGAATGACCCGTCATTCTATCACATGATCTGCTAACACTTCACGAATAACAAATTCAACTTCATTTATTTAAGATATGAAGTGGAAATTGTTAAAGGCACGGACAACAGTGAGATTGTACCAAAATAAAGTAAGTATTTATTCTAATTCAAATTCTTTAACTTTAGGGAAACGATCTTGAAAACCAAAAATGTTGTCCTAGTGATCTTATATATGATGAATCAGATGGTACCTTATATCATCACAAATTTATGGATTTGTGATTGTTGTCTTTTCCATAGCCATGTTCTCTACCACTCTCCATCAGAACATGATGGTTAGATTTTTCTTCCATATCCATATTTTCACCTATGTGGAAACCCAGTGATTAGTTTATTTGGGTAATCGTTACATTTCATACATTAGTTTTTAAAGCCATGTTTTGGTATTCATTTTTACGATGTGGGTTTCTATCAAAGAAAATTTCGAATAGTAAACCATTTATAACCCCAACGAATTTCGAGGGCGAAATTCATTTTAAGGGGGTAGAATGTAACACCCCGAGATTTTATGAAAAATATTCTTTTTAATTTCATTAATGTCTTCTGTTGTACGCTACACTAAAAGGAGCTTGCACAACACGCATCCTTGACTTTCCTTTCATTACACGCAATCATGACCTTCCTTGATAGTGTGTGTAGTACGTAATACCGAGTTTCACTAAACAATGATATGCTATTAAAATATTATTAAAACTAGCCGCTATGAATAGTAATAACCACTTTTTGAAATTTTGTAAATTCTATTTTTCAAAATGGAATTCATTTTTGGATTCGGAATATCGAAATTAGCTTAGGGTGAAATTTTGGTACTTTTCGGATAACTTTCATATTCTGATGAATAGTGAAAATTACTAAATTTTAATTAAAAACAACTTTTTTAATAGAAATAATTAATAGTGATAAATTATTAATTTGAGTGGTTTTAAAGCATATTTAGAATATATTTTTACAATTTAATACAATGTTGGTCATTGGATGTAATTTCACATTTAAACCAGTTATAAACTAGTGTCAATCTTTTGATAGTTATTATCTCTTAAAAACACGCTATTTGTTTTGACGACGAGAATTAATTTTTAAATTAGTTAATGAAACTGATATGATTTGAATTTGGTAAAATAGACATCATTTTTGATTTCATAATATCAAATATAGCTTAGGCCTAATTTTTGGTATTTTTCTGAAAACTTTCAATTTTCGATGAATAGTGAAACCACTAAGTGGTAGTTAAAAAAAACTGAATTGTTCATAAAACTTAATTTTACCGCTTCTGTGAGTGGAATTTCGAAAATCCGAGAGACACGGTTAATATCAAGGACTAAAATGTGGTTCAATGAGATAAAAATAATTTTTGGTGAATAGTAACCTTTTAGTTTTATTTACCACGATTAAAAGTAAATAGGGTAATTGAGGGTAGAAATGATATTATTATTACCCTAAAACATGTCCTAATTCTATTGGACAACTGTAATTCGACCAAAAACAAACTTAGGAATAAAATATGACCATTTAGGCCCACTTGGATTAGATTAGGACATTTATTATTAATTTATTTAAAGAAGGGTTAAAAGAGTTAAAATCAAAGTTTATTTACTAAAACATTTTTAATATGGGGTTATACATAAGATAAATTCGACTATAAATATTCATTAGAAAGATAAAAATATTTCCTACATAATGGTATTTTATTTGTAATTTCTAGACATTAAATAATTTAATTTATTTATGACACAATGATGATGCAGTAATTATCTTATTAATGAAATATTGACATAATTGATGTTATAAACACCAAAATAAATGTAATTTGAGACTTTTTTTTTGAATTCCACTAATTTTCTAGGTTACTATGATATATTAGTGTTGATTTAATCAAATTTGTTCGAACATATAATTCTGTTATGACTTTCACAAAAAAACATATATCAAATAGTGTCAAAATTGACACAAAATAGTTTTTAAATCAAATATTATATTATTAATTGTTATTTTATTCCTAAAAATATAAGGATCGGCCAAATGACATAGATAAGGATATATTTATTAATAATATACAATTTAGTGTTCATTTGGCATGTTATAGTAAGTGTATTAACCATATAGTGAAAGAAAACAAAAAGACACGGTAAAAGTTAAATTATTTAACTTAGAGTTAAATCTAATTGATAAGGTTAAAATAATACCCTAAACTTGTCTAAATCCTATTGAATGATAGTATTTCGACCCATCCCCACTTTAGCTTCGAAATAAGACCCTTTGGAACCATTATAAACCAATTTTGACTTTAATATAAAATAATATTTTGAGATATTCCTATGGTGCCCCTCTCCTCCCCCTCCTCCTCACACCAATTTGAGCACTCATGCTCGGCCAACCCCTTCCTAAACCTCTTTTCCACTTCCCTAGTATCATACTAGAGGTTCTGGTCTTCTTCAAAGATCATCCTTAGTTCTTTAAGTGGAGGCTAAGAAAAGGCGCGTCAAAAAGAGGTAATATCCATTACCGATCTTTTTCAATTTCTTTCTTCTTCAACTTCTTCTTCTTTAGTTGTTTCATGATAATGTAATAATATCAGTATTTCTTATATACTGATATGTTATTATAAAACAACTCTAATTAACCTTATATCCATCCTACGGAAAAAGGAAATCACCGCGCGTGCGTACGTACGGAATACCATCTCCACGCCGTGGTGTAATCTATTTTCCACCACCACATTAATTGGATGGGTATAATGGTGTAATGAGTAACTATATATGATTATTATAAAGTTATATTGATACTTAAATAGTATACATACACTTCAACACAATTCCACGACCATGGGAACGATATCATCGCTCGTGCGTACGTACGGACTACCGTCTCCACGACGCGATGAGATTCATTCTCCATGTTAACCATTTAAGAATGATTACAAAGTATATATAAGAAATAATAATGTAATATATGAAATTATAAAGCTACTGGATTTATGTATATATGTATGTCATCTACTTACTTCCATTCAAGACAATAAGGAAAGGAAAACAGCGTTCATGCGTACGTACGGACTACCGTCTCCATGAACGGTGTTTTTCATTTCATTTATCTATCTATTATATATATATACTGAATATATATGATATATAAATCATATTTTATATTCTGGAAGTAAGTAAATCATGATATAATTAATAATAATGTCAAGAACAACAAGTCAAAACACCTACGATAAATGAAACGATTTTACCCAAAACGCTTCTTTAACATGGAATTTACAAAAGAATGGGTAATATAAAGTCATAAGTGAACCATATATGATATTATAACAATGCATATGATTCTGTAATAAGTCAATGACATTATGTAAATCATTATATAGGAGGTTCGGACACATACGAAGCAAATCGGACCAAAGGTAAGGGAAAATATCACAATCTCATTTTTATCCGAGATTGTTTTTACTTTGGCATTTACTGGGGTGTATTTTATTATCCACATCCATGTTTCCCTCAATATTTAATATTATTTCCATCCTTCTACAATAGTTTATATCCAATTTTACCCTTCGGTAAGTTTTTGTAAAAGATATGAAAGGAATCTTTTGTCATTCTTCGTACGAGGTACTTTTTGACTTTTCTGACAAAAGTACGGGAAGAATGTTTTTTTAACATATACGGCATGAATGGATTTTTAAAAAATTATTTCCAAGAAGATTCCTTTACAAGTATTCAAATTTATTTTTAATCAACTTCTTTTAGTTTAAAATTTTATGAAATGTTAAGAAAGGAAAATGTTTTTGAATTTGAAAGGATATTTTCCTCAAGAATGGAGTTCAAATGTTTTATCAAAATTATTTTCCATCTAAGATAATATAGGGTTCTGTTTTTATCCCTACTATTACATTGATTTGATTATGTTGTGAGGGAATTATTTTTATGAAGTCATTTACCTTATATGATTTGTTTTATGATGTCACGATGTTTCAAAAATCCCATTTTTGTTACACGTGTTATGCAATGATGTATGATTTATGATTTTGTGGCACACATAAGAATGGTATCATTATGAGATGGGTGGGACCTATATCTCCCTCCAATGCATTGGGTAAAGATTTTATATCTCATGAGATAGACATGGCTGGAATGGTAGGTTATACCGGTTCGGTGAAACAGGACTGAAACGAGGGTGACTCGGTTCAGAAAGGGACTTTGTCCACTAAGATAGTCTTGGAAATGAGTCTTGACTAACAAGAAATGATTCTCTATGATTATGTGTGTATGCCACAAAGTTTCATGTTTTAAGTTATGATTATTGGGATTTCATTTCACTACTATGATTTATCCCATGTTATGAAATTATGCTCTCTTTTTCAGGTCAAGATTTCTAAAAGTTATGTTCTTATGAATATGATGTGATTGATTTCTCTTTTATTTACCATTACTGAGCATTTGAGCTCACCCTTTTATGTTTTATTTTCCCTAGGATATAAAGAAAGGTTTTAGGTAAAAAAAGGGAAGATATTTATGGGATATATTGAAGATCTTTCACCACGATTAAAAGATTACGTTCCGAGATTCCAAAGACACTAAACTATTACGATCCTTGTGTGTGTGTTTTTGTTATGTACTAAGTATTCCACAAAAGTAATGTAATGTCCATGTACGTCAAGATTCGGGTCTCTACACATGTAGACTTAAAGAGGGGAGGTTGTAACATTATGAATGTTTTAAGATTGATAGAATCATTGCAAAATTTTAAAGCTATATGGTTTTTATGATTATAATCAATTTTAACGGTTAAGGTGTGGTTTGGGAATATTGGTTCTCATTTAAAGAGAAGATCTCTATAATTTTAGGAGGTATACATAGTTTCATGGTTACCACATGATTAGTGCTAACTGTGTGACTCAAAAGTGAAAGCATCAAAGTTAATAGAGGATTTTCCAAGGTTTGTTTAAAATCATGTGATCTAGTCCATATGAAAATATTGGGTTTTTAGGAATCTAGAAAGAACCATTTCACATGGGTTGGAAATGGTTAGGCTAGTTATGTTCCTAGACTATATGTGGTGTCTCCTTGGACATGGGATGGCTCACTATTTGTCGTATCACGGGACCAAACCCTAAGTCCAAAATTTTGAAGGGAAAATTACATTTTTTCCATTGAATGGTTTAAACTCTCATTTATTTCTCTATCCTCCATTTATTCTTATATATCTACCTAAATCACTCTTTCTTCTCCATGGTAGGGATGTTGGTAGTTCCCTCACATTATATCCATTTTCAACGTCATTTTATGCATTGGATATCATATTATATTCTCTCTACTACACTTAAATTTATTATCAGCAGGTCTTCCCCTCTAATGTGCTATTATAGTGTGACCTCATCATCCCTATATTCAGGGAAATGGTCCATTATTCCAATAACCTGACTTCCCTCTTCCTTAAATGGTCTAGTATATATTGAGGTGTGTTTTCCTTGTAATAAATGAATTTCGATTTCCATTATATTTAATGAGAAAATGTTGGACATGAGTTAGGCCCATATAATTCATGCCATATATTATCTCTCATTTAAATTATTTTTCTATTTATAATAAGATCTAAAAATTCCATGCCTTGCTAAATTAATTTAATGGTTATGGCTAATCCATAACACATTTCTAGCTAATATCGATACATGGATCCTTATGTGGGATGCATTGGAAGGGATCGTCGAGTATTATAATTATAACCTGTATATGTATTGTATACACATAGGTAGAGATCATATTTATCCCTAATATAGGATCACCATGTGTTTACCTTACCGTCATGTGAGAGACACTAGTCCCCTATTGAAGACACAATGGATTGGATTGTGTCTAGATAGTTACCATAAATCAAGAGTGATATATTTCCCCTACTTGAGATACTTAGGATGATCTCATAGGGTTATTTAACATTGTGAATAGTGTGATTATTGGTATACGATTTATAGAACTTTTTGGAAGAACTAATATGGTATTGGGAATTTATAGTACCCATAGTTCTATAATTAGTTTCCTATACGAATCATATTGAATTGTTTTAGTTTTCCTCATAATAATTATAACATTGATATTTAAATTAAATATTAACGATGTGAAACTGAAATTCTAGGGATGTGTTAGACAAACCAAATCACATTCATGGGGATATTCCACCCATTTAATATTTTAATTATAATAGTTCTTTTGTTCATTAGATTATTCTTTCACAGGTCACCATAGTTTAGAGACTTCTAGTTTAGGATGAATCTAGTAGAGTCAGATGGATATCTCTAGAGTTACCCAATATAATTTATATTATTTACTTATTACCACTAATTTATTATTATTGGAACACTACTAATATTATATGAATATTATAGTTTTAGTTTGAAATCATGTGTGGTTTCACACTAATTATATCTCACACCTTTCTTGGACCGCCCTAGGTACCCAAGAAAACACCACAATTGTAGGTATAGATAAGTGGAAGCATCAGACATTTAAACATTGATTTCTAAATTCTGGGATGGAGTATGAGAGTAGAGGATCAAACCTACAATCACAATTCTTGTCTTAATATATTTGGATATTATTTTTAACATGTGGCACATTGTTGTATTCTATATATTTTTGTACACATTTTTTATTAATGTTGGTTATAATCATCTCCATCATCATTTATGTATTTATTTTTTACTCATAATCCACTTGTTTTATTATGTTGGTATGTTTATCATTATTATTACAATGTATAATAATTACTAGTACATCCATTAGTTCCGCATATCATTTACTGATTATATACCCTCTGGCTCATGAGTGCACAGTCTCCCCACAAACACACCCTCAACCTTCACTGATAGGTGGAAACCTCTAGTGTATGGTGAGGCGCACACGAGGTCATATAAAAAACTGTGTTTAGGAACTACATATTGAATTCTAGGTGATGAAAATATAATAAAATTTTTCTAAGAAAAACAATCAAATTGAAAGGTTTTGGATAGATAATTTTCAACAAAATATTGTGTAACAAAAAAGAAATGATTTTTATTTTCCATGTACCTTACTTTTATGCTCGATTTATATATAATGATATAACCTCTTATATTCATAAAGAAAAAAAATATAATGTATTATTTATGAAAATTATTATTAAAACATCTATTTATACACCTCATTAATTACAATTCACCTAGTATTTTAGACTGTTGTTATCTCTATTCCATATAGGGTGTTAGAAATCCTATCCCTTTTGAAATAGGAACATAAAAGTGCTTTTGATATACAATTTTTTCCTAAATATCATAAATTAAAAATCAATAGTTGTTTTGGAATGTATATATTGAAAATTATTAAAATTTTATAATTCCATTACATGGGTGTTTTAGTCAAGTTTCATGAAAATGAAAACAATGAGGAACTATTTTTATGTTTTTACTGATATTTTTTGATTACCTTATAACAATAATATCATATATATTTTTGATAAAGAACCATATTAATGATATATAATAATTATAAATATCATATATAATTATAACATATAAATTAAAACTATATATGTTAATAACTGATGGAAAAAATGAATCATCTTTAATCATGTAGGAAGTTGTCTACACAACAAATGATACACAATTTTACTTTTCTTAAAGGAAAATTTGAGAATGGTGAATTGTTATTATATAATTATAATAAAATTAATGTATAATAATGATAATTAGTTTTTGGTTTTAATATGATTAAATAAAATTTGAGGAAAATGAAAATCATATAATGAAAATCATATATCGAAAATCATATAATGAAACAAATAAATAGATTATAAATAACTTATATATCTTTTCGTGGATTATTTCCATTGAAAAGGGGTTCAAAAATTTTGGGGTGGTATATTGAGAATAATATTACCTATTAAAGGTGGTTAATATTTTATATAATATTTTTTCACATATTGAGGGATGAAGGTAATGGTTTTTTGACTATAGAGAAGGGGGTATGTGGGTTTCCCTTTTATAAGTGAACCGAAGACGAATTTATGTAAATACTATAAAATATCCCACAAAGGGAAGTAAATAAATAGAAAAGTAAATCATAAATTAATTAATAATTGTATAGATATACCACAATGTCAACAAACACCTCCATAATTTCTTAATAAACATGTAATGATCTTTTCACCATGGTTACTCACTTTTAACATTTAGTTTTCCACCACCGTAACTAGATTCAACCAAGGTAATATATTCATTATACAAAAAAATAAAATTACAATTGTTAGATAATATGGACCCAATAATTTTAAAGATGAAATATATATTTTCAAATAAAATGCCATGTTTGTGGAAAATTAATTTTTACACATACACATAAAAACCTCACATGCAGAAAAAGTTTATTTCAATGAAAAATGAATCATGATTAAGATGTAAATATAGAATAAATTGATTGAAATTCATTTTTAATAATAGTAATTATTAAAATATTATTTATTTAATAAAAAAATTACTGATACATTTTACAATTAATTAAATATATTTTTTGAAAAAATATAAAAAATTAAACCGCTCTATAAATTTTGAAAATGTAGAGCATGGGTTTATAAATTAAAAAATAACATTTTAAATTAATTAAATATATATTTTAAGATATTATTCAATATGAATTTTTTTTAGAAAATTCATTTTAATCATTATAAAAAAATTCATTCGTGTGACAACATTAATAAATCAGTATTATCAGCCCTAAAAATTAAATATATATAAAAAATCACAAAAAATAATCTTAAGCTAATATGACTCCGAAGAATCCAAAATTGATGTTAATTTTATAAATATCACATCAAATAACTTATTAATTTAATGTAAAAAGTTTAAAATTTCAAAAAAAATGCATTTTTATTAAAATTAATTATTTCTTAATTTTCTATACATTTATAATTAATGTTAATAAAAAATATATCAATCGTGAAAATAATGATTTAAAAAAATAACAAAAAAATATTTTATTATTTTCTTTAATGTATTATGTTTTTTTCGAATATTTATAGTTAATATTTCTATATTTTTTAATTAATATATTTATTTATATATATTTCATAATTCTGTTACTTCTATTTAATCCATCTTATTTTACAGATTCCTTATAATGGTTTCTATTTGTTTTAATTTTATGGCTGATCTGAAAAAATCATTGAACATTGTATTTAAATGTTTATGAAAATCATGGGCCATTATTTGTAACTCCATAACAGAATGCAGTAGTAGAGGAAATGAGTCAAACACTTCATAAACTTACTTAAAAAATGTTCACAGATTATCTAAAATATTATTAATTTTTTTGAAGAAATGTGTATGTTTTGTTACACAATATATTAATTATTAAGTTATATAGAGTTTAAAAATACATGTTATGAAATTTATACTAGAATAAAATACAAAATATAGTTACATTAATGTTTCTTAATGTGTACTTATTGAATAGTAGTGATTCTCTTCATAAAATTTCTCGAAAAAAATAAAGGTATAGATCAAAGTTATTGTATCACTAATATAGAGTATTGAGTTCTCAATCAGTTTACCTATAGTTGTAAAAAAAATCCATGTCTAGATTATGAAAATGTATCCTTTTAATATTATAAAACATTAACAAGTTACACATCCATGTGGTGTTTTAGAAACAACATTTATTTATTACCCATTGTTTAATCCCATTAATCAGTATTGAACATATTTTAAACAATAATAATTCATGAAATACTAAAAAAAATTATTTTAAAATATGTTAAATACTATGTAAAAGTACATCAATTTTCAATTTTTACCTATTAATGAAAGAGTGTAAAGTAACTAACCAACTAAGAATACCACAGGCGATGTAATACGAACCGTTAAAACAATAATATCATTTCATAATGATGATGCAAAAATGTCATTCATTTTTCATTTTTAACATAAAATATTATATTATTCCATGTTTGATGAAATATTGATTCTTTATATGTAAGAAGAACATAATTATTTTTAATAGAATATTTTTTGGAAATTGGCTGATCATCTTAAATATTTTTTGGTATCAAGTATGAAAGAGTTCATCTAGATTAAATGTTATAGAAATAGTATTATTATATATTAAATACTAAGAATATATTCTAAGGGTTAGGACTAGTAAGAGAGAATATAATATCAGAATACCATTACATAGATATCTAGGCTCGAGCAAATCCAAACACATGTAGCCTTTGTAAAAAATATTAATTTCAAAACATATTGAAATGGTGAAAATAATTTCTTCTCAATGTATATGTTTATGAAGTCTTTTATTTACAATTAATAGAGGTTTTGAAAATTTCAACTATCCAAAACATGTTTCTAACTTACCACACCCCTTTATAGCATTAAATAATCTATGAGATTCATTTAAGATCATTACTCTGGATTCTTACTTCTAAAACATTTTGATAGAGGAACAACATTTTTCACTATTTTACCATTGATATTTTTAATGTTAACCATAATAGTTTAAATTTATATTAAATGAACAATAAATGGGTCAACTCAATAAACTATTTTTTGTAGTTTATATGAACTTATGATATCACAATATAAATGTATATTGATGAAACTATTTATAGATCAACTTAATAAACTATTGTTTGAAGATTCTTAGATCTTATGTATAGTGAGTTTGGGATGATAATTGTGGGAGAACCTATAATTTTCTTTTGGATAAACAATAAATCAATAACCAGAAAAGAAAAATGATAATTATACATTATTATATTAGAGACTTAATGAAAATTTTTTATTTTGAAAATCTATCAAGTATTTGTATCCCATTAGGTACCTCTGGTAGAAATGTTACTTAAATATATGGTATACTGGTTGATCAAAATATTTTCTGATATATGATTGGAATATTATTTTATGTGATAGCTAGTCAATAAAAACATATGGCTTCTCTATGAATGATTAATCTCCCCAAAAAATAAAATTCTATCTCATTATAAGATAGTCATGCAGATCATATGCTCCCCTAAATGAACATCACAACTTATACCTTTTTCATGTATAATCGATTTTATATTAAATATAAATTATGATGAAAACATGGAAAGATGTAAAAAGAACAAGAAGGGGACTCTCAGACAGTTTTATTCATTATACTTATCCTTAGTTTCATTTTAAAATAATAAGAAAGGCTTAGTTTAACTTTTGACTATATTATCTTAATATGTTGTGTAAGGAATTTTCTATTGTTAATTAGTTGGAAGGATTAAATATATGAGCCTGACCTTAAAACATTACATAATCATTAATCTTATTCAAGATCATTTGTTTTTACATATTTAGGACTTTTTTAGGTTTATAGTTTTAGAGATTTATGATAACTTCCATACATAACATACCACATTCCTAGAAAGAGGATACTACTAAAAACAAAATCCATTTTTTTAAAATATAAAACATTGAAACATAAATCATTATTTCTCTAAAAAACTCACTATAATTCATCATGAATCCCTTATTTATCTTACCCATCCTTATATAATGTGATTTTTTTTTTGAAATCATGGGATGAGTGTAAAACCCAATTAGGGATATAAAGATGGAAATTGTTAGTCAAGTGATAACATACAAACCAATAAAACCCATAGTCATAAAAACTCATATGCAAATAAATATAATGTTTTTTCCTTGGGATATATTTACCATATAGCTCATAAATTTACGCTTACTCATGAAATAACCCCTTGTTCTACATCTATCTCTAGAGTCCCCACTCCATTAGAGAGTTATAATGGGGCTCACCCGTCATATCTTGATCTATAATGGGATCAACCCAACATATCATGAGTTATAATGGGGATTAACCCATAAAATCATTATATATAATGGTCCCAACCCAACATAAAATGTATCCAAGTAATGTATAATGAATAAAACACTTCATATCTTATTTACTCCATTGAGAAAAAGAACATTCACATTTCAAAATACTTTTTTTTGGTAAAAAAATAACTCTTAGAACATAAACACTGCACACACCAAATAATGATAAATATTATTCATAAAATAACTATACAAAATATAATGGAGATGCTATAGTATTAAAACCTCATGAAATCCAAAGAGAAAAATAATGACATAAAAAAGTACCAATCTTTTTGGATTTCATAAAGGAGAAATCTAGAAGGAATTTAAGAGGAATATCCTTTACAAATACCAAAACATTTAAGAGAGAATTGATGAAATGAAGGAAATATGTATATATATATATATTAAATAAAAATAATACAACATAATATAATAAAATTAAAAATCAAAAATCCCCTTCTCATGATAAAACCATTGATGTTGAAGGTTAACCCAAAGATTGGAAATTAGGTTTAGAATGAAAATATAAATTTAGGCACGATAGAAGGTGTACATGGGAAGGACTAATTATATATTATTGGGGTACAAAATCCCTAATATATCATAAGGGATGTATGGGGAAGGTACGAAAACAAACAACAAAATATGGAATTAAAAATTAAAGGCCATATCATAAAAGAGATTCTTGAATAAAATTGGGAAAGAGATAATCCCTTACCTCGGGTTCAACATCCTTAAAACGTGTTTAAAAATATTTTATAGAAGATAAAATAGCGTTATTAATATTTTAAAAAAGAATATTCATGTTTATAACACCACTTGTGATCATTTTATAGCATCATTCCACCCATTCATTAATATTATTTTTAAAATTCCATTATTTTTTGGTGCATTGTTCACATGGTTTCCATGAATGGTTCATGATGGAAAATCTTTTCGATTATAAGTGGAACTCTAAAATTATAATGGAATGTTATTTTTATATTTCCAAAAAAATTAATTATACCATTTATCATTTTTAGTTCTGACATGAGGATGATTAACAAGTTAAAACATTATTGATATTTATTTAGGTCATTTTGGCAATTTTTTGATCATAATGAACTCATTTTTTTTAAATTCATAACATGTGTACAAAATGATTCTATAACCTTATATAGGATATAATTCATAAATTAAAATCTGGTTGAATGATAAAAATAGTTTCACAAATAGTCTTGAAGGATGTAAAAGAAAATGAAGTCACATCATCCATGATGTCTTGAAATCGACACATCAGAGATGATGTTTAAGTGGTAGAAGAGAAGAAGTATAATGGTGAATCTTACATAAACCTTATGAAATACATACTATTTTAGATAATGGATAATTCATGACATTTAGATAAGGTTAGGTGAGGAAAGAAGAATCATATAAAAGTAAATGAAAAGAAAATAATGAAAAAAGTGGATATTTACCTATTGATCTCTTCTCTTTGAGATCCTTCATAAAGGCCTTGTTTATGGCCTCTTGGTTAGACCAGAAGGAGTCAGACGTGGGAAAGGTTCTTGAGAGATGTATTTGGAATAACTATGGTAATGCTCAGGGCTTGAGAGCTGTGGGAGGAAGAGGGGGAGTGGAAGGTATTTACAGTGGATTAAAGGAGGAGTTTTGCATTTTTTTATTCATTATATAATTGTTTTTCTAGAAGAAAAGAAATTCTTATGAGTGAAAGACCAAAAATAGTAAAATGTGAATGTGAGTTCAAACTAATTGTTTATTACATCAACTGTGATGTAGAGAATATTGTATTTAAATAATAATTTATATATATGACATTTTTTCGTATTTCACTATTTATAAATAATTTAAGTATTTCATAAAAAATCACAAAAATTCACCTGAACCAAATTTGTATGTGTTGAATCAAAATAGGAAATCTATTTTCTTGAAATAATTTTCTATATATGATTAATTTATATTTTGAATAAAATAATTTTTATTCCAATACTACAATTTTAAAACATTTATTTACATATTCCAAGAAATGGGTATATCATATATTCAATTAAATCTTATATGTATACTATCATTGTTGAGGTTACTATTCATAAGGGTTTCTTAGTAATCCTAAGGGTAACATTACTATTCATTAGGGTATGTTACTATTCACCAAAAATTTAGTTGGTCCTATCAGACTATAAATAACTTATTGATTGCAACTGTGTTTTTCCATTTTTCAGAATTCAAAACACAAAAATAGAAGAATTAATTATAGTGATAATTATAAATATATAACTAAAACAATGTTTTATTCATATCAATTTTATTTTAGAACAATGGGGTATTACAGTAAACACTCATATATTTTATTATTAATATTACTAAAATCTTAACTCATTGTGAATGCACATGATTTATCCCATTTTCAAATAATGAATTACATTACTGACATGAGAAATATAAAAACATAAGGCACCAATTCCTTTATTAATACATATAAAATGTTGATATTATTCTTGAGTTTATTTGAACCTAAATCCAATGTGGTGTTATTTTCATTAAACCTTTAAATTATAATATTTTTGAATATTAAAAAAATGTTCGGTTTAATAAACTCATTGGGATCATAATATCTACATATAATTGTAAATATCACATGAAATAGATTAAAATCTCAAGAAATGAGAGATATTCATATTTTTATATTTATATTGAATTCTTATGTAGGGAATTTTTATTTTCAAAATTTATAATAAAAATATGTTCATCTAACAAAACATAATAAAAGAACTCTATACATTCACTAGAACCATAGCCAATAGAAGACACTTCTATAGTTTATCATGATTAAAAAATCTTTTTAAAGGGTTAATTTACTTAATGATGTAATTATATAATGTGATTATGTTCCCTAAATAAACAAAGGGTGGGTACTAATTTAACATACAGTATGTAGTGTACTATGCATGATAAGTATTTTTTTATATGTGGGGCATGGGAACTCTATTTGTCTAAAACAAATCATTTCATGAAAAGTCTATTATACTAGAGTTGGGTTTTGAATATTATATATTTTGTACCATTTGAGAAGTACTACTTGATGGGACATATTAGGGATAGTCCCTTTACGAGATGCATGACTTGACAAATGTTTTAACTCATTAATGGGTTAATACATGAATGGGTCATTGAGGGTTATCCTCAAGTATTTGTATAGTCTATTTACATTTAATTATAGTGTTAATAAGAAATTAACTAATTGACACATAATTATTCTCCAAATCATTCTTACCCTATTCTCCCTTCTTCTTCTTCCTTAGCAAAAAATGATGCTATAAAACAATGTATGAAAGATATTCAATCATAAATTCTATGTGATGTAGTCCCCCTATAGATTCCACCATAGGTTTGAGGTTTATTTCAGTCACATGAGTGATCATTAAAAATCAAATATTAAGGAATTAAAGATAATTCAGTGGCTCTATAGTGAGAGGAACACACAATTTACAATGTTATTTGTCTCCTGATTTATATTTCATGTATCATTTTATATGAGAATTTAATCATTATCATTGATTTTATAAATATACTGTAGAATTATTAAATATAAAAAGGGTGGCATCAGATCCACCCATGTGTATATAATTATAAATCCATTCATTAACATTTACCAAATGATTCCTAAACTATATAATAGAGCATTATTGAACATATATTCCTTTCCTTAGAACTGTTTGACATTGTATGTGGCCTGTTTTGATATACTATGTATTTTTTTAATTACATGGAGTTCCCTTACCTAGAGTTATGATGAGTTTCTTCTGATATCTCTACTATGAATACATATTATGATGTGTTTTTATATATTAATTCATTGAATATTAATTTATTTAATATAATATATGTTCATGATATTAATGATTTTAAATTCTTATGTAGTATTGATATTTGGAGAAATACCATGGAAAAAATTGTAATGGTGTAAGAAAACGACACTTCACGCCATTAGTGAAGTGAAATAGAACAACATAAAATTTTAAGGATGATCATGGAGAACTTCCAAAAGAAAAAACAGAAGAAACCATATAAAGCTGATATTCCAGTACCAAAATCCCAATACACATCATGTAAATTCATTACACGCTATGAAATTTAATGCCATGAAATTTATATAGGAATGAAGATTACACAATGTGTACTAATATTTCACTCCATGTAAATGCCTCATATAGCAAAAAACAATGATCTCCAGCATATCATCTGTTGATATTCCATAAAGACATTTTACTCGTATTTCCATTGATTATGATAATTAACCAGGTGGAACCCTATGGACAACCACAATGCTTATAAAATTGGGATTTAATCTAGTAGAAAATAATTCAATTCCACATTAGAGGTGTGACAGTTGGGAGGATTCCATATATAGGGTTTTCATTCTGTTTTTCTTTTATTTCATCATATTCCTTGTAATGTTGAATGTTATTTATTTTAATTCCAATCTCATTCCATTTTTCATTCTATATCCATTACCTCTCATCTATTACCTTCCATGTCCGACACATTTTATTCATAATTAGCAATCACCCAATGATGATTCACTAAATCTATAGGGGGAATTGATTCAATCAAAATGGATGAGTATCAATGTGTTTTACTTCATTCTTCATTTGTGTAATGATTATATTTAGTTGGTATCATGTTGCGACTCATTTTTACTATATCTTTTATTAAATCATGGATCAAGTGTGTTTAATAGATGATAAATATCAAAACTATTTTTTTAATTAATTCACAACCAATAAATGTGTTTATTCTTCTACAATTACTATTTGATCTTAATGAACTATAGTCATTTGAATTCATCAGACCATTGTGAATTGAGCTTCTATGGGAGATTAATAGTGTTTTACCATCACTCATACCGATTAAATATTATTGATTCTTTATATATTAAATTTTATCATTTTGAAAGTGAGAGCTTGGTTTTGTGAGGTCCACATGGCTGAATACCCTGAGAGGGGGGGGGGGTGAATCAGGGTATGACTGATTAAAAATAAACGCCCATTCTGATCTTGTTTCGCTATTAAGAATACCACTCTTCTCTCTCTTTCCTATTGCACAAAGTAAACCGAAAGTAAAGCATGCACATGACACAACAATTTTACTTGGTTCACCGCAAAGGGCTACGTCCAAGGAGCATACACCGACAAGTTTCCGGTCGTACCAATTCCACTAGACATCACTAGCTGTGGATTACAATGTTCAGGATAGATCACTTTTATGCCTAGGATCACTTCCTATACAATGTTTAGGGTCAGCTCACTGCTTTCCCATGGGTCACTCTCTATTTCTCTCTCTCTGGCTCACTGCCGGTGGAGAGGATCACCTTCTTCCTCTTCCTATGCTCACTGATCTTGGAAGGGATTCACTCACAGTTTATAGACCTGTAGGTCTCTTCATTTACAATAAGGAATGCATATTTCTCTATATGTAGATGTCCATTTAAGATCAACTTTCACCCGTAGATGAATACCTCTTTGCCTCTGAACACTGGGAAAACTACCTTTGGAAAGACCTCTGCAAAGCACTCAACTTCGCTAGGCTCCCAATTTTGCGAAGCTCAAACAAGCCTTCGCGAAGCTTCTTCCTTTTTGCGAAGCTCTCTCGCGAAGCTCAACTCGTTGCAAAGCAACTTCTCTCGCGAAGCTCACTGAGTCAGCGCGGAGAACACAACTTTCGCGGAGCTACAATAGCCACCGCGAAGCTCCTCTTTCGCGAAGCACACTGGCTCCGTGAACTATCTTCGCAAATAGAGAGAGAATGATCTTCTATGAAAATGCTCTCTACTTCACTTGAAGGGGCTGGCCTCTATTTATAGGCGATTCAACCGACCCTCGTCCCTTCCACGCGAAGTCAACGCCACGTCATCTCAAATCACGAAGCTCCAAAGTTTTTGCCGGAATTCTGTCCAAATCGCGAAGCTCCACGACAATTTTCCATTTGCGGAGCTTGATGTAGTCGCGAAGAATCACCTTCAACATACCTTCACGACTTTGCCGCGAAGCTCCCTCGTGAAACCCAACATCCCTTTGCGCCTTCGCCGCGATGCTCCCTCGCAAAGCCCTTCACCGCCGCGATGCTCTTCAGCCTCTGCCGTTCACGAAGCTTGACGTAACCGCGAAGACTCACCGCCTCCATTCTTCTGTTCTACGCGAAAACCAAACCATGCATCCTATCTTCGCGAAAATCAGGCCTTTTCCATATGAAATTATGATATTCATGGAAATACACTTTTCGCGATGCTCACCAAACTCCAAATTTTGGACCCCAAAAATTTGGCAAACAATGGGAAACGACGCCACCTTGTACTGCTCTTTTGTACCGCCTCCAGATCGTCCTTTCCTTTGTAATAGTTCTTTGTCAACAAGGATTGTCAACAACTTCTTGGGAACTCGACAAATATCCATGAAAACCTGCTTTGTCAACAAACACAATCAGCCCAAAAATACTGCAATGTTACCTTGAGGGATTTTTGCCCAACAAGTTTCTTTTTAGAAAAACCACCCATAGAAATTGATTCCCCAATCGGCTGTTTCCATATTTTAAATAATTTAATAAAATTAAAAATTAGTATATTAAAATAAAACTAAATTTGGAATGAACTGACCACTAGTTTAGATTTTTAATTATTTTATTCTCAACTATCTGTGGGATCGACACTACAGTTCTTGTATAATATGCCTTTGTAGTTAGTATGGTTTGGGAATATATAAATTTCTAATTTGACTCGTTCATGGAGAAAGTAGTGATGACTTTCGGGCATTCCAGCTGCAATGTTTGAGGATTAATTATTTAGCACATAATGTGATATTCAAAAAATTATTTCCTACTTGTGTATTTAAGTTAATAACAAATATCATTATCAATAATGTACCACATAATACATTAACTGAGAAACATAATATATAAATACCCCTTATGTGTTGTAATCAATTTGTAAAATCTTGTAGATCTTCCCTACTCATCGGGTCCACCATACCACCCACACCCTTTTTTCACCATTCCCAAATTCACAATATCCCTTGACATGTTGTTCTTCCTCAGTAACTCCTTACATAATTTTAGTATTTACTTACACGAGCCGGAGGTTAACCTTTCATCTTCTTCTCAGGCCCGCCTCCATCGTGTTGTGTTACTGTTATAATTTTTTTAAAATATATTTTTTTACAATATATGTAATTAAAATGTGTTATTGGAGCTTATTGAATAATTTAATTGTTCATAATTTTTTTTAAATAATTGAATGATTTGAAATTTCTAATTAATTTATATATCATAGTATTAATAAATAACATTAAACAAAAATGTTATTGTAAGAAATTTTTTTTGGAATTAAAATAATTTTTTGTAATCAAAGTAGGTATGTTAGAAATAGTTTATCAACTAAAAAATATGAAAAAAAAAATTGTTTACAATTTTTTTTATGAATTGTTCATAATTATTTGAATTATTCAAATTTAAAGAGTCTTATACTGAGAATATTTAAATTTTTCAAGGACCCTGACCCCAGATGCCCAGAAAGAGTGTCATATATTAATACCTTGGAATGTTTACAAGGATGTAACATCCCAAAGGACCAAAAAAAATTTATTTTTGGAAAACTAAATAAAAACATAAGATTTACATTATAACATGAAATCAAAAACAATGTTGCAACTCTATTGGAAACACCCATAAACTTTTATATTATTCATACAAGTCCTTCATAATAATATTCATCTTTACATCCTATGGAAAAATAAAACATAAGAAAAGGGTGATATTTGATTAATAGTAAGGGTACGTAATACAGTGGATGTTGTTATAAACATAAACAATAGGCATGGTGAATAACTAAAAGTACACATTCCTTTAAAATAAATGTGATCATAATATGATAGAAATTGAAGCTTATAAAATAATTCTAGGGAACAAATTAATAGATATTTAACCATAATAAAAGGTATTATAATATTAAAATATCACATGGTTTATCATTTACAAATTTCGTAATGAGATAATGCTTAATGTTAGACATATTAGACATATTTTCAATGTCTCTACCAGGATGTCTGAAAATACTTGGGAAAGGATTCTATCAAATCCATTTATGCTTTGTCCCATCAGACCTACTGTTGCATCAAGGGTATATAAGGGTCCCCAAAAGTAACATTGTAATTCAAATTAATCCATCATATTAATGGGGATAAACATAAAGAACATGAACATATGAAATGAAAATAGTTTTCCCCAATCTATAATCATAATCACAAACAAATCTAAGTAGCAAGGTGAATTGTATCATGATACAAATTCATAGTCAAGCTTGTAATAAACCATTTAAAAACATATGGTATATGAAAATAATATGGTATCAATCTCAATGAAGAAAAAAATCAATAGAGGTGTTGCAATAGTTTAAAATATCCTAATGAAATAATTGAGGAATTCATGAGGGAAATATTCCTTTTACTTTTCTAAAAAGATATTATTTCGAAAAATCATTTCTATTTTTTATAATTATTGTATAAACCCATTATGAAAAAATATATATTTTTATGAATTTTTTTAAAAAATATTGGTGTCTTAAAATAGATTATGGATGGTACTTGAATAAGGGTATGAAATCGAGATGTTTTCTTTAATCGGGCGTGCGTATTGGGAAGAATTGATAAGCGGACCATGATAAAAACATGTATTTATTATAAAAAAAGATGAAATGATATATAAACATGATTTTGGAACATATATATATAATTTAAAAGAATTAAAAAACGTAATGATGAATTAAATTGGTGTATAAAGTAAGAAAGCACAACCCGAATGAAAATGGAGGTTCTAGAGGAAAACCCTTACCTTAGGTCTGAATATATTATGTATATGACCTTAACATCATAGATAATAAAATTAAATACATTAATTAATTAATTAAAAACCTTACCTTATTTATTTTATTTATTTTATTTTTATTAGGTCCATTTATGTCCTTTTTGATGAGTTATAGGATACAATTGTTTTCTTGGGGCGTTGATATCCTTTGTTTTCATGATTGGTATAGTTATATTTGACTATGTAACATTACATGGAATGGGAATAATTCCCTATAATTATATTTATATGATATTTATGAAAATAAAATAGTGTAAATTGTTATATATTTATTTTGGTAATATGTCATGAGGATGAATCAATAGAAAAAACATTTAGGGATAATAATTTAGATTATTATGGGGGTATTTCAATAACCACCAACTATTAGGGTATTATGAATTAATATTATGTCTATATAATAGTTCTATAACCTTAATTACATTATAATTCATATATCACAGTCTGATTTGAACATAAAAAGGGCACCATGACCATCCATTAATAAGAACTTGATAATAAAAAGTTCTTCGTCCACAAAGGATGTAAATTGGAACCTCCCGGTAGATGATTTCATTTCTAACTTTAAAGTGAGAGAGTATGAATATTGATGATGGATCATCAATTAACTAAATATAATTCTTGTATATAAATGATACTGGAGTTTTAATTCTCATTTGGATAGAGGATTTGAAGATTTAATAATTAAATAAAGAACATGAAATGAAAAGTAAAGGAAAGGAAAATGATTTTTCAACTTTAATTATTCTCATTGAGAATCTCCTCAAGGGGATTAAATTTGGTCTATTGATGATATCAAGATATTTTGGATTTTGGGGAGGATATTGGAAATAGTATTAGGTAGAAATCTGACAAGGATCATTTCTTGGAAGGTGTGATGAGAAGAGGGGGTTAGAGGTGGTTTTTATAGAGGAGGAGAGTGGTAATTTTTCACTATTTTATTCAATTTGTTATTATTTTACAAAAGATAAGCAATATTATTGATTCTTATGAATAAAATATTTAATTAGTGCATGTTATTTTGAACTATTATTGTTTATATTATCCAAAAATCATCCATGACTCTATAATTCATGTATGTGTCATTTACAAAAAATTATTATATTTTACTATTCATGAAAAAAATCATGTATTATAGAAAAATCAAAAAAAATATCCATATCCATTTTTCAACATGGAGAATTCAAAAATAAACTCATTTTTATGATGTTATTTTTAAAAATATGATAATTTTAATTTTTCATTAAAATCATTATTTACTCAAAAAATACAGTTTTTAATTTATAACTCATTTTATAAAACATGCCAAAAATAAGACAACAAAATATTGATTTATGAATAATTTTCAGTAAAATTAATTTTATATTTAATATTTTTAGTAATTTTAATATTTTATTTTAATATTTAGGACTTACAAAAGAGCCAACACTAAAATATTAAATTTTAAAATATTCATTTACGTACACTATTTTATTATTATATCATGATTTCATTTTTAAGAAGAAAATATTTTATTTATAATTTCATTGGTGATGATACTATTCTATTGTCTTGTTTACTATTCGTAAGGTACATATTAATATTCATAAATACATGTTACTAATACATTGGTACATATTCCATAACTTTTAGAAATACAACTTATTTCATTCATTATTCAGTTATAATGTTTTTATTGTGTTCAAATATTTATGTTATATGATCTATACTATATAAAATATAATATGGGAAATTTCATTTATTGAGTTATACGGTGTTAAATTTTCCCCTACTACAAATAAATCATCCTCAAAATTTCCAGATTATCATCCCATAAAATGAGTTGGGTAGTTCTTAATTATAAGCTCGTCAGGCTCCCACATCACCTCTTCATTTTTATGATTTTTAAAATGTTCATTTATGAGTCGATTCATCCAATTCCTCAAAACCTATTATTTAGTGTATATAATCTAGATAGACTCTACAAAAAATATAATATAGGTTCCAATTCTATTCCATTATGGGTGTGTACCTGTGTTGTGTGTGGAAGGTACTTTCTTAACAAGGAGACTTTGAACACATACTGTACCTTATTATGGTTTGAAGGCATTTCCAAATGACAAGACACAGATCCATCTATCTTCATAATTTCATAATGAAAATTGTACCAAGTTCTCAGTTTCCCTTTGTTCCCAAATCTTATAACACCTTTCTATAGTGACACTTTTAAGAAAATGTGATCTCCCACTTGAAATTCCAAATCCTTCCTTCGACTATCCGTATAGTTCTTTTTTCTTCTTTCAAATACTTGGATATGGGTTTAAATAATTTTTACATTTACTAATGTTTCCTCTAAATTCATAGGACCAAAGAACATCCTTTCACAAACTTCATCCCAACAAGTTGGTGTACGACATTTCTTTCCAAACAAAGCTTCATATAGTTTCATTTGAATACATTATTGAAAACTATTATTAATGGAAAAATATACCAACAGAAAATAATGATCCCATAGACTTTGAATGTCTTGTGAACATGATCTCAACATGTGTTCTATTATTTTAATGGTCCATCCAAACTACCCATAATTTTGAGGGAGATAAGCAGTACTCAAATGAAGATCAATATCCAAATATTCTTAAAGACCATTCCTGAATTTGATGTAAACTGAGGATCATGATCAGACTCAATTGATATAGTTTTTCCAGGATGTTATACAACTTCAGTAATATAGAGTTGTTCAAGGTGATCTAGAAGAAAATACCCCCTTATAGTGAGGAAATGTGCAGATATGGTAATTTGATCAATAATTACACATAGTACATCATTCATTCATTGTGTTTTGGGTAACTTAGTGCCAAAATTCATAGTAATGTTTTCATATTTTCATGAAGGAATAACAAAGATCTCATGACTCCCCTATCATAATTTCTATCAGCCTTACACCTATTTATATACTAAAAGTCATGATTCATAATCATCAATTTCAATCTTCATTTTAACCCACAAGAAAGTTCCTTCATATATCAATACTTATTATTTTTACTAAGGTGTATAACAGAATCTGAGCTTTGGGAGTCATCCAATAACACTATTTTAAGAAACATTAAAGAGGGAACACATATCCTTCTACAAATTTCAATATTCCATCTTTATATATGAAATATTCCTAATTCACATTATTCATAACATTATGTTTATTTTGAAAAATCATGGAATTAGACTGAGAACCCTTAATCCATTCTAATAATGATAGTTGGAACAAAATTAAAATGTAATGATGTTTCACCTTATTTTATAATTCTCATATCCAAAATTTCAAGAACCTGGAACACATGACCCCTTTCAATAATCATTTTGGTTAGAACCCAATTATCTTTCCTGCCTAATGAATCTTCCACATTAGTTTCCTTCTTCAACTGGTAGTCTATAAAAAAGAAATAATTATTTTGTAGCTAGAGCCATCATCTATTCCTCATTTTGAGTTCTTTATATGAGAATATATATTTCATTATCTTGTGATATATATATATATCTCTATCAGATCCTTCATTGTTATGATAATGTCTTCATATCTGTAGGGAAAATATCATAGTTTCTAATTCAAGATCATGTGTTTTGTAGTCTTTTTCATGAGTTTTGAACTTCCTTGATGCATAAGTGATAACTTTATCAATCTTTATAAGGTCATAACCAAGTTCTTTCTTTGATGCATCACTAAAAATAAAAAATCTACCCTTTACCAATGGTAGAGTCTGTATTAGAGAAAAAACTATTATTCTATTAAATTCATGAAAACATTCTTCACAATATTTAGTCTATATGTATTTTCCTCCATTAAGATTAAATTTCTTTAACTATTAGATAATTTGGTAATGTTATGAATGGAATGGAGATAACGACCTTCTAATTATATAAAACTACATACCTTCGTTATGTTAATTAGAGTAGGCCATTCATGAACGACCTTTGTCTTTGAAGGTGCAACTAATATTCCATTATTAGAGACAATATGGGCTAGAAAATGATAAATTTGAATCCATAATTACCACTTACTAAACTTCTTATTTAATTATTATCTACTAACAGTCTTTAAAATAATGAACATGTGATTCTCATGATATTTATTTCTTTTTGAGTTTATGAAGATATCATTGATAAATACCACATCAAAGTCATCATGATATTCCCTGAAAACACTATTAAATATCTCTATGAAAATAAATGGTGCATTAGTTTTTCCAAAAGCCATTATTGTCAACTCATAATTCCCATGCATGGTTATAAATACTACCTTTGGAATATATTCTTTCATCACATGCAACTGATGATATTCAAATTAGAGGCCAATCTTCCATAAAATTATCTATGTGAATTTGATCAAATAAATCATCCATGAAGGGAAGATGATTAATATTCTTTATCGTAATATCATTGATCTCCATGTTGTTAATGCATTGCTTCATAGATTCAACTATCTTATTAACAAAAAGAAAAGGGGCTCCCCCTGGATAAACACTAGGTTAGATAAATCAGTTATCATTCAATTACTCTAGTTATTTCACTTGTTCTACTAATTCCATTGTGGTCATTCTATATGGAGTATTTGATATAGGTTATTTATTATAAATTAAGTAAATAGAAAACTCAATTTCCCTCTCTGGAGGATGTCCTGGTAAATCATATGGAAATTCATCAACATATTAATTTACAATAAGTACATTCTAAATTTAAATATATCTCACCTCACCCATAGATTTTTTTTCTTCATCCCCAAGAATTGTATTCTGTAGAGTTACTAGGGGTGGATCTAGATAGAAATCAGATTGTTATTTTTCTTCTTTAATGATATGGGGTACTATAACTTCCTCACAAATTTCAATTTCATTATTGAAATGGATTTTCATGTCATATTTCAGAATATAAAACATTTCAAGGATTATGTCAAAGTCAACCATAGGTATGATGATAAAATCAGTAGATAAATAATATATTAATGTTGTAATGGGAACTATCTGAAACATATTTTTTTACTGAGATTTACCTTAGGGGTTTTGACAGGAAACATCATTTTTAAGGATAATTGAAAATTTCTAAATTTTAATGTAAAATGGGAAGATGTAAAGGGATTAGATGATCCAGAAACAAATAATTATTTATCTAAATTTGAATGTATGATTAATGTACATGTAACCACATCTTTTGGAACAGAAACCATAGGTTTAATGATTTCATAGGCATGTCCTTTCTCTGATGTCCATTTTTGGAAAAATATTCCTTGATATATTAAATAGTATTTTGTTTAGTTTCCCATCTCTCTATAATTAT
Source organism: Viscum album (assembly GCA_963277665.1). Classification (NCBI taxonomy): domain Eukaryota; kingdom Viridiplantae; phylum Streptophyta; class Magnoliopsida; order Santalales; family Viscaceae; genus Viscum; species Viscum album. The sequence continues at coordinate 1,884,703,518 of OY728165.1, read as the reverse complement.
ATCATTGAACATTCGTATATTATTTCTTTCCCATGAAATCATGGGCTTGGTGGTCTTTTTCTCCAGACATTTAACAAAATCCTTTTCCATTTAAGTAAGGTCAAGGGTGGATCCTTCCTTAGGCATCACATGATAGAAAACTCCCTTTTATATTATTTCCATTGTCCATTATTTCCACTTACACCCTATTTATCTCTTTGTTTCCATTGAATTCAAAAGACATAGATAATTCATTATCTATTATGATTGGATGTGAGTCTATACATTCAAATTATATGATTTTGGGAAACCGGTGACATTCAGAGGAATGGTTTTAAACCATCATAAAATCGATCAATCTTACATCATGGATTATGTACTTGGTCTACAACATACCCTGCTAGAATTGTAATGTTAGTTTCATACTTTGAAATATTTTAATCCTCCTTCAACCTTATATTAAATAATATAATTTCAGTATCCAACCATTCTCTGCGAGGAAAATAATTTTCATGAAAAATTTCTTTAAAATACCTCTATTTAATATTTTCAATCACTTATTCCTCCTTTGTATTTTTAATCAATTACCACGCATTCATGTGGTTTCCATTATTTGAATTTAGGTTCCATATATAATGTAATGCAAAACAGTATGCTATTAATCATAATTTATAACGTCAAAATAGAAAAAAAATATAACATATATTTTAATTTTATGCATGTCAAATACAATAATCATAAAAATGGTTTCGATGGGGAAATATTTATAAATAAATCCTTCATAATGGTTTATAAAATAAATTTTAATTATCCTAAGAATATCCACTAGGAGTGTCAAAAAAGTGTGTATTAAGACCCATTTTTATGTACCGGATTACCTAGTGTCAGGCCCAGAACACTTTGACGGAGTTTGTACTCCAAGGTACATATGTGCTAGATCGATGTCCACATGTAGTATCTAGAACATGATGTATTTTCTACAAATATTCACATAATACATGTCTTAAAAAATTTTAGGATGTTCTTGTATGATTATACTCAGAGTATATCAAAGGTTTTTGTTCTCTAATATACGTTTACTAAATCCACTTTCCAGGGATTCTACGAAACATCCTATGATTACTGTTGTAAGTACCACGAACCTAGTTGGCTGATGTTGATGCCATATAAAAATAAATTGGTATGTATACAAGGAAATTTCATAATGGATGACTAAATAATTTATTTATTTTGGGAAACCAGATAAAAATATAATATATACATTACGTCTTGAAAGAAAAAACAACATCAAAACACCAATGGAAACCCTAATAAACTCTTATATTATTCAAACATGTCATTTATAATAGTATTCATCATTTAATCCTGGGAAAAAATAAAACATAATAAATTTATGAGATCATATGATTATTAAAATAATTTATTATAGTAGAAGATATTATAAACAAAAACATTATGCATAGTGACTATATAAAAGTACTCATTCCATTAAAAATTAACTTGAGCATAATATGGAAGTAATGAAAAATGAGAAAGTAATACCACATAACTAATCATAATAGAATGAACCATAATCATGGACATTATTCTGGTCAAATATCACATTTTTTATCAATTACTAATATCATAATGAGTGAATTCATAATGTTGGACATCTGAAACATATTTTTAAGGCCTCGACCAAGAGGTCTGAAAATACATGGATAAGGCTTCAGCCAATACAGAACTCTATTTTGTCTCATTATACCTACTGATGAATTGAGTGGATATAGAAGGTGAAAACCATCTCTTTAAAATTGAAATGAATTTATTGTATTAATGGGGATAAAAATATTTAATATTAACATGTGAAATGTAAATAACTTTCCCCAATCTGCAATCACCATCACTGTAAAATATTTGAAGCTTGTTGAATCGTATAAAGATAACACATCCAAAATCAAATTGGTCATAAACCATTTAATAAAATATGGTAGATAATAAAAATTAGATATCAATCAAAACAAATAATAATATTCAATTGAGATTTTGAAATAGATGAAATTATTATAATACAATCATTGAGTATTTTTTGAGACAAATACCCCTTTTACTATGCCAAAAAGTGTTATTATGGAAAAAGTCACTTTTATTTTTCATAATTGTTTTTATAAGACCAGTACTAAAAAATTTCATTTCTGATGAAAATTTTATTTTTTTTATAAAAATAACGGTGTCTTAAAATATATTATGGATGGTTCTTGAAAATGGGTAAGAAAACAGGATGTTCCAAATAATCAGGCTTGCGTATCAGGATGAATTGAAACGAGAACCTTCAAAAAAACATGTATTTCTTATAAAAGATAGATGAATTGATATGGAAAACTGATTTTGGATGTAGAAATGTTATTTTTGAGAATTATTCAATGTTAATTATGAATGACATTAGTACATAGTGGAATAAATCACAACCCAATTAAAAATGGAGGTTCAAGAAGAAAACCCATATGTTATGTCAAAATGTGTTTTGCACATGACAATAACATCCTAGATAATAATATTAAATCTATTACTTAAATAATTTATTTCCTTATATAAATTTATTCATTGTAATATAATTTTATTATGTTCATTCACATCCTCTTTTTTGAGTTATAGGATACAATTTTATTGCACGGGAGTGTTCATTTCTAAGGTTTTCACGACAGGTATACATATATATGAGTATGGAAGTTCACGTGGAATGGGAATAATTCTACAGAAGAGAATTTATATGATATTTATGATCATCCGAAAGTGTAAATGTTTATATATATAATTTTTTATATGGTATGAGTATGAATCATTAGATAATACATTAATGATAATAGTTTAGATTAATATGGCGGTATTTCGATCACCATGAACTAGTTTTGTCGAATGAAATATTATTATGTATATATACTAGTTCTAAAAATTAAATAGGTTATAATAAATACATTATAATGTTTTTTAACCAAAAAATGGTATCATTATATGACTTTAAGATGAAATTTTATAATAAATGTTCGTCATCCAGGGAGGTTCTAATTCAACACCTCCCGGGCGATGATTTCATTTATAAAATAAAAGAGAGAGCGTAAGAAGATTGATGATGGATATTACAGTGAAATGATATAATTTTATTACATAAATGATACTGGTGTTTTCTTTCTCATTTGGACAAAAGAGGTGAGTAGAGAGTAATTAAATAACAAACATGAAATGAAAATAAAAGATAAAGGAAGTGGATTTTACAGCCTAAATTTTCCTCCTTGAGAATATCATTAATTGGTTTGATTTTATTTTTTTGAGGAGGACAAGGGCTTCTAAACGTGGGGGAGTATCTTGGGATGATTTTTGGGTAGAAATTTGGAAAGGATAGATGCATAGAAGGTGGGTGTAGAACAAGGATGAGGGGTGGTTTTTATAATAGAGGAGAGGGGAAGTTTCTCATTATTTTATTCATTATATTTTTAGTTTCCTCAAGACAAGAAATAGTATTGATTCATGTGACTAAATAACCTAATTAGTACATGTGCATTTGAATAAATGGTTCCTACATCATCCAAACATAATACATGACTCTAAAATTCATGTATTTAGCATTTATTGTAAATTAGTGAATTCAACTCTACATCTAAAATTCATATATACTAGAAAAATCCAATAAATTCACCTTAACCATTTCTTTTCATGTAGATATAAAAAATGAACTCCATTTTATGAAAATAATTTTTGAAATACGAGAAATTTAATTTATAATTAAAAAAACTTATTTACCGAAAATATAGAATTTGAAATTTACAACAGCTTTTATAACACTTTCAAAAAATAAGACAAAAACATATTTATTTATGAATTTTTTTTAGAAAATGAATATTATTTTAAATAGTTTGGTTAATTATAATATTTTAATTATGTATTTATGGCTTTCAAAAATACCAAATCTTAAATATTAAATATTAAAATATTCATTTACTTATACATTAATATTCTTATATCATAATTTCATTTATAAGATGGAAAAATTTTATTTATACATTCATTAGTGAAGATTCTATTCTATTGGCTAATTTACTATTTATTTGGGTCACATTACTATTACTAAATTCATATTACTATTTAATTGGTATAGGTTCCTTAACATCTAGAAACTCTTAATTTTTATTATTTCATTATTTATAATGTTTTTTTCTTTTTTCTACATGTGATTTTTTTATGATCTATACTATATGAAATAAACATAAGAAGGAGAATTTCATTGATAGAATTATGCATCATTAAAAATTTATTGAAAAAAATCAATAAATGATATGATAATGGTTCAAATAAAATTAAGTTCATAATATAGAGTTTATATAAATATTTTATAAAATAAGGGTTGGAATAAAAAATTTATATTTCATAAAAATATCATATATTATAGTAAAATTAATTCTAATAATAATATAAAATGATGATATTATAAATCAAAAGATTTATTTATAATGTATTAATAAATTTAAAATAAGTCTAAAATGTAAAAGTGTTTTATGTATTGAATGATGAGTTATTCATATTTAGTTAATTGCAATAATAAAAATAAAAATACTTATTTGAATAATTTATTTTTAAAAAAATTGAATGTATTTTTGTTATTTACATGTTCATGTTTTATATAATGTTTAAATATTTGATTGAATATTATGTAAAAAGTTTCCATATTATTCTATTTACTATCAAATGATTTTAATACTTTAAGTCAGTAAATAGTTAATGTGAAATTCAATATTCGAAAAAAATTAAATAGTTCATGTTGAAAATAATTTTGAAGTGAATATAAACTGTTTTCAATCAATAATACCTGAACATCCATAATGTATGAAGATGAAAAGGTTAATATGACTATTATTTGTGAATATATTTATTTCATATAATCTATTATCTAAAATATAATATTTTATATGTTCATTTATTTAAATGGTTATCCCTTATTTAATTCACTGTTTAAAACTATTTATATTATAAATTTGTGTAAGATTTAGTTTTGATTCCATAAATAATTCTTATAAATTTTCATGTTTTGTATTATATTTTACGAACTATTGTAATAGATTTGGTATTTCATCTTACATGACCTAAATTTTTTACAATTTAGGATCTATATAATAGTTTTTAAAAATATTTTATGTTAATTTTTTGTCATATATAACAAGAATTATATTCGATCTTATGTCATTTCTATTTGGAGAGATGGACATAGGACCATACATCCCACTGGTCTGGAGGTTTATTCCTTGTTCTACAAATCTGAGGGTAGGCTATCTATCATCTAGAGCTCATTCATGTTGATATTATTGTAATATTATAACTTGATTCCTATACATGAATATTTTATGTAGCATACAGATTATATGTATTTAGATATGTGTGGATATATTTGGATTCTATTTTTGGATGAGTAAAAAAATTTGTCCATTTTGTAAAGAGTTACAAATCGATATGGTTTGAACATACTTATTTGGTTGTGGGAATATGTTTCCAAAAATAAATCAGTAGAAAAATGAATACCTAAAAGGTTAAACATAAGATAATATATTTAAACTAAATCTACATCGAAAAAAATATGTGTTCGATTATATATAAATATGCACTTGTAAAGAGTTTTATCATTTGGCCGGGTAGGTTCTTCTTAAGTAGGGAGGCCATAACTTATCTTATGTATGTAAATAATGTAATATAGATAACATAATCGTGAGGTATTTTATTAATTCAATGTATTTTAGTTACATAGAAGTGGGAAATCATTACAATGAATACCTGAGGAATTGATTTGACCTTTTCTGTATAACTGATTGGGAAAGAGATACCCAATCAACTATCTAAGAATCTTATATTATATTTTTGGGATGTTTCTAATCTAAAATATCTATTTACTGATAATAACTCTAATATAGACTCGCTTCATTAGGAAATATGGATCCTTTCCTACTAATGGTTGTTATGATTTTTAAAATGGGATCATCATATTAGTGAGATACAATTTAATAAAATTCCATATTAAATGGTAAGAAAATAAGATACTCTTCTAATTACACCATATATTTCCGATTAATAACATCATCATCACCAAACATAAATATGTTACTAATCCAGAAAATGGATGAGTTTAATATAACTATCTCTTCATACTCATAACTTATCAAAAATTTTTATGTGATTCTTTATGTGTTAAACCAATTTCCACAAGAATTAAAAAACTATGTATGTTGTTCCACATGGGAATAATTATTATTTTAATAATAATAAGATGATCAACATAGGGTTTAAAATGTATTTTTTTCAAAAATGAGTAATGGGTCATACGATAATATACTTCATATGTTTGACTATATAAATTATATTCTATATGACTGGAAGTACCGATTAGTTCATGAGGATAAATATTTATTATAATTCTTATTATGGTTAATAAATTCTTTTATTATTAATATATGGAAATATTTCAACATTCTAAAGGGGTTGAAGAAATTTTTACCAAATATAAATTAGTTTTGAAAATAGATTAACTACAGATTTTTATGTCATTGTTCTTGATATTTTTATATAATAAATGGGTAAAAGAATAATTTTGAAGAAACCAATATTGTTATATGTTAAAAGTGATTATTTATGTAGTCAAATAATCCTATTAGGACCAAAGGTATTATCCGAAAAGGATAATGATTCCATATATCCGATTCTTCTGAATAGAAAAATTAATTTTCTAAATTCCACAGAATTCCCATAAAAGGTATCAAGGATGATGAAATTATTTCTTTGGTTTTGAATGGTATTGATTAAAAATTCCTTTTTAACAGGTGTTTAAAATCTCATGCCATCAAAAATAATGAAAAAATTATTGATCCTATAATTTTTCATTTATATGATCCTTTAGGGAGTAGATACATAAATAATTTAATTACATCAGGATTAATAGATTCTTAGTAAAAGATGTGTATGCTCATCCTCATCATATTATGTTGTAAGATTAGTTGTTTATTAAAAAAAGAGTTTTTATAAATTTTTTTAAAATAATTAATATTATATAAATATTTTTGGATTCATAAGATTCAATAACTCTTTTAAAAAGGATATTAAGATAGAATTTTTTTTTATCCGTGACAACTTTGTTGTCTCTATGTTTTTTTAAAATATGAGAGATGATGTTCCCAGAACCCATTAGTGAAATATTTCCACAGATAACATCCAGATAAAAAATTTATAAACACATTGAACACCATATATGATATGGATTCAATGTTTTTTCCATATTCATTATCAAAAAATAAGACTTATTTCTTAAGAAAATGATTTTTTTTGTATAATGGGATGATATTATAATTAGTGTAGTTTCTATGTTGTTCATATAAGTATACTAAAAATTAGAGAAGTTCAATGTTAAATAACAAGAGATTATTGTCATCAAATAAAAGTTTTTTCACTTAATATCCTCAATTTTCTATGATATGGGATGGTATATAAAGTGTAATGAGTTACATTTAGTTACCATGAAGATTAAACATCACTTTATCATAATGAATGATAGCAATTAAAATAAAATTTGAATCTAAAATTATCCTAAAATAGTTTATGATTTATTGGTGAACAACAAAGTAAACTGATAAATTATTTCAAATCAAATTTTAATGGAATTGTGTTCCATGGATGTCAATGTTAATATTATAAATAGTCCTACATGGACATAAAATTTTTACATTGGAACATATGAGGTATTGGAGTTAAAGAGTGTGAATATTTCTAAAGATTTTAACATTATGAATATGTTCCATAATATAAAAATCGTTCTAAATTTATTTCTTTATAGTTTTTACACTCAAAAATAGTTTATTGAGATTTTTTTAAAGATGCTCACATAGATGAATTGTTGGAATTACATATTTTTGTAATAAAATAACATTACTCGAGAAAGTTAAGTAAGAATAAGGCTGATTTAAATGTTTTTAAATTATTATATTTTAGATTATTTATAATGTTTTATTTTAAAAGAGACTCATGGATGAGTATTAAGAATGTAATTTTTATCATAGAAATGGAAATATAAATTTTGTTATACATTCATGTTTTTGTATATATTTTGGTATAGATAAATAGTTTGGAAGTTGTATTAATAGTTGAGATCTCATGTTATGACTCTAATGTACTTATAATAAATGTACATCATTGTTAATTGTATATAAGATGAAATTTGATTTTTATTTTGAGTATGGTTCTTATACAGGGATACAAAATATGTTCATGAGGCACAAACAATAGATTTATTTTTTCATATATGTGATGGATTTCCTATAATGTATACTACACAAAGTGTTATAGACTTTGTATCTGGTACACTATGTGTGCATAGGTGATATTTTTTCTCCCCGACTTAAGGTTATAAAGATACCTAGAAAGAGAAACATCCTACATTGATACCATTATTATATATTTGAAAAGAAATATGTATGATCACATGGTGGTTGTGTTTGTTTTTTACCTTTTAATAATTTTGATCTCAACCAAGATGATATTCCCCCCTATATAACCACTATGATATATTAGATCTTGTTTGAGAAAGAGTTTCAAGTGTGTGGACATAACTAGATAATACATATGATGTGATTACCTATTTTAATTTGTCACAAGTGATACACACATCCATAATGGTTAATGTTATATAATGTATTCATAAACATGTTTAGTCTGTAATCAGATAACTGAGTATATATGAGTTTATAATATTGGATTTACATAAACCATTTCCCATGGTCAATATATATCATATAAAATGGATTATTTTACCCTATGAAAGAACGACCTATTGTCGCCTATCGGCCATTCCAGGTTTTGATGCTCTGTTGATGTGTATAGAAACACTCAGGTCGAAACCTCAGCGATGATATTTTTTAATAGTCATTTTTTATTTTATTGTACTTAGATCGGGGGGGGGGGTGTTGAAGATCTAAATTTAAATGATTGATTGATTATGATTGTTTAAAATTTTTATAAATATTGGGGTGAGTTAATCATTAGTTAGTTAATCTTGTGATATCCTTGGGCCTTACTTTATGTTGTAATGAATAGTAATACGGTGTATTATTTTTTTTGTGATAAATTAAGAAGAGAAGAAAAATAAAGGGATAAGAAAAGAGTTGGGTGTCTAACACACACACACAAACAATGATGAGAATTAAAATTTTTTTTTTGACTAAACTAGGAAGAAAAATATGGGAAGTGGTTTCAAAAATATTTCAAATATTTTAAGGGAATTAATATTTAAGAATATAGGTTGGATGATTAAAATAGAATATGAAGAACAAACATGCATTAAAATGGAATTATAAAAACAACACATGCAATATTTCAAATGAAGAAAAACACAAAATTAAATGAACTTAAATAGAGGGGGAAGGGTCTCTCAAGTGAGAACATATGTTTTTCATGTCCTAGCATGATTTTTACAGAGCCTTGGTCATCTGAATTGATCCTAATTTATTCTGAATTGCCAACCACGTGTAAGGAGATTAGGGGGGGTGTATATATAGCCCAATGTTGTGGGCTGTTAGCATTCCAAAACTACCCTTACACTTGCATCACCAATTTTTCCATCCAGATAGCTGAATATTGATATCGAGTCTTCTAACATGTTTAAATAATAATGATGGGAGACTTCTCTAAAACTTTGGAGGAATTTTTATTTATGGAGGAATTTTATGGTGGTTTGTGTAAACATTGTTAATCTATAAATTTCAATCCATTCCATTTCTATGGAGGAAATATGAATGTATTTTCGAATAGGAATATGGATTAAAATATGAATTATTTCCTCAACAAAGGTGACCACCTATATCTCATATTTGACGCTGCAAAATCCAAGATCGAATATATGTCTCTATCAAGAGAAATATAATTTCTTTGATCTCAACTCCAACAAATAATTATGGATTGGACATCAATGATTCATTTTGGCCCCTCGTTTTTGGATTTGGGAATTTAATTTTTTTTTAAATGGCTATGTGAAATGTTATCGGAATGTTGGAGTAGAATAAATGAATTCTAACTTTTTGATTGAGCCGAGTAATTGAATCTTCATGGATGGTCTAGTTCTTCACATATCCCATGGACCATCTTGTTTGGTCTATATGAACCTCCAAATGGATTATTTTCCAATGATACCTTCTAATTTAATGTTATAATTAGAGTAAGGAACTGTAAAAAGAAATAATCATGAAATTTGTATAATATGGGTGATTGTTATAAGTAAAAATAGTACAATGACATGAATATGGATAAATTAAAATAGTGATCCAAAATTATATTTAATACTTAAACATTAATATTTCATACAAATTATGCACATTTCATATAAAATTAGTAAATGGAGTATATAATATGTTATGAAAATATTAATAACATCAACTCCCCACACTTAGGTTTATTCATGTCCTCATATGCAACAAATATAAAAAACATTACAAAATCATTCTCACTCGCCAGAAGATATTTAAATTTTGTTTTCCCCAATTAAGGGAGGTTTAGACCATTTCATTCATCCATAATAATTTACCCCAAAAATTTTAACAAAAATAATGTTCCAAAAACAATTCATTTTTCATGCTAATGTCTAGAAATGTAAAATGTGTGTACCCAAAACCCACTCCTCTCAAGATGATAAAATTCATTTATGGAGGTTCACATTTTAACCAGCCAAAATTGATAATCATAGAGTTAGAAAGATCTATCAGCTTACCTACCCTAAAAAAAACTTAACAAGAATCAATAATTCTTTTGAATGGGTATTTCTATGGCCATGGGATGGTAGGAATTCAGTATTAAAAAGAGTAGAAATAGGGGTAAAACACCAACATGGAAAAATAAATGACCAATATTTTAAAAATAAAACATGAAAAGAAATGGAAACCCATATTTAAAAGGGAATAATTGTTTGAATCAAGACACAAGAGTGGACGAAAATTTTAAGGGAATGAGAATATAGAATATTTACAAAACAAAAATATTTTTCCAAAAGACTTATGAATATAGAATTCAAGTGTTATTTTTTTTCATTTCAATATATTTTGAATGTTGAAATTGAATATGATATCACACTCATATCCAAACCCATGATTAATCTCTTCATGACACCAATTTTAATAGTTGTTATAAGATCAATGCATGGGGAATAGTGATTTTTGTCCCACCCAAGATACAACCCATTATTTTTTCCTTGTGTTCTGTTATTGTTTTTTTTTGATTTTTTTGATGATTTTTTGAACACTTTTCAATAAAATTTCACAATTTACATAAATGAAACTACATTTCTCCAAAAATCACTGAATGAAAACCTCTCCCCAACAATAAAATAGATTCTTTCCCTCGAGCATATGATAACCCATTGAAAATCAATAAAAGATTTCCCAAAAAATGATCCCACATTTACATTTAAATAAATAATGCAATGTAAATCATTGTTGATATTGGATGTGATAAGATTTTTAGCTTGTAATGATTCTATCAAAGAAATGGATTTCATAGGCTCAGAGGGGCTTTCAGATGTATGATTAATGTAATAGTAATGAGGGGCTATTTGACTATGGTGATTCTAATGAGGTTCTGAAAATGCCTTTTTCATTTTAATGATCACCAAAGTAGGAAATTTAGCTCGACTTTCCACAAAATCTAGACTCACAATTGGGGGTGAAAAGAACACTCTGAAAATATGGCCATATGTGGAATTTTCATGAATTCTAATGTTGTTCCTCAAGGTTGGGGAAAGTCATTTTTGAAATCAAAAATTGGGAATTTAAAATTTGTTGGTTCTGACACAATATTAATTATCCAAATATAGGACTAAAAGATAATATTTTTGTGATGAACCCATGTCTTTTGAATCCCCAAAATGGTTAGAATGAATTTCAAAAGTTGAAGGGGTGTAATCTTATCTTTTTTCTATTCGCTATTTTTAGGTGATTTTTCTTATTGTTTTTCATTTTTTTTGTTTTTTTTAATAAAGACTTTCCCACACAAAATAGTAAATTAAAAATATGTTGAGAAAGGTGGTAAAAAATGAATGATTGGTGAATAAGAATATAGAGGTAGGGATAAGAAGAGATAGAGAGTGATTTATAGGGAAAGAGGTTCCTGTGGTTTCGAATTGGTGGGTCATCGTCCCCATCCAGTGGTGGGTAAGTGGAAGCTGTGAATATGGTGGAAGTGGAGGTGGTTCCTTGGATGCGTTTCCTCCTAGGGTGATGCTTTAACTGATAACTGTTAACCACAAATGTTATTTTGGAATATGGTTCTTTTAATTTCACTACACCAAATGTTTAAACATGAGAAAAAATAAAAGGATTGTCCCATAAAGAATTAAGATTACATGGGTGAAGCCGAAATCGAGAGTTGAAGAGAAATATCTTTTCACGTTCATGGAATATCGTTCTCAAGATGTGCTTTTCATGGATTACCTTAGCATTTTATTTGTAAAAATTGTAATTCTAATTGGAATCTAGTTGAAGCTCCTCTAATTCAGTCAATTGAAAAAATCTTTCTTCACCTGATGTTTTCACAATCAAAATTATAGGTTTTCATAGCCCAAAATGACTTATTTTGGATTTGAACTGTTATGTGACATGCTTTCCCAAAAACTAGCATAGAAGGAGACATCCCAATGTGTCTTTTATAGGCATCTCGATAATTCCAAGGTGTATCATCAAGACTTTCAAGCCAATAATTTCTTATGTGATTAATAATTCTATCAAGAACTCTTTCGAAATCACTATTAGAAATTTTATCAATGTAATTTGTAAGTGCGGGATATAAAGTTGAAGATTTATGTACAACCCCATTATTTTCAAAATATATTCCATGTTACTATTATAAAAATGGGTTCCTAAGTCAATTATCAAGGCATGTGGTGTGTCAAATTAGTGGAAGATGGTTGTCTTTAAGAACTCACTAATAATATGTGAATCATTCTTTTCTAGATGTTTTGGCCTCAACCCACCTAGAAACATAATCAACTGACAGAAGAATGTAAGAGAATCCATTGGAAGGGGGAATGGTCCCATGATATCGATGGATCAAAAATCGATGATCTCACAGAAAATTAAAGGCTTTTTGGGAATTTCATTTCGCTTTGAAATTTTGCCAAACTTTTTGAAAGTGGGACATGATTGACAGAACTCATGTGAGTCCTTGAAGAGTGATGGATAGAACAATCTGAAGTCTATGAACTTTTTGGAGGTCCTTTGTGGTCCAAAGTGTCCACCTCTGGGAAGTGAGTAAAAAAATTCTATGGAGATGAAATGTTCATCTTCACCAATTCATCTCATAATTACCAAGTCTTCCCAGTTCTCCAAAGTTTATTTTCTTCTAAAAAATAGTATTTTGAATCAAATATTACCTTAATTTTTTTCCGAAATGTTTTCAAGAAAAACACTAGAAACCAAGTAACGTACAATTTGGGAATACAATAGTATTTTTGGGGTGAGAGGTGAAAGGTTCTCAGTGGAAAATTACTGATCAATTATTTCTAAATGGGAAGAATTATAAATTATACTCAGGTGATCAGGCACAATGTTTTATTTTCCTAGTTTATCATTGATTTCAACATCAAAATCTTGGTGAATTAGGATCCATCTTATGAGTCTCGGTTTGGAATCACGTTTCGTGAGTTAGACCTTTATAGAATAATGGTCTGTAAAGATGATGAGTTTGGCACCTAAGAGATAGGGCCAAATTTTATCTAAGGTAAAAACAACTGCTAAATGCTCCTTTCCAGTGATAGTGTAGTGAGATTGAGTTTAATCCAATGTTTTTGAAGTATAATAGATTACATGAGGAATATTTTCTCTTATTTCACCAGGAACAACCCCAACTGATCTATCACAGAAATCACACATCAACTACCAATCTAAGGGTTGAATTATCTGGGAAGATGTAAGAGTAGTTTTGAGTTCAACGATGGCTCTATAAAAAACCTCATAAAAATGGAAAGTGAAATCATTTTAGAGTAAATGAGTGAGTGAGAGGTATATCCAACATATTTTATAGATTAATCACCAATAGAAATAGGCACGACCGAGGAATGAATGGATGTCTTGAATAGAATAGGGTTCAAGAAGTGATTTGATCACTACAATATTGGTAGGGTCGACTTCAATACCCTCATTTTAAATGACGTGCCCTATAATAATCCCATTTTAAACCATGTAGTGAATTTTTTTAAAATTTAACATAACATTACACATGATACACTCATTAAGGACTAGAGAGTGTGAGTTCATGAAATATTCAAATGACTCACAATAAATGATGAATTCATCCATGAAGAAATTCATGCAGTGTTCAATGAATTCAGAAATGATACTCACCAAACACATCTGGAATTTTTCAAGATCATTTCAAAGGTCAAAAGGAATTCTCCTATATGCATATGTTCCCAAGGATCATGTGAAAGTAGATTTTTCTTGGTCCTAAGTTGCGATAGGGATTTGGAAGAAGCTGTTGTATCCATCAAAAAAGGGATATTGTGACTTTATTACTAATTATTCTCGCATATGATCAATGAATAGAATAGGTCAGTGATATTTTCTTGTTTTAACATTCAATTTCTTATAGTCGGTGCACACATGCCATTTGTTCTTCAATCGAGGTGTGACTACATCCCCATGTTCATTTGTAACAACATTTTCCCACCCTTATTAGGTAAAACATGAATTGGACTAACCTATTAACTATTAGAAATTTGGTAGATAATACTAGATTTAATACGTGTAGTGATATATTCTCTAACTACCTCAAGTATTATTGGATTGATTCTTCTTTGATGTTGTCAAATTGGTTTCGATGATTCCTCCATATGGATGTGATGCGTGCAAAGAGTAGGGTTGATTCCTGATGTGTCATCTATGGTCCTAGTTGACGAATATTTGTTCTCCTCCATCACCTGAACAAGTTTTGTCTCCTTGGTTTCGGTATGTGAAGCGAAGATAATGACAGGATAATAGTGATCATGGAAAGGAAATTCATATTTTAGGTGTTTAAGAAGTGGCTTCAGATCAATATCATCTTCCATTTGGGGGTTAGACAACTCAAGAATGGATGAGGGGATTTTAGTTTCATCTGATTCATTTTCCTTAATACTTTTCAAGGTGGAGTAGTAGAGATCATAGTTGATGTGGGATTCAAGAGAGTTTTCAAGTTCTTCTAGATTGATGGATTCTATGAATGAAAGGTCCCCATCAACTTCACAATGTATGACTTGGTTAATCCTGATGTAGATTTCACAAGATCCTATATCATTAGAACATGATGACCATGAAATAATGGGGTTCAATTGAACCTCCGAAGTGTCCTTAGAATCATGGATTGACAATGCAGATTTATCCTCATATGGGTATTTCATGGCTTGGAAAATGTTAAATTTGACCAGTGGGTCAACAAATTCCCTGGATAAGATTCCAGAATGGACATAAATCTTGGTTTTTTCTATCATTAACAATGGTCTTCCAATAATTAAGGTTGATCGAGAAGAGTTTGTCTCACCTTCCATGTCAAGGACATAGAAATTAGCATGGATGATAAGATCATTCAAATGAACAAGGTTACCCTCAATTATACCCTTTGGACTTGCAGTGCTTCGAATGGCCAATTGAATGACCACACCCATTGGATGTAAGGGACCAACACCAATGTTGGAGAAGATGGATTTGGGATTGAAATTAATTGAGGTTCCTAAGTCAATGAGTGCATCATTGAAGTTGTAACTTCCAATTTGGCTTGGAACGGTAAAGGTACCTAGATATTTTCACTCTATGATAATATAATGTTGTGTTGAAACATTCTCCATGATTTAAATTTTTCACTTACAAGTGGACAATTATATAAGAACCATGTCATACATAGATATTTTTTATGGAATCTTAGAGGGTAAGGTTGACTTTAACACTTCAAAACATGTCAAGCATTTTAGTATTGGGTTGAAAGGACTTCCATGGTTTAAAAACAGCTTGAGGAAAAGGAATAGGATTCCTAAGTGGAAGGGAATGAGGTAGGGAATGGATTCATATTCCATTTCAAGTTTATTTTTCTTTTGTTTTTCTAGGTCAAAATTTAATTGGGTATTTGAGGACTCATTGAGAGGCATAGAAATTTTCTTTCCCAATATAAGTGAAATTCCACTTACATTACCCTTGGGGTTCGGTAATGGCTGAGTTGGAGTGGTGAAGAATTTGATTTTTTTGCTGGCTCAGGTGGGATGCAAGTTGACCCATTTTTGTTTCAATGTTTTAAAAGTTGGAATGTGTGAAGAATGTAATATCTTCCATTGCACATTCCCATGGTTTTCTGGAAGAAGAGGCTTGTCCAGAATTGGGATTGCCTTGAATTTGGTTATTGGAAAAGTGATTGTATGTGTTTTGGAATTGAAAAGTCTTACTAGGACAGTGGAATCCAGGGGGAGGATAAGGAGGACTGACCCTTTGAGGTTGAGGAACAAAAGGGTAAGGTTTATAGAAGTTTCCAATATGTTGGCCATATGGGAATTAGTTTTGATTTTGAGGAGGTAATTGAGGGGAATGAGAAATTGGATTATCATAATTTAATCCTTCAGGGGTTGGTTGAAGATTCTAATGAACTAAACTGATTGTTGAGGTTGGTGTTCCTCTAAGCATATACTGCATTTAGCTTCATTAGTCCGGATGAATCAGATGCATCATCTGGATGTTGTGGACATGTGTCAGTGGGATGATATGGGGAGATTTAGATTCCATAGTTCTTGATGGGTCCAGGGAATATTGATTGTGGAGAAGATGAGTTTGGGGAATTGGATGCCCCATTGAGTTTTCAAACAAGACCTGTAAGTTCAGTCATCTAGTCTTTCATCTTGTTCGGCTATATTGATTGATTATATTGGGATTGTTTGACATGAGCATGTTCTTGATTAAGGAATTTTTGTGTTTTTAAGCCATTTTTCTTATGATATCTCTTCAAGATGAAAGATTTATATCAACAAGAGCACCACCACTTGAAGATTCTAAGAGGGTTCTCTCCATATCAAATAACCCATCATAGAAGTATTGAATCAATAGTTGGTTAGGGATTTGGTGATGTGGATAGGTTTACACAATATTTTTGAACATCTCCCGGTACTCAGGGAGTGATTCATTTGGTACTTGATGGATAAAACTTATTTTTGTTCAGATAGAAGCTATATGAGAAGTAGGAAATAATATTTCTATGAAATGAAGCTTCATGTCATTCCATGTGGTTATAGAACCATGAGGGGGTAGTAGTTCCATGACTTGGAGATGTCAGCTAAGGAAAAAGGGAATTCTCGAAGTTTTATTTGTTCTCCATAAACTCTTTGAGGATTCATTGTAGAGCTCACCACTTGGAAATCGTTAAGGTGGAGGTGTGGATCCTCACTGCTTGCCTGTGGAAATGAGGTAGAAGATGAATCAAACCCGATTTGTGCTCAATGATAGCTTATATGTTTGGATATTTAATACCAAGGGGTTGGTAATTCATATAAGGGACATCAAGTTCTTTTAGTGTTTTCCCCTAGGATTATCCATATCCAATTCAATTGGTTTGACATGGACTGGTTCTTGAATTATTTGATTATACCTAATGTTCATCCTTAGATGGAGAAGTTTTCACTCACTTTAAGGGTCAAAGAATATGAGGGATTTTTTGGGAGGATATGGGGCATTCAATGAGATTTAAGAATAAAGGACAATATGGGTTTTTCATTTTTTTTTAATTTTGTGAATGATTTTTATATGAAGCCATGTTTTTCATTTTGTTTCTTTTTTTTCTATTTTTTATTAAATTTTTAGTATTTTTGTCTTCTTTTACAATAACCAGAAACTAACGACTACTTAATTGCACCATACCATACAATGATGTTGTTTGAAAGCATGATTGATTGTCACCTATCAACTGTTCAATGTTCTTATTCTCCGCAAATGTGTATTGCAGCACTCGGGTGAATCCTCGGCGATGATACTTTTTAATATTTGAATGTTTTAAGTTAATTTTATTTTTATTTGGGGTGGGGGGGTGGTGTATTTGAAGAGCTTAAATTAAATTATTAATTGATTAAGATTGATGTAAGAATTTTATAATTGTTGGGGTGAGTTCATCATTATGTAGTTTAGCTTGTGATATCCTTGAACCTTACTTTATATTGCATTAAATTAATACCCATGTCACTAGTTGATGTTGATTAGATTTATTAAGTGTTAAGGCTTTAATCCAAACATTAACATAAATTAGGGTTCTAATCTCAATCATTAAATGTTTATGGTATTTTATTTATGGTTAGAGTAATCCACAAAAAACAAACGTTAAACAAAACAAGTCATTAATCCATGACATGTTAAGTCCAACATACACAATGTTGATTCAATGAATATTCATTGAGAAAAAGGTCTAAATCACATAACAAACCTAAATTATAACTCACCCCAATGATAGATTTACTCATCCATTATAATTATTAGTAATATGGTTGTAACACCCGAGACTTCTATAAGAAATATTTTGTTTTTTATTTTATATAAATCATCAAAGGAATCTTTTACTACACACAATACTTGGCTGGCTTTCTTTACACGCAGTTGGGACCTTCCTTGATAGCTTGCATCTTACGCAATACTGAGTTTCACTAAACAATGATATGCTATTAAAATATTATTAAAACTAGCCGTTATGAATAGTAATAACCACTTTTTGAAATTTTGTAAATTTTATTTTTCAAAATGGACTTCGTTTTTGGATTCGGAATATTGAAATTAGCCTAGGGTGAAATTTTGGTATTTTTCTGGAAACATTCAATTTTTGATGAATAGTGAAAACACTAGGTTACTATTTAAAAACCGACTTTTTATTTAAATATTTATTTTTTTTATTTAAATTTATTTTAGGTCAAAATTGATACATAATACCTATATAAGTTCAATGCAATTCATTGGAGTCATTTTATAATAATTTTAGATATATAAATATATTATTGAACTTTTCACCATCTCCACGTCATGGTGTAATCTATTTTCCACCACCACCTTACTTGTATGGGTATAATGGTGTAAATAATGAATATATATGATTATTGTAATGTGATATTGATTCTGAAATAGCATAAATACACTACAAATACAATTCCACAATCATGGGAATGATATCATCGCTCGTGCGTATGTACGGAATACCGTCTCCACGATGTGATGCGACTCGTTCTACATGATTTTCATTGAATAATTATTACATAAATGAATTGAGTGAATAAATATGATATATATTACACTAATACCATTCTGGAAATGAGGTATCTATAACCTAAAAATAAGAATAAGAATTTATTCGACAAAACACGCGTAAGAACAAAAAGTAATAAACACCTGAATAACAAGTAGCAATGAAATATTACTAATAATAAGCTAAGAATATGACCATATATGATATAAGAAAAATTATTATGATTCTGGAATAAGACAATGAAATTATATAGATCGTTATACAAGAGGTTCAGACACTTACGAAGAAAATCGGACCTAAGGTAAGGGATAATTTTGCAAATCTCATTTTTATTCGTGATTGGTTATTCGTAAGTATTTGCTGGGGTTATTGCTATCATCCATGTCCATGTTTTATAAAATTGTATTCATGTATGATTAAAGTCATTTTTACCCATTTTTACTTTTACCCCATGGTATGGAAGGAATCTTTCTTTTATTTACCATACAAGGTACTTTTTGACTTTTCCGACAAAAGTACGAGAAGAATGTTTTTTTAACTTATATGGCATGAAAAGATTTTTACGGTTTTATAAAGCCTTATTTTCATGAAGCTTCCTACAAAAGATTTCATAACTATTTTCAACAAAATCCTTTTTTTAAATTTCATGACATTTTGTGAAAAGAAAATGACTTTGAAGAAGAAAGGATATTTTCCTCAAGAATTCATTTCAAGTGTTTCATCAAAACCATTTTTCATCTAAGATGACATTATTTAATATGTGTATGTATCAAGTATATTGTATCTATGATTTACATGGTTTCACTTTTCATATTATGAAATGATATCCATTTATTTTATATGGATTATGTGATGATGGGATGATATTTATGAAACCCATTTTATTCATTGGGTTTTGATGAATGTTTTATGTTTATTTTGTGGCACAAGTAAGAATGATTTCATTATGAGATGGGTGGGACCTATATCTCCCTCCATTTCATTGGGTAATGATTTTATATCTCATGATATAGACATGGCTGGAACGACAGGTTGAACCGGTTCAGTGAAACAGGACTGAAACGAGGAATGAACTCGGTTCAGAAATGGACTTTATCCACTAAGATAGACTTAGCAACGAGTCCTGACTAATAAGAAATGATTCTCAATGATTATGTGTGTATGCCACAATGTTCCATGTTTTATGTTATGATTATTGTGATTACATTTCACTACCATGATTTATCCCCTGTTATGAAATTATGATCTCTTTTGTAGGGTAAGACTTCCAAAATGTTATGTTATTATGAATATGATGTGATTGATATTTATATTGTTTACCCTTACTGAGAATTTGAGCTCACCCTTTTGTATGTTTTCTTTCCCCAGGTCAAGAAGAAGGTTATTATGTAATATATGCGAAAAGGGACTATAGATATGATGAAATAAATTGGAGACAGTGTAGACGCTTTATGAACCAGTTGTTTATGTTTCCCAGTTTCCAAAGACACTATACCTATACGGTCCTTTCATGGTTTTGTTATATGTTGTAATAAGTGTACTTCAATTTTGAAGTACTAACAATGTATGTATAGTATGGGTTGTTATAGTTGGTATCAGTGGAAAGGTATAGTCAAACTTTGGAAACTAGGATGTGAAAGCCTTAGTAAGAACCCTAAGGATATGTCTAAGCATAGAACACGATCTTAGTGTTTTAAAAATGGCCATGAAAAACCTATTATAAGACCTCAAGTGTGAAATTTTATTCTTGATTATTTGTTTTTCCTATTATAATTAGTGTTGCTCACACTATTCTTCTTGGTTTTATTCAATGTTTGGAACTCGAAGGAACCTTGTTAATGAAGAATGCAACGGGAAATACAATGATTGTCCCCCTAAGAAACCAAACGTTATGGGAGCTGGAATGCAAAATCTTGTACCCATGCTCACACAACTTTCTCAAGCAATGAATCATGCAGAACTTCCAAATGAGCAAAGGAAGAAGCAACATTCTGTTGAATCCTTCATGAGGCAGCGTCCACCTTCTTTCAGTGGGTCTTCTGATCCATTGGTGGCTGAACAATGGATCAGTACCACTGAAAAGATATTTTCAGTTCTTCATTGTTCAGAACATGATAATGTCATCTTAGCAGTATATCGTTTGGATGGAGATGCTGATCATTGGTGGAATCTTATTAAGAATATGAGGCAAAGGGATGAAATTGAATCCATGGAATGGGACGAGTTCAAGAACTTATTTTTCAATAATTACTTCCCTCGTATTCTTCGAACAAATATGGAGAAGGAGTTTCATGAACTAAAGAAAAAGGATGATGAATCTGTTGGTACCTATGAAGAAAATTTTACAAGACTTGCAAGGTACGCTTCGGGGATTATTATCCAACCTGAGAGTAAGATCGATCGATTCTTTAGTGGCATAAAACCAAGTCTTCGATGGGAATTATCCATAAGGGACTTCAATAGCTATGAGTAAATTGTTCGATTGCTCTCAAGGTTGAGATGGAGATTGGAGTAACCAATCAGTCATATGGGTTTGATAAGAAGAGGAAAATGGAATTCAAAGGAAAATCTAAAGAGCACACTGAAAATAAGATGATTTTTCCCTTATGCTCAAAGTGTGGAAAGAAACATGGAGGGAATTTTCTTAAATGGGAAAAGTAAATGTTTCAGATGTGGAAAGGAAGGTCATCAGGCATTTGAATGCCGCAATGATGGGATGAAGATGTCTAGTGATGCGATCAATGAAAAGGCTACACAGAGTGCACCTCCTACACTTCAATGTTATAAGTTCAAGGAAATGGGGCATTATTCTAATCAATTCCCTAATCCAAGGGTTGTTGATTATGACCGACGTCAAAAAAATCTTAAGTCTAAATACAAAGGAAAGTCACATGCAATTTATATCAGCGATATGGAGTACGATAACGAAGTGGTGAAAGGAACACTTACCATCCACTATAAAGTAGAAAATGTTTTATTTGATTCTGGATCCAACCACTCTTTTATTTATGAATAATTTTCTAAGGGTATCGCCATATTACCTCAACAATTAGATATTGATATAGCTGTGACAACCCCTAATGGCACAACAATCGCATCAAAAGTTTATAATTCTTCTCAGTTTGATGTTTGTGGGAAAGTGCTTCCTGCAAATCATCTGATTCTTCCTATAGTGGAATTTTATGTGATTCTTGGCATGGATTGGATTTCTTTATATGGAGCACATATCAATTTCCAAATAATGGAAGTCACATTTCATATTCCAGATCAATCTATGATCGTCTATCGATGCAAGGATGAAGATAACCTTCCAGTGGAAATTTCTTCCATCTTATGGGTCTTGATTCCACTAAATAAAGGTTATTTGACTCAAATGGTTGGTGAGAAACTCATGATTAAGAATATTCCCATTGTACGAGAGTTTGATGATGTCTTTCTGGAGGAATTTCTGGGTCTCCCACCAAATCGTGAAGTAGAGTTTTCAATAGAACTCATTCCATGTGCTTTTCCTATTTCAAAGACACCATATAGAATGGCCACAATTGAGTTGAAGGAATTGAAGAAGAAACTCCAAGAGAATCTTGATAAGAAATTCATACGCCCAAGTGCATCACCGTGAGGAGCACCAGTTCTCTTTGTTAAGAAGTATGATGGAACAATGAGACTCTGCATTGATTATCGAGAACTTAACAGGATCACTATCAAGAACAAATATCCTTTCCCGCGCATTGAGGACTTTTTTGACCAACTACATGGAGCTCACTACTTTTCCAAGATTGATCTTCATTCATGGTTTCATCAATTAAGGTTCAAAATGGATTATATACCAAAGACGACTTTCCAAACAAGGTATGGACACTAGGAATTTATAGTGATGCCATTTGGTCTTACTAATGCCCATGATATCTTCATTGATCTGATGAATATAATCTTTAGAGACTATCTTGATCAGTTTGTTGTAGTATTTATAGACGATATTCTTGTCTTCTCAAAGGGCAAGGAATAACTTGAAGATCAAATGAGAATTATATTGAAGACCCTCAGAAAGGAGAAGCTTTATGCCAAATTTACCAAGTGTGAATTTTGGCTTCAAAAAGATTCATTTTTGGGTACCATAATCTCAAAAGAAGGGATATCTGTGGATCTGGAAAAAATAGATGTTATCGAAAGATATTCGAGACCAACAAAAGTAACCGAGATCCGAAGATTTCTTGGTTTGGATGGATATTATCAATGTTATGTTAAAGATTTTTCACGATTATCTAATCCACTCACCAGGTTGACTTGAAAAGGAGTTAAGTTCACGTGGACATAGGAATGTGAAGGGAATTTCAAGGAGTTGAAAAGAAGGTTATCCAGTGCACCTGTACTCACACTTCCTTGTAGTGGAGAAAGGTCTGTGATATACAGTGATGCATCCAAAAAGGGGATGGTTTGTGTTCTTATGAAAAATTATATGGTGATAGCTTATGCCTCATGACAGTTGAAAATCTGTGAGGAAAATTACCCAACTCATTATTTGGAGTTAGTTGCGGCAATCTTTGCATTAAATATTTGGAGGCATTATATTTATGGAGAAAGGTGTGATATTTATACAGATCATAAAAGTTTAAAGTATATTTTCACACAAAAGGAGATGAATATGAGCCAAAGAAGATGGTTAGAGCTGATAAAGGATTACGACTACTCAATTCATTACCACCCTAGGAAAGAAAACAAGGTGGCAGATGCATTAAGTCGACAAGACAATGCTAGCTTATCCCTGATGAGGATCACAAAAGATACGATATTTATGGATTTACAAGGGATGGATCTTGGAATTATAATGGAAGGGGAAAAATCGTATCTTTCTCAAATTAATGTTCAACCATCTATACATGTGAAGATTAAAGAGGCACAGAAAGAAGATGTAGAGTTACAAAATAAGGTGGTAAATGTTCCTATATTCAACCTTGATTGTGATGAGATAATAAAGATCAGGAATCAAGTTTGTGTTCCTCCCATCCCAGATTTAAAGAAGGAGATACTGGATGAGGCTCATAGTTCTTCATTATCTATTCATCCTGGAAGCATGAAGATGTATAGGGACTTGAAAGAGTACTTCTGGTGGGATGGCATGAAAAGAGATGTTGCTGAATATATCTCTCGATGGTTGGTTTGTCAGAAAGTTAAAGCTGAGAGATAGAAGTCTAAGAGGATGTTACAACCATTACCCATACCAGAATGGAAACGGGAAAACATCACTATGGACTTTTTCACTGGACATCCTAAAACATCCAAAGGAAATAATGCTCTCTGGGTCATAGTTGATCGTCTTACAAATTTTTCACACTTCATTGCTATTAGAGAAGATTTCTCTATGGATCAGCTTACCAGGATATATGTAAAGGAAGTGGTAAGATTGCATTGAGTACCACTTTCTATTATATCTGATCAGGATCCGAGGTTTACCTCAATGATCTGGAGAAGTCTTCAGAATATTCTGGATACAGAGTTGAGTTTCAGCACTGCTTACCATCCTCAAACAGATGTCCAGTCTGAGAGGACAATTCAAACTCTAGAAGATATGTTGAGAGATTGTTCTACGGATTTAAAAGGTGGTTGGGATCAACAACTACCATTGGTGGAATTTTCTTATAATAACAACTTTCACTCCAGTATTCGGACGGCTACTTATGAAGCTCTCTATGGAAATAAATACAAGACTCCAACTTGATGGGATGCAGTTGGGGAAAGAAAGCTATTTGGACATGATCTTGTTGATGAGTTGGCAGAAAAGGTCAGATCTATTCAACAACACATTAGAGTTTCTCAGAGTCGACACAAAAAGTTATGCCGACAGCTGAAGAAAAGACCTAGAGTTTGAAGTGGGTAATAAAGTGTTCTTACGAATATCTCCTTGGAAGAGAGTAATGAGATTTGGAAAGAATGGAAAGCTGAGCCCTAGATATATCGGTCCTTTCGAAATACTGGATCATGTTGGGAAGCTAGCTTACTGATTGGCGCTTCCACAAAATCTCTCCCATGTTCACGATGTGTTCCATGTATCTCTCCTGAGAAGGTACATACTTGATCCTTCACATGTACTCAGCTCAGATGTTGTACCGCTGGAGAAAGATATTTCTTATGAAGAATAGCCGATAGAGATTCTGGATCATAGTGAAAAAGTCCTACGAAACAAGACCACTCACTTGGTGAAAGTTTTATGGAGGAACCACCAATTAGAATATGCTACATGGGAGCTTGAGGATATGATGAGGGAGAGGTATCCTCATTTGTTTGTTACAAAGTGACGGATTTAAAGGGAGAAATTCATTTTAAGGGGGGTATAATTTAACACTCGAGACATTTATGAAATTTTTTTTATACATCATCAAAGGAATATTTCACTACACACAACACTATCTTGGCTTGCTTTACACACAATCACGACCTTTCTTGCTAGCTTGTGTCGTACGCAAAACCGAGTTTTACTAAACAACGATATGCTATTAAAATATTATTAAAATTAGTTGTTATGAATAGTAATAACCACTTTTTGAAATTCTGTAAATTTTATTTTTCAAAATGGACTTCATTTTTGGATTTGGAATATCGAAATTATCCTAGGGTGAAATTTTGGTATTTTTCTGAAAACATTCAATTTTTGATGAATAGTGAAAACACTAGGTTTCTATTTAAAAACCGACTTTTTATTGAAATAATTATTTATTTTATTTAAATTTATTTTCGGTAAAAATTAATACATAATACCTATATAAGTTAAATTCAATTCATTGGAGTCATTTTATAATAATTATATATATATATAAATTTTATCTAACTTTTCACCATCTTTTACCCATCTCCTAGGAGAATTTTCAAAATTACATAAAACATAATTTTACCACTTCTATGTCTGGAATTTCAAAAATCCGAGAGACACGGTTAATATGAAGAACTAAAATGTTGTTCAATGAGATGAAAATAATTTTTGGTGAATAGTAACTTTTTATTTTTTGTACCACGGTTAAAGGTAAATAGGGTAATTAAGGGTAAAAATGTTATTATTATTACCCTAACAAATGTTATAATTCCATTGGATAAGTGTAATTCGACCAAAAACAACCTTAGGAATAAAGTATGACCATTTAGGCCCACTTGGATTAGATTAGGACATTTATTATTAATTTATTTAAAGAAGGGTTAAAATAGTTAAAATCAATGATTAATAACTAAATAATTTTTTAATAAAGGGTAATACATAAGATAAATTCGACTATAAATATTAATTTGAAAGCTAAAAAGAGTTCCTATATAATTTTATTTTATTTGTAATTTTTAGACATTAAATAATTTAATTTATTTATGATACAATGATGATGTAGTAATTATCTTATTAATGAAATATTGTCATAGTTGATGTTATAAATATCCAAATAAATGTATTTTGAGACTTTTTATGAATTCCAATAATGTTATATGTTAATATAAAATGTTAGTATTGATTTAAGAAACTCTTTTAGAACTAATCGTTATGTTATGATTTTTACAAAAATCAATTACCATATAGTGTCAAAATTGACATAAAATAGTTTTTTTAAAAAATATTACATTATTAATTGTTATTTTATTTCTAAAAATCTATGGTTCATACAAATAACATAGATAAGGTTATATATAGTAATAATAAACAACTTGGGGTTCGTTTGGCTTGTTATAGTATGTTTATTAACCTTATAGTGTAAGAAAACAAGAAGGCACGGTAAAAGTTAAATTATCTAACTTAAAGTTAAATCTAAATGATAAGGTTAAAATAGATACCTAAACTTGTCTAAATTCTATTGTATGATATTATTTAGACCTATCCCCACCTTAGATTTGAAATAAATCAATTTGGAGCTATTAGAAACCGAATATGACTTTATAATAAAATAATATATTTAGTTTTTCCTAAGGTGCCCCTCTCCTCCCTTATAAAAGGGAACCTCCGTCCTCTCCTCCTCACACCCCTTTGAGCCTTCATGCCTGGAAAAACTCTGAAAAATTCTCTTCTCCACTTCCATAGAAACATCCTATAGGTCCTGGTCTTCTTAAAAGACCAATTTTAGTTCCCTGAGAGGAGGTCTCAAAGAGGCGCTTCAAAGAAGAGGTAATGTCCGTTACCGATTCTTTCAACTTTATTTATTCTTCCACTTATTCTTCTTTAGTTGTTTCATTATGAAGTAATAACATCAGTATCACTCATATACTGATATGTTATTATAAGTATGAGACAACACTATTTCACCATTTATCCATCCTATGGAAAATGAAATCACCACGCGTGCGTACGTACGGAATACCGTCTCCACGCTGTGGTGTAATCAATTTTCCACCAACACCTTACTTGGATGGGTATAATGGTTTAAATAATAACTATATATGATTAATGTAAAGTAATATTGATTCTTAAATAGTATACATACACTCCAATATAATTCTACGATAATGGGAATGATATCATCGCTCGTGCGTACGTACGGAATACCGACTCCACGATGTGATGTGACTCGTTCTATATGATCTTCATTACATAATGATTATATAAATGAATTGAATGAATGAATATGATATATATTACACTAATACCATTCTGTAAATTAGGTACCTATAACCTAAAGGGAAGAATATGAATTTATTTGACAAAACACGCATAAGAACAAAAAGTAATAAACACCCGAATAACAAGTAGCAATGAAATATTACTAATAAGAAGCTATGAATATGACCATATATGATATCATACAAATAATTATGATTATGAAATAAGTCAATGAAATTATTTAAATTGTTATACAGAAGTTTCAAACACTTATGAATAAAATCGGACCTAAGGTAAGGGACAATCTCGCAAATCTCAATTTTCATCCGAGATTGTTTATACTTTAGAATTTACTGGGGAATATTTATCATCCTCATCCATGAATCCTGAATATATAATATTTATATCCTTTTACAATTGTTTAAATCCAATTTTACATTTGGGTGAGTTTTTAGTAAAAGATATGAAAGGAATATTTTGTCGTTTTTTGTATGAGGTACTTTTGGACTTTTCCGACATAAGTACGAGAAGAATGTTTTTTTAACTTATACTGCATGAATGGATTTTTAAAACATTATTTCCAAGAAGCGTCCTTTACAAGTTTTCAGGTTTATTTTTAATCAAATTGTGTTATTTTAAAATTGTATGACATGTTAAGAAGGGAAAAATGTTTTTGAAGTAGAAAGGATATTTTCCTCAAGAATGGAGTTCAAGTGTTTTATCAAAATTATTTTCCATCTACGATAATAGAAGGTTCTGTTTATATCCCTATTTTATAAATTTATTTGATTATGTTATGATGTAATTATGTTTATGAAGTCCTTTTATCTTATATGATTTATGTTATGATGGAATGATGTTTAAGAATCCCATTTTTATTGCACGGGTTATGCTATGATGTATGGTTTATGATTTTGTGGCACACATAAGAATGGTATCATTATGAGATGGGTGGGACCTATATCTCCCTACAATGAATTGGGTAATGATTTATATCTCATGAGATAGACATGGCTGAAACAGCAGGTTAATCCGGCTCAGTAAAACAAAACTGAAATGAGGAGTGAAATCGGTTCAGAAATGGACTTTGCCCGCTAAGATAGTCTTGAAAATGAGTCTTGAATACTAAGAAATGATTATCTATGATTATGTGTGTATGCCACAAAGTTTCACGTTTTATGTTATGATTATTGGGATTAAATTTCACTACTATGATTTATCCCATGTTTTTAAATTATGATCTCTTTTGCAGGTTCTGATTTCTAAAATGATATGTTCTTATGAATATGATGTTATTGATATTTCTTTTGTTTACCCTTACTAAGAATTTGATCTCACCGTTTTGTATGTTTTCTTTTCCCCAGGTCAGTAAGAAGGATATTAAGTAGGATATTCCAAAAAGGGACTCTATATATGATGAAATAAGACTAAGATAATGTAGATGATTTATTAACCAGTTGTTTATGTTTCCCAGTTTCTAAGGACACTATACCAATATGGTTCTTTCATGGTTTTGATATATGTTGTAATAAGTGTGATTGAATTTTGATGAAATAACCATGTATGTAAAGTATGGGTCGTTATACACCCTACCACTCCCCATGCACTTACCCCCCCCCCCACTTGAATCCCCCATCCCCATCCCCCATGGACAACCCACACTCCCAACCCATGCATCCCACACCTCCACCCGAATAGACCCTACACTGAATCTCCCCCACATGAATACCCCCAGATTGTCCCAGCCTACCTTAATCACCCATCCCCCCTAGAAAGAAACCCAAACAGCCCCCACCTCCCACCTCCACCTCCTGGTTTCCCCCCACCCCCAACCCCAACACCCTACACCCCACCCCTACATTGAACATCCCCCACCTATCCCTCTTGGAATGGACCCCTACCAACCCCTAGAACCCCAAACTCCCACAAACAACACCTCCAAAAAATCCCGTTGGACAGCCCCCCCACATGAATTCCCCCAAACCCCTACGCACCCCCCTAGAAAATACCCCATGTATCCCCAACATCCACACCTCCCCATTCGACAGCCCCCACTCCAAAACCCAAGAAGCCCCCACCTCCACCCAAAACACCTTCAACCCCCCAGTCCACCTCACCCGACCTGAATCCCCCAACCCCTAGAATGCAACCCCTACTGCCCCATCTCTCTCCTACACCACCTTCACTAGGACAACCCCCACTCCGAACACCCTACACCACACCTCCACACTGAACACTCCTCTAATTCCTAACAGACATCCCCTAAGACAGCACCCCTCCCACCCTTAATCCCCCATAGACAACACCACCTACAGCTCCCACCTCTCATCTTCACACCTCCCCCTTAGACAGGCTTCACTCTAAACCCCATGCTACCCCAACCTCCACCCAGAGAACCCCCTCCACCCACACCCAACTACACCCCCAGATAGTCCCCTATGACAGCCCCCGCCTCACCTGAATCCCCCAATCCCCTTGACAACACCCCCTGCAGCCCCCACATATCACCTCCACACCTCCCCCTTGGACAACCCCACTCCAAACCCCATAAATCCTCCAACATTAATATCCCCTACCGATCCCCATTTTAAAAATTCCCCCACCCCGACCCATATAGCCTATACACACCCCCACCCCCAGACATCCCCCTCCCCCAAAACTCCTCTCGAATAGCCCACACCCCCACACCAAATAAACCCCAACCCCTATGCATCCCCCACCTCTACCCTACACCCCCTACTCCCCCTTGATATCCCCCACCCCACCTAATCCCCCCAACCCCCTTGACATCACGCCAACGTAGCCCCCACATCCAACATCCACTCATCCCCCTTGGACAACCCCCAATATCAAACCCCTATAGCCCCCACAACCACCCTAAATACACCCCATCCCCTCCCATTGGACAGCTCCCCTACCACCCCCTACAACACCCACACTCCACCCTGCACCCCCACACTTGCCCGTAGATAGCCCCGAACCCCACTAGAACCCCCCCAAACCCACTATATCCCCCCAAAAACCATATCTCCCACCTACAAACCCCCCATGGAAATCCCCAACTCCAAACCCCTTAGAGCCCCACCACCACTTGGAATACCCCCTCTCAACCCCATGTAGCCCCCACATTCTCCCCAGAAAATCCCCCCACACCCAAAATCTCAATGGAAACCCCCCAAACACACCCCAGATAGACCACCCCCCTCCACACATGAATCTTCACTAACCTCCCATACCCCCACCTCGACCATGACCCCCCCCCCCAACTCCCCATTGGATATCCCCCACCCCACCTAAATCCCCCAAACCAGCAAACCCCCTAGACATCACCCCCATGCAGCCCCCACATCCCACCTCCACTGCCCCCACCCCCTTAAAATCACCCACTACCAACCCCTACATCCCCCACTCCAACACCCATTTATTCCCAAAACCTCCCTAAATACCCCCCACCCACCCCTCCTCCTTGGACAACCTCCCCCCTCCCACCCCCTACAACCCCCATATCACCTCCCCTAACTCCCCCCGTACACCCCCACTACAAAACCAACCTCCACCCTACATTGCACCATCCCACACTCCCCCTAGACATGCCCCACCCACCCCACATGAATCCCCGGAAAATCCTAGAAATAACCTCCATATATGCATTCAATCAATTTGATAGCCCACAATTGGGATATCATAATAGAAATTTCAGAAATTGTTCCTAGAAAATATTTATTACCTCCAATGTGGGATGAACTTTTAGGATATGTTTGAAGAAAAGGTGATCATCCGGTAGGGAACACACATAATAAAATGTTGAATAAATAGAAATACCAAAATAATTACAATATTTATGTTGTTCATCCTGCCATACAATAACCTAAATGTGTTTCTATTTTGATTTGGTTGAAAAGGCTACGCATTTTTCACTATCAAAGGGAGAATAATTGTGTATAATCTATTAGTTGTAATTTCTAGGTCTAAATCAACACAATTGATAGGCATATATTAATGTTTTTCTGAAAACATACATTCCCATGAAATAGAGTTTCATGTACCTCCATACAATACAATCTCTTGCTCCCAAAAGCAGCATACAAATGAAAATATGCTATGTTGAATCTAATAATTTTTCTAAAATGGATCATAATTAAAAATAATCCAATATATTTGAATATATGAAATAATTTTCCATCCTCAACTTCTATAGACAGATCCTTAAAAAAAATAGATTTTCATTGGAGTGATTCATTAGAAAACACCCATTATGTATCACCCAACAACAACATCGGGCACTGATCCTTATCAACCTCTATCCATCAACATATTTAAATTGTACGTTCTATATATGTTACTATTAATATATTACTAGTTTTTAATTCATATTACACTCATAAAATCGAGTGAGTAGATGTGATGGAATAATGAATTGGTAGGTTTTGAGTTTCAAGAAGATATTTCTAATACATAATATGGTTTCGTAGGGATTTATTGGCAGGTTTATATGCTTAAGAAAATCATGAAGAGTGAGATAATTGTGCATCTCATGGCTAGCCTTCCGATTCCATATCTTTTCAACATGGTTTCTATACTAGGCATTCCCCAAATGTTATATAGTTTATAGAGGTATGAGGATCCCATTACATTTCAACTTGGGATTCTAAAAAACTATCTATAATAATATAGATTCCAATTAATGATCATACACATAACATTAAAAAACATTGAATTTTATGAAAAAATGTTTTTTTTCTAATTTGAAATATTTCTATATTAAAAATCTAGATTAATATATAACATTAATACAATAATAAATATAAATGAATCCCACTTCGGGAATATGATGCGTCATGCAGGGTTGTGGCAGTTACCACTATACGGTGTTGCAAAGGAATACAAAAAATAAAAATTATAGTGAATTTAATAAATTAGTATTAAAATGAAAACTAATAAATTCTTTAGAAACCTATGTCATATGATCCCCAACACCATCACCCAGACACACATATTCCTACAGTGCTCTAAGCTCCGCAATCACCTGTGTATTTACCTCCGCCGATGCTCGCAACCGTGACTCGAATTCTGTCAGTTGTTATGTCATCCAAGAAAAAACAAGACTTAAAACCTCATTGTGTGATAATACAAAATGATGAATCCATGTTTCATCAGAAAAACTATATCCATGCCTTTCACGACCAATAATGTGATAGAATATCTCATCCCTTCGCATGGGAAGATGTCGCTAGTCCTATTGCCACTCTGCTAACTCCGCTTCAAATTGATCATCTGTAATATATATATATATATATATATATATATATATATATTTGTGTGTGTTTATATATAGATTCATGTATGTATTGGAAATGAGTAAAAGAACTTACTATGAGAGCTGCATCCTCGGCATCATTTCGATCACGAGTCCTCATCCACACAAACATTTTATCAGTCGGTGAAATTTTCATCCCAAACTGTATAAAGAAAATATATATTAATATAACACAAAAACATATTCAATAATAAAATAATAAATTAATAATAAATACTTCATGTAAGATCTGAGACATGTGATGAGTCGCAAGCCTATGAGGTGTTCAATGAGACGCTCGATTCTAGGAATGGCATACTGACACCTTCTACATTCAATTATTTATTATTTAAAACAAATAATATGTCACATGTTCTCTAAAATATATATATAAAAATAAATTTAATAACATCAATGGCCTAATTTGACCATTACACAACAATGTAACATAACTAAGATGAGACAACACCTATTAGTACTTTTTCCAAGAATGTCTGGGGCCCCCACATTTGGTACCCAATCCTCGCTCATGACTTATAATTTAAAACCATTCCACACATAATATATTTTTCCACAAACACTTGATGGATATCATCATGGAACAATTTCATATTATTCTATTTAGGAAAAAAAATCAGACATGTTAGTTTTTTTAATCATATGGTAAAAAATAAGATGGTCATCTTACCTGAAGATCCCTCCAAATATGATCTAATGTATTCTGAGGGAAAGGATCATAGTCTTGTGTGTTCAATTTAAATCGATGTGGTTCATGTATGATATTACCCAGCTAACAAATAAATTTTGAGGAAGTCTATCTTACAAGATCAAATCTCTCTTCAAATGAAATGTTTAAGGTCATGTTGAAATATTATGATGAAATGTCATAACTATGTGCACTCTTATGGGAGGAATAAGTGGTGAAGTCTGATCCAGTTGAAAAATGTATTTATAAATAATTAGGAATACCCTGAAATAAATATATGTTTACAAATTAAATAAAATAATAATCATAGTTACATTAAAAAAACCTCGACCCTGAGACATAGATGGATTTTCTAAATGATGTGGATCTAGTGCATATTACAATAAAATTCATGCAATCGTAGAAATGATTAGTAAAGGATGGATTAATTTCTGATTACAGTTCCTATCTGTATATAAATTTATTTATTTTTCTAATAAAATGTAATCATTGTTATTCACCCAACTAAAAAAAATCTAAAATATAGATTTTTTTAAAAAAAACTCAAAAATATCAGTCCATATTCTAAATAAATGGTTTTTACTAAAAGGACACTAATATTTTAATATAGTGATAACAATATTGGTTTTATAATTAATGAGAGACTCTTATAGACTCCAGATTTGGTTGATACATAATCCAGTAATTTTTTTGTGGACAACTTTTATATTTCTATGTTGTTTCCATTTATTAATTTCAATATTTATTCTACATAAAATTATCAAATATATATTCACACATGGGAGTACATATTCACGTACAAGGGGAGGTTCAATTATTAGGTTTGGATTAGAGTTATTCATGAGATAGATATGTGACCTATAACCAATTGTAAACTAGTCGACCATGCATCTCCTATACTTTTCCAATTAGTTCCCCAGGCGTTGAATCATGATATGTATGGAATTTTGATACATATATATTATATATTGAGAATTTGAATCTATTATATGTTATATTATTCATGTGTTTCTATGAGAGTGATTTTAGGACTGGCCGTCAACATTATGTGGTTTCATTATGATGGTACTTACACTCATTATGAATTTTATGGAATTAAATTTTTTTGTAACTTCCAATTTCGCTTGGAATGGTAAAGGTACGTAGATATTTTCAATCTATTTTTATTTCAATTACTGTTTAACTTCCAATCTGTTGGTACCTATGAAGAAAATTTTACAAGACGTGCAAGCTACACTTCTGGTATTATTATCCACCCTGAGAGTAAGATCGATCGATTCTTTAGTGGCTTAAAACCATGTCTTCGACGGGCCTTAGCCATAAGGGACTTCAATAGCTATGAGGAAATCATTCGATGTGCTCTCAAAGTTGAGATGGAGATTGGAGTAACCCATCAGTCATATGGGTTTGATAAGAAGAGGAAAATGGAATTCAAAGGAAAATCTAAAGAGCACACTGGAAAGAAGATGAGCTTTACCATATGCTCAAAGTGTGGAAAGAAACATGGAGGGAGTTGTCTTAAAGGGATAAGTAAATGTTTCAAATGTTGAAAGGAAGGTCATCGGGCATTTGAATGCCGCAATGATGTTAAGAAGATGTCCAGTGATGCGAACAAAGAAAAGGCTACACAGAGTGCACCTCTTACACTTCAATTTTACAAGTGCAAGGAGATGGGGCATTGTTCCAATCAATGGCCAAATCCAAGGGTTTTTTATGATGATTGACGTCAACAAACTCTTAAGGCTAAAGATAAAGGAATGTCACATGCAATTTCTATCAGTGATGTGGAGTACGATAATGAAGTGGTGAAAGGTAGACTTACCATCCACACTAAATTAACAAATGTTTTATTTGATTCTGAGTCCACCCACTATTTTATTTCTGAAGAATTTTCTAAGGGTATCACCATATTACCTCAACAATTAGATGTTGAGTTAGATGTGACAACCCCTAATGGAACAACAGTCGCATCAAAAGTTTATAATTCTTCTCTGATTGTTGTTTGTGGGAAAGTGCTTCTTGCAAATCTTCTGATCCTCCCTATAGTGGAATTTGATGTGATTATTGGCATGGATTGGATTTCTCTATATGGAGCTCATATAAATTTCCAAAGAAGGGAAGTCACATTTCATATTCCAGATCAATCTTTGATCGTCTATCGATGCAAGGATGAACATAACCTTCCAGTAGAAATTTCTTCCATCTTATGGGTCTTGATTCCACTAAATGAAGGTTATTTATCTCAAATGGTTGGTGAGAAACTCACGATTAAGAATATGCCCATTGTACGGGAGTTTGATGTTGTCTTTCCGGAGGAATTGCCAGGTCTTCCACCAAATCGTGAAGTTGAGTTTTCAATAGAACTCATACCAGGTGCTTTACCTATTTCAAATACACCTTATAGAATGGCCCCAATTGAGTTTCATGAATTGAAGAAGAAACTCCAAGAGAATCTTGATAAGGGTTTCATACGCCCTAGTGCATCACCTTGGGGAGCAACTATTCTGTTTGACGTGAAGAAATATGGATCAATGAGACTTTGATTTGATTATCGAGAACTTAACATGATTACTATCACGAACAAATATCCTCTTCCGCGCATTGATGAATTATTTGACCAACTATGAGGAGCTCAATACTTTTCCATGATTGATCTTCATTCAAGGTATCATCAATTAAGTTTCAAAAGGGAGGATATACCAAAGACGGCTTTCCGTACAAGGTATAGACACTATGAAGTTATAGTGATGCCATTTGGGTTTACTAATGCCCCTACTATCTTCATGGATCTGATGAATAGAGTCTTTAGATACTATCTTGATCACTTTGTGGTAGTCTTCATAGACGATATTCTTGTATATTCAAAGAGCAATGAAGAACATGAAGATCACTTGATAATTTTATTGAAGACGCTGAGAAAGGAGAATCTTTATGCCAAATTTACCAATTGTGAATTTTGGCTTCAAAAAGTTTAATTTTGGGTCACATAATCTCAAAAGAGGGGATATATGTGGATCCCACAAAGAGAGGTTATCGAAAGATGGTCAAGACCCACAATAGTAACTGAGATCAGAAGTTTTCTTGGCTTGGCAGGATATTATCGACGTTTTGTGAAATATTTTTCATGATTTTATAATCCACTAACCAGGTTGACTCGGAAAGGAGTT
This sequence comes from Viscum album, assembly GCA_963277665.1. Classification (NCBI taxonomy): domain Eukaryota; kingdom Viridiplantae; phylum Streptophyta; class Magnoliopsida; order Santalales; family Viscaceae; genus Viscum; species Viscum album. The sequence goes on along the minus strand of OY728165.1, from coordinate 1,884,666,529 downwards.
AAGTTTGTTTGGACAGGGGAATGTGAAGAGAATTTCAAGGAGTTGAAAAGAAGGTTATCCAGTGCACCTGTGCTCACACTGCCTTGTAGTGGAGAAAGGTTTGTGATCTACAGTGATGCATCCAAGAAGGGATTGGTGTGTGTTCTTATGAAAAATGATATAGTGATAGCTTATGCCTCACGTCAGTTGAAAATCCATGAGCAAAATTACCCCACTCATGATTTGAAGTTAGCTGCGGTAATATTTGCATTAATGATTTGGAGGCATTATCTTTTTGTAGAAAGGTGTGACATTTATACTGATCATAAAATATTAAAGTAAATTTTCGCACAAAATGAGCTGATTATGCGCCAATGAAGATGGTTAGAGCTGATTAAGGATTACGACTGCTCAATTCATTACCACCCTGGGAAAGCAAACAAGGTGGCAGATGAATTAAGTCGACAAGACCATGATAGTTTATCCATGATGAGTATCACAAAAGATCCAATATTTATGGATTTGCAAAGGATTGATCTTGGAATTATAATGGAAGGGGAAAAATCATATCTTTCTCAAATGAATGTTCAACCATCTATACATGTGAAGATTAAAGAGACACATAAAGAATATGTAGAGTTACAAAAGAAGGTGAGAAATGTTCCTTAATTCAACCTTGATTGTGATGGGATAATAAAGTTCAGGAATCAGGTTTGTGTTCCTCCCATCCCCGAATTAAAGAAGGAGCTGCTGGATGAGGCTAATAGTTCTTTATTCTCTATTCATCCTTGAAGCACTGAGATATATAAGGACCTGAAAGAGTACTTCTGGTGGGATGGCATAAAAAGAGATATTGCTGAATATGTCTCTCGATGATTGGATTGTTATCAAGTTACAGCAGAGAGACAAAAGTCTAAGGGGATGTTTCAACCATTACCCATACCTGAATGGGAATGGGAAAACATCACTATGAACTTTGTCACAGGACTTCCTAAAACATCCATAGGCGATAATGCTATCTGGGTCATAGTTGATTATCTTACAAAGTCGGCACACTTCATCGCTATTAGAGAGGATTTCTCTCTAGATCAGCTTTCCAGGATATATGAAATGGAAGTAGTAAGATTTCATGGTGTACCACTTTCCATTATATATGATCGGGATCCGAGATTTACCTCGAAGTTCTGCCGAATTCTTCAGCATACTCTGGATACAGAGTTGAGTTTCAGCACTGCTTATCGTCCTCAGATAGACGGTCAGTCAGAGAGGACAATTCAAACTCTAGAAGATATGTTGAGAGCTTTCTCTATGGATTACAAAGGTGGTTGGGATCAACACCTAAATTTGGTGGAATTTTCTTATAATAATAGCTTTCACTCCAGTATTTAGATGGCTCCTTATGAAGCTCTCTATGGAAAGAAATACAGGACTCCAACTTGCTGGGATGAAGTTGGGGAAAGAAAGCTATTAGGACCTGATCTTGTTGATGAGATGGCAGAAAAGGTCTGATCTATTCAACAACACATAAGATCAGCTCAGAGTCGACAAAAAAGTTATGCCAACAACCGAAGAAAAGACATAGAGTTTGAAGTGGGTGATAAAGTGTTCTTACGAATATCTCTTTGGAAGAGAGTTATGAGATTTGGAAAAAAGGGAAAGATGAGCCCTAGGTATATCGGTCCTTTCGAAATACTTGATCATGTTGGGAAGGTACCTTACTGATTGGCGCTTCCACCAAATCTCTCTCATGTTCACGATGTGTTCCATGTATCTCTCCTGATAAAGTACATACCCGATCCTTCACATGCACTTTGCTCAGAAGTTGTATCGCTGGAACAAGATCTTCCTTGTGAAGAACAGCCGATATATATTCTCGATCATAGTGAAAAAGTCCTACAGAACAAGACGACTTTCTTGGTGAAAATTTTATGGAGGAACCACCAATTAGAAGAAGCTACATGGGAGCCTAACGATATGATGAGGGGGAGGTATCCTGATTTGTTTGTTACACGTGACGAATTTTGAGGGAGAAATTCATTTTAAGGGGGGTAGAATGTAACACCCGAGACATTGATAAGAAATATTTTGTTTTTTATTTTATATAAATCATTAAAGTAATCTTTCACTACACACAACACTAGCTTGACTTTCTTTACACGCAATTGCGACCTTCCTTGATAGCTTGCGTCGTACGCAATACCGAGTTTCACTAAACAACGATATGCTATTAAAATATTATTTAAACTATCCGTTATGAATTTTAATAACCACTTTTTGAAATTTTGTAAATTTTATTTTTCAAAATGGACATCGTTTTTGGATTCGGAATATCGAAATTAGCCTTGGGTGAAATTTTTGTATTTTTATGGAAACTTTCAATTTTTGATGAATAGTGAAAACACTGGGTTACAATTTAAAAACCGGCTTTTTATTTAAATAATTATTTATTTTATTTAAATTTATTTTAGGTCAAAATTGATACATAATACCTATATAAGTTCAATGCAATTCATTGGAGTCATTTTATAATAATTTTAGATATATAAAAATTTTATTGAACTTTTCACCGTCTCTACGCCGTGATGTAATCTATTTTCCACCACCACCTTACTTGGATGGGTATAATGGTGTAAAGAATGAATATATATGATTATTTTAAGGTGATATTGATTCTGAAATAGTATACATACACTCCAATACAATTCCACGATCATGGGAATGATATTATCGCTCATGCGTACATACGGAATACCGTCTCCACGATGTGATGTGACTCGTTCTACATAATTTTCATTGCATAATGATTACATAAATGAATTTAGTGAATATATATGATATATATTACACTAATACCATTCTGGAAATGAGGTATCTATAACCTAAAAAGAAGAATAAGAATTTATTCGACAAAACACGCATAAGAACAAAAAGTAATAAACACTCAAATAACAAGTAGTAATGAAATATTACTAATAATAAGCTAAGAATATGACCATATATGATATCATAACAATTAGTATGATTATTTAGTAAGTCAATGACATTATTTAAATAATTATATAGGTGGTTCGGACACTTACGAAGAAAATCGGACCTAAGGTAAGGGATAATTTTGCAAAACTCATTTTTATCTGTGATTGCTTATTCGTAAGTATTTACTGGGGTTATTGCTATCATCCATTTACATGTTTTATAAAACTTTATTCATGTATGTTTAATGTCATTTTTACCCATTTTTACTTTTACCCCATGTTATGGAGGGAATCTTTCTTTTATTTACCATACGAGGTACTTTTTGACTTTTCCGACAAAAGTACGAGAAGAATGTTTTTTGTAACTTATACGGCATGAAAGGATTTTTACCGTTTTATAAAGCCTTATTTTCATGAAGCTTACTCCAAAATATTTCATGACTATTTTCAACAAAATAATATTTTTTAAATTGCATAACATTTTGTGAAAAGAAAATGATTTTGAAGAAGAAAGGTTATTTTCTTCAAGAATTCATTTCAAGTGTTTTATCAAAACCATTTTTCATCTAAGATGACATTATTTCATATGTGTATGTTTCAAGTATAATGTATCTATGATTTTCATGGTTTCAATTTTATTATTAAGAAATGATATCCATTTATTTTATATGGTTGATGTGATGATCGGATGATGTTTATGAAACACATTTTATTCTTTGGGTTATGATGAATGTTTTAAGTTTATTTTGTGGCACAAGTAAGAATGATTTCATTATGAGATGGGTGAGAACTATATCTCCCTCTAATGCATTGGGGAAAGATTTTATATCACATGAGATAGACATGGCTGGAATGGCAGGTTAAACCGGTTAAGTGAAAAAGGACTGAAACGTGGAATGGACTCGGTTCAGAAATGGACTTTCTCCACTAAGATAGTCTTGGCAATGAGTCTTGACTAATAAGAAATGATTCTCTATGATTATTTTTGTATGCCACAAAGTTACATGTTTTATGTTATGATTATTGTGATTACATTTCACTACCATGATTTATCACATGTTATGAAATTATGATCTCTTTTGCAGGGTAAGATTTCCAAAATGTTATGTTCTTATGAATATGATGTGATTGATATTTCTTATATTTACCCTTACTGAGCATTTGAGCTCACCCTTTTATATGTTTTCTTTCCCCAAGTTAGGAAGAAGGTTATTAAGTAAGATATACCAAAAGGGACTATAGATATGATGAAATAAATGGGATACAATGTAGATGCTTTATGAACCTGTAGTTTATGTTTCCCAGTTTCCAAATACACTATACCTATACGGTCCTTTCATGGGTTTGTTATATGTTGTAATAAGTGTACTTAAATTTTTAAGTACTAAAAATGTATGTAAATTATGGGTCATTATAATGGTTTATTATTTTTATGATTGTGAATTAATAAGAGAAGAAAAGTAAAGGGATAAGAAAAGAGGTGTGTCTCGAACACACACACACGAACAAGGATGAGAATTAAAAATTGTATTTCGATTGAATGAGGAATAAAAATAAGGGAAGGTGTTTCAACATGATTTCAAATATTTTAGGGTAATTAATTTTTAATAAATGATGGTGGATGACTGATAGAAATATGATGAATAAACATGAATTAAAATAGAATTACAAAAACAAACACTTACAAGATTACAATTGAAGAAAAAAAATGTAAAGGATATTATAGAGAGGAGGAAGGGTCTTTCAAGCGAGAACATGAGTTTGGAATTTCCTTTGAAGAATTTTTAATATCCTTGGTTATTACAATTTATCATTCTATATTCATAATTTCCAACCACTTGTAAGGGGAATAGTGGGATATATTTATAGCCCAATGTTGTTGGCCATTTGAATTCCAAAACTACCCCTCCAATTGAATCACGTATTGGGACATATTGGATAAAGAATCTTCATCTGGCCTCTTATTCAAAATATTATATAATAATTTCTTCCAACTGCTTTCATAATTTCAAGGAATTTGGAGTTATGGAGTAATAATAATGGCGGTTTGTGTAAACAATTTTAATTTGTCCATATCAATCCATTCCATTTCGATGGCCAAAATGAGATTGGGTTTTTGAATATAAAGATTCCTTAAAATTCAAATTATTTCTCAAAAAAGACAAACAACAATATATCCTCTTTCAAAATGCAAAATCCTTGCTTGAATAGATGTCTCTATTAGAATAAATATCAATTTTATTGTGTTGATCCCAATTCCCGGACATAATTATGGGTGGGACGTCAAAATGTCATTTGGGTCTCCTATTTTTTGATTTGGACCTTTTTTTTTATAAATGACTCCTTGAGTTGTTATCATAATTTTTTAGGAGGATAAATGAACTTTCACTTCAATATTGAGCCTAGTAATTAAATCGTCATGGATGGTCTGTTATCTTCGAAGATCCTGTGGTCCTTCTTGTGTGGTCTATATGACCCTTCAAATGAGAGATTTGGTTAATGGTCCATTCTAATGAACTGTTAAAATTTCAGTAAGGAACCCTAAAAATCAAGAATCATGCAATTTTGATGCGTAGTGTGAGTTTTATAAGTAATATAGTAAATTGAGTTGAATCTGGAAGAATTCAAATAGTTCTCTAAAATTGTATTTAATATTAAAACATTAATATTTTGATACAAATTATTCAAATTTCATAGAAAATCTATAAATGGAGTATATAGTAAGTTATGAAAATATTAATAAAATTGGGCTCAATGCTTATATGATATGTATTTTGTGGAAATAGGTACAAACATAATTGTGTTTTATGGAGATCACACTAGATCCATTTATAAACAATGTAACATCCATGTTTTAAAATAGGCCATCCTTTTATTACATTTATGGATCCAGTGATCCATATTTTTTTCCAACACTATATAATTATAATGGTTTAAAATTTCTATAGATCTAATTGTGGTTTAGATTCTTATAGTGAGCTTGTCAAATTTTTTTTATATTTAATACAAGTAGAATTTTACATGGGGTTTACGAATGTTTTATATATGATATGATACTAACTAAAGCTATTGATAAATTTAAAAAACTACTTTAATGTATATAAAAAATGTTTTTTTTGATATAATACCAAATTTTATTGTATGTGATTCAATATAAGGTGATAATGAACAATTTATATTAATCTCTAGTGAAGGTGGGAGATTTAATGAGTTACACTCCCTAAAGAAACACATCGGGGAATTCATTCAACATATACTATATGGACAGGTGTGGTGAAAAGAGTTTCCATGCATGAGTTCCATGGGTATCCTATGTACGTAGTAGAGTTTCTTTTACTACATGTTCATGCGACTGGTATAGGTGCATGAATCATCCACTTATGCTCTCATTTTGGAATCATTATAAGAATTGTAACACAGATGAGATTTCATGTGTACAATTATGTACAAAGAGAAAGATAAAACTCATGCATTATAATGCATGTGTTAATTATTGATTGGATCACCAAGGAGTTTTCTCATATTTTAATACGATCTTGTAACATTATATAGTCATGTGATGAAAATCATACAAGATGCTTGCACAATGATCAAATAAAACCCCCCACCTATATACCATCATTTCGTTAATTGAGAAACATAATGGGTAAATGTTATGTATAATTTTTATTTTTATTTAACCATTAGTGTGTTCATGGAGGCCATGGGTGTCAAGGGTAAAACCTAGATGTTTTTAGGTAGAGTTATTGGGGTGTAGGGTTAACTCAATGTTTTTCCACATTGAGTGGTAACAATGTAAGGGGTGAGGATATTTTGATTGTGTAGTTTTTTCAAGGACATAGGATAGTTGTCCTAATAATTTTTAATACTAAAGGAAACAATGTGGTTTTTTTTGGTTAATTTTAGAACTCATGGATTTGGAATATAGTTTTTCTTACTGTATAGTCAAACCATGTATCCTTGTCTAGCTCATTAATGATTTTATTTTTCCATGATACCACGGTCGGGTTGTAATGGGTTTTGTGATCATTTCACCTAACCCATTTGTGAATACCCACCTCCATATCTGTGGATCTCCTCCATCTCCTATGTCGTGTATTTACTCTTGGATTAGTGGTGTTTTTCTTGAAGTAGGATGTTTTTATTCTTGGTTTCTTCTACTTTTCTCATCATCAAACCCTGTTCACAATTCTTTTTTGATTCTTTTGAACCATAGGGGTGTTGTTGGATAAATAAAGGGTGCATAATGGGGGTTTTTGTTTTATTTCATGTTAAATAGGTGTTAAAGGGTCCTTTATACCTCTTTCAGGTGGTCTTCATCATGGGTGGAGATCTTTAGGCTGAATATGCCGTTTGAGTCTCTATTTAAGGGTGTTTTCTATAAAATACCATCAAATATGTAATATTTGCTTGGTTTTTTGTTATTTTTCAATTTAAGTTATGTTGGGTGTGTAATACTTGTTTGAGGTGTTTCATTGATTGTATTTTTAATTTTTGTTTTTAATTAAGGGTTTTATGAATGGGTGTGGATTGTATGTCTATCATGTGATTAATAAAATAACTCAAAGATGTTTTGATGTTTTAAATTTTTTTATAAGGGGGTATTGGAAATTTATTTGCAGGGAAAATGTTTCCTTGATAAAATTGGGCATTTTTGTTTATGAAATTTCTTGTGTTATATCTTGATTGAAATCGTAAGTTATTTTGTTAATATGGAGTAATGGAGTACTACCTGGGAAAACGAGCATTTTAGTGGGGGATTTATTCAAGGGATCATGTGATCCATTAGAGAAAAGAATGCGGGAGCCACAAATTTGGTTTCTAAAATAATGGGAGAGCCTTTGGGAAAAAAATACCATTTGAGGATCCATGTTGGGCCAAGGGAAGACCGTGTGGGCTTCCATTACATATCTAGATATAATACTTATTTACTCACTCATGATAGGAATGATGGTTAGAGATCATATGTGAACATTACCCAATCTATATTATTTTATATACTTTATTCATATGATTTATTTCATTTGATGTGATTTGTTTTATTATTCCCATTTTTCATTTTCCATTCACATTATTATGTGATGTTGATGTTATTCACATATATTATTTATTATTATATAAGTATGAGTCAGTTGTGATATGTGGATATTTTTATCTATTTGGTCCATGTTTGTTAATGATTTAGGAAAACCATGCTTTGTTTTGAATATGATATCGAATGGGTATATAAAACTTTACACGTAATTGGGTTGTTTTGAGTGGTTTAGTATATAAAATATTTTAAACTAGATTCATGGGTTTCATGGGTAAAAACCTTAAATAGATTCATGGTGGTATCACACAATGCTTACTGACTCACACCCTTCCTAGGCCCTCTATATATTTTTTAGATTTCATTTTTCTAGAAATTTTATATGGAAGGGGAACCATATACCAGTGGAGGATCTTCTCGAATACCATCATCCAGTGTTTTGTGGAGGAGACATGGTCTCAAAAGGATGGGATCAGGTGGATTAATTTTTTATATTTTGTATTAACAAGGTTTTTGGTTAGGAATTGTCAGTATGTTTTCTTTATCCGTTTAGGTTGTCTTGTTTATTATGTGATAAAATATATAATTTTCTTCCCTTTTATGGAATTTTTGTACTATGAATCAGGGTTAATTTTAGGGTATTTTCTAATCTTATATTGTTATATTTTTTTAAATTGGTATACCATCCCATTATTTGGAAGTTTCATGATTGTTTAATTGTGGAAAAAAATTCAAAATGTAATTTTTAGTTATTCTCTGTTCCTGCGTATAGAATGTGAAGACTTGGAACGTGATTGGAGCTGTTCAGAGGGCCTACTAAGGTGACGAGTTAGTTATACAATGGTTTTTTTGTTACAAAATAGTAACAATAGAGATTATTATTTATGAGTTAGTGGTAGATGGGATATTTGACCATAAAAACGTGATTGGTCGATACAAAGAAGATATTGGGAAGATATTCATTATGTCCATCATCAAGTTTCAATGGGTGGTCTGATATTTTTACTACACCAAATTCCTAGTTTAGTGACGGTTAGAAAACACATAGAAAAAATTGAAACAATTTATTGACTATTTTTCAATAACAACCAATAAATTATATCTATTTATTAAAAAATAATCACGTTCCTCGATCCCCTTCCCCCACTCTCCCTCAAGAACCCACAAATTTTGATCCCTTTTCCCCCGAAACCGTCCTATATATGATGCCTTGGTTTTCAAAAATCCACCCACTCCCTCACCGGTGGTGTAGTTTTCCTTAGCCCCAAATCATTATACCTCTTCAACTCTCTTATTCCCCCATGCTCCCTAGACCCCTCCTACCACACTTTATCCATCATACGTGCTAAATTTTACCATGAACCCATGATCCCTCATCCATTTCAGCTTTCTAATTTCTAATGAGCCCCAAATACCTCTCCCTCACCATTTCTACCTATATCTTCTTATCCCATAATCCATCCCTAGAACCCCCATTCTCCCTTAAATCCACCATATCCATTTGATTTCAAATATCTGTATTCCCTCATGTATTCTTATTTTTTATCTTCTATTATTACCTTCCCCAACCCAACAGTATTTCATACTCATGCGAACTGCACCAAATGTTTTGGTTTGGATTACGGTTTGAAAAAGTTTTAATGATGTTGATTTGGATTATATAGATAGATGAAATCATTTATTGGATCATTTTTTAATTTTCCACGTAAGGTCAAATGTTTCATTGTTTTCCTCTTGAAGTAAGAAAAGAATATTTCGGTAATTCCCTTGTAATTCACTCTTTCCACTTTATGAAAATGTTTGTTATGTTATATGATATAAAATTGGGATTTTTTATGCAAGATCTATTTTTTCAATATATTTGTTAATATACAATGTTGGGTATATTCAATTTAAATTCTTTTCATGTGATAGAAAAAATAATTGAGTGAAATTATGTTATTCCATTATGATAATACATTTACGGAGTGTGTAATTATTTTTCACCATCACTATCATCTTAAATAGTTATTAATGTAATTATTATAAAATATTATAAATATAATGTTTTATAAGAGAAGAAATAATTTTATAAATTTAGGTAACGTTTTCATCCGAAAAAGTTTATTATATAATATGAATTAAAAATACTAAAATCATAGTTTTATTTATTTTATAAATAAATTATGTATGATTTATTTTTAGAATAAATCTTTTATTTTGATATTTTTTTTTTATGAAGATGAAATTACTAATTTTCATATTCCTTCATCTAGGTTTTAGAGAATGTTTTCATTCTATAAGTGTGTATAGTTAATGGAATCACCATATCTCATTCTTTTTTGGTTTTCCAACAAGTAAGAATTGTATTCTTATTAATAAATCCCTTCTGAATCCTTTTTAATTCTAATAATATTAATTATTCATTTCTTACTGGATCTCTTATCCAATTTTTAAATTTCTACTAGTATTTTAATTTTTCTCATTTTATAGCTCTTATATCGTTTTTTATTCTAGTCATTTGAATTAGATTATTCATATTCCATATCTTATAAATTTATTTGTTTATTATTGATGTGAATTAGTTGTTACCTATTTTACCCCATGTACATTTCATAGATTACACATTATACATCCTGGATTTTGGTAATTTAATTACCTATGATCTATTTATATTGAAATTAATATCCCTAAGTGGTCAGTTATATCATTACGTTGTAATTGATAATATTTACTAGAGTATTCAACTATTTTTAGTTATTCTAGACATTATTCTATTCATGAACATAAAAATATTCATTACATCTCATTTTTTCAATAAATGGTTTCAGATGGATTGAATACGTGGCATATAACTTGTCACATGATAAGTAGTTTTTGTAATTCTAGGTGTTTTTTCTAATGTAAATTAACTATTTAATGAATTTCTCAACAAAAGTTGTGTCTTTAGAATGTTTGTCTATTTTTTTAGATTAACGATTTATGATTTAAATCTAGTCGACCCTTAATATTTTTTAAATTTTTTTAATACCATAATTCCATTGTTTGAATGAAATTATTTGAAAGAGTGAATGTTTGGTCTATCAAAAATGGGTACATAACATAATTTGAATTATATTAATTAGGGGTGTATTTCATTAAAATGTGATTTTATAGAAATAGTTATATTTCAAAATTGGTTTTCAATGTGAAGCTTCATAAATTATTTTGAAATAACATTTGAAATTTAGTTTCCAAATGGTATGAAAATGGATTTCATTCTCAAGATATTATGAAAGTCCATTTGAAACATTAATAAAAGTGTTTATTGTTGTGTTGGACCCTCTTGATCCACATGCGACTATTGATATTCCCAATGAGGCTTGTGAACCCCTAAGAGAAATGTTTTATTCATATTTTTGTATTTCTTAGTGATTATATGATCTATATATTTATTTTATATTATATTATACTATGCATGATTGAATTATATTTATTATATTGATCTTTTTTTAATTATATGACTCTTCTTATAACTACATGGGTGATAATTTTTTCAAATTAATTTATCTCTTTTCCTACTTAGTAATATTTATGTGTTTAAATTTTTTTTAACAATGTTTAGGCACATTTTCAAATATATGGATTAAATAAATACATATTTATGAGATACAAACCTCGGTATACTAAGGGTTCCAAGGAGTTATTATATTTCAAAATTTATAGTCTATTGTTTGATTGTAGAAAATATTTCCCTGTCCTAAATGTAAGTATATATAATGGTTGAAAAAATTAGATGTTTATGAACTAGTGATTTTGAAGCAATTCCATGATAAATTGTATTGTTGAATTTGTCATGGATAACCAAATGATATATAGAGTTTGATTACTAATGTCAATCAATAGAGAGAGATCCCAACTTCATCGAAAATGGGAAATGAAATAAAATCCTTCTAAGTGATGATTTTGGCATTGGAAGATAACTACATAGATATAATAGTATATTAGAACAACCCATTTAGTTTTCTTTAAATTATAAGTTTTTATATTATGTATTAGGTACTATAAGAAAACTACATCAATATTTTGAAATATAATTGGGCCCCCCTATTGATTCAGTGGAGAATAATGCATGGGAGAACATCACTGAGTAGAAATTTGTGTTTCATGATTTAGTTGATGATGGAAATCAAGAGATTTATGGTGGAAGTATGAAATATTAAAAATATTATTTTCCTGGTAAATTTGTACCATACCAAATGACTATGAAGAATTATAAATAAGGGAATGTCCATGATATTAGAAATATTGGATAATGAGTTTTCTAAAGCTATGACCTCAGATAATTTTTATGATATGAAAAACATTTGTTAACAAGAAGGGTCATAATTATAAAAAAATAGATGATTTTTCTAATGATTTTGTTCTTTATTTGAGAGAAGATTCAAGTAGATATGATATGAAAACATATTCTTCTGGTAGATGGAAGTCAGTGGGTGATGTTAGAATCTTGAATCAATGTACTACTATGATGAAGAAAAGAGACATTAATCCTATAATTACTTTTCATTATATCTAGTTAAAATGATAGTTGAAAATATTATTCACGTAATCTAAATCCTCTAAGAACAAGAAGTGTCTTTCTATATTTAATAATAATGATGGGTTAATGTGACATCTATGTGATTCCAAATCCTAGAAGAAATTTCATTTATTAAATCCTGCTTTATCATTTGATCCTAAGAATGAGTGATTGGTATTGGTTGTCAATGGATTCAACCCATTTGGTACATTGAGGACTACTTATAAAATTTGGATTATTTTTTGATCCCTTAAAATCTACCTCTATGGATTTGAATCCAAGAAAGTTCATTTATCTCTTTGATTTTTATTATTGAAAAAAATTGAATGTAAATGATTTGGATGTATACTTGTCACCTATAATTGAAAAGTTATATGTGTTATGTAGAATCTACGATAAGACATATGATGCATCTTCTAGAAAACTGATCAAAATGCACGATGCTCAAATATGGACCATTGTTGACTTTCATAGATAGGGGAACATTTATGGATGGAACTCTTACATGGGTTTTTATTTTCCTATTTGTAATAATGATTTTTTTCTAAATAACTAACATAGAGTAAAAAAGGTTCTTCTTATGTTATGGAATATTTCATAATGCATCTCATAGATTACAGTAAAACCAGTCAAAATTTAATGGTTTTGTTGATCATATACCACCTCCTATGATATTTACATGTTCTGAAATATCTAAACATTGTTTAAATTTTGCAATATAATATGGGAATGTGAATAATTTGAATGATTAGGTGAAATGAGTTCAAAGTGAATTTTCATGTTTAATTGGAAAACTATAATAGAAAAAATTATTCCATTAATATTAGGAATTTAATTTTTTATTACATAATATTGACGTTATCCATTTTGAGAAGAATTTTTTGGAAAACATGACATTCAAATTTCTAAATGAGCATGGAAAATTGAATGATCATATAATTTATCATAATTAATTACAAATTATGTTCTTAAAACGTTATCAATATCTATAGGATGATTGAAAGTATTCTACAATAATTTTTCTAATGAAAAATATGGATAAAAATACCTTCCTTTAATTTTAAAACATCTAATAGTAGCTGATGGATATTGAAGTGACATATCAAGTTGTCTAGAATTTAAGCATCATATGTTACATTAATTGAAAATTCATGTCTCATATATTTTGTTACAGTAGTTACTACCATCGGAATTGTGTTAATTATTACATGAAAAGGATACAATAATTGTACTCCAATATTCCACATTATTTATATAACTATGTGAGAAAACACTACAACCAAATAATCATGAAAACAGTTAGGATTATTTGTAATGAAAAATTTTGCAATTGAGATGATATTTCCTCATTCATTTTTTATTATTATGTGGAATTTAACTGTGCATTTGGTTATGTAATCTAAATATGGAGGCCACATATATTAATGAAGGATGTATCCAATTGAGATGTAACTGACTTACAAGTTTATCATACTATGTAAAGAATTATTGGACCTTTATTTAATACAAAATAGTGTTTTATTTATTTTATTTTAAAGGTATCATGGTCATATGTAATCATACATTAAATATAACGAACAACATGATGGTTCTATTTCTCAAGTATATTTAGTAGTGGGGTGTATTAAATATTGTTCTAGATACATATATGATATTGATACAAGATTAAATAATTTGAAACTTATTAAAGATAGATCGACTCAATATCAACTACTTAGATAATCAAAAATCATTTCTACTATTGGCTGATCAGTTAAGAGGATCTCAAATGATACACTGAAAGAAATTGAAAAATTCATGCATATATATATGTTCTGGTGAATAGTGAAATTGAAAATCAATTTATTAAATATATGTGGATACGAACAGAGATGAATGAAAAGACGAACACTAAATGAGAAAGATATAACAATCATTTCTAATAAAGATATTGTCGATTGTTTACCATGTCATGTAATTTCAAAAAATTTCCAAACAATATAGATATTAGGGTGGAAAAAATATTTTGTAAATATACTAATATATATTAAATTTTGTCGATAATGATTACTGATACTCAGGTAGTGTTTTTAGAATATTTGATGTTTATGTCAAAAGGTCCTCTAAATAGGATATAGATTTAAAATATTACAATGGAAATGGATTTAAATTTTTGAGAGTCATTTAGGAAGAGGGATTGAAAACATTGAATACCAGAATATTTATAGTTTCTGAATTTGGATACTATGTAAATATGGCTTATATTAGTTAATTCAACTACCAAAAGAAATTTTTTAGTTGTTTTATTGAAATGGATATGGGTTGATATTACCTTGGGTATTAAATAGATTCCTTTCAATTTACTTCTATGAACATCTCTCACTCTATGGATGTCAGCGACCATGAATTACATGATCATTATGTCTTCTCATCTTGTAGGAAAATGGAATATTATGTGGATGTTTTCATGGATGATGGGTGGAGTGTAATTACTCACAAAAAAATATACCTTTATTATATTGGTGATGAAGTTAAATATTTTACCTCATACATTTAATCACATCAATAATAGAAAACAAAATTATATTTCCATCATTATATTTAAAATAACATTCTTATAGGGGATGATGGAGTAGATGAATTTGTGATAGAGAAAGAAAATAACAAGATCGAAGGAACAAATTATCGTATGTGTAGTCAAAAATTAAATTTTCAACTAATTAGTTTATATGTGAATTATACCATTATCATAGATTTGTAAATTTTGATTTTTATTATTTCTTATCTTTTATCATTTGATATTGTTTTGTGCATTACTTTTTTGAAGTATATGTTCTAAACTTATTTTTATTTGATTAAACAAATAAAATCCCAAGGAATAAGTTTTTTACTAACCCTTATAAAATCCCAGTTTAATTTTTCTCGACCACACATACAGTTGATGATCCACTAATATTCCTTCCTATAACTGCTGAGACACAATCTGTATTCCACCCACCTCCCCCGCATTCAACATCCCTCACACCCTCTTCAACTGTATCAATGTATAGAAACCCAACTTCTCTATCCTATCAGTATCTATGACATTGGATCACAATTTAAGAGTTTATGTAAATAATGAACATGAAATCTCTGATGTTTCTAAATGAGGATATTAGAGGGTGGTACTTATATGTATAAACTTTAATGTGAATAACTTTATTTTAATTTTTAAAATACAAACTATTTTTTCATAAAATATGACAACAATTTTACTAAAAATATAAATATAAACATTTAATATGTTTTTATTCTAGATGGATTGATGATAGTTTTCCTATTATAATATTTTGGGGTCCCCATGGATGACGCCACATGACTATTTGGATAGATTCTTGGTCAGATAGCAGTGGAAATGGTTTCCATTTAGAATACGTATTATGGTTGGATGAATATGCATCAATATATGAAGAGTCAAGTACTTAAATGAAAGGCAATGGGAATTTTAAGATATTATGGCATAATTTAATTTCATTATATAATTAAATTTATTATTTAAAAGATTAATCTCATTATACAATTGTTATTCCACTATATCATTAGCGATATTATTATAGAAAAGTTGATTTAAAATAATTTACTTAAGAAATAGAATTATGTTAAATTAATATTATGGAATCAATACAGTGTTACATAATTGAAAACACAGCAGTTGTATCATAATATACCTGAAGGGGAACCTAGTGAGAAGTGAAAGGTGTTTATTGATATCCATCATTATGAGAAGCACATGATATTGAATTATAAATTATTATATTAATCTAATTTTACATGAATTAATTCATATGAAAAGTTTATGAAAGTTTATACATTTATATCAAATTACATGTTATTTATTTTAAAAAGTTTCAATGAAAAATATATCAAGTTGAGATAAAAAATAACCCCCACACAATTGGTTCAAATAGTTTTTCTAGAAACATATTGAATCTCTTAATATTATCATTAGCTTAATTTTTTAGGAAAATGTTATCTTTTTCAGTTGTTAAATTATTGATCTATAATTTTTTTATATAATAAATTAATTTAGGGGACCAAGTCTCTTGAACAGAACTATGGTTGGATGTTCATACAAAATATCCTTGGAGTTATAAAAATGATCATGCTAAAGAATTTGGGGTATGAATTACTTTTTCACTGTAATAAATTATATTCATTTTTCACTATGTTAATATGAATTTCTTCAAATATTAATGATATTTGATTTAAAGGCAATAATAAAAGTACTATGGGATATTAATACCTCACAGTCCTTCTTAGTATCCCAGGATGATTCAACTGGTCAGTTCCTTGGGAAGGATCATCGAGGTTTAGGTTACAAGATTTTTTTTTGGAAAATTATCATCTGAGGTAATTCATAGGCCACATGGGATTGGAGGAGAATCTACTTTGGTGGTAGTTACTCCCTACATAGAGATTATCAGTGGGAGTTTGATGCAATGAAAAGCACAATTCGGGAATATGGGGACAATATGAAAATATTAGATGAAATATATGTTTATCTTCTGAATGTGTTGATTTAATTATATTAGAATATGACTAGTTGTGTCCCTGATGATATTATAGTGATGGATGGTTTGAGTGAGCAGGTAAATCCAACAACATCAAAATCAGTTAGTACAAAAACATGCATTGGTTTTAAATATAAATGTAAATATACAAAACAATTTATTTTTCGACAAAATATTCATAAAGGATGAAGTGGTTGGGAGTAGAGATAGATAAATAGACCGTGTCAACAATTATTCATCAGATTATGATTGGGGTTTATATTTGATTTAGTGATATTGTGTAACTAATCATATGATATAAAAACAATAATATGGTTATTTAGAAACCATTTTTCAGTTTTTTTGGTAATATTTTTATTTACATTAAATTTTATGAAAATCAATATTCTTGGTTCATTTTCTATGATTTATTTCAAATTTAACATTATACTATTAACTCTTATGGTCCTCAGGTTTAGTTTTGTTTTAGTAATCTTTGAAATTAATGATTTTTTTTTCATTTGAAAATATATGGTATCCTTCAACCATTTATGAAATATATTCAATTCTAACATCTACTTGGTAATTCATGAAGTGGTACCTAGATAACTAAACCAGATGGTTATATTGCATCTGGATATCCCATTAGTATTGTTTTCTCCACGAAACATATATATTTTTAGCATAACTCTCATCACAGGGCTCTATCAAGATCGTTATATGTGGTCAAACATAATATAATATCTAACTCATTATCCAAGGGGCCACCATTAACTATTATATACTTTCTGAAGCTTTTAAAATCATGTTGAACAGATTCTCCATGTATAATATGAGGCAGTAGACCAAAAACAAGTTTATTTATAGATAGAAATGTCTACCAGTTTATAAACATCAAAAAACCTTTCTATGATTGTATTATTACCCTAAAGCTCAATTAAATCAATAATATACCATAATAAATAGGGATATTTATTATCTTTAATATTTTCATTCTACAATGTGAAAATTCTATATCATATTTTTCCTACTTTTCAAAAAAATTATTATTGCTAAAATATTACTAATGGTAGAAAATACATCCATCATATTAACTATTTTTAGTATGAATAATCATTATATAACATATAAATATTTTCTTTTCAACATGTTCAGGAACTCCAAACTACATCATATATGTACTCCACAATACATATAGTCTATATCTCCATTACCTTCATCTGTATTAATGAAAATTAAAATAAAAAACAAGCCGGTCCAATATTTATACTAATTGATTTACCACACTCAGCTATGAATATTTTCTACCCCACCCATAGGGAATATATGAAGGTATTATGGGGGATTCATGCACACTTTTATATTCTATTTAAATCTAAATTATAATTTGATAAATTCTTCTTCAAATAAATTAGATTGTTGTTACATAATTTTTTGGGTGACGAAATTCATGGACATTCATTATCTGTTTTCTATTTTAATGTCACATTCCCTGTAATATTATAATCCCTATATATTAAATAATTTATATTTTTAAAAAATTATATTCATTTTAATATATTTAACGATTCCTATTCTACCGATTGAAGTACTCACCTAAAATTTGATGGTTTAGAAGTGCATAGTCTATATTCCATCTATATAAATGAAATATCAAGTTTGGAATCTTCTTATTTGAAGAATAATCTATAAGTCTCCAATATAAAGAATGGTTGGAAGTGGGAAATTAATGTTCTTATTTATAATTAATAAATAATTTTCCTTAGTTTTTGTTTAACTCCACATCGAATTTTATCTTGGCTCTAATTTAGAACATCTATAACATCTAAAAATAATCATTATACTTATATAACAATTAAATTATAATAAAATCACATCATATGCATTCAAACCCACTAAAAATATAAAGGTTGGTATGATATGATATACAACTCTAATCCATGGATGTCAGGATTTTAGTGCACAAGTCATATAACCCAGTCCATCATTATGTAAATATCCATGGTTGGAATGAATTACAGAAAAAACACACATAATATGTTTCAAAACATATCACATGTACATGGTTGACATGAACACCCAACCCACATTTAAATCACATATCCCATCATTGTTAGTCTCATTATCTTACCCAATCTACATCACTACTATACAAAATTTCATTTAAATGTTTGGATCGATCACCCGACTTCGTTCACAAGGCACTCCAATAAAATACAACACTATATAATAATAATATAAAATTCATAACTTTCTATTAAAAATGATAATATTAAACATACTAAGAAAAATTATAAATGAAAGGGGGTCTAATAGGTTATAAAAAACCAACAATAAATTCTTCACAAGCTAGGGTAACTGTAGTCACTCACTCAACATCTTTAAAATTTACACTAATTCATAAAGATACCACCAAATTTTCCTTACCTTAATAATATATAATTTATCATAGAGGGATCAATGGTTGATAACATTGTTCTCTAGCATAGGAAATTCTTATAAGCAGCCCGCCTAGGTTCCATTATATCATTTATATATCATTTGGGTCCAATGAAAGGTAATATGTGACCTATCCAAGAAAATAAACTCAAGGGGAACATTAAATAAAATTATTTAAGTTAATTAATTATTTACTAATATTATTATTATATTAAGGATTTATGGAATTATTGTTTTTGTATAAATTTAACCTTACATAATCTGATTATGTTTCAATTATCCAAGAATAGTGTGTACACTATTTTTATATTGTAATTTCATTTTTCTGATGTTTTTGGGATTCAGTACTTATAGATTTATTTAATTTGAATAGAGATATAGATCAGTGTCATAAACTGTAGTGGTAAATTTTAAATATTGTTTTCTAGAGGATTAAACCACTACTATTTAAGGTCAAAAAAATGTTTTGTTGTGGTTTACACTACATCAATAAATCATTAATATAAAAAGTGGATTAAATTGTCTCCATCACAATGGAATATTTGATAGGGGAACTCTCCAATAAAAAAATAAATATGGCTGAAAAACCATTTCATGATAATTCATAGAAACATAGGTTTAATGTATATAACCAACATGAGTATGATTTCAAACCCAACTTTAACGACGGTCTACCCTGCCTCTAAATCAATGAAAAACCTCTATTATGTGATGTTTTTTTATAGAGTGTGGTTATGTTTTTCGTTAATGTTATGGGTTGTTTGGGGATTTTTATTAACTTTTAATTTATTAATGTTTCTTATGATCCTTTGGTTGGGGTTTTTTATTTAGTAATTTTGTTGATGTTTGATGTTGGATTGTTTCTTATTATTTTAGAAAATTCCCCCTTTAAGTTCATCGACTAGTCATAGAGAGGGTGAGGCGGAGAGTACCTTGTAGGGGAAATATCCCATAATTCTAGCATTAGTGGGTTTGATGATTCTTATAATCCAAACTGTTGCGTTAGCTGTGTGTTCATGTGAAAAAAAACAGTGAAACAATATGAAGTGTTTTCAAATAACAATACTCCAGTGATCCATGATAATAAGAATACCAATGATCCCTTTGAGTGTTTTGATTATAATTGGAACATATAATTTAGTTTTTTAATACAACTAAGATTATTAATTTTTTATTTCCTATGTATGTTTTTGATGGACTGGGTAGGAAGTGATGGGAGTCGATGGGGATTTTAGGGAAGTAGAAGGATCTCACATGGACCACTTTCAAAGAGGCATTTAATCTAAATTTCTATTAGAGACCTTCAGAGTAGAAAAGGACAATGAAATTATAATTATTGAATAGGGTGGCCCTTCTATAATGTTTTATGATGTTATATTTACTGATTTAGTCCATGTATCTTCCTATTTCTTTATACACAATTATCTTAAGGATTGACATATTGAGATGTAGTGGAGGCCAATGATCATGTCAATACCCATTATTCATTGTATACTGACCAATTCAGAGTTGATTAATAATGAAGTTATGGAATAGAAATATTTTATTATAAAGTCTGGTCTTTGTGGTGTTCCTGCTATGGTTGGAATCCAGTGTTCTTCATCGAGGAATAAAAGGATGTGTGTTGTTTATTTAGAGGTAGTAGAAGTGTACTGCAGTCTTCAGGATCAGATCCTTTGGCTTAAATGAGGAATAAACTAGTGGTTTGTTATCATTATGATCAGGGTGAACAATCCCAGATTAGATGCTCAGAGACTCAGACGATATTCCATCAGTGTGGACATATAGTTCATCTTTAGTACTTCTATATGTTGGCTTCACAAGGGAGTACTGTCTGATTTACCTTTGAGAATGACTGTTTGGTGGAATCAGAGGAATCTAATGGAAAATGACCTCAAACTCATGGAAAGAAGAATTTTTACTTGGTGAATAAGGAATAGGTAGGACTAGACAAGGGAATATCAATTCAGAAATGTTTATTCCAAAGGACTCGTGTTTTATGATGGACAATATTCAAGGATTAGTTTTTATTAATTCTTCTATGACATCAGTATTATTTGGAATAGCCTCATCCCATTCATTAATTTCAATGAAACTGACTGATTATTTGGGTATGTAGGATGAATTGATGTTGTATTTTATCGATTTGATAACACCATTTGGAATAAATAAGGGGATATGTTTTATGTTACCAAAGTTTTATATTGTGGTAGTAGGCAAGGAAGTCATCTGGGACTTCTTTATTTTCAACCTATAATTTATTGAGATTATTATTGAAACTTATTTGTTCATTAGATTTTAGGTATTTGTTTTTTATACATAGGTTCCAAATACATACTCTGAGAAAGAGAACTCATGTCTTCCAATGTGAGTGGGGTCCATGTTCAGGGAGGGTGGGAGTAGTTTCTCTAGAGTTGTGGTTGATTTCAGGATATTAATTCTTTTTTTTCCCAAGGGTGTGAGTAGGGTTTAGTGGGTCAAATTTATATGGTTATGGAAACATACACATAAGTGTTTCTAGAGGATTTATTAGGACTTGAACCCCTATGAATAGGTCATGTTTACAATCAGTCTCCTCTCTACGATGAGTCTGATCTCTATAAAATCATACAAAATAGCACTAGATGGGATTGAAGAGTTGAATGTTCACCTGGAGTATCTTTTAGAAAAGGGTTTTATACATACCAAAGTCTAGTCATGGGATTATATAGTGTTATTAGTAAAATACGTATGGTAATATACTCCAAAATTGAATAGAATATTGTAATCTTAACCTCGTGATGTAAAAAATAAATACTTAATACCCAAGAATTTATGATATATTTGATTATCTTCGACGGGTTAGTTGGTTTTTAGTTCATTATATGAGATCATGGTACCCCCATATGAGGTTCTCGGAATAGGATGTTCAAAATATGACATTACGATGTTGTTATGGATATTTAGAGTAGTTGGTTATTCCATTTGGTCTTACTAATACTCATAATATTTTAATGGAACTAATAAACATGAACTTTCATAACAATATTTGAATCATTCATAGTAATGTTTGAGGATCAAATATCTATGTATTTTTAGGAGAAATATGGGAACACTGGTATTCTAGGGGATTTTTAGTGTTTTGAGAGACCATCGTCTATATTCCAAGTTCCCGAGTTCTAGTTTTTGAATCTAGAAGTGGGGTTTTTGGGCCACATTACATCATTAGAAGAAGATTATGAGGTTCCAGGGAATGTTAAAGTAGTAATATCATTAAAATATTTCAATAATGTTTTCAATATTGGCAATTTTATTGGTTTTTTCATGTATTAAAGACTTTTTATTTAGGAATTCTCCATGTAAGATTCTCTCTTAATGGATTTCACCCAGAAAGAGGTGAGGTTTGAGTCAGATGAGATGTGCTAGAGTAATTTTGATCTGTTTCAAAATCTCCTAATATCTAAAACTATTTTGAATCTTCCTAATATTTAGAGAGATTATACTATATATTTTTATTCTTCTAGATTGGGTTTGACGTGTGTGTTGATGTGGGATGACCATGTTATGGCCTATGGATTATGGAATCTACACCCACGCGAGACGAACGACCCCAAACATGACCGATATTTTCTAATTGTTATTCATGCACCAAATATATGGTGACAATATATCTTCTGGGATCATTTTATAATGTATTTTAATTATAAGTTCCTGACGTATATTTTCATCAAGTGGGACCGAAACCCTTTTTTAGGATTTTGGTAGAGTTCATTCAGACTTGAAATTTCATATAAAACTAGAAATTGAATTGTGTGAACCAATTCATTGTTTATGATGCTTCATGTATATGATATTTAAGAATTATTGGATGAGTTGTTTATGATGATAATACTTTCTAACCAATGGATATACATGTAAGAAGATTGAGATAATTTTTTCTTTACTAGGGTGACTATGATAACCAAAATCCACTTGAGGGTATGTATTCCCCTCCTTTATCTTGACTCAGTTTCCCAATAGAACTCTCCTATTTCAAAATATTCTAGTTATTTCTTTAACACTAATGTAAGAGGTGATGAAGGATAGACATCATTCTAGTTGCACCATTAACCCTAGGGAACAAATATATTTTCTTCCATTAGAGGTCGGTATTGGTGGACAATGATGAGACATGTGGGGGAAGATATTGTTTCTAAGATCAAGACCTTCTAAAGGGTCAAAGAGGATCATAAGAGGCCAAATTGATTATTTTTTCTACATACAATTAATGGGATGATGTGGAATGAGTTCTCTATGGTTTTTTGATTAGGACACATTGTTCTCTAAGTGAGAAAGATTGAATTTATTTTATTATTGATCATATGATTAAATCAACCTATTTTTCTCCCATCAGAGAGTGAAAACTTTAGAGGACATTGGATTCTTATATGTTTGAGTGGTTGTGGTGCTTCGTGGAGTTCCCTCAATGAAAGTGTTAAACTAGGATGTTGGTTTGGCATATTTTTTTAGAAGGGACTACATTAGTCTTTTGGAACACATCAATGGTTGATCATATCATATCACTTACAAATGGATGGATATACTAAGATGACCATCAATATGTTGAAGTACTTGTTACATACATGTGTGCTTGATTATGGAGGTTTATGAGAAAGGAAACGACCATTGGATGAGTTTTATTATAGTAAAATTTAAAATAAATAAATTGGGAGGGTATAATTTGTGGTTTTATATGTGAATTCATGCCAATCCCAATTCTGTTAGTAAATGGTAGGTGAGTGTTAATTCATTTGTCATAGAATCATCTACAAGAGACCGAGATTGTCTAGATAATTATAAAAGGATTGGTGATAGATCAGAGTCACCATTAGTCAAATCTTGACTATCATAAGCATTTATTAGAGTTTTTGGCAGATGATTTGTGGTTTCTTTGGGTATCATTTTGGTTGGGTACCCATTATTTTGGAAAAAAGTGAGGTTGTCACTATCTTATGTGAGACCATTTCATGTTGAATAACATTTAGGGATGGTAGCCTATTTGTTAGAACTATCACATTGTATGACCTTGATCCATTGGATTTTCCACAACTCCCAACTAATGATATACTATCCAGACACATATCATGTGTACATAGGGAATATTTGTAGTTAGAGTCTGAGTCTAGTGTTTTGAAGTAGATTGTATATATCATTGATGATCAGAAGAAGGTGCTCCATGGGAAGGTAATCATATAAGGTTGTGAGGTGTGGTATTTTGGAGGTAATATCATTGAAACATGGAAATTTGAATATTTATTTAGGGTTTAGTTGACTCAAATGATTTCTTATAGTGTATTCTGATCATTTTATGAGGAAAAAATGTGGCATAGTTTCAAGTTTGTGACACCAGGTGGGTCACTATTTTGTCTAATTTAATTTTTTAGTGTTAGGTTCATTATTTTAGTTTCCAAGTGATGGTTTCAAAATCATTTATTTTTGGGTGACTTATTATAGAGCAATATTAGCATACCAATTTTCTAAATGGTGTAGTGACCATCCGAAGGGTGTTTCAATTATGAATGTTTTAATTTCACACATTTTTAGAATATTTTGATTCCAACTGGGAAACGCCCTAATTAAAGATGGGTATCTTGTTTTGTGTGGATAGTGGCACCTTCATGGTTGGATCATGGATTATATAACTATGTAGAAAAACCATGAAACCTTTTACATCTCGTTAAAGATTGGATTTTTAGTAAAATAACCCTATCATGATTTTTCTTTAGGGATCATTTTCAATCATCTATTAGTGAATACCTTCTTCCTTCTCTTGTATCTCCTCATTTTCCATGTTGGTGGATAACATCATATATTAATGGTTTTTTTATTGATTTACAATGTTTCACTTCTTGTAATCATCTTGATTTTCTCCCCTTAATCATTTTAATTTCATTTTAGTTGGTGAGTATAATCCTAGGGGTGTTTTAAAATGAATCTATGGTCTATATTTTGGGTTTTCGTTTTATTTCATATTGGATAGGTGTGTGATGCTTGGCCCTACCTCCTCTGGATGGTTTTGGTCAAGGGTGAAATGATATAGATAGAATCTAAGGTAGTTGTCTCTATATTATAGTGGTTTCTAAATAATATCATTAAATTTATATTCTCTCAAGGTATATTTACTGAATATCAATTTAAATGATATATTTTGGGTTTATAATACATTTTCAAATTGTTTTACGTATTTTATTTTCAATGTTTAATTTTAATGTTGTGTTTTCGTAAGGTATTGGCTTGTATTCCTACTATGTTTTTGATAAAATGCATCATAGTTGTTTTTTCATTATAAAAGGATGTATAGATTTGTTTTATAAAGGTGTTACCTCGGAAAATATGTCTTGATATAATTGTGAATGTTGTTTTATAAAATGGATATTTTATAGCTTCATTGTTATGAGAACTTATATGTTATTGTGATGGAATGGAGTATCAAATTGGATAACCATGGTGTGAGTGAAGAGGTTTTTTAAAAGGGATATATGAGCCTTTAGAGGGGGGACTTTGTGGTCCTCGAATATGGGTTTTAAAAAAATAAGTTTGATATAATGTAGGAATATTGTGTGAGCTTCCATGATAGGTCCAAGAAATATCATGATGGCTTCCATTGCATAGTTAGCTAGCATACATATTTACTCTCTCATGATTGGCCTAATGGTTAGTTCCCCTAGGTTTAGATTATTCATTTTCAATTGGTTTATAATATATTTGTATTTTATGAGTTCTATTTTATGTGATGATATTTATTATTCTAGTAGTTAATTTTCTATTTATATAGTTATGTGATGTTTATGATATCCTCACATATATTATTCATGTGTATTATGTTTGATCATTTTGTTCTATGTGGCCATATTTATAACTTTTATCATTGTTATATAAATCTTTTATAAAACAATTTTTTTGAAAAGGAAATCGAATTGGGTTTTTGTAACACCCAATAATTTTTATGGTATGCTTCTCTTAAATATATTCCATTCACAGCCTATATTTTTTACAGCTCTGTGTTCTGTTGAAACAACACTATGTTTTTTAGGATATAGTCATAAAATAACTATTAAATATAAAGTTTTCACCTCTATGTTTGGATTTTCGAAAACTGGTTATCTAGAGTTCTGACTAGTAAGTCTTTTGGGGTCTGATAGAACCAATGTTATTTTTTGTTAAATAGTAACATTCCCATAGAAATATTAATATTAATAGTAATAAGACCCTTATGAATAGTAAATAATGATAATATTTTATTTTCTTAATAAAATAAGATAAGGAGATCTTAATTAATTTTTTAAATGTTATATAAAACTAATTATACCATTAAAATTGTTATTTTCCAAATTTCATATTATTTTATTTAAAAATTAAATTAATAATATTTAGAAAAATATATTTAAAAAGTGGATTTCATTTATGAGTTATACACATAGAAAAAAGGTTCAGGTGAAATTTTGAGTTTTTTCTAAGATACTTGAAATTCTTGTGAATAGTAAAGATACATTTTTGAGTTTTCCAGTAGTTTAATGACCACATAATGATGTAATAATTAAATATAAATGTCTGGTCAAGTTGTGAAAAATATCATATTACATTAGGTGTTCCATGTGGCTAAAACCATGGGCATATACCATGGGTATGCCCATGGTTTTTCAAAAAACACTAATGAGGTGTCTCTTTTAATTGATAAAAAACTCCCTCTCATTTACTATAAATACCCACTCAAACCCATCATTTTATTTCATTCCATCCTAATTATCCTAGAATATCTGGTTGTATTACCTCTCTATGAGTCCACACAATGTTTCCTCAAACCCCCAAGGTCCCAACCTTCATGTTTTGGGAGTTAGACTACAAGGTAAGAGAATTTACCACCTTTCTCTTTTCTTAATTTATTAATTTTATGTTTTCTATATTATTTTCAATTGGATTATGTTGGGATAGGTCATTCTATATTCCCCTTTCTTTCCATATTATATAATAGTGATGAGAGACCCCTTTTCCCTCATCAAACTATTTAAGGAAATTTTAAGTGACGTCGTTTGGCTGCTGAGTTTTCATGAGAGATATCTCAATTTTCTTCTATTTTGACTTCCTTTATTTTATACTTCATTCCTTTTATCCCCTCATCCAAATGATATGATAATTCTAGTACCTTAAATTAACTATATTTTTTTATAATGTAATTTTTCATTATAATATATCTTTTCCCCTCCGTTTATAATATAAATGTAAATACAGTCCGAGATGGGTTAATTTATCACACTCAGGGAAGACAAGTTTCCAATTTG
Organism: Viscum album; assembly: GCA_963277665.1. Taxonomy (NCBI): domain Eukaryota; kingdom Viridiplantae; phylum Streptophyta; class Magnoliopsida; order Santalales; family Viscaceae; genus Viscum; species Viscum album. Next base: position 1,884,638,762 of record OY728165.1, on the reverse strand, counting down.
CATTACTATATTCAATAATGGTAATGAAACCTTTTTAATGGTTTAAATAGATAATAATATATGTATTTTATCTTATTTAATGTTCAATAATCATTACACAGTCATAATATGGAATAATAATATGATACAAGTTCGTTATGAAACAAACCTCCATGCTAAATCCATGTGATTATCATTAACTTATTGAATGAGACACCCTCATGGTATATAACCAAAATCATTATAATATAAATTATATCTATTTAATTTCATTGATAAGATATATTAAATATTCTGTATTTTTAACCATATTTTAAATGAACTTCCATTCATGAATTATGGTAAACCGATCCCGAAAACCAAAGAATAAAATGCTTCCAAAATAATAAAATTGAACCTCTTAAACACATAAAGGGCCATTAATGAACATAATAAGGTTGTAATAAATACATTACATGTATATTATGTTCTGTATTTATTAATCAAATAATATAATTTGATTATTGAGGTCATTAAAACAATGGAAGTACACATTCGAGCATAAGGTAAGGGGTTTCTCATCTCACTTTCAATTCTGTGAGATCTCCATTGTTCGCCACTTATTTTTTGTATGGGGTATATGTGTACTTCCATTTCATATATAAAAACATGATTCTATTTATATTCGTAGTATTTTGTGATTAATTTGGTGATTATTGACTTTCGGTCATATGATTCAATTTATTACAATATGGTAAGGGTCTTTGCCTCAATTTCCATTTCAGTGAAACCTTCTTGGTATTGTGCACCTAATATTTCATATGTGATGTATCTACAATCCATTTGAGATAATTTTTCAGTTTAAATTGTAAATATATTATATATCCATATTCTGGTTTCATGGATATGAGCATTTTCTTAAGCCGTATACCCTTTTACATGCAGTGTTTATTTGGAATGTTGTTTTAACTATGGAAATATTAATGAATATGTATCCTCTACTCTATATGAATATTTAGAAGGATGGTTTTATTTTTATTAAATATATGAATAAATATTGTCTTGGACTTGCAGTTGTGTATGGGGCCCGCTATATCCCCTCGATGCATCGACATGTCTCACGAGACAAATTAGTTGGCGAAAAACCCTTCAAGTTTGCTTCCAAAACATAGACAGGTTTCTACCCACATAACTAAAACAATTAAATGGTATTATGGTATATTCTTCCAGATACATGACGTTCAGATAAAAATCATTGTCTTTATTCATTATCACTTATTTCTATCCATGGGGTTTTCACTATGAAAAAATCTATGGATGCTCTTTCATTCTCTGTTTGTTAATAGCATCATTTATTCATTTATTCACCATGACATATTAACTATGATAAGTTGTTTATGATTCAATTAATATTGATTCATTATTTCACTATTTGTAACCCTTAATGGGCATTCGAGCTCACCCCTTTCATTTATTTACCTTCAACTAGTTATGAAGAGGAGATCCCATATTGAGTTTCTATGGATGCAGTTTTTATTTCTTATTATATATTACATTTTTTACCTTTACCAATATCATTTTAATTAAATTTGTGTATATATTTTCTTCAATACTACTAACCTGATCATTAATTTGAGAATTAATTTTTTTTAACAATGGAAATATAAGTAGTAATGCACCGGATCCAGTCTAGAGGGGTCGGGGTGTTATAGTTGGTATCAATGGAAGTTTAGTCGAAAACATGGAAATTAGATTAGAAAATGTAGATCAGGGAACAAATACATATAGTAGTTTTTAGGATAAATATAGAATAACATCATGGAATTTTGGAAAGGAATATATTATATGGATCTTTCTAGAAAATAAATTCATGTCTGTATACAAATAGGTAGAGGTAGCTTTGGAATAGATGTACCAAGGAGTGAAAAATCTGACAAGGAGTTTCAGGATTGAACCGGGGTATCTGGTTATAGGATGAGGGGCCTTGATGCACTTATTTTATTGAAACTCATAGGGGATATGATTAGTATAATTCACATTTTTTTTACAATCCATTATGAAGGATTTTAATGTAAATATTTCCTCATAGAATCCATGTTTTTGAGATTATTTATGCATTTAATTTAAATTTATGTTATGTTCTTTTCTATTTGAGATGCATAACCTCATATAGTTTTTTCCATTATTTAAAAATTGAACCTAATGAAAAAGGGGAATAAATACTCATGGGATTTGTAGGGATCTCCCCACTGAGCAAGTCAACACAATAAATATTGGAGAAGATCAGATCATGACTATATTGGGAAAACGTACTCCGGTTTTGACGAATAACCATGTCACACCTATGTTGGATCGTTTCTTGTGGTAGAAGTCCCCATATTTTAGTGGGACTACTAAACCACTGGTTACTGAGCAGTGGATCTATTCTCTTGAAAAGATATTCATGAAATTAAGATTCAATGAAAGTGAAAATGTAGTGAGGGAAATATATTGTCTCGAGGGTGACACTGATCAATGGTGTTCCTTGTTCCAGAATACCACTATAGAAGAAGAAATAGATTATATGGAATGAAATATATTTAATGTAATATTCTTTGAAAAATATTTCCTCCATGAGCAATGATCCAAAATGAAGAGTAAATTCCTAGGCATAAAGAAAAGGTAATAAGATAGTTTTCCAGAGTATGAGGCTACGTTCACAAGACTAGCCAGGTATGCCATAGAGTACGTACGAGAATCATAATATAAGATTGATCATTTCTTTGAAGTTCTTAAGCTAATCCTTCTAAAGGCACTGTATTCTCAATAATTTTCATTATATACTGAAATTTTATATAGTGACATCAAAACTAAGAAGGAATTTTCAATAAAAAGTTAGTTCAAGGGAAATCAAGATAAGAAGAGGCACTCTGATAACCATGGAAACAGTGAAGCACCAAAGAAGAACATGGGAACAATGTAATTCCCATAATGTGAGAACTGGTGAAAATCATATTGGTAAATTCTTGAAAGGCATGGGAGACTGCTACATGTGTGGAGAAAAGGGTTATCGATCTAATGAATTCAAGGGAAAGAAAAAAATTCAATGATGTACAATTCAACAATTATAGAGAGATGGGACAATATTCAAATGAGTGTTTTAAGAACCAAGGAAAATTTCCTATGAAAAGGCCATGAGAGAAATAAATCTTATGCAATGACAGCTACGTCAGTTGATGTACCTAATGATGTGGTGGAAGGTACATTAATTGTTTCCTCAAACTTAGCCAATGAATTATTTGATAATAGATCATCACATTCATTTATATCTTCCCAGTTTTCAAAAAAAATATATACATGTACAATTTGAATTAATAAAGGATTTTCAACCAAAACATGTAGGGGATGTATCATTATGAAAAAGGCGTGTCGATCAGTCCCCTTCACAACACATAAAAATGCTATAGTTTGAAACCTTATCGTCATAATAATGATTGAAAATGATATAATTCTCAGTTTTAATTGGCTATCAATTATGATGAGAAGATCTACTATAACAAGAAGGAATTTATAATTTTTTTAATTGGTGTAGAATCCCTTATCTTTAGAGTAGAAACCTCACCACCTGGTTCTTATCTAAATCCACCCACAGTATCTCTAATGAGTTAAATATAGGGAAATAAAGATAAACCAATATCTATGGGGAAGGAAATAAATATTAAAATTGAATATGTGAATATAGTACATGAATACATTGATGTATTTCTAGAGGATTTACCATGACATACTCCTGTGTGGGAAGTTGAGTTCCCGATTGATTTAATTATTGGTTGAATACATATATCAAAGACTCCTTATAGAATTACCACTGTGGAGTTAGTGGGAATAACTAAACAAATAGAGGAATTGAGTGATAAAGTATTTATTTTCCTTAATGTTTCTCTATAGGGAGCCCCTATTATTTTTGTTATGAAGAAATATGGGTCTATGAGGTTGTACATTTACTACATCGAGATCAATGCTATAACAATAATGAAAAAGTATCCCCTACCCCGCAATGATGATTTATTTGATCAACATCATTGAGAAAATTATTTTTTGATTATTAATATTCAATTTGGATATCATCAGTTTCTTGTGAGGAAGGAATACATTCCAAAAAATAGAATTCCTAACCTGGTATGGGAATTACGAGTTTACAGTAATGATTTTTGGACTAACTAATTCACCATCTATTGTCATGGATCTAATGAATAGAGTGTTCAAAGAATATATGATAATGTTTTTGTGGTATTTAACAATGATATACTAGTATACTCCAAAATATATGAAGTCCATGAGAATCATTTAAAGATAATTTTGAAAACTCTTAGAAGAAATGAATTATATGGAAAGTTTAGAAAGTGTGATTTCTATATTCAATTAGTTTCATTACTTTGAGACATTGTCTCTTTGGATAGAATATATGTAGATCCTACAAAGACAAAGGCTATTCAAGAATTTCCCACTCCAATGAACATAACTAAGGTGTATACTTGTTTTGGGTTAGTAGGTTATTATTGGCATTTTGTTCAGAACCTCAACTATTTAGAAAACCCAATGACCAAGCTTATAAGAAAAGGGGTCAAGTTTTTATGGACAAAGAAATGTAAATAATGTTTTAAATAATTGAATATATTATTAGTTAATAATAAAATATTGACTCCACCATTAGGGAATGTTGGATTTGTGATCATAAGAGATTCATCAAGGAATGTACATTGTTGTGTCCTTATGAAGAATTATAGAGGAATTTCCTATGAATCTAGGAATCTAAACATTCATGAATAAAACAATCCAAATCATGATCTTGAGTTAGAATCGGTAATCATTTCTCTAAAGATTTGGAGACATTACCTATATGGATAAAATTTTGAGAGATATATAGATCATAAGAGTTTTAAATATATCTTATCACAGAGATAAATCAACATGAGACAAAGGAGATGGATTGAGCTACTCAAATATTATGATTTCACACTACACTACCACCTGGGGAAGGCAAATAAGGTGGTGAATGCTTTGAGTTGAAAGTACCATGGAATTCTGAACATGATGAGAGTTGAAAGGGATCCATTATTCATGTATCTAGTAAAGATGGATATGGAAATTATCAAGGAAGTTTGAACATAACTGCTTTTCCAAATGGTTGCAAAACCTTATTTACTGTTAATTATAAACGGTAGTCATTATGACGAGGAGGAGGTTCAAAAAAAACTAAAGAGGTAATTGATGGAATGTTGATTGTCATAAAATATGAAAGTGTCAATTTGAAATTTGGAATGATCCTTTGTATTCCTGTTATTCCAGATCTATAGAGGGAACAATTGGATGATGCTCATAACCCTAATTTCTCTATACACCCTGGTATAATAATGATGTACACAGATCTAATGTAACATTTTTGGTCGGAAAACCTGAAGTGTGAGATTTCTTATTATGTATCGATATGTCTGCTGTGCCAATAGGTGAAGGGTGGAAGACAATGTCATAGAGGTCTCATACAACCCCTTCTTATACCTATGTGGAAATGGGATGATATTATGATAGACTATTTCATGGGGCTACCAAGGACTCCAAAAGGAATGCTGTGAGATGGGTCATTGTTGACTGTCTTACAAAATCAACACATTTTGTTGCAATAAGAAAATAATTACCACTTGAACACTTAGAAAGAATATATATCAATGAAGTTGTACGACTTCAAGGTGTACCCTCATCAATTATTTTTGATCGTGTTTTCAATTTTAAATCGAAATTTTGGAAAATTCTCTAGAAGGATTTGAATACTGAGCTTTGTATGAGTATTGCTTACCACCCCCAAACTGATGGACAATCTAAAAGGAATATTCAAACTCTCGAAGACATGTTGAGAACTTCTTATCTTGTCTTTTCTGGTATGTAGGATCAATACTTGAATTTGGTTCAATTTTCCTACAATAATACTTTTGATTCTAGTATTCAAATGGCTCCATATGAAGCATTATCTGGAATGATATGTCGAACACTAGATTTTTGGGACGAAGTTGGTGAGAGGAAACATATAGGCACAAAACATATTGAAGTGACCAAAACAAAGGTGTAGACAATCCAAGAACATATTAATGCATCCTAAAGTAGGCAGAAGAGTTATGCTAGAAACCAGATAAAGGATTTGGAATTTCCAGTGTGAGATCATGCCTTTCTTAAAGTATCTCCATGGAAGAGTGCATTAAGGTTAAGTAAGAAAGGGAAACTAAGCCCCAGGTACATCAGACCATTTAAATTTCTAGAAAGAATCAGAGTGGTAGATTATTGTTTAATAATGTTACCAAGTCTCTCCAAATTACATGATGTCTTACATGTGTCATTATTGAAGAAATACATTCCAATCCCATGGCATGTACTCACCTATGAAGAAGTAGAACTGGAACATGATTTTTTATACTGTAAATAGCCTATTGGGATTCTTGACATAGGTGAGATAGTACAGATAAATCAGATAACTCATCAAGTAATGGCTCTTTTTAGAAATAAGAATATGGAGAAAGAAACATGAGAACATAAGGATTTTATGAAGAAGAACCACCAACATCTTTTTGGGGGGATTTATACATAAAATTTCGAGGATAAAATTTCTGAAAGAGAAAATAATGTGACACCCCAAACATTTAATGGTATGCTTCTCATAAATATATTCAATTCATAGCCTATATTTTGTAAAACACTGTGTTCCTTTATAAAAAAACGTGGTTATTTCGGAGATAGTCCTTACATAGCCATTAAACATAAATTTTCTATATATATGTTTTTAAATTTGAAAAATGGTCATCCAAAGCAGTGACCGGTAAGTCATTTGGAGTTTGAATGAAAAAACATGATTTTTTATGAATAGTAAGATACCATTATAAATAGAAATATGAATAGTAATATAACCCTTATGAAGTTTAAACAATTATAATACTTTATTTTCTTAATTTAATAAGATAATGAGATCTTAATTAATGTTTCAATGTGATATAAAACTCATTATACCTTAAAAATTGAAATTTTTCAAATTAACTACGATTTATTTAAAAATTAAATTAATAATATATAGAAAATAGTTTTCAAAAAATGGAGATCATTTTTTAATTCTACACCTCAAAAAATGGTTAGGGTGAGTTTTTGGGTTTTTTCTGAAGTACAGGAATTTTTTGTGAATAGTAAAAATATTGTTTTGATTTTATCAGTAGTTTAATGACATCATAATGATGTAGTAATCAAATATAAAAGGCTATTATTCTTGTGTACAGTATCATATGACATGAGGTGTCCCATGTGGCTAATAACATGGGAAAATACACAGGTCAAGCCCTTGGATTCTCAAAAACCACTAATATGGTGTCCCTTTTAATTAATAAAAAACTTCCTCTCATTTACTATAAATACCAACTCACCACTTCATTTTTGTTCATTAAAAAACTAATTATACTATAATATCTAGTATTATTACCTTCATAGGTGTCCTTTTATTGTTTCCTCAAGATCCATGGTCCCAACCTTCATGTTTTGGGAGTTACTCTACAAGGTTAGAGAATCTACCACCCTTCTCTTTTCTTAAAGCTATCATTTTATGTTTTCTCTTTTATTTTCAATTATATTATGTTGTGATATTTCATTCAATATTCCCCTTTATTTAAATATTATGTAAGAGTTATGAGAGACCCCCTTTCTCTCATAAAAATATTTTATGAATGTTTACGTGATGTTGTTAGGCTGCTGATGTTTCGTGAGTGATTTCTCAATTTTTTTTATTTTGAGTTCTTTTATTTTCTACTTCATTCCTTATATCCCTTCATCCAAATGATATGATAATTAAAGAAACTTATAATAACATTAATTTTATTATTATAATTTAATATTTCATTATAATCTATCTTTTTTTCTCTCTTTTTATACTATAAATGCAAACATTATCAGAGAAGTGTTAATTTATCACACTCATGGAAGACGGGTTTCCAATTTTCATTACTATTTTCAATACTGGTCATGAAAAATTTCTATGGTTTGAACCATATCATTATATATTTATTTAATCTTATTTAATATTCTGGAATCTTTACACACACATAATATGGAATAATAATACAAACTATGTTCATTGTACACAAAACCACCAAGCTAAATCCGAGTGTTTATCATTAACTTATTGAATGAGTCATCCACATGGTATATATCCAAAATCACTACAAGATCATTTATATATTTTTAAATTCATTAATAAGATACATTAAAAATTCAGGATGTTTGACAACATTTCAAATGAACGTCCATTCATGAATACAAGTAAACTGATTATGAAAACAAAGGAAAAAAACGCTTCTACAACAATAAAATTAATCCTTTTAAACCCATAGAAATGGAAATGAATTAACCTAGTACGGTTATAATAAAAAACATTAATGTATATATGGTTCTATGATTATTAATTAATGAATCTAATTTTATTATTCAGGTCATTAAAACAAACGACGAACACACTCAAGCCTAAGGTAAGGGGTTTCTCATCTCACTTTCAATTCTGTGAGATTTCCTCTGTTCACCACATAATTATTGTATATGGTATTTGTTTACTGAAATTGTATATATAATAAAATTATTCTCTTTATATTTATGGTATTATGTGACTAATTTTTTATTATTGACATTGAGTCATACGGTTCAATTTATTACAATATTGTATGGGTCTTTGTCTCAATTTCCAATTCATTAAGACCTTCTTGGTATTGTGCCCCTGATATTTCTTATGTGGTGTATCTACTGCCCATTAGAGATACATTTTCATTTAAAATTTTAAATATATTATATATCTATATTTTTGTTTCAGGGATATGAGTATTGTCTTATTCTATATACTCTTTTACATGCAGTGTTTATTGGGAATTTTGTTTTAACTATGAAAATATTGTTTAATCTGTATCATCTACACTATATGGATATTGAGAAGGCAGATTGTTTTTGTATTAATTCTATGTATAAATAATTATTTGGACTTTCAGTGGCAGGTGTGGCCCACTATAGCCCTTCGATGTAACGACAGGTCTCATGAGACCAATTAGTTGGTGACATACCCTTGGAATTTGTTTCCAAAAATCAGACGGGTTTCAAACCACATAACATAATCATTTTAATGTTACTATGGTATCATATTCTAGATTCGAGATGTATAAATAATAATCATTCAATTTATTCAATATCATTTATTATTATCAACTAGTTTTCTACTATGAAAAAAATCTAGGGATGCAGTTTCATTCTAAGTTTTTTAATGGCCTGGGTTATTAATTTATTCACCATGACATATTGACTATGACAAGTTGTTTATGATTTGATTTATACATATTTAGGATTTCTCTATTTTTAACCCATAATGAGAATTTGATCTCACCCATTTCATTTTCATACCTTCAGAAAGTTATTAAGAAGAGAACACTTCATGGGTTTCTGTGGATGCAAATTTTAGTCTTTATTATGTATTGTATTTTGTTACCCTTCCCAATGTAATTTGAGTTACATTTATGTATCTAGTTTTTTCCAGACTACTAAACTGATCATTCCTTTGGGATTTAATTCCATCTAAAAATGATAATGTATGTAGTAATTCACCATCTTCAGTCTAGAGGGGTCTGGGTGTTACAGTTTTAAATGTTCACTTCAAATTGGGATGTTTTCAAGTTGTTCCATTTAAAAAAATACATTCAATATAGTTTATTGATTTTCATGGGTATTAATATTAAATAGATTCTTGACGGTATCCTACAATGTTTTATGACTCCCAAAATACTTCCTCCCATTGGGGATTATATTGATATATTTTCGTAAGACATAGGTAAAAAGGGCATCATTTATAAGAGTGACTCTTCATGAGTATAACTATATAATGTTTTGAGGAGGATATGTGATCTTGCATGGATAGACGCATGAAAATTCTATTTTGTTGTTTTTTATCCACTAGTATTTTAGTTAGGAATTTTTTTATTTATATCAATATCAAATATGTTTGGGTTGTTTATTTTGAGATAAACTATATATTTATATGTACTATAATAGAATGTTTGTATTATGACATATATGTTTTGGTTGATGGTATCTTCTTATCCTTTTATGTTTACTCTTATGAAATTGGTGTGTGTTTTACATTTTTGTAGATGGTTCCTTATAATTTACCTATGGTAATCCATTCCTAGGAGATGGTTGGTTATGCATAGTGTTTTCCTGTATCACGTGGTGATTGGGAATGTGCTTTGGGCCATGTGGTAGGATGGATAAGGTATTAAGTTGGGTCGACCAGGGTTAGTTCATTACATTAAAAAAATATGTTATAGAAACACATGGGTGAAAGAGAGTCCTACATGAATGACATGGAATGAATTTAACACATGGATACCTCCAATGATGTGACGTTTATGTCTTCCACGTGAGTGGTCATTATCAAACACATTTAATAGAATTGATGATGATGTAGTGGTTCGATAGTGATATGCATGAATAGTTCACTGTGTTCTTCATCCTATTTCATTGTATTTATTTTTATATTCATGGGTTCTACTTTTCTTATTTTTAATATGATTAATTAAAATTATAATGTGTTTATATACATAATAAAAATCCCAAAATTATCATACATTTTTCTCAGAATAATGATTTAAAATTTATTATCCCTAGCTGAATTCTATTAAATTGATAATTAAACTATATTACTTATGAACAATTCATGGGATATTGAATGTATTATGTTTTATCTACACATTGTATTAATATCTTACATATATAAATCCGTTGATTCAATAAATAATATATTGTTTATTCCCAAACACTTTTTATAATTCTATTTGAATATATAATTATTTGATAAACCTTAAAAGAATCATTTCTCTAATATTTACTCTTAAAAATATATTGAACTAATTATACACATATTTCAATACCAAAAAATTTGGTTAACCTATGAGGATAGTAAAGATTTCCTCCTATTTTTTCAACATGAGTCTATCATAAATGATGTCAAAGAGAATAAAAACTACTTCAAACCCTCTATTTAATAGTCTTTTTTTAGAAAAGGATCCCCCATTGGTATAATCAAGGAACTTCATGAATTTTAAACACATTTAATATAACATAATTTGTATTTGATTAGTATTTTTCTATATATAAAATATTTATTGAAAAAATATATAGGCTTTTTATTGTATTGTTTTTGTAAAAATGAGAAGTACATTCAAGGAGGAATGGAAATTATCAAAATATGTCTCATTTTTTCATATGTATTTATTAAACCCAATAATATAATATGGATAAAATGTTATCTTAAGGGGGAGTTGTTTATTCTAAAATATTATTACAATTGTCTATATTTTTCTACTCATGTTTCTTCCTTCATTTTAACCATTATAAATTGGGTGTTTTTATGTTTTTTAATGGAATTTTAATTTCAGAAGGGGGATATTTTTTTATGTTATCATTTATATTCGTATATATGTGGAGGAAAAATTGGAATGTGTTTTTAATATTATGTTTTCCATTAAAAGGGGGAAATTAATAAACGATAATAAATAAATTAAAACCCCATCTTGTGAAGAATTACTCCCTATGATTATAAATGTAAAGAAAATAAATATTGTTATCGAATCTGCTACACTATTTGATTTATCAAAGGGGAAATAGTAGTTATCTGAGAAATTATATTCATAGGGGGGTGGTTGGAATGTAAAAGGTATAAGAACATTTCTTATTGTGATTCTTGACAATGTTACCCCTACATAATTTTTTAATTTTGTTCTACGATTTTGATAACGTATAATATTATTGAGAAAATGAATCTAATTTTAAATGATTTTTTTGAATAAGAAAACACTTTAGTAGGGTTATAATTTTACATTTTGTTTAGTGTTTTAGTTTTTTATTTTATATTTATCATCAGAAACATATATTGTGTTGACCTAGATATTAAATTACATAAATAGGATCATATAAAAGAACAGTGATGTTGATAAATGTGTTGGATGATCAGGGAAAAACTACATGCATCATATGATAGTGAGTTATATCATATGTTGGGATACTAAACATGAGGATCTCCAAATCTATCTGCAAGATTTTCTTATAGTGGTGTCTATAATTTCAACCCTAGGTTTTGAGGAACAATATAAAATTATATAAGAAATCTGAAGACATTTTATTCTGTAAAATGTTGTGGATCATATCAAATTATAAAAGCTCTTATAATTTTATTGATATCAGAGATATGTTAATATAACATTTATGTACGAGGATGTCAAACTATATTCTCTAGTACTTTTCTTTTTATAATTATAGTTATTATGATCCCTTGATATTGATTAAATTTTGGGCTGTGGAATCTATATTGAAAAATTTCTATTGATTTACAATATTTCTCTATGAAGGTATATCTTCTACCCATTGCAGTTGATGAAGACCTAGTGTTAAATTTCAACCAATCATAAGATTGAAGTGGTTTTTGGGAGATTATAGTTTATTATTTATAATAGGGATATTAAAATCAATGTATCACTATGTATATATATTTTACCTTTGATATTTTTATTATTGAGGAATATCTCTATGAGTATTTGAGAACCCTAGGGTCATGTTTGTAGATACACCCTCTATATTGAATTAATTTGTATTCTTTATTGAACTAGGAACATATAGATAATGAATAAACTTTTATGTGTTTAATGATATATAACCTTATCTATGTAGACTCTTTTTAAATTAGGAAAAAAATTATTGGTTTATCTCATATTTTCATTCATTTATAAGGTGATAATCACTATCCAATATAATATTTGATGATGATTTTATGGTTACACAAACTTTTATTACTAGCCTAGAAGGAATTCCATTGATTGTGTGTCATGAAATAAGTTATTCCACTATAGTATGAAATGATTATATCAATGTGTAGACTATGGGGGGGCAACCTTGGAAGGTGGAGTAGTTGGTATATCTAAACATTTAAATTATCCTATTACTTTTATCTATAAATATTTCTTAAATATATATTTACTATTTTTTATTTATTCTTCTATTTTTTAAATATATATTAATATTTACTCTGATATAAATGTTAAATAAGTATCGCGTGACATAAATAGCCTTTTTTTTATTTTTACAAATCTCTAATATATAAAATTTTCATGAAATATTTAATATAGAATCATATATTAACCATTTTTGAAAAAAAATGGTAAAATTGGTCTATAATGATTCCATTATATTTTTAACCATAATGACTAGATGCTATCAATTGAGGAATACAATTGGAGATCGGGGATTTCTGGTTCATGTAATTAGATGATTAAGAGCATTTCATTATACCTATCCTTAAAAATTATATATGAATAATGTATATAGAAAATGAAATAAAATATGAATATTTTTCCCAAAGTATAATCCTCAGGAATAACAAACATATAAAATCAATAACTGTTATTCTATTAGTTGTTTTATTTCCTATATCATCCATTTGATTGTTTGAAAACAATATTATTTCAAAAAAACCAATTCATATGAAATTAATTATTGGAAAAATCATTATTAAATCAAATAATATGATATTTTCTTTAGATTTACCCTAAATAAGAAACTTTTAATTTACATTTGAATAACTCCCACATAAAAATACATAATTAATTCACATACACCTTTTTTAATCATTTCAAATCTCAAACTCTTCACAATCATAAAATATCTTCAGAAAAATTAATGATAATAATATTAAATAATTAATATTTTCTAAAAATGATGATCAATTTAAATAAATAAATCTCATCACCCCTTAAATCTAATTATGGCATTGAAATAATACTTAAAACAAAAATTTTATTTTTCACAATTTTACCTGCAATAAAAAAATTTCTCCCAAAAGATTCACTTAGCTTTTTAGCTATTTCAACCATATAAAATAATAATTTAAAATTTCACTAAATAACATCATTATTTGAATTAAAATTCTACCAAAATTACATATATATATATATATATATAAATTAATGAATGTGAAATATCAAAGTTAATACAATAGAGTTTTGTTCTAATATGAATTCATTTAGACTAGGGATAATTGCTATAAGAAATTTCATAATCAATTCAATGATTGAAAAATTGAAACATGTTGCTTCATGGAATGATGTACTATTTTCTAAATATTATATAATAATATAAATTAACTTTAACTTGACCAATTTAGCATAACGGTTCGTTCATGAGACCTAAACATTTCTTTATTAAAATTCACAATATAATAAACATGATTCTCTAGGTAGTGAATTATAAATTTTTTTTACCAATAAACATTTTAATAAACATTTTTTTAATAGTTAAGAAATCAATCATGTTAAATTAGTCATAAAATGGTAAGAAATAATTTTTTTGTCTTAAAACTGAATTATCATCTATATAAAATTTTAATCATGAATGTTTTCATCAAAATCATTTCACATATTCTATGAACCAAAAATCCCATAATAAAATATTTTTTCAATTTATAGTATCTTAAAGAACATGTATAAAGATATTTTACATAAATTAATTAATTTATAAAAAAAATTTAATTTCAAAATAAATTTTAACATAACAGTTATTTTGATGTACATAATAAAAAATATTAATATTCCCAAAATAAAAATTCATATTTATGTAATAATTAATTATCCACATGCTTCATTTCAACATAATAAATCATAAAAAATATTATTATTCAAAAATCATAGACAAAAACATGTTTAATAATTTTTCATACATATCAGATTGATTTAGAAGTCAATAAATATTTGAAAACATTTAGGTTACTAAAATAATATATTTGAGTAATTCATTTCATCTTTAAAAAAGTACATTATCCTAACATATAAATAAAAAAATAAAACATCTAATTCAATGTTTTTAAAATTTATGGATTTTTTATCATTTTTTGATTTTGGACATTTATTATTAAGAAAACATGTCACATTGTTATTAACAATCATATTTAATCATAATTTATACAAAAAATTTACACAACAATTTCCAAGGAAACCCAACATAATAATTATTTTAAATTAAGAAAATTAGAAAATACCGATATAATATTAAAATAATGCATTTTTTATAACATTATTTAAAAATATTAATACATAGTAATTTACTATCCTTGATTTTCTATACATTCCTAAAATATTAATTGTAATAAATTTTGAATCTAATATTAAGAGTCAATTATAGTAATTCTATAATAGTTCTTTAGTTACTAATTAATGTAAAAAAATACACGTGTATATCTCTTTAAAAATACATAAAATATATTTTCACAATTTGTTTTGGAAATAAAAAAAATGAAAAAATATTGAACGAAACGATATTGTCTTTAAATTTATTTGTTTTATTTCTAAATTTTAAATGGATTATTATTTAGACTATGCACTGAGAAGACATTTGATTTTGTGGCCCTGGGTTCTAGAAATAATTGACTGAAATATATTAAATATATAAAATAGTACATAGACGGATTCCTCTAGAAAAAATTAAAATAAATCATAAAATGTTTTTGAGATCAGAAATATGAGTGCACCATTGAGTTTAGAATGATGGTTTTAGCCTAGGTTTGACTTAAAATTAGTCGTCATGGGCATTTGTGAAAATATTTTCACACGAGTTAAAAAGAATAAAAATATTTTTAAGAAATATATATTATATGTTTTGTTGATACATGGATTATTGTAGTTTAGATCCTTCTGTCATAACTACATGGCTATCTATATAACCCTCATTATTTTTAGGATTTTTGATATGTTATCTAGAAGATTCTCTCAGGCGAACAATGACGGATCAAAATCAAATCACAGATCATTGCACCAACGAAATCTAGGGACCCCATTAATGATGTATATGTGATCACTATTTATTAATGATTGATAAAACTCTGGGTTGGATTTTTATTTTATATGGATTCTTTCAGGTTACTCAAGTATGTGATTGGAAAAAATCAATCGATGAACGCATTGATTAAAAGATCGATCACCTTTTTAGATGGGATTAATTTTGTGAGTATTTAATGGGAAAAAATCTTTTGATTTAATTTTTTATGGATTTGATTGTTGTTCTAATTGAAATGAACCATGATCGACATGAAATTTGACCGAGGATCATCCCTCTTGATTGATTGTTCTTTTCTCCCCATATTTTGAGATTCACCACATGCATCCTTTATTGGCCTAAGGTATAAATATTATGAATAAATTGATCATTAGTCAACCATATCATGGTTCAACCCTCCGATATCATAGATCTGGGATTGTTATGACACAAAGGAGGTGCATTAGTGGAGACTAAGAGAATTAGGTGACATATGATTCCCAATTTTTCATTACTCTGCACAAAATGAATAATGATTATTTGATATAATTTCAGAGAAGATCATGTGACACAACATATTTTTTATGATAGTGAGTCATGGTGATGTCAGATCTTTGATTTTTTGGTGAATTGATCACTTGACCAAAGGTAGAGCACCATTCAGGATACATACAGGAAGAACGACCGATTTTGGAAAATAACAATCTACTCAAAATGTGGTCTATAATTACATGGTGTGTGGACCCCCATGGTTATAATGTTATGGATTGGATGATGTTAAGGATTATAGGGCTCGTGAACCCTATCACAAAGCATTTGACCCTCCCGGGTTGACATGGCATGTTCTCTAGAGAGTACACAGACATAAGAAATTGTCACTTCCTGATGGCATGATGGGTACTTATACATAGGAGCAACTTGGCATACATGGATTGGAACATTAACAGATCTTTGGTACATGGATAGAGGTAGGCTAATAGGGTTGGATATCACGTGTCTCTACAAACTGTTTATATGTTTCTACACTCCTTGTATATAGAGACTACATGTCGTGTGAGGATGTTATACATGGTAATGACATGTGATAGCCAAACATGTTGTGTACCCCATGGGACATACCATGTAGACCCTCCAAGAGTTATTAAGGATCTTCATTTTCTTAGGTGGTAATAGATTTTTTTCAGTGCATTTCCTTAGACCTTTTCTATCGAGGTTATAGTTCAAAATTATATCCACATAAGAAGAGTGTGTTCCCCTTATAGGCCAAGTCTCAGATAGAGTTGTGGTGTCCATCAATGATAATGGAGTGAAATATTATATCAAACTTAGTTAGAGTTTGTGGAATCATATTGAACTCCCTAATCAGGGCTTTGATACTACATCTATTAATTTTTAATGGTAGGGTTTGTGAAATCTTTGAAATATGATCCCCTACATAACGTGTTGATCTAGACTAGGTTTGTGGTGTCTCATTGCAGTCATGGGATTGACCTATGATTTGTGTGGCGTGGTCCTTATAGACTGGTGATCATCTTGGGGAAAGGGACTAATGAACTATAACTCTTCATCGAGTGTCTATGATGGTACCATGAATCATGGAGTGGGTTCTCTTGGAATAAGCATTGCATTGAACAATAACCTATGGTTTTAAATTGGTTATGAATGCCTTATGTTGTGGTGTGTTTCCTGGGTATATTTAGGTTCTTCCATGCATGATTAATGAATTGATTTTATGTCTTGTATTGATCTGACTATAGATGGAAATTAATGTTTAGCGTTTTGGGGTTTTCATCTGAGTATTGTGATACTCTCCCCTACGTGAACTTTTCCCACAAATGTCATCTTTTGTTCAGATAAAAACAAATTTTATGCTGACCTTGGAGGACTAAGAGCAGGTGGAGTGTACCAAGATCTTGTTAGAATGAGTTGGTTTCTGAGAGATTCTATTTGACTTTGTATCCCCCCTTAGTAAAAGTTGGACTCCATATAGTATTTTTTTGGGCTTGTATTTTTCCCTTACTACCCCTTTTTGTACTTTACTTTCATAATATATTGTGGGATATTTGATGTATGCATGAATCCATTCAGTTGCCTATCATTGGGTGGTCTTGGAGATATGTGGGTGTGTACAACTACTATATGAAAATTTCTCCCATTTGTGGGATATTCTTACTCAGTGTTGGTTTCCAGTCCCTGACCTATTGGTGGTGGGCTTGGGTTAGTTACAGTTCAGACCTTGGTGGGTTGGGTCAAGACAGAGTGGAATCAAGGGGAGAAGGTTCTACTTTAGTACCTGGGTTGGAGATATTCGCTTCAGGAAATAGTGTTATGCGAATTGAGTTTTGATTTCAGGATAAAGACTCTAGTATTTGTGCGGCGACTGATGTATACATACACCAAGACTCTGATCACTTGATTTTCAACTCATCACATGAAAACACTAGTTTTAGGGAAAATAATTGTACGTGCATAATATAAGAACAGTTGTTCGATCCATGTCCTTCTTGAGTTAGCTCACAAGATATACTCTTTTAACTATGGTACATATTGTTTCATTTCAGGATTCCACCATGTAGACAAATAGCTATGATTCCAACATGTGATGATAAGGATGATTCACCTAGTGATGAAGAATTGGTACAAGGATTATACCAGTGATAGAAACTTCAGATTGTATACTAGTTTTACCACCACCAATTGAGCAGTAGTTAAAAACATAACTACTAGATGAGTATGCATGTATGATGAGTACATTTTATGAGTTTTAGAGGGAGAAACCTCTCAGTTTTTGGGGTGAGACAGACCCCAGGTGGATAAGGACCATACATAGGCATTTAATTACATTTTTCACCGTATTAGGATGCATAAATACAATATGGAAGTCTAGGAAGTGAGACTTATTGAATGCTCTTATGAGATATGGTGGAGCTCAGTGACTCAGTCACATGATGAGACAACTCTCTCTCGGACAGACTTTGAGCGTCTTTTTAGAGTGGATTCATATCTGTCCATGTTGGTATTAGTACGCATACAAGAGATTCTAAATTTCAAATAGGGCATTGTGATCAATGAAAAGTATTCAGCAAAGATTAACTGATCTCTCATGTGACTCCTTGGATATGGTTTGGGACAAATTCTTCCTGGATTAAAATTTTATTTGGCCATGAATCAGGACATACGGGAATCAATTTTATATCTTATAATGTACGCATATGCTAAATTTATTGAGTTAGACTTGATGGTATACTTTATTTTGGAAGATTGGAAACCTGTAGTGGGACCTAGTAGTGGTCACCTAGTAGTTATGACCTTGGAAATACATAGATAAAAATAGTTATAGGGACCATGTGGGTAATATGATTCATGAGGGAATACCATGACTTAGGTTTAGATGGGCAAGTATTCATAGGTGGTTCCAACAATCCAAGAGATAGGCGGTGCTTCTCTTTTGATGGTCGGGGGCCTCTAGCATGTGACTACTTTACAGGTCATAAAACTAATTAGAAAATATTCATGGGACTACAGAGATAGAGAAAAAGTTATGAGAAGAGTGTTCTATATGATAGAAGATGTGGAAGAGAGGGTGGTAGTGTATCGTGATGTAGTAATATATTCCATCTATTACAAACACCCCTAACTAGACCACGCCATGCTCAAGGAGCTAGTGGTAAGGCATGAGGCCAGTTATAGGCTATGATGACCTATGACCTAGAGGCTCTAGGGATGATAATATGTATGATATTTTTATTTCATATTGTAGATTTAGTATTGATGGACTTAGGTTATATTCATTCCTTCCTTTCCAATTTTTTGGTTCAATACTTATAGATTATGATTGATCTTTTGTCTTGACCTTTGCAGCTGGCGACTCTGATAGGTTTTCATTCAACAATTGTTCACTTCAACTGATAGTGAAACCTGACTATTGGAGGAGAGTGTTTTTTCAGAGATCTCATAGTTGTAGGAATGAGACCACTGGAATTTATCTTAGTTATGGATTTAATATCTATAGTTAATTCTGAGATTGACTGTTTTAGTTAGAGGATGTAGTGTGTCTGCGGAGATGGGATCTTGTTTTCTTTTGTTATTGAAACTGAGACCAAGGTAGTGTAGGAAAAAAGTCATGCATTATTGGGTGTTTCCAATTAATCATTAGTTGAATAGTGTGTACCATGATGAAGTGGATGTTTCGACCTTCTACATTCCTACAGTGGTGGTGGAGAACATGTATTTCTTCTTCAAAGATATTCTAGGTTTACCTCTACATCAAGAGGTAGATTTATTCATCAACATGCATCATGGTGTGACACTAATATCTGCACTACCATATTGGATGGATCCTGTAGATCTTTG
Source organism: Viscum album (assembly GCA_963277665.1). Taxonomy (NCBI): domain Eukaryota; kingdom Viridiplantae; phylum Streptophyta; class Magnoliopsida; order Santalales; family Viscaceae; genus Viscum; species Viscum album. Next base: position 1,884,618,557 of record OY728165.1, on the reverse strand, counting down.
AGAGATGAGGAAGCAGTTGGAGTATATTTATGATAATGAATTTATGTTACCCAGTGTTTCCCCTGAGCATCCCCATTTTTTTTCTAAGAAGGGGGAAAATCTTGTGGTTATGTGTAAATTACCTGGACTTGAACCAATTGACCATGAAGAACAACTACCCACAACCAAGCATTGATAAAAACTTTTATCAGTTGAGAGGGGATTGTTGGTTATAAAAAATTCAACAAAGAATCTAATATCACCATATGTGAGTATGGATGAGGATGTACTGAAGACGACCTACAAATGATGTTTTTATCACTATAATTAAATTATGATACTGATAGGAGTGATGAATTCAATAGCAGTGTTCATTGGACTCTTAAACTAGATCATTAATCCTTTCATATATCTTTTCATGGTCGACTTAATCGATTTAATCCATGTTTATTCGGAGTCTGAGGAGGAGAACACGAGAAACATAATGATGTTCATGGACATACTCTCAGAGAACCATATTTATGGGGATATATCAAAGTGTGAGTTATGGAATTGATAGGTCCACATCACAGGATACATCATCTAAAGGATATATTTAGAATGGATCTAGAAAAAGAAAAGGAATTTATTACTTGGGAGCCTCCTATGTGTGTAATTGAGGTACGAAGTTTCCTTGTAATTTCTTGGTACTATTACTTGTTTTTACCCAACATCTCCATAATTGTCGAACCCTTTCATTGTTGACAATGAAAGGGTGTCCTTTCATGTGAATATAAAGGTCCTAATAGTTCTTTCAGGAGATAAGGTAGAGGTTGATGCGTGCTCCCACCATGAGGTTATTAGTGGACGGTGTTGAGTACGTAGGGTTCTACGATGCATTAGGGACTAGACAGGGTTATTTTCTTATGCAGAGACAAGTAGTAATTTCCTATTGTTCACACCAATTGAGACCAAATGAGTAGAAAAATTTAAACCATGAATTTGAGATAGAAGTACTAGTTTTCACATTGTATATGTAGCGACACTACATGATGGGAGAATTATTTATTGTGTACTCTTACCACAAGAGTCTCAAGAATATCTTTTCACAAAAGTATGTTAATTTGAAGTAGATATAATGGAGATTTGTCATCTATAATATAATGAATTGATATTGTCTATACTCTTGGGGAGCGGAAATTAGTAGTGGATTCTCTTAGTACAAGATCTAGTTCATAGTTTTTGAACGACCTCTCCGAGTAGTTTTCCATATTATAGTAATCCTTTTTAAATGTAGATGGAGAATATATCCTCTAGTCAATGATTTTCACCCCTCCACTCATAAAACAAGTCAGGGAGGAGAAATTTGTGAATAACAACTACGAGACCCTATGTACTAGTATATATAATATACATGCTGCTGATTACTTTTCCTAAGGTGGGGTTGATATAGTTTTTCTTAGAGGACGGACGATGGTACCGTTCGAGTTGGGGGAGGAGGTTCATAGAGAGATTCCTAAATAATTTATGGTGTTATATCCAAGTGTGGAAAAGATGTTTCATGACCTTTTTTGTTAGTTTTTGTGTCCATGTATGACGAAAGGAGTTGAGAAGTTATTCTCTCAATGCATTATTTGTCAGTAAGTGATGGCTAAGCACTGAGTTCTGGTGGGTTTAACTTAACCACTTGAAAGTCCAGAGTGGATGTTCTATGGAATGTCCATAGAAATGATGTAAATCATACCACGTACATCTAGGAGACACAATTCTAGCAGGGTGATCATATAGTGATTCACTAAGTCAGTCCACTTCAATGCAATTCGAGTGTAGTATTCCATAGATGTCATGGGTTTCATCTATGTGATAAATATAGTTCAAATCCATGGTGTTCCATCGAAGATAATCTTTTATAATGATACTCACAATAAATAACAAATTCAAATTGATTGAAGGATGAATTTGGGACCCAATTATGTTTGAAGAATGTGTTCCACCGCAAATTTTTAGCTAGACATATTAGACCATCCAGTTCTTGGAGGACATGCCACTGGATATAAAGCTAGACTTTGGTAGTAGCAAGAGGATCACCTACCCTTGGTGGAGTATGAATACAACAATAACTACCATTCCACCATTGGTATGAAACTATTTGATAATTTTTATTGGTGACCCCATGGGTCACCGCTTTATTGGACTGATCCTGGTGAGTCACCACTCATGGGACCAAAGTTTGTGTGATCTATAACAGGAAAGTTACATATCCTCCATGAAAGGATAAAGTCTATGTAGATCCATAATAATTCTAAGGCAGACTAAGAACTGAGACCTATGGAGTTTTTTAGGAAGGATACATGGCTGTCTTTGGGATTCACATTGAGGTGGATTATATAGATTTTGTAGGGGCGGAAAGTTATATCAATGATTCAACATCCCTTTTTATATACTACATAGATGTGAAGAGGGGGTGTACCCATTATCTCAGATGCTATATTTGGACTTGTTTCATCACTTCTAACATGTTTCATTGTTGAGGAGGTACGTTCATGACCCATAACATGTTCTTGAATAGGGGGGGATAGGCATCAAAAATAGATAATAATTTAGTGAATACCCAGAAGAGATTGAGGATTAGTAGGAGGGGATCCTTCATGGGAATTTTTTTCCCCTTGGGCATGTTGATGGTAGCATAAGAATCTTTGGAAGAGAAATTGGGAGTGGGATTCTCAGACATGTGTGTACCCATATTTATTTGTGTAACCCCAATTTTGTATTTTCAGGATATAAATCCAGACAGTGGGGAGAATGTGATATCTCATATTTTAAGTTTATTAATTAGTAAAATTACATTTATATATCTTGTTGAAGCATATATTAGTGTATCATTAAATAGATCCCTATGTCATAAATCTAGGATTAACCTCATATACGTGGAACCTATATAGGATTATTGGAGAGAGGTGTAGATAATTCTCTCTAGAAAATGATGAAATCTCAATATTGGATAATAGATCATTGTACCAACAGAATCCATGGAACTCTTCATTGATGGAACCAAAAAATTTCTTCATTGATGATCTATCCAACATGAGGTAGGACGTTTATTTTGTGAATTCTTCCCTGTTACCCAATTATTCATTGACATCAAACCAATTAATGAATGGACCGATTTTCAAATCAATCACCTTGTGGGATTGGATTTATTTTGTAGGTATTTAATGATTGATTTTATTATGATTAAATTGTAGATGAATTTTATTATCATTCCAATGTAAATGAACCATTTTGAAATGAACATAAATTTAGGATCATTCCTCTTGAATAATTATTCTTTTCTCCCCCAATTTTATGATTCACCATGGGAAATCCTCATTGTCCTATAGTTTGAAAATTCCCGACTGATCGATTATTTCAAAATAGTATCTTGGTGTATCAATCTGAAAACATATATTTGGGATCGACACCGAACGACATATGTGTGATACTAGAGATATAGACAATTGAAGGAAAAATGATTCCAGATTTCTCATTCTTTGATGTTCATTAGGGTGAAATTAAGAAAGGGGATTTGATCTAACATCTCATAATATTGGGTGATGAAATGCATTGTAGATCAACTATGATCCATGTACGACCTTGGATCATTTATTTAAAGGTAAATAAATCACCAAATTAATGGTGAAACACTGATTAGGATGTGAATTGGAGAAACTAATGAATCTGGAAAAATTTTATCCACACTGCATGTAATCTAGGATTACATGGAATGTAGGCCCCCAGTAGACTTGGAATGTACCACAGATAGAACACAGACATGGGAAATAGTACACAACAATATTGAATGTTGTGTACTTATATAGAGATTTGTCTTGGTATACACATACCGGTACACAGACATAGATTATCTATGTGGACACACCCACGTTTCACTAGATAGATAATGTGTGTCTATACACGACATGAATATCCTTTGACTTGTCCTGTATTTAGAGACTACATGTTGTGTTAGGATCTTCCCCATGGGAAAGTCTTGAGAAAACTAGAGACACAATGTTCACTTGGAACACAGCATGTATCCCCATAAATAATGCTTATGGATCTTCTTTTTCTTATATTAGTCCAATATATGTTGATATTGTTCACTTGGATCCTTTTTCTTTAATGGAACAGAGTGAAATTACATAAAAATCACTTGATTATGATCTGCCTCTAGAGGTATATTCTTAGATAGATTAGTTGTTTCCCTCCACGAGACTGTAGTGCGATCCTTTATCATCTCTAGTTTGTATTTTTGGAATCAGTGTGACCTACCTAGACAGGGCATTGATCCTCCATCTAGAAGGTCGTATCGGTGGGGTGTGTGGAATCATTGACATATGATCCACTACAATGCAGGTTGATCTAGAGTGGGGTAACTGTGTCCCACTATATTCTTTTTTATGATGGTCAGTCTATTTATCATGTACCCTTTGATATGTGAGCTTCCTAGGGTAGGTCCCAATGATCTAAACCTCTTCTTTGAGTGTCTCTGATGGTAAAATGTCTCGTTGACTGGGTTCTCCAAAAATGAGTATTTATTCATACAAAATCCTATGGATCATAGTTAGTTATGGCCACCTAATTATGTGGTGTCTTTTTAGATTATATCTGGGTTCTTACTTTCATATGTTATATATTTATTGTTATATAATGTATTGAGATAACCATACTTGGTCCCTAGGGTTTAGTGTTTGTTGATATTCCAACTGAGTATTATTATACTCACCCGTTCATGAGATTTTCCCACACATGTCATGTCTTATACATATGAAGACCCATTCGATGGTGACCTTGGAGTACTAGGACCTGGTAGACTATAGCTGGAGCTTTTCAGACCAAGTTATTTTTCGGGAACTGGCATATTACTTAGTCATCACCCCTGGAGGAAGTTGGAATCTTTTCTATTTTTTCTTAGTCTAGTACTTGGCCCCTTTCCCCTATTTTATGTACTTTACTGTGATACTCTGTTGTTGGATCCATGATGTATTCATGCATTCTATTATTTTTTTTTACATTTCATCATTTTGTGTGCTATGATATGTTTGTGTGCTTGAAAATATGTTATGAAAATGCCTCTAAATTATGGGATTTGTCTACTATGTTTTGGTCGACATCCCCTCACCGATTAGAGGATGCATTAGGGTTGTAACGAGCCAGACTTCAGTGGGTCGGGTGATAATAGAATGTTGATTGATATTAATATCAATATACTCAATATAATTAGTGGAAATAATCACATTGTAAGATAATGAAATCCTTATAGAATAGTTTTCCTTATCTGATTTATTTCCCATGAAGATTTATAATATTTTTATTATAATAAATTATTTCTTGGTAAAATCACTAATAATATTTTTTTAATAAATCATTTTAAATTACTATATAGTATAATAACTATCTAGTTAAATAAAACTTATAATTAAAAGACAACAAATAAAATTTTTTATGCGACCTCAAATAAAAATATTCAGCCAACACCCAAAATTTATCATGGAATATTGTATATTATTTTCCAAATGTTATTTATTTACATGTTTTAGAACAGTTATCATTTAAATTTTTTTACTTTTTAAAAATATAAAACTGGTATTTTATCATTTCTATAATTATTTAGATTTTAAATTTAGCTTGGATGATAATGAAAGAGTTGTGTCTGTTAAGATAAAAACCCCTTTTGCAAAAGTAAATATAAAGTTTAGTTCTATGTAATATTTATATATCATCTCAGTTGTAGACTTAACTCTTTATTTCAATTAAAGAAGTGGTGGTCTATCTCTATGGATCCTTGGGCACATTATTAGCCATAGAGAGACGTCTCGAACCCTTTTAAGATAGTTTTTTAATTCAATTATTCAAGAATATAGGGTATAGCTATCTTTTATCCACCTATATAAATCCATTTATTTATACATATGCCTATAATTCAAGAAAATCTCTTGATAAATATCTATTTTTCCCCATCCTCTGGAATTGATAACATAGTCGGGGTACAATTTTGAAATGACCCTTCACAAGTTCTGAACCCACCATATATGAAAATTTAAAGACAACTCCATTATTACCTAAATTTATTTTTAGGTTCTTCTTATGATCAAAAAATAATAATTATTCCTAAAAATTTGAATATCGAGCACCCTGGTTTCAGAAATATGATAGTATATTTATTAGATCATTTATACTGAATCATTAGAATTATATTCTATAATATCCAATGAATGTTAACACATCATAAAGAATATTTTCCTTTAAAAATACAAATAAATGGATCTATATATTAAGTTATCCATCTTTACAAATCAATGATTTTTATTTTTCATTTTATATTTTTTTATCTAATCCCCTTTAAAACAATTTCTCCGAAAATAATTATACCATAAAAAGAGTGACACATCTCATTAGATGGAAAATACATATACATTTCAATTTTTTGTTTCCAAACAATTTCCATTGGGTTAAAATTCATTCTTATTCCACAAAATCATATTTAAAATTATGAATATTCTAATTATATATATTATTAATATTATAATTATAATAATTTATGATATTTACATAAATATTATTTAATCACATTTTTTCATACCATATTGACTTCACCAAATACTTATTTATTTTTTCTCAATCCCCAAAAAAATTAATAATCAATAAATAAAAATGAAAAATATGCATAAAAATGTCCATAACCAAGTCAATAAGTAATAAAATATTGTTAAAATAAAACAATTTATGTGATCCATGATTCCATAATAAAATAAATAATATTTAACAATATAAAATAATCAATAACTATAAATTGGAAATCAAGAAGGGGCTTTATATAGAAAAATAATATAAATAATAGGGACCTCAATTAAATAAAAATAAAAAAAATTCTTTAATAATTTAATTCACATATAATTCCATCAATATCCATATATACAATGATTCATTATCATAATGGAAATATAATCATTCACTATAATGGACTCATGGTAAAATAAACTAAAACATTCATTAAGATATTTTCTAAGTTGATGTTCTACCTAAATTCATAGTAAATTCATGTTTCTGTAAAATGATGGGTATTAGTCATTTTTGTGGGTATAAATCCTATCCTAAATGTCCTATCTACAATGATACACTAATTCCAAATACATGAAACAAAAAAATAATACATTTATACCATTTTATTATCCATACATAGGAATCATGAATACTAAGAACCGAGTATGGCCTCTAAATGGAATAAAAAACTACTGACTGGAAACTCCTTTTGAGGTATAAAAAATTTATTTTTTTGTAATTATCTTTAAAATATATTGTAAGCTTATTCATAAAATCATTTTAATATAAAACTCATTTAATTAAAACCATTAAAAATATAAAATACATTATGGAAAGATTAATGTTTTAAATAACCATCATAAAAGGAGTTTAGACCAAATGAAATATTCATCAAAACAAAATAATATTACTCTACACTATGAAACAAAATCCACCCGCCATAAATAAAAGGTGGAATTTTATCCCATTACTAATGAATAATTAGGTCTCCCTTTTCCCTATATCATAACCAATCATATCTATGCATCCATCAAAGAGAACAAGTATACGGTAATTATAACAATTGTAATATTCCCACAATAACATCAACATAGTTCTAGGAATTGTTAATATAGAAATAAAATAATAATTAATTGTTTACATGGAAATTATTAACTACTTTTATGGTATAAACCCTTAGAAAATCCAGGTATAAAATCAATGAATATTTATTTTTAAAAATCATATTTTTGGAAATAGCATAAGTTAAAGGCATAAGTTTAATTAAATTTTGTATTAAGATTTCCCATGAGATTTTTTGAAATAATAATGTTTTCTTAGATTCTAATGGATGTACAATTATTCATAAAAAATAAAAAGTAATCCTTCTATTTACTCTAATTAGAATAACAAATCATAATTTCCTTAAACAAATGGAAACAACCAGGTTCAATGAAAAATCCACATCTCAAACTATAATTCCCTATATATTCACTCATATAATATAGTATCCAAACATGGTAAAATAAAAGAAATAAATTATATCATGTCATGTAGAGATGAGACAATACTAACATGATAAAAATTGACTAGTCATTTAACTTTATATTTTCTAAATAATATTTTAACCAATATTCATATTAACCCATCTACTTTAATAAGACAATGTGTGAGGTGTAACATTTCGAACCTACTAAATTCTAGTATTCATTGTTTCAACACATTCTATATAAGTCTCTAATTTATTATGTATAAATCTAAGTGGTTTTAAAAATATTTCCCACTAAAATTAAAATTTTCACACATATATGTACACACCAACATAACAATATAAGTAAACTAATTAAAAATTGTTTTTCTAAAGTGAAACCTTCTTGTTTTTTTCCCAAAACAAATATTCTATATATTCTAGATTTTAGTTTACACCACATAATTTGATAAATACAATGATAAATATTAAAAAATATTAAAAAATATTTTTTTTCGAATAATAATTTAAAACCAACATATAATAATTTTAAAAAATTAATATTAAATATTAATTCCTAAAAATGTATCCAAAATTTATATAAATACTAGCCTATAAAAAGAATGAATTTAATCAACCTACCTATTTTCTTATATTTAGAAATCAATAGGTTCTCAATATATTTTTCTTAGAAAAATAAAACCAAAAGGTCAATTATCATGAATCCTTAATAAATACGCATATGTAATCAAAATAAATTAATAATTCCTTTTAAGAATCTTATATGACCTATGTATATTCGAAATATCCTCTATTAAGAATTGTAATGGATGATAAAAATTTTCCATGAACCCATAAACCCCATTGTTCTAAAGAACACGAATCATAGTTTGTGTCATGTTCCGCATGGTATGTGCCATTTCCTCCTAGTAACTCACTATTGATAGTTTTGATAATGAATGATCAAAAGATATAAAATTATAACATGGAAAAACAATTTTATAGTTTCTTTTATCCCATTTATTAAGATCATAAATTCATATTTAATTACACTAGAATGTAAATCATAAAAAATAAATTTATTCACACATTAACACATCACCATATATACTAAATGAATCATCTAATGGAAATTAGTTAGTTCATTGATAATACCTTGATAACCCAAATAAATATCCATCCTTTGAAATCCACTCATCATTATGTCGACTACCATAGAAGATGAAAAAAATATAAACAATGAATTAATGAGAGGAATGTGTCATTATATCATTCAATATAGTATTCACTTGTGTATCAAAATAAATATCCCACATATAAATTCTATAATAATTGGGTATGTATTATCTCTGAATGATTAATCAGTCTGGTCAGACACCACCCATTATTTAATTATCTAATTCACATATATATTCCATACTATTCAGATCTATTTCAATGAAGATATATAATCCTCAATAAAATAATCCATATTTTATTAAAATAAAACTGCCCAAAAACATTTCTCTTTTTCTAAAATTCTACAAATTTATATTGTATAATAAAATAATAATTAATACGTAAATAATTATTTCTTATTTAAATAATTAAAAGACATTAAAATTATAGATAATGTAATAAAATTAGATTACTAAGACAATATATTATTTCCATATATACAAAACTCATAAAATAAAAAATTCATCATTCTCTCAATCTGGTAATTCTCTATTAATTCACACTGAATTAACAAAATGATTTTAATTTTATAAATTCTATTTTATAATAATTAATATTCTTGAAAAAAACACGTACATGTTTAAATTCCATTAATCATTCCTCTATATTTATCATGTATTTTAAAATTTTAATTTTCTTTTACCTAACATCCACTTAATAATCTAGAACAAATTATTCGATTTTATATTTGACCAAATAATATTTCTCAATCCCTATACTCATAAATTATATAAATAAATGAATGAATATAATTTAAAATTAATAAAATTGTTTACTTAGGATATTATATTTCAATAAATAAATATTAGACTTCACTATATTTATTCATGATATTTAAATAAACAATAAAATCATTAATATTTATGTTATACAATATGAAATTTAACCCATTGTATATGAAATTGATTCAAGGTAAATGTGTCACTGAGTGTATGTCCTAGTGGGTAGTGGTTCAAATATGGGTAATTTATTTTAAAAGGTTTCTATTGTTCATTTTAATTGTGTCATCTTACTCTATATTTATTGGATTTATTATGGGATTAAGAATGATTATATCATATTATTCATGAAGCATAGTGAATCAATGGGAAATGAATGTCTTGTGGGAAGCTATAAATTCTTATGTGTAGATAATCCAAGGGAATTGGAGGTGTAAGTTTATATTAATTAGAGGATAGAAATAGCTATTGGAGTTTTTTAGAAGGATATTGGTTTATTTGTTATGAAATTCATTTGGTTGTATATGTGTACCTTTAGGGGAAATATTTTTGAATATTTAATATGGATTATAAATTAATTATAAGAGGGGAAAAGTTGGTTAATATATTTTTTTTATTTAAAAATGATATGGTTTTGATAAAAAAATATCCTTGACTTTCATACATTGGTTATGGTACAATTTGATTCCATTATTAAAACATGATGTCTTTTTGAAAATTAGGATTAGAGTTTGAAACATATTATTTTCATATATATATATATGTAGTTGTATACTACAATTAATAATTTTATACTTCATGTACGAGAAGTCATCCATGTATAATGTAATGGAAATGATAATAGTGTTAATTGTGAGAAACTATTTATTTTTGGGAATTACTAACAATTTGTATGGTTATAGTTCAATTTAGAATTCATTGGAAGAATATCCATGAATATGCGTATTTATTTTTCACATGGAAAGTTGTGGAGGGATTTTAACTTATAGTATGGCAAAAAAATTACAGGATTCGTTAGTTTTAGATAAATTTGTTGGATATAAAGATCCATGGAAAAATATAAAGAATCCGTTTAGAATCAATTAATAGTGAAATGTTTATTAGGGGATTTAGGTACCTTAAATTCACTCAAAATGATATATATTATTTCAGTTTGTGATTTCCATGTTTGTTTTTTAGATGGAAAATCAACTCTCTCTTCATTTGGAAGAGTGATTAATCACATTTGACATGTATCCATCTCTAGAGGTAATGGATTTTGGTTTGATTATAATGTTTTAAATTGAATTGTTTTGAATTTTAAAAAAGATATTGATAAAATTGTATTGAATACTAAAAAATTCCATAAAAAGTTTTTAGAAATAACTATCAACATATCCTTTCAAAAAGAATTATTTTAATGTGAAATTGGAACTATTGTTATGGGTTTCAATGGATTAATTGAATGAATTTACTTGTATTATTTTGGTTTATTGAATTTTGGATTTGTATTTTTTTTAAAATTGGATATTTAAAAATTAGATTTGTTAATTTCTTTCCCTTTTCACTTTTTATAAATCAGATATTCATTATTAAATATTGGTTTCTCCTTATAATGAATTAATGATGATTTGAATATTGAATAGAAAAACTAAGATAAAGAGAGGACCACACATCTCATAAGGTGGATTTTACCACCATATGAGACTATATTATATATTTAATAATATGCTCACTTTGTCATTATATATGATAGTATCTGTTTTTTTAAATTACTTAGTTCCCATGGATGGTGAATACTTATTATAGAAAGATTTATTGATCTTTTTTCATTTGGATCAACGCTTATTGAATATAAATCATTCCATATAATGGAATCATATCCCTGAAACATTAGGTGAGTGGTTACACTATAGATTGAATTCTTATAGAAAGGTCCTCTATAATTCCATGATATCTAGTGATGTGTGAAGAAGAGTGCATTATAATTTAAGGATATATGGTCTGATATTGTAATTATACTAGGTTTTATAGTCTAATTTGATGACTTAAAGGTCATACAATAGTTTCATTAAATATATAAAGGCATAATGGAATGATGGTATTTAAGGTCACCAAGGTGGACCTATGGGTATTCTATAGTTTATATCTATTCAATTGATCTTATGGTATGTTAGGATTAATGGTATCCTTGGAATACATAAAGGGTTATGTTGGATATCACTTTCTACCATGAAATCATGAGGGTATATTGAGATCAAAGGACTCCTAGGACAATGTAAGGGTTTATGATATTATTTTATTCCACCCAATATTCCTTAAGGCTGTAGAGGGATTTATTTTATCCGAAAAATACTTTATAAATTACTATGTTCACATGTTATCCAGGAAGAAATAATGGTGCTTTTGAGTTTAAGGTCTCTGAGGATGACATAAGGGTAAGCTATAATTTCATGTCATCCCTAATGTGTTTTCGATACGATGGTTTTAAAGGTCCCACGATTATTTAAATGGTTATAATAGAGTTTCATATAATTTAGGGATTCTTAATGGTACATGGTATTTAATATATCCTAGGAAGATATAATAATTTTTTGGGGCCACATCTTATCGAAGAATTGTTAATAGTATATTAGGAATTATGTTAATCCATGAGAACATAAAGGTATGATCGAGTTTCATGTCCTGTTGGAAGGATTTTGGGTCCCCTATGATTTATGGTATACAAGGAAGAACTAAAGTTCTATTCTAGAGTTCTGGACCATCTAAGAAATCATAAGGATAGGATATTATTTATGATCTACAAGTAATACATAAATGGCTATATTAGTGATTCATATTTTCATATTGGGATTAACGTTATGATATGATTTTGGGTCTCTCAAGATGACATAAGAAGTTACCCAAAATATTCATGTCATCCAGGAAGGATAAATTATACACTAGAATTTAATGTTTCCTTATAGAACATATGGGTTTTTATGGAGTTTCATGAAATACAGGAAAGAATAATGGTCCTTTGAGATTTAGGTCCTCCTAGGAGGACTTAAGGCTATATTAGAGTATAATTCCATCCATCAATTATAAAGGGTACACTAGTATTTAATGTCCCATATGAAGAATAAATGGGTTACAGTAGAGTTTCCTACTATATAGTAGGACTTATAGGTAAACGAAGATAAACGGTATCCCAAGAGGACATAGGGTGTAAATGAGTTATGTTCCATCAATGAAGGTTGAATAGAATTTCATGATATAAGATCTCCAAAAATGATATATGGGTGTGCTATTATTTCATTTTATATAGTATGTCTTAAGAATACACTATGATTTATGTATTCTAGTGTAACATAAAGGGTCACAGAGACATTTCTCATCATCTCGTAATTATTAAGATTATTGTGGAATTAAAGGTATCCTAAGAATGAAAAATGAGTTATGCTACTATTTTGAGCAATGTAGGAAGCCTTAAAGGTAAGATGAATTTTTCAATCACATAAAAATACATAAGGGTTAATACAATAGTTTCCTATTTGTTATGAAGTCCCTAGGCTTTTGTGAAGGGGTTGAAGATATGATTAAAAAAGGATTTCATCTGTTAGTTGGGATACCTACGTACCACTATGAATGGAATAAAAAATAAAAATATTTGTTCAATTTAATGAAGAACACCATAATTATTATGGTCTTGTGATAAATACTCTAGCGGTGACCTTTTGGTAATGCAATCATAACTAGGGAAGAAACTTTTAGTGCCATGATTCAATGACTACAGTGTCTTGAAATTTCTGTCCATCAAATTTTGGATAATCCCCAGAAGATTAAATTCATATAGAATGGAACAATAATTTAATGGTTCTTATAAATAGTTTATTGTTGGACATAATTATGATAATAACTTATAGTTTTTACTTGAAAGACATGTATAGTGAGGGTTTATGGGGTAATATGATAGGATTGAGGCCCATAATGATTCTATATATTTTATTACCTCAGGACGATATGGGAATGACTTATATAAATCTATTTATTATCTATGAGACCTAACATACCATTTGGTAATCAAATATAGATAATATGAATGAACATAAAAGAGTTTTGAAGTAGTATAAGAAAAGTTATTCTATAATGGGTAATATTCTTAGATGATTTACAGGTTGTGCAATGCTTTTATATATAATCATTGGAATATCTATAAAGTAACATATTTCAATTCATGGGGTCCTGGAATAAAAATACATTTTGAGGGATTATATTAAAATGGAAGCCATGGAAGTTAACAGATTTCTTTTACAACCAAGATGGAATGTGTGATGGTGATGTTCAGTGTGAAACCACAAAAGGGTTGTCTTTATTTAATTTTTTAACTGACCAAACCTCAATAAATAGTGGAGATAGTGTAATACTATATCAGATTCCACATATAATTGTTGGAGTCTCCCATAATAGCAGGATTAAAATAAAATTATTAATTTGCATGCTTCAAGAAGAGCTTTCAAAAGGAGGGATTTTATTTTGGAGGCCATAAGTTCATATAAATTTTGTAATAAATTTATTTGGTTGGTCATAATGATAAGTACATGAAATTTGAAACAAGTTATTTTGAATATATATATATATATATATATATATTTCGTTATAGGATGTATGAGTCAACTATAGATTCATGTTTTTCAATTAATGACACAATGCGTGTTCATTTAACACATGTTTACTCATATAGATAAGATTTTCACTCATACATAATGTATATGACTCATTGATCATATATATTAATTTTTAAAGATCAGGATTTCACACATGTTCTCACCATTGGATGGTTATCTAATACAAAATCCTCTTTATCCATCTATAAGAATTATGGTGCCTGGTTTACACATGCTAATCCACTATTAGAGAATTATGTATCATGTAAAAATTATATTCTACTCTCATGGTCCAAAAATTCATGGCTTTTTGGAAATGAGGACATCGAGACTCAGAAAAAGTTCCCTACCCTCCAATGTTCTCTCTCATAGACTCAATTTTGGTATTAGGAGGAGAATCCAAATGGGATCGAGGACACCTGGATGCCTAATAAAACCTAAATAATCTCAAAATTTATTATCTCCATGTAATTAGCTAAGATGTTAAATATTATTAGGAAACGTGTCCAAAATGGTTCAAAAAAATGATTCCCAATTTTCAATAATGGATTGATAGGATATTTTATTTTTTATTCTTGAGTGGTAGGAATCGTAGTTCGTACTTCATACATAATGTGATGCACAATCTTATCATTTCTAATGAACCATGTATTATTTGTGTCCATCCCAAAGAAAACATGTATTTCTCACATATTTAGAAAATTATTTATCAATATTTTCCTTGTTTTTTGGGAAATTATTTACATATATTCTTTCCATACTTAATGATAAAGGGGTCACTTAACACGTGTCAAAAAGTACACAAATTAGATAATATCTATGTAGAATAGAATGGATAATATTTTGAGAGGAACAAGTGATTTTTTGGTAATCAGTATTTGTGGATCACAAATCCAATACATGTAAGTACATCCCATTAGAATAAATCAAGGTGGGTGGTCCATCAATTTTTTACATTACTACTTATTTTTAAACGCAGACACACTCTCACTCAAATATTGTAGTTGTGTGAATCATGGATCATATAAGATATGTGAACGTGATAAATTTCTGATTTCTTTCAGGACTCTTTACACTCAATCTAATGGAAACATGGTGATAAGTATATTTTTCATAATTTTTTTAAAGAAATATTCCTATATAAAACCCATGGCCATATTTTATTAGAAAATAATTATTTATGGAAGAGGGCCATTCATCAAATCATCCCAATCGTTAAGCATATTCCTCACATCTGATAGACCATTCCCAAACTGATGGGAATATATATATAAATAGTGTAGACGATGTTAGTAAACTCCATACCAATATTGTAGATGAGGTTCTTGAGGTTGTAGTTTTAATAGATCTAGCTATTCATATTTATTCATCCCCAGCTACCATTTAAGTGGGAGGTAATGATGTTCCCTCCCCCCTAACCTATATATTAGTGTTGGTAAATCTAGAGTAGATATGATTATATACTATATTACTATTATCGTAGATGTATTATACATTAATCTTGAGAATTATGTGGGAAACTTACCAGTGATGAGATGGTCTTAAATCACGTTTTATATCATTAAGGCCAAGACACAATTTGAAGACATTGATAAAAATATTATTCCTTAATCGACACTATGGATGTATTTTTATGAGAAACATGGACTAACACAAACTATATTACACTATGATTAAGATTATAATTATTACAAAACATTTAATAACCATATTAGTTATTCTTTTAATGGTTTAAAATAAGAATGAGTTTTTTGTACTTTTAGAACAATTTGAGCCGAGGCTCGATGATTAAGTGGAGGTCATGTTATATAATCATGTTCGAGTTGATGGTCACAAGAATGATATGGAATGGATTGTGCTTTAATTATCTAAAATCAATGAATAATTTTATAAGATTATACTAAATATAAAATATTTACAAGGGGACTTGAAAATATAGACTCAAAATTCAAACACATGAATTCATAGAAATAGTAAGAATATGATGATCTAAAAAACCCCCAAAAATTAGAAACATCTCAATGGTATCATAATGATATTAGGTAATTGAATGAATTGATCTTTTGAGAATAAAGATTCAATATTAATCATAAATGTACTACAATATTTCTTAGCTTAACAGAGTCCCAAAATGTTGGTACACTTTCCTATTCTAATATTAATAAAAAAATATCCTTTGGGTCACTTGTTTTACATATTAACAATACACATAAATTTTGTGGTTCATATTGATATTGGATGTCAGAAATTGTAAGTTTTATGGATAAAAAATGAAATCATCCATTTCATTCATTTGATTCATTTTTAAATTTTAAAATGAAAGGAGTCATAATTTTTGGAACATGTTTCCAGTTAAATGTCCTATGAATGGTGAAATAAAATATGTTTTTGGAGTAGTTGAAAATGTCTTTACCATGTATTGAAGGAATTTATATGTCATGATTCAAAATTATTTAGAACATGATAGGGTATATAGAGTCTCATGTATTTTAAATTTTTACAATTAGTTAGAGATAGGTAGGTCGTATATGGGGTGAATGTTCCATCACCATGCATTGTTTTTAATCTATAATATAAATGAAGGATGGTCCATGTCTTCCATGATGCATACACATGTATGATTTTAGTAAGGCCATAAATTTTTCCTATGTTTAAACAACATAAACCTAGATTATTGAAGTTTGATATAAGAGGGGAAGACTTGATCGAGGATGTGTGATCCATGATGAGTATATGAGAGCCATGTGTAGGAATCTGATTCCATCATGTTATGAATACATTGAATGTTTGAATATATATTTGATTAGATTCTCAAACTGTTTGGATTTATGATGAGGGATTCAATTATTGTGTTAAATAGAGATTCAATTTCCCAAAAATGTAATCATTTATGCCATTTATATACAGCCATTACGGAATTATGTGAAGAACAATTAAGTTATATAACATGTTACTTGACCTATATATTTATAAATAATTAATAAAAATTTACTAAGGTGAATTATAACCCAATTAATATTATGTATTTTTATTTCAACCTCATGTTTTTTGAAATATTCTTAATTAGATTATGTAAGTGAGAGCTCAAATTTATGTTAATATTTTCTTTTTGGATTTTAATCAAGATAGTATTTTCTCTTCATTATCATATAGTCTAAGGTGTTGTGTCTTATGGCCAGTGGTTTTTATAAGTTTAAAATCCCATTGTCTGGAAGACAATAAGGGTGATTATTAAGGTTATATATCATTGAAAATGATATAGATGATGTGCATGGTATTATTGATTAGATTAAATTAAGATCCAATTTAATTGGATATATATATTAACAAAATATTGATTTGTGTGACATATAGGGATAAAGGGTTGTATAATAATGATGTGAAATAGTTGAAAAAAAGTTATTATAAGAAATAACATGATGGAAAATATTCCCATATTTTAAGGTAATAGGGCTCGAACTGATGTTTAGGGAGTATGAATGAAGGATTGTTTAATGGGTTCCAAGATGGGTGATTTGGGAACCACTACATATTCCATGATAATGGGAGTCAATCCACACATAGTTCTAATAAGGGAGGTCTCCATTGTAAATTAATCTGATATGTAGAAGAAAAGTGTGATGAAATGGGGGATAGAACTGGTGAGTGGATAAACGGATAATTAATAACATAGCATTTTGAGGGACCTATTATCAGTGAAATATGGGGGCATGTGATAAGGTATTCATTGAAAAGTGGACTTATAGTAAGTAATCTATGATCTATATATATCTTAAAAATAATAATAAATCCACAACCATATATATATTATATGAATCTATTCATATTTATCACATTCATAGTTATGAGTTATATCATTACATCGTTATTGGAGGATATGATGTGACCACAAGGGATATGGGTTGACAATGATGAAATTCTTCATTTGGAGAAAGAAGGTATATTGTAAAGTCACTAAAAATCCCATGAAAATATGAGTAATTACACACATAGCAATATGAATGGAACTCTACATAGATCTAGTGCATGTGTACGAGATCGATAAAATTATTATACCCAAAAACAAAACTACCAAAAAATTGGCCATTAATAGTTTTTGAATTTATCAGTGCTATAAAAAACACTCATAAAGGCCACCTTTATGACTACCAATAGAATCCCTGATAAAGGGTACCCTTGTTCAGTGCTTTATTCTAGTGCTGGTAGGAGGTTCAATTTAACAAAGCCTTATTTGTTCCTTAGAAAATGGGTACCCTTTATTAGGGATTTACTTTTATCACTGATAAAGGGTTCTCTTTATCAGTGATTTATTTTTAGGACTGATAATGGGTTTCCATTATCACCACTCAATTAGCGCTGATAAGATTACAACATTAAATTAAATAAATGATTGAATAAAAATATAAAAATTATGAAAAAATTATTAGGAAAACAATTATTGTTAAAAATAAATAAATAGAATATATATATATATATTATAAAAATTAAGAAATATCATATATTAAATATATAGATTTGTAAAATAAAAAAATAAAATTATTAAAAAAATTAAAATTACAGATGAGTCGATTAAGAAAAATATTAAACATTTTATAAATTAAAAAATTATTGATAAAAATGAATAAATTATATATATATATATTATAAATATTAATAAATATTATATATTATAAAGAGATATATAAAATGAATAATTTTTAATAATTAAATAAAGAAATATAGAAAATTACAAAATTGTTTAAAAATTTATAAATGAAATAATTATTAATAAAAATTAATATGTAGAATATGAATATATATATATATATATTAAATATAAATAGTAATAAAAATATATATTAAACACAAATATATATATATATATATAATTAATAAAATATAGTAATTATAACATATTAATTTCTTATTCGTTTTTAATGATGTTTTATTTTTCAATATAACATATATACAACATGGTCTGTAACATTGATTTCACATGATTATATGAAATTAATGCATTTTTATACTGAATTGCCACAGAAAAATATTTATGAAATTAGTTAAATCTTATATAGAAACACATGCAACTGTTATTTATGTAATTTATTCAAATTTCAAAATATTTTAGAATTTAATTATAAAATGATACATTTAATATAATATGTTATTCATAGGAAATTTTATTTATAAATTATTTATGTTATTATAATTAGGTGTTATTTATTTTTTTCATATTGATTATTGATTATTTAATTTTTGCTTTTAGTGATATTTATAACATATATATATATATATATATTTATTTACTATGTTTTATTATATTCATTAGGAATTCATCTTTACTTCAATATATATAGCCATAATGTTTTATAATGTTTTATTTAATTATTAGAACATATCCATTTTTTCAATATTTTTAACGTGTACTCATTTTAGATTATTCAATTTCAGTCATTATAAAAATCCATTTATTTAATATTATATGTCAACTAATGTTGTTCAATATATATTTATGAATAAATATTTATAAATAAATATATTTATAAATATATATTTATTATATTTATAAATCTATATAATAATAATTTTTATAAATATGTAAATATAATTTTATTTATAAATATATTCATATATTCATAAATAAATATATATATATATATATAGTTGTGAAAATAAATTAAATTTATTTAAATTATGTACTCGGTGAGACATGTACTCAAGACCACATTAAGGCCCACATTGGCATCCACTGATCTGCACCCTCTGCCCAATATATAAATAAATATTACTTTCTGAACTATTATTCTTATATTTATAAATAAAAATTTATATATTTAAATAATTATAAAATTATAATAAATATATTTAAATAATTAATATTTTTATATATTTTTTATATAAATAATTAAAAAAAAATTTATAATCATATAAATAATTTTAAAATTGTGATTATATAATAAATATTTTTAAATAATGAATATATTTACTACATTTATATTTATTTGAACATTTTAACCGTAATATAATTAAATATAATTATATAAATATATCAATATTTATAAATAATTAATTATAGATGATTTTATAAATTTATATTTACTATATTTCAAACATATATAATTATAATTATAAATAAAATTATTTTTTTGAAAAATTATTAATCTAATTGTCACAACCAGTCCCTCTTGGCCTGTGTCATGTCATACACCAAGTCTGCCTCCTAAAGGCCATGAATAAGGGACTAGCGTCGAAGGCACCAACCTGAAATTCGGAGCCATTTGTCTGAGTACCTGTACGCATGCACACACTAAAACATCCAAAATCATGAAAAGTAAACATACATGCCACTAAACAACCACTGAGTAAATGTAAAAACTATAGGTCAAATGGGAGAGAATACAAACCCGAAAAAAGATAAACTGAAAACAGGAGAGTAAAAGGAAAATGTTGAAATACATCTACTGGAAACCACACCTGATGGGTTAGTGTAGAGTAGGTGCTGGAAGTCGTAGAAGTATGACATGTCTGCCTGGTCTCACTGGGCACTAATGGTTCATAGGCCACTAAGTCCCCCATCAAGGTGGCAGTCGTTTTCACCAAACACAGCATGTACAGGTGAAGCACGTGCATGGGTGAGTTAAAAAATAATCAGTAGGGACCCCAAACAAAAAAAAGGAATGATAACAAAACAATCCACACGAAAACCATGATGTATGATAATGAATCATAATAATGAAGAATGAAAGCTCACACTAGGTATAAATTATAGATGGAATGTAGGACCATTAGTCACATCATCGAACACCTTGGGCTGCTGGAGATCTCATCCTCAATGAGTACAGTGGGTCTGTCAGGTCAAACAAAAGATGCTTCCCACAAACCATGGAGTACTATATTACTCATCCATGGTGAGTGTCGTGGGTATGTTGGGTCACATAGAATCTCCTTCCCACCGTGGGAATGTTAGGTCACTCAATAGCTACTTCCCACCATGGCCATACCGAGGTACTCCTCTGGTCGAGTACCATGGGTCTGCTGGGACACATAGAGTTACCCCCCACCATGGGCCTTCTAGGTCTCACATAATCCACTTCCCACTGGGCCATAGTAGCTGATCCAAATGGGGTCACTTGTTACGAGTCTCCAAGTCTCAGCCAACAGTAGGGTTTCCGTAAGTAGTGTTCTTGATTCAAATAGATCATCTCATTATGAAATTCATCATATCCTAACATCCATGAAAGTCTCTATAGGGTTTTTCAAATGATTTTCCTCGTAGAGATGGTTCCAACGCTACTAGCGGATAATCAATTGAACTCCTAGTTTGAATGATATTGGCATTTATGTAAACAAGGGTCAGTTATGTCCTAGCCTGGTCCGACCCAATCAGACAAACCTGACCAACCCAGCACGGGGGCCCCACATACCTCGATTTAGTTTGCCTGACCCAACATGACTTGGTTTTGGTTTGGGTCGGCGCAGTCTGTTCTGTCTAGTTGGGCCACAGGTCTGGCTCGATGAGTGAGTCCGATCCTATGTGTGTGTGTCCTGCTCGCTGCTCCTCCAATTCCTCCAGTGGAGGACTAGTTCTCCATATGGATAGGATGCAGAAGGTGTCCACATCTTCCCTCTTTACTCATTGGTCATAATGGGGCCTCTTCCCCCCTATGAATAGTGCCTCAAGGGCTCCATCACGTGGCTGGACGGACCTTCTGCACACTGTTAGGGGACTGCATTCTCCAAGAACCCTAGCCCATGGCTGTGGGTTTCTCCCTTGATGCATCTGAGAAGCAGCATCCTTCTGCTAGTTGTCGACCCATCCAGTAGCCTTTTTTGCACCATCGTAGCCTGACCTGGTTGTCATGCTCCTCTTGGAGCACCATCATGGTGTGCCACCTCGAGCCCATGAACGCTGCTAGTGGGATCTTCTAATGACCACTAGGTCTACACCGATGTTCCTTTCTTCACGATGCCTATGCCTCTGGCCTCTGTGGGGTGTCACATTCCCTATGAGGGCCTCTAATTTTCCTTGACACTAATTTGAATTCTTGGAGACAATTAACACAAAAGGTATGGGGTCTTTGCCCTTGTTTGTGTTGGACCGCACCCTCTGTGTTGGAGGTTAAAAACCCGGGGATGCTTATGATCATAGTTCTTTCAGTTATTCATCAATGATGGTTCAAAAACCCCACCTAAAACAACCTCCCCCATGAAAAAATATCCATGGATCAACAAGTTCTTGGGATGATCAGCATTAAATTTTTTAGAATAATAACTTGGAATTCGTAAAAAAAAATAAACCTCTACCTCAAAGAAGAACAACTCTAAAGCGGTTTGTGTACAATTATTTAATAGGATGAAGGTGTTCATCACACACTCTTCCAATACATTGAGATCTATTGAAGTCGTTAACAATCCTCTGGTGTTCATAGTTTATCATTTGAGAGATTTCTCCCCATTAATTTGATAGGGAAATCCACCCTTTGATTCTCAACTCTCTAATGTGTTGGACCTATTAAAAATACATGTTGCATCGTCTTGGTTATGTTGTGACTTTACATCGTTATGTTGTTTCATTTATGAAACAACGTATCTATTAGACTTCATTTAATGCATCATTACACGACACAAAAATGATCCATTAATGAGCTTCATTGAATGTTTCTCTTTTCCGCACAATATCACTTCAATCTACCACTCAACAGTTTTGAAAAAAACAAAAATTTATAATTATTTTAATTTTTTTCTTGAAAAGTCTAAAAACTAACTTTTCAGGTCCACCATTATAGGATAATTTTAGCTCCTTTCTAGGTGTATCCCAGAATTCCATATTCAATGGTGACCTTGGATTTTGGATCTGAGCACCTGTTTAACAGTTAGACAAAACCACTTGCACATTTACATAAATAAACTTAAAAAAATTCAAAAATTCCATTTTGGCCTCACTGGGCCTTGGAACTATGTGTCGTCAAAGCGTCTTGTCACCAAATAATATTAAATAATTTTACAAAATTACTAAAAAATTCATAGATATTATTTTAATCTCCCCTTTTTGGGATTCACGTCCTCATAATCCAAAAAAAAGGAAAAAACAAATGGTGGTACTGAGAACGCATCTAAGCCTCTCGCTCCCATGTGATATCTTTGATATCCTCATGCTACCATTAAATGCACACTAGAGGAATCGACCGTCCAAAAAGGACCCATTCCGATCAATCGTCTATCTATATTGGGATCTCCACAAACATTTCCCCATCGTTAAAGTGTAACTCACCCCAGTCGATGATGTGCGATGGATTATACACATACATTCATAGCTATGACTCATGAAAAGCATTGTGCACCTAGTGGATCTATGGGGGAATAGCTAGGCAGTACACAACATCTCCAACTCTTATAAGAATCCGAAAATGTAGATACCCAAAGCTTGACGTACATGGACATTACATTACTTTTGCGGAATACTTAGTACATAATATAAACACACACACAAGGACCGTTATAGTTTAGTGTCTTTGGAAACTCGGAATATAATCTTCTAGTCGTGGTGTAAGATCTTGAACATCTCCTATAAAGATCTTTTTTTTAAACCTAAATCCGTTCTTTATACCATACGGAAAAGAAAACATAAAAGGGTGAGCTCAAATGCTCAGTAAGGATAAACAAACTAAATATCAATCACATCATATTCATAAGAACATATCTTTTGGAAATCATAACCTGCAAAAGAGATCATAACTTCATAGCATGGGATAAATCATAGTAATGAAATGTAATCCCTATAATCATAACTTAAAAAATGAAATTTTGTGGCATACACACATAATCATAGAGAATCATTTCTTATTAGTAAAGACTCATTGCCAAGACTATCTTAGTGGACAAAGTCCCTTTCTGAACCAAGTTCACTCCTCCTTTCAGTCTTGTTTCACTGAACCGGTATAACCTACCGTTCCAGCCATGTCTATTTCATGAGATATAAAATCTTTACCCAATGCATTGGAAGGAGATATAGGTCCTACCCATCTCATAATGATACCATTCTTATGTGTACCACAAAATCATAAACCATAAATCATAGCATAACCCATGTAATAAAAAATGGGAATCTTAAACATCATCATGACATCATAAAACAATTCTTATAGGATAAAGGAATTCATAAAAATATTTC
The DNA here is from genome assembly GCA_963277665.1 of Viscum album. NCBI lineage: Eukaryota > Viridiplantae > Streptophyta > Magnoliopsida > Santalales > Viscaceae > Viscum > Viscum album. Next base: position 1,884,593,861 of record OY728165.1, on the reverse strand, counting down.
CATCACAACATAATCAAATCCATGTAATAATAGGGATAAAAATAGAACCCTTTATTATCTTAGATGGAAAATAATTTTGATAAAACACTTGAACTCCATTCTTGAGGAAAATATCCTTTCTACTTCAAAAAAAACTTTTCCTTTCTTAACATGTCATACAATTCTAAACTAAAGGAAGTTGATTAAAAATAAACTTGAAAACTTGTAAAGGAATCTTCTTGGAAATAATGTTTTAAAAATACATTCATGCCGTATAAGTTAAAAAAAACATTCTTCGTACTTTTGTTGGAAAAGTCAAAAAAGTACCTCGTACGAAAAATGATAAAAGATTCATTTCATATCTTTTACTAAAAACTCACCGAAGGGTAAAATTGGATATAAACTATTGTATAAGGATATAAATATTACATATTGGGGAAACATGGATGTGGATGATAAAATAAACCCCAGTAAATACCAAAGTATAAACAATCTCGGATAAAAATGAGATTGTGATATTTCCCTTACCTTAGGTCCGATTTGCTTCGTATGTGTCCGAACCTCCTCTTCTTTGAAGCACCTCTTTTAGACCTCCTTTTAGGGCACTAAAATTGGTCTTTGATGAAGACCAGAACTTCTAGGATGTTTCTAGGGAAGTGGATAAGGGAATTTGGCAGGGGTTGGCCGAGCTTGAAGGCTCAAAGTGGTGTGAGGAAGAGGGGGAGGAGGTGCCCTTTTATAAGGGAGGAGAGGGGCACCTTTGGAATAACAGAAAATATTATTTTATTATAAAGTCAAGTTCGGTTTTAAATAGCTAGAAATTGATTTATTTAGAGGTTAAGGTGGGGATGGGTTGAAATCCTCTTATCCAATAGAATTTATACAAGTTTAGGTTCCTATTTTATCCTTATCATGTAGATTTAACATTAAGTTAAATAATTTTACTTTTACCGCGTCTTCTTGTGTTCTTATACTATAAGGCTAATAAACTTACTATATCAAGCCAAAAGAACCCCAAGTTGTTTATTATTAATATATATAACCTTATATAAGTCATTTGGCCAATCCTTATATTTTTATAAATAAAATAAAAAATTAATAATATAATATTTGTTTGAAAAACTATTTTATGTCAATTTTGACACTATTTAGTAATTGATTTTTGTGAAAATCATAATAGAATGATAAGTTCGAAAAAAGTTAATTAAATCAATAATAACATGTCATATTAACTTATAAAATTAGTGTAATTCATAAAAAGTCTCAAATTTTATTTATTTGGGTATTTATAACATCAATTATGTCAATATTTCATTAATAAGATAATTACTATATCATCATTGTGTCAAAAATAAAATAAATTATTTAATTTATAAAAATTAAAAAAAATACCATTATGTAGGAAATCTTTTTAGCTTTCTAATGAATATTTATAGTCGAATTTATCTTATGTATAACCCCATATTAAAAATGGTTTACTTATTAAACTTTGATTTTAACTATTTTAACCCTTCTTTAAATAAATTAATAATAAATGTCCTAATCAAATCCATGTGGGCCTAAATGGTCATATTTTATTCCTAAGGTTTTTTTGGTCGAATAACATTTATCCAATAGAATTAGGACATGTGTTAAGGTAATAATAATATCATTTTTAGCCTGAATTACCCTATTTACTTTTAACCGTGGTAAAAAAAAGTAAAAAGTTACTATTCACCAAAAATTATTTTCATATCATTGAACCACATTTTCGTCCTTGATATTAACCATGTCTCTCGGATTTTCGAAATTCCACTCACAGAAGCGGTAAAATTAAGTTTTATGAATAATTCAATTTTTTTAACTACCACTTAGTGGTTTCACTATTCATCAAAAATTGAATGTTTTCAGAAAAATACCAAAATTTTACCCTAGGATAATTTAGATATTCCGAATCCAAAAATGAAGTCCATTTTGAAAAATAAAATTTACAAAATTTCAAAAAGTGGTTATTACTATTCATAACGGCTAGTTTTAATAATATTTTAATAGCATATCGTTGTTTAGTAAAACTCGGTATTGCGTACTACAGACGCTATCGAAGAAGGTCGCGATTGCATGCAATGAAAGGCAAGTCAAGGATGCTTGTTGTGCAAGCTCCTTTTGGTGTAGCATACAACACAAGACATTAATGAAATTAAAAAGAATATTTTTCATAAAATCTCGGGCTGTTACATTCTACCCCCCTTAAAATGAATTTCGCCCTCGAAATTCATTGGGGTTATAAATGGTTTACGATTCGAAAGTTTCTTTAATAGAAACCCACATAGTAAAAAGGAATACCAAAAACAATCTTTAAAAACAAAAGTATGAAATTTAACGGTTAGCCAAATAAATTAATCACTGGGTTTCCACATAAGTGAAAATATGGATATGGAAGAGAAATATAACCATCATGTTCTGATGGAGAGTGGTAGAGAACATGGCTATGGAAAATCCAGAAATCACAAAGCCATAAATTTGTGATGATCTAAGGTACCATCTGATTAATCAGATATAAGAGCACTAGGACAACATTTTTGGTTTTCAAGATCATTTCCCTAAAGTTGATGAAATTGGAATTAGAAGAAATAATTTCGTGATTTTAGTATAGTCTCACCGTTGGTCATTCTTTGGAAAATTTCCACTTCATCTATTAAAGAAATGAAGTTGAATTTTTCATTCATGATGTGTTAGCAGATCATGTGATAGAATGATGGGTCATTCCATCTGTCTCAAACAAAAGGTTAGAAAAGTTATCAAAAAAATACAAAAGTCTATCTATAGTGAGATTAATCATATATGTTTCCTAAAATGGACTTATACTTCATATATCATACTACTTAATATAATAAAACTAGTTTCTACTAAACAGGGACTTCCTGTAGGCCAGTGGTAGGAAATAAAGACCAGTCGCACTTCAGTTGTGGTTTCGATTCCCACGTCCTTGTCCGACGCGATGAGCTGTCACCCGTCCTGCAGGTTGTACTTTTTCTAAAACTATATTACTATAATATCCCATCAATAATATCGAAAAAAACTTTTATCCTTAAACAACACTAGCTTATGTCCAACATAGTCCATTCCAATCTTTAGGATTAACTATAATACTACAGTCCACTCTCATAATATAGTGAAAATGATTACCAGAGATTTAATACCATAGTTGAACCCCATATATCATAAGATATGTCTTGTTGGTCACATTCCAAACATTCAAAGGCCTTAATAATGTGTTCCCTTGAATACCCATTGATCCTTAGTGAAAACATGAATGCAGTTAAAAGTTAACACTTTACACATACCAAAATCCTCAAAATTCTATATACTCAAACCATGATATCACTTAGTCCTTATATCAATCATGAGCTCATGAATACTATCAAATATGTCATTTTCTCATTTTCCCTTCATTATGCGCATATCATCTTTTTTCCAAAAATATCTCAATCAATTTCTATGGTTACCGGTACCATGAAATTATTGAAGACCACAATAGACCAATACATAAATATTCCAATAATCAACATTATTTTGGAATCCCAATACATAAACACATAATCATTCCACCACATCGTTGTCATATTCAACATCGCCAATGGTGATCGCATGTGACTTCCCTTTGTCCTTTTCCTTAAGTGGTTGCTCATGTTGATCATCACTAACCGTTGGATTAGGGCATTTATTAGCATAATGCCCCATTTCCTTGCACTGGAAGCATTGAAGTGTAGTAGGTTCATTCTGTGTATCCCTTCCTTTGTTTGCATCAGTAGACATATTCTTCCCATCATTGCGGCATTCAATTGCCCGATGACCTTCCTTTCCACATTTGAAACATTTACTTGTCCCTTTAAGACAATCTCCACCATGCTTCTTTCCCCACTTTGAGCATAAGGAAACATTCATCTTCTTTTCACCATTATTCTGAGATTTCTCCTTGAACTCCATCTTTAGTTTCTTGTCAAAACTATGAGATGGATAAGTAACACCAACTTCCATTTCTACCTTGATAGCACAATGCACAATTTCTTCAAAGCTACTGAAGTCTCTTATAGCTAATGCCCTTCGAAGACTTGGTTTTAAGCCAATGAAGAATCGATCAACTTTACTTTCAGGTTGGATGATAAATCCAGATGCATACCTTGCAAGCCCTGTAAAATTCGCTTTGTATATACCAACAGATTCATCATCCTTTTGCTTTAGTTCAAGAAACTCCTTCCCCATCTTTGTTCGAAGAATATGAGGGAAGTACTTATTGAAAAATAAGTTCTTGAACTCGTCCCATTCCATGGACTCAATTTCATCTCTTTGCCTCGTATTCTTGATAAGATTCCACCATTGATCAGCTTCACCTTCCAAACGATATATTCCTAAGATGGCTTTATCATGTTCAGAACATTTAAGAACTGAAAATATATTTTCAGTGGAACTGATCCATTGTTCAGAAACAAGTGGATCATAAGACCCACTAAAAGAAGGTGGACGTTTCCTCATGAAGGACTCAATAGAATGTTGTTCCCTTCTCTGCTCATTTGGAAGTCAAGAATGATTCATAGCTTGTGTAAGTATAGCAGTATGATTTTGCACTCCATCTCCCATAACATTTGTTTGTTCAAGAGGACAATCATTGCATTGTCCATTACATTGATCAACACGATTCCTTCGGGTTCCAGCCATCGTCTAAAACCCAAAAAGAACAGTGTGAGAGGCAAAAATCATGATAGGGAAAACAACATAATAAAGGGGGAGTACCTTCAGTATCTAACATCTTAGGTTTAATTATATGATCGTTAGCGTAATTCTAGGACTATAACCTATACGTATACTTAACCTTAGGGACATCCCTAGACATACCTTGGAAATATCTCTAGGGATATCACTAAAGTTCTCGCATCCTAGTTTCCAAAGCTTGACTAAACCTTTCCTCTGATACCAACTGTAGAGACCCGAAGGTTGACGTACATGGACATTATATTACTTTTGCAGAATACTTAGTACATAATATTAACACACACACAAGGACCGTAATAGTTTAGTGTCTTTGGAAACTCGGAATATAATCTTCTAGTCGTGGTGTGAGATCTTCAACATCTCCCATAAAGATCTTCTTCTTTTTTTTAAAACCTAAATCGTTTCTTTATACCTTGGGGAAAAGAAAACATAAAAGGGTGAGCTCAAATGCTCAGTAAGGGTAAACAAAAGAAATATCAATCACATCATATTCATAGGAACATATCTTTTGGGAATCTTAACCTGCAAAAGAGATCATAACTTCATAACATGGGATAAATCATAGTAGTGAAATGTAATCCCAATAATCATAACATAAAACATGAAATTTTGTGGCATAAACGCATAATCATAGAGAATCATTTCTTATTAGTGAAGACTCATTTCCAAGACTATCTTAGTGGACAAAGTCCCTTTCTGAACCGAGTTTACTCCTCGTTTCAGTCCTGTTTCACTGAACCGGTATAACCTACCGTTCCAGCCATGTCTATCTCATGAGATATAAAATCTTTACCCAATGCATTGGAGGGAGATATAGGTCCCACCCATCTCATAATTATACCATTCTTATGTGTGCCAAAAAATCATAAACCATACATCATAGCATAACCCTTGTAATAAAAAATGGGAATCTTAAACATCATCATGACATCATAAAACAATTCATATAGGATAAGAGAATTCATAAAAATATTTCCATCACAACATAATCAAATCCATGTAATAATAGGGATAGAAACAGAACCCTTTATTATCTTATATGGAAAATAATTTTGATAAAACACTTGAACTCCATTCTTGAGGAAAATATCCTTTCTACTTCAAAAAAACTTTTCCTTTCTTAACATTTCATACAATTCTAAACTAAAGGAAGTTGATTAAAAATAAACATGAAAACTTGTAAAGGAAGTTTCTTGGAAATAATGTTTTAAAAATACATTCATGCCGTATAAGTTAAAAAAAACATTCTTCGTACTTTTTTCATAAAAGTCAAAAAAGTACCTCGTACGAAAAACGACAAAAGATTCCTTTCATATCTTTTACTAAAAACTCACCGAAGGGTAAAATTGGATATAAACTATTGTAGAAGGATATAAATATTAAATATTTGGGAAACATGGATGTGGATGATAAAATACACCCCAGTAAATACCATAGTATAAACAATCTCGGATAAAAATGAGATTGTGATATTTCCCTTACCTTAGGTCTGATTTGCTTCGTATGTGTCAGAACCTCCTCTTCTATGAAGCGCCTCTTTGAGACCTCCTTTTAGGGCACTAAAATTGGTCTTTGATGAAGACCAGAACCTCTAGGATGTTTCTAGGGAAGTGGAGAAGGGAATTTGGCAGGGGTTGGCCGAGCATGAAGGCTCAAAGTGGTGTGGGGAAGAGGGGGAGGAGGTGCCCTTTTATAAGGGAGGAGAGGGGCACCTTTGGAATAACTAAAAATATTATTTTATTATAAAGTCATGTTCGGTTTTGAATAGCTCAAAATTGATTTATTTCAAGGATATGGTGGGGATGGGTCGAAATTCTCTCATCCAATAGAATTTAGTCAAGTTTGGGTTCCTATTTTAACCTTATCATGTAGATTTAACATTAAGTTAAATAATTTTACTTTTTCCGTGTCTTCTTGTGTTCTTATACTATAAGGCTAATAAACATACTATATCAAGCCAAAAGAACCCCAATTTGTTTATTATTAATATATATATCCTTATCTAATTCATTTGGCCGAACCTTAGATTTTTAGGAATAAAATAACAATTAATAATATAATATTTGTTTTAAAAACTATTTTATGTCAATTTTGACACTATTTAGTAATTGATTTTTGTGAAAATCATAACAAAATGATAAGTTCGAAAAAAGTTAATTAAATCAATACTATCATGTCATATTAACCTAGAAAATTATTTTAATTCATAAAAAGTCTCAAATTATATTTATTTAGGTATTTATAACATCAATTATGTCAATATTTCATTAATAAGATAACTACTCCATCATCGTTGTGTCATAAATAAATTAATTTATTTAATGACTAAAAATTACAAATAAAATACTATTATGTAGGAAATATTTTTAGCATTCTAATTAATATTTATAGTCGAATTTATCTTATGTATAACCCCATATTAAAAATTGATTTACTTATTAAACATTGATTTTAACTATTTTAACCCTTCTTTAAAAAATTAATAATAAATGTCCTAATCTAATCCAAGTGGGCCTAAATGGTCATATTTTATTTCTAAGGTTGTCTTTGGTCGAGTGACACTTATCCAATATAATTAGGACATTTTTTAAGGTAATAATAATATCATTTTTACCCTTAATTACCCTATTTACTTTTAACCGTGGTAAAAGAAAGTAAAAAGTTACTATTCACCAAAAATTATTTTCATATCATTGAACCACATTTTAGTCCTTGATATTAACTGTGTATCTCGGATTTTTGAAATTCTACTCACAGAAGCAGTAAAATTAAGTTTTATGAAGAATTCAGTTTTTTTAACTACCACTTAGTGGTTTCACTATTCATCAAAAATTGAAAGTTTTCAGAAAAATACCAAAATTTCACCCTAGGCTAATTTCGATATTCCGAATCAAAAAATGAAGTCCATTTTGAAAAATAAAATTTAAAAAATTTAAAAAATTGGTTATTACTATTCATAACGGCTAGTTTTAATAATATTTTTATAGCATATCATTGTTTAGTGAAACTCGGTATTGCGTACTACACACGCTATCGAGGAAGGTCATGATTGCGTGTAATGCAAGGCAAGTCAAGGATGCGTGTTGTGAAAGATCCTTTTGGTGTAGCGTACAACACAATACATTAATGAAATTTAAAATAATATTTTTCATAAAATATCGGGCTGTTACAGAAAAGGTTTGATGAACCTCGTAGATAACATTTCACCCCAAACAAATCTTAGAAATCCCCATCAGTGTGAGACCGGAATGAAAACACGGTCTCCCTCCTCATACTACAAGGGTCTGCATACTCTACCATCATATGATTTCTGCCTACTATGTGTAGTCGGTATCCTCTCATGGATGATCTCCACCTTCTCAGTGGTATCCTATACCAACTCTAGACTCCTAAGTGTTGAATCCCCTTAGTTTGTCCATCATAGAGGTGATCTACATGGCCGCCCATTCAGGGCCTAAAACTATGCCATGACAATGGCGGAATGATAGCTATTGTTTTGTGAAAACTCCACCAGTTATATGTGGTCCTCCCAAATGCAACCAAAATCAAGGACACAAGAAATAAGCATGTTATTTAAGGTCTATATGGTCTTCTATGTCTGATCATCTGTCTGAGGGTGAAAGGATTTGATCAAGCACATCTTAGTCCCAAATTCCTCCTAAAATACCTTCCACAACTGGGATGTAAGACATACATCATGGACAATTTTCAAACTCACCACGAGATTCTACACTATCTCTTCAATGTGGAGGCATCCCAAGCCCTCCACCGATCCCAACTCACAGATCGATAATAAGTGATCCTACATGCTGAATCAGTCACCACTCACCTAGATATAATCGTGGCCCTTGGACGTGCATGGTAACCGTGTCACAAAATCCATCAAGATACCATACCATTACCACTATAGTACATCTAGTGGCTAGGCCGATCCTGGTGGAACCTAATGCTCAGCCACAAATTTCTAAAAAATGGGGCATCATCAAAAGAACACAGCCACCAGATTGTTCATCTTCAGACATAAGTATAGGTGTCAGATGCTGTTGTACATCTTCGCCGCATCAGGATGTACCGCCACATGGGATGTATAAAACTCTTTCAAAAATTCCTCCCACAACATCACTGGTATTGTGGTGCATCCTATATAAAGGATAAACTATTCCCCACATATGAAAAATCCATTAGGTGCTTGTCCTAAGGATAAACGTGCATGTCGGGCATCACAGTCAATGTCCACAAGTTGTGCATCCATGCCTCACTATAAGAGTGGAGAAGTTAAAATTATAGGTTGAAGGTATGATTCTCCATAATCATCCACTAAGTTTATATGCATCGTGGATAATCACTATGTCGCCCCACTCAGCATGTGTAGACCAGTCCTCTTGCTGAGCAGGACTGCCACCACATTCCTTATCCCATGAGTATAGACAATCTCAAAGTCATAGTGCTAGAGGAACTACAATGATCACCACTATCTAACGTTCAGATCATTCTTTGAGAAGATATTCCTATTAATCTTATGGCCAAAGTATATGGTAAACCATTCTCCCTTCAATTTTTACAACCACATATTCAAGGAAAAGACCACTACTAGTAATTCTAGGTCATGGGTGTCATATTTCTACTCATGCTGCCTCAACTCCCATGAGCCATAGGTGATCACTAATTTTTACTACATTAGGACACATCCCAGAACGGTCTATGATGCCTCATTGAATTCTACATACCCAATTCCATATTATGGTAGTCTCAAGATAGGATCACTCGTCAGTCTCTGCCTCAACTCTTGGAATCTCTTCTGTCACTTCTTCCTCTACACGATGGGTAGTCCCGTCCCTGTCAAGGTTGATAAAGGTTATGCTACTATGTAAAATTCAGGCATGAACCTCCGGTAGTATCCATCCAACCCCAAGAAACTCTGCACTTCAATCATTCTCTTTGGGGGATCCCAAGAAAACTCTGTTTCTAACTTCTCTAGATCCTCTCCAACTCTATCATCTGATATAGTGTGTCCTAGGAATTGGACTATTTGAATCCTGAACTAGAGTATTCAAAGATTACCATAAATCTAGTGCTCTTAGTGTGTATCCGAGACTATCCACAGATGTGAAGCATGCTCCTCCGATGATGATGAGTACACCAAGATTTCATCAATGAAGACTACCCTAAAACGATCAATGTAAGGCTACAAGATCCTATTCATGAGTCCCATGAAAACTATTGGGGATTTTTCAGGCCGAAAGGCATAAAAAAACTTATATTATCTATACCATCATTTAAAGGATATCTTTGGTATGTCATCATTATGTACCCGAAGCTGATGATAACATGATTTGAGGTCTATCTTTGAGAACCCGATCGCTTCCTTCAGCTGGTCAAAGAGGTCATCAATTATTGACAACGTTTATTTATTTTTCATGGTCAACTATTTTAGGCACCAGAATTCCACGCGTAGCCTTAAGCTCTCGCCTTCCTTCAAGGAAAACAACCCCTGGGCTTCCCATGGAAAAAACGCTTGTCCTCACAAAGCCCTTCTGCTGCAAGTCCTCCAACTGTACCCTCAACTCACAATGCTCTCTGGGAGACATCCGATATTCCATTGTGGATATCAGGGTCATGTTGGGGTACAAGTCAATGCCAAAGTATACCTCCCGTGAGAGGAGGTAGTCCTAGAACATCCTTAAGAAAAACATCCTCATACTCGTCCACCACTACAAGAAAGCTTAGACTCCTCTATTCCACCACTCTATGGGTCAGGCTATCCATATGGTAATTGATTAGATGAACCCTCCTCCGAGAAGTACTTCCATATAATACAATAGTTCCCTTCTCACTGGTGAAAGAAAACATGGTCCCATACTTGCAGATACACTGTACTTTGTTCCTAATACAATTGATTTGATCAAGGACTATAGATAACTAGTACATACCCATGAGGATTGCATAATTACTTGACACTGCTACTAGGAGATCCCAACCAAAGATCTCACCACATAGAGTAAGCTCACACTACTAGTACCAGTTTGTAATTGTCGAATCCCCTCCCATAGGAGTCTCTAATAATAAGGATCGAGACAAGGACTCCACAGAAATCTCCGAGCCTCGAACGAGGTCTATGGAAAGGAAAGAGGGACTGGAACATGCATCTATAAGAATAGTAACTAAGGTGGAGGAGAACCAAATTATACCTCTAATAATCTATAGAGCTCCATGTTCAAGGGCCTCCACTACCTGATGATGAGCTCACTACTGATAAATCTGTCACTTGATGTCTATTGGTGTCTCTAGATGTATGTTCCTACTCTGCTAGGATGATCTTCACAAGAAGGGCTCCCTATAGCACTCCAGCCTAAGTGGGGAAGCCAAGAGACACCATTGATGCCCAAATATCCCATTAATGTTTATGATTAAAGGTATGGGACCTAAAGAAAAGGTTCCACACCATGTATGTGTAGTGTTGAGAAAGGTATGTAAACCTCACAGAGTACTCATCCACTGACATGCTGCCCTGCTATATGTGAAGTAGATAATGTATGCGTATAGAGCACATGGTCACGGGGAAGAACACCTACTTGTAATCTCCTCGAATTAATCATAAGAGAGGGTCACCTCATCATGAGTTTGAATTGTCAAACTCCACCATCTCACTTAGTATCCATGAAGAAGGCTCACAACTAATATATCCATCTGATTAAGTGGCGTCCTCACTAAGTGGAAGACATGTGTCACCAGCTATAGACAATCCTCAGTGGCATAAGGATCTACATCTCCTCTGAACCTGGGTGTTTTCTATATCTAGATATCATGAATGGTGTTGATATTGTTCATTCCATCTACCGTTAATTACAGCAGTAACATCCAATCAACAAGTAGCGGTAATGTTGTTGCACCACTCGATTGGTCTATCTCTAGTACTGGTCCCTGAACTGACACCTCATCACTAGGTGAGAAATTCTCATGGTCACATTTTTTGTGAAAAAATATTCCTAATGAACATTTTTTTATCATCTGCTTAAAACATGAAAATTTTAAAGCGGTTCCAATTTGAATCCCGATGTTATTTCTCCCACAATGAATAAAGATCCATGGCCATGATTTTTGCATCAGCTACATGATAATTTCTCTTGGAATCTTGGATAAATGTTCACCTTTCAAGATCTTCCATCCACCTCACACTAATACCACAACTTTTTTGTGTCTTATATAAGCCCTTCTAAAAAGAAGAATCATTTCAAATGAAGTGGAAAATAGTAAATTATTGCGAGTTGAATTAAATGGTTGTAAGTTGAAGTCATGTGTTTTTGAATTTTCGTTCCTTATTTTTTTAATATAATATGTTTGAATACATAATTATAATTTCATTTTGTTTTTTATCCTTAGCATATACAAGGATATTATATTTGACATAACGGTGAGGGAAAAAGACTAGTAATAAAGGTAAGACATGGCATAACTCTATGGGTATAAGATATTGTTATCATGGTAGTGTCTGGAACATTTCATATCTTGAATAGTAATTGTTACATTGTCTTACTTGAGACTCATCCCCCATACCTTATATATTATTTGAACTACTATGAGATGTAGTCACCCATAATTTTCACCAGTACCTAGTATTTGATGTATTTTTGTTACATTTTTTCATGAAAAATAGATGGATGTCCAAAAAATATGGGGGATGGATATCAAGATGAAAAAATGAAATAAAACATGCTCAGAAGTTATGTTATCAAGGAAAATTGGAGCCATGATTTAGGGAGTAAGGCTAGTTTGAAAGCTTGAAGTTAATACATCATCAATAGTTGGAAGTAGATCAATAATCTAAAGACAGATTAAATAAAGGATGTGGTGGTTTGTTGTAATGAAGTATTTAATTATTATATCTATGTTAAAGAGAGTAATAATTTTCATAAAAGATGCATAAAAATGTGGAATTTTAGGCTTGTAATGTTTTTTATTTTTGTTATTAAAGGAAAATTTTTTATTTGACTACTCATCCAGACAATGTCATTTGCATGCGATGATGTTCCCAATCCTAATGAATAACACACATTTAATGATAAAAATTTTGAATTATTAGTGGATCAATAACATGTTGATGAAAAAAATTATGAGCAAACTAAGAAGTGGTGAATAAAATTTTCAACTAATTGTCATGGAATAAATGTTTAGGTTGGTTGAAATCAATGTGTCCAACCAATTGACCCCAACAAGTCAATATCCATTACTTATCTTAGGGTCACAATGCAGATGAATGTGTCAATTGATATTAATTCACCATGAAACATCAATTCAATATTGAAGGAAATCCTTAGACTGGTATTACATTAATTTTATAATTTACTTTCTCAGTTTTAATGAAAAATTAGAAAATGAAGCATTGATTTAATTTTCAGAATTCCTTTTACAGTTCATTTATCTTATAAAATTTTTATAAAAATTGGTATTAATGACTATAGAAAAATACCATAGATTCTTATGGACGTTCTTATGAAGTTATATCTTAGGTATACTAAATATAATGTAATGCCCCACCAACCAGTTTCTCATACACTCATTATAATGTATGAAACATGGATTGCTTTAAACAATAGTAATAATGAGAAATAATTTCAAGTTCATTGTAGTCAACAATATATTATTTGAAATTATTTATTTTATCTAAAATGATTCAAAATTATTATTTTATTAAATAAGAAAAGAGTTCTGAAAATAATGAATGTGCATCAAAACTAATGTAGCCCTATCACAAATAAAGGATATCATACACTTCATTAGGAAAAAATTTGGTGTGTATTTTCAATAAACAATAAAATTTTAAATATGTGATATAAAAACAACATACTTTCTTTTATAATATGAAATTTGATGAATCAAAATCTTAAGACACTTCTATACCATGTCACGGGCTATAGTTGGAGGCTTTTTTAAATAAGGAGGGTAAATTAGTTGATGAAAACACAGAAAAATATTAAAAAATGTGTGAGTGTGACATAATTTTAATTGATTACTCTTTTAAAAAATATTACATAAAAATAATTTTTTATATTCACATATTTCTCATTTGTTAGAGATAAGAATAGACAATAACTGTACTTGAAGAAAAGATACTTTTAGTATCCCTAAAGTGCCTTGAACAAGATGGCCGCATTATAGTATTAAGATTTTTAGTCTTTGCCTGAACATATTTTGAGAAGATAAAAGTGAATGAAGATGCATATAATATGGGGTGATGATTTAAGACAAAAACAGACTCACTGTAAGATATTATAGTTTAGTATAAATTGTATGACCAATATATGAGAAGGGATCAAAGAGATCCAATAGTAGAGAAATGATATACATCTGAACCAAATTATTCCACTAACAATGAGGAAATTAATTCCCCCAACCGCAAACCATACCTATGGAAATAATTTTTTTTTTAATTAAACTTTCTCTAAAATGATAATCGGATTACTTCCCAAAACATTTTATTAATAACATTCATCAGGGTATAGTTTAATATGATTTGTATCTGTCGACACCAACACACCAATGTGTTACGATGGGTAAAATATATAATATCGAAGGAGAAAAGATACATCATCAGAACCTCAAAAAAGTGCACATGGTTGTGGGGATTGAGTTTGGTCATGATTTGAAAGATTAGTTTCCTTTTCCAAATTATGGTCAAGATATTACAATGATCAATGATGTAGTTTAAGAATTAATATCATTTCCAACTAACTATATAATGATACATGAGGCAAGTATTTAAATAATTCTTTCATAGGAAAAAATTTAATTGTGGATGATGAAATTTCTAAAGTGAGGTATCATATTATATATGGGTAAATCAGAATGGAAGTGGAAGGTTGAATAATGAAAATATCTTGAATCGACTACTGGAATATGTGCCTATTCCCTCTATTGTTGAAAAAACCATTGGTATAGGTCACCTTTATACATATGACGTTCTAAATAATACGGGTATAGGTATTGGATGGGAACCTATACCCATGGATTTGGAATACCATGGGTATATGATAGAAATTGTCACATATACACACTGTTTTTGAAAAACCATGGGTATTGGGTTTTTTCAAGACTTATATGCATCGATTTTGAAAAAACAATAGAAATACGGTTTTATTCAAGACATATACCTTGGTTTATCCAAAATCCATGGGTATAGGTCCTTACTATATCCATGGTTTTTCAAAACATTGGTAATAGATTTCCTACATTAAGGCAGGAATGAAAATTTCCGTGGGAAAGTTTTTTTAGAAATACATATCTCCATAGTATTCCACCTCATGCAATGGTTTAGAATATATATATATATATATATAAGCAAATATATATTTATATACCTATAAGAAAATTTTTCATTGTGGTTAGGTGTGTGAATTGTATACAGGCATTCTAGGGATTGAATCATGAAACCTAATATTTTTTAAAACGTATACCCATGGTTTTAAAACCATGGTTATATAATTTTAAAATCATGGGTATATCATTGAGCAATACAGATGGATAAATATTCAATTGATCCCAAAACAAGGGGTATATACTATACCTATGATTTTGGGTTCTATATCCATGGTTAAAAACCATGGGTATAGATTACTTTTATAGTATTGATTGACCATGAAAACAAAATGAACTTCTTAGAGTACCTTCTCCCCACCAGCTGTCGAGAAATATTTATTTTCATTATTAATTTACAAAGGCACCCCAATTTATAAAAAAATGTATTAAATTTAATATTGAGAATGAATATTTGGAAATTAATATATATAAGGAATTATTCCTGAAATCAAAATAAGTTTCTAAATAATAAATAGATTGGAAACTTAAGGGTGAATACACAAATAAGGTACATTTTAATAATACATCATTCCGAATAGTGAGATAATTTGTTTATTAATGTTTATAACCATTAATATTTTATACATAAGATTCTATGATAACTATATAAATGGAATATAGTGTAAAAAATTAGTTGGATTCATTAATCCCTAGATCATTTATATGGGAAAATATACTTTTGATAATGAAGAAATAACGAAGAAAAAATAAGTTTTACATGAAAAATTTAGAGAAAAATGTATTCGATGATAGAATATTTTTCATTCCTAAAATAAAGAGGTTTATCTCAAAATCCTAATCATATAAAATATATTTTTAATTTGTCTATTAATTAATTATTTTTTTGTTTCTTAAGGCACACAGAAAGTTGTTCAATGTCAATCTGGACACCCCAAATATTAAATTTCATGGACCCAATGCATGGATATCCATAAAAAACTACACATGATGTGTATTATTAAATTTTAGTACACTATAATCAACATGGTATTGATAAAAATAAAATTGTATGTTTCATTTTCCGTTTGAACAACAATTTTATTATAATAGGACAATTGGTAAATGTAGGTTTAATCCTAGAATGAAGTCAGTTCCTAATGATATACATCTTATAGATTACTACAAACGGAAACAAATATTTGCTATATAGAAATATTTAACTATCAAAAAATTCAAATTTTTTTTACTTATTCTGATCCATGTTTTTTTAGTTTATAAAATAAGATAATGGCATCGATTATGGATATTCTATTTATAACCTATCAGATATATTATAGAGAAATAAAATACCAACGTACCCCAAAAGGTAATTTACAAATTCAATTACAATATTATTCATTATATCTCATAATATTTTTTTGTATATATATATTTTTTGGACAATCATGATTACTAATAACCGAGCAACTCAAAATAATAAATAATTTATTTTTGCGAAGACTGGGATCCATAATGTTTTTTAGAATGTATGCTGACAATAAATTTAGGTGATTACCCAGTCTCTTTGAGATCTAGTATGATTTTTGACCTTAAAAATATATTTGGGTTCTAAATAATCAGTATCATAATTCATATATTTTATTTTTTATCTTTCATTATTGATAATTATAATGAATTAAATCAATTTTTATAGAATAAGTGACTAGAATACAATAAAATTGTTGAAAAAATGGTGGATTTGGAGGTAGAGTCAGATTCAGAGACCAACATAGAGGAGAGTCTGAGATGGAGACTAAGGAAGATACCGAGGAAGACGAGGGGATGAAGTTATAGATTGAAAATAATAAAATTATTTATCAATGAAGTATAATAAAAGTATTATCAATATTGGTTTTGAAAACAATTATTGAAAATTTTACAAAACTTTTTTCACTTCAGATAAGATCTTTCATGAATGTGTTTTAAGTGGATTATTGAAATATTTTTTTGACCACTTGTTTATGTGATTTTATAGATGGTAGTAATAAACTATCATTTCCATTGTTTTTTGGATGTTTCAATTTCCCCACTAGTGTTATTGAATAAACATCTGTATAACTCCATGTAATTGAATATGTATGAAATATAAGATAATTGTTTGAATAAATATGTGGGTAATCAAGCAATGACGTTAGAAAGTGTATTAGAGAATTTTTTGGGGGAAACTATCATTGATGTATCATGGTCATCAAGGATAGATGATTCCAAAGGGATTATTACCAGTTAAAAATGACAATTAAATACAAATTATGTGCCACTCATTGGAAAATAAGAAAAAATTCACAAATTATCTTGATAATCTAGGAATGTGATTCATAATTCATTTGTGTGGTGTATGAATTAATCTCATGTCAAACCCAAACACGAGGAGACATGTAGGACTCAATGTGGGTGTTTCATGTTTAAAATGAAATTTTAATTAAAAAAATACAAGTGGAATACAAAAAATTAAAATAATAGATTCTTATTTTTTTGATATTTTAGTATAATGATATATATGTCATTTGGTATATATAATAATTGTACTCACCACAATCTGATGTCTGGTTGGATTGGTTTGATTCCATGTATGACTTTTTATAAAAAATTGATATTAAATTTAGTGGAAAAAACAATGTTCGTACTAAAAAAATAAAACAAATTCATATTTATTTTTTACATTCAAAAAAGGATCTATAATTCATTTTTAACCTTTAGGAATCATATCCTCCTCAATCCGATAAACAATTTTTCACAGTATAACACAATGTTTTGATTATCTGTTTAAAATTTACATTTTAAAACAAAAATCGTTCAATAAATGAAAACTATTAAACCATTCTTTTATGGTATAGAAAATTTGGTAGAATGATTCATAAATAAATAATGAAATATAAGAATTTGGGTAATGTTAAACTCAATCATGATGAAACATGTATGACTAGAAGTTCATGTTTATAATTTAAAATAGAATTTCATTATAAAATACATGTGGTGTAATCAAAAAAAAAATATTTTGGTTATTTTTTCTAAATAATTACAATGAACCATAAGTCATTTAAGATATTTAAGAATAATCCAAACATCAATATAATGCACAGTGTCACCAGTATGACTCCACGTGTGTAAATATTTTTTTTTCAATAATAACATTAATTTTAGAGAAAAGAATATCTGACATAGTCAAATAGATAAAATGCATTTTTGATTTACATGGAATATTAGTAAGACGATCCATAAGTCATTTTTGATGTGTAGTAATCTTCATCCCCTTAATCTAATACACATTGTCCTTGTTATGACTCAAATTGTCCAATATCATTTTAAATCTAACATTTTCATAAAAATGTTCCACTTGCTAAAAACCAATAAAAAATAAAAATATTATCTTGTTAATTTAATAAAAGGGTTCATAATTCATTTTTTACTCATAAGAACATGTATAATGTCAAATCCACACATGATGTATCTAGTATGAGTAAAATTTCATGTTTCAAGTCTAAAATTATATTTTAGTAAAAAACCCTAGTGAAATACTCAAAAACAAGGAAGAACATTCATATTGTCTTGATAATTTATTAAAATGATAAATATGTCATTTAGGATGTATATGCATCATATGATGCACAATTTGATTCCTAGTGTGAAAGATATAACTCAATGTGTGTCTTTTTATTCAAAAATGACATTAATTTTAGTATGAAAACAACATAATCAACCCTAAGAAAGTGTATTAATATTATTTTCATACATTATGAAAATGATCCATAAGTAAATTGTGACATATATAAATCATCTGCACCTCAATCTGAATCAAGGTGTGACTGGTAAAACTCAAATTGTATGTTATCATTTTGAAATTAAGACTTTATTACAAAAAGTGCCACTGACTAAAAACTAAAAAACAGAAAAGTTTTTTTTATAATTTAAGATAATGTATAATAATTTTTTGTTATATGAATGAATAAGTCTCATGTCAAACCCACATATGATGCAACATATGTCTCTCAATGTTGTTGTTTCCATATTAAAATGGTATTTTAATTAAAATCACATGTGGCATACTCAAGACTGATAAAATACTTTCAAACTATTTTGAAACTTTAGTAAAGTGATCCATATTTCATTTGGGATGTGTATGAATTTTCCACATCTCAATCCGACACACAGTTTGATTGGTATAAATCAATGTGTTTCTTTTTATTGAAATTTAATGCTAATTTTAATAAAAAATATGACATAATCAAAATAGAGAAAACACATAGAGATTCATTTAGAACATTAGAGAAATGATCGATAAGTCATTTTGATGTTTATGAATATTCCACACCTCAATCTATCTCATTGTATAACTGGTCTGACACTATGTGTGACTTTTTATTTGAAATTGATAATAATTTTAGTAAAAAAAACTGACATACACTATAATAATGTATCTATTGTATTTGTGTTGTATAGATTATTTTATTTAAATTATATATTAATATCTTATTTTTCTAATTTATACTATTATTTTTAGTTCGATTTATGGTGATGCAGTTTGTTGTTACAGCACACCACATGCCCAATTTCTATTTATGTAACTTGTTATACCATCAGACTACTTTATTCCTCATTATCAACACTATTTAATACAATGATAACAAATTCATTTATTTGTTAATCTAAATAATCTAATAATGTGTCAGTTTACCAATGATTTTATGAGTTCTTATAATGGACTCCTTTATCTGTGGTATATAAATTCACTGAAAAATAGTGACCTTTATCTTTAATTATAAAAAAGTAGATAAATGTGTGATTTTCCACATTTTCTTTCTCTAATAAAACATGACTTTACTATATCTTTTTTATTGATGATAATTTCCTTTTCCTTTTAACAATGATTCAGTAGTAGGATATTTTTTACCACTGATAAAGACCAATTCTAGTATTGTTAAAGGCCACATTTTTAGTAGTGAACACCCACTAAGGCATACCTAAATTAAATTAAAATGGGATGAAAACTGGAAATAGAGATAAATTAATTGGTTGAAAATCACTATTTTTTGATGAATAAATTATCCAAGAAATTCTTTGTATCCCATTAGAATATGAATCCAGAACCATGAACCTCATAAAAATGGGATGAATTGTTTTATTTTTGATGGATTAATGATAGTGAAACTTTACACATTTGGAACTTCAATTGGTCTATAATTAATGTAAGAAAATATGTTGATATTGAATAGACAACTATGAGAAGTATATATTAATTATGGGATAGACCATTATGTTATGTACAATAACATCTTGCGATGATGACATGTTCTATGAAGTCTAAAAATATATAGTGCGGAAATACTAACACACAATTTAACATCATGTGGAATATAACTAGTAATGTGTTGCTTATCTCCATGTGTCAAGGACTATATATTCTGAATTTTATCATCATGTAATGAGGAATTGGTCTAAGACTGTGAATATATGTGAAACAATACTTTAAAAACACATTGTTGGGTGTATCTGTAGTAAATTATCTATATGATGTGATTGTGAAATATATGATATTAATGTAGTCATTGTGAATGAAATAAGGTCTATTTGATTTTGATTATAGTTTTCTTACTATATTCTAGTTATTTTGTGTGTCCTATGTGTTATTATTGATTTTCATTGAATATATGGGAAATTCATTGGTTAACTGATTATTGTGACCCTTAAGGTGTTGTAATTCTTGTAGAGTATTATCAATAAGGCTCTCTATTTCATCTAGATGAATTCATGATTACTTGTATTTGGTATAATTTTAATAAATAACCTTTTTAATTTAGGTAAGATCACTTTAGATGGGAAACATTACATACATATCATACAATAGGGTATATTGGGGATACATGAGTGGGGGTATATGTGGTGGTGTAATACACCCCCGATGTATTATAAAACCTATATTTCCATGTTATATTATCCTCAATGATCATAAATAATTTAATGTTTATAGGTTTCATTGTAATTCCTCTATTTTCCCTTTAGTACTCTCCTTGAAGTAGGAAAAGTGGTTAGAATGGATTCCCATATTTTCATTGAGCTTTTAAACTTATATGCAATGAAATTAATAACATTATCAAGATGATAATATTGGGGTTATCAAATCTACTAATGATAATGGAACATAAAAAAGATATCATTTCCTTTATATTGGACTCCACTAAGGGTAACACATCATCACATTTTGAGAATAAATCATTAGATGTAAAGATACAATTAAACAATATATCTTTCTTTACATGATATAAGTAACACCCTATGATTTTATGAAATATATATAATACCAATAAAATTTATTTATTTGATAAATTGGGATACAAGTAACACCATGTTTTAAGGATGTTTAATAAAATAAACCGTTATAACCAATGCATGAAATTGGAAGGTTGGAATTTGAATAACAAAATTATGATAACTATATAATTTTTACTTATAAGAAATTAGTTCATTTGATATAATTAATTTTAAATGAAAATAAAGATCATTTAATTTAATGAAATTTTTTATGAAAAATCTATTTTTATGTTTACAATGTATGGTTATCTTAATAAATTAAATTTATAACTATCATGGAATGGTTTTAATGAAATTTATATATTATATATTCAATCATGTGTCTAATAATTAATCCATTGTTCATTCTAAGATTGTTATATAAATAAATATAGTCATATTTTTAAAAAATGAAATTTCTAAAAACACATTCATCCCTTTTTTTAAACATATTTTTACATTAATTTCATTAAATTTTTGGAATAAAATTTATATTTATATTTAGATTTTAAAACATCATGAAAATATTATCCTCTAGTAAATCGTTACGAATTTTATGGAAATATAATTTTAATTATAAGTAGTGATATGTACTTCTATTCATTGAAAAAACATTTAATATATATTTAAAATGGTTTTAAATTTAAAATTTGGTCAATTGTATTTGTAATAATTCAATTTATGTCATTTGAATCACAATAATATTGAATATTTATATTACAACTCTTCACACTTATGATAACATTTTCGGTGGAAAACTAAATTAACAAATGGTCTTTGAATATAAGATTAAATTTAATTATGGAACATATAAATATTTAATTTAATAATATGGAATCCATATTTATAATCAAAATAAATAATATTATAAAATAAGGTAAAGTTAGTTTTTTCATAATAAACAGTAAAAATAGAAAAAACTAATTTCTGTGGTTATGGTTTAAACGTGTTTACTAAGGGATAAATTATAATGAAAAGTGATTAAATAAAATAAAAAACATTCCTAAACATATTAAATGGAAATATATTGAGGTTATATCATCTAATAATTGATATTGAGACACTTTTAAACCTTTTTTTCATGGGTAATACATTGGAATAAATTTTTGTTTTATAAACTTTTCAAGTGTTTCCTCTCTCCCAATTATTAATATGAACAACCTCTCCTATCCACATCACACATAAAGAAGAGTTTCGGTTAAAAAATCCAAAAAATTACCTTCTTTACTACATAATACATGTCATAGAGTCTATATATTGATTCAGAAACCCTCTAATGAATTATTTCTCTACTAACTAAAAGAGGCTGTCTAAAGAAGAGGTACTATTCTTAACCATGATTTTTAATTTTATTTATTCTTCCAATGGATTAAAAGTTAATTCAAATATTATGATATAATAAAATAACAATATTCCATAGAATGATATGTTGTTATTTTATTTGAAAAACCCTATCAATCTTTTTTTCATCAAATTGTAAACGAAACCATCAACCATTTATATAGAGTACTACTGAATTGAAAACCAATGTATTTAATTTTCCATCACCACATATCAATGTTTAATATATTTTTGGATTTAACGTATTATTTTATATTTGTTAAATAATTAAAAATTTGGAAATCTGATATAGAATCTAACTTATTCCCTCCAAATTAATTGAAAAACGATGATGTTGCTCCTACGTATGTGCAGAATAACCCCTCCACGAATGATGTGACATGTTTGTCATTATATTTTGAAATCTTTGGTAATAAGAATGAAAATAAATAATATATATTGTATATAGGAAATAAAAATTATTTTATAAAGGTGATATATCATTTTCCTTTCTTTCATTCTATCCATTGATAAAATGGAAACAATGTTCATGCGTACTTAGGACATACCATCGTCATGAATGGTGTAATTAATTTTTATACCAAATATTAAAGGATTACTATAAAAAATATATAATTAATATATGTATAACATCTATATTATTATTAAAATATTACATATGATGGCATTATGACTACCTTTTATTGAAAAAAATATGAAACCAAAACGTACATGAAAAACAATGTTATTATTACCCAAAAGAGCTATTTTAATGAAGAATTGTTAATTATAAATATTGTTTGAATGATTGTGTGGAAATTTGATACATGAGGTAAGCGTTATTCCTCACACCCGAGATTTTCAAGGAAATATTCCATATTCAATACATGTTTCCATTTTTGGTGATTATACATTTTATTTGACTTGATATTTCATGAAAATAATTATTTTAATAGTATTTAATGATATGTTTTTTGTTATTACTTAAATATGTTTTATGGTTTTGATTTTATATGCTCATTTCTTTTTGGGATTTTTTTATTATTATTCTGATGATGAAAACATATGATCTATATATCAATAATCTCACATGTTTTCCAATCCTATGGTAATTTCCTTGGAATACATATCTCACATTCATTTAATCAAGTTAATAGTACTCATGAGACCAATGTTTTATAGTTAGGTTAAAACGACTTTACATATTTATTTAGCCAAAAAACACATATCTCCCCTGTCAATGTATTCAAAAAATATATATGATATAATGATTTTAACATTATTTAATTACTCTTCTTGGATAATTTTTAACTTTTTAAAATTTTAAAAAGATTTAAAAAGTATGTTATTTTCCATTTCTAAATGAGTTATCTTTTAATTTTAACTAAAAAGGTGAAAGGAATATTTATTTTAACATAAACAAGTTGAAC
Organism: Viscum album; assembly: GCA_963277665.1. NCBI lineage: Eukaryota > Viridiplantae > Streptophyta > Magnoliopsida > Santalales > Viscaceae > Viscum > Viscum album. The sequence continues at coordinate 1,884,569,766 of OY728165.1, read as the reverse complement.
AATATTTTCTGCTGTCATGACTGATCAATCATCTAAAAAATTATTTTCTTGTCTTTATGATTTTTTTGAGAAAAAATATTTAAATAAATATTTAGTAAATATTTTTATTTTAAATAATTTATCGCTATGACGAAATCCAATTTTCCTCAAAAAATGTTAACAGTGATTTTTTAATAGGGACATAATCCATGAATAATATCCTTATTAATTTATTGGATGCATTTTGAATATGATAATTTTTTTTATTAAAATCATTATTTTCCCATGAGTTATTCTATGAGTAATTGATGAGATTATTATGAAGCCTATTTTTTAATGGGTTAAGCTATGATTGAATTTTTATGTAACACATTTTGTTTTCAATGGTTATTATTTGATGAATGTGTTGTGATCTTATAGAACACATTTTTTTTATTTTAATTATTTGATAGCTGGGGAAAATTATATAGCACTCTAATTAATTGAGTATGGAATGATTTAAAATGAGGAAAAAATGACTAAAATTGTGAGTGGACCTAGTTTTCTAAGAGACTACATCAATCATGATTGTCTTAGGAGTGAACAATGATAAATATGAATATTTATGGAGTAAAATCATTCAACTATGATAGTTTGGGAAGTTATGTATTAATAAAATTTAAACTATTTCCTTTCTTTAGGTTCATGACATAGATCTATGTCTTATGTTAATGTTATGTTCATATAGATCATGTAACAACCGGTGAATTAGACCAGATGGAAAATTCCAAATGAAATTTATATTTTCATTTGGATGATGGGGAAAATATAAAATTTATCTTTAGAAAAAAATGTATATATCTGTAACACTAATTATTTATTTATTTTGGATAAATTTAAATGTCCAAGAGGATTACTGTGAGTTCGGATGAGTTTCAAGGGCATCAGGACCTTCAAATCCCACAATCCTGTAAAAATAGACACGGAACCCGAATTTTCTAAATTTTGCATCCCATTAATAGAAATCATGTTGTACCATTAGTGGTGTCACATGTTTTGTTAAAAAATGATGAGTGGGGTTTATGACTATGTAAAATATCAAGAATAAATTGTAGAGGTAGGCTGAATGTATGTGCCAGATTTTTTAAGCCATACTCTTGGCCACATTGGTAGTGACACATAACTAGTATCACAACATGATTGGTACATGGTTATTCCAGACTGTGTTATAAAAAATGTATGGTATGGATATTGGATAGTGTGACTATCATAGTTTACACACGGTTTACCGAAATATTCACCTATTTTAATTGAGAAAATAATAATTTTAATGTATACACCATTAAAGGACATTCACACCTATTCCCCTCAAATTAGCCTAGATGCCTCTCCCACAAACACCTACTCCTCCCATACATCCCATTTTAGTTTCTCCCCTAATAATGATATGATTGAATCCCCATCAATTTCATTTGTAAGAATATCAGCGAGTCTACAACTCAAATCCCTTCATTTATTTAAATATTTTACCATAAATAATGTTAATTCCATGGAATCTATGTTTCCTTATATACTGGGACATTGAAATGTTTTCAGAATATTATTTTCCTCAATATAATCAAGGTTTCATACTATATTAATAGACTATCAAAATCACATGACAGGCAGTCGAAGTGATTTTCCATTAATGTTTTGTGGTCTATGTAATATTTTTATTAATTCACATGAAAAACTCTCCATGCATCGATCCTTAATTATTAATCACTTCAATATAATCCCTAGACATTGACCATAATTCCATATAGTACTTTTAATTTGTTTGAGGTTGATTCCTTAACCTAAACCACCTCCTTAGGTGAGTTCTATTAGCTGTTGTAATGTTTTTCCCTTGGGAAGGAACAACCCCATTTGTGTATCCAATCAGTGTCCCTACAGAAGAATTTATTAATTAAGGATAAATGAATTGTTTTAAATTCTAGTAGGGAATTTTTTATTATCTTGTCCTCGCTAATTACTTATTATTAAAATTTATAACTATATTGGAAATATCACGTCCTAAGAAATATCTAAGTGAAATGGAATTGAATGTTTTAAAAAATGAATTACCCTTGGCTACACCTATATTATTATGTGATATTCATGACCACTTATACTATATGGGTAACATTATATGTACATTTAAATGAATTAATATATATATTGTAATCATGATGTTTTAAGATGAACTATTTTGAGTCAAGAGGTCTTACCACAGAATTGTTTTTTGTAAATAATTTACAAAACCTATACATATTGTTTTAATTATGTTTTGAAATGTTTATGGACTTTGAATTTTTATTATTTTAATTTATCATGTATATCAGGATTCTTTGGAATTTCCACCTACTTCATGGTGTCTGTTACATTATCATACTTGGGAATGATGTCCTTGGGAAGAGAATCCATTATATTATGACACTAAAGCATTTTTTCCTGTGCGTGAAGTCCCTTATAATATGATACTTGGGAATGGTGTCCTTGGATATGGAATCTCCTATATTATTATTATGGGTATGGGACCCTAGGAATGGAATCCAATATATTTTTATTATAGTTATGGAACCCGGTGTATGAAACCCCATATCTAATATGTGATCCCCTCATGTGGATGCCTTACCACTAATCCTCAAGTCCACACTAGTTCATGTTTGTCAGTTTTAATGTTTGTCTTACATATCCTTATATATACTGGAGGATATGTGATTATAGATATTTGGGATTAATCAGAAGAGATTATAGTCATTTAGGATTTATCGTGGAACTTAATTTCGAGTTATAATTATTTGTTGTTAATATATTTATTTTGATATACTTTTACATTGATTATTTATAATAATGAAAAAAATGTATTTGAAACCATTGGTGGTGGCTTACTGAGTATATCTCATACAATTTTCTAGCCTCCATTTCACTAGGTCACCCGAATATACCTCATTATTATAGGTTCATGATCATAGTTTATGGTTTCATTGTAATTATTCAATATGTTAATTTAGGAACACAAGACTGAGCCAGATCATCAGATTCTTATGAATATGACCCTAGGGGAATTTTTATTTTCCACATATATTATTTATCTATACTTATAAAATGTTATTTCTTTCATATTGTGACATGTTCATATATGTTTATTGATCTATTAATTATTGGATTCAAGTTATTAATATATTCTACTTATCGTTATTTATTATTTCTTATAATGTATGTAATAATGATACAGATAGTATAGTCTTCCCATTATACCGCCACTATACCATCTCTTCTTATCACCAGCCTCTGGCATATATGGAGTCGCACATGAGTCCTTGTGTCCAACTGGATCAAGGTAACAGTTTTTTTGGATTTTAGGTTGGGATTATATAAATTATATCAAAAATTTATTTTCATTTTGTTTTATTATTTTTGATTGGAAAGGAGTCCAGGGCGTATAGGATCTTATTATATAGCTTGTGTATAGTTCCATCCAACCCATCCATGGGGGAATGATCAATTTTCCATACATGGGGCTAATTTTTATTCCATGTTATCTTCCTATTTTTCATTATTTAACTTTGTGGGATTATTTTACTTTATTTGGATAATAACATATGATATTTTTCCATTGTCTAAATATTTCTAGAAATTATAAATACATGCATCATTTTAGGAATATATAGATTCACATTCGATGCATATTCCATTCTATGTAGAATTTATTTATTGATATCATGATTATATTACCTGTTATTTATGTAGCATGTTTTAGTAATCATTTATCATGCCAATCTATATACCACTCTTTTGTTATTACTCATCATACTAGAACATATAAAATTCTTTTATGGTTTCTTGCTACATCTTTAAAATTCCATTCTTATATCATAGTGTTCTCTTTTATGTTATTATAAAAAAATTATTTCATAAAGCATGTTATTTAACCAAAATGGTGTCTTATCATATAGATTTATGGATCCACCTTAATTAAATAATTATTAAATGTTTGATCCATGAACCTATAGTTTCAGGATAAGAAAACATTAATAGTTACAATTAAATGGGGGGGGAATCTGATATTTATAAAGTGTATGGGAACTTTATAAATTGGGAAATGGTGACCCATACAATTGAACCATCACATATTGACTTGTTATATTATGAGAATAAGTGTGAGAACCTAGTTTTTATTACATTAATACCAATTAGAACATATAATGGAATGTACCTCTATATTTTTGAAATAACAATTCATCTAACCAATCCCTAATTATTATATCGGTATGTAATTATAAAAAAAAATTATATAAAATGGCCACATTTATAAGGGATAATATATTTTATTTAGGAATGAAGAATAGTAATATTGAATTACTCACTGTATAATTGAAAAAAGAAAGTAATTTTGGGCATGTTTCTTATGAGATAAACCTACAAAGGGTGTTCAAAAATCATGAATGAAATGGTGGTACCTTCTTAGATCACCTTTTTCATTTATCATATTGTAATTAACCCCATGGGGGTATGAAGTTTTTAATGGGATAATTATTTGATGTTTCTGATGTTTGTTACAGAGTTTTATATATTAATATATTGAAAAATATTAGTTGGAAATCCCCTTATCTAATGGAGGACCTTCTATCTTCTTTTGAGATTTAAAGATATATTGATTTTTTGAATTGTAATTTTGAAAAAGTAAAATGTTTTTTATTATATACTTTATAAATTTACATTTTCTTTAACAAATAAACTTGGAAGGAGTTATGGATGATTTTAAATTATTATAATGGATTATATGATAATTTTTTTATTATAATGTTTGGTGGAATCTGAAGAATGTTCTATGAATAGATTCTGAAACCTTCCAAGTATAACTGGAACATTACCTTTTTATAAATTTTAGCCTTTTTAAATGTTATAATAAGTTTTTTTATGTAACAGATTAAAATTAAATCATTAATTGGTTTTTGCAGATGGAACCCTCAGGTAAGGGTTAGCTTTAGAATTTTATTGACCGGGGATTTGAGGATTTCCCATTGGTCACTATTACCTTTTGACCTATTTTTTCATAGGCCTAAAATTTTGGGGATAGATGCTGGTGATATTTTAGTTGTGAATGTAGTTTTAAAGGTAAAAAACTTATAAAATGAAAGGGGGCATCCCATTTATATTAGTGGTTCTTTATTGAAACGAACCTCATATAAAATTTACTGAATACAAATAAATAGTGGGTGTCAACTCATCCTACACTATTTTAGAATTATTAATCTTCAAAAAGAACTTCCCTCCTAGAATAATCAGAGTAGATAAGGTCCATGTATACCTTTTCTTTGAAGGTATTGTTGTGTGAATTTTTGATGGTTTTAACCCTCTAGGGCCAATGAACCCTACCTACATCTTTTTTAATTTTTTGAAAGAGTGTTTATAGGAATTTTAGATTTCATTTAATAGATTACCCTATTATTTTATGGTTCTCATGCTGGATACCTTTGGGAAATATTGGAGAACATGATGTCCTGACATTGATTTAGACCCTGATAGGTCATCATTTAGTTTGTTATATGGAAAACTATGAGAGACATTGTCATGGAGTTTATATTTGACATAAAAGAAAAGATCATGATTTTACACTCTTCCCAAGACTGGTCCACTATAAGTTCTTGTGTTTTTAATTAAAGGGAATGTGTTTTCTGGGTTTTCAAGGATTCACCTTAGGTGATACTAATTTAAAATTTGAATCAATTGGTTAGACTATTCATGTTCTAGGACATGTTGAACATGTGTTATCTAATAAAAACATTAGTTTTTGTAAATGATATCGTGAGATGGGTATTCATTTGGTAAATCATAGAACATGTGAGATTCCAAATTTTCAAAATAATTTCTAAGGGTACTTCCAGTTTAATGAGAACTGATGTGATGAGTAGGAAAAAAAATTTAACATGTTGAATGATGAATTATAGAAGTGGGAGTCTATTTTTTGAACCAAGTTGTATGGCATGAACACCAATGATGCATGATAAGAATAAATCATACTAGTTATATGAGAATAATTTTAAAAATTCTTAATTGGGGTATTGATGGTTGCAATCAATGGTTTAACCATTGAAAATTTGACTCTCATGATTTGGGTGACCCATATGTTGGGTAAATTGTTTTTTGTTATTGAGATGATGGATATACCAGAAATGGAATGGGTTTTATGAAATAGTTGACCCCTGATAAAACCATGGAATTTTTTATGGATATGATGTCCTAGTGGTTCAGTAATAAGAATCTAGCCTATTTGAAGTGAGAATTTTTGGGTAACTATACATGCCTGATGAAAAAATATTAGTTTACTCTTTCTATAGAGGATAACATGCATCATATCATAACAATATCTTATGTACACTAAGAGAGCATCAGATATATATCAAGAAAACTAAATTCAAATTATTGGTTTATGATGGATGGGATCCATGAGATTCATGCATATGGATTGGTATTAAAATAACTCATATGGTGAATATTATGTTAATGGATGTTTGAGGGTGTTGAACATTTGTTCTTTGATTTTCAGAATTCAAATTAGTAACAATTATTTGAAGGAAGGCGTGATTCATTGGTGAGGTTATGTTATCACTTCAGGATGAGAAGTTTTTTTACTTTCCATCATGTTGTCTACTAATGGATGGGGAATGGGATATAGATTTTTCTCTCTATTCATTAATGGGTATAAAAAAGAATATTACTATGGTGGGGAGATGAAATATGTCATTGGAGAGAAACTATGAAGTGAGATGGGTCAGAATACCTTAATAATGGTTGTTGAATGGACATTTTTACTATCATATTAAATTAAATATATAGATTATTGTAAATTTATTATCATTATTAAATTCTATGTACAAGTTCGATTATGGATTGGTGTGAAATATAGAAGTGATCATTAACCCTGATGTAACTTATTAAGATACTTGGATGCCAGATTAGAATAATTATGGTGGTGGTGATATATCATGATAATGGGTTTTTATCAGGAGGTAGATCATGTATGATATGTCATTGGGATCTAGGCATGGAATTCGGTGAGCATGCATGGATTGATATCAGTATGCCTTGGAAGGTGGGTTCAAAATCATTTTTCAACAATGTGTTAGACATAAGAGATAAGATTCTGCACAATATTTTACTGGAGATGTTTGGTGATGAATTGAGTTGAGTGCGCCATTAGGATGAGAGGGTTCCATTTCCGAGGGTTGGCGAAAAAATTTCAATAAAATTTCATAGAGATAAGTCTATGTTAGGCTAATTGTAATTTGAACACACTTTAGTTTATCCAAATGTGTTGTAAGTGTCTCTTGGATAGCCAAATTTTTTTATATAATAAATTCCAATCATGGGAGAAATGTGGCTTGGAATTGACATTTATAAATATAAAACTGGGGGGGGGGGGGGTCCATAGGTCAACATGATATAACTAAAAATCACATATTATATATTGGGGTAGAAGAGATCATGTAATCGTTGTCTTGTTGGTTTAGCTTTTACTTTGAGCATTGAATAGAATTTTATAGGAATAATAACCACATGTTTAATCGTATACCCAATGGTGTGCTGGCCATTTGGAAACGTAATGTGAATATTTGAACATAAATTTACACACAAGTATATTATGTATTTTTCTATTGTTCCCAAATGGTTCTAAAGGATGAGAAGTTCTATGATGTAGATGTTTTTTCATCCCTTGAATTGGATAGGCTAGAAAATTCCCAAAAAAATTGAACATGTCTTTTTGTGTATGAGACAAGATATAAAATTAGTTTCAGAACAAAAATATATGATTCTGAAAACTCAAAAGTGTTTTTTGTATATGTAATAAGGATAAATGGGTTTCTACATAGTTTGGATGAGTTTGGAAAGAATCAAGACTTGGGACACTAAATTTTCGGTAAAAATAGATCGAGACCGTGACCTGATTAAAATGTTCCATGATGTAATGGGTGTCTCATAGCTCGTTAAACTAAGCAGTTTTTTGATATATGACATTAGAAATAAATACATTATATTATAGAGGTGGGAAAATGGGGTATGTGTAGTTTTCCAAACCATGATAAAAGAACTATTATTAGTTCCACTAAACCAATAACATCAAAATGTTGGCATATAGTTATCCTATAACTTTTGTCTAAATAGTGTAGGGAATGTCTATCTGATAGTGTTAGATGCATGGTTATAAAAACCATGTGTCCTCATTATGTGTCTCATTTAAATGTAAAATAAAAATTCACTCCCTCTGAACAATAATGTTTTTCTCACATTTTATCATCCAACTTGGCTAGAAGACACATCTTTGTGCAACTCTTCATCATAAAATTACCATGGTGGTTTATCCCCTGATATTGTTCTGAGTCAAGAATTGTTCTATGAATTGGAAGGATTTAATTGAGTTTAAAACTCATATTCCTTATTATCCTCGTGTTCCCCTCTATAAAGAAAGCTAAATCCAAGCAATTTCATTTTACATATTTTCATAGTGTTTTCAATTCATCCAATTTCACTCATTTTGTCTCAAATTAAAGATCAATAATTGATTGGTGGACCATCATAAGCTCATGGATGGTGGTCAAAATGTGTTTCCCTTTTTTTTTAATTTATACAATATTTTATTGTACCACAAAATGGACTCAAAAAGTGATTCTCCTACATGTTAGATTACTTCAATTTGACCCTTATTCCTTTACATTGATGTTACATGACCTCTATTATTTTTTCCAAGGTCTACGCCATAATGAAAACAACAACCCAATGTGAGTTTGAATAATTATTGTAAACATTTTTTCCCTAGTTATCAAACCACACCAATTCTGGGTCCTAGAAATGGACCTATAGGAATAATTTATTAATTAAGGATGAACTGATAGTTTGAAATTCCAATGGGAATGTGTACTTTAATTCACATCCAAATTACTTATTTTTAAAAAGAAAAATAGAAAGTGTAAAATCGTGGCATGGGAAATGACTAATTGAAATGGGAAGTAATATAATTGGAAAGAAATTTCCCTTGGTTTCACCTATGTGATTATGTGTTATGATTAAACCCTACACATTGTGAGAAAATATATAATTATAATTAAATTAATTAAAGAAGGATAATTTATTGAGGTGTATCGAGATCATCCATGATGAGGCATGATTACGTCCAAAGGTATTTTATTTTTTATAAATGAAATGAAATAATATCATGGTTTGGATTATGTTATGGCATGTTTATGGACATAAAATATTTATTATTTTGGTTTAATATATATATATATCATGATTTTACATCATGTAATCATGGGGAATAGAGTCCCTTATATTATGATACTAAGGCATGACATCCCTGGGAATGATATCCATTCTATTATGATACTCTGGAATAGAGTCCCTGGTCAAGTAATCCCATATATTATGATACTTGTCACATTTTTTTTATGAATTAAATCCATTAAATTATGATTATAGGTATGCAACCCAAGGAATTAATTCTATTATATTATTAATACAAGTATAGAACCATGAGAATAATGTCCTTAATATGATATGGGGTCCTATAATATGTAATCCTTGGTATTATACCATGGGAACCTACCAATGCATATATATCTTCATAAACTATTATCTTAAATATAAATCAATATATATATATATATCTACAATATATGGTGTGTATGAAATTTAAACTTAGGCCAAAGAGGGTATGCTCTTATATGTTTCTTTGAGAAACCATAGTTGGACATGTTATTATTTATGATTACTATATTATTATGAAATTGAGTAACACTGATTATTTTTTTTCATGGAATGGATAGATTTGGAAACCATTTTCGGTTTCCTACTAAGTATTTCCCTTTCATTGTTTCAGTTTCCCTTACATTGGGTTAACCAAATAGACCACGTGGCTGTAGGTTTTATTTCATATTTTACCGTTGTGATACTATATATGAACAAGGGTAGTATGATCGTAGTATTTATCTAAATATCATAATTTTCATAGATATGGTCCTTGTGGATTTGGTCTTTTCCTTTTATATAGTTAATTTGCACCTTCTTTTTTATGGTCACACATTATGGAATTTTCATGCATCATCATTGATAAATTTATTAAAGGATTATTGTTTTTATAATATATCACTAGTACAAATTTATTACTTCTTAAGTTTTATTAATTTATGATTCAGATGGTATATTCTCTCCACAGGACATCAATTATACCATAAGTATTAGTTAGCAACTTCTGGCACACATGGATGCACAGTTGAGGTCCATTATCCAACATGATCAGGGAAAATTTTTAGGGGATTTTGGCTTAGGATGATACAAATCATACTATAGGATTTATTTATGATTCACGATTTATAAAAATAAAAAAATTTATGACGTTTTTAATTAAAGTGATATTTGATATATAGGGTATGATTTTCAAATGTGAAGATCATTTTCTCTTAACATTATTATCATTTCATGTTGATATATACCTTGTTTACAAAAAATAATCATCTGAGGTAACTGTTTCTTATCATTACATTCCATTGGTGATAATGAAATATATTGAGTATGAAATACATAAGAAGGGTTCCTATTGTGAATAAATATAGTTATATGATACTGTTGACATGTAAACATTTTTTTATGTTTCTACATTCTAAAAGTCACTAGACATATAATTTTATGGTATCATTCATCGTATTATAGATGTAATAGTTGTCTAAAAAGATGAAAAAAATATCTATTAATATTATGGGTCTTTATATATGGTATCACTATAATGGAAGGAATCCAATCCTTTGGAACACTAACATATGATCATCATGCGACGTATGGATGTCCATCCAAGGTCTTCATGAATAAAGGGATAATACCGATGATATTAGTAAGAGTCCAACCTTGGTGTTTTATCTTCCATTTTATTCCATTGATATTAATTAATTATAATCCACTAGTAATAAATATATACTTTTATAATTAGTATCAGATCAAGGTTTAGTTAACCATTGAAACCAGGATGAGAAAACATTTCTAATAACCCTAAGGATTAGTGTAAGGATAAGTTAGAGTACTAGATAATGTCTTTGAATATTGGAGATTGATAGAGTGGGTATTTAATATAAAATTAAATCAAAATATATATTCTACTACTGGATGTTGATTTGATATATTTGAATCATTGTTGTAATAACTTTGAAAATGGTTTGTTGGGATTTGAGTCGATCACCACCTGGTTCCCAACAATGGGTCATTATGAAAACCTGGTTTAACACTCATGGGAGATATGTTTTGAAAATTTCCAAACTCTGTATGAATGGTCATGAAGGATTTTAATATATTATAACCATAAATATCAAATGTTAATCCTAAGGATTTGTATATTTAAAAGAATATTTCAAGATTTAGACACCCTATAATTGATATTTCTTGATTTATCAATCCAGGTAATGATTCATGATTGTTATAAAAAAAATTTGTTTTAGTAAGGGTTTGATTTTAGAAATATGATGTTTTGGTGGTGAAAATTATGCTCAAATATTGAAATAGTTTATTGTAGCATAGTTTTATAAATATTTTTTCATGATGAAAAATATATAGAAATGTCCATAAAATTACTAATTTATTAGACGATTAATTTTATGTGAAAACATCAAAATATTTGATTGCCACATATCTTGTCTATGATTCTTATCATGTTAATATTTTTGGTAATTTGATTTAAAGAAATATTAGTATATTCCCTCTAGTTGAAACTGATGTAATCTTAGGCATGAATTGGATTTCATTTTATAAATACCAACTAAATTTCTAAGGAAGTGAAGTCAAATGTAATATTTCATACCTAACTATAGTATTTTGTTAGTGTTATGATAGATATGAACTTATAATTTAGGTCATATCCACTGTATGGTTATTGATTTATATAAAAAAGTTGATTTTATATCTGAAAATTGGATGGGAACTCAACATTGATGATATGCCTATTGTGAAAGAATTTGTTGAATTTTATCCTGAAGTGTTCCACAGTATTCCACGAAATTATGTAGTTAAGTTCTTTGTAGAACTCATTCCTAGAGAAACACCTACTTCATTGACTATAAATAGAATTTCAATAAATTTTATATAGTAATTGAATAAGATGAAATATAATAATCACAAATGAGGTTCATTTATACAATTATATCACCATAGGGTGTACCAGGTAATTTTTTATAATTTAAATTGGATCGATGTGACTTGGTATTCATTATAATGATCTGAACAGAATCAAAATCATGAACTAGAACCATCTACCACGTATTGATCACTTGTATGATCAACTACCAGAGATCAATAATTGTCCAATATTTACCAATGTTTTTAATATCATCAACGGAGAGATAAGATATATGATATACATTTTGAAGTACTACATGTATGTTTTTGACACTATGAATATATAGTGATTCATTTTTTACTAGTTACCATACTATCTTCAAGGATTTAATGAGTAGAGTCTGTATATATTACCTTGATTAGTTTGTGGTTGTCATTGTATATGATGTTATTAAATATTAAAATAGAAAGTAAGATCATGAATATCCCTTGAGAATTGTATTAAATACCCAAATGAAGGATAAATCATATGAGAAATTTAAAAAGTGTAAATTTTTGGTACAAAATTATTCATTTATGTGTCATATAATCTCAATTGAGGGCTTATCCACTAAAAAATAAAAGATATAGGTTACGGAAAATTGGTACAATGTAACCAATATGACTAAGATTTAATGATTTCCTAGTTTTTATGGATATAATAAAAGGTATTTTTATAATTTGATAGAATTATATTCCACTCACCATGTTAAATTTTATAGGATAAAAAATAAAATTTATTGATGAATGTGTGGATAATTGTGTGGAACAAAGATTCAATGTAAGCCAATAAATTAGTGCTTATACTATACTATAGTGTATAATGGTTTGTAATATATATTAACGCATAAACTATAGTCTTGGATTCATTATTGGGTTGAATGATATATTAATATCTTATGGAACGTGAAAAATTATCTCCATGAGAAAAACTACCCAACCTAATATGTGGAGTCATATACAATAATTTGTCATTAATGATATGAGGTAAATAGATTTATGGAGAAACATGTGATATATATAATGATCATAAACGTTCAATGTACATATTCAAACCGATGGAGATGAATATGTGACTTTGGCGATGACTATCCAGGATTACATATTATAACGTCTCAATATTTTACCATCATAGGAAAGAAACAACGACATCTAATTCTTTTAGTTAAAAGTATCATGACAAATTATCTATGATTAAGATCCCAAAAGATCAAATAATTTTGGATTTTAAAATGATATATATATACATAGAAATATTTAATTAAGGGGATAAATTCTATATTTCAAAAATATGTATTGAATCATATATATAAGTTAATATTAAATATTAATAGAAGAATGAATTGGATCTCTTATAGGAGGTCAAAAATGTTATAGAGTTTAACCTTGAATATGTTGGAATGATAATGTTTTAAAATAATATTTGTTTTTTATACACCATAAATGAAGAAGAAGATACTAGAGTGATCTCAAATTTATTTATTATATATTCACCATAGAAGTAAAAAGATATCAAAATAACTAAATGGGTATATCTGGTTGGAAAGAATGAAGATATTTATATCATTGCTTGTATCTCAATGCTTTGTATGTCCACAAGTTATATATGATATTAAAATGTCCAGGTGGATGTTATAACCATTATCCATACCAGAATGAAAATAGTAAAGAATCACAATGTAATTTTTATTTTGACACCACAAAATATGTAAAGAGAACATTTCTATATGGGTTTTAGTGAATCTCTAAAAATAATTGGCACATAATATCTCTATTAAATATGATTCATCTCTATTTAATATTCTCATTATATAAATTAATTATGTGGTTATGTTCGAAATAGTACCAAAATCTATAATGTCTTATTAGGATCAAAGGATTATGTTGAATTTTTTGTGATGTATTCACCGGGATCAATATATTGTGGTTTGTTTCAGTACAATGTTTTATCATCCAATAGATTTCTAGTCGAAGAGATAAATTTAAATACTAGAGTAATTGATGTGATTTTTTTATGGATTTCAATGGTTCATGGTATTAAAAACATCCTTTAGTTGCATTTTCAAACAACAAGAGCTTTCATTCGAGTATTCAAATTGATCCATATAATGTACTCTATAGAGAGAAATGTATACCTCCAACATGAAAGGTTGAATTTGGGTAAATAAATCTATAGGCTCCTGATCTATCTAAGGATATGGTATCAAAATTTATATCCAATCAGCATCACATCATGGCATCATAGTGTATATAAAAATATGATGCTAAAAATCAACGAAATTATCTTGAAATTGTAGTTGGGGATATGTTTTTTCTATGAATTTCTACAAGGAAGACAGATATAATATTTAGAAAAAAAATTAATTTATTCCCTTTGTATGTTGGCCCTTTTTAGATTCTTGATCATGTTGGGATAGTTTCGTATCACCTGAAGCTTCTACTTAATCTCTTCCAACTTCACAATGTGTTATATGTATCTCTGCTATGGAAGTAAATACCATATATATTAGAGTTAAAAAAACTCATTGGTCATACCACTACAGAGATATCGATTTTATGAGTAAAAACCATTTGTTATTTTGGATCATAGAGAGAAAGGGCAACGAATTTAGACCACTCACATGGTCAATTATCTTGTAGTGAAACCACCAATTAAAAGAATCTACATAGGAATATGATGATATTATGAGTAAAATTATCCTCATTTTTTTGTTCAAGAGTGATGGAATTTTGTGGGTGAAATTTAGTTTAAGGTATTTATAATTTAATGACACTATATTTTAGGAAATATATAGTTTTTCAAATAAATTTAATTTCATCAACAATTTCTGTTAAATGCAACAATGGTTCTTAATGAACCATAATATAGTTTAGAGTTATATCCAATAAATTAAATTTTATGTAATTATTAATACTAAAAAATTATATAAATTAAATATTTTTCACATTTATGAAATAAATGAATTAGTTATCAATTTATTATAAATGAAATAATAAAAAATTTGACTATAAATGTAATATAGTCATGAAAAAAATGTTTTTATATGTGCAATGTGTGTATATCTTATTAAATTAATTTTATTAATATTGGTGAATTATTTTATTGATATATATATTATATTAATTTGAAATTATTTTATCATTACTCTAATATTTTTTCTAGATATGGGATAATAATAAATCCAATTTTATGTTTAAAAAATATATTTTAAAAAAAATGATTTCACCGGTTTTTAGAACATGTATTATTATTAATTTATTCCCATTTATAAAAATTTATTTGAACTAATTAATTTCATTTTAAAAATAATCATTTCTAAAATATGTTATAGATAATTTTAGAAAAGTTTATTAATGTCTATTTTTGAGGAATAGTGATAAATACTAAAGTTTATTAGAAATTGAATTTTCATTTAATGTTTTTATAATGATAAATTATAATATAAATTGGTATTAAGTTAATAATTTGTTCAATAATATAATCATTAAAATTATTTCAATCATTTTGGTCAATTTAATATTTAATTTTGATTGTAATAAATCATATACTTTTGAATAATTTATCAATGGAAACACACTTCTTTGTCACGTCAGTGGGATTTATTTTATATTTAATTATTCCACATCTACAAATTTAATTTGAAAAAATGTATTATATTTTTTAATCATAATAAATAATGTTATAAAACTATTTAAACTCTATTTTGGTTCGAAATTAATAGTACATATAATAAAAAACTAATTATAATAGTTAATTTTAAAATATGTTTACCATGTGTTAAACAAAGATGATAAGGGTTAAAAATCAAGAAAACCTTATCTGGTTCCAATTTGATGGAAATATTTGAACCTTATATTATATATGGATTGTTAATGATATATCATGGATCCTTTTGTCATGCCTAAAATTTGTTTATAAATTTTTCTTTTCAAAACATCAATGTGTGTCCTCACCCCCACATATAAAAGGGAACCCACTCTCCTATCATGCTAACTCTTAATTTTTTTTATAAAATACATACCAAAATAACTTACTTAATTCCATTCCAATATCCTATATTCCATGTTATTATTAATAAATACCCATATGTAGTATTCTTGTACTAACCTAAGGTGGTTTCCCAAAGAAGTTATATCATTCATAAAAAACATTTTTATTTTATTTCTTATTCTAAATTCCTAAAATCATATTCAAAAATAAAGATATAATAAAATCATTATATCTAATATACTATGATTTTATTATTCTAGTGTAATCACATACATCAATATCATCTCCCACTCAATGGGAAATGAAACATTTGATCATGTGTAAATTGGACTACCACCTCATGAACCGATATAATTAGATTCCATCGTCGCCTCTCATAGATGGATATATTTATGAATTAAAAATATTTATTTAATATTCATGAAATAATTAAAATTATATAATTATAATATCACAACAACATTAATTCATTAAAATCTAATGGAAAATGATGACTTTTCCTGTGTGCACCTATGGACTACTACCTTAATAAATAAATGTGATATGTTTTTAATTTTAATTTGGAATAGATTATAATTTTTAATGATATAAGAATACATGTTATATATATTACATAAACATTATCCTTAAATGGTGATATATTATTTTATCTTTGTTCATTCTATCCATTTCGAAAATGGAAACAATATTCAAACAATATTCAGGCATACATAAGACCTACGATCTCAATGGACGGTGTAATTTATTTTTTATATCATAAATTAAAGGAATAATATAAATATTTATATAATGATATGTATATATATAAATCATGATAAAAATTCTACAGATTATATAACGATAGTAAAATTATAAGGATCAAAACTGCCAAACAAAAACACACATGAAAAATAAGGTACTGGTCTCCTAAAACTATTATTTTAACAAACAATTGTCGATGAATGGATGCTAAAAGTTTATAATTTAATCATATATGGTATTATACATATTAATATAGTTTTTTATTTTATTTATAACAAACCTATATTTATTATATATGAGGTTTTAAAGATTATAAATACCATCAAGAGTTGAGGTATGTGATTTTATGGGAAAATCCATCAAGGAATCATGTCATTATATTTGGGGTGACTGTGTTTGTTGAAAATTATAAAGGGATGGATTTTATAATTGTTGGTGTTGTATAAGTATATCTGTTTAAGGTGACATGTTTTCCTAGTGTATTCCATATTTTTGGACCTCAATACCAAGAGATTTTTTATGGAAAAGGATGGTTTTCCATTAAGGATTTCATGGACCACAATTATTAGACCTCGAAGAATAGAGTTCATAGATAACATAGTAGCATATCAATGTTATTCATACCACAACAGAGGTATGTAGAAATGTGATGGAATTAATCATTTTTTGATGATGGTAGTGAATTTATCCTTCCATAAAGGGTTTTATTTTTGGGAGGCTTATCATTCATAGTAGGCTCATCACTTGCTGATTGAGGCAGTAATTTAAATATTCCACAGTGGGTTTTCATTCAGGATTGAAATTGACAACTGAAAGGGATAAATGTGCTATGAAGATTTCATTGTATGTTCACGGTGAAGGTTGTACCGCATTATATTTTTTAGTATTTGTGATTTGAATGTTTTTTGTGATTTATTTTCCTATATAAATGACCTTATTCACATGATATGGTTGATATAATTTCATTTGAAAGATAATCACTGGATGATTTAATGTAATTCCAATGTTGTTCATGTGAGAAGATTATATAAAGGAGATATATTCACACTATAAGATGTTGTGAAGGAAAAGAGACTCGTAAAGGGGGTTTCTGTAAAGGGGATAATTTACAAATATAGTTTGAGAAAGGGTTATGCATGGTTCAGTAGCTAAAAAATAAAATCTTATTGCAAATAAGATGTTGTCCATGATGTATTAGAGGTTCACGAGGCTTCAACAATCCTTGAAGAATATGAAGACCATAAAGAAATTTTTTTCTATGAAGCACTCACGCCATGCTTTGTAAAGTAGTTCACTGAGGTTTCAAGACGGTTATTATAAGATGAAAGAAAGATAGTAAAGGGACTAAAATTGTTTCCAAAATCAGTTTTCACAAACTAAGAATGATAAATTTTTTATTTCATCTACAGTGTGAAAGCATGGATTAATGAAAAACTAATATATGGGAAGAGATTTAGAGGTGATTCATAATTATTGGAGATATTTTTGAGTGACTATCGATAAAACATCATCTGAGAGAATAGTGAGATTTAAAATTGTGATTAGTTATAAACTAGTAGTTATAGTGAGTCCTCTCCACATATTTTAAGGTATGTTATCCAAGAAATAGAAGTGATATGTCCCAAAAAAAATTTAGTGAGCCTTAGTGAATTGGGTATATCGGGAAACTGTCATTGTATAATCCTTGGATGTATCCCAGTTATCATTAACCAAGTAAAATTATAGTTTCTCATGAATTCATTCATTTCTATTCATAAATTAATATGGGAAAGTCATATAAGGTTTTTTTAATTTAAAAATATTTGATGGGAGTTTATTTTAACATATCAAACCCAGATTCATTATCCTCTATGGGTATTTAGCCCTATTAGCTTAACATGATTTTCAACACACTCTCACTTCTGTAAAAAATACTCCATAATCACTGATCATTTTTTATTTAGTGTATTTACATCCCATTTGAAATGTTAAATAATTAATTTATTTATTTTAATGTTATTTGAAAATTTATTTAATTTTATTCATTCTTGCGGATTATGATTCCAACGATACCAAAGCGGTATGGGATATATGTTATAATCACATTGTTTAATGGTATTTATATAATTATGGAATCTATGATGAAATATTATGATATATAGCCATTTAAAATAGTAAATATTATTATTCTTATTTTCTATAAAATACATTTTTGACTCTATGTAAAACAAAAGGGACTGAAAAACAATTTCTTAGGAATATTACATTATTTTTGTCTTCATTTGATACAAATTCCTATTCCATGTCCATATTTTCTAAAGATGTTTTGAATAATTGTTTAAATATTACCCGATGAATTTTATAGTGACTTCCCCATATATTGTTTTCTAGAAAAAAATTTAAAGCGAATTTTAGTACAATGACCTCTTTATCCACCAAAAAAGTGATACAAGCTGGAGGAAAACTAGGCCTTTTGTGAACATCCCTATTCTCGAAAGGATACTGAATACTATAGAGGGTGTAAATCGGTGATAGTGAAGAGACAATAAACTTTGATGGTGGTCCAGGTGAGGTTGAGCTTCTTCATGGAGACTCTTCTGCTAAAAACACTACCCTGGTTTCCTTCTCCCTCATTGATATCCCTGTTGGTCTGCAGTATTGGATTAAAAAGGCTCTGGGATGTGCGGATTATTTAATCGATGGATTTATAGGAGGTGCGCCATTTTTATTCCTTGATCATTGTGTTATGTGAACATTTTTTTTCAGTTCATATCAAAGGACTGTTTTTTTTCTTCACTATAGGTTCTGATTTTTGGTGTTTGGTTCGTTTCTATTGTTATTTAATGTTTTTATGATGGTGAGGTTGATGTTTGAATCTATGGGTGGAAATTTCAGGTGGTCTTCAGAGAAAAATCATCTAGTGTTGAGGCATGGAAGATGGATTCCTTGATTATGTGATTTCTTTATTGGCGTGTTTTGGTGTTTCTTGTAGTAGCATGTGGTGGTGGAAAAGAATATGGTGACGAATTGTAGATAGATGCAGTCAAGTCGATGTAGTTTCCTCAGTGACATGATTTACGGTGAGAAATCATGAATTTTAAAATAGGTGTGTTGATGGTCTATGAATGAAGATTTGGTTTTGTTTCATCATTTAGATATTTGAATTTTTTAATGTGTGTTTTTTGAGGAGGACTTGATGGGGATGGGCTAGTTTTTAGGTTCTCACTTACCCTCCATGTGACCTTTCAATAAAATAAAAATAGATTTTGTATAATTGTAATAATGGTCAATGTATAATTATAAATTAGTGGAAAATAAATACAACTAGACAACGAGACTAGTATCCCGCATTAGAGGATGTATTTAAAATAAATTATATAACCATAAATAATAATATCATGAGAAAAATAAATATTAAAATAAAAAAAATTATACATAAACACCATAACAAGGATTTTATATAAGTATGTATACAAATCAAGTCTTATAAGACAATAATTAAATTGGGTGGCTCTTGGACAATAGTAGATTATATACATATAAGTATGCTAAAAAAATCGTAAGGATAAAAAGTAACATTAGATGATGTAGGATCCATCATGTTCCCTCACCATCCAAACCATGAGAATAGTATAACATGATCTCTAAGGTTGAGCTCCAAATATAAACCTGTTTCTTGATCACAAGAGCATAATATTTAAAGGCATCCTAAAGGGCTCGTGTAGGGTGTTAAAATAATCATAGTAGGCCACCACCAACATGTTATTAATTTCCATCTTTGATGAAGAAGAGGTGTCTAAAAATAGAAAAACATCATGTGAACCTCAAATAAAATATATTTATTCTCTTGTTATCAATGTTCATAAGGAAAAAATCACTATCTTTGTCCATTGATGGTACAACTATTATGCATAGGATCTTTAATATATTTCCCAAGTCATACCTAGATGCAATTCAGTCCAGGCGAACCCTCATGTTCCACCTCAAATAGAATCATATGAAACCTCATTCCAACTGAAACTTCATGTCTAAAACAATAACCAACATCATGATGCATTTCCCCAACAAGTACCTAATCCCTCAGACATGATCATAGAAGAGTCCCCATCGGCTCTAAGCCCATCATATGAGGCACATTGATATTATTCCTCTAAATAACTAAAATACCATCTCAATAACTAATGACCCATGGAATGGTGATATTCATCCTTCCAAATAATCCTAGCACAAAGGTCTCAATAAATAGTGACCCTCATCCCCATTTGATGATCTTAACACCATCAACCGATAGATTCAAACCATCCCTATGTCATTTTTCAGTAAGAACCTCCAACCGAACTAGTGATCAAAACCACTCAAAGTTGCATCTAATAGAAGGATATACACACACTAGTTTTCAACACCACCTCATCATCTATGTCATATATGTGTTCACATGAATCCATTGGTGCATATACAAAACTCGGTGAGCAGAAATATTCAAAATAGAACCAAGGCCACATAATCACGAAACCACATTCCCCTCTGACCATTTCACTCAATCTAATGATCAACACAATCCCATATCTCATGGGCCTTCACTATAACCTATCAACCACATCACCTCAATCTAACATCCATGATGTCCAATCGGTGATCAGAAATACTCAAATTGTTCGGGTAAAGCCCAACCTGATGACCAATGTCTCATACATCAAGATGGTCAAGCCACCTTGATCCTCAAGAAAATCTTATCCTATTCTCATGTAAACATCAAAACCATTATATTTAATATAAAAATAGTATTTTTAATAAATATTCCCCCTTTTCTAATTGACTCCGGGTTCAGAGCCTCTCACTCAGCTTAAGCCTTCAATATTCTTTTGTGAGCATTCCCATATTCATTTCAAAATTTTAATTAATTAATTAATAATATCCCTATTTAATTTATAGTTTCCTTCTCAGACAGAAAAATAGAACACTCTAGATCACAACATAAAAAAACAAAAAATATCATGGAGAAATATAAACTCAGCCTACCTCTTGTTGGTATATGTCCGCTCATCCAATATCAACCTCTAAATTAAGCCAATTTAGAAGAAATATTCATTATAGACGAAATCCCTTAAAAAGGATAAATCATATCACATAGATTTAGCACATTGTATGGAATGATCATTGGGAAAATAAGATATATCGTTAAATCCCCTGCCGATGTGGTTCCAATGCACTAGTTTATTAGAATACCAGAGCTTGGATGAATAACATGCTTCAATTCATAGATGGAGGAAAAAGGATCTCCCCTGACTACCAAAAAGATAATTCCACCCAATGCTATGAAAAGAGGGTGATCCAACATAATGAAAACATGTGTAAATGGTTATTTTTACCTTTTTAAGATCCCACACAGTCACCAAAATTTTTGGAAACCCTTGAAAAAAGTGTGATAGTTCCCACTTACTGAGCACAAGGCTCACATGGTACACGAGGATAGTTTCCCAAACTATGTGAGAATCATGCTTTAGCCCACTATTAATAAATATTTTTCTCCTAGCACAAACATGTGATCACACTCACAATGTATTTACAAATAAGAATAGTGGAAAACGAAGGATTCATGAATTTACAATTTAGGCAACATGATTTTCCAAAACAGTGTGACTCTGTCTACACATTAAATTTTTTTATTTTCAGATTCTAGTGAAGAAGAACCCCACTAGTTACCCCATGTAAATTGATGAGATTTAAAACCCATACAAAAAATGTATTGGGTCAATGAAAAAATCATAATTGGTTTTCCATAACCAAAAAAGAATTGGTCCAACCAAAAAACTCTAGAAATTCAAATGGTTTGAGGAATTCTACTTACTCTGTTCACCTAGGTTGTTAACATCTCCCCACCTTAACATAGCTCATCCTTGAGCTATAAAACAATACCGATATATGGTACCAAACATATCCATACCATTTATTAAAAATCAACCCGGATTAACTTATTCAACATTCACAAGCCAATTACCCAATAGCAATCTCAAAAGTAGGAGTTACCTACCCTAGTATCATCTCTAACACACAATCAAAAAACTGATGGTCCAAAGACCACCACTAGACTCAAAATATCACTCATGAAACATCGTTACTCCTTTACATAATTAGGATCTAACAACATGCTGATTTCATATCCAACACCCATCAAGTTAGGTATCTTATAATTTTCCTACATGATTCCTAGGTCAAACATGACAACTATGAAGTCTCACATCTAATCAAATACCCATAATTAGTCTCGTTTCCTCACCCCTCATATGAAATCCTTATCATGTCGATCCATAGAATCTAATACAGTTTATGTAATCCCACATCACATCAATTCCCAGAGGTCGATGCACCTTGTATATGACACACATCCATCAAGGCCCATTGATAATCCTCGATCCACATACCTCATATCAACAAACAAACAAACACACACACACACACATATCAAACTAGATCTGCTTCAATGTTACCAAACACCACTTTCCTAGACCATAATTATATCTGATGAACCTCATGACCCAAAATCCAAACATGCCTACCAATGGTCCAAGGAACAAAACACACTGTCCATGCCCAAAGCATACATCTGACTGTAGTTAGCTCCTTGCCATGCTTTGACCCATACAGATCTAAAAATGCACCTGGGATGAGCCCCGACTACATGAGCCTTTGCCTCCATGAAATGCAACAATATAAACAAGACACTAACACATTTTGGGTCCCACAGTCTCACTCACATCTTCTATAAGATTCTAAACCTCAGCTACCAGCTCGTAGTAAAACTTCCAAATGACCTAAAACACCTGATTCTACCCAAGTACCAGACTGAAAGATTTAGGAGATGGATTCCTCCATAACATCTCAAAATTTATGATCAAATTACATGCTCGACACTCCTTTGGTTCCCAATCGTACGTATTCTATACAAGACCCATATTCCTTCACTATAAGATATCCATAGAAGAAGGAATACTTGTAGGTGTACTCAAGACCTTTTCCTGATACATTTGTGAGACTCCTCGTGACCTCTATTCCTGAAATCTAATGCATCACCGATGTAATCACCTACAACCTTCATTTAGCTCAAATAAGTCTAGTTTGTAAAATTTCACTCTTTTATCATCAACCAATTCACCAACTCTAAGAATGAGGCCTAAATAAAGATGTTCACATGCAATATAATGGTGTGTAATAAGAAAACCCCTAAACACCTCACCCTTGTGATGTCATCATCCACCATACCAGATGTGAAATGAGACAAGTCAGTGAAATTTGTTGAATAGTCCTTGATGAACATGTCTACTTGGTATAGGATCAAAAAAAATTGATCTCTCTCTACTATCAGTGTCTTAGGGATGAAGTCCTTGAACAAACTTGCCTCAATTTACGTCCAAGATAGACCCTCATGTCTTCTCTTAAGAAGTTTTACATCCCACAAATAGATTTACGACTCTAAAATAATGTATGTACATAGATACTTCTTCTAGCCTAGGGGTAACTAAATTTTTTCAAAAATGGTCTTCACTTCCTCAATCCATTTTTTAGCCACCTATGGTCCACCCTCACCCTAAAATAGTAGTGGTTATTGTAACATGAACTCTTGAGTCAAAGAGTCTATGGGAGGGTCAGCTCCATGGGATCCCATATGATTTCATAGGATGAAAATTACTAGGATTGATAAAATATTCTTGTAAAACCATTCCCTATAAGATATCATTTCATTCAGCTAACCCGCATGTACCATAGAATTTATTGTGAAGTCATGACCAACCTGGCCCCCTGGGGAATCATCCGAACCCTCATGGGTCTTAGCCTATTAATGACCCTTCAACACCAAATAAACACCCCTAGATGCTCCATCAAGAATTTGTTATAGTGGAAGATATTTTATATCTATATACTGGTAATAAATCCATAATAACATGGATATAATAGTAATATGCAAAGAAGTAACATGCAGAAAAATCTCACTACCCTTACATTACTCCATCACAACCATGTATCATGACATCTGACCTCTTAGTCCCTTATCTACTCATATCAAATACAAGTATCACATATAAATATAGCCTCATTGTCCCTCGTGTACCAACATAGAATTCGAGAATAACATATTAATCCAAGGAAGTTGAGTAAGATTTCACCAAATAAGTCAATGTAATAAAATAGTGTTTATCTTCCATTATTGAAATTTTAAATATATTACTCTCATATGCCTCAGTCCATGCCCATCCTGAAAAACCATGTCACCTCAATCGAATGACCACATTTCCTAACCTAATGATTGACATCACCATAGATCATCATCCCTTATTTTTACTATTAGATATAGGTCCACATGAATATAGTTATCCCACATCACATATAGATGTCACTGGATCCACATATATGGATTGGTTGAGTATAATGAATCAAAACATGGATAATATGATAAATGATGTTTAAATTGCTTATTGACAAATTTAACTATCGATCCCCTCTTAGAACAGTCCACCTTCCCAATGAAGATCAGAATAAAGTTAATATATGAACATATATATATATATATGTGTGTGTGTATATATATATATATATAAAATCCTATGTGAATATTAAGAAAATAATAAAACATATTTTATTTTCATTTTGGAACAAGGGTTTATATCTCCTCCCTTTCATCACTAGTACAAGGATAAAATGTCATTAATGATAATAAACCCATCAAAGTAAACTAATCTATATGGAAGTCATATTAACTATAAAATTTAAAAGGTAACCTAGAAATTACAACCCCTTAAGAGTTTGTCTTTCCCTAATGTGTGGGGCTGTAGTCACCCAAATAATTTACCTAAAAATAGTTCCAAAAACATCCTAGTATCTACTATTCCGTATCCCAAAATTGTAATATTTAAAAAGAGGTAAATGAATCTCATTTAATACGATTTGTAGAGACCTGACCCATTTAGACACTTGAACAATGCAATCGTCCAAAGGGCTCCAAGGCCTTAAGTACACCTCCAAATATTCCAAAGGCTTTTGACTAGAAGAGAGGGTGTAAAAAGGTTATTATGAGGAGACTATAACATCTTGTAATGATTATAATAATGGTCTATGTAAAAATATAAGTAAGCAAAAAAGAAAGAACACATGACAACAGAACCAGAAACCTGCCATAGCATAAGTAGTAACAAGAAATAATGGAAGCATAAACAACATCATCTATGAATTGATAAATTCCAATAGGCCATTTTTAAAGGTAACACCATAAGAAACTGTTAGTAGAAGAATGAATTCAAATTTGTACATACAAGAAAATAAATAGAAAGGATCTCACATTTCCCACCATAGTTGTATATACACATGGTCATGATAATAAAAACATAAAGGAAAAATATTTACTCTATATGGTCTAGTAAACTCGAAGGTCCCATAGAATCCATTTATTAAATATTGTTCAACATGATGCCTAAGGTACATCTCTTAAGCTTGGTCCATTACAAGATCGTAAGAGAAAAAAATATACACATGTTTTGAAGGGCCCATGTAGTGTGTGAGAATAATATTTGTAGGCCACCACCAATATAAGCATAACATACATCTTTGATAAAGCAGTTGTGTTTAATTATAAAATAAAATTACATGAAAATCATATATAGTAACCTCATTCCCTTGTGCTCAACATCCATATGGAATAAATAATCAACTTCATCAATTTTTAGTATAAATACATTGGAGAAAATCCATAGCATAATTCCCTAGGAATCCCCTAATGAGAATCAGTCTAGGTGAACCCTCAGCTTCCACCTCTAATATAAACACCTAACACAATGTTTCAACTGACAAATCATTCCAACAAACACCCTTTGTTAAAAAAGTAACTAATGTTTTAAAGGTGTGCCATAACTAGTAGCTTATCCCAATGACGGCATCTCTGAAGACTAATCATCGGCTTGAAACCAAATGATTGAGGCACAATGATATCTATACTATAAATAATAAATCACTGGCTTATTAAAGAAACCATAATGAATGGGGATATCCATCCTCTGAAATAATTTGGACCCAATGGATCCAATATATGATGCGCCTCTGGCCTGAACCATTGATCTCATCATGGTGAACTGATGGATCCTCACATTCCCCATGGATTTATATAGTAATAAACTCAAAAAAAAAAACTACTAATCAATTACACTCTAAGAGACATATAATTATATCTTCTACCCACATTAATTTTCAACTCCACATTATCAACTTAGTCCAATATTTGTGCACATGAATCCAATGGTAGCGATAGAGAAACATGGTGAGAAACAATCACTATCTTTGTATTGAATCCAAATCATCCTAAAACATTATTTCATTATGAGCACCACACTTATTATGACGGTGAACACAATACAATATCACATGGGATGTTCTCTTAACCATATAAACTCATTGCATCAATATAACAACCAATCCACCGAACCAGTGATAAAATGCCCTAATAAGTTTTTGGCCAAGCCAATCCTCATGGCCAATGTCACCTCAAGCCAAAGAGTAAAACCACCTTAATTAAAAAGAAAACCAGATCACATTTCCATGGAATTATCACAATAATAATATTAAATATAATAAATGTAATTTAAATATATAAACAATCTTACCTAATCTTCCAAATGTATGGAGCCTCTCACTAGGCTTAAACCATATGTAGTCATGGGTGACAATTACCATAGTAATCTAACACTATTATTAATTAATTTAAATTATTACCGTTTAGTTTATATGGTATCACTCAAAAAATCAATGGCATACTCAAGATAGTACCCCCCAAAATAATAGAAATATCACAGAATATGATTTAAACCTCCAGCCTCATGCTTTTAGATATTCACTCTTCCAATATTGACCTCTAAATCAAGATATATTTTAGGAATAAGAATTTTATATGAACTCCCTTAAAATATGTAATATAATATTTCATGAAATTATATAACATTATGATGTGTGAAAAGGATAAATGAGGTTATATGATTATATACCGCACCGATGTAGTTCAAATACACCCGATGAGAAAAAGATCTGAGATCAGAGGAATAACATGACACAAATAATAGTTAGAGGAGGAAGGAACTACCATGAGAGGGATAGAAAATAGGGTGACCACTCTTATTGAATATAGGATAATAGAATTAATTTTTCGTTTAAAAAAACATCGTGACTACCACAGGGTCAGGAAAACTATTTAATTGTTGTGTAGGTTCCCACTGACCAAGCAGAGGGATCAGATGATTCATGATCATAGTTTCCCAAATAGTTTTCAAACCATAGTTAAGAAAACATTAAAATAATATACTAGACCTCGCATGGACATGCACCCATTCTCACATATTTATTCTAACCGTGAAAATTTGAAACGGAGTGCCGCACGATTTTAAATAGGAGGCCGCATGGATTTTCCAAATCATATACTTCTATCTGTGTAATTTGAAAAGTTGTTTTTTCATCCATCAACAATCCCAAAACCCATCCAAATCCCAATGAAAATTTTTGATCTTTAAAAATGATCTAAATAATTTCTTATTTAAAAGGAACTCTTGTAATTATGTTCTGATAAAAAGAATATATTTGGTCTGACTATGAAAATTTGAAAATTAAAACCAGTTGAAGAATTTCATAAGCTCAAAAAACTGGTTTGTTTAAGAATAATCTATTTTTTCACCAATCAGGTATATTTATCTTTATATAGAAAATTCGGGATGAATAATTTTTTTATATTTTCATGGAATGAATGATATTTTTTGTTTTCATGGATTCTAAATGATATAAAAACACCATTTAAAGTTTGCAATGTTATTTTAAATTAAAATATTTTCTTTATTATGATAGAATTTTTTTCAATTTTATAAAATTTATTTCAAAGGGGATGGGATATATTTCTCCAGAAGTATTCCATGTGATATTTTAAAATCATTTTCCATCTAAGATAAAAATTTATGATGTTACTTATGATGTGTGTGGTATATGATATAATGATAATATTCTTATACATTTTTTGGATAGTTTATTATTTAGATGACATTTTGTTCATAAAATATATTCCATTTACATGGCTTATTCTATGAATAATTGATTAAATTATTACGAGAACAATTTATTTTTCACAGGTTACTCTATATTGTAATTTTTATGATACCTATTCTCCATTCATTGGTTATGATACAATGAATGTTTAATGATACTGTAGAATAAATTTCAATCATTTTAATTACATGATTGGTGGTCAATCAATTATATATACCTTTAATGCATTGGGTAATGACTGATATCTCATGAGAAAAATATGAATTGAATAACTATGAACCCATCTCAATAAGGGACATTATCCATTATAATACACATTGATGTAAACAACGAATACCTTGTTTATTTGGGTAGTGAACCAATTCTATTCTGATATACTTGTAAGTGATCAATCACATCAAAGGAATTTATTTTTCATTATTATGTGCATTCAATATAGACATTTCTTATTCCAATAATCTAATATTGAAGCCCATGTAGTTAAATTCTATTATGACTCATGTCTAATAAATTTCAAATACTTATTCCATGTATCATTATTATGTTATTTGATATGTATTATATGGTTTAAAAATGATATTCTCAAGTTCTCATACCCTTATTCTCAAATTATGTTGATATCTCCCATGTTTAACCTTACGGAGAATCTATGCTGACCCTTACTTATGTTTCATCTCCCTGGGTTATGAGGAAATGTATTATTTTATATAATATTTAAAAGGATTATGTTATGAAGATCATATTGGGAGACGATGTAGTTCACCTATAATCCAATTATTTATGTTTTCATGTTTTCAAATGCAAAAGACCTATAGATTTTGGCGTATATCTTCTTGATACAAAATTAATCTCAATCTAATAAGATGAAATATCATTGTATGAACATTATAGGTGGCTATAATATCGGTACGTAACCTCCCATCCTCATGCTAAAAAATACATTGTGGTATTTGAGAAATGAAATATCTATGAGGGTTTCAGAATGATGATAAAAAAATTACATGGTAATTTATAGTGATTTACATACAATCACGAATCATTTATGTTCATAAGTAATTAAATCAATTAATTTAATAGGAGAGGCTAGCTCACTTGTTTTGGTGTCCCGTGTTCCCCCATGAAGTTCCTTCATAGCATTAGATGTGTATCCTAATTCAATACACCTTGGAAGAACTCTTTCAAATCACAACTTTTTGACATATTTTATTAAATGTTGGAATCTATAATTCATGAAATTATATTCTCTATTTATTGATACATTTATTTATGCTTTTATGGGTGATTCATAAGATATAAATAATCAGTTATTGGGGATTTAAAATTTTTCTCCCCTCACCTATGCATATAGATATTTGACCATTGATATAATAAAATTTGTTTCCCGACTTATAATATCCTCATTGATGAAGTGGGGATTACTCTCTAATACACAACATAGATGAATATTTCATCATTATCATGGTCAAAAAATGAAGTCATCAAAATACCCAGTTCATATACCATGTAAATTTTTTTAAATAGGATATAATAAATAACTAGTTATATGGGTAACAATTCTGTCAATTCCCATGTGTGGTCATGTAAAGGATTTAGTTCATCCTTATTTATGTAATTTTTCTATCGAATTATCTAAAAAATAATTATGGATCACCCTTCATGTTATGTTGATATACCTTAATCTATGGATATAATTATATAATCCTTTTAAAATATTAGTATTATACCTTGATGTTGGTATAAATAACCATTAGTAGGAATTAAAATGATAGGGAAAAAAATGTTAGGGAAATTAATATAACCATATAATAACCTCGTTTAACATTTTTGTAAAATTTTATATTATGTTAGTCTCTAAGATGTGTTGGAAAAATACATCTTCTTTGTTTGGAGAGTATTATTGAAAAATAATACTTAATAATCATGAAGTTCAATGTTAAAATGTTCTTCCATCAAAGTTAGGTGGGCTACTAGAAAGTCAATAACTAGAAATCATTGGAAACCTTATGAGAAAAATAATTAAATGTAAAACTACTATAATATAATATCCCATAGGGCCAATCCCATGGTAAACCTAGATTAACTAGGGATTTAATTGAAAAGGACTATGTGGGATACCATGTGGGAAATGTGAATCTTCAAAAAATGTAATTTTTTCCATATAAATTTTAGGGAAAGGAAATTATTTTCTACCATGTTATACTAGCTTTCAACCTCTAACATTGTTCGAATGAGGTATTATGAAATATTTTCTTTTAAAAAATATTTCTTATAGTAAATAAAGTAATCGGGATACGACTCCAAATATTTCATGAAATGGATGACAAGTATTTAATTTAAGAGAAGTATTAAGACTAAATGTTATGAAATATACACAATTTAATGTTTTTAATTGTGTTTTTAAATTATTTATCCCATTAATAGGATAAAAATTCCCCAACAATATCTTATATGAAAATAGAATACAAGATTTATATTGACTAAAATTAAAAATCATGAATGGTTTTAGTGTATTCTTTTCAACAATTATGGATTCTAATGAGGTAAAATTTTAATGATTTCCTTGGTATTTTTATAATTAAAATCAAAGCCTTAATGGGGAACCCAAAATCTATAAAACATTTCTTATTTGAGTACAAATAAATATTTTATTTGGTTCATATTCAATATGTGTTTTCATAGTTTAGTGAGCACTATACCATGAATAGAAGAATGGTCATGATATATGAAATATTTTAAATCCTAGTTAACCACATATGATTCCACCAACTCTAAAGAAGGGACATAAAAATATGATGAATTTCATGTAGATAAGTAGCCGTAAAATTATTTAAAGAAAGGGTAACCACTAGGATATATTATACAGAGTAATGTTTCTGAAAGGTTGTGAAATCCTTATATTTAAGAGCCATATGAATTTGGTTATATCTGAAATAAGCATCCATTAACTACTGAGGTTTGAAACTAACCATTTCACTAATCAAGAATTATATATTCCTTCTTGGGAAGTAATTATTCAATAAATTATTAATGATTTCATGAATGGTCATATAATATTTTTTTCTTCTTATTTGAAGGTAAAAATTAATATAAAATATTTTTAATAATCCTCCCCAAAAATGATCATTTACTAGTTTTTAAATATCAACCTCGACCATGTCCATATAATAACCCAAAATTCAAAAATAAGAACACATTATTTGATAGAATGTATAAAAATTTCCTAATCATATAAGGAAAAAAATGAGTGTTTATGATACAATTAGTTTTAAATAAATTCAATCTATTTGATATAATTCAATTCATACATCCCTGGGATTGAATGAAACATTAAACTCCAGTAAAATATTATTTTTTAAACATAGACATTATAACATAGCCATTAAATTGATGGTTATGAATAGTAATAACTAAATTATGTAAATTTTATGTTTAAAATGAGTATAAAATAATTAAAATGGATATATACTGATAATAGATAATGTATTAATCTTTTACAACAATATTAAATGTTTTCTAAAAAAACATAATTTGTTTGTAAATGGTGGTATATTCATGATTTGGAAAAGTAAATAAAAAATATTTTTTACCACTGTAATTATTTTTAAAAAATTAACTTAATTTTTGAAATCAATATATTAAAATTATATTACTGTGAATATTTTGGGATTTTTATGAAATTTTTCATTTTTCTATTGATAGGGAAAAATAGATATTTTTAATTGACAACATCATTTTTGTTTAAATTATTCATGAATATAAAATATATTTTAGACTGGTTTTAAGGAAACATTAGATGATTTAAACTAATAATTAACTAATCTAAATAATTTCAATCATCTTAATTTAGATTTCATATATAAAAACATTATAAGTGTTTTGACATTTTTCCCTTGAAAACTCACCTTTGCAATGATTCTTCGAGATTTGTTTTAAATTGAAAATTTCCAAAGTTGTGAATAGAATTTTTAAAAATTAATAAAATATTTTTAATATTAAGAAAATTTTAAATTATATAAGTATTTTTAGATAGTTATTTTACAAAAATGAATAAGGAAAAATAAAAATTATAAACCACATATAATGTAAAAAGGTTTTACCCAATGGTTAAACAGAAAAGTTAATGGTTAAAATATCCTACAAAATTTAATAAAAGTAATTTTATGGACATGTATCAATATTATAATGTCTATGTATATTGGATACACTATTTTAACCATTTTTCTTATCAAAACCTTGGGTATGACTTTTTTTAAAAAAAATTACAAGTATGCTACATATTCCCCTTATAAAAGGCCACTCACTCTCATATCTTCTTCATATATTCAGACACATTTGGTTTGAAAAATACCTATATAAATAACTTCTAAAATATCATAATATCATAATAGAATCATTATTTTTTCTTAATTACAACCTTGGATGGATATTGGAATGAACATAAGGAGGATACCCAAAGAAATATTAATGTTCCTCAATGAGTCATTTTATAGTATTTCTTCATCAGCCTAAATAAATTATTATTAATACATAAATATATAAGAACCTCAGTATTCATAATATACTGGGATGTTTTTATGTTATGTGAATAACTTACAACAATATCCACCTCCATCAAATGGGTTACAAAATCATCCCTTCTGTATAGGATAAACGCACCAATATCATTCATTTTTCAATTACAAACATTCATTTTTGGGTATTACAGTAGATATAAAGTATATATATGACACTTTTATCATAATTATAGATATTATGTAATTATATCACATATATATAATTTAAATTCTAAAGGGTTTAAGATAACATTGATTGTGTCTATGGAAAAGTACTGCCTCACGAACCTATATGATTCATCATTCAATAATGCTTTAGATGGAATGTATTATGTAAATTGTAAATAAATATATTAAATATCCTTAAAATAATAATTATATACATAAAAAATTCATAAATCATAAATTTTGATATATCATGTTATTTCATACACTGAATGATGATAAACTTGTTCCTATACGTGTGGACTATGAGCTTCATGAAGTGATGTGACTCTATTTTGAACCCCTTACTAGATGAATGATATATATATATATATATATTATATGGTGTTTATTAA
The DNA here is from genome assembly GCA_963277665.1 of Viscum album. Taxonomy (NCBI): domain Eukaryota; kingdom Viridiplantae; phylum Streptophyta; class Magnoliopsida; order Santalales; family Viscaceae; genus Viscum; species Viscum album. The sequence goes on along the minus strand of OY728165.1, from coordinate 1,884,535,759 downwards.
ATTATTATTATTCTATAATGATAAAATAATACTTTATTTCTTTCAATATTTATCATTGAAAAAATGAAACGTTACAAATGCGTACGTACGATTTATTGCCTCTATGATTTTAGCATATTTAATTTTTCAAAACAATATTATACATTGGGTTTTAAAGTAATCCATATATATAAATATTATAATTATTTCAATTTCATTGTTATTTATGAAATTTAACTATGTGATATGCCCAAGAACAAGAACATTAATAATGAAACATGAATGGGAAAACAAGACAATTAAAACCCAAGACAATTAAAATAACCAAATGTTATTATAAAGAGGTGATAAGATGTAATAAAAAGATTATGTATTAGATTATAAATATTAATATTCTTATGTAATAAGTTATTAAAGTGACTAAAATCACTGAATAGGATCTCAAAGAATGTTTAACAAAAAGGAAATGTGACTTAAGGTACTTCATCTCAATTTCCCTTCATTTAGGCATATCGTAATGTTGTGCAAATAATTTATTTTATACAATGTATATAATTCCCCATTGACATATAATATCAATATGTATTTATAAAATATGAAATTTTATGGGTCACTTTAAATCATTTTATCCAATGGGATTCGACATGAAAATTTCTAATTAGTAAAAGGTATTTTATAATCTCACATTTTTATATGTTTTTAAACATTTTCTTAAAACAATCACTTTTATGTGATAATTTTCAATTTAAAATTTATTTAATTATACATATTATTATATGAGGGATACAATTATTTCCTAAACCTTATAACATTCATTCAGATACTGTTTACTTTGAATGTTATTCCATTAACTGGGGAACTATTGATAAATCTGTTTCTTTTATACAATACATTTATTTTATTTTAAGGCCAATTAGTAATGAATTTAATTAATTATTATATATTTGAGGAATGATTTGTAAATTCATAAATGGGTAATTCTTGGATATATACATCCCCTATATTCATTGATAAGGCTCATTAGAAAAATTAGTTTTCCTACCAAACATGTCTGTACCATGTAGTTTTAAATCTGCTGGCCAAAACAAATGAGTTGGTACCGAATAGATTAAACCATATTATTAATGTTATGGATAGTAGTGGTTTCATGTTATTAATAAATGATGTACATTAATTAATCATTTCATTTATTAATAATTTATTTATTATTATGGATGATATTTTCACAATGATATTATCTTGGGATTCAATTAATTATATGATTATTATTTAAATGGAATATGTGTTAAGTGATTTAACATTTCATAGTAATTATTCCATATATAGGCATGATATTCATCATATTGATTCAATTTCAATTTTTCTATAATTATTTATTCCATATTGATTATCCCATATCTTATCTTGATAATCACTATGTTTTAATGACTTCTGTTTTTAATACTTTACCTTGCCATATTGATGTTTCCTTATCTAATCAAGATATTCAAGTTTCTTAAAAGGAATACTTTTTTAGTAATTTATCATTCTATTTTTATTATTCAATATCTTATCATGATAGTGATATTATTTAATTGGAATGTGTGTTCAGTTATTTAAATTTCCACGTTGATTATGCTTATTGATTCAAGACAGATTCTAATGTACATAACCCTTACAATGAATTTGAGTTGACCTATTATTTTTACATTTCCATAGGATTTGAAGATTTATACAATGATTGGTGTATAAATATAATTTAGATGGAATAATGTTATTCTAAATAAATAAAAATTTTGTAATTTGTGTTTTTAAATGTAACGTAGGACTCAAGTATGTATTTGGTTTAACTATACTTATAAACAACACCGTCCATCGGGATGTGATTGATTGTGTCTTATAAAAATTTAATTAAATAGACAATGGCCCCATGATACTAGAAATAATGTCACTATAGCTACTATTAGTGAATGTTCAGTAGAAACCATGGGAACTAGATTTTGGAAAAATTATATTAGAGAACATGAACACATAATAAAATGATATTTCAACTATGTAATAACATCATAATGTATTGTAATGGAATATATTATGTGTCTTTTCTAAAAAATAAACCCCTATATGGATTGTACAATTTCACATTATTTTTCCAAATTGATGTCTAGTGGTAATAACACTGAAAAGGGTGCATTGCTATCGACCCGATCATTACCTAGTACATGAAAATGTTTCTTACTATGCACCTAGTTTGACCCCCTTATATAGACATGATTAGGGTAATTCACATTTCCCTTATAAATCATGATAATGGAATTTAAAATAACGATATCCCAAGAGACATGAAGATTATAATGAATTTTTTTTATTTTATGCATAGTTTTATAAAAAAATTATAATTATAAATTATTATTTAAACTTCATAATTTCTTAAGATAATCAAGTATATACATTTTTATAGAAATGGAATAGGGAAGGAATAATGGTATTAGAACCCATAGAGAAAATAGAAATTTACATGTCGAGGATGCTAACAAATTGGGCATTGAAACTTAGAAATTATGTCTATATTAGGGTATCATTATCATGTTATAAATAAAAACATTTCCCGGATAGGGAAAATATTTAGAAAGTGATATTCTTCTATGTTGGATAATTTTATCTGAAATAATTCTACTTCATTTAGTGGGGATACTAATATAATGGTAGATAAATAATGTATTAAACATCTTGAAAAGATATTTATGGACATTGGATGTGGTGTAAAGGAAATTGTTGCACATTTAGGGAATTATCTTGGATGTGGAAGTGATAAATGTTTCTCATTGATCATGGATACTAGGAAATAAAAGGAAATAGAACTCATAGAATGAAATAATTTTAAGGATTAATTTTTTTAGAAAAAAGTTCCTTAATAGAAAATATTTAGCTCAAGATAATGTTACCTAACTTAATGAAAATGGTATTACAAGATTGAAAATTTATTTGAAGTTATTAAGGAATTTCATTGAAATGAATTAGACTCAATTTTTTTATTCATATGATTAAATTACATTATGTGCGAAAAATATAGAAAAATATTTCTTCATGTCTTATAGAATCGAATGAAATCAAAAGAAGAATGTGATGGAAGAGAAAAACTGATAAATTGAAGATTTTAAAGAAGAATTTTTTAGCATGTGACAATTTTGGGAAGTATCACATTACAATATTCTCAAATATAATGTAATTTTTATACTAATGTTGATAGAAATTTCACTAGTTCATGATTTCAAGGGAAATAATGAAATAAAAATGTCGAATTATTCCACTCTAAATACATGTGTCATGTTGACAATATGTTTTTTATGGTAATAAATGATTTAATGATAAAAAAATCAAGTATTAAAGATGGGATGAGACCCAAGGAGGGTCATGAGAACATTCCCTCACCGTGCACCATAAGGCTCTTTTATCATCCTGTTTGTGAAACTAAAGGATCATCCACCATTGTGTGGGGTTAAAACATAGAGTACCAACACTAGGAATTAAAAACAAAATTTATTCAGCCATGGAACCATGGTTTCATATAAATAGGACAATGGGGATCACAATTTGATAAAATAGACAAATAGAAGAATCCCTTAAGCTCCGGTTGCACTGCCCCATCACACAGTCCATCAAACATCATTTAGGTGGCCCTAAAAAATCCATGATACGAGGGATTCATGTTGTATAGTTTAATAAATATCTCATAAGGATCTGAAATTCAATAAAACATTATGAGGACCGCTTCCCTCTTATTTGATAAGAACTAGAGAAAATGTACCCAACCAAATTCAATACCTACAAAAGTCTCTTCTAGGATCTTATGAAGAAACCCATGGTGCCTAGTGAAACTCTTTACTAATGTGTTTTTTTCATGTTTTTCCATTACATAAGGAATCTTTTTCTCATTCAGTATGACCCCATCATGATCCAAATCATCTTCCTCGCTAGTTACCAATCACAAAGCACCTTCTTACCATGAACCCTTGACCTTGATAAGAAACCTTTCAAGGCCTCTTCAAATCCACCAATCTTAGGGATCCACTTTGATTGGATCCATAATCATAGGGGAACAAATTATAGTCTTTAATAAATCCTTTGTACTTGTAAGATAATGGAGAGAGATACACCAGTGTTTCTCTCATTTGGTTATTCACTCCACTGGTCATAGTTGTCACTAACGTATACTACATTAAGTGTATGGTCCTCGAGGATGTGTGAAGTTATCCATCCCATTGTTTACATTATACCGGACCCTTGGGGCAGTGTCAAGGATACCGTAGTCTTAGATACTAGGTCTAAGATCATGTCCATACTTATTCATCTCTAAAAGAAATTCCAACTAGTTCTATGATTTTATGGAGATGATGAAACATTATTTTCCATTATAGTTTTAATGTTGTGTCATCCTATCATTACAAGAACTATAAGAAGGGAATCCCTTATGGAGATATCGAATAATATTTACTTATAGTTCCTATCCATATGGGTAGTATGATGTCAGTATCCTAGATATTAAATGGTGGGATACTAGAACATGAAATCAAATTCTACTTCTCCCATATCCCTCACTACTTCCACTAGTGAGTGAAGGATCACAATGTTTTCCAGATCATCCACTTCCTATTGTTTTTCTATTCCGAGCATGACTCATGTGGTATTATAGGTTATATATGATCAACACATCCACATGGATAGATTTATGTCTCCATAGGGAATCTATTTTTAAATTATCCTATGTTATTCCTTCAGTGGTCTACAAATGCATGGGTCAACAAATCCATGTAACCAACTCAAAGGGCCTCCTACTTGGTATAATATCTAACTTGATCATCTCAAAGGGAAACATTTATTATGAGACATAGGGAATCCTACTAAATGGTGTAGTCCCTTAAACAATCCCATAATCCTCTCAAAGCACCACTTTCCCTTACTTGAAAATCCTCCATAGGGCCTCTATTTACACTATTCCTCCCATCCAAACTATATAGGGTTTAATCTCTGATTATCTCTAATATTTTTTTTGCATCCCAATGAAACAAACCCAATATACCAAATGAAACATAATTCTATTTGGACCACATTCCCAATAGTGTCATGTTTTTCCTGGGATCCCACATCCATACCAGGTCCCTTGGAGAACTTCGACATATGGCCCACACCAAATATTGACTAAGGACCTTTTTACTAGATGTCATTTACACATGACGTTAAAATGTGTGGTTTTTCCTTGTCACATAACCATAAAAGATATGATGTGTCCAATTAAATGGAATCAAACTATGTTGGTTTTGATTCCACTTATAAGGATTTTTTGGAATCCCATATCATGGTCCCAATCCAAAAAAAGTATTATCTATTTATATGATGAAAAAATATATATATCCACATTGTGTGACTCAAAATCATCATCAAAATAATTGATGACAAATGAATCTATAATCCCTTCATAAAAGTTTACCATGGATGCATGACCTTGGATAAATACAGACATATCCATCAATTAAGAACCTTATATACATAATGGTAATTATAAATTCCATAAATTATAATACTTTATTTTAAAAGAGTGAACTACAACTTAAATGGGAAAAAATGAAGGATTCTTAACCATAGATAAATATATATATATATATGAGTCTTGGAGAATGAGAAATTTTCCCTAAAAGAGGGGTAATTAGAGTGATTTCCCATCCAATCAACCATTGTGAGTTCTTCTGTATTATTGGATGAGTTCCCCAATGAGTATTTTACATTGAAATTAGGGTATACGAGTCATCATTAATATGAGATTCAATGGGTGGTTCTAGATCCAAGAAAACCACCTTTCGAAATTTCATATAAAAGGTGTGTATATATGTGTTTGATGTGATGGTTGTACCACCAACCCCAAAAACCTCCATTCCAGGCCCATGTGGTATTTGGGAAAGGAACAAAATTGGAAAACACAATGTGAATCCCAAACAAAGATGATGATTTTTGTTAAATTTAAGGACCCTTTCTCTTTTAAAATGCAAGAGGTCCAAATATACAATTAATTGTAAATTACTTATATTTTTAGATTCTTCATTGTCTTGGATTTTTTGTTTTGATTTTCACCTATATATTTGAAACCTTCATTAGGAAGTACATTTAGTCCCAATGGATTCACACTAGTAATAATAAATGAATTCCTTGTCTATTGTTCATGGTGGGTTCTTGTCTTAATAGGGGACACCATCACCAACCCATCATATCCAAAAATAGGTATCAAATGATATGGTCTGGTAGTACAACAAAAACAGTGACATCCTGACCTTATAGTATTATAGAGATTCCATTGTGCTCACAAATCCCCACAAACCATCCACTTAGTAATGGTCAGTGGTCTTGAAGTAGGCGATACTCATCACTATGTTCTACCATTTTGAAAGATTTTCCCAAGAACATATCAAGAATATCCTCACTTATCATATAAATATATTTTAGGAGGCCACAAATGGCCTCACCTAGAAGACATGTGGGTACTTCCAAAGGGAATATACCGGTAGTGTGTGTCAATGATTCCACATGACAGGGAACCGTCTACGTGATGAGGGTTCCATCCATGGGTGTTTGACCTAGGTCATCGAGACCTGGTCTCATAGAGACTGCCTGTCGAGGGTAGTGAGTATTCAAAAGGGAGCATGGGTACACATTTTTCCCCTAGAGAGATGTCCACCAAAAAATACTATGTAAAATATATGGAAGGATCAAAAATTTTCTTCACCTAGAAATCCAATTAGTCAAACTCGATGGAAACCCATATGTAGGCACAAACACCTTACCACATTAACCAACCTTATTGCAACGTCGTCTCATAGAATCCAAAGCAGCCTAACGGTACAATTTGGTGGAAAACTATAATAATAAAAAACCAATAATGCACATCAATCAAGTTCACCATTAATGGTCGACCGAAATCTTTGAATATGCATACACAATTGTCTACATTTATAAAGACTTCGAGTTTCCTCATATGGAAGCATCCAATGTAATTGGCTAGAATATAGTGGAAAAAAGTTGGGTGCAGACCTATAATTATACCCCCACACCTGAGGAATGTTAGTATCTACCAGTAGGAAATAGTGGACATTAGCAGGCACATGCCCGTTCTCTAGACATAGATTTTCAATATATTCCTATTTCATCAAGTAAATATACAAAGAACATCGTCATGATAGTGAAGAGGATAATTAAAAATCCAACCCTCATATTATAAACCATTTATAATGTTATTATGAAAACATTAGTGGTATTGTGGTTGAATTTTTTTCCACCACTATTGATGTCACACATCAAAATATCACTATAGGGTTGAAACCAAATTCTCCAATGTAAATAGAAAGATGAATATGGTCTATACCCCTATTCTAACTAGAGTTAATTGTCTTATTCCAATGACCGATACAAGGAAAAAACAAACCCCTTCCAAATTTGTTTGAATATTCCATAAAATTATAGTTATGACATTTGATCTAGTCAAACAATATCAGATACCAAAAAAATGATTCCCCATCACGTGGCTATAGTTTCTTGCAAGAAGTAATCCAAAAAAAGCCTCACCAAAACTAATAAAAAGTAAAAATGCAATCTTTGATCCTTTTCTTCAGAATTCTGGATTTCTTGAAGCCCTCAGATGCTCATATGTGGTAGCTTAAGATCCAAAAAGCCCATTATGAAATTATAGAAATTTTAGAAGTAGTTTCGGAGGACCTCCCTTGACACATCACTATAAAGTCTTACTTATTGTCCATAATATTATAGATATCGATATACCATCTCTAGATGATATCCATAGAAGACATCCACATGCCTATATGGTCAATAAATAAGAATATCATCCTATTGATTTTGTCTACCCTAAATTTTCTCCCTAATGAATATGTTGTATTCTTTTTCCTGATATCCACACATCAATTTATAATGGTTGTTCTCCCAAATGGAATTCCACATTAATTTTCACTCCATAGTATCATTACACTTTATCAAAAGGCCCCTCCCATTGGTAATATAATGAAGAGAAATCCCTCTTACCATGAGGAACTTGGGTAAATAAGGCCAGTCAGGTATGATGCCTTATTAATAAATAGTGAAATCATTTTCATTATTGAATATATCCATAGGTGATGGTAATTATCCACACCACACTTGAATCATATTCCATCCATTATGATTTAGGAAGTTCATACAAATATTATTGTTTATTATAAACATGCAGAGCATTGTCCACTTTAGTCAGACCTAGTTGATGAAACTATGGAATGAGATGAAGAAGGTATTGTAACATCCCATGTAATTAATGAATAATAGATATTTTTATCTATGTCTATTAATGATTAATATAGTTTTGTAGAGGCTTAAAATGAAAATAAATACAATCTTATGCATGAAATACACTAATATTCTTAAAAGATTGTTTTACTGCCTTTTGATGGAAAACCATTTTTGAATCTATATTTTGACAATTTTATAAACTATGTTTGTCAAAATAAACTTATTCTTTATGATTGGGACATCAAAATTTACCTTGTGTGAATTTTTGGTATTTTTCTGACAATGTTCATTTTTTAATGAATAGTGAAAAATACTGCATTTTACATCAAAAATGATTTTTAATATAATTTATTTATATGATAAAATTATGTTTTGAATTGGTTTTGAAGTTAAATTAGAATATATTTTTACCATTTTATCCAATGGTGGTCATTGGAATCAATTTCACTTTGAAATTAGACTTAAACTGGTGTCAATTTTTTGATACTTATTGTTTTGTAAAAACACCCTATTTGCTATGGCAGCGGGAATTAATTATTAAATTAATTAATGTGACTTATATGATTTGAAATTTGTAAAATAGACTTCATTTTTGAATTCGGAATATCAAATATAGCTTAGGGTGAATTTTTGGTAATTTTCTGAAAAACTTCAATTTTTGATGAATAGTGAAACCACTAAGTGGTAATCAAGCAAACTGATTTTTCAGTTAAATGAAAGTTTACCACTAATGTGTATTGAATTTTGAAAATCCGACATACATGGTTGTCATTAAGAAGTAAAATGTGGTTCAATGATATTATAATAATTTTTTGGTGAATAGTAACTTATTAAGTTCTTAATCGCGATTAGTGGTAATTAGTGTAGTTTAAGGTATAAATAATGCTTTAATAAAATTTAATGACCTAGAAACATGTCCCAACCTCATTGGTTGAGTCATGGCCGACCATGACATTCCATGGGTCAACTTGGGGACCCCATGGATCCACTTTTGTTGGGAAACGACATAAATTACTTTTTATTTAATGTTAAAGTAAAAATGACACAAACATAATATGTTTTACGAAAACAATTTTTACATGGGGTTATAAAGATCAGATATTTGATTATAAATAGTCATTGGAAAGCTAACAATATTTCCTACATCATAGTATTTTTTTTATGATTTTTAGACATTAAATAAATTAAATTATTTATGACATAATAATGATGCAGCGATGACATCATTATTTGACGATTTAAATAAAATGGAAAGACAATGTAAAATCTATAAACTACACATGGCCAAAACCAATTGTATGAGTGTATTTTGAACCCTTATCACCTTATCCACGAATTATATCATTGTGGGACCTTTTAAAACCGAAACAAATTTTCCAATAAAGTAATATTTCTTTACTTTCCAAAAGTGCCCCTCCTCTCCTCTTATAAAAGGCCCCCACCTCTACCTCATTTCACACACTCTTCAAGCCTTTGGCTCGGCCAACCCCTGCCCATTTGCTCTCTCCACATCCCTCTCCTCATCCTAGGGGATTCCCTTTGGGCAAATCCTTTCAAAGTAAGCCTTTAAGCTCAACTCAAAAGGAGTTACACTTTTAAAGGTAATTCATTCTCTCATGTTCATTTGTTTTATTTTGCTTCTCCAACCACCTAAACTCTTTTTTATTTACTTCCTTTGTAACAACACCAGTATCTTCAATATACTAGGATGTTTTTATAAGATTTATTTGAGCTACACTCTCACACAACTACATCAAATGGTTAAAGAACATACGGTTTCCGTGGATGGCGAAATTCTGCCTCCCGAAACGATGATTGTTCAACACTCATTTAACACCTTCAAAGGTGGTCATTATGATGTCACTATTTTTATATATGATATATAATATTTTTATGTTTTCTTTAAGCTTCTGTTTTTTTCATTTTCTGCATACCTTTATGGTTTCCATTATGGGTAAACACGATATCTTCATTTTAGGAAGTGCGGACTACCGCCCCCTAAAAGTGATTTGATTCGTTAATACCATATGTGGGATGTGTAAAGGATATAGTTAATGATATTATATATGTTATTATACTGGAATTATAATATACTCTTATATCATTATGATTCCATTCTATAAAATACGAAATAGAAATGAAAGTAGCGTTCATGCGTACGTACGGCTTACCGTCTCCATGAACGGTGCATTTCATTTCTTACCTATAAATGATTATGTAATATTATAAATGCATGTATGTACTGGATATATATGACATATATGATATCTACATCATTAATACCATTATGGATATAATGAACCTTTGACCAAATTAACAACATGTAATTGTAAGAAGTCTATTTTTGACTTAAGAACCAAATACCAACAAAATGAACATTATTAACTTAACTGATTACATGATGTTCATAACATGGTATAAAAGGAATAATGAACTTGAAAAAGATTCATAAGAAAGTATAGATTAACTCAAGTTTATTATTCCGGAGATTAAAGAACGGTCGGGTCAAGTCGGATACGAGGTATGGGACTTCGTCTCAATCTCCTTTCATTGAGGCATATTTTATTTTATACACAACTTTCTTTTATACGGTGTATAAACCCCTTTGACTTTTACATTTATTCAAAAGGAATATTTTTTATACGAAGCATTTACTAAATGACAAAAGGGAATGTTTTTGTCGTACGTATGCGGCGACAACGACTTCTCCGCCGTCGTAACCGTTATTTGAGTTTCGGCTTCCTCTACAAGCCATACTTTTTTTTAAAACGAAAAAAACACCATGTTATACTTTGGTATTGAAAATGGTTTTCATAATGTTTTTATTATATCAATTTGTTGTATTGATATATCGTGATTGAAATGTGGAAATGTTATGTTTCCTTTATACATGTTTTATGTGATATGATTATGTTATGGTTCTTGGGCATTATTATGAAGACGGGTGGTTCTGTGATAAACTAAGGGCAGGTGAGCCCGTTATAGCTCTCCAATGCATTGGGTAACGCGAAGGAGTGAAACGTTAAGATTTCTCCGAAGAGATTTTAGGGAATATACTGTGATGGGTATTCCAAACGTAACCAAGAGGGTTACTCCCTACGTAAGAATGTTATGAATGCCTCAAGTTACCTTTATGTCTTATGATTTCTATGATTTATTCATGATTTTATGAGGTATGTTAAAGTGACTATGTTTTATGGGTAATGTATGATTTCATTCTTATGTATATATTAACTCATGTTTCCTTTCCATGTTTTTTTTATAACCCATACTGAGTTTTTACGCTCATCCCAAGTTTTTGAAATGTTTTTCACAGGTCCAGGGAAAGGTAAATGATAATATGATAGAGTCAAGTATTTGTCAAGAAATAATCCATGTTTTATTTTAAATGTGTTTCCATTGATGGGAATGAAGAATACTATCTTTATGTAACCACTTTGTTTATATGTGGAATGTAATGCAAGTTTTATGATCTAATTCTCTAAAACTCTAAACCCGAAAAGATCCTCAATGTGTAATCTTGTAATAACTCAAGATTAAGTAAGGTTTAAGGCTGGGGCCTTATAGTTGGTATCAGAGGTCGGTTTAGATAACTTTAGGAGTTAGAATTCTATTAAATGATTATCCAATTTTTTTTCGAAATGAAATAGCATTTATAGATTACCATGTTGCTTCATCTAAGACATGTTTGTTCAGAATGGTTTTCCGCAGAGGAAACAGGGAAGCAGTGCTAGGAAGGCATACAGAAGGAAATAACCTTCCGAATCAGCATCCAGAAATGGTCGGAATTGGAACTGAACAGTTTGTTGCAGTAATGGCGCAGTTGACTCAAGCGATAAATGGCGGTGGTATCCATGCACGATATCAGCCAGAACAACCGCAGAGGAACATGTTAGTGGTGGAACATTTCATGAGGCAACATCCACCATCATTCAGAGGATCATATGACCCTGTTCTAGCTGAAGGGTGGATTGAAGCACTGGAGAAGATTTTTGATGTCATGGGGTGTTCAGACAATCAAAAGGTTAGTCTTTCTATTTACCGTTTGGAGGGTGAAGCAGATCAGTGGTGGTCTATGGTTAAAGATATCAGGGACGCCGAGGAGATTGATGCTCTTGACTGGGATGAATTCAAAGGTATGTTTCTTGAGAAGTATTTTCCTAAGGCTGTTCGACTTAGGATGGAAAAGCAATTCATGGAATTGAGGAAAGAGGAAGACTCAGTGGCTGCCTATGAAGAAAGGTTCACTCGATTGGAAAGGTATGCTCTAAATTTTATCCGGGACCTTGATAGTAAAATCAATCATTTTTACTCAGGATTAAAGCCAAAGTATTGATGGGCATTAGCTTCTCGTGAGTTTAAAAGTTATGAAAATCTTTTTCGATGTTCTGAGAAGGTGGAAATGGAGTTTGCTGATGACCAAGTTTTCTATAACAACCAGCAGAAGAAGAGACCGAGGTGGCAGGAGAAAGGTAAGAATTCTTCAAAAAAGTCTGATGGTAAGAAAACTAAGTTTCCAGTTTGTGATAAATGTGGAAAAAGGCATGCTGGGGAATGTCTTCTGAATTCTGGGAAGTGCTACCGATGTGGTAAGATGGGACATAAGGCTCGTGATTACACTGAAAAGGATCAAGGTGAAGGTAAGAACAAATTTGATTTACAGTTAGTGAAATGTTATAAGTGCAATGAGATGGGTCACTATGCAAACGAGTGTCCGACAAGGATCTTGAGTGATGGGAAGCAGTTAGACTACAAGCAGAAAGGGGTGGTGAAATCCTATGCAACTACTTCAGTAGATGTCGGGCCATCAAATGAAGTTGTATCAGGTACTTTGTTTGTTTTTTCAGATTATGCCAGTGTGTTGTTTGATTCGGGGTCTACACATTCTTTCATCTCTGAAACCTTTTCTAGTAAAATGGGAATACCATCTCAAGAAATGACTCCTGAACTTTTGGTAAAAACACCTGGGGGAAGTGTCGAGGCAAAAAGAATTTATAAGAATCTTCCTATCCTTATCTGTGGAAAGAACCTACTTGCAAACCTTATTGTTCTACCTCTAGTAGAGTTTGATGTTATCCTGGGTATGGATTGGCTCTCTATTTACCATGCTAAGATTGACTATAGAGCTAAAGAGGTTTCTTTTGAGAAAGACTTTCAGTTTGTTTACAAGAATGAACCCTTACTTTTGATAACATATCAAGAGGCCGAGAAACTTGTAAAAGATGGAAATGAATGTTACCTTGCACACGTCGTTGAAAATAAAGGAACTGTTCAGATTAATGATGTGCCAGTGGTAAATGAGTATCCTGATGTTTTTCCTGATGAGTTGCCTGGAATAATACCACATCGGGAAGTTGAATTTACTGTTGACTTAGTTCCTGATTCTAAGCCAATTTCAAAACCCCCTTATCGAATGGCACAAATTGAAATTTTAGAGTTGAATGAGCAATTGCAAGATTTATTAAAGAAAGGTTTCATTAGACCTAGCACATCACCATGGGGTGCTCCTGTTTTATTTGTTAAAAAGAAAGATGGTTCTATGAGACTTTGCATTGATTATAGAGCCTTGAATAATATCACTGTTACGAACAAATATCCTTTGCCTCATATCGATGATTTGTTTGATCAGCTCCAGGGAGCTCAGTTTTTTTCAAAGATTGACTTGAGATCGGGGTACCATCAGTTGAAGGTAATGGAGGCAGATATTCCAAAGACCGCGTTCCGTACGAGATATGGCCATTATGAATTTGTAGTAATGCCTTTTGGGCTAACCAATGCACCTGCTGTATTCATTGACTTAATGAATAGAATTTTCCATGAGTTCTTGGATAAGCTTGTGGTGGTTTTCATTGATGATATTTTGGTGTATTCTAAAAGTAAAGAGGAGCATGAAAGACATTTAAGGGTTCTCTTTCAAACCTTAAAAGAAAAGAAACTGTATGGGAAATTCAGCAAGTGTGAGTTTTGGTTGCAACAAATTTCTTTCTTTGGTCAAATTGTTTCTAAAGATGGAATAACTGTTGATCCTGCAAAAACAAAAGTTGTGAAAGAATGGCCAAGACCCACAAATGTAACCGAGATTCGTAGCTTCCTTGGTTTGGCGGGCTATTACCGAAGGTTTGTTAGAAATTTTTCACGGTTATCTAGTCCAATGACTAAGCTAACTCGGAAGGGTGTTAAGTTTATCTGGACAAAAGAATGTGAGGATTGTTTTCAGGAATTGAAAAGAAGATTAGTGAATGCTCCAGTTTTGGCACTACCTTCCAGGAATGGTGAGTTTGTTATATACAGTGATGCTTCATTGAAAGGACTTGGTTTCATCCTAATGCAGAATGATCAGGTAATTGCTTATGCTTCACGACAGATGAAAACTCATGAGGTAAATTACCCTACACATGATTTGGAATTAGCTGCTGTTGTTTTTGCTTTAAAAATTTGGAGGCATCATTTGTATGGAGTAAAGTGTGAAATATATACCGATCACAAAAGTTTAAAGTATATATTCACTCAGAAAGAGTTAAACATGAGACAAAGGAGATGGATGGAATTAATCAAGGATTACGATTGTACAATTCATTACCATCCGGGAAAAGCAAATAAAGTGGCTGATGCTTTCAGTCGAAAAAGTAATGCTTCATTAACAATGTTGCGTTTGGAACGTGATACTTTGGTTAACGATTTGATGAAATTTGGCATAGAAGTTGTTGGTGCAGGAAGTCCTTCTGTTTTGTTTCAGGTATCAGTGAGATCATCTCTATCAGATAGAATCAAGCAAGCACAGAAGCAAGACAGTGAGTTGCAGAAAAAGGTAGAGCTGGTTCAGAAAGGTAAGTTGCCTGAATTCAACATTGATAGTGATTGCGTTTTGAGATTTGGGAAGAGATTGTGTGTGCCTTGTGATTCACAGTTGAAGAGAGAGTTGTTATGTGAAGCTCATAGTTCACTGTTTTCAGTTCATCCGGGCAGTACTAAGATGTATAGAGATCTGCGGGAGTATTACTGGTGGGATGGAATGAAAAGAGATATTGCTGATTTTACTGTGAAGTGTTTGACTTGTCAGTAGGTTAAAGCAGAGCGGCAGTTACCGAAAGGGATGCTTCAGCCTTTACCAGTGCCAGAGTGGAAATGGGAGAATATATTCATGGACTTTGTTGTTAGATTACCGAAGACATCTCGAGGTAATAATGCAATCTGGGTTATTGTTGATCGCTTGACCAAATCTGCTCATTTCCTTGCTATACGAGATACATTCTCTCTTGATCAACTTTCCTGTTTGTATCTTAAAGAGATAGTCAGGTTACATAGAGTTCCTCTCTCCATTTTATCGGATCGTGATCCCAGGTTTACTTCTAACTTTTGGAAAGGCCTTCATAAGTCGTTGGGTACTGAATTAAATTTTAGTACAACTTTTCATCCTCAATCAGATGGGAAGTCAGAACGAAAAATTCAGACATTGGAGGATATGCTACGAGCTTGTTCTATGGATTATTAGGGAAGTTGGGACCAACATCTTTCTTTGGTTGAGTTTTCATATAATAACAGTTTTCATTCCAGTATACAGATGGCACCATTTCAGGCATTATATGGGAAGCGGTGTCGAACTCCAGCTTTCTGGGATGAAGTGGGTGAAAGAAAGTTGATGGGACCAGAATTGGTAGAAGAGATGGCAGAAAAAGTTCAGCTGATTCAGAAACACATGAGAATAGCTCAGAGCAGGCAGAAGAGTTATGCGGATAACCGGAGGAAGGATCTATCTTTTGAGGTAGGTGATCATGTTTTTCTCAAGGTTTCTCCTTGGAAAAGTGTGATGAGATTTGGTAAGAAAGGAAAGTTGAGTCCAAGGTTCGTTGGACCATACGAAATTCTGGAAAGAGTTGGATCAGTTGCATACCGAGTGGCTTTACCTCCGAGTTTATCTCAGGTACACAATGTTTTTCACGTTTCGATGTTGAGAAAGTATATGCCAGATCCATCTCATGTTTTGAGTCCAGAGGTAGTTCAGCTGGAAGAGAACCTATCTTATGAGGAACAACCGGTCCAGATTCTTGACCACAGGGAGCAAGTGTTACAGAATAAGGTTATTAAGCAGGTAAAGGTTTTGTGGAAAAACCACATGATTGAAGAGGCAACATGGGAATCCGAAAATGCAATGAGGGATAAGTACCCCCATTTATTCGATAAGTAAATAAATTGCGGGGACAAAGTTTTCTAAAGGGGGGGAAGGATGTAACATCCCATGTAAGTAATGAATAATAGATATTTTTATCTATGTCTATTAATGATTAAGATAGTGTTATAGAGGCTTAAAATGAAAATAAATACAATCTTATGCATGATATACACTAATATTCTTAAAAGATTGTTTTACTGCCTTTTGATGGCAAACCATTTTTGAATCTATATTTTGAAAATTTTATAAACTATTTTTGTCAAAATAAACTTATTCTTTATGATTGGGACATCAAAATTTACCTTGTGTGAATTTTTCGTATTTTTCTGACAATGTTCATTTTTTTTAATGATTAGTGAAAAAACTGCATTTTACATCAAAACTGCTTTTTAATCTAATTTATTTATATGATTAAATTTTGTTTTGAATTGGTTTTGAAGTTAAATTAGAATATATTTTTACCATTTTATCCAATGGTGGTCATTGGAATCAATTTCACTTTGAAATTAGACTTAAACTGGTGTCAATCTTTTGATACTTATTGTTTTGTAAAAACACGCTATTTGCTCTGGCAGCGGGAATTAATTATTAAATTAATTAATGTGACTTATATGATTTGAATTTTGTAAAATAGACTTCATTTTCCAATTCGGAATATCAAATATAGCTTAGGGTGAATTTTTGGTAATTTTCTGAAAAACTTCAATTTTTGATGAATAGTGAAACCACTAAGTGGTAATCAAGCAAACTGATTTTTCAGTTAAATGAAAGTTTAACACTAATGTGTATTGAATTTTGAAAATCCGACATACATGGTTGTCATTAAGAATTAAAATGTGGTTCAATTAGATTATAATAATTTTTTGGTGAATAGTAACTTATTAAGTTCTTAATCGCGATTAGTGGTAATTAGTGTAGTTTAAGGTATAAATAATGCTTTAATAAAATTTAATCACCTAGACACATGTCCCAACCTCATTGGTTGTGTCATGGCCGACCATGACATTCCATGGGTCAACTTGGGGACCCCATGGATCCACTTTTGTTGGGAAATGACATAAATTACTTTTTATTTAATGTTAAAGTAAAAATGACACAAACATAATATGTTTTACGAAAACAATTTTTACATGGGGTTATAAAGATCAAATATTTGATTATAAATATTCATTGGAAAGCTAAAAGATTTCCTACATCATAGTATTTTTTTTATGATTTTTAGACATTAAATAAATTAAATTATTTATGACATAATAATGATGCAGCGATGACATCATTATTTGACGATTTAAATAAAATGGAAAGACAATGTAAAATCTATGAACTACACATGGCCAAAACCAATTGGATGAGTGGATTTCGAACCCTTATCACCTTATCCACGAATGATATCAATGTGGGACCTTTTAAAACCGAAACACATTTTCAAATAAAGTAATATTTCTTTACATTCCAAAAGTGCCCCTCCTCTCCTCTTATAAAAGGCCCCCACCTCTACCTCATTTCACACACTCTTCAAGCCTTTGGCTCGGCCAACCCCTGCCCATTTGCTCTCTCCACATCCCTCTCCTCATCCTAGTGGATTCCCTTTGGGCATAATCCTTTCAAAGGAAGCCTTTAAGCTCAACTCAAAAGGAGTTACACTTTTAAAGGTAATTCATTCTCTCATGTTCATTTGTTTTATTTTGCTTCTCCAACCCCCTAAACTCTTTTTATTTACTTCCTTTGTAACAACACCAGTATCTTCAATATACTAGGATGTTTTTATAAGATTTATTTGAGCTACACTCTCACACAACTACATCAAATGGTTAAATAACATACGGTTTCCGTGGATGGCGAAATTCTGCCTCCCAAAACGATGATTGTTCAACACTCATTTAACACCTTCAAAGGTGGTCATTATGATGACACTATTTTTATATATGATATATAATATGTTTATGTTTTCCTTAAGCTTCTATTTTTTTCATTTTGTGCATAAATTTATGGTTTCCATTATGGGTAAACATGATATCTTCATTTTAGGAAGTGCGGACTACCGCCCCCTAAAAGTGATTTGATTCGTTAATACCATATGTGGGATGTGTAAAAGATAAAGTTAATGTTATTATATATGTTATTATACTGGAATTATAATATACTCTTATATAATTATGATTCCATTCTATAAAATACTAAATAGAAATGAAAGTAGCGTTCATGCGTACGTACGACTTACCGTCTCCATGAACGGTGCATTTCATTTCTTACCTCTAAATGATTATGTAATATTATAAATGCATGTATGTACTGGATATATATGACATATATGATATCTACATCATGAATACCATTCTGGATATAATGAACCTTTGACCAAATTAACAACATGTAAGTGTAAGAAGTCTATTTTTGACTTAAGAAACAAATACTGACAAAATGACCATTATTAACTTAACTGATTACATGATGTTCATAACATGGTATAAAAGGAATAATGAACTTGAAAAAGATTCATAAGCAAGTAGAGATTAACTCAAGTTTATTATTCAGGAGATTAAAGAACGGTCGGGTCAAGTCGGATACGAGGTATGGGACTTCGTCTCAATCTCCTTTCATTGAGGCATATTTTATTTTATACACAACTTTCTTTTATACGGTGTATAAACCCCTTTGACTTTTACGTTTATTCAAAAGGAATCTTTTTTATACAAAGCGTTTACTAAACGAAAAAAGGGAATGTTTTTGTCGTACGTATGCGGAGACAACGACTTCTCCGCCATCGTAACCGTTATTTGAGTTTCGGCTTGGTCTACAAGCCATAATTTTTTTTTAAAACGAAAAAAACACCATGTTTTACTTTGGTATTGAAAATGGTTTTCATAGTGTTTTCATTATATCAATGTGTTGTATTGATATATCGTGATTGAAATGTGGAAATTTTATGTTTCCTTTATGCATGTTTTATGTGATATGATTATGTTATGGTTCTTGGGCATTATTATGAAGACGGGTGGTTCTGTGATAAAATAAGGGCGGGTGAGCCCGTTATAGCTCCCCAATGCATTGGGTAACGCGAAGGAGTGAAACGTTAAGGTTTCTCCGAAGAGATTTTAGGGAATATACTGTGATGGGTATTCCAAACGTAACCAAGAGGGTTACTCCCTACGTAAGAATGTTATGAATGCCTCAAGTTACCTTTATGTCTTATGATTTCTATGATTTATTCATGATTTTATGAGGTATGTTAAAGTGCCTATGTTTTATGGGTAATGTATGATTTCATTCTTATGTATATATGAACTCATGTTTCCTTTCCATGTTTTTTTTATAACCCATACTGAGTTTTTACACTCATCCCAAGTTTTTGAAATGTTTTTCACAGGTCAAGGGAAAGGTACATGATAAGATGATAGAGTCAAGGATTTGTCAAGAAATAATCCATGTTTTATTTTAAATGTGTTTCCATTGATGGGAATGAAGAATACTATCTTTATGTAACCACTTTGTTTATATGTGGAATGTAATGCAAGTTTTATGATCTAATTCTCTAAAACTCTAAACCCGAAAAGATCCTCAATGTGTAATCTTGTAATAACTCAAGATTACGTAAGGTTTAAGGCTGGGGCCTTATAGGTATTTTGAACAGGAGGAAACAAGCGGCTAAAGGCATTATACAAGCCAGCATCTGACCATTATCCACTCCCTAGTACTCCATTCAAAATGAATTGTGGGAAGATTGTGTAAATGAAATATACCTTAATATGTGGATCATGATTCATCATTTAAAATACTATTTATTAACTTATGATGAATATCTAATCCATGTAAATTTAATATAAGGGATAAACTGGTTAATTGACTTAGCGGCACTCCAAGTTCTACAATGTACAAAATAGTGGAAATAATAAGTCTCCCTTTAAGGAGCATTTATCGACACATTATAACAATTTTGTTAGCTAAATACAAATTCCCCATCCTGAATTCATATCAGATCATGGGGTGAACATAACGAATGTCATTTCACGATTCCCCCCAATTATAAATTCCTTCCAAAGGTGACATCATGTTATGACATAGATTCAAGCTAGACTCAATAGTCAAAATCTATTCACAAAAAATATTATGCTCAACAAAAATAGGCCCAAAGTAATTTCCACCAAAATAATTCCACTAAAAATCTATCTATAGAAATATTTTCATTACTAATATGAAAATATCACAAAAGAACCCGTTTTATAGGAATTAAATATATCGATATCCAAAATGTCACAAATTATGAAAATATATTTGGAAGTATGTGGTTTAATTGAAAACTATATGATTCACCAAGCCAATATTAAAATAGTACCCCGTCAAATAAATTGGGCTGTCGCGGTAGTAGTAGCCAAAAAATTATAGGAGAAACCCTAGCCTATAGGGTTGTGGAATATTTAATTAAAACCATCGATAGAAGAAAACCAAATCAATAAAAATTGTATAAATTGAGAAAAACATCCCAAACCCACACGTTTGGGGGATTTTTTAACCTTAAAAAACTCATCCTTAGAAGATGTTAGTGTTCTCCATAATAGTGGGAAAACCGTAAAATGAATAATTCATGTTCATATCATCCATTGTTCTAATATCGTCATTAGGAATGTACATGATGAAATTTATTGGTGATTCCCCTCAGATTACCATTCACCAAAATCCTATAAGAAAACCTAAGAAGGTGATAACAAGTGCCCATAGAGGGTTGATACAAAGGTATTCTCAAAAATAGAAAGATGAAATTCATACAATATATTACACAATGATTAATTTGAATTAAACCACCACTATAGGCCCTATTAAACAATATCTTAATATAGAAGAGTATCTAGAATAAGTTTCACTTCATTTCATGATCCACGCAGAAATTATTGAAAATGACATGTATCCACAAAACAAAATGACTTCATGGAATTTTGGAATTCCCTCATCAACTCCATTACTACCTCCTCATGGAGAACACACAAAATTAAAGTGTAATAGTACGGTTATTCCTCACTGGACTCTCGTTGAGGTTGAACCCCTTAAAATTGGTGAATCGTTTTGACATAAATTTTAAGAGATTAAATAATTGAGGACACTCAATACATAAATAATCTAAGAAAATATGAAATCCCACCTTTTTAATACATACCTTTTCAATACATTTTACATATAGAGGATCTTTAATGTCTACTGTCTTGGAAATTAGGAACATAATACATGAAAACAACATAAAACATTAATCTAAACCACTTATAATGCTTCATCATAAGTTCATCCTAAGTATAATTACTGAATCTCATAACTTGGAGACATACATTCAAAGGAATGGGTGAGTAGGAAGCTCAGTAAGGGTAAGCAAGGGAATCAATTTACTTGTGATATCAATAAAAACACGAATAAAAACATAAAGACATGAGCACTGGAAGAATAGGAATATCATAATGAAAAGAACTCGGAACATAACTTGAATATGCGGCTACAAAATTTCATTTAGACATTCATCAGCATATCACCAAGGTCCATCCCCAAGGTGTCATAAAAAATACCTAGGTTATTCACCAAGGTATCGTAAAACTTTTCATCTCTAGAGATTAATTTTTTACCCAATGCATTGGAGCGCTATTAGGGAACACCCTTAATATGTCTTTATTTCCTGTGATCCACATATATAATATTCAAACAGTTTATAAACAACCCATGGAGAATGAACAAAATGGGTTTCATTTCAAGATCTTGGTGTTTTAAAAGTTCTAAAAAAAAATTCATTATGTAATTTATAACCCATGGAAAGGGTGTGCGGGTTATATATATGTCAATTAAAGAATCAAATATATCATATTTATATATTTATGCACACCAAAAGAAACAAAATAGGTCTGGGTATTCACATAAATAAAACCAGAGAATTTCTAGAGAGAAAGAGATGGAAATTTTGAGGCAGAATTTCTGCAGCATAAAGGCTGTATAACATGGTTTTACAAATACATTGAAATGAGATGGGAAAAGGGTCACCCACTCATAAATAATTTATAATATAGTCTGGTTAATAAATAATATCATGGTATGTATATTTTAATGACATACCATATGAAAAAGAAACATGAAATAAAAGAGAAGATGTGTTTTCTTTTTCGAAAAATTCGGCAACCTAACAACGTCACTAAAAAATTCAGAAAATAAATTGATGCGAGTGGAAAAGGACTCTCAACAATTTGGAATTAAATTGACAGAAATTAGAACATATAAGAACACATCCTCAAAAAAATAGATGAAAACTAGAAGACACAACATAACAGAAGTCATGGCTTGAAAGATGAGGGTGAAAAGATCTCTTACATTGAAGAGTAACTTCGAAAGCATGAAGTTCGGGACCTTGGGAGGCTTGAGGGAACCTTTAGAGGACTCCTTGGGAGGTAAAGAGACCATAACTTCGTTGGGAAAGATTTAGAAAACAAATGAATGAGGGAAAGCCTTGGTATTTATAAGAGAAGTTAGGGGATAAAGCATTAATTGCCAAGGGACACCTCATCAGTGGTATTGGAAAAACCATGGGCTTTACCATGGTATTTGCCAATGGTATTGGCCACATGGGACACCTCAATTTTTATTATACTATTAATAAGTCAACCATAATTATTTTATAATTATTATATCATTAATTATGTCATTAAACACCTGAAACTCAAAAACTGTATTTTCACTATTCACCGAAAATTCAACTTGCTCTGAAAAATCCCAAAATATCACCTTAAAAAAATAGATGCTCTGATTACGAAAATGAACTCCATTTTATGAAAATAATTTTATAAATATTTTTCATTTCATTTTTAAATAAAAACATTATTCAATAAAAATTCAACTATGTCATAAAAATCCCAAAAATTCACCTTAACCAAATATCGATGCTCTGATTACGAAAATGAAGTCCATTTTATGAAAATAATTTTCTAAATATTTTAAATTTAATTTTTAAATAAATAACACTATTTGATCGAAAATACTAATACTTAACAAATAATTTCTAAAACTGTTATTTACACATTTTATTGAATCACATTTCTTAATCAAGGTGCCTATATAATATTAATACTTTCTTAAGTGAATTTATTTAAAATATTTGGTCACATTACTAATCATAAGCATAAAAACACTATTCATAATATACTATTCAACAAAAATTAAGTTGATCTTATTAGACTCAAAATTTCATACTGAACACAGCTGTAGAAAACCATTTTTTGAAAATCATTACACATTATTAATTATTTAAGGATTACATAATATTTTAAAATATCATTTTTCTAGAATTCATCAATAATATGAATAATATATTTATCCGGACGTTTAAAAATTCAAAAACATCACCATAATAAGACATCACATTTTTTATTTAAATCAAAGGATTACACAAGGCAGTTACGGTCTCGTTACATAACAACTTATAACACCAGTATATGACTTTAGAGTAAGGTGTGCTAGGGTGATATAATCTTTTGGTGGTTAGGTCAACATTTCCCGAGTGGTGATTTCTATCATGTTGAACTTATTGCAAAGGTGATTCCATTCCAGCATCACATGATGATGTTCGGCTTGGGTTTGGTCCAGAGCAGTGCCCAAAGGTGCGACCTCCTTCCCGAGTTCCGTCAGATGGGCTTCGATCAGCCCGAGACTACTAGATGGGGCCATCAAATCTTCTTTCTATATTAATTAATCAAGATCACTTGTATTTATAGACAATAATCCCAACATTTAGTTTCCAATGGTCATATTGACCAAAAATCATATAACATTCGATAGTCAACCGTATAATTTTGATTATACTCATTTTATTAAATGAAATAGTTTTGTTGAGTATAAAATAAAATAACACACAATGTTAGGAATAAAAATTTATTAAAAATTTAGGGTTGTTACAAACTTCCCCCTTAAGAAATTGATTCCTTGAAATTTTAAAACTGGGCTTGGAAATTTCATTGGAAGTCCCATATCGGAAAAAGAGTCAGTGAAACTATTATTTTAAAAGAATGAAAGGTAAGTACAAAGGTCACCCAAGTTAACCCATACTAGGATTCCATGTAGGAAAGCATGGATATAGAAGAGAAAACAGAGGGTCATGTTATGATGGAGAGTGATAGAAAACATGATTAGGAGAAAATTAACCACAAGAAGATCACAGACATAAGATTTGTTAAACGGTCTTTGATTACCCTGTAAGTAACATAAACCAACAACGTTTTTGTTATAGGTTCCTTTTCATAATATTTAGGAATTAATTTACTACATAGAATAAAAACATAAGGAAATATACTTACCTTCAAGTAGAGTTTCATCCCTTATTAAGTTTCCACCAAGGCTAATCTTTTCTTCATACAATGAGCATTCAAAAAGACTTGGTGTCATCAAAAGCAGAGGAATCAAATTATAGAGAATCACATAATCCACAAAAGAGTAACAATATTTTCCCTGGTCTATAGTCATAAACTAATACTAAAATAGTTATTACAAGATCATATAATACCCAAAGAGGATAGTCCTTTATAAAATGAAATATGACTATTAATCTCAAAAATTCAACAAAAGTTCTCAGAGTTCCAGAAATTCCTTTCAATACACAAACATCCTTAATATTCTTTAGAATGATCTAATCTATGATTGGAACCCAAAACTAAGAAGTATTTAATGACATAGTCCTCCCCAATAAATCTTAACATTTATATACAAATAACATCGACTACTATTACAGTATCATACTAAAGTGTAATTAACCCATACACAAATTCTCTATGCTAGGTTCATCAATTTGCAAAAATAACCCAAATCACCATATGTCCACAATAAATACATAACTTCTTACAAAACAATTCAACCATTCCTTATCAATTTAAATCCTGTATTATTTAATTTCCCTTATGAATATAGTACTCCAAAAGTGAAAAAATCGTCCAAAATAACCTTTATCATTTAATCACCAAATCATTTTACTATACACATGATATCCATTTGATAAAACATAATTTTCCGAAATGAATTTATCCTTGATCCATAAAAATAGTAGGAGCATTAGTTAGTCCGAAGGGCATAACAACAATCTCATAATGCCCATATCTTGATTGGAAGGCAGTTTTTTGAAGATCATGATTCTTCACCCTCAATTAATGATAACCAGAATGAAGATCAATCTTAGAGAATAGTTGAGTCCCATGAAGTTGGTCAAATAAGTCATCAATTCTTGGAAGACAGTATGTGTTCTTCATTTTGATCCCATTCGTTTCTCTATAATCAATGCATACCTGCATCAATACATACCTCTTTTTAAAAAAAGAGAACTAGTTCTCCCCATGGAGACACACTTGGTCGGATAAACCATTTCTCCAAAAGGTCTCGGATTTGTTTCATTAATTACACTAACTCCACATTTTTCATCCTATAGGGGGTCTTTGACATCAGATGAGAACCAGGTACGAGTTCAATAGAGAACTCTACCACTCTTTATGGGGGAGGTCTACGTAACTTATTAGGAAATACATCAATGTATTCTTAGATGATGGGGGAATTTTCTAAAAGAATAAATCATTCGTGAGAAACTTATTTCATTTATGAATCTTTTAACTAAAAAAGAATTTTATGTACTAAAACATAATGCTTAGACAATTAAATTTTTCTACAATTTCTTAATAATGATTCATATAAAGCTTGTGATTAACCAAAAATATCCCCTGAGAGTGTCGTAACCAAGAGTTCATCAAGGCCCATTGTCATGTACCAATCCCCGTTCGAGTCTAGCTCAAAGTGGTGTTTTCAGGTTTTACCCCTATGTACATCTGTGCCAGATCCACCTCTACCTGCTTGTATCCAGATAGGGATGTATTTTCTTGTTAAAACACTTACTCAATACTCAAAAAAATACCATGAATATTTCCTATATATAATCTTTTCTATATGGTTCTTCCAAATGTTTTTATATACTAATTTCTATAAATAACTAAACTATCCTTTGATGCCAACTATGGCATCCCACCTTTTTAATACATAACTTTTCATTACGTTTTACATAGAGAGGATCTTTAATGTCTAGTGTTTTGGAAATCGGGAACATATTACATGAAAACAACATAAACAATTCTTGTAAACCACTTTTAAATATTCATCATAAGTTCATCCTATGTATAATTAAAACATATCAGCACATGGAGACATAAATTCAAAGGAAAGGGTGAGAAGATTGCCTAGTAAGGGTAACCAATGTAATACTTGTACTTATGATATCAATAAGAAGATGAATAAAAACATAACGACATGATCACTGGAAGAATAGGAATATCCTAATGAAAATAACTTTCAATATATCTTCAATATGTGGATACAACATTTCATTAAGACATTCATGAACATATCACCAATGTCCATCCCCAAGGTGTCATAAAAATTGCCAAGGTTATTAACCAAGGTATCGTAAAACTCGTCATCTCTAGAGATTAATTATTTACCTAATGAATTGGAGCGCTATCAGGGAACACCATTAATATGTATTTACTTTCATGTGATCCACATAGATAATTATCAAACATTTCATAATTAACCCATGGAGAATAAAAGAAATGGATTTCGTTTCAAGATCGTGACTTTTTAAAAGTTCTAAAAAAGATCATTATGTCATTTACAACCCATGGAAATGGAATGAGGGTTCTAAGTATGTCAATTCCAGAATCAAATACATAAAATTTAAATATTTATGAACACCCAATGAAACGAAACAGGTATGTGTATTTATACAAACAAAACCAGAGAATTTCTGGTGAGAAATAGATAGAAAGTTTCGGATGAAATTTTTGCAGCATAATGGCTATATAACATGGTTTTAGAAAACATTGAAATGAGAGGATACAAGGGTCACCCACTCATAAATAACTCATAATACAGTATGGGAACTCAATAAGATCATGGTATGGATATTTTAATGACATACCATACGAAAAGAAAACATGAAAGAAAAGAGAAAATGTGATTTCTTTTACGAAACATTCAGCAACCTAACGACGTCACTTAAAAATTCAGAAAACAAAATGATGAGAGAAAACAAGGACTCTAAACAATTCTACATGAAATGGAAAGAAATTAGAACACATAAGAACATACCCTCCACAAAAATAGATGGAAACTAGAAGACACGACATAAAGGAAGTCATGGCTAGAAAGAGGAGGATGAAATGACCCCTAACCTTGAAGAGTAACATCGAAAGTTCGATGGTCGGGACCTTGGGAGGCTTGAGGGATCCTTGGGATCACTCCATGGGAGGTAAAGAGTCCATAACTTCGTTAGGGAGGATTTTGAAATGAAATAAATTAGGGAAAGGCATGGTATTTATAAGAGAAGTGAGGGGACAAAGAATTAATTGCCAAGGGACACCTCATCGGTGGTATTGAGAAAACCATGGGCTTGCCCATGGTATTTTCCAATGGTATTGGCCACTTGGGACACCCCATACAATACAATACTATTCATAAGTTGACCTGAATTATTTCATAATTATTACATCCTTAATGAAGTCATTAAACACCCGAAACTCAAAACCTCTATTTTCACTATTCACCGAAAATTCAACTTTCACAAAAAATACCAAAATTTCACCTTAAAAAAATATCAATGCTCTGATATAAAAATTGAACACCATTTTATGAAAATAATTTTCTAAATATTTTTAATTTAATTTTTAAATAAAAACACTATTCACTATAAAATGACCTGTCAGAAAAATCTCAAAAATTCACCTTAACCAAATATCGATTATCTGATTTCAAAAATGAAATCCATTTTATGAAAATTATTTTCTAAATATTTGTTATTTAATTTTTAAATAAAAAACACTATTCTTTTGAAAAAACTAATACTTAACCAATAATTTATGAAACAGTTATTTACCTATTTTATTGAATCACATTACTAAATCAAGGTGCCTAAATTATATTAATACATTATTAAGTGAAGTTACATAATCCATTTGGTCACATTAATAATCATAATTACAAAATCACTATTCATAATTAACTATTCACCAATAATTATGTTGATCTTAATAGACTCTAAATTTTATACTGAACACAGTTGTAGAAGACCATTTTTTTAAAATCATTACAAATTATTAATTATTTAATTTTTACATTAATATTTTAAAATATCATTTTTCTATAATTCATAAACAATATGCATACTATATTTATCCAAACATTGGAAACTTTACAAACATCACCATAAGAAGACATCATAATTTTTATTTAAATCAAAGGATTACACAAGGCAGTTACGGTCTCGTTAGATAACCCCTTATAACAACACCATAGGACCTAAGAGTAAGGTGTGCTAGGGTGATAGAATATTAGGGAGGCTCAGCCAACATTTCCTGAGTAATGATTTCTATTAGCATCAACTTCTAGCGAAGGTGATTCTGTTGCAGCTTCACATGATGATGTTCACCTTGGGTTTGGTCCAGAGCAGAGCCCAAAGGTGCTACCTCCTTCCCGAGTTCCATCAGATGGGCTTCGATCGGCCCGAGACTACTGGATGGGGCCATCGAATCTTCTTTCTATATTAATTAATAAAGATCAATTGTATTTATAGATAATAATCGCAACATTTAGTTTCCAATTGTCATATTGACCAAAGATCATATAACAGTAGACACCCAACGGTCTTATTTTAATTATACTCATTTTATTAAATGAAATAGTTTTTTTAGTATAAAATAAAATATCACACAAATTTAGAAAACAAAATTTATTAAAAATTTCAGGTCATTATAGAAAATATTCTAGTTCGATATTTTTTACAATGAATGCCTTAAATCACACTACCTACCAACATACTTCAATAATGAGTGCTCTCCACAGAAAATGAAATAGAGGCAGAATATCTTTTCATCATTGGGTATAGAAAACAACTATATATAGATCCCACATAAGAAAATAATAATTTCAATCCATTGGGTTACATATCCAAATTGTGTATTGGTGAATAATTATAGATCTCTCCTTATATGTTACCCATGGTAGATTCTGACAAGGCCAACATAGTTGTCCCCAGTTTCAGTTCCCCATTTTCATTCCCCTACTCATCCAGACATTCCTCAGGGGATCATCAATTCTGTTTAGTCACTAAAAACATGATTGGAAACTATTGAGGAACATCATACATCATTATAGTTGGACAAGAAGTCAGACCCCAAATGGGTTGATCTCACCCCTCCCCTCCAAATAGTTGCTACCTTATATATCAAATATTAAATGTCTCAGGGGACCTGGATAAGCATTTGATTTTTTTTGCTACATTTACCCCACGATGGGGACCCCAACAGAACAAGATGTAGTAAAACCCTTGTGATTCGGGAAGAAACTACATGGGGAAACCATTATATAGTAAACTAGTTTTCTAGCATGGTCAATAATAGCTTGGGAAGATTGCCGACCAAATTTTATCATCAAATTTATTTAAATGATACTAATTAAAACATTCCTAGACCTCTCAAACTATAAAAAGTGATAGACTAATAGGGTTTCATTTTACATTTCTTGGTCAAAGTAGTTTACATACTCTATAAGACAAAAAATTCATCTTGAGGATTTTTTGTGCTTCTAAATATATAATATTCTCAATGAGTTATGAACACCATTAATTTTGGTAAAATATATAGGAGGATTTTAGGATATTTCAACAATATTTCTATTGATTAAAGTCTATATATAATAAACCAAGGATATGTAAAATATAAAACTTTTATGTCAAAAATAGAGAAATGAGAAATTGTAGGCTATATTTGTTACACATGATCATACCATGTCACGTGATCTTGCTCCAATGTCTCCACCATATCATGTTTCCCCCCTCTGATGTTTAATACACAATACACACAACACATGGATGAGATAAAGAACAACATGAAAAAAATTGGGGTAATAAAAAAAATGTATATTCCTTTTGAAATGAAAACGTCCAAAGAAAATTCATCTCGACATTGGTGAAAAACATGATCAATTTGATAAATCCCAATAAACCAAACCAATATGGGTCTTTGTGATCTCCCAATGTATTTCCCTATCCACCAAAAATTTAGTCATATAATATATGAGAGATTTTTATTCAAATAAATCATATAGAAATTGGTGGAATCTTGGATGTGAAGCTAGGAAAGCCACATGTACTGGTCTCATTTGTTTATACAACCAATCCAGTTGAGGATAATGAATTGGAGGCTGTTAAAAGAATAGATAAATAGAATTATAGCTATAAAATGGTTATAAGGATGATAAAATATAATCATACTATCCTCTAGGAATAGTTGAATCGACTAATAATTTCTTTGGACACTTCGCCTATGACACATCCAACAACATCAGCAACACAATCCTAGAAATAAAAGTCATTCAGAAAAATATAAATTCATATGATAAGTTATAAAACTATGAATGAAGAACCAGTACCATGGAAAATCAATCTTTGAATCCTTCATAAATTATGCCTTCAGAAAAAGTAAAATGGTTTCCTCCTTTCCAAACGGTATTATAAGAGTCAACATGCTAGTCGGAGTCCTCATCAAGATACTATTCATTCCTTGGTTCCATTAATGTTATTCACATAATGAATCCAATATCTGATGAATAGTTTGAATATGAAAAATAATTCCGAAAATAAAATTGGGTAATTGGGATAATATACTGTTGGAACTGAGGATATAGGGGAAGATGTGGTCATGCTGAAAATCAATACTCCACCATGTCCATCGACAATCCTTCTAGATTGGAGAAACATGTGTAAGAGCCCTTATTATAGATTAAAATAGATCAGAAAATTCCACCAAAAATGATAGGGTGTGATCTGGACCAATAATATAGAATGATAGACTAGATGAGACATCTTCTCCCTATCAACCACGATGCACTAGTAGGGCTACTCAACAAACCCCACCAAGGATAGAGATACCATAAAAGCCTATTACAAGGGTTCATCCACCAATGTAATGTACTCTGATTCCTAAATAGCCTAAGAGTATGTATCCTTGTTATAAGAGGTACTGAAATTTAGCCTATAATTATGACGATTTAAATCAATTATATCTGGTTCCAGTGAGGTCTTTAGTCTCGATTTAATTGATTCTGTCAAAAGATATCGGTGAAGCACTCATATATACATTTTAAACTAATAAAGAATTTGAGGCCAATGTTTCTATTTTATAAGAATATTATAATTTGATATACCATTCAAAAATCATCATGATCAACTCTTTCAGGATGTAAGAAAATTATTCCATTATTTATGAAAACAACAAACCTTTTTATGTAACTAGATGGATAGATGGAGTTGATATCTGATGAGACTACACTGAAAATGAGTCATGATTTAACACCATTATAGTATGAAAAAAAATCATCAAATAGGTTAAAATGAGTCCCACTTTTCCCCCAAAACACTAATGGTACTGGGTTATGACAATACTGAGAAAAAGTGTCTCGGTGAAATCAAACTCAGGACTGAGTTATGGGATCTCGTAACAAAATCACAATTCAGGGTTGTTTGGTAAGATACATCCTTGAACATTTTACATGGATGGATTTGGAAACATCAACATGAATCTATTCTCTCATCATACCTCTAATACCTAAAATGTTTCATTAATGGTAGAATTGGGACATTTCACGATGATAAAGACCGATTCAAATCCTTCAAATCAAAATAAATTCATGCTATATTTTATCAGAGTGAAGGGAAACCAGCCTTGATTGATGATTTTTCTTGAATAAATTCCCAGAATAGTCTAGCGATAAACCCAAACAATTTCCTAAAGCTACTCAGTTAGGAATATATAAATCCTATCAATTCAATCTAAGATGTGGTGACTGACAACTTGGGATTTCAAAAATCAAACCAGGAATATAACTAGTTATCTAGAAGGAGAAACCTGACTCACACCTCCAAAATTATGGATGATGTGGACAAGTTTATCCATTTTTTCATAATCCAGAATGTTAAGTATATTAAATAGTTGTCAAGCATCATCCCGATAAAGAAACACAATAAAGAGATTTGGCTATACATCACCTTTATAGATCATAGCCTTCACTATCCAAAATATGACTTCATAATATCAATGATATATCCATTAATTGATAAAATATATGGTTAGAAAGCCATATCCTTAATATATAACTATTTCGAGTATACCCAAATTTAGGATTCCCTAAAAGATGAAGAAGCCACCACATTTAGGGCCTCATGGCGTATTCTGGTATTGGGTAATTCTCTTTGTCTAAATAATGTTAGTCCACAATACCGATGTTCCATTCATTTCATCTTTAAACCCATTAGGGTGATGTTTTTCATATTCTATATAGATTATCCAATTGCTATGTTTTGATAGTTTTTAACCACCTAGTTTATCATGATACTATATACAACAATATTTTTCGACATTGTATGAATAAAAATACGTTGAAATGTACTTTTAGGTTATCCTTAAGAATAGTCCCAACATCATCGCATGCCATCATGGAATCAATTTCGACTATGATAATATAAAGTTGATATTTAGTATTTCAACACCCAAGAAACTAATAGAGTTGAGGGGTATATAGGGCCACACTTAGTACATTTGTTTCATTATATCCAACCTCCCAAGGATGTGTTCTCCCTTCACAAGGTTGTTGAAGAAGGGGTCACATATTAGAGGAACAATGTATGTGGGGAAGAATTCGACTTTATCATGTTTTATATTTTAATTCCACTTGTTCTAAAGCCACCTATTTATTGATAGACGCACACTTTTTATGTGAAAATATGAGCATGATGACTATGTTCATTCCCCCCAAAAACAATTTATTTGCTAATTTAAAAAAACCATTATTATCTCATTTGAACCATGCTCTATACTATGAGTCAATATTAATATTTCAAGAAGAGATATCTAGAATTAGTATTAGTCATATTGAAATTGAAGAACTACCAACAACACCATGAGTTCTATCATTTCTCTCATAATAACCCAATACAAAATATCCTCATCTATCCTCACACATTGTTAAATTATTCAATAAATGTTTCACCAATTGTTTGTTCCAAAAAAGTAGTGAAAGGAATGGTTATGGAGTATTTTCTCATAGAACACCCATCTACAGAGAAAACATCATTTTATACTAAACTTTTGAATTAAGATATATTTTCCATTTCATATGACCCCCGAATATGGAAAATTTATTTTGATGGTGCATCCAAAATCCAAACAGGAATGAGAATGGAAGACCCTAAGCTCAAAAAATTTGGGTTGGGAGATGTTTTTATTTCTCTAGAAAAGGTAGTTTTCCATAATCTT
This sequence comes from Viscum album, assembly GCA_963277665.1. Taxonomy (NCBI): domain Eukaryota; kingdom Viridiplantae; phylum Streptophyta; class Magnoliopsida; order Santalales; family Viscaceae; genus Viscum; species Viscum album. Next base: position 1,884,501,958 of record OY728165.1, on the reverse strand, counting down.
TCCTATGGTCCATGGTATTACAAATAATGAAGAATAATGTCAAGCCCTCATTGCATTCAAAGACCTATCACTTCAAATACCAGTGGGATACCTATAAGTTAAAGATGATTCATATTTGGTAATAAAATAGATCAATATATATTATTTCCCTAGATAAGAATATCTTACCCATTCCTGATAATTAATGAGGGTTAATGTAATAATTACCCATGTATCCAACACTAACTAATATACCACATTCATAGAACACCCATGTAGATAAATTGGATGATATTACTATATATTACAAATAAAGATAAAATGATTAAAAAGTCATCAATATCACACAATATAGATTGGTGACACCTTTTACTTGTATCATCATGGATGAGATTATTGAGGTCTCTACTATTCCAAAACCAAGCGGTCCCATGGCTAGTTAGATGATACCCATTATGGACAACATTCTAACTGGTGTTCCCCTATTATAAATATCTATAAAATGAAATAACATATGATGATCGACCAATATTTCCCTATATGATAGCCCAAATCAACAAAAAAATAATTTATAAATGAGGATTTGATGGAGTCCTTCTTAGTTTCATTGTTTTAGAAGATAATATTGTCATAATGAAAGAATTAAATGTTGGAGCCTATGGTGCCCAAAATTTTAGGTTCCATCCTTCCAATAAAATTCTACGTATTGAATAATTCTAGACATTAATGATGCAGGATTACATAGAACTCACCAAGAAATACCAAATCATCCAAATGAATTCCAACTTCATCCAACAACCCTAGTAGTTTCTATATATAGTAAAATACTCCTTGTCCATCACTAAATGGGGGATGGATTTTGTACGACCATATCCCCTGGCTACATCCAAGTAGTTCAAATACATCCAAAATGATATCTATTTTTTCTCAAAATAGGATGAGGAAATACTCGTCAAATAAATAAGTCCAAAAGCAATTTATGCATCATGAAATCCATCATAATCATAATTTCTGGTGCCCCTGATCACATATTGAGGGAAAAGGCACCAATTTCCAAACTGAAGAGTTAGAGAAGCTATAATAGGAGTATAATATAAAATCAAACAAATTTTTCTTCAATTATTTAGCTTCAATTGGATATATAGGACGCTTCAAAAAACCCTACCAAACAAACTCTATATGTTAGGGGATAAGATGGAAAATTATTTTCCTCAAAATGTCTTACATTAATTATGGGAAAACTGGACCAAAACTTATAATAACACATTCGGAATCACATATTCACTCGTATAGAAAATAGCATATGTTCAGCCAATTAATATCCAATCACTATCATTCTATGTTTCCATCATTGATCTAATATCTATAAATGTGAAATCACATGAAGGACTAGATTAGCTGGACTGACTCAATGTGATAAATCTACATACCTTACATCACTTATTCACCCATCATAATTGGATAACATGGTATTTTAACAAGAAGGTAAACCCCTATTCATTCCTCTATGGGAAACTAGAATGGGTAATTTTGAATTAATTGGATCCAATGTAGTATCCTTTAAAACACAAGACAAGGTTTTATAGACCTTATTTTATTCCTATCATAATATCTAATAGTTCTTATTCCTTTATCTCGATGGAAGGAGAAATCATTATGACCCATTCTAAAGAGATGTTTCTCAAAAAGTACATCATGTGAAAAAAGAGTAATAGGTCTCTATTTCATGATGATAAACATCATAGTCATTCCTTATTGCATGACCATAAAAAGAGGAACATTTTATCCTTTTATTAATGTATTAAACTGCATGGCCCCAACTTTTTTACTCTAGGAAATTAAATGTATTGAATCATGGTACCACATGCATGAACACAAAAGGAACATTCTATGGTCCTAGTTGTATGAACCAAGACTGCAAGGAATTTTAATCCAATATATGATGATTTAAAATACAAAAACCAATGACTTAGTCATAATGAATTAAACGATACAAAAACATCCTTTCTATATGATGAAATGTTGCATGGTTCATGGACTAATTGCATGAAGTGAAACAATGAAACTTTTCAATCCGTGTTTGAGTCTATCACAATCATCGAAGCTAGTATCCCACCATATATTTATTCGAGAACAATATGTGGATTTATTATTTTAACCATTTTTATTGTTGTGATGCCCAGATCTCTGATCATGGTTCTAACCGTAGAAAAAAATGACCCTCCCAATGTATGGGTTATACATGAGTAGAGAGCCCTTTCTAGAACTATTTACAGCTTGATTCACTACCTAATGTGATATATGGTGATTATTGGATCTTATATCCTGTTCTGGAAACCATAAAATGATATTTCTTCCATCCATCATCATTATAGGAATTGTGTGGTCGAATAATCCTTATCCACTCGATGTTTCTCACACCCATAATAGGTTATATGGTATTTAGAGTTTTATTAAAGGATTACCCACATGATCATTCCATCTCAATTTAATTTGGGATTACTATAGTCCTAGTTTAAAAAATATAATAGGTACACCATATTTCGTTTCTACGTGGCTTTTAATTGCATTGTTTGTAAAGGAATATAAACCACCTAATTATACTTCCCATGAGATTAGTAGTGATTCCAAAATATTTCATCCTTATTCAGGAACCATACTAGAAATTCTCCCCACTCTCAATTTAATGAGTTAGTTCTATATAAGGATATCCAATACAAGCTCTCACCCTATTCATGAGCTAGTAGGCAAAAGAGGGACCCCTTCTCTACAAACAAATTCAATATGTATGAGGAATATTTTTTGGAATTATGTGTGACTAAAATCATGCTCAAATGAGATATGTAGAGATTCCAAGGTCTTATACCATTTTCCAACCACAATATTATTTTTTCATCTTGAGTCACCTTCTTTCATACCACATGATATTAAATTTGATGTATTTTTTCCATACCACATGAATTTGAATAACATGGTTCTACGAAAACAATGTCTTGATAGATTATTATTCTAAAAAGATACATAGTGATGCTTAGACTAAATGTCATAGTCCCATCTATGTGGTAAATAAAAACACCCCTTCCACTCGATAAAATCAATTATTTATCCAAGATATTACAATTTACTTTCCCTTATTTAGGTGTCCATCAAGGTAACATAAATTTCCACTCACACATATGAGTCATATCTATAAAAAGGTACTTTAAAATTCATCAGATCTTTAGTTATATATTCTTCATTAATTCAGATAAGTATTCCTTCCACACATAATAATATTAATCTAGGAAAATATTTAATATGAATAATCATTCTATAGCTATAAATTGTTTTATACCTAGAAAAACCATTGTCTGACTGTGCAGTATCATGCCATAGTTGGATTTACAAAAGTCTCTTACCAAAAAAGTATATCATCCAGAGAATTCCACTATATAAAAATTCAATAACACACCCAATTTGTAGTTTCCTAAATTCATCTATAGTAATTTTTTTTCAAAAAATGAAACACTCATACATAGAAGAAGACTCTTCTATCTAGATAAGCACTACTGAATTTATATGGAACCTATTATTTGACTATGGTATGCATTTATCCTTCATATGTTTTTCTCATGTATCTTTTCCTGATATTAGAGACTCCTAGATCAATATTTAAAATTTCTTCCCTCATGTTCAATTTATAACAGACAAAACATTGTTCATTATGCCTCTTATTATCCAAAATTACAATAAAACCATAGTCATAGTTATATGATCAAAACATATAAGCAACATAATTTCTTCATTTCAAGGTGATAAAATATCTGATATGTATGTACAATAATACATTAAACTCCATGGTTTAATATAACAATGTATGGACTTATTATCATTCAAATGAAATATTAGAGACTCTAAGACCCTATGATTCGGGCTCACCCTAAAAACAACGTTTTTTCTATATTTGGGTTTAACCTACATAGGAAATATTTATTTCATTATTGGAAAAATTTGGCATGAAATACTCCTTCAATTTTCAGGAACATTTCTACGAAAAATCAGACTCTTTGTTCAGGGAAATATGAATCTCTATAAACATCCTTTGTGAATTGGTAAAAAGAATTTCATAATTCCTAAGGTTACCTTTTTTTTCTATATAGTAATTTACCCTAGATGCATTTGAATATATCATCCCACTAAAAGTGAATATCAACAAGGGGATGTGAATATTTGACATGCAGTAACTTTCCCATTTTTACTTTTCATGAAATCACCGATAAGAATGTTTTATCTAATTGAGGATCTTTTATTCTAAATAGATACCTCTTTTATCTACCTACCCTATTTCCTCTCTATCACTCTTCAGATTGGGAAACTGTGTTTTGTAGCATAAAAAATTCAACCTCAATACCTAGATATTATGGAGCATTCCTATTAATATTATTTTGAATGGGAAAATCACTATTATTCTCATCATATAAAAATTACATTAAATTGTATCCCCCAATGTCCTTACAACATGAAATTAAATTTCATGGAAGAACATCATAGTCAAATGATGTAAAACTATACACATTAATATTTTCCATAAGATGTTAAACTGAATGGTCTATGTATTGGTCGTATGATATCAAAAAACATGACACATACTCAATGGTCAAAGATCAGCCTTCCACATAATTTTGGTTATTTATTAGAATGTACCATCATTTATGGATGAAAAAATCATTTATAAGAAGTTTTATATTCAGGGACTATGCCAATACATATTCTCTCTTCATTCATAGACACATTCCTTTGACAAACGACACTATCAGGTCTTGCGAAATACTGATCCTTGTAAAATTCCTCTCCATTGGTAGCATAATATTTTTAATTCCTTGTAATACATTTTTTTATTACGATTTTGTACACAATAGTTATATTTGCATTAGTGTCCCAAAGAATGTCTTATTAGCCATAGGTTTCTATAGTTTGACTATCATGTAGCATTCCCCAACTGGCTTTACATAAATTTCCATACAAAAAGAGGTTTACAACTAGCCGAAATTTCATCCTAATTAGATACCTCATTTATTTCCGTAATCCATGAAAATATTTTTTTGAAACCCCAATTCAAACATGGTCTGTGTCTGTTCCTCACATACAAGTCTTATATCATGTTTTATATCATCGAATCACAAAATAAGGACACAAAATTCTTCTTTTGGTTTCTAAAGAGTTTTCAAAACATTTTTGGATAGAAATGTTTTTAGGACATAAATTCAAAACTCATGGAAATTTATTTTCAACATAAAATACTATTCACATTAGTGTAGCTTGAAATAAATTAAATTTCTCACAAAGAAAGACATAGCAGTCACCAGGTTCAAAACCCACAAATTAAAATCTAGGTAAATGTCGATTATTAGATCCCTAACCTATTTTCTTCCTAGTTTAAGAAAGAATCCAAAAATAAAAAGGTAAAATGTAAAAAAATTTCTTGGCTGAATACTCACAAATTATGGACTTGGAAAAATTTATTTCTTACCCCCTAATCCATATTAAAATTTGATTTAAGATACAATTAGCAAGATGAAACAAAAGAAACAATGTTTATAGGGTTGTCCATGTGGCCCTTGCAATACTAAAATGATTCTCTCTATGCCCCATGGATTAGGGAAAAAATTATATCTCCCCTCACCATATCGTTGTAGTTATAATGTAATTATCTTTAAAAAATGAGTTATTTTTAGTGTTCTATAATGATTAAAATTATTATAGGACTGAATGAAAAAATAATTTGGAAAAAAATATACTTCTCTATTCATTTTCTAAAATGAAAAGGAGAATCCAAAAATTGTAGTCTTTATTAAAAATATTATAAATTCTCTGCATCATTGGATTTGAGTTGTTATATTGTGTCTCAAGTTGTATCCATATATTTCAAAAACATAACCAATTGTATGGAGACAATATCCTCATTATTAATAACGTTCTCCTACTCAGAAATAATCTAGTCTCTTACTAGCTCTGAGTGAACCTTCATGAATATGTGGAGTTTGAACATATCTTACTTAATGAAATCCATTATACTTAAAGGTGTATCTTTTGGAGAGATTTTATTTCATGAAGATAATAATTTTATTCCACATCCATTGCATTATTGATCTTAGGTTTGGATACAACATCTTTGAGATCTTGATATAGTAGTGCTAGTTTTACCTCCTCCTATTGTAACCATATCCCCTCCTCCCATCCCTAGACGATTAATATCACATCATGGTTGATCAAACATTAGTAATATATTCCATACCATAAAATGGATTTTTTTGGATGTTATTAAATTCACGATGGATGGGTTTTGACAAGTGTCTCAGAGATATCTTCATATTGTATCACCTGACTATATGGAATGTGGGGTGAAAGGAGTTCTATAACTCCAAGTATATGATAGAGGCACTATAAAAGGGAGATTTATAGTCTGGAATTAAAGAACCCATGTATTCATCCAGTTCCACTCCCCCTAAAATAATTTCTGTTCTTTCTAAAAATATCAACTAAATTGGAATGAAGGATAACCTCTTAGGATCAGCTGCTGAATTCAATGTCCTAGTATAGATAATGAAAAACCATTCAATATTAAGATTTTATCATAAATAAATTAATGTGAATAAATTAAATAAGTAAATAAAAATCAGATTTTATGAAAAACTATTAGTATCAATGATTCCCAAGCACTCTGAGTGTAAGTTCTTAGAGTGGGTACCCCCTGAGATGAGGTATCCTCCTGGATTCACCCAATGACTGGGATAGACGGCCATCATGGATCTACCACTTCATGATTCTTAGTTTTTAGTCCCTCATCAACACAATTTGGATGTACATGGATCCCATTTTTTTGAATTTTATTGGCAATGTTCACTACTGAAAAGGTTTCACAGGTCGATCTATAATGTAAGACATTGAATGAAAAGAGGAAAACAATATTTGAAAAACTATTAAAAGGGAAAACACATGTACATCCAATAACATATTAAAACATCACAACTCATCAAAATATTTGATTATTTTTTATATTATCCCTATGTTCCATCACTTTATTAAATATTTCTTCATGTCTCACTATATCCACCCAAGTAGGGGTATCTGAGATTCTTTTCCTAGGACCTCAATTTTATTTTCCAATGAATCCATATATTTAATTCTTATTAGACTTTGTATTTTATAAACCATTAGGATCAACATCATATTTGACACCTTCTATAGACCATATTAGATACCTATCAACCCATCCTAATGTGGATACATGGTCAGTGGTGGTTTTTGTAGGGTCCTCATGTGCATGTGAAAGATATGAAATATCACAAGGAAGAAAGTCAGTAAACAGAAAATGACACCTAAATATACATATCTAACATTACTAATGTCATATCTCCACTTTATAATAAGACGGGTAGAAATATCTATATCAATTATCATGTCATCTGTAAAAGGAAAAAGTTCATCAACACATATATGTTCCTCCCCTAGGATGTTCCCATCGATCCTAGAAGTATAATTGATGGACCCCTTGAGGGAGGAAAGTGATGTAGAATCCAAAAAAGGATAGCATAGTCAAATAAATATGTTATTAAATTCATAATAATCACATGAAAGAGAAACAATTATTATTGGGAATACATTGGGTCATCTTCTCTAACCACATTCGTTTCTTCTCTATAGATGGTCATGGGCCTATATAAGTCCACTCAAAAACATGTACTTGAGGGGGAATTTGAGTAGACCCCCTCTTAAATTCTCCACCATTATCCTCTATCCCAATAATATTTCTAGGAATTTTGGAGACTCATCAACTACACTGATAAGAGTTCCAATGGGCCCATATTTCAATAGCTTGAGCACCATTTCGCCTTATTCTTATTATTATCCTTTAAACCAAAATAGAAATCCCCTATAAGTTAATGATGGTTGATGAAGGATCATAAATAGAAGGGGGAGTAGAGAGATTACTCACTATGGTCAACATATTAATCCCACTCATCTTCATAGTGAAGATATACCCCCTCAATAAAAGCCCAATATAACATGGTAGATTATCAATTTTTGGTCATGATATGATCATCAATTTCATATATCAACATTTCCAGTTCCAAAACATATTTCTACACCTCAGTAACATTATTCTTGAGGTGAATATTGGAGTATACTCAGATATCCCCCAACTACGATATCTGTACATCGGCCGGGATAAATACCGACATGTCTTAAATGTCATTAGCTAATGTATTACTTGTATTAATTGCTAGGGGTTGAACATAAGTTGATTAAAATGATGATATCATTGATTAAGATACATATTATTTTGAGAATAAAGGCTTTTAAATACTCCATTCTCTTACAGAAGATCGGGTCTCTAGAACTCGAGTCTCCACCCAACAATGGAGACTTTGCAATATTGGAAAAAAAATATGTTGTTTTTCCACCCCAACCTACTCCATGGAACTTTCTAAAGATCACCATAATTCCATTGGAGATTAAACATCATCACAAATGGGATTAAACATCCTGTCATGCTTCACATGATATGTAGTTATTGTAGCCACGACACAAGGAATGTATTTCATTTGTCCTCCTACAACGTAAGAGGATACACAATTTCAATAATTCATAGATTACAGACTGATCGATGCACTCGATAAAGATAGATTGATTGACATTTGGGATTCCTCTAGGGCCATTAGAATCCCAAATTTTCTAGCCACCATCAGTTGTTTCTATAGTATAAAATGAATGGGGAAGAGACATAAGACTATTGAAGAAACATGAATTGGATTGAAAATTGATATGGATCATATTCCACACATATGATCTCATATTAAATACAAACCAACAGAACACTATCTATGAATAAAATCATGAACATCCTTGAGCGTTTGTTATATTTTTCAATTTCAATGAATGTCAAAATAGTAATATCACTATACGGTAAGAAGATGGACTCCTTGATATGTTGAAAATATATAGGGCATCATCATGTTACATGGATATGTTATGGATACCCGAAAATACATTAACGAACCGGAAAAGATAGTCTTCAGGGACATGAAGTCCACTGAGCACACCCTAAAAAATTATGTGTATTACAATTGACATATATAATACCTGGAATGGACCTAAAATTTAGAATGTGTCCTTCCTAGTGTGAACTTGTTTTATAAAATGGTAGATAATTTATGGGATGATGGTAACCATACCTATATGTCTCCATTTTTCTTGTTTTTTATCCATTAAAAATGCCACTTGTATCATGGTTCTATTGGATTCGTGGACCATTAGTAGGTAGAGACTTATCCACATTGCGAGGAAGCTATCCAGAGGGGCCCATGATGAAACCACATGCTTGACCTTATCACCCAAAAGGGTATACTATCCCTATTCAAATATAGTCTATAAATTACTAGGAATGCTCCAATTTTTTTAAGGGGGGATATACTATAGGTTGCTAAAAAGTGAGATCTACTCCTTCTAGTTGGAGGAATACCTTCATCCATGCCTGAAGATGAATGTCACCCCTTTGATGATAGTCATTATTCTATACCATCCAATCAATCAAAAAATATCATGTACATAGCCTGTATCCTTTCAGAATCATCCCAAATTTCATTTCATGGCACAAACATGTCAAACATATCCCCGAGGATGTGAGATCAATTGAACTTATAGACATCCCAAATGCTAATTCCAACATCTATGCATGTTAGATGAAGATTATTTTTTCTAAGGACACCATCAGCTCAATAATTCATGGATGATGTTCGGGTTCTGGAAACCATAATTTTCCTCACCTAAATAGACCTATAAATACTAATTTCTTTTATATTAGTCATAAATTTTCCCATGTTTAGCACACCCAGTATACCCAAATACATTCAGGCATGCCTCCCCCCAAGAACAAAAATCCCAATATTCCTTACATACTTATGAATGTTCAATCTTATGAGTATGAAGTGTTTACTCATTATAGTGAGGATTCAACTCATATGTGTAAGGAATTAGATCTGGGGTACAATAGATGTGGTTCAAGGAAGAGACCTCATGAACTGTTCATTACATGATGTATAAACCCATATAAGAGATTTTGGAAGCTGTAAAATATGTAAATTCCATTAAATAAGACATTGGATATTAAAATTTAACCTTTCGTGTAACAGAATCTATCAGAAATCTATGACCTTAGAGATAAAGATAGTAGATTTTCAGATACTCACACTGATACTGAGTCATGTTCTTTACTAATTAGGGAGGATTGGAACCCCACATGTCATGGTAATCTGGCCGAAAAACATTTAGCTATTTTACATCATCTTCATCATGTTTTTTATTATAATCCATTAGATAATCCAATGACTATATTCAAGGAAACATCAATATTTTCATTAAAATCAAAATATTTAATTCTAAATGATCAGATATTATGGAAAATAATTTTTTTTGAATAGACCCCATGACCCGGTTCCCTTACAGGCCCCTCAACTATGAGATATCATGTAGAATATATTTTTTCAATGATCTTACCATGAAAATTAATAATGAATTTGTTTAGAATACCTATGAAAACTGAATGTTATTGAATACTGCACAAATGATCTATGCAATGAGAGATTAAAATATGAAACATGAAGTAATGATATGTTGGTTGGTCAACGGTTCTTATAGAAAACCCAGGAAAACCTATAAAACCTATCCACCACGATATACCCTTAAACATGCATATTAGCCATTCACATTGAACCATCACCAATGAAATGAAAAGGTAACATGCATGACCTATCAAATATTTTCATATCATTTTCAAGGACTAGATCTTTTTCATCCATTCCGATCCAATCATGATGGGGGTTTATCAATGACACACCATTTATTCATACAAGATGAAAATATTTATGTTGGAAACACATTAATTGTTATGTAGGAGAAGATCTTAATAGAGGATCAAGGGAACTCTCATATCCTGCACACTAGAATGATCCCCTAGTCCCCCTTCACAACACAAACAATCATCAGCCCTTGGGCATGGTACATATATAATTAAAATATATCAGTAACATATGTTTAAAACCACCTTCAAGCCAGGTCCCCTGTTCTCTGACAATTTAGAAATGGGGGATCTTCATTTGATTGACTGGAAAAATAGAAATAGACTCCAGGATCTTTTTATACATCCCTTTCACATAGGCCCTCAAAAATATTTTTTATATCCCTCCAAAACCTAACAGAATAGGGAATTAAGAGAGATTGTTTTAGGAATGATTTGATAAAGAATGTTTAATAATTAGGGGTTTTCATTAGTTGTAAATGGGTTTTAAGGAGGGAAAAATATTATTATGTAAATATATCACCACACTTTGTTTTTTCGAAAATCATTCAAACCATAAAATTCAATGAAGTTATAATCAAAATGGTTGAGAAATTCCATCATATTGAGATATTGTTTAATGGATGAATGAGATCATCAGAATCACCTCAGGGTTGGATTGGATGAATAGAACATAATGGGAAATAATAGGAGTGTTCATGACTATGATATAAATGTGATGTTTCTTTGCTGATCATGGAGTTATCATAAATCATAAATAATTTGTAAGACATAATATGCAATATTTATGAATGAAATGTGATTCTATCAATCATATTCATTATGATCATAATAATGAAAATATTAATCTGGATATGAAAGAAAGAAATATGTTGATTAATTATAGGGATGTTTTAGTACATTCCACGGTAATTCAGTCAAAGATGGAGTTGATCTTTAATCTATTCAAAGTCATGATGTGAGCCATAATACAAGAATGTGTTTTTGATAAAAAGAATCTTCTAAAGTACAAGATGCTGATGATGATCCATCAAATTCAGTATACCATCGTAACTATAAATTTAATAAATTGTTGTGATTAAAATTCACTAGTATCATATTCAAAACAGAAAGAGGTTTCTAAAGCCAAATTTGTTGACACCAGCTCATCGAAAAAAGTATTCCATCATCATAATTAGTGAAAGAACCTTTTGTATTGGTGAAAGAAAATTAAGGATAATAATGTGATGAACAATAAAATGAATAAATTCAAATCTTTATTAACAATGTACACAACCATTTGAAAATTCGTTGAATTATTCTGTTTATCATTCATGTGGGTAAAGAGAAGAGATGAAGAACAATTTAATTTACATTTGTTTTCATCTTAAAGAGAGAAATCATAAACAGAATTAGAATTAGACATTAGAGATATTTAAGGAAATAAAAACGTTCTAGACAGGTGGATATTGATGTTCACAAAATATTTTTTTCATTTGTTGGTTTAGAGAATCATAATGATGATATAAAATCTTGAAATAATATTGGTTTATTTTTACACATACAATCAATTGGAATATATCCTAGTAATGATGGTGTTTTTTTTGAGGAAATCATATTTTAAATGTTATTTAAGAAGATATATAGAAGCAAGAGGAAATATTTATAAGATTCAATAAGGATCAAGAAGAAATGATAATAGTTTAGAAACAATGACTAAGTAAAAATGTATCAGAAATTCATGGAAAATGGAAATTATGAAAATTTGGTTGGGAAGTAATTAATTAAAGATTCCCTCTCAAATCATTTTTCATCACCTATAATAGGAGAAAGCTATATTGTTATTTTGTCAATGATGTATTATTCATCAATGTAAAGAGGTATTCCCCAAATTTCTATGGAGAAGTTTTTTCTATGTTGAACTTTATTAAAGAATTTTCTATAGAAATATGTGAAAGGATAAGAGATATGATTTCAATGTATTCATCTAATCATTGTATTCTGTTGAATATCGTATCAAGATGGATAATCAGATTTTAAGAATCATATTGGGTTTTTTGTATTAATGAAGAATGTGTATATAATTCTCTCAAAAGTATTCTTTCTTTGATATATGTATCCATATTGCGAAATCAAACTGAGATAATCGAACTGGGAAATCTAATAGAGTATTATAACAAAAATCCATGAAGTTATTACCATCTTCTGTGTGTGAATGTGAATAATTTCCTTGAATTTTTATTTGTGAAAATCATGATAAAATATCATTGTATCATGTTTATTACAGAAACATTGTGTTGCATCATTTTTTCTGGAAAGATAACACACACTATTGATTCTTTTACATATTGATATAGGTGTGAAATAGAATGTCCTACTCATTATATTCCATAGAAAAGGATAGATTTCTAGTAGATTTTGTGGTATTGTATCATTTCCCAACCATAACAAGGATGTATATATTCTTGTTGAATTATGAACCTTGTAATTAAGTGTGCTATTGTGTATTCATGTTTGAATATTTTTTAATCACTGAAATAATTATATTACATAAGGTTAATGTTATTTATTAATCAATGAATTATAAAATAGAAATATATCACTAAATCACCTCCCCTCTTAGTGAAATAAAATTTATGATAGTGCACTTAAAATTGGAATCAGATCCGAAGGTTCCCTTAGATTATGCATTGGAAATATTTTGTAGGGACGTTCATAGATAATATTACTTGTTTGAATAGTAATGGTATCCCAGTTTTTGATGGTAAGAATTATTATATTTGGAATGATTTACTATTGAACAAAATTATGTTTATTTTTATATGATGTTATTGAATCAAAAATAGATGTATTTCCTCATATTGATGATAAATTAACTCTTACATCTAGTGATAAGATGAATCTTGAGAATGATGGAACATTCCACAATTCTTTACTACTATCAAATTTTGTAAGTATATTCCAAAGTGTGAAGGCTTTTTTGATGGCCAAAGGTATAAGAGATAAATTAAAAGACATATACAAAAGAAATAAAAAAGTGAAGTTAGAATAATTACAAATATAAAAGGTGGTTTATGAATATTTTAATATGGGTGAGTTTGAATACATTGGGGACTTACTTATTGGAGTAAATTACATTTTCAAAACTATCATATTTATTTCTAAAAAGATGGATGAATATACACTTGTGGAAAATATCTTAAGAATCCTTACCAATAATATTGATGAATATTCTTATTCATTAGAAGATTGAGATTCTAAAACATTATCTCTAGCAGAAATTCATATCACTCTCATCACTTATGAAATTATATAGGAAAAATATATGAAAATAAAAACAAAGTTTTATAATGAAATTAATTTCAAGGACACAAAAAATGATGTTAATGTTGATTCTTATTGATAAATAAGCTGGTGATTCTAATTATGAGAATGGGCTATGTAAAATTCATGATGACATTTTATCCTTGTTTTATAAAAGTGTGACAAGAGGTACAGGTAAATAAAAAATCCAACATCCCTTGAAATTTTTTGAATGCAGAGCCATTGGGATCCTTTCAGTGAAATTTACTTGAAGAATGAAGGAATATGATATTGATGATAAAGAAAGGAGGCCAAGATGATTATGGAAGAAACTGTGTGAGATGGATAAATCTTTTTCCATAGGTAAAGCTAAAAAATAATATAAATCCAAGAAACAATATTCTTATATAGAGATAAATAAGAATATGATAGGGATTCTGAATTCAAAAAAATATGTTGAGTATGTTGGTGATAATATTTTTTTTCGAACGTAAATAATGAATAAATTTTAAGCATTTGTTTTAATGAATAAGAAGACACTTGGTTAGAATATCATCAAAAATTAGATTTGAATAAATTCTTGAAAATGTTTGGAAGAAAAATTAAATGAATCAAAAAGATAAAAAATAAATGTTCTTTAATGACCGATCAATAATGTTTTCATAATTATAATGGAAATCTGTTGAAAACAATTGATGATTTAATTAAATTTTATGATGATGAAATGATTCGTAATGAACATATGGATGTGAAATTGAAGGCAAAAGAAGAAAAATTGGGACCTGCCCAACGAAATCAGTTTAATGAAGAATTGAGAAATACATGTTTTAAAAACACTATCTCTAATATTGGTGAATTTTATCATAAGGAGAAACCTATTATATATCAATAAAGTTACCTTTAAAGGATGAGAAGAAAGATATATGTGCCTACGAAAAGAAGAGTGTTGGGAAAGTTATATATGTGTCCAAGACCGAAAAAGTTAGGAATTTTATATGATTCTAAAAACCCTGAGTACCAAAATATTTCTAAACAATATGAATTTCAAAACACTTATATTAATTCTTATTTTGATAAATATTAAAATAAAAATAATATTTATATTGATAATAGAATGGTTGATTGTTAAAATTTGGAATAAAAATGGGTTTCTGGGAATTATATTCACATATATGGTCACTACATAAGATTCAAAAGAAAATATAGTTTCTATCGATATTAATAGTATTGTGGTCGATCCGAACATATATTAAATATGTGATGGTTTATTCAAAAAATAAATAAATATTATTACAAAGGTTATGGAAGTAAATATTTTAGGGGGAGTAAATCCTCTCAAAACAAGAACTATGATAAAGAAGCTTTGACGAAATCTAGGATGGTTGCTGGGAGAATTTAAAATATGTTCCAACCACTGGAAAATATTTGTGAAATATGTTAGCAATATGGACTCCATTCTAAGAATTAAGCTGTATTTTTATTAAGAAAACTGATGTTTCTTAATAATTTTAAAAATTTAGAAGTTCATAATGAATACAATGAAGAAAAGTCTCTTTTGGTTGAAACTACTCTAAAATATATAAAATTGGAACAACAATGTATTTATTATTGTGGGTCTTCTTCTCATATGATAAGATACATACTATTTATGAAGAATGAAAAATTATTAAATGAAGGAATGGAAACATTTGTAAATGATGAATCTCTTAAGATCAATGGTGTTGGTTTAGCCATCATTGGGAAAGAATAACTAAAATTCAAGAAAGCATTATATGTTGATGGGATGAAACATAACCTATATATTTTTTCACTACATTTTTATGAGGGTAACAATGAAATCTTCATAAAATATTATTTTCCATTTAAATTGAGGAAGATGTAAATATTTTTACAAGATTCCATGATACAAAAGAAAACTTATTCCATGTTTATGAAAAAAACTCGTTATATAGGTATGGTGTAAGAGAATCAATTGTGGTGGAAAAGGTTGGGAAACATGTATCAGAGAAACATTATAATGTTATCAATGTGAGATAGTGATTAAATATTCTATATTTTACAAGAATAAGATTTTGATATCACACTATTTTTCAGAATGGAAATATTACAAATTCCCAAAATAATAATGTTGAGATTTAATCCAAACAAGCCCTATAATGTATACATTCAGATATTTGGGGGTCAATGTGAAAAAAAATCTACAAATGAAGATAAGTACTTCGTCTCATCAAATGGTATATTTTCACACATCTAATGTTTTATGTATATGATACATTAGTCGGATTCCCTAATAACGTTTAAACATTTAAGTATGAATGATGAGAATGAATCGGAGCACCCATTGAATAATTTGGGAACTAAAAATGGTGGTGAGTATAATAATTAAGAAGTTTAAAGTTATATTGAGAAGAATTGAATTAATAATTAGTATTTTCTCCCTTAAAAACCTCAAAAAAATGGGGTTCTTGGAAAGAAGAATAAGAGTTTGGTGGAAATAAATGGAACTATGTTACCTGAACATGAAAATTATCATTATTATTGGAGTCATTCCATGAAGACTATTGTATATATTAAAACCCAATGTTTCCATGGTCTGAATTCACACATTCGTCCATATTAAATGTTTTATGAAAAAACACCATTTTTGAATCACATAAGTGTTTTCATGATTCTATTCATTATAAAAAATAATTGTGAAAACATTGGAATGTTTGAGCAGCAAGATGAAGATGGAATTTTTCTTTTCTATGGACTAGGAGGAATTGGATATATATGTTTAAACAAATCCACAAGATTTTTTGATATTTTTTATGTTATAATTATTGAAAAACATGAGAATGATAAACAATTTTTTACTTCAAAGGATGTTGATTAGGATAAAAAATATTCAATTTTAATAAGAATACATAAAAATTTAATCCTACAAAAGAATATAAACAATCAGACTCATATTTTTCAATAGATGAGAAATAATATTGAAAATATCTTCCCAGGCTATGGAATAAGTAGAAGATCAAAATATTATTAGTTATCAAGATCCAAAGGTTCAAAAAATAAGAAAAACAATTTATATTACATATATATCCATGTATTCAAAATTAAAATAGAATGATGTGAAAGATGATTTTGAGTATATGAAATTTGTTCAAGTCATGAAAGAAGATTTAGATCAAATATAAAATAATGAATCAAGGGAACTCATACCTAATCAAGATAAAAAAATTCATTGTGTTTTTATGGAACAAGGTGAATAAATAAGTTAATGTGATAATGAATAAGGAATGATTAGTGTGAAAAAGTTACTCTAAAATTTAAGGTGTCGATTTTGTTAAAAAGTTTTTTCTAGTGAAAAGGTTAGAAACAATCATATTTTTCCTGCTATTGATAGATAACAAAGTCACAAAATCATCCAAATGTATGTATAGTCTATAGTTATAAATGGGGATCTTCATGAGGATGTGTACATTGAAAAACCTTGTGGATATTTTGTTGGTAACGATGGATGTTGTGTATGAAGAATTAAGAAATCATTTTATAGGTTCAAACAATCTCTGAGGGAATGTTATTACAAATTGGATATAGGCTTAACAAATACGAGTCTTAAGAATAGAAGAGTTTTTTGAAATATTTATTTCAATGAATTTAATGATTATTCCCCCATTATAATTATTTTTGTTAATGTCATTATCCATGAAGGGAATGATGAAATATCATATGAATGATTTCCTAAAGAAATTAAAATGCTTTTTGAGAAGTCCATGATGGAAGAAATGAAATACTTTATTTTGGATAATATTTTACAAAATAAGGAATAGATCTATCATTCTCAAGAAAATTATTCTACCAAATTTATTATGATGTTTAACATGTAAAATTCAAGACATGTTTCGACAACAATTACAGTGGGAAAATAGTTTTTTAATGATATACAAG
This sequence comes from Viscum album, assembly GCA_963277665.1. NCBI lineage: Eukaryota > Viridiplantae > Streptophyta > Magnoliopsida > Santalales > Viscaceae > Viscum > Viscum album. The sequence continues at coordinate 1,884,483,927 of OY728165.1, read as the reverse complement.
GTAAGGAATTTTATCGGAGAGAATTTCAAAAGCTTATTGAACAGTTTTTATATTTTACTTCATTGGGAACCTATAGTTTTTTGTTGTAACCTTATGTAAAATATTTCAAACTCCTCTTATAGAATCACATTTACTTTCAAGAAAAATAATTTTTAGATACATCATAGGAACAAAAAAATTTAGAATCATCTCTGAAAACCCATAAAGTGTTCATGTGTTTGAATAATCTGATGCTAATTGGGAAGAATGTATTGATAATAGAAGATCCATATCTAGTGGGGTACACATTCTATATAAATGTTTTTTTAGATAAAATACAATGATATAGAATTCAGTATCTCTTATAATAGATGAATTTAATCATGTGGTTGCTACTCAAGTCGCATCCCAACATATGTGTATGATGACCCAATTAGAAGACATACAAGTTGAAGTGATGTTACCCTTTCTCTTGGGTTGTGATAATAAATGATCAATCAAATGTGCCAAGAATCTAGTACAATATTACTATTAAAAACATATTTATATAAAATATCATTTCATAAAAGAGAATTTTGAGATGAACTAATTAATGTTATAGTATGTTCCTACATCATAACATGTTTCTGTCATTTTCAGAATACCTTTATCAAAGGGAGATGTTTGAAAATTGGGGTTGAACATCAGAATCTGATGTCTTTCTCAACAAGGGGTAAGTGTTTTCTCACATCTCTCACCATACCTTCATATAGTGTTGTAAAAGGTGGGAATTGATAGATAAATAAAGCCATATTAAAGAATGTAAAAAGGGTGTGTTATTGGTAAGATGTGAATTCAACATTGTATGAGTTTAAAATATTCTACCAGATTATGTGAGTGGTTGTATGAGAAAACTTTGTATGGTAATAATGTTGAAAAGATGATGAAGGATGTTGAGGAATTAATTTTTATGATGTTTTCATAATCACTACTTTTGAACTAGAGGGATTTTCAGTTAAAAATTATTTTTTCCTACATTGAGTTAGCTCATGTAGGTATAAAACAATTGATAAGTAATAAATAGTATGAGGATAAAAAGTTCAATGATTTTTGAATCTTTTTTTATTATAAAATCCAATGTGGGAGATTGTTAGGACCAGTATAATATGGTAAGTGATCATATTCATGTTTTTTATTTTTTGTCAATGATTTCTAAGGATAAAAGTATGTTTAAGAAGAATGTAAATCACCACACTTTTCTTTTAAAAAATTGGACTCACAATCATATTCAAAACAATTAGACTCACAATTGTATAGAAATTCTATCTTATAAGAAATTTGTTCTCTAGATGAATGGGATCATCACACTCACCTTCCATCCAGACCAAAATAAGAAATCTTAAGGGAATATAATCGAATTCTTCATGACAATGAAATAAATGTGATGGCGATTTTATGATCTTATCATTCTCATAAATAATATGTATGTTGTTAAACCTATGTTGAAATATTGATGAATGATTGGGATTATTCAAACCAAATAACTTCTAATTGTATTATGTTCAATAATATTATGTATAAGAAGGAAATAAATATGTTTATTATGGATATATATGTCATAATACATTCTTTAGTATACCTGATCATGTTGAAGCTGGTGTAGAATGTATTCAAATTGATGAATGAAGTCATGATACAATTTGATGTTTGTGAAGGAATTAAGTTTCTAAAATTGAAGAAACTGATGATGCTCCATCGGATTCGGTATACAATCATAACCATCTAATTAAGAAATAGTTTTCGTGAAAAGTCATTGGTATCGTATCCAAAATAGAAAGAAGTTGATAAAGTCAAAGCATATGTTATTGGTCCATCAAACTGAATATTCCATCATAACAATCAGAGGAAAAATGTTTTTGGTTAAATAAATGAAATGAAAATAAAAATAATGTGGTGGGAAATATAAAGAATAGATACAAAACTTTATCAAAAATGTAGTCAACCATTTGAAAATATGTTTAATTAAATTTCTTATCATTCATGTGGGTTAAGAGAAGAGATGAATAATAATATTGTTTTATATTTTTCTTCATCGTAATGAGAAAAATAGAAAGTAGAATTGATATTAGGAATTATAGTTAATTAAAAAGATACAAACGTCCTAGAAATGAGGATATATATTATTTAAAAAGATGATAATTTTTCATTATTCAGTCTAGAGAATAATAATGAGGAAATCGTATCAGGAATTAGAACATAATCCATTTCCTCATATTAGAATTTGGTACAGAACATCATAATAAATTAATTATTTTCAGGAAATAAGATTCAGATAGTTTTTTGTAAAGAAATTTTGTAGGGAGATGATGTTTTTAAAAGATTCAAGAAGGATTTAGATTCAATGTGAAAAGTTTCGATAAATTGATGATGTCAAAATGTATCTAAAAGTCATGGAGACATAAAATTTTCAAAAATTTGGTTACACGGGGAGAAAATCCATAATCCCACACAAATAATTTGTTGGTCAACTATAATGGTAGGAAACTACATTGTACATTTCTAGATAATGAACTATTCATCACTGATGAAATAGATGCCCTGAATTTCAAGGTTGAAAAACATTCCGAGTTGATATTTGTTGTAAATGTTTTGGTGGGAATATGTGAATGGGGAAGATATATGATTGAAACATATTAAGTCAATAATCATATTCATTTATTATTCATATCTGGATTGATACTCAGATCTAGGAAATCATATTGGGATTTTAGACTGAGGAAGAAAGTGTTAATAATTTTTTCAACACTATTCTGAATGAGTTTTATTTTTTCATATTGGGAAATAGAATAGGGAAAATTGGACTAGGTATTTAGACAAAATATTATATAAAATCCAATGATGTTTTTACTAATTTTTGGGTAGGAATGTGAAGAATTGTTTTGAATGATTATAATTGGGAAAATTGATAGATAAGAACTGTAACATATTTGTCCCAGAAACATTTCATTTCATCATTTATTATAGAAGGAGAACATGCACTCTCAAATTCTTTACATAGATAAATATGAGTGAAATGACATATCCTACTCAATATATTAAACACAAGATGAATTTTTTATAGCGTATTTTTTGGTATTGGATCATTTCCGAACCATACCTAGGACGTAGATATTCTTGTGCAATAGATAACCTTGTAAATTCTTGTCTTCCTATGGATGTGTGTTTGAATTGTTTTTCATGTGAGAATGAATTCATTAACATGAGGTGAAGTTCATTTCTTTTGAAATAAAATATAACAAAAAAGATATCACTCATTCAATCCTCCCATTCTCCATGATATAATAGTCTTTACTCAAAACATGCAGATATAGGGATCAAAGTCCCTTCATGGTTTAGGACGCAAGACACCTAGATGAGGACCCCATTCCCATTTTTTTCGAGACCTAGTGTGATGGAGCATGTTAAAATCTAGAAAATACACGATACCCTTCAAGGGAAATTTTATAAAAACAATCGTTCCTTGAGGAAGGACTTTCTATCGTGTTATTTTTCATGTTTTCCATCACCCAATGTACCTCTCTCTTATGCATATGTACCCCTATGAGAAGAACTTATAAATCATCATAGGTCACCCTACATGAATATATTTTATATTTCCAATTATTTATCGACACGAGAAACCTCCCAAAACCACTTTAAAACTACCAATGGTAGGGATCCCCTCTCATTGGATCCATCGTCTGAGAGGGACCAAATTGAAGTATCCTGTATTGTACAACCATGGGCAGAGACCCACTTGTATTTCTGACATTCAGTGATGCATTCCATTGGATGGAGTTGTCCATTACATGTCCTTATAAATCAATGGGTTCCTCAGGGAGGATGAAATTATGAATCTGATTAGTCATGAGAGTGTTGATCTTGTTGGAAGTGTCAAGGATCTCCTAGTATTAGAATCTAGTGTTACGACCATGTACATACCGTGTCATCTCAATGAGAAAAGACCATTAGTTCTTAGAAGAGAGGGAGAGTACCATTCTTACATTTACAGTTAAGGTTTACTGTCGTATCTTCCTATTATATTTGCGATGAGGAGAAATGAATCCCATCTGAAGTAATTCCATAGTCATATCATATGTTCTTTACTTATATGGGTAGTTTTATGTGATAATCATTGATATGAAAAAGGAGAATATTGGAATGTCAAATCCCATTCATCTTATTATGTATCTGAACAAACATCCACCAGTGGAATAAGGATTGTGTGGTATGTCAGATATTCTACTTCTTCTTCTTTCTCACATCAATTCATGACTCACATGGGTATAGAGGTCAACTATGATCAATACATTAGCATAATAAGATTCATGTCTCAATAAAGAATACTTTTTTGGATCATAAACTCACATTCCTTTAGATGAATCCATAACTATAGTTAATCAATGCCATATTTCCAACTCAAAGGAAGTATTATTCATTATAATCCCAAGCTCATTCCTCCAAAAAGGATATATTCCCTACAAGACACATGTTATACTCAAGAATGTTGTCAAAGGGCCACATTCTCATATGGTAAAAACCATTATTGGGCCTCCAAAATTGTGAGTCCTTAAAACTGAATTACAAGTACCCTGATTCCAAACCAACTAGAATATGTAGGAAGCCTCCTTGCATTCCAAACCCAACACCCAAAATCAACACTAATTCTTTATGGGACACATTACCATTAGGTTAATATTTGACCTAGGATCTCACCTACCTTCCATGTTCCTTATACATTTTAGGCATAAGTCCCACACTATACATTGACTTGGATAATTTTTCCTATACATCATTTTTTCTTTATGTTAATTTTCATGGTCTGGTCCTCTTCACATGATCATAAATGGTATGATGAGTCTCGTTATGTAGTACCAAACTACGTGGTTTATGATTCCTTTCACATGGCTATAAAAGAAATCTATGTCGTGGTATCAATCCTGCCATCAAAACAACTATTATCTCCCTAGATGGTGATGAACATGATATTAGACCCACTTTTTTAATCAAAATAAATATTGTAAAAATAAACGACAAAGTAATCTCAAATCTATTCATAAATATATGTCATTAACGAGTATCCCTAGATACAAAAATAAATATCTATCATTAAATAACGTCAAATACATACATATAATTTTAAATTCCATACATTATAATAATTTTTTATAAAAGTTTGATCTACCTCATATATTCTAAATTATGAAGGACTCATGAACACATCATATATATATAAGAGTGTCTTGGAGTAGAAAATAATTCCCCCAAGTAATGTTTGATGAACCTAACCTACAATCCTCTCAAACAATGTAATTTCATAAGCATTATCGGACAAGTTCCCTAATGAGTCATTTCTTTTGGAATAAAAATCCATGAGTCATCACTTATATGAGACCCATTGGATGACTTTTTTTCTTTCAAAACCCCCAATTGGATGGCACCGAGAAAACATGTGGATATATATTATAAGGTGATAGTTTTCCCAACAACACAAAATAATTCCATTCCAATCCAACGTGGTATTAACGAATGAAACATTCTCCTATGAAAATAAATTCCCCTTGCATCATGGGAATATACATCAAGAAAAGCTACGTGATCAAAGTAAAGATTATTTTATTGATATATCCCAACTTTAATTATTATTGTTTATGTGTATTTGGATCCTTGAAATATGTTGTAAATTTAATTTTTTTGATGGAATTATTATAATAAAAATAATAAAATGTATAATTATTGAACTACATTCATATTTATTAAATGGTTTGAATGAATGTATTAAATTGTACAATGAAAAGAGAATTAGTGGCATGTGGAATGTTTTAAAAAACACATGACTAAGGGAAGTAAACCCATAATATATGACTAAGGTTGAGATGATAATGAAATTAATATATTTATGGGATAATATTTTTAACCATAACATATTTCATTGATTTTATTCATTATGTTATCATTACTATATTTTACAACATGTTTGGATATATGAAATATCTTAGATAACATAATATATTTTTTGAAGCATTCATGTTTTTATTGGTTTTCTATGTTGGATGAGTTATTAACATGTTTGGAATATGGCATTAATAGCCACATTATGTAGTATGTGGAATTATATTTTGATTTAGTGACCATTGTTTAAAATTTGGCTAGATATATTTGGGATGACCAATTTGGTCAACTATTTATCTAATGGATTAATTTGATCTTTTGGTGTTATTATATAATTTTTTTGAACCAATTTTGTTTTAGTATAGATAAAAGTAATACCTTGTTACTATTTTTTGGTTCTCATAACCTGTTAGAAGTTAATTTATGTGCTATTGGAATAATAAATTTAATTTTTGGATATTATATTCTTAGTGTTATAATTGAAATGGACATTGGTAAGAGAATAATTAATGGATTGAGTTATGAAAATGAAATAAAAATATATTAATTAAGAATATTTCCATATATTCTTAGAGAGTGAAAAAATTCATCAACTCATGCAAAATGGTCTCGAAACCAAAATATAGCCTTATTTTTATAATTTCTAAAGATAGTAGAAACCTCTTTCACAAAATTGGTTTATGGGGTTTTTTATAACACCCTCCTGACCGAGTTCAATATCTCTATCCATTATTATTTCAATGTCATTTTTCTATTATATTTCAATGTTTTCACTTACAAACTTATGTTCTCCAATTTGAAAACCTATTATGTGTTGTTTAATAAAACCTTTGTACGTACCTTTACCTTTTATTAATAAGTTGTTTTTATTAAATATCTTTATGATGTCGGTTTTTATCAATAGTATTTCTAAATTTCAAACCCGAAATATCAAGATACATTTTAGATTATGAGGATAAAATTTATTTTCATTGTGGAGAATGTAACACCCCTAAATTATAATTTTGGAAAGTGGTATTAGATAGGGTGTGTGACATGTATCAATAAGTCTAGATGGTAATATAACATCATGATACTTTATGATATATTTATATTTAACATAATTTAATTTCTTCAATTTCATTCAATTCATGTACCACCTTGTTTGAACAAAACACGACACTTTATGAAAATATTATTATTTAAACATTACAATTATAACCTAGCATTAAAATTGTTGGAATGAATAATAGTTACCAAAGTGTGAATATTATATGGTTTATACAAGTATATAATAAATAAAATAGATATAAATTTATCAGATATTATGTAATAATTATCTAAAAGGGAAATAAATGTTTTTTTAAAAGAAATGTATTGTTTCTCCAAAAAAGATTAGTTGTGGTTTACCCACATAATGTAAAATTAATTATTACTCAGTTAAAAAATTGATAAAATAATATTTATTTTTTGAATAATTATATGAAAATAACCATTCGCTGAATTTTTGGATTTTTTCTAAATTTCATCATGAATTGATGAATATTGAAAAATACTAAATTTTAATTGAAAACATAATTTTCACATAAATTATTAATAATGATAAATTATTTTTAAAATTGATGTCAAAGTATAAATAGTTAATTAATATTAATATTTAATTAATTTAGTTTGTTCGAATCATTTTCATCTTGAACTATGATACAATATCGTTGTATAATTTTGTACATTTTATCATTATAACATACCATCACATCACTTATATGTGTTTAATTTTAAATTAAATGTTTACACATTATTTAATGTAATTTTCAATAATGGATTTCAAATTTGTAATCATAATTATTTATATTATCTAATAAGTTAAACTTGTTTTTTATAAAAAATAATTGTAAAAACAGTACAAATAATTTACAATATTTATAAAAATAAATGATTTACCAGGGGTTGAACTAAAAACATTAGGGTTAAATTTACATAATATGTTTCCTAAAATAATTTCATGGAAATATTTACTCCCTATAATTACAATGTATCAATAATAATCCATTTTGTGTACTTTTGTAAAATAAAAAATGTGTGAACACCATTTTCTTTTAAAAAATTATAAGTGTGGAACTCACCTCACTTATAAAAGGCCACCCACTATCCTTTATTATTCAACAATTCTCACATATTTGGTTCAGAAAATAACTTGATAAATAACATTCAAAATTATATACCATCATCCTTGAATCCTTATTTTTTTATTTAACAAAACCTATGAAGGATTTTGGTGTAAACCTAGAGAGGATACCCAAAGAAAAGTAAACGTTCTTTAATAAGTGATTTTATTTAATTTATTCATATGCCTCACACAATTATTTTTAGATAATAATGATATAATAATATCAATATTTCCCATATATTAATATTTTTTTATTATTTGAAAATGGACTATTACCATCTCCACTTCCTTCAAATGGGTTACAACATCATCATGCCTATCAATAGTGGACTACCACATCACGAACCGATGTCATTTGTTTTTCTATTACCACCTTTAATGGTTGTATGTTTTGATGGATATAATATATATATATATATATATATATTATACAGATAATAATTATACCTCAAGATTAAATAAATAAATATATATATATATTTAATTTATATTCAACAATGTATATTAGAGAATTGATTATGTGTACGGCGTACTACAACCTTGTGAAGCGATGTTCTTTGTCTTTCACTAACACTTTATATGGAATGTAATAAGGTTAAATTATATATATATATATATGTTATTTAAATGAAATAAATATGATATTAATGACAAATTTACCATTCATAAACGATAGTACACCATTTTTTCATACACTTAATGATGATTACATCGTTCATATACGTGCTGACTACTTCATTCACAGAGTAACGTGACCCTATATTAATCATCATAGAATATGAATGATATATATGAGTAAATTTAAAGAAATAATATGGTGTATATGATATTATTATCATTAATTAATGATAAAATATTTTTTACCAACTTTCTATAATTATCATTAAAAAATGGATGTATTACTCATTCATATGAATAACCTACTGCCCCCCTGATCTTAATGTACATCTTTTTTCATAACCATAATTAATTATTTTCTTTGAAGGTAATATTAATGATAACATATTATAATTATTAAATTATTATTATTCTATGTAATATATTAATATATAATTTTCAGAATAACTAGATCATTCATAACAAAAAATGAATGAGAAAAGAAGGCAATTAACGACCAAAACAATGAAAGTAATTTATGATTATTTACAAATTGGTGATAAAATGTTATAAACGGATTATATATGATGTTATGAATACTAATATTGTTATGTAATAAGTTAATTCCATTTTTAAATCCTCTATAATGGAGGATAATGATATTTAAACCAAAAGGAAGCATTTTGAAGGGGGCATCATCTCAATTTCCCTCCATTTATTCATATCATAAAATCATGATCCTAATTTATTTTATATGTTGTATATAATTCCCTTATAATATATAATGTCATGATTTGATTAAAATTCATGGTATTTTATGTTTCACCAGGAATCATTTCATCTTTTGGGGTTTGACATGAAAATTACAGAGTCATAAAAGATATTGTATAATATCACCTTCTTTTGTGATTGTTAACATTCTATTAAAAAAATCGCATTAGTGTTATCATTTTTCATTGGAAATTAAATTTATTATATATATAAATATTCTATAATGTTTTCTATTATTATTTCATAAACTATAAAATTCATACATGTTATTTTATATTGTGAACTCTATTTAATTACCTTGGGAAATATTGAAAAATTTGTATCCATTAATCAATTATAATATTTGGTGACATGGAATATTGTTTATGAATTTAATAAATAATTCAATATATGAAGAATTTTTTTTACATTCTGACAAATTATTGGCCTAGTTATAAGAATCTCATTAATTCCTCAATGGGTATCAGGAGATAAATCAGTTGGAAAAACTAGAGGATTTTATACCCATTAGTTTTAAATTAGTTTGTAAAACCATAGTAGATTAAACACAGTAGTTTTTAACCTATTTTGAAATGTATTAAAGGAAGTGGTATCATATTCCTAAAACATGATGTACAATAATTAACAATCTTATTCATTCAGAATATATTTATAATTATCCATTCAGTCTTCTCAATTATATTATGTCTAAATGCAATTCATTATATGATATTTGTTTAAAGGGAATGAGTGTTTAGTTATTTACCATTCCATGTATAATATTCCTTATTAGGTTATTAAAATCAATTTATTGATTAAGTGGCATGTTTTTTCAGTAATTTACCTTTACATATTGATTATTCATTATCTTATCTTGATAGTCACGTGGAATAAATGACAAGTGTTTTTAGTAATTTACCTTTTCATATTTATTACTCTATACTTGATCATGATAGTCATGTTTTTTGAGTGGAATGTGCTTTTAGTAATTTAACTTTGTATATTGATTATTTCTATCTCATCATTATTTTAATGTTCTATAATACCATCTGTGTTCATTTATTTACCATTCCATGTTGATTATACTTATTTATTCTCGATAGAATCTATTATACTCCACGAACAATTAGCCTTTACGTTCACCCATTAGTTTTTTATTTCCCTAGGATTCCATGAAGTTCACTATGATTAATATAAAAGGATGTTCTAGAGGGGATATCAGTATTCTCAAATTTTTAAATAATTTTAAAAGTAATTTGAGACTCAATTATCTATCATGTTTACCATGACAACTAAACTATTCAGTACTTCAGAATGTTATTAATTGTACCTTATAGCAATTTACTAAAGTAGACATCAAATCTGGGATATTAGGGATGGGGTCACTATATCCCAATTCATATAAGATGACTATCCTTTCGGTTTTTATTACTATAATGGAGGTTCAATATTATCATTTATTTTTATATATATATAATTACAACCATGTGAATGATGAGGGACTCAATGCAATGATATTACTCATCATGTTTCCTGAAAGAAATAATTTACATGGTCCATCCATATTTTTCAGTTCCATGGGTCACAAGGATGGTTTTATCAATAGACTCTCAAAAACCACGCACAAAGGTAAATAGAGGATAATTCGACTCATAATCTTCAATATACGGTAAGAAAGATGATTGATATAATTATGGGGCATCATATGATGTCATAACTTTTATTTATTTTTATTCATAAGATTAGTTTAGAGTAATTATTATAGAATTTTAATGAGGATTCTCCTTTTTTTAGAGTCTGTAAGGATGGTAGAAATGAAATCCAATCCCCACAACATATTTGGTTGGAAAATCCTTATATCATCCAATACAATTTTTGTCGTGATATGATCAATGTGATATAAGGACATTTATTCCAATGTATCCCATTAGAGGATCGATGTTGCATGTAACACTTTGGGCAGAACATTTTACGAACGATCATCAATCTAAACTTGTTTTCCCACTCTTTTGATTTCTCAATACCAGCAAAACATGTGTATAAAAGATTAAATGGGGAACCCTTGTCACTAGTATTTCTTACCATCAAACTAATAGGGTATTTTTTGTACTAGTAGTAAGTGGAAGGCACAATTACATGTGAGTGTATCCAAGATCAGATACGTAATGAATTAAACAAGTTGTCAGAACCAAAAACTAAAAATTTGATATATGAAACAAGTTTACTGAATTTTGAATTTAATTTGACCATATACTAGTAATTTGTCACTCATTGGTTGTATCCATAATTGAAAATATTTAGGGTTTAATTCATTATCTTTAATATTGATGTAGGGAAGGTTCTGATGGGGAATATTATTAATCGTATAACCAATGTGCACTAAACCATGGTTTATAGTTTAATCATTGAGTGGTGTTAAAATATATGTGTAGTGGATGAATACTTGGTAGTATAAACCAATGTAATAGTTTCAAAATATTTCAATGAATAACATTAATTGAGGTCTTATTTTTTATTTTACTATTAATAGTAAACAAATTATGTCTTACATTATTTAGTTCTTTTTTCAATCCAGGTGATAGATTATATACGCTACACAAATAAAAGAATAAATTTCATGATTATAATTCTTGTTATAATGGAGAAATGATATCGAACTAAATTATGTTTCTATGATAAGGGAATTTCTTTAATATTATAGGCTTATTTAAAATTCAAAAATGTACATTTATGGGATAATTTTGGAAGGGGTTCCACTAAATCGTTAGTTGGGTGAACAATTAGTGCAGTTTGTGGAACCTTATTCTATGAGATATTGGGAGTCAACATTGGGCTACTTTTTAGGAAAAAAATACACCAATCTAATCATAGCAGGGAATGAAGAAGAGTAATATTGATCAGGATAATTCTACTTTCAAACTCTTTAAATTTATATTTTCCTCATTTTAGTATCATGAACGGAATATTCTATGATAATTCCATAACCTCCGATAATGCCTTATTTTTTCCCTCCTCCTCAATTCTCCCTCCTATGTGAATAGTTCAAAATATTTTTTTCCATACCGTAAAACCATGATATTTTTCTAATTATTATTCCTTTCTTGAAAAAATTAATTTCCTTTGAAATCTTATGTTACATGAAACACTGAGTTTAGTTTGTGTTACACCCAGCATTGAGTTTTAATAGGACCAAGAAATATTATTAATACGATTATTTAAATCCCAAAATTATTACATAGCTATTAAACACAATTATATAAATATTAATAACTACTTATAAAATATTATGTATAATTGTATAAAAAAGAAAAATTATTTATTATATAATATATATTTTCTGGTAAAATATCTATATGGATCAAAAAATACAACTTTCCGAAAAAATGTATTTATCACATTTTGTGAAACAGTTTATATTATTTTTTGAAACATTGAGAAATTTAATTTTAAAAAATAAACATCTTTTTTTAAATCATCAAAAAAAAATTAAATTATATTATGTTTTGTGGATTTCTTCTAAAAGGTTCCAATTTTTGATGAATGGTGAAACATACTGAATTTTTATGGAAAAATACCTTTTCATTTAAATTAATTTTATTTTCAGATTATATTTTAAATATGATTTATAGTAAAATTAATTAAATTATATATATATATATTAATCCAATTTATGTTAAATTATCCAAATTTGTATTAATTTTTTATATGAAAACATTTTAAGCTTCTGAAAAAAAATTCTCATTGGAAATCGATATTCTCAATACATCATTGGTGTTAATGTTAAATTAATATTTGAATATTTAGTGAATGGAAATTTTCTAAAATGATTCCATATTTTTAATTATAATAATTTATATTATCTAAAAATTTCAACATTTTTTTACCATAATTAATAATAAAAACAGTAAATATTTCATACCACTATTAAGGTAAAAATGTGTTTACCCAGGTTTAATCAAGAAATATAAGGGTTAAAATGGTCTATAAACAAATTTATAACATATAAGAACGAAATATCATGGTCTTATAATTTATATTTCATCTCTATTTCAATATTTTTTTCAACTGAAAATGCTGGTACAAAAATTTCTTTCATAAAAATTAGAGGTGTGTCACTCAACTCACTTATAGAAGTAAATCCACTCTCCTCTATCCATAACAACATAAATTACTTTCTTATCTATCAATACATACTTGAATAATTTATCAAATTATCCCCTCTATTCATATAATCATTAGTATGAGAAAAAATCAAACCAAGGAATGATTTTTTTCAATCCAAAGGAGGTTACCTAAACAAGTCATGATGTTCTTCAAGGAGAATTTTCATTTTATTTCAATATATACAACATTAAATTATTATTATAACATGATGATATAATTACCTCGTTATATTAGTAATACATAAAAGTTTTACTTTATGGAAATTACATAAAACTATATCCTTTCCCATCAAATGGTCTTAATTTCATAGTTTGTTGGTCTAACAGACAACTACCACACGAACTGATGTCATTTATATTATCATACCACCAATAAAAGATGAAAATAATGATTTATTATTAGTTAATATATGATATTTATGAAATTAATATTATTTTTAAATTACTCTATCTCACATACATTTCTAAATCCCATTTTGTTGGAATACGATAACAACACTTTTGTGTTCAACAGGCTACTGCCTCGCAAAGCGATGTGATTAATTGAAGCCATGCCTAGAAAGAATTAAGGATAGTTTTATTGAAAATATATGATATATATAAAATGATTATTCTTTATATTTAATTTTTCATATAACATTATTTTTTCAATATATCCTGAAAATAGAAATAGTTTATATGCGTATGTATGACATACCGTCACCAAGAATGTTGTATTTAATTTTCTACTAATATATTTTATAGATTAACATAAAAAATATATTATTTATATTTATGATATTTAAATCATTTTAAAAATTATAAATATTATGGAACCATGATAAATGTAAGTGGAATAAAATAACAAATTAAAACATATGCAAAAAAACAAAACAAGTTATTTTGCAAAAAATTACATTATCAAGGAATTGTTAATAAATTGGTAAAAAAAAGTCCATGTTAAATCATATAGGGTATGATATATATATTTATGGATATTTAATATGTTAAAAATAATATTATATTATTTATACGTGAGTTTTAAACATGTATTTTAGAAGTAAAGGCTTATGGTATGAGAATTATAGTACCTCTTTTATTTCTCTTAGACACACCAAAATTAATCTCTCATTTATTTATTTTTTATATAATTTTAAATTTACTTGTCATATAATTAGTATAATCATTTTAATGGGATATAAAATTTCATTTTATGTTTTCACTTTTTTATTTTTGTGATTCAAAATGTCACAAAAATGGTATGTGATTTATATATAACTTTTTTCTTCTATCAGATACAAGCCATATATAGAAATTGTTTCTTATATTTGGTGTATTCACTATCCATGAATGAATTTAATATTTATCATCATGAAAATAATGGTGATTTATGTATATGTTCTATAATCTCACTTCATGGGGTTTACGGTTCAAATGATACCCAACCGGTAAGTGATTCATTTTTTAATTTTTACTTATTGAGACATATGTTATGTTAAGTTTCTATCTTCTTTTATTAGATGTATATAATGTCTCATGAAAATTTAATATAAAGAATTTATTAATATTCCTTATATATTATCCATCATTAATAATTTTATATTCTAGTTATAATGTTACAATGTTTCTAAAGTAGTAAATATTTTATATTACAATCCCATCATTTGTTGAGATTGTTTATGATTATATTTCTGGTTATAAAATATTACTATAAATATATCAAGAACATAATTAATTTTATACTCACATGGTAATTAATTATATTAATAGAAATATTTTTCCACTCATTGGTACTTAATATAAGTGAAATAATACTTTTATGAAAATCTTACATCATTTATATCTTCAATCAAAAATCCATTTTCTTCTAAAACATAGTTGTCTTAAATTGTTTTCAATTTTTTTTACTATTCCCTTGTCATTTTTAAAAGGAAATTGTTTCCCATGCTTCATGGTTTACATTTTTTTTATGGGATTCTTCATTTCATTTTCTAGAAAAATGCACATTTGGATTTTACCAACAACGTGAAATTTATATTTATTTTAATGTGTAAGGCAAGATTGAACCTTCCCACCGCAATGACCATGATTTCAATTATTGATTCTATTATAATTTATCAAGGTAATTTTAAAAGAGAATTATTTTAATAATATGTTATGTTTTATAGGTATATTTTTTCATATCTAAATGTAAATTTTCTTCATGGAATGTTTTAAATGATCATCAAAAATCATTCTCCATCTACAATCATACCCTTTGATATATCTTATGATATTTTTTTGATATAAAATAAGGATACCTCTATTATCATTTATCCAAATAGTTAATCATGTGATGATGTTTATGGAACTTGTTACACTTCCCTCAGATAACCCATGATAAAATAATTATTAAATATACATATTTTTATATAAGTCATGCTATGATGATATTATCTAATGATTATGAAATAGACAAATTGTCCATGGGTATGATATGATGAAATGTCTATAATCCCATTTTATTTAATGGGTTATGATATAAATATTTTTCTATGATATTGTGGAATACATGGGTAATATTATTATTATATGATGGGTGGGACCATTATCTCCCTTAATATCAAGATGTAATTCATTGTCATATTGTTGTTTAAAATAAATGTGTGTCTAGTTATTTACCATGTCGTAAATAATATTCCTTTTCTATTAATGATAGTAATTCTATTAATTAAGTGGAATGTTTTGTTCCACTAATTTACCTTTAAATATTGATTATTCAATAAATTATCAGGATAGTGAATTTTTTTAAATGACATGTGTTTTTAGAAATTTACCTTTTCATATTGATTACTCTATATCTAATCAAGATATTCAAGTTGTTTTAATGGAATGTGTTTTTAGAAATTTCCCATTCCATATTGAATATTCCTTATGTTATCATTATTTTATTATTTTAAAAATACCTTGTGTAAGAACCCAAAACTTCTTTTCAGATATGTTTATCCATTTCTGGTCAATTTGGAGGAAAATAGATTTTTCTGGAAATTTTCTAAGTACACGCCGTGTACTTCCTTTCTGCTCAAGGCTGTATGTTGGTCATGTTGTAACCACACAAAAGGCCATGTGGGAGTGATTTGGAGGGTGCTTAATGTGGAGTATGGAAAAGAAGAATACATGCCATGTACTTCGAATGTATATGCTGTGTACTTTCTATTTTTCCATTAAACGCACCGGGATCACATCTAATCACCAGAACAAACTTATTTTAGGTCCTGTTCCACCGAGAGCTCTGTATGGCCATGGATCTTTGTTGAACCCCCGAGCCTCCATCCGTCCTCCAAATCGAACACCATTGGTTGCGTTAGAATTGCATCGTTGAGTTATCTTTTCTCCTAGAGCATCGTCTTCAGATTTATCTTCTCTAGTGAGATATCATGGGTTGAACGTTTTATACTTTTTTGATGATATTAAATGTTCTAAGGAAATTCAAGCTTTGATATTCAAATATATCGATATTACAACACCAAGGTAGGTGTTTTGTGCCTTTCTGTTCAATGTCTTTGAGTATTATGTGAAAATTACACCAATAACCTTGAATGGGTTATTGCGCGTTTACCATTTTAACCATGTTATTTTTCTACCATGCTTATATGCTTGTGTAGAGGTAATTTGGATGTGAATATGGTTTATTTTTAATCTTTTTATTTATTTCCCTTGCATGTTCTGTTTACGAATGTTTGGTCCTGTTTATCCAGTTTGGATACCATTCATGTTTTCCATGACTGTTGTTGTATGATAGAGAGTTTTATTCTGACATTCTTATTATGCTTTAGACTATTGAGGCAAGTAGTTTTGTAGGTTTACATGTACATATTGCACTAATATGCTCTTTGACCTACATAGGGCTGTGAGAACCTTGTGTAGTAGACTATAAGGGGAATTGACCATGTGAGCATCCTTAGAGAATTCTTGATTGCTTTAGACTATAAGAGGATTGGCCGTGTGATCTTCCTCAAAGAATATTTTTTTTTATTCTTGAACTGTTTAGATTATAATGGGAATTGATGGTGAGTGCTTCCTCATAGAGTCTATGAACAACCTGGTCTATATGGGGAAATGACCAAGTGAGCTTCCTCATAGAGTCTTTGAAATTGTAGATATAAGGGGAATTGACCACTGTGAGCTTCCTCAGAGAGTTCCTGACTACCTTAGAATATAAGGGGAATTTACTGTGAGTACTGCTATAGAGAGTCTTCATATACTGAACCAGAGAGGATAGACTGTGTGAACTTCCTATAGGGTTACTGTGCTTGATTAATTGATTGAATTGTGGAACAATTTACTGATGAGCACCTTTCTATGTACTGTATTCTGTCCTTTTACCTGCCATATATTCACTGACTATTAGGCACAGATACTTAAGTGGTTTCCTATTGGGATTTTTTCTCACACCCTCTTTTAGCCTTGCTTTTGGGACCAAATAGATTATATTGATGTAGGTATAGATAAGGGAAAGCACCCTTCTACTTCTGGTACTTGACTTGATGTTGAGCGGGAGAGCATGGGACCATGCATTTGCTTGCAATGCTGAGGAGTTGTTTATCTATTGTTTTGTAGTTGGGTTTAGTACCGTTTGTATTCCAACATTGTGACTTGTTTTGGTAGTTTTCCAAGAAATATGTATCATGGACCATTTTTTATATACATATGTTCTCCAGTTATTTATTATTCCAGTCTTCCACTGCTTACTATTGTTGGATATTTACTACTTCTACTATTGTATGTTTTTTTCTTACTTCTGCTATGTACTATGAAAATGAGGGCACAGTTTTCCCACTATCACACCCAAGTCCACCACTGCTAGTCGGTATCCTTGAGAATTGGGGGAAATGCACTTAAGTCCATGTGACCAACCGGGTACGGGGTGCCTGTGGGTGGCTTCCAGAACCAAGACGTTACACCATGTGTGTTCAGTTATTTAACATTCCGTGTTAATTATTCTTATTAATTCTTACAAGAATCTATTATACTTAACCAAAAATGAGCCTTTATGTTCACCATTATTTTTTATTTTTCATTGGATTCCTTGAAGTGGACTATGTTTAATATCCAAAGATGGTGTAGAGGGAAAAAATTTATCTACTAATTTTTTGATATTTTTTTCAAATTTTAATTTAAGACACAATTCAGTATATAGTATTCCAAGACCACTCAACTATTTGGTTATTGAATAAATGGTTCATTATATCTTATAGAACTGTAATAATGTAGAAACCAACTCTGGGCTACTGGTTATGGGGTCACTATAGGCCAAATGAAATGTTAAGACTATCCTTTCGTGTTTTTTTGACTATAATGGAGGTTCAATATAACCATTTATTTTTAAATAAAGATACTAAAAACCATTTATATCATGAGGGACTCGATGAAATAATATTACATATCATGTTTCATGAAAAAACTAACGGTCCACAGATCATCTTCAGTTCCATGGTTCAGATGGACGGTTTAATCAACAGATTCTCAAAAACCATCCACAAAGAAAGATAGAGTATAATTAGACTCATAATCATCGTGATAATGTATGGAAGATGATTGATATAATTATGGATCATCAAATGAAGTCATAAGACTTAAATTTTTTATTAATATGATTATATTTGTGTTATTAATATAGATTTTTAATGAGGATTCTCATATTTTTTTTAGATTCCATAATGATGGTAGAAATGAAATTCAATCCCCACAACCTATTTTTGTGGAAAATCTTGGTATCATCAAATACCCATCTTATATTTATTTGATAAATGGGATATAGACATATTTCATTCAATGTATCCCATAGGAGGATTGGTGTAGTGCGTAACCCATTAGGCACAACCATTTTAGAAAAATCATCAATCTAAAATTTTATCCCCTCTCTTTCGAGTTCCCAATTCAAACACATCAGGTATTTAATAAATTTAAAGGGGAATCCTTTACATGAATCTCTCCTACCTTTACATTAATAGGGTATTTTTCATAGTAATGGTAAGTGGATGAAACAATTACATGTGAGTATATCCAGGATCAGATAAACAATGAATTAAACAGTGTGTCATAGCCAACAACTACAAATTTGATATATGAATTCAGTTTGCTGAATTTTAAATTTAATTTGACCATAAAAAATTAAATTATCTCTTATTTTTATAGCCATAATAATAATGATTTTGTAATTAATTCATTTTTTTTATATCAGATCTAGGGAAGGTTCAAATAAGGAATTTTATTAATCCCATAACTGTTATGCACTAAAACATGGCGAATAGTTACATCATTGAGGTGATTTAAAAATATTTTTTTAGTGGATGTGTCCTTAGAAATCAAAAACCTAGGTAATATTTTTAAAATATATCGTGGAACTACATTATTCGAGGTCTTATTTTTCATTTTAATAAATATATGAATCCAATTATATCTTAAATTATTTATTTTTCTATTGATCCATGATGTCATATTTTATTAGTTAAATGGATAAAAAAATAAATTTAATGACTAAGACTCCTATTATAATGAAGGAATGATACTGAATTAAATCATGTTTCTAGGATAACGAAATTTTTTAATATTCTAGGCTAATTTAATATTAAAGAGTTTTGAACTGTGGGATAGTTTTTGAAGGGGTTCCACTGGAGAGTTACATGGGGGAACAATTATGGCAGTAGGTAGAGCTTTGTTTTAAGAGATATTTGGAGTTAACATAATATGGTTTTCTAGAAAAACAAATACCAATATAGTCATACTAGGGAATGTAACTGAGGACTATTGATCTTGATAATTCTTCTTTCAAACTCTTTATATTTCTATTTTCTACATTTTAGTAACATGAATTGCATATTCTAAGATAATTTCATAACCTCTGGCCAGGACTTATGTTTTCCCTCCTCCTCGATGACCCCTTATATGTGAATAGTTCCACATATGTTTTTCATATAGTAACACCATGATCATTGGGAATTTTTTGGTCTTATTAAACAAATTATTTTTCTTTGATATCATATGTAACACAAAAAACCTATTTTAGTTTGTGTCACACCCAACATTGGGTTTTATCAAGACCATGATAAATTATAAATATAATTATTTAAATCCCAAGATTATTACTTACCCTCTAAAAAAAGATATGAATAGTTATAAATACACTTAAAATATTATATATAATGGTTTAATAAAGAAATATTTATTATATAATATATATTTTTTTGGTAAATCCTTTATATGTTTAAAAAATACAACTTTCTCAAAAAAATGTATTTATTTCTTTTTTTGGAAACAAATTAAATTATTTTCGGACCCCTTAAGAAATTAATTTTATAAAATAAACTAAAATTTTTAATTTATCTAAAAAATTACTTTATATTATATTTTTTCCAATTTTTTCCGAAATATACCAATTTTTTATAAATGGTGAAAAATACATAATTTCTCTTGAAAAGTACATTTTCATTTAATTTTTTTATTTGTAAATTGTAATTTAAATAGATATTATATTAATATTATATGTGTTATATATATTTCTAAATCCAATTTATTTTAATTTATCCAGATAGATAATTAATTTATTTTATGAAAACATATCAAGCAATTAAAAAAAATTTCTCATTGAAAACTGTAATTCTCCAAAAATATGTGAGATTAATCTTAAATTAATATTTCATTATTTGGATAATGGAATTTTTGAAATTTGTTTTTATATTTTTATTTATAATAATTTATATTATCTAATAATTTAAATGTAATTTTTTACCATAATTTACAGTAAAAATAGTAAATAGTACTTTACATAGTTAAGGTAAAAATGGGATTACCCATGATTAAACCAGAAATATAAGGGTTACAATGATATATACACATGGATAAAATATATTTTAGTGAAATATTTAGACCTAATAATTTATATTTCTTAATAATGGAATATTTGGATTTTTTTCCACTGAAAATGTGGGTACAAATTTTTAATTCATAAAAAATGAGTTTTTCTACTCACCTCATTCTAGAAGGATACCCACTCGCGTCTATCATTCACACCATAAAAACATATAGTAAGATTCAATAAATACTCAAATAACTTATAAAATTACCCCCTATCATCATAAAATCATTAGTCTCAGAAAAATAAAACCTAGGAAGAATTTTGGTCAAACTAAAAAAGGTTACATGAAGAAGTAGTAATGTTCTTCAATTAGAATTTTCATTTTATTTCTATGTCCAACTCATTAAATTATTATTAAAACATAATGATATAATTATTTTTTTAACAAAGGTATACTTATGTTTTTTAAATTATGTTATTTACTTACAACTATCTCATCTTCCATCAAATGGTTTTTGAAATCATAGTTCACGTGTCTGACAAACAACTACCTCATGAACATATGTCATTAATTTTCTCACTACCACCCATAAAAGATGACGATAAAGATGTATTATTTGGTAATATATGATATTTGTGACATTATTATTCTTTTATAATTATTCTATCACACATACCTTCTAATATTCCATTTTGGGAGAAACAAATAATTTCTCTTGGTGTTCGATAGACTACTGCCTCACCAAGCTATGTGATTCATTGAATCATTACAAGGAAGGAAATATAGATGGTTTTATTGAAAAAAAAATCTGTATACAAAAAATATAAATCTTTTTTGTTAATATATTATTTTACTCTATTTATTTTAAAACAACAAGAAAATGGGAACAGTTTTCTGGCGTACTTAAGACAAACCGTCTCCATTAATGGTGTATTTAATTTTATATTTATATATTTTATAGATTATTACAAATAAATATATAATAAATATTTCTAATATTTATGTAATGTTTAACATTATAAATAATTTGGAACTATAATCAATGTAAGAGGAATAAAATAAATAATCAAAATATATACAAAAAATAGAAAATTATTTACCCGAAAAATTACACTATTAAGGAATTGTTAGTAAACTGGTAATAAAAGGTCCATAGTAAATCAAATATGGTAAGATATATATAAGTATGGTTATTTAATATATTCAAAATAATCTTATATTATGTATATCTGATGTTCAAACATGTATAAAATAAGTCAAGCCTTATGGTAACAGAATTCTAGTATCTCTTTAATTTATGGAAGACAATTGAAAATAAACCTCTCATTTATTTATTTCGTATATAATTAAAAATTTACATGTTATATATTTAATATAATAATTTAAAAAGTATATAAATTTTCATTTTCGGTTTTCATTTATTTATTTTTTATGATTTAAAATGTCTCTAAAGCTGTTTGGGATTTATAAATCACTTTTTACTTATATGATATACATGCCATATACATCACTTGTTTTTTATATTTTATTTATGCACTATCCATGAATGAATTTAATAATTCTCATCATGATAATTATGGTTATTTATATATCTTTTTATAATCTCATTTCATGGGGTTTATTGTTCAACAGGTACCTGACCGGTATGGAATCATTTGTAAATTTTTCTTCATTGAAACATTTATTATGTTTAGTATGTATAGTCATTTACAAGTTATATATAATGAATCATTTAAATTTAATATAACGAATTAATTAATGTTAATGATATTTTATCTATAGTTTTAAATGTTCCATTCTAATGATAATGTTTCAATGTTTCTAAAGTGGTAAATATTTTATATTTTAATTTCATCGTTTGTTGATATTGTTTATGATTATATTTCTGATGAAAAAAAATATTATTATAATTATATCAAGAAAATAATTAATATAATTATAATATTGATATTATTTATATTAATATAATAAGTTTTCACTTATTATTAATTAATATAATTGGGAAAATACATTCAAAAATATATTACTTTATTTTTATATTCAATAAAAAAAATATTTTCTTCTAAAATATAATTTTCTGAATTTTTTCTCAAAAAAATATTAACTATTCTCCTATTATTTTTAAAAGGATATTATTTCCCATGAATTAGTGTTTAAAATTTTTAATATGATTCTTCAATTTATATTCCAAAAAATTCACATTTTAAAATTACTAACAATATGAATGTTTTATTTATTTAATATGTATGGCTGAAAATTACTTTTTTATTTCCAAAATTTTTTAATAGAAACTGATAACCCATGACATGCAGACTTAAAACCAAAAAAGTATCCAAATACCAAAACTCAAGTTCAAAAACAACGCTCGCCACAAAATTGAAGCTCTTCCGGGCAACAAAAAACCATAAAGTCCATCTTTCATTGTCTCATCTTAGCACGACTATCATTTTAATATGTATGATGCTATTGAAACTTCCCACCACTAGGACCATAATTTTATTAAATGATTCCTTTATAATTCATGGTGGATATTTTAAAATTAAATTATTTTAAAAACATTGTTATGTCTTTATAAAGAGATTTTTTCATATCTAAAATGATATTTTCATAATGAAATGTTTAAAATTATCATTAAAAATTAGTCTCCATATAAGATGATACCATTTAATTTAACTTATTATTTTTTGGGGGATATAAAATAAAGATACCTCTATTATCCTTTATCTGAACAGTTAATCATGAGATGTTGTTTATGGAACAGTTTTCAATTCCATGGTATAACCGATGATAAAATTATTATGAATTAAACTCTTTTTTAGATATGTTATGCTATGATGAAATGATTTTGAAACCGTCCAATTTTCCATGGGTATGATATGATGAAATGTTTACAATACACATTTTCTTTTATAGTTTATCACATGAAGAAAGATTTATGATCTTGTGGCACACATGGGTATGATTATTATTATATGATGGGTTGGACCATTATCTCCCTATAATGTATATGATTATAATTTAGATATGATGATATAAGTAGGAAATCACTGGGGAGTGAACCTAGTTTACCTATTATCAAATTTTTGGTGTATCCATGTTTCTAAAGTCACTAAACCATTTTGATACTAAGGTGGATTTTTATGAATAATAGAAGGAAATAATGTTATTTTTTCATAAACTCTGACTTTTTTTATCTAATGGATTGAACCCATTGATGTAACTCAAAATGGGTGCATTGAAACGAACATGGCCTTCTCTGAGTGCAATAAAATGATCCTTGCTGGACTCTTAATTTGACACTCCCCATGGGATATCCTAAGGATGTTCCAAAAATATTTATAAGCCATCACAATCGATTTAAATAGAACACAACTATGAGTGTCTTAGTATAAACATATTCTAATATAGATTAAAAAGTAGGTGTCCTGATTTAGACTCCTGATAAGTATTTTTTCCTGATTATATTCTTCCTCACTATGATTATTGTATCTTAAAATATGACTTTTTGTTGTAGTTAATGGATAGAAGTTAAAGGATCATGATAATTCTATGATAGATGGACAATTAAATGATTTTCCACCTTGTCATACAAAATTTATACAATATGGAATGAATGATCTCATTGATATGCAGACTAAACCTTCTCAAGATATAAATCATGAGGGACATCCAAAAAAATAATACAGGGAACACCAATCTGTTTATTAATTCCTGAGGAAATATCAACATTATTTTTGTGTCACATATCATAAACTAATAACTAATAAATGGATATGTATGACTTAAATGGTATTTTCAATTTTCTAGTGTTCAAAAAATGATAAATTCATTTGATCCGTCACTCATTTGGATGGTGAGCAGACCAAAGGTGGACTCTTATAAAGAAAATATGTAAACATGATTTAATTGAATCCTTGATTTTAGATGAGTTATTTGAATTATTATATAACAACTAATTTCCAATTATTCTTCATAAGAACATGGAGAGGTAGTTACATGATATAAATTATCTTTTTGATGAGTATTTTGGTTTGTACGTTGAAAATTTTATATGAATTTTAATGTAAAATTTAAATATTATCATATATAATAAAAAATATGGTTTATTGATTCCTTAGTGTCTTTAATCATTGTCTACAAAGGGATTTTCCATAAAAGACAGCAGTATTTATGGTGATATTGTTCGATGGTCTCTCATGTTGGAAATAGAGGTTTTCATTATATATCAATATTATGGATTTTATTATAAGATAAATTTGAATTAAAATGAAAATATTCCACCCATGGTGAGAAGAAGATGAGAATTCCTTTTTTATTAATGTCTCGGATGAAGCATGGAGTTAGCAATCATAAGGGGAGTAGTAATTTTTTTATGTTTTTATTATAAGGTCTTTTGGAAATTGATTTCAAAAATGATGTGAGGAAATTTTCTATCCATTCTAATAGAAAGAATCTAAGCTAAATTCACCACCCATACTACAGTGTTTCAAATTTAAGTAATATGTGAACTATACTAACTAGGTACCAAATCCAATGGTTAATAATGATTATCAACATCATAAACCTATTAAGGAGAGAGAAAAAGTGAAATCATATGTGTTCATTGTTTATAGATAGGGATGTGATAACAACACAGTGAAAGGTACATAGACCAACCAATATAGAGTTTCTAATGTCTTATTGGACTACAGATCTAACCATTATTTCATAACTAAAGAATTATCAAAGGGTATCATGATTCCTCCCAAACTATATGATGTATAATTAGAATTTAACCCCATAATGGTATAATGATCACATACCAAGAATATGATTACACTCATGTTGATGTTTTGGAAAATGGTCTTGTGAAAATCTTTTCATTCCTTCAGTAGTCAAATTTGATGAAATTCAAGGAATGGATTGGATATCTCATCCAAAATACCACATCTATTATTGAGGATTGGATTACATGTTTGATATTAAAAAAACCATCAAATCATCTATAAATGTGAAGATATATATAACATTTTGATGGAGATCGCATCCATCAAATGGGTCTTAATTCCCATTCAGATTGGGTGTTTATCTTGGATTATTGGAGGAAACTCGAAATCTATGGTACTTATATTGTGTTGGAATTTTTTCATGTCTTTCTAAAATAGTTCCCAAGTCTTTCATGAATGAAGAAATTGATTTTTTTAATATAATTAAAACATGGTTCGGTGCTAATTTCAAAGTATTCTTGTATAATATCCCCAATTTAGTTGTGGGTATTTATGAATTAAATCAATGAGAACCCTAAAAAGGCAATAATTTGGGTAACTGTGTCCCCTAGAGGTGTTCCATATCTTTTTATTTAAAAATTAGAAGGATCAATGCAACTATAAATTATTTATCGAATGTTTAAATAGATCATATTAAAGAATATAAATCTTATTCCATTATTGATGACTTGTTTAATCATGTTCAAGGTGATCAATAACTTTCCATGATTTACATTCATTCTGGATATCATCAATTGTGGTTGATGGAGGATATACCCAAGATGAAATTTCAGAAAATATATGGATGCAATTAATATATAGAGATTCCATTTAGTATATCTAATTTATTTACTATTTTTATGGATTTAATGAATAGAGTATTTATAGATTCCATTGATCATTCTGTGGTATTATTTATAGATGATATTGTTATATATTCCAATAGAATGTAAGATCATTATGTTCTCACGAAAATTGTTCTCCATAACCTTAGAAAAGAGAAACTATACAAAAAATTTACAAATAATTAATTTTTTTATACATAATGTTTCATTTATTGGTTATATAATCTCAAGGGAAGTTATATAAATAAATCGATCAAATATAGAGGTTATTGACTGTTTTCCTAGACCAATCAGGTTTAATGTTATCCACAGTTTTCATGGTTTTTCAGGATATTATATATGGTTTTTGGAGATTTATTCATGAATATCTAATCCACTCCATTAATTAAATTAAAAGGGAGACGTATTCCTCTTGACAGATAGATGTGAGTAAAATTTCAAAGAACTGAAGAGAATATTAAGCAATGCACTTATGATTACATTAACATATAGCATGGAAGGGTTCTTAATATTTTTATTAAATCACCAAATAAGGTATTGATGTTTGTTTACTTCAGAATGAAATGTTTATAGGAATTTTTTTTATGAAAATTGATGATTCATGATCAAAATTACCCTAGTCAAGATTTTGAGATAGTTGCAGTAATTGTTTCCTTAATGATATATATGCATTATATTTGTGTAGAAATTTGTGATTTATATATACTTATCATAATTTTTTATTTATATATTATCTAAAAATGAGTATAATATTCCAAATTGAAGTTGGTTAGAGATAATAATATATAATAACAATAAAATACATTACCACTCTAGGAATGTGTACATGGTGGCTAATGGTATGGGTTGAAAGGATCAAGATAGATTTTGCATGATGGGGATAAAAATGGATCCAATATTTATATATTTAAAAATATTGTATTTGTAAATCATGAATAATGGCGATAAATATTATCATTATCAACAATATGTTCAACCATCTATCCATGTAATTATTAATGTGACACAAAAGGAAGATATTGAGATGAAAAATATGTTCATAATTCTTCCTGAATCTAACTATGATCATGATGGAATTCAATGTTTCAAAAATGATGTATGTATTCATTTTATACAAGATTGGAAGAATTATTTTTTGGAGAAATATCATAGTTTGTAATTATATATTCACCATGTAAAAATAAAGATATTTAGAGATTTGAATGTGTACTTATTGTGGGGTGGATAAAGAGAGATATCACAGTGTTTGTATCTTGCGTCTGGGTAAGTCAATAGGTTATGGATGAGAGAAAAAAGTAAAAGGGATTTCACATCAATTCCCAATACTATAATGAAAATTGGATTAAATGACCATGTATTTCTTCATTGGATTCCCCAAAACATCCAAATGGTTTAATTATATTTTGGTTACAATCAATCACCTAACTATGTAATCAAACTTCCTCGCTGTTAGAGATGAATATAACTTGGATTTTCATTCTAGGATATAAATTAGGGAAGATTTATAGATTCATGGAGTACCACATTCTATTGTTTATGATAACGATTTGATGTGTAAGTAAATGTTCATTTTAAGTATTTAATAAGATCCTGATATAGAGGTGTGAGTCAATATTACATATCATGCCTAGATATATGGTCATCCTGAGAGAAAAATTCAATCTCTAGAGGTTATATTCAGATCATTGTATTTGGATTTCAATGTTGGTCAGGATAATAACCTTCTTCTGGTATAGTTTTCATATAATAAGTCCATTCACTCATGCATTAAGATGGATACTTATAAATACCTATATGGAATGAAGATTATAGCACCAACATACTGGAATAATGTTTGAGAATGAAATGTTTTGCTAAATATATATATACAAAAATGGATGATAAGGTTATATGAATTCAATAACACATAAAATCTGATTATAGTTAGAAATAAAGTTATATTAACAATCCCTGATGTGTTCGGAAATATGGAGTAGTCTGCAAGGGGTATCTAAGAATTTCTCCATTGAAGGAGGTTATATTATTCATGATAAAATGGGAAATAAACCAATAATACATCCATTCTTTTGAAATAACTGATTATATGAGGATGATAGCTGATTGGTTGGTGTTTCCCCCAAACATCCCTCAAACCCATGATATATTCCATGTATCTCTCATATGAAGGTATAAACATGGATGTTAAATTGTACTAAACATATAGTCTCACCATTGTAGTATGATAGTTATTATGAAGAATAACCAATACATATTATTTATCGAATAATGAATGTTCTATGAAATAAGAAAACTCAACTGGTCAATGTATTGTGAAAAAACCATTATATTAAAGAAGCTATGTTGGATCTTTAGAATTTCGTCCGGTCGATGCGTACACATTTTTTTATATTAGGGGGATGAATTTCAAGGGAAAAATTCATTTTAAGTGGGGAAAAAAGTAGCAACATGATTTTTTTAGTTTTTTTCTTTTTTAAAAATTTTAATTTCTCTGATATATTTTGTTACAAAAAACATTGAGTCAAGCATGTCGTACATAAAAAACTGGTTTTTTATTAGACTGTGATATATTATTATTATAACTAATTATATTTGATCATTACCACCTAGATATTAATTAAATTGATATGAATAGTAACAAATAGTTTTAAATATAAGTTATAATGTTTTATATAAAAAACCTATTGATAATAAAAATCATAATTATTAGTAATCTCTTAATATTTTTTGAAAATACTCATTCTAAAAAAACATATTGTTTTTATGCGTTTCTGTGGAAAATAATAAAAATAATTTTTGACATTTTTAGAAAATGAAATTTATTAAATAAAAATTATTTTTTAAATCATAAATTAAAAATTATAATTGGATTAATTTTTGGGGTTTTTATTAAAATATTCATTTTTAATAATATTGTAAATTATTGAATTTTAATTGAAAATTGAATTTTTATTCAAATTATTTATAATGTTAGGTTATATTTAAAATTATTTTTAAGAAAATTATTTCAATTATATATATTTTAATCCAATTAAAGTCATTTTCAAAAATGTAATGTTGAATTTTCATATAAAAACATTTCTATATTTTTATCATTTTTCACATAGAATACGCACTTTCTCATCACGTCCTTGGATGCATTTTAAATAATAAATTTCCACCTATGTGAATTTAATTTTATGAAATATATTCCATGTTTTTAATTAAAATATTTTATATAATCTAATACTGTCAACATGTTTTTGGACCATAATAAATACTAAAACTATTAAACATTATTTACCATGGTTAAGGTAAAAAATAATTTATTCAAGACTAAAATAAAAAAATATGGGTAAAAATAAACTATAAAATTATTAAAATATATTTTAAAGAATTAGATTGAACTTATAATTTATACATATCGATAATGGTCAATTTTGGATCCTTATGGATTGTGAAAAACTTGGGTACACCTTTTTCTTTCAACAAAATTATAGGTATTCTACACACCTCACTTGTATTTGGAAACCACCTCTCTTATATTTTTGTCAAATTAAAACCATTTTGGATCGACCAATAACATCAAAAATCACAAAAAAAAAATTCCATCATCATTTCTTAGAACCCATATTTCTTGTAGAAATAAAACATAGAAATGATTTTGGTTCAAACATAAGTAGTTTATCCAAAGAAGTGGTAGCGTTCTTCAATGAGATTTTTTTTATTTTATCCTTAACATAGAAAAATTCATATAAAACCATTATGATATAATAAATGTATTATATATCATATATCGTGTTTTTTTACATTTTAATAATTACATACAACCATATCCTCATATATAAAATGGTGTACAAAATCATAGTTCACGTGTACAATGGACTATTGCCTCACGAACCAAGGTCTATATTTCCCCAAACAAAATATCATGGTTTTATATAATTATGTATTTATATTTATATTTATATTTATATTTATTTATGATATTTTTATTTGTTTTTAAATATTATATCAAAATTTCATTCTTAAGTTATATTCATTTGGAATAGGATAATGTCGGTCATGTTGATGGTGAACTATCACGTCATGAAATGTTGTGATTCATCCATGAATTTCATGGAAGGTGATAAAGATGGTTTAAATAAAAATTATCTTTTTATATGTCTGGAATATTATTTTTTAATTATATTATTTCTTTTACTTTAATTTATTTTAATACATTGAAAAAATGGAAGCAACGTCCATGCATAAGTACAACCTAACATCTCCATGAACGGTGTATTTAATTTAAAATATCAATATTTAATAGATTAAAACAAATAAATATAAAATGTATATATATATATATGATATTTATATAATTTTAATCAGTATGAATATGATGGAACAATGATAAACTATATAGTATAAAATATAATTACTAAAAACCTACCTGAAAAACAAACAAGTTGTTAACTAAAAGGTGATTTTAGTTAGTAATTGTAAATAAGGCGGAAATAAAAGTTTATAAGTAAATAATATTTGGTAATATATTTATTACTATAGTTATATAGTATATCAATAATAAATATAAATTCATTATACACGTTTTTTATTGTATGTGATGGATGTTGATGATTAAGTTATAGAATCTCTAGTCTGTAATTTATTTCTAGAAGACATATTAAAATTCACCACTTATTTCTTTTTTTAGTGTCTATAATTACCATTTTACATGTTATATTACAAATATCATATTTTCAAGATATTTAAATAAATAGTTGTTGTGATATTTTATTTTCGATTATGATTATATGTATTACAAAAGAAATAACAGATTTCCATATCACTTATTACTTTTGTGTGTTACATGAAATATTCACCAAATGTTTCTTATATTTCAGATATATATTATCCATGATTTTTTTTTAATATTAATTAACATGAAAATTAAATATATTTTAGTATCTATTTTAGGATATCAATTTTATAGGGTTTATGGTTTTGAGGATACCTATGTGATACATGGTTTTTTCTCGATTGTCCTTCATTGGAACATAGGCTGTGATACACACATTTTATCCATTATGAAGTTAATATATGCCACTATTACATTTAATATCATTAATTTACTTATCCCATTGGTATTTTAAGTTTCATATAATTAGTTTCCATTATTTTGTGTATGATTCAATGTTTCCATAGTATTAATGATTTTATGTTACAATCTCATAGTTTATCATGACTGTTTATGATTATGTTTTATTTAATAAACCTTTATCATCTATATCCCAAAAAATGAATTTTATTATCATATTATTATTCATGATTTTAGTTTCAAAATATTACTATTATTTATTACTTATCATAACTGGTAAGATGTGTCCTAGGAAAGATGACATTAATTATCGCATCAAATGGAAATATTTTTTCAACCAAACCTATATTTTTTAAATATATTTAATATTTTTTTCTAATAATATTTTGAATCTAAAAATTAATTTAACCAAAAATTTAATTATTATATAATTTTTTAAAGAAATCATCATTTTATTTTCAAACAATGATTGGCTGGATTTAACAAACAAAATTTGAAATGAATAACTTTTTTATGTGTACAACATAAAAAAACGTCCCATTGGAAAATAAATTATTTTATTTGAATATAACAGTATAATATTTCAATTTAATTTTACAATAAAAATAATTTATAAATAATTAATGTTTTATGATGTTTTCTTCATAACAAAAAGTATGTTATCATCAATAAATGTTTTCATTTATCATACAAATAATTCTAAATATAATATTATATACTATTATGTTACTTATGTTTTTATATGGTTAAAAACCAAGGAAGATGTTATTATACATTATCTGATTCATTTGTCAATATAAGATACCTATAAAACTAATTTTTCTTCCACGCATTATCCCATGGAAAAATTCTTATGAACCATACTTTTTCACCATGGATCATGATGTGATGAAATGAATAAATGATTATGAAACTTACCTCTATTGCATAGGTTATTAAATGCTGAAAATATAATGAAACTAATTTTTTTCATTGGTTATGATATGATGAATTGTTTATATTTTTTGTCCCAAATATGTATGATTTTCAATATGTGAAAGGCAGCACCTATATCACACTCTAATAAATTGTGTAAATAATTATATCATATAATATATACATGAATGTAATTACGGTGATCCATATTTAGTAAGGTAATTTTCCAACTATGATAGTATTTTGAGTGAACCATTAATACTACAATGGTATGGGGAGTGAACCCATTAAATCATGATAGACATTCCAGTGTTCCATTACTATTATGTAAATGATTTGAAATGTTGTGTTAATGTCAGAAATCTATGTCTTATTCCATATTTATACCCTCATGGATCTCATTCATTTATTATCTTATTATTCTTATCTTATTAAATTCCATTATTTATTCCATGACATTTGATTATGATATTTTATATTTTAGGAATGGTTTTAAAATGTTATTCTCAGGTTCTCATACCCTTATATTCAAATTATGCTTATGCATCTCCCTTGTTTACCCTTATTGGGAATTGGAGATCACTCTTTCTTATTCTTCCTTTCCCAAGGTTATGAAAAAATATATTATATATGATATTTATAATAAGGGTTCTATTTATTTGTAATTTAGTAGGGTTGATGTATTTTACCTGTGACCCATTTTTTTCCATGTTTATAAAGGCACTATACCAGTATGATCCACATCCTTATTTTTTAATGGTATGATAAATCTTACTAAAAAAGATTTTATATCTATGTATGCTAATCCTAGGATTCTATAAATATGAATCTCCTCCTATTATGTATATTTTTTTCAATCATATTTCATTAATATAAGTGAACATTGATTCATCATTAGGTGATTGTTCTATTTGGCGGTGAAGTCCTAATATCCCAATTATTAGTGAATGTTATCTATAAGAATGGAGAATATCTCAAGGGATCCAATTACAGATCTTTATTCTATTATATCATATTATGATTTGATTCAAAAGAATTAAAAGCTAAAGATCTCAAAATGGATGTTGTAGTGGTAGTTGGGGACACTGTTGGTTGATTCAATATTTCTCTAATTATGAAATAATAATGATATATTAACATTAATGTGACCCAATAAATAGTATTATGAGTAATTTTGACTACAATTTTCTTCCAATCATCTTCATATTTGAAATACATTGAATATATATAGGTAAATAGTGGATTGACATCATCTAACTCCACTAGTATATCATCAAATGTTTTTTGGATAAATTATATGAATACAAAGAAATATTTGATAGAATGCCCGAATATCTCTTCCGAGTGGAAATAATTGGGATAATCTTAAATATCCACCTTCTTTAGATATCTAGATTTTTTTAGGGATATCGTGATCATTATAATGGAATAAATGAGAAACCTAGGAAATACTATAGGAATGAAAGAGTAAACCTCAATATTTTTTACCATATAATGGAAATATATTTTTTATCTGTGTGAATCAAGTGATTTGACTCTAATTTATGGGGGTGGTTCATCTATTGAGGGTTATATAGTGGTGTTAAATATAAAATTAATGCTATAAGGTATAGGGTTGGTGTTTCAACATTATTAAAATAAATAATTATTTTTTAAATTTATGATATATTCCAATCTACATGGGTGAAACCTATCGATTGTTTTCCTTAGATCGATGGAGTGCATCTAATAAAAATTTCACAATTCAAGAAAAATATTAGAATACAATAGGGTAGCATTTTCTGAACATTACATGTGAAAGTATTTATTATATAGTATCTATGAAAATGTACAAAATGATTCCATGGGAAGCTATGTATCAATGAAACACTCTACACCAGTCCATTATAAAATAAATCCAGGGTCTATTCCATTCTCCTACTATTTGTAATTTTATAGACCATATATGCTTTCATTATTTAGAATTCAATGAAAATGATATATGTAATTATAAAATGGGTCTAAAATATTTTAAATACTATTGTTTTTCGAAACTATAGTATGAAATATGGATCCATCCATGAATTGGAAGTGGCATCATTGTTTTCAACCATGACTACATAGGTGATCCCAATATAATTCCATGGTAGTTGCTGAAGAGGGTTAGGTGATGCTATGAATCTTGTATCCCATTAAAGGATGAGTATATATAATTTTTTAAATTTATAGGTAGATATTTCAGGTCAAACAATTCTGGAAAAAGATTCCATTTTAGACTCATTGGAACATTATTCATTTTGATCACATCTAATTATGTGGGATGGCATCACACACATTATTTGGTAGTTTCATCCCTTACGTTGGGGTGAATCCAATGTTGTTATCTCTATCATGAGATTAAATATAGTTTAATGTAAGGATATAAAATTCATTTTTAAATAATTAATGAACTATATATGATGATATTTCTAGGGATCTATATGTGGGCTAGTTAATAGGATGCATGATGTGCAACTCCTTTATATTAGTTGGAGTCAGGTGGTAAATATTGGGCTTCAGCCCTTGAAGTGTCATGAATTATACCATATAATTTGTATGATTAAATTAAATTATTATTGATAACTATATATTTATCAATCAATTTTGTTATTTTTTTTATTAAACTGAATGTGACATTATTTTTACGATTAGTGGATGATCCAATGTTTAAGTGAAATCATTTCCCATTTTCATGATAGTGAATCACAGAATATTTAGTAGTGGAAGATCACGATGGTGTCCCAAGTCATATGCGTAGCCTTTCTTGTGAGTAAATCCACCTTTATTGTTTATTTTAATGTTAGGTGAGATTTATAATGAGGTATCATTCACCTCAAGTACATTTCCTTCCACATTCAATGATACATTGAAATATTATTGAAAAGTAATATATATAGAAGAATGTTTTGTTTGAAATATTTTCCCATTTACATCTATATGATAGAAATATTCATTGGGATACGTGAACTAATAAAATATTTAATCATCATACATCCATATGAATAGATCAATAGAGGGACTATCAGTTTTGAAATAGTAATGATTATTTAGCCTTCCCTTTTGGATAGATTTCCATAATAGAATATAATATTCATAGCGGTATGTAATTATAAATGTTTCCTTAGAGACCATAACTGACCACAGACTAGGAGGATTTTATTTCTTCAATAATATATAAGTGGCTCCCTACCTTGTAAATCTAGCCTACTTAAATGAGTCACTATATGTGTCTGTTCCATATTTCACTTGACCCGAGGTGTTGGTTATAGTGGTAAGGATATAAAGTCTCCATGGCCTATAGAATGGAGAATTTCATGAGATTAATGATAAAATTACCTTAGAAATAGTGGATACGGATTCCCTTGATATTGACATAAAAATTATTATAACCTTCTGGGTTTGGGATTCCCTTAAACGATGGTTACAATTAAAACCCTCACCCTCTTTTTTTCTTGATCTTTTATTCAAATGAGTGTTAGATAAAGGTTTCATTATACTCTTAGAATCTTGGTATTGGATAGTGTTGGATGATCAGGAGCACTATGAGGTTTTTTTGACATTTAAAGGTGATTTCCCTTCTAATTTAGATCCTCCCATACCATCTAAATGACTTCTAGAAAATGAATTTGATGGATCAAAACAAACAATACCTTCTTGTTTTTTCCATGGTGAGTGGTACGTATTTATAAGTGGGGTCCCTATAATTATTTTTACCTATGTTCATGGTTTTCTTAAATGTGAAAACATTAAATTTAATCCTTTTTAGTTTCTAATAAGTTGATATCATGATAAGACTTATAGAACATTTTAGTTAGTGAATCAAATTAGAAATGGGTATTGTTAAATAATATTATGACCACATGATTATAATGTAGGGGTATATTTTTTATGGAGCCATGTTACTAGTTTATGACTATTATTATAAGTATGTTGAATCCATTAGTACTCATTATGGGAATTTTGACTCCTAAAAATTGATAGGTAAGAATTTTTGATTCATCAGAATTGTTAATCAAGTGTCTTGATATACTCTACAACACTAAAAAAATGTAAAGTTGGAAAATGTGTTTGATAGAGTTTATGACACAAAACACTAATAATGTCAGGGACTATATTATCATGAGAATTTGTAAAATATATTTTAATTTTATTAAATTAAATTTTTTTTATAGTGTTTTATTCACACACCACAAATTTATCATATGCCACACATAATAATGAGTTCCTTTGATGTCTTACATTACATGCAATATGGGGTTATACTGAAAAATAATATTGTATTAAAATATTTTTATAAGATATAAATGACCTATTAAATTATATTTTATGAATAGTATTAACTAAATTATGAAAATAAATTTCTTATAAAAATATTAAATGAATTCATTGGTTACTAATTAATTATAAATAAAAATATGAACCAAGTTAATATAAAGGGGATCTTTATATAGAAAAATATTTTTATTCTCATTAGGGTATTTTATCAAAATAAACATAATTAATTACATTTATTAGTTGATACTAATGAAATATATACGTTATATACTTATTAAAATATTTTTTTATTCATCTGTTATATTTGATAAACATATATTATGAAAAATTAAAATATTACAAATAAGAAAATATTTATTTATTAAGGCACTTTTAACACATTTTTTGGAAAATATTTTTTAAATCAAATTTTTGGAACTTTTAAAGATTATATATGTCAAAATCAAAATAATATTTGAAAAAAAGACATAAAAAATATTTTAGGGTAAATCTTGTCTATTTTCTTGTGATGTTTCATTTTTGATGAATATTGAAAAACACTGAATTTCAAATCAATATTTCTTTTTCATCTAATTAATATATATTGATAAATTATAT
Source organism: Viscum album (assembly GCA_963277665.1). Lineage (NCBI taxonomy): Eukaryota > Viridiplantae > Streptophyta > Magnoliopsida > Santalales > Viscaceae > Viscum > Viscum album. The sequence continues at coordinate 1,884,446,114 of OY728165.1, read as the reverse complement.
TTTTTCTTGGTTTTAATTATTAATTAGATTACATTTCTATCTATTAATACAATTTCATTTATTTTAATAAATTTTAATTTGAAATTTTGCATAAAAACCAAGAAAACTTTTTAATGAATTTACTTTTAAAACACACATTATTGTCCTGTCAAAGTGATCAATATTAAAATAATTTTGAAAAAATATATGATGTAAATATTTAAAAGTTAATTATATATTTATAATTATAATAATTTAGAATATATAATATTCTTAATATAGTTTTTTTAATGACCAGTGAAAGTAATCAAAATTAATTACAAGGATTATGGTGATATTAATCTTAACAATGGGCCAAACATTAAAAATAAGTTAAAACATTATGTATAAATTTTAAGAAAATACAATTTATAGAAATATTTAGACCATACAATCCATTTCAAATAATTTTTTTTATTGAAGCCACTTTAATGGGAAGAACCTTGGTGGATTTAAATTTTCTGAAATTTGCAAGAGTGACACTCCTCATCCAATGTAAAAAAGAATCCTCTCCTCCAACTTACTCACACAAATAAATTCACATTAGATTGACCAATATTAGCCCATATATCACCTAATACCCTCGTAAAACTAATATACTCAACATAGTCAGAATCTATCTAATGAATTCCTTTTGTGTAATCCTAATGAAGTATCCTGATTTAGAGGTTTCATCTTTTATCCAGTTCCTTAGTCCCATTACCATTTTCCACCCCATAAACTCTCTTTATTACACTATTATATAAAAAAATGGTATATAAAATATACTAATATTTTTATATGTTATTTGTTTTCATACACTTACTCACACATCCATCTAATGATTAATGATCATACCATTCATGTGTTTCTTGAAATATATTCACATGAAATAATGTTGTTTTTTTTTCCATTACCAGCTATCATGATTGTAAATTAAGATGTAAAATATATTTAACCATGTTATATATAATATTTATAATTTATGTATTCTTATTTAATTATTATACATCAAATAAAATTATTTGTTCTGTCATCATTATAATCATATCATTGTTTGTGTAAGTGGCGACTATTTACTCTTAAAAGTGATGTGAGTTGATCACACGATACATGTAATGTATAAATGTAGGTCTTAATTAATCATATGTGAAATAAAAAAATATATATTATATTCATAACATAATTTTACATCTTGAAATGTAATATATCAATTTATTTATTACCCTTTCACACACCTGAAAAGTGAAAACATCATTCTTGGATGTGTGTAATAATGTCTTCTCAACACAATGTGATTCCTTTTAAATTGAAAAAAATAAATGTATACATATATATTATTAAATAATATGATATTAATTGTATTATTATCATTATATAATGATTAATTTTACTTACCATCATTCTATAATGATCGTTAAAAAATTTGAACGGTACTCATATTTATGTACAACATTCCTTCTCCGTTATTGTTGCATTGGTTCATTTAATAAAAAAATAAATAATTATTGGTTTTAAAAATATAATTGATGTATAAATAATATAATTAAGTTGTTGTTTTTATTTTTTAAATGATATGTAATGACCTCTCAATGTGCAGTTGACCTACCAAAGTTGTTTTTCAAAAATAAACACAATTCGGTCAAAACACTCGATGTAAAATTAATTATATAAGTAGTTGTACACAAAATATTAATAAGTTAAATTAATTTTATTATATAAATGAAAATGTTTTTGTATCATGTAAACAATTATCATACATTAATTATTCTAGAATATAAGGACACATGAGGGAATCCCCAATCAATGTAATGGACTTTCCTCTCACTTTTTTATATATATGATATAAATTTCATATTCACATCATAATTTGTTTTTTTTTGTGAATTTACTACGTATTTTGAAATATTATATCACAAATAAATTTATCTTCCTAGTATTAAATACTTTAAATAATTTTTATTCATTCTTATGTCTTTGATTGAAAATGATTCAATGTGGTTTGGGAAATTGTGTAACGTTTAAGCATTATTTTCCACAAGAATAATTAAAATGATATTTAATTTCCCATATATGAATTTTTATGACTATTAGTTAATGAATCTATTCATTTTCATATCATCTATTTATTAATGACCATTATCATGTACTACTACCATTTTTGCTCTCTTTAGTACTCAATATATTTTATAATTGTTTTAAGAAAAAACACCATCATTCTCTCTGTAGATGGAGAACATGTTTTTTCATCTAAAAGAAATATTTTATAATAGAAATTCAAAAACATGTTTTTGAAATTCCAAAAATTAATTAATGAATACATTTTTAAACTTTTTTGTTTTTCCAATTATTTCAAAGGTGTTTTCTTATCTCATTCTAAAATCGGAAATATTTTAATTTTTTCGTGTAAATGGAATAGATTTTTACCTCATACAACATGTAAATAATTCACCACCATCATTTAATTAAAGCTTCTTTTTCAAGTTTAAAATGATAAATTCTAATGAATATCTTTTAAAAAGTCATTTTCAATGAAAAAGTTTATTAGAAAACAATATTTTCACCAATAATGTTTTTAAAAGATATTTTTATATTTTTTCCATTCATCAATTACAACAACCCATTGTTTGACTCCACTTGGAATATAAACACTTAAACCATCATTATTATTCATTTAAATGGTTTATGATTGATTTATATAATAATTTTAATGAAATTGTCTTCCATGATTACTTTTTTAGTCCCCTTGAAAATTTTAATTTCATATGATAATTAGACATTTAATTTCCCATAATTATCCATATCATTTACCATGGATATATTAATTTCCTAAACAATATGTCGTTTTCATAGAAGGTGTTTACCTTGAGTGTTATTTTGTTCATAGGGTTAAAAATTGATAAATCCATATTCTTTATCCAATATGGTTATTTGATGATACATATTATTTATTTTAGTTATTTTCATGAGTAATGAATTGGACAATAAATGGAATATGAGTCCAAAATATTATATATCTTATAGATGCGTTGAAATGTTCTCGTCAGTCAAATAAGTTTCAAAAAATAAATGAGTGTATATTAGTGGTTTTAATCCTTCTTAAGTAAGATCTTGGAGGTATTGGTTTCATGTGCCTAATACCTGGTGTCGAATAATTAATCACTTACCTTATTTCATTTTATTTATTATACATCAATGAGATTATTCATTGATATGTATATATATTCATTTACTTTTCAGTTCATTGGTTTAACAACATGTGTTTCATTTTTTACCATAAACTATTGATTTTTCCTTCTATATTTATTTCAAGGGGATGCGTTTCAATTTATACAATATTTAATATTGATTATAAACTTCCTTATAAGATTATTTATATCATGTAATGTGTGTTGAGTCATTAAAATTACCATTAGATTATACCCATTAATTCATTCGTTCTTTAATTATACATTTCCCTTACTAAGATATTGAACAAACCATTATTATATATCATTTCTCCTAGATTATTTTATGTTTGATAAGAAAGTAATTAAAGGATCCAAAAGATGGAATAATTTTATTATCCCTGAAAGAAAAAAAAATTCTTCGGTAATTTGACTCGTGAATGTATCTAGTTTACCAATATTATTAAATTATTCAGTCCATTGGGATGATATTTAGTTTTATATTATTATAATAAAATTTTAGATTGACACCATCTCTAGGATATTGGGGTTAGGTTGCTATTCTTGGTATCTGAGCTAGGTTTTGTAGCATCCTTGGGAACTAAATTTTGGAAGACATATATTTCAATACATTACCCTAAGGTAGACTATTAGGATAAGCCAAAAAGAATATAATAGATTATTGGTAAGGTATATATTATGCGTTTATTCTTTACAATACATCCCAGTTTAGATACTACTAGTGGTCGTAGTTCTGGAACAGATATACCAAGTAATTATAACTCTAACATGGTCTGTTTGTCCTGACTTGACATAACATGGTATTCAACAATGTGTCTTACTACACACCTGGTTTGACACTCCTATCTGATATTTTTAAGATTGTTCTCATTTTTTATAGACCATTGTGATGTATTTTGACAGTGAATAACCAATTTTAATTGTTTTTTTATTTTGAAGATAATTTGTCTTGATTTAGATATCATATAAATGATTTAATGTTTATCAATGAATATTGTTACTCACACTATGCTTTATTGTTTTAGTCATGGGATTGAAACAGGATTCAAGTAAACATTGAATATAAAGGACATGGTGGTGACAATAAGAAACCAGATGGCAAGTTGATAGAAGTGGAAGATGTCATGTTTATGCGTAATGAGTTATATATTTATATGATTAAAAACATAAACCAGATCAAACTCCAAAACATACCATAGATGATATGGATGGAGTTTGAAACCATAGAGAGAATATGTATTGACCACTCTAATGTAATAAACGTGGAAAGAGTGGCATAGAAAAGTGTCTCAACAGAACAAAGAAATACTTATTTATTTGGAATGAAGGGAATAAAAAAATTCCCATAAAAAATGAAGACTAATATAGAAGGAATTAAAAATCATCATAAGATTGGATTTATTGTTTTATATTATAAATGTTGGGATCCTAGACATTACACAAGTCAGTTACATCTTCTTGAGGTTAAACTCTATACCATGGAAGGACCTAAGTGGAAATAAATGGATGGCGTATTTTTGTATTGGGGTTGTGTTGAATAAATTTTTCAATGGGTTATTTATTGATTAACCTTATTTGAATTGTTATATCATATTTATTTTGGAACCAATTTTAATATGATTTTAAAAAATTAAGACCTATATGTTGAGTAGAAAATAATAAAATTCGTAAAGTCAAGGGTTATTAACCCATGATCAGAGGATAAAAAGGGTTTCACAAGAACAGTTGACCTATGTGATATCCTTGTTAATATATTATTTTTTTAGTAAAAATATTTTAATAATAAATGTTAATGATGACCTTTATGTTGTAATGTAATTTCTCAATCATATGGAAATGGGTCACAATTTTTTTCTTAATAGCATATTTTTTTAAATGATTGTCCTTTAAATCATTATTTATTTACATAGTCGAGGCCCTCATCATTCTAATAATCATTTACTAGATTGTGATTAATGGACCCAATAACTCTCCGTAAAATATTTACTCTTTTCTTTCATGTATGTATCTGTACTGGGAACTAATGTTATATTTCTAATACACCAAGTTATATATTATTCCATTTGTCCTTTGTACTTCCAATTTTCCCATTTCAAGTGGATTTCATACAAACCCTTATAATGATGAGGGATTTAAAAAAAAATTAAATATCAAACAATATATCACCAAGAGAGAGTTTTAATTGGGAAGACGAAAATTAATTAAGGTGGGGAGAATGTGACATCCCAAAAATCAAAATTAGGAACATTTTATTCGATAGCATATATGACATACAACATCAACTGTGTAATGGAATATGATATCATGAGAATTTATAAAGTAGTTAATATTTAAAATAAAATAAATATATATTATATATTTCAATTCATGCAACACTCAGTTAGTGTATGTTGTATACAACAATGCATTTCTTCAATGGCTTGCATTACACGATAGACCATGTTTTTTCGAACAATAAAATATTCTTAAAATATTAATATATGACATACCCAAGATTTTAGATTATCAGATATGAATATTATTAAATAAATTATGAAATATACTTCCTAACAAAATATTAAATGAATTAATTGTCTACAAATTAATTATAAATGAATATATGACATAATTGAATATAAAGGGATTATTTTCATAGAAAACAATTTCTATGCTCATAATGGTACTTTGTCATAATAAATTAAATTAATTAAAATTATTTATTGATATTATTGAAATATGTACGTTATATATTTATTAATATATCTTCTATTATTATCCAATATAATTATAAGCCTAATATAATAAGAAAACCAATATTTCACATAAAAATTATATTTTTATTAAGGTAATTTTACCAAATTTTAATGGTGACCTATTTTAAATAAATGTTGTTTAAAATTTATAGATTATATATGTCAAAAAAAACTTTTTCATTAGAATAGTAACATAATAATTAGGATAGGGTCAAAAAATTAATTTTTATTTTTGATGAATAGTTAATCATATCGAATGATAACTCAAAACAACTTTCTCATTTAATTTATTTATAAGGATAAATTATATTTTTAATTTTGTTCATTTTTTAAAAATAATAAATTTGAATCAATTAAAAAAATTTAGTTCATTTCAATAAATTTCACCAAGAAATGTATTATAAACACACCACAACCCTCCAAACATTTTTAACTTTAATAATATGCATTGTCATCCTGTCTATATGATCAATTTTAAAAATACTTCTAACTGTTTTATGATTGGAATTTAGTAAAATAGATTAAATATTTATAATAATAGTTAATTATGATGATTAATAAGGCCAAATTAGTTTTTTACCAAATATATTTGTGAAATTAATTAATATAAATTACAATGATTATGGTGAAATTAATCATTATAAGGGACTAAACCTCAAACTTAAAGGCCCAAAGGACCAAAAAACCGATCAAAAATCCATTGTTTGAAAATATATATAATAGATACTATCTTTTTTAAAATTTGGGTCTATAATTTGTTCCACTTTTTGTGGTTCAAACGTGCGAGGAATTCTCTTTTAAAAAATTTATATGATTTCCATTCCTCCTCCAGTATAAAGAGATCTCCCCTCCCCCTACTTCCTAACTCCAAAAAATATAATTTGGATCATCCAATAACATCTCACATATTCCCTCATCATACCATCCCTCAACCTAGAATCCAAACATTGTTATAAATTCATCCAAAGAATCCATTAGGTTCAAACCAATTGGATTTAAGTGATTAAGAGGTAGCATCTTTTCTCAATATATTACGTTTTAATTATATCTCCACCACCTACAAATTAATTATTCAATGATTATATTAGAAATGATTATATTGAATATAATTATATATTGTTATATTAATTTTTATATATTTACTTATAAAAATATCCATCTAATGGTTAAAGAACAAACCATTCTTGTGTCAGGTAAACTACCACCTCAAGAATCCATGTTGTTAATTTTTCCATTAACACATATAATAGTTCTGTGAAGGCGGTGGATTCTGAGCTAGTCCCTCCTCCCCCACTTGGGGAGGGTCCTTTGACATCTATAACGAGAGCACCATCATCCATCTCACCTTTCTCAAACCCTGACTCCCCCTTCACTACATTTCACTTTGCCCTAAAATACCTGATCTGCTTAATGGATATCTGAACATTTCGCTCTTGGTCACTGAGTTCAACGAGGCTTCGGACCTTATGAATCCTTACATGATAACATGATTCTAGAAGAGGCATCCTCCCATGGATAAATTAGATTGATGCATCATTGGTTCTTGGGGATTACCAGATTGAGAAACCGTTGGTTTGCTTAGATCCAAACACATTCTTATTTGATTCGCATCAGAGGAGGAACTAGTGACGGCTTGGTCCAGTGCTATGCATAGCAGCAATGGCTTTCGGTTCTACCTATTCTGATGATTATATGATTTTTACATGAATCAATACTCCTCTAAAATTTTGATTTGGGTTAGTTTCCTTAAACTTCCCTTGCCATTTCAAAACACCATGATTTTGAGAATGTTAAGAAACCTTTTCGGTAGATTTATGTCTATTGATTCTAGAACAAAGGCTCTCTATCACTCAGTTTATCCCTGGATTTTTTTGGAAAACGACGTCTCATAGATTTCTTCGATGTTTGTGTGGATTACAGTGAAATATGATTTCTCTCACAAGCAACCGACTATTTATGAGTCATGGTTCAACTTATCCTCCTCCAAAAAAACTAGGACACTTTGTGGAAGTTTGCAGATGTGGAAGGAAGGAACATTCTCTTCAAAAGGATGTGAGTTTAGGGGACAGAGGTAAGGGGATGGGTTGTGGTGAGGGAGTGTCTTTCCAGAGTTAATTAGCTAATACAATTGGTGAAAATAGGTACAAAATGGGTCACAAGGGGGAAACCCATTGGTGGCTTAGGTACTCCAACACTTATGCAATGACCTGAGTCCTTCGATTCTTGTGCATGACACTTATATGTATGAGGGCTTCAATGTGATGATGGATGGGCACGAAGGATGGGATGTTCTATATAACATTGGAAATTTTTTGGATGTTCAAACAGTGACGGTAACTGATGTAGGATCTAGGACTCCCTTGACTTCTTCTTATGTATAGGCAGTGCGAGGAGGAGGTGGTTCTTGTGAAAGAGGTATCTATCAGATGATTGGAAGATATGAATAATAATTAGGTGGAATGGAATAGGAGAATGTTTCAAAGGGTGGTCTACCAACCCATTCTAGTCTAAAGAGGGGGGTTCTACCAATTAAGCTGGGAAACCTCTTTGAAAGGATGGTAGATGATGTTCCGGTTCAGGATTTTGATGCAGCCCAGACTGAAGAGAAGGGGGTTTCCAGTGATGAGTCTATTGAATTCTCCCTAGGTGATATTGATGACAACCTTTATGATGGTGGGACTCCCATCCTTTGTATGAGGAAGAGCATGAACGGGAAAGGGATAATATACTATTAATACATACCTCTACCAATAGAAACATGGTCTACCAAAAAGTCGAAGGACATGATGATTACAGGTTATTCCAAAGACATTGGAGTCTACACTGATCCCTCTGATCAACTTCGGGAGCCAGGTGCGACCATGCGCATTCCTTATATCAACATTAAAATTCGGATGAAAACATAGTGGAAAGTATTTTGGTGATTAATTCCTCTAATTAAGAGGCTACCAAGATGATGGGAAATCGTGCTTAAAGTAGAAACCAATGAAGAGAAGAGTGCATGGATTGACAAGAAAGAAATATACCGATAAGGGGATATAATGAAGGGAAGATTAATCAAGTGCAGAACATGAAAACTTGGGACAAGATGTCATCTCGTTTTGAAGACTTATTAGAGGATGTTCAAAACACAGATGTATCCTCTATCTTTAAGGAATTTTATAGGGATAATACTTCTAGTAGGCTCAAATTTCATTTCAATGGTTTTATACTTTCTTATGATTCTTGAACTGGGAGGTTTCCTACATTTACCATAAATGTTTTTTTTTGAAAATAAAAAGGATACCTTGTAGTATATATGATGTCATCATTTGGGGAAATGTGGACTACCGTTCCTAAATATAATATGATGTATTCACACGATAAAAATAATTTATATAAGATGGATTTAATTAAAAATTTCTGAGAAAAACAACATTCATATGATTTTAACGACATAATTAATTTTCTTGAAATAAAATATATCATTTTTTATTACCCTTTAACAAACATAAAAAGTTATAACGTCATTTATAGACGTGTGAATAACCCCATCCTCAAAACGATATGGTTTATTTTACGTCACATGATATATATATATATATATGATTAAATAATATGATATTTATTGTATTATGATCATTCTAAAACAACTAATGTGTCTTACCTTCTTTCCATAACTATCATCAAAAAATTGGAATATTACTCACACTTTCATATGACCTACCATCTTTATTATTGTAATGTTGGTAAATTATTCATAACCATATTTATTGATTGTTTTTATAATTATAATTGATGTATAAGGATCATAATTATTTAATGATTATTATTTTAAAACAATTTATGTAATGAAACCTTCGACCATAGTTTACCTACCAATGTTGATTTTGGAATATAAACCAAATTTGGTAAAAACACCAAACAAAAACTAAATTGTTCAAAAAATTGTATATAACATGGTAGAAAGTGAAAATAAAAGTAATGATAAAAATTAAATGTTTTTTGAATCATGTAAATAATAAACATAATTTAATATTTTATGAATATAAAGACACAAGAATCAAGTCCGGCACAAGGTAAGGGATTTTGATTTCACTTCTCGCATATGTGTGATAAATGTCACATTAATCACTTAATTTATTTTTGTCATGTAGTTAATATACATTATGATATAATATATCATTTTTCCTTTTTGTCATTGTATTCAATAATTTCATTAAATAGTATTCATTTATGATGTTTATGGTTTAGAATGTTTCAAAGTGGTATGGAACAGATTAAAATCATTGTGGATTGTTTTCAGAAGGAATAATTATATTATTGTTTAATTTCATTTCAAGTAAATTATATGAAAATTTTTCACTAAAAACAATAACTTTTATCTAATAAAATTTTTAACTATAATTTTCAAGTACTGTTACCTATTCTACACATTGGTACCCAAGATGATTTAGAATAGTATTTTTTTGAAAATCTTACTTTTTTCCCTCTTCAGTTAGAGAACTTATATTATTATAAAAGACTTGTTCTCTAAAAAATGGTTTTAAAAAATATTTTTATCCTTTCTAAAATGATATTTTAAATAAATTTTTACCCTTTTCCCTATTTCTTCAACAAAATATTGAGGTCATATTAAAAATAAATCATTTTTAAAGCTTTTACTATGTAAAAGTAATGTAATTTTTACATTTTATAGAATATATGAATTTACCCTAGATCATTTATTTGAGATCTAATTATTATGTTCAAAATGTTAATTTTTCAATAAAATGTTTCTAAACATTATTTTAGAATAATATTTTTTTCAAAAGGTTTTTCAAAAGAAAAGGATATTTTACTTATGAATGTTTCTAAAAGATTTATTTATAATATCTACATTCATCAATGAAAACAAACATTCATTTTAAGTTACATTGGGTATGTTGTATTGAAACCATAGTTATTATTCTTATGGATAGATTATTATTGACTTGTGCATGGATATTATTGAAATTCACTTATTTGTTTCTTTGTTATTCCCTTTGAAAAGTTTAAACTGGTGTGATAATTAGACATTGAATTTCACCTAATTTTCCATATTATTTATCATGTATATATTCATTTCATGAACCATATTTAATTTTTATATATTATGTTTACATTGTTATTTATTTGATTAATTGGTGAAATAATTGATAAATCAGTATTCTTCATCCAAAACAGTTTGTTAATAAGGCATGTTATTTATTTGAATTATTCTATATGAGTAAGTAAATGGATTGGAAATGATAGGTGGTTCCAATAATGTAAATATCCCTTAGATGCATCGATAGTTTCTCATGAGACAAATATGTTTCAAAAAAATAATACGGTGTTTACCAGTAGTTTTAAATAATCTAGTGAAATGTATTGACAATATAGTTTTTCATGTTCCCAAGACAAGACTTCTAATAATTATGTACATCCCTCTTTTATTTTCAGTTAATATACATCTATGTTATTTTTCATCGACATGCCGTTGGTTACATTTAATTTTTAGTTCATTGATTAAATTACATGTGTTCTTGTTTGTTACCTTTCCATATTTATTATTCCTTATCAAGTTATTTAAATGGAATGTGTTTCCATTAATTTATCATTCCATATTTATTACACACTTAGTTCATAGATTATTTATATAATGTTATGTGTGTTGAGTTATTTATCTTTCAATTTGATTATTATTAATGATTCATTATTTCTTATATTATACATTACCTATACTAATCATTTGAGGTAATCGTTATTTAGTTTCTTTTAACCAAGATTCTATGATGTGTGGTTACAAATATATGCATGGGAATTCCAAGATGAATATTATTGTTATCCAAAAATTAAAAAATATGTTGTAATTAGACTCATATATGAATCTAGTAAACCAAGAATACTAAATTGTTCCATCTATTGGGATTCAATTTACTTGTAACGTTTTCTAATGTAATGGTAGAATAACACTAACTCTCGGTTACTATAGTTAGGTATCTATAAACTCAATATAATTATTATAATGTATATGATAACTAAATATATAGTTTTATATTATTTATAAATATAAGTAGATGGGGCCTATACATATATGTTATACCCCGATAATTTATGAAATATTTTTATTATATGAATTTAATATTTTTTATATATTGTGTTACATGGAACACTATGTTCAGCTAAAGTCACACATAACAACATGTTTTAACAAAACGTTTTTTGTTATTAAAATAATTTTATGTGATATTTATCACCAATAAGTTTGAATAGTTGTTATGAATAGGATTAACAAAATTATACAAATTTATTGTTTAGTCATGTATGAAGAAGTAATTATTTTGTGAAAAACAAATCAAAAATTAAATGAAAAACCGTTTACAAAGTATGTTTTATCCAGGAAATCTATTTAAAAAACATGTTTTAACCTAGTAAATTAAAAAAACAGTAATTAAATTATTTTAATGATATTTTTATGGTATATATTCATTCAACTATTTCACATGGAATATATCTATTTTCCAGAAATGTAATATGAATAAATAAGATTTTATGCATAAGAAATGTATTTTTCATAAACATATTCTTCACATTTTTACAAATGAAAATTAAGAATTATTTTTTGATCTTTTATAATAATTATTTTGAGAAATATTTTATATTTAGAAAATTATATTTTTAAATTTATCATGGGGTGAATTTTTTAGAATTTTATGAAAAGAAATTTTTTTAATAAATATTGAAAAATAATGAATTATAATTGAAATCACCAATTTATTTTAAATTATTTGTAATGTTAAATTATATTTTAAAATTAAATTACATTAAATGTACATAAATTAAATATCATTTAACACAATTTAAGACATTGTAAAAAATCATATTTAGAGGGTATACCCTTGGGATTCATTATTTCAGGCCTCCTTAGTTCAGACTCTTGGGTCTCCATGCTCTATTTTATCTTTTTTTTCGTCAAATAGAAATTTACATTTGATGAGAAAGAATCATTTTTTATATAATTTGGATATAAAAACCCTTTAAACATTTGATCATTTTCACATTAAAAACCAACATTCTAATTATTTCCATTTGATTAATTTTGGTTTTAAGTTTTACACTTAAATAGAATTTGGAAAAATGTATTCCATATTTGGAATAAAAAATTTATGTAATATTAAAAGGTAAACTTAGTAATTTAATAAGATTCTAGACTTCAAGGAGGTTTTTATTTGTTTATATTTTCTGTTCAATCTCTTATTTTTGGTTAATGAATAGTTTCCTAGATTCATGAGGGGCCTCGGGGGTGTTTCATGGTTTTGAGACACAAAAGAAATAAAAACCAGAGCAAAATGTTCTAGGCTCATGGTGGATGCAGAGTTTGGTAAACCGTGTGAGGTGGGAGTAATTTTGGATAGTGGAATCTCACATGATCGACACATGGTTTGTAAATCCTGCAGATCTCACAAGGTAATATTGTGAACCAAATTCATTTGAACAATGGCATACACGTAGTTTTCATAGGCCTAGGAACACTATGTCAGTAAACAATATGACCCAGTAATGTTGGGAAATATGGAAAATTTTACACCTTGATATTTTTATGTTCTACCTTATAATTCTCCTCTAGTCCCCTTTCTTTAACCCTATGGTTTAACACTAGAGAACCATGGTTCCAATAGTCTATTAACATTAGATACTAAACCATTTTGAGTACCATTGGTTGTAGATTGATGATCTTGGTATGTCTACTCCCTCTCTTGCTTTTTTAGGGTTTTCATCATTTTCTTATCTCTATCTAAAGATCAAACCCCCTTTTTATAGTGAGATATAATATTATTCTTAAAAGGGGGGTTGAATTAGGATCTAAGGATATTATTAACAATATGTTTATAAAAAGATTCAATGTATGGAGTCTATAAGATATTTCTCAATGATTCATTGTACATTTGTCCATGTTTAGATTTATTCTTGGGTTCCCTTGTCCATATTCTGATCCCATAAGAGAGGTTTTGTAAAATGGGTGAATAAATGATGTGTAGAAACCATCATGGATCCCATGGGATGAATTGGGGATGATTTATCCTATTTTTGTGCACCCATGGGGTGTGCTAATATTCCGAGACGTAGAAATTAATTAAGTGTATGATCGTCTTGTGATAACGTATATCCCTTGTTGAGTTTGTTGATGTGTATAATGGAAGTGAAAATGGAATAGGGGAATTGTGCCTGGATTTGGTAACGGATTTAATGGTTGTTTCACAAGACACAAAAATGGGTTAATTTGGTTAATTGTGGTTGTGACATGTGGATTACGAGTTATATTAGAATTACTAAAAGAGTAGGGAATACGATTCGATGAATATATTAATTGGTAATGGTATGTGAAATGATGAATATGATAAAATAGATTTCATAATATAATTGATGAATACGTGAAAGGGGATGATTTAAGGGAAATGTTGAATGTACATAGTGATCTATGCATGCAAATGGGAATTAGGGAATATAATAAAAACGAAAAATGGGTTACTGGGTTATAGAAAAATGTTACTATATTTTTTTTATGGATTACTATGTGACGTGGTTGGGTTGTGATATGGTTTATGTGCAGTTATTGGATGAATAATAATGTTCACATAGATTGATATGTGGGATAATGGATTATGGATCCTCTAACAGGGTGAGTAGAATTGATGCTCTAACTCCACCCACAATGAATGGGTAAGGGAATGGGACAGACCTCTATTCCCCTAACGGATGCATTCCACCCCTAAAGAGGCTTCAAGGTGCAGACATTGTGATTTTGTGATGTATTATCTATAGTGAGATATGTAAATGATTTATTTCATTATATAGGATGAATAATACCATGATCTTTTATGCTAATTATATAAATTATGAACCCATGGATTACATGTCAATGATGAACTAAGTAATGAAGAATAGGAAAATAATGATCTATTATATTGGATTAAATAATTGAGGTAATGGTTGTTAGCTAATGGAACATGAACTATATTTTATTTACATCTAATTTATTGAATGATTTTCATTTTTTTAATACATAGAAGCACTAACTATTTAGATTGCATATTTTGTTGACCCCATTGTTGGTATCCTACTGAGTTGTACTCACACCATACTCAGACTATTTTTGGGTACGATAGACGATTTCGTTCAGGTGGGTCATGAAAAGTGAGATTTCAATGTTCTTGGGAGTTGATTCATACATTAAAGGTATATATATGAGTGTCCATACTTTGAGTCATGTCTTTGTAGGGGATTTTAATATTATCTTTTTTTTTTGGATTTGTTCATTTTAGTTGTATTTATCATGGAATACCATATTTACTATTGATTGTGATTTATAACCATCAATAAGATCAAATTATTTATTCATATTAATCTATTAGGCTATAGAATTAATTCTATTCTATTTGTAATATGTTGTGTCTTACACTGGTAAAGATGATATAGTCTCCCTACATAAATTTTAGACCCTTTTGACTAGTAACCAACCTATGACATAGGGGGAGGTACGCTTGACATCATGTGCTGACCCAACATAGGGCACCAGTTTAGTGGCTCTTGGTTCTGTGAAGTTATAAAGTGGTATCATAGGGGTAATTCACCATTACTATTTGATAACTGTATACAACATTTCAGTATGGATTGGGCCTTATTAATTAGATCATGCTTAATATTATCTAACCCATGTACAAGGGAAACCCCAATTTAACTAGGGTGGGAATTGTTTTTCTTGTTCTGTGTTGTTATATTTGATGATATTTCACCATTGTGTGATGAACATGTTATGTGACATGACAATTTTATGGTATTTTTCTCATCACTGGACTAGCATGACATTGTTTATTCATGCATCATTCTAGTTACCAATGTATAAAAGAGACATACATCATGGTAGGCACACCCACACATGATGGGTGTGTGGGACAAAAAGGGTAGGATTCATTAAATTTTATGAATGAGGGGAAAATTATGCCTAATATAATGATCTAAATAGGTAAAAGTGAAGTAAAAAAGTAAAATAATGATTATATAATTTTGATTTATAAAGGGCTGTATGTGAATCAATTAGTTGTTGAAGTAAGATTTGATATGGAAATTGTTTTGATGTGGTGTATAATGTATGGATTGTAACTTTTTGAGTTGGTTAATCTATGTTAATCATAGTACTCAGTTGGTATGGTTGAGGGTAGTGTATCAAGAATGATAGGGAATGTTTTGATTGTGTATGTAAAATGGTTTGTTTATGGCCAGTAGTGATACTTACTATATATTTTGTAGAATATTTAATGTTTGCATTCTAATGAAAATGTTTGGAAATATTTAAATATTCCATGATGATTTTTTTAGTTGGATGAAAAGAGGATATTTCCAGAAATTCTCCCCTAGTAGTGGATCCATAAGATATAGTGGTTCAAGATGATAGAGAAGAGTAGTTCCATGAGAACATTGCTCATTTATGCAGATGATGGAATGAGACCCATGGTGGGTTTCACTGAGTATGTTTGAGCTGACTAGGGACTTTAACCTACATAACACTCTGAATATTACTAGAGGGCGTAGTCCAGAGGTAGAAGAGTTTTTGATAGAATCTATAAAAACCATTCTGAATTATCTAATCAATCCTTCTACGAAGAGATTCAAGATAGGGAACTATATGATGTTGGGATATAAAAAGAATTAGTTCCATATTATACTACAGACAGAGCATACTGATGAAATGATTGGGAATGAAATTTTGGAAATGTTTCATGAATATTACTACCTAGATACCTTCATGTAAGAGAAGGCTGTGAGGTTTATATGTTTGACTCATGGGGCTGCGTCAGTGGAAGATTATTCTTTTCATTTCACTCACTAGCACTACTTCATTAAAACATTTTTAGAATAGGAAGAAACTATGGATAAATGTTTCTATGATGGGATTTGGCATTTTATCAGGTCCTAAGTGAATATATTCCATCTAAATAAGTTTTAAAAGGTAGTGTACCAGTCCCTTTTCTCATAGAAGAAACTAAAAAGAGCTGTAGGTGGTGGACTTGTGGTAGTAGTAGGGTGGACATGTAGTGCAACTTCCAATAGAAAGAAGCATCATTTTGAATCTTTACAATTAGGTGGAATAATTCTCTAACTCCACCGAAAACATAGGTGTAACATCCCCAAATGATAAAGGGTAAAATAACTAACTGATATGACTCATGTCAACAAGGTGAACCTTCCTTTTCAGGAGCCTGTCTGATTAGAACTCCACAGTTAAGCGTGTCTGGCCTGGAGTAGTGATCGAGATGGGTGACCTTCTGGGAAGTTTCCCAGGATGCGTGTGAGTGAGAACAAAGCACACTAGAAAGGAAATTTGTTGGCCTATGGGGACTGTCATTAGTCAGATGACACATTCAGGAATGTGGGTGAACCCTGGGGTGGGCCCCACGTGTCTGCGGGGCAAGTGGAGGTACCTGGTGGGGCAGGACCCGACAGTCATGTTAAGGTGGGGTGGTTGTACTGTCACCGGGACCCGGTTGTCTCATTTGGTATCAGAGGAGAAACCCAGCCTTAAGTGTGCGGTGCACTACCTGGGTTGAGATGTAGGACCCACAACGAGGGCGTTGTGCTCTAAAGGGGGAGGGGGGGATTGTAACATCCCCAATTGATACAGGTTTAAATGACTAACTAATATTACTCATGTCAAAAAGGTGCACCTTCCTTTTCAGGAGCCTGTCTGATTAGAACTCCACAGTTAAGTGTGCTTGGCCTGGAGTAGTGATCAGGATGGGTGACCTTCTGAGAAGTTTCCCAGGATGTGTGTGATTGAGGAAAAAGAACACTGGAAAGGACATGTGTTGGCATGTGAGGACTGTCATTAGTCAGATAACCTATTCAGGCATGTGGGTGGACCCTGGGATGGGCCCCACATGTCTGCGGGGCAACTGGAGGTACTTGGTGGGCCAGGACCCGACGACTATGTTAAGGCGGGTGGTTGTGCTATCACCGGGACCCAGTTGTCAAAATAGGGGTTAGGGAAGGGGATAAATCTTTTTTCCCCTAATGGTTTCATTCCACCAGGACCGAGGCTTTAAAGTGATCACATAGTGATGTTGTGATGTGTTATACCTAGGGGGATAGGGAGTTGATTTATTTCTCCATACATGGGGAATAATTCTATGAACATTTGTGAGAATGATATAAATGAAAAACCAAGGAATTACATGGAAATAATGAAAAACTAAGGAATTACATGGAAAGGACATGTGTTGGCCTATGGGGACTGTCATTAGTCAGATAACCCATTCAGGCATGTGGGTGGACCCTGGGGTGGGCACCACATGTCTGCGGGGCAACTGGAGGAACCTGGTGGGCCAGGACCCGACGACCATGTTACGTAAGGGTGGTTGTGCTATCACTGGGACCCGATTGTCACAATAGGGGTTAGGGAAGGGGATATAGCTTTTTCCCTGGGTTGAGATGTAGGACCCACAACGAGGGCGTTGTGCTCTAAAGGGGGTGATTGTAACATCCCCAAATGATACAGGGTTAAATGACTAACTGATATGAATCATGCCAACATGGTGCACCTTCTTTTTCAGGATCATGTCTGATTAGAACTCCACAGTTAAGCGTGCTTGTCCTGGAGTAGTGATTAGGATGGCTGACCTTCTAAGAAGTTTCCCAGGATGTGTGTGATTTAGGACAAAGCACACTGGAAAGGACATGTGTTGGCCTGTGGGGACTGTCATTAGTCAGATAACCCGTTCAGGCATGTGGGTGGACCCTGGGGTGGGCCCCACATGTCTGTGGGGCAACTGGAGGTACCTGGTGGGCCAGGACCCGACGACCATGTTAAGGCGGGGTGGTTGTGCTATCACCGGGACCCAGTTGTCACAATAGGGGTTAGGGAAGGGGATATAGCTTTTTTCCCCAAATGGTTTCATTCCACCAGGACCGAGGCTTTAAAGTGATCACATAGTGATGTTGTGATGTGTTATACCTAGGGGATAGGGAGTTGATTTATTTCTCCATACATGGGGAATATTTCTATGAACATTTGTGAGAATGATATAAATAAAAAAACCAAGTAATTACATGGAAATAATGAAAAACCAAGGAATTACATGGAAAGGACATGTGTTAGACTGTGGGGACTATCATTAGTCAGATAACCCGTTCAGGCATGTGGGTGGACCCTGGGGTGGGCACCACATGTCTACGGGGCAACTGGAGGTACCTGGTGGGCCAAGACCCGACAGCCATGTTAAGGCGGGGTGGCTGTGTTATCACCGGGACCCGGTTGTCACAATAGGGGTTAAGGAAGGGGATATAGCTTTTTTCCCCTGATGGTTTCATTCCACCAGGACCGAGGATTTAAAGTGATCACATAGTGATGTTGTGATGTGTTATACCAAGGGGGATAGGGAGTTGATTTATTTCTCCATACATGGGGAATATTTCTATGAACTTTTGTGAGAATGATATAAATGAAAAACCAAGGAATTAGATGGAAATAATGAAAAACCAAGGAATTACATGGAAAGGACATGTGTTGGCCTGTGGGGACTGTCATTAGTCAGATAACCCGTTCAGGCATGTGGGTGGACCCTGGGGTGGGCCCCACATGTCTGCGGGGCAACTGAAGGTACCTGGTGGGCCAGGACCCATCGACCATGTTAAGGCGGGGTGGTTGTGCTATCACCGGGACCCTGTTGTCACAATAGGGGTTAGAGAAGGGGATATAGCTTTTTTCCCTTAATGGTTTCATTCCACCAGGACCGAGGCTTTAAAGTGATCACATAGTGATGTTGTGATGTATTATACCTAGGGGGATATTGAGTTGATTTATTTCTCCATACATGGGGAATATTTCTCTGAACTTTTGTGAGAATGATATAAATTAAAAACCAAGGAATTACAAGGAAATAATGGACTATGTCACGAAAAAGATGAAACTAATGAAATGTTAAAATGGTTTTAATAGTTGAATTAACACATTTTAACTAATTCCACCCAAACTATTCTTATTAAATTTTCATTTATTTAATTATTCTCATTTATTTAATACATTCATGAACAATTAGTTTAGACATGAAAATTTTGGACACCACTTGGGATGGCCTACTGAGTTGTACTCACACACTACTCGGGAATTCGTGGGGTACTTGGGGAGATTTCATTCTTTCATTTCCATAAAAGGGAAAGGGCCATGTGCTTGGGAGTTGAGTCATACATGGGAGGTACATATATTAAGATCTTGACATAGAGTCATGACTATTTTAGGGAATACACTTTTATCTTTATTTTGGATTTTTACTGTAGCACAATTTATCATTACATACCATTTTTACTATTGGTTTAGGTATATACAATGATTATGGAAACTATTATTTATGCATATTAACCTATTATTATTTTTAATTTTTATATATTTTATATATACTATGATGATTATTACTCTATTAAATTGTGTATAGTCTCCCTAAGTGACTTTTAGACCGTCCTTACTAGTTGGAAACCATAGTTATATTGGGTGTCACACATGAGGTCATGAGAAGACCCATATCAAGGCACTAGTTTAGTGGATCCTCGGTCTGGGAATGTAGTGAACAAAGAATGATGTACATGGACATTACATTTCACTTAAAGAATACTTAATACATTACATAGACATATTCCCAATGTCCTTGTTAGTTTATTATCATTGGAAACTCAAATCATAATCATCTAACTTGGTGAATGATCTTGTACATCTCTCATAAAGATAATTTCGTTTTGTTTTCCTTCAAAAAACCATTCTATATATCCTGGGGAAAAGAAAACATAAAAAGGTTGAGCTCAAATGTTTAGTATGGTTGAACATGGATAACATAAAACAAACATCATACATTTGAATGTAAAAACATGAACATAATGTTTAAACATCAAAATATGGGGTCATGAACTAAATATTTGTAGTTCATATGGGATAGAGCATAAAGGGACATTAAACATGGTGTAGTAACATTGTAATGAAACATGTAATTGATGGAAAATAATAATCACATAATATTATTTCCATTTTAGCCAATGAATTCCTTCTAAGTCCATCATTGGGCACAATTTCCATTACTGAACCGTGTTTACTTGTCATTCTAGCCATGTATTACTGAACCAGATTTACTAGTTTTTACCATCATGTCTATTTAATTAGATATAAATCATTTCCTAATGAATTATAGGGAGATATAGGTCCCACCCATCTCAAAATGAATTTGTAATTTCATGTTCCAAAAAACATACACAATTCATCATATCATAACCCAAGAAATAAAATTGGGTTCTTTAAAACTTATTCCATCATGAAACAATTCATATAAAATAACATTCCATAATTAACATAATAAAATAATAGTAAAAATATGGGTATAAACATAATCCTATTTAAATAGTGTTATCTTAGAAGGAAAATAATTTTGATAAAACAGTTGAACTAAATTAATGAAAAAATATCGGTTCTTCTTCAAAAATGATTTCTTTTCAAAAAATGTCATGTCCTTTTAAAATAAATTAATTTAGTTTAAAATAAACACGAAAATTTGTCATAGGAGATTTATGAAAATAAGGAATTATGCAGATTGAAAAATCTATTCATGCCGTATAATTTTAAAAAAACATTCTTCTCGTACTTTTTCTGGATAAGTCAAAAAGTTTCTCGTATGGTAAACATAAGAATGATTCTTCCAAACCATGTAGTAAAAGTCAAAATGGGTAAAAATAAAATTTAACATACATAGAAGAATAGTAAAAATTTAATGAGATTATTCTTAGAAATCATTGAAATGGATATTTAATATAACCAAGTAAATACTTACATATACACAATCTCGAATAAATATTAGATTTACAAATTTATCCCTTACCTTAGGTCTGATATGCTTCTTTGGTATATTAAACTCCTATATAATGATTTAAATAGTGTTAATGATTTATTCAAAAGTCATATACTTTTTTATGATAGCATTTATGATCATATTTTCATCCGTTTGTTAGTATAATTTAATTATTACTCTTTATTCAGGTATTAACTGATTTATGTTCTCGTGCATGTTTTCTCAGACACGTTATTATTAATATTTTAATGTTATATTTATATAATTTAAAGTATTATATTATTAAAAAATTTATCCTATTTAATCATTTAATTCCTTTATATAATCACGATTTAATGAAAATTAAGTAGAATGAATCACATTGTACCATGGAGACGATAAGTCGTATGCATGCACGAGCGACGATATGGTTCCCATAACTGATGAATGGTATTGAAGATGATGGTTCATAACATAACTAAATTCAAATCATGTAATATTAATCATATATATTTATTATTTCCACCATTATAAACATCTATGTACAGTGGTGGTGAAAAATAGAATACGCCATGACATAGAGATGGTAAGACATACGTACACACATGGGGTGATTTTGTTTTCCAAAGGATGGATAGAATGTGAAATCGGTTTATTTCATATTTAGAATAAAATATAAGTATATGAGGGATACTTATGTTATTAATTTATAATTAAAAAACTAATGAAGAGGATGTAAAATAAGAAAAAAAATTGAAAAATCGGTAGAAGAAATTGCCTCTTCCTCGACACGCCTCATCTAAATTTCCTCTTATGGCACTAGAGTTGGTCCTTTGAGAATTCCAGAACCTCTAGAAGATAACTAGGTTAATTGGTAAGATAAATAGGAAGGGTTTTTTTGATCTTGAAGGCTCAAAATGGAGTGATGATGAGAGGGAGGATGTTCCCTTTTATAAGAGAGCAGTGAGGCCCTTTATGAAACTCTAAAAATATTAATTTACTATAGATTAAAATTTAATAAAAATTGTTCAAACATAAATAATTCAATGATAATATGATTTTGGTTATAATACCATCATACCATAATTTTCATACTTGTTTTGAATATTTTTGTATCATTATATTTTTTGGTTAAACCCTTATTTTACACTTGTTAATCTTACTGTGATATCATGTTATTTACACATTGTTGGTTAATGTATTTACAGAATCATACAAAAAGAACCAAAAAAAAGTTATTTATGAAATATTTGTAAATATATTATCCATTTGTCTAAATCTTATATTTTTATGAATTTAATATCATTTGATAAACTAATTTATGTTTTAAGGTAGGAATTGTGTCAATTTTGGACACTATTCATACTTGACATTTTTTAAAAAAATTCATAAAAACACGATTCATTCACAATAAAGGAATTACCATATCCATAATATTTCAATTTAATATAAAAAATTCATGGTTTGACATCAAAATTTTCAAATTATGTTTATTTTAATATTTATAAATTCATTTGTTGGAATCATTAACTATTGAGGAAATCACTATATCATAATTGTGTCACATATAAATATATTTATATAATGTCTAAAAATTATAAATAAAATACCATGATGTAGGAAATATTATTATATTTTTTATTAATATGTAGAGACATAATGATCTATTTTAGAACCCTATATTAAAATATATTTAGCAAAAGATATATGTTTGTATTATAATTATTTTTATATTAAAATAATTCATATAAAATGTCATTTTCACATCCATGAAAATCCATGGGGTCCCAAAATAGATCCATGGATGACCATGGTCTGAAATATCTCCTCCAATAATCTTTTGACATGTGTTAGGGTAGTTTAATATTATTATAATATTAATTTTTACCCATATTTACCAGATTTACCCTTTAACCATGGAAAATAAAATATTCACTGATGTTACTATTAATAATGTCCACAAATAAAGGGAAATTATTTTCCCAATTTAAACCTTTTTATTCCTAATATGTAATCGATTTTTCGAAATTTAAAAAATGTTAGAGTTATGAATGTGAAATTAAATTCTGTTGTCCAAACAAAAAATCTGGTTTTTAAGAAGTAATAACTATCAAAATATTGACATATATTCATGTCAAATTTCTAATTAAAATTACTTCCAATGACCAACATTGGATTAAATTATAAAAATATAATCTAATTAGACTTTAATAAAAATGAAAAAAGTAATCTAAATATATAAATAAATTAGATAAATTGCAGTTTTGAATTAAAATGCAATATTTTTCAATATTTACTAACATTTTAATTTTATTATAAAAATATAAAAAAGTAAACAAAAGTAAAATTTTATGTCCCGCTTCAAAATAAGAATCTTATTTCTCAAAATTATCTTATAAAAGTGTCAAAACCAGATTTTAAATTGGTGTGCCATCTAATGGCGTTAAAAATACATTCTTTTTGAAAAACACTACTTTTATCTGATTTTTTTTTTCATATAATGTTCTAGAAATTATTTAAAATGAATTCAAATGTTATATAAAATTTAAAATGTGGTTAATAATATTCATAAATGCTAGTTTATAGAATATTTTAATAATATATCATTGGTTAGTAAAACTCGGTATTGCGTACAATGTAAGCTTTCGAGAAAGGTCGCTCCTACGTACAACACAAGTAATGTAAGTGTTGCATGTAGTGAAAACATCATTTGGAGTTTCATATATCATAATCCAAACTTAGATCATTTATACATTGAAAAGAAATCTATACTCAGTGTTTCATGAAATTAATTATATCAAATGTACTTGAAATGGTGTGCGACAAAAGCTATGTATAGTGCTGCATAAACTGTAAGCTAATATGGTGTTGCGTATAGTGAAAGATAAACATAGTGTAGCATAAATCACAAGGCATAAATGAAAGTAATTGAATCTATCTCATAAAATCTTCATGTGTAACATTCTACCTCCCCCCCTTGAATTTAATTTCTCCATCAAAATTTTTCGAGGTTATAAATGGATTACTACTTGAAAGATTCTTTCATTGAAACCCACATCATAAAGAAGAATAATAAAACATAATTTTAATAATGAAATTTATAAACATAAATTCTACACAAATTAACTTATCACTGGGTTTTCACATAGGAATACATAGGTGGGAAGTGGAAACATTTTTATAGAAGTGAAATATAACCATCATGTTCTGATTGATATTGATAGAGAGCATGTTTTAGAGAAAGTTAACTAAAAGAAAGCCATAAATCTGTGATGATTTAAGGGACCATCTGATCTATCAGATAATAAGTTACTAGGACAAAATTTTGGTTTTCAAGATCCATTTCCAAATGTTGAATAATTTTTTTCATGAGAAGAAATCATTACTAGATTTTAGTACCATTGATCGTTCCCGAGACAATTTCCACTTTATCTTTTTTTAAAGAAATGAATTTGAATTTTCATTCTGGAATTGTTAGAAGATCATGTGATAGAATGATATGTTATTCCATATATATCAACAAAAAGGATAGAACATGTTATCAAATATGCATAAGTCCACCAATAGCGAGACAATAAATTAATCTAAAAAACATAAATCAGAATATAACGTATACTATCAATAAATGGATAACATTAAAATAGTTCCAAATATTGAAAATATAAACAATTAAGAAGAAGTAAACTAAATAGACATTACATTTTTCTCCCATATATCATTTGTATGTTCTTGGTTGTCACATTCCAAACATGTGACTACCATAATCATGGATTCTCTATAAATATTATAATAACATGATTTTCTATATAACCTCAGTGAAAACCTACATTTGATCAAAATTAACTCTTTCCACCCACCAAAAATACCAAAAAATCAAACTAGGATATCACATTGTCCTTATATCCGTCATGAGCTCGTTATTACTATCAATAATCTCATTATCTCATTATCCTTTCATTATGTGCATATCATTTTCTTTCCAAAAATATTTCAATCACTTTTTATTGTTACTGGTAGCATATAATTATTGAAAACCACAATAAACCAATACATTGATATTCAAAAATTCCATAATAATATAAAATTAGATTCCACAACACCATTTTATAATCCTTCTATATAATCACATAAACAATACAACACATCATTTTCATACTCAACATCACCAATAGTGATTGCATGTGGCATCCCATTGTCTGTTTCATTTAGAGGTTGCGGACTTCGATCATCATTAACCCTTTGATTAGGGCATTGGTTAGCATAATTCCCCCTTTCCTTGGACTTGTATCATTGAATTGTTTATGGTGAATTCTATGTAGTATTTTAATTATTCGCATCATTAGAAACCTTTTTCCCATTACTTCAGCACTCAACTTCTCTATGAACTTATTTTACACAATTGAAACCTTTTCTAGTCCCTTTTTGTCAATCTCCACCATCCTTCTTTCCACTCTTTGAGCATAAAAAAACATTCATCCTATTTTCACGATTGTTTTGAGATTTTTTCTTAAACTATATCATTAGTTTCTTATCAAATCCCTGAGATTTATATGTATCACTAACTTACAATTATACCTTGGTAGTACAAATTTTTTTTTTTCATAGTCACTGATGTCTCTTATAGAGAATTCCCTACATTGACTTGGTTTTAAGCCACTAAATAATCATTCATCTTTACATTTAGGTTAGATCATAAATCAAGAATCATACCTTGAAATCCTTGGAAAATTCTCCATGTATGTACAAACATATTAATAATCTTTTTTCTTAATCTCTTGGAACCCCTTTTCCTTCCTAGTTTGAATGATACGAGGGAAGTACTTATTAAAAAACTAGTTTTTGAATTCGTTACATTCCATGGATTCAATTTCTTCTTACTACCTAGTATTCATAATTAAAGTCTACCACTGGTCTTGATCTCCATCTAAATAATAGAATGACAATATAAACTTTTCATGTTATGAATAGTGAAATATAGAAAATAACTTTTCCATGGTACTGATCCATTGTTTAGTAATAAGATGATCTGAAGATCCACAGAATGAAGTTTTATGTAGCCTCATGAATGACTCAATAGAATATTTTTACCTTCTATACTCATTTGGATGTCCGTAATTATTCTTAGATTGTCTGTGCTTAGAAATAATATTTTTCATTCCATATCCCATATCACATTGTTGTTCATGAGTAAAATCATTGCATTTCAAATTTCATCGTTTATTATCACAGTTCCTTCAGGTTCGAGCTGTTATCTAAAACCAAAAAAGAATAGTGTGAGATGAAAAAATCCTACTATAAAAAAACATTATAACCAGGGAGTACCATCAATCTTTAAAATATAAGGTGTAATCCTTGGGTTTTCATGATTATTACTATAATTAGAGGACTGTAATATATAGTAATACATTACCATATAGACATACCAAAACATATAGTATAAATATATCTATGGATATTACTAATTTTTTTGCATCCTTGTTTTTAAAAGATGACTAAACCTTCACTCTGATACCAATTTTAGAGTCCCAAACATGATGTACATGGAAATTACATTTATTTTTGTGGAATAATTAATACATGACACAAATATATGCCCAAAAACTATTAGTTTCATATATTTGGAAACTCGGAATAGAATGTTCTAACTTGTTGAATGGTCCTAAACATCTCCAATAAAGAACTTCCCTTTTTTCCTACCTAAAACCCTTCTTTATATCATGGGCTAAAGAATGAATAAAAAAATAGATCTCAAATCATCAGTAAGTTTAATCATGGTGAACATAAAACAACCCATATACATTTGAACGTAAAATCACGAACAAAAAGTTTAAACATCAAAATATTGAGTTATGAACTAAACCGTGGAAGTTCGTAAGGCATAGATTATATAGGAAGATTAATCATGATGGAATAAAATTGGAATAAAACATGTAATTGTTGATAACTAATAAGCACATATTTGTTTTACATAGTAGTAAATGCATTGCTGCCAATACCATCATAGTGGAAAAAGTCTATTACTGAACCAAGATTACATGTCGTTATAACCACGTGTTACTGAACTAGATTTACTTTTCATTCCAATCATGTCAGTCCCATGAGATATAAATCATTTCCAAATTCATTTGAGGGAGATATCGGTCCCACCCATCTCATAATGAAATCATTCTTTCATGTGCCACAAAACAAAAATCCTTCATCATAGCATAACCCAAGAAATAAAATGGTGTTCTTTAAACATCATTCAATCACAACATAATCCATATTAAAAAATACCATAAATAAAATAATCAAATCAAAATAATAATAATAGGGGTAGAAACATATCCATATTTAAATAGTATCATCTTAGATGGAAAATAATATTTATAAAACATTTGAATCTAATTCTTGAGGAAAATATTTATTCTTCCTCAAAAATGGTTTCTTTTCTCAAAATGCCATGTAAATTTAAAAGAAAATAATTTAGTTCAAAATAAACATGAAAACATGTCAAGGATGATTCCTTGAAATAAGAAGCTAGGAATATGTAAAAATCCTTTAATGAAATATAAGTTAAAAAATATTCATCTTGTACTTTTGCAAGAAAAGTCAGAAAGTACATATTATAGTAAACATAATAATGATTCCTTCCAAACCATGTAGTAAAATTCAAAATCAGTAAAACTAAATTTAAACATACAATAATGAATAGTAAAAATTTAATGAGAATATTCTCAGAAAACATGGAAACAAATATTTAATATTCCACCTATAAATACACACATATACACAATCTAGAATAAAAACGATACTTACAAATTTATCCATTACCTTAGGTCTGATATACTTCGTATGTATCCGAAACTCATTAATAAGAATTTAAATAATGAAATTTAATTATTATATAATCATGATATTTTTTATGATAAAATGTTTTAATCATATTTTCATCTGCTTTTTAGTAACATTTAATTATTACTTGTTATTAAGGTATTAACAACATTATGTTCATATGTGTGTTTTATCGGATATGTTCTTATTAATATTTTTATGTTATATTTATATCATTTAAACTATTATTTTATTATAATATATATATATATATATATTTAATTCATTTATATAATTATGTTTTAATTAACATTATGTAAAAAATTTACATTGCATAGTGGAGACCGTAAGTTGTACGTACGCACAATCGATGATATTGTTCCCATAATTGATGAATGGTATTGAATTGAATGGTGTATAATATCTCAGAATTAGTATCAGGTTATATTGATCATATATAGTTATTATTTAAACCATTATACCCATCCATGTATGGTGGTGGTGAAAAACAGATTATGCAATGGTGTGGAGACAGTAAGTTGTACGTAAGTACCAGCGGAGATTTCGTTTTCCATAGGATGGATAGAAAGTGAAATAGGGTGTTTAATATTAACACTAACATATAATTAAATTACCTATAATTATATTATTTCTTTATAATTAAACATCTAATGAATACAAAGTATAAGAAGAATAAAATTTGAAAGAATCAGTAGAAGAGATTACCTCTTCCTCGACATTCCATCTTTAAATTTTATATTAGGGAACTAGTGATGGTCCTTTGTGAGTACTAGAACCTCTAGAATGTAACTAGGTAATTTTAGAAGGGAAATTGGTAGGGTTTAACCAATCATGAAGGCTTCAAATGGAGTTAATAGAGGAGGGAGGATGATCCCTTTTAGAAGAGAGGAGAGGGTCACTATAGGAAACTCTCAAAATATTAATTTTTTATAAATAAAAAGTCATGGTCCGGACATCTCCAGTCCATTACATTGTGAAAATGTGGTGTCAGAGGTGTCCCGGGGGGATTGAGGCGGCATGGAGGTGCATTTGGGTGGCCTTTTTAAAGAAAACTGGAAGTCCTGTAGCTTTCACACGGTTGGCGCACGATTTCTTAAACCGTGCGGCCAAGCCATGCATAGATGGCCATGATGGCAGTACATACCACATGGGAGGTGCACGGTTTGTCTAAACCGTGCCACCAAACCGTGCGAGCTGAGTGGCTAAGGCAGTTGTGACCGCACGGTTAGCGCAAGGTTTGTTTAACCGTGCGACTAGGCCGTGCAGGCACTTAAAGTTAGATCCTAAATTTCAGGATCTTGACTGTTTAGCCTTTATCATGCTCGTTTAAGCCCCTAATCGGCCATAACATTGGATTACCTTTCTTTTGAGATAGAATAACCTCTCCGAAGCGTTTTTGAGGCAATCTGAAGTCTTCTCTTGGAAAATCGGGGCCAGATTCATGAGGTATATGGTTGTTCATCCTCTTTCTTGTTGGTTTCTTAGATTTACTTAGATCCACTCCTTCTCTTCCCTTGGTGTCTTAGATCTACGCCCGTTATGGGTAGATCTAAGTGTTTGGATTTCGTTGTGATGCGTCTTGGTCTTGATCTTGCTAGGAGGAGAAATCTAAGGAGGGGATTCATAGAATCAACCCGGATTCCTTGAGCGTTCTTCGACCATTGTTGTTTTCGTCAATAACCCTTGAGGTAGGGGATTCGTGCTTCTATCTAATTGGTGTGTGCAATCAAAGAGTAAGCATGATTTATCCCTTTGGACCACAACTAAATTGACCTAATTAAATACTTGAACCGGATTAAAAGAATTGGTTTGATCGCTTGTGTTTCTTTGTACAGTGATAACAATTTGCCTCTTGATTTTCTAGATACTGTGATATCTATTCCTTGCCTGTTGGCATGTTGATCTGGATGAATTGATAAAGAACATAAATCCGGAATTAATTTATTATTAATTGGCTAAAGATAAAGAGCCATGTGAACGAATCCGGATGTTGTTGTTGGTGCTTGTTGTATGAAGGAATGTCCAGTTTATTGTTTAATAAAATTGTGACAGCTATGACAGATTTTTTGTTAGGTTTCCTGTAGTTAAAACTGACCAATAATGACCTGGTTAATTCAAGAGGGATTCAAGAACTTGTTGTTGATAAATAATAATGCTTGATAGGGTTCTGAGTTACCCTCTTGCTTGAAAGTCTGAATGCCTTGTGCTTTAGATCCATGAGTGCTCATTATGCCTGAAGGATGGATTCCTTGTAAAAGGTACAAGAGATCATTTTCTTTGATATTTGTTTTCATGCTTCTTGTGTTGTGATGTGACCCTAGAGGGGTGTTTTGATATGTGGAGGCAGGGAGGCCTTGTGGTTATGGCAGCGGATGACGCCTAGAGTGGTGAGATGCATCAGTTTATGCATGTGGGTGTCGAGGAGGATACCGAGGATGATGGTATGGAATGGATGTGTTGGATGGATGTTTGGTGGTTTGTTTTGGTTGTTATCTTCTTTACTTTTCCCCACTCCTCAGGGAAACTGGTCATGCTTACCCTTCTTCCGAAGGAGGTGAAAACGCGCGGGGTATGCCACGTGCTTTCCGTGTTTAGCCTCTCGAGGGGGAATGGGTCTACGCTCTTTCTATAGGCGGGGAAGACTCGACAGGTAGTACATATACTCACCGTGTTGTTCCCCCTTGTATTTATTAGCATAGAAATATTTTCTAGAATTCCTAGGAATATGGGAAAATAATTCTACAATGAATGTTTGATTAAATGTTGATAATCAACGGGGATGGAGATACTGGAATTTTAATGGTGATGTTGTAACTTTTAAAAGAATAGTTGATATTGAATATGACTCCAATGAAGTATAATGTGGTTTTTTTCATGTTTAATCAATGTGAAAAGAGTTAATTAACGTAAAGTGGAACTGATGAAAAAGGGAATGAAGTAATATAATGAAGCTCTTTAATTGGTTGTGTGATTATAGGATACGTAGTCTTAGAAATAGCAGCCTGGAGTCCGAGAGATGTTAGCTGAAGCTGAGACTAAGACTAGGTTATTCCCATAGTGTGGTTATGAGTTATATATTCTATACTTTTTATGTTTCTATACACTACTCCACCCTGTCAGTGAGGGAAACTGACACCCCAGGGATTCTGAGCCATGGGGGGATGTTTTACCCAACATTTTAGTGGGAGGATGAATGGATGACTACCCCCATTGACCCCTCTCTCTTCTCTTTGTAGATACTTGTGCTGGTAGGCACAATGGTTAGTTTTCTCCATATATGTGTGTAGAGGGCTGTAATGGATTGTGGTTATTCACACACATATATTCTGGATATAGTATCCTATGGACTACTATAGGTGTAGCGTGTATAGGTTGTGATGGCTTGAGGATTATTACTTGGTGTATAGGCTGTAATGGCTTGAGGTTTAATAACCGACGTATGATACACGTTATACGTGATATGGGGGCTCCCAGAACCTACCTGGTTACTTTTGGTTGTGAGGATGGTGTGATGCTTCGCCCAGGTGTCTGCGGGCAAGCCTTTATAGTGCACGTGGTGAAGATTGTGGAGCTTAGCCCAAGTTTATACGGCAAAGCCTTTGGAGAGAGATGCACATGACGTAAGTCATTTGGGAAAAGAGGAAAAGTAGTGGGGACGTAGTAGTGGGGTACCCTTGATGTTATTTACTATATGATATGTTATATTATGCATTACTTGGTTAGAGTAGTCATAGTGAGGTTGGGAACATAGTATACTTATTTAGGTGACGAGTTCGTTTCACTTGGGGTTCACTGCGCTTTAGCATGCTTTATTTACTTTTGCATGAGAGACTTTAGGGAGGATCATACTAAGTGTACTGTTATACTCACCCGCCGTTTATATATAAAATGTTTTTGAGGTCACTTGAAGCAGGTTGGAGATCAAGCTGATTACTACTAGCTTGTGGTTGGAGGAGCTGTTCGGGCTTGTGGTCGCTGTTGTTTTACTTCCATTGGGTAATTGTAGTTTTCCATTTCAGTTTTAGTACTTTTTCATGACATTAAAAATGTACACTTGGGTTTTCTTTTATATTTCAGTTCTGAGTTGGAGTTGGTTGGTGTCTATTCTATCTCTCTCTTGCGCATGTGTTCTCTCAGAGAGTAATGCCTCTCATCTGTGTGTTTATTATACCCTCGGTGATAGTCGCCAACCCCAGACCTACTGGAGGTGAGACTCGGGGGTAATTATCTCCCTTTTCACATTTCTAGCCCAGGAGGGGTAAACTTTGTGGGTAGGGGGTCGTGAGAGAGTTGTATCAGATGCCTGATTGAGGGATAGGATGGAGATTGGAGTTAGGCATAGGTGAGGTTTCATGGGTTGGTAAAGAAAAAAGTGTCATTCATGTTTAGAAAGTGGGGTAAAAATTGGATATCGGCTGAGACATAGGCATTTAGGGCCCCCTATGATCTGATGTACAGACCATTAAGTTTACCATGTCTACTAAACAAGGTGATACTAGTTGCAGGGTAGAGACCTAGGAAAGGATCATGAATCATTCTTCTTTGTGCTTGTTTGTGAATGGGTAGACCATGGGATAGGTTAACCTAAAATTAATGAAAGAAAAAAATTAACTAATTAATTCTGAGTCTTCCATATTCGAGTATTAGGAGATTTATATTTTTGGTATTTTGCAGGTATTGCTCCAGGTTGACGTCCTCGTCAGGTTTTTGTAGAAGATGTCCAACATGTTGTTCCAGAAGGTTGTCACAGGGTAGAGGTTGATGAAGATGACACTTGGAGGAAGACACTCTGAGAATTTCAGCTCCAGAGTCTGTAGAAGTACAAGGGCTTCGTTTCAAATGCAGTCACGAAAGACTGGTTGGAGGAGGTCGAGATCGGTTTCAGTTCGATTTGTGCTAGGAAGGAGCACTCGGTGTCTTTAGTGGTGATGATGCTGCGTGGAGGAGTGAGGAAGTAGTGGCTCTTGTTCCTTGGGAATCTTGAGGAGTCAGTAATCTCATGGGAGGCGTTTTGAGTCAATTTCAGGGTTGACTTCCTTTCTTTGACTGTGAAGGCATCCAGTCGCCAGGAGCTTCTTACCCTTCGACAGGGGAGGTCCAGTGTTCGGTGGTTTGGAATCCGTTTTTGGAACCTTCTACATTATACTTCAGACCTATTACCCGACGAGGAGGCCAGGGCAAGACATTTTGAGGAGGCATTGCATCCAGAGATCCAGCGCCATGTCACCCCATTTATGCTGAAAATATATCTTGAGGTGCTGGCGAGGGAACAGGTTATCGAGAGGACATTTTCCAGGACCGGATCGTCACGAGAGGGGAATCAACATGATTCATCATGGAGCAGAGCTGTGGTCCGAGGATCCCGGTTTTCAAGGTAGAAGAGTTTTCGTTCAGCCGGGGGTAGGTCCCAACCCTTCACATCTCGTTTCTCCAGATGCAGCAATTCTCAGGCCTATGCCAAGGGATTATAAGCTTATTTTTCTTGTGGTGGTCGGGGCCATCAGCAGCAGGAGTGCCCGAACATTCAGAGCAGTCATCGAACACCGGGCGCTCCACTCCAGGTTCCTCCGTTGAGGCTGTTTCCACCGAGGCAGCAACAGCCAGTTGCACCAGCTTTTGATTAGTAGAGGGTAGATGGGGCAGGCATAGGACAACCATATGACGCTCCCCATCCTCAGAGAGCATAGCACAGTCGTGGTGCTGGTTGTCATCAGGGTCAGAGAGGCCATGGAGGAGGTCGTGGGCAGCTTCATTCCCTAGCGTTGCTAGGTCCAGGCGAGCCAGATGTCGTTTGAGGTACCCTTTTCTTGTTTTCTACCTTGGTTTATGCCTTGTTTGATTCAGGAGATACACACTCCTTCATATAACCTACCCTTGTCCATGCTTTGGGACTTGAGGTAGAGTGGCTTCTAGTGACCTTGGCGTCGACTACGCTAGTTGGAGGTCAAGATTACTTGTTTGAAGTATGTAGAGACTCTGAGCTGTTGTTGGGGCAGCACTGCTCTGAGGGAGATTTCTTATGTTTATGGATACAACCATATGATGTCATCCTTGGCATGTATTGGTTGTATTCGGTGTAGGCTATCATGGATTTCTTTTGGAAGAAGGTCATCTTCATCGGTGCAGATGGAGAGCAGGTGGTGTTTTTTGGCGAGCGAGATCCTCAAATGGGTCATAGGCGCATTCCATCCTTATAATCCTTGATGGCTGGGATGATGCTGAGTTCTTCAAGGGTTCGGCAGTCGGTGTTTCCTAGGGTCGTAGAGAAGTATCCTGATGTCTTTCCAGAAGAGGTTGTAGCATTACCCCCTCGTCGAGAGATCGATTTTGGGATTGATCTACAGCCAAGAGCATCTCTTATCTCTATGTCTCCATATAGGATGGCCCCTTCTGAGTTATGAGATCTACATATGCAGCTTGATGGTCTGTTGCAGTGCTGTTTTTTTCAGCCAAGTGTGTCACCATGGGGTGCGCCCGTTTTGTTCGTGAAGAAGGCCGATGGAAGTTTGCAGTTTTGTGTCGATTATCATTGCTTAAATAAAGTGACAATAAAGAACCTCTATCCTTTTCCACATATTGATGAATTATTCGATCAACTGAAGGGTGAAAGTTGGTTCTCAAAGAACGACTTGCGGTCAACATATCATCAGATGCGTGTGTAGGATGAGGATATCCCGAAGACTACTTTCCATTGTCATCATGGTCATTATGAGTTTTTTGTAATGCCGATTGGTGTGGCGAATGATCCAAATGTGTTCATGGGTTTGATTAATGCTCTGTTCTGTGAATTCCTAGAAAAGATCGTGGTAGTTTTCATCGACGACATTCTTGTGAACTCCACATCTGAAGAGGAACATGTAGAGCATCTACGAGCCATTTTGGGAGTTCTTCGTCAACACCAACTGTTCGAGAAGTTGTCAAAGTGTTAGTTTTGGGATCCAGAAGTCCATTTCTTATGGAATGTTGTGTCTCAACATGGATTAGCTATGGATCCATCGAAGATAGAAGCAGTTGTGTCTTGGGAAGCCCCCAAGATAGTTTCAGAGGTGCGAAGTTTCCTTGGTATCACAGGATACTACAGAAGGTTCATGGCCAATTTCTCACGGGTTGCGACTCCTCTGACATCTTTGACAAAGAAGGATCGGCCATTCATATGGACTGATCAGTGTCAAGAAGCTTTGAAGTATCTAAAAGAGAAGTTAGTAAGTGCTCTGGTCCTTTGTCTTCCAGCTAAAGGAGTTTAGTTTGATTTTTTCTGCGATGCATCACATATGGGGTTAGGCTGGGTTCTTATATAGTAGAGGTAAGTTGTTTCTTATGGGTCTCGACAATTATGTCCCCTTAAATGCAACTATACCACCCATGATCTTGAGTTGTCAGCCGTGGTGTTTTCTCTGATGTTGTGGAGACATTACCTCATTGGTGAGCACTTTGTGGTTTTCACCGTTCATAAGAGTTTGAGGTATGTTTTCTCCAAGTGTGACTTGAATTTATGACAACGTCGGTGGATGGAGTTCTTGCAGGAATATGACTTTGAAATATCATATACACCTGGAAAGGGGAATGTTGTAGCTGATGCGCTGAGCCGAAAGTCAAGTAGTGATGCTGTGCATTAATATGGTGATTCCTAGAGAGTAATGGAAGAACTGTTAGCATTGCATCTTGATATGGGAGAAGTCGGAGGTAGAAGTTATCTTTTTTAGATGATGGTATAGTCATCCCTGGTGCAGAAAGTGTAAGAGTTCCAGTTGAGGGATCTTGATGTGGAGGTCTGGAGTGACTGAGTCGTTTGTGGTGAGGGCCCTGATGGTTGGTATGAGGATGAACAACATAGAGTGTTGTATCATGGAAGGATTTTTTTCCCATGGTGATGCATGAGATAGTTCTTAGAGAGATCCATAGTTCTCCCTTAACAGTACATCTTGGCGTGACGAAGATGTTCTGATCCTTGAGGAGTCAGTTTTGGTGGCATGGGATGAAGCATGCAGTTGCGGAGTTTGTGTCTCAATGTTTAGTCTTCCAGATGGTGAAGGTTGAACACCGTGTTCCTGGTGTTCTTCTCCAACCATTAGTGAATCCTCAGTGGAAGTGGGAGGACATCTCAATGGTCATTGTTAAAGATTTACCTTGAGCTCCAGGAGGACATGATGCTATTTGGGTGTTAGTGGATCATTTAACAAAATCGGCCCACTTTATAGCGATCAAGGAGTCGAGCTCAGTGGAATTTTTGTCTAGGTAGTATCTGGAAAAGGTGGTGAGACATCATGAAGTTCCAAGGACGATCATTTCTGATCAAGATCCTCGTTTTACCTCCAGGCTGTGGAGAGGTCTCCATCATGCTTTCAATTCTCAGCTATTCCTTAGCACTTCTTTTCATCCTCAAATGGATGGTCAGACATAGCGAACTATCCAAACTCTTGAAGACATGTTGCGCGCTTGTGTTCTTGATTTTGGAGGCTCATGGATGAGGCACTTACCCTTGGTGCAGTTCACTTAAAATAACAGTTTTCACTCTACCATCGGTATGGCGCCGTTTGAGGCCTTGTATGGCCGGCCTTGCTGTTCTTCATTGTGCTGGAATGGGGTCAGAGAGTCAGCAATTCTCGGACCGGAACTAGTGCAGAATACTACAGATATGGTTCAGGTGATTCGTGAGATGTTGAGGGCAAGCAAGATCATCAGAAATCCTATGCCAATCAACGAAGGAGACCCATAGAGTTTAATATTGGGGATCATGTGTTTCTGAAGGTGACTCCCTGTCATGGGCAGTAAAGGTTTGGTCGTGGAAGTAATCTTTCTCCCCAGTTTGTTGGGCCTTTCAAGGTGTTCGCTCATGTTGGAGCTGTGGAGTATCGAGTAGCACATCCCCCGCAGACGAGTCAAATACATGAAATTTTCCATGTATTGCATCTCCATTATTATCTTCATGATGACTCTCACATCATTGACTGGGGAGAGATCGATTTCGATGATGATGCAACCTTTGAAGAGCGACCTTTGGAGATCTAGGACAACAAGGAGAAGGTGTTTCAAGGGTGTTCTACTCCTTTGGATCGTGTCTTGTGGCGACACGGTGTCTTGGTGGAGAGTACCTGAAAACGTGAGTCGCAGATGCGTGCTCAGTACCCAAATTTGTTTGATGTTTACCTCTTTCGTGTGTAAATGTAACTGGTGTGGTTATGAAACCATTGTTTTTATGAGATGGATCCCTTTTTTGTTTTTGTGGCATGCTCTCTTTTGATAGGTATCGCGGTGGGTGGATGTTCGGACACTGTTTCATTTTCTCTTTAGGTGGGTTTTGGATTCTCAAGGACGAGAATGTTTTGAGAGGTATCTGATGTAATGGCATGGACCTCTCTAGTCCATTACCTAGTGAAAATGTGGTTTTATAGGGGTATCGGGGGATCGAGGTGGCTTGGAGGTGCGTTTGGGTGGCCTTTTAAAGAAAACTGGAGGTTCTGTAGCTTTCGCATGGTTGGCGCATAGTTTCTTAAACCATGCAGCCATGTCATGCATCGCTGGACCTGATGGCAGTAGAGACCACACGGGAGGCTCATGGTTTGTCTAAACTGTGCCGCCAAACTGTGCGAGATGAGTGTCTAAGGCAGTTGTGACCGCACGGTTAGTTCACGGTTTGTTTAACCGTGTGACTAGGCCGTGCAAGCACTTAAAGTTAGATCCTAAATTTTAGGATCTTGACCGTTTTACCTTTATCTTGGTTTTTTAAGCCCCTAATCATCCATAACTGAGATTGCCTTTCCTTGGAGATAGAATAACCTCTCCCAAGCATTTTGGAGGCGATCTGAAGTCTTCTCTTGGCGTATCGAAGCAGGATTCTAGAGGTAGGTGGTCGTTCTTCCTCGTTCTTGTTGGTTTCTTAGATCTAATTAGATCTATTCCTTCTATTCTCTTAGTGTCTTAGATATACAACCGTTATGTGTAGATCTACGTGTGTGTATGTCGTTGTGATGAGTCTTGGACTTGATCTTGCTAGGAGGAGAAATATAAGGTGGGGATTCAGAGAATCAACTTGGGTTCCTTGAGCGTTCTTCGACCGCAGTGGTTTCTGTCAATAACCCTTAAGCTAGGGGATTTGTGCTTCTCTCTAATTGTTATGTGCAGTCATATAT
Source organism: Viscum album (assembly GCA_963277665.1). Taxonomy (NCBI): domain Eukaryota; kingdom Viridiplantae; phylum Streptophyta; class Magnoliopsida; order Santalales; family Viscaceae; genus Viscum; species Viscum album. Next base: position 1,884,407,391 of record OY728165.1, on the reverse strand, counting down.
TTAACATGATTTATCCATTTGGATCACAATGAAATTGACCTAATTTAATACTTGATCCGAATTAAAATAATTGGTTTGATCACTTGTGTTGCTTTATACCGTGATAATGGTTTTCCTCTTGATTTTCTAGATAGTGTGATATCTATGCCTTGCCTGTTAGCACGTTGATTTGGATGAATTGATATAGAACATAATGCCGGAATTAATTGATAATTAATAGGTTAAAGTTAAAGAGGCATGTGAACGAATCTGGATGTTGTTGTTGGGGATTGTTGTTTGAAGGCATGTCCAGTTAATTGTTTAATTAAATTGTGACAACTATGATAGCTTTTTGGATAGGATACCCTTAGTTGGAACCTACCAATAATGACCTGGTTAATTCAAGAGGGATTGTGGAACTTGTTGTTAATAAATAAAAAGGCATGATAGGGTTCTGAGTTACCCTCTTGCTTGTAAGTCCGAATGCCTTGTGCTTTGGAGCCATGAGTGCTCATCATGTATAAAGGTTGGATGCCTTGTTAAAGGGCCAAGATCCCATTTGTTGAGATGTTTTTTTTCCTACTACTTGTGATGTGATGTGACCCTTGAATGGTGTTGTGATATGTGGAGGTAGGGAGGCCTTGTGGTTGTGGCGGTGTATGATGCCAAGAGTGATGAGATGCATCGGTGTATGCATGTGGGTGTCGGGGAGGACACCAGGGATGATGGTATAGAATGGATGTGTTGGATGGATGTTTGGTGGTTTGTTTTGGTTGTTATCTTCTTTAATTTTCTCCACAGCTCAAGGAAGCTGGTCTTGCTTACCCTTCTTTCGAAGGAGGCGAAAACACACGGGGTATGCCATGTGCTTTCCGTGTTTAGCCTCTCGAGGGGGAGTGGGTATACGCTCTTTCTATAGGTGGAAAAGACTCAACGGGTAGTACATCTACTCACCGTGATGAGCCGCCATGTGTTTAGTAGCATAGGAATCTTTTCTAAAATGCCTGGGAATATGGGAAAATAATTATGTAATGAATGTTTGATTAAATGTTGATAATCCACAGGGATGGAGATGGTGGAATCTTAATGGTGATGTTGTAACTTTTAAAGGAACGGTTGATATTGAATGTGATTCCAATGAAGTTTAATGTGGTTTTGTTCATGGTTAATTAATGTGAAAAGAGTTAATTAACGTAAATTTGAACTGATGAAAAATGGAATGAAGTAATCTAATGACATTCTTTAATTGGTTGTGTGCTTATAGAATACCTAGTCTTAGAAATAGCAGCCCGGAGTCCGAGAGACGTTAGCTGCAGCTGAGACTAAGAATAGGTTATGCCCATAGTGTGGTTATGAGGTATATATTCTGTACTTTTTGTGTTTCTATATGCTACTCAACATTTTTGGTGAGGGAAATTGACACCCTGGGGATTCTGAGCCCTGGGGGGTGTTTTCCCCAACATTTCGATGGGAGGATGAATGGCTGACTACCCCATTTGACCTCGCTCTCTTCTCTTGGTAGATACTTGTGTTTGTAGGCATAGCGGTTAGTTTTCCCTATATAAGTGTGTAGAGGGATGTAATGGCTTGTGCTTATTCACACACATATATTTTGGATATAGTATCCTATGGACTACTATAGGTGTAGCGTGTATAGGTTGTGATGGATTGAGGATTCTTACTAGGTGTATGGGTTGTAATAGATTGAGGTTTAATACACGATGTATGATACACATTATGCGAGCTGTGGTGGCTTCCAGAACCTACCTGGTTACTTTTGGTTGTGAGGATGGTGTGATGCTTCGCCCAGGTGTCTGCGGGAAAGCCTTTGTAGTGCACACGGTGCAGATTGTGGAGCTTAGCCCAAGTTTATATGGGCAAGACTTTGGAGAGAGATGCACAGGATGTATGTCATTGGGAAAAAGTGGAAAACCAATGGGGAAGTAGTAGCAGGGTACCCATGATGTTCTTTAATATATGATATATTCTTATATGCGTTACTTGGTGAGAGTAGCCATGGTGATTTTGGGAACTTAGTATACATGTTTAGGTGAAGAGTTAGTTTCACTTGTGGTTCACTGTGCTTTAGAATGCTTTCTTTACTTTTGCACAAGAGGCTTCGGGGAGGATCCTACTGAGTATACTGTTATACTCACCCCACGTTTATATATAAATTGTTTTTCAGGTCACTTGGAGCAGGTTGGAGATCAAGCTGGTTACTACTAGCTTGTGGTTGGAGGAGCTATTCGAGCTTGTGGTCGCCATTGTTTTACTTCCTTTGGGTACTTTTAGTTTTCCCTTTCAGCTGTAGTACATTTGCATGACATTACATATGTACACATGGGTTTTATTTTATTTTTCAGTTCTGAGTTGGAGTTGGTTGGTGTCTATTCTATCTCTCTCTTCTGCATGTGTTCTCTTAGAGGGTAATGCCTCCCATCTGTGTGTTTATTATACCCTCACTGCTAGTCTCCAACTCGGGACCTACTGGAGGCAGGACTCAAGGATCATTATCTCTATTTTCACATTACCGGCCCAGGAGGGATACACTTTGTGGGGAGGGTTCGTGACATTAAATTTAGATTAAAAATTTTCCAAAATTAATTTATTTTGAATATATGATTATTTTGGTTAGAAGAGACATCATACAATAAATTTTATACATGTTTTGAATATTTTTGTATCCTTATCATCTTGGTTTAACCGTGATTTTACCCTTTTTAATCTTACCATGATATAATGTTATGTAATCATTGTGGGTTTATATATTTAACATATCATGTCTAAATACCAATAAAAAGTTTTTTATGACATATATGGACTTATATTAACTATTTGGATGAATTTATGTTTTTTAGGAATTTAAAAACATTTAGTAAAGTATTTTATGTTTTTAGTTGTGAATTATGTCAATTTGGGACACCAATCATAAATGAATTTTAAAAAAAATCCTAACTACCTGATTCCTTCATTCCAAAGGAATTAATTTATCCATAATATTTCAATGGAAACCATAATATTTTTGGAGTACAACTAAATGTTTAAATAGAATTTATTTTAATATTCATAAATTCCTGAATTAGAATATTTCATTAATGAGGCAATCACTACATCAAAATTGATTCATTCATAAATATAATTATATAATGTATATAAATTATAAATAAAATAACATGACATAGGAAATATTTTAATATTTATAATGAATATTTATTGACATAATGATCAATTATATTACACAAAAATAAAGTCTATTTAGTAAAAGATATATATTTATGATATAATTATCGTTAATTTAAATTAATTCTTATAAAATGTCATTTTCACTTCTAAATGAATCCATGGGGTCACGAAATTGTCCCAAGGATGTCCATGGTCAGAAATATCTCAAACAGAAAGACCAGGACATGTGTTAGGGTGGATTAATTTTATCTTTATATTATTTTTTACCATTATTTACCAGATATTCGTTTTAACCATGGTATATAAAATATTTACTAAAGTTACTATTCCTATGGTCCAAAAATAAAATGTACTTATTTACATGGTAGGAACATTATGAGTCCTAATATAAAATTCATTTTTCTAAATTAAAAACAGAGAAGTTTTTGTAATTATTTTACAATTAATTACCATTGTCAAAACCAAAAACAGGAATTTTAAGAAGTGATAACTATCAAAATATTGACATTTTTTATGTTAAATATAAATGTAAAATTACATAAAATGACCAAAATTGGATTAAATGATAAAAATATAATCCATCTATATTTGAAAAAAAATTAAAAAGATAATAGAACTATACAAATAAATTAAATAAAAAGGCAATTTTGAATTAAAATTTAGTATTTTTCAGTATTCATTAAAATATTAATTTTATCAGAAAAATATCAAAAATTCAACCAAAGTAAATTTATATGTCTCTCTTCAAAATAACAAGTTTATTTTCCCAATTTAACTTAAAAATTTTAAAAAACTAGATTAAAAATCGGTGCGCCATCAAACGGTGGTAAAACATCATTTTTTTGAAAAATAATTCTTTTTTAGGAAAAATTGATTTTTTTTCTCATATCATGTTAAATAAAATGTTTAATTTGAATTATAATATTTTATATAATTAAAAATGTGGTTAACACTATTCCTATCATCTAGTCTATATAATATTTTGATATTTTATCTTTCTTTAGTGAAAATGAATATTCCATACAACGCAAGTTATCGAGGAAGGTCGGTCTTGCTTGAAACAAAAGCCATTTCAGTGTTGCGTGTAGTGAAAGCATCATTTTTTTGATGTGTATAACAAAACCCAAACTTAGTTCATTTATACAATGAACCAAATATATAATCAGTGTCACGTGAAATGAATTGTATTAAAAGAACATGAAATTGTGTGTAACACGAGCAAAGTAAAATGTTACGTATACAATAAGCTAATATGGTGTTGTATATAGTGCAATATAATATTGGTATAGCGTAAAACACAAGAAATCAAATAAATTAAACTAATATAGCTCATTAAATCTTTGGGTGTTACAAGAATGTTACACATTGACCGTAATGAATAGTAAACATATTAATGATTATTTATTGTGGTTAGTGTAAAAATAGGTCTAATAGGGGATCAAGTAAAAAATATAATGTTCAAAATGATCTAAAAACATGTATGAAATTGAATTTATGGACATTGTTATACCTACAATGTCTAATTATCTATAATAATCCCTTTTAGACCCTTGTGGGTTTTAAAAATCTGGATTCACCCTCTTTTAAAAAATTTACATTGATCCCCTCACGTCTCTTATAAAAGACCACTTCCATTATTCTCTTATTCACACCATCAATGCATTTTAGTTAGTAAAATACCATCCAAAGTAACATCATAAATTTATCCCTCTAATCCTTGAATTTTTATGTTTAGCATGAATACATCCTAGGAAGGATTTTGGGGAAAATCTATGGAGGTTACTTGAGGATGATGTAACATCCTTAATTAGCATTTTAACCTTTTCAATTCCTTCCATTATTTAAATTCTTATTTAACCCTGATTAAATAATAACCACAATATATTACATATAATGATATTTTTTATGTCAGCATAATGAAATAAAAATATATCCACTCTAATCAAATGAGTTATGAAATAATCTTTCGTGTGTACAACAAACTTTCATCTTGTGAACCTATGCCATTATTTCCACTACCACTTATAATACTTTGGTATGATTATGTATCAAAAGAATATATATATATATTTATAATATAATAATACATATATATTCATTATATCATATATATCTCTTTTAGTCTCTATTCCTTAGGGGGGTTGATAACAACGCTCAGGTGCGTGGTGGAATACCTCCTTACGAAGTGTTATGATTCATTTTTCACTTTCACTTTATAGGGAAAATAATAAGGATAATGCTGCTAAATATATGTTATAACCATGAAAGAACTAGTATATTAATAAAATATTTAACATTTTAATAATATAATATCTTGTTTTATTTGATACATTTTCACTTAGAAACATATGATACTATTGCTCGTGTACGTGTGGACTATCACCTTCACAATGAGAAGTGAATGCCTCTTTTCATCACCACATCATATAGATTTTATGTATATCTATATTTAATTAAATAATATAATATTTATTATATTATTATCATTATTTAATTATAAAAAATTACATAGTTCCTTTGAAAAATGATTTATGAAAAATGGAAACATTTCTCTTTCGTACATACGCTATACTATCCCTATGATTATAACATTCATTATTTAGAGAAAATATATTGTCTTATTGGTTTTAAAAGTATAATTTTTATATAAATTTAATAATTATATCATTATTATTATTCACAATATTTTGTGACCGTGATCATTTTATGTGGACCAAATATAAAAATGAAAAACATACAAAATAATAATGATGTTATTAAGAAAAATTTAATTTTAACAAGGACTTTATAATAAATGTGTAATAAATAGTCATAGGTAAATAATAAATTTTAAGATATATATATATATATATATTCATATAATATATATATATAATAAGGTTATATTTTTTTGTATTATATGTTTGAATGAGTATAATGTAAAGCAATACTTAATGTAAGTAAATGTCAACACACTTTTTACTTCTATGAGACACATTCCATATTCACCACCTATTTATGTTATGGGATGCATATTATGCTATTTAATTTTTATTATTATTATTTTAATGAAAACTATTTGTATTTATGTACCCAATTTTTTTCTATTTAATGAAGTTTTCTTTTTTAAAATAAACTAAATTGTTAAGAAGTTTTTTTCTCAATTTTTTTCCTTGAGAAATATGTTATATTATAAATGTATCTTATTATATGATTTTTATAATCCTCCCCTTTGAAAAGTAATATAATCAATCTTTTATTTTTCATGATATTATTAATTAAATTTAATTTTATAATTTTATGTGGATTATGTATCAACATATCCAATTTGGTAAGTGTTTTATGATACAATCGAATTGTTTATTGGGTTTATTTATGATTATGAATCCAATGATGAATTATTTTGATCCAAATGTCAAGAAAATCATGAAATTTATTATCATATATTTATTAAATGTGAATACATGTTCTCCATTAATTTTCACATCTTTGTGTACTCCATAGTTCAAATGAATATTTTTTGGGAAAAATCATTCTTATTTCTCTATTAGGTTGGATACCCACTTTTATTCCATTAACCATGTTTTAAAATAATATTATAAAAGAGTTTTTGACATTATTAAAATTACTTATTAATTTATATTTCCTTCCATGAGTTTATTTTTAACAATTGTTTTGAATCAAATCTTCATGTAAATTTCAATAAAATTCTTGTCTGAATTTTAACAAAAATCTCAAAGGAATATTTTTTCAATTTTTTATTTATTGAATCGTATTTCCTGTCATCTTGAAAATTATTTTATTTTTATATTAATTTTTATATTTTCACGCGTATTTTCAAATAAAAAAAATTTAAAAATCATTTATGTTTTATTTTTGTGTAAAAGAGGAATGCTTATTTTTTTCAAGAAATACACTATGTGATCCTTAAAAATAATTCTATGTCTACACTGACATACCGTAATGTAAGATACTATTTAATACGAATATAAACCATGGAAAGTATTATTATTAAATATATTAAGGTTTTACGAGGAAAATATATTTATGAATCTTGTTTCACTTCCATGGGTTATTCCATGATAAAATTCTTGTGAAACCCATTTCTTTTTCCATGGATTATGCTATGATGAAATAATTTATGGATTATGAATCCAAACACTTTTTCAAATGTTATGATATCATTAAATAATATAGAAATCCATTGAATTTCATGGTATATGATATGATGCACATTTTATGTTCTTCTAGCATGCAAACAATTGATTTTTTATGTGACAAGTGGGACCTATATCTCCTTATAATTCATTGCATAAAGATGAAATATCATTGGTAGATAAGTTAAAAATAATCCTAATTACATGATAAAAATGTTGTGCACCAACCTAATTACATATTTAAAATTTTATGCATGAACCTGTTTACATGTTCACAATGTTATGTGTGAAATTGATTACATATTAAAAATTTTATACATGAATCTGATTACATTTTAACAATGTTATGTGTGAGCCTGATTACATATTCATATTTTAATGCATGAGTCTATTATTCAAGTCCATAATGATATACATGTACATAAATGCATGTCCATAAGTTTGTGTGAGGAACTATTTTCATGTACTTAACATAATCATTTAACCTTTATCAATTTATAAATGATCACAATGATATAAGATGACACACATGCCACAAATTATGTCTTATGACAATTTTTTTCTCTCTCGGACCATGTTCATTGATTCCCTTATGTTTCATGTCTAATGCACATCAAATCATTATTCCATTACTCAATATTATGATGTGTGATATGAATGGTGTGGTTTTGAAATATTATGCTAATGTTTTCATACCCATATGTTCGTGATATTAAAAAATATTTCACTTTTTGACCTTTAATAATCATTTGAGCACCCTGTTATGTTTCATTTACCAAGGTTATGAAGAAATACTTTTAGAAGTGTACATCTATAAAGAGTAACTAATGATAACTTATTTGTGGGTTATATTTAAGTTTGATCCGTAAATTAGAATATAATATTCTTAGTCTCTAGAGATACTAATAAATCATGATCTATAGTCATGTGTTTATGTATTTTACTGAATATACAACTAAAAAGTTGCAATATATATGTATGAAAATTCTATGTATCTATAGTTTTTATTGAAGTATAGATTTACTATACTTTTTAAATTTGGATGATAAAACATTATATATATCACTAGGGATATTTCTAATGATTCATCTAGGGATTTCCCTAAATGTTATCTTATGGATGATTATATGTGTTGAAAAATATCATGTAATTTTGGTGAATGATATAGAGATTGATTTATAAATAGTTATATTCCTCTCAAGATACTACATGAGGATGTGGATCTAGAGATGTGGTACCATGGTGTAATTAATCTTAAAAGTGTATAGTGATGTATAATTTATTTTCACCTGGTGCATGAAAATTCACCTTTCTTCCCAATTGGGTTGATACTCCCATGGGATAATATTTAGGTATTTATAAAGTCTTAATCATCCATCGTGAGGAATTTTGATAGATTCTGACTATAAATGACTAAGGTTAAACCTATGGTGGAATAGATTCAAAAGTGTTTTTAATGATTTGGGCATCATATTGGTGATTTTTTCATGACTATTTTTTTTCACCTATGAATATTTTTATACACACTGTGTTCATTGGTTTTAGTAAATTTTGGGAACCAAAAGTAACAATATCAATGTTGATTAGGAAAGAAAATAAGGTGACTGTGATTAACTGAATATGAAAATGACAAGAGTGAATCTATCATGATTGTTTCTAATTAGTTATAATGACATATTATACTGAAGCAATACCTTAATCAAATATTCAACATAATAAACAAGATAATGAATTATTTTAGTGAGATCTCCAATGGCGGTGTCTATGGAAAAAATAATATGACATTTCATATCTGTAAGGAATGTGGTATAGAACACTCTAGGGAGTGTATTAAATAAACAAGAATATTTTTTAGGTATTGATAATAATTTCATATACTAAGAAATTGTCTAGGGAAAATTAAATATTCACTTAACATAATATATGGGATTATTTGTTTCTTTAAGGTATTATCAATGGACGAATGATTGAATTTTTGAATGCATGTACATTATGAAAATAGATTTTTTTGTGTAAATATCATGAAGGGAGATATAAAAGTGATAAAAGTAATCTTTATACTACTAATAACAAAGAGTCAAAAAATGAAATGAGAAAGGTATGGGTTGTTCTAAATAATATGGTTTCATTAAAGAATTTTTTTATTCAAATCCCGAAATATATAAGGACTCTTTTATTGAAGATTATTAATAATTATTTTAAATAATATGATAAATGATATTGATGGATATGAAAAGTGAAATGAATAAAATTTGATAATTTTATTAATTGGAAATAACCCCAAATATGTAATGTATGTTGAGATAATGAGGTTTGTAAAAAGAGATATTGGATATGAAAATGTAAATTGGGTCTCATAGATTACTTTTAAAAGAATTAAGTACTTTTTGACAAATTTTTTTACACTGTCATTGATGGAGTTTATTTAATTTTCTGGATTTATGGAATATATCCAATAATCTATGTTTTATGTAAGGAATGATGAAGATTTTGTGTTTTCAATATGGTTTTGTGAAAATTTTTGTTATTAACATATTTTAAGAAAATACAGGATGAAGTGATTCACATTTTTGATATGAATCAATCAAGAGTTAATATATGATATTTGGATATTTAGTATTACGTTGATTTTGGGAAATTTAGTGACCTTCTTCTTAAATATTAAAATTAATATGGGATATAATGTAAACCATTTTTGGATTGGTTTATATAGAATATTTGATAGGATTTAGATATTATCATAATAGTTGACCATTTGAAGAATTATCCATAATTTATAATGAATGATAATGTTTTTTAATAGAAATATATATAATGAATTAATATACTTTTATGGGTCTTTTGATTCCTTAGTTCTTTAAGCATAAAAAATCATCTTAATTTTATGATGTTAGATATGAAATGTAAATTAGATAAAAAAAATAAAGTATGATGTTTTTTATTATGAATTAAGGTAAATATAATATAGAGGAATATATGCACCTATGAAATTAGTGACCATATATGGATGGTAGCCTCTCAATTGGTTCTTCAACCCATCTTATTTTATGGTCAAGATGAGTTTGATGTATTTATCAGGAGGATGTGCATACCTGGTTTGTCACATGAACTAAACTCAGATGTTGTACTATTAAATCATGATATTACATATGAGGAATAATTGAAAAAGATCCTATATTGAATAGTTAGTGTTCTATGAAATAAGAGAACATATATTGTCAATGTTTAGAGGTGAAACCACCAGATTGAGAAAGATATGTGGGAACCTAAGTATGTAATATGGAAAATGTATCCTCAGTTTTTTGTTCCAAAGATATAGATTTCGATGAAAAAAATAATTTTATTGGGTTTAGAATGTCACATATCAATATTTTTTTAAATATTTTGTTCAAATTCTTTTATTCTTTTCAATATTTTTCGTTACAAGTTACACAGTGTTTATATTTCCTTACACATAGAAATGAGTTTAAACAAATTGTTACACATAAATAAATTATTATTATATGATAGTTATACCCTAGAAATTGTAATTGTGGATATAAATAATAGTAACTTGATTATAAAAATATATTTTTTACACATTTATATAAAATTATTTCTTTGTTGACCAATTAATTAAGAATGAGAAAAAAACAATTAGAAAATAAGGGCATTATTTTTCTAGAAAACTATTTATAAAAGAAACACATTTAGCTGGGTAAATTTTAAATATAACATCAAGAGAATTATTTTAATTAATTATATATATATATATTATGAAATAATCTATTTATCATTCAACTTTTATGTTTTCTAGAACAGAGACTACAATAAATAAAATTTCAGCCTAAAAAACATTATTTTTCTAACAACCAGTTGTAAAAAAAATTCACACATACATTAAAAGTAATTTCTAAAGCGTATGGATAGATTATATGAAAACATAATGTTCATTTTGTAAATAAGCATGTCAAAATTATCTTATGGATAATTTTCCAGAATTATTTGAAATGATTATTTTTTTGGTAAATAGTGATGAATACTAAATTATAATTGAAAACATCCTTTTGGTATCAAGTATATATAATGATAAATTATATTTTAAATTGGATTTATATAGAAAATTTTTCAATTATATATATATTAATAATATTTTGGAAATTTTAATTATTTTCATATAAAATTTTGATATTAAATCATTTCAAAACACTAAATATTTTTCATTGAAAACCCTCTTTCTCATCGTTAATGATAGATTAATTTTTAATTAATTTATCAACATATGTTAATTGAATTTATAAAAATATATATTACTTTTTTGGAATAATGATAATATATATTATCTAATATAGTCAGCATATGTTTTTACCATAATGAATAATAAACATAGATAAAATTATTTAATGTCATTAATGTCAAAATTGATCTACCTTGGGGTTTGACTAAAAAGAGAAGGATTATAATTAACTAAAAACGTGTATAAAATAAATTTTAAATCCTTATTTAGACACTACTTAATAATTATATATTTAATACTCCATTTTTGAATGTTTTTATATGTAATAATTTTGGGTACATCTTTTTCCCTTTAAAAATTTTCAAATCTCACACCCATATCACTTATAAAAGGATGCCCTTTACCATCTCTTCTTCACACCTTCAAACCCATGTTTATCGTCCAATTACACTCCAAATGAATTCAAAAAATCACATCTCATAAACTATAAGATTTATTTCTGTAATAAAATTTACATAGGAAATTGTTTCATGAAAACCAAAGGAGGTTACCCGAGGAAGAGGTAATGCTCTTTGATGGGCATTTAAATTTTATTTCAACATCCACCACCATATGTTGTTATTAAATGATGAATATATAATAATATTATTTTATCCTAATTAATTATATGTTTTTTTATGGTAATGACCTACTTAAATCTCCACTTCAATCAAATGGGTTACAAAAACATCATTCATGTGTATAGTTGTCAATCACCTCACGAACCCACATCATTCATTTTTTCATTAAAACATGTCATTGTTGTGTATGATTATAGATATAAATTATATATATATATATATATTATTTTTGACATATATATAAATCTAGATTCATTATTTCATATATACCTTTTTAATCTTCATTCCGTATGGGATATGATAACGTCACTCATGTGTACATGAAACTATACCCTAAAAAAGTGACATGATTCATTTTTCACAAGTGTGTTATATGGGAGAAAATAAGGACCGATTTAATGAATATATGTGAAAATAATTACATAATCATGATATTAATGATATATTTATCATTTATAAATGATAATATGTCATCTTTTTCTACCTTTTAACTCACTCAATGATGATAACATCATTCATGTATGTTTAGACTACAACCTTAATGAAGTGATCTAGCTATATCTTTTCATCACGAAAAACATGTATTATACATATTATAATAATTAAAGAAATAATATTTTATTTATTATTTTATAACAATTTTTTAATTTTAAAATATTACTTAACTGTTGTCTATACTGACTGTTGAAAAATGGAAATGTTACTCATGCTTTCATTAGACCTTCCATATCCATGATCGAAATGTAAAATATATTTCAAAACCATATTTCGTGATATGAATTAAAAGTATAATTTATTTAAAAATATGATATTTATGTCATTATTATTGTTTTTTATATTTTATAATGATGATCAAAGAAAGAGAACCAAAAATATTTAATTAAAACAAACAACCAAACAAAGAGGTAGTTACCTAAAATGTGATTTTAACAAGGAATTAACATTTAAAATATAATAAATGGTCATAATTAAATCATATATGATATAAATATAAAATTATTGTTCTTCATGGGATGAATAATAAACATATATTCGTTTTACATGAGGATTTAATATTTAAGATGTAATATGGGACTTATGTTAAGGGATTTTCGTATCACTTTTTACTTCTGTGAGGCACATTCCATACTCACCACATATTTATTTTACAGGTTGTATATAATAAAAATAAATATATTGCATGAATTTTTAATTTAATGTTTTTAGTATTTACATATCCACTAGAGGATTTTTCATTAATGTTATTTTTGAATAAAAATACACAAAATATGTTAGATATTTCAGTATCAGTTTTCCTTCTTCAAGATAGATTTTATTTTATGAACCTGTATTATTATCTATGAATTATTTAATACCCCATCAGATACTTTAAATTGTTATTATCCTTATTTTGATGATACTGTATATTTCTTTTAATTTTATTCTCTCATTGGGATTATGAATCAATATTACAAAATTAGTAATATTTTTATGATAATATCTCATCATTTATTGAGATTATTTGTTATTATGTATCAAACGATGAAATATTATGATCCATATCCATATAAACTCTTGAATTTTATTATCCATTTTTATTTAATGAAAATGAATTTTTCCCTTCATATTCCTCTCTTTATATACTCATGAGTTTAAAAATTATTTTTAGACAAATCATCTTTATTTCACTCAATAGACGAAAACTTATTTCTCTTCCAAACAAATTTTTTAAAATACAATTACAAATGATTTCAAAATTATTTAATAAAAGAAAATTTTACCTTTTTTTAAATTTTTTATAAAGGAATATTCATATCATTTTTCAAATAATGCCTCTTTTTATTTTACTATAAATTTTACATGAATATTTGGTTTAATTGTTTCCTCAAGAATGTAATTTCATAAAATAATGAACATTATTTTATTTCATGATTAATTTATATGTTTTAAGGTTATTAACAAATAAACAGTTTTTCAAAATGATTTATGTTTTAAAATTTTACTTAAATAGTGTAATGGTTATTTCACTCAATACATGTTTCAAGTTATCTTTCAAAATAATTCCCTATCTATAATAACATCCTTTGATGTAACTTATTATTTTATAGGGATGAGAAAAAAGTATAAAATTATATTTCATTCATTGATTTTTTATAATAAAAATAGTTTTATGAAACCCATTTCCCTTCCACATGTTATAAAATGATAAAATACTTTTGAAATATGATTTTTTCCCTTGGGTTATTCTACGCTGAAATGATGATGTGATTATGAATCATTTCACTTTTCCATAGGTTATGATTTGATAAATTTTTTCTTGATTAGTGAAACACATAATTCAAATTTCCACATTGCGATGGGTGGGGCCTATATCTCCCTCAATTTCTCCCTAATTAATTTTCTAATGATGTATATCTCAAGAGAAAATAAGATATTCATGAACATGACTAAATTTTTACAATATTATTTTTAAACATGATTACATATTGCAAATTTCATTTGTAAACATGATTACTATTTCACAATGTGATGAATCAACCTCAATACAAGTTCAATGTGTTACCTGTGATACTTATTACATATACACAATGATATGAATGAAATTTATTTCACAAACATCATGTTATATGTCGGTCTGTATATCTTGTACTAAATGTCATGTATTTAACTGGTTTCATTACAATAAGTTTATAAGATGTCCTGGTTTAATGCTCAAGACATAATGAGTGGACCTATCTCTATTTATATATGTTCAAAAGGTTATATGTTGAGGTATATTCCAAATATCTATGTTTTATACCAGTTTTATGCTTCTATGGATAATGTTATTTGATTACCTTATGATTAATGTCTTATAAACATCTAATCATTATTCTTTAACATAATATTATGTTCTTTTATATGAATGGTATGTTTTTTTAACGTTATGATAATTTTATCTTACACTTATGTTTATTATATGAATATATATTTACCTTTTCTAATCTTACTGAGCATTTATAATCAGCCTTTTTTATGTTCTATATCCCCTAGTTATGAAGTATTGTTTTATATCAGGTTTGTATTTGAAGAGTACATAATGGTAAGATCATTATTTGAGACATTGGTGATATTTCACCAAATTAGAATATTATATACCTATTCTCCAAATAAAGTAAACTATTATGTTCCTCTGGCATGTTTTTGTTTAATTTATTGAATATTCATCTTATGTAATACATAAATGTACAAAAATTCTGGGTCACTATCAAATAAATATGAAAAATTCTTGGGTCAATTTAATTAGATGGTGAAAAAAAATCTAGTACATGATTTTTAAACATTTATTTTTAAACTCCATAAAAATTTCATATATATTATTATATTCTTGGGAAGAATAGTTGTCCATAAAATCAAACAATATGATCATTTCCATGTTGACATCATCAAAGATTTCTACTATTTTTTTCACTATAGATGTCATCATGTTCTATGAATTTTATTAATGGGGTGAACAATGGAAAGTTCAACTGGATAAGATATTTAATTAATGAAATGATGATAATTTAAGAAGTATTTTTGAGATATATGAATATATACATGTGTAAAAACACTTTAAATGCATATTTGGAATGTACCAGATGGTATGTGTCTAATGTCGCTAACCTATCCTGGGACTCATCAGAGTCTAGAGTACATGAAGTATATATTTTTCTCTATATACCCATATGATTACACCATAAATGAGAGTCAATATGTTAATTAATCACCTTCTCTATTAATACAATTAATAGGAATCAGTGGGAATAATATAAGATTGATGTTGCAATGGTGCCATAAGAATTTCCTTTATAGAGGAAAAATAAAATGTTTCTTGAATTATTATAATTTTTTTTGCGACATATCATGTGGAATTTAAATCCCAAGGATGATTACATATGTATTTTATTCCTTATAAATAGTATGATCTATCCTTCATTGTAGTTGGAATTATTCATTTGGAGGGGATATCTATGGGTTTTGATATCGTTTTATAGTAGTGCGGTAATCACATGGGGTTTCTAACATCACATGATATGGTTTTATGACATATATCCCTCGGAAATATTGAAATTTATTAAAATAATTTCCCAAACTAGAAGACAATATAATGTAATCTAGTTACTATGTAAATAATCCCCCTTGCTGACTAGTATGAGTTGTATATGGTGAGATCTTGTCCCAGTACTCTAAATTATTGTACTACAGTAATAGAATCTCTTATGAAAAATGTAGTATGAGGGGTTTCATGATGATGGAAGTGGCCTCAGTTAATAGGATCCCTCCATGAAATCTATTTTATATTCATAGGATTATTTAATACATACTCATTAACAATTGTAATAATATATCCCAATCAATTTTATGATGTTGAGAAAAATAATTTCACCCCAAACATCATAACTGACCCAAAATCTAACAATTAACTATAGTACTAAATAATTTTAAATAGTTATTATAGAATCTCCAATATTGTACATAAAATATAAATTTTTTAATCTTCTAGAAAATAGCTACTTTTTAATAGTGAAAATACTTTCCGGTTTGTGGAATATTATAATTATATTCTTTGTGATCTCATTTTAGCATGTTTTTTAATTTGTGTGTGTTACTCATAAAATCTACATGTAATATATAATATATAATTAATTAAATTATTATACCACTTTATTTATTTAAGGATCATTTCATTAAAAAATTAAATATATATATCTTGTGATCTTCTTTTTCTTATTTTTTCCCATTTTTCCTTCTTGAGTGAATCATAATTCCTTTTTTTACCATGTATTTTCATAAAAACAAGAACAATGGAGCTTATTTTGAATGATCAATCACATTTTCTTTAATTATATACTGGTTATAAAATAAGGAATGATATATATTGTTATTTTTTTATAACTAACATTAGTTATTATAGGATTTATATTGAATACTCTTTTTACAAGACTAATTTTCATTTACCGCTTCTAGTTGAAAACCCGTCAGAGAAGTAGAACATAGATTAGGGATAATTGAATTGATAGGTTCTAGTTTTTATTCAACTTATGTTGGAAAAAATATATTGTTCAAAATCAAAGAGGGTAATATGAATCTTGGATATATGGAAGATCTCTTGAATACAAATCAGAGAACATTTTTTTTGAACAAAATATATACTATGTGAGGATTATTCAATTTAAATTTTATTTAAGGGGTGATTAGTGTTTGCCATTCCAAATAATACAACATTATCACAAGGAAGTTATCATTTGTGGTTAATATACTTTATGATGAGATATTTTCTCTAGTTTTTTTCATCATTAGTTGATAGTTCTGATGCTACTGTAAAAAAAAATGAGTTGTACATCATGGAATAAAAAGGTATTTTTGAAAGAAGTGTAACACATGATCCTTAGAGTTGATATTCAAGGATGAAAATTATGAAGATTATATATATCTTATCTAAACATGTAATGGAGTGGTGTATATGTGCAATGAGATAATTTTAGAGGGTGATTAAAATAAAGGGGTGACATCTATGAGAAGGAAAATAGGTATGGTCATACCAACTCAATAGATGTAAAGTGGGGTCACCTTAAGTAATAGTGTAAAAATGAAGGGAAAGTAAAACCAATATAAAACCCAACATATGATAAAACAAATGAATTGATGCTACAAAATATTTATATTCTAATATTTTCATGAATTTTATATGTTGGGTAATATTTCCTTTCTAGTTAAACAAATTTTTTCTTAAAGAACTATTTTTTCTGTAAATTTTGTCATTCTATATCTTACTAATAATATACGATTTTAGATTATGGAGAATCTTGAAGTGTGGATTAAAACCCAAATTGGAATTTTTTGGTTCTTATAAAATGTAAGTATTATTTAGGGCCTAAGAATAAATATTATTTAATCAATTAGATCGAATATACATGTTTTAGTACAATATTTATAGTGGTTCAGAAAAGAATAATGAGGGATCTATGGTTATGCCTCATGGAACAAATAATTTCACCCTATAAAATATGAATGAAATGTGAATATACATGTCTATATTAGTAAATTATATCAAGGATTCAATACTATAAAACTATATAGTAGGCCATAATTGTGATAACAGGATGAAAGTGCTGGTAAGAAAATTATAATTATCATTGAAATTGTTCCTATATAGTGATTTTATCTTTGGAAACTATGTGAATTTATCATATAATAAAGGAGGTAGAACACCAAATTCTCTTTAACTAGACATGGTGCACACAATTTTTTAGGGCATTCACTAATATAGTCTCATAGAGGGTGTCAATAATATGTAAAATATATGGATTAGTCAACATAGAGGATACATGTTTACATTAAGAAAATAAAATCCTAAATTCACAACATTTTTTAGAAGTAGAAGTCAATGGTATAGAATAAGTATGAGTCATAGATAAAATCCTTGTGGTTTGTTAATGATAGAGTGTATAACAATAATTTCTTCCAATAATTCATTTTCAATAATGGTATTTAGTGGGAAAATACACATCTAAGTATACCAATACGAAATGGTGTAGCTAAATTGATGAAAATGATACTAAATGAACAATACAAGAGTATGAGTCTACACTAATGGTTATACAAGAATTTAATGGAAGAGGAATTGAACATGTAACCATATCTCGTCAACATCAGTCCAAGTACAATAATTATAGAAACCTTACATGTGGATCATTAGTTAAAAAATATTTCATGAGTCTCTCCTTTATAAGTATATACGTATTTGGAATGTATAAATATATATTATTATGAATGGGGAATGCTTGAAGATATTCCCAAATATTATTTACTTATTGGATATGGTTTTTATGATTTAGGCTAAAATTTCTAGGATGTGAAGAATATAATTATCATCAGAATCCAAAATAATAAATTTAATGAAGGAGTCACATACAAGATATTTAATGAAATTGATGTTGGTTGAGGGAATAATGAGATAGAGTGTCAAGAGAAAGTGTATATTGAAAGTGAACCAGATCATGTGACACAAAAACTATTGAATCTCACTCCTCAACTGGATTTAAAAAGATCAACAAGGCTGAGAATTCCTTTGAAAAGTTGTTCATCGTCTTTTAATATTTCATTTATTGACTACTGACATAGAACAATAATGTTTTGAAGATGAAATATATTTGAATAACTTAGAAAAGTTGGAGATAGGTATGATGGTTGGGGTTTCATCATTGCATGGTAAAAATACATGGGAGATAACTTGTTTTTCACCAAAAAATAAATAATAGAATAAAAAATTGTTATATATAGTATAATAATAACATGATAGTGAGAGGAGATTCAATAAAAGGATGATGCTGAAAGGATTTATTTACAAGTAATCTGTTAACAATATTGAATTATTATCACCTATAGTGAGGTATAATACCATTCTAGCAGTTTTTTTATTATTGCATCTGATGATTTACATCTTGAGTAGCATGATGTTAATATTCTATTCTTTTATATATATCTATATGAGAGAAATTAAATCACGTAACTAGAGGGACACATTTAGTTAGAAAAAGAAGACCAGGTGTGCAAACTCTAGAAATGATGTATGGGTTATATGAGGAACCCATGATGTGGAATAAGAATTTTGATGATTTGATGAGAAAAAATGCATCCAAATTTAGTTGTGTGGTTAAATGAAATTATTATAAGTCATTTTTATGGATAGATTATATATCATATGTATGTGGATGATATACTCATAATAGAATCATGTATTTAGTGGACAACTGATCTGAGGGGGAAACTAGTTCAAGCGTTTTATATGAAAGTCCTTTGAGAAGATGATTATATTTTTTGAATGATGATCAAGAGATACCACATTCCAAGAGCCACGATGTTATCACCAGATCAAAAAAACATTTTTTGTTGTAATTAGTATACTAGAAGAAAATCATGTTTCTATTCTTATGGAAATCCAATTAAAACTATCGAAGGAGCGGGAATTGAAGAAAATAACGAGGTTGAGTACGTGGTAAAGTGTCCATATGAATTATCTATAGGAAGCCTGATGTATTCTATGGTCTTTACATTAATTGGTATTTGTCATGTATTATGACATGTGATTATGTGAGTGGATAACACTATATAGAAATATAGAGATATTATGAAGTTGATATTGCGATATTTGATGGGTAAAAAGGATGTATCCATGTGATTTGGGAAAGGAAAATCATCACATGGGTATGTACATACTGACCATATATGTGATATTGATTGGAGGATAAGTACCTAGTAACACCCCATGATTTTATATGTTATATTCTTTTTAATCTCTTTCATATCTTCTACTGTACGCTACACCAAGATTATCTTGCGCTATACGCGACACCGTACTAGCATTCAGTATACGCAACACTATTCTTGGCTCGTGTTACACACAATTTCAAGTTCGTTTTGTAGAAGTTATTATACGCAACATTAAGTATAGATTTTATTTAATGTATAAATGAAATAAGTTTTGAATTATGTTATACGCAACACCAAAGGGAGATTTCACTACACACAACCCTGACCTGGCTTGCATTACACGCAATCATGACCTTCCTCGATAGCTTGTGTTGTACGCAATATCGGGTTTCACTAAATAATGATATATGGTTATAATATTATCACGAACTAGACATTATGAATATTATTAACTACATTATTAATTTTATAACATTATTATTCATCTTAAACATTTTCTAGAACATGGTATGAGAATAAAATAAATTTTCCGGGTAAAATAAGTATTTTTAAAAAAATGCAGGTTTGCCGCCTTTTGATGGAGCACCCACATTAAATCTAGTTTTTACATGTTTATAAGTTAAATTTTAAAAAATAAAATTATTTTTGGATTAAAGATATAAAATTTTACCTTGGATAAATTTTTCATATTATTCTGATAACTTTCATAATATAATGAATAGTAAAAACACGCTATCTTTTAATTAAAAATAACTTTTTTCATCGTAATAATTTATGTGGTTAAATTATAATATTGAATGGTTTTTAAGTATAAATATAATATATTTTTACCATTTAATATAATGTATGTCATTAGCATTGATTTTACATTGAATTCGTAGGTTAAATCAATTAAATCTTTTGCAATGTTTTAAACAAAAACCCATTTTCTTTCGACAACGGGATTAATTTTAATTTAATTTCTGAAAATTATGTGTATTTAATTTGAAAAAATGGATTCCATATTTGGAATCAGTGGGTCCAAATTATATTAATAGACTACTTTTTTTTGACATTATGAATAGTAACTATGGTAAATTTTATTTACCATAGTAAAAGGTATATCAGGTAACTAAAGGTAAATATGATATTGTAAAATTACCCTAAAACTTGTCTTAATACAATTGGATGATTATATTTCATCCTATGTCATATTTGGGTCGAAATGGAATCCATTAGAACTGACATGGAGACGATTAAGACCTTTAGTATATTTTATTTAAAGGAAAGTGAAAAATGTCTCACTCAAACTTTAATAATTAATGTATATTTAATATAAGGTTATACAGAATATAAATTCAGTTATAAATACTCATATTAAATCTAAAATGTTTTTCTATATCATGGTAATTTATTTGTAATTTTTAAGAGCTATTTAATTGCTTTATTATCTTATACATTAATGATGCAGAAATTATTTATTTAGCAAAAAAATCAATAATATCGTTTTTATTGAAATAGTAATACATATTAATGGGCTCACAAACCTGACCATAACTTATTGGTAGTGTATATATACACCATAAGCATCCAATGATAGAATATATGGCCGTTTTGAGTCTTATAAAAGTGATTATGATCCTTATATTATTTTATTTTATATGATGTCAAAGTTGTCACCTTCATAATTTAATAAATATAACATTTTAAAATTTGGGTGTTTTAGAAGATAAATATGACTAAATGTCTTCTTATGAAATATATAATATTTATCTTCATCCTAGTATTTTGTTTTTAATTTTTATGTAACAAATAAGTATATTTAATAATTATAAAAAATGTTATAGTAATTATTTTATTAGGAGAATTATCAAATAAATGGTTATACAAATAGTAAAATAATTATTATATGAACTATTTAATGTGCTTAACTAATTTTATAGATTACTATAACATGTTATGAGCCTATTAAATATTTTATTTCGAATATATCCTCTGTGTGGATTTTATTTAAATTCTAATTAATGAATAGTGTCATAATTGACACTATTGTTATTTTATAAAAATAACATATTATTACATTTTTTAAAAATCACAAAAATATTTAAAAATTATAATTTTAAATTTATATAGTATAAGATGTCATAAATTATATAATTATGGATAATTCACAGCACATAAGTAATTATTTATCACAATTTAGAATTTAGAACCTTATTACCACAAATAAAATTTAATAGATTAAATAAGGATAAATCAAGTTGATAATGTTTAAATTAAAATCCCTACATGTATAAATTTTATTGGTTGATGAGATCACAACCCTATATCATATAATATTCTAATATGAGTCATTTTTTTATGTTTTTTAAGTGGGGTTAGATTTATTATAAATTAATATTTAACATTTCCAAAGGTGCCCTCTCCTCCCTTATAAAAAGGGAACCCCTTCCCACTTCTATTCACACCCTTTTGAGCATTAATGCTCGGCCAACACCTGAAACATTCTCTTCTATACTTCCCTAGAAACCTCCTAGAGGTTATGGTCTTCTTGAAAGACCATCTTTAGTGCCCAAAGAGGAGGTTAAGAAGTGGTGCTTCGAAGAAGAGGTAATGTTCGTTACCGATTCTTTCAACTTTAATTCTTCTTCTACTTCATCTAAATTATTTGTTTCATTATGAAGTAATAACATCATTATCACTAATATACGAATATGTTATTATAAATATGAAACAACCCTATTTCACCTTCTATCCATCCTACGGAAAATAAAATCACTACGCGTGCGTACGTACGGAATACTGTCTCCACACAGTAGTGAAATCTATTTTCGACCGCCACCTTACTTAGATGGGTATAATGGTGTAAATAAATAACTATATATGATTATTGTAAAGTGATATTGATTCTGAAATATTATACATACACTTAAATACAATTCCATGATCATGGGAATGATATCATTGCTTGTGCATACGTACGAACTACCTTCTCCACGACGTGATGAGATTCATTCTCCATGTTAACCATTCACGAATGATTATAAAGTATATATAATGAATAATAATAAAATATATGACATAATAATGATACTGTATTTATGTATATATATATATGTATTTTATCTACTTAATTCCTTTCAATTCAATAAGGAAACAAAAACAGCGTTCATGCGTACGTACGGCCTACCGTCTCCATGAACGGTGTATTTCATTCCATTTATCGATCTATCATATATATACGCATATTCTGAATATATATTATATATAAATCATGTTATACATTCTGGAATTATGTAAATTAGTATATAAGTAATAATATCAAGAACAAAAAGTCAAAACACGTACGATAAATGAAACGATTTTACCCAAAATGTTGCTTCAACATGGAATTTACAAATGAACGGGTAATATAAAGTCATAAGTGAACCATATATGATATCATAACAATTAATATAACTCTCTAATAAGTCAATGACGTTATTTAAATTATTATACATGAGGTACAGATACGTACAAAGCATATTGGACCTAAGGTAAGGGATAATGTTGCAATCTCAATTGTTTTCTATCCGAGATTGCTTATATGTTAGTATTTAATGGGGTTATATTTACTGTCCATGTCCAAGTTTTATAAAAATATTTTCATGTATTTTTAAAGTCCTTTTTACCCATTTTTGACTTTTACTACATGGTATGTAAGGAATCCTATTTGTGATTACCATACGAGGTACTTTTTGACTTTTCCGACAAAAGTACGAGAAGAATGTTATTTTTAACTTATACAGCGTGAACGGATTTTTACGGTTCCATAATGCCCCATTTTCATGAATCATACTATACAATATTTTATGAATATTTTCAAAAAAATACTATTATTTTAGAAGTGCAGGGCATTTTGTGAAAACAAAATTATTTTGAAGAAGAAATGATATTTTCTTCAAGAATTCATTTCAAATGTTTTATCAAAACCATTTTCCATCTAAGATGACATTATTTCATATGTGTATGTTTCAATTTTAATGTATCTATGATCTAAATGGTTTCACTTTTCGTATGATGAAATTTCCATTTGTTTTATATCGATTATGTGATGATGGGATGATGTTTATGAAATCCATTTTATTATTTGAGTTATGATGAATGTTTTAAGTTTATTTTGTGGAACAAGTAAGAATGATTTCATTAAGAGATAGGTGGGACATATATCTCCCTCCAATGCATTGGGTAAAGATTTATATCTCCTGAGATAGATATGGCTGGAATGGTAAGTTAATCCAGTTCAGTGTTACAGGACTGAAACGAGGGGTGAACTCGATTGAGAAAGGGACTTTGTCCACTAAGATGGTTATGGCAGCAATGTCTTGGCTACTATGGAAATCATAAAATGTGATGAATGGTTTCTACAATTACATGTTTTATTCCCATTATATTTTATCATGGTTTAAGTTCCACTATGATATATGCCTTATGTACTTCGACGATTTATGTCTTTGCTCAAGATTTTGATGTTTAAATTTCATGTTCAGGTTTTTGCATTCAAATGTTTATGGATTGTTTTATGTTCTCTATGTTTTCCCTTACTGAGCATTTGAGCTCAACCTTTTTATGTTTTATTTTCCCCAGAAAATAAAGAAATGTTTAAGGTGAGGAAACAAAAAGGGGAAGATCGTTATGGGAGATGTTGAAGATCTTTCAACATGATTAGAAGTTTATATTCCATGTTTCCAAAGATACTAAACTATTACTGTCCTTTGGTGTCTATTTTTGTTATGTATTAAGTATTCCGAAAAATTTATGTAATGTCCATGTACGTCATGCTTTTGTTCCCTATATACCATGTGTTTTGTATTTACATATTGAGAAACAACGATGAGATTGATATCTCAATTATTAAAGGTTTTGTAACTATAAACTATTGAGTTGGATTATATTTTTATAATAGAACAAAGGAAATTGATGGTTTTTCTAAATAACATATTAGATGATATGAAAAAAATAGATAATAAAATTTATTGACTAATGATAGTTAGAGTGATATATATCTTTTAAAGGTCCTAGGGTTTAATTATTAAATAAAAAAATATTTTATGTATCATTTCTTCAGGGGATTAATATATGATGGGTTACTAACATTATAGAAGATTCATGGAACCTAATATCTAGAATATATGCTAACGAAGCTGATAGTCAATGAAATGGTGAATCATAGAAGTTCCTTTATTATTCTGCACTAATGAATGGATCATGAGAAGAAAATAATGCATGAAAACTATTAAATAATAGATGTGAAATGGTGGTATTTTATGAATCCGGAACGTAAAATTTATTTATTGAGTGGGAGTCACCCATTTGTTAGTGAGAACATGAGGAGATTATATTAAATAAATTTTCATAGTTAGTAATTTCAAATTACATAATCATGAAGGAACATTCCCTATATGGGTGATTTTTAGAATTGTGTAGCTTGATCCTTTAGATGATGTTTGACTAAGCATTACTAAGACTAATGGAACTTATGTACGTAAAAGATCACATTTTTTATAAATTGTAAAATAGAACACCTTCCCCCCCCCTTTTGTCCTCTATTGAGAGTAGGCCACGTAAAACTTTTCTCTATAAAATTCTATTTTTTCAAAGCATGGTTCTTGATCGGAACTTATAGTATTTCCCCTATACAGTAGTATAACCCATTTAGAATTGGAGGTTCTACATAAATTAAAATGGTTGCAAGGACCATATTTCTATTTTAGAAATCATAGTAACATCTATACAGATACAACAAATTGTTTTTTAGCAATGATCAGTCCTTGCAACACTTGTCACAATTATGTCCCGTTATTTCATATTTGGGGGGGGGGGGGCTCAACCACATGGTATTCAATATTAGAATATATTTTTGGTTCTTTATGAATCATTAACACTTTCCTGAATATGTAGTATCATGAGAAAATAAATCACAGTTGAAAAATATTAATTATAGGTTAATTATTTCATATTGGTCTTAGCAGATTTTGTTCAATGAATTTTCAATTCGAATAAATCATAAGAATAATTTCTAAAAATGAATTTTAATTAGAATAAATCAATAATCCTTTTAATATAAATAACTAAAACAATGGAGGATTGTTAGTCGACTCATCTTATGAGGGAACATGTTTTCTAGTTCATGAATCTATTGTAGAGTAATGCATATATCATTAATATTATATATATATTTTTTTATTTTTATATCACTTGTAATATTTTATCATATTGGAAATACATTAAGAATGTTATCCCATTTTTTATAATAAATGAAGTAAACAGATATAATAAAAAATTATTATATTATGATTAATTTTTATTTTATTTATTTAGAAGATATTTTAGAATAAATCTTATATAAATTTATAGGTTTATTTTATCTTTTAGGAATTTATAACTAATTCATGTGATTAAGCAGTTAAATATTTCATTGTGAGGGATTAAATGATAAATGTTTAAGTTGGGTGGGAATAATCAGGTTGCTACAATCGAGTAAATGAATTAATAACACGATCTATCAGAATAACCCACATCACTCACCCCTATGATTTAATGGAATTTGATTAACTAGTAATGGATAAATATTATATAAGATTAATTTTCTTCATACTAAGGCCATGGATGTTTAATTAGGTCCTATATGAGATTATAACTATGAATTAGTACTAAACCAACAATATAGCATTTTCCAATGAGATATGTAATATTAAATGTGGATTTCATGTTCCATTTTAGATTAAATAGATATTATAAAAGAACCATCACCAATTCAATGTAATATCTAAGGATAAAAAACATAAAAAATGCTATATAAAATTGAATCACACATTATTTGGGTTGTGTTCAATCAACATTGACAAGAAAAGTAATGAATGAATAAATTTAGTTAATTAATTCACTACCCACATCCCTATTTTTGAGTGAAGAATTTATTTAAACAATTCATGATTTTATTCTACCAAACAATCATTTATATCATCATCAATAGCACTCAACCCATACAATGGATAATTAAATATATTTTACATTAATCTCTCTACTAAATATTGAAATCATTAAAAACTTGATTATGTTATATAAATCTAATGGTTTCTTATAATTGTAAATTGATTCATTCAAAACTAAATAAAGAGGGGAATTATGTTTAACACATGGAAAGAATCCAAGCCGAAGGAATTTTCTAGATCATTGGATTTGAAACCCTTAATTACAAAAATAATGAGAAAAAATTGTGTAAAAAGGAGGGATAAATCATTGTAAATATGAATCAACCCTTAACCAATAATTTATTTTTATTTTATGATTTTGGATTCTTGTATTTTAATTTATGTATTAGGTAACATAATTATCCCATTTCACATTTCATGATCTATCCTAGTATAAATTTTTGTTTCTATATGCAAATCCCACAACTCCATGATCGTGGAGAGCCAACCTGGGGGTTTATCTAGAATAATTCATTATAATTTCTTCAACAATTTCATGTTGAAATATAATTTTAGATTTACGATCCGAGTATTTAAAAGGTTTTAGGAAATAGAGTATTGTGACAGTTCTTCTCATCCCTTATTTATAAATATGTTCTTCTCCCACTATAACATCATATTTCTATTACTCCGTTCACTTTGTTGTTATACAAAGGAAGTATAAGAGTAAAATAATGTTTATCTTTATTGAGGAGTATCTATTATTCTTTAAATGAATGATTCATATGATAGTATACCATAAGATTTTTAGGTGAAATTTATAATAACACAATCATGCATTTTGGGTGATTATAATACATAATATGGAGTATAGACATTGAGTGGGAATATGACAAACATGAATGTGACAATGATATAATTCCATAGTAGTGATCATGTGTGTAGCTATATTCCTATAACATTCATTATGTTTTTCATTGAAAATAAATATTTGCATTATATATTTTATTAACTATCCTACCATGAAGAAAAACAACCCCATGTTGAATCAATTCATTGATTCGCTAAAATTTATGAATAAGTGAAAGTGATAGTGATTGAATTTCATGAATCCTTTGAGACAAAAACATATCCATCTCTCTAATTAATTTCATGGTGGATCTTTTTCATAGTTATTTATATTTTATATACTTATACATGATTTTTTATACTAAATGTAGAAACATTTTGTGGATCTTATAATGTTACTCTCGGTTAATTCATTTCTTTATATACAATTATACTTTTAGAAATGAAAATTTAATGAAGAAATGTATATTTTCACTCTCCATATGATTTTATATATGAAGATAAACTTTATTCGCAAAATATTAATATATTATGAAGGAATAATAAAGGGGAATTATTATTCCCCAAATCTCATGAATAAATTATAATGAACCTTAATCTATAATATCGTGATGTTATAGAAAATTAAATGGTGAACTACCCTGTTACATTATAGAATTCAATAAAATTGGGTTATTAACTAGATTCAATACAATTCCATTCCGTTTCTAAAGAAGTGAATATAAAGGATAATTTTTAACATAAAGGTTAAACATAACACAACAACCTAAAAACCAAGATTTAGGAACTCAAAATGAGATATGAGATTCATCGTAGAGAACATATTATATGTGACAAACGATTGACTGTATTTTTTATATATTTTCGTAAATTTATTTGAAAATTTATACTTCAAATTTTAAAATTTTAGACATATAAGTCTTTGATTTTTCATTGGAATAAGGATATTATTTTGAGTAAGATTTTTCCACTATTTAGGAAAAAATGAGGTTCTATTTGATTTGTGCAATCCATGCACTAGTGGATGATAGTAAAATGATTAATATCATTGTCAAATTAAAATTTGAACCCAATCAAGAAGACAATGCCCATCCCAATCAAATGATAACCACACCAATAATCGACACTTCTCAATATAAAGAAGTAATAAAGGACCAGTTATTATTTATAACCCCACCTATAAAACAATTTATCATCATTAAGGGGGTGAAAATGTATTACACCTATCAATGGGACTTTCAAAATCATTATGAATGGATTATTACTACAAGGAGTGTAATTTATTATTTTCAATAAAATGATACCTAACCCACCATCATATTTGGGTGGAAAATAGTTATATCTAATTAGGTGTAGTAAAAACATTGTACGTTCTTATGTGATAAAAAACCCATTTCTCCCATCACAACATTCATTTTTTATTTATTAATAATCATACTAAAACATTATTTGTCATATAGATTTTCCATTAGGTGAAATGTCATAAGAAAAATTAAGGATCAATTAAAGGTTTTATATATAACATAACCGTAATGTTATTGAATTATATTTCATTTATTTATTATATTCCCAAATACTGTTTTATGTGAAATATTCAAAAAAAAATTCAATATAAAATAATGGTAATAAATAGATAACTATGGTAAAAATTGTACTAGCTTGTTTTGGGATTTCTTTCCTGTTTTTTTTTGTTTATTTTTTTTGTCAGTCTTTGCTCATTATTTAATAATATGATAATTTTTCAACTATTGAGTTTATTGTGGTGTGTTTCATAAATCTGAAATCTAAAAATGGAACGAATGTTTATGTGTTCTTAACCTCAAATTACATTGTTTTTGGAAATTAATTTGGTGTCCATTGAGAAATTAATTGTTGTAAAATAATTTATACTAAAATAATTATAAATATGAGAGGTATCCAATCATATATAACATCTTATATTTCCCTCTTTATTTAAATATTGGTACATGATTCTAAATATAGATCTCTCCTGGATGAAATATTCAAAATTATGTGTGTTTATGAGTGATTAAAATCAGAAATACATATTTTGAAAATAAACCCCAATTATTTTTCAATACTATATTATAATAAACATTCAATTCAATGAGAATAAAGATAGTGAATGAATTTATTTGAGTTATATTTTAAACCAAATCCCTTCTAAAAAAGTTAATTTTGTTTTAATTTATGAATTATTGTTCAGGATGAGTTTTATTGAGAATGTTTAGGCAATTAATTTTAAAACAAATTTCATGTTGGTTTGATGTTTATAGTTATTTAAATTTATTAATGAGATAATAAGAAATAATTTCCATGAAATCATCTTTCCCTCATCATATCATAATAAATGAAAAATAAAAAAAATATACCTATGAAATGAAAATAGAAATGTTATTTAAATCAGGATTTTACCATCATGAATAAATCATGACCCTGATCAATATAAAATCCTAATGATTTATCACACTAGTAATGAATTCAATTGGTCATTAAATTATCCATAAAAATAAATATATAATGAAATCAAATGAGAGAAGTGGTTTTTTTGATAAATTTTTTTTTTGAATTTTTTTTGACCATAGAAATGTGATGGAGATATTTGAGTTTGGTGGTTTAATTGATGACTATAGTGGATGAGGTATTTTAACATTTCTTTTTATTATAATTTCATATATTAAATATTTAGTGATAAAACACCTCGTTCCATAAATTGTTTTTTAAATTACAACCACATAACATTTTTGTGAAAAAAAACACTTGAAAAGGTCCTTATAATTTACCACAACCATTCTCATTATGTGGATATGTATTCACATTATAAAAATTTGGAATGTGTTAACAATTCTAGGAGAATATCATTGGCATCCGCATTTAATTTTTGAGAGGGATTCATTTGTATGGGTTTTGAGTATACATTTCCATCGAATTATTAGTGGGATAAAATTCTATATCATGATCATAATAAAAATAAATGTAAAAAATCATAAAGGAAGAAAACATTATGAATGGTTCAATATGGGTCATTGTTAAGGATAATGGGAAATTGGTCTCTGTAATTTACTTTAGGGTAATGTGTAACACCCCACGAACCTAGAGTGCATTATCTTTTAAATAAATTATATAGTTGATAGCATGTACCATATGAAACACTGAGCTTTAATGAACAATAATATATTAAGAAAATGTTTTTTTAAATATGAAAATTATAACCATGTTTTTAATCTGGTGGGTATTAATTGAAGTAACTACATTTTAAAATTTAAGTATAAAATTTTTAATTAAAATTTTTATAATACTGAATATGAAATAGACACTCGATTTAAAGTGAAAAGTATAAAATTATAGGCCACTAAGAATTGTTAATAATAGTTTACTAAATATTTTTTATTTTTGTTTACCTAATTGTTTTTAGAAATTTTAGAAATTTATTTTTAATATAATTATCTCATTTTTAAATTCATCATTTAACTATTATATTTGTTATATTATTTTTATTTTTAATAAATATTTGAATTTTTAGGGAATTTTAATAATTAATTATTTTAACTATAATTTCACTTCAATACATTAACGTGATTTAAGAATGAAATTAATGTTTATGAAACCATTTTTATAGAACAATATTATATTTACTAAGTAATATAATTCCTTTCAAAATATAATGTTGATCTTTTAAAACAAAATTAGTAATTTTCATAATCTAAAGAATATTTTTATAAAAAAATTAAATCTATCTATTATAATTAATATTTTACAAGTTTTTTTTTCAATTAATTGGTTTGAGATTAAAATATGAATCCTTTTTTAAAAAATAATCCAGTTAACTTCATGGGATTCTTTATTTTATATTATTTTTGTATAAAATCAATTGTTCGCATAAGAATGCATTTATCTACAAATGGGTTTTCTTTACATATTTTGAATTTATTTTAAAAATAATTTTTACCACTAAAGAAAAATATATTCTAAAAAAATTCCTTCTATTTTATCAATCAACTTATTCTAATTTTTAATGAGTTTTATTTTTATACAAAATAAATTGTAAATTTGGAAAATTTTTGACACCCATTGATGCGTAGAATTCGTTAATCAATGTTAAATTGTATAACAAGGTTCCAAAATCACTGAAAAACATAATTTTTTACATTTTTTTGTGTATTTTAAGGAAAACATCATTGATTAAAAAATATTCAAATTAAGTTCGATTTTCCTCTAATAATGAATTTTATATTTCACTAAGTAAATAATAAGTACCAATGTCACTTTACTTATTTTATTATCTTTTATATAATTTCATTGAGATAAAAACGTTTTTTCTGGTTCAAAATTATCATTTTCAGTATGACTAATTTTTTTATTCTATTAATTTTTTAATTTGATTGTTATTGTATAATTATCATGAATTCATACTCATCACTGATTAAATTCTTGTGTAAAAGGTGAAAAAAATGTAAATAATTTTAAAATATTCAAAATGATCTGTTTAGAATAATTTAAATTCAGTCCTGATTTTTATAGATCAAAATTAAATGTAAATTATTTTCTGAATATTAAAATTTTAAATCCATTATTGTAATGTCAATTTTATGGTCAAATTATGTGAATATTCATAAAAATTACATTAAGGATATATTATAATAATCTATATTTATTTAATTGTCTTCAAAATACTAAAAATAATGAATTTTCATCAATTTAATAGAATATAGTCAATCATATCAACCATTTCCCATTTATTATCACCATTAACATTTATAATAACATTATTGACCCTTATAGACTACATATCTCGTACCACGGTTTGTGGTGGAAGAGCTTAAATAGTCGTTTATCGAAGAGATAAGGTTTGAAATAATAAAACACAAGCATTAATCTCATTTGTATATTTATTAATACCCTATCTTTCCTTTAATTGAAGATATGATAATTTTTACCCAAATTAAAATATAATGAAATATATTTTATAATAAGACATCGTGTATTTACATGTTTTCCATCCACCACACAAATAAAAGTTAACCTCCCCTTCTCACATCATTAGAATGAATGAGCATTTTAACATTACCAATGTATTAAAAAAGGAAATTCCCAACCATCCGCACCATTTCATACAAGTATTTTTCCCATAAAAATATCATCTTCTGAAGGATTACTGCATATGATAATAGAATATAACTATAATAGAGGCAATTGTATATACTGATCTATTTTTAGTTTAATCTATCCTTTACAGAATCAAAATCATTTATGACCACATTTAAATGACTAAAAATTAATATTAACTATATTGAAATGTGTTTATGTTATTTTAATATCCACTTTCTATCTCCAATATTTCTAATGAAAAATAAACAATATGGTGAATGTGTACACACAACAATAGGAAACATAGGTTTTCTCAGTGGACATTTCCCAATAGTTTTCCCTAACCATTGATATATCTTATTATACCAAATTCTATCATAATAATATATTAAAAAAAACATTGGGATAAACTAGCACATGCCAATTGTTTTTTCAAATTGTTGGAAAAGGGGTTCCTTGATTTCCCATAAAAGAATCACTCCCCTTACACTTCCCATTATAACATCATGACTTGCAATATCCTCTCTCCCTTCCTCACATTCCCAGTCAAATAACCTGGATCCCCTCCTCCAATCCTGATCCCTTATAGTGCTCCCCACAAATTACAATATCAAGAACCCATTGACCTTTTCCCCTCTTCTTCTCAGTCAGCATGTAGTCCTCTTCTACCGAGCTAGTAATCGCTCATCTTCTTCCCAGCCAATGATCACTATTATTCTTCTCATTGGTGATCCATCAATATTTTAAGTCATTCTGTTTCTTCCACTTCAAAATGGTGAGTTTGAAATGAGTTATTTCTTCTGCACTGATTTATTTTTCCTTGTTATCTACTGTTTTTACATTCATTCTACTTCCACTAAAATCTATCTATTGGGTTTTCCATTTGATTATTGTTGAATATGAAATTAGCATGTTCTAAATAATTCATGTGTGGAACTGTTAGATTTAATTTTTTTAGCGATGTATTCTAATTTATTTTGATTTAACATTGTTCACATAGTTTTTCAAGTATGTGGTTTTAAAATTTTTATTATTTAATTTTAATTTTATATAATTTTAAATTATATCTGAATAAAATTATGAGTTTTATAAACATGAAAAAATATTATATATTTTAGGTTTTATAAATATTAAAAATTGGTTTTCATATGTGACATTAATATGATATGGAATATGTGACTGAAATGATGTTTAATATTGGGATATTTATAAATTTTTGAATATGGTGGGTGATGTGAACAATTGTTATTTATAAGTGAAGTAGATTTTGTAATATTAGTGTACCTGCATTTTTCCAATTATTATAAAAATATAAACATCATATATAGTGGTTTTTTTGTAATCATAATTATATATAGCTATTTTTATACCCACCATTTCATAGAGATATTGAATAAATTTATATTTTATTCCTTAATGACAATGTGGTATAAAATGAATTCACATACCCAAACCATTCTATTTTGTGGGGATGGATGATGTGGTGGGTGTTGACTGATGTGGGATAAACAATATACTTTGTGTATTAGAAAAGGAATCAATTAAATTTTTTATTTTTGGAAAATGAATCCATGATTTTAAATACTGTAATGATGTTTTTTATGAATTTTAATTTGATTTTTTATTTTATTTATTAATCTAAATGTGATTTCATATTCTTCAATAGGATTGAAAATATATTACAGTTGTTGTATAAAATAAAAATATATATTTTTAATTTGATACTATTTTTTATGAAGATTTTAATATTCATAATCAAGAATGAAAAGGTATAGGGAGTTATTTTTTATCGAGTTATAAAAATAAAAGGTATCAATTGGGGTTATATAAGATGTCAGTAAAAATTATAGAAAATTATATAGTTATTTATCCCAAATTGACATTATTAGACATGAACATCACTAAAAAACATCGAACTAAACTAAAACAAAAAAAGGATTAAACTAAATTGACCCCAAAAAATAATATTCTATAGTAATGATAATAAATGAACAGACATGAAAAATATTTAATAAAACCCCAATAGGAATGCACAGACACAATCCAAATAAAAAAACCAAACCCAAAAAAAACATAATTTACTAGAGATAAATTGACCATAAATTAATAGTACTGACCAAAAACCAATCTGAATCAAATATAATATTGTAACCTAGAACTTGTAAACTTTTATACATGAATTAATTGAATAATTATAACATTATTTAAAAATATAATGCAATACGAGAAAAAAATTAAGAACAAAAATAATAAACACAATTTTTTGTAGTATATTTTATAGTTATTACTCATTTATTTAATTTAATTCAATATCATGGTTTTATATTTTCATTATTTTCTTTTATATATATTATTTTATTATATATTATATTATGATTCACATATAGGCTTATGTTTTAAAAATGGGTAAATATAAATTGAACATTTCTCCTTATCAAAAATAAATTTACAATTAAACACAAATTTTCTTTTATTTATTTTACAACATGAAATAAACATTTTGGTACATAATAGATAGATGGTGGATGCATGAAATTGATTGGATATAAATCAATTTTCAACAAAAGTTGGAGGTATTTTTATATTTTTTATTTGAAAAATCATTAGGGAGGTGTCACATAAGTTTCGAATGTTTTATTTGAGTGGAATATGATCATTGATTATTGATAATGTTAGCTACCATATAACCAAATATTGGTTTCAGACAAACTACTATATGTTGTATCACAAGGGGGATAAAATGAAATCTCAAAATTCTAAAGATCTAAATTAAAGGATTAGATTGGATAATTTTTTAGATAAAAAATTTCTATTTATTCGTCATCTTGAGAAGAAAGCGATACCACCCGATGAAGAATTTGATACAAGAACACATGATGCATCTAATAGAAATTATGATTCTGGTAAGAATAAAAAATTTGAATAATTCTTCCATGACTCCAATATATCCGCAATATTATAAAATGAAAAAGTTTTTATTTTTAATTAAATTGTTTCATTGAAAAAATATATATTGAATTTGTAATACTTAATCATTTATATTATTACTTTATTGAAGTTTTTTTTCTAGATGATGCAAATATTTCTTGAATCCAAAATATGGCAAAGGAGTTAGTTGAGGACCTTTGATTTTAAAAAAATAAAATTCATGCCTGCATTAAAGATTTCATCTTATTATTAGAATAAACTATGAAATAGAATTATAGTATAAAATATGGGACAACTTTATGGAAGAAAAAATCTCTAGAAAATCCATATCATGTGCCACATAATGTAATGTGAAAGTTTACAATGATCCAAACACTCCATAATATATTCTTGTCTGATGAAATATAAAAACATGAGATGGAATGATTCTTAGAGAAAGAAGAATAATGATGAGTTGGTTCACCCTATAGATATATTTTCATGGATGTGATTTGATGCTTGATATACTGATTTCACAACTAATGTGTATAATATGAGTCTAGGTATTTCATGTTATAGTTTTAATATGTTTTGGAAGAAACGTACATCACCTAACACATGTCTATTTTTCTACAAAATTATAAACTTCATCCTTGTATGTGTATGAAAAATTATTTCATTGTAACAAGTATAAAAATATATTTACCATATTATCCTATAAATGATATAGATGTACACAATAACCAATTAATAAAATATTTGAAACATCTTTTGAATTTGTGTGTGTGCACATACGATGAATATTTTACATATAAACTTTTGTTGTGTGATGTTCTTCTATGGATGATCAATTATTTTCCTACTTATTCCATGATTTCTGGATAGTGAACTAGTGGAAAAAATCATGTCCTATTTGTATGATGAATACACAATCCATTAAACTCAAATATCATCATAGTTTCACCTATATATGACATCGATGATTCTTTCTAATGAACCATTTATATGGGAATAATCATCTGTCAATTTAAAATACCATGGAGAACAATAGTCCACCTCATCATATTTTTGGAAGTGATGTTCTTTTTGAATTATAAGATATCAGTTTTTCATTCAGGAATAGTCATATGAACCAAAGAAAGAGGAGGAATGTTTTCACTTAATCCTGTTATAATTGAAAGTAAAGGAGTATCTTAATTGAGTTTTTTATTGGTAAACCAATTTGATACGTAATTTATTATACATATTGAACATTGAAAATAATTTATGTGAAATTTTGATTTCAATTCTTCTAAATTTCAAGGAAAATAAAATGATAATTAGGATCTTGGAATTCCTTGGTTGATTAGGGAATCAGAACAAAGTAGAATAGTTTATTTATAAATGAATATAAATATAAATTTCCATGTGATTCATATATTATGAAACCTATATAAAAAATTAATTCCTAAAATTACTAGAGAATATTATTTTTCTTATATATTTTGAAGAAACATATCAAAATCGTTCAACAGGAGACAGTGGAAGTTGAAATATTTGAAGACCCATGATTATCACATCCTTCTACATGAGTTGATTCCTATATCAATCCTCCATCTTTTTTTAACAATTTAATGGTGTCAGTTATTTGGTTATGCCCCTCATTTATTGATCTTTTTTCTAAGGTTTTTTCAATTTCTTTCTTGCAAAAAATAATGGATGAGGCACTATTAATTTTTTACGAGTTACAAAAAATAGTTACTTCATTATTTCTCACAAGAATTATACATCTAACTATGCATCTTACAATCGAAATACATCTCGATGGACAATATACTTTTTGATGGATGCATAAAATAAAATAAACATGTTCAAATTAATGTTAGATGACTATAATATAAATCATTCTGAAGGTTCTATCGTAAAATTTTACTTTTCTCATGAATATATGGATTTCTATTTAAATATTTTTGTTCCGATCTAACAACGTGATAGAACACACCATGGAGAAATGTAGAAGAATATTACTATAAAATAGAACCAAATTTTCTATTAGTTCTTTATTTAGGGGGAATTACTAGATTATATACACTAAAAATATTAATCCTTTAAGAGTGGGAGATGAAACATCAAATAGTATTGTTTAACTGTTATTTTTTTGGTGAATATAACAAGTAAGTAAGTTGAACACAGATTTCTTATTTCAAATTATTTAGTTATATATATATATATATATGTTAAACTATTTTTATTTTTTCTACAAGCAACAAAAAAACTGCTAAATAGATAGCATCATTTTTTATCATTGGGAAGGGGAGAGAGTTCTCATAATAATGATTTTTCTACCTTGATAAAATTGATGGTCGAAATATTTCTGTAACAAATTAATATAATCAATATTTAATTATGTTTAATATTCATTTATATTTTAGGTATTCAGATTTCCTGATTGATCAATATTTGATAAAAAGATAGATTGGTGTTTGGTCAGAATTTTATGGGTTTTTGATGAAAATCAGTTGTATTTTATGGATTTAGATTTATTATCACTGAATGAGTAAAGAACATGAGAACAAAACCTGATGGTTTTATGTTAACATCCAAAACAAACTATTATGCCAATGCTTCAGATAATAGACATTGATTTTAAAATGTATATTATTATGGATTCATTGATAAAATATTAATATTGGATTATTATTCTCATGTTCAAGTCACATTGTTAAAATGATAGTTTTCTGATTTGAGAATGAGGAATGACACATTTATTGATGACTCTGAAGATTAATTTATTGACATGGATTGAATTCTTCCTACTAATGAAGCATATGTATTATAATTGATCTAGAAATTAGTTTTTTATGTCCAAGATCATCTCAAACCAAAATTTTGTGTGATTATTGATGTAATGTGATGATATTTTTTGATAATGGTTATGATGTAATTGAACTCATCCCTACTCCCTTTGGCCTAGATCCATTTATTACTTATGATGACTCTAATTCTCTAACTTTGTATATTGATTGTGAACCTAAAGTTGTGGTGGGAAATATGAAGAATCATCAATTTATGTTCCTAGTTCTATTGGTTTTGCTCAACTTGGGTTATTGTGGTTGGTGATATAAAAATTATGTTACTATTGATTACAAATATATTGTAACCAATTAGACCTTCAAATACATATTCAATATTTACTGGGTATTATTTTCATTGAGCTATAATTTCTAATATTTAATTGAACTTTATTCAAAGCAACCAAACAAAAAAAAGGAATAAATTTCAATAAAAAAGATGAATTGAACTGGTAATATTAAGTTAATTGATATGAAAATAAAAACCAATGAAAATAACAAAATAATAAAACAAAGAAAAATAAACTAACCCCCAATATGAAACAACTGATCTATGAAAAAAATGGAGAAAAATTGTCATCAATTTAAAAATATGATCTAAATGACCTAAGAAAAATAAAAAAATAAAATGAGAAATTCAATTGACCAAAATGAACCAAATGACCTAACAAAATTTGAATTGTATAGAATTTAAAATAGAAGAAAAACTATATCATACAAATAATAATCATGTTAATTTTAACTTTTTTTTCTTTGACAGGTATATCATTTTAATATTATTCTCTCTAGATATAAACTAATTTTCTTATATCAATGTGCATCTTGTATTTTGAATGACAAGTGGTATTCATTAAATAAATAATACCACATCACCATTTTTTTCGATTACACATTAGTTATGGGTTTACAATTAATTAAATATTTTTTTAAAAATATCATAAATGAAAAACACTTAAGAGAAATAAAAAAAATAAGTTAGAAAAAACATTTCCTAATAAGTTTGATGGGAATCTCACATACAGTGCTCATTATGATTATTTTATTTCAAAAACATATATCAATAAGATATAATGTCATATAGTAAACTTGGTATTCATTTTTATCCAGGATCCACCACCATTGTACCTGTTGTTCATTGACTGGCATTGTGGATCCAATGTTAAGGCTATAAATTTTAGGGGTTTCTACTATAGTTAAGATATCATGTTAGCATTCCCAATAAAACCTTGTCCCTCCAACTAACATACCATCAACCACACTTTATAATCTTTCAGTGTTGTTAATGACACCCGGGATATTTAAGCCACCCATGTTTTCACCTCCATTTTCATCTAAGTCTCCCCACATCTATTTCTCGTTTCCCCCAAATATTCTTACATCTAATCCTTATTATTCATTTCCACAACCATTTGATTCATCCTCTCTTCCTTCTAAATCTTTATCCACGAGATACTATATTATTTCTTCTTCACGAACTTCTCTGACAACTATAATCCTTTTGGAGCACAATCATTTTCCCACTACATTTATACAAGTTGATGTTCATTCGGTGATTGTGGATCCAAGGACACCAACTTATTAGACTTCCTCGGGTACACTTTTAGTGGCCTCGTTAATTTTTTTATAATAATTTATTTTCAATATAAGATGTATAGTTGTAATTTTTATTTTTCTTCGTTAAAAACTATATCTACCAATATGTGGTATGGGCATGCATGCATGCAATATGGAATTTCCACATGCAGCAGATGGTGGAGTATAATGAAGACAAAAAAGGTAGGGAAAATAAAATGGGATTATTGGTGTTTTTTTTTGTGATGCATTAAAAATACAATAACATCATTCCTATTGATCCACCACCCCAATGAAATTGGTCAAATAAAATAAAGGATAACCCTTGGCCAAATATATAAGTATTTAATTTTATTATATTTAAAGTTATATTTTTATTATATTTATTCAAAACAATATTTTTATTCTAGAATCATTTTAGTTTTCAAAATTGTGAGGCTAAAATGCTGGAATAACTTATAGAATTATGTGAGAACTAGAGTGTCTATAATAATTCATTGTAAAGTGGCTGGTGTGATAGAGTTGGAAAATATTTA
This sequence comes from Viscum album, assembly GCA_963277665.1. Taxonomy (NCBI): domain Eukaryota; kingdom Viridiplantae; phylum Streptophyta; class Magnoliopsida; order Santalales; family Viscaceae; genus Viscum; species Viscum album. Next base: position 1,884,366,328 of record OY728165.1, on the reverse strand, counting down.
GAGGCCACACCTCTCATTGTTGACTGCCCAGTAGAATATTATTATGAATTGATTACTCATTGGATGATTACCAAGATCAAGGTATTAATAAAAATTTTGTTTTTTAAATGAAAATTTCAATGATTTTAATTAATACATTATTTTTAATTATTAAATTTTTTAGGAAACGTCATGAAAAAAATAAAAAAATAAAAATTTTGTAATATACCCCACATTTTTTGGTAGACTACGATATTATACCATGAGAGGAAGTAGGTACGACACTAATTTACATAGATATGAATAATTTATTATATCATATGCTAATATGGGGTTCAATAAAATTAGAAATTTCCCTTTAAAATAAGAATCTATTTAGATAGGATCTAAGGGTAGACCCTAAAATATATTGAATAGTTCATTGTGAAATTTTACAAAATTTTCTCTAATTTTATATATAGGTATTGAACACTCTTAATAATATTATCATCCTCATACTCACCATATATTGAATTGTTTCAATCAAAAGTATGACTCTTAAATGACTTGATAGAAAAATATGGAATTCCAATAAACATATAACTTTTATCCTATCTATATTATTAAAAAAATTTAGAAACAAGATTTATCATCTTCTAGAATAATTTACATGATTCATGAATTAATTAAATCCTTTTAACGTAACTATAGGAAACAAAAATTACTTATGAAAAACTTCAAATTGAGATAAACTTTTGACCCACATTATAATTTTATCTGATTTTATGTTTTCTTGGTCGTTGATTTATTTATTCTGAATAAATACCCTTGAACATATATTTGAAAATTATATTCAGAGCCTATTTTTTTGGAAAACATGAATCACATATAGTAATTTGGTACACGTAGAAATTTGAATGTTATTAGATTTATTGGACCTATTTTGTGCTTATTTCATATATAATTTTGAAATTTTATGTTTAAAACCCATTTTACTAAGTTGAGTTGTCTTAATTATATAAAATGATTTTTTCTTCTTGAGATACATTGTCAAAATTAATGCCGATTTGAAAATTTATACTCAATGGTTCATCTGATTTTTATTTTTAAAATTTATACTCAATGGTTTATCGCGCACTCGATTTCGTCTCCTTCCCCGCTCTAGGGTTTCTGGCCAAAACCTTTTCCACTCCTGGGTTCTTCTTTCATTTTTTCTTCCTCAGCTCTCTCTAACCCATCCATGGATTCTCCTAAGGGTCATCCTTATTTTTCTATCGCATTTGGTCTGTTCCAGAGTTCCGCCCCTCACTTCGGCTTCGACGAAGGCGCTTCAGTTTTACCCTAGGGTGCCACTACCACGCTCTTACCTTGCGTTCCATTGCTCCACTCTAGGTCAGATCTGGAGCGATGGAATCACATAGGTTTTGGGACTGAGGTTTTGGTGGCTATGGTTTTGATCTGTGTCTTCCACATTTCCCCCTCTTTTCTTCGAGTTGGTCTCGGTTTGGGCTTCTTCCCTAGTTTCTTTTCGGTTCTTCCCCGTTTTCCGCTTGTGTTCTCTCTGGGTATCTTCCCCGATTTTCATCTCTTTTCACCGTGTTGGTTCGGAACCCTCAGAATTCAAATCCCTGACCTGGCCTCAAATTCCATCTGCTTCTCTCCGAGTAAGATTTGAAGTGGTGGTTCTCAGTGGCTTTGGGAGGTGGGATTCTGTTGCTGAATGTGCTCCTCACACGGTCTGTTTTGATTTTTGGTGTTGGTTTTTTCCCTCCACCCACTTTTTTGGCTGATCTGATTGAGTATTGCTCATTGAATTTTAGAAAGTGATGTTGGTGGTGATGTTTCCTATATCGGCGATGATTGTTTTTCGTTTCTGTGTTTTTGTTTCTAGTTTCTGTAATGGATGTTTGATGATGGAAAGGTGATGATGTTTCCGTGGTTTGTGATGGATCTAGATGAACTAGATATCGTTGAATGTTTATGGTTTCCTTCTCCAATGGTGAACAGAGATATGATGGTACTAACGATGGCGGTTGGCAGTGACGTGACCAAACTCTTGGTTTAAGGTTTCCTCGTGATAGTTGGTTTTGTGGACTACGCTGGGTTTGCCCGTGGCTCGAGGTGGGTTATGGCGATTTTTCTGAATTTTGTTTTTTGAAATTTGAATGTTGAATGTGGTGTGTACTAGTCTATGTGGATGTTGGTATGTAGGAATAGCTGGCCTTTTTTATGGTTCCCACCTACCCAAAAATTTTCTATTTGGAAAATACAAAAAAAATGGTTTGTGTAGAAACCTAAAAATATTGTTGACTTCTATTGAATTGTATAAGAAATATTTTATTGAACATGATGATTTGAGATGATAATTATTTTTATATATAATGATGATTTTTAAATAGTTATTATTTTTATGTTTGAATATTTTATGTTATCCATTATGCATTTCTCTTGGAGAAAACTAGAATAACTATTTCAATGTTTCTATGAGTTGGACTATTAATTCACATTTGAAACACTTCACATCCGTGATTCAGATCTGTGTATCCCCATAGAAATACATGATCATCCATATCTCAAACATTGTATAGATTTGGCTGGAATTTCCAGTGGGTAAGACTTTTTGGAAAACATATTATGACTTCTCATCCAACCTTACACAAGACTTCAAAGACATATGACTTGGCTTTGTGCAACATGAGTCGTCAGATGTGTAAGGATTCATCAACGATTCTCCTCAAAGAATTTTGAGAGTTCCCAACACCATGTGAGGCCTACATGTGCTCCCTCGTAGATACATATGGGAATATTCACATCTATCCATAACAATAAGTAGTGGTACACAACCTCTACAGCCACATCAACATTAACAAAGATCAAATCCAACTGAAATGTTCTAAATGAAATAACAATTAATCAATCAAAATTAAACTAAACTAAAATAAATAATTTATAAAATCATAAGCCAAACAAAATCACATTTAAAAAAATATATTATAATCAGCTAACGACATATCAAATGAACCAAAATTAAATTTACCAAAATTAAAAAAACCCAACTATTATAAAATCTAAAATAAAAAAACTAAGGTATTGTAATTAAAAAAAACTAAAAAATAAACATACAAACTAAAAGTGAACTAAAAATATTGAATGTACATTATAAAATATTACCAAATAAATATTAATTAAACATACGATAGAAGTGAAACCCCACTCAAATAGTCCTAACATACATAAATATATTATGAATCCAATTAAACCAACAAAAATAAAAATTAATTAAACAAATATGAAGTGTTCTAATCCTAATTGACATAACTCAAATATTATCTACATACTTTCATATCTCAATGGTAAATATAAAATATCAAAATTTCATTATCTTAATTATTAAAAAATACAGTAAATGCCATAAAATGTTCTGCTTATTTTATGGCGGAATTTTTTCTTGAATTTTAGTTAGAGTAAAGTAATTAAAATTTTAAATTTTAAATTATTTTACCTCAAGATAATTTGGAAATGTATCATTATTCAATATTGTTAATTTAGTGGGTTATTCCACCTTTAATAACACTTCATAAACATCTTTTGATCTTATTTATTCAATATCATTTCAATTGTTAAATGTGATGTCCATGAAACATTTTACTTGATGAATTTTTTATTGTATTTTAGTATTATCTTGAGATCTAAAAATTATAATAAATTCAAATTTCATTGTAGAGGGTGGTTTAAAATAAAGAAGGAAGTGTGACATGACAAAAAATGTTTTTCTCGAGAAGAATGAAAAAAGACATAATCGTGGTAAAAGAACATCCAAAATAAAAAATTGTATATTTTACGATGTTGATTTCAATTTTTAAAAACTTTTTTTAACTTAATTGGGTTTTTATATTAGAAACAGTATTCATTAATGTAAATTGATCCTTAGGATGCCAACATTTGTTTTTCAAAAATGATAACTTACATCATGTTTTGGGAGATGATAACCATGGAAGAGTATACTCATGACTGGGTAAGAGTATTTTCCTTACCTGGTATTTCTCTAGTTCAAGTGTATGTTCTAGTGACACCAATTTAAAACTCGTATCATAGGCTGAGGGTAAGAAGAAAAGTATGAAAAGGGCTCTACATATGGGTGAATGGGCTCAAATGTAAGCCACGGATTTTAGTAAATTGATAGAAGTTTTATGACCATGCCATCAAACAATGAACTGTACATCCTATGATGCATATATTTCAAAGATGAATACATTATATAGGGAACTATGTTGTATCCCTATTGTAGATCAATATTATAATGTTCATGTAGATGCTGATGGGGGGATGATCGTGAGGAAGAGGGAAAGGATGATTTCGGGGAAGAGGGTAGGACTAAGGATGAGGATGAGGATGAGGATGAGGATAAGGATGCAGATGAGGATGAGGATAAGGATGATACTATGGATAAAGATGAAGATAGTCATGGTGATAAGGTACAAAATAATACGTTATATTTTTTATTTATATTTATGAAATTTTTTATTTGATGATTTTGTGTGAATGAATATATATGATATTCCATATGTTTCTTATAATCGGTCAAATGCATATGTTGATTTAATCTGTTATCAATATTTATGTATTGGTTTTTTCTAATTGATTATTATCTATTGGTTTCTTTATAGGATCAATGTGTTGAGGTTGTTCTATTGGTTTCATTATATGTTACGGATGTTCTGGTTTGATTACTGTAGTCCTAGTGGTGTTCGATTTTCATCACAAGAGCTTTGTGGGTTTTTTATTTTCTAATGTTTTGACTGTATATTCTTAAAGGTGCAGTGATTGGGAAGTGGGTATGTTGTTGGCTATTGAGTTGTGGGGTGAGTGGTCAATAGTAATGGTTTTAAAACCATTTCAAAAAAAATCTATCACCCTATACAAATGGTTCATTGTGAACTGTTGGTATAGGAATTTTCTAAAGGTTCATAACTGTTGGGATATATTTATTAAAAAATATTCTAACCGTAGGGATATCACTATTCCAATGGTTCTGAAGCATTGGGAAATGCCTATACAAATAGTTTCCAATGAACGCTTAGTAAATTGAAATTCTTAACCATCATATACCAACAATTCACGTTAAACTATTGGTATATGGCTATCTCAAAGACCCACATTCCATCATTTTTGAAAACCATTGGGGTAGAATATTACAACGGTTTGAGGGGATATCCCAGTAGTTTGAAACTATTAGGATATATTGAATTTCCTATAAGGTATAGACTACTACATCCACAGAGAGATACATTTGGTTTCTCAGCATCATATTTCTTGAATTGTTATATAAGTTGATTTAACTGATATATATTACTTTTATTACATAATAATTTTTTGTAAGTATAATATATTTTCAACCTTCTTATCCTTCTATCCATTGGGAAATAAAAACATCAATCGTTCCCACATATGGACAGCCACCTTCACATTGATATTTAGGTTTTTTATCAGTTGATATTTTCATGGTTGCTAATAAAGATATACTTAATGAATATATAATATATTTATTAAATAATTTTTATTCAATAGAGGTGACTTATTAATTACCATTTTTTGTTCCAATAATTGAATAGTTGATATATCACTGATGCATACGTATGGACTACCATATCCCCAAAACAATGCATGCCATCATTCAACACAACCAAATATTGGTCAGGATAAAATTGTATATAACAAATAATTAGGTTACTAATAACATTATTAAGTTTCAATTGATTAAGAAACTATAAAAAATATATAATTATTAGAACCATAAAATTTAAATGTTCATATGAAACAAAATATTTACCTCCCCAAATGTTAATTTTATAGAAAATTATTAATAAATAAGTAAATATAAATTATAAGGGAATGATATATTAATGGAGTATTATGAATACTATTCTTTTATATTTTTATAAAAAATAGAAATTTAATATACCTAATATTAGGAGAATATGCAACGAATTTCAGGAATTGGCATTAATGTTTTTCATCTCAATAGTATTTCATTTAGACATGTTTAATTTTATAAAAATATTTTTGTTTATATCTTTTTTTGATTTCCCATTTTATATATTATATAATGAATATATTCATTATAATTGTATTTAATTTTCAATTTTAATTTATTTAATTCATGGTATTTATGATTAAATTTTTTTCGAGGTGGTTAGTATATGTGTCGCAATCTAATTTTTATCATGAGTGATTATTTTTGAATTCACAATACTTAAAATTATATGTTACATGTTTCTCTATACCTCACATATTTTCTTCTCCTATAGTTATTTATATATTATTCATGTTTTGATTAAAATTTCAACTCTTTGGAACTGAAAATTATATTTTTATTAATAATTAGAGGTTTTATTTCTTCTTTTGGGTTATAAATCATTCAACCATATGTCCATTTTATTTAAAACATGTTCAAGAATTACGTTTTATTTGACTAAATTATTATTTAATGTAATTTCAAAACATATTTGACCTAATTTTAATTTGATTTAAATGTTAAATTAAAAAAATTCTAAACATATTACTTATGAATTTTTAATAAAATATTCAATGGGAATATTTGTTTTAACATTTATCGTATGAAGAAATTTTCCTATCACAATGAAAATTAATTTCATTGAATCTTCCATTAAAATTTTCCAACAATATTCCAAATGAAATATAATTTTATAACAATTATAGTAATTTTAATTTTAAATTTTATCATAGGAAAAGTATATTTTACTCATGATTTCAGTGAAATTCTTGAATTTTCATTGAAAGGAATTTTATATATATATTTACATCCATTGATATTTATAATTACTCCCTTAGGATATGTTCTAATTATAATATATATATTTTTTCTTTGTATATATTATTATTATATGATCTTGAAATCATTATTATATTCATTTTTTCAATGGGTTATTCTATGATGAATTGATAAATGTTTTTACAATATTTTGGCACACTTATCTTTGATTTTATTTATGTATAGGTAAGGATAAAATTAAATATTGATTAAATGACTTGAGTAGATATAGATATCTCATGAGGTGATATGAAGTGGAATTGGGAGTGAAAAAAAATCTAATATAGGACTATGTATCCAACTAGATTCTTTTCGGTGATCCATGATTAAGGAAATGATCTTCCATGCATATGTGTATTCTATAGTATTATGGATTATTCTTATGGTATTCTATCTTGGATCATGATTTATTCTTTATAATTCCAAACCAATTTTACACATTCCCGTTGTGATGAAATTTTTTAATTCCATGAGTTAGTTTTAAAGGTCCATGACTTATTGGGTATAATTCTTTAACTTGTAAGCATTCTATCACATCGTTATTCTTATCTTATGATAACCTTTAATAATTAACTAATATCTGACATATATACACTTATCAATAGTATATATTAACCCTTTTATGTCTTAATTTTCCTATGTTATAATGCTATAAATTATGTACTATATGTATATAAGGGTATGATGTATGGGGAATATGGAAGGAGAAATGAATATATTATTATGAAATAAGAAAAATGGGTATAATTTGAAATTTTTCAACATAATGAGAAATACAAGGGTTTTTTACATAATAGGATTTACCCTAAAATTATAAAAAAATATTCCTAAACGTTCTTTGTTTTTTTTTGACTAAATGTGTGAAATTGATATTTTAATTATGTTTGGTTAAAATTGGATTAAATCAATTAGTATCAAAGCAAGTATGTAATGAACATGCTTTTAGAATAGAATCTAGGTGTATAGATCCTAGTTTGTCTTAAAGTTGGACATTAGGGCATAATATTTAATTAATTTGGTACCTATCATTAATTTGGGTAGGGTTATGGATTGATGAACTAAGGTTTCTATCAGTGTGTGTTGTTTGGTTACACATAATACATTCTACCTATAATAAGAATAATATATAAAATAAATTTAATTAATTGTAAATGGGATTAATATTGTGATTATAATTTTTCTATTAATTTATAGGTTATTTGAGAGTAAATCGAACATTATTTTTTCATATTTTTAAGAAGTTAAATCAGCTTTTTGTTAATAAATGAAGAGTTATTAGGGTTTGTGTGATAAAATTTAATAAATTGTATTTCTAAAATATAATGGGGTTTCTAAAATTATTAGGCCGATTTTTTGTAAGATTTATTCAAATAACTCACATCCCCAACCCTTATAATATGATTAAATTGGAATAAATTTTCACTTCTAAATATCATATTAGTTTAACCTCAAGAATAATGGTCTAGAAAATAATATCATGGTGTCGCATGAAATTAAATCTAAAGGTGATTTTTTATGAAAATTATAATACCGACCATTGTCTTATGTCATTTTATACATGGTTTTAAATACCTTCTTCATATTAAATTAAGGGTATATAATAATCATCCCATAAATCGTGCAATGGGTAATAATCACTATGTTTGAGTTTTAGTACCTCATATTGTGTAAAATAATCAATGGAATGTGGTCCATTAACTATACTAATAGTTGTTTCATATTAATATATTCCACTAATTAATTTCCATCGATCTCTCTATTCAATAATGAAGAATAATTTTCAAAAATTCAAGCATATATTCCACCGTATCATCTAATATCTCTTCCCATGTTGTCTGAACCAAGATAAAAAATAATATGACCCATAACCAAAATCTTTTAACTATAAATGTGAATTAGAAAAGAACTAGAAAATTTTGTATTATATTCAATCATGGAAGATGTTAACCACTACATTGTTCTATTAGAACGTAATGATCTACTCCATCAAGAAGACTGTGTAGAAGGCATATGATTGGAATTAATTCTCTATATATTAAGGACAGAACATAATATAGACGAATACTTTTTGGGTAATATATGTGTAAATGTGTAAGAAATATCTATAATGGGGAACCTAACGTGCATACATTTAGTAATTTTTATGAAATTGTTTTTTATTATATTTTAATTGTTAAATTTTCAAATGGATGCATTGGTTTTAACTTATTCATGTTTTTTATAAACTTATTTCTGGTTTATATTTTATTATATCACACCTACATGAACATGGAGTGATGGATTGTAATTTTCACTAAGATAGGAATTATATATTTCCTAACTTATTTTATTTTATATTTATTTATCAAGTTCAACCTTTGAGGATGCATGAAGTGGCTATGAGGTAAGGATGGTGACATTACATCTCATCTATAAATCGTTACAATATAATTCACCCACTAAAAGATAAAATTTATTTTACATAATTCAGTTTTCTATTATAAACATGAATTAGGGGAATGACTAGAGAATTGTGAGTGTTTTCTGGCCAACAGAGTTATATGGGTGTTCTCTCAATTAAGGAGAATATAGTTTTCTTTCCACAAATGTGGTAGATGTATAATCTACCTAATGATTCATAAGTGATTTGAAAATTTTCAAAAACCATGTATAGTAATAATTGTTTACACATAAATTAGAGTGTGAACCTTGATTGAGAATAATATTGACCGATACTAATAGTTAAGGAATTCATTAGAAATACTCCAAGGAGTTGTTTCTTTTTTACTCAATTAATTCATTTTTTTCATTACATTTTCATATTTTTATTATTTCTTTTATTCACTATATAAAAATAAAACAAACCACCAAATATTTTTATTTCATTCTTGTATATGAAAAATAAATAAATAAGGGTTAGGTTCTATCAGTGAATTTGATTTCTCTTCAATGAAAAACCCATTATCATCTACCTAAGTACTCTTATAAGGGATCATTATAAATATTCAAAATGTATTTAATTGTTCAGATTGATTTCAGTGAACCACATATGTTCATGAAATCATTCCCAATAATATTAATATTTTTTATAACTTCTCACCATATAAAAGGGATTACCTATTAATGATAAGTTTATAGATCTTTCAAGAATTTGTATTTACACCTATTAAATATAAATAATCCCCTATAATTTTAACATTTGGACGACTCATGATATGATTTGTTTATTTATATATATATATTATCATAATTTAAATATAATATAGTCCAATTTATATAGGAATTCATAAGAGTGTGAATGAATCACAAGCTAAATGAAGAAGTTTCATAGTTAGATAGGGGATTCAAATCTCTCTAGAATATACAATAATGTTATATTTGATTTTAATTCCATTCAAGAAGACATAAATTTATTATAGGATTTATGGTTTCCTAGGAGGACTAATGGGAGTTAAGGAGTTCCCATAAGACTTATGGGTATATTAGGATTTACGGTCTCCAATGTATATATGTGATTATGTTGAATCTTTTTATCATGAAAGATGGTCCACTGGTGTTATATGGTTTAAAATTTCCCTAGAATAAATGAAGTGTTATGATTTATTTTTATTACATCGAGGAATATTTATGGGTATAAAGCTATATAATGTTTTTATGGAAAATATAATGATTCAGAAGTGTATTATGTCATCGAGGAATTATTATGGGTATTCTAGGATTTCATGCCACATTAGATGACTTAATGTTATATAATAGTTTTATATCATCAAGGATTGATAATGTAACACCCTACATCTCTATGAATATATATTTTTCAATTGAATTCAATTTATTTCTTATACTTTAGTACACAGTAAACCATGTTTCAACAAATAGTGAAAAACTATTAATATTTTTATTTAAATAATACAATTATTATATAGATATTAAATTTAGCGATATGAATAGTAAAAATATTTTATACATGTTATGTATAATAGTTTTATATAAGGGAAAAATATTGATAAAAATGAAATTAACATTTTTTAATTTAATTATATATTTCTTGAGTATTATTTTCCAGAAAATGTTTTTTTATTGTTGTGAAAATATGTTTTTTATTAAGATTATTGATTTTTATTAATAATTTTAGAAACTTAAAAATAGTTTTAACATGGTGTTTAAAATAAAATTAGATCAATTATATAAATTTTAATCCAATTTAGTTCATTGTAATCATATACAAATTTAATTTTCATATGAAAACGTTGTGAACTTTTGAACATTTTTTCTCTTCGAAAATCCACATTCTCATCACATCTTCCAAAATAATTTTAAATGTATAATTTTCACTTTTGTAAATTTAATTAGTAAAAATTTATTCCTTATTTTGAATTATAATAATTTATATTATCTAATAATTCTAATCAAAAGTTTAACTATATTTACTTGTTAAAATTATAAAAATTATTCTCTTTAGTTAAGGTAAAAATGGATTAACCTTGTGACTTAAATAAATGGAAATGGGTTATGAATTTTTTAAAACTCTACCAAAACCTTTTTTATGGACATATATAAACCATATAGATTATATTATCTTGATTATTCTATTTTTGACTATTTTTTATTTTTAAAAACAAGGTTACGCTTTTTTATTAAAACAATTACAAGTTTGGTAATCACCACACTTAAAACTTCCCACCCCTTATCCTCTACTCTTCACACTTCCAAAAAGTTTTTTTGGAAATGACCCCCATATAACTTCTTTAATTATATCCTCCCAACCTATAGCCCTTATTTTTCCATAAATTTAATCTATGATTCCTTTTGGTGAAAATAAAAAGAAGTTGTTCGAATAAGATGCCTCACCCATAATAATGTATTTTAATTTATTTCTTCCCTAAAATCTATCAATTAATTTTAATGAATGTTGATATTATAACGTAATTATAATTAGTATCATTATTATACATAATAATTTTAATGTTAATGTTATGACCTAAAACCATAACATCTCTTGTCAAATGGGTCACAGAATCATCATTCTTGTGTATGGTGGATTACCACATCATGAATTGATGTTATTCGTTATCCATAACTACCAATCATGTATGGATATAGTAGTGTATTAAATTTTAATAACTTATATTTATGATATTATTTTACTCATTAATTTATTTTATCACTAGTACCTTCATATAATCCATACTATGGGAATATGATAACATCCCGTGTTTATACAGCGGGCTACCGCCTCCCAAAGTATTGTGATTTATTCATTCATTACATGGAATGTAATATGGTTGGGCTTAAAAAAATATGTGATATTTATGAAACAAAAAAGTAATCTATACTGATAATATATTACTCTACCTTTCTTTCTCCCAATCCTCAAAGAAAATTGAATCATTGTTCTGGTGTTTGTATGACATACTATCTCCTTGAATGGTGTGTTTCATTTTTATCCATAACACTTATGGAATAATATAGGAACCTATATACTGAATATATATTATATTTATATCATTTTTCTTTTTTTAGGTGATGGAACCAACATCAATGAATGATTACAAACAATAAAAAATCTAAATATATATGAAAATGATTGCAGTTATTTCCTAAAATATGACATTAACATGAAATAGTTATTAAATATATAAAAAAAGATGTTTTAAAATCATAAATGTAATGAAATATAAATTTATTGTAGTGAGATATATTTAAAACCTAATTATATTTGTTATATCGAGGGATTAATGTGTTTGATGCAAGTCCGGACATAAAGTAAAGCATTTCTATCTCACTTTTATTTTCTACGAGAGATGATCCATATTCACTGCATATTTTTATAATGTTGTGTTTATACTAAAACTGATTGTATTTTATGATTATAAATATTTAATATATGCCGATTTATATAACAATTTCAGTATCTCTCTTTCATGAGGGTTACAGTTCAAATTTTGTTGATGTTTTATTAGAATTCGTTCACAATTTACTTTCTATGAGATATATATCATGTTATAATCATATCTTCATGTATGTGGTATATACACAGACCATTTCAAATTTAATATCAATAATTTATTTATTCTCATGATAATTTTGGTTTTAATTAATGTTATTATTTCATAGGTATTTCATTTATATTTTACCAAAGTAGTAAATATCATATGTTTCAATCTCATTATTTTTCCAGATTTCTCATGATTATGCTTGAAATAATGAAATATCATGATTTATCTATCAAGAAACTATATAATTTTATTTTCCTCAAGTTATCTCATGGTATTATTTGTTTTCCCTTCACTTTACACTCTTTTTCACTTAAGAGTTCAAAATAATGTTTTTATGAAAATTCAACTTTTTTCCCTCTTAAATCATAAACTATCATTATTCGAAAACCATGATTTCAAAAAGTGTTTTCCAAAATTTTTTAACATTATATTACTGATTTGTTAATAACAATTTTACCCTGTTATTAAATTTTAAAAAATCATTAAAAGGCAATCCCCATGTAGTTTTCTAAATAATTTTCAACTGTCTTTTACTGAAAATGTGAAAAATATTCTCTCATTAATGTTTATGATATGAAAAAAATTCATCCATCACTTCTAATAATTTCATTTTATATTATGTTATAATATTTGAATTTTATTTTTAATTAATCATATTTTAATAGAAAATAATTTTCATAATGTTTTAGATTTTTTTTAAAAAAAAATTATTGGAATTGATATTTTCCAAAAAAAACCTAATAATTATTCTTTTAAAATAATTTTCCATATTCAATTACATCTACTGAGTTATCTAATTCAATTTTGGGTATATTATCCAAGGATACGGTTATTATTCTATTACTAAATAGATTATTTTTATGAGGGTATGATGTTCTTGAAACAATTTTCTCTTCCATGGGGTATACTATGATGAAATTCATATGTAACCCGCTTTGTTTTAGAAGGTCTATGCTCTGAGTATTTGATGCAATTGTTTTGAAACCTAGTTCTTCTCATTTTTTCTGAAATAATGAATGTTTTATGATCTTATAGAATATGTATTTACAATTTGTATCATGTGACCGGTGGGGCCTATATCTCCCTAAATTTTTTTGGAATATTAGTAAAGGATATAATGACTGGATTCTAGGAATTACATCTTGTTATGGAGAATATATATTGGTGTTGATATATTATATAGGTACCTATGGGAAATAACACAAAAAATGGTGTGTTGTGCAGGACTCGGTCAAAACTAGGTTCATAACAATATCCCTTGCTTCAATTCTAGTTTGACACTCTCGAGGGTTATTCTTTGATAATTACTAAACACTTTGTCAAAGAACATGAAGGATTTTAATATATTATGACTATGAATAAAAAAGGATACCTTTAAGGTAGAATATATTGGTAATAAGTGGTAATGATTTAGATATATAATAAGTATTTTTTCATGATTATGTTGGTCCCTGCTATAATAAATGTTTCATAAACTTCTTTTTTGGTTTTATCCATTTTATATAAACCAAATAAACCATGTTAATGATGAGTAATATCGATAATTCAATGAGTTTTATCATGTATATCTAATCATTACAGAATATATAATTCAAAATATCATTTCTATGATCATTGAACATTCTCAATCCTTGAATCATGTCAAACGTAAAAATAATAAAATTAGGGAATATTGTTTTCGTAATTCATTAATTAGAGAAAAACACCTACCATCAATAGATATACTAATCCACTAGTTTCTAATAAAAAGATTAGTATCAATGAGAATACATTTTCCATTCTCTAGTCTTAGTATTTAGAGAATGTTAATTTTTATGTCAATGAATTAGAAAGTGAATCATATCAATTGTTGATTATCATCTGGAGTACAAGGAAAAATTAGGAAATTAAATCCACAGACTATGATACATTCAAGTGTTTATTTTTCAATAATTATATTCATTGTATTCTTCATATAAGACGGTTAAGTATATCATTGAACTAAATTAGTATAATTATGAAACTATTGGTACATGAAATGAAAATTTTAAAAGACTTTCAATTTGTCATTCTTCAATTATTATCTAACCTGAAGGTAACAATGATCTATTTTTTAGTGGCTTAAATCCATGTCCCGAAAGGGTATTTTAACGGCTATGAATATAGTGTTTGATCTGTCATCAAGGTGTAAATAGATGATTGATTTATATTTAAATATTTTTTTCTTGATAAGAAAATAAGGAAGATATTAATGGGAAAAAATAAAAACCATAACAGCTAAAAAATGATATCCCCCTCACTCTCAAATTTTGGAAGGAAACATAAATGAAATTGTATTAAGGGGACTGGTAATTTTTTTATTTTTGGAACTGATGGAAATTGAGTTGTTGAATACTGATGAGGAGGTAAAATGTTATAATATGAGAAAAATAATAATAAATGTCCACATAATTCATCTCCCACATTTTATTGTTTCAATTGTAATAAATTATGGAATAATTCTATCAAGTACCAAAATATGAGGATCAATAGTTATGGTCAATCATATCAGCCTCTTATGAGGGGAAAATGGAAATCTCATGCGTTTAATTTTTTTGATGTGGGCTGAAATAATGAAATATTGAAAGGTATAATTTTAATCTACTCTAGAACAATTAATGTCTTATTTGAATCATGATCCCATTCTATCAGATCTGAATAATTTTCTAAGGGTATCATGATGACCCCAAAATTTTCAATGCATAATAAGTTGTGAAACACTATTATATATTGAATATCACATATCAATTATATTATTCTTATATTGTAGATGTTTGTGAGAATGTAATTATTGAAAATAGTTTCATTCTACCTATTCATGAATTTAATTTTAACATTTTCATATATTATAATTCTATAAATAAATCCCAAATAAATTTATTATTAAGGGATGTAAAATATGATTTTATAAACCATCCAATGATATTATATAAATTAATATATTAATAATAACTTTTTATGGAAATATAGTCCTTAGTATGGGTTTTAATTTCTATTCAAGAGGTGCATCTATCTCATATTGTTGGGGAGAAACTCATCATCGATGATATACAAATTGTGCGAGTGATTTTGATGTATTTATAGTAGATTTTACTAGTATTCTACAAAATTGTGAATTTAGGTTCTTAATATTACTCATTCTATGTATCACACCAATTTTATGAGGAGCCTATAGAAAATCCTCGATAGATTTGTAGTAATTGAAAATGATACTCCAGTAGTGCCTTCATAATTAATTCATTTTTCCATTTGTGTTATATTGATATAAAAATGTTCTATTGGTTAAAACATAATATAGATTCATTAATGGTTAAAATTATTTTCTGGATTTTAACAATATATTGATCAAAATAAATTATCATGTACCCATACTTGATTAACTATTTTATCAAATGTGTGGAGCTCAATAATTTTTCATGAATGGCATATATTCTTGTTTTCATCGATTGAGTTTCAATAAAGAAAATATAAAAAAGAGTCTGTAAAATGTAAGTAAAACATGAATAAATACAGATGGAATTAGGTCTTACTAATTCCCCAACTATTTTCATGGATATAATGAATAGAGTGTTTATATATTACAAAAATCAATTTGTGGTAATATTTATAAATGATATTCTTATCTATTTATGGAGACTTTTAGAGCATATAGATCATTAATGAACTATTCTATGGACCGTTTATAAGGATAACCTATATAAAATGTTTATAAGGTGTTATTTTTTTCTAAAAATGTTTCATTTTTTGGGTCACATAATCTCGAGTGGGGTATATTGGTTGATCCATTAATGGTTGAAGCTATTGAGTGTTGGACCAGACCATCCAATGTGATTGAGATCTATGGTTTTCTTGTTGTAGGTGTATATTATTAATTGTTTGAGAATACTTTTTATGAAAATCAAATCCACTCACTAATTTAACTAGGGAAGTGGCCTAGTTTCTCTAGATAGTTAAATGTGAGGAAAATATCCAAGAAGTGATGAGAAGATTAGTTAATGCTATTGTGTTTACATTACCCATCCATGGAGAAGGGTATATAATCTATAATGATGCATAAAAGAAAGGATTTTGATGGTTTATTATTAATAATTACATGATTATATATTATTAATCCCAAAAAATTAAAGTTAATGAGAAAATTTACCCAACAACTGATTTGGAGTTAGTTGTGGTAATTTTTTCATAATATATTTGTATAAATAATCATTGAAAAATATGTGATATATATACTAATCACATAATATTAATGTATATATTCACATAAAAGTAGTCGAATATTCACCAGATATGATAGTTAGGGGTAATTATAGATTATAATTTTTGAACACATTACCACCCTAAAAAAGAGAAGAAGTTGGATAATGCCTTATTAAAAAAAGATTATGCTAGCTTATCCATGATGAGAACACCAAAAGATCAAATATTTATGGATTTTTATGGGGTGGATATGGAAATATGGAAGGATGTGGAGAAATATTTTCCTTCACATTTAAATGTTCAATCATATATACAAGTAATGATTTAATTAGTATAGAGGGAAGACGCATAGTTATTATAGAAATATAAAAATTTTAATGAGTTTAACCATAACGATGAGGGAATGAAATGGTTTATTAATCATTCTTGTGCCCCTTATAATCCATATTTTAGGAATGAGTAGTCTAAGGAAGCTTAAATGCCTTCCTTATATATTTCTATATTTTAATTATTAAGAAGTTAGTGATTTGAAAGAGTATTTTTGTGGGATGGTATGATGATATATATCATAATGTCGGCATATCAGTGCTTCATAATTCAAAAATATAAATATGAGATAAAATTGCCTCTTGGTATGTTACATCCATTAACCATACAAGAATGGAAATGGGAAGGCATCACCAACTGTATTGTCATAAGACTCCAAAAATAAATAAAGGTAATAATGCAATATGGGTTGTAGTAAATCACTATATTGTTTCATCATGCTTTATTTCTATTAGACAAGAATTATCTATTCATAAGATTTCCAAGATATACATTACTTAAGTGGTATGGTTTCATGTAGTTTCAAATTCCATTATGTGTGGGCAAGATACCAGGATTACCATAATGTTCTGAAAAACACAGAAATAGGCTATAGATAAAAAGATATGGTTGGGAACTATATATAATCCTTAGAAAGATAACCAGTCTGATAAAAAAATTCTAACCCTAGAGGATATGTAGAGAATTTTTTTTATTGATTTCAATGTTGGTTAGGATCAACTCCTTCCTCTAGTTCTATTTTCTTACAATAAAGGATTTCACTTAATCATTCAAATGAATCATTATGAAACCCTCTATGGAATGATGTGTACAGATGAAATCTAATTTAATAAAATTAGAGAAATAATTCTATAAGTACATGATATATATGATGAGATAGAATATAATTTAGGATCCATTCAGTAACACATAAAGGTAGGTCACGGTTTTTATAATAACAATGATGATAAATATGTAGTTGGTGGAATGGTCTTTCTAAAAATATCTCCATAAAATAATTTAATATCATTTTTAAAGAATTCAAAGATAATCCATATGTATATCGGTCTCTTTGAAACTCATGATTACTTCACCATGGTATCCTATCGGTAAGAACCACCACCAAACCACTCTCACATTCATGATGGATTCCATGTATCTACTAGGAGAAATTACACACCATCTCCACTATATTTATTGAACACATAGTTTATTACATCGGAGAATGATTATTCTTATAAGAAAAAATTAGTGGATATTTTAGATCAGAAAATAAATGATATATGAAATATGAACACTCACCTGGATAATGTATGTGAAGAAGCTAATGGTTTGAAGATGATATCAAGAATCCTATGAAAATTACAAGGAAACTTTTAACCTATTTTCTTGCATTAGAGTGATTAATTTCATTGTAGAAATTCCTTTTATGGGGGTAGAGTGTTACAAAAAGAGTATTTATTATTTTATATTTTCAAACAAATTTAATTTATTAGATAGTCTCCATTACACAAAACATTGAGATTTAATAAACCATCATCTGGGGCCTCTAGCATCTTTTTTCAATGAACCCTTGAGTGTCGCTGATTCCAGGCCCAAGGGGTCTCCTATCATTTTGGGAAAATGTTCTTGAGGATTCTAGACAACAGTTGATACAAATCTTGTGTTGTGAATATGGTCAACGGTCTATGCTCAATTTTTTGCCCACATCCTTTGTCGTGCAATATGTATACTATGTTGTGAGCATGGCCAGCAGTTATCCTAGATCATTGATATCATGTTGTGGCTTCCCATATAGCAGGCACAATGTTTCCCCCATTTTCTATTTTCCTATCCCACAAACACGATACTAAACTGGGCATCTACGGTCGGAGCTATATGACCATAAACTAATATCTCCAATGTCCCTACCGCACGACATTAAACTGCATGTAATCTTCAAGCACTATGTGTGGCTTGATTCCCATTCTCATGGGATACGTTAGACTTCCCAAACATGTAGTCTTAAGGTCTTGACCCATATCTTAGTAACCTCTATCATTCTGGCCTCTTAGCCCCAGTACTTTCGGGGGTGGGTTATATAGTGTGGAATGGACTCATGTCCCCATTCACAACAAGTTTGTAACAAACACACCACGTACCTCTCTCTCCTGAGTTCCTTTTTATCCTTTTCCCTACACTCATATTTTCACATCGGTTGCTCTCATGTTAGGTCCCTCAAACCTCTTCAGTGATTCACCAATGTGTCCAGGAGTACTCTGGTTCAGATCCTAGAGTGTCAGATTCTACCTTGACATAGTTTAACCCATTTTTCAGGTTTATTGTTTATAAGAACCCATATCTTGTTCTTGAGGTGTGAGATTCTTATTTTCTCTTTTCCTTATGTGTTTTTGAGAAAATAAGGAAAATGGGGGAAAGTCACAATTTTTTTGGGTACATGTCGTGTACTTTTTCACATTTTGTGTACTTTGGTAGTGTGGGATGAGTACACAGGGTGTGTAGCTATGCTGGTGATGAGAGGTGTAAAAACAGTCTACACGCCATGTAGTTTGCATTTACACGCCGTGTAGTTAGTTGGCAGGTGAATAGAAAGGCAGTGGAGGCAGCCTCCAGCGGAGCGACAGTGCACGATGTGTATTCAGAAATACACATCGTGTACACATGTCGACTGATGAACAATTTGTGGGTGGAAAAAGTAGTCGCGAGAGGAACAGTTAAATGAAAAATGTACACGCTGTGTACTTGAGAGTACACGCCATGTAGTTTGTTTTTTCGCTTAAAATGGGATGTATCCTCCTCTATTCACAGAGGAAGCTTATAACACTAGAGGAGCTTGGGAGAGACGGCCCGAGCTTGGAGGACCTCCCTACCGCACACCAGGAACCCGTTTTATACACCATCGATCTCCTTGGAATCGCACTAGTGAGTTATTTCTCATCCTTGCATAGTTCTTCCCAATTCTTCCTCCAAGGGAAGTTATTTGAGTTTGAAAGAGGTTATGTTCAACTTATATCAACGTCATTCTGGGACGATTTGAGGAGAGTCATTCACGTATACCAATCCGGGTCGAACGAGGTAGGTGGTCTGGTGTAAAAATTCCAACTACTATGCGTTTTTGTGTACCTTTTTGCTTATGAACCCATATTGGGGTGTCATGTGGATGAGGCCTTGGATGTTATAAATACCTAGAATTGTATAAGTAATTAAATCTAATTTTAAACTGTTGTTTGAGATCGCTTCTTGGATCCAGGACCACCCCTGGGGCGTGTTCCTCTGTTTAGTAATTTGGCTAGGTTACCCGAGGGTATACTGTAAATTTTATCATGTCTTAATTTACCTTGAGAGGAATTGTATATAAATTTCCTATTTATATGTTGGCAATGGCCCTGTTACTGTTTAGCCTAAGGGAAGTGTTGTGCTTAGCCTGTGGTAGTGTTCTGTTCAGCCAAAGGGAAACTCTTTTCGTGCCTCTAGGAAGTAGATTCTATGCCTGTGGGTGACAACTAGTATGCCTGTGGGAATTATTCGATATGCTTGTGGGAAGATTCCTGTGGTTTTGGATTATCATTACCTTAGGGTAAGGGTTTGCGTGCCTGATGACATTGTCTATTTACTTAGAAAATTCATCGTTGTGATGTCTTATTTTGAATGGTTGAATGAGTATTAAGGATGGAAATATAACTAGTAAATTTTTTTACTTTAGAGTACTGCTTAGTTTATTTCATTTATTACTGCACACTATTGTTGCACATTTACACAGACAGTTGGCCATGGGCCTTTGGTTGGTGCCTACTAAGATTTATTTCTCACACCCTATTTGGGTCATGTCTTCGGCCCCAACAGACTATATTGCTGCAGGTGTGGATAAGTGAAAGGGTCCCTATACAGGTACATGATTGTTGCAGAGGAGGAGGAGAGCATGGGACTGAGCTTAGGCTTGCGATGTTGCTGAGTTCCGGTTGCACTATTTTGTTTTGTTTTTCTATACCTTATACTTTGAGATATATTTTATTGTATTGTTTTTCAGTGTATCATCTTCTGGCTGTTTTTCATATAACAGTGACATGCTACATTTTCTTACATATATGACTGATGGTTCTCTATTACTTCGGTTATCCATTCAGTTATATTTTGTTCACTGTTTCTGCTGTTGTATGATATTCATTTTTCTTCCACTATGCTACACTTTTACAAATGAGGGCATCGTTTCCCAACTATCAGACATGGGCCCTCACTGCTAGTGGGCAGCCTCTAGCATTTGGTGATACGCGCTTGAGGTCAAGTGACCAACCGGGTAGGAGGCACCCGTTGAGTGGATTCCGGAACCGGGACATTACAAAGTGGTATCAAAGGAGTTCTTTTCATTGAAATACTATTGGGAGTCATAGTTAGGGATAGGACAGAAATGGTATTTGGTAATAAGTTGTGCCAGGGAGTAGCTAACCCGTGTATAGGGAAAAGACAGTCTACCTCGGTTATTGCAATTTTACAGATTTTTCACTTTACAGTTGATTTGATTTTCACCATTTGGTGATGCACTTGTGGTGTGTTGTTATATTTTTCTACTGGGTTATATTTAGTTGAAACCAGATGAGATGAGGGTATTTCGTCTCTTGCATCATTTAGGAACATGTTAGAATCACATGCCATGCATAGTTTCCATGCCATGTAGGTGCATTAGAAATTGCCTGTTGTTGTGATAGATGTTGTGCTAGAAAAGAATGTTGTTATGACAATGATTTCATAAATACATGCTATGTTATAGGGTATTTTTGGGTGAGTCTGGTGATAGGATGGACGCCAAACATTGGTTTTTGGGGATCATGGTCCCTCAAGGACCAAAATGTGGTGGATCATTGACTTGTTTACTTGTTTATAACATGTATAAGATGCTAAACATTGATGCGCAAGGAGTATGGGCACTCACGTGTATGAATATGGAACTTAGGTGTTGGTTTTCCATATTTTATGGGTTTTAGAGTAGTTTTAAAGGCTTACTATATGGAAAACCAAGGATACACGCCATGTAGTTCCTTGGACACAAGCTGTGTGTTCTTCTATTTGGGATGAAAAGAAAACATTTTGAGTACACGCCGTGTACCTGCATTACACGCCGTGTAGTCTCTTCCGGTGTCATTGACCATGTGGGCATGGAAATGGGGTATGAATTGGCTTGGGGAGACATGCAGTATACCAGATGTAAACACCTTGTAGTGTTGACCTAGAGTCCGCATTGTAATTAACAACACGGATGGCGAAACCTAAAGACATACATGTCGTCTCCACCGCGGAACACGCCGTGTAGTCTGACCTGCGGACCTAGCCGTGTAGCTAAAAAACACGGGTCAATGATACCGCTTCTTGAACACACCATGTACCGGTGGGACATTCCATGTAGTCCTTAACAGTGCTAGACCGTGTGGACTTAGCCGTGTGGCTGGGGAAATGGGGTGGTGTACACACCGAGTGCGGGTGTAACACGCCATGGGGTGTCAGCCGAGTAGTTAGTCGTGTCACGAACGACACGGGCAGTTTGAAAAATTAAACCATACACACCATGTATATGACATACTCTTCGTGTAGTCTTGTTCAAAGGGAGCCATGTAGCTTAGGCATGTTGAAGGACTCGGGCAGGGAAAGAGTATTCAAGTACACGCCATGTATGTATAAGACACACCATGTGTTTGGGGTGTTACATGGCCAATTTAAGCTGGAGTACACACCAATGTGAACGGCTTGTGCGAACATTCTATGTAGTATTTATACACGCCATGTAGTCATGTTTTGTAAAAAAAATTGAAACCATTCTTTCTCAGTCTCCTTGTTTTTGTTCTTTGATAATCTTGATCTAAGGTGTGCGTTTGACCATGTAGAGTCGTGCCACCGAGACGACCACGCGTTGTTCCCCAACAGTGTGGAAACAATTATACTCTTGAGATGGTATACCATGGGATACCAGTGGATCCTACAGTAGAGCCAGATGCAGTTCCAGCCATTATACCAGACAGAGGTGTCGATGCACATTTTCGTGAAGGCTTCATGCAGTTCATGAAGACCTTTCAAGGAGAACCGATGGCTGCCACATCTATGACTGAGCTGACTCGTATCTTCTAGTAGCAGCTTCTACCTATGTTTTCAGGGGATTGAAGACTACAGGCTGCGGAATCATGGCTGGATTAATTGCAGACTAATTTTGAGCATCTTGTGATGCCTCTAGGGTAGAGGATCATGCTTGCGACTTATATGCTTCGTGATTCTGCCAATAGGTTGTGGGATGTTACCACTCAGACAGATCATCATAGAGACATGGCATGGAAAGATTTTTAGACAGCCTTCTATGAATTCTTCTTCCCAGAGATGTTGAGCGAAGATCGAGCGTGAGTGTTCATGAACCTGCAGCAGGGCCCTATGTTGGTGATGGACTATTTTTCCCATTTCTCTGAGCATCAGCATTTTTCACCAGTTCTGGTGGGAGATGAGACGTTTAGGGCACTATGCTTTGAGGACGGTCTTCAGTATGACATCTGACCACTGGTGAACATTTTTAGGTTTTCTATAGTAAATGATATTTTGAACCAGACACTGCTTACTAAGAGGAACTTGCGGGAACCTAGTGTTATAGGCCATGGTGATTCAGAACTAGTTTTTGGTACTAGTTCTACTGGTAAGAGGAAGAGGTAGATGGACTTCTCTCATGGTGGTAGTACCCGCCAGAATAATGGTTCAGGTTTCTAGGTCATGTGCTACCAGTGTGGTAAAGAGGGGAACAAGAGACCATAGATTCCACGTGACCTAGTGGAATACCAAGCTTGTGGCAGGATGGGGCATCTACAGCACTTTTGCAGGGCGTTTCCACCAGTGGCTACAGAGAGGGGTTATATGCACACTTAGTGTGTAGGAGTAGGACCAGTAGCTTCTTACCAGTTAGGAAAATGGAATACGTCAGGGCATGCAGGCAGAGATGGTGGTCATGGCTGTGGTATCCAAACACCAACATCTCAGAGGCAGTAGGGCAAGACAGCTCAGGGTAGCTAGGCTGCGTCGCAGGATTGTGGCACAGGTCAGGCATATGCAGTACAACAACCTCAACAAGAGTAGGATCCCGAACCTTCTACTGCCAGAGGTACTATTCTAGTAGCTTCTGTTTTATCTTTAGTACATTTCAACATTGGTGTCACACAACGATTCATATCTGTACCCGTTGTGATGAGCCTTTGGATATGTGTTTCTTTTTCTTCCTATGTTATGACACTAGACACTTCATTGGGTATGAGAACAACATGTGTGCGTCAATGCAAGGAGTGTCCCCTTGAGGTTGGTGGGTGTAATTTTCTATGGGACCTCTATTTATTAGAGATGACAAATTATGATGTAATTATCGGGATGGAATTGTTGGTTCCCTTTCATGCCTTTGTAGACTGCTACCATCGCAGAGTGCGTTACACATCACCAGAGGGCGGAGAGTTTCTATACAAAGGTGTGTGGGATGTCCAGGCGAGCCGAGCTGGACCTGAGTGTCATGGGGGAGGATGTGTGATAGCCCAGATTGTGAGTATATATATGGATGATCTGGGGACTTGTTAGAATGATTTCCCTCCAGTGGTTTATTGTTTCAAGGATGTCTTCCCGGATGACTTTTCGGGTCTACCACCGAAGGGAGAGGAGGATTTATCTATTGTTCTTGTTCTAGAATCAGCACTGGTGTCCATTTCTCTTTATAGGAAGGCTACACTAGAATTTCAGGAGCAGAAGAGACATTTAGAGGGGTTATAGGGAAAGGGTTTCATCTGACCCTTTACATCTCCATGGGGTTCTCTTGTCCTTTTTGCAAAATAGGCGGACGATACCCTCAGACTTTGTGTTGATTATCAGAAACTGAACCAGTTGATGGTTAAGAAACGATATCCCTTACCAAGGATTGATGATCACTTTGATCAAAATAGAGGTTCATGAGTTTTCTCGAATATTTTATTAATATCCAGATATCATCAGTTACACGTTAGACGATCAGATATACCACTGACAACTTTTCAGATTAGATATGGTCTATACGAGTACTTGGTTATGCCGTTGGGACTCACGAACACTCCAGATGTTTTCATGGCTCTGATGAATCATGTGTTCCACCCATATCTATATTCCTTTGGGGTAGTCTTCATGGATGATATCTTGTTGTACTCTCACACTCGACACGACCATGCCACCCATCTTGATATCGTTTTAAGTACGCTGAGGGAGCAGAAGCTATATGCTATGCTCTCAAAGTGAAACTTTTGGATGGACCAGAAACAGTTCCTAGGTCATATCATCTCAGAGGCAGGAGCTATCGTGGAACCAAAGAAAGTGAGAGAAGTAGTTTCTTGGGAGCAGCCTAAGAACGTGTTTGAGATACGGAGTTTCTTGGGGATGTATGATTACTACAAGTACTTCATCTAGGACTTCCCCCACTTAGTATTGCCATTTATAGGTTTGAATAAGAAGGGTGTGATGTTCATTTGGACAGAAGTTTTTGAGATAGGCATTCAAGAACTATAGGGGTGGTTGACATCAACACCAATCCTGATACTCCCAGAGCAAGGGAAGAGCTTTACAGTTTACCATTATGCATCAGGTATTGGGCTGGGAGCTGTTTTGATGCAGGGGGATGTAGTTGTTGCATACGGGCCTCGGCAGTTGAGGCCACATGAGAGGAATTACCCGACGCATGATCTCGAGTTGGCTGCAGTTGTTCATGCGTTGTGATGTTGGAGATATTATCTCTTGGGAGATAATTTTGTGGTTTTCACCGACCACAAAAGTCTCAAGTACTTATTTACTCAGTGTGACTTGTCCCTGAGACAGTGAAGGTGGGTCGAATACTTTCATTCCTTCAATTTTGAGATTCCCTATACACCTTATTAGGGTAACACAGTTATTGATGCACTAAGCAGGAAGACTCGGATATAGGAATTTAATGAGGCCAGTGGTGAGTGGTAGCTTATGAACTTGTACTATAAGATTCATTTGGAGGTTCACGATAGTCAGGGGAAGAAAAATCTTTCTTCCTTAGTTGTGACCTCTACCCTCTTGGATAGATTGAGGATGAGACAACTATCTTATTCAGATGGCCTAGTTCTATGGGAGTCGGTGGTATGTGAGGACCCTCCTCCAGGTTGGATGACATGCGATGATGAGGTACTATGTTTCCATGGACGAGTGTGGGTTCCAGGGGATATACGCATGGAGCTGATTCAGGATTTTCATGCTTCCGCTTGTGCAGTGCATCCCGGAGTTACTAAAATGTATCGTGACTTGAGACGTCAGTATTGGTGGTCGGGTATTAAAAGAGAGGTAGTTGGTTTTCTTACTCAATGTTCCACCTCTCAACAGGTGAAGGTGGAGCATCAGAGGCCTTCCGGAATGTAACAGTAGTTACCCATTCCAGAGTGGAAATTGGATGATGTTGCGATGGATTTTGTGACCCGGTTACCAAGGTCACCATGAGGCAATGATTTCATATGGGTTGTTGTAGACAGAATCATGAAGGTGAATCAATTCTTGGTGATCAATGAGACCTTCGAAGTTGATGAGCTCAGAAATTTATATATCTGAGAGGTCGTACATCTTCATGGGTTCCCTCATTCTATCATTTCAGATAGGGACGCCCATTTTACATCTCGTTTCTGGAAGATTTTTCAGAGGGCATTGGGTACAGAGGTGCTTCTAAGCATATCTTTCCACCCAGAGAGCGATGGCCAGTTAGAGCGTAGGATAGAGGTGCTTGAGTACATGCTGTGCGCATGTGTCCTAGACATTGGGGGCTCTTGGGAGAAGCATATACCCCTATTATAGTTTTCCTATAATAATTGATTTCAAGAAACTATTGAGATGACACCTTACGAGGCTTTATATGTTAGGCCATTCTGATCACCCTTATACTTGTTGGAGGCAGGTGAGGAAGCTTTACTGGGACCACGTCTCGTGCAGGAGACTTTAGATAAGGTTCAGTTGATTCAAAAGTGGATGGCTACCGCACAGTATCGTCAGAAATATTATGCTTATTACCGCAGACAACCCATAGAGTTCGTGGCTGGGGATCAGGTTTTCTTGCATGTTTCACCGAGGTTGGGACACAGGTGGATCTGGAGACAGGGTTAACATTCACTGAGGTATGTGGAGCCATTTGAGATTTCGGAGAGAGTCGGTCTGGTTTCCTATCGTTTGCAGTTACCACAGGGGTACTGGGCCTTGCACGACATCTTCCTTGTATCTCAGTTGCACCGCTATCATTTAGACCCATATCACGTCTTTCAGCCTGAGGAGGTTGAGCATTAGATAGATGTTTCCATTGAGTAGCATCTGATTAATATCATGGATAAGAGCATGATGGTTCTCCAAGGCTGGTCAGTTCCTCTCATACAGGTGCAATGGTAGCATGGCTGAGTACAGGATGAAACCAGGGAGCGGGACACTGAGGTACATTCTCAGTGGATAGAGTCGTTCTTAGCATTATCTTCACCACCCTTGGAAGGGAAATTCGCGGATGAATTGCTTTAAGGGGTGATGTTTGTAAGAATACGGTTCTTACTCTTGAGGTATGAGTTTCTTCTTTTCTTTTTTCCTTATGTGTTTTTGTGAAAATAAGGAAAATGGGGAAAGTCAAAAATATTGTGGGTACATGCCATGTACTTTCCCACGCATCATGTACTTTGGTCGTGTGGGATTAGTACACAGGGTGTGTAGCCATGTTTTCAATGAGAGGTGTAAAAACTGACTACACGCCGTTTAGTTTGTATTTACATGTCGTGTAGTCAGTCAGAAGGTGAATAGTAACGTGGTGGAGTCAGCCGTCAGTAGAGCGATAGTACACACCGTGTATTCAAAAATACACACCATATACTCATGTCGACTGATGAACAGTTCGGCGGTGAAAAAAGTAGCCACCATAGGAATAGTTAAATGATAAAAGTACATGTTGTGGACTTGAGAGTACACGTCGTGTAGTTTGTTTTTTTCGCATAAAATGGGAAGTAGCCTCCTCTATTCACAAAGGAATCTTAGAATGCCAAATGAGCTTGGGAGAGATGGCAGAAGCTTGGAGGACCTCCCGACCGCACAACCAGAACCCATTTTCTGCACTGTTGATCTCCTTGGAACCGCATGGGTGAGTTATTCCTCCTCATTGCGTAGTTCTTGCTAATTCGTCCTCTATGGGAAGTTATTTGAATTTGAATGAGGTTATGTTCACCTCAGATCTACGTCGTTCTTAGACGATTCAAGGAGCTTCATTCACATATACCGATCAAGGGTGATCGAGGTAGGTGGTCTGGTGTTTAAATTTGAATAGTTGTGATTTTTTCTATACCATTGCGCTATGAACCCATGTTGGGGTGTCGTGTGGCTGAGGCCTTGGATGTTTTTAATACCTATAATTGTATAGGTAATTAAATGTAATTTTAAACTACTGTTTGGGATCACTGCTTGGATCCAAGACCACCCCTGGGCTGTGTACCTCTATTTAGCTGTTTGGCCAGGTTACCCGAGGGTATACCATAAATTTTATCATGTCTTAATTTAACCTGAGGGGAATTGTATATAAATTGCATGTTTATGTGTTGGTCATGGCCCGGTTACTTGTTTAGCCTTAGGGCAGTGTTGTGCTTATCTTGTGGGCAGCGTTTTGATCAGCATGAGGGAAATTCCTTTCGTGCCTATGGGCAGTAGATTCTATGCCTCTGGGCGAGACCTCGTACGCCTATCAGAATTACTCAATATGTGTATGGGAAGATTCCTGTGGGTTTGAATTCTATTAACCCGAGGGTAAGGGTTTGCGTGCCTGAGGAAAATGACTATTTACTAAGAAAATTCACCGTGGTGATGTCTTATTTTGAATGGTTGAAATAGTATTAAATTTGGAAATATAACTGTTAATGTAACATACATTAGAGTAATGCTTAGTTTATTGCATTTATTACTGCACACTACTGTTTCAAATTCACACAGAATGTTGGGAACGGGCCTTTGGTGGGGGCCTAGTGAGATTTATTTCTCACACCCTGTTTGGGTAATGTCTTCAGACCAAATAGAATATATTACTGCAAGTGTGGATAAGGGAAAGGGTCCCTATATAGGTACATGATTGTTGCAGAGGAGGAGGATATCAGGGGACGGAGCATAGGCTTGTGATGCTGTTGAGTTCCTATTGCACTATTTTGTTTTGTTTTGCAGTACATTGTACTTAAAGCTGTATTCTATTTTATTTTTTCGCACTATATCCTATTATGGCTATTTTTCATAGAACAGTGACATGCTCCATTTTCATACATATATGACTACTGGTTCTCTTTTAATTCGGCTATCCATTCAGTTATATTTTTTTCTCTGTTTCCGTTGTTGTACGCTATTTTGTTTTCTTCCACTGCGCTACACTTTGACAAATGAGGGCATAGTTTCCCCACTATCAGACCTGGGCCCTTGCTACTAGTTGGAATCCTCTAGAATTTGGGGAAATGTGCTTGATGTCATGTGACCAAATGGGTCCGGGGCACCCGTTGAGTGGCTTCAGGAACCAGGATGTTACAGTGTTCCCCTCAATTTTTTCCGTCATCATCTTTCACATCCAGAAAGACACCCAAATGGCATGGACGTGAGGCCCAAGGGCTCTTCTACCATTAAAGGTCAATGTCCGTGAGGGTTTCAAACAAGAAATTGATACAAATCATGTGTTGCGAATATAGTCAGAGGTTGACACACATTTTTTGTTCCAATTCTATGTCACACGATATGGATACTGTGTTTCGAACACGGTCAACAGTTATCCTTCATCGTCAAGCAAACCCCATATAGCCATGAATTCCGGTTTCATGACTCAAATAATCTTCCACCCCATCATGTCCATGTATAATTTTGATACTCTTGGTACTATCCCTCAATTTAAATTTGCACATTAGGAGGAAAAATCCGTAGTAAGGCATCATTTAGGGCTCTGCACTTACTTCCGCTTTACGTATATCCCATGAGTTTCAAATACGACTTCCACCCTTGTTTCCCACACCATGCTTGACTCACGAGGGTGTAAGGATCAGTTCAAGATTTGGGCTCTCTTGGTAGAGTTTCACTTCCCCATGGACCGCTTAGATCTAGGTAGAGCTTGAATCACATCCTCATGGGATACATAGGAACGCCCAGACATCACGTCTTTGGGTCCAGCTCAGTTTACACTAATTATCTCTTCTGCTTATCCTTTTATACCCCGACTCTTATAGGATTTCATGGTGTGGCGTGTGTGGGGTTCTGTCCTTGTTCACATTAGTTTTATGATAGTTGCACCATGTTCTCCCCTTCTATGATCTAGTCCCTCCTACCTTCTGTCCCACATGACGTTAAGCTGTATGACATCCTACATGACGGTAAATTTTATACGGTCGTACACAGCCTTAATCCATTACATCCCACATTATGTTAAACTTCACTCTCATAACTACCTGTGTCTTGATTCCCATATTCATTGGATATATAGGAACACTTGGTCATTTTATCAACAGGTCCAGCCCCATATTTTCTGACATCTATTGGCCCCATGGCCCAAGGATTCTTTTTCAGAATCACATGTGGCATGTGTGGGATTATGTCATCATTCACTTCGGGTATGATTTATAATGTCATGTGCATTCCCCTTATGGTCTCCCAAGACTTTAAACTATAGTTTATTTATTTAACGACATTAAAATTCATGGTTGGTCATACCACACGACCTTAAACTATGTCATTATCATCCTGGCCGCACAAAGAGAAACGAAACAAAATTGTGGTGTCCCCATTTGAGGGGACAGCATGTTGACTATTGGTTATCCACCATACCATATGTCAATTTCTACATATGTCTTGATTCATGTATTGATACCAGGATTCTATGTCCTAGGATTCTCACTTAAGAAAAAAACATACATCTATCCTAATGGACAAACAAGACCTATCAGATACTACATATTTTGGTGCAAGGTCCAGACATGCATGACCTATCCTTGGCACTGGTATCATAGGATGCTATATTAAGAAATACATATGGATTGATACCCATTATCATGGGGTATATAGGAATTCTCGAGAAATTTTACATTGGCCCAACCTAACTTTCCCTTTTGGTCCCCCGACTTAGAAGTTTCTCAGGAAGTGCATTTTGGTGATACAATCTCCCATTGTCCTCATTCACCTCGGGTTTAGTAATTAAATTACCACATGTATCCCTCAATCAAATCCATTTATGGTCTGAGCACTATGACCATAAACCTGCATCCTTGCCGTAAGAGGTTAAACTGCACGATATCATCCAAAACAATGTATGGATTGATTCCATTCCTCATGGGATATGTAGGAACACCCAAGAATCTTGACTTCGGGTCTTGGCCTAAGATACTTAAATCATACTCCCTCTCTTTTGCACCTTGGACCAAACTCTTTTGGGAACTTGTGGTGTGGCAAGTACCTATTGGGTTCTCATTCACGTCAGGTTTTGATACGATCACACAATGTTCATCCCTTTTCATTCCACATCTATCCTAAGTTTTATGACCCTAAACTAAGATGTCCCTATTGGAACTACGCATCGGGGTTGACTACTTGACCGCCCTGTGCACAGTCCATTAAATCAAGCCCCCCCTAATGGATCATCTTATGACCTTCTGTAGGAAGCATGAAACCCTCAGACACTTGTCCCTGGTAAGTGACTGGACTCCCTCTATCTGATATGTCTTATTTTAATAATCATTTGTGTTGTGAAAAAGATCCTAAAGTGTGGAATTTTTACATGGATATTCCCTACTACCATGGCCACGCTTCGTGATCCCATTATTTGGATCGTCATCCTCTTCCACATCTAATGTGTCCGCCTTTACAATCTGGTTCATGACACATTGGCTTACCTACCATCTTGGGCCAATGTCCAGGAGGACCTCAGACGACATTTCAAACTGGTCCAGTGTTTCAAACATGGTATGTGGTCAACCCCCATTTTTTATCCCCATTACAGGCTAATGAGATATGGACATTGTGTTTTGAACACAGCTAATAGTTATCCCTTATCGTCACACCACCATCATTGTGGTCCAGATATCGGGCATCAAGAATCACATTTTTCCACATCCTTATGTTCAAGGGGAATTCCAAGATACTCATCTTTACCATTTCACGCATCTAGAGGTGTTAAACAGGAGGGTCAGAATTATGGGGACTTCATTCACCTAGAATCCCACTGCCCCTAATGTGTGCCTCCTGGTACTAAGAAAGTGTCATCACTACTCCATGTTTCCGACATCGAGAATGACTCACGTGGGCTTAGTAGTTTTGGTAGGACGTGTACTAGCGTACACATGCCACAAATGCCTTTCATATGTCAAAATTACGTTAAACTGTGCTCTCAGAACTACGTTTGGCTTGATTCTCATCATTATGAGATATGTAGTGATGCCCAGACATTTCTCTGTTGGCCCAGCCTTTAGGTCATTAAATCTTTTGACCCATCGGCCCCAATTACGGTCTAAGAAGTGGTACCTTAAAATTGTGTGCATCGTCTACACCCTACTAATTTAAACTATGTGTTCATATTCATCCTTGGTACGATGTGAAACTGTAAGGAGTTCCTAGTCCCCACCAGTGAGGTCCTATTCAGAAGAAGGAATGACCCCAAATCAGATCGATGTACTCACCTAACGTGTTCCCTACACGGTGGTGTAATTACAAGAGTGTTGGAATCCATTTGAACAACCAATCAGTCCACACCATGCATCTCATACCCTTTATTTGGATCCTCATCCCCTTTCATGATTAATGGAACCCACTAAAATTATGGTTGCTCAGATTATGGATCTCCTGTTGTCCAATGCTAATGATTCAGAAAATCAATGGATGACATTTCGAGTCAGGCCTTGTGTTTCAATCATGGTCAGTGGTCGACCCTTGTTTGTTATACAAATATCCGGCTAACACAATTGGGAAGATGTGTTTTAAACAAGGTCAATAGTTATCATCCATTGTCAAGCCACCCATACAATGTTCTATATTTTGGTTATCTTGATTCAAACATTCCCCTCCCATATGATCAGATTGGTTCTAATGCCCTTGGAATTACCCCTCTCATGCATTAGAGTACATTGGGAAAATGAAAACTCGATTGTTCTGGGAATTTCATTCTCTAGTCAGGCCTCCACCTCCTCTTCATGGAAACCTGGGTATGTCAAATATACTACAGATGCTCGAAATTTGGTTGGAACCCTCACATTCAAATGAAATGATGATGCGAACATCCATTATTTCTCACATCGTGCATGGCCCACGAGACCATTTGGATGGATTTATAATTATTTCACGATTACGGTTGGAATTCATTAAACTGAATAAGAAATCAAATAATTTTTTCATGAATGAAGATAAAATTAAAAAGAAACGAAAGATTATCAGATTTTGAGGTCAGAAAAAATAGGGTCCTTAAGGATCAACGTTTTGGATGGATTGCTACAGTGTTTCCTCCCTCTGGTTTGGGGCCTCTGGTATTGCTTCTTATCCCATGAAATCCTTCTCCTCATCAACAGCCATAGAGTATAGCTCATTGGATCTGATATGTACTCATGTCTATTCAGTTTTATCTCAGTCATTTGGTGACTCACAATTGCTATCTTCTCATGGCCATCCGCCAGCTGGGCCCTTAATTTCTCAACGAGCTTGGAGCAGTTTGCAATGAATTTCTCCCTTTCATTCATTTTCTCTTCAAGGAATCAGACCTCCTACTCCACCTTCAAGAATTCCTGGGTATTCTCTGACTCTTTTTGGCACTGGGAAATATCAAAGCATTGCATTTTCTCCCATATCTTCTCATCCATGTAATCATGGACTGTTAGATGAAGACGGTGAGCATCAACCCCACCAACATAGAGAAAGCGCAACCAGGTGCAGAGTGATCCCTTACATTTTATCCATTCTAACTATGGATAATCGAAGAAGCGTTTGATATACATTAAACCCTTACACAATTCCATATGGCTCCCATCAACTACTTCCTCATCGGATTCATCCATCTCTATAAGGTCTGCATGCTGATAATCATGGAAAATATCCAAGAGATCAACAACGGGGTCTTCTTCTGGTACTCCTCCCAATGGATTATACTCTTTAACATGTTGGAGGCCTTCCTCTCTCACCTCATTCCCAAAAACATCTCCCCCACATACTTCAGGCACTGCCTCAGCATCGATATTCTCGTTGGCCACACCACTTTTCTCACCATGTGCATGTGCCAACTCAGTTTGAGAAGTGTGTCCCGACTGGTTAAGTGTGTTCGCCATCGAGTCATCTGTAGAAGGTCTATATTCAGAGGCCTGTCGATCCTCCAATGCCATAATTTCTGCACAAACAATTAATACCCTGATCACCAGAGCTCTCCAAATAACAGATATAAGAATCTGAGTGATAAGACATACGAGAGCTCAACGCATCAGCTTACAGTGTTTCTGTTGCCGCAGGAGATGTAACTTTAAGAGATCCTTTAGCGCTTGTGAGTTCAATGATGGGGTTCCTCTCCCCACCTTGTTCTATCGGCACCTCCTCCCCCACCCATCCAAATGAAGCCTCTTGGCTAACACCAATATGCACTTGAAGAGGAAAAAATAAAAATCCAATTGATGATTGCGAACGATGAATAGATGAAAGGATATGATAAGGATTGAGGCATACTTCAAGTAGCTCAACTATTCCCATGTCTGAGCCAGAAATCTCTCCACTCTCTCAAGGAAACCCTTGGTGGGCTGTCTCATGAGACCCCCACCTCCAAGATCCTATTAGGATTCTCCTATTCATTCTTACCTTTCTTCTCCCTCTTCTTCTACTGACTCATTTCCCTCTAGCTCCTCATCTCTGTCATCATCCTAAGATGACAATCTTTCCGGATCATGCTTCTGGCCGAGAATTACTTTCACTAAGAGAGGTTAGTCCTCATGCTGACCATGCAATCGTGAATATGCATCCATGGCCATCTAATATGCATGTCGATGATGGATGTCCACCCTATCATCAATCTAGATGAGTCCAACATCTAGAATCCAGATTCCATCTCTTACTATCATTTTACAGAGGTCTTCACTTCCCTTTGACTCCTGAAGGTCAACTAGGATGTCTAAATTGTCGGGAATATTGCGTCATCAGATGGTTGGAGAAGGTATATTATCTGCTTCCCTAGAATCTCCCTGACTGCACTGCAAAGTTGTTCATGATCCCCTATCACTAAGAAGATGGCACAACAACACTATATGTCGTTCGCTCTACAGTAGTCCTAGACTGCGCTGGCCCATTTTCCCGACTTGATCATAGCCTTTCCTCCCAGACTACTCCCTGTCTACTCTCTCGCCACTCAGGTTCTACACTATCATCTGTGAGCTACCAGACTCGCTTCCATAGGAGCCCTTTTAGGGTATGCCACATCCCAATGTTCTGCATATTTTATCGAAGGCTAGCATCCACTCTGATGGGGGGAAATGTAATGACTTCTCCAGATCCATAAATTGTATACAACAACCACATTTGGCGAAGAACGTAGGGATTCCTCTCCTAAAAAACATCAGTATACACCTTCTTCATCATCCAATGGAGGAATCTAAACAACATGGAATATCATGATGGAACATAAGGATAAAAAAGAAACTTCACGTCGACCCAAGCAATAAGCACCCCACCTATGATGCTCTGGATGTTTTCCCTATTCCATAGTGATCCTTGACCGTTGTCTACGATCTTCCCAGATGAGGTGGGGAATAAAAAAATGTATAATTGGTGTGATAGATGATCCTGATCTCTACCACTCTTCATTGAGCATTAATGGCATGACACTGACAATGTTCAACAAGGAAGGTCACAGACCGTTGTTTGGGTTCAAATGGCATTAGGGAAGGTTTATCCACCACGGTGAGTCATGATCCAACATTGAAGGATTTGGAAAGGGAAACAGATCTTCCATGGCGTACCCCCTCTTGAAATACACCCTAGGATGGTATACAGACATGCCAACACAAGGACCCACAAGTTGAACCTCTAGTTGGCTTCCATAATGCCAACCATCACCAATGTTGTGGGACGGATTTCCATCCTTATGTCCCTTTCTTGAAATAGCCTCCCGCATAAGAAGGTTTCATGAAATCTAGAGTATCAGACATTTGGGTCCCAGCTCTCATCCTCACTAAATCCCTATGATTGATATTCCCCTGTCACAATGTTACTCTAGTATGATCGACTTTTTCTCTTCTGTTTCATGGTTGGACAGTGTCTTCCTCACCCCAACATCTTGATATTCGTTTATTTCATTAGAAATAGGCTGAACCACTTTGAGTAGGAAACGTTCTAAAGAAATATTTTGACACACTGCCTCTCCTTGACCAGCTTTTGCATGTGCCATATTAGGAGGAGATTCTGCATCCTATCTCTGTAGATGTTCTCTATCAGAAGAAATTCAATGTACTGGTGCCCATCCAAATTGATACCCTAAATTCAATGAACATTCGAAAGATTTATTCCAACCTCCCCATGATATAGATGGAAGGTATTGGTATCAGGAGACCACTGGGTAAGTATCTCAGGCCCATGTTCTTGATGGTGGAAGAAATGGAACTGTGATGCCCACACCGCCTCGAACTACTGGATGTGCCATAGATCTTCCCCAAACTGATTGCACTATTGGCGTACCAAATACACCCAGGCCCACTAACATGTAAGATTTCCTCTAGACCTCAAATCCCAGTACAACTGCTAGACTTTTCCATCATCGGAGATACTATGTCGGAAAGTACTTGCATAATGGTCGAGATAATCCTCGATGATCAGCTCATTTCCAAAGATGGTTATGGATCTGGGGTTCATGACATAAACATCCATGTGCCTGGTTTTTCTAGAAGGATGGACATTATTACTGATTTTATATCGGGGAAGATAATCCTCATGGGTCACCCATGGCAGCAATGTATCAACCTCGAATCCTAGCATAAGTACCTCCTCTAAAATACCGAAGTCTTATATCTGTAGGTTGTCAGACTGCACATACTCCTTTTGGGCAGTGGTCAACATGTTGAAGAGACATTGGTTGTTGGATACAACTTTTTGGTCACAATAAACCTCAGGGTTCGCGACTATATTGTCCCATCTAGCAACATTTGTCGCTTCTCTCTGAACTTCACCCCGGTTAGTTGCCATATTCTTTGATGAATGACTGATGGAGCCCACGTGAAAAGGATAGCACGACATGAAAAAAAGCTAGCACGACATGTGAAAAATTAGAAGTTGTCCTGAAAAACTGAGGAAGTGGAACGGAAATGCCATCCCTGTGCATATAATCACAACTAAATTCGGGAGATTTTGTGCAATAGAGGTCAGATTGCACAGAAAGGCAGTGGAGATTTTTCCCGTACGACAGCCTCAATCTTATCGCGTGAAAACATTTGTATAGATTATGGGACCCCCAAGTGTCTTTATAGTCATATAGTAGGATTTTTCATGTGTTAAAGATTATTAATACACAACTTAAGGTTTTTACATGCAACATCTTTAGGAGATTTGATGTTTTAGTGTTTTCCTCAGAATATGAACTTCGTGTCTCCTCGCATATCCAATTCATAGGGGGCATCTGTAGATGCTGAAATCCTCTTAAAGCCTAAATATGGAATCTTGGGATAAAATGAAGGAATATTTCCACTCGAATACCAATTCATTGAGGAAATGAAGATCTGCATGAAAAATACAAAGTGGTGTGAGACAAGACACTTTCCTGCACGAAAAATAGCGGGACAAGATGGAGTTTTATGCACAGGCATAGAAACTTCCATGCCACCGACACCAGGATAGGTTTTTCTACACTAGTGGAATTCTGCGTGGTCCTGATGGCCCTTATCACCAATAATTAGAAGATTTCCCCTTCCCTTTCTGATAGATGATGTATTTGAACCATTTCCTCTGCACATAATTCACATCTTCTACACAAAAAAGATGAATAAAAAGTACAGGATTATCCATTACATGACTCTAGGGGAACCTCCATCATGTGGGAAAACTATGGTTTTACACTCTCCTAGGTCCACACCTAATAGGCCTATTGTACACAAGCCCCTCCACCTGCACGCTAAACTTCAGCCCCCTTTTGCGCGCAGCTATTCTAGTTGTGCACCTATTGCGCACAAACATCCCCTTTTGTGCACACATGTTCATTTACCCTCACCAATCCTTTTGTGTGCCACTTCTCTAGTTGCATGATTATTGAGTGCAAACCTCCTCTATTGAGCGCAATCCTTCATTTACACTCACTTGTCCTTTTCCACGCAGCTACTCTATTTGGGCGCAACCCACCCTCCTTGTGAGAGCTCTTGTGCACATGTTCGATTTCCCTCTTCCAGGAATCATCTTCGGGCACTTCCTACATCCATGTAACACATACTTATCTCCAACATCCCACTAGGCTCAAACGAATTAACTTCAATGTCCCTTGGGTGTCCCTTCCTGTTGCGTTGCTTTACCTCATGCTTCTTCGCATAGGCATGCTAATGGATATTTCATCATCGCATTGACATGCTTACGTGGACCCCCCAGTGGATCACTCCACAACAACCCAATTCCCTGGAATTACTGATTCATTCCCTCTCCCAAGGCAGGGTGGGTATTTGTTATTTATGTCATAGGGGTTGCTGAGTAAACTAACCTTGTCTGATATGCATGATGCTAAACTTATAGGCACCATCATCCTTTGCACATGACGTTAAACTGTGGCCTCACCCCATACATCACACGTGGGGTGCACCATCTTAGACATTCCCTACACAGCTTGTCTACACGGAAGTGAAATCATCCTCACATGGAATGATATACTCTTTGCGGTAGTGGCATCTGTCTATGAGGAAATGGATTTCATATTGGTGTAATCCCCGAGCCTTTCTTGTGTGAGGCAGCATCTCTGCTCCACGTATCTTCTTTTGTTCCAAAGACTAAAGGGGGGATGGGCACTAGAACCCTCCTCTCATTCATTCCAAATCCATCTCCCATTGTGATTTGTCACCACTTGGGCCTCCAACCTAGTGTAATTCCCAATCTCTGTCTCCCTAGGCTACTAACCATGTGTAATCCAATATTTTCTCTTTGGGTCGTGAACCGCGTGAAAGCCCCATTCAACTTCCTACAGACCCATCTTCGTGATGTGATCATCAAATAATTTTTGCCTTTTGTTTCTCACACAGAGCATGACCCACATGGGTTTAGATTAAGCATCGATCTTGACATCTTCTCTGGGAAGCCCAGAGTGTAAGACCCACACACCACTTCCGAACTACGTGGAATTTGATCCTTTCCACGGAAAGATTTGTAGGAATCCTCACTCTGGTTCAGGCCCAACACCCATTGGTTCCGACCCCCTTCTGGTCGATTCACCGACACCACTTTCGAACTATGTGGACTTTGATCCGTGCTATGGCGAGGTATGTAGGAAGACTCCCTGAGGTTAAATCACAACTCCCATTTCTTTCTCCCCCCTTCACGTCGGCTCGCCACACCCATTCTGAACTACGTGGACATTGATCCTTGCCTTGGAAAGGTACATAAAAATCCTCCCTTAGGTTAATGGACAACACCCATTGGTTTTGACTCCATTCACGTCAGTTCACCAACACCAGGTCTGAAATACATGGATATTGATCCTTTCTAAGTGAAGGTGTGGAGGAAGCCTCCCAAAGGATCATGCACGACTCCCATTGGTTTAGACCCCATTCACGTTGACTCACCACACACATTAAAAACTACATGTACTTTGATCCTTGAAATGTTAGTATATATAGGAAGCCTCCCGGAGGATCAATCACAACACCCAGTTTTTCCGACCCCAATTCATGTTGGTTCACCTTTTTCCCGAATGAAGTTAAACTACATGCCCCCCATTTTGTCCCACACAATGTTAAAATATACCCTCTCGAACATCATGGGATTTGATCCATTTCTCCTAGAAATGGTACATAGTAATCCTCCATGAGGTTAAACCTTGTTCGGTGGTAAGCCATTGTGACCCCATCCGACGGTAAGCTGTTGTGGCCCCGTCCAATGGTAAGACGTTGTGACCCCGCCTAGTGGTAATCTGTTGTGACACCATCCAGTGGTAAGCCACTGTGACCCCATCTATAGGTAATTCATTATTCCCCCATCTAGAGGTAGGATATTAGGACACCATCCAGTGGTAAGCCGTTTTGAGCCCCTCCATTGGAACCCTCATTTCTGGTGTTCCCCTTTGGCATCAGACCAACTCACGGACCAATAATCACGTGTAAGTCCAAGTATGTAATCGGGCCATTGTCCTCATCATTCTTCTGAATTTTATGCCCCAACCCATATGTTCCACTTCTTCAAAGTCCCATTCTAATGGGTCACCGCTTTTGGTGTCCCATTGCCTCACCGAACTATGTAGACGCTGATTCCCTACCATAGTGATACGTAGTAAGTCTCTTCAAGGCGCAATCCCAACATCGTTGACAACCTTACACTAGTTCCATTTCATTCCCCATCCACTCTCAAAAATCCAGGTCAATCCAAATTTTTAACCATACCACCACGTCCCGGTGGGATCATGTCACTCCATTTACCATTCCCTCTAGCAACAATCGGGTAGCTAACCACACGTCAATCCAAATATCAGTGCTCTATTAAGGTTTCACCCCTCTGATTCCATATCCTATAGATGTTAAACTCGTGTCATACCCTTTATTAAACATGAGAAGCTGAGGAAAACCACATAGACATGCATATTTCATATAATTCCCCTCATTTGACGTGGGATGCCTTGGGATTATGTGCCCTCTAGAAGCCGTATAATAAGGGTAAGAAACCCTAACATGCCAGTGTTCCAGCGTCCAGACACTCTAGTGATGTCAAACGTGACTACTCCCCCGACCAAAGGGTGCTGCCCCGACCGGACCCTTTGAAATGTCCTGAAAGAATAAGTTTAATTTATTGGTGTCTATAAAGACATGGAACCAGGAAGAGTTTCATGAATAAATTCTTAATCTATAAGAGAGTCCCAGACTAGGTGACGAGTTCCGAGGAGGAAACCATGGAAGGAGGAACCAACAATCCAACATCCCATTTCAATCAAGGAGATAAAGTCCATAAATAAGTGAAAGATGTCACCCGCCTTTGGAAAGCATGATTGGGAGGCAACATTTACCACACCCTCATCGTCCTCAAACAGACGGATGTGCGCTCCCCAGCAAAATCATTACAAACAATTCCTAAAAAATAATTGTGAATAATATGAAAAAATACCATGGATACTCAGATACCAAATGTTATCCCAGATATACTTAAGAGGTGGTGGGGTGAATAAATATTACCGAATTTTAAATCTGACTAACATAAACTTTACATTTAATTTAAAGCCTCCTTATAAAGAATTTACTTTTAAAAAATGAGAGAGAGATAGTAATGGAGAGAGTTAGTGTTTTTTAAATATTCTCAAATAGTTGATCAATACTAAAAAATACATTTGAGTGAAATATGTAAATTGTTAAACTATTTTTCTCATACAAAAACTCAAACCATACTATGAAAAAAATATTGTAAAAATAATAATTGAATTACTGAAAAATTTATAGAATATAAAAATTAAATTTATATTTTCTCCAATTACAAATAACATAATATCATTGATGTTGGTAAATAATAGTTCACTTATAAAGATAACTAAATGTGAAAACTTTCATTGTGTATTTAAACATGAGTTCTTTATCATTGGTGGATCCTAATTTCAACATCTTTTAAAATCTATAGCCAGTCATTCTTTATAATATGTTTTATTTTTTTATGACCCACGTTCTTCATAAATTATTTTGGACAACAAAATATCATGTTTTTTGGAATTTACTATATATAATTTAAACCTAATTCCAATAGAAAATACATGACTCATTAAAAAAATATCATTGTTAAATATAATTAATAAAATATCTTTGTTAAATTGATGGTTATCAATAAAATTAACCACTGCATGACAATTTTTTAAATATATTTAAATATTATAGCCATTTATTAAAAATAATTTCATTTTAAACTTAAATGTTTATTATATTAGAATTAATTTATATCTCATATAAATTTTTTATATAATTAAATTAATTTTAGAATTCCACGTATCCAAATTATATTATGTTGAATTTTCGGTTTTATTCAAAAATTATTGTTTATAGATGAAAAATGAATAAATAAAATATTTTCCAAGATGATGAATTATGATAGAAAATCCATATATAAAGAATTTCCAAGATTTTTTATTTAATATTATTTTATTTATGGAAAAAAAATTTTAATTTTATATTTATTTTTAAAAAATTGAAAAAACCTATATCTATGATTATAAAACACTAATTCTATTATAATTCATTTAAAAACATTTCATATCAATTCCTTGAATTATTCATTTTTCTAGTATTAATTAATATTTTAGAAATTGAAAAGAAGAATATATTTTTTATAATTAATAAATTAATTCCATGAAATGTTTAAATTTTGATAATTATGGCTTACAAAAATGATTTAATTTTTTAAAACCATTTTTCTTAAGAACTATTTTATGGGATATGTGTGTTTATTTTAAAATTTATATTCCACATAATAATAATTTTTTCATAAAATTAATTTGAAAGTTGAAGTCATATTTTTCATATTTGGGAAAAATGTCAATTTTAATTTGGTCATAAAAATTAATTACTAGGGACAAATATTATTTTCCCTAAAAAAATTAATGATTATTAATATTGGCATAAATTAATGAAACAACTTAAATGAAGTTAAAAATGATTTCATAATGGATGGTTAAATTGTGCCACCGGCAACACTCACCTCTGAATCCTCTTTTTTCAATATTTGAAACATGTATCCTTGAATAGAATCTTCATATTATTGAAAATTTAATGTGTGCTTCAAATATTTCCTTACTCTTCTATTATAAAAGTAGATTATTCCATTGTATCATTTTATACCATTACATTCATATTTTTCTATAAACCTCATCCATTTTGTTCCTCATAGAAATGTACCTTGAATTCATTAACCTCTAGTCACCATATGTTATCCTACTACATTTACATCCAAATACACTATCAAGAGAAAGTTCAAGGTCCCAAAAGTGAGTCGTTTATAATCCATGCCATTTTCTTCTAATTCTATAAATTTAGGACCTATCAAAAAATACTTATAAAATATCATTTCTATCACTATTATTCAAAATTGTTATTAGAATAATTGGGAAAAAATTATTTATACATTTTCGTCCACCTAGAAAAATAATAGAACTATGATCATGCAATGTCCGAAAAACCACCTCCGTAATGTAAATATTTTTATTTTCTATTTGTTATTTAATGAATTCTTAAAAAAATTGATTCCAAACATTAGAAAATATAAAATACATATGTCACAAACTTACCTGATTTGACCCTGAACTAGTCACCTGGTCTGGCCCTCGATATGGTCTGAGAAGCATTCTTGATCCTTTTAGGAGGGAAACTATTATCGGGAATCAATGAATAAACAAAAATAGTAATGGTTCCTTCCAATATAAACTAATATAAAATATAAAAAAAATGTATGTATAATAAATCCATTAAAAATATAAATAGATAATAAATAAAAATACACTATAGAAAAACAAAATAGATAAAAAAATAAAACATGTAACAAAACCAAAACTATCCTTGTGTTCCCCCTTAGTTAGAAAAATGAAAAAGACCAACCCAATCCATATGAAAAAGATAAATAGATGTTTATCATATAAAACATCTCGTGTCTAAAAATTATGAGTGGTACAAGTAATGTTTGAGAATAAAATAACTTTGTTGGTAAGCACCACAAAATACATACATGTCCTTTCCCAAAATATTCCATATATGCTTGTTTGAAATACATTAAAAAATGGTTTTATAATTAAAACAATAAAATACATAATTTATTATTCGCACAATGAAAATAAAATATGGCCATCCATTTTAAAACAACTTCTCATTTTTAAACCCAGTTTGAAGACCAAATACAAAAGGGACTCATATGTCAATTGACAAATAGAAGAAAAGGCAATCTAAACTAAATCCATTACGTTGAAGATATCTGAAAAATGATAAATAAAGGATCATTACATGTGAAATCCAATAGATATAATGTAAATGGATAACTATAGTATTGTGAAAATACATTAGAAAT
The DNA here is from genome assembly GCA_963277665.1 of Viscum album. NCBI lineage: Eukaryota > Viridiplantae > Streptophyta > Magnoliopsida > Santalales > Viscaceae > Viscum > Viscum album. Next base: position 1,884,321,814 of record OY728165.1, on the reverse strand, counting down.
ATTGGAATATGTAATCATGGGAATTTTCTAAACAACCATAGATGAAATCCCTAGATTTACTATGTTTAGAACCACATGTGTCCCTATTCATAAAATATATAGTCAACAAAAAAATCAAATCTACACTATCCAAGCTAGTGGTATATCTCACCTGGAATGTCCTCTCTCTAACCTAGGATTCATCCAAAAGAGAACCACACTAATAAAGAAGGAAATAGAAAATAAGTAGATTGGAGGAGGAAAACTCCAAAAAACAAATAATAAATCAACAAAAAAATTAAAGGGGAATCTATAATCAAAATATAGGCATGGGACATATTTTTTGAGAGAACTATATGGATCCAAAACTAATAAAGGGAGGAGGAACCTGAAAAAGGGTCAAAAAATAAAAGGGGTAAGATTGGAATTTAAAATTTTCAAGATTTTGGGAATGTAGAATGGTTTAGAAAAATGGGTATCCAAACCATGCACCTTCTATATGCACCCCACTGGTAGGAAGGGCATCCACATGGGATGGATACATGATTTGGTAAACCATTTTCCAACTATGAAAAATGCATATGTCAATATTATAGACACCCACACATGATTTCCACACGGTTTCTATTAAACTTGCGAAAGTCATGTTCCTTCCCTCAGACACCAAACAGAAGATATACATTTTTTCATTTACCTCACACATTTTGAAATAATAAATTACAGTTCTTGAAATATAATCCATGAAAGAACAAATTAAACCAAAAAAACCCTCTTCTCTATCAAGCTGCACAGAATCTCCCAAAATCATGAAGAAGGGTAAAACATATCCTAAATATTCCCAAACACTAAAATTATCAGTGAGAAATAATTCTTAACCTCAAAAGATAAAAATTTATAAAATAATTAAAATTAATAGAAATAAATGAATACCATGTACCGAGTTTGAAAATATCACCATGAACAAAATTTCTTCCCCTATAAAGTCACCTAGCCAAACGAGGAAAAAAATAAAAAAATGAGGCAAACAAAATACAAATGAAACCTTGTTTCATTGTGTCACGTTTATTAGAAAAATTCACACCCTACCAACTATAACTAAAATCATAAGACGATCCATGGTGGATCTACCCACAATCAATAACAACCCAGCACATACCACATTAAAACTCCCAAAATGAGGAGAACCCCAATGAAAAAAGCATAAACCAACATTGAACCAAACCATGGTTCATAATATACATACTAATTAAGAATATGAAAAATGAGAATAATATTAATCTATGATTGATCCAGAATAAGGATAACCATTTAATGTTTTACATCTATAAATCACAATAAATAAAATTTTCTGGAATACAAGGCTACCATAATTCCTAAAACAATAAAGATTTACAAAAACATGTAAATATACAACATGAAGAACATAAAACTACAATACCAGATAGAAATGGGGTGCCAACACCCTCCTCACATAGAAATTCATGAGTTCCAGAAAATATTCACTCTTGGCCCATTGGATAGTGTCTTGGTTCTTTAGGGAAAATTTGGTCCCATAGTCAGTGGTTGGTATCCTCATATCAAAACTTTATCATCTTGAATCATTATTTTTAGGTGTTTGACAGATGAACCAAATAGTCACATCACTAACAATTATTTATAGGATTATAAAAAATGTCCTAGAATGCCCAAAAAAATTCCCCAGAATCATAATATCATGTGTTCTAATGGATGATTGGATTGAACTAACAAGGGAGACTCATCTAGAATGTGTTCCTATGGTAAAAATTCTACACCAGATGGGGAATCATTTTGGGTGCCAAGATAAAATGGATTTCCAACTTCTATGGGCTAGACACTGAGAACAAAATCAACTAGAAAGACCTCATCCACCAGCTTCTAAAATACAATATCCCCAGTTGAGAGAACCTACTCAATAATCTCAAGTTTTAGACCCTAGATGTGAAGATAACCTTTCTTCTACTCCTTTGATTCTCCCTCTAGAAAAGAGTAATCAAACTCTATATATTGATCACCATTTTCATATTACATCTATTAATCATGTAAAATATCCATGACATCTTTCAATTTAATTTCATTCACCTCTTCAGGTATTAAAAATCAATTAAATGTGGTTATATGGAATTCTTAAGTTATAAAAACTATAAATGTTTCTAGGATGATAACCTTTAACTGATCTAAATAGTTTCCCTCAAAAAATCCCAAAATAGGTTTTACCCTCATGGATTTGAGAGTTTCCTAATACCTAAAAACAATTTCAATTTCCTTATGACACTCTATATCTTATAATATATCATTATAACTATAGAAAATTGGAAATATATGATAATAACTTGACCATTCCTCTGCACTAGGAATTTAGGTAGAGCAAATGACTGGAAGAGACTCGCTAAAAATCCTTGGGATCATTCTGTAAATAATAATCTAAAATAAATAATAAACACAAAATAAAATAATCATCAACTAAATATTCAAATAAAATGGAAATTAAAAACTAGAACACCAATAATGTAAATTATATCATCACAAAAAACACCAAAACACTCCTTCAAAAAAAAACCATCTCCATTACAAAATGGGAAAAAATAATTCCGAGGATAATTTCTAAATATAAAAAAACTCAGTTTTAGTATTTTATAAACCAAAAATTTTAACATTTAAAATTAAAGAATGTTTTATAATATTTTTCCCTTTATTAGATCATTTTTTAACTTTTTTTAAAAATCCACACACACCAACTGAATTCAATCAAAATCAGAATTGGAAGCAAATATTCTAAAAATGGGAATTATTGGTTACACATAACCTAGAAAAAAGATTTATCAAACCATTAATTGAGCATGTACCCCCTAAAAAGGTATCTTAAAACATAAACTCATGCACTATATGGGTCAAAACTCTAGGAATGATCATTTTGCAACATATGTTCACTTCCATTGTAATTCCCTAATTATAAAACCCAACAAGAACCCATCATAAAAACAAAGAATACAAATAAAATATTGAATACCCATACTACCGCATGTATCTCAAGTATCATAATGATGAATATTTCATGACGAAATTCTTATTTTAACCTCCCATATTACGGAAATATTATAACAATATAACTAGATTCCCAAATTAACAAAGGGCTTCATTGATACCATATTTTCATGAACCAACCTCAGTATACCCAAAACAGGTCACCCAATCTAGCCTATGAAAATATCTAAGTGTCATTCTCGACATCAATGACTAGAAACTATGATTAGTTATCAAGGAATAATCTAAATGGGAATTATTCTTTTTCCAATATAATCTAATATATAAAACATTAAAATATAGTATGTACCATAAATGAACATAAAAAAATAAATACACCACAAATCTTGATACACTAAATTGGAAAAAAATAGAAAAATAAAGCAAAAAAACTAAGACCAATCTAATATAATATCCATGTGACCCCTCAGTCACCATCATCCATAAGACTATCCCACTCTACCAGAAAACATGAGAAAAAGAAGAACCTAAAAAACACCTCTGATCTACCAACACCAAGTAGAACTATTAGGGTCTGAGAATAAAATTACTCACTATTTATGAACATTAGATATCATATATTTCCTTTCCAGAAACGGTCCATATAAACTATTTTGAAATACACTTAATAAAAAATGGTTTTGTTTCATTAAAACTATCATCCATTCCTCTCCTAATTCTCATTTTAAAAAAAACATGGTTATCTACATTAAAACAACATATAATTTTTAAAACTAGTTTTAATACCAATCACAAACGATATTAATAACACATATAAAGAATAATATAATAGAAAATCAAAAATAAAAGAAACCAGTATAAGATATCCATCAATACCATAAATATACAAGCATTACAAGTGTAATAAGATATAATCCAAACAAATAGATAGCCACAATGGTATAAATATAATTCTGGAACACATGAATATATAATCATGGTAATTTTTAAAATATAACTTTATGAAATCAATTAATTTAAATATTTAAGAACCACTTCCAATATATGGTGAAACTCCATAGTCAATAACCAACTGGGATGCTCCACACTAGCCTCACCTCTGGAAATGCCATTATATACTATCCTTGATCTTGGGGGTTCAAATATATCTAATTAGGATTATAGAGTAAAATTTATAAAATCCTTTACAAGAAATATATGAATCCCATGATAGTACTATAATGAATAATGAGGAGGCCATCAAATAGTTTTAATGAAACACAACTCAGATATGACACCTTAAATGCCTTACCCAGTCCTAAAAACCAACTATGTGATGGTCCACTAATTTGTAGGATGACTATAGGGGTTCCCATCATACATCGAACAATTTCAAATTAACAAAAAGCGGACACATAATATTAATCTAAATCTAATTTTAAAAAACATCTCAAAGTTCAAACTAAGCGTTAATATTTACAATTATAAACCCATCCTAAATTAAAATACCTTTATTCATAAAAATATTTTAAAATCCTTAGTTAAAAATACAATTCATGTTCATAGGGTTTCAAATGGACCTTTAATTAAATTTAGTTACCAAATTTGAAATCAAGGATCCAAACAAGAAATGACTGGGACAGATCATTTTAAAACAATATTTGACTAATTTGGGAACCAAATATCCATGTTTGATATGTTATAAGTATTTAGGAAAATCATTTGAGATATGGAGGGGAGAATAAAAGGAAAAATGCTAGACAATTGTTTTGAGAAAACATGGTTTATGTTGAATATTTATAAGGAATTATATTTATATGTGTGTGTTCCTATCCATATTTTCACCCCATGTTCATATGGACATACTCATATCCAAAATCATATGAATATATTGAACACCTGAACATACTCATAGTTCCAATTTAATGTAAAAAAAGTGGATCACACCAAATTAAAAGGATCTATAAAGAAGAAAACATCATAAAAGGCTTCAAACTCCACACAGAAGGCCCAATTCACAAGTAAAACAATTTTAGAAACCTAAATTAAGGAATATAAAATCCTAAAAAACTAAATTTCATTTTAATTAACCATTACATTTTATCAAACACCTTATATGCACATATAAATAGTAATAATTATATACATCCAATGTAAACCAAATTTTGTTAAGTTACCATCATAGAAACACTGAAATAAATCTAAAATAACATATCAAAAGCATGAATAAACAATTTAAAAAGTAATTGTAAATTCCTAGGAATCAAATACAATGTTCCAGAAAGGAAATAGAAAGAGAAACCACACTCAACAATGTGTAAATTCTAAAAATAACTAGGTCGCATAAGAAGAATGCCTATGAGAGAAACATTAAACCCTAACATCAAGTGAAACACAATGAAACATTACCTCTCTACCCCAATGGTTCATCCAAGAGTAAACCCCACTAGGAAAGAAGAAGAATCCCTAAGAGTGAGTTTATGGGGGGGGGGGTAAATACCCAAACACATGAATAAATCACCTACAACCCATATAAGATCATCAAATATCCAAATTCTTGAAGTTTGGGGTGATTTTTCAGATCCCCATGGTGCTCTAAAATTGAGAATAGCACGGAGAACAATAAATATGATTAATACAAAAGAGGGGTAGGATTAGAATTTCAAATTTTCAGGATTCTGGGAAAGTCGCATGGTTTGGCCGCACATTATCCAAACTATACCCAAACCATGTGTACCTAATTATATGGAATTAATCCCCATGGTCTGGCCACATTGTTTGGTAAACAATGAACAAACGGTGAAAATACATTCATCAAAATTTAATGATCCATTAAATGATGTACATATAGTTTCTCTTATTCGTATGTCTTTCCTCCAATACATACCATAATCCACATAGTTTCTCCTTCTCCTCACATGGTCTAGGAAAAATGTAACACCCCAAGCTTCTACGGTACGCTTCTCTTTGAATAATGTGATAGCGTGTGTTGTACGCAACACCGAGTTCTAACACACCATAACTAATCAAACTAGCCGTTATGAATAGTAATACCTAATTTTTGAAATTATATATATTTTATATTTGAAAATGGACTTCATTTTTGGATTCGGAATATCGAATTTAGCCTAAGATGAAATTTTGGTACATTTCGGATAACTTTCATATTTTGATGAATAGTGAAAATTACTAAGTCAAAATAATTAATAGTGATATATTATGAATTTGAGTGGTTTTAAAGTATATTTAGAATATATTTTTACCATTTAATATAATGTTGGTCATTGGACATAATTTTACAATTAAACCGAACATAAACGAGTGTCAATCTTTTGATAGTTATTATCTCTTAAAAACACGCTTTTTGTTTGGACAGCGGGAATTAATTTTAAATTAATTTCTGCCACTTCTATGTTTTGAATTTAGAAAAATGGATTCCATATTTGGAATCAGGATGTCCAAATTGTGTAAATAGGTAACTTTTATTTTTAGACATTTTGAATAATTACTGTGGTAAATATTTTATTTACCATGGTTAAGGGTAAATCCGGTAAATAAGGGTTAAAAAATAATATTATAATAATACAAAATTAGCCTAAAACGTGTCCTAACCTTATTTTTGGACACATAACAGACCATGAGCATCCTTGGGTCAATTTGGGGACCCCTTGGAGCCACTTGTATGTGGTAGGGACACTTTATATGAATAAAGTTAAAATAAAAATAAAAATGGCATAAGCTTACATCTTTTAGAAGAACAATTTTTACATAGGGTTATACATGTTGGATTTTCGATTATAAATATTCATTAGAAAGATAAAAATATTTCCTACATAATGATATTTTATTTATAATTTTTAGACATCAAATAATGTAAATTATTAATGACACAATAATGATGCAATGTTTACCTCATTAATAAATCATTTAAATAAATAAACTTATAATGATTAAAATATTATCTAAAACCTGTCCAATTCTTATTGGTTGATGTTATTTAGAATATTAGTCATCTTATATTCGACCTCAATGATTTTTGGACCATTATAAACCGAATATAATTATATTATAAAGTAATACTTTCACTCTTTCCTAAAGATCCCCTCTTCTCCCTTATAAAAGGAGACCACTTCTACTCATTCCTCACACCTCTCAAGCCACTTGGCTCGTCCAAACTCTTCCCAACTAAGCTCCCCACATCCCTCTCCTCCTCCTTGAAGCTTTCCCTTAGGCATAAATCATTTCAAGAAGTCCTTTGGTTCCAACCAAAGTGAGTTACCTAAATTAAAGGTAACGATTTCTCTTAAATTATTTTCCTTTATTTTTCTTCTCCAACCCCCAAACTCTTTTTATTTCCTTTCTTTTGTAACAACACCAGTATCCTCAATATACTAGGATGTTGTTATAAGAAGGATTCAAACTACACATACACACAACTCCATCTAATGGATGATGAACATAATGTTTCTGTGGATGGAAAACTAACGCCTCACGAAACGATGATTGTTAAAATACATCTTAACGCCTCTCATGGTGGCCATTATGATGGAACTATAATTAAATATGATATTAATGATATATATTTTATATATAAGCTTCTGTAATTCCATTTTATTTCATACCATTATTCGTTTCATGTTGTATATACATACGATAATTTCATTTGAGGAAGTGCGGACTACCGCCCCCTTAAAATGATATGACTCGTTCATACCACACATGGAACGTATAAAGGATGGTGTTAATGAACTTAAGTAACATATATAAAATATTATATTATACTGGAATAGTAATATACCTATGTATCATTTGGATTCAATTCTTTTAAAATAAAAATTAAATGGAAGTAGCGTTCGTGCGTACGTACGGACTACCGTCTCCACGAACGCGGTGAGATCCATCCTCCATCGTATCCATTCAAGTCTTATTCTCATTTTAGGGTTAAAAATAATGTTAATATCATTCTGATTATGAATAATATTTAATCTATCCATTACAAACATGTCTTACGTAACCAAACATTTAAGAAGAACGAATCGATTATCACCTGAAACTATGATAATACTAAGATATTATTAATAAAGCATTGTTAAAAGATCATATATGGTATCATATTAATGTATATGATTCTTGTATAATTTAATAACAATTATTTCACCATTATACAGGAGGTTAACCGACCCCAACAAAGGAAAAGTACAAGGTAAGGGTTATTTCACAATCTCTTCATTATCCGAGGTTGTTTATACGTAATAATCTACTGGGATATCTTTATCATCCACATCCATGTTTCTTAAAAATGTATTTCAAAACATTTTTACTATTTACAAGAATATGGGTTAAAGTCATTTATACCCTTGTTTGAATTTTTATAAGAGGTTTATAAAGGAATCTTTTCGTCGTTTTCGAAACAAGGTCCTTTTTAACCTTTTCGACAGAATTGAGGTAAGAATGTTTTTTTTAACTTATACGGCGGGTGCGGTTATTTTACGCTGTTATAAAATCTTCAAAGCTTTCCTTACAAGCTTATAAGAATATTTTCAAAGAAAATGTTTTATTTTATATGGATCTTAAATGATTTCAAAATAAAAGGAGATATTTCTTTAAAAATAATTTTGATTTCATCTACATCAACATCCTTTGATGGATTTTAAGATTATTTGAAGTTGATTTATTATGATACAAAACTTCTATATTGTATTGAAGGTTTTGTGATATGTTTGACTATGGATGTGCTATTTTAATACCATTCATAGTTTATGGTGAAATTATTGACATTTCGTATGCTAGATTTAATACGAATGTTTATGTTATGTTTAAACCTTTTCATATGGGAATGCATTTGACTTAATAAGTGACGGGTGGAGCCCGCTATAGCTCCTCGATGCATCGGTAGGTCTCATGAGACAAACTAGTGTCTTGGCACAAGGCCTTGACAAAATCTTATTTGTAGTCTTGGCACGAGGCCTTGGCTATGTGGTTATGATAGTCTGGCATTATGCATTCCAACATTATGAAAGTGGTTATTGATTTTTGCATGTGATTATTCGATTAGTAGAATATCCATGTGAATAAGTAAATGGCATTATTTCATTTTATTTATGCCATACTATGTTGAAAGTTCATATTTAAAAGGCTTTTGTTTTAGTTATACATTGCCTTAAATGTTTATTCTTATTTATGAAAGTTTCCGCTATATTGTTATCCTTACTGGGCATTTCAGCTCACCCGTTTTCTATGTTTTATTTTTCCCAGGAAGTGAAGATGTAAGTTATGAATGACCTACAGGGATATTATGAGGGGATTATAGTGTGGACTGTGGAAACATTATGTTGTTGTAGTAGTTTTTCATTTTATGATGTAATGTAAAACTTATGAATATATATAGTGTTTCCAAGGCTACTAAACCAGTCGGTCTTTCGAGATTTGATCTTTCTTGTGATCATGCCAATGTTATGTAATAATGCACCGACTCTGGGTAGCTGGGGTCGGGGCGTTACAGTTGGTATCAGAGGAAGTTTAGTACAAACCTTGGAAACTAGATTTAGATAAACTCTGATTAGAGCACGTAGACCTAAGATGAACTTTGAGGATTAGTATAGAAGAACTTCCTAGAATTTTGGTATTGTAGAGATTTTGTGAGTTTTCTGAGCAATACATCCCTGTCTGGATACGAGCAGGTAGAGGCGGCTCTGGCACAGATGTACCTAGGGGTAAAACCTGAAAACACCGCTTTGAGCTAGACTCGAACGGGAACTGGTGCACGACAACGGGCCTTGCTGCACTCTTGGTTACGACACTCCCGGGGGATATGCTTAGGATAACTCTCACTATCTTTACAAATCATTATGAAGGGTTTATGAGTATATACTTCCTCAAAGAAAACATTTTTATGATTATGGATTATATCCATAAATAGTTCAATTTATGTTAAGTGTTTTATAAGTATGGGATTATGTATTTTGATTCATAAACTGATCTAGTTTATGCCATTGTTTAGAAATGGCGCCTAGTGGAAGAAATGGAAACCATATCAATGCACGCACTCCATGTAGGGATTTCCCTCCTGCTCAAGATAATTATAGTGGGGCTGGTGATGCAACTAGTGCTGATCAGCTAATCACCATACTGGGACAACTTACTCAGGTTATGAATAATAACCTTACCCGTATGGAGCACCCTGATCCGCAGCGTGGAGGATCAATGTTAGATCGATTAATGAGGAAACAACCACCAACGTTCAATGGGAGTACAAATCCCTTAGTAGCTGAGCAATGGATAAATTCCCTAGAGAAAATATTTCAGGCTTTGGGGAGCAGTGAAAGGGAAAAAGTTATCATGGCAGTTTACCGCATCACTGGAGATGCTGATCAATGGTGGTCATTGATTCAAAACATGAAGGAAGATGATGAAGTATCAAATATGGAGTGGAGGGAGTTCAAAGATCTGTTTTTAGAAAAATACTTTCCTCGCGACCATCGAGCAGATATGGAAAGACAATTTCTGAGTCTGAGACAAAAGGAGGATGAGAATGTCACAAAGTATGAGGCTAACTTTACAAGGTTAGCGAGGTATGATGGAGATTATATTCGCAACCCAAGAAGTAAGATTGATCGTTTCTTTGATGGGTTAAAACCATTTCTCCATCGAGCATTAGTCTCACAATCCTTTCCATCGTACGAAGACATTGTCTCATGTGCTATCAAGACCGAAAAGGAATTCTCTAAGTCTTATGACTTTAAAGTAAAGAAAGAGAAGAAGAGACCTGCTGATCAATCTGGGAATGGAAATAAGGGGAAGAAAGGAAAGGTTGAATATCCATCATGTGGTAAATGTGGGAAGAAACACCCCGGTACTTGCTTGAAGGGAATGGAAGTCTGTTACAAGTGTGGTGAAAAAGGCCACCAAGCTCATGATTGCAAGGGGAAGAAGGAAGCTACCAACGTTCAGTGCTACAATTGCAGGGAGATGGGGCATTATGCAAATGCATGTCCTAAGCGTCAGGAGAACTTACCTCAGAAAAGGCCAAGGGATCAAGGCCAGGCTTATGCTATCACTACTGCTGAGGTAGAAGCTCCGAAAGACGTGGTGGCAGGTAATTTAATGGTTTCCTCAAGTTTAGCAAATGCATTATTTGATTCTGGATCATCGCATTGTTTCATATCTTCCCAGTTTTCTAAGAAAATTAGATATTTCCAATTTGATTTAATAAGGGAGTTGTCAGTTAAAACTCCTAAGGGAAGTATCGTTGCAACAATGTTTTGTGAATCAGTCCCCATTATGGAACATAAATTTTCTTTATCAGCTGATTTCATCGTCATACCTATGATTGAGTTTGATATAATCCTCGGTATGGACTGGCTTTCGGACTATGATGCGAAGATTTATTGTAAGAAGAAATAGGTTACTATTCTTGATGATAATGATAAGGAACACCTTATTTTTAGAGCAGAATCGTCACCACCTAATTCTTATTTAGATCCACCCCCAGTAGCTCAACTAAATTCAATTATTGGGGAGGAAGAGAATAAAGTAACTATCGGTGAGGAAAGGAATGTTCAAATAGAGGATGTACCTGTTGTGAAAGAATTTGTAGATGTATTTCCGGAAGATTTACCTGGACATCCTCCAGAACGAGAAGTTGAGTTTCCCATTGATTTGATTCCTGGATCAAGGCCTATATCGAAGACCCCTTTATAGAATGCCCATTGTATAGTTAGTCGAACTAAAGAAACAACTAGAGGAATTGAGTAATAAGGGATTTATTCGCCCTAGTGTTTCTCCATGGGGAGCCCCTGTTCTTTTTGTTAAAAAGAAAGATGGATCTATGAGGTTATGTATCGACTACAGGGAGATCAATGCTATAACGATAAAGAACAAGTATCCCCTACCTCGTATTGATGATTTATTTGACCAACTGCATGGAGCTCAGTACTTTTCAAAGATTGTCCTTCGATCTGGATACCATCAGTTGTGTGTGAAGAAGGAAGACATTCCGAAGACAGCATTTCAAACCAGGTACGGGCATTACGAGTTTACTGTAATGCCATTTGGATTGACTAATGTACCCTCTGTATTCATGGATCTGATGAATAGAGTTTTCAAGGAGTATCTCGATGAATTTGTGGTGGTATTTATTGATGATATCTTGGTATACTCCAAAACCTACGAAGATCATGAAAATCACTTGCGCATTATCTTGAAGACTCTGAGGAGGCATGAATTATATGGGAAGTTTAGCAAGTGTGAATTCTGGCTTCAGGAGATTTCTTTTCTTGGCCATATTGTCTCTAAAGATGGAATCTCTGTTGATCCTTCTAAGACCAAGGCAATCCAAGAATGGCCAGCACCTACGAGTATAACTGAGGTACGTAGTTTTATTGGTTTGGCAGGTTATTATCGACGTTTCGTCCAGAATTTTTCCCGATTGGCAAACCCATTAACGAAGCTCACACGTAAAGGGGTTAAATTTGTTTGGAAAAAAGAGTGTGAAGAATGTTTCGAAGAACTGAAGAGAATATTAGTCAATGCTCCTATATTGACTCTACCATCGGGGAATGATGGGTTCGTTATTTATAGTGATGCATCGAAGAAAGGACTTGGCTGTGTCCTTATGCAGAATGATAGAGTTATTGCCTATGCATCACGACAGTTGAAAATTCATGAACAAAACTATCCTACTCATGATCTCGAGTTAGCAGCAGTGATCTTTGCTTTGAAGATATGGAGGCACTACCTCTATGGTGAAAAATGTGAGATTTATACTGATCACAAGAGTTTGAAGTATATTTTCTCACAAAAAGAACTCAACATGAGGCAAAGGAGATGTCTTGAATTACTCAAGGATTATGATTGTATGATACAATACCACCCAGGGAAGGCAAACAAGGTGGAAGATGCTTTGAGTAGAAAAGACCATGGAGTTTTGAACAATATGAGAATTGAAAGAGATCCAATTTTTATGGATCTAGTGAAGATGGACATGGGAATAACCAGGGAAGGTGAAACATCAATGCTTTTTCAAATGGTTGCCAAACCATCTTTACTAGAAAGGATTAAGAGTTCTCAGACCGATGATGAAGAATTCCAAAAGAAGATTAAAGTTGTGAATGATGGGAGATTGAGAGACTTTGTGTATGAAGATGGAATTTTGAAATTCGGGAAGAGACTTTGTGTTCCCAATATACCTGATCTAAAAAGGGAATTGCTGGATGATGCTCATAGTTCCAATTTCTCTATACACCCTGGGAGCACCAAAATGTATAGAGATTTGAAGGAACATTTTTGGTGGAACAACATGAAGAGGGAGATTTCTGATTTTGTGTCAAGATGTATGGTTTGTCAACAAGTGAAAGCTAGAAGGCAACAGCCTGGAGGAGTCATGCAACCTCTTCCCATACCGGAGTGGAAATGGGACAATGTTACGATGGACTTTGTCATGGGGCTACCGAAGACTCCTAGAAGGAACGATGCAATATGGGTTATTGTTGATCGTCTTACCAAGTCAGCACATTTTCTTGCTATAAGAGAAGATCTACCCCTGGAACGTCTAGCAAGACTATACATTAATGAAGTTGTGAGACTTCATGGAGTAGCCCTATCGATTGTTTCTGATCGTGATCCCCGTTTTACTTCAAGATTTTGGAAAAGTCTTCAGAAATCCCTGCACACTGAACTTCATTTGAGCACTGCTTACCACCCTCAGATAGATGGACACTCAGAACGGACTATTCAAACCTTAGAAGACATGTTGAGATCTTGCTCACTTGACTTTCAGGGTATGTGGGATCAATATTTACCTCTGGTAGAATTTTCCTATAACAATAGCTTCCATTCAAGTATTCAGATGGCACCATATGAAGCGTTATACGGAAAGAGATGTCGTACACCAACCTGTTGGGATGACGTTGGTGAAAGAAAACATGTAGGCCCAGAACTGGTGGAGGAAACGGTGGAAAAGGTGAAGGTAATCCATAATCACATCAAAGCAGCTCAAAGTAGGCAGAAGAGCTATGCCGATAATAGAAGGAAGGATTTGGAATTTCAGGTCGGTGATCATGTTTTCCTAAAGGTATCTCCATGGAAGGGAGTCATACGTTTTGGTAAGAAAGGTAAATTGAGTCCCAGGTACATCGGACCTTTCGAAATTCTAGATCGAATTGGGGTTGTAGCTTACCGATTGGCAATGCCGCCAAGTCTCTCCAAAGTTCACGATGTGTTCCACATATCTCTGTTGAGAAAATACATGCCTGACCCAACGCATGTACTCACCTATGAGGAATTAGAACTGGAACCTGATCTGTCTTATTGTGAAGAGCACGTCATGATTCTTGATACAATAGAACAAGTACTGAGAAACCGGACGACACGTCTGGTAAAAGTTTTGTGGAGAAACCATAAGATGGAAGAGGCAACGTGGGAACCCGAGGAACTTATGATGAAGAACCACCCGAGTCTTTTTATGCAGTAATACCCTAGAAATTGCGAGTATGCAATTATTTGAAGGAGGGGAGAATGTAACACCCCAAGCTTCTACGGTACGCTTCTCTTTGAATAATGTGATAGCGTGTGTTGTACGCAACACCGAGTTCTAACACACCATAACTAATCAAACTAGCCGTTATGAATAGTAATACCTACTTTTTGAAATTATATATATTTTATATTTGAAAATGGACTTCATTTTTGGATTCGGAATATCGAATTTAGCCTAATGTGAAATTTTGGTACATTTCGGATAACTTTCATATTTTGATGAATAGTGAATATTACTAAGTCAAAATAATTAATAGTGATAAATTATGAATTTGAGTGGTTTTAAAGTATATTTAGAATATATTTTTACCATTTAATATAATGTTGGTCATTGGACATAATTTTACAATTAAACCGAACATAAACGAGTGTCAATCTTTTGATAGTTATTATCTCTTAAAAACACGCTTTTTGTTTTGACAGCGGGAATTAATTTTAAATTAATTTCTGCCACTTCTGTGTTTTGAATTTAGAATAATGGATTCCATATTTGGAATCAGGATGTCCAAATTGTGTAAATAGGTAACTTTTATTTTTAGACATTTTGAATAATTACTGTGGTAAATATATTATTTACCATGGTTAAGGGTAAATCCGGTAAATAAGGGTTAAAAAATAATATTATAATAATACAAAATTAACCTAAAACGTGTCCTAACCTTATTGGTGGACACATACCCGACCATGAGCATCCTTGGGTCAATTTGGGGACCCCTTGGAGCCACTTGTATGTGGTAGGGACACTTTATATTAATAAAGTTAAAATAAAAATAAAAATGGCATAAGCTTACATCTTTTAGAAGAAAAATTTTTACATAGGGTTATACATGTTGGATTTTCGATTATAAATATTCATTAGAAAGATAAAACGATTTCCTACATAATGATATTTTATTTATAATTTTTAGACATCAAATAATTTAAATTATTAATGACACAATAATGATGCAATGTTTACCTCATTAATAAATCATTTAAATAAATAAAATTATAATGATTAAAATATTATCTAAAACATGTCCAATTCTTATTGGTTGATGTTATTTAGAATATTAGTCATTTTATATTCGACCTCAATGATTTTTGGACCATTATAAACCGAATATAATTATATTATAAAGTAATACTTTCACTCTTTCCTAAAGAGCCCCTCTTCTCCCTTATAAAAGGAGACCACTTCTACTCATTCCTCACACCTCTCAAGCCACTTGGCTCGTCCAAACTCTGCCCAACTAAGCTCCCCACATCCCTCTCCTCCTCCTTGAAGCTTCCCCTTAGGCAGAAATCATTTCAAGAAGTCCTTTGGTTCCAACCAAAGTGAGTTACCTAAATTAAAGGTAACGATTTCTCTTAAATTATTTTCCTTTATTTTGCTTCTCCAACCCCCAAACTCTTTTTATTTCCTTTCTTTTGTAACAACACCAGTATCCTCAATATACTAGGATGTTGTTATAAGAAGGATTCAAACTACACATACACACAACTCCATCTAATGGATGATGAACATAATGTTTCTGTGGATGGAAAACTAACGCCTCACGAAACGATGATTGTTCAAATACATCTTACCGCCTCTCATGGTGGCCATTATGATGGAACTGTAATTAAATATGATATTAATGATATATATTTTATATATAAGCTTCTGTAATTCCATTTTATTTCATACCATTATTCATTTCATGTTGTATATACATACGATAATTTCATTTGAGGAAGTGCGGACTACCGCCCCCTTAAAATGATATGACTCGTTCATACCACACATGGAACGTATAAAGGATGGTGTTAATGAACTTAAGTAACATATATAAAATATTATATTATACTGGAATAGTAATATACCTATGTATCATTTGGATTCAATTCTTTTAAAATAAAAATTAAATGGAAGTAGCGTTCGTGCGTACGTACGGACTACCGTCTCCACGAACGCGGTGAGATCCATCCTCCATCGTATCCATTCAAGTCTTATTCTCATTTTAGGGTTAAAAATAATGTTAATATCATTCTGATTATGAATAAGATTTAATCTATCCATTACAAACATGTCTTACGTAACCAAACATTTAAGAAGAACGAATCGATAATCACCTGAAACAACGATAATACTAAGATATTATTAATGAAGCAATGTTAAAAGATCATATATGATATCATATTAATGTATATGATTCTTGTATAATTTAATAACAATTATTTCACCATTATACAGGAGGTTAACCGACCCCAACAAAGGAAAAGTACAAGGTAAGGGTTATTTCACAATCTCTTCATTATCCGAGGTTGTTTATACATAATAATCTACTGGGATATCTTTATCATCCACATCCATGTTTCTTAAAAATGTATTTCAAAACATTTTTACTATTTACAAGAATATGGGTTAAAGTCATTTATACCGTTGTTTGACTTTTTATAAGAGGTTTATAAAGGAATCTTTCCGTCGTTTTCGAAACAAGGTCCTTTTTAACCTTTTCGACAGAATTGAGGTAAGAATGTTTTTTTAACTTATACGGCGGGTGCGGTTATTTTACGCCATTATAAAATCTTCAAAGCTTTCCTTACAAGCTTATAAGAATATTTTCAAGGAAAATGTTTTATTTTATATGGATCTTAAATGATTTCAAAATAAAAGAAGATATTTCTTTAAAAAGAATTTTGATTTCATCTACGTCAACATCCTTTGATGGATTTTAAGATTATTTGAAGTTGATTTATTATGATACAAAACTTCTATATTGTATTGAAGGTTTTGTGATATGTTTGACTATGGATGTGCTATTTTTATACCATTCATAGTTTATGGTGAAATTATTGACATTTCGTATGCTAGATTTAATACGAATGTTTATGTTATGTTTAAACCTTTTCATATGGGAATGCATTGGACTTAATACGTGACGGGTGGAGCCCGCTATAGCTCCTCGATGCATCGGTAGGTCTCATGAGACAAACTAGTGTCTTGGCACAAGGCCTTGACAAAATCTTATTTGTAGTCTTGGCACGAGGCCTTGGCTATGTGGTTATGATAGTCTGGCATTATGCATTCCAACATTATGAAAGTGGTTATTGATTTTTGCATGTGATTATTCGATTAGTAGAATATCCATGTGAATAAGTAAATGGAATTATTTCATTTTATTTATTCCATACCATGTTGAAAGTTCATATTTAAAAGGCTTTTGTTTTAGTTATACATTTCCTTAAATGTTTATTCTTATTTATGAAAGTTTCCGCTATATTGTTATCCTTACTGGGCATTTGAGCTCACCCCTTTTCTATGTTTTATTTTTCCCAGGAAGTGAAGATGTAAGTTATGAAAGACCTGCAGGGATATTATGAAGGGATTATAGTGTGGACTGTGGAAACATTATGTTGTTGTAGTAGTTTTTCATTTTATGATGTAATGTAAAACTTATGAATATATCTAGTGTTTCCAAGGCTACTAAACCAATCGGTCTTTCGAGATTTGATCTTTCTTGTGATCATGCCAATGTTATGTAATAATGCACCGACTCTGGGTAGCTGGGGTCGGGGCGTTACAAAAAACCATGTTTATATTGATCTTTAACGATAGTGTTAGAATAAATTGAACTAAAAAACTGTCTACCTTAACCAGACACATTGTTTCTCCCGAAGCCATTAATATAGCCAATAACATCCCAAAACAATGAAAAACAAAAACTGTCACTTAAAAATAAACATGAACTGCAAACAGAAACATAAAATTACATGAAAAAAGAAATATAAAATAAATAAAGTATATTTTGGTTTGGGGTGTGAAAATATAATAATTACCATGTTTATAATTATTTAATGGAAGATTTTAACTTTCTTACTATAATTACCAACCCAATTAGGGTATCTTCATGTTTGGTTGGTCTATACATAAACATGAATAATTTCATAAAACTAGTTCTCGATCATTATGGGATTGTAAATAACAAAATAACTTCAATTTAATGGAGAAAAAAAATTGTTGTATTCTGTTTTTGGAAAAGTTTTATTATGTATTTAACATAGTATAATTTAATGATAAAAATAAAAATAAAAAAACATAGATTCCATTTTCATTTAACCATATTGAAAATATATAAAATAAACAAAATATTAAGAAAAATAAATTGACATTATTAAATGAAATATTTTTTTAATAATATTCATAATAAGGTATCAAATATACTTAATTTTACAATTCAATATGTTAGGTGAATGATCACAAGAAATCCAAACCATGGAAAGTGATTCTTTTTATAAATTTTTACCCCTTAATACATATTACTTATTATGGACCATTATTTATTTTGAACGGTTGAACTAATACCCCTTCAATATATTTATAATTAATTATATTATATTTCATGATATTCAATGTTATATTCCACGTTCTTTTTCTTTTGGAATCTTGGATCTGAAGTTGATAATTTTATGACGGTTTTTTTGACTCAACATTGGATTCAATGGGTCGAAGTCCTTCTTAATTTAAAATACTTGTAATTATTTAATTGATCTTAAAATAATCCTATTCTATATGTAATTTCATCTTATTCACCATGTAATTATATTCTCATCATCAATAACTAATTATATGATAAATCATTTTCCAAAATGAAAATACAATGTTGGTTATAATAACTCCCATTCATTCCAATGAATCGTCAATTATAGGTCCATGCTTATCAAATAAAAATTGTTTTCATTAATGAAATCCTAATTAATTTTATCATTAACATTATTCATATTTTCCATAATATATTTTATGAAATGAAATTCTTTTAATTTTACTACTTCATTTTTTTAGAAGATGATATAAATAAATTATAAAAAATGTATTTATTTTTATTATGTACCACTCTAGATGTATTATACTGATTTTTTTTCGTTCCAAGGGTATTTTATTTTATATTATTAATAATGAAATAAAATACATTATATTTCCATTCATAAAATAGTAATTTAACATTCACATAATATTCTATAAAAATATTTTAAAGATTGGTGAAAACTTTTTATTTTCACTTCTACTGTCCCTCCAAGAGTTGTCTCTCTAGATGATATGTTTTTTATCAATATAAATATTTTATTATGATATGATTCTATTTCTAAAATTTGATTTTTATGTCCTCTTATCTCTTATGTTTACGTTATGTGAGTTTTATGAAAATTAGAAGAAAACAATTATTATTTCCCATGGGTTATTCATGATATAATAAAGATTGATTTTAAGTGTCACACATACGTATGAATGATTGATGGAGGTTTCCTACATAAAAATCAAATGAATTAGATTGTGTTTATATCTCTTGATATTTTTTTGAAATTTACATACTGAAATTCTTCCCATAATATTGGTAAAATGAGTTGGTTCTCATTTTTTAGTGTGGGCATAATGATTTTTTTCACATATGATTGAGCATAATGAGATTTCATGCATTGGGTTTCCTATTATTTTTGTTGGAAAACTTTTTCCAGTAAGTTATAAATTTATGGAGAAATCAATGATTCATTTAATTTTCCTAGCATGCCATGTTTTCATATAATGCAATTTATTTAAATTATTCTACACTCTAATGTATTTATTGAATTATGTATTTATTGTTGTGATGTATTATGAACAATCACATAAGACTTAATATTTTGTGATGATTGTTTTTATTTTTTACTATATGATGTTATATAAATATCATATACAGACACATGGTATTTTATTATGATACTTATTACTTCCTCATGTATTCCATTAGAATTATAATAAAAAAAGTTATGATAAATTTTCTATTTCTAAGTGTAGTTGAACACCCCTTTATTACATTTCCATTCCACATGTCATGAAAGTGATTATATCACATGAGTGATATGTATAAAAATGGGAATAAAGGATCACTATTTTGATTTAATCTTTCTAGGTTCCATAAATATTTTTTATCTAACTAGACTCTATGGATCTAAATATTCAGTCCTTAAGTTGTTAATCTGTTTTTGAAATGTATTATCTAAATCATGAAACTAATGTATTATTTATCTTATTTTTACCTTGGGTCACTTAATTTTATAATAAATGGATGAATCAACAAACTTAAACAACATTTAATATATTATGATAATTAAACTACTATATTTTATAAGTGAATAATGTTAATAAAAATGAATCCTGGGAAAGTTAAAAGAAATAATTAAAAATTAATATTATAAAAAATTTATATGTGACATAATGAGAATTTAATGATAGATAATTTATAATATTGTGAAAATTTGTAATAAGTAAGATTATTTTGAAGAGAAATGATAGTTTTCCTGATTTCTCTTCTTCTATTCATGAAGTGGATGGTAAACCATTCATATTTCATCTTCATCTCCATGTTAGTGGAATTTTATTATTTGATAATAGTTTATTTAAAGTCATGTTCATACTTAAATATTGAAATATATTTGTATTTTAAATTATTATACATGTTCAGTGAGATAAAAAATAATCTCATTTAAGGATTTAATATTAATAATGAAAACATGATATACTGAATATGTATTCATTTCACTGGATGTGTAATTATTTATTAATACTATATTTCTATCAAAAAATGAACAATTAGTTATCATCATAAATCATGGATATTTGATTATAAATGATCAAGAACAATTAACTCTCTTAGATACTCTCTATTAATTTTCTAGTTAATTCTCATTAATTCAGTATAATTGATCACTAAGAGTAAATAATTAGAAATTGTTTTATTAATTTTCAACATGATCAATATGGTCATAATTGATTAAATTTTTATATAGATTTTTAGCCTCCATGTACAACCCCACTAGTTTAATAGAGAACTTCATGGTTGATTCTCACTATGTACGACTATCCTAATCTAAAAGTTATATATATTACTAACATTTAATCATCATAACCTATATTGTCTAGTATTCCATGAAAAAAAATTATAAATCCCCAAGGAATTACAGAAATTAAAATATTTCTATTATTATTATAAAACATTATTCACATCCAATAAAATCATTTTAAATATAATAAACATTAATTGTGATTATTAAAATTATTTTATTTTTCTTTTTTTATCATTATTTTTTTCAACTATGTGACAAAAATATAATTAAACAATTCATTATGAAAAGATAAAATTAACTTTACATGTTCATCTTAGTTTTAACTACTTATTGGCATTCTGAGCGGTGAAAAACCAACATTGGACATATGAGAAATTACTCCACGAGTCTATCTTAACATTTATTATATTTTCAACCATCACCTAACCATCATTTTTTTGGAATAATACTTGTTTTGTACTTGAAAAACATATTCTATATTGGAACATGATCTTTTTCAATGTTAGTCACATAAAAATGAATGCTTCTATAGTTGCGGGGTTACATAAAATATCCCATAGACACACAAACGATTTAATTATAAAAAATGTATCGATGTATTATAGATAATCCAAATTTTAATTTGAAAATTAGTATTACAAACAAAATAATTTTATAATTAAAATTAAATTAAATTCAAACAATCACATTTTAGCCTTTCTCAAGATCATTCAATATTAAATAACTATCAAACTATGTAATAATTAATAATATTATCTCAATGGTATTATATAATGAATGAAAAATAAATTAATTTTAAATTTTTATAATTAGTTTTAAATATATTATTCAAATAACATTTTTATCATTCCTATTATACATTTAAAAAATACTAAATAATTTTGTTATTGTTTAAATTAATTTTACACATGAATTTCACTTTATCATGAATCCAAAATATATACATCATTTGTCTTATGAATCAAACCTGATGTAATGTGGAATGAAACCTAACTAGAACAAAATATGTAATGTGTGTATATTGAACACTAATATTCATTGATTTTTTGATATAAATGAACCAAATGAATTATCTCATATTAAAAGGCATGTAACTAATTGATCATGTCACAAATGAAAAAATTTATTCTGTAATAGGATTTCATATAAATATTTTCTATTTATAGTTTAAATTACCTAGCATATGTCACATCCCAGACATACATGTATTCCTTAACCCATAATTGTGTTGACCTATTCAGCATGATTCTTATTACTTGGCTTGTTCCATTTATTTCATTGATTTTTTACACACAAGATATTCTATGTGTAATGTTATCTATATTCTCAAATAATTCTCAATGTAATTATCTATACATATTTGTAAATTTTATCGGCTTAAAAAACCTTGGTTCCTCAGGTATATGTTATCATATCTATTTTTTCCATTAAATACATTTTATAGGAAATATGAACAATAATTCACTTGACATATAAAATATTGTAACTATAATTAGACCTTATAGTATAATTTTTCCAAAATAATAATAATAATTTTACCTGAATACTTTTCTACAACATAATTTATTTTGGTAAATTGGAATCAAATTTTGAGTTATTCTTATTTAATACATCTCATAAATATATCATTCAATAACACATATATCCTTTTATATGATTATAAAAAATAATTTATAATTAATTTTTTAGTAATGATATTACCTCAATAGTTTTAATTTTTTTTAAATTCTCAATCTTTATTAGCACATACGATTCAATATTGGGTAGTCTTGATATTCTCTATTCATATAGAATAAAAAAAGGATTTCATTAGTAATATCCAAACATTATCCATGAATATTTAATAATTTATTTTGATATCATGAATGTTATAGTGAGGAAATAAATAGTATTGTATTGTCCAATAGATCATGTATGATTTTTGATATTTTCTCTCTCTCTTGATCATGATAGAATTTGGAGGTTTTAACTATAATTATTTCTTCATTTCATGGTAATAGAAGAAAACATATGGATTGTATGTTACCATTACATGGATAAATATATAAATTTATATTTTTCCATATGATTAAAAATAAAAAAAAAACCCTTTAAAATTATAATTAATAGTATACCCCAGATCACATTTATTTATTTTAATTTGTGTATTATTAATATAAATAAAGATTTTATGAAATAGAGATTAAAAAATACCAATAACAGTTAAATAATTTAATAATTAAATAATTAAATATGTAGATAATTAATTGTTAAAATTATTTTATTAACATGCATCATTAACCAGTCCCTGGTTGTCCAATAAAATTTATTAACCCCTGAATAAAAAAATTTCATCATTCTATAATAAATAAAATCTATTTTATCAACCTAGTATATGTTTTATAAAAATAAGTTGCAAATTATAGATAAATTATTATAAATTTCAATAAAATTTTATCGAATTTTCAAATTATATTATATTAAATAGAAGATGACATAGAAAGCATAGATTATTTTTTTCTTATTCATATATTCTATAGACTCAAATGAGCTTATATATATAGTACACATGTGACCCTCTGGGACATTTTTTTAGTGGAAGTAGGTCCATGTCACTAACAGAGAGGGATATCTAAATACATTTTATTTCCACTTTGAGAATGTGATAAAAATTATATTCAATAATGATAACCTTCAAATAAGAATCCCTATGTAATATAAAACTTTTTTCAACTAATACCTCATTAAATAAGAATCATAACTACGTAATCATATATATTACATGATTTATCATTATGTGATTCACATGGATGATAATTTTTATAAAAAATTGTCTTTGTATATTATTATAAATTCTTTCAACTCATTTAATGTGTTAGATATTTTTTTTCCAAAAAATCTTAATGGAAAAATCCAATCCTAATCATTCAGCTAGTCACGTATGATACGCTAAACACATGATTCTTGTTACATCACCATGAATATAAATTTCAGATATATAGTCAAATATATATGTATATGGATCATGACATATCATAACAATGTTATTAATTCTAATAAGAAATAAAACAATGGCTGATAAGAGCACACACTGAAATATCTTACATGTGTATATTATGTTAGTGATTCCATCCTAATGATATACTATATTGAATATTTGAAAGAGAAAATTCTTACGAATTTGTATTAATTCAATTGATCCCCTAGAACTAGATTTTAACATATTTTATATTTCCCATAAGAATTGTTTTGAAGGACTAAAAGGCATTATTTTGGAATATTTTTAATGAACACCATTGTTATAGTTTTAATTTAAAAATATTATAACTTACTAATCTGAAAAATAATCTAATCACATTATCATATAGATTATATAGAGTAAATTATAATATAATATTATTATATATATATATCAATATTACTTCATGTAATATTAATTTGAATTTAAATTTAATGTTGCTTCTAGAGAACCCAATCTGATATAAATGTAATAAATCAAAAGTCTTTTATTTTAAATCGTAAATAAAATTTAAATTATAATATCCAATACATATTCATATGAATATCATGAAAATGATTCATGGAAAACATTCATGAAATAGAATAAAATAATATAAAACCAAAATCATCTTCAAGATCTTATATACAGTAATGAGTAGTCTAACCTACGGTGACCTAGGGGGACTTCAGTGATGATCATGGGGCAATGATGGAATTGTCTACACCCATGAAGGTAATGGTGTATGTAAAATGCGGTGTGGGTGGGGTCTCTCATTCAACTAAACTTTGTTCAGTGATGTGGCTAATGATAATTGCATTGGTCGGTGATGTTATATGTAGTGGGGGATGATAATGATCTCATAATGTGGATGGGACAACATCAACATGTAGGCAATCCCTAGATTCATTTATTGGATGGTTTTGAGATGTGTGTGTTGACTTCAGGGAGATGCATTCTCATGGGATGCATGGTCGAATTTTTTTTGGCGTGGCATAGGATTTGGGCTTTCATGGATCATTTGTCTAGATGATGTGTATGGGATGGAAATGGATGTGTGGGTTGACCTCAGGATAGGAGCTGATCTATTATGGAGTAAATGGACCAAGAATGCCAAACAATATAAATAACTCTTTGGAAATTTGTTTTGTTCTCATTTGGGTCTCTATGACACTATGGTGATGAGTATTGTGCTGTTCATTTTTAGTAGGGTGTTTATGGACTCCTTGTTATTTTTGGGGTATTCATCCCATGAATCTATGTGTTTTTTATTTATTATTTGTTCAATAAATAGATGGGGTCATGATTTTGTGTTACTAAATACATGATCTAAACAATTTTAGTATTGGGATATATTTTTCAAAAAAAATTAATAATTTAGGATTTGAATCATGTGGGTTATTATCTCATTATACATCATGCAAAAGTGAATTAAAAATAAGAATATTATTACCATGATAAATGATTCACCATAAAGCCTATAATAAATCATGATATCCCTATATTAATTTTCCTCATGACCTATTATTCATAAATTTTAAAAAAATATAACTTATTAAATGAGTAAGAGTATATGGATCATAAAAATTTAAAATCTTTTAATTATATCAACTTTTTCTAATATAGTGGAAGAATAACCCCAACAACCTAATAATCAAGTAGAACACCCAAATAAGAATAAGAAGTATATAAAATATTATAAATATTTCTATCATATATTTTCTTTTATCAGTTTATTGATAATTTTCAGTATGATTTATCCAAAATACACATCCATATAAAACTACTATACATGTTAGGGAATCTCCATAATATTTTAGATAAGCCTTATTACCAAAAAGGTATGCTAGTCTCTGATGATATAAAAGTGAGAAGAAGAAAATATATATTCAACTATAATGTCACAAAATACTATATAAGAAAAAAAAATACATGAATTCACTTTTCTAAAGATCCTTAATTTTTTAATAATATATGGATTTAAACATTATCATAAAATTTTGGTCAATAGGTTCCCTAAAATTTATGAGGTTAAAACATTGACATCATTTAATCAAATAATTTTAAAACACATAAATTAGTAGAATTTTACATAAATATCATAAATTATACATCTAATGATTTATATTCCAAATAGAAATGATAGAGCATGGGGAAGGAAACCGATATATAGAGAAATGGGTACCCAATATCAATACAATATGAAAGATATAAAAATATTGGACATCAATGGTCAATTAATTCCTTTGGTGCATATTTACTTTCTTGATTTAAAATTAAATATATTGATCCTATATAATAGTTCATCTATGCCATCAGTGATCTTTTCATTCACTAATTTTCTATAAAACATAACCCACATAAATAAAACTAATTTGGGATCAACTCGAGTATAGTGAAATAAATATAACATATTATGCTTTATGAATTACATAATAAAACATATTTTATCTTCAGCATCAATTCATTTTTATAAATTGTTAGTTTATAGAATTTTGTATATATAGAAAATCATTTTAACTCATAATAAAATTTCAAGACGCAGATTTTAAATCCCACTATAGTGAATAAAAAAGTATAAACATATAGAAAATTAATAGAAGGTTTTTGGGTATTTATTTTCCAAAAAAAATAACAATATATTATTATTCTTACATAAAATGAAATATATTATTTAGATTATAAAATATTTTCACAATACGACTATGAACATGATCATCAAGTGCTCCAATAAATAGTCAATAGATGCCTCCCTCTAAAAATTTATTAGAAAACCATATTCCCATCACAATTAATTACTATAAGTAAAACATTATTACATTAATATAAAAAAATTAAAAAAAAAAATTTATATAAAATATGTTATTTATCTACAATGATGAAAATTTTAAATTGGATTCTGAAATCATCATGGGTTACATAACTAAAAAATAATTAAAAAATATGCAATATATAAGAACCCATTCAGTATATTTGAAAAGGACTATAGATCAATAATGATTCATAATGTTTGAAAAGAAAATCCAAATTCATATACAGTTGATGAACATGTAGTAATAATTCTTGTTAAGGAAATATATAATTTTAATACAGGAGAACATTAAAGCTGTTATCACCTCACAATGTAATGACATGATTTTTTAAATAGTAATACAATTATTTTATAGTCTGAAAACCTATACCATTATTTCTTCATTTTTAATTAAAAAACATCAAATTAGAAGTTCATACATGTCATTATAAAAAATTCAAGATATATTTTATGCTTGAAAAAATATTTTCACTCACTTAAATAAAATATCTTAATCAATTTCTACATATAGATAACATCATTTAATGTGAACATCTTTTTTTGAATAATCATTATAATTTGTTAACATAAATGAAAACTAAGTAGTATTATTATAATAATTATAATTAATTGTATTTTAATATTTATTAAATTATAGTAATTTTAAACAAAATTAATTATTTTTTAAAAAATATACATTATTTATGATTTTTGACATTATAATTACATAGTATTTGAATTGTATAAAACAAATATAACACATTTTTGGTATGTTAAAAAATTTAAAAACCCAATGAACTTATGAGATAGGACTGATGACATAAAAACTATTTTTGTATATCCTTTTCATAAAAATGAAAAATAGAATTGACCACAAGTTATAACTTTCAATAATTTGATTTAAATTATATTCCAGTAAAATTATCAACATTTGAGATATAAAAAACATTTTATTTATTCATCACTATTTAAATATCCCAAAAATTTAAAAACATTGGTTCCGGTAGAAATTCTTTTAAATAATTTTTTTATAAATAACAACAACTAATATAATACATTAAAGTTGTTCTTTATGAAAACTATGTACTCCAAGGTACAATATACATGTTTTTTTCTTCAAAATACATGGGATCATACATATTTTGAGTAAATTAACATAAAATAAAAGATACCAATAATTGAGTCACAATAATGAATATTTAAAAAATGAACACATTTTCTATATAAATACAATAACCAAGATTATTAGATTAGTTCTTCACATTTGGAATAATTAAACAAGAATATAATAGAATGTATAAGTTATAATTCTAGTAAAAATAAATTCAATAAAAACTATACACAATATTTTTCCATAGAACATGTGTTCCAATTTCATTAACAAGAAATTTATCAATAATGATGGCTGTTTTTTTGGTTCTCAAAATTACAACCAATCTTCAATTACTTATCCATAAACTAAAAAAGAAAATTTCATTATATATTTTATAAAATGAAATTTTAAAAAATGTATTTTTTCAATATATTTATATCTATATATATAATCAAAGCAATAAAAAATTTACAAATAATTTAACTATACATATTTAATTATATAATCCATTTATGATACATCAAAATATTTAACCAAAATAAAACATTACGTATTATAATTTCTCTTAAATTTGAAACCAAATATACCACAAAAACAAAATTTCAATTTCCTTTTTTATTTTTTAAAAAATAAATTAATTACTAATTTATTTAGTCTCTTATACTAATGATTCTATGATATAGTAAATATTTCATGACCTACCCTAACTAAAAAACCCCCATGGGCCTTTTATTTAGTCTCTTTTTTATTTTTTTACAAAATAAATGAATATGAGAGTGATCCTAGAATCACACCTATAATAATCCTCATGTTTTTTCAAAAAATAACAGGGTAGAATAACATGTGAATGGAGGAATTTTGATCATAATCCAAGTAACCTATAAAAACTACCAAAAAAATCCAAATAATAATGAAATAAATCCAAATCCACTATAAATTTAAATGTCATATGTAAACATGGTCTCCCAAATAATTTAACATAATTAAACTCATATAATATTTAATATGAGAGAATGTGCAGGAATCTGGCTATTAATATCTATATTGGCCACCAAATCAAAATTGGAAACCTATATAATAGATTTATATATAGACGTGAGAATACAAAGAAACATATAAAAATCCTTTATAAACATCTCATAATAATATTGAATAATAAAACTAATGTATGAGTGATTAGACATTAGATCCCACACACACCAATCCCATTACCACTATCACCCAACCACACCAAGGCCCTCTCAACAAATATCACATCAGTGTATAACATAATGTGTCTAATAAATATATCTCATGAAGGTATATTATATTCACTTCCGCATTGATTTGGTCTCTCACTTACTCAATTTTATGTCTGTTTTTACCTCATCACCATACATATAAATATGTAACCACATATACACATATTCACATATAACAACCAAAAAACACATTTCATAGAAAAATGAAAGGAAAAAATCACAGTCATTAAATAATGTTTCTTCATAAACATGAAATACTAAAACCTCAAAGACTTATCCTACCATGCACTATCCCTACCATGCATATATACCAAAGCCGCCTAACTACTCTAGGAATATATATATATATATATAAACCTAAATATATTATAACCTATGTATATATACCCATTATGAGGTATCAAAACATGAACTCTGTTTTAAGGGGGTGTTGAAGACCGAGAAATACATCTATTACCTTTCTATCATTGATGTTGTGGAAGACACCTAATTTTCTCACAGACACAAAAACAATAAAAATACTACATACCAACCATCTAATCCATCATTGTAGTTTCTAGAAATATTTTAACCAATTACACTATAGTTATTTACTACAATTAAAGAAATTTTTTTATAAATTTGCATCTCTATTTATGAAATATATTAATCATTAATCATTTTTATTGTATCCATTATAATTTTTTTTGAATATTTACACCATCCATATTTTTATCATCCATTCATTAATAAATTCTATCCCATTTCCCATTAATAATTTCACTAATTCCAACCAAACTCCATGTTACATGGAAACTGTGACACAACACTTCAATGAAATTCTATATAACCACACAAACAACTCTACAAAACATGTAAATTGTCACTTAAAAACCCTAAACTACATATTTTATACACAATCAACCATTCCCTAAATATAATAACCACAAAATAGACCATCGCATAGTACTATAGAAAATTTACAACACATCTTCAAAACAAGACATAAAAACCAATGATCACTACTCTACCCAATGCTAGAGGGACCCTCATAAAAAATAACATGGGAAATAATAGAAACAATTCACATTAAATTATAACCATTTTATTAGTCATTTAATATTAAAATATATTTCAAGGACCAATCATCAGTACCTAAATTCCAAATTCCCTCTAAATGAATTCATTACCCACATTAAGTGATTACCCCATTATGAATGTTTTTCTAAAATAAAATTGAATAATGACTGGTATATCACAAAAGTATATATGAAATTCATAGAAACAACAATAGTGAACCATCAACATATTAAAAATATCATGAAATTTCTTAAATAACACGTAAATAACCCTCTTCCCCACAATTTTCATTAATCTAATTCATTATAATACATTGATTAATTTTCATCATCCACCACAAGAAATAAAAACGATAATTACTTCAAAATGTATACATATATGTTTATTATCCCCTACCTCAACCAAAACATAATAATATATTACATGAGATGACTAGAAAACTACAAATAATCATAACTAAGTAGACCATAATAAATCAAAAGGACTAGGAATTACAATTCCCCATTAAGACCACATAAAAATTAATTTGGACTATAATGAAAACCTCTGTAAGAATAATGATCTAGATGATAATCAATGAAAGGAAAATATGAATTCATACTGGATGATAAAGAGTTTCTATTTTAAATTTTAGGGCCACAACCAACTGAATTATAGTCAAATATCTCTAAATAATATATGAAAATTTATTAGGGTTTAATGTAATATTGATAATTATTATATTATTAGATATAAGTAATGTATATATAATAATTTATGGGGGAAAACACAAAAATATTCGATTCACCACATGGTAATGAATCACTGATTTAAAAACAACTATGAAATATCCAGCAATAATTAGGTTCCAACCATATTAAAATTGGTATTAATACAATGTTTTATATTGAGACCAAGGAAGACGCATTTTGAAATTCTATCTATTGAAAATCATAACATCATCCTTGTCCTCCTCCATTTAATTAAATAATCCCCAAATCAATACCTAAAGGACATCAATGAAAAATGGCACAACTTACCTCAAAAACAAGTAACTTATAATTATACCAGCCAAGTGGGTATTCCATAACAATATGGTTCATTCTATAAAATCCAGAATATACTATTAAAATTAAGGATCATATATGATAAACCTAAAACCACTCAATACAATAACACTACTGCACCACCCCTTGAGATAGAAACAATTTCATCTAGGATAAACAATAAAGGACTTTAATTAGATTAACCTATATGTTTACCTATATATGAATAATATATAAACCATTACTATAAAACCAAATATCTAAAAAATAAAACTATACTTCCACTTAATGATAGAACGAAACTAAAATTGCATGCATCAAACCTCACAATAAAACATAAAAAACTATATTGTAATGAAATTTTTCATTGAATGACACATGAGACTACATAAAACTCATCTAATCTGGCTTATATTTCAAAGAATATTCACAAGACTATTCCTAAAAAAATTATCATTATATGGAATTTTAGAATCAATTTCTTTATCTCTCCTTAAGCCTTAACAATAAAACTACAACACCCACAAAACACAGTGTAATTGTATGCATATTTATTTTTTATTACAAAACAACATAACAAACCCAATATATTATTTATAACATAATATATATTGAGTTATATTTAAATATTTTCTACAATTATCATAGAAAATTATAGTTATATTCTATTTAAAGGGTAAATACATTCACTGAATATAAAATATATATAACATCATGCCGTCATAGAAAATATAATTTATTCATTTATGAAATGGATAATAAAACCCAAATAAAAAATACAAGGAAATAAATAAATATAAAAACATAATACATTTTTCAATTCCTAGTATAATAATAATTGAACTCCTTGGGATTTCATGCATTAGACATAGGGATAACAACTGGATTTGAGGTATACATAAAATTTGATTCCATGAATTACCTCAAAATATATCTTTTCAAATGCTATCAGAAAACAAAATCCACTATGACAAAAAATTCACAAATTAAGAAATAAAAAATTGTAAGTATGTATTAAAATTACACATGGTATAGTGTAATATTTTATAAATTAGATGAACTAAGATAAAAATACCTTTTAAATAGATGTATTCATGAACACTAATAAAATGAGAATGTTAATTATGTTGTATTAACTCCATGAGAATAACCAAATCATATACTACCCATCTTCAACCTATGTTATTTTCCTCCTAATGCTTGCATTGTTTTGTATGGTCACAAAACATATAATTTGAATGTGTTCATATGAGGTGTGAGAATAATAATACTTGGTATGGTCATCCCTAATATTTATAAAACCCCATGAAGTTACAAGTACATATATTCATCAATAATTAGTGTTTAAATTAATAAATTTATACCAAAGTCATCATCAAACATATCATTAATAAATTATAATATTAATAAGGCAACCCATATCGCACTTTCATCATTCTATCTAAATAAGATTTCTCAATACATAACATACCACATCAGAGTACTCAGATATCACACCACATAATATAATTTTAGACAAATAATTCACCATATATACACATAAATATATGACATGGGTTAGGAAATCTATGTCTCTACCTATCTCTTATGTATTAGAGGGAATTCACAAATATAGATATATCAGTTTTATAAATATGTTGAAGCCAAATGATGTATATAGCTTCATGTATATAGCTACATATGATGTTACTATAGAAATACACATATTCAATAATATAGCTATAGGTCGTATTATCATAAATCCATGTGTTCGTTGTTAGAGGAAATATAATAATGTTTTCATCATTGTCCACTATAAACCATGAGCAATGAAAGGTAATGAATGTAAATAATCATGTTGATTATGTTTTATCAAATTATAATATCTTGTATGGAGTAGGAACTTCTCATCTCCAAATATGTTATATTTATGATTTTAATGGAATAAACATATCCACCTATCTCCATGAAAATATCTTCTTTGACTCATCCTAATATTGTGGGTGGGTAGGGATAGAGATATCTATGAGTTATTTCAAGTCACTATCATGATCATTGGGTGAATAGGGGTAAAGTCACCGTTATATCAATTCTTACATAGTAATTGAGTGAGTTTAAATGAATACATTAAAGTATCCTCTATCTATAGACATATATCTACATAATTTACATGGCATCTCAATGTAGATTA
The DNA here is from genome assembly GCA_963277665.1 of Viscum album. NCBI lineage: Eukaryota > Viridiplantae > Streptophyta > Magnoliopsida > Santalales > Viscaceae > Viscum > Viscum album. The sequence goes on along the minus strand of OY728165.1, from coordinate 1,884,288,119 downwards.
GTATGAAAACCACCCTAATGTTCCCAATCAGTGATTCCCCTATCAATCACACAAGTTTTCATATATACAAAAAAATCGACATCATTAATAATGGACTCTCACTTTCTTCAATCATATGAATACAATTTAAATTTTCTTATATAAAAAATATTATTGGATAATTGGTTAGCTAGAAACATCATTCCTCTATCTATAGATCTTTTCACATCTTAAATTTCTAATAAAAATTAAATTGTTCTTAAATAAATTATATTACATCTTATAGTATATATCATATGTTATGTAATTACATAAAAAATTAATCCTCAACCATAGTATATAGGGTTCATGTTTTCATTTCCGATCATCACCCCATCAACAACATGATATTCATAAAGTACAACATATTAATTTTTATTATTTAACAACATTTGAGGGAATGACCCTTTATAAATATTTTCTAATTATTTTATTCCATTTATTGAATTATAGTATTATTCATCAATACTAACTATTATAGTTTAACCACTTTTTACCAAAATTATTATTTTCAACAAATTTTTTATCATAATAACAATTAATTCATTTATATCGTTCAAGTAATGTTGTTGAGATCGATTAATGGGAACTCATTTAGGGTAATATATAGCTCTATTTAGACCATTGTTTATATTTAAAAAATTTATTATAACCGCCAAAAAATGTTTTTATGAAATTTATTTCCTTAAAACCAACTAATGTATTCATTTATTATCGTTACATGAATAAATTTTTCTATATATATAAATAAATGTTTTCCATACTCGATTATTGTTGTTGCTTCTTAATCCACCATATTGTTTTTGTATTATACTAAGATTATAGTTCACATAAAAGGGTTTTAATAGTTCATAGGATATAATAACAACCTATAAATATAAAAAAATATTAATGTTATTTCTTATGTCCAGATGTGTCATCAGGATAGGACATAGAAGATTTGTGTCTATATAGTGTTAGGTGATCAAAAGCATTGAATCTTATTCCCATGATGTTTTCTCTTGGATACCTCTATTAGATTAAATCCTGATAACTAACCCACCAATTAAAATAACACATGATTCTTGTGTAATTTTGTTTTATGTCTATAAACATGTGTATCATTATACAAACAGGAGATTATTATAAATGTGTGTGTAACACCCGGGGATTTTTTGAATTATTTATTGAGAATTAATTTTCATTCTTGATATTTTCAATTTTTCATGACACTATAAATAGTTATATATATATATACATATTAAAACACTTTGTCAATAAAATCCTTTAACATTAAATAATTCACTGGCTTTCACTACATGCTATACCGGCTTCTCTTGCACTACACGCAACACCGACTTGGATCACATTAAATGCAACACCGAGTTTCTAGGTAGAATCAAATTATTATTATCATTAAATTATAAAATTATATCATATCCATTAATATTTATTATATTAATATTAATAACTAATTTTCATATATTTTTGATAATGTTTTTATAGATGTAAAACATATTTATATTGAAATATTTAATTTTTTCTAAGGTCCTTTAATGTTTAAAAATATTTTATTCTCAAATCAACATCTTTTAATAATAAAATTAATTTAGATATATTTTGAAATTTAATTTGATAAACTAAAATTATTTTTTTTATTAAAAATTTTGAAATTAGATTAGGGTGAAATTTTATGATTTTCCTAAAAAAACATTATTTTTTTTACGACGAGTGAAAAATATATAATTTTATCTCAAAACATCTTATTCTTCTAATTTATTTATATGGATAAATTAAATTTAAATTTAATTTAAAAGATTAATTATATTATATTTTTATAAATTAATAAAATTTGTGCAATTTTATCAAATTTCACATTGAAAATTATTATAAAAAAATAGAATAATTTTGAAAATTTATACTTTAAAAACCTGCTTTTTCGACCCGATTATGGGAATAATTTAATATTTATTTTTCAACTTAATTGATTGTTACATGGAAAATGGATTACATATTTATAATCATAGTAATTTATCGTTTATATTATGTCAAACAATGTTTTTACCAACAACATTAGTGAATGTAACTAAAATTAATTACATCAATCAAATTAATATTAGGAATAAATAAATACTAAAACATTTATTTAAAATCCAAATGACTTATAAACATTTTTAAACCCAAATTATTGGGAATTATGTGGCTAGGAGCCTTTAATTATAGATATTTGGTTTTTTTGAATTTCTTTTGTTAGGTAAAAACATGGGGACACCCTACTTGTTTTCAAAAATACCATGTGACTCCATTTTCTTCCCTATAAAAGGCCACCATCTCTACCTCTTATTCACTCCAATCGAACCTATCAGATTTTGACATTATTTTCTCAATAAATATCCCAACATAAATTACCTTCTCCAATAATCCATCACTTGGGAAGATGGAAATCCATGGAATCCATTTGTAATAAACCAAAAGAAGTTAACCGATTTAGAGATAACATCTTCTCTTGAGTCCTTTCTTTTATTTTATTTATATACCCCTCCACAATCATTATTCCATGATTTCATAAAAAAAATAGTATAATCATAATTATAAGAATTTTTATGAAAAAATGTTTACCTACACTTTCACATACCTCCTTCTAATGTATAACAAGAATACTGTTTACATATAGCGCGATCTACCGCCTCACTAAATGATGATTGTTCAATTTTAAATACTACCTCCCATATTGGAAATTATGATGTAAAATCGGTTTCTATATGTTATATATTTTATTTTTTATTTAATTAGTCTTCTTTATTCGTTTTACAACACATATCTCTTTACTTTCGATTTGGTGTTAATACGATAATTTTGTTTGAGGAAGTGTGCACTACCACCCCCTTAAAGCGATGTGATTCTTTCAAAAACTACACTGAATGAATTAAAAATGTATTTAATAAATATTTATGATTTATATTATATAATAATTCCTATTTATTCTCAATATATATATTCTTATATTTAAATATATTTCTTTTACTTTCTTTCTCTCTATGTGACTATTAAAGAGAAATATCGTTAATGTGAATGTATCTCATATCATCTCCATGAATGATGTATTAAATTTCATAAATATATATTATATATATAATTATATTACACATATAATTTATATACATTATATTAACATAATTATTTAAATTTTGGAATCATGATATATGTATAACGACCAACAATATAACAAATTAAGTCATATACAAAACACAAGGTGAATATTACCCAAACTGAAACATTAACACATGATAGTTAAAAATTGTGTAATATAAGGTCATAAAAAAATTTATATGGAATTATGTATAACAATATAGATCTAGAAATATTTATAATAAATTTATATTTATTGTCTACAATTTTTTAACGAGTACGATGAGAGTCAAGACACAATGTATATGTATTTTTTGTCACTTTTTTATGTGAGATACATGCTATGTTCACCTCTCTATCCATATGGGTGGTGTATGTACATCACATTATTTTATTCCACGTATATTATAATTAAATTTTTGGGTGTTCACAAAAACATTTTATGATCATTATTTCATGGTTTTTATGTTTTAAAAGTTATTAAATTGTTGAAAATGCTAGTCCCCAATTTTCCTTCTTTGAGACTCATGTTTTGTTATTCACCAAAATTCCGTTTTGAGGGGTATATACATTAATTTTATAGTTTATATCATGAATTTTCTTATGTTAATTATATATTTTGTTTCATGTAATTAATTTTTCTTACATGGAGTGTATGATCCCGATTTACCAATTATATGAATTTATCGAGATAATATCATTATTTTTCAAGACTATAAAATTTTACGGACAATTTGATGAACCTTTATGATCCATATCTCATGAAAATTAATTAATATTTATCCCATATGTTTATTCATGATTTATTCAAAATATGGAACCAATTTATCCATTATTTAATAATATATTTCGGATGGTGTTTTTATGAAATACAGAATTTACCCAATATTTGGTTAGAAATCTGTGTTCCATTCATATTGTGTTTTCTAAAAAGGGTTTCCAAGAAAATTTTACTAATATTCTATGATCATTAAGGTAAATTTCTTCCCTTTTTTCCTTTTCTATTGTTTTTAATGTATTCATTGTTTCACTTTCTCGATGAGATATTTTTTTTAACTATTTATAATGCAAAAAGAATGTTATTTTTAAATTAAAATAAATATACATATTTCTTCTACATCAATATTTTGAAATATTATTTTTATTATTAAATATTAATTTCTATGAAAATGTTTTGGAATATATTTTCATGGAAATTGTTTTAATTTTATTAATGTCATTTTATATGTATTCAATGGAAAAAATTTCAATAAATTTTCATGCTTCTTTTACATTTTCATAATGTTTGCAACCCACATAAAAATGATTTCAAAGTATTTTAAAATATATGTTATTCAAAAAATTTCAATTTTATTCCAATTATTTCAATTAAAATATTTTCCAATACATTATTAATCCTTCTTTATGAGTTTTCAATGTGTTTTCATACAAAACATTTTTTAAATTATTTTGAATCTTATTTAATATGTTTTCTAGCAAAAAGGTTTCTGAAATGATTTCAAGACATATTTATAAGTTTTCAAGTTATTTTCTATGAATTGTTTTTTAAAAAATTGGTTTTTACATTAAAAAACCCATTTCAATAATGAAACATTATTTTTTTCATGAAACCTTTTTGAATGATATATCAAAATTTCATTGTAGATTATATCCATTAATATTACTCAAAACTTTCTAGTAAATGATCTAAATGTTACATCCATATTATTTCTATGAATGGGTTATGATTAATATCATGGAACTTATGAAACCCCTATCTCTTTCACAGGTTATATGATTACAAATATTTTTTCTTTTGCAGGTTATATTTTAATGAAATCAGATGCCCTTCCAAGGGTTATATGTTTATAAAATCGATTTTTCAATCTCAGGTTATATGTTTATGAAATAAATTTATATTTTCATGGAATATTATTTAGATAAAATGGTTAGGAAGCCTATATATTTTTCCATAGGGTATGAAATGTTTTCATTTTTATGATACCCATTTCATTACATGGGATATGATATTAGTTCTTTTGATTGTGCGGCATATGTGAAACGACCTGAAATTTTGAGTAAATCTTGTTTCTTAATTTTGTGTGTTATTATTATTTTTTTATACTCAATAAAACTGTTTCATTGGACAACATGAGTATAATGTAAATGAGACTGTTGGGTTTTGACAATTATATGACCATTGGTCAATATGACCGCAGGAAACTAAACATTTCGATATTTGTCTCTAAAAACAAGTGATCTTGGTTAATTAATATAGAAAGAAGATTTGATGGCCTCACCCAGTAGTCTTGGACCGATCGAAGCCCATCTAACAGAACATGGGATGGAGGTAGCACCAATGGGCTTTGCACTTTACCAAACCCAAGGAGAACTTCATCGTATGAAGCTAGAACGGAATCGGCTTCAACAGAAGTTCAAACTGATAGAAATTACAACTTGTGCGATATTGGACGACCCCCCCCCGGATTCTCTCACCTTAGCACACCTTACACTTAGGTCCTATGCTAGTGTGATAAGGGGATATGTAAGGAGACCGTAACTACCTTGTGTAATCCTTTTTTTTAAATAAAAATTTTGATTTCTTCTTATTATGAATTTTATTAATTTTCAAATGTCCGGATAAATATAGTATGCATATTTTTGGTGAATTTTAGAGAAAGGATATTTAAAAAAAATGTTTATGTAAACCTTAAATAATTAAAAAAGAGTAATGATTTTCAAAAAACGGTCTTCTACAATTTTGTTCAGTACGAAATTTAGAATTAATAAGATCAATTTAATTTTTGATGAATAGTAAATTATGAATAGTGATTTTATGCTTAGGATTAGTAATGTGACCAAATGGATTAGTAATCTCACTTAAATAAAGCATTAATGTAATCTAGGCACCTTGATTAAGTAAAGTGATTCAATAAAATGGTTAAATAACAGTTTCATAAATTATTAGTTAAGTATTAGTTTTTTTAGGTGATTTTTTTTAATTAAAAATTTTATTAAAAATATTTAGAAAATTATTTTTATAAAATAGATTTCATTTTTGAACTCAGAGCATCGATATTATGTTAAGGTAATTTTTGGGGATTTTTTTGAAATAAAATGAATTTTCGGTGAATAGTGTATTTAAATAAAAATTAAATTAAAAATATTTAGAAAATTAGTTTTATAAAATGGAGTTCATTTTTGAAATCAGAGCATCAATATTTGGTTGAGATGAAATTTTGGGATATTTCTAAGAAAGTTGAATTTTCGATGAATAGTGAAAATACAGTTTTTAAGTTACGGGTGTTTAATGACATCATTAAATGATGTATTAAGTATGTAATAAATATGGTCGACTTATGAATAGTAAGATAAGGTATGAGGTGTCCCAAGTGGCCAATACAATGGGCAAATACCATGGGCAAGCCCATGATTTTTCCAAAACCACTAATGAGGTGTCCCTTGGCCATTAATGCCTTGTCCCCTCACTTTCCCTATAAATACCAAGCCATCCTCTCATCCATTCGACTCTCAACTCTCCCACAACGAAGATCTGGTCTGATTACCTCCCAAGGAGTCCTTCCATGGTTCCCCCAATCCCTCAAGGTCCCAACCTTTGAGTTTTAAGAGTTACGTTTTAAGGTAAGGGATCCAACCTCTCATTCTTTTCAAGTAATCTCTTTTATGTCATTTCTTTTATGCTCCATGTTATTATGTTGGAGGATATTATTTTATATTCATCTTACTTCCATTTTCATGTTCATATGATGAGAGACCCCTTATTTCTCTCATCAATTCGTTTTAAGAATGTTTATGTGGTGCCGTTATGCTGCAGAATTTTTAAGGGATTCGTTCACCTTTCTCATTTTTTAAAGTTCTACTTTCATGTCAAGTCTTTCAAGTTCCTTTTTATTATGTTGGGGTATGATCTCTATATCTATAATACTGAACTCTTATGTACATATGATGAGATTCCCTATTTGATCTCTTCAATTCAGTATTTTGACATTTTAAGTGGTGTCGTTAGGCTGCCGAATTTTTAATGGATTCATTCACTCTTCTCGTTTTCAAGATCTATTTTCATGTCAAGTATTTCAAGTTCCTTTTTATTATGTTGGGGTATTATCTCTATATCTATCATACTGAACTCTTATGTTCATATGATGAGATACCCTATTTGATCTTGTCAATTCATTTTTGGTTGAAGTTTAAGTGACTTCGTTAGGCTCCCGAATTTTCATAAGAGAAATCTAATTTTTGTCTTCCTTCCATGTTTTTCATTTCAAATGTTATGTCCTTAAAATTTCATTACCATGTTCATATATCCTTTATATTCTGTCCCTCTACTATTTTATGGGACATTTATGAATTTTTGACCCATGTCCCCTCTCTTTTCATTGTTTTCAAAAACCGCGAAACATAGTCGTTATGCTACAGAATTTCCGTCTCAAAATGTCTCTCTCCTTTGCTAAAGTTATTTTTTTATTAAGTAAATACTCAAAGCTCTATATTCTATTGGGGTATTCACATATATACCAAAATAATCTATTTTAAATTCTGGGATTTACATACATGATACCCACCTTCCTTTTCTGTGGGTTTTAATGTGACACAAAGATCATGTCTTTAAAGAAGTTTTTAAAACGTTATGACTATGAAATGAAACCCATTTCTTTTATGCTATATGGGTTTTTTATGAAATTATTTTTGATGATATATTTGGATCACATGATTATAATTAAATGTCAAGGGTGCGCCCTGATAGTTCTCTAATGGATTGGGTAAAGACTTAATCTCTAGAGATCACTATTTTTAACGACGCCTTGGTGAATAAACTTGGTAATTTTTAGTGACACCTTGGGGATGGACCTTGGTGAAACAGAAATGATTGTCAATATTAAATGTTTTAGCCACATATTCAAGTTATGAAAAACGTTATTTTTATTATGATATGCCTCATCATTTCATTCTCATGCCTTCAAGTTCTTTTTCATGACATTGTTGATGTATCTCAAGTTCACATGTTAAATGTTTCCCCTTGATTCCCTTACTGGGCCTTCTGCTCACCCATTCTTTTCATGTATGTCCCCAGGTTATGAAATGCAGTAATGAACCTAGGATGAACATAAGGATAAGAATTTCAAGTGTTTATGAAGAATGTTTTATGTTTTGATGTTTTATGTTCCTAGTTTTCAAGACACTAAACCTTAATGATCCTCGATTTTGTAAAATGTAATGAAAGTTTATGTGATAAAAAGGCAGGATGATATAGTTGGTATCAAATGATAGTTTAGTTATTTGTGTAAATTAGGATATGAAAAATTTAGGAAGAACCCTATAGAAAAGTTTAAATATAAGAAACCTTCCTGGTATTTTGGTGAGTATTGAGTAAGGGTTTTCCAAGAAAATACATCCTTGTATGGATACAAGCAGTTAGAGGTGGCTCTGGCACATATGTACATAGGGGTAAAACTTGAAAACACGTCTTTGAGCTAGACTCAAACGGGAACTGGTACACGACAACGGGTCTTGCTGCACTCTTGGTTACGATACTCCCAGAGGATAGGCTTTGGTAAATTTATAAGCTTAGTATGAACCATTATTAAAGGAACAAAGATAAAATAAAATAAAGATTCGCATAAGAATATATAATCATAGATAACCTAGATTGGGACCTAGGGGATCACAATTTAGGTTATACTTTTCTTCTAAAAGTTTATCCTTTTATGCTTTATGTTTTCTTTTAATGATTATTGGATAAGTATTTATGCCCCTAATTGTACTTTCTTTCTTTAGTTAATGGAAGGAAATGGAAGAAAATGTCCCAACAACCAATGTGATAGGAAATGTGATGATTGTCGTATTAATATCACACATATGATTAGGGGATTAAAAGATGATTATTATTTTGGAAGACATTCACTATTTTGGGAACCCTATTTGATCGAGGTAAATAGATTACTACAATATTTTATTTGAGGAGTAAAGGATGGCTTATATTTTGAAGAATCTATGAATTTAAGGTGAACTTATTGTATTATAGGTTACTTATAGAAATGATTGACCTATCATGGGAAAAATATGTTTAGGTTAGTTACTTTTGTTATAAGATGTTAGGAGTGGTTGATGTTGTTTGAAGATGAATGATAATGTTTATCTTGGAAGACTATGTTATCAAGTCCTTCTTGTATTTGGGTTTCAATCTTAGATTTGGTTATTTTGAAGAATTTTAAGGATAGTTATTTATGGAATGGTCAATGATTATCTCTGGGTAGTACCATGTATCTTTGAAGATTTAAATGTAGTTTCCATTCCAATGAGATTCTTTATTTTTGAAGAGTTGTTTTATATTACCCTTTCTTTTTTTGGGATAAAAGTTCTAAGATAGATACATTTTATTTTGTGTAATACATGATTCTCCATAAGATTATTCTTGTGCTTTTGATGAGACCAAGAGTTTTTCAATGCTCATCGTTTGGAGAAAAGATTAGTTTTGGTAGAAACTTATTAAAGGATTAAAATCTACCTGAAGGTAGGTATATTTCATTATGTTTTTATTCTATGTAGTAAATGAATTCCTCAAAACTATAAAAAGGAACATAAAACAAAAAATGATTCTTGTTAACCTTTCATACTAGGAAATCAAATACCGTTTGACCCATCATAAGTTTGTGGTTTTCTTTTTTTAACTTTCTACTAATCATGTTTTCTATCACCCTCCCTTAGAATGTGACCCTTTGTTTTTCCCTCCATGTCCATGTTTTCCTACATTGAATCCTAGTATGGGCTAACTCGGGTGACCTTTTTACTTCCCTTTCTTTCTTTTAATGTAATAGTTTTATAGATTCCTTTTCCGGTGTGGGACATTCAATGAAATTTTAAATCCCAATTTTAAAAATTGTGAGGACGCAATATTTTAATGGGGGAAGATTGTAATGACCCAAAATTTTGAATAAATCTTGTTTCCTAATTTTGTGTGTTATTATTTGTTTTATACTCAAAAAAAATGTTTCATTGGATTACATGAGTATAATTAAAATGAGACTGTTGGGTTTTGACTAATATATGACCATTGGTCAAAATGACCATTGGAAACTAAACATTTCGATATTTGTCTCTAAATAAAAGTGATTGTGGTTTATTAATATAGAAAGAAGATTTGATGGCCTCACCCAGTAGTCTTGGACCGATCGATGCCCATCTAACAGAACATGGGAAGGAGGTAGCACCAATGGGTTTTGATCTGGACCAATCCCAAGCCGAACTTCATCGTATGAAGCTAGAACGGAATTGCCTTCACGAGAAGTTCAAACTGATAGAAATTAATACTCGTGCGATGTTGGCCGATCCTCCCTTGGATTCTCTCACCTTAGCACACCTTACACTTAGGTCCTATGCTTGTGTGATAAGGGCTATATAAGGAGACCATAACTTCCTTGTGTAATCATTTTTTTAAATAAAAATTTTGATTTCTTCTGATGATGAAGTTTATGAATTTTCAAATGTCCAGATAAAAATAGTATGTATATTTTTGGTGAATTTTAGAGAAAGGATATTTTGGAAAAAAAAATGATTATGTAATCCTTAAATAATTAAAAATGTGCACTGATTTTCAAAAAATGGTCTTCTACAATTATGTTCAGTACGAAATTTAGAGTCTAATAAGATCAACTTAATTTTTGATGAATAGTAAATTATGAATATTGATTTTATGCTTAGGATTAGTAATGTGACCAAATAGATTAGTACTCTCACTTAAATAAAGCATTAATATAATCTAGGCACCTTGATTATGTAATGTGATTCAATAAAATGGTTAAATAATGGTTTCATAAATTATTAGTCAAGTATTAGTTTTTTCGGGTGAATAGTGTTTTTAGTTAAAAATTTAATTAAAATTATTTAGAAAATTATTTTTATAAAATAGATTTTATTTTTGAACTCAGAGCATCGATATTATGTTAAGGTAATTTTTAGGGATTTTTCTGAAAAAAATGAATTTTCTGTGAATAGTTTATTTAGTTAAAAATTAATTTAAAAATATTTAGAAAATTATTTTTATAAAATGGAGTAAATTTTTGAATTCAGTGCATTGATATTTGGTTAAGCTGGAATTTTGGGATTTTTCTGAGAAAGTTGAATTTTCGATGAATAGTGAAAATACAGTTTTTAAGTTATCGGTGTTTAATGACATCAATAAATTAGGTATTAAGTATGTAATCAATATGGCCGACTTATTAATTGTAAGATAAGGTATGAGGTGTCCCACGTGGCCAATAACATGGGAAAATACCATGGGAAAGCCCATGGTTTTCCCAAAACCAGTAATGAGGTGTCCCTTGGCCATTAATGCCTTGTCCCCTCACTTTCCCTATAAATACGAAGCCATCCTCTCATCCATTCGACTCCCAACTCTCCCCCAACAAATCATTGGTCTCATTACCTCCCAAGGAGTCCTTACAAGGTTCCCCCAAGCCCTCAAGGTCCCATCCTTTGAGTTTTAAGAGTTGCGTTTTATGGTAAGGGATCAAACCTCTCTCTTTCTTTTCAAGTAATCTAATTTATGTCATTTCTTTTATGATCCATGTTCTTATGTTGGAGGATATTATTTTATATTCATCTTACTTCCCTTTTTATTTTCATATTATGATAGACCCCCTCTTGATCTCATCAATTCGTTTTAAGAATGTTTATGTGGTGCCGTTAGGCTGCCGAATTTTAAAGGGATTCATTCTCCTTTCTAATTTTTAAAAGTTCTACTTTCATGTCAAGACTTTCAAGTTCCTTTTTATTATGTTGGGGTATGATCTATATATCTATAATACTGAACTCTTATGTTTATATGATGACAGACCCTATTTTATCTCTTCAATTCAGTATTTTAAAGTTTTAAGTGGCGCTGCTAGGCTGCCGAATTTTTGAGGGATTCTTTCACCCTTCTCATTTTCAAGATCTATTTTCATGTCATGTCTTTCAAGTTCCATTTAATTATGTTGGGTTATTATATCTATATTTATTATACTGAACTATTATTTTCATATGATGAGATTCCCTATTTTATCTTGTCAATTCATTTTTGGTTGAACTTTAAGTGACGTTGTTAGGCTGCCGGATTTTCATAAGAGAAATCTATTTTTTGTCTTCCTTCCATGTTTTTCATTTCAATAGGTATATCCTTAAAATTTCATTACCATGTTTATATATCCTTAATATTCTGTCCCTCTACTGTTTTATGGGTCATTTATGAATGTTTGACCCATGTCCCCTCTCTTTTCAATGTTTTCAAAAACCATGAAACATAGTCATTATGCTGCAGAATTTCCATCTCAAAATGTCTCTCTCTTTTTCTAAAGTTCTTTAATTTTATTAAGTGAATACTAAAATATCTCTCTTATATAGGTGTATTCACATACATACCAAAATGATCTACTTTAAATTCTGGGATTTACATACATGAGACCCACCTCCCTTTTCTATGGGAATTAAAGTGACACAAAGATCATGTCTTTAAAGCAGTTTTTAAAACGTTATGATTATGAAATGAAACTCATTTATTTGATGCTATATGGGTTGTTTATGAAATTATTGATGATGATATATGTGGCTCACATGTTAATAATGAAATCTCAAGGGTGTGCCTTGATAGCGCTTCAGTGCATTGGGTAAAGACTTAATCACTAGTGATGACTATTTTTAACGACGCCTTTGTGAATAACCTTGGTAATTTTTAATGACACCTTGGGGATGGGCCTTGGTGAAACGGAATTGATTTTCAATATTAAATGTTTTATCCACATCATTAAGTTATGAAAAAGTTATTTTTATTATGATATTCCTCATTATTTCTTTCTCATGCCTTGAAGTTATTTTTCAGGACATTGTTGATGTATCTCAAGTTGACATGTTAAATGTTTCCCCTTGTTTCCCTTACTGGGACTTCTGCTCACCCTTTCTTTTGATGTATGTCCCCAGGTTATGAGATGCAGTAATGAAACTAGGATGAAACTAAGGAGAAGCCTTTAAAGTCTTTAATAATAATGTTTTATGTTTTCATGTTTTAAGTTCATGGTTTTCAAGACACTAAACCTTAAAGATCCTCGGTTTTGTAAAATGTAATGAAAGTTTATGTGATAAAAAGGTGGGATGCTATAACATGTATGTATGATTTCACTGTGAGATGGGTGGGACCTGTATCTCCCTCCAATGAATTGGTTAAAGGTTCATATCGCATGACCTAAAAATTGATAAAATAAGAATGGAAATTGGTTCAGTATTATAGGGATGTAACAGGAAAGGAACTTTGATCTGTAATACAAGGAAGAAAATATGGGTAAACCTGGTTCTATGATATCAAGATGGAATGAGGTTTAAACCTGGTTCAATAATGGAATTTTTCCACTAATATGGTCTCAGTAGTACATCCCTGACTACTATGAAAATCCTAATATAATTTTTTTATTACCCAGTTATGTGTTTTATTCCTATGTTAATCTTTTACGAATTTTGTTCTTTATTTTCTTAAGATTCTTACATTATGAACTACAAATTATTATGAAATTATTCTTTTATACGATCATAAATATGTTCGGAATGACCTATTATTTTCATGATCATGTTATCATTTACTTATTCTCATGATTATGAATCTATATCTCCCTTATTTAGCCATACATAGAATTTGAGATCACCTCTTCGTTATGTTTAGTTTCCTCAGGTTATGAATAAAGGTTTTAGGAATAATTTATAGGGGAGGATATATTTTTGGGAGATGTTTATGTTTAATCACCGGGATAAAAGATTCTGTTTCGATGTTTCCAAAGACACTAAGTTATTACCATCTTCGTGCAGGTATTATTGTAACGTTCTGAATATTCCTCTAAAATTGTGTAATATCCATATATGTTAATCTTCAGTATGTATATTAGGAAGCAAATTAAATGATTATCCAAAATTTGGAAAAAATGATTATAAAACATTAGTGAGAACCCTAGGAATATTTCTTTTTATATTTCAAGGGATGTCTCTATGGATAAGTATAAGGATGAGTTAATGTTTAGGAAAATGTTGTTGAATTTGGTAAAGGACAGAGTGAGTGTTTTACTTTAAATACATTTATATTTGGATACTAAAAGTGGATTTGGAACTATAATAGATATATCTAGTGGTAAAAACTCTGAATTGATGTTTTGGGTGTGACTTGGGGTAATTTGGTATTTGAAAATATGCCTTGTTACACACCTAGTTTGACACTCCCAAGGGGATATTCTTAGAGAAAAAATACTTAACAAACCATCCAGAAGGATTTAAATATAAGTTAGTTATGAATAACATTGTATTAACCAAAGGTGTCATCAATTATAGAAGGTCTCATGATTTAGACATTCTATAAGTAATTCTTTTCTTGACTTTGTGGTTTTATGCTATGAAAAGTATTTCTCACACTATGCTTCTAGTTTTTTTTAATGGTGGGAACCAGAAGTAAAATGATTAATGTTTAATGTGAATGAAAATTACCTGATGAGTATTCACATAGGATTCTCACTATAATGAGAGATTTTGTGATCATGCCTATTCAATTTTCCCAAAACATGATTAACAATGTATACCTTCACCAACTCTTAGACTCACCAAGGAAGAAAAAGAAGGAGTTCACTGATATTTTGGGTAATGTAGACCAAGGATGAAAGAATATTTTGTTTCCTCTATGTTATTAATGTGGATATAATCACATAAGTTAATTCCATAGAAGAATGCAATGATTTTTTTAATGTGGTAAATTAAATAGAGATAGTGACTCTATGAAGAAATATTAAGATTCAGAGGAACGAACTGGATGGGAATGTTGGAATACCTAAGACATTATTAAATGATAATGTTTTATGTATGGAATAAATATAAATTAGGGAATTTAATGTCCCAAGAAGAAAGATAATAATTATTGTTAGTAATGGGGTATAATTAATGGTTATATTTCACATGATGAAGACTATACAGATGAAATGTTAATGGAATGAGGTATCGTGTAATAATATGAGGTATTCTTACTAATGTAAAATGTATGAAGTGAGATTATAAAAGTTTTGTTTATTTGGATTTAATATGTATTTTATATGAAAGGTGAAATAGATAAGCATTTTTCCTTTTATGTTTTTCACTACAAATATAATATAACATGTTTTACGATTAGAAATGGAATTGAAAAGTTATATAATGGAAACATTATTTCCATTGAAAACAAATTTTTACGTGAAAGACAACCCTTAATATTTTACTTATGTTATGATAATGTTTTTTGGAAAAAGGAAAGTTGGATATGAATAAGTAAATTGTAAGGTACTAATTACCTTGGAACTAATAAGGAACATGTTGAAAAGTAGTTTATCCTGTCATTTATAAAGAGTAAAACGTATTGTATTTATGGAATATAGCCACTAATATATGGAATAAAGAAGAATTCATGTTTTAAAAAAGTAATTTATGGTAATTCAGTTCATTACCATGTTCTAATAGAATTTACCATGATGTTATTCACATGTTTGGAATGTAACAACCAAGAGTTACATTTTTTTATATGGGGGATCAATGTTAAATTTTTCTCTTGAATTTCTTTGTATGGTATTGTAATTTCTTCCCTTTGAAGGGTTATATGGTTATCCATTCATGAAAATATTAAGTAAAAACATCATAGGAAATATATATTTATTGAGATTGTATTGAAAACCTTGGTTAAAAGGGTATTTAGTGATTAACCATTTTTCAATGATGTCCATCAAATATTTTAAATTATATTAGTATTTTTTTAATGGACGCCATCCATGTCAACTGACAACAAATCGCATCTTGTATTGTCATGGACCTTAAACCCATGACCAAAATTTGATAAGGTTTTCACACCTACCACTATCCTACGTAATGTCCTAGTTAATGTAATATTATTTTTGATGAATAATTATTTATAATCAAACAATAATGTTAATTTTGTGTTTATAGATTAATATATTGACCATATTAATTTTTAGGAATAATTATAGATAAATTGTTCTATATTTAATTCTTTTTAAGATCGATAACATCTTCTAAATGTATACATTATCACTTCATGCATAAAAGTTAATTTTAGCACATCCATTACCTGAAGTAATGGATGAATTAGAAAATAATAAAAGAAAAACTAAAGAAATAATTTTTTACGTAAAGTGATTATATTTAATTATATTATTGGTTAATAAAAATTTTTCTAAATGTTTGGAAAATGATCAAAATAAAATTTGGGGTCCTAATACATCAATTTTGTGGAAATGACATCTTTTTTTGAAATCATCACAGATTTATGAATTTAAGGCCCTCAATTTTATATTATTATTCTCTAGTCTATGATTTATGACCACATGCACTCTATATAAATAACTATAATTTTCCTCTATTTCCAATATTCACTCCGAAACTATGTTCTTCTATGTGGAAACCCATTTATATGTTACTTTTTGTAACTATTTTAGACCCAAAATTAAATTTTAATAGAAGTTGAATTATTAATTTTTAATATTGGGTTTCTATGAATGAAACATTTAAGTATTAATCCTTTGATAACCCAAATAAATTTAAAGGGAGGAATTCATTTATGTGGGGGGGGGGGGTGATAATGTAACACCCTGATATTTTGTGACATATTTCTTTTCAAATTAATTTTTCTTCTTGCAAATTTCAATTTCATGTGACACTAGAAAGAGTTATTATATATACATATATTAAAACAACAATACAATAATTCCTTTCATATAAAATACCTAATTTGTTTGTGATACCTACAATACCAGCTTCGCTTGCGCTACAAACAACACTGACATGACATACAATACATGCAACACTGAAGTATTATTTTATTTTCCTTTATAAATGATATCAGTATAAACCATCCATTAAAATTAGTGATATTAGAATTAATAACTAATTTTGAAAAAAATTATAATGGTTTTATATAAATAAATCATACTGACAAGAAAAAGATATAATTTTGGGAAATGCCCTTTTTATGTTCATAAGTACTCTTTTATAAAAGGAACTGCTTTTATGTTTAAATTAAATTTAAGACACATATATAAATTAAATTTTGTAAAATAAATTTTTTTTAATTTTTAATTTCGAAATCAGCCTAGGGTAAATTTTTGGTATTTTTCTTAGAAACATCATTTTTGTAGGAATAGTGAAAAATACCAGATTTTAATTCAAAAACTAAATTTTCATATAATTTATATATAACATTAAATTATATTTTTTACTTTTTAAAAGTTTTATTAGATTTTAATTTAATTAATTAATCTAATGTGTTTAATTTTAACAAAATTCACATTGAAATGTGACATAAAAATTTAGAAAACATTTGATCATTTTTATATTAAAAACACGTCTCGTGTCGACCAGACTACAAGATTAATTTTAAATTATTTAATTCTATTTAAATTATTTGAATTTGGAAAAATGGATTCCATATTTGGATTCAGAATAACATATAATCTATAATAAATTTTTATTAGTTTTTTAAAAAATAATTACTAAAAGTAATTAAAATTAATTAGCTCGATTAAGGTAAAATTAAGCTGTAATAAAGACTAATCCTTATATTTATGACCCAAAATGACTTAAAAATGGTACAAAACATATTATATAGACATTATGCGACCCTTGAAACTGAATTATTGGGTTTTTTGGTTTTCTAGGACATTTTAGGTTAAAAAGTGGGTACACATATCTTGTTTTAAAAAATAAAAAGTGAGTCATTTCCCTACCCCATAAAAGGCCATCACCTATACCTCATCATTACACCTCTTAAACCTCTTAGGATCATAAAATATCTACCCAATACACATAAAAACATCCTTCAATTCCTCCTAGAAATCATCCCTTGGGATGAAATCTATCTAATGTAGCCTTTTGGCACAAACTAGAAAGAGTTAACCGATTAAGAGGTAATGTCTTATCTCAAGTCATTTTATTTATTTTCTATCTCCACCCCCCACTATAATTATTCCATGTTTGAATAAAAAAACCGGTATTAAAAATATACTAGGATTTTTTAATTCTAATTTTTTGACCTTCAAATACAAACACATCCATATAATTGGTAATGAACATATTGTTTACGTGTACGACGAACTACCACCTCACTTAATGATGATTGTTCAATTTTCTATACCACCTATCATGGTGGAAATTATGATGGAAATTAAATTTATATATGTAATATATTATATTTATTATATATTTAATCTTATATATTTCTTTTTCAACAAATAACTTTTTTACATTCTATTTGATCATAAAAGGATAATTTCATTTGAGGAACTATGGAGAACCACCCTCTCAATGCGACATGATTCGTTCACACACAACATGGAATGTAATAAGGATGAATTTTGTGAATATATTTGAAATATATGATATAATAAATACACTTCAACATATATATATATACATATTTGTGTGTGTATTTTACTTTATTTCTCTCCAAATGACAATTATATATAAATTTTGTTCATGCGTACATACAACCTACTTTCTCCATGAACAATGTATTTTATTTCATACCAATATAATAAATAGATTATTATAATAAAAATATTATATATATAAATTAGATTTATAAAATATTTCACATTTTTGAATAATTATATAAGTATATGGGTCAACAATACAACAAATTACGACACGTACGAAAAAAAATATAATGTTACCTGAACTACAACCTTAACATAGGATTGTTAACAAAAAAATAATATAAGATCATAATAAAAATATATATGATATTATATATAATAATATGGTTCTATAAAATATTTATAACAAAATTTATATTTATTAAATAGGTTGTTTGAAAGAGTACGATACGTGTTTAGACAAAATATAAGGGGATTTTATCTCAAATTTTATTTTTGTGAGATACAATCTTGGTTTTTACACATTCCATTTGTTTAGTGTATGTAATTTCCATGATTTTATACCAAGTGTAGTATAAATTTATGTTCATTATCATATGCATTTAATGATCTTTTCTTCATCGGGTTGAGGTTTCAAAAGTTACCAAATTGGTGAAATAGTTTTGTCTCAAATTTTCATCTTTGAGACTCATGTGCTATTATGAACCAAAATTATCTTTTGAGTTCAATATACTTCTATTTTACATGTTAAATAACGAAATTAATTCATTTAATGATATTTTATGTTTCATATAATTTTCTTTTCTTACATGGACATCAGGATCCCAAGTTACCAAATTATAAGGGTTTTTTTTGAAAAAATATCATCACATATTAGGATTATTTATGTTTATTCATAAATTGGTGAACTATTGTGATACAAATCTCAAGTAAAATAAGGAATATTAATCTCATATATTTATTAATATATTATTCTGATATTTGTACCATTTATTGGACTATTTGGTACACAACATAGTTAATAATTAGTTTTTAAGAAACCCCAACTTTAACCCCTCATCTGTATGTCCCATTAAAACCATGTGTTAAAAAAAGGTTTACAAGAATATTATACTAATATCCTATAATCATTAAGAGAAGTATTTACCATTTTTTTCTTCATATAATGTTTGTATTCGAATTATCTTTTATCATTATGAAGGAGTTATTTTTTTCCTTTTTATCCTGAAAAATGAATGTTCCTTTTTCCCTCGTATGACCTATATAGATTTATCTATCATGAATATATTGAAACATCATTTTAATGTTTAATGGTTAATTTTTAAGAAAATTATTCATGAAAATATTTTCAAATAAATGTTTTCAAAATGATTTCTAGCATATTTTATAATATTTAAATGATTTTTTTCCAAAACGTTTTCAATCCTTTTTTAAGTGTTTTCTAAGAAAACATTTTCAATATGAATCAAATCCTTACTTATATGTTTTTAAAGATCACTAAAAGAATTTCTTTTCAAATGATTTTCAATATTTCATTATGAGTTTTCAATTTTTTTCAAATAAAAATCATTTTAAAATGTTTTGAATCTTATTTTATATAATTTCAATGAAAATATTTTAAAATTTATTTAAACTATTATTTATATGTTTTCATGGTATTTTCTATGAGAAAATATTTTAAAATTATTTTATTTATTATAATTCATTTTTCAAATATAAAATGATATTTTACTCAGGAAATGATTGTGATAGATATATTAAAATTATTTTCCATCTAAGATGACTTCTGATGAAATTTCTAATTCTTTTTTAGGAAATGATTTAAAAGATACATTAATGTTATATCTACGAATGGGTAATTACTAAGGTAATGGTATTTTCTAAACTAACTTCCCTTTAATAGATTATATGTCCTTGAAATTTGTTTCTATTTTATGGGTTATATTTTTATGAAATTTTTTAACTTCCAAAGGTCATATGTTTGTGAAATTCATTTCTATTTCACAGGTAATATGTTTATGAAATATTTTTCTCCTTCACAAGTTATTCATTAGATTAAATGGTTATGAAACCTGTATATTTTTTCATATTTTATTATATGCCTACATGATTATGATACCCATTTCAATTCATAGGTTATGATATGATTTTTTATGATTTTTTGGCACATGTATGTATAATTTCACTATGAGGTGGGTGGGACAAATATCTACCTCTAATGAACTGGGTAAAGATTTATATAACATGTGATAGACATGGCTAGAATGATAAATGATCACAGTTTAGTATTAGAGTTCTATAATGGGAAATGACCTCAGTTTATAAATACAAGGCTATAAAGAGGGGTAAACTTAGATCCGTAATATAGGGCTGGATCGAGGTGTGAACCTAGTATTGTAAAGGACTTGATCAACTAAGATTGTCTCAGTAGAAATTCCTTGAATATTATGGAAATTATTTCATATGCTTTTGTGTCTTCTACAATTCCATGTTTTATTTCTGTATTATTCATTCTTTTATTTTGTTCATTATATCTTTATGATTCATGTTTTACGATCCACCAATAATTATTCCATGATTATTTATATTATCTTTGATATGTTTTGTATGATCTTCGATTTTAATAATCATGTTAGCATACCCTTATTCTCTTGAATATGGTAAAATATATCCCTTTCTTACACTTACTAATAATTTTAGTTCTCTCATTTTTATGTTTCCTTTTCTCATGTTACGATGAAATGCTTCATCTAGAAGTATTAATGTTGTTGAAATATATGGGATATGTTGAAGATCTCTCACTAGGATAGAATTTTTTTTCAATTTTTCCATATACACTAAACTATTATGGTCATTTAGTATATATTACTGTAATATACTGAATATCCATCCAAAATGGTTAAATATCCATGTCTACTAAGCCTATGTTTCTATATTTTACCATTTTATTTCACACATTAATGGAAGAAAAAAACCCTGAAATTGATTTCATGGTGAGGTATATTGTGTGTGATGGTTCCTTGGTGTCATGAAATTGGTTAAAATATCAACATATAAGTTATCATATCTGAGATGACGAAGTGATATCTTAGACCTAGTCAATGGGTATGGTAGTGCCTTCATTAAATATTTTGTAATGGTAGAATAAGGAATGTTCATCAAGTTAGGTCAATGAAATATGTTGAAACCCTCGATGTTGAAAAAGATCATGCAACTACAATTATTATATAGTAGGAGGAAAATAGATTATGATTTTTGATATGGGTTATTAAGAATTTTTTTTTGTTTATATGATTATTCCTCTCCTCATTAGGTGTCGTGATGGGTTTTGAAACTCTTCACATGGTGTATGAGATGTATTTACAACTATCGAGATAATGGCCTTGAGGGTAACATATAACAGAATATTAACATGTCTTCCCTATTCTGATGAATAGGTGTATGAGAGATAGTCGGCCCAACCATACAATCTGAGTTTTTTACATGCTTTTATGATCACTAATGAATAAATAAATTGATTATTATTTGATTATAGAATAATTGGGTGGAATTAATTTATTCAAATTAATCATAATGTATTAATTGAATGAATAGATAAATATTATGTACATAAATAGTACTTCAACATTCAATGATCCCTTAATATTTAATAGAAATACAATTTTATAAAATGGAACACTTTTTTCACAGGATATATTTATTATATATTATTTTGCTGATTAAACATAAATGAAATTTATGTTATAGTTAGTCTTTTAGGACAAGTCATTTAACCCTAATTTTTTGGAGTTTTATATATAGTGGTCTGTGAACCCTTTTCAGGAATCTAATTCCAAATGTATAATAATGGATGATACCCTTTCAATGGGAATATTAATTACCCCAATTTTGGGATCTCTTATATCCTCTATCCAGTATCTTAAATAAAAAATATTTTATTTGAGATGATTGATCTTTGATCACAAAAGGAATGGGATCGAAGGAATTGGATTATGTTTTTCATTATAAAATAAAAGGATTCATTAAATCCTTTCAATAGAACCAATATTGAATGATCATCATTCATTTATATTCATGAAGAACATGTGGACAATCTCGAGGCGGTTTACCTTAGATCATTCATACAAAGATCACTGAGGAAGATATTTTGTCCAATGTGCTACCAAACCAAATGAGTAAATAATACATTTAATATTTTAGATTAATACATTCATGTAAGATTCATAAAATTTTAATGCAGATCCTATTAATAGAGACAATGAATTTTCATCCCCGTAGTGATATATTTTTTATATATTCATCCAACCAACTTTTTCTACGTGGCTTGGTACATGAAAAAGGTATCATAGTGATAGCATAAATGTTTTTAGACCTTACAAAATTCACCATGGATAAATTATGTAGTTGGATTTGTTTTAGCACCAATTAATCTATCCATGTAGTGGTTGGACATCACATGGAAGATTAATACTATAAAAAAATTGTCCTTGAACGTGGTTTGTATGGGTATTAAAATTGATGAATTTTGTATATATATATATGTGTTAATATTACCTCAATGTGGTGGCCAAATGTGAATTCTTGTGATACCCTAACATTCCTGCCAGTCACAACTAGATTTATATTGTTATATATGTTATAGATTATAGAATTAAATTCATGGATAATAAATATTTTCCCTAAAATCTTATAGGTAATGGGTTTTTGAAAAAGTAAAATGATATTTTGAATGGTGTGGCTGTTTAATGCTAATGACTGAAAAATTAGGGGATTCAATCCAAGTATTAAAAAAACTATGAAAAAATGGTTTTTAATTAGGGTTAATGAGAGAATTGGAGGATAAAAAATTATAACATAAAATAAGATTATAGTGGATGCTATAGGGTTCGCACCCCCCAAGGTAACTCATCACCAATCTACTTTCTCCCAACCCCCTTCACCACTGTGCATGGATAGTCTAGTTTTCTTGTCATTTCCAAGGCCTTCGGAAACACACAGTTGTGACCTGCTACGTTGCCATTACATTCACACTAATGAATGCTCCACCAACCCACCCACCACTATGGTCATCTCCTATGTCATCCACACCACAGATGACATCTCATGCATTCAACCACAAAATTTCCTTTAGCCACTCGGGTGGATTTTATCAACCCAAAACCACACTTTTATAGATATTCCTGACACAAAACCACCTTTCACTGGTTCTTACTCACCCATAATGATCCTGGAAAGGGTTTTCCTGTTCTGAAATGAGTCTGATTGGAGTTCTATGTCATGTATAAAATTTTAAATCTCCAAGAAATTTATTTATTATTTCTGAGATTTTATAATAATAGTGTTATTTGAAAATTAATGGGATTATTGGTTTAAAATTAAACTAATTTTGAAAAAAAACAAAATAAATTATTTGAAATAAATTAATTTAATAAATTAATTTAAATTCCCTAAAACAAAATTCATTACATTTTATATTTTTATCATGCAATAATTTTACCCTTTGACCAATCTTAAGAAATCATAAAACAATTTTTATATGGTTTAAATTTTATTTATGAAATTAGCATACCTTTATGCGATGGTGGTAATAAATGGTTTTTTTCTAGTGGTGTATGTACTTCTATTTTCATTATATACAAATAAGGCCTTACAAGTCCATCTGTTTTGCTCACAATGTGTTTTTCAAATCCCAGGACTCCTATTCCTACATGTGAATTTTTTATTATTATGATGATAATGTTTTAATACATAGAACATTCTAATATTGGGATATATCTTTGAAAAGATGGGGAAACATTGGACAGGGGATCGGGCTACAATACAAGTCAATAATGACTCAGATATTATCTCCATGTGTCTTTGTTGATCTAATTAGTTTAAATTGATAGCCTATTAAAATATTATATGATCATTTCGGATCTTTATTTTATGTATCAACTATTTATTATTTTTATTATTGTTCAGGCATATCAATACAAATTAATAATAATTAGAAATTTCATAATGAAAAAATAATTGTTTTCTATTAATACATGTTCATCTGTGATGGTGATAGTATATTATGAACATATTTAAAATAAAATGATGGAATTCACTATGAAATAATAAAACCCTAAAAGTAATATTAAGTCATAATGCTTTCTATCAATTAAATTTGAACAACATCGGGTCTGCGGGGTACTCGTAGTATATAGTTTAGGGTTCCCACCACTACTATGATGTTCTTATGGGAGTTATAGGCTAACATAACTATTTCTGGTAAAAGATAAGTATACATAGTTTTCATCCGACCATGTTAGAGGAAAATCATTGGGGGATTCAAGGTTATTATTCGAAGAATCTATGGCCTCACACAACTACATAAGGAACAATGATTTAATGTGTTTTTATAGCCTATCCCCTACCATGAATGTCTCTAGGTATTTGTATAGCTGTATCTTGGATGACTAGGTTGGATTCAATAATTTACACTGCTATAGTACTCTAAAGGTTGGGTATTTGGAATCTATTTCTGTAGTAATGTACAGTTTTTTAAACCTATGTATTCTATTTGTTATCATAGTACATAATTATGTGTTTAGTGATTTTTGATTATGTAGTGATTCATAAAGAATTTTTATGTTTTATGTGGTGATGACTAGAGAATTTTTATTCAGGAAGTGGTGATGTTTGGGGAATATTTAGGGATCCATCATATTCCTCCAGATTCTAGGCACTAGAATTAATTTTTATATGGAATTGTATTTCATGGTTGGATAATTAATCTTAGTAAAAATGTAATGATTGTTTATGATGATATTTAATGTATAAGACATGTGTTAAAAGGGAACAATGTATAGAATTTTTTTTATAAGATTAACAAAAACAATTAGATATAAATTTCATTTTTCATGTTGAATTGAAAAAATAGAAGATTGTAAATTTTAGAAGCAAATTCATTTTTGGTTTCAGGTATTTCTATAATTTTATGTATTTTAATACTAGATATGTTGTTATAACGTTCCATCTAATATGAAAAAGGACATGTAAGTGCTATATCTTAGTATTAGTGGGACCCAATAGTCAACCATACCATAGGTGGTGACCTAGGTCTACCATGGAGTGGAAGAGGATTCATAGAGCTGCTATGAATGGATTGGCCAATGTATATGGAATGCTAAACATGTGCCAGTCAGAATAAATGGGATATTGTGAATATCTCTAGGTCGTAGTCTAGGAGTCCAAGCCTAGTGATCTAGGTGCTACCCACGATATCAGATCGAGAGTGTAGTGTTGAGTTTTGAGTAATAAACTGAATCCATGTCTAATTGAAGTCACTATATAGGATGATTTTTCACAGGTACTATTCAATCATTCATCAAAAAGTTGATAATATCTATGTTCATCTGATCTAGTAACTTATTTAAACATGACCCATTTAATCCAAGTGGGAGTTTATCTCCATCCTCCCACATAAGAACCCTTTTCGAATGAACCTTTTACTATTGACGGTTTGTAGATTGATCACCCAAAAACATGGACTCCATGTGAAATTATCCTTCAATCATTGGGAGTTCAAAACATTATTTTTTTTTTATTTACCCACATCATTAAAAAAATTGTGACGTTGATTTTGTGTAGATGAATCCAATTTGGAAGATGCTTAATAGTCTAGGTTTTAGGTCATGTAACCACATACAAACTATGTAGAGGATTGTTTTTTTGTAGTTTTTGATAGTGTAATATTGAAATTGAAAACCAGTAGGACGTTTTTAGATGAATTTCACATGGATGGTTCATTGTGGATAACCACTATGTACAAGATAGTGGTTTTTTGCTTCTAATTTTTAGGTGAATATCCATTGAAGATAACTATTCAGTATTTAATGCACCACTTATGCAGATGAACTAAGTGGTTTAAAGTTATTCTTTGATGATTTTTTAAACAATGATGTGAGTAATTCATAGATTAACAGGTCTCAGTGCATAAGAAATAATTCAGGATTGATAAAACACATCAGGATACTTCTAAATTTATAAATTATCATTAAATAAACTAGATAAAAACCCACATAGTGATTCTTATAGAACAATGGAATAAATCATGGATTAAAATTAAAAAAGTTATGTGATTAATGAATTTTAAAAAAGAAGCTAATTTTATGTGAAATTCACATATATCTCCCAGATTGAGATCAAGCTCATGAAACAAAAAAAATACATTATAGTGGATGTGAAATAGTTTATGTGATTTCACACATGAGCTCTTAAAGAAGTATATTATTGGGAAGATAGTTGACTGAATGTTACATATGGTATTTCATAATAATTTAATGCACATAAAGATATGTTATCAAAATATTTGAGTATGACATAGTTCAGAAGTCCAGTGAAATAATTTTGAGGGTGAACATTCTTAGTGGAGTTTTTTTAAATGATATAATATGATATTTTATTTATCATGAAGGCTCAAAATAAATATCATCATTAGTATTTACAAAAATATGCAACATTCAGAAGTGTTCTTTCTTGTTTTTCTAGGTTACAATTTTTATTACATAAAACTATGAAAATATTATTCTTGAGGGACATTATATGGAATATCAGGAATCTATGAAATTGAAAGAATTTATCTAGTAATATATAGTGATTATAGTGGATAATCATTTGTTTGGTAGTGTGACCAATCCCATCATGGATTATTATCATTATGAGAACAAAACTTTTAAAATTATTCTGTTCATATTTCAATATTTTTTTGCAACATTCATGTGAGGTTGAGTTTTTCTAAGAGTGGTTGGAATCCTAATAAGTAAAAATATGTTAATTTGAAAAAAATTAAAACTATTAAGTTAACAACTAATTTGATCCCCTTTTCAGTGGTGGAACTTCTCTTACATCACATAAATTATTGTTAGAGTTCCAGTTTCTCTATGTTAGGTTCAAATTATAAATTGAGATAGATAATTGGAATCCTATTAATAGTAGTGGTGTTCCTAATATCAAGGAAAATAACTATCATACTTAGAAAATTAGGATGTATTCATATCTTTTATCTCTTAAACTTGATGTAAAAGATGTTGTTACTGTTTGAATCTCACATATCCCGGATATATTTAATTTTTTTAGAGTAGGTAAATATGTAATTTTTTGGTAAATATCATAATTGCATTTTACTGTTCCATAAAGAGAATTTTTCAACCAAGGTTATGAGACTCAAAAATTCCAATGATATTTTGGATGAATTAGAAATACATTATGAAGAAATTTTAATGTCAATGAGGACAAATTGAATATTTGGAGATGAAAATTTCAAGATATCATGATGGATGAAGAATAAAATTTTGATGAATATTTCACAAGAGTCATTGGAATTTATTTTAATAATTAAGTATTTTGTTATAACATGGATAATTCAATAATTATCAAAAAACAAATGAGAAATTTTCTTGACATGTATGAACATTATGTATCCAATTTGGAAGATAGATATAACATAATCTCGAGGATTTATATATCATACTACTTTCATATGAAATAAAAAATATCCCAATCTTCAGCATGAAGATCCAATATGAGATGTCATTTAATTCAATCATAATGAAAAAAATCATTGATTGTGAAATATTAGAATCAAGTAAATAAAATGATGAAATTGAGGATGAATTATTAAACATGATCATCTATCTTTTATCTAATATATTGAATAAGGGAATATTTACCAAAAAAACTAAACTAACTCTAAGGTGTTATAGCTATAATTACATTTGAAATTTCATTTAAATTTTTCTAAAAATAATTTTGTGGAACCTGAAAAAGATGATGAAAACCCATATAAAAATTAATAGGGGAAGATCTCCTAAGTTAAACCCAAATTTGAATGATTTAAGAATAAATTATTTAAAATATAGAGGAAACATTTTTTTGAGAAATCATGATAAATCTAATTCCACCAAAACAATCCGTTAAGAATATGGGATGTGCCTGATTTGTATATACATTTTGGAAAATTTTATTGTGTTTTTAAAACATGTTTTCACTGGATACTAGTTCTTTTGGAGATAATATTATATAATTCTTTGGTCATAATTCTTTTTCTATATTTCCATGACAAATACAAAAATCAGGAGAAAGTTAATAAAAAAATTCCAAACTAAACACTGTGTACTTTCAAATATACATCATGTACCAGAACCCTGACATGGATTGGCCATCCCAAGTTCATGGACAAGGTACCAGTAGAACGTACACACCATGGGTAGCACATACACACCTTTTATCCTCTTCTAGAAGGTGTTGGTGGCTGAGAAGAAGTCTACATGCCCATGTTTCCAGCTAACCTTTACACACCATGTACATTAGTCTATATGTTGTGTATTCCCTTCTAGAAGTGGTTAGTGGCCTATGAAAGAGAGAACACACCATGTATATTGGATCTACTTTTTGTGTACCTCCACCTACCATGTGACACAGTGTTTTGGGTCAAAGGGAGTGTGTTAGGTCACCCACCGGCGGAAAACTAGATGGTAAGAGCGCATTGACAGGAGTACACATCATGTACATTATGGTACACAATGTGTACTCGTAAAACCTATAAATAGGTGGAAGTACCTCCATGTTCTGGAGTTAGATAGTCACTCATTAATATTTCATTCATTTCAAAGGGAGAGCACTTCAGGTATAGATTTGAGGAGACAAAGGGTGACAAAGAGGAGGAGAAAAGAGAGTATAGAAGGTGCTTCCATGATACCTTCCTAATGACCATTGCTCAAAGTCTTTTAAGGATATGTGCCCAGGTACTACATGTTCTTTAATTAATAGCTACTCTCTGAGTAATTGTGTTCCCTATGTGTTGGGGATTTGGATGAATGATTGTTGTAATTTTTCAATTGTGATGCGGTAATCATATTTTTTATCATTTCTTCCTGATAATTCCTTATAAAACATTTTCAAATATCAGTAAAAATCTTGTATCGGACTAAGAATAAGAATTCTAGGGACCTTTAAGGAATTAAGGTTAAAAAAATCCTTTACCATTGGGTGTTTTAATCATCTCAAAAATGATGCAATTAATATAAATTAAGAGAAATCAATTTCTGGACCAACAAAATTGTCTTCTGTTGATATAAACAAAACAAACCAAACCATGGGGGTTCTGTTACATAATTAATCCTAGATATTTTAATTAACATGAACAACAATACTTCATAATCAAATTGATTAAATAATAACCTCTTAAAAATCACAGCCCGTTGCATTTCCCCCAAATTTTTCATCAAACCAAATTCTCGTGTTTTTCATTATCCTTTAAGTAAATTTGCTAAGAAACTAAAATCCAATCACCCTTTTCATAAAATCATGATGAAATCGACACTAAATTCATTACACTTTACAAAAAATAAATACAAACATGATAAGAAAGAAAAAAATAACTCCTCTCAATGAATCGACCCCTTATTAGTATTATACTCTTTAAGGTTAAATAATTTTGAAAGGCGAAGATAACACTTCGGAAGAAATGACTACCAAATTTTGGCACTATTTTTGAGGACTCGGTTGTTATTTTTTTTGTTTAAATCATGTGTGTTTTAAATTTAGTGGAAATAATAATTAAAAATTCCAAAAAAAGCTATTTTCTATCCCCATTTCTATTTATCTTTCATCATCCTCATTTACGCTTGGTATGTTTTGGGTTTTTCAGATTCGTAGATGTATGAGTGACTACCTTAATCATTCCAAAATCTCTGGCCATCATGACTTCTCTTATTTGACCCAGATTTCGAGCAGATGATTTTAAGGTGACGAAGTAATATCATGGAAAAGCACAAACAAAAAAAAATCCTATGGTGCATAACGAAGGGGTAGATCCAGTTACTATCCAAGGGGATGGACAACCATTTTCCCCCAATGACAATTGGAACATAAATGCTCCACTAGACCTAGGATATGACCCACAATAGCTCCAATAGTTCATGTCGGTGTGGATACCATACATCTAGCCCGATTAGGGGTCGTACTTCACACCTTGGGAGCAACAATATTTGTTGCCTCTACTCCCACAACAGCCACCTCCACACCATACTCTCATGGAGTATGGTCTGCCGTCTATTCATGGAGCCAACACATGCATCATCTATCCACCAGTGTAGACCCAACACTTCGAGATCAAGCTTTCCATTATGCTGTTGATAAAAAAACAGTTTAGTTTAGTGGTCTTCCCAGTGAGGACCCTAATTCCCATCTCTCCAATTTCCTAGAGGTCTACAACATGTTCCGCTGCCATAGAGTGTCCAAGGATTCCATGTGTCTTTGCCTTTCCCCCTTCTCACTATGGGATAATGAGAAAGACTAGATCAAAGGTTTGCTATATCGATCTATACTCCCATGAAAGGAGATATCTCAGGTGTTCCTATCCAAATAGATACCACCTTCAATGATGGTATCCTTGAGGAACAAGATACAAAACTTCTAGTAGCATGGCTCAGAGTAATTGTACGAGTGATTGGAGTGATTCAAGGAGATTCTATGAAAATGCCCACATCACAGACTCCCACTCTAGATGCAGGTCCATACCTTCTATAGAGGACTAATGATGAACACAATGTTTTTGGTCGATTCTTCTATTGGGGGTATAGTTATGTGGATGTCCCCCAAAGCTCATTTCAAACTACAGGAAGACTTGTCTACCAATAACATCTTGTGGAATTTTGAGTGGGACACACAAAAACGAGTTTTACACAACATCGATGCCACTACTATGCTTGCTACCCAATTGTACAAAGTGTCTAAAAAGATTGACATGATGAATCAAATGGGCCCATACCATGTACATGTGGTGAACCATATGGTGTGCAGTGAATGTGGTGATAAACACATCACAGTATAATTCCTAGGACATACAATCTGAACTTCGACGAGTGAAGTGAGATATGATGCTCAAAACTGAGGGTCGAATCCGTACCAGCAGTACGAGAACCTGGAATGGTGAGGTCATGAGAACCCAGGCTAGGGCCAACAGCAACAGAATCCTCTTCCCCTATGACCACCCAACTACAGTCATCCCCAGTATTAAAGATAGTACCTAAGGAAACAGAAGCCGCACCAGGGCTCTTACTAGCATAATGTGTATCAAAACCCTCTCCTGAAATATCCAAGGTAGCCACGACCTCCACCAGCTTCATAGCCACCTCAGTATGAGAACACCTCAAGGTTAGAGGATATCACAAACAAGTTTATATCTACTTATATGATGATATTCCTGAATAAAAAGGCTTCCATTTGAGGCATGGATAACCAAATTTGCCAACTGGGAAATCAAATCTCAAGGAGGTAGCCTGGTACACTACTGTGTAACACTATGATGAACCTGCGGGAGGATGCCGATGTTGTCACACTGCGATGTGAAAAAGAACTACAACTAAAGGAACTGGCATAACAACGATAACCTACACCCTTTCTAATGAATAAGGTATAGTTAAAAACCCATCCTCATCTAAAGGCCCACCAAAAAAGGCTACAATGGGTAAAGGAAAAGAGGTTATCAAATGCTACAATATTTTCTTACCCTTCCCGGAGAGGATGAAGTAGATAAAGATGGACCACCAGTTCAATAAGTTCATGGAAGTGTTCCAAAAGTTTCATATCAACATTTTATTTGTAGAGGAACTGACACAGATGACCAAGTATAGTAAATTTTTGATTGAGATCCTCTCCAACAAAAAATATGGAAAATATAGGCACTATTGCACTGACCAAGGAGTGCTCAATGGTCATACAACATTTGATTGTTCCCAAACTTCATGATCAAGGTAGCTTTACTATCCCATGAACATTTTCACCATGTATGTTTTAGAAACCCCTCTACGAAATAGGGGATTGACTCAATCTCATGCCCTGCAGTGTTTTTAAGAAGCTATGGCTCAACAATCTAAAGCATAGCTGAGTAGCCCTTCATCTTGCTAATCGATACATCAAGTACCTGAAGGGGATACTGGAGGATGTGTTGGTAGTGGTGGTAAGGATAATTCTCCCCACATATTTCATCATTCTTGACATGGAGTAAGACTAGGAGGTGCCTATCATTCTGGGAAGGCCTTTCTTGGCCACTGGGAAGGTATTGATTGATGTACATCAGCAGGTAATAATTTTCATATTAGGAGATGAAAGAGTCTCTTAAAATGTATTCATAGCCATCATGCAAGCATAATTATGAGAGCATGAGGGCTTCTATAAAGTAAACATTGTGGACGATAACTTGAGTAGAAATGGAGATGATCTGCTATTTACTTACACCTTATATGACTTAGTATTTTGAGACATTCTAATTTATGATGCCCAAGAGGAAATGCAATTCCTAGAAGGCCAGGGCGGCCACTACCGGCAACATACTGTTATTTCCGAAATTCTGGAGGGGAAGAGCTACAAACACTTGTACCTTCGATTCTAATGGTGCCTTCACAAGAACTAAATCATCTCTCCACTTCTCTGAAGTATGGGTATTTGGGAGATCATCATACATTTCCCATAATACTTAGTGAAACAAAGTCACAAGAAAAGAAGAATACACTTACGTAGGTTTTGATGTGGAGGAAATAGGCTATTGGGAGGTCGGTTTTATTCTTGAAGTGTATTATCCCTAGCATTTTCACCTACAAGGTGCTGCTTAAAGGAGGAAAACCATCTCGGAAACCCCAGCGAGGCTTGAACGCCCCATAATAGAAGTTGTGGAAAAAGAGGGAATCATGTTTCTAGATACATAGATCATATACCCCATATCATATAGTATGTGGTTTAGTCCCCTACAAGTGGTACCCAAAGGGGGGGTATCACTGTAATTTCAAATTACAAGAATGAGCTCATCCCTACACGCACAATCATGGGTGGGAGACTTTGGGTGGATTACAGAAAGATAAATGATGCCACAAGGAAGGGTCATTTTCTAATTCCCTTCATGGATATGATTCTAGAGATACTAGAGGGGAATAAGTTTTACTTCTTCCTCGATGGATTTTCTAACTACAACCAGATTTCCATTGCTCTATATGATCAAGAGAAGAGCACATTTACTTGTCCTTAAAGTCCATTTTATTGATGAAGGATGTCCTTTGGCATGATCAATACTCCTCCCACATTTCAATAAATCATGTTGTCTATATTTCATAACATGGAGGAATAGATCCTATAGGTATTTGTGGATGAATTTTCCATTTATAGAAAATCATTCACCACATGCATGCGGCACCCGGAGCTGGTTCTAGATTGATGTGAGAATACTAACATGGTTTGGAAATGGGACAAGTGTCATTTCATGGTGTAGAGTGGAATCGTCCTTGGCCACAGAATCTTGGGGAAAGGGATATAGGTGAACATGACAAAGATAGAATTATTTTCATGACTTTATATTCCGACTTCCGTTAGAGTCATCCCCAGCTTCCTGGGGAATGCTGTTTTGTATAGGCAGTTTTTCCGTGACTTCCCAAAGATAGCTCAACCCCTCACCAACCATCTTACTAAGGATTTCATTTTTGAGTTTGATGAGGCATGTACCATAGCTTTTCAGCACCTGAAGTAGCGCCTAATCAAAGCTCCAGTGATGATTGCACCCTACTAGGTAGAGAAATTTGATTTGATGCCACTATTGTAATAGAAGGTTATACCAACAGTTTTAAACCATTGGTGTAGGTTGGAGAACCGTTGGTATAGCCTATACCAATGGTTATCCAAACCGTAGGGTAGTAATCCATGATTAAATCCCTATAGCAATGGTTTGATCTAAACCATTGGTATAGCCCACTGTATGTATCGATTTACCAATGGTTGTAGGCTAACCGTTGGTATATGTTTGTATAACATTGTTACAAATGGTTTCACGAAACCGTTGGTATATATTGAAGACTAAACATTATACAAATGGTTTTAAAACCGTTTGGATTATTTCTAAATTTCTCTCAATGTATACCAATGGTTTAAGACTGTTTGTATTGTGTTTTTTCAGAACTATTGAACAACATCCCCTCTAGTATCCCCTCCAGTGTACACCTGCATATAAAATTACACAAAAACCACATACAAACAGACTTAAAACAGCATAAAACACCTAAAATAGCACAAAAAACACAAAAACCCATCCAAATATTCCAACCTTGTCATGTACTACAATTCCCTATTCAATATTCATATGACAACAATATTCCAGTAGAGTTAATAAGAGTTTCAATAACTCAAACATTATTTACACCCATTTCAATTTTCTTATGACAACCACTCTTCCAGTGGTAAATCGCCTCACCCGTACACAACCCCCAACCAGAACAATGCCACTACCTTCCCATCAAATTCTAATAGGTAGAATATGCTGAGAAATAATTATTAGAGTTGAATAAGAGTTTGAAATTGACTCGAATCCTTTTTTTTCTGATCCTAAATTTGGGAATGTAATGATTTGTGATGCATTTTGCATCGAAATTTTATTTTTTATAATATATAATGAAAATGTATTTTTTTAGGAGTCTCTTCACTTATGACCCTATGAGTGAAACTACACCACTCATGAAAAATAGTTTGCGACTATCGTTGATGAGTGTATATTTCAGTTGTTGTTATCACTTGAAATGATGTCCTTTTGAAACAAAAGAGAGACACTTTGAGTTCTGTCGGACACACCACGCCTTGTATTGAGGCCGGGTTGACTCGTAAACGTCACAAATGACCCATGGATCATTTTCCTAAAGTACCAACACAATCTGAATATGTTTGGTCTATTTTCTGTATGCCGGTTGTTTTTACTTAAAAGCGTATCCAGTTTGAACAAAAGAAAGACACTTTGAGTGGTACCGGCAACACCATGCCTCAGATTGAGGCGGGTTTGATTCATACACATCTCAAATGACCCATGGATCCTTTTCCTAAAGTATAAACAGAATCCGAATGCGTTTGGTCAGTTTTCCATATGTCAGTTGTTGTTTTCACATAAAATGTTGTCCATTTCAATGAAAATTGAGACACTTTGAGTGGTTCCGGCCACACCGCACCTCGGATTGAGGCGGGGTTGAATCTTACACATTAAAAATGACCCATGGATAGTTTTACTAAATTTTCCATAGAATATGAATGTTTTTGGTTGGTTTTCCATATATCAGTTGTTTTTTTTTACTTGAAATGATGTCCATTTTAAACAAAAGAGAGAAATTTTCAATGGTGTCAGCCACTCCACACCTTGGATTGTGACGGGGATGACTTGTACCCATCACGATTGACCCATGGATCGTTTTCCTAATGTATCAACACAATCTGAATGTGTTTGGTAGGTTTTAAGTATGCCACTTGTTGTTTTAACTTAAAATCCTGTCCATTTCAAATAAAAGTGAGAAAGTTGGAGTGGTTCTAGCCACACTGGCCCTCAGATTGAGGTGGGGTTGGCTCGTACATTTCACATATGACCCATGGATCTTTTTCGTAAATTTTCAATAGAATCGAATTGCCTTTGGTCAGTTTTATGTATGTCAGTTGTTGTATTAACTTAAAATGATGTCCTTTTGAAACAAAAGAGAGATAGTTGGAGTGTTTCTGGCCACACCGCAACTCATATTGATGCAAGGTTGACTCTTACACATTCAAAATGACTCATGGATCGTTTTCCTAAAGTATCAACACAATCCGAATGTGTTTGGTCAGTTTTTTGTATGCATGTTGTTTTTACTTAAAATACTATCCATTTTAAACAAAAGAAAGACACTTTGAGGGGTACCAGACAAAACGTGCCTCTAATTGAGGTGGGGTTGACTGGTACACATCACAAATGACCCATGGATCCTTGTCCTAAAGTATCAATAAAATCCTAATTCATTTGGTCAGTTTTCTGAATGCATGTTGTTGTTTTCACATAAAATGTTGTCCATTTCAAAGAAAAGTTACACACTTTGAGTGGTTCCGGCCACACCGCGCCTCGTATTGATGAGGGTTTGACTCATACATGGTAAACATGACCCATGGATCGTTTTTTTGATGTATCAACACAATATAAATGAGTTTGGTCAGTTATTTGTATGATAGTAGTTGTTTTTACTTTAAATGTAGTCCATTTCAAATAAAAGTGAGACACTTTGAGTGCTACCAGCCACACTGTGCCTTAGATTGTGCCAATGTTGACTCGTACCCATCAAAAATGGCCCATGGATCATTTTGTGGAACTATCCACACAATCCTAATGTGTTTGGTTGGTTTTCCGTATGCCAGTTGTTGTTTTCACTTAAAATCCTATCCATTTCTAATAAAAGTGAGACACATCTAGTGATACAGGCCACACTATGCCTCAGATTGAGGAGGGGTTGACTTTTACATATCACATATGAACCATGGATATTTTTCCTAATGTTTTAATAGAATTAGAATTCCTTTGGTCAGTTTTCCATATGTCAGTTGTTGTATTCACTAAAAATGATGTCTTTTTGAAACATAAGAGAGACACATTGAGTGGTGTCGGCCACACCGCCCCTCGGATTGAAGTGGGTTTGACTTTTAAATGTAAAAAATCACCCATTGATCATTTTAATAAAGTATTAACACAATCCAAATGTGTTTGGTCAGTTTTTGGTATGCCGGTTGTTTTTACTTAATAGCGTATCCATTTTAAACAACAGATAAACTCTTTGAGTGGTACCAGCCACAACGTGCCTCATATTGAAGTGGGGTTGACCCGTACACATCAAAAGTGACCCATGTATATTTTTACTAATGTATAAATATAATCAGAATGCGTTTGGTTAGTTTTCTCTATGCCGGTTGTTGTTTTCACTAAAACTGTTGTCCATTTCAAAGAAAAGTGAGACACTTTGAGTGGTGCCAGCCACATAGTGCCTCAGATTGAGGCGGGTTGGACTAATACATGTCATAAATGACCTATGGATCTTTTTCCTAATTCTTTAACAAAATCCGAATGTGTTTGGTCAGTTTTTTATATGTCGGTTGTTGTTTTCACTTAGAATGATGTCCATTTTAAACAAAAGATAAACATTATGAGTGGTATCAGCCACACTGTCCCTCAGAATGAGGAATGGTTGAATCTTACATGTAAAAAATGACCCATGGACCATTTTACTAAAATATCAACACAATCTGAATGCTTTTAGTCAGTTTTTTGTATGCCAGTTGTTGTTTTCACTTAAAATCATGTCCATTTCAAATAAAAGTGAGACAGTTTGAGTGGTGTCGGCCACACTAGACCTCAAATTGAGGCAGGGTTGACTCTTACACCTCACATATGACCCATGGATCATTTACCTAATGTTTTAATAGAATCTGAATGACTTTTTTGGTTTTCCGTATGTCAGTTGTTGTATTCTCTTAAAATGACGTCCTTTTGAATCAAAAGAGATACACTTTGAGTGGTGGCGGACACACCGCACCTCAGAATGAAGTGGGGTTGACTCGTACACGTCCCAAATGACCCATGAATAGTGTTCCTAATGTATCAACACTATCTAAATGCGTTTGTTCAGTTTTCCGTAAGCCATTTTTTTACTTAATAGCGTATCCATTTTAAACAAAAGAAAGACACATTGAGTGGTACCAGCCACACTATGCCTCGGATTGAGGTGGTGTTGACTTGTACATGTCAAAAATGTCCCATGGATCCATTTACTAAAGTATCAATAGAATCAAAATGTGTTTGGTCAGTTGTTTTCACATAAAATGATGTCCATTTCAAATAAAAGTGAGACACTTTGAGTGGTAACGGCCACACCGTGCCTCCGATTGAGGTGGAGTTAACTCGTACATGTTATAAATGACCCATGTATTGTTGTGTTGAAGTATCAAACCAATACTAATGTGTTTGGTTGGGTTTTTATTTTCCTGTTGTTTTTTTCACTTAAAATCATGTCCATTTCAAATAAAAGTGAGACATTTCGAGTGGTGCCAGCCACACCGGCCCTCGTACTGAGGCTGGGTAGACTCATAGATGTCACATATGACCAATGGATCATTTTCCTAATGTTTAAACACAATAAAAATTCCTTTGGTTGGTTTTACGTATGCCAGTTGTTGTATTCACTTAAAAGGATGTCCTTTTGAAACCAAAGAGAGACACTTTGAGTGGTGCTGGACACACCGTGCCTCAGATTTAGGAAGGGTTGACTCATACATGTCACAAATTACCCATGGATCCTTTTCATAATGTATCAACATAGTCTGAATGTTTTTGGTCAGTTTCCCATATGCAGGTTGTTTTTACTTAAAAGTGTATCCATTTAAAAAAAAGACACATTGAGTGGCACTGGACACACCGTGCCTCGGATTGAGGCGAGATTGACTCGTATACGTCACAAATGACCCATGGATCCTTTTTCTAAAGTATCAACAGAATACGAATGCGTATGGTCAGTTTTTAGTATGTCAGTTGTCATTTTCACTGAAAAAGTTGTCCATTTTAATGAAAAGTGAGTCACTTTGAGGGGTGTCAGCCACACCGTGCCTCAGATTGAGGCAGGGTTGACTCATACACATCACTTTGGAGTTTTGAGTTCCATCAAGTGAGGATTGAAGATCCGGGTGAGCATAATCCTCTCCTTGCTTCATATTTTCAATTAGGGTTTGCACTGTTCTCTCATCTTATTCTGAAGCCCTAAAACCAACTTTTCTGTTGGGATTTAGGGTGAATCTTGAAGATATATTAGATTGGGATCTGGGTAACTAGGAGGAGGGTTGGAGGGGCTATCTTGGGGGCTGTCTGGGGGAAATCCGGGGTCTATGGAGGATGGTGGGGGGGGCTGTCCGGGGGGCTGTCTGTGGTCCAGGGAGGAGGGTGGGGGGGCTATCCAGGGGCTGTCCGGGTTGAGGGAGGACGGTGGGGGGGATTTCTGGGGTCCAGGGAGGAGGTTGGTTAATGTATCTAAAACTCTATCTACGTATCATACATTGAATTTTGACATGATTGCAAACCACTACAGGGTGTCGTCCTGGAGCAGGGCCAAATCACGACATTACCGCAGTGTGATTACAGCGAGACCATTGCATGAATGTGGCATGACATAGGCATGACTGCGGCGTGACCGCGGCGTGTTGGCCCAGTCCAACGACATCTGCAGGGCAGCATCTTTCGCCCAGTATTCCAAATAAATCCTATGTAGTTGTCATTCACATTATAGAAATTGATCTTATGTTATAAAAAACAGACTCAT
Source organism: Viscum album (assembly GCA_963277665.1). NCBI lineage: Eukaryota > Viridiplantae > Streptophyta > Magnoliopsida > Santalales > Viscaceae > Viscum > Viscum album. Next base: position 1,884,248,425 of record OY728165.1, on the reverse strand, counting down.
GATTCTGGATTATGGTATGATAAAGTTATATATTTTATTTTGTTTGTTTTTAAAAGTTGTACTATGTAGTTGAAACTACTGATTTAATGTCAAATTTTCACACCCTAAACTATCACTGTGAGTTTTCGCAGATAGGTCACCTCCATTAGAAGGGTTTTATTATAAAAACATGACTTTATTTGTCAAATGAAATAATTATATTAAAGAAAAATTATTGAATATATGAAATTAAATATAATTAAGAAGAATTATGAAAGATGCTAAATTCAATTTAAAGCGTTCTTAAATTAAAGTGGCTACAAGAGGGACTCTACCTCAAGGGGTGTCTCCCATGGGTGTCTTGTGGTGTGTAGTGTCTATCTATGATATTTCTGGTTCCTCTGTATTGTGTTAAATGTGCATTTGATGTTTAGTTTAATAAATACATTAGTCAATTAGAAGATAAACCCATAGTAAATAGAGATATACCAACTTTTGATAGAGAATACCATCTAAATAACCAACTCGGAAATCCGAGACCATCATTTTACTTTACCATTTCCAATTACATAATAAATGCAGCACCAACTAATGTTTTATGAACCACTAAATTAAAGGGAAGGAAACTCCTCACAATAACCCATGAAATCTCATATATAATAACTCACCTCCATACCATTATAACATCATTAGGCTTCCATATTTGGTAAAAATAAAGAGTTATACTGAATTAAAAAATATCCATACCAGAGTAAAAAAACAGGTTCAAAAATAAAGATCTATACAGAATTCAAGAATGTCATGTATAAATCTACCCCTAATCACCATCACCATCACCACTATCTTCATTAGCCTCATCCTAGATGCCATATCTATCTTCATCGTTGTCCTTGTCCTCGTCTCCATGCTCATCCTTGGCCACATCCTCTCCCTCGGCCCCATCATCTCCCTCCTCCCCATCCTCATACTCACCCTCGTCCTCTTCAGCATCCTCATCATCACCAGGAATTTGATCATTTCAACTGCCACTAGAACTATTGCCTGTTGCATTGGATAATGCACCCATCGACGACATATGTCTGACAAGCCGAACTGGCCTCCAGTGGAAGTGATAAAGGTAATGCTCTCAACAGTTTCATAAATTCTTTCTCCCTCATTTGAACACGTTCTTCCAACTTTGTGACCATTTTATTAGACATTCTTGGATACTCCTTGACCTGTTCCAAATCAGTGGTACAATAATTTATACATTGAGAGGACCAATACCTCGTTGGGAATATATTCATACAAGGTCAGTAGCATACTCGACCAGAGTGCTCATCTCCCAAAACCTGATATAAATGATCGTGTGGCCCTAAATTGTCAGGATCCTGGGCATCAAGGGCCTATAAAGAAAAATGTTAAAAATATTAATAGATTATTTAATTTAGAAATAGATATTAAAATTTTAAATAATCAAATTAAAACATACAATCTTTTCTTGTGTCGGTTCATTAACTGTAGTTCCATCATGTTTCCTTATACTCGAGAAAAAAAAATTTCTGGAGGGATACATCCTTCAATATTCAATTTGTGTGTCTTTAATGACATTAAAACAATATAAAGTGCTATTATAATCATATATTCAATATTCAATAAATCACGTAATTAATGTAGGAAACAATAAAAAGGGAAAGTCCTAAAGAAATATTATAAAAAACTATAGCATACCACCTGCCTCTCATGATCTGACAAAGTAGTGAACCCCATAGTGTGGAGGTATTTCTTTGAATCAATGTTTTTTTGTTTTTTTCAGATGATTCCAAAATAACTTTTAATAATAAATAAGATAATATTAATGAATAATAAGAAAACTGGAATTTAAATACCTGAAATGGGATTAGTACCTTAAATTTGGCAGTCGCCCAATGGGTATTCATTTAGAGATATTGCTATATCCGGAAGTCATCCATGACAGGTAATGTCTCCAACTACATTCCCACTCTATCACACTAGCCAACATGCAACTCATGCTTATAAGCTCTCCAAATCTCTCTTAGCTCCTTTTAATGCACTGGTCATGAACCTTCACCATCAAGTAAGTTAAACCAAAGATGAAACCTAATAGATTAATTCTTATAAATAAAAAAAATACTACATTAAATCCAATAGATTGTTAACCATATTTGTGCCCACACATTATCCTTGACATCGTGTGGCATATTTCTCAAAGAGAAAGGGCTGAACGGAATAATGTTGGAGTATTTGGATAGCGTCACCAAATAAACCCAACCTTCCTGCCTAGATTTATCAATCATATATCCATCATCATTGTATTCAACCATCAACTGTGTCTTGTGGTTCCATACTGCACACAAGCGAGTATGACCCTCCCCCTCCTCCTATCAGTAGATGAATATGTTATTAAAGAAAAAAAATATAAGTACAAGTTATAATAAAAATAAATATGTGTATTAAAATTTGTTAGAGTTACATAAATATACATGTGGTAGTCAAATCAATGGGTGTCACTAGATGTGCAGAATCTGAAGGAATATCATGTGCGGGTGGAGTGTCCCTCAATGTATGCTCCTCAGGGACATACTATGTCAGAGTAGGAGTTGAAGAAGGTGGAATATAATAGCTCAGAGATAATTAACCAGAAGCTAAAGATTATGGCACAGATATCTGGCCAACTGGTAGTGTAAACATCAGAGGCCTAAATATCCCGTGTGTCCCTAAAGACACATCGGGATCAAAATGGGGAATAGAAGATATGTCTGTGGTAGGGTTATAGTCCAATCAAGTATGACTAGTGGATCGTATAAATCTCGCACCCCGAGCCCTCGTACCACCGGCCTCAGTACCAGGACCACCAGATGATCGTCTAACTATGACACCACCCCCTACTACCAGCAACCCTTGTACTAGGAGAAATATCAGGCTCATCATCAGATATCTCTCATCTAGGGGGTCAATCCGGAAAAAAAGTTCAATACAAAAGTGAACACATGAAATTATATGTTATTGAAATATATATATTTGAAATAAAATACTCACAACATGGATGAGTTGTGGAATGCCCATCTGTTTCGTGCGACGATTATTTTCTTTCATCTTTTTTCACCGTCTCTCATAAATGGCTGTCATTTCCTACAATGAAAACAAATATGGAAGTAATTAGAAATAGATAACTAATGTGTAAACCAAAAAACAAAATATAGAAAAACCATTTTGATAAAAAAACATAATATTTATGTTTGTATGAAGGTATGTACTAGGATACACACTCTAAATGATGTAGGTGAAACATGTAGGCCAGAACAAAACTATATGATTCTATATATTTCCCACCATTACTTCGGGTTCATAATCTACTCTGAAAATTGATCTATTAGAGTCATCATAAGTAATAAATGGATTTCTTCATATTGCAGTAGGGATAGTGTCAACTTCATCATAACCATTATCAAAAACATGTCTGGTATTTACTTCCATAATTACACCGAATTTAGGATGAAAATGATATTTGACATAAAAAACTTGTTTCACCATTGAAGCCAATACATATGGTTCATCGGTGGCAAGAGTGAAAGTCATGTGAATAACATGAAACCCAAAATCATCAATAAAGGTGCATTGCCTCGTCATTTAATCAAACCATTGACATTTAATCATCGTGACTCGACCAAGCGAGTAATAATCCAAAATTATTATTTTCTCCACGACTCCATAATAAGCTACATTTTCATAAAGTGGTCTATTATCCGATGATCTAGCATAAGAGTCATTTTGGGCAGTTATCAGAAAACCATCATGTTGTGTTCTCATGTTTCTTGCTCATTCAGTGATAATAAATTTGTATACACTGATCACAAGTGAATTACAAGAACGAACCATGGAATTAGGACCAAAATCAAAAGCTCTTATTTCCTCAGAAACTGAAACTATAGGAAAACTCAATACATTAAATATAAAAAAATAGTAAACTAAATTAAATATTATTTTTATTTTATTATTATAGATATATTTTTACCTTCAATTTCATCTAAGCAGAAAACACTTTGCTATGTAAATTCTCTTTCCTTATCAAAGATAAAGAACGATGATTTCTATATATCAATTTTTTATATTTCCTGTTCATAAAAATAATAATAGTTTAACAAATATTTAAAATTACAAGAGATAAGATAATAGATACATGTACAATTTACATACTTGATATTCTTATCGAACAAATCACAATTGAACAACACTTTGCGATGTGCCATCTCTCTCTATTCAAGGCTTATTGTCTTCAATGTATATGTTCCCGAAATTTCTCCTATCTGAGGAAGTGATGGAAAACTGGGTTCAATTTTCTAATATTGTTCTTCTTCACTTCTCATTCGTCTGTTTATTCTCTTTGTAAGATCAGACCAATACATTGAGAAGAAATCCATACATTCTTAGGACAAGTAATCATTCACAATAGAACCTTCAGGATAATTCTTGTTCCGAACATATGATTTCAATGTGTACCTGTTTCTTTCATTTGTATACATCTAATGGAATGCAACGGGTCCTCCAAGAATTATTTTGGTCAGAATATGGATAGTTAGATGCAACTTTCATGTAAAAAATGATGGAGGGAATATTTTCTCCATCTCACACAAAATTAATGGTGTCTCTGCCAACAATTTTTTCAAGAAGGATTTGTAAAACATCTTTGCAAAAATATCTCTAAATAAATAGCTCAACCAAATAACTAAGACTCTTACATTATAGGAAAAGAGATGATGTATTGATATTTTAATCAACTCATGCAAAAGGACCTGATAATCACGAGTCTTCAATGATTTAAACTTCAAATCCTTTCTGTTGACCCGTTTTGATATATTGCTGGAATATATATATCAAGATCTTTAATAGTCTCTAGCAATTAAATAAATTGATTTTCTTTCAGCAGGTGTCATCACATATGAAGCACATGGAACTTTCTATTTATTTTTACAGATACAGACATGATGCAATTCCTGTATGATCCCCCAATCTACCAAGTCAGGCCAAGATCGTAAATATTCTTTTTTATTCCCATTTACATTTAGAAAAATATAAAGTAACATTTCACATATATTATTTTCAATGTGAATTACGTCTAAGCAATGGCATTTCATGTTGGTTAAACAATATTACAACTCAAATAGTACACTCTTCTTCTTCTAATTGTAACAGGTATCATTGGGAACATTTTTCCTCATTCTAGATTTCATTACACACTTCCCAAATGAAAAACTGAAATCTTTCAATTCAATAAGCACATCAATTCCATACATACACTGAGGTGGATAATCAGTCTCCTTGGTATTGTCAAATCTTCAATGATTGTTTTTTTATAGATGGGTCATTGGAATGAATCACCGATATCCCATAAAACTAAAACAATGACCATATTTCAATCTTCTCGATCGAGTATTCTTCATAAAAACAAGACATGAAAATTTTCCTTTTGTGCTCCATCCAGAAATCATTCCATAAGCATAAAAATCATTGATCATCCACATAAGTGCATCACGCATATGAAATATGTCTTTCAAACATGTATCGTATCTTGGAACACCCACATCCGAAAGAAGATTTAACTCTTTTATTAAAGGTTGCATGTATACATCTATATCATTACCGAGATCAGAAGGGCCAGATATCAGTATACTCAAGAAAGTGTAAGGCTTTTTCATAAACAACCATGGGGGAAGGTTATTAATGTGTATGAGAACCGGCCATGTGATGTGCGAAGTAAGAATCTTTCCAAATGGATTAAAACTGTCACATGAATGTCCCAGTCTCACATTATGCACATCGGCTACAAAATCAGGATATCGAGAATCAAATCACTGCCATGAAAATCCATATTCAAGGTGAACCAACTCTTCATTATTCTTTTTTCTTTCGGTGTCATGCCATCAAATTGTTACTGATATTTTATCAGACCTGAAAAGGTTTTGTAATATGGGGATCAATAGAAAGTGCCATAGTAATTTTTGTGTCACATGAGATGGTGTTCCATTATCTTTTTTCTTCCATAGAGAGGTTACAAATTTGATTCAATCATTTATTTCAATAGTTTCCTCCCAATATAAGCTGCAATCATTCAAGAAAGTGTGATTTTTTTTGAGAATCCAAGTTCATCAACTAACTTCCATTACATATAGTTGTTTGAGGGAATATCTCCATCATCTTGAAGTAAGTCCTTCAAGAAGGTAAGAATGTAATCAATTGTATTATTTGAAATCCCATACGTAGTTTTCCTATAAAACAATCAGATTAAAAATTCCAACTTTTTCATTTTACCTCATTGCCGATATAGTTGAGTCATCGCAGCATCATTAAATTTTTTCACCCTATCAACATCATCATTTTCCTTGGACGCATCATGTGTACTTGTATCGAAATCTTGTTGGTTGGACATACATTCCTTCTCATGATGCTTAATAAATGGAAACCGATCATATATCAAACTCTCCAATCCAGTCCTATCATTTGGATCATCAACATTTTGAGATTCCATTTTCTCTCCATTGTGATTCCACACATAATAGTTTGTTTGGAAACCATATTTGGTAATATGATAGCTAACTGCTTCATGACTCAACCAAGGTCTTCCAACCCAATTAAAACATGGGAAGTGTATGCGACCATTATCTGAAGCCTTGTCAATGCCAAATCTGAAAATATATTCAATTTTTTTTTGAAAATCGGTTGAAATCCAATAAGTTTCATACATCCATCTTCTATCCATTCTGTAAAAAAATTTCAATAAGTCATTTCAATGACATTTAATGATATTGAAGTTCAATAAAAAAATATTTAGGTAAATGATAATTGTTTACTTTAAATAAAATAATAACTGACACATTACTCTATAGGAGAATCATATTAATAAATACAAAAAAAATACGGTGTATATAAGAAAATAAGATACAGAATTTCTAATGCCTATATTCAAATATTTCCCAGTAAGATATTGGAAGTGGATCAAGGAATACATAATCCTTAAGCGTATTGTTGGGCGTACATGAGTTTTATACTTTAACTTCTTCATGGAGATCAGGATGAGGAGTAGGATGAGGATCACATCAAAAGTAGTTATGGCATCATCAAGTTTCACCTTAACCATGGATTAAAGGATCCTAGGTTTGGGGCCATAGATCATAGGATGGTAGGGTGTATTCATTGAATCATGTCCCAATTGATTTTGGAGAGGGACCATCAATAGTTATTGGTATGTATTTGATTAGAAACACCTATAAAAAGGATATCCAAGAATTGTGACGTCCCAAACTAGGATGACAGTCATTAGTGACCCGAACCTAGATGGCCACTCATTAGAGAGGGACCTTCAAGTTCTTTTTTCTTTCATCTCAGATATGAATAATGTTTTTTGGGTTGTCCGTGGTCCAGGGAGGAGGGTGGTGGGTTTCCCGTGGTCTAGGGAGGAGGGGTGGGGGGGGGGGGGCTATCCGGTTCTATGAAGGAGGGGGGGGGGGGTTATCCTGGGTCTAGAAATGGTGGTGGGGGTTGTACAGGGTCTAGAAAGGAGGGGGGTTGTCCAGGGTCCAGGAAGGATGGTGGGGGGTGTCTGGGGTCCACGGAGTAGGGTGGGGGTAGTCCAGGTTCCAAGAAGGAGGGGGGGGTTTCCTGGGACCAGGAATGAGGGGGGTTGTCCTCGGTGTACCTCAAGACACCGAAGGGGGTTCCACTCTATAGTTCTGAGAATATATTATCCAAAGCTACAAATATACCACCTGTAAACCTGACAACTTTAAATCAGTGCCTATTGTAATTTCATGACTTTTAAGGGATATGTATTTTTTCAAAAGCCTATACATTATAGTGATGTTTGTGACTGATGGATTTTTTCCCAAATGTGTATGGAATTTAGTAACGAGGATGATTTCTTCCATTTATCTAATTTTATAATGTACGTTTAGGATGAATTCTTGCAAGTCATGTACTGTGTGTACATTACCATGTACATTCCCAGGACACTAGATTATCTTAGACACCATGTCAATCGTTATACACATCATGTGAACCCTTATACCATATCTTCATTATTACGACCATTAATAACAACTTATTAAACAACATCACTTTTGAAATATAATCAAATTGAACATAATTCAATAATAATATTGGATATATCAAGTAAAATGAAGTCATACTATTTTACATCCTAAATGACCACCCACAATCATGATTAATTACCAAAAATCTCCCCTTTTGGCCAAATCAAAAGTAAAAACAAATAAACATTGTTGATGAATACAACTTCATTTGTCTGAAGAATAATAATCCCATGGTTCTCTTGATATTTGAGCCATGCAGTCATGATTTTCGAGACGAACATGTATCCATGAAACCATATGAGAAGCATGATTCAATACATTTCTTTTCCTGATTTTCCCAGGGATTTTGAGGAACCCCGAATCGGTGAAAATGTTCATTGTGTTTTAAAAAGGTGATTGAATAACTCATGTATGGTGTTGAAGGAATAATGATTAATGGTTATATTAGGAAAACTAATATCCATTAATATTACGAATTTGACATTATGTGAACTAGTTTCATGAATAAGGAAGATGTACTACATGGGAAAAGGAGAGGTCCCACCGAGAGTTCCCTTTGTAGATATTTTATTCATAATGAAAATTATATTGTACTGTTAATTACTTCTTATTTCCTCTATGGTGAATAATTAGGGACCACATACTATTTTGTAAAGATCAAGAAGATACTCTATAAGTTCTATTGTGAAAAGGATAAGTGAACAGTGTGTCATTATATATATATATATATTATAGAAACATGATACATATATTTTATGTAATTCACATAGTGTATAAAAATTAAGATGAATAATATCTTCATTTTTGACATGATCTTAATGAATGGAGTTATTTTAATGAAATACTATGAATAAATATAACAAACAATTTCTTATGAGTTCATATACATGAAGCTATAACATTTGAAGTATTTAAATTTAAAAAACAATGAATCAATAAAATTATAACACAAAAAAGAGACACCATGCCCTTATAAATGTATATGTGTAATGAAAACATTAATTGGACAATGTGTACACCAATGTAGTGATTTGAGTACACAATTCGTGGATGAAGGGATTTGAGTACACATTTTTTAGTGTAGTGAATCATAAAATTTTCCAAAATCACTAGAAATAGTGAATAAAGATATCCTTGAGAATAGAAGGATATCTTTGAGAAGAGGTGTAAGGATATCCTTGAGAAGAGGAAAAATGAGTCTAACCCGATAGCTGATCGAATAGAAGAGGTGCACCTATGATGGGGCTTCTCAAGGGCTTCTCGGAGTCGGGCAACACTTCTAGTTATCGCATAATTTTCTTTTGGAATCAGGGGGTCTCCTGCATTATTTGAATTTTGGGCATATTTTCCAAACGTTTATTAAAAACCGTTTGGAAAATAATGATTTCCCAATGTTTTCATAAAACCATTATGAGAACTCCATCAAACTCCACCTTTACCAATGGTTCAAAAGAATCGTTTTTATACAAGTATTGGGAAAAAAATGATATACAGTAGTGTGAGCGATGCCAGCGACTATGCGGTGGGAGTAGTCCTGGGCTAGCGACTTGACATAATTTTCTGACCCATATATTATTCTAGAAGGTGGCTCAACGAGGCACAAATGAACTACACAACAACAAAAAAAGAGATATTGGCACTGGTGTTCGTTTTTTACAAGTTCCACTCTTAATTAGTTCTATATAATGTTATTGTTTATGTAGAACGTGCATCAGTAAAGTACCTACTAATGAAGAATGATATGAATCCATGACTGATCCATGGGGAACTCCCCTAATAATAATTTAATCTAGGGAACTGATACAAGAAGGGGATCGATAACATTGTTGTTGCTCATCTCTCCCACCCGGAGCTATAGAATTTAGAAAAGGAGGATGATCGAGGGATCAATGGTGTTTTCCTTGATAAGCACCTATTTTCAGTCAAATAATTACATAGACCTTGGTATGCTAATATAGATAATTTTTTGGTTACAGGTTCCATCCACCCTGACCTCTCCTTCTATTATAGGAAGAGGTTTCTCTCTAATGTCAACAGGCACTTCATGAATGATCCTCAACTATTCTGATCCGGTGATAATGGGGTGATCTGATGTTGCATCCCAAAAACAGAAATTCCTGGAGTCCTATAATTCTATCACACCTTTCCATTTGTGGTACATCTTGGGCCAGAACTTACTATAGAAAAGATCCTATTACATGTGTGTTTCTGTTCCACCGTTCATAGATATTCCTGAACCATTATTTCCTGTCGAGATCGGTGCCAATGAACTGGTAATGTGGGGAATAGAGTATAGATGCCCTAGAAACCCATCCTAGAGGTCAAAATAATTGATGACTGGGGCATAGAATTCAAGGGGCCATTCCCCCCATCTTTTCAGAATACTAATATCTTGATATTTGTTGAATACATGTCCATGTTGGTAGAAGCCGTCTCTACAACACACAACACGACCAAGGTGGTCATGACCTTTTTAATGAAACACATTTTTTTGTAGGTTCAGAATTCCCCATGTATTGATCAGTGATAGAGGGACCAACAATGAAAAAAAATTGATGACAGGATTATTGTTGATGTACGGAGTGAAGCATCATTTTGGGACACTATATCATCCCTAGTCTAGTGAACAAGTGAAGCTCTCCAACCGTGAACTCCAGAATATTCTAGAGATAATGGATAACAATTAAAGGAAAGACTGGTCCAAGAATCTAGATGATGGTTTGGGGGAATATTGGACCAATTTTAAGATGCCACAGGGGATGTCCCCATTCTGCCTCATATCTGGAAAGCCATGCCATATACTAGTAGAGTTGGAGGAGAAATCATACTGGTCCGTCAAGGCCCATAATTTTGATATGAAGGCACTTGAAGAGATGTGTAAGTTCCAACTATTAGAATATGATGAAATCCAATTGGAGGCATATGAGAAAGTCAATATGTACCAGGAGAAGGCAAGAGAAAATCAAGATCAGATGATTTCACAAAAATCATTCAAACCTAGTGATCATGTACTCCTTTTTAACTATCGTATTTTATTATTCCCACGAAATATAAAGTCAAGATGGTCGGGACCATTTTGAGTCATATGATTATTCCATCAACGAGTGGTAGAAATTGTTAGGGAGGATGGTGAACTGTTCAAGATGAACATAAAGCAGTTGAAGACTTACCATCACAAAGAAGACACAGTGGTAAGGCTCTCCACCATACATCTTAGGTTTGAAATGGTATGTCGGTCAATCCAATGACATTAAAAAAAGGCAATTCTTGGGAGGAAACCCAAAAGTTATGCTCCATGTACCACCAATAAACAAGGTGTGAAATAATTATTTTTCATCATTAATTGTAACATTATAAATAGATAAATTAACTATGTAATATACAGGGATGTTGTCGGTGCCAATGGTAAAGTCGCTAGAGTTTATCTGAGCCGTCACTTGCTCGAATCCCTCTATACCTACCTTCAAAACGGGGTTCCTCCTTTTTATAATCATGTTTTCTTAAACGGCTTGTGTGGTATTTTTCGTAATAAATATAAATTTGTATAAATATAAGAAAACCCATGATGGGGATGGATCGGTTGGCGAGGGTCATAACCTAGTTCCAAAAGCCCCAGGTTCGAGTCCTGACAACAATCTCATTTCCATCATATTTATTTTCAATAAAACCACACAATGTCTATTTTGATATATTCCATGTGTTTCACGTTTTCATTAATAACTAAAATGATTTTCAAAATGAAGGAATGACTGCAGGTGAAGTTATAAGATTGGCAGAGTCTCAGTCCTGGATCTAAAAGTCCAAGGTTCGGACTCAGCTAATCATCATGCTTCAGCCCTTTTAATCTAATTAAAAATTTCATGTCTTTCCTTTACTTCCTCCCATGTAGTATCAGCCCTGTAGATTAAATATAGATAATTAATAAACATAAGTAGTAGTACAAAATTTTCTCCTGTGGTTGAGGGTTTTCATTTGAAATAATCTATCACCAGTTCAAAACGCACCCATATTACCAGACCAAATGTTGTACTTCCCTTTTTCCAATTTTAGAACACACGACATGCATTTACCGATATATTATGTGTATAGATTTTTTTGTAAATTATATATATGAATATATTTATTTTATTTTAATTATGAATATTAATTATTATATAGTTCACTATAATACATATTTAATTGTCAAAATAATAATATTATACGACGTGTCTGCTAGAGTTCACGCCAAGTACTCTGGCAACAAAAGCCAGAAACCCTACGCGGTAAGACCCCATGTAGCTCAGTGCCCCCCCCCCCACCATTTTATTCTCCCAGATGCTGCACGACCTCTCTACATCTAATCAACCAAATTTGTGTGATTTTTTCTCTGATTTATAATCCATTATGATCCTCACATTAGGTATGTCATTCTACACTCCTTATTTCCCAGTTCTCATAGAATTTATGGTGTTTTTTGGATCAGCTGCTGGTTTGAATTTCGCAATACATGGGCACTAAATGAAGAACACACAACGTGTAATGTTGTACATGGTAAGAAACTAAAAAAATACAGAAATTTAAATTACATGGTGTGTGTGTTAGGTACACACCGTGTACCAGCCCAAATCGTGCCCATGTATCTCGTTCGCACGACCACACACACTATGTTTACATTCACAACATGTATGTTCAGTAAATGATGTGTATCCCATTTTCTCTATCCACACTATGTCCATCATTTGACATGGCCATGTGGACTATATCCTTACACACGTCATGTCGTATCTTCACTGGGCCTGTATTTTTTTGGATCTACTCAAACATTGGTTGTGTCTTTGAAACACATGTCCAGGACCACTTTGCACGTACAATACAAGTTTGTTTGGTAAAATCTCTGTATACTTTCCTTTCTAGTGACATGCCCACTTGGCATGTCTATCCAGATAACACGGGATCCTAACATTCTTACACTACACATCCTGTACTCTGGACATACATGTCGTGTACTTTTATTTTTCTGGTTTTCTCACATTTTCAACTTTTTTTGTTTTCTGTTTTCCTTACCTTTCTTGGATATGGTAGACGGAGACTCTGCAAGTGGGGAGTGACCTACCTCTTCTACTGAGGGAGAGAAGCCCACTTTTCTCCAGATATGACTCTAGCCCATGGAAAGACCAATCTCGGACATCCTATTGTACCATCCTCTTCCGTTGGCCATCTTAACACCACTCACAGCTCTAACGAAATATTTTCCAAGTACTGCACCTCCACCACACCGTACGGAGCCTCCAAGCACCATCATTTCTCCCCCAACGGCCACCACTCCTCCTGAGCCCTCCTCAGTTGTAGTTGATTCCTCATCAGCTGCTACGTCCAACAGGCCTTCATCTAATGTGGCTGCAATGCCATCAGAGATAGTCCTTGTTTTTACCCCACCTAGGACATCCCCTAACCCAATCCTTGCCTTGTGTTTCCAGTCTCCAACATGGTGTATGGAAGATTCTGGCACTTCTCTTGCCACTTAATCCCGTTGAGTACCTGTTATCCTGACAACATCGTGCCTTAGCAGCTAGGTATTTGGGGAGAGTTGGAGGATCTCCTCAGGCACACACCATTACTCACGATATTTCAGGTGTGCAATCCTATTTTCTGAGATTTTTTTTGGAGTTTGATGCTTCCTTTGAGTTCGATGGGCCTAAGTATTAGGAGACACCTAGTGACACTGTCCCAGTGGTCTGATTTTGGATAGTAAAACAACCTTTTTCCCTTACTATGACAGATTTTGGCCAAGGGTGTGGTTTCTACCCCCATCCCATCACCCCACCCCTTGTCCCCATCCTGACTCGACCAGAGCATTTTGAGCACATCACCATATGGAGGGATATTTCTAGGCCCAGCCACCCCTACAACCCCACTTCCCAAAAGAGTACCATCACCATTTAGCATATCCTCCAATTGACCCACAGATGATTTACTGCCATCTTGTTTCCCCACAACGAGGATATGGAATTTTTTACTTGTCGGGACATGGATCTCTTCACCTGTGTGATTTGGAAGGACTACATGGGCATCCCCTATCTTGATGCCTCCAACATCCACACCATGTTCACTGACCATCACGGAAACCTGAATGATGGATTCTACGCCACCCGACATTCCAACCACCTCAGCATTTTTGAGCCTTCCCTCCCCCACTACCACCTTGTTTCCATCAACTAGATGGACATTCTAATTTTTATTCGCATGGTATTAGTCTAGAAGTAGGGGAAAATATGTCATTTCCCAAGCCCCACCACCACCCCTTTCCGACCCTCGAACCCCCATGGCTTCCCCCTACTTCCACCCTTCCCTTTGTTTCATGTTCCTTCTACCACCCCACCTCCCTCTGCTTCCTCTATCCATCTATCCTTTATCGTCAGCCTACCCGAGATAGAACCCCACCATGATTTTATGTATAAAAGTCGTAATCATATTGAGTAGATGTTGGAGCTTTTTTTCCGCATCATGGTATCCACTAACCCTATCCCATACTAATCCTTCATCTCCTGGAACTTCTTCCACAAATCCATTGTCTTTTACATCACTCACCATAGATTTAGTTCTCCTCTACACTATTGGCCTAATTGCTACCACTACTATTGCCAGTTTGGAGGTACCTGTCGTTCCTTCTATTTAGTGTCAAACTAATGTGGCTCTGGCTACAATTAATTCTCTTCCGAGTGAAGCTTCTGAGTCACCAGCTTCCATGACTCTTGATCCTTCATTGCCGGCTACTTCTATACTAGATGATAACTCTTAATAGGTGACCCCCCTGACTATTTATTATCACATTTATTCAATTATATATATATATATATATATTCGGTATCTTTCTCCTTTGTTCTTTTGTGTATTCTTGCGTCTTTCTCTCTCCATGACCATCAAAGGTACTCTAGCACTATTTGGGTTATACTTTTCCACCACATCCCATCATTCATCAACTAGACACAAGGGGTGTATTGTTTTTCCAGCTTCCATTTTTTTCTTTTTCTTTATTTTTTTACTTCTTACATTACTTCCCCTTCGCTTTATCCACTATTGTGTCCCCACCTTACCTTCTACACATTTATGTGCCACTTGGGGACCATATGCCCTATTTAATGTGCGGGGGAACTCTCTTCCTACACTACTCGTTTTCCCATGAACTAATCTTGGAGATATCATTAATAGATGAAATATTTTAAACTATGGAAACTTTTCTGTAAATTATAGTTGTAAATAATAATGGAACAATTCATAATATTAAAATTTAAATTCTTATTTTAAAATTTTAATAAATTACTTTAAAATGATTGCGGATATGGTCTATTTTCTTACATAAATTCATGGCTATCTACATTTATTATAATGCTAATTTTTATTCATGAAATTACATGATATACCCTTTTTCATTTTCCTTATTCCCACGAGGCATTATAATCTGTTTTGACATATTTTCTCTTATCCCTCTTTCTGGAATATCCTTGGGATATGCATAACTACCAGAATTTGAATGTTTTTCTCTTCAAGACATTATGAATTTTGAATCTCATTAAAATTATTGAAGAACTAGATTGTTTCTCAACCCTTTTGACCTTAAGACCTACACTACATATGATATTAGTAAACCCATAGAAACCATGAAATTTATTGATAAGAAGATACATTACAATCCTATTTTCCCTTCATACCTGAATTATTTTATAATTTTGTTGGATTATTCACTTGAGCTTTAGAGAGAGATTTTTTATTTTTCATGGTAAATTTTGGTTAGAAACCATGAGCTTAAGTGTGGGGGAGTTTTCACTTGTTAATTTTCAAAAAAGGGTCACATATCCTACTATTTGTTGAATTATTGGTGGTACTTTTCTTATAAACAAATTTCAAAAGAGGGAAAAAGTTATTTTATCGTACTTTACTGATGGTTTATGGACCAATTTTGGAAAAAGACTATCATAACGATGATATCCTTTATAATAGATCTTGATTGGGGAAGTATTTTTATTTTGCTCTAATTTTTTAATATCATGATTTATTGTTTGTGAATTTAGCCTCCTTTATCAAGCCTTTGAATTATTTTTCACATTATTACCTACAAAACCTTAGCCTAAAAAACATTGCACCCTTTATGAAAGACTTCAAGATTTTTTGTGATTTAAATTTCTAAAGTAATGATTTAGAACACTTAAAAGCCTATGGAAAGAGTGAATATACATCAGATTGTTCGCAAATATGATAAAATGAAGTTGAGTGATGAGAGTATTATAATATGATGAGGTAAATAATCAAGTGGCATGTGTAATTGTGAAATGTAAAATGATATTCATAAAATGGAATGAAAGTTTCATAATTAAAATTTCAATAGAGGCATGATTAGAATATCATTTAATAATTGAAATATGTTTTTGTGCCTTTTAAAATACCTTTTTCTATGCCTATAGTAATTATAAATATAATTAAAGCTAGATTATTCCCTTTTTGGAATATGGATTCTATACATTAGATATTGAGAGTTTTCTTGAGGAAAATAAAATGACTATATTTGAGGGATTTTTAATGTGCCGGATTTGTGTATACATTTTCAGACATTTTATCACGTTTTTAAAACATATTTTCACCAGATACAAGTTATTTTGGAGGTAAAAATTCTATAATTCTATGATCATAATGGGTTTTAGGTATTTACATGTCAAATAAACAAATCATGGGAATATTAATCAAAAAAATTCCAAACAACACGTCGTGTACATTCAAATACACATTGTGCACCAGAACCCCGACATGGATTGGCCATCCAAAGTACATGACCAAGTTACTAGAAACCCATACACACCATGTACAGTGCATACATTCCATGTATCCTCTTCTAGAAGTGGTTAGAGGCTATGAAGAAGTCCACATGACCATGTTTCCAACTATACTTTGATGTTGTTTACATCAGTCAACACACAATGTATTAAATTTTAGAAGCGGTTAGTGGTCGATGAAAGAGAGAACATATCGTGTTTGTCTACACTACACGCCGTGTAACTCCACCTACCAGGAGACACCATGTTCCAAGTCAAATAATGAATGTTAGGTCACCCACTGGTGGATAAAAAGATGGAAAAAGAATGTGGAAAATAGTACATACTGTGTAATTTCTGGTAAATGTTGTGTATACCTAAAACCTATAAATAGGTGACAAAATATCCATGTTCAAGAGTTAGATATTCAATAATTCATATTTCATTCAGTTTGAAGGGAGATCACTCTGACTACATCCTATAAGAGAGGAAGAGAGATAAATAATAGGAGATAAGAGATAAGGGAAGGTGCTTCCAGGATACCTTCCCGATGACCTTCACTCGAGGACATTAAAGAATATGCATCCAAGTACTACAAGTTATTTAATTAATAGCTCCTACATGAGAATATAAATTCTCTATGTGTTGGGGATGTGAAAAAATTAATGTTGTAATTTATCAATTATGATGTTGTAATCATATTATTCATTTTTTCTTCCTCATAATTCATTATTAAACCTTTTCATATATCACAAGAAATATCGTATAGGACCACGGACAAGAATTCTAGGGACCCTTAATGAATTACGGTTGAAAACATTGATGACTATTGAGTTTTTAATCATATCAATAGGGATATAATTAATATAAATTAAAAGAAATCAATTTATAGGCCATAGGAATTGACATCCATTTATTTGAAAAAAACATATCAGATCAAGGGGGTTCTGTTACATAATTAATCCCAGAGATGTGAATTATCATGAACAACACAGCCTTATACGAATATTAACTTAATTACAACCTCTTAAAATTAATAGCCCTAACCCATTTCCCTCCAAATTTGCGTCAAACCAAATTCTCATGTTCTTCTTTATCTATTAAGTAAATTTTCAAAAAAACTAAAATCTAATCACCCTTTTAATCAAAACATTAACAAATAGACTCTAAATTCACTATACTGTACTAAATCAAATACAAACTGGATATGAATGACAAAAATAACTCATTCTTCCTATTGATCGACCCCTTACTGGTACTATACTAGTCAGGGTCAAATAATTTGAAAAGTAATAGATAACACTTTGGTAAAAATTACAACCATTCTGCAATTATCTTCATGGATCATATTGAATTTTTTTTTGACACCACATGAAGTGATTATGATCAAAGTGAATGATAAATTACTATGGTACATGTTGAAATATGAATTTTAAGTATTCTATGAGAAAAAAATCAGAAAATTTACAAGAGACTATTATTGAAAACTAGAATCCATAACTGAGGATAAATATGAAATTTTAAAGAAATAGATTCCTTAGAATTAATAAATCAAAAGAAAATAATAAAAAGTTGTTGAAAAGGAAAATATGTTTAAGGAGCATTAATAGAAACTAAATCTAAAAGAAGAATAATAGTCAAAGACAAAGTCTTATTTTATTAAAGCCTATAATTACTTGAAAAGGATAAGAGAATATTTTTGTAAGGCTGTTGAGGTTGTGAATGAATCAACACAATATTGTGAATGGAGTGTCTCAAGGAATCATGATAATCGATCAATCAATGAATTTAAAATTAAATCCTTTACCTCTAATAATTTAGGTCAAAACATAAATTCTGGAAAACGTTGGACCTATAAGACACATCAAAATAAACTTGTATTTCAAAGGATAAAAGAAATTATATAATAATTTTTCTCCTATAAAATAGATTAAATATTATCACATGAAAGTACATTAACAATAATCTTCATGAAAGAGATATTTTTAGTTGGGATGGTCATAGATAAGAGGATGGTTGTTTTTTTGTTGAGTGGTTGGGAATAAAAATTATTTATTTTGGAAAAAAATTCCTTTTCTTAAATTAGACATTAACCAAGGTAGAGCTATTATAATAACATGAGATCAAAATTTTTAATTAAGAAAGTAGTGTTCTAGAATTAATCTTGTATACCAATACAAAAAAAACTATTTAGAATAATTGTTTGGATGATGTGAATAGAATGCCCATTTTCATAAAAATGGAGTGAGTTTTCTCCTTTAAAAACATCCAATATTAATAAAGGCACGAATGTAGAAAAAAATGAATTTAGAAAATTTAGGTTTCTCCAAATATTATATGAATCATAGAATAATAATAAACTCATGTCTTCTTGTATCTTGATGTTCACGACACATAACTGGTGACACCAAAATTCTTAATAGCATTGAGTTCTAGAAGGAGGAGTATTGACCATTGGAGATTACTATTCACATAAAATTAACTGAGTTAGATAATAAAATAATGAAGTATAAAATTTGATGTCCAATAATGTTTTATTATTTAAAAATATTAATGACAATTTTCATAGTTCTAGCCACATTCTGATGACCAAATTTTTTTTTAAGAATTCATGTATCATTAAAAGAATAGTGGAATTAAAAATTATCACACAATGAAAAAACAACAAAATGTAATCTATTTTGAATTACTGATTCTATCAATTCCTTTTTGATTATTGATAAATATAAAACCAAATTTTTCATAGAAGTCTAGAAAGTCATGTTCAAAAGAGTATAATTATAATCTTTTTTCATGATATTGTGATGGATTTTCCCAAACTAAAGAGTGAAAGATATGAAAAAAATTAATCATTTCAAAAAAGGAAATTGGTAAAAATTTAGAACTAAGGGGTGGATATCCTATCTTCTACGACCCATAAACATATTCATAAAAACTTATGTGGCCCAATGAGATAAAATTATACCATAGTTGATCTATACCACATTAAATTTATTTATTACTATACTCAGATGACTAATTTCATGTTTATCAAGAACATGTCATATGAAACTGAAATATTCAAAAAAAATATAAGGAGAGATAAAAAGGTGATGTTTCTCTATATCTAGAATGTATTATAAAATAATAGAAATGATTTTACCTGTGATTATTTTGAATTATATCTTTCAAAAAACAAAATCAATCATCAGTATAGAAGACAATATAGTCCACAGTAAAATGAGGTATCTAAATTAAATAACATAATCATATTTGATATGGGAAGGACTATCTTACTTGAACAAAACACCATGAATTATTTAAGAAATAAGCTATATTTACAACCATAAATATACAAAATATATGTCTCTAATGAACAGAAACACAACAGATATAATGACAATTTTGGTACAAACTAAATCCAAATATTTAATACATTTGGCTTTCTAGAATCCTTCACATTATAATAATCAAGGACATCAATCCATGAAATATTTAAGAAAAATGTGATGAAAGAATTTTCATGGGATAAATATCAAATGGTAGAAGCTAATGATGTTATATCAAATGGATAAACAAGATGTTTGACTACAATTATTTTAAATTTTTTAGAAACTATATCATATCAAATAACATAGTTGATACAGATTCAGAATATTCGATAGAAATTTGAATGAATATGTAACATGAAAATGATAAATCTACCGAGAAAGATCCAAATATTGTTGATGTTTATTCTGAACATAATAATGATTAAGATGTTTTGAATAAAAAAATATAATTGTGTACAGAAAAATCCTGAAACGTACTGAGAAATAAAACATCATTTTAAATCAAAATTATCTTGTTCAGACTAGAAATATAATTAGAAATGAAGATCAATAATAATTTATTTCACAAATATGACCTTATATAGTGGAAGAAATAGTTCTGCATAAATAATGGATAGAAGTGATGAATGAGGAACTTGAACGGATTGAGAATAAATCATCTACATATCTTCCATGAATACATAAAAAAATTTGGAAGAAATTTTGTGTTCCGAAATTTTGTAAATGTGAAAGGGGTGTTATCAAGACAAAATACTAGATTTGTGTGAAAAGAATATTTTCAAAAGGATAGAAATGAATTTCAATAATCATTTAAAATATCAGAAAGAATTAAAACTAATAAAATGTTATTTTTATTTATAGAATTCAAACACAATAAATATTATACAATAGATGTGAAATATGACATTCTAAATTTTTATCTAGAATTTTATGTCCCTACTAGAAAACCTGATGGATTTGTATTAAAAAATTATGGTATCATGGTATGGAGTGTGAGGAAATAGTTTTATGGATTGAAATAGTACCAAAAACCTCGTTTTCCAAATTAGAATGTTGTTTATGAAATATGATGTTTTTAAAAGGAAAATTTAACAATAACATTTATGTGAGATAAATGTCCAAAGGTGATGTAGTATTCATTGTATATGTAGATGAAATAATATATTCTAGTGATAAGGATGTATTTTGTGAATATTATACTAAGAAAATGAACTAAAATTGTGATATTTCCAAACATGGTTAGATGACATATTTTATAGGATTTCAGGTTGAGAAAAAAACAAATATCAAATTAATATCACATGAATAGAATTCAAGGGAATTGGTGAAGAACTTTGGAATGAAAAATTACTAAGATGACTCAATACCGATTTAATTTGATAGTAAATTTTGGAATGATGAAGAAGGAAATAATGTCAATAAAAAAATTCATAAGAATAATTGGAATCCTTCTTTATGTCATAACATTATGGTGATATATAACATTTTTAGTCACTATATGTTCCAGATTTCAGAGTGAACCAATGGAGTCTCCCTTGTTGGAAGCTAAAATAATCTGATATATGAGAAATGAAAACTCAAATATGGGATTCACTATATACATATTACAGATTTAAAATAATTGGAGTTGACATATGCTTATTGGGTAAGTGATTATACAAACAAAGATATCAACACTAGGGGAAACCTTATTTCTAGGAGAAGGATGTTTCAGTTGGTATACAAAGAATTAGAATTTAGTAACATTGAGTATGTCTAACGAGGAATATGTTTTAGTGAGACATTCATGTTCATTGATGATTTGGTGAAGTAAAATTGGTATATTTAAAAATAGAGACTAAGAAAAATATAAAAATAGAATTTTATTATCAAAGTGTTATTGGATTATATAAAAATACATTACTACATTCAAGATCATAGAATATTATCACGTATCATTTTATAAAAAAATGGCCTATGGTGGAGATATCAAGGAATAATACAATTCAACTGAAGTTCATGATGATTTAATTTACAGAAATAAATGAAAAAAGATAGGCATATTGAGTTATGTCTAAAACATCATGTACATCCATCTCCTATCAATTTAATATAATCAAGAGGTTTTTAATTATTCCCTATTATTTTATGTGAATTGTTCTAATAAATCAGTGGATTGATGGATATTTGTTATTCATCTCTCCAAAAAAAATTAAATTTCAAAAAACCACTATTAGGGTAAAAGTGGGAACATGAACATCAGCAAACCACACCTAGTTCAGTATCACAAAAATTTCAGCTGTAAACATTAAAATTTAAAAACCAACAAAAAAAATTCAAAATGGGCGTTGTAAGAAGATCTCTTCAACCCGCAAATCCCAGGAGTGGATCGAGGATCCCTTCATCGAGGTAAGACATGTCAATTCCACATGTCATCGCCATCATCACATCGTTGTCGCACCAAACATCATCTTCCACTCCATCACCGATCGTTTAGCAGATACAACTAACACCGAACCATAATCGAAAAATAATGAACATTTGCAAGATGACCAGTAAGGAAACACGAAAACCGTCGCATACAATGATGTTGGTTTCCATCAAAACCAAAATTAATGAACACCAAAAAATAGACCAAAAAACATAAATGAATAAAATAGAACAGGAAAAACATCCATAGAAATAAACCTAGAAAATCCAAGACGTTCCCTAAATCCAACTCAAAACACATACATGGACGCAAGCCTTGCTCTTGGAAAACCTACGACCGTTGAAACAAACACCAAAAACATCTATGTAACCACTTCTCTTGATCCTACATGGAGAGTCATGGTGGAACGGGAGGTCAGAGTAGGGAATGAGCAACCAAGGGCTCCAAACAACTATAATGCTGATGAAGAAGAAGATAGCCAATGGAACAAGAACAAGCTTATTCATGAAGTGCGTTGAAGAAAGTCAACCATCGAACCGCAATACCCAAAACCCATAGAGACCATTACACCTTGTCCGACTTGGAGAGGCGAGAGGAGATGTGAGGTTAGAGCCAGGAACTGAGTGGTCAAGGGTCTCTATCGTGAACAACATTCATCGGAACACCAAAAATCCCTTGAAAGAAATTGTCATCATCTTTAGAATAACAGAAGCACCATCTATCGAGCAGACCTCAGCCATCTTCAAACCATCATTCCGATACAAAATCATCACTGGTATGAAAACCCAAGAGCAATACCATCATAGAGAGATTTGGAGACAAAAGTGGAAGGGGAAAGGCACTAGAGAGGTACAAGATCCTCCCCCTCCAAATCACTATCAACCAAAACCCATGAATAAGAGGGGGAATTGGCAGACACTGCTCATGTTATTCATCTTGGATTTAACTTTTTCTATGACGTTGAAAGAGATTACATATCTTATGAGGGAGTATTTATGAACTTTTAGTAATATAGTCACAACCCTATCTCATTCTCTACTATATTTATTAAATGGGATAGCTTGATTGATAAAATGATGAGAAAAGGAGATATTATTCTTGTGCTCCTAATCTTTATGATGTTTTAGATAATTTAAGCCAGATCTTGTATTTCCTTTGATATATTATATGTTTTATTTATCATGTTAGGAAATTTAAAAAGATATTATACATAAACTTTTTAAAATCTATCTTTTAATTATACACCATGTACTCCCATGTAGACATAGAGGTGGTCCACTAAAGTCTCTTTTCTATGTATCATTTGATGTTTATACTTCTCTTAATAAAATCATAGAAGAGTTTTCTAGAAGACAAATGATATAAGAATACCAAATATACCCTATTCATTTGATTTTCAATATGTGTGAGTAAATATAGTACCCATATATTGAATTTTATGTGATGCGATATATATGAAGGGATATTGAAAACAAAATAAAAATGGGGGTATGGTTAATCCTAATAAGATCACATGTTTTCACAGTGTGTCAATATGTGTTTGTTTAGTTTGGATGGTGTGATAATTCATAGAAAATTATTATATATAATGTGGTGATGCATGTATAATTGTTATGGATGAATTTTTGATTCCTCAAAAATTAACGTTGATACATATTATTGGATTAGATGTCACAGTTGGAAAATTATTCTTCATATGGTATTTGATGTCACACTTAGATGCTTACTCTTAGTAATAATATGGGGATTGTTTGTTCTAATCATCACTTCATAAGACATGTGTTAAGGAAATATTATTTGGAAGTATTAAAGAATAACATTCTATATGAATTTCATGTTTCCATGATGAACTGGGAAGAATATTATACTGGTTTAGGATGGAAACTAACTTTTGGTTTCATATTATTCTATTATTTTATGTATGTTAACATGGGCCTTACATAATTTTTTTTCATCCCACTAAGAAAAATCAATGTTCAAGAATGTACTCCGTATTAGTGGAACATGAGGGTCATCCATGCCTACAGTAGTTGTCCAAGGCTACCCATGAGTGGATGAGGATATCATACTAGGTGTAGGGGTCCCATGTATAAGATCCATTGTGCACATGCCCTCAATCATGTGGGGATGAGGTCATATCCCATTTGGTCATAGGGCCATGGTGTGTAAGTAGTGAATACAGGTTCCAACGGCGGCATTATACCGAAGGTGTTGTGGAAAATTGTGAGTAATAAACTAATTCAATGATCAGTTCAATGATAGGTGTTGGGTGAGCTTGTAATGAATAATATTCCCATATCCTTTTAAAAAGAAGAAAATTCAACTAGTCTTCTGATCTATTCTCTAATTTAAATACAAGCCATCTAATCTAGTTCAGAGTTCTTATTCAAACTCTCTTGTATGAACCATTCACGAATGAATGTATTATGGAATCAATTTTGAATACTGAGAACCAAAAAAATCAGATACCTTGTGAGATCATCATTTATTCATCATGATTTTGACAAAAGTACACTGTATACAATTCCACAATGAAAAATAATTCATTGTGAAGTTGATTTTGTATGGATTAATTACATAAGGAATATGCTTTCTGGACATGTTCATAGCCTAAGGAACCACCAATAAACTATGCATAGGTAATAACTTTTTGAGGTGTTTATGGAGTATGATTGACATCAGAAACAAGTTGGAAATTTTCAAATCAGTTTTATATGGATGGTGATTAATGAAAATCTACTCCATACCTGATAATGGTTTTTTAAAATATTTACAGGTTAATGTTTTTTTATATCCTTGAAATATGTAATGAAAAGTCTATTCTAATGAATTATGTGGTTTTTTGTGATGGATTTTCGAATGATTCACTGATGATGAGAGTAGTTCATGGATGAACATTCCCTTATGTTGAAAATTTTTTTAGTGGTAGATGAACTTCATTATGAAACTTCTTCCGAAAGTAAATTATCATGAAATAATACTATTGAATAAGAATTTAGTGATTAACATAAATTAAATTCTTTCATCACATATGAAAAATTACAACATTAGTGAAGTCGGTGATAAAATAAAATAGAGATAAGTTTTTAGAAATTCATTTATGGCTCATAGATTCAGATCATTCTTGTGAATGAATAAAATTATTTTCATTTAGTATTTGGTATTGTATGTGAGGTCACACATCAATTCATGAAGTAGTGTACTTTTTTATAGATATTTGGTTGATTGATTCATATGATATTCCATAACCATTTAATGAAAATGAAGATAAATTTCAATACTATATGTGCATTATATTGTTTATAAGACAAGATGCATAATTTTGAGGAAGAACCTATTTAGTGGATATATTTGAAATGTTAACATATAATATTTTATTTATATTGAAAAATCAAACTAATGATTATCATTTTTATTTCCAAAAAGTATTCAGCATTATAATGTGGAGTTTCTTATATTGTTGTGTAATCATTTATCTAACAAGGATGTTTGAAACTGTTGTCCTAGTGGGACAATGGAAAGCATAATGGGACTCTATGAAATTGAAGAATTTTATATTATAACGGGTTTTTATTATATTTTAGAATATGTGATTGGGATTTCTAACCAATCATAGTAAAAAAGTAGGCTTATCTTGAGACCAAACCTAGTAATATTATTTTGTTTCTTTTTTGATTTCATACTAAATTTGGTAGAGGTTGAGTTGATATAGGAGTGGATTACTTCCTAATAGTTCTACATAATATAATTTCAAAAGAATGAAAAAATGTAAAAATGAAAACCGATCCACCCCTGCCCCATCTCAGTAGAGAAACTCCTCCCTAATCACTTCAGCTTCTATGAAATTATGAGAGGCATTTCGCCAATTAATTAATATTTTCACAAAGGTATTCAAGAATATGTACTAACTTATAAATTTATTTATAGAATATAAATATTAATATTCCCAATACCAATAGTTTATTATCACTATGAGAAATTTTGGATATGTAAAATATATTGAATCACCATCAATTCCAAAAGTGATAGTGGTGCTTTCACATAATACTACATAAATAGAGAAATCTCTACGTACTTGATTCCACAATTCATGCTAATCCCCTATAGGGAGGAAGTTATTTGTATAAATAAAAATATAAAAATCTTATAGATGATGAACTAGATGTACATTGTGTATTTTTTTATTTTTTGTATATTAAATTTTTGAAAATTCATGCATGATGATGACGCCAACTAGATGATAACTCATCACCAAAAGTTATTTAATGAGAGACAACAGAATGAAAGGAATGATATATTTCATTATATAGGTGGAGGATAGATAAAGTGAATCAAGTAGGACCTAAGAGACTTCAGGTTATCATGTATGTCAAGATACTCAAACACCTTAGGTTTAATCTCCACCAAGTACTACTAACAAATCTTACAACTTACACTTTACATCCAATCATTTCAACATTTAATGTTACATAAAAAATGAATATCACATTTTTTATCAAAAATCCACTTATTTTAGTTCTCTAAGAAGATAATTATATAATGATTATAAATTCACCATTCCATATGGTAAAAAGGATAAGGAAGGTAATTATATGGTTTTAAGGTTAAACCAAAGATGATGACATTGATACATCATCCTTCCAAAATTAAAAAGATATATAGGGATGGAAATGAGAATGTGGTTTCCCCCATTTCATGTGTCAAGAAATATAACTCGAAGAATAATTTCTATTATGGAAATAACAATATATGTTTTTATTCTACTTCGGACATAATTTTTATTGAATGAAATTAGTGATTAATTATAGGTTTGGTATTGAATGCATCATGTGGATCACAAATTTTAATTCCTATATTTGAACCATGTAGATTCCAGAAGATTGAAACTGGTGATGTGGATATTTAATCAGAAAACTGTGTGGACTAGAATACATATAATTGGAAGATTATCATCTAAAATTTGTTAGATGATTGGTTCTTGAATTAAATAATAATTATTATGATCATTTAGTTACTGAAAAAATAATAAAATTGTAATGTCGATACACCATGGGATTTAAATTGATGTTTTGAAATAAATGTTTTATATTTTATAAGGACAATATATGTCGCAGTATTGTGTGCTATAAAAATGGCTTTTATATTCATGAAGTCAAAATAACAGTTGTTTATGTCAATGAAAAAACCCAAAAAATTGATAATATTATACAAACTAGTGGAGCATCATGCTTATCCATTTTAATGAGATGTGTTCACATAAATTAAATCATGTTGGGTTTTTAGAATCAACTATGTTAATAATCCTAGATATATTTAATTATTGTTTAAAATTGAAAATATCTAAATCACCCCTAGTTGGGAAAGGATTAAGAGGAAAAAAAATTATTAGAACTAGCTCATGCGGATATATTTTGAATGTTTCTAGAAGAAAAAATAGGCAGGTTTTCATACATCATTACTTTTACCAATGAGTATAGTAGGTATGTTAATATATACATATTTAGGTATAAGTCATTGTACTTTCTAGTGATTAAAAACACCAAATTGACATGATAAACAATCATAGTATGAAGATTAAGGCCCTCCAATTAGAATTATGAAGTGTTTATCTTAACTAGTCATTCATTGTTCATATAAGGGGGTGCAGGATATTAACCCAACTCAATCATCCTTATAAAACTATCCGAAAGAGTGTTATTGAAAGGAGGAATCAAACATTTTATAACATTTTTAGATCAATTATGATTCATTTAGCTCTCATATTATACTTTTGGGGATATACATTATAAAAAACAACATACACCATTATTTGAGTCCCAACTAAAGTGAAAGATGTAATTATCTATGATTTTGGGTATGAAGTGAAGTCCAATACGTCACCCATATGTTTTTGGGGATGTAGGAACTTTTTCAATAATATACCAAGTAAAAAATATATTCCCAATGATCAAAGGGAATCACTGTAGGTAATCATGAATTAAACAAAATAATATTACCTATATAACCCTTTAGATATAAATTTTATTTTGGAATAAAATGTTTTATTTATAGAAAATGAACACATTTATAATGGATACACTAAAATAAATATCGAATTTGATGATGTTGATGTTCCATATTAACAATAGTTAGTAAGGGAACCATCTCTATAAGAGATAGTTGGAGAAGAATATGTTTTTTAGACACAAGTAAAGGGTAAGTCAATATGAGGTAATAGAGAACTAAAGTTATATGGTGTTATTATCACTAAGTTAAGTGACAAATTACTCTTATAGAATGATTATTATACAAAATACATTGAGGAAGAAGATGGAAATGATTATTCATTATTGAATGAATCGATGAATTTTGAGATGGAGTCCCTTTACCAAAATCATGTTTGGATTTTGGTAGACTCTTATGTTGATGTAAAACCCTTTGGATTAAAATTTGTATTAATGAAAACTATGTACATAGATATTAATGTAAATATTTATAAATAATGACTAGTTAAATATCCTCTCAAGAAACAGCTAGTCATAAACTATATTGGAAACATTTCACTAGTAGAAATGCGGAAGTAAATTAGAATATTACATGAAATAGTTGCCTTCAAGGATTATTAGATTTTAAAAATTGATTTCTAAACAACATTCCTAAATGGGTTTCTGTTTAATTCATTTCTATGACTCAACTCAAGGGGTTTATATAGTAAAATAGTTCCAATAAGGCATTCAATATATAAAGATCCATTTATGGGATGAGTCATGAATCATGATCGTGGAATGTTCATTTCAATTAGTTCATAAGGTAATTTGGGGTTTTCAAGAACAAAAGAGAGAAATATATCTGTAAAATTGTTACTGGGAATGACATTATTTTCCTTGTATTATATATTCCAGACATATGAATAATGATAAATAAAGAAAAAGTATTATATTTAGTTAAGAGATGAATAAATAAATCCTTATACATAAAAGAATTGGGTGGAGAAACATATTTATTTTGGATTATGATCTATCAAGATATATCTTTTTGGATTCATGGGCTATATCAATCTATATATGATTGCAAGGTAAAAAAATGTATAATATGGAAAAATCCAAGAGGTTTTTTTTTCAAATGTCCAATGGTATCTATCCCTTCATGAAAATATAGCCATAAATATAAGATGGGATTGAACGAATGAAAATAAACCTTTATTGTTTAATAGTGGGATCTATCATGTCCTATATGAAATATAATTGTCTTGAAATTTCATTTAGGTTATGCATAGTGTGAAGATATCATGAAAATCTAGATTAAGTACATCATGAGGATTTCAAAAATATTCAAATGTAATTGATATGTATAAAGTAAATATTCTATGTGTATATAGAAGACTACAAACCAGTAGTAAGGGGATAAATAGATTCTTGTTTCTAATAAATAAAGATGATCTAAAATCACAGTCATGGTATGGTTATTTCATGAATGGTTGTGTAGTTTGATAGGGATATTGTATGGAACCTTTGGTCTCTAATTCTATAGGTAATATGAATATATATAGGATTATGATTCCACTAGAGAAATATTATAGACTAGTATCTTTTTCATAGATATAAGAATTATGTCAATCAATTCACACCATGATCCACCATATTTTGATAATACTATAACAATGGGTTTTTACAATGAGTCCATGTCACATGAGATGATAAGGAATGTAGATTATATGTTTCATCTCTAGGGGTTTTTACTCAGAGAGGTGAAGTCTTAGTTAGATGTGTAGCCACATTTTATAATATTGTTAAACCTATGACTAATTCCAAATATCATAAAAAGAATGATTCTCATGTGAGAGGTAGACGGTTGAGAATTGTTTGTAGTTACCTCTAGTGAATGGGGTATTATGAAAAGTGAGTTATCTAGAACAAACCAATTTATGATCTTTTATTACCATTAAATCTATATTTTGTGACATAAACAAATTTTTATCATAACATAATAGTTTGTATCCTTATTATTCCCCAATATTTATGGTAATGTCCTTATATTACATAACATTTCATAAGGTTATACTAGTTCCCAAGAAATAATGAGAACCTAGACATACTATTATAGTAATATTTATGTTAGGTATAATGGTACAGATTCTTCATGCTAACATGACATAGATTATTTTAAAACACCCGGTGTTGGGGATCATGAGAATTGAGACATATTCTGGGGAAGTTCAAACTTAGTGATCTCATTTAGATATGATCACCATGAATGACTTTCCAATTGGTATAGTACATGATTCAAGTTTCATTGGTTATACCATTATATGATCATATATACTGGTTTATTGGCTTGTGATAATTATCAATTTCTACCATTTGATCACATACATTTTTTCACAATGAATACAATGACATTGTATTTATGGATAGGTATCTTGTGTCGGGTGTTCCTTTAGTGGTATGACATTTGTTGAATGATTAAGATTTAATTATTCACATCCAAGTTGGTAAAGTGATATATTTGGATTATATGGTATGATGGTAGTACAGTCATTAAATTCATTCCCATGGTTTAAGATGATACGTCTATCCTATTATTTCAATGAATAATAAAGAAATCATTGAAGATGAAATGACTTGTGAGTCCCACATTATGAGATATGTCCAGAAAATAGATTATATTACACATCGATTGTTTATAGGAAAGGTTTTAATTTCTATGACTATTCCAAATCACTTCAATATCCCTGATGGGTTTTTATATTTGAGTCTTGGTTTATAAATAATATTCACTTAAATCAAGATTAGTTCCTAGAGGGTCACACACAATATCATATTAGTTAGGCTAACCTATTATGTTGAATATTTTTTTGGACATGGTGGGTCCCACCACAACGTCCTGGCATCGTCCAATAATTAGTGATGACCAAGAATGAATAGATTCATTAATATTAAATTATAGAATAATTTGGATAAGTTTATTTTTTTCAAATTATTCACATTGTATTAATCGAAACCATGGTAAATATTTTATATATGAATATTATATAAATATTCAAGGTTTTTATAATATTTATTAAAACTAAATTTCTTTTTAATTAATCAAATTTATTAATTAATATATTCATTATGTTTTAAAAATATATGAGGAAATATTAATGATGTTTATGACACCATTTTTTTCATAATAAAGAGTTATTTGTTTCTTATTTTTGAACCATTATATATTCAGGGGTCATGGAACCCATTCTGATTATCTAGTGCTAACTATATTTGCAATGAGAAGGTAATTTAGAAGTGAATATTCATTTCCGCCAATGTGAGATATCATCTATCCTCTTTCCCACAACCAAGAGTGATAATTTACCATAAAGGATTTTTATCATCAATCATCATCACATATATAAGAAATGAGATCAAGGTGATCATCATTATGCAGAAAGATTCATTAGAGCTCCATGTTATCACTATGAATTTGATATTTGGAATTCATGGAAACTCTTAATGAATGTTTGGATGATCTAGATGGGTCCAGCCTTGGATAATTTATGTAACAATTTATGGTTATGAGAGTCCATCAAACACACTGCAGAAGAGAATGAGTAAATATTACCTATAATTTTTAGGCTCATTAAATTCATGTAGTATCCTCGAACCTATACCGTGAATCAGATCATTAGATATATTGATTTTTATTTATTTTGAGACTATGTTTTTTTTAATTCACATCGCACCTACATCCACTACATTCCATGTTACCAATAAATTTATCATTATAAAAATTCCATTTCCTGTTTTAATTTCAATATAAACTCATCATGTTAATTTTATCATCCCCACCACGCTTTACCAAAAAAATCACCATCTAAAACTCTGCCATTTGAAATTAATTTCAAAGAAATATTTACTGTTTTCATGAAACACTAGAAATATTATTAATAAACTAATGATGATTTTATACCATCATTATTTTGTAGAATCCACTCAGTGTTAAAAGAATTAATTTTCCAAGAAATAATTTACCTCTCTATCCATTTCCAAGAGATTAAAAATCATAATAAATAAAATTTCTACCATTAATTATATATTATCTCATCATATGTATGTTATTGTTATAAATTTTTAATAAAAAATTATAGAAAATTAATTCTGAATACCACCTTTTTGAATACAATTCCCTTAATGTTTACCCCCCTTCCCTAAATTTATCCCCAATGTCTTGGACCAATCATTTATCCAAAAAAAATTATTTATAAAAACCCATATATTTTTATTTTATAATATTAATTTAAATGATTTAGTTAGAAAAATATAACTAATTTATCTTCCAATAATCCAAAAAAATATCCCAACCATAATTCTGGCATATTCTAGGTATTGAGAGGAGTCCAATGGAATTTCTGTTGTCCTAAACAATCCCCAAAAGTGCCCTAACCCATTATCCTTATTTCTTACAACTCGAGAGGAGTCATGTGGGACCCCCATTAATTCTAAAGAAATGACAAATATGTTATTGTTTTGGACTTCATCATCCATTCCATATAAGAATCAAATTTTCTTTTTAAAACTACACCATTCCCTATATTGTGGCATTAGTGACCAGCTCCTCCTCATCTGATCTTCCAACAAGATGGTATCCACAAATGTAGCTCACAATGAAACATAACTTTCCAGCATCACTAATTATGGAAACATTCCAACAAAGATATTAATATGATTAATTGATTAAACAGTGTGTGTTTCCCCTTTAACATGCCTTAACCATGTCATGTATGGATGTGTGGCCCCACTTGTGTGCACCCAATTAAGTTATTATATGGTCATTAATATAGGTGAAGACATTGATTAGAGGGTAATTCCATGATCTTATAGGGAACATTTCCCTCCTACCCACCATCTAATAACATTTATTATTATCTAGAGGCCACTACCATTCACTCACCTGGCCATTAGAGTAACCATATATTACGACCACACATCATGATAAATAGTTATTTAACAAAACATTTCCACATCCTTTATTTACCAAGATTGAGGAATTAGGAGATCTTGGGGCCCGTAATCAATATCCAGCATTCATTATTAAAATTTAATGGATGTGGGGGTATTTATAAAAACAATTATATCTAAATTTTATCATAAATTAATAGTTCAATGAAATTGATCCAAAAGTTTATGGATTCAACATTTTAATATCATAACAAAGATAAATAGTTTTTTTGAATCATTAAAATAAAAGTGTTACCAAAATATCGTGGAAATCATCCACAATAAATCACTATATTTTTTAAAAATATGTTTTTTTAATTTTAATGAATTTAAAATAATTATATTTTCATTATCACATAGATTATGTATATAATATATTTATAAAAATACCAAAAAATTCCTCCAAATTTGAGTGAGAATTTGTACAGCACAAAAATCTCAATATTATTTATCATAACCCATGCATCAGATTTTAAAATATCAAAGGGCAGTATATTTATATAATCATTTGAATAAAATACATTAATTTTGAAAATAATTAATGTTTAATAAATAATAACTACAAGAGATATTTTTTTCAATATTGGAATAATCTGATCGATGAACCCTACTATATTCTACTTACCATGATCACTTCATCAAATTTATTGAGCAATATGACCTCATGAATGAATCCACATATAGAAGAGGTTATTGAATAGCATTGAGGGATAAAAATTATAGTTGAAAAAATATACCAATAGAATCAATATCCATATACAAGTGTAACTAAACAGATGACGAATTTCCCAAAATTAAAATCCTTATGACAATCATGTTTATTAAATGTTATAAAAAAATGTGCGTTAGCGATTACAGGGAAATATTATATCATATACTATGGGAAATAAATTTTTTAAATCAACTAGAGTTTAAGAGGTCCGTATGAAAATAATAAAAGACAAGGTATCTTCATTACAGAGACCATCATATTTTTTCCTATGATCACCATGTTCCATCTCGTTAGCCCCTATCACTAGGCCCACTCCATTTCCTATATCGCTAATTTAGAAATTTCTACACAAATCATGATTCCAATATAAGGAGTTATTATAACCCTATAAGACAACACAAATTTTTTGTTAACATAATTTCACATGAATGAGAGGCATATGTGATTCAAATATATAAAATCTAAAGCATGAAACAATCAACCATGTTATGAGAGTTTTTAAACCAAGTTACCATGAAACCTGAATGCACATAATTAAACAACATGGAATAAGAAACAATATAAATAACAACATGATCATTATCAGTCAAAATGATTCCACATAAAATTGAATTTCCACATGGTCAAAAATCATAAAATCAAGCTAGAAGGTTACAATTCTTCATCTCAATTATTGGATATGATACAAGGCCACCATACACCATATATGCCTTCATAGAAGCTGCAATTTCATCATTTCCCATCACTCCCTCAGACTAGTAATCCAGACCATCATGCCCCTACCCATTGTCTAGGCCCATTTTATCAATATATTATACCACATATGATTTTCTTCCAAGGGATATCCCTAATTCGAAGGACCGCCTAAAAATTTATACTAGAATAAAAACCTTCATATTCTATATATTCACATAGAAACGGGAACAAATCATATAGTGAAAAATATCATATAATTCATCTAGCTCAACATCTATGTACACACACATGTGATCATAATCAACCATTGGCCTCCTAAGCCACACACACATACACATGTAATAAATATAATGAAAAAACCACACCAAATTTATCTATATCCTATAGAAACATCCCATCTCATATGTGTTGGTCCCTAATGTCAATGTTAAATGGATTTTCGATCAAAATACACTTGTGCACCATCCATATTAAGACTAAATTCTACGGATCCCAATAACAAATCCAAAATTTTCACTTAAATAGAGTCTAAATAAAGATTCAATATTCATATGGTGAAAAAATATTAAAAAAATTAAACAATCCAAAATATCGACTTCCAAATGTAGATTAAAATGACATAATTCAGTATATCTATCCACATAAAAAATTAATAAATGTTAAAACCTCATTCAATCAAATTAGAAGACAAGATCTTTCCTTGAAATTTTATATCTTTTATTCGATCCATGGTGAGTATAATAAATCTTGGAAAATCAGTAGAATCAAAGAATAACATCCTCTTACATTTATTTGAAATGATCTATAGCCTCTAGATCCAATATATTTGGTGTTTAAATGGAGAGGAAATTCCACGAATGACTAATGAAGTCCCAATGATCAAGATCCCAATGTGTGGGGGATCACTGATGGGTTTCACTGTGGTTCTATAATATAATACCTATTTTTATATAAATTTAATATCTATAGATATTTCAGTTTCATGGTTTATCAAACTATTTGTGGCTTACTTTACCTTATTATAACTGACATTGTTTAGCCACATAGTTTTGTTAAAGAAGATTTCATCCTCTCTGTTGAGACATATTGTTTCATAAAGTATGTTACATAGATTTCTCTAATCATGCATCATCCATGTCACACATACTCTTCTTAACAACAAGTAACATGGTTTTCTGGGGAGAACCAATGTTTTCTCAAAAAATTATTCAAATCATGTACCCTATTTAAGGCCTCTAAAACCCTCCAAAACCTTCTGGATGTTACATGAGGATTTACCCATGTAAATACTAACATAAAATACAATAAATAGGGGACAAAACATGGAATAATAGACTTGAAATTTTTTTTTTCCATTATATTATACCCATATAAGGTCTTAAAATCCTTGAGAAGTTTATCTAATGTTCATTATAAAATAAGTCAGGCCACTATGATCTAACAACATATTCTCACACTTATTCCTCTTGTTACATAATACCACAGGATTATAAAACATTAACAAGGGGAACTAAATTTTCACGCATTAACTCCTATATCTCTTCATACTTTAAACATGTCACTCCACAAATAATACATTTAGTTCTAGATTAATGTCTTCAATATCGATCAAATTTATAGTATTTATTTCATACATCATAATTTAAGAGAAATAGAAAACATCATTAATACATAGTTATCATTTAGAACTATTCTGTTAGTTATCCACTACTCTGATACGCTCTGCGGTCTCATATGGAGCCACAAAACATGTATCCATATTCTATTCCCACCTAAAATGATGATGTACCCAACCTGGGTGACACATGTACTAAACTAGTATTAATAAAAGATAACTTCAAATGTATTATAATATGTTAATTACATGACTTTTTTCTACTCTGAGTAGTAATCAACCACTCTTTTCTCAACTACACCCTCTCAGATATCCCCATAACAAGGAATTTCCTAATGAAAACTACCATCACTACCTAATACCCACAAAGTGGTGTGAAAAAAGACTAACCATTAAGAGAATTAAATGGTTCTATATATGTAAAAACATGGAAATATTAGTTTTATATAACCCCCACCCTCAAGGCTCAATGGTCAATTCGTGCACTAACTATGTCTAGGACTTATGTTTAAATTATATCCTCTATGATCTTGATCATTTTCTCTGACTATCTATTGGTAAATAGATGATATTATATACTCAAAAATAACTGAGTCCCCAAAAGCATTAGATGACCATTCTGGAACAGAAAAATAAGACAGGTGGATCTATCTTATATGATATTGGAAGGTAACACATACATTGTTATAATATCCAAGATGTAAATGTTTCTAAATTCATTTACAATGTGAATCTCTAGAATCAAAAATAAGTTCTCCACAGGCACAAGTCATTATTATTTTACCCATATAGATTTTTTACTCCTTATATATTTGGTAAAATATATCATGAAGTCTATAGTTAACAAATCCTACTTTTATATAGTCATGAAAATTGGTTGATTCAGTAATCGTGGTCAGAGATTATCATCCTTGATCCTTTTAGAGGTCATGTAATAAAGGGGAAATCCCTATATAAATCTATTGATTACAAAAAACCAAAATTATACCCTAATATCATGATGCATCTTAATAAACCTAGGGTTCACTTCCCATATATAGTCATATGATTACCTCATCATCTCTTCCTTTAGTGTAGTATGAACCAAAACTATCCCATAAAAAAAGAGAATTTCATCGCTATCCATCAACCATCCGGGTAATGGGCCACCTACCTCCAATAATCGCTACATCCATATGAATAACATATCTGATTTTTTGTGTAATTTAATCAGTCTACTTATTTCTATTAAATAATCTTAAAGGAACCTGACATCAGTGCTGAAACTATAGATGCATCTGTTAAAAATTATACAATTAGTATCTTCTACTAAAATTTACCCTTTTAAGGTCTCTACCTATGAACTCTTATTTTATAGTTGATATATTTTACAATAACTTTTCCATTATCTATAACATAACAAACCCCAAATGGGGAAGTATTTAAATAGTCCAACCAATGCGTCATTTATGGATTTATATCTCTCTCTGAGAACAAGTCAAAAAATATCTTATGGTATGTGTATATGAAAAATCAATCACTAGAGATATAATGAAGATAATACATTAGAAAATGGGACACAACTACCAACTCCAAGTCATGTGTGGGGTATTTATTCCCATGGAGTCATAACTAGTCGGGCCTATATGCTACAACAAGATCCCTCTGCACCAACACGACTCCTAATGATATTCTTCAGGGATCATAATGGTTGTATTATGCTTATTTTTTATGTAAACATAACCCTTATTTTAATCACTGTTTGTTTGGTTTTTTTAATGGGTTCGTCAAGTGAAATTGTATAAAACTTGGATGGAATTTGTGTTGTGAATGATTGGCACCCAAATTTCCAAAATGGTACCCCATGGTAGTGGAAACCCTGAAAACCTAAAAAATAAGGGTTTTCATGGTAAGGTAATGGTTTGAATAACCATTCACATAACTAGGAGAAATCATGAACTCCGCGATATGATTGCATGGTTACGGTCAATATTTTTTCAACCATTGCTTCCCAACCTAGAAAACCATGCATACAAGAATGTTTAACTATGAAAATTTATTTTTAAATAAAAAATCCACTAGTTTATATTCCCAATAATCAAATTCATCCCAAAATTGATTTATTCTCCCTTTCAGTTTCCCTATAGGTTAATTTGGATCATCTAAACCCCTTAATAAGTTAACCAATGCATGGAGAAGGTCATTCGATATCTTACTGATAAGTTTTTTCCTTCCATTCTCTATCTCTAGATAACTTCCCCTCTCCTCCTTAGTATTTGATAGATATCTATATTTTTGGACTATCTAATCTATGATTATTTATAAACTAAATCAAGGATTCATTTGCTT
The DNA here is from genome assembly GCA_963277665.1 of Viscum album. Lineage (NCBI taxonomy): Eukaryota > Viridiplantae > Streptophyta > Magnoliopsida > Santalales > Viscaceae > Viscum > Viscum album. The sequence continues at coordinate 1,884,209,552 of OY728165.1, read as the reverse complement.
ATCTTCATTATCTATTTCTTCATTATCAAATACCATTGTAGAATTTTGGCTATGTGACCTTGTGATCTACATTAGGTTGTTCAGTTTATGTTTTTCTAATTAATTTATTAGTAAATTACCTGATAAATATTAGATTATTTTAATTTTATAATGAAAAACCTAATTTTAATTGAATATGTATTTGAATTTACTTTCTAATGAAATTTTATACCCCCCCCCCAATTCTATTAAATTGCAGCGGGACTGTGGAATTTGATGAAAATTGTGAATTTAAAGTTGTGAAATTAAAATTTGAAATTGATTTTTGAGATTGATTTAAAAAAAATTATGTGGTGAAAATAATTAACTTTTTTATAAGGAACATGGTTTGTATTATCCTGTAAAAGGATTAACTTCATTAAAATCATTTTGGGTTATAAATGGATATTTTTATATTGATGTTTGAAATGGGTAAATTGTATTTTTTTAATATTTTGATATAATTTCCCATTATAGATTATTGTTTGAGAACAATAAATACGTGGTAGTTAGTGATTTATTGGGGACAATACAGTACTTATTCTTTTCAACTCAACCAAAAATATTTCATATTGTCGCATCCCCGATGGGTTGGGGATGAGTTCTCTTTCACTAATGTCTAAGGGATTTTTGTACACATATTTCCATGATAACCTATTAGTGTGTGAGAGGATCCCACAACGATGACATATCATACCTATTGGAAGATAACCATGTTGCATGTTTGGGATTTTTTTCATATAGTCCACCATTTGTAAGGGTGAATTAAAAATTCCTTGGGAATTTATGTAAACTGATTCCCAAAACAAATTATTCCATTTTTGTGTAGGTTTTCACAAATTTAAATGAAAATAATTTTTTGATTTAAATGTTTGCATGAACTCACATAACTATTTTACATAAAATATAGAGAATAATTTGGTTAATTAAGGGGGGTATTCTTATTGAATCCTTCGTGAGACCTAACTATGATTTTAGATCATACCCTACCTATTCCTTCATATGTTTATAGATTTTATTCCTATAGGATTGAAAACATGGAAAAGACACATTGAGGTGGGTCATATTTTTTATTCTTCAATCATAAAGAGATATGCATTGTTGGGAATTGGGTATTTATATTTTAGTTAATGTAAATTTTTATTGTATATTGGGTTTATATTCCTATTTCACTATTAGTACTGTTCTCCTTGAGATTTTTTCCATTGATCATACTATCTCAAAACTCTTTATTCTACTATTTATGTGGACATAGAATTCCCACCTAATATTATATGATTCAATGTCCTAGTCACGGACCCATGGAGAATAAAAATTCCATTCGGTTTATGTCAATGATACATAATTTTTTCAAGGTACAAGGTATCCTGGGATAGTTCATTAAAAATTTATATCAATGGTTCTAGTTATGAATCTTCTCATGATTTCATTATGTAGTTGTTAAATCTTGTTAGGACATAAGAGTTAGTTTTGGTTGATTTCTATTCCATAACACACTATGATGAGTCTTCTATCAATTAGGGAAGTTTATGAGATATGTATTAAGTATTAGTTCTTTTATTCTTCATTATTTTAGTTTGGATATATTCAGAAATATATATTTTTATCAATCTACTTGGATAAATTATCCCTATTTCTATTATTTTGGTGTTGTTATGTATAACCCTTTGGATATCTACAATGCCTTTTTCTGATGTTGTGAAACAAAATTCCACCAATAAGACAGATGAATGATATTTAGGGGAAATATTCTAATGATATGTATAGATAAAATAACCCAATAGATCGTAATCTAGTTGAATTTGTTTTTTGTTCTATCAAATCTCAAAAAGAAATGCACCAGCACCCATTTTTGTTGAGAATACAACTATGAAATATCAAATGGATGTTTTATAGAATCATTATCATGAGTATCATTGCCTTAAGTATATAGTGTTCTATGGTTCAAAACATCCTCAAATGGTTTGGAATTGGATGAGGGGTATTGAAATTTTGTAAAAGTTCTTGGAAACACCTGATGAACTAAATGTGAAATGTGCCACCTTGAATATAGGGGTTCATTGCAGAAGATGGTGGGACACCATGGTGATGAAAATGAAGCATGAGGTATTATAGAGGTTGTGAATTGATTATCTTTTAAGAAATTATTTCAATCTAAATTATATTTTTTTATCCATTGATTTATATTTTTTCAAACTAGATCATTCAGAGAGGACCATGATATAATATTAAAATTTCATTGATAATATTTTACAGTTCAAACATGATATAGTATCAAATGTGAATATAAATCCATAATGGATGAAGACAGGAATTCAATATGATATTCATTCAATGGTCTTCTTACTGAAGATAACTTTATATAATGATGTGTTAGATAGGGCATTAATGGTTGAGATGGAATTTTATTGCATGCTAGTATTGAAGGGAGCCCCTTTTTCTTACACAAAAAGTTCTACGGGTTCCTTAAATGGAAATAGTTTGTGTGATTATTCTAATGGTGGTTATCGACAATACGGATCTTATAAGGATCATGTAGTTCATTCTAATATTCCTTTTATTTGAAACTTGTATGGGAATCCAAAGAACTAAAAACAGTTGTGAACTAAGATACCCATGTTATGTGGTTCCATTAGATGTCCATGTTACTTACATAAGTTATTTCATGCTTATTATTATCCCCATAGTGTCATAGGATAATGTTAAACAAAATGTATTGTGGCTACATTAGATACTTCAATGAGGTATGGGACACTTGGATTCAAAAATATCTTTGTTAAACTTTTTAAATGTATTTGAATATGGTTTGATAAGACATTGATTATGTCTATATCTTGAAAATATTTGTTGTGATTACAATGTGGAAATTTTATATTTCAATTATTGTTGTTTAATGTTTTATGAATATGTTATCGTTTTTGGGCATTGTTTATGTATACGGGTGGTTCCAAGACAACCCTAGGGTGGGTGAGTCCGAGATAGCTCTACAATGCATTGGGTAAAGTGATGGAGGTATATATGAATGTTTCTCCTAGGAGATTCAGGGAATATATTGTGATGGGTATTCCAAATGTCACTCCCTCTCTAGCTATGATAGCTACAATGTAATTATGATTTGGATACCTCAAATTACCTATATGATTTATGATTATTATATGTTATTCATAAATATCACGATTTCAGAATGTAAGTTATGATTGAAAATTATGGTTTCATTGATCTGAATTTATTGATGGGTTAATGTTTCCTTTAGATACTTTATAGCCCTAACTGAGATTTTTATGCTCATCCCAAGTTTTTTCTTGTTTTTTCATAGGTTAAAAAGAAGGGTAATAGAAAATAAGTATTCAAGAAGATTTATTCCAATTAAATATCTCTTTTTTTATTTAGGGAGTTTTATTTTTGTGAAAAATCAGTTATAGTAGAACTATCTACTTTGTAATATTCTAGTTGATATGTAATAGTAATGGACTAATCCTCTAAAACAATAAAAATGAAATTATACATTATATAAATTCTTGATTTAACTCACGATTAAGTAATATTTAAGGCCAGGTCCTAATTGTCGGTATCAGAGGTCAGTTTAGACAACTTTAGGGGTTAGGTTTTTTTGTTTGAAACATGGTTAGTACCTAAGTCTTTTATTTCAGTTAAATCCATGTTTTATAACTTTTTCAGATCAAGGAATGTCAGGTAAAAATGGAAGGAGGAGGATCTCAAATGACGTTCCCATTTCTTTTTGATTACATGCTTGAAAAAATTATTTCAAACCCATGTTTATATGACTGTGAAAATTTTTCTAGCATACAACTCACTTGAAAGTAGTTGTTTGAGATATAAAACACTTCCAATATTCCTTGTTATCATCTTGGATCATGGGTTTTATTTAAACAAATCCTATTTTCAAAATATTATTATATTTTCATGAATGGTAAATATTATCAAGTCATTTTAAAATATTTTACCCTATCACAGGATTTTGAAGCATATAATTATTTAGAAAAAGGTGTTAAAGAAGGAGACCATTGTGAAACCTATTTATATTTTCTTTTACCATATAGTCTCTCATAACATACATATGGTATTTTAGAAGGACCATTAATTAATAGTTTCAACTCAAATTTGGTCCGACAGTTTTATAGAAATCATGTTTTATCAAATTTTTTGAAACAATATGTCATACATGAATATTTTCAAAAACTCTTTTTCTGTGAACACACATATGACCCATGTAATACAAGGTTTATTTGGATGAAGGAAGAAAATGATTTTTAAGGATCTCTAAATCATTTTTGCAATGCATGGACCTTCTACTTATGTGAACAAGATGACGATGATACCAAGTGGACACCATGATAAATGTATGATGTTCTTTATTTTGGGGATCATTGTATTTTATCATATGGTGGTGAAATAAAAAATATTGACAATATATACAAGACTTAAAGAATTAGGATATTGATATCCTAATGACATGGGATAAAATAGGAGGTATAAGGAAACCCTTGAAGATAGAACATGATAGAATTATTTTTTTTATTTTAAAAAAAGGACAACACACAGACCGTGTGAAAACCTGTCACGTTAGAAAAAGTTGGGGGAATTGAACTCACAACGAAAGTGCGATTGGGATTTATATCATACCACTAGACTACGTGAAGTACCTGGTAATTATGACTTATTATCTTTTGTTAAATGATTTAATTGATCAATAATAAGTTTATTTGGGATATCATATTTTATCAAATGGATATACTTAGTATAAGAAAATGTTTTGGTGATTATGTGATAAATGTGATTTTGGAAGGCGTTATCTCATTTGGGAACACTGTATGATTACGAAAAATTGAATACTATGGGATTACATTTGTGTATTAAGAGTAGATGTTTTATTTTGGAAGTATATCTGTTTTTTCTTTGGAAATATAGGGATTTGAGTTATTCATGGAAATGATTAACCTATCATAGAGTATATGCGATTTGGTTAATTATGCTTCAGTATGATACTTTTAGAGTAGTCTATGTTTTTGGAGTTAAATGTTAAGATTTAATGTGGAATACTATGTGATAAATTCTTTATGAGTTTGGGGTTTTAGTCAAATTATGGATTATTTTGAATAATTTTATGGAAAATTGTGTATTGAAGGGTATTTCTTGAAATTTGGGTTCTTTTTGTTGATTTTTGTAGATTAATTATAGTATTTACTTTTATAATTGATTATATTTTTGTGGGATTATATGACATCATACTAAAAAAATTAGGTTTTAGTTGATATATAAACACAAGGGAAATATATATGTTTTCTTTTGTGGATTATGTGATTTTCAAGAAGATGATTCTTGTGATTTTGATGTGACCATATCTTTTTGAAAGCTCATTGTTTGGTGAAATGATTAGTCTTTGGTAGAAACTTATTAAAGGATGAAACTCTACTTGATGGTACATAAATTTCCTTTTCTTTTTATTTTATGTAGTAAATGAATTCATCAAAATTATGAAAAACAAATTTAAAACAAAAGCATTGTTGTTTTACGTTTCCTAATGGGTAATCAGTGACCATTTAAAACATCACATGTTTGGGAATTTTTGGTGGTTAAATTTTTCCTAATCATGTTTTCTTTCACTCTCCATCAGAACATGATGATTTTTTTTCTCTTCCATATCCATGTTTTCCAACATGTAATCTTAGTATGGGTTATCTCGGATGACCTTTATACTTCTCTTTCATTCTTATAATGTGATAGTTTTACTGACTCTTTTCCGATTTGGGACTTTCAATGAAGCTTCAAAGCCCAGTTTTAAAATTGCAAGGATGCAATTCCCAAAATGGGGAAAGTATGTAGCATCCCAGGTAAATAAAGAACATGTATTTTTTCATATCTATTAATATCTTTGAATTAAATATTAATTTTACTTTAAATAGGATACTTTGTTTAATGGTGTACTCGATACGCAACAATGAGTTTCTTTGAAATCTTACATTGCACATTAATAATATAATATTATTAAATTAAATGGTAGTTAATTCTTATACATTGCATTGGAGGGAATGAACTTAAATAACTAAAATTTTATTATACATGTTTGTTAAATGTTTTTACATTTATCCAATAAAATTTAGAGGATTAAAATAAGAAAAGAATTTGATTTTCAGCATAAATACCCTAATATTCACTAAATGGTCGATTTACCGCCTTTTGATGGTGAACCCTCCTTAAATCTAGTTTTGGTCACTTTAATATGTTCTATTTGACAAAATAAAATTAACATTTAGAATCGGGTAACCAAAATTTTCTTTGTGTGATTTTTTGCTATTTTTCGGATAAAATTCATTTTTTAAGGATTATTGAAAAATACTATTTTTTAATTCAAATATGCTTATTAATCTAATTTATTTATATGGTTATATTAACTTTTTAATTGGTTTTAACATGTAATTATATTATTTTTTTACCATTTAATCCAATGGTGGTCATTGGAATTAACTTATCTTTGAAATTGGATATAAAATAGTGTCAATATTTTGATATATATTGTTTCTTAAACACCTGCTATTGGTTTTGAAAACGGAAATTAATTTTAAAATAATTAATGGAAAATAGATGTAATTAATTTTTTAAAAGAGACATCATTTTTGAATTTGGAATACCAATATAGCTTAGGCTGAATTTTTGGTATTTTTCTGAAAAACAAAATTAATTTTTTTGAATATTAAAACCACTAAGTAATAGTTAAATACTGGATTTTTCATTTAAATATAATTTGACCACATATGTGAATCGAATTTCTAAAATCTAATAGACATGGTTTTTATTAGTATATAAATTTTTTTTCAATAAGTTGAAAATAATTTTTGGTGAATAGTTACTTTTAACATTTATTTACCATGGTTAAAGTTAAATAAGGTAATTGATGTTAAAAAGAATATTATAATAATAAAAAAATATCTTAACACTTTCCCTAACCTTATTGAATGAGTCAGGGAATACCATGGGAATCATTGGGTCGATTTTGGGACCCCATGGATCCACTTAAAAGAGATAATGGGACTTTAGATTAATTAATTTATAATAAAGACAAAAATGACATGAACAAATATCCTTTAGAAAAATAATTTTTGCATAGGGTTATATGATGTAGTATTTACCTCATTAATAAATGATTTAAATAAATAAGATTATAAATATTATAAAAATATCCCAAACTAGTCCAATTATTATTGGCTTATTTTCTTTTGAAGATGATTCATCATATCTTCCACTTTAATGAGTTTTTGTTCTTTTAAAACCGAAGATAAGTTTATAATTCAATAAATGTTGCAAACATTCCAAAATAGCCCCTCTTCTCCCTTATAAAAGGACACCACTTCTAACCCATTCCTCACACCTCTCAAGCTTCTTGGATCATCCGAAATCTTCCCAATTAATCTCCCTATATTAATATCCTCCTCTTATAAGCCTTAAAATATATAGAAGGCACTTCAAAAAACCATTTTGGTTCAAACCAAAGGGAGTTACCCAATTTAAAGGCAACGTCTTTTATTAAGTTCTTTTTCTTTATTTAACTTCTCCAACCCCCTAATCTCTTTTTTTCCTTTATTTTATAAAAAATTTATCATCAATATACTAGGTTTTTTTTATTAGAAGTATTCAAACTACACTTACACACACCTCCATCTAAAGGGTAAAGAACCTACTGTTTTTGTGGATAACAAACTAACGCCTCCCGAAAAAATGATTGTTCAATTATCTTCTACCGCCTCTCATGGTGGCCATTATGATGGCACTATATTTATATATTTGATATATATTATATTTATTTTTTCTTTATTTTTCTGTTTTTTCCTTTTATAGAACACCTTTATGGTTTCCATTATGGGTAAATGAGATAATTTCATTTCAGGAAGTGCGTACTACCGCCCCCTCAAAATGACATGACTCATTAATTCCATATGTGGTATGTATAAAGGATGGATTTAATGGTATTATATATTATAGTATACTTTAATTATAATATAACTACGTATAATTATGTTTTAATTCAATTGAAATATTAAGTAGAAATGAAATTAGCGTTTATGCGTACGTACGACTTACCGTCTCCCTGAACGGTGCATTTGATTTCATACCTCTAAATGTTATGTAATATTATAAATACATATATATAATAAATATATATTATATATATGTTATCTAAATCATAAATATCATTCTTTAGATAATGGACAATTGACCACTAGGACAACTTGAAATTATAAGATGTCCATTTTTGACTCAAGTACCAAACATCGACCAAACGACCATTATTATTTTAAACGATTTCATAATGATTATAAAATGGTTTTAATTTATATTAAAAGATTAATAAACTAGAAAAACTTTATAATAATGTATAAATTATCTTTAGTTTATTATTCAAAAAATAACAAGGAACAAACAAGTCAAGTCAGACATGAGGTAAGGGATTTCTTATCTCACATTCAATTCTGTGTGATTTCCATTGTTCACCACTTATTTATTGCATGTGGTTTATTTGGGTTTTCCATTTGATATATATTATCATGATTAAATTTATATTCATGGTATTATGTGATTCATTGTGTGGTTATTAACTTTTGCTAATACGACTCGATTGATTACAATGTGGTAAGGGTTTTTCATCTTAGTTTTTATTTCTGTGAGATTCATGCTATATTTCCAAAATTCCCATTTTTATGGTTTATGTATTTCCCATGATTGTATTAATTGTATAATATACTTAATTTTATGGGTATTTACATCTTCATTGTATGATCCATCTTTCAAGGGGTGCATGTTTCGTAAGTTACCAAATTGGTAAGGGAACCTTTCACCCTCCTCTTCTTAAAAGTCTTTTTTTTTATCTTTTAATTTACATATTCATATATTGGTATAGGTTCTTATATATCCTTATTGTTGAAATGTTTATTTCCATGTGATGAGATACCCTTTTCACTCTCATCAATTCATTTTCTGAATTTTAATGAGGCGTCGTTAGGCTGTCAAATTTCGTTAAGGGAACTTTATCACCCAATTTCAATTCTTTGGGTTAAACATATACTTCATGATTATGTAGTGCTATGAATATGTGTGAATAACCTCTGATTGTTTCACACATAATATCCAATTATATTGAGTTTATAATTATTATTCACACATTATTAAGTAATTTATTTATCCTTAATCTAAGGATACCGTTTTTGTAAGGGATTTCGCCTCAATTTAGATTCCAAGAAGACTTCATCGTTTTTATGAAACAATTTACTCTTATGTGGTGTATAAACTATACTTTGTCATATTATATCAGGAATACCATTATTCTCATGATATTATATAGTTATGATTAAATGTTATTCCTTAATTATTTGTATTCAATCATCTCTCATTTTGTTAAAAACTCTTTAACTAAAATATCATTTTAAATATTTTAATGATTTATTCCTCTAAATATTTCTCATTAATGTCCACGTTTTCAAAATGTTTTTTCGGCTTTATTTATATGGACATTAATTTTTTAAAATGATAACTCTATTAAAAGCTTCAATTTTTTATGGGACATATTGATTCAAAAAACTATTTATTTATTTTTTTAAATGGATTTGAAAATTGTTTGATAAAGCATTGATTATATCTATATATTCAAATAATATGTTGTGATTGAAATGTATAAATTAGATATTTCCATTAATATTGTTTTATGTGTTATAAATATGTTATGGTTCTTGGGAATTGTTTATATATACATGTGGTTCCAGGATAAACCTATGGCGGGTGATCCTCAGATAGCTCTCTAATGAATTGGCTAACTTGACAGAGGTAAACGTGAATGTTTCTCCTATGATATTTAGGGAATATACAGTGATGGGTATTCCAAATGTGACTCTATATGTAGCTTTGATATATACAATTTAAGAATGATATGGATACCTCATGTTACCCTTATGATTTATGATTAATATGTGTTGTTCAAAAATATTATGATTTCAGAATGTATGTTATGATTGAAAATTATGGTTTCATTGATTTATATTTGTTGATGCGATTATGTTTCCTTTCCATAATTTATAACCCTTACTGAGATTTTTATGCTCATCCCAAGTTTTTGAAATCTATTTCACAGGTTATATGGAAGGGTAAGAGAATGTAAGTATTCAAGAATATTTAAATCAAGAAAATAACTCATGTTTTATTTAAAGAGTTTTATTTTTGTGAAAAATTAGTTATAGTAGAAGTGTCTAATTTGTAATATTCCAGATGATATGTAATATTTATGACCTAATTCTCTAAAAATCTAACATGAATAGTTCCTAAATTTGAGTTCTTGATTTAACTCATGATTAAGTAATGTTTCAGGACATGACCATATTCTTTGTGGCATTTTGTAACAAGTTAGTATCATGTTTCTGCAATGTTCTTATGTTGGTTGCTCATGTCATTTAAAATGTATCTCAACATCATAGGCCACATGAGAAGAATTATATGACCCATAACCTTGATCTTAGACATGTGATACATTTACTTAAGGGTTGGAGGCATTACTTTTTCATATAAATGGTTTACCAAGTATTCCAATGAAAGGAACATGAGTTATATCTTCTCTGAAAATATTTGAGTCTCAGTAGATGTTTTGGGTAGAGTTCATGAAATACTTTGCACTTTCCATCTCTAATACCATGTGGAATTGTAATTTCTTTATAGAGGAGTTGAGCATGTATCTTCTATAACATTCCATGAAAGAATTGCCTACAAGGGGTAATTAATGGAATATTTTCCAACATTAATATAAGATTCTGAGACTCTTGGGATAAGGATTCAATAGAAACTCTTTAGTTAACCTCCCCTCTTCATTATATGGGTTTTCAGAAATAAGGGCATGATGAATAATTTCATTACATTATAGAATCTCCCAATGGCGTGGATAGCATTTTTGAGTTTTCATTCTCAATAAATGGTATTCCATGTTTATAAGACCACTATATTGTTCCTTTTCTTGTAATGAAATATGATTCGTTGGATTTCAATAATTTATATTGTGTAATCCAATTTGGAACCATGGAAATGTTCTTTGACATGTTGTGATGATTCTGATGGACATGTATGAGATGAGGAATTGATTATTTTGTATTTCATTTTCATACATACCAATAGCTTAATGCATAACACTAAATAGTGTCATGTTTTCATCATCCACATCCAAATACAACATGGATATTGTATGCACTCTCAATAGAATATTTTTTGGGATTCCACGTACCCATATAAAGAAGAAAGAGATATGGTTTTTGAATGATATGATAACAAAATCATATTACATTCTACCCATTCATGATGAAACTGATGTTAATGAGCATGGAAATATATATGTAAATTATATTGTTTATTTTCATGCACTTCTATCTACTATATTTTAATATAGATATCCCTAATTTACTTATCAATTTTCTGGGGTACTTCTGGAAGCATTGGGATCACACTTTCTTTTGAGTAAATCATACCATCTATAGTTGGATTAATATGCATATATATATATATATATTATCGAGTATACTAGTCACTCATGTGTTATCAACATTGGTGGGTTTTTTTAATGACCATTTAGGTGTGGTTGAATTTCCTTATAAAAATAAATATCATTCCACAATCAGGATGGATCCTTTTGAGGCCTTATATAACCGAAGTTTATATTTTTTTGTGTTTGTATGAGATCGGTGGAAATCCATTGGATGGATTTATTTTGGTTCAAAAACTAGTTGAAAATTTCTATTTTATTTATCATATATTAATGAAGGAATAAATTTGGTATTAATATTATAATGATCTTCATCACAAACCATAGGAATTTTCAATTAGTGACTAGGTGTTCCTGAATGTTTTACCTTATTTGGGTCAACAACAGATTGGGAAGAATGGGAAACTTTTTACTCATTTCATGGGATATTTTGATGTTTTAGAGAATGTGGGTAAAGTGTCTTATCATTTTTCACTTCCTTCACATCTGAGGTTGATACATAATGGGTTCTATGATTATCATCTACAAAAGTTTCGTTCTAACCAATATCATTTTTTGGGAAGGAGTTATATTTATATAGATCCAAATATATCTCTAACTAGGATTCCAGTCAATATAGATTATTTAAATAAAAGGGACATTAGGGAAGGATGATACATTTGTATTGAATATTAGAGAATCATGGCGTTGATACTCATGAGATTTGGGATAGGTAGACACTAATGACATAGAAGTTGTTTCATTTTTTTGACATGGAATCTTCATGATAGGATTATTTGGGTAGAAAATATACATTGGAGGGGAGGTTGTAAAATTTGGTTAGTATTTTTAGGTACTATTTAATCCTTATTTTTATAATTATTTTGTTATGTCTCCTTTACGTATTCTTCGTGTGAATCTTTTGGAATTATTGGAAGGATTTTAGGCTCTTCACGGATGGCACAAAGTTTTACAAAATGGTGTTCCATGCCATAAGAAACCATACAGACCCAAGTAGTGAGAATTTTAATGATTGATGAATAGTTCTAAATATTGGGGGCCCACATAGTAGAAACTATGCACCCGAGAAGAGGGGGAACAATTAGGATTCATGGTTTTTCTCACAGTCTTACCCTGCCTAGCTAACAATGAGAGATGGGTTTTTAATCCCAAAAAATTATATTAAAATTATATAACCCCTATTTAATTATCTAACAGTCTCAATATATGTTATCATTTATTAATCATTGTTGACTCACCTTTCGTCAAAAAATCTAAATATTGGAAAAGGGGATTATCTTAACTCAATGTAATTCAACCTTTGGACAAATATAAGAAAGTGAAAAAGGAATGAATAAGAAGAATGTTGCACAAGGGTCCTGCAAGTGCTATGATGGTCGTGCAAGTACACATGCGCGACGAAATGGTTGCGCAAGTACACATGTGTGCCCTAAGTAATAACCACCCGGGGTCTTCTCTAGCCTATAAATAGATCCTGTGGGCCCCCCATTTTGGGGTGGAATTTTTTCCAGAACTCAGATTTCAGCTCGCGGCACACTAGTCTCTTCTCAAAGAGTCCGAAACACTTCTAAGGTAACTTATTAACTAGAACGGAAGATCTAATGAGGGGGAGGAAGGCCTAAGTGTTTAAACTCATCAACACTTGTGCGCCTGAGTGGCCATCCCATAAGGGAAATGGCCATACCTACGCGCCGCCTAACTCCTTCAATAGAAATTGCGTGCCACACTTCTGGAAGAACCTCAAGATGATTCTAAAGGCTTTAACCAAGAGTTGCTCAAGTATTACCCTTCTGGTAAACCATCGCGCAAGTACCCATGTGTCGTGCAGGTATACCTGCGCGACCAGGACTTGCGCGCCTACGCAGTAACTACGCGCCTGCCAGGACATGCACGCCCTGCCTTTTTGGGTGCCCTTCGTGCCCATTTCACCCCTCTTAATCCATTCCACCTGTCCTATTCATGATTAAGTCTTCAAGAAATTCTTCAAAGCCATTTATGACATTATTTCTTGATTTTACTTCCTTATATGAAAGGAATTATTTTGAATATCTTTCAAAACCAAGTGATTTACACATCTTTATGTCACTAATGATTGAGATTTCAGTCATTCAACCTCATCCTTTAAGATGAGAGAACTCATTAATATGGTCCTTCTTTTCGAGAGTAAGTCCCAGTCATAATTCTCAAATATGGGCCTCCTTTTCAGGAGTAAGACCCAGTCTCAAATCTGGGCCTCCTTTTCAAGAGTATGCCCCAGTCATAATTTCCAAATATGGGCCTCCTTTTTAGGAGTAAGCCCCAGTCCCCTAATTTGGGCATCCTCTTCAGGAGAATGCCCCAACTATAATTATATTAACCCGGGCCTCCATTTTAAGAGTAATCGACAGTCTCAAATATGGGCATCCTCTTCAGGAGTAAGCCCCAAGTCCCTTAATTTTTCAAGTCCCTTAAACTGGGCCTCCTTTTCATGAATATTCCCCAGTCTGAATTTCCCTTAACCAGTCATAATTTACCATTGATATGGGATTCCTTCTTAGGAGTAAAAACCAATCATATGTCCTCTTTTAATTTGGGCCTCCTTTTCAAGAGTAAGCCCCAAGATAGAATATTCAAATATCCATAAAGCATGCATACCTTTATGGACCTTGTTTTTGGATTTCTTCCTTGAAGTAAATCCTAAAATTCATATATCTGGGCAGTCATACATACATAATCCCCACATTATTTCTTATGATTGCATCTTTCATGGCAGAATTGTATGGTTTTTACCAATTCATCCTATTTCTAACAAAGATCATGACTCACATGAGCATAGTGTGTAAAAGTAATTATGACATCCTTCTTTGAGCCATCAATCATAAACATCATAGTCCCTTATTCGAACTACGTGGGTTCTGATTCCTTTTCCTAACAAAGGATATGTAGGTAACCTGTAAAGGCCCGTAAATTTCAAGGGAATTTTTTTCTTAATTTTCGTTGGAATTTTACAAGAGCGCATTCTCTGACGGCACCTGATTCTGAGGCCCGGTGTACCCGGAATCATTTTCCGAATTTTGGCTCGGGTACGTTCAGTGAACGGACGAGTGGGTTTTTCTAACTTTTGAACCGGTGCCCAGAATAAAATTCTGAGGGCACCGATGAAATCACAGCTCCGGTATTCGCTTAGAAACACCTCTTCCGGAGTTGTGTTTGCTCGGGTGTGGTTTTTAATTTTCGGGCTAAAAGTTAAGAAATAAAATAATTTTACAACAACTTTATTTTAGTTCACTTAAGCCACTTGGAAGCCACTGGAAGCCACTTAAAGGCGGCCTGAACTGAGTTAAACCGGATAGGATGCTATCCAGAAATATCCTACCCCCTTGGTAGGATATTTGTGAGGTGGGGCCCGCACAAGCCCCGCCGTTTCTTTCCGCTAAGTAACGCACCCACGAAAACCCATCATTATGAAAGTCAATTGATGCGTTTTCTTAATTTCTTAACAGACCATTTAATTGGGCAGTTTATTTCGTGAATTAAATGGGTTGTTTCTTTCGTTGAATTAATTCAACGAATTGATGGGTCGTTTCTTACCCGTTTTCGTGTGTTGGCATAATAATAAAATAAGACCAAACAAAATATTTTGAGGGATTAGTCGTTGAGAGGACCCTTGTATCATCTTCTCCCTCGCAAAGAACACGAAGAACGCAAAGAACGCCGAACCCGGAAATCGATGACGAGACGCCGTGATCCGCAACGCCGACAACATTCTTCTGCGACGTCTCTTCCTCCGTGACGGATCTTCGATCGGCTGCTTGAGGTAAGAGTCTCGGACCTCCCTTTTTATCTCCTTCGTGGTTCTTAACCCAAACACGGATTTAATTAATTAAATTAAATCTGTTGTTTCATGGTGCGTTGAGTTCGCCGACTCAATGCCGTGATCCGCGACGACGCGACGCCTTCCCACGACGACGCGACGATCTCCACATTCCGTGACGAGCAATTCCACGAAGAACGCTCCCGTGTGACGACCAACGAGGTAGGGATTTATTTTGGGAATTACCCATTTTCTTTTTATATTCCCGTAATTGTTTCTTTAAAAAGTAAAGAACTGGCTTTGTGAACAATTTTTTTAAAATTATTAAAAATTGTTGTTTCCGTTCAAATGGGGAACCCGTTTATGAAACAATTTTATTTCATTAAAACTTGTTTCGGATATGCGTTCATGTTTTGAACTTAAATTCCTCCCGTTGTTATCTCTAACGCGGAGGGTGCGGGTCAAACGAACACGGCCCGACGACCCTCCGCCGTTCATCATTTTGTGCGGATTTGACGGGCGACGACGGAACGTGCAGCAACGGATGTTTAATGATCCCACAGTGAAGAACGGGTCCCAGGAGGAGCAGCGGCGTAGACGTGAACAAAATCGGACCACAGGAGCGATCCGGGTGGCCCGCGGAACTCGCCGGCGGGGCGGGTCGCCGGCGCGGCGGCGCAGGCAGCCGGGAGCGGCGGCGCCCCGGCGCGCCGCCGGACAGGGCATTGCGGTGGCGGCGACACCCGCGGACCCGTGACCGTGCGGGTCTGGTGCACTCGGACGCGGCAAAGCCGTGTCCTTGACTCAGCGCAGCACCACGCGGGGGGGCCGCGGCACCACCAGGCCGCGGGGGTGGCGCCTCGCGGTGCCTTGGCCGTTCGGCCGCTCGGCCGAACCGGGCCCAGCCGGTCCGAGCGGCCGGGCCGCGCCCTTGCCGGACCGGACCGGGTCGGACCGGGTCGGGTCAACCCGGTTTGGCTGACTCCCAGGGTGGTCGGCCCGGGTCGGCCCGGGCCCGGACTCCCCGTCTTCGGACGGTCTTCGTTCAAACGCTCGTAACTTGAGCTATGGGCCTCCAAACGACTCGCCGTCAGCGGAACGTGTTCCTTGGATCGAGACGGCCATTTCGGTATATCTCACTCAAGGTTTCAGAATACCTTCAGTTCATCCGGGTTGGTTCATACACGAAACCAACCGGGCCTTCGGAGCGGAAACGCTCATATCTTGAGCCACGGACGCCCGATTGACGTGCCGCCAGCTTTGTTGATTTCCTCTAAGTGAGACGGATCTTTTGGCGTACTCCGCCCGAGGTTTGGATGTAGGTGGAGTACGGTCGGGTTGGTTTTTCCTTAAAAACCAACCGGGCCCCTAGGACGAAAAAGCCAATAACTCTCAGACCGGGCGTCCGATTGACGCGCCGTCTGCGACGTTGAGTTCCTATTGATGATACGGAACTTTTGGATACATCAACTTCGGACTTTGTGTCAGTTGATGTATCAGCCTCTCGGCTCGTGGAGCGGACCCTCCCGAACGAGCTTGCTGTGTGCGGGAACCCTAGTGCTGGCTGCGACTACTTCTTCGACAGCGACGACTGTGCAGAGATCCTCCGTGGACTCCGACGACGACCGTGCAGAGATCCTCAGTGGACTGCGGTGACGACTGTGCATAGATCCTTAGTGGACTACGATGACTACTGCACTCAACGATCCTACGTGGATCAGTGCTACCGATCCTGTGTGGGTCCGATCCTGTGTGGGTCAGTGCTCAGCGGTTCTGTGTGAGCCAGCGCCTACAGGTCCTACGTGGGCCAGGTCCTGTGTGGGCCCGATCCTGTGTGGGTCCGATCCTGTGTGGGTCACTGCGGGGTTAGTACCTATCGATCCTTCATGGGTCCGATGACTTAGATGGTTCAGTGATCATCTTATCGTCATCTGAAGAAGTATACCTGTGTGAGCTGAATCTTGTGTTACTCTGCTTTGTGGATTGTGTTGAGCTATCCCGTGTGGATTTACTGTTTACTCTCCTTTGTGGATTGTGTTGAGCTATCTGTGTGGATTTACTATTTACTCTCCTTTGTGGATTGCGTTGTGCTATCCTGTGTGGGTATACGTTGCTTTCCTGTGTGGACTGGGTTATGCTTGGGCTCAGACGTTGGAGCCGAACAGGAATTGATGACTTTGGTATATGTATGGGCATATACCTATGCCGTGTCAGATGATACTTCGTGATTGTATCTTTCATTTGTGGATTATCCTTTGTGGATTTTGGGAGACCTTCAGGGGTCTCAGGGTCCCTAATTAGTACCTTATACTCACCCCTGCACGGGCTATGCCCGCACTACGTTGTGTTGGTTGCAGACGATGGATAGCGCTGATCGTGGTGGAGGCGTGCGGAGCAGGACGGTACCTGGAGGTGGACCACTGGGCGGGACGTACTCGGAGCGGACAGGTGGACCCAAGGAGCAGTGGAGGCTATCTGTACCCAACCTTTAGGTGGGACTTCCAGAGGACGGCTCGATGCTGCAGTTTTCCCTTTTCAAGTGTTGTTTTTCCTTTCAGTTGTACTTTACAGTTGGGCTTGTATTTCCGGCCCCTTTTTCTTTCAGCACAGCTTGTACAGTTTTAACTTACTGTTTACTTTTCCACTTGCTTACTCTGTGGTGCTTGTTTACTTTTCAAAGGCAATGCCTTCCATTTTTGTTGGGATTTACGCCTTGGTGCTAGTCGCCAGCCCCTGGCCTATGGAAGGCGGGTTTGGGGTAGTCACGGCATGGGCCCCAAGGACTGGTCGTGACAAATTGGTATCAGAGGCGGTCGGTTCTACCGCAGACTCTGATCTTTATTCTATGTGAAGCAATAGTGTTTAGCATATTGAGTGTGGTTATCAGTCTAGGGAGTCCAGTGTTGGTGTGGCGGCCGACGTATCCATACACCAGGACCCTGACTTCTGATTTCTGACTTAATGCACGAAAACATTGATTTCATGTGTGTGTCAAGTTTTCTTTGTGATTACTTGTATCAGCTCACCAGGTATACTGTTCTGACCGTGGCGCACTTGTTTCCTTTTCAAGATGGCGCGACGACAGCAGCCAGCTAGGGTTCCTAGAGTAGAGCGCGACGACAGCCCGCCGAGCGACGAGGCCTCGGTACAGGGCCCGTTGACAGCAGAGGCACCGGCGGTACCTTTACCTGCCGAGCCCCCGATGCTTCCAGCACTGGAAGCTGACGACGCACGACGCCTCGGAGCTCTGCACGAGTTCCAGCACCAGTGACCACCCAGGTTTCGTGGGGAGTCGGACCCCCAGGCAGCCGAGGACTGGCTGGAGGCGGTCGTCCGAG
The DNA here is from genome assembly GCA_963277665.1 of Viscum album. Taxonomy (NCBI): domain Eukaryota; kingdom Viridiplantae; phylum Streptophyta; class Magnoliopsida; order Santalales; family Viscaceae; genus Viscum; species Viscum album. Next base: position 1,884,190,876 of record OY728165.1, on the reverse strand, counting down.
TTTTCAGGCTAGTGAGGACACCAGCAGACCTCATGGTGATCCTCGCGGCGAGCCTACTGCACGCAGAATCAGGGAGATGGTGGATCCTGATTCTCTAGGTACACGATGAGGCCACCCTCATCTGGACGGACTTCGAGGGCCTCTTCCGCTCAGAGTTCGTCCCGACCACCCTCCGTGCGGTGCACATTCAGGAGCTTCTTCAGCTACGGCAGGACAGCTTGACGGTCGCTCAGTACGCGGCGAGGTTCACCGATCTTTCTCGCTACTCGACAGACATGGTACGAGACCCCTTATTCTGGGCCCGGACCTTCGAGCAGTGATTGAGACACGAGATCAGGGCATCGATGATCTCCCACACCATCCCGACCCCAGCAGGAGTACTGGAGCGAGCCCTCCTGATCAAGAGCTTCCTGGCTGAGTCCACAGCGAGACCTACCGCAGGGCGGCAGATAGCGGAGTCTTCAGCAGCAGGTAGCCGACAGATGACTCAGGGTACCAGGCGGACCAGACCTTCCGGCAGACGACCTCGGGACACTGGCTCAGCAGTGCAGGGCACCCAGCTCGGAGCCAGTCTTCCGAGAGGCAGGCAGTGCTACGAGTGCGGCGGGCGGGGCCACATGGCTCGTGACTGCCCGACCCGCCGTACCGAGGGGCAGCAGACGGTGGATGGTCCACCCAGGTAGAGGCAGAGGGTCGACCGTGGCGGTCCGCAGGGAGGAGTCGGACGAGGCAGAGGAGCTGGCCGAGCAGCAGGTGGTGGGCGATGCTTTGAGGCTCTGCCACCACCACCACCGGGAGGCCTGCCCCGACCACAGGGAGCTGGCGGGCAGAGACAGGCTCAGCTCCAGGCAGCGGAGGCCTATGACCACGGCGCGCCAGAGATGATTCGAGTTACGATCTGTGTCTATTCCACCCTTGCTGCAGTTCTGATAGACACAGGAGCGAGTCACTCTTTCATAGCCACTTCCCTTGTTTGGAGCTCGGAGATTCCGACAGAGCCATTGGCTCGATCCTTACGGCTAGAGACTCCTACGGGAGCGGACTCGACGATTACGAACTGGTGCCGGCAGTGTGAGCTTAATCTAGGAGGCAAGATCTTCGGCTGGGATCTTCTTGTAGCGGCGTCGAGGCCTTACGACGTCATCTTGGGCATGGATTGGTTATCTACGGTCCATGCTCATATTGACTGCATTAGGCGCATGGTGCGATGTGTGTGCACCGACGGGAGCAGGTTCACCTACACCGGCGAGAAGGGAGCCTTAGCAGCACAGGATGGACTCACGCAGAGGATAGGTCATCCCATCACTCATCAGTTGGCTAGCCTCATCCTGGGAGCAGTTGATGTGCAGAGTCCCAGTTTTCCTACAGTGGTGCATCAGTACGCGGACGTCTTTCCCGACGGCATTCCAGGACTACCTCCTCGCAGATAGTTAGACTTTTATATTGACATGTACCCCGGGAAAACCCCTATATCCACTCCAGCATATCGGATGGCCCCCGCTGAGCTTCGAGAGCTGCGGGTACAGTTGGAGGACTTGCAGGGCAAGGGGTTCATCCGACCCAGTGTTTCGCCCTGGGCTTCCCCGATATTGTTCGCCATGAAGGCGGACGGGAGCTTGCGACTGTGTGTCTATTATCGTCGCCTGAACCAGGTGACAGTGAGGAACAAGTATCCGCTACCTAGGATTGATGACGTCTTCGATCAGCTCAAGGGAGCACGGTGGTTCTCGAAGATAGACCTCCGGTCAGGCTATCATCAGCTCAGAGTTCGAGACGAGGATGTGTAGAAGACGACTTTCAGGTGTCGGTATGTCCACTATGAGTTCTTGGTTATGCCTTTCGGCGTGACCAACACTCCAGCAGTGTTCATGAGCCTCATGAACAGGATCTTCCAACCATACCTCGATCGATTTGTCGTAGTCTTCATCGACGACATCTTGGTGTACTCGACCACCGAGGAGGAGCACACCTACCACTTGTGTGTTGTACTAGACACACTCCGAGAGCACCAGCATTGTGGAAAGCTCTCGAAGTTTCTGTTCTGGTTACGTGAGGTCCACTTCTTGGGGCACGTCATTTTTGAGGCGGGAGTTGCATTGGATCCCGCGAAGATCGAGACAATGCTAGCTTGGGAGCCACCCAAGAGCGTGACAGAGGTGTGGAGTTTCTTGGGCCTAGCCGGATACTATCGGAGATTTGTGCCGGACTTCTCCTGAGTTGCGGCCCCACTCTCAGTGTTGACGAAGAAGGGGAAACCCTTCGTGTGGTCAGACAGATGTCAGCAGAGCTTCCAGGAGCTGAGGCAGAGGTTGACCAGCGCACCTATCTTGAGGTTGCCTGAGGAGGGAGTTGGATACGTAGTCTACTGCGATGCATCAGGGACTGGACTTGGGTGTGTCTTGATGTAGGAGCGGGCCGTGATTGCCTATGGATCACGTCAGTTGAGGCCGCATGAGCAGAACTACGCTACCCATGACCTGGAGTTAGCAGCAGTGGTCTTCGCTCTGAAGACATGGCTGCACTATCTGATGGGCGAGCGCTTTACAGTCTTTTCTGACCACCAGAGTCTCAGGTACATATTCTCTCAGAAGGACCTGAACTTGAGATAGTGGCGATGGCTCGAGTTCCTCCAGGACTATGACTTTGAGATAGTCTATACTCCGGGGAAGGGGAACGTGGTAGCTGATGCCCTCAGCAGGAGGACGAGCATCCAGCTACTTGAGGAGGCGACAGAGTAGCTAGCCGCCTTGCAGATATCCTTCGTGGATAGAGACAGAGTAGCCTTCCTTCAATCTCTCACAGTCTCTCCTCCACTTCTACAGCGGGTCAGAGAGGCACAGTGTGGGGACGCTGACTGTGAGACACGACATGCACAGATATCCTCAGGACAGGCACCTGATGTTTTCTCCTTTGGAGCAGAGCACGACATCCTTTTCAGAGGACGTACCTTGGTACCAGTCGATTTACGAGAGGAGGTGCTAAGAGAGTTTCACACTTCTCCTTTGGCAGTACATCCTGGAGTGGCGAAGATTTACCAGGATCTCAGACGACAGCACTGGTGGCCGGGCATGAAGAAGGCTGTGGTAGAGTTTGTTTCAAGATGCCTCACCTGCCAGCAGGTGAAGGCAGAGCACCAGGTACCAGCAGGCTTGGTACAACCATTGGAGGTTCCGGAGTGTAAGTGGGACGGGATATCTATGGACTTCGTGACTGGACTTCCACGCACTTCCAGAGGTCACGACTCCATTTGGGTGATTGTTGACCGACTCACCAAGTCGGCACACTTCTTATCCATTCGAGAGCAGGGCTCAGTGGAGAGCTTGGGGCGTCTCTACGTTCAGAAGATTGTATGGCTTCACGGTGTGCCATCGACTATCGTCTCCGATCGGGACGCTCGCTTTACTTCCCGGATTTGGAAGGGGTTGCAGGAGGCGTTTGGGACGCGGCTACGTCTAAGCACCGCCTTTCACCCTCAGACGGATGGTCAGACGGAGAGGACCATTCAGACCCTCGAGGACATGCTCCATGCATGTGTCCTCGACTTTGGTCGCAGCTGGGAGGACCACCTACCCTTGGTGGAGTTCGCGTACAACAACAGCTACCACTCCACCATCGGGATGGCACCCTACGAGGCGTTGTACGGCAGGCCTTGCAGATCTCCTTTGTGCTGGACGGACCCTGGGGAGTCAGCACTTGTGGGACCAGAGATGGTCCGGGCCACGATAGAGAAGGTCCAGTTCATCCAGGAGCGGATGAGGAGAGCACAGAGCCGGCAGAAGTCAAATGCTGACAGGAGGCGGAGGCCACTAGAGTTCGAGGATGGCGACCACGTCTTCTTTCATGTCTCACCTCGATGTGGTTTGCGGAGATTTGGCCGAGGCGGAAAGTTGTCTCCATGCTTCATCGGGCCTTTCCCGGTCCTCAGCAGGATTGGCGAGGTGGCTTATCGCCTGGCTCTGCCACCTCAGTTGCACCGGGTGCACGATGTCTTTCACGTATCCCAGCTGAGGGGATACGTGCACGACCCGATGCACATCATTGACTATGAGGATCTAGACGTCGATGATGGGGAGACTTTTGCGGAGGTCCCAGTGGAGATAGAGTATCGACAGGAGAGGGTCCTACGTGGGCGATCGATTACTCTTGTGCGCATCTGATGGCAGCACAGGAACATCCAGGAGAGCACTTGGGAGCGGGATTCTCAGATGCGTGCTCGGTACCCACATTTTTTCCAAAGTTTTTGATGTATCTTTACGGGGACGTAAAGTCCTGAGATGGGAGTAATGTAAAGGCCCGTAAATTTCAAGGAAATTTTTTTCTTAATTTTCTTTGGAATTTACAAGAGCGCAGTCTCTGACGGCACCTGATTCCGAGGCCCAGTGTGCCCAGAATCATTTTCCGAAGTTTGGCTCGGGTACGTTCAGTGAACAGAAGAGCGGGTTTTTCTAAATTTTGAACTGGTGCCCGGAATCGAATTCCGAGGGCACCGATGAAATCGCAGCGCCGGTATTCACTTAGAAACGCCTCTTCCGGAGTTGTGTTTGCTCGGATGTGGTTTTTAATTTTAGGTCTTAATGTTAAGAAATAAAATAACTTTACGACAACTTTATTTTATTTCACTTAAGCCACTTGGAAGCCACTTGAATCCACTTAAAGGCGGCTTGAACTGAGTTAAACCGGATAGAATTCTATCTAGAAATATCCTACCCCCTTGGTAGGATATTTGTGAGGTGGGGCCCGCACGAGCCCCGCCATTTCTTTCCGCTAAGTAACGCACCCGCGAAAAACCGTCAATATGAAAGTCAACTGATGCGTTTTCTTAATTTATTAACAGACCATTTAATTGGGCAGTTTATAACGTGAATAAAATGGGCAGTTTCTTTCGTTGAATTAATTCAACGAATTGATGGGTCGTTTCATACCCGTTTTCGTGTGTTGGCATAATAATAAAATAAGACCAACCAAAATCTTTTGAGGGATTACTCGTTGAGAGGACCCTTGTATCTTCTTCTCCCTCGCGAAGAATGCGAAGAACGCGAAGAACGCCGAACCCGGAAATCAACGACGCGACGCCGTGATCCGTAACGCCGACAACGTTCTTCTGCGACGTCTCTTCCTCCGCGACGGATCTTCGATCGGCTGCTTGAGGTAAGAGTCTCGGACCTCCCTTTTTATCTCCTTCGTGGTTCTTAACCCAAACATGGATTTAATTAATGAAATTTAATCTGTTGGTTCATGGTGCGTTGAGTTCGCCGACTCAACGCCGTGTTCCGTGATGATGCGACGCCTTCCCCCGACGACGCAACGATCTCCACCTTCCGCGACGAGCAATTCCGCGAAGAACGCTCACGCGCGACGACCAACGAGGTAGGGATTTATTTTGTGAATTACCCCTTTTCTTTTTATATTCCTATAATTGTTTCTTTAAAAAGTAAAGAACTGGCTTTGTGAATTTTTTTTTTAAAATTATTAAAAATTGTTGTTTCCGTTCAAATGGGGAACCCGTTTATGAAACAATTTTATTTCATTAAAATTTGTTTCGGATATGCGTTCATGTGTTGAACTTAAATTCCTCCTGTTGTTATCTCTAACGCGGAGGGTGCGGGCCAAACGAACACGGCCCGATGACCCTCCGCCGTTCTTCATTTTGTGGGATATGACGGGCGACGACGGAATGTGCCGCAACGGATGTTTAATGATCCCGCAGTGAAGAACGAGTCCCGGGAGGAGCAACGGCACAGACGGGAACAAAATCGGACCACCGGAGCGATCCGGGTGGCCCGCGGAACTCGCCGGCGGCGCGGGTTGCCGGCGCGGCGGCGGCACCCGCGGACCCGTGGCCGCGCGGGTCCGGTGCACCCGGACGCGGCCAAGCCGCGTCCTTGACTCAGCGCGGCCCCACGCGGGGGGGCCGCCGCACCACCAGGCCGCGAGGGGCGGCGGCCCGCGGTGCCTTGGCCGTTCGGCCACGCGACCGAACCGGGCCAGGCCGGTCCAACCGGCCGGGCCGGGCCCTAGCCGGACCGGACCGGGTCAGTTCGACCCGGTTCGGCCGACTCCCGGGGGGGTGGGGTCGGGCCGGGTCGGCCCGGGCCTGGACCCCCCGTCTTCGGATGGTCTTCGTTCAAACGCCCGTAACATGAGCTACGGGCCTCCAAACGACTCACCGTCAGTGGCAACGCGATCCTTGGATCGAGACGGTCGTTTAGGTATATCGCACTAAAGGTTTCAGAATATCTTGAGTTCGGCCGGGTTGGTTCGTACACGAAACCAACCGGGCCTTCAAAGCGAAAACGCTCATATCTTGAGCCACGGACGTCCGATTGACGTGCCGTCAGCTTCGTTGATTTACTCTAAGTGAGACGGATCTTTTGGCATACTCCGCCCAAGATTTGGATGCAGGTGGTGTACGGTCGGGTTGGTTTTGCCTTAAAAACCAACCGGGCCCCTAGGACGAAAAAGCCAATAACTCTCAGACCGAGCGTCCGATTGACGCGCAGTCTGTGACGTTGAGTTCCTGTTGACGATACGGAACTTTTGGATACATCAACTTCGGACTTTGTGTCAGTTGATGTATCAGCCTCTCGGCTCGTGGAGCGGACCCTCCCGAACAAGCTTGCTGTGTGCGGGAACCCTAGTGCAGGCTGCGACTGCTTCTTCGACAGTGACGACTGTGCAGAGATCCTCAGTGGACTATGACGACTACTGCACTCAGCAATCCTACGTGGATCAGTGCTACCGATCCTGTGTGGGTCCGATCCTGTGTGGGTCAGCGCTCAGCGGTTCTGTGTGAGCCAGCGCCTACAGGTCCTGCGTGGGCCCGGTCCTGTGTGGGCCCGATCCTGTGTGGGTCTGATCCTGTGTGGGTCACTGCGGGGTTAGTACATATCGATCCTTCATGGGTCCGACGACTTAGATGGTTCAGTGATCATCTTATCTTCATCCGAAGAAGTATACCTGTGTGAGCTGAATCTTGTGTTACTCTGCTTTGTGGATTGTGTTGAGCTATCCTGTGTGGATTTACTGTTTACTCTCCTTTATGGATTGTGTTGAGCTATCCGTGTGGATTTACTGTTTACTCCCCTTTGTGGATTGCGTAGTGCTATCCTGTGTGGGTATACGTTGCTTTCCTGTGTGGACTGGGTTGTGCTTGGGCTCAGACGTTGGAGCCGAATGGGAATTGATGACTTAGTTATATGTATGGGCATATACCTAAGACGTGTCAGATGTTACTTCGTGATTGTATTTTTCCTTTGTGGATTATCCGTTGTGGATTTCGGGAGACCATCGGGGGTCTCGGGGTCCCTACTGAGTAGCTTATACTCACCCCTGCACGGGCTATGCCCGCACTACATTGTGTTGGTTGTAGACGACGGACAGCGCTGATCGTGGTGGAGGCGTGCGGAGCAGGACGGTACCTGGAGGTGGACCCCTGGGCGGGACATACTCGGAGCGGACAGGTGGACCCGAGGAGCAGTGGAGGCTATCTGTACCCACCCTTTAGGTGGGACTTCCAGAGGACAGCTCGACGCTATAGTTTTCCCTTTTCAGTTGCTGTTTTTCCTTTCAGTTGTACTTTATAGTTGGACTTGTATTTCCGGCCCCTTTTTCTTTCGGCACAGCTTGTACAGTTTTTACTTAGTGTTTTCTTTTCCGCTTTCTTACTCTATGGTGCTTGTTTACTTTTCAAAGGCAATGCCTTCCCTTTTTGTTGGGATTTACGCCTTGGTGCTAGTCGCTAGCCCCTGGCCTATGGAAGGCGGGCTTGGGGTAGTCCCGGCACGGGCCCTGATGACGGGTCGTGACATAACCCATTTGCGGGTTCGATCCCAACTCTGAAATAATACATGTCCTTCTGAATGAAAATAAACTTCAAGTGCCCCACTGAGTGGATTTAAAACCAGCGTGGTCATCATAATGACCAAGAGACATCTATATAAATGTGTCAAAGGATACCATTGACCAAGAATCTCTAATAAATATAGATGATTCACTATCGATGAAGAACCTCGAATACATATAAAAGATTCTCTAAATTTCCTACATAATTAATCATTGATTGTCATATCTGAAGGAATGCTCATTTTATACTTCGTAATGTAATAAGAATTCACGAACATAACATAAATCTATAAAGATATTTCTAGAGTAGACAATAATTCCCCAAAAAAAGGTGTGAGGAGTTCGACATCCCATCCTCTCGACCAATGCAAATTCCTATGATTCATCAGTCCAAAAAATAATGATCGCCTACCCTTGGAAAGTAGGTCCAAATGGATGTGGAATCAGTGGATGTTTCTGATTCTATGAACAACCCCGTTAGAAACCGATTGGAATGTTTGAACCTCCCATCAAAGAGGTCATCCCCAAATTCCGAGGGAAACAAAAAATGGTGAACCTGACATTAAACCTTAACCAAGATAAAATGATGTTTTACCTATTTGTTAAATCCCCTACTTAAAACTCAATGAGAGGGCCAAAAAAACAATCATTGACATATGTGCTCATCCAAAATATGTAGTGGCTGAATTTATCTTGATTACGTCTGTTATATCAAACAGACACTCTTTTCCAAGATCTTCTGCATTTCAAGAATGGCTGATCTCAAGTTCACACCTGTGAATACCGCTGCTACAAATGCCACTACTGCTACTCCTACTGGATCGTCATCCACTCTAAGGATGAAATAACATACTCAGCGTCTTCAAAGATGGGTATCAAACACACTAGTTAAGGAATACCGTCAACACGGTACCATCCCAACTCTGGAGGCTTCCCGAAAAGCCCTCCAAGTGAACAACTCACACTGGTTGTCCGGACAATGACGACTAGTGATCAAGAAGCAGGAAGTGCTGACTACCATCTCCAATCGTTTCAGGTCATTATCCCCGAAACGCAATCACCATTCGCACCCTTATTATGGGGAGGTGAATGAGCAGGTCCCTCAGGGCCTTAATTCAAGCAGACAGGAGTCCTTCTCGAGGGCTCCCACCAATAATCGCCGCTAGACTCGTGCTGCAGTGTGCCCTCAACATGACGAGGGTACTGACTCCAGGCGTTCGGCTCAAGTTCCTTGAACCCGAGCAGGAAAGACGAATCGCCAGAGGCGAAATCCGGTTAAAAGTGAGAAGGTTCTCATCTCTTCCATCTCTGGATAAGTCCACCAACCTAACTTGGTGGCAAGCAATGAGCGGGCACACACACGTTCCCGTTTTAATTCCGCTGTCCAGCAGACTCGTCTGGCAGCATCACACCAATCCCGTCTGGCAATTCTTGCGGTGTATTATAGACAGGAACATACACCTGTTTATACGTCATCAGTTAGTCAGCAGGCTCGTCTGACTATATACGATGGATCTAATCAACCACATTCGGCGAAGTGCAATCAGCATGAACATACACATGCTAGTATTGATCAATCCTACCAACTATCTCGCATGGTAGCATTCGGAGAAGTCATTCGGAAAGCTCCTGTGACAAACAGGAGGTAGACTCAACTCTCTGCCCCTACACTTGAGTACTGTCAGGATTCATTGATAGGAAAAGGAGGAAAGGAGCAGGCACATACACCGACTCTAATCATGGAATGAACGTATATACCCGTTCTGGCAGCTGAAGTCACCAAGCATATTCTATCAATGGTGAAAGAGCATAAGAAAATTCCTGCTCATATCCTGGATGCCTGTCAGGATATTATAACAGCTTTAGTGGCATCTCAGGGAACGACATATAAATCTATCCCTACCAGTGGAGTGACAAATCAACGGTTCACTCTAGAATAGATACACACATCTGTTCCAGTCCATGAGGGTTTTGGGGCATACTCCTCCATATCATACAGACAACCAAGTCAGGCACATACACCTGATTTGAGTGGAGATTGTCAGCCTAACCTAGCCATCTTTCCTAATCAGGAACATACACCTGCTCAGAGCAGCCACTTTCGTCAACAAGTGGTTTCCAAAGTGAGTAAGAAGGCGTCTAAGAAAAAGACCTGCCGAGCACAGTCAAGAGATCAGGATCCAATCTGTAATAAGGCCTTGCTCGGTGCTGGAGTTCTCAAAGCCCTCAGACAGTTATCTGTTGTAGTTCAAGATTCTACTCCATCATTTTTCAAGACTGGGAACATTAATTCCAAAGGTCTTCAACAGACACTTCCTCATGAAGGATTGCTTCATGATAATTCGGTCGACCTTGAACTTTCATCTTCAGATGAGAGACACGTGAACCCTCTGTGTGGTCATAAGACCAAGGAGAAAGAGATCTCATCTTTTTTGTAACCCATTATGGTGGTCCTCCCCATGATTATGAATTTCACAGTGAAATTCCTCTCCGCAGTAGTGATGCACATTGCTCGGAAAATGCTCCAGTGGACAATGTAGTGATGAGAATGCCCTCTTATCTTGAGGAAATTGCAAATGCGAAACCAGCCATATATGATGCTTTATCGCTAGTAGGTGAAATACTTTCTCAATCATAAGATAGCCCAGGGTGTAGGTCATTCTCTGAGCCACCCCTAAGTCATGCATCTTCTATTTTGATCAATTATTTCTCTACCAATCCTGTTGAATCCAATGAAGCAACAGGGAAGCACAACTCTGGTCAAATTATGTAGAATAATCTTCATTGAATGATAAAGAGGAAATTCTAAACATGAGAAAACATATTACGAAAGGTGAAGTGCCAATCATGTTTTGGCCTCTAGCTGATTCTCAGTATGACATTCCAGAAATGATAACGGAAGATGGAATTCATGATATTCGTCTCAACATAGGGAAAACTCTCTGTCAGTTGAAGAAGGAAGTATTATCTTATGATGAATATGAAAATCATCTTAATATAATAGAAGGGTTACAATGTCAGATTGATTTGGCATCTCTATCAGCCTCTCGATATCTGAAGGCTGAAAAGCAGTAGAGAGCCCTTCAGTGTTCATGCCTTGGCGCACTGAGAAGATTGCATTAGTTAATTTCCAATGCCCCATCTGGTATTCATGTCAGAGGATGAAGTTTTCATTGAGCACTACATTTCACTATTCTCTCCAGTCAGCAAAGCCTGCCGAAAATTGTCTCATGCAATGTTATTTCCCATGGCCGGCAACAGTCAATGGGCTTTGTTTGTAATCAAAATCTTTCCCAAGAACAAGCCTCAACTAGTTCCTCTCAAAATAAAGAATACAGAGAACAATTTGTTGATTTACTCCTGCATCAAGCAAACGAGAATATTGAACATTCCTCTCGTATGGAGCAAGCACATCATGAAGTGACAGAAGTGATAGAAATCATCCAACGGTCTTTTGAACTAGGTGATAAAAGTGGATATAGGTTAATGCATCTAGCTAATTTCCAGACTAAGGTCCGCAAGATTAGGAGAGCTTTTAAGAAAGTCTCAGACATAGCATGTCAAGAGCCACCCCTGCTTGCTAGACTGGGGACTCTTTTAAACCTACCTTCAGAATCAACAAATAAGATTCGAGGAGTTAAGCAGAAACAGCAGGAACAGCCCCAGTCCACATGACTGGGGACTTTTTTAAATCTTCAATCCCATCCTTTGAGAAAGTTGGTCTTTTCTCGATTGGGGAAGAAGCCTCAAGAGGAACGAAGAGCCCTTTTATCTGGAGATTCCCTCCAAATTACAGTTCGTCAAGAAGTTCCTGAGGGATCGAATCAACAAAAGGAAATGTCTCATCAAAGACATGGAAGAAGACAATATCATAGAAATGCTGATAGAAGGGATGTGATGCGTTATGCATCAATCAATGTCATCAATGCCATTGTTGCTGATCCACCAGATGAGGCTCACTCAGGGGACTCAGATGAAGGGGTTCCTGCTCAAGAATATGTACACACCAACACAAATGAATAAGGTGTGCGTACATGAAATCAAAGGGTTACTCAGAACCTAGGTAATCTTTCAAGTAAACTAGATCCCCCTCTCCGAAAAGGATCCAACAAAAGGAGGGGAAAGAATCAGGTTACATATGCTTCCTCTAGAGAAGGCCAATCTCTCTCACTAGAGAAAAGGTTTCCACAACAGGAGGCGGAAATGAAGGAATTATGGATGTTAAATGAAGAACTACTTCAGGGTAGTCTTCTTCTTAAGCGTGCTGGAGTCAGTCAGCCAAGGGAATTTTTTGTAGCTACTAAGATGGATCATGAATATCATCATTTATTAGTACAACCTCACAGGTATAATCCTATGGGTCAAGTGCAACAACAGTTGGCAGTTCTGCCATTAGTTGCAGCACCAACCACCACATCTTCCCAATCTCCAGTCATTGCACCTAACCGGGTCCAAGTTGAACCGAATGTTTCTCAAAAGTTAATAACTACCATTGAGTCATTAACATCTCAGTTATAAACTATGGAAGGGAAATGTGCGCTTGTTCAACCAGAAAAGAAAGTATACCCTGAATGGGTAGATTCAATCTCTCCTCCATCCAGTTTTGGAAACCCTGTATTCCCTATTTTCAATGGATCAGGCGACCCTGAACAGCATTTGACGCATTACGTGTGTTGTTGTGATCCTATGATGGGAACTCCGGAGCAGAAAGAAGCAGTAAAACTCAGATGCTTTGTAAGGACTTTTCAAGGACCAGCCTTTGTCTAGTATACAAGCATGCAATCCCGGTCAATTACTGGATGGGAAGATCTCCGTCAACAATTCCTTCTCCAGTTCAGCTCAACTTTGCCAAAGTCAATAGTTTTTGATCTTACAAACTATAAGCAAAGGGAGAATGAAAGAGTCTCATATTTCATTTCTCGCTGGAAGGGATTAACATATTCTGTTAGATTAGCACTCTCTCAATAAGAATTGTTACCAATCTGTGTGGCAAATTTGCGTGACGAGTTACGCATGCCGTTGATCCCTGTGAAATACACAGGAGGGTTTCGAGACCTTACTTCAATCGCTCAGCAGATTGAAGATTCATTTATACAGGCTAAGTCTAAATCTCATGTAATTCCATCAGCTTCAGGAAGGAGAATGGGTAAAGCAGAAACTGCTATAGTTATGCTTAAAAAATCACCTGTACCTGTTTCTACTTCAAAACCTTCATCTTCTCGAAGGGCTCCACCTCCTAAGCGCTAAAAACAATGGTCTTTTCATCCAGATGATCAAATAGATCAAATACGAAAACAATTTGAGGATCTGAAGAGAAAAACATATTCTTTCCGAAATGAAAAAGTTCCTGGTTACATCATTTTGGCTTTGGAAAATAATCTGGTACAATTGCCAAGGCCTAAGAGGCCGAACAAGGAACAAGATGAAGACCATCCCAATTATTTCCCTTTTCATAAAATGTTGGGAAATCCCATCCAGGAGTGTTTTGTCATCAATGACATCCTACAAAATATGGTCAACTCTAGAGAAGTCAAATTGAAATGTTCTTCAGCTCAGGTAGAATGTGTTACTTCTACAGTTCCATAGGTGGAAGGCGAATGACAAGAAGTCAAAAGAAAAAATGAATAGAAGTAAGATGATTGGATGGTCAGAAAGACAATAAACCGAACACATGCTATTTTGTGAACACAATTAATGAAACCGATTGTGTCTTCTGCCATGAATCTTGTGGAAAACCCCTCTTCGTCAGAGGGAAATTCCTCAAAGAAACAACATGATTCAAAGAAAGAAAAAGAATCAGAAGAATATGAGTATGTGTCAAAGCCTATGTTGTCTTTTACTATGGTAGACTTTATGCCATCTAATTCAAATCCACGAGCACCAACCCACAAAACGGCATGGCCTATACGGGCTAATCAGGCAGAGTCTTCATTATACAAAGAGTTAATTTTAGATTCTGTTAATATGATTCAATTAATGGATCCATATGCCAGTCGTAGTTTTGATTTTGATGAGCCTGAATTCCCTGTATCAAACAAGGGAATCAGAGGAAGTTCTAGAGGCTCAGGATACAGGGGAAAATGTGGATCTTTCAGAAGCCACTATTCCATTTCTACCCCTATTAGAATTATGTACGCAGTAGAAACTCGTGGTAGAGCCCTTCAATGAGCTCAATAAGAACAAGAAAGTTCTTCTACCAATAGAAAATTCAGTCCTGGAATAATTATTTTGGAAGACCGGTTGAAGGTTCCATTTTCTTCCTCTCAGCAAATAAATGGATCTAATCGGTCTAATCTTCCAAAACCCGGAATACTACCAACTCCTATCCCAATACAAGATGCATCAACTTCCAAACCATCTACTTCCAAGGTACCTGCTAAACCAAATATTCCTGTTGGGAAACGTAGACCCCTGGATCAAAAGTATGATGTGTTGAAACACTTGGCCCAAGTACCAACCAAGTTATCAATTATGGATTCTCTGAATCTGTCAAAAGATCTTCGAGAAGCACTTATTGAGGCTTTGTCATGTCCTCAAGAGTTTGAAACTGAAATTGTTGTAGTTGAAGTCTATCACATAAGGAATAATCCTGCAGAATTCCATGCAATAATATCTTTTACTGATGAAGATGAAGATGACATTGTGCATGGTCATATTAGACATTTGTACTTATCTAGCAAGGTCAATGGCATTGACGTCCAAAGAGCTTTCATTGAAAATGGTTTAGGAGACAACCTCATGCCCGTTCATACACTTCGTCAATTAGGCCTCACAGAATCCGATTTATCTCCTTCTATCATGATGTTACAAGGTTATGATAAAAATGAACAAGAACCACTGGGTGAAGTTACCCTCAGAACTCAGTTTGGAGATCTTGTATCCAATTCGGATTTCATGGTTATTGATCAAGACTCAGCTTTCAACAACTTTCTTAGAAGAACCTAGCTACATCAACATGCAGCTATCCCTTCATCATACCATCAATGTCTCAAATATTGTTTCGATGGTCATGTTGGGACATTGTATGGTGATGAGGCCACATTCAAGAAATGTGAGTCTCAATACATTGAGGCAGAATTCTATCACATGAAGTGAAGGGAGAAATCCACAACAAAGAAGATTACCAAAGTTAATGATCCATATGGTTTGGAGAAGATTCTAGTAAATCCATTTACACATGTGAGTAAAGATTATGTGTTTCCTATCAGTCTAATTGACAAGATAGACCCAAATCAAAATACTCTTATGGAAATATCCATAATGTCAATTACAAAAATCGAGCCATACAACATGGGAGAAATTGGTAACCCACCAAGTAGTGATGAAAGCACAAATGGTGACGTCTTCATTTCATCTGCTAAAATCCAAAAAGTCTATACTATGACAATTAGGCCATAAGAAGTTATAGAAATATTGGAGGTGAACAATGATGTCGATTCTCAATCCATCATCTCCACTTTATTACCCAAAGAAGACCCTTCATCGTCAATCGGGTCGGAAATGGAATCTTGTTCTTTAAGATATGAAAATTTTGACATCTCTTCTGATAATGAAAATTCAGCTTTATCATCTACTATGCAAGTAGAAATAGAAGAAATAACCCATGATGAAGAAGAAGAGGAAGATCTCAGAGATGATCCTCCAGCATTTGAAGAGGGTATCTTTACCACTGTAGATGAACTCAGAGAAATAAATCTGGGTACAAAAGAAGATCCACGCCCCACTTTAATCAGTGCGGGCATGGCTCTTGAAGAAAAAGAGATGTATATTTCTTTTTTAAAGCAAAATAGAGATTTATTTTCATGTAATTATACAGAAATGACCGGGCTTGATCCTGATGTTGCTACTAATCATTTGGGTTTACCAGAAAAACATCGAGGATTTATGCAAATCGAGAGAAGAACACACCGAATTTATGCTTCCAAAATTGAAGCTTAAGTGGATAATCTTATCAAAGGAAACTTAATCATAGAACTTCAGTATCCCATGTGGTTGGATAATATTGTCCCCATAATGAAGTAGAACAGACAAATTAGAGTTTTCATTGATTTCAGAGATCTTAATCGGCATTGTCCTAAGGATAATTTCCCAGTTCCGATTACAGAACTTTTAATTTATTCAACAGCTGGCTATAAAGCACTTTCCTTCATGGATGGATATTCCGGATATAATTAGATCTGAATGGACCTAGAAGATGAGGAATCTACAGCCTTCAAAGACCCTCAGGGTGTGTTTTGCTACCGAGTAATGCGCTCTGGCTTAAAGAATGCAGGTGCAACATATCAGCGTTGCATGCATCATATCTTCAAACCCTTCGTAATGACGTTTGTTTAATGCTATGTAGACGATTTGGTGGTTAAATCCAAACAACGTTATAATCACTTAGCTGATTTGGAAATCATATTCTGCAAGATTCGACAACATATCTTGAAGATGAACCCCTTAAAATGTGTTTTTGGGGTAACCTCAGGAAAATTTCTCATCTTTGTTGTACGCCATCATGGTGTTGAAGTCGATCCTAAGAAGGCAAAGTCAATCTGTGGTATGTCACATCCTCAAAATTTTAAATAATTAAGAGGAATTCAAAGAAACATAGCCTATATTTGGTGTTTCATCGCCAATTTGGTAGGCAAAAGTTTACCCTTCACCAAAATGATGATGAAGGGAGTCACTTACCAGTGGACTAAAGAATGTCAAGAAGCATTCGATATTCTCAAGAAATACCTCTTAAGTCGACCAGTACTAATGCCACCTGTTGAAGGAAGACCACTTATCCTCTACGTGACAGGTTTAGAGCGATCATTGGGTGCATTGCTTGCTCAAAAGAATTATGCTGGGAATGAAAACAACCTCTACTATCTCAGTCTAACTACACTTGAAGCAGAAACCTGGTATTCAAGTATTCAGAAGTGCTGCCTAGCATTAATCATTGCATTTCAAGAGTTGAGACACTACCTGCAACATCACGAGGCCCAATTGGTATCTCTCAATAACCCGCTCAAATTCATCCTTAGTCATCCAATGCTTACAGGACATCTGGCAAGGTGGGCAGTTATTTTGCAGCAATTTGAAATTCAGTATGTGTCTCAAAAGGTGATAAAGGGCCAAGCACTTGCTGATTTCATGGATGAACACCCTTTAGTGGAAGACACATCTTCAGATATTGAACTCCCTAATGAGGAAGTCTTCTCTATTCAAGAAAGTTCTCAAGCATGGGAAATGTATTTTGATGGTGCTTCCAGAAGTCCAATAGGGAGGAAAATAGAAAATCCTAAATTCAACAATGTTGGTTTAGGAATTGTGCTCATTTCTCCAGAAAAGGTAGTGTTACCTTATTCCTTCATATTGTGGGAAGGTGGTACCAATAATGAAGCAGAATACCAAGCTCTCATCGCATGCTTGGAATTAGTGCTTCAAGCACAAGTGAATCACTTAAATGTGAAAGGTGATTCAGACCTGGTAATCAAAAATGTCAATGGGGATTATGCCATCAGAAAAGAAGAACTAATCCCTTTGTATGATTACTTCAGAGAGTTAATGGCGGAATTCCCTTTGGAACCGACATTTTCTTATGTCCCAAGATCACAAAATGCTCAAGCTGATGCACTGGCTAATATAGCCACAGCTCTAGAAGATCCAAATCGGGACGAGACAACCATCAGTATTTCCCACCGTCGTGCAATTTCACCTTATGTTCGAATCAGAATAGAGGAAATTAATGAAATTATCCCCATTCCCGATCCGTATGGTCATACTACAGGATGAATGCCAACTATCAGGGAATACCTTAAAAATGGATCATTTCAAACTGATAGAGCCGAGAAAGAACAAATCTGGCGATGTGTGGTCAATTTTACTCCTTATGATAGCCCATATCACCTAGAGAAATTTCTCTACAAACGTAGTTTTGATGGAGTTATCTTCAGATGCATTGATGGTGAAGAGACAATGGCTGTCATGAATGAAGTGCATGCAAGAGTCTGTGGTGCCCACCAGTTTGGACATAGACTGTCTGATCAGATTTGATGGCTTGGATACTTTTGGCCTTCAATGATACAAGATTGTCTTAATTTAAAAAATAAGTTTCATTCATTCCAAGTACATGCCAACTTCATTCATCACCCTCCATAGTTTCTTCATACAGATAAATACTCATGTCCATTTTCCACATTGGGAATGGATGTGGTGGGACCTTACCCTTCGACTACGGCCAAGTAGTTTAAGTAAATTCTAACTGCTACTGACTTATTTTCCAAATGGGCAGAGGCAATACCTCTCAAGGAAGTTAGTTCAAAATTCATTGTTAGCTTCCTCAAGTCTAACATTATTACCAGATTTGGTGTCCCTCATACCATATAGACGGACAATGGCACCAACTTCTGTTCATCCAAGGTAAAGAAGTTGTATCAAAAATACAACATCAAATCCAACCATTCATCTCGGTATCATGCAACGGACAATGGCTAGATAGAAACCTTCAACAAGACTATTTAAAATATATTGTAAAAGATGGTGGATAAAGATAAGAATTCATGGACTGATAAACTCTTTCATTCTTTATGGGCTTATCGGACTACCACCCGCACTGCAACTCGGTCAACTCCATATTCACTGGTATATGGAACAGAAGCCATATTGACCATTGAAGTTCAATTAGCTTTGCTCAAAGTAGCCATTTGTGATCAGTCATCTACAGATGAACAATCTCAAAAGCGATTGAATGAATTGGAACAGTTATATGAGAAAAGATTGTGCACTTTGCACCACTTGGAAGTCTATCACAATCGAATAACACGAGCTTTTATCAAAAAAGTTTGTCTTCATTCATTCACTCAAGGATAATTTGTATTAGTTCTTAGAACTCCAATGATACCCGGAATTAAACCTCCAAAGCTTGAGCCAAAATGGGAAGGACCTTACTCAATACATAGGGTCTACTCCAATGGAGCTTATTCCTTAATCTCGAGGGATGGAGAACTCATCACTACTCCAACCAATGCCAGATTTTTTTAGAAGTATTTTGTATAAACACAAAATGCACCATCAAAGGTCCTATATGTCCTTAAACTACAACACAATCCATCTAGATGTTAAACTGCATCGTCAACGGTCTATGCATATGACCTTAAACTATTCTCACTTTCGTCCAACATGACGCTAAACTGTATCATCCCTTTTTCGTCCAACATGACGTTAAACTAAGAAAAAGTCCCTAATACGTCCAACATGACGTTAAATGGTGTACTCTATTGTCCTCACTGCATGACATTAAACTGCACAGTCCCCCTTTCGTCCAACATGACATTAAACTATATTGTCCCCATCGTCCTAACTACATGCTGCTAAACTGTACAAAAAGTCCTTGATACGTCCTACATGACATTAAACTATACTTTGTCCCTACTACATTACACTAAACCATGCAGCACCAATAGTCCTAACTGCAAGACTTTAAACTGCATACTCCCTTTATATGTCATACATGACATTAAACTATGCATCATTAAGGTTGTTGTTACATCTTTTCTCTCACACCGAGTATGACTCACGTGAGCTTAGAGCATACCTCAACCATAACACTCTCTCTGGGCTACTAACCATGTGTAAGTCCCAACAATATCATTTTTTAGGTCGTTGTCCCCAAGAACAACTTGATAATTAATTCATTCTTTAATTGAACTTTGCGGACTTTGATCCTTGATTCTAGGCTGGGTT
This sequence comes from Viscum album, assembly GCA_963277665.1. NCBI lineage: Eukaryota > Viridiplantae > Streptophyta > Magnoliopsida > Santalales > Viscaceae > Viscum > Viscum album. The sequence goes on along the minus strand of OY728165.1, from coordinate 1,884,171,319 downwards.
CTTAAGCAACCTCCCAAGGTTCACTTTCGTCCTTATTATACGATGTTAAACTATACAACACTTTTTGTCCAGTATGACAATAAACTACAATATTCATTGATACCCTCACTTGAGAGGGAATCATTATTTACATTGATTTTCAATCATGTTTTATTCCAACGACTACGTGCATACATGGCAATACCTGAACCTTTTATCTTGGGTTAAACCATCATTGGACTAAAGTCCCCATTTCACGCTTCACATGTACAAACCAAATCTGTACAGAGGGTATTTCTAGAACTATGTGGGATTGATTCCCATCCTTATGGGATATGTAGGAACGTTCGAGTGTCCCTCGAATATAGCCCCATGTCTTTGGCCCTAACCCCAAATTCCACTTTCAGTACCTTGGCTGAAAAGTCCCCATGAAAACACACACTATGTAACTCTTACAATGGTCCTAGCTCTATGACCCTAAACTAAAATCTCTAATCCTTTTGTCCCACACAACGTTAAAATGTAATTTAAGAACTACGTATGGCTTGATTCTCAACCTTATGGGATACATAGTGAAGTCCAACATTTTAATTCAGGACACAGCCACAACATGATTATGGTTAGCATTGATCTGTGTATATTTGTATACATTGGACAATACCCTTATTTATGTGTCATAATCCTAAACATAAATATTTTCAGATCATCATAGCTCTTTTCATGACTTTTAGTCACAAAAATGTCAAATTTCTGAGAGTTCTTTTACCTAAATATACATCACGTGCCCTTAGGCGGCCTTGCATAAACAGTCCACATAACAGACTAGTCAGCCAAAAGATACTATTATTTGACTATGCAGCCAATTCCCTTAGGTGGTCCTAGATAATTCAACCCCTAATGGGTTTGTTAAAAAATGGCAACTTCATTCTTGGGAAGAAAGCCTCTTTTGTCCTTATTGGTCTTAAATGACAGTATGTAGGGATCCGAAAAAATAGCCATCCTTAACATATTTGTCCCATATCCTTTTTCATGATCTGAAAGCATATAAGTCTATAGTTTATATTCTTCCTCCCAACATTTGGGTTAGACCTTCGTAGGAGTAATATTCATCCAGTTCCTTGATAATCTCGTTTGGAAATATCTTCTCCATATTCGAGTACTTTTTTCCATACAACAAACTCTATTCATAGGAAAATTTGAATCTCCATAAAATTTCACTGGCTTTCAGCACTATGAAAGTAAATTTATGAGAGTTCTTTTTCCTGAATATGTAGCATGTTCCCTTAGGCAGCCTTTCATAAACAGTACACATAACAGACTTGTTAGCCAGAAGATACTATTTATTTGACTATGCAGCCAATGCCCTTAAATGGCCCTACAAAATTCAACCCCCTAACGGGTTTGGTAAATAATGGTAACTTCATTCTTGGGAACTACTTCTTATAATACCTTTTAGATCTTTTTCATATCATTCTTTAGATCCAAATATTCTTTAGTCATATTTTATATATTTTCATTCGTACATGAGTTTGGTACTATGTTTTCAGATGAATTGTTAAGGAATTGAGTCCATTATACTTCATTAGGTCAAAGCTATTTCAACCATAAACATTAGCCTCTTTAAGTCCGACGTGAATGACTTTAAACTGTCCACAAAAGACAAGGGAAATATGAATAAAAGTCAAGTTCCAGCTCACTAAACATACATTTTGTATGATTTAGCTAATATTGAGAAATTTAAAGATTCAAAGTTTGCAGGGTTATTTAGAATAATCCAATTAAAAATCAAATTATCCTTACTAGGCCCATTGGCTTAGGAAATTTTTTTGCAGGTAGCAGGAAACTACGTGCACATGTGATTGAAGATGAAAGAATTATTTCCATTTGATGCACAAGAATTATAAGGACATCCAATGATTGGATTCTATTCTCTTTTCCAAGAACTTACAAAAGACTGTGAAGATAAGTTTCCAATTGATGAACCGCATCTCGAGCTATATCAGCAGCTACTTGAATCTCATGCACTCAACCAACTTCACTCTTTTCATCCTAATGGAGTGATATCTTGGAATCCGCAACGGTCTTCATACCATTCGTTTGATCTCCCTCCAGTGAATTATTGAGTTGGTCAAGTTCCACAGTAACAGCATTTAACTGTTGCTGAAGGTGCATCTTTTGGACGAAATTATCTTTGATATAATGCTTCAGCTCCTTCATCCTAGCAGCATAGTCATCCTCAGCTCAGGATACCGTAGCCTCAAATTCGCCGATGTTGACTGATAGTTTCACCCTTGAAAGATCTTCACGACACATTTTCTCCTACTCCCTCTTGAAGATGACTTTTTTCAACGTGGTATGGATTTCTTGATATCGAAAACCACCAAGTCCAAGAACGATGAACTGGGACGACAATCGAGGGATCTTCGATGATAGATCTTCTAAAGGCACCTCAGATATGATTTTTCATATGTTGTTCCATGCCTTGCATCCTGAGAAGCTGAGCGCCTTAAGAACCTCTGGGTCTGATTCAATATCATCATCATAAGGGGGCATGTAATATGGGATTAATGCACTTAAGGAAGTGCCATGTTCTGCTCCCCCCCTGACCTGTGCTTCTTCACTTTCAATTCTCGTGGGGGCAGAGGCCGGGGCCTGACCTCCAGATCTAGCCACTGCAGTTGATGGCCCTGCATAATTAATTGAAATATTTGGTTAGTTTCAAAGGATAACAAAAGATTCGATTGTCATGAAAATTAAGTACAATCACAAATATTGTTATCCCTTACCCAACATTAGATCAGTAACCTGAGAAGACTCCTCCCATTATTTCCCAGTCTCAACAAGATCTTCAAGATGGGTCTCATGAGGGTTTACTGGGTTTAGATCTACTTTACCTAATGTTTCTGTATTAGTAGGGTTTAAATCAATGTTCACACCATCTTCAGGCAATGGTAGTTCAACAGCTTCTATGGATGGAACTACATATTATTTTTAGTCTTGATTAGAAGTGTAAATTATAAGAAAATTTACTTGGCGAAGGATAACACTCACGCCCAAGGTCTTCTAAGTCACATGACAACTTAGCATGATCATGAAATTCTTCGAAAGACACATCATGATTCATCATTTAATCCAATGATATTTTTGAATCCTGGTTAGTCTCGCCAGTGGGATCGTTTGATATGTCTTATTAATGACTTACGTCCTGTAGCCCCTGACCCTGGACAACATCTTCGGATAAAATCATGGCATTAGTTGCTACAGCCGTCAGAAGCTCTAATGCATAAGTTGAACCTAAAGTATCACAGAATGGAAGTCAGTCAGTGTTTCATTCAACATTTTTTATGAAGCATTGTCGACTTACTTGAAACAGGTTCTTCTCTTCTTGCAACAGTAGCAAGAGGAATACATGGAATAGATGCTAGCTCTTCTCTAGGAGTAGCCAAGTTAGCTTTAATCTGTGATTGTTACACAGCACCCTCCGTAGTCCTCAAAGGAGGATTAGTCCTTTCCCTTAGAGGGGAAATTTAAGAAGCCTCTGCAATCCCATGGAAAATGAGAAATCTTTTCATGGTTTAAGACTCATGATTATCCGAAGAACTTACCAATTCTAATGAAGCATTTATTTATGGTCTTCTTCCTCCGATGTTTTTGGTTCCTTCGATTTCTGGGAGTATCAGCAATCTCCATTATAGGTACCTGGATGGGTGAGAAGAAAGCCATGTGAAACTCCTCATCCATGTCCTGCTGGCCTGGAGATATCTCACCTGGTTCGTGAGGAGATTCAGTAACAGCCCCGATGGCAGTACAACTAGGGCAATACTGTGGCGAAGGAACCTCAGTAGTTTTGGCAAGCTGCAATATGAAGATAACAATTTCCTTTAATAACAAAGCTTCAACTGAAATCAAGTTGCAATGAAAATAAGGAAATAATGCTTACACCTTCAGGAGCCACATACTCATGCCACTCCTCATCAGTGGCGCCGAGATCCATCATTTTCATTCACCCGCTTGGTGATAGGGATATAATAATTGGTGGCATATATGCAGTCCTTCAACTCTTTGACATAGGCTCTTACTTCATCAGGGTTATCCTTGAAATGAATATTCACAGGAGCCTGAAGAGTCCCTATTCCAGGAGGAAGTAACACTTCACATAACTCCATCTAGATAGTTTCAGTATCGCAATATACATCTCACCAGTTCTAGAAGGCCTCTGGTTGTAGATATGCAGGTGTACTAGAAGGTTGTGAAGAGGGTCCTACAACATGTGATTTTAATTTCTTTCTATCTCCTATAACTTTAAAAATAGAATCAAAACTTGTTACTCTATAAAGAAACATTCAATTAAAATTTCCTCAATAAAGTAACTCACCAGGAGTTGATGGAGTGGCTCTCTATATTCTGACAGGGGGATTATATACGGCACGTGGCTGTTTTGACACATGTTGTATCTCCTGAGAGTCTAATGAATCATCCTCGGTTGAAAGACTCGGTGAACCAGCTTCAGGGGTCGAAGAATCACCTACCACCTGAATTGTTTCTTTCACAATGGTTCTCTTATTCTTCCCAACCCAGTCAATAGGTTTATTTAATATGGCCTCAGGATATGACACTATCCTGTTTTCAGCATACCATATGGTCAAATTGCTTACCACTTCAGTATTTGGTAAGTCAAAGACTGCCCCAGTCCTTTCCATAGCCATGAGCAACTATAGTTGCAGAGAAACCATTGGATGCTACTCTGATCTGACGTGCACTGGGGGAGATACAAAAATTGTTTACAGACACTTGAATTGGCATGTAAATCAATATGGAGCATTGGCCTCACATATAATTTCTCCATCAATTATGGTGGCCAATACACTATCTCTACAGGCCAGCATATAAGACCTATGTTCCAAGCTGGCTGATCTCTCGTCAACAAATCACCCTGTCGGCGGATTTCCATAGGGAAATAAGTGGAATTCCTTATGCATACCCATCCTTGGCCTAATATCATAAGCATTGAGGTACAAAGGAAAAATTACAGAGAATTCCTGAACAGATGGCCTGAAAGAACTTCTGGGAATCTGTATTCCATTTTGAACAGCATATGTCTAGATGTGAGTGGTGGTCCATCCCCATAAAACTTCGAATGGTCCCACTAATCTCAAAGGAGACTTACCCATATAGACATGGAGTAAGATCCTATGAATCTTTTCCAAAACTGGGGTAGCCAACCCCACCATCATCCTCTCAGCCAACTTGGGTGCGATAACAAAGGTCCCTGGCCTGAGGCCTCCCTTCGAATATCTAACAGGAAAAAGATAGACATTGAGCCATAATGCTAAAAAGCCTTCCAGACGGGTCTTCTTCAGGATTTTATGATTCACTTCATACCCCCATTTATCAAACTCTCCTGCTTCCAGAGTCGGCCAAAATGCGCCAGGAATACCTCTCTTATCTGCTCTAGGGTAGCCAGTATGACGAGTACAGGTGGGCCCCTTTTCCCTCTTCTTCTTGAGAAACACATTCATCCATTCCTCTGGATGAATATACCATCTAGAATAAGTCTTTGAAGTCTTTAATATTTTGATCTTATGATAAATCTTCAGTAACTCTCGAACCAAATCTAGAGTCTTATCTGGATCATTCATGGTTTCCCTTAGAGGGACGAATTCATCATACATATCACCCAAGATTGGAACCCATGAGGTCTTGTAGGCATCCCAAAAACTAATGGATACTTCTCCATGGGTCAGATGGAATGAATTAGTTTCCGGGCTCTAGCGGCTAAGCAATTCCAGTGCAAAATTTTCATTCCTATAAACATATGTCTGCCCAGCCCAGTTAGCTTCATAAATTGCAGCTCCCTTCAGATCCTCGATAATCTCTTCACAAGTTTGTCGCACCCAATAAGCCCACATCCAAGTTGGATTTACCCCTCCTCCATAACGGAATTCCCCTTTCTCCTTCCAGGCTTTGGATTGATCCATCTGAGAGTTTCTAAAGACTAAAGGATAAAAATGTGGTTGCAGCTCAGGCTTGTGAAGTTTCAGATCTGGAGCACACGAGCTATGATGCATTATATAAGCTTTCTTTACTGTTCCAGCATTTGAAAATGTTCCTACGATTGAGACATTAACTGAAGAAAAGATTGTATACGACTGAAACTAGGAAGGCCGGAGATAGTTCATTGCCTCTGGAATATTGACATATTGCAAGTGACCATAGCCATACAGAGGCAGATAGATGAAGTGTGGGAAATCAAGATGATATTTCTTCATATTCATAGCCAAGTCCGGAAGATTTATTTCGTGGATGGAATAATAATTATGGCCAAAAATTTCCATCATCTCATCAATTATTTTACTCGCCAGTTCATCAGTCGTTCTGATTATCCTTGTAGTCATTTGATCTACACAAAAGTTGAATAATTAACTCTTAAAGTATGTTAATGCTTCATAAAATTTATGAAGTATTTGAAGAAATTGACTAAGTCATTAAGTTGTGCAAGTACCATAGTTGGTGCACAAGTATTCTTTGGTCACGCAAGTATTGTTCACATAGGTATCACCGCGCAAGTCCAAATACCTTAACTGCAGCGCGACATAAGAAAAAGAAGAGCGGACAAGCAAAAGTCGAGAGCCAAGTTGCGCGCTGAGAGCAAGAAGTCCGTGAGAGCTGAGTGCATTATGCGGAATGAAGCCCCCTATTTATAGACGTGACCATGACCCTGCGTTACATACCCTCCATGATCAAAGGCCATACCCCTGCGCGCCAGACCCTACGTTCCCAAAGCTCATTTGTGCGTCCTACCCTGCGTGCCCCAATTTCCTTTTGATTCTCGATTTCCTCAGAGTCAAATCCGCATTGCTTTTGGATCCAACTCTGAGGGGGGAATTTTTTTTACGCTCATTTCGTCAAAAAATCTAAAGATTGGAAAAGGGGATTATCTTAACTAAAAGTGATTCATCCTTTGGACAAATATCAAAAATTGAAAAAGGAAGGAATAAGAAGAATGTTTCACAAGGGTCTTGCAAGTGCTACGATGGTCGCGCAAGTCCACTTGCGCACCGCAATGGTCGCACAAGTATACTTGAATGCCGCAATGGTCGCGCAAGTACACTTGTGCACCCTAAGTAATAACTGCCCAGGGTCTTCTCCAGCCTATAAATAGACCCTGTGGCCCCCCCGTTTCGGGCAGGAATATTTTCCAGAAACTCATATTTGAGCTCCCGGTGCCCTAGTCTCTTCTCAAAGCTTTAGAAACACATCTAAGGTAATTTCTTACATAGAACGGAAGATAAAATGAGGGGGAGGAAGGCCTAAGTGTTGAAACTCATCAACACTTGCGTGCCTGAGTTGCTAGACCTTAAGGGAAATGGCCATACATGCGCACCGCCGAACTCCTTCAATAGAACATGTGTGCCACTATTCTGTAAGAACCTCAAGATGATTCTAAAGGCTTTAACCAAGAGTCTCTCACGTATTACCCTGCTGGTTAGCCGTCGCACAAGTACCCATGTGTCACGTAGGTATACCTGCGTGACTAGGACTTGCGCGCCTATGCAGTACCTGTGCGCTTTCCAGGACTTGCGCGCCCCTGCCTTTTTGGGTGCCCTTCTTGCCCATTTCACCCCTCTTAAGCCATTCCACTTCTCCTATTCAAGATTCAGTCTTCAAGAAATTATTCAAAGACATTTATGGAATGATTTCTTGATTTTAATTCCTTATCTGAAAGGAATTTTGTGGAATATCTCTCAAAACCTAGTGATTTACACATCTTTATGTCACTAAAGATTGAGATTTCTTTCATTCAACCTCAACCTTTAAGATGAGAGAACTCATTAATCTTGGATTCCTTTCCAAGAGTAAGGCTCAGTCATAATTCTCAAATGTGGGCCCCCTTTTTAGGAGTGACCCCCAGTCTCAAATCTGGGCCTCCTTTTCAGGAGTAAGTACCAGTCATAATTCTCAAATATGGGCCTCCTTTTCATGTGTAAGACCTAGTCTCAAATCTGGGCCTCCTTTTCAAGAGTATGCCCCAGTCATAATTTCCAAATATGGGCCTCCATTTCAGGAGTAAGCCCCAGTCCCCTAATTTGGGTATCCTCCTCGGGAGTAAGCCCCAACCATAATTCTCTTAACCTGGGCCTCCATTTCAAGAGAAATACCCAGTCTCAAACATGGGCATCCTCTTTAGAGTAATCCCCATGTTCCTTAAGTTTTCAAGTCCCTTAACCAGGGCCTCCTTTTCCGGAATAAGCCCCAGTCTTAAATTCCCTTAACCAATCCTAATTTACATTTGGTATGGGATTCCTTCTCATGAGTAAAACCCAATCATAAGTCCACTCCTAATTTGGGCCTCCTTTTCAAGATTAAGCCCCAAGATAGAATATTCAAATCTCCATGAAGCATGTATACCTTTACGTACCCTGTTCCTGGATTTCTTCAATGAGGTAAATCCTAATCTTCATATATCTGGGCAGTCATACATATATAAGCCCCAAATTATTTCTTATGATTTCATCTTTCATGGAACAATTGTCTGGTTTTTACCAAAACCTCTTGTTTCTCACACTGAGCATGAATCACGTGATCTTAGAGTGTAAAAGTAATTATGACATCCTTCTTTGAGACATCAATCATAAACATCATACTCCCTTATTCGAACTACATGTGATCTGATTCCTTTTCTAAACAAATGATACATAGGTAGACCAGTTTCGGGTTCGATCCCAACTCTGAAAGAATACATGTCCTTTTGAATGACAATAAACTTCAAGTGCCCCGCTGAGTGGCTTTAAAACCAGCATGGTCATCATAATGACCATGAGACTTCTATATAAATGTGTCGAAGGATACCATTGACCATGAATCTCTAATAAATATATATGATTCTCTATTGATGAAGAACCTCGAATACATATAAAAGATTCTCTAAATTTCCTACATATTTAATCATTGATTTTCAGATCTGAAGGAAATATAATTTTATACTTGGTAATGTAATAAGGATTCACAAACATAACTTAAATCAATAAAGAGAGTCCTAGAGTAGACAATAATTCCCCTAAAAAAGGTGTGATGTCTCTGACCTCCCATCCTCTCGACCAATGAAAATTCCTAAGCTTCATCAGTCCACAAACTAATGATCACCTACCTTTGGAAAGTAGGACCAAATGGATGTGGAAACATTGGATGTTTCCAGTTCTACGAACAAACCTATTAGAAACTGATTAGAATGTTTGAACCTCCCATCAAGGAGGTCATCCCCAAATTCTGAGGGAAACAATCTTCCTTGGGAGCTAACTATAAGTAGTTATTTCTCCCCCAAACCCCTTCTAATGAAAATGAAATCATAGAGAATGTTGTTCGATGTCATCCTAGAAATTGTTCTCCTCATGTTCTCTATCCCATATATCTTCTTATCTCTTCATTAGGGATTCATATATCTTTATGTTATTAGAGGATCTAATTTTTTTACTTAGATATTGAATTTGGGATTGATTTTTAGATATCTACTATTAATGTTCTTCCTTGGAAAATTGCTTTGCAGAAGTTATGTTATGTGATCCTGTGATCTCTGATAGGTGGATCCATTTATGTTTGGACAATTGATTTTTCCCTAAATTTATTAATTTTCATTAAATATATTTAAATTGGATTATGAAAAATAAAATATGCATTGAATTGGGATTTGAATTTTCTTCGGCAAGATATTTGGGAAACCCCATAATTCCATTGAATTGTGGTGGGACTATGGAATTTGATGGAAATTATGATATTTAAATTCTGAAATAGTGTTCTTAAATTTATATTTGAAACTGATATCATATTTTTACATGAGATCAATATGTAAATTTATTTGACAACCTTGGTTAGTTTAATCCTGGAAAAGGAATAAATTGATTTAAACACTATTTTGGTTTTTAAATGGAAGACATCATATTAATGTGGGTAATGTGTTAATTGTATTTTGGATAGATTTGTGATAAAATTTCTATTATTTATTATTTTTTGAGATATTTTAATACTAGGTTGATAGTGAGTTATTTGGGACAACACTCTATTGAAATTTTGAAATTCTCTCAAAAATAGTGCAGATGGTCACATCTCGGATCTGATGGTGATGAGTCCTATAGAATATTCTCTTAGGGTTATCTATAAAATATTTTCCTAATAACCTATTCATGTGTGTGAGGATCCCATATCCTATAACAATCATACATTTTGGTAGAGGTCCATCTATCGATTTTTGAATTTTTTTTATATATTCCATTTTTTGTAAGAGTTCTTCACATATGACTTGTTAATTTATATAAAATGTCTTGTATAAAATGTTTATTATGATTTTGTTTTAAATGATTCCATAAATTAAAATTACTAACATGTTTTTTTAAATATGTTCTTGAACATTTATTCTAGATTTACAGAAAATTAAATTCTTTATTTTGTAAATTAATGGTGCATCTTTTTATTGAATACTTGGTGAGACCCAAATGGGATTTTAGCTCACACCCTATGTATTCCATGAATTGTTTTTTATATTTTATTCCCATAATTTTGATCAAGGTGAATGTGCCACTTGTAGCTGGTTCTGGATGTTGATTATTCAGGCTTGGAGAGTTATGTCCTATTAGGACATAGGGTCTTACCATTAATTTCCGGTACTTTGTGGATTCACTTTGGGTTTGTATATATGTTTTCCTTTTGGTACTATTCTAATTATATATTTTTTAAATAGATTGAATTCTATATTTTAATTATGATGATTATATTGAAAATCCATTCCCACCATATTCTTGTACATTGCCAGTGCTAGTCTCCAACCCATGGGGATTGGTAATTCCCATGACTCAATGTTAATGTCGGCTCGATTATCTGGGTACCATTGTATATGGGAAGGTTCAGTATAGTAATAAAAAATATTTAAAATCCCACACTACAGAAAAATTGCAGTTTAGCGGCGGTTTTGTAATGGCGGTTCTAGGAACCACCGCTAAACCTTTTTTAAAAAATGTTTCACGGCGGTTTATAATAAACCGCCCTGAAACAATTTTTGTTAACAACCTGACCCTTCCCCCCACCCTAAACCTCTTTCTCACCTAGCGACAATGATTCCCCTGGCCCCCTGCTTCCCCCACGACCCTGAACCACCGCGACCCCGACGACTCTGCGACCCCGGTGACCCCGCCACTATAGCGACCCCACGACCTCGGCGACCCCGACCTCCCGCGACCCTGGAAACCCCGTAACCCCAGTGACCCTGCATCCCCGGCGACCTATATGAACCCTAGGCTTTGATTTCTATTTTTTTTTGTTTTGATATTAGTTATTTCTTCTACTGGATTAACAGTTGGAATTTGGAGCTCTAATAATTTTATACTATTTCTTAATATGAAATATTTTTCTTTATCTCTTGGGATTATTCTTCTGTTTCCTAGTAGAGTTCAATATTATTGGTCGTTCATTTGTGTGTATAAATAAAATATTTGTTTTCAGTTTTTCTCATGGATGATTTTCCATTTATATTTGAATAATTTAAATTTTGTGTCATCATCCATTGTGAATGTAACCATGACTGATTGGACATCATTAATTTGTATATAATGTTTCCCCAATATAGTAGAATTTGGGATGCCGAAGAAGCATAGTTTTTGTTTGTTTGTCATCCATGTAATTGTTTATTGATTATAAGGTGATTGGTGTGTTCTTTGATATATATATCCTTGTGATTGTGATATAGTTTTAAAATCACATTGAGTAGGGAACCCAAGTAGACCCATGTTATAGTTCATTTGTTGAGTAGACGCTTGTTCCTTCTAAATAATTTTTTGTTATTGTTTCTCCAGTTTGGGTTGTAAGTTATTATTAAATTTCCTCTTATGAAAATGGAAAACTAAAATTCAGACATGATATGGTCAAACATGTTATATGGAGACATTTTATAATAATGACGACGTGCACAGTGTGGGAAATGTTCCACTTTGACTGCATGGACTAGCTTATCCAAACTTTTTGACATGTTTTCTATCATGAAATTGATAGATTCAAATTATATAGATATTAATGATTGATAATTTACTTGAATCAGTAATTCTATTCTTAATGAAAAATATTTCACCCACTTGGAATTTTTTTCCCATATTTTGGATTAAGGTGACAATATATTCCAGATCCATTTCCCAAAACGCATTTCCAGTAGCTATGTTGATCTATGACTTACTCTTAAGTTAATTTCTATAATAGAAAGTTTGCAACTAGTTTTATAACTTTTTCCCATCATGAGGAAAATGTGGTCGCATATCCTTTCGTCTCTCTAATGCTTCTATTAGTGATTCATTTTAGTTATTATAGTATGAGTTGAGGCCTCTATTTATTTTCAATCACTACAACAGAATCATCGTTTAGTGGTAGTTTTTTTGCATGGATATAGAACTACTTAGAAATATATTCCTACTGAGTACTCCCATGTGTTCACCCCCTCCATAGTGTTCTTGAGTTGTTTTTCTGGAAAAATCGATAGAGATTTTAGTTGCTAGTATTTGGGAAGCCAGGTTAGATCTTAAGAGGTCTTTGGTCATTTTTATTGATGCATTATATTCATTATTATATACATTTTATGTTGTATGAAATTTTTAATTTATTTTATTTTTTAAATATGAATATATATTTTTTAAGTTGATTGGAGGTTCTATTTTTATACCTAGGAAATTAAGAAGGTGATTCCTCTCATACGTGTCACCCCCTCTAAGACTATCCCTCACGTGGTTATTTCCACTCCAAATTAACAATGTGTTGAGTTTTGTAAGCATCATAAGGATTTCATGAAACATTATTTATAATATATTTATTCGATATTATAGTTTTATATAAAGACTCTATAGAGAACTTAGGTTGGGGTTATTCCAAATTAACAATATGCTTTGGCTTTCATGGTAAAGTAGCTACCATGTTGTTAGCACATTCTTTCTCTTTACCAATGAAACTTACCCAATCCCAAACACTAGAGGGTTCATATCCAACTCAGGGGATCATCTTTATTATATTATGTTTCTGTAATGTTAAACTATCGTATATATGAATCTCTTTCTCTATTTATTAGTAAGTATATGTTTTAATTATTTTTATTATTGTGTAGGCACATTGTGATATACATGGATAAAAGCTGGATCACATTACCGAGGAACACACCTCAGTATGTTAAGGGTTTGAATGAGTTTTTAGATTTTGCAATTTCTAATCGATCCATTGAAGGGAGAATAAATTTTCCATGCCCTAAATATAAATTTAAAACATGGATGAAAAGAGATGAGGTTTATGAACATTTAATACTGAAGCAATTCCCTAGTCAATATTTGTGTTGGATTTGACATGGAGAATCAAATGTTACAGAAAGATTGAGCACAGATGTTAATCTACACAATGAGGTCCCAAGTTCATCGACAATGGAGAATGAAATGCAAAACCTCATAAATGAGGCATTCGGCACTGCAAGACACCACTATCAGCATCAAAACATATCAAAACAACCAGAAGAGGGTGTTACAAATTGCAACGTGAAAAGTGATGTTTTTGAGACTGTAACACAGGAAGATCAAGATTGTAACATATCATTGGATCCTCCTCTTCATTCTGTGGAGTAAAATGTAAGAAAAAACTTCACTGGGGAAAATGTGTTTCATGATTTAGTTGACGATGGAAATCAAGAGTTGTATAGTGGGTGTTTGAAATAATCAATGCTTCCATTTCGGCTGATGTTTTACCATATCAAATGTCTATGTGGAATTACAAATAATGCAATGTCCATGATATTGGAATTGATTCGTGATGCATTTCCTAAAGAAAAACCCCAAGAATCTTTTTATGATATGAAAAAAGTTGATAACAAGATTGGTCTGAATTATACAAAAATACATGTGTGTCCCAATGATTGTATGCTTTATTGGGGAGAGGATTCAAGTATACAGAATTTCAAGAAATGTTCTTCTTCTAGATGGTAGGAAAAGGGTGATGTTGGAAGTCTGAATGAACATAATTTCATGGAGAAGAAGAAAAGGAACACACCTGCAAAGGTTTTGCGTTACTTTCCTTTGAAGCCTCGATTGCATAGATTATTCATGTCATCGAAAACCACTGAATACATTAAGTGGAATTCTGTAGATAATAACAATGATGGGGTAATGAGACATCCGCGACATTCTCAATTATGGAAGACATTTGATTCATTATATCTCGATTTCTCAGCTGATCCTAGGAAAGTCCAATTGGGATTAGCTATCGATGGATTTAACCCATTTGGGACTCTGAGTACCAGTTATAGCATTTAGCCAGTTGTTTTTATCCCTTATAATCTACCTCCGTGGATGTGTATGCAACAAACATCTTTTATCCTTTCGATGATTATTCCTGGAAATGATATTGATGTATATGTGCAGCCTTTGATAGATGAATTGCAGCAGTTATGGAGAAATGTTGTTGATACATTTGATGCTTCTTCTAAAACAATGTTCAAAATGCATGCTGCTTCAATGTGGACCATTAGTGACTTCCCTAGGCATGAGAATTTATCTGGATGGAACACTTACATGGGTTTGGCTTTTCCCGTTTGTAACTTTTATTTTGAGCCCAAAACACTACCTAATAGTAGAAAATGGTGCTTCTTGTGTCATTGAAGATTTCTCGATGCATCTCATAGATTTCGGCTGAACAGATCAAAATTTAATGGTTCCATTGATCGTAGACCACCTCCAAAGTTGTTAACTGGTTCTGAAATACTGACACATCTTGAAAATGTTGAAACAGAATTTGGGAAGGTTCATCATTTGAATGAGAGAGTAAAATGGGTACGAAGTGCATCGTCAAGCGAAACTGGAATGCAACAATGGAAGAAAAAATGTATATTCCTCAAACTTCACTAGTGTAGAAATCGTTTTTTACGTCACCATTTTTTACGTCGGTTATATATAACCGACGTAACAATGCAGCGAGTAGATTTTTCTCGTCGGTTATTTTAATAACCGACGTTACAAATCGCGCCTGTTGGGTTTTTACGTCGGTTATCAAATAACTGACGTAAATAACCAATGCGCGGGGGGTTTTTTACGTCGGTTATTTGATAACCGACGTAAAAAACGCGTAGATATCAGGTTTTTTTACGTCTGTTATTTGGAAACCGACGTAAAAAACCAAAGCCCCGGGGGTTTTTTACGTCGGTTTCCAAATAACCGACGTAAAAAAACCCGATATCTACGCGTTTTTTACGTCGGTTATAAAATAACCGACGTAAAAAACCAAAGCGGGGGAGCCTTTTTACGTCGGTTTTAAGATAACCGACGTAAAAAAGATAAAAAATAGTTTATAACGTCGGTTATTATATAACCGACGTTATAAAGCATTTAAAAAAATTAAAGCCCATGTTCTGTCATTTACGATTTTTTCAATTGACAGTCGCCGGCTCGTCTCTCTCTCGCGCGGTAAACCGTAATCGGCTCGTCGATCGCCTGCATTACACTAATTTTGGCTTCATTGTTTATCTTCTTCACTGCTCTCAGATCTATCATCTCAACTCGCGACATTCAAGTAATCCTTCCACGAATTTATTTCGTTCATTTTTGTTTCGATTCTTGATGTGCTTTTCATTCGTTTTTGAATCTCGTGGATTTTTTTTATTGCAAATGGTTATTATGTTCATTAAACTCACAACATTCAACTCGCAAATGATTATTAAAACATTATGGATTAGCTTCAGCAAAATCTGAAAAATAATGGGTGGTACTGTAACGTTCCATTCTTCCAGCAACATTATTATTTCCTACTTAGCTGGAATGTGTCTTTCTGGATGATGATTGGTAGTACTTATTTTCTTAAAATCATATTTTCAATATGATTGTCCAGAAAATTATTTTCATGAATGAAATTGGACCAGGTACAATCGGTAATACCTATCCTTAAAATTTCATTCAACATTCTTACATCATAATATTTTTTCAAAAAATTATGATTTTTAGAACTCCTAGATCAGAAAACCATCATCCGTTTTGATCTGCATTCATAAAAATAACAATTCATACCTATTAAAATCAAATATTTCATTCTGGAATCATGGTGAGTCTTATAATACATTTCTTCTTTCATTCATCTCCTAAAAATGATGGACCTTTTCATGCAAAGTGTATCTTATTTCTTGAATACGATGGTATATCCGATTTTCAACAAAACCAAGTGAGGTGATTTCTTTTATTATTAATAATTCATAAAAAAATTATAATACCTAAATATTATTATCATCCTTTTCAGATTTTTCATTATAAAAAAGGTAAAGGGTACTTTCTTTTCATTCTCAAGATAAATTATATTTTTTATAAAGGTCTTTTCTATCTAGGTAGAAATAATTTAATGATAATTAGATTGAATTAGGTATATTATCTTATCTTACCATCCGAACACATTTTTATGTATTAATAATTATTATGTTTTGTAAAAACAATTATGACCCCCATTTCATTTTTGTTAGTTAATTGATCTACGAAAGTGTTATAAATGATTTGATGATCATGATTCACCCATATATATGGTTAGTCATTATGTGACATTTGGGTCCATAATATCCTTCTAATGCATTCGAAAATGCATTATATATCATAGATCAATATGGGATACAGATGGTTATACCATGTCCAATGTGTTATGTGATGTTCCTGGTAAGAAATATTATAATAAATTATAGGAAATCTGATTAACATATCCCAATATGAGGTGAATGAAACTATGTTTTCCCTTGACATATGTTATGACTTATATGATTATGTTTGTGCCACACTCTTATGTTATTCCACATAACAATGTTGTGATCTTGTGAATAAGGTTTTTTAAATCATGTTCCCACTATCATATAAATCATGTCTTATGTTATGCTAAAATTGTTATACTTGGACTTAGGATTTATGATCTATGATTATATAGAACTGTTTCACTTATCTTTTTGATCATGTGCTTTGTGTATGCTCTTATACCCCCATGGATATCTTTTTATGAGATTAGATATTATATTTATATATATCATGTTTACCCATAATGAGTATCATAAATCAAAACTTTTATTATTTTCATTCCCTAAGTTATAAAAATAAGTATTATGTAGGATGATTCAAAAATTTAATCTGTGAGATGAGTTGATTTATGTGTGAAACCCAGGCCAAACACATATGTATTTTTTTATTGGTATTACATATATATAGTTCGACATATACTTTTTTTTACATTACCATGATATTAACATTACGTTTTCTAAAGAAATATTAATGTCCTTAGATTATATATCGGATCAAAAGGATATAGTAATTCTAATATATAATCAGAATGATAAGATAATATGACAATATTATTAAACATAAAACGAATGGTCTATATTCATATTTTTAACCTGACACTTACGATGTATAGCTATTTGGTGTTGGGTACTTATGAAAACTACTACTACTTTCAAGATTTGTTTTATATTTTAAATTGTTTTACATTCAAATTATGATTTTTTTTCATATAAACATGTTTTGTATTATCTTAAAAATATATATTTTTTGTTGATATTTGTTATAGGTAATAATGAGTCGAAGTTGGATTACGGCACATCGAATGAGCAATGAATTTGAGGAAGGTGTTGATGCCTTTTTGGAATTTGCAAAATGAAATGTTCCAAGTAGTGACATTTTTTTCTGTCCATGCCTGAAATGTTTGAATATGAAGAAGTTGAAAAGTAGAGAGATAAAAGATCATCTGATATGTCATGGTTTTAATCCGAGTTACAGCCCTTGGATTTGGCATGGTGAAACTGGACGGAATGTCACTGATGATGATGATTCGCAAGATGGTAACTCCGATGGAATTGAAGAAATGATTCGCGATATTGTAGCAGAACAAATTGAGATAGAACCGACAGTTGCACGTCTATATGGTGATGCTGAAAAACCATTATATCCCGGTTGTACAGATTTTATGGTTCTGTCGGCGGTGTTAAGATTGATTAACCTAAAGGCGAAGCATGTATGGAGTGACAGAAGTTTTACAGAGCTTCTACAATTGATGAAAGACATTCTTCCAAAAGATAACGATCTTCCAGATTCACATTACAAAGACAAGAAAATATTATGCCCGATGGGATTGGGATACAAGAAAATACATGCCTGTCCGAATGACTGCATTATATATAGGAAGGAATATGAATTTCTTTCAGAGTGTCCAAAATGTGGGACATCACGGTATAAGGTGAAAGAAAAATCACAGGGTGATGTAGATATTACAAAGCTCCCTTCAAAGGTATTTTGGTATCTTCCTATAATTAATCGTTTCAAACGTTTATTTGCTAATTCACATGATGCAAAAATGGTTAAGATGGCATGCTAAAGAGTGGGTATGTGATGGAAAAATACGTCATCCAGCTGATTGTCCACAATGGAAGAAAATTGATGCGCAGTATTCTACATTTGGAAATGAAATAAGAAATCTTAGACTAGGGTTGTGCACAGATGGAATGAATCCATACCGAACACTCAGTAGCACACATAGTTCATGGCCTGTTTTATTGGTAATTTACATCCTCTCTCCTGAAGTTTGTATGAAGTGAAAATATGTCATGTTGAGTACAATGATCTCTGGTCCAAAGCAGCCCGGTAATGATATTGATGTTTTCTTGTCACCGTTGATTGATGATTTGAAACTGTTATGGGCTGATGGTATTAGGGTGTATGATTCTTATAAAATGGAATATTTTCAACTGCATGCAGTGCTTCTGTTCACTATAAATGACTTCCCAGCGTATGGAAATTTGTCTGGATACAGTGTTAAAGGTCATAAAGCATGTCCAATTTGCAAACAACAGACGTCCTATTGTCAATTGCATCATGGGAGGAAAACAGTGTACATGGGTCATCGAAAGTTTTTTCCTATGGAACACCCTTATAGAAGACTAAAAAAGGCATTTAATGGCTCACAAGAATTTGATACTGCTCCAAAACCATTATCCCATGATCTGTATTTTGAGAGGGTGAAAAACCTTGACGTGACATTGGGAAAGACACAGAAATCTGGTAATGATAGACATATTTGGAAGAAAAGGTCAATATTTTTTGAGCTACCATATTGGAGGTATCATGAAGTTAAAAATAATATTGATGTCATTCACGTGGAGAAGAATATCTGTTATTCTTTGATTGGAACATTGTTAGACCTTAAAGGAAAGACTAAAGATTGGTTTAATGCAAGATTAGACTTACTATCAATGGGAATACGTTTGGAGTTAGCTCCCACTCCTAAAGGAAGACGAACATTTCTTCCCCCGGCTTGTCATACATTATCGAAGAGGGAGAAAATTAGCTTCTGTCAGTGTCTTCATGATACCAAAGTGCCTCAAGGTTATTCTTCTAATGTAAAAAATTTTGTCTCAATGAAGGACTTGAAGTTGATAGGTATGAAATCACATGATTGTCACGTCATGATGCAACAAATTCTACCAGTTGCATTGCGTGGAATATTGCCCATTCGTGTCAGAATGACTATAATGAAGTTGTGTTATTTTTTCAATTCAATTTGTAACAAGGCTATTGATGTTAATGCTTTGAATATTTTGGAAAAGGATGCAATTTTAATACTTTGTCAATTGGAAATGTATTTTCCTCCAACTTTTTTTGATATAATGGTGCATTTAATGATTCATCTGGTTCGAGAAATAAAGCTTTGTGGACCTGTATATCTTCGTTGGATGTATCCTTTTGAAAGGTATATGAAAATATTAA
The DNA here is from genome assembly GCA_963277665.1 of Viscum album. NCBI lineage: Eukaryota > Viridiplantae > Streptophyta > Magnoliopsida > Santalales > Viscaceae > Viscum > Viscum album. The sequence goes on along the minus strand of OY728165.1, from coordinate 1,884,151,562 downwards.
AGGGATATGTTAAAAATCTATATCGACTTGAAGCCTCCATTATTGAAAAGTATATTTCTGAGGAGGTAGCAGTGTTTTGTACGAGCTACTTGGTTGCGGCGCAACAGATAGGTTTGCCTCCATCTCGCCATGAACGAGTTAATAATGAGGGAAAGGGGATTCACGGCATGAAAGTCAAATCATTGTCAGCTGAACAGATGAAGAAGTTAGAATCATACATCTTGATGAACATAGCTGATTCTCAACCATATATCACTTTGCACATTAATGAGTTGAAACAATGTCATCCAAAGAAGAAAGAAATGTGGATTTTGAATGAGCACAAAAAAACTTTTTTGTCATGGATTAAAAAGACTTTGCTTGGTAGATCAGATGTATCAGAGACATTAAAATGGATAGTGGGTGTTCCATGTTTAAATGTGATAACATGGTCTAGTTATGACATTAATGGTTATACATTTCATACAAAAGCTCAGGACAACAGAAGTGCAGTTCAGAATAGTGGTGTATTGGTGTTTGCAGAAGCAATGCATTTTTCGAGTGCTAAGGACAAAAACCCAATTTCTGCATCAAATGCATATTATGGAGTGATTGAAGACATATCGGAGGTTGATTACTTTAAAATTAATGTTCCCATTTTTAACTGTAAATGGTTTAACGGTAACAACAGTGTCAGACACGATGAATTTGGAATGACACTTGTTAATCTGAATAGATTGGAAGACACAACTGATTCTTTTATAATGGCAACAAATGCAAAACAAATTTTTTATGTAGTAGATCAATCAGATATGCAGTGGGCTGTTGTTTTACAAGGGAAAAAACAATATGTTGGTGAGGATGAACTTGATGAATATGCTGATTTATGTGAGATCCCTACTTTAATGGAAATATTAACAGAACATAAAGACGATCATGTTGAAGACATAGTTTGTGCCATAAGGAACGATCACGACGAAGGAATTTGGGAAAACAATCCATCTGTACATTCCTAAAATTACAGGTAACATATGTTTATTTCTTTTTTACATTTATTTTTACCATAAATGTTAGATATTGTAAGTTTTTTATTTATTAAAACATGTTTTAATATAAAATAATTATATGTTATTGTTTGTTTTATGTTTGTTTAGTTTACTTTTTCATGTTTATTGTTGTACCCCTCTCTCTTGGATTTTAATGATCACAATCACTCTCATCGTGTTCTAACTTGTTTTCAAGTGTTTTGATGCTAGGATAAAGGTTTCCCAGGAGTTGGCCTAAGAAGGATGATAGTGGACTCTCTGAGTCTACCGGCCAACCGGTGGATTCCCACCGGCCAGCCGGTGGTCTCTGGCAGAAGCATTGCTTTCTGCCAGAGCCACCAGTCATCCGGTGTTAGCGCACCGCCCAGTCGGTATGGGCACCGGCCAACCGGTTCTTGCCCACCGGCCAGCCGGTATGGGCACCGGCCAACCGGTTCTTGCCCACTGGCCAGCTGGAGGACCCAGGTTTACCATTTTTTCCATTTTTTACCATCTTGACCATCTTGACCATCTTGACCATCCTTGCCATCTTTACCATTGTTTACCATGCTTACCATATTACCAATGTTTACTATTATGTAACCTAGTACACTTTTCTATTTTCTGATTACAGTAGTATTAAAATATTTGAATTTGTATATTTGTGAACTGACGTTTGTTTTTTTGATTTTAAGGATAATGACAGATCATTCAGATGATCAACCACATGATTCTGGGGAGGAGCATATTGCTGGTCATACCTCTAGGGATGAACATTCACATGCTCCTATTACGACAAAGAGTTCAAAGGTTGGTAAACGTGGTTGCACACGTTTACCAAAATTATCACTTGCCCGTACACAGGATGAGAGGATAGTAGTTGAGTTTGATGATGATGATATTCCTAGAGTTCCGAATGCCAAAGATTTTAAGAGTTTTGTTGCAACTCAGGCTAAGACCAAAGTAAACATTCTGTATGATGATTGGAGAGGTGTGGATAAAGAGATTATCTCTCTGTTGTGGGAGACGATTTTGGTAAGATCTTTTGTCATTGTTTGAGAATTCTTTTAATGTTTCTGGTATATATAATATGTTTAACCTCTTCTTTATCAGATGACATTTTATATTCCTGACACTGGAAGAGTCAGGAAGAAATGCTTATTGTTGGCTGCCAGGAGATGGAGGGACTTCAAATCAACCCTCACATCTGATTTCATTTATGTTCATAGGAGTCATGAAAATCCATGTCGTATATATCCTTTTATAGATGAAGACACATGGAGACGGTTTTTTGAAAGTAGAAAAAAAGAGTCATTTCTGGTATGGGCAATGTAAACATTTATAAACTTTCTTATATAAATGATTTTATTAATGTTTTGTTAATGATTTCTTATTCTTAAATTACAGCAAACAAGGAAATCTCATCAGGAGATCCAATCTAAAAATGTATACCCTCATAGTTTATCTCGGGGAGGGTATACCTTATTGGAAGAAAAAATTATAACGGAAAAATTTCAACAACTAAGAGCTGAGTCTTCAAGCTCTGGAGAGGTGGCCCCTCCATCCCCTCCATCTAGACATGAAAAATGGAAGAGAGCTCGGAAGGGAAAAAAAGGAAATATCTTTCGGAAGAATCGAGAATCGTAGCTGAGAGGATTGTTAGATATCTATTTAATTTATTTAAGTTATCTTTTTTCTTCATATAAGTTTCAATCATTACAGAAATGTTCAATTAATTAATACAGGACTCTCTTGAGGAGAAAAGTTAAGAGGGGACATTTACAGCTACTGGGAGGGAAGATATTTTATTTGCAGCATTGGGAAGGCCCGAACATCCTGGTCGTGTAAGAGGATATCCGACAGGTGTATCGGTAAGAAAAGTGTTTCCACATTCTTCAACTTCTAACATTGAGGGGGTTTATAAAAAAAATAGAATCCTTGGAGGCTGAAGTTCAAAATATTAATGCGACGATGGAAGACAAGATTAGAGATTCGGTGCAGTCTATGTTTGCAGAAATGCAAAGACAATTTCAGACTGCAGCTCCCACTCCTCTACCTCCCCCTGCAGACCCCATTATTTATCCTCCACCTCCGCCGGTACCTCCCACTCCCCCACCTCAGCCTACGGACCCCATTATTTATCCTACGCCTCTGCCGCACCTTCCTACATATTGCGAGTTCTATATTGATGATTCTCAACATCATATAGTAGCATACGGGTTGGTATATTGTATAGGAGATACAGTTCATCATCAACAATTAGAGGTAGAGAATCAGAGGGTCACTGTACAGGATATTATAGATAGATCAGTTAGGGTACCAATACCTACAGATGAGGTGGCGACAGTTGGACAGAGTATCGGCCATTTTTTAGTTTGGCCATCCAAACTTCTTCGACTCATTACCATAGAGGTATGAATCTTATATCTTTTATTTTATTTTTTTATTAAAGTTGTTTTATCATTTGAAAACTACTATAATTTTCAATTTTTTTCACAGGAATACTTCAAAGGTAAAGAAATACTGTATAGACAACAACAAAGACAACAGGCTATGACATCAGATACAGATTCCAGTGGTCTTGGTAGATTGTCAAGATATTCACATTTGTTGTTGGGTTTTTATGAGTTTCCAATGGAATCTCATGTTTGTGGACGTGAAATAAGTGTGTGGATTACAAAATCTGATATCATGGAGCTTGTTACTGGAGAGAAGATGGGCCTCAACGTGGTGCAAATTTTTTCCATGTAAGTCTTAACACCTTTTCCCTGCGTTATATTTATTAAAAATGTATACTTATATATGTTTTGTATTAGGTATCTTTATAAAATTTTTGAGAGGAATGAACTGACAGAAGTATATGGATTCATGGACCTGCAATTGATTTCCCCTGAAGCATGTGCATTGACTGAGGAACAAAGAATGGTTTATATTGCTAAAAGATTTGAAAAGAATATAATCCAACAATGTTGGATGATGCCTTTTTGTGAGAGGTATGAAACACATTTCTCTCAAAGAGTTAATTATCTTTTAACATAAAAAACCACTAACATTAAATTTCCTTTTATCAGTAATCATTGGATGTTAGGGATTTTTTGCCCAAGGGAGAAAGCTCTTTATTGGATATGCTCTGTTCATGGTGATGTGCGGGCAAGTTTTAAGAATATATTGGAAAAGTAAGTTTCAATTTCTCAATAGTTTTATATATTATATTGAATTTTAAATTTACCTCATTCATATTATTTTCTAACAGTGCATGGGTCTAATTTCGAAAAAACACAAAGAAAAGAAATGCAAAGATCAAATATGTAAATGCGAAGGTAAATTTCCATTTATAATTTGTACTTTTTGATTTATTACATAAAAATAATATATTGAATTTACACTCATTCAATACAGAATTGTCATGAACAACAAGGCCTCATCGAATGCGGATATTATATGTTAAGATTTATGTATGAAATAATAACAACTGGGACAGTTGTGAATTTTGACCTGGTACGATTTCCTCTTAAACTTTGCCATAATATTTCAATTTGATTTATTCATTATACATGTTAACTATATTCTTTTTCATTTGTAGCTTTTTGATGACCCTCAACCCTATACTGCTGAAGACATCAAACACGTACAAGTGGAGTGGTCAAATTATTTTACAGGTTTGATTGAATTTTAGTTGTTTATAATGTAAAATGAAATTTTGAATATTGTCGTTTTAATTGTGTATTCGGTAGTTGTTTAGGTTTGATTTAGTTTTTTTTTGAATTTGACAGTGTAAGTTTTGAATGTTATATAAGTGAATGTTTAATTTTTCTCTACTTCTTGTTTTGGTCTACTTTTGATGGTTTTTCTGGTATGGATTTGGGTCTATGAGGTAGGGGTTCCAAGGGTGTGGGGGTGTGTTCAGTGGGGTTGGGGGTGTCCAGCGGTCTGGGAGGGATGTCCGGTGGGGTGGGGGACAGTACAGGGGGGTGGAAGGGATGTCCAGGGGTGTGGGAAGCCGGTCCAGGGCTGTGGGAGTGCTGTCCAGGGGTGGGGGGTTGTCCATGGGTGTGGTGGGGGCTGTCAAGTGGGGTGAGGGGATGAGGAGGTGTTGTTCAGGCGGGGGGGGGGGGGGGGGGGGGGTTGTCGAGGGGTGTTTGGGGGTGTCCGGGGGTCGGGGGGCAGTCCAGGAGTGTGGTCGAGGCTCCAATGGGGTGGGGGAGGGTTGTCCAAGGTGTATACATGAGGGTGGGAGCTCCAATGGGGTGGGGGAGGGCTGTCCAGGGGGTATACATGAGGGTGTGGGCTCCAACGGGGTGGGGGAGGGCTGTCCATGGGGTATAAATGAGGGTGGATGCGGTCTAGTGGGTAAGTTTTATATGTTATCTATGTACATGCTTAATTTCGATGTACTTCTGTTTTTGTGGTACGATTTCTTGATTTGTTTTCTGGTTGATTCTGGTGGAGAGAAGATCACTGCATTCTTTTTAAAAAAAATGGGTTTATCACGTCGGTTATTTAATAACCGACGTGATAAAATTCCTGGAAAATAGTTTATCACGTCGGTTATTTAATAACCGACCTGATAAAAGGCCTGGAGAATGGTTTATCATGTAGGTTATTTAATAACCGACGTGATAAAGTGCCTGGAGAATGGTTTAGCATGTTGGTTATTGAATAACCGACGTGCTAAACGGCCTGGACAATGGTTTATCACGTCGGTTATTGAATAAACGACGTGATAAACCGCCTCCCTCCGGTTTATCACGGCGGTTATACAATAACCGACGTGATAAACCCCCCTCCCCCGGTTTTTCACGTCGGTTTTATATGAACCGACGTGATAAACCACGCTCAGCCCAGTTTATCACGTCGGTTCTTATAGAACGGACGTGATAAACCGCCCTCACCCCAGTTTATAAAGTCGGTTCTATATGAACCGACGTGATATACCCCCTCGCCCCTGTTTATCACGTCGGTTGTTTAAGAACAGACGTGATAAACCATTTTCCAAGCCGTTTATCACGTCGGTTCTAAAATAACCGACGTGATAAACCATTCTCCAGGCCCTTTATCACGTCGGTTCTAAAATAACCGACGTGATAAACATCGCGATTTTAGGTTTTTGACGTCGGTTTTTAAATAACCGACATCAAAAACCTTATTTATAACGTCGCACGTATTAACGTCGGCTAGAAACCGACGTCAAAAATTAAAAATAACCGACGTAAAAAACGTTTTCTGCACTAGTTCTTCCATATTGGGAATTTAATTTGTTGTGGAATTATCTTGATGTGATGCATATTTAGTAGAATTTCTATGAAAATTTGATATTCACATTGCTTAATGAGCATGTAAAGTCGAAGGATCATCTCAATGATCACAATGACTTACAAGTAATGAACATAAAATGTGATCTCTGGCCAGATGGGAAGGAAAAGTATCCTCCAACAATTTTTTCAATGAAAAATAGGGACAAAGATACATTCCTTTAAATGTTAAAGAATGTTAAGGTATATGATGGGTATTCAAGTAACATATTGAGGAGTGCTGACTTGAATAATCGTAAGATACATGGATTGAAAAGTCATAATTCACATATTTTGTTACTATAGTTACTACCATTGGCATTGCGTACATTATTACCTGAAAACATTACTGCTGTTGTACTCCAGTTCTGCAAATTTTTCAGACAAATATGTAAGAAATCTCAACATCCATTTCAGCTTGACAACCTCCAGGAGAGGTTTGTATTGAACCTTTGTGGAATGGATATGATCTTTCCTCCGTCTTTTTTTTGTAATGATGCATTTAACTGTGCATTTGGTTGAGGAAGCGAAATTAGGAGGCCCCGTTCATTATCGATGGATGTATCCAATTGAGAGGTAATTTATTTACATGATTTCCAGTTAATTAAAGAAATTTTTGTACTTAATTAAATGAATATTTAAGTTTATTTTATTTCACAAATATATTGGGAATTTGAAATCATACGTGAGAAATAAAGCTCAACCAGAAGGCTCTATTGCTGAAGGCTATTTGGCTGGGGAGTGTCTGGCCATTTTTTCTCGATACTTGGATGATATTGAGTCACTATTTAATCGAGTTAGACGTGTTGAAGACACATTGACTCAATCTCAAATACATCAAAAATCCAAAATATTTCCTCCTATTGGTCGATCAGTTGGGAGGACCTCAAATGTAACATTGATTGAATTGGAATTATTACAGGCACATAGATATGTGCTGCTGAATAGTGAAATTGCAGATCTATTTATTGAAGAGTTGAGGATATAAACAAAGAGAAAAATTAGAGGCCGAATAGAAAATGAGAAAGATATAACGAAAGTTGTTAATAAAGATCTTGTAGAATGGTTTTCATGATGTGTAAGTTCATAAATATTGCAATAAATATGAAGATTAGTTTGACACATACATTTTTTAAATCTAATAAAGTATATTTCTATTTTCAGATCAAGAATGCTGATACTCGAGAAAAGGTGTTAGAAGATTTTAAGTTTCTTGCTAGAGGTCCTCTAAAACAAGTTAGAAATTTGGATCTTATAATGTGAATGACTTTAGATTTCGTACAGTCGATTGAGAAGTGGGTTTGAAAAAATAGAATATTGGTATATTTACATTTTTGGAAGTGGAATACTTTGGAAAGCTGCATGATATTATTGAATTAAACTACCATGGACATTTTTAAGTTGTTTTATTCAAATAAAAATGGGTTGATATTATCAGAGGTGTTAAAAGATATTCATTACAATTTACATCTGTGAACTTATCTTACTTGATGGATGTTGGTGATCATGAACTGCATGATCCATATATCTTAGCATCACAAGAAAAAATGGTATATTTTTTGAATGATCTGGCCGATGAAGGGTGGAGTTTTGTTTCTCACATAAGACAAATAGATTTGTATGATATGGGTGATGAAGTGGAAAATTTGACCTCTGAAATTGAAGTTAATCAGCAACAGGAAGCAAAATTATTTGTCCATCTTGATATTGTAAATATTAGTCTAGCAAGGATGAATGATGTGGATTAATCAATGGAGTGGGAGACCGACATGATTGAATGGTAAAATAATTGTATGCACAATTATTTATTTATTCAGCAACCACTTGTTTCATTTCTGCAGTCATTCGTTATCATTGTTATATATATTTTTTCTCTTAGTACTTGGTATCTATTATCATTTTTAATTTTTTTTCTGCATAATTTTTTTGAAATATATATTCTGAACTTAATTTTATTTGATTAAATGACAGGAATGCCAAGGAGGAAGCGGTACACTATTACATCTAGTTCTGCGACAGATGGAGATCCATCTGGCTCCCTCCCCATGACATCTAAGGCACCAACTGCCGACACCCCTGCACCATCTCTCCCTGCACCATCTCTCACACCATATGTGGATGTCCCATTAGAGGGTGAGTCTTTAACTCCCCCTTCAGGAGCCTCAACAGTGGGGTAGTGACACGCCCTTTCCAGTTCATTATAGGCATACTGGAGTGTCACTGTCAAAGGTACAAATTTTAATTAAATAAATTTATTGCATTTTGTTTATACTAATTATTTTTGACATTGAAGACAAAAAAAAAGCAACCATGGAGAAAAACATAAAAAGTTAAGATGTTTGGAATATGACTGGCGAGAAGATATTCGTCCCATTTGATTCTTATGAGGTCCCTACCGCTGACACCACGGGGTTACTTGGCCAGATTTTTGGCCTGCTGGCAGCAGATCCTGTTTCCCTTCCCATTTTATATGATGACTGGAGACATATGCCTCCAAGCTGGAAAAAAAAGTTTATGATTCTAAAATAAAGGTAAATTTAGTACATAATGTTTTAATTGAATGTCATGTTAATAATATGTTCAAAATGAATTTCTGTATACAGATGTTCTTCCACTTTACCGTTGCTGATGTGATAGCACAGAAGTGGATGTTGAAAAATCTAGGTAAGAAGTGGGAATATTTAAAATGGAGATTGTGGTGTGATGTCAATGATACTTCATTTACCATGTATAAAATGTATGAGAAGCTACCTAGTGAGGTACCGAAAGAATAATGGAAAGTGTTTGTTGAAAGATATCGTGATCAGAAGTGGATGGTATTTAAATATATATTATTATATTATCATCATTTTACATTTATACTTGTAAATGAAAAGGACATGACATTCAATACATTAGTATTAAATTTCATTTTATTTATTTTAGGATCTCTCAAGATAGAATGCATGAAACCGGGATAAGCAAGTCATCCCGCACACTGCAGGCTCAAAAAGGTTTTCTAGAAGACGAATGACATTGGTAATCTTTTAATTAGTATAAATATTTATAATACAATAGTATTTGTTTAATATATTGAATTGTTGATTTATCATTGCTTAATGCAGTCCCAGAGTTTAGGGCATGAAGCATCCAAAACTGAATTGTGGTTGGATGTTCACAAGATATCAGATGGAAGATTTGTTTATGAGCCTACTAAAGAAGTTGGGGTATGAAGTCAATTTTTTATCAAAATAACTTATTATCATTTTTTTACTGTGTTAATATATATTTATATTTTATTTATAGGTAAAAATTAAAGAACTATGGGATTCCAATCCTGTGCAGTCCTACTCAGTCTCATAGGATGACCTGGTTGCTAAAGTCCTTGGGAAGGAGCATCCTGAGAGAGTGCACGAGAAGTGTTTCGGACCCGTACCATATTATTTTTTTAGCAGGCCACTGGGGATGGAAGCTGCATCTACTCCTGACATTACTCAGCCCACACCCAAAGATGATAAGAAAGATATTATTTCTTTAAAAAACACAGTTCAGTAGCATGGGGATCAAATATCTACTCTGTAGAAAGAGTTAACTGAAATACATCAGTAGATGAGAAGATATGCCCCCGGTGGTAGTGCATCGACTGGTGGTATGCAGGTAAATCAAAAAAAAAATTTATTTAGTTTTATAACATTCATTGGTTTTATGTTTTAATATAAATATGAAACTGTATTTAATTTTCAATAAATATTCTTATAGGTGACAGAAGGAAGTGGAGATAAATGTGGAGAGGGTGACGATGCATCATCAGACCCTGAGTAGTTGTATTGTTGATGTGTTGAACAAATATGGGAACAGTTGGTTTGTACATGTAACATTTGTGGGACATAGTTTCCACCACACATTTTCATGTCCTAAAATTTCATTCATTTCTCATGTTTCTTTTTACGAATTTTATTGATTTCTGATGTTTCTTTTTATGTCTTGATTTCTCAAGTGTGGCATACATCATTCCATTTAGGAATGTGTTTGAATTGGTAGTTTCCACAACACATTTTCATGTCTTAACTTTAACCCATACTATCACACATCAATCACTTTACATCCTCCCTCAATAGTATAAGTAATAATGGAATCATTAAACACTAAATACATTGTTATTAAAGAGGGTTACTGGCTACAATGAATGATCTATGCCTCAATGTGCACTGTGTGCATCAGCTGAGAGGGTTACCAACTCTATGAATGGAGGACCCATGTCCTATCACTATGATAGGGTTACATAGTCCAAAAAATAAATAGAGGACTCATTCCTTGGATCCATTATGCTACCAGGAGGGTTATCGACCCGATGGATGCTCCAATTGTCCACCTGCACCTATCATAATCCCTACAAAGGTATAAAGCACCATCTACTTTTATGTTATCAATATAAACCCCAGATTATGAATGCATGTGTAGCATCATGTTCTATATAGAAAAATTATTAGAATGGAATACTCATATGTCCCAAACTAACACTCTAGTGAGAAGATATATAAATTACTGGAATATATCTAACACACAGGACCCTATAGGGTACATAGTGTGTAAGTCACTCTAGCTGAATTTTCATGTAATTTCACCACCCATTCTATGTGAAGTTGATCTACATGGTGTGTTCAATAAGGTACATGGAATATGGGGTCTATGAAGGTACATTTCATGTACAACCTGTACACACTAAACTAGATTTCTCAAGATACACATCATGTAGGGATGTGTGCACAATGTGGGTCTCTAATGTGTTGAATTGGCATGTATATAGAGTACACACAGAATATATTGGTAACATGGTATATGGAATATGGCCCGAATTCACATGGAGTAAGATATTTTTAAAACCAAATAACCCCTCATGGGGCCTATGATACAAGACATGTAACCTAGAGGACTACACATCATGTAGTTTTGAATTTCATATCTGGAACATGCTTATCCTATACATCTCATGACATCAAATCCTCTGAATCTACCACTACTTGTCATGCCACCTCCATTTTTTAGACTTGATGCCTATAGAATCAACACCATCCTTCACTAGATCATTTCTAGTAATCCACAATGATTTTCATCTATTTCCATCAAACCATTTCTTGAACCACATCTAAACATCCACTAATCATATGAACCATTATTTTCCCTCTATTGATCATCATTCATCACACATCTAATCCATATTTAAATTTCCAATGCCTCTCGTTATTCTTGTGATTACCAATATTCAATTGAGGATTCCTTTACAGAACCATAATTGGAAGGGAAATGAAATTAAATAATGGAGTTTATTAAAGAGTATAAGTTGATGGAAAAATAGACCACCCAATATGAGTTTACTTCCAAGGGTCCTATATTATTCTATTTATATGTGTTTGGTTATGACTACTTTATTACTCATGGTAATGAGGAAGGGGAACATGGGGGAACACTCTTTAAAGAAGTACAAACTAAATAAAGATAGTAAACTAGTTAAGAGTAAATTAGAATGGAAAAGTGAGTCGCTTTTACTTTATGGATTTTCATGATATTACATTGAATTGAATCTATTGATTGATAATTGATGATATAGATTACTTCTTACTTTTATCATTTATGAAAATTATTGAAGTGGGGTGCTTTCTTATGAATGGTATGGAATGGGTAAATTAATGGAATAATAATCTTAATGAGGCTGGTAAATATTAAATAATGAGATTTGAAAATGATGTAGAAAATGTAATGTTTTTGATTGTGTGGTTTTCTTCTATTGTGGATTTGGTTATGCTACCAGTGATGATTTTTTTGTGTAATGTGATGTTTCGGTCTGTGATTTTCATGTTGTTATTTTTGATATTGAGGAAGGGATTGTAGGAATGTGATGTATTATAGGAGGAGGGTTAGTGATGATGATACATGATGTGGGTTGTGCATAGTAGGAGGGCTATAATGTATCACAGTTTGTTTATATTTTTGATTTGATTTGTTTTTCATGACAGTGGTGCCGCAGAAGCAGAAATATTTTTTTTCTGGTCAGCTTTTAGTGGCTGTTTTAACTGCCGCGACATTTATATGGGAGGCGGTTTAAACCATCGCTATACTGTGAAAACCGCTGCTAGACGTAATTTTTTTTCTTACATTTAGCTTCGGTTTTAACCACCTTCATATAGATGAATCATTTCTGCCTCATTCTGCCGTGGTTCCCATGACCTCAGCAGCGGTTTTACAGCCGCTGGATTAGAGTTTATTCGCGGCAGTTAAAACTGCCGCGAATAAATTGATATCCATGGATCATAAAAACCGCTGTTCAATTCAGGAAAACCACCGTGAAAGGAGGAAGCTACGACGCTTTCCTTAAACCTCCACTAAACGGAGAAAACTGCCGTGAAGAGATTGGAGATGCCATTTGAGGCGGCAGTTTCTGTAAACCACCGCTAAACCATGTCACGGAGGTTTAAACCGCCGCTAAATGAAAAAAAACCATCGCTAAACGGCGATTCTGTTGTAGTTCGAATCTTTGGAAATATCAAGATTATAGGTTTTTTTGATCTCATCGTCACCTATAAAAATCATATTCAGAATGATCTTTACATGCGAACATCACCACATTCTTGTTAAGCCCAATCATAGGGGCACCCATAGGGGATATTTTCTAAATTTATCACCAATAATACCCATCTAAACCATTGAATATCTTTGACTCAACTATATTTATATGTCATACTAAATATATTATAACATATATCTTCTCTGTGTTTATAGAAATTCATGCCTTAGATATCACGTTTCAATGAATAAGTATTTATGGATCTATAAGTGTCTCTTTATGAACATAGCGTATAATTGATACTATAAATGTTTACTGAATAAAATATCTCGGTGAAAAGTGTGTATTTATATAGTCCATGAGTATTTGGGGATATAAATAACAAGAAACAGAATTATGACATAAAAATATGGATAAACGATCATGTCCATGAGGGAGAAACACACCAATATCATATTTTTCTTCATTATAAGAGTGAAATCCTATTCATTCAGCTTTTATCTACTCTTCAAATTTTTCTATAGGATGTCGACATCAATTACTAATGATTATGATAGATGTTGAGACAATAAGGGTTCCTAATGAGTTTTCCATTCCTTCATGTTTTTAAAATAAAAAATACTCTATATTAAGGAAAAATTATTTTCCCCTATGATTTATATTAATAAGGAAAATTTTCCTTCCTCAAGGAAAATTTATCCTTACCTCATTTTAATTATTCATATTATAATCTAACCAATTTATTTATAAGTATAAAATCCATTTTCATAGCTAAATCATTGGAACCTTTTAAATACTTAGACATAGAGCATTCTGTTTTCCAGATCCGAATTCAGGTTCTGAATTCCCTTAATTCAGAAATAGAACATTCTGAGTTCAGACTCTGAATTCTCTGAATTCAGACTCAGAAAATTCTGAGTTCACACTCAAAATTCTCTGAATTTAGACTCTGAAATTTCTATGTTTATAATCCAAATTCGTTTAATTTAGACTCTAAACATTCTGAGTTCAGACTCTGAATTCTCAGAATTCAGACTCTGAACATTCTGAATTCAAACTCTGAATTCTTATGAATTCAGACCATGAATTTTCATGAAATTCAGAATCCAAAATTCTTTATAATTCAGGTGCCGAATTCTTCTGAAGATAAAATCTTAATTTTCATGTATTATAGAAACTAAGTGGTTTTTTGGTTTGACTTTGAAATTTTATTTTTCCACTACACTCCAAAAAAAAAATATCTAGGAAACCATTATTTTTCCTACTCATTTTATAGTTATAAAATGATGTCGTTCTTTCTATTTATAACCAACCATTGTTTGTGTGACATGTGTATAGGTCTCTCCAAAATTCAAGGAAAAATAAGACCGTTGGAGGAGGGAGCTGACCATTGAAGATGTGCCTATAAAAAAGAGCCCATCTGAAAGAGATCAAGAAGATTGATAAATCTAGAGATTACATGATGCTGAAGTGATTTCTAGATAAAGAGACTTTATTGTTTTTTTTGAATACTGAACATATTGTTCATAATTGCTTCATGCGACTCCGAATATTGCTGATTACATTCATGTGCTTCTTAGGATAGAAACACAGAGGTGCCAAATTCCTTGAAGTTTGATGGTTTGTGGGGATAGCAAGACAAACTCTGATATTCTTATCGAGGGATTACCCTGGTGTGGGTAAGACCTACTTTCTTGAAAGTATAAATCAATGGACCTTTATCCAAGGTTGTTTGATACCCTTCTCTTTGGGATAGAAGATTTACTACTTCTTACTTGTCTTGTTTCAGGTTTTCCACTGCATTTTGGTTATTAAAGAAAGTTTATCTATATTATATTTTCTTATACATGTATTCTAATTAGTAATATTTCATATTCTCTAAGGTAGAATAGTTATCTTTGTAAACTTTTCTTATCTCTCATTTATAGAATCAAGCAAGTTTGTATAACTAAGTGGTTTTGTGAATATACCATGTTTAACCTTGTTAATGATTACCAGCTTTGAAAGTTCCTAAGGAAATTTTTTAAAGTATAAAATTCATCCCCTCTTGTATATTGAGAATCTACATTCATTATTTTGATCCTACAGTAGTTTTATCTGAGGTCAATAGTAATGAAACACAAGCATCTACTCAAAAAAAAATCATTGATATTTGAAAATCTGTATCCCTTTTTTGTTGTCACTCTGTTCATGTTCGTATTTCCCACATACAATAAAATACTACCATCTTCCTTATCTTGAAAAAATACAAAATCACCCATGGGTGAATATCCCTATTTAAAAAAAACATTAGCCAGATATCTTCTTGTTTCACTTTGACTTCCATCAACTCAACTAATTCAATAAAATATAGAGGAATCAATATTTTTTTTTTCTCCTAACTTCAGTTCAATCATGAAACCATTTACAATAACATGATATGGTATAGTGAATCCATCATGGAATATATCTTTATAGCAATTATCCATTGGAGGAAAAGTGGTGAAATAAATAACATTATTTTTTTCAAGTACCAATACTTCTACCAATGATGTAATATCTTTAAATTGTCTTAGTTCTAGTATTATTAGACCCACTGTAACATCCCATTTTCAATTAAAAAAACATTTCTCCCATAAGTGTTTTAAAGGAATCCATCTCCTATAACATTTAGAATACAATCCATTATTGGTTAAATATAATATGCCAATGATCACATTAAATGATGTAATCTCAAGAATCATGAGTTCTAATGATTTACATAGCTAGTAGATAATATATCAAAACCTTTAAATATCTATATAATATCCACTCTATTTCGTAAATGGGTTTTCATTAGACAACAACATAGAATATATCATGATTGGCTTGTCTGGCCGAGAAATAAATGGTGTAGATAAAAATGAATGGAAATCTCATACATAAAGCAAGGAATAAGATTGAATAAATGTTATTAGGACCATTCCAAGAGAAGACAAAAATACCTATCCACCATTATTTGGTTTATGGTCTACTATATAAATTATTTTTTCTATAGCACCAAGGGACCACCCCAAAGACATATAGTTATATGAGCTCACCAAATTCAATGGAGTTATAATAAACTATTGATGACCCTATTATTTTGTGAAAAATATTGAGATAATTTCCACTTTATCCATAGAAAAATAACATGTAAAACCCTCCTCCCACAGAGGGGGATTTAAAATCCCTACTCTACATTGATTCCACTGCACTACTCTACTGAATCTCCTTGGAATTCATTATCTTGATACCAATATTAACACACATTATAACATATGACATACTTCTAGCTAATCCAGTGAGATAAGGAAGAATACGTGCATCTCAATACTCCCCTATAACATTTTTGATCATGAAGTCCTTGGCAAGAACCTCTGGATATGTCTTGTGATCAATTCAATTGAACTGAGGCCTCAACTCAAGTTAATGTTTAGTCTCAAACATCTGAGACTTTTGTTCCTCCTTTTTAGCTAAGAGTTAAATAAAGAACATAATTTATAGGAAATGATCCGATTATGGAGTCATTAATATCATCCTTTAAAAATCCCAAAAAAATTCTTGTGCACAATCCATCTTCAATATATCTGAGAAGAAACACAATAAGAAGAAACCTTCACAATCACCAATATAAGACCATCACATCTTCCCTCTGGTTCATGATACTCCAACAACACTAGGTGGGTCCTTAAATCATGATTTTA
This sequence comes from Viscum album, assembly GCA_963277665.1. Classification (NCBI taxonomy): domain Eukaryota; kingdom Viridiplantae; phylum Streptophyta; class Magnoliopsida; order Santalales; family Viscaceae; genus Viscum; species Viscum album. The sequence continues at coordinate 1,884,135,022 of OY728165.1, read as the reverse complement.
TCCATCGTTACCTTCAAATCCTCCAAGGTATCCATAAGTATAATAGAACCATCGACTACATCAATCTAATCCTCAATATCCAACGGTACAATAATGACCTATATGGATGTGGATTAATAAAATGGATTTATTTAATGTAATTGACCTTAGTAATGGAATCCATCTCCATTGAACATGCTTTTATGGATGAATCCTAATTATAGTGGTATCTCCATCTAAATCAATGGATCATGTAATTTAGCATGCTCAGTTACATAGAATCATACTTCTAGTGGTTGAATAGGGGTATTCTACATAGTAGAATCATTCTAAAATACATCCAATAGTGTTCCCATAATATATTTAGAAACATACATTTAGTAATATCCAATGATACTTTACAAGAAAAAAATTATTTTTGACTAGATACATGTCATAGGATGTTACCCTTGAGATAAATTTTACCCCTCCTAGTAATACCCAATGATAAAGACCAATTATTTGTACTTACATGTTATTCATAGTCAAAAACATATAACAACTTGAATGAATATGATGAAATAATATATATGTAAATATAAAAAAATAACAAAAGAGAATGAAATGTTAATGTTATTTTATTATGATAACAATGAGGTTGATCATGTCACAAACCAGCCAGAGATGTCATCCAACCTAGAAGTTGACCCAGTCTACAACATGGTCTAAAGGGTGTTCCCAAACCCCACTGGTTGGAAACTAGTTTCAAGCATCAAATGCAACACGATATGGAATTATTTCATCCCAATAGAAACAACTAGGATAAAATAACTAAATAGGATAAATAGATGACACATTAATACTAACAAATAAGCCTCAAAAAATAAACAACTAATTCATATACAAAATACCACTTTTCAAGCCAGAACTGAAAAAAATGATAACAAAACCATGCTTACATGATCTTCGTGTGACCTATCTGTCACCTCCGACCACATAAAAAAACCTACTCCAACATCAAGTAGTAAAACTAGGAGATCCTAAGAATAATAAAACCTACAAACTGAAAGATAATGTAGGAATGAGCACTGAAATTCTTAATAGGGATGCAAGAGATAATCCAGATAAACCAACTATTTATTTTAATGAAATATTATCTTAATAGTGGTTTGTAATATAGTTATAGAATATGTTTTTCTTAATTTACTTAAAAAACACACCACATAATATTTCCAACATCAGTTTCCATTTTACAATAAATAACCAAATGAGTAATGCTAGAACAATAATAAAAAGGAATAGGGAAATAGTGAAGTAGAAATAGAATATGAAATATAAATAATAATAACCATGATATATCATAAAAATACATAGAATACCCCTAGATGTACTTAGATCGAAACCACCTTTCAGAGTTTGGTAAATCCCCTAAGTCAATAACCAACTGGCTACTCTATCATAGCCTCCCCAGTATCACACCCTCAGGTACTATCTAAAAAAATAGGAGGGTACAAACCCTATCTAATGAGGGTTGGTAATATATCTTTACTCGATAATATAAAATTAACCAATGAATCCATGGTGGTATTAATAATACTAGGTAAGTGTGAGGATAATGCACGCGGGACTCATCTTACATGCCGCCACCACACTTGCCAACCCCTAACACAAACACTAATATGCGATAACACATGAAGGGAAATCCCTCTTATAAATTTTCCCCATATACATAAATATACATTTCACATCACACAACGTTCCAACAAGATCGCCATATCATATAAACAATCAATACATTTTATAAAACATATTAGGTTTTCAACTAGGAACATTCTTTTTCCAAACAAAATATTTTATAAATTTTAATACAATAATACCCTTTGAGTTGGATGTCCCAAATAGGCCTTTAGCTCGGCACACCCCAAATCTTATTACCCATAAGATTTACAAACTCATATTTTAGTAAAAACATAGAACTAGTAAAACATGAAAAACAAAACCTTGAGCCACACATTCACCAAAACAAACACCCAAATCCAAATCAGCATACCCTATAATATTTTATTTCAAAACATTTTTAAAATCCATCTTAATGGACTAGAATCAATTAGAAAACAAGAACCACTAGAGAGGACATGGGTTAGAGAACACACCAATTTAAAATACTATTTAAATTTGAGTTTATATTCATGTGTTCACCTAGTGCACCCATGGATTTTCCAACATCAATGGAAACACCTAACAACCAAGAACACACTTCAAAACCATTTTTTCCAAGTCTCCAATTTCATAAAAACCTTATCCAACCACCCACTTTATTTAGATAATACAAACCATTTCATTGAAACACTAAAAACCTCACCAAAAATTTTAATACCATAATCAAGCTCTATCATTACCAAATTATTCAAACTAAACCAAATAAACAAATAAATACCACCATCACAACATCACTTTGGCTAAAAAATTCTTAAGAACCTCAATTCCACTTTAAAAGAATAATGGAATTTGAACAAACAATATATGTTCCATAAACCTAAATTTTTCATACAAAACACTTTAAAAACCTATTTTTACCCAATTAAGCCAATTCCGAAATTCTATAATAAGTTGAACAATGGTTCCATAGATATTTTAATCGATTTTATTAATTTATTTAAAATAACAAGAAACAATGGAAATTCCCTAGGAATAGAGAACATGGAAACACCTACCTCAAACATGTGGGTATATAATGAAACTTCATTATAAGGGAGAACTGAGCTCTACAGAAGATTCTCACACCCCAGACATTAATAAATCACCGAAAAATTCACTAAATTTAACTGTAGGGTTCTGAAAATAGAGATACCCTATATGGAAACCCAATAAAAGGGGATAAAAAGGGATAATTAGATTAAAAATAAAAAAAAATCATGAATCCATTCATACGAACTTTCAAGTGCTATCAAGGGAGGAATGATAGTAAAGAAGAGGGTTTTTGGGAGACCCCCAGTGTGCCTTCATCTGAAAAGGTAGGAGGATCTTGAAAATAGCCTAAAAAGATAAGAGTTGGATGGTGGGGTTTAGTATTTTAATGACTTGGATCAACCGCATATTTTGACCTCATGTTTTACCAAACAGTGCGATAACCCTATGGATGCCTCTCCCCACACTAGGAGTAGTTGCACGTTTACCATGGATCAAACACATATCCATGCTCTAGCCATGTAGTTGGTTATATTAGTGGATTCTACTGTTCCAATACATTATTCAACTACCTCATGTTTTCAACTAATGGGGATGTAACCATGAACCACCTAAAAAACTACACGAAATCTCCAAAAACAAATTATTTTGACTGGGACCCAAACCCGAACCTCAAATAAAAAACTGAAATCAAATAAAAGGATAAAATTTAAGATTATGAGAGGTCATTTTTTATAATTCTTCCCATTATAGACACTATTCCCCTCAAAACATCACATAGCTAATAGTTAAACATGACGTGAGTCCATGCCCAGACAAAACAGAGGAAACTTTGAATCTTGGAATGACCATTCTTGCCATAGGTCAAACAAAATTTATTAATGATACCACTGATTCCCCATTATTGAGGGGGGGGGGGGAGGAGTTTTCTCCCCATAAAAAAATTCAACTAGTAATTAAAACCTCAAAACCCAAATACACCTCCCCCATGGGGGTCCAACATGGGTCTCCCAACCCAAACTCAGACAAATTTTTACACTAAAAAATACCATCCTAACCCCCACCTAAAACTAAGGAACACATAATCCCAAAATAATCCAAATCCCTCAACACGATCAAGACAACTCCACCATAAGGTCTCAAGATGGAAAATTGTTATGAAACAACCTGGTATACCGAGATGCTGGAACGAGGAGACATCCTACAATAACCAACAACTGTCCCGATAAGACAGAACAACATTACTGCAAGAATTAAACATTCTCCACACTTGATTAAATTTTTCAAACACTATGGAAAACTAAAAATAGAACACTAACTAAATACAGACCAGAAACACCATCCACCCATCTCACAAATGCCTAAAATATCCAAAACGGGCACCGATGAAACCAAAAAATCCAAAACCAAATCATACCTATTAATCCATTGGTCAAACATCCATGAAGGTAAACAAATTTTTCAAATGGACCACATTTTGAATAAATAAATCTACTTATACTATGGTAGAATGTGTCCATCACACAATTAGAATAATATATGAACACAAAAAAAACAAAAGAAAAAAAACTAGGATGGGGTTTCTCATACCACTTGAAAATCTTGAAATTGCGCAAGCTTCTCCTCAAGACATATGGTCTGGGATTTGATGGATGAATCTTATCCTACACCACAGTCAAGAAGAAAATACTCTGATCAAGACTTATTTTTTAGGAAAAAATTCCAAAGAAACATCTCTTGATGACCCAAGAGGCCACAACGATGGAAAGTCATTGGAGGATTGTGATAAGATTTCTTTGGGTGTCCAAACATTCCACACTACAAACATATAAAAGATTAGTTCGACACATGAGAATATGGGACTAACGAAGGAGATTCCTTCAAAAAAGGTTACATCATAATGCACTCCTCCCCTAATGGGGAACCTTCATGAGAACCCACATTCACAGACATTTCCTAAAAACTAGTTCATCCATATATGAATCATCCACCAACATCTTGAAATAGGTTTCACCAAAAGAGGATTTTTTTTTGGAAAACTTCAGATGAAGACTGTAGATAAAAAAATGGGTTTCATGTGATCTTTTGATTATGCCTCAAAAGAAAATGGAACCGGCTCCTTAAAATGGTCGATGAAAGAATTAACTGCCTACTGGCCATGCAGAACATCCCACAACTCTACCAAATTCCTCAAATTCAAATCCTCTAGTATAAACCATTGGACGAAAGTTGTATTAAACACCTCCCATGAAATACCAACTAGAATCGATGATAGGGAAACCATATCCCACTGGTCCAATGTTAGAACCCAAATCATCCTATGAACTGCAAATAATGTAACAACTTTGAGAGTACCCAATGACCTGAAAATTCACTCAACATCTTCCAGCGACTCCACATCCTCTAACAAACCTTGATCACCATATAAAATAGGAAAAACTCATGATGAACTATGATATGGGAATGAATCATCAAAAACATTGGGGACCTTTATAGGAATAATTTCATACGGAACCTAGAAAAATAAAACCAAATAAAATATTGAAATGTGGCACAAATAAAAAGAAGCACCTTGAGCCAAAAAAAAAATATCTCGGAATATAAAAAACACAATCACCTATAACTCATCTCTTTTTGGAGAACGCTATTTCATTTAAAATTTCAAAACTACATTTTTTCTAGACCAATTTCTAAATAATGAAACACCATTTTCATGAAAAACCAATTATTTAAATAAAAATCTTATTCAATTCAATTTTGGAAATCCAAGCCAACCATTGGATTCCAAAATCCCACCCATTACACCCTATAAACTATCACATGTGTGTCAATCCATTTCTATACATGTGTTCTTACATGAACATACCACACAAACCCACACAACTGAAAAGATCCTTATGGAACACCAATGGTCCCACCCAATCTATATTCTCAAACACAATCCCCTTTTAATTTTATTATCCACTTCACTGATTTAAATCCATTTGATATAAATTACATTCATTTTAAATCTATTTTCATTCCAAAATCAACTTTCTTTTTCAATATACACTTTCACTAATAAAAACCAAAATTAAACACAAACAACAAAAAACCACCAATATGAGGAACTGGTTTCTATGACTATCCCTATGACATGGTAGTGGTCCCTACCCAATGTATGGCACAACATTAAAAGAACCTTGAACCAGGAACCTGGAATCCACATGGGTCACTGTTGCATGTGAGATCACAATGTGACACCAGCTCGCCCCATATTTTCATCCCTCAATCCAAAACAACCCATGGAAAAAGACTCAAATCTCAGTCTACCCCTAGTAACTCAATGATCACTATGAGACAGAGTTAGTGATGCTCTTGTCACACATTCCTCATGAGTCCCAATAGACCTATTCATAAACTACCAGACACCCCAAATAATAATGGGCCTAACTCTGATACCATTTTTCTACAACCCAACCCTATATGCCATCCAACCCGACACCCGACCCAGTCTGTGACTGAGCCCGAAGGCTGTTACCAACCCCCACAATATGGAAATATCTGACTGGAAAAAATGAAACACAATACTAACTATTTTATACCATGTGATACAAAAAGAACTAGATAAAAAAATATGATAGAATGAAGATGTACCAAAACTAACAACTAATTATCAAATAAATAATCAACTGATTCTGATACAAAATACAAATGACTGGGTAGAAACAAAATACAAAACTTAAAAAACCACACTACCAAAATCATCATGTGACCTCTCAAGAACATCCAAGAATAAGAAAAAACCTTCTCCAACATCGAGTAGTTAAACTAGGAGAACCTAAGGGAAATGGAACCTTGAACTGAACGATAATGTAGGCATTGGCACCAAAAATCAATGTATTAATTCAAAAGAAAATCCCTAGAATCAATGTGTTTACATTCCCAAAAAAATCCATTAACACTAGTTTGAAAAAACAAATTATAATAAGATTTTATATTTTACAAAAAAAATAAACGCCAAATATTATTTTTAAAACCCATTTTAATTTTACAGTAAAAATTAGAGAAATTCCAGAATTTTGTTAAAAAGGAATCTATAAATAGTGAAATAGAAAAATAATAAGTAATATAAATAATAATAACCACCATTGACCATAAACATCCCGAAAATACCAATTGACGTACTTGGTTTGGAACCACCTAACAGCGTATGGTGAAGCCCCTACGTCAATAACGAAATGGATGCTATATCCAAGCCTCACAAGTGGTACAACCCTCATGGAATATCTACAACTCTATGAGGGTACCCGCTAGTCGAATCAGGGTTGGTAAGATACCATCACACAATAAAAAAAACTCCCATGAACCCATAGAGGTAATAATAATACTCTGTAAGTAGGAGGCCAACACACGTTTGACTCATCAAACATGATTCCACTACAATTTTTTCCACAAAAATGGAGACCATTGTATGTATACCAATGAAATGGAGTCACTCTTATTAATGTGCCTTGTATACATACATATACATTTCACATAACATAATTTTCCATCCAGGAATCCATACCATATAAAAATTCAAATCATTTTATAAAACATTTGTAGTTTCCATCTGGGAACACACCATTTACAAACACAATATTTTTTTAAAGTTAACACAAACATCACCTTCGAGTTTGATGTTCCAAATGAATCATTAGCTCTAGACACCCCCAATATGTTTACCCAAAATATTACCAAAACCAATTTTATGAATAACATGCAACATTTAAAACACTAAAAATATACCCTTCAATAACACATTCACCAAAACAGGCACGAGAATCCAAACATGCATACCCTTTATGATTTCTGTTCAGAAAAATGTTAAATTCCAAATGAAGGGGAAAAATTATAAAAATAGAACCTCTCAGGAAGACATGAATTATTGAACACACCAATTTAAAGTATCATCTTCATTGGATGGTACATCCATGTGTGGATCTACTGCACCCATGGATGTTCCAACATCCAATGGGCCACCTAACACCAAATAATGAACATGAAAAACATTTTTGTAATGTCACCTTTTTCTTTATAATGATTTTCATCCACCAACTTTATTTATAGAATAAAAACCATCACATTGTATCCCTAAAAACATCCTCACACATTTTAATACAGTAGTAAAGATCTATAATTATCAACTTATTGACACCAAGAAAATTCACAAAAATACAACAACATCACAACATAACATGGGTTAAATATTTCATAAAACCAAAAATATCACTTTAAAATAATAATGGAATTTCCAAAAAATAATCTAGGTGCCAAAATCGTCGACATTACACACAAAAATAATTGAAAACCTATTTTAACCAATCAAACCAATTCTAAAATGATTTAATAAGATGAAAAGTAATTCCATAGAGGAGATATTCAAGCATATAAATTTATTTAAATTTCCAAGAATCAAGAATAATTTCCCAAGGAAAGGATTACATTGAAACACCAACCTCAATATAGTGTGGATACAATGAATCTTCATGTGAATGGAGAACTGAGCCCCACAGACTGTCCACATTCCCTATTCCTTGAGAAATCACCCAAAACATATCCAACCCTATCCGTATCATTAGGGGATGATAGAAACAAAACATGGAAACCTATAAAATGGGTTAAGAAGATAAATATATAGGTAAAATTACCAAAAATCAAAGGAAACATACATAAGAACCATTAAGGGCCATCAAGGCAAGATGGAGGGGAAGGTAGAAGGGTTTTGGGGAGTCCCCTAGTGTTCCTAGGTTGGAAATGGGAGGAAGAACTAGAAGTTGGGCTCAAAAGTGAAGAGAGGGAATTTAGGGCTTACCATTTTATTGACTTGGCATAACCGCATTGTTTGGTGTAATGTGTTTCCAAATATTATAGTAACCGTGAAAATCCCCATACATGTTCTAGGAGTAGCTACATGATTACCTTGGATCGACTGCATGACTGTGCACTGGCAGTGAGTTAGGTTCTCTTTGAGGATTATGCTGACAGATGGTTTTCTACACCAACCACATGGGTTCTACTAAAAGTACAGTAACTATGCACCACATGGATATACTACCCGAAAACATCAAAAAATAAAAAATTTAACCAGGACGGAGTCCCAAACCTCAACCAAAAGACCTAAGGAAAATAAAAGGATAAAATAAATTAGAATCCCAGGTCTGGGTGTTACATAGAAAGAAACATGTATATTAAACATGAAATCATATGTTACTATTAATTATTTGTGAACACACACAATTAACATAAAATGTATCGATATATAATACTCATAATCTCCAATAAATCATATATCTACTACTGTAACAAAACCCATATCATATACAGGTTAATGTTTTGTTACACAAGATCTATCTAGGCACATACATGATTACCATACAAAAGTTTCACATAGACTATCTATTTTCACTATTCCCTAAACATATTCAAGAATGTAGAAAATAAATCCACTATTGACACAAATTTGAACCACCCTTTACTAAATTACTAGGTCCACACTAGTGATCTACTAGATCACATGAACACATATCAATCCATAAGAGGTTTTTGACTAGTAATGAGGTATGAATGAGATACTATGAAGACTATACTATCCGCATCAATATCCATATACTAGGGTAACAATAGAGAAGAATATGTCTGCAAAATAATAAGGAAATATATAACCAAATATAATAAATACTACAAAAAATTGATTAAATGTATCAATTGGTCATATAAAATGATAAACCAATGAAGCCCAATGTGGTAGGCCTACCATTGTACAAGTAATAAATAGGAAAATAAATAAACATACCATTCATCACTCCATATTCTTTCCCAATACCAAAATTGATCAATAAGATCAATCTCTTTAGCTATTTACCACTAGTAAATTTCCATTTCCCAAATCCCTAATCATGAACTTCATACAAACATTACAATGACTTTGTATGGTGTGGGTGCAACCAATTAGGTAACCTCCGATGTTTTATTTAAAAAAAATTCACATGTATGAGAGGTGAATTTCAAAAAAATAAGAAAATTCACATGTAAGAAATAATAAAACATTTGTTTAGAAATCATATGGTGACCAAACATCAAAAAACACATTTTTTTCATTCTTTTACAACACACTGGTGTAAAATTATTAATGGATTTCATGATGATGGTTTCCTAAAATTCCATCACATATAAATAAATGACCATGTTAAGAAATCGCCTCTTTTTGGTCCAGAATTTCATCAAGCCCCACCTTTACCATTTGTCGGGCCATAAGGCCATAATAACCCTTCTTCGCCTTAGTTTAGGCCATAAGTATGTCTTGTCCCACTAATCCATTGGGTAGCGCCTCATGTTCAACATTCCCATTTCCGTTTTCATGGACCATAATCATCATCACATACCACATTTCTTCCCCCTCTATGATCTAACAATTCAGAGTGATCCACTTACAACATTCTATTATAATAATAACTTGTACATTCCATATATTCAAACACAATATGGAATAACACATATAGGCACATCATAGCATATAAATAATGATTAGAAAAAATCATAAAAACACATGTGATCGTAATTAATCATGGCTCTCGTCGGTCACACAAGCCCACATATACAATCATTTTTAAAAAAATTATATTGGGTTTATAGATTGAAAGAAATGTTCAAACTCAATCATGTTACTTCCAAACATAAAATCTTCTATGACTCATCACCAAACTATAACCTTGAACAAAAAAAATTAAGTAATAATTATATGGATGCCTAAAACAATGCAAAAAAATCATTAAAGGTATTATGTATCAAGATTCTTGAATGATATTCTAACCTAGTCATAAAAAATTCAACATAACCAATGTGATGTACAAAAAATGGTGGATCTATATCAATGCATAGAAAAGATGACAATTCTAATGATTTGGTAACCTATATAAAGATTAGATGAAAAAACCTCATTATATTTTATTATAATTCCTTGTTATATTCTTGATAGTCTTGATCAATGGTTCTTTATATGAAGAGGGGACTAGATATAAGAAAATATATTGAATGGTGGAAGAATAATATCTTACCGTGATTCCACATTAGAAAAAACCTCTAGAGCCAACATGTTTAGAGTTTAATGGTTGAGGAAATGGCATGAATGACCACTATAGTCCCTATATTTGAGATTCCTAGGATTAAGAGGAAGAATAATGGGTTTCAAGATGGTTTCAAAATAAAAAAAGGATTTTAATAATATCTAAATCCTTATCTGCAGTTTGGTTTCACAGTTTATTAAGATATACAAAAACTGTGTCAGACTTACAACACTTAATGGAACACATAGAGTTTGGATGAATAATATATTAAACTATATACCATCTATACTTTTTTCCACTATCCTCAATGGCATGGTTTCCGCAAGGAGGCCACACAGTTCACTGTAATTGTGCACTACCTACATTATCTTATCAAAAATACCCATGGTTTCCTTGGGAAAACCACCAAATTTAACCAAATAGTTCATAAAACAATAAACCCCATTAATAACTATAAATAAATCCAAATCTATCTATATTATACCCATGACATTTCTCATGGGATGGATAAAAAAATATATGATTAAATAAATTATAAGATTAGGAAGACACAATTAGAAAAAGTTGAGGATATTATACATAAAATTTTCACAATGATCCACCAATTTCATGCAATGCATATCCATTCCAATGGTATCCCCAATGGTAGAGAGTATCCTTGAATCCACATTATTCCATTCTATGATCGAGAAATATTCTTTTATGATACGAATTATATATCAATACCATAATAAATAAATATATATTTTATTTTAATATATTCTAAAAATTATTACTACAGATAATGAAATGTATTTACATCATCCTCATGTTACCAAAATATCACATTACTTAAAACACCCCATATAGAACTAGATGGTGTATTGTATTGTAATTAAACACTCTTATATGGGTGAATTTACAATTTTTATGATCTATTCAAAAAATTAAATTTTTTCCAAAATCCTTTTGTGGTGATATATTAATCTACCAATGTACATCATTTAAATAATTTGAGGCTAATAATTTCATTGAAAATAATATTCATATCATATAATAAGAGTTGGTTAATTATTTTTAAGAGTGTACCAATACAATTACATTCTCCCCATATTAAATATTTTTATCCTAAAAAATTAAATAACCATATACTAGTCGGTGAACAGATTCATTAACCAAATTGAACTATGAATGGTGGAATGTTCATTGGATTATTATCCAACAAATTGGAAAAAAGTGGAAAACCATTTATGAAATAGGGACTAAAAAACACATTTCTTAATATCATAACATCATATAAATGATATATTAGTCCATTTTGGGATAGAAAATTCATGTATCATTCAAAAAAACATTTAGTTTCCCTAACAAACCTTAGGAAAGTAATTTAAAAATCCATTAACATAATATAACATATGCATCGCAAGTTTTAATCACCCAAATACCCTCACATAACCATCCAAAAGAATCCACCTACACCACTACTGAATCATCGAAATCAATATATTCTAGATATCAACTAAAAAAAATTTACATATTGGTCAACCAACTTTTTATATGTTATTTACATTTACAATCCAAATACAGAAATCTACCCAAATTTAAATAATATATCAATGATTCCAAATAAGTAGATTAATTCATGACCAATATCTTAATCAACCTTCACCCAGTAGTAAAAAAAAGTATTACTAAATCATCAATATTTGATGATTAATAGAAATTTATAGACAAAAAATACCATTAAAATGAAAGATATATCTTTAATTGTCATTAAACCAGTACATTAAACCTACATACTCATTTAATTTCCCAACAAAAGGGTCATCTTCATATACAAAGAAATGATTTTTATTACTTTTTTATTTAATGTTTTTTAAATATAAGAAATATACTACATCATATAATATTATATGTAAATTATTAATAAACCAAAAAAGAATATTCACTTCGACTATTTAATCTACCCCTCTTCATATAAGGATAAAAGAGCCCATTTATCATGGGATATCACTCAATATAGGTAAAACAAAAACCTAACATATGCTCATATCCATGAAACATCATCCAACTTACCCAAATGACCTCATCACTTGAGCATTATCACTTAACTAAACATTTAATACAATCTAATGATAAAAAATATATCTCATAATTAACATTCACCAAAAATTTCATAAAAATATTCCTCTAATCTCTACACAGTCACACACCCACTAGAAACAAAAATGTAACAAAATCAATTAATTGAAATTAATGTGAAAACACCAACCACCTTTTTTCTCCTCAATCATCACAAAACACTTAACATACCCAATATTTTTACTTATATCCTTTTTGGATCTCCATTTAATAAATGTACCACCCGAATTGTTTATTAAATATTTAGCAAGTTCCATGATAATTTTTTAGTTTGTTAATATTTAGTCTATTGTGGAGTCTACTTTTAAGGTGGTATCAAATTTTCACTACGCACTGACTAAACATTATATAGAGCATATAAAAATTTATTGAGGCCCATATAATCACATTTTAAATGGGAAATATTGTCCATGTAAAACTAACTACAATAGGATTGGTAAAAATATTACAAAAAAGTTATATACTTACTAAAGAAGGCATTTTTTTGTACACGTGTCCTCTTCCTACAAAGCCACGTCACCCCATATTTCATTCCCCTCCACCGTACCCGAAACACCATCCTTCCCCCGATTGGGATTTACTGTTTCTTCTCCCAATACTCCCTAATTCTCCTCTACCATCTCTAGGTTTCCTACTCCCCCCAAACCCCCCTCCCCGAATCTCCTCTCGCGCTCCCCTCTTCGAAACCCCGCTACAGCCGTGACTCCGCCTCCATGCCTCCACCTCCGCGACTCTGTATCCGTGCCTCCACCTCTGCGTGATCCTCCTACGGCTCCTCCGCCTTCACCTCATTTGCCTTTGCCTCTTCCACTTTCACATCCTCCGCCTCTGGCTCCTCCATCTCTGGCTCCTATGATTCATGATTTTTGTTAGGTCCTGCTATGGTACCAACAAAATCTTTACTTTTGTTTCCACCTGTATTGAATTAATTTATTTTTTAATATGGTTTCCCACTTTGGAAATTTTTTTTCCTCATTTTAGAATGTTGATTGGGGGATTTGAGTGCATATAGGGATGAAACCATTAAAGTTGAAGGAATTTTAGAGGCCATGAAAATTAGTAAAATGTACCAAAATTTTAAGATTAGTTCTATTTTTTTTCAGATAAAGGCTTACACTCTTTCCCACAAAAAATGTATGACCTTGATGTTTCATTGTAATTTCTGATGACATATGTAACATCATATTAAGTTTTCCTGGAGGAATTTCATATAAATATATATTTATTTGATTATTGTTCTGGATCATATGTCTGTATATTATGTAATCTCGCTCAACTCATAACACCATCATTCTTCCCTCACCAATGTCACAACATAGTATAGGTATGCTATAAACTATAACAAATTTAGTTTAATGTTTTATGTTAATTATAAATTTGTTCTATATATTCAATTTTTAATTAAATTAGTTTACTTTGTAAATTTTATATTTTTAATTCATGCCATTATTTTACCGTTTTCATTTTATAAAATATTTTTATTGTATTATCAGGTATTTTTGGATCATTGGGGCACACCCCATAATCAGTTAGTTTGTTCATTATTAAAATGTTGTGTTTCTACTGCATAAGTGTTTACAACTGTATATGAATTTTAACTTTATACATGTTTCCATTCAGTGTTGATGATTTTTTTCAATATTGAATCCACTATTTATTGATTTTATGCACTAAAGATATATGAATATTATTCATATGACATAATACAATAAAACCAATATTTTAAGTTATGTACATGCATCTTCCAGTTATGCATGCCTATAAGAATATGAAATATAATTTCATTTCTATGTTGGTATTTATCATGCGTACAATGAAGAGTCACAGATGGATCACAAATCAGTTCAGTTATCCATTTTTTATATTCTTCATTCATCAACTTTTTTATTCTGTAAATGATAGGTCAAGCATCTTAATTGGTTTGATTTCATTGCCTTATCAGAGATGTATTCCTTGTCAAATCAATGTGTTTCGATCACTGTTAAATAAAGAATGCATTTTTTGAATCTTAACATTTTTCCCCCTCTTGAAAATACATTATTTGATTTCGTAATGTCAAGAGAACCACTTGCTATTTTGTCAAGCAATTTACATAATGTGGAGTGGAAGTCACATTTTAGGTTAAGCAATTAATTTAATGTGCATCAATGCTCTGGGAAAATAGATTACTGTTTTCATATAAATATTCATACAATTTTGAATAGATTTAATGTAAAGTAACATTAATCTTACCCTGCACCTTATGATTATGTGGTACATAAATCCACAGGTATTGTGTAAAATTACACATCTCTAAAGTTGACACATCATATGAACTTTTTTCATAGTTTTCTATTTCGATATGCAGTATAAAAAATCGGATATCAATGTATTGAATTCCAACAATATGACAATTCCATGTATGGATAAAAATAGCAAGGATCTGTTTTAAAACACATTCCGAAAACTTCTTATAGCACTAATTTATGTATGTATTTATAAAGTATGTTTCCTATCCAAAATATATTTTCTTAATGCTTCATGTGTGCTCTTGTCAAATAAAGTGTGCTCTGTAGGGTCTGATCGAATCAAGTGGTTAATGTCTATCAAATATTTCTAACATGATGATTTCATTCTTTGATGTCACTTCATAAGAATTTTCATTTTTTGTAAATTCAATGTTCAATAGAAGCCTGTTGCACTAGAGCTTGGAAGAAAGATCCAACTTATTATGTTTGAAGATGTTGACATTTACAAGGGTAAGTACTTGTATTTCAAACTTATCTATTATTTAGAAATATTTTTCCATACATACAGTGGTTGAATGGGCTATGTTTGGTTTTTTCTAGACAAATGGCCAAATATTATCTGCAATATCTCGTGTTCTTCTGCATGTAAGTTTCATAACATGATTCCTTGTGGGATATTTCATTATATTAATTTCATCCTATATGGATTACCATGACATGGATTATTCTGAAATTTTCAGCGATGTATTGAAGTCTGTTTCACCAGAGTGTGGAAGAATGATCAATCTTATTATGTTTGAAGATGTTGACATTCACGAGGGTATGTACCAGTAATTCAAACTTATCTATGATTTAGAATTCTTCTACCATACAAATAGTGGTTGAATGGGATGTGTTCGGTTTTTTCTAGGAAAATGGCCAAATTTGCTCTGCAACATCTAGTGTTCTTGGGCATTTAAGTTTCATAACTCAATTTCATGTGTGTTTTGACTATTCCTGATAGTTCCAGAACTATCCTTTACTGATGAATATGAGAATAATTTATCTGTCAAAATTTTCATTGCTTGGCTACTATGGAGTTTTTATCCATGATTATAATGTCTGAAATTATTTTTATCTTCTTAAAATCAATCCAGGAGGATTTAATTTATCTTCTTAAAATCATTATTTTATCATTTATTTATGATGTACAACACTCCTAGGGTGATTTCATCATTATTATCGATTGGGGTAAATTTTATTTTGTTTCATCCATATCATTAGTTTTAATTGATGACATTTATGGAAAATCGTCATCCATCGACTGGAATAGGCTGATTGCATCCCCTCTGATACCACACCTCATCATCATGAAACTATAATGACTTCTATATGTGTATGATCTATATTAATTTATTTTATAACATGCAATCATATTAATTTTTTTAAAATGTTATGTCCATACTTCTTAATCGTTCAATGAAAACTACTTATTGCATATAACAATATTCATAAAAGAGGGAAATCTTGTGCCATGGGTGTATCAGTGAAACAAACTTCAGTACATTGTGTTTTTACAACACTGTTTACTATATAAAGTGAAGATATATTCTGTTTTTTATAATATGTCATATAGGTACTAAAAACATGATCTCCAACCTGTAAGTTTCAAATTCTCTTTTAGAAATTTTATATCCAATTTTATAACTACTCATATTATAGTTTACTAATAAACTGTAAAACAGATTTCCCATTTTATTATTTTTAATGTTTGTTTCCAATAAAACTAATTTCTAATTTTTGGATTTTTAATTTTTTTCTTTCTATGGAGGTGAAATATAATGTGAAACCAAAATGTATTTTGTGGGGATCTACATCAACAAAAATTTACAAATCATCTACACAATTAGTAACATGAGTTTCCAAAATATTTTTGTTGTAACCGCACACAACATACTTCACAAATATTTGATGTTTTTATTTCAAATCTTTTCATTGAAAACACTACAGGGTTACTTTTCATACAATCAGTTTCCCTATGATTATTTCAAAATAATGCAATCACTTTACTTGAAACATTCATAACAACCCTTAAATTTTATGTAGGTTAAGAGAATTTGACTAGCAGGAAAATGGTAAAAATTTGTTGATTCATTTGACCTTGAAACCAAATGTTAGTTCTTGTATTTTTACTACGGTCAGGGCTACTACTCAACACTATGTCTTCGGCTCCTCCACCTACTCCTTCTTGGCAACCGGCGACACATCCTTCAGATCTTCGACAACCGGGTCCTCCGCTCCACCTAGGGTTCCTACTCCCTCACGCATGCCGCGAGTATGGCCATGTATAAACCACTTCCAAACATATAAAGCTTGAATTTGTGAAAGATATTGAAGATAAAGAACTTCTATATCTGTCACGATAGAGTTGAAATCTACAATATAAAATCTATCTCCGCAAAATCAAGATTAAGGTTGATTCTCCATCCAGGTCGGTATACATGATATCCTATGCTTCTCTGGGACATCCAATTTTTTATGAAATCACACCACACTATCCCTTCCAAAGTATTGAAACTAGAAACTCCTCCTACCAAACAGGTTGAAGACCAACCCCGTTTATTTAAAAAGTAATAGAAAAACATAGGTATACATCCATAGGTTTGTGTTAGGAAGAACCCATTACATGCCGAAAGGCCCGAGGCATAAATCCTTAGATTTGAGTGACAAAAGCCCATTACAACTAGAAATCCCAAATCCCTGATTAGAAAGTGTTGCCGCCATGACATCCTCATCTGATGTAGAATCATACAACAGCTAGGTTCCCCCCACCATTGAGGCCATTGACGACCGAAGCCTCACACAACCTGCTGTTCGTACTCACTATCCTGAGTCGTCGTCTCCCCGATGCTCTGCAACCCAAAGCCACTATCACAATGCCTTCACCGTCCATCGCGTGACCACTAACGCATCTTTTGAAGGCCCTTCCAAAGACCAAGGACTACTCCTCTTCCATTTGATGATATCGCCGATAGAACACACTGTCTTCACTTACGCCACCATAGATAATCTTGTCGTTGACTAAAATCCCGGTGGAACATTTGTCCCCCTGATCAACCAGCAAACCACCACCTGCTAAGACCAACGCTACACAATCGGAGAACCCACACCCTCGTCGATCTGAACTAAATGAAGTCACCATCGTGAGATCTGAAATAGATCGGGTAACTCCTAATACATTTATTTAGTCTTCTTATAAATATAGGATTCTTATATTATTAATAGATTACTCTTTTTTTCTGACCAACTATCTCTATTGACTATCCATAAATCTGCTATTATATTTCAAGTACAGTTACTCCACAGACAATGATGAACTAAGAAATTTTATTCACCTTCATTAAATACTAGATCTGACAGCTCTCTTTTACCCCAAATTATATCCTCTAACACTGGTATACCTACATTATTTAATTAAAAACATTGCATTCAATGTTTCTATTTTCCATAATTAATTTCACTATAATTTTTGATATTATAAAACCAATTAAATACATATTAATTTAATTTTTTGTTTTCCTTTACAATGTATTTTACAATCTCTTTATTGTTATATATTAGTAAAATGGTTTCCTTGCACATCTTGACAATTATATATAAATAAAAACAACACCACTGTAAAAGGTAATAATACATTCATAATGTGAAAGTGGATAGAATCCATAAGAATAACTAAAACCATGTTGCAAAGGAATTTTTCATAGAGGATGCCAAGTTGCATAATAGCAGGCTGTTTATATAGTTTTCGAATAAGACCTTTTAGGTTTGGAACAAATTACAAGTTCAATCATCCCTTCCAAAGGAAAAACCTCCTATATGCCTCCATTTTACTCCATATTTATATAT
Source organism: Viscum album (assembly GCA_963277665.1). Classification (NCBI taxonomy): domain Eukaryota; kingdom Viridiplantae; phylum Streptophyta; class Magnoliopsida; order Santalales; family Viscaceae; genus Viscum; species Viscum album. Next base: position 1,884,116,055 of record OY728165.1, on the reverse strand, counting down.
TATAATGAACATTTCTTTAAAAAATTTAAGAGTAGATTTTAGTTATGCTATTAAGAACCTTTGTATCTTGGGAGTTATAGGATTATATGATGTATCATATTGGTGTCATGATTTATTTATTCATGTATTGTAATATGTAAATATATAGAATGCATTTCGGCATCTTTTTATGATAATATCCAACTTTTAATCCTTGGAAATATTGATTCTTCCTCTTCTTAGAGGACACAAAGTTAGTTGCATCAATTCTTAAGACACATTCCACTGTCCACATGATTCTCTTATTGAACCTGTTTTTTTCCTAATAATGGTTTTTGAACATTAATTTTTCATTAATAAAACATATTAATTACTTCTATTAACTACATTATTATTAATAATTATTATTACATTAATGGAATACTTTTTTATGTTTTCTCTTTGACTTGTGTTCCGATCATTGCTTTTGGATGTCAGGGGACAATACCTTCTATGTTTCATGTGGAGAGGAATTTGGGGACTACTAAGGATAGTTAAATACAACCTCATGGCTAGAATTTACCCTTCCCCTTATGACCATTTGGTATATAAATCCACATGTATTTTGTAAAATTCAACTTAAAAAGTTCATATTTCATTGAATCTTTTTTTCCTAATTTTAGGATCTTTTTTATGATGCTCTATAAACTTTTGATATCAATGTATTGAATTTGAACACTATGGAAATGCTATGTATGGATGAACAATTTTAGGGTCGGTTAGACAAAACATTCTAAAAACTACTTATATCACATATTCCTATTTATATTAATAATGTATGTTTCATGCCCAAAATATTTTTTCATACTTATTCAGTTCCACAACTTGCATGCAAGGATGGTGGTCCTAAAACATTCTATGGAATGAATATTCAAGCCCCCTCCATTCTTAATGTTGGTCCAGAAGTTGTAATACTTGATAAGATGGATGTTGAATCAAACAAATTGTTGTTTTCCATTTATTCCACATAAATCATCAAGGTACCCTCTTGTCTCTATCTATAACTGATCTCTTTATCCTGAAATTTACTTATATTTTATTGAACCACCATTAGTTACTATTCTATTGAATAGAAATCGTCCATTAAAACCCTATTTATCATAGAAGATGATTTTTTGGAAATTATTTCACAAATTCATGGAGGTACTTTAATTTTTTTTACATTACCTTTGTCATAATGTGCAGACATTGTTTTTCAAAGAAATACTTGATGACATACACAATGAGGGTCCATGGATTTGCGCATCGAGCCGATTGAGTATTGATAGTGAGGTCTGGCTGCAATTTATTTCTCCTATGAAGAGTTTCATTATATTTTCTTTTATCTAGGCTCTATGATTCTTGTTATATTTATCAATTATATACCCTCGATTTATGTTATGAGATAAACCCATGAATTGATTGGTTTTGAAAATTTTAATGTAGGGAATTTGAACTCTTCCATGTGATCTTCTGTTTCATAGATGAAATAGAATACTATGGTAAACTATAGCTTTTTTCACTAAATAATTTCCTTAAAAGCAACAACACAACACTTTGGACCTTGGAAAAAGAAATAGCAACATTCAATCTATCTTCATCTATTATTTTTGTTAAATTTCTCGATGTCAGATCTTATGAAGTGGGTGTTGAAGCTGCTTGGCATGAGTGATTATCTCAATTCAAGGATATTTATATTTCTAAGATTATATACTTTTTATTGAACTTATATGTGACCTTTGTTTGATAGGTGGATGTTGTATGGAATTCATGGAAGAGAAGACATACTGAAAGAGAGAAGTAACATTTACATGTATTTTGTTTTTAATTAGAATTGTTACAGAACTCTTTTGTCTAAACATAACTTTTTTTGGAATCTCCTTATATGGATTAATTTATTTCTCACTATGGTTTCCAAATTAGAATAATTTATTATTTGTTGTTTGTTTGATTTATCATGTTCGTGTGGGAATTCGAGTGGATGTTTGCAACCATGATTGCCAATGTGTGAGTACTATTTTTAGGCAAAATATTCCATATGTATGAACCATTCAGAAATTTTATTTCTTATGACATAGATATTATAGATGATTCTAGGTTTGATATAATTGATCAAAATTGTCTATTATTTCCACTCCCATTGCTTCAATATACACCAAATACTTATAAATAATCATGGAGAAGAACTCATGAGTTATTCATTTTATTTATGTATTTTATTATATATATTTGTTTTCATGGATGATATACACCAATGAATCCTATAATTATAATCAAAGACACCAAAATGAATGCAACCATGTTTCCTACTAATCCTCACCCCAATATCTTCGCAATCACATCCACTTACTCCAGTCAAAATCTAGAGACCTTGAAACTCTCTATATGTTTCCTTCCATCATTTATCACGATCTTGCCCCTCACCTCCACCTCTGCCCTCACCTCCACCTTTAGTTTCATTTATCATTATCTATAACTCTTCCATTCTATCATGTTCTATCTCCAAAACAATTATACTTTACTTCATTTCCTTCAATCACGGGTAGCCTACTAACTTTATTATCATTATTTTATTCTAAACATTATATTAACTACAACGACAATACAATTTTTTTGAAGGACACAAAACCAGATGATTTGAAAGAAAATTGAATAGTCCCATGCATTTTCATGGGCGGAGTACTAGTGTATACTAAAGAACAGTTACACAAACTATAATAACTAAAAATTTTATATATGGAATATCCATTCTTATTATATATATTTGTGTTATATAAATAAAATATTATAGTATAATATACATGCATTGTGTAATAAAAACCAAAAATACATTTGATCCTTAACATTGAATGTTACATAATAAGAATAAATATAATCCTAAAATATTAAAATTTTACAATGGGAAAATATATACAGATTACAACAGAATAAAAATTTTGATTTTTGGTAAATCATTTTCCCTAGACTTATTTGTGCTGTGTGAAATTCTATAAATACAAAAAACCCAAATAAAAATATAATCAACATTTCGTAATGGAAAATTGTGTGACGAGATAAAACAAACTTAATGGTCAATGAATGTAATTAGATAAATTTTTAGGTACTATAGAGGTAATATGACCATCATAATAGTAATATGACACTCAGAATAGTAACCTAATTGATAGAATAATATCATGAAAATTAAATTGAAAAAATGTTTTTAAATACTATTTTTAAGAAATAAAAAGTATGTATAAATATATTTCTACCATAATTAAAGTACTTTTTTTTGGAAACTCAATGAATGTATAATGGTAAATTTTTAATAGTTTATTTTCAATTATATTGTAAAAACCACAACTTTTTTAATAAGAAAAAAATAATAATTAAATGTGATTGAAAAATAATTTGATAAAATGAATAACATTTTAGTAATTTTGGCATTGATATTTTTAACACGTGTGTTTTTTAGTATTTATTTAAAATCAAGAATTATTAGGTGAGTAGTTAAAATAAAAAATACTAAAAAGTAATTATTTATGATATAATCATGAATTTATAATTATAAAATTATTTCTAAAATTTAATTTTATGATAATAAAGTTTAATATGGTATTTAATTCATTTAAATATTATAGAAAAAAATTTCATCAAAAAAAATCAAATTTCAAAGTCAATAAAATATACGAAAATTTCATTTTAAAAAATTATTTAATTTTATATTCTATAATTTCATTTAGAATAATATATTTGGAAGTTGGAGGGTTATAAAGTAACAAAATTGTGAAATTTTTTTCAATTTTCATTCATAGTGTAAAATAATACAATTTTTTTTATTTTTTTGAAATAATAATTTATTTATTATTTTAACACTGAATATGCCTCCTAAAATAGAATTACCCCTTCTCCAACTTAAAGAATAACATCCCAAATATTTTTCATTTCCTACTAAAATCCCAATTATTCTCTTATTCCAAATAGGATATTTTAGGTATGTTATAACTTATTTCAACTTCAATACCTCAAGGATATAGTTCCATGAAAAAAGAGTAAGAATTAATGAAGAGGTGGCCCTAAAATCCTCATATTTTAATTTTAGTATTTCTTGTTTCATAATATATTTAAATTTTTATAATTGCTAAACTACATAATTGAAAATTTCAAAGAATACAACTATTATTAGGTATATGTATTTTAATCTATTTATGAAAAATAACCTCTCCCTCTCTATTCTTTACATGCCCCATTAGTAGTTGGTTGTATCTAGAAATGAGAAATTATCAACTTCTTCTTTATTACCTCCTTCATAGAATATATTAGTAACATATCAATAATGTCTAAATAATTAATTTTGAATATTTTTACTTTTTTAGGTAATTTCACTAATGGTTGTATAACAATGAGTCAATAATATGATTTATAAAAAATTGTATAAGTTAATGTAATATGTAATTAAACAATATTATCTATAAAAAAATATTTCCAAATAAATTAAAATGAATATGTTCTATGATTATGGATTCAGAAAACCCATTACATTATGTTTTACATAATCATAGTGCTATCTAGATGGTTCCTAAACCGTTTTCTCCATTATAATATATGTTTTCATCAAGGGGAAATAATTTATTTTGGATGTTTTACTATCACACATGGTTTTTTATTTTTGGATAATGATCTAGTTTAATGGGGATACTAGCCTTTTTATCAGGTTCTAGGTGTGATGGGTATTGAGTTTTTAAGGGTTTCATTAACTTGTTTTCCCCATGTTTTGCCCTTGGTTCTAGTTGGGATAATGTTTCTTGATGGAGAGTTTGTGACACCCCTAGTGTCACTTCATTGTGTTTAAATCATTCATGGATCAAAGGGTGGGTTTCCCAGAGTGTTGGGGTGTCATTTGAGGGTATTTGGCTAATTTTTGGATTCACATGGATTGAACATGATTTTCTCAAACTATTCAACCTAAACCTGCAATGTTGTAGATTTTTCTAGTATCATTCGCATGGTTTGTGCATGGTTTACAAAACCATAAAACAAATCCTTTCATCCCATTATATTCATAATAACATCAAATCTAACAATAAATTTTAGTTGATTAAAAACTCATTTGATTTATTTTGTGTTGGATATAGACAAGAAGGCTCCCCACCTTTCTACTTCATTTTGGTCCACTTTTTGGGTGATTTCTCATTAAAGGAGAGTGGTTCTTCATAATTTATTAATTAAAATTTCCTCCTTCATCATCCCTATTCATTATTCTTCCTTTGGTCCATGGGTCTTTCTTATCCACTAGAAATTATTGAATTATGGTTCTATTTTTAGATGATTTTGATTGGGGTTTTTATTTTTTAGAGATGGTATTCATATATTTAGGTTTTTGAAATGCACATGGAAGGTTTTCGGGTGTACATTTCCATTTCACCAATGTTTTTTTATAGTTTATCCCAATAAAATTCTTTAATAATGCATGTTTAATTAATGAATTTCTATTCACACCTTATACAAGTTCTATGTATTTGATTGAAACCATTTGATATTTTTTTTGGTGTGTAAAATGGTCGTTTAAGCCTTATTTTGTGAAAAATGTTTTTTTTGTTATAAATGTGCCCATCACTTGATTAATAAATTGTTCCACTTGTTTTCACATGTGTTTCATGATGTTTAGAACCTAGTTTTTCAATTGAAATAAGATTATGGTTTGAAATTAGTATTTCTTAACATCGTTAATTGCTATGTGGGAATTGTTTATTTAAATATGCAATACCTTGTTTTTTGTAAAGTGCCCAGTTGTCTATCATGTGACAAACATGATGAAATGTTATTTTTTTGAATATACTAAAGTGTTGGAAGGATGAGAAATGAAATTTTGAGGTCATTTTGTGGGTTCCCATAGTGGTTCAAGTTTTTATAAAGAATGTTTCTAGGATTCTAAGGTGTTTTTCCATGAGTAGCTAATAAATGGTTATTTGGAATTTATGTAAAAATGTTGTGTATTGAATGTGTTGTATAAATATTTTTGTGGAGTTTAGTAATGCTTGGTGCTGAATATGATGTGTTCTAACCTCTTTATGAAAATTGGAATTTATAGATTTGATAAACATTGGATTGCTAAAATTATTAAAGAACCATTAGGAATAATTGTGTATATAGTTTAAATTAAATTGGAAGGTGAATGTGGTATAATGAGACTTGTGAAACAATATTGAGAAAAAAAGGGAAGCCCATATATCTAGGTGGTCTGGCATCAAATATTATTCTAGGGATCCAACCGTGTCGTCATCCCTATTCAACAAATCAAGATTGGTGATGACAACACTAACTAAACTTTGATGATGTTTGGGGACCCCTAGGATATTTGGGTTTCCCCTACTTGTGGATCATGCACATGATGATTATTGGTTATAGTTATATTTACACTGAGATATTATGTACATAGGGCTCAATAGTTATCTAATACCTATGGGTGTTATTGTGACTAGTAATCATTGTTAATATAGTACTTACCATCCGTATATGCTGTTCTTAGTTGGTAATTTCAACATCAAGTTTGTTTTCATAAAAAGATTTCATTCTTTAATGTTTTAATATTAAAATTGTTTTCATCTAAAGTTTCATATCTTAATATTTTCTTCTAGCATTTTCTATTTATGAAAAGTTGTAACCATTTTTTCTTATAATGTTTATGGAAAGGAATAATGTTGGAATTTTTTTTATATATTGTATTTCAAACATCAAATGTATGTCTCTTTTATTTAAAGGGATGTGCATTAGAAATTTTTTATCAAGCCAACATACTGTGTTATAATACTCACTCCTATAGTTCAATTCTATTTTTAGCACGTGTGTACTATTCAAGGTGAGTTTGAAATCCCTGAGTGACATGTGATCGCTATGTTAGATAGTGACCTGATGGGTCAAATGAAGTTAAATTGGTTTTTGGGTCAGTCTATTGAGTTGTATTGTTCAGTTTCTCATTTTATTTATGATACAAATGATGTTCGGTTTGATTTTATTTTTATTTAATGAGTTGATTTGTGTCTTTCCACTATTGGTTATTGTTTATTTATTTGGTAAAATTGTTCCCTTGATTTCTCTAATGACACTCGACACTAATTGAAACCCCATGGGGATTTGGAACACCCTTCAATCCATGCCAAGGACCGGATCAGGTGGCCGGATCAGGGTTGACTCCGGATGGATTGTGACAAAATGGTATCAGAGGATGTTGGCTCTATTGAGTACCTTTTTTTTTGGCTTCCCTATGTTATTTGGGGATGTCACGGTATATGGAGTAGTAGTTTATGCACATGATGGGTACGTAAAGGGATAGTGTCTTAAAATCTTGCTTGTTCTGATCCTCAAATTTACATAGGAAGTTTGTTTTTATTAGTTTATTTTTTCTTTAATGTTTTTTGGTTATTGGGATATGACAAGGGAGATGGGATAATAGTATCCGTGATCTCAAAGTGCCTGTCAATCCATGTGATGTTGGGGGAATAGTCTTATAAGTCTCCGAATGTTGGTGGTGTGGTTGGAACAATCCCACCAACCATATGGTTAAATCACCCATTTACACAACTACCCCAAGAGAGTCTTGATGCGTCCTCTTGGAAATCTAATAGTACTTTTGAGAAACAATTTTTTGGATTTTTTCAAAAAAAATCGTAATGAAATATATGGATTTTGAAAAGAATAAACTGAATTTATATAACTTAAATGAAGATGGGATTTGGATGCATGTTATAAATGGGATGTCTTGGAGAGATAAAATGTGATTGAATTAGGTAAATTGTTTTTGGAATTGTTTTTGTTTGGTTGGTGCAATTTTTTTGAAAAATAATTTATGCAATTTGAAAGAGGTTTTGATATTTTGGGTATAGAGGGTCTTTGGAAGGGGGTATTAGTGATTTTTTAGAAGTGAAATTTGGTCATTTAAAATGGAATGTTTGATATGAAATTTCATTTAAATGGAATGAAAGGGGTTTTAAAACAAATGATTTTTAGTGAAATGAGATTTATTAAATTTTTAGATAAATATTTTGAATGTGATGAATATTATTATTGAGGATGTCTATGGGATTCCTCTTTCAAGCATGGTAAGATGGTTTATTTTTTCAAATATGAAAAATGTTTTTTTCATGGTGGTGGATGTTCCATTAAAAGGTATATGATTTTTGAAATTTTTTTAATGGTTTGTTTATGAAAATGAGGTTGTTTTTAACCATTGGTGTATTCATGGGTTCTAAAATGCATGATTATATATGGAAATGTGGATGGATTCTCGATATGGTATAGAGAATTAGAGTTCGAGGTGGTGTATAAATGTTCAAGTGGGTGGGACATGATTAAACATCATTGGTGAGTGTGAAAATCATCCAGGTTTATTTTTTTTTTCCAAAAAGTGTTTTAGCCTGAAAATGATTAGTGTTTTGTAAAATTATTGCTATGGGGATTGTGTTTCTATTTCATAATAATTTCCATTAATTCTATATGCTTACTCATGAACTGGAATTGATACTCATGTTGTGTCTTGATTTGAAATATTGTTGGTGGATCTGTTTTAAAGAAATGTCCAGTGGAAATGTAATGATTTGTTGGATGTTGTCATTTGGCCATAGATATTTCTCCATTTGAAAGCCCTGTATTTGATCAACCTAATTATTCTGTTCATATGTTAAATCCACCTCTTTGAATGATGCTCCAATTGTTTTTTGGAAGAACTGTTTGGGATTGACTTAATGTTTTCTCTTTTATGATAGTACTCTCTATCATAGTGGTTGTGTTCTGTAATGATTGATGTGTTTCTCTAGGATCTTTGTTCATTCTATGCCTCATTTGGATTGACGGAGAATGGTGATGTGTATCCATTAGTTTCTATCTAGATAAAAATGTGCTTTTTGAGGAAATGTGTTTTTTGGTGTGTCACAATCCATTGTTTCTATCTAGGAGCGTTATGTGGTCCCATGGGGAACTTAGGGAAGGATATAATGTCTGGGATTATCAGCTGGTGGCTATGAGGAAGTAGATGCTTTAACCATCAGAGCTCCTATTATACGTCTTGGATTGTAGCTATGACATAGTCATGAATCTCGGTGGTGTGGGAAGTGTGGCTATGTTTTCCTCCACCATTGTGGTGAGGTAGTATTTGTATTTTTATTGTTTTTTCTTACCACTTTGAATTTTCCCTTATCACAAAAAAGTGTGGTGGACTTACCACTCAAGATGTGTCAATGGTTATGCCTTCATGGGTGCATGTTCCTTATTAGTGTTATTATGAGGACCACCCATGTGAATCAGGTGTGGTATTTGATTTTATCAGTCCATAGGTGAAGAGTGGTGTGTGGTTGTTAGTTGTTGTTTATTGGTCTAATCATTGGGCTCATCTCTCCTCACCCCATGTGGTGGGGGTTAGGGGTTCGCACGGTGAGTTTTGATTCACTTCTTCTCCACTGTATTTGGGAGTGGGTTGTTTAAAAAAAATTCTTGTATTCTTCTTTACATGGGATGAAAGGTAATTATAATGGAGTATTTGGTTTTCCTTCTTGAAAAAGGATTTATTTTTTGTTCGTTTTGAATTCAAAATTAATCCTATCTTGTGGAGTAATAATGGTGGGGGCCTACCGTAGGCCTCATAGATCTTCCCTTTTAAAGATTTTCTGAGTGGTACTTATTTTATAATGGTGGGAAGACCATTCGAGCCTCTTTAAAAATCCTTGACCATGGTGAGTGCTCTTTAGGTTGGGTGATTGTTAGGGATATTGGGAGTAGGACCAAAAATCTGGTTCTTTGCTTGGATGTGGTTGTAATGTCTTGATCCTTCTATTGATTTTGGTGAAAATGTTGTGAGTAGTTGTTTTTTCATGATAAAGAGGTTTTAGTTCCATTAAGGGTGTGTGAAATATCCTTGGATTAATTGGTTGGACCTTGTTGATGATGAATCCTTATACATTGATCAATTAACTTGAATCTGTTGTGGCTTTTCGTGGGTGGATATAGTAAATTGTGTGGATAATTTTCACACCCAGTTTTTCATGTTTTGGATTATGATCTGGTTCAATGGGAATCTCTGCATTTTACTAGGGTTATGGGTGTGATGATTGTGGAGTTTTCAATTATTTCCTTTCACTTTCCCATGTTTTCTCCATAGTTTGTGTTTGGATAATGTTGTTTAGTGGAGAGTTTTTGACACCCACAATGTCACTACATTATGAAAAATCATTCAAGGATGATTGAGAGGGATTCCCCTAGTGTACGGGGTGTCGTTTATGGGGTTTTGGCCAATTTCCAGCATCAAACAATTTGATAATGATTATTCCAACCCCGTGCAACATAAACCTACAAAGTTGTAGTTTTTAATAGTATCAATCTCACGGTTTGTGTATGGTTTACTAAACCATGCAGAAAAACCATGGAGCCAATTACAGTCTTAATTAATTTTAATCCAATTTTTTGGTGAATTCACTTCTCATTAGAATCCCTAGGTGTTTTTTATCGACTAAACGGTTCCCCCCTCATTTTCCTTAGTTATGGGATACTTTTCCGGTGATTTCTCACAAATGGTGAGTTGTTCATTTAATTTCATCTTGAAATATTTCCCCTTCCTCTTCTCGCTTCCTTCGTCTTCGATTTTTTCTTAGAATTAACTTCTCCCCTGGTCATGATCTACCAAGGGTTATGTATTACAAAAATTACGATGGGTTTCTATTTGTTTTTCATTGGTCTTCATAGATTTGTGGTTTTGAATCCATTGTGGAACATTTATGGGTGTGAGTTTCAATGCTTCCATAGTATTGATGAAGATTCCCCCAATCACATGACATTATAATTTATGTTTCATCAGTTTATTTTTTTTCACACTTTATACATATGCTATTTATAGTTTTTCAACTAGTGGATAATTTATTTGCTGTGGAAAATGGTCCTTTATTCCTTGTTTTGTGAAAAATAGTATTGTTTTGTTATAAATATGCACACTGCTTGTTTGATAAATTCTACCACTAGTTCTCGCATGTGGTTTGTGATGTTTATAACCAATTTTCTAAATTTAAAAAAATTATGGAATGAAATTATTTTTGGTTCTTTGTTATGTGATATATGGGACATTTTTTATTAAATATTACATGCCTTGTTTTTAGTAATTTTTTCAGTTCCATTTTATGTGATAAAAATGATGCAAATGATTTTTAAGAATTTAGTAAATTTTCAGAAGCATGTTAAATAAAAATTTGATGAGATTTTGAGGATTTCCAAAGTGCTTTTGGTTTTTATAAATAAGGTGTGTTGTTTTTTAATTTTTTTCGGCATGAGTAGCTGATCAATGGCCATTTTTAATTTATGTAAAAATGTTATTCATTAGAGTGTGTAATATGAATCCATTTAATGTTTTTATAAATGTTATAATCCTGTTTATACTATGTCATCAAAGCTGTATGAAAAGTATAATTTGAGGCTTTGATAAACATTGGTTTGGTAAAATTCTTAAATGCCCATTTGGATTCTTTGTGTATGATGTTCAACTGAAATTTGAATTTGAAAGTGGTATTATGTGACTTTTGATAGTAGATTGAGAACTAAAATGGAAGACTATATATCTATGTCGGTGGGCTTGGATGACTATCCTAGTGATATAGTAGTGTCTACGTCAATGTTTCACTTAGTAAGATTGATGATGACTACACTAACTTAACTATGATGATGTTTTGGGACCACTAGGAAATTGGGTTTTCCCCACATAGAGGCTCATTCATGAGACAATTACTGGTTATGGTAACTTTTACACCGAGATACGATGTACCTAGGGGACCACAGAAAACTAGTTACTAAGGGTGTTTCCTATGACTAGTATGTAATGTTCATATTGTACTTTACAAAGGCATACACTGTTTTATTCTTGTAATTTCATCAATAAGTGTGTTTTCTTTAAAAGTGTTCATTATTCTATATTTCCCTCTAAAAAATAGTTTCATCCAATGTTGCATTCCTTAAAATTTGTTACTATCATTTTCTATTTATGATAAATAGTATTCCTTTTATTATTATAATTTTTACAGCAATGAATCTTGTTGGGAAAATATACTTTTATTTATTATAGTTGAAACATTAACTTGATGTTTCTTTTATTTTATAGGATTTTACCCAGGTATAGATTATCGGGACATCCTATTGAGTTTAAATACTCATGCCTATACATTCTTTCTGTTTGTAGCCCTTGTGGAGATTTCATCTTGAGTAAGATCGCCTTCAGCGACGTGCGATCATTATGTTGGAGAGTGACCTGCGGGGTCACATGGATTTAGTTTGGTCATCATGTTTGGTATGTTTTGCTGTATTGTTCAGTTATTCTTTCATTTTTCTTATAAATGAATTTTTTTCAATTTTATTTACATATATTGAGTTGTTTGGTTTCATTCCACTATAATTTATTATTTATTTATTAAGAAAAAACATTCCATTGTGTTCTATAATGATCCCTAAAAATAGTTTCCAACCCATAGGAATCAGGAACTCCATTCAGGTCGTGCCACGGACCTGCTCGGGTGACTGGGTTAAGGTCAACTCTGGCTGCTTCATCACAAATTACAACCCAAACATAGGGCCTTACCATTACTAATTGCGCAAAGATATGAAATTTTCTAAGATAAGAGATTATTCCATCAGTCTATCTGTTTTCCTTATATATCCTTTGTTTGGTTGATTGAAACATTTTAATTGAAATATTGGTAGTCTTTTAAAAATTATTTGAATCCTTCAGATGAATTCCCAACCCTTTTTTCAATACTATGTCTCTCTCATATTCATTGTACAACATTATTGAAGACAATTGTGATACAAAGGGGATCAATATTCCTCTCAAGTATATTATATCAAATCTATGGTATTTTAATTCATTATTTACAATTTTATGGATGGACGAGATTAAATTTACTCATACATTAATTTGAAAATTAAATAAAATTGAAATTGGTTAATTAATATTTTTGAAAATCATAATTGAATAATAAAAAATTAAAATTTCTAAAATTTTTGATCATTTTTTAAATTCCATAATTTTACTAAAAATAGTATAATATATAAAACGATTATCACTAAAATATGAAAATCATAATGAGTTATTTATTATTACTACAATATATTAGTTTTCAACAATCGAGTTTAAGTATATCACATCTATAATAATTATTTTCATTAAAAAAATATGTGAATTAATATTATGATGAATTGAAATAATATTTGAAAATATTAAAAGCATGTGTTTCTTAGATTTATTATTTCATATATTAATACATTTTTTCAAAAATAAACATTTTATTAGTTATGAAAAGAAAAAAAAAATTATTTCTATAAATGAAAAAGTTAAATTGGGGATTATTTTATATTAATGATAATTAATATATCATTTTGATATTTAAATAAACAATGGTATTGTGATCCCTTATGACTGTTTATTCTTCTTCATGTTTTTGATAATATAATGTGATATAAATTTATGGAAGCATTAACTATTGTTTTTTTGGCATGGTAAATTATTAGAAACTATTAAATAAGGAAACTTTGGTTATGTTGATATAATTAAGTTGAATAAGAAAGACAATAATTATTATTTAACATTTTGTAATTGATTAAAAATTATAATAATATGTGAATCATGTTAATGATTATAAATAATTATTATCATTGGTTTTCTTGTTGTAGAAAAAATTACATAATATTTTAATTATTAATGGGGGAATTAAAATTAAAAGTAGTTAATGAATAAATTTTTTTGGGGCTAAAAGACAATGTTTTATTAATGTGGGAGGCTTAAATACCTTAACTCCATAGAAATGGTGTATTTTCTAGTATTCCTAAAATGATATTCTAAATGTATGTGTGCTATTCATATTTTTTGATATAATGTTAATAATTAATATCCATGTGTGGTTTGATTCATTGAGAATAATGGACTAGAGAACAATGTTGTAGTAATGGATGGCTCACGATATGGTGGAACATGTTGATAATAGGTTCATGGTGTGGGACACCGGGGAAATCAACACAAGATTAGAGCAGGGATTACTCATAAATGGTTATTTTGTTTCTTAATGATGCCTTTATATATAGATTGGATAATATATATTAAATAATTAGTTTCCCAGGGTGGAATGTAGTTTTATTCTATGCACTATGAGTTAATATTTTCAGTTTTTGCTTATGCTACGTCCAAGTGTAATTGAATAATTATGAAAATATAATTGAAATAATAAATCAATCGGGTTCATTCGTCGTGATCCTAGATTATGATGATAAAACTTAATAATAAAAAAAGGAGAAACAATAATGTATTTAGCCCTTGTCATCAAATATTGAAGTGTTAATGTTTGAACAGAACACAGAAATATATATTAATTTATGTTTGATAAATTAGTGATTAGTGAATTCAATATCTTAAAGTAATATAGGGATGTAATTCATATTAGTGGAATGCAAGGGGTCTTAGGTGATGATAATAGTGAATTTGTCTAATCCTAGGTAAATTCACTTAGTGTAATTACCCGTTATAATTTTTTTATTTTTTTATTTCATCTGTGACATAACACGTATCAGTATTGAAACCGAACCCCAAATATTTTATAGTGGTTTCTTACTCAACAACCTATATGGGGAGGTAAGAAATGGTTATCTTCCCTCTCCCCTTACCCTCCCCATAAACAAAAATGTTAGGCATATCCTATGCTATAATGGACTAATACATATGATTTATTTCTACCATAGTTGTGATGACACTAATTTTTAAAGTACATTTTAGGGAATTCATATCTTGATGTATATAACATTCTTATTTTCAGATGTGATGATTTTGGCTTCACATAAGATTACATGCGTGTGTGGTTATATCATAAGGTATAATGGACGTACACATGCTATAGTGGATTCTAGGATTATATTTATTTACTGTAGGGATATGAGGATGATGACATATGTTCGGCAGTATAGGGTTCAATAATGGTAGTGCCACATTTTCATGAGGTATAGGATGACATGTTGGTGGGATGTACACAGGAAATAGTATTTTGGGTTGAACAAAAAAATGGTAGATAAATGGAATTAATATACCATTATAGAAACATAAATTTGTATATACTTATTCTTTGGATAAATAATTTTTTTTATATGCATTACTTAGTGAGTGGTCCATGGTGAGAATGAGGAAAATAATATTACCAACTTAGGTGAAGTGTCAGTTTGATTTACTTATACAATGGGATTTGTTATGCTTCATTAAAAATATTCATGAGTTCTTCTAGAATTTATCTGAATAAGTTTACATGTTAACCTCACCATATATATATATAAATTGGTTTTTATGTCTATTAGATTTGGTTGGATATTGAGGATGGTGATAATAACTAAAGGAGTTATGTATGAGTTATTGGAGCTTCATATATGATATCAATTAATTATTTTATATACCTGTAGTTTTAATTATAGTTTTATGTAGTTCTTATATGAAATCGTATGTATTGTGATTTATTTTCTATTTATGAATTGTGTGGGTCTTTCAATTTCTCATCTTATCTCTTACTCCATAAAATTTAAATATGGTAATAAGTTTTATGTGTGTGCCTGATATACCTTTGGTGTCAGTCACCAATCTTTGGCCTACTAGAGGTGCAATCCAGATGGCATTTTTTCTCTTTCTTCATTTCCAGACTAATTCGGGTAAAATTAAAGGTGGGAGTTGTGAAAGTGTGTCATTACAGTTAATGGTTTGGAGATAGGATGAGGTGTGGTCTTATTAATTTGTGAGTATGAAAATGTCGGTTGGTCAACATTATCAATTTCTCTTAATAGAAGCTATAAATAAGGGATATTAGAAAGGGAAAGTGATTTTATAACCCCTTATGATTCGATACAATTATATTTTTGATTAATGAATATTCAAATTATATGGATGATTCATGCAAGGTATAGACCTATGTAAGTATTATACTTCATTATGTTATGAGAATATTATAAAAATGGGTATACCATGGTGTATAAGATGAAAATTATTGATTAACTTCTTAATTTACATTATAATGAATTTTTCATGGGTTTAGTGGGTACTTTGGTTTTTTCTATGTCGATATGGACATAAGATGTTTCTTATTTTAGGGTAATACTAAATATGTTGAACAGAATATTCCAAAAGATCTTATAAAAGTGGAGATCTTTTAGGATTACACGTGTATAAGGACACAATAAGTGTTCTATGACCATGGTCTATAGATTTATGTGATCTATGTTATATATTAAGAGATAGAGTATTTTCTAAAGAAGGTGGGGGATATCCTTTAGTCCTTTTTATTCATGGTATGTGAACTAGAATTCCATTATTATAATGATGTTGTGTGAAAAAAAAGCAATGATGTATTTCATATCATGGGGATCATGGGGAGTCTAATGTTTCATGGGTAAATTTCACAATACTTTTCATCCATGTTTCTAATTTATTCTACTATAGAAACTAGTTAGTAAGTGATCCATACCATTCGACATAGGAATTCTAGTGATTGAGATTTCATCATCTAATACAAGTATAATTTGTGTATGCTTCAATATTTTTTTCAAATGAAGAGGATAATAAGATGCATTCAGTATAGTTCTTGAATCTATATATACAACACTAGTTCACTCACCTTATATTGAAATCATATTCTGATGTACTGGTGAATTAAGAGTTCATTGATGGAGTATTTTCTAAGAATATGTGTCACCAATATATTAAATGGAGGGGATATTTGACTATGAGTTCATATTTTTTTATCTAAGATTAAGAAGTATCAGTTAACATTGAGCTTGTTTTAAAATTAACAAACTCATTTAAAAACATATATTTGTTCTATAGTCCCTATTAGTGGGTAAATAATGGATTTATTTTCTTTTCTAGGGCATATAAATCATAAGTGTCATAGATAGAACTTCAACCATAGTTATTTTATGGATATTATCCCACTTAAATGACATCATTTGTAATATTTTTAATTCTGAAAAAATTTGGAGTATGTAATTATAACTTATTTTCAATTTAGAGGTGATGGTGATGGGAGGGCGTACCATGGTATATCCCTCTTCCTCAAGGATACAATGCATAGTTTTTCCATGGAGGTGGTAGAAATTTGTGTTATTTAGGAAACATTGTTTGAGGAATTCAAAAAAATTGGTTATAATTTCAATCATCTGGCCTGCATGATGTTTTATGTGGAAATAAAATTCTATTCTATAATTTTTTAGTACTTGTTTTATTTTTGTGCCAAATATTCATTTGTTTAAACCACTCCATTCCATGATTCAAGTGATGATATAGAGAAATGTATCATGCCCTTGGTTTTTTCTATTCTAGATGGATGTCTTGATATCATGATTTATATGTGTAGAGACTATGAAATGTTGTGGGGGTAGATCCCCAATTGGAAATATTTCATATGTTTAGGGATGAAACCATATGACATTATCCTCAGAATATATTGGTTATATTTCTATTAGGATACTATTAATTATTTGAAACATTCATCCTAATCAATGAAGATGATATAGACCTACTGGTTTGGTGGGAATGAGTAACTCTCTAATGTGTTGAAGAAATTTTGATTATCTATATTCATTGATGGACATGATGATGTTTTGATCAAAAGATGATTATCCAGTGGTGTTTCATATGTTATTTGAATACTTCTCTAAAGTATTTTTGAAATATGGTGTGATTCAACCTCCTTGATAAGTGATTGAGTTTCAGATAAGTCATCAACCATTTTTTCCTGTGATATTGATGTATCCATATTACATTCCCCTTTAGGGTATCTTGATATATTTGTTTAGGTTGATGATATATAGAAAATTAAATTTAGTCAGTCTTTTGAATCTACGTAGGGTTCCCTTATTTAATTTTCAAATAAGGAAGGTGTTAGTGTTTTGTTATTTGTTAAATGAAAGCATTTCAATGTATTGATATTGAAAACCCAAAATCATCACCCATGTATTTATGACTTATTTAATCTGTTGAATGGATCTATCGTCTTATCAAAAAACAACATGTGATCTATATACCATTAGATGTAATTGAAAAATGAGGATATTCCATTCAAATATTTAATATATAATTATGTGCATTAAGATTTTTATGTTAATTTCATTAATGGTCACTCAAAAAATGTTCTATAGATTGATGAATTTAGTGTTCCATTAATTTATGTAAGATTATTTTTGTTATAATTACTAATGTCATCCTCGGGTTTTAATGCTAGAGGTAGTTCAGAAAAATCTACATTGAGCTATGTTTTTATTCATTAGTATTATATTCTATTTAAGAGGCTATTTGAAAAATATTTATAAACTCATACTTTCTACATCTATGAGAATATAATATATCAGAATAGATTACCTATAGATCCTTATATATTTGAGGTGGTAGTTTTTGGGGAATTAAACTAGAATGTTGTTGAGGTGAGGAGTTTTCTTAGTCAAGGTGGTAATTATTAGAGGTTGATTCCTAACTTATTTTGGAATATAGGTCCAATGAAAAAATTAATTAGAAGCGATATATATTTCATATAGACACATGAGTTCAAGGATTTATTCAATTTTCTGATGGAGTAACTGGTTAGGGATCTAGTTCATCATTTTATAGAGGACTGTGTTCCTTTCGATGATTTCTGTGATTATCTATGTCCTGGATTAGGTATCATGTTTATAGAATAGGGGTTTGTTATATATTATGAGTATTAATATTTATAGACTCATAAATTTTACTATTTCTCCAATTATATATAACCTTTTTTGGTGGTTATCAAATTGATGTTTTGTTATAACTATATAATCAATGAACATTTTAGGGTCTTAAATATAAAGGGGTCTAATGTTTTTCAGTAGAAAGTGTGACTTCATTTTTTGGAAATGTTGTTTGATGGGGTGATAAAAGGAAAAAGAATTTGAAATTTTATTTCATTCAGGTATGTGTAATTTTCCATTTTGTTCCTTGCACAGAAATTTATGTGATGGCATTGTTTGTGGGTCGGGAAAGTGTAGGATTGTGATAGAATAGTTGGTAGTGATGCAACATGATATTGGAGGAGAATATGGTAGAGTTTTTAATTATTATATGAAGAATATGTCATGCATTGATAAAAAAGATGATGAATATAATATAGGGGTCCTGATAAATATTTTTGTATTTATTGTGTTAAATTATGTTATGTATTTATTGAATTGTTTATGGACATGCCACAACAGGTGTTTTTATAGGGAATAAATTTTATTCATTCAAATATGCATGAGGTTTTTCTCCATGAATTTCATAGTCATACAAAAATATTAATCAATGTTGTGGAAAATATATATTTTTCTATGATAATTTTTTTAGTGCTCAATATTGAATTAGTTATTTGAAATTTTTTCTCTCAATGTTTGGTCTATTATATAGGGAAGGATGAGCTTGGTCTTCCTCAGTATTTCCATTATCCATTAGATGATCCCTAATGGACATGGGGAATTATTTTTATAGATTTCATCATTAAATTACCTAGATCTCATGATCATTATGATGCTCTGTGTTTGATCATCCAATTCTTGATGATGTTAGCTCAAATTATTGTTATCAAGAAGTAATGGTTTTTTGAGGAGTTGTTGTGGCCATATCTAGAGAGGGTAATGAGGATTCATGTGGTTTCAATGAATAAAATCACTCATCACAATCCATACATTTACTAAAGGTTCTATAAATGTTTCCCTCCTATTTTTTTACTCAATTAGGAAATAACATTTATTTTCATCCATAGAAGGGAAATATGAACATGAAAACCATAAATACATTAAAGAACATGATGCATGCATGGATTATGGATTTGGGAGGTTTGCGTGTGAGTCACCTTCCCTATTTGGAGTTTTATTACAGCCAATTTATTCTTTAATATTGGTATGAAAATTATTGAATCTATATATGGTGAAAAAGTACATTCTTTATTATGTTGGATCGAGGTTGGAAAGTAATTTTTTCTTCAACCTGAATTTGTGCGTAGTACGGTAGAGATGGTGAAATTGATCTAGGAGAAAATGATGGTGGAATGAAATAAATATAAATTTTATATTACTCATAATAGGTGTCTACTGGATTTAATACCCAATGATCATGTGTTTTGGATAGTTTATCTACATAAATATTAGTGAGGGATATATCTTGGGAGTAAGATTTTTCACATAATATATTGGCCTCTTGATGTGTTAGATAATGTTGGAGATATGGAATATTTTCTTACCTATACCTCAAAAGATTAAATATATTTATTATTTCCTCCACATTTCATTACAGTGCCAATATCAGAAAAATGATCTCATGACATCGATTGGGGTGAGATAGTTATTGGAGATGGTGTGACTTTTAAGGAAAAGAATGTCGACATCACAGAACACTGGGAGAAGTAGTTGTGTGTGCATGTTATTCCCATTCTTCATGCCTAGTGGTGGTTGTTCGTTTAAGAAGATATCAATTGGTAAAAGGAATCACTAATCTATTCTCAATATCATTTTTTGTTCATTGTTTTCTCCTTCTATCGAGTTTATATATGGACACTATTTTTTATAGGACATTTTTTTCTACCTCAATGTCTAATTTATGTCCTTACTCTTCATTTAGAGGTATCTACCTTATGAAAGTAAATTTTTTAATATTACTTTTTCATTTTCATTATAATTATGGTGAGGGAGGTTTTTTCCAATTTTAATGAGATTGTTGCGAGTTATCTCCTTGGGTGATTTTTTAGAAACCTCTTCCTTCTTCCAAATTTTATACTAAATTATTGAGAAAGATAATTTCTTGATATGTATATGACATAATGTATCAATTTCATAAAACCCAAACCTCCGTGTTTTACTGTTTTTTTGAGGTTTTAAGAGGGTTTATAGACCCGCCTTCCATATTGTTCTTTGAGTTTTTTACATGGAAATAAAATATTTATGATTTTAATCACACACCTACATAAGGCCTTAACACTATATAATATTTAGACCATTGACCAAAAGATATGGAAGGGTAGGACTTATTTTCCTTGTTTGTTTGAGGTTTGTATGGTTTTCATTAATCATGAATAAATGTATGTGGGTTTTCACATATGATTAGTTTAAAATATACAATTAATTGATTTGGGAAACCAAAAGCATAATGGTATAGTCATGCTACCCCTATACAGTGTGTATGTATTTCTTTGTGATATAATTTTCACATAATTTTCCTTTATTTACGCCTCTTTTGTAAAACAAGATGTTTTTAATTGTAATGAAATGAAGTTAATGTAAAAATCAAATGATACCGAGTCTATTAAGAAATATCAATTATATATTTTGACATTAAATAATATGTGGAGTAAATAATGTATCAAGTGGGGAATTAAAATGGGAGAAAACATTAACAACAAGTTAATTTAGTTTTCCACTCGAGATTCCTTGACAATTTATAAGAGATGAATTTTACATTAAATATTAGATTCATGCCTCCCCCACTCAATTTTCCTTCATCATCTTGAGGTTGGGAGAAATAAACCTCACCATTCATGTTTTTTGATTATTTTAATGATTATTCAAAGTGTTCCTACACATTTCTATAATGAAAAAAAACACAAACTCTTCCCTAATTGAAGTTCCATTTTATTGAATATTCATGTTAGAGGTAATGGATTTGATTAACAATTTATTATACAATGTTAAATCAATATAATTACCATACAATAGATTCTATTGAATAAAATGAAGTGGTAAGACATAATTAGTTATTAATTTGATAAACAAATTTTATGTCGAATACTTAATGACCTTTTGATAAATAATATAGAAATAATAACTAATTTAAATTTACTGTAGAGAATATATTAGTATTAATATTAATTTGTGAACTGAATGATAAATAGTATATCTTATTAATAATATTATCATAAACATGATCTATAAATCATATAATCAATGTTATTATTAATATTTTTTTACAATAAAAATGAATATTCATTTTGAGAATTCTCACATACCAGCTAATAAAATTCATGAAGCATGTTTTTGTTTATTAATATTGATTATCAACAATTTCTATAGACTTTTTATTGAGGGAATCATATTCATAATACATGGGTTAACTCAATATGGAATTAAAATTGTTTTTTTGTTATAGTGTAAATGTTTTGGGATGAATTAGAATGGATCTAAATATATGAGTCTTAAATTACATAATTCAAAAGATATAAGCGATGAGATAGTTTCATTTTTTGTTAACCAGTATTTATAATTATTGTATCATATTATTCATAAGAGGATTCAAGGAGTATCCTAGGGAGTGAACATTATATTTTAACCCAACATATACATAAAATATTCTTTTATTTCCTTGATTACTAGTTTGTGATCGATCATGGAGATAACAACATAAAGAGTTATTCTGATGTTTTCAAGGATTCCTTGACACTAGAAGGTATTTTATTTAGTACATTTCTATTTATTTTTTAGTTTTATGTAGTTTATATAGGAATTGGTATTGATTCGCTCATTTATACATGGTGTTGGATAGTGTATTCCATCTATTACGTCTATCTCAATAAATTTTTAGTGGTAATTCCTTTCATGTGTGTGACTAGTATACCATTTATACTAGTTTCCAACTTGTGTCCTTCAATAGGTGGTCTTTGATGGTAATTATCTCTCTTTATACTTTATGAGCCCAAAAGGAATGTCATTTGGGGGAATGAGATGTTACAATATAATTTGTCAAGAGTAACATAAATTAATACAATTCTTTTCAATATTAATGTTTTAAAAAATAATTTTTTATATGGGGGTGTAATGTGATAAAAAACCAGGCCTAAAGTAAGTGGAATCTCAAACCGAAATATTTCTTTTAGAATAATCTTCTCTTCCACTATATTTTCCTAATTATTTTTTATATTATTTATTATAAATGAATTTTATGTTTTCTATCCAACAGTTATTCTCTGGATATACAAACTACCAATTCATTTGGATGAACTCTTCCTAAAAATTCAATGATTATTGATAAATAATCTATTCTCAAAGAATCTTCATGATTCCATTTTTTTTGTTTATCCTACATTATGAAATATAATATTTACACTCTTATCAAAAGCATTGAGCATCCAAAATTATGGCTTCCATATATAATTTTGTTACACGTAAATTTTTCAACAATATATTCCTTATAATGTTATTTTGAAACTTATTCATTTCTCATTGAATTATTTCATTTTTATTATTCATAAATTATTTATTTCCATGTGAAATGGATGATTATGTGATGTTTATGATTTGGTGGGTGGACCTAGAAAAATATATCCCTGTAATTAATTGATTATTGTGATTCATATCAAGAGCATATTAGGTGGTACCATGATCCTCCATCATGTATTAATCAACTATATAATAATCCATGTGGTTTCCCAATTGTAATTTTATTTCACCAAAAATAAAGACGAATTCATATATAATTGTTCTTTAAATTCATGTTTAATTTGAATATTGTGTGGTATTGTTCTTATTTTGTGGTATAATGAATTCATATAAAGAAACCAATCATTTTTAATTTATGTTGACTATAATAAAAAAATGACCCAAAACCTTAAGCATATTATGGGAAGCGATGTTGTCAAATTCTCCTTCTACAATACCCCTGTTGGGAAAGAGCTACAATATTTACAATAGAAATTATTAAAATTTTATAATAAAAAACAATAAAATAATAATGGATTGTAGTTTCCCCAAAAATACCCTCCTCGGGTTTGTTGGATACTCTTAACTCCCGCTGAGAGCCCCTTAATACCATCTCGTTGAATATTCATCCGCAACTCATTTCTAAAAATACATTCTCAAATTATAAATCCATAAGAAATAAAAGTTCTAATCAACACATTATATACTCCCAAATGAATCAATATCAATTAGATATGTAAGTTTAATATGTAAAACTCATCAATGAATAACTTCAATAACAAAACCACTTGTTAAAACATTTATTAATACCTCCAGTTATTTTAAATGGATTCCAATTAATTTTGGACATCGTTATCAAATATTTCAAAGTGTGTAGATTCTAATAATGACACTTCCACACAAAACAAGAAAAAATAAATTTATCACAACCTCAGATCACTCCCATTTTGTTACATGTCTTCACTAAATTAATAAAATCAACATAGGAATGTTTAACAAAACTCCCATTATCCTTGATACCCCAGATTAGATATAGAAATTCTTCAACCATTCATTACATTACTATGCCTTGGGTAAGGTATTAGTAAAGCATACCTTGACTATGACTAGTATCTCTACCCCATTTTCAAAAAACAAAAAAGGTAATTAATTATATATTTATAAAAAGAATATAAAAATTATCATTATTCTTGATAATTTGAAACATATCTCATATAGTTGGGTTCAAAATTAACTTTTTGTATGTGTGGGGGGTGGACTGCACTCTAGGTGACATTGAATGTTATTGAAATTATTCATTGGGTATAGACTTTATCAAAATATCTATGACTTGATGTTTGATTGGTAGATAATCATGCTTCACTAAACTAGAAACCATTTTCTCCTTGATAAAATGATACCTAATTTCATTATTCTTTATTCTAGTGTCACGGTCATGATTTCTTCTATGATTTATATCACGTGAATTATCAAAATATATTCAAATTAGATAAAAATATATAACTACTATAACCACAAGATGATATTTTATCCATAGTAACTACATGATATCTTGATTATTAAATATGTATTCTTATTCTTTAGTTCATGGAGAAATGATGTATTGTTTTTTTCTAGTCTATATTCCACACAATACATTAAGATTAAATGAAACATTGTATGTTTAATTTATTATTAGTAGGACCATCCTAACTAGAATCATTATATCACAATAAAGATTACTACAATTTTTTTCATGACCCCCACCCCATAACAGTACAAATATGAGGCCAAAATTTAAGTGATAGAGATATTGAAACTCAAATCACACCTCCAATAGACTATGAGATGGAAACTAGATCCCAGGGTTTAGGCATGTAAGTGGGTGGAATTACACTCCAAAAGTCTGATGAAATAAAAATATGATAAACACATAAAATAAATCATTCACTATATATATCAGGGATCCTAATTAATGTATTTATATTTCTAAAAATGGAATAAAATATATTGAAACTATAAATAAAAAAAAAATACACACTAGTGACCTCTAATCGAAAATAACTCCCAAAAAACTATGAAGTCCAATATCTTTGTTTCGGATCACCAACAAACTCATTAAATATTGAAAGATGGTCAATATGGATGTATGTTGAGAATAACAGCTATAACCATTGGTATCGTCCAAAAAACCAATTTATTAATATATAAATAATATATAATAAATCCCAATGAATAACAATTTGAAACTAAATCATCTCCTAATTAGGTATTCTATGTTCCCAACTGAAAATAGATTCTCTCAACAAGTATCACATAAAATTAATTACAAAATTTTTGAGTATAATTTAAATGAAAAGGTACCCTCCACCACTTCAACATTGGTTTTCCTCTCTCTCCCCAATGTCGCACATCTTGTGGTAACTCTCTCCAAATAAGCCACGCGTGTCAAATGAAATGATATAAACCACCATATATCATATTTATCATAATCCCATCATTAAAACAAAAATCTATATATTGTGCACAATTAGGATTTGATATCACTTATATCCCACACATCCTATATTGAACCTCAATACTCCACAAATGATGAAAAACATACCTATAATAATACATGGTAAACTAAATCCAATGATATATGTGTTTAAAATAATTTTAATCCATTAAGTTTTTCTACACAGATAAATGTGAAATGTATTCACTGTGCATAATAATACATAATACTACCAAAAGATAAGATAAGGGGAGATAAGGTAGTTAGTAATCCATGACAACCTTTCTTGATATTGGGGAAATTCCCCTATTATTCCACAGTTTTGGGTCAGACTATCATCTAAGGTGGGATTGTATATGAAATCACATAATAGATATAATATTTATAGCCTAAAACCATAATTCGGGAAACTACCTAGCCTAAAATTCAACCACAACTATTTCCTGTTAGACATTATGCTTCCATTGTTAATGATTAAATATCCTTTGAACATCAAAATATTTCTTGAGAGTTTCATATATTTATTTCTATTAAACACATCATAATCCATAATCACCATTCAATTATCCTATTTTAACTATCCAAATCACAATCCAATTGGTTATTTCATTTGACATTTCTCCACCATTGTTATAGTTTCTTTGAGACACATCCATGACTACCATAAATGATTCGTAAAACATATAGACTCATTTTCATTTTTCTGTCAAAAGAGGAAAAAAATTAATTTGAATTAACTGATATTTTATGTATATATATTAACATGAATGAATCATGACTTTTGACAAAAAAAATAATGGTAAATCCTCGATTCAACCTGATCTATTAGTCCTAGTTCCATCCTAAACACCATGATGCTTATCACTATCCACATTACCATCACATGTACAAAATTCTGCCACAAAATCAAGAGTCCCTACCCCTTTCTCTCTATCCATCATCCATCCTAGGATAACAATACATGTTATATCAGATATCCATATCAAGAAAAAAAACAAATGATAAGAAAACATACTTGTGAAAATGCATGAAATATTACATTTTCCTAGTTGTAACAGCTAAGATAAATAAATAATTAAATTCCCATAATTCTATAAGGACACTACAAAATCCAATACATGATGGGTCATAAAAGATCTCATACTAGCCTCTATATTCTAGAAAATGATTAACTGGTGAGATATTCAGCATCTTCATCAATAAACAAAATTAGATTTTCAATATTCTCTCTATCATACAAAATGATTTTTTATTGTTGGGGATTCTAGAAGATCTACCCTCTATGTGAAATTTAATATGAACCTTTTATAATAGCCAGAATACCTTTGAAAACTATGCACCAATTTAACATTCTTAGTGACTACCTATGAAAAAACCACCTTTATCATCACATGACCCTTGACTACTCTACATCAGGGCACAATATTCCTTAAAGAATTAATTTCTTGATCCCATAACTCACACTAGAAATACTTTAGGAATTTCTATTGACATTAAAGAACCCCAAAAATAACCTTGAGAAGATCATTTTATCCTCCCCATACATAGTGTCTTCAAGTATTTCATTGATAAACACAGCCAAAAACCAGTCCATAATATCTTTAAACACATTTTCCATCTGTTCCATGAATTATCTTGATCATTCATCGCATTGAACAAAATTAACATAAACTCATAATTTAAAAAAGTGATTTCAATATATTTTTTGGTATATAATTTCCCTTTATCCACATATAGTGAAATCCCTACCATATGTTGATCTTTTTGGGTTGACTTGATTCTATCAGGGAGTAAAATAAATCATCAATCCGTGGAATAGGGCAGAAATTATTCACTATCACATGATTAAAATAGTATGAATCCTTGCATAGACACAAACTTACATAAAAATTTTTCAAATATAAAATTGGAGTTTCCAAAGGTGACATGATCATCTAAATATAACCTCACTGTAATAAATCATTGATATATTTATAAATACTCAAAAATAATAAGTTTCCATCATATATATATAAATACAGATTGGATAGAATATCATTGTATCTATATAAGGAACTCATTCCCTCATTGAGGGGTAATTCCATTATATCCATAATAAAGAAAACACAGTACTCATACAGTTCCCTAGGAATCAATATCAAATAAATCTATGAGAAACTCATCATAAACACGATCATCAATGAGTAAAATAATATATCATTTCTTCGAACTATATAAGGGGCTCCCTCTATAAAAAACATGGCATACTCTCTCTCAAAAACATTGAACAAAATTTATTTTAGGAAGTAATCCTTTACAAACAACATCAAGTAGATCAATTCTATGAAAAGGGTAATTATATATTTTTTAATATAAAAATATTTCATATATCCCAAAAATACATGATTCCCTAGTAGTAACTCATAGTCTATAGAATCTTATGACAAATTAGCTTGACCTATAAATAGAGTAGTCATGTCCAAGAGCACTGGTAGCCTCTCAACAACATGTCCCAAATCATGATCTAAGAATGTTGAAATAATAGTGTTTGTATATCTAGAATAAAATACGGAAATATTCCAAGTAGAAAATAAGAAAATGGTACTTCTTTTAAAATTTAAGTCATCTAAAACTGAAAACTATAGATCTTTAAACATATAAAACAATTATCCATTTCTTCCCTGACCATAATGGTTACAACATCCTTTGACACATTCTTTTCATTTATGATGAAGTGAATCCAAGGGATATCTTATACATGCATCCCAATCCCTCTACTGATCAAACATTATATCACCCTGTTGTTTCTGATTTCGGGGATATAAAAGTAATTGTGGATCAAAATGTGGACACACAAACCTTTTTTTCTATCACATAATATTCAAGAATTACCATCAGTGATGACCATGGGAACAAAAATAAAAATTGATTTATGATCACTTTGTAGTAGCATAGGAATCTACACCCTAATTAAATGAGATGAAGAGTGTTTGGACCTACACCTATAGATTTGGAAACCATTGTATTTAGGTAACTTAGAACCCCATGATTCATCTCTACTATGTGGATAATCATAATGACACTACACTCTTAAAAACGTTTCATGTATGAATGCTCCCTAAAATACACTCTCTTACCATTACCTCGAGATATATCAGCTTCATAAAAAAGGGACCTAATGTTGGAACTATAATCCTAAATTTTACATGGAATTCATCTCCATTAATACCTCAGTTCATAGTATGTTTAAACCTTCTAAAATAATGTTCCTAAAATGGATTATCAACTAATAAATATTATAGAATCCATGTCAATGGGAATTTAGCTATTAAAAGTTTTCCTCATTTTAGTTTAAAGATAAAAAATCATCTCAGAACTCATCTCATGACTAATCCAATTATAAATATAACTCATCAATATCACCATGTATCTTGAAAAATCAAGACATGTCTAAACCATGTAGTTTAAAACCCACCAATGAATCATTGTGCTCATTATGATAATGGAATGAATAGAGGTTATCTCCACCTCATCTAACAAGCCATATTATGTTGAATCTAAAATAAATCCATCATAAAAACAAATACATGGGTATATAAACTCTTGCAGTGTCCTCCTCTATGTGTCTTCATTGCTGACCTCAAACTAGCAATGATTTCTAGCACGTCATGTTGAATAAGATCAATATGAACTTGAAGACGATGTAGAGATGTAGCCATACCTATACAATAAGAATAAAACATAGACTCCCCTGAATCGAATATTTATAATATTTGTTATGAGTTAGTTCTAATTTAACCTATCCTTAGTGTTTAACCATTTCAAACATAGGTTAAAACAATAATGAAATATTCTCTTTTCCTATGAATCTAAATGATTAACAGTTTCACTACAAATATTATATGTAGTAAACATGAACAAAATTTTATCATATCATAGAGGGAAATAAATAATTATCTCCTAGATATTATAAATTATTCCATTACATATTATTGTCACCTAACACTTCTTCCATACAAACCCATGTTATCAATACTAGCATATACCTTCTAAATAAATCATATATTTCATTCATTCGTCTAATACAACTATTTCATCAATTCCTATAAATATTTCTCTCAAATTCATACATTAAACATATATAGATAATAATGCTCAAATACAACCACCAAGAGAACAAATGTTTTATACTATAAATGAAGTAATTTCACCCACATAAATTGAATGAATTTACAGCTAGGACAATGAGGAATAATATATATAATAAAACCACTAAAATATATATTTTATAATAAATATATAATCTCAATAGCTGAATTTAATGTCATAAAACTGGATCAAAAAGAAAGGAATCTATAAATACTAATAGAAAATCCATTGTAATCACATCAAAAGAGGAAACTACATTATAAAAACATGAATGGATAATATTGGGTAACATGATAACAAATCGTCCCATATAGACTGGAAAAATAGTTTATAGATTTTGGGTTATCATTAAATTTATACCAAGTTGGTCCATTCTTGGAGTAGCTGAATATAATGATAATCAAATTACATTAAATTCTATTATTTAAATAAGTGAAACTAACTCATCGCCAAATTATTTATGTTAGGTTCTCGAACTCACTAAGGTTTTTTAACCATGTACACCCATAGTTAGTAATATATTATCCAACAAACATAATAGTGAAGGAACCCCACTCCCACATTCCTGATGTTTTTCAACTATCACGCCAATGTCACAAGTTCTAAGTCATCTTTCTCTATATAAGACATATGAATAAGTGATAATTATATTTATACAATTATCTTCAAAATTCCATAATCTCATCATTAACATCCATATATTTAAATAGTAACTATATGGGTTTTGGGAGCCATGTGAGTCTATACATCCGGTATTATACCACATGATTTCATATCACATTCACAACATAAAAATAATAATAATTAGGATATTATATCTAGAGAAACATGCATATAAAATAAAAAAACAATTATATCCAAATAAAAACATATATGGGATTCGTAACAACGATTCAATCAATATCAAAATACTGTTAATATAAGAGGGAATGGTAGAGGGGTATGTCGACCATTCATCGCCTCTATCTTCGATGTTATGGAAAGCACCCCTATTATTTAACTAGTGTTGGTCAAGCTAACAACATAGTTTTCATAGTGTATGAAACCATCAAACATACATAATATATATAGATCACAACCAAACTATGGGAAACTACCAAGGTCAAAACTAAACTGTAGATATCATCTCTTAGACACCCTACTTCCACTACAAAGGAATATATATCATATATGTGCAAATACATTTCAGGTGATTATAATAAAATTATTTCAATTAAACATTTAATTATATAGAATTACCAACACATTATCCGTTATCAACCATCAGGATTAAACCCCCATGGTTTAAATTATTAAACACTGCATCTCCATAATTCATTGTACTCAAGGAATCATACTATGGTTCCATGAAAGATACATAAACTATGCACATCAAATATAATTAAATAGTGATGAAAGGAAATTTGGAAACAAAAAACATAGATGTCTATCATTAAATGAATATTCATTAACAATAATTAATGGAAACATTCAATACAACAAACAAAAGGAAACACCTGTTTCAACCAACACCATTCCCTCAATTCCATCTTTGACACCATAAATCTTATTACCATCCATCCGCAGTCATAGGTAGCAACAAAAACCACAAATATAAGAATCCCAACACATATATCCCCATTCATAAGCTATACTATTCTCACATCACATCTCATAATTATGCTCTACATCCAGGGAAAAAATATATTGAAATAGAGAAAAAAACAAATAGTTAATAGGGAATATAATCTCAAGTTCCAAGTAATACATCCATCATCAGAAAATAGGCTCTCTCATACTTAAACCATTATCCATAATAAATAAAAATTTTCTTGCCATCTTGTATTAACCAATTATTCTAACTTATGATATAACCATGGGTAACACAAAGAATAACTTTTGATCAAAAAATAGATAATTTTATTATCATTTTTCTAGTATAATATCAATTTCCACGAATATAAGAAAGAAGTAAAATAAAAAAACATTACTATTTATTAATTAGTAGTCATTAAATACAGTATTTAAATTATTTATTCAATGTTTAGTCAAATAATAAATGATAAACAATTGAATAAAATAAATTGTTACCCTATATATAAAAATAAGAAGTTAATTTTCAACTAAACATAAAAACATGTGTTCACTACAACCCAAATTTTGTTTCCTTAAATATAAATTAATATTTAGTTTGGTAAATTATTCCTTTACCTAGTGAGATTGACCACGGAAAAAAATTATTTCACTGAAAAAAATAATAATAAATTAATATCCTACTTTGTTTCTAGATATCAATATTCTCCAAGAAATAATGGAAGACCAAGGACTAACCATCCCTAAAAGAAAAACTATAAAGATGGAGGAATAAATCTAAATCCAGACATTTATAATCCACAAAAAAAATAAACTCAGAACTCATATAATAAACCAGGGGTTTCCTATAATAATCATAAAAAATTAAAGGACTAATAAGTTGTGAAATAAGATGTAAAGGTATATTGAATCATGAGAACTGTATTATCCATGATCCATGAGGTTAAAATCTGTAAAAAATATAATCACGTTACAACCAAGGGGTTTTAAGCCATCCAAGACTTGAAAGAGAAATAAGGGAACCATAAAGAGGGATTTCAATCCCTCTATTTATAGAGGAATCCTAAAAACCTTACCATTACTTGGAGACAACCCACAATTTTTATGTATCCCTCATTAAAAATAGATCTAAATCTCCCATGTCCCTGTTGACCTTTCTAGAATATATAAAAAACTAAATTTATTGTAACCATGACCTAGGCCTTGTATGTTCCAAGATGCAGTGGCTACTCTGACACCAATCAAACTATTCAAAATGATATAGTATAAAATTTAATGATTTTTTCTCCTAAAAAATAACAGACCATATTATGGTGAAATCCAATTCCCCATTTTACACATATGGTCTCCTAAAATTCCATGCAAGTATTCACTACTTACACTATGAATTTCCAATATACTCATTCATCACTTGGCGACCACTAAAATTTCATTCTCAATTCCACATAGATTTAGATCATTCCACCCACTATTGTGAATCCTAGCACCACACAACCAACCTCCAATCAAGAAAGACCAAAAGCAGCCAAAACTATTCCATTATCCAAGGTGCGGGGACCCTCTTGATTTCCAAAAATAATTTGATAGCCTGTGGAACTATTAAAAATCTTACCTTAGCACCCGCGAGCCTTGGGAAAATATAAATGTATTTTATTTGGAATTCCAAACCAAAACAAGATTCGTTTAACTATAAATAGATATACATTGTTCCTTTGAAAAATAATAGTAATATTTTTTACTATAGGGTGGTGTTTTAAAAAGGGATTCGTTTGTTATTTTTTAATTCACTTTTGAAAAATACAATGTTGGTTAAGGTTACTATTATATATAACAAGACTCAAATGATCTTACTATATTTTATGACATTAACCTGTGTGCATTAATCAACCATTAGAAATTTTCTCTGGGTATTAACAAGAGTTGCCATATCCTTAGAATCCTCTATTACAAATATTATCATAAAAATCGTATCATATTTATATTAAGAAATAAATCTTCTATATCCACCTTATATCACCATCACACTAAGTAAAATCATTGGTATTCCTATCATGGACATTTTAGAATCATACGCCATGAGCACTGCTATCGTTTTTATTATTATACATCCCATCCACCTAATATTAAGTCATCGACAATCACTAACATAATTATAATCTTATTAGTATCATTTTAAAATATATATTGTAAATAATTCCAATATAATAGAAATGTATCTTCTAAAATTATTTACACATTCATAAATACAATGATATCAGTGCATCATTTAACCAATAAATATTCTTACTCGACTAATAAAATTTCTTCTAATCATTATGAAAAAAACTATCTGGATATTTCATAGACACCACACCATGTAGAAATATATTTAGAAATGAAAACTAGATGTCCATTTTGAATAAATCAAAAATAATTTTAATATAAATAACTAAAAATATATGAATTTTTTCTAGTCATACCATAAGGGAAAATGGTTAACTTACCTAAATTACCTTTAACTATGAGTATCACATTCACACAATCCATTCTTTGTATTAAATAACCATTATATATTCATTCATCTTCTTATGGAATATTTTTTTGGTCCCAATGAAAATATAAATTTTCATTCTGCAATCAATTTGTCAAGACCAATTCATCATGACTTGGTCAAGCTCTTCAATGATCCCTAGACCTCAATCCTATTTTTTTAATACATTTTGGCTCAACCAATGACAACAATATTTTTTTATATGGTGAAATAAACATCCTAGTTTACATAGATAATGTATAATCACCAATGAAATTCAACATATTAATTTTATCTCTTCATTCCCAATTTTTTAAAAATGCATGTCTGAATTCATGTTTGTTATCCAAATTGTATTTATATAAATTTTCATTATTCCCTTGTCCCCAAAATATCTAATAACTTCTTCATCACTATCTTACTAAATATATTAACAATTTTTTCAAATATTCTTCTCATTCCCCACTCTAGTGGCATCCTTACGTTTAAAAACCATTCCTCCCATCTTATTGAATAATTTATATGCCTTTATTTTTCTAGATTATCCATGTAATATTACTTCATATATTTGAAATTAAAACTTCATGTGTTTCTTTTTTATATTAGTTAAAGTATACATGTAAATATTTTAAATTTCATTAGCTACTTTTCATATGAACTCTTTTATTGAGACTTCTCATCCATTGTAAACATCAATGATATATTAGAAATGACTATCAATATTATTGGTTATTTATTCCAAAATGATTATTATTGGACTTTATCAATATTTTTTTCTATGTTGTTTATGATCAGGTTTCTATACATAACAACACTATTTTTAATGTTACTACCATGAATTGGTGTTTTATCCCGTGATTTTCATGATAATCATACACTTGGATGATTGTGAACTCTATCCTGTTATCACTTTCAAAACAATAAATTTTCTTTCAAATCATCTTTTCATCCTCCCTCTATTTATGTTTCATAAAATTGAACAGCTGATAGTTGTGAGTAATGTCTATTTTCAACGCAATACTATTGTAATCGTCAATGAATATAGAATAATACTGATATCTGTTAATGGATCATGGTGAGGTTGTTCAACACACATGTAAAAAAATTTCTAGAATCTCATTTACTTATGGTTTTCTTCAATGTTTGTCTCCCATGTAATCTTCTGTTTATTAAACAAGTAACATGTGTGTAAATGATCGAAAGGAATATCTGGAAAATATCATGATCCACTATTTATCAAAATATATTCTAATGATGGTTAGATCAAATGGAAAAATAATTTTCATCCTAATATGTTTTCTCATTAATTGGATGAAAATAACATTTCATATTCTCTACTGATAAGGTATATTTTTCCTTTCATGTGATTCACAAGAAAAAACACTACCACATGTTTCCCCTGATGAAATAAATCTTTTTGGTGAATTTTATAATATTCCTTTAGTCATATGGTTGATAAAATAGTTGTATGTTATGGTTGAGACCTTCCACAACCAAGAAAATACCAAATAACTTATCATTTCCAACAAACATGGATTTTTCTATAAAAATAAAATTATTCTTTCATAATTTCTAAATATAAAGACACATTCATAGATTAAATTTATTCCATTAAAAATGATTTATTTCCCATTTTCTGAGATGTCAATCAACACTTATGGACTCATAAAACCATTTTTATCAGATACTTTATGGGGAATCTCTATAACCTCTTTGTAGTATATTATTTTCTTTTTGGAATATGTCTTTGTGTTCAAAATTTCTTATGGTTATAATGCATGATATTTTTCAATGTATGATGGATCAACTTCACCTTGTAAAAATGAAAATATAATTTTGTTCTTAAACTCAATTGAAGAATCCTAGATCTACTATATTTGAATTATTTTGGAATTCATTAGTTCATTCCTCTATATTGTTTATAGTAATAAACAAGACATGTGTCTAAATTGTCAAAATGAAAAATAATGACCATAAAAATCATCCCTAGATTACTAAACATTTTTTCACATTCTAATATACTTATAATGACTTAAAATATTTATATATAGATATTTGATCCTTTTAGATGAATTTTCAATAAATTACATAAACACATTCCCTAGTATTGTAATGAAATAGTTCCTTTAGAAACATTGAAGCACTATAAAACTAGTTCAAAGTTGAACGACATAATCTCCTACTATATTCTTTATATCTAGAAACCTTCTTAGACATATCGTAGATAGTAAATTTTTTATTATAATATTTTTCCCTAGAACTAAATTAAATGTACATTATAATAAAATGTACACATTTTTTATAATATTATTAACCGCTTTATGACCTTATGATTTTCATCTATGTAACATTTAATTTGATAATATCATTTGAGTATTTTTCTCACTGAAATGACAAAGAAGTGACCCAATATGATGATATCCCATAAGTGCTACCAAAATATACTTAAATTTATGTTATAAATATATATTAAATCATTTTAGGTACATAAATTAATTTTTTATTATGGGTTTAGACTCATAGTACATTGACGCACCTTCTCGTGGTATATTTTGTTCATAATATCAAGAGTAGGATAATATGAGAAAAAGATCTGCTAGTAGTACATCGACATTTATATGCATCATTGGATGTTCGTGTATGTGTTAATGTATATTGATCATTATACTTTAATAGTGTTATTAATGGGTATTATAAGTTCTGTTCTCAAATATATTGATCAAAATTGTGATGATATATGTTCGTTTTGAGGTAAGAAATATTTGATTCATCCAAAGAAAAATGTCATAATAGAATAATGTGGGAAATAATTTTTCCAGTCTATTATTATGTAAATGATAATATCATATGCCCTTTGATAGAAATTTTATATCCAAAATATATCTATGGAAATGTTTTCCTTTAGGAAATTTGAAATAATGGAAAGTAAAGGAAAGAGATATCGATCTCATAGGTTCATGACATTGGTATGCAACTGGATTAATTTAACATATCATTATAAAAGGATTATATTATACAATTATCATCCATATGAGTTGTTATTTCATTATATTATTAAATTATTTCTCTATGGGTTCCATGGTGTTTTTATAGTTGAATACCCATGACATTAGGCTTCATTTCCTAGTGCCACTTTGAAAAATCCCAAGATGATCACCCATGATGTTTATGTAGAATTCAATTTAAATTATATATTTTTATTTATGATTTTGAAAGATGAATATATATTTCATCCATATATTATTTAAAAATTATAAAAATATTATTGATTCCATATATTCTATCATAATTTTATTATGAGAATATAATGTGAGAAGAATATTTAATAAAGCATTAATTTCTATTTCAGGAATATAATAACTATTTATATATTTTACAATAATGTAGTGTTATT
The DNA here is from genome assembly GCA_963277665.1 of Viscum album. NCBI lineage: Eukaryota > Viridiplantae > Streptophyta > Magnoliopsida > Santalales > Viscaceae > Viscum > Viscum album. Next base: position 1,884,078,783 of record OY728165.1, on the reverse strand, counting down.
AATTTTATTATTAAATAGTCATTATTAAATTCTTGATAAATATTGTGGGGGAATGGCCAACCGAGTCAAATGGTCTGATAAGAAATAATCTATATTAAATATTATCTTAAAAATAATATTTAATGTAATTCTTGAGTTTAGAGGATTTAAAAAAAGTATTATTATTATTTTTATAGATATGGGGCTTTGTGGGGATGAAATAACTAATAATGGAAACATGTTCTATTATTTATTTTAACCATGGTGTTATTTAAACCCAATTATATTTTTTATGAGATTCAATTACATTTTTGTTTTTCACAATATGGTCTTCATAAAATCACCTCAAGCACTATAGATCTTCGTCTCCCTTAACACCCCAAAGAATGGAGAGTGACCATCCTCCATATTACACTCTTTGTTATAGATATGTCAAGGATAATCCTTTGGATGCTATTATATGGGAGATCAAAAGAAAATTGATGAAAGAAAAATGATTTACCACTCAAGCTCCCTAATATTCCTTTGATGTCATTCAAATATTCATGTATCACATGTAGATAACCTTTAGATGGAATATATTTTTGATTCCTACTATTAAAAGATGATACAAGGTAGATATGTTGACTGATCAACCAGAATAGAAAGACATTCTCCCAAGGTAATTCATTAATTTATTAAATTCATTTTAAATAATAATTGAAAATCCTATAATTCAGTTTTTGAATTTATCTATTATATATATTTTTTATTCAATTTCATTGATCATAGTGTAAATCATCTTGAAAATATCAGATTTATCATTTACTAAGGAAAAACGAATTGACTAGTCATGCATAATCTGATGATTCTACTATTCCCAAAACCTACAAGTGTAATCAAAGGGGCCACAAAATTATTTATAATTATTAAATTATTGTTGATTAATTTAAATGCATTTCATTAGTTTCCAATTCTATTCTAACAATTATTTAATCTAGGACAAGAGATCTAATTTCTTCATCTTCATTACTCAAAAATTTAATAAATTTGATTAGTTGAATAACTGAAATGAACTCAAGGACATCATATGAAGGTTATAATGAGTCTCGTCGGATAACAAAAGAGCACATTCCATTTAATCCATAGCTAAAAATTGTGAACTGGTGTTTAATAAACCATGAATTAATTTGGAATTATTTCGAGGTGTGTAAATTTATTAATTAGGGTGAATTTAATTATACACCACATGTTGATCAGGGAATCCTAGAATAATAAATTCTCTACTATATGCCATGTAACTTATATACATGATGTGTTGTACCATAATCATATAATGGTTGAATATCCTATTAAATGGACTACAATACTAGTGATCATGTAACATGGGGACAAGATGTCTTGTTTCCCATGGACAATTCTTATACTCTAATATTTTTTATGGAATGGTTAAAAGATGATTAAATAAACATGTTCCGTGCATAGATGGTATGAAAAATACAATCCATGTAAACATTAGTATAATCCCCGTGTATTTTTTTTCCAAATCATACAAAACTAAGGATCAATTTATTTTACTGATCAAAACATCTCAATGTGAGTTCTGTGTGGCTATTAAGTCGATAACACAAATTGTGTGATTATATATATATATATATATATATATATATATATTTCTATATAACATCTATATACTGTTATGATCTACATATATTGTATATATTCTATTATAGTAATTACTCTATGCACATTGATGCCTTACATGATACATAAATATCATGGGTTCTATGTGGTTATTAAATTTTTTAGTACACCCTGTGAAATAATGATAATATTATTGTAAGACACATGTCACAAAGAGTAAATAGTATACAAGTATAAAACATGTTGGGTTGTTCATAAGGGAAATAAAAACTTTCACTCTAAGGTATATATTCTTTATAAACAGTAAATATTAAATTAATTAATTTATTTTGATTAAAATAATAATGGATGAAAATCATAAGAAAAATGTACATAGAATTAATATAAAATAATTGATTAATTGAATATGATAATTAATTATTTCTTCCCTGATTTATGTTAAATAGGTTTTATTATGATTTAATGAAAATTTTATATAAAATGTTTGACACGAATAGTTTGGGAAATGACATTCGATTGCAGATCGAGTGGTCTCTACACCTACGATCCCGAAAAACCTAATTTTGAAATCTTATTAGTAGGTCCTCAGAAGCCCATTCAATTGGCATATGAACTTGGTTAAGCCCAAGATATTTCTCTATAATGTCACTTTTGGGCTATACATGCTGGATTGGTGGGAGCACATGCTCTTCAATACTATGATGCTTGTATTTTTGTGGTTTGTTTGTTACATTGGGATGCGTCAAGCAACTGAGATATACAGAAATGTATGGATTTATGTAGCCTATAAAAACTATGTGTTTTTTTGGAGTTATAATTGTGAAAATTTCATTGGAATGGTATTCATTTTATCAATGATTTGACGTAATTTCTTGTATGCTTATATATTGTCCTTGTTTTGTGCAAAAAAATGAAAATTTTATAACATACGAAATTTTCTACATGAATTTGGATAATCATGACCCAAAAGAATACCTTTATATGTGAGTGGTTTAATTTAATATATTATTAAATTAATTTATTGGTATACTTTTCATTTTTCCTCTCATTATATAATTTACTATGTTCCCATGGTTTCATTTATATAAACCCATTAAGCATTCTTTCATTTCCCTTCACATGATTATGAGTAAAAGAACGTGTCATTGATCGATCACCAAATATAGTAGAGGAAATTCATGTTTTAATCCTAGGAAAACCCATAACAGGAGAGATATATAGGATTATAGGTGTAACGCTTCTATATGATCCATTAATGGTTCAATATGTTTTCCCCTAAGTCGACAGTTAGTTAATAATACAATATATAAAAAAACCAATAGTAAATGATCATGATCATTTTAATTTATTATATTATTTCTCTCAAGTTTCATTGGTATTCCTTTATGTATGTTTTTTGTTTACAATAACAATATTAAAATAACATGTGTGTATGATAGAACAACTAAAATCTAGATTATGTGTAAATATTATCTAATACATGGTATGTCACTTATGTAAATCAACTCAGTACTAATAATCTTGTTATAAAGATAGTAATTGTAAATTTATTCATAAAATTTAAAATCTGTCAATTATATATATTAAGTTGTTATATCCTTCCATTACTTCAGTTAAAATTGAACCATAGTTCAATGTTCATGCCTCGCAAAATATGCATTGCTATAAATTATCAAGGAATTATAACATGATGTTTTGGGTTCACATAACAGAGATCACTTCAATGGTTGACTACCAATGAAGAACATGTTGTTTCTAAGAGGAAATGGTTTAAGAAATCCAATTTAGAGGTTTTTGGGTTGCTAATCCTACTAAGCAAATTAGGATGTATGAGTTAATGATTTTGGATTTTGGAATGATAACTTAAAACCCTTTGAAATCAATTTTTGTGAAAAATTCATGGATATTAGAAGGGGAATATGTATCCTTTCAACTATAATTACAATGAAATATGATATTTTAATGCCATTAGCTATAACTCTTGGGTTTTGACGAAACTGAGAGAGATTATAAAATTTAATATTTATTTATTTATCTAAATTTTATTATATAATGTACAATATTGTACTCATATTATTTAAAGAAACAACAATAAATTATGACAGAAAAAATATTAGTGAGGTCCATTCATGGAAATGATAACATTCTCACTGACACAAATTTCCAAGAGTTGGAATATTGCTTATATGTTATCTTACACCCTAAATGGAAATTATATGTATCGGAAGTACCAATTATTAAAAGGCTAAAAATAAGGCTATTATTGAATTGTGGACACTCTATGAGAAATATTTGATTTATTCTATAGATCTTTAGTGCTTCGCAATATCAAATAATACCAATGATTTTTTAAAAAACATGAGGCATGGATTTGTAAAATATGATGTCTCACTTTTAGGATCTGTATTAGGAGAAGTTGATACAAGAGATATGTGATATCTCTAATGATCTAAATGAAAATAATTATGGATATATTGTTCTATTTAGATGTCATGTAGTCAATCTTATTGGATACAATTAATTTTTTGACATCTTTGAGAAAACTTTTCCAATGAGTTGCACAAAAAACATAAACTTTCCACACTACAAAAGTCATTCCCTAGTTTTATTGTTAATTATATCTTAAGGAATAATGATAAGAGTACTTTTTAACTTCTTAATATAATTATTCATGTGGATAAAGATACGGGGTATGGCAAACATGATATCGTTATGATGAATAATAAATGAAATAAAAAAGGAAGACATGACAAGAATCCTAACAACTATACAGATCCCAAGAACTATCCTTCCAAGAAGGGGAAGATCTATTGTTAGGGAATGATAAAGGAGGAATTATTATTTTTCACATGGAAATACAGGACATTGGATGAAAAAATACACTAATAATAAAGGGTAAGATATTGGTGGATTCGTTATCAAGTGTAATCATTCAATATCAATACATTGGGTTTTTTATGCACAATGTGGTGGTAAAATATATATCCAATTGAAGAAACCATATATATTATGAATGATTTCTAGAAGAATGGAGGATTTTTTATTTGGAAATGGTAAGGTTGGTTTCACGATCCATTAAAGACCACAACACATAATTTCCAATAGGAATGATATTGGTTTTATGATATTTCTATTATGTACCAAAAATTATCCAGAACATAATTTATATATCCTTATTAAATACAAATTGTTCAATTTTATTGTTTGGGAATAAAAATTTTCATTTTATATAGACATCATTTGTTATGGTATGTGTATTTTAAATAATGGTTATTATGTATTAATTTAGGAAACCCCTGTTTTGATAATAGATAAATAATCATATTCTCATGACTCATATAATAACTAATGATGGAATCAAATTCTTGGTCATGTAAATAAGAAGCATTTGACAAATATATATCAAGATTGTTATTTATACACTTTTCAGCTAAAGCCAATTGAAATAATTAATTATTTTCATGGGTTAAAAAGACCAAACCACATTTTAGTGGATAGGGTGAAAGAGATATAGTTATTTTTGTTTTAATGAAAATTAATGTGTCTTTACCATTTATAGTGGAAGATTGATGTGGTTATTCTAACATTGTATCTTTTACTAATTAATTGAGTAGATAATACTATTTATATGTTATGAGGTATACGATTATGTGCTTAAAAAATCATAAGAATAAAATAATAAAGCATATAATTAGCCTAGAAATAATAATAATAATCTTCAGTCGTATAAATTTGTTGAATATATTTACCAATTGTATATACAAATTCTAGTGGAGTTTTTGATTCTATATTTCCTCACACAACCCTACATGTTATAGAGGATTGGTGTCTGTGAAAGGAGGAACCATACCATTTTCCCATTGTATAGTTGATGATGAGTCATGCAGATCATTAATAATCATATTTGGGATAATCATTAAAAATTTCATAATATACATTAAACTCAGTTCCAACTAAATCCTAAAATTATAATTCTATTTGTGTTATAGAGTGGATGAACCCCATTTTTTATACATATGTATGAGGTTTGTGAGGTAATTTTTGAAGGATTTATTAGGAAAAAAAGTTCAGTTAGGGGAAACGAGTTTATCTTTATAGGTTATCCTAATGAAATAAATTGATACTACCTATACAAACCCTCATACTGGAAAGTTATTATTACCATAAAGTCATCTTACTACAGAAGGAGAATATCCTAAAAAGGATTGTGGGATAATGTTTGACTTTGATAAGGTTGATGAATAATATTCAAAAGTATTTTTACAATATCAAATTCCATATTACCCAATAGATAAAGTAGTTTTAGAAACATAAGTAATATGTTAGAGCACCCCATAGGTAAGAGAACTATTGAGATATGGATTTATAGTCACTAAATAGTTTTACTCATTATTCAATAACATTGATGATCCTATCTCAAACATAGAGGATGTAGAGATATAAAGGTATAAAAGATAAAAAGAAGACATGAATTCTGAAATGGATTCCATGTATTATAACAAAGCTTAGATTCTAGTCAATACACTATTTGATGTAAATCTCATAGAGTTTGAATTGGGATTACAAATAAAAATAGACATATAAGGTGATGTAAATACTATTATGAAAGGCTAGTGGCTGAAGGGTTTAAACAACCTCAAGCAATTTACTACAATGAATCCTTATTACCAGTTTCCATGTTTAAATCAATTAGAATTATACTTTCTATATTATCTTACCAAGGCAATGAAATTTGGAAGAGGGGAGTCAAAACTTCTTTACATAATGGGATCCTTCGTGAAGATGTCAATATTTGAAAACCAGAATGATTTATTTCTCTCGATGATGCCAAAAGATATTTATTTTTCATAGATCTATTTATGGATTGAAGCAAGTATCTAGGTCATGAATAATTTGATTCTATTAATATATAAAATAATTTGGTTTCATTATGAACAATTATGATCCATGTGTTTAAAAGTGGCTTAGTGAGAATGTGGTCATTATCCTTGTTGTATATGCTGATGAAATTTTACGTTTTTGTAAATTACATACCATTATTACTGTCTATTAAGAATGTGGTGAACATGTGTTTGTGTATGAAGCACATAAGTGAGCATCCTATATTCGAGGAATCAAGACAATTTGTAATATATCCAAAATAATTTTGGACTATGTCAAGGTACATACATAAGAAAGATATTAAATAGAGTTAGTATGGAAAAATACAAGAACATATTGGTTATTGTTTCACATGGTATGCATATTTTTTATAAAAAAATTTCCTCATCCATAATATGAGAAAGATAGAATGAGTAAATCTCATAAAATTAAGTGATAGGATCAATCATATATGCCATGATATGTACTAGAATTGATTATTGATATGAATTGATAATGGTACAAAGATACCAAGATAGCCTTGGAGAAAAACACTGTTATGCTTTTTAAGGATAGTATATGAGAAGAAATAAGGATACAATAAATATGTATGTAGTAGAAGAGTAGATGGTCATCAGGGGTTATCTTGAATCGATTTTTAAAACATATCATATTGATAAAACATCATTTTCAAGATGTCTTTTCTATCTTAATAAAGGTGTTGTGAGTTGGATGAGTTCAATGAAGCCTGTTCTCAACAATTCTACCTTGGATTTTGAGTATATATAAGCTCTTGATGCACCCATGGGAACCATTCGTATATGAATTTATTTCATAGATCATATTGTGATACCAATAAGTAAATACCCTATCACACTGTATTGTGATAATAATATAGTGGTTGATCATGAAAAGGAGTCAAGGTCACACAAAAAAAAAACAAATACTCTGGAAGTATCACCTATTGAGAGATTATTCTCAAAGGGTTTAAGTTGTAAAAAGAAGAGTTTCCATAGAAGAAAATATGGATAACACAAAGACTAAATTCTTAAATATTAAGAATCAAGAGTACCATGTTAGAGCTATAAGGTTGATGGATCTTAGTATTTGACTCCACTGAGTGTGGGAGTCTATTAGAGCTGGTTCCCTAAAACCAACTATAATTCAATTTCTTTTTCTTTTTTTTATTTATTTAAAATTATATATAATTAATTGTTTTAGTGGGTGCACCAAGACATTGCAGAAGTGTAGCACAAAGGCGACATGTGGAAACAGTAGTAGAAAGCCACCGGCTGAGACCCCCATTTAAAAATTATTTTTATTATTTTTATTATTTTTAACCTAATATGTGATAATACCCTTAGAGTAGTTTTTACATGTAAAGTTAATAACAGTTCCCTACTATGATGAGAACCCACACGTTCCATGATATAATTTATAAATATATGATATATAGTAATATAATATCATTTGAGGGACCCAAATTATTCTGTATATCAGTTTTGGATACTTAAAATACCTTGAGGCACCTTCTCTTGGTGTATTACCTTGTTAATATGTAGTTTTGGACTTTAGGAAAACATGAAACGTTAGTTGAAAATAAAAATTTATATGTCAGATTTGATGTTCCTATTTTTGGATGTATGTATTGATCCTTATACATGAATATTATAATTAATTTTTATTATAAGTTACATACATTCTTGTATTGATTAAAATCATGAGGATATATACATGTGGTGAGATATGATATGTTGGGAGATTCATGAGTAATATTTTATTAATGAATAATGTGACAATGGATTTGTACCACTTATTCTTTAACATTTTTTTTATGTCTTAGTCCCCTTAATGAAAACGATGTATTTAAAATAATTCTGTGGAATTTGTGTTTTATAGGCATGTTCAAAATGGGTAATGTTGAAGAAATAGATATCGGGCACATAGGTTGATGGCACCCACATGCAACCTCATTGAATAAAGATATCCTGATAGGGGGATTATATTACGTAACTAGAATATATATGACGTATTATTTGGATAATGTAATAACATTATTATTTATGGGTTCCTTGGCATGTTGGTAGATGGTATCCTTGGACATAAGGTTCCATAAACTAATTCCACTGAGATAGATCCAAATAGGGCCACACACTATGTGTAACCTGAATCGTAGTGAAATAATTTATTATTATTGATTATTTACCAAGTAGATTATATATTATTCTAAATCGTGATTTAATAATTATTCATCTTTTCCTAATCACATGTATTCAATCAGTGTTCATTATAGAGAATATTATGTGGGAATAATATTTAATTATTATTTATTTCCTATATAGTGAATAAAATATTTATCCATTTATTAGTGAGAAATGTAGGGAAATTTACTTGGTAAATAAATTTTCATTAGTGTGGGCCTGGTAAATATTGTGGAAAAATTGAATACTATGATACATGGGTTGGTATGAAATAATTCACATATTGAATATTATTGGAAAATAGTATATATAAAATAATTCATGTGTTTAATGCATATCATGAAATATTATTGTAATAATTTTAATTAAATTATACATTCAGTTCCATAAGGATTAAATAAATAATAAATGTCATATTGAAATTATTTATTCATACCGTAGTTGTATATTAACCAAATTATATTAGTTTCATAAGAAAGTAAATTCGTTTTTTATTGTTCACATTGAGATCCCGAGTTAATACTCTTAATCCATAGAGAGCTCTGTCTACCAAAATTCTCCGATGAATAGAGAGATATCATACTCCACTTTCAACTCTTAATTCTGGAGAAATCATAGAGAATCATTTGGAAATGATTTTTTTTATCAAAAGATAATGATGCAAGAGATAGGATCTACCATTCTAGCACCCAAAGCTTCATACATGGATGTTTGGAGATTCTGGAAACATGTGTAGATTACTTCTATAGGGAATATATTATTGATTCCTAAAATTCAAATGTAGTATTACATATATATATATATATTAATATACATTAATGAGAAAATTATTACTGAAAAGGTATTTCTTTAATTTCCTAAATTTTGTATATATAATTCCTGATGAGTCTATATTTACATTTAGTCATTTATCCATTGACTATTTTCCTTGACACAATTACATTGATCCTAAAATATATTATTATTTAAATAATGGATAAATAATTTATAATGGAAAAAAATTGGCATGCCCAATCTGATTCTTCTATTATTCTTTAAACATGCTTTAAAAATATGGGAAAGAAAAGACAAGGCAGGGTGAGCTCAATGCTTAGTATGGGTAAATAATAAATATATATGAACATCACTTGATCATAGTGTTTGTGAACATGAGTAAAACATTTTAAAAGTATACCAAATATATAAAAGATCATGATATTGAGTCATAAAATAATGATTACTAATTCATAAGACATGAATCAAAAGGAAATCAATAAACATGAGACATGATATCATAACATTAGTATAACAGTCATATTTCTTGAAATACATAATCATATAAAATATTATTTCAATGATTCCAACATAGAAATTCATAATAGTTTTGGATTGGTCTAACCACCATTTAACATTATTTGGGCACTGGATGACTTCCCATCTACCCTTTTTCTTACTTGGGATAACCTCCCACAAACCCTTTGGGCTCATATAACATTATTAATTAAACAACTAATTATAGAGATATATAGATCCCACCCATACCATGATGATAATAATAAATATGTGTTCCATAAGAACACAAAACACTCATCAAATGAGATCTAAAAAAATGGTTTTCTTAATTATATCATCATTTCCTCAATGCATACCCTGTGGGAGAATAAGCATTTCACAAATGAATTTGAGCATGGTAAAACATTTGGAGGAGAAAAATGATTCATAAACATAATTATATCATAAACATAAACCATTTATAGATATAATAATAGTGTAATCCATGGATCATATTCCCATTACATCAGAAGCAACACCAATGGAATTTATCTTCTATTGAAATTTATTTTGGAAGACTATTTAAAATATATGTTGAGGAAAATATCATATGGACAATGAAAAAAACATTCTAAAAAATAATACAATCTAAAAATCCTTTTAATTTAAAATAAACTTATATTATTATAAATATGATGAATTTTGATGATTGGTCATTATGAGAGATAATTCTACTCATGTCGTATGAATTAAAACCAAGATTAATTTCACATTCCATATAGTAGAAAAATAGTCAATATTTCAAAAATGATATGAAGGTAACTTTGATTTTTTTTCAAATTGACAAAATTTCGTTAAAAATTATTTAATAAATCATTTTAATAGTTCTTTCTTAATTTTGGATAACATTTATAGAAATCACAGTTTCAAAAGTAAAAGGGTTTTTGATTGATGAGATAAATAAATAAAATTTTTCATAATAACATTATTTTTTCTTTTTGGGAACGTAAAGAGTGAAAAAATTAAGTAAAAAATTTATTCTCATGAAATATCCATATAATAATAAAATTACTAAGTGTATTTATAGTTACTTCATATAATATCATCATTTGAGTTATAATAATTATTAATCTTGATAAATGATGAGATTATAACATAACATATTTACCACATTTGTAATATTGAATTGTATCCCCATGGAAATAATTACATTAAACGAGACATAAAATATCATAAGAATTAATAAATTCATGATGTTACATGTCAAATGGTTGCTATATACACCTAATAAAAATTTATCGGTTCATAACATAAATTTAGTCAAAAAGAAATTACTACATTGGTTACTTTTGAACCATAACCCCTAATAGAAAGATATAATCATATGGATATTTAAATACACAATAATTTAAAGATAATAATAAATTAAAAATTCCAAAAATTTATATACACCACATAAAATAAACACCTGGGGAATATGGACTGTGTCTCATGGAAAACAACTGTGAGATGAAAATACCTTAACATAAGTATCAATGCTTATCGTACATGTTCAAACATGATGTATAATATATTTAGGAATACACTAAATATTTTATCAAACCGCATTTATATATTTCATATAATATATGATTTTTTATCCTTTTATTATTGACTTGGTAATAATTCTACGTTCATGTCACGAGTTTAGAAATAACATTTTCATTTTTTGGGTGTGTTTTGATTTATTATTTTTTTCCCTATTACATTGATCATGGTTCAATAAACTATAGAATGTTAAAAATTATATAATTATCATATTAATATTAATTATTTTTGTTTTTATTGTAATCCATAAGATTTATAGATAGAAAATTAATGGCATCATTCCTTGAGATGGTAGATCCTACGTACTTATGAAATTTTTTTCAATATGAAAAAAAATTGAATAAAATAATGGTAAACCATATATAAAAATTTTGAAATAATTTTTATTTCATATATATAACATATTTTCATTAAAAACTTCCTTATTACCTTCACTAAGCGATTGAACGACTCACAGTGCTTCGTAAGGCAATTATCCACCATACACACGAGTGATGTTATCCTAGTCCTATAGAATGAAAAGTATGAAGGAATATGTGATATAATAATTCAATATGTATTATAATATTAGTAATATCATATATAAATATTTATTCTATAGTTAAATATATTTGTGAGAGGGAGTGATTTAAAATGTATAACATCGGTACATGATATGGTAGTCCTCCATATAGACAAATAACAATTTTATACCCATTTGATGGAATATGATATTGTTTTAGGTAATTACCATAACATAAAAACATATCATTATATTTAATATAAAAATTTTATTATTTCAAAATCATTTAATAATAATTTAATGATGTTGATGAAGAAATAAAATATAATTAACATTTTTGGGTGTTATCTATTCATCATACAACTTTGTTTGGTTTGAATGAAAATTCTCTTTATGATAGATTTCTGGAAAAATTAATTCAAATATGATGAGAGGATATAACTTAGGATGTTATTTGGGTAAATATTTTCAGCTATAGTTAATTTTGGATGTGTTAAGTTGAGGGGATATGTGGTGGGCTTTAATATGTGAGATGATTAGCACAATAGTGAATTTTGAAAATAAAAAGTTGTGACCAAAATTTTCATATTCTTAAATGCTCCAAAATGGACAATTATTGATCCTATACTAGATAAGTACATATATTTATATAAAATAGTTGTTAGTAAATTTTTGTGAAATTTATTATCCTTATCTGTTTTATTAAACTCCTAGTAATCCCATTGTCACCTTAACTGTGATAAATAATTTGTACTATTTTAATTATTCATTATGGTAAAAAATTAGGTTTACATTCATAGATAGTATAATTTTTTATAATTACAAATATAGAATAAAATTTTCCAAATTCCATTTATAGAATTTAAAATTTTTATTTTAAAATTAATCTCACAAACATGATTAGAATGTATGTTTTTAAGAGAAAAATATTCCAAATATTCTAATTTTTTATATCAAAATTCAATATAAAAATTATTTCAAATACATAAATTGTGTTAATATATATTTAATTTAAAAAAATTAAATAGTATTGAATTTTTTTTTTATAATTATTTATTTTAAATGTTATTTGTTAATAAAAACCACTATTTTTCATTTTTTTCCTAAAAATAATTCTTTTTTGGAAAAATATCGATAATTCATCCTGAGATAACATTAACATGGTGATTTAAAAAATGGTGTTTATTTTGTGAAATTAAATTTATAAATGTATCTTAAATTAATTGTATTATAGACAACATAATAAAATAAAACACATTTATTTAGAAAATGGTATTTTCAAATACTATAAAGGATTTACAAAAAAATTAAAAAAATATAAATTTTTTGTTTTTATAAAACAATTATACAAAATATTTAAAAATTTAATATTAATAGTTATATTTGTTTTTTTAATGGCTAGGTAATAACAATCTTATTTAAAAATATATTACTAGTTTTTCTCAGTATGTTAAAACTCAGTGTTGCATATAACACATGGTACTATGAAATTTAAGTTATTAAAAAACAAATTCATAAAAACTCATGATTTAACATTACACACCCCATAAAATTATTTTTTATCATATAAATTAATCACTTTGACACAAAAAATAGATGATAATTTGACGACATTAATTCATCTAGTTTCGATATAGCTTCTTCAAACTGGTTGTTTTTCTAAAAAATGTTGACCTAGTGAGTTTCCTTGTTTTGTAGACCATTCAATGCATGATCCAAAATGTACACCAATTTTTTATTACAAGAAATATCAGCCTCTATTTATGTGAACATTAATTCCAATACACACGAAGGATGATGTATTTTCTTCCTCAGGAGCAATACATAGAACCCATAATGAACATGACATAGCTTCAGTTGAAGATTGATCCATCGTGATACGATACCAATACAATCAATAATTTCAATGGGATTAATATATGGATTGTTTTTACCTTTCTTACAAACCTTATTATGTTTTTACATGAATAAATAATTACAAACACATTGTCAGAAACTTCAAATAAAAGATCACTGTACTGATTGGTAGTATAACCTTTCTACAAACTCTGAGGTTATTTGATTTGTTGATGAATGGATCTGACATTTTTTACTATTGTTTTATATATCTCATTTCCCAATATCTAGATTTTTCCTACATTGTTACATCACATTGGTTCTCTAAACTTTTTTCCATATAAGGGTTCATATTTATCCATCTAAATACATGATTCAAAGCTACATTTGTATGAAAATCCAACTCCAATGAGTTAGTGATCCATTAACCATTAACATAAAAAAATATATCCAAATACACTTTAAATATTTATTTTCTCTATTATAATGATAATATATCTAAATGTGATACTCATCACAGAAACATAACTCTATATCAAAAAAATATTGAAGACTTCTCCAGAACATTGAGGTAACCATCTGATATTAATTAGACAAAATGGAATGTGTTACCCCATAAAACATTAACACATAGTTAATGTGTATTATGGAAATATGATCATGAAATAATTCTTCATAAATATTGATAAATTGTGTGAGCACTATAAATTTGGTCAACTATAACCCATATACGATTTTTCCTTTATATATTTTTGGTTTATGATGAAAAAATATATAGTGTTGTTTTTTGGTTTCTTTTATGGTATGATTAGTATATTGGAAATACCCTTATAATTTTGTCTCTTAACTGTATCTTCTGACATACCACGAATAGAGATTCGAAATCTATAATATCTCACGTTGTTTTATCCCAACATAGACACTCTTTCAATTTTTTATATATATTTATACTTCTAGGATAAATAAAAAATAAAGAACTCTCTAATTCCTATAACAATTCCTTATTCAAATACTGTATGGATGGAACACATATATGGTTTCTAAACCTTATCCTTAGATCGCAATCATAGCCACACCCCGGATCAATTATAACTTTGTTTTATAGCTTTATATCTTCTTTAGGCACCTCTTTAAAATTTACATGGATAGATGGTTGAACATTCAATTGAGAATGATAAGATATATCCCCTTCCTCCTATATTTCTATATCAATAATTTTTAAATCTAAAAATATTTTATCATTTGTTTTCTACATCATAAAAAATCTATCATGATTCTTTCAGCTCAAATCATCGTCCACATTGTTCTCATTCTTATGGTGGTAACATATTGAGTGGTCATGTCATTTAATCATTCCTAACCATCTTCTATATCACATATTATAATCTTGTGTGAACATATACATGTAAATTTTTCGAATTTTTATATATATCATACCATTATTCATAATGATAGTGCATCTAAATCATAAATAAAAAAGTACCGTAGAAAGCTCCAAATCATTAATAGGGTAATTTTTTTAATTTAGCTTCAATTGGTGGGAGGAATAAGATATAAGCATTTCAATATTAATAATAATATATTTTAATCCCTTATTATATGAATCATTAATGATTATAAATCCCTCTCTATAATAGACTAATGTAAGAACATGTTCATTAACTAATCATTACTTCATTTCCTCTAAATATTTCGCACAATGATCTCTTCGGATGAAATTCGATCTCTTCCAGGTTAAATTTTGGAGTGGATTATATATTCATGATAAATTGCCTAAAATAATTCATAAATATCTAAATAAACCATGAAAACTGTTGTTATCAGTCACTGTGGTAGGATTGGACTAGTAATCAATAACCTCTTTCATTGAAACATATAATCAGATATCCTCTCTAGAAATTATATGAGAAGAAAAGAAATATTTTTCACCAAAAATTCACATGTTTAAATTTTTCATATAGATTATCCTTTGTAAGGGTATTTTGTTAATTTCTCAAGTGATTCTCATTATCTCCCATAATATTTTAATAGATTAGAATATTGTTAATAAATACTACAAAAAAATAAAGGTAATCACTAAAGAATCCATTCAAAAAATATATGAAGATATCAGGGAATTAGTATTATTTGATGGAATCAAAATATATTCAAAGTTATCATACCTTTTACATAATGTTTTATTGTATAAATACTCATTCTTGAACAGTAATTGATAATATCTTGAATGAAGTTCGTTATTGGAAGATTATTAAGGTCTACTCAGTTTAACAAATAAGTCCCCATTACAAAGTAGTGGAAACACGATCATGAACATTATCTTGTTCAATTCATGATAATAAATAAAGAAGGACGTAGATACATATATATATCTAATAAATGTACATGTTAACACAATGGTGAAAAAAATTATTGAATTAGTAAATTCTCAATGTTTTCCAAGAAATTCTAATTTAATTCCCTAAACTCAGTCAAGGACATACTATATGGAGTCATTCACATTGGTGTTGAACCTAGTGTGAGTATATTTAACAACTAAACATCACATTTTTGTTGAATGATAGGGAAACATATGGAAACAAATAAAAAGAATCTCACAAATTATATTCATCATTCATTTTGATGATTCCCCCAACTCTATATGATAAAATAAACTATCAAATAGGAATTAAAAACCATTAAATGGATGTGATTTCCGTTAGTAGATTATATTTTTCATTTATAGTGAGAAATGATCTTAAGATAGTTTGGAATGACCAAAGTACCTTCCTATACTCTGATACTAATTTGTGTTTTTTTAATGAAATTCAATCCAATCCTAAGAAAATATCAAATTCATCTAGAGGAATAATTATAATATTTATAGAAATAAAATTCTCAAAAAAATCAACCAGAGAAGAATGATAGACTAGAGATGTGATCGTCGTATCATTAGGGTTTCTAAATTCTAATTTTATTTCTCATCATATGGGTTTATTCTCTATACACTTATAAAAATCATCAGATATGATATAATGGGAAGATATATAGTCAAGTAATCAATTTGATTTTATAGAGTAGATGATATGTGTACCTTTCACTATGTTATTAATACATCCCTCATCTGAAAAAGAAATTTCATTAGATTTGTTTTTTAGTCAGTTAAAGTGTATACTTATGTTTGTTTCTTTTATTAAATCATAGATTTTCTAACATTAAAGTGTAACCATGAAACTATTTACAACTGAAGCAGTGGAGTATGATAGTTACATTCTGCTGATATTTCTAATTATTCATATCATTGGAGAACCTCATCTTACCACTTCACCATTTAGTCACTTGATGACCTTAATTTATATAAATAAAACACTTCGTGGCCCCATTTATAAAATTTATTCAATTTTTTTTCCACACTTCATTCATGAGGGAAATATAAGCTTCTTTACTCCATGTTTTTAGATTTTCCCTTGAATTCCATCATTATTTTCTTATCAAAAACACAATATTGAAACGTAGAACCAACCACCATTTCAACCGTAATAGCACATAAAAATATTCATATATAATGATGTCTCATATGGTTAACACACTTTGTAGCCATGGTTTTAAAACACATAATAATCAATCAACCTAACATTTAAGTTTGATGATAATACCAGCTGAGTAACTCACAATCTTATACAATTATCCTCTTAGGTATTATGGATTTCATTATCCTTTTTTCCTTATCTCAATGTATTCCTCTCCTACCTCAATATGAATAATATGACTAAATTACTTATTGAGAAATATCTTATTGACCTCATCCCAATCCATGTAATCAATTTTGTCATGTTTCTTTATGTTCATGAAGAGATTCCAACACTTATCTAATTCACCTTATAAATTATTGACTTCTGAAAAGACTTTTTCATATTCTCAACACTAGAAAATGGAGAATATATTTTCAGTGATATAGATCCAGTGGTTAGTAATTATATAATTAGTGGATACATTGATGTAATGTGGAAATTTCCACATGATAGAATCAATAGATTGTTGTTCTTTCTTTTTATCATTTGGATGTTTGCTATGATTCGTGTGTTGAGAAAGTTGGAATGAACAAAAATAAGATTTTTTATTACATATACCATAATTTCTCAATAATTAGGAGAAGAATAATTTAATTATATTTAAAAATAATCATTTATAGGGATCTTCCAAGTTCGATCTATATACTAAAAAAATATGAGAAACAATAATTACATTCGGGAACCACATAGTAATGAAAATTTTCTTATAGGATTTCTAAACCAGTAAACAATATTTTTAATTTATGAAGGTTTAGTTTCATCCATTTTTATTCATAGTTACCATCCATTTAAATCCCTCATGATGTTACCAAAAACGATTTTGAATTTTTAATGCATATCATTGAGACTTTCAAACTTGGTGTGTAGATAGGGTAGTTGTGGTTCAATAGGTGGAGTTCAGGTATATCTCATTTTACCATTTGTGATGTTATAACCCCTAGATAACTTTTTCTATAGATAATTATGCATGTTTTATATAGAATTTAATCTAATTTTAGTTAGAATAGTTTCTCTATATTTTACTAAAATTCATTGATGATTTCTTATATATTTACACTCTTTGAATCGTGTTCCTTATAAATGAAATTTGGGATCTTACAAAAGTTTATTCATTCTAGTTTATAAATGGTAATGGAACCTATCCATTGTTAACAACTATATTAACCTAGTATTTTGAAATATATATATTTCCACTTTTTAGATGAATATTCAATACATTATATAAACACACACATGATTTCCGTAAAAGTATAGCGCAATTACAAACATGGAATGATGAAAAATTAATTCATAGGTTCACTAAAGAATCCACCACTATGTTTTTATATCTAGAACACTAATTACAAATATCATCCATAATATATATCTTCATAAATATGGGAAATTAATCATAAGAGTTGTTTAGCTCAGATGCCCAGAAAGTGTCAATTAGGGAGATACATAAGTAAAACAAGAACATAAGGGTATGAGAGCATGGAAATAAAATTTTAATGAAATTACGATCATATAAATGATCATAATGATCAATCATGTCATAAAAATTGGAGGTTTATAATATATGATTTATAAGGGAATCAAATAATTTGTTCCTAGATAGAATGACATTAGTAAATGACATTTATTTGTGGCATATACATAATCCTTGGAAATATTATGTAAATGATACCCAAAAAGACATTCATAACTTGTTAGGATTGAGGTAAAAACCAGTGTATATATTTTAGTCTACGTATTACCTCTCTTTTAACCTCTTTTAGTCTTGGGGTAACCTTGTGTTTACCCTATGAGATCATATATCATTAATCATTACTGAATTAATTGAAGATATATATTGGTACCATCCATCACATGATGACTTTAATACACACATGTTACATAATAATATAAAAATTCATCATATCAGTACCCATGAAATGAAATGTATCTCATAGTCATTTCATCATTTCCTTATAGAATAACTAATGGAAGAAGATATAGGTTTCTTATATATTTCATCATGGTATATCCCATGGAAGATAAAATGGTTTCATAAACATAATTCCATCATAAACATAAACCATTAAAATATAGAATAAAAAAGTTACCCTTGAATCATATCCCAAATAAGTCATAGTTAACATCAGAACATGTCATCGTATATAGAAAACAATTTTAAAATATCATTTAAAATATTCCTCAAGGAAAATACTAATTCATCTCAGAAAAAACATCCTATAATAGAAAGAAAATTAATATCAGGTTATTTTATAATGAAGTTGATAAATTATAATTTAATATTAAATTAAATTATTTCTCATGATGGAGTATAATTCTGTTCATTCTAGACAGATTAAAATGAATATTAGTTTCACATTTTTGGTAAAAGACAAACAAGAATTGCCTAGAACATAAAATGAAGATTCATTTCAAAACATTTTTTAAAAAGACAAACATGGGTGAAAATTTCCTAAAAAATAATTTGGAGACGCCTTAAAAAAATTTTGATCACATATTTAGAATATAAGTTTTTTGGACAAAAATGAATTTTTTGACTGAATAGAAAAACAAAGTTGTTTTTTCTTAAAAACATTCTTCTCAAATATTTAGCATATAAAGAGGAAAAAATGAATGGAAAACATGTAATCTACTGAAATAACTACTATATAATAATATTCATTTGAATATCAATATATATATATATATATATCATAATATTCCATTTTTGGAAGAATAATCATGTGCAATATTAAAAACGATGAGATTGTAACATAAGTTCTTTACAGTGTTGATAACATTGAATATTAAAACCCATTAAATAAAAAATTAAAATGAAAACTAAAATATCATCATAATAATTAAATGAATTAGTTTTCATGTCAATGGGGTTGTATATACCAATCATAATAGAAGATAGGTGTAGAAGATAACATATTCCTTCATGAATGAAAAGTGAGACAAAAATCCATCTCCACTTAGGTAAATTTTAATCTATAATCCCTGAAAATAGACAAATAAAATTGGGTATTAAAATAAATTTGTTTTAACAATAATAATGTTAAATAAATTAATGGGATGTATATAAACCACATAATACAAAAACATAGTTAATATGGATTGTGCCCCATAGAAAATAAAAGTGACATGAAAATCCCATAACATATGTATCGATGTACTTCATACATGGTCCAACCACCCATAAAATAAGTATAATATTATCCTACATATATTAATATACCATAATAATATATTTCATACCATATCTTACTTTCATATTACCTTTTATGAACAAATTATGATCAATTCAATGTTATTGTCTCGTTTTAGTCAATAAAATCATTGTTGTTCATGAATGTTTTGATTCGTTATTTTTGGTCCAAATAAATTGATAATGGTTCAATAATTTATAAATTTTATCCGTGATATAAATATCATACATATTCAGTATATTAATTTTAGTAGTCCATATGATTTAGAGATAAAAAAGAAATACAATGTTCATGGAGACAGTAGGTGGTACGCCAACATGAATGTTGTTTCTATAGTATCGATATATTTAAAAAAATTAAATAACATTACCAAATTAATTAATTGTTTTTATTTAATATACATCATATATTTTAATTAAAATTTTATTTGTTCCCTTACATGTAAAGCATGATGGAATTTCCTCACTTCGTGAGAAGATAATATGTCGTACACACGAATAACGTTATCATATTCTCAAGGAATGTAATATGTAATGGTATATGTGATAACATCACTAAATAAGTAAAATGATATCATAAATATAATATAAAAAATTTAATAAATAATTATATCATACCATGAGAGGTGGTTATGGAAAATCAATAAATTTGTTTTGTGAGGTGGTAGTTTTTCGTACACATGAATGATGACTTGGTAACACATTTGACGGAAGAAGGGATTGTTGTAGGTTATCCACTTGGCCTAAAAAACATCAATATATGTAATAATATGAGTTTATTAGATCATTGTGGTTTAATAAGAATATAAGGATGTGGATGAAAAAATAAATAAAATGATATATAAGTGGTGTTACCGCTTCTTCAGAAAAGTTAGTTTGATTTTCAGAAAATGCTCTATGGGATGGATTTCAGACCAAACAACGGATTCTTGGATGGGTGGAGGGAATAAAGTGATTGTGGAATTTCATATAGGAAAATATGATTTCTATATGGGTGAAGATGAGAGAATAAAGGGTTTCCTTTTATAAGCAAGGTATGTTGATCACTTATAATTTTTGAAATGAAGGTGATCCCACATTTTTCACATTCTAAAAGGGATAAAAATAAAGAATTATATATAATTGAAGAGTTTTGGATGATATATGGCTATTTGATTGGTTTTCGACATGTTTTCATTCGTTTTCACATCATATATATTTTTAACCCCCATTTATTCTCATTCTAACATTAAACAAGGTAAATGTTTTTTACTATTTTTACAATTCATTATTCTCTATAATAATGCTTTCCATGTTAGAAAACATATATTATAATGAATCTAAATATGAAATCCATTTTACCAAATTACGTTCATTGAATTTGAAATTATAAATTTTAAATTAATCTCATAGATGTGATGAGAAAGCATGTTTTCAAAGAGAAAAGATGTTCAAAATATTGAAAACTATTTCTATAAAAATTAAATAGGTTAATTATTATAATAAATTAAATAGGAGTATCATATAAATAATTGAACTAATTTTATTACTAAAACATTAATAAAAAAAATTGAATGTTATTTTATTCTACAAAATAAATGAAAATACTTAATCAAAACAAGTATTTCTCCTAATTCATCAAAAAAATATTTTTCAAAAAATTCCAAAAATTAACTATAAGACAATGTTGTCATGGTGAATTAAAAAATCGTTTTAATTTTATAAAATTAAATTTCATAATGTTTAAAAAATTAATTGTATTAATTTTTATAAAATTATGTAAAACACATTTTTTGAGGGAATAGTATATTTGAAACATGTAAAGACAAGATAGAAAATGAAATATTATTTATGAATATTCATCCATTTTATAAAAACATTATACATAATATTTAAATTTAGTTATTACTACTAATATTTATAAGTTTAATGGTTGCGTAATAATTGTATTATTAAAATTATAATATTAATAGTTTGTCATGGTTCATTAAAACATGGTTTTTCATTAAGAAAAAAATTTCAATTATATTTAATTTATTCAAAAATAAATAAATTCATTAATAATCATGATTTTATAATTACTCTTGTTCCATTCATTACCACATGGTTGTGGAAAAATAATTTTGTGAAAGATACATGTTTCTAATAAAACTAACACCTGATTTGAGGTACATTCTCGTGTGTCATTTTTATAAAAATATTATTCCCATAGGATCCTGAATAATTTGATCTCAATTCATACCCAAATAAAACATCAATTTCAGAGTGGGTTCTAATGATGTATTATCAACAATCACTACTTTTTTGGATTAATACTTATACAATAAATTTCATTTTAATATTACATTTTATTCTTCTAATATTTCATTACAATATTTTCTAGACCTAGGTTCTACACATTTACATTCTATATTTCTTATGAGATATGGTTCCATAATAATAAAATACTTGTCAATATTCCCTCTTAATCATCAAATTTTCACTGCATTAAAAAAACAACATCCAAAAATTTAATACCATTTACTAGATATTTCACTTTCATATTCAAACCACTGTTTATAGTTTCCTTTTCATCAACTTTGTTATTGTACATGATGAATTCATCTATGTTTTTTATTTTAAAATTTTATTTTTTCAATGTTCGCCCTTATCTCGGTCAAAACCACATTATTTTTCCATCTATACAGTCTTACATCATGAGCCACTCTACTTTATTTCCTCACATTGATCTGCCAACATCTAACAATTCAGGAGAAGACTGTAATTCCTTATGGAGACCAACTCATCCCTCTACTTCTCAATCATCATCGTAACTCTCTTCCCTTGTCTGGGAACATCCCTCAATTGTAATAATATCATTTCTCTATGGTACGTGTATTTATTCCTATGTGTTTCTTATATATCATTATAACAATAATATTTTAGTTACTATAGGATCACCTTTTTGATGAAATTGGATTTCATACATCCCCTAACATCCTTATTGGTTGGACACTTCTTCATGGGAATTTCCTCATCCTCATCATCCCCTGAAACAAAATTTGAAATTTTTTTCTAAATTAAAAACATTCATACTTCATAATCATGTGTGTCAAAATTTCTCTTGAAATATTAATTTTTACCTTCTTATATATAAATAATAAAATTACATGACTCAATA
Source organism: Viscum album (assembly GCA_963277665.1). NCBI lineage: Eukaryota > Viridiplantae > Streptophyta > Magnoliopsida > Santalales > Viscaceae > Viscum > Viscum album. Next base: position 1,884,055,073 of record OY728165.1, on the reverse strand, counting down.
TACAAAATCATTTTCATAAGAAACCTCATTGTATATATTCTTCAAGTACATGAATACCACCTCCTTCGACTACCACATTCCTATAGCCTCATTATCATTATTGGTCATCTCTTATGATGCAGGCATACTATGAGAAACATTAAATGTCATCTCCCTAATATATTAAACCTCATGTATATCCACATTTATATTGAAATTGGGTAGAAATATTCATAATACGTGTCTGATGATCTCCATGTTTTCAGGGGTTTGTCTTGCACCATGAAACAGATATATAATTTTATTCCCATGATCAATTAATGAAGTAGATTAATCATTTTCATGCATCCTAATTTTTTTGGTAATTTTACCATATAACCAATAATTTTACTTTATGAAAATTAGAATGACCTTCAATGTGGATATTTATATTTCCTGACCTAGAATGTGAGGATTTACCTGATTTAAAATTAAAATTAATTATGGTGGAAAACTGTCCAAAAAATCATTAATTACTTTTTGGAATCAATATCATTTACACTTTGGTCTAGATATGATATTTTTTTAATTTATATAATGTTTGAATTTCATTTCATAGTATTTGTATAAGTGCACATGCATAATGATCAGAAGTAATGTGACATCTAATTCTTCCATAGTTTATAATTGTTACCTTTAGTGATTCGAATCCTTTTTTCATTTACTATTCTTATGAATTAAATAGAGATAGATTCATCCAATATAATTTTTATTACTAATACCAATTTTCTGACACACAAGGATAAATACCCATTAAGGTCAGTGAGTCATGGATTGAATAATTAAAATAATTCCCCCTTTCAAACATTTTTATAATTTTAAAAATAGAATAATCTTGTCGTTTCATATAAATTAATAAAATGAAATTAAATAATGCATTGGAAATTTCAATTATTCAATGTTCACAGTAATCAGGATAGTATATTTTATTAAGAATAGTAATGTTCTAGTGTACCAGAATCCACAAAGAAAAATGTTGTTACAAGGATTGGAGAAAGCATGATGTCTTCTTTTTTACTATTATTATAAAATTTGAAATTACTATCCACTCAACTAAAATTCCGTCCAAAAGATTATTAAATTCAAATATACAAGCTATTATTTTATTAAAACTAAAATAGTTGTAATAAAAAGATCCTCTTTCATCTATTGGATGAATTACACTTTACTGCATATTATTTTGATTGATGAAAAGTCATTTGACAATTATTCCATCTCAATTATGTGTGTTATTATTAACCATGTGATACCTTCATACATATTCATTCATGCAATCTTTATTCATACAATCTTTTTTTGGTAGGAGTAGAGTACTCAAGAGGGGGGTGAATTGAGTATCTATAAAAATTTCTGTTTGAAATGTTTTCTAAAAAGGTTCCCCAATAAAAATAAATACATCCATTTAAATCAATGTAATACAGTTTTGAATGATTGAATGTTTAAATAACATCTCATAATATTGATTGATTATCATTAATAATAATATAAGTAATTTATATTACTTTTGAAGCTACTATAATAAGGACAAACAATTATATCATCTTTTCAAGATTAACTATAAAAGTAAATCTAGTGATTTATGAATTATCAAGTATCATAGAGAAAACTAAATTAAAAAACACATCGGATATAAAACAAGTGGTTCAGTCTAAAGATGATTCATAATCCACTCCACTTGGTGATCACCTTCCACTAAGAAGTTTATATTAATAAACGTGATCAACACCTGGGATCGGAGAAAACAACAGTGCACATGATTGTCTAGGTTCCAAGACCTCTTCCATAGTTCTTTGTCGGTATAAACTACCAGATCACACATGGACCTCTTCCACAATTATCGGAGAGAATAAGAAAGTGTAAAAATATATGAGGATAAGGATATCTTCTAACAGTTATTTTAGTGCAGGGGACAATGTGTGTTTTAATACATACACACAGACACACTGCTCGAAAACTAAAAACAATACAGAATAGAGAAAAGATGCTGATATAAGGTCAGAAGTTCTCGTAGTGTTATTCTATGCAACTTTGGGCTTCTAGGATGAATCAGATGCAAGTATTGGGTCCTCTTGTAAGAAACAGAGTATTGCAAGTTTGGTGGTCTAGTTTCTAGTCAGATATGGCTCGTGTTTTTTGTGGATTTTGTATTTCAAATTTGTTCTTGCCTCTAATCTATGGTATTCTATCTTATGAATTATTGAATGCTTCATTTTTTGTTCATATGTATCTTGTTTCATGTGTCGGTTGTTTTCTCTAGAATGCTCGAACTTCTACTGGTCTATCACACTTATCTTGTTTTTGGGCCACACTTTTCTATTATTTATGTAGTACATGTGTTGAAGCCCACAAGATGCATGTATTCAGCTCCTCGAACCTCGTACTGTGAGGTGAAATATCTGTAATGAAATATTATATATGTTATTTCATTAAAAAAGACTGAAATATGACCATTATAAATTAAATTAAAAACAACAAAACATGTTAAATAATGTTGTCACAGCCTTTCTGGAAATGGTGTCACTTAGAGATGGTGTCACCTTGAAACGTTGTCTTAATTTTTTCTCTATAGAGGAGATATTGTCATGATGGCATAGTTTTATAGTGATTGGGAACTTGTAGGACATATGTGTTGTTAGGATCACGGTGTATAGTCCTTTTCCAAAAAATCAAATGATGTCTAGTCACGGTGTCTGGGTCATGGACATGGTGTCTCGGTCATTTGCGAGAAAACCAGAACTGGTGGAAAACTCATTGTTTCTCTGAATTATCCATATATCAATATATAAACATAAGAAGTAATATTCACAGAATGAGTTATACTTAATCATTCATAAAGGAAATAATTATAGAACAAAGTTAAATATAGTTTACAATAATTAAACATGATTTATAGAAATTAATATCTTTAGAAAATTTATGTAAAGCAAAAAGAGGTCAACCATATTTACACATGACTTGAAATAGAGTAAACATGATGAATATGATTTATGACCATTTTAACTTGATTGAAACACGAGAAGTCCAATAATCCCCCCTTTTTTATGATCACAAATTATATGAGTGAGATATCTATTCTTAGTATGGTGTGTGACCCTTAGTGTATGGTTCTATCCCCATTTTGGGATAATAAAAAAGAGTAAAAATGTAAATAATAGAATAGTTAATAAGAGTTCACAGTTCATTAGATGGAGAAAGTTAGGTCATTACACATAGTATGAAAAAATATATATATATTAAAAGATAATTTTCACTATTATTTAGCACTGACTATCTTATATTTTCCCTTGGAAGCAACATCAGGAGAAGCCATAGGAGTAGAGGTAGATGTGTAAGAGGGAAGAGAACCAACTGACAGAGATGGAAAATGGTGACCTTCAAAAATAGACAGGGCCAAGGCAGGTTTTGTGGAAGACTGAGGTAATTATTGGACAATGATAAATGGTATGATCAGACTTAGAGCCTGATAAATAGACATAGAGGAAGATGAAAGGGCAGTGAACGAGGAAGGAGGAAAACTAGGCTACAAGGGTATAACTGTAAGAGCCAGAAAAGCAGTACTCTGAACATGAAGATAAGGCCTCGATAACCTGATGAAGTCATCAATAATCTCACCACCATAGTTAATTTATTTTTCAAAGTCATCTTTGTTCCCAATAAACTAGTCCTACAAAAGAGTTAAATCATTCAACTTCTGATCATGATTTTTAAAGGATTGAGTGACAGTGGGGATTTTCATATTCTCTCCATGGTACATAAAATTGTTTTCCATATAATGCTTTATGAAAATACAATTGAAGTAGAAATCCAATTTTTGAGTAAATTATTATTGAAAATCATTTTAAATCATGAAATGAATTCCTAACAAATAAAGAACTCATTCACTATTCTTTACAATCACAGATAGAGACTCTTTGTCAAAGGCACTGAGCACTGTTTGATGTTATTCCCTAACAACCTTTTTGAGTATATCACTATCAAAGGAGGGTTTTGTTGACATTCTAGAGGTACTAGAATCTATAACAGCTGATGTATGTGAATTTAGTTGATTCAAAACATTTTGGAGACATATCTTATATTCATCAGTCAATTTGTTGAGACCAATAACATGATCACACATTTCCTGTAATATTTTCTTATTTCTTTCAGCCATGTTGTCATCTTAAGAAGTCAGGTTAGGATGAAGTAGAGTGACAACTTCCTATAGAATATGACCACTAACATCCTTAACATGATTAGAAACCGAATCTGGTCTTTATTTAAACTCTCTCTACATATCTTCAACAATTTTTCTTAGAGACATCAATTCATCACTCAACTGTTTGTTCTCAATTATAACATCAATAATTTTTTGAAGCCTTTTTTATTGACTCTGATATATGATCTTTTCTAATAATAGGGAATCATCTCTTTCACTCATGTTTGTCACAAGAGCAGGTTGAGTGTTCATGAAATATTAAATTTCATCCAATAAGGTTTCTCCAAAGGCTTTCAAAAAATCCTTACTAATGTAGAAGGTTCTTGTGAAGGCTCATGAACATGAGTTGTGACATAATCAGGTTCCTTTGTAAGGATTACTTCCTAAGTAGAGACTGGTTTCAATTGAAACACAATAGACGGATCTATACCCTTAACTAATGCTTCTTGGGAATCATTCACATCAAAATAGCTAGTGAATTTGTACCATATATCCACAGTTATTTGATAAACTGTATTAGGAACATAAACTCTTTCTTGATTGGTGTGCTTATACCCATCCAGAAGAGAATCTCTCATAGGACTAATGGATATAGTTCTTTGATTTAATTCCGAAATGTCATCCCCAACATCCTCACTCATTTCTTTTCTAGCCAACTTAAAGGATGGCTCCATTCCTTCCTTAGTAGATGTGATAGTCTCTGGAATAGATTGTTTTTCTATGTGTTCCTCAAAAGGAACATCACTCTCAAAAGAATTTTCTTCTTTTAAATTGTTTTCTAGAACATCCAATTCCCTTAAAAACAATAGGTTCTTATTTAGAATCAGGTTCTTCTTCCATATTATCAATTTATTTAAGAAAATGTAATTCTCAATTATGACATGTGGAATAGGTCAATTGTCCTCCTTATCCAGTACATATTCCCCTGTAGGTGCAAAAACCTCTTCTTCTTCTTCCTCAAAATTATATTCAATAATCTCATCTGGTTCCCGAACAAAATAAAAAATTTCCTTAGGTCATGAATAATGCCCAAATGGGTTGAACTTTTCATAAACCCTGACATTATCATTGACCCCTTATTTTGTCCCCAAATTCCAACTGATTGTCATTCTATTCACTGTAGCCTTTGAGATTCAAAATTAATAGTCCTCAATGAATTCATCATCTGGTCTAACCAACCCTTTATCATGAAGCATAAAAATTATTAACCTTGAGTAGAACAAGGAGGTTGACTTTGAGGTTGTCTTTATCAATTGACACATATAAAATATAACATACTTTCATAGGGTAATCTTGTGTTTATTCTTCATAAGATGTATCAAAAATAAATCCTGATACTTGAGTGTAGAAAAGTCTCATTATCTTGGACTAATCAGATTCTAAACAAACTAATACAAAGGTCTGGTTTCACCATGTACCTTAGCATAAATCACTATTCTCTTTGTTTTATTTCCATTCATGCTACTTATGTATTCTTCTAAAACAAAGATATCACATAGAGGAGGAGGATTACTTTGATAGTCCAAAAAAATTCCCTCATGAGGTATCCTTAGGAATGTATCGCATAACTTCAAATAATAGGTACATCTTTGACCATTGATCCAACTTCCCACATCAAATCCATCTTCTGTATCTAAAGTTAATTGATCGAAATGATAAAACTAGGTAAATAGCTTTACATAGATCATCATAGTCTCCTTTATGAACCAATATACTAATACCTACTCTTTTAGTACTTTCAATACTAAATACATAATTAACTTCAGCAACATGGGGTGAATTTACTTTTCGGGAACCACCATTCCATCAACAAGTTTCAGATTCAAAGGACCTTCGGGCTCTATCTTCAGTGTTATTTTCATCATCATATGATCTTTTCATTTCAAGATTTTATGAGGATGGGCATCCCTTTATGGTCATTCAATGAAGGTTTGAGAGAGATAAATATCTAAATGGTTGATGGAGGTCTTACGGTTTGAGATAAGAGAGCTCCGGTAAAGAAACAAGTGAATCGTCATTCGTTTTTATCATTTAGGGATATCGAACATTGAAAATTAAAAAATTTAGGAAAGTAAAAGAATAAAACAATAAATTATAGTGATATAGGTTATAATATGTAAATAAAACCATAATGTGTCTTTACGGTGAGACTAAAAGTGACTTTCATAGTGAGATCGTAATGAATATTCACTATGAGACTGTAAGTAGTTTTCAATGTGAGACCATAACAAGTTTTACTAGTATCATCTATACTATCTGACATCAAAAAGGTGTGACCGTATTGTTTGAAATAGTATGATCCAGACTGTAACAGAGAGATAGTAACTATGAGACTATAAACATGAAACAACAACATTTAAGATAGTAAACCGTTGATCTATAAGAGTTACACATTAATCTTTAGGGAGTGACTTGTGAAACCATAAACTATGAAACAATATGTTGTGAAATAATACACTTACTACTTAATAATTATCATTCCCAATTCATGTATAGTGTAATCTATTCTTTCATAATTTAATGTTTTGGTGAATATTTCATCGAGCGACTATTGAGTTCCATGGAATTCTAAAGTGATATCACCTTTTGGATAATGATCTATCACAACCTGTCCTCGGGGCCCATGCCGTAACTACACCATGCTCTCATTCCAAAGGCCAGGGGATGGGGACAAGAACCAATGGCGTAAATCCCGATAAAAGGGAAGGAATTGCCTTTATAAAGTAAACAAACACCACAGAGTGAAAAAACAGAAGTAAACACTAAGTAAACTGTAAATCAAACGTGTTGAAAGTAAAAGGGGCAAAAAATACAAGCCCAAAAGAAAGGTACACCTACAACTGAATGTAATGTACAACTAAAACTACAACAGTAGAAAGGTGACAAGCCGCTCCTAGATCGTCCTACGGCTCCCTTCCTGAAAGGTAGGTACAGATCTCCTCCTTAGCACTCTGCATCCGTCTGTCTCCTCTGGGTATCAACTCGTTGTGAAATCCACCTCCAGGAACTGACTTAAAGCAAGATTCTCCTCCGGGTACCGTCCATCTCTACAAGCCTCAACCACGATCAATGATGTCCGTCATCTACAACCAACACAATGTAGTGTGGGCAAAGCCCGTGAAGGGGTGAGTATACGCTACTCAGTAGGGACCCTGAGACCCCCGAAGGTCTCCCTAAATCCACATAGGATAATCCAAAAAGAAAAGATACAATCATGAAGTATCATCCAACTCTACTTAGGTATATGCCCATACATATACCTGAGTCATCAAATCCAGTTCACCTCCAACTCACGAGATCAAGTACAGCCCAGTCCACACAGGAAAGTACAACCCAATCCACAAAGGAAAGTACAACTCAGTCCACACAGGAAAGTACAACCTAGTCCACACAAGAAGGTAAGTCAAACACATCAATGATATAGATTGAAAATCAAGACTCCTCTCACACAGGCATACATCATTTGTAAAGAAAAAGAGAAGATCAGAAGTAGTTACTAAATCATCTAGCTGGGACCCACGTAGGATACTAGACCAGCTATGCTATGGGACCCACGTAGGATACTAGTCTATCTTCTCGGTTGGACCCACGTAGGATAAAAGTACAATAGTCTTCACCGCTGAACCCATGGAGGATTCCAGTACGGTTGTCGTCGTCATCGAACAGACGGAGGATTCATTAGGGTTGTCTTCACTGTCGAACCCACGGAGGATTCTAGTAGAGTTGTCTTCACCGTCGAACCCACGGAGGATTCCAGTATGATTGTCATCATCGTCGAAACCACGGAGGATTCCAGTACAAAAGTCTTCACCGTCGAACCAACGGAGGATTATAGTACGGTTTTCTTCAACGTCGAACCCATGTAGGATTCCAGTACAAAATTCATCATTGTCGAACCCACAGAGAATTATAGTATGGTTGTCGTCGCAGTCGCAGCCAGCTCTAGGGTTCCCGGACACAACATGCTCGATTCCGGGAGGGTCCGCCCCTCGAGCCAAGGGGGGTCGATGCATCAACAGACACGTAGTCCGGAGATGATATATCCCAATGTTCCTTCCTGACAAAAGGAACTCAACGTTACCAACAGCGCGTCAATCGGACGCCCGGTCTGAGAGTTATTGGCTTTTTCTTCACAGGGGCCCGGTTGTTTTTCAAGTCAAAACCAACCCGACCGTACTCCGACAGCGTCCAAACCTCGTGCGGAGTAAGCCAAAAGTTCTGTCTCACTAAGAGTAATCCAAAAAAGTCAATCGGATGTCCGGAGCTCAAGTTATAGGCGTTTCTGCTCTGAGGTCCCAGTTGGTTTCGTGATCGAACCAACCCGGCCGTACACAAAGTTCTCCTAAACCTTGAGTGTAATATACCAAAATGACCGTCTTGATCCAAGGATCACATCACAACTGATGGTGCATCGATTGGAGGTCTGTAGCCCATTTTACAAGCATTTGAACGAACCTGCCCGCTTTTAGGGGGTTTGTGGCCTGGATCGACTCGGCTCAAGACCCTCTAGGACGGCCTGAACTGGGGCGACCCAACCTAGGTCTGGGTCCGGACCACTACGTCACGGCCCGACCCAGCTGGCGTGGCCCGACACAGGGGTTCGGCCCGGCGCAGGCAGCCCGGCCCGACGCGGGCAGTCCGGCCCGGCCCAACCGGTTCAGTCCGGTCTGGGCGCCCGTGGGATGAGCGGACGCGAACGGGGGGAGCCGCCACCCCTTCGGACCGAACGGTGGACACGCGGGGGCTCCGCTCTGCCGCGTTGATCGAAGGTTCAAACCCCGGGTTTTCTGGATCTGGCCGGCCGTAACGGCCGGCCAGTGTGCCGCGCGGGATAGGATGGTCCCGCCCTCCATGTGCCAGCGGCCGGCGGTTCCGGCCGCCACTCCCTGCTCCATCACGGCCAAAGGCCGCGACCGTGGTCCCACTGGCACGGCGCGACGGCGCCGCGCCCCTCCACCGCGGCCCGCTCCGGCCGTGGCCCTCCATGGTTTTCCGACGCGGTGCGTCGGCGCCGCTTCCTTCCACCGCGACCCGCTCCGGCCGCAGCTTCTATCGGCCTCAACGTCGTGGAGTGACGGCACCACGCTTCTTCACCGCGTTCCTCCTTGTTTCCGCGCGCTATCGTTGCACCGCGCCGCCTTTGATTGAGCCGCAACAAATACAACAACAAAGGGGGAGGGGTGTCGGCTGTTTTCGTGTGGTTCGACCCCCTCCCGTTAATTCGATATCAAGCGGCTAATGAAATTGACATTGGAAGACAAAGAATATTCATGGACAAAAATCAAACCCCTACCTCGAAGAAGTCGTCGAACGAGGATCGTCGTGGGAAAATGATGTCGTGGAAGACGGAATCACAGAACGAGGCTCCATAAGCATCGTCTGTGTTTGCCCGATGAAGGATGCGGCACATCGTCGTTCTCCTAAGAAGGTGTATATCACCAGCTGCGGAGTGGAGAAGAGACAGTACAACGATCTCCCCTTGCTGTGACGGAGTTCTTTATAGTAGACTCGGTTTTATTCACGAAGAAGATGAAGTTCTTCAAGGATCTTGTATTTTTTCCCCAACTCTTCTAGCACAACAATTCAACCATAATAAAATAAGGCTTCCCTTATTTTATTACTCATGCCAACTTTTTCAAAATTCAAAATGAATTCACCGAATTAATTAACGTGTGTTGTCAAATTAATGAGGTGTTTTATTGGCATATAATTTAATGTGGAGGAGATAAAAAAATAATTTCTAGAGGGGAAATAAATGGGGTGTTTAATGGGGTGTTAATAATTTTATGGAGGTGGGGGCTTGTGTGGGCCCCACCCCAACATCCTCACATCTTCCATCCCATAACAATTAATCCACCATTAGAGAAATAAAAATCAAATTGTAAAACAATTTTTTTTTATTCCTCAAATTTTTAACATCTCCTCCCGAGAAAATGAATCCCAGAGAATGGAGTTATTAAGCATAAATCGGCGCTGTGGATTCATTGGTGCCCTCGTATTTCGATTCCGAGCACCGGTTCTAAAGATATAAAAACCGTCTCATTCATTCACTAAACGTATCTGAGCTAAACTTCTGAAATTGATTCCGGGCACACCAGGCCTCGGAATCAGGTGCTGTCAGAAACTGCGCACTCGTAAAATCCCAATGAAATTAAAAATAATTTTCTTGAAATTTCCGGGTCTTTACATTACTCCCACCTCAGGGATTTACGTCCCCATAAAGCTATAACACAAACTAGGGAAACAAAAGTGGTACTGAGCACACAACTGAGCCTCCCGCCCCCATGTGCTCTCCTGGAGGTTCCCGTGCTGCCACCTAATGCGCACTAGTGGAATCGACCATCCACGTAGGACCCGCTCCTGTCGATTCTCAATCTCCATCAGGACCTCCGCAAAAGTCACCCCATCTCCAATGTCTATATCCCCATGTTCGATGATATTCATCAGGTCAAGCACGTATCTCCTCAGTTGAGATACGTGGAAGTCATCGTGCACCTGGTGCAACTGAGGTGGATGGGTTAAGAGGTAAACCACCTCGCCTACCCTATTGAGGACATAGTAGGGTCCGATGAAGCATGGAGATAACTTTCCGCCTCGGCCAAATATCCGTAATCCACTTCGAGGTGAGACCCGTAAGAAAATGTGGTCGCCATCCTCGAACACTAGTGGTCTTCGCCTCTTATTAGCATAAGACTTCTGTCGGCTCTGAGCTGTCCTCATCTGATCCTAGATGAACTAAACCTTCTTTGGTCCTACAAAAGCTGCTAAGATTTATTCTTTTCCGATATAAGAAATATGGTCTCATCCTCGGGATGAACCACGTTATTTGCCTAATACAGTTGATCCCGACATGGATGATACTAATCCATACCAAGGATGACGTCTTAAGGCCTCGATGCTACTACCAAGAGATCCAACCATTACTCTCACATCCAAGGGTTGAGTCACACTGTCAGAATCAGTGTTTTGTCACTGGGTCTCCCACAGTAGGTATCTCAAAAGTGAGGGTCAAGTCAACAGTTTTAAACCGGAACCCCTTAGAGTCAACTACATAAAAAGGACAGGGAAAATAACATCACAAGAACAAGTGTCTTTTATTACTATAGCTCAAGGTACAAAGACACATACCATCAACAAAGCTAGAATCAACATGAACAAAAGTCCCCATGTCTTGATCTAGTCCCACTCCTGTCCATCCGGTCCTGGAGATTCATGGTCGTAAGCCTCAGCTGCCTATAGCTTAGTTTTCCCCTGTCCACCTGTTCCCTACGGTCGAGGTGGTCTTCCTTGTGGTGGTGGTGGTGGGACCTCAAAGCGTCGCCCACCACCTGCTGCTCGTACAGCTCATCTTCCTCACTTGCCTGCTCCCTGCGGACCGCTATGGTCGAACCTCTGATTGGGAGGTTCCTCTTCTACCTGCTGCTCATCAGCAGGACGAGTCGGGCAGTCTTGAGCCCTGTGACCCTGCCCGCTGCATGCGTAGCACTGCCTGCTCCTCTTATAACTGGCTCTCCTTCGTGTGCCCCACACAAACAAATCTGTATCTTGAGATTTCTCATTTGATGGTATGGCCCGTTTGGACGTCTGTGTCATCTGTCTACTGCCAGCTGTAGAAGACTTCGCTACGGGTCATCCTTCGAAGGGTCCCGCCACTGGTGACTGCTCGGCGAGAAAACTCTCTACTAGAAGGGCTCTCTTCAACACCCCTACCTGTGTCGGAATGTTGAGGGAGATTATCGATGACCTAATCTCATGCCTCAGTCCCTATTCGAAGGTCTGGTCCCGGAAGAACGGGTCTCGTACCATATCTGTGGAGTAGCACGAAAGATCAGTAAAACTTGCCGAGTACTGGGCCACGGTCTTCCTGCCCTGCCACAACTGTAGAAACTCCTGAATGTGCACCGCACGGAGGGTGGCTGGGACGATCTCCAAGCAGAAGAGGCTCTAAATTTCTTTCCAAAGGAGTGATGCCTCATCATGCACCTGGAGCATCAGGATCAACCATCTGCCTGCTGCCTCGTGCAGGAGAATAGCTGCAAGGATCACCATGAGGTCAGCTGGTGTCCCTATTAACCTGAAAACTCAATAAACACCCTCCAGCCAATCCTCAGCTGCCTAAGGGTCCGTCTCCCCGTGGAACCTGGGCCGTCTCTTTCACTGAAACTCGGGCAGTGCACTAAGGCGACATGAACTCTCAGCGGCTGGGGCTGGTGGCATCGGTGGCTTGACGGGTAGAAGTACCGCCGGTGCCCCCGGAGTAATAGGGCCTTGCACCAAGGCCTCTTCACTCGGTGGGCTATCGTCTCGTACAAAGATCGGAACCCTAGCTGGCTGCCATTGTGGGGCCATCTTGAATAGAAACAGGTGAGCCATGGTCAAAACAGTATATCTGGTGAGCTGACACAAATTAATCACAAAGAAAACGTTTGAAACACACATGCAATCAATGATTTCATGCACTGAGTTAGAAATTAGAAGTCAGGGTCCTGGTGTATGGATACTTCGACCGCCGCACCAACACTGGACTCCCTGGACTGATAACCACACTGAATACCCTTAACATTATTTCTTCACATAGAAGAAAGGTCAGAGTCCTGAGTTCTGCGGTAGAACCAAACTCCTCTGATACAAATTTTTCAGGACCCGTCCTCGGGGCCCGTGCCGTGACTACCCCAACCCCGCTATCCAAAGGCCATGGGCTTGAGACTAGCACACCAAAGGCGTAAATCCCGATAAAAGGGAAGGAATTTCATTTATAATGTAAACAAACACCACAGAGTGAGAAAACAGAAGTAAACACTAAGTAAACTGTAAATCAAACAAGCTAAAAGTACAAGGGGCCAGAAATACAAGCCCAAAAGAAAGGTTCATCTACAATTTAAAGTAAAGTACAACTCAGAAGACAATAACTTAATGGTGACAAGCCTCTCCTAGATCATCCTATGGCTTCCTACCTGATGGGTAGGTACAGATCTCCTCCTCAGCACTCTGCATCCGTCCGTCTCCTCCGGGTACCGACTCGTCGTGAAATCCACCTCCTGGCACTGACTCAACGTGAGATTCTCTTCCGGGTACTGACCAACTCTATAAGCCTCAACCACGATCAGTGATGTCCATTGTCTGCAACCAACAAAACGTAGTGCAGGTAAAGCCCATGCAAGGGTGAGTATACGCTACTCAGTAGGGACCCCGAGACCCGCGAAGGTCTCCCTGAATCCACATAGGATAAACCACAAAGAAAAGATACAATCAAGAAGTATCATCCAACTCTACTTAGGTTTATTCCCATACATATACCTGAGTCATCAAATCCAGTTTAGCTCCAACTCACGAGCTCATGTACACCCCAGTCTACACAGGAATGTACAACCCAGTCTACACAGGAAAGTACAACCCAGTCCACACAGGAAAGTACAACCCAGTCCAAACAGGAAGGTAAGTCAAACAAATCAATGATAAAGATTGAAAATCAAGACTCAGCTCACACAGGTATACATCATTTGTAAAGCAAAAGAGATGATCATAATTAGTTACTGAATCATCTAGCTGGGACCCACGTTGTATACTATAACAGCTAAGCTATGGGACCCACGTAGGATACTAGTCCAGCTACTCTTTCAGACCCATGTAGGATACAAGTACAGTAGTTGTCACCGCCGAACCCACGGAGGATTCCAGTATGGTTGTCTTCACCGTTGAACCCCCGGAAGATTCCAGTACGTTTGTCTTCACCATTAAACCCATGGAGGATTCCAGTATGGTTGTCATCATCGTCGAACCCACAGAGGATTCCAGTATGAAAGTCTTCACTGTCGAACCCATGGAGGATTCCAGTACGGTTTTCATCATCATCGAACCCACGGAGGATTCCAGAACAAAATTCTTCACCGTCAAACTCACGGAGGATTCCAGTACGTTTGTCGTTGCAGTCGCAGCCAGCTCTAGGGTTCCCGCACACAGCATGCTCGATTCCGGGAGGGTTCGCTTCTCGATCCAAGGGGGGTCAATGCATCAACTGACACATAGTCCGAATATGATGTATCCCAACGTTCCATCTGGACAAAATGAACTCAATGTGACTGACGACACGTCAATCGGACGCCCGGTCTAAGAGTTATTGGCTTTTTCGTCCCAGGGGTCCGGTTGGGTTTTAAGTCAAAACCAACCCGACCATACTCCGACAGTGTCCAAACCTCGAGCGAAGTAAGCCAAAAGGTTCGTCTCACTATGAGAAATCTAACAAAGTCGATGGAAAGTCAATCGGACGTCCAGACCTCAAGTGATATGTGTTTCCGCTCTGAGGGCCCGGTTGGTTTCGTGATCGAACCAACCCAGTCGTAACCAAAGTTCTCCGAAACCTTGAGTGTAATATACCGACACGAATATCTCGATCCAAGGATCACATCTCAACTAGCGGTGTGTCGATCGGAGGTTGGTAGCCCATGTTATGGGCGTTTGAATGAATCTGCTCGTTTTTAGGGGGTTTTGGGCCCGGACTGACCCGGCCTGAGACCCCCTGGGTCAGCCTGAACCGGGTCGACCCACCCCGGGTCCGGGTCTGGCCCACTAGGGCGCGGCCTGGCTCATCCGGTGCGGCGCACCCCGTTGTAGGGGTCCGGCCCAACATAGGCGGCCCGACCCGGCGCAGGCGGTCTGACCTGGCCCAGCCGGTTTGGTCCGGTCTGGGCGCCCACGGGCTGAGCGGATGCGAAAGGGGGGAGCCGACACCCCTTCGGACTGAATGGAGGACCTGTGGGGGGTCCGCCCTTCCGCATTGACCAGGGGGTTCAAACCCCCCAGATTTCCGGATCTGGCCGGCCGTTATAGCCGGCCAGTGTTCCGCTCGTGACCGGTTGGTCCCGTCCTACATGCGCCGGCGATTCCGACCGCCACTCCCTGCTCCACCGCAGCGAAAGGCCGCAGCCTTGGTCCAACCGGCGTGGCACGACGGCACCACGCCCCTCCTCCGTAGCCCGCTCTGGCCGTGAACCTCCATTGTTTTCCCCGCGCAGCGTGACGACAATGCTCCCTTCCGCCGCGGCCCGCTCCGGCCGCAGCCTCTATCAGCCTCAATGGCGCGGCACGAGGGCACTGGGCTTCTTCGTCGTGTTACTCTTTGTTTACATGCGGTGACGTTGCACCGCTCCGCCTTCGTTTGAGCCACAACGAATACTACAATAAAGGGGGAGGGGGTCGGCCGTTTTCGTGTGGTCCGGCCCCCTCCTATTAATTTGATGTCAAGTGTCTAAAGATTTTCACGCTGGACAGAAAAGAATATTCATGAACAAAAATCAATCCCCTACCTCAAAGAAGTCGTCGAACGGGGATCGTCATGGAAAAAATATGTCACGGAAGTCGGCGTCGTGGAACGAGGCTCCGTAAGTGTCATCAGTGTTCACCCGATGAAGGATGTGGCGCGTCGTCGTTCTCTGAATAAGGTGTCTCTCACCATCTGCGGAGAGGAGTGGAGATGGTACGACGATCTCCCCTTGTCGTGACAGAGTTCTTCGTCACAGACTCAGCATTCTTCGTGAATATGATGAAGTTCTTCAAGGCTCGTGTATTTTCTCCCCAACCCTTTTCACACAAAAATTCAACCATAATAAAATAAGTCTTCCCTTATTTTATTACTCATGCCAACTTTTTCAAAATTCAAAATTAATTCACCGAATTAATTAACGTGTGTTGTCAAATTAATGAGGCATTTTATTGGCATGTAATTTAATGTGGAGGAGATACAAAAAATAATTTCTAGAGGGGAAATAACTGGGGTGTTTAATGGGGTGTTAGGAATTTTAAGGAGGTGGGGGATCGTGTGGTCCCCACCCCCAACTTCGTCACATATTCCCTCCCATAACACTTAAACCACCAGTAAAGAAATAAAAATAAAATTGTAAACAAATTTTTATTTTTATTCCTCAAATTTTTAACATCTCCTCCCGAGCAAACACAACCCAGAAAAAGGTGTTCTTAAGCAAAAACTAGCGATGCGGATTCATCAGTGCCCTTAGATTTCGATTCCGAGCACCGGTTAAAAAGTTAGAAAACCCACTCCTTTGTTCACTGAACGTATCCGATCTAATCTTCAGAAATTGATTCTGGGCACACCGGGCCTCAGAATAAGGTGTCGTCAGAAACTGTGAACTCGTAAAATCCCAATGAAATAAAAAAAATTCCTTGAACTTTCCAGGTCTTTACATGATCTCTCAAAAAGTTATGTCTTACATCAATTTGTTTTGTCCAATAGTGTGAAACATGATTTTTTGAGATTTTAATAGCACTTGTATTGTCACAATTTATAGGTACATTCCTGTATTGATATCCATAATCTAGTATTGTGTGTTTCAACTAGAAAATTTTTCCACAAAAACTACCAGCATCTATGTACTCAAATTTTGTAGTAGATAATGCAATATTTTTTTTTCGTACTACACCATGATACTAGTGACTTGCCTAAAAAGTGACATGTTCTAGAGGTTCTTTTTCTATCAAATACACAATAATCAATGTATGCATCAGAATAACTAACTAACTCAAATTATTGTCCTCTGATATAGAATAGTCTTAGATTGGGTGTTTGCTTAAGGTATTTGAGAATAATTTTCACAGCATTTAAATGTGATTCCATTGGGGTTTCTTTAAAACGAACACACATACATACACTAAACATAATGACTGGTCAGCTAGAATTTATATACAGTAAACATTCAATCATTCCTCTTTAAGTGGTTTGACGAATAATTTTTCAATCTTCATCAAGATGCAACTTACAAGCAGTACACATTGGAGTTTCACTACTTTTAGTGATATCTAGGCCAAAACGTTCTAGAAGATCTCTACTATATTTTCAGCTATTTAAAATAAAACCATCATATATTGAATGATTTTAAATCCAATAAAGGATTTTAATTCACCAATTAAAATCATATCAAATGTTTTTCATCATTTAAAAAATTCAATACATAATGATTTTTTATGATATAATCGTAATATCATCTTCATAAATTTGAACTAATAAAACATTAGTATAAATTCGTTTTATAAAAATGGTAGGATCAACTATTCCTTTCGTAAAGCCATTAGAAAGATGAAAAGATCTTAATCTATCACACTAAGATTTTGGTGCTTGTTTTAAACTGTATAAGGATTTTGATAATTTAAAAACATGATTTGGAAAATGTGTATTTATAAAACGTGGGGGTTTCTCAACAAAGACATCATATGATATATACCCATTTAGAAATTCACACTTAACATACATTTGATATAGTTTAAAATTTAGATGTGCAGTATAAGACATCACAATTCTAATTTCTTTATATCTAGCTAATGGTGCAATGGTTCTCTCATGGTCAATTCCTTCTTCTTGACTATAGCCTTGTGTAACTAATCTATCCTGGTTTCTAACTATGTTACCAGCATCATCTAATTAAGTTCTAAACACCCACTTATTGCCTATGGTAAATGTGTCTTTAGGTATGTCAACAAGTTTCCAAACTATGTTCTGTTCGAATTTATTATGTTTTTATTCAATAAACATCACCCAAAATTCATACATGATAGCATCATTAAAGTTTTTAGGTTCAATTTGAGACTAGAAGACTTGATGTTCCACATGATTTCAAATAGAAGGTCTTGTTTGAGTTCCTTTATCTAAATCTCCTTCAACTGCATATAATGGATTGTACTTAAGAGTAATAAAAACATTAGAAAAATAAGGACTAGTGACTTCATGTTCTTTAAAAATTTCAGGTTCATTATTACTTGAATTTGAATAATTTCCCAAACATGGAGTTTTCCAAGATTCCTTTACATGATGGTTAGAGTTTTTTGAATTAATTTCCAGATTTGACACATCATCCCCCAGGTTCTCTAAAGTGGTCTTAGGCTGATGTGGATCTGTCTCAACAAATTTGACATGGAAATACTCTTCTATTTATTTAGTTCTTTTGTTAAACACTCTATAGTCTTTAGTAGAGATTGAATATCTTATAAATATTCCATTTTCACTCTTGGATGAAAAATTATCAATATTTTACATAGTATTAAGGATATTGACATTGAAACCAAAAACATTAAAGTAGATTACTTTGGGTTTTCAATTGTTCCATAACTAAAATGGAGTTCTATAAAGAAATGGTCTAATAAACACTCAATTAATAATATATAATGTGGTGTTTATAGTTTTATCCCAAAAATAAATAGGTATGTCAGTCACTAAGCATGGTTCTTGCAATATCTTTCAGGGATTTATTTCTTCTTGATACAACTCCAATTTTTTTGAGGTGTTCTAGGGGAATAGGATTCATGAATATAGACATTTTTTTAGAAAATTATTCAAACTAATGTTTTTTAAAATAACATAAATGATCACTTCTTAAGGATTTAATTCTATGTCCACTATGATTTTCTATAGTTTTAGCATATCTGATGAAATGAGTTCATGCTTCACTTTTGTGAGCCAAATAAAAGTCCAAGTATATCCAGAAAAGTCATCTACAAGAACATAAACATATTTCATCCCATTTAAAATAAAAACACTAGATGGTCCAAAAAATCCATATGAACCAATTCAAGAGGTTGAGAAGTTGACACCTCTTTCATTGGTTTGAAGGAAATATTGTGTTGCTTTCACTTTTAACAAGGATTACACACATTATCATTTAGAAACTCATGTTTGGGAAGATCTTTGACTAATAATTTTCTAGTTAGCTTTATAAGGGAGTGAGTATTATAGTTTCTTAGTCACCTATGCCAAATCCAAGACTCACTGTGAAATACACATAAACATAAAGCATTTTGAGAATCTAAAGACTCTAAGTTAACAGAGTATAAATTCTCATTGTTAATGCTAAAACGACCAATTCATTTTTAGAATTAAATAAATTTCAAGCATAATTTCCAACATTATCATTAAATTCATCTTCACATTGTTGTGAAATATTAAGCATGATATATTTCAATCCATCAACAAAAAGTACTATTGAAATTAAAACTGAGTTAGAGTTACTGATTTGGCCAAAGCCAATGATTTTTCCATTGGAATTGTCACCAACAGTTACATGTCCACCATCAATTTTTATTAAGTCATAGAATCATGAATAGTCTCATCTCATGTGTCTTGAACACCAATTGATCTTGTACTTTAAGCTTTTATAGAAGCTCTTTATGAAATTTTTCTACAAAATAGACAAATGAAAATTGACGTTGGTACCCAAATTTGTTTGGATCCAGTAATATTAGTGACTAGTTCTTTATGAACCGACATATGTCCCATAAGAATAATAAATAAATTATGTTAAGTGATTGAGAAATAAACTCTATATGGTCTAGAAAATCAGGAAACATTAGGGAGTGTATTGTAACATGAACCAGAAGGATGTTTTCCAAAACTAGGACTAAAGTTGTATGTCCTAGATTTAGAAACAAAATTGGTTTTTGAAATGTTTATTTTACAAGGATGATATCAAATACCAGTAGTATATTTAGGAGAAATCTGTTTTCCATGAATTTCCACCAAAGTATCATTACCATTAGTAAACCATTCAATGTCCTTTTTTAATTGTTTTTTTGATTTATTTGTTGAAATGTTTTCATTGAGTAATTGAAATTTTTTCTCCTTTCCTATAGCAAGTTCATATTTGACTTTTGAGGTAAGAGAATATTGATTCATTAAATACTTATATTTATCTATTTGTTCATTACATGTCTCATCTAGCATATTACAATACTCAATCATTTCTTTTTAGACATTGTTTCATAATCACATTAATGTATAGAATAATAGTAATTTTGTACAAGTTTAACACCTCAACCCTAGTTACCTAGAGTTGGTACATTATTTTAGTACATTGTAATGATTACAAGGAATCATGTCCCGAAATACTGAACAGTTTAGAAGAATTGGAAAATAAATTACATACATGGACTTTACATTACACTTTCTAACATAAAACACAAAAAACAATAATCCTTTGAGAATTCCATTTCTCCCTTAGCATAACCATGCATCTCAAATATAAAACACTTCTTGGGATATTGGGAAAATAAAACATAAGAAAGAGATGAGATCATATGCTCAGTAAGGATAAATAATTTGGCGAAAGCTATAAACATTTAAGGCAAGATGTGTAATAAAAATAATAGACTTTTTAAACATAATATTGAACATAGTATTTCAAAAATAAATCAAACATCACCTTATAAACAAACACATTGATATTATACTAGTCGAATAATCTCATGTAATAACTAATTTCATAATGAGGGAATGCCTAACACCGAACATCATTACCACATAGTCAAGGCCTTGTTCCAAGACTTAAAATATAATTTTTGTCAAGGCCTTGTCCCCAGTAACAAGTTTGTCTCATGAGACCTACCGATGCATCGAGGAGCTTTAGCGGGCTCCACCCGTCACTTACTAAGTCCACTACATTCCTAATATGAAAAGTTGAAACATAACATAAACATTCGTATTAAAATTAGAATACGAAATGTAAATATATTAACCATAAACCATGAATGGTATAAAAATAGAATATCCATAGTAAAACATATAATAACTCATTAAATACAATATATAAGATTTTATTATAATAAATCATCTTCCAACATGTTTAAAATCCAGTATAGGATGTTGAAAGAGATGAAAATTATTAGTAAAATGCTTTGAGAGAAATACCCATTTTTCATGAAATCATTTAAAAATTATCAAAATTTATAAAGGTAGTCAATTAAAAGGGATTTTTGAATCAAAGAGTCCCATACCACTTTGAAACTTTTAAAAATAATTATCATTTCAAAACAATCATGTACATATAAATAAATCCCTAAAATCATTTTGAAAACATGGACATCAATTAAAAGGGTTTAGAAAGATAAATAATTAAAACATTTAAATTAATGATCTAGTTAAATAGACCATACCATAAAACCTTAAAAGATTTATTTTGAAATCATTTTTATAAAATATGGGTGTCTATGATAAGTATTTCCAAGGAAATACTTACACATAAACATCCACGGATATTAATGAGGTTGAGGAAATAACCCTTACCTCGATGTGATCAATTGAGTCCTATGAACAATAGTCAATAACCACCAAATGAATCATATAATATCTTGAATATAAAGATATTCATGATAATATAAATCAAATGGAAGTACACAATTCACCACATGAAATAAATAAGCGGTGAAGAATGGAAATCTCATGGAATTAAAAGTGAGGTAAGAAATCCCTTAATTTGCACTTTCCTTTGGTCGAGGGTAAGTTTACACTCTTGTATAATTACCATTGTATGTTATTATATTATAACAGGACCATATTCATATTTATTATATCATACATTATTGATATATTACATTATAATACCCACTTAATAATGACTTTCATGTTAAATTAACATTTCAGGTAATAATCGATTTCTTTATCGTACATATTTTAACTTGTTGTTCTTCACCATATCATTTAGGACATGATTTAAATACTTCTAGAATATAAACCTTGATTCATATATCATATATATTTATAATATAAATATTTATAATATATATATATATATATATATTAAGTGGAAGACACCGTTTATGGAGACAGTAGGCCGTATGTACGCATAAATGCTGTTTCTATTTTGATATCGTAATGAATGGAAGTAAGTGAATAAAATATATGTAAGTACATAAATACACACACACATATATATATATATCTCCATTAGAATTATTATTTCATATATTACATACTTATTAGTAATATATATTTTTATAATCGTCGATGAATGGTGAATGTGGAAATGAATCTCATCGCGTCGTGGAGACGGTAATCTGTATCTACGCACGAGCGACAATATAATTCACTCAAAGGTGTGAAATTGGATGGTATATTAATTTTACAGAGACATTATAATGTTATTTTAATTATTTATATACATATTACTCATCATTATATCCATCCAAATATCATAGTGTTGAATAACAAATTACACCACGGCTTGGAGACGGTAAGTCGTACGCACGCATGCATGATGACATTATCATTCATAAGATCGATAGAATAATGAATATAGTTGTTCCAAATTTATATTAAAATAACATTATATATAAGATACTGGAGTTATTGTTTATAATGGAAACAATAAAGAAATATTAAGTGGAAGAATAAGAGAACTTGAAAGTGGGGGGGGGGGATCATTATCTATTTTTCTGGTACTTCCTTTTGATTAGATCAAAATGGCTCTATAATATGGCTTTCTGACCATATTAAGGACTCTATGATGAAGGAAGGATATTTGGGAGAATATTTGGTAAGGAGTTGGCCAATAAAAATGGCTTTTGAGGTGTGAATTTGAGAGAAGGGGAAGTGGCCTTTCATAAGAGGGGTGTGGGGCACCTTAGAAAAAACAAAAGATATTATTTTATAATAAAATAATTTTCTGTTTCTAATAGCTCAAAAATGAATTATATAAAGGATAATGAGGGTATGGGTCACAAACCACTCAACCAATAGGTTTTTATAGGTTTAGGTCACCATATTAAGCTTAACATTTATATTTTACACTTAGTTAAGTTGTTTGACATTTACCATGTCTCTTTGTATTTTTATATTACATGGTCAATAAACATACTATAAAATGACAATAGAACCCCAATTGGATCATTAATGTCATATATATTATTATATAAGTCTTTTCGATGAACAATATATTTTTAGGACTATTATATCAATTAATAATATAGTATTTATTTGAAAAACTATTTTATGTCAATTTTCACAATATTTGGTATTTGTTTTTTGTTAAAATCATAACAGCATGATTAATTCATGAAAAAACTTATCTAAACGACCTTAACATGTCATAATAAAAAATAAAATTAGTGTTATTTATAAAAAGTCTCAAATTACATTTATTTCGATATTTATAATGTTAATTATTTTAATCTTTCATTAATACTGTAATTACTACATCATCATTGTATCTTAAATAAATTTAATTATATAATGTCTAAAAATTATAAATAAAACACTATTATGTAGTAAATATTTTTATATTTCTAATTAAAATTTATAGTCGATTTTATCTTATGTATAACCCTATATTAAATAAGTTTTAGTTATTAAACATTGATTTTAACTCTTTTAACTCTTCTTTGAATTAAATAATAATTAATGTCCTAATGTAATCCAGGTGGACCAAAAGGATCATATTTTACTCCTATGTTTTTTTGGTCGAATTACAGTTATCCAATAGAATTAGGACATGTGTTAGGGTAAGAATAATATCATTTTTACCCTTAATCTACCTATTTACTTTTAACCATGGTAAATAAAAGTAAAAAGTTACTATTTACCAAAAAATTATTTTTTTCTTATTGAACCACATTTTTCTTATTGATATCAACTGTTTCTCTCTGATTTCTGAAATTCCACTAACAGAAATGGTATAATTATGTTTTATGTGAATTTGCAAACTCTCTTAGGAGGTGTGTAAAAGATGATGAAAAGTTTAATAAAATTTTATATATCTGATATTATTACAAAATGAATGAAATTAATTACATTAAAAATATATAGGTATTGTGTATCTATTTTGACCAAAAATAAATTTAAAAAAAATAAATAGTTATTTAAATAAAAATATGGTTTCAAACAATAACTCAGTGTTTTTCACTATTCATCAGAAATTGAATGTTTTCAAAAAAATACCAAAAATTCACCCTAAGCTAATTTTGATATTCCAAATTACAAAATGATGCCTATTTTACCAAATTCCAAACATTGAAGTTGAATTTATTAATTTTAAATTATTTTCTGTTGTCTAAACCAAAAGGCATATTTTAAAAAAACAATAACTACCAAAAGATTGACACTTGTTTATGTCCAATTTCAAAGTGAAATTACTTACAATGAACAGAATTGGATTAAATGGTCAAAATATAATCAATTTATACTTATAAACCATTAAAATTTATAATTTAACACTATAAATTATTTTGATTAAAAAAGTTGTTTTCAGTTAAAATATAGTATTTTTCGCTATTAACCCAAATATAAAAGTTATCAGAAAAATGCCAAAAATTTATTGAAACTAAATTCTTATGTCCCTTTTCTAAAGAAGATGATTATTTTGTCAAATTTAATACAGAAAAGGCTCAAATATTGGATTTAAAAAAGGTTCACTACAAGAAGGCGGAAATAGTGCATTTTTTGAAAAATACTTCTTTTATCTAAAAAAATGAAGTAGTTCTAAAATTATGTCTAAGAAACTCATAATATGGATTCTAGAATTATAAGGATTATATATAGTCCAAAAGTCAGTTAATACTATTCATAACTGCTTTTGAACGACTAATTTGGTAAGTTATGGTGCGCTTGAACTTGGTGTTGCGTGTAGTGTATGTTATTCAATTACATTGAATAAATAACTTAATATGAAATATTGGGGTGATACATTCTTCCCCTCATCAATAAATTATGTCCTCTCAATTTGAAATTGTTCTTCGGAAATAAATGGTTGAAAATAGAAAATACCTTTGTGGGAAAACCCACATCAGAAATTGGGTTAATAAAATTTAGTCTTAATAAAAGGAAAAGGGAAATGAAAGGGTCACCACAAAATTATGACATCGATTAAGAGAACAATAGCAGAAATTAGAAACACATAATTGGAGGAAAAACGTAAATATTAATAGGGAGTAATTTAGGTCATCAATCATAAACAATTGTAGAATTGAGGGCCTCAAAGCCATCAATCTATGATGAATTAAAATATCATCGGTTCAACAAAACATAAGGTATTT
The DNA here is from genome assembly GCA_963277665.1 of Viscum album. Lineage (NCBI taxonomy): Eukaryota > Viridiplantae > Streptophyta > Magnoliopsida > Santalales > Viscaceae > Viscum > Viscum album. The sequence continues at coordinate 1,884,030,058 of OY728165.1, read as the reverse complement.
GGATAAAAAAAATTTGTTTTAAGATCCCTTACCTAATGTTTAATAATTAATATCATCATAGAATAAGAGAAGAATAAAAATATATACTTGACATGTAGAGTTCCATCCTTTAACTAATATCTACCACAGAGTCATCTTTCACTCAAAACGATAATAGAACTTAAAAAATATATTCTTTTTTCTTATTCATATAGAATTCCAAAAAAAATTAATTTATAATTAATTTACCAAACCATTAAAAAAACAACATTATACAGTCCAGGACATCAGGTGGGCCAGTGGTAGGTGATAAACCCTTGTCACCATTCAGTTGTGGGTTCAAGTCTCACTATAACAACCTGATATTTAATGATAAGTATTCTTTTTAATTTATTTTATGTCATGCATTTTATGCTACAACAAGATTATCGTGTGCTATACGCCACACTGTATTAGCATGATGTATACGCAACACTATTCTTAGATTGTGTTACATACAATTTCATGTTCATTTTATAATAGTCATTCTAAGAATTATTGAGTGTATATATATATATATATATTCAATGTATAAATAAAATATGTTTGGATTCTATTATACGAAATAATAAAGGATTCTTGCACAACACGCAACCCTGACTTGTCTTGCATTACACGCAATCACGACCATCCTCGATAGCGTGTCTTGTACGCAATACCGAGTTTTATTAAACATTGATATATTATTATAATATTATTATGAACTAGCCGTTATGAATAGTATTAAATAAATTTTGAATTTTATAACATTATTATTTATCTTACAGATTTTCTAGAACATGGTATAAGAACAAAATAAATTTTTCGGGTAAAATAAGTATTTTAAAAAAAATGCAGTTTTGCCGCCTTTTGATGGTGCACCCACATTTAATCTAGTTTTTGACATGTTTATAAGTTCAATTTTACAAAATAAAATTATTATTTGGAATCATAATATAAAATTTTACCTTGGATAAATTTTTCATATTATTCTGATAACTTTCATATTTTAATGAATAGTAAAAACACGCTATATATTAATTAAAAACAACTTTTTCCATTGTAATAACTTATGTGGTTAAATTATAATACTGAATGGTTTTAAATTATAAATAGAATATATTTTTACCATTAAATATAATGTATGTCATTATCCTTGATTTTACATTGAGTCCGTAGGTTAAATAAATTCAATCTTTCGCAATGTTTTAAACAAAAACCCATTTTCTTTCGACAACGAGATTGATTTTAATTTAATTTATGAAACATCTATGTATTGAATTTGGAAAAAAGGATTCCATATTTCGAATAATTGGGTCCAAATTATATTAATAGACTAATTTTTATTTTTGGGATTTATGAATAGTAACAATGGTAAATTTTATTTACCATAGTAAAAGTTAATTGGGTAATTAAGGGTAAATATAATATTATAAAATTATCATAATACTTGTATTAATATAATTGGATTATTATAATTTGTCCTGAGTCATATTTGAGTCGAAATGGAATCCATTAGAACCCACTTGGAGGTGATTAAGACCTTTAGTTTATTTTATTTAAAGGAAAGTGAAATATGTCTCACTCAACTTTAATAATTTAAGTATTTTTAATATAAGTTTTTACAGAATATAAATTCAGATATAAATACTCATTTTAAAGATAAAGTGATTTTATTTGTCATGGTAAATTATTTGTAATTTTTATGAGTTATTTAATTACCTTATTATCTTATACATTAATGATGCAGAAATTATTTATTTAGTGAAAAATAAATAATGTAGTTTTTATTGAAATTGTAATACATATCAAAAGGCCCAAAAATCTGCAAAAACGTAATATTAGGGTACATATAAACCCTAATCATCCACTGGCCGAATTGTTGACCATTTGGATCCTTATTAAGGAGATTATGACACTTATATTATTTTATTTTAAATGATTCCAAAGTTGTCACCTTCATAATTTAATAAATATAACAATTTAAATATTGTGATTTTAAGATGATAAATTTGAGTATAAGTATTCTTGTGAAAGGTAATAGATTTATTTGCATCATAGGATTTTATTTTTAATTTTTATGCAAAAAATAAGTATATTAAATAATTATACAAAAATGTTGTAGTAATTAATTTATTAATAGATAAACCATATAAATGGTTTTAAAAATAATAAAATAAACATTATATGAACTATTTAATGTGCTCCAATAATTTTCTAGAGACATATGACATTTTATGAATCTATTAAAGGTTTTATTTAGAACATATCATATGTATATATTTTATTTAAATTCAAATAAATTAATAGTGTCAAAATTTACACTATTGTTATTTTATAAAAATAGCATATTATAAAATTGATTAAAAATCAAAAAAATATTTAAAAAATATTAATTTAAATTTATAACGCCTAAAATGTTATAAAGTATCCAATTATGGACAATTGACAACAAATAAGTAATTATTTTTTATAATTTAAAATTTAGAATGTTATTACCACAAATAAAATTAAATTGATTAAATAAGAATAAATCAAGTTGATAATGTCTAAAATAAATTCTTAACATGTATAAAAATTATTGCTTGATGAAATTACAACACTATCTCATCTAAGATTCAGATATGAGTTATTTTGAATGTTTTTAAGTGGGGTTGAAAATTAATATAAACTAATATTACTTATATTTCCGAAGGTACCCCTCTCCTCCCTTATAAAAGGGAACCTCCTCCATCTCCTCCTAACACCAATTTGAGCCTTCAAGCTCGGCCAAACCATGTACAGTTAACATCCCCACTCCCCTATAAACATCCTAGAGGTCCCGGTCTTCTTCGAAGACCAATTTTAGTTCCCTAAGAGGAGGTCTCAAAGAGGCGCTTCAAAGAAGAGGTAATGTCCGTTACCGATTCTTTCAACTTTATTTCTTCTTCTAATTATTCTTATTTAGTTGTTTCATTATGAAGTAATAACATCAGTATCACTCATATACTGATATGTTATTATAATTATGAAAAAAACCTATTTCACCATCTATCCATCCTGCGGAAAACAAAATCACTCCGCGTACGTATGTAAGGAATACCGTCTCCACGCCGTGGTGTAGTCTATTTACTACCACCACCTTACTTGGATGGGTATAATGGTGTAAATAATGACTATATATTATTATTGTAAAGTGATATTGAATCTTAAATAGTATACATACACTCAAATACAATTCAATGGGAATGATATCATCGCTCGTGCGTACGTACAGATTACCGTCTCCACAACGCGATGAGATTCATTTTCCAGGTTAAAAATTCAAAAATGATTATAATGTATATATAATAAGAAATAATGAAATATATGACATAATAATGCAACTGTATTTATGTACATATATATGTATGTCATATACTTAATTCCATTCAATTCAATAAGGAAACAAAAACTGCGTTCCTGCGTACGTACGTCCTACTGTCTCCATGAACGGTGTATTTATATCCATTTATCGATCTATTATATATATTTATATTATGAATATATATTATATATAAATCATTTTTTACATTGTGGATGAAAGTAATCATGATCTAAGTAATCATATGAATAATTACAAGTTAAAACACGAACGACAAATGAAACAATTTTATCCAAAATGCTACTTTAACATGAATTTACAATAGAACTGGTAATATAATGTAATAAGTGAACCATATATGATATAATAACAACGAATATGAATCTGTAATAAGTCAATGAAATTATTTAAATCATTATACAGGAGTTTTGGATACGTATGAAGCATATCGGACCTAAGGTAAGGGATAATTTTGCAAATCTCATTTTTATCCATGATTTCTTATTCGTAAGTATTTACTGGGGTTATTGCTATCATCGATGTCCATGTTTTATAAAAGTGTATCCATGCATGTTTAAAGTCCTTTTTGCCCATTTTGACTTTTCCCCATGGTATGGAAGGAAGATTTTTATTATTTACCCTACAAGGTACTTTTTGCCTTTCCTGACAAAAGTTCGAGAATAATGTTTTTTTAACGTATACAGCATGAAAGGATTTTTTACGGTTTTATAAAGACTTATTTACATGAAGTTTACTCCAAAAGATTTCATGACTATTTCAACAAAATCTTTTTCTTTTAAAATTGCATGAAATTTTGTAAAAAGAAAATGATTTTGGAGAAAAAAGGATATTTTCCTCAAGAATTCATTTCAAGTGTTTTATCAAAACAATTTTCATCTAAGATGACATTATTTCACATGTGTATATTTCAAGTATCATGTCTATATAATTGACATGGTTTCACTTCTCTTATTATGAAATGATATCCATTTCTTTCATATGTATTATGTGATGATGGGATTATTTTTATGAAACCCATTTATTTATTGGGTTATTATGAATGATGTATGTTTATTTTGTGGCACAAGTAAGAATGATTTCCTTATGAGATGGGTGAGACCTATATCTTACACTAATACATTGGGTAAAGATTTATATCTCATGAGATAGACATGGCTGGAACGGGAAGTTAAACCGGTTCAGTAATACAGGACTGGAACGAGGAGTGAACTCGATTCAGAAAGGGACTTTTTCCACTAAGATGGTCTTGGAAGAAATGCCTTGGCTACTATAGAAATCATATCATGTGATTAATGGTTGCCATAGTTACATGTTTTATTCCCATGCTAATTTATCATGATTAATGTTTTCTTCAGGATCTATGCCTTACGTAATGTCATGTTTTTTGTTATTTCCCAAGATTTTGATGTTTAGATTTTATTCTCGTGTTTTTTTACATTTAAATGTCTAAGGATTGATTTAGGTTCTTTATACTTACCCTTAATGAGCATTTTAGCTCACCCCTTTTATGTTTTATTTTCCCCAAGATATAAAGAAAGGTTTTAGGTAAGAAAAAAGGGGAGGATCTTTATGGGAGATGTTGAAGATCTTTCACCACGATTAGAAGATTAAATTCCGAGTTTCCAAAGACACTAAACTATTACGGTCCTTGTGTGTCTGTTTTTGTTATGTATTAATTATTCCGAAAAAGTAATGTAATGTCTATGTACATCAAGCATCGGGTCTCTAAAGTTGCTATCAAAGGAAAGGTTTAGTCAACCTTTGGAAACTAGGATGCGAGAACTTTAGTGAGATCCCTAGAGATATTTCTAAGGTATGTCTAGGGATGTCCCTAAGGTTAAGTATAAGTATAGGTTATAGTCCTAGAATTATGGTTACGATCTTAGAATTAAACTTAATTTTATATATATTGAAGTTACACCCCCTTTATTATGTTGTTTTCCCTATCATGATTTTTGTCTCTCACACTATTCTTTTTGGGTTTTAGAAGATGGCTGGAACCCGAAGGAACCGTGTTGATCAATACAATGGACAATGCAATGATTGTCCTCTTGAACAAACAAATGTTATGAGAGATGGAGTGAAAAATCTTATTACTATACTTAGACAAGCTATGAATCATTCTAGACTTCAAAATGAGCAAAGAATGGAATAATATTCTATTGAGTCCTTCATGAGGCAACATCCACCTTCATTCAGTGGGTCTTCTGATCCACTTGTTGTTGAACAATGGTTCATTACCACTGAAAAGATATTTTTAGTTCATCAATGTTCTGAACATGATAAAGTCATCTTTTGCAGTATATCGTTTGGAAGGTGAAACTGATCAATGGTGGAATCTTATCAAGAATACGAGGCCAAGAGATGAAATTGAGTCCATGGAATGGAATGATTTCAAGAACATATTTTTCAATAAGTACTTCCCTCATATTCTTCGAAAAATATGGATAAGGAGTTTCTTGAACTAAAGAAAAAGGATGATGAATCTGTTGGTGTATACGAAGCGAATTTTACAAGGCTTGCAAGGTATGCATATGGCTTTATCATCCAACCTGAATGTAAACTTGATCGAATCTTTAGTGGCATAAAACCAAATCTTCAAAGGGAATTAGCTCTAAGAGACTTCAGTAGCTGTGAAGAAATTGTGCGTTGTGCTATCAAGGTAGAAATAGAAGTTGGTGTTACTTATCCATCTCATGGTTTTGACAAGAAACAAAAGATGGAGTTTAAGGAGAAATCTCAGAATAATGGTGAAAAGAATATGAATGTTTCCTTATGCTCAAAGTGTGGAAATAAGCATGGTGGATATTGACTTAAAGGGACTAGAAAATGTTTTATGTGTGGAAAAGAAGGTCATCGAGAAGTTGAGTGTCGAAGTAATGGAAAAAGGGTTGCTAATGATGTGAATAAAGAAAAGACTACAGAGAATGCACCACCAACACTTCAAATATTCAAGTGCAAGGAAATGGGTCATTATTCTAATAAATTCCCTAATCTAAGGGTTAGTGATGATCGACATGAGCAACCACTTAAGGCAAAGGACAAAGGGATGTCACATGTGATCACTATTGGAGATGTTGAGTATGACAACGATGTGGTGGAATGATTAAGTTTGTCTATAATGGGATTCCAAAATAATGTTGTATATAGTATCATGGAATATTGGAATATTTATGTATTGGTCTATTGTGGTTTTAAATAATTTTATGGTACCTGTAACCATTGAAAGTGATTGAGATATTTTTGGAAAAAAGATGATATTTGAATAATGAAGGGATAAGGAGAAAATTAAATGTTTGATAGTATTAATGAGCTCATTACTGATATAAGGAAATAGTTATATCATGGTTTGAGTATATATAATTTTGGGGTTTTGGTATGTGGAAAGAGTTAACTATTGATAGCACTCATGTTTTCACTAAGATTCAATGGGTATTCATTTTTCAAGAGAATACATGATTAAGGCCTTCGAATGTTTGGAATGTGACCAACAAGACATATCTTATGATATATGGGGATCAACGATGGTATTAAAAATCTTGTTATATGAAATCTCTGGTAATCATTTTCACTATAATATGTGAGTGGACTGCAGTATTATGGATAAGCCTAAAGATTGGAATGGATTATATTGGACATAAGTTATTATTATTTAAGGATAGAAGTTGTTTTCGATATTATTGATTGGATGTTATAGTAATGTAGTTTTAGAAAAAAGACAACCTGCAGGATGGGTGACAACCCATCGCGTCGGACAAGGCTGAGGGAATCAAACCCACAACCGAAGTGCAACAGGCCTTTATCGCCTACCACTAGCCTACAGGAAGTCCCTGTTTAGTTGAAACTAGTTTTATTATATTAATCATTATGATATATGAATTATAAGTCCATTTTAGCAACCATATATGATTAATCTCACTATAGATGGACTTATGTATTTTTGATAACATTTATAACCTTTTTTTTTGAGACAGATGGAATGACCCATCATTCAATCACATGATCTGTTGACACTTCATGAATAAAAAATTCAACTTCATTTCTTTAGGAGATGAAGTGGAAGATTGTTCAAAGCATGAACAACAGTGAGATTGTACCAAAATCAAGCAAGTATTTCTTCAAATTCAAAATTTGCCACTTTAGGGAAATGATATTGAAAACCAAAAATGTTTTCATAGTGCTCTTATATATGATGAATCAGATGGTATCTTAGATCATCACAAATTTATGGCTTTGTGATTGTTGGCTTTTTCATAGCCATCTCCTCCACCACTCTCCATCAGAACATGATGGTTAGATTTTTCTTCTATATCCATATTTTCACCTATGTTCTCCTATGTGGAAACCATGTGATTAGTTAATTTGGGTAACCATTACGTTTCATACTTTAGTTTTTAAAGTTAAGTTTTGGTATTTCATTCTATGATGTGTGTTGCAATTAAAGAAACTTTCAAGTAGAAAACCATGTATAACCCCGACGAATTTCGAGGGTGAAATTCATTTTAAGGGGGTAGAATGTAACAACACGATATTTTATTATAAGTATTCTTTTTAATTTATTTGTTGTCTTGTGTTTTATGATACAACAAGATTCTCTTGGGCTATATGCCACACTATATTAGCTTGATGTATATGCAACAGTATTCTTAGATTGTGTTACACACAATTTCAAGTTCGTTTTATAATAGTCATTCTACGTAACATTGAGTATATATATATATATATTAAATGTATAAATGAAATATGTTTGGATTCTGTTTTATGAAATAATAAAGGATTCTTTCACCACACGCAACCCAGACTTGGCTTGCATTACACGCAATCGCGACCTCCCTCGATAGCGTGTGTTGTACACAATACCGAGTTTTATTAAACAACGATATATTATTATAATATTATTATGAACTATCCGTTATGAATATTATTAAATAAATTTTGAATTTTATAACATTATTATTTATCTTACACATTTTCTAGAACATGGTATAAGAACAAAATAAAATATTCGGGTAAAATAAGTATTTTTAAAAAAATGCAGTTTTGTCGCCTTTTGATGGAACACCCATGTTAAATAGAGTTTTTGACATGTTTATAAGTTAAATTTTACAAAATAAAATTATTATTTGGAATCAGGACATAAGATTTTACCTTGGATAAATTTCTCATATTATTCTAATAACTTTCATATTTTAATGAATAGTAAAAACATGCTATATTTTAATTAAAAAAACATTTTTCATCATAATATCTTATGTGGTTAAATTATAATATTGAATGGTTTTAAAGTATAAATATCATATATTTTTACCATTTAATATAATTTATGTCATTAGCCTTGATTTTACATTGAATTCTTAGGTTAAAAAAATTCAATCTTTCGTAATGTTTAAAAAAAACGCATTTTCTTTCGACAATGGGATTAATTTTAATTTAATTTCTACAACTTCTGTGTATTGAATTTTGAATAATGGCTTCCATATTTGGAATCAGTGGGTCCAAAATATATTAATCGACTGCTTTTTATTTTTGGGCTTTATGAATAGTAACAACGGTAAATTTTATTTACCATAGTAAAAGGTAAATTAGTTAATTAAGGGTAAATATAATATTATAAAATTATCCTAATACTTGTCATAATACAATTGAGTGATTATAATTTGTCCTAAGTCATATTTGGGTCGAAATGGAATCCATTATAACCCACTTGGAGGTGATTAAGACCTTTATTTTATATTATTTAAAGGAAAGTGAAATATGTCTCACTCAACTTTAAAAATTAAAGTATTTTTAATATAAGTTTATACAGAATATAAATTTGTTTATAAATAGTCATTTTAAAGATAAATTTTTTTTCTTTGTCATGGTAAATTATTTTTAATTTTTAAGAGTTATTTAATTACCTTATTATCTTATACATTAATGATGTAGAAATTATTTATTTAGTGAAAAATAAATAATATAGTTTTTATTGAAATAGTAATACATATCAAAAGGACAAAAAATATGCACAAAACTTATAATTAGTGTATAGATAAACCCTAATCATCCACTGGCCGAATTTTCGACAATTTAGATCCTTATTAAGGAGATTATGACACTTATATTATTTTATTTTAAATGATGCAAAAGTTGTCACCTTCATAATTTAATAAATATAACAATTTAAAGATTGTGATTTTAAGATGATAAATTCGAGTAAAAGTATTATTGTGAAATTTAATAGATTTATCTTCATCATAAGATTTTATTTTTTATTTTTATGCAACAAATAAGTATATTAAATAATTATACAAAAATGTTGTAGTAATTATTTTATTAAAAGATAAACAAAATAAATGGTTTTAACAATAATAAAATAAATATTATAAGAAGTATTTAATGTGCTAAACTAATTTTCTAGATACATATGACATTTTATGAATCTATTAATGCTTTTAGTTTGAACATATCTTCTGTATATATTTTATTTAAATTCAAATAAATGAATAGTGTGAAAATTTACACTATTGTTATTTTATAAAAATAACATATTATAAAATTGTTTAAAAATCACAAAAATATTTAACAATTATTATTTTAAATTTATATGGTCTAAAATGTTATAAAGTATCCAATTATAGACAATTCACAACAAATAAGTAATTATTTGTTATAATTTAAATTTTAAAATATTATTACCACAAATAAAATTAAATTGATTAAATAAGGATAAATCAAGTTGATAATGTTTAAAATAAATTCCTAACATGTCTAAATTTTATTGGTTGATGTGATTACAATGCAATATCATCTAATCTTAATATATGAGTCATTTTGGAATTTTTTATGTGGGGTTGAGATTTAATATAAACTAATATTTCTTATATTTCCAAAGGTGCCCCTCTCCTCCCTTATAAAAGGGCACCTTCTCCCTCTCCTCCTCACACCAATTTGATCCTTCAAGCTCGGCCAAACCATGCCTATTTCACGTACCCACTTCCCAAGAAACATCCTAGAGGACTTGGTCTTCTTTAAAGACCAATTTTAGTGCCCTAAGAGGAGGTCTCAAAGAGGCGCTTCAAAGAAGAGGTAATGTCCGTTACCAATTCTTTCAACATTATTTATTCTTCTACTACTTATTATTTAGTTTTTTAATTATGAAGTAATAACCCCAGTATCACTCATATACTGATATGTTATTATAAGTATTAAAAAACCATATTTCACCATCAATCCATCCTATGAAAAACAAAATCACCACGTGGGCGTACGTACGAAATACCGTCTCCACGCCGTGGTGTAATCTATTTTCCACCACCACCTTACTTGGATGGGTATAATGTTGTAAATAATGAATATATATGATTATTGTAAAGTAACATTTATTCTTAAATAGTATACATACACTCTAATACAATTCCATGGGAACGACATCATCGCTCTTGCGTACGTACGGATTACCATCTCCACGACGCGATGAGATTCATTTTCCATGTTAAAAATTCAAGAATGATTATAAAGTATATAAAATAAGTAATAATTAAATATATGAAATAATAATGCTACTAGATTTATGTACATATATATGTATGTCATACACTTAATTTCATTCAATTCAATAAGGAAACGAAAACAACGTTAATGCGTACGTACGGCCTACCGTCTCTAGGAACGGTGTATTTATTTATATTTATCCATCTATTGTATATATGTATATTATGAATATATATTATATATAAGTCATGTTTTAAATTCTGGATGTAAGTAATCATGATCTAAGTAATCATATGAATAATTACAAGTTAAAACACGAACGACAAATGAAACAATTTTACCCAAAACGCTACATTAACATGAATTTAGAAAAGAACGGGTAATATAAAGTCATAAGTGAACCATATATGATATAATAACAATGAATATGATTATTTAATAAGCCAATGAAATTATTTAAATCATTATACATGAGTTTTGGATACGTACGAAGCATATCAGACCTAAGTTAAGGGATAATTTTGCAAATCTCATTTTTATCAGAGATTGCTTATTCGTAAGTATTTACTGGGGTTATTGCAATCATCCATGTCCATGTTTTTTAAAAGTGATTTAATGTATGTTTAAAGTCCTTTTTACCAGTTTTGTCTTTCTCCCCATGGTATGGAAGGAATCTTTCTTTTATTTACCCTACAAGGTACTTTTTGACTTTTCTGACAAAAGTATGAGAAGAATATTTTTTTAACGTATACAATATGAAAGGATTTTCTACGGTTTTATAAAGCCTTATATTCATTAAGATTCCTCCAAAATATTTCATCACTATTTCAAAAAAATCCCTTTCTTTTAAAATTGCATGAAATTTTGTAAAATGAAAATGATTTTGAAGAAAAAAGTATATTTTCCTCAAGAATTCATTTCAAGTGTTTTATCAAAACCATTTTCATCTAAGATGACATTATTTCACATGTGTATATTTCAAGTATTATGTCTCTATAATTTACATGGTTTCACTTCTCTTATTATGAAATAATATCCATTTATTTCATATGGATTATATGATGATGGGAAGACATTTATGAAACCCATTTTATTTATTGGGTTATTATGAATGATGTATGATTATTTTGTGGAACAAGTAAGAATGATTTCATTATGAGATGGGTGAGACCTATATCTCCCTCCAATTAATTGGGTAAAGATTTATATCTCATTAGATAGACATTTCTAGAACAACAAGTTAAACCGATTCAGTAATACAGGACTGGAACGAGGAGTGAACGTGATTCAGAAAGGGACTTTGTCCACTAAGATGGTCTTGGCAGCAATGCCTTGGCTACTATGGAAATCATATCATGTGATTAATGGTTACCACAATTAAATTTTTTATTCCCATACTAATTTATCATGATTAATGTTTCTTCATGATCTATGCCTTACGTACTGCCAAATTTTATGTCATTTTCTATGAATTTGATGTTTATATTTGATGCTCATGTTTTTTTACATTCAAATGTCTAAGGATTGTTTTATGTTCTCTATGCTTACCCTTACTAAGCATTTGAACTCACCCCTTTTATGTTTTCTTTTCCCCAGGATATAAAGAAAGATTTTAGGTAAGAAAAAAATGGGGAAGATCTTTATGGGAGATGTTTAAGATCTTTCACCACGATTAGAAGATTATATTTCGAGTTTCCAAAGACACTAAACTATTACGGTCCTTGTGTGTCTGTTTTCGTTATGTGTTAATTATTCAGAAAAAGTAATGTAATGTCTATGTACATCAAGCTTCGGGTCTCTACAATCATGGCCTTACTGGACGCGATGGGTTTCCGCCCTATCTCTAATTTGCCCTTTTATGGCAATCCAAAAATAATCTCAATCTAGAATTATCCAAACTACTTCTTTCCAAACTCACAGTCCAAAATTTTTAAGGATGGTAAACACAATGAAAAACCTTTTTTCCACATAATAACATGTGAACACCTTCATTATGTATTCTATTAAAACACTGCAACATCCTCTATTACCATAAAATTATATTGATTACATTCATGCTCCCATATTCCTTATAGAATATTGGATATAATCATTCTATCCCAAAATTTTGTAAACTCCAACAATGATGGAATATACAAATCATTAATCAGTTTCAAGGTAGTCAAGAATATCCAATATAATTTATCCAAATAAATAATGTATTATTCCAAAATCACCACCTCGGTATTAGAACCATATTATGGTTTATCATTCTCTCAATCATATATTTTTAAAAATATTAACCTGCTATTGAGTCACATTTCATGGTTCCACACAATCTCAAGTCCTTAATGAAATAGTACTGCAGTGCAATCCTTATATACTCTATAATTCTTATAACATGTACATCATTAATACAACAATCAAATGATAGAATAATTTAAAAACAATGTAAGAAATATGATCATACATCTTCATCATTGGTAATATTATATGTTTATTATTATCCAATAGCAGCATTTGGGGTATACTCTGATGATTTGAACATTGATTTGTGTTGTGTCCCAACTCCTTTCAAATGATGCATTGTAAATTTGTAACTTTTTTCTTACATTTTAAATCACGTACTTGGTGTCCTTTTTCTCCACACATATAACAAACTCCCTTTACCTTCAAGAATTTACCAAGGCCATTCTTTACACAATAATCACATATGGGAAAATCTTTATTTTCCCTCTTCCCTTTATCCATCTTTATCACTTCCTCCCTTTTCTTCTCTTTCTTCTGTTCAAAGCCATAGGACTTAGAGAATTATTTACTTATCTTATTAACACATGAAACTACTTCATCATATGTTAAGAATACATGGGAGACTATTTCCCTTATTAATGTTGGCTTAATACCTTGAATGATATGATCCTTCTTACTCGTTGGATCATATGTTTTGCTGGAGTTAACATTCCTTCTACTTGGAGAAATTTCTATACAGTGGCATGAACTAGTTCAGTTTATGAATTGAAATGAATAATTATAAACATGTAAAATTCCTAAGGTAAATTGAATAGTTTATGGATATAATCCATAAAAATATTTTCTTTGAGGAGTTATATACTCATAAATCCTTCAGAATGATTTGTAAAGAAAATGAGAATTACCCTAAGCATATCCCTCGGGAGTGTCGTTTCCAAGAGTGCAGCAAGGCACATTGTCATGAACCGGTTCCCATTAGAGTCTATCCCAAAGAGGTGTTTTTGGGTTTTACACCAAGGTACATTTGTGCCAGATTCACCTCTACCTGCTCGTATCAAGATAGGAATGTATTTGACTAGAAAACTCATAAAATCTCTACATTACCAAAACTCAAGGAAGTTATTTTATATTAATCCTCAAAGTATATCTTAGGGTAATGTTCTCTAATCAGAGTTTATCTAAATCTATTTTCCATGGTTATTTCTAAACTTCCTATGATACCAACTATAACTCCCCGACCCCAGTTACCCAGAGCAGGTGCATTATTTTAATACATTGGCATGATTACAAGGAATCAAGTCCCGAAATAATGATCGGTTTAGCAGTCTTGGAAAATAGATTACAAACATGGATGTCACATTACACATTATTACATAAAACACAATAGAAATAATACATTGAGAATTACATTTTTCCCTTAGCTTAACCCTACAACACAGACATAAAACACTTCATGGGATCCAGGGAAAATAAAACATAAGAAAGGGGTGATCTCAGATGCTCAGTAAGGGTAAATAATTTAGCGGAAGATATAAACTTTTAAGGAATGATGTGTAATAAAAAAACATCCTTTTTAAACATAATCATGAACATAATATGGAAAAAATAAATCAAACATCACCATATAAACAATAACATGTATATTCTACTAGTCGAATAATCATATGTAATAAGAAATTTCATAATGAAAGAATTCTTAACGCTTGACATCATTACCACAATGTAAAGTCCTTGTACCAAGACTAAAAATATTTTTTTTTCAAGTCCTTGTGCCAAGACACTAGTTTGTCTCATGACTCCTACCGATGCATCGAGGAGCTATAGCGGGCTCCACCCATCACTTACTAAGTCCACTGCATTCCTCATATGAATGGTTGAAACATAACATAAGCATTCGTATTAAACATAGCATACGAAATATCAATACATTAACAATAAACCATGAATGGTATAAAAATCGAACATCAACAGTCAACCATAACATAACTCATTCAATACAATATGGAAAATTGTATTTTAATAAATCAACTTCAAACAATTTTAAAATCCATTAAAGGATTTTGACATAGATGAAAATGATTTGTAAAATTCTTTGAGATAAATAACTCTTTTTCATGAAATCATTTAAAATTATCAAAATTTATAAAGGTATTTATTTAAAATGGATTTTTAAATCAAAGTGTCCCATACCACTTCGAACATTTTTAAAATAATTATCATTTCAAAAAATTCATGTCCATATAAATAAATCCTTAAAATCATTTTGAAAACATGGACATTAATTAAAAGGGTTTAGAAAGATAATTCATTAAAACATTTAAAATGATGATATAGTTAAATATTCCTCCCCTAAAACCTTAAATTATTCCTTTTGAAATCATTTTTATAAAATATGGTTGTTTATGAAATGTATGTCCCAGAAAATACTTACACATAAACAACCTAAGATAAAAATGAGATTGAGGAAATAACCCTTTCCTCATTGTAATCAACCGAGTCATATGAAAAATAGTCAATAACTACAAAATTAATCATAGAATATAATGAATATATAGATAATCATGATAATATATATCAAATGTAAGTACACAATAAACCACATTCAATAAATAAGTGGTGAACAATAGAAATATCATGGAATTCAAATATATAAAATATACCCCTAACCTTGAACTTTCTTTTGGTCGAGGGAAAGTTTAAACTCTTGTATAATGACCATTGTATATAAGTTAATTATAATAGGACCATATTCATATTTATTATGTCATACATGATTCATATATGACTTTATAATACCCATTTAATAATGGGTTTCATGTTAAATTAACATTTCATGTAATAATCTCTTTCATTATCGTACGTATTTTAACTTGTTGTTTTTGACCACGTAATTTAGATCATGATTTAAATAATTCCATAATATAAACCTTGATTCATATATAATATATATTTATAATACAAATATTTATAATAGATAGATATATGAAATGGAAAACACTGTTTACGGAGACGGTAGGTCGTATATACACATAAATACGGTTTCAATTTTCATATCCTTTTGAACAGAAGTACGTGAATCGAATATATGTAAGTACATAAATACATACATACATATATATATATATATCTCCAGTAGCACTATTCTGTCATATATTACATACTTATTAGTAATATATATTTTTATAATCGTCGATGAATGGTGAACGTGGAAATGAATCCCATCGCGTCGTGGAGATGGTAATTTGTACGTACGCACGAGCGACAATATCATTTCCTTAAAAGTTTGGAATTTGATGTTATATTAATTTTTCAGAGAAATTATCGGGTTATTTTCATTATTTATATACATATTACTTATCATTATATCAATCCAAATAACATAGTGTTGAATAACAAATTCCACCACATCATGGAGACGGAAGCCGTACGTATGCAAGCATGGTGACATTAACATTCATAAGATTGGTAGAATAATAAATATAGTTGTTCCATATTTATAATAACATAAATGTATATATAATATACTCTAGTTAGTATTTTATAATAGAAACAACAAACAAAGAGTAAGTGGAATAATAAGAGATCATTAAAGAGGGTGGTGAAATCATTACCACTTCTTTGGGTTCTTCCTTTTGATTTGATCAAAAGGGATCCCTATAATGGATTTATGACCATAGAAAGGCCTCTAGGAAGTAGGTGGGATTTTTGGGAGGATATTTGTTCTGGGGTTGGCCAAGAAAAATGGGTTTGGAGGAATGAATTTTAGTGAAGGGTAAGTACCCTTTTATAAGAGGGGTGAGGGGATCCTTTTTAAAACATAAAATATTATTTTATAATAAATTAATTTTCGGGTTATAATGGCTAAAAATGAATTATTTATAGGATAAGGTGGGGATGGGTCGAAAAAAACTAAACCAATAGGTTTTAGATAGGTTTAGGTTACCATATTAACCTTAACTCTTAGATTTAACACTTAGTTAAATAGTTTGACATTTACCATGTCTATTTTTATTTTAATATTATATGGTTACACAACATACTATAAAATGTCAATAGAACCCCAATTGGTTCATTAATGTCATATATATATTTATATAAGTGTTTTTTCCGAACCATTGATTTTTAGGACTGTTATATCAATTAATAATATAATATTTGTTTTAAATACTATTTTATTTCTATTTTGACACTATTTGGTATTAGTTTTTTTTTCAAAATAATAACAGAATGATTACTTCGAAAAAAAATTATATAAACTACCATAACATGTCATATTAAACTATAAAATTAGTGGAATTTATAAAAAGTCTCACATTACATTTATTTGTATATTGGTAATGACAATTATTTTAATCATTCATTAATACGATATTTACTACATCATCTTAGTGTTATATATAAATTTAGGTATTTAATGTCTAAAAATTATTGACAAAATAAAATTATGTAGGAAATTATTTTATATTTCTAAATAATATTTATAGTCGAATTTATTATATGTATAATCCTATATTAAAAATGTTTTAGTTATTAAACTTTTCTTTTAACTCTTTTAACTCATCTTTGAATTAAATAATAATAAATGGACTAATATAATCCAAGTGGACCTATAGAATCATATTTTATTCCTATGGTTGTTTTCTGTCGAATGAAACTTATCCAAAAGAATTAGGACATCTGCTAGTGTAAGAATAATATCATTTTTACCCTTAATTACCTTATTTACTTTTAAACGTGGTAAATAAAAGTAAAAATATACTTTTCAAAAAAATTATTTTTATCTTATTGAACCACATTTTTTTTACTGATATCAACCGTGTCTACTAGAAATTTTAAATTCCACTCATAGAAGCAGTAAAATTATGTTTTATGCGAATTTGCAAATTCTCCTAAGAGATAGGTTAATGACAGTGAAAAGTTCAATAAAATTTTATATATCTAATATTACTACAAAATGACTCCAATGAATTACATTGAACATATATATGTATTATGTCTCTATTTTGACCTAAAATAAATTTAAATAAAATAAAAAATTTATTAAAATAAAAATTCAGTTTTAAACAATAACATAGTGTTTTTCACTGTTCAAAAAAATTGAATGTTTTCAGAGAACTACCAAAAATTCATCCTAAGATAATTTTTATATTCCGAATTCAAAAATGAATTCTATTTTACCCTATTCAAAAAAATGAATTTTCATTTATTAATTTAAAATTAATTCCCATTGTCAAAACCAAAATGAGTATTTTTAAGAAACAATAACTATCAAAATATTGAAACTTGTTTATTTCCAATTTCAATGTGAAATTACATACAATGACCAGCATTGGATTACATGGAAAAAATATAATCTATTTATACTTCTAAACTGTTAAAATGTATTATTTTATAGTATAAAATATAATGATTAAAAAATATTTTTTCATTTGAAATATAGTATTTTTCACAATTCACCCAAATATGAATGTTATCAGAAAAACACCAAAAATTGATTAAAACTAAATTCATATGTCTTGATTATGAAGTAGATGTTTATTTTTTACACATTTAATAAATAAAAGATTACAGAATCAGATTTAAAAAGGGTTCACCATAAAAAGGTGGTAATAGTGCATTTTTTAAAAAATACATCTTTTTTCTGAAAAAAAATGAATTAGTTCGTACATGATGTCTATGAAACTCATAAAATGGATTATGAAATTATAAGGACTATATATAGTTCAAAATTTAGTTAATATTATTCATACCCATTTTTGAATGGCTACTTTGGTAAGTCGTGGTGCGTTTGAACTTGGTCTTGCGTGTAGTGCAAGTTATTGAATTAATTTGAAGAAATAACGGACTATTAACTCTTGGGGTGTTACAATAAGAGATTCCAGTGTATCCTCATATGTGTTTGTTATAAAATTCATATTTCCGTTGTTAGCATGTTCATTATTTGATGATTTTGAGCCACTGGAAATGTCCTCATAAGAACTCACATTTCATTCATTTATTTTTTATACTTTCAATATTGGTCCACATATTTCATTTTGTACATGATCTTTGGACAGTCAGCCTTTACATGACCCTTTTTCATACATTCATAACATACTATCTCATCATACTTGTCACTTTTTTTCCAATATTTTTCCCAACACCCGTTTTTATTATATCTTCCATTGAAATTTGGTTTTCTAAAAAATTTCATGTTCTTGTAAAATCTCATAAACCTTATTGATAATTGAGTAATATCCTCATCACTATCAGGTGGTGATTTTTCACTGCTGGAAATTTCAACACATACTTCTGAATTCCATTTCTCCTTGTGTTTATAGGTGGTCGTCTTAAATGATATAAATTTTCTTTTGGGTTCATCCTGCTCTTCTTTGTTGACATGAAGCTCCTCTTCATACATCATTAGTTTCCCAATGATCCATTTTATAGATAACATTATGATGTATCATGATTCTATAATAGAGACAGAGTTTCCTCTCCTTTTATCTGGTTGGCGTCTAAGAATCCTCATGATTTTTTCTTTGGAAGTAACTTCTCTTCAAAGATATATAATTGTGATGACAATTACGTTGAACCTAAGGTACATGTCAGAAGTAGTCTCATCAGGTTTCATTTTAATGTTATCACCTTTAATTTTATATGTTTTAATTCATATTTCTTTCACACTATAATTTCCTTCACTTGAAACAGACAAAGTATCCCAAATTTCATGGGCAGTTTTACATGCAGAAATTCTGTTAAATTTCTCATCACTTAAAGAGAAATATAATGCTTCCAAGAATTTGTAGTTGGTATTTCATGAAATCTTGGTTGGGTCATCTCTAGTGATTCTATCAGTAGTAGGAATATTATACTCATCTATGATTGGGGGAAAAAATTTAAAACCTACACTTTCTAAATGCATTTCCATTTTAAATTTCAATTGGGAATAATTGGTTCCATTAAAGAATGGTGATTTATTTTTTTCCACCTTCATGTCTACTATCCATAATAAATAAATACATTGAAATAGATATAAATATATAATTAATAGAAAATTATGATCATTAAATTACAAAAAAAAATCTCAATTGAATAGGTTTAACAACATAGTCTTAACAGGAATAACAAATTCCTCTGATACCAAATATTGGTCGGAGTAGATTTCTAGGAGGGGTAAATTGAGTATATATAGAAATTTATAATTGAAATGTTTTCATAAAAGTTTCCCTAATATAAATAAATATAGCCCAGTTAATCAATGTAATACAGTTATGAAAGTTTGAGAGTTTAAATAACTTATCAGAAGATATATTAATTATCTATAATCTTAATATAAGTCATTAAGATTACTTCTGATGCTATTCAAATAATTAAAAACAATAATAAATTCTTTATAATATTTACTACCAAAGTAAATCTAGTAATTTCTAAATTATCTAGTAAAAGTGAAGAAAAATAAATTAAATAGTACAGTATATATAAAACAATCGGTTCAGTCTCAAGATGAGACCTTATCCACTCCACTTTGTGATCACCTTCCACCAATCCGTTTAAAGTAATAAACGTGATCCACACCCTGGATCAGGGTAAAAAATAGATCTAAGGACTATCCATGTTACATGACCTCCTGTAGAGTTCTTTGTGATTATAAACTTCCAGGTCAAACAGGGAGCTCTTCCACACTTATCCGTGGGAATAAACAAGTGTAAAAATATATGAGAGGAAGGATATCTTTTATCCCTCAGTTTAGTGTAGGAAATAGTGCATGTTTTAATACAGACACACATAAACTGCTCAAATGCTAAAAATAATACACAATAATGAAAAGAAAATGATATAATTTAGATGTTCTCTGAGTGTTATTCAATGCTGCTCTGGACTTCTATGATGATGCAGATGTAATTATCAGGTCCTCTTGTGGGAAATAGTGTATCACAAGTCTGGTTCTCCAGTTTCCAGTTAGATATGGCTTGTGTTATTCATGGAAATTTCATTTTGAAGATGTTATTTTCTCAGATCTATAGTATTCCAGCTTTTGTATTCATGAATGCTTCATGCGTTCTTCAGATGTATCTTGTTGCATGTGTCGATTCTTTTTTCAATAATTCAGGCACTTCTACAACTCTATCAAACTTTACATGTTTTAGGGCCACACTTTCCTTTTTTATTCTTGGAGTGCCTGTGTTGAAGTTGAAATTATGCCTTTATTCTGCAACTCATACCTCGTACTATTAGGTGACATGTCTATAAAAATATTAATTATATTAGTGTATTTAAAAGGACTCAAATATGACTGTTAGAAATTAAATTTAAAATGATAAAATAGATTAAAGAATGGTGTCAATGTCTATCTAGATATGGTGTCATAAGGAAATGGTGTATCATGGAAATGGTGTCACTAAGATACAATGAATTCTTCTTTGCCTTTGAGTGGTGAGACAATGATGATGGAGTAGTGTTATAGAGATCAGGAACCTGTAGCAATAATGCAGTGTTAGGATCACAATGTCTATTATTTTTCCAAAAATCGAATGGTGCCTAGTCATGGTGTCTAGGTCACAGTGTCTGGGTCACAGTGTCTGGGTCATGGTGTCTGGTCATGGTGTCTGGGTATGGGTCATTTTCCAGAAAACCTGAACCAGTGGAAGACTCCTGGATTCTTAGACTCAGCCAAATATGTGTATATATACTTAAGCAGAAGTATTCACAAAATGAATTAAACATAATCATTCATAAATGAATTCATTATAAAACAATGTCAAATGTGGTTTACAATAATTAAACATCATTTATAGAAATTAACATCTTGAGAAAATTTATGTAATGAATAAGGAAATCAACCATCATTATCATGACATGAAATAGATTAAACATGATGTATAGGATTTGTGATCATGAAAACATGATTAAAATATGAGGAGTCTAACACTTTTCATTATTCCACTATTATTTTTATCTATGTTATACCACTACTTGAAGTATTGAATGAGCTATATAGTTTAATACTTCTTTTTGACCAATCTTAGGTAGATTCTCCATAAAATGAATTACATGGTCATTGTTCGAAATAAAAATCCTTAGATTGTACAAATCCATAAACATATTTCTAGAGAGTTATGCTTCATGAAATCATTTTAAATTTTTTTGAATGTCCTATGAATATTAAACATAAATATTCATGATATATGTAATTTAATGTGATTAGTGGTTCTTTATATAAGAAATTGTCACTTAGAAATCTAATAATGAAAAAATTATTGTTCGCTCCCTTATATAAAAAACACTATCTGAATGTTCCCATATTGGACAACAAGTAATTATGAGTAATTCTTATCAACAAAATAACGTGATTTGAATATGTTTAAGTGATCCTCCTTTAGAGAATATTATTTCACATAACCATACACATATTTAGAACAAATAAATTTAACTTCACAAAAAAAATTGAATACCTGACATGGTCCCATGATCATCCAATGTGGTCTGTATGAATATTGTGCAATTTCATATTTATCATATTTCTTGATTCATTATATCATTTAAACCATAAATTTTACACATTTAAATATTACTAAAAAAAGTACAAATAAAAAATAGAAAACATTATGAAACATCACATTCTTTTTGAACTTCATAAAACCCACTTCTGAGACACCACTGTAACTTTTTCAAACATCATTTTTAACAATCAAAATAACCAAAAATTTATAAAAAAAATGTTTTGGATTTTTTCTAAAATAATTTCGTGTTTAATTTAAATAATATAATTATATTTATTATTTTAATCTTATACATATGATATCATGATGATTTGGTTCATCCATGTACAATATTTTGTCATGTAACATGTTACCTCCCTATTTTCCCTCCCCTTACTGTAATTTTATCTCAACCTTTCATTACGTATTATCCCAAGTTATTATATGTACAAATGAAATAATAAAATAATATATGGTGACTATGATGTATGATTTATTTTAATTTTGATCTTTTATATATACTCATGTTATATGAACCTTATTTTTCCACAACACTAATCCTACGAATTTGGGTTTTTTATTATTATCTATTCTTACCATAAAAATTATATAATAGCCATGTTAGAAAGATGTGGGTCTGTATAGTTAATAAGATAGAATAGTTTATGGAACTAAGGTATTTGGTTAGTAAAATATATCATATGATAAACATAGTAACCACATATGTTATGGATTTATAGTTTATTTACACATGTAAAGATGTAATATACCAATAATTTATTAATGTATGTTTTGTTTTAAATGTTTTCATTTCAGATAAATTTTGATTCTAAAAAACTAGGATAATAACAAAGTATTTGAGAAATTCGCTGGTGATATGGAAATAATTTGTAATTAAATTGTTTACGAAGATCAAAGGACATAGTAGTAGTTGAAAAAATTTCAAGGTTATAAAGAACAATTTGAACCATGTGGAACATTAAATTTCAACCTATAAAATGAAATGAGGTATTTAATCCATTATTTGATAATGTACACCATAATTTAGTATATATTATAATCCATGTATTATTTAATAGTGGGTAAAATCTATATAAATTAAATTTTTATTGATTCATTGCTTTGAGGAGGAGAATGTTACTTTAGATATTTATTCTTTATAAAGAGAAGTAGATAAATAGTTAAAATTGATTAATAAATAAAAGGAGTCGGATGAAGTTAAATAAATTTATTGGTAATAAAATATAAAAATATTTATTTTATATTTACATAAAATTAATAAAAATATGAATGGAAGATAATTTTTTGGGATTAGGTAAATGGAAAATGATTCCCCCCAAACTTCTAATGTGAATTTCCCAAGTATTGTAATATATGCATCTAGTTTTATTTTCAATATTCTATAAATATAAAAATATTATTTACTGCTTCAAAACCACATCCCCAAATATCATAACAATATTATTATTTAGGTGTTATTATGAACTGGATTAGTGTGACATCAATTTAGAGATGAAGTTTTGAGAATTTTACCATGGTTACTGTTAATAGAAATGAATAATGGAATTTCATATCTGAGGATAAAATGAATGATTTTTCATGAATAAAAAACCAACCATAGGTAAGTGACATGGAAGGATGCATAATGTATTATACCATAAATGATGAATGAAAATAATCAATGGTATAATATAAAAAAAATTCCCAAAAATATCAAAATTACTTGTTAAATCCAACCAATATGTTAGAGGAAAGGAAAAAAACCCAAGGAATAGCATATGAATTCATGCATAAAATGTAATGAACCTAGAAACTAAGAAATTATTTGCACTAAAATAATAGCCTTTGAATATCAAAAACCACCTATTCCAAGGGATAAAGTAAAATCTTACTCCATCCCCACCACTATGGTGAAGAAAAGAATTTATTATTGAAATATAGTATTACTATTTATTTATTATGATGTAAAGATTTATTTAATTTTAGTTTTTATATATTATTTTATATCCTTCCAATTTTCTAGAAATATTAAATCTCTTTTAAGATACATTGCATTGTAGATATATATAAAAACACATTGTTGTAAAATAATGTAATCCCATGTGTTGGACTCGTCGCATGTTAGTGTTAATGGGAATATTCTTAAATTTTATATGATTTTTTCCATTTTATTAGTTAGTTCTATACATGATATATATTTCATATTATTTTATATAACTCAATACAACTATATTGAAAAAGATATATCTATCCATATCCCAAACAATCACATTCTGTAATGAAAATTACTTAAATACTATGAATATTATTTTCAAAATATTTAAACGTTATGGGTGTTGATACCCATGGAAAAAATATCATTATTTAATGGGTTAGAAAAAGGGGGGAAACATGAATATATTCCCATTTTGAAGGATTATAATAAGGTATTACCAAATAAATTATCAAACCATCCTCTAAAAAATGAGGTTGAGTAATCAATATAACTTATACTCAGTGAGAGAACTATATGAAGTATCCCTTATAGAAAGTCTATAATATAGATAAAAGAGTTAAAGAATGTGTTACAACATAATATGGAATAATTCGTCATAAGACCAAGTGAATCACATTTGGGTTCACTAATTTTATATTTTTAGAAGAAGGATGGATCAATTTGGATATTTATTGACTATGGAGATCACAAAAAATTCTCCATATGGAAAAAATATACACCACTATGGATTGGTGAATTATTAAATCAACATTGGGGATCATAATTCTTATTGGAAGATGTTTTTTTTCTGAATATCATCATCTGAATATGAAGATGGATTATATTCAAAATAAATATTTTTATACAAGATATGGACACCATAAGTGATGGATATAATTATATTATCAAATAAACCTTGTATGTGAATGTGAACAAAAACACAAATGGACCTACCTTAATAAATGGTAGCACATAAATGCATCAAAAAACAAGGGATAAAAAGGTGTAATAATAAATCATAACCATCAAAATTTTAAATCTTCTTCATAAGTAGTGTTTTCATGATTAATATCATAAGTAACATCAAAGGAATGCCTCCCACATCCTTGGGGGGAAACTAGTTAATGATTTCACGAATTATTCAAGAGTACTCTTTAATGATAGAAGGGGAGATAGGGAAATTAATTATGAATTAACGATATTAGGGAATAGAATAAAGTATCATCTAGTATGTAATCATCACTATAACTACACACACACAAAATAGAAGTGGATCACAACCACTGATAGAGTTCCTTAATTAATTTTATTAAATAAATATCAAAGACCATATGTGATGTCTTTGTCCCATATCATATAATTCATCTATTTAAACCTATCAAAGTTCAATAACTAAATATTTAAATGACTGAATGTATCGTCCTATCAATGAAATAACTCATTGTTATATAATTAATGACAAACCAAGTAAAGAATGAAATTATATCCATATACCTTAGATGTATTATAATATCAAGTGTGGATTTTGACCATGGCATCACATGTGTAAGCATGACATAGTAGTTCATATTTTAGTGAACATCCAAATATATCAAGCAACAACTAAATTCCAAAAAGGAAAACTTATAAGAAATAAAATCTATCTATTATTCCATCTAAATTCTATTGAATAATGTCCCTTAAAAATATCTTCATTTTTGAAAACACATAGTATGAGAAACACAATCCATATTCAAGGGCCTAACAATGTGACCCTAAGGGGATTGCTAACATCAAAAACAAATATTAAATCAATAATTTTTGTATTTATGAAAATATAAGAATCTTGATATGAATTATAGTTACTCATGTTACTATGGGGTTTGATGTGATGTTAATCAAACATACTATTATATCTATATAAACATGTATACCAAATGATGTATCAAATATATAATACATATACATATATAATATTTTTATCCATAACATCACAAGACAACTATATATTGAAAATATCAATAAATTATAGTTAACCAATATTTAATGATTATAAAAAAATTATTTTTGATGTTAATGAATACATCAATTTTTTTAATCTATATTTTTAGAACATCATATATCACACATATATGGAAATGATCACGTAATATTTCACCCAACAATAAATGTTAATTCATTTTTTCATTCCAATTCATTCAATGTATAAATTTATTTACATTCCATATATGTTGAATAATACCATCTTGGTTGAAATTCATATGATGGAATGACCATCAAAATATCCAAACACTACTTAATTATCTATGTAAACATGTATACTTTCATATGTAGAGAATCAATGTATATAGGTTACCATAATAGGTATCTCAAAAAAATAAATTATGAAGTAATTATAACAAACATTCACCCATATGTGTTTTGATGATGATATAAAATTACAATATATATTCAATATAAAATACATATATGTAGTAATACAATACTAATTATCACTTAATTATATTAACAGTGTCTCGGAACAAATTTATAATTAGTAAAAATATATATTCAAGGTATCCTTTTGTATATTTTCAGAATCCATAATACTCTATGATAATCATTGATTTTGGGGGAAATAAAAGTCATAAACTAAGGGGGTATTATCACTTAACTATATGTTTTACATAAAATATAGTACACAATAACAAAGGATAAAAATGGATTTAATCTATTATAATAAAATGATCTATTTACAACCAATATCACTTGTGTATTACACCAATATATTATATGTGAACTTAATAATGTTAGTTTGGTAATGTTTTCATCAACATATCTATGAAATTATCTTATGTATCAACCAAATGGTTCTTTACATCAAGACAATAAATGAAATATCATATGATATGGTATTTCTAGTTTATGTGTTACAACTATTGTGAGACTATCATGATATACTTGAGAAAAACAAAATCCTTTTCATCATATGATATAATTATGTATTATACTTCTATTTTGTAGTCCTCTATGGTGGAATTTTTTTGGAACTCTTCCAATGGATAGATCCACTATTTATAAAAAACACAAACCCAGATTGAGATGTAATATCAACATTGTTAAATTAGAAACTAGAATCTATGTAACCCCTAAACTGAGGTCATAAATTCCTCTAAAAAACAATAGCATGGCCTTAATATTTCTCAAAAAGATAATTATTTTCTTCATAGTAATCTAGTGACTCTCAATATGACTAAAATGGTATATAAGAGTTAATGTAAAATAATAATAGGAATTTTGTCAAGTAAATAACATGGAATACATGATAAATCATATGTGAGATGCATAATTAATTTTATCTATAATTTAAAAAACACTATAAAGATCCTGAATCATTCAATGTAACATTAATAAAGACCCCTTCTTATTATTCTTCTTGCTAAAACACATTAGAAATTAATAGATATATGTGTTCTGGATCAGTCTTATAATCCCCTTTGATATATATATATATATATATTCATCCTAAGAATGAAGTAAGATTCCCCCACTTCTTTCATTTAGAAACATTTACCGAACTAAATATTCATATAATGAAGTATTGGGATATTATTTCTAAGAAGAGTTATATCATTTACATTCAATATAAGAAAAATATTGACATATTAAATAAACTATTTATATACATAACAATTAACATCATTTTCTATGAATCCAAATTCATTAAAATTATAAAAAAATCATATATTTCAACTCTAATAATTTTAATTTAGTCCATAAATCTGCATTTTCAACATTAAAATCTTATAATACTCATATACTACTTTGAAACCTTAATGTTGTGCCATATACGCTTTTTTTTCTAAATTCACATAAATGAAAGTGGTTTTCACATCAATCTAATATATTTCGTAATAATATTGATTTTTTTATCACTTGTATAATTTGAATACTCTGGATCCTCATTACATGGGAAATGGTTTTTTCATTGTCAGTTCCATGAATTTGTTTGTAACCTTTTTCCATTAATCATGATTTATATGAAGTATCTTTATAATCCATATTAGTTTCTTTATATAAATCACATGTAAAACCTACAGTTCTTACTCATTCATGTGAGTACAATATATCCTAACCACAAATAGTTTACATAGTTTTCATTTTTTATTCTATTGATTATTATCATTTTTCAACATCACAACTCTAAAATGATACCTATTATGTGGTAGTTTCAAAAATTATGAGTAGAACATGATCATAATTTTCTTTATGAAATACATATATAAATAAATATTGTTTAATTTGAATAGATCATTAAAGATATTGTGTATCTTGAGTTATTTTTTGTTTTATAACTCTTCGCAGTCCTAGATCAACTTATATCATTGATAAAATTCCTATTTATTTTTCTTCAACTTCGTCAAGTACACCTTTTTTTCTACTGACTCCGCCATTGATGAATTCCATACCTAGGAAAGAAATTCTACCACAAAGATTTTGTGTATAGTAGGGTTATAAATATAATATCCCATAGTTTCTTTGGAATAAATAACTAATAAAAAATTTTCTGACGTAGGGATAATTTTATTAGAATCTAGACATCATACAAGTTTTTCACTACCCCAAAATTTCATAAAAGGAAAATTAAGTCATTTTTCATTCCATATCTCATTGGATTTAATTTTAAATTATTTTATTGAATGTGATTTATTATTAATGTGGAATTGTTTATAGAATGGTCCCAATATGATGTTGGATGGTCACATAGAATCATCATCGATCAAACCATTTCACAGAAGACAAGATTCTTACCTTCAGACATAAATTTCAATTGTTTTCGTCAAGGATGAATGAGTAGATAAAAAAATAATTATTTATAGAGTTAAGAATTCATATCTCATATGTTCTTTACCTTGATACATGAGTTTCATTAAAAACGCATAACCATTGTGACTAAATTCAATGATAAAATTTACTATATACCTAAAACCACCACTCACTAAAATACTCATTGGTCCACATACATCACTATTTATGAAATATAGTAGTCTAGTATCCCTCTCATCATTTAAAAAAAACATTTCTTGCCATTTTTACCAATAAAAATTATTCCCAAATATCTAGAAGATTATTACTCAAATGATTCCAACAAAACCATCCCTATGGTGTCTGTTGACATTTTTCTCATTTATATTTATAATGAGAAAATTTCAATGTGTGGTAGAATTAGAATCCATCATATAAATCATATTATGAATTATATAAATAGTATTATTAATATTTCTAATATAAAAAATGATTTAATATATTATTTAATAAATAAAACAATTCATTCCTATATATAGAAAATCGTGTCCCCTTAATAGAAAAGGAAAATCCATTCTTATCAAAATGAGGAATATATATTATATTTCTATTTATAGAAAGAATATAGTAAAATATATCCGATTCTAGGTACCATACACTTGGTATTTATAGATTGTAATTGTCAACATCAAAAGAATAAAATTTTTATCCATTACTGATATCAATATTTAATTCACCCATCATAAAATACCTTATATATTTTAGTCATTGTTTCTATCACAAATATGTGGTAAACACCAGATATTTAACACCCATGAATCATTATGATGAAAATTTATTTCAATAAGATCCGTATTTACGGGATCTGAAAACATCAACTTTAGAACTCTTCTTAACATGTGTAACGTTCCTGACATGAGACTCCTTCACACGACTAAGCCATGTAGATTATGGGACATCATGTGTACCTCCCATATTTTCATATGTTTTTATCTTGCAATGCGTTGTAATAAATATATATGGAAGAATATAACAATCAATTTAGAGATTCCATAATAGAAAAAACAAATAACAAAGTTTCCAATTTCACCGCCATTTCCTTTAGTATTATGAAAACATATTCCTTTGAATACTCAAAAAATATAAGGAGAATTATTGTGTAAAATAAGAATAATCATAACAAAAGTGAATCCATATTGTATATATGATTTTAAATTATCAATCATGTTTTAGAGTAAAAACATACTTCCAAATGAGATTGGAAGGGTTATGGGCATTTATAAATATCCAAATAAAAATATCAACATGTCACAGCCTCAGAGACCACATCATAGATCCACCTGAAACAGAATATATAATGGAGTTACTAGAGGAAATATGTCACATATTTACTAGGTTAACACTTATATGAGATACATAGTAGAATCTATTATATTGAACCTTTAAACCCAATGATATAATACTCCTGTAGATGAAGCCAAGACACGAAAATAACCTGAATCCTTAGGGGATTGCTACTACACAAATAGAATCCCCACAACATGGGTGTTAAGAATGTAAGGACCTGCCAATTTCCTCCATAATTCCTCTTCTCCATTGTCACTATATCCACACCACTACTTCTAGCAATCCTACACTACTGTTAATCCCAAAATTAGAAGTTACTCAATTTTCCTCCTCATAGGACCCTATAGTGTAACAAATCTAGACACTGTATCTACATATCTAACTCCCTCTCTTATGTTTCCTCTTTCATATCACAATTCAAGCAACACACTCTGGTTAGAGGTATGTTATTTCCTTCAAGAATAATCTCAGTATTTTCCACAATATGAAATAGATTCTCTTTGAAGGCCATATCAACATCTAACTTGGAATCATCATTATATGTCATGTGAGAAGGGTAAATATGATATCTCTAATTATGTGACACTAGAAAAAAATCATTCATGTCACTATAATATTGTGTAGGGGAAAAATTTTATTCCACTGGACTGGCCCCTTCTACATTTTGGACGATCCCAACAAACATGAGCGCTATATTCCATCGCTTCATAATATTGGGTTTTCCATTTCCTATGATACATTTTATGAAAAACCACATCACTAAACTCAAACTATATATTTCTTCTCTGATGTTAAACATATGATCTCTACCATATCTTTGGTATCACTAACCACATTTTGATCAAATAAAACATCTCATATTTCTTATGTATGACAATAGGTCCAATGATAATTTACTCACCTTCCTCTAACTAATAATGATGAGAATGTAATGGACATTCATAACATCTTAAAAAGAATACATTATAATTGATTCATAGAATTAGTTGTTATATTTGAACATAAAAAGTGTTTTATCACTCTCTCAAGATGAGATGAAGTCTAGAAAATTGGATCACATCATATCCTATTTATTCTCAATAATCTATTCACATATATCCTTTATCCAATGGTTTATAAGCTATACTCATATGAAATTGTGATCACAGTTCCTTTTGAACATCCTTCCAATAACATGACATGATATAATGATCTTGATATGTAATGATAATCCATGATTCACATTGAATAAAAATTCTGTAACATATTTAAATACTAATCATATCATCGAAAATTAATGTATCCCTGATAGAAAATATGTGGGATTCTTTTATAGAAGATAAATGTTCACCCATGCAATAATATTGTCATGGGTTTTCTTGGTAAATCCTACCCTAAAATCCTTAACAGCCTCATCATATTTCCATTTCAAAATTAGCCAGTTCCATGATAGACCAGCTAGCCAATAATTCTCATACTTCAACTGGTGATAGGTAAATTGTTTCCCAATGAATCCATATATCTCATTTATCACCCATGAGCATGTATATTTTTTATAGGGATCAAAATATATATTTTTTAGAGAAAGATGCGCCAACCATTTAGAAGTAAAGAAATATATTATCTACTCTTCATGAAAACACATAGGACCCCAAAAATGATCATCATCACGATCAAATGACCATCCCGATGTTGGATCCCCACCATATATGTTTTCCATCAGATCATAGCCCACATGAATAGTTAACTTCTTTTTCATGATTCAGTCAAGAATAACTTTTATAACTGATATCGATGTGATAGATAAGTACCTCATAGACTATTAAAAATTGAGATTAATATCAATATTTTTTTTCATCATCTTGCACTCATTAGAAGGCTCTCACACATCCTCTATATTCATCTTCTAGAAAAAACAATATGTAACTACATTTCAAATTCCTGGTGTATATGTAATCATAAATTTGAAATAAAGAACATATTCAACCCACGTCCCCTATAAAAGGTCAAAGTATCATAGGTAGAATATGTATATGAGGATCTTGTGGTCCATGTATACCAAAACCTCTCACCTAACAGTTAGTGTCCCAAAAATATAATTTCTTGACCCACATCAGGTGACACCAAATCGTGACTAGGGTCATTCCACTCTGGTTTTCTTAAATATCTGGAGATATATATAAAATCTCAATATTCTTATAATATAACTAATTTAAATCAAATTCTGGAAACATTGATGTACATGCTATAGTTTTTTCCAATCATATGGATGTTCAGTATCATTACCGAATTCATTCTTATCATTTTCTCCTGGAAATCTCCCTCACAAGAATCTGACTAAAAAAATCTCCCTATTCATGGTTATCCTAGACATAGGTGATTAAAATTTGGTTATTCCCTAGATACAATTTCATTAATAACACACTAAATCTATATATATGAAAATATCAAATTAATTCATCGGAATATCATATGATACCATATCTCAAACAGTTTTAGTTCCAGTACCACAATAGCCTTAGAGAAAAATGGCCTAACAAGTGTACTCTATCAATTAAAAAACTGTATTTTGAAAAATTGGTGTATTGGTAATTCACTATCAATGTACATATGATGATGTTACAATGTCAAGAATTATTTTATTTGAGCTAGTAATTCACAAAGATGATGTCATGTAAAACTTCCACAAATAGATCTAGAAATGATGAATGGAATTATTAATCAAAGACATGAATTTCACTAGTGCATTAATCAAAACTAATGATATTACCAAAATATCATAAAATATTTACCAACTCTAAAAATATGTTTGGGGTATGTGTGACGGTATCATAGTAAACTGATGATAACTTGACCTTTTATCTATCTCAGATAAATTCATAGAACATCATAGCAGATTAAATAGATCACTTATTTGTGGAAGAGGAAACTTGTTTTTTATTGTCATTTGGTTTAGTCTCTGATAATCAACACATAATCACAATGACTTGTGAAAATTCATTATTAAAATAATAGAAGAGACACATGTATATATACATGGTAAATATTATACATTTTCTTATAGAACATGCCACTTATATTTTAACACACAAGGATATATTGTTTTTATACAGTATAGAGGGGAAAAAGCATTTCTCCTCAATGAAACATGATCAAGAACTCATTCTTCCACTCAGGTGGCAAGTTAGATAACTCTTTATGAATGATATCTTGAAAATATTTCAATAAATGGGGACAATATTACTAATATATTTATCCCTCATGTTGAATTGGACGATAAATCGAGGCCATATGTCAATCTAAATTTTATTGAAATTTTATTGTTTGAATAGAATGTAAATCCCTCTTACCCAAAAAATGGTTATCAACATCTGGAGATAGAATCATAACTCCCTTCTGGTATCATTTGATAAAACATTAATAAATAATTTTTTAATCGATACAAAATATCATAATAAATATTTTCTTTACAAAAAAACTTATATCAATTGAAACGATGGCCACTAATCACAAGAGAACACACCTTGTAATGTCTAAAGTCCTATGATTGTACCCACAATGGTCTGTTGGAGGTCATTATGCCATCTGAATTCTCCATAGAAAATAAAAATCCATAGAAAAAATTGAAAATTAAAATAATAAGGTGATCATGTATATAAAAAAATAAAGGGATGATGATATAATAAGAATACCCATGATAGTATAAGTCATTTCATCCAACCAAGCCAGAGTAAAATTTATAAAGTGTATTGGACTCACCCCTCTACCATGGAATATAATATTACTTTCCCGTGTTGATCCCATTCGAAGGTACCATCTATCCTATGACAGGGTACCATGTCTGCTACATTATCCAGAATGACTGTTGGAAGTCAAGATACCAGTCTTCTTAGTTGTGACTGAGTACTTTTCTGGCTCAGGTGATTGTATATATATTCCATAACACTATTATTATATTTTGTGATCATTCATAACATCTGAATATTACCTATCCAACCACAATTGTTACATTCCACATATTTATAAGGACATTGGTAGAGCTTTTGCCACCCATTTTTCTATGAAATTACCCCAATAGTACATGATTCAGAAATTGTTTTATCGTTCCATTATTAATCTTCCTACAATATCCCTAGTAATTATTTTCATAATTATGATTCCTACATCTATAATAAGTTCTCCCCGATATTGTTAAATAAACTATGTGTCACCTACTCAAATCCTCTCATAGATTCCCCTCCATAAGGAGATCCTAATTTATCAAAACCTCATAGGTACTTAGGATAAATATATTTTCATATGATCATCAATAATAGTTAATCCTATCCTTGAAATGATTCACCCTAGAGGTCTCATCAGCTACTAATGATAGATAATATTTCTACATGTTGGTGAAGAAAACTCAATATTCCATCACTAAAATTTCTTATTTTTTTAAGAGAATGAACCCATGATCCCTCTCCTCCCTCACTAACATGGGATAAATGAGTCTCATTAAATTCAACTCTAAATACTTCCATATAAACTCTAACTAGTGATCATAATTCCCCAAAATGTCACAAAAACTCTTGACTAGTACATATTATAATGTTTGCATCATGCTTTATCCTCAAACTACAGGGTTTGTTGAGGCATTTAATGATTTTATAGAGAGACTCAATCTAGAACATAACTACATGGGGGCCTCCCACTTATGTTAACATTGTTCAATGTTTCATCTATAAATATCTCACCATCTCATACATTTATGTTTCAATATAAACATTTTCCCACTCAATGAATTGCATGAACATCTGGATGTTTTCATGGATTTGATCTTCAATATGATTCTATAATGTTGTATAAAGTTATATCTTGTAAATTTATGGTGTGTGTAGATTTAAATACTCCTCGAACTGACATAGAATATGATGATGATGTTTTTCTCAATAAAGTTTCAGTGCACCCCTCAAAAAAAGTATACATGCCAATGTTAACCTCAATGAATGGTAGAAATATAGAACCACTAACTCATAGTTACTCAATATATTTCATTACAAGATAATTAGAATAACATAATAGTATATTAATTTTATCATTCATATATGTCACAGTGATTCCATTTAACAGTTTATATGTGAAATCTAGGATGGTTAAAAAAACATATCTCTATCATGAAAATTAATTTCAATATATACACCTATGTTACTCTCATTATACATGTATACTCATATCATGTAGTATAAGTCCAAAAGTAAAATATCAACAATAATAGTAACATCAAGAAATATGTGAATAAGTCGTGCTAATAGAACATCATTACATGAAAAGGGATCAACACAATAAAACAATCACATCCCTATGAAACCATATTTTATTCCATAAATAGGTTTGATACACCAAGGTATAATCTCATTACTATGTCGTGACATATAATATATGATGCCTACTATTTCTAAATACAATTTCAATAGGGAATAAACCTTCTCTGATTGCAATATAGAGCTTTCCTGACCCACCCCTCCATTATATAAAAAACATGGGGGGGATATGCGACCTTAAGAATGCCTCCCCATACACAAGAGGCTACCATTGTGTCGTAGGGTTGTTAGAAACATAGTTAGGAAACTATACCCCAAAGGTAAAAAATTTTCACAACAGTGGGAAAAAATAATAAATTTGTGGAAGTTGAAAAATCATTATAAAAAATAATGCATCACTTTTGATATTAATTTGTAAATTAAATAATAAAATAATATTAGGAAAAAATACTAGGATAAAATGTAACTAAATGTAATTTTTAATTTCATAAAAATAAAATAAAGATATAAAATATTAAAGAATCCAAAATCATTGGTCCCAATCCCCATGTTGGTCCCATATCCAAACTCAAACACATCAATAAGTTATCAAACAATGTTGGTTTCATTTTCCTATTCCAATGAAACATCAATGAAATATTCCTGAGTACTGATCGGTAGAGAGAACATAGTGTCAGTAAACCTAACTAGGATGGAACCCACAATTTACTAATAATCTAGCATAAATATATGGAATTTAATAATGTGATAAAATGAAATTAATTAGTCAATTAATACAACACCACTAATAAACCTTCAAACCCTCATGTTCTATATTGAAACACTAGGATATAAAAATATTCTAACACTCCAAGATGGATGTATCTATCAAATATTTTATCCCCTACATTAGGATAGATCATGTGTACCTTGTATCATGAAAAAAATGGGCTCTAAGTGAATTCTCATGAGGGTTTCTCTTAGTCATTCATAGGGAAAATTTTAATTACAAGAAATAAATAACCAAATAATACTGTGATCCATGATGATTCCCACACTTGTTTCACATAGGTCTTCCCATGTTCACGTCGTAGTGGGAAAATCTCAACTCATGTTATGGGTTCTCATAATATAGGATGAACCAACAGTTCCACCTCTCTTGAGAAAGTGTTCATATCCCTCTAAAATCTCATAAAAATGATATATACATTAAATCCATGAATACATTTCATCATAAATCATATAATATTCATAGTTAATTAATTCATCTCATAGAATTAACTTGGAATACATTCATTATTTGTAGGTCGTTCTACGATATGAAGAATCACCAAAAGCAAACAATTTCATGTTTCTATGTATCTCAATTCATTAGCCTTGTTTAAAAATAATGAATTATAAATTCTCATTGTTAATAAAATTTTACATTTACCTCATCATATAATTATATTATTTTAGTTTAAGCTCACCTATATGGTTGAACAATTCCTGGAAACATCAATGAGAAATCTCACATAATCATTGAGGTGTCTATCATTGTTGATTCCATTCGTGGTGTTGAATGTATTACATAATTAGTTCATTAACTTGGTCTTTTAATGGGATCAAAATCAATTTCTAAACTTACGAGTGAAATGATATATTCTAGGCGTTCTTCTAGAACACCATCATAAAAAATAGAAGAAGATTATGACAAAACCTCGCATCTAAGGGTTCATTTTGTCTCATCACGATTCCCTTCATTGATGATAAGAGAAAAAATCAAAAAGGGATCCCAAAGATGAAAATAAATGAATTTAAAGGATATGAATTGGATTAATTACCTTTAAAATATAATCCCATAACACTAAGGTTGGATGTGTAGGTATTAATAGGATAAAACATTTGTCTAAAAGAGCTTGAAAAGATCTCAGGGTGTATAGGGGTTGAGAGGGAAAACATGGATCAAAAGGACATCAGATGGAATCATGGGTATTTATTGACATACTATTTAAAATTATTACATAACAATACCATATTGACCAGTATGCATAACTTGATGACATATGGTATGTTAAAGTGCAACCCACGAGACCACACTGCATCATCATTGGTCAAAGTGTGTTCAATATCAATTGTGTTTTTTGTGCTATAGGTCATATAAAACATAGGGAATACCATTATGTGGTTGAATCCACTATGTTTCAACATGTCAAATCCTAGAAGTATTATTATGTTGCAGCTAGCCACTATACTGTACAGGTTTCAAAATAAAAGTACCAGCCAATTTCTTTCCCTAGGCTTATACACCACATCTACGGACCAGCTTACACCATAACCAATAGCAATGAAATAATTTAATGTACCTCCAATTTTCTGCTCCCAGGACACTATTAAAATATTGAGTGCTCCATTACACAACCAATAGACATACAATTAAATTTTTTTCTCAGTTATGAAGAATACCATATAAAAGATAAATTCAACACAACTACCATCTTTCTACCACTCATAGTAACCATGGTTCGTCTAGAAAATAAAAAATATATTAAAATAGGTATACAAAATAATTAAATTTCTATTCACATGATAAATATGAAATCTTACAACATGAGGTGAAAATTTTTAGATTGTTAATAGGTTATAAAATTAATTTTTTATAAAATGTTTTTTTAAAGTATTCAACAATCTATAGTGGGGGGTATATCAAGAGGTGAATATCAAGTTTTATATCTTTTCATTTAGAAATTTTAATGATTTTTCTCCCACAAAAATTCTTTATCATGATAATTATAAACATTCAGTGATCTATGACCCTCATTTTAAAAAGAAACGATTTTAGTATGGCCTTTCTCGCAATACATAGTTATTTAGGTAGGGAGTCTCCCTAATCCCAATAGTTGTGAATCACGGTTAATTGAGCTAAAAACACATTATCCACATTTATTATGTTAATAATATCAAAAAAATTCTCTATTATCCTAATATTATTAGGACTTACATGTATGTAAATCCCAATGGAAACACTAAAAATAAGATAAAAATATCATTTTAGGGGAACCCATATATGGGTTAACATACCCAATTATGTCCTGGTAACATATATTATGTTTTTTCATTACAAAAAATAATACAGGAGAAACCATTTATTAAATGACCTACTTGGTAAGATGATCGACCATTGGAAATGTGTCTCTTTAGATGTAAATTAACACAATGTATTTTTTTGGGTGTTTTAATTTTTTGTCTTGCTAACTTAATATACATAATATGGTTATTAAATACATAACTATTTCATATTCTCTTATATTTATCTTATCATGTTATATTAATTTTTAACAAATTATTTTATTTATTTTTATTTGGAATCCCTATTTTAACTACCCAATTAATGTGTTTACTTCAAATTATTGATTAACTCTTTACACAGCCCAAAATCATGGTTACTCACCCAAAAATATAACATAAATTTATAAAATAATATTCAAATATATACTATGAAAAATGTAAATGAAATTTTCATGTAATAGAAGAGTGTTATATGATATTCTGAAACTATAAATTAGTAAGACCAAAAAAACAAATAGAAAACCCCATTCACATTTCTAACAAGGCATATGTCTCCAAGATAATAGGTTGTCCAAATCCACATCCATCTACCCAGGGAGACATTAACCATGGTATAATTCAATTAATGATAATTATAACACCTAATATGAAAAAATATTCTCAATGGAAGATTGAGGTTGAGGTTGAGGAAATCTAAATTTTACGATATTGAACCAAGAATGCCATTTAAGGATCTAACCTAATAGAAATTTATACATTAAATTTAAATATATCAATGATATTTCAAAAATAAAATTACTAAACATGATTAATAAATTAATTTATAAATAAATAATCATATTATTTATTTTCTAAAACATGAGTCATTTATAATCATTTCATAAATATTTCCAAACTATAATCATTTTATAAATTTTCCAAATAAAAATATAAAAACTATTCATTCAATGAAATTCTGAACTCCCTTTTATATAATTATATAGAATTTAAAATATTATTTATTTCGTTATTCATATTAATCTTCTTAACAATTTCTATATGATCTAAATAATTTATTCAAAAAAGGCCATCCTTTTAATTTGAATAATTTTAAATTAATTTATTATGGTGAATTCAGATTTATACCTACTAAACCTATTCTATTTTATTTAAATAATTTATAAACCTATAAAAGTGATTTTTTATTTTTTTTAAATATACATTTTATTACAAAATTCTAATATATTCCATATAATTTCTAATTCATGATACATATTTACATTTATTATGATAGAAATATTTTATTAGAATGTGTTTCAATGAAAATAACTAATTATAAACAACTAATTAAATTAAAAAACATTAAAATATTAAAATATTCTAAAATTACTTTTTAATATTATTTATTAACATTCTATATAAAATTTAAATCATTATTGTTTATAATATATTTTTAAACATTTCATACTTTGTAACAACATTCATTGTGGGGCGGCGACAATGCTCTACTTGTTTTAAATAGAATATACATGATAATAAAAATGTTAAACAATAAAATGAACACTTCATCAGGGATAAGGTTTTGGTTACTAGAGGATCGAAAAAAGGAACCAATATTTGCATCACTCCATCATGGTGATGGTGATCTTTTGTTTTTGATGTTTCCATGAAACACCAGGGTACTCAGATGCCTTGGTGATGTTAATGTTTTTAAATACATATATTAAACTCATTTTATCCTTAAATAAACCATATCTTATACCACATGTTGGTTTTTTGGATAACCATATGAACCATGGAAGTGAATTAAGAAAACATAGATAGATCTATCTCAAAGAAATAAAACGAAAAAGATTATCTGAAAAATATAGCACGAAATGATAAACCTAAAACACCAAAAAAATAGAAGATTTAATCTTCTTCATTTATGGAGTGTAGTAAATGATGAAAAAATGAGAAATATATAAATTTATCCATCCTATAAGGGGCAGAACGAATTATTTCTTCCATGAAATCTTCTTGTGGACTCTTGAATGCTTGAAGGGGTGCTAGAAAATTTATTGAGAGATAAATGAGATTTTAGAATATAAGAGTTTCACGGATAGAATGATGTCATCATTAGAACCACATATGAAAGAAATAAGAGAGGGTCAAATCAAATTACATGAATTTTCAATATGATCTATTAAATTAATAGTGTTAACCATATGTAATTATTTAAGGGTAATCACATGGAATCCTTCCATTTCATCAAGTTTTTTCATTCAATGAACACTTCAATTAATTATGTCAAATGATATAAATGAATAGACTCTTTTATTTAAAAAATTTGTTAAACTAGGATGATATTTGTGTGTTATTCACATAAATCACATGTAATTTAAAACCATGATTTTAGGTTGGCATTGACATCACATGTATCCTGATAATGTAGTAGTTCCCATTTTTTGTACATAAAAAAATAATTTCATAGAAATTCATTTTAGACTTAAACATTCTATGTAAATATGTAGGATTTTAATAAATATAGTATTTAGATGTTATTTAGATAATGTTGTAGTGTTATTAATCGTTGATATTATCATATAATATAAGGGAAACGATGAACATGATGATTACCTATAAATATTATTAGGGACATGAAGAATGAAGAAGTTTTATTCTATGTTTTGAAAATATAACTTTTAGAGGTATATATATATCTATTAAGATTGATTGTCAATCCATGTAATAAAAGATGGTGGAATTTTGATAGTCTATTCGATGAAAAAAGGTACATGAAGAATGGATTTATCCCACATGTATCATGGAGATATGTAGTTTTATTTGATTAATTGTTTACTACCAATATATTATTTAAGAATTCTCATTATTTCCTATATCACTAACTATGTTAACATATACAGGGGTATGTGATAAGTGTCTTGGTGCCAACTAGTTTATGGCTTGATAATTACCTGATCCTACTAACAATAAATTACATGTTAAAAAAAATTCTCACTTTTATTAATATGATTTGATAATTATTATGTTATTATCACTATGTAATTCTAGTTATTTATTTATTATTATTCTATGATTATGATATTATATGTTTAATTATTTTGTAATGTGTGTAGAGAAATACATATACATATTCTATTTTTTTGCACAGAGTTGTTATTATTGCAAATTGATTCACCCATTTTAATACAAATGAAGTTGACCATGAAGTAAATTTTATAATTTAAATAACTCATATTTATTACACAAAATATGTACAAGATAGAAATTCTTATAATCAAATAACTGATATGTATTATTTTTAAGATAAATGAATTTGAAATTTCATTAGGTAAATTAACCACATACTTGCATAATAAAGTGGATATTCGAATATGATAATTTAAATTTATCACAAAAATTACAAGAAAGATAGAATTAGTTTTATAATTTCGAAAAATGTTAGAACTCTGACACATTGCTATAAAAGTTACTTAAGATGTTAGGTGTTTTCAAATGATAGATTCTTTCAAAATTATGGAATTTATATATATTTATTAAAATGAATATATTTTCAATATAATGAAATATAGATATGTTTCAATGGACAAAAATTAATATATGAGTTTACCTTTTAGTAAAGTTCAATATGATTTTAAAAAAATGTTATTTTCCCAAAATATCACTGACATGAAAATAATTTGATTCATTTTTCTAATAGTTGACCATTCCATAACAAATAATGTAACATCTGTATGATATATAAGTTGATTTAACAAGTTATTTTTATTTTAAAGTAAACATGTTATGGATTTAATTTAAATAAATTCTTAATGAATATGAAATATGATGGTCATAAAATTAATATAGAGTCGTGGTCATGAAAGTAATTCCTCATGATGTTTAGGAAAACAATCATAATCATCCATTGAAAATATCCTTTATATTGTAATGAATTGTTTATTTACGAATTTCTCTCGGAATCTAGGAGATTGTAATAGGAATAATTTCCAGAATTTCTAGATATATCCATATTATATAATAAATATGTTATGTATTTATGAAGAGAAGAATTAAGTAGTAAAAAGATTCTGATGGTATTATTTTAGGTATGAACCAAAATAGAGATTTATTTACTGTATCCATAAATATTGTACCGAACATATGTTATAACTAATAATATAAAATTATATTTATTCATATAGAAATTTTAAAGATTAAAAATAATTTATATCATGATATTTCAAGGATAATACATTAATTAAACAATTATTGATGTAGAATAAATTTTGGATTTTTTACCTTGATATTTCATGATTTACTATACAATTTTTATTGAGATTAATATATAAAATTATACATATATATATATATATATCAAGTAGTTTTTTAATATGTGGAGTAAATTTAGAAATTTATGTATTCTATTATCATGGAGGGAATTTTGGATTTCATTACTTATTTATTGTTAATTATCAAAATAATAATCAAAATTGTTATTATTTTACATATATATATATATTATTATAAGATTCATAAGAGCCACAGAAGTGGGTGCTACACCCAAGAGAAGATATAAATTATGTATAATCATTTATAAATTTATCGATTCAACAAGATTTATATTATTCTATTTATAAAAAAAATATGAATAAAATTTCAAAAAGATAAGGAAGGATGATGAATGAAGTCTATAATTGTGTTGTATCCAAATTCATGAAAAATATTTTCCAGAAGTACACCTTGATGATTTATTCAATATATGAAAAAATACACTATTAAAAACAATAGGGAAAATAATGAATTTAATGATTATTAAAATTCTATATATCATATATATCATTTGAATGTCTCTATTTTTTCAATGGGATGTGGAATTATATTCAAGTAGTTTTTAGTTAATTTTTGAGTTTAGTAACAAATACTTGTAGTCATATAGAGGTCCAGTAAAATCCTTGAATTATATATCATCATTTACTGTCATGCTTGGGATCCCTAGGTAAGTAATCTAAATTCTAATCATAATTTATTCATTCAGTGTTTGTGGAATAGTGTAGGGGGTTAATATATACCTAAACCACTATAAAACGTTTTTTTGACCTTTTATATGCTTTACATATTGTTACACGTAATATTTCCTTTGATAATTAAAATTGTAAAATGTTAGATAATGTTTGATTTATTAATTCGGTGATATTAGTTTATAGGATCAAAATAACACATCAATATATTGTTTATTTTCCTTTTACCATACAAAGGAAACACCTTATATTAAAACCATTTCTTAAAATAGATATTACTTTTTAGCTTAAAATATGGATAGGAAAAATATAACATGTCAATGAATGTTTTATGATTTGAGAGAATGTATGACTATGATTTGATCTATTTATTTTAATGGTGAGAATTATCATTTTTGGAAATCTAGAATGATTATATATTTGATGAACCTTTCATGAAATTATATATGAACATGTTTATACAATACAATATTGATGAAGGTGAACATTAATTTTGGACTAATGATCAAGTGGAAGAGAATGATTTAAATGGAAAGGCTATGAATGATATCAATTTTAGATTAGGAACATATGAATTCATTCGAGTTTATCAATATTAAATTTCTCAATATGTATGGGAATCTATCATTGTTTATATTGAAGGAAATGATCTTATAATACAATTCATAATCCAGACATTAAAACTAATTTAGGATACATTATAGATTATTGATATAGAATATATCACTTAAATTATTTGAAAAATAACTAATATAGTGAATAATGTTTCTACATTAAGAACTTTTGTAACAAAATTATATCTTGATTTTAAGGTTCATATAATTATACATAATATAATTTGTGTAATATCTAATATGATTATACATTATAAAATTCGAAAATAGATAAAAATAATAGTTTAAATGTAATACTAATGATGTGTGAATATGTTTTGTAAGTAGAATTTGGGGATCACATGTTATTCGAGAAT
Source organism: Viscum album (assembly GCA_963277665.1). Lineage (NCBI taxonomy): Eukaryota > Viridiplantae > Streptophyta > Magnoliopsida > Santalales > Viscaceae > Viscum > Viscum album. The sequence continues at coordinate 1,883,985,190 of OY728165.1, read as the reverse complement.
TAAAAATTTCCACATAAAATAACGACTTTAAATGATAAAAAAATATTAAATAAATATATTACAACTCATCTGATCTAGATTATAATTTTTCATATTATAATTATGATCTTAAATCGATTTCTAGAATATTTTATATGTTGTATGTGAGGATAAAGGGATTCTTTAATAAAGATGATGGAATCCTAAAAGTGGTTAGACACTATAAATGAAATAAATAGGGAAATATCAAACCATTCCACCTTCAAATAAAATATGAAATGATATTTTGTAGAAAAATAAAGTAAAAAATGAAAGGTATATGAGATTTTTAGGAAACATGATGTGATTTTGTGGATTCTAGTTATGAATCAAACACTAACCCAGATAAAGATGATTCAAAATAAAAATAATATTTCACATTCTAGGCCTATGATTAAGTGCAAAAATATTTCTACTATCCTAATTCAAACTCGAATAAATATATTTTTATGATCTTACTGAGTAATATTATTTTTCGTGAAGGTAAATGTGACATTTTAATTATAATTTATAATTCTACAAATAATTATGAATAATTTATTTTTATTAAAATATAATCATTATCTAAACATCATAAAAAATTAAATCCTAAAAATGGAAATAAAATATATTTTTTGGATTTATGGTATAATATAATTAATGGGTTATTAACTGATGTTAATACTTTGAAATTTGTTGCAAGTATGTTTGCTAAATATCGGAATTTCACTAAAAATAATTTTTACATCCATGGAAGACATGGAAAAGGAATAATTGGTTAAAAACCAATTAATTATGGAAATATTTTATGCCATGTTTAAATTTTGAAATAATATGAAATATTTCATGTTATCCCTATGGTATATCGAAAAATTAAGCTAATAATTTTTTTAAAATTTTCAAATTTTATGGTGTAAAGAAAGTATATATTTATAAATTTTTATAAAAAATATGGATATAATTTCTAATAAATTGAATCAATTCTGTTTTCCTAATTCTCTAATAGCTAACAGTTCTTCAACACAAAGCATATGGGTACCAAAAATAATAGTTATTTTACATTTTTTAGGATATCATACATAAAAATCTAAAATGTTTTATGGTTTATGTTTTTTGAATCATCAAACAAATGAATAAATAATTCATAAAAAAACAATTCATTAATATTTAAGAATCTCTTGGAGAAACCACTAATAAAATAATCACTAAAATTGAATCTTTTGGAAAATTAGAATATTTTAACTTAAATAACGTTTTTTATTGATGTTGTTTTATAATTTATTTCAAAAATTGTTTATTATAGAGGGAATCCACTAGACTTTTTCATAAATTTTTAAGAGGATCATTTTTTATTTAATTTAATAGAAAAAATAAATTATTGATTTTCTATAACTATTTTATACCGGCGGCCACTTATAGTAAATTTTTATTTTCATGTCATATATATTATTATGTGGTTCTATGTTGAATCATTTCACATATATTCCACTAATATATAAGAATTAGATGTGTATTAACAATATACTCATCTGATCATATTGTTAGTGAATCATGAATATTTGTTTTCTATTCTTGATGACACAAATACATAGAATCAAAACCATATCATTTATAAATTGGGTGATTCACAACTACCATTACAAAAACAAATAAGTGGAATCGTAGTGCGATATTATTTTCGTTCGAGGCACTGATAATTGACTTATTGAAGTATCCTTCCATTCATGTTGTATCAAATTTTATACTGATAAGTTATATCTTATTTTCAGTGATTTTTTTTCAAATCTACAATTGGAAAACCCATTATAGTTCTTTTTATAGATGTGTTGTCATGAAGTGGGTTGTATTTTTTGTATTCCATGTACATATTTGTTTACTAACATCAGATATACCAGTTTTCTATTTCATTTGTGGGAATGATAATTTTATTTATTCAATTATTTTATGGTCATGATAAATGCATTATATTATATAATTATTATACACAAAACATTCTTTGACATTTTAAATTTAATTCTTAAACTGTTTTTATCTTTTTTTCATAGATCCCTAGAGATTTGTGACATTTAAAGGGGGATTTCCCATTGGTGAAAAACCGTTTTTATATCTATTATTGATATTGAATCCTTTATTATGGTGAATATGTAATATATTATTTACTTATTGTTATAGGGGGAGTTATTAAATCAAACAATTTGAATTTTAGCATGATCATGTAATGTATTATTTTTTAATTACTTTTTAACGATCTATGAAATATTATTTAGTTTTAATTTAAGATTTCATTATACATGATGAGTTATTTTATAAATTGGTAATATTTTTTTATTCATGTTATTTTTGTTCATTCACTATTATTTTCCAAAATAATATATGTTTCTAAATTTAATTACTATACTTGGGTAAGATAATTACTCTTAATTTCCCCTTTCCAAAGTAATTTTTTTTATTATCATATAATATCTTAAACAATGTTTTTACACGATTCTTTCTATATTTGGTATATCATTTTCTCATTGTAAAATGGTTATGAATTTTTTCATGTTTTGTAAAAATATAAAATCTAGAATTTTTAGTCATTACTTGTAATTTTATTTATTATTTGATAATTAAATGAACCCACCCATATATATTTATATTTTTTACATATTCTCTATGACATTGATTTATATATTTTGATAAATTTTAACTTATTACCATTATTAAATTCTAAATATTATATTCATTGTTATTTTGGAACTTATATTCAATATATCTAATTTTTAGTATTGAATTATTTATCAATGTTTTTAATAAACAATTCATATATATATAGTGGTGTTCTTTGAGTTTATATGCTGAAAAATTGTTTCACTCATATTTATATAAATCTGAATTTGAATGAACTTGAAACATCAAAAAATAAATTACCCATATGTATTATAAAGAAGATTTCCATGCTGGATATTATACAAAGTAAATCAACCATACATATTATATTAAAAGCTACCTAATATTAAAATTCTGAAAAGAAATTAACCCATTTATATAATGGGAAAAGTGAATATTGGAATTTGATAATGTAAATCATTCATAATTATTATAAGGATTTTTGTAATACATTTATAATTTTAAACACTATTAGATCCCTTATGAATTATATAGAAAATATTTTCAGATGTTATGTTTTTTTATAGTTAATAGTTTTGGAAGTAATATATTTTGAAAATTTATTAAGACACCATAATATATATATTAGTTTCGTATATAATTGATGGATGATCCAATTTTCTGAAAAAAGTCCCAAACTCTTAAAGGGATATGAATGCTCTTTTTAATTCATAAATAGTTGATCATATTAGGATAAGGTATTTCATGTATTTATGTGGATTTAAAGGATTTAACTGGTTATATTTATTTGGAGTAAGTTGTTCCATGGAATAAAGGTATGATTTTGATGAATGAAACCACACTGTAATGTTCACACCATGAGAATTGAATTTATTCCATGAATGTTATATTGTGTTCTATCTAGAAAATTCATCATGGTAATGATATAAGGAAATAAATAATATCATGAAAAACAATTAATTGTATAATACCATACCACATATGGGAGTTTCTTAATATTATTCATTCCATTATATCCTATACATATTCAGAGTAAATAATTAAAAAGTTGGTTATTTTATAAGACTATAATTCTAAAAATAAGGTTTCAAAAATTAAAAGATTCAAATTATTTGATTTTATGTATGATTTCTATTATATATTTATTTATTATTTCCTATAAAAATATCAATCATAAGATACAAAAAATATGTGTCTTTTCTTATTAAAATTTAAAATATTATTTTAGAATAATTTTTATCACTAGATTTATGTAAATATAAAATAATTAATTTATAGTTTACAAAGATTAAATTGTGGATTTTATTGATGGGTATTATTTTAGGAATTATTATAAAACATATATAAAGATATTTAAAAATAATTATCCAAAATTAGAGTACTTATTTTTTATTTGAAGATACTATACAAGTATTATATGTTATTATCATAGAGTGAATTTAATATTACATTGAATTGATTATTTTAAATTATCAAATGATGGAATATAAAATAATGTGATAATTTTTGTATTATATTCTTTCTAGAATGATAAAGATGATTTAAAATGAGGACAGATACACATAGATATTGAACAAATAATTATACTCATTACAATTTTTATTGTAGATATACATTTTATCATACATTAAGATAGAAAAAAAGAGTTTGATGAAAATATAAAATCATCTAGAAGGAGAAATATTAAAAAATGATTCTATATTGTATTCAATATATTGATAATTTATTTTTCATAGAGTCATCATTAGGATTTATATATTCTCTAGAATAATACATTATTATCTACTTTTTATGATATTTTGTGATGAATCTATATTCATTTCCCAAATATAATCTACTTCAAATATAAGTTCAAGGTATTAGTTATCAGTTTTGGAGCTATATAACTGCATGATTTACAAAGATAATCTTATTATATTCAGTTTTTATACCTGGTAAAAAAATGTGAAGGATCTATTGTAACACCCTAGGTAAATAAAAAATATGACATTTCATATTTATCCAAATTTGTGAATAAAATATTTAAATAACTTTAAAGGGGATGCTATGCTCTATGGCGTACCCAACACGCAACAACGAGTTTCTTGGGAATCTTACGTTACACTCTAATAATAAAATAATATTATTTTAAATGGTAGTTAACATGTAGCCGTTGTAATGGCGGGAATGGATAGAAATAACTAAAATATGATTATATATGTTTTTAAATGTTTTTACATTTATCCAATAAAAGATCATGGCTTAAAATACGGAAAGAATTCAATTTTAGGCGTATATGCCCTAGTTTTCACTAAAGGTTCACTTATCACCTTTTGATGGTGAACCGTCATTAAATATAGTTTTGATCACTCTTATACATTCTTTTGGACCAAATAAAACTCTTATTAAGAATCGGGACATCAAGATTTACTTTGTGTAAATTTTTGGTATCTTTCCGATAAAGTTCATTTTTTAATGAATAGTGTAAAATGTTGTATTTTAATTCAAAACCACTTTTTAATCTAATTTATTTATATGATTAGATTATATTTTGAATTGGTTTTAAAGTGAAATTAGAAAATATTTTTACCATTAAATCCAATAGTGTTCGTTGGAATCAATTTCACTTTGAAATCAGACTTAAACTAGTGTCAATCTTTTGATACTTATTGTTTCATAAAACACGCAATTTGACATGACAGCAGGAATTAATTATTAAATTAATTAATGTGACTTATATGTTTTGAATTTTGTAAAATGGACTTCATCTTTGAATTCAGAATATCAAATATAGCTTAGGGTGAATTTTTGGGATTTTTCTGAAAAACATCAATTTTTGATGAATAGTGAAACCACTAAGTGGTACTTATAAAAACTGATTTTCCGTTTAAATGAAATTTTGCCATCATTGTGTTTTGATTTTCAAAAATCCGACATACATGGTTGTCATTAAGAAGTAAAATGTGGTTTAATGAGATTAAAATAATTTTTTGGTGAATAGTAACTTATTAAGTTATTACTCGCAAATAGTGGTAATTAGTGTAGTTTAAGGTAAAAATAATGAATTAATAAAATTAGATGAGCTTGACACTTGTCTTACCCTCATTGGTTGTATCATGGCCGACCAAGACAAGCCATGGGTCAACTTGGGGACCCCATGGATCCACTTTGGTTGGGAAATGACATAAATAACATTTTAGTTAATGTAAAAGTAAAATTGACACAAACATGATATGTTTTACTAAAACAATTTTTAATTGGGGTTATACAAGTCATATTTTTTATTATAAATATTCATTGGAAAGATAAAACGATTTCCTACATCATAGTAGTTTTTTATAATTTTTAGACATTAAATAAATTAAATTATTTATGACATAATAATGATGCAGTGATGACATCATTATTTGATGATTTAAATAAAATGGAAAGACAATGTAAAATCTATGAACGACACATGTCCAAAACTTATTGGATGAGTGTATTTCGAATCCTTATCACCTTATCCACGAATTATACCAATGTGGGACCTTTTGAAACCGAAACACATTTTCAAATAAAGTAATATTTCTTTACTTTCCAAAAGTGCCCCTCCTCTCCTCTTATAAAAGGCCCCCACCTCTACCTAATTTAACACACTCCTCAAGCCTTTGGCTCGGCAAACCCCTGCCCATTTACTCTCTCCACATCCCTCTCCTCATCCTAGAGGATTACCTTTGGGCAGAATCCTTTCAAAGGAAGCCTTTAGGCTCAAATCAAAAGGATTTACACTTTTAAAGGTAATTCATTCTCTCATGTTCATTTGTTTTATTTTGCTTCTCCAACCCCCTAAACTATTTTTATTTACTTATTTTGTAACAACACCAGTATATTCAATATACTAGTATGTTGTTATAAGATTTATTCGAGCTACACTCTCACACAACTACATCAAATGGTTAAAGAACATACGGTTTCCGTGGATGGTGAAATTCTGTCTCCCGAAACGATGATTGTTCAATACTCATTTAACACCTTCAACGGTGGCCATTATGATGTCACTATTTTTATATATGATATATAATATGTTTATGTTTTATTTATGCTTCTGTATTTTTCATTTTTGTCTTACCTTTATGGCTTCCATTATGGGTATACGCGATATCTTCTTTTAAGGAAGTGTGGACTACCGCCCCCTTAAAGTGATTTGATTCGTTAAATACCATATGTGGGATGTATAAAGGATGGAAATATGATATTATATATGATATTATACTGGAATTATAATATACCTTTATATCATTATTATTCCATTCTATAAAATACAAAATAGAAATGAAATTTGCGTTCCTGCGTACGTACGGCTTACCGTCTCCATGAACGGTGCATTTCATTTCTTACCTCTAAATGATTATGTAATGTTATAAATGCATGCATGTACTGGATATATATGACATATATGATATCTACATAATTAATACAATTCTGGATATAATAAACATTTGGCCACACGAACAACATGTAATTGTAAGAAGTCCACTTTCGACTTAAGAACCAAATATCGGCAAAACAAATATTATTAACTTAAATGATTACATAATGTTTATGACATGGTAATAAGTGGTATAAAAGTAATAATGAACTTGAAAAATGTTCTTAAGGAATTAGAAATTAACTCATGTTTATTATTCAGGAGATTAAATAACGATCGAGTCAAGTCGGACCCGAGGTAAGGGATCCTACAACTCTCTGTCTTTTTAAGTACACTCTTTTATGTCATTTATTTTAAGCTCATATTTCTTATGATTGGGATGTTATTTTATATTACATTTACTGTAATTTTTATGTTCATGTGATGAGAGACCCTATTCTTTCTCATCAATCCATTTTCGAAGTTTTGAGTGGCGTCGTTAGGCTGCCGAACTTTCGTAAGAGATCTAACCTCTCTCTTTCTTTTTAAGTACTCTCCTTTATGTCACTTCTTTTAAACTCCTCCTTGCAATGTTGGGGGATTTTGTTTTATATTCCACTTTCTGTAAATTCTATAGTAATATGATGGGATACTCTATTTGATCTCATCAATCCATATTCGGATGTTTTATGTGGCGCCGTTAGGCTGCCGAGTTTTCGTAAGGGATTTTTCATCTCACTTTTATTTCCGTGAGATTTATGCTACATTTGCCACAAATTCCATTGAGTGGTGTATGTACTGCCCATTATTCTACTCTTTGTTTAATATACTTTCGTTTATGAGTATTTACATCAATTACCTATTGTCTTTCTTTCATGGGGTGTATGTTTTGAAAGATACCCAAGTCGGTAAGGGGACCTTTCACCCTCCTCTTTTTTAAAAGACTTCTTTTATTGGGTCTTTTAATTTACATATTTTTATGTTGGGATATGTTCTCATACATCCTTATTGATGTAAATTTTATGTCCAAGTGATGAGATACACTTTTTATCTCTCATCAACTCATTTTGATGTGATGCCGTTAGGCTGTCAAGTGAACTTTTTAACCCAATTTCGATTTCTTTGGGTTCAACATGTAGTCATTGAATATGTCATCCTTTGAATATGTGTGAATGACCTTTTATTGTTTTACACTTAATATCCAATTATAATGGGTGTATTTATATTTGTCACACATAATTTTGATATTGATTTATCCTTAATTTAAGGATACTATCTTTATAAGGGATTTCATCACATTTGACATTTCTATTGAGGGTTCATTGTTGTTATGCACCAATTCACTCTTATATGGTGTATATACTGTCCTTTGGAGTATTATATCAAGAATCCTTTTATTCTCATGATATTATAAAGTTCTGACTAAATGTTATTCCTCGATTATTGTATTCAAGTGTCTCTAATTTTGGTAAAACCCCTTTAACCAAAATATCGTTTTAAATGTTTTAATTATTTGTTCTTATTAATATTCATGTTTTCAAAATGGTTTTAAGGATTTATTTATATGGATATTAATGGTTTAAAATGTTAAAAGCTTCAAGGTGGTATGGGACACTTTGATTCAAAAATCTCTTTATTAAATGTTTTAAATGGTTTTGGAAATGGTTTCTTTTTGAATGGATTCATTATTTCAATATCCTAAAATGTTATATTGTGATTGAAATGTGGAAATGATATGTTTCCTTTATTCATGTTTATGTGATACAATTATGTTATTGTTCTTGGGAATTGTTATGAAGAACGGGTGGTTCTATGATAAACTAAGGGTGGGTGAGCCCGATATAGCTCTCCAATGCATTGGGTAACGCGAAGGAGTGAAACATTAAGGTTTCTCCGAAGAGATTTAGGGAATATACTATGATGGGTATTCCAAACGTAACCAAGAGGGTTACTCCCCACTTAAGAATGTTATGAATGCCTCAAGTTACCTTTATGTCTTATGTTTTCTATGATTTATTCATGGTTTGATGAGGTATGTTAAAGTGCCTATGTTTTATGGGTAAAGTATGATTTCATTCTTATGTATATATGAACTCATGTTTCCTTTCCATATTTTTATAACCCTTACTGAGCTTTTTATGCTCATCCCATGTTTTTGAAATGTTTTTCACAGGTCAAGGGAAAGGTACATGATGTGATGATAGTGTCATGGATGTTTCAAGAAAGAATCCGTGTTATATTTTAAATATGTTTCTGTTGATGGGAAGAATGAATAATGTCTTTTATGTAACCACTTTGTTTAAATGTGGAATGTAATGAAAGTTTCATGATCTAATTCTCTAAAACTATAAACCTGAAAAGATCCTCAATGTGTAATCTTGTAATAACTCAAGATTAAGTAAGGTTTAAGGCTGGGGCCTTATATCTATGAATCACTTAAATACACTATCAGCTGCATATAATAAATTACTAAATACCCACGAAAATGATCTCGATAAAAAAATTAATCATACATCTGGTGTCGGTGGAATAGACTTGGGGGTTCTTAACTACCCAATTCTCTATAAAAATAATTATATGTCATACAAATTACATTCACTGCATATTCTGATTGATAAATAGATGTAGATAATATAACTAAAAGGATGAAGTTTTGTTTTTGTTAAATTAACATAATGGAACCATTTCACCCCCTCCTAATTATTTTTTTAATTTTTTTGAACAACAATAATGTCTGTCTAGATAAAATATTGATAAGAGAGATTTATCAAACTCAATATGAGGCTAATCACTCCACCTGTACTAACACATCACTCAATTTTATAATGGTTTTTTTGTATATACTAACTCTTTAATGAAATATTTCTACCAAGAATTCATAGTAATGATAATTTTATAGCCAATACCTCTTGAAAATTGAATGACCATGAACAAGAATACCCCATGTGTGATATGGAGATAAGATGTGGTATTTAAATTCATGATTCGATTTTATTTCATTTATGGATATATATTTTTGACATATATATATATATATATAACATGATTTTAAATTATATTTTTACTTAAAAGGATAAAAACATGAAAAAATGAAGATAGATGGAGTTAATCGATGGGAATTATTAGACAATACAATACCATCCTAGAAAATTAAACTCACTACTTAAATTCTCATAATTTAAAGGGACCGTTTACCCTATCTATTATAAGGATACATAAGGACAATGCATCCAATAATATAAATAATATAGATCTAGAAATCATATTTTTTGGTAAAAAATCATTCCTTATCAAAATTATTTCACAACTATCTCTCTAAATTAAAACCAAAGATATAAAAAGGGTTGGTCTGGATGTTCAATATAATGAAAAATTTAAAAAATATAACATTAATGAATTTAAAAATTATAAAAATGTATTTACTCTATTTGGAATAAGATATTTTATTTCATCTACGTTATATATAAATAAAATTAATCATATTATGTGCATAGATCAATATTATCCATCAACCCTTAATGTACCATGATAATTTGAGATCTTCAGTAATAAGAATTGTGTGAAAATAGGAATAAAATGATTTATTAGCACTCATTTATGGTATTATAACTTCAAAACGTTATGATATATAATCAAAATAAAAAATTTATGATTCAAACCTACATAATACCAATAGTTTAATAGGGGTAATGTCAATAGAAATTTTCATAGGGTTTTCAAATTCATTAAATGTAATAAACAACATTTAGGTTAGGGTGGATTGAATCACAAATATTCCTCAATTCATTGACATCTAGTAAGATTTACCAATTTACCAACATTCCAATATATATTTTATGGAATCATGGAGGATACATACGACACAACCTTTTATCCAATCCAATTGAGATACCAGGTTCACATCTAGATAATATAAATTCATTAGCGTTCTATAAATTCTGAATTAGAATTCAAAAAATCTTACCACCTGCATACTAATGTTTAATATGAAAGGACCATTAATACATAAAACTATATTACTTAATCATTATTGTTTTATAATAAATGAGGTTCAGATCATCATCTTCCCTTTGCTTAGATCACATACAAAAATAGATTCAATTCATGTATTTATATAGAACCCTAAGGATCTATCTGATAAGAGATTGGAAACTCTAACATGTTTTGAAAAAGTTGGAAAATTGAATCAATAATTTCCTAAACATATATTAGAGATGATATAGTGGGTAAAATCAATTCAAGAACACATTATAGCAACTCATATTCTAATAAAAATTTATCCAGAAAATCTACAATGATACTAGGAGTTTTATGATATTAAAAATGCATTCCTTCAGATATCACCCAAGAACAATTTCATGAGGTTTTGGAAGAAGGGAATGATCATACCAGGATATAATATCCATTTTTGTACCCATGATCCATTTAATATATTTATTGTTGAATGAAACACCCACTAATCATGGACCAACTGCATGATGTTTTCGACATATTTCACATACAAAATTTCATACATGCTCCGCACATGTATGAAATCAAGATATAGTTGAACTGGAGGGAAAAATATCATATGAGTGGGATCCGACAATGATCATTGACTATAATGAAAATGAAATTCAATTATAAGGAAACTCTCTATTTGTATGTACATTGGTTTGACCATAAGTATGATGTGGAACATTGTGATCCCAAGGATACAATGAAATAGATGTTCCATAATTATTCTAAACATAAGATATGAGCCAAAATTTAGAGGATGAAATTTTTAAACAAGGAAAATTATAATAACTCACACTGTTATATATTTTATTTTCCTTGTTAAATTCAGTGTGTGATGAATTTTTGAAATATGGTATAGTAAAAAAACAAAATCACCACATTATAAGAACCAAAAATACTTTATTTTCATCAATATGAAATTTTTCATATAGAGAATAAAAATACTCTATAAAATTAAAAAGTGTAAAATTTGATAGTAATCTTGAAAAAATCACATAATAAGAATTATATATTCTAATACAACATAGTATGAAAAAATTTCAATGAGGTAAAAATAATTTTAAACAAGAATCAAAACATTTAGAATATGATTCAATTTTTTAAAGGATATCGAAAAAGATTATAAAAACATTAATGGTTAATAAATTAAAATAATAATATTTAATATGATAAATAATTAATTTAAAATAATTAAATAAATTTCCAATAAAAAATGTACATTTCTATGTTTAAAATGGTAAAATATATCATTAACAAATTTTCACATTTTTCTTCCTCATTTTTTAAAAACTAATATATTTTGTTGTTGAATGATTTAAAAGAAATGATATAATATAATTTGGACCAAATATGACTAATATTTTCAAATAATACAAATAGTTGATGTTTTAATTTGGGGATAATGTTGTATTCACTATGTTAACCCTAATACACCCCTCCACCACAAGTTTAAATAACCCCTATCATGCCCTATGGAAATCCACTTACCAACCAATTATTATTACACATGATATACCAATTTACCTTGTCTTATGCCTCATACAATTATAAGGTATTTTTATATTTAATTAAAATCTACACCCTTATGTATTTACATCCATATAAAAAGATGAAATACTAATAGATAGGTAGCCTCATAATACTCGTCTTATGATATTTTTCCATTATACTCTGAAAATATATTTTCATCTTCAACCTTACAAAAGAATTTTTTTTTCAAAAATATATGAAATATTAAACATATTATTTTATATTATAACTATTTCTATCCATTTAATATATATATATATATACTCTCCACCTTATTTTTTTTACATGTCCCGTTAATGGTCAATTTTAACCACCTATTAGGACATGGGAAATTCTTTAATTGTCACTACCTTCATGGATGGTTTGTGTAACATATGAATAATGTATAAAAATATAATGTTATTAATTAATATTAATATTTTTTAATTTCACCATAACATAAATAAAAATGAGTCCTTACTAAAAATATTAATCGAAACATGATAATTCAATGAAACAAGTTATCGAACCATTTCATCATTAATAAAACGAATTCCAAATAATTCATAATAATTATAATACGTAAAAAATAAAATAATTTAATATAATTTTCTTTTAGATTCATTTTTAAATAAATATATATATTTTATACATTATTTAAAATATCAAAAAAATAATATATGTCCGCTTTTAAGGGAACTATCAAACATGACTTTTGTCTTATCAGATTATCTTTTCATCAACTATAATTTACATAGAATACCTTTAAAATATTTTATAAATATATTTTATTTTTCATTTGTCATTTTTTTATTCAATGGATATGAATTATTATACTCATAGTATTAAACTCTTATATGTTGTTCATTAATTTCCGATTAAGTATTTACTCTTGAATCTTCTTTTTGATTCTTCATATGGTTATTCTTCTCCTATTCAGGAAATAAGATATTTTATTTTATAATAACACCCTTTTCTATCAAAAATTATTTTCCCTTATTAATTTCGTATCCTATTAGTTTATTTATAATTGTATTATTTATAAATTTTTAATGAAATTCCTTATTTTCTAATGGTTTTATGTATTTTTAATGATTGCCACATATTTTCTTTTTATATTTCATTCATGATTATGATAATATTTTGATTTGGAAATATTTCTATAAATTATAAACAAATAAAAATAATTAGGTATGTTGATGTATCTCATGTTATTCTTATGTGTAAATATGATTCTATTCCTATCCACATTCTTTATAATAATATTGGTACACATGTGTCTTCTGTGAACATGATTGTAGAATTTTTTTTCAAATATTATGTTTGGAAATTATTTACTTTGTTTTTTTTGATTCATTATTTTTCTTACACCATATTTAATGTCCCATTAAAATTTTTTCATTCTTCTTTTGTAGATTATTACATGATTATGATTATTATGATCACTAATGTACTATATTATCTCATGTCTCATGTTCTATTCATATTATCCCTCAACTTTTGAAAATTTTAGATCACCCAATATCTAATTCAAGTCCCTAAGTGATTTTATATACTACAATGATAATGAAATCAAATTCTAGGAATAGAAATCTCAATATTCATAATTTTAATGTTTTATATGCATTGATATGTTATAAACATAATTCTTCGAAGACACTCAACCTATTAATTTTGGGATCTTAATTATAATATTTCTCTCGTGAAGAAAATACTTAATAATAATTTTTAAAATATTTCAGTTATTATAATTTTTATACAGTAAAAGGACTCATGATTCAAATTTTTATTATCCATTCATTTATATTCCTAGTGCATGTAACTAATGGGCCATGTTGACAGTGCAGACACCCTACCATAATATGGCCATTGAGTCCTAGCCCACAAGATGCCAATTTTTTCTCTATAGAATCATTGTCCCTCTCCACAGGGCCCACCCACGTGCCTATATGGGTTATCCAACTAATGAATATCCCTAAAATCAAAAACATTTTGTTTTCAAAGGGGATTTTCCTAACATTCAGATTCCCTATGTATCTTCCCATATGGTAACATATCCAAATCAATACATTAGTCCAACCGTGTTTAATATATTGACACAACGTAAAATTTTACATAATCAAGATATTTAAACTAGAATTCACATCATTATATTCATTGTTATATTTTAAGAATATAGTTTTATAATGCTAGGATATGACTCATACATATCATCCCAGAAGAAAACAAAGTGTGTAGCATTAAATTAGTATTAATTTATTCTAAAGCATAAAATTTTTAACACAAAACAACAAGAAGAATTCTTTGACAAATATTCACATATGTATTTCTGTTAAACATCATTATAACATATAAATAACATTTAAAAACCTGGGATGATAATAAAAAGTTGAGTAAGGGATATAAAAATAATGAAATAAACAATTAGTCCTTGAGCACTTATAAATAAATATAATCATTTCATAAATACATAATTCTCACCCAAATATAATTAATTTGTGAGACACAAGATTTACATAAAACATTAATTAATATATATAAAACCATTATTGTATATTGGAGAAAGTAATACATATATTTTAACCCTCACTTCTACATTATGATCTATAACTCTCACAATAACCTTACAATCTAACCCTCACATCTACCTTATGGTGTACCTATCACAGTTACAATTGGAGTAAACATACAGACAACCTCTTACTTACACATACACAATGAATTAGACAGAGATATAGGTCCAAAAATTCATTATAAATAATTACCATGAAGAATTAATTATTCATAAAACATGGATAATTACATAAAAACATTTCTTTATAATTTTGTAAAATAGAATATTAAAAGTATATTTTTAAAGGAAATACCCTTAAAATGTCATATAATTGAATTGAGAATTAATATAATGATTGTATTATGTGTATATAATGTAAATAAAAATAAAAAGAGATATTATAAAATAATCCATCTCACAAATAATCTTATTAAATGACAATTAATAATATAGAATCTTAACCTAGATAATATAAATTGGGTTACGAATTTCCTTACCTCATGTTTGTCTTACATAAACCGAATTAAAAATACATTATAATGGTCAAAAGAGTGTTATTAATAATTTACATAAATAAAATCAAGTTTATAATTCTTATATTATCATTTTATAATATCATTCGACGATTTAAAAATATTAATTTGTTATTTCCAATGATTCTGGTGCATGCTTCACATGATTTAAATGGTCAGATCGTAAAGTATTTTCTTTTCAAATGGAAACAAAACACAAGTAGTCGAATGAAATTATTTTAATATAATTATAGAATGTTAAATAATTGCGTGAATTAAATTTTTTAAATGGTAAGATAATGAATCATTATATGAATCATTAATGATTTCTCTTTAGATCATTTTGGCGGTTCTTTAAAAATCCAAACATTGTTTTATCATATACCTTAAATATTATGCATTCAAGTTAATCTAAAAACATAATAGTAGTAATATAATATAATTTAAAATATATTTTCATCCATTAAAATGTTATTACAACCATCTTGGATGTAATTAATTGAAATTTATGACACATCGTCCATGATGTGGGTAAATCGACACATTACATGTGAGGTTTTTATTTTTAGAATTAGAGGTAGAGGAGAGGAAGAGTTATGATGAATTTTTTCATAAACATGAAAAAATTATAATATATATATACAATAGTATATCTTTCAGGCCTCTTGGATAAAGGAACGATAAGATAGTGTAAATAAAGAACATAATTGAAAAAGAAAACACAAGAAAATAAATGAGGATCTTTACCTCTTTATCTCATCTCCTAGAGATCCTCCTTGAGGCATTCGGTTATGGCCATTTGGTGAGACCTGTAGGTATTGGACATGGGGAAGATCCATGGGATGTATATTTGCCACTATTTAAAAAATATTAAAATCTTAACTGGTGTGAGAGGTAGAGGGGATGAGGGTGATCTTTATAGTGAAAGTGAGGGAGTTTTTAATTGATTTCAAAGGACACCTCATTAGTGGTATTGTCCAAACATTGGGATTTCCCTAGGGTTTTCCCCATGGTATTTGCAACTTGGTACACCTAATATCATATTATAATCCTCATGAGTTGACTAAAATTACTACATAATTATTAAATCTTTATGATATCATTAAACGCCCAAAAACATAATACTATATTTTTATAATTCACTAAATTTTATACAATCCGAAAAAATACCATAAAAATATCCTAACCATTTTTTGATGTGAAAAATTCAAAAAATGAATCAAATTTTTAATCGTATTTTTTAAAACATGGAAAAATTAATTTTTTTAAAAACCTAATATTATTAAAAAAATTATAGTTTTAAAACTATAATTGATTTTATATCGCATTTAAATATTTATCAAGATATCATGATCTTATAACATTCAAAAAATAAAATAATTATATAATTTTCTATTCATAAGGGCAATAATACTATTCATATTAATTTTCATAACAGTATGTTACTATTTATTAAAAATATGTTGGTTCTATTAGACTCTAAATATCCTATTGATCACAACTGTAGATGTCTGTTATTTGAAATTAAAATATTAGAAGTGGAAATAATATGATTAACAACAAGTTTGTAACTATCTCCTCGAAAAAGATTACTTATCTAATGATTTAGTGTTTTATGAATTTCAATATACATTTAAAATCGTGGGCTGTAACATTCTCCCCACCTTCTGAAAATTGTACCCTCGCAATTTTATTTACATATTAAAAAAATGAGAGTACATTTCACACATAGCATTTTCATATTCCCATGTTACTTCATAAACAATTTTCTTTCCCCATAAAACATTTACATAGTGGATTAACTTATTACTCAATACTTGTTCTCTTTGATCAAGAATCTGAATAGGTTTCTCTTCATATGATATATTATCTTCCAAGTAAACTACTTCTTGGACAAATACATGAGATTGATCTAGCACATACATTCTCAGCATCGAAAAATAAAAAATATTTTGCACCTATGATAAAAATGAAGAAAAAGTTACTCAGTAGGAAACCCTTCCAACTTTCTCTTTAATTTTATAATGTCCAATGTATTATTGAAATAGATTTCCTTTCATACCAAAATGCATAACTCATTTCCACAGTGAGATTTTAAGAACAACATGATCATGAACCTTGAAAAATAAGTCTTTCCTCCTTTTATCTTAATTTTTTTTCCTACATTGTGCTTTCCTCGTATGTTGCTTGATAATATTACATTTCTCATCCACATATTATAAAAATTCTATACCCATTAACATACTTTTCCTAAATTCATCCCAAAAATATGAAGTTTGACACAGCTCCCATATAATTCCTTCTATGGTGCCATCTGTACACTGTAAAGAAAAACATTGTCACAGGAAAATTCATCTAAAGAAATATTTTGATCCCAACTTCCCGAGGAATCCATTTAATAGGTTGAAAGCATATCCTATAAATTCTAAATCAACCATTCTAAATGCCTATCTGATTGTGGTTGAAAATATGTATTGAAATTTAATTCTGTACCTAACGACTTCTAAAGGCCTTTCCAAATGTTAGTTGTTAACATGGGATCACTATTAGATACAATGGATATAATAAATCCATATAACATGACAATATCATTGAGGTACATTAGATAAACTTGATCCAAAGACATAATATCTCAAATATGAAGTAAATGAGTAGATTTAGTAAGTCAATAAGAAATATCCCAGATTGTAGGGTTACCTCAATTTTTCTTTGGTAGTCCCAAAATGAAGTCCAAGGATAAATTTTCACATATCACCTGCAGCACCGGTAAAGGAAAAAGCATCCCCTTAGGTAACTATTGTTATTCATTAACCTGTTGACATGTTAAACATTTCACAGTAAAATTTGTAGTATCTCTTTTCAATCCATCCCCTCAATAATACTTCCAAATGTCTATATTCATATTTGTGTTTAAAAGATGAACTAAAAACAGAGAACAATGATCTAGGTACAACCACTCTTTCTTCAACCGAGAATCATAAGGCTCATACAACCTTTTTATAAATCTCAATACACAACCTTTATCAAAGATAAATTATGGAAACATACCCACTTTAACCATTTCTATCTTTTTCTATACCCTTATGTCTTCCTTCTTCAATTTCTAAATTCTATATGAAAAAGATGATAGTACTGAAACCTAAAAAAAACCGAAACTAATTTTCTTACACCCACAACTTCTAATCCATAATTCATTAAATATTTTATCAAAATTCCATGTTCTATCCATAGCATAGTTATTTATGTATTATGTTATTTAATCATGGAATAATCCATTTTTTCATGATGTTAAATGGCCAATAAATCATCATATTTATCAATTGAATACATATTCTATGCTTCATGTTTAATTACTTTTGAGTGAATATATACATTATAAATTTATGGTCAGTATATAATTTACATTTGGCTCCATACAAATTGTGCCTAAAAAATTTCAAATCAAAAACCAAAAATTCTAAATCCAAATATATTGTGGGATAATTTAATTAATGAGGTTTTAGTTGTATTGAAACATATGAAATTATTGGATAATTATGCATCAGAACAAAACCATGATCCTTTAGTAAATCATCACTGTAGATGACAAACTCGCCATTTATAGAATCTAGTGTCAGAACTATAGTATTCACCACTCTTAATTTCAATTCATGAAAAATATCACCACATTTGTTCTCCACATGAATTTAACTCTTTTTAGAGTTGAATTAGTCCATGGACTAGTTAAGTAGGATGTGTTTTCAAAAAAACCTCTTGTAATAACCTTCAAAACCAAGAAAACTACCAATATTAGTTATATTTTTTGGTCAGGGGAATTATTAAACAACTTTCGTTTGAGTATGATAAAAAGTTATTCCATATTTAGAAATAATGTGACCAAGGAAAGAATTCTTTTTCAGACAAAATTCACACATTTTTAATTTTCCATACATTTTCTTTTCTTTTATTGTTTTACAAACAACTCTTAGATGTTTTTTATAATCATCTATACTTCTATAATATATCATATTTTCATCAATAAACACACCCAAAAACTTATTCATGAACTCATGAAATATTCTATTCATAAGATCATTAAATACAGAAGGTGAATTATTTAATCCAAACATCATAAAAAAATCCATAATAACTATATCCAGTTTAAAATGCTATTTTAGGAATGTCATCCCCCTTCACCCTCAGTAGTTGGTACCTAGATCTCAATTCAATCTTGAAAAAATACAGAGCTCCCTAGAGCTGATAAAACATGTCATCTATGTGAGGAAAATGAAACTTATTCCAAATATTAATGTTATTCAAATCACAATAATCAAATACATGTATTGTGGATTCATCTATATTTTCCAAAAAAAATCATGGGATCCCCATATTAAAATACTAGTTTGAATTATGCATTTATCAAGAAACTCCTTCAACTGATTTTTCATGTCAAGAAGTTCCTTTTGAATAATTAAATAAGGGGGATTTGAAATTGGCTTAGCAACATGATGTATATAAATTGTGAATTCAACTTCCCTATCTGGTATAACACTGGGTAACTCATTAGGGAATACATAAACGTATTCATTTACTATAGGAACATCTTTATTATAAATTATTCCATTTTTTTAAACAATATTATCAAGATAACATGCATTTCCATCTTTTTGTACTTAATCATCTTCTTCATATGTTATCAAATGTGTGGGTACATTCTTATATATAAACTGAAACACTTTTAAAAACAACTTATTTTTCTTGAAAATTAATCTTAGCATGATAAATATAATTCCAATTCAGACCCATAATGACATCGAACTCTACTGAGTGAAAAAAACTAGGATTACAGGTAATGTATCTCCCCAAATAACTATAAGAAATACCATAAAATTCCATTTACTGTAAAATTTATCCCCTAGTGTTTTAACAATAATTTTTAGTCTCATTTTTTAGTTGATATTTCCAATTTACCAGAAACCTTCTCCAAAAAAAAGAATTTTGAAACCACAAATAAAAAAAGACTTTATAAAATTTAAAGTAAATAAAAACAATTCTAGGTAACACATCATTTGATGGCTTGACATATACTGATGTAGTCGTCATGGATCTCACTACACCTTTCTGCTTATATTCGTACTATTATTCTTCACCCAAATCATTCTTTGGGAAGGCACTTGAATAATGGGACATATCACTACATTTGTAACAATTTACAGTTTTCTTATCAAGATTAATCTTTGGATCATTTTAATTATTATCTTGGGCCTTATGTACAACCCTACCATATCAAAAACACTTCCCAGTTTTTGTAAGGCATTCTCCATAGTGATTTTTACCACAATTTTCCCAAAAAAGAAACTGAACTTTCTTACCAACAAATATCTTTTATTGATTATAACCCATCACATTCCATATGGTCCTCTTATTCTCTTTGTTCTCAAATTACATGTGATCATTATTGATCTCTATTTCAACCCTCTCAACACTTCACACATGTTTCTCATAACTTTTGAATTATTAGGAGGTTATTTCTCTTTGATATACTAGTATCAATATAAGGCCCCAGCCTTAAACCTTACTTAATATTGAATTAAATGAATAATTCACATTGAGGATCTTTTCAGGTTTAGAGTTTTAGGGAATTAGGTCATGAAACTTGCATTACATTCCACATATATACAAAGTGGTTACATAAAGATAGTATTCTTCATTCCCATCAATGGGAACACATTTAAAATAAAACATGGATTATTTCTTGACACATCCTTGACTCTATCATCTTATCATGTACCTTTCCCTTGACCTGTGAAAAACATTTCAAAAACTTGGGATGAGCATAAAAACTCAGTATGGGTTATAAAAAAACATGGAAAGGAAACATGAGTTCATATATACATAAGAATGAAATCATACTTTACCCATAAAACATAGGCACTTTAACATACCTCATAAAAACATGAATAAATCATATAAATCATAATACGTAAAGGTAACTTGAGGCATTCATAACATTCTTACATAGGGAGTAACCCTCTTGGTTACGTTTGGAATACCCATCGCAGTATATTCCCTAAATCTCTTTGGATAAACCTTAACGTTTCACTCCTTCGCGTTACCCAATGCATTGGAGAGCTATAACGGGCTCACCCGCCCTTAGTTTATCACGGAACCACCCGTCTTCATAATAATGCCCAAGAACCATAACATAATCATATCACATAAAATATGCATAAAGGTAACATAAAATTTCCACATTTCAATCATGAGATATCAATACAACACATTGATATAAAAACATTATGAAAACCATTTTCAATCCTAAAATAAAAGAAAAGTAAAACATGGTATTTATTTTTTCTTTTAAAAAGAAGGTATGGCTTGTAGAGGAAGCCGAAACTCAAATAACGGTTACGACGGCGGAGAAGTCGTTGTTGCCGCATACGTACGAAAAAAACATTCCCTTTTGTCGTTTAGTAAACGCTTCGTATAAAAAAGATTCCTTTTGAATAAATGTAAAAGTCAAAGGGGTTTATACACCATATGAAAGAAAGTTGTGTATAAAATAAAATATGCCTCAACGAAAGGAGATTGAGACGAAGTCCCATACAAAGATAATTTTTAAAATAAAATAGATACATTATGTGTATTCACTATAAGTACACATAAATAAAGTACAAATACAAGATACGACATAATAATATAATGACATAATTTGAAAGTAGGAGATTAACCCAAAGAATGGAAATTGGGTTAAGAAGTTCCCATACCTCGTATCTGACTTGACCCGACCGTTCTTTAAACTCCTGAATAATAAACTTGAGTTAATCTCTACTTGCTTATGAATCTTTTCCAAGTTCATTATTCCTTTTATACCATGTTATGAACATCATGTAATCATTTAAGTTAATAATGTTCATTTTGTCGGTATTTGGTTCTTAAGTCAAAAATAGACTTCTTACACTTACATGTTGTTAATTTGGTCGATGTTTCATTATATCCAGAATGGTATTCATGATGTAGATATCATATATGTCATATATATCCAGTACATACATGTATTTAAAATATTACATAATCATTTAGAGGTAAGAAATGAAATGCACCGTTCATGGAGACGGTAAGCCGTACGTACGCATGAACGCTACTTTCATTTCTTTGTCATATTAATGGATTTAAAACTAAATGAGACTTATGTATATTTTAATTCCAGAATTATATTCATCATTTAGATATATCATTAATTATATATATCCATTATATACATGTACTTTTAATAGTACATTACATTTGGGGATAAGAAATGAAATGCACCGTTCATGGAGACGGTAGTCCGTACGTACGCATGAACGCTACTTTCATTTCTATCTCATACTTTAATGGAAATAAATGATAATGATATATATAGGTATATTATAATTCCAGTATAACATCATATATAATAACTTTAAATCCATCCTTTACACGTCCCACATATGGCATTAACGAATCACATCACTTTGAGGGGGCGGTAGTCCGCACTTCCTTAAATGAAGATATCGCGTATACCCATAATGGAAGCCATAAAGTTAAGACACAAATGAAAAATACAGAAGCATAAGTAAAACATAAACATATTACATATCATATATAAAAATAGTGAGATCATAATGGCCACCTTTGAAGGTGTTAAATGAGTATTGAACAATCATCGTTTCGGGAGGCAGAATTTCGCCATCCACAGAAACCGTATGTTCTTTAACCATTTGATGTAGTTGTGTGAGAGTTTAGATCAAATAAATCTTATAACAACATCCTAGTATATTGATGATACTGGTGTTGTTACAAAAGAAGTATATAAAAAGAGTTTAGGGGGTTGGAGAAGCAAAATAAAGCAAATGAACATGAGGGAAACAATTACCTTTAAAAAACGTGTAACTCCTTTTGATTTGAGCCTAAAGGATTCCTTTGAAAGGATTATGCCCAAAGTGAATCCTCTAGGATTAGGAGAGGGATGTTGAGAGAGCAAATGGGCAGGGGTTGGCCGAGCCAAAGGCTTGAAGAGTGTGTGAAATGGGGTAGAGGTGGGGGCCTTTTATAAGAGGAGAGGAGGGGCACTTTTGGAAAGTAAAGAAATATTACATTATTTGAAAATGTGTTTCGGTTTTAAAAGGTGCCACATTGATAGAATTCGTGGATAAGGTGATAAGGGTTCTAAATCCACTCATCCAATTGGTTTTGGCCAAGTGTAGTTCATAGATTTTATATTTTCATTCCACTTTATTTAAATCGTCAAATAATGATGTCATCGCTGCATCATTATTATGTCGTAAATAATTTAATTTATTTAATGTCTAAAAATTATAAAACAAATACTATGATATAGGAAATCTTTTTAGCTTTCCAATGACTATTTATAACCGAAATTTGGACTTGTATAACCCCACTTAAAAATTGTTTTAGTAAAACAATTTATGTTAGTGTCATTTTCACTTTAACATTAAATAAAAAGTAATTTATGTCATTTCCCCAACAAAAGTGGATACATGGGGTCCCCAAGTTTGGCCATGGATTGTCTTGGTCGTCCATGACACAACCAATGATGTTGGGACATGTGTCTAGGTCATTTTATATTATTAAAGTATTATTTATTCCTTAAACTACACTAATTTCCACTAATCGCGATTAAAAACTTAATAAGTTACTATTCACCAAAAAAATTATTTTAATCTCATTGAACCACATTTTACTTCTTAATGACAACCATGTATGTAGGACTTTCAAAATTCAATACACATTAGTGGTAAACTTTCATTTAACTGAAAAATCAGTTTGCTTGATTACCACTTAGTGGTTTCACTATTCATCAAAAATTGAAGTTTTTCAGAAAAATCCCAAAAATTCACCCTAAGCTATATTTGATATTCTGAATTCAAAAATGAAGTCCGTTTTACATAATTCAAAACATATTAGTCACATTAATTAATTTAATAATTAATTCCCGCTGTCAGAGCAAATAGCGTGTTTTTATAAAACAATAAGTATCAAAAGATTGACACTAGTTTAAGTCCGATTTCAAAGTGAAATTAATTCCAATGACCACTATTGGATTTAATGGTAAAAATATTTTCTAATTTCACTTTAAAACCAATTCAAAATATTATCTAATCATATAAATAAATTAGATTAAAAAGTGGTTTTGAATTAAAATACAACATTTTACACTATTCATTAAAAAATGAACTTTATCGGAAAAATACCAAAAAATTACACGAAGTAAAATTTGATGTCCCGATTCTTAATAAGAGTTTTATTTGGTCCAAAAGAATGTATAAGAGTGATCAAAACATTATTTAATGATGGTTCACCATTAAAAGGTGATTAGTGAACCTTTAGTGAAAATTATAGTATATATGCCTAAAATTGAACTCTTTCCGTATTTTAAGCCTTTATCTTTTATTGGGTAAATGTATAAACATTTAAAAACATTTATAATCATATTTTAGTTATTTCTATCAATTCCCGCCAGTACAAAGGCAACTCGTTAACTAACATTTAAAATAATATTATTTTATTATTAGAGTGCCACGTAAGATTTCAATGAAACTCTTTGTTGTGTATCGGGTACGCTATCGAACATAGCACCCCTTTAAAGTAATATTAATACTTTATTCACAAATATGGATAAATATGAAAATTTCTATTCTTCATTTACCTGGGGTGTTACAACCTTCCCCCCTTTTGGGAATTGCGTCCTCACAATTTTAAAATTGGGCTTGGTAACATCCTTGAAAGTCCCACATCGGAACAAGGATCGGTAAAACAATCACTTTAAAATAAAGAAAGATAAGTACAAAGGTCACCCGAGTTAACCCATACTAGGATTCCAAGTATGAAAACATGGACATGGAGGAGAAAACATAGGGTCATGTTCTTGAGGGAGAGTGATAGTAAACATGTTTAGGAGAAAGTTAACCATGAGAGAATCACAAACTTGTGATGGGTTAAATAGTATTTGATTCCCTAGTAGTAAAAGTTAATAGACAACATTTTTCTTTTAAGTTACTTTTCATTTAGGAATTTAGTTTTTGATCTTAAGGAAACATACTTGTCATGTTGACTTTCAACTCTTTCTAGGTTTCTTACACAAACTCATAATAGCATACCTTGATCATGGCGTCCACTCGGTTTCATCGTCATCTTGTTCACGTAGGTAGAAGTCCCATGCATTACAACAATGATTTAGAGATCCTTCAAAATCATTTGCTTCCTCCATCCAAATACACCTCGCACAACATGGGTCATATGGGTGTTCACAGAAAAACAGTTTTGGAAAATAATCATGTAGGACATATAATTCCAAAACATCTGATAAAACATGATTTCTAAAAAATAGTCGGACCGAAATTGAGTTGAAAATTTCTATCATTGGTCCTTTTAAAATACCATAAGCATGTGATGTGAGACTATATTTTAAAAGAAAATATAAAGAGGTTGCGCAAGGGTCTCCTTCCTCAGCACCATTTTGAAAATCATAATATGCTTCAAATTCTTGTGATAAGGTAAAATATTTGAAAATACCTTGATAATATTTACCTCTCTTGAAAACATGAGAATATTGTGAAAATAGTATTTTTCTAAAAACAACCCATGATCCACGATGATAACGAGGTATAGCGGAGGTGTTTGATATCTCAAACAAATGCTTGCAAGTGAGTTGTATGCTAGAAAAAGTTTCACAATCATCCGAAGATGACTTTGCAATAATTATTGCAAGCATGTCATCAGGAAGAGATAGGAATGTTGTTTGAGATCCTCCTCTTTCCATTCTTAACCGACTTTACTTGACCTGAAAAAAGTTTTAAAACAAAGATTTAACTGAAATAATAGTTATAGGGACTGATCATATGCCTCACAAAAACTCCTAATCCCTAAAGTTGTCTAAACCGACCTCTGATACCAACTATAAGGCCCCAGCCTTAAACCTTACTTAATATTGAATTAAATGAATAATTCACATTGAGGATCTTTTCAGGTTTAGAGTTTTAGGGAATTAGGTCATGAAACTTGCATTACATTCCACATATAAACAAAGTGGTTACATAAAGATAGTATTCTTCATTCCCATCAATGGGAACACATTTAAAATAAAACATGGATTATTTCTTGACACATCCTTGACTCTATCATCTTATCATGTACCTTTCCCTTGACCTGTGAAAAACATTTCAAAAACTTGGGATGAGCATAAAAACTCAGTATGGGTTATAAAAAAAACATGGTAAGGAAACATGAGTTCATATATACATAAGAATGAAATCATACTTTACCCATAAAACATAGGCACTTTAACATACCTCATAAAAACATGAATAAATCATATAAATCATAATACGTAAAGGTAACTTGAGGCATTCATAACATTCTTACATAGGGAGTAACCCTCTTGGTTACGTTTGGAATACCCATCGCAGTATATTCCCTAAATCTCTTCGGAGAAACCTTAACGTTTCACTCCTTCGCGTTACCCAATGCATTGGAGAGCTATAACGGGCTCACCCGCCCTTAGTTTATCACGGAACCACCCGTCTTCATAATAATGCCCAAGAACCATAACATAATCATATCACATAAAATATGCATTAAGGTAACATAAAATTTCCACATTTCAATCATGAGATATCAATACAACACATTGATATAAAAACATTATGAAAACCATTTTCAATCCTAAAATAAAAGAAAAGTAAAACATGGTATTTATTTTTTCTTTTAAAAAGAAGGTATGGCTTGTAGAGGAAGCCGAAACTCAAATAACGGTTACGACGGCGGAGAAGTCGTTGTCGCCGCATACGTACGAAAAAAACATTCCCTTTTGTCGTTTAGTAAACGCTTCGTATAAAAAAGATTCCTTTTGAATAAATGTAAAAGTCAAAGGGGTTTATACACCATATGAAAGAAAGTTGTGTATAAAATAAAATATGCCTCAACGAAAGGAGATTGAGACGAAGTCCCATACAAAGATAATTTTTAAAATAAAATAGATACATTATGTGTATTCACTATATGTACACATAAATAAAGTACAAATACAAGATACGACATAATAATATAATGACATAATTTGAAAGTAGGAGATTAACCCAAAGAATGGAAATTGGGTTAAGAAGTTCCCATACCTCGTATCTGACTTGACCCGACCGTTCTTTAAACTCCTGAATAATAAACTTGAGTTAATCTCTACTTGCTTATGAATCTTTTCCAAGTTCATTATTCCTTTTATACCATGTTATGAACATCATGTAATCATTTAAGTTAATAATGTTCATTTTGTCGGTATTTGGTTCTTAAGTCAAAAATAGACTTCTTACACTTACATGTTGTTAATTTGGTCGATGTTTCATTATATCCAGAATGGTATTCATGATGTAGATATCATATATGTCATATATATCCAGTACATACATGTATTTAAAATATTACATAATCATTTAGAGGTAAGAAATGAAATGCACCGTTCATGGAGACGGTAAGCCGTACGTACGCATGAACGCTACTTTCATTTCTTTGTCATATTAATGGAATTAAAACTAAATGAGACTTATGTATATTTTAATTCCAGAATTATATTCATCATTTAGATATATCATTAATTATATATATCCATTATATACATGTACTTTTAATAGTACATTACATTTGGGGATAAGAAATGAAATGCACCGTTCATGGAGACGGTAGTCCGTACGTACGCATGAACGCTACTTTCATTTCTATCTCATACTTTAATGGAAATAAATGATAATGATATATATAGGTATATTATAATTCCAGTATAACATCATATATAATAACTTTAAATCCATCCTTTACACGTCCCACATATGACATTAACGAATCACATCACTTTGAGGGGGCGGTAGTCCGCACTTCCTTAAATGAAGATATCGCGTATACCCATAATGGAAGCCATAAAGTTAAGACACAAATGAAAAATACAGAATCATAAGTAAAACATAAACATATTACATATCATATATAAAAATAGTGACATCATAATGGCCACCTTTTAAGGTGTTAAATGAGTATTGAACAATCATCGTTTCGGGAGGCAGAATTTCGCCATCCACAGAAACCGTATGTTCTTTAACCATTTGATGTAGTTGTGTGAGAGTGTAGATCAAATAAATCTTATAACAACATCCTAGTATATTGATGATACTGGTGTTGTTACAAAGGAAGTATATAAAAAGAGTTTAGGGGGTTGGAGAAGCAAAATAAAACAAATGAACATGAGGGAAACAATTACCTTTAAAAAAAGTGTAACTCCTTTTGATTTGAGCCTAAAGGCTTCCTTTGAAAGGATTCTGCCCAAAGGGAATCCTCTAGGATTAGGAGGGGGATGTGGAGAGAGCAAATGGGCAGGGGTTGGCCGAGCCAAAGGCTTGAAGAGTGTGTGAAATGGGGTAGAGGTGGGGGCCTTTTATAAGAGGAGAGGAGGGGCACTTTTGGAAAGTAAAGAAATATTACATTATTTGAAAATGTGTTTCGGTTTTAAAAGGTCCCACATTGATAGAATTTGTGGATAAGGTGATAAGGGTTCTAAATCCACTCATCCAATTGGTTTTGGCCAAGTGTAGTTCATAGATTTTATATTGTCATTCCACTTTATTTAAATCGTCAAATAATGATGTCATCACTGCATCATTATTATGTCGTAAATAATTTAATTTATTTAATGTCTAAAAATTATAAAACAAATACTATGATATAGGAAATCTTTTTAGATTTCCAATTACTATTTATAACCGAAATTTGGACTTGTATAACCCCACTTAAAAATTGTTTTAGTAAAACAATTTATGTTAGTGTCATTTTCACTTTAACATTAAATAAAAAGTAATTTATGTCATTTCCCCAACAAAAGTGGATACATGGGGTCCCCAAGTTTGTCCATGGCTTGTCTTGGTCGGCCATGACACAACCAATGATTTTGGGACATGTGTCTAGGTCATTTTATATTATTAAAGTATTATTTATTCCTTAAACTACACTAATTTCCACTAATCGCGATTAAAAACTTAATAAGTTACTATTCACCAAAAAAATTATTTTAATCTCATTGAACCACATTTTACTTCTTAATGACAACCATGTATGTCAGATTTTCAAAATTCAATACACATTAGTAGTAAACTTTCATTTAACTGAAAAATCAGTTTGCTTGATTACCACTTAGTGGTTTCACTATTCATCAAAAATTGACGTTTTTCAGAAAAATCCCAAAAAATCACCCTAAGCTATATTTGATATTCTGAATTCAAAAATGAAGTCCGTTTTACAAAATTCAAAACATATTAGTCACATTAATTAATTTAATAATTAATTCCCGCTGTCAGAGCAAATAGCGTGTTTTTATAAAACAATAAGTATCAAAAGATTGACACTAGTTTAAGTCCGATTTCAAAGTGAAATTAATTCCAATGACCACTATTGGATTTAATGGTAAAAATATTCTCTAATTTCACTTTAAAACCAATTCAAAATATTACCTAATCATATAAATAAATTAGATTAAAAAGTGGTTTTGAATTAAAATACAACATTTTACACTATTCATTAAAAAATGAACTTTATCGGAAAAATACCAAAAAATTACACGAAGTAAAATTTGATGTCCCGATTCTTAATAAGAGTTTTATTTGGTCCAAAAGAATGTATAAGAGTGATCAAAACATTATTTAATGATGGTTCACCATTAAAAGGTGATTAGTGAACCTTTAGTGAAAATTAAAGTATATATGCCTAAAATTGAACTCTTTCCGTATTTTAAGCCTTTATCTTTTATTGGGTAAATGTATAAACATTTAAAAACATATATAATCATATTTTAGTTATTTATATCAATTCCCGCCAGTACAAAGGCTTCTCGTTAACTAACATTTAAAATAATATTATTTTATTATTAGAGTGCAACGTAAGATTTCAATGAAACTCTTTGTTGTGTATCGGGTACGCTATCGAACATAGCACCCCTTTAAAGTAATATTAATACTTTATTCACAAATATGGATAAATATGAAAATTTCTATTCTTCATTTACCTGGGGTGTTACAATCAATCCTGCGTAAAAGTGATTGAGTTTGATATACAGATCCTGAATACGATTTTGAGCATACCATTCTACCCGGGTGGTGTTTTCTTAATGCACATATACAAAATCTTACTTGTTTTTCTAAAATTCAAGGAACTACTTCTCCATCCTATATTGAACAACCTTAGGGAAAAAATCATGGAAATGACTTTTAAATTCATCCTTATCAAGGGATTTAATCTCTTCTCAATCTATGATATTTAAGACCAATGACCACCACTAATTAACATCACCTTCAAAACAGTAAATGGAAACATTAAAATTTTGATTATTTGAACAATCCTTAACATCAAATATCTTTTTAGGGGCCTTAATCCATCCTTCAGCCGCTACGGGGTCGTAAGATCCATTGAATGTATGAGGGTGTTTCCTTGTTAAATGTTTCATTATTTTCATGTTCCTTTATAGTAACTTAGGTTGTTATATTACATGGATGCCACCACAATTTATTTCTAACATCATCTGAACCATTAAAATCTCTATTTCTCAGTTACAATTCCCACCATAATTGATTGTGTATTGGGAATGATTTCATCCTCTCAGTTCCTTCCAACTTCATCTTCCCCATTTATTACACAGAAAACCATTTTTAATAGATATATATAAGATGAAGAAACATGGTAATATTAACATGATATACCATTTAAACATAAACATATTGTAAAATCCAGTTATTATAGTTCATTAACATCATACTAACTCTTCAATTTATCTAAACCATTCTTTGATAACAATTTTAAGTATTGGACCTTATATATTACATTATCTATCTATTTCAAATAGATATGACCACTTCTCATTCCAAAATTTCATTTATAATTATAGATTTAAAATTTCAGGACATAACTTATACAAATTTAACCACAATCATACAATATGGATATTATAAAATCAGTATCCATTTTATCTAAAACATTGAAATTTAATTCAAAAAGAAAACATGATATGTTTGAAAAATATTTATATCTATTTTTCTATTACACATCCATATAAACTATTAGTAAAATTTAAAAACATGGAATGATCATTAAAATATTAGTAAGGTATATAAATATATGGAAAGAAACCATCATTCCATAAGTACTTATAATCATATGAAATCATTTCACAAAGACATAATTCTCACCCATACATACATACTTTACGAAACAAGATATTTCCATAAGAAATTAATGAAAACATATTAAACTATAAATATATCATCTAGATTTATGTTCATTCATTATTACCCTTGTGACTACGATATGATTTGTCACCCTCATTAGTACCCTATAATTTAACCCTCATGGCTACTTTATGATGTAACTCTCACAATGACACATTGATTAACCATACGACGAACCACCAACACACACATACCCAATGCATTAGAGGGAGATATAGGTCATAATCTTCATTATAAAAAATTCCCTATAGTGAGAAAATTATTATAAAAAATGGATAATTTCATAAGAACATTTCTTATTAATTCTGTAAACTAGAATTTTAAAAGAGGATTGTCAAAGGAATGTCCCTTAAAAGTGTCATATAATTATAATAATAATTAATATAATGATATTATTATCTGTATAAATTTTAAATACATATAATAAAACATAATATAAACAAAAATTTGTCACACAGACAATCTTAATACCATATAATGAATAATGTAGAAGGTTTAACAAAAGAATTGAAATTGGGTTAACAATCCACTTACCATAAGATTATCTTACTTCAACATGTTTAAAAATAATGTATAATTGTTAAATATTGTTATTAAGTATTTATAGGAACATATTCATGTTTATAAAACCTATATGAACATTTTGTTACAAAATTTGACCAATTTTTATATATTATTTTGGTATTTCCATTATTTTGGGTGCATCCTTCACATGATTTCCATGATCTGTTTGTAAAGGGTTTTCTTGGAGAATGGAAGAGAAACAGCAGAAGTGGAATTAAATGGTGTTAATATGTTTTCAAAATATTAAATTATTCTATAAATAATTATAGATATTTTTTAAGTGGTTTATTAATTAGATTAATCATCAGTGATTTTCATTTTGATCATTTTGGAAGTTCTTCTGTGATCATGACCTTATTTCATAATAGACCTTCATTATTATGCATATTAGTTATATAAAAAACATAAGAGTGGTTATTTAATAATATTTACAATATATTTTAGCGATTAAAATTGTTTTACAAACATATTTTACAGGATTTATGTAAATTAAAGACTCATCATCCAAGATGTCAGCAAATCGACCCATCAAAAACAATTATTATTTAAGAATAATTGGAACTGGAGAGGAAGAATGATGATGAATTTTTTAATAAACAAGGTAAACATACTGAATATTTGTAATACTGCATCCTTTATTCATCTGGTATAAGAGTAGGTAAAGGGAGTGTATGTAATGGAAACTATTGAAAAGAAAACAGAATAAATTAAAGGAGGACCTTTATATCTGGATCTCTTCTCTTTAAGATCCTCATTAAGGCCTTTGGGTTTGGCAATATTGTGAGACTAGAAAGTCTTGTACATGGGGAAGATCACCAGGAAGGTTATTTTTTTAGAACATATACTATTCTAAAATCATGATAGGTGTTAGAGGAAGTGCGGGTTTGAGGGTGATATTTATAGTTAAAGTGAGGGGGTTTTAATTAATTCCAAAGGACAGCCTATTAGTGGTATTTGAAAAACCATGTACTTTTCCACAATTAATTAAAAAAATTTTACAAACAAGGGACATCTAATATCATATATTAATCCTCAAGAGTCAACTATAATGGTTACATCATTACTATATAATTATAATGTTAATAAACACATAAAAAAAGAAAACTGTATTTTACTATTCACTAAAAATTCAGTTATCTGCAAAAAAATAAAAAAATACCTTAAACATTTATCAACATGTTGAATTTCAAAATTAACTCCATTTATTGAAATTATTTTTCTAAACATGAGATCATTAATTTTAAATAAAATCACATTTTGTTAAAAAAATAACTATTTTAAAAAATATAACTTATATTATATCACCTTTAAGAATTAATCAAGATATCAATATCTTATAGCCTAATGAAAATAAAATAATAATATGATTTACTTTTCATTAGGGTCATATTACTATTCACATTTATATTTATAAGGGTATGTTACTATTCACCAAAACAATATGTTGGTCCTATCAAATTCCAAAAATCATACTAATCACAACCACATATGTCCGTTTTTAGAAATTCAAATCATAAAAGTGAAATAATTTTGTTTGATGGCTAGTTTATAAATCTATCCTTTAAACCAGTTCTATTTTGTAGATATTTAGTGCTTCATGCATTTAAATATATTTTTAAAACCTTTGGGTGAGATATTTAAATATGTATTTCTAATTAGATGGGCTCCTAAAGATAAAGGTTAACCTTGTTAACATGACATATATCATTGTTCATTTAACCCATTATCATTTTGATGTGTTACAATAAAACCCCCACTTCAGATTACAACTTCCTCATTGTGGACCCTAAAAGTTAATCATGGTTGTTTCCCACCACTAATGGATGAGATCCATCTCTGATACTAATTTAACAACTTGGCCTCAATGACAGGACAGACACCCCATGTTAATATATGTGGTTCCTTAAAATGATTATTCTATAAAAGGATTCATCACTCCCATTATTATGATCCATTCATCAATATTCAAGTAGAATGTAACAAGGGGTCCATCCTAACATCACAAACACCCCTTCTAAACATGTTCATCAGATCTTATCCCACTATGTACCACTAGTTGCCTCTTATAAGTGTTTTCCCCCTCCCTAGAGCCCACGCTTATGACAAAATGGATCATGACACTGTTGATTTCTCCAGTAGGATAACAAATGTTATTTCTAGTGTCTTTTTCCCTTACTCATACAAACCTTGAGAAACATACTATAAGTTCACCCATTATGATCACTACACCTAAATATGTTAACATAACTATGAATTTATAATGAGATACACTCTTATAATGAATGGTTCACCTTGTTGACATGAGTTATATCATTATATCATTTTACTCTTTATCATTTTAATGTGTTAGATTCCCCCCATTTAGTGAACAATCATCCCGTTGGGAACCTGAAAAACCAATCTTGGTATTTCCACCACACTTATTATTGGGTTCCATCTCTGATTCAAATTTGACAACTAAGACTAACTGACATCACACAAACCCTACCTTAACAAGGTTATTTGTTCTAGTCCCACCAGGTACCATTAGGTTTTTTTAAGACAAGTGGTCCCCACCCGGGGGTGCAACCACATACCTAAATTGGTCATTAGAATAATGATTTTCCCTATAATCCAACACATGCCCTTTACAGTGTGATTTTTCCTCACTCACACACATGTTGAGAACCTACTAAGGAGGTCACCCAACATGATCCTTACTCAAGGAAAATCATGATTAACTGTAGATTTCAAATCAAATATATTCCTAAAAATAATGTTTCATCGTATTACATGTTTAACATCATTTAGTGATTTAACCCTTCATTATTATTGGGTGATATAGTTAATACTCAATAAATTTATAGATAAAAAAATAATAGACTATGTTATCCTGAATGTTACTCTCATATTACAATCCTATTAAGAATCCAATTTCATATAAACTATCACAAATTTTCCTTTTTAATTCATTTTTAAGAAATTCCACATGTCAGTCAACCTCTTGAAATCCAATTTTTTAATGATCATTATGAGGAACATTCATTGTTACTCGAATTCACTATGCTCCCGCTACAATTTCACTAGGATTATATAATAAAAAAATATCAGAAACAGAAAAAATCACTAATAGATAGTATACATTTTGTTCGCACATGGTGTTAGAAAAAATGAATTCACACAAAAGTCAATATCAAAAATAATATCATGCAAAATTGAATGAAATTTTATATCAACACATAAAAAATATACTAACTCAAAATGTATTAATGGATATGTATTAATATATAATCATGTAACTAATTCCCACCACCATTTAAAAAGACTACCTTATAAGCATAATATATTAATATAAAATAATTTTTCTATTGATCTATCCAAAAACAATATATGTTAATATTATCTATGAAATTTATCACATCCACCGGTACATAATGCAAGAATATATTCTCAACTATCACTTCCCACTCTCATTAAGACAATATTTCATTCTTATGATCAATGGAAATGATGTGGATATGGATATATTTATTTCCAATCATAACCATAATGAATATCCATTAATTTATGTAAATAAATTAATAAATCAATGAAAAATTACTTCAGTCTATATATAAGATGTTCTCTTAATTTATAATTAAAGTATATTTGTTATAGTCATAGACATGTATCATAAAAATGAATCAAGATCACGAATATTTTTTCTACATGTAACATTCAAAATTTCCACTACTATTACTACATCAACTCAAGTCCCCTAGTAAACTTGAATTTTTCTGTGATGACTAATTCTCACAACTCTTAAACTCCAAATTATATAAAAATACAATAATACAAAACTATCCTGTCATGGAATAATTATAAGAAAACAACCATTTCCCACTTATAATAAGACAAGTGCAAGTTACCAGCATGGAGGTATCCACACAAAATTACAAAATGCATTACCTCATGATATAACTTATTATATGTTATCATTGTAATGCAACCATGATAAATAAAATATCTACATTGATACGAAAAACATGGGAATATATAAAAACACAATGATTAAATATAAAATGGTACAAATGAAATCACAAAATATAAAAACACAACTCAAATAGATAAAACATAAAATACTAATAAATTTAGAGTGAAATTCATAATGTTAACTCAGTCCAAACTACCACCACATTTTCAACCCAAATATAGCTTCTGATATTGTAATTTTGGTTCATCAAATGATCTTCTTAAACGCATGGAAAATAATTTACATCTTTAAATATACATGGGATATCCTAAAAATATCGCTATGGTTGGGAAATTAAATGAGATGGTCCAATGAATCATAAAAGATCCTACAAAATTCAATAATAAGGGTATAGGAAAACAAACATCTTCTAACTCCTTCATCAAGTATATAATTGGTCATGGAAAAACATAAAGAAGCTACTTGTAACTCAAATTCCTTATGATCACTAAATAATAACATTTATAAACATAATATTCATGAACATTATTATTATATCTCACATCCCTTCATTGATTACCCACCTAATAATTGACTTTAGATGCACATATCTATGGGATGATTGAGGAGACACTCATATCGACAGATCTCAATAGTACTAAATAGAATTAACATCACCAAAGAAAGTAGATGCATACATATCCTAATATTGGAAGAAATATATATTTCCCCATGCCTATAGTTATATACAAGTGTACATGATGAACTAAGAATATCCCATACTTTAATTGTATATATACTCCCCCTAAACCACATTGTTATGTAAAAGAAGGAGACAAAATATATAGTGCATGATCAGCCACTAGGATCCTTGAGTCGTGGAAATTATTTGGGGTAAAAAATTATGTGAATTATTATACATTTCATTATCATACCATTAATGCAATATGAAATACACATATGCAGATATTCTAAATTAGAGACACAAGAGGATTACTCATCCCCACATTTTTCCTAAATAAAAGCATGTTTGACTCATTATATTGTTGTGGGTGGGTAGGGAAAAATATCATTTTTATTCATCAATAGTATCTACCAAGTGGTGTGGTGTGAAAGGGGTAAGGTTGTCCAGCACTCACTCAATTATTTTTCAGAAGTTCATTTTGAAATAAATCAGTTAATTATCCAATCAGCATTAATATCCCTCCTCTAGAAATGTCACAACATCTTAATATATATGTGTACAAAAAATATCTCCATATTTTTAGTCAGGGGTCCCACTTTTAGAAATAGATTAATTGTGAAGTATTTTTCTTATTATGTCCTTAGTTTTTGGACTATTCCCTTTGAGATGTCAACATGTTTGGTGGAATTTTGTAATGGGATTATCATTTTGGAGTGCTTTTCAGATAATAGGTTCTCCACAGTGAGTAAAATAGAATATAAATCCATTTATAAATGTTTTTTACTAGGATATTTGGTATGTGTACAACTATAAAATGATAATTCTCATGATAATATTAGTTTTGGAATGTTTTAGTGTAGTTATTTAATTCTCATCGGTGAGGGTGGAATGTTGAGAAAGGTGTCCCTACATCATAGACTTCATCACGTTTAGTTGAATGAATTAGGTAATTACCACCATGTAATAATACATTATGTGGTGGTGGTCAAAGATAAATTTCCATTCTATATAAAGGTTGGGTTTCAAATGTCATAGTCTTTCATATATGTGGGGTTTATTATTTTGTGAACGTCCTTATATGTTGGTAACATTATCTAACACCATTAAAGGTAACCTGTATAGGGGTTGGTCATCAATTCCATTTGTTTTGTTAGTCTAGAACTAATGTTATGCTGTCACATGTGAGTAGTCTCTATTTAAGAAAGAGTTAGGTCCATTAATTCATAAGGGTTGTAAAAAATTATCCACGTATGGGTAAACTATATTTACCATTATATATTTCAACCTTGTGATTTAGGGGTACTATTTATAATATAATTTTATATGTTTTCACCCTTAATTTATCTACAATTAATTAAATTTAAATAAATTTATATAGTAAATCGAACCCCTAGGTTTAAATATATTCTAAGGGATATGAAAAAAAACAGTGACATTCATATTTATATAATAATAAAATTGGTTGTTCGTGGAAAATTAAATGTTAAATAATTAATATGAAATAATAAATTAGAGTTTGATGATTATTATGTAGAATATCATACAATTGTGTATGATATTTCCCTTCTAAAACAATAGAGTTCCCATTTCCAGTGAGTTTTCACTTATCATATTAAAACTGTGTGATTTAACCATAATTATTTTTTCTGTTAACCTTGTATGAATCTCTTTATTCCTTATATTTTATTTTCATACCAATTTTTTTCTCTCACTTGTAGGTGGTCTGTCAAATAAATAATATCTCTATTAGGGGGTTTCAAAATTCATTTTTCTTAATTATTTGGTAACCATGGTTTTGTTTTTACTTGGTAATTATCATGACACTTGTTAATAAAGATAAAATAAAATAGAATATAAAAAATGAGGGATATCTTTTTAACATGTATTTAATGTATATTCATAAATTATTACATGTGTTTTTGTGACTATTATATTTAGGAAAATAAAATATCATGTTTTTTATGTAGAAAATTGATGGTATATTAACATAAATAATCATTGAAATGGAGTAGAAATTTTATTTGAATATTATATTGTTATATAATCCATATAATTTTAATGGTATTTAATTTATTATTTATATTTTATATGAGCCACTTTATTTGCAATGAAATATTTTTATCATTTGAAATATAGGTTATTGTTGTGTTTTTGTTGCCATAAATTCCTTATCTGAATGATTAATAATAACAACTTTTTATTAAATGGCCTTCCTGTGTAATAATGACATGAAATGTTGATGTTGGTCCATGTAATAAAAATTAGTTGAAATATGTCTTATACTAACTATTGTGAGGTTAATGCTATGAAATAATAGAAAAAGGCCGAGTTTTTATGATCATTAATTCGAATAAATTATTATTTTTTGATTTTGATAATTTAATGATACATTGTGTTTAGTTATAAATAAATTCAAAACCATGATAATCATTCAATACCTCAAATAGCTACTTGTCTTTCGTTACAAACAGCACTGAGTTCTTATGAAGCAACATTATATTATTACAAATATTTAAATAAGACTGTTATACCATAACAATTAAACATAGTAATATTAATTATGATAAATAATTTTTATATATTATATATAATTATTTTGAAATAATAGAACATATTTATAATAAAAATATAATTTTTTTTTTCTAAAGTCTAAGTATATTTGAAAATAATATTATCTCAAATAAATTGTTTTATGTCGTTATTTGAAAAATAATAATGCTAAATTTAGAAACTTTTAGAAGTGTAATTTGATAAAATATTATTCATTTTCAAATTTACTATATATAAATTATACGTGGATTATTTTTGGGATTTTTTTTAAAAGACTTCATTTCTGGATGAACAGTTAAAAATAAAGAATTTTAATTTATAACTGAATTTTCATCCAAATTATTAATATTGTCAAATTATATTTTAATTTTTTTTAATTTTTAATTATTTAAATTTTACATTAATAAATCAAATATATATAA
This sequence comes from Viscum album, assembly GCA_963277665.1. Classification (NCBI taxonomy): domain Eukaryota; kingdom Viridiplantae; phylum Streptophyta; class Magnoliopsida; order Santalales; family Viscaceae; genus Viscum; species Viscum album. The sequence continues at coordinate 1,883,945,214 of OY728165.1, read as the reverse complement.
TTTTATAAAATTTTAGATTGAAATTTTATATAAAATAATTTCATTGTGTAAAAAAATTTTGATTGAAACCCTATTGTTGTGACACATATGAGGAAAAATTTAAATAAATTTATACCACGTCTATTATTACAATTTGGTGAAATGAATAATATATTTTTAATAAGTATAGAATATATTTTTCATTAATGTTAGCATAGTTTTTGACCAAACACGTTATTAATAGTAACTCAAATTAAATAAAGTGATTAAGGACAAAACAAGATATCTTAGTGGTTAATAATTATCTTTAACGAAAAAAACCATGAATGATCTCCCAAAGTATGTTTGTGGAAATATTTCAAACATGGCCTATATTTTCTATAAAATTGAAAATTATTTAAGGAAAATGACATAAAGGTACATGTCAATAGTGTTTTCCTATTTAAATTTGCAACAATGCCACTCCACCAATATAAATGGGCACCCCCTGAACATAATCACACCTCACAAGTGATATGGCTAAAAAACAATCTATCCATATATATTTCCAAATACCCCATAATCAAACAATAATTTCATTGGGATTAAATCCAACTATTGAATCCCTTTTATTCAAACTAGGAAGAGTTATCTTAAGATGTGGTAACATCCTTCCATAAGATCAATTGTTTTATTTCAATTATCCATCACATAATTTATTCTAATAAAATTATAATATGATATAATCATTATACTAATTATTCATTTTTTATATGTTTTTGACATCAATCTATACACACTTTAATTAAATGGGTATCAAACTTACCGTTCCTCTACATAGTGGGGTATGGTTTCACATAATGATGTCATTCATTATTTCCTTACCACCTACCATAATTAGTAATAATGGATAAACTAATATTTTTAGTTTTCGTATATGATATTATTGATTTCTTATGGTTCAATAACTATTCTATAACTCTTACCTTCATGTTATCCATTTTTTGAAAATATGATAACTTCGTTTGGGGATGTGTGGACTACTGCTTCATCAAAGTGATGTGATTTTTTCACAAATTACATGGATTATATTTCGGATGGGTTTATAAGAATTATATTATAAATAAGAAATAATAGTTATAATTTAATAATTATATATATACATATATTTCATTTTCTTATTTCTATCAAAATGAAAATTAAATGGAAACAACGATCATGTGTGGGTACAACCTACCATATCTATGAAAAATGTATTTCATTTTATATTTATAACTGTTACTGATTATTATAAATACTTATATAATGAATATATATGATATTTATATCATGTATTACATCCTATAAAAGTTTAAATCATGACCAAAGTAATAAAATCAATAATAATAAGTCAAAATATATATGAAAAACAAAGTAGATATTTCCTGAAATGTAACATTAACATGGAATTATTAATAAATGTGCACTATAAAGTAACAATAAAAAAAATATTATATAAAATATAATAATAAGGTTATTTTTTAAATTTATAATAAATTTATATTTATTATTCCAGATTTTCGGATGTGTATAATGAGATTCAAGACATAATTCATAGGTATTTCTAGTCTCATATTTATTTCTATGAGACTTATTACTTATTGACATTTTGTTTCTTCTGTGTAGTGCGTATAATTCCCTTAAATATATTTTATTATTCTTAACTATAAATTTATTTTTACTTAAATATCAATTTTCAGATATCACATTGACATGGTTTATGGTGAAAATGTTACGAAATTATAAATATAATATAGTATAAATTTTAATTATTTGAGATCAATGTCATTTTATACACCTATATTCTTCTAATAGGTGTATAAACTAATATTTGACCTTTTATATCAAGAATAAAATAATTTTAGTGATATTTTAATCTACATTCACTATGATTTTCTTACATGGGGAATATTATTCAAAGTTACGAAGTGATAAGAGTTTATAGACACAATCTCATCATTTATTAGTATTGTTTTTTATTATTCTTTAATTGATGAACTCTTGTGATCCCTAATTCAAAGAAAAACATTTAATTTTATTGTAAAATGGTTATTCATGATATATTGATGTATTGGTACTATTTTTCAAATCATTGGTACTTATGATAATTCATTAAAAAAATTTATGAAAATCTGACCCAATAAATCTCTTCGGAAGAAAATTTCATTTATTAGAAGATTGCTTTCAACAAAATCATCTTTTAAATTATTTTTTATAATAAATTTCAAGGAAAACATATTTTAAAAATCTATTATGTAGTTAAAATATTTTTTTATGTATTCCAATCTATTTTCAATGAAAATGTTTTCCAAAATATTTTATGTTTTAAAATGTGTTTTTAAGGAATAATGGATGTTTTCCTCACAATTGTTTAATGGGTATTTCCATGTATTCTTCCATTTAAGATGTCATCCTTTTATGTAACTTATTCATCTATGGAAAAAATTTCTTTGTGTTCTATTTTCATTCTATCTCTAAATGGATTATGTTTTGATGAAAAGATGATTGTGAAACCAATTTCTACTCTAAAGGATATATTTTAATGAAACCATTTCCTTTCAGATGTTATATTTGGATGAAATGGTTACGAAACCTATCTCCTTTCCATAGGTTAGGATTTGATAATAAGTTTATGAAACCCATTTTATTTCACAAGATCTTATATTATAATTTTTGGTCATATAATGGCACACATATGAATGATTTAATTTTGAGATGGGTGGGATTTATGTCTACCACCAATGCATTGGGTAAATATTTATATGTGATGATATTGAAATGGATGGAATGGGGAGTGAACACAAATCATTAAAGGATTTTTTTCTATTAAGATAGATTTAGGGTCTTCCATTACATCTATTAGGGTTATGGGAATGAACCTTGACTACCATGATAGTATAGAGTGTAAACCCATACTAATAAGATGTCCATGGTATTGATTCTTTGAATAATATTAAAATGATTTTATATATTTATATGTCTAGAAGAATTCTGTGTCTTATTCATATGTAATGGTTTCATGGTTTGTGCTCTTTATTCCCATATTATTCAATTCATATTAACTACCAATAATTATTAAATTATTAATCTTTATTATCTTTGATAATCATGGTAGGATATTTTAGTCTTTTGATCCTGATTTTATACCCTCATGATCCTGTTTATTCTTACATATCTCCCTTATTTACCGTTACTATGCATCTAATGCCACTACTTTTTAAGCTTCCATTACCCTATTTATAAAGATATGTATTATGTATTATGTTCCTATTAAGAGTTCTAGTCAAGAAGAACCTAGTAGAAGATAGTGTAGATCACTTATGTACCACTATTTTTGTTTCGATGAATCTAATGGAATTAAACTAATATGGTCCTTAGGAATGTTCTTTAGTAATTTCATTAATATTCATCAAAATATGTGATGTTGTTGAATTATATATGAGGGTCACTATAGTTGGTATCATAAAAAAATTTAGTTATCCTTTGATATCTATGATGAAAAATCCTTTATGATATACCTCTAGAAATGTCTATGGATAAGTCTGTGGATAGGGAAGAGTATAGTAAAAAGTACAGTAATTTTGGAAAAGGATAGAGTGAGTTTTTTCTGATCAATAAATCCTAATCTAGATAATAAAAATGTATGTGTAACTAGAACATATGTACATCTGGGTACCAACCCAAAAACACTATGTTGAACTAGAGTCGATTTAGAACGGGTGAAGAACAATGATTGTTACTTCACACCTAGTTTGACACTCCAAGAGGATATTCTTTTGGAACTCAAAAAATCATAATTAATCATCATTAATTATTTATATCTATGTTTTCTATTAATAACCTAGGATCAAACTAAGGTTTCAATGACAAAAAAAGGTGTCATAATTTAGATATCATATCATTGGGTTTTCATCATTATGTCATTACGCACTATGATACCTCATTATTACTCTCTGATCTTGTTTGTAGTCAATGTATGGAGATTGAAAAAACAACCTTCATTGTGACTATGATGGAAAATATTATTATCTTCCTCTAGAGAAAAACAATTCTCTCGGATCTAGAATAAATTTTTTTATTTCTATACTCAGACAAATATCTCAAGAAACGAGTCATGATGGGATTCTAAATGATAATGGAGGTAAAAAAATTTTATTCACTCATGGGGTAACATCCACATAATTTTGTGGTACATATGATCTACTTATTGCAAAAAAATTGATCAATACTACTTAAAATTTATTTTTTATTCTGTTGTGTTAAGAAAAAGATAAAGTCCTAGTTTTTTATTAGTTATAAGGATAAGTGAGCCGGTGGTAGAAAATTATAAAAAATATGAGGATGAAATATGATATTGAATCCATGCAATTGGATGATTTTAATAAATTATTTTTAAATAAGTAATTTCATTGTATTCCATATATTATTAAGAATAAATATTTCCTTGAGTTAATGCAAAGGGAAGATGATTTTCTTGGTTTTAAAGAGTTTAATTTCACAATACATGAGAGGTATATTTATGGTATTATCATCGAACAAAAATGTAGTGTTTATAGTTTCTTCAGTGGCACAATGAAATTTCACTAAATGTCATTTCACATATGATAATTTATTATCTATGAAGATATTTTTTTTGTGAAATAATGTTTTAAATAAAGGCCGGTGATACATATCAATATACGGGTTTTGATAAGAAAATGAAGGTAAAGATCAATGTAAAATATAATAAACATTGATAAAAGAAGGAGAGATTTTTTTAACCTCTATTTGTGGGAATAAGTATGGAGGAAATTTTTTTATGGTGTTAAATAAATATTTTTTGTGTGGAAGGGTTGGTTATCAGGCAGTTTATTTCCTATATGAAATGAATAAGTTAGTTAACAATTTGAATAGATATAAAGCTTCATAAAATCCACCTCCCCTACACCAGTTATAAATGATTATGGAGAATGGAAATTATTCTTTCCATTTCAAAATGTATAAGGTTAATTACGATGATAGGCATTAGTAACCTCTTAAGTTGATTGTGATAGAAAAATTGATTTTTAATACTATTTTTAATGATGGGTGTGATAATGACAAGGTGAAAGGTATACTAACCATCCACTATATAACTAATAATGTCTCATTTTATTCTAGATATAACCTATTTTCACATATAATGAATTTGATATCGGTATTAATATTGCACAAAATTGATTATATATGGAATTATAAATGAAAACTAGTAATGGAAAATGGATTTCTTTTCAATTTAATGATTCCTCTTCAGTTTATTGTTTTTGGAATGAACTTTATTCTAATTTTTTCATTCTTTCTCGGGTTGAGTTTGATGTCATCTGAGGAAAGATTTTTTATTCTCTACGGAATTCCCACATTAATTGTCATGGAAGGGATATACTATCTAATATTTTAAACCATCATATGATTGTATATAAATGTGAAAATATTTATGAAATTCCGATAGAGAATAAATCTATTTTATATGTATTAATTGCCCTTTATAATGGTTGTTTTTCTCAATAATTTTAAGAGAAAATAATTAATGATTGTGTGCCTATTTCTTATGTGTTTTTGGATGTCTTTAAAGAAGAATTGAATAGAATTTCACCAAAATATGAAGTTGAGTACTTGATAAAACATATACATGATTCCAAACCAATATCAACGACTATAAATTGAATTTATCTCATTGAGATGAAAGAATTAATTAATAATCTCTAAGGAAAAACCATGACATGGGATTCATTCAGACAATTGTGTCTCTGTGGGGAGGCTATGATTTGCTCGTGAAGAATATAGATGGTTTAATGAGACTCTGTATTGATTATCACAAGATTAAAAATATCATGATCATGAAAAAGTGTCATCTTACACATATTGATGATATTTTTAATAAACTACACAGAGGTAAATATTTTTTCATTATGGAAATTGATTCCGAATATGATCAATAGAGGGTCAAGAAGGAATATATAACAAAGAAGGTATTTCGTACAAGGTATGAACACTGCTAATATATTGTGAGGCCTTTTGTTCTTTCTAATTCCCCTTTAATATTCAAGGATTTTATTAATAGTGTATTTGGAGAATACCTAGGTTAGTTTTTGAGGCCTTTAAAGATTATATTCTTATCTATTCAATAATTAAAGAAGAGCATGATTACCATATGATAATTTTATTGAAGACTATAATGAATAAGGAACTACACGAAAAAAAAATTAAAATGTGTTATTTTTTTCTATAAAAGGATTCATTTTTGGGTCATATAATATCAAGAGAGGGTAAAATAATAGATCCATCAAACATAGATTCTATTGAATGTTTTCCTAGAACAACTTCGGTGACTGAGATCCAATTTTTTAAAGGTTTAGCTTTATATTATTTATCTTCTATGTAAAATATATCATGAAATTCAAATCCTTTATCAAATTTAATATTGAAGGGTTCCATGTTTGTCGAAAAATATTTTTTTGTGGAATGGTTCAAGGAATAGAAGTGAATGTTAGTCAGTACACCTACACATACATTACCTTATAGTGGATAAGGGTCTATAATCTATAGTGATGCATCCAAAAAAGGATTGAGATTTGTTCTCATGTAGAATAACATGGTTATATCCAATTCCTCGTTAAAATTATGATTCATGATAAAAATTATCCAACTCATGATTTGGAGTTAATTGTGGTAATGTTTTCATTAATGATATGGATGCATTATCATTATGATGAAAAGTGGGATATATATACTATTAATAAAATTCTGAAATATATATTAAAAAATATGAAGTTTACCTAAGGTATCATAATATTATTAGAGTTGATAAAGGATTATGATTACTCATTACATTGCCCCACTAATAAAAAGAACAAGGTGTTCGATTCTTTGAAATGAAAGGACAAAGAGATATTATCCATGATCAGGATCACATATTATCCAATATTTCTAGATTTGAAATGGATATTTCTGGAAATATTTTACTAAGGGGAAATATATTATCCTTATCAATTGAATGCTCAATCGAGTTACCAAATGATGAATAAAGAGGCATAAAATGTATATGTTGAACTTCATAAAAAGGTAAGAAGTGTTCTTTTGGTTGAATATGATTCAGATTGAATGATAAGGTTCAGGAACCTTGTTTTTGTACCATCCAATAAATATTTGAAGAAGGATCTACTAGAGATACCTACTAGTTCAACACTCTCTATTCATCCTAGAAGTATGTAGATATATAGAGACATGAAATAATAATTCTTGTTGGATGTTATGAAGAGAGATATCATTGAGTTTTTAACCCAATGATAGGTCTTATTTCAAGTTTAGGAAAAATAAAAAATTATAATGGTATGTGTCATCAATTACCCATACAGGAATGGAAGTGGGAGAACGTCTATATTGAATTTTCCATTGGAGTCCCCAAAACCTCTAAAGGGATAAATACTATATGTGTGGTAATTGGTTGCCTTAATAACTCATCACTCTTCTATTCTATCATATAATATATATCTATAGATTATATGTCCATGATATATGTTAAAGAATTGTAAAGATACATGGAGTACCACATTATACTATATCTGGTCAGGATTTGAGATTTACCTTAATGTTATAGAAAATTATTCAATAATACTTTAATAAATATTTTTGGTTCACCACTTCTTACCATCCATAGACGGGTGATTTTTCTAAAATAACAATTAAAACCCTAGAGGATATGTTGAAAACATTTTTGTTATATTTTAATGGTGTTTTGGAACAAAACCATTTTATAGTCGAGTTATCATAAAAAATAGATTTCAGTCAAGTATTCAGATGGCCCCTTATGAATCCCTCTATGGAATAAAGTATATATCTCTAACGTGTTGGAAAAAAGGTATATAAATAAATATATTGGGATATAATATAGTTAATGAAATGGCTGAGAAGGATAGAATTATTCAGTATAATATCAAGGTATCTCAATGTCAGAAAAAACATTATGATGATAATAATTGATGTGATATTAAATTTTATATTGGAGAGAATGGGTTTCTATGAATCTATCCCTTGAATAAGGTTATGGGATTTGGGATGATAGGGAAATTAATCCATAGGTATATAAGTCACGTTGAGGTTCACAGTCGTATCTAGAGGGTAGGCTCATCCGTGTAACTTCACCAAATATCACTCAAGTATATGATGTGTTCCATGTATGTATCTTAATAATGTAAATACATGGCCATTCACATGAACTAAACTAAGAGTTCATACCACTGTAGTAGGAACTTTCCTAAGAGGAACAACTAGTTGAAATTATTGATCATACAAAGATAGTTAAAAAAGACCACAAACCTGGTAATTGTTTTTTAGAGGAACCATAGGTTATAGGAATCTATGTGGGATTTTGGGGATATTGTGAGGTATATGTATCCTCATTTGTTTGTACAAGAATTATGAATTTCAAGGGGGAAATTTATTTTATATGGTTATAATATTACACCTCTAGTTTTTATGATATATTTTTGATGAAATTAAATTTATTTGATTAATTTTATTTCATGATACACCTTTTTATGGTTTTGATATACACTACACCAATATAATAATGTTCTATAAGAAATATCGACATACCTTGCATTACACACAACATTGTGTTTTAGTGATACAAAATTTTATTGTTATTATTATTTAAAATAGATATTTATAACATATCTGTAAAACATAGAATTATGAATAATATTTACTATAAATATTTATTATTTATAATGGTTATATATAAATATAACAAATTTATATTAAACATATACTTTTTTGCTGAATACTTTTTTATTTTTTAAATTACTTTTTTCTAAAATAAATTGTTTTTAATTCCTTTGATAAACTATAATCTGATTAATTTTAGAAACTATATAAATATATTTTTATAAAAATAATTAATTTCTTATTTTATAATTTCTAAATTACATTTTGGTTTAATTTTTTTGGGAAAACTTTATTTTTTGATGAATAGTTAAAATTATTGAATTTTAATTCAAAAATAATTTTTTATCTAATTTATTTATATTGATAAATAATATTTTAATTTGTTTTTAAATTTGGATTATATAAACTTTACATCCCCAAATGTAATTTATTTCATTGGATCAAATTTCAAAACGAAATTGTATATAAAAATAGTTCATACTTTTAAAAATATTCAATTAAAAACATATTGTCGTGACACATCTAGGGGGTTAATTTTAAATTAATTTCTTCCACTTATGTTATTATAAAATGTTAGAAAATATTAAATATATGGAATCATCCTAATTTATAATTAATAATAATTTAAAATTAAATTTTTAAAAAAATATTCAAGAATGTAATTAATGATAATTTCTGTGATTAAGGTAAAATGATGATTATTTAGTGGTTGAACTATATATTAAGTGGAAAAATATCCAAGATGCATACACAAAATAAATTTTCTTAAAATACTAAGACCATGTCTCATATTGTCTCAATAGTGGAAAATTATCATAGGCACCTAACGTAAAGGATACCTCTCAATAGTTTTTTTATTTTTATATTTACAAGAACATCATTCCTCTTCCACTATAAAAGGGCAATAACTCCCCCCCCCCCACACACACAATTCTTCACACATCTACAGCCGTTTATCTTAGAATAAATACACAAAAATCACAATGAAAAATCCATTCCTTCAACCTTGAATACTCACTTTTCATATAAATCCAACCACAGAATCCCATTGGTGCAAGACAAGATGGGTTATTTAAAGAAGAGGTAACATCCTTCCACAATCTCTTTTGTTTTGTTTTTATTAACCACCCCTAAACTATTTTTATTAAATTATTTTATAATAGAATAATTTTATGAGGTCATCGTGGATGTTTTTATTCTAATTTTTTAACCTAAACCTACACACACATCAATAAAATGGGAAACAAACTTATTATTCGTGTGTACAGCAAACTATTGCATCATAAAATTATATCACTTGTTTTTTATTTAACACCATTCATGGTCTGGAAAAGCCATGGAAATAATATTTTCATATGTTGTATTTGATATTTATGATGTACATATTATTATTTAAATAATATATATCATATAACTTCTTGATTTACATTTTTTATAAATATGGTACCTTAATCTATGGATGTGTGGACTACCGCCTCCTCAAGGTGATGTGATTCAGTCACACCATACATAAAATATATTAATAATGGGTTTAGATAATTTATATTATAAATATTTTATAATAATTTTAATATAATTATATGTATACATAATTCATTTACTTCTTTCATTCAAAATCACAATTAAATGTAAATATAGTTCATGTGTACGTACAGCCTACCATCTACATGAATGGTGTATTTCATTTTCTATTTATAATATTTATTGATTATTGAAAATATTTATATAATGAATATATATGATATTTATATCATATATAAATTCTGTTAAAAATTATTTCATTCCCTATGTAAGAGTTTTATGAATAATAAGTGAAAATATATACAGAAAACAAAACAGATATTTCCTAAAATGTACCATTAACATGCAATTTTTTATAAATGGGTAATATAAAGTCATTATAAAATTATTTATGTCTTTATATTTAAGAATTATTTTATTTTATTTATTTATAATAATCTTATACTTATTATAAAAGATATTTTAATGAGTACGACGAGAGTTAAGACAAAAAGTAAGGGGATTTCTAGTCTCACATATATTTTTGTGAGACATATTCCTTATTCGCCAATAATTTTGATTCTGTGGTGTATATAAGAACCATAAATATATTATATGATAATTATCCTTAAATTTGTTTTTATTTACCTAACCATTTTATTATCTCGTTTTCATGGTGCTTACAGTACAAAAGTTACCAAATCAGTGATATAATTTTCTCTCAATTTTCATTATTTGAGCTTCAAGTCATGTTTTTTGGTTATATTCTTCAATGAGGTATATAAACTACCATTTTTACTGTAATATCTCTAATATAATTATTTCCATTTTATATTACACTTCATCTAATTTCATTTTCTTTCTTGTTGATTATGGCTCAATGTTTCCAAGTGGTAAGAGTTTATTTCCGCAATCTCACTGTTTGTTAGGATTCTTTATAATTACAATTTTTTGATGAAATTTTATGATCCAAATTTCAAATAAAACTCATTACTTTTTATCACCTCGGGTTATTAATGATATTTAATTTTATTACTACCATTTTCCCAGTATTTATTACTTAATAAAAATTGGAAAATTATTAATGAAAAATGAAACCACAACTCTCTCTTCAGTCAGAAGTTTTTTTATTTATTACCCATTTATTCAAAATTTATTTAAAAATATGTTTGTATAAATGATATTTTAAATAAATTTCATGGAAAAATGATTTAAAAAATTGTGTAATGCTTTTGATAATTCCTTCATAATTATTAATATCAATTTTCAAATAAAAAGTATTTCATTAATTTTTTACATTTTAAAAAGTATTTTTCAATGTAGAAAGGTTATTTTTTTGAATGAGGTGATTTTAATTTATATTTAAAAATAATATTCTATGTAAGATTTCATACTTTGGTGTTACTAATTCCGTTTTAGGGATATGATCCAGGGGTACCATTCATATTCTTTCTCGGAATGGTTGGTGTTTTGATGACATGATCTATATGAACCCATGCTTATCTACCATGGGATATGTTCTTATGAAAACTACTTTTTCTTCTTAGGTTATGGTTTGATGAAATGATTATGAAGACATTCCATTTTACATAGGTTATGATAAGTTAGAATGTTGATGATAATAATTTGATTTTTTGGTTAAAATATTATTAATGTTTATGATCTAATGTCACACATATATTTGATTTCATTATGAGATGGTTGGGACCTATATCTACCTTTAATGAATAGGGTAAATATTTAAAAAAACATTATGTTGACCTGGATGGAACTAAAATTGATCTGTACTCAGTAAAAATAATTATTTTGTATTCATGACTTATAAAATGCTAATCCATATGCCATGATTCATGTTTATGATATTTTATATGAAGTGTATGATCATATAATGTTATGATAACATTATTAAACCCTTATATTAATGTTTATTCATCTATTGTTATTATCATTTTATCATTACCTTATTCTCATGTTTATGCTTATAAATCACCTTCTTTTACCCTAACTGATCATCTAGGTTGACCCCGTTTTATGTTTCCTTTCACCAGGTTATGAATAGATGTATTATTTATGAAGTTTCTAAGAAGGGTTATAGTCGTGATTAACCTAGTGGGAGATATTTTAGCTTACATAGGCACTAGTGTTTTTCTGTTTCCATGTTTCCTAAGTCCCTAAAAAAATGTGTTCTTTTCATGTATGTTGGTGTAATTTGTTATGTATTCTTAAAAAATCATTTAATGTTAATTTAAATTAAGAGAGGTTCACTATATATTATAGGTGGTTGGTTAGTTCTTAAAGGAAGCATGGTATGAGATGAATGTATAAATTTTGATTCTAAAAAAGTGTCATAGTGAGAAATAAATAAATAAATTTTTTACCTGAGAAAAAAATCATAAAATAAATGAAAAACAACATGGAAAAATATGAGTGATGTATATAGATGGGATGTGTTTAATATGGGTAATAAGTGGACTAATGAACATAATATTTATTAAAATGGGAAATTGGGAACAAGGTGAATTATTAAATAAAAATTTAATTTTGGATAGTTTTAATGGATATTTTATGTAGTTTTTAATCGTTTAATGTTATAGAGTGATTAGTGGTTATGAATAGGTTGTGATGATTATGTTTCAAAAAAATCAGAAATAGGGATATTTTCTTGCATAATTACCCATGGGTTTGTGATTATCTATTATACTATGTATTTTATGGTGCTTTCTAAATGCACCCCACTTTAGTACAAGTATTTTATAGTAATGATGTTTTTTTGGTTTAGACTGTTTTCCCAAGAGTCGATGTTTTTGGGGGTAAAAGTTTGAATATCCCCTCTTCTCTACTCTCCATTTAGAAATAGACTAGATGCGATGGATTAAGGTTGGTGTGATCATACAAGGTGTGGGGGTGGATAGTGGATTACCCAATGATATATTGAGATGATGGATATGTAGGGTGGGACGTGAATGGTATAATTAGATTATGAAGTAAATTTCATTCATTAACATGATATCCTATTTATCTTTTTATAATTTAATGAATGTATATGTGATGTTATTATGATATAATGAAGTTTTATGTCATTTTACCTAATTCCAAAAAAATATTTTGGACCTTATGAGATTTGGGGTTAGTAGGGATGCATCCCATCCCACACAATATAAAACGTGATGAGAGGACATTACTTTTTATTTTAGTGTGTGATAGTGGAAAACAAATGTGTAATTAATTTTAGCGAACCAATAAATAAATTCCGTTGAAATTATTTTTATATACCTTCATTGATAAATGGTGAATGATACTTGGTGATGTTGTGAAGGGGTAATTCAGATGTTATGTTCAGTTTGGTTCATGTTTTTACTCCCTAGATCATTAGTATGATTTTCACAAATTTTTAGAAGATGTCTGGATGAGGATCCTATAAACCATACATGTTATGATAGCCCCTATATAAGTCTTCTAGGTGATCAGGAGGGTTTTTGTGACCAAGATACTTTGATATAGCTTAGAGATGGAGTTTCTTTTGGAATCTCTTTCTTAAGATCGGGTTTTCATTTTAGTTTAGAGATTAATCCTTTCTTGTGTGGTATGCATTGTTGTATTTATTTATATGGATCATTGTCTATTGTTTATAATGTGTATTTGGTTAATGTTTCAACTCTTATCACTTTTACCAAATTTATATATTGGTATAAATTCCTATCATCTTCCATTTTATACCCATGGTGTTGGTCATTGACCCTAGGCTTTTTATAAATGTTCATTGAGGGTCACCCCTATTCACTAGAGGCCGGGGAGGGGTACCGATGGAGGGGGATCATGAAAAATATGTGGATCAAATCTTATCATCATAGTATTATAACATTACAATCTCATATAAAGATACGGATAATTCAAAAATACCTCCACATTAATAATTTAAATATTCGATTGTCCATATCATACCAAAGTTTGTAGAATATTTAAAATAATTTATTGTGGGAAATAAAACAATTTCTACTCAATGTTATTTCAATATATCTCAATGTAATTTCATTAGATTTCATAAATAGTATTTAAAAATATTCCACAAACATAGTATTTACGGTTAAAGCAATCATTCCTTCTTTCATTTCAATTAACTACAAGATATTTATTAAGAAATTATGAATACTACCAAATTATATCAAAACATTTTGGGGATCAACATTTATTAGTTTTATATCATTATTCAGTTTCATTTAATGAAATATATCATTAGTTATCATTATCATCCAATTCAGTTAAAAAATTATCTATATTTTTCTGATAAATGTTTTTCATAGATATAGATGAATACATTATTATTATTATCTAGGTAACACTATGTTGTTCAATTCCTGAAAACTCGTTTAGGGAAACCTCTAGTTCTATTTGACATTTATTTTTATTTTATGTAGTAGGATTATAATACTCATAAATTATTTAATATTCAGATAATACATTTTCTGGGTTTTAATATAAATATTATCACCTCACAGTCAATATATATTAGTCACATTGTAACAATTATAAAAATTACATATTAAAAAAAATATTTATAAAAAACAAATTTAATAGAATTAGTATTACTAATAAAAAGAAGGACATATCATAAATAAAGTCCTAATGATTTAACTTCCATCACTACTTTTCATATTCCACTACTTATCACAATAAATAAATTTTTTAGATGGAAAACTCCTCAATATACATTTCAAAGTGATTCAATATCATGATTTGGAATTAAAAATCCTTTAATTACATAGTATTTCAATATATTTCTATTATTATTATTATTGTTAATTAGAATGTATAAATATATTAATGATTTTTACATCCCACTATAGTAATTCCATTTTCATTAAGTCAATTCCCTTTAATAAATTCATCCTCAGTCTCCATGAGAAATCACTTATACAAGTGCCTCGAATTATGTATTATGAATTATTGTTATTTAATAATGTAAAATTACTTTTCAAATTTTATTAATATATTTTATCATAATTGATCATAAAAAAACAAATATTAAATAAAACATCATTCCATTAGGTCCTCGATATCAAGAGTAGTTTGATGGAATTTTTAGTATCTTGAACATACCATATACATGCATCCACATTATACATTATTATTCATTAAACCAGGGGATTCAACATGGTTCCACCATTACATAACCACATAAACCATCCAAGACACTCATAATGGGTTCACTAATAAATTCATTCTTTAGATCGAATGGCCCTAATTCAACTACATCATGCCATGTGTCGCAACATTGGTGGAACACTCCATATCATTATACTAATTGATCATATGGTAATAATCCACAAAGCTCATATTTTACCATGATCTTCTATTATATATCCTCATGGACACGTGGTAAGGTATATCATGAGCCATAGGGATACAAGTACTATCCAATATTTATCAAAAAATGTAATCAGAAAAACATGACTAACATGGTTAAGAAAGCTTAAAGGCCAAATTTTCATTCTTATGGGGCTACATGTCAAGTGTGAGTCTTTTTAACACATTTTATATACATAATTTTTCATAAAATACTACTATTTTGGGATTTAATTTTTTTAAAATATTTTCAATATTGACAATTTTTTGTGGAAATATTAATTATTTCATTATTTTAGTGAAAATGGGGATTTTTATACTAAGTAAATTAAATGATAATTTATTTAATTTTCATATATTTAAAGATAAAATGGTATTGTTATTTGATACATTAATGTCATAAATAATTTAATGTTATTTTATGGGCTATTTTTTGGGTTAAAAAATATCAATGCTATATGTTTTTATCTTCAATAAAAAAATTGGAATACATTTTAAATTCATATTTTGAAGTATGGAATTTCATCCCATGAGATTTTATGAGATAGATTGTTTTAATTTCATTGATGTGTTCTATTGTATGCAACACAATGTTTATATTTTTCTATACTGAACATCGTATTAGCTTTTATTATACACAACACAATAGTTGGCTAGTGTTACACACAATTACAAGTTCTTTTGATAGAATTCATTTAATGAGACACTGAGCATATATTTTTTTTTCAATGTATAAATGAACTTTGTTTATATTATGTTATACAAAACACCAAAATAATATTTAACTATACACAACACTGACACAGATTTGGTTACATGCAAGAGCAACCTTCCTTGATAGTTTGCATTGTACGCAAAACGGAGTTTCACTAAACAACAACATATTATTAAAATATTATATAAACTAGCCTATATGAATGGTATTAACAACATTTTGAATTTTATATAATATTAGATTTCATCTTACACATTTTCTAGAACATGATATAAGAACAAAATCTATTGTTTGGATAGAATAATTTTTTTTTAAAAAAATACAGTTTTACTGCCTATTGATGGAACCCCAATTTTAAAACTGGTTTTGACACTTTTATAAGTAAAATATTAAAAAATAAAGTTATTAATTTGAAGTGGGATATAAAAATTTACTTTTTTGAATTTTTTATACTTTTCTAATAAAATAAAATTTTTAGTGAATAGTGAAAAATACTGCATTTTAATTCGAAACTGCCTATTTATCTAATTTATTTATATTATAATATTATCTTTATTATTGTTTTTAAAGTATAATTGGATTATATTTTTATTAGTAAATCATATGATGGTTATTGAAAGTAATTTGACTTTTAAATTGGATATAAACACATGTCAATATTTTGATTGTTATTACTTTGTAAAAACCACATTTTTTGTTTTGACAACAGGAAATAATTTTAAATTAATTATTACAACTTAAATGATTTGAATTTTTAAAATTCGATTCCATATTTAGAATCATAATTTTAAAATTGTGTAAATACTTAACATTTATTTTTGTACATTATTAATAATAACATGAGTAAATATTTAATTTACCATGGTTAAAGGGTAAATCTGGTAAATAATGATAAAAATAATATTATAATATTAATAAACTATGATAACACATGTCCTAATAAAAGTTTATGATATATTTCCGACCATGGGCTTGCTTAGGTCGATTTTGGGACCCCATTGATTCACATGGATGTGAAAATGAACTATTATAAAAATTAATTTAAAGTAAAGATAATTATAACATAAACTTATATATTTTATTAAATTTATTATCATATATTTATATATAATAGATAGTTATTTTTATAAATAGTCATTATAAATATAAAAAATTTCCAAAATCATGGTATTTTATTTATAATTTTTACATATTATATAAATACATTTATATTTGACATAATTATGATGTAGTGATTACCTCATTATTGAAAGATTAAAATAAAATAATTTATAAATATTAAAATAAATTTAATTTGAACTTTTTCATACCATCCAAGAATTTTCTAGATGAAATTTCCACATTTTGGATGAGTTACTACATTTTTTAATGTAATCAGGTTGTAATGAATTATAAAAAAATTCAGGTATGAACATTATCCAAAATTGACATAATTCCAAAATTAAAACATAAAATAATTTTTTAAACATTAATAAATTCCAAGAAATCTAATTTTCATCAAAATACTTAATATAATTCCAAATATTTCATAAATAAATTTTAGATCTTTTATTTGATATGGTAATTAAATTAACCAAAATTTTAAATAACATGATATCTTGGTATGATTAAAAAGGGTAAAATAAGGGTTTAACCAAAAATATAATGATAAAAAAATATACTAAACTTGTGTAAAATTATTTGGATGAGGGTTATTCGAACCAAAATAATCATATCATATAATTAAATATGTTTTGGACGATTTTTAAATGAAATTTAATTTATAATTAATTAATATTTTGAGAGTTTCCTAAAGTACCCCCATTCCTCTTTTATAAAAGGGAACCTCATACCTCTCCAATTTACTCTATTTTGAGCCTTCATGATCATCCAACCCCTGCCCATTTCACTTATAAACTTCCCCCATTACATTATATATTTTTTTTTTCTTCTCAATAGACCAATTTTAGTTCGCTAATAGGAACATTAAACGAGGCACGTCGAGGAAGAGGTAATCTCTTCTTGTGATTATTTCAAATTTCTTTATTCAACTACATATAATTCATTAGTTGTTTCATTATAAAGTAATTACATCAGTATCACTCATACAATGATATTTTATTATAAATATGAAACAATACTATTTCACCTTCTATCTATCCTACGAAAAATGAAATCACCACATGTGCATACGTACAACATACCATCTCCATGTCGTGGTTTAATCAATTTTATCACCCACACCTTACATGGATGGGTTTAATGGTGGAAATAAAAACTATATATAACTATATATTTTATTATTATTACATTATTCAAGTTATTATATTTTAAATACCTTCGACAACAATATCATTCAACAATTATGGGAACGATATCATCGCTCCTACGTACGTTGGACTTACCGTCTCCACGACACGATTAGATTTATTATCCAAGTTTACCATTCATGAATGATTATAAAGTATATATAATAAATAATAAAGAAATATATGATATAATAATTCTACTGGATTAATGTGGCATCTAATTACTTCCATACAATTTCATAAGGAAAAGAAAACAACATTCATGTGTACGTACGACCTACCGTCTCCATAAACGGTGTATTCAATATATGGTATCTATATATTACGTATATTTTTATATAATGAATATATATAATATATAAATCATTTTTTACATTCTCTAGGTAATTAAATAATTATATATGAAATAATATTTAGAATAACAACTCCAAACACGTACGATAAATAAAACAATTATTATCCAAAATATTGCATTAACATTAAATTGGAAAATGAACGGTTAATATAAAGTCATATGTAAATCATATATGATATCGTAAATATTATTATGGGTTTTTAAATGTTAATAATATGTTTCAACCCACTATACAGAATTTTCAAACACATATGGTAGAAATCAGACTCACGGTAATGGATAATTTTTTCAATCTCATTTTTATCCAAGATTATTTATACCAAATTATTTACTAGGGTTATATTTATCATCTATGTCCATGTCTTCAAAATATTTTTTCATAAAATGGTTACTATTTTTATATATATTTTTAAAGTCATTTTTACCCATATCTTACTTTTACTACATGGTATGAAAGGAATCATTATTTTGTTTACCATACGAGGTACATTTTGACTTTCCAGCAAAAGTATATGAAAATTACTTTTTTGTCTTATATAACATGAGTAGGTTTTTAAATCTACCTGACGCCTTATTTCCACAGATATTCCTCTACAATATTTCTGGTTTATTTTCAACTAAATTATTCTATTTTAAAATAACACCATATTTTGAGAAAAGAAAACTATTTTTTATGGAGAAATGTTAATTTCCTCAAGAACTAAGTTCAAGTGGTTTATCAAAACTAATTTCCATCTAAGATGATACTCTATAAAAAGGGTTATGTTTATATCCCTATTATTACTATTATTTTTTGTGATAATTATATAATTTTATTTTTTATGGATTATATTTGTTGGAATGATGTTTAAGAAATCCCATTTTGTATCACGGGTTATGCTATGATAAATGATTAATGTTATTATGGCACATGAAAGAATGATTTCATTATGAGATGGGTGGGACATATATCTCCCTCCAATTCATTGGTTAATGATTTATATCTCACGAGGTAGACATCAATTTAAGCTGAATTAAATTTGGATCAGTAATACATGGGTGGAATGGCATGTAAATATGGTTCAGAAATACTTGTCTAGAATGATAAGTAAACTCAGTTCAGTAATGGGCATTGTTCACTGTGATAGTCTCGGAATCAATGACTTGGAAACTATGTAAATCATATTATGTTCTTATTATTTTTTGAAAATTACATGTTTTATTAAAATTTAATTCATTAATGGTTATTTCTCTTTGATGATTTATGCCTTACGTACTACCAAGATTTATTTCATGACTCAGGATTTTGATTTTTTAATTTTATGTTCTTGTTTTTACGTTAAAATGTTTATGGATTGTTTTATGTTCTATAATTTTACCCTTAATGAGCATTGGATGACACCCAATTTATGTTTTAATTTTCTCAAGATATAATAGAATAATTTAAGTAGGAAAAAAGTGGAAGATATTCATGGGAGATGTTGAAAATCATTCATCGTGTTTAGAATATGGTGATCCGAGATTCCAAAGAAACTAATTAATACAGTATTTGGGAGTATCTGTGTGTCATATATTAAGTATTCCAAAAAAGAAATGTAATTTCCATGGAAGATAAGCTTGGGTCTCTACAGTTGGTATCTGAGTGAAGGTTTACTTGTCCTACGGAAGACAAGATCTAAAAACATTAGTGAGATCCCTAGAGATATTTCTAAGGTATGCATAGGGATGTCCATAAGGGTAAGTATTACTATAGGTTATAGTCCTAGAATTATTGTAAGGATCATGAATAAACTATTATTGAACCAATGATGTTAGATATTGAGAGTAACCCCTTGATTATGTTGTCTTCCTACTGCGACTTTTGCCTCTCACACTATTCATTTTGGGTTTCAGATAATGGATGGAACTCAAAGTAACCATTTTAGTGATCAATGAACTAGGAAAATAAATGTTTTTCCTCATGAGCAACAAAATGTTGTGGGTGGTGGAATGAAAAATCTTATTCCTATACTTACAGATGCTAGGAATCATTATGGACTCCCAAATGAGCAATAAAGGGAACAACATTCATGTTGAGTCCGACATGAGGCAACATCCACCTTCTTTTAGTGGGTGTTCTAATCCAAATGATACTGAACAATGGAGTAGTACCATTGAAATAGAATTTTCCATCCTTCCCTATTTGGAACATGAAAAAGTCATTTTTTCTATATATCATTTAGAAGGTGAAGCAGACCAGTGGTTGACACTAGTAAAGATTAAGGCTGGTAAGATGAAATTGAATCCATGCAGTGGGATGAGCTCAAGAACATATTTTTCAATAAGTACTTCCCTTGTTTTACTTGAAAAAACATGGAAAAGGAGTTCTTTGAGATTATTCAAAATGATGATGAATTTTTTGGTACGTATGATGTGAATTTTACAAGGGTTGCAAGGTATGCTTCTTGGATTATCAACCAGTATGAAAGTAATGTTGATCGATTCTTATATGTCTTAAAACCATGTCTTCAAAGGGAATTAGATATAAGAAACATCAGTAGCTAGGAAGAGATTGTGTGATGTTCTATCAATGTAGACCTGAATTTTTGTGTTACATATCCATCACATGGTTTTGACAAGAAATGAAGGATAAATTTCAATGGGAAATCACAAAACATTGTTGAAAAGAAGATGGATGTATCCTTATGCCCAAAGTGTGGAACTTAGCATGGTGAAGATTGTATGAAAGGGAATGGAAAATGTTTCAATTTTGGAAATTATGTTTATCAATATGTTCAGTGACGATGTAATTGGAAAACGGATGCTAATGATGTTAATTGAAAAAAGACAATAGAGAACTCACCACCAACACTTCTCTGATACAAGATCGAGGAAATGGGAAATTATTCTTACAAATTCCCTATTCTAATTTTTAATGATGATCGATGTAAGAAACCTATTAATTCCATATATAAGGAAAAATCACTTGTGTTCACTATTGGTGATGTCGATTATTTCAATGAAGTGGTGGACTGATTATTTATTTATGTAATGGGATTACAAAATAGAGTTATGAAATATCATTTATAGTATTATGGAAAATACGAATATCAATGTATTTTTTAATTGTGGTTTTCAATAATTATATGGTACTGGTAACCATGAAAAGTGATTGAAATATTTTTTTAAAGCACATGATATGCAAATAATATGTTGAGTCAAATGTTATCTTTTGACTTCTATATTTTGTTTTGGAAATCACAAATGTATTTTTAATCGTATCGTACTAACTCTATCAATCGTATCGTACTGACTCTGTCATTCGTACCATACTGACTCTGTCAATCGTACCGTACTGACTCTGTCAATCGTAGCGTACTAACTCTATTAATCGTACCGTACTGACTCTGTCAATCGTACCGTACTAACTCTGTCAATCGTACCGTACTGACTATGTCAATCATATCGTATTGACTCTATCAAATGTATTGCACTGACTCTGCTATTCATATGTTCATTACTTGTTTTGGTACTTAGACAAAAACACTTGTTTCATGTGAATCGTACCATTGCTTATCATCAATATATATCATGTTTTAACCAATACGATGTCGTTGAGTTAGTTACAAACTAATCAAAACGATGTTGTGCTTTCTGTTTCAATATGACCGTTATGATGCCAGGTGTCCAAGTCCCTCCGAGTTCTTCGGAGAAATATGACCGTTTGAGGAAACATGACCGTTGGAATCTGAGGCCTATAAATAGGAGGTCATTTGAAGATGAGAAAACAAGATAGAGAACGAATGAGACCTTTTGGAACAACTGTGATGCTTTACTTCAATCAAGATTCTAGAGAGAGATGTTGTGACTTCTCTCATCTGTTTTGTGTGTCCGATCATCGTATCGAGGGCTTTCAAGCAATTGGAAGAAAAAGGGGCCGATTACCTACAAAATCGGGGGCTGTGGGGATAGGCAGACAGATGTGCCGATCATTATATAGAGGGCTGCTGGGAATAAGAAGACAGACATACCGATCATCGTATCGAGGGCTACCAGTGATAGGCAGACAGACAGTCTGATCATCGTATCGAGGGCTCACCAAGGTATTGGTGAGACAGACCTTTTATCCTAGGTGAAAGGATAACCCTTCTCTTTGGGTTAAAATAATTGTAATTATATTACATTTCCGCTGTTACTTGTATTAGAAAGGAATTTGTATTGTGTCCTTTCTTCTTTACATATTCTATTGTAATTGTTTCAATTACAATCATTCTATTACATATTGTATTGATTGATTCTATACGCTTTAAGGTATAATCATTCATCTTTGTATTACTCTGATTATTGTGTTCATCTTGAATACAATTGTTTTACATTACATTAGTATTACAATACATCATACCTTTTTATATTCAATACAATTGTGGGTGTTTGTATTTGTATTAGTTTAAGATCATTTAAACTGTTCTCTTAGTTGCTAAAACTCGAAGGTTTTTAAACCTACAATTCACCCCCCCTCTTGTATTGTTCCATCTAATAGACATACATATCTACATATTCGATCCAACAATTGGTATCAAAGGAGGTTTCCACTGATTTGTATTACTAGCTTTATTTCTTTCATTTTACTATCTAAAATACTTACTACACTAACGTGTGGAGTGGAAAAGAATTTTTTATATTAGATGGCAGGAATGAATATTGGGTCAATAGAGAATCTGAATCCTTCTAGACCACCAATCTTTGATGGGAATGATAATGAGTATTAGAGAGATCGTATGAATTCGTTCATTATCAATACTGGTGTGGACAATTTTATTATTCTTACTGGAGGTTATAAAATTCCTGACAAAGAAGTCAGTACTTTCACCAACCAAGAGAAGCAAGAATATCAACTGAATTACAAGGTATGCAATACTTTATTATGCTCTATGACCAGGAATATATACAGTCATATATCTTCATGTGAAGCAGCCAACTGTATTTGGAAGAAATTAGAAGTCACTAATTTTGGTACATCCAAGGTTATAGAAACAAGGAGAGCAATGCTTCGAGAAGAGTATCATGGGTTTATTTTTCCTTATGGAGAGCCAGTATGTAAAGTGCAACAAAGGTTTATGACGATAGTTAACAGTTTACAATCTATGGGAGAAAAAGGTCTTGATGATGAAGCTCTTGTTGATAAGATTATAGATATAATGCCAAATGAATGGGAGTCAAAAAGGACATCTATTGATGAAAATAGAAAAGTTTCCTAGATTACTCTTGATGAAATTTTTGGAACTCTTCTATAGCAGGAGACAAGAATGAAGAGAGATGGTGATTTCAACAAGAAGAAGAATGGGAATGGAAGTGTAGCCTTTTCATCTAAAGCTAAAACGCCTAAAAGGCTTACAAGGTCTAAATCTAAGAAAGTTGTTATATCTGATTCAAGTGATTGTAATGTTTCGGATAATGAGTTAGCCAATATTGCTAGAAGGATGAACAAGATTGTGGGAAAGAAAGACTTCTAATATAGATTCAAAAAGAAAGATAGGAAGGATATGAAATATTCAGAGGTAACTTGTTATGAATGTAAGAAAGCAGGACATATAAGGCCTGATTGTCCTTTACTAAAAAGGAAAGATAGAAAGGAGAAACACTCTGAAAGAAACAAGAAAAAGTTTTATAAGACAAAGAAAGTCTTGAAAGAAAATGATACGTGGAGTGCAAGTGGTAGTGATTCTTCAGATGATTCTTCAGAATATGAGACATCAGGACAAAGGAATGTCAGACAATTAGCCAGATTACCAATTGAAGATCATTGTCTCATGGCTAAGGTACATAATGCTGAAGCTATTACAAATGTCTCCTTAAAGGAAAATTGTACTGATAATAGAAATTATGAATCTTCAAATGATGAATCTTCATCATCAGAAGATGATACAATACCTTATTTTGAAGAAGCCTCTAGATTTGCTAAATTACTTGAAAATGAAAATTCTAAACTCAAGAAGAGACTAAAAAAATCAAATTCTAGAATTTCAATCTTGACTAAAGAATTATCAGATCGTTCCAAATATCTTTATGTGAAAACTTCTGATTTTGAAAGTATTTTAAAAACCATTGAGAAAGTTAAATCTGATAAGGATAAACTTTCTAAGGATCTTGAAACTGTAATTTCAAAGAAAAATATTTTAGAGCCTAACTCTAGTTCTAATTCAAATGTTTTGGAAAATAAGAATTTGGTTTTAAAACTAAAGTCAGAAATTTCTTCCTTGAAAAAATGTTTTCCAAACTGTACTCATGGGAAGGAAAACATTGACAGGATGTATTCTCAAATTAGACCTTTGAGAAATCATTCTGGTCTTGGTTATACTTATTCCAAACCGGTTTTTAGTAACAACTATTTTGTTCCTAAAAAAACTTTTTTCTACTCTAAGTGTCAATGTGGTGGACACTGGAGAAGATATTGTTCTCTTAACAAAACTCAATCTTTAGGATTTCATAAAGCTCATTTTTCAAAACAAATGTGGATTCCTAAAATTCTTTTATCTAACCTTTCTGGATCAAAACAAGTTTGGATTCCGAAAAACTAATTGTTTCTTTTTCAGGAAAATGAGAAGTGTACCAATAAGAATATTTGGTACATGGAGAGTCGTTGTTCTCGACATATGACTGGAAACAAAGATCTCTTTGAAAAGGTTATCAAAACAAAAGGTGGAAAAGTTACCTTCGGAGATAATGCTCAAGGAAAGATTGTTGGTATAGGTAATATTGTTTTTCATAGAAAAGTTCTTATCTCAAATGTTTTGTTTGTTAAAGGTCTTAAGCACAATCTCATCAGCATAAGTCAATTATGTGATGAAGGTTACCTTGTGAATTTTAGAAATGATAAGTGTCTTGTTCACAATTCAAAGGATGAGTTCATTCTATCTGCCCATAGGCAAGAGAATGTTTACAATATTAACATAGAATACCTTAGGAACCAAAACTTACCTTGCTTAAGTGCAATAGAATACCAATCGTGGCTATGGCATAGAAGACTAGGACATTGTAATCTGATAAACCTTAGTAAACTCTCAAATAAAAGACTTGTAAAGGGGCTACCGGACCTTAAATATGATTCTTAAAAAGTCTGTGATCCTTGTCAATTTGGCAAGCAACATAAAACTAGCTTTAAATCAATTAATGAAGTTTCAACTTCTAATGCATTATAGCTAGTTCATATGGATCTTTTTGGTCCTTCACAATCTGGAAGCATTGGAGGCAAATACTATGTATTTGTTTTAGTTGATGACTTTACTAGATTTTAATGGGTTTACTTTCTCACAAATAAATCTGAAGCCTTTTCCTATTTCAAAGCTTTTAGAGCCCAAGTAAAAAATGAAAAAAAACCTACCATTTATAACTATTCATAATGATCATGGTGGTGAATTTCAAAATACAGATTTTGAATGTTTTTGTAGTAAGAAAGGTATTACTCAAAATTTCTCAGCTCCAAGAACTCATCATAAAAATGGTGTTGTTGAAAGAAGAAATCGTATTCTTCAGGAAATGACTCGAACCATGTTGAGTGAATACTCAATTGCTAAGCACTTTTGGGCTGAAGCAGTTAGTACTTCCTGTTATACTATAAATCATGTTTTAACTAGACCATTTCTTAACAAAACCCCTTATGAGTTATGGACGGGCCGAAAACCTAATGTTTCATACATCAATGTTTTTGGATGAAAAGTATTCATTTTGAATACAAAAGATAATCTACACAAATTTTCACCAAAATACGATGAAGGAATCTTTCTAGGCTATTCTACAACCTCTAAGGCTTATAGAGTTTTCAATAAAATCACTTGTACTATTGAGGAAACAGTACATATAAAATTTGATGAATCTGATCCTTTTGTTTTCAACCAACCCAATCCTACATCCTCGGATGCGTTTTCTAAAAATGTTTATCAACCATTATTAGATCAATCTGTTGAGGAAAATGTTCAAGAAAGTATTCCTGAAACATTTACCACAGAAGATTTTAAACCATATGTTGATGAGCAGGCTTTACAAAACCCAAATCAATTGTTTCTCAAAAATCATCCCAGTGATAACATCATTGGTGATGTAAATCAACCAGTAAGGACCAGAAATTCTGTAAGAAATGAAATACAACATGTTGCTTTTCTTTCCCAATTTGAACCTAAAATCCCAAGTGAGGACTTAGGTGATGATGATTGGATCAAATCAATGCAAGATGAAGTAAATGAATTTGAAAGGAACGAAGTCTAGAATTCATTTGATAGACCTAAAGAAACAACGATGATTGTTGTAAAATGGGTTTTCAGAAACAAATGTGATGAAAATGGAATCATTGTAAGAAATAAAGCAAGACTTGCTGTTAAAGTCTATAATCAACAAGAGGGAATAGACTATGAAGAAACATATTCTCATGTAGCTAGACTGGAATCTATTCGTATTCTATTAGCCTTTGCATCATTTTTAAATTTAAAATTATTTCAAATGGATGTCAAATGTGCTTTTCTAAATGGTTTTGTTCAAGAAGAAGTTTTTGTCGAACAACCTCCCGGTTTTCAAGATCCGAAACATCCTGATCATTTTTTCAAACTTACCAAGGCTCTATATGGTCTTAAACAAGCCCCTAGAGCATGGTATGATAGACTTACATGATTTATTTTACAAAAAAATTTTACAAAAGGTACATCAGATCCAACCTTTTTTATAAAAATGGAAAACAAAAATGTTTTGATTGTTAAAATCTATGTTGATGACATCATATTTGGATCAACTCAGAAATCCTTAACTGATTCTTTTGCAAATTTAATGAAATCTGAGATTGAAATGAGTATGATGGGTGAGTTAACATTCTTTTTAGGTTTTCAAATTTCTCAAAAACCAGAAGGAACATATATATCTCATCATAAGTATATAAAATATTTACTCAAAAACTATGGATTTGACAAAACTAAAAGTATTATCACTCCAATTGGTACCTCAAATACACCTGATCTTGATGAAACTGGGAAACCAGAAGATCAAAAAATCTTTAGAGGTATGATAGGAAGTTTGTTATACTTGAAAGCTAGTCGACCCGACTTAATGTTTTCTGTTTTCTTATGCGCAAGATACCAATCTAATCCAAAAGAGTCTCATTTAAAAGTGGTAAAGAGAATCTTTCGGTATTTAAAAGGCACTATGGAATTAGGTCTTTTTTACTCTTCTAGGAATGATTTTGTTTTAAAAAGTTTTTCAGATGCTGACTTTGGTGATTGTAGAATGGAGAGAAAAAGTACATCTGGAACATGTCACTTCATAGGAGATTCCTTGGTTTCTTGGTCCTGCAAGAAACAACACTCAGTAGAACTATCCACTACTGAAGCTAAATATGTAGTAGTTGGAAGTTGTTGTGCTCAAGTATTGTGGATGCAGCACACACTCACTGACTATGGATTGAGTTTCTCCAAAACTCAAATTCTTTGTGATAATACAAGTTCCATAGCTCTTAGTAAGAACCCAGCACATCACTCTCGTGCAAAACACATAGATTTTAGGCATCACATTCTTAGAGATCACACACAAAAAGGAGATATTATTTTACAATTTATCGGAACACAAGAACAACTTGCTGACATTTTTACAAAACCATTACCTTCTGATTGATTTGAGTTTATAAAACAGAATCTAGGAATGATTACATTAAAATAATCATTCATATCTACTTCATGTTTTACAATTCTACTTACATTAGAAACTCCCTTTGAAAGTGGGAGGACATTTCTTTCTATGTTTTTATGTTTCTTTTTATCTTACGTTCTTTAACTATTTACTCACTGGATGTGTGTATTCATTTTTCTATTTATCGTATTGACAGTTTTATCGTATCATTTTTTTCCTGTTTATCGTTTTGAAAATCTTATTATTTACTTCATCGTATCGACCTATGATGGTAATGAAATTCTTTTCCATCGTATCGATCGATGATGGTAATGAATTTCTTTTCCATCACATCGACCTATGATGGTAATGAATTTCTTTTCCATCATATCGACCGATGATGGTAATCAATTTCTTTTCCATCGTACTATCCAATGATGGTAACAAATTTCTTTTCCATCATACTGTCCGATGATGGTAATAAATTTCTTTTACATCGTATAGACCGATGATGGTAATCAATTTTTTTCCATCGTACTGTCCAATGATGGTAACAAATTTCTTTTCCATCGTACTGTCCGATGATGGTAATCAATTTCTTTTCCATCGTACTGTCCGATGATGGTAATCAATTTCTTTTCCATCGTATCGACTGATGATGGTAATCAATTTGTTTTCCATCGTACTGTCTGATGATGGTAATGAATTTCTTTTCCATCATACTAACCGATGATGGTAACGAGATTGTTTTCCATCGTATTGTCAGTTCATGGTAATGAGACTGTTTTCCATCGTATTGTCAATTCATGGTAACAAGATTGTTTTCCATCGGCTTGACAGTCCATGGTAACGAGTTTGTTTTCAATCGTATTGTCAGTTCATGGTAACAAGATTGTTTTACATCGGCTTGTTAGTCCATGGTAACGAGTTTGTTTTCCATCGTATTGTCAGTTCATGGTAATGAGATTGTTTTCCATCGGCAAGTCATTTGATACTTCTATTTTATTTAATTTCGTATGGTTGTGTATTATTTAATCCTAAAACCAACAACTACTTTACGTTCTCTGATAGGCAATTTCCATTTTTTATTATTTTTTTTCCTTTTTTCATTTTTAATCCTAACAATTGATCTGTTTTCCTCTAATCCTGACCATAGAAGATCAACGGTCACCCCTTTTTCACCTATAAATATCCCCCCTCCCCAAAACCACATTGGTTTTTTAGGTTTTGAGGCGAAGCTCTGCTCCAACGGTTTTAAATCATCATACGATCTTTCATCGGCATCACCTTTATGTCTCAATACTCTGCTAACACTCCCGCCGAAATGTCTTCAAAGACTTTTATAGAGAAAGACTTTAACAGAAAAAGGTTAGTTTCTCAGGACTTTTTTGATTCGTATGATTCCACAATCAGAAGAATCATTCTCTTTCAAGGATGGGAACATTTGTGTGTTGAAAGACCTGTTTCTCAAGATCCGGTTCTCTTTGATGAAGATTGTTAGTTTTATAAAACTGTATCTTTCGAAAAAGATATGATTATCAATTTTGATGTGTACGATAGAAAGTTGTCCATGTCTGTAAAACAAGCGGCTTATTTTCTGAATGTCCCAACAAAAGGGGATTCTTTCTGTCCATCTCATAAACTACCAGAGGAAGTTGGTACGTTTAATAGAGAAAGTGCTGAAAAGTCTTAGTTTGTTATTAATGAAGAAAAGAGAATAGTGTCTCATCTTCCTCCGGACAATCGGTGTGTCACTTTATGGATGCAAGGTCTTCTTATCCCAAGGAAAGGGGATAGATAAACTCTGAAAGTTTTTGATATTTTTATGCTTGAATATCTTGTGAATATGAGAAAAGTGAATCTCATGGGGTATGTTTTTGAAACCATTATGAATGTCAAGATAGGAGGGATTAAGTCCCAAATGATTATGTATCCAGCCATCCTTACAAAGTTAATTCTCAAAAGTATGAAGTTTTGTAACATTACATTGAATGGAAACCCCATAGATTTTAAGCCATCATGGTTTAGAAAAAGTACTATGAAGAAGATGAATGTTTGTTTTGATCAGAATTCAAAACTTTTTGTCAGAGATGTAGAAGCTGAATTGGCTCAGAATCAATCGGCACCTATGCCAGCCAAAGACATTCAATCTACTGGTGTTACTCAAAAGTCTTATCCGCAAACCAGATCAAAGACTAAGAAGAAGTCAAGGTACAGTAAGGAGGTTGTATCCAAATGGAGAAAGGATAAGGAACAGAGAAAGGAAGGTGATCCAAAGTTCAGACTTGACCCGACTGAGGATTTTTCAAAAAGAAGAAGGGTAGAAGAAACCCTTAAGGTGGAAAATAAAAAGAAAACTGTTTTGAAAAGAAAGGCTCAAGACTTTGATATCTCTAAAGTTTTGAAAATGGTTGAGGATGCTAGTGCCTAACTGACGGAAGAAGTGCACCAAGAGCCCATCGTACAGAGTCTCCCTGAGAAAGGAAAACAAAAACAAGTGATTGAAGATATAGAAGAAGTGGAAGAAGAGGAAGGAGATTTTCTTTTAGAATTTCTTCAAAGTTCGAAGAAGAGTAGAGAGGAATCAGTTCAAAAGCTGAGTAAAAGTGTTCAACAAACCCCTCATGCCGATCAAGCACGAACACCAGATATATCTTCTCCTCAAGAAAAGCAAGGTGCTCAATCCTCTCACACTGATAAAGTTATTGTCATTAGTGACAAAGTGGAAGAAGAAAGAAAGCAGAAAGAAAAAGCAAAAGGAAAACAGCCAGTTGTTGACTCAAGATGATCTTATGAACTAACATCGTACGATGAAGATACTGATTCAGAACATTAAATCCCTCTCAAGAAGAGTGATTACATTGTCCATGTTTTAAGAAGGGTTGAGAAGACCATTCCATATTTTCCAAGGCTGGAAGGGAAGATTGATTTTATTACTAACAATCAAAAGAAAAAGTTTGGCTCTATAAAAGAGTTGAGAATGAATGTTTTGTCAGTTGAAGCCGATTGGAATGTTCTTTCAGAAATTTTAGTTGCTCATAAGAAGGCCTGTAACAAGATGACCAAGTGGTCGTACAAAACAGAGAGCTCAATCAATGATCATGAGATAGAAATTTATGATATAAGAAGGTTGTCAAATGAGCTTGTAGTTGCTTTCAATAAGCTTGACAGAGAAACAGTTGAAAGGATGAATCTTTTGTCTTCTCAACGAGACGATGTTCCTTCAGTAAAAGACTTGCAACAGAGAATGAATGTTTTTCAATCTGAATTCTCAATGGTTTCATCTTTCAAGGATGAAATGGTTTTGTTGAAGAATCAAAATTCCATGTTATCCAAAGATAACAAGAATTTGCAAAACAGAATTGATACCCTTGATGAAGTAATCAGAGTCCAGGAGGAGACTATCAAGAATCAAGATCAGATTATTGTGGACCAACAAGAGCTTCTCAGAACTCAGGGTGAATCAATTTCTGAAGACAAGAAGGAGATAAAAAATCTGAAGGCGGTTCTTCATGAGTTGATCAAAAACGAGAAAGAAAGAGAAAACAAATGACCTGTATTTGTTTCTCTTTGAAAGCTGTCTTTGTTTTGTAATAACTTTTATGATTATTTTCTTTTAACCATTGTCTTGTGTTTATTTTCTAACTCCTTCAGACAATTCATGATTACCCCTTTCTTTTTGTAAATCACAAAGGGGGAGAATTTTTACAAAGGGTAGAATGTTTTATAAAGGGGTAGAATTCTTTACATCACTCTTAAAGAAAAATCTACGAATACAATCCTTAAAAAAGACCATACCTAAGGGGGAGATAGGTGTATTCAAATTCATATTCAGAAGAGTTTCCAATAACTCAGGGGGAGATAAGTTTTTCTTGTTATATTTTCTTTATGTGTTGTGTTTTCAAAAAAGGGGGAGATTGTTGAGACAAATGTTATCTTTTGACTTCTATATTTTTTTTTGGAAATCACAAATGTATTTTTAATCGTATCATACTGACTCTGTCAGTCGTATCATACTGACTCTGTCAATCGTACCGTACTGACTCTGTCAATCGTACCGTACTGACTCTGTCAATCATATCGTACTGACTCTGTCAATCGTACCGTACTCACTCTGTCAATCGTATCGTACTGACTCTGTCAATCGTACCGTACTGACTATGTCAATCGTATCGTATTGACTCTATCAAATGTATTTCACTGACTCTGCTATTCATATGTTCATTACTTGTTTTTGTACTTAGACAAAAACACTTGTTTCATATGAATCGTACCATTTCTTATCATCAATATATATCATGTTTTAAACAATATGATGTCGTTGAGTTAGTTACAAACTAATCAAAATGATGTCGTTCTTTGTGTTTCAATATGACCATTATGATGCCAGGTGTCCAAGTCCCTCTGAGTTTTTCAGAGAAATATGACCGTTGGAGGCAACATGACCGTTGGAATCCGAGGCCTATAAATAGGAGGACATTTGAAGCTGAGAAAACAAGATAGAGAACGAATGAGACCTTGTGGAACAACTGTGATGCTTTTCTTCAATCAAGATTCTAGAGAGAGATGTTGTGACTTCTCTCATCTTCTTTGTGCGTCCGATCATCGTATCGAGGGATTTCAAGCAATTGGAAGATAGAGTTGCCGATTACCTACAAAATCGAGGGCTTCCGGGGATAGGAAAACAGACGTGCCGATCATCGTATCGAGGGCTGCAGGGAATAGGCAGACAGACGTGTCGATCATCGTATCGAGGGCTGCCAGGGATAGGCAGACAGACAGTCCAAACATCGTATTGAGGGCTCACCAAGGTGTGGGTGAGACAGACCTTTTATCATAGGTGAAAGGATAACCCTTCTCTTTGGGTTAAAAGAATTGTAATTCTTTTACATTTCCGCTGTTACTTGTAGTAGAAAGGAATTTGTATTTTTTCCATTCTTGTTTACATATTCTATTGTAATTGTTTCAATTACAATCATTCTATTACATATTGTATTGATCGATTCTATACGCTTTAAGGTAGAATCATTCATCTTTGTATTACTCTGATTATTGTGTTCATCTTGAATACAATTGTTTTACATTACGTTAGTATTACAATACATCATAACTTTTTATATTCAATACAATTGTGTGTGTTTGTATTTGTATTAGTTTAAGATCATTTAAACTAATCTCTTAGTTGCTAAAACTCGATGGTTTTTAAACCTACAATTTACCCCCCCCCCCCACCCTCTTGTATTGTTCCATCTAATAGACATACATATCTACATATTCGATCAAACATAATATTGGTACAAGAAGATAATGATATTTTGATAATATTAATAAATTCATGATTGATATAAGAACAAAGTGATATCATGGTTTGAAAATGTTAAATTTTTAGGATTTTGGTATGTAGAAACAATTATATTTTGACAACATTCATGGTTCCACTATGGTTCTATGTTAATTATTTTTATTGTTGTTGTTTAAAGAGAAAAAATGATTAAGGTATTCACATGTTTGGAATGTGAAAACTAAGAACTTCCAGATGAGATGTCAGAGATATATGTTATGTCGATTTAGTTCAACTCTTTCTAATGTTTTATATTTTTTTTTGTTTTTCGAAATTTTCTAAAGTTATCCATTTATGGATAATATAATTTATTTTCCATTTTAAGATAGTTAGATTAATGTATTATGACACTATATGTGGACTATTGAATATTTGATAACCTATTCTATCCATTTTGGCGAGACTAATATAATGAAATAACATTCTATCACATTATATTTTAACACTTCAAGAATGAAAAATTCAACTTCATTTCTTTAAAAAAATAGATGACGTGGAAATTGTTTATGGAATGATCAATAATAATAAAATCATGTTAGTACTTATTCTCATGAAACAAATTCATCGACATTAGGAAAAGGATATTGAAAACAAAAAATGTTATTCTAGTAACTTATTATCCGATGTATTATATGGTCCCTCAAATCACCATAGATATATGGTTTTCTGGTCATTAACTTCTTCCAAACCATATTCTCTCTCACCATCCATCTGACCATCGTGGTTTGATTTCACTTCTATATCCATGTTTTGACATCCCACATATTTAATTCAATGTGGAAACCCAATTATGAGTAAATTAGGTCAACCATTATGTTTCTATCATTTATTTTTAAAATTTTGTTTTAGTATTCCTCTTTACGATGTGGGATTCTATGAATGAGAATTTCATGTAGTAAACCGTTTATAACATCGACAAATTTCGAGGGTGAAATTCATTGTAGTGGGGGGGGGGGGGGTAGAATGTAACGCCATGTGATTTTATGAGATATATTATTTTAAATTATATGATGTATTGTGTTGTACTCCACACCAAGATTATCTTGCGATGTACACAAAACTGTATTAGCTTATAGTATACGTAACACTATACTTGGATTGTGTTACACACAATTTCATGTTCTTTTGATAGAATTAATTTCAAGTGACACTGTGTATAAGTTTATTTCAGTGTATATGTGAACTATGTTTGGATTATGTTGTACAAGACACCAATGTAATCTTTCAAAACAAACAATACTGACATGGCTTGTGTTACACGCAAGAGTAACCTTCCTCGATAATATGTGTTGCATACAGTAATGAGTTTCATTAAACAGTGATATATTATTATAATATTATATAAACAAGGAATTGTGAATATATTTATCTACATTCTTAATTTTATATATAATTATAATTCATCTTATGCATTTTTATATAACATTATATGATTACAAATTCAATTTTTAGGATAAGATATGCATTTTTTAAAAATGCAGTTATTCGGACTTTTAATGGAGCACCAATTTTAAATCTAGGTTTTCACACTTTATTAAGTTAAATTTTAAAAAATATGGAACTTGTTTTTAATTGGGACATACAATTTTTTTTTAATTATTTATATTTTTCTAATAAAATCTAAATTTTAATGAATTGTGAAAATTACTGTATTTTAATTTGAATCTACCTTTTGGTCTAATTTATTTATATTGATATATTATATTTTTAATTTATATTAAAGATTAAATGGATTATATTTTTATAATCTAATCTCATTTTGGTCTTTGTGTTTAATTTCACTTTTAAATTTGACAAAAAACACATGTCAATCATTTGATAGTTATTATTTCTTAAAAACCCCCTTTTGGTTTTGTTAATGGGGATTAATTTTAAATTATTTACTACAACTTTGGTGTTTTGAATTTTTAATAATGGATTTAATATTTATAATTATAAGGTTAAAATTAGGTAAATAGGTACCTTTTATTTTTGGACATCATGAATAGTAACATCAGTCATATTTTTTTCTACCGTGCTTAATGGAAAAATATAGTAAATAAGGGGAAAATGATATTATAATAATGGTAAACTACCCTAACACATGTCCTAATACAATTTTATGAGATATATTAAATAATGGAAATCCTTGGGTAGATTTTTGGACCCCAGGGATTCTCTTTAATGTTATAATTACATTTTATAAGAATTAATTTAACGTAAATATAATTTTAACATAAACATATATCTTTTACTAAATCGCTTTTAATATAGGTTTATATAATAGATCTTTATGTCTATACATATTCAGTAGAAATAAAATAATAATAATAATTCCTATACCATGTAATTTTGTAAATATTTTTTTTGACATTATATAAATATAATTATATATGACACCATTATGATGTACTGATTGCCTCATTACTGAAAGATTCAAATATATGAATTTATAAATTTTAAAATAAATTTAATTTCAATATTTTGACGTAATCCACGAATTTCCTAGATTGAATTTACATATTAAAGATGAATTAATTCATTTTTATAAGTAATCATGTTGTTATTAATTACCTTAAAAAGTCATGTTTGAATAGTATCCAAAATTGACATAATTCATAACATAAAAAATAAAATAATGTATTTAGTGATATTAAATTAAAAAAATAAGATTATAAATAATAGTTAATATAAGTCCAAATAAGTCATAAATAAATATTTTTCTCGTTTGATATGATATGGTAATTAAATTAACCCCCAATGTGTAATTAGAAAGATATCACCATACTATTAAAAAGTGTAAAATAAGGGTTAATCCAAAATGATAAGGATAAAAAAATATACAAAACATGTCTAAATATTATTGAATAAGGGTTATAAAATCCAACATCATATTATCTTCAAATTAAAAATATTTTGGACCCTTTATAATCAAAATTTAATTTATAAGAAATTAATATTTTGAGAGTTTCTTAAAGTACTCCCTCCTCTCTTATAAAGGGAACCTCCTCCATATTCTCTTCACTCCATATTGAGCATTCAATCTCGGCCAACCCATACTCATTTCACTTATTACCTTCTCTAGTTACATTCTAGCAGTTCTTTTCTTCTAAATAGTGAAACTGTAGTTCCCTTGGAGGAACTTTAAAGGAGGCACGTCGAGGTAGAGGTAATCTATTCTACTGATTCTTTAAAAAAATTCTTCTTCTACTTCCTCTTCCTTAGTTGTTTAATTATAAAGTAATAACTTCAGTATCATTAATATTATGATATGTTATTATAAATATGAAAAAACACTATTTCACCTTCTATCCATCCTATGAAAAATGAAATCACCGCGCGTGCATACGTCAGGCTTACCGTCCCCACCCCGTGGTGTAATCTGTTTTCCACCACCACTGTACATGGATGGGTATAATGGTGGATATAATAACTATATATGATTATTATAACATGATAGTAATTATGAGATATTATACAACATCCACTCCAATATCATTCAAAAATTATTGGAATGATATCATCGCTCAAGCATACATACAACTTACCGTCTCCACGACGCGATGAGATTCATTCTCCAGGATAACCATTCATGATTAATTATAATGTATATATAATAAATAATAATGAAATATATGAAATAATAATTCTACTATATTTATGTTTCATTTACTTTATTCTATTCCATTTAATAATGAAACGAAAATAGCATTCATGTGTAGATATGACCTACCGTATCCATGAATGGTGAATTCAATTTACTTTATCAATCTATTACATATATATATATAATTAATATATATAATATATAAATCATGTTTTACATTCTGAAAGTAATTAAATCATTATATAAGTCATAGTAT
This sequence comes from Viscum album, assembly GCA_963277665.1. Taxonomy (NCBI): domain Eukaryota; kingdom Viridiplantae; phylum Streptophyta; class Magnoliopsida; order Santalales; family Viscaceae; genus Viscum; species Viscum album. Next base: position 1,883,907,545 of record OY728165.1, on the reverse strand, counting down.
ATAGTGTAACAAGTCCAAAGACATGCGATAAATAAAACAATTATTATCCAAAACATTCCTTGAACATTAAATTGACAAATGAATGAGTAATATAAAGTCGTCAGTGAATCATATATGCTATCATAAATATTACTATGGTTCTATTAAAAGTTAATAATATTTTTAAACCGATGATATAGGAGTTTCGTAAAAATACAGATGAAATTAGACATAAGGTAAGGGATACTTTTTTTCAATCTCATTTTTATCAAAGATTGTTTATATATATTTATTCACTGTGGTAATATTAAAAAACTAAATATATGTTTTATAAATATGCTTTCATAAATGTTTATTATTATTATTTGTATGATTAAAGTCATTTTTACCCCATTATAACTTTTACTATGTGGTATTGAAGGAATCATTCTTTTATTTACCATATGAAGTACATTTTGAATACGAAAGGATATTTTCATCAAAACTAAGTTCAAGTGTATTATCAAAATTATTTTCCATCTAAAATGATACTTTTAAATAGGTTTTTATATCTATCCTTATTAATAATATGATTTTATTATGATAATTATGGAATGGTATTTTATATATATTATGTTATCTTGGAATGATATTTAAGAAAACCCATTTTATTTCATAGTTTATGCTTTGTGGAATGATTTATGTTTTTGTGGAACTTGTAAGAATGATTTCATGATGAGATGGGTGAGACCTTTATATCCCTCCAATTCATTATAAAACGATTTATATATTAGAAGATAGAAAAGAATGAATAGAATGTAAATATGGTTCAGTAATACAGGGCTAGAACTGGGAGTAAATCTGGTTCAATAATACATGGCCGGAACAAAAATTAAATCTAGTTCAGTAATGGAAGTAGTCTACTATGATGGACCTGGAAACAATGCCATGGATACTATGGAAATCATATTATGTTCTTATCAGTTTTCCACAATTACATGTTTTATATCAATTTCATTTAGTCATGGTTAATTTTCCTTGATGATATATTCCTTTTGTATTACCAAGATTTATTTCATGAATCATGATTTTGATGTTTAAATTTTATGTTTTTGTTTTTACATTCAAATTTTTACATTTTGTTTTATGTTCTCCAAGATTAACCTTAATGAGAACTTCAGCTCAACCTTTTTATGTTTTCTTTTCCCCATGATATAATGAAGCATTTTAGGTAGGTAAACAAAAGGGGAAGATCTTTATTGGAGATGTTGAAGATCTTTCACCATGATTAGAAGATTGTGAACCGCATTTCCAAAGACACTAAACTAATACAGTATTTGGCCACTAATTTGAGTCATGTAATAATTATTCTGCAAAAGAAATATAATTTCCATTTATGAAAATCAAGGGTATCTACATGGAATTCAATATATATTATGTTTTGTTGAGATATTTTTCATTTTGAGTTGATAATTTTAAAAATGAAAGGAAATTGTTGTCATAGGATCATTTTTACAACATCCATGTTTTGATGAGAAAAAGATAATAAAATAAATAATATGTTGAAAAATTAATTAAATTGGATATATTATGTAATTCATGGGTATATAATTATTTAAAATAAATTATTAGAATTAAAATATGCATGATATAATTTCCATTGTAAAATTCAGATAACAGAAAAATATAGTGTGACAGATGAGATAATCCCCTCCAAAAAAAATTAATATCATTAAGAGGATTAGAGATGATATGTTAGATATATGCTAAAGGAAAATATCTACATTTAAAGTCAATCCTCCTAGAAAATTAAACACATAATAATATTTATACATTGATGTTTCATACTGTATATAATCTATAATAAATTTTCCCAATTACTTCGATACGTATTATCAGTTTATTTGGAAATTTTTTTAAACAAATATTCATGTGTCATATTATATTTTTTGAAGTATATTTAAAAATATTAGATCAAATGACATGTGAAATGTTGAAATGGATTGGTTAATTTTGGATTATAAAATGCTATGTGATCCCTATTTTTCCATAATAAATGAACAAGGGTAATGAATAGTTCATGTCAATGAATATAGAAAGTGTAAACCACATGAATTTTGTTAAATAATGTTAAGACTAAATAAATAGGACAAATGAATCCATTTAAAAAAATTGATTCTATATACACATGAGGAAATTTCATTTAATAGGAGTTATTCTAGAGTAACCTGGAGAACCTGATGATTTGTTAAAGCTTCTACATGTGGAAATGGGAGTTGAGGAGTTAAAGTGACTAATATGAGGTAAAACATAAGATGATTCATCTTGTTCAGTAGAAGATTCATTTTCAGAGGATATATTTTTATTCATTGTTTATTTGGTCAATATGGAGAGGTAAAGGGGATAGTTCTTACCAGTAAGGCTCAAAGGGAGTTAGAGTTAGAGGGATGATCATGCATGATAAATAAGATCCTTTGTTTATTCTCAATTTTCCATCATTCATACCTATTTCAAATATATAATTCATATATATTTATTATGTATTAAATATGAATATCTTGAATACTTTATGTTGATATAATTGTGGGGAATTGAGATATCATTTATTCATATTCCTCAATTGTATCATTTCTGAGTTGTTTTTTCACTTACTATCATTAGTTTACTATTCCTTGATAAAAAACTAAAAAATTAAAATTATAGAGTGTATTATCTCATTTTATTAATTAAATTTATTTATTCATCACTAAAAATATATAAAAAAAAGCTGGATTAGTTTTACAATTATGTATACATTGTATTCTTTTTTCATATTTTTTTCATATTCAACTTCATATTTGCACTATTTTAACTATAGATGGGTCATGATACATAATCATTTATCCATAATATACTGAAATATATAGATAATCTAGAAACTTTTGTTTCTTATTTTGTAGAATCAGTATTTTTCTTTCACATTGCTTGAAACGTCCTTTTGTTGAGTGAGTTAATAGAATAATGTTTCTAATTTATTGATAATGAGTTAATCCAGCTCTATTTGATGCAAATATGATTAGAAAAACTATGATTAATCTTCATGTGAGATTAGAAATCAATTTTTCCATCTTGAATAGGTCTTATCTTGCCATTTTAATCCACTATTTTCAAATAATCATCCCATATGTGATTTCATAAATATTCATTTCATTTTTTATCATTTAATATTTTACATCAGTCACCCAATATAATTATTTCTAATAGTTGTTTCAGTTTTTTCATTCTTTGTCTTAATGCCATTTTCTATAGAACTCAAAATATTCCTTCCCATGGGTTTATACATACTTATTGATTTCTATTTATAATATGGTTTAAAAGGACTATTTTTAGAGGTAAAACAACCATTTTCAAAAATTACTGTTCTTTCTATAGGAGTTCATGAGTCTCCATGCCAAAAAATAGAACAAATATGATAAAAACAAATAAAAAATAAAAATTGAATAAAAATAGTTGAAAACTCAATGAATTTTGAATATTGATTCTCCATATAAAGTAATTTATTTCAAGAATTCATTGATGTAGACAATCATTAGGTATATGATATGGTGTTATGTGTTAACTGGCATTGTGACCAAAATATATATATTAGGAACAAAGTAAAAATGAGTTTGGAGGAATTTTAAATGGATTATTTATAAAAATACATTGTCGTATTTTGATAAATTGTTGTTCATGGGAAAAATACTCATTTAATTTTGATTAAATCTCGCTTCCAAGAAAATTGACTTGATTTTAAAACAATTGATGTTAATTTATAGGATTTTGATCACAAAATATAAATTATTGATTCAGAATCTAGTATCTTTAATCTTATGGAAATATTTTGACCTTATAAATTCAACACAAATAAAAAACCGATTCATTGTGATGTATTCAATGATGGACATTAAAATAAATGTTTTTACTTATTTTTCTATATAAACTCTCCATTACTCATGGAATTTAAAACAAAGGTGAAAAATAAAAAAAATTATTTTGTGATAAATTTTTAAGAGGAAATATGATAGATTTGAAAAGAAAAAAATTCATTTAATAATTAATTAGAAAAATCACTACCAAAAATATAATTTTAAAATACATATAATTTTTCATTTTTTTGGTAAATATGATGTCTCAAATGAAGAGGAATGATATGATATCAATTTTATATACTAATAAACTTCCTATATTATGTCCTCCCATCAAGAAATCATCAAATTTGTAAACTATAAATTACTTTTAAAAGAAGAAATCTGTTTTATATATCATTGAAAGGGTGTCTCAATGGATTCTCCAATTATGTGAGGTGATTATAATATCTCCCTTGATGTAATAGATCCCATATAAATTTAATATAGATGATAAAATTAGGTCATCAATATATGTTTATTATGTATAAAAATATGCCTCTTTTTTATAACAATGTGTACCTTCCCTAAATTTAAATAGAATTAAATGGTCCACTGCCGTAGAAACATAATCATCAATGTAATAAATCTTAATTTCCATAGGCTCTCCCCATTATAAATGGTTTCATCAAATAGATATTCAAATATTATATTTAGTGATTGATTTATTCTATTATTATATGATATTTATTTATAAAAACATGTTGGTGATTTATGTTTTACTAAAAGGATGGTTAATCAATAATACACGAATAGAGTAACATCACAATTAAATATCTTTGATAAAAGGAGATAAATGATAAATTATTCATGACTCAATATCTAGATTTTTTAATTAGTAGTTTCTTTTCATCTATTCCCCAATTACTGTAATTTAATTGTTCTTTATATTTTAATTAAGTAAACAAAAAATTATCTAACAAGATGTCTTCCTCATGTGGTAAATAAGGATAACATGGATTGGTGGAATGAAAATTTTATCAATTATTCATGAAGAAAGAAATTCTTAAATTCATTACAATCAGATTTTTTTTCTATAATTTATTAAACTAATGTCATAGTACATTGATAGTTTCTTGTTTTAATATGATATATTATTTTTAGATTTATTTGAAATATATTTTTTCTAAAAACAATGTTGGATTGTTCAGTTGTCATGCTAATCTTTCATACTAATTCATTTCTAAAATTGAATTACAATTCTAGTGGAGTACAATTTTATATTGAATTTGGGATCAAAATTGATGGGTGTAATTATTTATATAATATTTTTTTTGAAATATATATTAATTTGAATTAAATTAATTTCTTATCAAACTATTTTTTTTATTTCATTATAATTTTAGGTGTTTTTTTAAATTTCTATCTAACTTTTGAAATTATTGTTTCACATTATATTTTCAGATCTATGTTATTTCATAAAGATAATTAGTGAAAAAACATATTTTGGTTGTAGATATTTTATTTTATGATGATTCATTAATTATTTAAAGGATGATATTAATTTATTCATTCATTAGTAAATTTTCAATAACAATAATTGTTTTCACTTGTTCATTACTTTAGTATTAGATCTACTGGTGTTAATCTATAATTAAACTACTGTGAATTATTTTTGGGTGTGGAAATTTATAACCATAACATTAAAATATAGTTAAGGCAAGAATATTGAAGAAACATTGTATGACCTTTCCTTTAACTCAAACACTTGTTATTTTTTAGTTTGATTTAAAATTTATATATTCTTATAATAATAGGTTGAATATTGTAAATTTTTACTTTGATTGAGATTGAAACTAAATCAAAATTGGCAGAATAATTCACATATGGGAATAATACATCTACATGGCATATTTCATACCATATAATAAACTAAAAAGGTCACATTTACACGGGTGTGGATGTTATAGATATAAAAAATTAGGGAGATATTGAGGCTCCAAATATTACTTTTAAATGTGATCTAGAAGAAAGTCTTAGAAATAATTTGACCATTAGTTCCCTTCCCTCATATTATAATAAAATCATCATTTGGTATTACATTACTCTTTATTAAATTAGACCTCTCTATTTATTTAGGATCATTTTTTCCCTGAAGAGAAATTTATAGTTCGATGAATTAGTATGTTATATTTAGTTCCTTTTTGAAAATTCAATGAAAAATCATTTTAAGAATATGGTGTTCTAAAATATTTATTTTTAACTATAAGGATGATATAGTAGCATCAATTAAAAAAATATTCATTCCTCAAATTTTTCTACTTTTTGTTGGAAATATTCCTTTTAGACAACACTCTAACCCTAGTATATTTTTTAATTGGCGATTTTGAATACTATTTTAAATATAAATTATATGAATTGTTCTCCCACCATGATGTTAAACATTAGGGAAAATTTTGAGTTATATTTTCGGATGTGGTTCTTTCATATGTGATAAATGGTATACCAAGATGAATACATCAAAATAATCTCCCATTTTTTCAAATTTTATTATATTTAGATTCATTTTTCATATTCATTTAATGAAATTGTTTCTTCATATTAGTGTCTTTTTCAAATTTGAGTTGGATACACCCTTTTATATTTACATTGATTCAATGGAATTTTTTCATTTCTAACAAGGTAGTTTTTAGTGAAATTTTATGATTATGTTTTTTATTTTAATTAAATAAGAACTTATTGATTGGATTTTAAAATAATAATCATTTCATTAATATAGACACAAATTGAACTCAATATACTAGTTGAACATTCTGTGATAAAATTATTCGACACGTTAATGATTTTATTATATATATTATTATACTCACTCATCTATATAGTTGTTTATAATTATACTGAGGTTTAAAAATTATTTATGTTTTCTCAAAAACAATAAAAAATAAATTATTGCAAGAAAAATTTAATGCCCTATGAGTTTGGTCAAATTCATTTCAATATTTTCATGTCTGATCATATTATTCAAAAAAAGAAAACCAATGTTTTAACAAAATAATTTTTTTTTGATAGAGAAATCATAAATTTCTACCCATCATAGTTCATGGAGGGGGGGACATTTGAAAAATCACCACCTAGATCATATTATGATTATGTCACCATTAAGATAAATTTCAATTCACTGAATATGATTGATTTATTAATTTAGGAAAATAAATTTATTTAATATTGGAGAATAGGGTATTAATTTATTTTAATGAAATTATTCAATATCTTCTGGTAAAATTACTATTTTTTAATTTAAATTTATTTCCGATATATTTTAAATATTTATCATTTTGGGGTGAAATTTAAATTATATAATTATTGATTAAAAAATAATCTGTGTTTTTGCAGTATATATTAAATGATATTTTATTTAATTTACATTTATTTTAATATCAAATACTTGCATTTTTCAACAATTTAATGAAAATAATATTTTCTAGTTTTTTAAAAATTATATTGATTAAGGGCGTTTAATAGTCCTATTTTTTCATGTTTTTATATGTAATATCAAATAGTAAAAGAAGTTTCTATTTATTATTTTGAAATATTGATGAATTGACTATTCAATTTTTTCTATTTTATATTTCATTTTAATTAATTATTCTCACAACGTAATCAAATTTTCATTATATATTCAAATGTATTATTTTATAGTTTTAATGAAGAAAAAATGATATATAATATAGTGTATAGGAAAATTTATAAAATTGAAAATCTAATTTAATGCAAGGAGATGTCCATATCTATGATAAATTATTAAAATCATCCAATTAATGAGATATTTTGATTTATGAAATTCAATGAATATATCAAGCCAATGTAATAGGTGAGATAATATTTTCCAAGGTAACAATATATAGGATCATTAAGAAATGTAAATATGATAAGTGAGATAATTCATAAGGGGTCATTTTCAAACGGACGATACTTCTTATAAGGACCCAACCATAAACATTACATAATCTGGATTTTTGATCAGGAATATACATTCATTAACATTTAGGATCTTATCAAGTTTAGAGTTTTAGAAAATTAGTCCATAACTATTACATTACATCTCAAATATTACAATGACTACAGTTATAATATATCTAATTTTTCAACAACAATAAAACTCTTTAAAAAAGAATACTTTTCTTGATAAAAAAATTTCTTGAATTTATCCATTATCTTACCACTTTTTATACCATGTGAAGAACATTTGAAAATCATGGGATGCGCATAGCAATCTCATTAACTATTACAAAATAATTAAAGAAAACACAATTCATGAATACATACATATCAATGAAATCATACTTTTCACTCATGAAACATAAACACATTAATATACCTCATGAAATCAAAAGCCTTATTAATAAATTATAGAAATTATAAATCATAAAGGTAACATGTGGTATCCATAACATACTTACATTGTATCTTTTACATCTACATAGGATGAAATCTTCCTGGTTATGTTTGGAATACCCATTATGTTTGGAATACCCATCACTGTATATTACCTAAATGTATAATGATAAACCATAACATTTACCGCCGTCATGTTAACCAAAGCATTGGATAACTATCATGTGCTCACCCAACCTTAGTTTATCATGGATCCACCTGTATAAGAAAACAATTCCTATGAACCATAACATAATCATAACACATAAAACAAACATAAAGGAAATATAACATTTACACATTACAATAAAAAGATATTGACATAATTAATTAATTCCAAAAACTATTTTCAATACCAAAATACCTTAAAAAGAAATATGGTATTTAGTTTTCTTTTTAAAAACACTTCATCTTTTATAGAAAAAAATGTCAAATAATGATCTCAGTTGCGGAATGGTCATTGTCGCCAGATACCTTAAAAAGAGACATTCTTTTCTTCATTTTGTAAAATGCTGTATAGAAAAATATTCCATTCGAATACCATTCAATGAAATTAAAAGTAAAAGGGTTTGATTATATACCGTATAAAATAATTTCATGTATAAATCAAAATATGCCTCAATTATAGGAGATTGAGACGATGTCCCTTACCTTGAGTCCAAATCATTACGTATGTTCCTTGTTCAACCCGAATTGCAAACATAAGTAAATTTTTCATTCATTCAGAATTTTTTTCATATTTATTATTACTTTCATACAACTTATTACCTTATTATGACAATCACATAATTATTAATGTTCATATTGGTTGTTTTTTCAATATATGGTACTTAAGTCAATAATGAACTTGTTTATTGTAAATTGTCCATATAGTCAAAATTAAATAATCTCAATAATGATATTAATGATTAAAATATCATATATATATATATTCATTATATATTTATTTATAATAGTCTATAACATTTGGAGATAATAATTTAAATGCAATATTCATGGAAATTGATGGTCGTACGTACACCTGATCGCTACATTTAATTCATTGTCATATTAATGGAATAGAAAATAAATTATACATAGGTATGTTATAATTTTAGTATAATATCTATGTTATATATTTTACATGTTTTTATTAATTCCATCCTTTAAATATTCCATGTATGTAATGAATGTGTCATATAACATTAAGGGGGTAGTAGTCTGCGCTGCCTCAATTAAAATTATTATATTTACACATTATAGAAAGAATAAAAGTATATTTTAAATAAAAAATATAGAATAATAGAGTAAAAATAAATATAATATTTATCATATATTAATAATTTTCCATCATAATGGCCTCCATGAGAGTTAGTAGGAGAAAATTTAACAATAATCGTTTTGCAAGATAGTAGTTCGTCGTATAAGGAAACGATATGTTTGTATCCATTAGATGGAGGTGTGAGTAAATGGAGTTCAAAAATATCATAAAAACATACATTTTTTTATAATACTATTTTTATTATTTAATCATATAATAATACGAGCATTGGTTGTGAAGAATGAAAATAAAAAGAAGGGAACTTGAGAGAAGACGTTACCTCTAAATCAGGTAACTTCTTTTGATTTGAGACAAAATGCTTTCTTGAATTGCCTTATTTTCATGTTAAGGATTCTAGGATGAAGGGAAGGATGTTGGTAGATTATGTCATAAAAATTTGGATGATCCAAGGTGTTGGAGATGTGTGAGTATGTGGGTATAGTTGGTGGCTTTTTATAAGAGGGAGGAGGGTCACTTTAGGAATGTTTTGAAATGTAATTTTATTCTAAAATTATTTTTGAGATATAATAGTTAAAAATTTATATATTTATAATATAAGATGATAATGGGTATAAATCCTCTGCAAATATAGGTTTTAGGCAAGTATAGGTAAGAAAATTATCCTTATCTTTTAGCTTTAACCCATAATTAAAAACATTAACTCTTACCTTGTCTTCTTTATTTTCATAACATATGGTTACTATAGTTACTATAAAATGATAAAATAACCAAAAGTGGATCATTAATGTCATTTGTTACATTATACAAGTCATTTGGAAAAATATTAGATTTTTAAAAGTACTATATCATTTAAAAAATTAGTATTTGTTTTATAAACTCATTTATGACTATTTGGATACTATTTAGTAATTGATTTTTCTAAAGTCATAAAACCTAGATTACATAAAAAAAAGAAATTAGCACAAATATAATTTTTTAATATAGTCCAAAAAAATTTATGGGAATAAAAAATTCAAATTACATTTATTTTATTATTTATAATACAATTTATTTTAAAAGGTCATTTTTTTTAAAAGGTAGTGCTTCAGTCAGAGACCGAGGCACAATTTATTGAGGATAGAAAAAATGGTTACAAGAGTCAAAAAATTAATAGTTCATTAATAAGATAATCATTACATCATCCTTGTGTCATTATTAAATTTATTTATATAGTGTCTAAAAATTATAAATTAAATTCCATGACCTAAGAAGTTATTTAATATTTCCAATTAATATTTATGGTCAAATATATTGGTTATATAACCCAATATAAAAATTATTTTATTAAAAGATAGATGTTTGTGTTATATTTCTCTTTACATTAAATAAATTCTAATAACATTACATTATCACAACCATGTAGATACAGGGGGTAATAAAATTGAGCCAAGGAATCCCATGGTAGGAAATATATCATACAATAGGATTATGACATGTGTTAAGGTGGTTTAATATTATTATAATATTATTTTTCACACTTATTTACTAGATTTTCCCTTAAACAATGGAAAATAAAAATAATTAATGAAGTTTTTTTCATGATGAAAATAAATAAATGAAACCTATTTACACAATCTGGACCTTCATATTCCGAATATTGAATATATTTTTCCAAATTCAAAACAAAAAATTCAGTAAAATTAATCTGAATTTTATTCTAGTTGTCCAAACCAATAATCAGGTTTTTGAGAAGTAAAAATATCCAATGTTTGGCATGTGTTTATATGAAATTTAAAATTAATATTAAATAAAATTACTAATATTGGAATAAATAATAATAAATAAATCCAATTACACTTTAATTCCAATTATAATGACAATCTATGTGTATAAATAAATTAGATGAAAATGCAGTTTTGAATTAAAATGTAGTATTTCACACTATTAATGAAAAATGAAATTTATCAAATAATTAACAAAATTTTACCAAAGTATAGTTGGATCCACAGCTGTAATAGAAGAAGTTTATTTTTTAAAAAATTACATATAAAGTGAAAATAAATATCCTAAAAATGGTTCACCTTCAAAAGGAGGTAAAATGAATTATTTTAAATATTATAGTATTTTATGATTAAAATTGGATTCAGTCTTATTTTAAGCCTCTAAAATTTATTAGATAAATGAAAAAACATTAAACAAACCTGTATAATTTTTTTTAGTAAGTTCTATTCAATATCTCCAATACAATAGCAATGTGTTAACTATCATTTATAATAATTATATAATTATATTATTTTTTGGTATAACTCTATGTTTTGTGGAACATAAGATTTTGGAGAACCATGTTGTTGTGTGTCGATTATTGCTATATAAAAATCATAATTTTAATTCAAAATTAATAACTAATTCATAAATATTAATAAATATATAAATGTGTTATTCTATAAATACCTGTGATCCCATATCATTCCCCCTTTTTTAGAAATTATGTCCCAACAATTTTTTTACTTATGAAATTAGTTGGGGTATTTATCCTTCATTCCAATTTAAGATTGCCATATTTTCTTGTCAAACATATGGATTCTTCAAAATCTGTTACCTGATGAATTACCTTAAATCACAACACTTTCTTCCAATAGTTAATAATCTGGACTGGAAATTCTTAATAAGTATGTTTCTCTTCTAGCTGATTTACATCTGGACTCAAAAGTTGAGATAGGTCTGACATTTAATTTCTCTACACTGAAACATTAAAAACAATGTGTACTTGGGACAAACTTGGAGGTAAATCTACTCTCTAGGTAACCGACCCAACATTCTCTAGTATTTCACAGGGTCCAATAAACTCCAGACTTAGCTTTCCCTTATTACCAAAATGCATTACACTTTTCTATGGATTAATTGGATAATGATCTGATCACCCACCTTGAATGAAAGATCCTTCCTTCGGCTATCCGTATAAAGATTCTACCTATTTGAGATTTTCTTAAATTATTCTTAATAAACTAAACATTTTTTCCATCTCTTCTACTAATTTTGGACCCCTCAACTTCGTTTCATCTACTTCATGTAAAAAAGTTTTAGTTCGACACCTCTTTCAATACAATTCTTCAAATGGAGAAATTTGTATACTGGAATAAAAACTGTTATTATAATAAAACTGAAAAAAAGAAAGATGTTGGTATTATCTTCCCTATAAATCCATTGAACAATTGCATCACATATCTTCCAATGATTAAATTGATCATTTTTTTGGCCCATATGATTGTGGTTGAAAAGTTGTACAAAAATTTAATTCAGTGCCCAATTTCTCTTGAAGGCCCTTTCAAAAGATTGAATTAAACATAAGATCATGATCAGATACAATGGAGAGGGTACCTGCAAGTAACCTTCGAATCTCATTAATATAAAATCGAGAATGTTGATCTAGAGACAAAGTATTTAAAAAAGAAAAAAGGTAATATTTAGTCCATCATTCAATAATAACCCAGAATTTATTGTTACCCCAAGAAGTCTTTGGTAATCCCCATACAAAATAAATGGACACATGATCCCATTCCCACTATAGTAATGTAAATGGTTGAAGCACCCCATTTGGTAACTATCACTATGATTTATCCTATTTACAAATAAAACATATCAAGGTAATGTTAACAATATCTCTTTTTATTCCATTACACAAGTAGTACTCATGAATAACTCTATAAATCTCATTACTAACAGGATGAACTAAAAACAGAGAACTAATAGCATCACATAACAAATATTTCTTCAACTGTTAATCACAAGGTATACCTAATCTCTCTCCAAACCTGAAAACCCAATATTTATCTATGTTAAAATTAGGTAACTTACACTTATGATCCAATTATACTTATTTATGCAACTCATTATCTTCATTTTTTACTTGATTAATTCTGTCTGATAGATATGATTTCACTTTCACCTAAAACCAAACTGAGAAATTCACTTCAATAACAACATCAAATCCAAAATTCATCAAATCAAACCCCTCGTGATCTTTTCCAAATTTATAATCATTAATATAGCTTCAATCTTCTGATTCAAAGTGTCCACAACTTTATTTGACTATCCTGGATTGTAATGAATTGGGAAATCAAAATCCTTGATTAATTCCAACCATATACTCTATCTCATGACTAATTCTTTCTTAGTGAAAATATACTAAAAACATTTTTGATCGTTATATATTTGACACTTCATGCCTTACAAATGATGCCACCAAATTATTAAAGCAAAAAAATAGCAGCTAATTCCAAATCACGTGTTAGGAAATTTAACTCTTGATTTTTCAAATAATGTGATGAATAAGAAATTACCTGATCATTCTTTATTAGGAAACAGCCATTCCCTTTCAACAAAGAAACACTATTGATAACAAATTTCATCATTTTTCTTTGGAATACCCAAAAAGGTAGAATTTGCTAATATTTATTTCAATTCGTAAACACATTCATCGTATTCTTTTGTCCAGATAAACATAACACCGTTTCATGTTGATATAGTCAGTGGACTAGATAACCATGATAGATTTTCAATAAACCTATCGTAATAACATACTAAACAAAGACAAAAATGAATCTCAATTATGTTTTTGTGTATTATCCATTATTCAATAACTTTTTTTGCATTATCAATAGTTATTCCTTATTTAGAAACAATTTACCCAACAAATGGACTTTTTTTACAAAAACTCCCACTTAATGAATTTTCCATACATTTTTTTTCTTCTATGGTTTTCAAGGAAACCCATAAATTACTTTCATGATCTAGGTTAAATTCATAATATACCTAACTATCATTAATAAACACAACCAAAATCTTATCCATGAACTCACATAATTTTTTTCATAAGATCCATGAATTTATCTTCTGGTTTGGTTAACCCAAAAGGTATAACTACAAACTCATCAAAGTCATATCTAGTATAATCTCTGTCTTCAAATATTTGATTATTTTACCTATAATTGTCAGTATACCCACCACACATCAATCTATGAAAAATATTAAACTGTCTTGATTAGATTAGTAAACTAATCTATATATGTAAATGGATACATGATCTTAAAAATGATGTTATTTAGGGAACTATAATCTATGCAATGACTCACTGGACTGTCATTCTCTTTACAAAATTCGGTAAGAGAACACCATGATGATGTTCTAGGAAAAATGAATCCATTATCAAATAACTCCACCAATTACTTATTTATTTCTATAAGTTAAATTTAATTCATTTGATACCAGGGATTTGAAATTGGCTTAGCATTAGGAAACAATTCTACAGTAAATTGAACTTCTCGATTAGGAATTATATCAGGAAACTCAACCAAAAAAATATCAAGATACTCATTGTCCACTGACACACAATTAATTTGAATAGTTCATTTGTTTTCAACAATATAAACAAGGAAAAATTAATTTTTATATTTTAATGGTTTCTTAGATTCCTGATTTGTTATCAAAATTAAGGGTTCATTCTTGTACACAAACTAAAATTCATTCTAAAAATAACCCTCTTTAGCTCAATAATCAATCTTAGCATTACTAACCAAAAGCAAAGATATACCCAAATAACATCAAACTATACCCGAGGAAAAATAATACTGTTTTTAGGTAGATTCTTACTGCACACAATCAGATGAAGGCTCTTATAATTTGTTTTAGTCTCAAAATTTATTCCAGGTGATTTTACCAGAAGTTCTGGATTCATATCATGACATGGAATTCAAATTTTACTAAAAATATTCTCTTAAATGAAAGAATGTTTAGACCCGAAATCAAAAAAAATGGCATAATCTAAATAAACAAACAATGTACCTAATTCTACATTATTTTATGGACCAACATTTGATAAAGTAATTGTAGAGGATTTCACGACCCCTTTCTACTTGTTGTCTGACTGATTTTCATCATTTGAGTTCTTTTTCAGACCCTTACTTTCAAAATAACCCATTTCATATCACATAAAATATTTTTAATTCTGAAAATCTGATTTTATATTACCACTACCCTAATATTTTTCTGTACAATTACAAGCCTTATGTCTCTTTTTACAACACTAAGAGAACTTAACAGAATCCAAAATGCATTCCCAAGAGTACTTTTTAAAAAAAAATCACAAACAGTGATCTTAAATTTCTTACCATCAGACTTTTTTTTTGAATATTTCTTCCCTTTAATCTGCCATATTAACCTTATATATATTTTTTCATAGAACACATGATCACCCAGAAACACTATTTCCACCTTCAACTCACATCGAACAAGTTTTTCATAATTTTTGAACTATGGAGAAGATAATTCCCTTCGATACATTGGATTTCTTCATGAGTAAAAAATGGCCGATTTTCCAATGAAGATCCCATATTTAATTTGGAGAATACCTTTCCATTAGAGTGAGTTTTTCGCCATATGTAGCCCTTAATTCATCATCCTACCTCAATTCTAATGAATGTTTTTTAATCCTCTATCAAACTATCTTAGGAAAATATTTTTCATGAAAGATACATTTGAATGCATTTCAACCAAGAGTATCGATCTCTTCACAATGCCTGATATTTTTAAACATTGAACACTACTGGTTGACTTCACATTCAAAATTGTCTACAAAATGAATAAAATTTTGATGTTATGAAAAACTGAGGACATTGAAATACTTTTCCAATTCCTTTTTCAACCCTTTAGCTAGTACAGGGTCAGATGATCCTCTGAATGATGGGGGATGTTACCTCATAAAATAGTCAAATACCAAGTTGTTCCTTTGTGGTTAATCTGCATGATCTTGAGCATGGATACCACCACCATTTATAGCCTGAGCCAACTGTTCCATCACTACAAGAAACTATTCAGTACAGATTTTGACCATTTATGGTTACTGGTTTGGTAGGTTGTTTTCTTCTTGATGTTGTCCCATATTAGCTACCTGGTTTCTTCTATGGAAAACAATTCTGAACACATAAATATCTTAGACAAAGCAACATGGTAATATTCAAATGTTATATTATTTAAATCTTACCATAATGTTAATGTAATTTATGGTTATTTATTTCACAATATCCTAATTTTAATGTTTTATAAAAAGACCTCTGATACCAACTATAAGGCCCCAACATTAAACATTGAATAATCATTATCATTTATCCTAAATTTTCATTCATTAAAATTGATGATTTTTTCATGTTTAGGGATTTATATAATTAGGCCATAACTATTATATTACATCTCGAATATTATAATGTAGACACTTCTACGCTATCCAATTTAATCACAATAATAAAATTCCTAAAAAACAAGAATTATTTTCTTTATAAAAATATTCATGAATTATTCCATTCTCATTACCTTCTTTATACCCTAGGATGAACATTTAAAAAACATTATTTCAGCATTAAAAGAATAGTAAAGGTTATAAAATAAGGAAAAAACTTTAGTCCTTGAATTCATATAAATCATTGAAATCATTGTTTTCACTCATCAATCCTATTCCAATTAATATAAATAAAGAAATCATAATATTTATGAATAACTCATAGAAATAAAAAATATTAAATTTACTTTGTGGCATCCATATAAAACATAAACTGTAGCTACAACATCTGCCTAGGGAGTAATATTCATGGTTATGTTTGGAATAATCATTATAGTATAATCCCTAAATCCAAAAATATCTCCGTTAGAGGAAGATCTCTGAACCTTTATTAAAATAAAGTAAATGTACATAAGACAAGAAAACAGATTACAAACATATTGCTCATCCACATCCAAACTTCAATTCCAACATGAAAAGAGAAACTACATATCGTTGTAATCATAATTGTCACCACATATGTAATATGGTTCATCCTTCATTGTAGCCAACTCCCACTCTTATTTCGTGTCATATGGATTCAATACATTGGCATACTTATTTATGAGATCCATCTACTCCATAGAGAGTATCTCCTTACTTGATTTCTTACTCACAGTACTCATTTTAGAATAGGGGCATTCCATTTATCATTCCTGGATGAGGACCTAGTGGATATCAGCATCTGCAAGTATGAATTGTCTTTTCTTGTCTTCCTTTTTAGTGGATATGTCCAAGCACATTCACTTTCAGACATCTTATTATGACCATCATGAACAATATCACTATAAGAAGTTCTTGAAACACCACTATAATTCTCTTTATCACTGTCAGAGACATTCCCCCATTTACCAGTGAGATTCAGAGGTATTAATATTTTTCATCAAACAACTTTTGTCACCAAGACTCCATCAGAGGTTGTCGGAGACTCTCCTCCAATCATCTGAGAGAGCCTATTATGATCAATTAAAGAAAGTCATTGAGGGTTCACCTCATTTCCAAAGTCATAAAGATTCCCTATCCTTAAGACATCCGTTGTAGCCTTTTCTGGATTACTAGAACCAATTTTCAGGTTCAAGAATAAATACACTTGTGGATCATCCATCACAGTGGGTGGCTCCTCCTACTCCAAGCCTACAAACCTACTACTTAAAGGGACCTATCCACCCGGAACATTAGCCAGTCCTCCTTCCTCATGGTTTAGGATGCCAGAGCCTAGTTTCACTTGACTAAAATCACCATCCAGCAAGGGCATATACTCAACACAAAACAAACATTTTATCGGTCAAAGACCATCTTTACTGTTTGATTCACTGACCCTTGAACCTCCTTAATTGAACAACCATGCATACTCACCTCTTTATAACCTTCTTTTTTCACATCCCGCTCCTTGATGGTACCCAGCATTGCCTCATCAGGGTAGGGGATCCCCACATGATATCCCCGGTCATCAGAAACTCCAGGGCCAGTGCACTTCACAAGGACACCCCGACCTCCAATTTCATTCCATTACACGATCACAGGGTCATCAGAATTGCTAATGCCCAAAACTGGAGCCAATCCAAATTAAGAACCACCATCAAATATTCTCTTTTATAATGCATGTGAACTTCCAACTAACCTCCCAATGAAACAAACATGATCAAAATGTCCAAATCGGTGTCAGGACACACAATAGCGCATCCATGATTCATAGAAGACCCATTGTCTCCAAAGTAACTCCATGATATCTGTGATCCCAACATAGTACTCTAGTTTACATGAGACATCTACCTCCACATAGATTCTTAGACAAATTAGGTGAAAATAAAAACACCAACGAATCATGAAGAAGGTAAAAATGTTGCATTTTTTGAGTAGCCCGGGACCAATCCATAATCACAAGATATTAAAGTATTGAACCCATTATCAAAACTATTTTCAATACCAAAATACCATAAAAAGTAATATGATATACATATTTTTTTTTTAAACATTACAGCTTGTACAGGAAGCCAGGTATCAAATAATTCTCATGGAGGTGGAAAGGTCTCTGTCGCCGCATATGTTAAAAAGAAATATTACTTTTATTGTTGAGTAAAACGCTTCATAGAAAAAGATATATTTTGAAAACCATTGAATTAAATTAAAATTAAAATTATTTTATTATATACCGTATAAAATAATGTCATGTATAAATCAAAACAGGCCTCAATGAAAGGATATTGAGGCGAAGTCCTTTAACTTGTGTCCAAATCGTTAAATATGTTCTTTGTTCTTCCTAAATTATATACATGACATAATTTATAATTGATTAAGATCCTTTTTCAATTTTATTATTCTTTTTATATAACTTATTACTTTTTTATAACAGTCTCATTATTATTCAAGTTTATATCGGTTGTTTTGTAAATATTTGGTACTTGAGTCGAGAATGAACTTGTTTTGATGTAAATATTACATGTAGTCAAAATTCCATCATCTACATAATGATATTAATGATCTAAATATCATATATATATATATATATATTATTCATTTATAATAGTCCATAACATTTTTAGAAAATAAATGAAATGCACAGTTCTCGGAGATGGTAGGTCGTACATACGCTTGAACGCTACTTTCATTTCAGAGTCATAATAAGGGAATGAAAATTAAATGATACATATGTATGTTATAATTATATTATAATATATTTTTTATATGTGATATATAATTTCATTAATTACATCCATTATATGATTCATGTATTGAATAAACGAGTCATATCATTATGAGTGGGCGGTAGTATGCACTTCTTCAAATGACATTATCATATTTACACATAATGGATAGAATATATGTATATTTTAAATAAAAATAAAAAAATAGTAGAGATAAAATAGATCTAATATACATAATATATAAATATAGTTACCTGATAATGGCCTACATGATATGTGGTACTAGAAAATTGAATAATACTCATTTTTTGAGGCAGTAGTTCGATGTACACAACAATAGTATGTTCAAATCCATTCGATGGAGTTGTATGTAAGTGAAGCTAAAATAATTCTCATAAAAAAATCCTATTATATTGAGGATAATATTTTTATAATGTAATACTATAATAATATGAGTATATAGATTGAATAAGGAAAATAAAATAAACGAACTTGAGAGAAGATATTACCTCTAAGTCAGGTATCTTCTTTTGATTTGAGACAAAAGGCCTTCGTGAATCGCCTTATGTTCAATTGAATGTTTCTTGATTGAATGGAGGGATGTTGGGAGATAATTTTTTTATATGTTTTATTGTCCAAAGAACATTATAGGTTTGATTATGTGGGTATAGGTGGCTGACTTTTATCACAGGGGGAAGGGGATCTTTAGAAATGTCTTGAAATATTATTTTATTATAAAATTATTTTAGAGTTCTAATAGTTCCAACACGATATATTTAAGGGATAATATGATAATGGGTCATGATCCTCCCAAAAAATATTTATTATAAAATTTTAGGCCAAAAACATAACATTATATTTTAGCTTTAACCCTTAGTTAAAAACATTTACTCTGTCCATGTATTCTTTTATTTTTATAATATATGGTTACTATTGTTACGATAAATTAACAACGAAACAACACGTGGATAATTAATGAAAAATTTAACATTATATAAGTCATTTGGATTAATATTATATATTTAATATTCTTATATAAATTAATAAAATAGTAATTTTTTAAACTCATTTTTGTCAATTTTCACGCTATTTAGTAATTGATTTTTTTAAGTCATAAAAATTTATTACATATAAAAAAATAAATTAACTTAATTATAATATGTCAATATCGTCCATAAAATTATTTTATGGAACAAAAAGAATTCAAATTAGATTTATTATAATATTTATGATATAATTTATTTTGATCATTAATAATAAGGTAATCATTGCATCGTCATTGTGTCATAAATATATTTATTTATTTATTCTCTAAAAATTATAACTAAAATAACATGATTTAAGAAAAATTTATATATTTATATTTACTATTTCTAGTCAATGATATTATTAAGATAACCCAATATTAATTTTTTTTATTTAAATATACTTTTTTTGTTATAATTCTCATTACATTAAATTAATTATTATGACATGTCATTATCCCACCCAAGTGGCTCCACGGGGTCCTAAAATAGACCCATGGATTCCCGTGGTTGGAAATATGTTATAGAATAGTATTAAGAAATGTTTTATGGTAGATTAATATTGTTATAATTTTATCTTTTACCATTATTTACTAGAATTACCCTTTAACCATGTAAAATAAAAATAATTACTGAAGATACTATTCATAATGTCACAAAAAAGGTATATATTTACACAATTTAGAACATTTTATTCCAAATATGTAAGCCATTTACCCAAATAAAATACATATAATTTTCATAAATTAACATAAAATTAATCCTTGTTGTCAAAAACCAGGTTTTTACGAAGTAAAACATATCAAAAGATTAACATATGTTTATATCCATAGAAAAGTTAAACTATTTATAAATACCAAAATTGGATAAAATAATAAAAAAATAGTCCAATTACACCTTGAAATCACTTAAAATATGAATATTACTATACAAATAAATTAGATGGAATGGCAGTTTTGAATTAAAATTTAGTATTTATTTCTATTCATTAAAAATGAATCTTTATTAGAAAATTACCAAAAAATTTACCAAAGTGAGTTTTAATTTCCCACATCTTTATAATAAGTTTATTTTGTAATATATAACATATAAATTTGAAAAACACTATATTTAAAAATGGTTTTCCCTCAAAAGGCAGTAAAACATCATTTTAAAAATATCAAATTATTTTATGCTTAAGATTGGATTCATTATCATTTTAAGCCTCTATTTTTTGGATAAATGTAAAAACATTTAAGATATATGTATAATAATAATATAGTTATATTTCTTCATTACCAAAAATAAAACATCTAGGAATTAAGTACCATTTAAAATTATAATATTATTATATTATTTTTCGGTATAACTCAATGTTGTGTGTAATGTGTGATTTTGGAAAAACTTATTGTTGTGTGTCGAGTATGCTATTGGAAAAGGCATCCAATTTAATGTAAAATTAATATCATATTCATAAATATTAATAGATATGACAAGGTTTTATTATATAAATACCTAGGATCCTACAATTCATCTTGAAAACAGTATATGTGAAAAGATTCTCCACCAAAGTTCCATACCATTGATGATACTTACTAAAATTTTTCCAAATTCTATGATACATTAGATCATGAATGTTTCAAATTTTAGATAAATTTCAGGTGTATTATAAAATTTTTGGATGGTGATTTGTACACAGGATACTATACTCTCTAAAATATGGTGTTTCCAAGACTAATTTGGGATTTTTCGATTCCAAATGTTCCCTATTACACACTATCAAAAAATAATGAGTAAGTAAGAGTAAGAGTAGATGAAGATGGCTAATAGGGAAATAATAGATGATGTTTTGGGAATCATTAAAGACTAAATCATATAGGTGAATACATATATATATTGAGTACTTAGAGATGATCCCAAATTCACATAAGGTTGTGAAATTTACATGCACATCTTATTTGGTCACCTGAATAACATGATCAGTAGTGAGATTTTTTATTTTACAGAAATATGAAAATTGGAGATTAAATGGAGACTATGATATACAACACAAGTAAATTTTTACTATTTTTAAGAGAAAACATTTATACAAGGAATTTTATTTGAAATTGTTTTATTGATAAATAGAGGTAGTATAAGGGGGGATGTTCTAAAGAGAGAGTCATCAAAAGGAAGTTGGAGTAAGAGAGAGGACAAAGCTCGATAGAGAAGACACTTTACTATTTATATTTTACTCGTTGTCTTCAAATTTTTGAGTTATAATTCATATTTATTTTCTGGTGATTCATATATGCATAGATTATATATTTCTTTATATTAAGAGTTAAATGAGTGGAATTTATATTTATTTTTATCGCTTAAGTTTCTTATTTTTTCCTATTACTTTTATTATCTATTCCCTTATTATCACTACATTATTATTAATCAATGAAAAATTGACATGTTTATTGTTGTATTTACTAGATAAATTTTATTTTGAACATTTATTTATATTATCAATGTTTATCCTATTTAATAATAATTTTTTTAATTGTTCTGAGTATCTATAAGTGATGATAGATTATTATTTTTTGTTAAAGTTCTTACTAATGTACTTTGTCTAGAAAATGTTGCTGATAATTTTGTATATGATAAAATAATTATTTTTCACTGATTTTGGTTGGAATTTATTTATTAGAGTGGATAAATAGAAAAATGTTGTTAGTTGAGTGACACTATTGCAATTCAACAAAATTTTTCAAATATAAATTTAACATAATTATGATTAATTATAGTGGGAGAATAAAATTATTTTGAAATCATATATCACTTTAGTCTTCCCTATTTAACAAATTTTTCTCCCTTTTTCCCTTGTGTTGTTCCAAAAATAATCATTTCAATTTTCTTCTATCATTATTTCACCTCATTCATCCCATATCATATAAAAAATAGGTTGGTTTTTAACCATTCCATGTATCAATTTTCTTTTTCTTTGCAATAAAAAATACTCCTTCTATTGGGTTTGAAACTCCTTGTAATTTAATTATTTTAAATAGGTTTTAGAAATTTTACTTTTGAGCAGTAAATTGACCCTAAAAAAAACTCCCCAAAACACTATCTGACCATAGATTAGATGATCCAAATGTTAAAAAATGCACTATAGTAAAATGATATGTTTATGGAATTTTCTTTATGATGGTTGTATAGAACCACTGTGAACTACTAAAAATTGAATAGTTTTCCACATATTAATGTTAGATGAGATAAAACAACTATTAAATAATTTTTTGAATTGGCTTATAAATAAAACACTAATAAAACCAATTTATTATTGTATATTTTAAAAAAATAAATGAATAAGTCAAAAAATATAGCTATTATGATCACCTCCCCCCCTCATGATCAGCTCAACCATGCTCCCCTCCCTTCAATTCAACTCCCACCAATGATGTTGTCTCATCAATACATATCTTAATGCCTCCATCCCCTTAATATCATCCCATACTCAAGATGACAACCTCCCCTCTCCTTGATTCTAAGACTAGTAAATAGATTTCATGGCAATTTTTATAGATGTTTTTCCTTATTTCTGTATAAATTTATATTATCAGTCCATTATTTAAAAATATTTTCATAAAATTATGATTTTGTATATAAAAATCTAGAAATTATATTCTCATAATTTTTTTTACATTTATATGATTTATCATGTCATGTTTTATTTATTTTTTAGGAGAATGTCATCAATATTTGTATTGAGGTGTTACAACACGGTAAAATACTCATCAACATTGTTGAATACTTATATATTCATTCCTTAATAGTTTTAATCATTTGAATTCTTTTTTATTTGGAATTTTAAATTTATATTGTCATCATTGATTTATTTTCAATGGTGTTTATTAAAAAAATGTTTAACAAAAATTAGATCCATAATTTTTTTATTTATGTCTTAATATTTTTTGTCAATGATATACTTGAATTTATAATTGTAGTTCCTTTTTACCAAAAACTTTATATTTTATATTA
Organism: Viscum album; assembly: GCA_963277665.1. Classification (NCBI taxonomy): domain Eukaryota; kingdom Viridiplantae; phylum Streptophyta; class Magnoliopsida; order Santalales; family Viscaceae; genus Viscum; species Viscum album. The sequence continues at coordinate 1,883,883,021 of OY728165.1, read as the reverse complement.
TCATTATGTAATAGATTATATTGTATGATATTTTTTTTGAAAAAAGTCAAATTTCTGAATTTTTTAATTTTTTTAAATAACAACCAAAATAATGATGATCACATATCTATTCATAATTCGATTAATTTGTTCTAGAATTCTATATTTATAACATGAAATTGTTAAAATTAAACAAAAAATGAAATATGGTACGCGTCTAAGGGTATTGTTTTATTCCAAACATGTTTTCTTTATATAAATTTCCAATTAATTTATATATGTATTTTTTATATATAGTGTTTTTTCTAGTGGAAATCCAATAAGGGTGTTGAAATGAGATTCCAATAAAAAAGTACTACTTAGAAAATAATAAATTTCAAATTTACCCTAATTTAAAATGCCCCATTTAAAAATATATATTACGTATATATAATTTGGAACATTAAAATAGTTTTACATAGGAATCATAAATAACATATTAAATAAATTTAAATCATGATAGCTTTTAGAAAAAAATTACAGTAAACAAACACAGTATATATTTCAATTATTTGTGAAAATTATTATAATTAATTTTTACAAATATAGTTTATAAAGAATATAGTGCATGTAATGTTAAAAAACACATAGTGTATTTAAAAAATTGGTTATCAATAAGATGGATATTTCTCATCTCCATTTAAAATAAATCCATTTCCTAAAATTAATATTAAATTTAATAAAAAGATTTAATATATAGAGTAATATAGATACAAACAACTTCACATTGGGGAGTCCAAGCAAGACCCATCCACCTCCACAGTTATTCATGGGAAATATGCATAGAGAAAATAAATATAAAGACTATATAATTACTAAAATTTATATATAATAGGAAGTGATAATAGATATATAATTAAAGTTATCATCACTCAAACAATAATATAAAATAGTGATATCAAATAAAATATGAGAAATTTGATGTTGAAGAAATTATGATAATGTTCAGTTCATTGTAAGGTTATTATTCTTATACAAATTTATCATATCCTCAATATTTAGAATTTTAGTCATTAAGTCTAGTTAAAAATTTATTCAATAACATACAAAAATTCATGAGTCATAGTGTAAAAAAATGAAAACACAGAAATCAAAAAATCACCGGAACCATGCATATGTAAGGCATACATTAATTTAATAAGATTATTCTCAAAGTTCATTATGAATCATAATCGTCTTGGTGCTAAAAATATCTACTTCTCTGATAATTTTCATTTAAATTTAAAAATTATAGTTTATGTTTTTTAATTAGGAAAAATGTCTTTCAATACTCAAAATTAGTTTATAATATCTTCCAATTGATGCCTCACCCTTATAAAAATAATATTGTAGTTGATTTTCTTATATCTAGGTCTGAATGGTTATTTTTTAATATAATGAGGTTTATTGGATAAGAAAAGTTAATTTGTGGTCTTCATGTAGTTCATCCAATAGTTAGAAATATTATGACTAGCACATGTGGTTTTTGTAGTGTTGTTGGTTTTATTGTGGCATGTCATTCATTGAGAGATATTGTAACAATAATAATGCAGTTAATTTTTTTAAATATATGGTAGCCTAGAAAATTAATAAAATTTTCATTGATCTTCAATTATGTATCCACAGTTAGTTGTAACTCACAATTTTCTTAATAAAGGATCAACATAAATTTTATCCACACTTACAGTAGTATTATGTCAATCCACATGGTAGCTTGGATAGTCTTGTGACTGATCGTCAATAGTTTCATACACTTCTATACTCAATAAAATATTATGTTTCTAATTCTTCATAAAATGCAGTTTTAATTACATCTATCATAGTTGATATATTAAACTCACAGCCTATCTTCTTATTCTTGTGGTCATTGTAATACACATTTGGTAGGTTCCATAATTTGGGATTTTTTATTAAAAAACCAATGACTATCATAAAACAACAATAAATTACAATTACAAAAACGTGATTTGGTATAATAAAAACAGGAAATTTTTTGAATAATCCAATATATAGGGCATATACATGTAGGAAATAATTTTATATATATATAAAATATAGATATATATTTATTCTGAATATATATATATACATAATATTTTTATTTTTATTTTCATAACTTATATGTGTTCTATTTTCAAATAGAACATATATAGACTAATTGTGAAAATTTATATTTACATAATCTATATATATAACATATTTTTTGGTTCATTTTTTATAATTATATGATTACTAAATGACACTTATCAAAAAAAAATTAAGATTTTGTATTCATTTAATATCATAGTATTTTCATTCTAATATTTTTAGTTGTCACAAAATTTATAATTGTGTTTTATTTTCAATATTGAATACTTATGGATATAAAAATATTTTTAAATGAAATTGTTTTAACACATAATAATGGTAAAAAATGTAAAAGTGTGTTAACCAAATTAGTTATGGTTTATAGTTCACATAAATAGAATTCTATGATTTTTTAAAAATATTTTTGGATTTTTATGTGATGTGTTTTTTTAAATATGTTATATGATATATTTATATCATAAAATATAAAATCATCATATCCATTAATTATAATTATCATTTATTTTATTATTTGATCTCAGTGAAATTAAAAAATATCCATTATTTTTGAGAAACTAAGGTTTTGAAATTTAATAAGGTATATCAAAAAATTTTATTTCACTTTTTAATTAATGGGTGTTATGTTTTTTATAAATATTTTTATCTATAAAATCAAAATACAGATAATTTAAATTACCTAAACCTAATATAAAATTGAATAGATCAATGGATTGGATACCTTTTTTGATTTTCCAATGGCTAATCGATTTTTAAATGGAATAATAAAATGATCATATTAGTTTAATTTTATAATATGCATGAAATTACATTTAATTTATGATCACACCATATTGAAATTATTTCATATGTGGAATTTGGGAAGGAATGGTCTTGGGTAATACAATATTGTAGAAATATCGAAATGTAAACGTCTTTAGAATGAAAAACTAAATTACATGATACTAGAGATTGAAATTTATAACCTTATTAATAATGTTTCATTCACTTAAATTAATGATTAATATTGAAAAATATTAGTTGAGTTTTATTCAAATTTTATTTTTATTAACGCAAGATATAATTAAACTCAGAAATCAATTGTGTTTTATGAATTAGTATATGATAAAAATCTGGGTTTGTATAAAAGATTCATTAAATACATAAAAATATTATATCTTCTAATGTTGTTCCATGTCATGTAGTTTTCTAGAATTAAAAATAAATTAATGATGATTATTTAATATTTATTCAGGATGAAATTTTTTAAATCTATGATCCCTATATCAGTTTTTGATGGAAAATGATTATGAAAAAATATTTATGAAATAAAAATCGATATGTGAATTTCCCATAAAAATGATTTTGTATCATGGAAAAGATTCAGATAGAGATGAGTGTAAATGATTTTATACGTCTATATAAAAACAAGTACACTAGGATTAATTTTTTGATTAACATAATATTATTAATAATTCAATTAAAACAATTATGAACATTTCCCATTACATATCTATAAATAAAATATGGAATTCCTTTTTGATGTCTTCAAAATATTAAATGAAAATTATGTTTCATCTTACGGAAAATAAAAATAATGGCTTTAGATGACATCTAATGGATTAAAATGTTTTGAAATACATTATTTATTTGTATCCCAATTTCTATTTAGAACTAATTAATGTTCATTTGGGATTGGACACAAATAGATTTAATCATTGGGACTCTAATTACATCTAATAGCATATTTTGGGTTATTTTTATCCCATAAAATCCCCCTCATTCCATTTGTATAAAAAAACACCATTCATTATTTATATAATCATTCAAGGAAATAAAATCATAAGCAATGCCATTTATGTATTTCTTTATCCTCTTATAGAATTATTTCACTAGCTATGAGACAATGGTGTAGATACTTATGAATCATTGACACCAAAAATGTTCATGATGTTTGTTTATCAAATGTTGATGACTTGTGGGTTTCCTATATTAGGATATTAGGATGGATGGAACACTCACATTGTTTAGGAATTTTTTATTAACATTTGTTTTGAGTTGAGAAGACAATAATATATAAATAAGTATTGTTCTATCTGTCATTTTCAATTCTTAGATGCATCTAATATATATGAGTAAAAAAATTCTCGATTTGATGGAATATATGTGATGTCGCTGCCACGAAAAATATTTTCTTGTTTATAAATCATTCCAAAATTATAAATTTTTTATTCATAATTGTTAAAAGAAATAAGTGGATGTTTTTTGGGAAAATATGTCGAGGATTGTCAAATATATTTGTTACCCAACAATAGATAAAAGATGGTATTTTTTATTGAATCTGCATTTTAAATTTCAATTGTTATGTAATAATATTGACTTTATGAAAACTGAAAATAATTTATGTCATAGTTATGTCTTTACAATATTGAATGAGAATGGAAAGTTAGATGATCATATTAATTTTCTAAAATACATGGAATAAATGAATATAAATTATGAACTATTGGAAATGATATTAGAATGTTTCAGGTGAAGATTTTCGAATTAAAAATTATTGAAAATTATATTCTCGTTCAATGAATTAAAAATGATAAATTATATGATAGATATTCAAGATAAATATTTTTATATTTTTACTTGAAACATAAAAAGTTACAGGAACTCCAAATACACTACTCACATTTTTTAGGGAGAATTTTCAACCTTTTTAAATTTATTAACTATTAGAAAATAAGATATTAGTAGTCATAATTATGTTTTTCACATTCATTAGAATGATGTTTTGTGAATATTTAATCCCAATAAAGTTTAATAAACATTATAAATCATTATATTGACTATTTTATATTTCTATTTATATTCCACCATAATATTGTAATATGAAAATTCATCAAAAAATGCATTTAACTAAGTATGTTCATGTCTAATAGCTCAAACAATATTCCAGGATTATCCCTTAGAGAGGTATTTCCATATCACTTTTTTGTTACTATATTTGAATTTTCAGAATCTTTAATTATGAGGTTTATTCAGCAATGTTAATTTTTTCTATAAGGATATAGTTCATTTGATGTATATTTTGAGAAGTAAATCTAAAATAGAAGTCTATGTTTCTTCAAGTTACATTGTTTAAGACTGAATCACCTTCAATTTGGGGTATTTAGGAAATATAATGACATGATTCAATGGAGTTGGAATTGTTTATGACGACACATACCAATTTTAATCTGATGGTAATTATGAAAACTTCCCAGCATTGTGATATCAATTTGGGAAAATTTATTCAGTTTCATTGACAAAAGCATAATTCATACAAGAAAATAGATATGTGATAATAAAATTTGATTTTAAAGACCACCAATTGATGAATTTAAGAGGAATAAATAGATGCATGTAACATTAAACATGAAATAGTAAAGTGATAACAAAATCAACTAACAAAGAAATTACAAATTGGGTTTTTATTAACACCATATTTCAATATATATTTTCCATAAATAAATATTATGGTAATAGTTTTTTATAACCGCAACACCAAACTAAATAAAAATATTGAAACATTAATTTAATATTTTTTTATTATAATAGATCTATTTAATTATCCGTTATATAATGAAATAATATTATTATTAAAACTATAAATAAAATGGAATGAAATGGAATTCGTTAGAAAAAGTTTCCCTTCTAAATATCATTTTTAAACATGTGTAAAAATGTTGATTCATAAGGGTTTAAATTAAACCAATCCTAATATGATCTCAAATAATTATTATTTGTATAAAATCAAATGGGAGATAATTTAGTCATTTTATAATTTCTAGATGAAATATGCAAGCAGAATCACGACACTCAAACACAACAAGACCATAAATTATGAATAAATCTTACATGATAAATTAGAGTGTTAGATAACTATAAATTAGGATGATATGAACATGTAATTATGAATTTAATACATAATTTTTCACACATAATTTATATATTTAAAATTTCATTTTTCAATGAAAATGAAATTTTATTTTTTATCACTTTTATAAAATTTGTAAGATCATTTAACTCTTGAATTTTTTTATAAAATTGGTGTTCTATAAGTGTAATTTTTTGAACTAAATGTATAATAGTTAATATATTTTATTCATTGGAATAATTAATTAAAAAATATATAATTTTTAATTTATTGTAAATAATAATAATAAAACTTGAATTTTTTAGGATATTCTCTTACAAAAATTATTTCATTATATATTTGTTTAAACATTAAATTATAAAATTTTAGAATTTTATTTTAAAAATAAAAATGTTAATTGGTGGATTTATAGTAAAAAAATTATCTTAGGATATGTTTATGAATTGTTGTGAAATACATTAATTTATGGTGAAAACTAAGAATACAGTTTTTTTACCAAAATTATATCATTTATGACATTTAATGTTTAAAGGAATGGAATAGAAGCTTATAAAATTATTGAATTGATAAAATATATATTTATATATTAAAATAAAACTTTGTAAATACTATTATAAATTTATAAAAACCAATGGTGAACATTTTATAAACCATTGTTAAATTATCGAATAAAAGAATGTACTTCTGGTCTTTTATTAAAAAAATATTATTTTTGAAAATATCAATTTTGGATTTCCTTTAATGACACATAAATTTTATTTGATTTATATTAATTAAATTTCTATCAATAAATTCTTATTAATTTATATTTTTATCCAACATATAAATTTTATTCATAAAATTATACTTTTTTTCAAAAATATGGTTCTCACACGTTGGATATGCTACTGTTAAAATTAAATAATTTATAAAGAAAATTTTATTTGATAAAATTTAGTTTATATATTTATTAAATAAATATCTATTATCAAATAAGTCCATTTTATTTTGATTCATAATTAATTTACTACTGATGAATAAACTAGTTATCATGGTAAATGTTAAATTATAAAATTGGATTACAAAAAGGGTAATGGGCCTGCCATATTGAAAGGATATCTGTAATTGAGTTGTTGATGTATGGGTAAAAAATACTATTATTCACTCCATTATTTTTCATGTTTTATTCTTCTTTAATTTTGAATGATGTCATCTCCTTATATTAATATGAAATATTTACAAGAATACTATTCACACCACACATAAATGGGGCCTCTCACCACCCTTTTTGGACCACATTAAATTTTACATTCCTAAAATATCATTTAACTATTCCATATTATATATTACCATTTAATTTTCATTATCTTCTAGCCACAAAATTTTTTCCTATGCCCCCAATTTTTATAGAGCCCTCTAAAGAATATCCCAATTCCATAACATAAGTACTAATTTGTGCTTAACTTATACTTTTTTCAACATAATTTCCCAATTAAACATTTCTCATTAATATATAATTACATCTGTAATAATGTTATATCGAATTTTTTTATTATAATATAATAAATATTAAAAAAATAACCTTTTCTATTATGAAGAATAGGAATTTCATTTCGAAATTTGTGAACTTCCACCTTTATGTAGTAACGTGTCTTATTTTCTTTTAATTTCAGGATTATATATTATTATAATATAAAATATGTGGAAAACTATTTAATGTTCCTTAATAATATCAATATTATTCGACAATAATGATATTATTGTGATATAAAAACATTAATAACCAGACTCATACATTAATTATTATGAGCTCCAGTTGTGTTCAGACTATCCACATACTTGAACAATACTATAATGTATTATTGTTAATGAATATGTGAAAATAATTTATAGTTATATATCATATTATTAATCAACTAATAATTTTATTTTAATTATGTATTGTTGAAATTAGTATTAATGTTCATAATTAATATACCATTGTTCGGTCAATAAAAATAACTAAAACATGCTCGTTGTTTATTTCATATATAAAGACATAACCAAAAATACCATAAAGTAAAATAACAGAATTATAAGGAATTATAATCCATTAATTATAGTACGTTTTATGATATGGTATTGATTCTCATTTTTCTATGAAGAATATTAAAACACTTCTAGTATCCTAACAATTTTATAATAAAATAATACATTTATTTTCATTCATATACAATGCATAACAATATAATACATTCTATAAGTATAATGGTTTATAATATTTAGATATTAGATATACATTTTTATTATTTGATGAATTTTTTTTCACTATATTCTATAATGGTATTAATAAAAATCAATCTTCATAGGACTTCCAACTAATCCATACTTTTTATCCTTGGGAAAGGAAACATAAGAAAACTGTGAGCTCTAATTACCCATTAGGGTGATAGGGGAGATATAAATGATTATATTTTAATTAAATGATCAAAATATTATAATAACAATACATTATCATTTGAAAATTATACCATGTATATCAATGTTCATATTCTTGATTAATGGAATAAATATTTGATGTTTATTATACAAGAATCATATATGAACCAAAGAGTGGAAGTAACGAGAGGATAAAATGGGAATTTGGCCTAAAAATAAGATTAAAAATTACCTTAGTATTAAATGATATTTTTCAAGACTATAATAGTGATATTTTTTGACTCCTCGACCATCAAAGTAGTCATGTTTCACTCCCAAGACCATCATAGTTAACCAAGTCCCTTACTGAACCGAGGTCACTAAAATTTTTGGTATTTTTCTTCTCAAGAGATATAAAATAATTACATAATGCATTGGAGTGAGATAAAGGTCCCACAAATCTCATAATAAAACCTTACATATACATGACTCATGAAAATAAATCATTCATTATATCAGAACCCATGATTAGAAATGGATTTCATAAACATTTACCATCAAATAACCCATGGAAAGGGAACATGTCACATAAATATCATGTTATCATAAATATAAACCAACTTAGATATGGAGTAAGTACGGTATACATAGATAATATTTCCAATAAAGAATATTTTACTTCATATAATTGTATATTCAATAGAAAATTATTTTTAAAGGTCACATGAAATTTTTTTAAACAAAATAACCTTTCTATTTGGAAGCCATTAATTTTTTTAAATGATGGAAAATTATGAAGGGAAAAAAATTTTGTTATAAGCACAAATAATATATTTAAATTAATATTAAAACAAATATGTTGACCCAAAATATATAAAATTATCAAATGATGTGTTTGTTGAAACAATTATGATTAATAATGAGAATATAAAATAAATACTTACCTGACATATCTCATTTCATTGTTTAAATTCTATTTTAATTTATAATAATTGTGGATTTATTATAAATTTTTTAAATAAAAATATATCAATCAGTATATATATTATTTATTTATAACATCTTATCTCCCTTATATTAATAATTTGTTAGTAATGTCAATTTTTGGGTGATAACTGCCACTTTTTATATGAATGTTTCGGTTGGGTAGACTCTATACTTATAAGTCTACCATAATATCATATTTTACTAAATGTTAATCAAGTTATAAATGTAGTATATATTTTTTTATCCATATTTACAATAAATCATTAAAATTAATGATAATAATTAATTAAAATGATCATGGAGATGATATTCTGTTCATATTCATGAATGTTGTTTCCATTTTTCATATGATGGAATTAACGGAAGGTAAATAATAATAATAAATTCTATAATCATTATTTATTTATAAATATCATGTATATTAAGAAAATTTAACCTTAATACAAACAATTTAAAATTTTAATAAAATAATGTTAACAACAAATCGTGGATATGTTAGTCTATATGTACCCACGAGTGACATTTCCATTTCCCAAAAGATTGGATGATAAGAATGTCTAAATGATATTATAATTATAGAAGAATAATTACAAAATTAATATCATATATAATAATTAATAACATCATGATAACCAACCATAAAATCTTTTTATTAAAAATTAATTATATCTCTACGTGGTTATGGTGAGCTATACATACACACGAGTGATACTTTCACTTCTTATTTGTTGGAAAAGAGGGTGTATAATGGTGAAATAATAATAATAATAACTCTTAATAATATTTATTACACTGATTTTATTATTTTATGATTAATTTCATATATTTAAAGAGGGTAAATATGATTATAAAATGATAGTGATCGATTATAACGATTAAATCCTCTTCTAAAAATGACTTCATTAAATCTTTTATAAATGGATCTAGTTTTGGTATTTTGGGTAGTAATGCTCCACTAGAACATATCTATGAATGATGAGAATAGATGTTTTTAGAGTATAGTATATTTTGATGTATAAATGTGGTGTAATAATGTGAGGGAGGAGGTGTAAAGTTATAATTAACGTGAGGGGAACTTTTGGAATTTCTCAAAAAATTAATTTAGAAAATATTCAACATCAACCCCAATACCAAAAAATTGAATGGATTAGAATATATTATCATATATGGTTTTAATACAATAAAAAAATATACACTTTACATGTTTTTGTGTAATTCTAGACCATAACATTTTGAATAATCCATAGTTAACCTATATTATATTTAAGTACAAAAACAAATTTTCTACATTAAAAGGTTAAAACTTTTTTCATAAAAGTTTTGAATAGTGACATAAATGGATAATTTATGATATTTTAAACTACAACTTATCCCCTTTTTCTTATTTATTAATTTCATAATATTTAAAATATTTCAAAAAATTTTATTTTCATAAAATGTCATTAGTGTCAATTTTGACACTACTCATTACATTTACATTACAAACATCAAGAAATCATATATAATTAGAATAAGAGTTAATAAATCCCTATCATTTAATGATTATCTATAAAATTCATGGTTCAACATAATTATCTCAAATTATAACACATTTTATATCTTTTTTATTAGTTATTTGATTCTTTTATTAATTAAATAATTACTGCATCTTCATTATAGTAATTAAGGTAATTGTTTTATTATTTAAAATTATAACTAAATTACCATCATGTATATAATTTCATTAAAAACACAATTAATATTAATTTTCACTATGAACTAATTTTTTTATATGAAAATATCATTTATATTTAATACTGAGAGTGTGAAATTATTCCACTTCCTTTTTGTTAATAATACATAAGTCATTTTCATGGAAAAATATTCATCAAATAAATAAATTTTGAAAATTATGTTTCCATGGTATAATTTAATTGCTCTGATAATGAGTAGGACAAAAAATTATTACCTAATCATTTATTTTTAACCTGGACTAACCTGGTTTACCCGATTCCGATGTGATAAATTTTACCTTCGTAACTATTCATGTTGACTAAAAATAATAGAGGATTAATTACCAAATTTGAACATTAATATTCAAAATACCCATTTGAATTTATGTAGTTAAATACATATAAATGAAAGAATATAATTTTAATGAATGAACATAAAATTTGAAAAAATTCATATTAGTTGGAATATACATTTTTATCATAATATTGGATTTATTCATATCCTATTCTTAGAAAAATAATAATTTTATTGTATAAATTATTTTATGATGTAAAGTGTATATAATTTAATTATATTCATTGACCAATATGGTTTGATTTAGTATATATTTATAAAATTCATTGTACACAAAAAATAATTCTTTCCTTAAAAGGTCACTTTAATCATAAAATATATATTTTTATTTTAATTATAATAATTTGATAACTAAATAATTTATTTAATTAATTTATATTTCACATTTTTTTGATAATTCAGTTATTACCAATACTACCCACCAATCTAATAGCTAGGAAATAACATACATTTCTTTTCTTAATAATGTTAAGAAGACCATTTATAATCACTATTGTGTGCAACCAAAGATACCAAATAAATCAAATTTTTCTAAAATAAAAACATCATAAAAATAATGGAGTGTTAAATTCTACCCCAAATAAAATGAATTTCTTCCTAAAAATTCTTCACCCTATTAAAAAATTATTATAATATATCTGAATTGTTAAATCGTCAAGTTCCCCTATGGCATCATCAAATTGGTGGGTTTTCTATAACAGATTAAGTAGATAAGTGGTCCTATTTGATATATCATTATCTATACAAGCCTAAATCTATACCTATCATTCATCATATGGAAGAACATTCTCAAACTGTACAAACTTTCAGTTTAGTAAAACTGAAGTATTAGGTATGTAATTCCATTGGATAGATATGTGTAATACATCATGATCTTTTGAGTGATCTAGTGGAAGCACTAATCAATACGATACCATTCATACATAATCATTAACATAAAGTTGAATAATATACCTAGATCATTTCATTCCATACATTTTATATCTCATAACTCTTTTCTAGGGAAACATTCATAGAGAATCATTGTCACCGAGATTGTACTCCATATCATTATAGAGATTATCAACATAAAAATCTTTTCAACATTGAGATGCTATTATGTTCTACATAGTACATCAAACCTTCCCAATAATTTCCTATGAAATATCAGGTAACTCTATATTTCATTCTCCAACATCATTTTAGAATTTGGATTTATACAATTTATTATATGAAGGCCTTCATAAGGATCCATCTGACAACAAGGGAGAAAGATATTATTGAATGAAAATTCTACCAATATAATATATTGATACCAATCACTGATTAAATACATAGATAAAGATATAAAAATTCCACAAATATTTTTGGTGGTCACCTTAGAATGATCATATGTGTGAGGATGATAAGCTATGATGAATGTGTACTTTCTATCTAGTCCCTACTAATGACATCACCATAACATTATGTTATACCTTATATCCCAATCATATATAATGGAAAGTGTTACTCCATGAAATATTAACACGTCCATAATATAAATTCTAGAAATATAACAAAGAGATAAATAATCCTAAATAATAATGATCTGTTTCGAATTAATAATACAATTTACTATAACCCGTAGAGAGTTTTTTTCATATTTATGATTTATGTATTCAAACAACAAAATCTTCTGTGATGTCTTCCCATATTAATTCAGGTATTGTAAATGGTTATAATATCATCATATATTTCTATCACACAAATATAACATGCTATCGAAAAAGGATTTAGAAGAATACTCTTTAATATATCTCTTTATTCCATCCAACCAGAAATATACATTCTAGACTCTACACATCTTTTTGAATCTATTATGAATAGATATTGATGAACTGTGAGATTCATCCAATAAATCCTTTTTAAAACATAGTTTGGGAGGGACCCATACATATTTTTGGGAACTTTATCATTTCATCAGAATCAATATTTAACTCATGAACATTTCTCACCATATTTTAAAGAACTACATCATATTTCTAAACCTATTTAATATTCACATTGATAGATGGTTAAAATGTATTTGTTACCGAAAATATTTCTCCCCTTCTATAAATATTTCTATGTCCGTCTATTTTAAATACAAATATATTGGATCTTTTCTATTATGTTCATATTCATCCATGAATCGATATATGATTAAAGGTACATTCAGAATATGAAGTGTGACTTACCTTACCTGAAAAGAAATATGATCCCCATATAAATAATTCCAAGCAATTCCATAATCACATCAAATTCAACTAACACGTGAATCATAAAATTTAATGAAAAAACAATCACCCAAATGACAATTAGAGAAGAAAAATAAATTGTACTAGTTAATATTGTGCCATTATGAGTTTTCAAAGCTTACTAAACATATAATTGTTGAGTTGATATTGTGGTACCTTTAGAAAATTATTTATAGATAAAATAATCAGTGGATCTGTCACCAAATAATACATTAGTTTTCCATGAGTGGTTGATATGTGTACCTTTTAGCACAACATTCTCATAACACTCTTTTGAAGTCATGATCACATGATAATTTCCTTTGTCTTTGGGTTTAAGAGTTTTTTTACACTGATAATATAAAACCCATCGTATTAATACATTGGTTTGAATAATTTCAATACTTCTGGAATCTAATAAATTTTACAGGGGTGTTTCATTTTGTGGATCCTTTTCTATATTCAAATCATTACCTAACTTCTTCCCATTACATAAATATTCATTTTCATGATAACATTATTTCTCACACATGAATCATTTACTAGTCCACTAAATCCAATTTCCCTATCGTTCCTCCTACACTTCGAGCATAAAGAAAATATCATATTCTTTTCTATAAGGATTCGAAATTTCCTTTGAATTACATCATTAATTTCTTATCAAAATCATGTTATTGATGGTTAACTTCAATCTCCATATCCACCTTGTGATAAAATAAAATAGTTTATGTAAAGTTACTGACATCTCTTATATCTAACTCCATTTGGATAGTTAGTTTTAACCACTTATGAAATGATAAATTTTACTTTTAGTGATGATAATTTAACATACCAATACATTGAAAACCATGTAAAATTTTCTTCATATGTGATTATGGATTATTCAATATTTTTCTCCTAATCAATAAGTTCATTCTCCATCTTTATTCATATAATATGATCTGTGTTAATAATAATTAATATCCCCTTAAAAATATCTAATTCAATTTATTAAATTTATTCTTATTCAATCATATTATTAATAAAAATATATCTTTTATATTATTTTTCATCCTTGGAATAAATAGTTTGGAAACATTTTTCATTTCCCAAATATTTTATAATATAAAATATTTTATCAATGGTGTCGATACATTGTTCATCCACTTGTGGATAAAAATATCCACTAAAAGGTAGAAATTACATTATTAAAGATTCCACATTATGGTGTTCCCTTTTTTGATTTTTTTAAACAATACATGATTTATAGAATGAATATGTTATTTCATCAAAGCAATAATATTATCTATTCCATCTTAAATTAAATTTGGCTTCCCATTTGAACAATCATAGAATTTTCCATAATATTCATCATTAACATTATTCCTTCATGTTTTATCCATTGACTAAAACCAAGAATCATAGTGTGAGAAACAATAATTATAGTGGAAAAACTCAATATTATGACAATTCTTTTATAAAATGTACAAATCCGGAAACATTCTTATATGAAACCTTATATGTATCCAAATCCATTCATAATCATTACGAAGAAAATTTAGATTTTAACATATACTAAGAAATATCCCAATGGTTTTCATGAATGATTTATGAACTTAATCATCAAATACTGACAAAACCTTACTCTTGTACCTACTATAGTGGTGCACATTTTTTATTCAAATATATAAAAATTATTTATATTCATATTCATTATATAATAATTTAGTCCATGCTCTAACTATAAAGAATTACTTTCTTCAGAGATATGATATACAATATTATGGTTTTGTGATTATTTTTCAATATATCCCATAATAATCCTCCCATAAATAAATCTTTATATGAATACCTACTAAAATATTCTTCATATCCTGGAAAAATAAATAAATGAAAATGGAGGGATTAAATGCTTAGTATGGGTAAAAGGGGGAAGTATCAATGATTACATAAACATAACATGATAATAAGGGTAAAATAACTTGAGAAAAATTTTTTTTAATTATGCCATGTTTATCAAATATTATTATAATTTATCTTGGAATATATTTGAAATGTTCACAAGACATTATTTATGAAATAATAAAACAATATTAGGAATTTGAGCATAACATGGAATTGTGTCTTATTGATATGTATATAAAATAATCTATTTAATAGTCAAGTATCTCTTAATAGAAAATCATTATTATATGGGTTATCTACCCAACCAACGTAGTAGTAAAGGATCGTTGTTAAGACTATCATAGCGAACAAAGTCATTTACTGGATCAGGTTCACTATCCATTCTAATCGTGTCTATTTCATGATATATATTTGAATAATCAATGAATTAGAGGGATATATTTGTTACACTAATCAAAAAATACATGCCATTGACATGACATCCACAAGAACATAAATCATTCATTGTATCATAACCCATTAAAAAATTGACTTTATAAATATTTCATCATAGTATAACCCATGAAAAAGGAATATTTCTCATAAATACCATACCATAATAAATATAAATCAAATAAAGAAAGAGTCTGGATGGTATCCATGGATCATATTTCCATTAAATCATAAGTAACATCAAACAATATTATAATATACAAAAAATTATTTTGAAAAGTCACTTGAAAAAACTCTTTTAAAAAATATCTTTTCTATTTGTAAATGATTTCTTCTATTAAAGCCACACTACCATAGGGGAAAATATTTTGTTTTAAAATAACAGTATAATATTTTAAATGACTAAAAATATAAAAGAGGTCTCTTTATGGAGGGAAAATACCCTGATTCTGTATATGTTAAAAAACAATCCTTCAATGTTTTAGTCAGAAGATACCCATAGAAGAACATTTGGAAAACAAGAAAAAGATTACATTCAAACAATTTTTTAAAGTAAAACATGGGTAAAATTTATTTTAAACAATATTAAGAACATTTTTTAAAATAATATCTAAAATATGGAAACATAAAATAATAGTCTCTATTAGAGACATGGACGGAAAAATCCTAAATAAAGGTGATAATGTGAAACACACCCTTGCATAATCTATCTTGTTTCCTTATTTACATTAAAGCGTGATATATAATAAATTTGGATTTATTTTTTATTTATTTAATAAATTTATATCTATCATATCATTCATGATTTACTCATAACATGATATCACCAGTTTATTAATAATTATTTACCAAAATCACAGTTATTTATGGTAACTGCTTCATTTTTTTAACGTCCCTGACGTAGGAGCCAGTAATCTGGTTCCACAAGTCTGGTTGCTACATGACCTCAAGCACGCCTCCATGTATACCAAATGATTATCACAAACATTGAGGGTCTAATAGGTCCCATGGGGAGACTCTAACCCCAATACCAGAGTAATACACCACATATAACAATTTAAATAAATGAAACAATAAGAAACAATCAACAACAAGAATAAATAACCAAATTCAAAAACTGGGTACAGCTATATGAAACATTAAATACGCAATGCCATGATATGGTGCCATGAAAAAAAAATTAAAATAGAATGAAAAATAGAATATTCCCCAAAATTATCCTGACTCCACATTCGGAACCTCACCCATACAAGTCCCATGACCAACTTAACTCCCTAGCATAGGGCACCTGCCCTTGTCCTGACCTCCAAGCATGAAATCTTCCAGAGTACCTAAGGGCAGCCCAAGTAGGGTGAGAGTATAACATAGTAGGCCACCAAAAATGGATTATACAAAATGTAAAACAATATATATAGTGTATATAAAACATTAATGAAAAAATAATGGTAAACAATTCAATGTGCCATTCAAGACTGTGTTTCTTTTTAATTATACACTCATTATTTGCAGAGTTCACTACATAGGAAATTCAGGATTTAATATATCTTTTTCATGTGTTTAATTGATTAAGAATATTAAATGTTCTCATGAATATGGGAATAAAATCGATCCCTATCTCACTTGGAATCAAATTATTTCAATCTCATAATCCTTGCTCCAAAGCCTCTCTCTGGGTGGAATGAAACTACTAGGGGAATAGAACACTCTCCCTTACCTAACTCATGCATTTAGGGTTAGAGCTAGATCCTTAGTCCAACTCAACCCATGGGCGTAGAACCTAACATCTATACCTCAAACTACTAAGCCAAGTGCACAATATTATTTATCATTCACCATAATTAACCATATCACAACAAGAATAGCCAATATCATTTACAACATGGGAACAATATCAATAAATGGGAAAATAACATTATGAATGAATCCATTTACATGTTAATCATTTATAATAGTTAACCCTTTAATCTAATTTGCTATTTCACATGCCTAACTTAGTAATCATATTCAATGGTAAACATAATTTCTTATCATATTCCCATTATTCCCTTTTAACCCATTTAGATGCTAACCAAAATATCCCTTAGACTTTATCCACATTAGACCCAGCCATACAAAACCCTTATAACCAATTATATAAACCAATTAAAACATTTTTATTGTCTCTAGATAAACATTAATCCAATTCACACAATATTTTTCTGTTAGCCATTCAAGAGGTTTGACGCACTCCCTTGGTGGCCCTAAAATTGGTCACATCATCCTCTATGAAACCCATGGGGATCATGATGGTTTAATTAGGTCTCTTGGAAACCCAATACATCAAATCATGTCATAGGAACCTAGAACTCATCCAAATTGGGAATGGATAAAAACACTACATGCACAAATATACACCAAAACAAAGGTATATGACTTACAGAACACCAACCTTGAATATGTTGGCGAACACAATCCAAGTCATATCTATAGATCCATATTCAACAGACCCTTAAAGCCTCAACCTAAAACTCATAGAAAAATAGGTGATTAAGAGCTTCATAGGGAGATATAAGAATAATGGGAACCATAAGCCAACAATGAGAAGGAAGAGGAACATTAGCCTTACCTAGATTTTTAATTTTCAATAGGAAGCACTCCAAATATCCTAGGATAGAAGGAGAATCAATTCCTGGAAGATCCTTGAAGCTTGGATCATCACTAGGGTTGAAGGTGGATAAAGGGGGAGAAATTATGAGTTGGAACATAAAATCGCATAATATATTTTTTGTAATTTTTTAATATTTCCCAGGTCTCACGGTTTATCCACATGGTTTTCCAAACCATTCGCAATCCATCAAAAGGATACATCCCACACACCATAATCTCGCCCAATTTTCCATACCATGAACAAACTGTGTGGATTTAAACTTCCATCATGGTCTCACCTCACACGATTTTCCAAATCATGCACAAACCATACATATTTCCCAGAATGACCCTTTCCCCCTTTTTCATGTCTTGAACCCTCGAAACACTCCCAAACCATCTCAAGGAAATGAGAAAAAAACATAATTGACCAAAATAAGGTGATTAAACAGAAATAGAACAACATACCTTAAGCGGAAATCCAACATCTTACAACCTACCAACCTTATAATGGCTCGTCCTAAAGCTTCTCTTCTTGAGCATCATTGAGTTCCAAAATAAAGGAGTCCATGCCACTGGGCCCATATATCTTACTCACTCTCCCAAGATTCATCTAGAACTATTAAATGTTTTCATATAACACTAACTAAGGGCACTACCATTCCCCACAAAACATTATCACTATAATCCCCAATACGAATTGGGTGCTCCTCAAAGGACGCATCGACATCAATCTCGACATCCTCAACATTTATCACATGAGATAGATCATGATGATACTATTGTTTTTTGGATACATGGAAAAGATCATAAATCCAAAAATACCATTTTGGAATATCCAATAGCTAATGCATGGTTTTGAACCTCTACACAATTTAAAATAGCACCACATATCTAGGTGCTAACTTTCCCTGCTTCCAAATTTGGCGGTGACCCAACCTTGGCGACACATGAAGAAACACACTATCACCCACCATGAACTCAAGTGGTATAAAATGACGATCCTTATAAGAATTATACCTGATAAAGGATATTTAAATATGCTTTTCAATCAAACAAACTGTCTCTGACATCACTTATAGAAGACTCGGTCCTAATATCTCAGACTCCCTGACCTCGGACCAACACAACAGTGATGTACACGGCCTCCCATAAAGTACATCCAAAGGTTCCATCTGAACGGTATATTAGAAGTTGTTGTTGTATGAAAACTAAAAAAGTGAAACTTGATTCTCCAACAAACCACATAAATATAAAACACATGCTCTCAAGATGTCTTCAAGTACCAGAAATTTATGCTCTGACTGACCGTCAGTTTTTGGGTGGTAAACTGTATTCAATAACACATGGTCACCATGTTACCCCTATATTCCCCTCCACCAGAGAGAGGTAAATCATGGATCATGATCTGAAACCATGGTTCTTATCACACCATGCAACTATACTATTTCTCAAATAGTAAATTCCACTAACTATTTGATTGTATGGATCTCTTGAACTGGCATGAAATTGCACAATTTGTTCACCTGATCAACCACCACCAAAATTTAATCATTCGTTCGAGGCTTCCTTGGAAGACCCACCAAAATTTACATCATTACGTCATTCAACTTCCAATATATAATAACCAATGACTGAAATAACACACCTAGAAATTGATCTTCAACCTTCACATGTGAATAGGTAAGGAAGCATTCTACAAAACTCACAACCTTATTCATCACTCCTAGCCACCAAAATGTCCTATAAAGATCACAGTACATCTTAGTCATCCCAGATACACCACCCAATTTGACATGTGTTAATCATTCCTCAACTCCTCCCATACATCTATCGGCACCAAATCATGACAATGAACATTAAAAACTCAATCAACACCATAAGTCCAACCAGAAGGTGACTCCTCACCTCTATGACTTTCCTTCATTGAAAACCACTCCAGATCGACCAACTGAATCTCTTTAACTCACCCAGATGTGCAGATTAAATTTCTATAGATGAAATGACCATCTACATGTTCCCATCATGTACCTCCAAATGAATATTATCGAACAAGGACATTCTCACATACTCTGAACTGAATTCTTGAACTACTAGTTCTTGAGTCTTTTGGTTCAGAGCAACATCAACACTATACCATTTTCCAGGTCTATACACCATCTCAAAATTAAAATAATAGAGGTACTCAACCCGCCATCACTATAGAATAAAAAATACAGTTAGGGGAAGATATATTTGTTACATTTATTTTTGGTAATTGACTTAAAGGCTTCTCCAAACAAGTATTTCCTCCATCATATTAAGGCATGAACCACAACAACTAGCTATAGGACATGAGTAGGATAATTAATTTCATTTGGTCTCAACTTCCTCAACCCTTATGAAACATCCTGATCATCTTTCAAAAATAGTGCCCCAAGTCCAATATTTTATGTGTCTTAGAAAAAGGTATCCCTCTTACTTGGTTTGGGTAACATCAAAACCGGTGTGGGGGTCAACATCTTTTTCAGCTCCAGAAAACCATCCTCACAAGCCTCTAACCAATCCAAATTAATTTACTTCTTGTATAGGCACATGTGTGGTGATTCTATATGATGGAAATATCTAATACACTTTTGGTAATAACTAGAAAAAAACAAAAAACAAAAATTTCAGTGACATTCTTGGGTCGTTCCAAATACACCACAACCTCAACCATTTCCAGATCCACCATCACACATGACTCGGAAATTATGTGTCCCGGAAATTGAACCTCATCAATCCAAAACTGAAACTCTTATAACTTTTCATAAATTTTATGATCTCTTAGTGTATTCAAGATTATCTCATGATATTTGTAATGATCGTCTTGTGTTTAAGAGTACACTGAGATGTCATCAATGAAGACAACTACAAACTAATCCAAATATGGGTAGAATATCCAGTTCATTAAGGCCATGAAAATTGGTGGTGAATTATTAAATCCAAATTGAATAACAAGAAATTAATACAACCCATAACTTCTTTAGAATGTTGTCCAAGACATATTAGAAGGTCTCACCCTAAACTGATTGTATCAATATCTCAAATCAATCATTGATAAAACTGAAGCACCTTTGTGCAAATCAAATAGTTCATCAATCTCAAGAAGAGGGTATTAGTTCATAACTGTCATGTGGTTCAGCTTCCTATAATCAATACATAGCCTCAGTGATCTGAAATACATCTTTGAAAATAGCATAAAATATCCCCATAGTGATTTACAAGGATGTATAAACTTTATTAACTTCAATTACTCTAACTGAACCTTTAGTACTTTGAGCTCTGTATGGGCCATTCAATAGGTAGGAATGGAAATGGGCTATGCTCCAGGAAACAAATTGATTGTATACACAACATCTCACTCGGGTGGTAACCCATAGAATTATTTTAGAAACACATTCTAAAATTAGTACCCAATTTCAGGGTAGAATATTTTTCCTTCATCCCCATAATCTATTATAAAATATTCCACATGGTCTATGAGTTCTCCCAACTGATGGAGTAGTAGCCCTGTGCAGCACTCTTCAGTATCCCAATCACCATGAAGGACATAAAAACTCCCATCAAGAGATGCGAATGTTACCTGAAATAAATAATAATATATATGGGATTGATAAAACACCAACCAATCCATCCCAATGATTAGATCAAAACAAAACATTTTTAGGATAAAAATATCCCATAGAAAACTCTATCAACATACGTTGAGAGAAAAACCCTTGCAGCACCTTATGTCCTTAAATCGTACCCCTAGTGAAGTATCAAGTGACATTACCCCACACACACACTCCATAATCAATCCCAACACACCTACAAACTCAGAAGAAACAATGGAATTTATAGCACATTTATCAAATAAAGAACGAGAATGTGTGGATGCTATAAGAACTGTACCCTGAATAGTAGATGTTTCTACCTCGTCACCATCATGTATAGACTGAACTACATGGATATGACCATACCCTTTAAACTGTGCTATAGCCTATTTAACAGGCACTATACTACTTTTTTGGTTAGGATGGTCTCACCACAAAGTTCCACATCCACTGACTTTAACAGTACAGACCATGGAGCTCCGACTTCCTTCTTGATATGGGGTAATTTAACTCTACCAATGCTCAGCATCTGCCTCTGACATCTTTCATTCCCTGAATGTCGTGGGTTCTGGTAGAACCTATACACAAGTCCTAACCTGCCACATGCTCGACACATGACTGGTGGGTAGAGACATTGGTCATGTTTGTGCCATGTCCTTCCACACTGATAACAGAAGACCTGATTGCCACCCTGATAAGCTGACCCCCTCTTCTGACTACTATTTGAACTTCCACCTTGAGAAAAGATTAAAAATTGGAACTTTCCACTCTTGGAAGTCACATTAGTTTCATTCCCATATTCTTCCAAAAGTTCACTACTTAAAGCTTATATTGGGTACATCTATGAGATAATGGATAGAACCACTGGTTCTGTAAACATTTTCAGATGAATGTGATTCACCTGATATCTAATATCGACTCTTAGCCCATCCTAGAAATGTAGCTCTATAATGACCTTCTCTCTAGTCAAAAATGGAATGAATTGCCTCAAATCGGTGGAACAAATAGCATAGTACATCACCAACATTTTCCCCTCAGTAAACCTCATGAAATCACAGCCTTCTCTCACCTCATGTTTTATGGGTAGAAGTGATCATGGAACTTCTCCGAAAAATCATTCCATATCATTCTTGTAGCCTGGTCTGTATGAACAATGTTGTCCCACCAACTATTTTCTTGACCTCTCAACATATATGTTTCTATCATGAATCTCTTCTCAAGTGGAGTCTTTAAATAATCAATAATAGTATCGATGGAATCTATTTAGAACTATCCAGCTTTTGGCCCACCCTCACTAGTAATGGTTGAGGCTGCTACAACTGAAACTCCCGAGTCATCTCAAACATACTCTGTTCCAACGACCCTATTTCTCATTCAATCATCTGTATAAAACGAGCGATGTTCCCATAGAACATTTCATCCCTATTTTCTTGGGTCCCCATGTTATCCTACTCTACTACTAGAGTATAATTATTATCATCATCCTCATGTTTCCAAACCAGAACATGTCATCGAGGTGGATTATCTTTACAATTCCAAACATAACCATTATCACGCAACGATCTCACTTTTGTGAATGGAATAAGACATATAGGTAGACTCATCATTTTCCCCAATCTCCCCAGTTCACATACACTCTCCAAAAAATCCCAAACGTAACCAGATCACTACCTTTGGCCATCTCTCCTAATTTCATGGATAACAAGGAATATATTTTACACAATAACAAGTCTTATCTTTCACACCGATTCAAAACTATTTCTGTATCCCCATTTACCCTTAAGATAGGTTCATCAACTTTTCCTCTTTGTTAATCACCATTTTATACTTACTATTTTACATGTTCACTTCCCTTTTTACCCATTTATACCATCCCATTATGCACAATTTCATTACTTTTATGAAAACATATACGTCCTAACCTTTATATCCTCCACACCCATCCAGTGTGAGTCCATACCATGAATTATTCCACTTACCTACATATGTTCCTATAATTATGTATGAATTCATAACCTTATACCCGTCCATACAAGATAGAAATTTCACAAAAAATATAAATCACAAAACTAGTGCATCACCCAATGGTGTAATATCATCAAATATAACAACAAAAATGAAAAAAAACAAAAATCTCCTTCTTGGGTGACTTGTGTTTTCCCCTGTACATGGTTTAAATATTCCCAAGAATGATCTCATTACCAAGGACTGACGCATTATATACCTGATATCTACCACCATTAAATAGTAAAAAATCGAAACAAACTCCTCTGATACCACATTATGACATCCACAACCTAGGAGCCACTAATCTGATGCCCCGAGACAGGTCACTACAATACCTCAAGCATGCCTCCTCATACGCCATTATTTTTCAACGAGCTAAATGGGTTTAATAGGTCATGTTGGGAGACTATACTCACAATACTAGAGTAAGAGACAATAAATTTTAATTTAAATAACACAAATAATAGGAAACATTCAACAACATGCATAACTAACTAAATCCCAAAAATCGGTACAACCATATGCAATAGTTAGTACAACATGAAATGGTATAGTTTCTGGTGAAAAAAACTCCCAAAGAAAGAAAAATTAAAGAATATATGAAATGGTCTGGACTCTAAGTATGGAACCTGACACATTCATGTCCCGTTTCCAACTAAACACCCAAACATATGGCCATTTCAATTGTCCAGAGATGCAAGCATGAAATCTTATTGGGGACCCATTGGTGGCTCGAGCAGGGTGTGAGTATAACTCAGTAGGAAACCACGAACTATGTCTACAAAATATCCAACAAGGTTGGTAGTGCGTGAAAATTATAATGATGCCCAAATAAAGGTAAATAGTTCAATAGTCCACTCTATAAAATGTTCCTTTTTAATTATACTACCATTGAGTTTGGGTTCACTACTTTGGCAATTCATGAGTTAATATACTTTTTTCGTGTGTTAAAAGGATTTGGAATATTCAATGTGCTCAATCATAAGATAATGCAATCAAGACCTATCTCACTCAGCATCACGTTATAACAATCTCATAATTCTCACCACAAAGAATATCCCGAGAGGAATGCTACCATCAGTGGAATTAAACTATATCCCCTTCCCTAAACTGTTCATTTAGTGGTGGAGCAAGATCCTTGGTCTAACACGACCCTTGGGTGTAGAATCTCATGTCTATACCCCACACTACCAAGCCATGTGAACATGCTTAATTATCATTCACCACAATAAACCACATCAAAACAAGCATATCCAATAACATTTACAACATCACAATGATATCAATAAATGAGAAATTAACAGTATGCATCAGTCCATTAACACATTCATCATTCATAATACATAACCCTTTAGTCCCATTTCACATTTCCCATGCCTAACTCACTATGCATATTTAAGGGTAAACAGAAATCCTTATCATATCCCACTATTCCATATTAACCCTTTTAAATGAAAACCAAACAATCCCTTAGACTTTAACCACATTATAACTAACTATCCAAAACCCTTTGATCCTATTACATAAACCCTTTAACACATTCGTTATGGATCTATATCAACATGAATATATTTCACACCTTACGTTTCTGATAGCTATCCACGAGCTTCAACACACGCCATTTGTGGCCCAAAATTTGGTCACATCATCCACCTTGAATTTCATATGGATCATGACGGTTTCATTAAGTTGTTTAGACACCAAATAAATCACATCATGTCAAAGGCACCAAGGTCTCATCAAAAGAGCGCAAGTATAAAAACCATATATGCACAAATCTACAAAAAACAAAGGGATATAACATGTAGACCATCTACCTTTAAACCATTGGAGAATGCACTCTGAATCGATTCCTTTGATCATGATTCAACAAACCCTTGACACCTCAATCTAAATCTCACTGAAATAGAGGTCTTTGAGTGATTCAGATGGATATATAAGAAAAATGGAAACCCTAATCCAAAACGGGAAGGAATAGGGAGATTAGACATACCTGTGTCCTCATTATACAACTAACATCACTCCAAACAGCCTAGTATTGAAGAAGAATCACCTCTTGGAAGATAATAGATGCTTGGATCCTAACTAGGGTTGAAGGAGGAAGAATGGGTAGAAATCTAGAGTTGGATCTTAAAATCCCATAACGGTATTTGTGTAATTTTTTAAATGTTTCTAGACTGCACATTTTACCGACATGTTTTTCCATACCATTCGAAAACCATAAAGAGGATACTTCTTGTACCCCTTCGCTCGCATGGTTTTCCAGACCATGCACAAATCGTAATGATTTATACTGCCTTCATGGTCTCCCCTTTTATGGATTTCCAAACCGTGCACAAACTGTGTGGATTGCCCAAAAGTCTATTTTTCATGTACCAAACCCCTAAGACACCACCATTCCTTCTCAAGTACTTGGGGAGACACATAATTGACACAAAAAAGTTCTTAAACTTAAATGAAAAAACATACCTTATAAAGAAATATGGGATCTTACAATTTTCTGGCCATGTTTGGGTTCTGTTGTCTTAATCCATATATATTAAACATGTTTTGATAATTTAATTAACATTAATAATGTTTTAAACATCATATATTTTTATTATATACATATTTATAATCATTCATAAAAATTAGAGATATATAAATTAATGACACTATTCATGTAGATGGTTTGTCATACGTACAAATGAACACCCATTCAACTATTCTGATGATGTAATGAAAGAAAGTTAAAAATAATACACCTATCCATAATAATTTTTATTTCATATATAAAACATATATTCTTAAAACATATCCATATTACCATCATTTTTAATTATAAATGAAAAACTAATCGCATCATATCATGCATGTGGTAGTCTATATGTACGCCTGAGCGATGTTGCCTTTTCCAAAAATACTAGATGGTAATATGGTAGAAATGAAATTAAAATTATATAATTATAATTTTTTCATAAATATCTTATATAATTACTAATCCCATCATAATAACCATCTATAAATATTATAATGGAGAATGATTTTTATCATTTTTTGGATATGGTATTATGTATATATGAACGAGTGATAATTTAACTTCAGGAAAGATGGTGTATAATAATGTATTCATAATTATAATAACATTTCAGCATATTTATTATATATATAATATTATTTTATGATTATATTTATTTATTTTAAGCGGGTGAGTAGTATTAGAAAGAAAATTTGATCTGTTAGAGAGATTACCTCTTTTTCGAACTAACTCCCTTAAATATTCTCAAAAGGGCATTAGGGTTAGACTTTTGGGTAACCCATAACATCTAGAATTTTCATAATAAATTATATAAGAGATTTTATTATTTTATTCCCAAGATATAAATCTCATTGTGGTCTAAAATTTGAGGGAGAATGTGTCCTTTTATAATTGATGTGAAAAGAGATTTTGAAATTCTCGAAATATTATATTATAAAAAAATTCTTATATTAATATAGATATAATGAAATGGGATTTTATTGAAATAAAAATAGATATATGGTTTTAATCCCATAATCCAAGATATATTAGACATGTTTTGATGTAATTTTAATCCTTATCATTATGATTCATCCTTAGTTAACCATTTTTTAATTTTAACTTCAATAATAACATTTCCAATATTATAGAACTTAAAATTTTAAATATAAGGCGTCAAATAGAAAATAAATGTATCCTCTATAAAATATTAGAACATAAAATATCCCCTTCATCCTTCATTATAATTTTTATTATTTTAAAATAACATAAAAATGTTGTTTTTATAAAATATTGTTACTGTTATTTTTGACACAATTCATTACCAGGAATTTAATAACATTAACAGAATCATTGAATTAGACAAAATATATTTTAAAACATCTAAAATAATCAATTTTTTATAAAAATTAATTTATATCTTTAATTATAAAAAATAAGTATACTTTAAATATTTTTCATTTCATTTACATATTTTTTCATAATTAAATAATAACTGCATGAGCATTGTGTATGTAATTAAGTAAATTATTTAATTGAAAAAAATATTAATTAAATTACAATCACAAATAAATTTTTATTAGGAAAAAAATACTACTAATATTTACTCACAACTAATTTTTATTTTCAATGTGAACACCTTATTTATATTTAAAATTAAGAGAGTAATTGTAGTTAGGGTTTGGATTTGGGCTATGTAGCCCATAATTCTAAAACAATGATGGGTGTTCAAAATCAATTGGGCATAGGAACTATAGATGGATTGTAGCAATACAATAGGATAATTTTTGAGGTCACATGATAGAAGCTTCGATGGAACTATAGTGGTTGTCTAACCTATAGCAGGAACTCTAGTGGGGGAATCCTTGTAGCTAGTATTGTATCAATTGGGGTAAAATAGACACACTATTCACCAGTGATCCATGTGACAAAAATTGGGACCTATAGTCCATGTAATTGTATTCATTCCCACTAAGACTACATTCAATGTATAGAATAAATAATGCCTGATGGGCATGATTTCTCTTTAGGAGGGATATGGATTTCTATTCTAGAATACGTGTATGGTGTGTGTTTTTATGTGTAATTATTCCCCCAAGCACCTAATATGTATATATATAAGATAGTAACATTTTGAAACATTATTTAGTTTAAATAATAATGAATCCATTTTCATGGAATTGTGTCCATTAAATAACTAATTTTAGAACCGTATTTTTCAATGGTAAGATTTCACCCATCCAATAACTATTATGATGAAAATTTATATCCTTATCACTTAATTTTAATCCAAACTAACCCGAAATAACATTTAGTGAAGTGATAATTTTTCCACAGTAACTATTTATATTGTTTTAAAATAAAAATGGATTATTTACCAAATTAAAATTTTCTTATTCTAAATGTGTAATTAATTTTATCTAATGCAATTCCTATAAGTAAAAGAAATTAATTTTATTGTATGTGAAAAAAATGTGGTAAAAAAGATTTTTAAGGAAAATAATATTTTAAGCATAAAAATAGAATTAATATTATCATATTAATATAAAAATTTTTCAATGTAAAATATAATTTATTAATCAATTGTATTCATATTTAATTAAGAATATTTCACCAAAGGGGATTAAATTAATATATTGATATATAATTCTCTTTACACAAAATATTGTGCTTCCAGGAAAACATCACTTTTATAATAACATGTTTTTGTAAAAATATTCATTATATTATTAATGAAATTATTTTATAAATGTATAGTTAGTATGTTATTATTAATATTGTTATTATAATTTATAAAAACTAATTTAATGGCTATGGAATAACAGACGCAAAAATGTTATTTTTTTAGTGGGATATTACATTCCATGGATGTTGTAAGAAAACTATTTTCTAAGAAATATTTAATAAAATAATCAGTGTAGTAACACTAGAACTATGAAAATATTTACAAATGATCATGATTACTCACATAAGATATTGAAAATATATAATATTAATGAAGATAATATCTAAAAATGATGTTTATAAATGTTTTTTGATACCAAAAATGATCAAAAATAGGTTACATGTATATTTATTTTTATTATATTGGAGATTCATGCACTTTTGTGGTAGTCAGGAATTAATGTAAGGGGTATTGAATAAATTTAATATATAGAAACATAATTCTTTTTTTGCACCATGATATAATTAATTGGGTGTGATAATTGTCAAATAAATTTCTTATATACTATTTGTGCAATTCATAGGGTTTGAAGATCCATATGATTTTCTTTTTTAAAAATCTTTGAAATCAATGGTTATAAAATCCAAAAAACAATTCTTTATATTAAATTTTATATATAAATTTTCTTTTTGGTATAATCCATATACGTGATTTTTATTATTTCTAATACACCTAATAATTTTCTTGGGTTATTCATGGGGTTTTATATTTCACCACAAAATTGTACTTTCATGTTACTCATATTTTACCTGATATTTTTTTATGTAAAACCAATCTTTTCTATTATTTAATATTTGGAAGTTCCCTTTTTTATTTATATATTCACTTATTACTTTTATATATATCCATATATATAACATTGAATAAAATTTTAGTGTAACAGTATACTACTTGGATATTTTTTTTAAATGATATGAAGAAAATTTTAATTCTTTCCTTATTGTTTGTTTCCAAAAATTCTAGAAAGGAATATCATTTTCACATTTTTCATGTGAAAACATATTTCTTCTATTTTTAGTAATTCAAGGAGTCTTCCTCTCAACACATTATTGGTTTCTAAAATAAATTATATTAATCATTTTTTGATATAATTGTTATTTTCAAAAAAAAATATTTTTAAACGTTTTAAGATATTCCACATTTTCAATGTGTTTTTTATAATTCTCTACAATATGCCTTTCATCTATGTCATCATATTTATAAAATGTTTCTTATATATAAAGAATATTTTTCAAATTATATTATCCTAATTATTCCACTATATTTCTTATGAGTGGATTCTTTTTATCAAAAGAGTGACCAATCACTAACGTTTTCTTTCCCGAGCATGAACTATGAATATAAATGAAATTTCATTAAATGATTCCCTATGTGAATACCTAATTTTTAATTTTTTAAATTAAAGAATGATCTCTTGGATTTCGTGCATTTTTGGATTTGGAAAATTCTTGACATGAATATATAACCTTTATCTATGTTGTGTAAATAACATATGATATTTTATCATGATTGAATTGTATTTATTGAGAATGTTACAAAATATTTTTGGATAAAATTTTATTTTTTATGTGTATATCACATTTTAACATTAATTCGATTATGAATATTTTTCTAACATGATTTAATTTTCAAAGGACATAAAATCAATTTTCCATCCATTGGTTCTTTGTGATATAATGATAGATTAACTTCAATTGTCACTCTTATGTACGTATGGTTGTGTATAAGGTCTAATATCACCCACTAATTCATTGTTTAAGAATTTATATCTCATGAGATAATGATGTGAGGACATAATTGTGATTTGTAACCCTAAAAGGACATATATAAAAGAAATTTTTAACAACATAGACAGTGTACATTCTGGGATTTTTTCACAATGTGTTCTTATGCTCATTGTTCTGAAACAATTTTATATAAATTCCTTGTTTCTAGGATATATGGAATTTTTATGCCCTGTTATTATGTTATACTATTCATTATCTGATGATTTTTAATATATTATTTATTAGGTAAAACCATCATATACATTCTAATTACACACATTCATTTATCTTATACTCACTTATGATCTTTGATTATGATCAATTATGTTTCCACTTACTAAGAATAAAATCTTATAACATTCTTATGATTTCATTTTTTTAGGTTATAAATAAAATAAATACATATGATTTTTCATGAATTGAATCTTATGTGAAGAAATTATTTGAGATTTTAAATAATTTTATGGATTAAAAGATTGATTATATGGTGGAAAAAATAACAATTAGTCTAATGAAGAAATGGTTTTTTTACAATTCTCTAAAATAGTAAATATAAAATATAATAGTAATTTATTGTAATGAAATATTTTATTTATGTCATATATTTTAGAAAGTCACATTTGTGAAATATCATAGCTGGTATCAATAAAAATTAAAAATAACATTATAGGTTATGAGGTTAGTTAACAATAAATTAATGGTTAATAAATTAAGGATGATAATAACAAAAATTATATAGGAAACCCTTTATGTTATTATCAAAGTTATATATTACCCACTTGGTATTGTGAAAAATATTCATGGATGGGGTTATATAATTTTGAAAAATCCTCTATGGATAATTCGAGGCGATAAGTATAAGTGTAGGAAAATATGTAAACATATTCGTAAAGCAATTATTATATGGTGATTTGAGAAATTAAATCCATGTTTGGATAATGTAATGTAATTATAGTTAATGAATGTTTTTACCTAGGGGTAATCCCCATAAATATGTTTAGTTGACTACGTACTCAATCCTTACTCTAATTATGAAATATTAGGCCTAAGGCATCATTGCTAGATAGACACTCCTGAGGAATATAAATTGGTTTATCACATTCTATTTACAAGATATTATGAGTGATTTTATATGTTCAATATTTATTTAATGTAATATAGGAAAACACATCATAAAGAAATCTGTATTGAACCAAGACTAAATTAAATTGAATTAAAGGATATCATTATAATTTGTAATATTAAGTCATTTTGAGGGTGAATTTTCCATGATATTATACTTTAATAACTATCTTATCTTTTCAATCTCTCATGATGAACACCTTTGAGTTTTAGCAAGAGATGCCTCCTAATGGAAAAATGTTAACAACTGATCCATAGGACAACAAATAGATTTTTCCAATGAGAAACCTAATGGTGTATGATATGAAGTGACAAATATTTTGGTTATTCCTAATAAGCTATCATGAATTTTAGTTAACCATGGAACAAAGATTAGTTTTCAAATTTACCAAATACGATAAGGATGGATCAACATGGAAGTATATGTGATAATTATGTTGAAGGAATGAATATTCAAATTTGTTTGATTTCAAAATATGGTAATAATTATTAAACATATTATCTTAAAGATACTAAGATGTGTTTTACATGTGGAAAAGGAGGAAATATAGAAAATAATTTTACAGAAAAAATGACCCAATCCATGTACTTGGGTAAGATAAAAAGCGTATATCTTGATTTACCACTAATAGATCAGTTTCTCAAATGTGAAACTATTTGACATTATCATTGTAAATTCCATAATCTAGGTGATAACAAGGATGGTAGGCAATAGAAAAAACCAATATAAGGGAATGGATATAAAACTAAAAATATAGAATAGGGATTAAAGAATAATATTGAAAAAGGAATAGTAATCAACAAATTAATAATGTTGAGTTTTTTCATTTTTATCTTCTTCAGGCTACACCTATATACTTGAAATACAAAATTCTCCATCCTGGTAACTACAAGGTAAATTATTAATAAAAATTATTTGTTGTAGTCTTATCAAATTAGAAGTATACGACTTATATCTAGTATATTTTCATGGAAATGTGCATCCTATAATTCTGTTTATCCATCCCTTAGAAAAATTTAACATGATATTAGGAATAAATTTCCTCTTATAAAAAATATTAAATGACAATTACTAGGTAAAGAAAATATTATCTTAAAAAATGACCCATGATCACCTATTAATACAAGGCCATCTATAAAATTCCTAAGAATAATTATTCTAATTATATTATGGTATTGAGAAAAAATGGTTATAGAATGACTAATGTCCAATTATATTCCCATTAGGGGGGAAATATCAGTTCATTAGTCAAACCAAACATAGTGAGGATGAATCCTCAATCGAAAAAATAATCCGGATGTATAGAATTAATTTTTTATTTCACATAGTATTAATTAAAAATAAGACTGTGTAATTTATATAAGGGGGAGAATGTAATTAATCATGATATCAAAATTCATTTTCAATAAAAAAAAAATATGAAAATTATATTTTTTACATACAAACAGCAATTAAAATAAAAATTTGGAACATTATAATGAAAATTTTATATTATAATATTGTTGTTAAATTAGAAAGTATGAATAAAATTAACAATATTATGAAATCTATGAACAAAAAGAGTTGAAATAGAATTGGATAATAGAATTCTACCATTTTATGTTCATTTTTTAATATTGGAAATGAGGTATCCCACTAGGTTTTACAATACAACAATACTAAAAAACACCACAAATAAAATATGAGTGAAATTAAATGTGAGTGATGTTCAAACTTTTGTAAATTTATAAAATAACTATTCTAGAGGAATCAATACCCTTGATGGCCATAATAGCTTTTTATATTCTTAGATATTATGTTGCCATACTAAGGGGTTAGATATCCATTAATTAAGATGGTGTATAAAATTAATTATTATCTTAATAATTTATATCACATTTACATTATACATTATGAACTTTACATTTAAAGAAAAAAATTTTTATTTCATAAAACATAGATTAAATTAAAAATATCATTATTCTCTTAAAATTTTATTTTTCATTTGTAATCACTTTTTTAATAATTTTTTCTATGAAAATAAATATATATAAAAAAATATATTTTTTATATTCATAATTTACTAACACAATTCTAATTATTAATTGATGGGAAGTAAGAATAACAATAATTAAAATTATAAAAGGTTATCTTCATATAAAAATGGGTTTGATATATTTTTGTTTAAAATTTATAATCTAAAATATTAGAATTTAATTTTTTTCAAATTAACATAATTTTTTTATAATGAAATTATTTTCATAATGTAGTTTTTTTTATTTTTTCTGAATGTGATTATTTTAAGGTGAATAGTGAAAACAAACTTTTTACAAAAAAATGTAACTTTTTGACATTATCCTTCCAAAATAATGACGCATTAGTTTAGAATACATTTTAATTCATCACAAATGTCTTTACAGAGTAATATTATACGTTATTAATCATAATTATATGCTTATTTAAACTTGGTATAATTTTTTTGACTTATGTAATATTTGTCAATAAAAGACACTTTTTTTGTCATTCTATTAATTGAATTAAATTTTGGTAAAATCCATTTTTGGATAGATTTAAAATTGTAATTAATTTTATTTTTTTTATAACAAACAATTTTATATCATTATAAAATATATGTTGATTATTTTATCCTAAACATAATTTTTAAGAAAATAGATACATGTTCTTAAAAATGTATTTCTACGCAATACATGTAATAATAATAAAATTATCTTTTATTATACATAGAAATATTATAAGGTAAAATGTATATAATATTTTGAATTAGAAGGTATAAATTTTTTAATATTGTATCAATATTTTTAGGCATAAAAATTGAATTATTTAGGTAAAATATTGTTTGCTTGGAAAAACTGAAATGTGTAAAATGGGTTATCCAATTGGCTAAAAGTCCTATAATGTTAAAAAAGGTACATTCATTTGATTTTTTATAGTGTGGACCAACCATAACAAATATAAATTCCATTATTTCTCATTTTTTAAAGTCTTTTTGACATGTGAAACGTCTTCCCCCATTATATTAAGATGAAATATTTACAAAATGTCATTCTCGCCACTTATAAAAGGGGCCTCTCACCACCACTTAAAAAACATAATAAATTTATGTTTCTAATTAAAAATATATACTTATATATCCTTCTTAATAATTTTTTAATTCCTTAATATTCTTTTCAAAGTAATTTATCATAATCCCTCTGTTTTAATGGAGTCCTTTAATGGAAAGTGCAACCCATCAATGTGATTAATAATTTTTCTCAAACATTAGTTTTTTATATTAATTTACAAACTCATTTTTTATTATCCTAACATATTTAATAATTATTTTAATTATATGTAATGTTATTATTATATGGGAATAAGTAGTTACCAAAAACCCACATTTCCAAAATGAAAAATGAAAACTCTATTCACGCATATGAAAACTACCCCCTCTACAACTTATCGTACCTTGTCTTTCATCTTGTTAATTTTGAAATTATTAACCACTATCAAAATATGAATCACCTTATTAAATATATCTTAATAATATAAATATTATTTAATAATATATATCATATAAAAGAATAGACTTTCATGATCATAGTCTTCAATTTATTATGGTATTTTCATGATTGGGTGAATCTAACCACCTACTCAAAACAATTTAATATAATATAATGTATGACTATAAGAACATATTTCTTGGTTATATACAATAATAATAAGATAATAATTATTTTATTTTTTGGTTTTAGTGGATGCAAAAAAAATAGCCCGTTAATTAAGATAGCAATGTTAGTTCTTTAAAAAGCACTGAAACATGCTCATCATTGATTTCAGCTTAATTTATTCAAAAAAACTACCATATTATAATATTTTAACATTATAAGAAACTATAAATCGTGGGTTCATCTTTTTTCATAGATGTACCCTCAAAAATAAATTTTGTATTGAAGAATGGACCTTGAAAAGCCAACTTGATCTCACAACGGGCCCTAGAAATATGTCCCGTGATCAAGTGAAATCATCTTTGACCGATGTCCTTGTCTCTAGAATAATCCAATACTTGTGATCCAAATCATAAAAGGGATCATCAACGTATTTATATGATCCAACAAAATCAATTTTAAAATATGAGGTTCAAATAAATATGATGTTGATAGAGTGTTATCACAATCAATATTTATCGGGTGATTCTATGGTTGACACATGCTAGAATCATGTGAGGTACATGTTGTGATAATCCCATCACAAACAAAATCAGATTTCTATAATATACATTTCATGAAAGGTGGAATATCACTAAGGTGTAGAGGCCTATAAATTCCTCCCCCTCAACATAGAAAAGAATATGCACCTATGGGCATAACTATACCCAAGGGAGTGAAAAATAGATGACTTTTCATAGATGAAATCCATGTGATAAAAGGGTATTACACATGGTAAAACAAAATGAGAGACTTTATATATTATATGACATATATATGTGAATTGTGTTATCACACTATTAATCACAGGAAGGAATTCTCATATGCCGACCAAATTATGAAAAGGGACATCCTCATGCTGACTTTTACTTATGGAACAGAAAAAGGTTAGTGTTTGAAAATCATTTAGGAATATATGATAAATATTGAAAAATTTGGATGACTTATGTGAATATGGATATGATAATTTTCATGCATGGTATCTTATGATTCTCGTAACATATCCAGAACATGCAACGGAAATCAAACAAGTCATCCCAAGCCTGTGAAGTCCTCCATAGAAGTTATCCAAATGACACTGAATGCTCTGGACATGTAAACCATATATTGATATTTCCCCCAATCATGTCATCCAATCCACAATATATCCTTGAGACATTTCATTCTTTATTAACAAAGCCTTTCAAACATGTCATATAATTCTTATTAGGTCTTCTAGACATGTTATCTAGGTATTGTGAATTCATCCGAACATATCCGCCAATTATTTTGATGTCCCATGGACATGTCATCGTAGCCACATAATATATCATGAAAATTTCATCGAAGTCATGTTATGTCCTCCATATATGTAATCTATGTCATTTGATATCCTCTTAGTATGTCTTCCAAGTCATGTGAATTCCTATGTACATATTTTCTATTTCTTGTGAAGTTCTCTTCACATATTGGACACATCTTTTGAGGTCCTCTAAACATATCGACCAAGTAATGTGAATTACTCTAGGATTGTCATCCAAATCATGTGATTGACTTCTGACATGTCATATTTGATCACATGATACACATGGATGTGTATTTCATGATCATGTGAAGTCCTTTGAATATGTTAGTTGAGTCATGTGATAGTCCCACATACTTTTCAGTCAAATTCATGTGACATCCCTCACACAATTCATTTAGACCATGTGACATTCCTCAAGATATTTAAATCAAATCATTTCACATTTCTTTCACATTTCTACATAGACCACTATGTAACATAGGACACATCATCCTTTTAAAAAAACAACCCGGAAAATGACTAGAAGACACTATGGACACGTCATAATGAAAATAATTATTTGTAAGGAAAACAATAAAAACATTTCATACCAATACCCAATTTATGTCAGGCATAGAACCTCTGACATGTTAACATGTTAGGCAGAAACCCTGAGACATGATAACCTTGTATAGTGGAAACATTTGGATGTACATGAAAATTTATGTGTGAGAACTTCGATTAATATCCATGTAGGATATGTTGGATTTTTTCTATATCATAAGCTCAAATTGGATTCCACTATAGTGTATGTCCATCCATATCTAAAATATCATTAACTCATAGGACTAAATTCAATAAAAAATCTTCCATCCTTATTTTTGCATCAATAGATGAGAAGTGGGATTATACATGACAAAACATTCATGTGTAAGCCACTACCAAACCCACAAGCACAAAAAACCCATTAGTTTTATATGGATGAATTGAACTATGAGGACTCAGATTCCTATCCAAGACGGATTTGTAGTATTCCATCCTAAGGCTAAAACCTCTTATTAGTCATTCCATTAGGTTATACACATTCTTGTATACATATGCAGTGATACTATTAATTTTCCATCCCATGTTTCTCTCACTGATCATGGATCATGTATTTTAAATGAATATATAATTCACATCATAAATTTCCACTAGTGAGGTAAATCTTAGTGTGTAAGCCCAACTAAGTGCTCAAACAATGATGAATCTGATTCTTTTCTGAATTGGATATATAGGAATCCGTCCTAAGGATCAAGCTACAAAACTAGTTCATTTGTTCCCTTATATATGACATCTTAATATGATGTTAAACTACATAGAAAAACCTTCAACGAACTATGTTAGTTTAGATTCTTATAAATAAAAGGATACCTAGGATGCCTCATAATGCCTCAATCCCTACATTGAGACACCAGTTTCTTTCTTGGATGTCTATAAACATCAAAGTACCTAGTTATATGGATTTAAAATATAAGCATCTACCCATTCATAATAAATAACTAGAAAACGATTGACATACGTGGGTACATACACATGGTCTCATTAATAAGACCACCATTACACTGTAAGGATTATACACCTGATCATTTTTTTAGTGTAACCAGTCATGTGTTATGATCTTGATGAGATTCATGAACATATTTTAAATATATAAACTATTCCTATAATATGAAATAATTCAGCCATGTTGGTGTGATGAGCCCAAAATGTCATCCTCATCAACAATGTGTATCCCTAAACAATACTAGTTCTAAAATACTAAATGAAATACTACCTTTGGAATGGATGTTTTTACCTAGTTATGGATGTGTAAAATCATGGGAGATTCTATAAAAGATGAAAATGGTAATCCCAATGTGAATTCATGTGAAACCATGAATCCCACAAAGTAAATCCATATACAAGGATAAATTGTGAGGAACCCAATGAAATATAATATAATTAGAGAATAATTCGCTAATTATAAATGTTTGGAATCATGTCTCCTGAAACATAATGATAACCATATATATATATCATTTATATAAGGAAAAAATTTTGAACCTGATTTCAATCTCTCGAATAATTAAAATGATCAGTTGACCATTATTTGGGATATTTTATTTTTTATATCCGTTGTTAATGATAATGTTATGCCTGACATGTAATCCTTCCTCATTGAGGTTCCCGTTAAATAAGTTCATCCTCACTGTATAAATGATACCTGAGAATGGTGTTGAAATCTAAAATAGGAATTGATAATTAACATACCTAGCCATTGATTATTAATTGGGTTTTACACATTCAGTGGTTCATTGATCTATTATTTTATTCATTTTGTTATTGTTAATACAAATACTTCACAAAAAACCTACACAATAACTTGAGATCATTTCTTCATTGAGAAAATGCTATGGAACATCAATGATGACTACATCCTTTATGAGTTGAAAAAGAACTCACCCACCCAACAACTTAGTCATCATTTGGAAAACCTGATGGTTTTGGAATAAGACTAACATGGTATGATTTTGACCCTCGAGGCCTCATGTTAAGGATTCCATGAAATGAATCTCAGAATATAGTCTCATTCTGGGAAAACTACTGTGAATCCTACTTGAAATCAACACCAATTCCAACCACATTTGAGAATCATCCCTAGAGAGAAGTAATTAGAACCCACCATATTTATGGAATGCAGATCATGGAGTTGAATATGGATACACTCTCATTCAATAGCTTCTGTGAATGTGTCACAACAATCGTTCTAAAAAACAACATCCCGATTATGCCCCATAGATTATTGTTTAGGGAAAACCCAAAAAAATGCATCCCTAAACACTCATGCATGAGTACTGAGGAACTCAAAACAAGAATAGAAATATATGGACAAGTGGGAGGGGGATTAGGTCCCCATTTCCACTATTAAATCATGTCAACATATTCTTGTGGTACTTATCATGTATACCCCTATCCTTGCTCACTCGGGTAAAGTATGAACACATATTCCCACAGCAAGCATAGGGGAGTCACATATTCATACCCTCTTCATAAATCCCAGAAGCATATTCTGATGGTACGAGGAGGAAATGAGTTGTTTTATATTCTTATTCCTTCTAATATATCATCAACTATATTCAAGAGGTTTAAAATGTGTAGGCCTACATTCCATCATTGATTTATTAAAACTAACACTAAATTCTACCAATAATAGAAGAGATCTATTATAATATTCTAGAACTATTATAGATATAAGGAATGTTTTATATTTCAATCTTGGTAGCCAAAGAAGCACATTACCATAAATAGTAAAAAAATGTGGAAACTATAGAGATAACCCATATTCTTGCTCCTATCAAGGAGGATTATTGGAAAATTTTGGTAATGGATGAGACATAGGACCAGGATTATATTCCCATTCCAAAAGGGGTTCATTAAATCAATTTTGAAAACCCCTCAATTAAGGCGCACATTCCAATAAAAATGACTGAATTAATTCTCCAAAAGCAAGGTACATGGTTCATATCATCATTCAAAATAGGGAATATCATGTTGGTTTGGAACATGCCTTAAAAGACTTATATTCATGTTAAATAGAATCTATTACATATTCTAAATGCATAGAACATGGACCATATCCCATTTATAACATAGAAATTTCATTACAATATTAAAATCATATCATATAAATCTAGTATCCCCTTAAATGAAAACACTCGACATACATCAGTAGTTCGTAGATGCTTGGATCGTATGCCTACATCCATCAATGAATGACTTCCCCAGCATCCTTCAAAGGATATACTAGTTGAACAGATTTCCCTTCTCTCATTTCATATGTATGTTGAAAATTATGATAGGGAATAAATATTTGAATTAGTCTCATGTCCTTACTTCAACCAAATTTTGACCGATATATTCTGAAAATCACCTACAAGAAAAAATATAATCCTAATATTAATACAGAATATCATTGACATACCCTAATATCATCATTGTATAAGAATAATATTCCCACTGCACTATATGTTTATCAACATATTCCCACAAACATCATGTAGTAGGCTCATATCCCTACCCAACCCAAAAAGGGTTTTTATCATATTTTAGCCACAATGTAGTATGCCTCTCAAATACCTAGTATTTTAAATGCTAGGGATCATAAAGCTCTTTGATGAATATCAACAACACATAAAAGTTCTTTTGAATATTCAATTTAATAATATAGTTATCATTAACTTTAAAGTCATCCTCATGGCTATGTAGAGATTAATTGTAGGGACTTCCCTTCTAACATACTCCATGGTTAACCTCCCAATTTTGTTGTCTCTCATGGAAAGGGAAATCGACCGCATTCATAGACACCTCTATAAAGATAGGTTCTATAAAAAATAAATTCCACATACATATATATATATATTTCTATAATAACCACATTTTACCATGTGAATAACCCCATAAACTATTATTACCACTTCACCATGGTCAGCATGTGACCTAGAGAAGCATCCTCTGTGTTCTAACTTGGTAGGGCCATATAAATCTGATAAAAAAGATACTGACATAGAAATATGAATATATATTGAAAGAAAAAACCTCATAACCATGTTTTCCCATCACAAAATCCATCTATGAGATCCCATTTGAGATCGAGATGGACTCAATGCCTTAACTTTTCTAATATAATTGTTCAACTCATTAGTGATTGATGGAAATTATCCTCCCATATCCAAGATATGAGGGTCACCCTCAAATGATATATACACTCTGATATTATCTATAAAAATACTCATTATTTATATCCCAATAAACATTCATTTATGAAAATGAAAAATACAAATGTAATGTTTTTCATCGTATCATAAAAAATATTCATCGACTGATTCTGAGAGCCACGTCATACGTATTTGTTTGAGGATGGGGAAATGATTTATAATATCACATCACTATGCCCCTAGAATAGAAACAACCAATATAGATATAGAATACTATAATTTTATGGTCATGGGATAAATCAGGGGACCGAGTAATGAATGTTCCAGTTAGTCAACACGAAGAAATACCTCCTTTTTAAAGATGAAAATACATCATAAATGGACGGACAAGATCTCCAACAGATATCTAAGATATGAACCTTCAAAATATTTAAACAAATTTAAGAAATAGAAAAATAATTAGTGTAAAACCTATAATAATTCCTATAGTATTTGACATTCATCATTCCAAAACATTAAACCCAACTCATACCCGATCAATTGCACCAAGTCAAATGGATCTCCAAAGAATCTTCTATAATAT
Organism: Viscum album; assembly: GCA_963277665.1. Classification (NCBI taxonomy): domain Eukaryota; kingdom Viridiplantae; phylum Streptophyta; class Magnoliopsida; order Santalales; family Viscaceae; genus Viscum; species Viscum album. The sequence goes on along the minus strand of OY728165.1, from coordinate 1,883,840,444 downwards.
CCATCTAGGAGTGAACCCATCACATGGGGGTGGGGGTGGGGGATATTACAACTTCCACCACCCCTTAGGTCATCATACCCTAAGAGGATCCATGAAATATTAGTATCTACTACTATGAAATCCCATCCCACATTGGAGGGGACATTTTTTGCTCTAACTCCACCACCAGGTTTATCACACCCCAAGAGGGTTCTTTGGAAATTAGTGGTCGTACCATATTAATACATTCACATCGGTATGTGAGTATTTATTTATAAAATTTCATATCTAGATCTATTAAATCCTGAATTTATGTAATCAAATAATCAACAACCAGATAAACAATTGCCAACAGAATCCCTAGATAGTGTGAAGCTCAAAAGTTTGGGAGAATTTTCATTATTATAATCACCACAGAAAGGAATAAATCCTCACCCTTTGGGGAGTTTAATATTTATTATCATCATATAATATATTCCTCCCACCATAAAATAATCCTTTTCTTTTACGGTCCCATTCAGTAAACAAAACATGAAACTTCATTAAGGTCACTATTCATATACCAATATAGGGGGAAAATACAGTGAAGGAAGTCAAAGACCATAAGTATAATAACTAAAAATGTCTCAATATTAATTGGTTTTAGAGAAAGGACCTTTATTAAACCATTTAAGGAGTTTTACGCATTGTAGAATCCACCTATTTCATTGAGTGTAATGGGAAAACTACCATTTCACAATACACCTCAGTTAATGTCACTGTAATTAACAAGAAATTTGAAGTGTATCAAGATGAAAATGAAGAGGGATGAAGTTAATAAGATGAAACTATAGTGGAGGGTGACCTTGATGCATCATCTATGGTAGTACATTTAAATAAAGAGAGGAGGATCCAAAATCTGGGACCTCTGAAAAATGAATTTCCACCTCTATACTATAACACATACATGGATAAAGGGAATGTTGTTGCTACATCCAACTCCCCAAATATAGGATGATAAATAAAATCCATATAATAATGTCAAGGAAAATATGAGAATGAGATACAAAATCTCATTTAGCTTAATGAGGTTCTACATATGGGTAATATTACCATTAGGTGTCATCCTCAGACAGATATGAATATACATCCTCCAACATATGAGGAGAGAACTAATATATCTAAAAGAGAGACATATGAGTGTCATGAAATCCATTGATCTATGTAATTAGTCAATATAAAAGAGGATTTCATTTATCCTTGGGAGTTACCTCAATTATAAAAATATCATCTCCCCCATTTGGGAAATCATTTAATCCTGTAAAAAATAAAAAGTTTGTTGGATATGAAAACAAGACCACCTCAACAAGCCTCACCCACACTCCCTATAGGTGGTAGGAATCCTATATAGAGGTACCTATATTACTGTTCATGCCCTTTGAATCCATGGAAGCTCAAATGGAATCCATGTAAGGGTGGCATGCACCATTACAGGTCGAGAAGAATTTGTATCCTGAATTTGTGGATGAAACATTTTTCGCACAAAAATATTGGAATCCAATATTCTCATATGTTGGTGGAATAAGTGATATATAAAATCATTTCATGCACATAATGACCCAATGTTTCTTAATAATGGGTCCTCAATATCGTCATGAGGAGACAAGTAAGATTTTTTTTCATAAAAACTCTAGGTGTGTGAGCCTCTGTTTGGTATAGAAACCTTCTAGCTGGATCCATTGTGGGTTGTGAAGACCTTATTCATCAATTAATATAGTAATTCATCTCCACATTAAGTGAAACATAATTTTTTGACCTCACAAACTAAAAATAATGTCAAAATGACAGTGTTTCTGACACCATTTTCATTTGGAAGGGTTTAACCTATTCACATAGTATCCCTCTCTTGTATGAAAAATTACAGAAAGTATGTAATATAAATATCATTGATGATATTCAAGAAACATTGATCTCAATGATGTTCAGGAATGTTAAATGTTTTTTAGAAATCATAGAATTTCTAGAAGATTCTTTTTAGCAGACCCATGCTTAAATCATCATATTACCTTAGCATAGGGAAAATACTTAGGAATATTGAAAATACAGTTATTATCATCAATCTAGTAGTATTTCACATTCAATCACTCAGGTAGGCACTGAATTTTCATGTTCCATCAATCAATAAGAAATTGGACCAAAATATTCCTTGAATAGAATAAAATAGAGATCATGATTACCCATTATAGGATTAATATATGAATAATGCCTAAACAATCCAAAATGAGAAAGTCCATGATTAATTCCATATTTCCATGGAAAATAACCTACTCAAAATTTTGAATCCTAGAAAACCCAATGAGGCCAACCTCACTGATCATCCTCAACACTTCCCTTTCTATAAATAGATTGATCACATAATCAAGTATTACTTTGTCATCAAATACATTCTCCAAAGCATAGTCAATTAGGGATTGGTGATGTTGGTGAACTCCCTAGAATATATGACCTTTTTTACCATCACCCAGCTAGAAGAAGAGGGTGACTAGAAATAATTTATTTCCAATCATTTATAGATGTAAGATAATTGGATGTATTGAAGGTTATTTGATCAAGATCATGAAACCATGATATCATGGAATCACAAAAAAAATATTAATCCAATCAGCTAAGTAGTTTAAATTTAAAACACTCTCTTGATTTGGACGAAATCATCAAACATGGGAAATGGAAAATAAGGAACTACCATATCCTTCTCCCGTGAAAGCTATGAATCTTATAGAATTATATCCTTCATCTTCGGAAGAACAAGACCCCAATGGAAATATCATCAGATAAAGAATTCTTTTTTTGGTTTTGTTCACATATTTTACATAAAAAATCCCTTATCAGATGATGAACATTATTCTATGTATGAGTTCTCTATACCTAAATTAAGAGATAGAGGCTAAGGATGGAAGAGATGAGGAAACATGGGATACCATAGGAATGTCTGAACCAATTATTTCAATCAAATATTAATAGGAAATATATTCATATGTAGGATTCATGGTGGAAAACTCTGACAATCCTGATGAAAACATGTAGTTTCTCTAGATCCCCCAAATAGTTATCCAATCCCACTTATTTTACAAGAACATTGAGTGGGGGTATGACTAACTAATCAACCAAAATAAACGAGAAGTCTGATGAAACCCCCACTATTATTAGAACACACTCCTTTGACCAATAATCAAGCACTAGGCACCTCAACCCAAAACACCATAACTCCTGAAAAACATAATAGTGAGTAGCCCCAGCTTGGGGTGTGATGACATTTGGGACAAAAGAACAAAATATGGATCCTTTTTTTAGTTTCACTATTGAAAATCTCAAACTTCATTGATCATAATATCTCATAATAACTTATAGGGTCCCTCTAGAGTACATAATATATTGGCATAGAAGAGGATATAGTTTATGTTTATTGGGTGTTGACTGTTCCATTAGAATGACATGTCTCCATATTTATGCACTGAATAAGATCATGAATAAGTTTTCATGTGATATGGTAGACCCCTGTATTTTACAAGAAATCTCCAGTGTGTCAAAATCCAAAGGTCTCTTCTTGAAAATGGTTATTGGATCAAACTCATCTATATTTATACCCTCTGATGTATGGGATATAGAAAGATGGAATTTCATTAAAATAAATAACCATTCATGGGTTTGATACTAACTAGAAAAGGCATATCGGGAAAATAAAGATCAACGATTGGTTCAGGATATGATATATAATGTTGAGTTCAAGGTTATCAGAAAGATGAATCATATAATGTTCTTCTTGTAAGACCATGTATTTATAGCCACAATTCAGTAAAATCACATTTCCACAGTGATTAATGTTCCCCATTGATGGGATAATCATAATACTACATAGTGATAGTTTCCCCTGTGAGTATTATGAATGAATATGTTAAAAGAAAGGATTCTACCAAAGGGAGAGAAAGCATGAAATGTTGGATGATGATATGGAGGTTACATCCCCTAGTTAATTGGGAACTACCTCTAATAACCCCTAGATAATTATCCATATTTATTATGTAATACTGATAAACTAGATTGATCAGATGAATCCATCCCAAATTTATATGCTCTTGCTTCCCCTGATGATAGAACATGAGAAAAGAATCATCTCGAGAATCACAGTATGATAACCTGACCAGTTCAAGATGATAGTGAAACTGACCATGGAATCACATACATTGAAAAATATGGATATTCCCAAAAATAAAACATTATTTATAATAATTCCACCGTAGAATCATATAAGGAATTTGTAAGACCACAAAATTTTATGAGAAATATTCTTTTTTATTTATTTGATGTCTTGAATTATACGCTACACCAATATTATCTTGCACTATACGCAACATCGTATTATCTTGTAGTATAAGAAACACTGTTCTAGGCTTGTGTTGCATGCAAGAGCAACCCCCCTTAATAGCGTGTGTTGTATACAATACCGAGTTTCACTAAAAAACAATATATTATTATAAAATAGCTATTATGAACAGTATTTACTACATATTAAATTTTATTACATAATAATTCATCATACACATATTCTAGAACATGTTATGAGAACAAAATAAATTTTCGGGTACAATAAGTATTCTCAAAAAATGTAGTTTTGCAACCGTTTGAAGGCACGACCATTTTAAATCTAATTTTTAACAAGTTTATAAGTTCAATATTAAAAAGATAAACATCTTCTTTTAAATCAGGATATAACAATTTATGTGGGATAATGTTCTGATACTATTTTGATAACGTTAATATTTTGATGAATAGTAAAAACACGCTAAATTTTATTTAAAAAACAACTTTTTTCATCTAGATAATTTATATGGATAAATTATAATACTGAATGGTTATAAAGTATAAATATAATATATTTTACCATTGAATATATTTTATGTCATTATCATTAATATTACATTGAATTCATAGGTAAAAATATTTCAATCTTTTGCAATGTTTTAAATAAAAACCAATTTTTTTTACAACGGAATTAATTTTAAATTAAATACTGCATCATATTTGTCTTGAATTTGGATAAATTTATTCCATATTTGGAATCTGTAGATCCAAATTATTCTAATAAGATACATTTTATTTCTGGGCATTATGAATAGTAACTATAGTAAATTTTATTTAGCACAATTAAAGGTAAATCAGGCAATTAAGGGTAACCATAATATTATAAAATTACCCTAACACCTTCTAAAATTCAATTTGATTAATAAAAGTGGACCCATATCTCCTAAGGGTTGGAATAGATTCATTTCAAGGACTTTTGATCATTAAAAGGATGTAATTTTTATTAAAACCACAGAAAGTGACTACATTTCACTCTCTTATATCTTATAAGTGTAAAAATTTTAATCTAGGGATAAACTTCATAAAACATAGAACAGAAATAGTAACCAGAAATATAATAAAATTATCTACATCATGTGAATTTATTTATAATTTTTAAGGATTATATAATTATTTTTAATGGTGACACAATAGTGAACCAGAAATTGTTTATTTATTGAAAAATCAATATTGCAGTTTTTATTTAACTAATAGTGACCATAAAAGGCACAAAAACCCGAAAAAACTAATTGGTAGTGTATATTTAAACTATATTCAACCAATGGTCTAATATTTGACCATTTGGAGCCTTATGAAAGTGATTATGATACTTATATTATTTTATTTTAAAAGATGTCACATTTGTCACATTTATAATTTAATAAATATAAAAATTTAAATGTTGTGATTTTAAGATGATAAATTCGAGTAAAAGAATTATTATAGAAGATATTAGATTTTTCTTCATCATAGTATTTTATTTTTAATTTTCATGCAACAAATAAGTATATTAAATAATTATAAACAATGTTGTATTAATTATTTTATTAAGGGAAATATCATATAAATGGTTATAAAAATATTAAAATAAATGTTATATGAACAAATTAATGTTCTCCATGAATTTTTTAGATGAATATGACAAGTTAGTAATATATTAAATTATTTTTTTTCGAATATATACTCTCTTTGGATTTTATTTAAATTCCAATAAGTGAATAGTATCAAAATTGACACTATTGTTATATTATAAAACTAACATATTATTAAATTGTTTAAAAATGAAACAAAATATTTAAAAACTATAAATTGAAATTTAAATGGTATAAAATTTCATTAATTGTCCAATTATGGACAATTCACAACACATAATTAATTATTTATAATAATTTAAAATTTAGATTATTATTACCTCAAATAAAATTAAATAGATTAAATAAAGATAAATAAGTTGATAAGGTTTAATATAATTTCACAACATGTCTAAATTTTATTGGTTGATGATATTACAACCCTATCACATATCATATTCTGATTTTAGTCATTTATGGAGGTTTTTATGTGGGGTTTTAGTTAATTATAAATTAATATTTTAGGGGATTCCAAAAGTGCCCCTCTCTACTCTTATAAAAGGGAACCTCCTCCCTCTCCACTTCACACCAATTTTGAGCATTAAAATTCGTCCAAACCCTGACCATTTCATTTCTACACTTCTCTAGAAACCTACTAGAGGTCCTGGACTTCTTCAAAGAACAATTTTAGTGCCCTAAGATGAGGTTTTGAAGAGGCGTGTCGAAGAAGAGGTAATATCCTTTACCGATTCTTTCAAATTAATTTCTTCTTCTACTTCCTCTTATTTATTTGTTTCATTATATTTTAATAACATAAGTATCACTAATATACGTATATGTTATTATAAATATGAAACAATCCTATTTCACCTTTATCCATCCTACCGAAAATGAAATCACCGCGTGTGCGTACGTATGGCTTACCATCTCCACGTTGTGGTGTAATATGTTTTTCCAACACCACATTACATGGATGTGTAAACGGTGGAAATAATAACTATATATTATTATTATGACATTATACTAATTATGATATATTATATCATCCACTCAAATTTTATTCAATAATTATGGGAACGATATCATCGCTCGTTTGTACGTACGGATTACCGTCACCACAACGCGATGAGATTCATTCTCCATGTTAACCATTCAAGAATGATTATAATGTATATATAATGAATAAAAATTAAATATATGACATAATAATGATACTGGAATTATATATATATATATATATATATTTATGTCATATACCTACTTCCATTCAATTAAATAAGGAAATGAAAACAACGTTCATGCATACATACGGCCTACCGTCTCCATCAACGGTGTATTTCATTTCATTTATCTATCTCTTATACATATATATAATGAATATATATGATATATAAATCATATTTTACATTTTTTAAGTAATTAAATCATGATACAATTAATAATAATATAAATAATAACAAGTCCAAACACGTACGCTAAATGATACGATTATTACCCAAAATGCTTCTTTAACATGGAATTGACAAAAGAACGGGTAATAAAATGTCATAAGTGAATCATATATGATATAATAAATATTATTATGGTTCTGTATCAAGTTAATAATATGTTTAAACACACTATACAGGAGTTTTGGACATGTACAGAAGAAATTGGACCTAAGGTAGGGGATTATTTTGTCTCACATTTATTTCTGTGAGACATATGCCTTAAACACCACCTATTTCTTTTGTATAGTGATTAAGATACCCATGAATGTTTTATATTTTTTATTATGAATAATATTATATTTAAATAATCATGTAATTTTCTTTATTTTATGACATGTATGATTCCATATATTATACATGGTAAGGGATAATTATTCCAATCTCATTCTTATCTGGGATTGTTTATTTGTAAGTATTTACTGGGGTTATGTTTATCATCCATGTCCATGTTTTATAAAAATGTTTTTATAAAATGTTTATTATAATCACAAGTATGTTTAAAGTCATTTTTACTCTTTTTTGACTTCTAAGACAAGGTATGGATGAAATATTTCTTTGGTTTACCATACGAGATACTTTTTGACTTTTTCTACAAAAGTATGAGGATAATGTTTTTTTAACTTATATGTAATGAACAGATTTTTACAGTTTCATAATTCCTTATTTACATAAAGCTTCATCTATAATATTTCATGATTTTTTTTCAACATAATCATTTTATTTTAAAATTTCATGAAATTTTATGAAAAGAAAATGATTTTGAAGAAGAAAGGATATTTTTCTCAAGAATTCATTTCAAGTGTTTTATTAAAACTATTTTCCATCTAATATGAAATTATTTAGTTTATTTTTGTTTCAAGTATAATGTCTCTATTATTTACATGGTTTGATTATTCTTATGATGAAATGATATCCGTTTTTTTATATGGATTATGTTATGATGGGATGATGTTTATGAAACCCATTTTATTCTTTGGATTATGATGAATGATTTATGTTTATGTTGTTGCACACATTATAATGATTTAATTATGAGATGGGTGGAACCTATATCTCCCTACAACGCATTGGGTAATGATTTTTATCTCATGAGACAGACATGGCTGGAATGGCAAGTAAATCTGGTTCAATATTACATGGCTTAAATGGGGAGAAAACTCTGTTCAGTAATGGAATTTTTCAACTATGATGGTCTTGGCAATAATGTCTTGGCTACTATGGAAATAATATCATGTTCTTAATGGTTTTCCACAATTCCATGTTTTATTCACATGCCATTTTATCATGATTAATGTTCTTTTTGATTTATGCCTTATTTACTTCGAGGATTTATGTCATTGCTCAAGATTTTGATATTTTATGTTCATGTTTTTATGTTCAAATGTTTATGGATTGTTTTTAAGTTCTCCATGTCTACCCTTACTGATAATTTGATGTCAACCTTTTTATTTTTTATTTTCCCCAAGATATAAATAAAGGTTTTAGGTAATAAAACAAAAGGGGAAGATCTTTATGGGAGATGTTGAAGATATATCACCATGATTAGAATGTTTGTTATGAGTTTCCAAAGACACTAAATTAATACGGTCATTAGGTGTCTGTTTTTTTATGTATTTAATATTCCATAAAAGTAATTCAATGTTTATGTATGTCAATCATGGGTCTCTATAGTTGTTATCAAAGAGATAGTTTAGTTAACCATTGGAAACTAGGATACAAATCCTTCAGTGAGATCTCTAGTGATATTTTTGAGTTATGTCTAGGGTTGTCCCTAATGTTAAGTATAAGTGTAGGTTTTAGTACTAAAATTATGGTAACAATATTATAATTAAAACTAAGATGTTAGATATTAACCCTTTATTTTTTTCATTTCCCTAGCATGATTTTTTCCACTCACACTTCTCTTTTTGGGTTTTAGACGATGGATAAAACCCAGTGGAACCGTGTTGATCAATGTAATGGAAAATGCAGTGATTTTCCGCCTGAACAAACCAATATTATTGAAGATAGAGAGAAAAAATCTTATTGCTATACATACACAATCTATGAATAATTATGCACTTCCAAATGAGCAGAGAAGGGAACAATATTCTATTGATTCCTTCATGAGGCAACATCCACCTTCTTTCAATGGGTCTTCTGATCCACTTACTGAAGAACAATGGATCAGTACCATTTGAAAGAGATTTTCCATACTTCACTGTTCAGAACATGAAAATGTTTTTTGGCTATTTACGGTTTAGAAGGTGAACCAGACCAGTGGTGGACATTAATTAAGAATACAATGCCCCAAGATGAAATTGAATCCATTGAATGGGATGAGTTCAAGAACTTGTTTTAAAATAAGTACTTCCCTTGTATTCTTCGAACAAAGATGAAAAAGGAGTTCCTATAGCTTAAGAAAAAGGATGATGAATCTGTTTGTATATACGAAGTTAATTTTACTAGGCTTGAAAGGTATGAATCTATCTTTATCATCCAACTTGAAAGTAAACTTGATCGATTCTTTAGTGGCTTAAAACCAAGTCTCCGAAGGGAGTTAGCTATAAAAGACATCAGATGCAATCAAGAAATTGTGCGTTGTGCTATAATGGTATAACTACATGTTGGTGTTACATATCCATCTCATGGTTTTGACCATAAACAAAAGATGGATTTCCTGGAAAAATCTCATAATAATGGTGAAATGAAGATGAATGTTTATTTATGATAAATGTGTGGAAAGAATCATGGTGGAGATTGTCTAAAAGGTACTAGAAAATGTTTCAATTATAGAAAAGAAGGTCATCGAGTATCTGAGTGTTTAAGTAATGGGAAAAAGGTTTCTAATGATGTGAATTGAGAAAAGACTATATAAAACATAATAATAACACTTTAATTCTACAAGTGCAAGGAAAAGGGGCATTATGCTAATCAATGCCCTAATCCATGGGTTAATGATGATCAACCTGAGCAACCTCTTAAGGAAAAGGATAATGGGAAGTCACATGCAATAACTATTTGTGATGTTGAGTATGACAATGATGTTGTTGAATTATTAAGTGTTTATGTAATGGGAATTCAAAATAGTATAAAGGAATCTCATTTATAGCATTATGGAATATTGAAATATCTAGGTATTGGATAATTATGGTTTTCTATATTTATATGGTACCGGTAACCATGAAAAGTGATTGAAATATTTTTGGAAAGCAGATGATATGCACATAATGAAGGGATAAGGATAAAATAATATGTTTGATAGTATTCTTGAGCTCATTACTGATATAAGGACAAAGTGATATCATGGTTTGAGTATATAGAAATTTTCAGATTTTGGATAACTTTTGACAGCATTCATGTTTTCAATAAGGTTCTATGGAAATTAATTTTTCAATAGAATACATGATTAAGGTATTCGCATGTTTGGAAAGCGATCAACAATATATGTCTTATGATATATGGGGGATAAATGATGGTATTCACATGCTTGGTAGATGACCATTCTAGTAATCCTTTACTGTATACTATGAGATTGGATAGAAGTATTTTGGATAATCCTAAAGATTGGAATGGATTAAGTTGGTCATCAGATAGTATTTTTTTAAGGCTAGAACCTTTTTTATATTATTTATAGAATGTTATAATTGTGAAGTTCTAGAAAAATTACAACCTGAATGATAGGAGACAACCCGTCGTATCGAACAAGGATGATGGAATTGAACCCACAACCGAAGTACAACATGCCTTTATCACATACCACTAGCCTATACGATGTCCCTGGTTAGTAGAAATTAGTTTTATTTTATTAAGAGGTATGATAGATGAAGTATAAGTCCATTTTTGGAACCATATATGATTAATATCACCATTGATGGACATATGTATATTTAATAACTTTTACTAACCTTATGTTTGAGTTAGATGGAATGACCAATCATTCTATCGCATGATCTGCTAATACATCATGAATGAAATATTCAACATCATTTCATTAAATAAGATATGAAGTGGAAATTGTTCATGGAATGACCAATGATGATATTACACTGAAATCTAGTATGTATTTATCCTTATGTAAAAATTCATCAACTTCAGGGAAATGATCTAGAAAACCAAAATTTTTGTCCTAGTACTCTCATATCCGATGAATCAAACGGTACTTGAGATCATCAAAAAAATTATGGCTTTGTGATTGTTGGATTTTGCATATCCATGTTCTCCACCACTCTCCTTCAGAACTTGATGATTATATTTCTCTTACATATCCATGTTTTCACTTATGTTATTTTATGTGGAAACCCAATGATGAGTTAATTTGGGTAACCATTACGTTTCTTAAATTATTTTTCAAAATTAATTTTTAGTATTAATTTTTACGATGTGGGTTTCTATGAACGAAAATTTCTAGTAGTAAACGATTTATAACCTCAACAAATATCGGGGAAAAATTCATTTTATGGGGGGTAGAATGTAACATCACGAAATTTTATGAAAAAATATTCTATTTAAATTCTTTGATATCCTGTGTTGTATACTACACCAAGATTATCTTGTGCTATACGGAACACTGTATTATCGTGTAGTATACACAACACTATTATTGGCTTGTGTTGCACGCAAGAGCGACCTTCCTCGATAGCGTGTGTTTTATGCAATACTGAGTTTCACTAAACAACAATATATTATTATGAAATAGACGTTATGAATAGTATTAACTAAATTTTGAATTTTATTACATATTAATTCATCTTAAACTTATTCTAGAACATGTTATGAGAACAAAATAAAGTTTTTGGGTAAAATAAGTATTTTCAAAAAATGCAGATTTCCCGTCTTTTGAAGGAGCACCCATTTAAAATTTAATTTTTAACAAGTATATAAGTTCAATTTTACAAAAATAAATATCTTCTTTTCAATAATGATTAAAAAATTTTAATTGGATAATGTTTTAATATTTTTCTGATAACTTTCATATTTTTGGTGAATAGTAGAAACATGCTAAATATTATTTAAAAAATAACTTTTTTCATCAATATAATTTATATGATTTAATTATAATATTGAATGGTTTGAAAGTATAAATAGAATATATTATTAAAATTTAATATAATTTATGTCATTATCCTTAATTTTACATTGAATTCAAAGGTAAAAACATTTCAATATTTTGTACGGTTTTAAATAAAACCCGTTTTTATCGACAACAGGATTAATTTTATATTAATTACTGCATATTCTATGTTGTGAATTTGGAAAAATGGATTCCATATTTAGAATAAATAGGTCCAAATTATGTTAATTGGAAACTTTTTATTTTTGGGCATTATGAATAGTAACTATGGAAAATTTTATTTACCAGAGTTAAAGGTTAATCAGGCAATTAAGGGTTACAATAATATTATAAAATTACTCGAACACCTTCCAAAATTATATTGGATGAATAAAATTCAACCAGTATCACCTAAGGGTCGGAATAGATTCATTTCATCTACTTTTGACTATGAAAATGGTGTTATTATTATTAAATCGAAGAAAGTGACAACATGTCACTCTCTTATATCTTATAAGTGTAATAATTTATATTTAGTGATACACTTCAAAAAACATAGAACATAAATATTAAATAGAATGATAATAAAATTATATACATCATATTAATTTATTTAGTATTTTTAAGGATTAAATAATTATCATTAGTGGTGACACAAGAGTGATGCAAAAAATGTTTATTTTGTGAAAAATCAATAAGACAGTTTTTATTAATCTAATAGTGAACATAAAAGGTACCAAAACCTGACCAAAACATATTTGTAGTGTAAATTTAAACCATAATCATACTATGGTAGAATATATGAAGATTTGGAGTTTACAAAATAGAATATGACACTTATATTATTTTATTTTAAATTATGTCAAAGTCATCACCTTCATAATTTAATTAATATAACAATTTAAATGTTGGGATTTTAAGATGATAAATTCAAGTAAAAGTATTCGTATTGAAGATATTATATTTATTTGCAACATAGTATTTTATTTTTAATTTTTATGCAGCAAATAAGTATATTATACAATTATAAAAAAAATTTGTAGAAATAATTTTATTGAGGAAAATATCGAATAAATGGTTTGAATAATATTAAAATAAAAGTTATATGAACAAATTAATGTGCTCCATGATTTTTTTTGATAAATATGAAAAGTTTGGAATCTATTAAATATTTAGGTTAGAATATATCCTCTGTGTGGGTTTTATTAATATATTAATTAATTAATAGTGTCAAAATTAACACTTTTGTTATTTTATAATAATAACATATTATTAATTTTTTATAAAATTAAAAAATAATTAAAATTATAAATTGAAATTTATATGGTCTAAAATTTCATTAAATATCCAATTATGGAAAATTCACAATACATAGGTATTTATTTATAATAATTTAAAATTGAGAATATTATTACCACAAATACAATTAATTAGATTAAATAAGGATAAATCAAGTTGATAAGGTTTAAAATAAATTCCCAAAATGTCTAAACATTTTTGGATTATGAGATAACAACCCTATAACATCTCATATTCATATTTGAGTAATTTTTTGTGGTTTTTAAGTGGGGTTTGAGTTTATTATAAATTAATATTTTAGAGGTTTCCAATAGTTCCCCTCTCCTCTCTTATAAAAGCGCACATCCTCCCTCTCCTCTTCACACCAATTTTGAGATTTCACATTCGTCCAAACCCTGCCCATTTCACTTATAAAATTTACTATAAACCAAATATAGGTCCTGGTATTCATCAAAGACCAACTTTAGTGCCCTAACAGGAGGTTTAAAATAGGAGAGTTGAAGAAGAGTTAATATCCTTTACCGATTCTTTCAATTTTATTTCTTATTCTACATCCAATTCTTTATTTGTTTCATTATAATGTAATAACATTATTATCCCTCCTAAATTATATGTTATTATAAATCATGTCTTACATTATGGAAGTATGTAAATTTTTATATAAGTAATAATAATATTAAGAACAACAAGTTTAAACACGTACGATAAACGATATGATTATTACCCAAAATGCTACTTTAACATGGAATCGACAATGGAACATGTCATATAAAGTCATAATAGAATCATATATGATATCATAAATATTATCATGGTTATGTTACAAGTTAATAATATGTTTAAACCCACTATAAAGGATTTTCGAACACGCATGGATGAAATTTGACCTCAGGCAAGGGATTATTTCGTCTGACTTTTATTTCTGTGAGACATGTGCCTTAATCACCAACTCTTTCTTTTGTATGGTGTTTAACCTTCCCATGAATGTTTTATGATTTTTATTATGAAGTATATTATATTTACATATTCATGTAATTTTATTTATTTTAGGACACGTATGATTCCACTGATTATATATGGTAAGGGATAATTATTCCAATCTCATTCTTATCCGGGAATGTTTTTTCGTATGTATTTACTGGGGTTATGTTTATCATCCATGTCTATGTTTTATAAAAAAGTATTCATAAAATATTTACTATTATTCCAATTATGTTTAAAGTAATGTTTACCCTTTTTTTACTTTACCACAAGGTATGGATTGAATATTTCTTTTGATTACCATACGAGTTACTTTTTGAATTTTCCTGCAAAAGTACGAGGATAATGATTTTTTAACATATATGGTATGAACAAATTTTAATGGTTTCATAATGCCTTATTTACCTACAGATTCATCTAAAATATTTCCATATTATTTTCAACAAAATCATTTTCTTTTAAAATTGCATGTCATTTTGTGAATAGAAAATGATTTTGAAGAATAAATGATATTTTCCTCAAGAATTAATTTCAAGTGTTTTATCAAAACTATTTTCCATCTAAGATGACATTATTTAGTATGTTTATGTTTCAAGTATAATGTCTCTATTATTTACATGGTATGATTATTCTTATGATTAAATGATATCTATTTGTTTTATATAGATTATTCTATGAAGGGATAATTTTTATGAAACCCATTTTATTATTTGGGTTATGATGAATGATTTATGATTAGGTTGTGGCTCACGTAAGAATTATTTCATTCTGAGATGGGTGGATCCTATATCTCCCTCTAATGTATTAGGTAATGATTTATATCTCATGAGATAGACATGGCTGTAATGTAAAGTAAATATAATTCAGCAATACAGGGCTCGATCGAGGAGTAAACTCAGTTCAGCAATGGACTTTGTCCACTATCATAGTATTGGCAGCAATTCCTTGGCTACTATGGAAAAAATATCATGTTCTTAATGGTTTTCCACAATTCCTTGTTTTATTCCCATTCCAATTTTTCATGATTAATGATCCTTTTTGATCTATGATTTATGTACTACCAAGATATATGTCATTGCGCAAGATTTTGAAGTTTTATGTTCATGTTTTTATGTTCAAATGTTTATGGATTGTTTTTATGTTCTCCATGATTACCCTTACTGGGCATTTGAGCTCACCCTTTTTATTTTTTCTTTTCCCCCCAGATATAATGAAAGGTTCTAGGTATGAAAACAAAAGTGGAATATATTTATGGGAGATGTTGAAGATCTTTCACCCTGATTAGTATATTTTGTTCCAATTTTCCAAAGATACTAAACTAATACGGTCATTTGGCGTCTATTTTTGTTATGTATTTATTATTCTGTGAAAGTAATGTAATGTCTATGTACGTCAAGATTGGGTCTCTGAAGAATTAGATAGGTTTTTCCTAGGGAACTCATTCCCACATTTGAGGAAGGCCTCTCCACAACAACTGATGTTCGCAGAAAGGTAAATGTAGGAAAAAAAACATAAAGCCAACACTGATTATTATAACCATTCTTCTCAAGTAGAAGGATATTTATATAAAATTTATAAATACAAATTAACATTTTTTCTTATTTAGTTATATATATATTCATGATTAACCATGTTGTAGCTATGGGACCATCTACGCTTACCCAAGAACCATTAATATTTTAAGAAAGTATCCAAGGGTATGCAACCTTCCCATGCTACAAAAGATGAATCAGAAGTTGAAATATTAGTCGAATAAAAATTAATCTAGGAAGTGGAATACCCAAAATAGATTACCAACATCAACTGTATAAATAAAAAGAATTTCCAATTTAGGGACTGCATTGATTTTAGGATCCTTGTTTGACACTAACTGAGGGATAACCTCCCACTACAAATGAGCGATCTTTTTATCAATGAAACTAATGGATTCCACTCCATTTCTTTTCTGGATGGGTGTTTTTGGTATATTTATAATAATATATCCACTAATGATATGGAATACACATCCTTCAAAAACCTCATGGGATATTTTTAGAACTGGTCATCCCCTTTGGATGAAATAATGCTAGAATGAATTACCAATTCCCCATGAATCATATAATTAATTCATTTTATGTATGAATATAATAACTCTATTTTTATGAACTCGTAACCAAAAAATTAGAGCAATGTGATGATTTCATAGATCTACAAGTTGTATTTAGTATGTTTCAGTAGAATAATTTAAAGTTGAATGTTCTTAATTTCACATTCGATGTAACATATGGGTCATTTTATTTTTGGTACACTTCATCGGATTGAAGTAAACATATAAAATACCAATATAATACTTTTTATGTCACCCCCTTATAATATCAATAAATATAAGGTGATCCACGATAACCTTTATTACTTTTGATGTTCCATATATAGCCTTTCTAGAAAATCTATCTCCTTCAACATGATTGTGAAGAAGGGATTCACATGGAAATATAATGTGAGGAATGAAAATATCCTCTATTAGATCAATTGAACAACAATAAGTACTATGACTTTATTTTTTAACATTTAGAATAAATTCCTTTACCTCACATTTTTAGTGAATAAGATGACGAAATACTCTCAGCATCATAATGTATCTTTAGTCTATGGTATTGACCTACTCAAGTGCATTCTTTTCCTTCTTTTCATGACTAGTTGTAACACCCCAGGTAAATAAAGAGTATGACATTTTCACATTTATCCATATTTGTGAATAAAATATTAATATTACTTTAAAGGTAATGCTATGCTCGATGGCGTACCCCATATGCAACAACAAGGTTCTTTGAAATATTACGTTGCACTCTAATAATAAAATAATATTATTTTAAATGGTAGTTAACGCCTAGCCATTGTAATGGCAGGAATGAACAGAACTAACTACAAAATGATTATATATGTTTGTCAAATATTTTTTTTCAATAAATGTTAGAGGATTAAAAATGAAAATGAATCCAGTTTTTAAGCGTAAACATTCTAATATTCCTTAAAAGGTCGATTAACCGCCTTTTGATGGCGAAACCCTTTTTAAATCCACTATTTGGAAATTTTATAAGCTCTATTTTTCAAAATAAACATATTATTTATGATTGGGACATTGAAATTTATCTTGGGTTAATTTTTGGTATTTTTCTGACAATGTTCATTTTTCAATGAATAGTGAAAAATACTGCATTTTACATCAAAACTGCTTTTTCATATAATTTAATTATATGGTTATATTATCTTTTTAATTTTTTTTAAAGTTTAATTATAATATATTTTACCATGTAATTCAATGATGGTCATTGGGATTAATTTCACTTTGGAATTAGGCATAAACAAGTGCCAAAATTTTCATAAATATTGTTTCAAAAAAACCCGCTATTTGTTTTGACAACGGGAAGTTTTTTTAAATTATTAATTGCAATTTATGTGTTTGGAATTTGGTAAAATGGATTAAATATTTGGAATCAGAAGGTCCAAATTATGAAATTAAGACTCTTTTGTTTTTGGACATTATGAATAGTAACGACGGTAATTATCTTTAATTATCTTGATTAATGAGTAATCGGGTAGTTAAAGATAATAAGTTAATATCATAATAATAAAAAAATGACCCCAAAATGTGTCCTAAGGCAACATGTTGTCTCATGGCCGACCATGGGATGCCTTGTGGCAATCTTGGGGGCCCCATGGAATCACTTTTGTGAGAAAGTGACTTTCTATCTTTTTATTTTTAATGAATGTTAAATGTAACAAAGAATGTATTACCGAAGTAAAATATTTTTACTTTTTTCTAAATAAATTATCTTTTGGACTAAAAATATTCATTGGAAAGATAAAAAGATTTCATACATCATAGTATTTGTTTTATAATTTTTAGACATTAATTAAATTAAATTATTTATGACATCATGATGATGCAGCGATGACCTCATTATTTAACGATTTAAATAAAATGGAAATATAATGTAAAATATAAGAACTAAACATGTCCAAAACATATTGGATGGGTGGATTTCGAACCCTTATCACCTTAAACTCGAAACACATCAATGTGGGACCATTAAAATCCGAAAATCATTAGAAAATAAAGTTACATTTTATACCTTTCCAAGAGTGCCTCTCCTCTCCTCTTAAAAAAGGCCCCCACCCCTACCTCCTTACCCACACTTCCAAAGCCTTTGGCTCGGCAAACCACTACCCATTTGGTCTCTCCACATCCATATATAACTCCTTGAAGCCTCAGTTAGGGCAGAAGTCTTCCCAAGGAAGCATTTTAGCTCAAACCAAATGGAGTTACCCGATTTTAAGGTAATGTCTTCACTTGAGTCCTTTTGTTTTATTTTGCTACTACAACCCCCTAAACTCTTTTTATTCATTTATTTTGTAACAAAAAAAGTATCTTTCATATAATATTATTCTGTTACAAGAATTATTACATATACACTTACACACACCTACATGTAATGGTTACAAAACATACTGTTTCTGTGGATGGCGAATTTTTGCCTCCCGAAATGATGATTGTTCAACATTATTTTAACACCTAAAAAGGTGTCCATTAAGATGATAATATATTAATATATGATATATAATATGTTTATGGTTTCCTTAAGCTTCTGTATTTTTTATTTTGGGCATACCTTTATGGTTTCCATTATCGGTAAACGTGATATCTTCATTTAAGGAAGTGCGGACTACCGCCCCCTCAAAGTGATTTGATTTGTTAATACCATATGTGGGATGTATAAAGGATGTAATTATGATATTATATATGATATTACACTGGAATTATAATATACCTTTATATAATTATGATTCCATTTCATAAAATATGAAATAGAAATGGATGCAGCGTTCATGCGTACGTACGGCTTACCGTCTCCATGAACGTTGCATTTAATTTCTTACCTCTAAATGTTATGTAATATTATAAATTCATGAATGTACTGGATATATATGATCTATATGATATCTACATCATTAATACCATTCTGGATACAATGGATACATGAAAAACTTGTAATTATAAAGGGTTTATTTTTGACTCAAGTACCAATGATCGTTAAAACGACCGTTATTAACTTAAATAATTACATAGTGTTCATGACATGGAAATAAGTGATATAAAAGGAATAATGAACTTGAAAAAAGTTCTTAAACTAGTATAAATTAACTCAAGTTTATTATTCAGGACGTTAAAGAATGATCGAGTCAAGTCGGATCAGAGGGAAGGGATCCTACTCCTCCCTTTCTTTTTAAGTACACCCTTTTATGTCATTCCTTTTAAGCTCATATTTCTTGTGATTGGGATGTTCTTTTATATTACTCTTAATGTAATTTTTATGTCCATATTATGAGAGAATCTATTTCCTCTCATCAATACATTTTTGAAGTTTTAAGTGGCGCCGTTAGGCTACCGAGTTTTCGTAAGGGATTTTTCATCTCACTTTTATTCTCGTGAGATTTATGCTACATTTGCCACAATTTCCTTTGAGTGGTGTATGTACTGCCCATTATTATACACTTTGTGTAGTATAATTTCATTTATGGTTATTCACATCTTCATTGTATGACCCTTCTTCAATGGGGTGTACGTTTCGAAAGTTACCCAACTCGGTAAGGGGACCTTTCACCCTTCTCTTTTTAAAAGACTTATTTTGTTATGTCTTTTAATTCACATACTATTATGTTGGGATATGTTCTTTTATATCCTTATTGATGTAAATTTTATGTCCAAGTGATGATATACCCTTTTTATCTTTCATTCACTCATTTTCTGAATTTTGTAGTGACGCCGTTAGGCTGTCAAATTTTTGCAAGGGAACTTCTTATCCCAAATCTGATTCTTTGGGATAAACTTGTACTCCTTGAATATGGCGTTATATGAATATGTGTGAATAACCTCTTATTGTTCTAGACTTAATATCCACTTATATTTGGTGTATTTGTTTGTCACAAATAATTATGTAATTGATTTATCCTTAAGCCAAGGATACCGTCTTTCTATTGGACTTCGTCTCAATCTCCTTTCATTAAGGAATATTTTATTTTAAACACAACCTTCTTTTATATGGTGTATAAACCCCTTTTAATTTTACGTTTATCCAAAAGGAATCTTTTTTATACGAAGCATTTTACTAAACTACAAAAGGGAATGTTTTTGTCGTACGTATGCGGCGAAAACGACTTCTCTGCTGCTGTGACCATTATTTGAGTTTCGACTTCCTCTACAAGCGATACCTTATTTTTAAAAGAAAAATAAATACCATGTTTTACGTTTCTTTTATTTTTGTGTTGAAAATGGTTTTCATAATGTTTTTATATCAATGTGTTGTATTGATATCTTGTGATTGAAAAGTGGAAATGTTATGTTTCCTTTATGCATCTTTTATGTGATACGATTATGTTATGGTTCTTGGGCATTATTATGAAGGCGGGTAGTTCCGTGATAAACTAAGGGCGGGTGAACCCGATATAGCTCTCCAATACATTGGGTAACACAAAGGAGTGAAACGTTAAGGTTTCTCCAAAGAGATTTAGGGAATATACTGTGGTGGGTTATCCAAACGTAACCAAGAGGGTTACTCCCCATCTAAGAATGTTATGAATGCCTAAGTTACCTTTATGTCTTATGATTTATATGATTTATTCATGATTTGATGAGGTATGTTAAAGTTCCTATGTTTTATGGGTAAAGTATGATTTCATTCTTATATAAATATGAACTCATGTGTACTTTCCATATTTTTATAACCCTTACTGAGCTTTTTATGATCATCCCATGTTTTTTGAAATTTTTTCACTGGTAAAGGGAAAGGTACATGAAATGATGATAGTGTCAAGGAAGTTTCAAGAAAGAATCAATGTTTTATTTTAAATATGTTTCCATTGATGGGAAAAGTGAATACTATCTTTATGTAACCACCTTGTTTATATGTGGAATTTAATGCATGTTTTATGTTCTAATTCTCTAAAAATCTAAACCTGAAAAGATCCTCAATGTGTAATCATGAAATAACTCAAGATTAAGTAATGTTTAAGGATGGGGCCTTATACTGGTTATTTGGCCTGATGAGTTGTTATTCTGTAATAATACAACATCCAGTTCATGTCGCAGAATGAACTTAAATAGAAGTCCCTGAATGATTTACATAAAATATATCCCTCCCCATAAATCACACTAGTGGATAGAAAACTTCAAGATGAAGATTTATTTCTACACCCATGACACTCCCCAAGCACTGGAAATGCATTTTTATGGTTCCTCTAGTAGACTGGTTGGAAATAGTATATAAACCACATTTATCAACCAGGATTATATTGGGATTTTATTTTATTCCCCCCAAAAATAATGTTTTCAAAATCCTTGTCACTATCCAAAGGCTTCACTAATAATGAGGAAGAATTACAAGCCCTAATTACTTTCTTGGAACAAACCATACAGTTATAGGTATCCTACCTGATTATATAAAGTGTAGTTAAGGATTGTGATCAAATAAATCTTAGATTAATATACCATTAAAAATAAATAATTATACCCTCACATCGGATATGTCCTAGGACTGGTGGTATACTTATTTTTTAAAAAGTGTTTCATCATATTTTCCTACCAAAAAACAAGCATACTCATGCACTCGCTAATGAATCTATTTTCATGGATGACCCTAGTAAATATGAGGTGGTCCTACACCTCAGGCATCAATGTATGGTCCTATAGATCATAAACTGCCAAATAGTTAAATCATTCATTTTAGAACAATCTAGAGCATGATGAACTAATATCCACCACTATAAGGATTGATCTTTTGGTAGATTACCTCTAAAATGGGGCCCTCTAATTAGATTGATCCAAAAGGGAAGAGTCTTAACATCGATTAGTGAACATTACCCATTAGGATAGGAAAAATGAACCAAAATTCATTTATAAATGTGTAATTGATTGAATCCACCTCATATTCATTGTTGAATAAGATATTTTTGTGGTCACTAAAGAAGTGCATGTGGGATACTACAGTGCTCATCAGTCCAAGACCATACTCTTCCATCAAATCAAGAGGGTTGTTCATTACTAGAAATAAATGATACATGACATTCTAGAAATCACCCAGAAACATCATTCATTCTAAATTCATGAAAATTTCATTCCTCATCCCCACGAATTCCTATATTCAGAAAACTATTTTGGGGAATTTTTTTATGTGGTATCGATGTTTTAGGGCTACATCCCCAAGTCACAACTAAATAGTATAAGTACATCAATATTTCTATGTGATATGTTTCAAAAATGGAAGAGACAATATCACTCCCTGAATTCCTGATGAAAAATATAAATTAATTTTTAATGTCCAAGATCGTCACCATATCTGGATTCCTTCACATGATATTGCGAAAAAATGAACATCAGTTTTACCAAATTGAATAAATTTTATCAAGTTTAAATCAAGTAATCCAACAACTAATCCCACAATTATGATGCAAAAATTTACACATAGAGGTCATTGATAATAATCTATCAAATATACTCAAAAAATATGTTGGATAAGAATAACATGTCTTATTTTGAATATATCCTTCCTGATTTATGGTCCAATCATACCACCACATGCATTGCTATAAAAGAAACTGCATATTAGTTGGTGTATGGAACTAAATTAGTGTTTCCCATATAATTTTAATTGACCTGTATTTGAATGGATATCTTTAAACTTATCTCATAAAATGATATATCAAAAAAGTGACCGGATGAATTGGAATAGATCACTGGGAAAAGGTTTCATAAATTTCAGTTCCTTGAAGTCCATCAGAATCGGATCACACAAGAAATCAATAAATTTATATTCCTCCATAATTTTTTTAATGGGATCTATTATTGGTTATCAAAACGCTAATGATATTATGAATGAAACCTCCAAATCTATAACACAAATTATAATATACAGTCATCATACATATGGTCTATTCTAATAGAATGTAAAAATTGAACATAATAGAGAGAGATCATGTAATTCCCCCAACCAATGCAAGGTTTCTGAAAAATTACATTAAATTGATATCACCAATAATATATCATCCAATTAGAATGATGTTAAACTACATGAATCATTCAGGTAAAAGTAAATTAATCTAAATTAATCATTATACTCTCTTGAAATTAAACTACATTAACCATCTTGATGGAATGATGTTTAAATGCATGATTCATTCAGATCATGATATGCTTGACAACATAAATCAATAAGGTAAATTGATGATAAACTACATGAATCATCCTGGTCATGTGAAGTTAAGATTCATGAATCATCTTAGTCACATGATATTAAATTGGATGGATAGTCCTGATCATAAGGTGTTAAACTTCATGACTCATCCTAATTTTATGAAGTTAAAATACATGATATTTTCTTATTTCTTGATGTTAAAATGCCTGATTTTCCCAAGTCATAATACTAGAAAGTAAATACACACTATTCTTCCACACTGCATGATGTTAAACTAAATAGAGACGTCCTTATTATTTGAACCTAAAAGGAACAACTCAAGTTGTCACATCCACAAGATATTAATTATTTTGATTAATTCTTCAACACATTACACTAAAATTTTGTATTAATTTATTTAACTACCAAAAAATTCATTAATGAAAATTCTTCTTGGTATATTTAAATGTCTTCTTATGGTTATGTTAAACATATAGACTTGTTTGGTTTTATGTTTTAGATTAAAAAATACTATTATGAACTGTGACTATTTCCAATATAGCTATTGAACAGTGACCGTGTGATTGTTATAAATAATGGTCTTTAACAAATCCAATTTACTCAAAAAAGGAAGCAATGACCTCATCAAGTACATTTTTCCCTTACTAATCTCATTTGTCAAAGATCAGAAAGTAGGTGGCCTCATTGGGATTCACTATTTACCAATCCCATGTTGAGCTGAAATATGTTATGCTCAAGCGGAACCACCTACGAGAGAAGTGGAAGTTAAGAGAGATTACCACCCGAGCGATGTTATCTGAGCCACCCCAAGAGTCTGTCACCATCGCACACCTTACCCTAAGGTATTATGTGGGTGTTATAAATGGTTATGTAACATGATCTTAGAACTATGGTTATGTGCCTTATTTTGTATAAAATAATGAATATACATACATTTTATTATTGTTACTTTTTAAATTGTTTTTAAAGCACAAAGAGTATTTTTAGTGAATATTCAACTAAGAAACCTAGTTTGATGAATTAATGTAATTTTCAATTAAATAATATTTTAATAAAATATTATTATTATTAATTTAATTTTTTAAATATAAATTATTATATATTTTTATGAATGTAATTGTAATTATTATTGAGGTTTGAAAGTTGTTTTTGTCAAAACCCATGGATTTTCGGTAAATGAAGGGTTTTATTTTAAAATTAAAAATTGACATATTTAAAAAATTATTAGAAAATATTAATATTATTTTTGGATTGATGATTTTGAAATTATCCAAAAGTTAGTTTTCATTATTTTCTGCAACAGAAGAATGTTTTGGTAAAAATTATATATGGTTTAAATATATAATGTGTTTTATGACATCATAATGACCCGGTAGTAATGTTACAAAAATTATAAATATTATGGTCGGCCAATATATGTTTTACCAATAAAAAAATGCGTTTTTGGATTTGTTTTATTAATTTTACAAAGTTTTAGTGGACCCTTCAAGTCTTATAAATCATTTTGTCTTTTGAAATTGTTTTCCTTGATAGTGTGACTCACCTCCACATAGGAAACCAAATAATTTCCAGAATATCGGCCATTGGACTTATAAAATATTTTTATCCACTCTCCTTTGGAAATAACCATGGTAAAAAAAGGGGCTGGTTTTTGGTTTGGATTAGTTTAATGTTTGGCGACCCAAATCAAAATAATAAAGAATTCTCTCACCTTTCCTATTTAAAACCACCCAATCTCCCACTTCCTCTTCACTCAAAGACTTTGGAGTTCATCCAACCTCTTTATTCCTCTATCAATAATCATCCAAAGGTTCCCTAAGATCCCAATAATCCTCTATTAAGACACTCCCAATCCTTTGGGATCATACTCCCATGTAAGGGATTTCTTCCTTCCTCATTTGTTTCCAATTTTTATTAAGTTTTTATGCCCTTTTTTCAATAACAAATGTTAAGGTATGATTTATCACCTCCCCTATACTACCCTCTTTATGTTTGGATGATGGGAGACTCATTTTTCTCTCATTAATTCCTCCCATGTACACCAGTTACCATTCCAAAATTCAGTGAGGGATTTCCCTATCCTCTTTTACATCCAAGTAATTATTTTTTATTCTGCTCTAATTTCCATTAAGTTTGTTGGGACATGTATCTATATGACCCCCTTACTTTTCTTTTCATGTGCATATGATGATACTCCCATTTCCTATAGTCAACCATTTTCAATAATCTTTATGTCACGTCATTATTCTACTGAAATTTCACTGCATTTTCCAAGCCCATATCATTGTGTAGTGAATGCCAAACCCAAGTCTCTATCATGGGTATTTAGCTTTATGCATATATAAATTATGAATGATACATTAATTTTTTTATTCCACATAAATTAATCATGGAATAACTTATGATTTTAATTAATCCCATGTTATATGATCCATGTGGCACACTTATGCATGAAATGAAATGTTTAAGAAGGGTGTACCCTGATAGCAATCCAATGTGTTGGGAAAAGTTTATTATTATGATATGTCATGAAAAATTAGTGTTGACTCGTGCTAATTCAAGTGAAATGAGGGTTTACTCATACTTAATGTACAATGAGGGTTTACTAATGCTTCATGTGCAGTGAGCCTTGTATCTTGCTAATTCTATGTTAATTGTTATTGCAACATTTGCAATTTATAATTATCATGCTTTATCATGCCTTTATGTACATGTTTCTCTTATTCTCCATTGATATGCCTATTTTATAAAATTTATTTTATTCCTCATGTTATTACTTGGTTATTCCCTTATTAATATTTATATCTAACCCTTTTTTATGCATGTCCCCAGGTTATCCCATTAAATGTTAAGTACTAGGGAATGTAGTGGTCATGTAAAGTATGTTTTCAATAAAGATGTTGTGTTTCATGTTTTAAGTTGTTATGTAATGATCCTAATCCACAAAGAAACTAAACCACTTTATCTTCCATGTTTTATCAATTGAAGAGTTTATGTAAAAAATCATGTTTAAGTGTGTGATAAAGAGACGGGTTGTCATAGTTGGTATCAGAGAATAGGTTTAGTTATTTTTTAGATTAGGAATAGAAAACACTAGTAAAACCTTAGATACAAGAGTAATTATAATAAAAACATCCATATGTTTTTTTGAGTAATTAGTTAGTGGTTCATCCAGAAAATACATCCATGTATGTATATGAGCAGGTATAGGTGGATCTAGCATAGATATACATAATGGTAAAAACCCCGACAAGATGTTTCGGGATTGACCCAGGGTATCCTGGTACATGACAACAGTCCTTGCTACAGACTTGGTTATGAAACTCCCGATGGATATTCTATGGTAAAATTACTAGCTTAGTATGAACCATAATTTAGGGCATTAAAGAAAATCCTTAAGAATATATGTTGGATAACATAGAGTGAAGTCTATCAATTCATAAGTTTAGGAAATAAAAGCTATTTATAAGCCATTCATTTTTTCCTGGGATTACCCTTTATGTATTACCCCTAATTTTCCTCTCATTAAGGAATAATATATCGTTAGACTTCAAGTAGTTATATATCACATTTTTATCATGTCTAGAGGGTAACTCAAAATTTGATATGTTTCTTCAGTAGGATAAAGGATAGTTTCTAAATGGAAGGGGAATAACCCCTTACGATACTCTTGTCCCTTCATGAGGACATACTACCTATAATTATAGTGTAGTAAAGATCTCATAGAATCAAAACCATTTCCAATGTTGAACTTTATTTCCAGATGCTCTACGACATATCAAACACCTCCGCCATACCGCGAAATCATCAAGGATCATGGCACGCCTACGATCAAATATTAAGCTCCCAATTCTACCACAATCCAAGGCGAGGGAGGTACCATCTGGTTATTTTCAAATATTTTACCCTATATAGAGTTTATGATGCACTATTTTATTTTAGAATAGCTTTTGAAGAGGGAGACTTCCAAGCAGCCTATATATATAGTCTTGTCTTCCAGGTTTTTTAGATACATAGGCAATATATTAGAAGAAAAACACTTTAAAATTTCTAAATCATACTCTATCAGACTATTCTACAAAAACCTATTACATGGTGAAGTTTTGAGACTATACATTAGAAATAATTTTTTTCTAAATGTAAATCATATTTTCCATCTGTACGATCCATGTTCCTCAGACTGCGTTTGGACTAATGAAGTGGAAGACATTGAATGTTCATAGAAGAATTGTTTCACTAAGTAGACCCTAGATCTTCGTGATTGACATGATAATGAGCGTTAAGGATTTATTAATGGAGGTGGGTAAGCAACCCTGAAGGCTTTTTTAAATTTCATAGTTCTTTTTGTATGTAATCAAATTGCAAAGACTCAATTTTTCATAATGGGGGAAGATTTTAACGACCAAAAAAATTCATTAATGAAAATTCATCTCGGTCTATTTAAATGTCTTCTTGTGGTTATTTAAAATGTATGGAATTATTTGGTTTTATGTTTTGGATTTTAAAATACTGTTATGAATTTTTTCTGTTGATAATATATCCATTAAACAGTGACCACATGATTAGAATAAATATAGGGATTTAACAAATCCAATTTACTCAGACAAGGATGTGATGGCCTCATCAAGTAGACTTTCCCCATACAAATCCCATTTTTCGGAGCTTGAAAATGAGGTGGTGTCATTGGGATTCACTCTTGACTAACCCCAAGCTAATCTTGAATATGTTAATCTTGAACAGTACTGCCTACGAAAGAAGTGGAAGTTAATAGAGATTACCACCCGAATGATGTAATCTGAGCCACCTCCAGAGTCTGTCACCATCTCACACCATACACTATGGTCTAATTAGGGTTCCATTAGGGGTTATGTAACATGAATATAGTACTATGTTAATGTGCATTATTTTTTATATAATAATGAATATACATTCATTTTATTATAGTTATATTATAAATAGTTTTTAAATCACAAATAGTATTTTTAGTTACTTTTCAATGAAGAATTATATTTTTATAAATTAATGTATTTTTGAATAAAATTATATTTTAAATAAATATTATTATTATTAAATTACGTTTTATTAAATATAAGTGAACAAATAATTTTTTGAATGCTAATGTAATTTTTATTATGGTCTGAAAGCTGTTTTTGTCAAAACTCATGAATTTTCAGTAAATGTAGGGTTTTCTTTTAAAAGTAAAAATTCACATATTTATAAAATTATTTAGAAAAAAGGAATATTAT
This sequence comes from Viscum album, assembly GCA_963277665.1. Taxonomy (NCBI): domain Eukaryota; kingdom Viridiplantae; phylum Streptophyta; class Magnoliopsida; order Santalales; family Viscaceae; genus Viscum; species Viscum album. Next base: position 1,883,811,242 of record OY728165.1, on the reverse strand, counting down.
TTTTTGGAATCAGGCCATAAAAATTATCCAATGGTAAATTTTTCATTATTTTATGAGACAATAAAATTTTTGGTTAAAAATTTAATACCGTTTAAATATATAATGTGTTTGATGACATCATAATGACCCAATAGTGATTTAATAAAATAATATAAACATTATGTTCAGCCAATATATGTTTTAACATTAATATAATGTTATTTTGGATTTTTTAGATTTATTTTACAATGCTTTAGTGGACCCTTCTAGGCTTATAAAACTTTTTATCTTTTGTTAATTGTTTTCCTTGAGATTGTGACTCAACTCCACATGATAAACCCTATTATTTTAAGAATTTATGCCATTGGAATTATAAAATATTGTTTTCCTCTCCCCTTTGAGAAAAAAATTGGCAATAACCCTGGGCTGGTTTGGGATTTGGAATAGATTAATGTGTGGTGACCCAAAACTAAATAAAAAATAATTCCCTCACCATTCCTATATAAACCCAACCAATATCCCACTTCATCTTCACTGAAAGCCTTCATAGTTTGTCCAACCATTTTCTGCCACCCTCTAGTATCATCCCACGGTGACCCATGCTCCCATCAAGCCTTTCTCAAGCCTATCCCAAGCCTTTGGGATCACAGTTCCATGTAATTGATTTCTTCCTTTCTCATTTTTTCCAATTCTCATTAAGTTGTTATGCCCTTTTGTTTTAAATAACAAATCCTGGGGTATGATTTATCACCTCCCCCATACTACCTTCTTTATGTATCGATGATGGGAGAATCCTTTTTCTCTCATTAATGCCTCCCATGTACACCTGTTACCATGCCAAAATTCTGTGAGGGACTCACACTCTTCTTTTACATCCAAGTAATGATTTTGTATTATGGATATAATTTTAATTTAGTTTGTTGGAAAATGTATCTATATGAACCCATTTATGTCTATTTCATGTACATATGATGATATACCCTTTTGACTCTCACCAACCATTTTCATGAATCTTTATGTCACATTGTTATGCTACCGAAATTGCACCATGTTTTTCCAAGCCATGGTCATTGTGTAGTGAATACCATACCCAAGTCTCTATCAAGGGTATTTGTTGTTATGCTCATATACATTTTTAATTTTAAATTGATGTTTTCATTCCACATTACTTAATCATGGAATGACATATGATGTTGATTACTTCCATGTTATATGTTTCATGTGGCACACTTATGCATGAAATGAAATGTTTAAGAAGGGTGTTCCTTGATAGCACTCCAATACATTTGGAAAGGTATAGTATCATGATACCTCATGTCCAATTATTGTTGACTTGTGATAATTAAATTGCAACAAGGGTTTACCCATGATTCATGTGCAATGGGGGTTTAATCATGCTCCATGTGCAATGATCCTTGGCTCATCATAATTCCATGTTAAGTGTTGTTACCACATTTCCAAGTTATGATTATCATGATTTATCATGCCTTTATGTTCGTGTTTCTCTTGTGCTCCATTGATATGCCTATTTTATAACATGTATTGTATTCCTCATGTTATTTTTTGTTTATTCCCTTACTTGGCTTTATAGCTCACCCTTTTCTTATGAATGTCCTCAGGATATCCAATGTAATGCTAAGTACAAGGGAATGTAGTGGACACGTAAAGGATGTTTTCTATAAAGATATTGTGTTTAATGTTTTTAGTTTTTATGTAATGATCCTAATCCCCAAAGACACTAGACCACTCTATCTTCAATGTCATATCAAGTGAAGAGTTTATGTAATAAATCATGTTTAATTATGTAATAAAGATGAGGGTTATCATAATTTAGGTACCACAATTTGAATTCCTTGGGAACCCATATTAGAAAGCCTCATATTAGAAACATGGGATGCCTTCCATTAGAATTTTTCCCGAAATATTGGATAGTGTTTATGAACCATCACGCCTTCATTCTTATCATCATGTAACCTTGTTTATTACATCCTGGAATAAAACCACATCATTTACCAGAACTACATAGAAATTGATTCTCATTAGAATGAGATATATAGAGATTCATAGAACCTATATCTGGCCCCATCAAGTACATGGAAAAAATGACCTTATTTCATTTAATCACGTGTGTGTGGTCAATGAAACCATTTATATTCTTTGTTTCCCACATAGATCATATCTAAAATGGGATTTGAAATTTTTTTAATGGATTCCATGCATGATCAATACATACCAGTTCATGTCATGGTAAACATGGTCTCCAATGAAATACCATAAAAGGATAACCATAAGTCATTACCACATGTTGATCAGTTGTTTGGTTAACGTCACTTGAATGACATAAAACTAATCCTTACAATAGACCACACCATAGTGGAAAATGATACTTAATGTTTGTTTCCAACCACACATCCATTCTAAAACTACATTTTTCTTTATTCCATGTATCCTATGATTTTTTGTAATGATAAGATATCCAATCCTTGGTCGATCCATAATAATATAGGTAAAAAATGCCCCATATGATTTGGTTTAATCTTTAATGGAGGGTTTCTCATTAAATAACTACATGTGGCTTCATTCAAGCCATAAAAGGATACATAGTGACTCCCATGACACTAATATTCAGTCCAACAATAATAATAAATGAAACAAATTCCACCAATAAATGTGTGTACCGCCTACATGGATATTTTCCCATTCAAGAACTATATTTGCATTGAAACCTTCCACCATTAGATAAATAGTGAATCCCCAATCTCCCATCCTAGGTCCAACCCAAATAATAAAATGGATTAACTCACCCTCTATATATGGGTTAGACATATGTGGAGGGTCCCGAGTAAAATAACTATGTGTGACTTCATTCCTTCAATAACAAGATACATTGTAACTCTTAGATCTCAAATCATGTTTCTAGCCATAATAATCAATTATATGAATTGTCCCCACTACATATGTATCCTTCATTCATGTAGATTTTCAAATTAAAAAACCTTTTTGGGCTCGATTCATGTAATCATATGATGTAGTTTGACCCATGTGACACCAATTCTATGCCCATCTCAAATAATCATTTGAAAAAATGCCACCACTGGATATGATTCAGAATAGCATGGAGATTTTACCACTCAATAATCGCATGTAGATTGATACATACTATCATAGGACACATAAGGATTCATGATCTCAAATAATATGTCCAAAAGAAATAATAAATTGAAAAAATTCCCCCCTATGCATATATTTCAGACTATTATAGAGATTTCTGCATTCATTAACTATGTGTGGCTTTATTCATACCATCGCTAGATATATAGAGACACGCATATCTCAAATCCTTGGTCTAGCTAAAAAATCCCACAAAAACATCCCCCTCAATTTATGGGCTAGACATGTGTTCAAATTCTCCCTTCCATTAACTACATGTGGCTTGATGCCTTCTATCAAAGGATACATAGTAATTCCTAAATCTCCAACAATGTATTTAGCCATAGTGATCTTTTTAAAAAATCCCCCCTATGAATTTAAATCTAACATGTATAGAGAGTTTCCCATTTAAGGACTACATGTGGCTTGATTACTACTAGCACATGATACATAGTAACACACGGACCTCCATTACTAGCTCTAGACACAAAATAAATCGAACAATTCCCAATGATGTGTATGGGTTTTTCATTCATAGATATTTTTCAATTAAAGAACTACATGGGGATTTATTTGGACCATCATAAAATATGTTTTATCTCCCAGACATTCAAACTAGTGACTATCCATTATATAATAATGTTCCCATTACTACACATATGTGAAACATGCATAGGGAACCTTCGTACAAGAAGTATATCTATATTCGTTTTTATTAATAGAGGATACATAATGACTCCTTGATCTCTAATCCTAGGTTTTTCCTCTATAATGACATAAATGGCCCCTTGTAAATAGGCCAAGCCTATAGAAGGAATTATTTTGGAAATATGGATGGATTTATTTATTCCAAAAAAATATTAATAGGAAAACATTGAAATTAGAAGACATAAAATTACATTATACCTATATTTAAAGTGTGGTGTAACATACATACTCACTCTACCTCTGAACAATTTAGAGATACATATGGATTTCTAACACATGTGATTAATATGTGTGAGAAGGGATCCAGTACACAAAAACCCATCAAGAAGACTTTGTAAGAGTAAAAGTTTCTTCCTATATCAAATTTCCATCGACTAGTGAAAAATATTCTCAATGAAGTCATTCGTAATTTTATATCAATTACTATATCCTTAACACTTGATGTTAAATTATAATTAAAATGTCTTTTCCTCATGGTGTTAATGTGAATGGAAAATGTCCTTATCACAAGATGTTAAATTTCCTGACATATACATCTCCACTACATAATATTAATGTGTGCATAGAATCACACATTTTCATTCCATATCAAATGAAAAAAAGATCATAAACCAATCAACAAGAATATGAGGTGATTGTATCATATTTTAAGCAACCCAAACCATAAACCACACATCATATATTGAGAACCCTAAGTTGATGAAAACATTCCATGGATCTTAGAAAAGGATATCCAACATCTAGGGACCATTTTGTTCACTATTCATTTCTACCAATACATATGATATATGATATATTTTCTATCAATGAAATTATTCATTATTATAAAAAAATTGCTTTCAGATCATTGTGGGCCTAGACATGATTGTGGTTGAACTCAACAACCTAGGGTGTTGTGGGTCATCCTTGGAAATATTTTCCCATATAATTAAAAATGACCCTAGAACCTTGATCCATTATTTTCAAAAAATTTGTCTCCCCGTAAAATCTATGTTAGTTAACTATTGACCCTAGTTATCTGGATTAGGATTTTCTATAACATCTCCCTCATACATGGTCCTCATGAATAATGAATTTAAAAATCATGAAAATTGTTCAATGTTTTATGACCTTAATCGTTATCCTGTAATGGAAAAAATCAAACGACCCAAAACTACTAATAAAGGATACACTACACTTTTCATGTTAATTACTAACATAGGGAGCCCTATGAAAAGTCAGGTCTCCTCTCACTAAAATATTCATCTCTGGTTTTTAGGAAACTTTTGCATATAAATAAATAATTAATAAATCTACTAAGGCCTACCATGTATATCTATAAGAAGTTTATCCATGAATGCTTGGAAAATTGGTCATAAAAAAAATAGATTAATGTTGTTTCACATATCCACAAAATGTTAATGTCTTCACTATGTTGTGACATAAATTTTAGGTTGATTTAAACCTTCTTTATTATTACATATTCCATAAAGAACCGTTATGTCTCTAAATTCTATGATGAAAAAAAACGAGTTCCTTAATTTGGAATCCTTATATTCAAACCCCATAGATCATTTGATCTCATTCTCCTATTTCATCTCAATAGAAAATTGCTAATCAGGATTATTTAACCCAAAATGAACCCATTAGTAATTAATGTAGAATTTCACCCTACCAAAGTGCTTCAGCCTTGGGGATGTTTGGACCCAAAAAGGCCCCCTTGAATATAATATTAACTTTCATAACCATGTGGAATATATGCTTCTACCATTGCTTATGGTTAACTTTTACCAACTAGTATCCACATTTAGTTAACTCGTATATTCTTATATCATGATTTATAACTCACATAACTAGACTAATCTTGTGGATTATACATCCATGAAGTTACATCACCATGACATTTACCCTTTCTCAATAAAGGTATTGGAAATTCCATTCATCCTGCATTTGATGCCCCACATCACATTACTTAAAATCACATCTCATAATGCCAGAGCCTCCTAACTAAAATATAAACTTCAATACCTTTCTAGAACCTTAATTAGTTATTATTTATTACATTTCATAGATTATAATTTGAATTTTATTTTTCTCAAAAATAATTCACATATCTTGGAAGTGATTGTGGATCCCATTCATTGTCCATGAATGTAAGCCCAAGGGACCCATTCACAACCCCCTCTAAACAACCAAATATAGGAATCCCCTCATTGTAAGAAATAACCACCAATCATTATGATATATGGAAATTCGTTGTCAAAACATAACACCTTAGTGTATATTGGTTATTCCCTAGTATGTCTTCCATATTTTATATTCATCAATTCAAACATTTGGGTTATGATTTACACCACCCATATTTAAACTATCCTAGTGGAATTAGATTCCCTAATATGTCACAATCCACCAATATCAACTAAAAAAATCACCAATGGATATTTTAAAGGATTCAATATCCCATTAACATCACAATGAAAGTAAGACCTATGGGCCCATGTGTAGGGTCTTGTGACATACCAATTAAATGAATACCCTCCATTGATGGAAGGACTTCCAATACTCATGATCCCCTCACAACACCGCATTAGAACTCGACACCTTAGTGTTTTTTCTTCATCATTGTCAGGTCTTCAATGTTCTACTCAAATCCCTAAAAACACCATGGTGGGATTTAGTAGCTTAGGGTTTTTCGTATCATCCATAGAATGTATGCCTCAAACCCTTATATTGTATCATGTCCTGGATAAAATACATTAAACTACATTGTATTTCCCATCCATACATCATAAAATTAAACTGGAAAGGCCTCCGAATGATATTTTTTTTGGGCCTCAGATTTTGGATCATACCCTTAATATTCATCTCCAAGGATCATGGTCTTCATGAAATGTACTTCTTGTCAGGCCTCATATTTGGATTTAATGATTTGTGGAAACATTATAGCTTTAGGAACTAAAGTGGATAAGCTCTAAATATAATACATGTAGATCCAAAAATTGGTTTAATGTTTATACACCGTGATCTTAGAATCATTTGAGCAAACATCTATCTTGACTTCTGTCTCCTCCTAGGTAAACATAATCATGAATTAGAAATCCAGTATTGATTGATTTTTGAGCTGAACATGAAGAGTTTTAGGGTATTTTGTTTGAACATTTATTAATTTATTATTGAACAGAAAAGTCACATATCATTCCAAGATAATTATACAGTCTATATTTGTATTAAGGGAACCCTCATGGTCTGGAATCATATAAACATGTGCTGAATTATTATCCCCATCATTTTTAGTTATACTACTGTTGGACATCTCATATAGTTTGAAAGACAAGTTCTCATGAATTATCAATAAGATCCTAATATACCATTAATTTAATGTGATGGAACTCACCCCACTAATACACAATAAAATTAATAAAACTAATTCCATGATTTTTCTAGATGCTTTTGTATTTAAAGTCACAAAGGTGATCACTAATCGATCCTCTTAGTACACGTAAGGGTCCCCAAATTTTATATGGGGTTCATCCCTAATAAGAGTGGAACATAATTAGTTATATTTTGGACAACATAGGGATGTCCAATTAAATATACTTCCAAATTTCTACAGATTTCATAATTTTAAGGGTCAGAATTAAAACTCCACACTTCATCTTTATGGGGAATAGTTACCCACTCAGGTATAGTTGTTTACAACCATCCAAATGAATGTCCTAGTCAACATCATGATAAACCTTTCAAACCTAGTGGGGAAATAAACCCAATTCAACTATGGGCCATCATTCAGCATCAGTAAATGACCTAATTTTTTGGGAAAAGACCTCAACCGATTGTATTTGGGTTCAAAATAGACATTCATGATAGCTTTCTAATCTATTACTAGAAATGGATATTTATCCTTAGAAGTGGGGCCTTCCCAAGGGCCATACCATCCAACATTATCAGCTATCTACTATGGGGAGGGATCCTCTCTATTTCATCTCACATAAATGATGGAGGAAGAAATTCATCATACGTGTCTCCTAAAATTGGTGTTCTAAATATATACTCAATGTTCAGAAGACTGATGCCTATATTACGATGTGTTAGATCGAAAGAATATGTATCATCAATATATCAGCTGAATAAGTTTTCCATCAATCACTTATTACATTTAGTGATGTTTTTAATATCTAGAAATCTTCATACATTCTAATATGTCTGGTATATATAGAAAATTGAGAAGCAAAATAATTCAACGAGATGGGACATACCAAATCTATATCGAATATACCTCATGAAAAAAGGTGGTAGATATGAAGAAAATAGAACATCCATTTTGTGGTAAACTTCCACCAGATCGGTCGGTATATATGGATGTATGAATCAAATTTATGAGGATTCGTCCCAATGTCTATCAGTATGAGCATCAACATGAAACCTTCCATACAATTTTCCATAGTGATAAAATGTCCCATTTTGGAAATATTGGATATGAAGGAATTATTAGACCGCCAGACCAAAGAATAATGCACAATTGATGAATTTGGGGAAAGGATATGATCATTATTTGTATGATAAACCTATAAAGAGGTAATAATTTTAATAGAGGATATTCCATAATACATATCTCCATTAAATCTACTAGGTTTGGTTGTGATGACTTGACAATAGAATGAAAATTGTTATCCATACTTGTGATAATAGTATTTCAACGAGCCACTATTGTTGCAACCACTTTTCTTAAATTATTATGCCAACTAGAAGCCATCCAGTTAAAGTACGGAGAACATGTTATGTGATAGAATAAATTTTCCAAAATTGTGCGTGAATCAGATAGCGCGATGAAAATCACATGAACCGTATGATGATTCATGATCGCATGACATGATATAGGTCACATGAAATCTATGACCAACTTAGAAACTCAAGACTAGTTTTCTCATTGAAATTCATATGATTTCTGTACCCAGATAAGGTTACAAGAACTATATAATGATCATGTTATCATGTGATTGTTCCAATTAATCATCCAAATCCCACATGATTTCCATTCGATCTAGAAGAGGGTTCATGGTTTTGTAAAATTACAAAAAAATTATTCATGAATTATTGGGAAAAGAAATCAAGAAAAGAGAATTCATGTAGAAGTATCACAGAATCAGTTCCCGTGAAAAGGTCTTATGAAGCAGTCTTATGTAAGTTCCTATGAAGTGGTCTTGAAAAAATGTTATTTTAGTATCTCCATACGATGTAGTATCATGACCTAATAAATCACATGAGATTTGGAGTATGACTAATTTGATGAATGAGTGGATAACTCAATAACATGATTATAGAATTCCTAAGGGAATACCAATTTTTACCTGGATGACCAAAATCCACAAAAGACACAAATCAATTGAATCCTAAATGACACAGTCTGGCATTTCCACTCCTCATAAAAGAGTTATTGTCCATGAATATCTCACTCTTTATGGGGATGGGACTTTCTTGAAACCAAACAAATCATCTTCCAAAATAAAAAAATTGAATATATACAAAAATAATAGACATTATTTTATCTTCAATAATAAATAATGATAATCATGGCTACTTGGAGGCTAGTTAGCTTGGTCACACTGATCTCATGACCACCTAAAAAGATACAAGATCAAATAACCCTGATAATTTCATTTAAACAAGACATATGTCTCACAATATTTCTATATGACCCTAGAAATCCTATTTGGTGAGTACATATTTTCATTTAAAACCCCAAAATAATTCACCCATATTCTTTTTAATGGGTACATACAAGCACTAATGATCATGTGAGGTTTTCTAGATGATCTCCTCTGATTTTGAAACATATCAGTGGATAAAAAACTAAAAATCACCCAAGTCCCCTTATTTAATAAATAAATAAATTCGAAAAAGGGTGAGGGATCATGAAATTTATGTTACACTATTTTTCATGCCAATGGGTCATGTGCCTCATTTGACCACCATTAATCATGTGAATTTCCTTCGATAAGCCCACATAATCTTAGGAGGGTCCAAGAAAAAACATTTTTGATCTTGTTAAATACTTTTAAACAAAAACCAGATCTAGTAAAGACACTCAAACATGTCATCCTAGTATTATAGAGGATATTTCACATGTTAATTTAATCATGCAGGCCTTCAAAAATAAGAAGAACCTATATACATGAAAATAATCACACGATTTCATGGGATATTATAATAATCATGAGATGAATTTATGGAAAACCAATGGGAAAATACCAAATTTATAATAATATAATTTAGGAAATATAGAAAAAGGTGGAACCCTACCATGAATGGAAGATAAACTGATCATTATGAGAAGGGTACATGAGCCCCATGGGATATTTGTTAATAAATATAAGGCCCTTAGACATGTCTTTATTAATCCATGGGGGTACCTTGATAAACCATCTTAGTTTCCTGAATTTCCTCTAATATGCTTACTTGATCTCAAAATGAGCCCCATAAAAGAATCCCTTAATAATGAAAAATATTTTTCAAATGGCATCTAGATCTCATGATGTCTCCCATACATGTATTCCTGGTCTCAAATGGTAACATTTTCATTTTGATATGAACATAAAAAATCCCTTTGAAATCCAATGTTCTAATAAATTTGATGATGACAAATTTTTCTCAAAGTCATTATTTAAAAAGTTTTTTCTTGGATGACTCATGATTGGATCATGCTATGCTTGTGATGCGACACTCACTGAGCTAGCATGATCCCATATCTATGATATAAACATTGTGTAATGAATAAAATGATTGTGGTGGTGAGGCCTATAAATCCCTTCCCTCATCACAAAAAGGATGATACACATATGAAGTCGACTATACCCAAATGATCCTTGAAGATCATACTTCTCGAAGAGGAAATCCATGTGACTGCAAGGGTCATCAACTAGGGAATAATTGGATAACAAATTAAGGTATTCTTTATCATATATATGTGATTCAAATTTTCTTACTATTTATCTTGAAAAATATATTCAATTCACTGACTATATAAAGTGAAGAAACATACATATATTGACTTGGGCATGTGAAACATTGAAACGTTAATGCCTGAAAAGAATTGAGGCATATATTCATTAAAGGGTCAAAATGAAAGAATACTTACATGAAGATGGATACACTAAATTTAATGAAAAAGAATCATGTTATTTTAATGAATTTCAAAAATCATGTGACATCACCCAAACAGACCAGTCAAGGTGAGAACATTCCTCCAAACATGTCATCCAAGCCAGAAATATAACTACCACACACTTTATTTTTCATTAGTATATTATTAATTACAAAAATTACACATATTATAACATGAAATATTGGTAATTCTTGTGTATTTAAGAATTATTTACATTATATAATAACTTAAATATAGGAATATATAATATTTATTGAAAACTTCATTAACATGTTCACAATATTCATTCGTACATAAAACATCATGGGATAATCCGGGGACACACATAATAAAGGGGTGAGCTACAAATCCTAGTAAGGTAATAAACCTGGGATTACATGAAGAAAGTAATACATGTTTGAAAATAACTATATAACATGGGAACAAAACCTATGAGAATCATAAACATGAATAATGAGTCATGTTATAAGATGATAACATAAAGGAAACATGGGAAATGTGGAAACAACTTGAAACACTACATCATAAACATAGCTCAAGGCTAACATTCATGATCTGATGGTGAAAAAAGTCCCAAAAAAGAAATAGGGTTCAATATCAATCCCAAAATGAAATCTCATGACATTAAACAATACCCAATTAATAGGAGTGCTATATAATTTTGAGTGCAACTATTATATTCATTTCATTCACTTGATGATGTGTTCCACATTGATCATAAAATGAGGATTCATTCATCATTATATTTTATTCCACGGTCAAAGAGTTTTGAATACATAAATTTATGTCCCATGTACAATAATTATAACTATATAAAGGCTATCACCCATGATAGTAAATGGTTATTGTATTCAGTAGAATTTTTTTTGGCATAAAAAATAATAGTGAGATTTCAGAAGCATAATGTTTACACAAACAGTATTCTTAAAATGGGTTTATGAGAGAGAAATGGGACTCTCATAATTTCAATATCAAATGTGATTTAATAGAGACATGGAAAGACATACCACAACATTAGTAATTTTAAATATAAGGAATAAGATAAGAAAGAAACTTTAATAAAGTGGAAGATGTGATCATCCCTTACCTTGATATTAGGAACTCAAATACTTTAGAGGAGATTATTGAGTTCATTGGGGAACCATGTGAGGAATCTTAAGAGGGGATGGAGGATTTTAGGGATTGCATTAAGGATTTATGGTGAAGAGAAGTGCTAGAATTTGTTGTTTTTTAAGGGAAATGAGTGTGGGAATCTTAATTATTTCTTGAACCGAGGTTTGGACTCTATATATAACAATAACAATAACCATAAATATGACCTTATTTATACATATGGCTTCCTTCAAAGTGGATTTATTTTAATTATTTTATAATTAAGATGTTGGATCATAATAAAACATTTTTCTTTTTGAAGTGGAAGTGATTTATATTAATAAATAAATGATTTTAATCCCTTAAAATATATTAATTGTGTGTAGGATTCATAGAAACCTTATAATGGTAATAAAATAAATATTAAATAACACTATTTTAAATTTAAAACAACTATTTGGTCATAGATAACCTTTATAGTATTTATTACTTCACTTTTGGGTCATTGTGATGTCATAATACACAACATATATATTTAAGACATTTAATTTTTACCAAAAATTCTACTATAATAGAAAATTTGGAGAAATTAACCATTGGATAATTTTTACATTCTGATTAAAAAAATATTTTTTATTATGGGAAAATATTTTTTTAAACATTTCAATTTTAATATTTAATATAAAATTTACATTTATTGGGAAATGATGGGTTCTTTGACCATAATAGTTTTCAAACCCTTATAAAAATTACATTTGACATCATAAATATTAGTTGATAATTTATATTTAAAAAACATTATTTACTAATAATATTTTTTTAAAATATTATATATTTAAAAAATAATTTAATTCATTAAAAAAATTCATTAATTTAATTTTAATTTTTTCCAAAATGATATTTTTTGTTTTATTGAATCAAAAACAAAATCATTTATAATGTAATAATAAGAAGAAGAAATTATAATCATTAATCTATTGAAAATAACATAAATAATCTTGTTTATAGTGTCTTGATACATGTCTATTTAATACACCAGCATACACCCTATGGGTATGTTTTGTGATGGTGACCCATTCATGGGTTCATTCGATAAGAATAGTTTGGGTTGGGATCTTAATGAGCTAGAACTTCTCAAATAAATGGTTTTTCTCGTTTTTAAGTTGTTGGATCTCGTATTGGACATGGTCATGGAAAAATCAAAGATATTATATCCTCCAAAAATTTACTGATAAATGGTCTTCATCAGAAAAAATCCTATTGGTTGAGGACACCACATCCATTGAATGGGTCAATTGGACTTTTCAAATCCCTCTAATTATACTAATTATGTTATCACTATTTGATGGATATATTATCCATTGTAATTATTCTTAATGGTATTTTTATTCTGATGAGATTTTAAAAAACCAAATAAGTGCATGTTTTTCTATAAACCTCCTATATAAATAGACTTTTAATTTAAATCATAAAGCAAGTGTTTATTTATAAAGTTCGGCTCATTACAATCTTCCACCTTCATAAATATCACCCATATTTTTTTCCTCAAAAAAACATGTTTGGGTAATTATATTACATCATTTAATCTAGTTCCATTATTTCTTCTTCAAAATTATGGTTTATCCATAGCACTTTGACAAGGTGTATTTTCTTACATCATAAAACACTATAACTATGATCTAGGATCTTCACAGGATTCTACTCATATGAGACATCATTCTACCATAGTACCAACTATTGATTTATAAAAATAGAGGTTTCTAGTATGTACTATACCAAAGGGATATATGGAATACATCATATTCTTGAAATTGGTTAGTTGGGAGTTGTAGTTGATAAACCACTACTCCCAAGCGATCATGGAACCTAATGGGACCGATTTATCTTCGAATAAAATCTCAATTTATCCTAAATCTCATGAATTACATCCTTGGATACATACATAGGAATACCATTTATCAATCATCATACTCTAGGTCTCTTTGATAATTTTTATCATAATTTTTTTTTTGACTTTGAGTGGCCTTGATGAGCTAATGAATGGTCTAAAACATTTGCACCACTTCCTAGACCATTTCAAGACCTATCAGTTTTTGTTCCCCAACTTCATCCCAATTTAATTATGTTTTCACCTCCTCATATAAATGGATTCCTAGGGGTCCATTAGTATTATAGATTGGAATATTTTTTACTATTATGGCTTGACTAGAGTAAGGTGTTGATTCTATCTTCATTTGATGTCAATTATGCATTATCAAAACATTTCCTTGAGAATCTAGATTGTCTACTCAGATTGGAAATCATTCTGTGGGTGATAATTAAAACTAAAGTTCATTTTAGTATTTATAACAAATTAGAGTCTCTTCCAGAACATAGATGCAAATCATGGGTCTGGTTCCGATACAATAGATAGTGGTGTTCCAGGAAGCCTCACCACTTCTCTATTGTGTAACCTTGCAATTTGATCGAGTGAGAAGTGCTATCAAATTATAATGAATTGGTCAGTATTCATAAGACAGTCCAACACAAACCATACAAAATTTTTTTTTGTCATCAGTAGACTAGTGAAACAATTCAACAGTGATGTCTTCCAATTTCAATGTAGGTATGGCTAATGGTTACATCACCCCATGGATTTTTTCATTTCCTCCTTATCTTTATGGCATGAAATACATCCTGATATTTATGTTTTTACCTCATTATTCATTTTATTAAACCAATTGTTCTTCCATAGATCTCAATAGTTCTTTTTTTATCCTCGATGGATGGATAATGTCAATCTATGTGAATAATCTAATAGCTCCTTCAAATAATGATTTGATGATATACATAGTCATGAACCAAATATTATAAGTATTTAATTAACATTGAAATATGTTGACTTCCCTTTTCTTATAGATACCACTTTCATCTGAATTTCCACATTATCTATTTTATCATCATTTATCCCATATAAAAGGGATGGTTGGAAAATCATTTTCCAATGATTGATGATGTCCTTTCCTCTAAGATTTCCATGTCATTCATTTTCATATTTAAGAAGATTAGATCCATCTGATTTATTATCAATGATAGAATTGTTGGATCCTTTATATATAATGTAACTTCCATATTATTCTCTTTCCCATAGTTGTATTCAATTGAGTAGTCATAATACTTTATCTACTCTAACCATCTTCGTTGGCGTATATTCTGCTCTTTTTTTGAATATATACTTGAGCATTTTATGTTCCATATATATTTCACACGTATCCCAAAATATACAATGCCACCATATTTTCAATTAAAATATCACTAAAACAAACACCATATAACATTTTGGGTAGTTATGTTATATAACATCCAACTTCCTTGAAGCATATGCTACTTGTTTTTCATTTTGCATTAACACATAGCCCACGACCTTCTTCAAAGCATCACCGAATACCATGAATGTTTCTCCACATGGGGGTATTGTAATTACAAGTGTATTAATAAGGATACATTTAAACTCCTTTTTTTCATGTTCACATTTATCATTTAATGAAGAATTGTATCCTTTTTTAGTTATCTTAGATGTATGGATTGAAAATTCTGTGAAATTTCGCAAAAATTGACCATAGATCTTAGATAATACACGGAAATATAGATATATTTCCCGGATGTTGGCCTCATTCATCATTCAATGTTTTTAAGGGTCAATAGATATCTTGTTGCTTGACATGCCATAATAATGAGTCTTCATTCATACCAAACTCATAGTTTCTATACATGGCACAATGCTTCTCCTTTTTTAAGGTCTTTAGAACCATACTTTGATGTTCCTACATGATTTTGGATTGTATTCGAATATTATCTATGAAGAATACCAAAACATTGGTGAGGTAATCCCTAATGTCTATATTCAAAATGTACATGATTATTGTTATAGAATTAGTGAGTCTAAATGGAATTACATTGTACACAATGTTCCTATACTTAGTACGAAATGATGCCTTGGAGATATCAAGTTTCTTAAACCGAACAGGGTTAAACCCCAACTATCGATCCACCAAAGAGAAGTATTGTTCTATACATAGTTTATGAAACAATTCATCAATATTTTTTATAGGATACCTGTAGCTAAAAATTGTTTTTTATTAAATAAAATCAAAGGAATTGGAAATAATACAAATACACAAAACAAACAAAAAAATAAGGGAGACTGCAACCGTGACAGGCTAGCATAAGGTGGGTGGAGGTGATCAAGCCTGAGGTAATCTCCATGAATAATAAACAAACATTCATTAGGAAGAAAGACCAAATCATTATAGATAATCAATCTATCATCAATACTCCCTTTATAGGATAACAAATCAACTACAAATCCCTCTCTCACTACGTATGTCGGATATCCACCCCATTGATGATAAATATTTTTAAATTCCTGATCATGTAGGTCAAATCCCAGTCTTTGTTGAATTTATCATGCATAAAAAAACAATCATTGTATAATATGTTTCCTCTTTTTCTACAATAAAGATAAAGGTTTTCACAAGAAAGTTCAGGTGACTAGTTCTCTTACTTTTACTCCAGTGGAGGACTCAGTGCTGTAATATGTGTTGAAACCCCAGAAAATCAAACTTCTGTTATTTTGTGTCTGTCTTCCACCACTCATCACCCCATCCCTAAATGATCTATAAAAATTTAATTTCATACCATATGAAGGATCCTTCCAATTGAACCATATTCCATGTCTTATCCTCTCTATAGAAAACATTATGTTGATATTTTATATTTATATTCCCAAAATAACATATCACGTCCCTCCTATGATGTTAGTCCCCAATTATGCCAACATCAGTTCCACACAAACCTAAATAAGGATATTAGATAGCCTACTTCCTTGCATCACCATATTTATATCTTCCCAAAGCATCACAAAATAGGATAAACAATCATTCCACATACCTTCAGGTCCTCTCATTTCTGCCTGTATCCCTAGAACTAGAATTCTAGGACCTCATTCATGGATTCATCATCACCATTAATATTAGTCTTATATATCATGAAATTCCAAATCCCTCTCTCCCATTCAACATAAAAAATAGTACCCATGATAATTTCAAATGGGGGATTGAACAAAAATAAAAATGAGTGGTCAAGGACACACCTCTCATGGGGACATTCTCTTCAATTAGGAGTGTATTATTTCTAATCCACCACAATCTAAAATTTATCTTGATAGGAATATCCGTGAACCAAAACTATAAATTCCCATCATCATTACAGTTGGATTCATGAATCAAATCCTATAATTCATGTCAATTGAAGAAGCCCAAAGAAGATCCCACAAAGGGGAATCTCTCAGAAAACCCTTGGCTTATTTCCTTGGATTGAAAAATTCTTTTATCCATGTAGTTGACTCAATGAACAATATCCTCACGGTTGACAAGAGAATTCCTCTCTAACAATGAATTAGTGCGTTTCTCATATAGATAGTCACATGATAAGTGTACTTCTTTACCAAAACTTATAAATTCATCACCCCACATTGACGATTTTTGAGGTTCTTCTTTACAAACCTTTGACAAGTGGGGTGTTCAAATTTCATGGAATCGCTAGATTACTCCATCAGACAGCCTGAATTAAACTCCACATTCTACTTCTTTTACCCATTATAATCTTGATATTAAATAACATCCATTTCTATTGAGGAAACATCATATAATTTCTAAATTTCTATCAATGTCTCATATTTTTAGGTCTTTTCATAAAATATTTTTTACCCCACCAAACAAGTGGCCAACCTTGCATTCATGGGTAAAAATAAATACCAAGGTGAATAATGAATATCTTACAATGTTTTCCACATAATCCTTGATAGATTCTTCATATTTCTTCTCAAGTTAAAGAAAATACATTTGCTTTTTATATCAGAGAGTGCTTAGAAAATATTTTTCAAAAAATATTCCTAAATTCTAGTCACCCAGTCACATTAATCTCTTCCTTGGGATTTGCCTTCTTGATCAATTTACACAACTGATTAGGTTTTCCCACAATGAAATAAATATTTACTAAACCCTTATCTTGTTTGGAATGTTTAATTATAGAGAATATCTTCTCAATGGATTTGATCCACTATTCCATGATTAACTGATCAGATGATCTAATGAATGTTTTAGGCCTTTACCATATAAATCTCAAAATTACATCATATTCTTTCTTTGGGGGATTTTGTATCTCCTCCTGTTACATGTTTCTATTCAAATCCAAAGTCCTATAAGAGAGTATCATCACAAATTATTCAATTCTCACTCCCATCGGGAGGGGCATCTCGTTGGGGGCAGTCGCTATATTTCATGTTCCATTGATAGTTTACCAAATTCCATTTATTTTCAGCCATTGGATTGAATAAATGAAAAAATAGATATTAGTATTTTTTGACTATTAAAGCCTTAAATGGGAATCTAATGGAATTATATCAGTATCTTATAAACTACATGTATTTCCTTAACTTGTGAATTTCAAGGGTTCAATATATGTTATCCCTAATCTATTTCCCAACATATATTCTTATGTGTATTTATTTATTCCCTTAATAAAGGATCATATTATGGTCATCTATTTACCAAATCATATCTTCTAGGTAGGTCCTACAAGGTTTGCACCATGGAATCTTTTCCATCACCAGTTCTTGATCGATCCTAGTAGAATGTGAGGTTTTTTGG
The DNA here is from genome assembly GCA_963277665.1 of Viscum album. Classification (NCBI taxonomy): domain Eukaryota; kingdom Viridiplantae; phylum Streptophyta; class Magnoliopsida; order Santalales; family Viscaceae; genus Viscum; species Viscum album. Next base: position 1,883,792,483 of record OY728165.1, on the reverse strand, counting down.
GTTTTCACAATATGTACATATACGTAAGAACCACATCCACATGTAGTATCCATATGGGGATGTATGTTATCGATAATCCCCTTAATCTATACTAACAAAAATTAGTTATTTTTTTGTCATAATTAGTGGTTTCCCCAACTCTTTCACTATAGATTTTCTATTCCTACTCCAAATAAAAAACTAAAAATTTCCTTTGATACCAACTACAATAACCATTATCTTTATTTCAAATTAATACCTGATTTATTACAAAACATTAAACATAATACATCCCAAAGATAGAAATGTCGAGTGTCTCTATGAAATGGGTTCATTACATAACAAATTAAAACAAGGAATACATCATAATTAATGAAACCCACCTTAAAATATTCATAATATTCCTTCATATATAAAAATTAATGGGATGTCATGGGGACATACATAGAAAAGGGATGAGCTATAAATACCTGTAAGGGAAAAACATGTATTAACATTAATAAATTAATACCTGTAATATGATAGGCATATCAATGGGTAATAAAATGGGTGTGAATTATAAAAATGTTAACTATGGAATGATATATCATGATGACATAATGGAAATATGTGAAATGTGGAAACAACTTAAAACACCTCATCATAAACACAGTTCAAGGATAAATTCCAAGAAATAAAAATGGAAATTTTTTTATGAATGAATAAATTTTAATCCATGTCCTAACATGACATCTCATGAGACTAAATATTACCCAATTCCTTAGAGTGGTATATAATTATGGGTACACCATTCACCTTCATTTCATTCTATTTATTATGTGAACCACATGGATAATAAAACATGTATTCATATATAATAATATATTAGGAAATGATAAAATAATGTTGGATAAATTAATTTTTTTCCAAATTTCATATAAGTATAATTTTATAATGGTGAACAACCTTTATAGAAAATGGGTATAGTATTCACTACAAAATTGTTTTGGCATAGATTATACTGATGAAATTTTGTTATCATAATGACATCACATAAAAATTAGTTAAATGAGTTGATGAGATAAAAGGGGGAATCAAATATTTTGAATGTAAAATGGGAAGTAATAAGGACACTGAACTAAAAATATCATCATTTTGAATTTGCAGACATAAAATAATAAAGTAACATTAATAAAGGGGAGATTGAGAGGAAACAAAAAATAGATATTTTGAATTCTAATGATTCAAAGGAGCATTTTTAAATCTTGGGGAATATTATGAGGACTCTAGATATGGGAGAGATGAGTAAGGGTGTGACCCATGTATTTTTATTGAGGAGAAATGTGGTCGTGGTGGTTTTATATGTGGAATGTGTGGGGAATTCTTTATTATTTCTCTAACAATGGTTTTGGAATCTAGATAATAAAATAACCAAAACAAAAAAAACCATCCCATGGTTGTTTCCCATGTTCTATTCCAATGTGGAGTTAGTTTAATTATTTAATAAGTTAATGATACATACATTATAAAAAAATATCCTTACCTATATGGAAGTGAGTCATACTTTTTAAGAAAATCATTTTAAACTTAAATTTATATTAATGTTTTTGGAGAATTCATAATTTCCATATAAAATTAATAATATGGACATAAAATAAAATTATTTTAATGTGAATCATATATTATTTCATGAATAACTTTTTGGATTTTTAGTACGTCACTTTTTAGTCATTCTTATTTCTTAATATATACTGTATATTTATACGCTATATAATTATTACTCAAAAATTAGACTATCATAAAGAATTATGAAAACTTCACCATTTTATAATTTTCAAATTCTTGTTTAAAAAATATGTATTTATTTTCACAAAATAATTTTCTAAATATTTGAATTTTTACTTATAATATAGAATTTACATTTAATGAGAAATGATGGGTTTTTAACAACAATGGTTTTCAAAACCTTATAAAAAATTTAATTAATAATATTTGTATGATAATTTATATTTAGTAACCATTATTTAATAATAACATTCTCTTAAAATATTATTTATTTAAAAATTTATGTTAAATAATTAATATAAATTCCTTAATTGAATTGGAATATTACCCAAAATTATAAACTTTATTGAATCAACATCAAAATAATTTATAATATAACAATAGTAATAAGTAAATGTAACCATTATTCTATTTATAATAATAAACATACTAAGGTATCTAGGGTCTTGATACATGCCTCTTTAATACATCAAAAAATTATTTGTGGGTAAGGTGTAAGATAGTGTGACTTTAATTGGTGGTTTGGAATACAATTTTTGGGATGTGATCTCAATGTTATTGAACATCTCCCATAAATGGTATTCCTCATGATTTTTTTTTACAATATTATCTTGGTCCTTTTATAGGAAAAATCCAAGAGAATATTTCTCTCTAAAAATCTTCAATAAATGGTATTTATAGGGTACCGTCCTACTGGTTGAGGCCCTCAATTCCTTTCTTGTAAATTGAATTTATTAAAACCCAATATTTATTATAATCAAGGGATCACTAGTCAAATACAATATTATAAATGGTATATATGTTTAATGGGATTTAAAATATGATTAGATATGATAATACTAATTAAGTGCATGTGTTTTCAATAACCATAATACTGAATAAGACATTTAATATAAATTATAAGGGTAATTTTTATTTATATATATCTGGTTTGTTACAAGATTTGATCCTACAGACATTTGGGCCAAGTAATTTAAATTCATGTGGACATTTCATCTATGCAATATAAGATCCTATAAATGTTGACTATATCTTTTAAAGTCATTTGGTTATGTCAGCTAAACTTTATAAAGTCCTTAAGAAATGTCACCCAAGTCCTGATAAGTCCTCTAATCATGTATATTTTGTATTTTAAAGTTTTCCTCACATGTCAAACTGGCCACATAAAATCCTCTAGACCTGTTAGTAAAGTCCTTCAAATTCCATCACATATGTCAGCAAATTCATGAAATTTCCTATAGATATTTCATCCAAGTCTTGTGAAGTCCTCTGGACATGTCAACTGAGTCATTCGATTTCTTATGCACATTTCATTCAAGACTTGTGATGTTATCTAGGAATATCGCCAAGACATTTGAATGACTTCATACTTTCATGAAAATTCATGTAATATCCTTCCAAAATTTTATCCTTTATCACATGACAACCTTTGATGTTTTGGGGTTTGTCGCACGATGATCCTCACACATGTAATCCAATTTACTAGATAGTCTATCATAATTATCATCACAAATCATTAAATTTTCCACCAGTCTTATTAATTAGATCAAGTGATATTCCCCCATCCAAGTCAGTTAGATCAAATAATTGATATATTTAATTTCTTTTTAGATTATGAGAAGAACGCTCAGATATGTCTGCTTTATCATACATACAATTAGGATATACATGAAGGAACCCAAGGAATATCGAACAGAGTATTTGGACATGTCGAACATACTCTCAAGAAATGTCAGATCGACACCAACATTATGTCATGAATTAACCCTATGGAATTTCAGTCATGTTAGGTAGACACCATGATACATGATAGCCTTGACTAGTAGATAAATTCCAACATATACACAAAATAAACTATGAGAATTGTGATTCCTATACAAACATGATACATAGGACATCGTCCTAAGGCCTAAGATCATATGGGCATCTGACATGGTGTACGTCCCTCCAAATGTCAAAAATCATTAACTCATGGTAATTAAATTTTCCAAAAAAGTATATTATCCTACCTGATCCATCATCATAGGAGACGTGCGCTAACACAGTTGAATCCCTTTATGTGTAATCTCAATCCATACCATCAAATAACCCTAAACCCTTCATCGAGTTATCCTAATAAGATATGTAAGACAACATTATAAGTCCCATGATTCATATTAAACAACCAGTTATGGTGTCCCTAATATTTTATACACATCTTGTGAGACTAATAACTTGATATCCCTTGTTTATCACACTGAGCATGGATCACAATGTATTAGGTATTTTTAGTGGTCGAATCATTTTCAAAATAAATTCCTCATAGATAGGGAAACCATTATGTTTAATCCCCACAATAGATAACCTATCCTTTTATACATATCAATTTATGAATTTTTGGAATAGTTAAATATCAAATTACTATCCTAGGTTCATAATGTTTGGTGTCTTGGAAGACTAGGTTCATAAAACAGAAAAAAAGACTAAATAAAACATTTCTATATTTATCATACATTATGATCTCATAAATTACATTGAACTCTTACATATTCCTAGGATAACCTGGGGAAAACATGAAAAAATGGAGGAGTTGAAAATCCCATTAATGGTATAAAAATAAAAATACATCTTACCTTATGGGATATAAGGCATAAAATAATTGTATATAGATCCATGGAACATAATTAATCAAAATTAATATTAACACAGGATCATATAATCATGGATTCAAATTAATGTTATAGAAACAAAAAACATTAATTTATCCCATGTCAATGCATGTAGCAGATATTGGATCATGAGTAAATACTTGTTACACATAGAGGAGAATGAGTCATGGCTACCACCAAAACCTTTTCGCATAAATTCTCATGAATCTAAACTTTAATCTAATACATTAGATCACTATCTAGGTTCAATGATCATATAATTTTCATTAATATGATTTCCACATAATGAATAACAGATTAGTAATCAAACATAAGCATAAGGTATACCCATGGAATGAATTGTGTTTCATAATCATGAAAAAAGAATAATAAATTGGTGTATCGGAAAAGATACAAGAATAGAAAAGAATTAAAACATAAATGGGAATTAATAAAGTCATATTAGAATATATCATGATAAGTGATGTTAGGAATAAGTGAAAATAGTGTTTAATTAAATTTAGAGATAATACATTTTAGTATGGTGTAAGGAAAACATTCATTATTTTTTAAAATGGGAAATAAATAGTTGTTTTTATAAGATTATAATTTAACTGAGGTGGTTTTTCCTGATAAAATTATTTATTTTATTAAAAAAATGGTCGAATAAAACACATTATTTAGAACACATGAAAATGGGTAAAAATTCTGGATGTTCCCATAATTTTGGCATACTTATCGGGAAGAATTGAGTAGTGAACCTTATAAAAACATATATATCCATAGAAAAGAAGGATTAGTGGATCATTAAATTTGAGATTGAAACATATACATAACTTTTATAATATTTAAATAAATGTAAAATAGAATATCATTTGGGTAAAAAAAGAGAAAGAGTAACCCAATGGAATAAAGGAGGCTCAGGAAGAGTACCATACCTTATGTCTGAAATGATTCTACACGTGATCTTAATGTTAGGAATAATCAAAATAGATTAATTAATTAATAATTCCATAAAGACATATTAATAAATTTATTTTCTAATAAAATTATTAAAAATATTTATGGAATTCTTGATGGGATAATAGATTAAATTTCATCGTATCGAAGCATTCATTGTCATGATTTTTATAATCAATTTACCTGTATATGTGTATGGAAAATAATTTCAATATGAGTATAGTTATCTAGAATTGATAATTTATTTTATTAAAAACATATATAATATTAAAATACCATTTTTCCATAATGGGGGATGATCCAGTAGATAATTCAATAAATATAATTATTTATATTAATTTAGCGTTTTTTTATCTCAATTAACTCATTTTTTTAAATTAATATCATGTTGAATAACTGATTATAGAAAATTACATAATATGAAATACATATATTATAATCTCTTTAATCCATTAATATGGATTCATTACTATCCTTGAACGCATAATTGAAAGATGAAATCTTGTCGTCCGTGAAGGTGGTAAATCGAGACTTCATGGATGATGTTTTAATTTCAAAAATAAAGAATAATAAGAGAAGTGAATTGATGTATATTTATTCAATAAACAAGATAAAATTAAAAGATTTGTAAGATAACATATTTCTCATGACATACAGTTGAGTGGAGGATATAATATAACAATAAAATAATGGAACATCAAATTAAATTGAAAGTTAATGGACCATGGTTTTACCGCTTGATTACTTATTCTTGAGAACCTCCTTAAGGGATTGGTTTTGGTCATTTGTTAAGAACAAAATCATATGATCATATGGGAGTGACAAGGTAGATTATTATAGTGAAATTTAAACATAGATAGAGGCTTGAGAGGTGTGAGGAGAAGTAGTTGTGAGGGGATGTATTTAGAGTGGAGGAGGATGGTGTTTTTTGAATATTTTAATCATCGTTTTATTATTTCTCTCATGATAAGAAATAGTGTTTATTCCTGAGAATAAATATAGTAACATGAGCATTTTATTTTTATATAATGGTCTTACATAATCAATTTGTCATCAATTATTCCACAATACTAATATTTAGCATTTATCGTAAATTATTATATTTTACCATTCACCAAATATTCAAGTACATTGGAAAAATATAAAAAATTAAATTGGACCATTTTTTGACCCATAGAACTAAAAAATGAACACCATTTTATGAAAATATTTTTCTAAATAAGGTAAATTTAATTCTACTGAAAATATTAACGTACACTACAAATAGATTTTCTAAAATTTGAATTAATTTCTAGCACTTTCAGAAATTCATTAAAGTCCCATTAAATTATATCATAATCATAAGGGATAAAAAGATTATTTTATGACTACATTTTCGGAAAAAAAAATTCTTTTATATTATTAAATTATACATAAAATTGTAATTAAATATTTATTACTTACAAAAATACAAACACTTGATTAATTTTGTTTGAAATAAATTTTTTACTTATAATGTGATATAATTATATAAATTTGTCACTTATAAGATGAATTAAATTTAATGATAATTTCACTTGTGAGGTTAATATTTAATTTTAAGGTTCAATATTCCTAATGGTAACCCTACTATTCTAATGTTCAAGGTACGATTTCATTGGTATAAGTTCCATAAATATTAGAAATGCTTATTATTTCGTTCATTCATCATTTATAAATACTTTATTAAGTTCTATTAAGTGTTTATAACATATGAAATTTTTATAAGATGAGAATTTCCATTTATAAAACTTTGGTTCATTAAATTCTTCCGCCATTTTGAAATTTCACAAGGAAAATTTAGTTTTATAAACTAAGGTGCAATAATGTCTGGGTGCTTTTGCTTAATCAAATTCTACGATTCACATGTTTCCTATTTATAGTTATGGTTCCACCGTAGTACATTGACTATGTGATTATTCTTTCTGTGTAGAACATTAGCTCAATGATCTAATATCTTCATTGGATTCTCCTTGTAAGAAAGAACATTATCCGTCTATACCACCACTGATGTCATTACATCTGCCGGATCTAGGACTTACTTCCTTCAGAGGGATAGACGAGATACATCGTGTAATTGAGACATGGTTAGTGGAAGTGTTGGTCGATATACCATAACTCCAACATGATCAATGAACTCGTAGGGTCCGATGTACCCAGGGCATATCTTCACTTTATTCCAAAATCTTGTGATATGATTCCTTAGAGATAGGTATAGGAATACCGTGCCTCCATCCTTAAACTTCAAGTCCCATTGACAATTTTCTACATAGGTATTTTGTTGAATTTGGGATACCTTGACGTGCTTCTAAATAGTTTTTAACTTCTCCACCATTTTTTGACCATTTCATGTCTTAGCATCTTATGTTCACCGACATCATCACATAATTCTGGTGTTTTACACCTTTTCTCATAAATGGATTCATATGGATCCATTTGGATGATTGATTGGAAGCTATTATTGTTGGATAATTCAACCAGTGATAGATTTTTATCACATCCTCATTTAATGTCCATTGAACACGATCACAACTTGTCTTCCCTTGGTTGAATAATTGGATTATATTGGAGATCAGTTTGAGGTTGATAGGTTGTATTGACGTTCAACTCATTCGTTAGAGCATGTTGGAGACATTTATAGAACATCAAGGTGTATCGTGGATCTTGATATGATACAATTGATAGTGGTATTCCATTCATCCTTACAACTTCAGTGATATATATCCATTCAATTTGATCAAGTGAGAAGTACTCTCAAATTCCTATAATGCGAGATATCATTTTAAGATGATCCATAACAACCCATATAACATTATTTCCTCGGGATGTATTTTGATTTCCTGTTAATAAATCTATTGTGATGTTTTCAAATTTCCATTTTTGTATGGTTAATGGTTGCGTAACCCCTTTACACTTTTTCCATTCAACCTTCACCTTCTAACATATCTAGTAGTTGGATGTATATTAAGCTATCTCCTTTTTCAAATTTTCCCACAAAAACATATCTTTGAGATCATGATACATCATTGTGCCCCCTAGGTGAATAATGAATGATGAGTTATGTGCATCTCTTAGAATCTCTTACTTTGTCTATGGATTAGCTTGTACACATAGTCATGACCCAATATTACAACTTCATATTCACCAATCATGAACTTAGAGGATTTCCAATTCTATAAATCTTTAACCCTTTTATGAATTTCAACATCATTTTATTGAGAATCGTTTGTTTTCTCCATAAGGTATAGTTCATAAATCATTTGATAAATGATTGATGAAATTACTCCCTTAATGAGTCCCACATCCATTATTTGTAGGTCAATGAAGATTGGATCCTTCTCAATTTTCATCATTGATAAAGATGCATCATCCTTTCTACATTGAACATCTACAACCTTAATTTTCCATACCAGGATTGTAGTATATTTTTCTGTCCTAATCCTTAATGATCTCTAACCATATTCATTGGTAAATATTAAGATCATTCTGTGTGAATATATATTTGATACTCTTGAAATCCTTATATATCTCACACATCTCCCCATATAGATAATGATTCCCTATTTTCAATACAATGTTCATAGATAGCATTTCTGGATCATGTGTAGGATATTTTTTCTTTGGAATCTTAAATTCCATTGATGTGTAGGCTATCACATTACCATTTTCAATAGTAAAAATACTACGTCTATTTTCGAATCATTTATATATATGATAATGTGTTCTCCACTTGTTGGGAGTGTGAGTAATGGAACCGTGATAAGCCTCTTTTTGAGATCATTATGTATTTCCTCACATTATTGAGTCAAAAAAACATCACTCCCTTTCAAGTCAACATGGTTATTGGGTTTCACAATAGTGATATATTCATCACCAATCATTATAAATACATGAATAGATCAATAAATATATGGATATCCATTATAGATGTTGGCCTATGACATTATTTGATAGCCTCAATATCCTAAGTGTCCAAAGATATCCCTTTTAGGTGATTTCATTCCCCAATAATGATACATACTCCATCCAAAACTCACTTTTTCTATAAATTACATATAGTTTGTCCCTTTGGAAATTCTTCAACATAGTATTCAAATTCAACTCATAATCCTCCATGCACATGGAGTATATAATAATATCATACATAAAGACTATGAATAATTTTTTGATGTAATCTATAAGACACTATTATTTATATTCAGGAAAATTTTTGGTGCATTAGTGATTTCATAGGTCATCACTATGAATTCATAGTGTCCATACCACTTTTTAATGATTGTCTTAGAAATATCTTTATTTCTCACCATTAATTGGTGATATTCCAATAGAAGGTCCATCATAGAGAAATAGCTGGCACCATGTAGCTGATCAAAAAAGTCATATATCCATGGAAGGGCATACTTGTTCTTTATCATGAATTTATTGAGCTCCCAATAATCGATGTGGACGCGTAATGGCCATTCCTTATTTATGAAGTAGACTGGAATATGCCTAGTTGAAGCACTCTGGCACCTAAAAACCTTATCTATATTCTTTTGTAACTGCTTATTTATTTATTCCATCTCAATAGTTATCATTATATAAGGTGTATTTGACATATATAGAGATCCATGAATAATTTCAGTTGAGATTTAATCCTCTCTATCCGGTGTAAGACAATGAAATTCATCATGGAATACCTCAGTTTAACCCATCAGGATGGGAACAGATTCGAGCATGATCATCTCCTTTGCCTAAATAGTTTGATCAAGATATTCTTTCTCATAAGGTAGTAATATATAAAATTTAGAAAATGATTCTGAAGGAGATTAATCATTCTCCTTAGAGTTTAAAAGAATTGTAGGATGATTTGGGATGGGAAGAGTGATCTACCTTTCCCGACAGTTGATGTTTTCTTTTGGTAAAGATAGCCAATGCATGAAAAAATAGCATCAAACTCTACCAAATAGAGTATGACATGATTTAATGGGAGGTTCCGTCCAAAACCATTATCTACGGAGGAGTTATGTACTTCATAAAATATTATATACCCTTTATATATTATTATAGGTAACTCACCATCAAAATTTTGAGATGGTGTTTGAATATTTCTACTAATCTTGCAAGATATGAATGAATTTGTAGAACTATATTCAAATAGTACATTAACTATTCATTAATGAATCACTAGTGTATATTTCACCACATTGTTTTTAGGATCCACATCACCAGTAGTGATAAGATAATCCCTTCCTTTTTTCCTCGCAGGATTTTGTTGATTTCCTTAACAACCCCCATCTTGGGTAATTGATTTGAAAATTAACAATATCCATTCATATTGAAACACTACAAGACTAGTTGAGCAATGATATGGAACTTCCATTTTTCTCCCACATTATTTGGATTATTAATATCCCTTATATAGTTTCTCTCCAGATTCCCCATTCTTCCACATTTGAATCATTTCATGGTTCCCTTTACATAGTTCCCAGGATGCTTCATCCCATAATTTTGACACATTGGAAATTCAGACATTTCTCTATCATGGTATTTATTTTATGCTCCACCCATGCTGGACTCTATTTTTAGCTTTTAGACGACATACCAACAAGACTATTGAGATTATCTAATCTTCATTTCATCCTTGAGGAAGAAAAGAACAATATCCTAATAACTGTCGATGTCTCGCGTCACAAATGCCTTTTTTAGACTTGGCTATAGTCTTCTAAATAAGTGATCATCCTTTATTTCGGTTTCAACGACCATTCTGGAGCTGTATCATGCAATCATGGTAAAGATTGATCCATACGCCCCGATAGACTCATCTTCTTTCTACATGAGTCTGAGGAATTCTATTTCTACATTGAGATGGATGGTTTAGGTAAAATAAATATTGAACAACATTTTCATGAATTCCTACCAATCCATGGATTCAATTTACTCCTTGCACATTATATTTGTGATTATCATCCAACACTGATTAGCTTCCCCGTCCGAATGATAAACTGACGGCACACCACTCTATTCCTTTGAGAACTGAAGGATATATAATACCTCTTCAAAAGAGATAATCAATTGTTCTGTGAAGAGGGTATCAGATGATTCACTAAACAAGGGAGACCTTTTCTTTATAGATGATTCAACAAAAACCATCTCATTATGTAGCGATGGTGGTAATTCTACAAGGTTCAAGTTATTATTCATAAATTGTTCCAGTTGAGAAATTACTCTAATGATGTTTTTAGAACCAATTATAATCATATTTGGTATATCATTATGGAAATTGTCTTATTGACAATAACATTTACTGTTGGAACATGTTTTCTATTTCCTACCATTAACTAAGTAAAAATAATTTCCATTAGGGGGATTTAATACATAGAAAATAAGCATAAAAAATAAACATTAGATATAAAAGGATAAACTCATAGAGGAAAAGTATATTCTAATGTGTCATTCATGTGGATTTGATCTAGGTTATCAATGATATGTTTCTGAATATGGATTCTTATATGCCTTTTTTGTTCCCAAAATTATAGTTCGTAATAAGGTTATGAATCTACCAAGATAGATCTCCTGGGAGTGTCAAACTAGGTGTACAGTAAGGCCCATTGTCATGTAACATTTTACCCCAAGTCAGGCCTAGAACACCGTGTCGGAGTTTCTAATCCTAGGTAAATCAATTAATGAACCACTTACATATGTGTTATCTATACAAAGATATATTTTCATGGTAAAACACTTAATATATTATTACCAAAATTTTGGGATGTTTCCTTATACACAGTCTTATCCCTATGGTTGACACTAATGTTATCTATTCCTCGTCTCCAAAAATAACTCTTATACTAAATAAAACAACCCTGTCCTTTTTAACATATCATTAAGTGACTTTTGAAAACAATTAAAAATAAAATTACAAGACACAGACAGTAAAGTCTTGTGTCTTGGATGAATAGTTACACAAAATATAAAACATGGGACTAATTCAATCATTTCATTATTTATCATCCATTATAATCTCCTATATTATTTTGAGACCTTACATCATCATAGGATGAACTAGGTATAACAATAAAAAAGGGATGAGCTATAAATCCCAATAAGTGAATTCAAATTAAAATAAAGCATAACACATGGGTTAGAATGAATGAAATAATGATATATGATGGCAGGGAACATGATTAAATATAAAAAACATTAACATGGGATCATATAATCATAGATTCATAGTAATGTGGTAGAAACATAAAACATGACTTTAGAACGAGTCAAGGCTCCTTGCACATAGAGGATTGTGAGTCAATTATTGTTTCACATAATGGGGTACAAGTCAAGGCTACCACTAAGACCATTACATATAACATCTCTTGGTACTAAAATTTATCCAATAATTTGGAGTGCTATCTGGGGATCCCATAATAACATGTTCATCAATATTCTTTCCATCTAAATATTCATACATAAGTAATCCAACCAAAAATATAAGGGTTACCCATAGAAAGAATTGGATATCATAATCATTTAAAAATATTAATAAATGAGAGTATCGTAAAAGAGTCCCTGAAATAAAGAAAACAAATTATTAATTGAAATTCATAGAGTAATATTATAATCTATCATGATAAGTGATTTCTAGTTGAAGTGAAAATATTCTTTAAGATACATTAGAGATAAAACATTTTAGTGTGGTTTAAGGGAAAACATTCAAGATTATTTAACATGGAAAAGGCATAATGTTCTCTATAAAATCAGAATTTAATGAAGAAATTTCTTCATGATAAACAGAATGATTTTATAAAAATAATTGTGATTTAAAAAAGATTATGGAGAACACATGAAATTGGTTAAGAATTTAGGATGTTCCCTTAAATTGGGCTTGCTTATTAGGAATAATTGTATAGGGACCCTTTTAAAAACAGGTATATCCCTAAAAAAAATAAGGATGATTGTATCTTGAAACATGTTTTTGGAACATATAAATATAATTTATAATTTTTACAATCAAATAATATAAAATTCAATTTTGTTAAATAAAATTGAAATATTAACCCAAATGAAGAAAGGGGTTCGGGAATAATCCCTTACCTTATGTCCGAAATGAATTTGAACATGATATTAATGTAATAAATAATGAAATTATAATCATTAATTAATATGTATAGAGAAATATATACTTTATTTGTTTTATTATAAAATTATTAAGTTCATTGATGGCTTTTTTGATGAGTTAAGATATTCAATTTCATTGTATGGGGGTGTTGATTTCATTGGCTTTCACGATCGATTTACTTTTATACGTGTATGTAAAATCCTCTAAAATGATGATATTTGACTTGAACTAATTTTATGCATTATTAAAGGACTTATAGAATATTTAAATACTATTTTTTCTTTATTTTAGGATTGTTCATTATATAAATCGTCTATGATAATCAGTTTGATTAATATTGCATGTTTTTATACCAACGAAGTCATTTTGTTCTATAAATTAATATCATGTGTAAAAAATGATTACATAACATAAATAAGATATAATAAATATTTATTATAATAATTTTCACCAATCAAAATGGTCTCATGAACATCCTTGAATATGGAATTTATTGATGAAAGTATGTTATCCACGAAGGTGGTAAATCGGTACCTCATAGGCGATGTTTTCATTCTTAAATTAAAAAGGAGAGGAGATGAGATTACATGAAAAATTATACCATCAGCATGGTAATATTCCAGTATATGTAAGATTATTAATTTTTCATTCTTCATGGATGTGGGGAGGTGAGGAGAGAAAAATAAATAATAGAACCTGAATAGAAATTGAATAAAAAAGGAAGAGGGTTATATATCTTGATTCCTTCTTCTTGAGAACCTCCTTATGGGATTGGTTTCTGTATTTTATGTTGTCCAAAATAACATGTCCATTTGAAATGGGATTTTAATGATATTTGAGAATAATTTGGACTTGGATATAGGCTCTAGATGTTTGAGGAGAAGAGGGGGTGAGGTGATGTATTTATAGTGGTGGAGGAGGGTGTTTTCGGAATATCTTAATCATTATATAATTATTTATTTAAAAAAATATTTTTGATTCATGAGACTAAATACAGTAACATGATCATATGTGTTCCAGATAATGGGCTTACATCATCACTACATCAACTATGAATCCATAATTAATGTATTTAGCATTCATCGTAAATTATCGTAATATACAAATAACCAAAAATTCATGTATTTCAAAAAACTCTCAAAAACTCACCCTACACATTTTCAAACATGTAGAAATCATAAATGTACTCCAATTAATGAAAATATATTTAAATATATTTTAAATTTAATTTTTTAATAAAATCTGAATTTTCTAGAAAAATACATATTCTTAAATTTAATTTTTTTTCTAACACCTTGAAAAATTAATTATTTTATCATAAAATTATCTTTTATCCTTAAGGCATAAAAATATTAATTTAATAATACTTTATATGAAAATAAATTTTTATTTAGTTATTAAAATATTCAAAAAAAGAAATTTAATATTTTTGACCTATAAAAATATCAACAACTAATTATTAATTTTTTTAAAATATCTATTTACTTAAAAAATGAGATAATTAAATAATATTGTCAACTATAATATGGAAAAATTTTATTTATGAATTTATTGTTGAGGGAATTATTTAATTAGTTTGTTTGTTATTCACAAGTGTCACATTACTAATCCAAATGTCATGTTACTATTTCGTCTATTTAAGTTACATAACTTATAGAAAGCATTCTTATTCCATGCATTCGTCATTTATAAATCTTGTATTCTGTTATCCTATATTTTTATACCATATGAAATAATTATAATAATGGATTTTCTAATGAAAAAAATTTGGATCATTACGTTATTCCAGAATATGAAATTAAACACTCGAAATTTCAGTTTACATACTAAGGTGAAAATAGGTGTGGGTGAATTTCTTTAATATCTTCTTCTAGTTCACATGTAAATTCTTCGAACTTATCATTCTGTCATAGTACTTGGACTCTGTGAGTAGTTTTTTTGTGTATAACATTATCTCTATGACCCAATATCAACACTAAATTCTCCTCATAATAAATATCACTCTCCAACTGTACCACCTCTGAAGATAGTACTTGTGAAGGATTTGTTATTCAATTCTTCAAGAAGGATACATGGAATACCTTGCGTACTTTAGATATAGATGGTGTAAGTGCTAGTCGATAGGACATAACTCCAGAATGATCAATGATCTTGGAGGGGATGATTTACATATAATTTATCATCCACTTCTTCCCAAATCAGATGATCCTCTTCCATAGGGGTATGTAGAGAAACACCATGTCTCTACCCATAAACTTTAGGTCTCATTTATTATTGCCTACATATCACTTTTGGAAAATATGGGGTTTCATTGAGGTGATGGTGAATGGTTTTTACCTTCTCCGCCATTTATTCTCCCATTTCAGGTCCTAGTTTCTTAAGTTCACTGAATTTATCCTATCATGTTGGTCTTCTATACCATTTCCCATAAACAGCTTCATATTGATCAATTTGGATGCCTGAGTGGAAATTATAGTTGTAATACAATTCGACAAGTGGTAGATGTTGGTCTCATCCTCTTCTAAAGTCCATAGAACTTGATATCAACATATCTTCTAGTGTCTAAATAGTTCAATCAGATCATCCATCAATTTGACGATGAGAGGTCGTACTGATGTTCATCTCAGTGCTTAGAGCATGTTGATGAAATTTCCAAAATGTCTTCGTGAATCTTGGATATCAATCAGATACAATCAATTGTGTTACTCCATGAATCATTAACACTTCTTTGATATATAACCATGCAAGTTGATCTGGTGAGAATTCCTTATGAATTGTGATAATTGGAGATGTATTTTTAAAAATATACCCTATAAAAATATATTTGTTTCCTATGGATTTCATTGAATGTCCAGTGAAAAAAATCTATGGTGATGTTTTCCCATTTCTATGTTGGTAAGTTTAATAGTTTTATCATCCCATTAGACCTTTTCCATTCACCCATCACTTAGTGACATACCATGCACTTTGATGAATATTCATCTATCTCTTTTTTCATATTGTCCCACAAAAAATTCTCTCTGAGATCTCAATATATCTTTGTTCACCCTGTGTGAATAGAAAAGGATGAGTTATGTGCATCATTTTGAAGATCCTTAATAATCAATATATTGGATGGTACACATAGTTGTGACTCAAATCTTTTGACTATATCCCCACTTATCTTGAACTCAGAGGATTTCCAATTTCAAATAGCTTTAACCCTTTTCTGAATTTCCATATCATTTTTTCGAGAGTCCTTTATTTTCTCCATAAGGGACGGTTAAGAAATAATTTGATAAAGGATTTAAGATGTTACTACCTTAATTATTCACATTCTACTAATTGTATATATAAGAATATTCTATCCTTATTAACTATCATATTTGATAAAGATTCAAGATCAATTCAACTTTGAGAATCTACCACCGTATATGCCTAAAAAGGATGGTAGTGGATTGAGATATCCTAATCCATGATTATCTATAACAATATTCAATTGAACATATGAAACACCATATATGTGGAAAAATATATTTGACTCATGTGATTATTATATATCTCACACTTCTCCCAATAGAAATAATACCCCCATATTTTTAATGCAAAGATCACAGCTTCTAACTCCAGCTCATGTGTAGGAATGTTTTCCTCATGAATTTTCAATTACCTTAAGGCATAGGCTATAAATATAAAATTTTCCACAGTACATATCTTTTTACTTTCATTGAAGAATCACTATATACCATAGAGAGTTCTCCAATTTTTGAGAGAGTGATTACTGGTATAGTTATAATCCTCATTTTGATCTCCGTAAAGCATTCCTAACATTCTTGAGTCTAGAAACCTTCAATGTCAGCTTTTTTATTGTGTTTTAAAATTTGTATAATATCTTCAAAAATAGTCATTAATCCCTCCCTATACCATGAAATATGTGGATCTCCATTACAGATGTTGTCCTCGACCACACTTCGATTGCCTTTTCCATTGAATGGTCCACAACCATCCCTTTTCTGGTAATTACAAGTCCCAATAATGATACTTCCTCCATTTGTAACCCACATTTACAATAATTTTAATATTTTTTCCCTCATTAAGTCTTCAACCCTGTATTTAAATGCTCCTAATTTTCCTCCTTTCACTTGGAGTATATCAGAATATCATAGATAACGGGTACCAAAAATTTTACAAGGTAATCTCTAAAGACTATATTAATTAAATCCTTTAAAATTTACGGAGACTTAGTGAGTCCAAAGGGAATAACTATGAACATATAGTGTCCATTCATCATTCTAAAGATAATCTTGGGAATATCTTCCTTCCTTACATTTAATTGGTGATACCCTGACGGATGGTCCACTTTAGCGAACTAATTGGCCCCACGTAACTAATTTAACTAGTTATCTATCCATGGTAGGGGATACTTATTAATTATCATGAATTTATTTAGTTCATGATAATTGATGTAGAGGTGCAATAATTCATTATTATTCTTGATTAAGAGGACTAGTGCACCCCATGGTGAAGCACTCAGGTGTATACACCCTTGTATAGTTTCTCTTATAACTGCTTCTTAATTCTACCATTTCAATAGTTTCATTTTAAAAGGTGCATTTTATATAGGTTGAGATCTGGGAATAAGTTTAATTGAGAACTCTAATTCTAATATATGAGCAACAAATGAAAATTCATTGGGAAATACATCATTTTAATCCCTCACAATTGGAATATATTCAATCATAATCAACTCCATTTTCTCAACCATTTGATCAAGATATGTTTGATCATAAGATAGTAATTTCCACTCATGGGATGATTATTCTACATGAGATTAATATTTCTCCTTACACTAGTATAGAATTGTTAGATACTTCATGATGTTAAGGGTGATATCCCTTTCCAGATAGTTGATGCTGGCCTTCTATAAATATTTCTAATCTATGCCAAAAATAGCATACAACAAAACAAAAGGGACTATGGAAATATTTACATGGAGATTTAATTCACAAACATTAAACGAGGATGAGTTATGTAATTTGGATTAAATAATTTCCCCATTATCTATTCTTATAGATAACCCAACCTCAAAATTTTGATGTGGTGTTTCATTTGTTCTACAAAATATTAATGATATGAAAGAATGCATATAAGCAAGATAAAATAGTACATTCATTATTATTTAATGAATTAATGGTGTACATTTCACCACATCAGTGTTTGGATCCACATCATTAATAGTGATAGCATAATCCCTTCCTTGTTTCCTTGGAGTTTGTTGTTGATTTCATCTGACAACCCTCGGCATAGGGTATTAGTTCAAAAAATACACATTTTCTTTGTAGTTGAAACACTGTACTATTGGCAGAGCGTTTACATGACCCTTTATTTCTCGTTACACATTATTGGAATACATCATATCACATTGTATTTTCTTAGCAATATGCCCCCATTAATCCCCAGTTGAAGAATTTTTTGGTTCCCTTTATACAATTCCTAGGATGCTTCATCCCAATATTCTAACATGTGGGATATTCAGCCTTTTTTCCATCATGAAATTTATATTCTAATCCACCCATTTTGAACTTCATTATAAACTATTTTCAATAGGCCCACATGACCATTTAGAGTCTCCAATCGTGATTTCATCCTTGAGGTCACAACGGAAAATCTCCTCATAGTTGTGGTTGTCTCAAATCACCAATTCTTTTAATAGACATATATTTAGTCTTTTAAAGAAGTGATCCACCATTCCTTGTGTGTTGATGAAAAACTAGGAGGTGTGTCTTTCAAGCCTAGTAATCTTTTCTTTATACTCCCTGATAGAATCATCTTCCTTTGGCTTATGTGTGAGTAAATCTCCTACCAATTGAAGATAGAGGGCTCAAGGAAAATATTTATTGATAAACATTCTCTGGAATTATTCCATATCCATGGAATCAATTTCATTCATAGAAATCATATTTCTGAACAGTTTCCACCACATTTTTTCTTCCCCATGAAAATGAGAGATTTCCAACACATCTTTCTATTCCTCCACCAAATTAAGGATATGGAATACTAATTTAATTGATTTAATCCACTATTCAATGAAGAGGGGATCGGAATATAAACTAAACATGGGATTCTTTTTTCATATGACGGATTCAATGACAAATTTTTCATTCTTTGGAGGAGGGTGTCCCACATGAATCAAGTTATTATTTATAACTTGTTCTAGTTGATTAAGTGTTCTCATAATGTTTTCATCACCCATTCTCAATTTGGTCTCCTTCAAATTGTCATTCAACTATACATGACACAACACGTGTGGGTAAAGCCCATGCAGGGGTGTGTAAAACAGTACTCAATAGTTCACCCTAAAAAAATTGAATGAGCAATTAATAAAGGTATATATGTAGTATCTTCACCTCACACAGGTATAACACTATGAAACTAAATTAAATATAATCATACTTGGTCCGAAAAAAACCTAGATCGATGAGACACATAGTCCTGATGAGACACTCTATCTCTATGATACACTCATCCCCAATGAGGCCCCTAGTCTCTGTAACTCACGAAGAGTCTGAGTCACAAAGCCACCAAGTCGTATAGCCCATGAGTCTCTACCAATCATATGATTTCTTTTGTAGCACGCTTTTTATGTGAGAACCTAATCCTCAATATTAATGTCATAATTCAACATATACAAAAACACACATAGAGTATCTCAAAAGTACCTCCTCATCGCTATGGTCCAAACTCCAAAAACGTCTCATCAAACTATCATTGTATTTAGAAGTTAAGGCTATTTAAGTAAAATATGTCAGTGGGGTCCTTGTAAGAAGCCAAATATTCTTTTTAGTTATGGATTCTATTATTCTGGTGTTTTGAGGAAAAAGAAGAGAATCTGGAAATTTAAGGAGTACACGTTGTGTACTTTGGAGTAAACACCATGTACCATATTTCTATGGATGACTGTGTACTGGCCGTGTAATAGATGAGTACATGGCCATGTGGGGTGACATGGAAACTGCCTAAATTGGATCCCGGTTGGGGAATATATGTGCCATGTAATATTAAAGGGCACACCGTCTAATTTTCAATTTGTTTTTGATTAAACGGACTGAGTTCACTTCTAATAGGTAGACCACCCTTCATCTTGGATTATATAGTATAGGTTTGTGGTCACTTTTAAGTGGCAGAACACCCTTCATTTTTTTGATTAAATGGACTGAGGTCACATTTAATTTTTCTCTGAGCCCCCGACCCTCCATCTGTTCTCTGAATCAACTACCGTCAATTGTGTTGGAATCACCAAATTGATTTCTTCCTTATTTTAGAGCTCTATCTCCTAGTTTATCCTCATTTAGTAGATATCATTGGTTCATCTTTTTAGAATTTTTCTGTAGATCTATGTCATTATAGGCCGATTCAAGTGCCGGTGCCAAAGTGTATCGATCGTACAATGTCGAGGAAGGTGGTTTGTGCCTTTCTGTAGATACTCTATGAATATTATGTGGAAAATTTTTCAATACCCTAGAATAGGGTATTGTGTGTATTGGGATTTTAGCCATGTTAAGGCCTTCAATGCCTTGTGTGCCTAAGTAAAGTTTTTTTGATTGTCAGTAGGGTTATTTTCCATGATATGTATGTTTTTTCCATGTTTGATTAGATATTAACAATTTGGTTTAGCTTTCCAGATTGGCTTCTTATTTTCCATACCTAGTGCTACTAGGATTTAGTTATATTATCTATTGCTTATATATGATTGTATCTATTTTTTCAAGTAGTTCTGGAATGATATTAGACAAGTAGTTCTTCGGTTTAATTTGTTTGTTGAACATAGTTGTACACAATTGACATAAACAGGGATGTGGGAACCTAGTGTAGTAGAGTATAGGGGGAATGGACACTAAGGGATTCTCCAGAGTGTCTGTTAACTTTTACGTTGCGAAACCATAGGGTGGTGGAGTTTGTGCTCCCTCAAAGTGTCTATTGTTCTACGTTGCGAGACCATATGGGGTAATTGGATGTTAAGTTCTTCCTCAGAGTTTCTGTAGTTACTGATACGAACCCACATGGGGAATTTTCGGTGAGTGCTTCCTCAGAGAGTATTTGATAAAGCTGAGCAAAAGGTGTTATACTGTGAATACATCGTAGAGGGTTTCTTGTGTTTTATTTTTAGAACCAAAGGGGTTAGGCTGTGAGTACTTCCTAGAGGGTTTCTTTTTTTTAATTACCTGCTTACTTGACGTATGAAAATGAATTAAACTTAAACAATTGGTTTTTTTACTTTTGAGCACTTCCTTGTTTACTAATTCATTTTTCTCATTTCCTTATATATATATTCACTAAATGTTATGCACAAATCTTTTGGGGGTTTCCTACTGGATTTCTTCTCACACCCTGTTTGGGTCATGCTTCTAGGCCAAAATAGATTATATTGCTGCAGGTATAGATATGAGAAAGCACCCTTCAATGTATGGTACTTCACTGCTATGGATATGGAGGGAATGGGACAAAGATGAGGCCTATGAGGCTACTAGAGTTTATTTTATTTCATTAAACTTTTGTTCGGTAATGTATTCCAGAATTGTGACTTGTTTGGATGATTTCCTTAACATATGTATATTGCATCATTTATATATGTTCTTCAGTTGTTTATTACTTTCAGTATTCTACAGTTTACTTATTTCATGCCATTACTTATTCCATTACTGTTATTTTCTTCATTCCAATGTGTTACTCTACCAATGATAGAATCATTTCCAAACTATCACACCCATGTCAGTTGCTTCTAGTCGGCATCCACTAGCATTTAGGGAAAAGCGCTTAAAGCCCTGTGACCAACCAGGTATGGGGAACCTATTGGAGTCAACTGGAATCGGGACATTTCAATTTGGTATCAGAGGCATTATTTTTTTCTTGACTTACTGTTTGGATTCAATAGTCAATAATAGGACGTAATAGGTAGTTGGTAATAATCTATTCTCTGGAGTAGCTAACCTGTGCACATAGAAAAGATAATTTACCTTTATTATTGAAATTTTTTTGGTTTTTTAATTATTATGGTTGATTAGATTTCATCATTGGGTAATTCACATGTGTTGTGGAGTTAGTGTTGATATTATTGAGGTTCTATTTTTATTTCAACACGATGAGATGAGGGTAAACCATCTCATGCATCATATTGGAACTTGATAAATATCACATGTCATGCATTCTTGTCAAGCCATTTAGGGTGCATTAGATATTTCATGTCGTTGTGATAGATGTTATGAATGATATGAAAGATGTTGTGATAGATGACTTGATAGATTACTTGTGGTTTGATATTGCATTTCTACTGTTTAAAGTTCATGTGAATGAACACAAAACATCGTTTCCTGAGGTGTTATGGGCCCTCATTGATCAGAATGTGGTGGATCATTTCAATGTTATTACATTTATTTTATATGTATAAGATTCCAAAATTTTATTTTTGGGGAGTATGGGCCCCCACAGATCAGAATTTGGCACCTTAATGTGTGTTTTAGTGTTTTTATGGGTTTTAGAGTAGTTTCTAAGGCACACTATCTAGAAAATCCCAGAATACAGGGTGTGTATTGCGGTATAAACGCTACATATCCTTCTATTCGGGAAGGAACTAATATTATTAAGTACATTCCATGTATTCAAAGTA
Source organism: Viscum album (assembly GCA_963277665.1). Lineage (NCBI taxonomy): Eukaryota > Viridiplantae > Streptophyta > Magnoliopsida > Santalales > Viscaceae > Viscum > Viscum album. The sequence goes on along the minus strand of OY728165.1, from coordinate 1,883,769,400 downwards.
CATATTGTGTAGTCTTTCACCATGTCAATGGCTATGTTGGAAGAAACATTGGGTTGTGAAACATTTTGTAGAACACCCCATGTACTGGACATACATGTCATGTGTATAGACCATGTGTCCAGCTTGTGACCAACTACCAATGTTTATTATGGGTTGTAAGTACATTTAGTGTCTGGAAAAAACAAGTAGTGTAGAGTTAGCTGTGTGGACGGTTGTGGGACTATCAACACAGGTTCATGAAGTTCTTTCTATTACACGACTTGTCTGGAATAAACACAAAATTTTTTCTTGCTCTAGGGGAACCATGTTGGTTAATTCATGTAGAATAACTCGTGTTGGGGAAGATGATTAGAGTACACATCGTGTGTTAGAACTAAATTCCATGTGCATGTGGTGTTACATGATATGGGTTGGCAAAATTACACATCCTTATGAAATCATAAGAGAACACATTGTGTTGGAGTTGTACACATAGTGTATCCAATTTTTAGAAATTTCGAATTCTTTCTTTCTCATGTTCACTTCGTGAACTTATATGTTGCAGCACCTTTTAATCTTGATCTAAGGAGTTTGTTTGACCTTGCAGAGTTATGCCATTGATATGTCCTCCATTTTTATGCCAGTTACAGGGTAGTGACCAGACATAGGACATGGTAGATCAATATCTTATAGCAGATCCTTCAGTAAAACCCTGCTTGGCACAAGCCATTATCCCAGATAAAAGTGTTGATGCATATTTCTGAAAGGGATTTATGATGTTCATAATGACCTTATGGGGAGTACGGCCTCCTTCCCCGTCTATGTAGGATTTGATGTGGGTTTTTCTGCAACATCATCCTCCCACCTTCTCAGGGGATGAAGGTCCTTTTGATGTAGATTCAAGGTTAGAATCCATGCTATCTATCTTCGAGCATCTAAATATGCCTCCATATAAGAGGTTGAATCTCTCTACATATATATTCGGGATTCTACCAAGGCGGGACGCAAGCATGTTGTGGCTTGGAATGTGTTATAGCATGCCTTCTATGATTACTTATACCTGGAGACTTTGAGGGACGAGCATGACATTGATTTCTGGAATTTGTAATAGGGTACTCTCTCATTCATGGACTATTCATCTCAATTCAAAGAGTTGTAGCACTTCACACCCATTCTATGGCGTGATGAGTTATTTCATGCAACAATTTTTTAGGATGGTCTCAGGCACAACATCCAATATTAGGTGAATATCATTATGTTGACTATCATCACCTCTATAGTCATCTAGGAACTGATCAGAGAGAACAATCTGAGGGATTCTGGGGCCTTGAGCTAGGGAGGCTCCACGTCCGATGTTTGTAGCACTCAAACGGACAAAAGGAATTTCTATAGGGAGTATATGCGATGACATCCGAGTAGGAAAAATACTTCTAATGGTGGTCGGGTGGTGTGATATTAGTGTGGGAAATGTGGGAATATGATGCCACATTGCCTGAGGGACCCAATGGAGTGCTGATATTGCTGAAAGATGGGTCGTATTCAGCATTTCTGCCATATCTCATCACCAGTAGTGGATTATAGAGATTCTTCTATGACTACTCATTTAGGAGAAGAACCACCAGTTTCTCATCAGTCAAAGAACTAGAGTTATTTTCCCCATTTAGGCCGAGGTGGAAATCGTGGCCATGGTAGCTAGTCACCAGGAAATCATTGAAAACATGGTGGATCAGCTAAGGGTGGTCAAGTAGGGTCACAGGTCCACGACACAGAATAAAATTATGCAGTGGAGTAGACCTAGCAGGAGCAGGATCCTGAACCCCCTATAGTACGAGGTAAGATTCTTGTTGCCTCAGTCATAGCTTATGAACTTTTTGATACAGGGGCATCCCATAGTCTCATATCATTTGCTGTTGTGGAGATCCTTGTGCTTTATATCTTTACTTATTCCGATATATTGACACTGGACACACTGTTGGGAAATAAAATGGCTAGTGTATGTCTGTTAAAGGAGTGCCCTCTTAAGGTCAGTAGATTTCAATTCTTATAGGACCTCTATGTCTTAGAGATGACAGGCTATGATTTCATTTTCCGGATGGATTGGTTGGTTCCATTCCAGGCTATTATTGAATTCTATTATCGTAGGGTGAGTTTCAAATCACCAAAGGTCAGATTCAATCTACACAAGGGTGAATGGGATGTCCAGGCGAGCAGAGTAGGACCAGAGAATCATTGGTTGGGAAAAGTAACACCCCATATTTCTATTCTATATTTGGACGACCAGGGAACTTCACAGTTGAACTTTCCTCTAGTGGGGGATTATTTTAGAGATATCTTTCCAGAGGACTTTTCAGGTTTGCCTCTGGAGCGAGAGGTGTGATTTTTTATTGATCTTGTGCCAAGAGAAACACCGGTGTCCAATCCTCCCTATAGAATGGCTAGAACAGAGTTATAGGAGAATAAGAAAAAGTTATAGGAGTTATAGGCTATGAGATTCATCAGACCTATTACTTCTCCTTGAGGATCTCTTGTCCTGTTTTCGAAAACGTCAGACGCTACCCTCCAACTTTTTTTGGATTATTGGAAGCTGAACAAGTTGGCGGTCAAGAACAAATATCCCTTGTCGAGGATTGATGATCTCTTTGATCAGCTTCATGGAGCACAAGTGTTCTTGACGATTGCTTTGAGATTTGGTTATTATCAGTTACACGTTGGACCATCTGATATACCTCTTACAACCTTCCAAAGTAGGTATGGTCTATACAATTATGTGCTTATGCAGTTCGGTCTCACAAACGCACCTGCAGTTTTTATGAATCTGATGAACCAAGTGTTCCATCAATACATGGATTCTTTTGTGGTAATATTCGTGGTTGATATCTTGGTGTACTCTCAAACACAACATGACTATGTTACCCATCTTCAGTTCATTTTGAGTACACTAAGAGATCATCAGTTAAATACTAGTATCTCAAAATGCCACTTTTGGATGGACAATATTCACTTCTTGGGTCATGTCATCTCAGAGATAGGGGTATCGGTAGTCCCAGATAAAGTGAGAGCAGTAGTTTCCTAAGAGAAGCTAAAGAATTTCTTTGAGGTAATGATTATTCTAGGGCTGGCTAGATACTACAGATGTTTCATATAGGATTTCTCATGCTTAGTTGTGCCAGTGAAGGTTCTGACTAAGAAAGGTGCGAAGTACCGGTTATCAGATTCTTTTGAGTCATCCATTTATGAACTGAAAGGGAGGTTGAATTTTTCACCGATACTAGTATTTACAGAGATAGGAATGAGTTATATAGTTTACATTGATACATCATGTATCGGGCTGGGAGTAGTGCTAATGCAGGGGGATGGAGTTGTTGTGTACGGGTCTCGGTAGCTGAGGCCACATGAGGTGAATTAACTAACGCATGATCTCAAGTTGGCTATAGATGTTCATGATTTGCGTTATTGGATACATTGCCTGTTGGGAGATCATTTTGTGGTTTTTACCAACCACTAAAGTCTCATGTATATCAGCACTCATCATGATATGAATCTAAGACAATGAAGGTGGGTTGAGTACCTTCAGTCCTTTGACTATGAGCTCACCAAGACTCCTTCGAAAGGCAACATGGTGGATGACACGTTGAGAAAGAGAACATAGATACATGATTTTTAGGAGGTCAACAGTGAGTGGAAGCTTATGACTTTGTTCTCTAAGTTGTATTTTGAGGTGAAAAATTGACAGGGGAAGACATTTCTTCCTTTTATAGTTGTTACATCTACTCTTCTTGAGCGAGTGAAAATGAGGTAGCTATCAGATAATGATGTCCTAGTTCAACATGAGAGTTTTTAAGAGAGGACCCTATTCTGAGATGGACCATAGGCAAGGATGAGATCTTGTGTTTTCATGGTCGTGTATGGGTATCAGTAGACATACACGATGAGTTAATATAGGACATTCATTCCTCTATTTTGGAAGTTTTCCCTAGTGGCCCCAAGATGTATAGTGATCTACACCGTTAGTAATGGTGGCCATGTATGAAGAGAGATGTTACTGGGTTTTTTATGAGGTGTTCCACCTGTCACCAGGTGAAGGCAAAGCATCAGTGACCAGCAGGACTTTTACAGCAGTTACTCATTCCTGAGTGGAAGTGGAATGATGTCACGATAGACATTAGGACATGATTACCGAGGTCTTTTTGAGGGAATGATGCAGTTTTTGTTTTCATTGACAGACTCATGAAAGATTCTCACTACTTTCCAATCACGTAGACTTTTGGTATTGTTGAGCTTGGAAGGTTGTACATACAATAGAATCTACACATACATGGGGTTCCACACTCCATCATTTTGGATAGGGATGTCCATTTTAATTCTTGTGTTTGGAAAGGATTAAAGAAATACTTGGGTACAAATGTACTTCTAACTACAGCATACCATCCCCAAATAGATGTCCAGTTAGAGCATACGATAAAAGTACTGGAGGACATGTTTCGAGAATGTGTCCTATATTTTTTAGGTTTTAGGGATAAGAACATACCTCTTGTGGAGTATAGATACAATAATAGTATCCAAGAAACTATTTAGATGTCAATTTACAAGGATTTGAATGGTATTCCATTCCAATAACCCCTATGTTGACTAGAGGCAGGATATGTATCTATTCTAAGACCACATCTTGTCCAAGAGACTTCAAAGTAGATAGGTTTGATTGAGAAGATGATAACTAATGCACATTCATGGCAAAAGTCTTATGCCATGTCACGACCCGTCCTCGGGGCCCGTGCCGTGACTACCCCAAGCCCGCCTTCCATAGGCCAGGGGCTGGCGACTAGCACCAAGGTGTAAATCCTGGTAAAAAGGGAAGGCATTGCCTTTGTAAGTAAACAAACACCACCGAGAAAGCAAGAAGAAGAAGTAAACACTAAGTAAAAACTGAGTACAACAGAAAGTGCGGAAATGTAAGTGGGCCAGAATACAAACCCAAACTAAAAGTAAAGTACAACTGGAAGGGAAACAGTAACTGAAAAGTAAAACTACCATGTCGAGCTGTCCACTGGAAATCCCACCTGAAGGGTGGGTACAGATAGCCTACATTGCTCCTCGGGTCCAGCCGACCGCTTTGAGTACGTTCTAGCCAATGGTCCACCTCTAGGTACCGTCCTGCTTCGCAAGCCTTAACCATGATCAGCGTTGTTCATCGTCTGCAACCAACACAACGTAGTGCGGGCAAAGCCCATGCAGGGGTGAGTATAAGCTACTCAGTAGGGACCCCAAGACCCCCGAAGGTCTCCCAGAATCCAAAATGAAAAGATACAATCACGAAGTAACATCCGACACTGCTTAAGTATATGCCCATACATATACCTAAGTCATATATTCCAGTTCGGCTCTAACATCCGAGCTCAAGCACAACCCAGTCCACACAGGAGAGCAAAACATAAATCCACACAGGAGAGAAAAACGTAAGTCCACACAGGAGAGCAGAACGTAAATCCACACAGGATAGCACAACACAATCCACATAGGCAAGAAAAAAAGGATTCAGCTCACACAGGATAGCACAACACAATCCACATAGGAAATTAAAACAGGATTCAGCTCACACAGGTATACTTCTTCATATGACGATAAAGTTGACCAGATATGCCACTGATTCATCTAAGCCGTCGGACCCACAAAGGATCGATAGGCACTAAACCCCGCAATGACCCAAAAAGGATCATAAAGATGACCAGATATGCCACTGATTCATCTAAGTCGTTGGACCTATAAAGGATCAGTAGGTATTAACCCCCGCAATGACCCACAAAGGATCTGACCCACAAAGGATCGATAGGTAACTAACCCCCGCAATGACCCACAAAGGATCTGACCCACACAGGATCGATAGGTAACTAACCCCCGCAAAGACCCACACAGGATCGGACCCACACAGGATCTGTAGGCGCTAGCCCACACAGGACCGCTGAACGCTGACACACACAGGATCTGTTGCACTGAACCACGTAAGATCGCTGAGTGATGTAGTCATCGCCATTGAATCCACTGAGGATCTATGCACAGTCGCAGTCGCAGCCAGCTCTAGGGTTCCCGCACACAGCATGCTCGTTCGGGAGGGTCCGCTCCAGGAGCCGAGAGGCTGATACATCAACTGACACATAGTCCAGATTTGATGTATCAAAAAGTTCTTAATCGTCAACAGGAACTCATCATCGCAGACGGCGAGACAATCGGACGCCAGGTCTGAGAGTTATTGGCTTTTTCGTCCCAGGGGTCCGGTTGGTTTTTAAGTCAAAACCAACCCGACCATACTCCTCCTGCGTCCAAACATCAGGCGGAGTAAGCCAAAAGATCCATCTCCCTTAGAGGAATCCAACCAAGTCGACGGCACGTCAAATGGACGTCCGGAGCTCTAGTTATGAGCGTTTCCGCTCCAAGGGCCCGGTTGGTTTTGTGTACAAACCAACCCGGCCGAACACAAAGTATTCCGAAACCTTGAGTGTAATATACAGAAACAACCGTCTTGATCCAGGGATCGCATCTCCGCTGACGGTGCATCGATCGGAGGCACGAAGTTCAAGTTATGGGAAAAACACTGAAAAGGGTCCGAAAAACGGGTGGTCTCGGCGCGGACCGACCCGGCCCAACCCCCCTGGGTCAGCCGAACCGGGTCGACCCGACTCGGGTTCGGGCCTGACCTTGCAGGCGTGGCCTAGCCCGGTTAGGTGCGGCCCGGCCCGGCGGTCCGGTCGGGCGGCTCGGCCGGCGCGCTGGCGCTGGCCAGGCACCGCGCAAGGCATTCCCCCCCCCCCCCCCCCCGCACGGGGGCCGCTCCGTGACACCCAGACGGGGCTTAAGCCGCCTCCCTCCTCAGCGGTCCCGTGCGACCGGGGGACCAGCCAGCACCTCCACGACGGGCCTTCCTGGAGGTGCGCCGGGCGCCGTCGCATCCGGGTGGCCGGCCGCCGGTGCCGCCGTGCCGGCGTGGCGCACCGGCGGTGGGTTCCGCGGACCACCAGACGTGCCCCGGTGGTCCGATTTGCGTGCGGTCTTCGCCAGTGTTCATCCCGGGACTCGTTCTTCTCTGCAAAACCTTCAAAATTAACTTGCAGCCTCGTTTTTTGTCGCCCGCCAATCCGCGCATAACAACAAGAAGGGCGGTGGGTTAAGACTTGTTCGTTGGTCCCCACCCACCGCGTTAGAGGTTTTTAAAGTCTCACAACAATCATATTTAACAACAGGGGTTATAAATCACAAAGATTTAAAAAGAAACCACCCCTACCTCATCTTAGTCATCGAATGTGAATTCTTCACGGGATTGACCGTCGTGGAAGAAGAGGATCGTCGCGTCCTGGAAGGGGTGTCGCGTTGTCGCGGTACACGACATCGCGTCGACGATCATCGAGGGTTAAAGAAAACACACAGATTTAATTTCATTAATTAAATCCATGTTGAGGATAAAATCCAAAAAGTAATTTAAAAGATTTTAAATCTCCTACCTCATGCAGTTGATCGAAGATTTTTCGCTGGGAAAGATCGTCGCAGAAGAAGCGTCACGGAAGGAGAATCGTCGGCGTTCTTCGTCGCCTTTCGTCGAAGGCCGGTGTTCTTCATCGCCTTTCGTCGAAGTCCAGCGTTCTTCGCGTTCTTCGTGTTCTTCTCATTCTTCGCATTCTTCGTGAAGAAAGATGAAGATCTTCTAGCTTCAGAGATTTCTCCAAATCTTCTGAACAAGAGACCCCTCAAAAGAAAAGTGTTGGTCTTATTTTTTAATCTCATGCCAACAATTGATTTCAAAGATAAGTAACGACCAAATTAATTCATAGAATTAATTTCAACAAAATAACCGCCCAATTAATAGGGGCGTTAAGAATTTAGAAAACACGTCAGTTGACTTTCATAAAGAGTAGTTTTTGCAGGTGCATTTCATAGAGGGAAATAAATGGTGGGGCTCATGCGGGCCCCACCTCAAAAATATCCTACCAAGAGGGTAGGATATTTTGGGTTCCACCCTATCCGCTTCAACTCAGCTTAAGTAGCTTTAAGTGGCATTATGTGAAATAAAATAAAGTTGTCGTACCACTTTATTTTATTTTCTTCACTGAACCCCAAAAATTTAAAACCCACACCCGAGCAAACGCAACTCCGAAAAAGGCTTTTCTAAGAAAAAAACGGCGCTGCTATTCCATCGGTGCCCTCGGAATTTGATTCCGAGCACCGATTCAAATGTTAGAAAAACCCGCTCGTTTTTTCACTGAACGTACCCGAGCCAAAATTCAAAAAATGATTTCGGGCACACCGGGCCTCGGAATCAGGTGCCGTCAGAAACTGCGTTCTTGTAAAATTCCAAATAAAATTAAGAAAAGAAGTTCATTGAATTTTACGGGTCTTTACATCACTCCCACCTCAGGTCTTTACGTTCCCATAAAGATACATCATAAACTAGGGAAACAAATGTGGGTACTGAGCACGCATCTGAGACTCCCGCTCCCATGTGCCCTCCTGGAGGTTCCCGTGCTGTCATCTGATGTGCACTAGAGGAATCGATCATCCACGTAGGACCCGCTCCTATCGATCCTTGATCTCCAATGGGACCTCTGCAAAAGTCTCTCCATCATCAACGTCTAGCTCCCTATGGTCAATGATGTGCGTCGGGTCGTGCACGTATCTCCTCAGCTGAGATACGTGGAAGACGTCGTGCACCCGGTGCAACTGAGATGGTAGAACCAGGCGATAAGCCACCTCGCCAATCCTGCTGAGGACCTAGAATGGTCTGATGAAGCCTAGAGACAACTTGCCGCCTCGGCCAAATCTCCATAATCCACGTCGAGGTGAGACACGCAAGAAGATGTGGTCTCCATCCTTGAACTCTAGTGGCCTCTGCCTCCTGTCATCATATGACTTCTGCCGGCTCTAAGCTGTCCTCAACCGCTCCTGGATGATCTGGAACTTCTCTGTCGTGGCTTGGACCATCTCTTGTCCCACGATTGCTGACTCCCCAGGGTCTGTCCAGCACAAAGGAGATCTGCAAGGTCAGATGTACAATTCCTCGTATGGTGCCATCCCGATGGTGGAGTGGTAGTTGTTGTTGTACGCGAATTCCACCAAGGGTAGGTGGTCCTCCCAGCTACGATCAAAGTCGAGGACACATGCACGGAGCATGTCCTCGAGAGTTTGAATGGTCCTCTCCGTCTGACCATCCGTCTGAGGGTGAAAGGCAGTGCTTAGACGTAGCTGCGTCCCGAACGCCTCCTGCAACCACTTCCAAAGCCGGGAAGTAAAGCAAGAATCTCAATCAGAGATGATAGATTATGGCACACTGTGAAGTCGTACAATCTCCTGAACGTAGAGAGGCCCCAAGCTCTCCACTGAGCCCTTCTCTCTGATGGGTAAGAAGTGAGCCGACTTGGTGAGTCGGTCGACAATCACCCAGATGGAGTCGTGACCTCTGGAAGTGCGTGGAAGCCTAGTCACGAAGTCCATAGATATCCTGTCCCACTTCCACTCCGGGACCTCCAAGGGCTGTACCAAGCCTGGTGGTACCTGATGCTCTGCCTTCACTTGCTGGCAGGTGAGGCATCAAGAAACGAACTCTGCCACAACCTTCTTCATGTCCATCCACCAGTGTTGCCTTCTGAGATTTTGGTACAACTTCGCCACTCCAGGATGTACCGCCAAAGGAGAAGTGTGAAACTCTCTCAGCACATCCTCCTGCAAAACAACTAGTACCAAGGTACGTCCTCTAAAAAGGACGTCGTGCTCTACTCCAAAGAAGAAACCATCAAATGTCTATCTTGAGGATATCTGTGCATGCCGCGTCTCACAGTCAGTGTCCCCACACTGTGCCTCTCTGACCCGTTGTAGTAGTGGAGGAGTGACTGTGAGTGACTGAAGGAAGGCTACTCCATCCCTATCCATGAAGGATATCTTCAAAGCGTCTAGCTGCTCTATCGCCTCCTCAAGCAGCTGAATTCCAGTCCTCCTGATGAGAGCATCGGCTACTACGTTCCCCTTACCGGGAGTATAGACTATCTCAAATTCGTAGTCCTGGAGGAACTCGAGCCACCACTGTTGTCTCAGGTTCAGGTCCTTCTGAGAGAAGATGTACCTGAGACTCTGATGGTCAGAAAAGACTGTAAAGTGCTCGCCCATCAGGTAGTGTCACCATGTCTCAGAGCGAAGACCACTGTTTCTAACTCCAGTTCATGGGTAGCGTAGTTCTTCACATGTAGCCTTAACTGATGTGATCCATAGGCGATCACTGCCCTCTCCTGCATCATGACACATCCGAGTCTGGTCTCTGATGCATCGCAGTAGACTACGTACCCTATCCCCTCCTCCAGCAACCTCAAGATAGGTGCGCTGGTCAATCTCTATCTCAGCTCCTGGAATATCTGCTGGCATCTGTATGACCACACAAAGGGTTTCCCCTTCATCATCAATGCTGATAGTGGTGACGCAACTATGGAGAAGTCTGGCACAAATCTTCGATAATATCCAACTAGTACCAAGAAACTCCGCACCTCCGTCACGCTCCTGGGTGGCTCCCATGCTATCACTACCTCGATCTTCACAGGATCCACTGTACCTCCCACCTTAGAGATGACATGTCACAATAAGTGGATCTCACGTATCCATAACTGACACTTTGAGAGCTTTCCATAAAGCTGGTGCTCTCGGAGTGTGTCTGGTACAACCCGCAAGTGGCAGGCGTGATCCTCCTCAGTCGTCGAGTATATCAAAATTTCATCGATGAAGACTATGAAAATTCGATCGAGGTATGGCTGAAAGATCCTATTCATGAGGCTCATGAACACTTCTGGAGAATTGGTTATGCCGAAGGGCATAACCAAGAACTCATAGTGGCCATACCGAAATCTGAAGGTCGTCTTCTACACCTCCTTGTCCCGAACTCTGAGTTGATGATAGCCTGACCTGAGGTCTATCTTTGAGAACCACTGTCCTCCCTTGAGTTGATCGAAGAGGTCATCAATCCTCGGTAGCGGATACTTGTACCTCACTGTCACATGGTTCAGACGATGATAGTCGAGACAAAGTCGCAAGCTCTCGTCCACCTTCTTGGCGAACAATATCGGGGAAGCCCAGGGTGAAACACTGGGTCGGATGAATCCCTTGCCCTGCAAGTCCTCCAACTGTACCTGTAGCTCTCAAAGCTAAGCGGGGGCCATCTGATGCGCTGGAGTCGATATCGGGGCAGTCCCGGGGTACAAGTCAATATAAAAGTCTACCTCTCTGCGAGGAGGTAGCCCTGGAACGTCGTCGGGAAAGACGTCCGCATACTGATCCACCACTGTAGGAAAACTAGGACTCCGGACGTCAAATGCTCCTAGTATGAGGCTAGCCAACTGATGAGTGATGGGATGTCCTCTCCTCTGCGGAAGTCCATCCTTTGCTGCGAAGGCTCCCTTCTCGCCGGTGAAGGTGAACATGCTCCCGTCGGTGTGTACACATCGCACCTTGCGCCTAATACAGTCAATCTATGCATGGACTGTAGATAACCAATCCATGACCAAGATGACATCGTAAGACCTCGACGCCGCTACAATAAGATCCTAGCCGAAGCTCTCACCTCTAAAAGTAATCTCACACTTCCGGAACTAGTGTGTAATCATCGAGTATGCTCCCGTAGGAGTCTCTAGCCATAAGGATCGCACCAACGGCTCTGTCGGAATCTCCGAGCTCCAAACAAGGGCAGTGGCTATGAAAGAGTGACTCGCTCCTGTGTCTATAAGAATTACAGCAATGGTGGAATAGACACAGATAGTACCTCAAATCATCTCGGGCGCGCTGTGGTCATATGCCTCTGCTGCATGGAGTTGTGCCTTTCTCTACCCACCAGCTCCTTGTGGTCGGGGTGGACCTCCTAGTGGTGGTGGTGATAGAGCCTCAAAGAATCATCCCCCACCTGCTGCTCGGCCAGCTCCTCCGCCTCGTCCGCCTCCTCCCTACGGACCGCCACAGTTAACCCTCTGCCTCTCCTGGGTGGCCCCTCAACCGTATTCTACTCCTCAACATGGTGGGTCAGGCAGTCACGAGCCATATGGCCCTACTCGCCGCATGTGTAGCACTGCCTGCCTCTCGAAAGATTGGCTCCGTGCTGTGTGCCCCGCACTGCTGAGCCAGTGTCCTAAGGTTGTCTGCGTGAGGTTTTGGTTTTCCTGGACCCCTGAGTCATCCATAGACTGCCTACTGCAGAAGACTCTGCTACGTGCCTCCCCGGGGTAGGTCTCGGTGCTGATGAAAGCTCAGCAAGAAAGCTCTCGATCAAAAGGGCTCTCTCCAGTACTCTTTCCAGATTCAGAATGCTTAGGGAGATCAACGATGCCCTGATCTCGTGTCTCAATCCCTACACAAAGGTCCAGGACCGGAAGAATGGGTCCCATACCATGTCTATCGAGTAGCGCAGGAGATCGGTAAATCTCACCGAGTACTGTGCAACCGTCAAGCTATCGTGCCGCAGCTGTAGGAGCTCCTGGATGTGCACCGTACGAAGGGTGGCTAGGATGAACTATGAGCGGAAGAGGCCCTCAAAGACTATCCAGAGAAGAGATGCCTCATCGTGCACCTGGAGCATCATGCTCCACCATCGGCCCGCTGCCGCGTGCAGTAGGCTCGCTGCGAGGATCACCATGAGGTCTGATGGTGTCCTCACTAACCTGAAAACTCGTACCACTACCTCCAGCCAGTCCTCGGCTGCCTGGGAGTCCATCTCCCCACGGAACCTGGGTGGTTGCTGGCCCTAGAACTCATGTAGTACACTAAGGCAAGGTGCATCGTCAGCGGCTGGGGCAAGAAGCATCGGTGGCTCGGCGGGTAGAGGTACTGTCGGTGCCTTAGCGGTCAAAGGGACCTGTACCGAAGCCTAGTCGCTCAGTGGGATGCCATCTTGCTCAACTCTTAGAACCCTAGCTGGATATCGTCACGAGGCCATCCTGAAAAGGAAACAGGTGCACGAGGGTCAGAACAGTACACCTGGTGATCTGACACAAGTAATCACAAAGAAAACTTGAAACACACACGCAATTAATGTTTTCGTGCATTAAGTCAGAAATCAGAAGTCAGGGTCCTGGTGTATGGATACGTCGGCTGACACACAAGCACTGGACTCCATGGACTGATAACCACACCCAATATGCATAACACTATTACTTCACATAGAAAAAGATCAGATTCTATGGTAGAATCGAACTCCTCTGATACCAATTTTTCACGACCCGTCCTCGGGGCCTGTGCCGTGACTACCCCAAGCCCGCCTTCCATAGGCCAGGGGCTGGCGACTAGCACCAAGGCGTAAATCCCAATAAAAAGGGAAGGCATTGCCTTTGTAAGTAAACAAACACCGTAGAGTAAGAAAGGAGAAGATGTAAACACTAAGTAAAAACTGAGTACAACAGTAAGTGCGAAAAAGTAAGTGGGCCAGAATACAAACCCATACTGAAAGTAAAGTACAACTGGAAGGAAAAACAGCAACTGAAAAGTAAAGCCGCAACGTCAAGATGTCCACTAGAAATACCACCTAAAGGGTGGGTACAGATAGCTTCCACTGCTCCTCGGGTCCAACCGACCGCTCTGAGTATGTTCTGCCCAGTGGTCCACCTCCAGGTATCGTCCTGCTCTCCAAGCCTCAACCACGATCAGCGTTGTCCGTCGTCTACAACCAACACAACGTATTACGGGCATAGCCCGTGCATGGGTGAGTATAAGCTACTCAGTAAGGACCCCGAGACCCCCAGAAGGTCTCCCAGAATCCACAAAGGAATGATACAATCACGAAGTAACATCCGAAACTGCTTAGGTATATTCCCATACATATACCTAAGTCATGAATTCCCGTTCGGCTCCAACATCTGAGCCCAAGCACAACCCAGTCCACAAAGGAGAGCAAAACGTAAATCCACACAGGAGAGCAAAATGTATGTTCACACAAGAGAGAAAAACGTAAATCCACACAGGATAACACAACACAATCCACATAGGAATGGAAAATAGGATTGAGCTCACACAGGATAGCACAACACAATCCACATAGGAAAGTAAAACTGGATTCATCTCACACAAGTATACTTCTTCATATGATGATAAAGATGACCAGATATTCCACTGATTAATCTAAGTCATCGGACCCACAAAGGATCGATAGGTACTAACCCCCTCAATGACCCACAAACGATCACAAAGATGACCAAATATGCCACTGATTCATCTAAGCCGTCGGACCCCCAAAGGATCGATAGGTACTAACCCCCACAATGACCCACAAAGGATCTGACACACAAAGGATCGATAGGTAACTAACCACCGCAATGACCCACAAAGGATCAGACCCACACAGGATAGATAGGTAAATATCCCCCGCAAAGACCCACACAGGATCGAAACCACACAGGATCTGTAGGCGCTGGCCCACACAGGACTGCTGAGCGCTGACCCACATAGGATCTGACCTACAGAGGATCTATATCACTGACCCACGTAGGATCGCTGAGTGCTGTAGTCTTCGCCGTCTAATCCACTAGGGATCTCTGCACAGTCATCGTCGTCGCAGTTGCAGCCAGCTCTAGGGTTCCCGCACACAGCAAGCTCATTCGGGAGGGTCCGCTGCACGACCCGAGAGGCTGATACATCAACTGACACATAGCCCAGAGTTGATGTCTCCAAAAGTTCCACATCATCAATAAAAACTCAACATCGTAGACGGCGTGTCAATCGGATGCCAGGTCTGAGAGTTATTGGACTTTTCGTCCCAAGGGTCCGGTTGGTTTTTAAGTCAAAACTAACCCGACCATGCTCCACCTACATCCAAACCTCGGGCGGAGTAAGCCAAAAGATCTTTATCACTTAGAGGAATCCAACCAAGTGGACGACATGTCAAACGGACGTTCGGAGCTCAAGTTATGAGCGTTTCCACTCCGAGGGCCCGGTTTGTTTCGTGTACGAACCAACCCGGCCAAACCCAAAGTATTCCGAAACCTTGAGTGTAATATACTGAAACTCCCATCTCGATCCAAGGATCGCATCTCCACTGACGGTGTGTCGATCGGAGGCCCGCAGCTCATGTTATGAGTAAAATACCGAAAAGGGTCCGAAAACGGGGGGTCTGGGCCCGGACCGACCCGGCCCAACCCCCCTGGGTCGACCCGACCCGGGTCTGAGTCCAACCCGTCTGGAGCGGGTCGGCCGGTGCTGTCCAGGAGCCGCGCAAGGTAGCCCCCCCCCCCCCCACGCGGGGGCCGCTCCGTGACACCCAGACGCGGCTTAAGCCACGTCCCTCCTCCACGGTCCCATGTGGTCGTGGGCCCGGCCAGTGCGACCATGGCTTCAGCCTTGGTGGGTCTTCCCGGCGGCGTGCCAGGCGCCACCGCATCCTGGAGGCCGGCTGCTGCCGGCACGCCGGCTGGGGGTTCTGCGGACCACCGGACGCGCCCCGATGGTCCGATTTGAGCGCGGTCTTCGCCAGTGTTTATCCTAGGACTCATTCTTCACTGCAAAACCTTCAAAATCACCTTGCGGCCCCATTTTTCATCGCCGCCAATCCGCGCATAACAACAAGAAGGTCGGTGGGTTAGAACTTGTTCGTTGGTCCGCACCCACCGCATTAGCGGTTTTTAAAGTCTCACAACAATCATATTTAACAACTGGGGATATAAATCACGATGATGTAAAAACAAACAACCTCAACCTCATCTTAGTGGTCAACTGTGCGTTCTTCGGGGGATTGACCATCGCGGAAGAAGAGGATCTTCATGTCACGGAAGGGGCGTCGCGCCGTCGTGGTACACAACGTCACGTCGACGATATCTGAGGGTTAAAGAAAACACACAGATTTAATTTCACGAATTAAATCCATGTTGAGGATAAAATCCACAAAGGAATTTAAAATATTTGAAAACTTCTAACTCAAGTAGTTGATCGAATATTTTTCGCGGGAAAATAATCGTCGCGGAAGAAGCATCACGGAAGGAGAATCGTCGGGGTTCTTCGTCGCATTTCATTGAAGGCCGACATTCTTCGTGTTTTCGCGTTCTTCGCATTCTTCGCGTTCTTCACGTTCATCGCGAAGAAAGATGAAGATCTTCTAGCTTCTGAGATTTTTCCAAATCCTCTAAACAAGTCACCCATCAGAAGACAAGTGTTGGTCTTATTTTTTAATATCATGCCAACAATTGATTTCAAAGATAAGTAATGAACAAATTAATTCATAGAATTAATTGCAACGAATTAACCGCCCAATTAATAGGGGCATTAAGAATTTAGAAAATTTGTCAGTTGACTTTCATAAAGAGGAGTTTTTTCGGGTCCGTTTCTTAGAGGAAATGAAATGGTGGGGCTCGTGCGGGCCCCACCTCACAAATATCCTACCAAGAGGGTAGGATATTTTGGGTTCCACCCTATCCACTTCAACTCAGCTTAAGCAGATATAAGTTCCTTTATGTGGCTTTATTTGAAATAAAATAAATTTGTCGCACCACTTTATTTTATTTTCTTCACTTAACCCCAAAAATTTAAAACCCACACCCAAGAAAACGCAACTCTGGAAGAGGCATTTATAAGAAACAACTGGCGCTGCGATTCCATCGGTGCCTTCAGAATTTGATTCCAAGCACCGATTAAAAAGATAGAAAAAACCGCTCATTCGTTCACTGAACGTACCCGAGCCAAACTTCAGAAAATGATTCTGAGCACACTGGGCCTCAGAATTCGGTTCAGTTAGAAAACGTGTTCTTGTAAAATTCCAAAGAAAATTAGGAAAAACATTCCCTTGAATTTTAAGGGTCTTTACATTCTAATCGATGGAGACAACCTATGGGGGTCGAGGTTAGAGATATGGTTTTCTTACGTGTCACACTGAGGTTGGGACACAAGAGGATTAGGATACAGGGAAATCTTTTTCCATGACATGTGAGTCAGTTTGAGGTTTTGGAGAGAGTCAGGCCAGTTTCCTATCAGATGTAGTTGTCTTAGAGGTACCTTGCTATGCCCGATGTCTTCCATGTTTCTCAGATATGGCCTTACTTCTCAGACTCATGTCATGTTTTATAAACCATGCAGGTTGAGTTAGAGGGGGACACCTTGTTCAAGGAGCATCTTTTCTGGATTGTTGATCATAACAAGAAGGATCTCTATGGCTGGTATATTCCTCTAGTATGGGTTCTATGGAAGCATCGGCAAGTACAAGACGTGAATTGGGAGAGGGATACCGATTTGCGACTGTAGTGAATGAATCTGTTCAAGGATTATTCTTCTTCTCCACATTCTTAGGGAAATTCAGGGATGAATTCCAATAAGGGGGAGGTTTTTAAGAACATGTATCTTCTTTCTAGGTAATGATTTAGTTTTTCTGGTGTTCTGAGGTAGAGAGGTGTATCTAAAAATTTAAGGAGAAAATGTCGTGTACATAGGAAAACACACTATGTACCCTATTTTCGCGGGTGACCATGTATTATCTATGTAACGGATAGATACAAGGAAATTTGGGGTGACCCAGAGACTGCCTAAAGTGGAGGCCGGTTGGGGAATATAAAGGCCGTGTACTTTTAAAGGTCACACTATGTGATTTTTTTATTAAACAGACCGAGTTGGAATCTTATTTTTAGAACACCCTTCTTCTTGGCTTGTCTCGTATAGGAGCGACTGAAGTCGGTGATTCATATACGAACCCCCAATCCATCATCTGTTCTCTGAATCCACTGTCATTAATTGCATTGGAATCTCTACAGTGAGTTCTTCCTTCTTATATATATTCATCTCTGTATTTATCCTCTTTTGTGATAGATCTTGGGGGAATTTTTGAGACATTTTGTTATATCTATGACATTATAGGCTGATTTAAAGGTCGAATCTAGAGTATATCAATCGTACAATGCTGAGTTAAGTGGTTTGTTCCTTTCTGTAGTTAGTCTACGAATTTTATGTTCAAAAGTACCCAATAACCTAGAACATGGTATTTCTTGTTTATGGATTTTAGCCCTACTAATTCTAGTTATGCCTTGTGTGCCTCAGTAGTAGTTTTTTGACCTTTAATAGTGTTATTTTCTATACTTTGGATGTGTTTCACATATTAGTTTTGATATTTACTGTTTGGTCTAACATGCTGGTTGGGTTACTTGTTTCCCATGCCTTGCGTTTTTAGGATGGAGTTATATAATCTGATGTTGTTATATTCTTGTAGTTGTTTAGTCAAGGAGTTATTAATAAATGTTATCCAATTAGTTCTTAAGGTTTTCATTGGATGTTCAAAATCGATGAGCATGATTTACTTACATAGGGCTATGGTAACCTCGGGTAGTAGACCATAGGGGAATGGACGATGAGGGCTTCTCCAGAGTGTCTGTTTACTTTTACGTTGAGAGACCATAGGGAGGATATACATTTTTCTCCCTCAGAGTGAATGTAGTTCCACGTTGCGAGACCACATGGGGAATTGTAAATTGAGTGCTTCCTCAGAGTGTCTATAGTTACCAATACGAGACCACAAGGGGGAATTGGTGGTGAGTGATTCCAAAGAGAATATTTGCTAATGCTAAACCAGAGGGGTTAAACTGTGAGTACTTCCTAGAGGTTTTCTTGAGTCTGATTGGGTGAACTAGAGGGGTTAGGCAATGAGTACTTCCTAGAGGGTTACTTGTTATTGATTATCTACTTACAAGATTTATGAAAATGAATTCAATTGAAATTTTAGGTTTTTGTAGTATTCATTACTTCCTTTTACTGCTTCATTTTTCTTATTGTGTGCCATATATATTCACTTACTATTAGGAACATATCGATGGGTGGTTTCCTATAGCGTATAATCTCACACCCTATTTAGGTAATGATTTTGGGTCCAAACAGATTATATTGCTTCAGGTATAGATAAGCACAAGTGGTCTTCTATGTCATGTACTTGAGTGATATGGAGCTAGAGGGAAATGGGAAAAAGCTGAGGCTTATGGTGCTTCTGGAGTTTATATGTTTTCTTTTTTTTTACTTTGTTTTTGTACTGTATTCCAGCATTGTGTCTTTTTTGGTTTCTTTCCTAGACATATTTATCCTGCATAATTTATATATGTGCTTCAATTTTTTATTACATTAATTCTTTAGATGTTTACTTATTTCAGGTTATTGCTGCTTCTGTTACTATTATTTTATTTTTTCTACTGCGTTACTATGCCAATGATGGCATAGTTTCTCCACTATCACACACAAGGCCCTTTTTTCTAGTTAGTGGCCTTTGGTATTTGGAGAAATGTTTTTGAGTCCATGTGACCAACCGCGTACGGTGAATCACTGGTCGGCTCCCAAAACAGGGACGTTAAAATCTGGGTCTGGTCTGACCTAGTGGGACTGACCCAACGTGACAAGGGTCTCAGGTGACCTGACCCATTGGGTCTATCTCGACCATTCTAGTCGACCCCGACTACAACCAGCTTGGGCTACTGGCTCCAGCCAGTCCCGCTCGAGCATCCGGGTTATCAGTTTGGAACATGGAGAGTGCCACATCCTTGCTTCGTCAATGTCGCTGGTCGTCAAGCTGTCTGCTCCACCAGCACGAAGCCGGTGGGGTCACCGGCCAGCTATTCGATGTGTCACTCTTCTGCATTACCAATTTGTACCACAACAACATGTTCGTCCCATCGTGGTCTCCTCCAACACTAGTCGTCGACTGACCTCCACCTACTTCTAGGTGGACGCGCCACTGTGAGCCATTGTCGGCAGGTCCCCTTCTACAAGCTACGATTGTCTCCCTTATGTTTCAATTTTCGAGATAGAAGCATCATTTCGATCTTCAGGACACATCCTCCCCTACATTGGCCTTCTATCATTCTTTCTACCACTATAGAGGTACGAACACGTTTGGAACCTGTCAAAAAATTTCTGCGACCATGGTGGTTCGTCAGTGAAAATTTAAAAAATAGGGATATTAGAATTCACCGTGATCACCTAAAGAATGAACCTCATCCTTGTTATTTCAGACTTCGTTCATCCCATTAGAAAAGGGGTAATGAAACAAATGTTTTCACAAATATTATTCTCCCTTTAAAAATCCACAGAATAAAACCCAATCCCACAAGGATGATCATCCTACATATCAACATGTTCATGGGATGATCCACATCTGTCATTGGAAATAAAAAATTAGAATGAAATAAATCGGAAATAAAAACTATACATTTTGTTTGGATAAGTTTGTGAAGATCAACCATCTCCATCAGGGATTCTTCCTCGAGGGATCTTGATCTTTCGTCTCATCATTCGCCAATACCTTTTCCTTTAAATAGCTTTTACATAGTTTTTCAAGGATTCTGAATCTGATCATGTATTACCTATCATGATATAAAAAGTAGGAAACACATTTGGGCATCACCATTTTGCTTTGTTGTTGTGTCGTCACACTGTTTCATTTATGAAATAAAATATCTACTTTGTCATGATGTTGCAGTTCCGTTGAACCACGACGAAATGTTAAATGAAATTAAATAATTTTTTCTATGTTTATTTTATTTTCTTTTAAAACATCCAAAAATTAACTTATATCCTCTGACTATTCCAGTCGAAGTTAGGCCCCGCCTATGGTGAATTTTCTATTCCAGATGGTATTTTACACTCTGATTTTTGATCTAGGCACCCATTTAATAGATAATAATTTTTAAAGTTAGTTTACTAATAACATTTAATTAAAAACTAAACATTATTTAATGATTTATTTCAGGCACAATGGGCCTCATAATTTCATGTCATCTCATTGCCTGATCTCACAATGATTCTCAATTAATGTTTTTTTAAATAGAGATAAATACAATTAATTACAAATATACCTTATTATTGTATCTTTATCTATGAAATGATACTCCATCCATAGAATTTAAAATCTAACATATAATTTAACTACATAAAAAACATTTTAAATTTAAAGTATCAAGTTAATTAAAATCCTATTAAGTTTTTATGAATCCTAGAAATCAACAACCAATTCACCTTAATCCTTTTAGAAATTCACTTCCAATGTAAATATAGTACAAACAAACATCATATCCTCTATTAAAAAATTATAGATCAATTCTCATGAATATTTTTGTTAATAAATAAGAATATAGACATTATGTTGAGAAATTTGATATCTCAAGATCTTCATCACCAATCCCGTAATCATTATCTCAAAAAAATATTTTATTTTTATCTATATTTATTTAAAATTTTATTATTCCACACTATAAAATTTATTACCAGTTTAATATATGATATCAATGAGAGATTCCTTTTTTATTTTTTTTATATAGAGGTGGATTTCCACTCTTCCTTTTCTAAAATTATGCAATATAAAACATTGGTTATGATTTTCCATTCTATTTGAGATAGTTTTAACATATATATTGTTTTTTATTACATTTAAACTATTTTTTCACTATCTCCATGAATTATTCTATTATGTTATACAATTCACACATTCTATTAAATATTATTATTTGGGATGGTCAGCATGAAATCCATTTGGAATATCATATATCATTATTGACTAGTGATAATATGAAATATCATTAGTTTTAAATTCTTATAAACTGATGAGAATTTCTCATTGAATTCACTCCCTTAAACCTAAGAATACAATTTTTAAACAAGTATTTTTTTTGTTTCCTTTCACTTGTGTGCCATCATTTAACATGTTCTATATTTCCAAATTTGTATTAACATTGTTATTTATTTGATTAGGAAAAAACTCCAATATTTTAGCTTCCACAATCTTGTCAAAAAACTAATTCATTTATATAATCCACCAAGATTATCTAATTATACAACCACACAATTTGTTTAACATGATAAAAAACTACGTGTGATAGGTTTCCCTTAAATAACCCCTTGGTTGAACTATTTTTAGATGCTCACTTGTATTTTTTCAAACTCAAAATACTTCCTCAACCTTTGGTGAATTTATTTTTTCGTTATTCATCAATAGTCATTGTTTAAACACTAAATCCTTATTTTAAATAACTGACGTTATCCACATTTATAAAAAATATTTCATGTTTTCTAACATATTCTGCATCATCTCATTCTACTATAGAAATTAATTTTAATATTCTTTTCACTTAAATTAGTGCTCTAACACCACAACATTAGTAATGTAAACCTCTATAAAGAAAAATTTGTTGAATAAGTAATATCCAATTTTTCATAGTTGATATCCCAGGAAAATACAGTAGTTCAATTACATAAATGAGTATTCAACAATTCAATAAATTTCTAGATTTCCATCATAATATTGGTGTGAAACTCTAAAAATGTTTTTTAAAAAATCCACATTGAAATTAAACAATGATTTCAACTCGTTATCTCTAAAAATTATTGATTTAATTATAGTGATTTTTATTGACCCATCATTACCAAATAAGGAAGGATTATCCTTTTTCTTTTACTATACATTGAGTAACCACAAATCACCAATCATATTATACAAATATACATAGTCAAATATCTATGGATGGTCCTTTTGATAGGGATTAGACCTCACTTCTTCCAAAATATCAATCTCAATTCCTATTTATTTATTCGTTATAAATTGTTCCATATAATAAATTAAACAAATTTCTAGGAAAATGGTATGAAATTTTTAATCTAAATTTCATATCTAATTACAATTTCACAGACATTATTCCGTAATTGGAATGAATTTATAATATTAACTTTTAAATTTTTATCCTCACCCAAAACATATCTTAACGAAGAATGTTTCAAACCCCTTAAATATTTCATTTAAATTCATCACAATATTTTATCATTATTGGTATTGGACCAAGAATTTATTTCTCTATAACTATATCCACTACTGAAATTTGGATTATATTTGGTTGGGCATTTGTGATGGAGTTTCGTCATAAAAGGTCATTTGTTGTGGGGACTTGATGAAAATTCCATACTGTAGAAAATGGTGTTGCAAAAAAAATTATGATGTGAAGTGGTCTCTTTGAAAATAGATTCCCAATGATTTAAAAAAACCCTATCGTAATTGCCTATCGCAATGACAATTCCCATGTTTTTGAAAAAATATTTTTTTGATGGGAGCACATCAAATAACATAAAAAATAGAATAAAATAATATTTATAATAATAATAAAATAATTTTAGAAAATAATAATCATAAGAATAAGAATAAAATAATATAAATAATATGATAATAATATTATTAATAATATTAGTAAAAGAATAAGAAAATATTAAATAATAAAAACCACAATGTTTGAATAAATATAAAATAATATTATTATTATTAACAAAATAATAAATAAATAAATAATAAATAATAGTAAAATAATAGAATAATTAAAATAATTTAAATAATAACAAATTAAATAAAGTAAAAAAAATAGTAAAAAAATAAAAAAATTATATAAAATGAAATATTTTCCATAATATAAAAAATTCACTTTATAGATATCTAAATTGATATTACAAAAAAATTTACATCCAAATGTTTTATCATAGAAAATAAATACATCACTAAGGTGGGATGTCTTTTAGAGGAGCTAGAAAACATGGTAGAGGGAACTCTTTCTCTATACCATGAGTCAGACATCACATTTACTCCATTTTCTGCTCATGTTGTTGTCGCTGCCACCAATGCATCTCCTCCTACTACTTCTACTGTGGTTGTTGGAGCTCTTCCATCTCCCTACACATACACTCTATATGATCACCCTGAGCTCGAAGCTGCTCCATATAATGTGTACTAGATGATGATGAATCTCCACAATCTCCTATCAAGTTTCACACTGATGTCACATTGGTACCACAATAACCCTAAGACATTATAGGGTCCTAAAATAGTGATGAGAGGAAGTAAATACCCCCACAAGAACATTGCATAGGGAAGAAAACATTCATACATGTTCAAAAAAAATGTATGCAAATTGGATTCAAAATTTAAGATGAAACTTGATGAAATTAATATTTGAAAGGGTTTTAGGTTTCTTACATACCATCACCACGAAAGGTTTGTGGGGCGCAAGTATCATGATCCATTTGTAAACGGAAGGACCCGTGAGGTGCTAGCTCACAGGGTGATGGCCTGGAAACCCAGGATGCTGTGAAAAATGTTGTTGGGGAAATCAAACATAGAAATGACATCAACATACTATCATGAGAACTAAGAAATTTGCAAACAATGTAAACTGGAAGGGTTCCACAAACGACATCTCATGAACCACAACCTCCGCAAAGCCTAGTTGATCGCGTCTTCCACATGCTGATGTATATTTTCAAGGGCTTCCCTAAATGGTGATGCATGAAAAAATATATGATTTCCCCAGTGAACTATAAAAGGTGCAAAATAGAAATTAGAAAGGGAATAGTCCTACAGAATGGAGCACGAAGGAGGCCGTATAGGATGGAAGAGAGATTTCAGATACAGAGAAGTTCTCGAATTTGTTTTAGAATCATTCATGAAGTGTGAACCACAAACCACTTTAATGCAGGTATAACCCACTATGAACTAAAAAAAAGTAATATAATAATAATTGGTGAAGAAGAAACCTAATTAGTGCAATCATGAACAATAAATCCCTCATGGATGAATTCCCTACGATCCACTACTTCTAAAAATTCATCAATTTGGTGCTTCACATAGCATATCACTATGTGTATTGAACCTTATGTGGCATAGTACATTAGCTCCCAGATTCAACCTAAAGTGTCATGGTGAACAACATCCAGGACCAAGAACCACTTTGGTACGCCGTGGTCCATACCCGCGCCAGTGTACCACTTCAGTACAGAAACAACAACTCTACCTGCATTCTATTAGGCTTTGTGAAGCTTCCCCCACCCCGAATGAGAAAATGGTTTACAGAATGGGTTGTCCCTGCGTGTCCTTCCCACTTCATATAATCATACCCCTCCATTTTTGTCGAGTTCCCCATAGCTCTTCCACAAACCAGTCTACCATCATCAGGCCAATTCCTCCCCCAACACCACTGGACACGTATGATC
Organism: Viscum album; assembly: GCA_963277665.1. Lineage (NCBI taxonomy): Eukaryota > Viridiplantae > Streptophyta > Magnoliopsida > Santalales > Viscaceae > Viscum > Viscum album. Next base: position 1,883,744,449 of record OY728165.1, on the reverse strand, counting down.
TGATAATCAAGAATACTAGCTTGAAATTATGAAACTACATACCTAAGGTATGTGGAGTCATGAAGGTTTTCCACACAATGATTTGGACCCCAGGAATGTCTCTAAGTCTACATTCCCAAGATGGATCAAGGACTGACTATTGGATGCAAACATAAGCCTCCCGATTCTTAGGGTTAGGGGTAAGCACTGGAATATCCATTCAATGAGTTATAGTGGAAATCAAAAAGGCCACTATTTTTATCAACATTGACCAGGAATGATGCTCCTCCCCTTTCCCCGAACCCGTAAAAGGGCACTCCTCATGAGCTAATCCCCTTTCCTTTTTTGAGAGGTGTCACCCTTCCCAGTCTTCACATCAGCCGATGACATGATTGGATTAATCACCAATATTTGACTCTCTTGGATATCAACAAGGGTCAATCATTCATGCTTAAAGCTCCCCTTTCCCTCTCCTGTTGGGTTTGTGTCCACAACCACTTCCACTATTGTCATCACCCATTTATATCATCAGAGTGGAGAGTATATGCCCTTGCCGAATCATTCAAATCCTCTTATTTCTCACACCGAGCATGGCTCACATGGGCTTGGAGGTCTATAATGATAATACATTGAAAAAACCTAGAGATGAACAATGACAACTCAGATTCCTGTTCCAACCCAGATATGTCAGATGCCAACTTAAGTCCTTGGATTATGGGAGTGCCCTTCCCAAAGTTTATCCAATTTTCCCCCCCAAAAAATGGGCCTCATCCCCAGTGTAAACCAAAAGATAGAATAACTACATGAAATCTGATTCTTATTCCAATCAGGATATGTAGGACACCTCGTTGAAGGCCAAAGCTCAAAGGAATGTGCTTCTCAAATCATAACCCAATTATTCCCTTATCAAATGGGCCTCCTACCAAGTGTAATACCTATGCTAAATGAAGTATGAGTACTCTAATTCATGTTCCAACCAAGATATATAGCATTCCTTTCTGAAGGCCTGAGAATAAAGGGGTTCCCTTCCTAATGGTTAAGCCAATTATTCCCCCAATAAATGGGCATCCTCTAAACTATATGCCCCAATATAAATGAACTACAATAAATCTGATTTTTGTTTCAACTAGGATACGTAGGATTCTTGTTTAAGTCCCAAGATCATGGGATGGTTTTCTTAGTGATTCAAATTGAAATTACTATATTAAGGCCTCCACTATGGTGTAAGCCCAAATTATGTACCTCCAAAAGGGAAGCACCTCCGCGTAAGCTCTGAGCTGTGATTCCCTTATGCAGGGATTCTTCCTAGGTATAAGTCCCGATAATGGAACAACAGGGAAATAGATTTCCCATTTGATTTGGCTATGTAGGAATCCTCCATGTGGTCAAAATAAAACACTCAAATCAACCCTAATGTTCTTTGCGATATATCCTCAACCGAGTCACATTCATTAGAGGGACCATATATTTCCAATGCATCTCAGCCCGTATTGGCATAATCCCCTCACCAAAACATTACCATGCTTATTTCACCTAGATGTCCTAACTACATGACATTAAAATGCATGGATGGGTCCCTGTTACATGGCCTTAAAAGGTGATGTGTCCAGTAAAAGTGATACCAAACTATGCGGGGTCTGATTCCTCTCCCATAGATACGTAGGAATCCCATCTAATGGGTCTGAACCCAACATCAACATATTTTTCATTCCTTATAGTGGATGACAAACAATAGAGATCCTCATCTCATGGCTGTATTCATCGTTTACTCCATTGAATCAAATCCATGCACATACCTGATTGATTTTGAAACCTAGGGGTAACCCATGGAAACACTCTTCATTGATGAACCAGGGATTCATGAATATTTGAACATTGATTAAATCTATAATTGAGTAACATAGTATGAAATAATTCCCCCCCCCACAAAGGGTGTTATGAGATTGACCTCTCATCCTCTCAACCAATGGAGTCCTTAAGTGTCGTTGGCCAAATCGTCAACCAACATGAATCTGGATTTGGAAATCAGGTCCATGAATCCTGGATTCTCCAGATGTTGGGTGATTCTGGCTCGACGAATAGACTAGTTATAGACCATCTTTGGAAATAATATACTAAGAGGATGGATTTTACAAATAACTAATCCCCTACAATCGCCCGCTGGGACTGTTCGGTACTATAGCTAGAACTGTAGCAGGTACACTTTGGTACTGTAGGAGTTGGAACTATTCACCTTGGGTAAATGGTTTAGACTTGGAGTCCTTAAGGATTTTAGGCCACCTAGGATTTCGGGTTAGTAGGGTTTTTGGGCCACCATTAAGGCCTTTGGGCCACCTCAAGGCCTTCAGGACACATGTAGTTTCCCCAGGAAAACTCTACAAAAAAGGAGCAGCCCTAGAATAGGATTCAGAGTAAGTGAACTCACCAAAGTAGAACCAAATGGATTTTTCATAATGAGAGGGTCTGTCTATTCCATCAGGATCATCATATTCTTGCATAGGAATCCTAGCCAGACAACCATGTGAATGTGGAGAGCTACTATCATGATGTAGATTCTAGGGAGGGGCAGTTCCTTGTAGATTGTCTGTTTCAATTCCCTAAGACCTTTAGGTCATGTAATATCCTAAGCCTACGGTCCATGTAATCTCTTAGCCTACGGGCCTTTTAAGGGTTCCCCCTCATCCCTTTAAAGAGGGGTTATCAAAAATCAATAAAAAAAGCATTTGTGCCATTCGGGATATAGGGTTATTCCTTTATGTGTTATACTAGTTTTCTAGAAAAGTCAACCATTGGTTGGGAGGACCACCAGTGTTAGTTTCTCTTCTAGTTATGATCATCCTTACCAAAGACAACATCCAATGATATCCTGAACTATATGAAGTGAGAGAATGAAAGAGTTTCAGACATCATCTCTAGCTGGAAAGGCCTAACATACTCCATGAACTGGCCACTCTCCATGATGAAACACTCTATATGTTCATCGATAATCGTCGTGATGAATTATGGACACCACTAAACCCAGTGATGTACAAAAGTGGGTTATGAGATTTATCCATCAATTCCCAATGTGTAGAAGATTCCTTGCAGTAGACCAATCTCATGTCCTAAGGTCCACATCCGCCCCAGGAAAAAGAATAGGAGAAGCTTATGTGGCTTCTGTTACACTTATGCCACCCCTATCACTAGCTCAAGTTGTGAAGCCTCCATTAAACCGTGTAGGACCCCCTGGATTCCAACAGCCACCCCCAACTCTAAAAGATCATAAAATAGGTGTTTAATGATATTAGTTAAAGGAATGAAGAAATAATATCTACTTGTTATGAGATGACCAGGTTTGTGGCTAGTTTATTTAACCCTTGAATTTAAACTTTCTTCAGCTATCAAGGTCAAAGTTAGAAGATGATATGGATCTCCATAACCACCAAATTATTGTACCTATCACCAGATACTAGGTCAAACCATTTAGAAGTGCTAAATATTTAAGGATATCTAGAAAAATATAGTGGATTCCAGACAAGTCGTGTTTGGACCGCCGCTAGCACAAGTGTCATAGGTTTCCACCCCAAAACCAATAGAGGAAGGGGAATGGAAAATAGTCAATTGAAAAAATGAGAAAAAAATTAATATTTGGATGACTTAGAATACCATAAACAATGAACATAGAATCCTCCAGGTACAATTAAAGCAACCAACTGAGCCCCAATAGCTCCTAATGCAACACAACCATCATCCGCAGTCCCACAATCTTTATAATTATGAAAAGGGAGAAAGAATGATCAAGAAGATGAGCCTTCACAAAACCAAAACTAGTTTTGACACTTTTGGACTTCATTCCAGTAGACATAAAATCTTGTGCACTGCCCCAAAAACTAAAAAAATGGGCACCACCCCACGAAACAGAAAAAAAATCATCACCCTTCAAAATGGAACAACAAGGACTACCCCACCAAATGAAACAATAGGAACTACCCTACCAAATGGGAGAAGAGGTGCATCCCATGAAAAATGGAAGAATTAGAAGAAGATAGTCAAACATAATCATTTTTGGATCAAGAACTGATATTTGGCTCTATTAATGGAATTCACTTAATTGGACCATTCCTTGATGAAGACTATGGATAGTAACCCAAATTCCATGCTTCAAACAAGAGAGATGGAGGAAGAGGATGCAAAGAATGAGGCTTTCCAGAAAGGCATGATCATGGATTTAGTATAATTCCCACCAAACCATAACTCAAATCACTAATTTTGTGGATACTCATAAAAGGAACCTTTAGTAGGCACAATGGGAACCAGAGTGTTTCTCTTCCCAAGCCAGAAGAAATCTGAGCCCGATTATCTTAGAGTATCCTTCGTAGGAATACCTGATTTATAATCATGCAAGGTGTCCATGCATACATGTTTGAAAAAAATCATAAATTACAGTAACACCATCAGCTCAATTATTAGGGCCAAGACTATCTACATCCAATGCCGAAGCCCCAAAAGTTCCCATTAAATAGCATCGCCAATCCATGAAGCGCCAGCCTGTATAATTGAAATAGGATATTCTAAAGCATCTATCCTTAGTACTAAAAAATCTATCAATAATATATTCCTTGATTCTATCTGAATACCTTATGGAGGAACTCATTGAGGCCTTATTAATCCCCATGAATTTTAGGTCAAAGATGGAGCTATTGGAGTCTATCATACGGAGACCAATACCGAAGACTGCCATGCAGTCATCTACTTAACATATCAGGACAAAGATAACCTCACGTAGGGACAAATAAAACACTTATATGTTGTCCTGAAAATATAAATGGCATTGTTTTCTGGAAAAGTTTCATCAATAATGAATCTGGAGTTATCCTCCTCCTGTTGTAAACACTTTTTCAGTTGAACTATGGTGAGGAAAGTCTGACACCCTGCTCCACAACTTTATTGGAAAATGTAAAAAGCAAGCAGAAGTAATTAGGATGAATCAAGCCTAAATCATAGAATGGTGACCTCGTGTCTGATTTAGAGATCCCATTAGTGCAACAAAGTATGTCCTTCAACATCTTATTAGGGAGGCCCTAGCGGCATCAACATGCTACGGTTACCTCTTCATATCATCAGTGCTCCAAATATTTCACTGATGGGGAAAACAAGAAATATCATGCCGATAAGTCCCCATTCAAATCATGTCAGTCACATGACATTGATGTAGGGTTCTATGAATCAAAAAAGATGCAGTCTTTGGTCTATGACGTTGGTTGGATCACCACCCAAAATGGATTGGAAATGGCTCCTGTTCATCCCCTCAAACATCTTGGATAAGAGTATGTATTACCCATCAATTACATTGAGGGAATAAGTTCAAGCTCAATCATGGACTCAACCATTTACATTATCTCAATTATGGATTCCATGTCCAAGGATGCTAAAAATAACTATAACCCCCATGATTATAGTGAGGTATCAAAAAAATGCTTCTAGCTTCTCCTCAGGGCCCTAGATTGTTTTTTACTTACTCGCTAAGTTAGGCGATGATGTCCTGTCACAAAAATAATGTGAGGAAGCTCCTACACCTCCCCCATTATATCCTCTTTAGAAAATCCCCATGTGTCATCAGGGAAAAAAGGAGATGTTTCAGTTTAAAAAATCTCATAATGTCAGAGAGTTCATCTTGAGAATAAAATCCCCATAATAAGTGGAAGAAGATGATGAAGAGGACCATTAATAGGAAGAAGAGGAAGAAGAAGAAGAAGATATCAAATATGCCTATCATGTATTTGAAGATGGTGTCTCAACCACAATTGATAAACTTAGGGAGATAAACATGGGCACCGAAGATGACACACATAACACTCTGATTGGTATGGATATACCATTAGTGGAGAATGAGGCATATAACTCCTTAAAAAAAATTGAGATTGGTTTATTGGAACTACATGGAAATTCCAGAGCTCGATTTGAAGGTTTCTACTGATCACCTCAGTCTGATGGAATACCATTGTGGTTACAAGAAGGATACCAGAAGGACTCACCCGATAAATGCTATGAAAATAGATGCTGAATTTGAAAATATGATCAAAGATAACATCATTCAGGAAGTCCAATATCGGAATTAGCTGGAAAACAAAGTCCCTTTGAAAAAGACGAATGAACAAATATGATTCAACATTGACATCATAGAACTCAATTTGAACTTCTGGAAATATGATTTTCCAATCCTGATCATGGAATTTCTTATCAATACAACCACCAGATATAAGAACCTCTCTTTCATGGATGGATAAAAATGAAAACAACCAGATCTGAATGGCCCAAATAGATGAACAATACACTACATTCAAGCTTCTATGGGATTATTCTACTATAAGGTGATTCCTTTTGGTCTGAAAGATGTCGGATCCACATATCAACACACCATGCATATCATTTTCAAGACATTATTATGAAAATTCATTGAGTTCTATGCCAATGACTTGGTGGTAAAATCACAATAGTGATCAAACCACCTGATAGATCTTGAAAAATTCTTCAATAAACTACAAAATCAATGTAAAAATATGAATCTTTTAATGTGTTATTTCAGTGTTACCTCTGAGAAAATCCTTAGATTCTCATTACCCCATCGTGGCATTGAGGTCACCCATATGAAGACAAATTCCATCCATGGCATGTCACCACCATGCAACCTCACTTAGTTGAGGTGTCTCTAAAAGAAATTGGATTACATTCGACACTTTATAGACAACCTTGCAGGTAAGTGTTTTCCTTCCACCAGGTTGATGAAGAAAGGGGTTTCATACTAGTGGGAAAATGAATTTCAAGAATAATTTCAAAATCATAAATGGTATCCCCTAATCCCACTAGTGATAATGTCACCAGTTGATGGAATTCCACTCATTTTTTATGTAAAAACCATGAAAAGTTAACTGGGTTCTTTTCTTGCACAAAATAATATTTTCGGTTTTGATAATAGTTTTTATTTCCCCAACCGAACAATTAGAAATTCTTAGACTCAATATTCGAGTATCATAAAGAAATGTGTAGCTCTTGGGTTTGAGGATCAGAAACCTCAGCATTGCCTACATCACCATGATGTCTGTCTTGTCTCTCCCTGTGACCTACCCAAATATATACTTATAAATCCTATGTTGATAAGATTCCTATCATAGTGGGAATTCATCCTACCAAGGAATGACATATATAAATATGGAAAAGGGTAAGCGTTAATAGTTTTCCTAAAACATCATCCATAAGAAGAAATGACCCCATTTGATATTGAACCTTTGGATGAAGATTAATTTTCCATCCATGAAGGCCCCCATTCAAAGGAAATGTACTTATGCGGTGCCTCCAGAATTTCGATAGGGAAAAGGATGGAGGACCCCATGCTCAAAAATGTGTGGATGAGAGTTATACTCATATCATTAGAAAAGGTCCTCTTACCTTACTTCTTCCTACTTTCATAGGGGTGCACAAAAACTAGATTAAAATACAAGGCCCTCATTGCAGGCTTAGAGATTGAACTTCATGCACAAGCCAAGTTCCTAAAGATAAAAGTTGATTTGAAGCTTTTCATTAAGTAGATCAATGGTAGTTATGAAATCCTGAAAGAGGTACATGCTATTTTAATGAACCATGTATGAGAAATAATGGAAGGATTACCATCATAACAAACATTGAATTATGTCTCAAAGTCAAAAAATTCCCAAGATGATGCATTAAAAAATACAGACACACTCCTAAAAAATCTAGACCAGGATGAACCAATCATCAAAATTTCCCACCATTAGATTTTCTTTCCATTCATTAAGAACAACATGGAAGACATCAATGAGATTAACCCCTTTTGTGAGGCTTATAGTCATAAAATTGACTAAATTAATCTAATTTGAAATTACATCAAGAGGTGGGAACTCCCACCAGATTGGGCTGAATGAAAAAAGATTTGGAGGCAGGTAGTCAGTGATTATTATAAGATGGAACAAACCAAGAAAAGGTTCAACACATGCAAGGACATAACAGATTCCTTATCATGTGCATCAATAGAGGAGAGAATGATGCTTTCATGAATACAGTGAACACCTGAACAGGAGGAGCACACCAATTAACATCCATACTCTCCCATAAAATTTGAATGCTTGGGTACTAATGGCCCACTAGGATATAATATTGTGACACATTTTCCAAGAAGTTCCATCCCTACCAAATTCATTCACCAACCCCCAAACCTACTTCACACAGCTATGTACTGTTATACCTTTTTTATATAGGGAATGGATGTTGTGGGACTATATCATCTTCAAATATTAAGACAATTCATATTCATTCTCATAAAACCATCTTATTCCCCAAATTGGATGAATTCATACCCCTTAAAGAGGTTTGGGTAATTAACATTGTTAGCTTTGTGAAATCCAACATCATTACAGGACTTGGATCCCCTCATACTATACGGATGGAAAATGGCATGATCTTCTACTCCACTAAGTTGGAAAATTTATACAAGGAATATGGAATCAGATCCAATTGTTCATCATGCTACCATGCTACAACCAATGGCTAGATAGAGGTTTTTAACAATATTTTGTCCAACATACTCCAGAATATGGTAGAAAGGGAGAATAAATCATTGCAGAACAAGATCCCCCATGCTTTATGGGCTTAATAGTCCATGACCTGCATTGGCACCCAGGAAACCCTGTACTCACTTGTCTACGGGATAGAGGTGGTTTTGCCCATCGAATTTCAAGTGTCATCACTATGTGTTTCCATTTCTGATCAAATGTATGTGGATTAGAAATCATATAAATGGTTTGATTAGTTAGAGTGACTGGGGGAGAAAATGTTGCAAACTTTTCACTATTTAGAAATCCAGTAGAATCGGATCATAGGATCCTTCACCAATAAGGTTCGCCGTCATTTTTTCCTCCAAGGAGAGATGGTGTTGGTCCTTAGAACCCTGATTATACTCAAATAGAATTCCCTAAAGCATGGTAAAAAATGGGAGAGACCATATTTCATACATAAGGTCTACTCTAATAGAGTATATGCCTTAATATCAAAAGATGGAGTACTCGTCACAGCTCCCACCAATGAAATGGTTCTAAAGAAATACTTCACATAACAGTGACATATAGGTCTTAGCTGTAAGACATTAAACATCATAGAAACATCAATCATAATAATCACATGATGATAAAATACATGATAGATTTTTCTTAATTGCGTGATGATAAACTTGTTGGTAGATTCTTCCTAAGCGCATGACGTCAAACTGTACAAGTTTTTCTTAAAGACATGAAATTAAATTGTATAGAGTCTATCATTAATAAGAGACATTAAACAACACAATTTCCTAATAACTACATTTGGATTGATTTCCATTCATTAGTAGGATCTATAGAGATTCCACAACCATCAATCATGGCCCATCCATTAGAATTTTCCTCTTATATCCTCTATAACCACATACTATGAGGTAAATACTTATCTCTCCTTGTTTTTTCACATTTATTATAACTCATGTGAAATTAGGATTGGTGGTATGGGGTATCGTTCATAAAAAAATCATATAGGAATATGATATGAATGGCTCCCATATAAGAGGAAACAAAAACTCCCCTACTCCTACATCATATTCAGATCAGTTCAATGTGTATATAATTTGTAGAACTACATATGGCTTGATTCTTGCCCTTGCAGGATACGTAGTGACACCAAGATTTAATATCCTGGCCCCACCACCAATCAATGAAAAATCAACTCTTGTTTCCCTACACATGGACCAGACCTCTATGTGGAAATATTAGAACTATATATGGCTTGATTACAGCCCTTACGGGATACATAGTGGAAATGGGATCATATATCCTTGAACAACCATCATCACTAGATAAAAATTTCCCCCTTTCCCCGTGAATGGATTATACCTATAATGGGAGGGAATGTTCATAACTATGTATAGACTGATCACTATCTTAGTAGGATACATTGTGTTACTCAAATCCTGGGTTTTAGGCCTAACTATGATATGATTATAATCTACGTCGGCTTACCTTCATCCATATCATATGACATTAAACATCAAGGAATCTATGAGACCTAAGTATTTCATGATTTTTATCTTAGTGGGATACATAGTGTTGCCTATATCTCATATCACAGTTCAGTTATCATTTAAAATGCCTTCCCCCTCTATAGCGAACCGACCTTTTCTTACGTTCCTATTACATCATTTCAAACATAAAAAACATAATAGTATTACACATGGAGGATCCAGAGGTTTAGTGTCTTGGGAAAACTAGGACAATACATAACAAATACAACATCAACCCTAAACATTTATTTAATTTCTTCTTCACTAGCATCTTAGTGGAACTTCTCCTCTCCTTAGTACATGTAGCCACCTGAGGATATACATCAAAAGGGGTGAGCTAAAAGCCCAGTAAGAGGATAGATAAGAACAATATAGCATGGGGTGAGCATAATCATGACATAGGAAGAAGATCTTGAACAGGAGAGAAGCATAAACAATAAAATTTAAATGTGGAAAAGCATAAAAATGAAACATCATTTCTTAGTGGTTAACTACCACACATACTTGTGAACAAGTCTAGCATCATGTTCACGCATCATTTCACATTTACTCATGAGATTCATCACTTTACCCAATGCATTGGAGCACTATATAATTCCGGGCGCACCCGTCACATCATAACATTATCATTATCATGCATGCCACATAGAACACATATCAAACATGTACATAAATAACCCATGGAAAGGAACGGGTTTCATCTCATAATAACACATTCATAAGCTTTGGGTTCCCAAAAGAAAGAGGGAACAACATACTTGACACGGGAACCATCAACCGTGAATGAGGGGTAAAATGTGAGATCTTGAAAGAAGAGTTATTTTGGAAAACATTTTGATGGAAATAAAAACCAGTGAAAAACATGTATATCCCAGAAAAATAAATTAAATGATGAAAAAATGATCATTGAGGAGTAACCATATCAAAAATAGAGTGAAAGAGGGAGAACCCGAAGGAAGAAAATTGGGTTCGAGATTTCCCCTTACCTTGTACTCGAATGCCGCCTTCTCTTTAATGTCCTATATAATGACATTATATTCATTTATTAGAAATTAAAGAACCTTTTATACATTAATAGGGTTCATTGTGGTTTCATTATTTCATATTATTTTCCTTTGGATGACTTATATAGTTTAAAAACATTGATCAGGGATCTTCGTTTTCATGGTTTTCTTAAGCGGTCCACTTGTATTCTTAATTTGATGTTTGGGTAGATCATGGGTAAACATCCAAAACTGATATTACATGTAATTAATGATATTACAGAATCTTGAATGATTTTATAATGCGTCATATTAGATCCATGTGGCTGAATCATTAGATAAGAATTAAATGAAGATTATTTGGGCCAATTTGAGCGGTTTTTGGATCACAACCAACTCATTTTAACTTTTCACTTAGTAGTATGGCCATAGGTTAATTCCAGAACTTAAAATAGAACATAATACATATAAAACATTCTGGTTCAACCATAAAAATGGTTTCATGACCAGATTGAAGGTATAAATGCAAGAAGAGAGCATGTTTTTTTTGAAGGTGATAAATTATCACCACATGAACAACGTTCTCTTTAATAAAATAAAAGGAAGGGTGAAAGGGTGTGGGGTGATATAATATAACATTAGAATCATAATATTACAGTATATATATAATACTAGATTTACAGAACAATTTTGATGATGATAGATAGAGAGAGATCAAGAAAGGAACTTGGACTTGAAAGGAAATTAAAGGAGAAGAGAGAGAGAAAAATTATCTTTAGAATCCTCCTCTTGAGATCCTCTTTAAGGAAGCTAGGCTTGGTCTTTTGATGAGACCAGAAGCTTTTAGACGTGGGGGATGAGCTAGGGAAGGTGTTTGGTCAGAATTTAGAGAAGGCTTCGAGCTTGATAGGTGTGAGGAAAAGAGGGAGTGAAGGGTGGCTTTTATAGTGGAGGGGAGAGGGGTTTCCTTAATATAAAATTGATTAGTTTATTAATTTCACCTAAGATAAGGAATAGTGAGTCTTGGATGACTAAGAATAGTAAATTTGACTTCTGAATTCGGGATTTGGGTGCTTATATCACTTGTGATGTCATGAATAGTGGGTTTTAATTAAAATGTATTTATATGATAAATTAATGTATTCTACTATTCATCAAAAATTCAAGTATCTCAGAAAAATCCCAAAATTTTACCCCAACTATTTTTCGACGTGTAGAATCAAAAAATGAATTCCATTTTTTAAAAATAATTTTCTAAATATTATTAATTTAAAATCATAATTTACTTAAAAAAATAGTTTTTTAAAATTAAAACTGATTTTGCAATTCTTTCAAAAATTACTTAGGGTCTTATAAAATTATCTAAAAACTGTTAGACATTGATTTAATAATTTATGAATATATTTCAGGAAAATAAATATTCTTTTAAATTAATTAATTATAATTAATTATTTATGACTTATAAAATACCAAATATGTTTACTAAGGTCAAATTGTCACTTTCTAAGATGTCTAAATTTTATTTTATTATTCATAGGTAATGTTACTCTTATTTACTATTCATAAGGTTCATATTACTATTCATAAGGGTAGGTTAATATTCACCAAAAATTATTTTTGTTTCATTAGACTCCAAAAAATATCTTGAACACAACCGTGTATGTTGGATTTTTAAAATTCGAAACATAGGGGTGAAAAAATTATGTTTAAAGGTCACTTATCACTTATTAGTTCATTATTTTGTGTTTTTATGACATAGATATAAGAATAGAATTTTCCATTGAAAAAATTTGGGTCGTTACATTCTTCCCCCCTTAAGAAATTTCGCCCCCGAAATTTCACTTTACACAAACAGGTGAGGGTACTTCTCCTTCATTGCCTCTTCCGGTTCCCAAGTTGCTTCCTCAAACTTTTGGTTCCTCCACAACACTTTGACAAGGCGGGTTGTCTTGTTGCGTAAAACATTATCACTTTGGTCCAGAATTTTTACCGGTTGCTCCTCATATGAGAGATCATCTTCCAACTGTACCACCTCTGAGTTTAGTACATGTGAGGGGTCTAAAATGTACTTCCTCATTAGTGATACGTGAAACACATCATGAACTTGAGCCATATTCGGTGGAAGTGCCAGTCGATAGGTCACGGCTTCTATACGATCAAGGATCTCAAAGGGGCCAATGTACCTTGGGATTAGCTTCCCTTTATTCCCAAATCGCATGACTCTCTTCCATGGAGATATTCGAAGGAATACTTTATCTCCAACGTCGAACTCCAATTCCCTTCGATGATTGTCAGCATAGCTCTTTTGCCAACTTTGAGCAGATTTGATGTGTTTTTGGATGACTTGAACCTTCTCTGTCATCTCTTGAACAAGATCAGGACCAAGTAGCTTTCGTTCTCCAACTTCATCCCAACAGGTTGGAGTTCTACATCGCTTCCCATAAAGAGATTCATAAGGAGCCATCTGAATACTTGAGTGGAAGCTATTGTTGTATGAGAACTCAACCAATGGGAGATGTTGATCCCAACCACCTTTGAATTCAAGAGAGCTGGATCTTAGCATATCTTCAAGTGTCTGAATAGTCCTTTCAGACTGGCCATCAGTTTGGGGGTGATAGGCCGTGCTGAAATTTAATTCAGTACTCAAAGCATGTTGAAGGCTCCTCTAGAATTTAGAAGTGAACCTCGGATCACGGTCAGAGACAATCGAGATCGGAACACCGTGAAATCTCACTACTACCTTCACATATATCCTTGCAAGTTGTTCAAGTGAGAGGTCTTCCCGAATAGCGATAAAATGGGCAGTCTTGGTGAGTCGGTCAACCACAACCTATATCACATTATTTGCTCTTGACGTCTTCGGGAGACCCGTGACAAAGTCCATAGTAACATTTTGCAATTTCCACATGGGTATAGGCAATGGCTGCATCATACCTTTGGGATTTTGCCGCTCAGCTTTAACTTGCTGACATACCAAGCACCTTGATATATATTCCACAATCTCCTTCTTCATGTTATCCCACCAAAAGTGTTCTCGGAGATCACGATACATCTTGGTACTTCCAGGATGAATAGAGAAAGTCGAGCTATGTGCATTATCCAATAGTTCCTTCTTTATTCCAGGTGATGAAGGCACACAAAGCCGCGTTCCAAACCGAATCACACCATCATCGTCGATATGGAACTCTTGCAGCTTCCCTTCCTTTACTGCATTCACCCTCTTTTGTATCTCCACATCATCCCTTTGTGCTTCATTAATCTTCCGTTGGATGGATTTTTTGCGCAATCATTTGGGCAAGGTATGATATATCCCCTACCCTTACGATTCCCAAATCCATCCTTTGCATATCCAAGAAGATAGGGTCTTTCTCAATCCTCAGCATGGATAGAGTAGCAGGTTCTTTCCTACTTAGAGCATCAGCTACCTTGTTCGCCTTTCCAGGATGATAGTGAATAGAGCCATAGTAATCTTTGATTAGCTCAAACCATCTCCTTTGTTGCATGTTGAGCTCCTTTTGTGTGAATATATAATTTAGGCTCTTGTGGTCGGTGTATATGTCACACTTCTCACCATAAAGGTAGTGCCGCCAGATTTTCAATGAAAAAATCACGGCTGCCAGCTCTAGATCATGCGTCGGGTAGTTCTGCTCATGGATCTTCAACTGTCGTGAGGCGTAGGCTATCACATTATCATTTTTCATGAGTACACAACCCAAGACTTTCTTTGAAGCATCACTGTATATCACAAAACTTTCTCCACTTTTCGGTAGTGTGAGTACAGGTGCAGTGATCAGCCTTCTCTTTAGCTCCTTGAAGCTTCCCTCACATTCTTCCGTCCATACATACTTTACCCCTTTCCTTGTTAACTTAGTTAGCGGGCTTGAAAATCTTGAAAAGTTTCTCACAAAACGTCGATAGTACCCAGCTAATCCAAGAAAACTACGAATTTCTGTGACACTAGAGGGCCTGGGCCATTCATCAATCTCCTTTGTCTTTGAAGGGTCCACATAAATTCCCTCGCTTGTGATCACATGTCCCAAGAACGTGACTTGATTCATCCAAAAGTCACACTTTCTGAACTTGGCGTACAACATCTCCTTTCTCAATGTTTCCAACACAAGTCTTAGATGTTCTTCATGTTCCTCCTTGCTCTTGGAGTAGATGAGAATATCATCGATAAACACTACCACAAATTTGTCTAGGTAATGTCTAATGACTCTATTCATCAAATCAATGAAGATTGCAGGGGAATTAGTAAGTCCGAAGGGCATCACCAAAAACTCGTAGTGCCCATACCTTGTACGGAAGGCAGTCTTCTGAATATCTTCCTTCTTCACCTTTACTTGATGATATCCAGAAAGAAGATCCACCTTTGAGAAGTATTGATCTCCTCTTAACTGGTCGAACAAGTCATCAATCCTTGGGAGAGGATACTTGTTCTTTATGGTGATCTTTTTGAGTTCCCGATAATCGATACACAACTGCATGGTACCATCCTTCTTCTTCACAAAGAGCACTGGCGCACCCCAAGGTGATGCACTAGGGCGTATGATCCCTTTATCCAGATGCTCTTGCAGCTACTTCTATAACTCCTCCAGTTCGATAGGAGCCATCCTATAGGGGCACATTGAGATAGGAGTAACTCTGGGTATGAGTTCAATTGAGAACTCTACCTCACGATCCGGGGGAATTCCGGGTAACTCTTTGGGAAATACATCGCTGTATTCCCTTACGATGGGAATTTCCTCAAGGTTGGAACTTTCCTTTGACTCAAACATTTGGGCGAGGTATGCTTCTTCATAGGGAATCATCACCCACACCATTGAAGGATTTTTCAAAGGATATTCATGATCTTCCTTTCATTTGTAGAGGAGCATGGGATGGTTCAGAATATGAAAATATATTTCCTTTTCCCGACAGTTTATATGCGCTCTATATAAAGAGATCCAATCCATTCCCATTATAGCGTCGAATTCTACCAAGGGAAGTATTACGAGATTTGATGGAAGAATATTCCCACATATGTCAACAGGCGAAGAATCAAACACTTGGGTTGTAATGATTGCACCACTTTGTGTTTTTACAGATATCTCTACTTCACGGTTTCGGGGCTTCGATTCTATAGTTCTAGGAAACTTGCAAGATTTAAAGGAATGCATAGAACTAGAATCAAATAAGACTTTTGCCTTCTTGAGTGAATAGGAAGTGTACCTTGTACGACTTCATTATCATGTTCCACCTCCGCAGTAGTGATGGCATAAGCCTTTCCTTGTTCCTTTGGCTTTGGTGGTTGTTGGCGCTGATTACCCTCGAGAGATCGAGGTTTAGTGCACTGGTTTGAATAGTTCCCTAGCTCCTTACAGTTGTAGCATTGAACCACGAGAGGTTCTCTCCTTTCATCGGCTACATTATCCTTCCTTTTAATGTCTCTTAGACACTCGTGAGCTAGGTGTCCTTCTTTCCCACACATGAAGCATTTCCCTATCCCTTTGAGGCAGTTCCCATTGTGCAACTTCCCACATTTTTGGCAAGTGGGTCATTGTGTTTTCTTCCCATCTTTATCACTAGATCCACCAGCTTGAAACTCCATATTTCTTTTCTTATCACCATAGCCATGGGACCATTCTCCAAACTCCATCTCTACTTTGAGAGCACACAGAACAACTTCTTCATAACTCCTAAAGTCTCGAATTTCAAGAGCTATTCGAAGATGTGGTTTTAATCCACTATAGAATCTATCAATTTTTCTATCATTGTTGATAAAAAACCCAAAGCATACCTTGCGAGCTTTGTGAAATTTGCTTCATAGGTTGTGACAGATTCTCCTTGTTTTTTCTTGATCTCTATGAATTCTCTCTCCATCTTTGTGCGAAGAGTTCGTGGGAAGTACTTATTAAGAAACATTATCTTAAAGTCTTCCCATTCCATATCTTCAATTTCCTCCCTTGGCTTGGTGTTCTTAATCAAAGTCCACCATTGATCAGCTTCTCCATCTAGATGATAAATGGCTAGAGTCACCTTCTCTGTCTCGGAACAGTGAAGAACAGAAAAGATCTTCTCCATGGAGTTGACCAACTATTCCGCAACTAGTGGATCGGAAGATCCACAAAACGTCAGTGGTCGTTGCCGCATAAAACATTCGATAGCTAGCTTCTCCCACTTTCGTGAAGGAGGGTGTTCCCAATTATTATGGTTATTATTCATAACCCGAGATAATTGGGTAAGAATCCCCATGATGTTTTGAACTCCACCTCCAAAATCATTGGGGATGTCATTCAGGCAATCGTTGCATTGGCCCTCGCAAGAGTTGTTGGCCTGATTTCTCCTGGTTCACACCATTTTCTAAAATAGAAAAGGTTAGAACAAAACATAAGTAAACAAGTCATGAATAACTTATTCTTTTAAACAATTATACCAAAAACATAACATATGGGATCCCTAGGTAAATATCCTTGTGTGCATATTTGTACTTAGTCTCATGCTAGAGGTTTTCTTTAGGGTTCACTAATCCTAATTCCAAAATTAACTAAACCTTTTCCGCTGATACCAACTATAGCGACCCGACCTTTTCTTACATACCTATTATATCATTTCAAATATAAACAACATAATATTATTACACATGGAGGATCCAGAGGTTTAGTGTCTAGGGAAAACTAGGACAATACATAACAAATACAACATCAACCATAAACATTTATATAATTTCTTCTTCACTAGCTTCTTAGTGGCACTTGTCCTCTCCTTAGTACATGTAGCCACCTGAGGATATACATCAAAAGGGGTGAGATAAAATCCCAGTAAGAGGATAGATAAGAACAATATATCATGGGGTGAGCATAATCATGACAAAGGAAGAATATCTTGAACATGAGAGAAGCATAAACAATAAACTTGAAATGTGGAAAAGCATAAAAATGAAACATCATGTCTTATTGGTTAACTACCACACATACTTGTGAAAAAATATAGCATCATGTTCACGCATCATTTCACATTTACTCATGAGATTTATCACTTTACCCAATGCATTGGAGCGCTATATAATTCCAGGCGCACTCGTCACATTTAAACATTCATATTGCGCTATATAATTCCGGTTGCACCCGTCACATCATAACATTATCATTATCATGCTTGCCACATAGAACACATATCAAAAATGTACATAAATAACCCAAGGAAAGGAATGGGTTTCATCTCATAATAACACATTCATAAACATTGGGTTCCCAAAAGAAAGAGGGAACAACATACTTGACACGGGAACCGTCAACTGTGAATGAGGGGTAAAATGTGAGATCTTGAAAGAAGAGTTATTTTGGAAAACATTTTGATGGACATAAAAACCAGTGAAAAACATTTATATCCCAGAAAAGTAAAGTAAATGATGAAAAAATGATCTTTGTGGAGTAACCATATCAAAAATATAGTGAAAGAGGGAGAACCCGAAGGAAGAAAATTGGGTTCGAGATTTCCCCTTACCTTATACTCGAATGCCTCCTTCTCTTTAATGTCCTATATAATGACATTATATTCATTAATTAGAAATTATAGAACCTTTTATACATTAATAGGGTTCATTCTGGTTTCATTATTTCATATTATGCTCTTTTGGATGACTTATAGAGTTTAAAAACATTGATCGGGGATGTTCATTTTCATGGTTTTCTTGAGCGGTCCACTTGTATTCTTAATTTGATGTTTGGGTAGATCATGGGTAAACATCAAGAACTGATATTAAATGTAATTAATGATATTACAAAATATTGAATGATTTTATAATGAGTTATATTAGATCCATGTGTCCGAATCATTAGATAAGAATTAAATGAAGATTATTTGGGCCAATTTGAGCGGTTTTTGGATCCCAACCAACTCATTTTAACTATTCACTTAGTAGTATGGCCATAGGTTATTTACAGAACTTAAAATAGAACATAATACATATAAAACATTCTGGTTCAACCATAAAAATGGTTTCATGACCAGATTGAAGGTATAAATGGAAGAAGAGATCATGTTGTTTTTGAAGGTGATAAATTATCACCACATGAACAACGTTCTCTTTAATAAAATAAAAGGAAGGGGGAAAGGGTGTGGGGTGATATAATATAACATTAGAATCATAATATTATAGTATATATATAATACTGGATTTACAGAATAATTTGGATGAAGATAGATAGAGAGAGATCAAGAAAGGAACTTGGACTTGAAAGGAAATTAAAGGAGAAGAGAGAGAGAAATTACCTTTAGAATCCTCCTCTTGAGATCCTCTTTAAGGAATCTAGGCTTGGTCTTTTGATGAGACCAGAAGCTTTTGGACGTGGGGGATGAGCTAGGGAAGGTTTTTGGGCAGAATTTAGAGAAGTCTTGGAGCTTGAGAGGTGTGAGGAAAAGAGGGAGTGAAGGGTGGCTTTTATAGTGGAGGGGAGAGGTGTTTCCTTAATATAAAATTGATTAGTTTATTAATTTCACCTAAGACAAGGAATAGTGAGTCTTGGATGACTAAGAATAGTAAATTTGACTTGTGAATTCAGGATTTGGGTGCTTATATCACTTGTGATGTCAGGAATAGTGGGTTTTAATTAAAATGTATTTATATGATAAATTAATGTATTCTACTATTCATCAAAAATTCAAGTATCTCCGAACAATCCAAAAATTTTACCCCAACCATTTTTCGACGTGTAGAATCAAAAAATGAAGTCCATTTTTCAAAAATAATTTTCTAAATATTATTAATTTAAAATCATAATTTACTTAAAAAAACAGTTTTTTAAAATTAAAACTAATTTTGCAATTCTTTCAAAAATTACTTAGGGTCTTATAAAATTATCTAAAAACTATTATACATTGATTCAATAATTTATGAATATATTTCAGGAAAATTAATATTCTTTTAAATTAATTAATTATAATTAATTTTTTTTGACTTATAAAATACCAAAAATGTTTACTAAGGTCAAATTTTCACTTTCTAAGATGTCTAAATTTTATTTTATTATTCATAGGTAATGTTACTCTTATTTACTATTCATAAGGTTCATATAACTATTCATAAGGGTAGGTTACTCTTCACCAAAAATTATTTTTATTTCATTAGACTCCAAAAACTATCTTGAACACAACCGTGTATGTTGGATTTTTAAAATTCCAAACATAGGGGTGAAAAAATTATGTTTAAAGGTCACTTATAACTTAGTAGTTCATTATTTTGTGTTTTTATGACATAGATATAAGAAGAGAATTTTCCATTGAAAAACTTTGGGTCGTTACACCCTCTCTAAGCATGTACAAACATTTATAGAGAGCATATTTCCATAACAATATTGGGCTTGATTCTGGCCATTACAGGGTACATAGTGACACCCTAACCCTAAATCATCATCCAACCACAATGAAACAAATGCTCCCCTTTTCCCTGCATACGGGTCAGACCAATGTCGGGAATTTCTTTCCCGAACAATGTGTGGATTGTTTCTTTCCCTTTCAAGATATATAGTGATGTGCAGATGCTCAATCCTAGTCTAGCCACCATTTAAAAAAATAAAAAAAATCCCCTTCCTCTGTAAAAAGGTCAGACATGTACAAGGAAATCCATGAAACGTCCTAACAGCATGGAATTAAACTACAAGGTTTATCATGAATCATGATTAGACCGATTCTCTGTGTTATGAGATTCTAAACATGCCCCAAATTTCTTGCACAAAAAAAATGCAAAAAATGTTGGAAATTCCATGTATGAATTCTGACACCGAGAAGGATTAAAAAATCATGATTCCCCCTATATATGAGTAAGATCTATTTTTAAGATTTCTTAGTTCATGGTTAATCATGGTTAGGATATTTATTATGTTCCCAAACACATCATTCCCATTTTTCAAACTCTATAATCCGGGAAATATTGGGTCCCCATAGACATTCACGACCATCGGAGATGGAAGGGTACTGTATTGTGGACACAATTGTTTGACTATGCACATCATGTCTTGGTGGATATATATATTTTCCCTACAAAATGATAGTTAATAAATGTAAAATTAATATGAAGAATAGGCTTTTCCTATTTCTGTATGCCAAATGGAATCCTAGTCCCATGTCATTCCTCCTGATCTGAGGGCCCAATAGGAATATGGTTTACAATTTCAATCATCACTCATGTCAATGGAATACCATAAGATCCCAACCATGATTAACTCTAATCTATTTACGGTCTTTGTGAAAAGTTTTCTCTGCAACATAACAATAGACTATGCTTCCAACATCATTAACAGATGATGATAAACTACAAGGCCAGAAGTGTCCGGACCAGAAAACATTAAACTGCACTACACAGTTGAAATGCTTAGATTCTTATCATAGATTATCCTACTTACAAAATGTCTTTCCTTATTTTGTATGTACTGGACCTCCACAAGTAATGATCATTGGGAATTCTGCATGACTCAGTTTCCCCCTGATAGATGTGTGGTAGAATCGAATCCAATGATCGAAACATAGCCAAAGAATGTATTGATATGTCCCCTTCTCTATGCCTAAATGGAATCAATGTAGAGAATCCCCAGAAAATAATATGTAGAGGGGTACATAAGGGTAATAATATTTCCTATATTTCATGACTGGATTACCCTATATCCACCCCACCTTATGGTAAATTTTATGTAATGCATACTTACTTCATGACGTTAAAGTGCACGATGTTTGTCTAATAATAAAAGGTTCCCTACCATTGATTATGAAATTCTTAAGTGGTGACCTAGAATCCATATCATCTTTTGTTTCTCACACTGAGCATAGCTCATGTGAGATTAGGGACCTTAGTAAGATATCCACAATGCCGTCATGGAAAATCAGTCATGGATTTTGGTGCTAGCAGCATGAGCCTAAAAGGCATGTTATGGTTCCCTTCCCCATAAGGAAACCCATGTCCTAGACATAGAATGTTAAATTGTATGGTACCCCATAGATGGAATGGACGACTCACCCTACGTATGAGCCAGAATTATGTAGGGGATTATTGTATCCCATGGGATAATCATGACCCGTAAATTTCTAAGGCATCCATATACATTCCTTCCACTCATCAAAAAACATGTTTTGAGTAATCCCAGATACCCATAACCCTCCATGGCCATCAGAGATGGCATGTCAATATCCTGCAGGAACCATTGTATGACTATTCACATCATGCCTCAGTGGATCTGCATATGATTCATACAATACTATCATCAATTAATGGAAAATCCTTCCACAGAAGAGTCCTCTTCTGCCTCGATACGCCTATTGGCTCCCAATCCCTATGACATCCCTTTGGACTCAATAATACTCAAAATCAAGGTTCACATTCTCTTCCTACCAACATCCTTGATATATTAGAACATACTGGCACAATTCACTTTTGGTATCTCAAGGATTCTAAAAAATAAAGATGCTCCATCCAAATGTCTAAAGTTTACCTCCGTACGAAAAAAAACCCCCCCTCCATATTTTATGTTTTCCCAGTAATGTACAGCCAAATAAATTCCCCCTTCCATGATTAGACACACCTCCTTTTTTATTCTATACACCATGTCCAGAAAGGTCAAAGTCCCCATAATCATTTACGGCAATCAGAGATGGAAGGCCAATGTCCGGTGGACACCTTTGTTGGACTAGGCACCTCATGCCTGATTGGCTATGTATATTTTTCCTACAAAATGTCCATAAACCAAAATAAAACTCCTCATTATGTGAGTCCTTTACTATTTATATATTCCCGAATGAAATTTGTGTCCCATCACACTCCCTGTATTCAGAAACCACATAGATTATAGTTTACATAACTTTCCTCTTTCAAATTCCCGGAGATGAAAAGAATTTATAGTTGAATTGATGTATCATTTACCCTCTCTTGGTTATAAAAATAATGATCCCCCGTAAAATGTTTCAAATTTACAGATTGTATAATGTTAAAGAAAATCGTACTTAGACCATCCCTTATACAAGAATAATTCATGCAGGAACAATTTCTCATTCAATGCTAATAAAAATATCCCGAATACTTTCAGACAACACCCAATAGATAGGCCACCCATTTTGGCCTTCAATCCACATGTTAAATCCATAATGCTGATAAATATCCCAGGCCAATGGAAATATAAGGCCTATTTCCTACAGACACTTTTTTTTGATAATGCACATCATTCCTTGGTGGATGTGCATATGCCTCATACAAAATGACCATCAATAGAATGAAAATTCATCCTTAGGAGAGTCCTATCCTACCTCTATATTCCTAAAATGTCTCCCATTCCCCATATATATCCAAACCACACAATATCACGGTCATGAAAAGTTTCTCATTCATGTCTGAGAGTTTTTAGGACACTCTTGGCAGATGAATCCAAAACAGGGGCCCCTACCCCCATCGATTTTGGTCAATGATGTTCAACCTAAAACATCAGTAATAAGTCTATTTGAATGTATATAAACTACCAATGAAAATGATGCAATACTCGGTAGAGTGAAACCCCACCATGGGAACCCCTTGACGCAAGTCGAGTACTGGAACATTAAACCTATACTATGTATGGTATATGCAAAAAATACTGAGCATTAAAATATTTAAAGGAGACATAAAGATTTATTGGTAGAAAACTAGAAAAAGAGGCTTAAGAAAAATCTCAGTTTACTCACTAAGCCCATACAAAATAGGCTTAGGTAAAAATTAAGGCAATAATGTAATGGGCATAATTTTTGTGAGGTTATTTCATGTAACTACAACAACATAAAAACTATGCTCACTGTGTCCCTTGACTCGGGAAAAAATTATAGAATGACTAATTTATGTCTGAATTAATTATTCTAGATCACGATCCAGGTTATATTAAATTGAAACATTATTCATATGGGCATTTTTGATGGATTGATATTGTAGAAAAAAGTGTAAGGAGAATAATTGGGATGCACAAAAGATACATTCTATTCCGTAGAGATATGGAGAGTGTCCTAATCCTAGAACCTCTCCATGTGGGTTTGAAATGATCGCTAAACAATACATTCAACGGGCTCGAAAATTTGCATCAACAATTGATGTGACTCCTCAATAGCCTATAAATTTTTTAACAAGTACAAATTCTCATCATCCATTCCCACCAGTAGTGTCTCTATGTCCCTCATGTCATCAAGGATAGTCATTTCTCTTTCTTCTATCTATCATTGCCCATCATCAATGAAGACCGAGGCATGGGCCTGCTTCTGCTTAAGTCACTCCACCTTCCAGATATACTACTCCACTTCCTTGTTGTGTTGTTCAACTAAAGAATATTTCTTTCTGAGTTCATTTTTCTGCCCCACTACCACTCCATCTTAATTTGTGGCATTTCTAATAAGAATTTTCCTCCTATAAGAAAGATAAGCTATCTAATATGCAATGAAAGGTTGAGATTTAATTTTTCTAATAACTCCCCAGGATATTACCACTCATCTCAATATATTGTAGATTGCATGATATTTGAACCTATCGAATCCTAGAACCACAAAATGGTAGTGTAATTTCGGAAAAATTTCCGACATCATAGATAATTAAGTCTAAGAGAATAATCTCTAAATATTCATCCACGCCTTTTGGGATATGGGAAGAAGGTCGACCATGCCTTCTTGGTCAGTCTTAGAGCCACTCCATAATAATGAAATATATTTAGGGGAAAACATCACAAGACAGTGACTCGATTCTGTGACTTCAACAAGACTCAACCCCGCAACTGCCTTGCCTATGATGATTTCAACATAGGGTGGAGTGGGAGCGTCTGACATTATATCTAAAACATGTGGTTGAAATTATGAAATTAAAGGAATGACCGGTAAATATCCTCGACTTTTGAAAAAAAGTGTGATCAAAATACTGAAGAACTATCCTCTATCTACAAAGGCTTTGATACCTACCACCTCCTAGGAAATATCTCTACCTGGAGAAGGTGGCACCATGTCTTCAATCACCCGTTGCGCCACATGGTCGCTCAAGGGAATCAATGGATCAGTATTATGCCTCACCAGAATATAAACATCTTGGTCATCCCCCTAATGATCACTCCCAGATATCAAGCCAGTAGGGATGATCAGTCCATAAAAGGGTACTGGCCTCAAGCTTTTGGGGGTTGAGACCACAAATTATCATAGAACTAGAAAAAATGCACAATATCACAATCCTTATATTGGAGGCTTGGGATAATATCTCCCCATATAGTTGTGACATCTATAGAGGCAGAGTCAACATGTTAAAGTGGAGAATAAATCTTTTAAGGGACCCCCTCTATATGGAAAAATCCATTTTATCAAGAAGGATTGGTTTCTCAAGGATTAAAGTCCATCTAACATCCTATTGGGCTTGGGGCTCTTCACAGTATTCATCCCCTTCCATAAATGTTTTCATGTCATTATCCATGAGAACATGATCACCATGTTCAATCAAAGCCTCATATTTTGGATGTTATTCTATCATTGAGGAAGAGTTTTCTTGAGTTGGATAAGGCATGGCTAAATTTTCGAAAATACCTCCAACCTCTTTGGTTTGTCATGTTCCTCTGCATTGGTCAATCAAAATTTCTGGTGACTCTTCTTCTCCCATAATGGATACTAGAGCCATTTATTCAAGATAAACTATCAGCATTTTACTGATAGTCTCTACATCAAAATACGGACAGAATAGTGAGTCAACTAGATTAGGTTACTCTGTTCGACCACTAGGTGGATATACAATTACTTATGATTCCCCTTTTAATTCATGTTTACATTAGGTATGCTTGTTTGTGTTTCTTGGTTTGTTGTGGTGATGGTTCATGAATAAGATCTCCCAATGGAGATGAATGAGGAAATTCCTTGGAATGGTCTGTGATGACTACTTTTATATCTTCTCAGGATCTAGGAGATCCTCTTATATCACCCCTACAATCAAAATGGTAAAATCCCTAGTTACAGTGCTCCTGGGGGAATAAACTGGGGAAAGAAATGTTTCTTGAACCCCAATAGATTCCTGCAATGTTAGGGGGTGCTTTAAAATTTCCACAATGAAGGAAATTAAAGATGTGTTTCATAGATTGGACAAATTCTCACTTGATGGTCATTGACCGTTGGAGTAAATTCATCAATGCCACTCGTTTGGACTAGTAATACATATCTTTGGAGGCAGGAAAAGAATTGTCCATTTCATTCCAATAAGCAGCCACCACATCTGGATCTTCTTCTTCAGAAATACAGGTGGGGGAAATGTCTCCTCCAAAACCTAGAAGGTCAATTCATCCTCTTTGAAGTAGTCTCAAAATATCATTATTAGAATCATTTTCACTTAGTTCATCATAGACCCTCTAAGAATCAGGAAATGAAGATGTGACTCGAATGGATAGTGTTGGAGGATTAGCAAGGGGATAAGAGAAAGAATCATCAGCTGTAAATGTTTCATGGGAACATATGCAGTTTTGGGACCCTAGGAGTTGAAATCTTATCGGACATTGGAAGTAGGTAAGAAGATTATCTCATTACCGCCACAGTGGGAGAGCCATCAACATCATCATCTTTGTCATCAGTTTATGATTGCAGAATAGAATGTACCCAATGTGAGTGTTTGAAGTGGCCACTCCATGAATAGATCTGGGTATCGATTTCCTCAAAGAAAACGACTTAACTTAAATCATAAAAATATGTGTAAGTAGGTGTTGAAACGTAACCAATACTGATAATGGAAACCTCCCCAGTCTTGAGTAACTCCCATAATGCATGAGGTAACTAGTCTTGAGTGGATTGGAGGCCTTTCAAAATGTCCCATTTCCTCTAGGACACTAGAAAATCCACCTCTGGTGGGATGGATGGTTAACTCTCTACAGCAGCTTCAACAGCTCGTTAGACTACCCGTGAAGTCACAACCTTGAATCTCACGAACTTCATTGGGGGAGAACCATGTGGCTTTCAAAGGACTTTTCCAGGATGAGAGTTCCAGAGAACATCATTTTACTTCTCCTTCCCCATGGAAATGGATGTATTAGATGTTGTTAAAATACCAAATAATCTTATTGTCCATCTAGATATTATTTTACTTGTGCATCAATATATCTTCTTGTGAAGAAGGTAATGGAATCCGTGGAATATGGATGTCTCACTTGGCACTGGGTGTCCTACCAAGTAAACAGAATCCACTGTTGTAGTGATGTCATCAGATTTTTCTCTTGATGTGAACTGTTGATAGAGAGAGGACACAACTTATGAACCCAATTAAATTTATGAATTTATATGAAAGGATCATACCCCTCACAGACAATCTCCCCTCTAATATGGGAAATCAATATTCCTTCTATCAAAGAAAAAAAAGTAACCTCTCTTAAATAAGTTTTCTGATTCATTATTCACAATAGTATAAACAATGGAATCGTAAGGATGGTAAGAAAAAAATTATGGACGTTGAGATGAGTGATTAATTTATTTCTCATTCTTCTTAGTCAGCTCCTCTTGCTTATCCAATGAGTCCAAAGCTATCAGAATAACCACACTAGTGATTTGAAGGTAAATTCAGACGATGGAGTAAAAAATCGGTAAAAATTGATAAAGTAATAACCTCTTATGTGAGCCCCTACCAAGCCCCAAATTATTTAAAAGGGCCAAAACATATGGTAAGGTGGCCATCCTTCATCGATCCATCCTACAAAGTGATAAATCTACACAAGCACTAGAATAGTAGGATTGATTCATCTACTAGTGGCCAGCTGAGTGTCCATGATGAATGTTGAGACTCTCACACCAGTAGATTCCCATACAGGTAAGAGCCATATGCTCAAAAACATGGCCGAGAAGGCAGCCAGTCAAAATAAATGGTCAGCATCATGGATGATCTCCCATCCTCAGTCACGAAATTTTCCCTCTTCCAAGGTGGTTCAATAGGTACTCGCTCGTCTCTAGGTTTCCTTGGTAAGAAATGACTCAGGACAATGTGGGTGTAACTATATATGATTTTTCATAACAAACACACCAAACTACTCAATGAAAAGAATTTCCTTATTTGAACAAGGATCGACTTACTCCAAAAGTGCCTTTCCCTGAACAATGTGTTTCATGGCCAAAGGAGGACTCCCCTCCTTATTATCCCATGTAGAGGAAAGATGTAGGTCTTCATTATACCTATACCTGACAATAGGGACTCCTGAAGTTTTTCAGATGTTCCAAAGGAAAATTTCGACTTCCTTGTAGGTTAAATGAAAGGTGTTGGTGTCTTAGCTCCACATGCTCAAGAGCTATGAGATAAGGGTGTTGGGATGATAAATGTATATCTGAGCTACCTAGAAAACCTCCAATATTTCTATAGCCTGCAGCTTAGTCCAAAATTCATTGCAACTATGCAAAACAATGGAAGTCCACCCCTAGTCTTTTCTAAATGCGCCTCTTGAGTGCAGGTCCCGCATGGATGAACAGTAGTGTTGTTCCCTTGATGTGGCCTTATTTATAATGCTTTGATAATAGTGATCTGCATTGTCTGACTTCTATTTTACCCCAAGGATCGAGGTGCATAGCTCATCAGGGGCCCAACAATAATATATCTCTAGGGGTATCTTCCACTTGAATAGATTAGCGCCTAATGAATGGAGCTGTCAGTTATCCTTGAAGAAGGCTGATCATCCTAATTTGGTGTGGAAATAAATGTGTTAGACAGTAGACCAAACCCATAAATTTGAAGCCTGTCTGAAGCTAAATACTCCCACTGACACATATTAATTATATTTTCTAGGGATTGATGTTGTGAAAAAACTTTAATTTTTTCATCAATAGAGTCTTACAGGTTCTTAAATCATTCACCATCATTAGAAATATGGGTTGTAACTGCAACCTTAATATTAACAATGACATCAGCAACAACCTGTGGAAGATCCATTAATGTCTATAAAAAAAATCCAAAAGTACATAGAAAAGTTAGTCAAATATGAAAGTAGTTGAACAAAGGATGCACAAAAATTACCAATGCACATAAAAAAGAAGATCTGCATGGGGGCTCCACAGACTAATCCTATAAATGGTATGAAAAATCCATTTCCCATGAAATGAATCTGTTTGTGGAATCTGTTTCCCACATATGACCTTGTTATCCAAGAGGCTTGCGAGGTGTTGGCCCACCAAACGTATTCCAATAAACTAAGTGGTTGATGGAATGAAGAAACAATTAATTAAGGTCTTTCTTTGTATATTTTCAAAGACTTCTGATTGAAATTGTATGTTTCATTTGAAAAAGTATAATTTTTTTTCACTGGTTTAAATTTCGGTGTCCAGAACATGTAAATCAAACAGATTTTTCTTACGAGGAGGTTCAGACATAAGTTCTAAATTCCATGGTGCATTTAGTAGGTTCAAGATTCAGTTTATGTAAAAAATGAAATTATTAATATTTTGATTTATAGAACCAATGTTGTGGTTGCGAATATGGATTTCATAGAGTCAGTATGCTGACACAAAAGAAGCTGAGGAGAGGTCAAGAGTCTTTTCTTTATGATAAATAGTAAAATACAAATGACCTAGTCCCTTATAAATAGGCATGGTCCCCTTACCATACCTACCTATTCTACTACAAAACACTTTAGTTCGGGACTGCCTCTACATTAGAAATGCCTCCTCTTCATTACAATCTGAACACACTCTTATTGGGTGAATTTGTAGAGGCTTGAAAATTTTTCAAAGGAAATACTCCCACAAGCACTTTTTAGATTGAAGAAAACATTACTAATAGTCCAGTAAGGCAAATGGATGCAAATATGATCGAATATTTTTAGAAGAAATTCAATGAAATAAAATTTTTAATGCTTTTCGGCTGCCTGCGTACCATCATCGGGAAAGTTTCACAGGGTGCATGAACTATGAACCAACGATACGTAGCAGGACCCACGTCGTACTGGCCTGTAGGATGATTCCCATCAAAACCATGATTCCAGATACAATGTAGTTGTAGGAATTAAATTTATAAATTCCATCCACATACAATCCAGTGAACTAAGAAATTCGTAGATGTAGCAATCTGTCAGGGTATTGCGAACCACATCTTGTCAACCATAGCCTCCGCAAAATCCTGATTAACTAATTCTTCCACGGGTTGAGGAATATCATCATGGGCTTCCAAAAATGGTGGTGTATGCCATCAAATTTTATTTCCCTAGTTCTATATAAAATGAGAACAATATGAATTGAAAAATAGTAGACACTAGTGGAAGGGAACTCGAATCAGACCCTAGAAACTATAAGTGAGAGTTTGAATACAATGAAGAATCTGACATTGATTTTGAATCATTGGTGAACTTTGAACTGAGAACCACTTTTTCATATTTATAACCTACTGTGAACTTACAAAAATATGTAACATAATAATAATTGGTAAACCACGGACCTAATTCATGAAATATCAACCCATATATTCCTCGCGATTGAATTCCCCATGAACCACCGGCTTTAGGACCCTTCTTCGATTTAGCGCACCACATAGTGCATCGTAAGGAGGATTGATCCTTGGGCCATGTAATGAATTAGTATGTGGATCAAACCCATATTGGTGTGTTGAAAAACATCCAGGACCACATTCCACCTTGGTGAGAGGTGGTCCATACCCACATCCATGTTCCACTTCAGTACGTAGATGACCCCTCTACCCCCGTAGCACTATTCTATATGGGCCAGCCCCCATCTAGAATGAGAATACAGTACATGGAATATGGGGTATTTGGGTGTCCTTCCCCCCAGATCCAATCATGCACCTCTAGTACCTTCCAGTTCTCCAAATATCCACTGCAAACTAGTATACTAACATCAACCCAATGCCTCCTCCAAATACACTAGACCCGTATGATCAGATTATCAAGCCCACCTACATGCCTTTTTTGAATTGACATACCGTATGTAATCATATTCATAAAGGTTTTACCCACAATGGTCTGGACCCACCATAATGTCTCTAAGTCCACTATCCCAAAGTGATCCACGGACTAACTGAGAGATGATAATGTGGACTTCCCGGTTATTTGTTTTAGGGGTAACCACTGGACATTCCCTTCAATGAGTTCAAATGACTAGTGAAAATGTCACTCTTTCCTTCCCCTTTAACTAAGGATACTGCTCTTCCCCTTTCCCAGAACCCGTAAAAGGGAAATCCTCATGAGTTAAGCCCATAGCCTTTTGCGAGAGGTGTCACTCCATAGTATTTTAGCCTAAGAATACTATGTGTCTAGATGGATCACCAAGATATGACTATCCGAGATATCAAAACTGGTGAGCATTGCATGCTTAAATCTCCCCTTTCCCTCTACCATTCAGCTCATGGCCAAGACCACTTTCATCATCATCCTCCTCCTTTTTCATCTATATTGATGAGAATATGTGACCATATTGAATCTTCCACATCCTTTTGGTTCTCACACCAATCATGACTCATGTGGTCTTAGAGTTCTATGATGATATGACATTGAAAAACCTAGAGATGAACTACGAGAACTCTGATTACTTTTCAAACTAGAATACGTAGGACACCTACTTTGGGCCAAAGCTCAATGGGGTTCACTTATCAAGGGTTAACCAAATTATTTTCCCAAAAAAATGGGTCTCCTCCCAAGAGTACACTCAAATATAGACGAACTATAGGAACTCTGATTCCTGTTCTAACCAGGATATGCAGGATGCCTTCTTGATGGCCCGAGATAAAAGGGGTGCCCTTCCCATATGTCAAACCAATCATGCCCCCAACAAATGGGAAACCTCCAAGGTGTAATCACCATGATAAACCAACTATGAGATCTATGATTCTTCTTCCAACCAGTATAAGTAGGATGCTTTCTTGAATGCCCGATCTCTAATTGGTTCCCTTCCAAAGGTTAACACAATCCTGTCCCAAAATCATGCCTCCTCCCAGTTGTAACCCCAAATTTAAATGAAATATGATAACTATGATTCATGTACCAACTGCGATACGTAGGAGACCTAATTACAGCCTAAGCTCGAGGGATGGTCTCCTGAGTCAATCCCAATAAAATTCCCACACTACGACCTCCTCTATTGTGAAAGCCCCAATCAAGTCCCCCAAAATCGGCAGCACCTATGTGTATTCCCTGATCAACAATGCCCTCATGCTGGTATTCATCCATGGTAAATTTCTATATAATGTAACTACATAGACTTCAATTTCCCATTTGATTGGGATACGTATGAAGCCTACCCAGGGTCAAAATATGACCCTCAAATCAACCCCAATGTTCTCTGGGCTACATCCTTGGTAATGTCATATACATTTAGAAGACCATATCTTTCCATAGATTCTTGGGCCACTTCAGCCTATGCCCCACACCATGTCTTGAAGAGGCATCTTTCACCTTGATTTCGTCACTCCATGATGTTAAATAGCATGGATGACTCCCCGTCACATTACCATAAATGGTGATGTGTCCAGTTAAGCAAGGTGACTCCTTTAATTGAAATTTAAAATTATAATATTTAAAATATCAGTTACAATTAATTATAAAGCTCAAAAAATTTATACTGACTACAATCTGATGTTGGAGGTCACCTTTATTATCTCTAGTGATAGGATCACTATACATCATCTAATAAATGGTTAACTCTATAATATCGGGTTGATCAGTAGATTGTATGAATATAAAATAAAAATTTTAAATTTAATGTTATATAAATTAATTTTAAAAATAGTATATGCCATATGTTCCTTATTCGTATTGAATTTATGACTACTAGCTCGATGTGTCATATCATGTCACCCAAAATTTTGTCGACCTAATGATGAAATCCTCTAAAAATGACAACCCATCCAGTTTGAACATAATCCATCCCAAACCTGATATGAAATGTAACCAGATCAGTGGGCACAGTTGGTATGATCAAACTCTTCAACTCCCACTTTCTTCATTGTTGTCCTCATAAAATTGTGAAAAAACTGATGATAATTCCCACACATACAACCCTCCCATGTTTTCCAAATAGTGCTATATATGCTCTCATCGATGGGATAACATAAACATAATAAAATATTACAAACATCATGTTGTTATTTAAATAAATTTCTTAATAAATATTTTTTACTTACATATCAGCCTATTATCAGACATACGATTCTGAACATCTATGGGAATCAAATCCCATATAACCCATGCCTCATAAATATAATTTCGCAATATAAAACACCCTTTTCAAATAGATATATGCATAAAATTATGATAAAAATGAAAAAAGTAAAAAAATTAGTATATAAATATATCATTGATATTTAATGAAAACAAACTAAAATATTCATGTAAATATACCTTTGTATATGTGGATCGAGAACACAATGTAGAAGTCACTCGGTGATAAGGTCTGGAATCATTAATCATGCAAGACAACACCCCCTATGAGTCATCCATGATCTTCTAGCTATTTATGGGTCAGATGAACCTTCATCATTCTCGTCGTCAGGTAGATCAGCCTCCTAAAACTTATGAAAGATATTTGAGTTCATCCAAAACACAAAATTATAGTAGTTAAAAAACAATTTAAAACAACTAATATATATAAATATATATTTTATATGATTATAACAATAATTTTACTGTGTCATTTTAAAAATGTGTCCTCATATTCATATCTGACAGGGTCCATATCTTTATATTCCTCCCCAACAACATCAATTTCCATAAGAGTTTCATTTTCAGCACCTATAATCATTTAAAATTCATTTATAACATCATTATCATAATTTTCACCATCAACCCTTATTTTTGGGGTTTCATCATCGACATTCATGTCTCTTCATGAAAATGATAAATTTTAAAGTATCTTGATAAATTTCTATTCATTTCACTTCAGCGAAACCATATTCACATAGATTTAACTAATTTTCCTTAGATTGAATTTTTATTATGATACACTAATCATCCAAAAATTTTGAGGTAGCGAAATAATTTTCATAATGAATTTGATGTTCCTAATGAGCCAATAAAAAGGGTTCTATTACTATAAGAATTTTTTTATATTTAATTTAAATGATTCCATGGATCATATGAACTTTTCAGTCTCTCTCTGTGTCCTACCACTAACATTTAAAAATTTCTATGTAATTCTATCCAAGATGACATTGTTCAAATTTTTCATCTATAATGCCATAAAATTTATTTTCAATTTCTATTGAATGATATCCTCTCAAGGAAACATCATTATTCATTATTATTTTGATTCCACATATACATGTGTATGAATTTAAAAACTGTTAACAACATATACTTTAAAATATTTAACCATTTTGATGGTGTGTTACATGACACACAAATTCGATTATCAATTTTATTATCATGTTGTTATACCTAAAAATTTATAAAACTATTATGAATATAACAATTAATAAAATATATTATATGTTAAACAACAAATAATTTATGTGCCCATTTTATGAATCCAGTGGAGAAAATCATTATTCTGATGTTCTTCAAGAGGGGTTACTGTATTTTTTAGGAAATATTTATTGATATGATAATCATATTACCTACAATTAAAATAATATTAATTTATTGTAAAAAATATTATAGAATAAGTTATTGGGGAACTTCCAATATAAACTGTTTAATTTCTTCATAGTTGAGGAGAACATATATATGAGCTTTGTGATTTTCAACAATTGAAATCTGTCAATCATGAACTCCACTAAATCCAAGTTTGGGCTCATTAAAAATTTATAATTTATTACTCAGCTCATCATCAATAGTTACCTAGTTACAACCCATGTAGTATTTTAGGGATGTTCAGAATGAAAATAATGGGAAAAGAAAAAAGAAATTTCCTCATACAAATAAGCTTATGCAATTGAGCCCTCAACTGATTATTTGTTCAATAATTTTTTCTTCTATTATTGAATTAATCTCTCAAATGGGTAAATCCAACAGAAATGTACTGTACATCCACATTTTTTTCCATGTGGAATGTGTGATATTAAATGTTCCATTGAGTCAAAGAATGTTTGTGGGATTATTTTTTTAGTTTACATAAAAATGAAACAACATCCTCTGAGAGTCATCTTAGTGCATCGTAGTCTTTTTTCACCACACAAATGTTGCAAAAAAATAAGATATTATTGTTATCACATCCAAAATATTATTATTCAGAAAAATTATTAATCCAAATAGAAGAATTTATTCCATAAAAACATTATAGTCGTGAATTTTTTATATGTTAATATCACAATTTCTAGCACATCTTCACAATTTTAATCATTACCATCTGTAAGTCTCAAATTTAAAATACATTGACAAAATAATAATTAGACTTTTTGGATAGTTTATTAGTTGATTTTTACTTCATTAACTTCTATAATCTATCATTTTTTAATAGTTCAAGTTTTGGTCACCTGAAAATATGGGCAATATCTAATAATTCCTTTACATTTTATTTGGCCTTACCTGGTATATCCAAAATTATATGAAATAAATTAAAAATTTATTTCTTCTCAATAGGCATAACATCCACTATGTGACAGACTAAGAAATTACACCAATATGGAAGTTCCCAAAATATTCCACATTTTATCCAATTGTGTTCTTTCCCAAAGCCATGAATTTTTTATAGGAATATTTTTTGTTCAAATGTAATTAGAGGTAAGGAAGAGAAAATTTATTTTATCATTGTTTCTAAGATCATTGTTACATTTTCAGAAATGATCTTTCTTTCTTCGAAAATGATGATCCATTAAAAGGAATATGCTATGATAGTTGGAAAAATAGATTTTCCATTGATGAGCATAAATGCAAGGATATATCTCATATGACATGTACATAACATTAAACCATGAATACTATAACTAGATTACATTCCATATGCTGGGAAGTCACTAATTCTCCACATTAACGTAGCTTTTAGTAGAAAATTTGGTTTCACAACAATATCCAATGTACTGAAATTATTACTCAATAATGAATTTAACTCATCAGTCAAGGGTTTCTAATAATAAATATTAATTTTTATTGAATATCCCATAATTAATAATTTCCAGTTGATATGTGGATCCTTCATCAATAGCCAATTAAGTAAATTGTACGGAGTTATAAAGACAAGCCAACATGAATATTGACTACTGTATAATCCAAGTGGATAAAAACTGTCAGTTGAATGACCCAAACACATGTTTTGGGATTTTGAACAAAAATACGGATGCACTTGGCCAAAATGATTCCACGAATCACCATTAGTTGGATGGTTTAAGCAGTTATTGGTTGAAATATTTTTTTTGTTCCATGAAATCAATTTCACGATGTTATGAGAAATAAATAAACTCTTGCAATATTGGTGTAAGTATAAAATATCTCAATTATTTTTTATGCATAAATCAATAATTCCCTAGTTGATATTCTTTATTACTTGATTATCCACATGTGGGATGACTATCCAATTACTAATTTTCACCAAGATATAAGATAGAATCATTTGAAAATGCATGAATATTCCGATAACCAACACCAATATTAGGAACCATTCTTTTTATCTCATATAAATTTAAAGGAATCAAATTTACTTTAGAAAATAGTGTTTTATCCAAAGAGAATATCTCATCAAAACAACTATTTGAAATTCCATTACCCAAATTAATAGCCCTGAAATTTGAAACTGCTTCAAATTTTCTTATCATGGAACCAGGATATAAGGCATCCTCAACAGACCTCAACAACTAATGAAATTGAGATGGTCTTAACTAAGGATTTCAATCAATATCATCCTAAATTTCAGTTTTTTTAAATATGGACCTTCCACATCATGTAATAAATTTTGAAATTGTGATGGATCAAGAAATAAATTATTAGTATCTTCTCTGTAACTGTGTTCACCACGTTGATTCCAAAAAAAAAATATGTTTGAAATCCAAAACGTAATAGATGACCCCAAATGTTTTCAAATGTGTCAAACTTCCATAGAGTACATTTTTTACATGGGAACTTAATTGTCCCTTCTGAAAAAAAAAATTTGATGATGAAAATGATAATAACATTTCAACACCCCTAGTATATACATGATTTAAAATTGAACCATTTAGATTTATATACTGATTTATTCATGTATGGTCATTTAATAATTACGATTTCTAACTTATGTGTTACATAGTTTTATAAAAGATATAAAATAATTAGTTTTTTTTGAATAATTTCGTATAAGGAAAACACAATTTAAAAATATAAATAAATTGTTAATTATTTCTATGTATTCCTAATTGCCACTATTTATTACTATTTACCACTAATTCTTACTAATTACGACAAATTATTGATACTTATTCATATTTGTTACTACATTAGTATTTATTACAATCTATTACATATTAATACTAATTATTTATAATTATTACTAATGATTTCTAATTACTACAAATTATTTCTAATTATTACAATTTATTCTTATTCATTGCTAATTATTTGTAATTATTCATACTTATTCGAATTTATTTCACGTTAATATTAATTATTCCAGTTTACTTTTATTTATAAGAAACTATTATTAATTATTATTAATTATTAATATTTATTCCTATTTGTTACAAGATATTATAATTTATTCCTAATTATTAATATTTGTTACTATTTAATACTAATTATTACTAATTATTTATATTTATTACTAATTATTATAATTTATTAATAATTCATACTAATTCTTACTAATCATTAAAATTTATTAAAAATTAGTCCTATTTTTTTACAAATTATTCATATTTATTACAAATTATTTCTATTTATTACTATATATTACAATTCAATAATTGTTATTAGAATTTATTAAAAATTACTACCATATATTAATAATTATTACCATTTATTGGTAACTTTTACAAATATATTAGTAATAATTAACATTTATTACTAATTAATCATAATTTTTACTAATTTTTACTTTTTATTACTATTTATTTGTACTTATTAATGTTTATTTCTATTTATTACTATTTTTTAATTTATTACTATTTTTTCTATTTATAACTATTTATTTCTATTTATGTCTAATTATTAGTAAATATCAATAATTATTAGGTATTATCAATTATTATGAGTAATTATCAGTAATTATGAGTAATTACCACTACTTATAACTAATTATTAGATATTATCACAAATTATCACTAATTATGTATATTTCTTCCAAATTATCCCTAATTGTAAATAATTATCTTTAATCATTACTAATTACCTCTAATTATTTCAAATTATTACTAATAATTTTTAATTATCATTCATTATTCCAAACTATCTCTATTAATTCCTTTTTGTCAATATTTATTCCTAATTATAGATATTTATTAGTATTTATTATTATTTATTCTTATATTTTCCAATTTATTAATATTTATTTCTAATTATTTCTAATTATAGAAATAAATAGGAAGGCACCATGATTTCTCCACCTTCTATATGCAACTGGAAAAATAATTTCAATCAGATTGGTGGGAACTATTTTGTCTGTCAACTCATCTACTAGAAACATTTTCTGACTAGAATATCTATGAAAAATATACTCCAATGTACAGATATCCATTTTCATATACACTAGAATGTAGAGCATCATGATGAGGCCCCCTGCTCTCCATTCTTGTGTAAATGAAAATGGATATCTCTACATCAAAATAGATTTTTCATAGTTATTTCAGTCGGAGAAAGTTGCAATGAGACGTGCTATCTGGAAAAAGAGCTACATGTTAGATAGTAATGTAAAAGCTGATGAAACAATAAAAGGGGTGATATATATGGTTACAAACTTTTTGTTTTTATCCATAATGTTATTTAGTCTAAAATACTTCAATCTAATTCAATTTACAATACCTCTTAATGTATTAAAGCAATAATCTGACCAGGCCATGGGTTTGGTTATATAAGTATCATAATTTGGTTGATTGCGACAATGTAATCCACTGGTCATAATTGAAATTAATCATAATCACGATTGAAACAAATTAAATATACTAAGTGTGTAAAATACCATATTCACTATGGTCATAATGATCAGAGTAAAACAATACACCAATTCAATCATAAATAATTTTGAATTGTGTTGATTAATTGAAAATATCGTAGTCCCTACAATCGTAGTTACAATGATTGTAAATAATGTATATTAATAAATTATTTAAATGAGATTGGTTATGATAAATAAAATTAGCAATATAAAATATACATATAAAAATGATTCACTATCTATTACAAAGTAGTAGAAATGTAAAGTAATACAATTCATTTAACCTAAAGAGACAGATATCCAATAACTATGGATAAAGATATCTTGATTTACACTTTCAAGCAAGTATTTCTTACCCACACCTGGGTGTTCCCTTGATATGATGATCATCTTCGGTCTGGTTATCCTCGAAAGCCCTCGATTTAAAATGTAATCAACACTTCTGTCATCCTAGCCTCAGACGATCTCGATCCACAATTGATCGATATGTTTGTCTTCTTATCCCTAGTATCCCCCGATCGTAATCACCAACCATCGACGTCGAATGATGTTAAAAAAGTTATTGAGTATCACATGTGTATAGAATAATATTCTCACAACACTATCACTTCAAAGATTTCACACTATGAAATTTTTTAAAGATCTCTCATAGAGTATCAGTTCCTCCAAAAGTTATGCGCTCGTCCAAATGACATGGTATTTAGATGTGTTGGCTCCAACGGTCATATTTTCTTCCAATGGTATTATTTTCTCCTAAAAACGAAGAGGGAATTAGACAACTGGAACTCCAATGGTCCTCTTGTATTTGAAAAAAAGACATCATTTTTAAATGTATATCAAAGTTGAATAAACGCCACTTTTTTGATTAAATGGTTTTCTTTCAATACAATATTTTTTGGATACAATAAAATGGGTCTGAAAAGAATTTATCTCTTATGGTAAAATACAAGTGAGAATAGTAAATGATTACTATGATTTTTGTTAAGGAAGTTATTATGTTTCAACATGTCAATATGTTACTGAATGGTGTGTACGATGAAATTTGAAATTAGTGAGTCCGATAAAAATCATAATCAGTGAGTATGATGTACATCATTTCTAGTGTCATAATAATAATCAAGTAAAGTTTTAATATTTATGGGTATTATTATTATCATAATCATATGAAAAATTATAACAAATAAAATTAACACAAAAAATCTTAACATAAGAAAAATATATCCATTCATTTGAAAAGATAGTTTGTGATTTCCAACAAAAAACAATAAAAATGTCAAAAGAATGCTTTTGACTTAATAATCTCCTCCTTTTTTGAAATAAAAATACAAAATAAAAAATAATAGTAATTACCAATGTAAATAGACTTCATAATCTTAGGTGAACACATATTCTTATCTCCATATTAGTTTCATAAATCTTCTGAATAAGATTTTAATACAATAAACCTCCCCCTTAGGGTAACCAAATCCCTAAGGATTATATTCTATAGAGAATGATTCCACTAACTATTAGTGTAATTATTTTGAATATTTTCCCACATTAAAATAAATTCTCCCATTTGTAACACATATACACCCTTTATAGTTTACAAAATGTAATAGAGAAGATATTATTATAACTTAAAAATAGTTAGAGTGACAAAATATGCGATGAAATAAAGTATTTTATCATCTAAAAATAGTGAAAAAAGTATATCCAAAAAATAGAAAACATTCAATAAAACACATAGAGATGAGGAAAAAATTTATTGATGTTTTTACAAAATAATACAACAAGAGTTAAAATTTATTATTTCATGCCATTTTCTTTCTCTACGTCCTTCTTCATGTGTTCCTAAACAACTGTCTTCATTTTCATGAACTACTTTATATCTTCTATCATCATCTCCTGAGATTCTTGTTCAGGCCCAAATTTTTTTTCATGATATACAAATAACTATTCCTGGTTATGAATTAGTTATTCTAAGGATTTCAACTTCAATTTAGAGTAAAAATCTTAACATGATGAGAATGAATATTTTCATCCTGGGCAATGTTTTTTTTCACACGATTGAAACCTATCATTCATAAAAAACATGATTTTTCAAGTCAATAAATTCATCCTTATAAATAAAAATCTTTTATTTAACAATATCCAATCTTTTTTTCAATCAATTTGAAATCATGATATTGGATTTCTTCTTGTCCACAAACTATTTTCAATTTCAGAGTAGTATCGCTTTAGAAGTTGTTGAATGCATCTGATAGTTCATTCACAAGTCCACAAAGTTATTAAATTTTTTTCATGACGTTTTACACATTTATCAGACTTATGATATAATTTTAAATATTTATTACAATAATTTCTCTACTCTTTGTTTCTTTCTTCCAATACATAGAAAGTAACCTTGAATTTCATCACACATATTCATTGGAGATTGATGGAATCTGATCTATTGTTTTGATTTTATGTAAAAAAAAATAAATATTTCATTTGATTATAGGTAATTATGGTATTTACTTTTCAATTCTACTTATATCTTGAAATTACATATTGATCTATTTTCAAATATATTGTCTGGTTTCAATTAGTGTCATCTTCATTGTCAAAAAGCTCTACATTGTGACTTCCATCATTATCAAAATCTGATATTTGAGTCCAATATTTATTAGTTTTGGTACCGTCATATTTTTCTGAAACATGAATAACTATTTGAGATTGATATCCCAAAATAACATGATTTGAATGATGAACACCTAGGGATGTAAATTTTATTGATGTTTCTTGAGAGGATCTGAATCGGATTATACCAGATTCATAATTTTGACCCTCTTTAGATTTTTTTAACCATCCTCCTTTTCTTATTCGTCGATATAT
Source organism: Viscum album (assembly GCA_963277665.1). Classification (NCBI taxonomy): domain Eukaryota; kingdom Viridiplantae; phylum Streptophyta; class Magnoliopsida; order Santalales; family Viscaceae; genus Viscum; species Viscum album. The sequence goes on along the minus strand of OY728165.1, from coordinate 1,883,702,590 downwards.
TCATCTATATATCTCATCTAAGTATCGTCTAGATCCCCTAAAAATTATATTTTAGAATCCTTTGATGGTGCCAATTATTCTCCCACTCATTGTTTCTTCTTTCATTTTTTGATTAGAGGGAGTCACTAATTATTTTTTAATATATTACCTAATACATATTCCAAAACATAATTTTTCAACTCCTTTTATCAAATTATCAATGTCAAAGGTTTAATCTTTTCTCTTCATTAGTTTATTCTTATTCTGAAATTATTTTAGAGTTTCTTTAGCTCGAATCATTTCAGAAAGAGCATTAGTATGATTGTAAGCAAATTTTGGGTCTCCTTATTTCATTTTATCTTGTTATATTATCCACATGGATACTATTTTTACACTATAAACAGTTTTCTTATTCTGAATTATAACACAGTCAGGCATAAATTTCTATTATTCTTCTAAATTAATAGATTCAAATTGATTTTGTATTCCCTGGAATCATCCAATTGTCTCTTCTAGAGTTCAACATCAATATCCTTAATGAATTTTTTAGATTCCTAATCAATATTAATATTTATTTTCCTTACTATTTCATCACTAATATAAGGTAATCTAAAATTTCTATGTATTTTCATAACAATAATTTTGAGAAACATAAATCTCCATGAATGAACATACTCAATATTTTTGGAATCCTGATCAAATGGTAATTAATATAACCAGACATGATATTATTAATGGTTACAAATATCTAACTCATTAATTGGTATTCCTCAAAATATATTCAAGTGTAAATACATCTGAAACATTTAGAGTTTCACTATCACCACTCATGGGAATTAGGAAACCTTGCCTCAAGAGTGTGGTTAGTCTATTGTCGGCTAAGAGGTGACTGTTTTTTCTTTTATCTGCACAAATCATGAGATGATATTTCTCATCCATCTCCGTTATAAAAGTTCGATTTTTTTTTGGATATTTTTTAAGGGGAAAAATATATCTCCTTCATATTGAACATTAATTGAATGTGATGATTTCTTTGATGAAATACTGATTTCACTACCGTAAACATGAAAGGATACCTTTATGTTTTCCTCATAAACCTTCATATATTTCCATAATTGTATCACTTCATAAACTATTATCAGATCTGGGTTTTTAAGTTTCTTTGTACATACTGACTCCTATCCCAGAGACTGAATGATCTATTTTAGAGAAGGATCTTATATGTCATAGAACTCTTTGTTATGAAATATATCTCAAAAGAACATCATATTTGTGTAATATTTCGGTTCCATTTCCTTTTGTGAAGTTATTGACAACTAAGACATGGGTGCGATAAAATACACTGAGTACGGTGACTACCAGACTTGGATATTTGAGGGGAATTTGGTATTTGAAACAAATCATAGGATAATCGATGTGTGGTGAGGACGAGGTCCCTTTATATAGCCAAATGTTGGGAAAAATCCCTCAAGGTAACATTGCAGTATTTTTGGGTTGATTTTGTTTGTTGACAAGGCAGGTTTCCATGGAGAATTGTTGAGTTCCAGAGAAGTTGTTGACAACCTATGTTAACAATGAACGATGACAAAGGAATGGACAATCTGGAGGCGGTACAAAAGAGAAGTACAAGGTTGCATGGTTTCCCAGTGTTTGACAAATTTTTGGGGTCCAAAATTTGGAGTTTGGTGAGAATCGCGAAAATAGTATTTCCATGAAGATCATATTTAAATATGGCAAAGTAATGAATTTCACGAAGATAGGCTACATAGTTTGGAATTTGAAAAGACCAGAAGAATGTTGGTGGTGATTCTTCACAATTATGTCAAAGCTTCCCGAATGTCAGAGGTTGAAGTGCATCACGGCTGTGAAGGGATTAGCAAGGGAGCGTCACAGAAAAGGCGTGAAATAATGTTGACAGTGATGCTCCACGATTACGACGAGCTCCATGATCTGAAAATTGCCGAGGTGCTTCACGTTTTTGAGAGAATTCCTGCAGAAATTTTGGAGCTTTGCGATAGGCAATGACGTGGTGCTGACTTCACGCGGAAGGGTCGAGGGTCGGTGGAATTTCCTATAAATATAGGTCGACCCCCTCGAGAGAAGTAGAGATAATTTTTAGAGAAAATCATTTGCTATCAGTTCGTGAAGGTAGTTCACGTAGCCTGTGTTCTTCGCAAAAGAAGAGCTTCGCGGCGACTATTGTAGCTCCATAAATGTTGCGCGCTCCGCATTGTCTCAGTGAGCTTCATTAGGGAAGTTTCTCTACAACGACTTGAGCTTCACGGTAGTGCTTCACGAGAGTGCTTCGGAAAAGGCAGGAGATTCGCGAAGGCTTGTTTTAGCTTCACGAAATTGGGAGCCTCATGAAGTAGGGTGCTTTGCGAAGGTATTTCCATAGTAATTGCCCAGTGTTTAAGAGGCAAATAGGTATTAATCAGTGGATAAAAGTTGCACTTCAACAAAGCATCTATCAATAGTTGAGGATGCATTCATTAGTGATAATGAAGAGACCTACAGGTCTATAAACTGTAAGTGGATTCCCTTCCAGAGCAGTGCGATTAGGAAGAGGAAGAAGGTGATTCTCTCCACCGGCAGTGAGCTAGAGTGAGAGAAATAGGGAGTGAGCATTGGTAAAGCAGTGAGCTGACCCTAAACCTTGCAAAGGCAGTGAGCCTAGGACAGAGTGACTGTACCCAAACATTGTAATCCACAAATAGTGAAGTATAGTGTAATTTGGTACGACCAGAAACCTGTCGGCGTATGCTCCTTAGACGTAGCCCTTAGCAGAGAACAATGTAAAATTGATGTGTCATGTGCTTGCTTTAATTTCTGTTTATATTGTGCAATAGGAAAGAGAGAGAAGAGTGTTTTTCTTAATAGTGAAACAAGATCAGAACGGGCATTAATTTTAAATTATTCATACCCTGATTCACCCCCCTCTCAGGGTATTCAACCTTGTCGACCTAACACTAAAGGAAATATGAAAATTAAAATTCTATGGATTAGATTAGGTCATGTAGATCCTATGGTTGGGATGAACTATAGAGGGTATTTTTTAAAAAAAATCTCATACTCAAAATATATTTAATATATTTTTAAAAACAAATACCAAAAAACATTAATGTATTGAAAATAATGTGAAATGTAAAATAAATTAAACATTTGGGAATCTCAAGATATATTTTCTTGTGGCAATATATTGTTCCTCAAAATAAAATTAAACATTAAAGAAATTTAATACCAAAAAAAAATTTGGTGCCGATGAAATTTGTGTTTCTGAAAAAACTGTTGCTGCCAAGAAATTTTATGGTGCCCAAAAATTGCTGGTGGAGAAAAATTTTGTTTTTATAAAATAAAATGCTACAGAAGAATTTGGAAAATAACAAAACATATGAACTCCCCTTGTGAGAAATAGTAACTTGATGTAAGGATATAGTTTAAACAAAAAATTATATATGAATTATTACATTATATTGATCATTCATTACTTTTTTAATGTATTCAAATATTTTATCAGGTAAATGTTTTTTATAAATCTCAGTAAGTTTGTTTGTTGTTTCGATTAATTGTAAAATGATATATCCTGTATTGGTGAGATCTGTATGAAAGTGATTCCTCATATCTATGTTTTTTTCATTAGAATGATGTTATAGGTTTTTAATTAATGTTATGACATGGGTTTTATCACATAGTATATGGTTTTTTTGTAAAAAATTGAAATAATAACTGAGTGTGCATTGAATCCACAACACTTGAGCACAATAATTATAGCTACCATATATTCAGCTTTAGTAGTGGAAAGTACTATTGTGTGTTTTTTCTTACAAGAACAAGAAACTAATGAATCACCTAAGAAATTAAATGTTCTGGATGTACCATTTCTATCCATTCTACAACAACAAAATTCATAATCTGAAAAGCATTTTAATTCAATATCATATCCAGAATATTAAAAATTTCCCAAATCTATGGTTCCCTTTAAGGAATAGAAAATTATTTTAACAACATTTAAATGACATTACTTTGAATTTAATGAAACCATGCATGTAGGTATACAGAAATCATTATGTTTGGATGACTAGATATTATGTATAGTATACCTCATATCAACCCTTAAAAAGTAGTTCAATTTAATGGTTTTTTAGGTTTGAAAATTTAAATATTAATAGAGATATCGATTGGAGAACTAATAATTTTAGTTTTTTCATATCCATAATTTTTTAGAATATCATTATATTACTTATGTTTGGATTTATAAGTCCCTTCAGGGTTTTGATAAATTTGAAAACCAAAAAAGAATGTTAACTCATCCATCATACTCACCTCAAACTCAGATTTGATCAGATTCGTAGAGGAATCTGTTAAATATTTCTGAGTTGATCCAAATATTATGAAATGAACATTCATTTTAATGATAAAAATATTATTGTTTTCTTTATTTATAAAAAGTGTTTGATCAACAGTTCACAAAAAAAATTTGTTTTGAAAAAAAATCATGTTAATATATCAAAACAAATATTATGACATGAACATTCATTTTAATGATCAAAATATTATTGTTTTCTCTATTTATAAAATGTGTTCGATCAACAGTTCACATAAAAAAAATTTTGAAAAAAAATCATGTTTTTAATCTTCAAAACCCATAGGTTTTTCAAAAAAACATCCGCTTGAAAATATACGTTATAAAAATCATACATCACATATAATTGAATGATTTTGAAATTGAACAATGCTGCAGATGATAATAGAATCCCAATTAATTCATGTATAGCTACTGGAGAATATATTTATATATAATATATTACCCCTTGTTAATTATACCCTTTAGTATCTAGTCACGCTTTATTTCTAATGATTATTACATTTTCATCACACATGTTTATGAAGACCCATTTTACTCCATTTACAGAGGCTATTTATGACTGTGATGAAAATAGCCTCTGTAAATGGAGTAAAATGGGTCTTCATAAACACGTGTGATGAAAATGTAATAATCATTAGAAATAAAGCGTGACTAGATACTAAAAAATGATATTATCATGGGGACGACTCCTAAGAAAAAAAATACATGGGTGTTGTAAAACAAGTTCATCAATAATATATAGAATGTATTACAGAGTGGATACTTGAGAAACCACTTTGTGACTATTTTCCTTATTATAAGATTCTTCTATCAATTCTTGATAATAAATTTTGGAATACAAATCTGAAGATATAAGTTGGGGTTGTTTAAAAAAAGCAATCAGCTTCATTAAATTTAACATGTACTATTTTCTCAATAGTATATGTAACCCCCCACGCTTCGACAATATCCTTATTTTTAAATATGTTAATGTCTTTCATTGTACGCAACCCCAAGTTCAACTACACCATGACCTATCAAAGTATTCATTTAAAAAGTAGTTATGAATAATATTAACCTTATTTTGAAATTATATATACATTATTTTTCAAAATAGACTTCGTTTTTTAATTCATAATATCAAAATTATCTTAGGTGGAAATATTGGTAATTTTTATAAAAGTTTCAATTATAGATGAATAGTGAAAAATACCACATCTTAATTCAAAACATCCTTTTCATTTAATGTATTTATATTGATGGATTGTATTTGTAGTTGTTATTAAAAATAAATGAATTAATATTTGATTATTTTACCCAATTATGTCCATTTTAATAAATTTCACATTTATTTCTACTTAAACACAAGCTAATCATTTAATAGTTTTTACTTCTTAAAAACTCACTTATTGGTTTTGAAAACGGGAATTAATTTTGAATTAATTACATAAACTTCTATGTTTTGAATTTTTTAAAATTTATTCCATATTTGGAATTAGAAGGGTCAAATTTTGTAATTAGGTACCTTTTATTTTTTAACATTATGTATAGTAACATCAGTAATTATTATTATTTACCACAGTTAAAAGTTAAATTCGGTAAATTAGGGGGAAAATAATATATTGACAATTAACTACCCTAATACATGTCCTAATACTATTCCGTTACATATTTCAGACCATGGTAATCCTTAGGAAAATTTTATGACCTCATTGTACTACTTGGGTTGGATAATGACATGTTATATGAATTAATTTAAAGTTAAAAAAATATTGCATAAACCTGTATATTTTAGTCAAATAATTTTAATATAGGGTTATATTACTGATATATTTTAATATAAATACTCATTATAAATCTAAAACTATTTCCTATGTCATGGTATTTTATTTAAATTTTCGTACATTAACTAAATAAATTAATTTATAACACACTAACGATGACGTGATTACCTTATTAACGAAGGATTCAAAAAATATTATTATAATTTTTAAAATAAACGTAATTTGAATATTCTATTTCAATCCCTAACATTTATCATGATATTGACATATTATCTTTGAGTTAATTCCATTTTAAAAGTAATCTAGTTTTTTATGACTTTAAGAAAAATCAATTCCTAAATAGTGTCAAAATTAACATAAATGAGTTTAAAAAAATACTATTTTATTAAATAATATAAAAAACTAAAAAAAATATCCGTCCAAATAACCTAAATAATATTTCAAATTTGATTAATGATCCAATTGAGGTTCTCTTGTGAATTTATTGTAACTAAATTAACCATATGGTGTAAAAAATACAAGAAGACATGGTAAGAGTTATGTTATTTAACTAAGTGTAAAAGCTAAAAGATAAGGTAATATTTTTGACCTAAAAAATTCTAAAACCTATTGCATGAGAATAATTCTAACCATAATCATCATATACTCTAAATAAATTAGTTTTCAGCTTTTATAAACTGAAAATAAATTTATAATAAATTAATATTTCAAGCTTTTCCTAAAGTGCCCCTCACCTCTATTATAAAAAAAACACTGCATTCTCTTTAATTCACACCTACAAGTCCATTTGGCTAGGAAAATCCTTACCCAAATATCCCAAAAACTTCTCTCACATTATCCTTGAGGAAAATTCTTTGGAAAAAATCTACCTTAAGGATTCCTTTTGTGAAAATCAAAATGAGATACCCGAATAAGAGTTAATCATTTTATCCCTTCTTTCCAAATTCATTTCTTCTTCTACTTCCTCTTAATAAGCTCTTACCATTCTAAAATAATAAATCGAGAATCTAACATATAAAAAGATTGTTTTAGGATTTTTAGACCAAGATATTACTCATTTTACCCATCTTATGTAAAACAATACCACCATGCATGGGTACGTACGGCTTACCCTCTCAATGTTGTGGTGTAAACTATTTTTCAACTATACATTATTTCGATTGGTATAATGAGGAATATAAATGACATAAATAAAAAATATAACCTCATATAATTTCTATACAATTTATTTTCCATCCAATTCCGTACCATTTAACCATTAAGGAAATGATATTGTCGATCTTGTGTATGTATTGTTTATTGTCTCCACGATGCGATGAGACTCATCTTCCACATTCACCATCTAAGAATGATTATAATTATATATATATTAATAATTATGAAATATATATCATAATAATTTAACTATTATAATATATAAATAAATAAATAAATATATATTTACATGCATATTTGTCATTTACTTACTTTCAATAAATATGATATGAAAACGGAAACAACGTACATGCGTACATACAGCCTACCGTCTCCATCAATGGTGTATTACATTTGATATATCTATATATTAAATATATTTTTATTATCAATATATATTATATTATAAATTCTGGATGTAATGAAATAATTATCTATGTAATATGATCAATAATAACAAGTCAAAGTGCGTACGAGAAACAAAGTGATTATTACCTGAAATGTTGCATTAACATGGATGTCTTAATAAATGGGTAATACAATGTCATATAAAAATCTTATATGATATCATAAATATTATAATTATTATAGTATAAGTTAATAAAATGTGTAAAACAATCATAGAGGTGTTTCAGGCATATACAGAGTGTATTGGACTTAAGGTAAGGGATTTCATCTCAATTTCATTTTATTGAGGCATATTGTAATGTTATATACATAATTATTTTTATATGGTGTATATTATACCTTTTGACATGATATCACGAATCTCATTAATTTCATAATAATATATTATTTCCTTCATTTTTATTATTTATATATCTATATAAATCGTTAAATATTTTTATTTAATAAGGCATATTATTTATTTGGGTTACTCTATATGAGAAATAATTTAGACTGGAAATGACGGGTGGAGCCCAGCCATTATATAGCTCCTCGATGCATCTATAGGTTCTCATGAGACAAAAAATTTGGCCAAATGGGTTTCAACCATTACTTGTAAACCCTCTTGTGAATTTTCTTGATGGTAATAGGTTTTTATGTGCCTAAGACATGATGTCCTTAAATAAAGTATTTCTGTCATTTTTGTTCAGCTATTATTTATCTATGAGATTTTTCATAGATATATCTATGGATGTAGTACATTCTCAGTTTACTAATTTATGGAATATGCTTTAGTTATATACATTCCATAGTATTGGTTCCTTATCTAATTTCCAAAATGGAATGTTTTCTCAGATATTTTCTTCTCCATATAGATTGATTATTTCATCCATTGTACATGTCGTAACTGAGAATTTGTTCACACCATTATTATGTTTCTCTCCCCATAAGAATTAAATGATGTAGTATATTTCAGTTATTTTATAGCGTGTCTTATTTTTCATTCTCAATTTATTATGGGTTTCGTGTTTGTAATTTGGATTTCAAAGACTGCTAAACAGTACGGCCCTTCAAGTCTTTTTTACACGTAATAATGCCAATGAATTGTAATAATGTGATGACTTCTGGTGATTTGAAGTCAGTGAATTACAGTTGGCATTAGATAAACATTATCAACAACTGTGGATACTATATTTAAATTACATTGATTATGTAACATACCATAAGTTAGACTTTGGGGAAACAAATTTGATAATTCGCCCAAATTAAAAAAAATTACAATTTATGATGCATAAATTTTTTATTTATATAGTGTGGTTTACCATATTTGAAACTCATAATTTTATGATCTAATCTGATATGATTCATTATATAGAAATAGAACCTATAAAGAAGAATGATATCAATACTCAAGGAAATTGTAGGGGTCTCCCTACATAGAAAACTAATATAGATGGCATTAGAACAGTGAAAATTATGGCGATATTAGGGAAACTTAATCATGTTATGTAAAATAACATTTCTCGAATGGGAAAACCTGTTGAGAAGATGGAATATCCTATTCTGGATCTCTTTATGCAACAAAATCCACCATTATTTAGTGGGACTACTAATCCAATTGTAGTTAATCAGTAGATTATGTCCATGGAAAAGATATTTATGGCCATGATATGCAGTGAAATTGAAAAGGTTACTTTTGCGTTCTATTGTCTGAAAGATGATGCTGATAAAAGGTGGAAATTGATAAAAAATACTAGGGATAAAGAAGAAATATGACTTATAGAGTGGATAACTTTTAAGGATACATTATTCGACAAATAATTTCCTCATGATCCACAAATTGAGATGAAGAGGATTTCCCTCATCTTAACGAAAAAGGAAGAAGAGAGTGTTGAATATAATGAAGCTACCATTACAAGGCTATCCAATATTTATATATATTATATACAAAAATAGAGTGCATGATCGATCTCTTTTTTGAAGGTCTTAAGCTAAATATTTGACAGGCACTAGATTCAGAGATTTTTTCATCATATAATGAAATAGTTTTATGAGCCATCAAGAGGTAGAAGAAATTTTATAGGATCAATATATTCAAAGTAAAAAAATATTGGAAGGGGCCATATGATAACCCTCAAAAATGAAATTCATCCAAGAATAAGAAGAATACTGAACATTTTACATCTTGTGAAAACTGCGGAAAAATCACCATGGGAAATGTTTGAAGGGATTGTGAGTTTTTATAAGTGCAGAGATAAGGGACACCAACAATATGAATTCAACGGTAAGAAACAAATCAATGATTTCCAACTATAATATTATAAAGATATGAGAAACTATAAAAATTATTTCCCCATTCAACAAGGGAATCTACCATAGAAGAGGCCTAAGGGATACAGACAATCTTTTGTTATCACAAAAAATGAGGTTGATGTTTCAAATGACATGGTTTTCTATAATTTATTTATTTCCACATATTTAGCTAAAGATTTATTTGATTTTGGATAATTTAATTCCTTTATATGTTCCCTGTTTGGTTTAAATATTATATTTTTCTAATTCTCCATGACAAGTGAATTGTTAGTCAGAAATCCTAGTGGGAACCTTTTAAAAAAAAATATGTTCTGTGCAGTTTCTATTATGACCTATAAACATTCTCTAATTGCTAATGTTGTTATCAAACCTATTGATGATTTCAATATAATCCCTAGTATGGATTGGATTTAAAAATTTGATGCAAAAATATATTATAATAAGATAGTATATGTGATTTGTGAGGATTATGTACAATAAATTATATTTAGAGCTAAAACATCATCACTTGATTTTGATCAAAATACACCCCTAGTATCTTTACTAAATGATATTATTGAGTAGGAAGATTAAAAAACCTTTAGTGATGAAGGAGGTAATCTTAAAATTGAGGATTTACGTATTGTAAAGAAATACATTGATTTTTTTCCAACAGATTTACCTGGACATACCTCTATATTGTGAAGATTAGATTTATATTGGTTTAAGCCCTCATGAAAGGAAAAAAAAATCAAAAACTCCTTATATAATGGATATTGTAGAATTATTAGAGCTGAAAATGAAACTTGATGAGTTGTGTCAAAAATAGAATTATCATCCCTAGTGTTTCACCATTGGGAGCCCCAGTTCTATTTTTCATAATGAAAGATGGGTCCATGATGTTGTGCAATGATTATAGGGAAATCAATGTGATTACAATAATGAACAAGTATCATATACCCTGTATAGATGATTTATTTTATCATCTTTATGGAGATCAATTAATTTCGAGGTTTGATATTAATTCTGTATATCATCAATTACGAGTGAAAAAGAAAGAAATTCCGAAGATAGTTTTCAGATGAGGTATGGCCATTACGAATTTAGAGTAATGCATTTTTGATTGACTTATTATCCCTCAGTTTTTAAGGATCACATAAATAGTGTATTCAAATAATATCATGAGTATTTTTTGTGGTATTCATTGATGATATTATGATATATTCTAAAAGATTTTATCACCATGAGTGTCACTTAGTAATCATTATTGAGACTCTTAGTAAAGTAGAATTGTATGGTAATTTTAGCAAGTGTGAATTCTGGCATCAATAATTTTTTTTTGGAAATATAGTCTCAAGGATGGAATCTCTATTGATCCTTCAAAGATAAGGGAAATAAAATAATGGCCAACACTGACAAGTAGAAATTAGGTATGCGGTTTTCTTGGTTTAGGATGTTACTATCAGCATTTTATCCAAAATGTTTCCTAATTGGCTACCCCATTAACCAAGCTCACACATAAAGAAGTCACGTCCATTTGGAAAAGATTGTGTGTTGAATGTTTTGATGAATTAAAGATAATATTTGTCAATGCTCTTATCTTGAAATTAACATCTAAGAAAGATTGGATTTTTATTTATAGTAACGTTTCAAGGAACTGACTTGGTTGTGTTCTTATGCAGAATGATAGTGTTATTGCATATGCATGAAGGCAATCAAAACCCAATAAAAACTATCCAACTCATGATGATGAGTTAGCTACAGTTATCATTCCTATGAATATATGAAGAAACTATATCTACAGTGAAAATGGGAGATATATACCGATGAGAAGAGTTTGAAATATATTTCCTCACAGAAAGAAAACAACATGAGACAAAGGATATATCTTTAGATACTCAAGGATTATGGTTGTACAATACACTACCACCCATGGAAGGAATATAAGGTGGAATATTCCTTGATCATAAAGGTCAATGGAGTTATAAACAAGATGATTGTTTAAAGGGATCCTATATTCATAGATCTTGTAAAAAGGATATGGGAATTATCATCGAGGGAGAAACATCAGTTCTTTTTCAACTAGTTTCCAAACGATATTTACTGGAAATGATAAAAATTCTCAGACTGATGAAGAAGTATTTAAAAATAAAATTAAATCTATGAATGATGGTATATTGATTGATTTCATATTTAAATATGGTATTTAGACGTTTGGGAATAGGATTTGTGTTCCTTCAATAACTGAACTAAAAATGGAATTTTTAGATGATTCTCAAATCTCCAATTTATCTATTCACCCCGGTGGCACTAAGATGTATAAATATTTGAAGGAACATTCTTTTGGGACAACCTGAAGACGACGATTGCTGATTATGTTTCTAAATGTTTGGTTTGTTGATAGGTGGAGGCAGGGAGACAACATCCAAGAGGATTCTTCTAACCTCTTCTTATACATATGTGGAAATATGATAATATTACGATGGGCTTTGTCATGGGGCTACCAAATACTCCAATAAGGAAGGTTTAGATATGGTTTATTTTTATAGTATTACCATGTTAGCACATTTTTTTTCTATAAGATAAGATATACTACATTAAAATTTATCAAGATGATATATTAATTTTTTTGTAGGGCGTTATGGTGTACCTCTATCTATTGTTTCTGATTGTGATCCCCAATATACATCATGATTCTGGAAGATTATTCAGATGTCCATAGATACTGATCTTTGTTCGAGCACTGTATACCACCCTCAAACTGATGGAATATTTGTATTGACTAATCAAACTATTGAATACATGTTGAGATCCTACTCACATGACTTTCAAGGTACGTGAGATCAATATTTACACCTAGAATAATTTTCGTATAACAATATCATTCATTAAAGTCTCCTGATGGCACCATATAAAGCCTTGTATGGATAGAGATGTCGTACACTAACTTGTTTGGATGATGTTGGTGAATGAAAACTTATAGGCCCCGAACATCATGAAAATCAATGTAGAAGGTGATGATTATCCAAACCCATATCAAAACATCTCAAAGTATGTAAAAGTGCTATGCTGATAATTGAAGAAAGTATTTTGAATTTCAAGTAGCAGATCATGATTTATTGAAGGTATCTCTATGGATGGGTGATATACTAGTTGGTAATAAGCATAAATTAACTCCAAGGGACATCAGACATTTTGAAATTCTAGAATGAGTAGGATATGTTGCCTACTGTTTAGAAAATTTCTCTATGACTATCAAATGATAAGGATGTGTTCGACATATCAATGACAAGGAAATACATGCTAGACCCAACACATGTACTCACCTATGAAGAAATAAAACTGGAACCCGATTTTTCTTATTGTTAAAAGCCTATCACGATTCTAGATAACCGAGAACTTGTGTTGAGAAATCGGACAACTTGTATGGAAAATGTTCTTTGATAAAACCACCAAATGGAAGAGGCAATGTGGGAACCTAAAGATCATTTGATGAAGAACGGACCTGATAATTTTATTTCATGAAATTATAGAAGTTTAGAGGAAGAAATTATTTTAATGAGGGAATAATGTAACACCCCATGTTTCCACAATACACTTATTTTAAATAAATCAATGGGTTGTGTTGTACGCAACCACAATTTTAAGTACACTAAAACCTATCAAAATGGCCATTTAAAAAGCAGTTAAGGATAGTCTTAACCATATTTTGAAATTTTATAATCATTAATTTTCAAAAATAGACTTTATTTTTTATTTTTTTAATATAAAAATTATCTTATGGTATGGTTTTTGTAATTTTCTAAAAAACTTCAGTTTTTGAGGAATAGTGAAATATACCGCATTTTAAATAAAAAATGCATTTAGATGAAATTTATTATTATAGTTATATTGTATTTTTAATTATGTTTCATTAGTAATTGTATTAATATTTTATTATTTTATCCAATTATGTCTATTTAATGTAATTTCACTGTTAAATTGTATATAAACTCATGTCAATGTTATGAGAGTTTTTACTTCTTAAAAACCCTCTTTCTGGTTTTGACAAAGGAAATTGATTTTAAATTTATTACAGTAAATTATATCTTTTGATGTTTTAAAAATGGATTCTGTATTTAGAATCCATTTTTCCCTATTATGTAAATAGGTACTTTTAATTTTGTACATTATGTATCATAACTTCTATTATTATTTTTATTTACCATGGCTAAAGGGTAAATCAGGTGACTCTGGGTAAAAAATAATAATATAATAAAAATAAAATACCCTAAAACCTATTCTAATTCATTTAGATGTGATATTTCAAACCATGGGCATCATTAGGACTATTTTATACCCTCATGGGACTACTTGGTTGTGATAATGACATGTTATTAGAATTAATTTAATGTAATGATAAATTTAACAAAAAAAATGTATATTTTACTAAAATAATTATAATATAGGGTTATATGAATGATATATTTTAATATAAATAGTCCTTAAGAATATTAAAATATTTAATACATCATGGTATTTTATTTATAATGTTTTTATATTATATGTATAATTTTTTTGACACAATGTTGATGCATTTATTTCCTTATTAATGGATTATTAAAATAAAGAATATTATAAATATGAAAATAAAAGTAATTTTAAAATTTTTATGCCAATAAAAACTATTATAGATGGTATTTAATTACTATATTTGATTTAATTTTGTTCGTTTGAGGAAATAAAGTTATTATTATTTTAAAAAAATCAATTCCTAAATAGTGTCAAAATTGACATAAATTAGTTTTTAAAACAAATACTATTTTATTAAAAAATATAAAATTCCAAAAAAATATAAGATTCATCCAAATGAAATAAATAATGTTAAATATTTTATTAATTAGCAAAATGATGTTCTATTTAAATTTTATAGTAACTATATTAACCATATGGTGTAAAAATACTAGAAGACATGGTAAGAGTTATGTTATTTAAATAATATATAAAGCTAAAAGACAAGGTTAATTTTATAATCCAAACATGACTAAAAACTATTTTTAGAGAGTATTTCTACCCATCTTCATCTTATCATCGAAACAGATAACTTTTTAGATATTAGAAACTGAAAATAAAATATAATAAATTAATATTTCATGGTTTTTCTAAAGTTCCCCTTAGCTATCTTATAAAAGGGAACTTATCTTTCTATTTAATTCACACCTCCAAAAAGCGTAGTCTCATAAAAACCCTAACAAAATATCCTAGAAACGTCCCTCAATTCGTCCTAGAGGAAAAACATGGGAAAGACACCCAATTTAAGTATTCTATTTGTGCGAATCAAAAGGAGACACTCAAAGAAGAAGTAATGGTTTTATCCCTTCTTTCAAAGTCCATTTCTTCTTCTACGCCCTCTTACTATGTTGTTTCAATACTAAAATAATAACTATAGAATCTAACATATGATGCGATTTTTTTATGATTATGGGACTACCATATTCCTCTTTTTACCCATCCAATGGAAAATAATACAACTATGCATGCGTAAGTACGACATACCCTCTCCACGTTGTTGTGTAAACTGTTTTTCATCTATACATTAATTCAATTGGTATAATGACGAATATAAATGACTAAAATAATAAATATAACATGATATTATTTCTATAAAATTTATTTTCCATACAATTCTATACCATTTAACCCTTAATTAAATGATATCATCACTCGTCCATACGTACGTCTTACCATCTCAACGACGTGATGAGACTCATCTTCCACATTCACCGTCCAATAATGATTATAAAGATATATTTATGAAGAATTATTAAATATGTGACATAATAATGATACTGTAATAATATATATATATATATATATATATATTTCTGGCATTGGGTGTACATATATGTCATTCACCTATTTTCATTCAATACGATAAGAAAACAGAAACAATGTTCATTCGTACATATGGCCTACTGTATCCATGAATGGTGTATTCCATTTGATATATCTACCTATTATATATATTTATATTGTGAAAATATATGATATTATAAATTCTAGAAGTTTTTAAATCATGATCTATGTAATATGATCAAGAATACCAAGTAAAAACGTGTATGATAAACATAGTGATTGTTACATGAAATGTTTCATTAACATGGATATCTTAAGAAACATGTAATATAAATTCATAAAAGAATCATGTAAGATATCATGAATATTATTATCATTATAATATATGTTTATTAAATGTTTTAAACAATCATTCATGAGTTTCGGTCAAATATAGTGAGTATCAGACTTAAGGTAAGGTATTTTTTCTCAATTTCATTTCATTGAGGTATATGGTAATGTTATGAACCTATTTCCTTTTATACAGTGTATATTATACCTTATGACTTTTTATCTTGAATCTCTTTATTTTCAGGATATTATATTATTTCTTTCGTGGGAATTATTGATAGATTAATATTACTCATTCAATTTGGTTACTTGAAATGCCATATTATTTATTTTGGTTATTCAAAAAGAGAAATACATCAGACTTGAAATGACAGGTGGAGAATATAATTTTTATAGATCCTTGATGCATATATAGGTCTCATGAGATGAATAAGTTCTTGAAATGTGTTTCTACCTTTTGTTTTTAACTATCTTGTGAAAGATATTAATTGTAATCGTTTTTTATGTGCCTGAGACATGACATCCTTAAATAATGTATTTCCCTACTTTAATTTCAGTTATTATTTATCCAAGAGATTTTTCATTGACATATCTATTGAATTAGTTCATTCATTGTTTACTAATTTATAGAATATGTTTTAGTTCCTTACTTGCAATATTATTTCTTCCTTATCTAGTTTTCTTAATGGAATGTGTTCCTAGATATTTTCCTTTCCATATATATTGATTATTACTTTTTATGTACATTCCATTACAAAGAATTTGAGCTCACCATTATTATGTTTCCCTCGAAAGGTTATGATAAAGTGAATTTTGTTTACACTTTCAAGGATGTAGTATATTTCATTTATTGTGTTGCATGTGTTATTTTGTTTTACCAATGGATTATGGGTATCGTGTATGTAATATGTATTTTCTAGATGGTAAACGGTATGATCCATCAGGATTTGCTTCCTCAAAATAATTAAAATGAAATGTAATAATGCACTGGATTCAGGTGATCTGAGGTCGGTGAATTATTTTATAATATTTTTTTTGAAAACTCTATAAGATATGGAAGTGGTGGAAGACTATACGAAAATACCTTCAATCGATTTGTGTGATAATTTTGATAAATTAATTTTTTTACGAAGAATGAATACTTTTCATCCCTATACTTTGAAGAATGAGACTTTTGTTTTTCATCCCATCCATAATTCATAAGGTGTTTTATTTTGAAAAGGTCTAATTAAAACTTGATTTATAGTCTACAAAATTTACACACATCTTTATCCTAAATATTTTTTATAATAGATTATTCACTCAACATGGTTTTTGTTTTCTCTTGAAGAATGGGATATATTCATTCCAAAACGTCCTTTTTTAGAGGAGTTCTATGAGTTGAAAATTTATGTGTAATACCGTTATTACAACAAAAAACATTCAAAATAAAAACTTTCAAATTCACCACCATGAACACTATGAATATTTATCAATATAAGTTTTTCTCATTTTTAACTTTGGAAAAAAAATAACATTAGAATTAATATTTCATTCCTAGAAAATAGACCCATGTATATCTAGTGTTGTCATCAATAGACACAAATACATAAAACATTCCACCAATACTTCCAATCAGTGAAGGAAAAAAAAGATCCATGTTCACCAACTGTAAATCATAAGAATTTGAAACTCCACTAATTGATTTTGTGGGACTCCTCATGTATTAATCATGTTTTAATGATCACAAATCTCATTAATTATCACAAATATAATTAATGATCACAAATCTCATTACTGATCACAAATCTTATTCAACCTAGTTAACTCCTATAAATTATATCCAATCATGTGTATTTATGTTTCAAGTTATATCATGATTTATAATTGTTAAGCTCAATCCACATCATGCATATCACTATTTAAGTATGAATACAATTGTTTTCCTAAGTACCAGACCCCGTAAGAAAGACACCGTGAACAACACACCATGAATCTAAACACCGTAAGCCAAACACCGTAAGCCAGATACCGTAAGCCAGCAACCGTGAAGCAAGACACCATGAAAAAGACACCATGAAGCAAGACACCGTGAACAAGACACGGTGAAGCAAGACACTGTGAACAAGACACCATGAACAATACACCCTGAACAAGAAACTGTGAACTAGACACCATGAATAATACATCGTGACACTCAGACACTGTGTGAAGGAGACACCACATAGTACGAGGTATGGGGTGCGATGCACATGGAACATTTCAGCTAAAACTCGTGCATTCAAAGATAAAGAGTAAAGAGTGCCCAAGATAAATATAGCACGATACTGAATGAAAAACAAGCCTATGAGCACGACTGCGAAGAACATATTGCAAGATTTTCAAAGAACGAATTTTCTCATACATGAAATCCGACTCTACTAAAGAACATATGATATACAATGGAATCCAGAGAACAAATTCACATTATCAAAACTCATGAAGAACACATGATGAATCACGAAGCTCTGTTTTTCAGGACAAAAACCAGAGAAGGACGCAAAAGCATTTCTATTTTATCAAAGGAGTCCAGAGCTGCACTTCAAATAACTAGAGCATTCTAAGCTCATATCTACTCTCTCGTCCAGTGATTATTTTTCTTACATTTTGAGCAGTGTGTGTACTCTGTATATTCCAAACACACACTGACTCCTATGCTAAAATTGAGGATTTCTAAATCCTTTCACCAAACTCATTATTGTTCTTTTTACCCATGAAAACTGTTCAAGAGGTCCATGTGTGGCTTGGTTATCATTTTTTTACCCATAAAAATTGTGGAAGAGGTCCCTATGTGACCTGGACAGACCCTTTAATGTCTATAACCCTGATCTATTGTGTGGATCAAAGTTTATTTCTAAACTGTTTGGTGGCAGGTGATCAACAAGTGGAGTGGATTATGTCTCGGCTTGAGACTGAACCACTTGTTTCATATCCGTTGTGCTATTTATATTTAGTCTTCTCTATTTTCTTTCTTTATTCCATAATTCAAAAATCACATATTTCAATTTTATAGTTATTCTTGGAAAGAAGTTATAACTGGTTTTCCTTAGCAGGATAACTTCAAAAGTAATATTAATTATACAAATTAATATTACTGAGAATTAATCAATCCTCAATGAAGCTATTCAAAAATTCAATCTCCTATTACAGTATAACCTTTATTAACTGGGATGTATCTATTTTTTGGGAAACTATTTCTTTTAAAAAATAATATTTTTTAGCAGAAAGTTTTATATTTACTCAATTCACCCCTCCCCTCTTGAGTAAACTACTCCGACCAACATTTGGTATCAGAGGTTTCTTTGTTAGGACATTGTGTCATCTCGAAAGTGATTGTAGTTGTACATTAAAGATTGTAAATTTCTATTAATTCTAAATTTATAGTTCTTTTAAATTAATATTTTATTATGGATAATATATTGGAAGGTGATGCAATCAATATACCACCATTCTTTAATGGAACCTACTATGCTCAATGCAAAATTAAAATTAAAATACATCTAGAGAGTATGAGTATTGAAACTTGGTCAGCCATTATAGATGAATACAAACATCATGTTACTGATAGAATTAAATGGGATGAACCTACCAAAGTTTCCTAAAATAACAATTTCAAATCCATGAATGTGTCATAATGTTTCTTAGGAGATGAATAATTTAATTGGATTTCTGCTTGTAAAAATGCCCATGAAATTTGGGATACCTTGTCTGTCTCACATGAAGGCACGTCTATTGTGAAAGAAATGAGACTTAATAAATATACTATAAAATATGATAATTATAAAATGTATCCTGATCAGCCTATTTCTAACATGTATCTTAGGTTCAATGTGATTGTCATCACACTGATTTCTCTAGGAAGAGAAGTCACTGCCAAATAACAGATCATGAGAATCCTTAGATGTCTACCTGATAGATGGAGGGGAACCTATGTCTCAATTACAGAATCACGTGACATCAGCAAGATACCTGTAAAAGAACTCATTGGGAAACTGATGATGTATGAGGAAGAGCTGAAAGTCAAAAAAGAAGAGTAAGATGAAAAAAAGAGGAAATCTGTAGTGTTTAAGACCTCC
Source organism: Viscum album (assembly GCA_963277665.1). Classification (NCBI taxonomy): domain Eukaryota; kingdom Viridiplantae; phylum Streptophyta; class Magnoliopsida; order Santalales; family Viscaceae; genus Viscum; species Viscum album. The sequence goes on along the minus strand of OY728165.1, from coordinate 1,883,682,350 downwards.
TTCTCGATGCACAATGACAAAGGGAAACTAGAAGCTTCTGTTGAATGTTCCACCATTGAACAATTATCACCTGAAGGTGATGAGATGATGGATCAACTAGACAGAATATTCAAACAATTTTACCAAAAGAAGAACTTTTTTACAAATCCTAACGTCAAGGGAAAGTATGATCTAAAAGGAAACTAGAAAAAAGACTAGTAAAAAAGGTGACAAAACTGATGAAATTGTATTCTATGAATGTAAGAGCAAAGGAAATATAAAGACTGACTTTCCAAAGCTCAAGTATAAGAAGAAATGCGAGGACAAGGATAAGAAGTACAAAAAGGAAATGAAAGCAACCTGGAGTGCCTCTGAGGATAGTTCATGCGACTCAGAGACATCACATGATGAACAGGATAACAAATACAATATGTGTTTTGTGACAAACACATCTGAGGTAACACTGAACTATTCTTTACATAATTCATACTATTATGAAATGGAAAGTGACTCTAAAAATATGACTAATGAATAAATGTTTGAATACTGTAACATGCTTGAAGAGACATGCCATGAATTAAATGATAAAAATAAATCATTGAAGAAACAACATGCTCTCACTGAAAATGTTAAATCTGAACTTACTACTGAAAAGGAGAAAAATGATCAACATCTCAAAGAATAAAACTAATTAAAAACGTCTAATAAGAAATTAAAATGTGACTTAGAAACGTTTACTAATTTGAAAAATACCCTTACCAAAATTCTAGGAAAACAAATTGCCCCCAAGTAAAATACTGGCATTGGTTATCATCCTGGTAAAAGAAACCATGGTAGAACAAATTTTTTTTCGATGTCTAGTACATATAGTTTTGTTCCCAGTTCTGGACAAAACTCAACTAGCTCAAGTCATGATACATATTCTACAGCTTCATGTTTTTGTGGACGAAATATATTTTATTTTTCAAATACATTACATAATGCTTATGGGAATCCTCTAAGACAAATATGGGTTCCTAAAGCACTTGTTACTAATGTTACTGGATCCAAAAAAGTATGGGTTCCAAAATCTGTCTTTTGTTGATCATGTTATAGGAAAGCTAATTAAAGATCTCCTACAAAAATCTATGGTACTTGGACAGTGGATGTTCAAGGCACATGACAGGAGACTACTCATTCTTCAAGAACCTGATAAAAGTAGATAGAGGACATGTCACATTTGGTGACAACGCCAAAGGAAAAATCAATGGCTTAGGCCATATTGGTAACTCTGATTCGATTATAATTTCTAAAGAACTATTTTTTAATGCCTTAAAATATAATCTGCTCAATATCTCACAATTATGTGATGATGGATATCATGTTAAATTTTAAAATGATGCATGTAATGTCTTTAATTCCAAATATGAATTAGTATTTTATGTATCAAGGAATGAGAATATTTATTATGTTAATTTAGATTCCTTAGCTTCTCAAAATGTTTCATGTTTAAGTGAATTTTATAAAGAATCTTGGCTCTAGAATAGGAGACTTGAACATTGTATGTTCACTCCATTAGAAAGCTAAATAGAAAAGGCCTAGTTAAAGACTTACACAAACTTGAGTTTCCACATGACAAAGTATGTAATCCTTGTCAAAAGGGAAAACAACATAAAATATCTTTCAAAACAAAGAACAATATTTCTACTTCTCAACCTCTAAAATTGGTTTACATGGATCTTTTTGGACCATCTGGAGTTTTGAGTTTAAATGGGAAGCACTATTTTTATGTTCTAGTAGATGATTTTTCGAGATATATCTAGTCCTTCTTGAGGGATCACAAAAGTTAATCCTACTCATATTTTACAATGTATTCCAAGTCTATAGGAAATCATAGTGTCCACAAAATTAAATCATTAAGAAGTGATCATGGCTGTGCGTTTGAAAATCATGGGTTTAAATCCTTTTGCTCACAAAATGGTTACAGTCACAATTTCACTGTGCCTAGAATATCTCAGAAGAATGGTGTTGTAGAATGACGAAATAGAACCCTACAAATAATTTCTAGAACAATGGTTAGTGAATATGACTTTCCTATTTACTTTTGGGTTGAAACTGTTAACACAGCATGCTACATAATCAATAGATTCTTGATTATAAGAATTCTCAAAAATACCCCATATGAAGTCTGAAACAATAGGAATCCTAAGTATAATTACATTATAGTTTTTCGTTGAAAATTCATTATTCTCAACACTATGGATAATCTTGAAAAAATTTCATCCAAAAGTGATGAATGAATTTTCCTAGGTTATTAAATCTTAAACAAATCTTATAGAGTATTCAATAAGAGAACTAAATGTGTGGAATAATCTGTTCATATCTAGTTTGATGAAACATATCCATATGATCTTAGAACCATCCCAGAAAATTTGGAGGATGATGTATCAAATATGAACATCAACTCAAAATCCTCAAATTCCTCTGTGAAAGAATCTTTGAAAACTTTAAAATCTGAAAATTCCCTCCCATCGAGCCATAATGAACCAGAATCTATAGATGAACCTGAAATTACTAGTCCCTATTTTTCTAGAAAGTTTAAAACCCATAAAAACCATCCCTTAGATGTTGTTGTAGGAGACATAAAGAAAGGAACACAAACTAGAGCTTCTCTTAGAAATCAGGTTGAACATCAAGCCTTTTGGTCACAACTTTAACCTAAAAACATTGATGATTCCATCAATGATGAATTTTGGGCGATGACAATTCAAGAAGAATATAATCTGTTGGAAAGAATATATGTTTGGAAATTTGTTGAAAGACCCAGTACACATTCATTATAGGAACTAAATGGGTGTTTAGAAATAAGGTAGATGAAGCTGTAGGTATAGTTATGAACACGGATAGATTAGTTACCCAAGGCTAGAGTCAAGAAGAAGGAATTGACTATGAGTATACCTTTTCTCCAGTAGCCAGACTTGAAGCCATCAGAATCCTACTTGCTTATGCTGCACATTTGAATTTCAAACTATATCAAATGAATGTTAAGAGTTCATTCTTAAATGGGTATATAGCTAAGGATATCTTTTTTGAACAACCCCCTATATTTACAAATCCTCATTTTCCCAATCTTATTTTCAAACTATCAAAATCTTTATATGGTTTAAAGTAAGCTCCAAGAGCTTGGTATGACAGATTGAGTAGTTTTCTCATTTCCAAAAGTTTTACAAAAGGAATAGCTGATCCAACCCTCTTTATAAAACGAATTTGTAATGATGTTTTATATGTTTAAATCTATGTAGATGATATTATTTTTGGTTCTTCAAAAAATTCATTATGTATTCATTTCTCTAAAATGATGCAAAACCAATTTGAAGTGAGTTTAATGGGTGAACCAAAATTCTTTCATGGATTTCAAATCTTTCAAAATAATAATGGAATTGTTTTAACTCAAAGTAAATATGCTAGATATCTTCTAAAATGTTTTGGATTGGATGACACTAAAAGTAGTGACACACCCATGAGTACCACCTGTATGTTGGATCTTGATGAAGACTGAAAATATGTTTATCAAACCACTTATAGAAGAATAATTGGAAGTTTTCTTTACTATACTGATAATTGTACAGATATTATATTTAGTGTGTGTAGGTGTGCACGTTTTCATGAAAATCCTAAATAATCCCATTTAAATGTTGTAAAGGGAATTTTCATATACCTCAAGAATACACCCAATCTAGAACTGTTCTATCCTAAAGGAAAATCATTTGAACTAGTTAGTTATTATGATGCCGACTTTAGTGGCTGTAAGTTAGATAGAAAGGGACCCTCTAGAACATGTCACCTTTTAGGGATGTCTCTAGTATCATGGTGTAGTAATAACAGAATTCATTTACATTATCTACTGCAAAAGCTGAATACATAGCTTCTAGCAGTTGTTGTGCACAAATTTTGTGGATGAAACACACATTACAAGATTATGGATATCAATTTAGACATGTACCAATAAATTCTGACAACACAAGTGCTATTAACATCTCAAAAAATCTTGTTTCAAATTCTAGGACAAAACATATTGATGTAAGACATCACTTTTTGAGATAACATTATCAAAAAGGTGATATTACCTTGGAATTCATTAGTACTAAATATCAACTTACTGATATATTCACTAAACCATTAAATTCTGAGAGAATAGACTATATCATACATGATCATGGCATGATAAATCGCAAATAGATAACTTACTTGTCTTACTGTTTAACATTTTACTATGTTTTACTTTACTGTTTCATGATTACTTTTTCTTAGTTACTGTCTCTCATGTTTACGGTCTTACCGTCAGCACTCTGTAATTATGTTCTGACATTTACTGTCTCATCGTAACTCACACTGAAAATACCATACACTGTCTCACCGTGAAGACCACTCACTGTGTCACCATGATGACCACTTAGTATTTCACCATAACGACCATTCACGGTCTCATCGTGAAATTTATTTATGTTTTTTTTCTTTTGAACCCATATCGCGGTAATTATTATTTCACCTCTTTAACTTTATCAGGTTTTTATTTTTGTGATGATTGGTATTCCTAAATGATAAAACAAAAAGTTTCAATCCGTTCTTCAGTCGGGCCCTCTCCTGTTCACTTGTTTCAAACCCTTTCAACCTTGCAACCCTATCTCTCTCTTTCTATAACCCTTAGGGGATTCCATGAATGAACCATCCATCATCATCCACACCTATGAAGTGCAGCCCAAAGAAGATGTAGACTGCACCTAAGATGACACCCGAAGGACCTTTATATCTGAATATGGTAAATCGCAGGGTTGTACCAGAGAACGAAATCTGCCTCGAATGGCTACTGTCTAGAAAATATCTGGTCTTGAAATTGTTAAAAGAACAAGGCGAGTTAGTGTTATTCTCAAGGGAGAATAGACCCATCTATCCTAGGTTAGTAGCTCAGTTCTACCTGTACGTGTAGTTCTCTTTTGATTCTGGTGAAAGATATGTTGGGAGGATCTAGATTAATTTCCAATGATGGTCCTTATCTTCCAGGTTATGGGATGCATGCCTTAGGATACCTCATGATGTTATATGTGAGGATTATCAAAGAGGACCTCCTCCTTCAACTTATTTATTTGATCTTGAAGATTATCTGAAAACCCTAACCGGAAATGGAACCAAGAGATGGGCCATCGCTGCTGAACTAGATAGATAAACAAGACTTCTGTTTAACTTTTACCAAAATCATGATAGTCTAAGAAATGGTGATTTTTCTGTGTTAAAATATCATAATGTTTTTTTGATTCATCTTTTGAAAAATTGACATACAGTCAACTTGGTAAGGTACATCATTCGCCATATATGTGTGTTGATAAAGTTTACATCCAAGTCCACTTCTCTGTTTTACTCTCAGCAGATATCAGCCATGCTTGTTGTAAAACGGCGTGGTTGGACCTAATGAAGAAGTTCTTATGGACTGTGACTACTGTCTCTATAAAGCCATCATCAAGAGAAAGAAGATAAACTGGAAACCTTGGAAAAAGGAATGGGTGGAAAAAAATGATAAGGTTTTTGAGAAGTTTAATCATGTTGATTATCCATCAAGGCCAAAAGACATTTCTGATATTGGTTTGGAACCAGATGAACTTGCTAAGTATTCAAGAGAAGAGGAAGAAGAGGCTGAAGTATCACATTGGGAAGCAATTATTGTTGAGGAAGAAAGGACTATTGTTCCTCATGCTATTCTTGAAGAAGAAGTTTATACCCCTAGTGAAGATGTCAATATAGAAAATCCCACCCGAGGCTGAAAAAGAATCAGTGGTTACAGAATCTAAGAAGCATGACTTGGGGGAGCCTACAGTAGAATAACTCCCGGTTTTACAAGATGCAAATATAGAAGAACTCGTTGTTGTGAAAGAAGAAAATCTAGAAGAACTCCCTGTTGTGAGAGAAGAAAATCTAGAAAAACTCTATATTGTGGAAGAAGCGAATCTGGAGGAACTCCCTATGGAACAATATGTTCCTAAAATCATACCCTCTTCTAAAGAAATGATGGATATGGACTTTCAGCTAGCTAGACAAGAAATGAATGATGAATTTTGAGATGAAACTGTGGATTTAGACCAAGCTCTTGAGCCTCTCAGTCCTGAGAAGGAGGCACCTGTTGAGGGGGAGCAAACCCCAAATCTTGAGTCTGGTGAAGCCTCACATCCAACTGAGTGAAGTCCTATGGACACTCAGTACAAAATTCCTAGTTTTTATGATGTGAGTGAGTCTCAGTAGGTTACTACTACCAGGATTGATCTTTCTTACCTATTTTAGTTGAAATCAATCACCAACTTTGCGCCTGAGAAGGAACCTTAACCTGAACCTGAACCTAAACCTGAACCTGAACCTGAACCTGAACCAATTCCTATACCTAAAACATTACCTGAATAGTCATAATTTTTCATTATTTATTATTTAAAGTAATTTGGAGATACTCTCTTATCTAGTGTTGAGAAGATTATAAACTCCCAAGCCTGTCCTGTGAGAAATTTGAGTGAGTGAGATTCCTAGGTTCTTTTAGAGAAAATTATCTGGAAAATACAACCTAAGATGTTCATGAGATTCAAGAATTACGAGGTGAAAATATGTTGCTCAGTAATGAAGTCACAACCCTGAGAATCAGGGTTGAAGAAATGTAGAAATAGCTGCATTCGAGATCAGAGCCTTCTACTGCTCCTCTAGAACCCATTATTTCTCAAATCTCTCAAGATGTTGTGTCTCAGATTCACCCTTATCTGGAATCCTTTGTTGAAGGTATTGCAAAAAGGAACAAATAGATGTTGAAAGAAATGAGAGAGCTTGTGGTGAACCTTAATAAACTCCCTGATGAGTACACTGGTTGTCTTAAAAAGGTACTAAATTAGCTCAAATATCTGACCACAGTCATCAAAGCTTCTAATAGCTCTGGTCAATCCTCTACACCTTACTTGGACAGTAATTTTCTCAGATCTATAGTCAAAGAAGATATTTAGAATGCTTTCAGCGGCTTTAATGTGGATTCTTTCTCTGAAGTTGTCAACAATAGTGATAGAGTGCTTGACCTTGTACAAATTCACTCAAAGATTACAAATGATGCCCATCAGGAGATTTCTAAGAAAGTGGATTTCTATTTGAACCTAATTTTCTCCATGACCGATATGACCAACCACTTCAAATATCTTGTAGAGAATCTGTGAATTCCTCTTGTGACTCAAGCCTTCAAAAACCATGTTCAGAAGCTAACCGAGTTTACTCGATTGTTGAAAACGTTTATGCAAAACAAAGATGACTTTGAAAAAATCATGTAGTATGGTGGAGAGATTATTGCAGACTTCATCAAACTCATGAGACCTTATTTTCATGTCCAGAGTACATCAACTGTTGCTCTAGCGGTTGAACCTCTCAGACCAGGGCTACCTACCTTCACCTCTGCCTTATCCTCAACTAATATGTCTGTTGGCCAAGCTCTCAGTCAGATCAGGCCTGTGATTCTTGATCAGCAACTGCCAAGATCTTCTACTGCTCCTACCTTGGCTCCCTCAGTCTTTCAAGGCCTCCCTTTACCCTCATTATCTACCACGTCTCTTCCTTATTCTACATCAACCACTTCCCCTATGGCTTCCTCTTCTGCTGCTGCTAAAGGAAAATAGAAGGCTAGTCCCTGAAGAAGTCCAATGCTTACTCCTTTCTGATGGTGATGCCATTATTTTTTGTATTTCTCCTTATTTTGTACTCCACTATGTTTACTCTTAATGGAATGTGCACTGTTTACCCTCTATTCTTTCAACTTTTTGATAATCCCAAAATGGGGAGAAGTTTCTATATCTTATTTTCTATATAGTTTCATCTAATTTACACTTTAACTATACATGATTTCTGATCATAAAAAAGGGGGAGATTTTTGGAATCCTCATGTATTAATCATGTTTTAATGATCATAAATCTCATTAATTCTCATAAATCTCATTAATGATCACAAATATTATTCAGCCTAGTTAACTCCTATAAATTATATTCAATCATGTGTAATTTTGTTTCAAGTTATATCATGATTTATAATTGTTAAGATCAATCCATTTCATGCATATCACTATTTATGTCAGAATACAGTTGTTTGCCTAAGTACTAGACACCGTAATCAAGACATTGTGAACTAGACATAGTGAAACAAGACACCGTAAGCTAGACACAGTAAGCAAAACACTGTAAACCTGACACCATGAAAAAAAACCATGAAGCAAGACACTGTGAAAAAGACACCATGAAGCAAGACACCGTGAACAAGACACCGTGAACAATACACCGTGAACAAGACACTGTGACATTCGGACAACGTGACACTCAGACACCGTGTGAAAGAGACACCACATAGTCTGAGGTACAAGGTGTGGAGCACATGGAACCTATCGTCTAAAACTCATGAATTCGATGATAAAGAGTGAAGAGTGACCAAGAGCAATATAGCATGATACTGAATGAAAAACAAGCCTATGAGAACATCCCCAAAGAACATATTTCAACATTTTCAAATAAAGCATTGTCTCATGGATGAAATAGGACTCTGCTGAAGAACATACAAAGTACACTGGAATCCAGAGAACATCTTCAAATTATCAAAACTCGTGAAGAACACAAGATGAATCGCGACACTCTGCTTTTCAAGAAAAAACTAGAGAAGGACTTAGAAGAATTTCTATTTTATCAAAGGAGTCTAGATTTTTACTTCAAATCACTAGAGTATTCTAAACTCATATCTACTCTCTCTCAAGGATTATTTTTCTTAATTTTTTAGGAGTGTTTGTACTCTGTATATTACAAACACAAACTAACGAATGTGATAAACTGGAGGATTTCTAAATCCTTTCACTAAACTCTTTATACTTCTGTTTACCCATGAAAACTATGGAAGAGGTCCATGTGTGGCCTGGTTATAATTTTTTTTTACCAAAAAAAATAGTGGAAGAGGTCCCTGTGTGACCTGTACAGTCTGTGTGCTGTTGTTAACCCCGATCTATGGTGTGGATCAATGTTTATTTATAAACTACGTGGTGGCAGGTGATCCCCACGTAGAGTGGATTAGTTCTTGTATTGAGACTGAACCACTTGTTTCATATCTGTTGTGATGTTTAAATTTTATATTCTTTGTTTTGATGCTTTAATGCATAATCCAGAAATAACAAATTTCACTTTGATAGTTATTCTTAGAATGAAGTTATAACTGGTTTTCCTTAGTAGTATAACTTCAAATGTAATATTAATTATACAAATATAGATTACTGAGAATTAATAAATCTTCTAAGAAGCTATTCAAAAAGATAAACACTTATAATAGTATAACCTTGATTAACTGGGTTGTATCTATTTTTAGGGAAACTATTTCATTTGAAAATAATATTGTTTTAACAGAAATTTTTATAGTTACTCAATTAACCCCTCCCTCTTGAGTAAACTACTCCGACCAAGAGATTTGAATCTTGACTTATGTAGACTTCCATATAGACATGGGTCACAGACTGTTAATGAATCAATTCATAGTTCAAATAGATCCTTAACAAGTCTTTTTAGAGAAAATTAATATATTTTCCTAATGTCATAGTTTCATAACCTTCTATTCCATAACTAAGATTGATCTTCCATTGAACTAAGGAAAAGTTATGTCTTAGAACATATGGTCTTCTATGTTTAGTGTGTAAAAATTTTCATGCTGATGGGCCAAAAGAATGAAATCATCCTTGAAATTGTGTAATTGAAATTTATCATTCCTAAAATTCACATGCTAAGATTTATCATATAATTGACAAATTATTATAAGGTTTGTCTTAAGAGCCTTAACAAATAAAACATTCTAAATCAAATCATTTCCAAGAATAACAATATTATATATACCAGTAATATTTCCTTGAGCATTGTCTCCAAAGGTAACTATTTTACCTTTCATTTCAATAATCTTTTCAAATTTTTCTTTGTTACCTGTAAAATGTTGGGAACATCCAATATCAATGTACTATATTTTTTTGTTTTTGCTACTTTTATTATTGTACTAAAAATAATACAATAAGGTTTTTAGAACCAAAACCTTTTTGGGACCATAAATGATAGAAATCAAATTTTTGTGGACCCACATTTATTTTTGAAAAATGGGATTTGTGGAATCCCAATGATTGTATTTTATTCATGGAAATTTTTTTATTCCAATGACTTATTCATTGACACTTAGTGAAAAGGGGTCATTTTCATGAACAAAGTAATTTTTTCTAAAAAAGGGTTTTGAATGAGTATGTCTGTTTCCTAAACTATTCTCTTATAGAAGAAGTTGTTTATACATTTTTGCAAAACATTATTTAGTAGTGGTAATGTTTTTCAAGAGTTTCACAAAATAAAATATTTCATAATACAATATTAAAACTAATATTTTTTCCACATTAGAAATAGATTTATAATTGATATTTTAATATAAAACATTTTTCTCTGAAACAACTTTTTAAAAATATTATGAAATCTTATCTGTTACAGAATTAGCTTCCACAAAATTTTTAGAAATAGAATAATTTTAAAATAGTGTTTATCATGACCATTAAAAATATTTCATACTTATTTTTTAAAAAACATTTATTATATAATTATCTTTTCATGTGTCTTACTAAATTTTCAATTTTCATTTTAATGTAATTTTGTTAATCTTGAAACCTCTTCCTATAAAGGTAAAGAATTATCTTATACTGAGAAATGTTTTTCACTTGATGAAATATGAGCATTATTATCATAAATATTTTCACTTAAAGGCATATCATGCAATGATTCAGAATTGTGTACCATTTATATGAAACATTTATTGTGAATAGGTATTCTAGAAAGAAGATCAATATTATTCTATTCAGAATTCTCACAGTCAAAAGACTCATCTGAAGAATCTACTGCACTAGCACTCGAGGAATAATTTTCATTTTACAATTTCATTCTTTTTGTCTTATAATACTTTTCCTGACTCCTTCTAGCTTATATTTACTACCTATAATATCTTTTTGAATTTTTTCAATCAGGTCTGATGTGTCCATCTTTCTTGAATTCATAATAAGTAACATCGGCATATTGTTTGTCTTTGTTTTCCATATTATTTGTCTTATATCTATACTAAAATTCCATCTATCCAATGACCTTTTTCATCCTTAAAAAATGATTTTCCAATTCATTCTATGAATTTTCTGATTCAAAAGAATCTGATTGAATTATTACATTCTTTGTCTTTATAGATGTAATAAATTCCATAGGTTTCATGGATTTTTATGTATTTTTAGTAGTAGTAAAAGAAACTTGAGCATTATTTTTCTTATCTTTTTCTGAATATCCTTTCAATTTGAGTTTATGTTTACAACTGTTCCTGAAAATTCAACAATTTTAACAATTTTATTCTTTTTATATTCAACAACATCAGTTCCTTTTTTATTCTTACTCATTAGGAATGATGACTATCATATTATCAATAAGGGGTTTGTCATCTAGTACTTTCTCTCTCATGGATTTTAAACTCTTCAAAAGTTTCATAAAATATTGTTGTACCATGAAAACTAGTTCCCCATAAGGGAGCCAAAATATTGATATTTTTCTCTTAGCATAGGTCTTCCAGTCTTAACCACATTACATATTTGAAAAATTCGTAATCTATAGTTTCAAAAAAATACTATTGGATGCTTCACAAGAAGAAATATTTATACATATATTTCTAGTCATTGAACACTGTAAAGTATTTTATACCATGTAATTCAATTGATGCTCTTGGTTTTATTGATTGTTAAAGAATCTGACATCCTTGTAAGTAAGTTTATACTCTCAAGTTAGAATAATGAATTGTTCAACTCTATTGTTGATCAGAAAATTCTTAATTATATCTCTCCAATATTCAGAATCATTACCATAAAAAATTGTCATTGTTATAGTATTACTATTATAAATTGAACCAACATTAGGGCCTTCCATCTTCAAAACAATAAAAAATTTATTTACTCCAAAAACATGTTACTGTAAAAAATATTATAAACCAAAAGTTTATAAAATAAATATAAATAATATGGAAAATTAAAGTAAGAAAATATATAAGCCATGGAAGCCTTTTATGATACCAATCGGTGGATTGTAGTGTATATTCAGATGGGAAAATACAAGATGGGTTGAATTATGGGTTTTAATTTTTTTATCCATAATGGTATTTACGTAAAAACAATTTAAACTAATTAGGTTAAAAGACATATTAATGTTTTAAAACATTAATTAGATAGGGCCCTGTGTCCGGTTATAAAATTATACTAATCTAGTTGGTTTTGAAAATGTAATCCACTAGTCACAATTGAAATTAATTGTATTCATGATTGAAATGACATAAATAGAGTAATCATGTAAAAGATCATAATCACTATCGTTATGATGATTATGGTAAATAATAAAATGATTTAATCATAAATCATACTGAATCACATTGATTTATTGAAAAGATATTAATCAATGTAATCATAATTATAAATATCATTACCATATTATATTACTAAAGTATTTTAATCATATTTGATATGATAAAAAAACTAAAATAAGAAAAATGAATATATAAAATTATACAAATTCGATTACAAACAACGTAAATATAAAAGAATACAATTCTTTTAACCAAAGACATGGGTATCCAATATCCATCTATAATGGTCCCTTGACTTATACTTTCACGAAAGTATGTCTTAACCACACTGGGATAATCCCTTGAAATGATGATCGACTTTTGTTATGCTATCCCTATAAGTCCGTGATTATGTAGGTAATTGGAACCACTATTTTTCTATCCTTAGAATCCCTCAATCTGCAAATGATAGGTACACCTGTCTTCCTATCCCCAAAGTACTTTAATTGTAATCACTATTGATCAGCCTCACATAAAGAAAAATAAAGCTATTGAAGATTATAAGTATGTTAAACATGGTGTTCATAATTTGATAAATTAAAGCAATTTTTGGCAGAGATTTCACAAATTATCAGTTCATAAAACAATTTTCAGCTCAACCAAATTACATGGTTTTTTTATTTGTTGTCTCCAACAGTCATTTTTTCCTCTAGCTTTCGGATTTTCACTAGAAAATGCAGAGGGACTTGGACACTTGGCACTCAACATCATCTTTTAACCAAAAAAATGACATCATTTTATAATTTATATCAAAATATTATGCACGACACTATTTTTCTTAAAATAATTTCCGTTCAATGAAATAGTTTTTTATGGATAAGATATTGTGGGAACAAAAAATAATTTAGCTCTTCTGATAAAATAAAAATGTGAATAGTAAATGAGTACGATGATTTAAAATATAAAAGTGTGTACGATTTAACTTGTCCATATGATATTGAATGGTTTTTACAATGAAAATAAAAATCCAAGAGTTAGATGAAAATCATAACTAGTGAGTACGATGTAAATCATATTTGGGGTCATAACAATAACTAGGTATAGTAAAATTATTTGAATGATTATTATCATAACCATATGAAAAATGTAATAAATAAAAGTTAAACAAAAAATGTTAATGTATGTAATATATATGAATTCATTTGAAAAGAGAGTTTGTGATTTCCATAAGAAAAGCGAATAGAAAAGATAAACATAGAATTTTCACTGAACATTGGTTCTAATTCACTGTAAGTTGTAACACCCATCACAAATAGAAGGTTACTATATATTACTAATTAATCCTAATTATTTTTATTTATTTCTATTTATTCATATTTATTCATATTTATTTTTATCTATTACTAATTAATACTAATTATTACAAAATATTTCTAATTATTCATATCCATTCATAATTATTCCAAATTATTACAAATTATACAAATTATTACTATTTCGTCCTATTTATTACAATTTATTCCTATTTATTCTTGTTTTTTCGTATTTATTCCAATATATTATTATTTATTATGATATATTAATATTTGTTAATTTTTATTACAATTTATTACTATTTATTACTATTTAATAATTGTTATTAATATTTATTAATTAATATTACTATATATTACTAATTATTATTATTTTTTAATATTTATTATTATTTAATACTATTTATTATTTTATTACAATTTATTACTATTTATTCTAGTTTACTACTATATATTTCTTTTTATACCTATCTATTCTAATTTATTAGTATTTATTTCTATCCTTTACTATTTATTGATCTTTATTATGGTTTATTACTATATATTACTATTTTTTCTTATTTATTACTATTTATTTCTATTTATCACTGTTTTTTCATATTTATTCCTATTTATTCATATTAATTCATATTTATTAAAAATTTATTTTAGTTATTATTTATTATTTTCTTGTATTATTAATTATTCCTATTTATTCCAATTTATTACCAGTTACTTTTATTTATTACTAATTAGTACTAATTATTCATAGTTGTTATTGATTTTCCTAATTTTTCTTGTTATTACAAATTATTCTTATTTCTTTCAAATAATTAGTATTTTTTACAAATTATTACTAGTTATCCTTATTAATTACTAATTATTCCTATTTATAACAAATAATTACTATTTATTACTAATTATTTTTAATTATAACTAATTTTTCTAAATTATTACTATTTATTTCTAATTATTACTATTTCATCCTCATTATATTAAATAATTGCTTATTATATTTATTTATTTCCAATTGTTGTTATTTAATCCCATTTATTATATTTGTTATGAATTAATACGATTTATTACTAGTTTTTACTACCCATTACTATTTATTCATATTTATTCCTATTTATTCCATTTTATTCGAAATTATAAATAATTATTAAAAAAATTTCCTATTTATTTATAATTATTACAGATTATTCATATTTATTACTAATTTTTTCTCTTTATTATAATTTGTAATTAATTATCCCAAATTATACATATTTATGAAAAATTATTGACATTTATTATAAATTATTTATTTTTATTACTAATTATTCATTATTATTATTATTTATTAATCATTATTACAATTTATTACATATTATACCTATTTATTAATAATTACCCTTCATTTATTACAAATTATTCCTATTTATTTCAAATTATTCCAATTTATTACTAATTATTCCTAATTTTTAATATTTATTTATATTTATTACTTATTATTCCTAATTATTTCTAATTATTGATATTTGTTCATTTCTATTCCTAATTATTGTTGTTTACTCCAAATTATTACTTTTTATGCCTTATTATTTATATTTATTATAATTTATTTATATTTATTTATATTTGTTAATGTATATTACTATTTATGCTTAATTTTTTATTTTTATTACTAAATATTTTTATTTATAATTTTTTAGTACTTATTACAACTAATTATTACTAATTAGCGCTAATTATTACAGTTTGTTAGTGTATTTTATTAATGAAACAACATATTTGAAAAAATAATAATACAAAACAGAACCATCCAATTCTAATATAATTGATTTTTTTTAATTAATATAAATTTTAACTTACAAAAAATTATAGAAACTAAATTAATATAAAATCAATAGGTAAATATATTCAAATGGAATCTTTTGTACTTTGAAAGGCTTCTAAATTTCCCTAATATGAAATTTTAAAGCTTGAAAAAAATTTAGGGAGACATATGAGAGTACAGTGAGAGAGAGATGAATTGAGAGAGGTGTGAAATGAAACCAAAAATGGATGGGGGTATATAGGGTAGATTGTTTGGGACATGAGTATTTTGGACAGGTCTCATTGCAAATATGCACTCTGCCATTAATTACAAGGTGCGGTTAAAAAGGTATTTATAATGGGGTTTATCTGTTATCTATAATAATAAAGTACATGATGGGACCGATCGTAAATGGTGAAATCCTATTTATTACACATCCGCTATTAAAAAAGTTATTTTCGATCGAACCCATCACAAATACTTACCTCCCACAATATTATTTGCAACATGATTTTTCTCCGGTCGAAAATACAATATATTATTGAAGGTTATTTGTGACAGGTGCATTTACCAATCAAAAATACACTTCATGTGGTTTGGCACATAATGTGAACCAAGCATTTTTCAATGGGGCCCATCCCCATCACAAATAGCCCATTAAAACTATTTATTTTCCCCACAGTGTATAATCCACAACACTAACAATATATGAAAATGTGTAAATATTCTATTAAAATTTTCTTGTTGTACATATTACAATACAAGTAATATTTTTTCACTTTCACCCTTGACCTCAATTCTATTTTATAAAAATATATGTTGTTCTTGGTATATTCCTTATTTTTAAACCATTTTTCTTGAATTTTTTAGCCATCTATTTTTTCATACTTCTTCTTCAAGTCATCCTTTAATCATGTTTCTCTTTAAATTTTATTTTGTCTTATTCTCCATAACCACACGATCTTTGGAATATATACAATGAAATTATTTATGGTTTTAATCACCAACATAATTCATGAGTGTTTGAAAAATCATCTCACATACCATTAAATGTTCACAAACTTCTTCCATCGATCTTTAAATACTATACATGAAATTCTTCAACTGATCATTATGATATAAATTTTAATATGTAATGTATTTTGTTTTTTTCTTTTCATTTAATTTTCAATATTAGCGATCTTTTATTCTTATTATCATCAATAATTATGAAATTCAACCATTCAACAATTTTCACCAACATCAACTTCCTTGGATTTTATTTTTTATCAAACTCATAAGATATTGTAGGTACCTTTTCCAAATTTTTATTCTCCTTATTATTTTTATATATCATTAATATACATTCCTTAAATTATATCCTCATCATGATTTCTATGTAAATTTATTTTTCCGTTGTTACACTAGAGAACTCTTCTCCCTTCACCTTATAAATCAATAGTTTCTAACCATGATCCATGGCTGATAAACAATATATCAATTCATCTTTATCACATTATTATTACATAAAAATCGATAAATAAATTTTCTTTTTAAATATTGAGAAGAAACATTATTTACATATAAGGAGACTATTAAATACTATATTTTGAAATATTCATCCTAGTAAATATTTTTAATTACCTATCATCATATTAAATTTCATCATCCGTAAAAAATGAAAAACAAATTAAAAATAACCATTGTCTCCACATCTAAAAAACCTAAAATGTAGTTTTATACAGTTTGAGCATCTACATTAAGAAAACTTCATGAGATGAGTAACATGATCTTACAAAACATCAGATAAATATCTTTATCCAAATCTATTTTTTTATCTTCATTGACCTCCTAATGTGTCTTATCATTATTTGAGGATTTGAATCCAACTTATTTATCACCCAACAATAAATTATGAATATAATAACCATTACACATATAGAATGAAGCCAATAAACTCTTTAGGTCATATAGTTAAAATGGATACAAATCATGACTTTTAGGAGATGAACCTTTGGCCTTAAACCTATTCAATAAAATTTTAAGAAACATCTTGAAAACAAATAAAATATTCAATCATTTCAAAAAAATTATCTTATAGATATTATAATATCATTAACTCAAAAATAATAAATCACATGTCATTTTCCTTCTATAAAAACGATATCACAAAATCATGCATTACAAATTTGATTCTTTATTCACTCTAGTATTCCTTTCATGAATATTCCATAGGTTGTCCCAAATTCCATTCACTATCATGAAAAAATATTTTTTTATGAATTGTTTCTCTAAAAATTAGGATATGATATTATTTGTTGCATGTACATTTCTCTAACAAATATTTCTCCTAATTAGATCCATTTAATCACCGACCAAAATCATAATTAAACAATAAATTAAATTTTACACTCTTTTCATTCATAATGACTATATATATGGAATCATTCCCTTACCATAATAATTAATATTTATACCATATAATATGGGAAACCCTTTTCTATTCTAATAATTATTATGATCTATGATGGATATAAAAATGTAGGCCTCAACATCATCCCAAAAAATAATGATCACATGTCACCTTCAACATCTATCAACATTAATTTTTATAAGGGTATATATAATTTTTATCTGATATAATTTCTATAATCACAAATAACACATTCATTGAGTCCCACATGAATTAACTAAATGAGGCCACTCAATGTAAGGAAATATTTTATAATATCTCTAAAACTACCTATTTTATCGAATTAAAATGAATGATAATCATTTTTCATCTAATATCTCTTCATCGATAATGAATTTAATAAATTTAGTCAATTTAATTCTAGAACTCTACTAAAAAGTCACAAAATAATAATTCTCACACAGATATAAATGATTATCCACTCAATAAATTGGTTCCACCATAAACATGGAATGGTATTATCCATTTTCATATGATCTATTGGTATCATACAATAGTAACAACAAGATAAATTCATCCTTTAAATCAATTGAATATAATTAATATTACCATGTTTGATGTTACCCTATGTAAATAAAATTTATATCTTTAATGATTTAAAAAATAAATTCACTAATAAATAAATAAGAATCTGCATGTTGGTTTCATTGAATTGTCAATTTTGTTCATCATAGTTCGCCATTAAAACTCTAAATTTTAGTTTATAATATCTTATTATAAATCATTACACATGTGGTTGAAATTACATTTATATGTAATTATGTGGGTGGGAATATTTGATCATTATTTCAACTTAATAAACTCAATTGAAAATTAAAGTCATAAAACATTCATCGTACCCTTTAATGTAAGTCTTCTATCATGGTGTTCTATATATTAATAATTGAAGGGAATTACTTGTGAAGAACAATATTGATTCTATTATTATTTGGGTTCCTTATCCTTAATTTTCACCAACATCCTATCTGCATCCCTTCATTACCATCTAATTTACCACAAAATCATCTAACTTTACCTTAGAATTAGAACATTTAAATTTAAATCCATAAATTTTGCTTTCTTCTCAACATCCATCAACTCTAGGTTTGACATCATCTATTAGATAAGTTTAGAAAATAATAAACTACTGGAAATAAGCCCATTTGTGACGGGTTAGTTGCGACGGGATCCCATCTCAAAAGCCTATTTGCAACGGGGGTCCGTCGCAAATGACCTGTTGCGGTAAATGGCGTCGCAACTAACACTATTTGCGACGGGTCTGTTGCTAAAAATATTATTTGTGATGGTAATATGTCCCGTCGCAAATACTAATCGATATATATATTAAAAAAATTAAATAACACTTTTGCGATGGGCCCGTCACAACTGTTATTTTCGACGGGCCACGAATACCGTCGCGAAAGAGTTAAATTTTTTTTTAAAAAAGAAATAAGTAATTTCGACGGGCCCGTCGCAAATATGTATAAAAAATTAAAAAAATAAGTTATTAATAAAAAAATTAATTAATATTATAATAATAATAATAAAATTATAATTCATTCAAATATTATAACAAAAAATCTTTCAAATATTTAAAAAAATTTAATTAAATTAAAATATTAAAAAATTTAAATATATATAAACAAAATTAATATTATAAAATATGAATAATATTATTAATCATATTAATATTATAATATAAATAATATAATATTATATAAAAATAATAATATAGTGAATTCATATTATTATAAATAATTAAAAAATTAAAATTTTTATTAAAATTTTTGAAACTTTTTATTTATTAAAAATACTGAATATAATATTATTAAAATAACTAGAAAATAAAGATATGAAAATTATCAACATTTTCAAAATGAAATATAAACATATAATAATATACTAAGGGTAATATTATTATTAATAAAATAAACAAACATTAAAATAAATACCAATAATAAATAATAAAGTATTAAAAATAAATAGAAATTAACTAACACAATATTGACACCAGTATAAGAGAGACATAAACTATGAATAGAAAAAATGTCATATTCTAAATTTACAAACTTTATAACATCTAAACAATAACTAATCTGAAGGAGGAGGGGGAGGGGGGATCTGGTGGTGGAGGAAACTCCATCCCTAAGGCATGAGTGAGTCGGTGCATATACTTCATCTGCTCCTACTGCTGCTGCTGCCATTGACTCATCTGCTCCTCGTACACCTGCTGCTGTCGTCGGCGCTCCTCCTCATGCTGCTGCTGCTACCGACGCATCTCCTTCTGCTCCTTTTGGAGACTCTCTATCAACTCAGTCTGTGATCGTAACTGTTCATCATAATGTGTAGCGGAAGAAGATGCACGAGCTTCTCTCGAGCTGGATGCCGACATCACAGCACTGCCAAAATAATCTCCGGGAGTCAGTCGAGAGTCGATACCAACTACCTGGCCCTTCTCGAAGGCATATTGGGTCGCCTGAATCCATGTCGCCTCATCAAACTAGTGGCCACTGGTCTGATCTGATGCCTCAGCCTGACCCTCAGGCCGGGTCTGTGATGCTGCGGTCTCATATGACTCCTGTAGTTTCAATTTAAAATTAAAATTGTGAATATATTATATGCACTAAATTTTTAAAATTGAAAAAAAATAATACTGACCACTATGTGATGCTGGCGATCACCTCTGAGCTCCCCAGTATCTGGATCACTGTACATCTTCCGATATATATCGTACTCCGTAATATCGGGGTGCTCGACAGCCTATAATAATATAAAATAAATTGTTAATATTTAAAGATATATAAAATATTTTTAAAAAATGTACATACCAAATGCTGTTTATGAGTACTGAAAGTACGACTCCCAGCTCGATGAGTCACCTCATGTCTCCCCCGATTCTGCCTCCCCACCGATGATCTCCTTTGAAAGCCACCACTCAACCAGTGTGCACATAATCCATCCCATACGTGGGATGAAATGTACTTTGGTCGGTGTGCTCTACATGACTCGTCCAAATCAGACACTCCTGATTTCTTCGTGGCAGCTTTTCTTAAATTGTGCAAAAACTGACGAAAGCGATCACGCATGGCCACCTCTCATGCCTCGTGGATGGCGTCACGCATGGTATCCTCGATCAGGTACCATAAACCCTACAAATAATTCAAAATATCAATTTATAAATGAAATAAATTTCAAAATAAAAATTATTTATTTACGTACGTACCAACCAATGACCGAACATGACCTGTTGTACATCAACATGAAAATGCTCCCATGCTTTCCATGGCTGAGAAAACTAATTTCGCAAAATAGCGCTGCCCTATCCAACTGCTATATGTGGAAAACTGTAAAAACAATAATAAAACATTTATTATGTAAATAGATTAATGAAATCTTAGTTAAATGAACAGGTTATCACACCTCCGGGTGCGTGGATCAAACCCATGATGTGGACGTCGCTAGGGGATGGGGTCAGGAATCGTCAGTTGTGCAAGACCACGCCCCCTCCACATACTCCCTGAAGTGCCTTCAGGCTGAGGGTCAGGTGCCAGCAACTTGTCTTCATCGAAGATAGGTCAGCATCCGCCAACTCACGAAATGTGTCCTCGTCCATCTAAAATATAAAATGAATGTTGTTAGAAAATAATTGATAATTATTATTATATATACATATATATTAGTTATGATTATATATAACTACCATTGAATTGTATCAATGTTCAGCTTCATCATTATCTTCATATCTGTCAATGTCATCTTCATATTCCTCCTCAATATCATCGATATCTATTTGAGTTCCAGTTGCTTCATCTCTTACCATTTAAAATTAATTTGTGACGTCATTACCATCATCATCACCATCACTGACTCTTAATTGAGGGGTGTCATCATCGATACACATGTCTCTTTGTAACAAATATTGATTTTTAGTACTCTCTTGAAACACTTCAATTCCTTACACTTCAGTGAAAGCACATTCACTTTGACTAAATTGATTGTCTTGAATTATCATTTTTATTATGCTCCACCAATCAGTCAAGTCTATTGAGGTAGCACACTACTTCACATAATAAACTTGATGTTCCTGTTGAGCTAGTAAGAATGGTTCATTTACAGCAAGAACACTTTTACATTTAATATCGATGATTCCATGAGTCGGATGAACACGCACGCCTCTATCAGTATCCAACCACCGACATTAGAACATCGTTATGTAATGGTTTCCTATATAACAGAGTTCAATGATTTCATCAAGTATTCCATAAAAGTCAACTTCATTTTCTCTATGATGAGATCCTCTCAAGAAAACTCCACTGTTCATTGTTTTTTTGATTCCCTATATGCATGTGTATGAAATTGAAAACCATTCACCACATATGCATTATAAGATTTCACCATTTTGGATAGTGGGTTACTCAATATACAAAGTCATTTGTCAATTTTATTAGCATGTCGAGACACCTGAAAATTTGTGAAATAATTATCAATATAGTAAACTATAAATTGGAGGAGATGTTAATGTATAAAAAATTTATGTTACTAGTATTTGAAACCACTAAGAAATTTTTTTTTGTCTGCATTCTTCGTGGGGAGCTACTGTAATTTGTGGAAGTTGTTTCTTGATATGATTATCATACAATCTATATAAAACAAAGTTATTTATTGTAACATAAATATTATAATATGTAATAGAAGCACTTAAAGTACAAATGATGTCATCTCTTCATAGTTGAGCAGAACATATGTATGAGCTCTGTGATGTTCGTCATCTGAAAGCCATCGTTCATGAACTCCACCAAAACCAAGCTCTGACTGGTTAAAAACAGATAGTTTATTGTTGATTTCATCAATATTCCCCTCGTTCTGTCCCATGCGGTTGTGTTTTGAATGATACTCAGATTCAAAATAGTGGGAGAAGAAAAAATATATCTCCTCCTGCAAATAAGCTTCAACAATAGATCCTTCAACAGATGCTTTATTACATACTTTTTTTTTCAATTTCTGCATGCATCTTTCGAATGGGTGCATCCATAGAAACTATATCAGACCTCCACATTTTGCTTCATATGGAAAATGTAATATCAAATGTTCCATTGAGTCGAAGAAAGACGGTGGGAATATTTTTTCCAATTTACATATAATTACAACAACATCTTCTTCAAGTTTTCATAGAGCATCGTAATCTGTTTTCACCGAAAAAATGTCCCGAAAAAAATATGATATGTCTTTTATGGAATCCCATATCACAAAATTCAATAGACCTCTTAATCCAATGGGTATAATTCTTTCCATTATAACATGACAATCATGACTTTTTAATCTGGTAATATGGCCATTATTTACACATCTACCCAAATTGGAAGCACATCCATCTGGAAGTTTCAAATCTACAATCCATTGACAAAATAATAAGTGTCTTTCTTTGGACAATGTATAAGATAATTTTGGTTTCATTAAACTTTCTATTTTGACATTCTCAAATAGTTCGAGTTCTGGACTCCTGTAAATTTGAGCAAGATCTAATCGTGCATTTACATTATCTTTGCTCTATCATGGTGTATCCAAAACTGTATGAAACAAATTATCAAAATAGTTCTTCTCAATATGCATGCCATCCAACATGTGGCGGACCAACAAATCATACCAATATGGCAAATCCCAAAATATGCTACATTTTAGCCAATTGTGTTCTTTCCCAAAACCAGAAATTTTCTGTCGTTTTATTGTGGGTCCAATTGTGATGGGAGGTAATGAATATACAACTGATTTTAAATCCGTACCTGATAGAATTTTTGGAGGTCCATCCCCTTCAACTGTGCCTTTTCTAAAATGAGATCTGTTTCTGCGAAAAGGATGATCAACTGGATGAAATCTGCGATGATAGTCAAAATAGCAAGGTTTTTTTCATAGACGAGCATAAATGCCTTGTTCTCTCCCATACAGTAAGGACATGATTTCATCCCATGTGTACACTATCCAGATAACATGCCATAAGCTGGGAAGTCACTGATTGTCCACATCAATGCTGCTCTTAGTATGAAATTCTGTTTCACAGCAACATTTTAAGTACTGACACCAGTACTCCATAGTATATTTAATTCATCAATCAGTGGTTTCAAATAAACATCAATATTTATCTTTGGATGTCCTGGGATTAGTAAGGTCAAAAAGATATAGGGTTCCTTCATCAACATCCATGGAGGTAAATTGTACGGAGTTAAAAAAACAGGCCAACATGAATACTGACTACCATAAGATCCGAATGGATAGAAACCATCAGTGGAAATACCCAGTCGCACATTTCGGGCTTCTAAAGCAAAGGATGGATGCACTCTATCAAAATGTTTCTAGGAATCACCATCGGTCGGATGATTCAAGCTTTTACCGGTTTAAATATTCGTTTTTTTCCATGACATCATTGTCGTTGTAGTCTAAGACATGAATAAACGCTGAAGTCTGGATGTTAGAGGAAAATATCTCAACTGTTTTACAGGAATCAAGCCATACTTTCCATGTTGAGCTTCTTTATACCTCGATTGCCCACAAGTGGGACAACTATCCAACGACTCATTTTCCCCAGAATATAAAATGCAATCATTTAAACATGCATGATTCTCTTGACAACTGAGTCCTAAATTCTGAACCAGCCTCTTACTCTCATAGTAATTTGCAGCCAAAACATTTCCTTCAGGTAACAGTGTTTTAACCAAACAAAATATTTTATCAAAACACGTGTTTGAAATTCCATTATCTGATTTGATAGCCATAAATTTTGCAACAGCTTCTAATTTTCTTATCTTGCAACCAGGATATAATGCATCCTCAGTAGACCTCAATAACTCATAAAATTCAGAGTGTTCCAACTCAAGAGTTGAATCAATATCATCTTTAGTTTTTTTATGTTGAATAGATGGACCTGAAACATCATGTACTAAATTTTTAAACCGGGATGGATCTGGAATCAAGTTAGTATCACCTTCTATAGAACTGTGTTCACCATGTTGATACCACAAAACATAATCTGATTGAAAACCAAAACAAAAAATATGTCCCCCAGCTTTGTCAAATGTGTCAAATGTTCTCAGTGCACATTTTTTACTAGGACATTTTATTGTGCCTTCTGAAACAAATTCTAGATTTGATGTTGCAAATTCTAAAAAAGTCTCCACACCCTCTATATATACTGGATTTTAACTAGAACCATTTGGATTTCTAAGTTGATTTATCCATATGTGGTCATCTAATAATGACTCTTGATGACCTCGTTGTTCCATATTTTTTTATAAAATATAAAATCATTACTAGTATTTAATAATTTGTTAGAAAAAAAACACTCAAGCAAGGATAATTATAGAGTTTACATCAGACACGACTAACATAAACTTTTTATTGGGATAGACCTAAAATTTTATCTTTTAAGAATTGAACATGTTAAGAATAAAGCAAAACCTGTTACAAATATTGATAATTTTAATATTTTATAATTTTTTTTATTATTTTAATAATACTAATATTATTTTTTCATAAATATTAATTATATAATAATAACATTATTACATTATTAGTATTTTTGATTACTAATATTAAAGTAATATAATTTTCTATATTATGTTACAATTCTCCTTTCATCTGTGTGTTTAAGATTCTGTCTCCACATATAATATTTTCATTCACTTTCACCTCTCAATTGGTGAGTAGGTTGATAATTTTGAAAAAGAATGCAAATATTACATGTGGAGACAAAAGTTTTCCTAAAACCAATACAGAGATGAAAAGATAATTGAGAAAGATAATGATCACACTAGTTTATTCCAATTAGCTAATTATTACTAATTATTCCTAATTATTGTTATTATTCTTAATTATTACTAATTATTACTAATTATTACTAATTATTGGTAATTATTCCTAATTATTGGTAATTATTCCTTATTATTGGTAATTATTCCTAATTATTGGTAATAATTCCTAATTATTGGTAATTATTCCTAATTATTGGTAATTATTTCTAATTATTGGTAATTATTCCTAATTATTGGTAATTATTTCTAATTATTGGTAAATATTGACAATTATTGGCAATTATTGACAATTATTGGCAATTATTGGTGATTATTGGTGATTATTGGTAAATATTAGCAATTATTGGTAAATAATGGAAAATATTGGTAATTATTTTTTATTATTACTAATTATTGTTAATTATTACTAATTATTGTTATTTATTGGTAATTATTCCTAATTATTGGTAATTATTCCTAATTATTGCTAATTATTCCTAATTATTGGTAATTATTCCGAATTATGGGTAATTATTCCGAATTATGGGTAATTATTCATAATTATTACTAATTATTACTAATTATTGGTAATTATTCATAATTATTGGTAATTATTACTAATTATTGGTAATTATGACTAATTATTGGTAATTATTGGTTAATATTGGTAAATATTGGTAAATATTTGTAATTATTACTAATTATTGGTAATTATTGTTAATAATTCCTAATTATTGGTAATTATTTGTAACTATTACTAATTATTGGTAATTATTGGTAATTATACCTAATTATTGTTAATTATTCCTAATTATTGGTAATTATTACTAATTATTGGTAATTATTCCTAATTATTGTAAATTATTCCCAATTATTTGTAATTATTGGTAATTATTACTAATTATTGGTAATTATTGGTAATTATTATTAATTATTACTAATTATTCCTAATTATTGGTAATTATCCCTAATTATTGGTAATTATTGGTAATTATTTCTAATTATTACTAATTATTCCTAATTATTGGAAATTATTCCTAATTATTGGTAATTATTCATAATTATTGGTAATTATTCCTAATTATTGGTAATTATTCCTAATTATTGTTAATTATTGGTAATTATAGGTAATTATTCTAAATTGTTGGTAATTATTTTTAATTATTGGTAATTATTCCAAATTATTGGTAATTATTCCTAATTATTGGTAATTATTGGTAATTATTGGCAATTATTGGTAATTATTTGTAATTATTGGTAATTGTTGGTAACTATTGGTAATTCTTGGTAATTATTGGTAATTATTGGTAATTATTGGTAATTATTGGTAATTATTCCTAATTATTGGTAATTATTGGTAATTATTGGTAATTATTATTAATTATTGGTAATTATTCCTAATTATTGGCAATTATTCCTAATTATTGGTAATTATTCCTAATTATTGGTAATTATTCCTAATTATTGGTAATTATTTGTAATTATTGGTAATTATTGGTAATTATTCCTAATTATTGGTAATTATTGGTAATTATTGGTAATTATTGGTAATTATTGGTAATTATTCCTAATTATTGGTAATTATTCCTAATTGTTAATAATTATTCTTAATTATTGGTAATTATTCCTAATTATTGGTAATTATTCCTAATTATTGGTAATTATTGGTAATTATTGGTAATTATTATTAATTATTGGTAATTATTATTAATTATTGGTAATTATTCCTAATTATTGGTAATTATTCCTAATTATTGGTAATTATTCCTAATTATTGGTAATTATTCCTAATTATTGGTAATTATTTGTAATTATTGGTAATTCTTATTAATTATTGGTAATTATAATTAATTATTAGTAATTATTCGTAATTATTGGTAATTATTCCTATTTATTGGTAATTATTCCTATTTATTGGTAATTATTCCTAATTTTTGGTAATTATTCCTAATTATTGGTATTTATTCCTAATTATTGGTAATTATTGGTAATTATTGGTAATTATTTGTAATTATTGTTAATTATTCCTAATTATTGGCAATTATTCCTAATTATTGGTAATTATTCCTAATTATTGGTAATTATTCCTAATTATTGGTAATTATTCCAAATTATTGGTAATTATTCCTAATTATTGGTAATTATTAGTAATTATTGGCAATTATTGGTAATTATTGGTAATTAGTGGTAATTATTGGTAATTATTGGTAATTATTGGCAATTATTGGTAATTATTGGTAATTATTGGTAATTATTGGTAATTATTGGTAATTATTGGTAATTATTGGTATATTATTGGTAATTATTCCTAATTATTGGTAATTTTTGGTAATTATTGGTAATTATTATTAATTATTGGCAATTATTATCAATTATTAGTAATTATACCTAATTATTGGCAATTATTCATAATTATTGGTAATTATTCCTGATTATTGGTAATTATTCCTAAATATTGGTAATTATTGGTAATTATGATTAATTATTGGTAATTATTCCTCATTATTGGTAATTGTTCCAAATTATTGGTAATTATTCCTAATTATTGGTAATTATTCCTAATTATTGGTAAGTATTGGTAATTATTGGAAAATATTGACAATTATTGGCAATTATTGGTAATTATTTGTAAATATTGGTAATTATTGATAATTATTACTAATTATCACCAATTATTGGTAATTATTGTTAATTATTGTTAATTATTATTAGTTATTACAAATTTTTACTAATTAATGTTACTTATTACTAATTATTGTTAATTTTTTCTAATTATTACTATTTTTTTGAATTTTTCCAATTATTACAAATTATATACAGTAATTACTAATTACATTCATTATCTACAAATTACATTCATTAACTACAAATTACATTCATTAACTAAAAATTACATTCATTAACTACTAATTACATTAATTAACTACTAATTACATTCATTAACTACTAATTACATTCATTAATTACTAATTTCTATCTTTAATTAAAATTAAAGTTATTAATTACTAATTATAGTCACTTAATTTTTAAATATTTCTAATTACTAATAATTAAATCTAACAAATCAAATTTAATACCTTAATACAACATAATTATATCTAATATAAAATAATAAAAACTAATGTAAAAAAATTAAACAAAAACATTAAATAAATATTAAATTAAAATTCAGAAAAAAACCTTAAATTGGTTTTCGAGCTTTTGATTTGTTGTACTTGTAGGATGATCCCCGCAACCTCCTTGATATCAGCATGCAAAACAAAATTCACTCAACACATATAAACTAGTAAAAAGTAGTTCAGATTCAGAAAACATGTCAAGGCTGGCTGTATTTATAGGTTACATTATTTGCGACGGGGTTTATTACAACGGTATTCCCGTCACAATTGGTCTTATTTGCGACGGTCCCGTCGCAAATAACCCCATCCACATTAATTATGGGTGGCAATAAAAGGGAATATTTGGGACAGGGCCCGTCGCAAATAACCCCTGCTGCCAGGTTATTAGCGACGGGAACCCCTTCCCGTCGCTAATAACCTGTTACTACTGCCAGTTATTTGCGACGGGAATGAGATACCGTCGCAAATATCTTTCGCGCAATTTGGTGCGCATTCGCGCCAAGCCATTTGTGACAGGTGAGAATATCCCGTCGCAAATAACTCTTTATTTGCGACGGGGCATAATCCTCATCACAAATACCCCCGCAATCGGGGTATTTGCGACGTGACATATTCTCGTCGCAAATAACCCGTCGCTAATACCACTTTTTCCCGTAGTGACATAACCTTAAATATAATAAATTGAAATTGCGGGTCATGTTATGTTAAATCCAAACTTTCAGAATAACGTGTGAGCACTTTAAATTTTAGTATAAATTTTTTTCTACTAATGGATGCTATTAATGGTTTATGGGAGGTAGGAAGAGTGTCTCAGGTTCGTTCAGAGCTTAGTACTCCAGTTTTTTGAGGCACCAAAATGGTGCATGGTTTGTGAATAGTTATTATTAACCATGTGATATAACATTTCATACAAATACATGGAGAAACACACATTGTAAATTATGAGATAAATGTCACATGACCATGAGAGGAGCTATAGAGAAACTATGGAGTGGATCCACGTTTGTTTTTCATGATTGTTAAAATTGTGTTCCTATCCTACAGACTTTGTTAGTCATAACCTGTATAGGCATGTGGTTAGGAACACAGTTTGGAAAATTATTTTGCAAAGCAATATAGGCTCTTCAAAATGTGTAAAATACTGGTCCACCTTGTAATGTTTAAGAATTCTACCCTCTTTTCTCCACAATGTTTTCATCACTAATTCCCTATATTTGGACCCTTTATCCTTTCATCCTATACATAGAGAAACCTTCTTCCTCCAAGATCGTATTTGTTTGTTGTTGGTCACATTTGATCTGTATCTGTATTCTATTCAATCCTCATTCTTCCTTCTATTTTTTATCATTCAACAATTAATGGTAAATCCATAAAATATCTTACTACCTATATTCAAGGTGTTCATATAATTCTTTAATATCTCTCGATACATACTCAATTAGAGGGTTATAATAGATGAGTAATACCCTACACATTTAATACATATAGTCTCACACATTTCCATTAAAGACACATTTCTATATAATGCATTACTATACTACATTATGGTTGCTATATGCCTCATGGGATATGTAATCACCAATGGGGGTTCAGAACACAAAATATAATAACCCCTTTTGTGTGTATTGGTAAATGATACAAAACAACAAAGGGTATATTAGGAAATAAATTCCCCTTACGAGGTGGGTTATGTTCCCCATATGAGGTGTGTTCAATTCTCCTTAAAGTGGAAATGGAAATTGAATCTATTGAATTAAACATCGATAGAAATTTTAAAACTAGGATATGTGAATGAACCTCCTTCTAAGGTGAGTTAGAAATAAATTTCATGAATGAGATGGCTAGATGTATTACAAGTGTTTATTAAGGGTATAGTTAGACTAAGAGACCATGACCATTTATTATGCCTTATAAAGGAGTGATAAATGGGTGTTAAATCAAATTGAAAAGGGATAACTCAGTAGGCTTCTTGATTCAGAATTAATTATTAATGGAATTTAAATTATTTTTTGGGTGATACATGGGTTCTCATATGAATTCCAGGGATTCACACACTTGATTGGATTGAATTACATCATATCATGAGTGAAAGTTGGGTTCCACACATGTAATGTCTTATATAGAATCCAAGGGAGTTCTAATTATTATTCCATGAGTGACACATAGGCTTCATATATGGACTTCCATGTACAAACTCATAAAGTAATGATTTTTTACAATTCCATGAGCGATACTTAGATTCCTATTTACAATGACATGGAAGGGATTACATGAAAATGGGTTCATAGTGAACCTAGAGCAATATCAAGGTTTATCAGGCATAAATCCATATAGGGGATCAAGTTTTCAATATGTACAATGAGTGATTAATCTAAATTATGAAACTAAAAAGTAAAAAAAAATACATTGATTTGGTCAATGATTTAAATATATGACAACATTTCTTATTTCAGTTTCTAAGTTGTAAATCCCTAAAGGGAATTTTCATCCCTTATACTAAAATGATCCATGGGGGATTCTTTGGAAATGAGTCGGGTCTAGAGCCTCTGTAAGAATAAAATCATAAATTGGTAATGTTTTTGTGAAATTTTTTATTAGGGAGAAGCAGGAGGTAGTGGAATGGTTTCTTGTTCCTAACCTGATATAACATGTGATTATATATTTTCATTCCTAGTTTATGTTATCACATGTACACTATTTCATTATATATTCATATACTAGATGGAATTAGAAACTATTAGGGGAGTCTTACTGAGTATATCTGACACCTTGTTCAGGTGGCTAATTGGTACCCGGACAAACATCATGGTGGGATGTTGGGACAATGAAAAGTTTCCATCTATTTGCATTTTATTTATCTATTCTAGGAAGAAATATTTGGGAATAGTATTGATAATTATCTCATTATGTTATAGGATATAGTTTTTGGTATTTTTTTTCATTTTTGTAGAATATTTTATATACACTCTCTTATGTATCTGATTTATTGGAATTTTTAATTCCATCATGACATGATCATTCAAATTTATTATTTGATATTAGAGATAGTTTCTTGTAGTTTATTTACCATATATGTATGATTCACATATTTTAAAAATATGTGATTATTTAATCATTAGGATTGCACTATTCATTTCTATTGTAATTAATTGTAAAAAAATATTATTCTGAGGGTATAGATTCTCCACTATACACTTACTGACCCTAAATGTTAGGTAGTATCCTTCAGAATATGGGGAGACACACATGAGGATATGTGGTCACCGATTCTTCTACTATTATTATGTTAACCAATTCATGATGTCACAAAGTTGTATCTTATCATTCATTTCCATTTATCATACTATTTTTGTTGGTATATAGGAGACAAGGAATGTGTGGAAATTTAGAAATGAACTTTTTTCGTGGAGTAGTTATCCAACATTTAGGGAATATTTAAATTACATTGGAAGGGATTTATTATTCTAGATTGTTCCTGTTATAGATTTATAGATTTCACCAATGTGTGATTCATTTGATTTATGGTGTTTATTATCATTTTTATAGATTTATTTTATCCCATGATCTGGTATGATAAAAATTTATTAGTATCTTGAATCATTAAAAGAACTTCATGGTTTATATTTCATGCATATTCCATGCCATGTTGATATTATTTTTAGCATTTCCTATTTAATTTTATTATTTCCTTAATTGTTATGTTAGAATTGTGCTAATATTTTATATAGTTAATGGATAACTAATTGGCCAATAAAGTGTCTATAATTACTTAAATTGTTTTTTCTTAATTATCATGATGTTAGACCCTTAATTAACAAATTGTGGCCTATTAGTACCATAGATAAATGGTCAAATTTATTAGAATATGTTTACGATTTTAATTAAATAGAAACCAAATTTGAATTTATAATAGACATGAGCTTTCAAACATTTGGAATGTTGAATCATCTAGTTTTGCCAATATATATATAAATGAGTATGAGCTATTGATTAATAAATATTAAATGAAATTATTATAAATAAAAAGTTATTCGAATTGATACATAAAGTTTTTTTTCTCTATATCATGTAATTGACACACTATATACATAAAACATTGATAGGAAATAGAGAAATTGACCCAGAACAGACCATAGTAGTGGGTAATATATAGTATCGCTTTATATTCCATACAATCATATATGTCAACCTGATATGGAGTTAGGTGTAGAAATAGGTGGTGGATTTTATATTGGATAGTGTGTACCTTATATATTATATATTTTTGGTCTCTGTCATTTTCAAATCCTTATATAAGGAATTTTCTGGAAATTCATAGATATATCCCACCATGATTTGTTCAATTCATTCACCAAGATGGTGGAAAAAACCATGATTAAATGGTCATAGTACCTTAGCCATGAGTATTACATAAGGAAGTGACACACTCAGAACCTGAAGACATACCCAAATAGTGAATTGAAAACCAATTATGGGAGGGTTTTTTATGTATTATGAAAACCATGTAAGGATCCCCAAGACCTGACCTAACTATGGTAGAGTTTATCTATGTTTTCAATATTATAATCCACCCATTTATTAGGATGTGGTGGTCCAATGTCTACAGAGACACTGTTGGAAGAGGTACATTCAATTTTAGTGAATCTTGAGACATGTCCTAAGAGGGGTGTGAAGATATATATGTATATAATATGAGATTCAGCCAAGAACTTGTGGGATTTTCTTACCTCGGGTCATCTACATTAGGATATTTTATAGATGGATTTAAGGATGTAATTATTTGAATATTTTTATCCTAATATTCTTTGAGATGACAGATGCACCGAGTTTATTCAGCAGGATAAGTACTTTTTCAATTATGGAATACTATATACATTGCACATATA
Source organism: Viscum album (assembly GCA_963277665.1). Lineage (NCBI taxonomy): Eukaryota > Viridiplantae > Streptophyta > Magnoliopsida > Santalales > Viscaceae > Viscum > Viscum album. The sequence continues at coordinate 1,883,648,667 of OY728165.1, read as the reverse complement.
TCTAGTAAATAGAAATGATTATTCAAGGTGAAAAGTTATCCAGGGCTAGGTGATTAGAGTATGTTATCTGGAATGACATCTAATTGAAGCTAAATATGTTCTAGTTTAATATGGTATCTAGGGCATGGATCAATAACTTGTCACCATCCACAACCTGAGAGATGATGGGGGTGTAAGCTAGTGTGATTTGTCTCTTAAACATGTAACAACTTCTACTAACTACAAGAAGTAGAATTTTGAGTCTTCTTTTGGGATCACCAATAGCTGGAGTGTGCCTTCATGAACCTATGTTGTATTTTATTAGTCAAATATGCAAGGGAATGTGAAAGAAAAATTTATTAAGGACAAACTTCATTCTTAGTCTTGTGAATGATGGGTCATCATCATCATTTTTTAAGAATGTTTATTATGGTAGAAATTGAGAGTAGATCTTCCCCAACTTCATGTTTAGGAGTGAGTTTAGTAGATCCTGGTCATGTAGGGAGCTAGATAACTATTGGAAGATTAGGCTAAGGGGGTGTTCATGGCCGAGGTATCCAATCCTTTGATTTATAGTGCTGGCATAATGGATTTTCCTAGTATTGTCCTGATGTATCATAGGTTCCTGGATAGGGATAGTTATATGAAGTGAATCCAATCACTGCGGATCAGAGTACTAGTCCATCCAATGTTATATGTGTAATTTTATTAATCTTTAATCTTGTTTAATAGTTATTTGATACAATGGGTTACCACCCAGTTATATATATTGATATTATGGGGATACTTATGATTGACATTCTGTATTCCTATGTCATAATGACACTAGAAAACCTATTGGGTATACAATCATAGAGTGCATAGTAGTAATAGTACTTCACCCTTGAAATAATTGTGTATCATTTCGTATGGTACCTCCTTGTCCTTGATATGGAAGGATTTGACATCATACCTAGGATGGACTAATAGGTATCCCATCAGAACCACATTAATTTCCATCAAGGATGGTATTTATAGTCATAAATATGACTAAGATGACCAACTGTGTAGAGTTTGACCAGAGCATACAAGGCTGAATGGATTGACAACCCAGATTTCTAGTCCCTATGTGGATGACCATGGAACATGTAAAACTGATTTCCCTCATGTAGTAGATTTCTTAATGAATGAATTCCCGAAATAATTTTACAGGCTACCTTATTATAATGACATAGATTTTATGATTGATCTAGTTGTAGGATTATAACTAATATCCATTCCTCTATATAGGATAGGTACTACTGAGTTGCAGTAATACTGAAGGAAGCTTCTGGATTGGGAATCTATGGGATTTATATGGAACAATACTTCTCTATGGGGTCCCTATGACTTTTTCACCATTAACATCAATGATACCTTCATGCTTTTTGTGGATTATCGTCTATTTAACCACCATAAAATTACGCACCAGTATCCACTACCTCATATATACGATTTTGTTTACCATATCTAGGGACATGAGTTTTCTCCAGGATCATTTTGATTTTGATATACCATAAAGTTCATGTTAAACCATATAATATACCATATACATCATTCATAATATATTTGTCTTGTACGTGTTTTTGTTTAGGTCCTTTATTCTTATGAACACTGATGTAGTATTCATGGATTTAATGAATTTCGTTTTCCACCCATACTTGGTATTGTTTTTGGTAGTTTCTATCTTTGATATTTTTGTGTACTCACATAATCAAATAGAAAATACCCACTATCTTGATATTGTTTTGAGAATTTATATATTGAATTGTCTCAAAGCTATTCTCACAATATGGAACTCACAGATCGAAAAGGTCCACTTAATGGGTCAGATTATCTTAGAGAGATGAGTTCCATTTAAAATGGAGTAGGTATGAGCCATGGTTTCCAGAAGCATCTTAATAATGACTTTGACATTTGGATTTTTTATAGGATATAAGTATATGAAAGTATATTTATTCAAGAATTATCTCTTCTTGTTGTACCACTTTTCAGATTTATGATTAAAGGGTTCATGTTTACATGGATTGAATCATTAAACAATTAAATTCATGAGTTTATAGGTAGATTGAATTATGTTTCGATCATAATTGTACCTAATCCAATAAGAGGCCATCCGATTTATTATGACCCATCAAGAATCATTCTGGGAGACATTCCAATGATGGGAGTTTAAGTCATGGCTTATGGGTATCATCAGTTGAGGCCTCATAAACATAATTTCCCAACCGATGATCTCATGTTATTAATTTTGGTTCATTTATTATGTTTTGGGTTGCATTACTTACTAAGAGATAATTTTTTGGTGTACACATGCCAAAAAGGTCACAAGTATATATTAATAATTCATTGAAAGAATCTAATTAAAATTAATATGTGGTATAAAACTTAATATAATTTTATTTTTGGGTTTCATATATTCCAACAAAATTTAATTCCATTGTTGTTTCTCTGAGTTGGAAGTCCAAGATGCTTGTAGCTCAAGATGTGAGTAGTTTGTGTCAATTAATGGCCCAATTTTATGAAATGGATATTTTGGTTCTACGTCATCATTGAAATCACGTCTCATGTCATTATAAGTATCCTATTCAATTCATGATAGCGTAAAGATGAGGTAGCTTTCTAATCAATAGGGTTTGGTTCTATGAGAGAGAATTTCATATAAAGAGCTACTACCTGGTTTTTTTATGTTGATGGGGATGAGATCATATACATTTATGGGGCCTTCTAAGTTCTTAGAGACATCCAAGTAGAATTTATACAATAGTATCATAACTCTACATGGATGGTATATAAATATATTATGAAGACATACAGTTATTTAAACTGCCAATATTACTAGTATGGTATGAAAAGGGAAATAACTTGTATCATTACTTAGTCTTCCACCACTCGTTAGTTATAGGTGAAACACCAGCCACCAACACAGATTTTATAGTCATTTTAAATTCCTTATAGTAAATGGGACAATGCCACAATGGATTTTTTTATGGGATTAAAAAGGAAACCTAGAGGTTGTTAGACAATATGGGTTATTATAAATTTTTTGATAAAGGTCCCTCACTTTATACTTATCACAAAGAGATTTTTAGTGGATGAGTTTTGAAGGATATATTTTAAAGAGATCATATGGAATAACAGAGATCCACATTCTATTTTATTAGATACATATTACTATTTATATTACAATAATAAATGGGGTTGTATAAGTTATTGGGTTTATAGGTATTGAAGAGTACATCCTATCACCCTCAGACTATCGATCATTCGGAGCATATAATATATGTGTTAGAGGAAATTAACCTAGATTACATCCCAGATTTTTTAGCTTCTTAGGAAAAAAATATACCTCTCACAATGTTAACTTACATTAAAATATTCCAATTGATTATATAGTTATGTCCTAATATATCATTATATTGTATTAATTCCATTATCTCCTATGCTTGTTAGTGGGTGGAGAAGTACAACTACTAGGGACTCTAACCCTTTAAGAGACTTCATAGTAGTAAATTCTTATTCAGAAGCATATGAATATATTCTATTCATTGAAAAAGTCTAATTATAATCACCATAGATGACATCGAGAGTTTTAGGTAAAGGATCGAGTCTTATTACCTATTTCACCTCAACTAGAGAATATATGGATTCAAATATTGGGTATGATTTAACCTTATTATTTTGTTCCTTTCAATAATCAAAAAAGAGTGGGGATAGTAGACCATAGGTTTTAGTTACCTAATATGTATCAATCCATGCATGATGCCTTCCTTATTTCTAATTTACATAATTATCACTTAGTATCTTCTCATATTCTTCTTCCTGGTGAGGTTTTGTTAGAGGTAGATGAATCCTTTTAGAATAATCCTATATATATACTATATTCGAGAATGAAGGATATCTAAATAAGGTCAGGTCCTATCATATGGGTGTTGTGGAAGCATACCCATGTACATGATGAGACTTGGAAGTGCGAGTCTGATGCACATGCCTAGTGGCCAGTTTTTTTAGATTATATTCTACCACTGTAAAAAGGGAAACACAAGGAAAAGTTGATTTAAGGCCTAGAAATTGTCAAATATGAGATTTTCTAATGAGGAACGAACACTTTAAATATTAGTGTAAATATTTTTTAAAACTAGATTATGTTATTAAGGATTTATTGAAGGGTTAGAGAGTGTATGGGGATTTTTTGGAGGCCGAAGCTCCAGTGTTTTGAGTAATTTGTAGAGGTTCATGGATGGTTTATCATAAGTAGTACGCCTAAATTTCAATAGTTTTCCCTATAAGATTACAATCATGGTTTAAAAATCATGAAAGGAGCTTCAATGAAAATATATAGGGGTTCTACATGGGATACACATAGTTTTTCAAATCGGTCACCTAACCCACACACATAGTTCCACATAACTATTATTGTCACATGGATAGTTTCATGGTTTGTCAAACCATGTGGCCAAAATGTGTCCGCTATTAAATTTGTTTGACATATTAGTTTTCACTCATTTTTTATGTATTAAACATTCTATTATCCCCAGTTCTTCATTGCCTTTCCCCCATATTGGAACCCCCTACTCATCTCATCCCATTCATAGAGATAAATTTCTTATCTATTATTTAAATAGTTTATTATCAAATATATCGGATCAATATAAGTATCCTCTTTAATTACCTTTATTCGTTCTTGTTTTAGTCTTTTAATAATGAATTCTCAATCCTTGTGATCTCTTTTTCACTATTTTAATGTTCCTGATCCATTTATTAAATTTAATTCAATTTTTATTTAACTAGAGGCCAATAATGGTGGAAGAATCCACTTAATGTCTATAGTAGATGGTGTCATGCTTCCCCCTAATATCATGTTTACCATATAATTCTCTATTGTATCGTGAACAAGGAATTCTAGGTGTCTCTTATAAAAATATGTTTTAACAAATTATATGTATTTTCCTCTATTTATATGACTCTTGGGATCTAAAATCACCAATGAGTGTTGATGACCCCAAATAAAACTACCCTTTTGGGTGAGTTTCTAAACTTAAAATAACCATGGTTTTCATAGGAAATAGATTCACTTCATGAGGTTTTTTCAACCCCTTATAATAGTGTTGATATAATATAAACAATGATGTTTTTTTCAAAATTGAATATAATTAATTAATCCCAACTGGTCCATCAAGTCCTATGCTATATTATTAAAAAAACTATGTTGGCGAGTAAGGCATCTCCTTTATAAATTAAATGTCTAGGTTAATTAAGTGTAATGTTAAAGTGTATGGTTAGACATAGAGACCATTACAATTTGTGGTTCCATATTGGGGAGTGATAAAAGGGTTTTTAATTGAATCACTATAAAAAACTCAAAAGGGATATTGATTTGAAATAATTTATTACATTAATATACATATTTTTTTGGATGATACATGGGTTCCAAAATAAATTCCATTTACTTGAACACTTAAGTGGATGGATTTGTGTTATGCCAAGATTGAAACATGGGAACATAATGTGTAGTTATTGGTATGGACTCCAACTAAAGATCTAATTATAAATCCATGTAGATAAAATAGGCTCCATATATGGACTCTAAAAGATTGAAATAAAGGATACTAACTTTATACACTTCCAAAAGCAATACATGGGTACCTATGAGTATTTTCATAGATAAGTATGTAGGGTGAATATTTACATATGCCTTAGAGTGATACCTAGTATTTTCATGTAAAACCCTTGGAGAGTGTTAGGATTCCAATAATTAAATTTAATAAATATTCTAAATAATGTGTCTTCTCATTCAAATAAAATATTTACATTCATAGAATGATTTAAATAAATGATATCCTTTATTATTTGACATTCTAGGTTGTAATTTATTTGGTATATTTTCATCCCTCATACAAAAATGATAAACGAGGGATTACATGAAAATGATTTGGGCTCCAAACCCATTTATAAATATACTCATAAATAGAAAAATCTTTTAGATACATTCCATCTTTGGTCTAAGTAGGTGGTAGTAGAAAAATTTCCAATTCAAAATCTAGTCCAACATGTGATTATATATTTTCATTCATATTAAATATTAGTACCTATACAAAACTTCTTTATATATTAACATAATAGATGTAATTTAATCCCTCTGGTGGTTTCCTACTAATAATATATAACACCCTATTCATGAAACCAATTGGTACCTAGATTGGATGCATGGCTATGGGTGGGGATATTGTGATGGGTCCCTCTATGAATTTTTTGATTTATCTATACTATAAGGAATTATGATAAAAGACAAATGTGCTTATATTTTTGATGTTTTGGGAGCGTTTTTTTGGTAATTTATTAATTTTTATATCATTTATATATGAATTCTCTTCTATTTACTATTTATAACCATTTTTATATTATAATGCCATGATCATCATCATTTTGTATATGGAATTGGATATGGGTTTTACCTGTTTATTTATGATATTTGGATGATTTACTTATTCTTATATGATCATTTTATTTAATTTTTATGATTACAATATTAATATTAATTATGATTTTATTCTTCCACTCTGTTATCATGAGGGTACAGTCTCCCCAAAATATTCTTATAAACCCTCACTCCCTGTCGGTACTCCCTAGGATATAGGTAGATGTGCATGAGGCCATGAATCCAATGATTCAGAAGCTATTGTAGAGTGAGATTTCCCGAGTTGTCCCATGATAGATATGTATCATGTTGAATCCATCAATCTATATCATCAAACCCATGAAATATAATATCGTTCATAATTCATGGTGTAATAGATTAATTATTTGGAAATTCCTATAATATTTAAGTGGTCAAACTCAACATTCATTGAAACTGATAATCAATTCAATCTCATTAAACTGTAGTATTTCATACTAACAAAAAACATTTAAATCGTGGAATATCCATTTTCCTATAATGACCATTTGAACCAAAAATTCATTAAAACTTTTTTTTGAAATATATATTTCATGAAATATTAATCATTGAATAATCACATATATATATTACAATGTAATAATATCTTTTTATTGAATAACTAATATCCTTCAATGAATTAGCATATCATCATAATTACCAATATAAGAACATCAATATATAGGAATCATTTATTGTGTACTAATATATATTTCATGATGAAAAAATCAATTATCATCACCTATAACAAACAATACATTGTATAACACAGTCTATTACAACATGATGTTTTTCTAAATATATTTATTAAAATGAGACTCAAAATAATATATATATATATATATATATATTAATTAGGATGTAATTTATATTAAATTATAAAAATAATTACTATATAATTCTTCAATACATTAAGTTAGTCACAAGCCTCCATAGTCTATTCAAACTCTTAGATTGATCTAAATATACTAAATTATCATGATATTCAATTGGATTGTCATATTTAAAACAAAATATAATAAAATTTATCCAATAACATCCACCTAAAACATCTAGTCACATCTATCTTATATCCATAAAATATTAGTCGCTATTTTTCTAAAAAAAACACGTTATAGTCACAAAATGTATTTTTTTTAAAGTAAACAAAAATACTTTTAAGAGCCATGGGATTTTCCTAACCCATTAAAAGACCACATGGATCAATAAAAAGGATAATTATCCACCTAAAGCATGCATCCAATAGGCTAAGGTTTCGTGTCGGACACCAAGAGTATATCAACAAAATATGGATGTAATTCACCCAGAATAATATAAATAATATCACAAATATGCCTCTATAAAATAATCTATGAAATAGGAATATGAAAAAGTAAACATAAAATTCATAAACCCATGATATGAAATATATTAATAAATAAGTACATTGTGTAACCCAAACCATAATAAATAATTTATAGAATGTGATAACATACATAACATATAAATCATAGACACAAAATAGACAGGCCTCATGCAACACCTCTATTAATTAATAAATACTTTTTTAATCAAAACTTTAAACATAGCCACAAGATTATAAATATTAAATAACACCACCTACAAAATGACCACCATAAATTCATGAAAAATTTATGATGTATGAAAAAACCATGAGTACACCATTCTAGGTAATAAAAATAACCAAGTATTAAATAGCATGTGTCATGAAATGTCAAGGCTAAGTATGTTTATGTATAATATTCAATGAATATGAAATCATAATATATAGTCATACCCATTCAATAAAAATACAACATAAAGGTTAATATGTTTCTATTTTTAGTTAATAGATAATTTTATCCTAAATTCTATATAGGTTACTATATACATATATTCCTCATACATAATGATAATAATTCATCATCAATAGAACCACATCACTATGAAAAAATATACCCCTGAACACCTCAATAAATATCTATCAAAATTTAATAATATTATCAAATTATATGCACTACACAATGAACCAAATAGATGAGACCATTTTACATTTTGGAATCATTAACCACAATGATATATAATAACTCTGTTAAGATAACTATCTAGTTTGATGGTCTCCCACATTTTCGAGCATGAGTAGAGTCAATAGGATAATTTATTCCCCATTGGTAACACACATAATCTATCAATACACATAAATTTTAGGTATACTAAAAGTCCCCCAATCTTATAGGGGGCCCTTTATGTATCTATTCGATATCCAATTCACGTAACATAACTCTATGTTTTTTTATTCATTTCTTCTGGCCACTGGGATTCCATTTTGATATTATGGTCTCTCTAGGAATAACATTAGATGATGATTTAATATAGTGATTTCATGAAATAAAAATAAACCATTATAAATCATATATACATCCAAATAAAAATTAATTCATGTGAGAGTAAATATTTGATATTAGATCCGAACATTTTCAGAAACAAATGAAAAAACATCCCATCAATGCCTTTGAGAAATAATACCACAAACACCATTACAAAAGTCAATTAACTGATCAACTTTTCACATCTCCATCAATAGAAACATATAAAAAGACAAATTTCACTAGATAATCTCATTTAGTTAATAAATAGGGAACATATAATGGTACATTGGAATATTTTCATTCAAAAGTAAATTATCCCATCCAGTTTACATAAAAAAATGTTAAATAACTCCCATATATCATGATTCCTCCATTTGATCACACTACCCTCCTATCATATATAATAAGTTTATTAAATAAATAAAATATATAAATTTTACAATTGAATTATGTTGTTTATAAATTATGCATTCAATAATAATTTCTCAGCTCATAAAAAATACAAAGGCTTCAAATCATGGAAAACCCACTAATGTTTTCACATTGTTAATTGTAAACATGGGAATCATAAAAAACCTACATCTTATTAAATATCAGTTTGAATATAGTTATCATAGTCTTATTGAAACTTATGGTTACCTCAAAGTGCTTATTTTGAATCAATCTCATCTAAATACTCATCAATGTACCATTACACATATCCATTTTCGGAATTTTATTTTAGCCACAATAATGCCTTAGGCGATCCAATTGGCCAAAAAATCACATTTTTCAACTTTATAAAATAAATTCAATGGTTCTATTATAATTTTATGATCATATATTAATTTCATATTAAATTTCATTTTTTTAAATTGAATAGAACATCATTAAATTAGGTAATTTTAATTAGTAATGACATTCTTATAATATAAAGAGAGAAATAATATAAAATGTATAATAAAGTTTCCTAAAATTGATGAATAGTAAAATATAGAGAATTGGTTTGAAAAATAAATGAATATGGTCAATGTGGAAGAATTTTTCTAAAGACAGGTGGCACACAGTGAAAATGAAACATGTCTATACCTATTTTGGTACATCATTTCATAGATTTAAGGTGTTAAATGAATGAGGTCTACACATCCCATTATCACAGCTCCCTAATCACACAAACTATGTAACTGTCTTGAATGTCCTTGTAAAAAATAATCAAACCCATATCATTCAAAATTCTGTAATAGTTATACTATGTGACATACAAATATTAGGATCTCCACCGTATCCAATCTTCCAATGTCCCCTTTCATCAAATAAAATTAAGAATACATTTTTTATACCACATTATTAATTGGAATCATCCCATTTAATACCTAATTATAATCATTAGTTTCCTATCCCCCATAGGCACATCTAATATAACCATAAATTTTACGTCATTAACCAGCGTCAATTCTGGGCCTCAAAACTATTTATTGAATAGTTATATCATTCAACCAATAAAAGTATTTTACTAGGGTAAAAAACAATAATTTGGGTGGATGTAAGGTTATGAATGGTGGAATGGACATAATCCTAGGACCATGATAATGGTCGACTAGCCATCCACCAGTCAGACATTGTGATATTATAATCAAAATCAAAGGAGGGGAAAATATATTTATAATTATAAAAATATATATTGATATTATAAGATACACACATAGTTATAACTATTTATGAATAAATCAAAAAAATTCTAAATAAAAAAATATTGATGTTCAACATTATTGTTCACTCAACCCTCTCTAATCATCACACTCCTCAGAATCAATTCAAAAACAATTGTGGGTTGGATGCATATTTATTTATATAAAAACAAAGAATGTTATAATTCTATAACCACCACCAAATATTACCCAACAATGGAAAAAATTGTAAGCAGTAATAATAAGCTACGGAAATTTCATTTTAATGTCTTGACTACAAGATATTATTAATTTTCATCAAAACCCATAATCATTAAAAAATGTGTCTTCTATATTTTTCACCAAACTTCTTATCGAGGATCATTATATATTCTAAAATAATGATTTAGAAAATATAAGAACACAGAAAGCTAATAGAATTGCACTAAAATAATATTTATGATAACATTTTGATTCATTACTAAACCAAACAAGTGATGTTACATTCTCCCTGAAACTAAATACCATTATCATAGAAAGAAAAAACACCATCATAAAAAAGATATTGAATCTATATTTTAATTTCATACTCTATGTTCCCACTAAAAATAATTATTCTCTATGGATATCAACCTAGGTAAATCATAAACATATGAACGTCCCACATATATCAGTACACTAATATACCTTATTATAAAAGGATTACAATCACAAAAACCTTAATCCAATTTTCATTATTTATTTGTATATGATTAATTAATTATATATATATATATCCCATGAGATTGGAATTTTGGATGATCTCTTTAATTTACCTATATCAGGTTATAATAAGTGGGTGTATGCCACCTCTCCTACAATAACCAGCAAGGGGTCATCTATAAAATCAAAATTTCCTTGAGACATTACGATTTCATTCAAAACATAAAGCAAGATATCATTATAAAATCCTAATATTCAAACAACTATATTATATTTTCTCATTCATTTTAAAGTAGAAAATTGTACTTAAACATTCTTGAGTCTCCATAGGTACCAAGAAAACCTAAAACAATTAAGAGATATAGTTTATGAATTAGTTAAAAAGAAACATTTATAACTCATTTTAACAATTCAAGACCTCGACTATAGAAAATAATATAATACATTCTAGAATAAAATTGATCCCAATAAATCAATAAATAAGCAGTCTATGTGATGCTGTAAATTATTAAATAAATACTTTCTTGAACAAATTCATAATTAATATGAATTATCTAACATGAAACCCTTCACTAAAACTATAACCTATAACCTAAAATATTTGAGGTCAAACTCGTAATCTATTTAGATTATTATCATTTAACCTTCACTTAATAATAGGTAGAAAATAATGATTCAAACATGGTGGGTGTTTTTTCTCCAAAAATATAAGGCCCCATACTTAAAAAATTTATAATTTTTAATTAAGTTAATAATTCACATTGAGGATCTTTTTTTAGGCCTTTAGAGAATTCGGTTATAACATATACATAACAACATGAATATCATATGTAGACATTCTTACTCAGTATCCATTTTTTCGTATAATAAAAAACCATTAAAATAAAACAAGAATTGTTTTCATGAGATAAATTTTCCTAAATTATTATTTTATCTTAACCTTCCTTATACCCTATGAAAAACATTTAAAAAACATAGGATAAGAAAAAAACCCCAATAAAGGTTATCAAATGTTGAAATAAATCATTAGTCCATCAATACATACAAAACATAATCTCTATAACATACCTCAGGATATCATATGATTTATGAATAACACATTGAAATCATAAATCATAAATGAAACTTGTGGAATCCATATCAAACATACATTGCAGCTTTCACAGCTACGTAGGGAGTTTTTTTGGAATACCCATCACTATATATTGAGTAAATATATTAGTAGAAACATGAACGTTTACCTCCGTCACGTTACCCAATTCATTGGAGAGATATATCGGGCTAACCCAACCTAGGTTTATTACAGAACCACCTGTATATGTAAAAAATGCTCCATAACCATAACATACTCATATAACATAAACAAATCATAAGGGAGAGAAAACATTTCTACATTGAAATCACAAAATATCATTTCATGATATTGACATAATCAATGCTTTAGCAAACCATTTTCAAAACAATTTAAAACATTTAATAAATATATTATTGAGTCAAAGAGTCCCATTACACTTTGAAGTTTTTAATGGAATTACCATTTTAAAAAATTAATTTTCATATAAAAAATCCTTAAAACCATTTAGAAAACATTGTCCTTAATGATAAATAATTAGATGATTAAATTATTAAAACCATTAAAACAATTCTTTAGTTAAAGAGTTCCCTACCACATAAGAAAATACTTGAATAAGAATAATTTCAAAATAACATTAATCAAATCCAATAATATCATTATAAGTAGAAAATTCATGATATATTATGTCACAGGTCTGTATATAAACCACATAAAAGTTAATTGGTGTATAAAAAAAATAAGACTCAATTGAATGTAAATTGAGGCAATGTCCCTTGAAAATATTGTATCTTTATATTAAGGGTAAATAAATGAGATAATTATGCGTGAAAATAAGAATACACCCAATATAAGTGGATATTATGTTTAAAACAATCAGATTTCATTCACACATATTCATAGCATGACATAATCAAGAATTATAATTTTAACCCAAATAATTGAAATTGGGTTAAGATGTTCTCTTACAGAAATTTGACAGCCTAACGGCATCGCTTAAAATTCATAAAATGAGTTGATGGGAGATAAAAGGATATCTCATCACATGGAAATAAAATTTATAGAAATAAATATATAGAAGAACTTATCCAAACATAAGAAAATGGAAATTAAAATAAATAACATAAATGAAGTCTTCGACTAAAAGATGAGGGTGGAAGGTTTATTTACCGATTTGGTAACATAAGAAACATACACCGCATGAAAGAAGGATCAAACAATGAAGATATAATTTAAAATAAAATAATGTATATTACACAAATGATACAATCATGGGCAGTACATACACCGCACAAAAGGAAATAGTGGTAAATATAGCAATAATATCATGAGAATAAAAAAGTTAGATGAAAGCCCCTTACCTTCTGTCTGACTTGTATTCTATGTTCCATGTAATTCCTAAATAATAAAATTATGATAATTTATACTTTCGTAATAACCTTATCCATGTTTATAATTCCTTTTATATCAGTTATTTATTTTTTATTAATATTAGTTAATCATTTTAGTTCATATCGTACATTATGTCGATGTTCCGAACATGAGCCAAAAATGAACTTGTTATAATTACAAAATGACCATGTGGTCAAAATTCCATTATATACAAAATGATATTAATGATTTACATTTTATATATATAATATATATATATAATATATATTATATGTATTTAGAGTTTTCCATATCATTTGGATATATGAAAATGAAATGGACCGTTCATGGACATGTTCACCTATACGTACGCATTAATGCGACTTTCATTGAATTTTTATTTCTTTTTAAAGGAATGTAAATCAAATAATACATATGTATATTATTATTAAATTATAATATAATATTTTATATACATAACATAAGTTAATTAAAACAATCATTTATACATTCCATAATTGTAAGAAGTAATATCACTTTGAGGGGGTGGTAGTCTACACTTCCTCAAATGAAATTATAGTATTTACCCATTATGGAAACCATATTGGTATATTATAAATTACGAATATAGAAGAATAGAAACATTATAAATAAAATATATATCACATATAAATATAGGTATTTCCTAATTTCCACCATGAGTGGCTGTATGAGATAATAGAAGAATCATCGTTTTGTGGGGCAACAGTTCAACGTACATAGAAACAGTATGTTCATATCCATTAGATAGAAGTGTGTGGAAGTGTAGTATGAATAATTCTCATAAAAACAATACAGTATATTAAGGATAATTTTTTTTATATAAAATATAATAGGAGTGAAGAAGTAATATAAAAGAAGAAAACTAGAGGGAAGATGTTACCTTTAAATCGGGTTACTCCCTTTGGTTTTAACCAAAATTCTTTCTTGAAGTGCCTTCTGCCAACGTTAAGGCCTTTAGAAGGAATAGAGGGATGTTAAGAGATTAGTTGGGAAGAGTTAGGACTCTCAATGGGGCTTTATAGGTGTTATTAATGGGTTATAAGTTGTTTCATTTTATAAGAGGGGGGTGATCTCTTTAAAAATGTGTGAATGTATTATTTTATTATAAAATGATTTTTGTTTTCAAAAGGTACAAAACTCATTAAATTAGAATATAATATGATTATAAGTCAAAATAAAATCATTCAATAATAATTTAAATGTTTTTAGATATTGTTTAAACCTTATCTTTTTTGACCCTTTGTTAACTTATTTAACCTTTTCAATGTCTTCTTGTATATTCAAACAATATGGTCAATATATTTACAATAAATTTCCAACAGACCACAAATTGATCATTTTCGACATATTTTAACATCATATATGTCATTTTACCGAATATTATATTTTTATGACTATTTTATAATTTAAAAAAGTTTTAATTAATTTAAATACTCATTTATGTAAATTTTTTGACTATTCATATAATGAAATTTTTTAAAATCCAAACAAACAAGATTCTTTCAAAAAAACCTACATTAATTCAACGATAAAAAGTAATCCTCTCCTTTAAAATTTGTGTACATCATAAAAAGTTTCAAAAATAAATTAATATTTAATATTTATAATCTCATTTCTTTAAAATAATCATTAATAAAGTAATTATTACATCATCATTGTGTCATACATAAATATATTTATGATGTCAAAAAATTATAAATAAAATACCATGATATATGAAATTTTGTTTAAAAATATAATTACTATTTATATTCAATGATATAAATTATATAACACCACATTAAAATTGTTTGAGAAAAACAATACATGTTTTTGATATTTTTATTTTTATGTTAAATAAAAAGTTATTAATGTCATTATCTCACCCAAGTGAGTTTAAGAGGAGAACAGTCTCACCCGAGGATTGTATTTAATTGTGACACACCAAGATTTTATGAAAAATATTCTATTTAATTTCATTGATGTCTTGTGTTGTAAGCTTCACCAAAAGGATCTTGCACTACACGCATCCCTGACTTGGCTTTCTTTACATGCAATCACGACCTTCAACGATGGCGTGTGTTGTACGCAATATCAAGTTTCACTAAACAAATATATGTTATTAAAATATTATATAAACTAGTCGTTATAAATAGTAATACCCACTTTTTGAAATTTTATAAATTTTATCTTTCAAAATGGAAATCATTTTTTGATTCAGAATATCTAAATTAGCATAGGTTGAATTTTTTTTTATTTTTCTGAAAACTTTCAATTTTTGATGAATAGTGAAAACACTGTGTTACTATTTAAAACCCGACTTTTTATTTAAATAATTATTTATTTTATTAAAATTTATTTTAGTTCAAAAATGATACATAATACCTATATAAGTTCAATGTAATTAGTTGGAGTCATTTTATAGTAATTTTAGATATATAAAAATTTTATTGAACTTTTCACCGTCTTTTACGCATCTCCTAGGAGAATTTGGAAATTCACATAAAACATAATTTTACCGCTTCTGTGAGTGGAATTTAGAAAATATGAGAGACACGATTAATATCAAGGACTCAAATTTGGTTCAATGAGATAAAAATAATTTTTGATGAATAGTAAATTTTTACTTTTATTTACCACGGTGAAAAGTAAATATGGTAATCAAGTGTAAAAATGATATTATTATTACCCTAACACATGTCCTAAATCTATTGGATAAGTTTAATTAGAACTAAAACAACCTTAAGATTAAAATATGACCATTTAGGTTCACATGGATTAGATTAGGACATTTATTATTAATTTATTTAAAGAATGGTTAAAATAGTTAAAATAAAATTTTAATAACTAAATAATTTTTAATATAGGGTTATACAAAAGATAAATTAGACTAAAAATATTCATTAGAAAGATAAAAAGATTTCCTACCTAACAGTATTTTATTTTTAATTTTTTAGACAATAAATAATTTATTTTATTTACGACACATTGGTGATGTAGTAATTACCTAAATAAAAAAATATTAAAATAATTGACGTTATAAACACCCAGATAAATGTAATTTGAGACTTTTTATGAATTATGCTAATTTCATGGGTTAATATGACATGTTATTATTGAATTAATTAACTTTTTCCGAACTAATCATGCTGTTATGAGTTTCAAAAAAATCCATTACCAAATAGTGTCAAAATTGATATAAAATAGTTTTTAAAACAAATATTATATTATTAATTGTTATTATATTCCTCAAAATCTAAGGTTCAGCCAAGATACTTATATCATGATATGTGTATTCTTAATATACCACTTGGGGGTTTCCTGGAGGTATATGGTATGTTTATTAACTATATAATATAAAAATAAAAAGTGACATGGTAATTGTCAATCTAATTAACTAAGAGTTAGAACTAAAAGATAAGGTTAATATAATGACCCAAACCTGTCTAAAATATATTTTTTGGGAGTATTTAGACCCATCCCCACCTTATCTTTGAAATAAATCAATTTTTAGCTATTAAAATCCGAATATGACTTTATTATAAAATAATATTTCAGGTTTTTTCAAAGGTGTCCCTCTCCTCCCTTATAAAAAGGGTACCCCTTCCCTCTTCTCTTCAAACCCTTTGGAGCCTTGATGATCACCCAAAACCTGAAAATTTCTCTTCTCCAATTCCCTAGAAACATTCTGGAGGTTCTGGTCTTCTCAAAAGACCAACTCTACTTCCTTAAGAGAAGGCTTAAAGGAGGTGCATCAAAGAAGATGTAATCTCTTCTTCCGATTCTCTCAAGTTTCTTTCTTCTTCTACTTCTTCTTCATTATTTGTCTAATTATAAAATAATAACATCAGTATTAAATATATATACTGATATGTTATTATAAATATGAAACAACCTTATTTCACCTTCTATCCATCCTACAGAAAATGAAATCACCACGCGTGCGTACGTACGGAATACCATCTCCACGTCGTGGTGTAATATGTTTTCCACCACCACCTTACATGGATGGGTATAATGGTGTAGAGAATAACAATATATGATTATTTTAAAGTGATATTTATTCTGAAATATTATACACACACTTCAATTAAATTCCACGATCATGGGAATGATATCATCGCTCGTGCGTTCGTACGGACTACCGTCTCCACGACGCGATTAGATTCATTCTCCATGTTAACCATTCATGAATGATTATAAAGTATATATAATAAATAATAATGAAATACATGACATAATAATGATAATTTAATTATTTATATATATATTATTGTCATCTACTTAATTCCATTCAATTCAATAAGGAAATGAAAACAGGGTTCATGCGTACGTACGGCCTACCGTCTTGATGAACGATGTATTTCATTCCATTTATCAATATATCATATATATATGTATATGCTGAATATATATTATATATAAATCATGTTTTACATTCTGTAATTCTGTAAATCAGTACATAAGTAATAATATCATGAACAACAAGTCGAAACACGTACGATAAATGAAACGATTTTACCCAAAATGCTGCTTTAAAATAGAATTTACAAAAGAACATGTAATATAAAGTCATAAGTAAACAATATATGATATAATAACAATGAATATGATTCTGTAATAAGTCAATGAAATTATTTAAATAATTATACAGGAGATTCAGACATGTACAAAGCTAATCGGACCTATGGTAAGGGAAAATTTCACAATCTCAATTTTTAACCAAGATTGTTTATACTTCGAGATTCATTGGGGCATATTTGTCATCAATATCCATGTTTCTTCAATGTGTAATGATATTTCTATCCTACTAGAATTTTTTACATCCAATTTTATCAATTAGGGAGTTTCTGGTAAAGATATGAAAAGAATCCTCTATCGTTTTTAGTACGAGGTTCTTTTTGACTTTTTCGGAAAAAGTATGAGAAGAATGTTTTTTTAACATATATGACATGAAAGGATTTTTATGGTTTTATAAAGCCTTATTTTCATAAAGATCCCTCCAAAATATTTCATAACTAATTTTCAAAAATTTTTTTTTGAAATTGCATGACGTTTTGTGAAAATAAATTTATTTTGAAGAAGAAAGGATATTTTCCTCAAAAATTCATCTCAAGTGTTTTATCAAAACCATTTTCCTTCTAAGATGAAATTATTTCATATTTGTATGTTTCAAGTATAATGTCTCTATTATTTACATGGTTTCACTTTTCTTATTATGAAATGATATCCATTTGTTTTATATGGATTATGTAATAATGAGATGATTTTTATGAAACCCATTTTATTCTTTGGGTTATGATGAATGAATTATGTTTATTTTTTGGCACAAGTAAGAATGATTTCATTATGAGATGGGTGGGACCTATATATCCCTCCAATGCATTGGGTAAATATTTATATCTCATGAGATAGACATGGATGGAATGGTAAGTTAATCTGGTTTAGTAATACAGGACTGGTACGAGGAGTGAACTCGATTCAGAAAGGGACTTTGTCCACTAAGGTGGTATTGGCAGAAATTTCATGGCTACTATAGAAATAATATCATGTGCTTAATGGTTTCCACAATCACATGTTTTATTCCCATGCTATTTTATCATGATTAATGTTTCTTTATGATCTACACCTTATGTACTGCCATTTTTTATGTCATTGCCCAAGATTTTGATGTTTAAACATTATGTTCATGTTTTCAAGTTCAAATGTATATGATTTGTTTTATTTTATCCATGCTTACCCTTATTGAGAATTTGAACTCACCCTTTATATGTTTTCGTTTCCCTTGGATTTTAAAAAAGGATTTTGGTAAGGAACCAAAAAGGGGAAGATCTTTATGGGAGATGTTGAAGATCTTTCACCATAATTAGAAGATTACGTTACGAGTATCAAAAGAAACTAAACTATTACGGTCCTTGTGTGTCTGTTTTTGTTATGTATTAAGTATTCAGAAAATGTAATGTAATTTCCATGTATGTTAAGATTCAGGTCTCTATAGTTCGTATCAGAGGGAAGGTTTAGTTAACCTTTGGAAACTAGGATGTGAAAAATTTAGTGAGATCCCTAGAGATATTTCTAAGGTATGTCTAGGGATTTCCATAAGGTTAAGTATAAGTATACGTTACAGTCCTAGAATTACGGTAATGATATTAGAATTAAAACTAAGATGTTTGATATCTAAGGTGCTCCCCCTTTGTAATGTTGTTTTACCTAGCATGATTTTTTCCTCTCACACTATTCTTTTTGGGTTTTAGACGATGGCTGGAACCCGAAGGAACCGTGTTGATCAATGCAATGGAAAATGTAATGATTGTCCTCCTGAACAAACCAATGTCATTGGAGATGGAGTTTAAAATTTTATTTCTATACTCACACAATCTATGAATCATTCTGGACTTCCGAATGAGTAGATAAGGAAACAATATTCTATTGAGTCCTTCATGAGGCAACGTCCACCTTATTTCAGTGGGTCTTTTGATCCACTTGTTACTGAACAATGGACCAGTACCATTGAAAAGATAATTTCCATACTTTGTTGTTCGGAACATGATAAATTAATTCTAGCTGTTTACCATTTAGAAGGTGAAGCAGACCAGTGGTGGACTCTAATTAATAATACAAGTTCCCAAGATGAAATTGAATCCATGGAATGGGACGAGTTCAAGAACTTGTTTTTCTGTAAGTACTTTCATCGTATTCCTCGAACAAAGATGGAAAAAAGGTTCCTTGAGCTTAAGAAAAAAGATGATGATGAATCTATTGGTATATACGAAGCAAATTTTACATGTCTTGGAAGGTATGAATCTGGATTTATCATCCAACCTGAATTTAATGTTGATCGATTCTTCATTGTCTTAAAACCAAATCTTCGAAGGGCATTAGTTATAAGAGACTTCAGTAGCTATACAGAAATTGTTCTTTGTGCTATCATGGTAGAAATGGAAGTTTGTGTTACATATCCATCTCATGGTTCGGAGAAGATATGAACAATGAAGTTCAAGGAGAAATATCAGAACAATGGTGAAAAGAAGATGAATGTTTTTTTATGCTCAAAGTGTGGAAAGAAGCATGGTGGAGATTAGCTTAAAGGGACTAGAAAATGTTTTAAGTGTGGAAAAGAAGGTCATCGAGTAGCTGAGTGTTGAAGTAATGGAAAAATGGTTACTAATGATGTGAATAAAGAAAATACTGCAGAGAACGCACCACCAACACTTCAATGCTTCAAGTGCAATGAAATGGGACATTATGTTAATCAATTCCCTAATCCAAGGGTTAATGATGATCGACATGAGAAACTACTTAAGGAAAAGAACAAAGGGAAGTCACATGCGATCACTATTGGCGATGTTGAATATGACAATGATGTGGTGGAATGATTAAGTGTTTATGTAATGGGATTCCAAAAAAATGTTTTATATAGTATTAGGGAATATTTGAATATTTATGTATTGGTCTCTTGTGGTTTTCAATAATTTTATGGTACCGGTAACCATGGAAAGTGATTGAGATATTTTTGGAAAGAAGATGATATGCGCATAATGAAGGGATAAGGAGAAAATGAAATATTTGACAGTATTGATGAACTCATGACTGAAATAAGGACAAAGTGATATCATGGTTTGAGTATATAGAAATTTTGGGATTTTTTTACATGGAAAGAGTTAATTTTTGACAGCATTCTTGTTTTCACTAAGGTTCAATGGATATTCAATTTTGAGAAAAATACCTGATTAATGTATTCACATGATTGGAATGTGACCAACAAGATATATCTTATATGGGGGATAAATAATGGTAATCAAATGCTTGGTTGATGACATTTCATGTAATCATTTTATTTATACTATATGATTGGAAAGATGTATTTTTGATAATCCTAAAGGTTGGAATGGACATCATATTGTATTGGTTAAGGATATAACTTTTTATTTCTGAAATGTAATGATAGTATAGTTTTAGAAAAAGGACAACCTGTAGAATTGGCGACAACCCATCACGTCGGGCAAGGATATGGGAATCGAACCTACAACCGAAGTGCGATAGGCCTTTATCGCCTACCATTGGCCTACATGAAGTCCCTTGTTTGTAGAAACTAGTTTTATTATATTAAGCGGTATGATAGATGAAGTATAAGTCCATTTTTGGAACCATAAACCATTAATATCAATATAAGATTGACTTATAACTTTTATTATCCTTTTTTTGAGACAGATGGAATGACCCATCATTCTATCACATGATCTGATAAAACTTCAAGAATGAAAAATTCAACTTCATTTCTTTAAGAGATGAAGTGGAAATTGTACAAGGCATGAACAACGTTGATATTGTACCAAAATAAAGTAACTATTTCTTCTAATTCTTCATCTTTAGGGAAATGATCTTGAAGGCCAAAAATGTTGTCCAAGTGTCCTCAAATACGATGAATCAGATGGTACCTTAGATCATCACAAATTTATGGATTTTTGATTGTTGGATTTTTCATATCCATGTTCTCTACCACTCCCCATTAGAACTTGATGGTTAGATTTTTCTTCCATATCCATATTTTCACCTATGTTGTCCTATGTGGAAACTCAATGCTGAGTTAATTTGGGTGACCGTTATGATTATAACTTCTCTTTTCTAAATAATGTACTAGAATTAATTTTTACAATGTGGGTTTCTATGAAAGAAACTATCATGTAGTAAACCATTTATAACCCTGACGAATTTCGAGGGCGAAATTAAATTTTAGGGGGTATAATGTAACACCCCGAGATTTTATGAAAAATATTATTTTTAATTTCATTGATGTCTTGTGTTATATGCTACACCAAAAGGATCTTGCACTACATGCATCCCTGACTTGTCTTTCTTTACACGCAATCACGACCTTCCACGATAGCGTGTGTTGTACACAATATCGAGTTTCACTAATCAACGATATGTTATTAAAATATTATATAAACTAGCTGTTTTGAATAGTAATACCCATTTTTTGAAATTTTATAAATTTTATCTTTCAAAATGGACTTCATTTTTGGGTTCGGAATATCAAAATTATCCTAAGGTGAATTTTTGGTATTTTTCTGAAAACATTCAATTTTTGATGAATAGTGAAAACACTGGGTTGCTATTTATAACCGACTTTTTATTTAAATAATTATTTATTTTATTTAAATTTATTTAGGTAAATAATGTTACATAATACCTATATAAGTTAAATTTAATTAATTGGAGTCATTTTATAGTAATTTTACATATATAAATATTTTATTGAACATTTCACCCTCTTTTACCAATCTCCTATGAGAATTTGGAAATTCACATAAAACTTAATTTTACCGCTTCTGTGATTGAAATTTCAAAAATCCGAGAGACATGGTTAATATCAAGTACTAAAATTTGGTTCAATGAGATAAAAATAATTTTAAGTGAATAGTAACTTTTTACTTTTATTAACACCGTTAAAAGTAAATAGGGTAATTAACGGTAAAAATGATATTATTATTACCCTAACACATGTCCTAATTCTATTGGATAAGTTTAATTCAACCAAAAACAACCTTAGGAATAAAATATGACCATTTAGGTTCAATTGGATTAGATTAGGACATTTAATATTAATTTATTTAAAGAAGGGTTAACATTGCTAAAATAAAATTTTAATAACTAAATCATTTTTAATATAGGGTTATACATAAGATAAATTCGACTATAAATATTCCTTATAAATCTAAAATTTTTTCTTACCTAAAGGTATTTTATTTATAATTTTTAGACATTATATAATTTACTTTATTTATGACACAATGGTGAGGAAGTAATTACCTAAATATTAAAATATTAAAATAATTGATGTTATAAATACCGAAATAAATGTAATTTGAGACATTTTATGAATTAAACTAAATTTCATGGTCAATATGACATGTTATTATGGAATTAATTAACTTTTTTCGAACTAATCATGCTGTTATGATTTTTACAAAAATCCATTACCAAATAGTGTCAAAATTGACATAATTTTTTTAAGAAAATATTATATTATTAATTGTTATTATATACCTTAAAATTTAAGTTTCGTCCAAGATACTTATATCATGATAGGTGTATAATTAATGGACCACTTGGGTTCTCTTGGATGTATATGGTAAGTTTATTGACTATATAATATAAAAATACAAAGTGACATGGTAAATGTCAATCTAATTAACTAAGAGTTAAAACTAGAAGATAAGGTTAATATAATGACCCGAACCTATCTAAAATCTATTGGATGGGAGGATTTAGACCCATCCACACCTTATCTTAGAAATAAATCAATTTTGAGCTATTAAAAACCGAATATGACTTTATTATAAAATAATATTTTATGTTTTTCCAAAGGTGCCCCTCTCCTCCCTTATAAAAAGGGCACCCTTCCCTCTTCTCTTCACACAATTTTGAGCCCTGAATCTCGGCCAAACCCTGACCATTTATCTTCTCCACTTCCATAGAAACATTATGTAGGTTCCGGTTTTCTTAAAAGTCCAACTCTACTTCTTTAAGAGAAGTTCTAAAGGAGGTGCGTCGAAGAAGTGGTAATCTCTTCTTCTAATTCTCTCAAGTTTCCTTCTTCTTCTACTTCTTATTATTTAGTTGTCTCATTATAAATTAATAACATCAGTATTAATTATATACTGATATGTTATTATAAATATGAAACAATCTTCTTTCACCTTCTATCCATCCTACGGAAAACAAAATCACCGCGCGTGCATACGTACGAAATACCGTCTCCACGCCGTGGTGTAATCTATTTTCCACCACCACCTTATTTGGATGTGTATAATGGTGTAGAGATTAACTATATATGATTATTGTAAATTGATATTGATTATGATATATTATACATACACTTCAATACAATTCTATGATCATGGAAATTATATCATCGCTCGTGCATACGTACGGACTACCTTCTCCACGACGCGATGAGATTCATTCTCCATGTTAAGCATTCATGAATTATTATAAAGTATATATAATTATTAATAATGAAATATATGACCTAATAATGATACTGGATTTATTTATATATATTTTTTTTCATCTACTTAATTCCATTCAATTCAATAAGGAAATGAAAACAACGTTCATGCGCACGTACGGCCTACCGTCTCCATAAATGGTGTTTTTCATTCCATTTATCGATCTATCATATATATATATGTATATGATGAATATATATTATATATAAATCATGTTTTACATTCTGGAATTATGTAAATCCGTGTATAAGTAATAATATCAAGAAAAACAAGTCGAAACACGTATGATAAATGAAACGATTTTAACCAAAATGCAGCTTTAACATGGAATTTACAAAAGAACGGGTAATATAAAGTCATAAGTGGACCATATATGATATCATAACAGTGAATATTATTCTGTAATAAGTCAATGACATTATTTAAATCATTATACAGGAGGTTCGGACACGTACAAAGCTTATTAGACCTAAGGTAAGGGAAATTTTTATAATCTCAATTTTTATCCGAGATTGTTTATACTTTGATATTCACAGGGGAATATTTATCACCCACATCCATGTTTCTTCAATGTATAATATTATTTCTATCATAATACAATTTTTTAAGTCTAATTTTACCTATTGGGGAGTTTTGTTAATGATATGAAAGGAATCATCTATCGTTTTTAGTATGAGGTTCTTTTGACTTTTTTGGAAAAAGTACGATAAGAATGTTTTTTTTAACCTAAACGGCATGAAGGATTTTTTTCGGTTTTATAAAGCCTTATTTTCATGAAGCTTCCTCCAAAATATTTCATTAATAATTTTCAACAAAATATTTTTTTAAATTTCATGGTGTTTTGTGAAAAGAAATTGATTTTGAATACGAAAGGATAGTTTCCTCAAGAATTCATCTAAACTGTTTTCTCAAAACCATTTTCCATCTAAGATGACATTATTTCATATGCGTATGTTTCAAGTATAATGTCTCTATGATTTACATGGATTCAATTTTCTTATTTTTAAATGATATCAATTTTTTTATATAGAATATGTTATAATGGGATGATGTTTATGAAACCAATTTTATTCTTTGGGTTATGATGAATGAATTATGTTTATTTTGTGGCACAAGTAAGAATGATTTCATTATGAGATGGGTGGGACCTATATCTCCCTCCAATGCATTGGGTAAAGATTTATATCTCACGAGATAGACATGGCGGGAATGGTTAGTTAATCTGGTTAAATAATACAGGATTGGAACGAGGAGTGAACTCGATTTAGAAAGGGACATTGTCCACAAAGATGGTCTTGGAAGCAATGTCTTGGCTACTATAGAAATCATATCATGTGATTAATGGTTGCCACAATCACATGTTTTATTCCCATGCTATTTTATCATTATTAATGCTTCTTTATGATCTATGCCTTATGTACTACCATGTTTTATGTCATTGACCAAGATTTTTATGTTTAAACATTATGTTCATGTTTTTAAGTTCAAATGTATATGATTTGTTTTATTTTATCCATGCTTACCCTTACTGAGCATTTGAGCTCACCCTTTATATGTTTTCTTTTCCCCAGGATTTAAAAAAAATTAAGTATGAAAACCAAAAGGGGATGATCTTTATGGGAGATGTTGAATATCTTTCACCACGATTAGAAGATTACGTTCTATGTTTCCAACGAAATTAAACTATTACAGTCCTTGTGTGTCTATTTTTGTTATGTATTAAGTATTTCGCAAATGTAATGTAATGTCCATGTACGTCAAGATTCGGGTCTCTATAGTATTAGTCCACCATGACTCATCCAATAAGGTTGGGAAAACTATTAAGGTAATTTTATGTTATTATAATATTATTTTTACCTTGAATTACCATTATTTACATTTATCCATTATAAATAAAAATCAAAAGTTACTATTCACCAAAAATTATTTTCATCCTATTGAACAAAATTTTACATACTGATGATAACCATATATGACGGTTTTTTTAAATTCAATTCATAGAAGTGGTAAAATTTAATTTAAATGATAAGGTCAGTTTTCAACTACTATGGAGTATTTTTCAATATTCATCAAAATTTGAGGTTTTCAGAAAAAATACCAAAAATTCACCCTTTGATAAATTTTATATTCCAAATTCAAAAAGGATTTATTTTTAACAAAAATCTAAAAATATAAGTTTCATTAATGAATTTATAATTATTTATCATTGTCAAAACTAGAAAGCCAGTTTTTAAGAAGTAAAAACTATTAAAAGATTGACCTTTATTTAAGTCCAATTTAAATATTAAATTACTTCCAATGAACAAAATTAGATTAAATTCTTAAAATATAATCCAATTACACTGTAAAAAAATTAATATAATTATATAATTATATAAATAAATTAAATGAAAAGGTAGTTTTGAATTAAAATGCGGCAATTTCACTTTTCATTAAAAATGCATTTTATCAGAAAAATACCAATAATTTACGCAAAGTAAATTTTTATGTCCCTCTTCTAAAGAATAAGTTTAATTTGTAAAATGGAACATATAAATGTAAAGAACTATATTTAAAAAGGGACTTCCATCAAAAGTTGGTAAAACGACCTAATAAACATATTAGAGTATTTATACTTAAAATTGGATTCAATTTCATTTTAAAACTATAAATTGTATGGGATAAATGTAAAAACACTTAACAAACATGTTTAATCCTAATATGGCTAGTTCTGCTAATTACCTCTAATAAAACATCTTGGATTTAACTACCATTTAAAATAGTATTAAATTACTATTTTTTAGTATGACTCAGCCTTGTGTGAAACATGAGATTTTGGAGAAACCCATTGTTGCGTTTCGGGTACACCATCGAACATAGGATCCCTTTAAAAGTAAAATTAATATTAAATTCAAAAATATTAATAAATATTAAAATTTCAATTATTTATTTACCTAGGATGTTACATCCTTCCTCCCTTTTGGAAATTGTGTCCTCGCAATTTTATAATTGGGCTTGGAAACATCATTGAATGTTCCACATGGGAAAAGAGACATTAAAACTATCACTATAAAAGAAAGAATGTTAAGTACAAAGGTCACCCTAGATAACACATTATAGGTTTCCTTATAGTAAATCATAGATATGGAAGAGAAACAAAGTGTCATGTTCTAATGGAGAGTGGTAGAAAACCTGATCAGGAAAAGATGACTCCCAAAAAACCATAAACTTATGATAGATTAAACGGTCTTTGATTCCCCAGTAGGAAAAGTTAATGGACATCATTTTTTAAGTTATTTTTTATAAATTTTAGGAGATCTTTTACTACATATAATATGAACATAAAAAATTTACTTACCTTTCATGTTGAGTTTCAGCCTCTGATAAATTTCCACCACAAAATCATTTTTTACAAACAATGAGTATTCATGATGAATTGGTCACACATGAAGGACTAGAATCAACTTCTAGAAAATAAAATAATCCACAAAAGATGAACTATATATTTCCCAAGGCTTTAGATATTAAAAATTTACCAAAACAGTTAGTACAAAATCAGGCAATCCCCAAATTGGATAATCCTTTATAGAAACAAATACTACTATTTAACTCTAAAATTGAATAAAGCAATACCCCAAGTTCAAAAAAGACTAATAAACACTTAATTGTCCTTAACATTATTTAAAATAATCCATCTAATATTTAAACACAAAATTTAGACGGCTTTTGTCACATAGTCTTCCATAGTAAATCATAACATTTTTCTCTGAATAACATCAACTACTCTTAAAGTATCATATTGAAGAGTAATTAACCTAATCACATATTCTCAATGATAGGTTAATCATTTCCATAAATAACACAAAATTTTAAATGTCCCTTATAAAAACATATATTCATACAATATAATATTTCAACCATTACTCCACAAATGAGATCCCATAGAATTCTATTTTCCTTAACAATATAGTGTTCCCAATAGAGCGAATTTCTTCCAAGATAAACTTTATCACTTAATCACCAAATCATATTCCTATACTAAGCATATCCATTTGATAAAACATTTTTTCCCAAAATAAATTTATTATTGATACATAAAATCATTTAATTAAAAAAATAAGTCATAATAACCATGAACATTACATATTCCATTGGTAGTTGATAAATCCCTGTCACAATTTGGTTTTGGGTTAGATTCCCACAGCTTTGTTCGACACGGCGGGTTGTCACATGGTCTGTGTGTTTTTCTTTTTATAAAAATCAAAATAACCTTAACATGATTTAACCTCAATGATTTTCTTATACCCTTCATTTTCATCCAAACTCATAAGGACCTCAATATCTTAATTCACGATGTCTTATATATATTGAACTTTTTTTACCTGCAAAAAATAACACTATTCTAAAAAAAGAACACCGTAACTTGATCATGGTGTCCACATTGATTCATAATCATTATGTTCACATATATAGATAGTCCAAGCATTTTAATAATGATTTAGAGATCCTTAAGAATTATCTGATTCCATTATCCAGTTACACCTCATTAAATTTGGGTTATATTGGTGTTCACAGAAAATTAGTTTCAGAAAATAGTCATTTATGACATATAATTTCAAATCATCTAACAAGACATTCTTTTTATAAAATAGTCAAATCGAGTTTGAGTTGAAACATTCAATCAATTGTCCTTTAAAATACCATATGCATGTGTTGAAATACTGTAATTCAGAAGAAAATATAAATAGGTTACACAAGGTTATCATTATTAAGAACCTTTTTCAAAATCATAATATGCTTAAAAATATTGTGATAAGGTAAAATATGTGAAAACACCTTCAAAATATTTACCTTTCATAAAAATATGTGAATATTGAAATAAAAGGATTTTATTAAATACACTCCATGATCTACAATGGTATCGAGGTATTGTGAAGGTGTTTGATATCTCAAACAATTTATTACACCTGAGTTGAATGTTAGAAAATGTTTCAGAATCGCCAAGACATGACTTTGGAATAATTATTGTAAGAAATTCATCAGGAAGTGATAGGAATGTCATTTGAGATCCACCTCCTTCCATTTGTAACATACTTTCCTTGATCTAAAAAAAGTTACAAGATAAGGATTCAACATAAAGTGTAGACACAGAGACTAACCATGTGTCTAATAAAAACTCATAATCCCTAAAGTTGTCTAAACCGACCACTGATTCCAACTATAAGGCCTCATCCTTAAACATTACAAAATCATGAATTAAGTTAATAATTCACATTGAGGATCTTTTCAGGTATATAGATTTAGAGAATTAGGTCCTAAAATATACATAACAACATGAATATTACATGTAGACACTCTTACTTAGTATCCATTTTTTCATATAGTAAAAAACCCTTAAAAGAAAATAATAATTTTTTGGGATAAATATTATTTAATTCTATCTTTCTCTTAACCTTCCTTATACCCTATGAAAAACATCTAAAAACGTGGGATGTGACAAAAAAAATGTCAGTATGGTATATAAAATAATGAATTAAAGCATTTTTCCATAAATACATACAACACATATGCTCTATAACCTACTTCATGAAATCTTAACATTTATGAATAACACATAAAAATCATAAATCATAAAGGTAACTTTTGTCAACCATATCAAACATACATTAGAGCTTTCACAACTACATAGGGAGTTAATTTTGGAATACCCATCACAGTATATTTCCAAAATCTATTAGGAGAAACATTAATGTTTACATCCATCAAGTTACCCAATGCATTGGAGCGTAATCTTGGGCTCACCCACCCTAGGTTTATCACAGAACTACCCGTATAAGTAAACAATTACCAATAACCATAATGTAATCATAACACATAATAAAAGTATAAAGAAAAGATAACATTTCCAATTTTCACTCACAATATATCATTTCAATATATTGACATAATAAATGATTTATCAAACCACATTCAAAACAATTTAAAATATGTAATAATGAGGTTTTTCAATCAATGTGTCCAATATAACTTTTATGATTTTAAAGGAATTAACAATTTTAAAAATAAAATGTCCATATAAATAGATCCTTAAATCCATTTTGAAAACATGGTCATTAATGAGAAATTAATATAAGAATTAATCATTAAAACTTTTAAAACAATGTTTTAGTTATAGAATCCCTTTCCACTTGAGAAGATGAGTGAATAAGAATAATTATAGAATAAAATTAAACAATGATTGTAATATCATGAGAATAAGTATATTTGTGATATAATATGTCAAAGAACTGTGTATACACCATATAAAGGTGAATTGGTTTATAAAAATAAATAAGACTATGTTGAATGTTAATTGAGACAAAATCCCTTACAAATATCATATCATTAGATTGAGGATAAATCAATGAAATAATTATGTGTGAAAATTAATAAAACACCAAATATTAGTGGATATTATGTGAAAAACAATCAGTGGTCAATCCCACATATTAATAGAACGACATTATCAAAAAGTAAAAGTTTACCCAAGTGAATTGAAATTGGGTTTAGATGTTCTCTTACAGAACTTCAACAACCCAACGACATCGCTTAGAAATTCATAAAAGGACTTGATGAGAGAGAAAGGGGTATCTCATCAAATGGACATAAAATGTACAATAATAATGATATTGAAGAACATATGCCAACATAATAAAATTGAAATTAAAAGACATAACATAAAACAAGTCTTGGACTTAAAGATAAGGGTGATGGTT
Source organism: Viscum album (assembly GCA_963277665.1). Classification (NCBI taxonomy): domain Eukaryota; kingdom Viridiplantae; phylum Streptophyta; class Magnoliopsida; order Santalales; family Viscaceae; genus Viscum; species Viscum album. Next base: position 1,883,617,325 of record OY728165.1, on the reverse strand, counting down.
TCCCTTACCGATTTGGTTACATACGAAACACACACCCCATGAAAGAAGGATCATACCATGAAGATGTAAATACCCATAAATTAAATTATATTACAAAAATAATACAATAATATGAATTAAATACATCAAAAAAAATGAAATAGTGGAAAATATATCATGAATCTCATGAGAATAAAAAGTGATATGAAAACCCCTTACCTCAAGTCCGGCATGTCGTGTATATTCAATATTATTTTTTAATAGTAAAAATAAGTTAATTTATACTTTTATAATAAAATTTTCCATGTTTATTATTCTTTTTATATAATTTATTACCCTTCTATAACAATTATTTAATCATTTGAGTTTATATCAGACATTTGGTTGATGTTAGGAATTTGAGTCAAAAATGAACTTGTTATAATTACAAATTGTCCACGTGGTCAAAATTTAATTATCTAAAACATGATATTAACAATTTAGATATCATATATATCATATATATCCATTATATATTTATTTATAATAGGTCATATGATTTTGATATATGAAAATGAAATGCACCGTTCAGGGTGACGGTAAGCCGTACGTACGCGTGAACACTACATTCATTTCATTTTTTCTATTTTTAATGGAATGAAAACCAAATGATACATATGTATATCATTATTTCAGTATAATATATTATTTTATATATGCTACATAAGTTCATTAAAACCATCCTTTATATCTTCCATCTATGGTATGAATGAGTCATATCATTTTGAAGGGGTGCTAGTCCGCACTTCATCAAAAGAAATTAACGTAATTACCCATTATGGAAAATACAAAGGTATATGATAAATGAAAAATACAGAATAATATAAACAATATAAATATAATTTATTTCAAATATAAATATAGTCCCACCATAATGATCTATGTGAGATGTGGTAGGAGAAAATCTAACTATCATTGTTTCGTGAGGCAATAATTCTCTATACATAGAAACAATATGTTCATATCCATTAGATAAAAGTATGTAGAAGTGTAGTTTGAATCCATATCAAAAAAACAACTTATTATATTAAGGATAATATTCTTTTTATGTAAAAAATGAATAATAAGATCATACAGAGTGAATATGTAAAATAAAATAAGAGAACTAAAGGGAAGATATTACCTTTAAATCATTTAACTCCCTTTGGTTTGAACCAAAAGGATTTTTTAAAGTGCCTTCTTTCATATGGTAACTCTTCTATAAGGAAAGAGGGATTTTGAGAGCTTATTTGGGAAGATTTTTGACAATTAAAGGGGATTGGGTGGTGTGAGTAATTGGATAGAAGTGGTGTCCATTTATAAGAGGTGGGAGGGGCTCTTTTGGAACGTTTGAAAGTATTATTTTATTATAAAATTATTTTCAGGTTCAAAAGGACTAATAAACATTAAATTAAAATATAAAATGAATATAAGTCTAAATAAAATAATCCAATAATAATTGGATAGGTTTGGGATATTTTTTAATCCCTATCATTTTTATTTAACCCTTTGTTAACTTATTTAACTTTAAGAATGTCTTCTAGTATATTCATACTATATGGTTATGATATTTACTATAGATTTCCATTAAAAAAATAGATGATTAATGGAATATTTAACATCATATATGTCAATTGGGTGAATATTATATTTTTAGGATTATTTTGTCATTTAATAAAATATTAATTGATTTAAAATCTCATTTATGTCAATTTCTATACTATTCATATCATGATTTTAAAAAAAAAATTAAAACCAACATTTTTATTTAGATAAACTATCACTGTTTAATATATAAAAAGTCATCCCCACCTATAAAATTCTCTGGTGCATAAAAATTTTCAAAATAAATTTATTTTAATATTTATATTTTCATTAATTTATAACATTCATTAATGAAGTAATCGTTACATCATCATTGTGTCATAAATAAATTTATTTATATGATGTCTAAAAATTATAAATAAAATACCAAGATATAGGAAATAATTTTTGATTTCTAATTACTATTTATCGTAAAAGATATCAATTCTATAACTCCACATTAAAATTGATTTATCAAAACAATACATGTTTATGATATTTCTTATTTTTACGTTAAATAAAAAGTTATTAATGTCATTATCTTACCCAAGTGGCCTTCAAAGGCCGGAAGTCACACCCAAGGATTTAATTTGTCATCCTTGACTCATATTATAACCTTATGACAAGTTTAATGTAATTTTCTATTATTATAATATTTTTTTACCTTGAATTACCCTATTTACCTTTAATCGCAGTAAATAAAAATCAAAAGTTATTATCTATCAAATATTATTTTAATCATATTGAACCACATTTTATATATTGATGAAAACCATGTATTTCACATTTTTGAAATTAAATTCACAAAAGTGGTAAAGCTTCATTTAAATGAAATAGTAAGTTTTTAAATACTATACAGTATTTTTCACTATTCATAAAAAATATATGGTTTTCAAAAAAATATAATAAATTCACCCAAAGATAAATTTGATATTCTAATTAAAAAATTATTTCTATTTCACCATATTCTAAACATATAATTTGCATTAATTAATTTAAAATTATTTCTTGTTGTCTAAACCAAAAAAGCGTGTTTTTAAGAAGTAAAAACTATAAAAAGTTTGAAATTTTTTTAGGTCCAATTTAAATGTGAAATTACCTTAAATGGATAAAATTGTATTAAATTGTAAAAATATATTCCAATTATACTTTAAAACTGATTAAAAATAATAATCTATCTACCTAAATAAATTATATGAATAGGGTGTTTTGAATTAAAATATATTATTTTTCAATATTCATTAAAACATGAATTTTATATGAAAAGTACCGAAAAATAACCCAAAGTAAATTTTGATGTCCCACTTTTAAAGAAGAAGTTAATTTTTTCAAATGGAATACATATAATTGAAAAAAACTACATTTAAAAATGATTCTCCATTAAAAGGTCGTAAACGACCTTTTTAAAATATTAGAGTATTTATGCTTAAAATTGGATTCGTTTTCATTTTTTGCTTCTATATTTTTTTGTATAAATGTGAAAAACATCAAACAAACATTTTTAATCATAATATGGTCAGTTCTATTCATTCATATCCATAAAATGTCTACGCATTAACTATAATTTAAAATAATATTATATTATTATTTTTCAGAATGACTTAGCCTTATGTGCAACATGAGATTTTGGAGAAACCCATAATTTCATGTCGGGTACTCCATCGAACATAACATATGATTTAATTTAAATTTAGTATTTAATTCAAAAATATTAATAATCATATTTTTATTTACTTATAATGTTACAAAAAAATGTATTCTTAAGGAGAATGTCACTGTATATTTAGAACCTAATTATTTTAGCATTACCTAATAATTGGTTAGGGATTGATCTACCAAAATGGTGGAAATTTTTTGTAAAATTTAAATTTTCACAAAAACATATAGTAAATGTTCTAAAAAACAAGGTGTATAATAAAAAAATGTTTGGAACACACAATTTTTTTCATAAATTGATAAATTAACATTACTATATAATTAAATGTCATAAACTAATTATCCACACATTTATCTAAGATCATATCAAGGGAATCATAAGAAAATATCAAACCATGTCAAACATCACCATAAATACAATTCACTTATGTCTGATTTTTTTATAAATAAGGGGGAATGTCACAAATATCAAGATTATGTCATGGAAAAGTCAATAATCAATAAAAAATTCTAAAAATTAGATACAACTTCCTCAAATAGTAAAATTAATAATAATCTTAGAAAAATGACTAAACATGATTTCATTGTCTTATCATAACGAGAGATAATTTTAAACAATTTGAATACATACGGAAATAGTATAAAATCTACACTAATGTCACAGTTAACTATATTCTTTATCTTCATAATTTTTTATGAACCATCCATTGATAGAACCTGTGGGTAAGTAACAATGTGTTTTTGTGAGGAAATTTGTTATTATATTACTTGTTAATCGTATTCGTTGGTTATATTAAATGGATTAGATTATAGAAATGATGTTAACATCCAGTATAAGGGGAAAATAATCTACCTATAATTAAATATATTAACACCATGGAAACCATGTTATTAAATTCATAATCATTTCTAGTTATAAATAATACTAAATATAAAAATTATTTAAAACTAAATTAAATCCCTTCTTATATTATTAAAATTCACAAAAGTTTTAGGTTGGTCATTTGTCATTGTACTAATGAACTTTCTACCATGAAGTTAAAATTATTGATTATCTCACATCAAACACCTCTAGATATTGAAAAACATGGTATATATCATATCATGTACCTAAACCACAATGTTTGAAGTGTACAACCGTACAGATAATCTTGTTACCATTCCTATCTACATAAAACCCCTAGATTTAACCTATTAAAAAACAATAATTGATGATAAATTAAATAAACCACATATAAACAACCACATCCAATCATTATTTTATATTAATAATAGATTTTTTCATTGTAAAACGTTATCATAAGAAAAATTGTCAACAACTATTTACTATCCTTTTAATGATTTTTTACAGTAGTTCCAATATTTAGGAATATTTAATGATAATATCAATCCATGACAATATATTAGGTGTGAACTAGATCCCAATTAAAATATATCCACCTTACCAAAATAAATACATAAGAAATCCATTATCGATCAAAATACACTCCAACCAAATCTGTCGGTCTAATACCTTCACTAAATTTTCTATTTTTTAAGAAAACAAAACACCACCATTATCACAGTCTATAGGTGTGTTATTGATATCATTACTGTTTATCCAATAATGTGGTAATTTATTATATATTTCTTGATTCATGGTAGACACAAAAAGATAATAATTTTTTATAATATATTTATATTATCCACTACACTCTCCAGATCCTTTTCATCCTCTAAATCACTACCTTGGGATATTATCCAAGGGTCACTCTACTAGATACTATCATACATTGGGAAGAATTCTATAATGAAGATATTTAAAAAAAATTTACATATGGAAACTATCATAACCTATAGTAATGAGTATTTAAATTCATATCTACTCATTATCATTTATAATGAATCAATAATATTGTTTTAATAAAAAATTATAAAACACTGATGTAATCTATATACATCTCACTCATCACAACATTAAGAGTAATTCAAGAGCTCAATTTTTAGAATCAATATATAAGTCATGTATACTAACCCATTATCATGCCTAAGAGTCCTCAAAAACTCATTACATGTAAAATCATGAAGAAACTATGTTTTTGTAGTGTCAACATGTATGGTATATAATAATAATGGAGTATTGTTAAGGATCATAGAACTCCTACATTCTATTCATTATGATACTAATAATTAAACCCCTAAACTATCTATTTCATGGTATTTGTGATTATCATTTATGATTTAAATCCAATGTAAATCACATTCCTCCAAACAATGTGACAAGACTATAAAAAAGATACCAGAGAAATACATGTTTCATTTTTGGAGGGACATAGCACCAATTACATATAGCTGACGACTTCACAAAACTGCATCATTTTTACACATAAAAAATTTTATAATTAATAATAAACTCATATAGAATATTGATAACACAAGTTATCTCAATATCTACAATTGATTAGTACTTGATATGAAAATAGGTGTAGGTTGATAATGCTTGAGTACATGTATAATGCCCCCATTATCATCATGATCAATCAGGGTTGGAACATTTATCCAGGAAGAGACTATCATAATGAACTCATAAATTTATGATAAATATTAATGTGATGATGGGCCACATTAAAAAAAATTAATTCACTATAAGTTCTCAAGGTATCAAATGGATATAAATTTTATATGACAACAATATAATTTTACTAAATTTTATCCCTATAATATCTCACATAACACAAGAAACCACGTATGTACATCATGATCCAACCACTATATGATTTTTTTACCAACATAGTTTTAACTATTAAGTAGTTCTCAATGTAGTTGAGATGGTCACAAAATGACCTAAGTCTTTTCTTAAAAATAAATTAGTTTCCCAACTTTATTATGGTGTTCCCTAAACAAACATACTAAACTCAAATCCCATAGTGAATCGTTTCTCTATTTTCGTAAACCATAACCTCTCATATTCTTAATTCCAAATATAATTGATAATAAAATCTCTCTAATATCACACCAAAATATAAAAACACTCTCGAACCTAGACCCAGATCGGTGATATGGTTGAGTGTTCCTCTGTTGGATTAGTACCAAAATTCCTTGGGTTGATGAATAGAAAAATAGAAGTTATACAAAAAAATATGCGGGTATTCTTGAGTCAAATTATAATAACATGGTGCCAATAATCCACTATAAAATAAATATGAAATAATTATTTTTAATATAAACAAAAAATAAATTATCATCACATTCCAAAATATATTCATAGTTTGTTTCCACAAGGGTTTAATTAATTATAATAAAAAATAATATGATAATGATAAATAATGATAAATATTATAGTGGTTATAATGAAAATTATTTATCTAATTATTCCAATGCATGTATCTTCTTTAGAGGTGTAGATCACAGTCGAATAATGTTGATTTTTATAGGTAGTTACAACCCTTTAAATAATTCCTCTTCTAATAGATTTATAAATAAGTATTCATTCATTTTAGCGAGATAATAGAATAGAAGAAAAACATACCTTTTATATAGTTATGACCAATTATAAATAACTTAATTTGAAATAAAAAAACATTAACCTTGTTTATTTTATTAATAATAATTTAAAAATATTAATTAATTATAAAAAATAAAAAACCAGCAATAATTTTTAATAGATCATTTATGTATCCATTTATCAGCATGAAAAAAGCTCAAGTGAATTGATATTAATAATACCAGATCATGAGTAATTATATATAACTATTATAATAGTAGTAATCTAGTTTCATTCATTATTATCTGATGAACAGAAATCCTATAATTGTTTTCACATTTGATTTAAAAACTCGTGGATCCCAAATAACAATAATGGTAACCTACTTGTGGTTTCCATAATTTGGGATTCCTGTTAATAAATTGGGTCATATTCATTTCCTACTTCCCTATTCAAAAATATGTTGGAGTCAGGAATTTATTTTTGAGATATAAACAAATAATGAATAAGATTCATTCACTATCGATTATAGTAAATTATATGGGGTTTGTCTTTTTTAGAATATTCGATGTTGTTACATAAATATTATTTATTTTAGGATGAGTGAAAGTGTTTTAACTTCTATTTTATTAGCTAATGATGATAACAATTCGTTAACATAAAATAATTAACTAGAAATTTTTCTTAATTATTTTTTGACACACCAATGTCTTCTAGATATGAATACCAAACAATTAGTCACATAAATTTATTTTTTTCATTTAATTACTCATAAAACTATCTCATATTTCTTATATATGTTGTAACACAGTTGCCTATTACAACCTCTATATTTCCAAAGTTGAAATATTAAGGTGAAAAATTAATTCTTGAAATGTTAAGCTCCTACTATCATGTGTTAGCGTTAAATAAATTACAAACTAGACATTTCCTTACTATAGTGATTTTTTATATTCATTATTTAATTTTAATTAGAATAATACATATTTAATTTTTAATTAAATTTTTAATTTTAAACCATAATAAATAATTAATAGAAAATGATATATACATCTAAAAATTATCAAAAAAAGAATAAAAAATTAACTGAATATGAACTCAAGAAGAAATAAAATATAGAAATGTGTCAATGGAGTATAAATCTTGTAACATTTCCCTCATGATTGATAAAATTTATATTGATTCAAACAATTAAATAAAATTTATAGTCTAAGGCATTATTCATTAAATTCGTAATATTCTTTAAATTCATGTTAAATTAAAATGAAAATAAATTATGTTAAATTAATGATAGTTGTTCATATAAAATAAAATAAATATTGGATTATAAATAAAAAAATATTCCCCATTTTTATATATAAAACCAAAATTAATCTTATCGTAAAATTTAATATTATATTGTAATTTTCAAAGGAAATGAAAAATAAAATTTAAAAAAATATAAAAATTTCATCAATATTAATGTTTTACATTAAAATATACCCATATATTGGATTACCCTCTTTGATTATATAAATTTATCCCCATTTTTACTTATTAAAAATAAATTGATGAAATATTCAATTGATTGTCATAGGAAATTTAATAAGTATTTAAATATGCAAATAAAATAAATATAGAAATAAAAACTTCTAAATATGAGATGATTTTCGAAAAAAATATTCATTGTACTCAAATTAATCTCTAAATATATATTCATAATCATTTGGATTTTCTTAGAAAGGATTACTACTATTTTTTAATAGTTATAGTAAATTCACTAAATTTTTCTTCCCTTACTTAAATGTCTTTTCAAACACTTGAATTAATTTTTTCAATTTGTAAAACATTTTATTATGAGAATCCAAAGTCCTATCATGGAATTCCTATAGAATTTAGAATATCTATTATAATAATGTAGTCAATTATATAATTTCCAAATAATATTATATTGAAACATTAATTGGAGTCAATATACAAGATGAGAGATTTAAAATAGGAATAACTATAGTAAATTTTTATAAATAAAAAAATACAAGTATTTGGAATAATCCATTTTCAAACACGAACATTTTCATCATCCTTATTTATATTCACAAATATCTTCTTCATCTTAATAGGAAATTTTATCTGTGTTCCACAAACCTTTGTATTGGAAATATTCTTTGTCTAATCATTCTATTTTTGCATTATAAATTATACAAAACTATTTTTTCATTTTCAACCATCTATTTAATAGAATGATCAATATGATAAACTTCTTATTCAATTATTACATCTTAAATATATATATATATATATAATTTGGTCATGGTTTATCTACTACTTTTTAGAACCATTATTATCCAATTTTATACAATAATTTTACAAATAAAAGGATATAATAATTTAGATTTGTAAATAGTTTTTAAATTTGGATACAAATCACTAATTTTTTAAATTTTGTAACATTATAAATTTATTTTCAATTATAATATTTATCATTAAAAAAATTTCCATTTTTTTATTTCCATGAAATATTTTTGGTAAACATTTCGATCCTTTTTTCCATATTGAATGTAATTTTATACAATGTGTGATAAATTAGATTATCAATATACTGCATAACTCTTAGAAAGATTAAGAAATAATAAAATATTACATCCTTGAACTATTTAATATAAATTTTTATGTATTTCTTACATAATATAACATACTATACCATAATTCCATTGAGATGAATCCCTAAAATACATGAGGTTCCTTATTTTTTTATTAATTCACACATGCCCTTATTGTGTATAAGTTTACAAATTTAAAATAAATGGTTCCAAACATGGAATGAAATGTAGTCTAAAATATCCTTTAGGTGGTGTAGGATTATCCTTTCCTACAGTAATATTATTTTTATATTTTATAAAATATCATCTTAAGGAGATAGGCATGAATTGTATAGGAAAGATAGAGGTTTCTCGAGATCTGAAAAGCCAGGACAACAGAAGGAAAACCTCTAAATCATATATTAAACTAATAAAATAGTTTACCTCCTCCACTAAATATTCTAAAATAAAAATATATATAATATGAAACACCAATGTAGTCATCAATAACTTTGGTGTCATTTTCTTCTATATAAATAACACTTCGGTCTCTGAGTAACACCATGAATATCAAGGTATTCATTAATACACCAATCAATGTTACATATTCTAACATCATATATTGATAAAATAACAACCAATAACTAACATTAGACTAGATAAAACATCACACCTCCAACTAAAAAGATCACAATTAATCATCAATGCTGAATAAATTAACTATGACATCAAAATAAAAAGCAGACAAAATGAATCAATTCTACCCAATTCATGACCCTTGACCATTTATGAATCACCATTATAGTTATTCTTATTATCTATGCCACAAAATCTCAATAAAAATAAATGACCTAAAAATACATAAATAACCTATTATATTAGATAACAACCCAATTGGGTTACTCTGGTAAGAATAAATCCTAAATTTCGTATTGAAAATTTGGACTGGATGATAGAAGTGAGAGAAAGAGGAGGGTTATGGGAAATGAAAACCTTCAGTTAGCAATAAATAATTTTTGAGAAAAAAACTTGGATCAATAATCCAATAAAAACCACTAGAGAACTATCATGTTGAATCTAAGATTCAATCAGAAGTAATCCCTGCGAAAATTGGGAGGTGTAACCATCATAATTATATAGTCAAAATAATTTTAATATCCATTAATGTAACCCAACTCAACCCATATCCCAATTATTAATTTTGGTAAAAAAGTTCTCAATTATACCGTCCTCAGCTAATTGATATATAAAATAATCAAAATAGGTATGTCACTAAATTAATCCAACATCTAATGGAATTATAATAATTGGTGGTAAACTAGGAAGTAAACATGGCCAAAAATACAGAGAAGACAACCCAATATATCAAGAACCCTACCCTGGATCTAGTGTACTGAAAAGATAATCCATATTAGGTAAAAATAAAATAAAAAAATTGAGAGAATATATAATAAAAGAGGTATTGGATAATTTAGGTGAGGAAGACCATGAGAGAATCTATTTCAAGTGAAATATAAAATTTTTAGAGAAAGGTCATCAATTAATGGGTGTCACCATTGTATAAGGGATTTTAGATAGAGATAATATTTGGAAATTTGGAATTCTTCTTTTTAGGATACAATTTCATTTTGAGATGATGAATGTGAATTATAGGATGATACATTCAATTATATTATTTTAATAGTCATTAAATATCATCGATGTAGCCATGAGTCCATGGATACCATGATATGTGAATAATAGAATGTTTCCCTTCTTATATACAATGATCTTCTATTATTATTTTCAATTTTATTCTATAAATTTTAATATCTATCCTATATCAAATTTTATAAATGAAAATTTTACATAACAACAAGGGATTAGAGCACCCATTTTGGAAAAAATATAATTTATCAAGTTAAACATAATGCTTGTAAAATGTAAAAGATTCTTGAGCCGTATGAAATTAAATAACTACCCATCAAACATTTTATATTTCCATAATTATTTAATATTATTAAAATAAACAATTTAACAATATTATCTAGGAATATAATTTTATAATTGGTTTGGAATATGTTTCTCTCTGGAATCTTAATTTCCTAGATATTAATTTTTCAATATCCTCATTCAAAACTTCTTTTTCTTAAAAAATAAATTTGAACTAGGAAAATAATTAACTATATGTTCCATTATAAACATGTCTTCCATCACTATTGATGATTTTTTCATATATACTATATGAATATTAAAGTATATATTTCAAGAAATAGTTTATCACAAAGTATAAAATTATTATACATAAATCTTTCCATTATAACAAATAAATATTTAATTCCCATATAATAAATAATATCCTTCCATTTAGGATATTATAAAGTCTATATGAAAATATATTGCAATTAACACAACCATTATATTTCTAAAATCCTACCAGTGTGATAATTATCTTACATCACAATTTATCATAGTCATCTCGGAAAATATAAGGTTCAATAATTTTAGATGAGTTTGAATAAATTTTTCTCATTGATGCTCTTTTATAAAAAAATGTCCTTAATTTTTATTTCCCTTTAAACATTAGTGAAAATAGATATTCCATACATGTGATATACTTAGGATCACAGATTCATTAACCTTATCCTTTTCAATATAACACCATAAAATAATTGTGGATGAAAAAAAATAAAAAATACTAAACCTTTCTCCTATATAACATGAAATTTTAAATACAACATGATGAGGGGTTTCCGGTATTGGTAGTAGCCGATATCAGTTGATTAGGTAAAATGATGAATAAATTAATTGTAGGTAAAATTTTATTGATGTTTGAAGAAATAAATTGAAATTATTTCATTCCAATAAATAATTTATTTGATGGTGATCTAATTTAATGTAAATATCCTTGTTTACTATTGTTAGAATATACTATATACTGAATCCACAATGACACCATCTATGTGGGATTCCAATGCAATAAAAAGATGATAAAATATTATTCATTTATTCTCAATTTTGAATACCATTATGAAATTACATAATTATAATCCTCATCTATGACTCATGACATGTCATTGTCCTAAAATGGCAGAATACATAGATCAATAATATTTTCTTTACATCATGTGTTTTATAGTCGATGATATATGTGATAGAAAATTTGACACTTCCATGGGATCTTCTACATATAGAACAATATCATTACACTATTAATATGCTTATATATAAAAATATATCTATTTTCACCATATTAAAATTATATAAATAAAATTTCCATATCATCTATCTATATTTAAATAAGACAAATTAATTGTTTTATCTATATTTTATGGAGAACCAGGACATATAAAAATATTGGATGATGCCTATAAATAATTCAAAACATAATAAACTATTGAAATATAACATGTTAAACTTTTATTTCAAAATATTATTTGATATCATGTATCAATCATTTTAAGACACACTATAATGAAACAAAAAAATCATATTCATTATCCCCCTAAGGATATACAAAAATTATCTTATATTAGAATAAATTATAAATTAATATCTCCATTTAAAAATTCTATCTAAGGATATAGTGACTCAATTATTTATTTTTTTCCGCAAATATTTGGGATTGTTTTAAATAGTGATTGAAAACATATTACCCAACATAATAGAAATATGATCATAAAAGATTCTGATGTAAGGGAATGTATATTTAAATTTAATAAATGATAATAATATATTAGAAGAACAATATACCCATATTATTTAGTATACAAAAAAATTAATTGTTCATTATTTGAACTCTATGAAACAAAGTACTTTTCGAGAAACTGACATAATATAATTTTTCATTTTTAGACAGTCTTGAAAAAATAAAAAAATCTTGTGTGTGTGTAATTGAAAAAACCTAAATGATTTTATTTAAGGAATAAAAAACAAAGGATTACAATACCTTAAACAAACATAATGATTTTTTTTATGGTTTCATTATGTGATTCCTTTATAGTAGAATGAAATCATTCATATATTGTATAACGAACCATACATATCTCTCCACTAATTATATTATTTATAAATGATATTTAGTTACTTATATTCCCAAAACCTTTTTGGTATAGAGTTATATATAATTTTTAAATCTCTTACGTAACTGATTTACAAATCCAAATTTTTGGCCAACCATTCTATTTTAATTTCCTAGGTTCTGGAGTCTGGAAATGTTTTTAGTAACTATGTCATTTTGGAAGGTTTTACTTTAACCTCATGTAATTATATTATTTGGAAATTAAATTTAATATCTAATTTGTGGTTTAGTGAGATATATACCACATCATGCTAAAATATTTCTCATAGTTTAAAACATTTCACACTAATTATAGAAAATATTTATTTGTTATATTTTCATATATGTAAAATAATTTAAAAATTATCTTATAAAAATGTATATTAAAAAATATAATTATAAATGTTATACTGTGTATCATCACAATTTTCATACAAGCTATGTTTTTAAATGGTGAATTATCTAATGCATTTAAAAAATTTTATAGTGATATATGTATTACATTGATTTAAATTATTTCAAAATATTTTGGGTATAAATTATTATAAATATTCATATATCCATATATACATATATTATGTTTTAATATATTTTAATATTTAATATGAATAATTTATTATTATTTTTGAAACTATTTAAATAAAAAATAAAGAAACATAAATTTTTAAAAATAAAATGTTCAAAAAATATTAAACATTTAGAATTATTTAAATGAGACAAAATATTGTGATGATTTTAAATGGTTAAAAGATAAAAATTTTGGTTTATAAAAAATGTTAAAAGTGTGGAAGAGGAGAAAAATCAAGAGATTTCATAAAGAAAGTGATTATGTCAATAATAATAAAGTAAATCTTGTATAATTGATTAATGATATATAAATGGTTTGTAAATGAAAAAGTAAACAAATGTGTCGTGATTTAAATGAAAATGGTGTGATTGATTTAATGAAAGTATGTGACTTAAAAAAAGTATTCCAATTTATGATATGATATGAATTGAGATTTTTTAATACATGAAATCATTAGAATTTTATTTAAAACATAAATCAGTCAATAATATAATTATCAGAATTTAAAAAATTTAATTTACTTTTTAATGTATATAAACGAAAAATTCCACATGCCGGAATAATGGGGGAAATGACCTTCCTAGACTAAAAAAATGGAATAGAATTCATTATAAGACCTCATTCCTCTATATATTTATCATACCTTTATTAAAAAACTCTCTTCACCTATTAATCATAGTCTTTTCATAAACAGGGAAGAAGCCTTTGAGATTTGTGAGTACAGTAGAACTATTAGGGACATCATAACAGTTCTAGGATTCTACATGTTTTCCTCTTGTATTCTCAATCCTGTGATGATTTCAATTATCTTATAGTACTTTCACAATGAAACATCAAAACATTAAAATGAGGTATGGGATATAAGACCCTGTTATTAAAATGTTTAATTTTTCAGTTTATAATACTTTTTCATCCCCAAAGTAATTAAAATTAATTAAATTTAAAAAATTAATAATTATGAAAAATATTTTTTTTTCTTAAAGAAGATATATTGGGATGTTAATTAAATATAATTAATTGGTATGGTAGGATTTAAATAGATTTGGGATGAAATTGAACAGAAATATGTATAAAATGAATAAATAATAGATGGTAATAAATGTGGGTGATTGGTGAGATTGTTTTTCATTTCAGTGTAGGAAATAAATGCAATTAGAAATCTAATATTGGGTAGTGAATATAAATATATTATTTTCATAGTGAATAAATAAAACAGGGATGATGGTTAGTTTTTCGGGGTTTCTTTTGGTTATTGGATTGTTGTGTCCTAAGAGATGATTGGGATGATTATGTTCGGTGGTGATGTTTTACTAGAGTGCTTAATCTATTATTTATTTGTTAGTGTAAATCCATAGTTTTGATATTGTGTGTTTATATCTAATAACATTTTTTCCAATGATTTCAATACACACCACACCAGGGTCAATTATCTTATTTTGACACCCATACATTATTGTTGATTATTTCCCAGAAATTCATGTTGGTGTGGATGGAAGGTTGGATTATACCCTTTACCTACTCTCCCTTTAGTAGTAGTTTATCTATATGACGATGATGGAAATGTTAGAGGTAATTCCCAATGACGATGGAAGTGTTAAGGGTGATTATAAATGATGATTGAACAATCCGTGGGGATTTCTGAAGGAGCTATTATTAGTGTGGAGTGCATACTCTAAATAAGGAATTAGGTTTATTAAACTCATTTTTATGATTTCATACTACACTTGAGTTATGATTTGATAATGTTGAAGGGATTACCACATGGAATTTAAGTTTGGTGTGTGATTGTAGAAAACAAGATGAGAAGTGGTTGTGGGGAGACTTGACTATATGTTTGATATATATTCTTTATTATTACATTTTTTGAGATATTTGATGAGTGATACTTTGGGAGGTGTGTTATTGGTATTTAACCTAATAGTTTTATTTTAATTATTCTCTTTACTGACATAATCATTAGTGTTTGTTTCTCAAATTTTTATGAGAGGTCCCAAAGATGATCCTACAATGCATACATGTTATAATCAACCCTATATAAATATAAGGTGACAATATTTGTTTTATTGAAAATGAATGATGATACTAGAAAATATATGGCACTTTATATTGGTTCTGCAACATCGATAACTTTTGGTGAGTTTTTCTGAATATGTTTTATTTGTTCTTTATAATGAATTATGGAATTTTTTTCATGGGTTTTGGGTTTATTTATATGATATGGTGTTTATTGGTGCTTTAAAACATATATCTTTTCCTCAAAATATATTTTTATTTTAATTCCTCCATTTGAATTATTTATACTCTCAATATCGAGGCATATTACGATTGAGATTCAAGGGTACTATTTATATCTATTTTCATTATAGGATTTGTTTTAGTGGTAGTGGGATCATAAAATAATTGTAAAAGTTATGATGTTCGAATGATATAATAGATAATATGTTTTCAAACTATGAGGTTTAAATATTTTGGCAGGGAAATTGTAGAATTTGAGTTTGGTGCACGACATAAGGTAGTGAGATTAGTTAAGATAAGGGATTTTAGATCCAGCCATGATTTGATGCTAAGACTATAGGTATACTGAACGATGTATTAATATAGTACATCTTCTAGGGAAGAGACATAGAAGAGGAACATGCATCATGATTTTTTTATTTGGGGATTAGATGGTGTTATTTTGATAATTAAATGATCCTAACTAAAGTAATTTTAATGGTTTAATAGTACTTTTCCCTAGGGATTTGTCTTAAGTTATTATCATTTTTTATAGATTCATGTATATGAGGAGTGGGGACACCTCCCCAATCATGATGTATTATTTTCATGATAATTTTTTTATTTTATTATAATTTCTGTGTTTCCCAATGATGAAAATATCATGGTGTGGTGGATGGGTCCCATTGATTTTTTTGATTATGGTAGCTTTATGTGTACAAATATAGGTTCTTGAATTATTTGACTAATATAATGTTGTGTTGACTTATAACTCTAAGAGGTAATGACAATCATTAAAATGAAATAGTAAATAAAAAATAAGGATTTTGTTATGGTTTATGATGGAGTCTTATTTGTAATTATAGATTCATTAACAAACATAGATGATTTGTAATTTTAATATAGAAACTTTTTCCACCTCTTTTTGTATATCCTATAATGTTTTCAATTGGATTCCATATTAATGGTCTTACGATTTTTGATACTATATTGACTATGGTAATTATAAATTCATGTTACATAAATGATAATATTTGATAAAATCATTATTAATGCATTGATGCTATAATGGTCAAATAGTTAATATCATATTTTCAGGAAAATTGATGGATGTTGAAATTTTTAGTAGTTGGTTCTTGACATTATTTAAATCATTTTTCTATATTTTTCAATAAAAGATAGGTTTTCATTTATAAAAACTTATAATAAACTTCAAGGTTATTTTTGGGCTATGATATATATTTTTTACAAAGGGTCTTATTACAATATTATTCAATGATAAGTTATAGAATTTTTTTCAAATTAATTTGAATTATTATTTTTAAAAAGTTACCCATCTAAATGAATTATGGTGTTTATAATATTTTTCATACATAGGATCCATTTAAAAATTCTATGTTTTGAAACAAATATTTTTTAAGGGTCCCATTGACCATGTATTAGGTGATTAAAATTTTTAGTAGATAAAGAAAGTTTGTTACGTGTAATGAAATGATGAGATACTTTTTTTCATTAATACTATCTCATGTTAGTTTTAATAAATAAGATATAAAAAAATTTAATTATAAGATATAAAATAACATGTTAAAAATTTAAAATATTGTTTAAAACATATATGAGTAGTATGTTAATGATTTTTATTAATAAAAAAGTTGATCATAATACCGTTAAAAACATTTTTGAATGATTATATTAATTAAATATTACTTTAATTTTTAATTTGTGTTTTTAAAAGAAATTATAACTTGAAATGATTTAGATATTGATATTATTTAATATGTGATGTTATTCACAGTGTGAATAAAATTTTAATAAAATGAACATTATGTTATAAGGATTTTTAGTTTAAATAAAAGGGTGTTTATGAGTTTTGAAAGTCATATTTATTAGAGTGTATGACTTATATTAAATTTATAACTCATTCCAATAGAATATTTTATTTAAAAATAAATTAATTATACATGATTTAAATTAATAAAGGATATACAAAACATTTTTATTGAAATCTATAAAAATATAGTATGCATGAATTATATCCTATTAGACATATATTTCATTCCTAGTTAATCATTATAACATAGGAATGTTGTGAGTTAAATTTTTGAATTTTTTATTTTGAATTGTTTTTGACTAAGTATAAATCCAAAAATAAAAATATGTTTAAATTATTTGATAAATTAATATAATGAAATGATATTAAGAATCAATGTAATATATTGGAAATATTATGACGTGAGAATTATAATCATGATATAATTATATAATAAATGTACATAAAAAATGCTAGGGGAACCTCCCTTGAGATGTGAAATTAGATCATGTATCAGTTATTTATAATATAGTTTCTATAAGATATTTCCTCTTAATTTAAAATACCTTGTTATTATTGAAATTCCTAAACTATTAAAGAATGTCAATTATAATATTATATTCTGAAATTTACTCTGTTTTATGTTTTCTTAAATCCTTCATAAAATATGTTTTCCTTAATATATTCCCTGATGTTAGAATTAAATGTTTTTTTTCATTAATTTATATCTAAAACATTATTATAATAATAGTTTTTATGACATGATTTACCATTCTATAATGATGTATTGAATTAAAATTTAAATAATTTATTATGATGATAGGATTTGGTAAATTTTTTCTAAAATTTTAGAAATAATCTATGTATTCTTAGTGTTAACCCATCAAAACAACAATGGAATTCAAATATATTATCACATTATTTTTTTTTCAAGCATAGATAACATTTTTTTATGATTAAGTATTTATGTGATATAATTCAAATTATTAATTCCATGAAATATGAGATTTTTTAAATAGGTAAATTAGAGTTAGGTTAGGGTATAGATTTTTTATTATGGGAATAATTTTTAAGGCTAAGGAATATTTTTATGATTTTTTTCATCACACAATTATAAATTTTTACTAGAATGTTCTGGGAGAACATTTTACATGATAATATATATGTAAAGTTCTATTTCCATAAATATACTATAAATTTTTATTTCACAAGTATATTAATTCTTAAGGAATGTTTAAATTTCATCTTTTCAATCATGATACGTGAGGATGAACCATGAAAATATTTTCATCTAAGATTATGCCAATCTAAAGTTATTGAATAATGAATATAATGATTTATTTTAATTTAATTGAATAAAATTAACAATGGAAGATATATTAATCTTTGGTTAACAATGAAGTTACATTATGATAGGTATTTATTGAAAATATATTTCATCAAGAAAATATATATATTTAACAGTGTTTAAGCTAAATTGTTTCCCTAATAACATTTATTTACAAAAGATTGATGTCGCCTATTTAAAATCAAGGTGGATTAATTATTTTAGTAAGGTGTTCCTTAGAGTAGTGGTTATATTAATATTATGAGTGGATTCATAAAATCATCTAACATAAAATGAAAATAATTTAACGTTGGAAATGAAAAATTTTGTTTATAAATATGAAAATGGTATATCATATTCTTGTTGGTCACATAGAATTCATGTGAAAAAAATGATAAAAAGTAATTTATTGACATGGATTATTGTCTCGATTTTCAAAATATATATTTTTGTAATTTTTTTTCATTTCATGAATTATAATGGGAAATTTTTACAGCTAGTTGGATACAAAGATGTGTTGAGACATATGGCTACAATGAGTTTCCTGGGTGATAATGAGTTGGTTGAACTTATGTTGATCTATTGAAAATTGATTGGATCTATGTGAAAAAATAAGATGTTGAACATATGTTCTTCCTTATTTAAAAATGAATGTTTATTCATATTTGAGAGTTATTGATTGGATGAGTTTTGGTTTGGGTTTTTACTTATATTTTGTTATGGTTTAATTTTAATTCTTTAGAATAATAATTTTTTCATATATATCTAATACATGGGACTAGATTTTCCAAACCCTTCCCCTTTATTTTCATATGATGAGGGATCCTGAATATTTTTTCTAGTTCCATATGGGGTTGAAAGATTTTTATTTTTATTATAATTAATTATTTTATTTTTTTATTATCCAATTTCTAAAATTCAGTGGAATTTGATACATTACGCATAGTGATTAAATGATTCTTAGGGTTTTACATACTCAACATTTTTAAAAATACTATACATCGATTATATTTTCTTATATATAAAATATTTTTCAGATTATATTATGTGTAGGGAGTAAATTATGGACCTTATTTTTATATATTTTATATTCCATATCAACCACATTTTCATACACATTATTTTTTCTAATATAATTATTTTATATGTATGAAATATGTTACGACGTTATATAATACATTTTTTTAATATGTTTTATAATGTTTTAATTTTAAAAAATTATATATTCATATATATATATATTATGTTTATATCATATTTAAATTTATATATATATAATATTTAATAAATATTCAATTAAATGTTTTTTAATTATTTTGATGAAAAAAATAAAAAGAGATGACAAAATTTTTCATTTTTTTAAATGTGTAAAAATTGTTTAGTTACATGAATTACAGTAAATTTTATGATTATTTTATGTTGGGAAAATAGAAAAATTTGGATTGTAATAAATTAAAACTTGAATAACTAGGAAATAAAAACATTAGATCTCAGATAAAATGAGGGTGTATTAATAATAATACAGTAGCCATGTATTTTTTATTGAGGATTTATAAAATCTCAATGAATAAAAAAAGGTAAATTACGGGAAGTGATTTTAATGATTAAATAAGATATATTAATTTAAATCATGTGATTTAATGTGTATTATCCTTGATGTTAATATTTGAATGGATAAGAGATTAATTAAAAAATCATCAGAATTGTATTTTCAATGTAAAAATTATCGATTAATTAAATTTAATAATTTAAAACTATTGATTTAATTGTTAACAAGAATAAATGTAAAATTTAATATGAATTCATTATGGGAAAAAAATAAAATTCATAATTTCTAAAAAAGGGAATGTAATCTTGGATGAGACCCTAACCCTCCCTCTAATATTTATAATTTTATAAATCATATATTTCTTACTTACTCATCCAATTTTCATGAACCCAAAAGACACATTTATGTTTTGTGATTGTAGAAAAACACTCACGAATACCAATGTGGATATAGTTTTCTAGGTTTTTCCCTCAAGTATCACTAGTCTTATAATGATAACCCCTATCCTCTAGTCCTTCTATAATGAATTGTTGAATTTCATAGCAAGGTAGAAAACTCAATACCCACTATTAAATTGTCTTAATCTTTATTTTTTATTAGTCCTTTCAATAGGGTAATTATCACGAAGCAACATAAAAATAATAAAATAAATATGAAGGATGGAATAAGAAGGGGGAGGTGATGATAAGGTATATATGGTACACATTTACATTATTTTCAATCTTTTTGGGGTTAATATTTTGTTTTGAAATAATATAGTATTAATGACCAAGGGATGAAATTTATTGAAAATTTGTGACATATAAAATAGATTATTTATTTGTTGTTAATTATTTTTAAATTTAATGAACTCTAGTTTTTTGTTTTTCATTTTTTAAGAGACTGTAAGAACCCAGATCTTATTTTCATGTTTGTTTCTCCTTTTCTGGTAGTTTTTGAGAAAAAGAACAAAATCTGAAAATTTTCGTAGTACAGGCCGTGTACTTTATAAGTACATGCCCTGTACGTAGATTCCATTGGAAGTCATGTGATGGTTAGGTCATGGCCACACACACGGTCGTGTTAGGGTGACTTGGAGGCCACCTAAAGCGGAGTAAGGAAAAGACAAGTACACGTCATGTACTCTATAAGTACACACCGTGTACTTTGTTTTTATTTCATTAAACAGACCGGGGTCACGTATAATCCTTATTTATATATTATTTTTCACCTAATTCAATCCAGAACGTTAGAGGAGGCTGAATATTCACTGATCTGCTGATCTTCGACCGATTATCTGAATCGAACACCGTTGATTGCAATAGAATCACAGCGGTGAGTTATTGTTTATTCTTTGTCCACGTTTCCTGATTATTTCTCTTATGAGAGTTACTGCAGGTTGAACATTTTAGATGTTTTGCTGATCTAATACATTCTATGTCAATTCACGGGCCGAGGTTCGAGTATATATATCTCTTCTTATCGAGGTAGGTGGTTTGTTGCCTTACGTTGAATGACTTTGAGTTTTTGTGAAAATGTGTCAGATTCCCCTGTTTCGGGTATCCCAGGTTTGGGATTTTGGTCCTATTGTTTAATTTCCTTAGATTTATTGTTATCTTATTTTTAATTATTTATAATATATTCATGTTTTCATAATTAAGGATCACCCCATGGGTGTTATTCTTGTTGGGATATTTAACGTTGTTGGGCACAATTTTCCTGCAAGGAAAACCCTTTTTCAATTTCTAGTTTCTTGTTATAACTAATTGCATGTGTTGACCGCTATTTTAATTCTTTTTATGAATTGTAGATTTTATCCATGTAGTTTCAAAACTTACTTAGGGCTTCTGACAGTCTCTTACGCATGACCGGACTACTCTGGGCAGTGAGAACCTGGTGCGGGAGACCAAAGAGGGAATAGATGATTAAGTTCTTCCCTTGGGGCTCTATTGGAATTAGTTTCGTATATAGGGACTATAGGAATTGGACTTTGTGCTTCCTAATAGTATCCTTATTTTACGCACCTATCGAGACCACAAGAGGAATTATATGTAAGTGCTTCCTTAGAGAGTCTATAGCTATCATTGCAAGACCATCGGGGAATCGACATGAGTGCTTCCTAGAGTGTAAGTTCTTTTGTATGTTTAATTGACTATAAGGGTCTACTAGTTTGAGCCACCAAGTGAGTCAGTGGGAATGTGGATTGTTTGGTTGGTTTAAATGAATCTACCCAGACAAAGCACAATCTTGGATCTACTGGATTACTTGTTTGTTTAGGTAGTCTTTTGATGCCTGTTGTTTTACCAGTTTACCTTAGAATAGAGAGCTTTGCTAGATTCCTTGGCTGTTTAATTAAATGAATGTAAATTTAATTCGTCAGATTGTTTACTTGTGTACCCCTAGTTCATTACTACACTTACTTTCATTACATATGCTATATTACTCACTAACATTAGGGCATAGATCTTTTGGTGGTTGCCTACTGGGATTAGTATCACACCCTGTTTGGGTACATATTTTCGGCCCAAACAGGTTATATGGTTACAAGTGTTGATAGGGATTGTGGCCCTTCTAATCGAGGTACATGATTGCTGGTTGGAGCTGGAGAGCATAAGATCGAGCATAGGCTTGCGATGCTGTTGGAGTTACTATTTACTTTTTGTACTTTTTTTCTCTGTTGTATGTCAGCACGTTGTTGTGTTTTCTGGTTTCCTTAGATACTTGTACCTACTGCATCATTATCATCATTACTACATATTCATTGCTTCCTCTGTATAGTTTCAGTTATTGTATGTTGTTTACTGTTTCCCCTATTGACTGTTATTTCCTTTACCTTGTATAATTTACCAAATGAGGGCATGGTTTCCCCAATGACTCACCAAGGCTGTCACTGCTAGTCAGCAGCCTCTGGAGTTTGGGGAAATGTGCTTGAAGTCTTGTGGCGAACCGGGTATGGGGCACCAGTTGAGTGGCTATGGTTTTGGGTCGTTACAAAGTGGTATGAGAGGAGGTTCTTTTCTTTTCTATTGACTTACTATTTAGCAACATTAGACAGGGATATGACAGAATAGGTAAATGGTAAATAGTTGATCTTAGGAGTTCTAGAACCCGCATGCTGGGAAAAAACTAGGTTACCTCGAATATAGCAATTTTTTAGTTTTGTAAATGTTACAGTTTAATTGACTTCACTTTTGGGTGGTGCACTTGTGTTGTGTTGTTACTATTTATATGATTGTGGTTCTATTTTGTTGAAACCTGATGAGAGAAGGGTATTTTATCTCATCCATCATATAGGCACTTATTAGAAAATAACATGTCATGCATTTTTTTGTGGCATCTAAATTACATTAGAAATAGCATGTTGTTGTGATAGAATTTGTGATAGACTATGCATGTTGTTGTGATAGCTGCGGTGATAGAATACATGCTATGTTGATAGGGTATCGTTTGTTTAGAGCTTCTTTACCATGGATGCCAAAAATTTGTCTTAGATGTGTTATGGGCCCTTGAGTATCAGAATTTAGTGGATCATGAGTTTTTTATACTGTTTACTTGTTATATGCATTGTTATGATGCCAAGATTTGATTCGCAGGGAATATGGGCCCCGACGGATCGGAATTAGGCACATATGTGCTTTTTTAGTGTTTTTTATTGTCTTTGGGGATTCTTGTATGTTTACTTCCTAGAAACCCATTCAACATGGCGTGTGGTTATTTGAACACATGCCTTGTGCTCTTCTGTCCATGAAAAACTACTTTTCTTGGTTAAACATCGTGTACTGTCATGTACACACTATGTACTTGCCTTCCGTGTGACCTAGCTGTGTAGTTGAATACATGGGTTGGGAAATCCGCCGGACACCATGACGTGTACCATGCTGACACGATGTGTAGTAGTGGCATGTGTACCAGTCCATGTGACTAAAGACACGGATAAGGGAAAACTATTAAGGACACGTCCTATAGTGGACAAACACGCCGTGTAGTTTCCTACTGGGATAGCCCATGTTCCTAGCCGTGTAGGAGTAACCGGGCATGGAGAAAAAGTGTTAGTACACACTATATAGTTTGAGAACACGTTGTGTAGCCTGGTGGATTACACAGCCATGTATGGCCAAAGTACACGCCCAGGGTAATATTTCCGGAAACACGCCATATAGTGGTACTACACACCGTGTAGTCAGTTTTTCCCCAAATTTTAGAGTTTATCTCTCTTGTTCGGTTTTAATCTCTTAATTTTAAACTGTGTCTGTCATTAATGAAGGTTTTATTGTGACCTTTCAGACTCATGCCTCCACGATGTCCTCCTGTTGCACGTCAGGAACCAGCCAGTGACCATACACCTGATACGACAGATCGGGGACTACCAGTAGTTCCGCCTATCATTCCAGACATGGGACCTGCAGTGATTCCAGACACCGGTGCCAACGCTCAGCTCAGATAGGGTTTCATCAGATATATGCAGACCTTCGAGGGATCTCAGCATCCTACCCCGTCTATGGCAGAGCTGATGCCGGTTTTTCAGCAGCATCACCCTCCAACATTCACAGGGGATGGAGGACCACAGGCTGCAGAGTCATGGCTAAAAGCCATTCTATCCATCTTCGAGCAGCTAGAGATGCCTCTGGATTGATGATTGATGCCCGTGACTTATATGATGAAATATTCCACCAGGAGATGGTGGGATTTGGTTTCGCAGGCAGGGCGCCAAAAAGCTATGGCTTGGGAGGAGTTTTAGCATACGTTTTATGACTACTTTTACCCGGCGATACTGAGGGCTGATAGAGCCAGATATTTCAAGAACCTATATTAGGGTACTCTCATAGTTATGAAGTATTCCTCTTGCTTCACAGAGATACAACATTTCACTCCTGTTCTGGGGAATGACGAGCTGTTTTTAGTGAGGAAGTTTGAGGAAGGCCTCAGACCATACATTTGATCATACGTGAACATATTTCAGATGACTTCTATTACTCTGATAGTCAAACATAGGCTTATAACAGAGATAAATATGAGGGATACTATAGCGTTGGACCAGGGTGCTTCAGCATCCAGGGCTGATTCATTTCAAATAGACAGTAGGAAGCGCCACTGAGAGTCTACATGAGGTGACTCGAGGAAGCAAGGTATTCCTTTTGGTATATGAGATATTAGTTCTGGAAACCAATTGGTGTGCTAACAGTGTGGTAAAATTAGGCATAAGAAGCCTTAGTTGTTGAGAGTTCCAGTGGAGTTCCAATCTTGCAGCAAGATGGGTCATTTACAATGTTTCTGCAAGGTTTTCCTTCAGCAGCTAGTGAAGGAGGATCAGTTTTGACTCCACGTACAAGAGAAGGATTACCAGTTCCACAATAGACTTGGGGATGGAGTTCTTCAGGTCGTTCAGGACAAGGTAGTGGGCATGGACGTAGTGGTCAGGCTCAGGGAGGGTCACCTCAGGGATCTCAGGCTGCTATACAGGGCCGCAGTGTAGGTCAGACTTTTATGGTAGAGCAGATTAATCAGGAGCAAGATCTTGGACCTTCTACAGTTCGAGGTAAGATTTTAGTAGCCTCAATTTTATCCTCTTCACTTTAAGATACATGAAATTCTCATAGAATTATTTCTGTGCATATTGTGGAAATCCTAAGACTTACTGTTTATAATTGTGAGGATATGATGATCCTAGACACTCCATTGGGAATTATAACTACTAGTGTGAGTAAGTTCTTAGACAACCCCCTTGAGGTTGGTGGGTGTCGTTTTTCATGGAATCTCAATGTTTTGGATATGAATGGTTATGATTTAATTCTTGGTATGGACTGGTTAGTTCCCTTCCAGGCCATTGTCGATTTCTATCACCGTAGGGTGAGTTTCTCATCACTGGAGGGCGAATCTTTTCTTCAAAAGGGTGAATGGGAAGTCCAGGTGCGTAGAGCTGGACTAGAGCATAATGGGTTGGGTGGTGTTATGGCCAAGATTTCTAGCTTATATCTAGATGACTAGGGGACTTCTCAGATATATTTTCCTCTAGTGGTTGATCACTTTCTAGATGTCTTTCCAGAAGACTTTCCAGGTTTTCCTCTAGAGTGAGAGGTAGAATTATCTATTGAGCTTATTCCAGCTGTTGCATCTGTTTCCATACCTTTTTATAGGATGGCTACACCTGAGTTATGGGTGGTCATGAAGCAGTTGGAGGTGTTGTAGGCAAAGGGTTTTATCCGACCCAGTACTTACCCTTGGGGTTCACCCGTTCTCTTTTCAAAGAAGGAGAATGGTACCTTACGGATTTGTG
This sequence comes from Viscum album, assembly GCA_963277665.1. Classification (NCBI taxonomy): domain Eukaryota; kingdom Viridiplantae; phylum Streptophyta; class Magnoliopsida; order Santalales; family Viscaceae; genus Viscum; species Viscum album. Next base: position 1,883,590,307 of record OY728165.1, on the reverse strand, counting down.
TAGATTATGGGAATCTATACCATTTTACGGTCAAGAAACAATATCCATTTCAACAGATTGATGATCTCTTTGATTATATTCAAGGATCCAAAGTATTCTTAAAGATTAACATGAGATCTGACTATCATCAGTTCCGTGTCAGACCATCTGATATACCTCTTACAGCCTTCCAGAGAAGGTATGGTCTGTATGAGTATTTGGTTATGTAATTCAGTCTCACGAACACGCCATCAGTTTTCATGGCGTTGATGAACAGAGTTTTCCATCCTTAGTTGGATTCATTCGTGGTTTTTTTCGTGGACGATATCGTGGTGTACTCTCACACTCGACATGACCATGCGATGCATCTTGAGATCATTTTGAGTACACTGAGGGAGAATCAGTTATTTGATAAGCTCTCAATGTGAAACTTTTGGATGGATGAGATTAACTTCCTAGGTCATTTCATCTTAGATACCGATGTATCAGTAGACCCAGAAAAGGTGAGAGATGTACTTTCCTAGGAGCAGCCGAAGAATGTCTTCGAGGTACGATGTATCTTAAGTCTGGCTAGTTACTACAAGGAGGTTTATAACAGACTTCTCATGATTAGCAGTGTTGTTGATGGGATTGACTAAGAAGGCAGTGAATTTTGTTTGGTGAAAAGCCTGTGATTCATCCTTTCAAGAGCTGATGGGGAGATTGACTTCAGCACTGATTCTAGTTTGGCCGAAGCCGGGAAATTTTTATAATGTTTTCTATGATGGATCTAGAATTGAGATTGGAGCAGTGCTTATGCATGAAGATCTTGTTGTTGTATATGGATCTCAGAAGTTGATTCCACATGATAGGAACTATCCTACGCACAACCTGGAGTTGGCTACAGTTGTTCATGCTTTTCATTGTTGGAGACATTATCTTCTGGGAGAGCATTTGGTAGAATATAATGACCACAAGAGCCTCAAGTAAATATTCACGTAGCTTGAATTCAATCTGAGACAGTGGAGGTGGGTTGAGTACCTAATGTCTTTCAATTTAGAGATTTCTTATATTCCAGGGAAAGGCAACATTGTGGCAGAAGCACTGAGTAGAAGGACAGAGATAAAGGCATTTCAAGAGGCCAACAACGAGTGGCAGCTAATGGCTATGTTCTCTGAAATTCATTTGGAGGTGCATGATAGATAGGGTTAGACTTTTCTTTCTTCTGTAGCTATTAGATCTACCCTTCTTGACTGAGTTCGGATGAGGAATCTATCAGATTCTGAAGTCCTAGTCCTACGAGAAAGCGTGTTAGAAGAGGGCCCTCTTCCCGGATGGACCGTAGGTGAGGGTCATATCTTGATTTTCCAGGGACGCGTATGGGTGCCATAAAATATACGCAAGGAGCTGTTGCGAGACTTTCATTACCCATTTTGGTTAGTTCATCATGGAGTTACAAAGATGTATCGTTATCTACACCACCAGTATTGGTGGCTAGGTATGAAGAGAGATGTAGCTAGTTTCTCATGAGGTGTTCCACCTATTAGCAGGTGAAGGCAGAGCACTAGTGACCATCAGGGCTTTTACATCAGCTACCCATTCTTGAGTAGAAGTGGAGTGATGTCGCGATGGACTTCGTGACAGGGTTACCAAGATAACCTCAAGGGAATGATGTGGTATGGGTTGTCATTGACAGGCTCACGAAGGTTGCACACTTCATTCCGATTAAGGAGACCATCTATGTTGATGAACTTGGATGGTTGTACATCCATGAGATTGTATGATTGCATGGGGTTCCGAGTACTATCATTTCTGATAGGGATGAAAACTTTACGTCGCATATCTGGAAAGGGCTACAGAGGGCTTTGGGTATATAGGTACTTCTGAGTACAGCTTACTATCCCCAGATAGATGGCCAGTCAGAACGAATGATTGTTGTGCTAGAGGACATGCTACGAGCATGCATCCTTGATTTAGGTGGATCATGGGAGAGACATATACCTCTAGTGAAGTTTGACTACAATAATAGTTTTCAAGAAACTATTCATGTTGCACCTTATGAGGCATTGTACAGTAAACCATGCCGATCACCCTTGTGTTGGATGGAGGTAGGAGAGGCGGCTATACTGGGACCCCGTCTTGTTCAAGAGACCATAGAATATGTGGAGTTGATTTAAAAAAGGTTGGCTAATGCATAGTCTCTACAGAAATCTTATTCTGATTAGCAGAGACAACCGTTGGAGTTTAAGGTCAGATATCAGGTTTTCCTATGTGTTACCCCGAGTTTGGGACACAAGAGGATCAGGAGATTGGGTAAGATTTGACCGAGAAATGTCAGGCCTTTTGAGGTTCTAGAGAGAGTCGGGATGGTTGCATATAGGTTGCAGTTACCTCAGAGGTACCAGGATATGCACGACATCTTCCATGTTTCTCAACTTCGACGATATTTCACTGACCCATCTCATGTTTTTCAACCTGAGGAGGTTGAGCTAGAGAAGGACGCATCATTCGAGGAGCATCCTATCATTATTTTTTATCGTAGTGAAAAGGTACTATGTGGCTGGTCTGTTCCTCTAGTAAGGGTGCTATGGAAGCACAATCGTGTATAGGACAAGACTTGGGAGAGGGAGGTCGATATGCGATCACCATGGCCAGAGTTGTTCGATGTTTCTTTTTCACCACATTGTTAGGGGAATTTTGGTATGAATTTATTTAATGGGGGAGGTTTGTAAGAAACCAGATCTTTTTTTCAGGTATGTTTTTCCTTTTCTGGTAGTTTTTTAGAAAAAGGGGAAAATCTGGAAATTTTCAGAGCACACGCCGTGTAATTTATGAGTAAACGCCATGTACTTCAATGCCATTGGAAGCAATGTGTTGGCCCTGTCATAGCCACACACTGAGCCGTGTAAGGTTGACTTGGAGGCTGCCTAATGTGGAGTATTGAAAAGGAAAGTACACGCCGTGTACACTAGAAGTACACGCCGTGTACTTTCTTTTTATTTCATTAAACGGACGAGGGTCACGTCTAATACTTATTTCCATCTTCTTCTCCTCCTACTTCCATCTAGAACATCTGACAAGGCTGAATCTTCTCGGAGCCAATGATCCGACACCGTTTATCTGAATCGAACATCTTCAGTTAAAATAGAATCACAACGGTGAGTTCTTGGTTCTTCATTGGCCACGTTTCCTAATTCTTTCTCTTATGAGAGTTATCATAGGTTGATCTTTTTAGATGTTTTTGCATATCTACTCCATTTTAGTCTGATTCATAGTCCGAGTTTCAAGTATATCTATCTTCTAGATCGAGGTAGGTGGTTTGTTGCCTTACGTTGAATGTCTTTGAGTTTTTGTGTAAAAGTGCTAGATTCCCATGTTTCGGTTATCTCAGTTTATAGATTTTGGTCCTATTGTTTAATTTCGATAGATTTCTTGTTTTCTTAAGGTTAATTTATAATAATATATTCTTGTTTTCATATTTGAGGATCACCCCATCAGTTTTATCCTTGTATGGATGTTTATCGCTGTTTGGCACAGTTTTCCTGCGAGTCAAACACTTTCTCAATTGCTAGTTGCTTGTCATAACTTATTGCATGTGTTACCTGATATTTTAATTCTTTTGATGCATTTCAGATTTTATCCACGTAGTTTCTAAACTTACTTAGGGTTTCTGATAGTTGATTATGCACAACTGGACTGCTCAGGGCTGTGAAAACCTTGTGCGGGAGACCATAGAGCGAATAGACAATTAAGTCCTTCACTAGGGTGTCTGTTAGAATTAGTTTCGTTTGCAAGGCCAACAGGAATTGGACTTTCTGCTTCCTAAGAGTTTCCTTAGTTTACGCATGTATCGAGACCATATGAGGAATTAGACGTAAGAGATTCCTCATAGAGTTTGTAGCTATCTTTGCAACACCACAGGGGAATCGACGTGAGTGCTTCTCAAATTGTTTGTGCCTTTGTATGTTTAATTGAATATAGGGGTCTGATAGTTTGAGACACCCAAATATTCCTTGTGAATGTGGATTGTTTGGTTGGTTTAGATTATTCTAGAAAGCCAAATCACAAGCTTGGATCTATTGGATTTCTTTTTTGTTTAGGTAGTCTTTTGATGCCTGTTGTGTTACCTATTTACCGTGGAATAGAGAGATTTTCTAGATTCCTTGGTTGTTTAATTACATTAATAAATTAATTTTTAAATGAATGTGAATGGTAATTTCTCATATTGTTTACTTTTTTACTCCCATTTCATTACTAAATTTACTTTCATTACATAAACTATATTACTCACTGATAGTAGGGAACATATCTTGTGGTGGTTGCCTACTGGGATTAGTCTCACACCCTGTTTGGGTCCTGCTTTTTGCCCCAAAAAATATATATGTTTGCAACTCTGGATAGGGATTGTGGCCCTTCTACTTTAGGTTTATGATTGATGGTTGGATCTGGAGAGAATAGGACCGAGCTTAGGCTGGCGATGTTGCCGGAGTTATTGTTTACTTTTTGTACATTGTTTCTCAATTGTATGTCAGCACACTTTTGTGTTTACTGCATTCATTAGATAATTATAACTACATCATCACTATCGTCATTAATACATATTCACGGCTCCTGCTATTTTTTTAGGTATTGTATGCTATTTACTACATCCGTTATTCACTGTTATTTCTTTTCCCTTGTATAATTTAACAAATGAGGGCATAGTTTCCCCAATGACTCACGATGGCCCTCTCTGCTAGTCAGTAGCCTCTAGCATTTGGGGAAATGCATTTGAGGTCATGTGGAAAACCAGGAATAGAGCATACATTGAGTGGCTCCGGTTTTGGGTTATTACAGAGACCATAAATGAAGTGAAATAGTTTGACTGAATTGTTTTATGTTTGACTATTGAAACCACATAAAATAATTTTATAATAATTGAAACATGTAATAACAATGGTTTTTTGTATTATTAATTGGGTAAATAATATTGATGTTGCCCCATATATTATATATTCATAGAAATATGATTGTTTGATTTGTATGTTGTAGTTCCAGATATAAACGATTGTGATGTTTTAAATTTTTATTTTGTTAATAATAATGTTTTAGACTATGTAAAGGTAAGGTTGGTTTGGGTGAATGGTTGGATGATGCTTGGCCTCTAGAATATGATATTATTTTTTACTGATAGGGACCATTTGTGAGGTTAATATTATATTATGTGGATTTGTGTATAAGTGTGTACTAGGGTGGGATGGAAAAGATTAAAAAATTTGAAAACTAATTTGTCGTTAAATTATGAGATTATGGAATGTTAGTTAAATTTTATAAAGTTGTTTGGTTTGAGTAAAAACAGATGAAAATTATAATTGACATAAAAATTCCTAATATTATTTAATAATAAATGTGAATAATAATGGTTGATGGATAAGAATAGTTTGTTAATGAATATGGTAAATAAATTGCCTAATGAACATAATATTAGATGTTGAATATTTTTTATAATTTTAGGAATTAATTAATATAAGTGGGATTGTTCATGGTTTTAATGGATATTTTTTATCATTTTATTGTTTTTTCTTAGAGGTATCTTGATCTGATGATTTTTAGTGGTGATGGTTAGCGGAGTATTTGAGATGTTATTTTCCAAATACAGGTTGGTTATTGTGAGTTTCAATCTATCCATATATTTTCCTATTATTTATATATGCATCCACTATGAGTAACATATATTATATTGATACCCAAACATTTGGGGTGTTATTTTCCCAAAACAAATAGTAACGATGGATGGTTGGATTCCCCCTCTTCAATACCCTCCCATTAGTATTAGTGTATATGAATGAATATGATGACATAGTTGGTGGTGATTCATGCTGATGAGGGAATATTTGTTGGTGATGCCTATGGATGATTCATTGTTTGGGATTATTAATAATGTTGGAGGAATATTTGATGGTGATTCCTGATGATGGTGGGATATTTGGAAGTAATGTTAGGAGGAAATATTAATAATTTGGATCATTCCTTGTTGGATAATGTAATGAGGATTATGTTATTCATGTTCATGATAACATACTAATATGAACATATGATGTTATTCTATAGAAGAGATGGACATAATATATTTTATCTTAGGGTGTGATAGTAGAAAAAACAGAATAAAAGAGGCTATAGGGTTCCATGACTCTATTTTTTTGTAAATCTCTAATCTCGTTCTTCCGGATTCCATACTATAAAATAGTGTGTATTTTTTTAAATATATTATTGTAAAATACACATTATTTTATACATTACATGACCTTTTCAGCTCTAGGTTTTGTAAAATTAGATTAAACCATCCAAACTGACTGATCTGTATGAAATGTAGTTAATTTTTCTTTACATTTGCAACCTCCTTATATGAAACAATGAATCTTTGGAATTTATATTAAACTAATGAAAAATATTTTAAAACATTTTATGAGCAATAAATTTTCTCACAAATGGTTTTATATAAACTAGGTAGAAATAATTTAATATAATCATGCATACAAATTCCATCAAAACAATTTATAAAATTATTATTAAATACTATTTTGAAAAACATTTAATTTAAAATTACCATTTTACTTGACCTTTGTATTTATCCTTTGAAAACACTTGAATATAATAACATTTATAGATTAAAAAAATTAGACTTAGGAAACCTAAAGAAATCTATGTTGTAGTATCACTTTTAGGGCATGCTCCCCTTGGGCTCATGGGTTTACTCCCCATACCTTATCATTTATTTTTATACCCAAATACCAAATTTTAAGAAATCATTTTTTAGAGATTTACCTTTCTCAAACATATCTCAAAACCATTCCAAATATAATCTTAAATAATTTAATTTATGAGAATAATTTATTGACTTTGTTTCATGGAAAGGGTTAAATATTCATAAAACTCAAGAGTTGGGGGAAAAGTTCCTTTCTAGAAGAAATTCATCTAATAAAAATATGACAAAATACTGTTTTTGAATTAAAACAAATTCTTGTCTGGAAAAAAATGTAAGAATGTCAATTTTAATATAATAAATGGAAATATTTATACGAGTTTCCTTCATATATATGATACTACATAAAATGATATTTTTCAACAATGTCCAAGTTCATTTTTTAATAAAATAAGTTTATTTTACCATTATAAGTGTTAACATAAAAAATCTTAATAATCTATGTTACATATTAAAAATAATATTGTTTTATTGTATTATGTAACACCAAAATATTTCATAGTTCTCCTATTTTAAAATTTAATGTATTTAAAAGTTTTTTTGTCACACAACACAATGATTAAAACGATAAAATACTATTAAATATGAATGTTGTAATAGTAGTATGGCATTTAAGAATAGTAATATGACCAATAGAATAGTAACTTAACCAATAAAATTATAAATAAAATTATGGTATCTTAATGATGAAAATAATATTTATTTATATCATGGAAGATGTAAATAAATGATTCAAAAATGAATAATTAAAAATTTATATTTTTTATGAAACAAAAATGTTTATTTTCAATTTAATAATCAACAGAATAATTAAAAATAAATTCTATTTACAAAAAAATATTCAAAAAATTAAAAATTCATTGTCTTATGATTACAAGATAATTTTACCCGATAATAGTTAATATTTTAAAGTGTCATAAAATCAATTTTAATTTTTATATTCGAATTTTTTTAATAATTAGAGATTTTAATTAAATTTTCATTATCATATATAGAAAATTAATATCCGAAAATGGATTCTGTTTCGGAATTCCACATATTGAAATATTATTAGAGTAATGTTTTGGGATTTTTTGAAAATTGTTTACTTTTCGGTGAATAGTCAATCACAATAATTTACAATATTTAATTGTACAAAAATTATTGAGTCATAAATGATGTATGGCTGATTTAAGCCTCTAATATCAAAATATCCTTAATTATTTTAATATATTTAATGATAAGGTTCAAAATATTGATAGTCAAGAGTTGAAATAAAAAACTAATGATTAAATTAATAAACATAAAACCCTATCATCCACTATAAATACCACCCTCACCACATCTTCTTCATGCACCACTAATGCCATTAATTGTTCCCAAATTTATGTTAAATACCTCTCCCATAACCCTCTCCCACATTCTGGTTGTGATGGTTGTTGGTTGGAGTAGAATATTCAAGAGGGGGTGAATTGAGTATCAATAAAAATTTATATTTAAAAATTAGTTCATTGAATTTTTCCCCAAATTAAAAATATAATCCCAGTCAGTCTGTAGTGAATTTATAATCATCCTGAATGTTCAATTAATTTCTAAATAGATTTATTAGTTCCCATTTATACAAATATAATGATTAAATAACTTTTGAAACTAACCTACTAGTTAAAAACTGTTATAGACACTTACTGAACAAACTATCATAGTCTGAACTTGATTGACTGATATTTTTAACAAAGAAAATTTAAGAAAAATAAAAATAGGCATAATGGAATTTAAAATAAGGGTTTCATTCTTAAGATAAGAATCAGTCCTCTCAACTTGGTGATTTCATGCCACTAAGAATATTATATTAATAAAAAGATTGATCAACACCCTAGATCGGGTTTCACAACTGTACCCAAGGATGTCCATTTCAAGCTTAACCTCAACCACAGTTTATCATGGAAAAACCCAAACAGGTCAGACACAACCTCTTCCATTATTATACAAGGGATACAAAATGGTAAATAGAGTGTGATATTAAGGATATCAAGTATCCTCCTGTTATGAACAAGAGTAATTGTGTGTGTAATAGAGAGATACACACACTACATGGAAATGAAAATAAATGAACACAATAGAGATAAAGATATAGAGTCAGGTTTAGAAGGATCTATGTGTTATGTAGTGTAGCTCTAGACTCTTTCGATGTAGAGGAATTGAAGATCGTGTCCTCTTCTGGATATTGACTCCAAAACAGGCTATCATAATTTCAGTGATGAGGCTTCTAGATTTATAATATGTTAAACTTATTATTAAAAGGATTTTTAGGTCAGCTCAACACGTTTATGATGACTTCTTAATATCCCCATATCTACTTCATTTTGAGTTCTTTGTTTTCTAAAGTATGCTCGTGAATTGCATGTGTTCTTCTGAACATTTTTACTTTCTTTCCGTTACTGATCTCTTTTGAATGATCCATCTTCTAAATATTTTATACATTGAGGTCCCATAGACATAATGATATCTACCTATAAATGTACCTCGTACCATCCACTGAATATCCAACAGAAAACATTAAATAATGTCAAAAATATCATTTTGTCTAAATTTTACTATTAGATATAAACATTAATTAATAAAATTAAAACATTTTTTTAATCTATAGAAGAGTCATACATATCTCTAGTCAATAGAATCGGTCTATCATCATTAATGACTCAATTTATCAGTGATTCATTTTCATCGGTATCAGTGAATCTGGGAATCAGTGAGTCATATGTGCTATCGGTCTGTCTGGGCATCTATGAGTCATCATCGGTGAATCATTTTGAACTATCGGCGTGTCGCTATCTGTAACTCATTCATCGGTAAGTACATTGAACTATCGGGGTGTCGCCCATCAGTGAGTCAGCTATCGGTGAGTCTAATAAACTATCCGTGGGACCTATCATCGATGACTTGTCCATCGATGTGTCGTTTGTTCTATCGGGGAGTCCTACATTGATGTCTTCTTTGATTGGTGAGTCCTAAACGGTGAGTCAGCCATTAGTGTCTCATTTGAACAAATCAGTATTAAAGACTTTAAAAAACATAAACAGTTATTTTTATTATACCTACCAGTACAGATAAAGTGAAATTTATAATTTCTTGTAAATATACATTTGTAAATATATTGAAATATAAATATCAATAATTTATTAACTTAATGAAATTTATTGTACCAGGTTACATAATCCATTCATTTATAAATATTCATTCACATTATTATCATTACATAATCTATAATATGTGAAATATCATGATTTGTAAATTTGTATGATTTGTGATTATTAAAACAACTACCTCACAATGGGTCCAAAAATCTCCCCCTTTTTTATAATCACAAATCATGGCATGAATGAGTTATAAAAGATGTTAAGGAATAATAATTACTTGAATCAACATACCAACGGTGAATATGAATTCTAAATATGACTATGACGTCTTTCCTTTTAATCCCCCCCTCAATAATTGTATTGGAGCATATATAGTGGATTCTAATCCTACCTCTTAATTGGTTTTATTAGATTATATTAGATCTAGAATATATATATATATATATATTCTTTATTGATAACATGTCATCGTTACTATTACAGAGATAGTCTCCCCCTTAGGTTAACAGTTTATGCCATCAATAGATTTCTCCCCCATTTGGATTAGAAAAAAGGTCACAATAAACATAAAGGATAAATAAAAATGAACACAAATAAACATTGAAACACATTGAAGTCAAAATTATATTCATTAAGGCACAATGGAGTACAGACATCAAAATACACTAATCAAAAAATAAAAGTACAAATCCCTATCAAAGTATGATATTGAGCTAACGATTTGGATTTTGAGGATCATTACCCTTTTTTGAAGGGTCAACAATTGGTTTAAGAGGTGATGTTGTGGATGTAGGAAGGGTTGGTTGAATGAATAAATCAGGTAATCTAATGCATGTAGGATCTATAGATTCATGGATTGGTCTCTTCTCTGACAGAACATGACATTGAGTCTGCTTTTGGATCACTAGCCTGATATGAGATAATGCTTGAGACATTGTTATCTGAGAAGAAGGTTGTGAACCAGGTCTGATGAATGTAAATGTAGGGAATACTATAAACTCATACTATATATGTGGGTAAGGATTCAAGTGCATTATGAAATCATTGAGGATGTCTCCCCCATATTGCATAGCCCTCTTGAGATCCTCCTTAATTTCCATGAATTTATCCATTGAGGGATAAACTCTTTCAACTAACTCACTTGCCTCTTGAAAGGCTCAATCACTGGTGGAATATTGATATTATTATTCTAGTACTTAATGTTGTTATTCAACTCATTCTTTGTGTAGATTTTAGAAATGTACTTATCTAAATTTTCTCTTATCGCCTTTTGGGTAGCATATGCTTCATTTTTACATTACCTCACCATGTTGTTTTCAGGGTAACTATTCTTGTGCACTTTTGAAAGGCTCTCTTTATCAGTTTCATTCTAAATAGACATATTATCTTCCCTTATTACAGTCCTAATGTACCAGATATTAGTGGCAGGCTTGGTAATTTTAGAACTGGATGCACCAGAAATCATTTTGGAAATATCATCCTTCAACATCTTCAGATCGTCCTTCAGTAGATGTGTGACAAGGATCATGAGATCCTCTATAACACCACCAAGTGTGGTTCTAAAATCATTGGACCTAGACACCATTTCATTGCACATTTTCATTACATCTTCTCCCTGAACTGTATTATTTCTAATATTGGTCTCGACTGTAGTGATTAGGTTGGGATGTGTCTCTAGAATTACCAGTCTTGCAATCCTAACTACATCTACCTCTAAAATACTCATGGAAGTAAAAGATTAATATATGAATATAATATAGGATCTCAAATATTCAAATATATCATGTTTAAATTGATCAAGATAGGCCTTGGTGACATAGTCACTAGGCACTGAAGGTACAGCGGGCTCATCACTGGTAGGAAAAGCTGGTGAAGCAGGAGTAGTTAGTTTCATATAAACTTTGGGAGCAGGAGGTGATACCATCTCCTCATTTGAATAATAATTCATTCTAAAAATGATATATCATTGATTTATATTCCACACACTAGAACATGTTAAATATTTGGGCTCCACAAAATCATTTCTTACTCTTCTACATTGAGTCACATGTACAATATGATATTCATCTTATTCTTCTCTACCATCAACAAAAATATATTTTTGAGGCACTGGTACATTTTGAATTTGATCTTTTTCTTCTTGAAATCCATCCATGTGAGGCTCTCCCTCCTTCTGAGGAATATGTGAAATTTTAGAATCATCTTCTTCCTCTTGAACTACATCGATAAAATTAGAAAGTTCCTCAAGGATTCCTTGAGCATCATCATATGTGTGGTCATGTCCATCCTCATTTCCATCATATCTGCCCTCAAGATAAACACTATTAACATCAACCTATTTATCCGGATCAACACGATCCTATCTACCAGCCTCATCATCATCTCTATGCCCAGACTCCTCATCTGAACTAACTGCATCTTGTCTAGCTTTTAGTGATTCACACACATGCCCACCACCACCACCACTACCACCACCATAATCATCATCATTAGTCTTCCTCAAATAACCTTCATCTCTAGATACATCTGTATCTTCTTCATCATCTTCATCCTCTAAAAAAAATCACTATAATGTAATTATAATGGTGGAATGGAAGGTCCATATGTCATATCTCTAGATATTTCAGAAATATTTAGGCCACTCATATCATCTATAGGACACCACTCTTGTATTTAAAGCTCAGGCTCATCTTTTTCTTCCTCTAAATACACATCCTACTGACCAGGTTTAAGAAAATGTTCAGCTTGATACCTTGGACTCGTAGTATGATATGTAGGGTTATAATCTTTATATAATCTCTCCTCATCTTCTTCCCATATTCTCCTCCGTGGGTTCCAAAATATTTTAGTCATTTTTAGATTTATTTTTGTAGTCCAAAACCACTACATGCATTAATCACCTCATCTTTATCATCCACAAATCCTTGAATTGTCAACATTATAGAAATTATCCATGGATAATATAAACTGGTTGGTTTCATGTAGGGTCTGGTAATTTCATATATATATATATATACCATAAGGTACGTAAATAGATTTATATTTACCTCATTCATCAACAAATAAAGTAGTAAGGCATCCTGATTCATCAAGGCAACAAAATATCCCTTGGGCATATTTGGTGTTGGAGGAACCTAAAAAGAATTTTGGTCTCTCCATATATTTCTAAAGCTATTTCTCTCCTTGATTCCACATTTTGAGTCTACTCTTTCAATGAATTTTATTAAGAAAATAAATCTGTGGTTGGAGGAATATTACCCTGGTAGATAGACAATATTCCCTCAGGAGGAATCTTCAAGAATTCAACCCATTATCTTGAAGAAAATGAAATTAACTTTCCTTTTACTGCTGATTTATTCTGAACCTCCTTGGATCCATCCAAAAACACTCCCATGTAGAGATAGAATTGGTGTACCATCATGGAATATAACAGTCTCTCATTGTCTGAAAACTATCTAATCCACCCTTATGATTCCAATAATTTCAAGAAAAGAGACATTCTCGACCACAACCATTTGGAAGACACATCATTATATACAGTTACTACGTGACTTCCCAACCTTGTATTCAATGAATTTGCAACAATTCATGATCTCATTTATAGAACTTGGATGGAAATGATTCAATCAGTCCTTCCATTTCCCACATTTTCCATTCCATTCTGAAGGTTTATTTTAAAATAATGAAGTCAAAAGGTTAGAGGTTTGAAGGTAGTGAGGGCAGTTGAGGGTTGTGGATTGATTTAATCATATCATTTAGGGATTTTATATAATAAAAATCAAAGAATAAAATAAATGTAAAATAATAAATAAGAAACTATTTTATTTTACTTAAAAGATATAAACATATATATTTTCCAAAAATTCCCTATAATTATCAGTTTTACTCTAACTGTATTGGTCTCACTATATCATTATTATATGTTCGGATTTACATGATATGTTTTAGATGATCGGTTTTACCTGATCAGTTTCATCTAATCGGTTTCACATGATTAGTTTGACCATATAATTTTCATCTGATCAGTTTCACCTGTTCGATTTCACCTGATCACTTTCACCGGATCATTTTCACCTCATTCGTTTCACCTTCTCGATTTCACCTGATCAGTTTCACACAATTAGTTTCACATGATTGGTTTCACAAATATTAGTTTCACAGGAAAAAAAATTTCTAAGGGTATATGGTCATATTAAGATTTATCAATCCCAGTTCTTGTATTATTTTCCTCATTCTATTAGAGTTTATGGGTATGGTAAAAATGTCTGCAAGTTGATGTTCATTCCCAATAAACTCAACAGTTATGTAACATTTTCAATAGTGGTCTCTCAAAAAGAGATGTCTTCCATCAATATGTTTTATTTTATAATGAGAAATAGAATTTTTAGAAATTTTAGTAGCACTTTTATTATGATAATTTATGTGGATATGTCTGAATTAAAATCCATAGTCTAATAAAGTGAATTTCATCTACAAAAATTTGTGCACAACAACTTCCAGGAGCAATGTACTCATCCTAAGTAGTTTATAATGCATCCAAATGTTTTTTTTACAACGCTATGAAATTAGAGACTTTCCCAAAAAGTGACATGTTCTATAGGTGATATTTATTTCAAATTTACACCCACCATAGCCAGCATTAGAATAGCTAACCATCTTAAAAGGATGTCCTCTAGGGTAGAACAGTTCTAAATTAGTTGTGTGTATAAGTTATTTGAAATATCTTTTAACATCATTTAAATGTTATAATTTTGGGTTTCCATGAAATATTGCACACATAAAAGCACTAAACATGATGTTAGGCCTACTAGAGGTTAAGTGATCCAAACCCCCAATCTATCCTCTGTAGGCAGTTCGATAAAAAATATTTACCATTTTCATGAATATCTTTCTTACATGTGGAAGTCATAGGTGTTTCAATACTCTTAATTCCATCAAAGACGTATCATTTAAAAAATCATTAGTATAATTACATTTATTTGTAATAATACATTATTTATTTTGAAGTATTTTAAATACAAGAAAATATTTATGTTTGTCCCTCATTAACATTTCAAAATGACTTCGCATCATTTTTAAAATTTCATTGCATAAAAATGTTTTAAAAGATCTAAATATAATAACATCTACATATATTTGATCCATTAATCCATCATTAGAATTTAATTTTATAAATAAATTAGGATCTATAAATTTTTTCTTAAAACCATTAGAAGTATGAATGTTACTTAACCTATTATACCATGCTCTTAGATCGTGATTCAAACCATATAAATCTTTATTTAATTTGAAAACATGATTTGGAAAAAGTGGAATTGTAAAATTTTTTAGTTAGTCAACAGAAAAATCACCAATTATATAACAATTTAATAATTCATTGGAATCCATTTGATAATATATGAAATCCATGTGTGCTGCAAATACTTGTAAAATATTATTGGATTCAATACTAGATACTAGTGCAATGGTGTCCTCATAATCAATTCACTCTTCTTGACTATAGCCTTGTGCAACCAATATGGCTTTGTTTCTAACTATATTTCAACCTTCATATACATTATTCCTAATCACCCATTTAGTTCTTATGGTCATGTTATATTATGTTCTATCAACAAGCTTCCAGACATTATTTCTCTCAAACTGATTATTCTCTTCTTTCATAGCCATCACCCAAAATTCATCATTGATTTCCCATTGGTATTTTTATGTACAAGTTATGACATGGATTCTTGAGGGTAAACATGATATCTCAAGGAACCTATAGTTTTTATTCATCTTTCTAAATATCCAGCTACAACATCTAAGGGATGAGTTTTAAGGGTTTTATTTGGTCTAGTAAAAATTAGGGCTTGTTATTTCAGGCTCTTTACTGGGTTCTAGTTCATTACAACTAGAATCTGGTGAATTTCCAAAAATAGTTGTTTTAAGTGATTCCATTATAGGATTGTTATAGGGTTTATCATTAATCTCTAGATTATACATATCCTCTTCAAAATTCTCTAGTGAGGTCATAGGATCATGTGGATTTGTTTCATCAAACATGAAATGTATAGATTCTTCTAGACATTTTATTCTTTTATTAATGACTCTCTATGCTTTGCTTGATATAGAATATCCATGAAATATTCCTACATCACATTTGGAGGAAAATTTATCTATATTTTCTATAGTGTTAAGAATATAAACGTTATATCCAAAAACATTAAAAAATTTACCTTGGTTTTCATATTATTCCACAACTCATAAAGATTTTTCTTAAGTATATGTCTGATTAAGACTCTATTTATTATATAAGAAGATATATTAACATCTTCAACCCAAAAAAAAATCTATAGGTCATATTCATTGAGCATATTTCATGAAATTTCCCATAGGGTTCTATTAATTCATTCAACTACACCATTCTATTGAGGGTACCTAAGGGATGATATTTTATGCCTATATCCATTTTGTGAGCAAAGAGATTCAATGTCTTGATTTTCAAATTCACAACCATGGTCACATATTTATGAATTTATTTTATGTCCACTATGTTTTTCTACAGTACTAGAATACATAGAATAATGATAGAATTCATCACCTTTGTGAGAAAAGAAAATGGTCCATTTATACCTTGAGATGTCATATAAAAGAACATAAACCCAGTGCTTTCCATTGAGACATGGAAATGTTGATGATCCAAACAAGCCCATGTAAACTAACTCAAGAGGATTAGAATTTGTAACTTCTTTTTTTGAATTGAAATTGATTTTGTGTTTCTTTCCCTTTTGATTAGGATTCCACACTCTATTTTATGTAAAATCTAGTTTGGTAAAGTCTTTAAGTAAACATTTTCTGATAAATTTCTGAAGTAAGTGCACATTTCAATTTTATATTCATGAAGAATGTTTTTAAAGATAATGTGTATAAATTTATAGCTTATATATTTAAATTTATATGATTAGTAAATACTATATTTTTTGGAATAAAAAAACATGGCATGAATCATTCTTAAATTTGAGATTAAATCTGTTATCCCGCAATTGAGATACGATAATAAATTTATATTTTAATCCATCAATATAATGTAATTTGGAAATTGAAAAAGAGTTAGTGTTACCAATTTTTCCTATAAAAATTATTTTTCATTCACCATTGTCCCCAAATGTGACATGTCCTCCATATATAAGGATATGATTCTTGAAGCTTGAGTGTTATCATATCACGTGTCTTGAAAATACACTGTCCAGGTACCAAATATTTCTACTGGAACTATTTAGGCTATTTAGTGGAAAAACAATTCATCCAAGTAATGATTTTGATACCCATATTTTTCTGTGTCCAGAAACATTAGCAATAAAGGCTTTTGGAACCCACAATATTCTTATGGGTTTCCTATATATAGAATGTAAGGTATTTGAATAATAAACATTTTTCATTCCTAAAAAATTTGATGCAGTAAAATATGTTCCATATTTCGAACTTGCAGAAAAATAATGATTTCTGGGTAGAAGAACATATTTTCTAGATTTAGTTACAAAATGATTTTCAGATAGTTTTCGATGTCCATGCGGGTATCCAATAGCAAAAGTGTATATAGGTGCTATCTATTTACTAATAATTTAAGTAAGATTATGTTTCCCATTGGTAAAATTTTCAAAATCCTTATTCAATTTCTCATTATACATTTTTAATTCATTTTTACTTGAGTAGTTGAGCATTATTTTCCTTTTCAATAGTAATTTCATACTTAATAGTTACAGTAAGAGAATTTTATTTATTTAATGATTTATATTTATATTTTAGTTCAATACAGGTCATTTCCTGTATGTCACAATATTCAAATAATTCATCACTTTCCATATTTTCAAACTCAATTTTATATTTAGAATAATAAGAATTATGTATAGGAGAGTTTAAGGATATATCAGATGTTTTTTTCATAATACACATAATTTCCATGTTATATTTATCATCAGGAAATGATACTAACTCACTAGATCAATCCCCAAAGGCACTCCGGGTGGCCAGTATAGATTTATTATACTTATTTTCTTCATTTACATACTTCAATTTGTATTTAAACATTGGACAGTCACCTTTGTAAGGTCATCTCCTCTTGACTTCATAATAGACAATGTCCTCTGATTTGGCATTTCATTTCTAGTCCTTTTTCTATTTTTCCTTGTAATTATATCTTCCATTATAATTGTTCTTCTCCAAAAACATCATCGTTTTATAAAATTTCATGAATATTCTAGCCAGATGAGCCATATATTCATCACTATATGATATTGAGTCATCCTTACTAGGGATTTTAATAGAGGTTATATACTTCTCTATTTTTCCTTATTCATAGATGTATTACTCTTGATGAAAATAGATATTCTCTTAAGTTTATTCTCTTCTTCTATGTTGACTTTTAGCTCTTCTCCAAACATCATCAGTTTTCCAATGAGTGTTTGACTAGAAAATTTTCCCATGTCACATGATTCTCTAATTAATACATAAGTTACTCTCTATCTATCATGTATGCATCTAGTAATCCTCATAACTTTTTCTTTGGTAGTAACATCACTTCCTAGAGAGATCGTAGTGTTAACAATTTCATTGACCCTGAGATACATTCCAGAAATCGGATAATCAAGATTTATATTAAAGTTATCATATTTTATAGTATATGTGTTAAGTATCCTTTCAATAATACTACAAGTTCCTTAATGTGAAACATACAATGTATCCAAAATTTCATGGGCTATTATACCTGTAGAAATCCTATTAAAATCCTCATCTCCTAGAAAATAGTATAATGAATTCATGGATTTTACATTATTTTTAGAAGCAGCCTTAGTTGGGTCATCCCAAGTAGCTATATCCATAGAAAAATATTTTACTCATCTATAATTGAAGAACAAATTTCAAAACCCATAATTTCTATGTTCAATTTAGTTATAATTTTCCATTGCGCATAATTCATTCCATTAAAGAATTGAGTTCTTTTGGATGAATCAGCTTCCAGTCTATTATACATAAACAATTTATATCATGACTTTAGAGAGATAAAAATTTTGTATTTAGAGAAATTTTATGATCTTTAAAATACAACAAAAATTACAGTTGATAAAGTTTGAAAATTATTTGAAAACTAAAAATTATAGAAACCTCTGATACTAAATGTTGTTCGGTGTTGAGTACTCCATTGGGTGGAGGGGTGATTTTAGTGTCTATATAAACATCTATTTAAATCTTGGTTATTTAAAAATTTCCACAATTTAGAAATATAATCCTAGTCAGTTTGTATTGAATTTATAAGAGTCCTAATTGTTCAATTTATTTATCAATAGTTTTTAAGTTATTATATATACTAATCTAAATATTAATATAATTTTGAAACTAACGTATTGGTAAAAAAATTATATAACCTCTTTCTAAACAAACTATTAGTATTTGTCATTGTTTGAATGAAATTTTTTATAAATCACAGTAAAGAAAAATAACAACATGCACATCAAAATTTAAAAAAAGAGGTCCAGTCTGAATCTGAGACTTAGCCCTCCCCACGTGGTGATCACCTATCACCAAACCGTTTAAATTATTAAAAAAGGTTCATCCATGTAACACCCCAAGATTTCATAGTGTGTTATTTCTTCAAAATAATTCAATAACTTGCACTACACGAAACACCGAGTTCAATTGCCCCATGACTTACCAAAAAAAAGCCATTAAAAGAGGTCATGAATAGTATTAACTAAATTTTAAACTTTATAATTTTAGAATCCATATTATGAGTTTCTTAGTCATAATGCAAAAACAGATTCATTTTCAGTATTGCACTTTTATCAACTTTTAGTGAAACCTTTTTAAATACAATATTTTAAACTTTTTGACTAAATGGAGACATCAAAAAATTTAAAATGAAACTTCCCAAGCTTCCACGGTACGCTTTCCTTTGAATAAAACAGTAGTGTGTGTTGTACGCAACTTCGAGTTTTAACACACACCACAACCAATCAAACTAGCCGTTATGAATAGTAATACCTACTTTTTAAAATTATATATATTTTATATTTTAAAATGGACTTCATCTTTGGATTCGGAATATCGAATTTAGCCTAAGGTGAAATTTTGGTACATTTCGGATAACTTTCATATTTTGATGAATAGTGAAAATTACTAAATTTTAATTTAAAACAACTTTTTTAATAAAAATAATTAATAGTGATAAATTATGAATTTTAGTGGTTTTAAAGTATATTTAGAATATATTTTTACCATTTAATATAATGTTGTTCATTGGACATAATTTTACAATTAAACCGAACATAAACAAGTGTCAATCTTTTGATAGTTATTATCTCTTAAAAACACGCTTTTTGTTTTGACAGCGGGAATTAATTTTAAATTAATTTCTGCCACTTATGTGTTTAGAATTTAGGAAAATGGATTCCATATTTGGAATCAGGATGTTCAAATTGTGTAAATAGGTAACTTTTATTTTTAGACATTTTGAATAATTACTGCGGTAAATATTTTATTTACCATGGTTAAGGGTAAATCCGGTAAATAAGGGTTAAAAAAATAATATTATAATAATACTAAATTACCCTAAAACGTGTCTTAACCCTATTGGTTGATACATGGTCGACCATGGGAATCTTTGGGTCGATTTTGGGACCCCATGGATCCACTTGTAAGTGATAATGACACTTTATTTTAATTAAGTCAAAATGAATACAAAAATGACACAAGCATATATCGTTTAGAAAAACAATTGTTACATAGGGTTATATAAGTTGTATTTTAGATTATAAATATTCATTAGAAAGCTAAAAAGATTTCCTACATAATGATATTTTATTTATAATTTTTAGACATTAAATAATTTATTTTATTTATGACACAATGATGATGCAGTAATTACTATAATAGTGAAAAATTAAAATAATTGATATTATAAATACACAAATAAATATAATATGAAACTTTTAATGAATTAAACTAATTTTATAGGATAATATGATATATTAGGATTGATTTAATTGACTTTGTTCGAAGTAATCAATCTGTTATGAGTTTCACAAAAATCAACTATTGAATAGTGTCAAAATTGACATAAAAGAGTTCTTAAAACAAATATTATATTATTAATTGATATTAAATTCCTAAAATTCTAAGGTTCGGCCAAGAGACTTATATTATGATAGTTTAATCATTAATGGACCACTTGGGGGTCTCTTGGATGTATATAGTAAGTTTATTAACCATATTATATAAAAATACAAAGAGACATTGTAAAAGTGAAACTAATTAACTTAGACTTAATACTTAAAGATAATGTTAATATAAGTACCCAAACCTGTCTAAATTCTATTGGATGAGTTGTTTTCGACCTATCCCCACCTCATCCTTTGAATAGTCAACTTTGGAGCCTTTAGAAACCGAATATGAATTTATTATAAATTAATATTTCTAGCTTTTCCAAAGGTGCCCCTCACCCCTCTTATAAAAGGGCACTCCTCCTTCTCATTTCTTCACACCTCTCAAGCCACTTGGCTCGTCCAAACTCTGCCCAACTAAGCTCCCCACATCACTCTCCTCCTCCTTGAAGCTTCCCCTTAGGCAGAATGCATTTCAAGAAGTCCTTTGGTTCCAACCAAAGTGAGTTACCTAGATTAAAGGTAACGATTTCTCTTAAATTATTTTCATTTATTTTGCTTCTCCAACCCCCAAACTCTTTTTATTTCCTTTCTTTTGTAACAACACCAGTATCCACAATATACTAGGATGTTGTTATAAGAAGGATTCAAACTACACATACACACAACTCCATCTAATGGATGATGAACATAATATTTCTGTGGATGGAAAACTAACGCCTCACGAAACGATGATTGTTCAAATACATCTTACCACCTCTCATGGTGGCCATTATGATGGCACTGTAATTAAATATGATATTAATGATATATATTTTATATATAAGCTTCTGTAATTCCATTTTATTTCATACCATTATTCGTTTCATGTTGTATATACATACGATAATTTCATTTGAGGAAGTGCGGACTACCGCCCCCTTAAAATGATATGACTCGTTCATACCACACATGGAACGTATAAAGGATGGTGTTAATGAACTTAAGTAACATATATAAAATATTATATTATACTGTAATAGTAATATACCTATGTATCATTTGGATTTGATTCTTTTAAAATGAAAATCAAATGGAAGTAGCGTTCGTGCGTACGTACGGACTACCGTCTCCACGAACGCGATAAGATTCATTCTCCATCATATCCATTCAAGTATTATTCTCATTTTAGGGTTAAAAATAATGTTAATATCATTCTGATTATGAATAAGATATAATCTATCCATTAAAAACATGTCTTACGTAACCAAACATTTAAGAAGAACGAATCGATTATCACCCGAAACGACGATAATACTAAGATATTATTAATAAAGCAATGTTAAAATATCATATATGATATCATATTAATGTATATGATTCTTGTATAATTTAATAACAATTATTTCACCATTATACAGGAGGTTAACCTACCCCAAAAAAGGAAAAGTACAAGGTAAGGGTTATTTCACAATCTCTTCTTTATCCGAGGTTGTTTATACGTAATAATCTACTGGGATCTCGTTATCATCCACATCCATGTTTCTTCGAAATGTATTTCAAAACATTTTTACTATTTACAAGAATATGGGTTAATGTCATTTATACCCTTGTTTGACTTTTTATAAGAGGTTTATAAAGGAATCTTTCCGTCGTTTTCAAAACAATGTTCTTTTTAACCTTTTCGACAGAATTGAGGTAAGAATGTTTTTTTAACTTATACGGCGGGTGCGGTTATTTTCCGCCATTATAAAATCGTCGAAGCTTTCCATACAAGCTTATAAGAATATTTTCAAAGAAAATGTTTTATTTTATATGGATCTTAAATGATTTCAAAATAAAAGGAGATACTTCTTTAAAAAGAATTTTGATTTCATCTATGTCAACATCCTTTGATGGATTTTAAGATTATTTGAAGTTGATTTATTATGATACAAAAAATCTATATTGAATTGAAGGTTTTGTGATATGTTTGACTGTGGATGTGCTATTTTTATACCATTCATAGTTTATGATGAAGTTATTGACATTTCGTATGCTAGTTTTAATCCGAATTTTTATGTTATATTTCAAACTTTTCTTCAGATGAATGTGCTAAACAAGTATGTTCCGGGTTGGGGACCGGTAAAAGTAAGCCCTCCAGGTTGGGGACTGGTAAAAGTAAGCCCTCCAGGTTGGGGACTGGTTAAAGTAAGCCCTCCAGGTTAGGGACTGGTAAAAGTATGCCCTCCGGGTTGGTGTCCGGTTATTAGAGGCACTCCGGGTTGGTGTCCGGTTATTAGAGGCACTCCGGGTTGGTGTCCGGTTATTAGAGGAACTCCGGGTTGGGTTCCGGTTAGATGTAACCCCTAGGTCTTGGGATGAGGCCTAGACAAAGAAATTAACGTTTAGCATTATGCATTCCAACATTATGAAAGTGGTTATTGATATTTCATGTGATTATTCGATTAGTAGAATATCCATGTGAACAAGTAAATGGCATTATTTCATTTTACCTTTTCCATACTATGTTGAAGTTCAATTTTGAAAGGCTTTTGTTTTAGTAATGCATTGCCTTAAATGTTTATGCTTATTTTGAATGTTCCGCTATATTTTTATCCTTACTGGTCATTTGAGCTCACCCCTTTTCTATGTTTTATTTTTCCCAGGTAGTGAAGAAGTAAATTATGAATGACTTGCAGGGATATTATGAGGGGTTAATAGTGTGGATATGAAGACTTTGTTGTTGTAGTAGTTTTTCACTTTGAAATGTAATGTAAAACTTTATGATTATATCTAGTGTTTCCAAGGCTACTAAACCAATCGGTCTTTCGAGATTTGATCTTCTTGTGATCATGCCAATGTTACGAAGTAATGCACCGACTCTGGGTAGCTGGGGTCGGGGCGTTACAGTTGGTATCAGAGGAAGTTTAGTACAAACCTTGGAAGCTAGATTTAGATAAACTCTGATTAGAGCACGTAGACCTAAGATGAACTTTTAGGATTAGTATAGAAGAACTTCCTAGAATTTTGGTATTGTAGAGATTTTGTGAGTTTTCCGAGCAATACATCCCTGTCTGGATACGAGCAGGTAGAGGCGGCTCTGGCACAGATGTACCTAGGGGTAAAACCCGAAAACACCGCTTTGAGCTAGACTCGAACGGGAACTGGTGCACGACAACGGGCCTTGCTGCACTCTTGGTTACGACACTCCCAGGGGATATGCTTAGGATAACTCTCACTTTCTTTACAAATCATTATGAAGGGTTTATGAGTATATACTTCCTCAAAGAAAACAAATTTATGATTATGGATTATATCCATAGATAGTTCAATTTATGTTAAGTGTTTTATAAGTATGGGATTATGTATTTTGATTCATAAACTGATCTAGTTTATGCCATTGTTTAGAAATGGCGCCCAGTAGAAGGAATGAGAACTCCGGAAATGCACATGATCCAAAGAGAAGGAAGGATCATATCTTTCATGGTCTTAAGCTATAATTTATAAGAGAAATAGTCTCCCATGTATTATCATCATATGAAGAAATAATATCATGTATTGATAAGATAAGTAAAGAGATTACTGAGCCCTATGGATTTGAAGGGAAGCAAGAGAAGAAAAGGATAGAAGAGAGAAAGATGGATAAAGGGAAGAGGGAAAAGAAGAATTTTCCCATATGTGGTAACTGTGGAAAGAAACACCCTGGAACTTTCCTGAAAGGAATGGGAGTTTGTTATAAGTGTGGAGGAAAAGGGCACAAAGTACGTGACTGCAAGGGTAAGAAAATGGTTTTAAATGTACAATGCTTCATTTGCAAGGAGTTTGGACACTACGCGAACCTATGTCCCAGTCATCAGACTATGCCGAAAATGATGTTATTGGATAATAATCAAGTTATGATACTACCACAGATGAAGAGGAATGATTAGAGTTCTTATGTTGATTATGTCAATTGAGTGTTGTATCAACAATGTACTTGTTATAATAATTATGGAGTATATAAGGATTGTACTGCAGTACTATTTCATTAAGGACTTGAGATTGTGTGGAACAAAGAAAAGTGACTCAATAGCAGGATAAATTTTTGGAAAATATATGGTTGAGAGAATGATAAACCATAATATAGTTCTGATACCGAGGTAGTGATTTTCGAATAATACATGATTATTTTGGAAAAAATATATTGGATATTCTTGACTACCTTGGAACTGATTAATGATTTGTATATTCCATCATTGTTGGGGTTTAAAACATTTTTGGATTGATGAAGTATATCCAGCATTCTATATGGAATAAGGGAGCATGAATGTAATCAATAAGGAATATGGTAATACATGATGAAGGTATTCATATTCTATTACGGGGTAAAAAGGATCTATATTATGTTTACCTTCCTTATAAATGTTAGACTGTGAGTTTGGACAGAAGTATTTTGGATAGTTCTAGTTTGGATTATTTTGGATTGCCATAAAAGGACAACCCGGAGGTCGGGCGGCAACCCGTCGCGTCCGGCAAGGCTGCGAGACTTGAACCCCCAACCGAAGGGCGACAAGGGTGTATCACCTACCACTGGACCATGAGATGTCCTGGATTAAATAATGTAGTTTTTATTAAAAGATCATGTAGATTAATTGTAAATTCGTTTATTTTGGAACCCTATACGAATAGTGTAAATAGAATTTTTTTTACATTCTATTATCTTTTAGAGTGAAAGATGAGTTTGTGGTAGAAATTTATTAATGGATAAAACTCTAATTATAAAGTAAGTATATATCCTTATGATATTAGCCAATCTCATAAATAAATTCCTCAATATTAAGAAAATCAACTTTGAACAAAAATGTTTTCCTAGATGGTACCTTAAATCATCACTAATTTATGGCTTTGGGATTGTTGGCCTTTTTATAGCCATGTTCTCTACCACTCTCCATCAGATAATTGATGGTTAGATTTTTCTTCCATATCCATATTTTCCTACATGGAACCCTAGTATGTGTTATTTTCGGTAATCTTTATACTTTCGACTCTTTATTTTAAATAGAGGTCTCATTAATTCATTTTTCGATGTGGGATTTCAACTAGGATATTTTGAAACGTCAAAAATGTGTTATCCTAATACCCTATGTTTTGTTGAACCGATGGTATTTCAATTCATCATAGATTGATGAATTTAAGGAACTCAATTTTATCCTTGTTTGTGATTGATGACCTCAATCACTACCTATAAATATTTACGTTTTTCCTCCGATTATATGTCTCCAATTTCCACCAATGTTCTCCTAATCGAGATCATAATTTGGTGGTGACCCTTTGATTTCTCTTTTCCTCATATTAAGACTAAATTTTAGTAACCCAATTTCCGATGTGGGTTTTCCCACAAATATATTTTCTACTTTCAACCTTTTATTTTCGAAGAACAATTTCAAATTGCAAGGACGCAATTTATTGAAGGAGGGGAGAATGTAACACCCCAAGATTTCATAGTGTGTTATTTCTTCAAAATAATTCAATAACTTGCACTACACGAAACACCGAGTTCAATTGCCCCATGACTTACCAAAAAAAAATCCATTAAAAGAGGTCATGAATAGTATTAACTAAATTTTAAACTTTATAATTTTAGAATCCATATTATGAGTTTCTTAGTCATAATGCAAAAACAGATTCATTTTCAGTATTGCACTTTTATCAACTTTTAGTGAAACCTTTTTAAATACAATATTTTAAACTTTTTGACTAAATGGAGACATCAAAAAATTTAAAATGAAACTTCTCAAGCTTCCACGGTACGCTTTCCTTTGAATAAAACAGTAGCGTGTGTTGTACGCAACTTCGAGTTTTAACACACACCACAACCAATCAAACTAGCCGTTATGAATAGTAATACCTACTTTTTAAAATTATATATATTTTATATTTTAAAATGGACTTCATCTTTGGATTCGGAATATCGAATTTAGCCTAAGGTGAAATTTTGGTACATTTCGGATAACTTTCATATTTTGATGAATAGTGAAAATTACTAAATTTTAATTTAAAACAACTTTTTTAATAAAAATAATTAATAGTGATAAATTATGAATTTTAGTGGTTTTAAAGTATATTTAGAATATATTTTTACCATTTAATATAATGTTGTTCATTGGACATAATTTTACAATTAAACCGAACATAAACAAGTGTCAATCTTTTGATAGTTATTATCTCTTAAAAACACGCTTTTTGTTTTGACAGCGGGAATTAATTTTAAATTAATTTCTGCCACTTATGTGTTTAGAATTTAGGAAAATGGATTCCATATTTGGAATCAGGATGTTCAAATTGTGTAAATAGGTAACTTTTATTTTTAGACATTTTGAATAATTACTGCGGTAAATATTTTATTTACCATGGTTAAGGGTAAATCCGGTAAATAAGGGTTAAAAAATAATATTATAATAATACTAAATTACCCTAAAACGTGTCTTAACCCTATTGGTTGATACATGGTCGACCATGGGAATCTTTGGGTCGATTTTGGGACCCCATGGATCCACTTGTAAGTGATAATGACACTTTATTTTAATTAAGTCAAAATGAATACAAAAATGACACAAGCATATATCTTTTAGAAAAACAATTGTTACATAGGGTTATATAAGTTGTATTTTAGATTATA
The DNA here is from genome assembly GCA_963277665.1 of Viscum album. NCBI lineage: Eukaryota > Viridiplantae > Streptophyta > Magnoliopsida > Santalales > Viscaceae > Viscum > Viscum album. Next base: position 1,883,562,737 of record OY728165.1, on the reverse strand, counting down.
AATATTCATTAGAAATATAAAAAGATTTCCTACATAATGATATTTTATTTATAATTTTTAGACATTAAATAATTTATTTTATTTATGACACAATGATGATGCAGTAATTACTATAATAGTGAAAAATTAAAATAATTGATATTATAAATACACAAATAAATATAATATGAAACTTTTAATGAATTAAACTAATTTTATAGGATAATATGATATATTATGATTTATTTAATTGACTTTGTTCGAAGTAATCAATCTGTTATGAGTTTCACAAAAATCAACTATTGAATAGTGTCAAAATTGACATAAAAGAGTTCTTAAAACAAATATTATATTATTAATTGATATTAAATTCCTAAAAATCTAAGGTTCGGCCAAGAGACTTATATTATGATAGGTTAATCATTAATGGACCACTTGGGGGTCTCTTGGATGTATATAGTAAGTTTATTAACCATATTATATAAAAATACAAAGAGACATTGTAAAAGTGAAACTAATTAACTTAGAGTTAATACTTAAAGATAATGTTAATATAAGTACCCAAACCTGTCTAAATTCTATTGGATGAGTTGTTTTCGACCTATCCCCACCTCATCCTTTGAATAGTCAACTTTGGAGCCTTTAGAAACCGAATATGAATTTATTATAAATTAATATTTCTAGCTTTTCCAAAGGTGCCCCTCACCCCTCTTATAAAAGGGCACTCCTCCTTCTCATTTCTTCACACCTCTCAAGCCACTTGGCTCGTCCAAACTCTGCCCAACTAAGCTCCCCACATCCCTCTCCTCCTCCTTGAAGCTTCCCCTTAGGCAGAAAGCATTTCAAGAAGTCCTTTGGTTCCAACCAAAGTGAGTTACCTAGATTAAAGGTAACGATTTCTCTTAAATTATTTTCATTTATTTTGCTTCTCCAACCCCCAAACTCTTTTTATTTCCTTTCTTTTGTAACAACACCAGTATCCACAATATACTAGGATGTTGTTATAAGAAGGATTCAAACTACACATACACACAACTACATCTAATGGATGATGAACATAATATTTCTGTGGATGGAAAACTAACGCCTCACGAAACGATGATTGTTCAAATACATCTTACCACCTCTCATGGTGGCCATTATGATGGCACTGTAATTAAATATGATATTAATGATATATATTTTATATATAAGCTTCTGTAATTCCATTTTATTTCATACCATTATTCGTTTCATGTTGTATATACATACGATAATTTCATTTGAGGAAGTGCGGACTACCGCCCCCTTAAAATGATATGACTCGTTCATACCACACATGGAACGTATAAAGGATGGTGTTAATGAACTTAAGTAACATATATAAAATATTATATTATACTTTAATAGTAATATACCTATGTATCATTTGGATTTGATTCTTTTAAAATGAAAATCAAATGGAAGTAGCGTTCGTGCGTACGTACGGACTACCGTCTCCACGAACGCGATAAGATTCATTCTCCATCATATCCATTCAAGTATTATTCTCATTTTAGGGTTAAAAATAATGTTAATATCATTCTGATTATGAATAAGATATAATCTATCCATTAAAAACATGTCTTACGTAACCAAACATTTAAGAAGAACGAATCGATTATCACCCGAAACGACGATAATACTAAGATATTATTAATAAAGCAATGTTAAAAGATCATATATGATATCATATTAATGTATATGATTCTTGTATAATTTAATAACAATTATTTCACCATTATACAGGAGTTTAACCTACCCCAACAAAGGAAAAGTACAAGGTAAGGGTTATTTCACAATCTCTTCTTTATCCGAGGTTGTTTATACGTAATAATCTACTGGGATCTCGTTATCATCCACATCCATGTTTCTTCGAAATGTATTTCAAAACATTTTTACTATTTACAAGAATATGGGTTAAAGTCATTTATACCCTTGTTTGACTTTTTATAAGAGGTTTATAAAGGAATCTTTCTGTCGTTTTCAAAACAATGTTCTTTTTAACCTTTTCGACAGAATTGAGGTAAGAATGTTTTTTTAACTTATACGGCGGGTGCGGTTATTTTCCGCCGTTATAAAATCGTCGAAGCTTTCCATACAAGCTTATAAGAATATTTTCAAAGAAAATGTTTTATTTTATATGGATCTTAAATGATTTCAAAATAAAAGGAGATACTTCTTTAAAAAGAATTTTGATTTCATCTATGTCAACATCCTTTGATGGATTTTAAGATTATTTGAAGTTGATTTATTATGATACAAAAATTCTATATTGAATTGAAGGTTTTGTGATATGTTTGACTGTGGATGTGCTATTTTTATACCATTCATAGTTTATGGTGAAGTTATTGACATTTCGTATGCTAGTTTTAATCCGAATGTTTATGTTATATTTCAAACTTTTCTTCAGATGAATGTGCTAAACAAGTATGTTCCGGGTTGGGGACCGGTAAAAGTAAGCCCTCCAGGTTGGGGACTGGTAAAAGTAAGCCCTCCAGGTTGGGGACTGGTTAAAGTAAGCCCTCCAGGTTAGGGACTGGTAAAAGTATGCCCTCCGGGTTGGTGTCCGGTTATTATAGGCACTCCGGGTTGGTGTCCGGTTATTAGAGGCACTCCGGGTTGGTGTCCGGTTATTAGAGGCACTCCGGGTTGGGTTCCGGTTAGAAGTAACCCCTAGGTCTTGGGATGAGGCCTAGACAAAGAAATTAACGTTTAGCATTATGCATTCCAACATTATGAAAGTGGTTATTGATATTTCATGTGATTATTCGATTAGTAGAATATCCATGTGAACAAGTAAATGGCATTATTTCATTTTACCTTTTCCATACTATGTTGAAGTTCAATTTTGAAAGGCTTTTGTTTTAGTAATGCATTGCCTTAAATGTTTATGCTTATTTTGAATGTTCCGCTATATTGTTATCCTTACTGGTCATTTGAGCTCACCCCTTTTCTATGTTTTATTTTTCCCAGGTAGTGAAGAAGTAAATTATGAATGACTTGCAGGGATATTATGAGGGGTTAATAGTGTGGATATGAAGACTTTGTTGTTGTAGTAGTTTTTCACTTTGAAATGTAATGTAAAACATTATGATTATATCTAGTGTTTCCAAGGCTACTAAACCAATCGGTCTTTCGAGATTTGATCTTCTTGTGATCATGCCAATGTTACGAAGTAATGCACCGACTCTGGGTAGCTGGGGTCGGGGCGTTACAATCCACGCCATTGATTAGGGTTCACAACAGCACACTAGGTTGTCTAGGTCACACCTGACCTATATCATAGCTCTACGTGTGAAAACAAAAACTAGTCACACATGACCTCTTCCATAGTTATATGTTGGATAAAAAAGTATAAATAGAGTGTGAGATTGATGATATCATGTATCCTCCAGTTATGTGTAATAGTGAGAGTGTATGTAATATATAGATATACACACTACTTAGAAATATAAAAAAATATACAAAATAGAGCTATTGATTTATAGTTATGTTTAGAAGTCTTTTTTTGTTATGTAGTTCATCTATGGAGCCTTTTGATGTAGAGGAATTGAAGTTCGAGTCCTCTTTTAGAAGTTGACTACAAAATAGAGTTCCGTTGTCTTTATGTTCAGGCTTCCAGCAGTATGAAATGTTCGACTTATTTTTTGTAGGATTTTCAGCTTAACTATACATTTTTAGCCTAACTTTTTGATCTCCCCATGTGGTATTCCTTATGAGTTCTTGTTTTTTTAATTATTCTCCTGAATTGTAGTTGATCTTCTACAATTTTTAACTTTATTTTTTCTACTGCGCGGTTTTGAAAGATCCATATTGTAATTACATTATACCAAAAGGTCCAGCTGACATAATGTTCTTCCAAAGTGCATGTAGCTCGTACTATCCATTGAATATCCTACAAAAAATGTTAAATAATGCCAGAAACATAAATTTTTCTAAATATTAAATGTTAGATATAAATTCAAATTTATAAAATAAAAATAGTTTTTATGACTAGTAGTGAGTCCTAAGTATCGGTGATTCAATATCATTAGTCTATCAGTATCAGTGACTCTCTATATAAGTGAGTCCTGTCTATCGGTATCGGTGACTCTGGGAATCAGTTAGTCATTTTTTCTATCAGTCTGTCTGGGCATCCGTGAGTCATCATCGGTGAATCATTTTGAACTATCGGTGTGTCGCCCATCGGTTACTCTTCCATCAGTAAGTCATTGGAAATCCTTAGCAAGAGGGTATGGCTATGGCCATCAGTACTAGGCCCATGAAATTTTTCATGGGACAGCTGGTCAATCAACAGTGGAAGGTGGAAACCATATTTCATGTTTTTTGATTCTGGTATGGGCTTCTCTCATATAGTGTGGGTTATTTGTTCTTTCACTATTAGACCCTTGGAGACTTTTTGACCTTTTTATATCTTTGATGTCATGGAGGTTTCTCCCTTTACCATTAAAAAAGGGGGGTCCATCTTAGTAAAAAATTAATTTCCAGTCAATATGAGAATTTTCAATGAAAATATTGGTAGTGAATGATGGGTATTTTGAATATATTCTGTATACGGATGGAATTATAAAATTTTGGAAGATACATTATATTACGTCTATACATGATCTAAGAAGGATATTATAAAATGTTTTTTATAGATTGAAAATCACTATAAATCATTGTATCAATAATATGTATATAGAAGTGAAGGAACATTTATTGGATAATAAGAAGAGGGGATTTTTTTTTATATAGCATGGTGTTTTGGTTGTCAATAGGGGAATGTTGAAATACAACAACCTAGAGTATTTATGAATCTTATGCCTATTACATATTGGAAATGGGATGAAATTAATATGTATTTTTGTCACTATATTTCCAAGGACTCAAGAAGGAATAATTCAATATGAGTAATTTTTGATCGACATACCTAATATGGACATTTCCTCACTATAAGGGAGGATTTTACATTGTATCACCTTGAATGACCCTATATTATTGATGTTTTAAAACACCATTATGCTTCGCTTCAATTATTCATAATCATGATCCATGATTGACATCAAAAATCTAAAAATTGTTCTTATATCCTTGGACACTGAGCGTCATTTGAGAATTTATTTTCACCCTCAATCTAATCGTCAGTCTGAAGGGATGATCCAATCATTAGGATACATGTTGAGATCATGATCACTTAACTTTCAAGGAAAGTGAGATAAATATTTACCTTTGGTAGAGTTTTCCTAAAATAATAATTTCCATTTAAATATTAAAATGGCACTATATGTGTCATTTTATGGAAAGAGATATCATAAACGAAATTTTTGGGATGAATTATGTGAATGGAATTTTGAAGGCCCATAACATGTTGAGGAAACAATAGTAATGGTAATGAATTTTTATACCCATGAAAAAGTAGCAAGAAGTTGGAAAAATTGACATGTCGATAATCAAAGGAAGGATTGGGAATTTCAAGTGGAAGATAAAGATTTCATAAACATATCTCCATGAAAATGTTATATAAGATTTTTCATGAATGGGAAACAGGGCCCTTGGTGTATCATAACATTTTAAATCATGGAGTGAATTGGTGTTTTGAATTATGAGTTCGTGATTCCACTTATCCTGTCTGAAGTACACAATGTATTCAATATCTGTTTTTTAAGAAAGTATATTTCATACCAAAAATATGTCCTCACATTTGAAGGAATAGAAAAAAAATCCATTTTATATTACTGTGATGAGCCTATCAAGATTCTAGATAATTAATATCATGTGTCAAGAAATCTGACAACTCAGATGGTAAAGAATCATTATAATAATCATATAATTCAAGAGACTATGTGGGAATGTGAGGATATTATGATGAAGAACTAACCAAATATTATTATTAGGTGGAAATATGAAAATTCTGAGAATGAAATTTTTTGGAGGGGATAATTTAAAGGCCCATTTTTATGATACACCTCTTTTAAAATTTAATATCTTTGACAGTTTATTCCCCACGCAACACCGTATTTAAAATGATAAAATACTATTAAATATGACCATTAAAATAGTAATATCACCTATATAAATCGTAATATGAATAATAGAATAGTACCTTCATCTACAAAAGTATAAATAATATTTATTTATCTTAGGAATGAATATAAAATATATTAATATCCTAGAATAAGTAAATATATTTTAAAAAATGATAAATTTAGTAGTTCTATTTTTTTGAACCTAAATTTTTAATAATAATTTTAAAATCAACATAATAATTTAAATTAAAATAAATTTTCATAACATTGTTTTGGAAATTAAAACTTTTTTGTCTTATTATTTTAAGAGAATTTTATGAAACCTTTTTTAATATTTTAAAGTGTCATATAATTATTTTTAATTTTAAAATTTATATTTTTTGATTAATTGATTTTTTAATTAAATTTTTTTCTCAAATATATAATTTTATTTTTGAAAATAGTTACCATTGTTTATTCTAACCATTTATAAATTGTATGGGATAATTTTTTGTATTTTTCCAAAAATAATTGATATTTTTGTGAATAGTGAAATATAGTAATTTATTGTACTTAAAAAACATGAATTATTGATTCATATATGATGTATGAATGATATAAGTCCATAATATATAACTATAATTTATTATTTTAATATAATTACTGATAATAGTATAACTATTGATAGTATTGGGCCAAAATAATAAACAAATGATTAAAATTATCAAAGAAAACACTCATCTCCTCCACTATAAATACCACCTCTCAACACCTCTTTTACTCACACCTATAAGGAATCTAATTTTTTCTAATTTTTACCCAATACCTCTATAAAACCTATCCTTAATTTTCAGTTATTTATAGTCTAAAAATTTTACATTTCAAAATTTATTAAATACTTTCTCAAGGTGAGGAATTTTAGTGGTAAATCCCCATTCATTATTTTATTTTTTTCTTTCAATTTCATTTCTTTTCCTTTTCTTTCCATAAATCCTCTTTCCAAAGATGAATTATGACTCAAATATCATATATATTCTTTAAATTTATTATGGTAATTGGATATACACCATCAATTATTTTCTCATTCTCTTTTTTATTCTAAAAATTAAAACATCATCAATGAGGTGCCGATTTACTGCCTTTATGGATGATGTGTTTCAATTTTCCAATTCCTCCTTCAATGCTTGCCAAAAAATCCATTTTTATGGTTTATATATACACTAATATATGTAATAAAAATTATTTAATGTTCTATAATAAGATTGTATATATATATATATATATTAATACATGAGATAAAACTCGTACTTGGTGATTGAAAAAATTCCAAATTAATCAAAATGGTAATCATTAATGATTTATCAAATAAATAGTACTGATATATAGAAATAAATTCATATATAAAATCATTAAATATCATAAATTTTTATTTATAACATATAATTTCAATTCTAGATAACTGTTTCCATTTCATTGGATTTGTCATACATGTATACAAGTGAACCAATCGTGAAAACAAAGGAAAATAAATAGTCTCGAATAACGAAATTAAATATCATAACTCATCAAAAAATTTATAAATGAATTTATCAAAAAATGCTATAAACTAGATACATATTTAATAGGTTATCCCTTAAATTATTAATTATTGTAATTTTATTATATAGTACATTATTTTTCCACGCATAACACTTTTAGTCAAAAGGTAAGGGGTCTCTTATCCCACTTTTATTTTTCAAACACATGCCTTATTCACTTCTATTTCCATTATATGGTGTATTAACAATTTATATTTTTCTATCACAACACGAGTATTAGAATATTAATTTTTTTCAAGGATTTATTTTAAGATCATTAATTCTATCGGTATACAGTTTGATGCTTTGCAATGTGGTAATAGATCCTACCCGAACCTCTATTTTTCATTTTGGTTACACTTTCTTTCTCTGTAGCCATTTGCAGTTATTATTTAATTTATTATAATCATAATAAATTCTGTGTATATGTTCCAAAATATTAAATCTAGATCATTTCATACTTACTTTATAGGTAATTATATGTTTTACAAGGTTCCCTTTTCAGTTTCTCCTGATAAGAAAGCCCGATTAAAGGGTACTTCCCAATTCTCGCCAATTTTCAAGTACACTCAGCAATATATTACAAGGAACAGATATTTATATAAAATTACTATTTTTATCATCATAAACCATTTATGTTCCTCTTTAGTTTTATGAAAATAAGAAATCATTTTCCACATTAAAGTGTCTTTTATATTTTCTCTTAAACCACAATAAAGTGGCTCATTTCTACAGACTCATTTTACTTATTTTTAATTATTTTGGAATTTATTTATGCCTAAAATATAATTTATTTTTACATACCATTTAATTTATTAGATAAATACAATTAAAATATAATTTTATAGAAATTATTTTCCAAAATAACTCTTCATTCCAAAGTAAAATTGGTATTTCCCTCAATAATTCTCGATGATTTTATTAAAATATTTTAATCCATTTGAGCAACATCTGCTGAATATTATTGATAATCAAGATTGATATTATATGATATCTTCTATTGTATATTATTAAATTTTGTATGATCTGTTTGACAGTGGATGTTCTATCATGATGTCATTCAATATATTACTCATAATGGTTAGTGATTATATTTACTAAATGGGGAATGTTATTTTTTATTTTATATGTATATGTTGTTTATGATTCAACCCATTTTAAAGAAAAATTTATTGGAATTAGTATGTGATCAGTGGGCCTCTCTATATCCCACTATTTCATTATTAGGTCTCATGATACAAAAAAATGTACTTTGTGGATGCATTTCGCATTTATTTTTAGATATGGATTTGGATTTGGCTAGAACCATTTATTATTAGGTGTCTTGTCAAAGCCATCAATGGTATGTTTTATATTTCCAAAATTATGAATTCCATCATTATGATATTAGTAATTTATAATCCATGTGATTATTTTACTGCTAAAATATATATGGTTTTGTTTCATTCCCATGTGATTATTTATATAGCATTATTTATTCACTTTTTATTCCAACCATAATATGCTCAGGATTATGTTTTAATGGAATGTTTTTTTCTTTATTCACCTTGGATTATTTTTTATATTAATTTATAAAGGATTCCATTATATTTAATACCCTTAATAAGAATCAATGATCACCCCATTATTATATTCCCTTTTTTTACCTTGTAGTGACGATGGATATTATGAATGACAAGTAGGTATAATCTAGTAGTTCATAGGTTTTTCAAATGGAGTGTTTATGTTGTATTTATTTTATATTTGAAATGAAATACATATTTTTGTATCTGGTTTTTCATATATACTAAACAATTCAGTGCTTTTGGGATGTAATATCTTATTTATATTACAAATGTAAATATGTAAGGCAACGACTATGGGCTATTGGGTCGAGGTATTTACATTTTACATCATTGATCAAAATATATGTTTTTGAGACAAAAATTGAGAATTTAATTTTATATATATAATCATAGAATAAGTTATCTATAAAATTAGTACCCTTAATAAGTGTTTTCTAATACCAGATTAACACAATTATATTTTAGAATAAATGTAATTATTAATTTTGATAGTAAAAACCTTATATTAAATTTTTATTTATTTTGAAAAACATTATATTTTACATGACTGTAAATGTCGGAAATGATTACCTTACCTCAAAATGAATAAATTAAGACTACTTTTGGATGGATGATCACAGTGGACATTAAAAAAAGATAGAAAAAGTGTTTGGAGAATTAGTTGAGTCCTTTTTTATTGAAAAAAATCTGGCCTTATATAGATGATATGGGTTATACATTATTTTTGGAGGCATATTTTGAAAATATACGCATTGATGCTCTATATATTTATTTTGCACAACAATTAAATTTGAGAGTTTTGATTATAATTTCCATGGTTCAATTTTTTAAAATATAATATCCAATTATATCTAAAATTTTTCATGTGGATCAAAAAAAATTATAGAAATAAAAAAAACATTAAAAAATAAAAAAAAATCAATGATACATGTTTATAGGATTAGATATTTTAATTCTAATAAGAAAATATAACATTTATATACATATTTCTTCAATAAAACTGACCAATCTGATGAAAAAATGAAAAATTATAGATCTATATTGAACTATTGGTAATTTACAATTGATACATTTGATCATTTTTATAACACATTTAGCTCATGATTTTCCAATAGGTTTCATTGAAAGGTGACAAAACCAACTTAAAAAATTGACAAAACCCATTTCAATTTCACAGGAAAGAAAAAATCTTGCCGAATGGGCTGAAGAAAATCCATTTTTAAAATATATAGGAAATACCAATGATGATTATAGAATAAAAACATAAAATAAAAATAAAATGGAAGTAATAAAAAGGATCCTTTTAAAAAGATGATTCAGACACGTAAAAAAATAAACAAACACCCACTTCACTTTATCAGATGTAGAAGAAGATTATTGTTCAAAACGAATATCGGTGCTCAAAACTCCAACTCCAAGATGGATAACCCTTTGTTGTTTATATATATACTTCATTTCTCATAGGGATTCCATCCTGAAATGATCTTCACTATGTGTTCTACACTTTATGTAACTCAGACTTCATCACACAATCAAATCCCCCTACTATGCTCTATCCATTAGACCACACTCATTCAAAACAATAGGGTGGTTGAACCAATCTATTCAGATCCAGCACCACAGAACCCCAAGGATAACTCTGACAACACACTCCAAAAAATAAATTCATTCTTTTTTTCAATTATCTTTATTTGAAAAATAATAATTTAACAATATTCATATAATAACAAAATTTAATATAATTTTTAAATTTCAAATTGTTTAAGTATTATATATTACTCATATAATTAACATAATTTATGTTTATTTACGTATCTATAATTCATATTTTTATAAGTCAAATTTATACTTACAATAATTCCAAAAATATATTAACTTTAATGAATTTAAAAATCATCAAATTAGATAGTTAAAATATATACATTAAATTTAAAAATTCATTAATAATTTATATACTATTTTTAAATTTAATTAATAATTTTTATAATTAGGTTAATCAAATATCGCAATTATAAAATTATGATTTTTAATTTGGAATATTAATTTGAAATAATTTATTATTTCTAAAAAATAATTTATTTATTTTAATAATAGTCTTGAGTTTAAAATTAACTTCATATAAAAATATGTGTGTATATTTATCATTTTTCTTAATTACTTCATCTTATATAATAATAATTTCATTAATATAACCTTTTACAAACAAAATAATATAGATTTTATATAAAAATATTTGGTAAAATTACTTGTTAACATTAGTTGATAATAAAAAAATATAATTTCATTAATATTAATTGTAAATAAATTTGTAAAGAGTCCAATTAATTTTCATAGTGTCAAGATATTATTTAAAACCATTTCATCATTCAAAATATAATTCAATTTATTTGTAATTTGATTATAATAATATAATTTTTTCTATGTAAATTTTTTTATTAATAATCCAAATAGTTTTTAGTGAGATTCAATAATTTTCAATAATTTTCTAGTTCATTAATAATGATTAATTTATTTATATGAATATTAAATTTTTGGGAAAAAATAATCATATATTGAGATGTTGAAATGGATAATCTAATATTTCATACAAGTTTCTATATTAATTTTTTTATTTTTAATAGTGAATTAATTGTTAAATAAAGATACTCATTGAAAGATAATTCCAATTTTAAACTCAGGATATTATATTATCCTCACCACTCTAAATGAATTTTTCCCCTACAATTAGTTCATCGTACATAATAATATTCTGAATTACCATCTACAGAATTAAGAAAAACATGAATGACTAGACTCCTATATTTTTAGCCGAACACGATTAAATTGAGCTCGAATGAAAATTTTATTTATTATATTTTCTCCCTCAAAAGTAAATTATTAATCACTAATGACTTCTAGACTATTTCTTTGATAATAATAGTAAAATCCCAAAACCTGCACTGCCAGGTTTTTTCAAAAAATATTCTGTATTTTTTTAAAAAATATAACTAATAAATAAATATTTTTTCAACATTCAATGACCTTTTCTGGTATCGGTTTTGAATAATTAGAATAAAACCATAAAATTTATAATAGTTTTACCAAAATTAACCTTTTATCCAACACATAACCTTTGGAATTTTTACTAAACCTATAAATTATATTTTAAAAAATGGGATGCGAAACAAATTCTCCTTAATGGTTTTAAATAAAATAGAAAGAGTTATATTAATCAAAACACACATAAAAATTCCATTAAAAAATTATTAAAATCATATTAAATGATATTTTGATAAACATTTAATTTTGAATTACCTTTTTAAAATGAGCTTTTGATTTCACCTCTATAATAATTAAAAAATAATACCTTTTAGGGGATAAAAATGATACTATGAAATCCTTAAGAAAACCATGTGTCCATTCGGAGTTTCACTTGTTTCCCAATTTCCCCTGGAGGTCATGATTTTACTCCCCGTACATTATCATTTATTTTGATACCCAAATGATAAATTTTTTGAAATAATTTTAATAAGATCATTATTTCTCACTAATGACCAATAGAATTTCATGATCTTACATAAATTATTTTTATTGAAGAATGTGATTTCATAACATATTTACATGGAAAAATCTTAATTTTTATAAAACACAATAGGTTGTTGAAATCTACATTTCCCAAAAAAACATATTCTAACAAAAATAAATAATTAAATTTCTTTTAAAATAATTAAAAAAAATTCAACGAAAAATGGAAATTATTCATATAATAAATGGAAATATATATATGAGTGACATTAAAATACATTATAGTTCGTAAAATGAATGTTTTCAGCAATGTTCAATATCATATTTCATAAAATGGTTATCTTTTCTCATAAGAAGTATTATGAAAAAACACTTTAAAATTAAAGGTAAACAATAAAAAAACAATGTTTTCTTGTTATTTTTTACATCATATATCACAATATATTTTTTTGAGATAAAACTTGAAATATTTAATTTCATATATAAAATCCTAGAATAAATATCATCAAAAATTAATTCCCATAACAGGGGTTTTATAAATGAATAATAAAAAATTATAATTCAAATAAAATAAAAATATAAATTATTATTATAAAACCCTTCCATAAAATTACTATTGATTTTAGAAGTTAATAAAACTGTAAATAAATATAAATTTTGGAAATTATTCCATTACCTGAAAATGAATTAGTGTATACCACTGAAGGATAGTTGAGCTCAAATTACATTTAAGAATAAATAAAAAACAATGTTCAAATAATGAGTGAGGTCCTTTTTGGATGGACAAAATTTGGAATTACAAAGAATTTTTGGTGTATAATTTATTTATATAGCATGGATCAACACATATTTGTAGTGATACTTTATATCTTAACATTATAAAATAAATGGTATTTGATAATTAATATTAGAATTTATAATGTTAGATATGTTAAAAACTAATTTATACATATAGCTAAAATATTATATATGGATCAATAGTGATTTATAGACATCTCAACATATTGAGATATAAAAAAATTCAACAATGGTTATTCTGATGATCAGATATTTTAATACATATAAGGAAATATAATATTTATATACTATTCCTTCATTAAAACTGACCAATTCAGAGGGAAATTTACAAACGAAGAATCTTTTTCGAATAATAGGTAATCCTAGATTATTTTGTTCGAATATTGATAAAACATGGTTGGATTGAGACCCTCTAGTAGGTTTCATTAAAAATAGATATAACCAACCAAAAAACATGACCAAAGTAATTTTTATTTCATTTTAAAATCAACGTCATGTTAAATAGGGTGAAGAAAATATATATTGAGTTCAAAGGGGAAAAATATGATAACAATCACTGAAGTGAAATTATGATGTCGATGATCATGAATGAACCTAAAATGACCCTCACAAAAAGAATATTCAAAAAAAGTTAAAAATAAAAAACACCTACCACAAAGCATCAGAGGATGAAGAAAAATATTTATTTGAAACCATCACCAACACTCAAAAATCCCTCTCCAATATTGAAACTGATTCTCCTTATTGATCAAGAATTTTTTACTCACTAATGTTTGATATTAATTTGATCTGCACTCAGTGTTCGACCTCTATCTCACTCAGAATTCATCCAATAGTCCAATCCTATGTCTGAACTAGATCCCTTGGTACATGCTTCTTCAAATCCCTTGAGTTGTTGAACCCCTCTCATCTACTCAAGCCTCATATACTTCTAAAGATAACCCTTACACCACACTCTTAAAAATTAATCCCTCCTCTATACTGATTATATTCATTTTAAAAAATAAATGTAAATAATAATCATATAATTTATTTATAAATTTTAATTTCCATAATTCATACTGTATAAAAAATTAATAATACTTATATGATTTTCATGATTTTCATTTTTAATATTTTTTAATTCAAAATATGAGAAGAAAATTTTATAATTGTTTTAATTTAAAAAATATATTTCCTTTATTTAATTTAAAATTTTCCCAAATAGATACACCAAATATATATATTAAATTATTCTGCAATATATATCATATTTTCAAATTCAATTTATAGTATCAATAATTATTTTTATCTAATATCACATTTATAAAATTATTGCTTCAAATTTTTATTAATAATTAAAAATGAAATATTATTTATTATAAATAATAATATATTTATTGCATTTTTATTACCATTAATTTTGAATTGGATAAGCATAAAAATATAGGTATAGATTTATCATCTTTCATAAATACTATATCTGTAATAATAATTATTTCATAAATAAATAATTTTAGTTACAAAATAATATAAAATTTGTATAAAATTAATTGGTTAAATTACATTATTACATTAGCTTATAATAATAAAATATCGTTTAAGTACTTATAATTGTAATTCAAAATTTTAAGAGTCTAATAAATTTTCTCTATGCTAAATTATTATTAATAACCATATTTTCATTAAAAATATACATCAATTTATTCTTAATGGGATTATTTTAAACAAATTTAAATTCCATATTTATTTTTCTTATTATAATACCTTATGGTTTTTTATTTCAATATATTATTTTTAATAATTTTAAAATTTACTAATAAGGATAATTTTTTTATATTAATATTTTCTTTTAAATAATCATTTATTAAAATTTAAAATTCGATATTCTAAAACTCAATAAAATATTTTTAATTCATATTTTTATTGATAATGGTGAATTATTGATTAAATCATGATACAAATGGAAAAATAATTCTTATTTAAAACTTGTGTTGCTACATGGTTTTTATATTAATTATTGTTAAATTATAGGTCCTTGGGGGATGAAAGACACACACACACACACACACACACATAT
This sequence comes from Viscum album, assembly GCA_963277665.1. Lineage (NCBI taxonomy): Eukaryota > Viridiplantae > Streptophyta > Magnoliopsida > Santalales > Viscaceae > Viscum > Viscum album. The sequence goes on along the minus strand of OY728165.1, from coordinate 1,883,547,247 downwards.
ATATATATATATCAAGTGATCAAGATTGTTTTGGGGACCAAAATGGATTTTAAATTGGTGTTGTTGTATTTGAATTTTTTGTGCTTTATTTTGGAAAACATGTTGGTATTTCATTTCATGCATTATACGATTTTATTGTATTGGATGATTGTTTATTTTAATGATATTGTGGAAATAATTTCTTCAACTTATCTATTCCACATCACAAATATTATTATTGAAATATATCCTAATAATTGTTGTATTCATTCATTTCTAGTGACCAACTCTTGGCATATTAGAAGTGGGATCCGGGACTCACTCATATTCATAACCTGCCCAAGAGGGGGCACTATTGGATGGGTAATGGAAAAATATATAATGTTCAAATAGATGGAAATGTTTTATACTTAACCAAACTATTTAAATGATACACATACTTCATTAATGAATAAAATCTCTTATTTATATGTATCACATAATTTTTATTATTTATCCTTCCTCCCATTAAAAGAAATTTAAACCATGGGATGATCATGAAACTCATTAGGGGGAATAAATCAATGAAAGATACTATTAAGGAAGAAAAGTAATTCAAATAATTTATAAATTATTTCCTTAAAAGAAAAAAACCATAAAATTGTTAAAAGCACTTTGAAACATGAAATAAACTAATTTTTTCAAAATAGTTCTATAGAAAAACCTAATAAATAAGCATAGAAAAATTATATACTTTGAAAAATCCTCGATAAAAATTAAATATAATTTATGTTTTAAAAATATAGATAATATCATAATCATTTCTTCAAAAGTAATCATTTAGCTTATAAATTAATGAAACATATTTACACTCATACAATCATCATCATATTTCATGTAATCAAAATATTTTCATTAAGATCATTAAACTAAATGAAAAGCCATGACAGAATCTAGGGAAACTTTTTCATATCACTATAACAAATCTCCCTTACAACAAAATAACATTATTTGTTAAATGAAACAAATACTTATCTAATTAATAAATCATTACACAATTAATTTGAGGGATAATTCAGACCCAACCATTATCATATATAACTTTCAATAACAATAAAATGTACAAATTATATAAAATTATAAATTTAAACATAAAACTCATAAAAACATATTTTTCATATAATAATTAAAGAGTATGAACTAAACTCAAAAAAATATGATGATACCAAAACGTTAAAAAATCCCTTATTTGTTTTGAAAATGATGACAAACATATAATATTATAAGATAATAATAAAAAATTCTTTATAAAACAAGATGATATGAGCTTTTCTTATGATAACCATGAAAGTGAAAAATTAAACAAAATGGGAATATAAATTACATTGGAAATATGTGAAAAATTGGATAAAAATGTTTATAATGAAGAATGTAACTAATGGTAAAAAATTAATCCATGTAAAACCATTAAAAAATTCATTTCCATATTTTTAAATAATGTCAATAAATAACCAATGTTAAAAACAAAAAAATAAATTAAAACATTATACTAAAATTAAAATTTAAAAGAATTTAGACTTAAAAAACATTAATTTATTTAGAATATTATTCTTAAAATAATTTAATTATGGACATGGTGGAAAATGTTTATGGATAGTGACTTCCAAACATGTAAAGATTATTTTTAAAATAAGTCCTCATACCGTGAGTCCTCACACACATCGTATATCCTCTTCTCCATCGAATAATAAAACTATATTAATTATTTACATTAATAATAACAATTTTCACGTTCAATTCATTATTATTATTCTTTTTAAAGAATTTATTATCGTCTTTCATTAATTTACAATGGTGATATTGTTCACGCATGTCGTTTTAAGGATTCTCAGGTTAAAATATCCGATAAGTATTTTTTGTACATGTTACATAAAAAATTAATTTTCCAATGGTTTCATAAGCTATAAATGTTTCTAGGTATTGTTTCCATATATTTCCAAAATAAAAGGACTTATTATGTAATGAAATATTTAATTTTCTCATAATCGTCCTTTATAAGCTTGTTTTTAATAATTAAACTTAATAATGATTGTTTAATGCTAATTCTATAATTATGAAGGATATTTCAACATTTAAGAATAATAATCATCAAATTATTATAATAATTATATTATATTAAATTATTAAATTTAAATTTTATAATATACTTGTATAATGTAATTTTATAAAAAAAATTATTATGAACCTGGGTAGCGTAAAAGAACCCCATTGAACGATGATTTTTATAAAGAAAAATAAAACCCAATAAATATTTTAGTCTTACCAAAATGATAGATTATAATAAAACTCACATTTTTTGTTAAATTATAATGATCAATTATGTTTTTAACTTTGTGAGATAAAATATGAAACAAAAATACATAATTTTAGAAAACTAATATTTTTTACCTAGTAATGGTTTATAGAATGAGCATAGTGAGGGGTAGTAGATGGTGTTCAATATTTAAGGGTTAAAAAAGATAAAAAATAACATGTTAAATGAATCATGAAATAAAAAAATTTATTATTTAAATGATTTTATAGTAAATAGTATTTACTAAGAATGAATCAGGGGTTGGAAAATCATATCTCACTCATCAAATATTATCTTTTGGATTGAGTAAAAATCCATTGAAGAAAAGTATTTTTGTAATTAAAAAGAATTAATTACTTGAAAGGGGTAGTTTAAATAAATAATTAAATAGAATTTTTGGAAAAAAAACCTTATCTTTATGTGGTTTGGAAAGGTAAAAATGAGTCCCCTTTTCAAGGAATTATTCAAATGTGTTTTCACAAATTCTCTATTTATAAGGGTCAAGAATATAGTTTTAAAAGGAAAAGTGGTTAAAAAATGTTTAATGGATAGTATTATAGACCATTCCAAAACCCACTTATCTCATTATATGGTTAAACTAATTTTTATCAATTTTTATATTATTTATTATCATTAAATAGAATTTATAGTTTCTTTCATGGTTATTTCTATTGTTTGATGTTAGAATTATGTTAATAACCTGGAAATTAAAATTTAAATATTTAAAAAAAATACAGAAAAATCATATTAATCAATTTTAATATTTCAATACCATAATGTATCCAATAAATATCACCTTTAATATATTTTTAAAACATTATATTTCCTTTTCATCTACATATATTGGTATTAAATCAATGTTATGTAAGAATTTTTCCAAATTTGGCTTATATATACAAATAAAATGAAATTAATTATATTAATATATTATATTATTCACCAATATTTTCATATAAAATTTTTCAAAGTTTATTTTTAATCTTATACTTATTATAAAGATATATTTAATTTATTATTTTGAATTCTTTTATTATGTGAAAACATACATCCATCATTTGAGATAATTATCTTGATCTAAAATTTATGAATTCATTAATATATTTAAAAATAATCTTATATTAATATATCTTTTTATCTCATGATATAAAATTCATTTTCCATTTTAATTTATCATTTTAAATATTCCAATTTATATATTTCTAATGCTTTACATTAATTTTGTTAGCACCGATAAGTACTTCTCAACTATATCATAACACAATAGATAATTTAATTCATTGAATACGATTATATGATATATTTATTGTATCTTTATTTATGAGAAATTCTGTAAGATGAAAATAATTTTATGTCATATATATATATATATATCATGTCGACATCTTAAATGGTACATTATTAAAAAATATTCTATTTTTAACTATTAATAAAACCAATCACATTGTTTATAAAAAGAAAAAAAATATGCATATGATAATGTTCACATAATGATATAAAAAATTAAAAAAATTATTAAATTAAAATTAAATAATTTTTATTTTTTTTAAAAAATATATTATTATACTTGGAGAATAATTATTTCCAAAAAATATTTATTTTTAAAATAAAAAATCACATTAGTGTAACATTACATCATAGAATTCTAGATAATATAATCTTAATAATAAATGTAAATATAGTTTTATAAAAATAACATAAATATCTACCTATAAAATATATTCTAATTGAATAATTATTTAACTGAAATAAACATTAAAAATTTTCCAAGAAATTTTTTTTAACCCATGAATATAACATCTAATTTATAATAATTAAAATTTTATAATTTTTATAAAAAAGATTACAAAATACTATTTGAGAAATAATATTAACATATAAAAATTTTAAATGATAAAATATAAATTAATAATCTTGAAAATTAAAAAACAAAAATGGGGTATCTTATAAAAAATATTATTGGTATCACATACCCACCCCCCTAAAATAAACTTCAAACCAATAGTTCTATCTCATGTATAATGAGTAAGGGACTCTAGATAGAAGACGTAATGTAAATAATTCTAAAAATTCATTTCAATGGGTGAAAAAAGAATATAAAAGCTAAAATTTTCAATTGAATCCCAAATAATGGATCCTTTAAAATAAATAATGACAATAATAATAAATTTGAGGGGGGAGGAAATAAATATAAATGGTTGAAGAGAAACCCATTTAATATTTTTCAGTGGTTTTTTTGGAAAATAGCACAAAAATGTAATTATTACACTTTATTTTGAATATATATGATGTGAAATATGAATTATTCTTAATATTTTTTATAAATATTTTCCAAAATTAATATATAAAATATTTATTGTAAGTAGAAATAGGGGATAGAGGATAGAATTAATCAACCTAGAGTGAGGACACTATTCCTAACAATATTATAAAATATTATAAAAGTGGAAGAACAAGAAAGGAAAATATAATTTCCTTTAGGTGGAAAATGAAAACCAATATGAAAAAATGTATATTATATCTACCATTGATGTATAATTACACTGAAGAAAGATTATGAATCCATAAAAAATAACGAGTCAAGAAAATACCTAACGACTTTTTTAATATCTGAATCAAAAGACAATGAATAGTAGAACCTAAAAAGGAATCATAACAACCCTGAATAAAATTTAAATTATTAAAAGATATTTTAATAGAGTAATTTGAAGACCAAATAAAATAAAATTGGTTTATAATAAAAAAACATGTCACTGTGAATGAAAATTGAGTGGAAAATTATGAATTATGAGAAAAAAACACAAATTCCACAAAAATAAATAGTTAATACAAAATAATACAGTCATACGGTAAAATCCACCAAACATAGAATAATGGAGTTCTCGAAAAAAAAAATTATAACATAGTTAAATGGAATTGGATATAGAAGAACCAACATAATATCAAATATTATGGTGTAATAATCAATTGTTATGGAGATTATAAGACAGAAATGTAAATATCTATAATATACTAGGTAAATAAAATATAATAAAATCATTTTATAGAATAATCCCGAAATATAATAACATTCACAATGAATAAATATCACGACTCAATGAAAAAAGTATAAAGTCCATAAAAACCCTTACAAAATACATGGTGTGTGAAATATAAATCCTTAAGAGAGAAGAAGAGACCATCAATTCATTAAATAATTGTAAAAAAGAAACATTTTAATTCAAATAACTATAAATTTTAGCGTAGAAGATAATATATTTAAAAGTATAAAATAAAATCAAAATAATGGAGATCATTAAATTAGATCAGACAAATTAAATTCCATGTTATGGATAGAAATCATATCATAAATATTTTTTTTTAAAATTTAAACATTAATAAAATTAATACTTCAGAATTATTTCCTAAGGTACACCATGATAGTTGGGTGATATTATCCATATAATAAAAGATAGATTTATCTTCCACTCTCATATATTTGTGGAGTTAGATTAATAATGAGTGAGATAATATGAGAAAAAAATGAGTTGATTTACATCAATTCCATAATAAAAAAATATCCTTTGGTTTTATGTTTTAACCAGTTTACACCACATTTTCATCTCATATTTTAATGAATGAATATATTTTATGATGTTTTCTTGCCGGAATCATTAAAACAAACTATTAATTGATCATGAGATTCCTGGAAATATAATGTTCCCTGTTATATGATGGATTTTTTAAACTAATTATTCCTCAAATTTCTAACTATTTATAAAAAACCAAAATTGTTAGTTTGAGAAAAAAAAAACCCATTATTATAGGATTAAACAATAATATTAAGAAGTAATACATTAGTCTCCCTATCCTAAATATAAATATTTACAACCATTTCTTAAAATAAATAATTATATGTAAAAATAAACCTCAAAACTCTTTAATGCATGCCTAGCAAAATTAGAAATCCAACAACCAGAAAATCCAAATTATATATTCTTCAAAAATAAAATTATCATTTATCTTCAAAAAAACCATTTATAATGTCACATACCAAATATATATATATTCCCTAATGATATACCCTCTTATAATATAGTAATATTTTCCCAAATTAACATGAATAAACATGATAAAAAACTATATCCATAATATATTTTCTTATAAAATTACCTCATTATTTATCCCTTGTAATATAATCTAAATTTATATAAAATCACATACAGAATTATAATATATAATAATTTCTTTTTTAATTAATCAATGAAAATCATTCCAAAAAATAACATTTGTCATCTCATTGCCAAATTTTACTTTAACCCCTAATGTGATCAATACTTATCAAATTATTTTACCAAAATCAAATAAACTGTTATCCCAATTATACATAATTACCTCAAAATAAAAGAAATTATTATCCTTTTATAATTTCCATACCATTCAGTATATTCCCCCAAAACTATCGTGGCATTCTTACCAAATATCCTTCATACTAAATCACATGTTAAATGTGAGGGTTATATATTTCTCAGTCATGTATGCTACATAAAACCATTATATGTATTCCAAAACATCATTAATCACATAAAACATTAAATGAAATAAACACCTAAAAATAATTTTAATACCTTTAGAGTATGGTAACCAAAAAAAATTAATCTACATTTTTATCTACAGTACATAATTTCTCCTCAACAAACAATAGAATAACCATTAATTTAATCTTAACAATTCTATGATTCCAACTATAATATCTTGGACTTAATCATTCCATAATTACAAGATTAATTGAAAATATATCATTAATTACACTCATATGAACTTTTAGAATTATAGTTCTAGTCAATTAAGAAATAACTTACATAAAAAACATGTATTTTCATATAGATGCAATTGTTTCCAATAAACCAAATTATTTAAATTATATAATTGATTTATTTAAGACCAACATCTCATATTCATGTATAAACATAATAATCATTCCTAATCATCCTTTCGTATTGTAAAAGTCATTTGAAAAAAATTGGTATAATAATAAAATATGTTAATAGAGTGTAAAAGAAAAAGAAAACCTCAGTAGGTTATCCAAATAAATTAAAACAATTATGAAGCATTTCTTCTGAACACATTACAATGAGTTCATATAAAATAAATAAATTTTAAATCAACTCCCTTTCACAAACATTTTTTCATATCATCCTCATAATCTAGCATGGAAAATATAATGACTTTGACTTTTCATTAATCATCCATTTAAACTTATGAAATATTTATATAAAGATAAGACCATATAAATTGCATAAAATAAAAACCTTAATTTTGAAAACCATAAAACATCACTTTAATTCTAAAATATAATTCTTATTCCATTAAATCCAAATATTTTCATTAAAACTCATTCCAAGAATTGAAAAAACATAAATTGATCTTCAGTAATTATATGCATATAAAATTTAAAAATATACCTTCAAATGTAATAATCTTATCGGTTAATTCCAAAAACATTTAACAAGAAAATAAATAATTACTCTATGAATTTGGGGACTACATCATATCCGCATATCATCATATCTAACTTCTATAAATCATAACATGAATAAAAAATATAAGATATTTTATTTTACTGTAAAAAAAGTAAAAATTGCATTGTCTCTAAAATTATAAAACCCTAAGGGCAAAAAATAATAATATGATGATTTCAAATATCGTTATACAAATTCCCTCATAAGTGGAAAATAAAATATAAACCTAGAATATTATAAGAAAACAATAAAAGATTTTTTTAAAATAATAAAAAAATATCATATTTTGTTTATGAGATACTAAAAAAAATCATAAATGTTTTTAAATAGATATTTCTTTTAAAAACCTTTGATATCATAGAATTTAGTAATTATAATGAATAATTGAAATAATAATTGAAAAATATGTTCATTCAAAAAAATTTAAAAACAATTTTTTTCACACATTATAAAATAATGTCTTAAGATGGTATGTAAGAAAAATAGCCAGAATATATGTTTTAAATTATTGAAAAAAATAAAATAAAATATAAAATTTCTTTATTAAATAAATTAAATTATATATAAAATCATTTATAAGAAAATATAAGGCAAATATATACAGATGGAATATTTTTGGGAGAAAGACTTCAACATATGTAATGTACGTGATTAAAAGAAACCCTCTTACCTCAAGTCTGGATTCACTTTTTACATCTTATAACGTCATAAATAATAAAATTATATTATTTATTTTTCTAATTAATACCCATTTTAAAGATAATTATTTACTATTATTATATGATTTATTTATTTTCATGTTTTTTTCCTTTAGTATATTGGTATTTTTTAATTCAATCATTTTGAAGTCATTTGGTTCATAATATCTAGAAAATCATAGGTATGTTTGTAATATATGAATTTCCTTTCTAAGGGAAACCTAATCTCCATAATCATCAATGTATTGTGTTCATACCACTATAGATAATAATGAACTCGATATTTCATGAAATAGTTAATTATTTAGATTGATTTATGATAAGCTTGTATTTTATAGTTAAATCAAACCATTATGTATTACATTTAATTTAAATTTTATGATTGATATTTGAACATTATTGAATCATAGTTATAAAATTACTTGAATATAAATATTAAATAAAATTATGAAATTAGTTCATAAAAGTATAATTAAAAATTTTGAGATTATTAAACCAATATCGATCACATTGGTACTGTAGAACCCCCAAGGTGAATGATGTATTTCCCATAGAGAAATAAAATTCAATTCAAATTTCAGTCTTATAAAAATATTATATATTAATTAAACTAAAAATTTAGTGAAAATTGTAAATAACACTAATTTTTTTTAATGGTTTAAGGAAGACGTGAAATGAAAAAATGCATTTAAAAAATATATATATTTGGAATTGAAATGACTTATGAAAAGATTATGTTGAAGGGTTTTTGTAGTGGTAACAATTTTTTCTAGTGTATTTTCAGTTAATTTCATAATTTATTCAATTTTTTACTATGAATTGGTTTGGATGATTTAAAGGGTTTATTGTTCGTTTTGGAGTGTTTTTTTCTAAATAAAGGGGGTCTAAGTTTGGTTCATGATTTGGTAAAACATTCAGTTCATCTGAGGAAGCCATGATTAATTTTGGGACAATAATATTAGTAGATCATTGTTAGGTTAAATGGTATTAAAACCATGGTAACTAATTTTTCAAACCATTAAACTCATTAAAAAGGAGAAAGGAATGCTTGGGACATGGTTTACTAACACGTGTAACAAAATATTATGGATTCAATGGAAAGGTAAAAATCATCACATGGTTAATACACAATTTGGATACATGGGTGACCAAACCATGATTGAATGAGTTTAGAAATAAAAAATTTCATTAATTGTCCTAAATAATAAAAATTTAATGATTGTTATTCTTAATACCATCCCTCCAAAACCTAGATACTCCACATTATCTCCTCAACAATTTACCTCTCTTATATACTCAATTATAGTTTATCTTTGACTATTAGTCATCTGAGGATTAATTTGTTTAATCCATGAACCTTTGTTTTTTGTGTCCCATTTAGATATATTTTTTTCACTTCAATAGAATCATATATCCACCTTGTCAAGGCCATATCTAGGTATTTTTATTCCATCAAAAAATAAATTCATGGAGGGTTTCGAGAAGGATCATAAATCTGGTGTGTTGATAGCATTGTTTTAATCAATCCTAGATCTAACAATGTTGGTTGTTATCACAAGGTATATTGGTTTCTAATAATCCTTTGTATTTTTAAATTCTTGTATCTTAATTGAAAAATCTATCTTCTAATGAATTGGATCAAATATTTCAGCTCTTGGCTTATGGGTTAGACCTGATTGTTTTAAAATGAATTTAAGATTATGATTCCTTTATGATTCATGGAATTGTAAATCTATAAGATTGGTGTAATATGTCCTTACCATATTGGGAAATTATTTGGAAAATGTTTCCCCATGTTTGGTTTCTGTTTTTTAGAGACCCTTTCACGGTCAGTACACTTATCATACAAATGGTATCCCATGAGAGACAAAATAGATTGATTGCATGTTCTCTGTTATATTGTGTATTAACTAAATAATATTTCATCATCATTTATTGTTAACATTCAATTTTTCCATGATATTTTATTTTTTACATTCATAATATTTCATAAAGAGAGAAATTTATTATTTTGATATATTTTTGTAGTCTATGTTTGAAAGATACGTATTTTTGTGAATATCTAGAAGAATATGTATTCCAGTGCTATTAATTATAGGTGGCCTTTTCATATTATTCCAACTCATATGAGGGGGGATTCTGGGAATCATGGCTTATTGGACAAGTCTCAAAAAGGATGGTTAATTCCTTATCATGGATTTTTAATATGGGAACACCATATGAAATTAGAAGAGTGTCCATTTATGCTAGAATAGTATACTATTTGGTAATTTAATTTCATATGAGAGACGGCCCATTACTCAGGTTTTCCATGTATGCATACTATCAAAGATATGCAGGTAGTCATGTGGCATAAGAGATACATTACATAATTATGGGCATGGATTTATTCCTTAATGGTGGATTGTACATTTTCCTCCAAAGCATAAGGACTTAAATGAAATTATCTATGTTAGGGAATTGGATATACCTAATTTTATTTGGGAATAACGCTTAATTAAGTAAGAACAAGGTCCATGGAGGATAAGTAAGTTCGTGATAATTTTATATATTTTTGATTGTATGCTTCTGTGAACATTTACTTTTCCATCATTTCAGAAACTTCCATATACAAGACAACATACATTAAGGTCACATTAGTGATGTACTATGATAATACTCGCATTGGAAATTTGGATGTGCATGAATACTTCCTGGATATATATATATAAGGGAATGTATTTTTTGATATGTTACTAAGGAGCATAGAGTTATGAGTTGTATTTTGTGCTAGAAAAGGTTGTTGTTTCTTACTATTTCACTTTTATTTATTTTCATATTAACATGTATGTTTATTTTTGTTGGATTAGCACATTGGGTATCTATTTATTTCATTGTATGATGTTTCATGAAATATCTTATAGATTTATTCATTTTATTATTTTGATGTGTTATTTATTTGGATTGTTGTTAGGTTATAAGAAATTTTTATGTATATGATTAATAAGGATATATTATACCGATGTTACATTATACTCTCATCAATAGATGGAAGCCTCTTACATAGAGCGTGGCATGTATGGGGTTATGTGAAACCTTGCCTAGGACCTAGTGATTTGGGTAAAGGTGTTAAAAAATGGTATCAAGTGACTTGAGGTTTCCATTATTTTCTTTTGGGGTTGTGTTAGAGATAATACAAGTTTTGTGAAACTCAAATAATTTATTTTCCATGTGTTAGGATATCTCATGTGTAACAGAACCCCATGTTACTGGTGCTGGGATTACTGTCATAATTTTATAGGATTTGGCTTCTTTCATGGACAATAACGTGTCAAATCGGATAACATGTAATATATATATATAACTATTGAATCTTTCATGGTAGATATTTAATTAAATATCATAATTTGACATCATTGATGCGTGATATATCTTTTTTCCCAATTATTTTGATATATTTGTCTGCATTGGTTATTTTAAATAGAAAATATTGTTTTTTTTATATATATTATTGTTACAAATGTGTAGGTACATGGGTCTATGTGTGATCATTGGGTAGAATTAGGAGGGATATACCTAGTTTGTGGGAATCAAGTCTGATATGTATTCTGACATAAATCTATTACATTTGTCAAATAAATTCATAATTTTTTTTAATAATCTAGTTGTTATAGGTGTTCTAATTTTTTTTTTGTAATTTCATTACAATGTTTCCTTGTTAAAATATTTTAATATAATCTATTTTAACTATTTAAGAGTTTGTTTTTTGTTCATAGGTAATTGTAGTTGGTTTAGTAACTCCCTATAGAGCCTGGGATGGATTCCTCAAGCAGGATATATTCACACCATGAATGATATTAAAAATGTGAATCTATCAATGGGAAGATATCGTGTGTTTGGTACATGCCATGAGTATATGTTGGGTATGAGTCATAAAATATGATCAAAATGGGAAACAATTTTGGATGTTAACTAAATTCCCATTATGAATTCATTATACATGTATTTTCAAGTTGAAGTGACACTATATTTAAAATATCTCAAATTCAAAGGATCTATGTTAGTAATTGAGTACGATTAATTTGGAAGGATTTTGCTTTGATTTTTTTCATTGGAACTCATCTTATTTAGTTTCCTCTCCCCTACATATAACCCAAGGTACTCCACCATGTGATTTGGGGGATCACTTTTCCTTTTCGATTTCTATATTTAGAGTATGATATTTTTCACAATTTCATTACTTCTCCATTATATGTGGCTTTTATTACTTCTATATTTCCTTTGGTTATAAAATATATTTTGGGAATGTTTTCTTATTGAAAATAGTCTGATTTTTATCAGATGTTTCTAATGTCCTTTTCTTTTTTCTATATTCATTATGTGATAATCTTCTCAGGTCAATTCTATTGTTAGTTGTGGTGTGGGGTGATTTTCCATTTAAGTATGTCATTATCTATGCTCTCCATAACTTTTTTTTTTGTGTAATGTGATTATAAAATATCTGAATTAGTTTTAGGTCATTAGTTGTTGAAATTATGTTCCTTATAGTGTTGGTGGATTCTATTATGGGATTTCTAGCCCATTTCTGTGGTAGGTGGTTTGGTACAAAGCCCTTTTTCAAAGAAAAATTATTACATATTTTTTATAAAATGATTTATAAATGAATTGGAATAATTTTTGTGTCTGGGTGATTTTTTTTAATAACAGATATTGTTTCCCTTGGTTTCTTTAGAGGAAGATGGTTTTTTTAAACCATTATGAAATGATTTTTTAAATAATGTTTCATAAAAGGAAATGATTTGTTTAAAATTTATTTTGAAAACCCATTTTTAAATGATTTTTAAAATTAAGAACATGTAAATTCTTGGGAACATTCGTGGAATGTGTAGATTAGGTCCATCATCATTTATACTATTGGGGGGAGGGGGGTACACATTCGGTGGTCTTATAATACCTAGGCCTCTTATTCTAGGGACATCATATTCAAATTGTTAGGGGTTCACAAATGGGGTGTTAATCTACTCCATATGATTAATTTTTATGTTCTTGAGTGAGAATGAGTCAGTTATTATTATACGAGTTTCCTGTTATTTTGACATGTTATGATCCTTACCTTTTTACCATTATTGTTTTTCTTTTTATTTTTATATAATTGATATTCCTACATTGATTTTGATAAATTTTTATGAAAATTATGCTTTGAAGCTATTTTGAAATAATTTTTTTGGAACTATTATTAACAAGAATTATTGGGAATTATTTTGATATGAAAATTTATCATTTATTATTCCATAATTGTCTTTAAAATGATCATATATTAGCTATTTGAATAGAAACTTCACATGCAACACCTCGGTGGGATCCTACTGAGCCTGTGAATCTAACAACATGAACAACCCTTTGATAGTGTTTAGACCTTGTTTTATATTTTTATTATGGAAATTGAAATGATCCAAAATAAGGTGGTGATGATTTATATTAGTTGGGTATGGGTATCCTGTGGTGAGATGGTGGGACACTTCACATGTTATCACATGTAGTTGTTGTCTTTGTTTAAGTTTACACTTTCTTTTAGACTGGTACTTTGGGTTTTTTCTGACCACTTTGAGTATTATTGTTTATGTTGTATTATGATAGGCCTGTAATATATTTATTTTAGTTGTTCTACAATTGTTCCTCTATTCTATATATATATCTCATATCATCTTCTTTATGATTTTAAAAATTAGTACCTCTATTTTTTTCGGATGTCCACGTGATAATCTCCATCTAGTGGGGATCATGGACTCCCTTTTTGTATATAGAGGATCAAGCTGGGTACCAATTTGTGATGGTATCCAAGGACATTGGAAATGTTTTGGTATCTGAGTATGGTTATGGTTAGTCATTGAATGTTTATAGAGAGAAGATGTTATTTTTATAGACATTAGATGTAGGTATCTATGAGTGACTGGCCAAATCTTACCACGATGAGACTCATGTAAGCGTGGGATGTGTGTATCTTGTGTTGATTAATTGATCTTAATCTCATTTTATTTTTCTGTTTTTTTAGTTTGAACATAGATTATCAAATTTTCTGATAATCTATTTTGTTTTCGGTGTTTAGTAGTATAACTATGATATATCTTAAATGGGGTCCATAAGAGTGTAAAACAGATTATCTTTAATGGAATCCACATTTGGATGATAATATAACAAAGTCACATGTGTAAGTGGTTAATTTTGATGGCCAAAATGTACCACAGGTCCAGAACATAGTTGTTTAGGCATAGCCAGGGGATGGGGGAGATAGAAAACGATCCTAATAGTCCCTTGAAGAGATAAAACCACAAACTAAGGGTAATAATGATCCTACAAGGGTAGATTAATGACTATATAGTATCAATTGGATCATTGAATTTTTTTATACACATGAGACCATCAATGTTAATAGTGATGAATTCGGGATTAAGGGCTCCCTCAAATGGTGGTGGGATTCCATGGTATAGGCATATGGGCATGTGGTCTTAGACTAGAATGGTCTCAAGACCCTCTTCTTCCATTTATTCTATTTAGAGTATATAATGATGGAAAAGTCTCTATAGTTCCTCTAATTTCATTAAGGAGAGTGTTTGGTGTAAGAGTATAAAAATTACTTCCTCGAGCTAGTTTATTTTGGTCTTCTGGTAGAAAAGAATGATTAGCTGAGAGATCCTATTCACCTGAAGGTATTCTGACTGGATGTCAGTTCACATGTAATTACACTAAATATTTCTACCAATGAAGAAATATTTAAATAAACTATTGTGGAAGATATGAACTTGGTAGGAATCATTGATAATTCCTCCCCTTTTCATCCAACCATTAGTATCTTCAGTGGCAATAAGGAAATGAAGAGGATGTTCCATCATCATCACGATAGTGGTGGAGGTGGTTCTCTATGAAGGGCCTCCTCTGCACATTTAGTTATATACAATAGTGTTCCCCTGGAGTTTTCTCACTATAGAATGTTTTTGCACACCTATCATTCTTGATCCATGCTTTTGATGATTTGAAATGGTTGTGGTTGTTATTTCCATCTACAGAAAGACATGTTGGATTTTTTTACCCCTCATTGTGATAAGTGATCATAAGCTTCAAAGGATACTGTGACACTATCGTAACCTTAAAACTCAATAACGATCAATCCACCATCCAATGGAGAAAATAACATTAATGTAGTGGGTGTTCATGCTGATCAGGGGGATCACATGTGTATAGTTTACAACCCATGTCCTATTAAGATGCTAGTGTCGACAGAATCGGTCCTTGGTGGGGGCCTGAATCCTCCCTCTCTTGTTCGCATAAGTTTAGCTAAATTTTCTAGTAGCTCTCAGAACTGTTTTTTGTGTTCTGTGTTGATGACCCTCCTCCATTTGAAGAAGTGACACTCGTGGAGTATGGGCACATAGAGCTCTAACATCTACAGGGCAGGTCATATGTTATAGCACAAGATAATGAGTATGCATCATAACTTTGGTCCCCAGAGCCCAAGGAAGTGGAAATTACGGAACAGTACATTCGTTCCTCTTCAATAAAAGGGAAGAAAACCATTTTGGATTCAGATGGGCTTCTACAACATATTCGGAGGCTAAGGATATTAAATGATTAATCAATGTTACCTAGTCGTCTTGTTGAAAGGTCTTTTAGTAAAGGAAATGTCCATCAAAATAGTTTAGAAGTTGCTGCTGACATCCCAATGACAACGGAGGATGTTGAATAAGACATAATCAAGGAGATTCTCATCCATTCTAATGAAGAAATGCTATTGTAATATTTAACAATCATGATTTCAGAGGAGTATATACATAGAATGTTCGAAAGACCACTATGTGTTGATTTGAGTGAAGGCCAATCATCCCGGATTGATAAACAAACTAGTATTTTGATACATGGTTTCAATGATGGCAAAACAAGTCTAGAGGAGCATGTATAGACATGAGGTAGGATGGCATCCCGCTTTGAGGATCTCATTAAGGACAACCCTGATATGGAGGCCACCTCCATCAAATGGCGTCTAGTCAAGGTAAATGATTCTAATTACTTTAATTTGTTCTAGAAGGACCTGACTATTTCTTATGAAGTTTCACTTTTCTTTTATTCTAAACCAGTTGGTTTCCCACTTTTTTTGTTATAAGTGACTTCTGAAATAATAAAAAATATTTGTTGGAGTAAATGGATGATTTTATAGTGTGGTTGATGTATGTCTATTGATATAAGAATGTACCATCTTTGTTGCATCCTCTGTACCTGCAACATTATTTGATATAGTTATGTCACACTCGTTTTTATTTACCTATATTTTTTATTCCATCAAACTTATGAATAATATCATATCCTTTTTCATATATTTTTTGTTATATCTTATAAAGTGGAAAAGAGAATGGTTTTTGATGCCCATCTTGTTCCCTTTTGATATTTGACAAAGATCTAATCTGGAATTTCCATATTCTCAAACTAGACATATTTTTCATCATTATCGGGAAGGATTTGGTTTTTTATTATCATTTTGTGGATGATATTTATCATCATCATGTCACATTATTTTTTACAATGATATATTTCATGTTTTTTAGGGATTCTGGGATCTAAGGTCTTGTCATACAAGACCTTCCACCCATGGAATTGTATTTTTTATATGATTTAATTTGACCATAAGTTGGCTTTTTTCCCCTTAATTTTATAATAGTTTTTTTAGGACATCTTTCAAATTTTTCAAGATGACTTTTCTCGTAATATTTTATAGGGTAAGGAGGATTCATGATCAATTTTTTGTTGGGTAAGCAGCTGATCTCTATACAATCTTATCATATGGCACTAGGTTAGTCTAATGAGCTCACAATCTAGTTGGATAATATGATGGATAAATGTTTTCCACATTAGTTTTTATCTATGATAAACCCTATTATATTTTACAAGAAGGAATATGGGCCACATCCATGGATAATATTAGAATTTAAACATAGTTGTAGTTTGTAATAAGTATACATTGTTCCTTGTGGTTGGTTTGTTCGATTAGTTAAATGGGAATAACTATTTTTTCAAATATTTATTTTATTGTCTTGTTATCAATAGCTGAGGGTTAATGAGGTTGATATACTGAAGATAGATTTGACGATTTGGTTTGGGAACTATGAATATCTTTCAATGACTTTTTTTATAATTGAAAATCCTATATGTTTTTTCACTCTGATGAGCCCGATATTATCTTAGTATGATGACTTCATTTTAATTTTATTCATTATTGAAATTTTGGTTCACTCAAAATCTAAGTGGGACCAATAAAACCACTTGAATCTAAATTTTGGAAACCTTGAGGAATCACTTCATTTATGGAAATAGGTTTAAATTTAATCTTTGGATCCAAAATGTGATGTTCTTGGGGTATGTGATTATTGAAAATGGATTATCAGTTAGTCTTGGGAAGGTGAAGTCTATATTTTCATGAGAGGAGCCACGAAGTTCCTTATAGATGTATTGATTCCATTGTCATACTGAAAACAATATATGGTTTGTCAAAGATTTTTTAATATTGGAATCACCGTTGAATTATTTTATTAGGAATGGTGTTAGGTGTATATGGGATACAAGTTGACATTCTTATTTTTATGATCTGAGATGAATTCAGATATCATCGCATATTATGATCTTACTTCACCACTATATGGGGTCTGTGGTATATTGTGATGCCTCTGGTGCTAGTTCAGTTTTTTTGCAAATTTTTTATTATCATGTTTTGGAATAAGTAACTCAAAAACTTTGGTCACATGAAAATAATTACCTAACTCAATATTTTGAGACTGATGCTGCATTTCATGTACATTAGTATTGGAATAAATATCTTTGTAGGGAGAGTATCATAGTATTTTCAGACCTTAACACTCTCATATATACCTATTATCATAAATACATGAATCACAAATTGAGGCGGTGGGTGTAAAACATTCGTTCGTTCAATTTTGATGTCGATTATACCCTAGGGAAGGGGAATGTCATCGTAGATGCTCTATATTGAAAAGTCAAGTCACAGGATTTCTTTTAATCAAAGGAAGAGTTTAAAATGATGGGACCTTTTACTCGATTTCATATAGATTTTATAGAGAATTGTTGTGCTATGGTTCTCACCACTATTCAGTTATCATCATTTCTCCATGAGTCTATTCAAAAGGTTCATCTGCAAAATGACGAGTTTTGGGGAATCATAAAAACCATTTATTTTTGTGAGATGATTTTTATTTTGTCCCCCTTATGATGGTATTAAAAAAAGTTAGGACTATTTTATCATCTAATCATCTGTATGGTTTTTATTTTTTTATATCATCATGTTTTTTTCTATATTTCTTCTATGAATATATATTTTAACATGAGATGAAATATCCAGTGGCCGAGTATGAAGTGTAACATAACTCATTTTAGGTTCAGCTATCACACCTACCAACAATTAATGGAAAATCATCTAAAAGAATTTGTTTTTAATTATCCACTTCTAGTGATGGATTGGGAATGGGATGAGGTGTCCATATACATCATTTTCATATTTCCATGGAATCTAAAATTCAAGAATGCTATTTGTTTTTTTGGTTTATCAGTTGATGAAATAATCTCATTTCATTCTAATCAAGGATTTCACTAAGTAGGTAGATTTGGGTATTTTATATGTGTAGGAGATATATATTTTACATGGGGTTCCCACTACAATGTACTTAAAACATGGACCTCAGGTTAACCTATCATTTCTATATGACTCTCCAAGAGGCAATGTGAACTCAATTAATTTAATTACATATTTCCATATACAAATAGGTAAGTAGAAAGGGCATGATATTTGATTCTTGTAGGATATTCTCTTTAAATACATCTTGTGATTTGATAAATTGTGGAATAACAATCTTAGAGTAGTCAATTTCAAATATAACAACAGTTGCTGGAAATTTATTAGAATAGATCCCTTCTTTTATTTATATGGTCACCTGTAAAGATCATTTATTTGTTGAAATGAGGTGGGAGAGGCCTCTCTTGCGGGACTAAGTTTCATTCAGTAGAATTTGGTGAGGATTATAGATATAAACATGTATTTAGTTACTTCATAGTGTCCTTAGAAATAAAATGTGGGTTGTTGATGTTGTCCGTTGGATTTTTCTATAGGTGACTAGGATTTATAAGAATTTTTACCTTCATTAAGTCACTATTGATATGGGAAAAATATTAATATTTCTCCGAGATATCGTGGATCATTTGATTTCATTGGGAAGACATGAAATGTTGTGTATCTTTTGGTAATACTAACTCAATTGAGATTTATTAGTGTAGGAATGACTATTATGATGTCTGTCATATTTTGATTTTGGATGTTTTTGAGTTATACGTTGAATTTTTAGTTTTATAATATCTAGTGGAGATCATTGATTCATAGGTGAAATTCATGTTTGAATGTCCTGTCTTATTCATTAGAGTGTTATAGTGACACATATCAAACTTTCATGAGACATGTGACTGTAAATAATTAATGAGGGAGTTGTGGCCTCCACTCTTTTAGGAGAACCATTCTTTAACATGAATTTCCATTGGATGGAATGTATTATGATCGGTATATTTTTGGATCACATTCTAAGGTACAATGTTTTTTTATTGGAGATCCTATTTTCTAGTTTAGAGACTATCAGAATGGGTTTAAAAAATTATTTCACGGGCTAGGCCGGAA
Organism: Viscum album; assembly: GCA_963277665.1. Taxonomy (NCBI): domain Eukaryota; kingdom Viridiplantae; phylum Streptophyta; class Magnoliopsida; order Santalales; family Viscaceae; genus Viscum; species Viscum album. Next base: position 1,883,527,042 of record OY728165.1, on the reverse strand, counting down.
ACCACCTATAGGACTCATTCATGTTGCAAATGAGATTCAAAATGTGAATTATTCAATGGGAAAATGTGGTAAAATTAGTGAAATCCTTGAATCTATTTCTATCATTATCCTAAAAATCAGTTCAAAATGTGAAACTATTCAGGACATTAACTAAATTCACATCCTGAATTAAAACTCTAGGGGTTTTTTTACCTGAGGGAACACATTTTATGACATTTTTAAAATTCAATGGATCCATAGTGTGAAACCTCTATCAACAATATAAAAATATTATACCATGTAGTTTTTTAATTTTTTTTAATTTCTTATACATAACAGATATGGTATCCTATTCCATAAATTGATCCATATATACAATCCCATATTATTTGGTTGATATTTCCCCTTTTTAAATTTCTTCATTCATCATTTGATCTCAATTTTAGTTGTTTCACTTCTCCTAAGTTTTAATCTCATTCTTCCTCTTCATTTCCATTGCTCATAGAAGCCATTATGGCTATGTATGCAGATCTAAAATCATGTGGTGTTGATCACATGATGATGATATTTTCATATTCTTTGTAGATCCAATATTTGATTGTCTTCTGGGGGAAATTTTGTTAATGGTTGTGGTGTCCTCTCATACATCTTATTGTTTCATGGAATATAATTCTAATATGTATAATTCACTTCAGTAGTCTCTTTTTTTTGGTAGATTTTTATCCAGTACTAGTGGATCCTATTTTGGGAATCTATGAACTATGTGTTAGGCTAGGTGTTTCAATCACTATCCATATTTGAATGAACTATGAAGTCTTTATTTATATAAAATTATTTTTAAATTAATTATAATTACTATTATATGTGTGTAAATGTATCTATAATAAAATATGGTTTTCAATTTTTTTTTGAAATGGAAATTTTTTGTATTAAATCATTATGAAATGGGTAATCTAATTAGGTTTGATAAAAGTAAATGGTCGCATGATTTTAAATGTGAAAATTCAATTTCAAATTATTTTTTAAATGAATAACATATGAAGCCTTGGGTACTTTTGTAAAAGGTGTATCTTAGGTCCATCATCAATTATTACTATTGGGGGATCCATTCAAGGGAGGATCCTCAGCTCCATAAGCCTATTTCTGAAGGTACATGGTATTTGAAATTCTGGGGTAGTTGACTCATGGGGTGATCCTTTATTCTTAATTATATTATTCTGGGGGATTGACAACACACTAATAATTGATTATGGTACATGTAAAATGCTATCCTGACCTATTGTAATCCATTACTAATTTACCACTGTGACATTGTTTTGTATTGTTCATCATTTCATAAACATTTTAGGATTTTGGAAATTTTTATGGATATGATTGATTGATAATAATTTTCCTAAATTTCTTTTAGATCCATGGATAAAGGGTATTATCACCATGATTTTCACATAATATTAATTATCATTTATCATGAAATTACTTTAATTAAAATTATCTTTTATGTATTGGATTACTAGATACTCGATATGTAAATCCTAGTTAGGATCCCACTAATCCTATTTCCCTCACACCCTGCCCACCCCTTTTTTGGTGTGTAGACTTGGTTTTGTCTTTTAGTGAGGGAAATGAAAAGTCACCATAGTAAGGTAGTGAGGTTTAATGTCATATTTTTATGGGTAGTTGGGGTGGTATGGTGGGAAATTTTTCACATTATCTCAAGGAATTTCTTTCTTTGTTTTATTTTTTATTTTCATTTGCACTTTTATGTAGGGGTTCTTTTGATTTCATTGAATTTTATCACTTCTCGTTTCTTCTTTCAGTTATCTAATATAAATATTTTTCCTATTATTATGTTATTCCATTCCAATATATATGAATGTGTAATATATTATATTTCAGGTTGGGATAAATCATTACCTATGATTTTTTTATTATTGGGATCTTGTCATTAGAGCACGGGGATCATGAATTTCCTTGTGCTGTGATATAGATTTTGTAGGGTACTAATTTATAATGGTATCCCAAGTCAATTCTTTATATCCTCGAATATATAACATCACTTATACATTGGATAACATATACATTACCCAACATTATATATATGTGGATGGGCACAAGTATTATCCTTTACCTTTTTTCTTCACATGGTTATTATAACTTAGTACAATGTATTATACATCATTTCTACTCAGTGTAGAGGGGAAAATATGGTATTAGTCAAGTACACTTACATTTTTCATCTCTAGAATTCTCTATAATTCCAAGGAATTGATAGTACATAAACATCCATGGAATTGACTAATAACATTTATGAAATCCTTGAATAGGTGGAGACTCTCTGGGATAGAATGTTTAATATTGAACATGTTATATCACAGGTACTTGCCACGAGGTTGTATGGTGTCATTGGACAGGAATACATGTTCCAATTCCTCACATGGGAACACTTTAATGATATATTTGTCTGCGAGTTCATTAACAAATTCATGAAGTCGTACCAAGATAATGATTTTATAGTTCTTTATTAGGGATTGAAATTTTCATTTCGAAAATCAGTTATATTCATCGTGTTTTTATGATTTTCTCTTATTTTTATAACAATGATTCTATGAAGGCTAGGAATTTTGAGATTGAACATTTCCACGATCATACATATTAGATTATAGTAATTGACATATTGATATATTCATAGGTGATTAATAATTCCCCAACTTCTGAGAAGTGGCTAGAGTCAGATAAACGTTCATGTTTTCATAAAACCCAAATTTTTTATGAAATATTTATTTTCAAATAAATTTAATTTAATTGAGAGGTTGTGTTATATGAAACACAAATTTAAAACAAACCATGATCTATAATTAAAATATTATTTAAATGATAGTATTATATCCTATTGTAAAAATTGGTTAGTATGAATAGGAATAAATAAATTGTATATACATGTACAAAATGAATTGGTTTATTGATGAAAATAATTTGAAGGTAAATTTGATTTTTTTTTCTAAAAAATGATTGCATTCACTCAATATGTTTTATATTAATAAATAAATGATTCACTATTTGGAAATAATCTTATTTAAATTAATATATTATATATTAATAAAAAATTTAACATTCATATAATAGGTTTTCTATGTATAAGATAAGAATAAAACTATTTTTTTTGTTTAATAACTACATTTTTCTAAAAATGGCTTTCCTCACATTTTGTGATGTTTTATTAAAATTGAATTCAACAGAACATAGATATTTTTTTTAAAAAATTATTATTATATTTCAAATCAGGAGTTTCAAAATTGGTAAATATGGATGTATTATATTTTTCATTATGAATTGTAATCATTGTAAAATTTAGCCCTCTTTAAATGATAAATCAGGTATTACTTGGTTAATACTAATTACTATTATCACCATTTTTCATCTTTGAAATTTTTGAATGTGTTAAAATCGAATAATATCATATTAATATAGAAATTTAGATATTTAATGAAAATATTTCCATTAATATGACTTACATTAAATTTAACAAAAACAAAAAAATCAAAATGTCACTCTTTTACATTTGAATATCCTATATGTGTTCACAAAGGGATAAATGAATGTTGAGAATGAATATTAATATTTAATTTTATTTTAATGAATATATTTTGAAGAAATTAGTCTATTTCGAATATTTAGTGATTATAAAAATAACGGAAATAATTACACAATGAAGACATCGTATTTCTAAAATTAATAAAAAAATAAAAAATTGATTCTAAAAATATTAAATTCAATGAAGTTTTAGTAAATTATTATATTCCATCATATGTATATATAGATATAAAATATTTTTAATTCTTTATATGTTCATATTCAACTTTCTTCTTTGACTTCATATTTATAACATCATATTAAATAAATAGTATAAAATTTCTTATTAATAATATTTTATTGAAATAATATACTATTAAACTATTTAATAAATCATGATAATATTAAACTTGGAAAGTGGAGATAATATATGGTTTATAATTAAATTATTTGGACATTTACACTCCAATTTCTTTTTATGGTATCATTTATGGCTCTTATAATGTAAAAAATCTTGTTATCGTGGATTTTTTAAATAGAGTGAATGTGCATTATATAAAAGGGATAAGGGTTGGAAAATAACATATATTTATATAAGTTTTATTTTAAGAAACTATTTCAACTAAAACTAATATAAACTTTTAATTATATCAACTTGGATCAATGTTACCATAAATTATAATTTATATTAATTTAAAACTTTAAGGAATTCTAAGTATTCCCCTCCCCTACCTTATAAAACAAAACTCATTCCCTCTATTAATTACACCACATGGAGTAAAATAGATAACAAACATTATCCAATATCATTTAAAAATCCATATATATATCAGAGAGGTTATATTCATCCAAAACTACCAGCCCTAGGTTTCATAATAGGGGATCCAAAGGAGGTCACTTGAAGAAGATATAATTATCTTACTCAATCTCTGGTAATATTTTAATTCTTATAAATACTCTAAATCTATGAGGTTTATCATAAAGTAATATCTTAATTATTCTAAATATACTTAAAATTTATTATTATTATGAAACTACTATTATCCACCCTTTTTTCATCAGATGAAAAATTCTTACGTCACTCGTGTATATGTATACACTGCCAAAACCACAAAGTGATGTGATTTGACTTTTTTATTTACATATATGGTAATAAGAATTGATTTTACTAATATATTTGATATATATGACATAATAATGATTATAAAAAGGTGGATTATTATTTACCTTTCTTTCATTCCATCCATTGAGAAGTGGAATCATCGTTCCTGAATATGTACTTACTATTATCTACATGAATGGTGTAATTCATTTTCCTATCTATACATTTAATTGATAATTCATTGTATATATATATATATAATTTATAATTTACATATATCATAATTATTATTACAGATATTATGGGACCGTGGTGAATTTATAAGGACCAAATCAACAAATAAAAAACAGTCATGAAAAATGAAGCAATTATCACACAAAATTGTTATTTTAATGAAGAATTATTCCTAGATAATTTCTAAAAGATTATAATTAAATTTGATATTGTATGATATGCAATATTTTTATTATATTATTGATATATAGTATATATATATTTATTATATTGTAGTTTTTAACAAGTACGAACAAATTTGAAAATGTGGTAAAAATTTACATAAAAAATCATCATCATTCTGGGGAATTTTTTGATTAATCCTTTTTTAATAAACAGTAGATGTTTATATATTTAAGACAATATTTTTTAGTAACCACATTTTATTTATAAAAATTATATGTTTTCTTTCCATTTACAACAATTATAGTACTCATGAAACTAAAATAACATTACTATGGAAAATTGACTTTTTTCAACTATATCAAGAATATTTTTCATCCATGTCCATATTTTATAAAAACAATTAAATTATTTTTAAATATATTACAATTATTTATCAAATAAATTATTACACATGTTTTAATGTTTAAAAAATGGATTAAAATTAATCATATTGTCATTTTCCGAATGTTGTATGTTATTTGTGTGTAATAAAAGTATAAAATGAATTTTATATAATTTTACAACATTAACTGAATTTCACACCATTATGACCACTAAATTATTTGATAATTTATTTATTGTTTTATGATTTTATTTTCAATGAAAATTATTTTTTTAGAATTGGGTAATTTTTTTATATTAATTTGTTATTTAAAATTAAAATGATAATTTTTGTAAAGATATTTTGTAATGATATTTATACATTATTTTCATATGTGTCAGATCAATTTATTTAATATTATGATTCCTTATGGATATACTCCAAGGATACCATCCACTATATGTGTCTAACAATGGCTTATGATCAGTTTTATTGTGCACTGTGTTGAGATTTCATATGAAAGTTCATTCAATATGTATATTTTTTTTAAAATTATTTTCTTAAGTTGGATTATTTATTATTATTATGAATTAATTAAACATAATATGTCATTGGTGGGTTATGGAATTATATATCCCATTTATTCATTAGTATTTATCTAGATAAAAAATAGGTTGGCAATTTTGATGGGGGTATACCAATTATATATATATATATGTTTTGGGATGAGACCTTGGAAGTATTTTTATATGTATTTGTACAAGGCATTGATGGTATGTTTCATAGGTATATAATTATCTATAACATATTTATGATTTATTTCTAATGTTCTTATGTTTATTAGAACAGATATGATATCCATGGATATGATTCATGCTTATTTGATTATTTATATGGAATTATTTCACTACCATTTATTCTTGTCATATTATTTATTCCATATCTAGTTCTATTGTATCCATTCCATGAATGAGTATATGAGCTCACCAAATTATTATTTTTATCTTCCCCAATGTATCCTAAAATTTTTTATGATCGATATGTAGGGGAATTATAAGAGAAATAATGATGTTCTCAAAAAAATACATTGTTCTATTTTATGTTTTCAAATATAATATGGTATTAAAGAATCTATTTTGTTTACCAATAATACTTAACTATTTGGTACTTTGGGATATTATTGCATGAATTTAGTACAAATTTAATAATCTAACAACTAGTTTTTGGATCCTAGGATTTGGGTCTTTATATTTGGTATCATGGGATCTTTAGTAGAAACCATGGTAATTGGATGTAGGAAAAGATAAATTAAAGAATGTAACCCTATAATTGACTCTTAGGATACGTTTGTGAATAGTATAACATCTTAATAATTTTTAATGGTAGAGAATATTTTTTTTCCTAGAAAAAAACCTATGTATGTGTATTGAAAGTGGATTTTGTTTTAGAAGAGATGTTTCTAGGGGTAATAACCCTAAAAAGAGTTGGTCGAGTATATATATTACATAATTCAAGTGCATGGTGTGTGTGAACATTCCATGGACCTAATATGAAACTCCTTGGGGATATACATGGATTAATTCTAATTTTCAATACAAACCATTATTAAATATAGTAATGCATTTTCATTATTAGAGAATATTTTCATTGAACCCATGTTAATGATTATATGATTAGTATTTCCTAAACATTCAATTTTTTCATTCTTTTTAGTAATTTTCACATTATACATTATGATTCATAATGTTATGATATAGTACACTGTCTGTAATTTATCTTAAAGTGTTCCTAGTGGAATGATTGTAAACCATATCAATACACATAATCATTGTTGGGATTTAACTCCTAGAAAAAATGATGAACATGGAATAGTAGAATACAACTTAAAAAGTATAATATTGTTGGGATAGTTTACATATGTTATGAAAAATATCACTTTTATTAAAAATCATCCTACTAATCTAAAATCCAATTTAATAATTTATATTTTTTCATGTCTCGGTGACCTCCATCATTTAGTGAGAGTAAAATTCAATTTATAGATGAGAAATGTGTAAGTTCTAGAGAGAAGATATTTATTACTTTGGTAAGAATGGAAAGGGAGAAGGTATTAGTAAAAATTTATAATCTCTTAAGAGATGAGGCTCAATAGAAGACATTAATTCCAAAAACTATAAATGATAATGAAATAAAAACATTTAGTAGAAATATTTTATGGAAGTTGCTGGAAAAATATTTACCACATGAACAATGGGAAGATATAGAGAGAAAATGATTCAGTATAAGACCAAAGGAAAGAGACAAATGTTTATAATTATAAAAATATATATAAGGTAAATAGGGAATTATATAGGCATCATATTTCATCCAAAGAGTAATATTGACAATTTCATTGATGTGATTAATCCAATTATCCTAAGGAAACTAGTTCCCCAAATATTTTCATCATATAAGGATATGGTATCATGTTATTTCATGTGGGGAAATAATTATACAATTATTATGGATTCAAAATAAATTAATAGAATAAGAATATTGTGTATTATAAAATGTATAAGTGTTATAAGTGAAAGAGAGATTTTTCAAAATGAGTTACTTGGGAAAGGAAAACCCTTGGGAAAAGATTCAAAGGAAAAGTAGTCATCTTAATGTTTGCAGAAAAGGCCATAATTATCTTGAATACTGGAGAAAGGGAAAATAAATCAATATATAGTTTTTTAGTTGTAAAAAAGGTATTCTATTCTAAAATAATTACTATAATTTAAAAGGAAATTTTCAAAAAATAACCCAAGGGGAGGAGGAAAATCTAATGAAATTACAATAGCTGAAGACGAATTTCTACATAATATAGTGAATGGTATAATCAAAATCCACATCAGTATTTCGAATGCTTTTTAGTCTAGTTCTAACAATTCATTTATAACTAATGGAATTTCTAGGGGTATCGCATCACTGCCTCAGATATTTTATATTTTATTGTTAGTGAAAACAACTAATGTTAGGAAGACCAGATGTCATGTCAATAACTCTTATTTGATTGAAATTTTGGGGGATGTTAATCTTTTGAATGTTATAATTCTTCCTCTCACGGGATTTGATGATATTTTTGTTATGGATTTGTTCTATTAGTATAGATCCCATATCAATTTTGGATGAACAAAATTTATATTTGAAATTTCATGTGAACGTTCTATCAACAATCAGAGTGAAGATGTAACTAAACACAAAATGGAATTTAGTTCAATAATATGGGGTTATTGAACTTTCAAAGATGGTTATTTATCTGGATTGGTTTTTTTGAAACTCAATATTGAAAATGTACCTATTTTTTTGGAATATGATGACATATTTTATACTGACATGTATAGTCTTCAACCAAAAATGGATGTTTAATTATCAATAGAACTGATACGTGGCTTTATAAAATTTTCAAAAAGACATTATGGATATTCCAAATATAGATACATGAATTTAAGTAGCCACACAAAGAGAATATAGATATGATATTCATCCATCATAGTGGTTTTCCATGGGGTGAACCTATTTTTTGTTAATATGAGTTTTTGATCAATGTATCTTTGCATTGATTATCAAGAATATAAAAAGATCACAATTAAGAAGTAATATCTTCTACCATATATTAATGATTTTTTAATTAATTGTGTAGAGATTTATATTTTTAATAAATGGAAAGTCGATATAGATATCATCAATTAAGGATCACAATGGAGGATATACCCAAGAGATATTGTCATATGGGTGGTGGTCATTATTCATTTATTATAACGTCATTATGAATTAACAATTCTCATTGTATCATCATGAATTTATTGAAAAGATCCATTAGAGGGTAATTTAATTAGTTTTTTTACTTCCTTTATAGATGATATTAATATATAATAAAATTGAAATGATGAGAAATAATAACATTTTAGAATTGTGATAAAAGCCCTAAGGAAGGATATGTTTTATTGTAAATTTAAAAAGTCTGAATTTTGGAATTATAAAGTTCAATTCTAGGGATATATAATCTCTAGTTAGTGTTTCTAGAAGATCCTTAAATTATAGATGTTATTGAACAATAACATAGACTAACTTGGGTAATTAATATCCATAATATCTTGGAGATGGTGGGATACTACTGATGCTTTCTATTTGATTTTTTATAATTATATAATCAAAATATAATGTTTTCTTATTAGGAAATTATGTTCTTATGAATAGATGAATGTTAAATGAGTTTCAATGAACTAAATAGAATGTTTTTTAGTTCACCTAGGTTTACATTTCCCTACATATTATAACAGTTTGTGATCTATAGTTATGTATTAGAGAATGGAATGTGAATTTTCCTCAAGTAGAATGACATGGAGATAACATATTACTCTTGAAAATATAACAATCATGAATAAATTTACCTAGCTCATGATTTTATATTAGCAGTGAATATTATTGAATAAAAATTGTAGAGATATTATCTATATTATAAAATTTGTGATATAAGTACTGGACCAAAAGTCATGAAGAATATATTTACATAGAATTAGTTAAATATGTTCTTGAAAAGGTGTTGGTATTAATCAATTATTTTGATTTATCGATACATTTTCACCTAGGGAAGGTGAATAATGTGGATGATGATTTGATCCCAAAAAATCAATCTAGCTTATCTATGATGAGTATGAAGTCAATCCAATATTTATGGATTTACAATGAATAGATCCGGTTTTCATGATGAATTGAGGGAGATAATATATTTCCCAAATTAATTTTCAATAATCTATCCAAGTGAAGAATATGGACTAAAATAATGATTATGTAGATATTCAAATGAAGATAATAAATTTTCATGAGTGTAAAAAAGATTTCCATGAAATTTTAAGTTTTATAAACCTTTTTATGGTCATGTTAATATGTGATTTGAATAATAAACTGTTAGATGAATCTCTTAGTTAATAAATGTATATTATTCATGGAAATATGAATATTTTTAGAGATATAAAAGTGTCTTTTTAGAGGGTAACATGGTCAATGATATATCATATATTTTTTCTCAATTCATAGTGTGTCTTATAGTTGAGTTTGGGAGAATAAAAACTAAGGGGATGTTAGAAACATTTTCTATTACAGAATAAAAATGATAAAACATCACAATGGATATTATATTTGAACTCCCTGGAATATTTAAAGTCCAAATTATTTTTTGGGATGTATTCAAATTATTTATGAACATGTAAATATTAATAAATAATATATATGGTTTTTCTATTGATTATATTTCCAGAATATACATTTAGGAATTGGTATGGTTGAATGGAGAACCACATTCTACTATATCTGATCATGTTTTAAGGTTTACCTCATAGTTATGGAAAAATATTCATCAAGCTATATATTCATAGATGAGTTTCAAAGAATAATTACATCCTTAGATGGATGGTTAAACTTATAGGACCATTAACACTATAGAATTCATGTTTAGAGATTTTTCTATGGATTTCAAATATGGTTGGGATCAACACCTTCTATTCAAAAAAATTTATAAAGAAATTAGATTTCAATCAAGAAATCAAAATGACCCTTACTAATCCCTCTATGATAAGTTGTTTTCAACTCCAATATTCTATAATATATTTTTATAATCAAAAGTTTATGTTTCTCGATATATCTATGGAAATGGTAAATAATTTTATACATGTTCAAAAATACATATGGTCATCTCATAATAGACCAAAAAACTATGATGAGAATCAATGAATATCTCTAGATTATGACATTGGTGAAAAGGTTTTACAATTAATATATCTGGAATATAACATACTGATATTTATAAATAAGGAAAATATAATCCCTCAGTATATTGATCCATTTTATATTCTTGATTGTGGTAGGAGGGAAGATTTTCACTTGGAGCTTCAACCAAATCTCTCTCAAGTTCATAATGTGATCCCTATATATCTCTTGAGGCTATATATATCGAATCCTTCACATGTACTACACTCATAGTTCATACATTTATAGGAAGACCATTTTTATGAAGAAAAATTAATAGTGATTCCATTTCATAGGGGGGATGTTCTATAAAAAACTCAATTTTTCAATTTTTTTGGTGAAAATTTTTTTTAGGAAGCTTCATGGGAACCATAGGATGTGATAGGGAAGAAATATCCTTGTTTTTTTCTAATATGTGTGATTTAAGTAATTGAAAAACATCTATTTTATGGAAATTATAATTTAAAACCCACATATTTTAGGATTTATTTAGTTTAAAATAAATTTAATTTCTTCTATAACATGAGTTAGAAGCAATAACGAGTTTAAATGAAGAATGAAATACTAATAAAATATTATTATAGTTTAATTTTTATAAACTAGCCATTTAATTTGGATTTTATAAATATGAATAACTAAACTTTGAAAATTTTAGGGTTTATAAATATATAAGATGAATTCATTATTTTGTGAAAATCCATAAAATGTAAAAGGGTTGTTTTTCTAAAAAACTCTTTTATGTACAAAATGTATTCTATATTAATAAATTAAATTGATAATTATTTTTGAATGATTATCATTAGATTTATATATTATATATTCAATAAAAAATTTAACATTATTTCAAATATATTTTTAAGAATGAGATAAGAATAAATACCGTTTTATGATTAAAAATAATATATATCTAAAAAGAAGATTTTATCAACTTTTTCACTCTTACATTAAAATTAATTTAATCAAAATATAGAGAATGAATCATGAATAATGAATATCAAATTTAAAATCTAGAGGTTCAAAATAATTATATTGTATGATCCCTTCTTTTTCTTGAGTCATTTATTGCATTTTTTCAGGTACATGTTGATGGTTTTAAGTACCTTTAGGAAGATAGGGGAATGTGCACAGTTTCCGCATGGTTTGTCGAAACCATGAACAAGATAACTGTGTGGATATTAGAGGTTAACATGGTTGGCATACTGTTTTTCTAACAATGTTTCATCGAGCTGTGCAGGTAGTGGAAGACCACATGGTTGGCACACGGTTTGGCATAACCGTGCAGCCTCCTATGAGAAATTGTGTGCGCTAAGAAATTTAATATGAGAATTGGTTTTAAAACCATATAAACCTCTAAAACCATTTTAGTTTGACCAAGGATCGGGATTGATATATTTTGGGTGATCTAATATTCTTCTAGAGGGATTCCAAGTCAATTCGAACATCGTTCATCGAGATCAAAAGACTGGATCGAACATCTATTCTTGTTCTGGTATATATATTCCATCCATATGTTTCTTAAATCTATTCTATTATCCTTTAGTGATCTTTTCATGATATATCTCCACCATTTTCATTGATATAAACATATGATTTGATATATATATATATCTTATATTGTGTATCTAGATCTAGTATAGCAGGATCATTATTCGTTTGATCTTAATTTTTGGTTTAGGTATTTAGATCTGTAGTTGATTGAAGAAGTTGTGAATCTTGGATTTTAGGGATTTCTATTGGGCTAATATTCATCAATCAACTGAGGTAGGTTGTCTTAATCAAACTTCCATAGTTATGATTTTGATATGTGTCTATGATTTTATTATATTATATCTTCCCATGAGGATTGATTTCAAAAATTGGAGTAATTTGCAATGTTGAATGGAAGTGTGTTTTCTTTGGTGATTAATTGATAATTCTATCACGAAACAAATGTGGGGGGTCCCAAATAGATATTTGTTTAGTAAATTATTTATGGGTTGATATATTGAGTAGATATTTAATTTTGTGGAATTAATTATGAAATGATGTTTGGATCTATAAGACAATTAATTGTGAGAATTAATTATGTTCCATGATGTTAACAAATGATAATTAATTGTGAAAATTAATTATGTTCCATGATTTTAAAAAAAATGATTAATTATGATAATTAATTAGGTTCCATTATGTTGATCAAGGAAAATTAATTAAGATAATTTGAGAACTAATATTGATTATTAATTGTGAATAATTAAAAATGGAAAGCGATTTTCATTGATAGATTTTTAAGTGATGAATTAATTAAGGGATTATGTTCTTAGTTAATTGTTGAGTAAACTAATGGACTATGAAATATTTAACTAATCGACAGATTAGTAATGGAATAATGTAGAAATTTCGTGTGAATTAAATAATGATTAAATGGATAATATTTTTGTGGTGCTAGACATGGAATTATAGACCGATTTGAAGTTGGGACGTGGAAATGACATTCCTCCCCAATAGTTATCCAAGATTGAGATTATTTTGTTCTATGCATGACATCTTACACCATATGAGACACATAGTTCTATGTATGATGACTTACACTCACTGTGATTTTGGGATGTTAGGTATGGAGACCAACACCAAATGAATGATAATAAAAATTTTGGATTCAATGAGTCTTTGGTGCTTGAAATGATGTCCAAACCAAATGAATTATAATAATGAATAATTATCCAAATTGAAAAATGATTTTAAATTATTCCTAATGTGATTATTACAGATTAAATGAAAAAATTTAAACCCTTTAATGATCCATTTTATATATTGCTTCATAGAAATACTTCCAATATCTTTTGATTGGACTCGTTTTAGACATCGTTGGTGGTGGCCTAATCAGTGGTACTCACACCCTATTTAGGCCGCCTGATCAGCACTCGGGTAAACAATATTTTTGTACATCATGATAAGGTAAAGTCCCTGTGATAAGTAGTTATTTGGGATTGGATCGTGGGAGAGGGAAACAAACCTAGTTTGGGTCCCACATTGGAGTTCTTGAGTCTTTAAACTTAGTTTCATTGTAGATTATTGACACTTACATTCCCATAGCATGTTTTTTCCTTTCATTTGAGAATTGTATTTTCTTTTTGTTGACTATCATATGACATCGTATTGTTGTGGTTAGTTATACACATCCTCACATGGTTATTGTTTTTTTCTTCTCTTGGTGTTTTGATTCTAATAAAATAGGGTATAGTCTCCCCTAGATTGACTTACCAGAACCTTTCTGTTAGTCAGAACCCTCAGAAATACGTGGTGGTACACTTGAGGGCATGTGGCCTACCGACATGGGAAACCATTTAGTGGCTCTTGGATCAGGCCGTCACAAATAGGTATCCGAGGAGTATTCTTTTCATTCATCTTCTATTTTCTTACTGTTTTGTAAAATGTATATAGGAGACTATGATGATTTCAGGCTTGGTTATGAGCTTGTGCATGGGAGTTCCAAACCCATGTATAGGGGAAAATTCGAGTACTCAGGGTGGGATTATTGTGATTGTAGTTTGTTTTTTATATTTGGATATTATTTCACCTAGGGTGACATACTTATACTGTGATGTGATATTTGATTTGGAAATTATTGAAATTTGATTCATGGCCTTAATAAGAATGATACTTGATTTTGCAAGCATTATTCTAAGCACAGAGTGTTGTTGTGACATGAACATTCTAGGAACTCACTAGAAAATGGGTAATGGGTAGGTATTTGAACATGAATTATTTTTCGTTGTTGTGAGATTGAAATAATGATGCAAAAAGATAAAAATGGGTTTCTAATGAAATCCTTGATTGATGAAATGAGTATAATTAATTAATTAATCATTTAATTAATGAATTTTATAAATTATGATTAATTAATGGATTAATTATTTAATAAGAATTTTTTTACCCTTGTTAACCAAGTCCAAGGAGTATGATGTTTAAGGGTAGTGTTAAGCCCTCATTATTGACCATTTGAAAAGAAAAATGAGAAAATACCTGTTGAAACATGTTGTGTTAAATTCCTCCCTTACATAAAAGTTATGTGGTTGTGTTATGAAATGTAATATGTGTGTTTGGATTTGTAGATATATGCCTCCACAACACTTGTTGAGGGCGAGACTGAGGGTAATGGCCTGGAATGAACACCTAGAAAGGGATATTTAGGCACCATTAGTGAATGATAAAGAGTTACGGGAACAGTTCTGATAGAATATGTCTCATTTCATATAGTTTATGGAAATAAACCCAAGGTAGGTTTTGAAAAGCATGTCTGACTTAACAAGGGTGTTTCCGCTGCAATACCCTCCAACTGTTAATGGAGAGGGTGGACCTAAGGGATCTGAATTATAGATTGAATCTATAGATATGATACTTGACCTTTTGGAGACATCTATTGAGAGGAGGGACATGTTGTCTTCTTATATGTTATGGGGTTTAGCAATGCACTGGTGGGACATTCAGGTACCATCTAGATAGGCTGATGACATGTTATGGATGAATTTTCTCGAGAAGTTCTTTGAGAACGTCTATCCAAAGACATTGAGACAAGATAAGGCTTCAATGATTATGAATCTAACCCAAGGTATAATGTATATAATGGATTACACTGAATGTTTAACAGATTTATTTATTTTTTCTCCAACTTTGGTGGCATATGATGGTTCTACAACAATACGATTTTAAGATGGACTTTTGTGTGGAATTATATCCCAGGTGAATATCTTTAGGCTGATAAAATTATGAGAAGTTGTTAATTAGGATCTCATTTTAGAGTTTAACCCAAATAAGGATTCTAGTATTAGATAAGTTGCTATCATTGGATGATTATGAAGTGTGCCTTCTAGGAGTAGGAAGTGCTGTTATGAGAATCATAGTCAGGGTAGTAGAAAGGAGGGTGGAATGTCATAAGGAACCATTGTACTGAATATTACTCATGTGCTTTTCCACCAGTGCGGCAGGAAGGGACACTATCATATACATTATCCTCAACCACAAGTGGAGTGCTGGTTTTTTGGAAATATGGGGAACCTATATAAGATCTACAGGATGTCGTGGCAGGCTGGTGTTGAGGGATAAATTACTCAAAGTTCGAGTGTGGGAATGGGGGATTATACACCATATAGGTCTGGTAAATGGAGTTCTACTAGGAGAGGATGTAGAGATAGTGTAATTGGTGCTTTAGGGTATGAAATCATGTATCAACAGAGTGGTGCTACTCAATGGAGTTATATGACACCACATTGAAGAGGGGTAGGATAGTTACATTTAGTACAACCTACACTTTTGGAGAGAAAGGTTGGTCCATCGACAGTGAGAGGTAATATTCTAGATGTATTTACTTTGCCTAATTCCATGTTTGATATGAGTTCCTATCATTCCTTTATATCTAAAAATATTGTCAATGTATTGAGCCAAGATGTGGACTCCATAAGAAGGGTGATGAATATCGATACACTGTTGGGAACACGGTCCAAAGATATCTATTTATGAAACAAATGTTTACTAGAGATCGAAGAGTATTGTTTTCATTGGGATAACTATGTCATTGATATAACAAGTTTCTTTCTGATTATTGGTATAGACTTTCTAGTCACATAATGAGCCCACATAGATTGTTACCATGGGAGAGTGACCTTTTTATCTCTTGTGGGTGACCATTATGTTTATTTTGGAGAATGGGATATCAATGAAGACCAACATCGGCCAATTACTCAGCAACTGGAAGAGCTGACAACCTAGGCTGCTAGTATTTTGTTGGATGATGGGAGTGGTAGTCAATACGTCCTTCCACATATCGTATAAAAGTTTTAATATTTATTTCCTAAAGACATTTCAGTTTTTCCATGAGAGAGATGTGGAATTCACTATTTAGCTCATGTCGGGGGCTGAGCCGATATCAATTCAACATTAAATAATGTCACCGACTGAGATTCAAGAGATCAAAATTCAGTTTGAGTAGTTAGAGGATAAAAGGTTTATATTTCCATGTATGTCACATTGGGTATCACATGTTTTTTTACAAAGAAGGCTGAAAGGAGTTCACATTTTTGGGTCGATTAGAAAATGTTGAATAAAATGACAATGAAGAACATAAATTCTCTTCCATGTATTAATGATCTATTTGACCATCTGAAGGGGGCCTTCGTGTCCTAAAATATTGGTCCAAGAAAAGGGTACCTTCAAGTGATTTTTTGGACCTTTGATATACCATCAACTACTTTTAGAAGTTTGTATGGCCTTTAAGAGTTTTTTTGTAATGCTGTTTGGGTTGAAAAACATTGTAGTAGTGTTTATTGACTTGATAAACATGACCTTTTATAAGTACATAGAACAGATTGTGGTGGTTTTAGTGGAAGAAATCTTGGTTTCCTCTATGACTCATGATGATCATGCTCAACACCTTAACATCGTATTAGGTAAACTGAGAGATAATCAGCTACATACCAAGCTATTTAAATGTCAGTTTTGGATTGGCGAGGTTCACTTTTTGGGGAACATCATCTCGGAAAAAAGGTGTGGTAGTGGACCAAGAAAAAGTGCATGTACCAGTATATTGTGAGAATACCAAGATTTTTTTTGAAATCTGAAGCATTTTGGGATTAGCTGGTTATTACAAGTGATTCATCCAAGACTTTTCTTGATTGGTAGCACTACGTATAGGTTTGAAAATGAAAGGGGTAAAGATTGGTTAGACAGAAGCATATGAGAATGGTTTGCAGGATTTGAAGAAGTACTTGAAATATAAACCAATTTTGATCTTACTAGGGTCAGGTTAGGATTACATGTTGTATTGTGACACTTCTGGGATCGGACTTAGAGTTGTGTTGATGCATGGGGATCGAGTCATTACTTGTAGGTATCATAAGCTAAGGAAACATGAACTGAATTACCCTACCCATGACCACAAGTTCGAAGTAGTGGTTTATGCTCTTAAGTGTTGGAGACACTTCCATTTTGGTGAAAATATTATAGTTTTGAGGATCACAAAATCATGACGTTTATCTTTTCACAGCACGACTTGAATCTTCGGTAGTGAAAATGGGTAGAATATATACATTCCTTTAATTCTGAATTAGCATATACACCCGAGGAAGAGAATAGTGTGGCTGATGCATTGAGTATGAAAAATCATACTTAGTTTGTACATGAGTCAAGTGAATATTAGAATATAATGAATTTACTAGTGGAAATTCATTTGGTAGTTCCGGAGAGTCAGGAGAGGATGACCCTGGATTCTATTATCATGGAGTCTACAATCATAAGTAGATCAGGGACAAGCAGTATGAGGATCTGGAGTGTTTAGTTTTAATGGTAATTCATTGAAGTTGGAGAGAAACCTTCAGGCTAGATAATATATGATAATGAGATCATCTATGTAAAAAAATGGGTTGTTGTTCCAACGAGTAAGTGAGAGGAACTCCTATGATAATTTTATGCTTCAATGTTAGCAGTATATCATTGGGTGAAAAAAATGTACCATGATATACGATGACTAATTTGGTGTCATGTCATAAAAAATGAGATAGAAAGGTTTGTATAAATATGTTTCACCTATCAACATATGAAGGTAGAGCATTATGGCATCCCACCTTTTATTACGTAGCTTTTCATTACATTTTACAAAGAGATGATCTTTAATGTCTAGTGTCATGGAAATCAAGAACCTAAAACATGAAAACATAAAACATTCTTATAATCCACTTTTAGGGCTTCATTATAAGTTCATACATAGTATAATTAATTCATCTCATAACCTAGATACAAACATTAATGGAAAGGGTGATAAGAAGGCCCAGTAAGGAAAGCAAGGGAATCATTTTACTTGAGATATCAATTAGAACTTGATGAAAAACAAAAGGACATGAGCAATGGAAGTAGAGAAATATCATAATAAAATAAAATTAATAATAACTTTATTATAGGGCTACAACAATTCATTTATACCTTCATGAACATATCACCAAGTTTATTCCCAATGTGTCATAAAAACATTACCAAGGTTATTCAACAAGGTATCATGAAACTTATCATCTATGGAGATTAATTCTTTACCGAATGCATTGGAGCGCTATCAGGGCGCACCCCTAATATGTATTTATTTTAATGTGATCCACATAGATAATAATCAGATATTTCATTAATAACTAATATAGAGTAAAAGAAATGGGTTTCACATCCAAATCGTGACATTTTAAAAGTTATTAAAAATGGGACCATTTTGTCATTTATAACCCTTGGAAAGGGAGTGAGGGTTATATCTATGTAAATTATAGAAACAGGAATATAATTTCTATGTATTTATGAACACCAATATATACGAAATAGGTCTAGGTATTCACATAAATACGATAATAGAATTTATTTAGAGAATGAGAGAGAAATTTTGAGATGAAATTTCTGCAGCATAACGGCTATATAAAATGGTTTTAGAAAAATTTGAAAAGAGAGGGGACAAGATTCAACCACTAAAAAAGAAATCATAATAACGTATGGGTACAAAATAAAAATAAATAATATCATGGTATCGATATTTGAAGTAAATACCAGATGAAAATGAAACTCAAAAGAAAAGAGATGATGTGAATTCTTTTACGAAAATTCCCCAGCCTAACTGTGTCAATTAAAAATTCAGAAAATCAATTGACGAGATTAGAAAGTGATTTTCATAAATTGTACATGAAATGGAAATTAATAAGGATATAGAATAATATACCCCAACATAATAAGATGGAAACTAGAAGACACAACATAAAGGAATTCAGGACATAAAAGAGGAGGGTGAACAGTTCCCTTACATTGAATAGTGACTTCAAAAGATCAATGGTTGGGACCATGGGGGGCTTAAGGACACCTTTAGTGGACTCTGTGGGAGATAAAAATACCAGAGCTTCATTGAGGATGATTTTGGAATGAAATTAATGATGTAATGTCTATGTATTTATAGGAAAATGAGTGAATTTTTAGTTAATTTCCAAGGTACACCTCATCGGTGGTATTTGCAAAACCATGGGATCTCCCAGGGTATATTCTCTTGATATTGGGCATCTGGGAAACCTAATAACATGTCTTACTATTTACAAGTCGACCGGATTTATTACATCATAATTACATCATCAATGATGTCATTAGACAATTGAAACTCAAAACTATATTTTTACTATTCACTGAAAATTCCACGATTTCAGAAAAATACTAAAAAATTACCATAATCTAATATTAATACTCTAAATTAAAAATAGAAATCCATTTTATTAAAATAATTTTCTAAATATTTTAATTTTAATTTTTATATAAAATCATTATTTATTAAAAAAACTCTAAAAGTATAACTTGTTTTGTAACACCTTGAAAAAGGAAACTAGGTCCCATGAAATTATTGTATAATCCTAATACAATAATGTAACAATTTATGATCACATTATATGAAAATAAATTTTCATTTTAAATTATTAAATTAATTATAAAATTGTAAATAAAATATTTATGACATAAAAAATATCAAAACATATACTATGATCATTTTTTCACTTGTAAGATGTCTAAATTGTATTTGTACATTCATGGGTAATGTTTATATTTTTTTTCTGATTTACTATTCATTACTATTCATTACTATTTATTAGGGAATGTTACTATTCATGCATTAATATTTACCAAAAAAACATATTTATTTTAAATTTATCATTGATAACAACTATAGAATACCATTTTTTGAAAATCATTTCACATTTTTAAATATTTAAATTTTACATAAATATTTTGAAATATCATTTTTCCAAAAATCATCAATAATATTCGCCCTATATTTATTTGGGCATTTGAAAATCACAAATTTAACCATAATTAAAAATAAAAATTTTATTTATACCAAGGGATTACAAAATTTATCGAAAGCCTTGTTACATAGCCCCTTATAACACCTCCAAAGGTACTAAGTGTAAGGTGTGCTATGATGATAGAATCTTAGGGAGCCTTAAACAACATAGCCTGAGTGGTGACTTCTATCAGCTTGAACTCATCCCTTAGGAGATTCCGGTCAAAATTTACTTGTTGATGTTTGGCTTGGGTTTGGTCTAGAGAAAATCCTAGAGATATTACCTCCTTCCAAAGCTCTGACAAATGGTCTTCATACGTCCCGAGTCTACTAGATGTGCCCATAAACTCTTCTTTCTGTATTAATTATCAAAGATCACATTTACTTATTAACAATAATTGTAACATTAAGAGTTGAGTTTCCAATGGTCTTATTGGCCAATGGTAATATAACTATTGAAACCCAATGGTATCACTTATTTAATTAAAGGCTATATTTTTTTTGAGTATAAAATAAAATAACACACAAATTTTAAAAAACAATAATTATCAATAAGTTTGGGTTGTTACATTCTTCCCCCTTAAGAAATTTTATCCCCAAAATTTTAACTCGTACCCTTAGAAGAAAAAAGTTGTGGGTACTTCTTCCTCATAGACTCATCTGGTTCCCATGTGGATTCTTCGCATTTTTTGTTCCTCCATAATACCGTAACAAGGTGGGTAGTCTTGTTGTGTAGAACCTTATCTATACGATCCAAGATCTCTATCGACTTCTCCTCATAAGATATGTCATGTCCCAGTTGTACCACCTCTAGAATTAGTACATGTGAAGGGTCAAGTACGTACTTCCTCAAGGGACATATGTAGAATACATGAAGAACATGTTCCACATTTTGAGGAACTTCAAGCCAATAGGCCACTGCTCCTATGCGATCAAGGATTTCATAGGAGCCAATATACCTAGGGTTGAGCTTCCCTTTCTTCCCAAACCTACTGACTCTCTACCAAGGTGAAGTTCAAAAAATGACCTTATCACCAACATAAAACTCCAAGTCCCTTCGACAGTTGAAGGTATAACTCTTTTTCCGACTCCGAGTATCCTTAATGTATTGCTGGATGGCATGGACATTTTCTGTCATCTCTTAGACAAGATCAGGCCCAAAAAGATTTCGCTCACCAGCTTTATGCCAACAAGTAGGAGTTCGACATCACTTACTATATAGAGCTTTATATGGGCAACATTTGAATGCTTGAGTGGATGCTGTTGTTGTAAGAGAACACAACTAAAGGGAGATGTTGATCCCATCCACCTTTAAGCTCTATTGAGCATGTTCTCAGCATATCCTCGAGTGTTTGAATAGTCATTTTCGAATGGCCATTGGTTTGGGGGTGATAGGTAGTACTGAAATACAATTCAGTGCTCAGGGCATGATGAATACTACTCTAGTATTTTGATGTGAACCCTAGATCACGATCCAATACGATAGAAAGTGGAACTCCATGAAGCCTTACCACTTCCTTCACATAAATCATGGCAAGTTGATTAAGAGATAAATCTTCCTGAATGAAGATAAAATTGGTAGTCTTTGTGAGATGTCCACAATAACCCATATCACATTGTTTCCTTTGGTAGTTATAGGGAGACCAGAGATAAAGTCCATATTGATATTGTCCAAGGTCCATGCTGGTATGGGTAGTGGTTGAAATACCCCTTAAGGATGTTGTATCTCTACCTTCACTTGCTAACATTCTAGGCACCTTGAAGTTTATCCAGCAATCTCCCATTTCATATTATCCCACCATTAATGATCACGATGTTCCCTATACATTTTTGTGCTTCAAGGATGTATAGAGAAAGTAGATCTATGAGCTTCATCCATCAGTCCCTTCTTTATTTCCATAATAGATGGAACACATAGTCTTATAAGAAATTTTAGTACACCTTCTTGATCAATATTGAACTCAGGAAACTTCCCATCCTTCATTACTTCAAACTTGTTCTGTAACAAAGGATCTTCTTTCTGAACTTTCTTGATATTATCTAGTAATGATGGTTGAGAACTCATTAGGGTTATGGATGATGATGTCACTTCTCTTATAATACCTATGTCCTGCTTCAATAGTTCATT
This sequence comes from Viscum album, assembly GCA_963277665.1. Taxonomy (NCBI): domain Eukaryota; kingdom Viridiplantae; phylum Streptophyta; class Magnoliopsida; order Santalales; family Viscaceae; genus Viscum; species Viscum album. The sequence goes on along the minus strand of OY728165.1, from coordinate 1,883,503,911 downwards.
GATCAAAGGATCTCTTTGAATCCTCCTCATGGAAAGATGAACTGGGTCTTTTCTACTTAATGCTTCAGCGACTTTGTTTTCTCTTCCTGGATGATAATGAATTGAACAATCATAGTCTTTGAGAGGTTCCAACCATCTCCTCTGTCTCATGTTTATTTACTTTTGTGTGAAAATATACTTCAAACTTTTATTATCAATGTATATATCACATTTCTCCCCATAGAGATAGTGCCTCCATATCTTCAAAGTAAAAATGACTACAACCTTCTCCTGATCATAAGTAAGATAGTTCTTCTCATGAGTCTTCAACTGGAGAGATTCATAAGAAACGACTTTACCATTTTTCATGAGGACGCACCCAATCCCTTTTAGAGATGCATCGCTAAAAATAGTGTATCCTTATCCACTGGAAGGGAGAGTTAACAAGGGTGTAGAAACTAATCCCTTCATGACCTCTTGGAAACATTCTTCACTCCTTTTTCCAAATGAACTTGACCCCTTTTCAATTTATCTTGGTTAATGGACAATAATGTCATGAAATATTTTTCACAAACCTCATATAATATCCCATTAATCCAAGGAATCTATGAATCTTATTTATTTTTGTAGGCTGAGGATACTCCTATAAAACTTTTTCCTTTTCAAAGTCCACTATGATTCCATCATTAGAAACAATGATAACTCAAGAAAGCAACATGATGTAACCAGAATTCAATTTTTTTGAACATCACAAAAATCCTCTCCTTCCATAGAGTTTGAAAAATAGCCCTTGTATGATCTTCATTATCATCGTGACTTTTGGAATGTATCATAATATCATCAATAAAAACTACCACAAAGTTATAAAGGTTGTCCTTAATGACTCTATTCATAAATCCATAAATATAGCACATGAATTTGTGAGTACTAAGGGCATAAAAACAAACACATAATGCACATATCTTGATCGAAAAGCAGTTTTTGCAATATCTTCTTTCTTCACCCTCAATTGATTATAACTAGAAAGAAGATCAATCTTAGATAAAAATTGAGCCCCGTGAAGATGGTCAAATAAGTCATCAATTCATGGAAGAGGGTATTTGTTCTTCACTATGATCATGTTCATTTATCTATAATCAATGCATAACCACATCGATCCATCCTTATTCTTCACAAATAGAACTGGTGCTCCCCAAGGAGACACACTCAGTCGGATAAAAACCATCTCTAAAGGAACTGGAAGTTGATTCTTTAACTCCTCCAACTCCACATTCTCCATCCTATATGGGGTCTTTGATATCAGATGTGATCAATGTATGAGTTCAATGAATAACACTACCTCTATTTCTTTGGGAGGTCCAGCTAACTCCACCAGAAATATGTCAATGTATTCCTGGACAATGTGGACGTTTTCTATCCTCAAACACTAATTTCCTTCTTCTTGTTCACTAATAAACTCTATAAAGAAAGACATTGGTGGTTCTTCTAGAAAATTATCAGGTTGAGATATCACTCCTTGGAATAAAACTACAGGTTTTCCATTCAAGACTACTTAGATTTCCTTGCTTCTGCATTTGATCTTAGCATTGTACTTTGAGAGCCACTCCAACCCTAGTATAATGTCAAATTCCAGCATCATAATGACTACTAGATCTTTGATAAGATTGTGCTCACTAAATTAAATAATAGAGTTTGTAAACACTGGAGATGCTTGGATAATCCCACCCGAATTCAAGACTGATAACTCTACTTTTAGAAAATCATGGTTTGATTATAAATTCATTGCAAACACGGATGGAATAAATAAATGTGTAAACCAGAATCAAACAATATACTTGCATTCTTTGAGAGAACTACAAGAGTACATGCCACCAAATAATTTGGAACTTTAACTTTGGCTATAGTGATTACAAAAGTATTACTTTGTTTTCATGGACGTTTCTGAGGCTCAGGGAGATTCCTCTACACTACCCTGAGATTCAGATAGTGATTGGGAATGTTCCCAAGTTGTCCACACTTATAGCATTGGACATCAGGTATGGCATGCACCAACTTCCATTTTTCATTTTTATAGGGAAGTTGTGGCTTCACCTCAGTATGACAATTCTACACAATGTTTCCATCTCAACCACACCTATAGCACTTCCCACTTTTGAGAGGGAAATTCCTCGAATTCTTCTTCAAACATTTATTACACATGGGATGTTGTACTTTCTTGCCTCCTCTTCCATGATCGATGCTCCTCCCTAATCATGGCTCCATTTATCTTTTCTAGCCATTGGATTTATGAGACCATTTAGTCTCACCAAACTCCAGTTTGACATTCATAACACTTCACATGACCCCTCATAGATATCATAATATTGGTCGACTAGATTCTTCTGCAGATGAGGTCTCAACCCACCGAAGAATATATCAACCTCACCACTTGGATACCTGACAATGCTACAGGTGTAATTTCAAAGCCTTGTGATGTTCATCTCATAGCATCCCATAGATTCATTCTCCTTCTGCATCAACTCAAGACACTTTTTCTCCATTCTTGTTCTCATCAATCGAGGGAAATACTTGTTGCAGAATATCCCTATGAACACTTCCCACTCCATATCATCAACATCCACTCTTGGCCTTATGTTTTTAATTAGTTCCCACCAATGATAAACTTATATCTCTAAATGATAAACAACCAAGGTAACCTTCTCTTGTTCAAAATAGAAATGCACAAAAATGATCTACCAGATAGAGCTGAACCAATGTTCAATAATCAATGGGTTGGTAGATCCACTAAAAGATGGTGGTCATTGACCCATAATGGATTCAACATAATGTTTTTCCCTTCACAGTGAAATCGTTCTCTTAGCTTGATTCAAGTAATTTCCTATAACTTGAGTCAGTTGGTTCATTATTCAGATGAATGATTCCATTTCAGCTTCCTTTGGGGGGCTGTCAGCGCACGGTCCTTCGTGGTCACTATTTGAAAGGCTCCTCCTATTTCCCTCCATTTCCAAAAATAATAAAACTAGAGTGTGATGATTATATCATTATTGAATCTTTTAACTATAAATTATTTTATTTCTTAAAACTTCATGATTTAAAAAATTACATTTCCCTTTAAATCCAACATAACGATTCTTAAAGAGATTATGATTCACCAATCATATCCCCCAGGAGTGTCATAACCAATAGTGCAACAAGGCCCATTTTTGTTTACCAAGATACCCCTGGTCAATCCCAATGCCCCTTTTCAATGTTTTCACACCTAGGTACATTAGTGACATAGCTACCTCTACCTACTTGTATCCAAACAAGGATGTATTTTTTTGATAAAGCACTTACTCAATACTCACCAAAATACTAGGAAGTATAACTATATTTAATCTTTTCTATAGGGGTTTTCCTAAATTTTTCATATCTTAGTTTCCATTAATAACTAAACTATCCTTTTATACCAACCATGGCATCCTACCTTTTACTTCATAACTTTTCATTACATTTTAATAATAGAGGATCTCTAAATTATAGTGTCTTGGAAATCAGAAACATAAGACCTTAAAACATAAAACATTATTCCAATCCACTTGTAGGGATTCATCATCAGTTATTCATAAGTACAATTATTTCATCTCCTAACCTAGAGACATAAATCAAAGGGCGATCAGAAGTCCCAATATGGAAATAAAGGGAATCAGTTTGCTTGTGATATCAATAAGAACTTGATGAAAAACCTAAAGACTTGAGAAATAGAAGTAGAGGAATATCATATTAAAAAAATGAATCATAACTTTATTCTGTGTCTACAACATTTCATTTATACATTCATGAACATATAACCAAGGTTCATTCCCAAGGTGTTATAAAAACATTACCAGGGTTATTCACTAAGGTATCGTGAAACTTGTCATCTCTATAGATTAATTCTATACGTAATGCATTGGAGCACTATCGGGGAACACCCTTATTATGCCTTTATTTTCATGTGATTCATAGAGATAATAATCATAAATTTTATAAATAACCCAAATAGTGTAAACGAAATGGGTTCCACTTAAAAATCATGGCGTATTAAAAGTTCTTAAAAATAAGACCACTATATCATTTATCACCCATGGAAAGGGAGTGAGGGTTATATGTATCAAAAATCTAGAATCAAGAATATAATCTTTATTTATTTATGAAAACCCATAGAGAATAAATATATATATTTATTCAAATAAACAAGATAAGAGATTTTATTGAGAGGAAGAGAGAGAAATTTTGAGATGAAATTTTAGTAGCATAACGACTATATAACATGGTTTTAGAAAAAGTTGAAAAGAGAGGGGACAAGTGTCACCCACTAAAATAAACAAATAATAAAGAATTGGTTCTGAATAAAAATAAATAATATCATGGTATTGATATTTTAAGGAAATATCATATGAAATTGAAACTCGAAAGAAAAGAGAATATGTGATTTTTTTACAAAAATTCGGTAGCCTAACAGCATCAATTAAAAATTCAGAAAATTGGTTGTTGAGAGAGGAAAGTGTCTCTCATAAATTTTACATTAAATTGAAAGTAATAACGATTTTTAATAATATACCCCAACATAATAAGATGGAAACTATAAGACATAACATAAAGGAAGTCATGAATTTAAAGAGGTGGTTGAACAGTTCCCTTACCTTGAAGAGTGACTTCAAAAGCTCAATGGTTAGGACCTTGGGGGATTGAGGGAACCTTAGGGGATTGAGGGAACCTTGGGAGGGATTAAAGGGAGGTAAAAATACCATCTATTATTTTTGGAGGATTTTCAAATGAAATGAATGAAAGAATGGCATTGTATTTATAGAAAAAGTGAGGGAATGTTTAATTAATTTCAAAGGGAAACCTCATCGGTGGTATTGGAAAAACCATGGGATTGCCTGTGGTATTTTCCAATGGTATTGGCCACTTGGGACACCTCATGAAATATCTTACTATTCACAAGTAGAAAATATTTATTACATCATTATTACATCATCTATGATTTCATTAAACACCCAAAACTCAAACTGTATTTTTACTATTTACTAAAAAATAAACTGTTTCAGAAAAATCCCAAAAATTAACCATATCCTAATATTGATTATATGAATTGAAAAATGAAAATAATTTTATGAAAATAATTTTCTAATTATTTTTAATTTAATTTTTAAATAAAATCATTATTTATTTAACAAAAAACTCTAAAAGTATAACATGTTTTGTAACAATGTGAAAAAGTAATCATGGTCCAATATAATTATCGTATATCCATTAGACAATAAAGTAAAAATTTATGATTACATTTCATGAAAATAAATTTTCATTTTAAATTATTAAATTAATTAAAATATTGTAAATAATATATTTATAACATATAAAAATAACAAAACTTATACTAAAAACATTTTTTCACTTTAAAGATGTATAAATGGTATTTAGACATTTATGGGTGAGGTTTCTATTTTTTTGGCTGATTTAATATTCATTTATATTCATTACTATTCATAAGGGTATGTTAATATATATACTTTACTATTCACTAAAAATCATGTTGTTCTTATTAGACTCTAAATTTTTTACTGATCACAACCGTAGATGACCATTTTTAGAGAATAATTTCACATTATTAATTATTTAAAGATTACATTAATATTTTAAAATAATTTTTTTCAAAAATTAATCAATAATATTCTTCTTAAATTTATCTGAATATTTGAAAATCAGAAATTTTAACATAATAAGAAATATATACTTTATTTATACCAAGGGATTACAAAAAGTATCTTAGGCCACGATACAAAGCCCCTTATAACACCTCTATATGACCTAAGAGTAAGGTGTGCTATGGTTATAGAATCTGGGGGCGGCTTGGACATAATTTCCCAAGGGGTGATTTCTGTCATCTTGAACTTCTCCCTAGTTGATTTCGTTAAAGCTTCACATGTTGAAGTTCGGCTTAGGCTTGTTCTAGAGCAAATCCCAATGATGTTATCTCCTTTTCAAGCACTAACAGATGGAGTTTGTACGGCCTGAGACTACTGGATGAGGCCATCGACTCTGCTTTCTTTATTAATTAACCATGATCGCTTGTACTTATAAACAATAAATGTAATGTTAAGAGTTTAGTTTCCAAATGTATTATTGAAAAATGGCCATAAAGCTGTTGAAACCCAATGGTATCGCTTCATTAATTAAAGGATATAGTTTTGTTGAGTATAATATAAAATAACACCAAAAATTTTGGAAACAAAATTTAGTAAAATGTTTGGTTCGTTACAACCATCAATGACATAGGGGCCTATTCCACCGATTGCCTTTTTCGGAATGGAAATGGGATTATGTGACTATGGATTTTCTGGTGAGACATCCAGAGACTCTTAAGAAGAATGATTCTATTTGGGTTGTGGGGATCGACAAATGAAGGTATCAAATTTCATGCCAATTAGGGAAACCTTTACAGTAGAGTAGTTATGAAAAATGTACATGAGATTGATAGTTCATTTTAATGGGGCGACATAGACTATAGATTCAGATTGTGAATTTTTTTTTACTTCATTATTCTAGTAGGGATTAGATAAGGTGAATGGTACACATGTTCTCTAAAGTACAGCCTTCCACCCATATATAGATGAGTAGTCGAAGCATACCATATAGGTGTTAGAGGGTATGCTATGAGATTTTTTTCTTGACATTGGTGTTTCTTTGGGTAAGCCCTTGTCATTAGTGAAGTTTCCCCATAACAAAAGTTATCAAGAAACTAAACAGATTGAACATTATGAGTCACTTTACGGAAGGCCTTGTAGATCACCACTATGGTGGGTAGTGGTGGGTGAGTTAGATATGTGGGGACTGAGTCTCATTTAGGAGACATTGATTAGGTGCAGTTGATTTTGAAACATATGGCTATGGCTCAGAGTTGTAAGAAGTCGTTATCCAATAGATAGAGATGACCCCTAGAGTTTTCAGTGGGTGATCGTGTATTCATTCGGGTGTCAACTAGATTTGGTCATTATAGGATATGGAGGTAGGGAACGTTGGTGCTATGGTTTGTAGGAACTTTTGAGGGGATGGATAGAATCAGGCTGGTGGCATACCAATTTAATATCCCTTAGAAATTCTGCTCTATTTATGATTTCTTCCATGTGTCACAACTATGACGGTATCACCCTTGCCCTTATCATGTGATTGATTTGGTGGAGGATCATCTCAAGATAGATGTGTCCTTTGAGAAGATTCTGATACGTGTACTGGGTTGGTGTGAGAAAGTGTTATGGGGAAATATTGTGTCATTAGTTCATGTGTTATGGCAACATCGAAGTGTTTAAGAGGAAATTTGGCAATGGGAAGCAAACATGAGTGCTAAATGGCCTAATATTTTTGGATCAGGATCTTAGAGATGTTAGGGAGAGTATCAAGAGGATGATTTGTTATAAGGTGGGGAGAGTATATGATCTCAGCCATTTCTATAGTCATCTCAGGTGTATCTTCATGTACATTTTGATGTTTTATGTATCTTTGGGAAGACATCTGGTTGTGCATGTTTTATGCCCAGTTTGGAAAACTCATGCGGACAGTGGAGGTCAGCATGATTGTTGCACAGTTTTCTCAACTGTGTTCCATCGAGTCATGCATGTAGTGGATGACGTCATGGTTGGTGCATGGTTTGGCCTAACCGTGCAGCCTCCAAGGTGAAACTATGCACACAAAGCATTTTAATCCGATAATTGGTTTTAAAACCATCCAAACCCCCATACCCAATCTAGTTCGACCTAGGATTATACATTAAAATGTATGGGTGATCATAGAGCGTTTTGGAGGGATTATGAAGCAATTTGAATGCCATTCATTGAGATTTAAAGCATGGATTGAAGATCTATTCTTGTTCAGATATGTATATTTCATCTGGATGCTTCTCCCTTCCATTATCTTATCCTTTATAGATATTTTAATGGAAGATATCCCTAATTTTCTTGGATATAAACCTATGATTTGAGATATAGATATATGATCATGGATCTAGATCTTTTTTGTGAGATCTATATTGCTTTGATCTCAATTTTGGTTTTAGGGATTTAGATATGATGTTTGATCAACAATGTTGTGTCGCTCAGATTTTGTAGAGTTTTATTTGGCTAACATCAATCAATATAATGAGGTATGTGGTCTAAATCAAACTCCCATAGTCATTATTTTGATATTTTTATGTGATTTGATGATTTTATATCTTCCTTTGATGTTTTATTTTCTAAATTGGAGTAATTAAAAATGTGGAATGGACATGTGATTGCATTGGTGATTAGTTGACAATTGAATCATGGGACAAAGGAAGGGTGTACCCCAATAGAATTTTTTTGGCTATTGGATATGAGATGAGATATTGTAATTTTTATATTTAATTGGTTGTGACAAAATAATTTATTGGGGGAAATTAATAATTAAATGATGTTTGGATATATAAGATAATTAATTGTGAGAATAAAAAATGTGACATGATTTTGACCAAAGATAATTAATTTTTAGAATTTATTATGTTCCATAATGTTGACCAAAGATAATTAAATGTGAGAATTAATTATCTCCATGATGTTGATAAAATATAATTAATTGGGAGGATTAATTATGAAAAGTTCAGATTTAATATGTAAAATTAATTATGAATAATTAATTATAGAAAGAGATTTTTGTTGACTGATTAATTAATTGATTGAATAATTAATGGATGATACGCTTACTTAATTATTGAATTAACTATTGGAAAATTAAATGTTTAACTAATTTATGGATTGGTAGTTTAATAATATTGAAAATTCTTGTGAATTAATGAATGCATATATAGATGAGATTTTTGTGGTGCTAGATGTGATGTTCTAGACAGATTAGAATATGGGACATGGACATGACGTTCCTCCCCAATATATATCAAAGCTTGAGATTATGGGATTCTTGGAATGAAGACATACAATAAATGAGACAATGAGTGTTAGGCATGATGACTTACACTCAATGATATTTCAGGGTGTTTGGCATGGAGACCTACAACAAATGAAGGATAATAATAAATGAAGACTCAATGTGTTTATGGTTCTTGACAAGACGTTCAACACCAAAAGATTGATAATATTGAATGATGATTGAAATGGGAAACATGATTTGAAACTTTCTTCATTTAAAGATTGCAGATTAAATGAAAATTTGATAACTATTCAATTATGCATTGTACATATTGCTTCCTAGAAATGCGTGCACTATATTTTGACTGGACTCGTTTTAGACTTTTTTGGTGGGGGCCAATTGAGTTGTACTCACATCCTTTTCATGCCACCTTATCGACAACCAATTATACATTTTTGTTAGAGGAAATGACAAGGGAACATCCCTAGGATAGGTTACTATTTGGGATTATAGTATGGGAGAGGGAAAAAGATGTTTTATAGGACCCTCCTTTTAGTCATTGTGTTTTTACTTTTAATTGCATTGTAGACACTTGAAACATTCATTATTAGGGAACGTTTTTACCTTTCAGATGAGTATTGTATTTTTTTTTGTTTTTTACTATCATAAGACATGATATTATTCTGGTTATTTATATGCTTTTGCACCTGGTTGTGGTTTTTTTCTTCCATTGATGTTTGGATTCTGATAAAAGAGGGTATAGTCTCCCCATTACTGTCTTAACAGACCCTCGCTTCTAGTTGGAACCCTCTGGCATATTGGGAGGTGTTCTTGATGACATGTTGCCACCCGACTTAGTGCACCGTTCAGTGGATCCGAGGTTAGGATGTATAAAATATCCCCCTTTTATTTTATGTCACATTGAATATAAACAAAGTTAAAATTTATCACCTTGTTAAAGGATAAATCAGGCTAGCCTAGTTATAATTATTTGTTAAGGCCACAATTTTTCTTATCATATATTATTGGATGAATTTATTAAGAATCATATCATCTAATTACTACAATTTAGTAATTTAGTTTACACTTGTTCATAAAACTGAACAATATAATATTTAAAGAAATGAAAAAAAGTATAAAATGCCATTATTTAATATTAAAATAACTCTTATGTGTAAATAAATGAATAAAATCATGTTGTGAATGAATATAATAGTTATTTTTAGAATAATGAAATTATTTTCATAAGGGTAGTTATATTATAATTTTTTTATATTATATTTTTAACAAAAATACTTTCCCACCCCTGCAACAATACTTTTTCAATTAATTGGGAAAAATAAATAACTTTTGATAAAGTACATGTAATATAAATTTAAAAGGTTTTTGATTAACAAGAATTATATTTAATAATATATAATATTAGAATTTTTTTGATGTATTTTATTTTAATTCGATATTTATCAGTATCTTTTATTGTCAAATTAAAAGAATAGTGTAAAAGATGACATTAATAATATTTTATGGATATAATTTTTTATTATAATTTTAAAAAATATAAAAACATTTGAAATAGGGAACTGATTGTAAGATATGGTAATGAATTTAACCTATTTTCCATTTATGGTATAAATCTTTTTTCATTATAACCTTATTGACTCCTATGGTGTAAATAATGATTTATCATGGTAAATGTAAAAAGTGAAGGGGGTTAAAATAAAATGATAAGGATAAAAATATCACCTAAAATTATAAAACATGTATTTTATAATATTAATTAGACTCGACTTCAAATTTAATTTAAATTTTATCATTTTTTACAACTATTACATAAACATATAATTTACATCAATTGAATACTTTAAATAATTTCAAGAATTCCACTCCCCTTACTTAGTAAATGGTATCCACTTCCATAACTTCTTTAAATAATGTTTCGAAACAATGACTAACCAATACCAACACATTTTTCATCTCATAATACTTATCTATGTTATGGAGGTACTGTACTCTCCAAATTTCCAACCCTGTGTTCCATAAATAAGGATCTAATGGAACTCTCCGAAAGTATAGGTGATCGTCTTTCTTGACCACTTTCAATTATTTTATTTTTCTACCATATCTATATATGTGGTATTAGTAATGGAATAAATAATTATGTATCATAAAAAAATCAAAAATTTGATTGTTATTATGAAACATAAGTTATCCATTTTTCTCTATCAAATGAAAAATTATAATGTTACTCTTGTGTATGTGTGGACTACCACCTCCACGAATCGATTTGATTATTTATTCATTTATGATTTATGTGAATGGTCATAAAGATGGGTTTTAAGAATTAATATAATTTATATAGTAAAATAATTATTCTGGAATGGTGAATTATTTTATAACATTCTTTTTTTCCTATCTATTGAAATGTGAAAACAATGCCCAAGCGTACGTACGACATATAGTCTCCTTGAACAGCGTCATTCATTTTCCAATCTCAAGTATTTATGGATTATTATAGTTATATATATATATTTTATATATATTTTATTTATATCATGCTTTTAATTTGGTAGCTAATTTATATATGTTAAATTTATAGAGACTAAGTGCATCGATCCAAAACCTACATGAGAAATGAAGTAGTTATCAACTGGAAATGTGATTTTAATAAGGAATTGTTAATAAACATGAGATAAAAAGAAATAATTAAATCTGATATTTTATGATATTTATATATGATATTTATTTTTCAATATATTTATAATAAACATATATTTATTATATTGGGGGTTTCAATATATATGAAAAAAGTAAGACATAAGGAAGGGGTTTATTTTCAAAATCACAATAATTTTTTAGAACGATTTTGTTTAAGCCTCTACTAGGGGAGATAGTCGAAATTTCAATCTTAAACCAAATTTTTTCATTTCCTCTATATATTTACATAAATTAATTATTTTCCTTTCATTCTCATATATTTAATAACTCAATGTACCAAAATAATAATTTAGGGAAAACTGACATTGGTTTTTCTACTCGGTCTATAAAATTTCTCATCAATTTGCATATTTTCCATAATATTTCTAAAATAATGTTTTTAATATTTTATAATTATATATTAAATATTTTTTTACCATGTTTCAATTTCAACAATATATTTTAAAAGAAATATTATTATCATTTTCCAAAATAGGTACATGTTTAATTTTTTAATAATAGTGTGAAAGGAATGTTTTTAACTTATACGACATTAATTGGATTTACCACCATCATGATTACTCATTGAATTCATGAATACTTTACCTTTTTATAAGGATTGTGTCAAATAAAAAAATTCTCAATTTTTGGAAAATTTTAGATTATAAATATGTGATTTCAATATAAATAGGGTATTTTCCTCAAGATAATTTTCTGTGATATTTTCAATGTATTTTTAAAAATGTGAAAATAATTTGTTGAAACATATAATTTAATTGGATATACTAAAAATATTTCATCCACCTTGTTTTTACATAAGGATTATGAAATGTATTACTTGGGATGTTATTAACATTCTATATCCCAGTTCATGAAATATGTATAGTTATTGATTTTAAAGTAAAATTCATTAATTTGTATTATTTATTTAGATGATAACTGAATTGGTATTATTTTGTGACGGGAGGACTGTAAAATAAATAACCCCTAGATGTATCTTTAGGACTCATTAGATAAAATGGGTTGGGTATTTCTCCAAGTCGTTACTCATATAAGTAAATGTCTTGGAAGAAGTATGTAAAATTATTTTCATATATTTTGGCATTTGGAATTGATGATATGTTTCATATATTTAGCATAATGAATTCTATAATTATGAAAAAATTTATTTACGGTCACATAATAAAAGGAATAGTTATGATATTCATGGGAATGCTTTATGCTCATGGAATTATTTATATAGAATTATTTTACAATCATTTCTTCCTTCCATTTTATTCATCCATTATTTAGTGAATTTTGTATGTATTCTCAAATTTATCATTTGAGATCACCCATTTCTTATATTTTATTTCCCTTATGTTATATGGATTGTTATACGAATGATATTTAGGGGTATGATAAAGTGAATAATGATTTTCTCAAAGAAAACAATATATATTTTTTTATGTTTTAAAAAATAATTTTGGATTCTAAAATGTATCTACCTTATTAAGACAAAAAAAATATTAGACCCTTAGAAATGTGATCCTTTATATATTGTACCAATGTAATAAAATAACCACAATCTCTTAGTTACTATGGTGGGGTCCATATAGGTTTTCTTACAACTTATAGTGTATTGATGACTAGACATCCCACTACGGAAACCAGTACATCTTCTTGTACTAAAAAGAGGAAGGTGGAAAATGAACAAAAAGGTTGTAATATAAAATATCCAATAAGGTCTTCCTATAATCTCTTTGATGGAGTTTGTTCACTAGGGGCTAAAAAATCGTTGTAAATGTGATTTTTATAATCCATTTTCTAATCCAACATTCAAATATCACTGATGTGAAAAGATGTTTAATTTTTAGTGATTTTATTCTATGACTTCACCTCAAGATTAAAGGATCAGATGTTAGTGTATAAGAAGTGGCCACAAGAAATAGATACTAAAACTACTAATATTAGGGACTCAAACGATTCATTCCCAGTAGATATGAAGGATTTTTGTAATGGATGTGGTTCCAGAAACTAGTGCAAAAGGACATTTAATAGTTATATATATTTATTTTATTACCACTATATGATATACTTTATTGTTAGTTACAAGATCTTACCATTATTTCATATCTAGTCTTGTAGGTTGAAGATAAGTTTTCCTATTAAGTTATCTGCTAATTTAATCTCTATTTCCATGACATTGGGAATGAATAAGGAATTTCTTTAACAATGTACATTTTTTCCCATGGTAATATATGGATAAAGATATCTACAAGTCTTCATAGTTTTAGAGATAATCATTTCAAATGTAATATTATGAATAGACTGGATGGATAGTTATTGAGATCATATCAACTATTAACAATGATGTATGCATTTCACAATTCTCAAAGGACATATTTCCTTTTTGATCAGTGGGTGGTATCTCAGAGTATAGGGGATGAGACTGGGAATGATTCTGATTGGAGATACTTTTAGGGAAATTATAATGGTTAGATGTTATAGAAGAATAAAATCTAACCCCCTCTATTTTCCCCAAATTCATGGATAATTATTAATATTCCTTACAATATAATTTCTCAAGTCTTCCTCTAGAATGAGGGATTGACTTAAAATTTCATATTTACACTGGGGTTGCAATCGATATTGATTCCCCCATATTGTATTGAACCAAATTAGTTAAGATTGTTGGGGTTTCATATAGAAAATTTGGACATGATTGTATTTATCATACTACAAACATCACCATAGAGTGCTCCTATACAGTTTTCCAAGTTTGAGGATGGTATTCAAGAAAAATTTGTATAATACATCTAGTTGAATGTTAGAATACTGAAGAAAATGTACATATTACCTATGATTGATGATCTATTTGATCAGTTATGGGGATATTTTTTGTTTTCCTAGATTGATCTTTATTCCTTCTATCATCAGCTATAGCTCAGATAGGTGTATATTACAAAGATAGTGTTTTCGAGTAGATATGGTGTTTATGAGTATCTTTTAATTTTTTGTCTAATAAATTCTACTGTAGTGTTTTGTACCATCATGAACATAACTTTCCATCGATATCATGACTGTTTTTTAATTCTACCCATGGATGGTATCTTGATATATTTGAGGACCCAAAATATGCATACTAGGCACCATAATATTAGTATGAGTAACCTCCAAGTGCATCATATTTATAAAAAAAATTCCTTTTTGTAACTTCTAGATTTTTATGGTGGGTTTCATTAATAATTTGATTTATTAGTATAATATTTTAGTGGACCTAAACAAGGTAGAGTTTTTTATTTCCATGAGACATACTAATAATTTGTTTGATATGAAGAGTTTCCTTATGAGTTTCAATTATTATAGGAGGAAAGGAATCTGATGGTTCTAGAGGAGGATTTCCTAGTGGATGCTTCAGAGAAACATGGTTTGAGAAATGTGAACCTTTAGTTCTCATGTCTTTTGCAGTGGTCCATTTTAACGTGATCCAAAATTTAGATATTGAGATTGTGTCGATATAGTAATGCTAAGAAATATATTATTCATCTATGGGGTGTTTCTTTTATGATAAGGATGTGATCTACAACAATGGTATAGATTTTGAGCAAGATTACTAGGTAAAGGAGATGATAATAGACTCTTATGATTTTAAATGAGTATTATATCCAGGTTTAGGGAAGATGTACAATGTTACATGATGTCAATTTTTGAGTCCATTTATGAAAATATTTGTTACTGATTTTCTCTCATGATGTCTTAATTATAGTAGGATAAAATTTGACCAAAATTATCATGTAGATTTTATTTACCCAATTATATTTACTATGTGTAATTGGGAAGTCATAATAATAGACTTCAAGATGGGGATACCTGGGTCCTCACAGAGTCAAGATTTATTTTGTGTGATAGTCAATTATCTAATGAAAATGGCCTATTTCATGCCAATTTGAGAGGCTCATTAAATGGATCAGTTTAGAAAAATGTATATATGGGATATTATATGCCTATATGTAATTCCATCAATCATTTTATCTCATAGAAATGCAAATCTATAATCATAGTTTTCATAGAGATTACATTACACTTTAGATACATTATTAAATTAGAATAGACTATATCATCAAAAGACTAATGGACAATTAGGGAGGAAAATCTAGAAATATGAGGATATGTTGTTGGAATGTGCTTGTATTTTAAGGGAGATCAATTTTATCATATATACTTAGTTGTGGTTTTTTATATAAATAGAATCCAATATTCTATTCAGATGAATAATTTTTAATATATTCGTGACCACTATTTTTTCTCACTACATTATCAGAATGAGACAACTGAGGAAACTATTATGGGGTTGATTACATTACAATAGATCTTTGAGAGAGTGTAGTTGATCAATAATCAGTTATTCACCTCTAAAAGTATATAATCATTATACTTCAATTGTAGGATGAGAAATTTGGATTTCTCTATGGATGAATTTTTTTTCGTGGGGGTGACTCCTAAACTATGGAATCCATGATTTAGTAAGAAGTTGAAACTAGTGGTGATATTTGTTAGATAGTAATATATTTTTGAGAATATCAGATCAATGTATTAAAATATGAATCTTCCTTCACATTACTAATGTTTCTAGGATGTGTTTCATTTATATATTCTTCAAAGGTACAACTTTTATCCTAAACATGTTATTTAATAAGAGGATGTTGAGATAGATCCTTAAAAATCATTCATGGAACTCCATGTTTTTATCCTAATCTGTAGTGAGAATGTATTACAAGGTAATATAGTTCCACTTGATCATTTCTTATTATACAATGTTCAGATATATGATAAATCTTAAGAGCATGAATATGTTATTTAGTCTTATTGAGTCATGTTATTCATACAATATGAATTAATATTCTTCTCATGGATGAGAAGACCTTATAGGGGATAACATAATGGTCTTAGATTTTACAATTTACATATGATATAATTTCATCCTTTATTCATGTTGTTATAACTATTAATTGTTTTGACTGAGTTTGGAGGGGTTTTGGTTGGTTTTTTAAGGTATTATTCGCTTCAAATGGGGGTCGTGATTGGCCCACATTTAAGGGAAACTATGTTGTTCATCTGATGAAATTGAGTGACTTTTTTGGAGAAGGACAATGATGTCGCATGGATTAAGATCATGATTTGAAAAATTGAATGACCTATCCTTAGAAATAGTTCAACATATTACATAGGATAAAATCACTATAGAAAAATATATAACCAATCCATTGGGTTCCAAATATATCAATAAATCCTCACATGAATGGAATGTTGTTTTGTAAACTATTCAATTATACCATATGTGTGTGAATTAATGACAAAAACCCATCATTAATCTACACAACTACTCTAAATTAACTCATTATTATTTCTGATTCCATCACTCTTAATTCTAGAGACTTCAAAATATCTCCTTAGAAATTTATCTCCCTTCAATGTTCAATTAGAGAATGTGATCCCCAAACCTCTATTATTCGGATTTCATCTTGATCTACCCTTCATCCCTTAAGACAAATCTTTGATTTGGTGTTTCTTCTATATATAAATATATTTATGTTCCATATAATGATGAATTATTTGGTCATTTCTTGAAGGGATGTATATTTACTGTGTTGGAGGCCCTCCATTAATCAATATTAGATCCAGAAATGTTAGTGGGTCCCATGGGGTATGTTGGTGTCATCTTAATTTATTTGGATTGTAATATTCTTGGATCCTATTTCAAAACCAATATCTTGATTAATTGGGATAATTTAAAAGAGATCATGAAATGTGGGTTAGACCTTGTCGGTGTAAAATATGAAGTGAGCTATAATTTCTTGGAAAATAAAGTAATTATACATCAATGATATTTTTTTATAAAGGCTCGAATACTGGGTACTATTTACAATTGTTTCCATTGTTTGATATGTATTTATTCATATAATGGTCACCCTTGATTGTTTTGAATTCTTAACATCGATATATTATCCTTGAAGACACTAGTACGATGGGTTGTCTCTTCCATTGTATGCTATGAATTAATTAATTAATGATTCAACGTTGTGAAATGTTGAGTCATCATGTTGATCAATTTGTTTATGTTTTTTACAAAATACTATTTAACAGATCGTGGGATTTCTTATTGTCATATATTTATCCTTTATATATTTTCAAATATATATGGTTATATTGAATTCCCATTGAATCGATGTTTTAATGATCAGGTTGATAGGTTGTGATGACATATTTAACTATCTACTTAGTTGAAGACTATTAGGACCAAAAAAGGCATAGATACCTATAGAGGGGGGTGAATTCGGGTATAGACATTCTATTTCAAAATTATTCTTTCCCCAATGGATTATAACCTCACTATTACAAGGGTCGCATTGTTTTCTGTTATGTGTTACTATTGGTATTATTCTCCCATTATTTATCTAATGATGATGATTCTATTAATTCGATGCAGGAATTCAACTAGGCAGACAGAAATATTTTTACTTGGTTTACCCTCACTGCGCTACATCCAAGGAGCATACAACAATGATGTGCTGATGTACCAAATCCACTAAAGCTCTCTGCCAATAATTTTTGGGCTAGATCACTTCTATTCCCCGGATAACTTCCATTACAATGTTTAAAGTCAACTCACTTCTTTCCCAAGGGTCAATAAATGTCTCTTTCTCACAGGATCATTGTTCGTAGAAAGTATAACCATCTTCTTCTTTCATCACTCAATACTCTTGGAAGGGATCTACTCATAGTTTATGGACTTGTGGGTCCATTCATTTCCAGGAATAAATCAATCCCCAACTGTAGATAAATGCTCTATTGAAGTTTCAATTTCTTCCATAGATGAATTCCACTTTACCTACAAACACTAGGCAATCCTTCTCGAAACTCTTTTTCAAAGAACACTGCCTTTGAGAATCTTACACTTTTGCAAAGCGCAAACAATACATCCCAATTCTCCAACGTCTTCATGAATCTCACTTGTTCGCAATGCTAACTAGATTACAGAACTCTCTATATCAAAGATCTCACTACTTTATAGAGCCCACACTATTTATTCAATTTCACAAAGTTAAACAAGCCTTTATGAAGTGCACGTCCTCCACAAATCCAAACTGGCCTTCGCGGTGCGCCTTCATTTTACATAGCTCAACTATCTCTGTGAATTACCTTTTCATTCAAGAAGCTCCATAATCTATGAATCTACTTTCCAATTAGAGAGCTTAATTCTTTTTTTTATCTCTCTACTTCTATCAAGGGGGTTGAGGTCTATTTATAGGAGATTCCACTGACTTGAGAACCTTCTGTGCAAAGTTAGTGCCACGTCATCTCAAATCGTAATGGTTCTAAATTTCCACAAAAAATCTATTTATATTGAAAATCATTATGGAAATTTTCGGATCACAGTTCTCGTCGTAATCACTGAGATTTATGTCAATTCCATTGCACTGCCACCACAGAGCTTCACTGCAATGCACTTCACTTCTTCTATTTTCAAAGCACATTGTAATCACAATTCTCAACATCAACATTCATCCAGGCTCTGTGAATTCCACTTCTAGAAGCCCATTCACATGAAACATAATCGTTTCCATATTTTATGGTGATCTCCAAGGAAATACACTTTTATTGATACTCACCAAATCCCAAATTTCGGACACAAGATATTTGAAAAACACTAGTAAAGGGCAGCACCTTGTGTGTATTCTTTTGTACTTTCTCTATAAATCCACATCATTTTTCATGGTTCTTTGTAAACATAGATTTTCAACAACATATCTGAAACTCAACAATTCCCCATGAAAACCTACATTGTCAACAAACACAACCAACCCAAAAATGCTACAATGTTACCTTGACGGATTTTTCCCAAAAATATCCCCCTATGGGTTTTTTGAAAACTCTTCTCAACATGATTCTATACACCTTGATACCTCAGTGATGCTCCTTACATAAATCACTATAATTCTCTTCTTGTGACTCAGAGATTGACCAATGATTCACTCACCACAAAATCTATCCCAACATGAGTAATGCTCTGCATGAAAAACAAGAGTATTATGAAAAGTTGATCAATGAATCCCATAATTTATGACACATATTGTTGATACCCTACTGATACAAATAAAAATATTTCATAACAAACATCAGCTATCATGATATATAATCTTTGATTGATCACTTCAAGCATCATCAAATTTAAAACTCACACTACCCCTATCATTTTGCTCTTCCCCTGTCTTGTTGCTCCACCCGTCATCATCTCACCATGTCTTTAACTATGAACTTTTCTCACTTAAATTTCCATAGTTTATCCCCTTTTAGGGGTCACTCTTTCTCCCCCTTTGATAATAAATCCAAATGTCACTTCTTGTTTGGACTGCAATAGAGTAGAGGACACATATCAACACATTAGGGAAAATACACCATAACTCATGTCGAGGGTGGGGGACCTCATCCACACTTGTTCATGTGTCGGGAGTTTAATGAACTCCCAAATCCAATCGATGCCTCTCAAAATCTTCTGTAGGTATGACCTTTGTTAGAATTTCTACAACATGTGGTTCTATAGGAAGATACTCCAACATCACTATTCCCTACTCAACCTTCCCCTTGATAAAATGATACTTTATCTCAATGGGATTTTTCCTTGAATGATGGATGGGATATTTGACGAGATTTATTGAATATGAGTTATAGAACTAGATTCCTATGAAAGACCACTTCAACATCCATATCATCAAACTGATTCTTAATCCATAATAATTGTCTGTGTGCTTGAGTGGCCTCAATATACTCAGCTTTGACAGTTCTCAATGGAATGAAATCCTTCTTCTGGCTTAGCCAAGAAATACAAAATCCAAAATGATAGAATGCACCTCTTGATGTTGATTTTCTATCATCTGCTGAACCGGCCCAATATTAATCTTTATATCCCAACAACATTGGATGAGAATTTTCAATATACAACAAACCAAAATCCACCGTTCCCTTAATAGACCGAAGTAGTCTTTTCACTTCAATCATGTTGATTTCCGTGCTATTGCTTTGATATCACGCTACTTGGCAAGTGGTGAAAACAATATCAGGTATTGTCCCAGTTAGGTACACCAAACATCTAATATCCTTCCAATATTCTATTACATTAACTTCCTTTTCAACACCATTATTTGATAATTTCATCTAATTTGAAACTTGAGTCTTTATCTCCTTGTAATGTTCCATTACAAATTATCTAAGAAACTTCTTAGCATATTTGGTTTTAAAAATATATGTGCCATTATATCCTTGTGTCACCAATGATATTCGACTTTCCAATTTTAGCTCGACTCTTTGGCTTCTTCATAGATATAGACATGATTTACTCATGCTCATTATCTGTATCTTCTTTTGAATCCGCATTTTTAACTTCTTCCCTCCTGAGTCTCTTACCAATTTATCACTTTCAACAAGAATCTTATCACTATGTTATTATATAGTGACATAATTTCTTTCAAATTCTTTTCTCGGTTTCTTTTTGAAACATTTTTTATATTCTCTAGCAGCTTCATGGTATCCTGAGAACAATCTGTTGATAACACATTGTTATAACACAATACAAAATCATGAAATGAAATATTGTTGATGCTTCACCGCAATCACTCTTCTCTCAGTGGACAACTAACACCTGAATTAGGGCATGATATTAATGGATATATATTTACTACCCCTCAGAACCACTAGATCACCCATGTATAGCTTTGAAATCTCTTCAGTTTCAATGTATACTCTTCATCATATCATCCCTAATTTCCATATCACACGGCCTTCTAATAAAAAATTGAATAATAGAATTGTTGTGTAATAGAAATTGTTGAATCTAATGTCATATGCGAACTTCATGTATTTTTTTTATTCTATTCACACATTATTTCATCTGATTAGTAATAGTATGATCCACTTATGATGTCCAACTCTTCTAATTATTTGTCCCACTGTTTAAAACCATAAAAGTTATTCTCCTCCTGCATCATTAATTTTCATATAGCACTTGGCATTGATCCATCAACAAAATAACCAACCCTAATGAGTTGGAACTCGGTGTAAGAAACAAGAGATAATGCTAATGAAACAATAAATTTCTTCTAATGAAAATTTAACCCTTTATTCCTCAACTTTTGTGCCAGATTTAAGTCAATTAAAAAATTGAATCATATAACTTCATCAATTTTCATCTTTAGATACCACTTTCCCTTGGATCATATCTCCCTAAAACCTGATTCACTTGAATAATCTGTTAACAACATTTATATACATAGGGAGATAAGTTATTCTAGAATCCCCATGAAGAGGATTTTTTTATCCTGATTGGTCAAACCTTTGACTCATTCATTCAAAGCACTACACTCATCCTTTTCCTCCTTTAATTTCCCTGCCAACTTGAATTATTTTTTATATATTACTAGGAATTATTTACACACAACCTGAGTCTTTTTTTGATATTTAGGTTTTGTGGGTTTTTTCCTTCAACTTAATTTGGGTTTTATACCCACTAGTGAATATTTAATTATTTTAGGTTCCACCCAAATTCCATTTCTCATTATTCTTTCTCAGAGCAAGAAACTCTCCACCAGCAATTTTCTCTTTCTTCTCCCTCCAATGCAGGGATCATTCTATTACCTTCACATCCTGTTGTGTGTCACAAAAGGGGAATTTTTCATGACATTTTTTAATCATATATATTTTATCAATTGTCTATTTCATGACACCCTTTCTTATTGGTTTTTATTCTTCCAAGGATTTCACATTCTTCCTGCTCCCAGCTAGAGTTGATCTTCCCATATTCTTATAGGTTTGTTCACATTCTCTCCAGGAGAGCTGTGGTGGCTGTAATAGAGAAGGTGATTGATAAAGCTTATTTTTAGTTACTTCTGATTCTCTAGAGACATTATAACTATTTTTCATCTTTCCATGATGTATTCAAGTAATGTTTTTTTTGTTATTCACTTCATGTTCAAGGGATCTCCTTCTAGGTTCCTTTTCCTTCCCCAATTTCTTCTTGCTTCACTGTCTAGCTAAATACCAATGATCAGAACATATGAAACATATTCCATTAAAGGCATCCTCATTTCATCATTTATGTACTAATTTGATTGTTCTTCATGTGTTCTTCTTCTGAAATTTAGCTCGTGTTATTCCAGACACATACTCATGGTGTGTCCCATTCTTCCACATTAGAAGAACATCATGGATACTTTCTTCTGAGAGACTATTTTTTCATACTTCTCAAAATGATTCTTCTTATTCTCATACTCATGAATGTTTATATCTTCATATCATGAAATATATTCCAAATCCCTTAAAAAATCTAGATGTGTGGCCCTGAATCTTATAGAAAAAGTACATGTTTTCACTATTTCATGTGAATGTCCTCTTAGGTCAGTCTCCATGACCTATATGATTTTCACCATTTTTAGAACTGTTTATGACTCACTTTTGTCATGCACAAGAGGGGATTTGTTAAATCCAATAAAATTTTTTCCCAAATTGATGTTCATTGAGAATAACTATTATGTTTCTGTTTTTCTTAAGAAATAACATATTTGTTTTTAATTTTATCATCTCTTGCCAAAGTATAATTAAATATTTACTGAATGGAATCCTTTATTTTAGTATTTCCTTTGGTATTGGATTTATCAACTTTTATCTTCACTAAATCTAGCTCTTATTATAAAATTTTTAATCTTAATATCCCATTCTTCATGTTGAGAACTGGGTTCTCTATCAAGATTCTTCCTTCTACTCATCACATCCTCTAACTCATCTGTGATATTATCTACCATTTCACATTTCTCCTTTACATTCATTTTTTCTTGAGAAATATAATTATCAAAGAATGAAATCTATTATTTTATTCCTTGATTATCCTGAACTAGTTCCTTTTTCTGTATAGTATGAACATCATTTATCGCATTAATATTTTAAATGTTATCTGAGTTCGAATTATTTCCCTTATCATCAGCTGTTCATTTCTCTCTCTTTGAAGACATATCATGTAGTTCTTCTTCGTTGGAATCATTCACCTCCCTTAGGTCAGTAGCCACACAAATAATCCTTTAATTTGAACCTCTTAGCGTGTTGAGAAAAATTTCGAGTACTTTGATCTGGATATCATTACATTTAAATTCTTCATCATATTTTTTATCCAATACCCTTTTCATGTCGACATCATCTACTAGTGTCCTCCTTCTTGATACTTCTTCATTATTAGTAGTTTCATTATCACTATGAATTTCATGTACAAAACTCATTAAAACATTATTGTTGAGTGAATATATCTTTTCGCAATTAATGTCATCCAAACATTCCTTTAGAAATCTGTTAGATTCTTTTAGTTGATTCACTCGTTTTCCAGAAACAGTTCTACACTAAGGAATATCATCATACTTCTGATTATTCTTTGATGTTTTTTCCAATTCCATGGCACACAAAGATAAGAGTAGATTGAATCGTTAACCACAAAAATTCACTAAACCAAGTTATAGAAAACAAATATTACAAAATCATCCTTCTCTCCGACTCAAATTGTTTGGAACAAAAGGGGCCTAGAAAATATGAAAAATAGGGTGAATTAGTGTATGGTTATTCTATTTTAAAATTATTCTTGCCCCACTAGTTCATGACATTAATATTATAAGGTTCAATTTGTTTTCACTTATGTGTTACTATTGATATTATTCTGCCCTTATTTATCTAATGATTATGATTCTTTGAATGTGATACAGGTACGCACGGAGGAAAACCCATATATTTTTACTTGTTTCACCCTCATTGGGTTATGACCAATGTGAATACAATGATTATTTGTCGATGTACCAAATCCACTAAAGCACGCTTCCAATGATGTTCAGGCTAGATCAATTCTATTCCCAGGATCACTACTATTGCAATGTTTAGGGTCTGATCACTACATTACCAAGGGTAACTCCTTGTCCCTCTCTCATTGGCTCACTATTGGTAGAATGGATAACCTTTTTCCTCTTCCTTCACTCATTACTATTGAAAGGGATCAACTCATAGTTTTTGGACATGTAGGTATGTTCATT
Organism: Viscum album; assembly: GCA_963277665.1. Taxonomy (NCBI): domain Eukaryota; kingdom Viridiplantae; phylum Streptophyta; class Magnoliopsida; order Santalales; family Viscaceae; genus Viscum; species Viscum album. The sequence goes on along the minus strand of OY728165.1, from coordinate 1,883,479,243 downwards.
GGATGAATACATGAATCCTCAACTGTAGAAAGATGCACTGTTTATGTTTCACTTTCATCCACATATGAATATTACTTTTCCTCCAAACACTAGGTAATCCCTTTTCAAACTCTTTTGCAAAGCACACTATCATTAAGAATCTCCCACTTTTTCAATGCTCAAACAAGACTTTGCAATTCTCCATCCTCATCGTGATGCTCACAGGTTAACAGAGCTCACAGATTCGCAAAGCTCACTAGATCACATGACTCTCTAGATCATAGAGCTGACTGATTTGTAGAGCTCACATAGGTCATTGTGATTTTGGAAAGCTAAACAAGCCTTTGTGAAGCGCACATCCTCCACAAATCTAAAATGTCCTTAACGGTGTACATTCCATTCGTAGAGCTCAACTACCTCTATGAATTCCCTTTTCTTTTTCGAAGTTCCATGCTCTCTAAATCTCTTTCATAATTTAAGAGCTTAATGTTTTTCATTTGATCACTCTACTTCTCTCAAGCGGTCAAGGTCTATTTATAGGTGATTCCGCCTACACGATAGCCTTCTGCGCAAAGTTAGTGTCATGTCATCACAAATAACAATGATCTAAAATTTCTGCCAAAATAAAATCTATATCACAGAACACCATGAAAATTTCTTGATCATAGAGCTCATTTTAATCTCTGATCTTTCCATGAATTTCATTGCTCCATCAGTGCGAAACATCGTCGCAAGGAACTTCACCTCAACTGTCGTGAAGCTCATCGGAATCACAAAGCTCACCATCAACATTATTTCTGTATTTGGGAAATCCACTTCAATAATCACATATTCATGAAACTCAAACATTTTACATATTTTAATGATATCTTCAAGGAAGTTTACTTTTTCCTATGCTCACCAAAGCCAAGATTTTGGAGCCTAAAAATTTATAAAACACTAGAAAATGAAAACACCTTCTATATTTTCTTTTGTATAACCTCTAGATGTTATCTTCCTTTATCTTGGTTCTTTTTCAACATGTATTGTCAAAAACATCTCTAGAACATGAAAATTCACCATGAAAACCTGTGTTGTCAACAAACACAACCAACCAAATAATACTACAATTTTGCCTTGAAGTATTTGTTACCAACAAGGACATTGGGTGACATGAATCAATATATCCTGAATTGAAATGATTATTAGTTACTTATCATGATTTTTTCCCACGGGGATTCCATACACCATTACAAGAGGAACCATATATATTTTTATTACCTACAAATGTGGAAATTCCTTTTGTAAGAAAGAGGGTCCATTATTTGGGTGTTCTATATGTGGACACCATTAAAGGAATGCAGCTAGTTTTTTGTACTGGGGGATACTTTACCTTCAAGGGTAGAATATATTTTTCTCTTAATGGTAAAATGAGTATTATCATTAAATGTAGATAGAGTTGCTGGTTATGACCTATGTTATGAAAATGGATATACTAGTTATTGTACCAGCGTAGATTTATAAGCTGGATTGTGGTGACTTGGTCGAACCATAAACACTCGGTACATGATTGATTGTATTAATGGGTGTGAATTTAGATTTATAACATGTCATATTCTTCCATATACATGTAATCTTATGTTATGAATTCATTTGGGGTGTCCTACTAGTTTTATAATCACTCCATGGATAGGTACTTTGATGCATGTGTAGATGTCATAACTAGGGATATGATGAAGGGAATGGACACTATAATAGTTTTTTGAGGTGTGTAGAGATGACAGATGGATTTGGTACTATAAAAAACAATATATTTTTAGTTTTTTAATTAGATTTATTTTATTTTTCATTTTTATTATTCTATTTCATGACTCGCCACATACGAGTTGTGTTTATTTCATTGTACCACTTGGGATGACATCTGTTTTAGTATTTATTCATGTTATTATTATACTATTGTATTTATTGTGATAATGTCTATATTGTACTAACATGTAATACATATTATTATTGAGGTTATAGACTCTCAACATTACATTAATCCCTCACCTCTAGGAAGTGATATATTAATTATGAGGTGATAAACCTAAGGTTTTGTAGCACACCAACTCAAACATGGTGATTCGAGATGTGGTGTTATAGTAGTGGATGGAGTTCCATATTTTACAGTTCAAAGGGATAAAAAATAGGTATAAAATCAAATAATAAAAATTTAATTTTTATTAAAAAGATGACTGATAAATTAACATTAATATAAATAATAAAGGGGCTCATCAAATCACCTCCTTCGGAATGACTCTAAATCCTCTAGATAAAACGAATTTAAAAATTTTTGTAGACATATAAACCCATAAAAGAATTATTAGAGTGGAATTCTGTAAAAATATTTTGATAAAAAATCCTTATATTTTGAATTTAATGGTTAGAGTGGGTCCCTATTTATAGGAAAAACTCTATGGCATGTTTACAAATACTCAATCCATGAGAGTCAAGAATGTAATTTTAAATTAGAAAAAAATTTCAAAAATGGGAAATATATTAAATTATCAACCATTTATAGACCCAATTATATCAAAATAATATTTTTTGTTTTATTATGACTTTATAATTTATACCATTATGTATACTTTAAAGGCATTTTAAGGGTTATTTTCATAACATAACAGCTAATATATATAGTTAAATATGGAATTTAAATTTAAATATTGAAATCATTATATACATTTATTATTCATATAAAAAATTATGAAATTATAAATAATTTCCGAATACTATTACCATCCATATTTTTAAATCCATTATATTTACTTTTGTCTTGGTCACACTAGTATTATGTCGACACTTCATAGGTATTTTAGATAAGTATGCACTTATATAATTGTCACGACCCGTCATCGGGGCCCGTGTCGTGACTACCCCTAGCCCGTCTTCCATAGGCCAGGGGCTGACGACTAGCACCAAGGCGTAAATCCCAGTAAAAAGGGAAGGCATTGCCTTTGTAAAGTAAACAATCACACAGAGTAAAAGCAGAAGAAGTAAACACTAAGTAAAAACTGAGTACAACAGTAAGTGCGGAAAGTAAAAAAGGGGCCGGAAATACAAGCCCAACTGTAAAGTACAACTCGATAGGGAAAACAGCAACTGAAAAGTAAAGCTGCTACACCGAGCTGTCCACTGGAAATCTCACCTGAAGGGTGGGTACAGATAGCTCCTCTACTCCTCGGGTCCCGCCGTCCGCTCCGAGTATGTCCCGCCCAGTGGTCCACCTCCGGGTACCGCCTCGTCGTCACGTCCACCTCTGGGTACCGTCTCGTCATGAGGTCCTCCTCCGGGAACCATCTCGTCGTATAGTCCACCTCCAGGTACCGTCCAGTCCATGAACACTCGGCCTCTGTCAGCACTGCCCGTCGTCTGCAACCAACACAACAAGGAGCGGGCATAGCCCGTGCAGGGGTGAGTATAACGATACTCAGTAGGGACCCCGAGACCCTCAAGGTCTCACTAAACCAACAACGATAACCACAAAGAAGATCTCAACAGATAACCTCTACTTAGGTATATGCCCATACATATACCTATGTTATCAAGTAACCCATCTCAATCATGAGGAAAAACAAGGATTGTGAAATCAACAGATAACCACTACCCGGGTATATTCCCATACATATACCTAAGTTAGAAAGTGACCCATCTCAATCATGAGGTAAACACAAGGTCAAAAGTCTCAGCTCAAACCAAGATTTTCATTATCGAAACCGTAACTGCTGAAGAGCTCCGTCTCTGGAGTGTACAGTGGTCCTGTCACGACTCCGAGATACTTCTCACTAACCTAAGACTACTGAAGTACTCCTCCTGTCGAGTACCGCGGGTCAGCCACCCAGACACAGTAGTGCTTCCCGCCGAGGTATGTCACCCAAACACAGTAGTGCACACCACCTAGTAGCCTGCTGAGGTACTCTCCGGACGAGTACCGCGGGTCTGCACTGTCACACAGGTAGTGCTCCGTCCGCCATGGGTCTGCACCTCATAAAGTAGTGCTCCATCCACTGGTCTAGTCGACTCACTCCAAGTCGAGTCGGTCAAGCAGTCGTCAGGTCTCAGCCAGTTACACGGTCTCCGTACTCCGCACGCTCGTTACTGGGAGGGTCCGCTCCACGAGCTACCGGTCGAGACTCCAAGTATCTCAAAGTCCCACGAAGAAGTATCTCAAAGGATCGCCTCGTCATAGGGTTCTCAACACAACAGACGGTGCGTCAATCGGACGCCCGGTCTGTGAGTTATTAGCCTTTTCGTCCCAGGGGCCCGGTTGGTTTTGTGAGCGAACCAAACCCGACCGTATCTCAACTGTACCCCAAACTCTCATAGGGCATACTCATAGGGACCGTTTCTCAACGAGATCACCAACGTCGCTGACGGTTCGTCAAACGAACGTTCTGTCAGAAAGGTATCAGCTTTTCCGTTCCAGGGGCCCGGTTGGATTTCGGTGCGATCCAACCCGGCCACTATCCATCTGTATCCAAAACACTGGCGGAGGATGTCAAAAGTTCTGTATCGTCAACAGGAACTCAACGCAATAGACGGCGCGTCAATCGGACGCCCGGTCTGAGAGTTATTGGCTTTTTCGTTCCAGTGGCCCGGTTGGTTTTTAAGGCAAAACCAACCCGACCGTACTCCACCTGCGTCCAAACCTCAGGCGGAGTATGCCAAAAGATCCGTATCATCAAGAGTAATTCAACGAAACAGACGGTGCGTAAATCGGACGCCTGTTCTGTTAGTTATTGGCCTTTCCGTCTCACACCCACCCTGAGAAACTTCCCAGGAGGTCACCCATCCTGATCACTACTCTAGGCCAAGCACGCTTAACTATGGAGTTTTAACCACGTAGGCTCCCGAAAATGAAGATGTACCTTGAGTATAGTATACCGAAACAACCGTCTCGATCCAAGGATCGCGTTGCCGATGACGGCGAGTCGTTTGGTGGCCCGTAGCCCAAAATACGGACATTTGACCAAAAGTGGTCCGAAACTGGGGGTCTGGGCCCAGGCCGACCCGGCCCGACCCCCCCTTGGTCGGCCGAACCGGGTCGTCCCGCCCCGGGCGGCGACCCAGCCCGACAACCCGGCCCGGCTCGAAAAACCTGGCCCGGCGCGGTCCGGCGCGGCGGCGTGGGCCGGCACGGCGGCGCGGCCTGGGCGCCATTCGTGTGCCGCGCGCGGGGGGCAAAGCCCCCGCCTTTCCTCAGCTGGCGGCGCGGCAACCTGTCGCGCCTAAAGAAAAACGCCCCCCCCCCCCCTCACGTGGGGGCCTGCCTTCGAGAAAACGGGGGGGCCGCCTGCCCCCCCTTTGTGAAACCGGCCCCCTTCATAATGGGGGGGCATTAAGGCTGGCCGGGGGAAATTATTTCCCCTGGTTTTCTCCCTTCCGGCCGGCCCGACCTGGCCGGCCGGTTCTTCCTCAACGGGACCGACAAGGCCGGTCCCCCTTCCGGCTTCCGACACCGGCGGCCCGGATGGCCGCCGGTCTTCTCGTTCCGCCGCGGCCCGGAACCGGCTGCGACCTTCGTTGTTCGGCGCGGTGCGACGGCACCGTGCCCCTCCACTGCGGCCCCGCTCCGGCAGCGGCGCCTTCAACTTTCTTCGACGCGGCGCAACGGCGGCGCGTCCTTGCATTATTTAACGACGCGGCATGACGACATCGCACGTTTCTTGCCGCATGATCCTGCGCAGTGCGACGGCACCGCGCCACACCCGTTTCAATCCACACAAAAATCAACATGAATAGGAGGAGGGTCGGCCGTGTTCGTGCGGTCCGGCCCCCTCGCGTTATTTGCTAACAATCGGCCTTTAATGAATGATAAACTTTCACAATCTTTTAAATTAAATAAAAAGATTTGGAATCAAGGCCCGACAAATATAAACCTTCAAGTTCGAAGGAGAGATCCAGATAACTTTAAAAAGTTAAAACCCCTACCTTGATTTAAGAGGTGACGAGATTCGGCGTCGCGAAAAGAGATGTCGCGGAAGAAGACGTCGTCGGTATTGCGGGTGTGGCGTCGCGGAAGACGGTTCCCGAGAACATGGCGTTCTTCGTCGATGTCCGACTGTTCTTCGCGTTCTTTGTCAAGAGGATGAAGAAACTTCAAGACTTCTAATCCTTCTTTCCAAAAGCTCTCAAACAACACAACCCAACCAAATGAAATAAGTTCTCCACTTATTTAATTAACTTCACATGGCTTTTGAAATTCAAGTGTTTGAAATTCAAAAGACTCACACAACTCACCACATTAAAATCAACTCATTTAAGACATAAGTTATAACTAAGTTAAAATCATTTAAGTGGGAGTTGAGGGGTTTTAGAGGATATGAAGTGGTGGGGTTCGTATGGGCCCCACCACCCTCATAACCTCCCAAGGGAGGTTGGGTGGTTACCCAACTTCCACCATGAGCTAACACTTAGAGTATGTTAATAAAAATTGTAGTGTAGTTATAAAATAAACTTCCACAATTTTTATTATCAACACTCGTGTAAACGCAACTCTGGAACTGGAGTTCCTAAGTAATTACCGGCGCTGCGGTTCCATCGTTGCCCTCGGAATTCGATTCCAGGCACCGGTTCAAAAGATAGAAATTCCCACTTGCTTGTTCACTGAACGTACCCGAGCCAAACTTCTGAAATTAATTCCGGACACACCGGGCCTCGGAATCAGGCGCCGTCAGAAACTGCGTTCTTGTAAAATTCCAAATAAAATTAAGAAAAAATTTTCCTTGAAATTTCCGGGTCTTTACAATAATGTTAAAAATAAATCAATAATATAAATATATTTCATCATTCATATATATTTTAATATAAAACATTTCATATTGTATTTTTATTCTTATACTTATCATAAATATTATTTCAGTAATGATTTTGACTTTTTTTACATTTTTCAAGCAATGGATAGTTCTTTTAATAATTATCCTATTGTGAAATTTGAAAATTCATAAATATTTGTTATAATAATATGTTATTCAAATTATTTATCTATTATTCTCAATAAAAAATATAATCCCTTCTAAGAAACCATTTTCGTTACAGCAATGTTTACTTTTATAAATTTGTGCAGGAACTGTGTTGGTGTTGATAATTACTTCTCATCCTTATCCAAAAATAAAAATTAATTAATATTAATTAAATGTTATTTATATGATATAATTAGATTATATTCTTGTATGAGGTGTTCTATATGTTTCATTTATTTTTTTCATATATATATATATATATTGTTATACAAGATATGGTAATGTAAAAGTTGTATTTTTTAAACTATTTAATAAAAGATAACTCATTCAGAAAAATTTTAAAAATTAAACCTAATATAATTTCATCATGTTGATATAAAATAAATATATGTATATTATAAAATTATAAATCTAGAATTAATTAATTTTATTATTATATAAAATCATATCATAAATGTAAAACTGCTCTATTTAGAATAAATTTGTTTAAGTGATAATTTTATTCTTGCCTCGTAGTTTTATAGAATTAATTATAAGATTATCATAATAATAAATATAAATAACAATTTATATAATTAAAATATAAATTTAATTATAAAAGTTCTTATAATTAAATGATTCTTTAAATAAGTATTATTAATAAGTGCTTTTAAGAAAAAACATTTTACCTGTAAACCGAACACCTTACGTATAATAATTTTAAATAAATAATTATTATCCAATTGATTAAAAATATATCATTAAATATGATATAAAAATATATATGTGATTAAATATATTATACGAATACATAATTTATAATATCAATATACAATAAAACTAATATCTTATTAAAAAATACTTAGGTAGTAACATTAACGACACCCATTAATGGAATAACATCCTTGAAATTTTATCTGAAAGTCGAATGAGTAAGGGATTGTGAATTGAAAAAATTATTTAAAACATTTTCAAAATCCAATTCAATGGGATAATTTCAACATAAAAAACCCATAATTTTAGTAGATTCCATAAAAATGTAATTTATAGAGGAAATAATGTTAAATAAAATAAATGTGGATTGGATGATGAAATAATTATATAAAAGTGGAAAGAAGTGCAATTTAAGATTTTTTTGAATGGGATTAAAAGGAAATTACTTTTAAAAGAAAACATGAAACTTCTATATGAATAAAAATTATGTGAAATATTAATTATTTAGAATGGATTGTATTATTATCTTCTAAAATATGTGAAGAAAACATATGTTTTAGGAAGAAACACGGACATAATAGGAAAAAATAGACAACAGAATGGAGGGAAATTAATATTAATAACATCTAAAAAATTATTAATAATGAAGAACATGAAACTGATATGATGTTTTACAATATATAAAAATAAAATATCATTCAAGAAATAATAGTGTACAATGTATCAATCCTCAATGAACAAGATCAATGAAGAAATATTATGAATCAATAATAATTGACTAAGTTAAGAAAAAACTCAAATGAATTTTTTAATGAATGAATCTGAATCCATTTAAAATTATAACCTGAAATTTAATTTTAAATACCTAGAATGATTTTTAAATTATTAATGTAGTTTACAATATATCTGTGAGAAAACTATATAAAATAAGATATGTTCATAATAAAAAACATGTGTCATTGAAGGAAAAATTGAAGATGAAAATTCCTTATCAATTATGTGAATGAAATATAAATACCCATAAAAAGAGGAAGTACAATATAATTAAATCATATGGAATAATGAATAAAAACTAATGTAATTGAGTTCCAAAATAAACATTATAACATAATGAATAAAAATTTACATAGGAAAAACAACTACAATTCCATATATTATAATTCTAGAATGAATCAAATAAGTGATTCTGAGAAATAAATGTAACCCCCTATAAATGATACATGAAATAAAATATAACAAAATAATTATATATAATAATTGAAATTTATAACATCATACTCAATAAATAATGTGCATCGCTCAATGAATGAATATTTAGTACATAAAATTAATTTTGAAAAATACTATGTGTGAATTATAAATCCATAAGAGAGGAGAAGAGATTAGAAATTAATCCAAAATAAATATAAAATGATAAAATTTTCAACTTGAAATATTATATTTCAAGAAAGTAAGAACATATTTGGAATAGAATATTAATACATGAATGGAATAGAGATCTTGAAAAATAGATCAATAACAACAATATTTATGTCTAGGAAAAAAACATAGCCTAAATTTATTTTTTAATAACCCCATATTTTTCTTCTGGTATTTATTATTTAAATTTCAGTTCCAATATTCTATTCTACATAAATGAATATGATTAAGTGTTTAAATAAGTGTCTGGGAGAATCTGGGGATTGTTCAGATCCTATATATCTGGATTTTAGAGGAAAAAATATGAGGCACAATATTGGAACATAGTAAGTTGTAACCGTGAAGCTCAACCATGTGGCACTATAAGAGGAGGATTTCAATTTGTAAACCATGAGAGGTAGGACACATGACTAGGTAGAAATATGAACACCTCTATTAAAGATGAAACTCATTCTTAGAGATTGATATTTCTATCATTTTTCTTAACTGTGTGAGGGGTGGTTTCCTTGGGTAGTTTTGGAACATTTTAAGAACACGGTTTCAAAATCTGTACAACCAAACAATGTACCTCTTAAAAGATTTGTAAGATTAATTTTTTTCCATTTCCCTCATTAAAAATTCTCATTCTCTCATTCTTCCCACGTCTCACAAACAAAATACACCAACATTTGGGATCACCTTCTTTAGTAAAACAAGGCATTCAGGTGTTTCCATCAATCAAACACCGACAACCTCATTTTCAGTCATGTTGGATCTAAATCATTCTTTCTTCAATTTCTTAAATTTATCCAAAGAATAAAAAAATAAAGTCTAGTAAGACTTGATGTTTCCACTAAACATTAAATGTAGGTAGTCTCATGATTTCACACTAAATATCATTGATATATATATATATATATATTTCACAATTATTAAACATTCTAAACCTTCCAATCAACCACTTCTAAATAAATATTTTTAACAATTAATAGTATGGGCTTATGTATATATGAACCATGTGACCGATAATCACCATCAAGTGTAAAGAACCCAAAGTTAAACTTCCTATTTGGATGTGTTTTTAAACTAGCCTATATGGACATAAATTGATTATGTTATTCCACACCATTATAGGTGTGTTCATTCACCATGAAATAGGGAGGTTCAAAATAAATAAAATAAATTGATTAATTGAATATTATTGGTGGATTTATCCATTTCTAGTTCACCTAAAAATAATCTATGTATTTAAACCAACTTCTGATGTTAGTTTTCTACCATAAAAACTAATGGACATTATGAATTAAATATGATGTTAAAAGGTATGGAGATTCTAAGAGACAAAACCATTTAATATTCCATGTTGAGGGTGTTACATTGGTTTCAACTCCAAATTCAATAGATGATATCATCATGATTCTTGAATTTAAATGATCATTAATGATTTTATTAATGTTTTATATGATTTCCATATTCTTATTAGAATTCAATGTATTGTCACAATTGGAATGATGGATTTACTTTATTTATGGACTGAGAATTTGGTTCATTTCATGAAATTCCAAGGATAGTTTCATAGGGAATTATATTATATCATTCTCTGAGTGATACTTATGTTCCAATATATAATTACATGAATGATCTATAAGGAAATTTTTTTACATTATTCAATGAGTGACAATAGAGTTTCTCATATGTAATTCTAATTATGTACTTGGAAGGAGATCACATCATACCATTACTAGCATGATACCCAGATTACTATGAGAAATACAATTTATATGCATATAGGGTGATGGGTTCATACAAAACCTGAATAGATACTTGGGTTCCAAATTACAATACTCCTTAGATGGGATTATAATTCCAATAAGTTAATTCATTAATTAGTCAAAGTAATTCACCTTCTAAGCTAAGGAACTTTATTTGGATTTGGATAGTGGTTTTAATACAATAGATGATTTTAATATTTCATTTTAGTAATTGTAATTGATGTAGGACATGTTCATCCTTTATTCTGATATGATCTATGGGAGATGACATGGCTATGATATTAGTATTGAACCTCCCGTATAATTTAAATAATGATTTTTTAACCCATCAAATATATTCTGATATAGAATAAATTTAGTGGTGTCCGTTGAGCTTCCCTTTTCTAACTCATAATTAAATGAGCATTAAACATTTCATTTAGAGATTTTATTATTACCTGGACACTACATATTTATATATTCATGGTCTGGATGGAATTATATATGGTTGGTTGTGGCCAACTATGTATATCTCATTGGCTATTTGGGACCCCAATTGGTATCAAAATATATTTTTTTATGCATTTAGGGATAATGAAAAGAAAACTACTATTAACATCATGATTTCTTCACTCAGATGGTGTATGAGAGTATTGTACTTATATTATGGTTTTGATGGTATGTGAGATTTTCTTTAGTATTTTTTTCATTATTATATCATGTTTTATATTAATTATCCTCTATATCATGTGTATTCCCATATTTTGTATAAATATTTCATGGTAATAATCGTTTTTAGCATTAGATATATGTTATACATGATTATTTATGGTATATGGATGTTTTACTTATTCCTCTATTTGTTTTTTCTTCATTTGGATTCAAGTGATTTATCCATTATTATTTTACTACTACAGAGGACTCTGAAAATGACGGTTTAGTCTATCCACTATACACTTGCAGAACCGCACTACTAGTAGGAAGTATTTGGATTACGAGGAGATTCACTAAAAGCCATATGGCCACCAATCTTGTTAGTGTTACTGAGTGAACTAGTTTAGAACATCAGGAAGTGGTATAAAAGTACAACTTTTCTTTTCTATTATTTTCTGGGTATATGGATAGTATGCTAGGAATGTTTTGGGATTTTCTGTGAGTATGATCATGGGAGTAGCTAACCCACATATGGGGAAACACCAAATTACAAACGTTGGGAAATATTGTTCTAGTTTTTCTGTTGATTTTTTTATTTAACTATTGGGTGATGATCATGATATTAGGAATTTATTAAAATTTATATGGAATAAAATTTACCGTTTATAGGGATGTACTGGAGGTATTTGACTCATTCATCATTATAGGAACATTTAGATTCCCATTTCATGCATATGGCATGCCATGTATATTGAATTTTTTTACAAAATGATTATGTTCCATGTTTATTTGTATAAAATGTTTAGGTAATGATTTAGTATACTTAATTTTTTACCAGGCATCTTAGATTATTTCTTGTTTACTATTTTTTTTATTTTGATAGAATGACTTCTTGAAATAATGAGAAAAAATGTTTATTAAAATGTATCTATCAACCTAAATGGTGTATTCCTATACAACTTTCTATTGCACATTATTAACCAATTGTGACACATTTGAACAATGGGTGATTTTTTAAATAGTAAGCAATATTTATTGTTGTGATGAAATGGATTCCAATAACAATTTATAATGTGTAAGGGACATTATAAATTATTTTGTGTAACCAATATATCTAAACATATTATATTTGGAGTATGAACTATTGATTCATGAAAAATAAAATGAAATATTTTCATTAAATGGTGATTCCAATTTAAAATAAAGAGTTATTTCCCCTGTAACATGTAGTTGAAACACTGTATACCAAGATCCATGACATGAAACATATAACTAGACCCTGACCAGACCTTAGTAGTGGGGAGTAGAAAGTATCTCTTGTGGTTCCATAAGGTCTTATAAGTCCCCCATAAATGGTTTTTTGAGTACATATAAGGGTGTGATTGTTATATATGAAGGCTTAAAGATATCCAATTCTAATGTATGTGATTTAAATCATTATCAAATATAACATAAGGATTGTCCTTGGAATTTTTAATGTCATTCCACAATGAATTCCTCAATTTAGGCACCATGAGGGTAGTTCGGACTACGTTATAGAAGTGGTGGGACCTGAGCTAGTAGTATTTTCTCTAGTAGTTTCACTTGTAAGCCCTCATATTATCCCAAAAAAAGGGAAATGATGCCTAATTTTGAAATGGATTCATACGGAACATGATGTCAATTTAAGGATTATCGTGACCTATCATATTAAGGAAGTGTTTATACATGAATTTCAGTAGTATTATCCACCAACATTTTTGGGGATAACGGTCCAGATGATGTGAAGTCATTGATGGAGTCCATAATATCGATTTTTGAAAACCTTGAGATACCATAAGTTAAGAGGGTGATGCTCACTATGTTTTTCTACGAGATACTTCCCTATGATGATGGGAAATTATTAACCAGGAAGATCATCCTTGGGATATGTCCTTGTTAAATTCCAAATGGCCATATATGATTATATATATCTCAAAACACCAAAGTATGAAAAATCCATATTGTTAATCCACCTATTGAAAGTCACATTATTAGTTTTGCACTACTACGAACATTAAAAAATTCTCTAATTATTTACATAAATCCTTTTAGGTGATGACTTATCTAGGTATGTGAAGTCATAGGATATGTTCTGAATTGACTTCTGGTTGAAAGTCAATGTTTTTACTAGAATATAATTTTTTGGATAGTGAATCAGATGAGTATCACTAAGTGTAACTGGAGATAGGATGAAGGTGTTATCCCAGGAATTCTGTCTCCTTAACATAAAATTTCTTCAACTAGTTGAAGTGTGTTCTACTTTGAGTATTCTAAATAAAGATGTAGTATCTAGATTGTGCATTCAAGTATCCTGGTGGAATGAAATTAGTGAACCAGACCAGTAAAATCAAATACCTAGTGTATTAATGACCTAGTTCAGTGTCAGGTTTATGGAAACATGGGAAATATTTAGAACAATTGGGGATCTATACTTTCATTGGATAGTGAGAGAGGATCTACACCAACTCCAAGTTTAGGATCAGGGTCAGTTGTCCCTCATCAATTAGGGAGATTGAGTACTAATAGACAATCAGGCTAAGGACGTGATCATAGTTGGAAGATCAAGAAATTATTTTTACAGATCTAGTATTATAATCCTGGCCAAGGTATTAAAGATATATCTTAGTTCCATAGACAGAGCTAGATATATGTAGTGAAACCCATCTGTGAAGATCAATGTGATGGTTTATCTATGGTAAGTTGTATTATTATAGTATCCTCCACTCTAGTTTTTGATTTAATTGATACAGGTTCTTCCCACTCCCTTATATTTATTACTATTATTATAATCGTATACTCTAAAGTTAGTATTCTAGTGGTGTATTGATACTTTTTTACCCATATAGAATTCAATCAATTGATGTACACCAATACAAGGATTGCCCCTTGAGATATATAGGTGTTCTTTATTATGGTACATCTTCATCCATGAGATGACATATTTTCACATCATTTTCACTATTAAATTTTTGGATATCTATCATACCTATATGGATTTCAATCATTAGAGGGTTTCACTCACCTCTTAGTGGGAGATAATTATATTACCAAAGTATAATGGGATCTCTAATTTGGTTGAGATGGGCCCAAGTATCATGGGTTGGATAGAGTGATAGTCCAACTTTGGAGTATTTATATGGATGATAAGCGAGAATGTTATGAAAATTGTACTCAAACACAAGAAAATTTTTGGGATGTACTTATTACTGACTTTTCTAGAAAATCTCTTAAGTTATAGCTGGAGTTTTATATTGAGTTAGTTCTAAAAGAAATACCTATATATTTTTCACATTATCAGATGGCTACTATGGAGTTGTAGGTTCCCAATATGTAGCTAGGGAACTAGGAAGATAAAGTATTTATATAGTCCAGTACATCCATGTGGGTTTCATCTGTTCTTTTTTCGAATAATTTTGATGATACCCTTGAGATTTGTGAGGAATAACATGGGTTGATCCATATTAAAGTTTAAAAATAAAATCGCCTACCACGTATATTTGAAATCATTAGCCATCTCTAAGGAAATTAGGCTTTCTACAGGATCAACATGAGGTCAGGCTATAATCAGGTATTTTTAGACCATCTAATATACCACATAAAAAGTACATATTATACATGTTTTTCATGAGTATTTGGTTATATTAATGTGTATGAAATATTCAAGTATTTTAATAATTAGGTTTTCCATCAATACCTAGATTCATTCGTGGTATTTTTATTGATGAAATATTTGTGTACTCACATACTTGACAATTGAAATAATTTTAAGAAAACTAATACTACACATTATATATTATAATCAAACTAAATACAACATTTTTATCAAAAACATCCACTTCTATTATATTATTATCTCATAGAGAGGAGAATTAGTGGACCCAAATAAGGTGAGATCATTTATTTCAGGGGAAATTCACAAGAACATATTTAACATGTGGAGATAGTTGGGGTTAGGTGGGTATTATAGGAATTTTATAAAGGATTTAACACATATTTCATCACTACTCATTGATATTATCAAGAATTATTTTTGGTTTACATAGTCTAAACCATGTGATAAATCCTTTTAGGTGCAAAATGGGTTATTGACATTAGTATCGATACTAATTTTACATAGTCCTAACTGAGGATACATGTTTTATTTTGATGTTTCAAACATGGGTCTGGGATAAATTTAGAGGTAGGGAGATCTATTCACAGGTTATGGGACTCATAAATTAAATTATATAGGGATTAATTACCCAACTAAAGATCTCATGCTAGCAGCTGTGGATGATGACATGTGTTCTTGAGGCATTAATTACTGAATGAGCACTTCTTTGTGTACAAAAACCAAAAAACCCACATGTATATGACTAAATAATAAGACTTGAATATTTGGCAATGAATATGGGTTGAATACTATAGTCGTTTAGCTTTGGGATTCTTTATACACCACGTGAAGTGAATTTTCTTGCAAATGATCTATGCTAGAAGACTTGGACATAGGTAGTTCATGAAGAAAACAATTAGTGGTTATTGATTGACCTATTGTCTACGAAGAACATAAAAATATATGTACATTATAGTAAATCTATTATTATAGATTCATCTATGACCTCTTCAATTCAAGATAGAGTGAAGATGAGTCATGTTTTTAATCCCAAGGTATTTCTCTTGTTGAATAGTGTTTCAAGAGAGGATCCACTACATAGTTTTATTATATACTGGGATGTGATATTAGGAATTCATGGATATTTTGGGTTCTATTAGACATGTGATAGAAGTATATGATATAGTATCATGCCTCCACTTGGGGACTAAATCCATATCTTATAGGGATGATCCATGATTTACACCATTTGAACTAGTGGCATGGTATGAAAAGGTTGTTATCTAGTTTTGTTACAAGGTTTTCTCCTTTAAGTATGTGTAATAAAACACCAGTGGCAAATTGGGCTTTTAAAATACTTTATAATTCCTAAGTGGAAATGGGACATTATGACTATTTATTTTTTTGATGAGATTATCCAGGTCACCTCAATGTTGTGACACAGTAAGAGTAATCATAGACTAGTTAAAGAAATTATCTTAATTTCTAAAAACTAGATAGGCCTTTTTAGTGGATGATCTAGAAAGGATATATGTCATAGAGATAATATTTTATCATGGATTTTCATGTATTGTTGTATCGGGTAGAGATGCTCATTTTAAATTGTAGCTTACATAGGGGATTAATAGGGAAATGGGTTTATAGGTACTACTAAGTACAAACTATAAGCCATTAATTTATTGATAGTTTTTTTATAGTATCTAGGATATAGAGGACATGTTGTGCACATGGATCATTAGTTATGGAAGCTCTTGGGACAACATATATCACTTGATGAATTTTATTAAAAAATGGTTTTCATAAGGTGAAAATAGATTATTTCTTATGATTCATTATACTATAGGTTATTATTTACACCCTTTTGATTGTTAGACGTTGAATGTCCGAGCTAATGAGATCTTATCATGAGCATTAGACTTTAGAGGAGTTGCATGTAATCAATAATCATATGGATGCAACTCAATATATGAAAAACCCTTATATCAATCACTATAAACTACCTATAGAGTTTCAGATCTAGGATCTGGTACTCTTTAGTGATTCCCCAAGAGGGCCTCTTAAAAATATTTGGTGAGAAGGTAAGATTTATCCTTGTTATGTCATGGATTTTGAGACTCTTGAGAAAATTGGAATGGTAGACTCTTGGTTGCAGTTACATTAGTGTTACAAATCAATTCATGATGTTTTTCACATATCTCAGTTATTCCATTATCACACATAACCATATCATATTCCTCATCCTAATTATGTTGATTTGGATTAAGAATCACACTTTGGGGAGTATACTACACCTATAATTTGTCATAACATGAATGATCCTCAACGTCTTTCACTTCTTCTAGTACATGTGGTATCTCAGCACAACCACATACATGATGAAACCACAGAGAGATAGGTAATTGTTTTTCTTAGTATCTATATTTATTCTTGTAGGATGATATACCATCCTTTAAAGTGTAATTCTAGGATGCGTTGTTTTAAATAAGGGATATTATTACATACTTTCTTTTCTCATGAGGTGAGGCTTTTTTAAATATTATTTTGAATATTTTATTATTATTTAATTAATATAATTAAGATTTTAAAGAAGGTTTAGGTAGCATTTGAGTCTCATCAAAACAGTAGAGAAATGATTTTTCGTATAATAGTATAAGGGGGAAATAGGGAGCATTTTTAGTAGTAACTATGCTACTCCACCATGTGGCCCTATAGGAGGTGGATATTGGATTGAAAACTATGTGAGTTTTGACTCACACTCATATGTAAAACTAAACACATATAGTAGAAACCAAAACACAAGATTAGTGAATGGGTTTTATAATCATTCACTGAACCATTAAGGTGGTTGGTTTCATTGGATGGCGAGGGTGGACAGTTGGAACATGTTTTGTCCAATCGTGAGTCCAACCCAGGCACCACATAAAATATGTTTCAAATGAAAATTTTAAACATACATCATTAGAAATTATGTTTCACACTTTCTCCCTAAAATATCATAGACAAAAATCCCCATAATTTGGGATCTCTTTCTTCCCTCAACATAGGCATTGAGGTTTCTAATTCAATTGGACTCTGTTTCTTTTTTCATCAGTCACATAGCATGTGTATCCTGAATTAATCTATTAATTCAATTTCTCTCGATCTTGACTTAATTAGAGGTTAATAAATAATGAGGAATCCAACAAACATCTATGGTAGTTGTTATCATGACTTTTTCTTAATGTTTAGTGATATATATATATATATATATTGTAACATTGTACTATACACTAAACGTTCAATGTGACTCACTATAAATAATGATTTTCTTAAATTAAATATTTGTTACTATACATATATGACACGTGTTCCACATAGTCACACATGAGAATTAAGAACTCCATTTTGAAACACCACATTTGGTGTGTATCTAAACTAGGATAAATGGACATAAATTTCATAAAAATAAATTTTTATTTAGGGGTTCGTTCTTACCCTTTATAGTTGTGATGTTTTAATTTGTTAAAGGATACATATTAATTGAAAATGATTGATGGATGGATCCCATTCTAGTCCTCCTAATCCTAGGATATGTATTTTAACTACTTCATATGTTGATTGTTCTACCTTTATAAGGAATGTATATAAAAAATTGAATGTGTTGTTAAATAATATGGATTTAATCATTTAAAATACCAATTAATATTCCATGATAAAGGTGATACAAGGTTTTAGACTTAGAAGACCATGGGGAGTCTCATCAGAATTATTAAATTTAAAATATTATATATAAATTTAATTCAAGTTGTGGCTGATATATGGTTTTTTATATGGACTTTATAGATGGGAAAACTTGTTCGGATTGTATAACATTAGTCCATGTGTGATAGTTGGGTTGTTTTCATGTAGTTCATCAGATAGTCCCAGAGGAAATTATTTTATATCATTTCATGAATGAAACATGGTGTCCATCATGTAATTACAAATATGGAATCCAAGGTAGTGATTTATTTTATTCCATTATTGAAACTATGTTTTCTCAAGTGGAAATTCAATTATAGGTTTAAATATTAATGAATTTATAACATACCAAGAGAAATAAAAAGACTCTTATAAGTTATTAAAATGATGGGACTGTAGGGTGATAGGTTTATAAAACACCCGGGGTGATACATGGGTTCTTTATTATGGAACATCATATATTGGATCAAGTCTTTAATAAGTTAATTGATTAATTAATAAATTTGATGTGTCTTCTAACCCAATGAACATTCTTATATTGGTTTAGAAATTTAGATGCATGAAAACCTTTTTATAATTCGTTTGATTAATAAAATTTTTGTGGGATTGTTTAACCCATTATACTTATATATTATATGGGGGGATTCAATGGATATTTTCTAGTTCCCAAGCCTCTCATATAAATGAAATCATACACGGGTAGTCCTCTAGAGATATTCAGACATAGGAAAAAGGAAGTGGTATCAACTGAGTCTCCCATTGGGATCTCAGAGCGACTTGAGTATTACATATTTAATTTAGAGGTTTCATTATTACTTACACACTAAATCATTATATATTAATGCTCTATGTTACATTAGAAACTATTGGTGGTATCCTACTGAGTATATCTAACAAATTGTTCAAGATGCTGATTTGTAATTAGACTAATCTCATGGATGCATGTATGGATGGAGAAAAGTGTCCTTCTATTGAAACATGATTCTATATATTATGATTAAGTACATGAGTATAGGACTAAGATTATGATAAAGATTTTGTGCAAGCTATCTTTATGTCATTTATTCATTATTTTATATCATGTTGTATATGCATTTTCATTTGTATCATATGTATTAACATTTTGTATATCAGTGTGACATGGTCATCAAAATTTTATATGGTACATTTTATGGTGTTAATATGAGTTTATTTACATTATCTGGATTTTTTAATCCTTTTTTATGTATGGTTTGTTATTAATAATCCACTAATTTATCCATTAATATTATATTATTTTTAAATCTTGGGCATATAGTCTCCCCACTATACTCTTTCAAACCATCACTACTAGTAATCAGCCTCAGAAATAAGGGGATACATTCTTCTGACAATTTTTCCATCAACTCATTCCATATTATATAGTGATCAGGGAAGAGAAGTCACATATTTCATTAAAACAATATTTGTAATTTAATATTATTCATACTTGTTATTGAGTTTCTTAGTTGTTCCATAATAATTTGGTGACGGTTTTTACATAATAATTGATGAACTTATCTTATTTTTTCCATTGTTTTATGAATTATTATACCTATGAGATTTAGTATATGATAAAACATTCTTACTTGATTTAATTATATTACATAAGATTAATATCATCCATTAGTTATGTTTTTTTGTCAATTTTACACCTCTGTTTAATCTCAACTTCCAAATTATGAATATCCAATATCAAATAGTCATGCTTAAAATACTAATATCAACTCTTAATAGATAATGATATTCACTAAGGTATAATTTTCTTCATTGTATAAAGTATTTTATTATAATTTATTCCACCTATTTCTAAACAATTACAAAAATAATTGTTTTCTGGAGAAAAACTAATACCCGTTGAGATATGAATAAAAAATCTTATGAAGATTTAATACATTAATGTCTAAAACATCAATATAAATAATAAATGAAAAATTTGAAATTGAAATAATTTTATAATAACTAATCCAAAAATCTCTATAACAAATTCCTGAAAAAATTAGAAAACCATAAATCTAAAAAACCTAATCACATATACCATCAAAATCATTTTCACATTGGTCCCCCCAATAGAATAAAGTCATATATAATTCCACATACCAGATATTTATATACCCAAATTTCATATTCTCCATAAATATATCAAGATTTTACATAAATAACCTAAATCATCATGACACGAGACTAAAACAATTACCATTATAAAAATTTACTAATTATTTATCCCAAAAATAATATCAAGCACCTTTAAATAAAATCAGATACTATAAAAAATATACCATAGTAATTTAATATTAATTATAATATATGGTAAAATTTCTAAAAAAATTTCTATTAATGTTGTCATAAAATTACTTTCAATCCCCAAGGATATCATTAATGTTCATCTTTCTTTCCCTAAATAAAATAAACTTTTATCTTAATTATCCACAATTAAATCAATATCAAAGAGAATAATAAAAAAGCGGTTATATATATCATTCGTCTTATGTCACAAAAAATTGAATTACTTTATATCCAAATAATATTCACACTAAATCACATGTCAATTATAGGGGATATATACACTAGAATCATGTATTGTTTCTAGAACACAATAATTTTTTTATACATTGCTCTTTTATAATATTTGTTTTTGTATTTTCAAATTAAATTCACTTTTTTATAGTGTAATGAGAACCCATAAAAAATTTAATTATGGGAAAACATGTTACGTCAGACAAAAAAACAATCAATAAAATACAATAATAAAAAAAATCACAATTCTTAAAATATTTTCATCACTGAAATGAAGGTAATAAAAGAGAACAAGATTTCATTTACTTTATATTCTTGTATTCATTCTCCCACATCATCCCATGTAAATACTAGGATCAATATTTTTATTGTGTTTTTCATTCAAAATTTAGGTATATTCATCATGAGTTTGATAGAATTCAACATTAATTGAGAATACCGAACATTGATACTATAACACTCTATTTGTTAAGATAAAAGACTATGTTCAATAGAGTATGTGATACACAACATCGAACCCAAACAATCCATGATTATATAAACCTAAATGTTATAACATACCCATTAAATGATTGTGTATGAATAGGATTAAAAAACTAATGACATATATATATATATATACAATACTCATTATAAATTATTAATAAATAATCCCACAATTTTTGGTTTTCTATTTTAGAATTTAAATATGTTTCCTGCAAAAATTATTTCTATTTATTTTTTTGGGAAAAATTAATAATTATTCTTTAGAAAATTTACAAAATATATTTTATAAAATAAGCTCTAATTTTTATAACACCTTATCAATGTTAACATAAGGTGAAATTTTTAGATTTTTAGATTCAATATCCTAGACCACTCTGGTCCATTACCTTTCATAAATCTGGTGGATGAGGTGTTCTGGGAGGTCAAGGTGACTCATCCCCAACATGTTTCCAAATTTCTAGTTCTGTGAATAGTGTTTCCAGTTTCATGAACAGTGTCACGGTGTCACACATTTACTGTCTCACAGTTATTGTATCACAGTTACTATCTCACAGTTTCTATCTCACAGTTACTATATCACAGTTACTGTCTCACAGTTACTGTCTCACAGTTACTATCTCAGTGTTTCTGTCTCACAGTTACTCAAATTTACTGACTCGCAGTTACTATCTTAGAGTTATTGTCTCACAGTTACTGACTAACATTTATTGTCTCATAGTTTCTATCTCGGAATTACTGTCTCAGAGTTACTGCCTCACAGTCACTGTCTGAGAGTTTAATTCTCATAGTTATTGTCTCACAGTTACTATATCAGAGTTACTATCTCACACTTACTGTCACATAGTTACTGTCTCACAGTAACTCTCTCATAGTTACTATCTCACAGTTACTGTCTCACAGTTAATGTCTCATAGTTACTGTCTCAGAGTTACCTCCTTACAGTTACTTTCTCAGTGTTACAGTCTCAAAGTTACTGTCTTAGAGTTTCTATCTCACATTTACTATCCCACATTTCCTTTCTCAGAGGTACTGTCTATGAGTTACTATCTCATAGTGAATGTCTCGCACTTACTGTCTCACAATTTTTGTCCCACAATTACTCTCTCACTGTTACTGTTTCTCAGTTAATCTCTCACTATTACTCTCTCACAGTTGCTCTCTTACGGTTACTATCTCACAGTTACTGTCTCATAGTTATTGTCTTGTTGAAAGATTTTCCAGAACTGTTTCATATTTTCTTTTCCAAATTTCCAGATTCTTGTAGTTTCACCGATTTAATTTTTTCTTTGATGAAAAACACATTCAAGGCCTTGTTTTAAGGGATTTAAGGCCAATTCAAAGCCCATAACTCTTATAAAAATTCATCAAATACTCAGGATGCTTTTAATTGGTCAAACCACATGGTTTAATGCAATCTACATTTAATGGAAAATCTAGCGTATCTTAAACTGATGGTCCATTAAATCTTCTAAAGAGACAAGTTAACGTCCTCCCTAGTTCTTCATCCTTGTTCTCTTATGCGAGACACTCAAAACATTCCTTCTGTTCCATATGAATCATGAGATTAAACTTTTTCACATGTATTGGTTTCCCTCGATGTTCTTCTTGCTGCAAGTGCACCCCATGTTTTGGTGCAATCAAGAACTATCAGTAAATCTTCGATATAAGGTGTGATTTATTGTCATTCTTTAGTGTTCATATTCTCATGTTTCTCTGTGACATATTTTTGAATGTGATATCCAAGTTCCAAATGGTCTTTTCATGGGTGTTGACTGGTGTTGTGGTGTCTCTGCATCCTCAGGTAGATACAGTTGTCACGGGAGGAAGCGATCTTGAACTGTTGTGTGGATTGTTTTCATATAAAGAACCGTAATAACCTTTTGAGGTAGGGTATTTGTTGCCTCTCTTTTATTTTACATGCAACTATAGAGTTATCATGTTTTTCCCACTCTATCATAATGGAATTTACATAATAAATATTTGAAATGGATAAATAAATACATATCGATCATATGTTCTTGCCTCTTGTTTTTCTAGATATTTTGATATCTAGGCTTTCTTTGTTTATATTTTAGTTATTTATGGAAATTGGTAATGAATATAAAGATTTAATTAATTGATAATTGTTTTCATAAAGATAAAAAGGCATGCAAATGAATCTAGTTTTTGTTTTTGTAATTTGATGTTAATCAAATTGGTGTAGTAATCATGTTTAATCAATTTTTGATATCTATGATAACTTTCTGTTTAGGTTACCCATAGTAGGATCCTAAAAATAATAAATAGGTTAATTCAAGATGGATTAAAATAACTGGATATTTTATAAAAAGATAATTCCTCTTAGGGTTCCGAGTTACCCTCTTGCTTGTAAAGGCCAAGAGCATTATGCTTGGATCTATGAGAGATCATTATGTATGAAGGAATAATGCCTTATTTAAAAGACAAACACCCAGTTAATATAATGTTTTTTTCCTATTTCTTGTATTATGAGGTGATCCGGGAATGTTGTTGGGATATGTGGGGGCATGGAGGCCTATTGGTTGTGGCAGTAGTTTACGCCTAGAGTGGAAAGATGTGTTAGTTTATGCATATGGGTGTTTGGGAGGACACGAGAGATGATGGAAAATGTTGAATGTGAATATTTGAATGCTTGTTGTGTCTTCATGACTGTTTATATTCTTTACTTTCCCAACTACTCGGGGCATCTGGTCTTGCTTACCCTTTTTCTAAAAGGGGTGAAGATGTGGGGGGTATTCAATGCACTTTCTGTGTTTAGCATTATAAGGCAGGATGAGTCTACAATCCTTCTATAGGTGGAAAAGACTTGATAGGTAGTTCACCTACTCACCGTGTTGAGCCCTTATGTTTATTATCTAGAATGTTTTTCTAGAATGCCTCGAAATTTGGGAAAATATTAAATTTTTTAATAAATGATGTCAACCCATGGGGTTAGAGTTTGTTGGGCCACAATGCTGAGGTTTATATTTTAATGGAAGAATGGACCTTGGGTGTGATTCTAATGAAATAGAATGTGGAAAATGGTAATAGTTAATTAATTTTTAATGTATTAATTAATGTAAAGTGAAACTGATAAAAATATAATGAAGTAATGTAATATAGCCCTTTAAATGGTTGTGTGTTTATGGGATACTTAGTCTTAGATGTGTCAGTCGGGAGTCTAAGAGACGTTACATGTAGTTGAGTTTAAGACTATGTTATGACCATAGTGTGGTTGTGAGATGTATTATATTCTGTACTTTTTGTGTTTATATATGCTACTCCACCCCGTCAGTTAGGGAAACTAACACCTTGGGGATTCTGAGCTCTAAGGGGGGTTTTCCCCAACATTCTAATGGGAGGATGGATGGCTGACTACCCCCTTTGGCCCAACCCTCTTCACATGGTAGTTACTTTTGATGGTAGGAATAGTGGTTAGTTTTACCCAGATATGTTTGTAGAGGGCTGTAATGGCTTTTGGTTATTAACAGACATATATTTTGGATATACTTTCCTATAGACTACTATTGATGTTACATGTATAGGTTGTGATTGGTTGAGGATCCTTACACGGTGTATGGGCTATAATGGATTAAGGAATAATTGCCAACGTATGATACATGTTATGTGAGATGTGGTGGCTCCCAGAAACTACATGGTTACATTAATTACATGGAAGTGGTGATTTTGTTACATGAGGTGCATATTGTGGTGCTTCTCCTAGGTGTCTGCGGGCAACCCATTTAGAGAGAGATTCTTAGGACATGCGACATTGAGGAAAAGTGGCAACCCAATTTGAAAGTAGTAGAGGGGCACCCATGATATTTTTTATTATATTATATACAATTTTATGGGATACTTGGTGAGAGTAACCATGCTGATGTTCAGAACATAGTATAACTGTTTAGGTGATGAGTTAGTTTCACTTGTTGTTCATGGTGCTTTCATAAGATTTCTTAACATTTGAACAACAGGCTCCGGGGAGGATCTTACTGAGTATACTGTTATACTTACCCTATGCATAAATAAACTATTTTTCAGGTCACCTGGAGCATGTAGGAGATCAGAATAGTAACTATTATCTTGGGGATGCAGGAGTTGTTCGGGCTTCATGGTCACTGTGGTTTTTACCTTTTTTGGGTACTTGAAGTTTCCCCTTTCAATTGTATTAGTTTGGAATTATATTTCATATGTGTACTTTGGATTTATTATATATTGTTTTTCATGTTGGATTGGGTTGGGGTTTTTCTCACCTCTCTCATCTGCAAGTGTTCTTTTAGTGGTTAATTCCTCCCATTTGTGTGTTTACTAAACCCACAATGCTAGTCGCCAACCCAGGGTCTACTAGAGGCAGGACTCATTGGTCACTATCTCCCTTATAACATTTCTGGCCAATGAGGGCTACAACTTGTGGGGAGGGGGTAGTGACAGAGTGGTATCAGAGGTCTGGTTGATGGATAGGATGATGATTCATGTTAGGCATAGGGGAGGTTGCATGGGTAGTTAGGGAAACAATGTCAGTCATGTTTAGCAAGTGATGTAAACACTTGAGATCAGCTAAGACATAGGAATTTAGGGCCCCCAAGGATTTGATGAATGTACCTTTATGTTTAAAATTTCTACTAAACTATGTGAAACTAGTCGCGGGGTAGAGAACAAGGAAAGGATCATACATCATTCTTCTTTGTGCCTGTGTATGAATGGATAGACCTTGGGATAGGTTAACCTAAATTGAATAACAGAAAACAATAAATTAAATAATGTTGACTCTTCCATATTCCAGGTTTAGGTGATCTGATAGTTTGTTATTTTTTAGGTATGGCTCCAGGTCGATGTCCTCGTCAGGAACACATAGAAGATGTCGAGCATGCTATGGAAGCAGATTGACACATGATAGAGGTTGACGATGCCGAAACATGGAGGAGGAAACTCTGAAAGTTCCAACACCAGAGTCTGTAGAGGTATGAGGTCACTATTTCAAATGCATTCATGGAAGACTAGTTGGAGGAGGTCGAGATACACTTCAGTTCAATATGTGATCAAAAGGATCACTGGGTGTCTTTGGTTGTGATGATGCTGTGTGGAGCAGTGAGGCAGTGGTGGTTCTTGTTCCAAGGGGATTGCGAAGAGTCAGAGATCTCATTGGAGGAGTTCTATGAAAAGTTTACAGTTCAATTTCTTCCATCGAACACAATAGAATATAGTCGCCAAGAGCTTATTTCTCATTAATAGGGGAGCTCTAGTGTGTACAATTTTGGAATCCGTTTTAGGAACCTTTTACAATTTTCATTGAACCTGTTCCCAGATGAGGAGGTCGGGGTGAGGCATTTCGAGGAGGCTTTGTATCTATATATCCAACGCCCGGTCACCCCATTTATGAGGAAGACATATCTTGAGGTGCTGGAAAGGGCATAGGTCTTGGAGAGGACAATGTCTAGAACCAGATCGTCATGAGATAGGAATCTTCATGATTCCTCAAGAAGCAGAGCTATGGTCCGGGGTTCCTAGTTTTTAGGGCAGAAGAGTATGTGTTCAACTGGGGGTAGGACCCAGCCCTCAGGATCTCGTTTCCCTAGGGATGGAGGATCTCAACCCTATGCCAAGGGATTAGGTACTTGTTTTTCCTATGTTGGTCTAGTTCATCAGCAGCGAGAGTGCCCGACCTTTTAGAGTAGTCATCGTGCACCAGGTGTTTTGCTCAAGGTTCCTGCTTTGAGGAAGTTCCAACCAAGGTAGAAACAGCAGGTTTCACTGGCACTAGATCAGCAGAGGGTGGATGGGTGAGGCATAGGGAAGCCCTGTGATTCACTTCATCCTCATAGATCAAAGAACGACCATGTTGGAGGTCAGAATTAGTGTCAGAGAGGTCATGGAGGATGTCGTGTTCAGCATTATGCTCTATAGTTGACAGCTCCAGGTGAGCTAGACATCATTCAAGGTACCATTTCTTTGTTTTCTACATTGATGTATGACTTGTTTAATTAATGAGTGACACATTGCTTCATATCACCTACCATTTTACATACTTTTGGACATGAGTTAGATATGTTTCTAGTGCTCTTGGCATTGAAAATGCCAGTTGGTGGTCAAGATAACTTGTTTGAAGTATGTAGATACTACAAGCAATTGATGGGGAAAACCACTCTTAGGGAGATTTCCTATGTTTACAGATAAAAGAATATGATGTCATACTTATCATTTATTGTTTATATTTGTTTCAAGCTATCATTTATTTCTTCAAGAGGCAATTTGTGTTCTTTGATGAGGATGGAGAGACAGTTGCGTTTGTTGGTGAGTGAGACCCTCAGATGGATTAGAGGAATGTTACGTCATTATCATCCATGATGTATGATTTGATGTTGAGTTCTTCAGAGGTTCTACAGTTGGCATTTTCTGGGGACATATAAGAGTACCTTGATGTCATTCCAAAGGATTTTGTTGCATTACCCCCTTGACGAGAGATCAAGTTTGGGATCGAGCTATAACCAAGAGTGTCTCCTATATCTATGTCTCCATATAGTATTTACCCTTCTGAGTTGAGAGTGATACGTATACCACTTGATGGTCTATTACAGAGCAGTTTTGTTTGGTCGAGTGTGTCACTGTGGGGTGCACTGGTTTTGTTTGTGAAGAAGGCTGATGACAGTTTGGGGTTGTGTATCGATTATCATTGCTTAAACATGGTGACAATGAAGAATAGTTATTCTCTTCCATGGATTGATGATTTATTATATCAATAGAAGAGTTAAAGTTTGTTCTTAAAGATCTAATTTTTGTGTATATATCACCAGATGCTTGTGAAGGATGAGGATATTCTGAGGAATGCTTTTGGTTGTCGGCAGGGGAATTATGTGTTCGTTGTAATGCCGCTCGGTGTGACGAATGTGCCAACTGTGTACTTGGGATTGATGAATGTTGTGTTCAATGAATTTTTGGATATTTTCGTGGTGGATTTCATTGCTAACATCCTTGTTTATTCCACCTCTGGGTAGGAGCATGCAGAGCATCTGCATTCCATTTTGGGAGTTCTTCATCAACAACAACTGTTTGGGATGTTTTCAGAGTGTGATTTTTGGGTATGATAAGTCCATTTCTAGGGGAATGTTGTTTCCATATAGGGAGTAGTTGTGGATCCATCAATGATAGAAGTAGTTGTGTATTGGAAAGACCCCAAGATAGTGGAAAATGTGCAAATTTTCCTTGGTCTCACAGGCTACTAGAGGAGGTTCCTAGCCGATATCTCTCGAGTTTCATCTCCTCTAACAAAATTGATTAGGAATGATTAGGTGTTCATGTAGAATGATCAGGGTCTAAATGCTTAAGAGTATCTAAAAGATAAGATATTAAGTTCTCCAGTTCTTTGTCTTCCAACAGATGGAGTTCAGTTTGATGTATTCTGTGATGCTTCGCTTCTGGGGTAAGGGTGTGTTCCAATGAAGTAGATATCAGTTGTTTCTTATGGGTCTCATCAGTTTCATCCCCATGAATGTAACTATTCCACCCATGATCTTGAGTTGGCAATTTTGGTGTTTTCTCTAATGTTGGTGAGACATTACCTCATTTTCGAGCACTTTGTGGTTTCATCGATCATAAATCATGTGGTATGTTATCTGCCACCGTGTCATAAACATGTGGAAATTTCAGTGGATAGAGTTCTTACAAGAATAAGACTTTAAAATATTGTATACCCTTGGAAAGAAGAATGTAATAGTTGATGTGATGATCCATAAGTCATGTAGTGATGCGGTGCATGAATCTGGTGATTCCTATAGAGTAATGGAAGAACATTCAACATTACATCTCTATATGGGAGAAGTTGGGGAAGAGTTTGTCATTTCCAAATGACATTGTAGTCATATCTGGTGCAGTAGGTGGAAGAGTCCCTATTGGGGGACCTTGAGGTAGAGGTCTAGAGTGATCGATTTGTTTGTGGCGAGGCCCCGGATGGTTGGTATGAGGATTAACAACACCAAGTGTTATATCATGGAAGTCTTTTGTTCCTTTGGCGATGTGTGTGATAGTTCTAAGATATTTTCATAGTTAACCTTTAGCGGTACATCCTAGCATGATAAAGATGTACCAATCCTTGAGGTGTTAGTTTTGGTGGCTTGGGATGAAGCATGAAACTACAATTTCTGGGTCTGGAAGTTTGGTCTGCTAGAAGGTAAAGGCTGAACACCATGTCCCCGGTGGCTTGCTCCAGCCATTAGATATTCCTCAATTAATGGAAGTGATAGGACATCTCAAAGGACTTTTTACTGGTTTACATCAATCTTAGTGAGGACAGGACCCTACTTGGGTGTTAGTGGACTGTTTAAGAAAATCATATCACTTTATAACAATCAAGGAATTGAGCTCAGTGGAAGTTTTGTCATGGAAGTATCTTGAATAGGTGGTGAGACTCCACAAAGTCCCAAGGACATTCATTTTCAATCCAGAACCTCGTTTTACCTCTATGGTTTGGAGAGGTCTCCAACATGAATTCTATTCTTCTATATTCCTTATCACTCTATTTCATGAGTAGATGAATGGTCAGATAGAGCGGACAATCCATAGACTTGATGAAATGTTATGCTCTTGTTTCCTTGATTTTGGAGGTTCATGGATGAGGAATTTACCCTATGTGGAGTTCTCTTAAAAAATTAATTTTCACTCCACCATCAGTATGGAACCATTTGGAATCATGTATGGACAACCTTTCCATTCTACGTTTTGCGGTACTGGGGTTGGAGAGTCATCAATTCTCAGACCGGAACTAGTGATGAATACGATAGAGATGGTTTAGGTGATTTGTGAGAGCATGAAAGCATTGTAGTATCATCACAAATCATATGAAAATAAAAGTAGGAGCCCCTTTGAGTATGATGTTGGGGATCACGTGTTTCTAAAGGTGACTAATCGATGTGGGAAGCAAAGGTTTGGTTATGGGAGTAATCTTTCTCCCAAGGTTTTTGGGCCTTTTGAGGTGTTGGATCGTGTTGGAGTTGTGGCGTATCGAGTAGCACTTCCCATTTAGATGATATGGATACACGATGTTTTTCATGTGTCATAGCTCCATTGTTATCTTCATGATGACCCTCAAGTAATTTATTGGGGATAGATCAATGTTGATGATGATGTGACCTTCAAGGATTGACCTGTGGAGATCCAAGACTACCCAGAGAAGGTGTTTTGCAGCGTTTTATCCCCTTGGTTTGTGTCTTGTGAAGACATGGTGGCGTGGAATAGATTACATGGGAATGTGAGTAATAGATACATACTCAATACCTAGAGTTTTTTGATATTTAACTCTTTTCATGTAATAATGTACACTTTTTTGTTTTAAACGTTTCTTTTTTATGAGATAACATTCATTGGTTGTTTCTTGTACCTTTATCTCTTTTGAGAGGTATCTCGATGGGTTGTTGTTCGGAACCCATTTTGGTTTCCCTTTAGGTATGTTTTGAATTCTCAAGGATGGGAATGTTTTGAGGGGTATATAATGTAATGGCTCGGACCACTCTGGTTCATTCCCTTACTAAAATATAGTGGTTGAGGTGTTCTTGGTGGTCAAGGTGACTCATCCCAAACACATTTTCAAATTTCCAGTTCTATGAATAGTGTTTCCAGTTTTATGAATAGTGTCACACTGTCTCACAGTTACTGCCTCACAGTTTCATTCTCATGGTTACTGGATCATAGTTACTGGCTCACAGAAACTAGCTCACAGTTACTGGTTTACAATTACTACCTCAGAGTTAGTGCCTCATAGTTACTACATCACAGTTACTGCCTCATGGTTAATGTCTCACAATTACCGTCTCATAGTTACTCTCTCATAGTTACTGTCTCACATTTACTCTATCAAAGTTACTATCTCACAATTGTTGTCTCACAGTTACATTCCCACAGTTATTTTCTCACAGTTACTATCTCACTATTACTCTCTCATAGTTACTGTCTCACAGTTACAATCTTAGAGTTACTCTCTCACAGTTATTATCTCATATTTACAATCTCATAGTTATGGTCTCACAGTTACTTTCTCATAGTTACTGTCTTAGAGTTACTGTCTCACAGTTACTGTCTCACATTTACAGTCTCATTGTTACTGTATCGCAGTTACTGTCTCACAGTTACTTTCTCATAGTTACTGTCTCATAGTTACGGTCTCACAGTTGCTTTCTCATTGTTACTTTCTCAGAGTTACTGTCTCACAGTTACTGTCTCATAGTTACTATCTTACAGTTACTGTCTCGTAGTTACTATCTCACAGTTACTTTCTCACAGTTATTCTCTTACAGTTACTGTCTCACAGTTAGTGTCTCAGATATACTATCTCACTATTACTGTCTCACTATTAATGTCTCATAGTTACTGTCTCACAGTTACTGTCTCAATGTTTTTGTCTCATGAACAGTGTTTACAGAACTATTTCATATTTCCTTTTCCAAATTTACAGATTTTCCAGGATCACTGATTTAACTTTTTCTTTGACGTAAAACGTATTCAAGGCCATTTTTTAAGGGATTTAAGGCCAATTAAAATCCCATAACTCCTCTATAAATTTTCCTAAGGCTCGAGATTTTTTTTCTTGGTCAAACCATGTGGTATAATGTGATCTGCATTTAATGGAAAATCAAGCATATCTTAAACCACTACTCTGTTAAATATTCTAAAGGGATTAGATATCTTCTTCCCTTGTTCTTCCACCTTATACTCCAGTGTGATACAGTCAAACCTTTCCCTCCATCCCATAGTAATAATGAGATCAAACTATTCCATGTGGATTGGTTTCCCTCGATATTCTTCTTTCTAGAAGTTCATCCCCTTTTTTGGTGCAACCATGCAGTATCAAAAAATCTTCGATATAAGGTATGATTTATCATCATTATGTTGGGTTCATCGTCACTTATTTCTCCTTGAATTATTATCACATGTGATCTCCATGTTTTTAGTTGACTTTTCTTAGGTTTTGACCTATGTGGTGGTGTCTCTGCATCCTCAGGTAGATAAATTTATCATGGGAGGTTGTGATCATGATTCATTGTTTGGATCGTTCTCGTATAAATAACATTAAGAACCTTTTAAGGTAGGAGATTCATTGCTTCTCTTTTCCTTTACAAGCAACTGCATGTCTAACATGTTTTAGCCTACTAGATTAAAATGGAATTGATATAATACATATTTGAACTGGATAAATAAATTGATATCGATCTTATGTTTTTGCCTCTTGTTTTACAGGATAGTCTGATATCTATGATTTCTTTTTTAGGTTTTCCTTCTTGATGGAAATTTTTAAATAATTTAAATCCAGAATTAATTGATATTTTTTTCTAAAGATAAAGAGGCTAATAAATGAATCTAGTTTTTGTTGTTGTTATTTGATGTTATTAAAATTATTGCAGTAAGCATGATTAATCAATTTTTGATAGCTATGATAGCTTGATGTTTAGGTTACCCATATTGGGAACCTAACAATAATAAATCTATTAATTCCAAATGGATTAAATAACTAGTTGTTTGATAAAAATATAATTACTTATAGGGTTCTAAGTTACCCTCTTTCTTTTAATGAACAAGACCCTTATTCTTGGATCTATGAGAGCTCATTATGTATGATGGAATAATACCTTTTTAGGGGCCAAGATCCTAGTTTATATAATGTTGATTTCTTGATACTTCTATTTTGAGATGAGCCTGGGAGGTTGTTGTGATATGTGGGGACAGGGAGGCATATTTTGTGTGGCATTAGTTGATGCCTAGAGTGGCAAGATGCATTAGTTTATGCATGTGGGTGTTGGGGAAGGAATCAGAGAAGATGGAAAAGGTTGGATATAAATATTAGAATGATTTATTTTTCATGTTGGTTGTTTTTATTCTTTACTTTCCCCACTGTTCAAGGTAGATGGTCTTGCGTACCCTTCTTCAAAAAGGGGTGAAGATGCAAGGGGTATGACACATGATATCCGTGGTTAGCTTCTCGAGGGAGGATGGGTCTATGCTCTTGCTATATGTGGCAATGACTCGACGGGCAGTTCACCTACTCACCATGTTGATCCCCTTGTGTTTAGTACCTTAGAATTATTTTCTAGAATGCCTTGCAATATGGGAAATTAATAATGTTTTTAATAGATGACTGAATAAATGATGTTAACCCATGGGGTAGGATCTTTCTGGGGCATAATGATGAAGTTTCAATTTTAAAAGAACATTGGACCTTGGGTGTGATGTTAATGTAATAGAATGTGGAAATTGTTAATGGATAATTAATCTTTAAGGAATTAATTAAAGTAAATCGCAACTGATAAAAAGGGGATGAAGTAATGTAATCAAGCCCTTTAAATGGTTGTGTGCTAATATGATACTTAGTCTTAGAAGTGGCAACCGGGAGTCCAAGAGACATTATTTGCAATTGAGTCTAATACTATGTTATGCCCAGAGTGTGATTGTGAGATGTAGTATATTTTTTAATTTTTGTGTTCATATACTCTACTCCACCCTGTTAGTTAGGGAAACTAGAACCTCAAGGATTCTATGCCTTGGGGGTGTTTCCCCAACATTTTAGTGGGAGGATGGATGGTTGACTACCCTCTTTGTCCCCACTCTCTTCTTATGGTAGTTATTTGTGCTGGTAGGCACAATGGTTAGGTTTACCCAAATATGTGTGTAGAGGGTTGTAATGTCTTATGGTTATTAACACAAATATATTCTAGATATAGTTTCATATGGACTAATATAGGTGTAACATGTATAGGATGTGATGGATTGAGGATCCTTACTCAGTGTATGGGCTGTAATGAATTAAGTTATAATTTTGGATGCATGATACACATTATTCGAGCTCTAGTGGCTCCCGGAAACTACCTAGTTACTTGGATAATATAGACGTGGTGGTTTTGTTGCATGAGGAACATGTTGTGGTTCTTTGACCAGGTGTCTGCGGGAAAGCCTTTTGGAAAGAGATGCTTTGGATGTGCGATGTTTGGGGCAAAGTGGAAAACCAGTGTGGAAGTAGTATTGGGGAACCCATGATATTATTTATTATATTACAAACTAATGTTTGCGATACTTTGTCAGAGTAGCCAGGGTGAGGCTAAAAACATAGTTTACCTGCTTAGGTGACGAGTTAGTTTCATTTCTTGTTCGATGTGCTTTAGCATTCTATATTATATTTTTCACCAGATACTCCAGGGAGGATCCTACTGAGTATACAATTATACTCACCCTATGTATATATAAACTGTTTTTAGGTCACATGGAGCAGATTAGATATTAGGCTGGTTACTACTATCTTAGGGTTGTAGGTGTTGTTTGGGCTTTGTGGTCGCTGATGTTTTTACTTTTTTTGGGTACTTGTAGTATTTCCCTTTCAATTGTAGTAGTTTTTCATGACATTGGATATGTGTACATGGGTTTCTTTTTATATTGATGTCTGATTTGGAGTTAGTTGGTGTCTATCTTAGCTCTCTCTTCCACATGTGTTCTTCTAGAGGGTAATGCCTCCCATTTGTGTGTTTAATATACCTTCAGTGCTAGTCGCCATCCCGGGGCCTATTGGAGGCGAGGCTCGGGGCTAACTATCTTGTTTCTAACAATGAGAGCCAATGAGGGCTACACCATGTGGGGAGGGGTAGTGACATTAGAAAATATATATTTTTCAGTGAATTGTGAAAAATACTATTTTTATATAAATTTTTCAATTATTTTAAGAAATTATCTATTATATATGTCACAACATTATTTTATATTGAATTATTTTTATGATAATTATTATTTATTTATATTTAATTAAATTAATTATATTTATATTATCTTTATACTATATTTTTGTATATGATTGTTTAGAACATTAAAATGAAATTTGTATAAAAACTATTCTAAAATGAATCATGTTTATCTATTTTAATTAAATAAAATACTCTAATCAGAAATTATATAAATGATATGTTTAGATTATATATCCTTCTTTAAAAATTTAAATTTATATAATATAGATTAATGGTTATAGAGTTAATGTAAAATAATATTTTCCTTAAAAACCTATTTTTTTAGACAATCGTTTTCAATCATGCTTGCGGGTTTTATATTAAATTATGTTCATTGACCAACGTGAATAAATTTTGAAAAAATCTATTCAATATTATTTATCATCATATGTAATAGTATGTAATAAAGACAATTTAATTTTTGAGCTATAAGAATAGTAAATGTAGAAAATATTATTTAACATGTTAAATGAAAAATAGCTTAATTAATGGTAAATATAATTTAAAAATGAATAGAAATAAGTAAGCCTAATAGAACAAATATTTAAATATTATTTTCATTTAAATTATTATTATGATTATTTATTTTACATTATAAATTATTAATCAATTATTTTTTTAAAATTATATTTTCATATCATAAAAAAATATTGCATTTTTAAGTGATAGGAAATTTTAATAGCAATATAAATTTTGATGAATTAATGGGTTATTGAAATAAATAATATTTTAATAAAATATATTCATTAAATTATTGTTGATAAATTTATTTAATAACAAAATTATTATGATGTAAAATGTATTTTTTGTAATGGTTCAATACTATTATTTTAAAAAAACCCAACATTTATCAATAAATTTTAATTATTTTTAAAAAAGAAAATTATTATATTAAGAAAATTATTTTTTAAAAATATATATTATTTTCTGAATCAGAACATAGAAATTATCCACTTGTGAATTTTTCTTATTTTTATGCGACATCTGAATTTTCTGGTAAAAATTAAATACGGTGAGTATTATGGCATCAGAATAACCCAAAAGTGATGTCATAAATGTTATAATGGATATTCAAGCCAAAATATATTTTTACCATTCGAAATACTTCTATTTTAAATTATTTGGTTAATTTTATAAAGCCTTTATGAATCCTCCAAAATAAATATTATATTTTAGGTGTTTAAAAGAATTTCATTATAAACATGACTCACCTCCACATTTCGAAGGGTGGTATTTTAATAATTTTGACTCCAATACATATAAAATAATGAATCCCACCATTATTTGGATGAATCTTTTGTAAAAAACTATCATATGGTTTGAGTTTTAATTATTTTATTATATAGAGTTGAAAACCTATGCTTAGAAAATAATAATTAACTCCCCTCTATTTTTATATATAAACCCACTAATGCTCCCATTAACCTTCACTCAAAAACCATTTAGAAGTTCCCTACTCTTACCTATACTCCATATAGTCATACCAAGGTACACCCAAGCTCTCAATAATCTCCTCCCATGCTTCCGAAATCCCCCTCTCAAGGTAATTATTCTCCCACTCTCCTTTTTATTCAAGAATGTCTTTTATGTAATTCCTCTTAATTTACATTTATTTTCGTTGATATAAGATAATACATATACCCCATATGACCCATTTTATGTATGAATGACTAGATACCCATTTCACTCTCAAAAATCCCTCCCAAAAACCTCTATCTACTCATGTTACTATGCTGGAATTTAGTAAGGGATCCTCTCATTTTCCTTTTTATTTAAGAATATTCATTCTCATATGAATTTTATCACCAAATAATGAAGTTTTCATATATTTTTCCATATTACCCTTATATTCCTTATTATTTATAAATTATTATTTCAACATTTCACTCTTATTTATCCCTCTAATGAACGGTTATATTCCCCCATCATACTATCGAAATATCACTTTTATTTTTCATGCCAAACAATTGTGAGGCGAATAATTATTCCCATTTCATATAAATGGTATTCACCTATTTTCACATATAAATATTTTATTGGGGACATATATGTATTTATTGCTCATTTAATTATCTTGGAATGATATTTTATTATAAATTATTCCCTTTTCTACAATCTATGTGGAACACTTATGCATGTGAACGAAATGAATGTGGCGGGTGTGCGCATAATTATATGGGGCTCCAATGCCTTGGATAATTTTGTAGTTTATTGAGAATTAATGAAAGGGATTAGGGAGTGAAACTAATATATTATTTTACTTTTTACACCATGATTTATTGGAGTTTAACCTTGACCCATGATTTTGATGTGATGTTTAATGTTGTTTCCATATTTACCATGTTGCATTTATGATTATCATGCTATATCTTACCTCATTGTTCCACGCTCCTATTTTTTCAAGAATTATTTTCATGTTATGTCTTTGAAATTATTTTATTCTTATATTGGGATATGTTATTATATATCCTAATAAGGAACCATTTTATTTATAAATTATGAGATCCCATTTCACTCTCATTTAACCATATTATAAACTCTTTTGTATGCTTGTTATGATGCCAAATTTTTATAATGGATTCCTTCCTTTTTCATTTTTATCCAAGTTTCTTCATGTTGTTGTAAAATTTTATTTTCAATTAGAAATATTGTTGTATTATTTCATACCACCCCCATATTGACCTTGTTATGTTTGAATGATGACATACGAATTTCTCTCTTATTGATGCCTTCCATGTACACCCGTTACCATACCTACGTTCCGTAAGGGATTTCTCTCTTCTTATTTCCATTCATGTTTTTCTCAAAAATGATGAATCTAAATTCCATTTCATAGGTTTGGATATTATTTTCCATGATCCCATTACTATCTATTTCATGTATAAATTATGAGAGACACATTTTTCTCTCATTAACCAACTTATGAATTTCAATATTATGTCGTTATGCTACCGAAATAGCACCATAATTTTCAAAGACAAAATCATCGTGTAGTGAATACCATACACAATTCTCTGTCATGGCTATTCACTTTTATGAACATATACTTATTAGCTGCTACTTACATGTATGTACTCCACATTCCTTGATCTTGGAATAAATTATGATGATGAATGATTCCATGTAATATGATATATGTTTCTCACTAATGCATAAAATTAAATATTAATGAAGGGTGCTGCCAGATAGCACTCTAATGAATTGGGAAATGTTTAATATCATGATATTCAATTTTCATTGAGGGTTTACTCGTGCTAATTCATGTGCAATGATGGTTAACTCATACTAATTCACGTGCAATGAGGGTTTAATCATTCTAATTCCTGTGAAAATAGGGTTTACTCATGGTAATATATGTGAAATGAGAGTTTAATCATTCTAATACATGTTCAATGATCCTTGAATAATGCTAATATCATGTTGTATGTTGTTTCCATATTTCCATGTTATGATAATCAATATTTATCAGGACTTTATGTTCATGTTTATCTTGGGATCTATTTAAATGCCTTATTTCTCCCATAGTTGGCTTTATAGCTCACCCTTTTCTTATGTATTTTTTTATTTTATCCCATGAAATTATAGGTACAATGAAATTTTGTGTTCAAGTAAAAGAATTTTTTAATAAATATGTTTTATTTTATATCTTATGTTATCTTGTAGTGTTCTTAATTTCTGAATACAATATACCTCTTGATCCTTAGAGTTGACTTTAGGTCACGTTTATGTAATAAATCATGATTAAATATGTAATAAAGATAACAGTTTTTAAAGTTGTTTTCAGATGATATGTTTAGTTATTTTTTGGATTATGATTATAAAAAACTAGTGAAAGCCTTAAGTATAAGACTAAGTATAATAAAAATATCCCTATATTTTCATGAGTATAGAGTATGTGTTTTATCTAGAAAATACATCGCAATCTGGATAAAAACATGTAGAGGTGTCTCTTGCATATATTTATCTAGGGGTAAAACAAAAAACATTGTTTTGTGCTAGACTCGAACAGGAACTGGGGCCTTACAATAACCCTTTATGCATTCTTGGTTCGACACTCCTAGTGGATATGATTCAGTAAATTCATAAACTTAGTAAGAACCCTTATTAATGGAAAAACCCCATAATAATATATGTTATGAGATAGATCATGGATAACATTTATTGAAACTAGAAATTTATAAGTTATTTAGATAAATGTAATTTATAAGTTATCCATTTAATGTCATTGAATTTACCTTTATGTGTAATTTTTTGAGATAATAATCCCTAAATTTCCTTTTATTCTATACAATTTCCCATAATATGAGTAATATGGATAAAAACAGATGCGAAGGGAAGTGTGATGAATGTCCATGTGAGATTCCCAATCAAATGGGAGCTTAATTAAAACATATTGTGATTATGCCAAACCAGCAATCCAAAACCACGATTAACAATTGTCACATTGTTGAATTCCCAACAAAATCAAGAAGAGGAAGATGGAATCTCATGAAAGACCTTCTACTAATGTTTATAAAGGGAAGAAGATCCAATTTCCTTCATGGAACAAGTGCATAAAGAAGCACTAAGGGAAATTTCACAAAGGGACTGGGAGATTCTTTTAGTGCGTAATGTATAGGCACAACATATCCAATTTCCATGAAATAATGGCTAATGTTATGGATGGAAAAAAAAGTTCCATCTAATTAATCATACAGAGTTATATTCTATAAATGTTGGGAATTTGGGCAATACCCAAGATAATTCTCTATTATAGGGGCTGAGAAGCATGATGAGCATCAACAATCTCCATGATCAATGGATCCTAGGAAGTCCTATGCTGAGATGGATAGTGGTGAATGAATAAAATGTAACCCCTATATCGAAGTATTGTATTATGTAATCTATTTCAATTCATTTCATATTAGTATATCTTTTATGTTTTCATAATACAATGAGTCTTCGATAGAAATGATATTAAATCATTTCGGAACAAAATCTATATGCTTTGTATAACATGATGATGGTTGTGGTAATGTTATTCTTGAAACTTTTATAAGTCTCCATTTGATGGAATTTGTGATAAAAATATAAATTCATTAGCTATGCCTCAAGGAAGTTCAAAATTCATGAGAAAAACTATCTCACTCACGATCTAGAGTTGGAGGTAGTGATCTTTATATTAAAAATCAGGAGACATTATCTCCTTGGGGGGAAGAGTAAAATATATACAGATCTCAAAAGCCTCAAGTATATCTTCACATAGAAATATATGAACATGTTCCAAAAATTATTGTTAGATCTGATCATAGAATATGACTACTCGATCCATTAAAACCTTGGGAAAGAGAACTAGGTGATGGATGCTCTAAGTTGAAAGTTCCCAAAAATTCAATCATTGATGAAAATTTAAAAGGATACATTCTTCCTAGATTTTATGAAGATAAACATGGTAATCATAATGAAGGGAATATAATAAATCAATTCACAATTTATTTCTCAACTATATCTTTGGGAAAGGATGAAGAATGCTTAAAAGGATGATTCTGGAATTTAGAAGAATGTGGAAACTATTAGGAAAGAGAAATACATGAAGATCAATGATAATAAAGATGGAATTGTATGATTTGGTTCAAGAAAATGTGTTCCATCATATCCAAATCTAATGAATTAACTTTTTTATTATGCTCATAGTTTGAATTTCACCTTTCACACAAGAAACACAATGATGTATAGAGATAACTAAGAGAATTATTGGTGGGATAACATGATGAAAGGGATCACTGAGTATACATCAAAGTTCACGGTACGTCAAAATGTGAAGTATAGTAGGCATAATTATAAGGGGATGATGTATCCATTACCCATACCAATACGCAAATGGGAGATCATAACCATGGACTTTTTCACCGAACATCTGAGGAAATCCAAAGGAAAGAATGATATATGGGTTATTGTGGATCTCCTTACAATTACTAAACACTTCATTGAAATTTGGGAGGATTTCTCATTGGATCAAATCAGATAGATATACATAAGATAAGTGTTAGGGCCGCATGGATTACCACTATTGACATTATCCGATCGAGATCTGTGATTAATCTTTCTGTTTTATAAGAGTCTCTAACATTCTTTGATAAATTGAGATGAACATAAATTTGTATTATAATCCTCAAAATGATGGACAATCTGAGAAGACTATCCAAACACTTGAGAACATGTTGAGAGCTTATTTTATGGACTTAGAAGGAGTATTGGATCAATATCTTCCTCTGGTTGAGTTCTCTATCAATAATAGTTTCCACTCAAGAATCCAAATGGCTCCATATGAATCCCTTTATGGGAAGAGGTGTAGAACATCAACATGTTGGGATAAAGTTGGGGAGAAAACACTTCTTGGTGTTTAAATGATCAAGGAAATGGTGGAGAAGGTTAAGACCATTCAAAAACATATCATAGCTTCTCCTAGTCGACAAAGGATTAGTGCAGAAAATCTTCAACATGACCTAGAGTTTGATGTTGGAGACATGGTATTACTCTGCATATCTCTATGTAAAAGAGTTATGAGATTTTAGAATAAGGGAATTCATAGTCCCAAGCACATCAACAATTTTAGGATCCTTGATCTCATTTTAGTAGTGGTATATCAATTAGAACTCCCACTGAACCAATCTCTAGTATGTGATGTATTCCATGTATCACTCTTGAGGAAGTACATACCAAACCCAACACATGTACTCAATCCATAGATGGTACCATTTTGGAATGACCTATCTTATGAAGAAAATATGATGAAGATCATATATCATTGGGAAAAAGTTTTATGAAAGAATAAAATGCCCCTTGCCGAAGTGTTGTGGATAAACCAAAAGTTTGAAGAATAAATGTGGGAACTAGAAGATGTGATGAGGCAAAGTTACCTTAATATGTTTTCAGGTGGGAAAACAAAATTTTTAGGGAAAAATTTCATAAGGGGGGGAAGGTTATAACCACCCAAACATTCGTGAATAAAATTCCCTTTCATTTAGTTAATTAAATGTCTTGTGGATATAGATTACAAATGAACTTTTTGTTATCCAATGGGGTTTAAATTACCATTAACTGTCATTACCGTTAATAATATAGATTTTGAACTGTTATCACATGACTAGTATAAAATTTGGGTTTTCAAATAGAATTTTTTTGATAGAGACAAACGAGTGGATGTACTCATCTAGTTGACTCGAGTCGTATGAAGAAAATTTATCGGAGCTCAGAAAGAATGTTTCATCACTAGTCTTCTCTCTTGACCAAGCCCAAGACAATCTTCAATATGTTAAGCTTGAAAAAAATTTCCTACTGGAGAAGTTGTTGTTAAAAGAGAATACCACTTGATCGATGTTATCTGATCCACCCCAAGAGTCTATCATAATCATACACCTTACCCTTAGGTCTTATGTGGGTGTTATAAGGGGTAATGTAACAGGGTATTAGTTAATTTGTGTGTAATCCCTTCTATAAATAAAATTCTAATTCCAAAAATTCTTTTATGGGAATATTTTTTCTTAAAAATATAATGAATTCTTATATTATAATAATTTTTATTAATAATGGTATTATATAAGTGTTATAAGAACACTCATATTAATTATAACTTATGATTAAATTTATTGTTTTTGTTCTATAAAAGAATATGTACTCATTTTCATAATAATATTTTATGTATACGATAAAACTGAAATTGTTTTTTTAATTAAAAAATTTAATTTGATGAATTTTTGAATTTTTGAAATAATTAATATTTTTGTAAAATATTATTATCAAATTAAATTTATGAATAATAATTTATTATATATTTTTTATGACGTGAAATGTAATTTTTATTAAGGTTAAAATTTGTTTTTTCAAAACCAATCAATTTTCAATAAATGACGGTTTTTTATTTTAAAAGTGAATATTAAAATATTTCAAAAATTATTTAAATAAAATAAATATTATTTTTTGAGTCAGGATTTCAAGATTATCTAAAGTTTAATTTTTCATAATTTTCTGAGATAGTTGTATTTTGGGTAAAAAATTAAAAAAAGAATAAATATATAATGTGTTTAATGACATCATAATGACGCAATATTGATGTAATAAAATAATATATTAGGTATATTCACATAATATATGTTTTAACTTTAATATATTGTGATTTTATATTTTTTTGATTAATTTTATAATACCTTAGTGGACCCTTCAATACTTATAAAATATTTTAACATTTGAAAATGATTTCCTTGATAGTGTGACTCACCTCTACATAAGAAAGCCTAATATTTTATTATTTTTGTCCCTTTTCCTTATAAATTATTTTATTCCACTCACGTTTTCTGAAATCATGGTAAAAAATCATGGGATGGTTTGGGGATTTGATTAGTTTAATGTGTAGAGTCAAAACCTAAATAATAGTGATTTCCCTCTGATTTCCTATATAAACACATACAACCTCCCATTCCCCTTCACTAAATCCATTTTTAGCTAGACCAAACTCTTTCCTATACTCCCTAGAGTCCTCCCAATTAGACACCTTGAAGCTCACAAGAGTCCTCGACCAAGCCTTTTGGAACACACTTCCATGTAAGGGATCCTCACTTTCCTC
Organism: Viscum album; assembly: GCA_963277665.1. Taxonomy (NCBI): domain Eukaryota; kingdom Viridiplantae; phylum Streptophyta; class Magnoliopsida; order Santalales; family Viscaceae; genus Viscum; species Viscum album. Next base: position 1,883,435,087 of record OY728165.1, on the reverse strand, counting down.
TCCTCCTTTCAAATTCATGCATCTTATTTGAATGTAGTTCTTGTAATATCAAATAGTTATAATATGATTATTTTATAATAATTCAATAAATTTCCATTTCATGTTAATTTAATTATTTATTATTTATCCTCCCTCATTTTGACCCTTACATATGTCATTACAATGCCAAAATTTTGTAAGGGATTTTACTCTTGTCGTTTCCATTCAAGCTACTATTTTACATTATGCTTCTTAGGATCCATATTTATATGTTGGGTTATTATGTTTCAAGACCCCCATACAATAAATTTTATGTATATATTATTATATATTCCTCTAAATCTCATCAATACCCCCTATGATCCTTTACGAGCACCGTTTATTATGCCGAAATTCAACAAGGGATCTTCCACGCTCTGATTTTATCAAACATTCTTTTCATGTTATGTCTTTGAGTTTATTTTATTATTATATTGGGATATATTATAAAATATTCTAATTACTAGAAATTTTATGTATAAATTTTATATCCCCTTTCACTCTCATTTATCCCTCTTATGAACCCCAATGTATATTCGTTGCCATGCTGAATTTTCATAAGGGATTCCATCCTTTTTCATTTTTATCCATGTTTATTCATTTTTTATACACTATTATTTTCAATTAAAAATTTTGGGGTATGATTTATCCCATACCTAATAATTTTATTATTATTTTTTATTATGAGATACCACTTTTCCTCTAATGAATTCCTTCCTTTCACAATCGTTACCATGCTAACATTTCGTAAGGGATTTATCTTTTCATTTTTTCATACCAATATTCCTCCCATATTATGAATCCAAATTCTATTTCATATGTACGGATATTATGTTCCATTAAACCATTAATTTATATTTCATTTATAAATGTTGAGATACTCTTTTTTCTCATCATCCTGACTTACAAATTTTCATATGACGTCGTTCTACTACTGAAATTGCACCACATTTCTCCAAGCCAAATTCATTGTGTAGTGAATACCATACCCATTTATATACCAAGGGTATTAACAATTATGAAAAAAAATACTTTTTTAATGGTACTTACATGTATATATTCCATATTATTTTATCAAGGTATAACATATGATGTTGAATGATTCCATGTAATATGATCTATGTGGAACTGTTATGCATGAAATGAAATGTTTATAAAGGGTGTTCCCTAATAGAGCTCAAATGAAATGGTTAATGTTTAGTATCATGATACTCCATTATAAATGAGGGTTTACTAATGCTAATTAATGTGTGATTAGGGTTTAATCATGCAAATTCATTTGCAATAAGGGTTTACTCATTCTAATTCATGTGCAATGAGGGTTTACTAATGAAAATTCAAGTGAAATGAGGGTTTTCTCATGTTAATTCTTGTTAAATGAGGGTTTACTCATTAAAATCATTGTAAAATGATCCTTGGCTCCTACTAATTTCATATTTTATTTTGTCTCCACATTTATATGTTATGATAATCCTGATATATCATGTCTTTATGTTCCAGTTTCTCTTATGCTCTATTTATATGCCCATTGACTAACATATTTTTTTTCTTCATGTTATGCCTTCTTTACTCCCATATTGGGAATTATAGATAACCATTTTCTTATTTATTTTCTTAGGTTATCCCATGAAATGATAAGTAAAAAAGAATGTTGTTGTCATGTAAAAGTAGTTTTCAATAATCATGTTGTATTTTATGTCTTAAGGTGTCATGTAATGTTACTAATTTCCCAAGTCACTAGACCTCTTAATCCTCATAGTTCTATTAAGTGAACATGTATATAATAAATCATGTTTAAATATATAATAAAAAAGTTGTTTTATAAAAATGATGTTCAATGAGTTTCATCTAATAATATATAATATCAATATATGAAAATTTGGCATCGTAATGCACATAAAATCTTACTCTACTCTACGCATCCCCTCCATATCATCAAGATAGCTGGATCATATTAGGGATACCCATCATTTAACGGTGAATCAAAATCCTTTACAATACATCAATTCTAATCGGGAAACACTATGACGTGCTAATTTTTATTGAGGTTGAATAAAATTAAAAATTTCCTTTTTTGGAGTTATAACATATTGAAAAAATACTATTGGGTGAAAAAATATTAAACAAATTTAAAATGATGTATAGTTTAAAATTAAGAAATAATTACAATATAATAAATTATTATAATGAAATAAATTTATCATGATGACGTATTTAGCATTCATCATAGTTAAATATTAAAAATACAAAATTCATCAGTTGAAATGTGCGATTAGATTTGTATAACTATCACAATGGTAGTAATCTAGTCTTTTTTATATTATATTTATAAATAGATCACTTGTAACTATTATCGTATTTTATTTCCAAAACATAAGTTTTCAAAATGATATTAACATTAATTAGCTAGTAGTTTCTATAATTTAAGTTACTCACTGTGGTGTTGGTTCATTTTCACTTCTAATGTACATGCTTGTCAATGCATTGGATATGTAATACCTTTTTAGGGAGAAAGAAATAAATAGTTATATGAATTTCTTCCCTATGTTAGTACATGTATTAAATTATTCTTCTAATTGTTTAATCATTAGTACCATATAAATAGATATTAATTAAATTCTAAATGTGCTCTTGTTATTAAAATACTGTTAATTTTCTCAAAACTATCTCACAATGGTTCTTAATAGTGAATTGAAACTCTCAAACTAGTTGGATATGAATAAAAATAAAGTTATGGTTTCCATTTTTTTAATCTATGATAGCTACCTGGTACAAGGATCTCCCATTTCCAATCTATGTTTAAACATAATGCTCCATTATATCGTAAACATTTTCATAGATAAAATAAATAAATTTAAAACAAATAAAAACATAAAGTATTATCCATAAATTATCATGGGATATTAATTAATATAAATAATACATGAAACTATCACAATATAATGGTTTTCCATATTCATCATTGAATTCCAACCAGACTAAAAAATACTTGGTTTTTAATGAAATATTTTATTTAAAAACATAAGAAATCATTCATTAAAAATGATATGGGAATTTAATACTGTTTAAAACACAAAACAGGTAAAAGACTATAATTGAACCGAAAATAAAATAACATTGAGCGACTTGGTGGGGGAAATGAACATTTTTTTCATTTTCCAAGGTATTATCATGGATTCATTTGATTCAAATATTTATTTACAATGTAACTAATAAGTAATTATTCATTTATAAAATGTATAGGCAAAAGTACTTTTAGAAGGGAAATATATATTAAACTAAAATAAATAAATTTTTTCATATAAAAAATAGATAATATATAAAATATATTACATAGTATATATTATGTAAATAATACATCCCTAAACTGAAACCATAATAAATAATTAATAAACTATCATGAATTGGAAAATACATGAATTGTATAAAATAAATTTTCAACTTTAGGATATACATTGATAAAAAAATATAAAATAATTTAAAAATATGACATTAACTAATAGTAAAACACAATCCCTTCAAATAGACACCGTTATCAACTAGACCACTGGGTTTTAGGTAAAATTTCATATGTCTATATAGCCACTAGTATTCCACCGTATAAGTTAAAATATCCATGGGAGTAAAAGGTCTCATTAAGATATCATATATTTTGAGAAAAAATCTATTTCAATATTTTTTCATTTTTAAAAATCAATAAAAATAAAATAATAAAATATAGTCATATGATCAACGCTCACAATCAACGAAAAAAGTAATATCGGTCATATTAAAACTATAAGAAAATATTGCCCTCAAAATATTTCAAAATTTAATATATGAAGCATTTTAAAATTCATAATCCATATTCCATCATTAGTAGGACCCCTTAAAAAGTTAAAATTATCTATAATCCAATGGGAAATTAATTCCCAATATATGGCATATATTTCATTGAAACACACACAAAAACATGTCCTAAACTGAAAATTTCGTTCTCTAACTATTAGTAGTTAATCATAAAGTGACATATGTATTAATTATGTTTCTTTATCTAAATTGAAGGGAACATTCCTTGTCATATGTTATTATAGTCAAAGATTTTGATAGACACCCATATGAATGGACCTCACTCTATTAGGGTGTATTAATTGAAGAAGTTTTTAATCTCTATAGATATTATATAGAAATATCACTCTATTCATTTCATGAGAAACAGAGTGGGGAATGACTCTATAAGTACTCAATCCTCGATCATAGACACTAGAATCTAATTATTTGAAACCATCAATGTAAAGTACTGGAAATTCAATGGAATTTTTTTTATTTTCTTAAATTCTGTGGGATTTTTACGAGTCCACAAAAATTTACGGTACTTGATTATGAGACCCAGTGTGCCCGGAATCAATTTCTGAAGTTTTGTTCGGCTATATTCAATAAACATATGTGTGGGTTTTTATATCTTTTGAACTGGTTCTTGGGATTGAAATCTAAGGGCACCGTTGAACTCACAGCATCAGTGATTACTTTGTGAGACCTTCACTGCAGTTGCGTTCTAACGAGAATAGAAGATAGTTTTTGGGGTTTTTTAATAATTTGAATAAAAAGAAGGTGTGCAACCTATTTTTATTTGTGGTGGTTAAAAGCTAAAATAAAAAGTTATTAGTGGGTTCCACCACCCCATAACCTCTCGTGAGAGGTAATGGAGGCGGGGTCCACCTGCACAGAACCTCCCTTGGGATGATATTCCAAGGTGGGGACCACCCATGGGATGTAACCCCTTTGAACCCCCAATTAAGCAGAGAACCTTTTCACCTTCCACCACCATTTATTTGAGCCAACACACTTCATTTATTTAGTTAAGTTTCACAATTTAATTAATCTCCAACTTTTAAAATCGTTTTAATTTTTTACAACAATTAAATAATAGACAAACCAATAATTTTATTTTGGGTAGGAAACATTCATTTGGATGGGACATTGAGAGAGGACTTAGAAAAATTTGGAGAACTTCATCCTCTCAATGAAGAACGCGAAGAATGCCTCTTCATCATTCACCAATTATCGTCGAACTCCTTCATCGATCTTCAACCGTGCCAAAAGATGAGGACCCGAACACAAAGAATGCCGACAACGCTTCTTCCTCGGTTTCCAAACCCAGACGCTTCCTGAAATCAACGGAACGATGTTCACTTTCCTTCCTTCATCAATGATCATCGAGAAATGAGGTAGGGGGATTTTAGTTGAATTTATTCCCGATCTTCATTGTTCAATTTATGGTTTGAGAACCGAATGATAACACCATAACAAGGAGGGTTTGGTCCTCAAGAACACGGCCCAACCATACCCCTTTGATTATCCATGTTTGTTGATGACGGATGTAGAGCAATGGCAGATGACGTCGGGCCGACCGCGAAGAAACCGGTGGCGCAATGTCGCCGGGTCACCAAGAGGGCGCGGCACAGTCATGCCGCACGGAAGGAGAGCCACGTCCAGGTCAGGCCACGACTAAGGCGCGTGTTACCTTCGCACCGTTCGGAAGGCAGCAAAACCGCGGTGCCATCGCGCCATGGTAGAGCATCCAGGAGTGGCTGGCGTAGGGCTAGCCATCGGTGGTGCGGGAACCGGCTGGGCGAGCAGGTCCCGTTTTAAAAAGAACCGGCGCCTTGCGCCGGTTCGGTTCAGAACCAGGGTGTGCGGACCCCCCCCCCCCCCCCCCCCCCCCGACGTTTTTAGCTGGGCCACGCGGTGGACAGACAGCCGAGCCATGGCGGCCCTCCAGCCTGGCCATGGCGTCCGGCCATCCGGGCCACGCGGGCCAGCCATCCGGGCCACGTAGGCCGCCATCCGAGTAACATGGGCCGCCAGCCCACCGAGGGACGTGGGCCGCCCCCTCGGGTCAGGGTGCCCAATCAGGCCAGGCCGCCACCTCAGACCGGGTCAGACCCCGGTCCGGACCCGGATCAGGCCGAGTTAGTTTAACTGGGTCAGACCGGACCCAGAACCGCTTTGGCCACTATACACTTTTTGCCCATATCTTGGGCTACGGGTGTCTGATCGACGAACCGTCTACTGCGACAGAAATCTTATAGTGAGATGGTAATTTTGGAATACTTTTCTTGAGGTTTGGATATAGTTTGGGTATAGTAAGGTTGGTTTAAACCTAAAAACCAATGGGGGCCCTGGATTGGAAATGCCAATAACTCACAGACCGGGCGTCCGATTGACGCGCCGTCTATTGCGTCGAGATCCCTATGATGAGGCAGACCATTGAGATACTTCTACTGAGGACTTCTGTGATAATTGAATTATCGAACAATATCTCATGGAGTGGATCCTCCTGGAGATGAGAGAGTAGTTTATAGAACCCTACTAGATGGATGATGCCTAACGACTACTCAGCTTTCGACATGGAGTGTTTCAACTATCCCAGTAGGGTAACGCCTCTGTGTGAGTGAGAAAGACCCATAGTGGGGAGAACCTCTGTGTGACATGGCAGACCCATGGTACTCGATAGGTGGAGTACCTCAGCAGGCTACAAGGGGGAGTGCCAATGTGTGTGCGCAGCAGACACTTAGTGGTGAGTGCCTCTATGTTACGCAGTAAACCCACGCTACTCAGTAGGAGGAGTACCACAATAGTCCAGGAAAGTGGGATGTTCCTGTGTGCGACGTGGAAGGACCACAATACTCTATAAAGGAGGAGTATACGAGCATCCAATGTTTCGACAGTTTGACTGGGAGTGTTACGTGTTACAACCCCTAGAATAAAATCCTGGTTTTTGAGCTGAGTTAATGACTTTTGTGTTTTCCTCATAATTGAGATGGGTTACTAGATAACTTAGAAATATGTATGGGAATATACCTATGTAATTTCTATCCATTTACTTCATACTTTTTGGTTTATCCTTGTTGGATTCTATGAGACCTTGAGCGTCTCGGTGTCCCTACTAAGTATCGTTATACTCACCCCTGCACGGGCAATGCCTGCACCTCGTAGTGTTGGTTGCAGACAATGAAGAGCGCTTAATGAGGCAGAGAGTAGCAGGACTGGACAGTACTAGGAGGTGGAACACTCGGCGTGACGGTTCATGGAGCGGACGGATGGATGTGGAGTGATGAGGAGGCCATCTGTACGTACCCTTCATTGAGGAACCCCGGAGGACGACCCGATAGCTTTTTTACTTTTCTTCTGTTTTATTTTCTTTCAGTTGTTCTTGTATTTTCCTATTGTGATTTTATTTCTGGCCTCATTTACATTCCATCACTTCTTCTGTATACATTTTGCTTAGTGTTTCACTTCCAGTTGCGTACTCATTCTTGTGTGTTAAGGCTTTAAAGGCAATGCCTTCCTAGTTTATGGATTTACGCCTTTGGTACTAGTCGCCATCCCCTGGACTATGGAAGGCGGGCTTGGGGTAGTCACGGAAAGGGTCCCTAGGATGGGTCATGAAAAATTGGTATTAGAGGAGTTGGTTCTACCACATAACTTAGGACTCTGATCATTGTTTTCTATGAAGAAATGGTGTTAATGGTACTAAGTGTGGTTTCCAGTTCCGGGAGTCTAATGTTGGTTCGGGTGGCCGACGTATCTATACAACAGGACCCTGACTTCTGATTTCCGACTCAGTGCATGAAAACACTAATTGCATGTGTGTTTTAAAATGTTTTCTTATGTCATCTCAACCAGGTCAGCTCATCAGGTATAATCTTTAACTGTGTCACTTTTGTTACCTTCAGGATGCCTCCCCGTAGAGCCTCTAGAGTCATTTGCTCTGATATCCCACCGAGCAATGAGGCCTCAATGTAGGGCCCTTTTCCAGTGGAGGTACCAGTGGTACTACATCTCATTGGGCCACAGATGCAACCAACCCCCACACCAGACGATGCACGTCGCTTGAGCGTGTTTCATGAGTTCCAGCGCCAGAGGCCACCGATGTTCTAGGGAGAGACGGACCCACAGGCGGCTAAGGATTGGCTGGAGGCAGTGGTGAGAGTATTCAGGCTAGCAGGGACACCAGCAGACTACATGGTGACGCTTACTGCCAGTGTCCTTCATGCAACAGTAGACAGATGGTGGAGCCTGATGCTTCGGGTGCATGTCTAGGTGACACTTCTTTGGACAGACTTCGAGAGCATATTTCGGGCGGAGTTTGTACCAGACACCCTTCTAGATGTGTGGATACAGGAGATACTTCAACTACAGTAGGGCAGCATGATAGTAGCATAGTACTCAGTGAGGATCATCGACCTCTAGCGTTACTCCAAAAACATGGTATGATACCCATTCTTCAAGGCTCAGACCTTTGATTAGGGGCTCATGTGAGAGATCAGAGGCTCAATGATATCCCTCAGCATCCCGATGCAGGTGGAGGTGTTAGACAGAGCTCACCCAGTAGAGAGTTTTCTTGCTGAGCAGACACATGTAAGCGACACACTACTAATCGACATGCAACAGATTCTTTTGCAGCTAGTAGTAGACAGATGACGTAGAGGTCCAAGGGGACTAGACCCACGGGTAGACGACTACAGGACTTAGGATATTTTTTGAGGGGAACCCGGGGCAATGAATTACCTGCCCGGATCAGGAAATGTTACTCATGTGGTGGGCAGGGTCACACGGATCGTGACTGTCTGACCCATCGTTCAGATGATTAGCAGACAGTTGAGGGACCTCCCAGGCAGAGGCAGAGGTTCGATCATGGCGGTCTGCAGGGTGCAGACAGATGTGGAAGAGGAGCTGGTCGAGCAGCTAGTGGTGGACGATGTATTGAGGTGCTACCACCACCACCTCCAGGAGGTCCACCCTGACTGTAGGGAGCAGGTGGAAAGGGGAGAACACAGCTTCAGGAAACTACGGCTTACGACCATGGAGCTCCAGATATGATTTGAGGTACTATCTATGTTTATTCCACCTTAGCTGCAGTTCTTATAGACAGAGGTGCCAGTCATTCATTAATTTCCACTACCGTCGTTCGGAGCTCAGAGATTCCGATGGAGCTGTTGGCTCGATCATTATGGAGAGAGACTCCTTTAAGAGTAGACTCAACAATTACGCACTGGTTCCGGCAGTGTGAGCTTACTCTAGGAGGCGGGAGCTTCGGCAAGGATCTCATCGTAGTGCCGTCGAGGCCTTATGAAATCATCTTTGGTATGGACTAATTATCTATAGTCCATGCTCAGATTGACTCTATTAGGCACAAAGCGAGGTGTGTCCTGATAAATGGGACTAGGTTCACCTTCACCGGTGAGAAGGGAACCTTTTCAGCACAAGACGGACTTACTCGGATGATGGTGCAGCCAATCGCTCACCAATTGGATTGACATACCCTCAGAGAAGTAGATGTGGAGAGTCCGACTTCTCATGTCATGGTGGACCAGTACGCGGATGTTTTCCCTGACAATGTTCCAGGACTACCTCCTCGTATAGAGGTGGACTTCTACATTTACATGTACCCTGAGACTACACCGATATCTACTCCATCATATTGGATGGCTCCCGCTGAGCGTCGTGAGATGAGGGTATAGCTGGAGGACTTGCAGGGGAAGGGATTCATCGGGCCCAGTGTTTCTCCCTGGGCAGCCCCAATTCTATGCGCAAAGAAGGTGGATCAGACCTTCAGACATTGTGGCGACCACCATCGCCTGAATCAAGTGACCGTGAATAACAAGTACCCACTCTCGAGGATTGACGACCTCTTCGATCAGCTCAAGGGAGCACGATGGTTCTCGAAGATAGAACCCAGATCAGGCTATCACCAGCTCAGAGTTCAAGATGAGGATGTTTAGAAGGCGAACTTCAGGTTTCGATATGGCCACTATGATTTCTTGGTTATGCCTTTCGTCATAACCAATTCTCTAGTAGTATTCATGTGTCTCATGAAAAGGATCTTCCAGCCATACCTCGATCACATTGTTATGGTCTTCATCGACGACATTTTGATCTACTCGACTACCGAGGAGGATCATGCCTACCATCTGTAGGTAGTACTAGATACACTTCGAGAGCACCAGCTTTATGGTAAGCTCTCAATGTTCCAGTTTTGGATTCGAGGGGTTCACTTCATGGGGCATGTCATCTTGGAGGCTGGAGTTGCAGTGGATCCAGCAAATATTGAGACGGTACTAGCTTGGGAGCCACTCAGGAGTGTGATGGAGGTACGGAGTTTCCTAGGCTTGGATGGATACTACCAAAGATTCATTCCAGACTTCTCCAGAGTTGCAACACCACTATCAACCTTGAAAAAGAAAGGGAAACCATTCTTGTGGTCATAGAGATGCCAGCAGAGCTTTTAGGAGCTGAGCCAGAGGCTGACTAGTGCCCTCATCTTGAGGCTCCTAGAGGAGGGCGTAGTGTACGTTGTTTATTGCAATGCATTAGGGACCGGAATCGGGTGTGTCCTGATGCATGAGTGAGATGTGATCACATATGGTTCTCAACAGTTGATATAGTATGAGCAGAACTACACTACCCATGTCATGGAGTTAGCAGCAGTGGTCTTCTCCTTGATGATGTAGCCGCACTATCTGATGGGCGAACATCTTATCGTGTACTATGATCACAAGAGTCTGAGTTATATCTTCTCTTAAAAGGACCTAAACCTGAGATAGTGGTTATGGATTGAGTTCCTCTAGGACTATGAATTTGAGATAGTCTGTACTCTTTGGTAGGGGAATTTTGTTGTGGATTCACTCAATTAGAGATATGGTATACAGGTTCTAGGAGAGGCAACAGAGCACCATGGTAAAAAAAGATGTAAAGCAGCCATCTGATGAATTTTCTGAAGGTGCGGAGCACATTATCCTCTTCAAAGGATGTACCATGGTACAGGTAGCACTTCATGAGGAAGTGTTGAGGGAGTTCCACACTTCCCTTTTATCGGTACATCCAAGAGTGGTGAAGATGATCCAAGACCTTCGATGATAGCACTGGTGGATAGGTTTGAAGAAGGCAGTAGCAAGGTTTGTATCTAAATGCCTCACTTGTCTACAAGTGAAATTAGAGCACCGGGTACTAGCAGGCTTGATTCATCCCTTAGAGGTCCCATAGTGGAAGTGGGATGGTATATCCATGAACATCATGACAGGTCTTCCACATACATCCAGGAGTCATGATTCGATATGGGTGATCATAGACCAACTCACCATGTTGTCCAACTTCTTACTGATCAGAGTGCATTCCTCGCTAGAGAGCTTCAGATGCCTCTATGTGTAGTAGATTGTGCATTTTCATGGATTACCTTCTTCTGTTGTCTCCGACCATGACACATGGTTTACTTCCCGACTGTGGAAGGGGTTGCAGGAGGCTTTCGGGATGCAGCAACGTCTGAGCACCGCCTTCCATCCTCATACAGAAGGTCAGACTGAGCAGACCATCCAGACCCTCAAGGACATTCTCCATGCATGTGTCCTCGACTTTGGTCATAACTGGGAGGATCACTTGCCTTTGGTGGAGTTCGCCTACAAAAATAGCTATCACTCCACCATCGGTATGGAGCCTTTTGAGGCATTGTTTGGTTGACCTTGTAGATCGTCATTATGCTGGAAAAACCCAGGGGAGTCAGCACTAGTGGGAACAAAGATGGTACGGGCTACCACTGAGAAGGTGCATATCATCCAGGAGCGGATGAACAAAGCACAAAGAAGGTATCAGTTGTATGCTGACAAGAGAAAGAGAACATTTGAGTTTGAGGATGGCGACCATTCCTTTCTACAATTCTCACATCGATAAGGTCTAAAGAGATTTGACCGAGGTGGTATATTATCTTTACGATTCATCAGACCTTTCCAGGTCCTCAATAGAGTAGGAGAGGTGGATTACCGCTTAGCTTTTCCACCTCATTTTTACGAGGTGCACAACGTCTTCCACGTATCTTAGCTAAGAAGATACGTGCATGACGCTTTCCACATCATCGACCATGGGGAGCTGGACATCGATGATGGGGCAACTTTCATGGAGGTTCTAGTAGATATTGAGGATCGATAGGAGCGGGTCCTAGATAGATGGCCGATACCTCTGTTGTGTGTTCGACGGCAGCACGAGACCCTCTATGAGAGAACATGGGAGCGGGAGGCTCATATGCATGCTTAGTACCCTCATTTTTTCCCTATGTTCAAGATCTATCTTATGGGGATGTAATGCCCTGAGGTGGGTAGAATGTAAAGACCCAGAAATTCTATGGATATTTTTTCTGTTCATAAATTCATCGGATTTTTACAAGTCCGTGAAAAGTTACAGCGCTTGATTCCTAGGCCCAGTGTGCCTGGAATCAAATTCTGAAGTTTTTTTCGGGTATGTTCAGTAAACGTACGAGCAGGTTTTTATATCTTTTGAACTGGTGCTCGGAATTGAAATATGAGGGCACCGTTGAACTAGCAGCGTCGGTGATTGCTTAGTGAGACCTTCACCGTAGTTGTGTTCTAATGAGAATGGAAGTTAGATTTTTGGGTTTTTAAATAATTTGAATAAAAATAAGGTGTGAAACCTTTTTTTATTTGTGGCGGTTAAAAGCTCCAATAGGAGTTTAGTAGTTGGGGCCATCACACCATAACCTCCAATGAGAGTTTATGGGGGTGGGTCCCACCCACACATAACCTTCCTTGGAAGGATATTCCATGGTGGGGACCACCAAGGGGTTGTAACCCCTTGGAACCCCCAATTATGTGGAGAGCCTCTTCACCTTCCACCACCATTTATTTGAGCAAACCGACTTCATTTATTTGGTTAAGTTTCACCATTTAATTAAACTTCACCTTTTTAAATCTATTGAATTTTTACCAACAATTAAATAATAGAAAAACCTATTATATTTATTAGGGTTGGAAACTTTCATTTGGAGGGTAATTTGAGGGAGGACTAGGAAGAATTTGGAGAACTTCATCCTCTTAATGAAGAATGTGAAGAATGCCTCCTAATTGTTCACCAAAGATTGTCGTACTCCTTCATCGATCTTCAACCATGCCAAATGTGAAGGGGTCGACCGCGAAGAATGCCGAAAATGGTTCATCCTCAGTTTCCTACCCCGGATGCTTCTAGAAGTCAGCAGAATGACATTCTCTTTCCTTCCTTCATCAACGATCAACGAAAAACGAGGTAGGCGGATTTGAGTTGAATTTATTCCCGATTTTCATCGTTCAATTTATGGTTTGAGAACCGAATGATAACACCTTAACAAGGAGGGATCAGATCGAACAAACACAGCCCAACCCTCCCCATTTGATTATCCTTGTCTGTTGACGACGTAGGCAGAGCAACGACGACCGGAGTTGGGCCAGCCGTGAAGAAATCCACAGTGCATGGCTGTCGGGTTGCCAAGAGGGCGGGGTGCCATCGCGCCGCGTAGAGGGCAGCGGGGGGCCACGGCCAGGACGGGCCATGGAAGAGGCGGTACAACATCGTCTCACCGCATATAGGGTAGAAGAACCACTTTGATGTCGCGCCGTGGTGGAGTAACCAAGACCAGTCGGCATCGGGCCGGCCGCCGGAGGTGCAGGAACCGGCTAGCCGCTCTTCCAGCAGGACAAGGCAGGACCCCCCGGGTCCCGCAGAAAACTGAACCGGCACGTAGCGCAAGTTCGGTTCGAAAGCAGGGGGCATGGACCCCCCCCCCCCTCCACACTCACTTGGACAGCCGGGCCATGACGGCCAGCCAGCCGGGCCACGGAGGTCGGCCAGTCGGGCCACGCGGGCGAGCAAGCCGGGCCACACGGGTCGCCAGCCAGGCCACGCGGGCCGCCAGCACACCGGGCCGCACGGGCCACCCTCGGGCTGGGCCACGCTCGGGTCGGGCCGCCCCCTCGGGTCGGGCTGCCCTCTCAGGCTAGGTTGCGCCCTCAGTCCAGGTCGCCCCCTCCGACTGGGTCATACCCACAGATTGGGTTGGACCCTGATCCGGACCCGGATCGGGCCAGGTCAGTCCAAATGGGTCGGACCGGACCCGGACACACTTTGTCCAGTATACACCTTTTGCCCATATCATGGGCTACGGGTGTCTGATCGATGAACCGTCTATGAAAAAAAATCTTAGAGCGAGACAGTACTTTTGGAATACCCTACTTGAGGTTTAGACATAGTTGGGGTATGGTCGGGTTGGAATAAACCTAAAAACCAATCAGGCCCCTGGAACGGAAATGCCAATATCTCACAGACTAGACGTCCAATTGACGAGTCATCTGTTGCGTCGAGATCCCTATGACAAGGTGGAAATTTGAGATACTTCTACTTGGGAAATCGTGATAGTTGGAGTATCGACCAACAGTTCATGGAATGGATCCTCTGGGAGACGAGTAAGGGGAGTACAGAGACCTAGTAGCCAGCTGATACCTGAAGACTGCATACCTTTCGACTCGATGTGTTTCGACTAGCCCAGTAGGGGAGCAACTATGTGTGAGCATAGAGTACCCATAGTGGGGAGTGCCTCTGTGTGAAGCGGTAGACCCACGGTACTCGACAGGAGGAGTACCTCAGCTGGCTATGAGGGGGAGTGCCTTTGTGTGAGCGCCGAAGACCCATAGTGGGGAGCACCTCTGTGTGACGCGGTAGACCCACAATACTCGATAGAAAGAGTCCCACAGTAGTCTGGGAATGTGGGAAGCACCTCTGTGTGATGTGGAAGGCCCACATTACTCAATAGAGGAGGAGTACACCAGCATCTGGGGTTTTGATAGTTTGACTGGGAGTGTTACTTGTTACCACCCCTAAAATAAAATCATGGTTTTGAGCTATGTTAAAGAATTTTTTGTTTTCCTCGTGATTGAGATGGGTTAGTAGATAACTTAGCTATATTTATGGTAATACACCTAAGTAATGGTTATCCATTGACTTCATACAGTGTGGTTTATCCTTGTTAGATTCTGTGAGACCTTGAGGGTCTTGGGGTCACTACTGAGTTTCATTATACTCACCCCTGTATGGGCAATTCCTACACCTCGTTGTGTTGGTTGTAGATGACGAAAAGCACTGCCTGAGGCAGAGAGTAGCAGGACTGGATGGTACACGGAGGTGGACCACAAGGCGTGATGGTGCACGAAGTAGACAAACGGACGTGTAGTGCTGAGGAGGCCATCTATACCTACACTTTAGGTAGGAACCCCGGAGGATGACCCAATAGCTACGTTACTTTTCTTCAGTTGTACTTATACTTTCATATTGGGCTAGTATTTCTAGCCCCATTTACATTCCAGCACTTCTTCTGTATACATTTTTTCTTAATGTTTCACTTCCAATTGCGTACTCTATTGTGTGTGTTCATTTTTAAAAGGAAATGCCTTCCTAGTTTAGGGATTTATGCCTCTAGTGCTACTCGCCTATAATGACCCGAATCCAGATCCCCTCAACAGGTGACCCGTGCCCGGTTCCCCACATGACCTCAAGGGCATTTCCCAAAATTCCAGAGGCTTCCAACTAGCAGCGAGGGCTTTGGTATGTTATTGGGGAAACTATTCCCTCATTTGGTAAGGTATACAAGGTATAGGAAATAACAGTCAATAGCAGAAGCAGTAAACAACATACAACAACTGAAACTAAACAGTGGATGGAATTTATAATATCATAATGATGCAGAATGTTACATGTATCTAAGAAAAGAAGGAAACACAACAACGTGATGAAATAAAACTGAGAACAAAGCACTAAAAGTAAACAATAACTCCCACAACATCGCAAGCCTATGTTCGGTCCTACACTCTCCAGCTCCAATCAGCAATCATGTACCTGAAGTAGAAGGGCCACAATCCATATCCAAACCTGCGTTCATAAAACTTTTTTGGGCCAAAAAGTACGACACAAACATGGTGCGAGACTAATCCCAGTAGGCAACCACCACAAGATCTGTGGCCTACTGTCAGTGAGCTATATAGAAAAAGTAATGGAATGAAATGCAGGAGTGAAACATAAGTACACTAAAGTAAAAAATCCTAAAAATATCCATTCAAATTTATTTATTAATTTAATACAATCATTTAATTATCAACCAAGCAATCTAGAAAATATCTCTATATTTCCAAGGCAAAGCATGTAACACATTAGGTATCTCAGCAGACTACCTAAAAAGAAAGCTGTACAAAACACAAGCTTGTTCTTTGGCTTGGTGGACTTGTCACAACCATTCAAACAATAATCATGGTGACTCTCTGGGTGTCTCACACTGGAAGAACCCTCTAGTAGAGTAATAATACAAAGGCTCAGTCACTTTGGGAAGCTCTCACCGTCAATTCCCTTTCAGTCTTGCAACGATAGCTATAGTATCTCAGAAGAAGCACTTACATATAATTCCCCCCCTATAGTATCGATATGTAACTAAGGAAAATCTAAATAAACACAAAGTCCCATTCCCATTGGTCCTTTGAATGATACTAATTTATAACAGACTCTCTAAGGAAGCCCTTAATCATCAATTCCCTATTTAGTCTACCACATCAGGTTCCCACAACCCTGAGTAGTGTAGTCGTGCGTAATAGACTGTTAGCAGCCCAATGTATGCTCAATAAACTACTTTTCTAATAGCTACGATGTATCAAAATCATATAAATAGTAGGAAATACATGAAATTGACTATATCAAGGAAAGAAAGAAATGCAACAAGGTCCGCCTCACAGGTAACCTAAGCCAAACAACGATAAACATCCAAAACAAGGGAAACACCCAAGGGGTGATACTCAAACATGATAACAAGTAATTATCAATCATCTAATAACCTCAAGAATACATGAAATCTAAGGCAGATAACAATACATGATCAAAACCCTAACCCGAGATACCTGATACATGGGTATCCGACACTTTTCCACAAAAAACACAAAGACAATCAATGTAGGGAAACAAACCACCTACCTCGATCCTAGGAGATTGATATACTTGATCCTCGTCCTGTGAATCAGGCTAGAATGGAGAAGATATGCAAAAAAATCTAAAACGTTCAACCTTAGATAACTCTCACAAGATAAGGAATCAGGGAACGTGGCCAAAGATAAACCAAGAACTCACCGCTGCAATTCTATTGCAACCAATGACATTCGATTCGGATAATCGTTAACGAATTGGTGGCTCAGAGAAAATTCTACCTCCTCGGACACTCTGGATGTAATTAGGCGGAGAAGAAGATGAATATTGGTTTATGATGCGACCCCAGTCTGGTTAATGAAATAAAAATAAAAGTACATGACATGTACTTCATGAGTACACAACATGTACTCTCCCTTTCTATACACTTCATTAAGTGCCCTCTACATCACCATGACACACCGTGTGTGTGGCCCGGACACAGCCAGCACACGACCTCGCACAGGAGAAATGTACATAGCATGTACTCATAAAGTACACGCCGTGTACTTAGAAAATTTATAGATTTTCTTCTTTTTCTCAAAAATGACAAGAAACAGAAAGACATACATGAAACAATGATCGGGGTTCTTACAAACTTACCCCCTAAAAGAAATTCATCCCCGAATTTTCCTAACAAGGTGGCGAAGAAGAAACCTCGAACAACTCTGGCCACTGTGATCTCATATCGGCCTCCCTCTCCCATGTTTTTTCCTGTACACTTTCGTGCTGCCATATCACCGGCACCAGAGGAACAAACCGACCATGGAGTATCTTTTCACTATGATAAAAAATCCTGATATGATGCTTCTCAAATGATTCATCCTTCTCTAGCTCAACCTCTTCGGGTTGAAAAACATGAGATGGGTCTAGGAAATAGCGGTGATGCTGAGAAACATGGAAGACGTCGTGCATAGCCTGGTACCTCTGAGGCAACTGCAACCTATAAGAAACCATCCTGACTCTCTCCAGAACCTTAAATGGCCTGACGTATCTCGATGAAAGCTTACCCTGTCTCTTGATCCTCTTGTGTCCTAACCTAGGGGTAACACATGGGATAACCTGATCCCCGACCTTAAACTCCAAAGGTCTTATCTACTGATCCACATAAGATTCTTCCGAGACTGTGCAGTAGCCATCCATTTTCAAATCAACTCCACCTGCTCCTCGGTCTCCTAATCAAGATGAGGTCCCAGCATAGCTGCCTCTCCGGCCTCCATCCAACACAAGGGAGATCAGCATGACCTATCGTGCAAAGCCTCGCAAGGTGCCATCTGAATAGTTTCTTGAAAACTAATATTATAGGAAAACTCCACTAGAGGTATATGTCTCTCCCATTAACCTCCAAAATCAAGGACACATGCTCGTAGCATGTCCTCTATCACCTGAATTGTGCGATCTAACTGGCCATTTGTCAGGGGATGGTAAGTTGTACTCATAAGTACCTGTGTACCCAAAGCCCTCTATATCCCTTGCTAGAAATGCGACATGGAGAAGGAGCCCCTATCTGAAATAATAGTACTCGGAACCCCATCTAAGCGTACAATCTCACGGATGTACAACCGTCCAA
This sequence comes from Viscum album, assembly GCA_963277665.1. Lineage (NCBI taxonomy): Eukaryota > Viridiplantae > Streptophyta > Magnoliopsida > Santalales > Viscaceae > Viscum > Viscum album. Next base: position 1,883,416,702 of record OY728165.1, on the reverse strand, counting down.
GATCATCAACACCGAATGTCCCCTTAATCAGCAAGAAGTGAGCAACCTTCATAAGCCTTTCAATGACAACCCATAATGTGGTATTCCATCGAGGAAATCTTTTTAACCCTATCACAAAGTCCATCGTGACATAATTCCACTTCCACTTGGGAATGGTAAGCTGCTGTAAAAGCCCTGCCAGTCGCTGGTGCTCTGCCTTCACCTGCTGACAGGTGAAACACCTCATGACAAAACCGGCAACATCTCTCTTCATACCTGGCCACCAATACTGGCGGTGTAGATCACGATACATCTTGGTGATGCCAGGTTGAACTAACCAGACTGAGGAATGATATTATTGCATCAGCTGCTCGTGTATATTTGATGGCACCCATACACATCCCTGGAAACGCAAGATCTCATCCTCGCCTATGGTCCATCAGGGAAGTGGGTCATCTCCTTACATTCTTTCCCATAGGACTAGGACATCAGAATCTAATAACTTCATCATTCGAACTCAGTATAGAAGCATAGAGGTAACAACTACAGAAGATAGGAATGTCTACCCCTGTCTATCATGCACCTCCAAATGCATCTCAGAGAACAGATCCATAAGCTACCACTCACAGCTGGCCTCCTGAACTGCATGTATCTGAGTCCACCAACTCAGTGAATTAGCCTCTGCATTTCCTTTTCCCGGCATATAGGCATGCTCAAAATCAAAAGACTGCAGGTACACAATCCACCTCCACTATCTCAGATTAAAGTCACGCTGCGTGAAGATGTACTTGAGGCTCTTGTGGTAAGTATACACCAAAAAATGATCTCCCAGAAGATAATGTATCCAACAATGCAAATCATGAACAACATCAGCCAACTCCAAGTTGGGCATAGGATAGTTCCTCTCATGTGGCCTCCACTTCTGATATCCATTTTCAACAACACGATACTCTTGCATAAGCACTACTCTAAGCCCAATGTGAGATGCATCACAGAAAACCATATAACTCTTGCCTGGCTCCGGAAAAACTAGAATCGGTGCTGAAGTCAATCTCCATTTTAGTTCGTAGAAGGATGAATCGTAGGCTTCTGACCAAACATAATTCACCCCTTTATAATTCATGCCTGTCAATGGCACTACTAGGCATGAGAAGTTATGTATAAACCACTTTTAGTAACCAGCCTGCCCTAAGAAACTCCATACCTCGAAGACGCTCTTCAGATGCTCCCAGGTGACTACTACTCTCACCTGCTCTGGGTCTACTGATACTCATGTCTTTGAGATGACATGACCCAGGAAGTGAACCCCGTTCATCCAAAAGTGGCACTTTGAGAGCTTAGCATATAACTGATGCTCCCTCAGTGTACTCAAAATGATCTCAAGATGGGTAGCATGGTCGTGTCGAGTGTGAGAGTACACCAAGATGTCGTCCATGAAAACCACCATGAAGGAATCCAAGTAAGGATGGAAAAGTCTATTCATCAGCACCATAAAAACTACTGGAGCATTAGTGAGGCCGAATGACATAACCAAATACTCATACAGACCATACCTACTCCGGAAGGCTGTAAGAGGTATATCAAATTGTCTGACACGCAACTGATGGTAGCCGGAGCTCAAGTCAATCTTTGAGAACACTCTGGCTCCTCGAAGCTTATCAATGAGATCATCTGTCCCTGGCAATGTATATCAGTTCTTGACTGTCAACTGGATCAGCTTCCGATAATCCACACAAAGCCTAATGGTGCCATCTGCCTTCTTCACAAACAAGTCAGGCGATCCCCAAGGAGAAGTATTGGGTCGAATGAAACCCCTTGTCTGCAACTCCTCCAACTTCTTCTTATGCTCTTGCAACTAAGGTGTGGAAATCCTATAGGGAGGAATGGACACTGATGACACTCATGGTACAAGCTCAATAGATAAGTCTACCTCTCGCTTTGGAGGCAAACCTGAAAAGTCTTCTGGAAGGACATCTGGAAAGCGATCAACCACTATAGGAAAATTTACCAGAGAAGATCTGTGGTCATCCAGATATAAGATAGAAATCTAGGTCATAACACCGCCCAAACCATGATGCTCTGGTCTAGATCTACTCACCTAGACATCCCATTCTCCCTTGTAAATAAAATATCTGCCCTCTGGTGACGTGAAACTCGCCCTATGACGATTGCAATCGACAAAGGCCTGGAAGGGAACTAACCAGTCCATCCTAAGAATGAAATCATATCCTTCAATCTCCAAAAAATAGAGACTCCACTAAAAACGACACCCACCGACCTCTAGGGGGATGTCTAAGCACTGATGAATGCTATAAGTTCTAATTCCCAAGGGAGTGACTAGCGTCATCATATCCTCAGAAGTATAAAATGCAATTCTATGTATTTCCACAGTATGCACATAAATAAAGCTAAAAGAAGCTTATGTATTGAAAATTGAAGAGTATAGAACTGAGGCTACTAAAATCATCCCTCGAACTGTAGAAGGTCCAGGATCCTACTCCGAATGAATCTTCTCTATAGAAAAAGTCTCGCTCGAACAGCGGCCCTACATAGTAGCCTGAGATCCTTGTACTGCTCCTCCCTGAGCCTAACCACTGCGTCCACGGCCTCTACCCTGGCTTGAATGACCTAATGAACTCCAGACCATAGTCTTCTGCAGAACTGGTAATCTTGATCTAGTATGTGGAGTGGAAACTGTTCCTCCTTCACTCGCCGCTGGTAGAAGAACCTTGCATAAGCGCTGCAGATGACCCATCCTGCCACATGATCGACACTCTACTGGGTCCCTCGGGCACTGGGGCTTCTTATGCCCACTTATTCTACACTAATAAAACACCACTTGGTTTCTAGAGGGAAGATCCCTTCTTCCAGAAGGAATACCTCGCTTCTTTGAGTCACCTCGCGTAGACTCTCGATAGCGCTTACTACTACCTGTCTGGAGAGAATCAACCCGGGATGCTGAACCGCCCTGGTCCATGACTCCATCCTCTCTCAGGTTTCTCTCCGTAATAAGCACCTTGTTGACTATTAGAGTGATAGATGTCAACTTAAAGACATTAACCTATGACCTGATATTCGGTATGAGGCCTTCCTCAAACATCCTTTCCCAAAATAGGTCGTCATTCCCCAGAATGGGAGTGAAACGCTGTAACTCTGTAAAGCAGGAGGAAGGATACATAATTGAGAGAGTACCCTGCGGCAGGTTCATGAACTCCTTGGATATATGGGCCCTCAGCGTCACCAAGTAGAAGTAGTCATAGAACATATGCTGAAACTCATCCCAATCCATAGCCTGTTGGTGCCCAGTCTATGAAACCACATCGCACCGTATCTTGGATAAATCTTGTAGCATATAAGTCGTGAGATTCACTCTTTTCTCCCAATGTGTCTCTAGATGCTCGAAGATGGACAGCATGGCTTCTAGACATGACTTCGCTGCTAGTGGTCCTCCATCCCCAATGAACGTGGGAGGGTGCTGCTGCTGAAAAACCCACATCAGCTCTTCCATTGATGGGGCAGGATGCTGAGCTCCCTGGAAAGTCTGCATGAATCCCATGAAACCCTCTATGAACTGAGCGTCAGCACCAGTGTTTGAAATCACTACATGTTCCATGTACGGAATGATAGGCAGAACTACTAGTAGTCTCTGATCTTCCGTATTAGGCGTACGGTCACTGCCTTGTTCCTAACATGCAACAGGAGGAAGTCTTGGTGCCATAGCTCTGAAGGGTCAAATGCACCTCTTCATTAATGATGAAAATAGATGAAACTTATGAGAGAAAAATGGAATAGGAGAGAAAAACATTAAAAAAATGGGAATACATGACTACACGGCATGTAGTACTACCACACAACATGTTTCTTAAAAGATTACCCTGGGCATGTACCTTGGCCATACATGCCTTTGTAAACCACTTGACTACACGGTGTGTTCTTAAACTACATGGTGTGTAATAACAATTTTTCCTCCCTTACAGTTCACTCTTACCCAGCTAGGAACACGGACTGTCCCTGCAGGAAACTACACGGCGTGATTGTCCACAACACGACATGTCCTTAAGATCTCTCCCCTATCTGTGTCGTTAGTCCCACGGACTGGTACAGAGACCACTACTACACAGAGTGTCAAAGGAGACACAGAGTGTACTTGACATGCTTACTTGACCCGTGTTGTTAGTGACACGACCTGACACATAGTCGACACTACACGACATATTCCATAAAGACATGGTGTGTACACAGAAGGATAACACCAACCTGTCTTGTTGGATACACGAACGACCACATGGTCAACTATACACGGTGTGTTCCTAAGGGAAATGACGTGCACTTGAAGGAAAACCCCGGCCCATGTTTTTTATGACACGACCGGATACCTATTCCAGACTGCATGGTGCGCTAAGCTGGTATACGTCGTATTCCAACAAGATTTTTCAGGACCCCATGTCCTTACCCGCATGATCAGTGACACAGCTAAAAACTACATGATTTGTATTCATAAAGTACACACCGTGTATTCTGGGTTTTTCTGGAAAGTAACCTCAAAACTGCACTAGAGCCCGGAAAACACAAGAAACCCACTATTAAGGTGCCAAATTCTGATATGTGGGGGCCCATACTCCCCGCGAATCAAATCATGACATCATAATAATGGATATAACATGTAAAAATTATAAAAACTCATGATCCACAAAATTCCGATCCTTGAGGTCCCATAACACTTCTAAGACCAAAGTTTGGCATCCATGATAAGGAAGCTCAAAACAAACGATACCCTATCATCATAAAAGGTATTCTACCACAGCAACTATCACAACAACATGCATCTTCTATCACAAATTCTATCACAACTGCATGAAAATTATAATGCAATCTAGATGGCATGGAAAAATGAATGACCTGTGATTTTCTAATAAGTGCATATATGATGCATGAGATGGCATACCCTTATCTCATCGGGTTGCAAAAAAATAGAACCATAATCTTACAAACAGTAATAGCACAAAACAAGTGCACCACCCAACGTTGAAATCAATTAAACTGTAACATTTGAAGAAACTCAAAAATTGAAATATTCAAGGTAATATGGATCTTTCCTTGTACATAGGTTCTAGAATTCATGGACACAGCTATTTACCATTTACCTATTCCTTCCTATCCATGTCTAATGTCGCTAAACACTATGTTAATAGAAAAGGACTGAACCTCCTCTGATACCACTTTATAACGACCCAAATCCAGAGCCTCTCAACTTGTGCCCCGTGCATGGTTCTCCACATGACCTCAAGTGCATTTTCCCAAATTCCATAAGATAACGACTAGCAGCGAGGGCCTTGGTAAATTATTTGAGAAACTATGCCCTCATTTGGTAAGGTATACAAGGTAAAAGAAATAACAGTCAATAACGGAAGCAGTAAACAACATACAACAACTGAAACTAAACAGAAAAAGACATGTATAAAATCATAATTATGCAGCATGGTACATGTATCCAAGGAAAGTAGTAAACACAACAACATATTGAAATACAACTAAGAACAATGGACTAAAAGTAAATAACAACTCCAGCAACATCGCACACCTATTCTCAGTCCTATGCTCTCAAGCTCCAACAAGCATTCATGTACCTGAAGTAGAATGGCCACAGTCCCAATCCACATCTGCAACCATATAACCTATTTGGTCCAAAAATCAGGACCCAAATAGGGTGTGAGACTAATCCCAGTAGGCAACCACCACAATATTTGTGCCCTACTGTCAGTGAGGAATATAGCAAAAGTAATGGAAATAAATGCAGTGGAGAAACAGAAGTACACTAAAGTATACAATCCTAAAAATCTCCATTTTCAGTTATTTATTAATCTAATACAATCATTTAATTATCAACCATGGAATCTAGCAAACAACTATATATTTTCATGGCAGAGAAAGTAACACATCAGGTATTTCTACAGACTAACTAAACCGCAAGCAGTACAACACCCAAGCTTGTTCTTTGGCTTGTTGGACTCGTCAAAACCAACCAAAAAATATTCATGGTGACTCCCTGGGTGGCTCACACTGGTAGACCACTCTAGTCAAGTAAACATACAAAGGAACAGACACTCTGGGAAGCTCTCACTGTCAATTCCCATGCGTTCTTGCAACGATAGCTATAGACTCTCTAAGGAAGCACTTACATCTAATTACCCCTATAGTCTTGATACATAACTAAGGACACTCCATGGAATCACAAAGTACCATTCTTGTAGGTCATGTTAATGATAATAATTTATAATAGACTCTCTAGGGAAACCCTTAATCGTCAATTCCTTCTTTAGTCTATCACACCAGGTTCCCACAGCCCTGAGTAGTGTAGTTGTGCGTAATAGACTGTTATCAGCCCAAAGTAAGCTCAACAAAATACGTGGATAATAGCTACAATGCATCAAAATCATATAAACAGTAGGCAATACATGCAGTCAACTATATCAAGGAAAGAAAGCAATGCAACAAGGTCTGCCTCACAGGAAACCTAAGACAAACGATGTTAAATAGCCAAAACAACAGAAACAACCAGGTGGTGATCCTCAAACATGCTAAAAAGAAATTATCAATTATCTAATAACCTCAAAAATACATGCAATCTAAGGCAGATAACAATAAAAAATCAAAACCCTAAGCTAAGATAACCGATACATGGGTATCCGACACTTTTCCACTAAAGACTCAAAGACATTCAATGTAGGGAAACAAACAACCTACCTCTATCCTAGGATATTGATATACTTAAACCACGACCTGTGAATTAGGATAGAATGGAGAAGATCTGAAAAAAATCTTAAACATTCAACCTCAGATAACTCTCATAAGAAAAAGAATCAGGAAACGTGGCCAAAGAAGAACCAATAACTCACTACTACGATTCTATTGCAACTGAAAGCGTTCGATTCGGATAATCGGTGATGGATCAGTGCCTCAGAGAAGATTCGGCCTCCTCGGATGCTCTGGACATAATTAGGCAGAGAAGAAGATGAAAATCATTTTAAGACGTGACCCCAATCTGATTAATGAAATAAAAAGGAAAGTACACGGTGTGTACTTCATGAGTACACAATGTGTACTAACCCTTTTCATACATCGAATTAAGTGGCCTCCACATCACCGTTACACACCGTGTGTGTGGCCCGGACACGGCCAACATACGGCCTCGTGCAGGGAGAAAAGTACAGGGCATGTACTCATAAAGTACATGACATTTAGAAATTTTTTATATTTTCTTCTTTTTCTCAAAAATTACCAGAAACAGAAAACCATAACTGAAATGAAGATCTGGGTTCTTACATCGCCAGCCCTTGGCCTATGGAAGGCGGGCTTGTGGTAGTCACGACACGGGACCCGAGGATGGGTCATGACAAACCATCACATAGAAGTCCAAATTAATCATGAAACTAGTATAATAAAAAGGTGAAATGTATATATACTATAAAAATGTGTGTTTCCCTCAGAATCCAGGGATGACCGCCTTGATGGGAGGATCAAACATTATGATCGGTTTCTAACAGGTTTGTTCGTAGAACCAGAAACATCCAATGATTCCACATCCATTCGGACCTACTTTCCAAAGGTAGGTGCTCATTAGTTTCTGGACTGATGAGTCTTAGGAATTTTCATTGGTCGAGAGGATGGGAGGTCAAGAATCATCACACCTTTTGAGGGGAATTATTGTCTACTCGGGGACTCTCTTTATAGATTTAAGTTATGTTCGTGAATCCATATTACATTACCAAGTAAAAAATGAGCTTTCCTTCAGATCTGACAATCAATGAATAAATATATAGAAAATTTAGAGAATCTTTTGTATGTATTCTAGGTTCTTCATCGATTGAGAATCATCTATATTTATTAGATATTCTTGGTCAATAGTACCCTTTGACACATTTATACATAATTATCTTGGTCATTATGATGACCATGCTGGTTTTAAAGCCACTCAGTGGGGCACTTGAAGTTTATTTTCATTCAGAAGGAAATGGATTATTTTAGAGTTGGGATCAAACCTGTAGATGGGCTACCTACATATCCTTTTTTTATAAAAGAAATCAGAACCCACGTAGTTCGAGTAAGGGAGTATGATTTTTATTATTGATGGCTCAATGAAGGATTTCACAATTAATTTTACACTCAAAGCTCACGTGAGTCATGATCGGTGTGAGAAACAAGAGGTATTGGTAAAAAAATATACAATTTTTCCATGAATGATACAATCATAAGAAATAATGTGGGGTTTATGTATGTTTAACTGCCCAGATAAATGAAGGTTAGGATTTAATTTAGGGAAGAAATCCAGGAACAGGGTCCATAAAGGTATATGTGCTTCATGGAGATTTTGAATACTCTAACTTGGGGCTTACTCTTGAAAAGGAGGCCCAAATTAGAAGAAGACTTATGATTGGGTTTTACTCCTGAAAAGGAATCCCAGATCAAAGGTAAATTAGGACTAGTTAATAGAAATTAAGACTTGGGCTTACTCATGAAAAGGAGGCCCAGGTTAAGGGAATTAAGGTTTGGGGTTACTCCTATGGAAGATGCCCAAATTAGGGGACTGGGGCTTACTCCTAAGGAGGATGCCCATATTTGGGAACTATAAGAATTGGGGCTTACTTCTAAGGAGGATTCCCAAATTAGGGGACTGAGGCTTACTCCTAAAGAGGATGCCCAAATTTGGGAACATTATGAATTGGGGCTTACTCCAAAGGAGGATGCCCAAATTTGAGGATTTGGGGCTTACTCCTAAAAAGGATGCCCATATTAGAGGATTTGGGGCTTACTCCTAAAAAGGATGCCCATATTTGATACTGGGGCTTACTCCTAAAAAGGAGGCCCAAATTAGAGGATTTGGGGCTTACTCCTAAAAAGGTTGCCCATATTTGAGACTGTGGCTTACTCCTAAAAGGAGGCCCAAATTAGAGGATTTGGGGCTTACTCCTAAAAAGGATTCCCATATTTGAGACTGGGTCTTACTCTTAAAAAGGAGGCCCAAATTAGAGTATTTGGGGCTCACTCCTAAAAAGGATGCCCATATTTGAGACTAGGGCTTACTCCTAAAAAGGAGGCCCAATTTAAGGATTCTCTCATCTTAAAAGATGAGGTTGAATGAATGAAATCTCAATCTCTAGTGACATAAAGATGTGTAAATCACTAAGTTTTGAGAGATATTCCACAGAATTCCTTTCAGATAAGGAAGTCAAATCAAGAAATCATGCCATAAATGGATTTGAAGAGTGTCTTGAAGATTGAATCTTGAATAGGAAAGGTGTAATGGCTTCAGAGGGGTGAAATGGGAAAGAAAGGAACCCAAAAGGCAGGGGCGTGCATGTCCTGGCAGGCGCGCAGGTACTGCGTGGGCGTGCAAGTCCTGGTCGTGCAGGTATGCCTGCGCGACACATGGTTTACTTGCGCGATGGTTAACCATCACGGTAATACCTGAGCGACTCTTCATTAAAGCCTTTAGAATCCTCTTGAGGTTCTTCCAGAAGAGGGGTGTGCAAGATCTATTGAAGGAGTAAGGTGGCGCGCAAGTGTGGCCCTTTTACCTTAATGGCTGGCCACTCAGGCGCGCAAGTGTTGATGAGTTTCAACACTTAGGCCTTCCTCCCCCTCTTTAGATCTTTCGTTCTAGGTAATAAATTACCTTATAAGTGTTTCGGAAGCTTTGAGGAGAGACTAGGGTGCCGGGAGCTCAAATCTGAGTTTCTGGAAAAAATCCTTTTTGAATGGGGGGCCCACTGGGTCTATTTATAGGCAGGAGAAGACCCCGGGCAGTAATCACATAGGTCGCGCAAGTCAATTGCGCGACCATAATGTGTCGCGCAAGTGTACTTGCGCGACTATGAAGAAACTTGTGAAACTTATGGGAAATCTTCTCCTTGTTCATCCCTTTATCGATTTTTTATATTTTCTTCAAAGGATGAATCAATTTGTGCTAAGTCATTTTCCATTTTCCGATCTTTAGATTCTGTGACGAAAGGAGCGTCAACAAAAGTCCCCCCTTAGAGTTGGATCCGGAGAGAATAGAGGATTTGACTCTGAGGAAATCGAGAATCACAAGGAAATTGGGGCGCGCATGTCTTGATGGAACAGAGGGCGGCTCACAAGTGTGCATCCCATAGGTCCTAATCTGTAGGGATACGACCCTTGATCACGCAGGGTATGGCGCGCAGGGTCCATACCGCATCTATAAATAGAGGGCCTCACTTCCGTTCAAGCATCCATATTTCCGAACTTCATACCTTCGAGATCTCGCCGCGTATGTCACCTTAGCCGTGCAGGTTGCTCTGTTTTCCAGTGTTTGCCTTGATGTCGCACTACTATCAAGGTATCTGGGCCTGCACGGTGTTACTTGCGCGGCACATCCATACTTGCGCGCCAAGTTTTAAACTTGTGTGCCTTAATTCCTTTGCCATTTTTCTGAATTTTTTCACAAATTTTATGAAAAATAAACCCATTTAAGAGTTTCATTATTCAACTATTGTGCAGATTCAATGGCTCCCAAGAGAATTGGAATGACTGATGAACTGGCTAGTAAGCAGATTGATGACATGATGAACATCATTGGCCATGATTATTATGATACCTGTGACAACACTCTCCTAGATTTGGCTAAGTAATTGATGAAATATCATCTTAATTTCCCACAGAGCATCTACCTGACTCTATATGGTCATGGTCATCTGCAAGGTGTCAATGTTCCAGATGCAAAGAACTATACGCCTGAAATGCAGTTGTACTGCTAATCTATTTCGGTTATGCTGTGCATTATGAGCAACAAAAATGGTGTGAACATTCAAATTTTCCTTCCATGCCATTTTTTTGAAGATATGAAAATGGAAAAACCATGGGATGAAATGTTTCCCACTGCCGATTGGTGGAGAAAAGAAAAACATGGTATTAGAGCAATATCTGAAAAGAGTACTTCTTCCAAAATGGATCTTTACTTCCAATGCTCCATTCTCAAATCCATGTATCCATCTTCCAAGTCTCTTGGACAGAAACAGAGTCACTGTTTGATCAGCAGAAAATTTTCTCAAACCGCACTCAAGAACATTCTTTTACAATTGTTCCAAGAAGAGCTGGTGTCACTGCATCTCTTATGGTATCCAGTTTAATGAATGAATTCTAGGTGGATTCTGATTAAGCTCGGGATTTCGTTCATCAATTGAAGACTTAGGTTGAAAGCCTCTTGTAATTCTTAAAAAAAGAGAAGAGACTCCAGTCTGTGGATGTCCTTCTAAATCTTGTGAATCAATGAAAAACACTTTCACCATCACTCATTTGTACCTGCATTCTCTTTTTCTACATTATTTAGATTTTACCTAAGCCAATGGGCCTAGTAATCATAGTTTGATTTTTACTAGGATTAATGTAAATAACCCTACAAACTTCAAACCTTTTAATTGCTCAATGTTACCTAAATCATACAAAATGTATGTTTAGTGAGCTGAGAACTTGACTTTTATTCAGAGTTCCCCTATCTTTTATGGGCAGTTTAAAGTCATGCACATCGGACATAAAAATGATAATATTTAAGGTCTCAATATCTTTGACCTAAATGGATTAGAATTGACTCAATTCCTTGAAAATTAATCTAAAAACATATTACCATACTCAAGTACGAGGGAAAATATGTAAGCTATGACTTAAGAATATTTGAATCAGAGGAATGATATGAAAAAGAGATAAAAGGCATTAGAAGAAGTAGTTTCCAAGAATGTAGTTACCATTATTTAACAAACCCATTAGGGGGTTGAATTATGCAGGGCCACCTAAGGGAATTGGCTGCATAGTTAAATAAAATAGTATCTTTTGGCTAACAAGTCTGTTATGTAGACTGTTTATGCTAGGCCACCTATGGGCACGTGCTGCATAGTCAGGCAAAAGAACTCACAGAAATTTACTTTCCTAGTGCTAAAATCCAGTGAATGTTTATGGAGATTCAAATATTCCAAAGTATAGAGTTTTCTGTATGGAAAGAGGTACTTGAAAATGGAAAAGATATTTCCAAACAAGATTATAGAAGAACTGGATGAATATTATTCCAACGAAGGTCTGACCCAAACATAGGGAAGGAGAATATAAACCATATACATGAATACTTTCAGATCATGAAAAAGGATATGGGACAAATATGTTAAGGATGGCTATTTTTGAGAATCCATATATACTGTCATTTAAGACAAAAAAGGACAAAAGAGGCATTCTTCCCACGAATGAAGTTACCACTATCCGAAAAATCTATTAGGGGGTTGAATTATGCAGGGCCACCTAAGGGCATTGACAGCATAGTCAAATAATAGTATCTTTTGGGTAACAAGTCTGTTATGTATACTGTTTATGAAAGGCCGCCTATGGGCACGTGCTGCAATGTAAGACAAAAAAACTCTCAGAAGTTCGACATTTTTGTGACTAGAATTCATGAAAAGGGTTATGAGGATCTGAAAATATAAGGTTAGGATTATGACACATAAATATGGGTATTGTTCAATGTATATAGAGATACATAGATAAATGCTAACCATAATCATGTTGTGGCTGGGTCCTGAATTGAAATGTTGGACATCACTACGTATCCCATAAGGATGAGAATCAAGCCATACATAGTTCTTAAACTACAGTTTAACGTCGTGTGGGACAAAAGGATTAGAGATCTTAGTTTAGGGTCATAGAGCTTGGACTATTTCTAGAAATACAGAATGTGTGTTTTTATAGGGACTTTTCAAACAAGGGACTAAAAAATGGAATTTGGGGTTAGGCCCAAAGACTTGGGACTGGATTCGAGGGACACTCGAAAGTTCCTACGTATCCCATAAGGATGGGAATCAATCCCATGTAGTTCTATAAATACCCTCTGTACAAATTTGGTTCGTACATGTGAAGGGTGAAAGGGGAATTTAGTGCAATGATGTTTAACACAAGATAAAAGGTTAGGGCATTGACATGTATGCACGTAGACTTTGAAATGAAACATGATTGAAAAATCAATGAAAATAATGGTTCCCTCTCAGTTGAGGGTATCAAAGAAATTTGTAGTTCATTGTCATACTGGAAAAAAGTGTTGTATAGTTTAACGTTGTATAACAAGGACGAATGTGAACCAATGTAAAGATATTGATTCTAGGGGCGGTTTCACGAATCAACATCGTATGAGATAGAGGTGAACCAATGTGAAGATATTGGTTTTGGGATTGAAACATGGGAGGTTGCCTACATACCCAGCCTAGAAGGCAAGGATCAAAGTCCGTGTAGTTCAATTAAAGAATGAATTAATGATCAACTTATTCTTAGGGACAATGACCTAAAAAAATGTTGTTGGGACTTACACATGGTTAGCGGCCCAAAGAGAGTATTATGGTTGAGTTTTACTCCAAGAACACGTGAGTCATGCTCGATTTGAGAAACAAGAGGTAACAACAACCTTAACGATGAATAGTTTAATGTCATGTAGGACATATAAAGGGACTATGCAGTTTAGAGTCTTGCAGTTAGGACTATTGGTGCTGCACAGTTTAGTGTCATGTAGAAGGGACAAAATACAGTTTAATGTAATGTAAGATGTATCATGGACTTTCTGTACAGTTTAGCATCATGTAGTTAGGACGATGGGGACAATAGAGTTTAAAGTCATGTTGGACGAAAGGGGGACTATGCAGTTTAATGTCATGTAGGGAGGACAAAAGAGTACACCATTTAAGGTCATGTTGGATGCATTAGGGACTTTTTCACAGTTTAACGTCATGTTGGACAAAAAAGGGACGATACAGTTTAGCGTTATGTTCGACGAAAGTGTGAATAGTTTAAGGTCATATGCATGGACCGTGGATGGTGCAGTTTAATGTCATACTGGACAAAAGTGTAGATTAAGGTCATACAGGACCATTGATGATTATGTAGTTTAACGTATTTCCAGACGTAAGGGACTTTTATATAGTTTATTTTCATGTAGTTAGGATGCCACAGTTTAATGTCTTACTGGACGTAAGGGACTTGCAAATAGTTTAGGGTCATATGCATGGACCGTTGATGATGCAGTTTAAGGTCATACAGGACCTAGTTGCAGTTTAAGGTCATATTGGACCATTTAGGGAACTTTTTCACAGTTTAATGTCATGTGGGACGAAAGTACAACTATTTTAAGGTCATATGTATGGACCGTTGCTGTATAGTTTAATGTCATATAGCAAGGATGAAAGTGGGACTTTGCAGTTTAATGTCATGCAGTGAGAAAAAATTAGGGAATTATTTTTTCATAGTTTAACGTCGTGTGGGACGAAATTAATACAAATAGATTAAGGTCATATGTATGGACCATTTCTGTATAGTTTAACGTCATATAGCATGGATGAAAGTGGGAATTTTTCAGTTTATACAAAATACTTCTTAAAAAATATGGCTTTGGTTGGAGTAGTGATGTGTTCTCTATCCATTGAGATTAATGAATAAGCTCCATTGGAGTAGACCCTATGTATTGAATAAGGTCCTTCCCATTTTGGCTCAAGCTTGGGAGGTTTCTTTCCTGGTATCATTGGAGTTCTGAGAACTAATACCAATTCTCCCTAAGTGAATGAACGAAGATGAACTTTTTTGTTAAAAGCTCGTGCTATTCGAATCTGATAGACTTCCAAGTGGTGCAAAGCACACAATATTTTCTCATCTAACCATTCCAATTCATTCAATCTCTTTTGAGATTGTTCATCTGTAGATGATTGATCCCAAATGGCAACTCTGAGCGAGGGTAGTTGAACATCAATGGGTATGACGACTTTCGTTCTATATACCAATGAATATAGAGTTGACCGAGTTTCAGTGCGGGTGGTAGTCCAATAATCCCATAAAGCATGAAAGAGTTTATCATGCCATGACCTCTTATCTTTATCCACCATTTTTTGTAGTATATTTGAAAGATTCTTGTTAAAAGCTTCTATCTGGCCATTGGCCACTACATGATACCAATATGAATGATTGGATTTGATGTTGTATTCTTGATACAAATTCTTCATCTCGGATGAACAAAAATTGGTGCCATTGTCTGTAAATATGGTATGAGGGACACCAAATTTGGTAATGATGTTAGACTTGATGAAGCTAACAACGCATTTAGAACTGACTTCCTTGAGAGATATTGCCTCTGCCCATTTGGAAAATAAGTCAGTAGCAGTAAGAATATACTTAAACAGCTTGGTCATAGCCGAAGGGAAAGGTCCCACCACATCCATTCCCCATGTGGAAAATGGCCATGAGTATTTAGCTATATGAAGCAACTCTAGAGGCTGATGAATGAAGTGGGAATATACGTGGCATGAATGACACTTCTTTGTGAAATTGACACAATCTCATATCATTGAAGGCCAAAAGTATCCAAGCCTTTGAATCTGATCAGACAGTATATGTCCAGACTGGTGGGCACCAAATACTCCTGCATGCACTTCTTTCATGATAGCCATTGTCTCTTCACCATCAATGCATCTGAAGAGAACTCCATCAAAACCACGTTTGTAGATAATTTTCTCTAGGTTATCTGGGCTGTCATAAAGAGTAAAATTTACCATACGTCACCGGATTTGTTCTTTCTCAGATCTATCAGATGGAAGTGTTTCATTTTGAAGGTATTCCCTGATATGTGACATCCATCCTGTAGTATGACCCTACAGTTCAAGAATGAAACAAATTTCATTAATTTCCTCTGTTCTGATTTGAACATAAGGTGAAATTGCACGACGGTGGGCAATACTGTTGGTTGTCTCGTCCCGATTTGGATCTGCCAGAGCTGTGTCTATATTAGCCAATGCATCAGCATGAGCATTTTGTGATCTTGGTACATAAGAAAATTTTGGTTCCAAAGGGAATTCCGCCATTAACTCTCTGACGTAATCATAAAAATGGATTAGTTCTTCTTTTTTGATGGCATAATCCCTGTTGACTTGTTTGATTACCAGGATTGAATCACCTTTTACCTTTAAGTGATTCACTTGTGCTTGAAGTGCTAATTCTAAGCCTATGATGATTGCATGGTATTCTGCTTCATTATTGGTACCACCTTCCCACAATAAGAAGGAATAAGGTAACACATCCTTTTCTGGAGAAATGAGTACAATTCCTAAGCCAACTTTGTTGAATTTAGGATTTTACATTTTCCTCCCTATTTGACTTCTGGAAGCACCATCAAAATACATTTCCCATGCCTGAGGACTTTCTTGAATAGAGAAGACTTCCTCATCAGGGAGTTCAATATCTGAAGATGTGTCTTCCACTGAAGGGTGTTCAGCTAGGAAATCAGCCAGAGCTTGGCCCTTTATCGACTTTTGAGACACATACTGAATGTCGAATTACTGCAAAATAACTGCCCACCTTTCCAGACGTCCTATAAGCATTGGACGACTTAGGATAAATTTGAGTGGGTTATTGGGAGATACCAATTGGACCTCGTGATGTTTCAGGTAGTGTCTCAACTTTTGAACTACAGATATTAATGCCAGGTAGCACTTCTCAATACTTGAATACCGGGTTTCTGCTTCAAGCATGGTTTGACTAAGATAGTAGAGATTGTTTTCATTCCCAGCATCATTCTCTTGAGTAAGAAAGGCACCCAATGATCGCTCTAGAGTTGTCACGTAGAGGATAAGTGGTCTTCCTTCAACAGGTGGAATGAGTTCCAGTGGACTCAAGAGGTATTTCTTGAGAATATCGAATGCTTCTTGACATTCTTCAGTCCACTGTCAAGTGACTCCCTTCTTCATCAATTTGGTTAAGGGTAAACTTTTTCCTGCTAAATTGGCATTGAAACGCCGAATATAGGCTAAGTTTCCTTGAAGTCCTCTTAATTATTTCAAATTTTGAGGAGGTGACATACCAAGGATTGACTTGGTCTTATCAGGATCAACTTCAATACCATGATGGCGTACAGCAAAGCTGAGAAATTTTCCTGAGGTTACCCCAAAAGCACATTTTAAGGGGTTCATCTTCAAATTATGTTGTCGAAGCTTGTAGAATATGAATTCCAAATCAGCCAAGTGATTAGAACGTTGTTTCGATTTAACTACCAAATCTTCTACATGGAATTCAACAAACTACACTAATAAGGGTTTGAAGATACGATGCATGGAACACTGATAAGTTGTACCTACATTCTTTAAGCCAAATGGAATTACCCTATAGAAAAACACACCCTGAGGGGCTCTAAATACTGTATATTCCTCATCTTCTGGGGCCATTCGGATCTGATTATATCCATAATATCCATCCATGAAGGAAAGTGCTTCATAGCCAGTTGTTGCATTAATTAGACGTTCTGTAATCGGAACTGGGAAATCATCCTTAGGAAAATTCCGATTAAGATCTCTGAAATCAATGAAAACTCTAATTTGTCTGTTCTTTTTCTTTATAGGGACAATATTAGCCAACCATTTGGGATATTGAACTTCTTTTAAGAAGTTAGCTTTGATAAGATTATCCACTTCAGCTTCAATTTTGGAAGCATAAGTTGGGTGTGTTCTTCTCGTGGCTTTCTTAAATCCTCGATGTTCTTCTGGTAAACCCAAATGATGAGTCGCAACATCAGGATCATGCCCGGGCATTTCTATATAGTTCCAGGAAAATATATATTTATTTTTCTTTAGAGAAGAAATATACATATCTTGCTCTTCAAGAGTCATGGACACACTGATTAAAGTGGGGCGTGGATCTCCTTTTGTACCCAGATTTATTTCTCTGAGTTCATACACAGTGGTAGAGATACCCTCTTCAAATGCTGGAGGAGCATCTCTGAGATCTTCCTCTTCTTCTTCATCATGTGTTATTTCTTCTGTTTCTAATTTCATAGTAGATTATAAAGTATAATTTTCAGGATCTGAAGAGATGTAAAAATTTTCATATTTTGAAGAAGAATCTTCCATTTCCAACCCGATAGATGATGAAGGGTCTTCTTTGGGTAATAAAGTGGAGATGATGGATTGAGAATCGACATCATTGTTCACCACCAATGTTGCTATAAATTCTTCTGGCCAAATTGGCGAAGCATAGACTTGTTGTATTTCATCATATGAAATGAAGACATCACCATTTGTGCTTTCATCACTGCATGGTAGATTATCAATTTCTCCCATGTTTTTTGGATTGATTTCCATAATTGACATTATGGATCTTTCCATAAGAGTATTTTGATTTGGGTATATCTTGTCAATTTGACTGATAGGCAACACATAATCTGTACTCACATGTGTAAATGGATTTACTGGGATTTTTTCCAAACCATATGGAGCATTAACTTTGGTAATCTCCTTTGTTATGGATTTCTCCCTTTGCTTCATGTGATAGAATTCCGGCTCAATGTATTGAGACTCACATGTCTTGAACAGGGACTTATCACCATACAATGTCCCAACTTGACCATCGAAACAATATTTGAGACATTGATGACATGATGAAGGGATAGCCGCATGTTGATGTAGCCAGGGTCTTCCAAGAAAAAAGTTGAAGGCTGAGTCTTGATCAACAACCATGAAATCTGAATTGGATACAAGATCTATAAACTGAGTTCTGAGTGTAACATCACCTAGTGGTTCCTTTTCATTTTTATCATATCCTTGTAGAATCATGGTGGAAGGAGATAAATCAGATTCTGTGAGGCCCAATCGATGAAGTGTACAAATGGGCATGAGGATGACTCCTGAACCATTGTCAATGAAAGCTCTTCGAACATCCATGCCATTGACCTTGCCAGACAAGTACAATGGTCTAATATGTCCATGCACAACATCGTATTCATCTTCATCAGTAAAGGATATTATTTCATGGCATTCTGTAGGATTATTCTCTATGTGATAGAATTCAGCTGCAACAATTTTAGTTTCAAACTCCTGAGGACTTGACAAATCCTCGATGAGTGCTTCCCGAAGATCTTTTGACAGATTCAAAGCATCCAGAATTGATAACATAGCTGGTACTTGGGCCAAGTGTTTCAATATATCATACTTTTGATCCATAGGTCTGCGTTTCCCAATAGGAATATGTGGTTTAGCAGGTTCCTTGGGAGCATATGCTTTGGATGTTGATGCATCTTGTATCGGGATAGGAGTTGGCAATATTCCTGATTTTGGAAGATTAGACTGATTTGATCCATTTACATGCTGAGAGGAAGAATATGGAATCTACAAACAGTCTTCCAAAATAACTGTGCCATGACTGAATTTGTTATTGGTAGAAGAACTTTCTTGTTCTTGCTAAGCTCGCTGAAGGGCTCTACCACGAGTTTCTACTGCGTACACAGTTCTAGTAGGGGTAGAATTAGAATAGTGGCTTCTGAAAGATCCATGTCTTCCCCTATATCCTGAGCACCTGGAACTTCCTCTGATTCCTCTGTTTGATACAGGGAATTTAGGCTCATGGATATTGAAACTGCGACTGGCATATGGATATGTTAATTGAATCATATTAACATAGCCAAAGATTAACTCTTCATCTGATGAAGACTTTGCCTGATTAGCCTATTTAGTTTGTTCCATTTGGTGGGGCGGTGCCCATGGATTTGAAGTAGATGGAATGAAGTCCTCCAAAGTCAAAGAAAACTTAGGCTTTGATACATACTCATCTTCTTCTGATTCTTTTTCTTTCTTTGAATCTTGTTGTTTCTCTGAGGACTTTCCCTCTGACGAAGACGGTTTTTCCGCAACATTCATAGTAGAATACACAATTGGTTTACTTAATTGTGTTTGAAAAATAGCATGAGTTCGATTGATTGTCTTTCTGACCATCCAATCATCATAATTTTGTGAATTTTTTCTTTTTTACTTCCTTCCATTCATCTTCCTCTTCTGGAACTGTAGCAGTGAAACATGCTACCTGGGGTGATGAGCCTTTCAATGTGACCTGTCCCGAGTCGACCATCTTTTGTAGGAGGTCTTTGAAGACAAAACACTCCTGGATGGGATGCACCAACATTTGATGAAATTGGAAATAATTAGGACGGTCTTCATCTCCTTTCTTGTTTGGCCTCTTGGGTATTGGAAATTGAACCAAATTGGTTTCCAGAGCCGAAATGAAATAACCAGGAACTTGTTCATTTCGGAAAGAGTATGTTTTTCTATTCAAATCCTCAAATTGTTTTCGTCTTTGATACTTTTTATCATCTGGACGAAAAGGCCTTTGTTGTTGGTGCTCAGAAGGTGGATACCTTCGAGAAGATGATGGTTTTGATGTAGAAATAGGTACAGGTGCTTGTTTAAGCATAACTGTAGCAGTTTCTTCTTTACCCATTCTCTTTCCTAGAGTTGATGGAATTACACGAGATTTAGACTTAGCCTGTATAAGGGAATCTTCAATCTGCTGAGCGATTGAAGTAAGGTCTCGAAACCCCCCCCCTGTGTATTTCATAGGGATTAATGGCGTGTGTAATTCATCACACAGATTTGCCACACAGATTGGCAACAATTCATCTTAAGGGAGTGCTAAACTCAAGGAATATGTTAATCCTTTCCATTAAGCAATGAAATTAGAGACCCTTTCATTTTCCCTTTGTTTACAGTTTTTGAGATCGAAAACTGTTGTATTTGGAAAAGGTGAGCTGAACTGAAGGAGGAATTTTTGTCGAAGATCCTCCCAACTGGTAATTGACCGGGATTGCAAGCTTGTATACCAAACAAAAGCTGGTCCTTTCAAGGTTCGCATGAAGCATCTGAGTATCACTGCTTCTTGCTGCTCCAGAGTTCCCATCATAGGATCTCAACAAGACACATAATGGGTCAAATGTTGTTCAGGATCGCCTGATCCATTGAAAATAAGGAATACATGGTTCCCAAAACTGGATGGAGGAGAAATTGAATCTACCCATTCAGGGTAAACTTTCTTTTCTAGTTGAACTTGCACACGCTTCCCTTCAATAGTTTCTAAGCAAGTTGTTAATGACTCAATAGTAGTTATTAACATTTGAGAATCATCCAGTTGAACTTGTACTTGGGTAGGTGCAATGACTGGAGCTTGGACAGATGTGGCGATTAGTGTTGTAACCGATGGAAGCATTGCCAACTGTTGTTGCACATGACCCATAGGATTAGACCTATGAGGGTGTACTGGAGGAGGATATTCTTGATCCATATCAGTAGCTGCAACAAATTCTTTTTGCTGACTGACTCCAAAATTCTTATTAAGAAGACTACTCTGAAGTAGTTCTGCATTCAACCTTTTTAATTCCTTCATTTCTGCCTCCTGTTGTGCAAACCTCTGCTCTAGTGAGAGCAATTGACCTTCTCCAGAGGAAGGATATGTAACCTGGTTCTTTCCCTTCCCTTTGATGGATCCTTTTCAGAGAGGGGGAAGTGGGTTACTTGAAGGATTACTTATGTTCTAAGTAATCCTTTGACTTCGTGTACCCACACCTTCTTCATTTGTGTTGGTGCATACATATTCTTGAGCAGGAACCTCTTCATCTGCGTCCCCTGAGTGAGCCTCATCTGGTGGATCAGCAACAACGGAAATGATGACATTAACCGATGCATAACCTATCAAATTCCTTCTATCAGCATTTCTGTGATATTTTCTTCTTACATGTCTTTGATGAGACATTGTCTTTTGTTGATTCAATCCCTCAGGAACATCTTGATGAATCGTAATTTGGAGGGAATCTTCTGATAATTTGGTTCTTCGTTCCTCGTGAGGTTTCTTCCCCAATCGAGAAAAGTCTGACTTTCTCTGAGGAGGGGATTGATGATTTGAAAAAGTCCCCAGTCTAGTGGACTGGGGTTGTTCCTGCTTTTCTCACCCAACTCCCCGAATCCTTTTTGTTGATTCCAAGGGTTGGTTTAAAAGAGTCCCCAGTCTAGCGAGCTGGGGTGGTTCTTGACATGTTATGTCTGAGACTTTCTTGAAAGTTCTCCTGATCTTGCAAACCTTAGTACAGAAATTAGTTGGATGCATTAATCTGTATCCACTTTTATCACCCAGTTCAAAAGACCATTGGATGATTTTCGACACTTCTGTCACTTGGTGACGTGCTTGCTTCAAACGAGAGGCATGTTCAATATTCTCGTTTGCTTGATGCAAGAGTAATTTGACAACTTTTTCTTTGTATTCTTGATTTTGAGAGGAACTAGATGAATCATGTTCTTGGGAAATATTTTGATTACAAACAATGCCCATTGACTATGGCCGTCCATGGGCAATAACATTGCATGAGACCATTTTCGGTTGGCTTTGCTGATTGGAGAGCACCGTGAAATGAAGTGCTCCATGAACACCCCATCCTCTAACACGAATACTAGATGGGGCATTGGAAATTAACTGACACAATCTTCTTAGTGCGCCAAAGCATGATCGTTGAAGGGCTCTCTGCTGCTTTTCAGCCTTCGGATATCGAGAGACTGATAGAGACGCCAAATCAATCTGACGTCGTAACCCTTCTATTATCTTAAAGTGATTTTCATATTCATCAAAATATAATACTTTATTTTTCAAATGAAAAAGATTTTTCTGTATGTTTAGATGAATATCATGAATTTCATCTTCCGTCAACATTTCTGGAATATTATAATGAGAGTCAGCCAGATTCCAAAACATGACTGACACTTCACCTTTCGCCAGTTGTTTTCTCATATTCACCATTTCCTCTTTATCATTTGATGAATATTATTCTATCTGATTTCACCAGAGTTGGTGTTTCCTTGTTGCTTCATTGGATTCAATAGGATTGGAAGAGAAATCACTGATCAAACTAGAAGATGCATGACTTAGGGGTGGTTCGGATAATTACCTACACCCTGGGCTATCTTCTGATTGAGAAAGTATTTCACCTACTAGTGATGAAGCTTCAGACATGACTAGTTTCTCATTTGTAAGTTCCTCAAGATAAGAGGGCTTTCTTGGAGCTACATTGTCCATGGGAGAATTTTCCGGACAATGTGTATTACTACTACGGAGAGGACTTTCGTAGCGAAATTCATCATCATTGGGAGGACCACCATAATGGGTTACATCAAAATATGAGATCTCTTGCTCCTTGGTCTTCTGACCACACAGAGGGTTCCTGTGGCTCTCATCTGAAGATGAAACTTCGAGATTAAACGAATTGTCATGAAGCAAGCCTTCATGTGGAAGTGTCTGTTGAAGACCTTGGAATTAATGTACCCACTATTGGGAACTGAGGGAGTAGACTCTTGAATTCCAACAGATAATTATCTGAGGGAATCAAGAACTCTAGCATCGAGCAAGGCTTTGTTACAGATTGTCTCTTGATCTCCTGACTGTGTTGGGCGGGTCTTTTTCTTAGATGCCTTCTTACTCGCCTTGGAAACCACTTGTTGATGAACGTGGCTGCTCTGATATGGTGTATATGCCTGATCAAGAATGATGGCCAGGTTAGGCTGACGATCTCCTCTCAAGTCAGGTATATGTGCCTGACTTGGTCATCCGTATGATATGGGGGAGTATGCCCCATAACCTTCTTGGACTGGAACATCTATGTGTGTCTGTTCCGAAGTGAATTGTTGATGTATCACTCCACTAGTAGGGATAGATTTATGTGTCTTTCCCTGAGATATCACTGAAGTTGTTATAATATCCTGGCAGGCATCCAGAATATGAGCAGGGATTTGCTTCTACTCTTTCACCATTGATAGAATATGCTTGGTGACTTCAGCTGCCGGAACGGGAATATACATCCATTCCGGGCTTGGAGCACATGTATATTCCTGCTCATGTCCTCCTTTTCCTATTAGTGAATCCTGATAGTGCTCAAGTGTTGGGGCATAGAGTTGAGTCTGCCTCCTATTTGTTGTTTGGGCTTTCTGACTAACTTCTCTGAATGCTACCAAGCGAGACTGTTGGTAGGCTTGATTAATACTAGAAGGTGTATGTGCCTGCTGATTTCACTTCGCCAAAAGTGGTTGACAAGATCCATCATATGTAGTCAGACGAGCCTGCTGACTAGCTGATGATGTATAAACAGGTGTATGTTCCTGCCTATAGTACTTCACCGGAATTTCCAGGCGGTATTGGCGTGATGCTGCCAGAAGAGTCTGCTGAACAGCGGGTTTAAAACGGGCAGGTGTATGTGCCTGCTCATTTCTTTCCACCAAGTTAGGTTGGTGGACTTATCCGGAGATGGCAGAGATGAGAACCTGCTCACTGTTGATCGGATTCCGCTTCTGGTGGTTCGTCTTGCTTGATCGGGTTCGAGGAACCTGAGATGAACGCCTGGAGTCGGTACCCTTATCATGTTGAGGGCGCACTGCTGCATGAGTCTAGCAGCGATTGATGGTGGGAGCCCTCAGGAAGGACTCTTGACTATTTTAATTAAGGTCATGAGGGACCTGCTCATTCACCTCCCCAGAATAATGGAGCGAATGGTGATTGTGTTCTGGGGATAACGACCCGAAATGGTTAGAGACGGTAGTCAGCACCGCCAGCTTCTTGATCACTAGTCGTCATTGTCCAGACGACTGATGTGAGTTGTTTACTTAGAGGGCTTGTCGGGTAGCCTCCAGAGTTGGGATGTTACCATGTTGACAGTACTCCTCAACCAGTGCATTTGATACCCAGCGCTGAAGTTGGTGAGTAGTTGATATCGTCCTAAGAGAGGATGACGATCCAGCAGGAGTAGCAGCAGTGCAATTTGCAACAGTAGTATTCACAGGTGTGAAATTGAGAGCATCCATTCTAGAAATGCAGAAAATCTTGGGAAATGAGTGCCTGTTTGATATAACAGACGTAATCAAGATAAATTTAGCCACTACATCTTTTTGATGAGCACATATGTCAATGATTGTTTTTGTTGGCCCTCTCATTGAGTTTTAAATAGGGGCATAACAAATAGGTAAAACATCATTTTAACATTGTTAAGGATTCACATTGGGTTCACCATTTTTGTTTCCCTCGGAATCCAGGGATGAACTCCTTTATGGGAGGTTCATACATTCCGATCGGTTTCTAATGAGTTTGTTCGTAGAACCGGAAACATCAAATGATTCCACATCCATTCGGACCTACTTTCCAAAGGTAGGTGCTCATTAGTTTGTGGACTGACGAGGCTTAGGAATATGTATTGGTCGAGAGGATGGGAGGTCAGACTCATCACACCTTTTGAGGGGAATTATTGTCTACTCCGGGACTCTCTTTATAGATTTACGTTATGTTCGTGAATCCTTATTACATTACCATGTAAAAAATGAGTTTTCCTTCAGATCTGACAATCAATGATTAAATATGTAGGAAATTTAGAGAATATTTTGTATGTATTCGAGGTTCTTCATCGATATAGAATCATCTATATTTATTAGAGATTCTTGGTCAATGGTACCCTTCGATACATTTATACAGAAGTCTCTTGGTCATTATGATGACTATGCTGGTTTTAAAGCCACTCTGTGGGGCACTTGAATTTTATTATCATTCAGAAGGACATGGATTATTTTAGATTTGGGATCGAACCTGTAGAAGGGCTACCTACGTATCCTTTGTTTTAGAAAAAGAATCTGAACCCACGTAGTTCGAGTAAGGGAGTATGATGTTTATGATTGATGGATCAAAGAAGGATGTCACAATTACTTTTACACTCTAAGCTCACGTGAGTCATGCTCGGTGTGAGAAACAAGAGGTATTGGTAAAAAAATATACAATTGTGCCATGAAAGATGAAATCATAAGAAATAATGTGGGGCTTATGTATGTATGACTTCCCAGATAAATGAAGGTTAGGATTTACTTTAGGGAAGAAATCCAGGAACAGGGTCCATAAAGGTATATGTGTATCATGGAGATTTTGAATACTCTAACATGGGGCTTACTCCTGAAAAGGAGGCCCAAATTAGGAGAAGACTTATGATTGGGTTTTACTCCTAAAAAGGAATCCCAGATCAAAGGTAAATTAGGACTGGTTAAGAGAAATTAAGACTGGGGCTTGCTCTTGAAAAGGAGGCCCAGGTTTAGGGAATTAAGGTTTGGGGCTTACTTATATGGAGGATGCCCAAATTAAGGGACTAGGGCTTACTCCTATGGAGGATGCCTAGATTTGGGAGCTTTAAGAATTGGGGATTACTCCTAAGGAGGATGCCCAAATTATGGGACAAGGGCTTACTCCTAGGGAGGATGCCCAGATTTGGGAACATTAAGTATTGGGGCTTACTCCTAAGGAGGATGCCCAAATTTGAGGATTTGGGGCTTACTCCTAAAAAGGATGCCCATATTAGAGTATTTGGGGCTTACTCCTAAAAAGGATGCCCATATTTGAGACTGGGGCTTACTCCTAAAAAGGAGGCCCAAATTAGAGGATTTGGGGCTAACTCATAAAAAGGATGCCCATATTTGAGACTGGGGATTAATCCTAAAAAGGAGGCCCAAATTAGAGGATTTGGGGCTTACTCCTAAAAAGGATGCCCATATTTGAGACTGGGGATTACTCCTAAAAAAGAGGCCCAAATTAGAGGATTTGGGTCTTACTCCTAAAAAGGATGCCCATATTTGAGACTGGGGATTACTCCTAAAAAGGAGGCCCAATTTAAGGATTCTCTCATCTTAAAGGATGAGGTTGAATTAATGAAATCTAAATCTTTAGTGACATAAAGATGTGTAAATCACTAGGTTTTGAGAGATATTACACAGAACTCCTTTCAGATAAGAAAGTCAAATAAAGAAATCCTGCCATAAATGGATTTGAAGAGTGTTTTGAAGACTGAATCTTGATTAGGAAAGGTGTAATGGCTTAAGAGTGGTTAAATGGGCAAGAAAGGCACCCAAAAAGGCAGGGGCGTGCACGTCCTGGCAGGCGTGCCGGTACTGCGTGGGCGCACAAGTCCTGATCGCACCGGTATGCCTGCACAACACATGGTGTACTTGCGCGATGGTTAACCCGTAGGTTAATACATGAGCGACTCTTCATTAAAGCCTTTAGAATCCTCTTGAGGTTCTTCCAGAAGAGGGGCGCGCAAGATCTATTGAAGGAGTAAGGCGGTGCGCAAGTGTGGCCCTATTCCCTTAAGGGCTGGCCACTCAGGCGCGCACGTTTTGATGAGTTTCAACACTTAGTCCTTCCTCCCCCTCTTTAGATCTTCCATTCTACGTAAGAAATTACCTTAGAAGTGTTTCGGAAGCTTTGAGAGGATACTAGGGCGCCGGGAGCTCAAATTTGAGTTTCTGAAAAAAATCCTTTTTGAATGGGGGGTCCACAGGGTCTATTTATAGGCATGAGAAGACCCCTGGCGGTTATCACTTAGGTCACGCAAGTCACTTACATGACCATAATGTGTCGCGCAAGTGGACTTGTGCGACTTATGGGCAATCTTCTCCTTGTTCATCCCTTTTTCGATTTATGATATTTTCTTCAAAGGATAAATCAATTTGTGCTAAGTCATTTTCCCTTTTCCGATCTTTAGATTCTATGATGAACGGAGCGTCAACAATGTGACATAATACAAAATACACAAATGATAAAGAAAACTAAATCTACCCAATGTAACATGAAAAGATATATCTCTATACTTATCATCATATCTAAAATCAATCAAAATCTAATGAACATTCAATATCTCAGAGAGATACATTAATTATACCCACAGCTAAACCAAAAAGTTTATATATTGGTTGTGTGAATACATTACCAATAAGAATACACCAAATTATATTTCAATAACCTTTTATGAAATAAACTATTCTATGCTAATTTAGAACCCCTGATTTCTATTGTATGATAATATAAATTTTCAAAAATAAATTTGTAGGTGTTCAGGAAACTGGTTTAAATAATTTTAGTATTGTAGGAATATACCAATATGTAATGTATTAAATATATTAATTTATTATCGTTTTATCATGAAAAAATTATAACCTTTAAACGTATTCATAGATCAATATTTTAACATAATAGTTTCATTCGAGATATAATAAAAATTCATAGTAGTGGTAAAATATTCATAGATAATACTCTAACCCCAAGACATAGAATTCATAGGAATTAATTTAAATAAAAATATATTATTATTTGTATTTCATAATTCACAGTAAAAAAGTAGTTGTGTGTTAGTGGAATGGTAATAAATATTTAATGTTGTTAAAATACGTCATGTGGGATATTTTGAAGTGGAATTCTATTATTAATTATTATTGATTGAGAATGGAAGAACATTTTTTACGAATTAAGAGTGGAAATTATTAAATAGTGTAAAATTGAATTAAAGGATATCATTATGGTTGAAAAAAACCTTCCATTTTATTCATTTTACTGTGTGATGCCTCCCCCAATTATTTATGTTTCTGGAAGAATATTATAGAGACAATAATGAACCTATCCCTTTAGTGATGGTGGATTGTCCTTTGTGTTTCTTTGGTTTCATGAAATATGATTGTTGATGGTTACTTTAATGAGGAAGATTTTGAAATCTGAAACTGGTGCTAGAATTTCTTATTCTCCCAAACCATGTACCATGTGTTCTTCTGTAATATTTTCAATAACATGATAATTGAATTACCCAATATTTTTTGAAATCTAATATAATTATTATAGTATTTATTATTATACATTAGGGAATTAATGATCATAAATACATATGAATATTGATTAAAAATATAAATATTTTTTTATGTAATGTTAATTATAAATTTTTTATCCAAGATGAATCTAAATATTTCTTTTAATGTTACACAATCATTTAATAATGTCTTTCCCAAAGATTTAGTGGGAGTATAGAAGAGATAATTCTCTTCAAACGGTTTTTTTTATTTTATTTCAATAAAGATCTTGATCATTGAAATTCACTAGGTTCACATGAATCCTTAAGAATGGGATTGAATCTATTTTAAAATTTTAATAATATAATGTCTCTTGATATTAAATACTAATGTTTTTTTGAGTAATTATCTTGACCAAGTATATATGATGACTTCACAGGCATTAAATCATTAGAATATAAATAAAGGCATGTAAGATTTACCAATTTCTCTCCCACTGTGGATGAGTACATCCATTCCATGGAAACTCCCATTAGTACATGGAAATTAACAATAATTTAAAATTGAATAATAATTTTCAACTCATGTTTGACACCATAAGTATCTCAATAGAAATGATTATATTGAAACTCATCAGATCCAATGTTTTATCTTATCAACTCATTCAACACAAAAAAGTGAAATTTGTAAACAGTTCGCAGCAATATCATCTGGATACTATCAATCTGGTTCCCACTATCGGGTAAGTGTCTATTCCGAATACCCAACATTTATACTGTGTTCTATGGAAAATGTGTCACCTTGTATTTTTGTTTATTCTACGATCTATTTGTTTCAAAAAATCACAACACCTCAAAACATGTTTAGGCGATCTATCCAATACAAACAGTGTTCTCTTTCTTCCATTAACAGATCAATGAAACATTCAAATATAACTAATCGAAAACTATTCCTAATAATAATGAGAATACCCCTAAATTTGGTACCTCTTATCAGTAAATCTATTTCTTTTGTATATCAATATCATATAAATATTAACCCGGTAGGGAAACATTAACTTCACAAAAAGACATCATTTTATCAGGTTATGTATGGGTGGGAAGTGCTCTATTTATCTCTTTTATAATGTAATTTATCCACTTTTATAAGTATAGTCAATGTATGACCTTCATGAAGACTGCATCATCTATAACCTTCATCAATCTTCATTATATTTATAGTTATGTAACATCATAAAACTTCATTAATAGTCTTTGACCTTCATGAAGACTGCATCATCTATAACCTTCATTAATCTTCCTTATATTTATATTTATGTAACCTCGTCAAACTTCATTGTCTCAACTAGATGAAAAATAATGGTAGATAAGCTTAACATTTTCATTAGTATACACTTTACTAGGTTTAGGTAATGCTTCACAAAACATTATATAGTGGCATGTTTATGCATATTATTCTTTAGAAACTCATCCTCTGAGTGAAAAAATACATTTGTTCATATTACTAATGACATCATGATTGATTTTTGGATGTTTATCAATCCAATAGAACATTATCTATCAATTTCAATTCCTTACATCTGTTCAGATTTCCTCAACCAATAACATTGACAATTTATCCTCTATTCCATTAAATAGTTTATGGAATGACCTTAAATAAATCTCATAACTACCTTTACAAAAGGCACTTGACACCATTATTGGATAATGATAATCAATGGAAACATTTTTATAGCCTTCTTAGTTTGATGGTTCATTATTTTATGTACTCTAACGGATGAATTCAAATCACCACACCCCACTAATCTTCGAACTTCATACAATACATATATCTAGAATTTCCATCATCCTCTATTCAACGCACTCTATCTATGGATGTGGGATTAAATTTTTCAAACTTCAAAATAATTTTGTCAAAAAATAATTTTCCCTTTTCCTGGTTGAAAAATCATCCTTTCACTATTCAGTAACATTGTGACACATGTTTGTATTCTCCTAAAATATGTGTCACTTTATACAATCAATTTATCAAAAATCATATTTCACCTTTTTATAAAATCCTATTTATACATCTTTTAAAATTTGGATGGGTGACAACCACCTAACTCTAACTGATTTATTTTTACTTTTCTATTCGATTGAATGTGAAACTTATACTTCAAAAATCATCTACAACTATATCTATTCACGTTTGTTTGGAGATGTGTGTCTAGTGATCTCAATATGAAAAGTATAATCCAGTGACACAGTTTTACCTCTCTTCCCTTTTTCAAAAATGTGAAAACATCAGCTTTAGTCAATAATTCCTTACTTATGTTATGAAATTTGACAGTTCTATAACATCATATGACTTTTAGTGTTTTTCCTAACATATTTTAGGAAACATCCATCACTTCCCCCAGCACACCATGACAAAATATTACATAAATTGTTAGGTATATATTTATTAAAAGAAAAAAAACATTTATGAAGAGCACCCAGCCATAAAAACTACATAACCATGAGTTTAAAAAAGAATTAACATTGAGGACCTTTTCATGTTTATATTCATAGAGAATTAGGCCACATCTATTATATAAATACTCAAATATCAAAACATAGTAATTTCTAACAACTTCCATTTTTTTCAGAAGATTAAAATCTTTAAAACATGATTATTATTTTTTCCAAATAGAAATATTCATGTCATTCATGTTGAATTATTCCATTATCTTACACATCTTTATATCCTATAGAAAAAAAATTCAAAATCAGTAATTGATATAAAATAAAGAATGAAACTATTAGTCAATGAATATTTTAAACACAAGAAAAAAATTTCACACCATCATACATTTCGCCCCAAAACCATAATATATTTAACACACATCATGAAATCATATGATTCATAAAAAACAACTTAGATATGATAAATCATAAATGTAACTTGTGTAATCCTTATCATACATAAATTTTAGCTTTCACATCTCTATAGGATGCAAATTTCATGGTTACATTTTCAATACCCATCATAATATATTCCCAAAATCTATTAACAAAAATCTTATTGTATAACTCATTAACATTACCTAATGCATTGGAGAGCTATCACAGGCCCAACTGTACTTGGTTTATCATGGAACCATCAGTATAAATAGAAAATTCCCAATAACCATAACATAATCATAACACCTAAATCAAGCATAAATGAAAAAATAACATTTTCACATTGAAATAAAATTTCATTTTTTCAAATTCATGCACTAATAAATGAAAAAAAATAATTGAAAATAAAATGGTAAAATTTTTAAGCAAACATAAAAAATTAATGGAAAGTAAAGTGATAAATTCAGTTCATGATATATATGTTAAAAAACATTCTAGGTTATTGAAATAATCCATCCATTATTATTACACAATTTAATAGTTTTAAAAGTTGATTTATGACTCAAAGTATACTAAACAACTATAAAACTAATTTAATTAACTAAAATTTTAATAAATTAATTTCATTGAAAATAAATACTTAAAACCATTTTTGGAACATGTAGTTTAATGGTAATAATTTAGAAGAATAAATATTTATATCATTTAAAATCTTGTTTTGTTAAAGAGTCTCTTAACTTTTTGAGCATTTAAATTATAAGTCACATAAAGGTATAACATAGAAAAATAATTAAATAAAATGAATATAGATTTATTATTGTTTCAAAATATCAAGGTGGTTTTGTATACAATTTATTGACGAATAAAGCTTGATATCATCAAGAATTACCTCAAAGAAAAGAGATTGTGACGAAATCCCTTAGAAGGATAACTTTATGAAAAAAATTTAGAGAAATTAAAAAGTTCCCATTTTAAAAAATTTATTTCAATATGAATACATTCACAAAAACCTTTTTTAAAACAAGGAAATAAAATATAAAGATTTATAAGAATAAATCATCAAACCATCAAAATGAGGTCTTTAGTACAAAAAAGTCCCTTAACTCAAGTATGATTTTACACATATTTTATTAATATTCTAGAATAATAAAATTGTGTTAACTTATACATTATTGAAAAAATTTCAACTTTTATTATTCCCTTTATATCTCTTTTTTATAATTTTATAACAATTACTTAATTTTTGATCTTTACGTCGAACGTTTTTTCAATATTCGGTACTTGAGTAAAAAATTGAACTCTGTATGATATAAATTTTTCCATGAGTTAATAAGTCCATCATATCTATAATAAAAATAATGAAATAATAATAAATTTTATATATCAATTATACCATAAAATTAAATCATTAAATATGGATATGTAAAATAAACATCATTGCAATCATGGAGACGGTATGTCATATGTACGCATGAGTAATGTTTCCTTTTTTTCGTTGGTCAATTTTGAAATAAGGAAATTACTATTTTAATTTTCTATAATTCTCATAATGATAATAAAATAAAAATTATAATTTAAATATACTTATATATATTATACATGTGATGTGGTGAATAAAAATGATTCAAATCACTTCGTGGAGGTGATAGTTCACACGTATATATGAATGGTGTTATCATTTTCATGTGCATAAGAATTAAGAACTTAATTGACATATTATAAAATTATAATGATAAATATTTCATGAATATCATATATAAACATTAATCCCAACATTATGAATAGTCTTTAGAGAGGGAAATGAAATTTGAACTATACCAATTTACGAGTCAATAGTCCACCATACACATGAATGACATGTTCATTACCCTTTTGATGAAATTGGATATGGATTAAGGTGATGATATTAACATAATGACACTCAGTATATTGAGGATAATGAATTTATTATCTCTTCATGGTTGGAGGATATTTGAAGGTGTTGGAAGGAGAAAAAAAATAGAAACACTTAAATAAAAGCATTACCTTTCCTTCAGATGATCACATTTTATAACACCTTAACACTACTATGAAGGGTGATATCTATAAAATATAGCCTCATGAATTTGGGGATGGAATATAAAAAGGGTTTTGTGAATATCTTGTCGGAATAAAAAGGTTTTTAAAGTGTATGGAGTATAAGATAAGGGTGACTTTTATATGTGACAAGGGATCTGTCATTTTGGGTTTCTAGGAAGCCAGTTTTTCCCACAGATTGATTAGAAATTTTTTAATTTGAATTACCTATTTTGAATTTGTCTTTTCATAGTTTTGGAAATGTGGAATGTTTGTTTAAGAGGGAGGTGTTTTGAAAGGTTCCCACTCACCCAAAAGAGGTTTATTTTAGAAAAATAATAAATGGGAATGGAGGATTAAAAATAGGCCCACTTTTAATTAGATCTAATATTGGATGAGGATGGGTCTAAATAAATGCATCCAATAAAAATAAGATATTTTTTGTATATTTTTTAATCCTTATCTATTTGTGTTATGATTTTTAACTCTTACCCTTTTGTTAAGTAATTTTCACTTCGAGAGTTAATCTAATTATCATAAAAAGTCAAACGACTAATTAATAAGTCATTAATGAAATTTGGTTACTTAACAGAACTATTTGGTCAAATATTGGATTTTTATAAATTTTAATTCTTTTAATTAAATATTTTATATTTTAAAATATGAATTATGTCAATTTTGACACTATTTATTAATTAACATTTATAAAAAACATAAAAACAAGATTCCGTCAAAAAAATAGTTTAATTCATGAATAAAATGTCTGTGAAATCCATAAAATTTGTTTATGGTGTCAAAAATTCAATTAATATTTATTTTAATTTTATTAATATCATTTATTTGACTCTTCCTTTAATAAATCAATTACTTTATCAAAATTGTGTCATAATTTAATATAAATATTTAATCTCTAAAAATTATAAATAAATTTTTATGAATTAAATAATAATATTATATTTTCAAGACTACTTATTGTCTAATATATAACTTATATAACCCCATATAAATTTTTTTTAGTAATAAGAGACATGTTTATGACATCTTTGTTTTTACATTAAATATAATATTATTAATGTCATAAGCACACCCACATGGTTTAAAATGCTACCATATTAGCACAACTGTTTTATTTATCTTCAATAATTCATCAATTAAGATTTGGAAATGTGTTAGGGTATTTTTATATTAGTGTAATGTTTTATTTACCTTTAATTAACCTATTTACCATTAACCTTGGTAATGAAATATAAAAGTCGCTATTCAAATTTTTTTTGATCCTATTAGATAAATTTTTAATACATATTAAAACCATTAATGTCCATTTCTAAAAATTTAATTTAATGAACAGAATAAAATTAATTTAAAATTCATCTCCTTGACGGATCGAGGAAACATGTTTTTAAATAAAAAAAGTTCAAAAGTTCACAATTATTTTATATCCAATTCCAATTTGAAATTGATTTCAAAGTCCTAAATTGAAATAAATGATAAAAAATAGTCTAAATATTCTTTAATCTCATTAAAATTATCATATAAAAAACAAATAAATTAGACAAAAAATACATTTTGAATTAAAACACAGTATTTTTCACTATTATTAAAATATAAATTTTACAAGAAAAATATTATAAATTTAACCAAAGTTAATTTTGATTTCCTGTCTCCAAATAATATGGTATTTTTAAAAATAGAACATATAAATGTGTCAAAAACTATAATTAAATTTTGTTCTCCCTCAAAAGCTAGTAAAATTGTATTTTTTGAAAAATACTTCTTTTATCCGTAAAATTGAATATGTACTTATATAATGTATAAAAAATAAGATGAATTTTAAACATTAATATGAAGGTTAAATATATATATATATATATCATCAATATAATCTAAAAATATTGATTTACTAATTTATTAGTATAAAACTAACCTATTTACTTTTAAATAGATTTTCAGTATAAAATTTCCTATTTTATTAAAAAAAAGTTTTAAATTAATTTATAATTAATTACTCATCATATAATAATATATACATGTGAAAAAATATTTTCATATTTCAATTAATACTATTCATTCATTCCAATTAAACAAATATGTTATAATGGAATAATTTAAATAATAATATTTTGTTGTTCATTAAAACATGATTTGGTGTTTCATGTATGCAATTGAACAATGTTTTTTTTACTTAGTATGTTATATTCTCCCCCATTTTGGAAATTTTGTCGTCACAATTTGAATTCGGGGTCGGTAACGGAGGTATGATTTTTTGAAATACCATTATTTCAATCCCACATTAGAAAAAGGATAAATAAAAATTCTACCTAAAAGAAAGAAAGGACAATATGAAAGTCACATGAGATAACACATATTTGGATTCCTTTTAAGAATACATGGATATCGATGAAAAAAACCATCATATTCTGGGGTAGTGTGATAAAAATCATTTTTAGGGAAAAGTTAACAATAAAAAAGCTATAAATATGTGATGGGTTAAACAGTCTTTGATTTCATGGTAGGAAAACTAAATAGATAATGTTTTTGTTTTATGATCATTTTTATCATGTTGTGGAATTATTTCACAACATAGACTAAGAACATAAGTTATTTTAATAACATGGAATTATAGTTTTATACCTTAAAAAAATTCCATCGTAAACTAATGTTTTCTCTAAATAATGATTATTCAAGGTTAATTCATCATGCTTGAATCAATTTTTTGATAATCACATAATCCACAGATGGTTAACTATCTATTTCTCCTATCATGAAACATTAAAAACCCAAAATAGTAAGGATAAGATATGATAATTCTCAAAAATGGTTAAACCACTATATGATAAAATAACATTAATCTCCAAAATTTAGAATTGATCCCAAAGGATAATCATAGACCATTAAAAAATAATTATCCTTAAAATTAGTCAAAATAATCCAACATTATGTTTAAACAAAAAATTTTGAAGGATTTGATCCCATAATCATCCAATATATATTTTAATTTTATCTATAGATAACATCGATCACTCTTGATGTCTCAAACACAAAGATGTAATTTCTAAAATCACATATTTTCTGAGATAGGTTAATCATTACCATAAATAACCCAAATATCCATAAGTCCACAATAAAATCATATATTCACACAAAATAAAATTCAACCATTACTCCTCAAATAAAATCACATAGTATTCTATTTATCTTAATCATATAATGTTCCACAAACTATGAATGTATTCCAAAATATCATTTATCACATCATCCCCAAATCATTTTCAATACCAATGATATCTATTTAATAAAACAGATGTTCTGAAAATGAACATATTATTATTCCATAAACCCACTTAATTATGAAATAAAATTCATACAAACTAGGGACATCATATAGGCCAGTGGTAGGTGATGCAACCTTATCGGCCATAGGTTAGGGGTTGCATACCCACATGCTTTCCAACCATGATGTTTTCTCACCTATATTGTGGGTTGTCCCTTTTTATAAAACTAAAAAATAACCATAACATTTTTAGCCTCAAAGGATGTCTTATACCTATCATTTTCATCCCAAATGATAATTAATTCAACATATAAATTTATGGAGCCTTGTATATATATATATAATTTTTTTATTTGAAATCCATATTATTTAATGAAACTATTCCGAAAATAAAAAACATCATACCTAGATCTTAGTGACCACCTGGTTTCATCTCAATTATGTTCATGTATAAATTTTTTTTATGCATTGCAATAATGATTTAGATATTATTCAAAATTACTTTCTTCCATAGTTTAAATACATGTTGTAAAATGTGGGTTTAATGGGTATTCATAGATAAATAGTTATAAAAAATAATATTATGTGAAATATATCTTCAAAACAACAGATACAACATTATTTTTATAAAATATATTGACCATGTTCGATTTGACACATTGAATAATGAATCATTTAAAAAATACCATATGTATGTGTTGCATGACTATATGTTAAAAATATATAAATATGTTCCCCAAGGGTATCCTTCTTCATCAGAATTTTCAAAATCGTAATATGCTTCAAAATCACGTGATAAGGTAAAATCCCTAAAAACTCCCTGATAATATTTACATTTTTTCAAAATATGAGAATATTTTGAAAATAGGATTTTATTAAAAACAACCCACGATCCATGATAGTATTGAGGTATAGTGGAAGTGTTTGATATCTCTTATATCTTTTTTAGAGTGATTTGTATGTTATAAAATGTTTTGGAATCATCCAGAAATGACTTTGTAATAATTATTTCAAGCAAGTTCCCAAGAATATATAAGAGTGCAGTTTGAGATCCTCCCCATTACATTTGTAACTGAAATTCCTTGATCTTAAAAAGTTATAGAATATGAATTTAACTAGAAGAATAGAAATAGAAACTTACAATATGTTTAACCAATATTACTAATCCCAAAAGATTTCTAATCCTTTCCATTGAAACAATATATAAGGCCCCAGCCTTAAACATTACATAATCTTGAGTAAATTCAAGAATTCACATTTAAGATCTTTTAAGATGTATATGTTTAGATAATTTGACCATAACTATTACAAAACCAATAAAATATTACAAAGCATACAATAGTACTCACTATCCATTTTTCACAAGATAAAACTATTTAAAATATGATTTCATTTTTTCTCGATACATATCATCATAAAATTTATCGTGAATTATTCCTTTATCTTACCCATCCTAATTGAATATTGAAAAGTGTTCAAAAAAAATGGGATAAAAATTATTATTAAGGGATGTAAAATAAGGAATGAAACCATTAGTCCATGAATATTTTAAACATTGGAAAACATATTCACAACATCATAATTCTCACAAATAAAACATAATCTCTTTAACATACATCATGAAATTATAAGATCCCTAAAAAACATATTTTCCAAAATAAACAGCAAATGTAACTTTTTGAATCCATATCATACATACATTTTAGCTTTCATAGTTACATAGGGAGTAGTATTCATGGTTTTATTTGGAATACCCATCATAGTATATTCCCTAAATCTCTTAGGTGAAACCTTATTGCTTACCTATGTCTCATTACACAATCCATTGGAGAACTATTGAAGGCTCACCTGGCCTTGGTTTATCATAGAACCACGTGTATACAAAGGTAATTCCCAATAACAATAACATAATCATAACGGATAAACCAAGCATTAAGGAAAAAATAACATTTTCCCATTGAAATCACATTCAAGATTTACAAAGCCGCGAACACATAAATAAAAAAATTATTTGAAAAAATTAAAGTAAAATTTTAAATTTAAAATAAAAAAATTAAAGAAACATAAAATAAATAAATTCAGGTCATGACATGTACGTTTAAAAATATTCCACATTATTGAAATAATGAATAGATTTTTAAAACATGGTAAAAGAAATTAAATGGTGAATTTTTAATCAAAGTGTATCATACCATTTTGAAGTGTTTTAAATGAAATAAAATTCTGAAAAATTCATTTACTTATAAATAATTCATTAAAACCACTTTGAAAAAATTGACATTAATGGGAATTATTTTGAAGAATAAATCATTAAAACATTTAAAACTATGTTTTAGTTAAATACTCCCTTACCGTTTTGAACATTTATATTATAAGACACATGAATGTATAAAATTTTAAAAAAAATTATATAACATGATTATCGATATAAACTAGTGAGAAAATTTTAAAGGGACTGTATATAAAATTTATAAACAAATTAAGGTGCATATCATGAAAAATTGTATCAATTAAAGGAGATTGAGATAAAATCCCTTATAAGTATACCTTTATGAAAATATTTGAGATAAATTGAAATTTTCTCATTTTAAAATAGTCATGTCAATATAAGTAATTTTATAATAACCATTTTGAAAAGATGGATAGAAAATATAAATATTTATAATAATAAATCATCAAAATATTAAAATGCTGTTTTTATTAATAAAGTCTCTTCCCTAAAGTCTGACCTGTCTCGTATTGTATTTATATTACTGATTAATAAAAATAGGGTAATTTATAATTTATTGAAATAAAATTTCATGTTTATTATTCCCCTTATATCAATTATTTATAATTTTATAAAAATTCAAAATTATTTATGTTTTTCTTGGATGTTTTATCAATATTCAGTACTTCAGTTCAAAAATGAACATGGTATGAGGTATATTTTTTCATTTGGTCATAATTTCATCATTAAAAAACAACAATGAAATAATAATAACATTTGTATATAAATTTTACTTTTTAGTTTATTCCTTAAACCATGATATGAAAAATGAACAATGTTACAATCATGGAGATGATAAGCCTTACATACACAGGTGTAACATTTCCATTTTTCATTAGTCATTATGGAAATATGGTAATTATTATTTTATAATTCATGAATTATAATAATTTTATGAACATAAGAATAATAATTTAAATAAACATATATATATCATTCATGTTATGTGGTAAATAAAAATTATTTGCATCGCTTCGTGAAAGTGATAGTTCACATGTACGTAGGAACGATGCTATCATTTTTATGTAGATGGTAAGTAAGAACATAATTGATATATTATTCCAATCTAATGATAAATATGTCCTTAATTTCATATAAAAATTATAAATCCATCATTATGACCAATCTTGGGAGATGGAAATGAAAGCTGATCAATATCAGTTTATCAGGTGGTCCACCGTACACATGAACGAAAATTTCATTTCTCATTTTATGAAATTAGAGATGGATTTAGATGATGATATTTACATAATAACATATTATTATATTTAGGATACTGTAGTTATTATATCATCATGGTTTCATGAGAATTTATGAAATTAGAATAAGATATTAAATAGAAACAGTAAAATTAAATCATTACATTTCATTAGAATGATCAACCTTATTAAAATCCTTAACAGCTCTAAGAAAGGTGTTATGACAAAATTATGGACTCAAGAATGTGGGGGATGGATTATTGGAATTTTTTGGGGAAGATCTTCTATGAAACAAAGGATTTTTGAACTATATGGAATGGAGAATAAGATTTCCTTTTATAGGATAGGGGATGTACACTCTGAGAATTATTAAATGTATTAAACTAATATTACTTCATTTTATATTCAAAATTGGTCCAAGTTGATTTAGTTTTATTATATTATGAGGATGGGTCTAAATCCAATCATCCAATAAAATTATATATGTTTTATTTATTTTTTAATCCTTATTTTTATTTTTTATCCCCTTTAACTCTTACTATTTTATTAAGTAATTTAGACATTATGGTTTAAAATAATTACCATAACTTGTAAAACGACTAATGAATGAGTTATTTATGAAATTTGGATACATAAAAAATTGATTTTATAAATCATGGGTTTTTTATAAATTTTATTTCATTTAATTAAATATTTTATATTTCAAAATTTGAATTATGTTAATTTTGACACTATTCATTACTTGCCTTTTTAAAAAATCATAATATCAGGATTCTATAAAAAAATAGCTTTACTAATTAGTAAAATGTCTAATTTATCCTGAAAATTTTTGGATAGAATACAATATTTCAATTTATATTTATTTTAATATTATTAATATCATTTATTTGATTCTTCTTTTACTAAATCTATAAATGCATCATCATTGGGTCATAATTAAATTAAAATATTAAATTTAAAAAATTATAAATAAATTATAAGGATGTAGGAAATATTTTTATCTTAGTGGGGAATACTTATTGTTTAATATATCACTTATATGACACCATGTTAGAATTTTGTTAGTAATAAGAGACATGTTTATGGCATCTTTGGTTTTACATTAAGTAAAATGTTATTAATGTCATAATCACACCCATGTGGCATCCAAATGCCATAATTTAGGGCCATGAATTTTTTTGGTCAGAAATAAATCATCTAATAAGATTATAACATCTGCTAGGGTAGTTTTATGTTATTATAATTTTATCTTTACCTTTAATTATCTGATTTGTCTTCAACCGAGATAAATAAAATACAAAAGCTACTATTAACTACAAATTAATTTGATCCTGTTAGGTAACATTTTTAATAATGATTACAACCATGTATCTCTATTTTTTAAAAATTAAATTCACAAAAGTGACTAAAATTATTTTAAAATTAATCTTGTTGATGGATTGTGGAAATAAGTTTTCAAAGTAAAACATTCAAAAGTTCACAATATATTTTTATCCAAGTCAAATTAAAATTGATTATAATGACCTATGTTGGTTTAAATGATATAAATATAATCTAAATATAATTTAAAACCAACTGAAATTATACACATTCAATACACATAAATTTATCAAAAATGTTGTTTTGAATTAAAACATAGTATTTTAAGCTATTTATTAAAATATGAATTTGATCAGAAAAATACCAAAAATTTATCCAATGTAAATTATGATGTGCCGCATCTAGATAAAATGTTTATTTTATCAAATATGACATATAAAATATTAAAAAATGGATTTAAAATGGGTTCTTTAATAAAAGGTGGTAAAACTACATTTTTAGAAAAATACATCTTCTTCTATAAAATTGAATTGGTTCTTATATGACGTATAAAAAAACTAAATATGAATATTAAAAAATAGTTTAAAAAAATAATATATATATATATATATATATATTAATATAATCCAAAAATATTGATTTATC
Organism: Viscum album; assembly: GCA_963277665.1. NCBI lineage: Eukaryota > Viridiplantae > Streptophyta > Magnoliopsida > Santalales > Viscaceae > Viscum > Viscum album. Next base: position 1,883,374,640 of record OY728165.1, on the reverse strand, counting down.
AAATTTTTAGTATAAAACATACTTATTTACAGTTAAATAGATTTTCAATAAAACGGATCCCTTTATTTTTAAGAAGAGGTTTTACATTTATTTATAATTAATTGGCCACAAAATAAATATATATACATCTAAAAAAAATATTTTCATAATTAAATTAATAATATTCATTACCTCCAATATAACTAATATGTTATAATCGAAAAATTTAAATAATAATATTTAGTTTATTTAAATTTGATGTGGTGTGTCATGTATGCTCTTGAATAGTCTTCTCATTTTTAGAAATTTGGGATTTTGCGATAATAATAATATATTTTGTCAAGAAATAAAAAAACATGTTATAAAAATGTTCCAAATGATATCAAAACACCCAATTTATATTTATAGGTAACATTCACAACAAAATTTCCAATTTATTTTTATTAAAAAACTCTTCTATCAATTTTTATAAACTTTTATCTAAGGATATCCTTTTGTAAAAATAATATCATGACACCACACCACTATATAAAGTAATTTTTAAAAATGAATTTCATACCATTGTGATAGGAATTTTTTTATAGTTTATGATGAAATACCCAATAATTTTCGCTTATAACCTATTTTATGAAAACAACAACACTAGATTAAGAAAAGTGGAGATTTATATCATCTGGAAATGTCTTACATTCACTCCCCCTATGATAGAATAATCCATAAAAAATTGGGGGATCTTAATAATTTTATAATGTAATAATTTTAGGATGAACTTGTAGTTTCAATAAAAAATATATAAATATTTCATTTAGAATTTCATTGGTGAAAACAATATAAATATTATATTTTACATAAATTTAATCACGCATAACATCTTCACCAAAAAAATTCTATTTTATGATACTACAGTTAATATCAATTTAAGTTTATTTATAATGTGTTAGATGATGGTTTTAAAGATCCATAGAACTTTGATTATCAAAATAAATCTTCAATGGTTTATTAACATCTACACTCAAATTATGTAGCGGAACTTTCATCTATATCATCTATATAAAATAATGGGATATAATAACATATTTTTCGTCAGTTGTACTCAAATTAACATAAATTTGTTTCTTAATAAGTTACGTCACATGAAATTTTCCCTATAAAAATAATTCTCATGATGTTTACTTTATATCATTATAATCTATTCCCCATCCTGCATTAGTATATAAAAGAAATATCAGTTCACAACTTCTTTTATGAAAAGCCTATTAAAATGTTCACTTAAAAACCCATGGTATTATTTCATCTCATAACATATGATATTTTTTTGGATCAATATGATATATTTTACCCAAGGTAAGAGTATAAAAAAAGCCTCGACTTGAAGCTATAACATAGAGAAACCTTATTTTCTTCTTCATGAACTCTTTCTGATTCACACGTTTCACAACTAAAACATTACTAATCATAATACCATTATAAATAGAAGTTGATTTTTTTTTATAATATTTAATGGAACGTTTTATTGAAAAATATTTTGAATTATTTTTGTAATATCCCTAATGGTTCACTCCCATATCTGGTGTAAAAAATATTAACTTTACATTTCTGGCTATGATACCAATAAATATGGAAAAAAATTTCAATACAAAACATATAACTTAAAAATGAATTTTTGGATAACATACAAACACAATTACCAATTAGTTTTAAAGTTTCATTGAACAAGGACATAATAAAGACAACTTAGATTCATAAAAAACATGTTCATACAGTTCAACATCATCTCCAAGTATACCCATTTTTCATATCCTATATTTACTCATCCTCATCTCCCACAAAGTTCATCACAAGTGAAACATTTCTAGACTCATCTCATTTATCATCATTATTTATGACATATAGAAGAGGAAAAATAATATGGGTAATATCAAATTCATATTAAGTGTATACATAAGAGATAAAAATTGGATTTCATCAATAAGATTATGATAAACATAATGCTGTGATGAAATAATCCTAGTGCATGAGCATGTAATAAGGAAATTCTTACCCATCATTATTGAAATCATTAATCGTAAAACCTAGAATAATGGTTTAGCAGAGTGAATAGTAATATGAATCAATAATCATGATCTATTTTATGTGAATCTTGATGAAATTATTTATTAAAATACCATACCTTTTAAAACATAATAATGATGAAAATACTTTTACTTAAATTTTGACTCATTAACTTACCCTTATAAATCCTAATATTTCCATAAAAACCCAAGGAAAGAATATATAAATAATATAAGTGACTCAGGGAATAATTTTTATTTCAAACATACATATAGAATAACCAAAACAATTATACTTGGAGTAATTATTACTGTTAAACCTGAAATATCCATCTTAGTATATCCTCATATTCTCTTAGGAGAATCCAAATCGATTAACTCCATCTCTTTACCAAATATTTTGGAGAGTTATAACTATCTCACTCAACATTAGTTTATAATTGAACCACCGATCATTATGAATGACTCCCAAGAACCATAACATAAATAATATATATAAAATAATAATTTCATCATAAAACTCTTAGAAATATCCATTATTCATTTCATATCTTGATTAAATCAGGAAAAATAAATGGTTTCAATGAAAATATCTATAAAAATAAAAATTCATTGAGGAAATGAATAAGGATTGTATCATTATAAAATACTCCCTATTAAACAAAAATAACATCAAATGTTATTGACATTAATTAATGAAAATATCATTAAAAGAACATTAAAATAATTCCTAACGAAAATAACCATTTCAATTATAAAATATTTTTTAATAACAAAAACTTAAAATTATCCTATGAAAATTATTTTTAACTAAATATATCCTTGGAAACATTTAAATATATATTTATTTAAAATAATGGTTCTGATTCTGTAAAAATCAGTTCATTTAGAAAATGCTAAAAATGAACATTCTTTTAAAACGCATTGTAATGGGATTCTAAAGTGACCATTCTGAAAAAGATAATAAATTTCCATTTTAAACCATTTCTAAAGAATGTAAAAGACTATAAGAAATATATTTAAGGAGAATTTTATGTTTAGAAAATAACATTTTTTAAAAAAATTAGAAACCATAGATATGGAATAGAATGATTAAAAAATCTAAATAAATATTCAATATCTATATAACTTACTAGGGAAATTATTTATGTTTTATTTATAAATAAGTGAGTAAAATGAAATTAAAAATTAAAAAAATAATATCAATATTGTAATAAAAGTAGTGTTTTTCTAGAAAATAATATAATACGATTTACCGAAAATATCCATGAATATAAACAGTCCTCAAAAGAAATGATATTATTACATAAGGGAGTTGCAACTTTGGTAGCACATCAATCATAAGCCCCATGAAAGAATAATGTTAAATTAAACATTAAATAAAATTAATTAATTTATATTCATTATATAATATTTTATATAGATTTATATACACCTCATGAAAAAATATCTGTGTATATCATAAACATGATTCCAGAGGAACGAAAATTTGTGACGATGAAGCCTTTGAAATATCATGTCATTGAATTGAAAATTAATAAATGATGATATTATTGGAAACTAGTTTAAATCCACAAAAAATAATTTAACATATAGAAAAATATAATTTTGATTAAAATAAACACCTGATCATGTAATAAAAAAGTATATTAAGGTTAGTTATAACCAAACAAAAGGAAAATGAGTTAAGAATCCTTTTATCACTTGGTAAAAATCAAGTCAAATCACCTGGGATGAAGTTATTAAAATTAAAACCTAAATACCATAATTTATTATGGTCTCATGATATAACATGAAATATAGAATTATATAAGTCATATAAATGGAATTTTATAAATAGAAAAAAAATATTCCTCAATGAAGAGAAATTGAGTTGTAATCCTTTATATTGATTCAATCCCAACACTATATATCATTTATCACTTATATTATAAATTCATATCTATTATATATTTTTATAATATAATTTTATAGGTTTAATAAATTAACCTTTATCAATTTATTTAATTTATTTTAATGAAATATTTATTTAATTAATCAGTTATGTCCACGTCGGGTATTTGGAGGACATTCGCTCCATAATTTTGAAACTGATTTGGTGTGACGACCATGGTCAAATGACTAATTGTTTCATTAGATTAATAATAATATTAATGGAATAAAAATATTTTTTAGACATAAATTATACTTTTAAAACAAATAATTAATTATTTTTATTAAAAATGAACTATGTCATAATCATAGAGAACATAGTTAATACGTTTGCGTGTGTAACATTTCCATTTTTCAATGACCATCATGAAAATAATGAAAATTTTATTTAATCCTAATATAATGATTAAAATATCATAAATACCAAATCATTTCATTAAATTCACTTATATATATATATCATCTATTTTATGTGGTTATGAAAAATGAATCAGATCACTTCATAGAGGTGGTAGCCGACACATACACATGAACAACGTTATCATTTTCTAGTGAATTGATAGGTAATAAAGTAAAAGATGTATTATGTTGACAAAATTATAAATATATTATGTTTATCATCAATATAAATTAAATTAATCATTGTAAAAATCATTTTTTGATGTTGGTGGAAAATGAATTAATCGGTCTGCAAGGCGGTAGTCCTTGGTACTAACAAATGATGTATTATATTCCAATTTGATGGAGGTTGGAGAAGGATATTTGTTATGAAAATTAAATAATAAAATCAGAATATATTTATTATTCTTATTTTAGTTTCTTATCACGTTTTTAGATGATTTAAATGAGGTGGTTGTAGAACTAATATAAAAACACTCGGTTAATAACATTACCTCTTCATCAAAAAACGTCTTGTTCAATGCATTATAATACCTCTAAAGTTGGTATTATTACCCAAATAATGCCTCTATAAATTGGTAATAGATTTTACTAATATAAATTCTTAACATTTTCCAATCAAAATGGATCCCGTGGTGTAAATAAATTTTAAGAATGGGCACCCGTTTATATGACAGGGGAGGGGCCCTCTTGGAGCTTTATAAAATATTAAATTGATATAAATTTATTTTCATTTCCAAATTGTTAAAATTTGATAGTATTTGATTATAAGATTCTAATTAATTAACTAATATCATAAAAGTTAATTTGGAATATATTGGATCACATTTTTACCCATATAGGTTTTCATAAAAGCCCGTAAACCCTTTTCAAACTTACACTAATAAAAAGGGGTTTTACACTTTGACGGTCAAGATAACTACCATAAATATAAAAAAGTATCATAAATTGAACATGATTGATATTTAAAGAATATTAATAAAATTGCTTAATATATTATTTTTCTATTTTATATCACTCAAGAATGTATTATTTTTATAAAATATCAATAATGTCAATTATAGAACTATTCATTTACATAAACATTTAAAACATCCAGATAAAAAATTAACAACTATAATTTAATAAATCCATAATATGTTATTTTAATCTATAAACTTATTTTGTTATATTAATAAATTAAAATTATATTTCTTTTAATCTTTTTAATATCATTTATTTTAGTTCTTTTTTAATTAAAGAATTACTGCGTCGGCATTGTGTAAAAATTACTGGAAATTATTTCCTCACTAAAAACAAAAAATAAATTACTATATTGATGATAAAATATTTATATTTAAAAATAATAACTATATATTAACATATTCAATTGTTAGAATAATGTTAAAAATATTATAGTTATTAGAAATGAGTGTAGAATTTTTTTTCTTTTCTTTATATAAAATAGTATAAAGGTTAGAAACACATCTAAATAATATGAAAAAAGACATATAATAGATTATTGAATGATTATATATGATATATAATCCAAAAATATAAATAATTAATACTTTAGTAGCATTCTTGAGTCAACATTATTTTTTTACCTTTAATTACATTGTTTTCCATTTTTAACGGTAAAACAAATTACACAATTTAAGAAATTTATTAAAGAAAATAAAAGGGACCCATTTACCAAATTCGAGCCGAATAATTATAATTAAATGGTATGTTTTCAAAATTAAACGTAAAAAACTTCTAGAATTTAAATTAATATTAATCTCAAAAAACACAATGAAAATTGGTCTTTAAAAAAATGACTATTTTTAGTACAAAATATTTTTATACACAATTAAAGTATAAAGTCCATATAAAATAATTACATTATTCTAAATAAAAAGGATCTTATTTTAGTTAAAAAAATATTTTTCATTTTTGAAAACTTTTAAATAATATAGATATTCAAATAAAAATATTTATTTTTCACGATTCAATGAAAAATCAACATTTCCATAAAATTATTAAATTTCCTCCATAATATAATTTTAATTTTATGATTTCAAAAATTATATCATTTTTTTAATATACAATTTTTTAAATTTACAAAAAATAATTATAATATTTTCTCATAAAAAACTATTTTTAAGGAAAACATTTATTATAAATAAAAAGGATTTACTAAAAAATGATCACCTTTTTTCTGTGACATAATAAATACATTTTTAATGATTATAACATTAATATATATTTCAAAAATTGGTTATAACTATTCATAAACACCAATTTAATAATTAGGTTACAGATTTCATATAATAATATTTGAGGTTTTGTTTATGCTTGGTGTTGTGTTCTTACCATGCTATCAAACACAATATTTTTTTTTATTTTTACTTTTTTAATATTTGGATATTACATTCCCCAAAATTTAATATATCTGTTCCTTATAATTTTATATTAGGCATAACATTCAATATATTAACATTTGTAAAATCTATTTTTTATATCCCACATCATAAAAATGGATAATATAAATTTTTATTAAAAGAGGGAAATGGATGTATAAATGACATCTAGAATAACACATATTCAGTTTTGAAATAAGTCAACATTAGTTTGGAGTGAAGATATATACATTAAATAAAATTAAATTTCAAAATATTTATGGATAGTGATAACGTTCAATGATCACAATAATGTTAATTTTCTTTATAATGATAATGACCACGGAACTACAACCTGATGAGATGTGGAATATAAAATCCATTCATCCAAAAAATATGATAGAATAACAATTTAGTATAACAATATTGAAACCAAGGAATTTATTTTCTAGAAATTGAGTATGTTTTTTTTAAATTCCTCACATGGAATATCAAGCAGTTCGGAAGAACAGTGATCTTATAGTACATGTTGACATCAGTGTCGAAGATGGTATTTTTACTAATGTTTTCCAAATATTTGGCCTAAAAATCTGCTGTTTTTTGGGTGAAGGGTTTCAAAAAAAAGTGAACTAAATGTGGACCACGAACCATAGTTCTCGGACCACATATGAGGTATGAGTAATGAATATGAAAATCATAAAAGATGATATTTTCAGGTAGTGGCACTATACGGACCATAAAGCATGGTATGCGGACCATATAATAGAAACTGTTTATGGGACAAATAGTTCACAAGAAGGCTTTCATTTTTCTAGAGGAAAAAAGTTCATGGTATAAATCATTATTTTTGGAAATGAGGTAGTAATTTGGGCACCGGTAAATGGTTTTTTTTTGTAGAAGGCATTGTTTTCCACGAAGGAAACACACTACATGGACCACAGAGGAAAAATGATTCATTGGAAGAGCATGTTTCATAGTTAAGGTTTTACCACATCAAATATTTTGGGAAATCATATTAAAAATATTTTGGTATCTATTTTTCAACATAAGGATCATTAATCCATTCAATATATAAGGGTATTTTGATTATAAATGTTAGAGTAATTCAGTGAAGTAAAATGTTGTTTGCAGGAAGAAACTCCCATCAACGAGAAGATGTTCCAAGGAGAATTCTAAGAAAGGATAAGTGGTTTGTGGAGATGGTTCATAAAAGGATTTTTTTTGGAACTATTGATCGGAAAGGAACATGGTATGGGGAGGAGAGGAAGTACAATAAAGAAGAACTCATTTGTGAAGGAGGGATGGTTCAAAATATAAGTTTTAGTATCTGGAGGAAAATGTGGTATATGGAGGTGATACAGTCTGCAGAAGTAGAGGCGGTCTGCAAAGGATAGTTGGTTCATCAATAACATATGTTATGCACGGAAATGTTCTTCATGGAGGAAGTAGACCATTTTGTAGATGAATTTTTCATGAATTAACAAAGTAAAGAAAAGTGGATAATATCTAAAGGTAAAATTGGGACCCCAATAGAGCATCTATCTACAGTTGAGGATGTGTGATTTAATGAAAATTGAAGTACCTACAGGCCCATAAACATTGTGTGGATCACTCCCAATGGAGTGATCTATGGGAAGTCATCAAAAGTGTTCTGAGGGACATAATGAGATATCCCTAAAATATTATAAAGGAAGAGTTCTTTTCACAGAGTGAATATGTCTAAAATATTATACATAAAAACTAGTGAAGACTTTTGGATTTACATATAACTAAAACACTAACAACATACACTCTGTGGACTGGACCTTAGTGGAGATCCATGTAAAATTGGCATGTTAGCTCATTTCATGTGATTTTATGTTTTTTGGTCCTTCTTATCAGACTAATCTAATAGGTTCCTACCAACATAGGAACGAGTTCCATCATATTAAAAGAAAAACATGACACCCTAATTAATCCCTTCCCACTCAGGGTGTTTTGGGGTTCTTTAAGTTGTATTAGAGCATTCATGTTACTGGTATTAAATCAGTCATTCTTTGTAATCAATGGAGAACACAGTTAATGTTAGGGGATACTTTAGAAATAGTGGCATCAACATCGAATATAGTGCATTGTTTTTATAAATTTATGAAAAATTTATATGTAGTAATTTTTTGGTGTTAAGTTTAATATACGATGGAGCACAAAAAAATTATATTGACTATTGGGGTTGGTTTTTTTACAAAAATAAATGCTGAAAATAAAAAATTATGCAACATTTTTCAGTAAAACAAATTCCATAGATTAAAAAACATTTCAGTGTCGATTTTCACAATAATATAAACTGAAATGTTTTTAAAAAAACACAGGATCATTAAACCATTATTTTTTAGAACATTGAACCCCTCTCTCGACTAGTGATGAGCCCAAAGGTGACTCGGTGATCCCAACAACGATTGTGGTTTATTTTATTCGATATTTATTATCAACTCATGATATGTGGTCTCAATTCATCACCTTCCAAAATTATATCACAATCTAAAGATTTATTTCTCTTCGAAAACCATTTTATGTCTAACCATCATTCACAGTTTGATTTTATTTCTTTGATCTTATTTAGTGTTTATTTCTACAAATGTTTTTGTTAGATATTGCAGTTATTGTTCTTCCAATGAATTTGAGGGATCATGTTCAAATTATAGATCCATTTTCATTGGTTAAATCCAAATATTCTATTATTTTTCTAATTTTGACGTAAAATTATTTATCATTTAGTTATATTGTTAAGTTATTTCTACAATTATTTGTATATAGTTAATTATTATTTATATATGCTGTTATTAGTTTTGTTTATTTTGATAAATTTTTTTTTTGATGAAATTATAAAATGGTCATGATGATGTATATTAGGCAATGAAAACTGATATATTTTTGTCATTTTTCATCAATATAATGTGCATGACTTGCCCTGAATCCATATTTTTTACCTTTTAAATTAGTACAATCTCCAGTACCCTTTAACACATGTGACACCACACTAATGTAACAAATGTGTAATGTGAACCAACCCATGTTAGATGATTTAAAAAACCTAAATTATAATATCAATAAAAGACATGTACATAATATAAAAATAGACAATTTATTATTTGTAAATTCATAAGATATAAAATATATTTTACAATATTGTTTTTTTTTCAAATAAAATATAATAACCTTTTGTGTAATTGACCTTAATAAATTTAATTTACCACTTTTAAATAATTGGAACAAATTTTCAATATATGAACTAATATATTATCATTAATTAATTTCCATATTATTTTGATGCTTCCATTTTGATTAAAAATAATTTTTATTGAAATTTTTAATGTTGAAAATTTATATATATATATATATATGTTTATATGTTTTAATATATTCACTAATTATATTACGATATCATGTAATTAATGGATTATAATTGGTTATATTTATAAAGAACCACTAGTGTATATGAAAAAGGAGCTGATGAATTATTCAAATTCTCTAAATGAAATATTCAAAACATAGATTTTATTTTCATCCCATGTGAGATGTGTTTGAATATAATAATGTTAAACTCTAAGAAAATTAAAGAATATCTCGTTTGTAACGGTTATATCTTTAATTATACACGTTGGATCTAGCATGGTGAATGAATTGAAATTTCAAACACTAATATTGATGAAAATGTTCAGAGAGAGGTAGAGGATCGTATTGATGAATTAATTCATGATTTAGGTGTTGAAACCATCAAAACAATATCTATTGAAAGATTTTATGGATATTCTGACAAGCTGTTCTTCCTAATTTGTATTAAATCAATAGTTTTATTAGTAGTTTTGAGATTAGTTAACTTGAATACAAGGAATGGGTGGAGTGATAAATATTTCTACAACTTACATGATATTTTAAAATGGAAACATACAAAAGAAAATTTGCTTCCAAATTCAAATTATTAGTTGAAAAAAATATTATTCCAAATGGGATTGGTGTAATGACCCGAACAGTTTAATAATTGTTTTTTAAAGTGTGTTATTATATTTTATACTCAAAAAAACTATATCCTTTAATAAATGAAGTGATATTATAAAGTTTCAACTGTTATATGACAGTTGGTCAATAAGAACATTGGAATCTAAACTATTAACATTAAAATTATCATTAATAAGTACAAGTGATCTAGGATAATTAATATAGAAAGAAGTGTTGATGGCCTCATCGGGTAGACTCGGGCCATACGAAGCTCGTCTGTCAGAGCTTGGGAAGGAGGTAGCATCTCTGGACTTTGCACTGGACCAATCCCAAGCAGAACATCAACATGTGAAGCATGAACGAAATTGGATAAGGGAGAAGTTCCTGCTGATAGAAATCACCACTCAGGAAATGGGGTCCAAGCCGCCCCATGATTCTATCACCATAGCACACCTTACACTTAGGTCCTATCCAGGTGTTATACGGGGCTATGTGATGAGGCCTCAGATACTTTTTGTAATACTTTGGAAGAAATTTTTTTTTTCTTATTATGGTAAAATTTGTGATTTTCAAATGTCTAGATAAATAAAGGATGAATATTATAGATGAAATTTAGAAAAAGGATATTTTAAAAAAATCATGTAAACATTAAATAAATAATAATGTTAAAGGATTTTCAAAAAATGTTCTTCTATAGTTGTGATCATTTAGAAATTTAGAGTCTAATAAGATCAAATTGTTTTTTAGTTAATAGTACAGTATGAATAGTAACATACCCTTATGAATAGTAATGAATAGTAAATCAGCCAAAAAATAGAAACATCACCCGTGAATGTATAAATAGAATTTAGACATCATGAAAGTGAAAAAATGATCATATTGTATGTTTTGATATTTTTTTAGGTAATAAATATTTTATTTATAATTTTTTAATATATTTCATAATATAAAATGAATATTAATTTTCATAAAATATAATCATAAATTGTTACATTATTTTCTTATGGTTATACGATAATTTTATGGGACCTTGATTACTTTTTCAAGGTATTACAAAACAAGTTATAATTCTAGATTTGTTTTTTTACTAAATATGGATTTTATTTAAAAATTAAAATAAAAATATTTAGAAAATTATTTTCATAAAATGGATTTAGTTTTTGAATTTTGAGCATCATTATTATGTTATGGTAAATATTTTGGAGTTTTTTGAAATAGTAGAATTTTCAGGGAATAGTAAAAACACAGTTTTGAGTTTCGAGTGTTTAATGACATCATTGATGATTTAATCATGATGTCAAAAATCTGTTCTCCATTTTAATGGTAAAATATGTTATGAGGTGTCCCTAGTGGCCAATACCTTGGGAAGATACCATGGGCAAGCCCATGGTTTTGAAAATACCACCGATGAGGTGTTCGTTGGGAATTAATTAAATATTCCCTCACTTTTCCAATAAATATCATGCCATTACCTCATTAATTTCATTAAAAAATCCTCCTCAATGAAGCTCTAATATTTTTACCTTCCAATGAGTCTTCCCAAGTTTCCCTCATGCCCCCCAAAGTCCCAACCTTTGAGCTTTCGATGTCACTCTTCAAGGTAAAGGAACCTTTCACCGTACTCATTTTACTCTGGATTTCTGTTGTGTTATGTATTCTAGTTTATTTATTTATATATTGGTTTATGTTTTTATATATTATTATTACTTTACATTTCTTTTCCAAATGGTGGGAGACCCTTTCCTCTCTCATTAATTAATTTTCTGAATTTTTAAGCGACACCGTTAGGCTGCCGAATTTTTCGTAAAAGAAATAACATCTTCCCTTTTCTTTCATGTTTTCTAATCATGTGGTATGAAATTAAAATATCCATATAATGATCTTATGATGTACCTATACTGTATTATGAATTATCTATGAGGGGTTGAATCTTTTCCTCTCTCTTTTTATTTTTTTCTGAAATAATGTTATGTAGCCGTAATGCTGCAGATTTTTCTTCCAAAAATCTCCCTCATTTTCTCATGATGTTCTCTCGTATTATTAATGTGTATACCCAAATCTATTTTAATTTCTAGGGTTATTACACAATAAAAAAAATTGATCTATTTTATTTGGAAATTGATATATAAATAACCCTCACTCCCTTTTTATGGGTTATAAATGACACAATGATATTATTTTTAAGTACGTTTTAAACATCATGGTTTTGCCATGAAACCCATTTCATTGATTCTATTTGAGCTTTTTATGAAATATTTTATTGTGATATATGTGGATCACAAGATAATAAATACATTTTAAGGATGCACCTTGATAGTGCTTCAATGAATTGGGTAAAGAATTTGATGGCTAGAGATGACTAGTTTCACGATAGCTTGGTGAATAACCTTGGTAATTTTTATGACACCTTCGGGATGAACCTTGATGATATGTTCATGACTGTCTAAATTATATTTTGTATCCACATAATCATGTTATTATTCATGTTATTTTTATTATTATATTCCTCTACTTCTATTTCTCATGTCTTTATGTGTTTCATCTTGTACTTATTGATATCACAAGTAAATTGATTCATATGCTTTCCTTACTCGGCCTTCTGCTCACCCATTCCTTTGATGTATGTCTCCATGTTATGAGATGTAATAATTATACATATGAAGAACTTATTATCAAGTACTACATGTTGATTAGATTAATGTTTTATTTTTTCATGTTTAATGTTCCTAATTTCCAAGACACTAGACTTTAAAGATCCTCTGTTTGTAAAATGTAATGAAAATTTATGTAGTAAAATGCGGGATTCCATAATTGAGGTATAAAAAGATACATTATTTTCCCACTAATTTTTAGTTTTATGGAAATTAATATGAATAATTATCATTAATTCTTACATATAGATCATCACTCAATATAATTGATGAAAAATTTAACTCGGATTCATTCTTAAGTAGTAACATATCAACTCATGAAAAATAAATTGTTTGCCTTATAATGATATCATACAATTATTCCTTTATAAAATTCTGTAAATTCAACTTTTATTCACTCTTTGGTACAACAATCAAATCTCTTAGTAATGAAATTTCGTACCTTAAAATAATTCCTCATTTGAAGAATCTATTTACAAATTCAATTGATGAAAAAAAGTTAAGATGGTATTTAGATGATTTCTTCTCTGATGGTAATATAATTCACCCTATTGATTCACCACAGTGGAAGAGATTTGATAAAAAATTTATTGATTTTAAATGTGAAAACAAAAATCCAAAAATGGGATTGTGTACTGATGGAATAAATCCATATCACATACTTAATAACCAATATAGTTCATGGAATGTTTTTTTCTAGTGTATAACTTGTCCCAAAATATATTTATGAATTTAAAATATGGTATGATGGGATTAGAGATTTAAATACCAAAAAGTAGGGAAATTACATTAATGTGTATCTTTCATCATTTATTGATGATTTGAAACTGATATGGGAGTCATTTTTTCATGTTTTTTATGCATACAATAAATTTTATTTTCTTTTGTGTGATATGATAATTTTCACTATAAATGACTTTCCTGTATATTAAAACTTATCCAGATACAATGTCATGATACATAAATCATGTTCGATTTGTGAAGAAGAAACTTCATAATATCAATTTCAAAATGTAATAATGATAGTGTATATGGTACCTTGATGATTTTTGTGAATTTTTCCTCATTATCGTAGATTAAAAATATAATTTAATGGTTTAAAGTAATACAATATTCCCCAATGACAATTTAATGTTGAATAATATTATGATAAGGTGAACTCTATTTATTCTATATTTTGAAAGAAAAAATTTCTGTTCTATAAAAAAATTATCTGGAAGAAAAAGTATATATTTTTAGAACTACCTTATTAGATATTTTTATAGATAAAAAAAATTGAATTTGTTATTGTCAATAAAAATATATGTGAGTATTTGATTAGAACGTTTTTACAAATAAATGAGGAAATAAAAAAGATTGATTTCATTTTATATTGGACTTCATATCTAAGGGAATAAGTTTGGAGTTAGCTCCCACTATGGAATGAAACATAAAATATTTACCTATGGATTTTCACACATTATTCAATACTGAGAAGACAACTTTTGTTTTTCGGGGTCTTCAGGGTATTAATATACCCAGTGTTTATTCATCAAATGTAAATAATTATTTCTCATTTAGGTGTAATAAATTAATTGGTTTGAAATATCATGATTTTCATATATTGATGCAACAACATATACCAGTCGAACTATGTGGTGTCTTGCCGATAGCATTTAGCAAGACTATCATCTGGTTATGAAATTTTTTCAAATCCATTTGTAGAAATGTCGGTTATCCAAATTTGTTAGATGTGTTTGAGAATGAAACTTATCTTATTCTTTATCCACTAGAAATGTATTTCCCACCAATTTTTTTGATATATTAGTTCATCTGGTGATTTATTTTTTGTATAAAGTTATAATATATGGGCATGTATATTTAGGATGGATGTATCCTTTTGAAGGATATATTAAACTTTTGAAGAGATATGTTAAAAACCTTATCAAACAGAGGCCTCTATTATTCAAAAATATATATCAAACCAGGTGATTTAGTTCTATATATATTACTAGTATGAACGAGAGCATATTGGTCTCCATATATCACTAAATATGACTTTTGATAGTGAAGTTATAGGGATTCGAGGCTTTAAGGTAATGTTTATTCCTCATGATGAAGTGATACAGCCACATATATACGTTTTGAACTACATAAAAGAGGTTTAATCATATATATCATCACATATTGCAGAATTAATGGTATGATATCTGAAAAAGTATGAAATGTAGATAATTTTTTATCATAAACGACATTTTTTTGATGATCTAAATAAAATTTCATCCAAGATAAATATTCATCAGAAAAATTGAAATGATTGGCTTAAAGAGAATCTATTAATGTGATTACATGGTCTGATTTTGATATTATTGGGTAAAAATTTTACACAGATAATATGGTTGAAGATAGCACCATTCAAAATAGTTGAGTAATTTTTATCACTGAAACACTATTCTTTTGATAGACAATGTTAAAAACCCCATTTTTAAATCAATTACATATTTTGGATTTCTTGATGAAATATGGGAAATTGATTATATTAAATTTTGAGTAACCATGTTCAAGTGTAATTGGGTTAAAAGTGTTATTCATGTGAGAAAAGATGAATATTGTTTTAAAAATGTGGATTTTAAATGATTTAGTTTTAGTGAGGAACCATTTATCATGGCCACACAATCAAAGAATAAATTTGATCTCATTAATCCATTGAATGACCATTGGTCCATCACTTTTTTAGGAAAAATAATCCATTTGGGTGATGGGGATAATGATGATATAATTTATTTATATGAGGCTTCTTTATCTATTCCCTAAAATCTAGATAACATGGACTATAACATAGACATAGTTCACGAAATATTAAATGATCATACTAAAGGGATATGGGAAAAAACTAAATTACTCTCCTTAAAAATTGTTCAATTATTTATATTATTTTTTTTGAAATCTAAATGTGTAAAAATGGTATTAGTTAATTACTATTTTATATTTAAATATATATATATTGGTTTATTATTTTTATCAGTTTTGATAAATTTTGATATTCCACATTTATGGTTAAACATTTTTTCTTTTAAATACCCGACGTATATTATTATATTTTGGTTTAATTTTTGCATATAATAACACATCTTCCATCTTTTATATTAAAATTTCTAGTTGTTTATATCTATATAGAAGTATTTTTCGTATATAATAGTTCACATAACATATTTATCTTTCATAAGAATCATAACATCATTTTTTTTAAAAAGCATACCAATGTGCCACTAGTTTTACATACATATTTTTGTTTTCTTGTTTTATAATTAATGACCTGTCTAATAATATTTAGATATAATAATATTATTAAATTTTCTTTTTACAATGATAGATACATATACATATATATATGAACATCTACTGAGGTATTTTTCTTTTTTTCATATTATTAAATATCGATTAATATAATTATTTAATTAATGACTTCTTTTAGTTTACAAAAAATAATTATAGGACTACTGATGAGAATTCAATGGGGGAGTCTTCTGCTTTTAGTATTAAAAAATAAAATACTTGGGTTGGTAAATGTTGCATTACATGTTTACCAAAACCGTCACTTTCTCATGGAGATGAGAAATTAAATATTAGGTTTGATGATTATAACAATACAACTACCCAAAATTAACCCAGTTTATCAGCTATATCAACATGGAGAGTCATTGTTGGATTATCATTTATATATACTAATTGGAAGTCTCTCTAAAAGGTGGTGACAGACTAGATTTGAGAGGTCGTAATAGAAAAATAACTCAATTGATTTAGTTTATCTCATTTTTTGTACATGATATGTTTTAAATGACTAATATTAATGTTATGAAATTATATATAACATTGAATTTTAAAGAAACAAAAGTACTTAAGAAAATACAACTTAATTTAGTGACGGTTCACTAGAAAGATTTCAAAACAAAATTGACAAAAAATTATCTGTTTGGAAGGATAAAAAATAAAATACCATATCACAAGTATCCATTTTTATATCCAGATACATAGAAGAAATCAATTTCCACCCAACATGATGAATCATTTAAGGAAATATTATTATATAATATTGTAAAATTTATTATATATATACCGAACTACTTATTAGATTAATTCCTATATAACAAACCTCTAGGAAATCCCCTAGTTGCGTCATTTTTTCACAATGTATACCCTTATATATTATCATGTGGAGGGTATCATTTATTAGATAAAAAAATGATTGGGGAAAAGATTCAAGCACAATGATCTCACAACACTAGTGGTTACGATGACATCCAATTTGATCCGCAATCTCTGACCCACCGGCCCTAAAAAATAGAAAAGAGATAGAAGAAGAAATAATGAAAATCATATTATAGTTAAATCCATGGAAGTAGATGAAAGAATTGTAAGCAAATAATTATTATTTGTCATGAATTTTTATAATTTATAAATTAAAAATATTAATAACCCATTTTCATTTTTCATTTCATGATGATCTTTTGGAGAAATCGATACATGGAACATTTTTGTTTGAGGGTAGGATATACACCCTAGCCACTGCTTTTGGAAATCCAGAACACACTATCCAAATAAGAGGATATGAAGTGGGTGATAGTATTCCGAAATTTTTTTGTCATCAAATCAATCAATCAACATACCCTGAAATAAAATCCATAAAATCTCAGCTAAATGATATGAAATAGTATATGGGAGATAAATTCATGTAGTTCTATAGTAGGCGATGTCAGAACAATTAATGAGATAGTCATAGTCTGTTCAGCCTGCCTAGTCTGCATACTCAGATCCTCAACCTCCTTGTTCAGACCTAACCTTGTACTATGAGTTTTATGTAGGAGATCCTGAAATACATATTATAGCATTCGGATTGATGAAATTCTTGTGGGATGTTGTACATCAGAAACCTATTTAGATGGGACTTGATAGAGTACCAGTACATGATATTATTGATCCTGCTACTATTCTTCCATTCCCTACCATAGAGGTTACCAGAGTTAGGGATTTTATGGTCAATTTTTTACTTTTTCCATCTAGCCTTCTTGGTCATATTTCATATAAGATATTCATTTTTAAATATTAAGTACATTTGATTGAAAATTATATAAATTTTTTTAGACATATTAATTATATAGGAGTATTTAAAATCCAAAAAATGGCATAATGGAAAAAAATATCATGAAAAACAAATGTAGATACTTCAGATATTTATGATTGGATTGAAGAATTATATCAGGTTTCATCTTCGTTGGCTAAAATCTATGAGTTTAAAATTTCATTTGAAATATGTTGAAGATAATTTCCATTGATAATATTAAGAAAATATATCAGGGATCTAATAAATTTTTAGGATCATAATGTTCCTGTGTTGCGGTTGTTTTCTATTTATCTAAATTAATGTTCTATTTTTTAATTTTTTTTAAATAAATATGGTTCAAATTGACTAAATATATTACATATTTAAATAGGTTTCTACACACACGTATTGTTCAAAATTAAACCAATGGAATTTGTGGTTTTATAGATATAGAATTCAGTTAAACAACTATTCAATATGTTTCGACAGAAAATAGAGTAGAATATATATGTGAGAGGTTATTAATGACAGATATCCAGTGTAGGTTGTGGCCATTTCATGATGGGTAAGAACAACAACATAATTGTGAACTAATGTTTTTTATAATTTCATTAAATGTAAAATTTTTATATTTTATTAGGAAATAGATTTTAGGTGTACTCTACCAAAGTGTAAACAGAATATATTGGTTTTTCTCTTTATTAGGTTGTCTTCATATTAGTATTTCCACCATATTAGACAAGAATGTTTATTTGTTTTTTTATAATATCATTATGTTTAATTCTCATTCTTTATACATGTATTATTAGTTAATATATATAAAAAAGTATGTCATGGAGAAAAATTAACAAACATCACTTGTAAATAGTGATCCCAAATGCAATCAACTATGTGAAAGTAATGGTAATTAATTTTTATTTCTTGATATATATATATATTGGTTTTTTATCAAGATAATAATGTATTAACTATAGTGTAATCATCAAGAAGGATATGGAAAATGTAGTTATTATATTCTATGCTTCATGTATCCGATACTCACTACTGGGGTAGCGAAATAAATTTATAATCTTAGTCATATTAATGTTTTTACATTTTGTATCATAGTATTCTATTTTTTATCTTATCTCTTTCAACATTTTATTTTACATTCAATGATGGCAATTTTTACAAGATAGATTAACTTAACAGTCTTTGATCTTGGATTGTGAACTATTTTTTATGTGTGATTATGATTTAATGTATGTATATTCTAATAATTACGATTTATATTACATTTTCCTAAAAACAAGTGTTAAAAAATTAATTCTTTTTTTATAATGGGTGTTTGAAAATATTGATATCAAAAAAATTCTTCAACAACAAACAATAATGACTATGTAGTAAATTGTAGGAATGTGTTATTTAATTATACATTATAGCACAAATCCATAGATTATTTTTAGAATAACTCGTTAAAATAAATTTGTTTTTATATATTTTCATTCATTGATAAATGATGTTTGATGGATATGTAATATTTATTTATAGGGATTATTATTTTTGAAGGGTTTAATATTTATAAATTTATAAATAAAATTATCTTTTATCATTAGTTTTCATAGAAATTGATAACGAATCATTTAAAAAAATAGATGGATTTTGACATCGGTTTTTATAAAAACCCATACCGAAGATGAATCCCATTCGTATTTTCCATATCAATTTTTAAAAAATTAAATCTAAAAACCTTGTTTTTAAAGATACATTTATAGACTTCGGTTAAAAATAGACATTGAAATTGAAAATTAAATGATGTAAAATCATGTTTTTTCTCTATTGGAATAGAATTTCCTTTTTCCACCACATAAGGAATACAGTTCACTGATCAAAAAGGTTTGTATGTCACTAATACAGATAGGAAAATGCATTTTTCATATGCCAAATAACAAAATCCCCTCATTATAGCTCGGTCTGTTCAAATTTATCTAAAGGTGATGAGGTACACATCATCCAATTCTACATGGGAAAACTCATATATATATATATATTTGTGTGTTATAACATAGGGAAGGAGGAAAAAATTTAACTATTTCTCAATAGGATTAATTATTTGAAGATATATCCCAATGAAAATGCCTATACGTTTTTCTATTAAATTAATGAAGTCATAGGAGAAATTAGATGTCTTGGTGAGGAGATTAAATACATTGGCATTATAAATAAAATCATGATAATACATCCACTGCTTTATAATCTATAATTTTCATTCCTTGATGAAACAGACATTTCAAAACATTTCTTGGATGATATACTAACAAATCTGGAGCATATGAAATGAGAGTGAAACTCGAGGATGCAAGAAGTCATGTTTGCATGGAGATGGCATTCAAATCTATGGAAAATTGAGATTTTTGTAGATAATTTTAATGAATGTAATGAGGATGATGAACTCCTTTCATTATTTCATAGAAATTCACAATAGGAAAAGGTATATTTCAAGGAAATATCCCCTTAGTATGTCTTCATTGTGGTAAAGTTGTGCACATTGCCTCTCGGTGCTCCAGGATGTTCGATGATAAATAAATTGAAGTTGGAAAGTCACAAAATCCTCAAATTTTTTTTCTCAAAATGGAGACTTATAATATTGAAATAAATTATAGAGAATCAGTTTTTTCTATAATGAAGAAGGTGATGAAAATGAATTTTTTTTGAAGAAGAGTCTTAGATTATATCTAGAACACATGCATATATGACGGCTACAGTTAAAAATTACGATCTGTCAAAAGATGAATCTATATATAATTATTTGATTTCTGAAACTGAACTCAAGATCCAAACTACAATATTCTGATGGTGATCTGGATAATCAATGAAACAAAATAAAAACAGTAGATAGAAGTTTTGGAAGAGTCCACAAAATTTGTTGATCAACTACAAGCTGAAATTAATTGACTGGAAGAAGTAGTAAAAGAACATTAAACATATTTTTAATGCTAAAGAGATATTTTATAACATAAATTTAGAATTAAATAATGGGAATATGTTATCAATAAACTTATATCCAAACAGGAGGATAATTCAATGACTATTTAGGGACCTGAAGAAGATGTTTTTATTCTAGGGAGTAAATATAAATGTGAATTAAAATCAAAAGAAACAAAGAAGAAAATACAGTTTGGAATATTCCTAGATGTTGAGCTTCTAGAGAGAGCTCTGAATTATTATGATGGTGTTGAAAACACTATTAATGATCAAAGATCATCATTCATGGGGAAAATTGGAATTATATGGGATGTTGAAACATAAAATTATAGAAATAAAATATTTTAAAATAAACGAAAGATGAAAGTTGGACATATCACAATGTCACCTGAAATACTAACAATTAAAGAATCAAATCAAACAAAAAGTAGAACTAAAAACTATCCCCAGTGATGAAAAAATAATTTACAATCAAACTCATGTCCTAAGTAAGGGGAAATGAGGATGAATATATGTGATAATATGTTTCCTTTTATGAAATGCCAATTTTTACGCTATTTGGGTCACACTATATTATATTATGAAGAGGCATGGAGCTATTTGAATAGGAAATATCTAGGAATTCAATAAGTGAGAATGAATTCATATCATACATGTCATATATGAAATATATTTTGTTTATATTTATTTCCATGCCCTTACATTATCTATTAATCTATTCATTCCAGGCATATGAAATGTGGAAATGATACCAACAGAACTCAAAGACAAGTCAATACTCACCAACTAGATGGTTATGCTCATACAAATAGGTTTTCACCTATTGAATAACAATATGAGTATGATGAACCAATACATCTGAAAAAGGGAGTGAAAATACCCTCTTTATGTTCCACTCAATAAAATATTTCATTGGAGGAAAATTAGAATAATGATAAATCCAATCATATTTAATTTTCTCTCAATGTTACAAAGAAAATTAGCACCTGTATTCTTGATAGTGGATTCTCATACCATATGATAGGAAATGTAGACATACTAAAAATTTTTATGAAAATTTGATGATATAAAAGTAAGGTATGATAATTGTGGATCATTGGTGATCAAGGGAAATGGAATTACTGAACTGGCTAATGGAGAGCCGAAGAAAATCAATGTTCTCCGTATTGAAGGTATGTATAAAAATCTTTTGAGAGTGACTCAATATTGCGACTCAGGACTGGTGGTGATATTTATTCAAAACGAGTTCACTTTAGAGGAAGGATAAGGAATTCTCTTATGAAATTATATAGAATATATAGAACCATATATCAAGTAGATAGTAGGGAGAACATTTTCTACATAAAATTTAAAGAAGAAAACAACATTTATAGTTGAATGTTGGGTCATATCAATCATAAATAAATAGAAAAGATATCTAATAAGAATATAGTCATGGATATCGCCAATCTGATGTGTTAATGGGAAAATACTTGTGATGCTTCCAATTGAGAGAAGTTTGTCTGCACTTCATATCGGCCGAATAAAAAAAGTCATCAAATATTAATCATCTAATCCATATATATGTATATTATCCGCTAATTTTTTTGCAACATATGTAGAATGGTACATCATTATTTTCATTGATTATTATAGTAGAATTTATTTATTGAGTCTTATACAAAAGAAACAGGAATTGATGTATTGCATGAACATATATTGATTAATAGCAGAGATTGATATTGGAGGACAATAAATGTTCTTTGGTCTGAAAATGGAGTGGAATACATATCCATTTAGTTTCAAAATTACGTGCAAAAATATGGAATACGACATGGGGTAGCTTTTTTATAAACCCTAGAACAAAATGGAGTTTTAGAACACAAGAATCGATAGGTGAACAATATTTCTAGGACTATGCTAATTGAGAGTCATATCTCTACCTACTTCTAGAATGGGATAGTTCAATATACAATTTTTACTAATAATCAAACAAGGATTTATATGGGAGAAACAAAAACACCATATTGGTTGTGGCCTAAAAAAATCCCTCATTGAAGTATTTTTGTGTTTTCAGAAGTAAAGTATTTATTCAGAAATAAAGTAGGAAATAAATTGATGTATGGTGATGTTATAGATGAAGGAATATTTCTTGGAAATTCAATTATCCAAAAATCCTACAAATGCTTTATCAACTGTCTCAGAAGAATTTTGGAAATTACTGATATCAATATCATTGAAGAAAATAGAACAAATGACATGATGGGATATTATGATGATGTGATTAATGATGTAGAATATAGTGGACATATAACATATTCAGATTTAGAAGTAGTGAAATGAGTGAATAAAAATCATAGGTCACAACATGATATCGATTCAGACGAAGAATCGAAAGAGGAAACCATGGCTGAAGAAAATTATTTTATTCCTCCCTTGAGAAATCGAAGTGAATTATTTGGTCAATCTAATATCATTAGATATTATACAACACCCACATAGATGCAGATAATGAGGAATAATTCACAATCTACCATCTTATCAATTATGGAACCAACCATGATTGAAGAATCATCAATTGATCAATCTTAGGTGAAATATTTGAACGAAGGGTAAGATTGGATTAATAAGAACAATTCATTCTATCTTTTAAAGAGACAAAAATATCACAATGTGATTGGTATGAAGTGTATTATCATGAATAAATTTAGTGATCATGGTAATTTGATTAGAAATAAGGAGATATTTGTGAGTAATGTATATTCATAGATTTAAGGTGTTGATATCAAAACAACTTTTTATCCAGTAGCTATACTGGAGTCAATCAGACATTTTCCTACCATGGAAATTCAATTAGTATACAATTTCTATCAAATAGATGCCAAAAAATATTTCTTGAATGGTTCTCAAGAAGAATAAGTCTACATTAAAATACTATTGGGTTTTCTACTTGGTAATGTTGAAATCAAGGTTTTCATATTAAAGAAGGCTCTATATAATCGGAAATAGATACCACGTGCATGGTACTCTCAATAGGATTATTATCTAAATAATATTGAATGTAAAATAGAAGGATTCAATCAAAATCCATAAGGGAATGATCCTATGAAATATCAGTTCTTGGTATTAGTGTATGTAGATGATATCATATTTTGTGGAAGAAGGCCTAGATCAATGGATGAATTTTCCAATCACATGAAATAAAATTTTGAAATTTATTTGATTTGTGAACATACATACTTCATGGGGCTACAACTGACTCATAAGAAAGACAAAAGTTTTATTTCTCTAGAAGATTATACAAGAGATTTGCTAAATTAATTCAACATGTGTGACTCCAAAACCATGTCAACTCTGATTTTAGTTGTGAAAAACATGGAATGCCTGAGGATGGGACTTCTGTAGATCCCAAAATGTATTGAAGAATCCATGGAAGATTATTGTACCTAAAAGTGGCACAATTGTATATTTTCTTTTCAACATGATTAGTGGCCTGTTTTTATATTAATCAAAAGGAATAACATATTGTGGAAGTAAAATGAATCAAGAGGTACATTCAAGGTACTTGAAATTATTGTTTTTATTTTGGTAAATTAAAATACAATGAACTATCAACATTTTCGTATAATGACTGGGATGAAGATTTGGTGGATAGAAAGTCCAAAAGTGTTTGTGAATTCATTATTAGCATGAAATGTGTGTGCTGGTTGACTATGAAACAATAAATAACTTCTCTTATTACTTCTGAAGCTGAGTATATCTCTGCTAAAAAGGATTGCACTAAACTATTCTGGAAGAAGCAATAACTTACTAAAATTGGTGATGATGTGAAAAAAATAATGGTGATTCAATATGATAACCAAAGTGAAGTTGTTCTTATGAAGAATCTTATTTTGAATTCTCATATGAAACGAATTGAAATCATGTATCACTTTATGAAGGAAAAAAGTTGAACAAGTCATGATTAAAATGGATCATGTTGATATTGATGATCAAGTGGATGATATATTGACAAATCCATTTTTATATCATGTTTTCAAGAATTATAGACTTAATATCATTGTTTGACCACCTCTTACTATCTTAGGAAGATACATTTGGTCCCCTCTCTTTATTTTTTATAACAATTTTAATCTATTTATGGTAGTGATATATGTTTATGGGGAAGATATGGCCCATGGGGAGTGTGTTTTATGCTCCACATATTTAATAATAGGTTATTTTGGTTTATTAATAAAGGGGGAGAATGCCTGAATTAAATATAATGAGGTTTTACTACAAATGAGAAGATGCAGTATAGTGGAGAAAAAAGAGCGGGAGAATAAAAAATATGGTTAACTAGTTGCAGGTCTCTAAAAACCAGATTGGACATCATTAAGAATTCTAGTAAATGAGAACCCAATTAATTCTTTTCTTATTATCTTCTACATTCTTCTTTTATCACATAGACTTATAGTGTTGATGTATTGTTTCTCATGTTTCATGTTTTTATTCAGGCTGGTGCTTCATTGAATTTATCTATAGATTTCCATCAAACCTAATTAGGGTATTATTGGAACCACGATTGTTCTTTGTTTTAAATTGAGTATGGTATATGTTTGTTGACAATAATCACATGGATGATTGAGGAGTTTTGAATACAAGTGATCTTATAGTATAGCCACACATCAGTTTAGAAGATATTGTTATTTCTCCGCATTTGCCAAATTTTAGGCCTCAAAATCGGGAGTTCGTTTTTGGGGAAGGATTTCCAAAATGGATTGAATAGTACAATAGCCACATTTCATATTCTGTAGACCGTATAGGAGGTATACTGAATGATGGTGAAAATTGGGAAAGGGTAGATTTATTCATACTAGCATTATGTGGACTGTGAAGCATGGTACATGAACTACATAGGGAAAATAGTTCATAAGAATAAAATAGTTCATGGGAAGGATTGCAGTTTGTGGGAGGAAAATAGTTCTTTGGATGGCTCATCATTTGAGGAAATATGGAAGGGATTTTAGGATCTTTATAGGGATTTGTTAGCAGAAGAAATTAGCCATCACGAATGAAATGTGGTACATGGACTACGGAGGGAAATGTTTTTTACTGGAGGAGCTCAATATGTAGTGAAGGCTATACCACATCGAATGTTTTGGAAAATAATAGTAGAAATAATTTTGGATTAATTTTCCTATAATAGGATCACTAATAAATATACTAAAAGGGGGATTTTTATTAGAAATTAGGAAGGAATTGTATGATGTACAAAGTGTATTTGTGAGCAGACAACCCCATGAAAGAGATAAGGACCAGGACCACGATTACGGAAATGGAGAAGTGATCTTTGGAGATTGTTCAAAGAAGGTTTCTTGTGGGGCACTCCCACTTGTAATGGAAAACTGTCTATAGAGGAGAGGTAATTTTCTAATGAATTTTCATCCTATGGAGGAAAAATAATTCTAAGAAATAGATATGATCTATGGAAGCGAAGGTAGTCTGATGAGGAATGGTGGTCCACAAAGCACACATGTAATGTGGTGCAGCGTAGTTCATGGAGGAAGGAGAAAAATTTGGAGAGGAATAGTTTGTGAACTAACCGTGTTCCAAAAATTGGATTATATCTATTGGTAAAAGAGTAACATCAAAAGTGCATCTATCTATAGTTAAGGATGTGTACCTAAATGAAAATAGATGTACCTACCAGACCTTAAAATGTGTGAGGATATCTCCCAAGGCAGTGAGATAGGGGGTCATCAAAAGTGTTTTAAGGGACGTAGTGAGTGATCCCTAATATATTATAAAGTATGTGTTATTGGCATATAGTTCCTGTTTCTATACTCATATACTCCAAAACTATAGAAGATTCATTGATTTAGGTATGACCAAAACACTCTTAGAATATTTTCCATGGACTATCACTTTGTGACGAACTATGTAAAATTGGTGTGTTACCTCCTTGCATGTGATTGTTTGTTTACTACTCATTCTCATCAAACATGTTTAATAGGTTCCTACCAATTTAAGAATAAGATCTATAGGGGAAATGGTTCTAAAGTTAAAAAACTTTCATAAGAAGGCTTCTGGATTGAGGGAGGAAAATGTTTTCAGGGATGGCATAATGTTTTTGGATGGGAGGAGGTGATTTGAGGAGCCAGAATGGGTTTCGTTTAAGGAATGTATTTGTTATCATGAAGGAAATGTGCTAAGTGGACCATAGAGGGATAAATGGTTCGTGGGAGGAGCATATTATGCAGTTGAGGTTGTATGTCATCAAAACATTGGGGAAATAGGATTAGCGATAGCTTTAGACTTATTTTCTTATATTAGGGTCCCTAATATCTTCACTAAAAATAGGATATTGATTAGAAATATGGGACTAATTCAGTGAAGTACAATGTTTATTTTGGGAAGATATCCCCACGAAGGTGAAGAGTTTCACGAGGAAGATTATTTCAAAGAGGAATTTATCCCTAGAGATTGGTTGCCAATGGAGTTTAGTGGGGAACAATAGCTAAGAGTGGAATGTGGTCTATGGAGGAGAGGCCAACTACTGAAGAAGAACTCATACGTGAGGTAGGGAAATTTCATGGAAGAAGGGCCAGTCTGTATAGAAATAAGAGGTTCATAAAGGATATATGGTCTATGGAATTAGAGGTAGACTTTGGAGGAGAGGAGGTCGATAAAGCATATGCATTATGCGGTGTAGCATAGTTCTCATAGGAAGTAGGCTAGTTTGTAGAGGAACAGTTCATGAAATAACAGTTTGAGGAAAAGTGGGTAACATCTATTGGAAAAATAGGTACATAAACAAAGCATCTATCAACATTTGAGGATGTGTTATAAAATGAAAATGGAGGGACCAAATATTTCATAAACTATGTGTGGATCTATCTCATGTAGCGAGCTTGAGGGATTCATTGGAAGTGTTATGAGGGATGCAATGATCTACCCATAAAATATTATAAAGGAAGTTTTCATGGAACTGAGTAGCTATTTATTAACTCTTGCACTCCACTACTAGTAAATATTAGTGTGTTTAGGTAAGAACAACACACATTCGTCATATATTTTTTGAAATATCCCTCATTAGTAAACCAAGTAGAATTGTTGTGTGACCTAATTGCATGTGACTGTTTGTTTTCTACTTGTTCTCTTCTGACAATTTTAACAAGTTCCTACCAACGTGGGAATGAGATCCATCATATCAAAAATAAATTGACACTCGGATTCACCCTTCTCCTCTCTGGGTGTTCGGGGGTCCTTCAATAAAATTATTTTCTAATTACTAGGAACTATTTGACATCCTTGACTAAGATCATAAGGAAATATAATTAATTATAAAGAATAATCTCGTCCTTTATTAATTTTCCTTCCCAAAAGTATATTTTTATCCAAATTATGTATACTAAAGATGAGTTATTCATGTCTAAAGCACTAGAATAAAAGTCAATTTGATAATATAATTCCACGAAAGGGAAAAAAATATTCTTTTTGTATTTAGACATTAAAAAACAAAAAACATTATAATAAGGTAAGATAATTACAATAACTAAAAAGAATTCTTATGAAAAAATAATGCATTAATCTCTAAAAATCAACAATAACAACATAAGTTGAAACTAAATAATTTCATAAATAATTGTCTATAAAATTAATCAAAAAAATTCATATCCAAGCATTAAACCCAAAATTCATGAGTATTTGATGACACATTCTTCCAAGATAAAATTATAATTTATCTCTAAAAAAAATAAATGACACAAAATTTCTCATACCAAAATTTTATATGAAACAGTCATATAATCTCAATGATATTTTCATAATTGAGATAAATCATCGTAAAGCCATATTAAATTCATATATTATTCTATAATATATTTCAAAAATTAATCATCAAATTAATCCCATAATATTTCATTTACTATAATCAAATAATGTTCTCCAAAATTCGAGTAAACTTCTTTAAAAATAGCATTAGTCATTTAATTATCATATAAATTTCAAACCCCATTGTTATCTATATGATAAAACATATCTTCCCAATATTTCACAACATATAATTTCCAAAAAATAAAATTTCATATAAACCATCAGTTTAACAATAAAATTAAACATACGTCCACTAAAAATAATATTATTATTCATATTATAATATTTAAAATTTATCCTAAGTCTTATATATACATTAATGATATAAAAATTCTCCCAAAAGGCCTGTAATCCCCTTATAATTTCATTACATATATCCTAAAAAGGTATTTTTAAGATATTGAACTTAGGGTCATCTTAAAATTATAAACCCATGACAGTATCTATAACTCACAATATTGTCTCACATGAAAAAAATATTAGTCTACAAATTTGTATAGTCCTTACTCTAATGACAACTGTAATTTCCAAAAAACTGAAACTCCTAGATCCGGTGATAAAAAGTATAATATATACATATAAATCTTTGATAATGAAAAATGTGACTAAAATTTTCCCTTAATACCATTAAAATAATAAATAAATATTGGATCACATACATAAACACATTCCATTTATGTTTAATGTTTCCGGGAATTAAGAAAAATACTTAGCAACTATGATTCAAAGACAACAAGTTCGTAAAGATTAACCTCATATCCAAATATACATAGCTTTTCATAATCAATATTTTTTCATCAATATCACCATAAAATTTTTCACATATGAATCTTTTCTTGACTCAATTCATTTATCATCATTCTTTAAACATTGGTAAAATGAACCATAAGAATAGTGATTCTACATTCTCAAAAAGTGTATACATAAGAATTTATAATTGAATATTATCGGTGAGTGTAAGATGATCATAATTTTATGGTGAAAAAATAAGAATGATAGATCATTACATAGGTGAATTCATACCCATCAATACATGTATCATCAATCATGAAACATTAGTAAAAGATATAAAAATTTAAATTATCACATGAATAAATAATCATGATCTATATGATGTCAATCGTGATTAAAGGAATCATTAAAAATCTTTATAATTTCACCCATAATAAGAATTAAATACTTTTATTTATTAATAAACTTATTATATTACTGTGAGATATCATTTTATTTTCATTAAACCCATAGAAATAATATATAAATCATATATGTAACTTATGAAATCATTTTCATATAACACATACATATAGAATAACCATTACAGTTATACAGGGAGTAACTATCATAGTTATACTAGAAATAACAATCATGTTTATTCATGGAAAAATCATTGTAGTATATTCCCCTAATCTCATAGGAGAAACCAAATCGGTTTACTATGTCCAATTACCCAATGAAATAAGGAGTTGTAATGGTTCACCAATCACTTATTTATAATGTATCCACCCATCATCAAAACCAATTACAAATAACTAGAACATAAATAAAATATATATATCTTCTATTTCAACAAAAAACTCTTATAAATATTAATTTTTCCTTTCATAACATGATTACCCGATTGAAACGAAATTTGTTTCATGAAAATATATTTAAAAAAATGTAATAGATTGTGACAATGAATTGGGATAATATCCCTAATAGATTATAAATATCATCAATTGTTTTTTGAATAAATGAATGGAAATTATCAAAATAACATTAAAATCATTCTTTTGGAAAATAACCTTTTCACATTGAAAAGTACTTTTACACACTAAAAAATCTTAAAATATTATGAAAATAATTTTCATTAAAATATGATTAGAAAAATATAGAGGAATATTCAAATAAAATAATGTTTATAATGCAGTTAAAACCTATTCCGGTTTTAAATGATAAAAAGAAATATTTTTTTCAAACACATTGTAATGGGATTGTAAAGATACCCATTCAAAAAATGATAAGAAATTTCCACTTTAAAACATTTTATAAGATGCTTGAAGATAGTGTGAAATTTATTTGTGTTTATAAAATTAATTTTATTAAGACACTTATATAAAATAAATAGATTCCATATCATAAAGAATATATAAGATCGATATCACTTACTGGTTAATTTATTGACGATTCAGTAATTAAATAGTGAGGAAATTGAAATTAAACATTTTAAAAACAACCATAAACATAGGTGAATAAAAGTTATGTGTTTAAATAAAATAAAATCATATTATTTCCACCAAGGACCATTGAACATAAACAATGTTGAAATGAAAATAGATCTTAAAGTAAAGCCTTTTCCACATTGGTAACACATAAATATTAAAACCCATGAAATAATAAAATAAAATTAAACATTAAATATTATGATAATAATTATATTCTTATTATATTACGACAAGGGAATATATATACATCTTAAAAAAATAAAATAGGTTTATATCATCAACATATGGCCCAAGAAAATAATTTTTTTAATGAAAACCCCTTAAAATATCATATCAATGAATCATTAATTAATTCACGAATATATTACATGTAAACAAATTAGAATTACCCAGTACTAATTTTATATTTTGCATAAAAAAATTTAAATATCAATTCACACATAACAATGTCAACTAAGAAGAGTAGTGACTCAATGAAAGAAAACAGAGTTGATAATTCTTTTACCCCTTGGTACATTTCATGTAAAAACCCATTGAATGATCTAATATGAATTGAGAATTAAAAATACCGTAAATTATAAAATTATATGATATTAAATGTAAAATGGTTGTAAATACACCCCATAATGTAATATTTATTCACAAAAATAAAATATTCCATAATGATGTAAAATTGATACAAAATCCCTTACTTATAGTCCAGTCATTTATGTATATCCTCTAACAAATCTATAATAAAATAATATCAATTAATTTATTTCAAAATTAAATTTTACTAGATTAATAAATTGTAATTCATAAAATTATTTTTTATGTTAATGGTATATTTAATTACTTAATATGTAATGGTCGCATAGGGTATTCTGAGGATTTTCAGTACATAATTTCAAAACAGATTCGGTTTGCTGACCATGGTAAATGGGGCCATTATTCCCAAATTTTAAAATTAATATTCATTATATAATTATTATTTTTAATACATACATTATACATTAAAATAACAATCTTGAATGGTGATTATGAAAAATGAACTATGTTACACTAGTGGAAATGGTAGGTTGTACATGCGCATGAGTAACATTTCTATTTTTTAATGACAATAAATTAAAGAAGGCAAGTATTATTTTTTATGTCCATATTATCATAATATAATATATATAATATTATTCCTTTACATTCACTCATATATATAATCCATGTGATGTGGGGTTGAAAAATGAATCGCACTTGTTCATGGAGGTGGTGGTACATATGTATGCATGAATGACATTATCATTTTTCAGTGAACGAGAATGTAATAAATGAGATGAAATTTTAATTATGTATAATGATAAATATGTCTCCCATGTAATATCTTTAAGTTAAATCCATCATTATTACCATTTTAGGGGTTGATGTTGGAAACAAAATTACAACGGCCCGCAAAGTTGTAGTCTAGTGTACACATGAACTATGGTTCCTTTCCCATGTCGTGGATGTTTTAGATTGATATAGGTTTTTAAAATCACATAATACCATCCTATTATATGTTATATAACAATTATTTTAAACTATCATGATTGGACAAGATTTTAAATAGTTTTATGATGAAATTGAACAAATATTCTACGTTTAGAAAAATAAATCTTCTATCGACAAACTTATTTTCATTAAATTTAAAGAGAGAAAATGTTTTTATTATTCAATAAAAGGCCTATGAAATATTTTTCAGGATGTTTAAAAGTCATGTGGGTATTAATTTTAATATATAAAATGTTTCTATATGTGTGAAAAAATGATAATATGTGGTTCATATTAATAAGTGAGGGCATGAGCAATATTGGAATGTCTAACAATATTAAATTAATAATAATTAATTTTCATGTAAAAAATGATTTAAATTGATGATATTTAATTATATGATATGTTTTAGTTTATAGATTCTCACAAAATAAAAATTTTACAATTTATGATCACATATTTACCCTTATATTTTTTTTCTTTATCCCTTAATTAACCCTTTTCACAGTTACTTCGATACCATGCGTTTTTTCAATTTAAAGGTCAATATATTAAAATTAAATAGAGGAAGGTCACATAAATGAATAATGGTTGATATTTATAACCTTAAGATAATCATGTTTCAGAATATCTGATTTTGATGATTTTTATATAAATTAATAAAATATTATTTTCATAAAATTTCAATAATCACAAATTTAGAACTGCTCATTTCCAATGACATTTCTAACATCAATACAAAAAATAATATTAAAAATAAATCATTAAAAACATCTATAATATTTTATATGCATCTATAAATTTTTTTTATCACATTAATTATTTCAAGTTATATTACTTTTAATATTTTTTATAACATTAATTTTATTTTTTACATTATTTGAATAATTACAATGTCATCATTGTGTAATAATTTAAAGTAATTATATATTATCTAAAAAAATTATCTTGGAAATTTTAAATAAAATATATTACACAAAATATATTTATAACCAAACATATCCTCTAGTATACCCATATTAAAAATATTTTACTTATTAAAAACAATAATGCGACATTTTTTACTTTTCTATATATAAAATATTATAAAGGTTATAACCAAATAAAAATGGTAAAAAATTACATATAAAACATTATAATATTCATAAAGATGAAATTTACTCATAAAATATAATTAATGACATTTTTATAGTCGTTTTTGAGTCATTGACATTTTTAACTTTAATTACCCGATTTACCCTTTACTCTGGTAAAATAATATTATGTTTACTATTCAAATTAATCCAGAAAAGGGAAATATTTACAAAATTTGGTTAAATTTATTCTAAATATGGAATCCATTTTTCAAAAATAAAAACAAGTAAGTGTTGTCAGCCATCGGATCAGGCATATTACTGGACACATGATACTTGTGTACTGATTAGCCTTGCAATGATGGTGAGCTTAATAATGATCAAATGTTGGGTAGGAGTGGTTAAATTATATCACATTGGTTTTACTCTTTCTATAATTCAAGTTTCATTGTCCTATGTTGGTATTGTCATTGGGATTCTACCCCCTTCATCCATTAAAAGGGTGATTTATCTTATAATAAAAAAATGTGAAGGCCTTTGGGCCATTGGAGGATAAATGGTTTATTTTATTGAAAAAGTAAGTAATGAAATTTTAAAACTAATAATAAATATAAAATTAGTTTATAAATACCTTGAAATATAGTACAAAATCAATATTTTTCACTATTCACTAAACTATACATTTTCAAAAAAATCAAAATTCATACATTTGATAATTTTTATATTCTGATTTAAAAAACAATTCCTCTTAAAAATAACTGTTTTAAAAGTTCCAAAAAATAATTATACTATTTTCTAACAAAAACTAATTAATTTTTTTTTTAAATTAGTCATATTTTTTTTGAATAGTATATATCTTCAAAAAAATTTACGTAATTCCAAATAATAAATAGATAATTTTTTTATTTGAACAATATAGTTTATAGATAATAAATAATCATATTCATACTCAGTAATTTAATCGCAAGGTTATAATAGTCATATAATATATTTTTTTATGATTAGTATTGAATTTTTTACACAATATCGAATATTGTATTTATTATTATAATTATTATAATTATAGTTATTTTAATTAATATTATAATTGTATATAAACTATTTGATATTACAAATAAAGAAAGAATGAAATAGATATATTTATTTTTTTTGAACTTATTTTCCAAAATAAAATTAATTATAATTACATTCAAAATTTAATGTTCGTATTTAGTTATTGAGATAATTATTCTCATTTTTTTATCACCATCACCTGAAAAAATTATGTCTTCGCATAAAAAATTACAATCTGATCACTATAGATCACTTCAATAACGTACATGTTACTATCAACACTTACATTAGAAAATATCAACTATTATATGAAGCTATTCTATTTGGAGTACCATTCATGAGAAACTTGTTTCAACACAACATGGTTTCATCTTATCTAGTATGAAACTAGTATGATTCTCAACATATACTTATTTCACTTCCTAATTTAAAAATTCTGATATGAAATGTATATGAAGAAATTTATAACATCTATGTGAAGAAACATCCAAGACAACTTTTATAACTTCCAGTCTCACAAAATGTGAAAAAATATCTTCAGATTCCACACATTCCACCGGTAATTATCCTTACAAACATGTTATTATTTGTATGACGTAATTTCCACATGTTCATTATACATATTTCTAAAAACCTACTTTGTTCCTATAATATAATTTTTATCTAGTCGTAGAACATGATACCAGGTTCCATTTTTTCTAATCAAATCTAACACTTTATCCATAGCTTAAACCGGCTCTTTATGTTAACCTACCACAAAAACTAATTATAGTTCCACTTGTTAGATAA
The DNA here is from genome assembly GCA_963277665.1 of Viscum album. Lineage (NCBI taxonomy): Eukaryota > Viridiplantae > Streptophyta > Magnoliopsida > Santalales > Viscaceae > Viscum > Viscum album. The sequence goes on along the minus strand of OY728165.1, from coordinate 1,883,338,794 downwards.
GTGATGTATTATTTTCTAACCTCAACTTCATTATTTTTTAAACTAGATCATTCTGAATTTTAATGATTCTATTATATTGAACATATTTTTTTTAATGTTCATAGTTTTAGATATTTCCTTCCAAATATAATTTTCTCATCACATGATTCATCTAAATCCTCTATTATGTAATTTTTATAACATTTTTAATTTTGTTATATATTTTTCATTGGTGGTATTAATTATCAAGGATGTTTAATTTTAATTGACTATCATATTTTAATAATTAAACTTCTTATGATGTTATTTATTCCAATATTTTTATTTTCTTCTATTTGGTGAGCAACCCATGAAAAATCCTTCCTCTACCTTCTCATCATATTTTCCATGATCTAGATTTATGATCATAAGTATGAAAATAATAGCTAAAAACTGGTATGGATTCCATGATTTTTTTCCTTATACCTCATCTTATAAAGATTATTTTAGATTATAGCTACGAAAAATATCTATTTTATACATGTTCAACAGCCCTAACAAATTCACACCTGAAAAATATAGAATGTTTATATTCACCTAGCATACTTATTCTAATTTTAATTATATTGTTAAAATAATGTTCAATATAAAAAACTATTAGAATTGATTTTATGATGTTTTATATAGGGAAAATAATGGATGTTTATGAGAGTGTTGTTTAAAAAATGGAAAGGGTAAAATATTTCCTAATTTGTGTTTTATATTTTTAACTAACTATTACAGGAAAAAAATAACATTTTGAAACACACAATTGATGAATGATCATTGATGTTTTGAAAGGAACTATTTATTTTATTTTTTTCTATAAATAAATTCCAAGAAAATATAGTGTAATACATGAGAAAATCATTATTCAGTCATTCATTATTTTTATTGTTTGAATTGTTTTTAAATTTCTTATATATTCTTCGGGATTTATGAGAGGTAGTTTTTGAATTGTTTTTATTAAACAGTGTCATGGGAATAAATATATTTGATTGTCATGATATATTCAACAACATTTAATTGTATATTTACATATTCTTAATTCATATCCATTTCATCATTACATGAAGAGAATTTAAAAAACCTGTGTAGAGAAATATATGAGGGTAATGTGATATAACCAATGGAAATTTCTCTATAAATATAGAATAAAGTAATCAAGGTTGATACTTATATACATAATATAATAATTATATTGTAATGTTTTATTGTTTTGAATAATATATCATTGATGAAATGTATAATCAAATTTAATGTGAAACTCTTTGTTACTAAAGTGATCAAAAATCCAAAATATGCATCGATTTTCTTATTTTATACTCCTATACCGGCCCTCATTTCTTCATAATTTTCATTATTATATCTCCTCTTTGATTTTTTTTGTTTTAAATCACCACTTTTTGTTTTTCATAAAAAAAATAAAGTCTATATTCATTTTTTACTCACAACCAAAATAAATGTTTTTAGGTTGTCACTCTTATAAAATGGTCATGTGAGAAATAGGTTATGACTCTAATAAAAGGAATATTTTTTATGCCACAAGATATTGAAAAATTCAAGGTCTGTAAATAATCTATCACAATATAAAAAATTGATATTTCATAGAGAGTTCAGATATTCTTACTATGTAAATAGTATTTAAGTGTAGACATAGGCTCTTAGTGATCAAAACTACTATATTTTTTTTGTTATAATTTCAGATTTTTCTACATTATATTCCGAAAAATATGATATTTAAATTTAATAATTATCACACTAGAGCTTCTTAAAATATTAATATCTATATAATTTTTATTTTTCATTAGAATTTATTGAATTTTTTATAGTACTATTCAACATCGATTCATTTCTCTATATTTCCATTAAAAATTAATTAGTATAATAACATTTTTCACAAATATAGGTTCCATTACTTATTTTATTACTATGTTAAAATTTATATATTAAAGTTAAAATTATGTGGGAGATTATATTTTTTATGGTAGGAAATATAATTTTCTATAATTTTTATACATAGATATCACATTTAAAAGGATGATACAAAAAATGATAGTCCGTGTCAGAATCATATAGGTCGAGTTTTTTTGGAAACCTATATACGTAAAAAACTTTTTCATAGGTGAACTAATTTATCAACAACTATGTTATTCATAAATACCCCCCCCCTCTTAGGGATATCATAAAAAGAAATTTTCTTAATAACCTAAAAAAATGAAACATAATAATGTTTGAGATGAGGCGCTTTGTAAGGATAAACATGAGATATGTCAACATAACAGGAGAATAAGGATATGAGAAAATGAAAATACCATTGAAACCCCATACCATACTAACAACTTTTTTAACATCAAAAGGAATTGGGAAAACCCCATATATACCATCTTTTGGGATATTTATAACCTCAAATGTACCCACATTTTCACATGGGATAACCTCCCATGTAACACTTCAATACTTGGGAAAACCTCCATTGTAACCTATTTTGGTATTGAGATAAATTTCGTATACCATTTGAGATCATAAAATATTAATCATTTCCCAATTCATTGGTGGAAAAAATACATCCCACCCATCACATAATTCTTTCATTTGTGTTCCACAAGATCATCAAGAATTCATCATATCATAACCAGTGAAAAGAAAAGAGGTTTCCTAATTATTTTATCATAACACAACTCAAGGAAAATAAAAATGATTCATAAACATTTTTCATCCCCATAATAATTCATCCAAATAAATAATAATAATTTTATCATTGGATCATATCCCCAATAGATTTTATGAAAAATTTAAGGATTTCATCATAGATATAAAATTATTTTTATAAAACACATAGAATATTTCTTATTGAAAACAACCATTCAACATTAAAATAATCATTTAAATTATAATCATATACCAAATATTTTAGAAGTTAATTTATTTTAAAATAAAACAGAAAAATTTTGTTCATATTTTTAAATCATTGATTGGCCATGATGATAATGAATATCATTCAAACTATGCATGTTAAAATTAATATTCCTATTAAATTTTTTGAAAAAATTTAAAAGAGCCTTATTTGGAAAATAAAAAGTAGACTCCTATTAAACCATAATGAAAAAATAAAATATGAATAAAAAACACTTCAAAAAAATACATTTAGAATATTTCAAATTTTCAATATAATAAATTTATTAATATATATATATATAATAAATGATTTTCAACTACAAAGATAAATAAGGTTATTTTTCCTTAAAAATATTCATTTACTCACTTGAGTTATAAAAGGGAGGAAAATTAATGTGAAGATTGTATTTTTTAGAAGTAAATTTATTAGATTAATATTAATGACTCTCATGAGATAATGATCATAATATTTCACCATTGGAAACATAATCCTAAACAATATCGATAAACAATGTGATTGAAGAGTAAAACCCTTACCACTTTTCAAACCATTAAATAATAATATATATGAAATAAATAACCATATATAGATATGTATATATAAGAATTATTATGATATTAATCATTTAATTCATTCATGGGTAGAATATACACCACAAAAAAGAAACATGTGGTGAGCCTAGCTTGTTTCCCCTAGAAATAAATGTGAGACAAAAATCTATAACCTCATGTATGAACATTCACTGTAAAAATTTGAACATAATTTTTAAAAGATATAGGATCATCATAAATATATTATATTACTATAAACATATAAATCCTAACATATATGATTTAATAACTTTCATTTTTTATACATTTATTGACTATTCATTCTATAATAATGTTTTTTGTAATAATTGAATTCATTTTCATGTATATTTTGCTTTGGTATTTTTTGTTAATTTTATATTGGTAGTGGTTCCATAATCTCAATAATTTTAATAATTTTATAAATATATTATATATTCATTATAAGTGTACATATATTAATACATATAATTTAGAACATGAAGATGAATTACACAATTCATAGAGATGATATGTTGTACCAATGCAAATACATTATTTTTATTTTCTTGACAGATGGAATGAGAAAAATGTTATTATTAATTAAATATTAATAGATAATTTTATTTTATCACATATATCATATATATTAATTGAATATACTATCATTTATATCTATTACAAAATAAAATTAAAAACATATCGCATTTCTTCGTGGCGGTGGTAGTCCACATGTAAGCTTGATCGACATTAGAGTTTTCCAATGAATTGGAAGGTAAACTGTTATATGTGATATTATAATTCCAAAATTATAATTATTTCATAAATATTATTTGAATTTGTTAAATACATTGTTATATCTAGTTGTGAGAGGTAGTTATGGAAAATAAGTTACTCAGTTCGGGAGGCAGCAGTCCACTATGTTCATGGTCGACTGTTTCATTTCCCATTTGATGAAATAATATATGGATAAATGTTATGACCATATAATATATATATAATACTAATGATAAAATATAATAATATCTTTATAATATTTTTAGTATGTTGAATAAAAACTAAAATAAAAGTGTTCAGTTAAAAATGACTCTTATTCTTTAGACAACCTCCTGAGGTTTTCAGCAAAAGAATTCATAAGATATTTTAATATTAAATTAAGGCCTCTTGGAAATGGGTATGTATGATTTCAATATATTTGGTTGGGTAATTTATAAAATCAACTTATTTTTAGGTGTCAATAGAATAGGATTGGGGTTCCCTTTTTTAGTAGGGGAGAGGATACACATAGATATTTTGAAAATAAAAAGTTTTACCAACATTTTACATATATAAATAGTATACTAAATGGTTCATTATAAAACCATATATGATCAATATATCTAAATAATACTATAAAATATGAATCATACATGTTCTTAGGTCTTTTTAACAATTATATTTTTAGTTTAACCCTTAGAAAACATGATTTAATCTAAAGTACAATAATAAATTTTTACTATTTTTAATATTTATTATATCTAAATAATATGTTTTCATTAATATATAATAATAATTATCATTATAATTAAAAATATGTGTTAAATTTATCAAAATTAAATTAATGTAATTGATAGATTTTAATTTAAATGTAAACCAACAAAAATTATGAAAAAGTTTGTTTTTAAAGAAAAAGTTGTTTTTCAAGGAAAAATTCTCTATAAGTATAAATGTTTATATAAAATAAATAATTATGAAGGTGAATGAATTACCAAAATTTGATTAATAATAACATAATATATCAAATTTCACATTTAAAACATTTTATAATAAATGGACCTTTGTAAATTCAATAAATGAAATAACAAATTTCAATACAAATCAGTATTTTTCACTATTTATAAAAAGATAAAAAAATTATAAAAATATTAAAAATTAACCTATTGAAAATATTGACATGTTTATTCCAAAATTAGGTTCATATTATAAAATAATTTCTATAAAATTAGAGAAAAAAATAATTTTTTAGTTTCATTCAAATAACCATTAAAAGTCAATTTTATGAGGAAACGTTTTTTCCAATCACACAATGACATTAATAAAAATTATGAAATTTTAAATAAATATGTTTTCATAACATAAAACCATTATAAATTATTATAACAATATTGTATCTCTTTTTCATACATAAATATTTAACATCTCCTTCATAATAGACTTGTTTAACTAAAAATATTAATAGTATATAGTGGATTGGTTAAACTCATTATTGTTTATTACATAAGCTATTAAAATTAAATTATTTTTAATAAATTTATATTTCTTAAAATATACGGGTCTTATATCATACCCCCTAGAAATGAATTTTTTGCCCTAAGTATTGTCCCTCTTATTAAATAAACTGGGGATACTTCCATCTCTTCATATCATCAGGTTCCTATGTACCGTCCTTAAATTGGGGGGTTTCAACACAAAACATTGACAAGGTGAGTAGCCTTGTTTCATTTAAATTTATCTTTATTATCAATAATCTCCAATTGTTTTTCATCATAAGAAAGATAATTATAATTTTATTACATTTTATGTATTATGCATTTTATTCTTTATGTGAGATACATCAAACCAAATTTTATAATTGAGAGGGGTTTAGTGGAAGCACCATGTGATAGAAACCATCACTAATTGATCAGGAATATTAATAGAGAAAATTTAACTAGGTTTCATATTTTTTTTATAAAATAACCTTATTTTATAGATATATTCCCAAAAACACCCTTTAAATAACATCAAATTCCAGATCAGACTAACAATTTATAGTAAAACATTTCAATTTAATCTAAGTCTCCTTAATGTGTTGCTGAATGGATATGAATGTATCTTTTATTTACTCTACTAGATCATGTCCTAATAGCTTTGTTTCCCTAACTTAATCCTAGGATTTTAGATTTCTGCACTTCGTTCCATAAAGGGGTATATAAGGAGTCATCTAAATACATGAGTGAAAGATGTTGTTGTATGAGAACATGAATAGAGGGAGTTTTTGATCCCAAAAACCATTGAAATACAAATAAAATGATCAGAACATTTCCTTTCCATTTTGAATGGATCTCTCAAGCTGGCTATATATTTTATGATTGATACGTAGTGCTAAAACATATCTATGTATTGAGGACATACTGAATACATTTCTAGAAAATCGAAAAAAACATTATATCATGATTAGATACCATATATTTTGGTACTCCATGCAACATTATCACTTAATTAATTTATATTTTGGAAAGACGATAAAAATAAAAATCTTCTAAAACATTAATGAAGTGTGGTTTAACATATCATGATCGACTATAATCTTTATAACATTATATCCTTAAAAAAATTTATACTATGATGAAAAAATATGTGGTGATGTTCCCCCATTTCCTTTTTGGTATGGGTAATGGTTTTAAAATACCCCTATACTTTTTTCTCTCAGCAATAACTTACTGACATTTCATGCATTGAGATACAAAATCTACAATATATATCTTCATTCATACCCACTATTAATACTCATACATATCTATATAAGACTTTGTAATTCCATGATGATTAGAAAATTAATTACTATGATCTTCTTATCATGAATATTTCTTAAAATATATAATGGATGGAAAAAATACATGTTTCTTAAACCTTATGATTCCATTTTAATCATGTTTAAAATCAAGAACACTTCTTCGTCTTCTTTGGTAGAACTATATCTTCATTCCATGCATCTTTAATCAACACTTTTTTAAATGGTTGTACATTCATTTGGGAAATATATGATGTATCCCATTCCATGAATATCTCCAAATCCTTACTTTAAAAATACCGAAATATTGTATCTTTATTTATCCTCATCTTAGAAATATAAACATGATCCTTTAAACCTAAATAATGAACCACTATTTTTACTTACCTAGGTTGGTAATTTATTGATATGTCATAATATTTAATTAGCTCCAACCATCTTCTTAGACGCTTATTCAACTACTTCAATGTGAATATAAACATTAATATTTTTTTCAATAAATATTTCATAGGCTTCTCCATAAATATATTTCTCAATATCTTTAATGAATAAAACTACAGATAACTCCAAATCTTGAGTGGAAATATTATAACATAAAACATTAATTATGATGAGGCATAAACTATCAGAATATAATTCTATAAGAGAACACATCTTAATCCCTTATTTGATGTGTCAATATAGATTAAAAACCCATATCCACTACATTGTATTGTAAGAGTAGTTTTAATGAACAAACTTCTCAATATTTCCTTGGAAATCATCCAGCATTCAATTGTAAAAATGAACAAGGCTCCATTCTATGTTAACTTACAAAGAGGATTAGATAGTAATGAGTAATTCTTTGAAAATTTTCAATAATATCCTACCAACCAAAAAATATATCTTTGTCACATCAGTTGTTCTGGGCCAACATTAAATAACATTGATCTTCCATTTTTCCACTAATACCTCATTCAATTATAATATATGACCCAAAAATAATGATTTTTGTATCCAAAATTCAATCATTGTAATTTTTATATATAGCTTCTCCTTCTATATGTACTTTATAAAAATCTCTAAATAATATTCATAATATCCCTTGATCTTTGAATATAAAATAATATCATATATAAATACTTCCAGAATCTAATCATAGTAACATCTAAATAATAAATTCATTAAATCCTTGAAGATTGTGTGGTATCTAGTATGACATAATTGAAATAATATATAATAGTGTCTATAAATTTAATAAAATGATGTATTTGGAATATAATCCCTCTTAACATTCAATTGATGATACTCAAAATGAAGGTAATTCTATAAAATGTATTGACCTCTCTGTACTTGAATGAACTAGTCACTTATAAAGGGTAGAGGATACCTATTCTTGATTTTTATCTTTCTTAGTTATCTGTAATCAATGAAATCTTCCTCAAAACTGTCATTCTTCTAAATAAAATCTATAGGTGCACTCTAAGGTGACATGCTTGGTAGAATAAATACCTTATCATTATTTTCTAGTAATTTCTTCTCCAATTCCTATAACCCAATATGAGTCATTATATAGGGAATATATGAAATTGTTGTGGAACTATGTGTGAGTTCTATTGATAACATAGTATTTTGTTTAAGTTTAAGACTAGGAAACTATCCCAAAAATAAATCAATAAACTCCCAAAAAATAGGAATATCATCGAAGTTGAGTTTTTCTCCAACCATCAGACGTAAACCCCCTTTTAAATATGAATCATGATCCAAACAAAAGATTTTATTTTTTTCATAAGTTCATATTAATCATCACACTGATAGACAATTATAGGTCTGGATAGAATAAAAAAAGATGATTCCCTTTTTCAATAATTGATTTGTGATTTACATATAGAAATAGGATTCAAGACATAGATACCATAAAATTCTACCCTAATGAGTAAAATAATACTTATTTTAATTACCATCTTATAGACATCAACTAGATAATAATAATATACTTGATATGTGATCATCATACCATTATGATTTTTCACATCTAATTAAAATTTTTACTATGGGGGTGGGGTTAAGAATTTACATTCATAATTACTTTTTATGAATTAAATTAAATTATATAACTAATATAAAATAAGATTCTTCAATATTTTAGCATACCTATCACCCCATGAAATTCATTGTTGTATTATAAATCTCTTGATAAATCCATAATTGTTTGAATAACTTTCAAGAATCATTAATCGGAGAAATAAATCATGAAATATCCTTTTTATGAGGTCTAAATCATGAAATATCCTTTATATGAGGTCTAAATCATGACATATTATTTTCTATCTATAAAAAAGTATATAGAGACCCAACCTTTTCTTACATTACTATTAAATCATTTTAGATATAAAATATATAATAGTATTACACATACAGGATCCAAAGGATTAGTGTCTTGGGAAAACTAAGACCATATATAACAATTACAACATCAAGCATAAACATTTATATAATTTCTTCTTCTCTAGATTCTTTTGGAACTTTTCCTATCCTTAGTACAAGTAGACACCCGTGGATATACCTCAAAAAGGGTGATCTAGAATCCTAGTAAGAGGATAGATAATAACAATATAGTATGGGTTGAGAATAATCATAACATGGGAAAAAGATCATGAACATGAAATGAAGCATAAACATAAGACTTCAAATGTGGAAATGCATAAAAAATAAAACATCATGTCTTAGTGGATAACTACCACACATACATGAGAACCAAGAAATCATCATGATCACACATCATTTCACATTTAGTAATGAGATTCATCACTTTACCCAATGCATTGAAGTGCTGTATAATTCTGGGCACCCCCGTCACTTTCAAACATTCATATTGTGCTATATAATTCTAGGCACAATCGTCACATCATAACATTATCATTATCATGCATTCCACATTAAGAATATATAAAAAGTGAACATAACTAACCCATGGAAATTAATGGGATACATCTCATAAGAACAAATTCATAATCATTGGGTTCCCAAAATAAATAGGGAATAACATACATGTTACAAGAACCATTCACTTCGAGTGAGAAGTAAAAGGTGTGTTCTTAAAAGAAGTGTTCTTTTGGAAAACATTTTGTTTGAAATAAGAACCAGGGAAAAAATATAAATCCCAAAAAATGGAAGACAATGATGAAGAAATGAATTTTAAGGAGTAACCATATATAAAAAATGGAGTGAAAGAGGGAGAAACTGAAGAAAGAAAATTAGGTTCGAGAATTTCCCCTCACCTTGTATCTGAATGCTTCCATCTCTTTAATGTCCTGTATGATGACATTATATTCATTAGTTATAAATTACTGAACATTTTATACATGAATACGGTTCATTATATTTTCATTATGTCATTTTATGTTCCTTTTAATGACTTATAGAGTTTAAAAACTTTGTTTGGGGATGTTCGCATTTATGGTTTATCTTTGGTGGGTCACTTGTATTTTTAAATTTAAGTTTCTGTAGAACATGGGTAAACATCCAGAACTAATATTACATGTTATTAATGATATTATCGGATATTTAATTATCTTATAATGAGTCATATTATATCAATGTGTATGAATCATTAGATATGAACTAAATGATGATTATTTGGGTTAATTTGGGAGGTTTTTCGATCACAACAAACTTGTTTTAATTTATCACATAGTAATATGGAAATAAGTTATTTACAGACCATTAAATAGGAAATAATAAAAATAAAAAATTCTGGTTCAACCATAAAAATTGTTTCATTACCAGATCTGAAGGTATAAATGGAAGAAGAAAGCATGACGTTCTTGAAGGTGATAAATAAACACCTCACGAACAATGTTCTCTTTAATAAAATAAAAGGAAGAGGGAAAGGGTGTTGGATGAAATAATATCCCATTAGAATCATAACATTAAATTACATGTATAATACTAGAGTTACAATACCATTCAGATAAATATAGGTTGGGAGAGATCATGAAATGAACTTGAACATTAATGAAAATTAAAGGAGAAGAGGAAGAGAAATTACATCTTAAATCCTCCTCTTGAGATCCTTATTAAAGAAGCTAGGCATGGTCTTTCGATGAGACCATCATTTCTTAAGCATGGGATAGGGTCTAGGGAAGATGTTTGGGAAGAGTTCAGATAATGATTTGATCATGAGAGATGTGAAGAAATGCGGGTGTGAAGGGTGGTTTTTATAGTGGAGGGGAGAGGGGTTTCCTTAATATAAAATTCATTAGTTTATTATAGTCCACCAAGACGAGGAATAGTTAGTCATGAATGACCAATAATAGTAATTTTATCATGTGATTCTGAACCAACTGGGTTTACATTAGTAGAACATCACACATGAATCTATAATTAGCATATTTAGCTTATTTTTGTAAATTACGGTATATCACTTTTCATAAAAAATTCAAGTATTTCAGAAAAATCCAAAAATTTTACCCATACCATTTTTCGACCTGAAGAATCCAAAAATGAAGTCCACTTTTCAAAAAAAATTCTAAATATGATTATTTTAATATTTAATTAATTCATAGTTTATTACTAAAAACAGTATTAAAACATTCATTTACTTATTCTAAAATATAGGTACATCATACTTTCACTTGAATATTGTTTTATACTATCATAGGTAAGGTTATTATTAATTAGGTTATATCACTATTTCTAAGGGTATGTTACTATTCATAAGGATATGTTACTATTCAGCAATTTTTTTTTATTAGAATCCAAAAATAATCTTGAACACAACCGTGTATGTCAGATTTTCAAAATTCCAATCACAGAAGTGAAAAACTTATGTTTAAAGGTCACTTATCACTTAGTAGTTCATTATGTTTGGTTTTCATGTTATTTTATGACGTAATTAAATGAATAGAATACCCATTGAAAAACTTTTGGTCATTACATTCTTCCCCCCTTAAGAAATTTTTCCCCAAAATTTCACTTTACACAAACAGGTGAGAGTTTTTCTCCTTCATTACCTATTCTAGTTCCCAATTTGTTTCCTCAAACTTATGGTGACTCTAAAATACTTTGACATGATGGGTTTTCTTGTTGCGTATAAACTTATCTTTCTGATTCAGGATCTTTACTAGCTTCTCCTCATAAGAGAGATCATCTTCCAGTGGCACCACCTCAGAGATTAGTACATGTGAGGGGTCTGGTATGTACTTTCTTAGTATTGATACATGAAACACATCAAGAACTTGTGTCATATTATGTGTAAGTGGAAGAAGATCGGCCACGGCTCCATATGGTAATGGATCTCAAAGGGGACAACATACCTTGGGCATAGCTTCCCATTCTTCCCGAATCAAATGACTCTCTTCCATGGAGATATTCGAAGAAATATTTTATCTCCAACGTCGAACTCCAAGCCTCTTTGATGGTTGTCAGAATAACTCTTTTTCTGGCTTTGAGCACCTTTGATGCATTTCTGGATGACTTGAACCTTATCTATCATCTCTTGAAGAAGATCAGGTCCAAGTAGCTTTCTTTCCCAAACTTCATCCTAATAGGTTGGAGTTCTACATCTCTTTCTATACACAGCTTCATGTGGAGAAATCTGAATACTCGAGTGGAAGCTATTGTTGTATGAGAACTCAACAAATAGGAGATTCTGATCTCTTCCACCTTCGAATTATAGAGAGCAGGCTATTAGCATATCTTCAAGCGTCTGAATAGTTCTTTCAGACTGGCCATCTGTTTGGAGGTGATCGGCCGTGCTGAAATTTAATTCAGTAATCAATTAATGTTTAAGGCTCCTCCAGAATTTAGATGTGAACCTTGGATCATGGTCAGAGACAATTGATAGTGGAACACCATGCAGTCTCACCAATTCCTTCAGATATATCTTTGCAAGTTTTTCAAGTGAGAGATCTTCCCGAATAGCGATAAAATGGGAAGTCTTGGTGAGACGGTCAACCACAACCCATATCACATTATTTCCCTTCGACATCTTCGGGAGACCCCTGACAAAATCCATAGTAACATTTCCCCATTTCCACATGGTTATAGGCAATGGATTCTTCATACCTTTGTAATTTTGTCGCTCAACATTAACTTTCTGACATACCAAGCACCATGATATTGATTCCCCAATCTTCTTCTTCATGTTATCCCACCAGAACTATTCTCAGAGATCACGATACATTTTGGTACTCCCATGATGGATAGAGAATATTGAGATATGTGAATTATCCAATAGCTTCATCTTTATCCCAGGTGATGAAGGCACACAAAGTCGCGTTCCAAACTGAATCACACCATCATCATCGATATGGAACTCTAGAAGTTTCCCTTTGTTTACTGCATTCACCCTCTTTTGTATCTCCACATCATCCCTTTGTGCTTCCTTAATTCTCTCCTGGATGGATTTTTGCACAGTCATTTGGGAAAGGTAAGATCTATCCCCTGCCCTTATGATTTCAAAATCCATTCTTTGCATATCCAAGAAGATAGGGTCTTTCTCAATCCACAACCTGGATAGTGTAGCATGTTCTTTTCTTCTTAGAGCATCAGCTACCTTGTTCGCCTTTCCAAGATGATATTGAATAGAGAAATTGTAATCCCTGATTATCTCTAACCATCTCCTTTGACACATATTGAGATACGTTTGTGTGAATATATACTTTAGGATCTTGTGGTCGGTTTATATGTCAGACTTCTCACCATATTGGTAGTGTTGCAAGATTTTTAAAGAAAAAATCAAGGCTTCCAGCTATAGATAATGTGTCGGTAGTTTTTCTCATGGATCTTCAACTATCGTGAGGCATGGGCAATCACATTATTATATTTCATGAGTACATAACCCAAACCTTTCATTTAAGCATCACTTTATATCACAAAAAATTCTCCACTTTTTGGTAGTGAGAGTATAGGTGCAGTGATCATACTTATCTTTATCTCCTTGATGATTCCCTCATATTCTTCCGTCCATACATACTTTACCCCTTCCTTGTTAACTTAGTTAGAGGGCTTGAAAACCATGAGAAGTTTCTCACAAAACATTGTTAGTACCAAACTAATCCTAATCAGCTATGGATTTCTATGACACAGGAGGGGATGTGCCCTTTATCAATCACCTTTGTTTTTAAGGATCCACAATAATTCCCTCAGTTGTGATCACATGTCCCAAGAACGTGACTTTCTTTATCCAAAAGTCTCACTTTCTGAACATGGTGTACAACTTCTCCTTTCTCTATATCGCCAACACAAGTCTTAGATGTTCTTCATGTTCCTACTTGGTCTTGGAGTAGATGATAATATCATCAATAAACACTACAAAAAATTTGTCTGGTAAGGTCTGAAGAACCTATTCATCAAATCCATAAAGATTTTAGGAGAATTGGTAAGTCCTAAGGGAATCACCAAAAACTCATAGTGCCCATACCTTGTTCGTAAGGCAATCTTCTGAATAACTTCCTTCTTCACCTTTACTTGATGATATCCAGAATGAAGATCTACCTTTGAGATGTATTGATCTCCTCTTAACAGGCGGAACAAGTCATCAATCCTTGAGAGAGGATACTCATTCTTTATAGTGATCTTGTTGAGTTCCTGATAATCAATATACAACCACATTGTTCCATCCTTCTTCTTCACAAATAGAAATGGTGCACCCCAAGGTGATGAACTAGGGCGTATGAACCCTTTTTCCAGATGCTCTTGAAACTACTTCGTTAAATCCTCCAGTTCGATAAGAGCCATCCTATAGGGACACTTTGAGATAGGAGTAGCTCGGGGTATGAGTTCAATTGAGAAATTATACCTCACGGTCCGGGGGAATTCCGGGTAACCCTTTGTTACATACATCACCGTATTCCCTCACGAAGTGCATTTTTTCATGGTTGGACTTTCCTTCAACTCATCCATTTGGGTAAGGTATGCTTCTTCAAAGGGAATCAACACCCACACCATTGAAGGATTTTTCAAAGGAGATTCATTATCTTCCTTGCATTTTTAGAGGATCATGGGATGGTTTAGAATATGAAAAGATATTTCCTTTTCCCAATAGTTGATATGTGCTCTATATAACGAGAGCCAATGCATTCCCATTATAATGTCAAATCCCACCAAAGAAAGTATTGCAAGATTCGCTGGAAGAATCTTCCCACATAGGCCAATAGGAGGAGTAAAAACCTTGGGTTGCAATGATTGCACCACTTGTTGTTTTTACCGATATTTCTACTTCAACGTTTTGTGGATTCTATTCTAAAGTTCTAGAAAACATGCAAGATATAACGAATGCATAGAACCAGAATCAAATAAGACCTTTTCCATTCTTGATTGAATAGGAAGTGTACCTTGTACGACTTCATTGTCATGATACACCTTCGAAGTAGTGATGGCATAAGACGTCCCTTGTTCCATTGGCTTTGGTAGCTACTAACGCTGATTACCCTTGAGAACTCAAGGTTTAGTGAACTGGTTTGCATAGTTCCCTAGATCCCTACAGTTATAGCATTAAACCATGAGTGGTTCTCTCATTTCATCGGCAACATTCTCCTTCCTTTTCGTGTCTTGTCGAAACTCTTGAGCATGGTGTCTTTCTTTCCAACACTTGAATCATTTCCCCATCCCTTTGAGTCAATTCCCATGGTGCAACATTCACATTTTTGGCATGTGGGTCGTTGAGTTTTCTTCCCACCCTTATCATTAGATCCACCAGCATGAAACTCCATATTTCGTTTCTTATCAACATAGCCATGTGGCCATTCTATAAACTCCATCTCCACTTGAGGGCACATAGAACAACTTCTTCATAATTACCAAAGTCTCGATTGCAAGATTCTTTCAAAGGTGTGGTTTTAATCCAATAAATAATCTATCAATTTTGATATCATTGTTGATAACAAAACCCGAAGTGTACCTCGGAAGCCTTGTGAAATTAGCTTCATAGATTGTGACATATTATTCTTTTTTTCTTTAGCTTTATTAATTCTCTCTCCATCATTGTGCAAATAGTTCTTGGGAAATTCTTTTTAAGAAACATTACCTTAAAGTCTTCCCATTCCATCTCTTCAATTTCCTCCCTTTCCGTGGTGTTCTTAATCAAAGCCCACATTGATCGGATTCCCCATATAGATGATAAATGGATAGGGTCACCCTCTCCATCTCAGAACAGTGAAGAATAAAAAATATCTTCTCCAAGGAGTTGACCCACTGTTCCACAGATAGTGGATTCAGAAGATCCATTAAATGTCGGTGGTTGTTGCCTCATACAACATTCGATAGCCAGTTGCTCCCTCTTTGGTGAAGGGGGACATTCCCCATTATTATGGTTATTGTTCATAACCTGAGAGAATTGGGTAAGAGTCGCCATAAAAGTTTTGAACTCCACCTCTTAAATAATTTGGGATGTTTTTCGGGCAATCGTTGCATTGCCCCTCACACGAGTTGTTGGCCTGATTTCTCTGGGTTCCCACCATTTTTTGAAATGGGAAAGGTTAGAAAAAAACATAAGTAGAAAAGTCATGACTAACTTCTTCATTTAAACAATTTATACCAAAATCATAACTTATGGTATCCCTATATAAATATTATTGTGTGCATATTTTTACTTCGTCTCATGCTAGAGGTTTTCTCTAGGGTTCACAGACCATAATTTCCAAATTAACTAAACCATTACTTTGATACCAATTGTAGAAACCCAACCTTTTCTTAAATTACTATTAAATCATTTTAAAGATAAACAACATAATATTATTACACATAGAGGATCCAAGGTTTTAGTGTCTTCGGAAAACTATGACCATACATAACAATTACAACATCAAGCATAAACATTTATTTAATTTCTTCTTATCAAACTTCTTATAGGAACTTGTAATCTCCTCAGTACATGTAGCCACTAGAGGATATACATCAAAAGGGGTGATCTAGAAGCCCTGTAAGAGGATAGATAAGAACAATATAACATGGTTTGTGTATAATCATATCATGGGAAAAAGACCATGAACATGAGAGGAAGGATAAATATAAGACTTGAAATGTCGCAATGCATAAAAAATGAAACATCATATCTTAGTGGTTAACTACCACACATACATGTGAACCAAGATAGCAACTTTTTCACACATAATTTCACATTTACTCATGAGATTCATCACATTACTCAGTGCATTGGAGTTCTGTATAATTCCGGGCGCACCCGTCACTTTTATATATTCATATTGCGCTATATAATTCTGGTCGCACCTGTCACATCATAACATTATCATTATCATTCTTTCAACATGGAACATATATCAAATGTGAAAATAACTAACCCATGGAATGTAATGGGTTACATCTCATAAGAACACATTCATAAACATTGGGTTCCCAAAAGAAAGAGGGAATAACATTCATGTTACATGAACCATCTACATTGAGTGAGAAGTAAAAGGTGTGTTCTTAAAAAGAAGACTTCTCTTGAAAAACATTTTGTTTGACATAAAAACTAGGGACAAACATGTATATCATAGAAAATTAAAGAAAATTATGAAGAAATTATTTTTTACGAGTAACTATATATATAAAAAATGTAGTGAAAGAGGGAGAACCCGAAGAAAGAAAATTGGGTTTGAGAATTTCCCCTTACCTTGTATCTGAATGCTTATTTCTCTTTAATGTCCTGTATAATGACATTATATTCCTTAATTAGAAATTACAAAAACTCTTATACATGAATAGGGTTCATTCTAGTTTCATTATGTCATTTTATGTTCCTTTGGATCACTTATAGAGTTTAAAAACATTATTCTGGGATGTTTGTTTTTATGGTTTTTTCTTGGGTGGTTCACTTGTATTCATAAATTGAAATTTGGTTATAACATGGGTAAAAATAAAGAACTTATATTACATGTTATTAATGATATTACAGGATATTTAATGATCCTATAAATATACATATTATATCCATGTGGATGAATCATTTGATAAGAATTAAATAATGATTATTTGGGTTAATTTGGGTGGTTTTTCGATCATAAAGAACCTGTTTTAATTTAACACATAGTAATATGGACATAAGTTATTTCCATAACTTCAAATAGGAAATAATACATATAAAAATTCTTCTTCAACCATAAAAATGGTTTCATGACCAGATATGAAGGTACAAATGGAAGAAGAAAGCATGTCATTCTTAAAGGTGATAAATTAACACCTCATGAACAACATTCTCTTTAATAAAATAAAAGGAAGAGGGAAAGGGGGTTGGATGATATAATATCCCATTATCATCATAACATTACAGTAAATTCATAATAATAGAGTTAAAATAACATTAGGATGAATATAGATGGGGATAGATCATGAAATGAACTTGAACATGAAAAGAAATTAAAGGAGAAGATGGAGAGAAATTACCTATTAAATCCTCCTCTTGAGATCCTCCTAAGGAAGCTAGGCTTAGACTTTTGATGATACCAGTAGATCTTGGTCGTGGGAGAGGGTCTAGGGAAGATGTTTGGGTAGTTTTTAGAGAAGTATTGGAGCTTGAGAGGTGTGAGGAAATGAGGGTGTGAGGGGTGGTTTTTATAGTGGAGGGCAGAGGGGTTTCATTAATATAAAATTCATTAGTTTATTAATTTCTTGTAAGACAAGGAATAGTGAGTCTTAACTGACCAGGAATAGTAATTGTATCATGTGATTCCGAACCAAGTGGTCTTAAATTAACATAACATCACACATGACTCTATAATAATCTTATTAACTATTTTTTGTAAATTACGGCATTTCACTATTCATCAAAAATTCAAGTATTTTAGAAAAATCTCAAAAATTTAATCCAACCATTTTTCGACCTGTAGAATCAAAAAATGATGTCCATTTATCAAAAATAATTTCCTAAATATGATTAATTTAATATTTAATTAAAACCATAGTTTATTACTAAAAAATAGTTTTAAAACATTCATTTACTTATTCTAACATATAGGTACATCATGCATTCACTTGAATATTATTTTTATAATATCATAGTAAGGGTAATATTAATTAGGGTATATAACTATTCATAAGGTTAGGTTACTATTCACCATTTTTGTGTTTCATTAGACTCCAAAAAATCATCTTGAACACAACCATGTATGTCAGATTTTCAAAATTCCAAACACAGAAGTGAAAAACTTACTTTTAAAGGTCACTTATCACTTAGTAGTTCATTATGTTTTGTTTTCATGTTATTTTATGACATAATTATAAGAAGATAATTTCCATTTAAAAACTTTGGGTCATTACCCATTAGGTATGAAATAGGTAATTCATGGTCACTATCTACTAAAATTATTCTTTATCATTCTTAATGAGATTGTGAATTTCAAATGTATATCCCTCAGAATTTTCACGTTAGGTGTGCTTCAAGGATCATTATCGTGAACTATGTGACAATTAAATAAAATCCCTATATTCTCCTTTGAGAGTTATTACCCATTGATAAAACTATATTATAATCATATATACATTTAGAATCTAGATAGGGATATAATTTCATGGAATACTCTCACTCTATCTCATACAAATATTCCATTATATTTTCCCATACTTAGACTTATCCTTACGATTCTCACTAATGATATCTAATCCTAGATTATAAAGGTTATGTAAATCTTTATTTTATTTCAAATATAACTACCAATTATTTTAATAAAAATATATCACATATAAATAAATTAATATTCATTTCATAACACGTGGATCCAACCCAGAAAGATTTAGGTCTAGTGCCCTTGGAAAATCTAATACATGACAAAATGGTATATTGGTGAACTACAACTTCTTCCCAAAATTATGACATAACTATCACCCTTATTATTAATATTATACATAATAATTTTCTTGATTATATTTGGAATGGAAAAAAAGGAAGGGTGTTCCCAACTTCTTGGTAAGGGAAAATAAGGGATGTATCAAAATAACAACGAGATAAGGGCATCATAACATGATAATAACATTCAAAAATAATAAAATAAATATCATATATCATAAACATGATTCCTTCAAAAAAATATTAAAAGTTGATAAGTCATGAATCATATTAGAATAAAAGGAAATGATCCATGAGTGCATAATATTAGAATAAGGAATTGATTTGTGGAATACACATATGTAGAGAAAATCTTATGTCAAGGCTACCCATAAAGAAATTAATAAAATATTATTCTGGGTCTATCCACCCATGAAACTACATAGAGCTTCATATAAAATACCCTTAACCCTATTTTAGGGTTGAGATATCCTCATATATTCCACCTTTTGGTGTTGGGATAACCTCACATTTACACTCTTTTGGGCTCGGTGTAACCTATTGTGTACCCTCTTTTGGGCTTTAAATAACCTCCAATATATCCATGGATCCCATAAAAATTAATAATTATATTAGTCATTTAAATGGAGTTATAGGTCCCACCCATAAAATAATACATACATTTTTCCCCTCAATATCATAAAACATTCCTCAAATCAAAATCATGGAAAGGCAATGGGTTTCAAAATCATTTAATCATAGCATAACCCATGTGAATGAAATAGTTTTCACAAAAATATTACATCACTATGTTAATTCAAGAAAATAAATAATAATGATTTTATAATAATATCATATCACTAATAAATATTATTTAAAATTTAAGGATGTTATCATATATGGGAAATTATTTTTAAAGATCACTTTGATCATTTCTTGAGGAAAATTACATATCATCATTAAAAAATGTTAGTTAAATTCTAAAAAGTTTCCATTTATTATCGAGAAAAATTATTGTACATTAAAATTGATAATGTTTAAAGGTTTTTAAATCATTTAGTTGTAATTAATGAAATAAATAGAATTCAATCCTCACAATTTAAAACCAGGATTTCCTTCACATTTTCAGTAAAAAGTAAAAATAGCCTTGTTTGGATAATGAAAAAAATATTGCTTCAAAAAAATATTATAAAAATTATAACACGGTTAAAAGTTTCCTTCAGAATTCCTTATAGATATGTAAAAACATTGTATAATATATTTTTTGAAAACACAGATATATGAGAGAGAGTATTTTTGATCGAAGAGAGAAATAAAGTCATTTTTTCTTAAAAATAAACATTTTGTATCTAGAGTTACTAATACCTGGAAAATGAATTGGAAAAATTTATTCTCCATAAATAACCAGAGGAAAATATAATTATTTTTATATGAGATATATCATAACATTTCTTCATCACAATCATAATAATAATAAATCCTGATAACCAATGACATTGTGACCTAAAACCCTTACCAATTTGGTAACTTCTGAATCATAATACCCATGAAATAAATAACCTAATAAGGGTATTTATATCCCATAATATTCATGAAAATAATAATATATTTCCTTAATTTTAAGTATATGCACTACAGAATATGAACATTTTGTTAATATAGCATGTCTCCCATTGAAATAAAACATTGAAAAGAAACATTTAGTCTCAATATTATTTATACATATTTAAAACACCTGTATAATAAATATCAGTTTATTATAAGTATATTCTATAAAAATACTCTTATATATATATATATCATACCATATATTATATACACAGGATTTTTTATTACCTGTTTATTAACAATTCCATGTTAAAATCACCTTTTGGGTAATAACTACTTCGGTTTTTATGAATATTTTGGTATGATATTTTCAGACTGTTTACTTTGATTTTAGACCCATAATATCAAGATGAAAACAGTTATATTAAAATAATATATAATATTAATAAATATAATTAAATAAATCCATTAAATATACACATAGAAGACATATTACATTGTTCATAGTGATAGTAGGTTGTATGTACGCATGAACATTGTTTCCATTTTCCGGATGGATGAAACAAACAAAACCTAAACATTAATTAACACATAGAAAATAATTTTTATATCATATATATCATATATATGTCATATATAGTAAATAAATATACCCTCATTATGATTTTTGAAAAAATTAAATTAAAAAAGTATCACATTGCTTCATGCAGGAAGTAGTCCACATATACTCATGAGTGACATTATCATTTTAAAAACTATTAAAAGATACGAAGGTATGTGTGATATTATAAAACCAGAAGTATAATTATGTAAAAATATCATATTAATATGTTAAATATATCATTATATTCACCTCTGAGAGGTGGTGATAGACAAAAAATTACATCAGTTTTCATGACAGTAGTCTATTATACACAAGATTGATGAATTTGATTCCCCATTTCTAGAGAAGGAGACAGATATGAGTTATTTAATTAACAAAATAAAATCTTATTTTATGTGGGATCATTATTTTATTACATTATCAGTGTTTTATAATATTATAATGATGTGAAATAAGAAATAAAATTAAATAACTTGATTAAGAATGATACATCTTCTTTGGAAAACCTCCTTATAAACACACCAAAATCCTCCTTTGAAGTGTTTCTTAATCAAAATAATGACGCTTTTAAATTTTTAGGAATGTATGCTAATGTTTTTTAATGTATTTAAAGAACAAAGAGTTATTTAATGTGTTAAAATAAGAGGATATGGGGTGATCTTTTATTTGTGTGGGAAATGAAACACTTAGAATTTTTTAAAAAACAATTATCCAGATGTTTTCAACATGATATAACTCACATCACTGGATTACAATTAAATTTAGATGATATATGTTAGATGTATTTTCACAAAAATAGGGATTTGACATGTTTTAGATTATTCTAACTCATATATTTTAGTTTAACCTCCCCCCAATAAACCCATTTTAAACTTAACTACATTAATTACTATTTAATGTCGTTAATATTAATTATGATGAAAAAATAAGTTTAATTACGAATTATTCTAATTCAAAATTTGGAATCTCATTACCCAAATAAAATTCATATAGTTAGAATAATTTAAATTAAAATTAAACCTATAGATCTGACGATTTTTTTCCAAATAATAGTTATAATAAGAATGAAAAGTTTTTATATAAAAAATAATCATAAAATTGATTAAAATTATTTAAATTAGATTAAAAATAACCTAATTGAGGTATTTTTATTTTAAAACATTTTCAAATGATTTTTTTTTGTAAAATTTTTAAATTAAAGAAAATAAATAACTGTTTTTATATTTCTTTATTTATTAGAAAATTATGATTTTTATAAAAATATTAAAATTACACCCATGATTATGTTTACATGTAGATTCCAAATATTCTGTTCATTTGAGAAAAATACATTTTATGAAATTGGAAAAAATTTCATTTATTTTTTTTCCTATGGAGAAATAAAATTTATTTTTCACAATAAATGTATTTTCAATGCATAAAAATCCATTACTAAAAATTAGTTACTTTTTATCAATATTTTACCTTATTTGAAATCATTATAAATAATCTAAAATGGTTCTTATTCTTATTTATTCAACCAAATTTAATAGATTTTCTAAAAAAGTGTTTTTTTAAATTATATTAATAGTATATTGTGGTTCTTTAAAAATTGATGTTACGTGTAACACAAGCCATCAAAACTAAATTTATTTAGAAAAATCATAAAATAATGGGTGTTATATGGGGTGAATGAATTTAAATGATGGTTGGATACCTCAAAACCACTATAGTTTGATGGATATAGTTTTGGTTATTGGATTGGTTTAATAGAGGTAAAATTAAATGAACCAAGTGTAGATCTCTGTAATATCATAGTGAATCCATATAAGCTACATGAAGCTGAAGCAGATGCACTTACTGGTAAATAAATTGTAAAGTATGTTTTAAATTATAAAATTTTTAATATATTTTACAATGGCATCTATTGAAGTGTGTATAGATATATATCCTCTTCTATGACAAATAATAGGATTTATTGAATTCTAAAAGTTACTCATTATTGGACTAAAAATCATAAATTAACTAAGCTAATAATTCTATGTGTAGATTACCAAGATTTTAATATGTAACAAAAATAATCATTAAACCATATGTTCTACTGGTTTTAAATTATTATCATTGGGATTATTGATCTTATTTTTTCACTATATTGCACACCTATAATTGAAAGGGTATTGAGGTCCCAACCAAATAATTTGGATGAAATGAATATAGAAATTCTTGAAAGTTTGATATTAAAATGGTATGATTTAGATGAACTGATTGGTCCTTTGTTGTAGTAAGAACTAGAAATGAAAATCATCATAGATAATGATTCTATAAATAATTAATGTATTTTATTTATGTCTAAAATAACATATTCCTAGATGATTTATGATTCAAATTCCAAGTAAATTAATAATGATATATCCAAACTAAGTGGAGTGGTTTTCAAATATATAAAAAATAAATTATACAAGGAATAGTTTTAAATGATGAATAATAAGTAAGTGAACAATGATAATAGTGATAATAATAATGATGTTTTGGATCTATCAAGTTATGAGTGCTAGAGTAAAGCATGCATGTAGAATGATTATAACAAACTATAGCATTTATATAAATAAAAGGATAAAAGTAGAAATGAGATATAATAATTATTTAGAAGATGATATTGTTCATAAGATTTAGAATCAAGAAATAATTTTGGATGTCAAAAAGATAATGGGGAACCATTTTTTGATGACTACACACTATGAGGTACATGAATATTTCTTCCCTAAATTAAGACAACCTTCTAATTTTATATAGAATGCATGTTCTGAAAAAGAAAAAATGATTCTAATTCCAATCATGATTATGATTCGAATAATTTTAGATTACAAACTATATGAATAAAATGAATAATTAAGGAAAGAACGTATAAGGGTTCTTGAAATATGGGGATATTTTTAATTTTAATAAAAGAATGAAAATTTATTAAATAAAATGATTAAGTTTAAAAAGGAAAGTGAAAATATAAGTATTTCTATATCCATTAATGTGTATGAGAAAGATAATTTTGAAACTAGAAATTTGAAATTAAATATGAAATGTATATACTTATGGATATTGTTTGGAAAAATAATTTATCACAAGAAAGTATATTTAACTTATTCAATGATGATATCACTGACAATTAATATGAATGTAAAGAAATTAAGAAATAAAATAAAAAATTAATAAATAGAGTTTCATATTCAAATGTAAAATTCTATGACGATTCAGAAATTATACCAATGGAAAGTGAGAAATTGAAATATGAAATTATATAATTAGAAATAAAAATAAAATTTTAACATTGGAATCAAAATAATAGAATTTTTTTGATATTTAATTAAATTCTTAAAAATAAAAATAGATTTTTTTTATAAGTAATCATCCAATAATGAAAAATAATAAATTTTTAAAGGATAAAATGGAAAACATTTTAGTGTTACATGTTTTATATTTCTAATTCATTAGAATTATGAAAATTATTTCTCTATAATATTCACTCAGTGATTTCATCAGACTAAAACATTTAACGTTAAGGATTTATATTCTATGAATCCCAAAATTATATAATCCCGATATATTTGGGTGCCTAAATATTATACTACTATTATAGTTATTGGAACCCAACTAATTTTTTAAAATATTTGTTTGCATTATGTATTTTTTTTGGAAAATTTGGTTTGTTGAAAATATACAATGGTGGAGAAAAGTTTGATTTATTGATAAGAAGTGTATCTTTGAAAAAAAATAATTATTCAATTTGGTTCTTCGTGATTGTAGAGGTGAAACAAATGAATAGTTATCTAGAGGTTATGTTAAAGTGTCATGAGATTATAATATGAATCTACATAGCCAAGAGAGTGTCCAAAATGGTTATAAGTGTATTATAGAAAGAATAGGAGCACCATAACATAGAAAAAGGAATGTCTTGTTGAAAAATAACAACATGATAAAGACCACAGTATGGTCATTGGGCATGTTAAAGATAAATATAATAACATGTGTGTCCCTTCCCAAATCATATGGAAGGTTTACAAGGAATTTTCCAACATGGGAAACTAAGAAGTGACTATATTATAGTGGTTCATGTGGGGAAATTCTAGCGCACTTGTAAAATAAGTCAAGGGTAGTATAGTAATAGTGAATTAAATGTTTTATGAAAGGTTACCAATGATCATACAAAACATCATAGTGATGATTGTGGAGAAATTGAGGAGAGAATGTACATAATAGTTATGGTCAATAAATAATGTGGTGGTGGTTTTGGTCATAGTGAACTATTATATTGAAGAATATGATGCAAGAAAGACATTGTGATATAGTCCACAATATAGTGAAAGGTGTTTTGTCTTAATATAATCCTATGAAAACATAAGGATGATCATGATAGTAATTTTGGTTTTTTCTAGTGATCATGTTTGATAGGTGGAATTTCCAGACAAAACATCCAACAGAGGAGGACAATTTCATAATGACTATCATATTGATGTGACAAATACTAATGGTATTTCAAAATTAAATTATGAAAGGAGTGTTGTTGAGTGAAACATTGATTTTTGGAGAAATAATTATAAAAATGAGTGTGTGGTTCTTAATTTGTTCATACATCATGGACCATAAATTTAGGCTAGGGGTCTATAAAATGTTAAATATATTGGAATAAGTCATATTTATTTTGTAATTAGGGAATTAATGCTTTTTTGTATAGTGATAAATGATCCATAAGGATATTACATTGACTATTGTTATTACGGTTTTCATTAACAAATTTATAGTCATTTTGAATGACCCAACCAGGTGCAAACAACTTGCTAATCATTGCCTCGTTATATCTCTTCTTAATATAGAATATTTATTATTATACGTGGAAACCAAGGGATAGATACTCAATGCATACATTTCAAATTCTAGTGAAACTAAGTAATTTAGATCCTTCACTACATGAGAATATTTTTTATTTAATAGATACATTAAAATACATTTTTATAATAAATTTAATTTTAATATGTTGTGTATTTTGATAATATTTTTTTTATTTATATTTTCTAGAAATCTGTCACATAAATGAATTATCTTAAAGATATATTTCCATTTAATATATATTTTGTCTTTGTTTTGTGGTTTTCCAAGGAATTTAATGATGAATAGAGGAATTTTCATGATTTTGACCAAACTGTGTGCCCATTTCTATATTTAAATTCTAATTTTTTTTCTTTTATAACTATTTAATTATTCAACATTGTCCACCCATTCCATTTCCAAAATTTTCTATCCTTTCCAATTAACACCACCATATCAATTTGGACTCTTTTGAAATCCATAATCATGGGGGACTATGGTTTTTATTGAAGGAATTGAGCTAGCCCGTAATCCCAATTCTTGTTTTAAAATCAAATTTTTTTTAATAACTTATTTTTTAGGTGTTTCCATATCCCACTCAAATCCAACATCCCAAGGCGTGACCACATCTACTCTTTTCCATCTTTGGAGATTATTTCCATCGTGGATGAGGGAAAATATTCTCAAGCTTTCCCAAATCATCAAGATATGAACTGTTAATTTGTTTCTGTCATAACTCCATATTTTTTTCACTATTTTACCCTCATTCCAGTTCTTACTTGAACTTCACATCCTTGTGTGAACCTCACATTCATTTTGGGCAATTTTTAAAATCAACAACTAGGGTAGTTTGGGATATTTCTTCAAGATCCCTCATGTAAGTGGGTTTCCATCCATATTACTCCAATTTTATTAGGTTTTATTTACATATTATTGATGTTCCTAATATCTAGAATACAACGTTTTGAAACTAGAGTATGATCTTGTGTTTCATGGTCTGAAATTCTGGTCTTAGGTCTGTTTCAACTCCTTTGTGAGGAGGAAGTGGTGTGATTAAATTTTCACTCAAAGGATTCAATGTTTTAAAATTTTTGGTAGGTGATTCCATGTGTATGTAATCCTTATGATGTAAATTTTTGTGTTTATAATAATTTCATGTTTATCCCTCTAGATTATTTGTGAAGAAGTTGATTTAAGTGGTATTTGTAAGGAAAATGAAGTATAAGTTCTATTTTAGGTGAAATTGGGTGTTCTCCGTAGAAATATTTTATTTGTTACTTTTGTGATTCCTTATAACTATGTAGTTTATTTTTTTGAAATTTATTAGGTATGAAAATAATGTTCTGAATGGTTATCTCTTTTGGTTGCTACTGCCATTTTTTTAATGGTGTTTGTGATGCATATGTACTTTAAGTGCCATGTTTGTGTGAACATAGAGGTTCTACAAAGATATCACTTCATGGATCATATGGTGATTCCATATAACAGATATTTTTGGTTTTAATGAAAGGTATTGGGCTTACATTTTGTTTTAGTAACCTATAAGTGTGCACATGGTGTGTAAAGTGGGGATTTCAAGGACTTTAGGGTGAAAAACAATGCGAGATTTGAGAAGTTGTTTTAATGAAAATAAAAATGATTTATTATGTGTTTTAAGTGGTGTAAATTGTGTATAGACACTGTATTGTATTTATATTACCATTATTGGTGTTTTTATATTAAATGGTATGTATGTAGCATGCTGAAACTCTTTCATAACAAATGGGGCTTCTCAGGTACCTAGGTGGGTGGATATATACTAGTATTCTAGTGATCTCGATGGGGTTTGTCCCTATTTCACAAATAAAATGGATAAAAAAACTAAAATGATATTTATGATGATTGGGGTCCACTTGGTTTTGGTTATGTTCCCTACTAGTGGCTTGAGAATGAGAATGCATTTAGTTATGGTTACGTTTCACTGAGGTATGAGGTACATTGGGCCCAAGACTATCTAGTGCCTAAAGGAGTTCTTGGTTATGGTGGTCATTGGATTTGTGGTACCCACACTTATATTAGAATTTTATTTTATGTAAATTATAGTTTCTAACATGTCTTATTCAAATGTTTTCACATTTTGGATGTTTTATTTTGAAAACTCTTTACAATTGAAAGTTGGATTTCATGGAATTTATCGCCGTTTTTTGTAAATTTTAAAAATGTATGATTTTTTCCCTTGTACTGCATACTCTTGGGAATAATTGGGTTGTATATTTTGGGAATAGAATCACACCCTACATACACCCCTTGGTATTTGTTAAACAAGATTATGTTTGACATAGGTAAATGAAAAGCCTCAGGGTGAAGGCAGTTCGGGTTGTTAGTCCCCTCTTATGGTGTGGTGTTTTAGAGATGGCTCGGGGGTGATGACCCATTGTTGTATGGAGTATACATGGTTGTTTTATGGATGCTGTATTTATACATGGATCTCTTCTACTTTATTTGAAACAATGTATTCAGATCTGGATTCTGTTAAGGCTTGTTTGACATGCAAATTTTTTATTCAGATTATTGATTTTTTTTAATGTTTTATGCTCTCATACTCGAGTAATTCATTCAAAAACCAAATTTATTGATTCCATGGAACTTTTTCCTACCCTTGGGGATAAAGAAAACCTTTCGGGCCTTTTCACAGACCGAGTTTGGAAGTAGTATTGAGGGAGACCAGATTCAGTTCGTGACAATATGGTATTAGAGGAGGCCAATGTTTTTGCATTATATTACTATTTTGGGATGATCTAGGATAGTCATGACATAGGTCTATTTTGGCTCAGGGTTTTGTTCATCGGTTGGGTCATGTCCGGCACCTCTCGTGGTAGACCATGAGTCACCATGCGACAGTGGAATAATCTGATTGACTTCACATCTAGGTGAGACATGTGGGCAACAGACCACACGGGGGCATCGAGC
Organism: Viscum album; assembly: GCA_963277665.1. Classification (NCBI taxonomy): domain Eukaryota; kingdom Viridiplantae; phylum Streptophyta; class Magnoliopsida; order Santalales; family Viscaceae; genus Viscum; species Viscum album. The sequence goes on along the minus strand of OY728165.1, from coordinate 1,883,309,136 downwards.
GGGGGTGGAGGAGTTGTTTTTTCCATTATTATAATGAGTTTAGATTATTTATATTTTATTTATTTTATTAGAATTTTAATAATTGTGGTATTGACTATTTTTTTGTGATTGTTGCATTTTTTAGCAACTTGCCTCCCCAGAAACCTCTCATGCACCCACAGGAGGATGTCAGAGAGATTTCTCCCACACAGATTGATCAGAGGCTAGTCAAGGCAATAGTTAGGGTTGTCCAATCTCTGTGATAGGGACTATACTCTATTACAATTTTTTAGGGAAGAATATATGGGTCCTAGAAAATGTGAATCTCATGAGTTTATAAAAATTAATCCTCCTACCTTTTGAGGCAACATAGATCCCCAAGAAGAAGAGGAATGGATTGAGAATATCGAGCGTATCTTTGAGCTCTTGGACACACCTAAGGAGTTCAGGGTGAATGACGACTCTTTTCCATTTGAGGTCCCCAACAGTAGGTGGTGGGAATCGGTACTTCAAACTAAGAATAATTAGAAGATAGGCTGAGGGGATTTCAAGGTTGTCTTCAATGAACAGTACTACCCTGAGGTTTTGGCATATTCCAGGTCCTGAGAGTTCATGGATCTTGTTTAGGGAAATATTTATGTGATGGAGTACACCAACTATTTCACTGATTTGGTTCGGTATGCCACTGAAATCATCTAGAATGAACAAGTGAAGTCCCAAAGGATTGAGAAAATCTTGCGACCAGAGATATACTCCCAGGTTTTCTTGTTCAAGGTGAGGACCTATATTGAGGTCGTTAACCATGCGTGTATGGTGGAGATTGACCGTAATGGAAAGGATGGTTTTTCTGGAACTGTATCAGCAGTGGGTAGTGACAACTCTTCAGAGAAGAAATGGAAGTAGGAGGATTGGGTGAAAAAGGGAGGTGGTAGCTCTGGCCACACTTCCAGGCAGTTTTAATATGCTACAAATTATGAGAGATCAGTCATGTGATTCTAGTGTGAGATTTTGGGGCACATACGACCAGTATTTCCACATCCTCTAAAGATCTATTACAAATGTGATGGTATGGGGAATTTGTAGCATTTTTTCGGGGTGGAACATCCACTTCAGAGTGGGAAAGTTACAGTTTCTTTAAGTGGAGTTCCATCATAGTTAGAGCCATTGAGGATGGGGGATCTTGATTTAGTGGAATTTCTGGTAGGGATGGGTCATCTTCTGGGAAGATCCAATTTATGGAACAACCACAGAGTATCGGTCTTCCTCGGGCAGGGACCGGACATCTCCAGGTGGGGGATTAGGCACTAGTAGGATTCGAGGTAGGACCATCGACCGTTGGATGTAACGTTTGACCGAATATTCTAAAGAATATGCGCTTTTTGATATTGGTGCATCAATTTCATTTATCTCTGCATGTATTGTGGTAAAACTAAATTTTCCTACTGATTTGTTTTCTTTTTGGATGAAGTTGGTGACGCCGTTGTGAAAGAAGAAGGAGAAAGGTCTTATGTTCCTATTGTGTAAACTCTCCTTGTTAGGGATTGAGATGGAGTGAGACCTATTAGTCTTAGATATGAATCATTTTGATGTAATACTTGTCATGTATTAGCTAGTAAAATTCTTGGAACATGTCGATTTTTATAGGCGGTGAGTGAGTTTCATAGAACCTGATGGGAGTCGTTAGGTTTTTCATGGAGAATGGGATCTTTAGTCGGGTCATGCAAGACCTACACTCATATATTTGAGAATTATTATCTTCTATTTATCATCACTTGTAATAGAGGATGATGGATGTTACCCTAATGGTGCACTACCTCATGTAGTGAATGATTTTCTGTAGATAATCCCATATTATTTTTCAGTTTTTTTCCCAGCACGTGATGTGGTGTGCGCAATTGATCTAGCACTAGGAAAATAGCCGGTATATCTTCCCTCATGTCATATGGCTCCCACCAAGCTGATGACATTAAAGATACAGCTACACAACTTAGAATCCAAGTGATTCATTTCCTCAAGTGTCTCTCCTTGGGCCCCTCCTATGTTCGTGAAAAAGGCAAATGGATTCTTTCGGTTGTGCATTGATTACCAGAAGCTGTATAAGGTAGAAATTAAGAAAAATTACCCTTTTCCTAGAATATATGATTTTTTAATCTGTTTAGGGGGGAAAATTGGTTCTCAAAAATTGAATTTCCTTCGGGATAACATTAAATCCTAGTGAAAGAGGCTGATATCCCAAAAACAGGCTTCCAATGTAGGTACAGAAACATTGAGTATTTGGTCATTCCCTTCAGATTTCCAATGCTCTAGTGGTATTTATGGCACTCCTGAATAGGTTGTCACATCAGTATCTTGATTATTCTATTGTGGTTTCTGGGGATGACATTATAATATACTCTGGATCTTTGGAGGAACACAAATATCACTTGAGGATCATTTTGGAAACTTTGTGGGATCACCACCTCTATGAAAAGTTATCAAAGTGAACTTTCTGGATTAGGGAAGTAAAATTTATGGGGCATTTTATCTTAGTTCAGAGGGTTTCATTGGACCTCGAGAAGATTAGTGTGGTAATGTCATGGTAGAAACTAAAGAACGTGTTCGAGATCAGATGTTTCATTGCCATGGTTGGTTATTACAGGTGGTTTTTTTGTAGATTTCTCTCATATTTCTTCACAGATGACTATGCACACCTGGAAAGGGGTAATGTTTTTATGGCCCTCAAGATGTTAGGAATCATTCGAGCAGTTGAAGAGGCTATTTACTATCTCCCCCTTTCTGATTTTTTCAGAGGCTGGAAAGTGGTATGTGGTGTATTGTGATGCTTCAGGTATGGGTGTTTGGTGCATGCTTATGCCGGATGATCACATGGTGGCGTATGGATCTCTGCAACTCTGACCACATTAAAATAATTACTATGCCCATGATATAGAGTTAGCAGTTATGATTCACGATTTGAAGACTTGAAATCATAACCTCTTTGGGGAGAAGTTTTTGGTCTACTTTGATCACAAAATCATAGCCTATATCTTATCAAAGAAGGACCTCAACTTGAGGAATCGTTTTTAGATCATGTACTTGCTGGGTATCGACTTTGACATCGTCTATACCCCATGAAATGTTAACATGATGGTCAATGCCTTGAGAAGAAGAGTTCTGGTAAAGGAATTGAGGAAGTCAAGTGATGAGTGGACTTTGATGGGTCTCAATTCAAAAAATCATGCGGAGTCTGAGGTGAAAAACATGGATGCATTCATGGAATGTGATCAATTGAATCATTCTCTTTTGGAGTTGATTCAGCTGGAACAACCTAGTGGTGATATTTATCCATGGTCGAAGCAATTTTTTCATGGTGGGGATATGTCCTCAGATTGGTCATCGTCTCCTGAGGGCATCTTATGCTTCAAGGGCTATTCAGTAGTGTTGTTATCTCCACCAAAGGTGGTGATGAAGGATAACCACTAGTCTCTATGGGATTTCCATATGGGTACCATGAAGATGTATTATGATGTCCACTAGCAGTTCATGTGGCCTGGAATGAGATGATACATTATGGAATTTGTGTCGAGATGCTACACATGCCAAGAGGTGAAAGAAGAGCATCAAAGGCCCTCTAGTTTTCTCTAGATATTACCCATTACTACCTCGAAGTGGGAAGAGATTTCCGTGGACTACATTTTTGGCTTACCTCATATATTGTGGGGTAAGAACGTTATTTGGGTGTTGATTAATAGTTTGAAAAAATAATCCCACTTCATTCCCAACAGATATAAAACTAAAGTGGATGAGTTGGGTCATTTTTATCTTTAGGGGGTGGTAAGGATCCATGGTGGGCCATCAGTAGTTATCTAAAATAGATCCCCTTGTTTGACTTCATGGTTTTGGGATGGAGTTGGGGTCTGAGATTAAGATGAGAATGGCATACCAACCTTAAACGGATGGTCAGACAGAGTGGGCGAATCAAATTTTGGAGGACATGCTTCATGCATGTGTTCTGAACATTTGAGGTTCTTGGAATAGCCATTTGGGATTGGTTGAGTTTCTTTATAATAACAGTCACTAATCCTCGACTTGAATGGCTCCTTTTGAGGTGATCTATGGTCAGCCTTTTTGATCCCCCGTGTGTTGGGCTGAGGTCAGCAAGACCTCACCGCTGGGGCCGAGTCTGGTAAATGAGACATTTGATAAGTTTAAGAAAATTAAAAACGTCTTATTAACATATCATAGTCACCATAAATCATTTGTTGACTAGTGGCTTCAGGACCTAGATTTTTCTATGGGTGACATGGTACTCTTGAAAGTGGCCCATCGTTTTGGCCATCGTCGATTTGGAAAGTAAGGGAAGATGACACTACGGTATGTAAAAAATTTTGAGATAACCAAGCATATTGGAAATGTGGTATAATTTTTGGCCTTACCTTCTCAGTTGACATCCGTACATGATATCTTCCATGTCTCCAAGTTGAATAAATACACCCCAGATCCATCCCACATAATAAATTGGGAGGAGTTGGATATAATACCTGATTAATCTATTTTAGTGAGGCCAGTGTGAATAGTGTACTTTTAAGAAAGAGGTTATTTGGGGAAATTATATTACACTGGTTTGTATTCTTTAGTAGCCTGGCAATGCTATACATGAGACATGGGAGCGTAATCCATGGGTCAAGGAAGTGTACACATTCCTATTTTCGGATCAAGCATCGGGTTGACATTAAGGGGTAGAAAGTATTTCATGTTGGGGATAATTGTCACATAAATTACATATTTTAAAGGTATTTTTCATTTAATATATATTCTTTCTTTGATTTGGGGGGGTTACGAAGAATTTTTTGGAGGAATGGGTGAGTTTCATGTTTGGGTCCAAACCGTGAGCCCATTTCTAGATTAAAAAACAAATATTTATTCTTTTATTACTCTTTCATTTTTCAACATTTTGCACCCATTAAAGTTCAAAAATGGCCTTCCCTGACCTATTAATACCTCCATATCAATTTTTTCCCATTATAAATCCATAATCATGGTGGATTTTGGTTTTTATTTAAGTAATTGGGCTTGCTTGTAAGCCCATATCTAGTTTTAATTAAAAAAATGGATTATTTAATAACTTTTTCATGTGGTATTATTTTTCAGTGATTCCACCTCCCACTCGATTACAACATCACTATGAGCTACCCCATATTTTCTTCTCCTTATTTGGAGCTCATTTCTATCTTGGATTGGGGAAAATATTTACAATCATTATCAAATTGTCCAACTTTGAAGAGTTAATTTGTTTCCTGCATAACTCCTTCATTTTTCACTCTTTTCCCCCATTAATGTTCCTATGTTACCTCCTCATTCTTTTTCTAACATTAAACCCATTTTTTGATGCTTGTAAATTCATCTACTAGAGTAATTATAGAGATTTCTTTAAGATCACTTTCTTAAGTGGGTTTCATTCCTTCTTACTCCCATTTGCTTAGGTTTTCTTCCCTTATTCTTGATGTTTCTAATGCCCACCCAGTATTGTTTAGAAACTAGGGTTTTATATTGTTTTTTATGGTATGAAATTATTGTTTTAGGTTTGTTTCAACTCATTTGTGGAGTGAAGGTGGTGCGATTAAATTTTCCCACAAATGATTCAATGTTTTGAAGATATTGGTAGGTGATTACATGTGTATGAAATCCTGGTGACTTAGCTAGCTTTGTTTTTAATATTTTCATATTTATACCCCATTATTATTGGTGAAAAATTGTATTTAGTGGTATTTGTAAAGAAAATTATGTCTAAGTGCCATTTTTATGTGAAATCTGGTGTTTTTCATAGATATCTTCTATTGGATCATTTGAGGGTGCCCTATTACTACATAGTTGATTTTATAAAAATTTATTGGGGCTAAAAATAATTTTTTTGAATATTTATATCATTTTTTTCTTTTGAATTTTTTTAAAAGGTGTTTCTGAACCATATGAACTTTAAGAGTCATGTTTGTGTGAAAATGGAGGTTTTACCAAGATATCACTTCTTGGTTCATATGGGAATGCAATATAATTGATTTTTTTGTCTAATTATCTTTAGTTGGGATGATTTGTTTTTCTGTGACTTATAAGTGTGCACATGGTGTGAAAAATGGGGATTTCAAGTAGTTTTGGGTGAAAAACAATGCAATATTTGAAAATTTGTTTTCTTCAAAAATCAAAATGTTTTGTTGTGTGTTTTAAGTGGGGTAAAGTGTGTACATATACTTTATTGTTTGTATGTGACCATTATTAGTGTTTTTATATGAATAATGATTTATTTATAATGCAAAAATTGTTTGATCACAATGGGTGGAGCCTGGGTACCTTGGTGGGTGGATATGTACTAGTACGCTAGCGGTCTGGATTGGTTTTGATCATGTTTCAATGAGAAAATGCATAAACAGAACAGTAAAAAATGTTATTAATGATGATTTGGGACCACAAGGTTATGGTTATATTCCTTACTAGTGGCTCGTGCATGAGAATAGATTATTCTATTCTTACTTTTCACTGAGGTACGAGGTACATAGGGCCCTAGACTATATAGTGCCTAGAGCTGTTTCCAGTTTTGGTGATCATTTGATTTGTGGTATTCAACCTTGTATTAGGGTGTATTTGGATGTACATTAATGTATCTAACTTGTCTTATTATATTTTTTTTGCATTTAAAATGTTTTATTTTAAAAACTATTTACACTTGAATGTTTTATTTCTTGGAATTTATCGTCATTTTTCCGTAGATAATTAAACTGCAAGATTTTTAACCTTGTATTGCATAATATTTGGATTCATTTTTTGGTATTATATTGGGCTTAGTATCACACCCTTATTACACCCCGTTGGATTAAGTATACTTGATTTTATTTGACACAAGTAATGGCAAAGCCTTGGGTGAAAGCGGTTCGGGTGGTCAGTCCCCTCCTATTGTGCGGTGTTGTAGAGACGGCCCGGGGGTGATGACCCCATGTAGTGTAGGGCCTTTGTGGCTATTTAACTACTATTTTAATTATGATTTTACATCTTGTAATTTATTTATAACCATCTATTAATATATGTTTTCTGTTAAGTCTTGTTTGGCATGAAAAATTCAGATTTATATAATTGATTGTTTTTAATGTTTTATTCTCTCATACTCAGGTAAATTGTTCCAAAACCAAATTTATTGATACCCAAGAACTGTTTCCAGCCCCTGGGGATAGTGGTCCTTATCACGGTCTTGGTTTGGCGCCAGTTTGGATGGTGACCGGATTTGGTTCATGAAAATTCAGTGTAAAAGAGAATAAATTGTAAATGAATTTTACATTGCTTTGGATCATGTAGGAGAGTTTGAATTCTTTTAGTTTTTTAAAATTATGTTTTCATGTAATATAATAAAATGTTTTTAATAAATTACATGATCACTATATTAATAGGTTTTTTATTTTTTTTAACAACAATTGTGAGCTATTTAAATACATATATGTTATGCGATATGAATTCAATTTTTATTTTTATTTTTATTTTTATTAATTCATAAATAATAAGGATAAGGTTTTTATAAAGGTGGAAAGTATTTTATCATTAAATTATTTTACCTTTGCAAAACTCTATTTAGAGTTCATGATTAAATTAAAAAATGTGGGAACATTAAGAAATAATTTTATTTTTTTGTAATTTAAAAATATTAGGAAATTACTAGTGTTGGGTAGTAAGAATTATAGTGTTTTATTTTTTTATAAATTTAAATTACTCATAATTAATTTTTATGAATTTTGTTTTGTTCAATTATAAATTCATAAAATCATTCTTAATTTGGTTAATCATATTGTAACAGTTAATAATATTTTTTTATTCATTTTCATTGTTTAATTGATGATTCAATTGTTTTTGAATTCATTGAATTATACTAAAAGAATAAAAAAATTTATATTGAAATTTTATTTAATATTCATTTTTAATTTTTAGATATATAATTTTTATTCCTACGATTATTGCATATTTTATTCATGTGGTAAATTAGAATTTTATTCTTCAAGCTAACTAGATGACCTATTTTCTTCATTGTGTATTTACAGTAACTAAAGCCTCTAGGAAACATCTTAAGATTCCATTCCATATATATTACCATGATAGAATCTAATTTTAACCAACCACAATGGAATTTTTCATAGTTTTATGGAATGTTATAGTTACGGTCAGTATTTTAAATCATAACCTACCATGTAGCACATATTACTATGTGTTTTACATGGTACCCATCCCACGATGTTCATCTTACAATGATATTGAACCAGCCACATGTGTTAACCCTAGAACATAAAGCTCTCAACCTACTCTGACTTTTTATGTGAGGTGTACCATGAAGTATTCCTCCAAAATGACCACATGTAGCCTGGGAAATAGACCTCTAAACATCCAAACAACCATAAAAATATATTGTATGTGATATGTACAAGAATCTCAAGCTAGATCTTCCTAAAATGTGATTTTCTCAAAACCCCCCAAGACAATCATATACTCTCAACATTATTCATTAAATGTTATTTGATTATTTTTAACTACTATATTATTTTTTTTGGAATTACATGAAACTCTCTCGGGACATTCTATACTCATAAGAGATCATATGTGGTTAAATATATTGTGGGTTTTCATGGAGTGTTATACTTTTATTGATAAAATAAATGAATAAATGTTATTTTTTATTAGAACAAAACCCTTTGAATTTGATTGATGATGTCGATAACCATATGAAATCCCACATTTGAATTAGTGGTATAATTCTCAAATATCAACCCCTATTAATTGGTTCCTTATAAATTTTTTAAAATAAGAAAAATTATATCCGAAAATTATTATAAATTAGTCCAATAATATATATTAGTAGTAGAATATATATATATGTGTGTTTTATATAATATATATATAACATAAAAATAAAACATAGAAAATAAAATATAATAATTTTAAAAAACCACTAATGATGATATTAATTTTAATGATGAGATTTTGGATTCATTAAAATACAATAGGATTACCCACTCAAAGAGTATTATTTTTTCAATCTAATTAATTTTTAATTATCGAAATGGTGACAGAAAGTTAGTATTATTCAAAATGATTTTGATATACTAATTAGGGGATAAAATGTTCAGTTTTTTATTAATATCTTCAATATATTATTTTCTAGAAATTGTTCTCCCAAAATTATATTTGGGGGGATATCAGAATTTGGTGTTTTATATTTCCAAAATCATGGTAAAAAACTAGAGGCAATTTTACAGTGATAACCCTACACCAACAAGCATGGGTAGATCAAACCCTTTTGAAATCTGAATTAAATTCACACATATATGATTTAAATTACTTCTATATTATCTATGTGCCTTCATATTTTCCAGCAATAAAAAGGGATTTAAATATGGTAGAACCTAGATGATTGATTTTGAGTCCCTTATTATGATGAACCATAAAATGGAAAAGCATGATCATTTTAATAGAAACAATTTCTCACATTGGAATGAAAAAATGATGTTTCTTCGTAATGTTTTGAAGATGTTTTACATATTGAAACCAAACATTCATTCCATTCCTCATGAGGCTACTCGAAATCTTCATGTCACACTCATTAATTTTATTCAAGTTTAATACACTCTATAAATAAGAAATAAAGGTAAATATGTTGTGTTATTGTGTCTAGGACATATTCTTAACATTTTATCAAATAATTTTTATGAATATTTTCAAAAAGAAAGTCTACTCGAGAGACATGGGAAACACTAAAATTCATCCAAAAATCCAGGGAAAAAGGAACTAAAAAATTTATTCTCTAAAAGTATCATAAAATCAAGATACTAAATAAATTTTTTTTTACGGATCATGATCATGAGTTCAATGTTATAGAAAAAATTCTCTTTTCCATAATATAAATATAAGATAAAATTTCCATGTTGTATAAATTAATTCTAAATTTCCACCTATGTGGAAAGACTTTAGTAAATCAATTATTAAAATGGTAGAAGATATTTTTATTGAATAATTAAAACACTTCCTTTCATCAATGTAAATTCCATGTTTAGAGATGTGAATACGGATTTAAAAATTGATACCAAGGTAAATATCATTGAGGGAAAGAAACAATTGAACTCTTCCATTCATTTAAAAAAGAAAAGTGAACAACTCAAGAGAAAATATATCTTTCTAAGAATAAATTACAATGATTTTTATTTGAAAAAATATGGTATTTTGAAATTTATTGTCACTATATAAATAGAGTAGAAACCCAATAAAATAAATGCTTAATGAATATAATATAGTTGGAATTATATCATAAATTAAATTGAACTTGATGAATATGAGATGGTGTCTTGATTCTATAGAAATGGATCATGTTTTCATGAATCATTAGATGTTAACAAATATGATCATAGTAATACCACAAAAAAAAGTAAACTTTTGAAATAATAGATTCATAAATGTTACTATAAGAGGAATATTGGATTTAAAAATCACTTTTTCAAATAATTCGAATCTTCTAAATTTTTTTTATATACCCAAGACTTGACATGATTTAGTATCTATTGATATTATTTGTAAAAAAGAAATTTAATTTTTCATTTTAATTTGACAAGGTTATCCTATAAATGGGTGGTATGTTTTTGCGGAGTATACATAAATGATGCCATGTATCAACTATCATTAAAGATTATTATTGAATATTATGCTAACATGATTGGGAATTTGAATTTGTGGAATGATCATTTAGAACATGTTAATTACAATTAATTTAATATAATGAAGAAGTTGAACATAATTAACATTAGAAAATATTTTCAAAAATTTGAAACATCTGTAGAATCAAAAATAGTCAAAAAAGCAATTTCAAATTGTTGAGATAATTTTGGATATATTAACATTAATACATTCTAATATTTGTGAATTATATGTTTTATTAACTCATGGTAGAAGTGTGTATTTCATTACTTTTTCTATTACTAAATTATATATTTACATATATATATATATATATATATTCATAGAATAAAAGATGAATCCTTTAATATATATATGTAATATAAATCTAAATCTAAAAACCTATTAGACAAAATTATTAAATAATTCAACTCAGATAGAGGTGGTGGATACTTTATGAGTGAAATTAAATTGTTTTATAAAGAAAATGTAATAATTAATCAATTTACTTCTCCTTACACACCTTGGAAAAATAAATTATATTAATGTAAATTCATACTTTTGTAGAAATAATAATTTTAATGATTAATAAATCCAATTTACCATTAAATATATGGGGAAAATCATTATAAAATATATTTCATGTTCATAGTAGAGTTTATTCTAGAATGAATAAGGTATCCAAATATTAAATTTGGTAAGGTAAAAGACCTATATCTTCATATATTAAGGATTGGACGTGTTTAGTAATCTTTATAGTTCTTGATCCCTAAAGAACTAAAATTCTTCCTTGAGAGATTAACAGATTTCTTTTGGATACATTGAAAATGGAATATCATAGTGAGTTGTTGATATGGAAGCTAATTTCATTCTCAAATTAAGAAATATATTATTTTTGAAAAATAAAAAATATTAAGTGGAGGGGGTTATTCATCATACCCTAATATCTTATGATCTATCTAGTTTAAATAAAATTATACAGAATAGTACGAATTATGGGGATTATCTTAAATAGAGTGCAAGATATAGGTTTGAGAAATATGTTCTTTTATATTTTGTTTCTCTTAATTCCATTGTTTTCCTTATTGAGGGTGGTAAAAATAGTCATCTTTTGAAAAATTATCCAATGGTATTGAATATAAAATATGTTAAATAACTTTTTTAGATGGTAATATTTCTAGAGTTGTTGCATTATTTAATGATGAAATTAATGATGAAATTCCATCAATTATGGGGAATAATACTTGTTTCATTATGAATTTACCAAGAGGTTAAAACACAATTAATTGTATTAGGGTTTTCAGAAAGAAGTATGATTCCAATTTTATCATTCAATATTTTCAAGATTGAATGTATTCCAAAGGTTTAAACCAAAAATAACTTATTTATTATTTTGAAACATGTACTTCTATAGAATATATTACATCGATAAGGATTTTATTTTCATTATAATCGATTAATATTTTATATTTCCATCAAATGGATATTAAAACTTCTATTCTAAATGGATACATTAATGCTGATATTTACAATGAACAACTAGAAGGGTATATTTTACAAGTTAATGAAAATAATGTTTCTAAAATTACTAAATTTCATTATATAATTAAATAATATATAATTAAATGGCTTGAAAAAAGTGATTTCATTATTTTATATAATGTATATACTCATAACAATATAGATAAATGTTCTTAAAAAATACAGAGTTATAGTTTGATTATATGCGGATGATATGTTATATTTTTGAAACCAATATGATTGGTTTAAATAAGATAAATAATTATTTATCCTATTAAAATGAGGGATATTGTATTATTTTATACTATTCGAGGTATTAATGATAGGAAATATTTTGGGGGTTGTGATTTAATTCCATATCATTAAATTGAAAAACAATTAAATAAATTTGATCATTATGGTTTTAGGGATTCTAATACTCAATTTGATTCATGTGTTAATATTTTTATGAATATTGGCAGAGCTGTAGCACAACTTTAGTATGCTAGTTTAGTTGGTAATTTAATGTATGTAATACAGTATGTTGGACCTGATTTTTTATTTTTGAAATGTAAAATTAGTAGATATACTAGTAATTTCGGTATCGGTTATTTGATTTTTATAACGATAATATTCTGAATTTTTTTAATATTTTTCCATTGTTAACATAAAAGTGGTTCCTCTTCTTATATGAATTAATGGGTTTAATCCATAGAGAGTCTATGCAATGTACAAAAGCACATAGTCTTAAAATATCATCAAATGATATGTTTGATGGAAATATTATTGTTTGTATGATATCTTCAATTTATTATAAATATTCAAAGGTTTCATTTTTCAAAATCATGAAAATATCATTATACCTATAGATATTCAAACTATGTAATGGTTAAAATTTAAATATGTCTTTATTATGTATAATGATTCACATATTACTTAGAGAGTTAAAATTGATGAATAAAAGGGGTTATTTTTTATAATATCATTCATAAGAAATAAATAAATGTTTTTTTGGACCCAAACTTTTAAACTTGGATTGATGAGGTGGAAAAATTTATGGAATCCCACATTGGAAATGAGGGTAGAGTTCTCAAAGATCATTCCTTATAAAACAGGTCCTTGGGTTTTTTTCCATATGAAATATATATATATAAATAATTTTGTTATGTGTTGGAAATATATTTTTATTTAGTAATATATTTTTTAATGGTTGGGGCCAAAGCCTCATTTATTATTAAAGTAAAGTAAAAACCTCTTTAATTGGGTAGAGGGACCTATTACATAACCCGAAGGCCCAATGTGAATTTATCCCATTACATGGCCCGTAGGCCCATTTTTTGGCCCAATGCCTATTCTATGAATAGTACTGCTACAGTCCCACACTGCTACAGTCCCACACAGTACCTTCGCTTCTATAGTACCCTACCACCGCTATAGTGAACTGCCGCCACTACAGTCCCCGTCATTGCTACAGTGTTGCCTCTGCTATAGTCCCTACGCCCACTTGGTTTTGAACCCCCATTTTCAGGTAAAATTAATGGGTGCTTACCACTAAGATAAAGTAAAATTTTCATAAAAGCTTGATAATGAAGTGATTATTCATAACAAGCATATTTAAATATTTTTGAAATTCTATCAATTCCATATCACCGATATTTTTCTCATTTATATTAAATCAATTTTTATTTAGATCAAAATAGTGCGATCTAATTTTTTAAATTCACAATTTTTTTTCTATAAGTAAGTGTGTTATAATATCACATATATATAAATCTCTCAAATATTACCATTCTTAAGAAAAGGATCCCATAACACTATTCCGCAGGGATATAAGAATTCGGTGCATGATATTCCCAACATTTTGGTAAAATAATAATCATAAATCTCCATTGTCAACCCTGCAATAATAGGTTGGGGTGGATCATAACCTTTAAAAATTGAATTGAATTTAGGAATATTAATATGAAATTATATCATTATTATCTATATGACTTCATATATTAAAACATATTGATAAGAAGACATCAATTAAGTGTTTTACCTACATTATATTCTCTATATGAAGGAAGGTGAGATATGATACTCAACATGGGAAATATTTCAATGTTATATTCACTGGGATTCATTTATTTAATTTAGGTTTAACCTATAGTATTTTCATAGAGTGTTCAAAATAAAGTAGAATATTTTAGTACAAAACATATGGGGGCATTTCTTTTGTCAATAAAAGTATCTATGTAGTATGTGAAACCTAATAATGATGTTAAAATAAGGTGACATGCAATTTTGTACATTCTCCCTGCCATGGAATATATTCTCTATATTCATGAAAAATATTAGTAAATATTTTTATAATTTTTTATGTCTCATCATTTATATGGAAGAAAAATAGTAATTAAAATTAGGCTAATCCTATTATAATTTTTTAACATATATAACATCAACAATATATGGATTAATTTAATATTTTTATTTTAAAAAATGAATCTTACACAATTTTGCAAATATTTTTTATGTTTTTTTCATACAGGGATATGTTTGGAAGTTTACAGATGTAATGTTTAAACAATGGTATGGGTTGTATCTTTCCGTAGATTTTTAAAAAAATTAATAGTTGTTTTATGATAAGAATTAAATTTTGAAACACCACTATAAGATTTATCCTTTATATTTTTAAGGTAAATAGATTTAGGATTTTCATTTATAAATAGATATTGAGGAGAACTCATGAATTACATGAGAAATATAGTATTCGTCTAATAATTTTCTTTATTAAATGAATTATTTTAAAAATCAAAAAAATATTGTAGTTATATTGTTGGATTTTTTTCTAAATTATTTGACAAATAAATATCATGGGAAATTTTATTTTTGAAGCTCTAAAAATATTAAAATACTGGAAATGGTATATTTCAAATACATTATTTATAACCAGTGCATGAAGATATGATGAGAATTTATGAAACCCCATGTAGATAATGTTAAAACAGTAAACTAAGATAATCATTAGTTATTTATATATATATATGAAATGAATCTGTCAAGGATTATACCCATATACATGATAAAATAATCCAAAAGTTTTGGTTTATTTCTATGAAAATTATTTAATTTTTATGATTTACTTTAATAATTGATTATTTGTTATATATATGATCAAATATCATTGAGTTGAAAGGAAATTCACTTATTATCCAAATTTACTATTCCTCATTTCTTCATATTTATAATTATTGTATCATCTCTTTTAACTATTTATTCATAAGAATATATTTATTATTTACCCAATTAGTGAAATTTTTTTATTTTTTTCTTCCACCTTACCATGAATATGGTTCATAGTTTATCCAAAACAGAATTCAAGTTAGAAATAGGTTGTGTCTCCTTGAAAAGACCGGTTTGGTTTTTCCTCCACATATTGTAAATTTAAGGGTCTGTAAATTGGTTATCACTAAATTGAAAGTGAGTTTTCATTATGGATGTTTATCTTCTTGTTCAGTAGTGGTGTTTGAAGAGTATCCATAGGATATTATTGATCCAAACTACTACTATAATTGTGTTTTCATATTTTATTTTTGATGTAAAATATTCTGTACACAATTATACTCTCACTGTATTATGGTCACATAATTTTTTCATAAAATATCAATATCTAACTAATTATTATTTTCTATATGAATTCTATGAATGTTATAATTGGAATATTCACCCCAAGACATTTTTTCCATTTCTCTTGATCTAGTAATCATCATCTTAAAGTGTATTAGGAGGACATAACTGGTATAAAATTTAGGTGCCTTTATATAAGTTATAAATTTATTTTCATTTAATTTACGATGAATAATTACCTATTATGATTTATAGGACTCATGAACCATATTTTCAAGTTATTCATGGACTTATTCTTGTGGGCTTTCATCGTTGACATGATTATTTGTTCTCAGAATGAGGAGGGTCACATTAGACTTATAAGAACTATTCTAGACTTACATTATCATAATTGTCTATATAAAAATATCTTTAAGTAAAATTTATCGATTTTGGAAGATCATTCCCATGGGTACGTCATTTTAGAGGGTGGTGTTAGAGTTGATCCTATGAATATTCAGGCATTGATGATTACAGAAACAGCTAATATAGTTTTCTAGGTGTTTAATTTTCATTGGATATTGGTATATTACTAAATAATACTGGATCAATTGTACCATATTACATCAAAAATCATTTCTCTCATCTAGAAAGTACATTCATTCATATTTTCATATGTTTTCTAGATATTTTTCAATGATCTGATGTGAAGGTGGACCTATTCTCTGATAATGGTATTACCTAATAATTGAGTGTTTTATAATGTATATTGGGATGCATACAATTAAGGTCTTGGATTCATGGTCAAGTGTGGGTGAATTTTGGTTACATATGGTTCTAGGTAATTATGAGTACATAATATGAACAACTTGACCCATTCCTTGGAGTTTGAGAAAGTAGATTTTTTCAAGAAGATACATATAAATTATCATCTTGGTTTGAAGAATCTGTTCTTTACAGATCCTAAAATCGTAAAGTAAATTTTTTCACACATATACCTAAATTTAATGAATAATTTATGGTTTTATTTCCTACAGGACTATTATTTCAATATAATATATACTCCATTGAAAGAAAATTTTACAACTAATTCACTTAGAAGGATATATACTGATGAGCTATTTGAGTGGGTGTATAATATTTTTTTTATTGTTGAATTATGTGGAAGAAATAGTCATTTATATGTATCTGTGAGAAGTGTTATCCATCAATATTCTTCACTGTGTGAAGGAGTCCTAGCTTATTGAAATCATCTTTGAGTTTTCCTATGATCATGTTCTCTTTAAAAATACTATAATGATTCTTTCTGATGGTAGGGGAATGTATCCTCTTCTAGGGAAAGACTCCAGTTCATATATTGTCATGTGAAGAGGATTTAAAGGAGTTATCTCCTCCTTAATGCAACTACATAACATGATAATGGTGTATTAAGATCTATATATTTTTTTGGAATCCATGCATGGAGTAATTTGTGGATGAGTTAATTTCATAATTTTCACTAGTTCGAAGTTGGAGGATTGACATATGGGTTTGGTAAGACTTATCTAGACCATAAATATTTTGTTGTGTATATTTGATTGTATATTGAAGGATTTTGGGAATAGCCTTCTATTATTGGTTGAGGTTCAAACAGAATTTGGGTGATTTTTGATTGGCTAACAAAGTAAACATAACTCCATTTTTTTCATACATAGTGTTTGGTGGAGATATTTGTACACCCTTAGATATATTATAATTTATTATTGAATATTTTCCCCTAAAAAATAATCTCCCACCATTGTTATCATTTCATTTCCAGTTACAGAAGAATTTTCCGGAGGATTTTGGGACCCAAATGCATTAGAGTATGACTTCTATCCCCTTCAAAAATTACCTAACTAAGGGGACCATATAAAATCATTACCAAATTATGAGATAATTTATAATATATCTTTTTAGGATTTGAGATGATCATATACCTTTATTATAGTTTTGATATAAAAATTTATCCCTCTATTATTATCATTAAACCATTGGAGTGCTTTTAGAGGAGACCATGTCAGTCACCCATTATCTAGATAGATATGGTTGATTCATTTATTTTGGTGGTAAATATATTGTGGTTGATGATAGATATTATTTAGTTGATCTAGAATCATTTGAGGATAAATAATGTTTCTTAAAATAACTATGAAGATAAAATACACAGTCATTGGGTGTTTAAGGATATAGACTATATTCTCTTGATGTTCTAACCTCAACATACTTCAAAAAGGATTAGAAGAGGTACCAACTTGTCCTGGAGAATCATTAAAATGATCCAGATTTTTAGTAGAATATGTGAGGTCCATTTTCTCCTATAATTTCCTCTGTATGTGTATAAGGTACACAACATATTCCATGTCACATAGCTGATGTCGTATTTTCATGATCTGTTTCACATTACTAACTATGATGATATATATTTCAAGGATGATATGACCTTTATGGTGAACCAAATAGATATTTAGGATTAGAATGAGAAGATCCTTCATGGGTGAGTGACTCCCTTATTTCAAATATTTTATAAAAATAGGAACATTTAGGAGATCTCATAGGAGCATAAGAAGAAAATGTTAGATAAAAAATCTCTTGTATTTGGAAGAGTTGTTACTTTGTGGTCAATTTCATTTACTCTACAGATCATTTAGTTCATTATATTTTTATAGTATTTCCATTAAAATTTTAAAAAATATTTTTCTAGGTTATCCTTAATTTTGAACATTACATTTTCCCATTGCATGAATTTATAAAAAAATAATATTTTAATTATTTCATTTTATGTTATGTGCTTGATAAAATTCAATATAATTGAAATAGATTCCAAAATAAAAACTATAAAACCGTGGATGCATCTTGCATGGGGGGTTTTCCATGGATAGTTACAATTTTCATGAAAATTCATCAAATCATAGGACAAATAATTTTCTAGCACTAATTCATATAAAAATATTTTTTATTATTACTGTTTTTTGAGAAGTGAACAACTAGTTTTGTATTAGTAACATGAAATGTAATGTGCCACTTGTAGGTAGCATGCCATGTTGGATTTTTTTGTGTATATTTTTTTGGATGATCTGTTTATCATGACATGATAAAGGGATTAATAAAAATTAATAATATAAAATTAATAAATATTTCAATAGGTAATTAAAGGGTAAACATTATAGTCGAATAACTTCCTTCCCTATAAATTATTTTCTTTTATGTGACCGCCTCACTCTCTTATATGTGTTGGAGGAGGAATATTTTAAATAGTACCATCATCACATTACTTTATTGAAGGTATATTGTTCTTCATGTTCATGATGATGTCTATAACTATTAATGTGGAAGGTGATATGAATAATGAAACATCATAAATCTCTCACCAAGGTTGAAATTTTATGTTTTTTTTATAAATTTTTCTTGTGTTCCTCAAATATAATTCCCTAACATGATATTTACATTACACAAAATTTTCTAGAATGAATGAGATTTGTAATCACCCAAAAAAATTCAATGAATTTTTTTAATTATTTGAGATTATTACGAGTCTGTGAAAATTGACGGTGCATGATTCCGAGGCCCAGTGTTCCCAGAATGTATTTCTGAAGTTTTTTAAGGTATGTTTAGTAAATGTGCGGGTGACGTTTTCTATCATTTGAATAGGTTCTCGGATTGAAAATATGAGGGCACTGTTGAATCCACAACGTCAACATTCTTTTAAGGGAAGATTCAATTCAACCATAGTAGGTTGGGAGAAAAGTCTATATTTTGGAATTTAGTGAAAAATAATAAAACTACTTAAAAAGTAATTTTATTTATTTTTCTACAGAAGATGAGTGAAAGTGGTGGGGACCGGTGGCTTGTAAATCCAATTAATGGAAAGACTCATCAACTGCGTAACTCCACCGTTGTGAATTAAAAGAGGTTCATTTATTCATTTAATGAACCTCATTAATTCCTTAATGCATTACACACATTTTCCCCTCCTATTTAAGTGGATCTTGGGTGGGGTTTTTCCATGAAATCTTCAATTTAGGAATATTTGGAGAAGTCAAGCTAAAACATCCACCATCAGAGGATGGAATCACAGGTGGCAATGATCCGGGATCGACGAACATCGAAGAATCCACTCCGGACGCAACCAGGACACCTCAAGTAGATCTTGAGGTATGGGGTTTATATTAATAATGCTTATCATTGATGAATTATTCTCCTACATGTTATTATGCCAATGTGGATGGTGCATGCCAAATGAACAAGGCTCGGACCCTCTACCGCTTGTTTTTCCTTGAGTTCTTTGGGGATGGTTTTCCCAATTTGACCGCAATGTGAGATAGATGGTCACGTTGTGACGGCACCAGTCCGGGAGTTCTATAGACACATAAGGGAGTATAAATGGGGCAATGAAGCATCGTTAGAGCCCCGTGGAAGATCATATGGTGTGGCCCCGATGCACCGTCGCACGCTGCGGATGGGAGCTGCGACATCATGTCGGGGCAACAACATATGGTGGATAGCACTTGGCCGGTTGTGGAGGTGGCGCGCCATGTTGAAGAGCCGCTACTTTGATTTCACGGTGGTGGAAAAGGTAGGGACCCACTCCCTATGAGTCCCAAGGGTGACGAGGTGTTTCTAATCAGGGAGCTGAACGTCTTCTTTTAGCCGCTTGGCAGGCGGACCGCGCAACCCACGCAGGTCACGCCAGCTGGCGGGGCGACCCTTCATGTCCCTACTCGTCGAGCCACCCATCTCCCATCCCAACTGAGTTGGATTAGGCCTATTCGGGCTGGGAAGTGTAAGACCTCGACCGTGCCAAGTTCACCAAGGCCGGGTCGGGCCGGGTTGGACCAGACCTGGACCCCTCTCGGACCTATATACGCTTATGTGACCGTATCTCATGAACCATTTGTTCATTTGATGAACCGTCTGTGGATCTGGGATCCTTGGAGTGAGATGGTCCTTTTGGGTTACTCCACGAGATTTTTGGGGAACATTGGAGTATGACCAGGTTGGATCAACTCTGAATCCAACCAGGACCTCAGCACTAATATTCCTATAACTTAAAGACTGAGTGTTTGGTTGATGTGCCATCTGTTGCATTGGAACCCTTTTTACGTGATGTACCATCGGGTTTCTTCTTCCAGGAATTTGGTTCCAGTTGAAATATGACTAATGGTTTGATTAGCGGTTCACCTAGAATCAAGAGGGTTATATATGAGCATGAATCTAATGGCTGGAAATGACTCGGAGGTTGGAGATGGAAAATACGAAGGTTAGTACCGAGCAATCCAATGTGGATTAGAAACTATCAATAGTGTGTGGTTCATATCATATGTGGGTTAGTGCTTAGCGATCCTATGGGGTCCAGCACATACTAATCCCATGTGGGGTAGATCCTATGTGGGTTAGCGCTGAGTGATCTTGTGTGGGTCAGTGAATACCGATCCTGTGTGGGTTAGATCCTGTGTTGGTTAGCGGGGGTTAAAACCTATCGACTCCGCGTGGGTTGGTTCTTGTGTGGATATTGAGGAGGTTTGTTCATATCAATCTTGTGTCAGTCAGAATTAGTATGATTAGCAGTAGTTCCTCCTGATAGAATAAGATGATCAAGCATTTGGAATAATCATTTATACTATTGTTCTTTACATATACCTGGTTTGAGCTGAGACTTTCGCTTTGTGCTTTAGGATTGAGATCATAAATTTTTGTTTTTCTTATTAGAATTCTGAGAGACATTCAGGGGTCTCAGGGTCCATACTGGGTATTGTTATACTCACCCCTACACGGACTCCTCCTGTACCTTGTTGTGTCTTGTGCAGAAGACGATCAGCTTGACTAAGTCTTGAGGGATCCAAGACTAGGTGGTACATGGAATATATTGGCTGATGTAGAGAGAAGTGGAGACTAGTTATACCTACACTTCATGTGAGATCCTCTATGGATGATTCGAGGAGATATTCTCTGTTTTTCCGTTGTAGTTGTACCTTTCAGTTGGGGTTGTATTCCGGCCCTTTACATTCAATACATACTATTACACTTTGTTTTGGTACGTAGTTGTGGGTTCACATTACACATCCATTGTGATTTTCTTTTGAGTATTGTACCCATATTCTGTTTGTATTTGTTTTGAGGCAATTCCTTCCCATTTTTAGGAAATGCCTTTCTGGTGCTAGTCGCTAACCCCTGGCCTATGGAAGGAAGGCTTGGGGTAGTCACGGAACATGCCCTAGGGGACAGGTCCTGACAAAGTGGTATCAAAGGATTCAGTTATACCGAAAAACTAGGACTTTGATATTTTTAATAAAGAAATAGTGTTAAGAGTATTGAGTGTTTTTTTTCAGTTTGGTGAATCTAGTATTTGTGTGGCAGTCAACGTATCCATACACTACGACCCTAAATTCTAATTTCTGAGTTGGTGCATGAAAACACTGATTGTGTGTGTTTTGGAAATTATTTTACTTTGATCTCTTTTGATTCTTCTCAACTATTATAACTTATAGATTGTGGAACACATGTTTTTTTAATGATTCAACCGGGAAGACATCAATCTAGGATACCTAAGGGAGTACACAATGAAAGCCCACTGAGTGACAAGGATTCAGTGTAGGTCCCTCTTACTGTGGTAGCACATTTGGGTGGTGCACCAGTAGCACCACCACACGTGGGGTAGAATATTTCACTAGGCCCACTAGCAGACCATGCATGTTGACTGAGAATGTAGCACAACTTCCAAAGATTGAGGCCTATGAGATTTCAAGGCAAGATAGATACCCCGTTTGCTGGGGACTTTCTGGAGGCTATAGCTATAGATCTTCGCTTGGTTGAGACACCAGTAAAGAAAAAGGTTGTCCTAACTGCTATCCTTTTCCAGGGCATAATAGGGGGATGGTTGAGCTTGATGCTCCACACATATGATGAGTAGACCCTCACCTAGATGGACTTTGAGAGCCTATTCAGGGTGGAGTTTGTTCCAGAAACACTATTCTAAGTGTGTATTCAGGAGGTCCTATATATACAACCGGGCATCCTGAAAATATCCCAGTACTCGATGAGATTCACAGACCAATCACGCTTCTCCACCGACATGGTATGTGACCCATTCTTTAGGTCATGGACCTTTGAGCAGGGTCTCTGGTAAGAGATCATAGTGTCGATGATATCGATGTATATCGAGACATAGGTTGTAGTGCTCAAGTGATAATTTTTCGTGGAGAGCTTCATAGTTGAGCGGGCACCGATGGTGAGAGCCACCACCAGACGACAGGTAGCCAAGTCATCCACAAGAGTTAGTAGATAGATGACGCAGAGGTCCAAGTGGGCCAAACCCATCAGTGGATGACCCCAGGATGTAGGGTTAGAAGTGCAGATATCACTAGGCATAGAAGGTCAGCTAGGAGGCATATTGTGCTTCATGGGTGACGGGCATAACCACATGGCTCGCGACTGCCTGACCCGCCGTACCAAAAATTAGCAGACAGTTGATAGACCATAAAATAGAGTCAGAGGTTTAATCTAGGAGGTCCATAGGGCAGAAGATGAGGTAGTGGAGCAAGCTATATAGTAGGTGGTGGGTGGTGATTTGATGTTCTACCACAACCACCACCAGGAGGTCCACCCCGATCATAGGGAGCAGGTGGATGGGGGTGAGCACAGTTACAGGCAGCAGAGGCCTATGACCACAGTGCTGCAAATATTTTTAGAGGTACGATCTGTGTCTATCCCACCATATATTCAGTACTTATAGACAGAAGTTCTAGTCACTCATCCATTTCCATGACACTCATTCAGATATCTGAGATTTGGATGGACTCTTTGGCTCGATCCATATGATTTTATACTTCTACAGGAGAGGATTCGACGATTAAATACTAGTTACGATAGTGTGAGATTACTCTAGGATGTGAGAGCTTCTGCAGGGATCTCCTAGTAGCAGTGTCAAGGCCTTATAACATCATCTTTGGTATGGACTGTCTATCCAACATCCATGCTCAGATTGACTATTTGAGGAGAAATGTATACTGTGTTTGCCATGATGGGATTATCTATTCCTTCACCAGTGATAAGGAAACCATTGAAGCATAGGATTTACTTTCTCGGAGGAGGGTGCAGCCGATCACACATCAGTTGGCTCACCTTACCCTCGGAACAGTTGACGTGAGGAGTCTTATATCTCTTGTAGTGGTGGAAAACTATACTGATGTATTACATGATGATGTTCTAGGACTACCTCCTCGTAGAGAGGTAGACTTTCACATCGACATATAACCTAGGACAACAATGATATCTACACCAATATATCAGATAGCTCCCATGATGATTTGGGAGTTGTGTGTACAACTGGAGGAAATTCATGGAAATTGGTTCATAAGGCCTAGTGTTTCTCCGTGGGCATCCCTGATCATGTCTAGCAAGAAGGCAGATGGGAGTTTGAGGCTATTTTCAGACTATCGGTACTGGAAACTCGAGTTCGTGAAGAACAAGTATCCACTCTTGAGGATCAATGATCTCTTTAACTAGTTGAAGGGAGCATAGTGGTTATTGAGGATAGAACTCTAATCTGGCTATCATTAGCTCAGAGTACAGGATGAAAATGTACCGAAGATAGCATTCATATGTTATTAAGACCATTACTAGTTCTTGGTGATGCCTTTCGGAATAAACATCACTCTAGCAGTGTTCATGGGGCTCATGTATGAGATCTTTCATCCATATCTCGACCACTTTGTTGTGTTCTTCATCTACAACATCTTGATATACTCGACATCAGAGCAGGACCATGCCACACACCTCAGATTGTATAGGATACACTCCAAGAAAACTAAATTTATTGAAAGATATTGAATTTATAATTTTGGATACGTGAAGACCACTTCCTGGGGTTGGTTATCTCAGAGGCTGGAGTCACTGTGGATCCAGAAAAGATAGAGGCATTGTTTACTTGGGAACCACCCAGGTGTGTGACCGAAGTGCCTAGATTCCTGGGATTTTCTAGGTACTACCAGAGATTTTTACCTGACTTCTCCAAGATATAGGCACCATTTTATGCCTTGATAAAGAAGGGGCATCCATTATAGTGGACGGAGAAGTGTCAGTTGAGTTTTCAGGAGCTGAAGTAGAGATTGATGAGTTCCACCATCTTGAGGCTACAAGAAGAGGGTGTTGGTTACGTAGTCTACTACGATGCATCATGGAATGGAATAGGTTGTCTCCTGATGTAGTAGTGAGCGATGCTCACCTATGGCTCACTTTAGTAGAGAAAACACGAGAAGAACAATTCTACCTATGACCTAGAGTTAGCAGTAGTGGTCTTTGGGCTGAAGATGGGGCAGAAATACTTGATGGGAGAACATTTTATAGTTTAATATGATAACAAGTGTCTTGGGTAAATATTCTCATAGATGTACCTAAACCTAACACAATGATGATGGATAGAGTTCCTCCATGACTATGACTTTGATATAGTCTACACTCGTGGGATGGGAAACATAGTAGCAGACGCACTCAGCATGAGGTCTGGTCTACATCTACTGAGTGAGGTGACGGAGTATCCAGCCATGTTGTATATATCCTTCATGGACAGATACGTAGAAGCTTACCTCTAGTATATGACTGTCACTCCCCCACTTCTATGGAATGTTTGGAAGGCACAACTTGGGGATGTTGACTGTGAGGCCCAGCGTACACAGATATCCTTAGGACAGTCTCCCAAAGGATTTTCTGAAGGTGAGGAGAATGTTGTTCTCTTTAAAGAATACACTATGGTACCCGTGATGCTACGAGTGGTGGTGTTGAGGGAGTTCCATAAGTCCCCTTTAGAGGTGCATCCTAGAGTAGAGAAGATGTACCAGGACCTCCTGCATCAATAATGTTTGATAGGAATGAAGAAAGTAGTGGCAGAGTTTGTATCTTGATGCCTTACTTGTCAGTAAGTGAAAGTAGTGTATCAGGTACCAGCAGGCTTAGCTTAGCCACTTGAGGTATCAGAGTGGAAGTGGGATGTTATCTATATGTACTTCATGATAGGGCTACCACATATGTCCAGGGGCCACAATTCCATTTGGGTGATCGTTGACCGACTCACCAAGTTGGCCCACTTCCTACCCATCCAAGAGTAGGGATTAGAAGAGGGCTTAGAATGCCTCTACATGCAAGAGATTGTGGAAATCACTGGGTTCCATCAACAATAGTCTCAGATCACGATGCACGTATTACCTACCCCTTGAAGAAAGGATTTCATGAGGCATTTGGAATCCAGCTACACTTGAGCACTGCCTTTCACCCTCATACATATGGTCAGATGGACAGACCATACTAACACTCGAGGAAATGATTTGTTCTTGTGTCTTTTATTTCAGCTGCAGTTGGGAGGACCACCTTCCCCTAGTGGTGTTTGCATACAACATCATTTAAAACTTCACTATCGGCATGGTTCTGTTTGATGATTTGTATGGGAGACCATGCAAATCACCTCTTTGATGGACAAACCCATGGGAGTCATCACTCATGTGTCAAGAGTTGGTATAGGCTACCACAGAGAAATTGGAGATCATCTAGAAGATGGTGAAGACTGCACCGAGCTGGCAGATGTCTTATTCTAATAAGAGATGGAGACCCTTGTAGTTTGAGGAGGGATACCATGTCTTCCTATTGGTCTCACCCCGATGAAGATTACAGAGGTCTGGCTGTAGCGGCTAACTCTCTCTAAGGATTTCAGACCTTTCCACATCCTCACCAGAGTATAAGAGGTGGCGTAACATCAATATCTACCCCCATATATGCATCGGGTGTGAATAGTTTTCCATGTGTCATAACTGAAGGGATACATCCATGATCCATGGAACGTTATCAACTAGGGAGAGCTAGACATCGACGACCGGGCAACGTTTGTGGAGTTCCCAGTGGAGATAGATGATCGAAAGGAGAGGGTCCTTCATTGGCAGTTGATTCCTCTGGTTCTAGTTCATTGGCAGCATGGGAACCTCCAAAATATGACATGGTAGACCGAGGCCCAAATACGTGCATAATACCCCCATTTTTTCTCCTAGTGTTGTTTTATATTTCCAAAATGTAAATCCCTAAGGTGGGGGGAATGTAAAGACCCATAAAATTCCATGTAATTTTTTTAATTATTTGGGAGTATAACATGTATGTGAAAATTGACGGCACATGATTCAATGGCCCAGTGTGCCAAAAATGAATTTCCGAACATTTTTTTAAGGTATGTTCAGTAAACACACGTGGAAAATTTTCTATCATTTGAACTGGTGCTTAGATTAAAAATTTAAGGGCACTGTTGAATCTCCTGTGCTGGGATTCTCAGAAGGGAAGCTTCACTTCAATCGTAGTATGTTGGGAGAAAAGATTAAATTATGTAGTTTAAAAAAATAATAAAATACCATGACAAGTTATTTTATTTGTTTTCCTCCAGCAGATGAGTGACGATGGTAGAAACTAGTGACCTTTCAAGCCAATTAATTGCATGACTCATCAACTTCGTAACTCCACCATTATGAATTAAAAGAAGTTCTTTAGTTCATTTAATCAGCCTCATTAATACGGTGCATGAAAATTCCAACCAAATACAATTTTCTTTCCTGGAGAGTAAGAAACTTGGCCACAACTTCTGACGAGAACATCAAAAAAATGGGATTTAGTCTCACCTCCTAGTTCTAGTGTTGTAGCTCCAAAAGTGAGGAGACCACAAATCATATTTTCTTTGAAGGAGAGTGCACTAAGGCCATGTGGTAGTTCGTTGGAGTCTTCACAAAAGTCTCCTCTATCGAGCATCAGGGAGCATCGTTCTTTGAGAGATGGTTTCATGGTACACTGGATAAAGGGCTAGAGAAAATGGCATGTTTGGTGGTATCAAGTGCAGGGTGCTGGTTCCATTGGAAGGCCCGTAACAAGGCTCAATTTTAGGGTCTCAATTAATCTAGGAGGTCCATCATTGAGTGAACCAAGTGTCTGCTTATCGATATGGTTACTCTTTTCAAAGATTGGTGAGAATCCCCCTCCATGCGAATGTTGTAGGCATGCCTATATCTGGCTCCTACCATGGATGGTATGCGAGGGCAGTGGGTTAGATGGAGGCCTCCATTAAGTGGGAATAAGTTAAACATAGATGGATATTGCATCGCTGGTATAATGAGGGGAGGAGGTGTGGTGCGTAACTTGGGAGGGTGTGTGATCCTAGAATTCACGGCCCATTTCAGTAATGGAAACACTCTTTGGGAAGAGGCCAAGGTACTTCTCATGGGGATCAATCTGTGTAATCAGAAACATATTTCCATCTCCCATGCGGAAACTGATTCGGGAATCATTCATGAATCCCTACGGGACAGAGGCTCCATCACTTGGTCTATCACATACACCATCAAGAGATGCAAAGAGTTCCTGAGGATCAGCATTCAAGTTACACACATGTGGAAAGAGGGGAATAAAGTCGAAAATCACTTGGCTTCCATTTCCACCCCTGGATCTGATGTATCCTGCCTTACCAATGTCACCTCCTTAAAACAAGAGGGTGTGAACTTAATCCATGGGGATGCCCTTCGTCTACACTATTTTAGACCGCTGTAGGCCAAGTATTTTTTTTCATAGGTTCTTGGACTCTTGTACTCCCCCGCTTGAATAAATATATAACAGTAGTGATGATGTATCATTGATTCCATTTTCTGAACAAGATACATTTTATCTTTTATCAAACAGGTAAGAAAAATCCATTTTTTAAGGTGTATGATATTCATGATACAAAAAAACCTCATTAATTCCTCAATGAATTACTCACATACCCCCATTCTATTTTAATAGTGCTCGGGGTGGGTTTTTGGCATAAATTCTTCCAGTGAGATAACATGGGAAAATTCATGCGGCAACATCCACCGACTGAGGACGGAAGCACGGGCAGTAACGATTTGGGATCGACAAATGTCGATGAATCCATCCAATGTAGATGTTTCTCCCACCACAACCACGATACCTCCAATGTATCTCAAGGTAGCAGTTTATTTTAAGAAATATTATCTTATATGAATTCTTCTATCACCTGTTATCATTCTAATACGGAGGGTGCGGGCCAAACGAACAAGGATCAGACCATCTGTTTCATGTTTTTCATTGTGTTCATCGGGGAAGGTTTTCCAAATTTTACTAAAATGTGAGAAAGAGGGTCACACTATAGCGGTGGATGTCCAAGAGGCCCATAGGAGTATACAGGATTTGAAACAGAACTCGAGAACATCACCAGAGCCCATCAGAAGATCGGTCGGCATGGCACCAGCCTGGTGTCACTAGTAACCGATGCCCGCAGGCTACAACAACACATGAGACCAAAGCTGTAAGGTGGCACCGGAAACTGATGTCGGTGGGCGATGGCGGTGGCTGCAGGCAGCAGACCTTCGCGTACCACGGATGGGGTTGTGGCATCAGGTTGTAGCGGATGTAGGTGGCAGCCAACCCTCATTCAGCCATGGAGGTGGAGGCAGCATGCCGTCGTGTGCCGCGTTGAAGTGCCATGGTGGTGGTGAAGGCTAGGACCCATTCCTTGCAGGTCTTTGGGGTGACAAGATGGTGCCAACTAGTGCCACCTATTAAGATGCTGAATGGATACTTTGAGCCATTCAACAGGAGGACCGCGCGACCCCCGAGGGTCATGCCAGGTGGCAGGCTGAGCTGCCGCAGCCCATCCCAGGTGGGGGAGGGTTGGCCCTGTTCGTGGCCCAACTAGCCGAGCCCACTGCGGTCCAGTCCAACCAGGTTGGCCCAACCAGGTTCGGGCCGTGCCAGGTAGACCTAGACCCCTCTCGTGCCCAGATACGCTTAAGGGACCGTATCTCATGAACCAGATGTCTGTTTGAAGAACCATCTATGGAGCTAGAATCCTTGGAGTAGGAAGGTCCTTTTTTAAAACTCCATGAGATGTTTGGAGAAATTTGGATTTTGGATAAGTTTGATTGACTTCAAATCCAACCGGGCCCTTGGCACTAAAATGCCCAAAACATATAGACAAAGCAACTGATTTACATATCATCTGTTGCATTAGAACCCTTATGATGTGATAGATCATCATGATACATCATTGTGGGACTTCATACTGGTTTAAATATGACTGATGGCTTGAGGAGTGGTTCTCCTAGAAT
The DNA here is from genome assembly GCA_963277665.1 of Viscum album. Taxonomy (NCBI): domain Eukaryota; kingdom Viridiplantae; phylum Streptophyta; class Magnoliopsida; order Santalales; family Viscaceae; genus Viscum; species Viscum album. The sequence continues at coordinate 1,883,279,254 of OY728165.1, read as the reverse complement.
CATGTTCTCTATGAGCAGGAATCCTATGGCTAGTAGTGAGGTGGAGGATAGAGACATGTCATACAAATGTTAGTACTGAGCAATCCTGTGTGGGTTAGCACCTATTGATCGTGTGTGGGTCAGATCATGTGTGGGTTAGTGCTCAGGGATCCTGTGTGGGTTAGAGAAAATCGATCCTGTGTGGTTCTGATCCTGTGGGGGTCAGTGCTCAGTGATCCTCTGTGGGACTATACATACTGATCATGTGGGGGTCAGATCCTATGTGGGTCAGTGGGGGATAGTACCTATCAACTCCAGGTGGGTCGGATCTTGTGTGGGTCTTGTGAGGGTTAGTACCTATTGATCATGTGTGTGTAAGACTCCATATGGCCAGAAGTAGTGCCTCTTGACAAAATAAGACGATCAAGTTTCTCGATTAATCACATGTACTTCTGTGCACTACATATACCTGGTTTGAGATGAGGTTTATCTTTATGATTTTTTGATTGAGATCCGGATTTCTGGTTTTCCTTAGTGGAATTATAAGAGACCTTCGGGGGTCTCAGGGTCCCTACTTGGTATTATTATCCTCACCCCTACACTGGATTTTCTTGCACCTTGTTTTGTCTTGTTCAGATGACGAACATCTTGACTGAGTTTTGAGGGAGAGAAGATGAAGTGGTACACAGATGAGATTGGGTGATATAGTGAGAAGCAGAGACAATCTGTACCTACCCTTCTGGTAAGATCCTTAGTGGACGATTCCAAGAGTTTTATTTTGTTTTTCAGTTCTATTTTACCTTTTATTTGGGCTTGTATTTCGTCCCTTTACTTTCAGTACATACTATTAAATGTAGTTTGTGTTACTAGTTGTGGTTGCATCTTCCTCTTCCATTGTGTTTTACTTTTGCATAGTGTACTCTGCATGTGTTTGTATAGGTTTGGAGGCAATTCCGTTCCATTTTTTGAAAATTCTTTTCCGATGCTAGTTGCCAACCCTTAGCCTATATAAGGTGGGCTTGGGGTAGTCATGACATAAGCCTTGGGGGATGGGTCGTGACATGAATTATTATCTGATTTTATGTGACATAATCTAACGGGAATAATCGTGGAGTTAAACAAATATAAATCAAAATTTTATTTTTATTTTTTTTCTAAATAAATAATTATGAATATTTTAACCATGATTATTCTAAATATTTTTTCTAAGAAATTCCATCATTGAATCGTTTATGAATAAGATACTTATCAAGGATATATAATAATTATTTCTATTATAATAGTTTATTTCATGTCATGTTACATTAATTTCATTTGTTAATATTTTCTACAATTGATTTTTAAAATGAATTATAAAATTATTACCACTTCAATAGATTAAAATCACCTATTTATTTGTCTATGAATGATTATTTGGATGTTGAACATAACAATAACCTTCCTATAGTTTCAATCGCCGTTGTTTTTAATCACATCATTTGTATTGTGATACAATAATGAAAACCCCAGTATATTGATTGGAATTTCATTTTTAATGATAGATGATGGTGTCCAAATTCTGGTAAATGGAGATAGAGGATATGATAGGTGATGAGGTGGAGGTGAGACATATGTGTTTTAAATAAGATGACACATATGGTTACCCTTAGAACTGAGCTGTTTTTTAGTGAGTTATGGGTCCCCCGTTACTACTACTACTACTATCGAGGGATTTTGTGGAAAAGAATATTTTCTAATGTTTTTATTAATTTGGGTTTTATATGGATTTTGGAATTCCAACTATCATCTTATTATAGACTTCCAGAGAGATGAGGTCTAAATAAAATTGACATTAATCATGATAACATAATTTCATTTATATATATTTATTCATTTAGGATAATGTTTTTCTATAAATTTCATCTGTGTTTCAGGGTATCCTATTGGGTACTTTTATGCTCACCCCTATATAGTATTCATTCATAGATGTGTTTTGTTTTTGTATATGAAAAAATGTTTAGATATGGTCATAAATGATATAGGGTTAGTGGAGGGGTAGTTCTGATGAATAGGAGGTATTTTTAATGCTTATTGATGGAAGGTTTCAAGTTAGTGTCAACATATTGTAGAGACTATCTATTCTATTCATCATGTATAGTAATTATCATTAGAGATTAGGATTTTTAATTTTCCATGTATACATCTATGGATTGTAGTTTCTTTTTGGTATGTTTTTTATGGTCAAATTCATGTTGTACCTCAGTTTTCTTATTTACATATTCATTATTTCTTAGATATGTATATTTTCTTAATGGTGTGTGATTTTTCACAGGTTTATAATATAAGGAATCCATTTTGTATGATAATCCATCATGGTGTTTTCCCACATCCCATGGACTATCGTAGGTTGGCCTAGGGTGTCACAGTCAACCTACTTCTAGACCATGTGGGGTCTCAGTGCATTAGGTCTTATCAGCTAATTTGAAAAATAAATAACATGTATTACATTAGATCTTGTTAAAGAATTATCTTGGTAAATACCTTAAATTTCATTATTTCATAAAAAAATTGTTATAAAGGATAAATTGACATTTTATTTACACTTTACTTCTATAAAATAGAAGTTTATATGAGTTTAATAAAAAATTATATAATCCTCTCTCGTAAAAATATAAGTGAAAACCACACCAATTTCAAGGAATAGTTATTTGAGTTTAGAGTGATGTAAATAACAAGTGTACAATATCAATTAATTGTTTAACACTATATCTTATAATTTAAGCGAATTTTTAATTTAGTTATACTTAATTCAGTTTTCCTAAAAACATAACTAAAGAATGAAACACAAAAAGAAGTCACATAGTAAAAATAATTGAATATAATATCTGCAAAATCATGGTTTAATACCTTGTCACTGAATGAAGAATTATGGATATATCTAGGGAAAAATCAATCCAACAGTTAGCTAATTTGATATTAACTAACTTGTCCTCTTATTCTCTCTTTCCTAGATTCCTGACATTATAATCCCTCACACAGAAGCATAATAATCCACTTGAGGTACACCATCTATTACATAATTTTTCCTTGTGTAGTACACTTCTCTCACATTCCCACTTATGAACCCAAGGATCCCCTAGATATTAGATATATAGTTGAGAAAAAATTCAATATAATGATATTTTAATAACATCACATTTTAAAATATCTCAGTTAAATTCTAAAAACATTAAAATAAATAATTTATTTCATAATAATATCAATCCAATATCTATAAATATCATATATCACAATAAAATATATCATTAGAATAAACCACACCAGGGGTATTATAATCTGGTGAGTAAAAGTAATCAATATCAATACAGTCATTAGTAAATTCTTAAGACGGTATAAACCTCAAAAAATAAGAATAACAGTACAATGTGTTTTTTATCAACTAAAATGCCTTATACTAGTGAAAATAAATACCAACCCCATAGACCAAGTATATACGAAAAGATAAAATATAATTATTATTTTTTCTTTTCAAAACCTCACTGAATCTCAGCATTCGTGTAATATAACCTCCATCATGTTTAAAATGACATAAAATTCTTAATATAATTTACTTATCATTCCATAAATAAATATTGATAAATTTTTATTTCTCGTTGAGTTCCTCCACTATTCAAGATGAAACCAGATTGGAAAGGTCTTTTACTACAATAGGAAAAATAGAGTTCCGTAAAAACATCCAATGAGATCAAATATTTATTTGAAATATAATATATTATACATTTAAATTTTGTACATTCTGAAAATCAATCATTACTAAAACAATGATTCCCATGATTTATAGTGTTTATAACCCCAGCTGACTTTGTACCCTAAGCTTTTCTAGTTACAACATTATTGAATTTAAGGAGACATTACAAGGTATGGTGTCATGATATTTTTCATGAAATTATTATAAAAAAAATAATGATTATATAAATAACTTTTTTTATCATTGATAAGAATACAAATAATTCTGTGTAATAACTAGTGGTACATTACAGATGAATTATAAATTATAAAAGAACAATTCTATAAATTATAATCATGAACTCAATGGTATATTCAAATAAGTACATTTAATCAAACTTAAAACTCATGAATATCATGATCTACTATATCCACATTTCTAGCATCAATTTTTTCTTGAGTGTCTCTACATGACTAGTTTATTAACCTTATCATTCCCAATTCCCTTCACATCTGAGATTGATTCTATCTAACTTCATAAGAATACATCTAATGATGAAGAATTTATAAGAAGATAATACTAGTTTTTATTTTTCTTTTATAACCCATCTAAGAATATATGGTGATTACATCACCATGGATAGTGTCAAAAATATTTAGTGGGTTCTTGATATGCATTACTGTGGTCTCTGGATTACATTACTTATGGAACACTATAAGATTACTCCTAGTGGATAATGATTAAACGAATCGATATAGACTCTTCATTCCACAAACACATGTGAAAATATTCTCATTATAATTTCTATTTTAACAAATCATCCACCTTTACATATGGTTGTTTTATATCAATCATTTTTATTTTGAAAGAAAACCCTAGATTTATCACCTATATCTTTAGAGACTAATCCACAACATCCACATAATGGACCAATCCATATAAAAAACCCTTGAGTTCATATTGAGTGTGTGTGTGTGTGTGGTTTTCTATGTGGACATGGAAATGAATATGCCAAATAAATTGAGAAATCCATTAAAGTCTTTTTTGATTCAATCCTTGGAAAACTAGTTTATGGATATGATATGAATTGTGTGAAATCATTTTAAACTATTTTATATAAATTATATAACAAATTTTATTCTCGTGGTGTGATTTGGGATGTTATTGGGGAAATCCAACTAATTTTAGACTCATCCATTTCTGGGGAATTATTATGTGATTTGAGATACTTTCTATCAAGACATAGGTGATGGAAAGGTACCTCGGTTCATTAATTAAACTTTTTGATACCATTGAAATGGATTTTCAAGATTCAGCACGAAGTAGTTAGGATCTTATTGTAATATTTCACTTGGGCGCCTTTGATTTAAATTTTTCCTCTTGGATTTCTTCATGTTTTTATTTTTATTTCCAATTATACAATGATATGGTTATTTTTTTTGGTTAGGTTGTGTTCTTTTATATACTCATGCATCAAATTGAGGATTAGTTTTTCTTTTTATTGTTGTTTTTATATTTTATAATTAAAGGTAAAATCATCCAATAAATTATTTAGAGTCCCTTGGAATTTATTTCCTAACTTGGTATCTTTGGGATTTCACTTTAGGCCCAATAACTCATCTACCTCTTCATAAAAAATGGGTGTGGAGAAGGATGTTACAATGTTCCCAAATGAATCTAACTAAAAATGGGTTGAAGATAACCTAGATGTACACAATGGAGGAACACCCTCAGAGTCATTGAGAAATTATTCCTTGTGTGTTGATAATTCCCAAAATGGTAATATAAAGTTGTCGTATTCCCCGAAAAAGCCACTCGAGCTAAACCTGATGATTACTATACTCTCTTGCCACTACCATGTAGTGAATATTCTTGCTTATGCTTCTACCCAAATGATGAACTTTGGATCTCTCCCACTAAATTAACACCACTTTGTCCTATCATTCTTATAAAATCATCCTCTTATATAACTTACATCCCAATAACCTATGGATATGCCACTATATAGAGAATACTAATTATGGATCTGATCTATAACCTGAATCCCATATCAATATACTAAACCTTTAATAATTCCTTCATGCATAGATCTAGATATTCATGAACCAATTTTGTAAAACAAGATTCCAACTCCATCATCGAATGATCCCCTTTCGACAACTTCATGAACTTATGAGAATCCAATACCATCCATATATTCATGTAGAACTTCATTGAATCCACATTAATATTTTTCAAAACACCATTTACTCCCACCACTTCCTACATGGTCTATATAGAACAAACATGGTGAATCCCACTTTAGAGGTCTCAGAGGTCTTAAAAAACTAAAATATATAGTCAACAAAATCCATCGAATCCTCAATATCATTCGGTACATTATCACCATGAAACACTGGTAGATTTTTTCTCAAAATCTTGATCATGGTTTTTTCGATTAGGTGGGGAGTGAGAGGATACCCACGCGCCCGATGGTTGATCTGGCGAAGAGCTGAGTTCCGCACAATTGCTCAGGTCGGGTATAACGTTATTCGTTTCGAAACACCCAACATTTCATTATCCAACGATTCGTGGACCTGCATTCCAAAGGCAGGCATTTGCTGGGTGATTCTTCCAGCGATGCTTAAAAACTCACATTGGTCTAGAGGATGGGAAGTCGGGCTCATCGCACCCTTTTGAGGGGGAAATTATTACCTGTTCCAGGACTCTCTAATAGATTTAAGACGTATTCATATGTTCGCGAATCTTTGGTTAATTCCCAAGCATAGTATCCATGGATTACTCTTGGTTGGAAATGGTGAGGTGAACATATAGATTTGGAATAATTTAGGCCCAATGCTTACCATCCCTCATTGGATTAATGACTCCGAGGAGTTTGGGCTCATTGAGACGACACTGGCTTGAAGCCTTATAAATGGGCGCTCTGGAGTTTATTGTCATCCACGAGGGGACAGATGATGACTTTATCATTTGGATTGAACCCGTGATACGGGCATCCTACAAATCCTCATGAGAGGAATAAGAATCCACATAGTTTGGTGCCACTTGATGGGATACATCACCTTTTAAGGTCATGCTACGAGGACCCAATCGTACAGTTTAATGTCTTGTGGCCAGGACACCCAGGCAAGAGATGTTTGGTGAATGTTGGTGTGGGACTTATGCCGAATCGGCCTAGAAGACCCATGGGAAGTAATTTATTGGGTCTGAAGATGGTCCTGTTATAGTATAAGGACATGGTCTGATCGGGATGGGTGTGTATCAGACTTAGATATCGGGCTTGCACCTCAGGGAGGTTTCCTACGTATCCCGGCTGGTCGGGAATCGAAGTCCACGTAGTTCTTATAGATTAGGGCTTACACGTGAGAGTTGCATGTGGTCGGGATTGAACCTCAAGGAGGTATCCTACATATCATACTTAGGAGGCAGGGATAAAAATCCATGTAGTTCGGTTTGAGTGCTGCTGTTGTGTGGGTGCCGTGGACGTTAAAAATCCATAAGCCCACATGAGTCATGCTCAGTGTGAGAAACAAAAGAATTCAACAGACTTGGTGAGCCTCGCACTATATCCCTACATAGAGAAGGGGAGGAAGACGATGACTAGAAGAAAAGTCTGGGACCACTGGACTCTCCTTCTCTATGGTATTGGAAGAAGGAAGGAGTTGGGAAGCTGAGCAATGAACCTTCCGTGATGAGAGAGGGGAAGGGCCATTGGCTTCCGGCGAGGATGGTGTGGGGCTTACTACAGAAGGGATGTGCAGAATTTTATATGAGGTTTAGGTGTGCAACAGTTTAAATTCATATAGCTTGGATAAAGACATCAGAGTTTAATTTTATGTTGTAGGGACTATTTCCATATTGTTTAACGTCATATGGATAGGATGAGGGCCATAATGTTTAACATCATGTGGTCAGGATGACTAGGTAGGAGATACCTAGAAATGGTTGGTGTGGGACTTACACAAGGGTATCCCTTTCTGGATGAACCAAGAAAAAGGATATAGGTAATGGGGTTATAGAAGATTCATGAGGAGTAGCTTGACTCATATAATTTATAGGAAGGATGTAGGGGGCGGCGTAAGGGTGCAATGTGAAATACTGTTGACCCAGCCTGAAAAGTTCATGGTGAGACTCTCCATTTGTCATGGGGGTTAGTGACTGTAGGGAAGGGACGAGCATGAAGGGCCAGGACCGTAGCCCGGCAGTAAGCCAGAGTGGGGGTGCAAGGGCACAGCCCCCGTGGAATAGACCAGCAGGCGCATGGGATTTTTCGCATAACAGCTGCCGCATAGGGTCCAGCCGCGAAGGGAATCGGCAGAGGAGCTGGACGCATATGAGCTGGCTATGGAGGACATCCGCGAAGGAGATGGCCGAAAAGGAGATGGCCGCAAAGGGTGTCTGCAAAGGGGATGTCCACGTAGGAGCTGGCCGATAAGGAACTGGCCACGGAGTGGGCCGCGAAGGACATCCGTGGAGGGGGTGGCTGCAAAGGGCATATGCGGAGGAGCTGGAAGCATGTGGTTTGTGGAATGGATTCTCCTCTACGCAGAAGAGTTCATTCGTGGAAGATATAGGGTCTATGGATGGTTGCGGGACATTACCACTGGGAGAAATTTCTCCAGCATCTCCCAACAAGTTTTCACCCGTCCTTCCTCTCCTTCTTTTTGGTGCCCCTCGGTGACTATTTATAGAGTCTTGAAGAAGATGTATTGATGGGAACAGTTCACTTTTGGAGGAAGCCCATGAAGGAATCCCCACCCATGGATGACTCGGCCAACCAGGGATTTTTGGAATCGAGATTCGCGGGATTTCTCGGCGGTTGCATACTTCTCTGCCCCACTTCTGCGAGCAACGAGGTCCACGATAGTGGAATGGGATGGCTTCATCAGTGGTCTTCATAGTTCACGCCCGCGTAGGAACTCCACCCCCATTTCGCAAATGACAGTGTCTGTGGGAGGTCGGTTTTCCGAACCGGCCGCAAACTGTTGCTGGGATCCGGTACGCTGACCGGTTCGGTCCTTTTCCAAGTTTTGGGGTAATTGTATTTCCCCTTTGAGAAATTTTCAGGACCCTACAATGGTCTTTGGTATATGTCTTCTCACGGTAACCTACATGCCAAAAGGAGTGGATCTTTCAAATTCTTTACTCCATCAAATCTGTATCTATGAGTGGGTTTACTTGTGGGGTATTCAATATGGAACACTCTTGAATCTTGAATGAATTTATTATGGGATACATTCTCTACAAGACATAAAACAAAAGCTATACTAAGAACAATTCATCCTCAAACCATATCAAAAGTATATAAAGAATCCCCCATTATTGGAATCAACAATAAACAATAGCCTGATAAGAAACTCCCAATGAAAATAGAAGGAAATCATAAATAATATCTTGTATTTTCCATTTTTCAATGTCTGGAATTTTAGGGACATCATTCACCAACTATGTGGGTGTTACTAAATATGTAAGGTATAGACACACATTATTTATATAGATAAAACTAAATGTGGACCTCCTCTAGACCTCACTGTTTCAGCTTCCGAACTAAAATTCAACCCCCAATGTCACAGAGTGTCTCAAAATTCATGATGAAATACTTTATAATCCTATAAGAATCCCTATTTTTGGCCCCAAATCATAATAAACCCCTATTAACACATGGTACCTCATGTTTCTATATGAGGAAGAGCTGGTTAAATAATCCCTAATAAATACCTCTCGATTCTAAAAGGTCCTTACTCTAGTATACCATTGAATCTCAAATAAAAACCCTCTCTCATACAATTTTTTAATTAACAATCCTAGTTCAACCAAACCTATCACCTGAGTCGGCCCTCCATAAGTCCCATGTGAATTCCATATCTCAATGGGTTGTAAACAACCATCAGGGATAACCAAAAATCCCTCAGGAATGGTTTCACCGATAGAAAACCAACATGTCCCATCCAAGATATGGAATAACCACACCAATATAATTATTTTAAACATTCATAATAAAAAATTTAGAAAAACAATTCATATGAAAAAGAGAATACATAACCAAAACTAATCATTATATATAAAACATGCCACAAATGCTGTATATACATGGAATCTCAATTATAAAATCCCAAAACTCAAAACAAAACAAGGTATGTGACCCAAATAGGATAATAAATACATCCTAGAAGATAAAAATCATATAATTGACTCCACATAATCCAAATCTATTAGACCATGTCTACTCCTCAAAACATGGATGATAATAATCAAGAAGACACACAACATATAACATCGTTCCCTTATCTTAATATATGTCATTCAAAATGAAATATACAAACACCCAATGGATTATTTAAGGTGTGATAATCAAAACCATGATAGGTCGACTAGGTTAGATACCCTAAGAGGGAGGGGTGAATCAGGGTATGATAGATTAAAACAACTGCCCCTATTGATCTTATTTTGTTGTTGAGAAAAACTCTCTTCTATCACATTCCTATAGTAAAGTATAAACAAAATCTAAATCATGCACAAGTCACAGTGATTTTTACTTGGTTCACCCTCATTGGCAGACATCCAAGGAGCATACACTGACAATGTGCTGATGTACCAAATACACTAAAAGCCGGCTGTTTTTTATAATGTTTGAAGTAGACTCAATGTCTCTTCTAATTTACAACCAATCACGTTATGAAAGCTCTCTTATCTATCAACAAAAGTGTGCGCACTACTTCTTCAAAATATCTACTCAATGTTTATAAACATGTAGGTCTCATCATTATCACAAATGAATGGATATTCCTTTTGTATATAGATTCTCTGTTGATGTCCAACTCTCACCCGTATATGAATCACACATTTAACTAGAGGTACCAGGAAATCTTCCAACTTTTGCGCTGTCCTAGAGTGACTGGTGCGCTTCTCTATGCTTGGAGTGCTTCTCTAATGTCTAGTGCATTTCTTCATGCTTGGTAGGAAAGTTTCACATAACCACATGGGCGACACTCCATTTTCCAACACCAAACATGGGAAACTCACACCCTTTTATTCCAAAATCAATATTGGCGCACAACTGTAAACTGGAACACAACTTCTGAATAACCTTATACTTGCACGCTCACACCACCAGTTGCATTCCCTAAACACCTATGCAACTGAAGCACTAATTTTATCTATGTTTTGAACTCAGTAAAAAATATGGTAGGGCAGCCCTCTATTTCTAGGCATTTTTGGAATCCTTAGCACCAACATTCAAGTCTCTTCTCTGAGTGCAAGCCCAGCCGCCCTAGTCTCTGTTTCCCTAGTCACCTTGTGCACCCAAACCAAAACATGGCTTCCCCTATTTCATTTTCAATATGTTGATGTTTTGATCTTCAAAAAAATATGGTGCGCAAGTTTCTAAGCCTCCAAGACTCTGTCGTACATGTCCCCTTCCTAAAAACACATCTCCTCATTTGTCGATTTTGAGGACCAAAAATTTAGCAAACACTGGAAAACAGACACACCTTATATCTGATTTTTTGTACATCCTCTAGATCATATATTCCTTTTTTGAGGTTCTTCAATCAACCTTGGATTGTTGAAAACTTCACTTCAACTCGAAAACTCACTATGTAAACCCCCTTTGTCAAACAATGTGTACATTGTGGTCTGCTTTTTCATTAAACACAACACGAAGGCCCACTTTGTCAACAAACACAATCACCTCAAAAATGCTTCAATGATACCTTGATGGATTTTTCATTAAAATAATCCCCTTTCGGTTTGTTGACAACTCTCCTCATAACGATTCTCTGCACTTTGATACCTTATTATGCTTCTTCTAGCCGCTACAACTATTCACCTCTTGTGAGTCTGATAGCATTCAAAGATTCACTAAACATGTACTCTATGTCAATAGGAACATTGATTTCCATGAGAAAAAAGTTTAAAGGAAAAGATCATTAATGAATCACTTCATTTCAGACACCAATTATTGACACCAAATTGATACCAATTTCAAAAGAGATGCCAATTGTTGATACCACTTGGATGCCAATTGGTGATAGCTGGAAACCTTATGACACCATTCCAACAACACTCATCTACTTTTATCATGATCCTAAGATATCATGATATATACTCTTTGATCGATCACTTCTAACATCGTTAGATTTTAATACACTCCCCCTATCTCATTTCTCCCCCTGTCTCGCTACTCTCCCTCTATCTCACTAGTCCACCTATCAGCTTCCCCCTATGTATTTGATTAAGACATTTTCTCATTTCCTTAGCCACATTTTCTTCCCCTTGAGGAGTAACTATTTCTTACCCTTTGTCAATGAACCAAAAGGTCACTTCTATGTGGTCTGAGACACTGGAAAGAACACATATTATCACATTAGAAAAAACCATACCTCAGGGAGAGGGGGATGGGGGGTCACATACACTCTTTTTCAAGTGCAGGGAGTCAACTGAACTCCCAAAGCCAGCCGATTCCTCTCAAATGCATCCTTGGGTATGGACTTTTTCAGAATGTCTGCAACCTGTAGATCTATAGGCACATACTCCAATTTCACTATCCCTTTCTCCATGTTCTCCTTGATAAAATTATATTTTATATCCATGTGATTTTTTCTTGAGTGATGGACTAAATTTTTTCTATGATTTATATCACTTGAGTGATCACACTAGATTCCGATCAGAGACATCACTTCAACTCCCATATCATCAAGCAGCTACTTCATCAACAATAACTGTGTTCAAGCTTTAATAGATGACATATACTCAACATATGTGGTGATTAATGAAATTAAGTCTTGCATCTTTCTTATCTAAGAAATAAATTGTCCACAAAGATAGAATGCACCTCCTGGCATTGATTTCTTGTCATCCGCTGAACCTTCCCAATTTGTTTCAGTATATCCCAATAACTCTGTCTGAGATTGGTCATTATACATCAAGATGAAATCCACTCTACCATTGATATACCGAAGTATTATTTTCACTGAAAACATGTGGATTTCTATGGTATTACTTTAATATATCATTGATTTTCATGTGGCGAATACAATTATAGGCCTTGTCACATTCATATACAGAAAACTCATAATAATGTACATGTACTCTGTGATATTAACTACATTTCCATTATCATATTTGGTAACTTAATCTAGGTTGTAACCATAGTCTTAATCTCCTTGGAATTTTCCTATCCAAATCTCCTCAGAACCTCCTTTGCATATTTAGATTGAGAAATGAATGTTACATCCATTCATTGTGAATTGTGTAAACCAAGGAAAAGTGTTAGTTATCTGATGATTGAAATTTCAAACCCAATTTTCTTGAATTCGGAAAACTATGTTCACTGAGCATCATCTGATCCACCAAATATTATGTCATCAACATAAACTAGAACCATCATTGTTTTATTACAATCATTGTTGAAATACAGATTGTAATCAACACCACCATGATGGAAACCATGTTTTTTCAAATACTGATCTTGCCTTGAGTACAATGTTCTTGGTGCTTGTTTTAGCCAATATAACGCCTTATTCAGCTGACAAACATTGTTATCATATTCATGAATAAAAAACCATTAGGCTAAATGATATACACTTCTTTCTCTAGAACCCCATTCAAGAATGCAGATTTCACGTTCATCTGCAACACATTGATCTTTAGTTTCACTACAATGGCTAGTAATAATCTGATTGTCTCCAGCCTTGTACCTGGTGAAAATGTCACATCAGCACCTATAACCTCTATCATCAAGTATCCTTTTCACACTAGGCATGATTTGTTTCATATTACTGTGACATCTTCATTCATCTTGTTGAGAAATATGCATTTAGTTCTGTTGACATTCTTATCTACTGACCTTGAAACAATCTCCCACGTTTGATTCTTCTCAATCTGATCTAGCTATTTATTCATATCCTAGACCCAGTTTCCATCTTATTTCTACATCAGAAAAACACTTTGGATCTAACTGAGATTGGAAAGATGTTTTTTGTAGGTAATTCATTTATCTTGTCTCAACTGGCACTTCCTGATCACTAAATATATTCTTCCTGTCAATTTCAGCTCAACTTCTTGGCCACTGTGCAAATATGGACTTCCCCTCATCATTCTCATCACCATTACTTCTTATAAATCATCATCATCAACTTCTGCTCCACCGACATTGATTTTCTCCTCATCACATTCATCAGTAAATTTTTTACTTTGCAATTGAATGCTCTCCTCATTATCCACTGAAGTGACATCATTTCCCTCAACTACGTTTTCCAGCATTTTTTTAATGAATTTTATGCTTTTATTTTTCCTAATTAGAGAATGAATATCCCCTCATCTCCACATGTATCATATTTCCTATGTTTTTTCTTATTGAGAATGATGCACTTCCATAAATTCAAAATTATTTCACTGTTGGATTCTATCCATTCCACATCTCATATAGAGTCTTTCCTTCCTTCCAACTCAATAGAGCTCTGTAATAAATGTATATTGATGTCAACACTGCTTCCTTCTAGAACCTCTCTAGTAGGTCTTTTTCTATAAGCATCGTTCTGGCCATGTTGTTGATGATCCGATTTCTCATTACAACCACTCTATTCTATTATGGAGTTCTCACTGGGGAAACTTGATTCCATATCCATGTTTTTTCGAGATATTCTTCAACCTGAATGTTTGTGAATTCCATATCATTGTCAGTATGAAACATCATAATTTTATGTCCAAACATCAATTCGCACACCCTCTAATACTATTTTAAGTAGCTAAACAAATTGGACTTATGGAAAATAATAAATAACCATGCCATTCTACTATGTTCTTCAATTAAAAGAATTGAGTACCTCATTCCTTCAATTTCTCTTGGTGTGATAGGCCCACAAACATCATCATGCACCAATTTGAGCACTCTTGTTGACTTCTTTTCTCTTTATTTATACGTATTTCTGATGATCTTCCCTTGTTTTAAGGCATCACACAAATGAGTATGATCCAATGATATCTTAGGGAAGTCTCTAGTTTCATCACACTTTACCAAATCTTCTAGGTATGGCCGGCATAAATGACCGAGTCATTGGTGCCAGAACTTGTTTTCTTCCACTCTAGATAAAAACACATATATTTTTTCCCACTTACCATGTAGAGATTCCATGTTGTCCTTTTTCTTGTAGGATCATAGTACTATCTCGTCCCTTGAAAACACACCTCTTCTTGGTATACCATATAGAATTCCCGGAGTTACACAGGTGACTGATGCAGAGAAAATTGTGATTCAGACATTTTACAACCAAAACATCAGTACGTCTTATTTATCTTCCCCAAAAACCAGCCTTTATTGATCCAATTATCTTCAGGCCTCTATCATTTCTGAACATGATGACTCTTTCTTTGTCATATTTTATACCTATAACCTGATCGTTGTTGCCTGTGATGTGAGACATTCAACCACTATTGAGGATCCAAACACCAGAACGTCCTAATGCATTATGGGTAATTTCAGAAACCACTACCTTCTCTGCTCTCTACTTCTTGGTATATACTTTTTCCTTGGAACTGGGTAGAGATTGAGACTTCTAATCATTCTCAGAGTATGATGGATTGACTTCATCTTGCATTGTATAAAATTGATTTTTCATTTTCAACTCACCTATTGGTTTTTTGATCTGCTACTTGCAACTATTTTTTTCTACTTTGACACATTCCTCTATATGGATGATGTAAAATATCTATCCATGTTCCCAAATCCTCCACAATAGATGTAGTTCCCTTCTGAATATGTTCTAGAGAACCGTTCTCGATTTGGATTCTACCTCTGTTCTTGTGACTTTAATATCTTCTAGCTATGTGTGTCCCATCATTACATAATAATAACACCGGATAAAAGGTGAATTCCTAATGGTCACTTATGTACTGTAATTTATCCCTTGGGATCTTTGAATTTCATGATTCTGCTTTGTACCCGCGTCATTTTTAATCCTCAGAACAAGTTCTTGTGGTCTAACTTCAACCCTAACAACTTTCTATTTTTGATCGATCCCCAAATCAGCCTTAACATCTGAATTCAATTGTTACTTATTTACAGAGGGACTACTAGACTCCACTTTCATATTTTCTATCTTTTAAATGATTTTCTATCCTGATAACGTGCTGGGAATCATATTTTTTTCTTATTCCTAAACTTTTTGTCATAGAATGACAACATCTCCTTCATGTTCATTGATATTATTAATCTTATCTTTCAATGTGTTATCCAAGCCATCAATCCCCCATTTCAATTCTTAAAACATGATTTTATACTGACTAACTGATTCTGAGTCCTATGGTGTTTATGACTTTAGTTTTTCAATTTCTTCCATCAAATCAGACTTCTCTTCTTCTTACATCTTCATATAAAGTTGGGAATCACAAAAAACATTTTTTTCTTTCTTTATTTTGTCTCTCCTAATATATATCTCTTCAAGAGAAGCATCTAAATCAGATTTCATATCAAATATTCCTTCAACTTATTCTTCTTCATCAATGTTAGTTTCTTCCTTTTTATAAAAGATAATGACAACTGCAACCATAGTATTCTATCCTCGATCTATGCAGTTCTCTATTTCTTCAACATCTTTAACCTCAGACTCATGTGAACTACCACATTATTGTGATAGAAGATTATTTTTCTTAAAAAAAATCTCTTGAATTGTTTCTTGCCTTTCACATAGGCTGAAGTCTTCTTCTTGAGAATTTTGATTTCATCCTCCTCATCTTCTTGACACTTTTTGGGGCACCTTGCAGCATGGGGACCAACATTTCCACATCTAGAGTAATCAAGCATGAGATTCCTTTGAACTTTCCTTTTCCCCAATAATGATTCGAGGAAAGGAATGACATCACCTCATTTATCTCTTCTTCTTTGTGAGAATACTCAATGGTGAGCTTCCTCATGGCCTTGAATTCCACCTCTTATAATTTACCATTTTCCACAGAATTCTTGTCATCATTTCTCATTTCATATGCAACAAGGATGCTATGAATTTTTTCTATTTTCAGCTATTTCAGATAATTATCTTCCAAAACAGAAACTTTCTGATTGTACTGAGGAGGAAGTTTTCTCAAGATGCTCTTCACAATCTTTATGTCTTCAATAACTTCTTAATGACCTCGCATTTCTTCCACTACAACATTTACCCTATCATAGAATGCATCAATAGACTCATTCTAGTTCATTCTCTGATCTTCATACTTATTCCACAACACTTGCTTCTTTTCCTCTCTCGCCATTGAATCTCCTTCATATATGATCAATAGCTTTTCCAAAATAGTATGTGATGTTTTTCATGACATCACATTTGTATAGATAGCATTGGATAGGGCTCCCCCTAAATAATTGATTCCCTTTGCGTCTCTATCTAATTATCTTCACTTGGCTTCCAAAAAAGAACCACTATTAATATCAGCAGTTATCCCATCCAGTGCTGCTATGAACACATCTATTCCCAAATTTTGAAATTAGTGCTTCATCATATTCATCCATAACTGAAAATTGATCCAATCGAAGAACGAAATCCCTTTGTGATTGGTGACCTCAATTTGTGAGAGAAGCACTGATATAAACCTTTCTCTATGATAACAATTTTAGGTCCACTAGGTTAGATACCCTAAGAGGGGGGGGGGTGTGAATCAGGGTGTGACAGATTAAAAAACTGCCCTATTGATCTAGTTTCTTTTTTAGAAAAAATCTCTCCTCTCTCTTTCCTGTATCAATGTATAAAAAGAATATAAATCCTATGCAGGACATAAAGATTTTTACTTGGTTCACCCTAAATAAGATATTTCCAAGGAGAATACATGGGAAATGTGCCGATATACCACATCCATTAAAATCACACTACAATTTAAAATGCTCGAATTGGACTCACTATCGCATCTAGTTTACAACGAGTCATGATATGAAAGCTCACTACTCTCTCAATAGAAATGTGTGCACTACTTCTTCGGAATATCTACTCAATGTTTACAGACCTATAGGTCTCTTCATTATCACAAAATAATGCATCTTATTTTTTATATAGATGCTATGTTAATTTCGAACATTCACTTGTTGATGAGTCACATTTTTTCACCAAAGGTACGAAGAAAACTTCCAACTTTTGTGTAGTCCTAGAGTGACTAGCATGCTTCTATATGCTTGGCGCACTTCTCTAATGTCTGGTGCACTTTTTTAAGCCCGGCGCACAATTTTCACCTAAACACTTGCATGACACTCTTTTTTCCAAATCCAAACATGGGAGACTCACAACCTTTTAGACCCAAACCAATATTGGAGCACAAAAGTCAACTGACGCGCAACATTTGAATAACCTTATACTTTCACGCTCACACCACCACTTACACGCCCAAACCACATGCGCGACTACGACTCTAATTTTCACTAATTGTTGAACTTTGTAAAAAATGAAGATTGGTATCCCACTATTTATAGGCATTTTGGGTACCCTGATCACTGGTGCACAAGCCCAGCCACCCTAGTCTCTGTCATCCTAGTCACCTTGCACGCCAAAACCAAAACATGGGTTCCCCTCTTTCCTTTTCCATGTTTTGATGTTAAAATCTTGAAAAACATATGCTATGAAAGTTTTCAAGTCTCCAAGACACCATTGTGCATGTCCCTTTTCTAAAAACACATTTCCCCATTTGTCGATTTTGAGGACCAAATATTTGGCAAACCCTAGAAAACGGTGCCACCTTGTACCTGCTCTTTTTGTACTACCTCTAGATTGTCCATTCCTTTGTCAAGGTTCTTCAATAAACCATGGATTGTTTAAAACATCCCATGAACATGAAAAATCACTATGTAAACCCCCCTTTTCAACAAATTTGTACATCATGGTCTGCTTTGTCATCAAACACAACATGGAATCTCACTTTGTCAACAAACACAATCACCTCAAAAATGCATCAATGATGCCTATGGGGTTTTTTCCCAACATACCTAATATGTACCACCATGAAACTATTTACATATTTTATCTATTTTACCCAATAAACCAGTTTGAATACACATTTTATAAACTAAATCACTTTGAAAATATACCCATTTCAAATAGAAATATGAAATTCCTTTGATTTTCCTTTTCAAATAGACTAGTTTTCGAAAACAAGTTCAAACATGCCCCAAATAAATAAATAAAATCATAAGGAACCACATGCTCAATAAATCCAAAAAGGTAAATAAATATTGATAATAACATCAATATATATATATATATATTCAATAATAAAAACAATGTGTCATAACATATCTCATCACAATGAAACATGGCACATATCAAATGAACAAATTATATAAACCCATGTGACATGAATAATGTTGACCTAGGGATCTAACCATCAGGACTATTATGAGAGATTCTAACCTTGATTTCATACTAGCAAAGAACTAATGGAAGCAATCATGGTCCTTCCCAGACATAACTCAAGTTTCTCTCATGGTCTCTTGGAAACCAATCATCGAAGCTCTCTCATAAATCATATCCAAAGGATCTGACAGTCCATTGGAATCCAAAATGGAATCTCACATAACCTTCCCTCTATAGGCGTACACAATCCCTTGAAAAAAACCCCTCACTCACACCCATGTGAACCCATGTCATACTCTATGCAAACACAATATCAATAAGATCCATATCAAACATTCTTTTTCACAAGAAATGTCACAAATAAACTTGACCATTTTATCAGAACGCCCCTCCAAATTATTAAAAATTCCTAAAACCACATAAAAATCCATTTTAAACAATTGAACTCACATTAATACATTTTTTAAAAACACTTTGAGAGAATATTAGACACACCCCTTTGGAAAACCCTTTTAAAAACTCAATAGAAAAAATATCATAAAGTGTATCAATCATGGGGAAAAACCATAAATCATTTACATGGAAATAAAATTGAAAAAAGCCAAAGGAAATTCAAAATTTAATGTAAATCCAGGGAAAACACCTTTAAATAGATACACTTATCTTGAAAACAGTTCCAATCTCTTTAAAATCAATGAAAAAAATCCTGAATTTGAATATTACACAGTAAAAACACCATCAACGCATTACACAACCATGATTCTTTTATCACCCCTATTAGGGTTACAATACTCCATGAAAAATTAAGAACAAGGTGTGAGGAGGGGGAAAGAAGAATAAAACATCTTTGAATTGAGTTACCATAGGCCTATCCACCATAAATCCAAGAAAAAACCACCATTGTGGGATATGGATACAATCAAGGCCATATAAGAGGGGATACAAGTTATATAGAAAGAAAATTATGGCCAAAGGTTATAAATATGATATGAGAAATAGTAAATTACCATTTCTATGTGGCCTAAACAAGCCTCATTGTTTGGCCACATGGTTGGGAAAATCATGTACCAATTGTGTGTGATTATTGTCTCCCAAAAAATCCCAATGTTTAAATACTCATAGGTCTCACATGGTTTGTAAAAAAATTCTCAAAGTATTAAAACCAAATTGTTGACCTTTAAATCCCCCTCGTGTGGTTAGAGAAATCATTAATTAATCACATTACCTTCTCTATGTTCCCAAAAACTACCAATTTTGACCCCCAATACCCTTTATAACCATGAAATATTCAAAAAAAATAAACTAAAACTCAAAATAATATGCTCTAGTGACTTATTAGTTGTCATAGTTTCAGATATACCCTATAGCTAAGGAAAAATACTATTATTCACTAAATGAGAATTGAGAGAAATTATTGGTTTACAAATAAATAGCTAATTAATCAGTCACTCAAAGATAAGATTTATATTTTCTATCTAAACACATCCCCTATATAAGACAGCTTTTTTATAAGAAAACTCAGATCCTACTAAAGTAACTATTCGCAACATGGATCAAATACTTAAGAAATAGTTCTTATTATAAGTTACAATTTATTGTATAATCAATCAAATACATGATACCATTATATAATTTTGAACTCTTCAACCTAAATAAATCCAATTATTCATTTAAGTTTATCTCCACCCACAAACAATTCATATATTTTAATTTTATGTTTTTAATAAGAAGTATCATTAGAACCCCATCATATTCACTAAATAGTGATACTATTAAACAAAACTCCCATAGAGATAAGGGATTTACACATAAATGATCCTCTATATTGAGTGTATTTCAAGTATATTATTTTAAGTAACCATATAATTCATCCCTCTCTTAAAAACATCCAATTAAAAATAATCACTAAATAATTATATCATCTATGTCTCAGTGAGGCACAACAGAACCATAGAAATTTCAAATACCTATGTTTTTCATCCATAAATAAATTTTATGATTGATTACTTCCTCCACATGAAAAACCATTACATAAAATTATACATTGTTT
The DNA here is from genome assembly GCA_963277665.1 of Viscum album. NCBI lineage: Eukaryota > Viridiplantae > Streptophyta > Magnoliopsida > Santalales > Viscaceae > Viscum > Viscum album. Next base: position 1,883,258,193 of record OY728165.1, on the reverse strand, counting down.
TAAGGTATTTATATAACTGATTGCTTTAAATAGTGAAACTGGAATTTTAATATATATTTATAAATAAAGAAATTTCAACTTTAAATATTTAATCATATAGTCCATCTAAGTAAATAATGAAATATATTGTCTATAGTTTATTTTATTTCAAACATAATATAATTTAATATGAATAGAAAATTAATTATTGTTTAATAAGTAATTTAAATCAATGAGAATAATAATTGATCATATATTAGAAGTCATTTTCCTATAAAAATTGTTCTTCACTATATATTTTGTTTTAACAAAATGAATTATCAATTATGGAATTTCAATTTATAAAAATTAATATAATTTGTTAGTTTTATCGTGTCCATGATATGTTGATATTAATTTTTGAGTATTTTCTAAAAATATTAATTTATAAGTGAATATTGAAAGATATAGTTTTTGTAGATAACATGACTTTTATGCCATTAATATTTTACAATTTTTTTAATTAATAAATTTTTTTATAAGGAAAATAGGTATTTCATAAGTGACTTGATAATTTAAAAAATAATAATTTATAAAAACATTTTTATATTTTTAAATTTAAGATATATTTTAGAAAAATATTAATACATTAAAAGTTAGTATCTTAAAATTAGTTTTTTCAATTTAAAAAATTGAATAAAACAACAGATTTAAAATTTAGAATCATTTTTTCAAATTATAAAATGTGTAACATTTTTTTGATTATTGATAAATTAACTAGGTAAATTCTAGTTATTGTGGAGGAAACTAAAGTGAGAAAAATGATAAATAATAGAGATAAGGGGACAATCATGTTTAAAACATGTATTAAATTGTTTTGTTGAATTTTGGCTTTCCCTTACCTCCTCTACACTTCACTAATTCTAATTTTTTGAGTTTTTCCTTTGATTTTGACTTCCCATTGTTGATAAATGTTTGGTATTTACAGAAATATTACCTTTCACTTATAATAGGGAAACTACTCTCCCCACATACCCTAAAACCCCACTAATTTCATCCTAGACTCTACCCAAACCTATAATATACACTCCTAGACACCATGAGGAGGTACTTTCATCTCAAAATACTATACCTGGGTGGTTTAATCACCTTTTTAAATGAGATAATCCAAGAATTGTGGAATAAGTTCATATCATTTCTTTCTATTTTCAATTCAATTATATGATTTTCTTCTTCCAAAAATTTATTTTCAATAATATGAAATGATAAATTATATATCATTATTTCACTGGTATTTCATTATAATAATGGTATAAATATTTACCACCCTACTTCCATTAAGAAAAAAAATTTGATTCATTCGTTGTCCATACTACCTCCTCTATGAAATAATGTGTTATTTTACTTCAATTTGAAAGATGTCTGGGTTTATTTTATATTTTTTAGTATATTATATATATAATTATTATTTATAATTAAAAATATTTTCATTTTATAACAAAAAAATTAATTATTGTTATGATGTAATCAATTGATATCTATAAATAACCTGAAACAAGTTCATCTCCATTTTTATCTTCAAAAAACATGTATATAACTACCATGTAATAGAATAATATGATTAATGGTTTTTATAATACATAAATTATAGTATTGTTAATGTTTCTTAAATGGTGGTATTTTGATGAAGAGGTAATATCAGCTACACTTTTATAAAACTATTCTAAAATAGTCAAGATTATTGAAACTCGATGTGTTAAAGAGATTGAAACCATCTAATTCATAATGAATAAAATAATATAAATTTATATGAGTATGTTTCTAAAATATATAATCCAGATATTTATCATTATTAAATATAAGGTTAAAGTACTTCCATATAAATCAAGGGTAAATGTAAGGCACATGGTAACTCAAAACCATTTCTTTGAGATATACAATATGTTATTTAACATAGTTTTTCAATAAATTATATTTAATATGATGTTCTATATATATTATTATGGACATTTGTTAACCCAAATTAATTTTAATAAACGTTTTTCTTTTTATTTTTTTTAAAACCAAATATTCTTTTTGAATGAAGACTAATATTTATGAAATTTATAATGATTTATAAAAATTTTTATGAAAAATATCTATTAATGGTTTAGTTTTAATAAACATAATTTATAAATATCCAATGGAGTTTTGTTACTTGTTTCATTATATAATTTCATGATTTATTTGATTATTTTTTTTGTATTCAAGTTTTATATATCAAAAAAAATTATTCATGATGTTATTTATTATTCAGTTTTGATGTTTTAGGAAACCAATTTTATTTCCATGGGTTCATTATGAAACATTAATGATTTCCATTTGTATTTTTTATGAAATAAATTTTTATTTACATTAGTTCATGATAAAAATAGATAGATTTTCATTTGGATGTTTTATAAACCCCATTTTATTTTCATTGTTTATCTATGATCAGAATAGTGACTGAATTCTTATAAAAGATGAATGTTTTGATGATGATAGATGGGCCCCTATATATCCATCCAACTAATAGGTTAACAGTTTATATCTAAAGATATAAATAATTCACCAGTATATTTATTTTCTCAGGAGAATGGTCACTGAATATGTTTCTCATGAAAGTAATATTCCATGAACTAATTTATATTGCATATTGAAAATATTTTCATCCTTATTTTCTTATGCTCTCATGATGTACCACATAAAAGAAATGTTTCCTTATATTAATTCTTGTTCTAGGGTTGATGTATGATTATTCATTATGCTCTTATTTTTTTATGTTTCAATGTTTATGTTAAATGATTTTATATCTGTAGATATTATATTTCCTGGTTTATCTTTTATGTCTCTAGGTTCTTATAATATTTACTTTGAATCTCATAATTGTTTTATGGTTATCACTCTTAAGGTTATGAAATTTCTCTTACGATTGTGATTTTGCCGATTATTTTGAATTGATCATTGAGGAAATTTTTATCCACCCCTACCGAGTGATTGAGAACCCACCATTTCTTATGTTTTCGTTTCCTAGGTTATGAGAATGTTTCTTAAAAATGATATGTGTATAAGATGGACTAGTATGGTTCTATTATGGATAATTTATCTAAATTACTTTAAATTAAGATTATTATGTAGTTGGTCTCCAGATACACAGATCATATTTGAGATTTTGGTATTATTATTTATGAAATGTAATGTTTATATCATGTTAATGATTTAAAATAAAGGCATGTTTATATTGGGCCACTATAGAAATTCATACTCTATAATTTATGACATCATATCTACCTAATTTTATATCCCACAAAACTTTTACAGTTCAATCACAACATTATAAAAAAAATTTGGTTATAGTGTTATTTTTTACATTTATGATTTATCTTTGAATAACACATTAGATTATTAGTGAATATTAATTATACCAGTATTATTATATAAAATTATTTTATTCACCTATATTCTATTTTATTCTTGAATTATTACCTTTAATCAAGTAGACTCTTCCCAAACCTAAATTAATAACATATATTCTACTACTAAGCATGACTGTGCTATTATAATAAAGAGTCAATATAGCCAATTAATTATCTCTCCTCTATAATTGAACACATGGCCATGAGTACTCATCATGCTATCAATATCTCCATAAAAGTATTCATCCACATATCCCTGAAATCGTTCATCCAATCCAAAAAAACATATATAATATGTTGACCCCTTTAATATATTAGGTTACCCACTTCATAGCTTCCAAAAATTCTTTCACAAGATTAAAGATGATCTTATTGATAGATCCCATTATATGAGAAATTCCATGTATTTTTTAAAAACTAAAATACTTTATAAATTTTACTACCAATTCGTATGAAACAGCTTAAATTTACTTAGACTCATCATTCATTATTTGTTTCTTCTCATTGGATAAATTTAATTAGTATCCAAAAGTATAGAAAAAAAATCTCACCCAAATATTTTTATCCTCCTGAAAACATTTTTAATGTTTTATACTAAGATTAGACTAATTTTCTAGTCCCCCATCAAATAGAAATCACTATCTTCAAAACAATATGTAATGATCCATAATCATTTGTCATGAATATTTCAGCCATTTATTACTTTAGATCTAATTTATAATTTATCTATGAACACTCCATTATAATAGAATATATTTATACAAGATGAGAATGATAAAATACCAACCATTAAAAACACAGTAAAATAAAAAATGGTATTCACATTCGTAAATAAAATATTTCTATTTCATGAAAGCATTAAACCTCATATTAAACTATATGGGTTCTTTTTTCACATATACAATCTTTATTTTATCCCACATACTTGATCCATTATTTTCGATTTTTTGGATTTTTTTTTCAATATATAATTTTACTACTCTAAATATCCAAGAATTTTTTTTATGTTTACATATAATTGTTCAATATATTGTTATTATAATGTGGAAATGTCATGTACTGTCAATATAATTATATGGATCGCTATTATAGAAAATATATCATTCAAATTTATTGATTAATTTTATTAATATATTTTCACAACTACACTTCTCTTAAATTGTTTCCTACTATCTATATCTTACTTTATATAGTAAAATAACTTCTTTTGAAGATATCATTTCAATATTAGTATATCTATCACAAACCCAATATCATTTTTATGTGTAGAACTCATTTTTTCATTCATTTTTAACTCCCAATACTTCATGTTATGTAGATGAATATCCACTATTATAATTTTAGACCCCTCCTATTTCAGAAGAAAATAAATAATCTTTTTAAAAAAATTCAGTATTCATCAACCCTTGGTAAACATCATCAACTAATCAAGAAGGTCAACTATTCCGTCTATAAAACTAATCCATTCATTAATTTTTTTAAACATTCTGGTGTATAAAATATTCTCAGTAAAAGATGATATTCCTGATGTTTTTTTATTTTTCATTGAATATTTCATCTTTCTTATCATGGTCATCCATAGTGATGTTCATTTTCAAACATTATTACTTACTATATCCTCCATGGTTCTTCTATTACCATATTTTTAGTTCTTTCCATATTTTTTAATATTGTGTAGATCCATGTCCAACATGCTGTTTCAATTTCTTTGACATCCTAGGTTTCTTCAATGGTGGCCCCTCTGGGACTTTTTAGAATACATATAGCCTATAGTGTAACTACATTCCATTTAGGATGCATGAAGCATTAAGATATTTTATTCTAATTTGTGTCATGGTGGTGGCAGAAAGAAATTATGATAGGGGAATATGTGATGGTGATTTACTTCTAGTAGTGTTGTGTGGTTAGTTCATTACATAGTATAGGGTATGGATTCTATGGCTCCATATTTTTTGTTAACCCCACCACTTATCATTCTAATTATCTTGTGATGTGTATTTTTATCACTTATTATTTTTCCATATTTCGTTTATCATTTTTATTGATTACTCGTAGAGTAGTTTTTATGTTTGGATCTCTAAAGAGGTATTCTCTATTGATGAATGTTTATTAGTCTCATGGTTTTTCCCCTCTAATGTAATGAATTATTTGGATGGTATATAGTTTCAGTGATAAATCTAAAATGGTCATAGATATATTTTAGTTTTTCTAAATCAGTAATTAGTGTTTTTTATGTAACATTTTTCTGTTAGTGATTCCCAATGTGTTCTTATGTTATGTCTCCAATGACCCCTGATTGGTGGACTCTGAAATTTCATGATAGTTCATGCTTTGTTGGACATCAATGATATTGTGACAAAAAATTTTATTTTGATCGTCGACTCATCAATTAGTGTGATCTATAACATTTTAGGTAGTAATGATTTTTTAACTGGATAGCTTGCCATGAGTCTACATCCCTACTGCAACTTAAAACACTCCTAGATGAATCATATTCTTACTCCATAGATGATCCACTAGCTCTCCATGTCATATACATAATGAAATTTTCAATTATTTAATTATATATTGTTTGTATGGTCTTTAATTTGAGTTTGAAGTCATATGATTGATCTTTTTGTGGTTTTTCTAGGTTTCATGTGTAGGGTTGTAACACTCTGATATTTTGGAATATATTTTTCTCTTCATAAATACTGTGTTTGATAGATTATTTCATACAAAACACTAAAAGAAAACAAGACACCACATATTTTATTAAAATTTTTAATAAAATCTATAAATTATAAAAATCTAGTAAATAAAAAATGTAATCATTTAGAAATTTGTAGAAAATTAGGTAAAAAATTTTAATGTTTTAAAAGGAAATTCTTCTGGAAAAGTAGTTTTCATTACACATTGTATTTTAGTTTAAAATTAAAATTTATAAATTTTAGAATAATAATTTTATAAAATTGTAATAAATCTTTAACATAGAATATAAGAAATATCTATATGTGAATTCTCTATATTTTTCTAAAAAATTACTTTTTGGTGAATTTTGAATAGTACTCTATTTTCTACAATCTTCACTTTTATAAATTTGTGAAAATATGCTAATTAATGAAAAAATTGAATTTTTTTTCCTATTAATATAAATTTATAACATAAAATTATTCATTTCCAAAAACTGTATTGAATTTTAAAAAAATCTCCATGATTTTTCAAATTTATGAAATATTTTTTCTACGAAAAGTATTATTATTTTATTATATAAAAAATAATTTTTCTTCACCCATAGAAGTTGAATATAAAAAATGGAATTCATCTTTTTAGTCATAATTTTCATTTATATAATATTTTTAATTTAATTTTTGGATATAATATCATGATTAATATGGTTAAAGTTAATTACCATGTAAAGAGAAAAAGGGTTATTTTCAAAGAATTGATTTTTTTATGTTGTTTAATTTTTAAATCATGAATTAAAATTTTATATATTATATAATGAATTTGTAATAATTTTTACTAATGTATAAAAATATGATTTAACTCATTTAATTGGTAATTATTATTATATATGATTAAGAACACTTAATGGTGAAAAATCATTTTTCCTACAAAACTGTTTATATACATTAAATGTTATAATTTAAATATTAATAATATATTATTTAATAATTCAATTATATTATATTAATTGTATATTTAGGATTATTAAATCATAATTTTGTTATAATGTTAACTTTATTTCTTTTATAAAATATAAACCATAGGGGAAAAAGTTGTTACAAAAAAATCCAAAATGGTAAAATGTATAAATCAAGGGGTAATCATCATGATAATTGTTTAAAATATGTTGGAAAATGAGTTTTAGTGTATTTAGAGGACTTATATCTCCCCACACATAATTTCTGACCACTTTTTGAGCCTTTGATCATTGAATAGTTCCATACAATCATTGAAAAGATAATTGTTATTTACCAAAGTGTAAATTCATTCACTTGTAAAAGGAGATCACTTCCATGACCTATCACCACCTATTACAAGGACTTGAATGTAATAAAACACTTAACTAGTAATCTTAAACCATATCCCAACATCCTAGACTCTTTTTTCTTACTAGAAGATTAGGAGAATGATTCTTGAGTGGTTATCAAATGGAGGACATCTAAATTGAGAGTTAATGTTCTCAACTGATCTCTCTTAATTTTTTTCTTATTCTACCTCCCAAATCAATTACATACATGAAATTTTGATAAAACTATAAATATTTATATATTTAATTGTTATTATACTAATATAATATCACTTCTATAACATCCTATAAAATAATTCGATAATTGAAGATGGTGTCATGTGTACATGAAGAATACCACATCTATGAACTATGTGTTCAATTTTTTCATTACCACCATACTATTCTAGTGGGGTTATAAAACCAAGTTATTATAAATAGAATATATTTATATATGATTTTTTAAGTCTTAATAGACCATATTGTTACTTAATTTTCACGGTTTTCATAATGTTTGATTATGAGAACAGACCCACAAAATGGAATTCCATGTGTTTTGGTGTAATTGGTCATTCCTTACAATTAGCATGTGTAATAGTCCATGAGATTATTCTTGTCATTAATGCAATCCATGATTCACATGCTGAGATTTAGTAATAAAATCCATTATTCCATGTGTTTGTTGGGAGTAGGTTGTGTTGGGTGTATCATCAATGACATGTTATTAATAGATATTCCAATGAAGAATTTGTCCATAAAATCATTATATAAATTGACATCTCATCTGTTTCACTAGAATAGAAATGTCACCATAATTCTGTATCCATGTTAATATGATTATTTTTTTTCAGATATTCAAAGAAAGACATATCATGCTTATAGGTTTTCGATGCATACGTGAAAATGTCATTAGGATATATTGAGACAAAATGATTATATTACACAGTGAGTGTTCATATGTGGTTTTTGACATTGCAATGTTATGTTAATTCACTTTGTTTCCTTGAACCATTTATATATAGTAATATTATATTCTATGCTATCCCACCTAATTTTAACATGAAATAATCCTATATGTTTTAAAACGTAGTGTGTCTATTATTATCGAATAAATTATTTTTTAATTTAATTATTGAAGTAAATATTATTCTCATGACTAATGAATAATTTTAATGATGTTTAATTAATCGCTAATATTATTATGATAATAAATAATTATTCATTCATTAATAATGAGTTTATTGGATTACATGTATATTTAATAAATAATTATTCACTATATTTTGAAGAAAATGTTTATTTTATTTATTTGACTATAAAATATTTATTTAAATATTTATTCACATATTCAATAAATTTTGAGGAATTGGAGTGGTCCAACACCGTGTCTGGGGATAAGTATTTATTTTCATGATGGTAAGAAATATTTATCATTGTTTGAGATAGGTAATGCTGTAAAATTATATTATAATTATGTTATCCAATGGGGTTTGTTAAGGACTATTATTTTATTTAAGGGTTGGTATGAAATTAAATAATATTTTAATCCAATCCCAAACTCTAAAAATAAATGGTTATAACTAATTTGAAGGGTTAATCAAGATTTGATAATTATTGAGCATAATAATATTCTATAACTTACATGGAAAATAAAGAATGTGACAATTTAATATTTATTAATATTTTCAAATTAAATATTAATTTTTTTAAAGATTATTCCATAATCCATGGCTTACCTGGCAAGCAACAATGGGTTTCTCCGCAGTCTTATGTTGCACAAAATGCTAAGTCATACTGAAAAATAATAATAATATATTATTATTTTAAATGATAGTTAATTTCTAGCCATTTTAATGGTAGGAATAAACAAAACTAACTACCATAAGATTATAAATGTTAGTTAAATGTTTTTACATTTATCCAATAAAAGTTAGATGCTTAAAATGTAAATGAATAAATTTTTATGCATAAATACTCTAGTATTGTTTAAAAGGCTCATTTACAGCATTTTGATGGAGAACCCTCATTAAATATTGTTTTGGTCACTTTTATATGTTATATTTTACAAAATAAAATTCATCTTTATAATCGGGACATCAAAATTTACTTTGTGTAAATTTTTGGTATTTTTTTGATAATGTTCATTTTTTAATGAATAGTGAAGAATACTGCATTTTAATTCAAAACTTCCTTTTAATATAATTTGATTATATAGATATATTATCTTTTTAAATGGTTTTAAAGATTAATTCAATTAGATATTTAACATTTCATACTTTTTTTTCATTGGATGTAATTTCACTTTGAAATTTGACATAAACAAGTTTCAATCTTTTGATATTTATTATTTCTTAAAAACACGCTTTTTTGTTTTGACAATGGGAATTAATATAAAATAATTAACTAAAATTCTATGTTTTGAATTTGGTTAAATAGAAATAATTTTTGAATTCAGATTATCAAATATATCTTAGGCTGACGTTTTGGTATTTTTCTGAAAAACATCAATTTTTTATGAATAGTGAAAACACTGAGTAGTTGTTAAAAAACTGCTTTTTCAATTAAATAAAATTTTACCACTTCTGTGAATTGAATTTAAAAAATCATACATATATGGTTATTATCAGTATGTAAAATTTGGTTCAATAAGATGAAAATAGTTTTTGTTGAATAGTAATTTTTGACTTTTATTTACAGTGGTTAAAGATGAATAGTGTAATCCAAGGTAAAAAATATTATAATAATATAAAATTACCTTAACACTAGTACTAACCTTATTGGATGAATAATGGACTACCGAGAAAATCCTTAGGTAATACTTTTGTCCTTTGAAGGACATTTGGGAAAGATAATGACATTAAAAACTTTTTATTTAAAGTAAAAATAAAAATACCATAAACATGTATTGTTTTTCTAAAATAATATTCATGTGGGGTTATATAATTGATGAATTAGACTATAAATATTCATTAGAAATATAAAAATATTTACTACATCATGGTATTTTACTTAATTATTTATACATCATATAAACAAAAATATTTATGACACAATAATGATGTACTGTTTACCTCATTAATGAATGAATTAAATAAATAAGATTATAAAAATTAAAACAGTAGCCAAAACCTGTTCACTTTTTAGTGGATGTTTTTATTTATAACAAGAGTAATATTATTTTGGACTTTAATAAGGTTTTTACCTTTTGAAACCTAAAATCATTATATTAAAAATAATATTTTCAAACCTTCCTAAAGAGCCCCTACACCCCCTTATATAAAGCTATTACCTCTATCCCATTAATCACACCTCTGAAGCCCATTGTCTCATCCAAAATCTTCCCAAATACTCTCTCAAGATCCCCATATTCTACCTAGAAGACTTACCTTAGGCATAAGGAACATCAAGAAGTCCTTTTGGTTCAATCCAAAGAGAGTTACCCGAATTAAAGGTAACATCTTCTCTTAAATTCTTTTCTTTTATTTTACTTCTCGAACACCCTAAAATCATTTTATTCCATTATTTTATAAAAACATTATAATATTAATTAAACATGGTTGTTTTTATGATAATTATCTATACTATAATTACACACAACTCCATCTAACGGGTAAACAAGATATTGTTTCTGTGGACGGTGAACTACTGCCTCGCGAAATGATGATTTTTCAATCTACTCCTACTACCTCTTTTGGTGGCCATTATGATAGAACTATATTTATATGTGATATATATTATATTTATATTGTCTAAATACTTCTTTATTTTTCATTTATAGAATACCTTTATTATTTCCATAATGTCTAAATGGGATAATTTCATTTCAGGAAGTGCGGACTACCGCACCCTCAAAGTGATATGACTCATTCATGCCATTCGTGGAATGTTTAAAGGATGGAGTTAATAAAATTATTTATGATATTATACTGTAAGTATAAAATACCTATTTATTATTAATTTTTTATTCCATTGTATATGAAATAGAAATGAGAGTAGTGTTCATGAGTATGTAAGGCTTACCGTCTCCATGAACGGTGCATTTCATTTCATATCTCCTAATGTTTTGTAATATTATAATTACATATATACTGGATATATATCATATATAGGATATCTAAATCATGAATATCATTCTAGAGATAATGTAATTTTGACCACATGAACAACTTGTAATTATAAGAAGTTCATTTTTGAAAAAAGTACCAAATATCGACAAAACGAACATTATTAGCATAAATGAATGCATAATGTTTATAACATGGATATAAGTGATATAAAAGGAATAATAAACTTGAAAAAGGTTCTTAAGAAAGTATAAATTATATTTATTTTATTATTCAGGGGATTAAAGAATGAACGGGTCAAGTCGGACATGTGGTAAGTGGATTCTTATCTCAGTTTTAATTCCGTGAGATTTCCATTGTTCACCACTTATTTCTTGCTTGTGATGTATTGTGTACTTACATTTGGTATATATTATAATTATTCTATTTATATTTATGGAATTCTATGATTCGTTTCATGGTTATTATCTTTTGGTCATACAACTCGATTGATTACAATTTGGTAAGGGGTTTTCAACTCACTCTTTATTCCCGTGAGATTCATGCTATATTTGCCAATATTTCTATTTGTGTGGTATATGTACTACCCATGATTTTATTCTCTATATAACATACTTTAATTGATGTTTATTTACATATTTATTTTATGATCCTTCCTTCATGGGGTGTATGTTTCGTAAGTTACCAAATTGATAAGGGAACCTTTCACCACACTCTTTTAGACAAAGATGACATTTATGTCATGTCTTTTAATTTCCATTTTCCTATGTTGGAATATGTTGTTCTATATTCTTATTTCTGTACATTTTTCATCCATGCGATGAGAAACCATTTTTTCTCTCATCAACATATTTTCATAATTTTTTGGCGACATCGTTTGGCTGTCAAATATCTACAATAGAACTCTTTAACCCATTTTTAATACAATGGGTTAAACATATACTTCGTTATTATGTCATTCTAATAATATTTCTTAATTACCTATGATATTATTACACATAATATCCACTTATATTGGGTGTATTCTAATTTTTCACACATAATTTTTTCATTTATTTGTTATTAATCTAAGGATATTATCTTTGCAAGGTACTTTGTCTTGATTTACATTCCATTGAGGCTTATTTTTTTTATACACCAATTCAATTTTATATGGTGTATATACTTCCATTTTACATATTATATCATGAATCTCCTTTTTCTCATGATATTATAATCTTTGATTATTGGTATTTCTCAATTATTTTTATTCTAGCGTCTCTCATTTGGTTTATAACTCTTCAACTAAAATATTATTTTAAATGTTTTAAAGATTAATTATTCTAATTATTTTTCATTAATTTTCTTGTTTTAAAAATTGTTTTATGGATTTATTTATATGGACATTAATTTTTTGAAATTACAATATCATTCAAAAGCATCAAAGTGGTATGGGACAATTTGATTCAGAAATCTCATTATTAAATGTTTTAAATGGTTTTGAAAAATGTTTTGAAAAAGCATTTATTATGTTAATATCATGAAATGATAAATTTTGATTGAAATATGGGAATGTTATCATTCCTTTATGATTGTTTTATATGTTATTAATATTTAATGGTTATTGGGCATTATTTACGTATACATGTGGTTTCGTGATAAACCTAGGGTGAGTGAGACCGAAATAGCTCTCCAATGCATTGGGTAACGTTACATAGGTAAACATTATGGTTTCACCTAAGAGATTTAGGGAATATATTTTGATGGGTATTCCAATCAAAACTTCCTACGTATCTATGAACGGTATAATGTACGTATGTTAGGTATTCCATAAGTAACCTTTTTGATTTATGATTTCTGTGTGTTATTCATAAAACTTATGATTTCATAAGGAATGTTAGGATTGAAAAGTTTTGTTTCATTGATTTGTATTTATTGATGGGATAATGTTTTCATCATTTTTTTATAACCCTTACTGAGCATTTAATGTACATCCCATGTTCTGAAATTTTTTTCACAAGACTTAAAGATGAATAAGGTCAAGAATGAGATAAAGGAAAAGTCACACTGTCTAAAACCTAGAACTAGACATGTTTCTTTTCTTAAAAGTTTTTATTTTATGAAAACAATTTAAACTAACAAGAAGATTTCAATTTTTAATTTTTGAGGTGTAATAGTTATAGCCTAATTATCCATTACTATAAACCTGAAAATATCCTCAATGTGAATTATTTACTTAATTTAAGATTATGTAATATTTATGGTCGGGTCCTTATAGTTGGTATCAAAGGTTAGTTTAGATAACATTAGAGGTTATGGTGTTATTTAAGCATAAGTGACATAACCATAATGGTTAGCATATTTGAAAGAGTCATAGTTATTTATGAGGTGATAAAAGGTTATTACATTTTGGGGTGCAAAATGGAAGTTATTAGATATATTTTGAGGATAAAATATGTTATGGTTATTTAGGGGGAATTTGTCTCTTTTGTTTTGGAAAGTTATAGAATTGTATTTTTTTTTTGAAAAAAGGAAAAAATTTAGACTATGTGATAACCCATCGTGTGGGACAAAGCTACGAGAATCGAACCCACAACCAAAGTGTGACTGCGATTTGTTGTCTACCACTGGACTACGTGAAGTCCTTGGTTAGTATGACTAATTATTTTTAGTTAAATTTTTTTATGGATCAAGAATAATTTTATTCTGATCTTATGTTTTATCAAATGCACATCCTTATTATAGGAAACTGATTTAGTGATTAAGGGATAAATGTTATTCTGGATGACATTCTCTCTTTCGGGAGCACAATATTCTTATGAAAAATAGAATACTATGGGATTTAATTTGTGGCGTAATGTTTGAAATGTTCTTTTGGAAGAATATAGGTTTTTATTGTGGACATATGTTGGTTTCGGTTATTTATCGAAATGGTTAACCTATCATAGAGAATATGTTATTAGGTTAATTACACTATAGTATGAGACTTTAAGAGTAGTCGATGTTTTGGAGAAAATGTTAAGATATTATATGGAAGAATATGTGATTAAATCCATCTGATTTTTGGGATTCAATATTAGTTTGTATTATTTTAATGAATTTTAATAAGAATTGTATATTAAGTGGTCATTATTTATCTTTGGGAACTTTTTGTTGAATTTTGGAGATTAAGAGTAGTATTTCTTTTTATAAAAGTTTATCCTTTTGGGGATTGTCTGATCTCATACTAACCAAATTTTGTTTTGGTTAATGTATAAAGATAGGGGAAATATATGGTTCATATTTTTTGGATCATTTTATTATCTATATGTATATTCTACAACATTTTAGGAGACCAAGTCATCATGAATACTAATCGGTTGGAGAAAAGATAAGTTTGTTGTATAAATTTTGTAAATGATGAATGTCAAATGTCATGTAAGAAATTTTCCTTGTGTTCTCATTCAATATCATAAATAAATTATTCAACATAATGAAAATTAACATGAAACAAAAATGTTGTGCGTTTTCTTTTCTTACTGGGAAACAAATGACCATTTAACCCATCACATGTTTGTGGTTTTCTTGTTGTAAACTTTCTCCTGATCATATTTTCTTTCACTCTGTATCAAAACATAACACTTAGTTTCCCCTCCATATCCATATTTTCATTGAATCCATGTATGGGTTATCTCAGGTGACCTTTGAAATTATATTTATTTCTTTTAAAATGATTGTTTTATATACTATTTTTCTGATGTGTGGAATTCAATAATGTTTCCAAGACCATTTTTAAAATTACGAGGATGAAATTTCCAAAAGGTGGGATGGATGTAACATCCGAGGAAAATAAAGAATATGACATTTTCAAATTTATTAATATTTTGGAATTTAATATATATTTTATTTTAAATGGGGTGCTATATTAAATGGATTACCTGTCATGAAATAATGGGTTTCTCTGAAGTCTTCTACTGCACACAATGTCGAGTCATACTGAATAATAATAATATATTATTTTTTAAAATGGTAGTTAGTGCCAAGCCGTTGAATTGGCGGGAATGAACATAACTAATGAAAATATTATTATATATGTTATTAAAATGTTTTAACAAATATCCAATAAAAATTACTGGCTTAAAATTTGAATGAATCTATTTTTAAACATAAATACTCTATTATTCTTAAAAAGGACAATTTACTGTGTTTTGATGGAAAAACCTCTTTAAATATTTTTATGGACACTTTTATATTTTATATATGACAAAATAAAATTTTTCATTAGAATCAGGTTATCAAAATTTACATTTGGTAAATTTTTGGTATTATTCTGATAAGGTTCATTTTTAATGAATAGTGAAAAATACTGCATTTTAATATAAAACTGCCTTTTAATCTAATTTATTTATATGGTTAGATTATATTTTTAAATGGATGAATAGTGTAATTAGATTAAATTTTTACTATTTAATCTAATGATGGTCATTGGAAGTAATTTCACTTTGAAATTGGACATAAACAAGTGTCACTATTTTGATATTTATTATTTCTTAAAAACATTTTTTTTGTTTTGACAACAATAATTAATTTTAAATTAATTATATCAACATCTATGTTTTGAATTAGGTAAAATAGGAATCATTTTAGAATTCATAATATTAAATATATATTAGGCTAAAGTTTTGGTAATTTTAGGAAAGCCATCAATTTTTGATGAATAGTGAAAATATTGGGTAGTTGTTAAAAACCCGAATTTTTCATTTAAATGAAAATTTACCACTTCTGTGAATTAAATTTCAAAAATTCCACATACATGGTTTTTATCAGAAAGTAAATTTTGGTTCAATAATATGAAAATAATTTTTGGTGAATAGTAACTTTTGACTTTTATTTTCCACGCTTAAAGGTAAATAGAGTAATTCAAGGTAAAAAAATATTATAATTACATTAAATTTCATTTACTATTGTATTAAGATTATTGGATGAATAATTGAATATCAATATAATTCTTGGGTATGACGTTTGGCCTTTGAAATCCATTTGGGTAAGATAATGACATTAATAACTTATTATTTAAAGTAAGAATAAAAATATCATAAACATGTATTTTTTTTCTAAAACAATTATAATGTGGAGTTATAAAATTGATATATTTCACTATAAATAGTCATTATAAAGATAAAAATATTTCCAATATAAAGATATTTTATTTATAATTTTGAAACATTGTATAAATAAAATTATTTATGACACAATAATGATGTAGTGTTTACCTCATTAATAAATTATTTAAATAAATAAGATTATTAAATTTAAAATAAATATCCAAAATCAGTCCAATTCTTGTTGAATGATTTTATATCAAACTATATTCATGTTATATTTTACTTTAATAAGTTTGGGACCTTTAGAAACTAAGAATCATTATATAATAAAATAATATGTTCAAACTTTCCCAAAGATCCCATCGTCCCCCTTATAAAAAGACCTCAACTCTATCCCATTACTCAGAACTCTCAAACACCTTGGATCATCCAAAATCTACCTAAATAATCTCTGAAGATCCGTATCTTACTCCTAGTAGACATACATTAGGCATAAGTTTCTTTGAGAAGTAATTTTCATTTAAACCAAAGGGAGTTACCCGAATTGAAGGTAACGTATCCTCTTAAATTCGTTTCATTAATTTTACTTCTCCAACCACCTAAAATATTTTATTCGATTATTTTATAACAATTCCATTATCCTCAATATAATAGGTTGTTTTTATGATGTGTATTTGAACTACACTTACACACACCTCCATCTAATGGGAAAATAACATATTGTTTCAATAGACGACGGACAACTACCTCACGAAATAATGATTGTTCAATTTCCTCCTACCACCTCTTATGGTGGCCATTATGATAGAACTATATTTATATGTGATATATATTATATTCATATTGTTTATATACTTATTTATTTTTCATTTACATCATATAATTTTGGTTTCCATAATAGGTAAACATGATAATTTCATTTGAGGACCTGCGGACTACCGCCCCCTCAAAGTAATATGACACATTAATGCCATTTATGGAATGTATAAAGGATGTATTTAATGAAATTATATATGAAATTATACTAGAATTATAATATACCTATTTATCATTAATTTTTCATTCCATTAAATACAATATAGAAAAGAAAGTAGCGATCATGCATATGTACGGCTTACAATCTCTATGAACGGTGCATTTCATTTCTAATCGCCAAATGTTATTTAATATTTTAAATACATAAATATAATGGATATGTATGATATATAGGATATCTAAATCATGCATATCATTCTAGGGATAATTTAATTCTGACCACATGAACAACTTGTAATTATAACAAGTTCATTTTTGACTCAAGTACCAAATATCGACAAAACGACCATTATTAACTTAAATGATTGCCAAATAATTCTAACAAGTTAATTAGTTATATAAATGAATAATAAAATTTAAAAATGATCTAAATCAAGTAGAAATTATCTTGAGTTTATTATTCAGGATATTGAACAACGAAAATGTCAAGTCAGACATGAGGTAAGGGGTTTCATATCTCACTATTAATTCCCAGAGATTTCT
Organism: Viscum album; assembly: GCA_963277665.1. Classification (NCBI taxonomy): domain Eukaryota; kingdom Viridiplantae; phylum Streptophyta; class Magnoliopsida; order Santalales; family Viscaceae; genus Viscum; species Viscum album. The sequence goes on along the minus strand of OY728165.1, from coordinate 1,883,240,162 downwards.
ATTGTTCACAAATTAATTATTTAATGTGTTTTATTGTGTACTTCCATTTGATATATATTATAATTATTCTATTTATATTCATGGTATTCTGTGGTTCATTTTTTGGTAATTAATCTTTGGTCATACGACTCGATTGATTACAACATGGTAAGGGGTTTTCAACTCACTCATTATTCCCATGAGTTTCATGCAATATTTGACGCTATTTCCTTTTGGGTGGTGTATATACTGACAATGATTGTATTTTTTGTGTAACATACATTAACTTATAGGTATTTAAATCTTTATTTTATAATCCATTCATCATGGGGTGTATGTTTCGTATGTTTCCAAATTGGTAAGGGGACCTTTAACCGTACTCTTTTAGCCAAAGACTTATTTTATGTCATTTCTTTTAAAAAAAAATTTCTTATGTTAGAATATGTTATTATATATACTTATTTATGTAAATTCTATGCCCATGTGATGAGAAACCATTTTTTCTCTCATCAACTGATTTTTTGAATTTTAAAGTGATGCCTTTAAGCTGTCGAAGTTATGTAAGAGAACTTATTAACTTAATTTTCATTCTTAGGGTTAATCATATATTCCTTGATTACTTTAGGATAAAAATATGTGTGAATTACCTATGATTTTATTACAATTAATATCCACTTATATTGGGTGTATTCGTATTTTTTACACATAATTATTTCATTGATTTTTCCATAATTTAAGGATGTGATCTTTGTAAGGGACTTTGTATCAATTTACATTCCATTGAGGATTATTTGTTGTTATACACAAATTTAATTTTATATGGTGTATATACATCCCATTGACATATTATATCATGAATATCCTTATTCTCTGAATATTATAAACTTTGATGAATGTTATTTCTCAATTATTTTTATTCAATCATCTCTCATTTGGTAAGGAACTCTTTGACTAAAATATCATTTTAGATGTTTTAATGATTTATTCTTATAATTCATTCTCATTTATGTCCATGTTTTAAAAATGGTTTTATGTATTGATTTACATATACATGATTGTTTTGAAATTAAAATTCAATTCAAAAGATTCAAAGTGGTATGGTACACTTCGATTCAAAAATATCTTTATTAAATGTTTTAAATGGTTTAGAAATTTTTTTTGATAAAGCATTGATTATGTCAATATCTTGTAATGACATATTATGATGGTAATATGTGAATTATATCTTTAATTTATGATTGTTTTATGTGTTATGAATATTTTATGGTTATCATAATTGTTTACATATACGGGTGGTTCCATGATAAACCTAGAGTGGGTGGGCCTGAGATAGCTCTCAAATGCGCTGTGTAACGTGACAGCGGTAAATGGTAATGTTTCTCCTAAGAGATTTTTGGAATATATTGTGATGGGTATTCCAAATTTAACTCCCCACGTAGTAGTGAAAGCAATAATGTATGTATGTTATGAATTCCATAAGTTACCTTTATGATTTCTCTGTGTTATTCACAAATCTTATGATTTCAAAAGGAATGTTGTGATTGAAAAGTATGGTTTCATTAATATGTATTTAATGCTAGTATAATGTTTTATTACCTTATTGTATAACCCTTAATAAGATTTTTATGCTCATCCCATGTTTTGAATTGTTTTTCATGGGATATAATGATGAATAGTGTCAAGGATGTGATAAAGAAAAAGTCATACTGTCTAAATCTTGGAACTTGACAAGTTTCTCTTTTAAAGATATTTTATTTTTATGAAAAAAATGGAAACTGAGCAAAAGTTTCTACTTTTTAATTTTTGAGATGTAATAGTCATGGCCTAATTCTCTAAAGCTCTAAACTTGAAAATATCCTCAATGTGAATTTTTCACTTAATTAATGATTATGTAATGTTTATGGATGGGTCCTTATAGTTGGTATCCGAGGTTAGTTTAGATAACTTTATAGGATATGGTGTTATTTAAGAGTAACTAACATAACCATAATGGTTAGAATATTAGATAGAGTCATAGTTATTTTAGAGGTGAAAACGATTATTACATTATAGGGTGAAAATGAAAGGCCTTTGATAACCTTTGTCGATAAAATATGTTATGGTTATTTTTGGGGAATTCACCTCTCTCTTTTTTTGAATTTAATGAAATTGTATTGTTTTTGAAAAAGTAAAACACATTGTCATTATACCAACCCATCGCATTAGACAATGTTGCGGGAATCGAACCTACAACCAAAGTGTGATTGGGATTTATCGCCTACCACTAGACTACGTAAAGTCCCTAGTTAAAATGACTAATTATTTTTAGTTAAATGATTTTATGCATCAAGAATAATTTTATTTGGGATATTATGTTTTATCAAATGTAAATCCTTAGTATAGGAAAATGATTTGGTGATTAAGTGATAAATGTTATTTTGGATGACATTATCTCTTTTGGGAACACAATATGCTTAAGGAAAATAGAATACTATGGGATTTAATTTGAGAATTAATGGTTGAAATATATTTTTTGGAATAACATATGTTTTTATTGTGGACATAAGGTGATTTGTGTTATTAATTGAAATGATTAACCTATCATAGATAATATGTGATTAAGTGAATTACACATCAATGTGAGACTTTGAGAGAAGTTAATGTTTTTGGAGATAAATGTTATGATTTATTGTAGAAGACTATGTGATAAAATCCTTCTATGTTTTGCGTTTCAATATTAATTTTGATTATTTTTAATAATTTTAACAACAATTGTATATTTAATGGTAATTCATGAACATTGGGTATATTTTGATTAATTTTAGAGATTAAGAGTAGTATTTCTTTTTATAAAGGATTATCCTTTTGGGGATTATCAGATCTCGTACTAACCAATTATGGTTTTGGTTAATAAATAAAGATAGGGGAAATATATATTTTGTATTTTATAGATCATTTTATTCTCTTGAATTTGATTATAGAATTTTTTATGTGACCAAGTCATCATTAATACTCATCATTTTGAGAAAAGATGAGATTGTCGTAAACATTTTGTAAATGATGAAAGTATATATATCAAGTAAGTATGTTTCCTTATGTTCTTATTCAATCTCATAAATATATTCTATAACTTTATGAAAATAAAATTAAATTTTTTTTGTATGTTTACTTTTCCTATAGAGAAACCAATGACCGTCTAACCCATCAATTTTTTTTGGTTTTCTTGTGGTTAACATTATCCTATTCATGTTTTCTATCAATCTACATAAGAACTTGAAACTTAGTTTCTCCTCCATATCCATGTTTTAATGAATCCAAATACGGGTTATCTTGGGTGACCATTATACATATCTTTCATTATTTTAAAGTGGTTTTTTATTTACACTTTTTTGAATGTGGGACTTTCAATAAAGTTTCGAAGACCAATTTTAAAATTTTAAGGATGCCATTTTCCAATGGGGGGAAGGATGTAACATCCCATGAAAAATAAGGATATGACATTTTAATATTTAATAATATTTTTCAATTAAATATTAATTTTATTTTATAGGGGATGCTAAATTCAATGGAATACCTGACACACAACAATGGGTTTCTCCAATGTCTTATGTCGCACACAATGTTGTGTCATACTGAATAATAATAATATATTGTTATTTTAAATGGTAGTTAACGCATATCCATTGAAATGGTGTGAATGAAGAGAACTAACCACAATATGATTATACATGTTATTTAAATGTTTTTACATTTATCAATTAAAGTTTGAAGCCTAAAATGTGTGTGAATCTAATTTTAAACTTAAATATTCTAATATTCATTAAAAGGTCGATTTACCACCTTTTGATGGAGAACCCTCTTTAAATACAGTTTTGTTCCCTTTTTATGTCATATTGTACATAATAAAATTTCCTTTAGATTCAGGACATCAAAATTTACTTTTGTAAATTTTTTGGTATTTTTCTGATAAAGATCATTTTTAATGAATAGTGAAAAATACTGCATTTTAATAAAAAACTACCTATTAATCTACTTTATTTATATGGATAGATTATATTTTTAAATGTTTTTAAAGTGTAATTTGATTATACTTTTACTATTTATTCCAATTTTGGCCATTTTAATTAATTTCACTTTGAAATTGGACATAAATAACTGTCAATATTTTTATATTTATTATTTTTTAAAAAACATGCTTTTTGTTTTGACGACAAGAATTAATTTTAGATTAATTAATGAAAATTCTATTTTTTTAATTTGGTAAGGTAGACATCATTTTTTAATTCCTAATATCTAATAATTCTTAGCCAGAATATTTGGCATTTTTCTGAAAACCTTCAACTTTTGATGAATAGTTAAAACACTAAGTAGCTAATAAAAAACTGAAATTTTCATTTAAATGAAATTTTACCACTTATGTGAATTGAATTTATAAAATATGACACAAATAGTTGTTATTATTAATTAAAATGTGCTTCAATAACATGAAAATATTTTTTGGAGAATAGTAACTTTTTACTTTTATTTTCCACGGTTAAAGTTAAAAAGGCCAATCCAAGGTAAACAATTATTATAATAATATATAATTACCTTAAAACTTGAACTAACATTATTTAATGAATAATCTTCGACCAAGATAATACTTTGGTAATACGTTTGGCCATTTAAAGCCACTTGGGTATGTTAATGACATTAATAACTTTTTATTTTACGTAAAAATAAAAATATCATAAACATGTATTGTTTTTCTAAAACAATTATAATGTGGGGTTATATAATTGATATATTTGACTATAGATATTAATCATAAATATAAAAATATTTCCTACTCAAGGTATTTTATTTATAATTTTTATACATCAAATAAATTAAAATATTTATGGCACAATAATGATGTAGTGTTTACCTCATTAATGAATGATTTAGATAAATAAGATTATAAAAATTAAAACAACAGCCCAAACATTTCCAATTATTATTTGATGATTTTATTTCAAACAATAGTCATCTTATCTTCGACATTAATATGTTTCGGACCTTTACAAACCTAAAATAATTATATAATAAAATAATATTTTCATACTTTCCTAAAGAGCCCCTCCTCCCCTTTTAAAAATCTCCCACCTCTATCCCATTACACACACCTCTCAAGCCCCTTAGATCATCCAAAAATTTCCAAAATAATATATAAAGAACCCTATCTTCCTCCTAGAAGACTTACCCTAGGAAGAAGGCACTTCAAGAAGTCATTTTGGTTCAAACCAAAGAGAGTTACTCGAATTAAAGGTAACATCTTCTCTTAAATTCATTCCTTTTATTTTACTTATCCAACCACCTAAAATATTTTTATTACATTATTTTATAACAAGACCATTATCCTAAATATACTAGGTTTTTTTATGATAATTATTCAAACCACACTTACACATACATCTGTGTAATGAGTAAAGAACATACTGTTTTTGTTAACGGTGAACTACTGCCTCACGAAATGATGGTTGTTCAATCTTCTCATACCACCTCTTATGGTGGCCATTATAATGGAACATTATTTATATGTGATATATATTATTTTTATATTTTCTTTATACATCTTTATTTTTCATTTATATCATAACATTATGGTTTCCATAACGAGTAAACATGATAATTTCATTTGAGGAAGTGAGGACTACCGCCCCCTCTAAGTGATATAACTCGTTAGTGCTTTTCGTAGAACGTATAAAGGATGTATTTAAATAAATTATATATTATGTTCTACTAGAATTGTAATATACCTATTTATCATTATGTTTCCATTCCATTAAATATGAAATAGAAATGAAAGTAGTGTTCAGGCTTACGTATGGCTTACCGTCTCCATGAACGGTGTATTTCATTTCATATCACCAAATGTTATTTAATATTATAAAAAGATACATATCATTGATATATATGATATGTAGGATATATAAATCATGAATATTATTCTTAATAAAATGGAATTTTGACCACATGGACAACTTGCAATTATAAGAAGATCATTTTTGACTCAAGTACCAAATATCGATAAAACAACCATTATTAACTTAAATGATTGCATAAGGTTTTTAACATGGTAAATAGTGATATAAAAGGATTAATAAACTTGATAAAAGGATATTAAACAATTATAAATTAACTTTATTTTATTATTCAGGAGATAAAACAATGAATGGGTCAACTCATACACGAGGTAAGGGGTTTCTTATCTCACTTTTAATTCCATGAGATTTACGTTGTTCACAAAATATTTAATGATTGTGGTGTATTATGTAGTTCCATTTCATATATATTATAATGATTCTATTTATATTTGGGTTATTATGTGATTCATTGGGTGGTTATAAACTTTTAGTTGTACGACTCAATTGATTACAACATGGTAAGGGGTTTTCACCTCACCCTTTATTCCCATGAGATTCATGTTATATTTTCCACTATTTCATTTTGTGTTGAGTATGCTCTGCCCATGACTGTATTATTTTTGTAACATACTTTAATTTTTCGATATTTAAATATTAATTGTATTACCCTTCCTTCATGGGTTGTACGTATCGTATGTTACCAAATCTGTAAGGAATCTTTTCACCACACTCTTTTAGACAAAGACTTTTTTTCTTTGATGTCTTTTAATTTCCATTTTACTATGTTGGAATATGTTCGTCTATATCCTTATTGTAGTACATTTTAGGTCCATGTGATGAGAAACCCTTTTCTCTCTCATCAACTTATTATCTGAATTTTAAAGTGACATTGTTGGGCTATCGAATTTTATGTAAGAGAAATTCTTAACCCAATTTCAATTCTCTGGGTTAAACTTATACTTGTTGATAATATCATTATATGAATACGTGTGAATGAAATATGATTGTATTAAAATTAATATCGGATTATATTGGGTGTGTTCTTATTTCCACACATAATTATGTCATTGATTTGTCCTTAATCTAATGATATGTTATTTTCAAGGGACTTTGTATCAATTTACATTCCATTGAGGATTTTTTGTGGTTATACACCAATTCACATTTATATGGTGTATAGACTTACATTTGACATATTATATCATGAATATCCTTATTCTCAGGATATTATATGCTTTTATTAATGTTATTCCTCAATTATTTTTATTCAAGCATCTCTCATTTGGTTAAGAACTATTTAACTAAAATATTGTTTAATTTTTTTTAAGGATTCATTATCCTAATTCATTAATATTAATGTCCATGTCTTAAAAATGGTTTTATGGATTTATTTTTATGGAAATGAATGTTTTGAAATTAAAATATCATTCAAAAGAATCAAAGTAGTATGGGACACTCTGATTCAGAAATCTCTTTATTAAATGTTTTAAATGGGTTTAAAAAAAGTTTTCATAAAGCATTGATTATGTCAATATCTTGAAATGATATATTTTGATTGCAATATTGGAATGTTATCTTTCCATTATGATAGTTTTATGTGTTATGAATATTTTATGGTTATTGGATATTGTTTACGTATAAGGGTGGTTCCGTGATAAAACTAGGGCAGGTGAGCCCAAGATAGCTCTCCAATGCATTAGGTAATGTGACAGAGGTAAAAGTTAATGATTATCCAAAAATATTTAGGGACTACACTATGATAGGTATTCCAAACATAAATCTCTTCATTGATTTGAAAGTAACATTTTATGTATTTTATGTGTTCCATAAGTTACCTTTATGATTTATGATATCTGTGTGTTATTCATAAATCTTATGATTTTATAAAGAATGTTATGATTGAAAAAGTATGGTTTTATTTTATATTTATTGATGGTATAATGTTTTTTCCTGATTTTATAACCCCTACAGATATTTTTATGCTCATCCCATGTTTTGAAATGTTTTATACAGGACTTATGAATAGGGTCAAGGATGGGATCAAGGTAAAGTCATGCAGTCTAAAACTTGGATCTGGACTAGTTTTTTTATGTATTTTTATTTTATGAAAAAATGGTAGCTGAGCAGAAGTGTCTACTATGTAATATTTCATATGTAATAGTTATGGCCTTATTATCTAAATCTCTACACACTAAAAGATCCCCAATGTAAATTATTCATTTAATTCAAGATTATGTAATGTTAATGTCGGGTCCTTATAATTTCTCTCTCTATTCATTATCCTCCCTTCCTCTCAATAATGATAAGTGTAATAGAGAATAAATTAATAATGAAGGATCTACAAGAAATCAACGTCCACAATAAATCACTATTTCATCAATCTAGTAGTGCCTATAAATCAATTGTCTTTGCTCAGATATCAAAGGAGCACATGTGGATCACTACTAAAGGGATTCTACACTTGAATCTCTTAATACAATGATGCTACTCTAAGAAGGGTTTTTTTCAAAGATAAAAATGATTATCGGAGAATGTTCTTAAGACAAGGAAACCATTTATACAAATCCAAAATAAATTATTTATAAATTTAGCAAGAAACATTCCAATATTATTTCAATAAATTCAATTTTGAAATAATTTTGGTTTTATCTCCCAACACTTGCACTTCCACTAGACTTGGATCCATAAAGTATTATCAAAGGGTTACCATTTCAAATTTATATTTCTTTATTTGATTGTTGTTATATATTATCAATAGAAGTTACATATTAATTTCATATTATTAGATATGTAACCATATATTTGATTATCCTTTTTTCAAAACTTTTAATTAAATTTTATAGACTTTAATTTTTTAAAGGACTAATAAAAGATGAATAATGACCATAGATTCCATGAGGAAGTGTTGATGGTTTATTCAAGATAGCATGGAATTACATATAATATAGCTAAATTGAATTTAATATTATATTGTTTATGCACCTTAACATGTTATGGGATACATGATGCACTGGGTAGTAGTTACACATGTTCAAATTATTGCACACCATAAGTAGACTAGGCCAAAAAGGAACACAAAATTTTAGATTAAATCGTGTGTAGATGGTATGCACTTTGTGTAGTCTTCAAGGTTAAGTGGAAAAATTCACACAACCTGTGTAATCAAATAATTATCCAAAATGCATCATAATGTAATCCCTTTACATTAATTGAGTAAAAAACATGTTGTTAGATTACACACCATATAGTTCCTTAATTACCACTTCAGAAATACACATCATGATCCTTGGTGAGGTATACATACATACATAATGAAAGATAAACAATTTTTAGCTATATTATACCCAACATGTTGTCCCACATCCAATGGACATGTTGATCAATTGAGCAGGTTTCACAGACTCATAACATTTAGATCACATAGTGTGTAACTTATGGGAACACGCCACACAATCCACAAATATTCACATAAAAGGTCAATGAGTGTATCTCATGCACACAACCAGTGGAACACATAGAGTATAACTACTTAGTACACACTATTTAGTCTAGATTATGTACCCACCAATGCCCTAGGCATGTAATATGGGTACACAATAATCAAGATACACAACATGTGGCACGTTAGTACATGTCATGTAGTCTCCCAATATAGTCAAGAATTAAATTATATTCAATTTATAATTTAATAATTAAAACCTTATTATATTAAATATAACATATTGTGTCTAAAAATTGTATATTTTCTTAAATATTAATTAAATGATTGATTAATTTATTATAATATCATTTAATTATTGGTTCTGTAATTTATTTTCCACGAATTACTTTCATGATGGGTATCTCCATAAGAATCGATCAAAATTGGGTTGAAATGGATTATATTGATTGATTATTTGATTAAAAAAAGTATATTTATATGAACAATAATAAGTGAAGGGAAATAAACTCCTTCCAGTTCACTATTGTGTTACTACCGCTCATGTTTGGCTGATCATGAGCTTCACCCAAACTAGTGTATGTGTTGGAATTAGGTAATTTATTTTATTGAATTCGATAGTAATTGTTAATTAGAAAATTAAATATGATGGAATTTGATTCATCCCTCCCTCCACTATTATGTAGGACCTACATGCCCTTAGTGATTTATGCAATTTTCTTTTAACCAATCATTTGGTTCCTCTCAAATTCACGTGAATTATAAATATTAGAAATAAATAGAGTATCCAATGGCTCGTATACACAATTCATGATTGAACCATGATTATTCAACCATGGTGATAGATATGTGGACTTTTGGGATACTTTAACTCATGCCATGATCATCACATAAACTTATTTCACATAGGTTAATGGTTGATTTTTGGTCTTCTCAATAAATCAATCAAGAGATAATCTCATGATTTAAAATTTATTTCCTTATTTATTTATTTCATATGAGATATTTATTTTATGGATGAAAGAAATAGATGACATATGTAAATTAATTTCTGTGGTATGATAGAAGATAAATAAATGGATAACACATAAATGATTTATCCAAAATACTTAATTAATTAAATATAATCTAAATAACATTAATAATATATATAAAAGATAAAACAAGATAATATTTATGCATAATAAATTTAAATACCTAATATATATATTGATGCATAGATGGAATTCTATTAACTAATCAAAAATAAAATCCATAAAACTAATAATTTGTATAACACTTTTTAGAACATGTAATTTTTTTCAGTTATATGTTTTGGGTGGAAATAAACATCTTACATCAAGATAAGTATCATTCTTTATACATGGTGTAACTTGGAGGTAAGTGTTATAGAAATCCAGGACATAATTTCAGGACTGGGTAGTCTAGTCAATGAATAATGGAGTTTCTAGATCATATTTGGCAAATATCTACCTACCTAAATACCTTCATATAGCTTGAAAACCCCTCATTGGGGGTATTTGAAGGGTCATATGAATCATTTACAGAAGGATTCCATAGAAACTAGACATTATAGTTGAAATTTTTATGGTTATTTAAGCATGATAAAATAGTGAGAGATTTAATACAATTAAATTATTATTAGTTCTATGATATTTTTTAGACAAGAAAAGTGTTAGTAACATTATCTTTTAAATTGTATAATAGATTGAATGTTCATCATACACACTACCATTGCAATCAATATTAGAGAAAGAAAAATGAATGGAATTCTTACATGCTAGAATCCTCATTCATATATATGCAAGCGAAGGAGGAAAATGAAGAAGAGTTCCTTATATATGAAAAACATTTAAACGATGAAGATAAACCTCAATTATTGACGATATAATCCATGTATAGTGAATTTATGATGTCTCATGAATGTAAGGATACAGATAGTATGATCACATTTCACTATGGTCTTTTCGAGGATAAAGAAATACAAAAAAAAAATTTGAGATTTCCATGTCACTCTTTCAGAGTAATTTTTGAAGAGGCTTCACCAACTGAACCCTGTTGTCATGTTCATTGGATACATTAAACGTCAATTATTTCATGGGTTTAGTCTTCCTCATGAAATACTAACCAATATAATTCCAAAATCACCCCCTCATTTCTTCTCCATCATTTTTGTAAATTTTAATATGAAAAACATTGACACACCTCTCATATATATTTTCACTCTGCTTCTCCATATACATAAGGTGATAAATTATAAAATACTTATATCCTTATAGTGAATAAAATAAAAGGGAAGGAGAAGATATATAATCCTAATGTTCTTTCATGACCTTTCATGTTGAGAATCGTCATGGGTAAAGGAATGGTGTAGGATGTTTTAGGAATTTCATGTTCTAAAACGGACCGATAAAAAAATTGTAGCCTTTTAATGAAGAAAGGGAAATATTTAAGAGCATGTTTCATTAAGATTAATTTTTCTTTTTATAGGAATTAGGTATTAGATATAGATTTTACTAGACACTTATATATTAAAATTTAAGAACAAATTATATTCAAATAATTTAACAAAGGGGAGTCAGATATATGTGTTGGTAAGAGAGAAAAAATTTATATTGCAGCTATCAGCGACTATCGCCTCATGTTTCCATTAGGAATGATAATGGTTTGGATAGTTTTTATTGTGTGAAATCCATTATAAAATACTTTATATCTATATACAAACATAAAATGGATGATGGGTCATAATATTTTATGATTTCTAGAATAAGGTGGTTGAATTGTAGTTTAAAATTTTAAACTCACACAAAACCGAAAACTACTTTTTAGGTCAAAAACAAAATATTTCTGATGATATTAGTGATTGTAAAATATTTAGATTCTGTCAAATAAATCAATGTTGTTAATTGGTCTCATAAATATTATGATAAAACAATTATTAGTAATATTAGTAAAAACATTCTAATTTAAATTATGGTGAAATATAAAAATAGTAGAAACAATTAACATTAATTATTATAACAGTGTAAGATTATTATTTTGTAATTATAAAATTAATTATAATCTTTATCATTATGTGTTAAAAACATTAGAAATATATTGTTTAGATATATATGGATTTAACCTAACATTAAAGGTCTTTTTTTCCACAACCAGAATGCCCTCAATATGATGATCAATATAATCTTGTCTTTTAAATCACCGGAATCCCTCAGAACAATGATCGATGTATTCTCTTTTTCATGTCCCTATAATCCCCCAATTTGACATATACGATTTACCTATCATCTTATCCTCATAATACCTTGATATTAATAATAATCATAAAATGTAAAGACAACAAAAAAATGTCGTCGGGAATTTTCAACCCACACATGTATTTTTTAAAAATACATTTATATTAAAAATTAATAATGGTGAGAATGAGATATTCAAGACAAGAAAAATCTTATATAGGTTGAGTTGAAAAATGCATCAGATCGCAGATCCTCAAATAAAATAAAAATTATATGATTCCTTCCAATGTCTATAATTATTTTAATCTCATAGTTTCTTACAACGACCTCAGATGTTCTTCACTTGACAGCTCGAAAAACGTTTTCTTTATATTTCATTTTGATACCACCATTAGAATTCTATAATATATTACATCAGAAATAAATAATTCCCATAAATATGATTATATACATTATAATTTCTGATATAATGTTGTATTCATTTATTATTCGGATGAACTAAACTATGGCTAGTCCAATGGATCATAACTATTATCAAAATGGAGCTTATGACATCAATCAATCTAATATAGAAAACCCATAGTCAAATGGATATATAGAGAATTAGTTACTCTGAGGGACATGTCACGACCCGTCCTCGGGGCCTGTGTCGTGACTACCTCAAGCCCGCCTTCCATAGGCCAGGGGCAGGCGACTAGCACCAAGGCGTAATTCCCAGTAAAAAGGGAAGGCATTGCCTTTGTAAAGTAAACAAACAGCACAGAGCAAGCAAGCAATAGAAGTAAACACTAAGTAAAAACTGGGTACAACAGTACGTGTGAAAAGTAAGTAGGCCAGAATACAAACTCAAACTGTAAGTAAAGTACAACTGGAAAGGGGAAAACAACAACTAAAGTAAATCTGCAATGTCGAGCCATCCACTGGAAGCCCCACCTGAAGGGTGAGTACAGATTGCCTCCACAGCTCCTCGGGTCTAGCCGCCCGCTCCGAGTACGTCCCGCCTAGTGGTCCACCTCCGGGTACCGTCCTTCTCCACAAGCCTCAACCAAAATCAGCGATGTCTGTCGTCTGCAACCAACACAACATAGTGCGGGCATAGCCCGTGCAGGGGCGAGTATAAGCTACTCAGTAGGGACCCTGAGACCCCCTGAAGGTCTCCCAGAATCCAAAAAGGATAATCTACAAAGGAAAGATACAATCACGAAGTAATATCTGACACTACTTAGGTATATGCCCATACATATACCTAAGTCATCAATTCTCGTTCGGCTCCAACATCCGAGCCCAAGTACAACCCAGTCCACACAGGAAAGAAAAATGTAAATCCACACAGGAAAGCACCACACAATCCACATAGGAAAGCAAAACGGGATTCAGCTCACACATGTATACTTCTTCGTAAGAAGATAGAGATGATAAGATATTGCCACTGATTCATCTAAGTCGTCGGGCCCACAAAGGATCGATAGGTACTAACCCCCGAAATGAACGATAAAGGATCTGACCCACAAAGGATCGATAGGTACTAACCCCCTCAATGACCCACAAAGGATCTGACCCACAAAGGATCGATAGGTACTAACCCCCACAATGACCCATAAAGGATCTGACCCACACAGGATCGATAGGTACCTAACCCCTTTAAAGACACGCACAGGATCGGACCCACACAGGATCTGTAGGCACTGGCCCACACAAGACCGCTTAGCGCTAACCCACACAGGATCGGACCCACACAAGATCGATAGCACTGATCCACATAGGATCGCTGAGTGCGGTAGTCGTCACCATCGAATCCACTGAGAATCTCTATACAGTCATCGTCGTCGCAGTCGCAGCCAGCTCTAGGGTTCCCACACACAGCAAGCTCGTTCGGGAGGGTCCGCTCCATGAGCCGAGAGGATGATACATCAACTGACACATAGTCCAGAGTTGACGTATCCAAAAGTTATGTATCGTCATCAGGAACACAACGTCACAGGCGGCGCGTTAATCGGATGCCCGGTCTGAGAGTTATTGGCTTTATCGTCCTAGGGCCCCGGTTGGTTTTTAAGTCAAAACCAACCCGACCGTACTCCACCTACATCCAAACCTCAGGATAAGTATACCAAAAGTTCCGTCTCATCAATAGAAATCCAGCAAAGTCGACGACACGTCAATCGGACGTCCGGAGCTCAAGTTATAAGCGTTTTTGCTCTGAGGGCCCGGTTGGTTTCGTGTACGAACCAACACGGCCGAACTCAAAGTTCTATGAAACCATGAGTGTAATATGTCGAAACGACTGCCTCGATCCAAGGATTACATCGCCGCTGATGGTGTGTCGATCGGAGGTCCGTAGCCCAACATATGGGCAAAAGACCGAAAGAGGTCTGAAAACGGGGGGTCTGGGCCCGGACCGACCCGGCCCAACCCCCCCTGGGTCGGCCCGAACCGGGTTGACCTGACCTGGGTCCGGGTCCGACCCGGATGGTGCGACCCGGCTCGGCCGGCGCGGCGTGGCCCAGCGGGTCGGCTCGACCGTTACGGCCGAGCAAAGCGGGGGGGGGGGGGGTGTTGCCCCTGCCTGGAGAGACAGTGGCCCCGCGTGGGGCCGCCCTTGCTGGTGGACACGGCTAGTTGCCGCATCCCACTCCCTCCGGTCCCGCGCGGTGGCGGGACCGTGGCCTGCCGCCGCAGCTTCAGTCGTCGCGGCTTCTCCCGGCGGCACGCCGGCGGGCCACTCCGCGGACCACCAGACGAGTTCCGGTGGTCGAAAATGAGTGTCGCCTTCGCCAAAGGCCCTCCAGGGGACCGTCTTTCACTACAAGGGCCTCACATCGCCTGTGCCACCTGATTTTTCATCGCCCTCCAATCCGCTCACCAAGAACAAAGAGGCGGTGGGTTCAGACTTGTTCGTTGGTCCACACCCACCGTGTTAGCGGTTTTAAAAGTCTTCCAAAAAAATTTTAAACAACCGCGGATATAATCACATAGATTAAATTGAACAAAAACCCCTACCTCAACGTTGTCTTCGAACCTGAGTTCGTCGCGGAATTAACCGTCGCAGAAAAAGAGGATCGTCGCGTCACGGAAGGGGCGTCGTTGTCGTCGCGGTACACGGCTTTGCGTAGTCAAAATCCGAGGATTTAAAATCACACAGATTTAATTGCACCATTAAAACCAATGATGAGGATATAATTCACAAATAATTAAAAGAACTGCAACCCCCTACCTCAATCGGTTGTTGATCGAAGATTGTCGCGGGGGAAGGAACGGCGTGGAAGAAGCGTCGTGGAAGGAGGATCGTCGGCGTTGCGGTACACGGTGTCGCGTCGTCGATCTCCGAGGGTTCAGCGTTTTTCACCGGCGACGATGCATTCTTCACGTTCTTAGTGTTCTTCGCGTTCTTCAACGAAGGAGGATGAAGATCTTCAAGCCTTAGAGCTTTCTCCCAATCCTCTCAACAAAGAACCCTTCAATAAAATAAGTGTTGGTCTTATTTTATTTCTAATGCCAACGTATTGGAATTCATAAAAAGAATCCAACAATTAATTGAATTAATTACAACCATTAAACTGTTCAATTAATATCGGCGTTTAATATTTAATTAAATGCACGGGTTGACTTTATTTAAAAAGAGGTTTTCGTGGGTGTGTTACTTAGAGGGAAAGAAACGGTGGGGATTGCGTGGGCCCCACCTCACAAATAACCTACCAAGTGGTTAGGATATCATTGGGCCCATCTTATTCTCTTAACCTAGGTTAAGCCACATAAGTAAAATAAAAATAAAAAGATGCACCACTTTTAATTTTATTCCTTAACTTAACCCCAAAATTTAAAAACCACACCCGAGAAAACGCACCTCCGGAAAAGGTTTTTCTACGCAAATATCGGCACTGCGATTCCATCAGTGACCTAGAAATTTTATTCCGAGCACCGGTTCAAAAGTTAGAAAAACTCACTCGTTCGTTCACTGAACGTACCTGAGCCAAACTTCAAAAAATTATTCCGGGCACACCGGGCCTCGGAATCAGGTGTCGTCAGAAACTGCGTTCTTGTAAAATTTCAAAGAAAATTACGAAAAACATTTTCTTGAATTTTACGAGTCTTTAAATCACTCCTACCTCAGGGCTTGACGTCCTCGTTAAGATATATCATAAACTAGGGAAACAAATGTGGGTACTGAGCACGCATCTGAGCCTCCCTCTCCCAAGTGCTCTCTTAGAGGTTCACATGCTGCCATCTGATGCGCACTAGAGGAATCGACCGTCCATGTAGGTCCCACTCTTGTCGATCCTCAATCTCCACCAAGACAACTCCAGAAGTCGCCCCATCATCAACGTCCAGCTCCCCATGTTCAATGATATGCGATGGGTCGTGCACGTATCTCCTCAGCTGAGATACGTGGAAGACGTCGTGCACCCGGTGAAACTGAGGTGGTAGAGCCAGGCGATAAGACACCTCGCCAATCCTGCTGAGGACCTGGAATGGTCCGATGAAGCATGGAGACAACTTGTCACCTCGGCCAAATCTCTGTAATCCACGTCGAGGTGAGACCCGCAAGAAGACGTGGTCTCCATCCTTGAACTCCAGTGGCCTCCTCCTCCTGTCAGCATAGGACTTCTACCGGCACTGAGCTGTCCTCATCCACTCCTGGATGATCTGGACCTTCTCCGTCGTGGCCTGGACCATCTCCGGTCTCACAAGTGCTGACTCCCCATGGTCTGTCCAGCACAAAAGAGATCTACAAGGTCAGCTGTACAACGCCTCATATGGTGCCATCTCGATGGTGGAGTGGTATCTATTGTTGTACGCAAACTCCACCAAGGGTTGGTGGTCCTCCCAGCTTCGACCAAAGTCAAGGACACATGCACGGAGCATGTCCTCGAGAGTCTATATGGTCCTCTCCATCTGACCATCTGTCTGAGGGTGAAAGGCGGTGCTCAGACGTAGCTGCGTCACGAACAACTCCTGCAACCCCTTCCAAAGATAGTAAGTAAAGCGAGCACCTCGATCGGAGACGATAGATTATGGAACACCGTGAAGCCGTACAATCTCTTGAACGAAGAGACGCCCCAAGCTCTCCACTAAGCCCTAATCTCTGATGGGTAAGAAGTGAGCCGACAAGGTGAGTCGGTCGACAATCAGCCAAATAGAGTCGTGACCTCTGGAAGTGCGTGAAAGTCCAGTCACGAAGTCCATAGATATTCTGTCCCACTTCCACTCCGGGACCTCCAAGGGCTGTACCAAGCCTGCTGGTACCTGATTCTCTGCCTTCACCTGCTGGCAGGTGAGGCATCAAGAAACGAACTCTACCATAGCCTTCTTCATGCCCGACCACCAGTGATGTCGTCTGAGGTCCTGGTACATCTTCGCCACTCTAGGATGTACCGCCAAGGGAGAATTGTGAAACTCTCCCAATACCTCCTCCCGTAAAGCAACTGGTACCAAGGTATGTCCTCTGAAAAGGACGTTGTGCTCTACTCCAAAGGAGAAACCATTAGATGCCTATCTTGAGGATATCTGCGCATGCCGCGTCTCACAGTCAGCGTCCCCACTCTGTTCCTCTCTGAATCGCTGCAGTAGTGGAGGAGTGACTATGAGTGACTGACGGAAGGTTGCTCCATATCTATCCACGAAGAATATCTACAAAGTGGCTAGCTGCTCTATCGCCTCCTCATGTAGCTGAATGCCCGTCCTCCTGCTAAGAGCATCGGCTACCATGTTCCCCTTCCCAGGAGTATAGACTATCTCAAAGTCATAGTCCTGGAGGAACTCGAGCCATTGCCATTGTCTCTGGTCCAGGTCCTTCTGAGAGAAGATGTACCTGAGACTCTGATTGTCAGAAAAGACTACAAAGCACTCTCCCATCAGGTAGTGCCGCCATGTCTTTAGAGAGAATACCACTAATGTTAACTCCAGGTCATGGGTAGCATAGTTCGGCTCATGCTGTCTCAACTAACGTGATCCATAGGCGATCACTGCCCGCTCCTGCATTAGGACACATCCGAGTCTGGTCCCTGATGCATCGCAGTAGACTACGTACCCTACTCCCTCATCCGGCAACCTCAAAATAGGTGCGCTGGTCAATCTCTGCCTCAGCTCCTGGAAGCTCTGCTCACATCTGTCTGACCACACAATGGGTTTCCCCTTCTTCTTCAAAGCTATGAGTGGTTCTGCAACTCTGGAGAAGTTTGGCACACATCTCTATTAGTATCCAGCTAGTCCCAAGATACTCCGCACCTCTGTCACGCTCCTATGTGGCTCCCAAGCTATCACTGCTTCGATCTTCGCAGGATCCACCGCAACTCCCGCCTCAGAGATGATGTGTCCCAATAAGTGTACCTTGCGTATCCAGAACTAACACTTAGAGAGCTTTCCATAAAGATGGTTCTCTCGGAGTGTGTCTAGTACAACCCGCATGTGGTAGGCATGCTCCTCCTTAGTCATCGAGTATATCAAAATGTCATCGATGAAGACCACGACAAATTGATCGAGGTATGGCTGAAAGATCCTATTCATGAGTCCCATGAACACTACTAGAGCATTGGTTATGCCGAATGGAATAAACAAGAACTCATAGTGGCCATACCGACATCTGAAGGTCGTCTTCTGCACGTTCTCGTCCCAAACTCTGAGTTGATGATAGCCTGACCTGAGGTCTATCTTCGAGAACCAACATGCTCCCTTGAGCTGATCGAAGAGGTCATCAATCCTTGGTAGCGGATACTTGTTCCTCACTATCACCTGCTTCAGGAGACGATAGTTGACACAAAGTCTCAAGCTCCCATCCGCCTTCTTGGCAAACAATATCAGGGAAGCCCAGGGTGAAGCACTGGGTCGGATGAATCCCTTGCCCTGCAAGTCCTCCAACTGTACCCGTAGCTCTCAATGCTCAGCGGTGGCCATCCAATATGTTGGAGTGGATATCGGGGCTGTCTCGGGGTACATATCAATATAAAAGTATACCTCTCTACGAGGAGGTAGTCCTGGAACGTCGTCGGGATAAACATCCGCATACTAATATACCACTGTAGGAAAACTAGGACTCCGCACGTCAACTGCTCCTAGGATGAGGCTAGCCAACTGATGAGTGATGGGTTGTCCTCTCCTCTACGAAAGTCCGTCCTGTGCTGCGAAGGCTCCCTTCTCGCTGATGAAGGTGAACCTACTCCCGTCGGTGCTTACACATCACACCTTGCGCCTAATACAGTCAATATGAGCATGGACTATGGATAACCAATCCATGCCCAAGATGATGTCGTAAAGCCTCGACGCCGCTACAAGAAGATCCCAGTCGAAGCTCTCACCTCCTAGAGTAAGCTCACACTACCGGCACCAGTGCGTAATCGTCGAGTCTGCTCCCGTAGGAGTCTCTAGCCATAATGATCGAGCCAACGGCTCTGTCAGAATCTCCGAGCTCTGAACAAGGGTAGTGGCTATGAAAGAGTGACTCGCTCCTGTGTCTATAAGAACTATAGAAAGGGTGGAATAGACATAGATAGAACCTTGAATCATCTCGGCCGCACCGTGGTCGTAGGCCTCCGCTACCTGGAGATGTGCCTGTCTTTTCCCGCAAGCTCCCTGTGGCCGGGGTGGACCTCGTGGTGGTGGTGGTGGTAGAGCCTCAAAGCGTCGCCCACCACCTGCTGCTCGGCCAGCTCCTCTGCCTCATCCTCCTACTCCCTGCAGACTGCCATGGTCGGCCCTTTGCCTCTGCCTGGGTGGCCCCTCAACCGTCTTCTGCTCCTTGGCATGGCGGGTCGGGCAGTCACGAGCTATGTGGCCATGTCCGCCGCATGTGTAGCACTGCCAGCCTCTCGAAAGAATGGCTCCGCGCTGTGTACCCCGCACTACTGAGCCAGTTACCTGAGGTCGTCTTCCTGAGGGTCTGGTCTGCCTGGACCCATGAGTCATCTGTCGACTGCCTGCTACAGAAGACTCTGCTACCTGCCGCCCTGCGGTAGGTCTCGCTACTGATGAAGGCTCAGCAAGGAAGCTCTCGATCAAAAGGGCTCGCTCCAGTACTCCTGCCTGAGTCGGAATGCTGAGGGAGATCAGCAATGCCCTGATCTCATGTCTCAATCCCTGCTCAAAGGTCTAGGCCCGGAAGAATGGGTCTCGTACCATGTCTGTCGAGTAGCGCGAGAGATCGGTAAATCTCACCGAGTACTGGGTGACCGTCAAGCTGCTCTGCCGTAGCTGTAGACGCTCCTGGATGCGCACTGCACGGAGGGTGGCTGGGATGAACTCCGAGCGGAAGAGGCTCTAAACGTCCATCCAGAGGAGAGATGCCTCATCGTGCACCTGGAGCATCAAGTTCCACCATCGGCCAGCTGCCACGTGCAGTAGGCTCGCTGCGAGGATCACCATGAGGTCTACTGGTGTCCTCACTAACCTAAAAACCCGAACAACTGCCTCTGATACCAATTTGTCACGACCCGTCCTCGGGGCCCATGTCGTGACTACCCCAAGCCTACCTTCCATAGGCCAGGGGGTGGCGACTAGCACTAAGGAATTATTCCTGGTAAAAAGGGAAGGCATTGACTTTGTAATGTAAAAAACACCACAGAGAAAAAAAGCAATAGAAGTAAACACTAAGTAAAAACTGGGTACAACAGTATGTGCGGAAAAGTAAGTGGGCCAGAATATAAACCCAAACTGAAAGTAAAGTACAACTAGAAAGGGGAAACCAGAAACTAATGTAAAGACGCAACGTCAAGCCATCCACTGGAAGCCCCATATGAAGGGTGAGTACAGATAGCCTCCACATCTCCTCGCGTCCAGCCGTCCGCTCCGAGTACGTCCCGCCTAGTGGTCCACCTCTGGGTACCGTCCTGCTCCATAAGACTCAACCACAATCAGCGCTATTCGTCGTCTGCAGCCAACGCAATGTAGTGTAGGCATAGCCTATGAAAGGGTGAGTATAAGCTACTCAGTATGGACCCCGAGACCCCCCAAAGGTCTCATAGAATCCAAAAAGGATAATCCATGAAGGAGATATACAATCACGAAGTAACATATGACACTACTTAGGTATATGCCCATACATATAACTAAGTCATCAATTCTCGTTCGGCTCCAACATCCGAGCCCAAGTACAACCTAGTCCACACAGGAAAGCAAAACATAAATCGACACATGAAAGCACCACACAATCCACATAGGAAATAAAAATAGGACTCAGCTCATACATGTATACTTCTTCGTAAGACGATAGAGATGATCAGATATTGCCACTGACTCATCTAAGACGCCGGACCCACAATGGATCGATAGGTACTAACCCCCGCAATGACCCACAAAAGATATAACCCACAAAGGATTGATAGGTACTAACCCCCACAATGGCCCACAAATGATCTGACCCACAAAGGATCGATAGGTACTAACCCCCGCAATGACCCACAAAGGATCTGACCCACACAGGATCGATAGGTAACTAACCCCTACAAATACCCAC
The DNA here is from genome assembly GCA_963277665.1 of Viscum album. NCBI lineage: Eukaryota > Viridiplantae > Streptophyta > Magnoliopsida > Santalales > Viscaceae > Viscum > Viscum album. The sequence goes on along the minus strand of OY728165.1, from coordinate 1,883,218,202 downwards.
ACAAGATCGGACCCACAAGGATCTGTAGGCGCTGACCCACATAGGACTGCTGAGCACTGACCCACACAAGATCGGACCCGCACAGGATCGGTAGCACTGATCCACATAGGATTGCTGAGTTTTGTAGTCATCGCCGTTGAATCTGCTGAGGATCTCTGTACAGTTGTCGTCGTCGCAGTCGCAGCCAGCTCTAGGGTTCCTGCACACAGCAAGCTCGTTCTGGAGGGTCCGCTCCACGAGCCGAGAGGCTGATACATCAACTGACTCATATTCCAGAGTTGATGTATCCAAAAGTTCTGTATCGTCAATAGGAACTCAACTTCACAGGCGGCACGTCAATCGGACGCCCGGTCTGAGAGTTATTGGATTTTTTGTCCAAGGGGCCATGTTGGGTTTTAAGTCAAAACCAACCCGACCGTACTCCACCAACATCCAAACCTCAGGCGATGTATACCAAAAGTTCTATCTCATCAAGAGGAATCCAACAAAGTCAACGACACATCAATCGGACGTTCGGAGCTCGAGTAATAAGTGTTTCCATTCCGAGGGCCCAGATGGTTTTGTGTAAGAACCATCCCAGAGGAACCCAAAGTTCTCCAAAACCATGAGTGTAATATGCCGAAACGATCGTCTCGATCGAAGGATCACATCGCCGTTGACAGTGTGTCGATCGGAGGTCTTTAGCCCAAGATATGGGCAAAAGACCGAAAGAGGTCCGAAAACAAGGGGTCTGGGCCCGGACCGGCCCGACCCAACCACCCTAGGTCGGCCCGAACCGGGTCGACCCAACCCGGATGGCGTGACCCGGACCGACTGGCATGTCCTGGCTCGGCCTGGGCGAAGCCCGGCTTGGCCTGGGCGCAGCCCGGCTGGCGTCGTCCGGGTGGCCGGCGGGTCGGCTCGGCCATTACGTCCGAGCGAAGCGGGGGGGGGGGGGGGCGCTGCCCCCATGTGCAGAGACCACGGCCCCGCGTGGGGCCACCCTTTCTGGCGGATGTGGCCGGTTTCCGCGTCACACTCCCTCTGGTCCCGTGCGGTCGCAGGACCGTGGCCTACCGCCATGGCTTCAGTCGCGACGGCTTCTCCCGGCGGGCCGCCCTGCAGACCACTAGACGAGTTCTGGTGGTCGAAAATACGTATAGTCTTTTCCAAAGGCCCTCCCGGGGCCCGTCCTTCACTATTAGGACCTCACATCTCCCGTGCGGCCTGATTTGTCATCTCCTGCCAATCCGCTCACCAAGAACGAAGAGGCAGAGGGTTCGGACTCGTTCGTTGGTCCGCACCCACCGTGTTAGCAATTTTAAAAGTCTTCCAACAAATTTTTAAACAACCGCGGATATAATCACAAAGATTAAAATGAACAAAAACCCCTACCTCAACTTTGTTGTCGAATGTGAGTTCGTCGCAGAATTAACCGTCACGGAAGAAGAGGATTTTCGCGTTGTGGAAGGGGGTCGCTGTCGTTGCGGTACACGGCGTTGCGTAGTCAAACTCTGAGGATTTAAAATCACACAGATTTAATTGCACCATTAAAACCCATGCTAAGGATATAATTCACAAAGAATTAAAATAACCGCAACCCCCTACCTCAATCGGTTGTTGATCGAATATTGTCGCGGGGGAAGGAACGGCGTGGAAGAAGCATCGCGGAAGGAGGATCGTCGGCGTCGCGGTACACGGCGTCGCGTCATCGATCTCCAAGGGTTCGACGTTCTTTGTCAGAAAAGATGCGTTCTTCGCGTTCTTCACGTTCTTCATGTTCTTCAACGAAGGAGGATGAAGATCTTCAAGCCTTAGAGCTTTCTCCCAATCCTCTCAACAAGAAACCCATCAAGAAAATAAGTGTTGGTCTTATTTTATTTCTCATGACAATGTTTTGGAATTCATTAAAAGAATCCAACAATTAATTTAATTAATTTCAATGCTTAAACCGTTCAATTAATAGGGTCGTTTAATATTTAATTAAACGCACGAGTTGACTTTATTTAAAAAGAGGTTTTCGCGGGTGCGTTACATAGAGGGAAAGAAACGGTGGGGCTCATGCGGGTCCCACCTCAAGAGTATCCTACCAAGTGGGTAGGATATCATGGGTCCCATATTATCCGCTTAACCTAGGTTAAGCCACTTAAGTAAAATAAAAATAAAAAGTTTCACCACATTTATTTTTATTCCATAACTAAACCCCAAAATTTAAAAACCACACCCGAGCAAACGCAACTCCGTAAAAAGAGTTTCTAAGAAAATACCGGCACTGCGATTCCATCGGTGCCCTCAGAATTTGATTCCGAGCACCGGTTAAAAAGTTAGAAAAACTCGCTCGTTCGTTCACTGAACGTACCTGATCCAAACTTCAGAAAATGATTCCGGGCACACCGGGGCTCAGAGTCAGGTGCCGTCAGAAACTGCGTTCTTGTAAAATTTCAAATCAAATTAAGAAAAAAATTTCCTTGAATTTTACGGGTCTTTACAGGACAAGACACATCGTTAGTTCAATCTGTCATATTGAAAAATAAAATGTTTATATTTTTTTATATAAGAACCATATCTAAGTTTTAGGGAAAATTAAATTTGCTAAAAACTATCAAAAATAGTTATGATATATAATGTTATTAGAATAATGTTTTATGAATGTGTTTTTGATTTTCATAACTAAGGTAATGAAAAATAGAAGGTACGCATTTGACCCAAAAAATATACACCTTTTTGGAAGGCACAAAACATAACCCATAAAATGGAAAACAATTAACATTGAAATACTTATAGTCCTTTATTCATTTAAGAACATAAAATATATACTTCATACGAAATGTATTCACATATAATATTTTAACTCCACATAAATTGATAACTTATTTTCATTCAGAATAATTAATACGATATGAAATATAATAACTTTGGATTCTACTTTAAATAGAATTTCTTCTTTTGATAGTTTTCTACCCTTTATATTTTTTCTCCCATTGAACTGTTTCACAACATTTTGATAAATTTTCCCTTTAATAAAATTCTCCCCTTCATGATTTTAAAAATATAGTGGGGAATGTAAAATATTTTCCTAAAATGTTAGAAGAAAATTTTAAAAATAAATTGTGTTGGAGTAACTATTCGTCCATTATAATAAATAAAATCCATCCAAATGAAATTAGGAACCATTAAGATGAAAGTATTTGATAATAAGTAATTCAAACTAAAAGTCATTCAAAAATGTGGAAATAAATTAGGAGTTTATATTAGTAATATCTCTATGTATTATGATATATCTTTATAATGGTTTTTAATATATTCAAATCATGATGATCCTTCTCATATTTGGATATTAATGTTTCAATTATGGATATCATTTCGTTCATTTCTAAGAGCCTCTGATTCCTTTCCTTCAAGATTTGAACTTCTCTTCTAAAGAACTAATCTTTTTTATTTTCCTTCTTAGACTTATGAAATTATTTTTAATAATACCATTACATGATATTTTCCATTTTCAACTTCATAATTTTTCTATTCAATTCTAATACGTCATCATTATGAGAATTTGTCGAGTATTACAAATTTTCAAAAAATAATACTCTATCCTGGATTGTAGGATATAACATTTCAAATGAATCAACAATGATATATTGAACTTTCATGACCTTGCTAATTAAATCATCATATTTCTTTAAGTCCCCATCATCTTATCTTGTCTACCTTAAAATTTTATTGAATATTCTTCTGTGTGCCTTTAAATTATTATTTGATATTTTGATATCAGATCCATTCTGAATCAATGAATATGTCAAAAGATTCGATCATTCTTTTTTATCATTTGTAATATTTTGAATATGATTACATATAACATCGATATTTTTTAGGTATGTCATCGAATCCATCATCTATTTCAGTTTCTGAAAGTATTACCACTACTATTTTGTGCTTCTATGGACAATGAGTCTACAGACCTAGGTGATACCTCAAAAATTTGTTTAAGAGAAGGTCAAATATCACTCTTAACTACTCTTTAACTCTTTCATCATCCAATACTATTAAAGTAATATACTTCCTTATCTATTTATTCCTTTTTAAAAATGGTGTATGTTAATACTAAGATTCATATTCATCTTTATGAGATGATGATTGAACATCCACCGATACATCATGAACTATGTTATTATCGGAATAAGTTCATATTGAGGTAGAGGATGACTATAAAACCGCAAAATTTAGTTTTCCATTTAATTCTTCAACTACTTCTTATTATTATTCTTCCTCCCCTTCATAAATATTTTTCTCCAACATCCTTTCAGTTCTTTGAACCCTTTTTCTGACCTTTTCTACCTATTTTTTATAATTTCATATTCATTGACTTATTAAATAATATTGTACTTATTTCTCAACTAAATTTTCAACATCATATTCTTATAAAACGTATTTTAATTTCCCCTTCCAAGAACTAATAGAATTCCCAATGATTCAAAAATATTAAATGTTATGGTGTTGATGGATGAGGTATTATTCTATAAGAAGGATAAATATTTGTAACTAGTTGGAAAAATGATAATTTTGGAACACATATAGGTTTATTTTTTTATAATTTTCCTACTCCATTACGAATTTTTTCCACAATAGTGGCTTCAAGAATAATTTTCTTCTGTTTCTTCTTATTCTATGTTTCCCTTATTTCATCAGTTATTTTGATCATTAAGGCTAATGCCTGTAAATTTTCAAATATGAATAGAGGGTATTCTAGCTTATTTTGGGATTTATGTTCCATAATATTTTTAAAACCATCATCATAAAATTCGTTTAAATTTTTTTGAAAATTTTTAGGAGATTATTTTCCCTCCTATTTTCTTACACCAATTATTTCCCTTTCACAATTTCTACATCAAATACAGATTTTTCCGATTAATCATGAAATTTATTCAATAATGGATTAAAAAATATATTCTTTATGGTTGTTTTAACCCCAATAATTAGAGAAATATTCTCCCTTATATCATACAATTTATTCTTGATTTGAAGTACCTCCATATAGTTCGCTAATATCAGTTTATAAAGAGATAAAACATGATAATCCTGGACTTCGTGGATTCCTACATAATTCATTATATTGAATGAATTACAAAATAACAAGATTTTTCTACCTCATATTAACAATAATTTGTAATATAATGATTTTAAAAAGGTAAAAGTCTCCCTATCACATTTCCTTCATATCAACTAACCATACATTGATAAGGTTACCACCTTCACTTATGGAGTTAAATGAAATACTTTTAAAACCTTTTTAATGGTAGTAAACAATCAAGATTCAACTTTTGACCTTTGAAAACATCAAATATTCATCACAATCATGTTTTAAAGAAGTTATGTTTCACCTTGCATGGTCAATTCAATATGATACTTAACTTTTTGATATAATATGTTATAACTCTCACAAAAAACAATTAAAAAATTTTCATCCATTCTATATTATTTATTAAAATAAATATAATAATTTAATTATCGTATTATTTCTAGATTTTGATTATCAAAATCCTCTTTTTTAACACATATTACTCCCATTATTAAAATTTAATTACAGTTTTCAACAAAAATAAATGATTTTAATTCCAATTTCATTTAATCGACATTTATCTTACAACTTCTCACTTTGTGAAATCTTATAAAATTACCACCTGAATACATTTTATGTTAAAAAAAACTGAAGATTTGATCGGACGAATGGAAAATATTTCGGATGAGCAATAAAAAATGCGTCAACGGTCGAGGTAAATTGAAGAGAACAGAGTTGGGTCAAAGGTTACCCAACACATATATATAGAAACTCGGGTGATGCTTCATATTCTTAAAAAATATCACCTCATATAAAAAACCAAAATTTAATCTAATGGATGAGAATATATCCATGACTCGTTTTAAATTTATTCTAAAATCTTGATAGTTTTTAAGAAATATAATCATCGGGCATAATTGTTATCTGATTATGAAATATTTTTTATTCAGTTTTTTTTATTTTGTAAAGGATATGTAAAACAAAAAAAACTAAAAGTAATGGAAAATAACAAAAACAAATGTTAAAAGAATACCTCTTGGGGTAAAAAATATCTTCTGGTATGAATTTTTTATCAAGAAACATGTTCTTATTGGTTTTTTTTAGAATGTAAATCTGAAAAAAATAAAACTAAAATATTTTCAAAAAAATTAAAGAAAATTTATATTCTAAAAATTTTAGTAAAAATATCGATTCTCATTTTTTAAAAATAAATTCATTTCACAAATATATTGAGATACAAAAATTAAAATTCTGAAAATCAAAAAGATTAAAAAAATATTTTTTAGAAAAATAAGACATATATACTCCCCCTTTTATAAAGGGTTAATTAATGTAAATATAATGGTAAAAATTTGTTAGATATGACTGATAATTAGATATTGATCATTTCTATCTTCTTCTTAATGTATTAACATCTATTTGGACTATGTGGTTTAGTAAAAAAGTATGTATCTTGTTCTTATGTTTCCATGACCATTAAAATGACATCTCTTTTATGTGTGTGATCCCAAAGAAAATGGTATCTTATATATATATATGATTTTCATATGAGTTATGTAATTTTTTTACTTAATGCAACTGAACATGTATTATTACACAGTATTTGAGTATTAGTAAATCTTCTGTAATAGTTAGTGAGTGTGTATTTCATCCCCAATAGTTGACGAAAATAATTTCTAGCTACAACATATTAGACTTCAGAATTAGAGAGAGGTAATGCATTTTTTCAGATTATACCAAAAAACTAAATCATGTCCAAATAATTTGAAAGTTCCATAATTAATTCTCTAATCCATTCTAGATCCATAAAATTCTGTATAAAAAACATTTAAATTCAAAATCATTTCCAAAAGCATAAAAAAATACATAATATATAGTTCTATTAAGTGGGTGAAAAATAAATTTTACTAATTTAATATTTGAATATTTTTTATTTTCTTGATATCTAGCATATAATAAAACTGATAGAATTAAATTCTAATGACTAGAAGTTTTGTAATGTAACCATCCAATTATGCCCATAATTATTTTTTGATCAAAGTATTTCCCAAGTTCATCAATATCTAAATAATTCTAGTTTTAAATAGGATTACTAATAATGAAAGTATTGTAAAATCCAAATTTATTAACAATATATTTTATATACATATGGTGAGGTATAAAATTTCCTTTTTGTTTTTATGAAATTTCAAAACCCAAAATAAAATTAATCCCTCCCATAATGCTCATTTAAATCATATAATTCATCCTATTAACAATGGAATATGTTAGAGATTTTGGAGATTAACTAGATATAATGACATTGACATTAATTTGAATAATAATGTTTTTTTTTAGAAACTTATTTTTTAAAAATAGTTGGATCCAAATCTCCCTTAACATTTTTTTTGAAAAATAATTCTAGTTAAAATATAATACTAGAATCTATAGTACTATTTTTATCCATAATGTTCCTTAGTATGTTTAAAAACATGTTTTGGATGTATTCTAATTTTATTAACAATGTAATTTTTCTACATAGATTTCCTTTGGAACATATCAATTAAAGAATGCATACATCACATACAATTGAAATATATTGATATTTAATAATTCTGCATATCCTAGAAGTTTAAGAATAGCTTCAAGCCATTCAATAATAGAAAATGTTTCTTCGAAATATATTCCCACTTGTTGCATATATTTCATAGAAAAAAGTGTGTATTTATTTCTAAGAAATATTCCATTTTCAACTGGTTTTTTTGGAAACCCTATTTTACACCAATTATGTATCTTAATATCATTCAAATAAAGTCTATATATGATTTCATTAAATTTCATTGAGTTTTTATTGAATTTATATTTCTAATATTCATCACCAAAAGATTCATTAAGATTCATTGGTTCTATTTGAGGTAAAACTTAAAATGTTCAATTTTATTTCTCAATGAAATTATAGTTCTCACTGGTAAATATACATCACTATAGTTGTTGTCAAAAGGATTATTACTAAGAAACGACTAATTTCTTGTATTTAATACAATGTATTCTTCAAAAAAATTGAAAATATTCTTGATGTCGAAATACATAAATATATTGTTCATATTTTATCTCATGAGAAGAAATTTCCAACATAAATTGAAAATACGTTTTAGAAAAAACATCTAAAAATGAATGATGAGGTTGTTTCAAAACAATAGGATCAGTTTTATCAAACGTAAAATTTATTATTTCATAAAAAATAATTTTGTATTTATTAAATACAATATATTCCTTATTGATTATAGAATAACTAAAACATATTCCTTTATTATATTTTGGATATTATAATGAATAATATATTTATTATTTAGAATGAATAGTTTATATTAAGAAACTATGAGGTTTGAATATTTTACCCCTTAAGTCCATAAATCATATGGGGTTTTATAAATTAATGTTCTTATTAATTATCAATTTATAGTATAATAATAAGTACTAATATTTTCTACCCACAAAAATTTTAGTATAGTTGTAGTGATCTCGTGAAGAATTATATTTCTTATTTCGACTACACACTTTTTATTGAGTTATATGTGTTGAAAAGTTAGGTATAAGACCTTTTTCATATATTTTTTAAAATAATAATTAATGAATTCTCCACCATAATTAATATGAATGGTTTTCAAGGAGGAGTTTTTCTCATTTTTAACTATAGTTAAAAAATATAAAAATTAAAAAAGATCCATATTTCTTTACTAAAAAATACACAGAAGTATATCGAGCATAATCATCAAGTAAAAATTATAAATTCCATTTCCATCTAATTAATCCAGTTTCTGTAGGATCAACCAAGTCCATGTGCACTAATTGGATTACATCATAATTTCCTACATAACAAACATATTTAAAACTTTACTTTGGTTGCTTTCCAAATTAACAAGGATCACAGACATTAGAAGTATATAAACTAGATATGGTAGATTTTTTATTAGTCCATTATTATACATCATAACAATTGTTCTAAGATAAATGTGTCATAATATTTGATTCTATAGAAAAGAATGGTATTCCATTACACTATGGTAAGGTAGGACTTGACTCATATGGTATTTTATATTTAGTGTGTATATATTCTCATGCTGATTGGAAGAAAAAATAAAATCATCCTGAGAACTATAAACAATATCTTTTTCATTCATAATGTTCATAGGATAACCTTCATCCCATAATTTTATTTTTATAATAATATTTTTTTTTATTTCTTATGAAAAATGGTATATTTTTAATTAATTATTTTAAAATAAGAATAATATTACATAATCTGATAATTTCTCCTTCTGAATTATCTCCGAAATTTACTTTCCCAAAATTCATCTTTATTATCTTCATAACGATTTTTTTTTCTTGTCATGTTTTTAGAGAAAAAATTATCCATGTAACAAATATTTTTTTGTTACAATTTTTATTTTCTTAAATAGAAGACTATTAGAATTTCAGAACCTAAACATTCTTGGTTCTGGTATTATCATAAAGCATGATTTTTAGAATCCAGATTTTTCCGAAACATACTATTTTTCCGTAATGTAATTTTTTTGGAAAAATAAGATTTTGGATAACCTATATATTTCTTTTTGTTTAAATAACCTTTTTTCTTCAAGTTCCCACCACATTGATATATATTGAAAATTGAGAACTTTTATAAAGTACTTATTAATAATAACATATTTTCTACATATAAAACTCATTCGAAAAATATATCTATGATGATTAATTTGATTATAAATTATATAAATTATGTCCTTCCAATGGTAAACATAAATTAATGTTTCTTAAAACTTGAAATTTTCAAAAAAAAATTATAATAATTTTTTATCCTTATTTTAAATTTTATTCAAACTAATTTTCAAAATATCATTTTAAAACTATTTTTCTCAAAAATAATATTTTTAACACTCTTTGAAAATATTACCTTTATCAAAATTAGATCAATAAATATATTTAGAAATATTTGATATATAGTATTTAATTATAAAATTCTTGATTTCCCCTTCAAATGTTTTTATTGATCATTCTCATGGTTTTTAGAAAGCTTAAAATTTTCATTTCCAAGTAAATTTACAAATCTTTAAACTTGTTCACCACATGGTAAAGTATTTTTTTCATTACATAAAGAATATTCTCATTAGAAAAAAGAATTTTGATTATTTTTAAAATTAAGAGAATTTTCATTTACAGTAATATTTTTAATATATTTTTGTATTACCAAAGACAAGAATAATTTGTTAACCTTCAAAAATTATACATAGAATTTGATGGGGTTTTCACCAGAATATTCATAATCTGATGAATTCTAGGAAGAATAGACTTCTGAACATGCACTCTAATTATCTGAAGCATTTAGAATTTTATTAATTTTTATCTTGTAATACTTATTTGAATTTCTATTTTAATTTCATTCCCTCTTATAATTTTAATTCATGTTAGGAACATTTGGTCTAACTTTTCATGTTTTCTTACACTAATAACATATCACTTATAAAGATTCATTATTATCACCTTTATCCTTGTAAAAAATCTTATATTGGTACTAAAATCCTTTTTAACAACAATCATACTCATTTTTTTCATAAGATGGGATAGTTTATTTCTAGTATCTACTAATGAACTACTATGTAGATCAAAAATAACATTATTACTTTTATAATACATTACAACCTTCCCAAAAAACAATATATTACTATGAATATGTTATGTAGTTTCAAAAGAAACTCCTCCATTTTTATTTTCTTTTTATTATCTTACCTTTTCATTATTCCCTTCATTCTACATAAGGGTTATAATAAGATCAAAAAGTGTGAGATAGCTAATCCATATTTTTTCACCCAAAGTCGTTATTTATTATTCTCATCCACCATACATTATTTCAATAATATTTTCTACTAAGATTCCTTCTATAATTTCATTCTTTCCAAGATACTATAAACTATTAAAAATTTTCATAAACCTATAGTGTGTTATAGATATAGTTTATCAAGGTATAAATTCAAAATCATGATAATTAGATATATCAAAAGCTCTTCACGTCTCAATGAATTTAGAAGTTTGAAAAATAGTTACCTGCAAGGTTGTCCATATACTATTCTCAACATCATATAAAGATACTAGACTACAAAATTTCTTGCCATATAAAATTAAAGAGTACTAATTAATCAATAATTTAACTAATAATCCAACCTTTCTTTATAAGTAAAAGTACTAACATCTTTTTCTAGAATCACATTGTTTTTAGTCACCAATACAACATTATCCACTCTAGTATATATAAAAATGTTTTCAATTTGTCTCTCTAGTATTCATAATCATTACCATCTAAAATATGTGGTCAACTAGGATTATATTGATCAAAAATACAAACAGTTAACCATCCCTTATTATAGAAAATAAAAACTATTTCAATAATACAAGTCTGTGTAATCAAAATATTTAACATGTAGTTTATAAAAAACTAATAACTTTAGTAGAAATGAAAGTTATAAACATAGAAAGAAATACAGTATAACATTCTCTAATACAAAATGTTGGATCTTAAGAATTTATTATGGATAAAATAGGGGTTGAATTGTATTTTAATCATTTAATCTGACAAAAACTAAAACATATTTGGTTAAAAATATCAGACACCAGAAATATCCATTGATGGGAGTGTTTGTATTGGATTTAGAGTTCATTGGATAATTTAATGTTGTTAATCGGGCTCACAGACAGTCCAAAAAAATAATTATTATAAATATTAGTAAAAAATATAATTTAATTTGTAGTGGAATCTAAATATTGTTGAAAAATTTAATATGAAAGCTTATAAAAATTTAATAATAAATTAGAGTATTTATAAAGTTAATTATATTCTTTAACCATAAGAGTTAAGAAATTTGTAAATCCATTCTTATGATATCCACATCTTTTAACCTAAATGTTAAGTTTAGTCTTTCTACCCTAATGAATTTTCTAATATGAGGATCTGAAAAACAATAGCATCCAAATACCTCAAATCCCTCAATACAATTATTGGTGTGAGCTCTGTCTTTTTATCCCTATAATCACACAATATGATGGATTAGATTCACCTATATTCATATCCCAAGAATCATTCGATCAAACATTAATCAGAACAAGTTCATAAAAAATATAAAATCCCAAAAAAATATGAAAACCCTCACATGGTTTAAATTGAAATTAAACTCCTTAAAAATATAAAATTTGTATGAATGAAATGTTCAAGTAGATAAAAATATCAAATGTGTTGAGTTGAAAAATAAATTTGTCCCTAGTCATCTAAATGCACTTCTATATATAGGCACCCCTCTAATGGTTATAGTTCTATGAATCCAATAGTTTGTTGCAATAGCCTCAAATTTTATTCACCAAATCTCTCTACAAAATAATTTCGTTTGATGTCGTTTTTATAGAATCGTTACAATGTTGTAATATATTCTTTTAGATATAAATAATTCCAATAACTCTCATTATAAATTTTATACAGTTTGATGGACTATACTGTATTTTTTATAAATATGATGAAATGTACTATGTTCATTTTGATGGATCTAAACTATTATAAATTTTATGTTTATGAATTCATCCATTTTAATGGAAAGAACACTTAGTCGAACGGATGGAAACAATATTAGTGAGTATGATGGAAAAGATGCACTATCATCCATATGTATCAAATTTAAAATAAAATTTTTATATTGGTTTTATATTAGAACAATTTTTATGTTTGGTGGAAAAAACATTTCATGAAAAAAACATTCTAAAACACTTGAGATACATAAAATTAATAAAATATGATTTAATGAAAGTTTTTTTTATTTTTAAAACTAAATAAAGGAATTGTATATGTATAATTTGGAATCTAAAATTAATATATTTATTATCATGTGTTGGAATAAGTGTCACATCTTTAATAGAGATAATTTTTTTGTAAGTAACATTTAAATAATGGTCTTTATGTGTTATATTTCCTATACTATGTTATGGAAATCGGTAAATAATTTTATACACATGACTCATACCACACTCAACAATGGAATCACTAGTAAGTCCATTTAAATGAAACAAGTTTGACTGAATGAAGAAAATATTTATAAATATATTCTTTTGAACTAAATAAACAATATGTAAGCCATGCATGTTTATAATAGAATGTTTTTAAATCCCTATTTAGTGGAAGAGGTATAGGTGAAAAATATATTATTAAAGTAATTCATAATGGGGTGTGTGGACCATTTCCGATTGATAAAAGGGGTGGGTACTCATAAATCATAATATTTATAGATTATTTATGTAGATATTGATATCTCCACATAATGTGGTATAAGTCAGAATTCGTTGAATAATTTCATGATTTCATGACTTTAGTCAAGAACCATCTTGGTAAGAAGATTAAAAAACTATTCGAAGATATTAGTAGAGAATATCTTAAAAAACATCCTTTATTTCCTATGAGATTTTGAGATTCTATCTCAACTCAGTCCTCATTGGATACCACAATTTAATGGTGTATGATAAAATAGGAACAATAACTCTATTATAATGGTGAGATCAATGACGAGTCATGTTACTCTACTATTAACCTTTAAGGGATACCTTATACAAATAGTATAAAAGAAACTAAACTAGGTGTCCCCTAAAGAAGATGATGTTATAAGTTAGAAATTTTGGAATAGAAAGAATCGTGTTTTATCATTCATATATTTATGGGGTTTTAAATATTTTTTTAAGGACACTTCAGGTCAACAACTTCAACACCCAGACACAAATTGTTATTTTTTAGGATACCCCAATGGAATCAATAGAATATTACATATATAAAACTTTAGATAAAAAAATAATAGTTAAAACACACACCATATTCCCTAGGATAGAGAATATATCTAAAGGATACAGTGGGAGATAGATAGACTATGAAGAATCCAAGGATCAAGGTAAACCAAAGCTATCATTGAAAAAAATTAAAAAAAATCGCAATGAATATAATGTTTTAGAGACACATGTCTTGCATAGGAGTAGAAGACAGGTTAGAGAACCATAAAAGTTGGTTAAATAGTCAATGAATATGGGGAATTGTTATTAGTTGATAATAATGATCCTCTAACATATAAGGAATTATTTAGTTGAATAGATGTTACTAAGTGGAATGAAGTTTTAAATTCTGAAATAAATCCCATATACCAAAACCAAGTCTATATTTTGGTGAATCCTTTAGTGGATGTGAAACACAGGGATAATTGTCACCTATCGACCGGTCAATGTTCCGGTGCTCTGCTAATGTGTATAGCAGCACTCGGGTCGAATCCTCGGCGATGATACTTTGAAATAGTTGTTTGTTTTTAGTTGATTTTGTTCTGATTTGGGGGGTTTGATTGCAGAGCATAATTGAAATGACTAATGGAAGATTTTTAATTTAAAAAGTTTATAAAGATTGGGGTGAGTTCATTATTAGGGATTTAAGCTTGTGATATCCTTGAACTTTGCTTTATATTGCATTTAAATTAACACCCACTTCACAAGTTGACATCGATTAGAATTCCAAAGTGTTAAAGCTTTAATCCAAGCCTTAACTTAATAAGGATTTTAATCTCAATCAGTACATGTTTATGGTAGTGTATTTTTAGTTCCAATAATCCATGGAAACCACATGCTAAACAAAATATGTCATTAATCTATGACAAATTAAGTCCAACATACACAATGTTAAATTAACGAATACTCATCGAGCAAATACTCTCAATCACATAACATCCCTAAATTATAACTCACCTCAATGAGATATTTAATCATCCATTTGGGTGTTTAATATTCTGGTTATAAAAATTATGATGATAAATTAAGAATAAAAGAAAAATAAAGGGATTAGAAAAGAGTTGTATGTCGACACACACACACGAACGATGATGATAATTAAAAACGGATTTTCGATTGAATGAGGAAGCTAAAGAAGTGAAGGGTATTGAACTGAAATTAAACTATTTTAAGAACATAAATATTATACTACAGAAGGGGGATGAGAATAATATATATTGAATAAGTAACTTCCATTAAAACAGAATTACAATGAAAGAGACTTACAAAATTACAAAAACAAAGAACACAAAATTAAGTGAAAACAAAGAGAGGAGGAAAGGTCTCTCAAGTGAAAACATGAGTATGGAAGATCCTCCCCAGATTTTGGCAAGGCTTTGGTCGTGCCAATATGTTCTCCTCCCTTCTAAAATTCCAACCCCTCTCAAGGAGAGAAGGGGAGAGTATTTATAGCCCAAGGAGTGGACTGTTTTCATTCCCAATATATCCCTACACTTGCATCTCCAATTTGGCTTTTCCGACAGTCGAATCTCCGAATATCTCATTCTTCAAAGTTGTAGATAATAAAGTTTTCCGACTACTGTAAATATTTGGAGGCATTTGGACAAGTGGAGCCAGAGTTATGGCGGTTTTATTAAACAATGGTAAGCTGTCCATTTCAATCCATGCTTTTTCGATGGACAAAATGTGAATGGGTTTTTGAACAGGAATATTCCTTCAAATTCGATTGACTTCTTCAACAAAGTAGGCCTCCTATATCTCCACTTTCACAAAAAAAATCTCAGCTCGATTTGATTCTTACATCATGAGATATGTCATGCATACTATAATGAATTTAATTCTCTTCCAGAATGGTGGGCTGGACTTCAAAGCTTCATTTGGGCCCCATGTACTTGGATTTGGGCCTTGAAATTTTTATCCAAGATGACATGTAGTGTCCCCCGAATTATGGTGGAGAGTTAAGGTTTTTGGATCTCTGTATTGAGCCCAGTAAATCAATCTTCAAGGCTTGTCCAGTTTGTTCACAGATTCGTTGGTCTTGTTTGTGAGGACCATATGACCCTTCAAATGGCTGAATTTCCTCATGGTACCTTCTAATTAAATGTTTTATATTGAATTAATAATCCTAAAAAACAATAACCACACATTTTGGATCAGTATAGTGATAGTTATTATTAAAACATTAAACTGACTCAATTGGACTACTTCTAAAAATGCTCAATAATTATACTTAATATTAAAACATTAATATTTCACAAAAATTATGCACATTTCATATAAAATAAATAAAGGGAGTATATAATAAGTCATGAAAATATCAATAAAATCAACTCCCCCATACTTATTTTTGTGCATGTCCTCATGTGCAACAAATATAAAAACATGACAAAATCATTTTTACTCACCAACAGATATTAAAATTTTGTTTTCTCCAATCAGGGGGGGCTTAGAATATTTCACTCATCCATTTTGAATTCCACCACAATTTGTTACTGAAACAATGTTCCAAAACTAATTCATTTTTTCATGCTCAAATTTAGAAATGGAAAATGTGGACACTCAAAACTCACACCTCTCATGATGATAAAATTCATTTGTGGAGGTTCACTCTTTCACCAACCAAAAGTGAAAATATTAGAGTCTGTAAGACCTCTCAGCTTCCACTCCCTATCCAAAGTGCTCAAAAATAAAGAGGTCTTTTAAGGGGGTTTTCTATGGCTATGGGACGGTAGGAAAATAATGTCCAAGAGAGAGAATAAGAGGGTGAAAATACCAACATAGAAAAACAATGCACATTTTTTTGAAATAAAACATGGAAGGAAATGAAAACACATATTTACAAGGGAAAGATTATGTGAAGAAAGAAACAGTATAGAAAGAAAATATGAAGGCGATGAGAAGATGAAATATTTAAAAACCACCAAACTTCTCCCAATGATATAAGAATATAATGCAAGTGTTCTTTTTTTTCTTTTTTTCTTTGTTTTTTTGAAAGTTGACCTTGAGACAGATCTCACACTCATATCCCAACCCATGTTTGATCTCCTCATGACAGTAATTGTAATATTTATAACAAGATAAAAGGTTGAGGATGAGTGATTTTTGACCTACCCAAGACATAACCCATATTTATTTATTTTTTGATTTTTTTTTGAATTTTTTTTGAACACTTTTCAATATCATTTGTACAATACATTCCAAAATCCCACTGATTGAAAAACTACCCCCCACACTAAAATGGATGCTTGCCCTCAATCATATGATAAGACACCAGAATTTAAGGAAATGATACCCAAAAATGAAATCCATTCCCCCCCCCACACTTAAATTTCAAAAACTTATGCAATGAAAATCCATGTTGATATTAGGTGGGATAAGGTATTGGGCTTGTAATGTGGCTATAAAAGAAAAGGATTTCATAGGCTTGAATGGGCTTTCAAAAAGAGAATTAATGTAAGGGTAATGAGAGGATATTTGGCTATTGTGATTCACATGTGGTTCAGAAAATGCCTCTATCATATTAATGCACACTAAGGCAGGAAATTCAGCTCGAAGGTCCACAAACTCATGACTCACAAATGGGGGTGAAAACACATATTTTGAAAATATGGCCATAGGTGGCATTGGCATGAAAGAAATTGTTTATTCTCACTATTTGGGAAAAGCATTTTCCAAATCAAAAATTGAGCATTCAAAATTTGTTAATTTTGACACACAATTATTTATCCAAAGTCATGATGAAAATACAATATTTTTGAGATGAAAACATGTCTGTTAACTCCCCAAAATGGTTGGTCAAAATTTCACAACTCGATGGTGAGTAAGCATGACTCTTTTTTTGTCTTTTATTAAGTAATTTTGTTTTTTTGGTTTATTTTTTTAGTTTTTAAGGTTTTTTTTAAATAAACACCCACACAAGAAAGAGAAAAAGAAAGGGTTTGATGAATAAAGTGGTAAAAAATGAAAGAGAGAGGAATAAGAAGAAATAGGTAGAGAGAGGAAGAGATAGATAGAGAGTTAAAGTGAAAGAGGTGCTCCCTGGTTTGGATTTGGCGGGTCGCCTTCTCCATCTAGTGGTAGGTCAGTTAGAGAAGTTAGGGTGCCAGTGGAAGTTGATATTGTTACAGGATTGCATGTCCTCTCATGGCGATGCTTTAAACGATGTCCATTAACCGTGAATGTCCTTTTGGAAAAGGGGTCTTGGACTTGCACTGCACCAAATGGGTAAACTTTAGTAATAACAAAAGGACCTTCCAAATGAGAATTGAGCGTACCTGGGTGAAGTCGGAATCGAGAATTTAAGATCATTACCTTTTCACCTTCATGAAATATCTTTCTGAGGATGTGTCTATCATGTAGTACCTTAGCCTTCTCTTTGTACAGATTCGAATTCTCATAGGATTCAAGTCGAAGCTCCTCCAGTTCATCCAATTTCAACAATCTTTCTTCACCAGATTTTTCACAATCCAAATTACAGGTTTTCACAACCTAAAAAGACTTATATTGGATTTCAACTGGTAAGTGACACGATTTAACAAAAACTATCCTAAAAGGAGACATCCCAATGAGTGTTTTATTGGCAGTTCGATAAGCCCAAAGTGCTTCACTAAGTCTCTCAGGCCAATATTTTCTGGTGGGTTTTACAATTCTCTCAAGTACCCTTTTTCACTTATCTATTAGAGAGTTCAGCCATGCAATTTTTTTGGGGGGGATATGCAATTGAAGTTTTATGTACAACCCCATTCTTTTTCAGAGAAGCTTCCATGGTTCTAATACAAAAATGGGTTCCTCAGTCACTGATCAAGGCACGTGGTGTGCCAAATCTTTGGAAGATGTGGGTCTTTAGGAACTCATTAACAGTATGAGCATCATCCTTCCTAGTGGGTTTGGCCTCAACCAACCTTGAAACATAATCGACCGCATGAAGAATGTATGAGAATCCATTGGAATGGGGAAATAGTCCCATGAAATCGTGCCCCAAACATCGAATATTTCACAAAAGATTTAAGGCTTTTGGGGAATTTCATTTCTCTTTGAAATTGTGCCAAACTTTTGGCAAGTGGGACATGATTGAAAAAACCCATGTGAGTCCTTGAAGAGTGAAGACTAGAAGAATCCAGAGTCTAGGACCTTTCGGGAGGTTCTTTTTTGTTCCAAAGTGTCCACCTCTGGGAAGTGAGTGACAGAATTCTAAGATGGAAGAATGCTCATGTTCATCAACACATCTTCTAATTACCATGTCTGCCCTAGTTTTCCAAAGTTTATTTTCTTCCCAAAAATAGTATTTTGAATCACTTTTCAACTTCATATTTTGTTCTTTTGAAAAATTTTCAGGATAAACACCAGAAACCAAGTAATTTACAATTGGGGCATACCATGGTAGTTTTGGAGTGAGATATAAAAGGTTCTCAATTGGAAATTCAGGATCAATGATTTCAGAATGAGGAGAATTAGGAATTCTACTCAAGTGATCAGCCACAAGGTTTTATTTTCCAGGTCTATCTTTGATTTCAAGGTCAAACTCTTGGAGCATTAGAATCCATCTTATTAGCCTTGGTTTGGAATCACTTTTC
The DNA here is from genome assembly GCA_963277665.1 of Viscum album. Lineage (NCBI taxonomy): Eukaryota > Viridiplantae > Streptophyta > Magnoliopsida > Santalales > Viscaceae > Viscum > Viscum album. Next base: position 1,883,198,771 of record OY728165.1, on the reverse strand, counting down.
TTGAGTATGAACTTTATAGCAGAATGATCTATGAAGATTATGATTTTGGCACCTAAGAAATAGGGTCGGAATTTATCTAAGGCAAAAACAACTGCTAAAAGTTCTTTTTCAGTGACAGTTTAGTGAGATTGAGTTTCATCCAATGTTTTTGAGGCATAATAGATGATATGAGGAATTATTTCTCTTCTTTGACCATGAACAGCCCCAACAGCTCTATCAGAAGCATCACAAATCAATTCAAAGGGTAAGGACCAATCTGGGGGTTGGATTATCGGGGCATATGTAAGAGCAGTTTTGATTTCAATGAAGTCTCTCTTCCAAACCTCATCAAAATGGAAAGAGACATCATTTTGGAGAAAACAAGTGAGTGGGAGAGAAATTTTACTAATGTTATGGATGAATCTCCGATAGAAACCAGCATGACCGAGGAATGATCGGATGTCTCGAACAGAAGTGGGTTGAGGAAGTGATTGGATCACTTCAATTTTGGCAGGATCAACTTCAATACCATCTTTTGAAACTATGTGCCCCAGAAAAATCCCATTTGAAACCATGAAGTGACATTTTTCAAAATTTAACACAAGGTTACACTTGACACACTTTTGAAAGACTAGAGAGAGTGAATGCAAGCATGACTGAAATGACTCGCCATAAATGGTAAAGTCATCCATGAAGACTTCCATGCAGTGTTCTATGAATTATGTAAAGATACTCATCATACACCTCTGGAATGTTGCTGGAGCATTAAAAAGGCCAAAAGGCATTCTTCTATATGCATATGTTCCAAAGGGGAATGTTAAAGTAGTCTTTTCTTGGTCCTGAGGTGCGATTGGGATTTGGAAGTAGCCGGTGTATCCATCAAGAAAGCAATAGTGTGACTTTCTGGCTAATCTTTCTAGAATTTGATCAAGGAATGGAAGAGGGTAGTGATCTTTTCGTGTTTCAGCATTCAATTTCCTATAGTCGATGCACACATGCCATTTGTTCTTCACTCGAGTTGTGATTACCTCTCCATGTTCATTTGTGACAACAGTTATCCCACCCTTCTTAGGTACAACTTGAATTGGACTAACTCATTCACTATCAGAAATTGGGTAGATAATACCAGCTTGAAGAAGCATGGTGATATCTTCCCTAACTACATAAAGGATGAGTGGATTGAGTCTCCTTTGTGGTTGTCCAATTGGTTTGGATGATTCCTCAAGATGGATTTGATTCATGCAAAGGGCAGGGTTGATTCCTGGTATGTCATCTAGGGTCCAACCTAAGGCCTTTTTGTTTTCCTCTAACACTTGAACAAGTTTGGACTCCTCGGTTTCAGTAAGTGTGGCAGAGATAATGATAGGATATGAGTGATCATGGAAGAGGAATGCATATTTCTGGTGTGCAGGAAGAGGTTTCAGATCAGTCTCATCTTTCTCTTTTGGGATCGAAAACTCAGGAATGGAAGAAGGGACTTAAGTTGCTTCAGGTTCATTTTCCTTAATATTGTCCAAGGTGAAGCAGTAGAGATCAGAGTTGATGTGGGATTCAAGAGAGTTTTCAAGTTCCTCTAGATTGATGGAGTCCATGAATGAGAGGTCCACATCAACTTCACCATTTATGACTTTGTTAATCATGGTGCATATTTCACAAGATCCTTTATCATTAGAACATGATGAACATGGTGGATTGGGGTTCGATTTACTCTTAGAAGTGTCCTCAGAAGCATGGATTGAGAATGATGAGTGATCCTCAGATGGGTATCGCATGGCTTGGAAAATGTTGAACTTGACCAGTTGGTCACCGAATTCCATGGATAAGATGCCTGAATGGACATCAATCTTGGTTCTCGCAGTCATGAGGAATGGTCTTCCTAGAATTAGGGGAGATCGAGAAGAGTTCGTCTCACCTTCCATGTCAAGGACATAGAAATCAGCAGGGAAGATAAGATCATTTACTCGGACAAGGACATCCTCAATTATTCCCTCAGGACTGGTTGTGCTTTGATTGACTAACTGAATGACAATACCTATTGGGTGCAAGGGACCTAGACCAAGGTCGGAGAATATGGATTTGGGCATGACATTAATTGAGGCTCCTAGTTCTATGAGTGCATCATCAAAGTTGGAACTTCCAATTTGGGATGGGACTATAAAGGTCCCTGGATCTTTGCACATTATGGGAATAGACTGCTGGGTGGAAACATTTTCAAAGGTCCTAAGTTGCCTCTTGTGGGTGAACAATTCTTTAAGAAACTTGGCATACTTAGGAATGTTTTTTATGGCATCTAAGAGGGGAATGTTGACTTCAACACATCTAAACATGTCAATCATTTTAGGATCAGGTTCAAAGGACTTCCTAGGTTTAGAAACGGCTGAGGAAAAGGAATTGGATTCCTAAGTGGAATGGAAGGAGGTTGAGGGAATGGTTTTAGGTTCTGTTTCAAGTTTCTTTTTCTTTTCATTTTCTAGGTCAACATTCAAAGGAGGGTTTGAGGATTTATCTTGAGGCATAGCAAGTAGCTTTCCTGATCTAAGTGAAATTGCACTTATATTACCCTTGGGGTTGGGTAATGGTTGAGCTGGTAGTTGGGAAGAATTTGATTGTTTTTGCTGGCTTAGGTGGGATGCAAGTTGACCTATTTGAGTTTCAATGTTTTTAAGGCTAGAACGGGTGAAGGAGGAAACATCTTCTACTGCACTTTCCCATGGTTTCTTGGAAGAAGAGGCTTGTCCCTGGATGGGATTGCCTTGATTTTGGTTCTTGGGAAATCGATTGTATTGGTTTTGGAATTGGGAAGGCTCACTAGGATAATGGAATCCATGAGGAGGATTTTTCCTTTGAGGTTGAGGAACAAAAGGATAAGGTTGATGGAAGTTACCACCACCTTGACCATATTGGAATTGGTTTGAGTTTTGAGGAGGGAAATGAGGGGGATGAGAGACAGGATTACCATACCTCAATCCATGGTTAAAGTTAGAGGAGAAGGAATCAGAGTGAGGTTGGATGAAGTTTCTAACAAACTGACCTGATAGTTGAGGATTTGTGTTCCGCTGAGCATATGCTGCCTTGAGCTCCATTGGTCTAGATGAATCGGATTGATCCTCTTGATATTGTGGACATGTGTCAGTTGGATGAGATGGAGAGTTGAAGATTCCAAAGATTTTGATTGGTTCAGGAAACATTGATTGCGGAGAAGACGAGGTTGGGGATTTGGTAGCCACCGCTAGTTGACACACAAGACCTGTAAGTTCACTCATCCACTCAGTCATCTTGTTAGGCTCTATGGATTGATTTTTCTTGGGCTTGTTTGACTTGAGCATGTGCTCGAGTATGGAATTGTTGTGTGTTTGCAGCCATGTTACTTATGAGATCTCTTGCAGCTGCGGGAGTTTTATCCACCAGAGCACTGCCACTTGCGGCATCAATGAGATTTCTCTCCATAGCCAATAACCCCTCATAGAAGTATTGGATCAAGAGTTGGTCAAGGATTTGATGGTGTGGGCAGGTTTCCACATGATTTATGAACCTCTCCCAATACTCATGGAGTGATTCACTTTGGAATTGATAGATACCACTTATTTCCTTTCGGATAGAAGCATTACGATAAGCAGGAATGAATTTCTCTAAGAAAAGCCTCTTCATGTCATTCCATGTGGTTATGGAACCAGGAGGTAGGTAGTAGACCCATGAATTAGCAGTGTCAACTAGGGAAAAAGGGAATGCTCAGAGTTTGAATTGTTCTTCAAAAACCCCTTGTGGCTTCATGATAGAGCACACTACTTGGAACTGTTTAAGGTGAAGATGTGGATCCTCACCGGCTAGCCCGTGAAAATGAGGGAGAAGATGAATCAAACCTGATTTGAGTTCAAAGTCAGCCACTATATTTGGATATTGAATACTAAGAGGTTCGTAATTCATATCAGGGGTAGCGAGTTCTTTAAGGGTTTGTTCCCTAGGATTTTCCATATCTAATTCAATTGGTTGGATGAGGACTGGTTCTTGAATTCTTTGAGTATCTCTTATGTTCCTCCTAAGTTGGCGAAGTGTTCGCTCAATTTTAGGGTCAAAAAAATCCAAGGGATTGTTTGGGAGGCTACGGGGCATTCAGAGATATTTTGAAAGAAAGAGGAAGACGGGGTTTTCTTTGTATTTTTTTCAGTTTATGATTTTTATGAGAAGACGGGTTTTTCTTTGTGATTTTTTTTTCATTTTTTTTTAAAATTTTGTTTTTTTTGGTTTTTTTGAAAATAACCAAAAACTAATGACTAATTAAAGCACCATCCCCAGCAACTGCGCCATTTGAAATGCACGGCCGATTGTCGCCTATCGACCGGTCAATGTTCCGGTGCTCTGCTAATGTGTATAGAATCACTCAGGTCGAATCCTCGACGATTATACTTTGAAATAGTCTTTTGTTTTTAGTTGATTGTATTCTGATTGGGGTGGTTTTGATTGCAGATCTTAATTTAAATGACTAATGGATGATGTTTAATTTAACAAGTTGATAAAGATTGGGGTGAGTTCATTATTAGGGAGTTAAGCTTGTGATATCCTTGAACTTTGCTTTATATTGCATTTAAATTAACACCCACTTCACAAGTTGACATCGATTAGAATTCCTAAGTGTTAAAGCTTTAATACAAGCCTTAACTTAATTAGGATTTTAATCTCAATCAGTACATGTTTATGGTAGTGTATTTTTACTTCCAATAATCCATGGAAACCACATGCTAAACAAAATATGTCATTAATCTATGACAAATTAAGTCCAACATACACAATGTTAAATTAACGAATACTCATCGAGCAAATACTCTCAATCACTTAACATCCCAAAATTATAACTCACCCCAATGAGATATTTACTCAGCCATTTTGGTGTTTAAAATTCTGGTTATAAAAATTATGATGATAAATTAAGAATAGAAGAAAAAGAAAGGGATTAGAAAAGAGTGGTACGTCGACACACACACACGAACGATGATGATAATTAAAATCGGATTTTCGATTGAATGAGGAAGCTAAAGAAGGGAAGGGGATTGAACTGAATTTAAACTATTTTAAGAACATAAATATTAAACTACAGAAGGGGGTTGAGAATAATAGATATTGAATAAGTAACATGCATTAAAACAGAATTACAAAGAAAGAGACTTACAAAATTACAAAAACGAAGAACCAGAAATTAAGTGAAAACAAAGAGAGGAAGAAAGGTCTTTCAAGTGAAAACTTGAGTATGGAAGATCCTCCCAAGACTTTGGAAAAGCTTTGTTCGTGCCAATATGTTCTCTTCTCTTCTAAAATGCCAACCCCTCTAAAGGAGAGAAGGGGAGAGTATTTATAGCCCAAGGAGTGGACTGTTAGCATTCCCAATATGTCCCTCCACTTGCATCGCCAATTTGGCTATTCATACCGCCTAATCTCCTAATATCTCATTCTTAAAAGTTGTATATAATAAAGTTTTCCGACTACTGTCAAAATTTGGAGGCATTTGGACAAGTGGATCCAAAGTTATGGCAGTTTTATTAAACAAAGGTAAACTGTCCATTTCTATCCATGCTTTTTCGATGGCCAAAATATGAATGGCTTTTGAAACAGGAATATGCCTTCAAATTAGAATTACTTATTCAACAAGGTCGGCTTCCTATATCTCCTATTTCACACTGAAATATATTAGCTCTATTTGATTCTTATATCATGAGATATGTCATGCATACTATAATGATTTTAATTCTCGGCCAGAATGGTGGGCTGGACTTCAAAGCTTTATTTGGGCCCCTTGTACTTGTATTTGGGCCTTGAAATTTTTATACAATATGACATGTAGTGTCCCCCGAATTATGGTGGAGAGTTAATGTTTTTTTACTTCTGTATTGATCCCAGTAAATCAATATTCACGGCTGGTCCAGTTTGTTCAAAGATTCTTTGGTCTTGTTTGTGAGGACCATATGACCCTTCAAATGGCAGAATTGGCTCATGGTACCTTCTAATGAAACGTTCTACATTGAAAGGAGAATCCAAAAAACAATAACCACACAATTTGGATTAGTATAGTGACAATTATTATTAAAACATTAAACTGACTCAATTGGACTACTTCTAAAAATGCTCAAAAATTATACTTAATATTAAAACATTAATATTTCACACAAATTATGCAAATTTCATATAAAATAAATAAAGGGAGTATATAATAAGTCATGAAAATATTAATAACATCCGGATGTAAATCCACTTGGTTGAAAATTTGTATTCATAAATAATATAGACCTGTATGAGAACATTAGTACCTATATAGAATTAATTATTGTAAAATGATTTAATTATGAGTAAGTCATTAACTATGATGAAACCTTTTGGCTAGTTTCAATATTGAAATAAATCATAATTTTACATGACATTGTGGCCTTCCATAACCTTGAAATTTAGAAAATTGATGTAAAAGTAAACATCCTTAGGGGGGACTTAATGCAAAATTTATATATTACGCAACTTGAAGGTTTTTTTACTCCAAAGGATTCCAACAAGGTTTAAAAACTGAAAAAAAAAATCCATTTATGTATTAAATCAAGAATCTGGGATGTGGAATATTCATCTTGATGAAGCCATAATGGAATTCAGTTTCATAAATGAATTATGAAACTCTTGGGTTCATAATTGGTTCATAGGGTTTATATTATTCTTCATAATAGTATATTTCTATGAAATATTACTAATTTAAAAAAATCACGTCTTACAAATATTTACAGAATATTTGAATGATTGCTTATCTATAATGGACTTGGGTGAAGCAACATATATTCTAGGAATCATGATACATTATCACATATCCAAGAGACTACTCAGACTAAGAAAACTTATATATATTTACATGATATATAAGAGATTAAAAAAATAATAATTCAATAGGGGATTATGCCAATGTCACAAGGAATTCATCTTTCAATTAAATTTTTTCTTCAAATACATACGGAAAGATATGGAATGGAATTTATTCCATACGCATCAGTTATTGGATCAGTCAGGTATGATATGTTATATTATATGAATGATATTGTTTATGACTTAATTGTTGTAGGTAGATATCACGTTTACTCAAGTGACCAACATTTGAATAAAGTAACGAATATCCTTAAGTACCCAAGGAAAACTAAAAATATGTTCCTAGTCTATGGAGGAGTTGATGAACAAGTCATCATAGGATATACAGATTCTAGTTTCCAAATAGATCCCTAAAATCTGAAAAAAATTGGATACATATTTACTCTGAGTAAATTAAAACTTCTAAGGAAGCTAAAGAAGTATTATGGATACAAAAATTCTTTTAAGAGATTGACATGGTACCTAGTGATAATGATCTTATTACAATATATTGTGATAATAGTAAATTAGTGGACCATGATAAGGAGAGAAGGTCACATTATTGAAAAATAATATACATAGGTAGAAACATCTCTTAATGTATTTTTCTCTGAGTGGTGATGTTCTTGTTAGAATAATATCTATATAAGAAAATGTGGAGGACCTCTAGACTAAAGCTCTAACTCGGTGGAAAGATGACCATTATATGAGGTCTAGTAGAATTAAAATATTTTGTAGTTATATATAGAAAATTCGGATGTTTGTTGGATCAGTGTTCTTGTATAAACTGATTATACATGGATTATAGGTATATTCAATTTTTTGAATATTAATAAAACATATTATAATATATTATTTATTTTCTGCAGGAAATTGATGTAATAATATCCTAGGGTATCTTTTATATAGATATGGTCATTGTAGTAATATGATATGATGGGAACCTTCACATTCCATAGTGAAATTATTAAATTTATTTTTTTATTCATATAACATACTATAAAGGGATAAATAGTGTATAGACTTTCTACTGTGAGTACTCATAATAAGGTGATGCATCATATCAAGATGTTCACACCTAGTAATCTATAAGATGTGAGAATATGAGAATAGACCCACCAATCGGAATTTTGTATGTTTCAGTGCCATTTTATATCCTTATATGTTATCCCGTGTAGTGGTCCATATACTTTAAAGTTATTAGTAAGGAATTTCAGGACTCATTAACATAGAATTACTAAACAAAACCATGATGCAACATGTTCATGGGAAATAAGGTTTGTTGGGTATCTCATTACTTACATGTTATTATCGTATATATTGAGGAAGTATTTTTACATTCCATCTTTATGGAATTCGATATCTTGGAATTTATATTGGAATATAATCGTCTACTTAAATTTGATGGTCATGGTGTAACAATGAGTATATTTCAGAAATTCAATGATATACTTGTAGAGAATAAATATTGACGACACTTATTTGCAACCTGATTGATTATATATTAAGATATAGGGATTATATTAAACAAAGAGAATTCATATCTAGTTGTAGACATTGAAACATTATGTTCATTCTCTTTCGTTCTATAACCCATTCCTTAATAGTAATTTTGGACTTTAGGAAAGCCTGACTAATTATAACAAGAAGTAATACTAGAGGGTCAAACACTAAATTTTCCCATTTATCATAATTATATTCTACTTGATTTTAATTATTAGAATAGATATTTTTCTCAATAACAATGAATAATTTTATTCATGTTTTATTAATCACTAATATTCTCTATATAATAGATAATTATTTATTCACTAATAAAAAATTTATTTGATTATATGAATATTTAATAAATATATATTCATTAGATTATGAATAATATAGGTATTTTATTTATAATTATATTAAAATTTTTAATTAATTAATTTTTAGGTATTCAATAAACATTGATGAGATAGAGTGCATCGTGACTGTCGTTGCTGATGAATATTTATTTTCAGGATGGAAATTAATATTTATAATTGCACTAGTTTTGCAAGACATAAAATATGATTTTTATTATTATTAATTTATGCAATGATGTATTTTATGGAGTATTATTTTAGTTAAAGAATGATACATAGTTAAATAATATTTTTATCTAAATACTACCTTTATAAATAGATGGTTACATATATTGTGTAAGGTTAATCAAGATTTGAGATTCATTGTGTACTGTGGATTCCACTCTTGATTTCTCCTCCTCTCTTCCATTAAATAAAAACTAGTTCTAGGTAGATTCCCTCATGATCTAAAGATCTCTATTAAATCAACCTGAGAAATGAAAGATAGTTTATTTTTTAGTATAGGACCTGAAAATCAATTATAATTTATTAGAGATCAAATAAGAATATATGGATCACTACTAGAGGTATTCTAGACATGGATCCTCTAAAGCAATGAATGTAATCCTATAAGGGTTACTCGGATGATCCACATAATCATTTGAGAATTTTATAATGATGATGTTACTATTTCTAATGATCATAAAAAATATTATTTATAAATTTAATGTGTTACAATCTAATCATTGGTTCCACACAATCCTAGGCCGAAATAATTTTTCATTTCTCTCCCACCACAGGAGTTTTCGGTACAACCAAAACTATATTCAGAATGGTTGAATTTAAAAGGTATTAAAACTATAAAAATGATATTTATTAAATTATTAATATTATGTAAATATAATATTTGAAATTATATAAGTGATATAAACAATAAACCATCATAGAAAACATAAATGCATTAAATGTATATATTGACGTTCCTTTCTTAAGTTTAGTCTTTTTTTAAAAAAAAACTTATTTAAATGTGTAAATTTTTTTGATTGAAAAATAAGATACATAAACAAATAAAATTGTAGAGATTATGAATCTTTTTCAAAACACATTTTACCATGTTAAATATACAAATAAATTTTATGTATAATCAACCTAACCACATTGAGTTACAACTGTAAGAGAAAAAAAGTTATTAAATAAATAGAATATGACAATAAACATACCGTAGAAAATAAAACATTTATGGGAATTATTATTAATAATGAATTTAATAAACTTAATTTGATTAGTAAATTCATTATGTGAACATATAGAATGAATTAGGACTCAAGGTAAGGGTTTTTGTATATTAATTTTTATTTATTTAGATATAATGTGTTTTCCCATGTTTTTCCCTCTTATGGTTAATATATTGGATGTGGATTTAATTTTTTGATAAGTTTATTTAATGTTATGTGATTTAAATATCAATGTCACATTATAACATTCATGTTATTTTAATTCAAAAGATATAATGTTTGTAATAGTTTTTACTAACCCAATACCCTTCGTTGAGTTATTATTTTTCTCATAGAATATATTTTTTCCAATCATGGTTTCTTAAACCCTAGGATTTAATTTCAGAGGAATTTATCATACCATCTAGGAAAAATAAATTTATAATTAAAATATTTTAATTTAAGGAATTCCTTCTTCAAAACGTATATCATTTTTTAGAATAATTTCCATCCTCTTTAATGACGGTGTCCCTACTTTATCTGTATTTTCATATACTTCCATTGACCTCCACAATATATGTATACACAATATTGTGTTATCTTGTACCTTCATGTTTCCCTTATCATATTTATAAAATAATTTTTACTAATAATATTTATGAATTTTTTTTCAATAAATGTTTCCTAAAAATATTAAATGGTTTTAACATTCAAATTTATGTTTTTATCTTTCACTCCATAATTAATTTGAAAAATATTTATGAAATTTTCACGTTTCAATTGTTGAATATTATTTTTAAATTTATTAATTATTCAAAAAGTAAATCTTCACCTTTCTATAAAATGAATATTAAATGTGGATTATAGGTGAATATTTTATGACTATGGAAAAACCATTTTTTAATAATTACATTATAGTTTCCTTTTTCAAAAAAAAATTATTACATATGATTATTCCTTTCTATGTTTTAAATTAATTTTCCAAACGATTTTAATATTTATGGATTTTGATGAGAAAAATACATAGTATCATTTTTTATAAATGTAAAATTTTGATTTCAAAATGTATTTTGTTAATTCAAAATTGATTTTAATAGAATATTTTTTAAGAAAAATCCTTCCATGTGTTTTAATATTCTATAAAATAATTTTTTTAAAGAATATTTCCTGATAAATTTTCCTTCAAAGAACCTTATTCTATAATTTTAATGTATAATTTTAAAAAAATTTATCAAGCTATTGTATTTTATTTTATATAAAACATTTTAACATGTTTTCAAGAATATTATCTATTGTTTTTCAAGTGATTTTTCTAATGATATTTAAAATGTTATTTTTCATATATATAAACATACATAATGATCCTTATGTTTCCTGAGATAGATTCTTTATCCATGAACTAAATTCTTCCTTTGGATGTCTTATTGAATGTTCTAGTAATGTTTTCATGAAGCCTATATATTTTTTATAGGTTCATTAAGTGATGTATGGTATATGATGTCTTATGTAACATGGGAATCCATTATTGATGATATCTATACTATGGGAATTAGAAAGTGATCAATACATCACTATGTTATGGGAATAAGGTAGTTCTGACTACTCTATAATGTTTTAGGAATCATGTATGGATTCCCACTCCACAATTTTTATTGGAATCAGGTAGTGTATTATGCTCCCCTATGGTAATCAGATAGTGGGTTATGGAAAACGAGTTATAGTTCTTACTCCACTATATTAATATTTATATGGATATTTTAGTTACATAGTTTACTATTATGCTTAATTTTTTTGTTCCATTGAATATTTAATAATATATTTATCCATTGATTGTGTTTTCTATCATACTTATGATCTTACACATGATGAAATGTTTACAAGTTTCCCTTAATGATCAATTAATGTCACCAATTTATTTTATTTCCGTTCTTTAATTAATGAAAATGAGTATAACTTCCTGGATTTATAGAATAGAGTCTAGTATAGATCCATTATCGACAAAATATATACAAGATTTGTAACATTATATTCTTATTTAGCTAGTCCTCAGTGATACTAAACCTCATATTTTTCAGGATTGTGTGGATATTTTCTATAAAAATTATTAACTTTTAGAAATGATGTAAAATAAATATTTTTTTCTTTAGTATAACTCACATAATGACATAGGAATTTTTTAAATTATGTGTTTTTATTACTGGACCTAGGAGTGAGGTTTTAGGTGCCACACATGGTATCAAATAAGTGTTTAGTTTTTGAAGGATTAGTTTTTTTATGTGGGGTTTATGATAAGATAAATTAAGTGAAAATCTAATGGATATGACTAAATATCGTAAAACATCCTGATGATTTGATAAAGTATAGTTTGTGTTGTGTCTTACATCCCAATCTAGGTACTCATAAATGGATATGATTGTGGAGTATACGAACCAAGAGGTAATCACATCCAAAAAATCATGACAATTATTGAATTTATCTTTACATTATGCATGATGATTGGCCATAACACTACACACAAGGATAGAATCTTTTGGTGGATATCCATCGGTTAATCATATTGTCTCTACAAATCATTATGATGAATTTTATCACATATTTATTTTATGGTTATAAATACAAATATAAGATAGATAATTAATAAAATAAATTGAAGAATTTAAATTTTCATGTTAAGGTACATTTTTCATTAATCATTTATTTCATTTATGTTAGAAGTTTTATTTTATATATGTTTTTCAAATTATGTATTCTTATATTTATCATACATTATTTTAGTTGTAGTTATATAAAGGATAATGTAATTTCATAAAGGATGTCATAGACAAAGTGGTGATTGCTATAATGATAAACCATTTGGGAATAAAACAGTTGTTAAAAATCCTCTGGTAATGCTCACCCAACTATATCAGGTTATGATTAAAAACAAGACACTTTTAAAACAACCCAACACACTAAATATTTGAAGGATGTATTTTAAAGTGAACTTAGTTAATAAAGATGTTGAACTAGAGAACATTTAATTTCCTTCATCTCTAAAATATGGGAAGAACCATTCAATGTAATGACTCAAAGGAATAGGAAAATGTTTAAACTATGGAAGGATTTTCCATCAATACCATTATTTTAAAAGATAGATGATGAGTTTTTCCAATAAAATACACAGTATTAGAGTCTGAACTACCACACCTTAAACACATTTATCCATCATGTACAATGAGTTTTTTAATTATGAAAATTGATTCCCAAATCCAAGTTTTTTCAAGAATAATATGTATCAACAACCTTATATACCACTAGATGAATGGAAAGACTATGTAATCTAAATTAATAGAGTGTATCATGATAATTAAGGAACACATATCTTCCATTGTATATTTGTGGATGGTTAATTGTTTTTTGAACTTGTATATCTTGGATGTTTTATAGGGGAATTTTCACCCCATCTCGATGATTTGATTATAAAAAATATTATTATTGTATAATATCCCGTGTTAAATTTTATGGGTAAATTCCACATGGAAATCATAATATCTTTCCATTAGATGAAATTAATGTGATTTAATAAATGGTTTGGTTTTCTATAAGATGAATAAATTATTTGAAATATTTGACATATGGTATTATATCAGTGAAACATGGGAATGAAAACCATTAAGCAGTAACATATATAATTTGGGTCTTGATATCAAATTTAAATAGACTATTATCTCAAATGGTTTGATAAAAACTCAACATTAGTGATTGTACCATGATTCACTATTTTATTTCATGCTTATACCAATGTATTAAACTAGTTTTGTATATAAAATTACAAGTATAATAACAAATTTGGATCCATTTTTTATTCAATTATTTTGTGTTTAACACTATTAAAAAGGTAATTTTTACATGTTTTGATAAATATACTGTAGGTGGAGGTGATTTGGAGGATTCCTGATGAAGTCCAAGAAAATGGGCCAATCTGCACAGGATCCAAGGACACTAATGGACTAAAACGCATGATTTCTTGTAAACTGTGCATTCCAATGGGCTGAAACTTTTTTTACTGGTCCAAATTTTAGTGGTATAAATTTAATTAGAATAAACCAAAGCCCAATTAGTCCATTACGAGTCCTAAATAGACTGATCAGTTCAATAAAGTGGATCTTCACAGGGTCAAAATATTGCCACATTATTTTTGCAATATCTATTATTATATTCCATACATGGACGCAAATTTTACATGGATGTAGAAAATGTGTTGGAAAACAACTTTATAGTTTTTTCTAAAGTGCTTTATGACATTATTTCCATCCAAACCCATGGACCAAGATGATTCGTAAAATCAGGGTGCCCAAAATCACTTACCATTTTGCCTATAAATTGGCACCTTGGGAACCACATTTGGTAGTTCAACCAGGAGGAAAGGTGCTTCCATTTTGGAGTCCCAAAGGTGTCTCCCTAAAATTCATAGAACTTATTAATGCTATGGGACGTTCTAATTCAACATCTTCTTCTTCCTCCCCTCCCATGGGTTTCTAAACCCCTTGTGATCACCCAGGGAGAACATGATGTAATCCCGAGCTTCATACTTGTATTACATTGAATGATATTTTTAATTCTAGGTTGTATGTTGTTTTGCTACATCTTAAATTTTTATTTAATTGTGTAATATACTGTTATGTTATACTCAAACTCAAATGATCATGTTTGGGGGACCCTTTCATATGATGTTTTACACACCGTTCATCCTGTTTTCCTCCCTCATTCAATTGCGGTGATTGTGGGGTTTATATTGGTCAATAGAACTCACATAAGAATTTTATAGGCCATTTAAATTTTTGGAAATGGTATCACAAATAAATAAACCTTGACATCACATTAAGTTCTTCGTGTGTAGCCTTGGTGAGTTTCTGTAATGATGTCGAACACAAGTCACCCAATCATCGGCGGTGTCTGGTGAATCATTGTGTGTTTTAAACAAAACCCTCGGTGGTATCCCTATATAAACTCTATAAAATTATTGTAATATGTGTTAAAAAACATGTATTAAAATATATATACCCTTTATCATGAAGCGATGAAGGATATGCATCATGGAACTCCCCTAGGTTGATCACGTTTAATTAATCTTGTTCATTTCTACTTAGTTTTAACACATTAGTTTTTCTATTATAATCTTTAATAATAAAACTAAATGTTTTATTGAATCCAATTATTATTTTACATTCATAATAAATACCCTTTTTTAATTAATGATCTATGGCTCTGTCGACATACGACCTAGGGTTGCTGCTATACTGCCGAAATTCTAGTTAAAACGAAACAACTAATTTTATGCGCACGACAATGCGATCAAATTTTGGCACCGTTTCTTGGGATCCAAGATCATTTTTCGCATTATTTCATTTTATTTATTTATTTTAATTCATAATTAGTACTCCTTAAGATACCCCACAACATTTTATTGTTTTTGTTTTTGTTTTTTGTTTCTATTTGTGGTTTCTTTTGATTGTTCTTCCTTTCTCTATATATATCTCTCTCTCTTCTTTTTCTTCTACATCCCTGTCTCTATAATTCTGTAATATAACATTCTATTCTCCTTTCAACATTATTAAGTGATTTTATCCATATTCAATCATAAAAAACTAAACTTCCCAACTTATTTTTATAACCCATTCAAAAACAAAATTGCTTGAATTTGACCATGAAATTGAAAAGACACATCACACAAAAATCAAGGAATCGTAAGAAGGTTAGTAAAGTAACAGTAAGGAACCCATTTTGGAAGCTCAAGTGGTAATAAACCAATCTAAAATTTAACCTAACCAAACCAATGAAAACATGGCTGCAAATAATTGAACCTTAAAATAACTGACCACCCCAGATGTGGAGTACCAACCTGCATACATCCAATATCCCGAGGAAGCATCCAACTTTGAGTTGATATCATGAATCATCCACCTTATCCAATAATTTCAGGGTATTCCTTGTGAGTACCCTCATAAACACCTTAATGAGTTTCACATAGTGTGCTCCACCATGAAACCCTAAAATGACTCTAAGGACTTAGTTATGTTTAGGTATTTCCCTTTCTCCCTTGATAGGGTAGCCAAAGATTGACAATAATATTTGCATGCCACAATTGGGGGATGGAATGACATGAAAAGACTATTTTTGGAGAAGTTCTTCCCTACCCCCCGAACAACATCCATTTTAAAAGAAATTTGTGGCATTAGGAAATCATAAGGAGAGACCCTTCATGAATACTAGGAGATATTCAGACGACTCTGCCCAAGATGACCCCACCACTAGATTAGTGAACAACAATTAATCCAATATTTCTATGAGGGACTAATCCCCATGGATCATGGAATGATTGATGCAGCCACTGGTGGTTCAATGGGGGATAAAAATCCTTCTACAGCTCATGACTTAATAACCAACATGGATCAAAATGCACAAAAAATTTGTACATAAGAAATTGCACCAATCCATGGAGTTCATGAGGTATGTCATTCAGCCCTAGGAATACTGGTATATAATAAACATGATGAGATCCATACCCTTTTATGGAAATTATCTCAAGAACAAGGTAACTCATGATCTTCTTCACTTCCATTACATTGTGGTATTTACTATGAAAATACTCATTTTTCAAATTAGTGCCCAATACATAATGATTCACTTGAGTCTTGAGCAGCCGTGTTCCCAGGGCATCCATACCAACAAGCACCTCCCTTCATGCAAGAGTCTTTCTGGCCAAATCAAAACCCCATGTGGCATGCTCAACCCTAGTATCGATATGGAGGAAACTCAAGAAACCCCAACCACAATTGGTATCAACAAATCCATGTTATGAAACCTTCTAATCCTTAAAATTCTCAAAAAAATCCTCCTCCTCCCCCCAAATCTAATCCAAGCCTCGAGGATGTGGTGAACGAAATGGGAACCTAGAACCTACAGTTCCAACAGACCAACCAATCAGTTATTCATGATCTATGAACTGATGTGGGATAATTGGGAAACACCATCGGTGAGCTTAAGATGAATGGTACGGGACAACTACCATCCCAACCCATTTCTAACCCGAATGAAAAAGTTAATGTACATGTAGTTACACTTCAAAGTGGAAAAGAAGTTTATCCATATACTAATTCTACAGAACAGGTATGTCCCCATCTTGAAAACATTGTTTCTCAACCCATAATTGATTCCCGTGAAGTAAAACAAAACCTAATAGGTAGACCAATTATCATTCAAGATTCCCATGAACAATCCATTCCCCTTCTTTTCCCACAAAGACTCACTAACTCTAAAATAAAATTTGATAATGAGGTCGATAATGAAATAATGGATACATTTCAAAAAGTGCAAGTTAACATTCCTTTATTGGAAGTAGTTAAAAAAATCCCTCGATATACCATATTTCTTAAATAACATTGCACCCATAAACGAAGGCTAAAGAATAATTAGGGAGTCAACTTGGGGAGGAATTTTTTGGCCTTGATTCAACCAAAAATGCCAACCAAATGGAATGATCTGGGCACATTTACAATACCATGTACCATATGAGAGACTTTATTTTATGATGCTATGCTAGATTTAGGTGCTTCCATTAATGTAATGCCTCACTCCATGTATACTTATTTATAGGTTGGAGATCTTAAACCAATAATAATTGTCATGCAACATGCCAATAGGAGTACAATGCATCCTACAGGAATGATTGAGGATGTCCTTGTAGAGTGAAGAATCTCATATTCCCCACTAATTTCTATATTATTGAGATGGAAGACACCAGAAATCAAGGAAAAGCTCCTCTCATGCATGGGAGGTCATTCCTCAAAACAGTAAATATGATCATCAACATTTATATTGGTACGCCTTCCATTGTGTTTGGTAGAAAAAGATACTTTTAAACATTCTCGAGGATATAAAACTACATGTTGAAGAGCACTCCACTCTTCTTGACTATTTGATGGAAGTGCTCTCAAATGATGTACACATACACAATTCTCTCATTAACCCATACTCTAATTCATTTTCCTCTTCTTCAAACTTGGATGATTTGTGTTTTCACTCATGTTTTGAGTGTTGTGTGGGTTCTGAAATGTGTAAATTTTGTGATTTTATTGATGAGTGTGTTCATTATGAGGTACCCATGACCTTCTATGACCCTGAAAATCTCATTTGCATATATTATCTTTCCTTAGATAATAAACATGACTTGATAGACATTTTAGTGTACCTCACTCCCCCTAAATCCCCTCCCTCAGTCCAAAAACCCTATGTGTTGTAATTAAAACAACATCATTCTAATTTAAAATATTATACTCTTAAGGGTATTGACCAATTGCCTATCATTATTGCCAACAACCTCTCTCAATAGAAGAAATCAAATCCACTTGATCTTTTCAAAGAGTGTAAAAAGGTAATAGGATTGACATTGGATGATATTCCCAAGATTAGTACCTCTATTTTTATACACCATATACTTTTTGATGATGAGGCTAAGCTCATAAGACAATCTCAACGCCGGTTAAATCCCAATCTCCTTCAAGTGGTACAATTGGAAGTTAGTAAATTACATACTGTGGGGATCATTTATCTAATATCAGATCATAAATGGGTTATCCTAGTGCAAATTTTTCCTAAGAAAATAGGAATAACAGTTGTGTAAAATGAAATGAAAAAATTGGTTCTAAATGTGTGAAAAATAGTTGGCGGCTCTGCATTGACCATCGTCGAATGAATCAAGCCACACAGAAGGACCACTTTACTCTACCTTTCAGTGACCAAATGATAGAGGGATTGGCTAGTAAGCCCCATTATGTTTTCTTTGATGGCAATTCGGGTTATTTCCAAATCCATATAGCCACTGAGGATTAAGAAAATACAATATTTACATGTTAATTGGGCACATTATCATACAGAAGGATGCCCTTTAGTCTGTGTAATGCTCCTTGTATTTTTCAGTGATGTTTGTTGAGTATTTTTTTCTGAGTACCTAGGGAATTTCATTGATGTTTTTATGGATGATTTCACATTTTTTGGAACTTTTTTTATGATTATTTATCTCACCTAGGTTCTATACTCCATCGATGCATAGAAAAATATCTCATTTTAAATTATGAGAAATGTAATCTCATGGTTCAACAGGGGATTATTCTTGGGCATGTTATTTCAAAAGACGGAACTCAAGTGGATAAATCAAAAATTGAATTAATTTTAACCCCTCCATATCCAAAATGTGTTCGTTAGATTCAATTTTTCTTGGCTCATGCTGGTTTTTATCGCTGATTCATTACAGACATTAGTAAGATCACACTTCCCTTATACTGGTTATTGCAAAATGATTCTGAATTTATTTTGTTAAAAAATGTGAGGATACTTTAAATTCACTAAAAATGAGTCGCACTTCACCTCCCATAATCCAACCACCATGCTGGGATCTCACCTTCGAACTTATGTGGGATACCTTTAACTTTTCAGTTGGGGCAAATTTTATCACAAAGGGTTGAGAAGACTCCTCATGTCATTGCATATGCCTCACATACCCTTAACCAAGCCCAAGAAAATTACACAACCACTAAAAAAGAATGCTTTTCTATTATATTTTACTTGGACAATTTTCATTTATATCTTATTAGGTCAAAAGTTATTCTTTTCTTTGATCATTCTGCCCTTGGTTTTCCTCCTAATGAAACCAAAAGCCATGCCCCATCTCATTTTGTGGATACTCTTCTTCCAAGATTCTGAACATGAAAATAGAGACAAGAGATGAGTTAAAAATGTGGTAGCTAAAAATATTAGTAGGATTTCCCCACCATTGGACCATCAAGTTTACTCACACATCCCCATTTGATTATTCTTCTCCCATGAGATCCTTTATGATTTTGTGGACCTTACCCCCTAGTATGCAGATATTCTGAATTTTCTAGTAACATATAGGGTCCCTAGTGATTTCAACACTCCAAAATCCCAGAGACTTAATCATGATTGTAGGTCGTAAATTTGGAATGAGCCATATTTGTGGAGAATTTGTGGTGACCAAGTACTTCGTTGGTGTATCCTTGACCATGAGTTCACCTCTATTTTGACATTATGATACACTTTGGCCTGTGGGGGCCACTTCGGCTCTCAACATAAAGCTCAAAAGGTCCTTGAATTAGGAAAATATTGGACAACACTATATAGAGATGCCTATCGGTTTTTTAAGTCATGTAGTTGTTGTCAATTGACAAGGAATATCTCTAAGAGGAATGAAATGCCCCGATAGAACATGTTATTCTGTGAAATTTTTGATGCATGGGGAATTGACTTCATGGGGCCTTTCCCAAATTCATTTGTATTTTTTACATCATATTGGTTGTTGACTATGTATCTAAATGGGTGGAAGCAAAGGCCACTAGGACAGATGACTCTAGAGTAGTTGTTGACATTGTGAGGTCCCAAATTTTCTATTGGTTTGGTTTACCAAGATTCATCATTAATGATCAGGGTTCACAATTTTGAAATTGAAACATGAAAAAAATTCCTTTGAAAGTATGGGGTTGATTATAAAGTCTCCACCACATATGACACCCAAACTAATAGACAAGTAGAAATCTAAAATCGGTAAATTATGAGAATCTTGGAAAAAATCGAATAACCCCATAGGAAAGATTGGAGTTTACACTTGGATGATGCACTTTTGGAGTACAGTATAGCTTTTAAAGCCCCAATCGAAATGTCGCCATAAAAAAGTGTGTTTGGAAAGGATTGTCA
Organism: Viscum album; assembly: GCA_963277665.1. Classification (NCBI taxonomy): domain Eukaryota; kingdom Viridiplantae; phylum Streptophyta; class Magnoliopsida; order Santalales; family Viscaceae; genus Viscum; species Viscum album. The sequence continues at coordinate 1,883,178,142 of OY728165.1, read as the reverse complement.
CTTCCCAGTTGATGTAGAACACCATGCATATTGGGCTATTAAACAATGTAATATGAATCTTTCATATGCAGGTGAGCATTGAAAAAATCAGATTCAAGATTTGGAAGAAATTCAATGTGATTCATATGAGAACTCTAGGATCTATAAATAAAATACACATGTTATCCATGAAAGCATGATTCATTAGAGAAAGTTTCATATTGGTGAGAAGGTTCTCATTTACAATTCCAGGGTAAAGCTCCACCCAGGTAAGCTTCTTTCCCAACGTCTTGGTCTGTATACCATTATTGATGTTTACCCTTTTGGTTCCATACAGGTTTTTCATGAGAAGAGTGGATAGAGGATTACTGTCAATGGGCAGATACTCATATAATTCTATGAGGTTTTTCCAAAGAATCTCATGGAGGAAATCCAACAGATAGATGCCACATATGACACCACATTGTAGGTTATACCTTCTCCCTACAATTATTTACATGTCTATTTATTTAAAATAATTTCTTTGAGTACTATGTAACTTTTTAGGTGTGGGGGAGGGTGAAATGTCATATTTAGGATTAAACAAGAAAACCAAAAAAAAAACAAAACAAATTTTTGATTTCATTTATGATTAATTTTTCCTCATTTTGGGTTTTTAGATAAAAATTGTTCTTAAAAAGAATATCCAAAATCATTTTTCATGCTTGAGTCAGTTGTGTGGAAAACTCCATTGTTTCTGAAAAAATGTATTTCAAATGAATTTTGATATCAAATCTTTTTCTAGAATTTTTATTTTCAAATCATTCTTATGTTATTCATGGTTTTTAATCCCATGCCTCATTAGCACTGAACAATATTCTAATCCCTTACTTGAGAGACATTATAAGCCCTTTATTTAATATTCTTCATTTTAATCACTTTCTTGAGAGTCTTGGGTCATGTAGAGAAAAAAGAACTTTCCATTATTCTATTTGAATCCATAAGATTCATCTATGCTACATTCATGATAGAGGCAATTGTTCATTGAAAATACATTTTTACAATTATCCTATATTTTCGACCACCTTTTCATTTATCCATTTTAAGTCTTATAGACTATGAAATTCATGTTAGGTAGCCACATTACAATCTAATTTATCCCCACCTACCCATATTGTGTATATATTCTTGTTTTATTTTCAGAATGTGTGGTAGAGATGGTATTTCCATGGAAATTCTGGGAATAGAATCATTGGTGTGGTTTGAAATAAAGGAAGCCTACATTTTCCATGGGCAATGGGTTCATATGCCATATCGCATCATTTGTTTTAAAAATGTTTCCCTCTTTATTTCCAAAAAAACTAAAAAAATATAGTTCTTTACATATGAAAAAAACTTAGAGAAAAAGAATAAAATGGGGACAGGATGATGTTTACTCATTATTATTCACTCCTTGGTTGTGACCCACACAAATGGAAAATGGGGATAGTGAGTGGGAGGTAATATACATTGTGAGTTGTTGAGTGTGTACATTCATTGTGAACACTTACTGAATTTTGAAATTTTTTTACATAAGAGATTAAACACTCCTCTTCAGCCTCAGATTTCTAAACATTAAATCCTGCCAACCCTTGAACCTCAGAACATCCTGTAGGAAGTCCTCTTGAGTAGCACCCTAGTTTCTTCTGGTAGGGAACTTAGAATCTTCACCAGCATATGGTAAGATCACATGAACTGTAAGAAAATAGCATAACTCCACTTTCATATGTTCCTTGAGTGAATAGGGAAAATATTTAGGTGAGGTATGTTGTGACATGTTGCATGGATTAACAAATGAAGTGAAAGAAATTTGAATGTAAGAAAAGAAAATTGATAAGAAAATTGATTCCATAAAAGATACATGATGATTTTCATTTAAAAAGAAAAATGGATGTTTTCACACCTTTGATTTGGGAATCTTATAATATTATGATATTATACTTTGTTGAGAGTGAAATGTTTAGGTGTGGGGGTGTGATCATAACACGATTCAATGTTTTATTTCACACTTACACCAATGTATTAAACTAGTTTTCTATTGAAAATTACAAGTATAATAATAAATTATACTCAATGTTTGATTCCATTATTTTGTGTTTAACACTATTAAGATTGTAAATGATACTTGTTTTGATAAATATTTGTAGGTGGAGGTTATTTGAAGGACCCATGATGAAGTCCAAGAAAAATGGGCCAATCTGCACATGATCCAAGCACACCAGTGGACTAAAATGCATACTGATTCGAAATTGTGAATTCAAATGGGCTCAAAATTTTTAGTATTCGTCCTAAATTTTATGGGCTACATTTAATTTGAAGGAACTAAAGAACAATTCATCCAAAAAGAGGCCCATATAGACTAATATGTTCAATAAAGTGGATCTACATGGGGTCAAAACATAGCCCTTGTATTTTGAAAATATATATTATTATATTCCATCTCTTGCCGCCAAATTTTCACATGGAGGTAGAAAATGTGTCGGAAAATAGTGTTGTAATTTTTTCCAAAGTGATTTATGACTGTCTGACTCGCCAAAACCATGGACCAAGAGGATTTGTGAAATCTGGGTGCCCAAAAACACTTCCGACTTTGCCTATAAATTGGCACCTTGGGCACCCCATTTGGTAGTTAGACCAGGAGATAAGGTTCTGCCATTTTGGAGCCCCAAATGTGTCTCCCCATCATTCTTAGAAGTTCATGAGGCTATGGGAAGTTCTACTTCAGAATCTTCTTCTTCCTCCCCTCTCACAGGTATCTAAAACCCTTATGATCACCTGGGGAGGAACGGGATGTAATCCCAAGAGTCATACTTGTATTATTTTGAATGATATTTTTAATTCATGGATGTATATTTTTTTTAGTAATCCTTTATTTTTATTTAATTGAGTTATATTCTATTATGTTATACTCATACTCAAATGATCTTGTTTGGGGGTACCCTTTCATGTGATGTTTCACACACCGTTCATCCCTTTTCCCTCCCTTATTCAATTGTGGTGTTTATGTGGTTCATATTGGTCAATTGAACTCACATAATCACTATCAAGAAAATTTAAATTTATTAAATGGTATCAAAAATAAATAACATACAAACATGGATAGAACATCGAGTTCTTCGTGTGTAACCTTGGTGCGTTTTGGTTATGAAGTTGAACAGAAGTCACCCAATCATCAGTGGTGTCTAGTGAATCATTGTGTGTTTTTGACTGAACCCTAGGAGGTATCATAATATAAACTTAGTAAAATTATAGTAATATCTGTTACAAACCATGTATTAAATGATCTATACCTTTCTCTTGAAGTGATGAAGGATGTGCATCACGATACTCCCCTAGGTTGATCACGTTTAATTAATCTTGTTCATCTTTACTTTGTTTTATCAAATTATTTTTTCTATTGTAATTATTAATCATAAAACTAAATGTTTTATTAAATCCCATTAATCTTATATTTTCATAATAAAAAAAAATCAATTAATGATCTATGGATCTGTCAGGAGACGGCCTAAGATTACTGTATACTGCAGAAATTCATGTAAAAACTAAACAACTAAATTGATGTGGTCGAAAATGCGATCAAATTTTGGCACTGTTTCAAGGGAGACAAGATTATTTCTCCTATTTAATTCCTTTTATTTATTTATTTTACTTCTTAATTAGTAATCCTATAAATACCCCCACCTGATTTGATTGTTTTTGTTTTTTTTTCTGTTTCTATTTTTGGTTTCTTTTGAGTGTTCTTATTTTTTCTCTCTATCTCTATCTGTCTCTTCTTCTTCTTCTACATATATCTCTCTATAATTCTGGATTATAACATTCTATTCCCTTTTCATCCTTATTAAGTTATTCTATCCATATTAAATACTAAAACACCAAACATCACAACTTTTTTGCATGACCTGTTTAGAAAAATAAAAATAGCTTGAATTTAACCCTAAAATTGAAAATACAATTCACAAAAAAATCAAGGCACCAAAAAAGGTCAATATAGTAACACTAAGAAATACTTTTTGGAACCACAAGTGGTCAAAAACCAATATAAAGTTGAACCCAAACAAACCCAAGAAAACATGGCTACAAATAATCGAACCTTAAAAGAACCGACCTCCCCAGATGTGGAGTACCAACCTGGGTATATCCGATGTCCTGAGGAAGTAGCAAACTTTGAGCTGATATCAGGACTCATCCACCTTCATACTAAATTCAATGGTCTTCTCGGTGATGACCCTCATAAACACAATAAATAGTTTCATATAGTGTGATCCACCCTGAAACTCCAAAATGTCTCTGAGGACTTAATTATGTTTAGGGCCCTCCCTTTCTGCTTTGATGGTGTAGCCAAAGATTGAAAATATTATTTTCCTACCAAAATTTGGGGCTAGAATGACCTGAAAAGACTATTTTTAGAGAAGTTCCTCTCTACCTCCTGAAAAACATCAATTAGAAAAGAAATATGCGGCATTAGGAAATCACAAGGAGAGACCCTTCATGAATACTGGGAGAGATTCAGAATACTTTTCTCAAGCTGACCACACCTCCAAATTAATGAAAAACTTTTAATCCAATACTTCTATGAGATACTTATCCACATGGAACATGGAATGATTGATGTTGTAGCTGATGGTTCCATGGTTGATAAAACTCCTTCCGCTACTCATGACATAATATCCAACATAGCTCAAAATGTAAAAAAATTGGTACGCGAGCAATTGCACCAACCCAAGGAGTTAATGAGGTATATCATTCATCCCTAGGAAAAAAGGAATATAATAAACATGATGATATGCACACCCATATATGGAAATTAGCTCAAGCACAAGATAACTCACACTCATCTTAGTTCCACTGCATTGGGGTATTTTCTCTAAAAATAATCATTTTTTTATCAGCGCCCACAACATCAAGATTCACATGATTCTTGTGCAGCCATGTTCCTAGGGAATCCATACCAACAAGCACCTCCCTTCAAGAAAGATCAATTCATGCCAAATACAACCATCGGTTGGCAAGATCAACCCCAGGACTGACATGGAGGGAACTAAAGCTACCCCAAGCACAAATAGTATCAACAAGGCCAAGGTATGCAACTTTCTTATCCTTCAACTTCTCAGAACAATCCTCCACCTCCTCCCAAATATAAACCAAGCCTCAAGGATATGGCGAAGCAAATGGAAACCCAGAAACTACAGTTCCAATAGATCACACAATCAGTTATTCAAGACCTACGAACTCATGTGGGACAATTGGAAAACACCATCGGTGAGCTTAAGATGCATGGTTCTAGAAAACTACTATCCCAACCCATTTCCAATCTGAATGAAAATGGTATTGTATGTACAGTTAAACGTCATAGTGGGAAAAAAGTTTATCCTTCTTCTAATTCTACAAAACAGGTATGTCCCCATCTAGAAAACACTATTTCTCCACCCATAAATGATTCTAGTGAAGAAAAAAACCATAATGGTAGAAAATTATCATTTACGATTCTCCTGAACAATCCATTCCTCTTAATTTCATCCAAAGACTCTCTAAATATAAAAGTAATTTTGATAATGAGGTTGATAATGAAATAATGGATTCACTTAAAAATGTGAAAGTTAAAATTCCTTTATTGGATGTCATTAAACAAGTCCCTCAATATGCCAAATTTCTTAAAAAACATTGCACCCATATACGAAGGCTAAAGGGGAATAAGAGAGTCAACTTAGGAAGGAATGTCTTGGCCATGATTTAACCAGCAATTCCAACAAAATGAAAGGATCTGGTCACATTAACAATACTGCCTACCATAGGAGAGACTTTCTTTTATAATGATATTATAGATTTAATTGCTTCCATTAATGTAATGTCTCACTCAGTGTATACTTCTTTGTAGGTTGGAGATCTTTAACCAATAAGAATTGTCATGTAGCTTGCCAATAAGAGTACAATTCATCCAACGGGAATGATTGAGGATGTCCATGTAAGAGTGAATAATCTCATCTTTCACACTGATTTCTACATTATTGAGATGGAAGATACCTGAAACCAAGGACAAGATCTTACCATGCATGGGAGGCCATTCCTCAATATAGCTACGATGATCATCAACATTCACGATGGTATGCTATCCATGGAGTTTGGTTGGGGAAGAGGTATGTTTTAATGTCCTTAAGACTATGAAACACCCCATGGAAGAGCACTCCACTCTTCTTGTCTATTCAATGGAAGTTCTATCAAATGATGTACACACACACATTTCCCTCCTTATCCCATTCTCTAATTCCCTTTCCTCTTCTTCAGCCATGAATGATTTGAGTTTTGAGTCAGGTTTTGAGTGTTGTGTGGGTTCTAAAATGTGTAAATTTTGTGCTTTGATTTAATAGTGTGTTCATTCATAGGTACCCATGACCATTGTTGATTTTGAAAATCTCATTTCCATAGAATCTCATTCCTTAGATAATAGAAATGAGTATATAGATAGTTTAGTGAACCTCACTCCACCTAAATCTCCTCCCTTAGTACTAAAAACCCCTAGTGTTGGAATTAAAACCACTTCCTTGTAATTTATAATATTATTATCTTATGGGTATTAACCAATTTCTCATCATTATTTCTAATAACCTTTCTCAATAGTAGGAATAAAAACTGCTTGATATTTTGAGAGAGTGTAAAACGGTAATAGGATGGACATTGGTTGATATTCTCGGGATTACCCCATATATTTATATGCACCATATACTTTTGGATGATGAGGCTATGCTCATAAGACAATATCAATGTTGGTCAAATCCCACTCTCCTTGAAGTGGTAAAATTGAAAGTCAGTAAATTACTTGTTTCAGGGATCATTTATCCTATATCTGATAGTAAATGAGTTATCCCAGTGCAAATTGTGCCTAAGAAAACAAGAATAATAGTTGTGTCAAATGAAATGAATGAATAGGTTCCAACACGTGTGAAAAATAGCTGGCAAGTCTATATTGACTACCGTCGACTGAATCAAGCCACATGGATGGACCACTTTCCTCTACCTTTCATTGACCAAATGTAAGAATGATTGGCTGGTAATTCCCATTATTGATTCCTTGATGGATATTCAGGTTTTTTCCAAATTCATATAGCCACTGAAGATCCATAAAATACAAAATTTACTAGTCTATTTGGCACATTTTCTTACAGAAGGATGAATTTTGGTATATGTAATGCTACAAGTACATTTTAGTGATATATGTTGATTATTTTTCTGAGTACCTAAATAATCGAAGGGAGGTTTTCATGGATGATTTCATAGTTTATGGAACTTCATTTGATAATTATTTAGCTCACCTAGGTTCTATCCTCCATCGTCGCATAAAAAAGATCTTGTTTTAAATTATGAGAAATATCATTTCATGGTTGAACGGGGGATAGTTCTGGGGAATTATATTTCAAAAGAAGGAATTCAAGTGGTTAAATCAAAAATTGAATTAATTTTAACCCTTCTATATCCAAAATGTGTTCGTGAGGTGCAATATTTCTTAGGTCATGCCGGATTTTACCACCAACTCATTAAAGGCATCATTAAGATCGCACATCCCTTATCCTAGTTTTTGAAAAATGATTCTGGATTTGTTTTGATAAAAAAATTTAGGATTATTTCAATTCCCTAAAGTTTAGTCTCACATCACCTCCCATCATATAACTGTTAAGGGGGGATCTCCCCTTCAAACATATGTGTGATGCCTATAACATTACAGTTGGGGTAGTTTTATCACAAAGGGTTGAGAAGGCTCATCATGTCATTGCATATGCCTCACATACCCTTGACCAAGCCCAAGTGAACTACACAACCACTGAAAAAGAACTTCTTTCTATTGTGTTTTCCTTTGGAAAATTTTGTTCGTATCTTATTGGGTCGAAAATCTCTGTTTTCATTGATCATGTTTCCCTTTGATCCCTCCTAAAGAATCCTAAAGCCAAGCCCCGCCTCATTCGGTGGATACTCCTCCTCCAAGAGTTTGACCTTGAGATTCGTGAAAAGAGAGGAGCGAAAAATGTGGTAGCTGACCACATTAGTAGGATTTCTCCACCATTGGACCATCATGTTGACTCACCCCTCCCCATTAGATAATTCCTCCCCCATGTTATCCTTTGTGATGTTGTGGACCTTACCCCATGGTATGCGGATATTCTAAATTTTGTAGCAACATATAGGGTCCCCACTGATAGCAGCACTTCACAATCCCATAGACTTATGAAGGATTCTTGGTGGTACATTTGGGATGACCCTTATTTGTGGAGAAATTGTTGTTACCAAGTAGTTCATCAGTGTGTCCCTGACCATGAGTTCAGCTCTGTTTTCACATTCTACCACACTTTGGCATGTGGGGGCCACATTGGATCTCAAAGTATAGATTGAAAGGTCCTTAACTCCGGACATTATTGACAACAATGTATAGAGATGCCCATCGGTTTTGTAAGTCATGTAGTTGTTGTCAATTTACAGGGAATATCTCTGAGAGGAATGAAATTCCCCAATATCCCATGTTATTCTTTGAAATTTTTGATTCATGGGGAATTGACTTCATGCGTCCATTTCTAAATTCATTTGTCTTTTTTTACATCTTATTGGATTTTGACTATGTATCTAGATATGTGGAAGCTAAGGCCACCAGGACTGATGATTATTGAGTGGTTGTTGACTTAGTGAGGTCCCAAATTTTTTGTAGGTTTGGTTCACCCAGATTCATCATTAGTGATTAGGAATCACATTTTAGTAATCACAACATGAAAAATTTTCTTCGTAAATATGAGGATGATGATAAATTATCCACTTCATATCACTCCCAAACTAATAGATGAGAAGAAATCTCAAATTTGGAAGTTAAGAGAATATTGAAAAAATGGTACAAACCAATAGGAATGATGGGAGTTTATGCATGGATGATAAACTTTGGGAATACCTTACAACTTTTAAAACCCCAATAGGATTGTCACCATACATAATTCTATTGGGAAAGGCATGTCACCTCCCAGGGAAGGTAAAACACCATGAATATTGGGATGTTAAACAATGTAATATGAATCTTTCATATGCAGGTGAGCAAAGAAAACTGCATATTCAAGAGTTGGAACAAATTTGGCGTGATGCATATGAGAACTCCTGGATCTATAAAGACAATAACAAGGCTACCCATGATATCCTGATTCATCAATGGAAGTTTCATATTGGTGAGAAGGTTCTCATGTATAATTCTAGTCTAATGCTCCACCCAGGTAATCTTCACTATAAATGGATTGTTCCTCATATCATTACTGATGTTTACCCTTTTGGTTCCATACCGATTTTTCTTGAGATGAGTGGAAATGGGATTACTATTAATGGGTAGAGGCTCAAACACTTCTATCAAGATTTTACAAACCATCTTGTGGAGTAAATCCAACTGATATATGCCACATATGACACCACCTAGCAGGTTGTACCTTCTCTTTACCTTTATTTACTTGTATATTCATTTAAAATAATTTCATTGAGGACAAAGTTACTTTTTAGGTGTGTGGGAGGGTGATATGTCATAGTTAGGATTAAATAAAAAAATAAAAAACAACAAAACAAAACAAATGTTGGTTTTCATTTTTGATTTATATTTCCTTATTTTCTTTTTTAGATAAATATTTATCTTTAAAACAATATCCAAAATTGCTTTCAATGATTGAGTTAATTGTGTGGAAAATTCTACTATTTTTGGAAAAATAATCAAATGAATGTCGATATGGAATCTTTTTATAGAAATTTTATTTTCAAAATTTTCTTAGGTTTTTAACGGATTTTTGAATCCCATGCCTCGTTAGCACTAACCAATATTTTAATCTTCTACCTAAGAGAAATTTAATCCCTTTATTTCATATTCTTCCTTTTAATCAATTTCTTGAGAGTCTCAAGTCATGTAGAGAAACTAAAACTTGGCTTCATTCTGTTTGAATCTATAATATTCAAGTATGCTACATTCATGATAGAGGCAATCATTCATTGAAAATCCCTTTTACAATTATCCTCTATTTTTTTCCACATTATCATTTTATAATTCTTAAGACTTAGAGACCATAAAATGCCTTTTAGGTAGCCACATTACAATATAATTTATCCCTACCTACCTATCTCTTGTGAATATTCTTGTTTTATTTTAAAAAGTGTGGGAGAGAGGGTATTTCCATGGGAATTCTGGGATGAGAATCATTTTTATGGGTTGGAATAAAGGGAGCCTATATTTTCCTTGTGAAATGGGTTCATAAGACACATTTCATCATTTGTATTATACATTTTTTCCACTTAATCACAAAAAAACTACAAAAATATAGTTCTCTACATCTAAACAAAAAAACACATAAAAATATAAATAAAATGGGGAAAAGTGGATGTTTACTCATTATTATGAACTGCATGGTTGTGACCCACACAAATGGACAATGGGGATAGTGAGTGGGAGGTAATATAATTCGTGAGGATTTGGGTGTGTACATTCATTGTGAACACTTGATTAATTTTGACATGTTTTGTAAATAAGAGATTAAAGACTCCCATTTAGCCACAAATTTTTTAACATTAAATCCTACCATCCCTTGAACCTCAGAACAACCTGTTATAAGTCCTATTGAATGGAACATTATTTTCTACCGGTAGGGAACATATAATTTGGAAAGCATATGGTAAGATTGTATGAACTCTAAAAAAAGATCATAACTACTATTTCATATTTTCCTTGAGTGAAGAGGGAAAATGTTTAGGTTAGGTTGGTTGAAAGGTGTTTCATATGTTAACAAATGTAGTTGAAAAAATTTTAATGTAAGAAAAGAAAATTGATAAGAAAATTGATTCCATAAAAGATAGATGATAAATTTTATTAAAGAAGAACCATGGAATTTTTCACACATTTGAATTAGGAATGTGATAAGATTAGGTTATAATACTTTTCCCAGAGTGTAAATTTTTTGGTGTGGGTGTGTGATCGTAACACGATTTACTATTTTATTACACCCTTATACCAATTTATTAAACTGGTTTTGTATTGAAAATTTCAAGTATAATAACAAATTTGACACCATGTTTGATTAAATTATTTTTTTAACACTAGAAAAAAGGACAATGTTAGTTGGTTTGATAATTATATTGTAGGTGGAGGTGAGTTGGAGGATCCATGATGAAGTCCATGAAAAATGGGCCAATCTGCACATGATCCAACCACACCAGTGGACTAAAATGCATGTTGCATCTAAATCGATCATTCAAATGGGCTGAAATTTTTCGAAATAGTCCCATATTTAATGAGATACATATATTCTGAGAGAACCAAAGCCGAATTCTTCCATTTAAAGGCCCATACATATTGATCTATTAAATAAAGTGGATCTGCATTGGGTTAACACATTTACCTTGTATTTTGAAAATATCTATTATTATATTTCATATCTAGCCAGTAAATTTGGAATTTAGGTATAAAATGTGTTGAGAAACAATTTTGTAGTTTTTTCCAAAGAGATTTATGACTGTCTGACCAGCCAAAACCATGAAGAAATAGGATTCGTGAAATCATGGTGCCCCAAATCACTTCCCACTACTTATAAATTAGCACCTTGGGAACCCCATTTAGTAGTTAGACCAAAAGGAAAGGTGCTATAATTTTGGAGTCTCAAAGGTGTCTCCCCATCATTCTTAGATGTTCTGGAGGCTTTGGTAAGTTCTACTTCACCATCTTCTTCTTCCTCCCCTCCCATGGGTTTCGAAACCCCTTGTGATCAGCCAGGGTGGAACATGATGTAATCCTGATATTCATACATCTATTATATTGAATAATCTTTTTAATTCAAGGTTTTGTGTTATTTTTCTTCATCTTATATTTTCATATAATTTAGTTATATACTATTGTGTTATACTCAAACTCAAATGGTCATGTTTGGGGGTCCCTTTCATGTGATGTTTCACACATCGTTCATCCCTTTTTCATCCCTAATTCAATTGCGGTGTTTCTGTGGTTCATATTGGTTAATTGAACTCACATAATAACTATCAATGTCATGTAAATTTAATAATTGGTATCACAATGAAATAACATAAGAACCTGGATAGCACATTTAGTTCTTCATGTGTTTACATGGTGAGTTTCGATAACGATGTCGAACCCAAATCACCCAATCATTGGCGGTGTCTTCTGAATCATTGTGTGTTTTGGACTGATCCCTAGGAGGTATCCTAGTATAAACACAGTAAAATTAGGGTAATATGTGTTAAAAACCGTGGATTAAATGATCTATACCATTTGTATTGAAGCGATGAAGGATGTGCATCACGATACTCCCCTGGGTTGATCATGTTAAATTAATCATGTTCATTTCTACTTTTTTTATCGCTTTAGTTTTTCTATTATATTATTTAATCATAAAACTCAAAGTTTTATTAATCCCATTATCCTTCTAATTTCATAATAAAAACCATTTTTCAATTAATGATCTAAGGATCCATCATGAGGCGACCGAGGGTTGTTGCTATACAGCAGAAATTCTAGTTAAAACTAAAAAAATAATTTGATGTGCTTGACAACATGATCAGTTTGGAATAAATCTAATATAATTAAAAAATTATGTTTCCTAAGTTTTTATTGTTGATATCTCTATAGAAATTATATCTTCAGTCATGTCTAACATTTTTATACCCTTGGATATTTTCATTTGTTAATAGTAATTAAAATTATGGGACATATTTTATTTAAGTGGGGGAGAACATAACACCCCTAGATTTTTTTATGTATTTTTCATTAAATTAATACTAAGATAGATAGATTTTTTCACATGAAACACCAAACTGAAATGATCCACAACATTTTATATTAATATTAATAAGAAAATTTATGATTAATAAAACCTCTATTAAATAAAATTATTTTAATCAATTATAAATAAATAATAAATAAAATTAATTAGACTTAAAATTTTAAAAGGTGATTTTTATATAATAGTAGTATTTTTTAATATATTGAATTTTTATTTGAAATACAAACATATACATTTTATAATTTTAATATTATAAAATACACATTTTTTTAACTCATCATGTTAAAATTCGTATATAGTAAATTATTGAGTTTCTACCAACATAATTTTTTACATGAATATTCAAAAACTATAAATTTTCGTAATGTAGTCACTTTTATTAAAGTATCATGTAAAATAATAACATTAATGTTTTTCAAAAAAAAAAATCCTCTAATATATATATATATATATATTCATTTAAAAATATTTTGTCTAATTTATAAAACACATGTATAATGTTTGGGAAATATAAGTAATATTTTTATCCAAATAATATTTGTGTATAATTATATTAAAAACAATATTCATCACATATATAATTTTAATCTTAAATAAGTATATTTAAAATTTTTTATCAACATTTTTGGATTATTTAATATCTCAAATTTCATTTTTAGTCATAATAGTATGATTACTATGACTAAATTTTTTGACCACATTAATGGTAAAAAGTTTTTTTAATGGATTATTTTATTAAATTTGTTTACTTTTTATATAATAAAATAAATTTTATTTTTTAAGGATACTAATATAATTTTTACACATTTATAAAAATATATTGCAACCAATTTTGATGGTAATTAATGAGATATAATATTAGGAATACTTAATGGTAAAAACATCATTATTTTTAAAAAGGGACTTTTTATAACCCATTTGATTTTGGTTTAAATATTAATTTGAAATATAATTACATTATATATATAATAAACTTTGGTTTAGTGCATAAAAGTTTCATAAAACAGGTTTCCATATATTTTTAATGAAACAAAATTAACAAGGTAAAAACTAGTTACACTGGTAAAATCTAAAATGGTAAATTGATAAACTATACTTGTCAAAAACATAAAAAAGGATTGAAACAGGTGTAAAAACTTTTTTTAAGATATATTGACCTTAAATATTCCCAAAATAAATTAATTATCACTTTCTAATGCATTTCCCCTTTAATAGTGGCATGTTATCACTAAATAATTAACGAGTATTTGCAAAAAGTTCAATTTTCTTCTCTTATAAAAGGATATCACTTAAACTGCATTTAGAAACAAATTAAAAAATAATAGATGTAAAAATGATTCTCTAATATCTAAAAAATACTCTTTCTACATCCTAAAATTATTGGTATTTCCAAAAGACCATGAAAAGCAGCCTTAATGGGTTAATACAAAGAGAACAACCAGAGGGATAAATAATGTTCTCAATCGATCTATCTTAATTATTTTTAGATTAAACCAATTAAATCTCATATATCCCTAAAATTATGATAACATAAGTATTTTTCATATGCATAAATTTTATAACACTAATGGAATATTAATTTTCCACCATCTTCCAAAAACATTCAAAAAAATAAAGTTGTCACCAACCATACGTGCAGACAACCGCCCCCATGAACGATTCTTTTTCCCTTACTTTCAAAAAAATAAAACTCTAAAAATGTATTAAATTCATAAATATAATATTTATAACTATATTAATATTATTTTAATATAATATTATACATTCTATATGTTTTATTAACAATAAATTATTATTGTAAGCATAATAAAATCAAAATTACCTGTGGAGGTACCTTTCATAATTTGAGTATGTTTTGGGAAAACCTATAAAACCATATAAATTTCCTTCCTATGGAATAATAATATACATGAAACTAAAATATTATATAGATTATGAATCTATTTCAAAAAAACATTTTATTATTAAAACCACTAGGTGTTTCATAAGAAAAATGATTGAATAACTTTATATTACTACTATATGAAAAACAAATTGTTTAATAAATAAATAAGGTATGAAAAAAGAGACAGTTAAAATGGAATATTGATGTGAATTTTTATTATGAATGTTTTTTAAAAATTTACTTTTTTTACTTAGGATGTTATGTGCATGTGAAAATCACTCAAGGGAAGGGTTTTCTCATATCAAATTTTCTTCAATGAGATTTGAAGTGTATTCACCACATGTTTCATTTTATTGTGTATATATTGGAAATTTATTGAATGTTTTGATAATTTTTAGTCATGTTACTTTATATAAATATTAATATCTACTTATATCCTGAAAGATCATTCTATTCAAAGGATACCATGGTTTTAATCGTCTTTATTAACCCAACTCTCTTTATTGAGTTATAATGATTCTCCATGAACTTAATCCTCCCATGCAAGGTTAATTTTGTAGGACCATAGAGAACCATGAGATGGTAGGGGTGAATTAGGGTGTCAAATTTTTCTTTTAAAGTAATGGATCTTGTCCTTAGATTGGTTGGAACATCTTAAAACTTTCAGCTGGAATAATATTGTAATAGAACATTCACATGCCAAGAGAGAACACAACAATTATAACTAGATCACCACTAAGCTCTAGTCCAATGAGAATATGCCGAGAGTGTGATGGTCCAACAAAAATTCATTAATATTCACTATCTTTAAAATAGAATAATTTATTCATAGTCACCCTTTTCCAAGAACACTACCTTTACATGTTTTTAGAGATAGCTCATTGCGTCCCTTGGACCACTTTCGTCGACTCCCCCTAGATCACTACGTGGTGTGATGTCTTTTTAAGTTTATTAAAATGAATGTAACCTCAATGTATTTTCATTTAACTCTTTTTCTTTATTAATAATGAGGCTCTTTTTCATCAAATTGTTGTATTGGTTCACTTTAAAGAACTAATAAATCAAATATGATATCCAAATATTGTTCGAATCTCATCACTACATTTGTCTGGAACTCCATATTTTGTGCATTTTTGGGGATTGTCATGCAAGATTACTTTTCTTGAAAAACATAATTTTTACACAACCCTTATCTATTGCAAAACCCTAATCAATTGTGTAACTACACCATAATCGTAACATGGACTTTAAAGATTTAAAGAACACGTTCGATGCAAGATTTACTAGATCAATGTCTTCTGTATGAAACTCTATTTTTCATGTTGAGACACCTAATATTCATTAAAAAATATATATATGTCTTGAGTTGGTGTAAATAACCTATTATAATAATTCTATACCTTAAAGACAAGTTTCATAAACTTATTCCTTCAAGTCTCTTTACATAAATCAATTTGTTTTACAATTTCATACCTTGCACGCAATTATTTCCTTCAACATATTTTGATGTAACGATCTTGAAATATGACTTGCATGAAACATTACTGCACTCCTTAAAAATTGAACACAAGTTCCTTTTCAAAAATTTTTTTATCTATTCTCCAATTATTGGACACAAAAATATGAAAAAAACTAGGAAACAATTCCACCATCAAAACTGTTTTATGCCTAAACTATAAGATCCATTTCCTTTTAAACTCTTTGATCTCCCATTTGTGGATTGAGAGTAAACACAAACAATACTCCCTTTCTAGAAAAGTTGAAAATTAGTTCCAATAACTTCAACACAAATATTTTTTCATTGTACAATCTATTCTAATCCATGGAATATTAATTTTTAATTTAATTATTTTACATCAATAAATTTCATCCTCAAAATTTATATCATTAATTAGAATGGCTCACATCCTCTTTAATGATTGTTATACCTCAGTGTTCATATTTTCCATTCCCAATAATTTTATCCTTTATATATGGATAAACAATTTTATTTTATCTCAAATGACCTTCAAATTTCTCTACACATTTTTAAAAACTTATATTATTAAAAAAATTGTAAGGGTTTTGAATAAATGTTCTTTCAAAATATTTAAAGGATACTACATTCAATTTAAATTTTTTATATTTAGATCAACATTTCCTCTAAAAAATTATATATTTTTAGGTTTACACTAATGAAGAATATTTTTAAGAGTATTTTTTAAATAAAATCACTTTAGATTTTATGGATTTGTTTTATTATAACCTGAAACTTCATCATTTATGATGTTAGAGAAATTTTTTTCTAAAAAATATTTTACACTTCCTTTCATCTATATAAGATTTCCTCTATCAACCATTAATTTATATATTTTATGTTTTTTAACAAATTATATTAATTTTTATTTATTTTTAAAACATTAAGTCCTATTTATATATTTTTAAAAAAAATATAATGATTTATTTTGAAATGGAATTATTTTTTAAAATGGATTTTAAAGACTTGTGTTTCTAGGAAAGATGCATTGAGTTCGTTTTATATCATATCAATGAATGTTTTGGGATGAATACATCTACTATAATATTTTCCTAAAAACTATATTATTTGGTTTTATAGGATAATTTTAAGTCATTTATCAAACTCTGATATTTCATTTAAGAAGACAAATTAAAGGAGTTTTCAAGCCTCTCAAAAAAAGGTATTCCCTTTTATATTTCAATTGATTTATCCAATGATCATTAATATTTATTTTTTAACTCTGTTGATATATTTTTTGTCTCTTATGAAATTATTGGGAAATTTTTAAGACACCATAAAAATTATTTCTCTTGGTGTCATATAGAATATTCTAGAAAATTATTTTATGAAACTTATATATTTTCTTTTGATTAATTTATTTATTTCTAAAGTATAAATATTTTCATATTATAATGGAATCCAATTTTAGTGATAATTATTATTATTATGAATTTTTGGGTCCTATATATCCCTCAAATGCATTGGCTTTGGATTTATATATCATTAGATAAAAATGGGGATTGATTATTTGGATCATTCCAATATAGGAATTAGGAAGTCATTACTACTAAAGTATGTTATGGGAATAAGGTTTTGATTCCTACACTGATATTTTCTAGGAATCATGTAGTGATTCATCCTCTACCATATTTATATAAATCAGGTAGTGATTCCTACTCAACCATGTTATGGGAATCATGTAGTGATTCTCGCTACACTATTTTATGATTTCTACACCAATATTAGTTCCATAGTTAACTATTATTCGTTTTATTAATGAAATTTTATATATTTATAACTATAATATTAATATAAGTATTTCATTTATTATATCATGTTTCTTCACTCTTTATCCATGGTATATGTTTTCTCTTTAGATATTACATGTTATGATATCACAGTTTACAGAAAACACTTATTATTCCTTTCTCCAGTTAATAAGATATTTATACCATGCTCATTTTTTCTCTTATAATTATTAAATAACCATTTATGACATGTTAAATAGCATTCCATTGCGGAGAATTTAAGCTCACCCATTTCTTCTATTTCCATTCTCTATGTTATGAATTTTATTACAACTTATGTAATGTCTATATGAGAGTACAATATGGATCAATTATTGGGTAATATTGAGAAGTTTTGTAAAATGATATTCTTGTGTATCTAGACCACAACGAAACTAAACCTTCAGTTCTAGGGAATTCATGACTATTTGGGAGGTATAATTACTATTTTATGTATATGATGTAATATAATGAAATTTCTAGCTTTATAATAAATATGTAGTGTAAAGTATGTGTTATTAGAACCCCACAGTGGAGTGAGGGTATAAGGCCCATAAAGAGTGCATGACTTTTAAAAATCATATATGCATTATTTATGACATTTGGATTTACTTTTATACGGAAATAAAATTCATATGAAACATACACGTGTATCCTTCTCATGTATAGTACCTACGTTTCAATAAAAGTATTTTTATTTAATTTCTAGAAATCCAAATTAATTGTGATCTATTCCCATTTAAAACACTATTCTTTTAACTGCTCCTAGAATATCCCCAAATCAGTATATATTTATCCTCCCCTTCTCCATGGGAAACATTCATCAAAAGTAATGATATATCCATTTAAGTTTCTCAAAATTTCATTCTATATTCACCTCTAAATTCATCCTTCCCACTTTCATCATGCTATTACATCCCCATGACCATTGCATCAAAAATTTCATCTCAGTTGATTTTAATTTGGTTAATTATTTAACTAAATGGCCTGAATTCATGAATTTTTTCATTCATTTTTGATAATCCATCTATTAAGGGTTGAGGGGAAACCCACACAATAAAAGACTCGAAGGTCTTAGAAGAATTCATCCTAGACTATAACTATTGATAATGACCCTCCCTAGCATCAATATCATGATGTTAGCTCTATACCTTTTCATAACTATTCCAAAATCATTCATGTGTATAGATGCGCATCCTTGGTATTAATGGTAATCGTCATACCCTCTCATTGATCCAAATAGGATGATCTCTGCTCTGGTGAATTCTCCTTCTTGGAATCCTCCCCTAGATATTATTCCTTTTAGAGTCTTTCTGGTTCCATCAAAACATCATATGGGATGAAGGACTTAATATAGAGTGAAGGCATTATCAACTGTGAGGATGAAACACAATCAATCACCACACCTACATGAACACCAAGACAATTGTATCTAGATACCACGAACCACATTGACCAACATAGATGAGACACTACCATCACTGATCCAAAATTTTTCCAAAACAAAACTGAAACAAAACCAGTTCTAAAAAACCAATATCATGTAAAAACACACCATTGGTATATAGAGGAAACTAACACTTGAGCAGCAAGATGTGTATCACATAGGCAACTAGAGAAAACAGTATAGCCATCATCATTTTCAAATATGGAATTTTGTGTCTCACATCATGAATCATAAATGTTTAATAATCTTCTAGTAATATTTTGGAAAGTATTTTCAAATATTTATTCATTTGTACCTTAAATTAAAGCCCCATTGAATTTGTTATCATGCTAAAGTAATGCAAATTGATACATATGGTTATTCATGGATTTTTTACAATGTTTTAACATTGATTTTTTTAAAAGGAATACTATTAGAAAGATTTTTTTGGGTGAGAATAAGTTATTTTGAAGAATTATTTTATTATTATTATATTTCTGACCTTTATTTAAATCTCACGGGAAACCATGGGTAGATAGGTGGGAGATCTAGGCATTATAAATTCAATATGTAAAATGATATTCTTTCATCTAAAACCCAAGGTAGTAATTTTATCCAATTATGTGAATTTTACCATAATTTATGAAAATAGATTAAAACCATTTTTAGGTCGATAGATCACAATAGGTTTCCCATTTGATTTATTTTTATATTGGTTTATCCACAATTTTATACAATACTTCCATGTGTTCCCAAAATTTTTTTTTATTATTATTTATGGTTACTTTATTAACCTCTAATATTAGGGATGATTTTTTATTTATATGTTTATTAAGATATAAAATATGTTAAATCCAAAAAATCTTATTTATTTTCCATAGATAGACTTGTAGAATTGTTAACGATGTTAAATATTTTCATTGAAGACTTATTTGTTCTTTTATTGATTATGTTATTTATATAGTATTTTCACTTCTAAAAATAATAATTTCCTTATATTATGTTTTTAGTCTTCTTAATAATTGGAAGTGTTTTTTAATCATTAGTGAATAACAAACAAATTCAATGAAATTTTTTAACTTCGTTTACCATAATAAATTAACTCTATTAAATTGATATATACATTTCATGGTCTATTATAGTAAGGCATGTTTAATTTTATTTTTAAAAATGAATGCATGATTTACTTAAAACATATGTTCTTTTATTTATTTAAAAACAAATTAAAATTTTCATATTTTTATTTTCAAACATGAATTGCATTAATTAATATTTAATGGTTATGTATGGTTCATGTGGAAGAAATATACTAAGATTTTATGATCACATACAATATACTCACCCTATTGTGATCAGGAACAAGCCTCTAGAATTGTGATGGGCCAGATTTGGTGACATGATAGGTTAACCTGAGCTTGTTTGTTATAATCTTAAGTGTCTATAGTATAATCTAGTTGCCCTATTAATGTATTGATTCAATTGATGTATGTATAGGATTCATGTGTCTATTAGGTGGATTTATTTTTTCAAGAGTATTGAACTTGTTTCCCACTCAACCTAAAAGTTGTTATTTTAAAATTAAGAAAAAACTAATTAGGTAGAATGAGGTAATTTCAAATTTTAAATAATTTCTAAAATTACCAAATATACTGGAAAATTTATTTTCAATTGATTGAACTTTATTAAGTTTTTATTCTCAAGTAAAACATTCTCCAATTGATGATCCTTCAAAATGAAATAATTTATATGGATAAAATTATATGTATTAATGAAATTAAATTTATCATTATCTTGAACTTATAATTTTAAATCTTCAGAACCATACCAAAAAATAAACCGTGTTTTTTAAATTATATTTCAACTGAGCCATTTCACTTGGATAAATTTGGAAATTTGAGAAAATTCTAAAAACATTATTGTGTGAGGAATCAATTGACCTACCATTCAATAGTTTGGAAAATGATATTTTACCATATAGTAAAAGTATAATTTTTTATTATATTAGATATGAAATTCACTACCTCTAACTGGAAATAATTTTAATGATCTATGTATAGTCCATGTCTTCAAAGTATCCCATTAAGGTTGATTTTCATCCATTCCAAAACACCAGTATGCAATATTACTCTTGGTACTATCTTTTCAGACCAAATACCAATATTTAAACAACATTTGATCTACCCTTTACTTTTATACTCACCACTTATGATGCCGAATGGGGAATACAACCTAATATAGGTTGATCAATTAAAGTTAATTATAATTATACCTTCCAATAATATTGGTTTATTGTTATTAATCACTCTTTTATAACCATTAATAAGTATGAAATAATCAAAATATCAATATATAAGTAATTTTACTTTTTAAGCCTCAGTATTCCACACCCAAAGACAATACAATGATAATGTATTGATGTGATGAAAATTAAAAACCATAAGTGATATATAATGTTTATAGAGGAATTATATCGCACTTGGTTTATAATCCCTCATTTTCGAATGTTCACTTATCTCTTTCATTTGTTTACATTCAATATCAAAATAAGTTAATGATTTTTGGACTTCAAATAATAAAATTAATGACTATACTTTATATGTTATAGTATTGTGCTCTATAATTACCATGTAAAAAATATATTTTATCTTTCATTATATATTACAAATACCCAAACAGTTAGAAAAACATCATGTGTTTGTTTCATGGATTTCCACTATAATTTTTTTCTCTATCTTTCTATATTTTTTTATCTTTCTATATAGTTATTCTACTCGATATAGCTCTATAGGATTCTACATTTCACTAAGGGATATGATAAATTGATAGGATCATTATATGTTATTTTTCTAATATTATATTATTCCACATGTCATTAACATATAATGTATATCCAAATATATCTTATATAGTAGAATAAAATCTCTCTATCTTGTCTCAAAAAATTCAAATTCAAAGGATTTCAAATTCTTGAAAAACTAAAGATATCAAAAAATCCATAAAAGGTTTATGAAAATATTTTTATAATATTTTTGGAATAAGATCCTATAATTACCATAAAGAATAAAATTTATCATATATATATTTATTCTACTTTTTAATTTGAGAATTAAATCATAAAATACATTTTGTCATATTTGAAAATCCTATGGTGTAACCAATAATTTCCTTCAATATTAAATACTCTAAATGCTATGTAAATCTATTAATCATATTGAATATCCCATAAATCATTCTTAGGAATACACCTTATCCATAAACTATGGTGTTATTTTCCCTTCTAGAAAAAACTATTTATATTCCTCCAATAATCATGAAAATATATATAGTGATTATTGAATAAGGATAATTTAATATATTTTCCCAAAAAAACCCGAAAATACATAAATGTTTCATAATAATCTCTCCTATTAGAATTTTTGAAAACATTTTTATTTTCCAAGAAACACTAAATATTGAAAAAATCATCATCAAACACCCCTAATATCATTAGAATAACATTAATTATGTATTAATAGAATAAGCAATCAATATATTCGTGTTTATGTAATTCCGGATTGGTGTGAAAAATAAGAGTTAATTAAAACTGTTTCAGGAGTAACTTTCACTATCATACATTTCATTCAAAGTAACATCCCTAGAGTTTTAAATAAAAAATCTAAGAAAACCCTTACATTTAGATTATTCAATATCTCTCTCACCTCTCCAAAAATAGATATCTCTAAATTTATGAGTAAAAATCTTATTAAACCCATTCCGGATGATATTGTATTTTTTTAGTAAATTTGAATGATTTCTCAATTCCTTTGAGATGGTTTACATTCATGGAAATTAGTTTCCAAAGTTTTCTTATGGTGGTGTTAAAAGTTGAAATTGAGTTTCGAAGTTTATGGTTCATATGATTTTAATAAATTGTAAAAATAATTTTTTTATGATAACTAAATAATCCCATATAAGAGTAATATATCACTACATAAGAATTATATAGATTATTCCAGAGGTATGAAAGAATAACTCTAATTTTATAAATGTTTTACAAGAGATAAATGGTGCTACATCAAAATAACTCAATGCTACGAATATTGACTCAAAAGTTTTCACAACTTCCTAGGAGTAAATTTTGGATTTATAAATGGTTTCAAAGAAAAATAAATTTCTCTATATGAATAAATGAATCTTGTGTAAATGTATCATGAAGCTATATTAGATTAACTAGAGTCAAAATATAGAAAAAATAGTAATTGGGAGGACATGAGATTAAACCTTTATCAAGTAAGAATAACACTGATCTTGTGTTTGATTATCCTATGGATTTCAAATGCAATGTAAAATTAATCATTTTTAAATAATATTAAACATTAATTTCTAGGTTAATCATTAGATAGAATTTAGAATATTATTTTCTGTTAATTAGTTACTAACAATCATGATTTGTAATCAATAAATATATTATTCAAGTAGATATCAGTGATGAGATTTGAAGAAGGAATATTCATTTGGAGATAATGACATTTAAAATTATGCTATTATTTCTTGTGAGCATTAATACATAGAAAAACTGTTTTTGGGATTTTTAGATTATTATAAGAGGGATTAATATCAAATCTAAATAATTTATAATGAGGAAGATCATGAGAATAATCTTTAGTGATATTAATGGATATTTTAATAAGAGGATATATTTCTGGTGTTCAAGAGTAAAATTGGGAGAATTAATGATAAAAACATAGATTTATAAATTTAAATATAACATGGAAAATTTGAATAAGAATATACATATTAAAATAATATAATATTATAATCATGTATATTTTAAGTTTTGTAATGAAAATTACAAATTATACATCCATGATAACTGAGAATCCATGGTATAGTAATTCTGAGAATGAATTAAGAGAGATAACTAAAGAGTATTGTTTTATTGAAGTGGGAGGAGAAACATCGATGTAACCACTAGTGTCCTGCACTTTCATGGTGATCATTATTTAATAATATTTTCATCATTTATTGTCTAAAATCTGGGATCCAGTTTAAATAGGTTGGATCCAATATTGTGGTGAGTTCACGGACATACAATTCATCATTGATTCATCTTGATAATAAAATGGGTGCTTTGTGTTGGGAGATAACAACCACCCTACATTTGGGATGTATTCATCCATGTTGTAGGTAATCCTCATTAGAAAATATATTGTTTCATTTTTTTAATGCACTGAAGTAAGTTTGAGAGATCAGTTTTGAACAAGTATGAGAGAATATGTAATTTGAAAATTAAAATCTATCAACACTTATTTAATCCCCCCCCCCCCCACACACACACCACTAATGAAATTTCAAAGTGATTTTAAAAATTTGATTGAGATCCACAGTTTACAATCAAATATTTTCCTGGAAATTTATAGGGACCATCAGAACTTACTCAACAACAACATATTTCTATTTTTGATTGAATTGGTTTTCATATTAAAAAGGAATAAATAATAGACTATCTTTTCCCTATTGGATTTTATTTCAATGAAATTACTCATCAAGGATTCAGAATATCAAGTGAGGTTATTGCATGGTCCTTATTAGATATAAAAAATATTAAAATTGTTCATAATGAAAAGGAAGAATTGTTGTATTGTTTATTATAGAAATATCATTCCAAAGTGATGATATGTGAAAAATCTAGGGATATCTTGAAAAACATAATTTTTTTTTCATGAATGAGACAAGAAGGTGATGGAAGAAAATTTACAAATTTATAGAAGTCAATTTAATTATATAATAGTACATGACCAAAAATATATTGTTAATTTCATTTCCAAATTAATTATGAATGTCTAAACATTTAGAGGATATAGATAAATTCTTCAATACTCTATAGATATCAATAAATTAATGATAAATCTTCCTAAAGAATTGAATCCTTGATTTTTAACCTTCATTATTGAGTTCCTGATGGTTTCATAATTGTTCAATTACACATTAATTTAATTTCTTATGAAGTTAAAAGAAGATTTTATCTAAAAAATGATCAAAATTCAAGAATAAATTTCATTTAGAGATTTAAATAATTTATATATAGATGAAAATAATTTTGGTTCAGATGAATAAGTGAATATGAATTAATTTAATGAGAATATCTCCTTAATGTTATGAAAATTCAAGATAGACAATTGTAGGTATCATGCTAAACTATAATTCAAATATTTTATTTATTGTAAATTTGGTATCTTTTCTACCACGTTTTATTGGATTATAATAAAATAAAAATTAAGGGAATGAATAAACTAAGAGTTCCCTTTAAAATGATACTAATTTAGGACAAATTAATTTCAATCAAAAGGAAATTTTAAGATATCATCCGATTTATTTTTAAGGGAAATTAATCCACTTGAATAAGGTACTTTAAACGATGAAAAATTATCTTGATGAACAAACTCGGAAGGATGATTCACAAAAAAATCCCCATGGATAATTAAGATAAAGATATTTTATCCTTAGTAGAATAAAAAATTGTGGAGATGTTTCCACTTAAGATGAAGAATATACCTAGTAATACAACAAGACAATTTATATCATTATGTTCTTAGAAGAGATAAAAAACATAAGGGTTGAAACATCACATATCAATGAAATATATGATGACGAAAAGTAAACCATCATTTGAAAAGAAATACTCTTCAAATAATTTGATATATTGAAATTATAGTACCCTAATACCACACATTGGAGTCTAGTTCTTAATTTAATATACATTTTTGTATAAAGACTTTGATAACAAATTACTATAACAAATTAAAACAATTAAAATATTTAAAATAATTCTAAATATTGGTCCACTACATATATAATAATATTTTAGGATTAATATATTTTGAGAATTGGGAATTATAATATATAACAAAAAAATTCTTTTTTCTAATCAAATTATAATTTTACGAATTAATTAAACACATTGAGGAGTAATCCAAATTTAATTAAGCTAATCTGGAATTCATAATAGTCCCTTATCGTAAGTAATTCCTATAAAAAAATTAGAATTTTGGGTTAGAATTGAAAGATCAATAATGGTTTTTAAAACAAATGAGAATTCTATTTTTTAAAATGATTTAAAACTCCATTAAATTTTCTTCATTAAAACAAAATACATATATATTTATAAATTGTTTTATAAATTTCCCTTTAAAATAAAATATGATTTTAAAAATAAATTGATAAAAAACATTATCTTTGAAATAATTATTTAAGATGATATAAAATATTGATGACATTTTTTAAATAAAATATAAAAAATTAAAAATACATTTTTAAATCGAGAATCTAATTTTAAAATTTAAAATTTTAATTCTAAAAATATAAATATATTTTACTTTTAAATTAATGTATATTTAGAAATATCAATAAAACCATAATACACACTTTGAATATTGAAGGGCTATATAGGTCCTGCCCATGATATTGTGGAAATATTATATATAGGATTTAGTTCACTCTTCATACCTTGTATTTATTTATATCACTAAAGTTATAAATCTTAATGAAATATTTTCAGTGTCTCTCCTTTTATATAAATTCCAATAAAAAAGAATTTTTGAATGCCCATAATAAGTGTAAAATATTGTTTCAAGGTTAAAATAAATAAAAATATTTTTAATTGATACGAACCTAAAATCGCATTTTCTTTAAATACATGAATAAAAAAATAATGATGGTTTTGATATGATATAATTACACATTCATAGAGGACAATATTAATTCTAAAATAATGAAAAAAATATTCTTTTCATAAAAACATGTAACATCATTGGAAAAATAGTGCATGGTTATACAAAACATTATACCTAAACAATATCCATGAAAGATGATAGTTAAAATAGATAACTTATTTTTTTTAAATATAAAATGGTTTAACAGAAATATTAAGGTTGTGAGTTTTTAAGTAAAAAATTTCAATCATAAAATGATTATTTTGAAACTTCCTAATTAAATTATTTCTTAATAATTAACAAAAAATAAAATTTATTTTTAAAATACCATATACAATGATTTTTTTTCCAACCAGTAAATATCCCTTTTGTAATGTATATAATTTTATTTATCATGTCAATGACTCTAGAACATTGGTATCCATGGAATAAAATGATGATATCCTACAATTGTTACTTATAGATCGACATTCCATGAATCCCATAGTATCATGAGAGTCCCCCCATGTGTAATTTTCCTTACTGCAAAAGGAATGGGGATATAGGATTCATTCCAAGAGGGAGATTATGACATCTTACTGCATTATTATTCTTAATGTTTTTTACTATGTCATATAATAATGGAATCAATTACTATTGATGTCTAAAGTTATTCATCCTATCAACTGTCATCGAAATGCTATGTAAATCCTTAATACGTATGTATATATATATATATTCTATCTATTAACATGTAATATTTATTTCTAGAGGTTCAATATGACAAGGTGGTATATGATTTATATCCAGAATAATGAAGGTTTAATTTATAAAAAATATGCATTTTTTCATATGTGATCAATACCCATTGGACGTGATCCCACTATTGTTTTTCATTTTATCATGAACTTCTACATATTAATATCTAATGAAATAATCAAAATTGAAGTCCAATGGGTGTTGGTTGTCACTCTTATTATCTCGCACTGACATGCATGTGATATTATAAGAATCAATGTATCCTTATGTGCATCAACATGTGTTCTCCACACACTAGAGCTATATATACTATCTCTTGATTGAAAACCTACCACTTTCTAGGTTCTAGGTTAACGATCGGAAAACTAACTCGTTTGGATTTCGTGTTCTCCATAGGTTCATAGAGTATCTGGATAATTTTTTATACAATGTATATAAACATAATTTTATACAAAAATATAAACTATAGAAATCTATTATCAAATTAAGATTTTATTAATTAATTTATTTTTTTAATTTAATATCAGTAATTAATAAGATTCATTATTTTTTTATTATAATTATTATAAGTTATTTATTTCATATCATTAATGTTAATATATTATTCACTACAATTTTCAATATTTGATATATTTTTTACATATTTTTTATCAATAAAATCATTCTCTTTCTTATATATCTGACAGATAACATTAGCTTCCCTGAAATTATCATTGTAATATATACCATAACATTTACCATATTACTAAAATTTATAATTATCATGAAATTAATTTTCAATAACATAAATATCATATAATTATAACATTTTATATTTGACATGAAATATTTTCCTTTCTCATTAATATAACCATTATATATATATTCCATTCATTTTAAATTTATGTAAATATAATATTACCATTAAAATTAAAAATTAAAAAAATAACAAAAAATTAATATATTTCACTAAATATCATATTCAGTTGAAATCCATATTTCTCTTAATATAATTATTATATTTCTCAATTACATTAAATATATATACACATAAATTTATATATTTCATGTTAATATTCAATATTTATATTTCACACTAAATGTTATACCTCTATATAATTTATATTTATCATATATTTAGAAATCATCAACAATTAATTTTTATAATTTTTTGATTAAAAAATGAATATAAATTTGATAATGTGAACATATTTAGAATAATTTCATCTTTAATAAAACAATATTCATTTTATTTCTTTTGAAAATAATTACAATTAGAATTAAAGTGGTACTTTCAAAATATGAATATTTTATAGTATGTTTATGTCATTATTATGGTGTTTATTGGGAATGTTGTTTAATTTTATAATAGATACTTCTTTTATAAATAAATAGTATATTCTTTTAGTTTTTTAAATGAACCTTTTTAATAAAAAATTATTTTGAAAATGATATAATAGAATCTCATGATATTAATGAAACATGAAAGTGCTAATAAAAAAATTATCATAGATGATATAAATTCTATTATCACTATAAGATATGAAAACATTAATATGTTAAAAATAAAATTATTATATTTGAGAAGAAAAGGAATAAATTCAATAATAATTAAAATAAGTTCTCATAGAATAATTATAATCCACAAGATATATAGGAATAAAATTAATTGCTCTGATTATTTTAATGACTGTCCAAACTAAAAATAGTCATGAACTATTGATACAAAAAGTTAAGGATATGTAGCAGAAAAGTCCACTAATGCAAAATCTCAAAATAAAATCATGATTTTTTGAAACTCCATTGAAAAAACCTATCTAGATTTGTTGATATTTATGAATAAAATGTAAAAATATATCATATATGGAGGGAGAAAAATAATAAAAATATATCATCACCAGCCCTTAATTCATAATAAAGGGATCAACAAAATCATTTAGTAATATCATCTCATTATTATTCATAAATTAGATTTCCCAACAACCGATGAAACAAACAAAAATAATCAAAAATTATATTTTAAAGTTATTGGTGGTGTTGTGGTGTATTTAGTTTAAATCGTAAACTTTTTGATAAAAAAATTTCATCCTAGAAAAAGGAGGGGGTATAATCTAAAGGAATATAACAATATATTTTAAAACATCATTATTTATAAGAATTTGAGAATTATATTGAGGTGAATAAATGGTTTTAGATTAAAGGGAATTTTCTAGAAGGTGTGATCAATATTTACACAACTCAGATGAATATATTAAAAGATAATAAATTAACTAAGTCAAAATATTATATTTGATAATGTTCAAAAAAATAATACTAAATTCCAAAAATATTAAAATATTTTTTATATCGGTTTCAAGGTATGTAAATATGTGAATCCATGGATTATGGATGCACATTTCTATTCTTATATAAAAAATTTATTCTAATAACCTAAATAATGCTAAAATATATGGAGGATGATTATCATAACCTTTTTAAAAGATAGCTCACTATAAATCAGTGATTTTGTAATAAATAAAATACTTGGAAATAATTGAACTCGAAAAATATGTTTTCAATTAATTGGTTAATTAAAAATATTTTCACAGTATTTTCACTTTATGGTGATTGAAATAAATTAATTTTTATAAATAATTGATGTATTTTGAATAGTAACAGTGCTGGGATAATAATATAAATATGATCAATAATACAAGATAATTTGTTTCAATTTGGAAAAGAAAAAAATTGTATTTAAATAAGTATGTAAGATGACAAAATTTTATGTAAAATAATTTACTGTCATCATAGAAAAAGAGCATCACAAGGGTGATTTAAGAAAAGTTCGATAGAAATTTTTCCATCTCAATGTAAGACCCTATAACTATTTAGAAACCTGTAAAAAGGGAACAATCTAAAATAAAATCCAAAATAGAGTTATGATTCAAACCTAAATACCATATGATTGGGTTCACATTAAAGTCAATGGACCTATGAGAATGAATTAAAAAATTATTGATATTTATATCATCACATTTATTTCTGAATTTTACAATAATTACATTCATTAGATTTATTTATCAAATTTTTCATGCTTTAAACTAGTTTAAACATATCAAATGACTATCTAAGATAAAAAATAGTATTTATTTGATAGGGATAAGATATTAAAATGTAACTTAGTCTGCTAAAACAATTTGGAAATTCCTTATAAATATTTTGAAATACATGATTTTATTTAACCTTACACTCTACAAAAAATGGATTATATAAAAGGAAAAATAAGAGCCTTGTTAATAGGGATAAAACATTGATAATTGTACATGACACATCATGTTATTTTTGGTTGCATAATATCAACACCACATGAATTGATAAAAATATTTTTTTATCAACTCAGTTTTCCAATAAAAATCCATGTAATTTTTTTTAAGAAAAATCCAAATCAAATACACTTTTCAGTGTTTAAGTGTCTTTTAATAACAAAGGAGAAAGGTAGAAATGCTCTAAAAATTAATGAGGAAGAATAAGAAGGTTGATTTCGTGGGTATTCAAAAAAAATTAATGTTTATTCTATAATAAAAAAATGTTAGACGATATTTGTCTACGATTATGTCAAAGTCTTTGAAAATTAGAATTTCCTCAAACGTTTATCTATTGATGTTGATAAGAGTAATGTTATCACTACATCACCAGATATATAGTTTAAAGAAATTGTATAAAGCCTTGATGATGATAAATATTATCTATTAAAGTGATATGGATATGGATTTAATATGTGTAGGGTTAAGTAAAATACTAATAAATTATTATTATTATACTGAGAATATCATTTGATATTATAATCTTGGGTGAAAATAAAAAGAAAAATCATGACATCTAGCAACACATGTATTTCTAAATGGATGATCCCCAAATAGATACTGGGTATTTTTATCACGACTAATTCATCTAATAAATTATTGAATAAATGAATCTAACTAAAATTATAGAGGAAAGGGATCTCATACACATGTCTACAAGAGGAAACATTTTATCAAAATTTATTTTTTATAAATAATTTGAATCAATATGGGAGGTTTGGGGAAATAAATATTTTTTCTCTTTCAATTGGTATTCAAAAATTAATGTAATTTGATTTTTTGATACATTTTAAAATTTTTATATAATTGACACTTAAAATACCTTTCTTTCCATTTTAGCACATATAAATTTTAAATTCTATCAAGTAGTAGTAAATTATACATTTCTAAATACTATAATGGTTGAAGAATATTTCATGGAGAAACCTAAAATATTTATTCTTGATGAAGATGGAATCATGGTTCCTAAATTGAATAATTATTTAGACGGGATGATACAAGAACTAAGATCAAGGTATTCTATGAAGTATGAATATTTGAGAAGCATAGATTTTAAGAAAATGTAGGAAAAAACTTATATACAATGAATTGTAAGACTAAATCACTCATTGTTATTGTTTATGCTATTACTATCTTTTATGTAATGAAGTTAAATTATTGTATGATATTTCCATAGAAATATATATGAATAAATAGACATAGTAAATTGGTGTGAAAAAACTCTTTCTGGGTTTCCAAATTACCCAAATTGGTAGTCATATCATTATTTTAAAACAATTATAGCATAATGTCATTGGAAATGTTTGGAATTTAAGTATATAGAAGAGTTTATACTCCAATTTAAATGGAAAAAATGTTTAATTAAGATAATTAAGGGAAGGATTTCAATGAAAGATACATTAGATTATTGATTTTTAGAAATTTTTATTTGAATAAATCCAAAATTGAAATGTTTTTTCTGGCACAATTCCAGACATTGTTTGATATAAAAAAGTCACATATCTTGTAAGGAAATAAAATTTTAATATATATTCAAAATAAATCAATTTATGGCCCATTTT
This sequence comes from Viscum album, assembly GCA_963277665.1. Classification (NCBI taxonomy): domain Eukaryota; kingdom Viridiplantae; phylum Streptophyta; class Magnoliopsida; order Santalales; family Viscaceae; genus Viscum; species Viscum album. Next base: position 1,883,145,453 of record OY728165.1, on the reverse strand, counting down.
ATGTGAAAAAATGGGATTTGTACATAAAGGGATTCAAATATACTAACCAGTCTGGTCATGTTGATCATAGATTTTTCACACAGAGAAAAGTTTTCTTCATTTGTGGAATATGTGTGGCCTAAAAATATAATAATTAATCATCAATCAATTTTAGTTCAACTAAAGATGAGAATTTTTTTACATCATATGAAATGAAAAAAATTATTGGAATGAAATCTCAACTTTAGGTTATAAATGGTTTTATGAAGTATTCACTAATCATTATTAAAGAAAATCAATGTGTTATAACCCTATCTAGGAATTTTTTTTAATATTCCAGATAAAAAATCATTAATATCAGAAATCATTTTCTGAATGATAAAGTGGTTGAAGGAACTTTAAAGAATTCATTTGTTCCATCTAGGGATTAGATTTCTAATATTCTTAGAAAAATTAGTCTAATTGATGATATTGAGAATTTGAGACATTAAGTATGATAGAAAAACATTTTACAATAACAAGAATGATTTTTTTTGAGTTTCTACAAACATTTATATAGGTTTTCTTTGGAATGAAGGGTAATATGTGATACGTAAGGGGAGAAAATTTCTTGTGTTTAAATGGTTGTTTAATATATTTATTTAGATGATTGTAGGATACTAGATTAATCCTTTTCTTGGACAATTACTAAGAGTGAGTTTCTAATATAGTATCACACATTAAAGTTGTATATAGAAAATTTTCATATCTAAATATACCTCTCTTAGTTTTTATAATGATCTATCTATAATATAAATAATGTTAATTTAATCATGGATCATAAATTTTGGGAGAGATTATAGAACCCATGTTATGAACTTCTTTCATTATTTTCAAAAATAAGAATAATAATGGTGTTCACATTTCAAATTAATTTCCTGATGGGTGATGAAAATATTCCAGAATAATTATTTAATTTGTTATACTTCACGGAAATATAATGTATTTGAATAAATTCAAAGGGGTATTGTTAACCCCATTAAGGATTATGTTTCATCCGTTCTTTATACATTTGAATTCATTTTCAATTCATTTATAATGGTTTGATTGCTGGTAGATGAGTTTTGGTGGTATTTTGGGAGGATTGGATAAGTATTGAGTTGAGAATTTAAGGTTATAAGTTATAGGATTCTGTAAATTTAACCAATTATGTTCTATATAAGAATAAATGTATCTAACATATTAGTAAGTTCTCACGATGTATGAATAATCATAATTATACCTATGTTATGTAAGAACAAAAAAGATTATTGAAATTATATGTAATTTTAAACTAGTGATACATCATTATAACATGAATGTAAGGTATATTTTCTCCAAGAGTTTCATAGATGTATGATAGTAACTCTATATTTATAAAGGTTATGAAAGAAAAAATAATATGATATATCAGAATAAATTTATCTCGATTAAGAGTATCATGATGTTGAATACAAGTAACCTATATCTAAATTGAGCTATAAAAGATAAACCATAATATATTTAAGAGTAAACTTTAATCACCAAATAAAAACATTTATGTTGTGTAATATTAACCTATGAACTTTAATGGTTTTATATAATTATTCTATTTTAATAGAAGATTTAAATTTTATATTCATGTGATTTTTAAAATTTAAATTAGATGATGATTTATTATCATTTAATTTTTAATCATCATGATCCTTGACGGATCAAACAATAATTCATTTTAATAAAAGATATGATATTTGATGAATTAATTTTCAACATCACACATGGATTTTCACCATATTATTATTATTGAATGTTACCACACAAACAATAATATATTGTTCAATTTTTTTAATGATCAAAGGAAATATATGATGATATTTATAAAGAATTAAATGAGAGAGATCACAATAAAATCCTTGAATGATATTGGATATGTTTTGAATAAGTGTATCCATTTCCTCTCATTGAAAATTAAATTATGGGAAATTATCAATCTAATTGATGATAAAAAAACCCGTAACATTGAATAGAAATATCATGTGAAGGATTCTAATTATAATTTATATATCAATATTATCGGAAATTATCCCCATGAATATTTTGATTTTTGGAATTGAAATAAAAGTTTAGGAAATTACTGTAACTAAGATAACATTCTACAAATTTTATGGGGAGAAAGTGAGAGAGGAAACCAAATGATATTGTTGTGTCATAGAGAAAATATATCAAATCCATTCAATATATTACATAATCACACTTTCATTGTCAGCATTCTTTAAGTAAACTATTTTATGGTTTTTTATAACATGTGGGTATTTATTAAAAGAATCGGTTCCTGCATTATAGAATGTTTAAGAAAATTACCTTTCTTATAACATCATATTGATAAGGAACTATTATTTTTTAAGTAGGATAATAAACACCATACAACATGGTTATGGTAATCAAATTTTAAGGTAAAACTCATCAATACATCTGTGGTTTATTCTATTATTGACTTCCATGAAGAGAGACTGAGATTTTTTTCATTACCCAGCCCAGTAACCCATATACCCTCATAAAAAATATGGCTCTAACATATCCCAATGTGAATTATCCATCCCCACTGGTTGAAGAATATAACATATCATAATAAAAGATAAATGAGGGAATTAATTTTCAAAAAAATACATGATGATAAAAGGTTTCATGTCTGTACGCTCAACATTCCAAAGAGACAATGTACCAGAAACCAAATAGGTATAACAAAACCCAAAGCAGTACATCATCAAAGTAATAAGAATAAAACTAAGCATCACAAAAGAACCTAACACTCCAATACCAAATAATTTTGTTCATCTAACTCCTCTAATAGGCTCTTTACCCTTTCTTGGACTTGGTATAAGAAAAATATATAAATACCCAAAGGAAAAAAGTAGGGTATGAGATTTAAAGAATAGTAGGGTCCCATCATGTGTTCCATAATAGATTCCACAATAAAAAACAAAATCATTCTTTCATTTTAAATAAAACAAGGAATGAAACTACACTTTTAAATTTAAAACAAAACATTATTTCACATTGAAATGATGGAAAACATTTCAAATGTGGATTAAATTATAAAAATTATGTAGAATACTTTATATAAAAGAACTTGAAAGAAGAAAATATTTATATAATCAATGGAATACATATTCTAAAAATCATAGAAACCACCATGTTTATATTCCATATAGCATGTTATTCTTCATTTATAGGACCCTCACACTTCTTATTTTAGTGATCACAGCAAATATGTCTACACACGTTCCGTAGGTTCAGGGAAAAATATGACTCATCAACATCCCATGGAAGTTAAGATATGTCAATCTAGGGTTTCTTTGTAGTTTTATTCATCAATCCTTTACCAGGGAATCACCTTCCTAGAAATCTAGTCTAAAATAACAAACTAACAACCTAGGCTCACATGTGATCAATCAATGAATAGAAAATGGGGAAATAATCACATTTAAAATCAATAATATTTTATAATTTAATTGACCAATTTGTTGTCTCAATATGCCAATTATGATTAAAAAACAAGGGTTATTCATTATTTTATGAATTTTCATCACAAATTCAATCATTGGTTTTCCTCATTTTAAATTAAGAAATTTTTTCTAAAATAAACTCTCATTTAATTTCATCAAATCCATCAGTTTTAAATTAAACCCCATAGATTTTTAGAAGATAATATGTCTCCTCACTATCCATGTGAGGTAAATCCCTTCTCTCGGGTTTTCTTGATTTTCATTACACTATCAATATTCTCACTCATTTTTATGGTGGGTTTTTAATGGAAGCCCAATATTATAGTTCTTCAATAGTATAAATGATGTAGATAAATTTATTAATCTTATCTAAATAATTTTATGCTTCCTCTTTCTACTCTGGATCGTTTGTGGGAATCATAGAGTTAAAACTTTTTTATACATCATTTCTGATTACTTTTATCCCCAGTTCTGGTGCATAACTAGTCTTTCCATTCATTGATTAAGGGATTTGGGGTGTTAAAACATTGGTCGAGGACATTTTCAGATGTTTATGTTTCAGATGATGGCTTGGATATATTTAGGAATTCATGTTGGTGGTCTGGAAATAGATGAATTTTAGGTGACAGAGATGGAATGGGTTATCCTAGTGTGTTTCATGAATTTAATAGATATTAGAGTGAATTTGTGTTGAGGAATGTGGATTTCAATGGTTTTTTCTTACTTTTGGATTCTATTTTGGATTTATTGGCCTAAAAAGTTCTTCTTTGGCTTCATCAAAGTCTTCTTACGGTCAGTTTTGATTAAATACTTTCATGCACAGTGTTGTTATGATCTATCTGATTTTATAGGACCATTTGTTTGATCAAGTACTAGGTTTCATCATGAGTTATGGATTATGAATCATTTAATTTTTGGGTCTTCTTCTTACAGGTATCATTGGGTGGACAACCTCTATTGAGTGATGGGTTTCCTGAAACCCATCATCCTTGTATGTATCCTCTATGGTTGGACAGATTGGTACCAAGCCTATAACAATCCTTCTCTTTATTACACTTTAACACATTATATATTATATATTATTACACTTAATACGACCCAAAATATTTATAATTAAAGATTCATTGGGAATTAGGTACATTATGTAATAAATTAAAACATGAAATACATCATCTTTATTGAAAACTTTTTAACATGGTCATAATATTCCTTCATACAAAAAACTACATGGGATATACGGGGGACAAAAATAAGAAAGTGTTGATCTATAAATACCAGTAATGGAATTAACAAAGCATAAAATTAAGAATATAATTCAGATTAGACAATAGGTATATCAATAATTAATAAAAGGAACATGAATAATAAGTCACTATGTAGCATGATAAACAAAACATAGAAAATGTGGCATCAACATATATTATTTCATCATAAAAAAGTCAAGGTAAAATATGCCAAAAATTCATCGTGGAAAATGTCAAAAAAAGGAATTAGGTATAGCCCTATCCCAACATGATGTGTCATGATACTGAACATATCTTAATGCATTAGAGCACTATCTGGGCCCACCAATCATAATCATTACATTATCAGGCTTAAGTGTGTCACATATATCATATAAATAGATTCATTCTTCATCATAATTTACACCATGATTAAGGAGTTTGGAAGAAACATATTTAATTACTCAATCAATATGAATAAGTGAAAAAAGGTTAATACCATTAATAGAAAATGGTTATGGTATTCACTGCACAATTTCTTTATCATATAAAAACATAGTGAAATTTGGAGATCATAACAGTGTTACATAGAAATTAGTAAAAATGGTTGATGAGATTGTAAAGGGTGTCTCATTATTTAATAATAAAATCTATAGTAATGGTTACATGGTAAAACATGTCCCAACATTATTAAATGTATATAAAATACATAATTTAATGAGAAAACATTAATAAAGAAGAGAATGTGGTGATCCCTCGTATAATTTTAGCATAGTAATGACATAGTAAAGGGTCCAAATGGGTGAGGATAAATGATACCTCACTAAAATTAAATCAAATGGATTCTATGGTAATTATTTTAAATGAGTAAAAATATAACCATTTTAAATTACAATAACTAATTTTAAATAAGATTCTGGTATTTGGAAGGAGGAGAGGAAAGTGAGGATCCCTTACATTATGGAGTGACTCTACAACATTTGTATGGGATTCATTAGAGCTTGGGGGGCCATGGGAGGATTCTAGGGAGTGTATGGAAGAATATATAAGTGCTCCAGTTATTTTTAGTGATGTTTAATGGGATATTTGGTGGGACTATATAAGAAATGAGGGTTATTTCTTTATTATATTTATTTTGTACTCTAAATAATAACATATTTGAAACCACAAAACATCGCATGGTTTTTGGAAGTGTTTTATACCAAAAGGTATTTTTATACATTATTTTATGATTAAAAGGGCCTAAATTAAAATAATAATTCCCTTTATTTTATGGAGGTAATTTGTACTCTTAAAGAAAAAAATTTAAAACCATAAAATACTGTAAAATTTTTGGAGGATTCATAATGGAATCAAAAAATAATTTACAAAAATTAAAAATGAATTATTCTAAATGGAAAACATATATTTGGTCTTTGATACCTTTATTACATCACTTTTGGATAATTATGATGTCATAATATACAATGTATATTATAATGTACTTAATTTTTACCCAGAAATTCAACTCTGTCGAAAATTTATGAAAAATTAACCAATGGATAATTTCAATATCCTGGTAACAAAAATTATATTTATTTTATCTAAATAATTTTATAAATATGTGAATTTTCACTTTTAATATAAAAACTGACATTTATTGAAAAATATGGGTTTTTTATTAAAACATTTTTTTTGTATCATTATAGAAATTAAATGTTAATTAATATAAATTATATTATTATTTATATTTCATAAAAATTATTCGATAATAATATTTTATTAAAATATTTTTTATTTTAAAAATCCACTATTTTGTCAAAATAGATATTATAATTTACTAAATAACTATTTGTGTTTTATTAAATCAAACTAAAAAGAATTTATAATGTAACAATAATAGGATCAAATTATTTTCATTATTCTATAAAAAGTAATTTACATACTCTTATTTCTAGGGTGTTGATACATATCCCTTTAGTATAGAAGCATATGCCCTAAGAGTAAGGTGTTTGGTGGTGGGGATTTCACTGGCACATTCAATGAATATGGTTTGGGTCTTGATCTCAATGATCTTAAACATCTCCTATACATAGTTTCTATCATGATTAGGTTATTGGATCTTGACTTGGGCTTAGTCTAAAGAAATTCTTGTAAGTTATATCTCCCTCAGACACTTCGATAAATAATATTCAAAGGGTAGGATTCTACTGGTTGAGGTCTTGCCTTCCTTTGTATGTAACAATTGGATTTTTAAAACCTTATATTTATACTAATCTAGTGTTAACTATTCAATGGATATATTATAAATTGTAAGTACACTTAACGGCCATTAAATTCCAATTTTATATTATAAAACAAAAGAATTGAGCTTCTTCTATATCCCTAGTAAATTAAATTAAATAAAAAGGTAGAATTTTATTCATAACATTTTGGATTGTTACAATTATCCGCCCTTTAAAAAATTTTCCCTCACAATTTTATTTTCCCACACGAAAACAGACGAGTTTAATTCTTCTTCATCGCTTCCTATGACTCCCACATTACTTATTCAAACTTGTGGTTTCTCCATAACACTTTTACTAGGGACATTGTCCTATTTACTAGGACCATTTATCTATGATCTAAAATCCTCACAGGCTCACCCTAATAGAAATGTTCATTCTCTAATGGTACTACCTCTTGATTCAATACATGTGATGGGTTTGGTATGTACTATTTCATGATAAGTTCATGAAATACATTATGTACTTGATACATGTTTAGTGGGTGTGCTAGTCAATAGGCAACTACTCTGATGCAATCAAGGATCTAAAAACGGCTGATGTACCTTGGACTAATATTTATCTTCTTCCCAAAATCATCATGTTATTCCATGGAGAAAGGTGAAGGAATAAAACATCTATAACACTAAAAACTATGTCTTGCCGACGATTTTCAACATAGTACTTATGTCAGATTTGAGAAGATTTGATGTGCTGCTGATTAGATTTATCTTTCTCTATAATTTCATCATATATTTCAAGAACTATTAGTTTTGGTTCCCCTACATCATACCAACATGTTTGTGTTCTACACCTCTTTCCATAAAGGGATTCATAGGGAGACATTTTTATGCATGATTGGAAACTATTTTTGTAATAGAACTCATCTAACGGAAGATATTGGTCACATAAACCTTTGAAGTCCATATAACATGCTCAAAACTGGTCTTCCAGTGTCTGAAAAGTCTTCTTATATTAGGATTCAATTTAAGGATGATAGGTTGTATTGAAATACATCTCAATTTTTAGGTAACAATGGAGACTTTTCTAGAACATGGAGGTGAATCTTGGATATCGATCATATAAAATCGATAGTGGTACTCCATCCAGCCTTACCAAATCTATGATGTATATCTCTACCAATTGATCCAATTAGGAATCTTCATAAATCACAATGATGTCTGTCGTATTTGTAAGAATATTCACAACAACCTAGATATCATTAATACTTTGTATGCCTTCAGAAGTTTGGTGAAAAATTCTATGCTGATTTTTCCATTTCTATGTTGTTATGGTTAGTGGTTTCATCATCCCATTTTACTTCTTCCTTTTAACCTTCACATGCTGACATACCAGGAACATTGATGTTTAATAAATCATCTCCTTATTAATATTTTCCCACAAATAGTGATCTCATATATCTTGTTACATATATGTGTTTCCTTAGTGAATATAGAAAGTTGAACTATGTGCTTCATCCAATAGTACCTTCATTAACTCATGATTTGATGGACCATATATTCTTGAACAAAATATCAAAATTCTTTCATAAATAACACTAAAATCTAAGTATTTACCATTTTTTATAGTTCCCACATTTTTATGAATTCCTAAATTATATTTTTGAGAATCTTTTAACCTTTCAAGAAGAGGCAGTTAATAAATAATTTGTGAAAAGATGGATAATGATCCTTCCTTTATGATTCCCATGTCCATAAATTAAATCTAAGAAGATTAAATCCTTATCAATTCTCACTTATGATAGAATTTATGGATCCATTCTACTTAGAGCATCTTCCACTTTTTTCTCATTCCAAAGATGATGGTGGATTAAGAAGTCATAATTGTTGATGAGATCTTTCCATCTTCCTTGGAACATATTCTTCTCTTTATATATGAATATTTTTTTAAGACATATTTATCCATATATATTTAACAATTCTCCCCGAAGAGTAAATTCTTATAGATTTTTAGTGTAAATATCATAGCTTCCAACCCCAGATCATGTGTGGGATAGTTTTTCACCGGAATTTTAAACTGCCAGGGGGCGTAAGAAATGAGATTCTTTTTTGTATCAATGCACAACCCAATCCATTCATCAGTGAATCACAAAAAATTATAAACATTTCCCCATTTTTGGGTAGTGTGTGTAGAGGTTGAGTGATAAGCCTCATTTACAACTCGTTAAACAATCTTCATATTCATCATTATAAGAAAACATGACTCCCAATAGAGTTAGATTGGTACGAGGGGTTGAAAATCAGGATATATTTCTCAAAAATTGGCAAAAATACCACTCTAACCCAAGGAAAATAAATATATATCATCGATGTTGGCCTTGAGCATCCCTTAATTACTCTTTTCATTTAAGGATCTATCTATATCCCATTTTTTGTGATATATTTCCCCAATAATGAGAAACCATTCCACTGAAACTCACACCTGTTATACTTTTCCAAAATATTATCCTTCATAAGGTCTTTAGAATAGTGCTCAGATGCTCATCATGCTCCTCATTGGTTTGAAGTACATTAGAATATCATCTATAAATACTACCATTTTTTTTGAGGTAATCTCTATAAACACTATTCATAAAATCCATCAAGATTGATATTGCATTAATGAGTCCGAATTGAATCACTTTAATCTCATAGTGATCATACCTTGAACAAAAATCAGTCTTGGGGATATCTTCTTTTTTCAACCTTACTTGATAATATCTCAAATGAAGATCGACCTAGGATAAGTATTGTTCTCTGTGTATCTAATTGAATAGGCCATCACTATGATGAAGAGGATAATTTTTGTTTGTCATGATCCTGTTGAGATCATGATAACCAATGAAAAAAACATTGACCCATACTTCTTCTTGACGATGAGGACTAGTTCACCAAATAGTGATCCACCCTATTTTATGAATACTTTATCTAGATTCTACTATAACTATTTCATTATATCCTCATATTCCACCACATCCATCTTATACAATGTCTTGGATATTTTAAACTCCCATGGTATAAGTTTAATTTCAAATTCGACCTCTCGGCTAGGAGGAAGATTCTATCATTCCTCGAGAAACACATCATCATATTCCCTCGTAATAGGCTTGTCATCAAGGATTATCATTTCCTCAAACACAATAATTTGATCCAGATACTCTTTCTAATAGGGAAATAATACCATTTGTTTATATTATGGTGTTAATAAATATTCATCCTCCTCTTTACACTTTTACATATTTTGGGGTTGATTTTCTATATGGAGAGTGATTTCGTTCCCACATATTTTAATGCTGGCTCTATATAAGAAAAACCAATCCATTCCCTGAATTTCATAAAATTCCACCAAGAGATGTATGAAAATATTTTCTCTCAAGTTCAGCCCATAAAAATTGTTAGGGGAAGAGTTTTATAGATGGGATACAGTAATTTCCCCACTATTCATTTTCACCAACATCTCTACTTTCATGATTTGAGGTGGTGTGTGGATAGTTATACTAAATTTTCATGATATTAAGGAATGATGAGAATCAAAACCAAATATTATATTAACTATTCTTGAATGAAAATCTAGTTTATCTGTCACCACTTCATATATGGGATTCACTTTAGTGGAAGTGATGGAAAAAGGTCACACATTCTTCCTTAGATGTTTTTCATTGAATATATAATCCCATAGATTATTTAATTTATTTGAATGTTGACTTGGTTCCTTTTAGTTGATGAAATGGAAAATTCACCGAGGGTTGACTGGAGAATTCCTTTCCTCAACCGCATTCATGCGTTTCTCCTGTCAAAAATTGATAGCTAGGTGTCCTTCCTTCCCACAACTAAAACATTTCTTTGTTTAATTTAGGAAATTTATGGGGTTCTTGTTCCATCTCACTTGACATGTGGGGTGTTTTAATTTATTATCACTATTATATTTCTCCATCGGACAACTATAATAAAACTCCACTTTACACTTATTATCCCAATGATACCCTTGAGATTCACCAATCATTATCTTTCCATTGCAAGAATAGAAAACAATATATTTATAACTATAAAGTCACATATCACAAAGGATTTTCATAGAATAGGTTTTAACCCACCAAAGAGGCTTTCAACCATGGATTTATCAGTTTCGACAAACCTAGAGGTGTATTGTGAAAGTCTTGGGAATTTTTCTTCATAAAACCCAAAATATTTGTCATCTTATTTTATGTCTATAAGGAAATACATTTCAATTTTAAGATGGAGAGTGTGAGAAAAATTTTTATTGAAAAACTTTATTGGAATTAATTACACTCCATTACTTCGATCTCTTCCTCAGACTTCATATTATTGATAAATTTCCAACACTGACCAGTTTCTCCCTCCATATGATAAATAACTTGGAGAACCTTCTCTTATTCGGAACATTGAAAGATGGAGAAGATATTTTCAATGGAGTTTATCTATTTTTCTATGATTATGTGATCAGATGATCCCTTTAATGTTGGATTCCTTTGTCACATTAACATTTCCAATGTATCTTTCTCTCTGTTGGGGTGGATTGGTAACTCCCACTGATCTAGGATTCTATTCAAAAACTAAGTCAGTTAAGAGAGTATCATAGAAAATTTTATGATTCATGATCCCATTAGATTGGTCATCTCATTAGGGTAGTCATCACATTGCATGTCACATTTATTGTTAACCTGATTCCTCCTATTACTAGTAATAGGAAAGAATAATGGGAAAATTAGGGATGATTATTTTAAATAATTAAACACTTAAAGGGGAATCCAAAAAAATAAATTGATAACATATAAATTACATTTATCTCCTTAAATTATGAATTTATAGGCTTCAACCTTTGTTATCTATGATCTATTTATTAACATGTATTCTTATTAAAAATTATTTTTTCCCATAATAATGGTTCATAATGAGGTTATGAATTTAAAAAATCATATCCTTTGGGAGTTTAAAACCATATGCACAGTAAGGCTTGTTGTACTGTAGCAGATTACCTCGACTCATGCCTGAAACATCTTATCAGAGTTTTACCCCTAAGTACATCTGTTCCAGAATCAAATCCAATTGTAATATCTATTCATGGATGTATTTTCTTGATTAAACACATAATCTATACTTACCAAAATTTAGGGATGTTTTCTTACACTAAGTCTTATCCCTATCTCTTTTCCTAGAGTTATCTATTCCTAATCCCAAAATAACTAATCTTTTCCTCTAAAACCAACTATATGTACCCTGCTTTTATTAAAAATTAATACTTGATTTATTACATAACATTAAAAATAATAAAACCCAAAATATCGATAACTCTAGTGTCTTTGGGAATTAGTTACATTACATTCAAACTTAAAATTTGAAATACATCATCTTTATAAAAACCTCTTTAACATGTTCATAATATTCCTTCCTATTTAAAAATTTGTGGGATATCCAGGGGAAAAAAATAAGAAAGGGGTAAGATATAAAGCCTATTAAGGGAATAAAATGTCAGAACATGAAAAATATAATATATATTATCCAAAAGGAATATCAATCAGAAACAAAAGGAACATGAATAATAAGGAATGATATAGCATGATAATCATAACATGTGAAATGTGACAACAACTTAAAACATTGTATCATAAACACAAGTAAAGGCTAACTCTTCTTAGACATCATGGTGGAAATTTTCCATAAAGTAATAATATAAACCCCTACCACAACAAGACATATCAGGATAAAAAAAATATCCTATGTATTGGAGTGCTATCAAGGCACACCTATCAAAATCAGTTCATTTTCATGCTTAAGTATTCCACACAGATCTTAAAACATAGATTCATTCATCATCATAATTTATTTCACAATTAAGTAGTAATGAATACATATATGTAAGTCCAAAATCAATATGTATATGTGTAAAATATTGAATACCGTTGATAGAAAAATTGGTATCATATTCACTACTAAATTATTTGGCATGCAAAGTCATGGTGAAATTTCGATAACATGAGATAATTACATAAAAACTCATAAAAATGATTATTAGAGAGAAAGGGGTATATCATCATTTCAACATAAAATTGGAATAATAGTGACATGGTAATACCTATAACAACAATTTTCAGTGGAAATAGAATGCATAAGATCATAAATAAACTTGAACAAAGAAGAGAAGGTGAGGATCCATCATAGAATTTCGACGTAGTAACATCTAAGTTAAGAGTCCAAATAGGGGTGGATAAATGATCCCACATTCAAATAAAATCAAATGGACAATATGTTAATGATTTTAAATGAGTGAAAATATATCCATTTAAAATTACAAGAACTTATTTCAAGTATGTTGATTAATTTGAATGGACAAGAGGAAAGTGCATATCCATAACCTAAATGTGTGACTTTAGAGGCTTATAACCGGAATCTTAAGAGAATGGGGAACCTTGGTAGGACTATAGGGCGTGGAGGTAAGAGTATGTACGTTCCCTAAGTATTTTGAGTGAAGTGAAATGAGAGCATGGTGGGTTTATATGGGAAAATAAGGGGGTTTCATTATTATTTTGGTTTTGGACTCTACATAATAAAACATTCAATACCACAAAACATCCCATGGGTTTTCACATGGTTTATGCTAAAAGGTAGTGGCATACATTATTTTATGAAGGAAAGAGCCAAAAATAATAAAATAATTCTTTTTCTTATATGAAGATGAGTCATACTCTTTAAAAAGGATTTTAAAAACATAAAATATAGTATAAATTTTCGGGGATTAATAATTTTATAAACAACTCAAATAAAATTCAAATTACATTATTTTTAATCTAAAACATATATTTGTCCTTCTGTCCCTTTATTGATCCACTTTTGGGTCATTATGATGTCGTAATATACAAATTACATTTATATGGTATTTTATTTTTACCCAAAAAATGTACTATCTCAGAAATTTATGAGAAATTCATCATTATATAGTTTTGAAGTCCTAATTCAAAAAAAATATTCACTCTATCTAAATTATTTTCTAAATATATCAATTTTCAATGTTATAATAAAAAATGATATTTATTGAAAATGAGAGGTTTTTTACAATAACATTTTTTAAAAAACTTATAAAATTAAATTTGTCATAATCAAAATTATATGATAATTTAATTCAAAAAAATTTATATAATAATAATATTTTTTAAAAATATTATTTATTCCAAATATATATTAATTCATCAATATATATATATCTTAATTAATGAAGTTTTTTTATTGAATCAAAATAAAAATATTTTATAAAGTTACAATAATATGATTAATAAAAATTCATTAATATGAAAAATATTTTAGATACCCATATTTATAGAGCCTTGATAAATATCTCTTCAATACACCATAATAGACCCTAAGAGTAAGGTGTGTGATTCTGGGGCATTCATTGGTCAGTTTGGAAAACATGGTTTGGGTTGTGATCTTGATGAACTTAAACATCTCTTATAAATGGTTTCTCTCATATGAAATATATTAGATCCTTGATTGGGATTAGTCTAGGGAAATCCCAATAAATGATACCTCCCCCTGGAAGAACTAATAAGGGGATTTATAGGGTATGATTCTACTAGTTTAGCCACCAATTCCATTTTCTGTGATAATTGGAGTTCTTAAAACCCTATATTTCTACTAATCTTGTGATCACTATTCTATGGTCATATTATTAATGCTGATGAAATGTAATGGCCATTAAAATCCAATTGAATAAAATAAAATAAAATAAGTGCATGTGTTTTCTATGTCCATAATACATTTAATTAAATCAAAAAGGGAAATTGTATTCATATCAATTCATGTCATTACAAAACCATTGATTTTTCACTTTGTTTTCTATGTGTTTTTTTTGTTTCATTTGGTTGATAGTGAATTGATTTTTTCACAAGCATTATTGGGTGGGTACCAGGAAAGGAAGATAGGTGGGATAAAACTTACCTTATGGTCCTCCTTCCACATATTCTTGTGGATTGGAGAGGTTCTTTGCCTTGTTGCATTGATCCAGTAAGGTGTAACTCCTTGGTCAGTGGATGTTTCATCATCTATGAAGGAAGAAACCATTGAAAAATCTAGATTAGGGTAATGCGATCTTTTTAGTTTCTTATTTTGATTATTGTCACCCCTTGGACACTTAGGACCATTATTTTTTGGCCTTCGTTTAATTAAGGCATTTTCCACTATATTTGTAATGGGTTCTACCATTTATCAATTTTCAAAATATATCTCTTATTTATCAATAAATGGGGATTGACCGCCTAACCTATTAAAATATTTTCTCCCCAAATTCCAATTCCATTGGATTTGAGTGTTTCCCCCCAAAATCCATGACATTTAAAATTATAATTACAAATCATATCAATTGGGGTTTTCATAAATCAACTAAAATGTATTTCAAATTAATCAAGAAAATTTAGGTTCCATTTATATGTGAAATTTCAAAATGAACCACATAAAATTAATCAAAGAAGAAAATAACAATGACATGAAATCTGTAAATGGAACCTAGAATCATGATCTCCTAAATTGGAGTTTATATCCAGCCAATATTTGATGATCCATCAATCTCTAAGTAGGAAAGAAGAAGAGACCATGATAGTATTGAAACATTAATTAATCATTATATAGGGTTAGAGGATGAAAAATTACCTATATAGATCCCTCATATCCTAGGAATTAGAGATATCTTTAGTGGGGTCCAACTAGGGATTACACTATGGGATTTGAGGATTTTAAAAATAATTCTTCACAATAAAAAAATACACACTGGTGTTCTAGGAATGGATGTATGATTAGACAAACCATTAACCCTAACCTAGTTCCCCTATACTAGTGTTCATGGTTTTGACTAAGGGGATTCAGTGCTTTTCAAACCATGCACTAACAATGAAAACCCCTCCTATCTAGGGATACATGGTTTTCCCTATGGGAAATTATGGAGAACCTTACACCAATAGGGAATAGTCTCAAAAACCTCCAAAAATCTCCATGTCTCACCCAAATAAACCCTAAAAATTTAAACACAAACAAGATCAAAATAATGGTTTAGGATTACCTAATAAAATTTAATGGTATTTTAAAACCTCCCCACCATTAAGATTTTATTTCCATAGAAATCTTGTTGGGAAGATCGCATATAAAATAGTTGAGGCCACTACTCTATCATATGTTCATCCCTCTACCAAGTATAATAAAAATTATAAAAACACTTCTATAGTACATAGACCAAAGGTATAAGACTCCAACAAATTACTTTTATCTCAGAATAAAAAAATGTAAATATATTCTTATCTATGGATATATCAGTCTAAACCTCAAGATCACTCGATCTCAAAACATGATATGGATAATAAAGATACTTACAATGATGTGATACATGGGAAACATTTTGTATTAAGGTCAAATTTAGTGGAAGTACTAATCAGTAATCCAGTTTCCCTACAGACACAACAACCTCAAATGGTCTCACAAAATAAGGAGAAATAATCCCTTACCTCTAAATTTTTCGATGACCCAACTGAGGTGAAACTATCAAAAACACCAAGTCACCAATAAAGGAATCAAAATTTCTATAATAGTGATCTTAATTGGATTTATATCAACTTTGTACTATCAAAATTCTCTAATGAAACAAATGAATCTTCTAGATAATCTATTGGAAAAAAACGCAGTAAGTCCATGGATGTTTCACTAATACGAGAACAACACAATGAATATTCAACCAGTGTTTTTTCAATCTGTCAAAAGGATCAATTCTGAACATGGACTGGTAATTATTTTTATAATAAAACTCAACTAGTCGAAAATGGTCATCCCTACCTCCTCAAGAGTCTTTATTGTGATCTCTATCTGGAAATTCATCTGTGAATGGACTATCATACACATGTGAATACTAATATAAATTTCACCAAACCTGAACCTGATGCATCATAGAAGTACCAATTTCCATGACCGACCTTAGGAAGAGTCAACACTAGAAAATAATTCACAAATATGCTTTATATCAACAAAATAACTCTAACATTTATCATCCTAAGAGAATATTACCCCCCCCCCCCTTCTAAGTGAGGGTTGTAATCAGTGAATACATCTTTGATAAATCCTTTATGAATTGGTGTTAATACCCTGGTATATATAAGAAATTCCAAACATTGAAAATATTACATGTTTTCGCTCATGTCATAATATCTTTTAACTTCTCAGGATCGAATATGATATCATGTTTCAACTACACAAGTCCTAATAACCTAACTTCATGAATATGAAAGTCACTTTTTATATCTTGGCATAAAAATAGGGATTTCTTAACAATTATAAGTCTGCTCTTAGGAGACATACATTATCCTACTTGAACATAGAGTAAACCAGGATGTCATCCACAATGACTATCATGAATGTATTATGATAATCATATAATATAATTTTCATCAAACCTATAATGACTACAAGAACTTATGTCAGACCAAACGATATGAAAATATACTCATAATTTCCATACTTACATATATGGTGGTTTTATGAACATTTAACTCTTTTATTCTAAAATGTTGATAACTATATCAATGATAAATTTTTGAGAACCACCTAGCCGATTTAAATTGCTCAAATTGATCATAAATCCTTGGGGAAGAATAAATTTTTTATTATTACATGGTTGAGTTTATAGTAATCAACACATGGGAAATGTGTTCCATTATCATTTTTATCAAATAGAATAGTCACCACCGAAGGTGACATACTCAGGCATGTAAACACATTCTCTAATAGATCATCTAATGGGGACATCAACTCTTTCAGATCAATTGGTTCCATATGGTAAAACTCTATAGATATCGGTTGATTATCCAGAACTAATTAAATAGAAAATGATACCTCCCTTACTTGTGGAAAAATAGAGAAATCATAAGGAAAATGTTGGGAAACATGATGAAACCAAGAAGAAGATTATTACACAAAGACTCATGAACCTGATGAAAAGATAATACTGATATTTCATTCACCATCTATGAATAATAAGGTCCCTCTCTACTCTATCATGGGTCCAATGATCCCTAAAAGGTATCGCGCACCCCATTGGGTCTAGTAAATGAGACCCACTGAAGATCAAATTCAACTTGAGCTTCGATGGAAATGATCCAATACATCAAAAAAATTACATCGGAAAGATTCATGTCAAGTACCAGAAAATTCCAAGTAACCTATAAATATGATAAAGAGAGAATACAAGTTGGACAATCGAGTCAATGATCTCCCTTCATTGTGTGGTTTTTAGTAATATCAATCACGTTAGAAAACAACCCATAATAAATTATAATATTTATAATATGAGTCTATATAATAAATGAAGTGAACTAGTATCAAATAAATTAGTCACTTGAGATTTGACTACAGTTATGGTACATATCATGATCCTTAGACCTATATCTTCATGGTTTGTAGACTCTTCCACTATATGAGGAAGATTTGTTCTAGATACTGGTGGTTGTAAAACATTTCTTTAGTAACAATCTGATTGTATCACAATACTTTTAGGTATTTGTGATCTCATTCCACAACATGGGGAAAACATATAATAGAATTTTTGTTTGTTTCCTGAGAATCTTCAAGAAATGTAGATCTTGGGTGCCATAGTGAAAATAGATTTTGAATGCCTAGGCATGAAACACTAGAAGCAAGTCAATAGACCTCCTCTAGAAACTAAATAAGGTTTAGAAGAATCATGTTATTCAGATCCTCCAAAACACTCATCATGCTCCCTATTTCCTTTAAAAGAACACATATAACCACCCTTCGGAGAAAAAGGAACTCACATAAAACCTAGCTTACCAACCCAGTGAAGATCAACCATAATCACCCTCTCTAGAAAGTCAGCACAAGAAGAGGTATTTATAAATAAAAAATGGAAAATAATTTCAGTTCAAATAGCCATATCAATAAATCATGTATTCATCTTCTCATTTGAGATAGTCTCACGTGAAAATTGTTAAATCTAAAAAAATCGGTTTGAATACTCTTTCATGTACTTGTTAGAATTTTAGAATTTTAAAAACTCTATAGTCATATCTATAACCATTTACCTTATATAGAACTAGTTATATAAAATAACATTAAAGTCCTTTCACTCTATTTCCCCATGCTTATTTTCTATCACCATAATGTCCCAACATCTCGAGGAGGTTATTCCTTCATTATGGTGAAACAGTTGACCTTATGCAACTTAGGATTTTCCAAGAATTCAAATATAATCTAAATCATTCTCAACCAATCCCCCTTCTATTGACGATCATTATAGCCTCTGAATTCCAGTTTCTTCTGGAGAAGGAACTCTTTAGCATGATTCCAGCAATCATCCCTTTAAGGTTCCACAACTAGATTTATAATGGGATGGGTGTTGGTGCCTATCCCAAAGCCTAGACATCACTCAAAATAATCTCAATAATATTTTGGTCCATGGGAGGATCTAATCACTATGGATTATTAGAAGTATCCTCCTAGAATATATTCAGACATCTTATTTGGGGAATGATGCAAAAAAATGATACAAACCAACCTTGAAGAAATCAAAATATTACTCGGATCAACAATAAAAACAATAGAAACATGAAAATTAATTCCTTTAGATAAGAGAAATTTTTTTCACATTTCAACCTATCAAAATAAAAAGAATGGATAAACTAAAACTAGGTCCAATTATTATTTAAGATGTTTTTTCCAAACTACCCATTGTTTCATCAGGATCATTCTGATTAGAGTTGGCTAAAATTTGACTGATAAATTCTTCTTAATTCATGAAAAGACATCCAAATCTACATACTGATATCATGGGAAGCTGATAAACCTTCACCTATGTTACCAAATTTTCAAACCAACCTGAATACCATAATACCTCAGTAATCAAGATGTATTGAAATATCCCGATGGGAATTACCAATCCCTATGGGTTGGCGACTATCACCTAGCATAATACCATATAAAATAAGGAATAAATTTTCCAAAAATTATTTGAAGACAAAAGGTAAAAATTCAGTATACTCAACACACCAAATAGATAAATTTCAAGAAACCAAATAGTTATAACAAAACCCAATTTAGTAAATCATAAAATTAATGATTATAAATACATATATCCTAATGGAAATATCCATCCAATCCAAAAACATCAAGAAAATTCACCACGGCCAATAGGATTTTTCCCCTTTCTAAAACCTAGTATAAGAAAATATACAAACTCCTGAAGGAAAAAATTAGGGTGTGAGATATAAAACCTAATAAGGTCTCATAAAGTGTTCTATAATAGATTCCATAACAATAAAACAAATCATTATTTCAATTTAAATAAAATTGTACATTGAAATACATGTTCATATGAAAATAAACAGATGAGTTAATTTCAATATAATGGGTAAAATAAACATGAATTAAATTAAAAATATATATATAATAGTTTATATAAATCAACTATCATGAAGAAAATAATTCTATAATCAATGAAATATATAATCAAAACAATCACAGTAATCATCATGGTAATCTTTCGTTAAGTGTGTTTGTTTCTAATTAGAATATCATCACTCATCTCATATCAGTGATCACGATAAATATGTGTACCCACATCCCTCGTTCTCAAGCTGAATAGGACTCATCAACATCCCATCAATGATAGGATATTACAAAATCGATTTTTGTGAGAGTTTTCATCAAAAATCAGTTTCCATGGAATCACTTTCATATAATTATTTTCCAAACTAACCCACTAACTATATAGGATTTCATGTGAAAAATCAAAAAATAGAAAATGAGAAAATCACCTCACATCAAATTAATCATCATTTACAATTCAATTAACAAATTTTCGATTTCAATATTTCAAATAAATTTTACAACCAAATCATAGGTTTTTTATCATTTCAATCGTTTTTAGAAAAAAACCAACTATAGGTTTTCACCATTTCAAATTAGTCTATTTTCCTCAAATCATTTCTCAAATCATTTCATAAAACCCCTCAATTTAGAATTACCCCAGAAATTCTAATTCCATTATAATTTGGGGTTTTCTCATAATCCATTCCATTCAAAATTCCAATTCCAAATCATATCAATTTGGGTTATAATAAATTAACTAAAATCTATTTCAAAAAAATTATGACAATCATTGTTTCTATTATATGGAAAATCTGAAATTGAACTTCCATGTTTAATCAATCAATCACAATAGATAACAATTGAAATGAATAATTCTAATGAGTAACAAAGACATTGGATATCATAAAATAAAACCTAGAAAAAGTATCTTATAAAAGGGAGGTTAGATCCATCCAATAATTTATTATCCATCAAAATCTAAATAGAAAGGAAGGAGGGACCTTGAGATATTAAATGGGAAGAGATCCACTTACTCTATATGGATTGGACCTTCCACCGACACTTTGAGTTATCAAAGGAGGGGTTATAAGAGATAAATTTTCCATTAGATATCACTTCAAACCAATGAATTTGAGAGCTTCCAAATGGGGGTTGATTTATGGTTAAATTCGGTTTGAGATTTTAAAAATAAGTATTCATAAAAAACAAGCACAAATGGATTGTTAGGCAGAGCTGAATGTTTTGAAAACCCATAAAACCTAACCATGTACCCCTACACTAGGGTGTAATTTTTTTCAAACCATTCACCAACCCTATAAACCCCCTCTATAAATGGTTACACTATTTTCACTATGTGGGTGCGTAGTTTGGTAAAACTATGTGCCTTTCATACACAACCCTGAAAACCTCCAAATTTCTCATAATTTAACAAAAAGATTCCATAAACAAACCCCAACCAAAATAGATCAAAATAAGGATTTAGTAGTTCATCATAACATGTAGTGAGATGTTATATATCCATATTAAACAATTATGATGACATTTTTTATTTTAAAAACCTCATATCAAAATTGATTCACCTCACCCCTCTCAATAATGAACATGTCAGTATGAGATCCTAACATATTTTATTTGTCAATATCATCCCCTTTTAAGGGGTCATGTATACCTATTTTTAATGAACCCAAAATTATATTTCTTTTTTGCTGTTACATGAATAAATTACTAAGAAAATAACACATCTATGAAAATAAACATATTCCTGAACCACATGGTGTTAAATACCACATTCTAGAATTTTCCCCAAGTGATAATAGTTATTTAAAAATAATTATGGAATAAGAAAAATATTTTATTGTTTTCAATCCTATATACAAAAATAATAATTTGAGGAGTGGGGTTATTTCTTAAAACAATAAAGTGGATAGAGAAATTTTAACTCCATGAGTTATCTAATTCTTCTAAAAAACCTCTTTGTATTATTCCATTATCATAATATCCAGGACATGATATTATGTGAAAAAAAATATAATTTCAATATCCCTTGTTCTATATCCTCATTGAGTAACTAATAAATAATTTCAATTCTTTGTATTCTCAAATGATGAAGTAAATTTTTTTAAGATTTATAGCACTTGAATTATCACAGTTAATCACTGTATTAGAATATTACATTATATCAATGTCTTTACATTTTTTTCTCAGGTATAAAAGTTGTATATAAACCTGGGTAGTGGAAATATATTTATTTTCTATAAAGATTATTTATATGAAATAATATTTCTCACTCAACTATTTAGTACATAAATCACAATGATAGAAATTACCTCCAGAATTTTGGTTTTTTTACATCTATCAACCTACACAATCGATATCCATATATACCAATTGATCATTCCTCATTTTACATTATAGAATATCCAAAATCCATTGTTCCATTGATATATAAAATTATTTATTTAACTATTATCCTATATTATTTTGATTAAATTGATATCTTGTCTCTTGATGTTTAGAAAACATTATATTAAATCATAATGATGTTAAGTAAAATAGGAACCTAATGATATTCCAATAGTCCATGACATTATCTAATTGTTAATCTTCGTCTTTTGAAAACTTCACCCATGTTGCAACTGGTTATTCCAAGGATTTTCTTTCCTCCATTCAAAAAATCAACAACACGTCTTCAGAAAATGTACACATTGATATAAAATTATCATGCTTTTCGTTAGTTCCCAATAATATTAGGAAAAAAATTAATTTTTTAATCCTAAAATTCTCAAAATCTCTTCTCATGAATACCAAAAAATCAATAAATTTAAATTTATTTCATCCTCTATGTTTTTTCATCATTATATATGATTACCACCATAATTTAATAATACATATTTTTTAGTATAGATATTTATGTAAACCCCACCTCATGATAATCTCTAATATTTATATTCTATATCAATACGTCAATACTACACTCCAGGTGGTTGATTCAATCCGTATATAACTTTCAAAAGTCTTCATGATTTTTTCTCAACCTCATGAATTATAAATCTATCTAACTATCATATACATACTTCTTCTTGAATAACTACATTATGAAAAGGATCCTTTACATCCATTGAAAATTCTATGAATTTATTTTTTACCTATATTGAAAAAAACCTGAACATATCCAACCTTGCTAAAGGTAAAAAAATTCATAAATTTTTATGTATTTAATTTTCGAGTATCCCTTACACACTTATAGAGTTTTTTTAATCACTATACAAATTTTATTAATTTTTTAGGAAAACTATTTACTTATGATGTCATTCAAATACATTATACAAGACAAAATATCTAATTTCTTATTTCTAGATATTTCATGTAGATCTTTAATCATAGATTTTAACAAACTCTAATCTTCATAAAACTCAATGAAATTCCAAGGCCCTAATCAAGTTAAAATTATTTTTTATAGAGACTATATCATTAATTTTTTATTAGAGATACATTATCACTAATAATAGTTTTTCCTCAATTTCATATATAATCCTTTGTTTCATTCTCAATGAAAATCATTATTCATTATTATAATCATTAATTATTATCTTTTTTACACCATCTAAATTAAGTGGTACCACTAATCTTATCACTTAAACATGTAATTGGTTAGAAAATTCATCTCTATGTTATTAAAAAATATACTCATTTCCTCCCAACTCTCATTATTTTCGGTCAATAATTCCGTCATGAATTTCTATGTAATGTATCTGGTTTTTAGGTATAATTTCAGGATATTATACATATTATTTTCCAGACCAGGCGCTAAGATGATGTGTGATTCTAAGGCCTATTTTCTCATAAAAATTTCTTGAAATATATTAAATATATTAAATTACATGTCAATGTAGTTTTTATGAAAAAAATGGAATAAATTAAAATCGAAAATCGAAATATGAAATCTATGGGTTTCGTTGAGTTCAAAATGTGAGTTTTACCGTAGGCGGAACTTAACAATAGTCGGAGTGGGTTGTTTGTAGGAAATTAATTTTAGGTGTGGAAATGAATAAAAAAATGGAATAAATTATTTTATTTTATTTTTATTGATGTATTTATTTGAAATATTAAAATATACATCGATGTAAAAATCCCAGGGATACCCATATAACCCTGGATCCATTAGAGGTCAGTTGGAGAGACCGTTCGAGGATTTATCTCAGGAAAATGATGACCAGATCATAGATTGATGATCGATGCACAAAATATTCAAAGTATCTTGCTAAAGACATTGGAAGCACCCCATTCTTCATCAGGGATTGATCCAAATCTAGGTAGGTTGTGTGTTTTGATTTTATTCTTCCCAATTCATAATTTCTATGATGATCATGAATCAATCAAGGAACATATTTATCTATAATTTGATCAATTTTTACAATGGGATTGTTAGTAGGTTTTTTATGGGATAATATCCCTGTGATTATTGATTACATTGTTTTTTTAATGGTAAATAATAGATATTTATTTGAATATTGATTGATGTTCATTGCAATTATTTTTTCATGTGTTTTTGTCCCCTAGTTCATCACTCATTGTAGGCATTGTTCGTTTGGCGCACAGCTCAACTTATCCTGACTGATTGATCATTACGCATATGTTTCATAGAATAAATATACAATATATTATATTTTGGATTGTCCCAACATGATGGTTGTGCAAATGAGAAAGTGTAAATGAATTAGATGATGGTGGATTCCTGATTTCACATTCTTCAACGTTATTTGGTGCACAAAAAAAATGATGAATGATATATCTTCCAAACATATTTTATGGTTGGAACACATTTTTCATTGATGGAATGGTTTAGATGCATTGGCATCTAAAATATTGTGGAAAATTAGTAGTTATATCAGAGTCGTGAGGCAACGGGAAAAATGGTGAAGTAGATATGGGATTTTGGAAAATCCTACACTAAACATCTTGTAATCCAGATATACATAATGTGTGGGTCCCCCTTTATGGCGGCTACGTTTTTGGGAGAAATTTATGTATTCCAAGGCATGTGACCCCTTTAACATGGTGTGTAATTTTAGAAAACATGGACATAGTGTGGAATACATGGGTTGGAGCATGTCGTGTACTCCCCTACATAGACACCGCCTAGACTAGGTACATGGGATAAGACTTGTACTGGTACTCAAGAACATGTAAGTGGCATGAAATTTTATTCTATAAAAAGGGTAAACTAAAAGGGTATCCTAAACATCATTTAATTAAATATGGAAATGGTTTGATGACATGGTCCATTTACACGGACAGGACAGGGGGTCAAGGGATACGACGTGTGACCCATACTACACATTGTGTTCTCTATTATACATGTCTTGGATCCCTTTCCCTCTATATCTTTGAAAAGTTTCATTAGTGTCTTCTCCCCTTATCCTCTCCCTAATTGTTGGTATGTAATCATCTCCTACTCCTAGGACTATTATCCCTTCAATAGTCCTTCTTAGATAGAGTCATTGGAAATGCTCTGAGATGCTCGAAGTGAGATCCTCTTACCATATTCATGTGCTAAGTGGGTTTTTTCACATCTTCGTGACCAAAAATACATAGGTATCAATCCCATACATAGGGGTTTAATCCATATTGAATTGTTGGTATCACCCCATGTCCCTAGTAGTGATCGTCATATATTTATCATATTCTCTTTAGACTATCAATGTTCTCTTACTCATGATTTCACTCGGCGAGCAGTACCTATCAGAAGGAATTCATCAGTGTCATCGGACTTCGGTGTGTGTTCCCACTAATGAGTGATTTGTTAACCCTTTGAGATTGAATCCTAGGCTAGTATACAATGGTTGGGAATTACCTAAAAACTATGTGTCTTTTTTAAGTATATCTAGGTTTTCTAGTAATATGTTCATCAGACATATCCCTATGTGTAGTTGAATAAATTTTTCATTAGATGTATTCATTTTGGGTTCATGTTTTCATACTGATTATTGTCATACGCACCCCGACACGATCATTTCCAACACATATCATCTTTTGAGAAAATGATCGACCTTTTGATATAGTCCTAGGAAGACCAAGACCAGATAGTGATAAGTGAGACCAGAAAGACTGATGTGTGTCCCTTCAGCTTTATGATAGTAGTCCCAGTAAATAATTTCATGTTGGACTTGTGTTAGATAATTTTTTGGTGGGCCTGTATTTTGACCTATTATGATTCCTTTACTTCTTATCATACATTGAATATGATATATATATATTCTTTCATGGGTTTTTAGTTTTTTTTTACATTTTTGCATTTTATAGGCATGGAGATGTATTTGTGGGTACATGTACTTAGGATAATGACTCCCATGTTAGTGATATGCCTACTCACCACTAGTTCCCATCACTTGGCCTATTGAAGGTAGGCATGGGGAGTCACATCATGGGCCCCATTAGCATAGGTTATGATAGAGTTTTATTATAGTGGTCACTTATACTATATAACCAGAGTATGTCTGTAACGCCCCGACCCCAGCTACCCAGAGTCGGTGCATTATTACATAACATTGGAATGATCACAAGAAAGATCAAATCTCGAAAGACCGATTGGTTTAGTAGCCTTGGAAACACTAGATATATTCATAAGTTTTACATTACATCATAAAATGAAAAACTACTACAACAACATAATGTTTCCACAGTCCACACTATAATCCCCTCATAATATCCCTGCAGGTCATTCATAACTTACATCTTCACTTCTTGGGAAAAATAAAACATAGAAAAGGGGTGATCTCAAATGCCCAGTAAGGATAACAATATAGCGGAAACTTTCATAAATAAGAATAAACATTTAAGGCAATGTATAAATAAAACAAAAGCCTTTTAAATATGAACTTTCAACATGGTATGGCATAAATAAAATGAAATAATGACATTTACTTATTCACATGGATATTCTACTAATCGAATAATCACATGCAAAAATCAATAACCACTTTCATAATGTTGGAATGCATAATGCCAGACTATCATAACCACATAGCCAAGGCCTCGTGCCAAGACTACAAATAAGATTTTGTCAAGGCCTTGTGCCAAGACACTAGTTTGTCTCATGAGACCTACCGATGCATCTAGGAGCTATAGCGGGCTCCACCCGTCACTTATTAAGTCCAATGCATTCCCATATGAAAAGGTTTAAACATAACATAAACATTCGTATTAAATCTAGCATACGAAATGTCAATAATTTCACCATAAACTATGAATGGTATAAAAATATCACATCCATAGTCAAACATATCACAAAACCTTCAATACAATATAGAAGTTTTGTATCATAATAAATCAACTTCAAATAATCTTAAAATCCATCAAAGGATGTTGACGTAGATGAAATCAAAATTCTTTTTAAAGAAATATCTCCTTTTATTTTGAAATCATTTAAGATCCATATAAAATAAAACATTTTCTTTGAAAATATTCTTATAAGCTTGTAAGGAAAGCTTTGAAGATTTTATAACGGCGTAAAATAACCGCACCCGCCGTATAAGTTAAAAAAACATTCTTACCTCAATTCTGTCGAAAAGGTTAAAAAGGACCTTGTTTCGAAAACGACGGAAAGATTCCTTTATAAACCTCTTATAAAAAGTCAAACAAGGGTATAAATGACTTTAACCCATATTCTTTTAAATAGTAAAAATGTTTTGAAATACATTTTTAAGAAACATGGATGTGGATGATAAAGATATCCCAGTAGATTATTACGTATAAACAACCTCGGATAATGAAGAGATTGTGAAATAACCCTTACCTTGTACTTTTCCTTTGTTGGGGTCGGTTAACCTCCTGTATAATGGTGAAATAATTGTTATTAAATTATACAAGAATCATATACATTAATATGATATCATATATGATCTTTTAACATTGCTTTATTAATAATATCTTAGTATTATCGTCGTTTCAGGTGATAATCGATTCGTTCTTCTTAAATGTTTGGTTACGTAAGACATGTTTGTAATGGATAGATTAAATCTTATTCATAATCAGAATGATATGAACATTATTTTTAACCCTAAAATGAGAATAAGACTTGCATGGATACGATGGAGGATGGATCTCACCGTGTTCGTGGAGACGGTAGTCCGTACGTACGCACGAACGCTACTTCCATTTAATTATTATTTTAAAGGAATTGAATCCAAATGATACATAGGTATATTACTATTCCAGTATAATATAATATTTTATATATGTTACTTAAGTTCATTAACACCATCCTTTATACGTTCCATGTGTGGTATGAACGAGTCATATCATTTTAAGGGGGCGGTAGTCCGCACTTCCTCAAATGAAATTATCGTATGTATATACAACATGAAACGAATAATGGTATGAAATAAAATGGAATTACAGAAGCTTATATATAAAATATATATCATTAATATCATATTTAATTACAGTGCCATCATAATGGCCACCATGAGAGGCGGTAAGATTTATTTGAACAATCATCGTTTCGTGAGGCGTTAGTTTGCCATCCACAGAAACATTATGTTCATCATCCATTAGATGGAGTTGTGTGTATGTGTAGTTTGAATCCTTCTTATAACAAAATCCTAGTATATTGAGGATACTGTTGTTGTTACAAAAGAAAGGAAATAAAAAGATTTTGGGGGTTGGAGAAGCAAAATAAAGGAAAATAATTTAAGAGAAATCGTTACCTTTAATTTAGGTAACTCACTTTGGTTGGAACCAAAGGACTTCTTGAAATGATTTCATCCTAAGGGGAAGCTTCAAGGAGGAGGAGAGGGATGTGGGGAGCTTAGTTGGGCAGAGTTTGGACGAGACAAGTGGCTTGAGAGGTGTGAGGAATGAGTAGAAGTGGTCTCATTTTATAAGGGAGAAGAGGGGCTCTTTAGGAAAGAGTGAAAGTATTACTTTATAATATAATTATATTCGGTTTATAATGGTCCAAAAATCATTGAGGTCCACGATAAGATGACTAATATTCTAAATAACATCAATCAATAAGAATTGGACAGGTTTTAGATAATATGTTAATCATTATAATTTTATTTATTTAAATGATTTATTAATGAGGTAAACATTGCATCATTATTGTGTCATTAATAATTTAAATTATTTGATGTCTAAAAATTATAAATAAACTATAATTATGTAGGAAATGTTTTTATCTTTCTAATTAATATTTATAATCGAAAATACAACATGTATAACCCTATGTAAAAATTGTTCTTCTAAAAGATGTAAGCTTATGCCATTTTTATTTTTATTTTAACTTTATTAATATAAAGTGTCCCTACCACATACAAGTGGCTCCAAGGGGTCCCCAAATTGACCCAAGGATGCTCATGGTCGGGTATGTGTCCACCAATAAGGTTAGGACACGTTTTAGGTTAATTTTGTATTATTATAATATTATTTTTTAACCCTTATTTACCGGATTTACCCTTAACCATGGTAAATAAAATATTTACCACAGTAATTATTCAAAATGTCTAAAAATAAAAGTTACCTATTTACACAATTTGGACATCCTGATTCCAAATATGTAATCCATTTTTCTAAATTCAAAACACAGAAGTGGCAGAAATTAATTTAAAATTAATTCCCGCTGTCAAAACAAAAAGCGTGTTTTTAAGAGGTAATAACTATCAAAAGATTGACACTTGTTTATTTCGGTTTAATTGTAAAATTATGTCCAATGACCAACATTATATTAAATGGTAAAAATATATTCTAAATTTACTTTAAAACCACTCAAATTCAGAATTTATCACTATTAATTATTTTGATTAAAAAAGTTGTTTTTAATTAAAATTTAGTAATTTTCACTATTCATCAAAATATAAAAGTTATCCGAAAAGTACCAAAATTTCACCCTAGGCTAATTTCAATATTCCGAATCCAAAAATGAAGTCCATTTTGAAATATAAAATATATATGATTTCAAAAAGTAGGTATTACTATTCACAACGGCTAGTTTAATTAGTTGTGGTGTGTGTTAGAACTCGAGGTTGCGTACAACACACGCTATCGCATTATTCGAAGGGAAACGTACCGTAGAAGCTTGGGGTGTTACATTCTCCCCTCCTTCAAATAATTTCGTCCTCGAAATTTCTAGAATACTTATCACATGAAAAGACTCGGGTGGTTCTTCATCATAAGTTCCTCGGGTTCCCACGTTGCCTCTTCCATCTTATGATTTCTACACAAAACTTTTACCAGACGTGTCGTCCGGTTTCTCAGTACTTGTTCTCTTATATCAAGAATCTTGACGGGCTCTTCACAATAAGACAGATCGGGTTCCAGTTCTAATTCCTCATAGGTGAGTACATGCGTTGGGTCAGGCATGTATTTTCTCAACAGAGATACGTGGAACACATCGTGAGCTTTGGAGAGACTTGGCGGCATTGCCAATCGGTAAGCTACAGCCCCAATTCGATCTAGAATTTCGAAAGGTCCGATGTACCTGGGACTCAATTTACCTTTCTTACCAAAATGTATGACTCCCTTCCATGGAGATACCTTTAGGAAAACATGATCTCCGACCTGAAATTCCAAATCCTTCCTTCGATTATCGGCATAGCTCTTCTGCCTACTTTGAGATGCTTTGATGTGATTATGGATTACCTTCACCTTTTCCACCGTTTCCTCCACCAGTTCTGGGCCTACAAGTTTTCTTTCACCAACGTCATACCAACAGGTTGGTGTACGACATCTCTTTCCGTATAACGCTTCATATGGTGCCATCTGAATACTTGAATGGAAGCTATTATTATAGGAAAATTCTACCAGAGGTAAATATTGATCCCACATACCCTGAAAGTCAAGTGAGCAAGATCTCAACATGTCTTCTAAGGTTTGAATAGTCCGTTCTGATTGTCCATCTGTCTGAGGGTGGTAAGCAGTGCTCAAATGAAGTTCAGTATCCAGGGATTTCTGAAGACTTTTCCAAAATCTTGAAGTAAAAAGGGGATCACGATCAGAAACAATCGATAGGGGTACTCCATGAAGTCTCACAACTTCATTAATGTATAGTCTTGCTAGACGTTCCAGGGGTAGATCTTCTCTTATAGAAAGAAAATGTGCTGACTTGGTAAGACGATCAACAATAACCCATATTGCATCGTTCCTTCTAGGAGTCTTCGGTAGCCCCATGACAAAGTCCATCGTAACATTGTCCCATTTCCACTCCGGTATGGGAAGAGGTTGCATGACTCCTCCAGGCTGTTGCCTTCCAGCTTTCACTTGTTGACAAACCATACATCTTGACACAAAATCAGCAATCTCCCTCTTCATGTTGTTCCACCAAAAATGATCCTTCAAATCTCTATACGTTTTGGTCCTCCCAGGGTGTATAGAGAAATTGGAACTATGAGCATCATCCAGCAATTCCCTTTTTAGATCAGGTATATTGGGAACACAATGTCTCTTCCCGAATTTCAAAATTCCATCTTCATACACAAAGTCTCTCAATCTCCCATCATTCACAGCTTTAATCGTCTTTTGGAATTCTTCATCATCAGTCTGAGAACTCTTAATCCTTTCTAGTAAAGATGGTTTGGCAACCATTTGAAAAAGCATTGATGTTTCACCTTCCCTGGTTATTCCCATGTCCATCTTCACTAGATCCATGAAAATTGGATCCCTTTCAATTCTCATATTGTTCAAAACTCCATGGTCTTTTCTACTCAAAGCATCTGCCACATTGTTTGCCTTCCCTGGGTGGTAGTGTATCGTACAATCATAATCCTTGAGTAATTCAAGCCATCTCCTTTGCCTCATGTTGAGTTCTTTTTGTGAGAAAATATACTTCAAACTCTTTTGATCAGTATAAATCTCACATTTTTCACCATAGAGGTAGTCCCTCCATATCTTCAAAGCAAAGATCACTGCTGCTAACTCGAGATCATGAGTAGGATAGTTTTGTACATGAATTTTCAACTGTCGTGATGCATAGGCAATAACTCTATCATTCTGCATAAGGACACAGCCAAGTCCTTTCTTCGATGCATCACTATAAATAACGAACCCATCATTCCTCGATGGTAGAGTCAATATATGAGAATTGACTAATCTTCTCTTCAGTTCTTCGAAACATTCTTCACACTCTTTTGTCCTGACAAATTTAACCCCTTTACGTGTGAGCTTCATTAATGGGTTATCCAATCGGGCAAAATTCTGGACGAAACGTCGATAATAACCTGCCAAACCAATAAAACTACGTACCTCAGTTATACTCGTAGGTGCTGGCCATTCTTGGATTGCCTTGATCTTAGAAGGATCAAAAGAGATTCCATCTTTAGAGACAATATGGCCAAGAAAAGAAATCTCCTGAAGCCAAAATTCACACTTGCTAAACTTCCCATATAATTCATGCCTCCTCAGAGTCTTCAAGATAATGCGCAAGTGATTTTCATGATCTTTGTAGGTTTTGGAGTATACCAAGATATCATCAATAAATACCACCACAAATTCATCGAGATACTCCTTGAAAACTCTATTCATCAGATCCATGAATACAGAGGGTGAATTAGTCAATCCAAACGGCATTACAGTAAACTCGTAATGCCCATACCTGGTTCGAAATGCTGTCTTCGGAATGTCTTCCTTCTTCACACACAACTGATGGTATCCAGATCGAAGGTCAATCTTTGAAAAGTATTGAGCTTCATGCAGTTGGTCAAATAAATCATCAATACGAGGTAGGGGATACTTGTTATTTATCGTTATAGCATTGATCTCCCTGTAGTCGATACATAACCTCATAGATCCATCTTTCTTTTTAACAAAAAGAACAGGGGCTCCCCATGGAGAAACACTAGGGCGAATAAATCCCTTATTAATCAATTCCTCTAGTTGTTTCTTTAGTTCGACTAACTCTACAATGGCCATTCTATAAGGGGTCTTCGATATAGGCCTTGATCTAGGAATCAAATCAATGGAAAACTCAACTTCTCGTTCTGGAGGATGTCCAGGTAAATCTTCCGGAAATACACCTACAAATTCTTTCACAACAGGTACATCCTCTATTTGAACATTCCTTTCCTCACCGATAGTTACTTCATTCTCTTCCTCCCCAATAATTGAATTTAGTTGAGCTACTGGGGGTGGATCTAAATAAGAATTAGGTGGTGACGATTCTGCTCTAAAAATAAGGTGTTCCTTATCATTATCATCAAGAATCGTAACCTCTTTCTTCTTACAATAAATCTTCGCATCATAGTCTGAAAGCCAGTCCATACCGAGGATTATATCAAACTCAATCATAGGTATGACGATGAGATCAGCAGATAAAGAAAATTTATGTGCTCTAATGGGGACTGATTCACAAAACTTTGTTGCAACGATACTTCCCTTAGGAGTTTTAACTGACAACTCCCTTATTAAATCAAATTGGAAATATCTAATTTTCTTAGAAAACTGGGTAGATATGAAACAATGTGATGATCCAGAATCAAATAATGCATTTGCTGAACTTGAGGAAACCATTAAATTACCTGCCACCACGTCTTTCGGAGCTTCTACCTCAGCAGTAGTGATAGCATAAGCCTGTCCTTGATCCCTTGGCCTTTTCTGAGGTAATTTCTCCTGACGCTTAGGGAATGCATTTGCATAATGCCCCATCTCCCTGCAATTGTAGCAATGAACGTTGGTAGCTTCCTTATTCCCCTTGCAATCATGAGCTTGGTGGCCTTTTTCACCACACTTGTAACAGACTCCCATTCCCTTCAAGCAAGTACCGGGGTGTTTCTCCCCACATTTACCACATGATGGATATTCAACCTTTCCTTTCTTCCCCTTATTTCCATTCCCAGATTGATCAGCAGGTCTCTTCTTATCTTGCTTTGCTTTAAAGTCATAAGACTTAAGGAATTCCTTTTCGGTCTTGATAGCACATGAGACAATGTCTTCGTACGATGGAAAGGATTGTGAGACTAATTCTCGACGGAGAAATGGTTTTAACCCATCAAAGAAACGATCAATCTTACTTCTTGGGATGCGAATATAATCTCCAGCATACCTCGCTAACCTTGTAAAGTTAGCCTCATACTTTGTGACATTCTTCATCCTCCTTTTGTCTCAGACTCAGAAATTGTCTTTCCATATCTGCTCGATGGTCGCGAGGAAAGTATTTTTCTAAAAACAGATCTTTGAACTCCCTCCACTCCATATTTGATACTTCATCATCTTCCTTCATTTTTTGAATCAATGACCACCATTGATCAGCATCTCCAGTGAGGCGGTAAACTGCCATGATAACTTTTTCCCTTTCACTGCTCCCCAAAGCCTGAAATATTTTCTCTAGGGAATTTATCCATTGCTCAGCTACTAAAGGATTTGTACTCCCATTGAACGTTGGTGGTTGTTGCCTCATGAATCGATCTAACATTGATCCTCCACGCTGCGGATCAGGGTGCTCTATACGGGTAAGGTTATTATTCATAACCTGAGTAAGTTGTCCCAGTATGGTGATTAGCTGATCAGCACCAGTTGCATCACCAGCCCCACTATAATTATCTTGAGCAGGAGGGCAATCCCTACATGGAGTGCGTGCATTGATACGGTTTCCATTTCTTCCACTAGGCACCATTTCTAAACAATAGCATAAACTAGATCAGTTTATGAATCAAAATACATAATCCCATACTTATAAAACACTTAACATAAATTGAACTATTTATGGATATAATCCATAATCATAAAAAAAATTTCTTTGAGGAAGTATATACTCATAAACCCTTCATAATGATTTGTAAAGATAGTGAGAGTTATCCTAAGCATATCCCCCGGGAGTGTCGTAACCAAGAGTGCAGCAAGGCCCGTTGTCGTGCACCAGTTCCCGTTCGAGTCTAGCTCAAAGCGGTGTTTTCGGGTTTTACCACTAGGTACATCTGTGCCAGAGCCACCTCTACCTGCTCGTATCCAGACAGGGATGTATTGCTCAGAAAACTCACAAAATCTCTAAAATACCAAAATTCTAAGAAGTTCTTCTATACTAATCCTCAAAGTTCATCTTAGGTCTACGTGCTCTAATCAGAGTTTATCTAAAACTAGTTTCCAAGGTTTGTACTAAACATCCTCTGATACCAACTGTAACGCCCCGACCCCAGCTACCCAGAGTCGGTGCATTATTACATAACATTGGCATGATCACAAGAAAGATCAAATCTCGAAAGACCGATTGGTTTAGTAGCCTTGGAAACATTAGATATATTCATAAGTTTTACATTACAACATAAAATGAAAAACTACTACAACAACATAATGTTTCCACAGTCCACACTATAATCCCCTCATAATATCCCTGCAGGTCATTCATAACTTACATCTTCACTTCCTGGGAAAAATAAAACATAGAAAAGGGGTGAGCTCAAATGCCTAGTAAGGATAACAATATAGCGGAAACTTTCATAAATAAGAATAAACATTTAGGGCAATGTATAACTAAAACAAAAGCCTTTTAAATATGAACTTTCAACATGGTATGGCATAAATAACATGAAATAATTCCATTTACTTATTCACATGGATATTCTACTAATCGAATAATCACATGCAAAAATCAATAACCACTTTCATAATGTTGGAATGCATAATGCCAGACTATCATAACCACATAGCCAAGGCCTCGTGCCAAGACTACAAATAAGATTTTGTCAAGGCTTTGTTCCAAGACACTAGTTTGTCTCATGAGACCTACCGATGCATCTAGGAGCTATAGCGGGCTCCACCCGTCACTTATTAAGTCCAATGCATTCCCATATGAAAAGGTTTAAACATAACATAACCATTCGTATTAAATCTAGCATACGAAATGTCAATAATTTCACCATAAACTATGAATGGTATAAAAATAGCACATCCATAGTCAAACATATCACAAAACCTTCAATACAATATAGAAGTTTTGTATCATAATAAATCAACTTCAAATAATCTTAAAATCCATCAAAGGATGTTGACGTAGATGAAATCAAAATTCTTTTTAAAGAAATATCTCCTTTTATTTTGAAATCATTTAAGATCCATATAAAATAAAACATTTTCTTTGAAAATATTCTTATAAGCTTGTAAGGAAAGCTTTGAAGATTTTATCACGGCGTAAAATAACCGCACCCGCCGTATAAGTTAAAAAAAACATTCTTACCTCAATTCTGTCGAAAAGGTTAAAAAGGACCTTGTTTCGAAAACGACGGAAAGATTCCATTATAAACCTCTTATAAAAAGTCAAACAAGGGTATAAATGACTTTAACCCATATTCTTGTAAATAGTAAAAATGTTTTGATGTAACGCCCCGACCCCAGCTACCCAGAGTCGGTGCATTACTTCGTAACATTGGCATGATCACAAGAAGATCAAATCTCGAAAGACCGATTGGTTTAGTAGCCTTGGAAACACTAGATATAATCATAAAGTTTTACATTACATTTCAAAGTGAAAAACTACTACAACAACAAAGTCTTCATATCCACACTATTAACCCCTCATAATATCCCTGCAAGTCATTCATAATTTACTTCTTCACTACCTGGGAAAAATAAAACATAGAAAAGGGGTGAGCTCAAATGCCCAGTAAGGATAACAATATAGCGGAACATTCAAAATAAGCATAAACATTTAAGGCAATGAATTACTAAAACAAAAGCCTTTTAAAATTGAACTTCAACATAGTATGGAAAAAGTAAAATGAAATAATGCCATTTACTTATTCACATGGATATTCTACTAAATGAATAATCACATGCAAAAATCAATAACCACTTTCATAATGTTGGAATGCATAATGCCAGACTATCATAACCACATAGCCAAGGCCTCGTGCCAAGACTACAAATAAGATTTTGTCAAGGCCTTGTGCCAAGACACT
Organism: Viscum album; assembly: GCA_963277665.1. NCBI lineage: Eukaryota > Viridiplantae > Streptophyta > Magnoliopsida > Santalales > Viscaceae > Viscum > Viscum album. Next base: position 1,883,108,249 of record OY728165.1, on the reverse strand, counting down.
AGTTTGTCTCATGAGACCTACCGATACATCGAGGAGCTATAGCAGGCTCCACCCGTCACTTATTAAGTCCAATGCATTCCCATATGAAAAGGTTTAAACATAACATAAACATTCGTATTAAAACTAGCATACGAAATGTCAATAATTTCACCATAAACTATGAATGGTATAAAAATAGCACATCCACAGTCAAACATATCACAAAACCTTCAATACAATATAGAAGTTTTGTATCATAATAAATAAACTTCAAATAATCTTAAAATCCATCAAAGGATGTTGACCTAGATGAAATCAAAATTCTTTTTAAAGAAGTATCTCCTTTTATTTTGAAATCATTTAAGATCCATATAAAATAAAACATTTTCTTTGAAAATATTCTTATAAGATTGTATGGAAAGCTTCGACGATTTTATAACGGCGGAAAATAACCGCACCCGCCGTATAAGTTAAAAAAAACATTCTTACCTCAATTCTGTCGAAAAGGTTAAAAAGGACATTGTTTTGAAAACGACGGAAAGATTCCTTTATAAACCTCTTATAAAAAGTAAAACAAGGGTATAAATGACTTTAACCCATATTCTTGTAAATAGTAAAAATGTTTTGAAATACATTTTTAAGAAAACATGGATGTGGATGATAAAGAGATCCCAGTAGATTATTACGTATATACAACCTCGGATAATGAAGAGATTGTGAAATAACCCTTACCTTGTACTTTTCCTTGGTTGGGGTAGGTTAACCTCCTGTATAATGGTGAAATAATTGTTATTAAATTATACAAGAATCATATATATTAATATGATATCATATATGATCTTTTAACATTGATTTATTAATAATATCTTAGAATTATCATCGTTTCGGGTGTTAACTTACTCATTTTCTTTTATATGTTTTGTTACATAAGCCATGTTTGTTGTATCTTATTCATATCCAGAATTATATTAACATTATTTTTAACCCCAAAATGAGAATAAGACTTGAATGGATATGATGGAGAATGAATCTTATCGCGTTCGTGGAGACGGTAGTCTGTACGTGCGCACGAACGCTACTTCCATTTAATTTTTATTTTAAAAGAATCTAATCCAAATGATACATAGGTATATTACTATTCCAGTATAGTATTTTATATATGTTAATTAAGTTTATTAACACCATCCTTTATACGTTCCATGTGTGGTATGAACGAGTCATATCATTTTAAGGGGGCGGTAGTCCGCACTTCCTCAAATGAAATTATCGTATGTATATACAACATGAAACGAATAATGGTATGAAATAAAATGGAATTACAGAAGCTTATATATAAAATATATATCATTAATATCATATTTAATTACATTTCCATCATAATGGCCACCATGAGAGGTGGTAAGATGTATTTGAACAATCATCGTTTCGTGAGGCGTTAGTTTGCCATCCACAAAAACATTATGTTCATCATCCATTAGATGGAGTTGTGTGTATGTGTAGTTTGAATCCTTCTTATAACAACATCCTAGTATATTTAAGATACTGGTGTTTTTACAAAGGAAATAAAAAGATTTTTGGGGGTTGGAGAAGCAAAATAAATGAAGATACTTTAAGAGAAATTGTTACCTTTAATTTAGGTAACTCACTTTGGTTGGAACCAAAGGACTTCTTGAAATGCTTTCTGCCTAAGGGGAAGCTTCAAGGAGGAGGAGAGGGATGTGGGGAGCTTAGTTGGGCAGAGTTTGGACGAGCCAAGTGGCTTGAGAGGTGTGAGGAAAAGAGAAGGAGGAGTGCCCTTTTATAAGAGGGGTGAGGGGCACCTTTGGAAAAGCTAGAAATATTAATTTATAATAAATTCATATTCGGTTTCTAATGGCTCCAAAGTTGACTATTCAAAGGTTAAGGTGGGGATAGGTCGAAAACCACTCAACCAATAGAATTTAGACAGGTTTGGGTTCTTATATTAACCTTATCTTTAAGTATTAACTCTAAGTTAATTAGTTTCACTTTTACAATGTCTCTTTGTATTTTTATATAATATGGTTAATAAACTTACTATATACCTCCAAGCGACCCCCAAGTGGTCCATTAATGATTAACCTATCATTATATAAGTCTCTTGGCCGAACCTTAGATTTTTAGGAATTTAATATCAATTAATAATATAATATTTGTTTTAAGAACTCTTTTATGTCAATTTTGACACTATTCAATAGTTGATTTTTGTGAAACTCATAACAGATTGATTACTTCGAACAAAGTCAATTAAATCAATCCTAATATATCATATTATCCTAGAAAATTAGTTTAATTCATTAAAAGTTTCATATTATATTTATTTGGGTATTTATAATATCAATTATATTAATTTTTTTACTATTTTAGTAATTACTGCATCATCATTGTGTCTTAAATAAAATAAATTATATAATGTCTAAAAATTATAAATAAAACATCATTATGTAGGAAATCTTTTTATCTTTCTAATGAATATTTATAATCGAAAATCTAACATGTATAACCCTATGTAAAAATTGTTCTTATAAAAGATGTAAGCTTATGCCATTTTTATTTTTATTTTAACTTTATTAATATAATGTGTCCCTACCACATACAAGTGGCTCCAAGGGGTCCCCAAATTGACCCAAGGATGCCCATGGTCGGGTATGTGTCCAACAATAAGGTTAGGACACGTTTTAGGGTAATTTTGTATTATTATAATATTATGTTTTAACCCTTATTTACCGGATTTACCCTTTAACCATGGTAAATAAAATATTTACCGCAGTAATTATTCAAAATGTCTAAAAATAAAAGTTACCTATTTACACAATTTGAACATCCTGATTCCAAATATGGAATCCATTTTCCTAAATTCAAAACACAGAAGTGGCAGAAATTAATTTAAAATTAAATCCCGCTGTCAAAACAAAAAGCGTGTTTTTAAGAGATAATAACTATCAAAAGATTGACACTTGTTTATGTTCGGTTTAATTGTAAAATTATGTCCAATGATAAACATTAAATTGAATGGTAAAAATATATTCTAAATATACTTTAAAACCACTCAAATTCATAATTTATCACTATTAATTATTTTGATTAAAAAAGTTGTTTTTAATTAAAATTTATTAATTTTCACTATTCATCAAAATATAAAAGTTATCCGAAAAGTACCAAAATTTCACCCTAGGATAATTTCGATATTCCGAATCCAAAAATGAAGTCCATTTTGAAATATAAAATATATATGATTTCAAAAAGTAGGTATTACTATTTACAACGGCTAGTTTAATTAGTTGTGGTGTGTGTTAGAACTCGAGGTTGCGTACAACACACGCTATCGCATTATTCAAAGGGAAACGTACCGTAGAAGCTTGGGGTGTTACATTCTCCCCTCCTTCAAATAATTGCGTCCTCGCAATTTCTAGGGTATTACTACATAAAAAGACTCGGGTGGTTCTTCATCATAAGTTCCTCGGGTTCCCACGTTGCCTCTTCCATCTTATGATTCCTCCACAAAACTTTTACCAGACGTGTCGTCCGGTTTCTCAGCACTTGTTCTCTCGTATCAAGAATCTTGATGGGCTCTTCGCAATATGACAGATCGGGTTCCAGTTCTAAATCTTCATAGGTGAGTACATGCGTTGGGTCAGGCATGTATTTCCTCAACAGAGATACGTGGAACACATCGTGAACTTTGGAGAGACTTGGCGGCATTGCCAATCGGTAAGCTACAGCCCCAATTCGTTCTAGAATTTCGAAAGGTCCGATGTACCTGGGACTCAATTTACCTTTCTTACCAAAACGTATGACTCCCTTCCACGGAGATACCTTCAGGAAAACATGATCACCGACTTGAAATTCCAAATCCTTCCTTCGATTATCGGCATAGCTCTTCTGCCTACTTTGAGCTGCTTTAATGTGATTTTGGATTACCTTCACCTTTTCCACCGTTTCCTCCACCAGTTCTGGGCCTACAAGTTTTCTTTCACCAACGTCATCCCAACAGGTTGGTGTACGACATCTCTTTCCGTATAACGCTTCATATGGTGCCATCTGAATACTTGAATGGAAGCTATTGTTATAGGAAAATTCTACTAGTGGTAAATATTGATCTCACATACCCTGAAAATCAAGTGAGCAAGATCTCAACATGTCTTCTAAGGTCTGAATAGTCCGTTCTGATTGTCCGTCTGTCTGAGGGTGGTAAGCAGTGCTCAAATGAAGTTCAGTATCCAGGGATTTCTGAAGACTTTTCCAAAATCTTGAAGTAAAACGGGGATCACGATCAGAAACAATTGATAAGGGTACTCCATGAAGTCTCACAACTTCATTAATATATAGTCTTGCTAGACGTTCCAGGGGTAGATCTTCTCTTATAGCAAGAAAATGTGCTGACTTGGTAAGACGATCGACAATAACCCATATTGCATCGTTCCTTCTAGGAGTCTTTGGTAGCCCCATGACAAAGTCCATTGTAATATTGTCCCATTTCCACTCCGGTATGGGAAGAGGTTGCATGACTCCTCCAGGCTGTTGCCTTCCAGCTTTCACTTGTTGACAAACCATACATCTTGACACAAAATCAGCAATCTCCCTCTTCATGTTGTCCCACCAAAAATGTTCCTTCAAATCTCTATACATTTTGGTGCTCCCAGGGTGTATAGAGAAATTGGAACTATGAGCATCATCCAGCAATTCCCTTTTTAGATCAGGTATATCGGGAACACAAAGTCTCTTCCCGAATTTCAAAATTCCATCTTCATACACAAAGTCTCTTAATCTCCCATCATTCACAGCTTTAATCTTCTTTTGGAATTCTTCATCATCGGTCTGAGAACTCTTAATCCTTTCTAGTAAAGATGGTTTGGCAACCATTTGAAAAAGAATTGATGTTTCACCTTCCCTGGTTATTCCCATGTCCATCTTCACTAGCTCCATGAAAATTGGATCCCTTTCAATTCTCATATTGTTCAAAACTCCATGGTCTTTTCTACTCAAAGCATCTGCCACCTTGTTTGCCTTCCCCGGGTGGTAGTGTATCGTGCAATCATAATCCTTGAGTAATTCAAGCCATCTCCTTTGCCTCATGTTGAGTTCTTTTTGTGAGAAAATATACTTCAAACTCTTGTGATAAGTATAAATCTCACATTTTTCACCATAGAGGTAGTGCCTCCATATCTTCAAAGCAAAGATCACAGCTGCTAACTCAAGATCATGAGTAGGATAGTTTTGTTCATGAATTTTCAACTGTCATGATGCATAGGCAATAACTCTATCATTCTGCATAAGGACACAGCCAAGTCCTTTCTTCGATGCATCACTATAAATAACGAACCCATCATTCCCCGATGGTAGAGTCAATATAGGAGCATTGACTAATCTTCTCTTCAGTTCTTCGAAACATTCTTCACACTCTTTTGTCCAAACAAATTTAACCCCTTTACGTGTGAGCTTCGTTAATGGGTTAGCCAATCGGGCAAAATTCTAGACGAAACGTCGATAATAACCTGCCAAGCCAATAAAACTACGTACCTCAGTTATACTCGTAGGTGCTGGCCATTCTTGGATTGCCTTGGTCTTAGAAGGATCAACAGAGATTACATCTTTAGAGACAATATGGCCAAGAAAAAAAATCTCCTGAAGCCAGAATTCACACTTGCTAAACTTCCCATATAATTCTTGCCTCCTCAAAGTCTTCAAGATAATGCGCAAGTGATTTTCATGATCTTTGTAGGTTTTGGAGTTTACCAAGATATCATCAATAAATACCACCACAAATTCATCGAGATACTCCTTGAAAACTCTATTCATCAGATCCATGAATACAGAGGGTGCATTAGTCAATCCAAACGGCATTACAGTAAACTCGTAATGCCCGTACCTGGTTCGAAATGCTGTTTTCGGAATGTCTTCCTTCTTTACACACAACTGATGGTATCCAGATCGAAGGTCAATCTTTGAAAAGTATTGAGCTCCATGCAGTTGGTCAAATAAATCATCAATACGAGGTAGGGGATACTTGTTCTTTATCGTTATAGCATTGATCTCCCTGTAATCGATACATAACCTCATAGATCCATCTTTCTTTTTAACAAAAAGAACAGGGGCTCCCCATGGAGAAACACTAGGGCGAATAAATCCCTTATTACTCAATTCTTCTAGTTGTTTCTTTAGTTCGACTAGCTCTACAGTGGCCATTCTATAAGGGGTCTTCGATATAGGCCTTGATCCAGGAATCAAATCAATAGAAAACTCAACTTCTCGTTCTGGAGGATGTCCAGGTAAATCTTCCGGAAATACATCTACAAATTCTTTCACAACAGGTACATCCTCTATTTGAACATTCCTTTCCTCACCGACAGTTATTTCATTCTCTTCCACTAGGCGCCATTTCTAAACAATGTCATAAACTAGATCAGTTTATGAATCAAAATACATAATCCCATACTTATAAAACACTAAACATAAATTGAACTATCTATGGATATAATCCATAATCATAAATATGTTTTCTTTGAGGAAGTATATACTCATAAACCCTTCATAATGATTTGTAAAGAAAGTGAGAGTTATCCTAAGCATATCCCCCGGGAGTGTCGTAACCAAGAGTGCAGCAAGGCCCGTTGTCGTGCACCAGTTCCCGTTCGAGTCTAGCTCAAAGCGGTGTTTTCGGGTTTTACCCCTAGGTACATCTGTACCAGAGCCGCCTCTACCTGCTCGTATCCAGACAGGGATGTATTGCTCGAAAAACTCACAAAGTCTCTACAATACCAAAATTCTAGGAAGTTCTTCTATACTAATCCTCAAAGTTCATCTTAGGTCTATGTGCTCTAATCAGAGTTTATCTAAATCTAGCTTCCAAGGTTTGTACTAATCTTCCTCTGATACCAACTGTAACACCCCGACCCCAGCTACCCAGAGTCGGTGCATTACTTCGTAACATTGGCATGATCACAAGAAGATCAAATCTCGAAAGACCGATTGGTTTAGTAGCCTTGGAAACACTAGATATAATCATAAAGTTTTACATTACATTTCAAAGTGAAAAACTACTACAACAACAAAGTCTTCATATCCACACTATTAACCCCTCATAATATCCCTGCAAGTCATTCATAATTTACTTCTTCACTACCTGGGAAAAATAAAACATAGAAAAGGGGTGAGCTCAAATGCCCAGTAAGGATAACAATATAGCGGAACATTCAAAATAAGCATAAACATTTAAGGCAATGAATTACTAAAACAAAAGCCTTTTAAAATTGAACTTCAACATAGTATGGCAAAAGTAAAATGAAATAATTCCATTTACTTATTCACATGGATATTCTACTAAATGAATAATCACATGCAAAAATCAATAACCACTTTCATAATGTTGGAATGCATAATGCCAGACTATCATAACCACATAGCCAACGCCTCGTGCCAAGACTACAAATAAGATTTTGTCAAGGCCTTGTGCCAAGACACTAGTTTGTCTCATGAGACCTACCGATGCATCGAGGAGCTATAGCGGGCTCCACCCATCACTTATTAAGTCCAATGCATTCCCATATGAAAAGGTTTAAACATAACATAAACATTCGTATTAAAACTAGCATACGAAATGTCAATAATTTCACCATAAACTATGAATGGTATAAAAATAGCACATCCACAGTCAAACATATCACAAAACCTTCATTACAATATAGAAGTTTTGTATCATAATAAATCAACTTCAAATAATCTTAAAATCCATCAAAGGATGTTGACCTAGATGAAATCAAAATTCTTTTTAAAGAAGTATCTCCTTTTATTTTGAAATCATTTAAGATCCATATAAAATAAAACATTTTCTTTGAAAATATTCTTATAAGCTTGTATGGAAAGCTTCGACGATTTTATAACGGCGGAAAATAACCGCACCCGCCGTATAAGTTAAAAAAAACATTCTTACCTCAATTCTGTCGAAAAGGTTAAAAATGACATTGTTTTGAAAACGACGGAAAGATTCCTTTATAAACCTCTTATAAAAAGTAAAACAAGGGTATAAATGACTTTAACCCATATTCTTGTAAATAGTAAAAATGTTTTGAAATACATTTTTAAGAAAACATGGATGTGGATGATAAAGAGATCCCAGTAGATTATTACGTATATACAACCTCGGATAATGAAGAGATTGTGAAATAACCCTTACCTTGTACTTTTCCTTGGTTGGGGTAGGTTAACCTCCTGTATAATGGTGAAATAATTGTTATTAAATTATACAAGAATCATATATATTAATATGATATCATATATGATCTTTTAACATTGATTTATTAATAATATCTGAGAATTATCATCGTTTCGGGTGTTAACTTACTCATTTTCTTTTATATGTTTTGTTACATAAGCCATGTTTGTTGTATCTTATTCATATCCAGAATGATATTAACATTATTTTTAACCCCAAAATGAGAATAAGACTTGAATGGATATGATGGAGAATGAATCTTATCGCGTTCGTGGAGACGGTAGTCCGTACGTGCGCACGAACGCTACTTCCATTTAATTTTTATTTTAAAAGATTCTAATCCAAACGATACATAGGTATATTACTATTCCAGTATAGTATTTTATATATGTTACTTAAGTTCATTAACACCATCCTTTATACGTTCCATGTGTGGTATGAACGAGTCATATCATTTTAAGGGGGCGGTAGTCCGCACTTCCTCAAATGAAATTATCGTATGTATATACAACATGAAACGAATAATGGTATGAAATAAAATGGAATTACAGAAGCTTATATATAAAATATATATCATTAATATCATATTTAATTACAGTTCCATCATAATAGCCACCATGAGAGGTGGTAAGATGTATTTGAACAATCATCGTTTCGTGAGGCGTTAGTTTGCCATCCACAGAAACATTATGTTCATCATCCATTAGATGGAGTTGTGTGTATGTGTAGTTTGAATCCTTCTTATAACAACATCCTAGTATATTTAGGATACTGGTGTTTTTACAAAGGAAATAAAAAGATTTTTGGGGGTTGGAGAAGCAAAATAAATGAAGATACTTTAAGAGAAATTGTTACCTTTAATTTAGGTAACTCACTTTGGTTGGAACCAAAGGACTTCTTGAAATGTTTTCTGCCTAAGGAGAAGCTTCAAGGAGGAGGAGAGGGATGTGGGGAGCTTAGTTGGGCAGAGTTTGGACGAGCCAAGTGGCTTGAGAGGTGTGAGGAAAAGAGAAGGAGGAGTGCCCTTTTATAAGAGGGGTGAGGGGCACCTTTGGAAAAGCTAGAAATATTAATTTATAATAAATTCATATTCGGTTTCTAATGGCTCCAAAGTTGACTATTCAAAGATTAAGGTGGGGATAGGTCGAAAACCACTCAACCAATAGAATTTAGACAGGTTTGGGTACTTATATTAACCTTATCTTTAAGTATTAACTCTAAGTTAATTAGTTTCACTTTTACAATGTCTCTTTGTATTTTTATATAATATGGTTAATAAACTTACTATATACATCCAAGCGACCCCCAAGTGGTCCATTAATGATTAACCTATCATAATATAAGTCTCTTGGCCGAACCTTAGATTTTTAGGAATTTAATATCAATTAATAATATAATATTTGTTTTAAGAACTCTTTTATGTCAATTTTGACACTATTCAATAGTTGATTTTTGTGAAACTCATAACAGATTGATTACTTCGAACAAAGTCAATTAAATCAATCCTAATATATCATATTATCCTAGAAAATTAGTTTAATTCATTAAAAGTTTCATATTATATTTATTTGGGTATTTATAATATCAATTATATTAATTTTTTTACTATTTTAGTAATTACTGCATCATCATTGTGTCATAAATAAAATAAATTATTTAATGTCTAAAAATTATAAATAAAACATCATTATGTAGGAAATCTTTTTATATTTCTAATGAATATTTATAATCGAAAATCCAACATGTATAACCCTATGTAAAAATTGTTCTTATAAAAGATGTAAGCTTATGCCATTTTTATTTTTATTTTAACTTTATTAATATAATGTGTCCCTACCACATACAAGTGGCTCCAAGGGGTCCCCAAATTGACCCAAGGATGCCCATGGTCGGGTATGTGTCCACCAATAAGGTTAGGACACGTTTTAGGGTAATTTTGTATTATTATAATATTATTTTTTAACCCTTATTTACCGGATTTACCCTTTAACCATGGTAAATAAAATATTTACCGCAGTAATTATTCAAAATGTCTAAAAATAAAAGTTACCTATTTACACAATTTGAACATCCTGATTCCAAATATGGAATCCATTTTCCTAAATTCAAAACACAGAAGTGGCAGAAATTAATTTAAAATTAAATCCCGCTGTCAAAACAAAAAGCGTGTTTTTAAGAGATAATAACTATCAAAAGATTGACACTTGTTTATGTTCGGTTTAATTGTAAAATTATGTCCAATGATAAACATTAAATTGAATGGTAAAAATATATTCTAAATATACTTTAAAACCACTCAAATTCATAATTTATCACTATTAATTATTTTGATTAAAAAAGTTGTTTTTAATTAAAATTTAGTAATTTTCACTATTCATCAAAATATAAAAGTTATCCGAAAAGTACCAAAATTTCACCCTAGGATAATTTCGATATTCCGAATCCAAAAATGAAGTCCATTTTGAAATATAAAATATATATGATTTCAAAAAGTAGGTATTACTATTTACAACGGCTAGTTTAATTAGTTGTGGTGTGTGTTAGAACTCGAGGTTGCGTACAACACACTCTATCGCATTATTAAAAGGGAAACGTACCGTAGAAGCTTGGGGTGTTACATTTGAAATACATTTTTAAGAAACATGGATGTGGATGATAAAGATATCCCAGTAGATTATTACGTATAAACAACCTCGGATAATGAAGAGATTGTGAAATAACCCTTACCTTGTACTTTTCCTTTGTTGGGGTCGGTTAACCTCCTGTATAATGGTGAAATAATTGTTATTAAATTATACAAGAATAATATACATTAATATGATATCATATATGATCTTTTAACATTTCTTTATTAATAATATCTTAGTATTATCGTCGTTTCAGGTGATAATCGATTCGTTCTTCTTAAATGTTTGGTTACGTAAGACATGTTTGTAATGGATAGATTAAATCTTATTCATAATCAGAATGATATTAACATTATTTTTAACCCTAAAATGAGAATAAGACTTGAATGGATACGATGGAGGATGGATCTCACCGCGTTCGTGGAGACGGTAGTCCGTACGTACGCACGAACGCTACTTCCATTTAATTTTTATTTTAAAAGAATTGAATCCAAATGATACATAGGTATATTACTATTCCAGTATAATATAATATTTTATATATGTTACTTAAGTTCATTAACACCATCCTTTATACGTTCCATGTGTGGTATGAACGAGTCATATCATTTTAAGGGGGCGGTAGTCCGCACTTCCTCAAATGAAATTATCGTATGTATATACAACATGAAACGAATAATCGTATGAAATAAAATGGAATTACAGAAGCTTATATATAAAATATATATCATTAATATCATATTTAATTACAGTGCCATCATAATGGCCACCATGAGAGGCGGTAAGATGTATTTGAACAATCATCGTTTCGTGAGGCGTTAGTTTACCATCCACAGAAACATTATGTTCATCATCCATTAGATGGAGTTGTGTGTATGTGTAGTTTGAATCCTTCTTATAACAACATCCTAGTATATTGAGGATACTGGTGTTGTTACAAAATAAAGGAAATAAAAAGAGTTTGGGGGTTGGAGAAGCAAAATAAAGGAAAATAATTTAAGAGAAATCGTTACCTTTAATTTAGGTAACTCACTTTGGTTGGAACCAAAGGACTTATTGAAATGATTTCTGCCTAAGGGGAAGCTTCAAGGAGTAGGAGAGGGATGTGGTTAGCTTAGTTGGGCAGAGTTTGGATGAGCCAAGTGGCTTGAGAGGTGTGAGGAATGAGTATAAGTGGTCTCCTTTTATAAGGGAGAAGAGGGGCTCTTTAGGAAAGAGTGAAAGTATTACTTTATAATATAATTATATTCGGTTTATAATGGTCCAAAAATCATTGAGGTCGAAGATAAGATGACTAATATTCTAAATAACATCAACCAATAATAATTGGACAGGTTTAAATAATATTTTAATCATTATAATTTTATTTATTTACATGATTTATTAATGAGGTAAACATTGCATCATTATTGTGTCATTAATAATTTAACTTATTTGATGTCTAAAAATTATAAATAAAATATCATTATGTAGGAAATCTTTTGATCTTTCTAATTAATATTTATAATCGAAAATCCAACATGTATAATCCTATGTAAAAATTGTTCTTCTAAAAGATGTAAGCTTATGCCATTTTTATTTTTATTTTAACTTTATTAATATAAAGTGTCCCTACCACATAAAAGTGGCTCCAAGGGGTCCCCAAATTGACCCAAGGATGCTCATGGTCGGGTATGTGTCCACCAATAAGGTTTGGACACGTTTTAGGTTAATTTTATATTATTATAATATTATTTGTTAACCCTTATTTACCGGATTTACCCTTAACCATGGTAAATAAAATATTTACCACAGTAATTATTCAAAATGTCTAAAAATAAAAGTTACCTATTTACACAATTTGGAAATCCTGATTCCAAATATGGAATCCATTTTTCTAAATTCAAAACACAGAAGTGGCAGAAATTAATTTAAAATTAATTCCCGCTGTCAAAACAAAAAGCGTGTTTTTAAGAGGTAATAACTATCAAAAGATTGACATTTGTTTATGTTCGGTTTAATTGTAAAATTATGTCCAATGACCAACATTATATTAAATGGTAAAAATATATTCTAAATATACTTTAAAACCACTCAAATTCACAATTTATCACTATTAATTATTTTGACTAAAAAAGTTGTTTTTAATTAAAATTTAGTAATTTTCACTATTCATCAAAATATAAAAGTTATCCGAAAAGTACCAAAATTTCACCCTAGGCTAATTTCAATATTCCGAATCCAAAAATGAAGTCCATTTTGAAATATAAAATATATATGATTTCAAAAAGTAGGTATTACTATTCACAACGACTAGTTTAATTAGTTGTGGTGTGTGTTAGAACTTGAGGTTGCGTACAACACACGCTATCACATTATTCGAAGGGAAACGTACCGTAGAAGCTTGGGGTGTTACAATGTCACATTGGTTTGGGGATATAGTGTTAAGTGTTTCAAGTTCCACTTTCCAGCTAGGAAATCTTGTGATGGCGTGGAAGCCTATATATCCATACACCAGGACTCTAATCACCTTATTTTCAAACCATTACATGATAAGAATGGTTGTAGGGAAAACAATATTTCACGTATCATATATGAATGGGTTTGGTTTCCATGTCCATCTTGAGTTAGCTCTCTAGATATACTCATTGATTATGGTACATCTAGTTTCTTTTATGATGAATTCTCAATCTATTCCATATAGAATTTTGTATTAGGATCATGTTGATGACCATATCAGTTATGATATGTTGATATAAGTAAACGTTTCCAGGGTTTTACCTCTAGATGGTGAACCATAAATATTTCCACCTGTAGAGAAGCACATGATTCACGGAGATGAGATGTGCAGGAAGAGTGGTATTACCATGTTTCAAGGATAGATACCCCTAATAATTCTAGGAAATACCAAGACACAAGTGTATGAGGACTATCTTGAGGTGTTGACTTTACTTTTTTTCATGTTTAGAACACTATTCGATTAAATGGTGGTCCTGATAGAGAGACTTCTATATGGGTCGATAAGGTGATGGTGGGGGTTAGTGAGCCATTCACATGATGAGAGCACTATTTAATTGAAATTGGTTAATAATCTCTTCTATGATGATTTATCACCAACTACACTAATGGTTGTATGTATTATGGACCTTATGCAACTCCAATAGGGAAGCATGACTGTAACTAAGTATTAATCAAGGTTTATCATCCCCTCCAGGTACTTGATGTATGTGTATTGTGATTAGTTTTTTAGGTCTGGGACATAGTGAGGTATATTTAGATCATCCATGATATTTGTTCCCTCTATTAATTCCTACCTATTCTCAGGTTCTATGGAGAGCATTGGTGGTTTAATGTTTCTTGGATGAGAGAATACAGCCGATGGTTGTTAGTAGTGAGAAAGAAAGAGCAAATACCTCATTAGAAGGGATCGATGTTAGTATTAGGGAGATGTACATGTGGTAAATTTCTAGAGGAGGTACCATAATTGAAGATTTATGTTATACGGATCACAATGTGGGTCTAGTAATTTCATAGAGAGTTGGTTCTACTCATGTGATGGAAGAGGACATCTAGCCCGAGATTGTCCGACCCACCGTACAACAGATAGAGATACCACATATGGACCACTTACGTAGAGACAATAGTAGGAGATGGTAGGTTTAAAGTGTGGATGATGTGGAATAGAATATTTGAGAATATAATGAGTTGGTTGTTATATTTACTTGTTACTACTACCACCCCCATGAAGTCTACGAGAGCTTTAGGGAGCTAGATAATAGGGTTGGGGACAACTACAGGTATTCGAAGCTTAAAAACTATAGTCTTTGAGAACGTTATGAGGTTTGATCTATGATATTTCTACCTTTTTGAAGAACTGGTAGACATAGGTTATAGTCATTCCTTTCTTGTCACATACCTTATATAGTATATAGAGATTCTGGTTCAACATTTGGCTCAACCATTACGATTGTAGAATCCTACTTGACAAGAATCTATGATCACACACTTGTGCTGCCAGTGTGACATGACTCCTAGAGGTGAGATTTTATGATAGAATATCTTGGTACAATCGTTGAGGACTTATGACATAATTCATTGTATAGATTGGCTATCTTCAGTTTATTCATGGATAGACTATTTTAGATTAACGATGTGGTGTGTCCACAGTGATGGAACCAGGTTTTCCCTTATCGGTCAAAAGGAAACCTTGGAATCACATGATAGAAGTATTCATAAGATGGTTTAGATAATTACTCATTAGTTGGCTACCCTAACCCATAGTTATGTAGAAGTTGTGAGTTCCAGGTTTCTTATAGTGGTGTTGGAGTATGTATATGGATTCCTTGAGTATGTCCCAAGTTTACCTCCCTTCCAAGAGGTAGGATTTCACATTGATATGTACCCTAGGAAGACACAAATACCTATTCCATCATAACATATGGACCCTACAATACATCATGTGATGAGGGTTCAATTTCAGTTCTTACAATGGTGGGGTTTCATTAGACCCAACGTTTCACCATCGGCAGCCCCGATTTTGTTTACCAAGAAGGAAGACCAGATCTTGAGGTTGTTTATGGACAACCAACACTAGAACAAAGAGGCCATAAAGAATAAGTATCTAGTAATGTGGATTGATAACCTATTTGATCATATTAGTGGGGAAATATGGTTCTCAATGTATGACTTCATGTCAGAAATTAACATGTTTTGAGTACGTGGTGAGGATAAATAGAAGACGACACTCAGATATTGCTATGATCACTATGAGTACTTACTGAATCCATTTATCCTGAAACACACTCAAGTAGTGTTCATGGGACTCGTGAACTTGATCTTTCATCCTTACATTGATTGCTTTTTATTAGTCGTTATTGATGAAATCCATGTGTACTCGGTGTCTGATGAAAAGCACATAGGACACATGAGAATAGTTCTGGATGTACAATGGGAGCACCAGTATTACAAAATTCTCTTGAAGTTACATTTTGAGATTTAGATTTCCCACATTCTGGGACATTTTATCTCAGTAGATGGAGTGGCAGTGGACCCAAACAATGTCGATTCACTGTTATCTTGGGATCCACTGAATAGTGTGGAAGAAGAACAAAGCTTCCTTGGATTGGTAGACTATTACCGGAGATAAATACATGAATTCTCCAACATATTAGCAGCCATGATAACTCTTATTCAAAAGGGAAAAACTTTCATGTTGAAATAGAGTTTCCAACATTCTTTTCATTAGTTGAGGTAGAGTTTGATGAGCACTCCCATCATTATATTACTAGAGGAAGGTGTCAAGTATGTAGTGTTTTGCGATGCATATGGAACATGTCCTGGTTGTGTTAGAATTAAGATGAAAAAAGTTATTTCCTATGGTTCATTCTAGTTGAGACCAACTAAGAAGAACAATGTGACCCACGATCTTCCGCTAACAGTGATAGTATTTTATTTATAGATGTGGTTACACTACCTGATGTGTGAGCAGTTTATCATCTACTTCGTTCACATGATTCTCAAATTTATATATTTTAGAAGGATTTGATCTTTTGAACGATATGATGGATAGAGTTCCTCTAGTAATATGACTACAAAATATTATATAATCTTGGGAATGGGAATGTGGACACAGTTAATCTCAGTAGAATATTTGGTTAACCCTTTTTGAATGAGCCGTGAGAGCAATTGACCTCATAAGAGTTATCCTTTTTGAATAAAGATAGAGAATCTTACCTCCAGTCAATTGTTTTTACCCCTATTCTCGTATGATGATTCATGGACTTTTTTATTAGGGATGTCGACTACGAGACCCTACACACATAGATATCCACAGGGCATGATTTTATAGAATTTTCTAAAGGTGGGGAGTATTTCATTCATTTTAGAGGATGAAATACGATACTAGTGACATTATGGGAGGAGGTTCTGATAGAGTTTCTTACATCTCCTTTGGCGGTACATCTAGGTGTGTCCAATATATACCAGAATCTATGATGTTAGTTTTGGTTTCTAGGGATGAAGAAGGGAGTTGCAGAGTATTTCACTTGATGAATTACTTGTCAGTAATAAAATAATAAGTACCATGTTCCAGTGGGTTTGGATCAACACCTTGTGGTTCCATAATGGAGGTGGGATGGGATATATATGGTATTCGTGACAGTATTACCCCATATGTACAAGGGACACGATTCCATCTGGTTGTTGTAGACTGACTCACTTTGTCAGCCCACTTCCTAACTATATGAGAGAAAGGTTTAGTAGAGATCATTGGATTCCTATATGTGCAAGAGATAATATAAATGTGTGGAGTTCTATCGACAATTGTTTCTAAATTTAGTGCCCACTTTACATCCCAATTGTTGAAGGGGTTATATGAGGCATTTGGGACCCAGTAACGTTTGAGAATGATAGTTCACACCCAAAATGACTGCCAAACTGAGTGGACTATTGAGGTTCTATAGGAAATCATGTGAGCTTTCATGATGGTATTTCACCAATGTTGGGATTACCACGAACCATTGTTGAGGTTTGTTTAAAACAATATCTACCATTCCACAATCGGTATGGTAACATTTGAGGATTTGTACGAGTTACCCTATAGGTTACCACTTTGTTTGATGGACCAAATAGTGTCCGTACTCATGGGCCCGAAGTTGGTTCAAGCTACAACTGATAAAGAGCATATCATCTAGGAGAAGATGAAGATTTCACATATCCATCATAAGACTTATGTTGACAAGGGATATAAACCTTTTTTATTGTGGAAGAATACCATTTGTTCCTATGGGTTTCACCTCCACGTGGATTTTGGATATTTAGTTGGGGAAAAAATATATCTTAGAGGTTCATCAACCCTTTCCAAGATATTGTTTAGAGATAGTGAGGTAGTGTACAACTTATCTCTATATATACTATAAGACAGGGTACATGAAGCCTTCCCCATGTCCCAGCTAATGAGGTGCCTTGATCACCCATTGTACGCTATCAATTAGGGTGATCTAGACGTTGTGGATGAGTAGACCTTTGCAAAGTACCAAGTATATATTGAGGATCGGTAGGAAATTATACTTTTTGGGAGATCAATTTCTTTACTGCGTGTATAGTGGTAGCACGAGGATCTCTATGAGAGAATATGGGAGCAGGAGGTTCAAATTCATGCTCAGTACCCACATATTTTTGAGTATCAATTGTTTTGGATTTTTGTGGATGTAAATCCGAAAGGTGGATAGATTTTAATGTCTCAGATTTTCTAGTTACTATTTTTGGATATTATATGGAATAATTTCAAGGTTAGGTTCTGAGATTTTGTGTGATTCTATGACCCAATGTTCCCAGAATTAATGTTTGAAATATATTAAATATTATAAATTGCAACTATACACAGTTTTATTGAAAACTGTAATAAAATATAAATTGGTGCTTTATTCAGTAATATGAGGGAAAAATTTTGTTTTGAATGATGGTTTTACCCTAGGATGGACATAAAATTAGTCTCCACATGTCATTTTAGGAAATTCATCGCTGGAACAGAATTGAATAAAGTAATATAATAAATTATTATATTTCATTTTTTATGCATCGATTGGAAGTACTCAAATAGATTTCTATGGGAAAATACCAGGGTTAGTTGTATAGCCATAGAACTATTCGAGAACTTCTAGAGAGACCACCCAAAGATTTATCTTAGGAGAATGATATTTGAATCATCAATTTATGATCGACGCATAGAAGATACAAAGGATCTCACCAACAATGGTGGCGAAACAACCCCATTCTATATCAACGATTGATCCAAATCAAGATTAGGCATATGTTTTGATTTGATTATTCTCTATCTTTTACGTCTATGATGATCCAAAATAAATCATTTAATATATTGATCCATGGTTCAATTGATTTGTAAGATGGGTTTATTTTTAGGGTTTTAATTGGATAATATATTTGTGATTATTGATTTTTCAATTGTCATCCAGAAATAAATGAATTGAGATCAACAAAAACCACAATCATGGTTCATTCAGCATATATATTCTTATTATTTTATCACATGTTTCATCATTCATCATTAAAATTATTCATTTGGACCACGACTCGACTTATCCAGATCAATTGACCATTTTCACACATTTATTGTCGCTACAATCTGATATCATAGATCTCATATTGGCACAAAACGATGGTGGTCTGAAAGTTGAATAGGTGAAAAATAAGATGAGGGTGAATGCCCAATTTTACATTCTTTGATGTTATTTGGTGCAAAATGAATAACGATGAAAAATCTATTTTATGAATAGATTAAATAGAAAAAACGCATTAGACATGAACATTGAGGATCAGATGAGTTACGATCATCAATCTTATGAAAAACATATTTCCGGGTCATAGGCCAGAGAGGCCAGAATGAATGTGGACACAGATATGAGATTCTATAAAATTTCAGACCACATGGTATATAATCTAGATTTACATGACATGGGACCCCCATTTATAGGGACTAGGTTTTTAGTATAATGTTATGTATCACACGACATGTGACCCCAATCACACGGTGTGTGGTATCTCCGAGAAAACATGCAGTTTAATTTTTCAAGTATATAAACCTAAGGTAGAGTACAATGGTTAGAGCCCACCATGTAATCCCCACACAAACATGGACTATAATAGGTACACGGTCAAAGTTGTATACTGGAACATGGGAATATCTAAAAGGGATAAATCCAAGTACCATAACACTAGTAGACCAGAATGGTAGCCTATAGACTATGTAATTATACACGAACATGGTTTGTTAATATGATGTGTTTACATAGGAAGGAACCGGGGACAAATGAAATGAAGTTTGACCCCTACGACAAATAGTGTACTAATTTAAACATGGATTGGATCCCTTTTCATCTATATCATGGAAAAGTTTTATTAGGTTGTGTTCCACTTTCTATCCCTAATGCTTGGAATGGAATCATCTCCTCATCCAGGGATATGAAGCCTTCAGTAGGAGTTCTTTGACAGAGTAATTGGAATCCATCCAAGAGGCCCAAAGTGCGATCATATATTCATATTCATTCCATTAGTGGCGTTCTTGGTATCTTTTTGACCAACACTACATGGGTGTCGATTTTCTACTTATCAAGGTGATCTAGATTTGTTTTTTGGTTTCTACCCATATAATTGTAAGTGATCCACATATATGTATTGAATTATATTTATACAATCAGAGTGTTATTTCTCAAGAAGAGACCCAATAGGAAGTACCACTCAAATAGACGTCATCAGTGTTATCGGACTTAGGAGCGTTCTCTCTCAGATAAGTGATTTGTGGAATAATCGAGCTGGAATCCTTGGACGATATAATATTGTTGTGACTTACCTCTACATTGTGTGTCTTTTTTGCATATATTGGGATATTACTTTTACATTTTCATTTGATATATAAATCTGTATAAATGAATTTATTTGTCATTGGGTGTATGCTTTTTTGTTCAGGGTGTCCTTCTGGTTACCATTATTCTCACCCCTATGTAGGCTTTTCCTGAATGTGTTGTATCTTGTCCAGAATATAGACATTTTGATTGGATCCTAGGTGAACCAAGACTAGAAAATTTTTAGTGATGCTAGGAAGATTGATTTGTGCCCATGTGAATTATTGAGATTAGTCCCTATACTTATATTTTGGTTGGAATTGTGTTGCATAATTTAATTTTGGGGTTTTATTTGGCTGTATTTACTTTCCATTACATCTTGTAGTACTCCAATAAAGGGATTTATATGTATGCATGCATATTAGTTTGGTTGTTATTACATTCAATTATTTTATACGATTGGAGATGTTTGAGTGCAGGTGCATTGGATAAGGCCACCCATGTCAGTGATATGCCTACTCAACACTAGTCGGCATCCCATGCCCCATTCGAGAAGGTCTTCGGGAGTCGCAACACGGTCTCCATTATGATGGTTCATGTAAAAATTTTAGACCTTACTTTTCATGTAACATCTAATAAAAATACCTACATTACCTTGAGATAAAAACATCCATTGGATCTTCAAATCATTAAAAAACATTTACTTCTAAAAATTTTAAAAAATGGGTGTTGATTACTTCCCATATCAAATCTCGGATTTTTTTCTCTCCTCGCTAAAACAAATCCTTGATAAATTTTTTATATAGACTAATTTCATGACCACTTACATCCAAAATTTATTTGGTAAATACATTTCAATGATAATCCTTTAATCCATCTTATTTAATATTTGATTTCACCTCTTTGGTGTTATATTAGATTTAGGAGCTCCCATAACTAAAACATAGTATTTATCCTATGTTTCTTGACTTAATCGTACACTTTACTAATTTTAATCATTATTTCATATTTAATTAGGTATTTCAATATTTTATTCCCTAAAATCAACCCTTACAACATCTAAAATAATATTATATATTTAAACACTTCAAATTTATGAGTAATTGATATTATTCATTCAATCTTATTATAATTATTAGTAATGAGAATGTAACACATGATTCCATCAGTTTCACTTGGCCCGATCATCCCAGAAACATCAACGTGAACCAATTAAATCAAAACTATTGATCTTTTATCCTTTATCTTAGATATTAAAATCCCGGTATTTAGTTTTATTTTCTATTAACAATTTTACTAATAAATGAGTTAATATAATATAATTTATTATTCTATAGATATTTTCTTATTGGATTAATACTTAATATTACTATAATGAACTTTGGTGTATAAGGGATAAAAATTCAGAAAACCCTATCACATAGTTGATTAAACCATTATGTTGTTTTTTATTAAGATTAAAAATGAGGAATAATGAAGAAATAACAATCTTGGTTAGCCTTTTTCATGGAAAATATAAATTTCATTAAGAAAAATATAGAAAAAATGACCATGTTTTATACGCCATTATAATTGATTGACGATGAAGACGAAAATAGTGGAATAACCTTGATCATAATATTTTGATTATGTTTTAAAATAAAACAATATATGAAGAACACATAATAGTTTAAAGACCATTATGACAAGGTTTGAATATGTGAGATACCCAAAAATGAACAAAATGATAATTAAGTCTCTTGTTAGGAGGGTTTTAAAGCTCAAGTTTATGTGATATGAAGATCTTATTATTTTTACACCTACCACATTATGGTTTTCAAGTAATTATGTTGAAAAGTGTTAGAAGTAAAATAACTATAAGGATTTTTTTAGGGGTTATTTTATTACTTAAAAGGGATTATTTTTTTCAATTTATATCATTTTGAGAGGCATTAAATGGGGACCTCTTATTCATTGACATACGATGTGCATACCGGAATGATGTGGTATCACATTCCCAATTTCCAATGTCTGGTGGCTTTTATCACATTCAATAGGGATGTCTACTCCTTGATCAAAGTTGGCTGATGGGGCATCAAATCCTCCTTACATGGATTCCTCCTTGAACTTATCACCAAGTATATCTATACATTTTATATTTGATTCATATTCGTGAAACTGATTCCTGATTTCATCTATTTGTGGATACTATTTTATTACACTACTTCAGTCAGGTCATGTAGCAACATTCGGTTAGGATAGTAGTCATGTAGGGAATTTCCAATCATGTTCTGATATTTTTTGTATTGGTACATTGTATTATTTCTCTTAGGAGTTAATATGATATAAGGAAGCTTAGGTTTATAACCCAAGTAATCCCTTGTCGTTCATGAGGTAATTAATGCTAGGGGAATATATCTTCCACTTTTTTTAACTCGGGCATCCAATAACTTGCTTGGGGTATGTAATCTAGGTCAAGGTACAAGTTAGACATCCTATGGGGATAGATCAAAAAATATGGTTTATATGGACTGGGGAATGAGTTTAATGTCCTGTAGTAATGAGAATATAGTTAATATCTTGTGGGGGAATAATGGATGGATCATAATGTCATGTGGAGGTGTATTCTAGAAGTATGTCCCTAGTAGGGGAAATGCCATACCTCAGTTTTTCAATGGATGGACCAGAACACCCCATGGAAGTAGATTTGTTGTTTTTGGATCCGAATTCCTCTTTCGGAAGTTCCACAATGGGTGGATCATAACACCCTAGAGGTGGAACTTGGAGGTGTGTCACTATAATTAAAGATGTCACACCTGAGTTTACCAGTGGATGGATCAGAATACCTTGTGAAGGCAGATTCAAATATGTGGATTAGAAATCCCCTAGATATGGATATGAGATGTATGGATCATAACACCCCTTTAGGTGGATCCATGAGTTGTGTCCGTTAGTGGGAATATTCCAAACCGTATTTTAGTAATGAATGGATCAAAACACATCGTGGAGGAGGATCTATAGGGGTTGATCAAAAAGCCCAGTAAAGGGGACCTCAGATGAATGGGTCAAAACATCCCTCTATATGAATCTAGGAGGTGTGTCCATATGATTAAAGATGCCACACCTGATTTTACCAATGAATGGATTCTAACACCCCATAGAGGTTGATTTAGAGATGTGTATCTGAATTCCCCTTGAGATGGATCAATGATAAATGGATCAGAATGCCCCCTAAGATGGATCCAGGAGGTGTATGCCTATGAGGGAACAACATCAGCTTACTAGGGTCAGTATTCAAACCCATGGATGCATCCTATATACCATGAATAGAGGTCAAGGATCAGAACACACATTGTTTGATGCTGAATTTTTTAGTCATGTGATAGGACCGATTAATTTAGTTTAACGTCATGCAATAAGGATTCTCATGACGTGGAAGGAGTTATGATGAGGGATGGTGTGGGTATTGAATATTTAATCATTATTTTTTGAGATGGATTATCTAGGTTGTAGAGGTTTAGGGATTATATATTGAGCTTCCCTAGGGATACTAGGAGCATCAATGATATGATTATTGAATAGACAATGATTTTTCCCTGGTCCTTCTAGGATCCGCAAGGTTGTGGCGGGGGATTACACATTTATGCTTCCCAGAGTATCTCATCACATGTGATTTTTACATGGGGGATCCTATTTTAATTCATTGGGTAAAATGTGTAGGGGGGTGCAGGGTTCATTCCAGGCTACTCATACATTGGGAATCCTATGCTTATCACATAAGGTAAGCCTACAGTTTTACATCATGTGATGGGGATATTTTCATGCATCATAGAATCATTCGACTAGGACTTGGAACCAGTAATTCATACATCATGTAACATGAATGTGGGGGAGCTCATTTATTACCCCTAGGGAATATGTGACAACCTCTCATGTTCCTTTGGGTGTGGTATTGAATTGGAACATTCATGGAGGAGTGTTCAACCATGAGGTCAATGTTAGGGTCCTTACGAGTAGAAGCCAAATGGGTCAAGGTTCCTATTACTAGAAAAAAAGGTATGTGGGAGGCTTGATCAAGACTTGGGGTGAAGTGGGTGGACATGGGAGTGGGTGGAACATGTCACAGAGGTACTCAAGGCACATCTGGAATGGTTCTAGATTGTTTTGATGACCCCGGTCACTCAGCCATTGCGAAGGGGACTCAACATAATATATAATCCATAGAAAGGCCTATGAGAATGGATTCGTAAATCTTGGGTCCCTATGGAGAATTTAATTTGGAATATCAGGTTCATCAAAGATCTTAAGGCTTTCATGATGGTGTATGAATCATGAAACAGGGTTCCCCTACCTTGTAGTTAACTCCAAATTTAGGAAGGGTGTGCTTCTCTAAGGCTTCATGCTTCCTGAAGCCTCATGTTCTATAGAGGGACATATTATTTTGTAAAGGTAATAGTACTTTGTGAAAGTAATATCTAAATTTAGTCTAGTATCTAATGAAAATAAGTAATGGGATTTCATGAAGCTATGATTCCTTACGTGATTAATTTTCTCTTTGGTTCACGGAGCTCAGTAGGTTCATGAATTGGAACTAGTTTCAGAAGTTGGATGGTCTGGAATTGTACTAAAATAACATACCAAACGGTTATTTATAAGAAATGTGTTTCAATAATATCAGGGATGTTTTTGAAGATACATGGGTTTCGGGGAAACTCACTACTTCATGAGTTCAAATATGGAACTTCCGAAGACACCATCAACCCTACACAGGTTCGAGATGAAAACTATGAATATTTATGTCACTTCCATGAATATTACCATCATACCTTCGCATATTCAAGAAGAAACTTTATCATATAAGGAGCATCATTATCTTTGATAGTTTGTGTAGGTTTCGATCATCGTTAAGTAGACTCTTCAGAGGGATTTTGGGATATTTTGGATTTTATTTTCTTTGAATATGAATTTACTTCCTCAAATATTCCTATGGAAAACATATTTCAATCACCAAAATTCCCACCATAGAATGGGATCTGATGAGAAAAGAAGGGTCAGATTCTAAGGGAGAATCATTGAAAATTGGCTATCAAATCCCATTCGCAAACCACTCCTCTGAGCCAAGTTCATTATGCATACATCATGAAGACCATTCTGAAGCTTAGGCTGGTCATATTCTTATTAATATCATAGGGGGACTCTCAAAGACACCTAAAATTCACTAGGAGAATAGTAATGTTATCTATTTTTTTAATTATCGCCTTCTTTGTGTGCAGTAATCTATGTATACTTCTCAGTGAACTGAACATTGTGGACATTGATCTGAAAATTCACCTTAGTGAACCAAAATATGCAAACCAGACCTTTCCGAAATGACCTCTTTGAACCAGTTCTCCATAAACAACCGACTCAATTAACCTCTAACTAAAACCTTCATCGTCTGGACTCAAAAACCCCTATATCTATAATCAAATGGCCTCTCTGTAATTTAGTGAGGTTGTCTCCCATACGGATGTAATGGCTAGGAACATCATGATCAGGGAATGTGTATGACGAAAATTGAACCAATAATAACTCCTTAAACTAAAAAAATATATGATCATAGGGAATACCAACTCTGTAAGAGGCTTCCTCTTTACATAATCTGGTTGATGGATGATTTATTTATCCTATAAATGAGCAAGTATGGGTCATGATTCTGGTTTAGGGTTATACCGGGCTAGCACCAATGGAAAAGGGATACTACAGGGAACATTGGTAAGGTCCATGTTCCAATTGTAGTGAAAATTCTCTATAACCTCGGTAATAAAATTGATGGGGAGAAGTTGGGGGATTAGGATACTGTGGGTTTGGGTAATCCACCCAAAGGGATTTTACAATAATTTGGACTTATGTTAGGGAAAACATTCAATAAAAAGTGGACCTCAGCCTACTATAAATGTTCATAATGTGTTGAGTTCACGGATGAGCTAAAGTGGGAGGAATTTATTTGGGAACATGGGATTTGAAGATTCACATATTCCACCCTCAAAAAATTATGCATGGGTTGTTCAGTAGGTGGTCACCAGGGATGTACACATTCCATCTGTATTAGGGGGAAGTTAGAATCATCTTATGGGATCATCATAAAATCTTCAAGCTCCCAGTTCTAGGGGATTTTTACAACATGTTCTTTCCTTGATAGAATATGTGGGAGGAATAAGAGTAGTTTTTGTCCCTAGAGTCGGTTTTTCTAGATCTAGTGTAGGGAACCCACAATGATAAGATAGATATAAGGGATATCTCTTTCAATCAATGGTTGGGGTATTTCTATAATAAACTAGCAGATGAGGAGGTTCCCAAAGGTATGTATCTATGATATAATTTCTCATCGAGGCTACACACATGTCTCAAGTCATACCAGAAGGGAATAGAGAATTCATATCGGAGTATCATGGATGTAAGTTGGTAGAATCTATAGTGATACAAAATTATTCATGAATCTCCACTAGTATTCTGGATTGTGGGGTTTATTATTGTGATAACCTATGGTGGGATGACCCTAGTGAGGGATACACACATGGGGGTGTATCCGAGAACCATAATCATAGAGACGATACTAGGGATAGGGAAACACTTCAATATTATTTTCCTAGTACTGGAAAATTCATATAAGTTTATTTTCCACATTAGTGAGTGGAATACTCCGATCGATGTGTATCAACCCCACCATTTCTTGTACTGATTGGTGGCCACACACATATGGGATATGACTTCTCTAACCCTATCTCTCCTTCGATTACAAACTTATGGTCAGTGATCTTAAAAATCATGGGGATTCACCCATTCATGTTGGTTCTTCTGGACATGATGGGAATGGTTTTTCTACAAGATAATTTCATATTTCACCCATCCCCATTCTAATAGGGACAATGACTGATGATGATATTGGGACCATTGAATAGATATCATACCTCATGGCCTTTCTAGGTAGGGTGCTACTTGAAAAAAAAAATTGACTAAGAGGTGGCCTGCGATCCATACAACCCACCTCAGTTCTCAAGGTTGTTCAAGTGATTTAAGTGGATGGTACTAAAATTATACTTAGAGGTGTATAATGAATTACATACTTTAGTTTTGAAGCACATTTTGTTCATATATATGCATAAATATGGTGGATTTGGAATGAATTTCAACCTCCCACTGCCACATATAACCTTATTCGTGAATATTAGATATGTCGAGCGATAACTGGTCAATGGGACATGATGAGGAAATGAGAAATATAAAAAAATAAAGGGGTGGACATTCTACTATAGTGCGATGTCATATTGGTGGTTCTGGCACACCATGGTGGAAGTCATAGCCTAGTGGGAAATCCATCTATAGTGGGTCTAGTATTTCATGGCCCTAAATAGGTTGGAGATGAATGTAGAGGAGCAGTGTCGGGCACGGTGACCCTAGAAAGGTGGTAGCATGAAGTTGGTGAGACCTATAGGTCTGTCTTGTAGATGTTTTTTCAAGTACATAGGAAGTGGTTATGTTGCATGCACATCCCCAGGGGCACTATCATCCTTAGATCCCAGGACAACTGGGATGTCTAGAACTAGTTCTCCAACATTAAAGAATATGGTAACATCTTAATAGAGTCATGATGCATCACATTAGGATCAATAATTCCATGGTTTGATTCCATGTTTCTTGGGATGAGGAAAAGTGATTCATAGAAGATCTAGATGACTTAGTCCACTGTCAAGTCACTGAACATCCTCTGACTAATTGAGTGAGCGTACTGCTAAACATGACATCTCTCGCATAGATTTTGGTCACCCATATGACTATGCTTTGACCCCTACTAGAGGATTTGAATTATTATTAGGTAAGTGATGCCTATTGAGGATCTACCAAGTGGATGCACTAATTCTGACCAAATAAATATTTGTATCTTATGTGCCTCATACAAAACCCAATATCAGAGATATTACCTAACAATATTCTTCACATGACATGGAATAAAACACAAAGGAGTGGGATGTACGCAAAAAAACCAAAAATGAGGGATATAGGACTTATAAACTTCAACGGTAGAGTGTTGTATCCCTTAAAAAAATTTGGTTGTTGGAGTCTATCCATAAATTCTTGTAACTGAGACAGAAGCCGAGAAGGGTACCTTACATGGGGAACTCCTTGTGAAACTCTCGAAGGTCCTTTCTAGACTATATATATAATGTAAGTCTCTTCCTTATTTAAATCCTTTTATCCTTTCCCGTTACATCTTATGCTTGAATGAACTTTTTGAAATTCTAGTCTGAATGGTTCTATGGACTCTTCCTCAAGTATAAACCGTTACATTAACTGCTAATTGAGCTAGGGTGGAAATGGAGGATGTTTCTCTCCCAATGAGAATGGACTAAGAGACTGTGGATGTTAGGTAAATCAATTATTTTCCACTATAGGACACCACTGAGACCATACCCTTGAGGGAGGGAGTTGATGTGGGGTTACGTCACAGTTGACTAGAGGAGCTATGGTGGTGAAGCCAATAATTAATGCACCTGTGTAGGTGGATATTGGATTAAAATTTCCAATAAGGGAATAAAAAATTGTCCTATATGCTGAGCCAACTCGTGAGCTAGTTTAGGATGTTCCAATTCAATAATTACCACTAGTCGAGACCACAAGAGCTCAAGATGTGGTTATTATACCAATAGGGGAAACTGAAGAAGTTGAGGTTACCGTGTCCACCTAAAAATTGCCACAAGGTGTAGTAGATACTTCTTCCACAGGTGAGGAGATCGATGATGAATTATTTCTGGTAGTAGTTAAACATCTTTTTACCCTCGAAGAATTATACATAGACAATCTAACCTATGATATATTAGTGACATTCCCTCTTTATGATCCCACACTTCTAGAAGATTTTAAGGATTCTGGCTCGGATGTCGAAAAGGAGAACCTGATTATTCATCGTAAGGTATATAGAAATGTGAGAAACATCATCTCCCATACCCAGATAAATGATCTTCCAAATCGGGCCGGGTATCTCTGCCATTTTCTAATTATTTGGGGACAAGTTGGGTGACCTCTAGTAGCCTTCAAACAATTTCGTGGGGATTTTTTTCGATCTAGTGCATATGGAATGGAAAATTATTAATCTTTTTTTGACGAAAATATTATATTTATGGATTAATAGAGCTTAAGGAGGATGTAGGAGTGATATAACACATAGAGGGGATAACGTAGGAGTACATGATGGCTTTAGCTACTTATGATGAGATCATCAATAATTTGAATGTCCAATTGGCAGCGGCTGAGGACAAGGTGGTAGAGGAGACATCCTTTATGGTTGAGATCCAGGTAGACTAGATTCGGTAGTAGATCAGAGCTAAATAATTCTTCTCCAATGATGATGAAGAGGAAGAATACCTTGAAGAGTGATAGTGGACCTCGAAAGATACTCCAAAAAGGTTGACTGAGATCAATCTCCCAATCACTGAGGCCAATCTTTGAATAACTTTTTCAAATGAGTGGATCCAATATGTGGATTGACCTATACAACTTTGGAATATTTTATTTGAACTCCAGCATACCTGAACAATTTTATTCTACTTTATTATTACAATTCAATTAAATTCATGAAACACCCACAAAAAACCATAATCTTGTGTGATTCTTACATAGTGAGAGAAATAAATGATGATCATGTGATTGGCCATTTATATGATGGCTCTAAATATTCATCTAACACTCAGGTTATTATATTGTACACTACCCACTAAGGAAGTTTATGCTGAGAAAGGATATTGTTGGAGAATGGGTCTCTTTGAATATCTCACTCACTTTCCCAATGTGTGCTAATGTATGAGTGGAATAATTAAATGGTCATTGAATTCTACCTAATAAAAAGGGAATAGATATTGTGAATCACAATTCCCAAAATATAAAATAGTGGGAGTGGCATAGAGATACAGGAGAAATTTTGACCATGTTCAAAAAAAAAATTTGTACCATTATCATGGGATAGAAAAAACCCATGACGGTACACCACTAAACATTTTTCAAATATAGATCCTATCATGGAATTTCTTTTAGAGTTCTTCTAGATGTTGTCCCAAGATGGTAGGTGAGCCAGTGGGGCTAGGCACCATTGTTTTTAGGGGGTCCTGAGGATCCAAATAACAGGAATGTCAAGCATATATATGAGGTGATAGAATACTCAAATAGATTCCAACAATACTGGAAATATTCCACCATGTATCATAACACAGTTGGTTAGTATATGATTCTAAACAAAAATTCAAACATGTCTTCCAAGTGGAGAATTGTCTCGAGTTCCAAGAAACAGTTGAATGAATCATGTGGCTAATGACAAAAAATGGATAAATAGATTCTCATTAAAGGCCATAATACACGTTGAAGTTTTAAATAATGTAATGTGGATGATAGACACACAATTTAATGTCATACAGTAAGGATTTTGTACATGCAACATAACATCATTCAATGAGGATGGTGCATTATACAGTTTAACGTTTTTGATCTGAATGCATCCCACAATTTTATGTCATGTGACTGGGATGTAGATTATATGGAGATCAGGAAATGGACTACCCACTATGTTTTCATCATTTCATGCTAATAGGGAATCCTATTCCAATTACATAAGGTAATTTAATAGTTTAACATCATGTGAATGTACGTGTGAATCAACAAGACACTACTTCTAAAATTCCATAAAAAATTATCAAAATGGCCTTTATAAGTACTAAAAAATAATTGACTACTAAAGTAAGATTAAAAGACATAGTATTTTATCAGTACTAAAAAGATTTGAAATAGGGTCCCTTTATCAATTCTTTTAGAAGGGCTGATAAATAATTCATTTCTCAGCACTTATAAAAGTTCTGATAAAGGGGAATTCTTCATGATGTTCCAATAGCACATTGGAGTACTAGTGTAGTGCGTTGAAATTGCAAACCACAATAGAAAACATTTCATTTAATCAGTAAAATAATGTACCGGTAATGAATTTATATGAAATAATATTAAAACATAAATACAAGAAAAAAATCAATATTATTGACATTTCAAACATTGGTTTATATAGTTATATAAGTACAAATTATTATGTAAATTCCAAAATAGCAGTGTTCCTTTATCATTAGATCCTAACCCCTACTCATGAAAAAAACAACTACTTTATAAAGTAAATTCTTATGTTAGTAATAATATATTGAAATAAAGTAATAGAAAATGTAAATTTTAAACTAATCTTTGAGTCATACTAGGAACACAGTGTATCAGATTGGGTTGCAGTTGATTCTTATATATCACAACATTTCATGTTCATCTTCAAGAATTATATCTGGGAAAATTAATTAAATAATTATAAGATAAAAATGATAATAAAATTATTTAATTAATAGAATATATAATGTTGTGTAAACAATCTAGGACTGTTTCCTTGGTTTTTGAGATGTGATGAGCGTATTAAACTAAAATGACTCTTATATATTAAAATGATGATCTTGCAGTAATACTAGTCACACCGTGCATTGGATTTAAGAGAGGTAGATTCCTACACATCTCAAATTACATATGGATTATTTTACAAATGTATCAAAATGAAATGAATATTTTTTTCTTGGTTTTGTGTATGCAACATGTCTTTTTTTACTAAAATGTCATTTTAAGATGTAAACACACACACTTTGACTCATAAAAATCACATGGTGTGTATGTTTTATGTGATACCAATTCCTAACTATCACAAATTAATTACGCATAATTTTAATAAAATATAAAGACAATACAAGTGTATTTTATTATTTTTCAGTAGATAATACTATTCGAACAAAAATGTCAATTTTAAACTAATAATGCACAAATTGATTCATATCAGGCACATCATGAATCCGGTTGAGGTATGGATGATTTCTAAATTTCAAAAAATAATTATAGATAAATTTCATAATGTATCAAAATAATAGAAATATGATTTCTCAGATTTGAGTTGGTATGTTATCCTCTGACTAAAATTGATGTAAATTTTAAATAAAAAGATGCACTTTGAGTTGGTCGGACACACCATGAATCATATTGAGGTGAAGCTGATTCCTACACATCCAAAATTACATATGGATCATTTTAATAAATTATAAAAACAATATTAATATGTTTTCTTGTCATTGAGTATATTAGTATTTATTTTTACTAAAATTGATGTCAATTTTAAATAAAAATATGCACTGGGAGTCATACCGATCACACTGTGCATCGGTTATAGGTGTGACTAATTCCAACATGCCGTAAATGACTTATGGATTGTTTTTATAAAGTATAAAGACTATATGAATGTGTTTACACATTTTTGAGAATGCTACTTTTTTTACTAAAATGTCATTTTAAACTAGAAACCCGCACTTTGACTCATAACAATCAAATTTCGTATCGGTTTGATATGAGATTGATTAATGAGTATTAAAAAACATATAAATTCATTCCCTAAATTATCAAGAAAATTTGATCACGTTTGATCGATTTTCATCGAGTGGAACTTTTTAAATAAAACTATCAATTTTTAACAAATAACAGACACATTGAGTCATTCAAGGAAAATCATGTATCATTTTGAGGTGTGACTAATTCTTATATATAAAAAATTACTTATGTATCATTTCCCTAATGTTTCAAAACAATCCAAAATCATTTTCTCAATTTTTGAGTAGATCGGTTTTTCTTTTTACTAAAATTGATATCAATTTTAAATAAAAACATGCACTTGGAGTCATAGCGGTCACACCGCATATCGGATTAAGGTTAGGCAGATTTATACATAAGAAAAATTACATTTTTATTGTGTTCTTAAAGTATAAAATTAATTGGAATATTTTTTCATCGTTTTGAGTATGTTATTTTCCCTATTTACAAAAATTGAGGTTAAATTTAATTAAAAAACACTTGGTGTCATATTTTTTACACTGCATCACTAATTTAAGTGTGGATGGTTACTACATGTCTCAAATGTATTACTAAAAATTTCCCTAAATTATAAAAACATTATAAATGTGTTTTCTCCATTTTTGGTACGTCAATTTTCTTTTCTACTAAAATTTCATTTTAAACTAGAAACACACACATTGACTCCTCAGATCACATGGCGTATCGGTTTGATGTGAGACTAATTCCTACACATCAAAAATTATTTATGAATCTATTACATAAATAAAAAATAAAATCTGATTGTGTTTTCTCATTTTTCAGTGAGTGGAATTCATCGAACTATAATACTGATTTTAAAATGATAACATACACATTGAGTCATATCAGGCACATCTTTTATCTATTTTGAGTATGTCTGATATATTTTTTATTATAATTAATGTCAATTTTAAGTAAAGATAACTGCATGGTGTCAAATCAGTCACACCATGTTTTAGATTGGTTTGTGGCTAATTCAAACACATCTCAAAGTCTTAAAACAATCTTAACTGAAAATGTTAACCTGGATTCCATTTACTTTCATTGTTAAACATAATAGGCTACATATTTAATTGATGTTGTTATTTGAAGACACATTCTCATTGTTTAAGTCAATAAGTCTAGAGGAATATATCATGTCTATTATATCACAATAATTCACCAAAATGGGAAAATGAGCTTCATGTACTCTTCATTATTTCATCAAATATAACAATTTTTTTGATAAGAACATTGAGTCAATATTTATTGTTGGGATTTCAACAAAGAAAGTAAATGGAAATGGAAATCATGGTAACATTTTTAGAATGAAAAAATATATCTCTCTTTTTTCTTCTTGTAGATAGTGAAATGAAAATTAAAATTTCCCAAAATATCTCTAAAACCAAAATAATTATTAGATAAAAATGTTAAGGAAATTAATTTACAACTCATATATAAAATGATGCCAAAATTAAATAAATAAGTATTAGTAATTCAATTTTTAATGATGGTTTTATATATTCTGGATGCATTTCATTGTTATCATTATCATGGTTTCAGTCTTGATGTTCAAACCCTCAAGATCATTAATAACATTGGGAAATCAACCCCAAATAAAAAAAAGAATCCACCAATATATGAGTAAAATTTTTATATGATTAATACGAAAAAGAAAATAAATTAAACAAAAATATGAAAAAATACATTAATTCTATGAAAAATGATTTTACGGATAAAATAACATGATTACCTTTGTGATTGAGTAGTGGAGGTAACATGAATGAAATTGATAAATTATTTCACTATAGTGATTAAATGGTTTTAATATTAATGAATTAGGTGGAGGTTTTCATGTTTAAAGGCATGATAGATGGTCATACCATCATAACATCAACAAAATAATTAATCTATATCCGAAATAAATTCTTATTTTATTAATACTAAAAAAATTAAACATAAATATGAAACAATACATTAGTTTTATGGACAATAATTTTACTATGAAAACGTAAAGATTACACTTGATATTGAGTAGAGGAAGTTTCATTTCTCCTCCTACAAAATCAGAGGAGGGAACATTAAAGGAAGTGAGAAATGAAATATTTTATGGGAGAAAAGGTTTTGAGAAAGAATAATTATAAGGATTTTTGGGAGTAGCAATTCATGAAATATAGACATAAATCTTCGAAAATAATTGAACTCTAAAATGAATAATTAAAATTAAATCAATATTTAATTATATAATATTTTAGTAAAATATAGAAAGTATATTGTAAACATTCCTTTACATGTCCCCCATGGTTGTCCTTCATTATAGATTATTCTTATAAGGGATTGGTAACATCATCATGTGTAGAATTCATTACCTACATGAGCAGTAAAACATTTAATTTATATTATGTTAATGTAGTATAGAACAAATATTATTATGAGGGAAAACATAGTACATTAAAATACACTTATACGATCTCATTGAAATCTCTTTCTTTTTTAATGCTTTTATGGATTGGGTTCCTCTATCGATATTCCAAAACCCCAATTTATGGTCCCATCTAACATACAAGACATTGTCAATATTGGGACCATTTTGAACTAATTTTGATATCCCAATAACATTTTCATCCATAAATCAATTTTCATCTTACTTGATATTTTTTAGTCACTAGCGGGATAATTGAATGTAATATTCACCAAATAATGCATCAAAACCTGATAGTCGTGTGATTTTATTCCTTACAAATTCATATTTTTCATTGACATGAAATTCATGATAATTGATGAATACACCTCTAGATCATTTAACATAAAAAGGATAAATAAAAAATTAATTTTTTTATCCAAATAGAGAGTAAGTTGTTGGAGGTAGAAAAGTATTCCCTTTACCCTTCACCGATTCCAACTCTCCAGTATTCTAATAAGGGAAACCAAATATTTTATTATTTAAAACAAATTTTATTGATTTCCAGAAAATGGGTAATTGTATTTAAGAAAATAAATACTCCACTATGGTAGTTGTTATCCCTCTTATTCATTCAAGGGTGAAAGTTATAGACAACTATCATCCTCATCAACTCATCTCCTAAACATTTATCCTTGAATTTTGGTTTTTGGCACACATCCTCCTTTTCAAGTGGAAATGAACCTATGTTTCTTGAAATATTATAAGTAGCATTCATAAATGGGATAACTATAGATCATATTAGTAAAAGAAACATAAAATGGAATGGGGATGAATCTCGTGGAAACAACATTAGTAACTATTTGGGAGATGATGTTGAGGATGATAAAAATTTTATAGCATTATACCATTTAAAGGGGTTATTTCCTCCCATTTTTGAGAATTATACAATTGGAACTTGGTATTAGCATGTGGCCTATTGATGGTGATATTTGGGGGGAATAAACATTCTTGAATGTGATTAAATGGGTCTAGGTGGGTACATGTTATGATATATGAATCTTTGGGGCCTCTATAAATTTTATATTTATAGGGTAAATCTCACTTTTAATAATTTCAATCCACTATCTTAGACTACTCCTACCTATATTAAAATTATCCATCAATTATTTCTTAAATCCCATAATTAAATGAAAATATAATCAAGGTAATTATGGAGGTATAGGAAACATGAATATGATAAAAAAGAATAATAAAATATCATTTGAAAAAAATAATAATATATAAAAATATTTTAATAAAAAATATTTAACAAATATAGAGTTATTTCATATACACGGATGGTAATATGATATTTTTAGGGGTGGATCAAATACATGTAGACCTAATATTTTAGTCATAATGAAATAAATATTAGTAATTATGGAAGATATTGGAGTTTTAAATTAAATGGGATATTACTCACTCTTAAAAAATGGTTTTTAATTGAGATGAATGTTCATTAGTATAATTGGATGATGAATTTCAACAATTGAATATACTCTATTAAAATGTATAATATATTTTTATAATATATTTTTATAATAAATTTTTATAATATAATTCTATAACATATTTGTATAATATACTTTAGTAATATGTATTTGTATAATATATATTTGTGTATTGTATAGTATATATATATTATTTGTGTAATATATATTATTATTATTATTTTATATATATATTTAATGTAATATATATTTGTGTTTGTAAAATATATTTATTTTTAAAATATATTTTTATAATATATGGATTTATAAGATTTAATATTTATTTATTTACATATAAATATAATATATATAAATATATGACAAATTTTTTGTTTCATAATTTAATACACGTAAAAAAAATTTAATATATTTTCATAATATATTTGTAGAATATATATTTACATAATATATTGGAATAATATATTGTTATAATATATTGGTATAAAATTTGATTTATAATAGATATGTATAATATATATTTGTATAGTGTAATATGTATTTGTATTTGTAGTTGGGGTTTGTGTTAGTGGAAAGCACCCCATAATTCTACATCAAATTTTGTGGGTTGAAGTCGCAGGGAAGGAATATATTGAAGTAGTAATGTAATAGTGGCAGGTATTGAAGTAGTATTATAGTAGTGGTGTTACTATATTGGGTCTTATAGCATGTTGGATACAATAACATGTATTATTCACCAAATGACCTTTTGGAAAAATTTCGGGCCTATGGACCATGTAATAGGCTTCATTCCCATTGGGCCTTTGCGCTAAATATATATAATGTAATAAAGCTGCTGGTTGTCTGGGTTATACCTTTGGGTGCTATGACCCACCTTTCAGGCCTATTTGTGTGCAATGTGTGTTTTTAAATGTAGTTGTACCCAGAAGCCCCTAATACAATATATATATCTATATATATCTGTGTGTGTGTGTGTATTCTTATTTGTATAATATAAATGGTTCCATAATGTATTTGTATAATAAATATCCATATTATATATATATATATATATATATATATATATTTGTATTTGTATTTTTTAAATATACATGTGTCTTTGTGTGTCTATATTTAAAAAATCATATATTTTACACCTATATAACAACCATGGAAGCCTGAGTAGTTTACCACTTTTCATTCATGAATCATGAGCCAAATCCTACTTCATACAATCAAACAATGGAAATTATCTTCATCCATAAAATTTGTATGTGTCTAACTCTATCTATGTTCAAGGGACATCGATATGAAATGTCACCATTAATAAAACCCTTCCCCATAATCTGATGATTATTATCATCGACTAAAGGGGAATTGCTCACAAATGAGATACATAATAATCCATGCACAACATAGTGGATATAGAGTGGAATATAGTCTCATAATTAATGATCCTTGACTATAATGGAATTTTTAGACTCAACAATAAATAGTGACTTCCTTCAGTGGCATTAGGGTGGGCAAGTTTCATAGAATTGGTTAGGGGGTGGGGGTATGGGAGTTCCAATAACGATAACACTTTTTTGTTTCATCCAAACATCCATGATAAGCATTATTGATAATAGGGATAAGTCGATAGTAAAGTGAAAATGATGATAGAAATGAAAATAGATCTATCCAAATAATCAATTAATGAGTGAATAGGATGAGGAGAAAATATGATATCTCATATTGAATATTGGAATTGTCTAAATGAAATTAGAGATATCGAAACCTAGAAAACATTGGGGCCTTGGATTTTTTTGACCCATGAATCGTTCAAGACATGGTTTTGAGCCTTTAAATTGTTTTATCCTTGATTCAACTCTTGATTTGTGCATTAATTTACCAAGGAGGAGTATGGGTAGTGCTTGGATTCCAGTGAAATCATCAGATTTCATGATGAGTTCATGACTGGTTAGGGTTAACTTACATAGATGGGGATACTTTTATCATTACATCCGAAAATTCTTTGATAAAGATCCCTTTTATCAGCACTAGTTTAATTAGCATTGATAAATATTTTTTTTAGTACTAATTAATTTAGCAGTGAGAAAGTGTTTATAATAATTATTATAAATAAAAAATTTAAATTATTTATATAATTATACATATATTTAATAAAAATATAAACACATAAATGTAGTAAATAGATTCTTTATTAAAATACATATTTAAATATTATAATTTTATACATATATAACTATTTATTTATAATTATATAAATACTTTTTTAAGAAATAATATTTATATCATTATATATACTTATATAACTATATATATAATATAAAAATAGTAAATATGTTCATTATTTAAACTAACTTTTTATAAATTTATAATTATTTCTATATATATATAATCATTTACTAATAATTATATAAATAATTTTTTAAGAAATATATTTATTTATGTATAAATATGAATATATTAATGTAAAAAGTAGAAAAAATACATTTATAATTTTTTTATAAATATTTTTCCCAAATATTTATATCATTATTAATGAATATTTAATCATTATTGAATGATTGGTAAAAATTAGAGAAAATGAATAAATAAAAATGAGTACACATTAAAAATAATGACAAATTGTATAATCATGATTAATTAAATATAAATTATTAAAAATGTATATATATTTAAATAAAGATGAATACATATTGAAAATATTAAAACATAGAAAATATATATATATAATAAATAATAGAAATTGATTAAATTCCCAAAGAAATATTTTTGTGTGTGAATTGTATATAAAATTACATTAATTATATATGTATGGAATCAATATAATATGTCTAAAATTTATCAAAATGAAAAATAAAATGAAATTCAATTAGGTCCATTACTCAATGAAATTAATTCGTATTTTTAGTTCATATTAACTTTTAATTCTAAACCATTATTCCCTAAATATATTAATATTTAATGTAAAACAAAAATATTCTTAATTATATAAACCATATTTATATAAATTCATATATATATATATATTCAATCTATACTATTTATTAACATTATCTATAATTTTTTAATTAATCAAATGTTTAATATTTTCTCAATTTAATTTTTTTTATTTCTTATTTTTTTAATTTTCATTTTACATTTATATCTATAATTAATATATAATATTTATTATTATTTATAAATTATATATACTATAATCAATTTATTCATCTTTATCAATAATTATTTAATTAATTAAATTTTTAATATTTTTGGATAAAATCATTTTATTATTTATATCATTTTTTCATTTTATTCACACTTTTATTAGTGCAGAAGAAGTGTTGATAAAGGATACCTTTATAGGTACTAATAATACTGCACCGATAAAGGGTCCCTTCATCAATGCTAAAAAAATTGTTGATAATGGGAACCCTTTATCAGCGCTATAGGAAATGCTCTAATAAATGGTGCCTTTTAGCAGTGCTAAAAAAGTGATGATAAATTTAACCATTTATCAGTGCTTGTTTTAGTTCTAATAAAGGGAACCATTATGAGTTCTTTTTTCTAGCATAGATAAATGACAACATTGTTAAAGGCTTGTGTTTGTAGAAGTGTGAATGGAAATCCTAGGGGACTTGTGACTCGAGATATCCCAGAATCACAATGTATGTACACAATTTAAGGTCATGGGGATTTGACCATGGAAAATAATTTATGGCTATAATGCTAGGACCAAGGGTGTGTTTCCCAACGGAAGGTGTGTGAAATCAAAAAAAGATACCTGATGTGAATGGAGGTGCCTAGGATGTTGGTCTATGCATCATTAATCAACCCTAATAAAAATTATATATGGTTTAATGACATGGTGTTTGGAATGGGGCAATGATCATTGTTTAAGTTCCAAGTTTTCAGAAAATAGAGAACCCTAAAGCATTTGACATGTCATGAAACAACATTAAACAAATGTAAATGCCGGTCAGGAAGGATCATTTTTCTTGAAAAATTTAAGGGGTGAGTTTAAAATAGATTAAGGTTGTAATTCACGAACCGAGGCTTCTAGTTTAAGGCCATAAAGTTTGTGTCGGTGAAACAGTGGAATAAAAAGGCCCCATGATGAGTGTATAGCTGGGCTAGATCCCATATAAAATTACCATGAATCACTATGTATCCCGTGATGATGATAATCAAGCCACATATAGTTATGGAACACGATGTAGTGGGAGACCAACGTCAATAGGGGGATATCCTCTCGAACCAGAGTACTGGATCTTCTCATACTTTGATATGAGGAATCTCAAATTTATATGGGGTAATAATATAGTTTTACCTTCATGTGATAAGGATGTTTGTTTATCCCATATTTTTCATATGGGGAATCCTAGTTTGACATAGGGTAAAATCATACCTTATTTAGAGGCATCCCAAACATTTTTGTGGTAAGATTACAGTTTACTGTTATGTGTTAGGGACGTTGGCGAGCTTCTAGATTAGGTTTTTGTTCTTCCCTTCTTCGTATTAGGCTATGAGGTAATCTTGGCTCACTGATGGTTCAATATTACTAAATGGGGATTATACTAATAAGGATGATCAAGGTATATTTTTGGGTAATTATAGTACATATAATAGATGGTTTCATGATGAATATATAGCTGTGCCCATAGAAAGAAATTATAATCATCACTATGTATCCAATGAGTTTGTGAATCAAGACACACATTGTTCTGAAGGTGGATGCACACTGTTTAGGATCATATGGTCTGAAAACTATGAATGGGGTCTTTGAGCATGTCTTCGTGGTGAAACAGAGTTAAAAACCTACATAAATGGATCCAAATAAGCCATGCACCACAGGGAATGATCCTGAAGTTGACTGCATGAAATTTTATGCCATATGGTCTTAGACATGGAAAATTGTTTAGTGTCGTGTTGTTTGGAACAAGGAAAATTAGTTTAAAGTCATGAGATGTGGATTGTAGAAGTCTTTGTTTTATGTGTACACGTGCTTTGTGAAAGGGGTAAGACCCGATCTGAATGATCCAATGGAGGTTCAAGTGCCACACAAGTATAATGGGACAAATGGTACATATATTAAGGTCATAATTCAAGGACTATGTATAGGGTATAAAATAATTTAAAATCATGATTCTTGGACTAGTTGATGTTGGCCCCAAGGGAACCAGTGCGTCATGAATAAAGTGAAAACCTGATATGAATGAGGGTTAGGAAGTTTTGTGCACCACAAATGGGACCAGAGGGAAAAAAATTTAATGAATTTATTGTTAGTTCAGGGGGATGAGAATTCTGGGTGTCTCTAAGTATCCCATGAGAATAGGAATCAATCCACACATAGTTCTGGTACATGGTGTGGTTAGAGGTCGAGACTGGTGGGGGATATCCTCTTTAGTGAGAGAATTGAGGTGTCCCTCTATTAACATGTTGAATTCCATGTTTGTGGGATGGGGTAAATATTATCAATTATACAGAGGAATGTCAAACTTATCTGGTGTAAGGATATTGTTTGTCGTCATGTACTCTAACATTTGGGTTTTTTCTTGCCATATTTATCATATAGGGCATCTTTGATAGATATAGGGATAAGTCATCCCTTATTCAAAGACATCCCGAACTTTTCCAGGGTAAGG
The DNA here is from genome assembly GCA_963277665.1 of Viscum album. Taxonomy (NCBI): domain Eukaryota; kingdom Viridiplantae; phylum Streptophyta; class Magnoliopsida; order Santalales; family Viscaceae; genus Viscum; species Viscum album. The sequence continues at coordinate 1,883,066,158 of OY728165.1, read as the reverse complement.
ATGTATTTTAACATCATTCCCAAAGGATGTGAGGCCTTGTATTTTAGTTTTGAATAACTTAGATTATAGGGGATTCAACTAGTTTAAGGTCACTATACTTGGACATGTTGGAAAAAGTTTAAGGTTTCATTCCATGGATTATAATGTGACTATTAGGTAAAGTCATTAAAAGTTCATACCAATTTCTCTTAGATTAAGGTCATAGTGTTTCGATCGCAGGGGGGTGTCTCGAGAATATATGTGTAGTGTTGTGGCATGACAAGCCCAATGTGAATGAGGTTTGATGAGACCCAACACTACACAATGAATTCTTAAGGAGACTCAAGCATTGCTTATATTTCTCACGCATAGAATTGCTCTCCTATTTTATGTTCATCGATTTTAGAAGTGGATAAGGGGATTCCCATATAGATATATCTAGCCTGTTAGAGTGACAAATATGATGTGAATGAAGGAAAAAGAGTCCTAGTGCCACACCAAATTATACTAAGAAGGGTCACACATAGTTTAAAGTCATGATTCATGGACTTAGAATCCTATTTAATTGTCTAATAATATAGACCTGCACATTTTATAATTTCATGTGTCTTGGAAATGGAAATATACTAAAGTTAAGTACTACATGAGAATCTTGGTGTTTTTGGGATTTCTGATATGCTCTCTATCAATAGTGATCAACAAATTTGCAGCACTAGAATAGACCTTATGAATAATTCAAGCTCATTCTCATTTGGCACCCAAATTTACTGAATTCTATCTAGCTACCATTTGTGTTATGGGGGATATTACTATACCAACCTAGTGAAAGGATCATAGGAAAAATTTCTTGTTGAATTATCTCTTTATCCAATTATGGTGCCTCTCTATATATTTAAAAGCATAGATCATGTTCTATTTGAGGGATTCCATCCAGAAAGACCTAATTCTTCTATTTTTTCTAGAATATTACGTTCAATGAAAGATTTTAGAGTGATATCAACTAAAACTCAATGGATAAGACATCCAATTTTCCTTACACCATGGTGAATAAAGTCATCTTGGTTGAAATCATAGTTATTTTTTGATAGTCCTAAAGGGTGTTAGGGAGATTTTATGACAATTTTTTCTTATTTTATACCAATATCTTGTAAAGAATGCCAAAGATGGGTTTTTTGAATGTCTTGATCCACCTATTATCAAATGAATCATTTTAGGAATTATGTTTTTATGGGATATTTTACATGGAATAAAACTACTTTAGTTCGACAACTCTGATTTTTTTATCTAGTGAGAATGGTGTGAGGGACACAAAATTGATGGATGATGTGGGACATACCAAATTCAAGAATGAATCAGGTATTATCTTATTTGAGGGGAATCAATTCTACTCAAATATAAATGAAATCATTCCGGGTCAGAATGAACCTACACTAGCAAGATGATCCAAGCGGATATGGGCCCACAATATCAAGTCCTCTTACTGTAAAGGGGTCCGAATAAATGGTGATTTTAATGATATATGATGGTTGATCAGCAATGTTGGCATGGATTTGACACACATGAATCCTTCGGGAATACTCAATGCAGTTGTAGACCATAATGTGCCAGAAGTATCACGACCTCTAAATATGGTGGGAGATAATTAATCCAGCCTGATGTGCCCCACATGACTTAGCCTAAACTTCAAGCATAACCTGGGTAATATCATCTCATTGGATAAAGAAAACAATAATTCCAACAAATCTTCATTTGTATGTTGTTTTCTCAAGGTTAGGCCTGATCTGTAAAGTTAATTGTATTTCACGTTGATGGATTCACTCAAGCTCATCTTGATCTTGTGGGAGAATTCCACACTAGTGATACTCAATGAAAGGTGATATCAAATTAGGGGTTTCAACTATCATGGGGGAACCTGATGGTCAAGACATGGAAGCATTGGAAACCAAATAGTATACCTACTTCCTATCTTCATCATCTAAAAATGATAGGAGTGATGACCCTCTGATGCACCCCTGAATGAACAAGTCATCTAAGTCATGCTATATGAGAGATGTAGCTATACTAGTTGGTGAATCAATGTAGTAATTCTATGATTGAGGGACATAATTCAATTTTTTCTAATCGTAGAATTGGTCTATTAGCTAACGGAGTCCACTCCAGTATGGGAACAAGATCTGTCATTAAATGATTTAGTAATAATTAATTTTTTTGATGAATTATTTAGAGTCCCCATTCACATACATGTGTGGAACATAAATCTCAAGGGCCATATCGAGACCAGTAATGAGAGAATGGTACTCTTACATTTAATTCATGATTTATTCTAATAATTGGAATGTATATTTTAGAACATCTTGTGATGAGGTTCTTAAAATGATCCTTAGGCCTACTCTATTGAGATTGGTATTGTTGATCCTTTCACTGGTTAGTCTATGTGAAATATTATCAAAATTCATTTACTAACGCCGCATGGACTAGTCCACTAATCGGATAGACACTCATAGGAATTCAGCATCTTGGGGCTAAATGTGGGGTTGGGAAATCATGCAACAACCCACAAATGAGATATTTTTGCGGAGAAAATAGGATATCTAACTACTGAAGGATCACTACCTAGAGAGTCATCTGTACTGACTACATGAGTCAATTCATTATATACTCCATTGAATCCACAGAGGACACCAACTATATATTATATTTTTTTAGACAATGTTTCATCTTCTACACTTCAAAAAATAGTGTTAGGTAGCTATTCTCAATAGGGTATTATCTGGTCTCTATGTTAAAGATCATGAAAATAAGGCAGGATAAAAAATTTCTATACCCTCATTGTTCATTGGTGATAAGAAATCGAAGGGAGCATTCTAGGGTAGTCACATAGTGGACCAGAGGCTTCCCTGAGATGGTTGGAATAAATAAATAGTAGTTACAGAAGATACTTCATGATTTACTCAAAGTATTCCTTGCTCTACTCATCCCTCTTGTAAATGGTACCTCTCATCATGATCCTCAAGAATTGATTACACATTCCCACCATATTTTAAATAAATATGTAGGTTGTAGGAGAAGTAGCCTTTGAGGCCTTGAAGCTCTTAAAGGTTTCTTGGTGGAAGGATCTGAATGATGTTTGTTATCTTCTCTAGGTCAATCTCAATTTTTCTATCTCTAATGATGAATCATAGAAACTTCCTAGAGGTAACCCAAAATTCACTCTTCTAGTGATTCATAATTAAATGTTTGGAGTGGAGGAATTGAAACACTTTCTCATTATATTTTATATGGTTCTAACACTAGTGGTATTTCTTCCATGGACCTTACCTGTTGTGACATTATTCTTATTTCTAGAACCATAGCGAATAAACCCCACCACGAATTAATATGGGGAAACTCTAGTGACTTGGGAATTTATTTTTGGTGGCGTACAGTGTTCATTTTCTTCTCGATTTCCTATTTCTCTTATTTGGGTTCCTTTATTTTTATTCTCACATCTCCCAGCTCTGGTCCTACATGTTAGTGCTCCTCCTCACACTTATTTCTTTACCCACCATGCCAGACCCCATTTATGGTCAACCATGATGGTATTGTAGGGATGGTTGCGATGGTGGGTAGTAGGTACGAAGCTGTTTCTTTCCCAGTTTTCTATCATTCCTATCTTGGTTCATTATTCCCCATTCATGATCTCGGTTTGTTCTTGGTGATTCCATTCTATTCTATGGATTTAAATTTTACTTCATGGATTCAATTATCAGTGATGATGTTTTTGTTGGTTGATGTTTTTGTTCATATTGGGTGGATTATTTCATTCTAGTGCAATTATCGATGATAGTGAAGATGTAGTTTTTGGATTCTGAGTTTGGTTGCTCGATTTGGTTTTGGTGCTTCAGTTCTGTAACTTGGTGCTGACAGTTCTAGATTTGGGAGTTGTTTTTATTCAGGTTTCTTGTGGTGAATAATGTTGGATTCATATTCTAGGGGTAACAATGATTAGTGTTCTCATTCGGTGTGTGGCTTCTAGTGGGAGTTATCATGGGTCAAGTTGTCTGATGGAAACAACTGAGCAAGGCAGTCCCTTAGTGCGAGGACTCTTTGGGATCCAACTTATATGATTGATTTTTGGAATTGTGGTTCATTTGTAATTTTTTAATATGTTTTGATTTTTTAAATATGGATTGAATTTTACAATTTTTGAAAATCTGTGAGGTTACCACTCAAAAAAAGTGGATTATGAAAATAAAAAAATGGCATTGGAGGGCCTAGAACTTGGATGTAGCATTGATCAAAAAATATATCATCCAAATGGGAAAATATACCTTTAGATATTCAAAACTGAGGTCATAAAAAATAATATAGACTCCGATCTTCATATTCTTCTTCTTTAATGGGATGATGTTGGCCAACCACTTGGAGTACTGGACTTCCCTGAAGAAGTTGGCTTTGATAAGCTTATCAAACATATCCTTGACTGTGGAATAATAGAAAGGTTTCATATTTCTGGGAGGCTTCTTGAACTCATGATGACTTCCTTGTAGACCAAGATGGGGGATGGTGATATGAGGGTCTAGTCCAGACATCTCATTATAGTACCAAAAAAAATTGTTATTCTACTCTATGAAAGAAATGTACAAGTGTTTCTCCACCTAAAGTATGGATGCTCTAATTAGTGTTGTCCACATAAATTTATATGTGCCATGTTTTACCAAGATCAACTCCTTGATAGTGATGGAGACACCCTCTTCATATGTGGGATGAGATTTTTCCAAATCATCTTCATCATCTGCGGTAGGAGAATTAGTTGGAGGTTAATCATCCAGGCTAGCTTATTTGGGGGTTTCACAAGTGACTACATGAGAGGACATGAAATATCATCTAAGGGGTTATTGATCTATTGAAACCATGTAAATAGATATTGTCAATAAAATTCAATCAAGTCTTTTACCATGGTGTTAATTCTTGATTTAAAAGAAATGGGGGTTAGTTCTCTTTAATTGATTCATCCTTACTTTGTGGAGTAGGTGGGAATGTCATGTATTGGTGTCCATTTGGAAAACCTCTATATTCTTAAAAGGGGAATGTTCTTCTAGTATCACCTAGGAATTTCCGGTGTAGGAGTATGAGGTAATCTACTGAAATTCCATATACTTAGGTATGCCTGATCCCTTTCTATGTTAAAAAGAGAAGAATAATCCCATGTCTAGAATCATGGGATCTAATCAATGGATCGGGGAATGAAAGCATCATCCATGTCATCACAATAACTAAATTAAAATTTTTTGATCTCAATATCATTGATCTAAACATACTTACCTTCTATATTCAAATAGTCAATGTCTAAATAGTCATCTTCACTAGAGTCAAATGCGGAAGAATTGTCATGAAGTACCCCTACTCAACCATTGGGGGTGTTTTAGGAACTACTGATAAAATGAGAGTACCTCTGTATGAATACAAATCTAGGGACTTCCTCTAACATCATTGTAGGTTGTATTGTGTGATACTAAAATGAATGAATCACTCTCTAACAAGCCTCAGAACTAGGTATTTAACCACATCCATCCACATATTTTCTACTAAGTCCAATCATGATCTTCAATGTTCAGGTTATCGGGAGTCAAATCTACTTCATTCAGTACCAACTTGTGGAGTGTTTGGGTGAGGATGAGATAAATCCTAGAACATGTGTTGAATAGGTAGTAACAGATCTCAAAATAATTGAAATGGACCAAAATGTACATTAGGTGGATATTCCCCTGTATGAGGTCAGCCTCATCTTCCCCATATAATGAGATGATGTCATAGAATTCCTCTTATTCAACATGATTTTCATAGTAGGTCTCCACAAAAGCTACTTCATATTTGAATTGGATGAGGATTTTCATGGATTATGTGAGTTATTCAGGCATTTAATTCGACAATCATAGGTCTTAAAGGATTTAGAGCCCTTTTACTATGCTTGTGAGTTACCATAACACATTCTACATTTATGATAAGGTCATGCATATATGAAAAGGGGGTCCTCCCTTGGATAGGGGCATAATGGGTGTTGCTTGATGCACTACTATAACTTAGCTAGTACTGGAAATATCTAATTGATGACTAGAAGACCCACTCTATTGGTTGGCTAACCTTCTTCGAACCATTGTTGGGTAACTTTCAGTTTATTGAGGCTTATATCTAGAAGGATTAGGATGATTACAGTATGATCGTAATTGGTATGCTATAACAACTAACACTTTTGGATGTAGTTGAATATCAAATGGAGTGGGATAGGAGGACTATACATATTGAGATTTTTGAAAAACCTACTACCTGATTTCATTATAATTTACCACTCGGTTTGATGTGATAGTTTAAGAATTCTGGCAGTTTTCATGTCCACAACCATTACATTATTGGCATCATATGAAGGTACTAAATGGATTCATAGGGAACACCTCTTCATGGTCCACTATGAAGAAGTCTATATGTGCAAAAAAAATTATCGGGGAATACTCCTTTTCATCATAATAGGATTCATCAAGTGGTGTTTTAACTCTAAGAGTGACTCCAATCTCTTGAGGTATGAAGTCATTGAGAGTATGAGATATCTTTGGCACTGGTAAGGGACTCTGATTTACCTTGTTCCATTAGTGCCTACTCTTCTTGGACTTGAAATGATATGATGTAGATTCAAAAGTAGAAACTAGGGATTTTTTGGCAACTATAGGAGGGTCTGGTCATCCTAGATGGCCATGAATGACACCATGGGCATGAGAGACTAATCTATGAGCCAACCATTAATCATAATTCTGGGTTCCATTGCTAGAGACTTCTTCCATTCACTTAAACCCTCACTATCACATTCAGTCTAGGTGGAGATATGTTCTATGTCTGACAAGATGTCACATAACTTGACCAAACTGTTATCCACCTAATAGTACAAATAATCCTCGAACACATGATATTATTTTATAGTATGTCCAAGAATCACGAGTTAATGGAAATGGTGAGAGTAGTTTGTTTGTCTATATTCTTAGGGATTCTTTTTCACTAGAAACATTATAATCCCATTTTCCATTGAACATATGAAATAGCCCGTGACATGGGCATCCGTGAAAGAATATATATGGTTTCTTCAATCATAGAATGTAACTCTATGGTCCTGGATTTGAATAGGGATCAGATCCTGAGGAGGGGCTGGAGACAAATTCCCTCATTTAAGAGGCTAAACCTGGTGAGGAGGTTCCTAGTGGTTTTTCTATGGGACAAAATAATCTTGATGAGGATACACTCACTGAGGATCCTATGGAAATGGAACTATATAATCTAATGGATCATGGGCCTATACATATACAGTGTTATAATTATCTACACTAGTAGACCGTCTAAAATGAGATGGGAGAGGTAATAGGCACAAAATATTCACTTGAAGACAAAATATGTGACTTTCTTATAAGGGTATATTCTTGGACTTGAATAATTCAATGGTGCTTGTATTTTATATAAAGGAGCTGAAATAGTAAAAGAACTATCGAAGATGATCTTCCCAACCATCAATGGACCCTAGGCGTATCTTTCTATACCAGATGAACATAGGTCCTTCCAATGTCTACATGAAACATCGAAACATAATGGCCTCCTATTACTCTAGGGATACCAACATGGGCCCACACCTTGAGATGAAGTGGTCCAAATGGTGAAATGGGTGACCTATCCCATTTAATAGAGGAATGATAATATCCCCATATTGTGGGAGTGTTCATGTGTCATCCACCTATACAAGGTATAACATTCTATCAGGTGGGATCACAACCTGTCACATATCTAGGGTCTCTTGGTGAGCTATAAATGATTCTATCAAATCATATTGGAAAGTATGTATTTATTTAATTGTATTCCTAACCACTAATTCATTAATAGTCTCATAAACCTGATAACCATGCTCAGCGACTTATGGAGCGGCTCAACCAGGATTCTGAGCATGTTAATTATATTACTCGGGAGGTCTTAGTGATTTATACCTTAGTATCTTTTTATATAATCCCACCTATACATTATATTGGTTCATGGGATTACCAAAATTATCTTGAGAAAACTCGATAAGGTGTACTTTCTTCCCTCTTAGAAGAGAAACGGTATCCCATCCTGCTGTTTCGTAATTAATTCACTGATCATCCATGATACTAGTGATGATAATTTTATTTTCCTCAAGTTATTGAATAATTAAAGGTATCTTGGGAACATACTATGATTTTATAACAACCCATGATGGGTCATATCTCCCATCATTATCCTTATACTAATTGAGATGTATACTAGGAGGAAATGTCCCATTATGGGGTCCCCAATGTTGAGTACCTACCTTTGATGATGGGTACGGACACATTTATGTTGGTTTTCCTTGTACTCTTCCACCCCTTTTGGTGGGGTTTCCCTATCATGGTTTGAATTAGTTTCCCTATTTCCCTAATCCTCTAGAAGGATGGGGATGACCATGTGTACCATAATCGTACCTAGAGGGAAGCCCTCATTGTCACTGGGCATGTGAGGTTGTCACATGATATGGATGATGTGGACAGTAGAACACTGTCATGTTCCCCTGATCTAAAGAAGTGGATAGGACTATTCAATAATCTCATTACGTACTATGAAGATCTTGATCCATCTCTGTTAGAGGATTTAATGATTGCTGGATGATGCAGGGAACAGAGCCCCCAGAAGTGATGAAAACACAACCCTTCAGCACTAATGATCGATTTCCTCATGGTTCCCTTGACTATTTGATAATCCAACTGATGGTCATGGAGTTGGTGAAGCGTATCCAAGCTTATATTGTGGAAACACACAGCATGACACTTCATAAAGAATTCTAGGATGTTGATGTTGGATCTCTCTAGTAACTAGTGCACCACAAACAGAAGATCAATAGTAAGGACCACCCACAAATAATGTTTTTTAGTGTAACAACCCTCTTCTTGGTCATTCAATTTCTCAATCGACGCTAGTCAAGATATAGATGGTGGAACTAAAATGGATTGGTTTGGAAACTAGTTGGCTAAAAGAGGAGATTCTACATTTGGGGTATTTGTTCATTTGACTTAGGGTAGTCTCTTGGTGGTCATACGAACCACATCATGACATACCTATAAGAAAGGGTATTCAAGACTACCTCATAGTGAAGTGTAGTGGAGTTTATATATAGATTAATAGGTTGATCCACATCATTATAATTTATCCTAAAAAAATAACTCTCACGTGTCTTGTGTAGAGGTATAGAGGAGAAAAACTATTGGTGAGGTATACGGATGCACTGTGATCCCCTAGAAGGGAGCCATGACATCCTCAATATGCTTATACTAATTGAGGGGTCTTGAGATCCATTGTAATTCACCATCCAAGATGGATAAATTTAGCTCCCAGAATCCTTGCCCAAACTCTAGCAGCCGGGGTTAAATCTCCATTATCAACTCATTTATGTTCTCAAAATCAAATAGGTCAATGAGGTCTATAAAGTCTTTTTATTTCCGTGATTTTTCCTTTAGTGGCGTGTGTTTCCCTTATTCCTAGGGATGGTTATTTAGTTCAGCATACCTTTTCCTCTTGGGGATGACTTTTTTAACAATTTTAGGAACATAGGGATGATCTTTAGGAAGTATATGGGTGACATGGGTCGGACCCCCATGAATATAATACGGATTATATGTAGCGTCATTGTATTGGTTTTTCTAGTGTGTGGAGGACCTCTTATTGAGTTGATAAGGTCATGGGTATTTCTATCATACCAATTATTTTCATTTCAGTTTAGTTCATAACAGTTATCGGTGGTGTTAGTGATTCAAAGGGTCAACCTGACCAGCCTATTGGGTGGATGGGGTCTCAATCCAAATAAAAAAAATGAATGATCCCTCATCACTTGTTTTAGGGATCTAGTGGGATGTTCTGATTTTTGTAGGGGCCATTAGAGTTGTAGTAAATGATTCTTCTTTTTGGTCATTATATTTGGCCTTCCCATGATGTTTGCATCAGGTGCTTTGGACTAGGGCCAATGGAGCTGCTATAATGACAACATGCTCTTATGACTAATGGATCATTCGATGATGGTGTTGACATGGCCTGGTGGGATCCCTACATGGAGGATCCTGGAAGTAGTCATGGTTGGGGTGAATCGAACATTTACCACCTCCTCATCATAGTGGAACAAGTCATAGGATCACTTTGGGGGAGACTCCTAGAGTTGTTCGATTTTTAGATGGGGTGTGGTTTCTCCCTACGAGGCCCTTGGGGTGGTAGTTTTATCAAGGAAGTGATGCCTATATGTCCTAGTGGGCCATTTACCATTTGGTAATAAACCCATAATACTTATACTGATGTATGATGGTGTTTATTACCCTTCATTGTATAATCTTTAGGGGTTATATGTGGCATGGGTGCCTGGTAGGCAAAGTCATGGTGGAATTTGTGTCAAGGTTGGGATTCTATGGGATTGTTGTATATGAATTTTTCATTCCCCGATTCATGTGGGTGTTGGTTTGTTGATTCTATTCTATTAATATAACATAATTCATGTTTAATCGTCCATTAATATAGGTATAAGGAATATTATTCCCAATTCCCCAACATTACCCTGTCTTTTGAAGATGAGAAGGATCCATGTTGAGAATCTCACAAACTGAGGATGCCCAACATTAAATTACACCATTATCTGGTGAGTTCCATGTTGGACCCACCATTTTCTTGGTGGACCCTAAAATCAAATATATGGATGTGAGGACATGTTAATATTTGGATTCCCTAATGATACGTGTTCACGTGTTTAGGAGAACAGTTTCACATTGGGTTCACAATTTCCATTTCGGACAATTTCCCTAGGGCTCATCAATATATATAAATACGATGTGCTGGTAGTCTTGATATGTCCCTAAATTCACACTTTTCAAAATTTTCCATCATTCATCACTTTAAAACGATATTTTTACTCCTTGATCAAAATGTTATGATGGTATTTCAGCTCCCACTTCTATGGATTCCTCCTTGGAACTTATCACATCGCTCGAGTCACTCTTGGTGATTTGATTCATTTTCCATGAAATCATTCTCGGTGCTATCTCTTAATAGATTCTAGTTAATTACACTACTTCTATTGGTAGGGAAGTAACCATTAGTTAGGAGAGTAGTAACTCTAGGAATTACTAAGCATGTCTAGTTGTTGGGTTTAATGGTCAGTTATATTCCTCCCCTGAGGATGACATCTTAAATGAGGTATCTTGGGTGATAAACCTAAGGCTTCCTGCATTGATCAAAAGGTATGTAATGAAAGGTCTATATGCCTTCTATTTTTATTCCTTCGGAATCACATGTTTTGAATGGGGTATATATTATGGGTATGGGAACACATTAAACTTGTTATGGAGAAGGGTCAAAATGCATGGTTGAGACCGATTAGGACATAATATTAATATATTGAGGACATATACACTGGGTTAATGTCCTGTTAAAATAGAACATATGGATCATAACTCCCTGTGGTGGTGGAGCATGGAGGTAGTGTTGGTGGAAATTTTTATATAAGTTATTTTGGAAGATGAGAGATGTTTGATTTTAAAGGTGTTATATTTTAGGTCGCTTACTTGGATCCTCATGAGGAAAGGAGAAGATAAAAGCCAGAGGCCATATATCTAGTGGTGGGGAAGGGAGGCCATTTCTCATATCATGTTTGGAGATGAAATCTTAATCTTCACTAACGGTAGTGGACGTGTAAAGACACGTAAAATTCAAGGGAATTTTTTTCTTTATTTTCTTTAGAATTTTACAAGAGCGCGGTTTCTGATGGCACCTGATTCCAAGGCTCGGTGTGCCCGGAATCAATTTCCGAAGTTTGGCTCGGGTACATTCAGTGAACGAACGAGCGGGAATTTATAACTTTTGAACTGGTGCCCAGAATCGAATTCCGAGGGCACCGATGAACTCGCAGCGCCAATTTTCTCTTAGGGAGACGTTTTCCGAGGTTGCGTTGTATGCGGAATGAAATTTAGTTTTGGGGAAAAATTAGAAGAAGTTAAATAAAATTGTGGAACACAATTTTATTTTTAACTCGTTGGTTAACTCCTCCCAAAGGGAGTTAGAGGTGGGACGCACATCCACTTAACCTCCCTTGAGAGGATTAAGTGTGGTGGGGCCAACACGAAGCTTTAAACTCCCACAACTCCCCTCTTAATGTGACTTTTGAGTTTCTTGCCAACTCCTTGCATTTAATTAATTGAACCAACTTAATTAATTAATTTGAGTGTTTGAATTCTTTTGAATTCATTTTTCCAACATTAAAAAGGTAGATTATATTCTTCTTTTTGGGTTGGCATAATCTTTTTGGGGAGAAATAAGGAGAGGAGAAGAACTCTTGGAAGATCACCAACCTCTCGAGGAAGAACGTTCCACGTTTCCGAAGAACGTGAAGCAACACCTCCGACCGTCTTCAACCAGAGTAAGGAAGGGAAGCACTGCCTCCTACGAAGTATACAAAGGGTGACGTCTCGGCACGACTTCACCGAGCTCTTATCCCACCAACCTAGACGGAACGACGCCCGACCTCCACGACGCTTTTCTTCCGCGGGTCGTTGAAGAACTCCATTCTTGAAACCGAGGTGGGGGTTTATTTTATTCCTTGTTCATGATTTGTACCCGTGATTATTTCTTCGTGAAATTTGTCCAATTGTTAGCAAATAACGTGAGGGGGCCGGACCGCACGGACACGTCCGACCCTCCTCCTATTCATGTTGATTCTGGTGTGGATTAAAACGGGTGTGGCGCAGTGTCGTCGCACCGTGCAGGATCATACGACAAGAAACGCGTGGTGCCGTCACGCCGCGTTGTAAAATAATGCAAGGACACGACGCCGTCGCGCCACGTCGAAGAAAGTTGAAGGCACCGTGGCCGAATCGGGGCCACGGCGGAGGGGCGCGGTGCCGTCTCACCGCCCCAAACAACGAAGGCCACGACCGGATCCGGGCCGCGGTGGTACGAGAAGACCGGCGGCCAGCCGGGCCGCCGGTGTCGGAAGCCGGAAGGGGGACCGGCCTTGCCGGTCCCGTTGAGGAAGAACCGGCCGGCCAGGTCGGGCCGGCCGGAAGGGAGAAAAACGGGGGGAATTTAATTCCCCCGGCCATCATAAATGGCCCCCCATTATGAGGGGGGCCGGTTTCACAAAGGGGGGCAGGCGCCCCCCCCCCCCCCCCCCCCCCGTTTCAATCAGCTCGGCCTTCGGCCGAGCCGGCAGCGCGCCCAGCACGCTGCCTTGCGCCGAACCTGCGCACCAGGCTGGTCCGCCGCGCCGGGCCGGGTCGACCCTGTCCGGGGCGGGTCGACCCGGTTCGGGCCAACCGGGGGGTCTCGGGCCGGGACGGCCCGGGCCCGAAAACCCCGTTACCGAGCAGTTTGGATTCAAATGCCCATAACTCAGGATGCAGACCTCCAAACGACACGTCGTCAGCAGAAATATGATCCTTGGATCGAGGCGGTCATTTCGGTATATCGCACTCAAGGTTTCAGATTACTTTGAGTTCGGCCGGGTTGGTTCGTACACGAAACCAACCGGGCCCTCAGAGCGGAAACACTCATATCTTGGGATACGGACGTCCGATTGACATGCCATCAGCTTTGTTTTGTTCATATTAGCGGGATGGATCTTTTGGCATACTCCGCCCGAGGCTTGGACGTAGGTGGAGTACGGTCGGGTTGGTTTTGCCTTAAAAACCAACCGGGCCCTGGAATGGAAAGGCCAATAACTCTCAGACAGGGCGTCCGATTGACGCGCCGTCTGTTGCGTTGAGTTCTTGTTGATGATACGGAACATTTGGATACATCAACTCTGGACTTTGTGACAGTTGATGTATCAGCCTCTCGGCTCGTGGAGCAGACCCTCCCGAACGAGCTTGTTGTGTGCGGGAACCCTAGAGCTGGCTGCGACTGCTACTGTGATTGTGACGACGAATGTGCAGAGATCCTTAGTGGATTTGACGACGATGACTACAGCACTCAGCGATCCTGTGTGGATCAGTGCTACCGATCCTTAGTGGGTCTGATCCTATGTGGGTCTGCACTCAGCGGTCCTGTGTGAACCAGCACCTACAGATCCTGTGTTGGTCCGATCCTATGTGGGTCTTTGCGGGGGTTAGTACCAATCGATCCTTTGTGGGTCCGACGACTTAGATGGATCAGTGATTATCTCTATCGTCCTCGAAGAAGTATATCTGTGTGAGCTGAATCCTGTTGCTTCCCTGTGTGGATTGTGTTGTGATATCCTGTGTGGATTACGTTTTTCTTTCCTGTGTGGAATACATACTTTCCTGTGTGGACTGAGTTGTACTTGGGCTCAGAGGTTGGAGCGTATTGGAATTGATGACTTAGGTATATGTATGGGCATATACCTAAGCAATGTCGGTTGTTACTTCGTGATTGTATCTTTCCTTTTTGGTTTATCCTTCGTGGATTTTGGGAGACCTTCGGGGGTCTCGGGGTCCCTACTAAGTAGCTTATAATCACCCCTGCACGGGCTATGTCCGCACTACGTTGTGTTGGTTGTAGACGACGGACAGCGTCGATCGTGGTTGAGGCTTGCTGAGCAGGACGGTACCTGGAGGTGGACCACTGGGCGGGATGTGCTCGGAGCGGACGGCAGGACCCGAGGAGCAGTGGAGCTATCTGTACCCACCCTTCAGGTGGGATTTCCAGTGGACACCTCAGTGTAGCGGCTTTTACTTTACAGTTGTTGTTTTCCCTTTCGAGTTGTACTTTACTTTCAGTTTGGGTTTGTATACTGGCTCATTTACTTTTCCACACTTTCAGTTGTACTCTTTTTTTACTTAGTGTTTACATTCTGCTTACTTACTCTGTGGTGCTTTGTTTACTTTTCAAAGGAAATTCCTTCCCTTTTTACCGGGATTTACACCTTGGTGCTAGTCGCCAGCCCTTGGCCTATGGAAGATGGGCTTGGGGTAGTCACGGCACGGGCCCCAAGGATGGGTCGTGACAAATTGGTATCAGAGGAGTTCGGTTCTACTGCGAACTCTGATCTTTTCTATGTGAAGCAATAGTGTTTAGCGTATTGGGTGTGGTTATCAGTCCAGGGAGTCCAGTGTGGGTGCGGCGGCCGACGTATCCGTACCCCAGGACCATGACTTATGATTTCCGACTTAATGCACGAAAACATTGATTGCGTGTGTGTTTCATGTTTTCTTTATGATTACTTTATATCAGCTCACCTGGTATACTGTTCTGACCATGGCGTACCTGTTTCCTTTTCAGGATGGCCCAACGACGGCAGCCAGCTAGGGTTCCGAGAGTCGAGCGTGATGACAGCCCACCAGGAGATGAGGCCTCAGTGCAGGGCCCTTGTTCAGCAGTGGCACCGGCGGTAGCACTACCCGCGGAGCCACCGATACTTCCAGCACCAACCGCTGACGATGCACGTCGCTTCAGTGCACTGCTTGAGTTTCAGCGCCAGCGACCGCCCAGGTTTCGTGGAGAGACGGACCACCAGGCATCCGAGGACTGGCTAGAGGCAGTCGTACGAGTTTTTCAACTAGTGAGGACACCAACAGACCTCATGGTGATCCTCGCTGCGAGCCTACTGCACACAGCAGCGGGCCGATGGTGGAGCTTGATGCTCCAGGTGCATGATGAGGCATCTATACTTTGGAAGAACTTTGATAGCCTCTTCTACTCAGAGTTCATCCCAGCCACCCTCCGTGCAGTGCGTATACAGGAGCTTCTTCAGCTGCGGTAGGGCACCATGACGGTCGCTCAGTACTCGGCGGGATTTACCGATCTCTCGCGCTACTCGACCGACATGGTACGGGACCCATTCTTCTGGGCCTGGACCTTTGAGCAGTGTTTGAGACACGAGATCAGGGCATCTCTGATCTCCCTCAGCATTTCGACTCAGACAGGAGTACTGGAGCGGGCCCTTTTGATCGAGAGATTTCTTGCTGAGTCTACTCCAGCGTCGAGACCCACAACGGGGCGGCACGTGGCAGATTCATCTGCAGCAGGCAGTCGACGGATGACTTAGGGGTCCAGGCATACCATACCCTCAGGCAGATGACCTCAGGACACTAGCTCAGCAGTGCGGGGCACACAACACGGAGCAAGTCTTTCGATGGGAAGTCAGTGCTACTCGTGCGGCGGGCAGGGCGACATGGCTCGTGACTACCCTACCCACCGTGCCGAGGAGCAGCAGACGGTTGAGGGACCACTGAGGCAGAGGAAGAGGGTCGACCATGGCGGTCCGTAGGGAGGAGGCGGACAAGGCAGAGGAGCTGGCCGAGCAGCAGGTGGTGGGCGACGCTTTGAGGCTCTACCACCACCACCACCAGGAGGTCCACCTCGACCACAGGGAGCTGGCGGGCAGAGACAGGCATAGCTCCAGGCAGCAGAGGCGTATGACCATGGTGCGCCCGAGATGATTCGATGTACTATCTGTGTCTATTCCACCCTTGCTGCAGTACTTATAGACACAGGAGCGAGTCACTCTTTCATAGCCGCTGCCCTTGTTCGGAGCTCGGAGATTCCGACAGAGTTGTTGGCTCGATCCTTACTACTAGAGACTCCTACGGGAGCAGACTCGGCGATTACGCACTGGTGCCGGCAGTGTGAGCTTACTCTAGGAGGCGAGAGCTTCGGATGGGATCTTCTTGTAGCAGCGTCGAGGCCTTACGACATCATCTTGGGCATGGATTGGTTATCTACGATCCATGCACAGATTGGCTATTTTAGGTGCAAGGTGCGATGTGTACGAACTGACGGGAGCAGGTTCACCTTCACCGGCGAGAAGGGAGCCTTTTCAGCACAAGATGGACTTCAATGGAGGAGAGGACAGCCCATCACTCATCAGTTGGCTAGCCTCATTCTTGGAGCAGTTGACGTGTGGAGTCCTGGTTTTCCTGCAGTGGTGGATCAGTTTGCAGAGGTTTTTCCCGACGACGTTCCAGGGCTACCTCCTCATAGAGTGGTAGACTTTTATATTGAATTGTACCTCGGGACAGCCCCGATATCAACACCAGCGTATTGGATGGCCCCCGCTGAGCTTTGAGAGCTACGAGTACAGTTGGACGATTTGCAGGGAAAGGGGTTTATCCGACCCAGTGTTTCACCCTGGGCTTCCCTGATATTGTTCGCCAAGAAGGCGGACGGGAGCTTGCGACTTTGTGTTGACTACCGTCGCCTGAACCAGGTGACAGTGAGGAACAAGTATCTGCTACCGAGGATTGATGACCTCTTCGATCAGCTCAAGGGAGCACGGTGGTTCTCGAAGATAGAACTCAGGTCAGGCTATCATCAGCTCAGAGTTCGAGACGAGGACGTGCAGAAGAAGGCCTTCAGATGTCGTTATGGCCACTATGATTTCTTGGTTATTCCATTCGGCGTAACCAATGCTCCAGCAGTGTTCATGGCCCTCATGAACAGGATCTTTCAGCCATACCTCGATCGATTTGTCATGGTTTTCATCGACGACATTCTGTTTTACTCGACGACTGAGGAGGAGCACACCTACCACTTGCGAGTTGTACTAGACACACTCTGAGAGCACCATCTTTATGGTAAACTCTCGAAGTGCCAGTTCTGGATACTTGAGGTCCACTTCTTGGGACACGTCATCTCTGAGGTGGGAGTTGCAGTGGATCCTGCAAAGATCGAGGCAGTGTTAGCTTGGGAGCCACCCAGGAGAGTGACGGAGGTGCGGAGTTTCTTGGGACTAGCTGGATACTACCGGAGATTTGTGCCAGACTTCTCTAGAGTTGATGCACCACTCTTAGCTTTGAAGAAGAAGGGGAAACCCTTCGTGTGGTCAGATAGATGTCAGCAGAGCTTCCAGGAGCTGAGACAGAGATTGACCAGTGCACCTATCTTGAGGTTGCCTGAGGATAGAGTTGGATATGTAGTTTACTGCGATGCATCAGGGACCAGACTCGGATGTGTCCTGATGAAGGAGCGGGCAGTGATCGCCTATGGATCACGTCAGTTGAGGCCGTATGAACAGAACTACGCTACCCATGACCTGGAGTTAGTAGCAGTGGTCTTTGCTCTGAAGACATGGCGACGCTACCTGATGGGCGAGCGCTTTATAGTCTTCTCTGACCACCAGAGTCTCAGGTACATCTTCTCGCAGAAGGACCTGAACCTGAGACAGCGGCGATGGCTCGAGTTCATCCAGGACTATGACTTTGAGATATTCTATACTCCTAGGAAGGGGAACGTAGTGGCCGATGCCCTCAGCAGGAGGACGGTCATTCAGCTACTTGAGGAGGTGACAGAGCAGCTGGCCTTTTTGTAGTTATCCTTTGTGGATAGAGATGGAGCAGCCTTCCTTTAGTCTCTCATATTCACTCCTCCACTTCTACAGCGGGTCAGAGAGGCACAGCGTGGGGACACTGACTGTGAGACGCGGCGTGCTCAGATATCCTCAGGACAGGCACCTGATGGTTTCTCCTTTAAAGCAGAGCACAAAATCCTTTTCAGAGGACGTACCTTGGTACCAGTTGCTTTACGGGAGGAGGTGCTAAGAGAGTTTCACACTTCTCCTTTGGCGGTACATCTTTGAGTGGCGAAGATGTACCAGGATCTCAGACGACAGCACCGGTGGCCAGGCTTGAAGAAGGCTATGGCAGAGTTCATTTCTTGATGCCTCACCTGCCAGCAGGTGAAGGCTGAGCATCAGGTACTAGTAGGCTTGGTACATCCCTTGGAGGTCCCGGAGTGGAAGTGGGACTGGATATTTATGGACATCGTGACTGGACTTCCATGCACTTCCAGAGGTCATCACTCCATATGGGTGATTGTCGACCGACTCACCAAGTCGGCTCACTTCTTACCCATCAAAGAGTAGGGCTCAGTGGAGAGCTTGGGACATCATTACGTTCAGGAGATTGTGCGACTTCATGGTGTGCCATCTACTATCATATCCGATCGAGATTCTCGCTTTACTTCCCGGCTTTGGAAGGGGTTGCAGGAGGCCTTTGGGACACAGCTACGTCTGAGCACAGCCTTTCACCCTCAGACGGATGGTCAGACGGAGAGGACCATTCAGACTCTCGAGGACATGCTCCGCGCATGTGTGCTCGACTTTGGTCATAGCTGGGAGGACCACCTACCCTTGGTGGAGTTTGCGTACAACAACAGCTACCACTCCACCATCGGGGTGGCACCGTACTAGGTGTTGTACGGCCGACCTTGTTGATCTCCTTTGTGCTGGACAGACCATGGGGAGTCAGCACTTGTGGGACCGAAGATGGTCCAGGCCATGACAGAGAATGTCCAGGTCATCCAGGAGCGGATGAGGACAGCTTAGAGCCGGCAGAAGTCATATGCTGACAGGAGGCGGAGGCCACTAGAGTTTGAGGATGGCGACCACGTCTTCTTGCGGGTCTCACCTCGAAATGGTATACGGAGATTTGTCCGTGGTGGCAAGTTATCTCCGCGCTTCATCGGACCCTTCCAGGTCCTCAGTAGGATTGGCGAGGTGGCTTATCGCCTGGCTCTACTACCTCATTTGTTTCCCTAGTTTCGATGTATCTTTACGGGGATGTAAAGCCCTGAGGTGGGAGTAATGTAAAGACCCGTAAAATTCAAGGGAAATTTTTTCTTAATTTTCTTTAGAGTTTTACAAGAGCGCAGTTTCTGACGGCACCTGATTCCGAGGCCCGGTTTTCCCGAAATCAATTTCCGATGTTTGGCTCGGGTACGTTCAGTGAACGAACGAGCGGGAATTTCTAACTTTTGAACCGGTGCTCGGAATCGAATTCTGAGGGCACTGATGAACTCGCAGCGCCGATTTTCACTTAAGGAGACCTTTTCTGAGGTTTTGTTTTATGTGGAATGAAAGTTAGTTTTGTGGAAAAATTAGAAGAAGTTAAATAAAATTGTGGAACACAATTTTATTTTTAACTTGTTGGTTAACTCCTCCCAAAGGGAGTTAGAGGTGGGACCCACATCCACTTAACCTCCCTTGAGAGGATTAAGTGTGGTGGGGCCCACACGAAGCTTTAAACTCCCACAACTCCCCTCTTAATGTCACCTTTTAGTTTCTTTCCAACTCCTTGCATTTAATTAATTGAACCAACATAATTAATTAATTTGATTGTTTGAATTCTTTTGAATTCATTTTTCCAACATTAAAAAGATAGATTATATTCTTCTTTTTGGGTTGGAATAATCTTTGTGGGGAGAACTAAGGAGAGGTGAAGAACTCTTGGAAGATCACCAACCTCTCGAGGAAGAACGTTCCACGTTTCCGAAGAATGTGAAGCAAGACCTCCGACCGTCTTCAACCGGAGTAAGGAAGGGAAGCACTGCCGCCTACGAAGTATACAAAGGGTGACGTCTCGGCATGACTTCCCCGAGCTCTTCTCCCACCAACCTAGACGGAACGACGCCCAACCTCCACGACGCTTTTCTTCCGCGGGTCGTTGAAGAACTCCGTTCCTGAAACCGAGGTGGGGGGTATATTTTATTCCTTGTTCATGATTTGTACCCGTGATTATTTCTTCGTGAAATTTGTCCAATTGTTAGCAAATAACGCGAGGGGGCCGGACCGCACGAACATGGCCGACCCTCCTCCTATTCATGTTGACTCTGTTGTGGATTAAAATGGGCGTGGCGCGGTGTCATCGCACCATGCAGGATCATACGACAAGACACGCGCGGTGCCGTCGCGCCGCGTCGTAAAATAATGCAAGGATGTGATGCCGTCGCGCCGCGTTGAAGAAAGTTGAAGGCTCCACGGCCGGCGTGGGGCCGCGGAGGAGAGGCGCGGTGCCGTCGCACTGCACCGGACAACGAAGGCCATGGCGGATCTGGGCTGCGGCTGTACGAGAAGACCGGCAGCCAGCCGGGCCGCCGGTGTCGGAAGCCGAAAGGGGGACCGGCCTTGCCGGTCCCGTTGAGGAAGAACCGGCCGGCCAGGTCGGGTCGGCCAGAAGGGAGAAAAACTAGGGGAATTTAATTCCCCTAGCCATCATAAATGGACCCCCATTATGAGGGGGGCCAGTTTCACAAAGGGGGGAAGGAGGCCCCACGCCCCCGTTTCAATCAGCTCGGCCTTCGGCCGAGCTGGCAGTGCGCCCAGAGCGCTGCCTTGCGCTGAACCGGCGCGCCTGGCCGGTCCGCCAGGCCCGGCCGGGCTGGGCCGCACTGGGCCGGTCCGGGCCATGCCGGGCCGGTTCGACCCTGTCCGGGGCGGGTCGACCCGGTTCAGGCCAACCGGGGGGTCTCGGGCCGGGACGGCCCGGGCCCGAAACCCCCGTTACCGAGCGGTTTGGATTCAAATGCCCATAAATCAGGCTACAGACCTCCAAACAATGCGCCTTCAGCGGAGATACGATCCTTGGATCGAGACGGTCGTTTCAGTATATCGCACTCAAGGTTTCAGATTACTTTGAGTTCGGCTGGGTTGGTTCGTACACGAAACAAACCGGGACCTCGGAGTGGAAACACTCATATCGTGGGCTACGGACGTCCGATTGACGTGCCGTCAGATTTGTTGTGTTCATCTTAGCGATACGGATCTTTTGGCATACTCCTCCAGAGGTTTGGAAATAGGTGGAGTACGGTCGGGTTGGTTTTTCCTTAAATTCCAAATGGGCCCCTGGAACGGAAAAGCCAATAACTCTCAGACCGGGCGTCCGATTCACGTGACGTCTGTTGCATTGAGTTCCTATTGACGATACAGAACTTTTGGATACATCAACTCTGGACTTGAGACAGTTGATGTATCAGCCTCTCGGCTCGTGGAGCGGACCCTCCCGAACGAGCTTGCTGTGTGCGGGAACCCTAGAGCTGGCTGCGACTGCTACTGTGACTGTGACGACGACTGTGCAGAAATCCTTAGTGGATTCGATGACGAAGACTACAGCACTCAACGATCCTGTGTGAATCAGTGCTATCGGTCCTGTGTGGGTCCGATCCTGTGTGGGTCTGCACTCAGTGGTCCTGTGTGAACCAGCGCCTACAGATCCTGTGTGGGTCTTTGCGGGGGTTAGTACCTATCGATCCTTTGTGGGTCCGACGACTTAGATGGATCAATGATCATCTCTATCGTCCTCGAAGAAGTATACCTATGTGAGATGAATCCTGTTGCTTCCCTTTGTGGATTGTGTTGTGCTATCCTGTGTGGATTACGTTTTTCTTTCCTGTGTGGAATACATACTTTCCTGTGTGGACTGAGTTGTACTTGGGCTCGGAGGTTGGAGCGTATTGGAATTGATGACTTAGGTATATGTATGGGAATATACCTAAGCAGTGTCGGTTGTTACTTTGTGATTGTATCTTTCCTTTTTGGTTTATCCTTCGTGGATTTTGGGAGACCATCGGGGGTCTCGGGGTCCCTACTGAGTAGCTTATACTCACCCCTGCACGGGATATGCCCGCACTACATTGTGTTGGTTGCAGAAGACGGACAACATTGATCGTGGTTGAGGCTTGCTGAGCAGGACGGTACCTGGAGGTGGACCACTGGGCAGAACGTGCTCGTAGCGGACGGCGGGACCCGAGGAGCAGTGGAGATATCTGTACCCACCCTTCAGGTGGGATTTCCAGTGGACAGCTCGGTGTAGCGGCTTTTACTTTACAGTTCATGTTTTCCCTTTCGAGTTATACTTTACTTTCAGTTTGGGTTTGTATACTGGCCCATTTACTTTTCAGCACTTTCAGTTGTACTCTGTTTTTACTTAGTGTTTACTTTCCGCTTGCTTACTCTGTGGTGCTTGGTTTACTTTTCAAAGGAAATGCCTTCCCTTTTTACCGGGATTTACGCCTTGGAGCTAGTCGCCAGCCCCTGGCCTATGAAAGGCGGGCTTGGGGTCGTCACGGCACGGGCCCGAAGGATGGGTCATGACAGGACGGTCCATGCTTGATCTTATGGAGGTGTTCTCCAGGTATGGCAGAGCAAGCGGGCATCTCATCAATACATCTAAGAGCTAGGTGTATATCTCTACTAAATCCTCTACCATGAGATGTAGGAATATTCAAAGCATTTTTGGTTTCCAATAGAAGAGTTTTCCCATGAGTTATCTCGGGGTTCCTCTTTCCTATGGACGGATCAAGAGAGATTTATTCTAGGGGTTATGGACCGAATGTGGGGAAGGATTCACAACTGGAAAACCAAGTTTCTATCCTTCGGTGGGAGGGTAACACTAATCAACAACATACTATCCTTGATTCCAATGCATGGTTTTTCTATCATCCATCCTCCAAAGGTTTTAGTAGAAAAGATGGAGAAGATGCTCATAGCCTTTCTTTGGTATGCCAATCAAGCAGGTCGGTTCCACTAATCCTCTTAGGCACGGATGGCCAAACCAACTGAGGAGGGGGTTGTGGGGATACGTGATCTCACGGCTACCATGCAGGGAATGCAGGCACATCTAGCATCGGATATTGTGGTAGGTAATTCTTTAGTAGAGACATTCTTCAAAGAGAGCAATGAGGATCTGGAGATGAATAATAATGGGTGAAGGGCTCGGCCCTCTGGACTAGGTAGGTGCATGATGGGATTCCTTGAGGAGCTACGCAGCTCGGACAAGAGGATCATTGGAAGAGGGGACATCAGATTTTGGAAAGACAATTGGGTAGGGGAGCACTTGTTTTTTCCTGGATTTACTACTCCAGATATCACCTTTAGAGATGCCTCTAAATATCCAGTGTTCAACAATTTGGTTATAAGTCCTGAATAGAAGAAGATGTTTGATAGTATATGCATTAATGAGGAAGAGGATCGATGATGATTCATAGGTTCAAGCTCAAGAAGATTCTCCATTCAGAGATACAGAGTGTGGAAGATCATGGAGATCATCCTTGGGAATGGATTGGAGAAATTCTTGTGTAAGTATATCCCAATGAAAATGAAATTTCTGGTCTGGCATGTTAAAAACAGAGCCCTTCTGACAGATGAAAACGTCCAAATCAGAGGAATCATCCTGGCGTCCCGCTGCTTCTATTGCAAGGCACTAATGAGATAATAAATAACTCACCTATTTTTTTAGAGTGACTGGATGGCGGCTATCTGGAGCATGTTCACCCCTTAGGTTTGTGTCTGTTTCGAGCATTTCTGTTACTAGGAGCTCCTTTCATTGTGGTTTCTCAGAGTGACAATTAGTAACTCAGAAGGCAATGTGTGCGCATATATTCTCACTGCTGTCTGTTGGGTTATTTGGGAGGCCAGGAATAAGGAACACGTTGGTTACTAGAACTCAATTTTCTAGCATCACTGGAGAGTACGGTCATTGGTCTATGAGTTTGTCTCGCTGTTGATGATGGATCAACGCTCGTCTGTGGCATGAAACATTTTGGGAAGACCTCATGGCCTGTGATGTTTTGAAGGTCAGCATGTAATATGGAAATATCCTTCCAATGGGATCAAGTTAAATGTGGATGGGTCCTTCATGTAGGGGGCGATGAGACGTGGTGGGGTTTTACGTGACTCGGGAGGCTTGGTTAAACTTTCCTTTAGTGTCACCTTTGGTATGGGTAATTCATTGGGGGCAGAGGCTCGGGCCCTCCTTACGGGACTGTGGGTATGTAGGGGTAGTGGATTTTAGGTGTTGGAGGTGGATTTGGACATGGAAGCCTTGGTTAAATATGTTCGGGGATGGTCGGCTGCACCTTGGGAGCTGGCTTATATCAACAAGAGGTGTGCCTTGGAGACCAACCAAGGACATGTCATGAACCGTAGTTGGAGGGAGGGAAATTTTGTTGTGGATGTGCTAGGGAATATTGGATGTCTCAGGGATGAGGTCGTTATTTATAGAAGCTTGGGTTCTCTTCCACCTATGTGTAGGTATTTTGTGATGAGGGATTCCTTAGTGTTACATTACATTTGGCCTTCTTGAGTGTCCGGGTTGTTAATGTTTTTGGACTTGGCTATTTATCAATTATATAAAAATAAATTTTTTGGTTATAATTTTTTATCAAGAAAAAAGAAATCAATTCACCTTAGAAGTCATGAAAAAAGGTCTCACCATCGCAATTAGACAATTAGATGGAAAGTACTTAAGAAATTCCATTATATCGAGAAGAAGTTTTCTTGAAGAGAAGGTTTATCGGGATCACCTCTTGTCCTAATTGAAAGGTTGATAATACTGGGAATCTATTTCAATGTTTGTGTGGATATGATGTAAAACTAAAGAAGCAGTTTTGATCTTGGGGTTCTCATAAATAATAGGTTGTTTCAAAATATTATGATGCACACCATATAAAGGAAATTGGGGAATAATTTCTTCCAATCATATTGTAGATTGATTGGAATGAAGATGTTTTTGAAATTATGGGATCTCACTATACATTAAATTACAATTTAGAATAACTATACCAATATTCCACATATTGAAATTCATAAGAAAGACATGATACTAGATAAAGTTTGTAGAAGAAGGATGTTGCTGATGAAAAGCCTTGCTGGCCTTAGGTATTTGGTTTGAGATCACCTGAGGAAGAATTGTATGAAGGTCGTGATGGTTTTATGAAAACGTGATAATGTGAAGACGATGGATTTTATTTAGTCCAATAATCAATAGTATCCAAATATTCATATAATTAATTTTTTGAATTCTTGAATTGTGTATCGTAATCTTGTAAATAAATGAAATTCTAAATCGAATTTGTTAATAACGGTTTATCGGATACGATATGCCACCGATCATCAGAGTGACCTAGACACCGATCATCAGACTCAGTGATGGATTCAAAAATGAATCAGTTGTATAATTTATTTAATTGTAATTTTTTGGCACCACTTAAAAAGAAATGAAAAGATGAAAAGATTTTTGGGATTTATGTGAAGAAGAAACCCATATATTAATCAACAATATAGACAACAATATTAATCAAGATGATTTGATGGTTGTTTTCCTTAATAAGTGGATCAAGATAAATATGAACTATGATATGATTACCATTGGGTAAATAGTCATTGGACTTTCCCTGAGACTAATCATCATAGTAAAGTAGAGACACATCCATTAGACACAGGAAGACAATGATAACATTATTTGGTGCCAGATCATTAGTCTAAGGAGAATAAGAGAATAATAATTGATTAAATTTGTTAAAAATGTGTATTTAATGGGAGTGTGTTGTTTAAAGAATTTATATAATGTTTTTTCCAACGAATTTTGATATCGATCCCTTAGTGTTTCCGAATAAGTGTTGACATATTTAGAAGTTTCGACTATATTTATAGAAAATAAAGGGTGAATGAGCATCATAATGGAAATTGGTCAATTATGATCTATTTCATAGAGAGTCATGGAAATTTTTTTAACCTCATTTCTCGCCATCATATCAAAAAAATCAGAATAAAAACAAAAATCAAAATAAATTTTTTGAATAAATTTTTAAGAGTGATGAAGTTGTGAGAATATTCGTGAAGGCTTGACAATGAATGAGAATAGTTACTAAGCACTGAAGAAGAAAATGATAAACCTAAGACTTTAAGGATAATGGAGTTTTGGGATATTTTTTGATTGGAAATATTTTCAGAATCCCACCCAAGCCTTATTCATCTCTCCCATAAAAAGAGGAAGTACTTCATACTTTTGGATGCAGAAATATTGTTCAAGAGTGAAGTTGGGGTGTTGAAAGTGATTATGGGGGAGGAGTTTCCAGATCAATCATTCCTGAGGATGTTTTCTAGATGGAATAATAAATGAGAATAGATAATATCTTATCTAATGTTTTTGGATCGGACCAAGAAATTGGACTAATGTTTCATGACTAATGCATAAGTAGATGAAATTTTTTAAAAGTATTCTAGAAGAGTTAATTTATCTTAATGACTAATCAGACTGGGCATATCAAATTGGGAATTAATAATGAGTATTACGATAAATTCCATGATTTTCATAGCTAATACTGGGTAGAAAATTGAAGAAGTGTTTTGAATATTATATTTTTTTAAGTTTAAAATTAAAACAGCACCTTATTTTGAAGTATCTGTAGAAATTTTATTAACTTGTTGCACAAATTTTATTACCTCATTTCTTTCTACTTGAATCACATGCGTTGTTTTACTAAAAATAGAGCTACTTGAGTGTGAGGGAATATACTACTCACTGTATCTACAGAAAAATATTGTTTTCTAGTGGATTTTTTGGTATCATATTGTTTCAATACCATACCAATGGTGTAGAAACTCTTATTGTGTAGTGAAACATGTAAGTTCTTATTTTACTACGAATGTGTGATTGTTTTATTTTCAGCTAGGTAACAAATCTTTAATTTGAGGAGAAGGTAGTTCCAAAAGAATGTAACCTTAAAATAAAAATATATATGACTAATTCACCCCCACCACCTCTTAGTGATACATTGATCATGACTAGGCAATGTCAAGTGGCATCAGATCCAAGGTTCCCTTTGATTACTCTTGACTACATTTCATGAAGAGAAGTTTTCATGGAGAATCTAAATTTTGTGAATAATAAAGGGATTGTGTTCTTTGATGGTATGAATTATCATATCTGGAAGGATAGAATGTTTTCTTATCATGTGTCTCTTGAGTATTATGTTCTTGAAGCTACAATAGATAGATATCATACTATTTGTTGTAGTGTTCCTCTCACATCTCTTGATAGGAATATCCGTGAGAATGATGAAATAGCTAAGAGTACATTACTATCATCAAATTATAAAAGTGATTTTCTAAGAGTGAAAGGTTTTTCCACTACCAAAGGTATCTAGGATTATTTGAATAACATTTATGGAGGAAATACAAAATTCATAATGAAATTTTACAAAACTAAAGGTTGGGTATGAAGATCACATGATGGCTGAGTATTAATCCATTGTAAAGTTTTTACTAGGGTAAATGACATTATCATCACTATGAGATGTCTTGGTGAAAATTTAGACAATTCTAATATTGTTGTAATGATCTTCAAAATTATTCTTTACATTTTTGATGAAAACGTTTCTTCATTTAAAGATATAGATCCATAATAATTATTTATGGATGATCTGTATAACACTATCAATACTTTGAAAATGATAAAGGATAATGTCATTAAAAGGAAAAAAATTTATAGGGAAATGTATTTCAAGGATAACAATAAAAAAATCCTAAGAATACTGTTGAAGATGAATCTAGTGATTCAGATTATAAAAATGTGGTATATAAAAATCTTGAAGAATTATTATCCCTATTTCATAAAAATGTGAAAACATGTGTAGTTAAATATAATCGTAAAACTCTCCTTAAATGTTTTTAATTTGAAGACGTTGGTCACTTATTAGATAATTTCCCTCAAATAAATAAATAATAGGATAATGATGATTATGATATAAGGAATATAATATTTCGAAAGAAATAGGGTTTATTTTTAATACTTATCCCATATAGAAAGATAAAAAATTCACCAAATACAAATGGAGAATTTTTTTTCTCCAAATATAATGAGGAATAAGATAGTGAAGAGAAATTCAAAAAATTCTGCTGAAAATGTTGGTGAAAATAATTTTATTGCATTTCTTAATAATGTAGAGTTTAGAAGTAGTATTCCTCAAGAATAAGAAGAATCTTAAGTACAATTTGATCATAAATAATAATTGAAATAATTCCAAATAAATATTCAGAATAATGATAAAGAAATAAAAATTGTTTAGAAACAAAAAATATTCATCATATCCTGATGAAAAAGTAAATTTTCTAGAAGATATTGACAATTTCAAAATATATATTGAAAAATAAAGGAATTGTAATGATAAACTAGAAGTTATTTTGAAAGATAAAGAATAATAAATGGAATATTTTAATGAAAAACTATCCAAATCCCAATAGCAGTTCACAAGATTCTTGAATTCAATTTCTAAAGTTTGTGAAAGTTATGGTAAGGGTAGAACTAAGAAGGATAAGAAATTACCTTCAAAGGTTGAGAAGAAATATAAAATAATTTCTAATAATAATAAATATGGGAATGTTATATAAGTTTCCATGAACAAAAAGTGAATATGAAAGAAGTTTCTAAATATTATGAGTCCAAAAAAGATTACATTACATCTGGTTCCTAAATGTTTGAAAAGAAAAGTGATCTGAATAAGAAGATTATTTTTGACAATAGAAATTACGGTGGTCATTAAAATTTAGGAAATAATGATACTAGGAAACATGCTCACAATTCTAAATAGTATATAAGTTTTTAGAGGAAAATAATCTTTCTATAGATACTTTTGGTGTTGTGGGGTATTAGGTCATGCTTTGAATATTTGTTAGTTTAATCAAAAAAATTACAACTATTCCACGAATTTTAAAAGGAAATGTTTGAGGGGGATTTAATACTATCAATGTATGAAGTCGGTGAATTATGTTCTTATGAAATATGAGAATGTTGGTGTAAAAGTTACATTTTTTTCCAACCAATGGAAATTGTTTGTCAAATATGTGAAAAAAACATATTCATCTAGATTTGTTTCTTGTTTTTTTATTGGAACAACAAAATTTATTTAACAATTATTAGAAGATCGATGTAAATAAAGTTAAAGGAAATTAAAATGCTCCTGTTGTAAAAGATTATCTCAAAGCTACAAAAGGAAAATGACCTTGGATCATAGATAGTGGGTTTTATTCGAAAATAAAAGAAAACATGACGTTTTTTAATAATTTGATGTAATTCAAATAAGAAATGTTGATATTTGGAAATTAGAAGCATCTCAAAATCAATGGTATTGGATTATCCATCATTGGGAAATAAATGTTGAAATCCAAGATGTCCTTATTTTTTGATGGGTTGAAACAAAATCTACTATGTTTTTGACAACTTTATAATGAAGTAAACAAAGTTATTTTTATAAAATATGGGTATTTTTTGAAAATTGAGAAATATAGAAAAATAGTAAAATATTCCAATATAAAAAAGGATACATTCTCTAACTTGGCGAGGATCAAACTCTAGTTAATTAAGCATGGTATAAGAATACATTTATGGAATAAAATAAAGGTAGCCATGTGTGAGAGAAACATGAGGATGTTTTCAAAGATAGATAGTGAATGGGTCATTCCAGAAATGTCAAGAAGAATAGATTGTTGTTTCATGATTTGTGTGAAGTAAATCATAACAAAAAATATTCATAATATGGTTAAAATTTCAAAAAAAAAGTTCCCTTTAACTTTTTCATTATGATATTTTTGTGCCATTGAGTAAAAAATTAACTCATAATGATAAGTACTTTGTTACATCCATTGAAAACATTACTCACATTACTTATGTTATTTACATGAAACTTCTGTCTGATGCTCAGAAATGTTTAATAGTTTCTGGAGGAAAGGAGGTAATTAATGTGAGTATTCAATGATGAATTTGAGAACTGAAAATGGTAGTGAATAGAAAAATGAATAATTTGAATGTAATCTTGAGTATCAGGGAATCTGGTATGAGTTCAGTCCACTCTAAACTCCTCAAAGAAATTTTGTGATAATAGTAAAAATAGAATTCTGGATGAAATGGTAAGAACTATGTTAGTTGAACATGATCCCTCTATTTACATTTGGAAAAAATCCATGAGCACTAATATTTATATTTAAAACTAATGTTTTTATAGATCAATCTCATATATGACTCCATATTAAATATTTTATGAAAAGCCTACTATTTTTAAACACATATGTTTTTTTTGGAGTCCATTCATCATTAAGAAAAAAGGTGGAAACCATGAAATGATTATTCAAATAGGAGAAGATTGAATTTTTCATAGCTATACTTTAGAAGGAACAAGATATATATGATTCAAAAAGGAAACTGTAAGATTAGTTGATTATTCTGATTTGAACGTTATTGAAAATGTGGAGGAAGTTAATATAAAAATCGTTATAATAAAGAAGATGTATATTAACAAATAATGTTAGGTGAAAATCGTGATAAGGAATCTAACAATAGTAATCATACTCAAGATGAATCATTTGACACAGCTATTTCAGGTGAAGAGGAAGAATCTCAAAAATCTCATCCTAGGATAAGGAAGCATGTGGAAGCTCAAAAAATTATTTATGATCAATATCAAAAGGTTTGAATAAGAAGAACCTATAATCTTATTACACATACTTCTTTGTATTCAAAAGTTGATCCAAAATCTGAGAATGATGCTTATGAGATTCTTGAATGGGTTCATGCTTTGAACTACGAGCTAGATCAGATAGAAAATAATGATACTTGCGAATTCATACATAAACCATATAAAACTTTTATCAATATAAAATTGATTTTCTAGAAAAATAAAAATGAATATGGTGAACTGATAAGAAATAAAGAAATATTAGTGTGAAAATTTTACTCACATATTGAAGATAATGATTTTGATGACACTTTCTCTCTTGTGAAAAGATTAGAAACTATGAGAATATTAATTTCTATTTATACACAACAAAGATTTAAAGTATATAAAATGTATTTGAAATTTTCATTTTTTAATAATGATAATGGTGAGTAATTTTAAATTTAAAAACCATGTAGCTATGTATTTGGGAAAGATTAAAGTTATGTGTGCAAGTTAAAGAAATCCCTCTATGGGGTAAAACAATATTCAAGTTCATGTTATTCTTAATTGGATACATTCTTGAGGAAGATGATTTCTAATAAAGGAAGAGTTGATATTAATCTAGATACAAAATAAAGCCTTTATTTTTTCATCATTTTAATTGTTTTTTAAGAACTTATCTTTTTGGTGAATTATAAAAGAAATTGAGAAAGATATTATGAATATGTGAAAATGTTTTTTGATATGTCCATTCTGGGTGAAATGAAAAAAATTCTTGGGTAAAAAATTTCACAAAAGAGGAAAAACATCTTTCGTTCTCATTAAAAATATTCTAAGGAACTTCTTGAAAAGTATTTATGGAAAATTACAAACTTGTTTCCAGACCTATTTTAGTAGGAACCAAGTTGACTAAATATGGATATGGGAAAGAAGTTGACACCAATGAGTTTCAGAAGATGATAGTATGTTTTTTTAATTTTATTACCTCCAGACCCGAAATTTTTTATATTGTAACCTTATATGATATATTTCAATGTTATCTAAATGAAACACATTTATTGGGTTGAAAAAGAATTTTCGGATGTTTTAAATGAGAAAAATAGGAATTAAGTATATAATATCAAAAATTATTGACTTGTTTGGATATTTATATACTAATTAGGAAGAGGATATTAGTGAGAGTACATCCACATCTAGCGGGGTTTCTGTTTTGGGTAAAAGTAGTGTATGTTGTAATAAAATGAAAAAAAATCTATAACGCTTAGCACGACTAAAGTTGAGTATGTTTTTAAAACAAATGTTTTTACTCAACGTATGTGGATGAAGAATCTATTGGAAGACATGCCTTTTGAAGTGAAGTCACCCTTTCTCTTGGGTTGTGATAGTGAATTTTAAATCCACATTATAATATCTTAGTACACCATTACAATTCAAAACATGTTGATATCAAATATAATTTCATCAAAGAAAATGTAGATAAGAATGAATTATAGCCGGAGTGTGTTCCTATATTGGAACAAGATACTGACATTTTCATAATCCATTTACAAAATGAACCTTTTTATAAACTGAAGTTGAACATGGGCGTCCAACCACTTTCTTATCAAGAATAAGGTATTTTTTCTTCACTCCATAAACTAGAATTTGGATTGAGTTTTGAAAGGAAATAATTATTTCACAAATATATCAATTTATATGTGATAAAACATTTATGGAATCTGGTATTTATGGGGAGTTTTGGATAAGTTATGAATCCGACATGTAAATGTGTGAACTATTTGAACTTTTTTTGATAAATTGGTTTTAGGAAAATTTCATGTACAACAAAGGTGACTAAGTGAATAAATTTATATTGAAAATCATAATCTATTTTATAGGTCACTAATTTTGGAAACCATAGTTTTGCAATCAATAATTTTTATCACCTACAATGAGTTAACTCATGTAGGATTAAAATTGTTGATAAGTAATACATAGCTTGAGATAATAATTTTCAGTGATTTAGGAACCTGGTTTTAAAAAAATACAAAAGGGTATATTTTTTGTACCAAGTAGGAAAGAGATTGCCTTCGGAAGCAGATAGATGATTGTATTGAAAGGTGTTCTATTATTTTGTTAAGAAGACAAAAAATAATTCACCATGTAAGTCATAAAATGGACTCACTATCGTAATCAGACAATCATACCCAAACTTCTTAAAAAATTCCATCATATTGAGATTATGTTTTCTAGAAGAAAAGGTTCATTAAACTCACTTCTGGTCTAGAATGAAAGGAAGATCGTATTCGGAATCTTTTTCGATATCTACATGAATCCAATGAAAACTTAAGGATTATTTACTTATATTAGAGGTCTCAAATATCATAATATGTTTGAAAGACTTGTAATTTAGGCCTTATGAAGTAAATTGGGAGAACAACTACTTCTAAACATATTAGAAATTGATTGGAATGAAAGATGTTTCTTGAAGGATGGGAATTCACAATAAATTATATTACAAGTAACATGATTCTATGCTAATCTTCAAGTTATTCAAGGTCATGAGAATGAAATGGTATAAGATTAATTTTGTAGAAGAAGGATTTTTTTATGAAAAACCATTTCAGCCACATATTTTTAGTCTAAGATCACTGCATATCAAATTTTATAAAGGTCGTAATGGTTTGTTGAAAAATTGAAATGTGAATATGACGGTGTTCAGTCAGAAAAATAATCCAAAATTCATAAAGATTAACAAAAATAACATGTTTAATGTTATAATTGTGTATCATAACCAAATAAAGAAAGAATTTTCTAATTTCATAACTTCTAATATCAGTCCATAGGACATGGTATTCCATTTATCATCAAAGTGACCCTAACACAGATCGTCAGACTTAGTGGTGGTTGAAAATGGAATCAAAATAAGAATTGTTTTTGTTATGAGTTTTTGAAACCAATGATAAAATTTAAAGAATAAAAGAAAACAAATTGGGATCAATTTGAAGAAGAAACTCAAATATTAATAAAAAATTTAGTCAACCATTTTCATCAAGATGAATTATTGGTTTCTTTACTTACCAAGTTGGTCAATAGAAATAAGAACTCTGATATGATTTCAATTGGGTCATTATTAGTAGGACTATTGCTGACACCGATCATCAGATTAATGTACATAAAAATCCATAAGATAGAGGATGACATGGATAATAGAATCAGACAAAAGATTATCATTCTAAGGAAAAGAAGAGAATAATAATTTCTTAAATTAGTCACAAAAATGTTCTAAATTTGAGCATAGAATTTGAAGTGTTTAGAGAATGTTCATGTTAAATAAGTGTGAATTTTATGATGTAATATTGCTGATGATGTTTTGACATATTTAGAGGTTTCTGGAATAGAAAATGGAGATTGAGATTTATAATGGAAATTCATCAATTATAATGTGTTTGAAATAGGGTCAAGTAAATTGGAGTGAGCACATTTTTCTCTACTATAAGGAGGAAATCTGAGTAGAAATTTGAATCTGATAGAAGTTAGTGAAGAAATTTTTAATTGAGGTGACGTTTTGACGATATTTTATAAGGTTTTATGAGATGATAAGGGTTCAGAATCACTGATGAATTCATCGATGCACCTGATATATAAGTGAAATTTGAGTTCTGTAAAAAAGAATTGAGAGGGAATGACCTTAAAAATCACTCAAAAATCTTTTTTTAATCACATATTAATAGTGTAAGTACTTTTTACATTATTAAATGGGTGTACTATTCAAGAGATAAGGTATAGATCTAAAAAAATCTAAATGGATTATATTTTGAGAACAGGTATTCATAAAGATATTTTCTATAATGAAAAAGAAAAGATAAGTGATAAGAACATAATTAGAGTTTCTAGATGAGGCCAAGAAATTGGACTAGGATTTATATACTAAAGAAGAAGTTCTTCAGAATTGTTTTTGTGGTATTTTGGAAAAGTTATTTTATCGGACTGAGTAATTGGACATGGCAGATCAGATTGGGAAATAAGACTAATTTTCATTACGAAGTTCAGGAATTTTTTACATGCACCTAGGTAGAAAAGTGAACCTGTGTTTTGAAACATATATTTTTTAATGTAGACAATTACTAGAGTAACATGATTTTAAGAATCAAGTGAAATTTTATTATAAGGTTACATGAATTGTATTACATCATTTCATACTACTTAAATCAAAAGTATTATTGTATTAAACATAGTGTTGCATGATTGTATGGGAAAATCCTATTCATTATATCCACACAAAAAATATTGTTTTCTAGTGGATTATGTGGTATTATATTTTTTTCAAACCATTCCAAGGAGGTAGCTACTTTTTTTTATTAGTGGACTTTGTAAAATTTTGTATTCTTATTGAAGTTCTATTTTTTCACAAAGGTAACAACTCTATAACAATATTCAAAGGTTATTCAAAAATAATGGAATGTTATAAAAAAAAGATGCCAATAATTCACCCTCCCCCACTCAGTGAAAAATTGATCTTGACTGGGAAATGTTCGGTATTTATCTAAGGGTGAAATGGCATACCTGAGATTACCATTGGATGGATTAGAACACCCCATGGATGTGGATTCATAGTTTCAGATAAAAAATCACCTAGATAAGGGTATGATATAGATGGATCAGAACAGCCCATGAAGCGGATTCATGAGGATTTCCCCTGTTATGAAAGATGTCACGCCAAATTTTACCAACAGATGGGTTAGAATACCCCTATGAAGGAAGATCTAGATTTATGGATCAGAACTCCCCTTTAGAATGATCTGATATGGATGGATCAAAAACCCCCCTTGAGGTTGATCTCAGATGTGTGATACTAGAGAGGAATATGTCACACCTGATTTTTCCAATAGATACTTCAGAATTCCCTATGAAGGTAGATCTGGAGTTGTTGACCAAAATGCCCCTTGATACGAATCCAAGATGGAATGATATGAAAATCCATTAGGATGGATCTTGGATTTGTGTCCCAAAAAGGGATGATATCACAACTGAGTTTTCCAATGGATGGATCAGAATGCCCCATGGAGGAAAATTCAGAGATGTTGATCAGAACACCCCTTGCGACAGATCTGATATGAATAGATCATAATGTTTATTGAGAAAAATCTAGGAGGTGTGTCCCTAGTAAGTAACACAATGATTTTACCATAGTTGGAACAAAACATTAAGGTGTAATATGACATACACTAATTAGAGGATAGGGATAAACACCCACATTGTAATATTTCATAGTCTAATGTCATTCTATTTGACCAATTGATGTAGTTTAACATCAAGTAGTAAGGATTCTTGTGTTGAAGAAGGAGAATCAGTGAGAGATGGTGTTGGATTACGCATTGAATATACCATTCTCAAGACAATATCAATTGGTGGAGTGGTGTGGGTATTAAGCATTGAGAATCTCTGGTGTTGGTAAGAGTAGGGAATATGTGGTAGGTTCTTGTGTGTTGAAGCATCCCTTGTGAGTCTAGAAGTAGGAAGGATGTGGTAGGGGATTATGAATTGGATTTTCTTAGAGGATCTCATCCCATGTGAATATTATATGGGGTATCCCATGTTTATTTCATAGGGTAAAAGTTATAGGGGTGTAGGGTTCATCTCATGCTACTCATACATGGTACATCCTATGAATATCACATAGGTTAAGGCTACAATTTTAAATTAGGTCCTAAGGACATTTTCATACTGTTTATAATCGTTTTACTAGGAAGGGGATCTATAAAATATTAAATCATGTAGTTAAAATGTGAGGGGACTCACTTATTACCCCTAGGTCTTACGTGACCACTACTCATGTTCCTTTGGGTGGGGAATAGTGTTGGAACAATTATGGAGGAGTGTTGGATCATGATTTTCGTGATAAGGTCCATATTTATAGAAGAAACAGGGGTTAATTTTCCTATTATTAGAATAAATAGGTAGGTTGGGGTCTTGACCCACACTTGGGGTGATGTGGGAAGTCATGGTAGTGGGTGGAATAGGTCACATAGGAACATGAGGTGTATCTAGACAAGCGTTGTATTGTCATGAGTGCCCCATATACATGACCTTCATGAAGGGTTTTAGTAGAAGGGATACATAATGGAGAGGCCCAAGAGACGTGGTACCAATATTTTTGGGACAATCATATTGGTGATTCACTAAGAATAGGTATCTTGTGAAGTTTCAGTGCTTCACAAAGGGGCATGCTTCATGGAACAAGGTACCCCTACCTCGAAGTGAACATTTGGTTTATGAAGGGACTACATCACAAAGGAAAAATGATTCTAAAATCATCTAGTGTCATATAGGGCCTTAATTCTTAGAAAACATAGTAGTAAATATCAAATGGAATCTCCAAATTTAGTGGAGAATCTTAAAAATAAAAATTAGGGAGTTTCGTGATGTTTGGATACCCTGGTTAATCTATTTTCTCTTTGGTTCATGGAGCTTAGGTGGTTTTCAAACCATATGGGATTGAAAAATTGACACTGATTTATGGAATTTAAAGGTTAGGGATCATCATAAAATATCATAATGGAGGGGTATTTATTAGAAATTGGTTTTTAAAATCTTTTAGGATTTCATGAAGATGCACGAGCATTGAAAATCGGCATGGCTCCATAAGTATAAATCTTTCACTCGCGAAGATACCGTGAACCCTTTTTGGGTTCACAAAGAGTTCTATGACTTCATAAGTCACACTCATAGTACTTACTATAAATCCTTCATACATTAAACATGGAACCATCACATCCATGGAGCTTTTCATGCTCTGTCCCATCGTAAAGATTCTGAACATCCCAATGCAAACTACTTATATCGGTTTTTGGAAATTTGGGCTCAGATTCACATCAAACTGATTGCACCTACCTTGACTATTCCCACGAATTTCATATTTCAGTTCCAATAGTAATTTAGGGTAACAACATAGACTCATTATGCCATGAACAGGGTCATTAGACCCTAGTGGTCTCTTATAATACCTTGAATTCCTTCCAAGCACACCATAGGCTATTACCTACCTGGGACACATATAACTCTAATAAATTCCCATATATTCCAACATCTATTCTTTTATTTTGATTCTTCCTCACTCACACACACCAGGGGAAACATTCCAATAGATCAACCATCCTTAAACTACTTCAGTACAATCATGTTTATCTATGGAGTTTAAATCATGTAGGTTCTTGACATTGAGATAGTTGATCTGGTGAAAAAATGGTGCCAAACTCTCCTCGTCATCCTCTATAAGTTATTATGGTTTTCTTATTCATTATTCTCTCTTGAAACATCTCTATGTTGTTTCTCCCCCTTTTCTCATGATTAACCCAAATAAATCCTTTTTTCTCTCATAAGCCAATGTTTTTGGTCTTGTTCTTTGGTTCCCCTTCCTTAGTGTATCAGTTCTTGGTTGTATATATTTCATCCTATATTCTAATTATCAACCTGACTCATTATTTCATTCTTTTTATATATTTGTTATCATTCTAATGATGAATAGATACGATTTTCATTCCCAATGTGGAGGTTCTCATCACTCATCAGTTGAGATCTAGCCTCGATGGTTCCCATTAGTTTTGATTTCTGTACTCTCAGCATAACATGGAAATGTTTTTTCTCCCTTACAACGATGGTGAGCTAGTATTTTGTGGATTGGTTTTGTCACTTGTAGAGGAATGGTAGCTGTGATGCTACCAAGTTTTTTTCATCATCAATTGGTTCAGGATCCTTGGGTTTTCATAGTGAAAGAAGAAGTGAAGGTAACTCGTGTCATCTTATTTGATGCCTTTGATTTCCTATTATAGTTTTTTTGTTTTTTGTTAAGGCTTAGTGATTATTGATTTTAGTTATATCACCTTGGTTTTTTCTTCTACAACTTATCATATTTGAAAATGGATTTTTTACAATGTGTTAGTTCAATGGTGAGATGATGTTTTGTCGAAGATAGTGTTGATTGTGGAATATATATATAGATGGCTCAATGGTGCATAGCCTGATAGTGGTGATGTGTGGTTAGAATTCCTTTGTGTGTTCTGAAATTAGTGAGATGTTTGAATGGAGAAATGAAGGAATTGATGTGACAAACATCTAATATAGTTCCCCTTATTCATTTTGAGAAGATATCTTGTTGACATGGAAGTATTTCATTTGATTTTTGTAATTTGAGATTAGATTTTGAATTTCATATTTGAAATTCTATTGTATAAATTGTTTTTAAATTCTATTATTAGGTTGTATGTTTTATATTACATGATGGTTCACACTCAAGCTCAAAATATTTTTTTACAAAATACAAAAATCAAGAAGTAGGATTTAATCAGGTTCGTTATGAAAAAGGCAGGTTCTCCATGTTAAAATTGGAAGTGACATTTAGTATATAATGTTTTACTTTTACTGTTATGTTACACTCCAACCTAAATGGCCCAAAGGGATTATTTTTATTTATTATTGATAACCCCCCATTGAAGGGATGAGGGGGAACCCTTACAAGGCCCGTAGACCTAGAAATTACAAGGCCTGTAGGCTTAAGAGATTACATGACATGAAGGTCTTAGAGAATTCAACTATACTATCTACAAGGAATTGCCCCTCCCCAGCATTTTCATCATGATAGTAGCTCACCACCTCCACATGGCAGTCTGGCTAGGTTTCCCGTGAAAGCATAGGCTAGTACCAATGGCATAGCCATACCATCTCATTATGACAATCCATTTTGGCTCTACTCTGGTGAGTGCACCTGCTCTGAATCCTCTTATAGGGCTACTCCTTTTTTGGAGAGTCTGTCTGGGAAAATTGTATGTGGCCCGAATGCCTTGAGGTGGCCCGAAGGACATAAAGGTGTCTCTAAAGCCCTACTGACCCAAAGGCCAGGGAGGCCCGAAAGCCTTAAGGACTCCAAGCCCAAACCGATGGCCTAAGGTGAATAGTTCCAGCTGCTAAAGTACCAAGCAGTACCTGCTACAGCGCATGCTACAGTACTGCATAGTTTATAGTTCTGCTACAGTACCTGCACAGTGTATCGTACATGCTATAGTACCACACACTATACAGTTATGCTACACTATCTGCTATAGTACCTCGGAAATAAGCCTCTACATGGTTTTGAACCTGGGTCTTGTGCATGCACTTAAGGATTCCTCACCAACTGGGCTAAGGCTCATATGCTTCTGTTACACTCCTCCAGCCCCTTAATGAAAAACAATCTCTTTGTGGTCCCTACACCACAAATTCAAGCATTGCCTATGAACATCAAGTAATGTATTGAATCTTATAACATTTTCCATGACCCAACCCAGCCAATCTATTAACATGGTTATCTAACCCCAGGTGCCTCCTGTAATACATTTATTGATCCTAACCGCATTTTTGAATATTATTTTATTTATTTTTTAGGACACATTTTTTCACATTCATCCTAGTTGAAATATCATTGAAATTTAGAAATTTTTATATTGCAGTGCATGTTGCATGTTTATCACATAGTTAGTACTTACCTTATGTCTAACCCATGTAACATACTCAAGGTCTTTCAATGAGACTCAAATTGTTAATTCATAGTTGGGCCAATTATTTGGTCCCACTGTATGATTTATATAACTCAATAAAAAAATAAAATATTACTCATTTCCCCTCCATGAATTTACAATCAAATTGCAACCATATTCCCCCATTTGGCATGTGTGACCCCCAGTTGATCTCTTTCTCAATTCCATATCTTCCCTTATTGTATTTATTTATTATTGAATATTAAAGGTCAAATATTCTTGAAAAACCCCTTATTACCTCACTCTCTCCTCTATTTATTCTTTTCTTCTCACATTCTTGTCCAACCACAATCATGGAAACCTAGGGTTCATGGTTTCAAAAAAATTATTTTAGGGTTGTCTGTTTTTAGGGCCTGTAATGTGTTTTCATGGTCCTCTAGTCCTTATTGGATCTCATTGATGTGATATACCACCACCTATTAAAAAATAATAAATATTTATTATAGTTTTTCCTTTACATTGCCACATAAATTTTGAACTTTGATTTCATCAAATTCTAATAATGTTTCACCTTGTTTCAACATGTAATATCTATTTTTTAAATTTATTTAAAATTGGTGATGGTGTAAATTTTCAGTTTGTTATTTTAATTTGATAGTATAATTATGAGGAATTTTTTGGATTTAAAATTATGATATGTTACTAGGTTTTATAAAGAATGATTATGAGAATAACATTTCACTATGAAAAATATTTTATAATTACCGAACCCATCAAGTCATACCCTTTGTATATATTTTAAATTTAATTTTTATTAATCC
This sequence comes from Viscum album, assembly GCA_963277665.1. Lineage (NCBI taxonomy): Eukaryota > Viridiplantae > Streptophyta > Magnoliopsida > Santalales > Viscaceae > Viscum > Viscum album. The sequence continues at coordinate 1,883,024,889 of OY728165.1, read as the reverse complement.
CAGGTGTTAAATGATTCCCAATAAAGGGTATTATGAATGTTTATTTATGTTTCTTGGTGAATTGAGGATTTTTCGGATAAGGGTGTTGGAGGTAAGGGTGTGGCATGTTTTGTAAATAGTATGATATATGTATATATGTGGATTATTTAACTCACCTATATTTTTTTCATTGGTAAAAATTTTGTCTAGGTGGGATTTTTGGTACACATGATGAACTAGTTTAGAATCATTATATGACTATGGGCCCTGAGATAGACATTATATTTCTTTTTAGATTTTCCCAACTGTTATGCCAGGTAGGGAAATGTCCGATGTTAGGGAAGGTTATCATCTCCCAAGGTCAGTCTCATTTAATAGTTCTTATATCCTTATCGTAGATTGTTCCAATAGACCCTTGGTTCCTATTATGACTTCTTTTGTGTGTGTTATATTTTCTAATATATAAAAACATTATTCTCAAATAAAATTTAGTGGAATGTTTTCTTTCATAAAAATGGTTTTAATTATTTATCTTTCCCCTTTTATTTGAATGGTTTCATAATGGTTTTTATTTAAAAAATTAATTTATATTAAAAAATGGAAATGGATAATAAAATATGATATTATGTTAAATATTTTAGAAGGAAATAGTTAACATACTTTTTATTTCTCTTTTGAAACATGTATGAAATATTATTATTTTTAATGAATATTCTTATAGCGGAAGATTGTTTCCTAATATAATATATATCTCATTCTATCCTCATTTCAAGTTTCTTAGGTACCATTGAGTTATGTTGGATAAACCATAGGTTCGAGTTCATGTATGGAAGGGTGGCTGTTGAATATGATTCAATAGGTTTATGGAGATAGTGATTAAGGCCTTGGTTATTTTATTTTATTTTGAGTACCTTTGATGTATTTTCGGTTTTTGGTTTTCAAATATGAATTTTATATCTTTTTTAATAATATTTATTTTAAATAATTAATTTTTTTATGTTTGATTATGTTTTTTATTATCCTAATTTGATTAGTGTCATGTGAGATGTCAATTCTTCATGCTGTTTCATTTGGTTTTCTATTTATATTGTATATTTTTATTTTTTGATTCATCCGTACAATATATAGAATGTTCATGGTGGGTTTTTAGGTGAACCCCTCTTTTATTTTTATTTTTCCGATTGGATAAGTAGATCATAATCTTATCTATTTTAATCCCTTGACACTAGTTACCATCCCATGGTGATTGGGAACATGCCTAGTGCCCTTCCGTGGGCCAGAATGGTACCTAGGTTAGAAGTGGCCTAAATCCAGTTCCTCCAAAAATTACAAAACAAAATAGCCAACAAAAAGTGTAGAGGAACTACCTATATTTAAGATGTGGGTCCAAAATGATGGTGTTGTTCATTATTAGGGGAGAGCGACACCCATATGAATGTAATACATAATAAAATATTGGTTACTAAGCATGTCAACAAGTATTTCCTTTTTTAGAAGCCTTCTTGATTAGAACTCCGCATATAAAAGAGACTTTCCTCAAATAGGTTTATAATTTGTGACCTCTTTTGATTATTTACATTGTTTGTTTGAGTTAGAATAAATCACACAAAAAAGAACAGTTTTTAGACTATGGGGATAGTCATTAGTCATACAAGTGACCCGGTGGGAATATCCTATTATTGGATGGTAAGGAAACTAAGGTAGTATTGGATACACATTGAGTATGATGGCCTAGTTCATGGCGGGTGGCGGTTGGGTTATGAAAAATAGTATCAAATCATTGGTTTTTAAAATGACCTTACATCGGCAGTCATCCATGTAATTTAGGGTTTCCAATTGGAACAAGATTGTATTGTTAGAATTCTAGTGATTTTTATTTCATAGGTTCTTGATGACAACCTATTCAGGATAAAATTTGATTTTCCATAATATTATGGGATTTTATCACCTGAAATTACAGCTTAGATCTCAGTTTTTTTAGTTCATCGGTATATATTTTGGAATTATTAATTTATAATTGAGGATCATGAAGTGGTTTTTGAGAAATAATAATTTTAGAATGAAACTGGGAAAGATATAAGAGGTTAAAAAATATTTTGAATTTTAAAAAAAACTATACATAAATCATTCATCTAGATTTGAGAGACTGATATTGAGTCTCACATGGTTTTCTCATTGTTTTCCAAACCATGGGGAAAAACCATGTATAATTGTAACTTATTCGGAATAGTTTATTTTTATAATTAATATATCAAGTTTCCCTTATACATTATTGATATAATTTTGGGATTATTTTAGATGTTTATTATGGATCGTATAACATATTTTGGTTTATTTAATTTTTATTTCTAAAATATAAACATTGGGCGATTTTAATGTGAATTGGAATTTTAAAAAAGTGATATATTTTTTTAATGTTTTATGTCTGAGTTGAAATGGGGGATTATTTGTGTTTTATTTGATAAAGAAAAGTTTTTTGGAAATTGTTTATTAAATCATAAGCTAATTTTTGAAATTTAAATAGGAAAATATTTTCTCCTCATTATGAAAAATTGAATTGAATGATGTTTTAGTGTTTGGTTGTGTATAGTTTAACAAATAAGTGTTTTAAATAATGTTTTTTTAAAATAATGGATTAAGAACTTCTATAGAAAAGTTCTGGAATATTATTATTTCATTATGATTTAATGTATCCGTATTAGTTTGATGCTTGTTTTTATTTTTTCAGATTTATCTTCTTTTTGGTTCTGACACATTATGGGATTTTAGTGTTATTGATGTGGTATTTTGAAATTGACCAATTAATGTAGTCTGATATTTATATTATTTAATTTATTGAATATCATGATAATGTTTTTATTTTTTATCTAGGGTATATATCAATCATGTTATAATGTATTCTCAATGTGAAGCTATGAGTGGTTCACGCAAGAAAATTCTATGGTTGATCATGATATTTTGGTGTCATTTCCTTCATTTTCCACCTCCATGGAGTGTGGAGGTCATCCTCTTTGAGACCTACCTCAATATTTTTAATTTAGAGTTCTAGAGTTACGAATGTCTTTATTTACTTGAACAACCAAATTCTAAAAAATAATGTAATGGTTTTGAAGTATTGAGGAGATACTTAACTATCCTGAGATATTAATGTCTCTTAAGTCAAGGCTTGCAACATTTATGCTTGACCGTCCATGTTGGGAGTTGTGTATGTCCAAAATTTTAATGCGGCCACTAATGAAAAAATGGTGGTTATGTTTTAATTACATGTTCATTTAGAAATAATTTTCTAACTATGTGAATATATCAAAGGTAATTTATTTTTATTTCCTCCAACAAGAAGATAGATAAGTATTGGAATATTATTTTATATTCATTGTGTTAGTGTCAAACCTTCCTAAAACTTCCATGGATTTATCATTGAAGGCTCGGTATTTTGAAAACAGTCTTCAACAATATTTTCGTTTAGCAGTGTATCCCCTAGGATGAGGAACATATGAAGACACAATGAAGAATTCAGTGAGGATTAAAGAAGATTGGGAATTTATTTCCCAATAACTTTTCATTCCCCCTAACCTTTGGAGTAAAATAGGATTCTTCCGTAAAAGGGAAGGTCATAAACCCATATCTAGGTAGTCTCACCATGGTATCAAGTGGATACCTAGTTTATTAATTATAGAGACTACATGTATTATGTATTGGTTTTTCCACTAGTGTGGGATCGTAGGGAATAAGTATAATTATTTTTATGATGAACCTAAGACAAACCATACTTTTATTCTTCTGGGACATCGTCAAAAAATTTACATGGGAATCTCTCATGAGATATTCAAACCCAAATCTACCCTTTCAAAATATCCTCAGGTTTATCCCTTTGAACTAAGTGTTTAAGGAATATCTATTTGAGGTTTTACACTATTTTCCCCTATCTCATTCTATTTATTCTTTTGTTCCATGGGTTATATCCTATTTTATTCTTGTGGGGTCATCTTTTGGATGATATTATTTGTGGATCAATGATTATCTATTTTTGGTGGAAATTTATTATGGTCATTGTAAATATAAATAATAATGTAAGGATGTTTTCATATTTCATCTCTCTTCCTTGATTTGTAAGATTAATTTTTGATTAATGAGTCACATTAATCTTGTCTATTTGCGGTTTGATAAGGATTATTAATATGGTGGGGAGACCACTATAGAGATATATCTTGATGGACTATGTTTGTACCTCATTCTCTATCATATTTGGTATTGGGTATTTGGTATCTTGTTGTTGGTTTATCCATTTTACCCCATCCATACTGACCCTATATTTTGTTATTTTTCTATCATTGGTCCACGATCCATATTATGGATTCTCCTAGAGGTTTATACACATCATAACAAGTTTCCATAGTTTATTTAGGCTCAAGTTAAGGTACTCATTATTTTTGTGATCTCTTAGAGGTTGTTATCCATCCACCATCATTAGTAATTGATTCTCTAGTTGTGAGATCTTATGTGGTTTATTCATTATACTTTTATCTTTTGGGGTGACTTTAATATCAACATTTTTGTATTTATGGTATGATCAATTTTCTCTTGATTATTTAAATAGTTCGTTATGGATGGTTCCTAAATTATATATTCATTATTGTTTTCTATTTTTCTCTTCATTATGGAATCTGACACTCTAGTCCTTTTATTCATCAAATGATCTATCAAGTTATTTCTAGGGGATGTATGTATTATGGTGTGCAAAAATTACTACACCTCACCCTTAATTTACTATATTATTTTTATTAATTTTTTATTTTTTTAATTTTTTATCTCTTCATAGGTGAACCTTCCTCAATGTTTTGTAATTTTCGGTGTCCAAATAATGTTTCACAACTATGTGTAAAGTTAGTGTTAACCATATCTCTTTCTTATGGGACAAGCTCTAGGTCCTATAGTGACGATTTCATTGTTGACACATTCTTTTTCAAACATTACATCCAAAACATGTGATGTGTCTTGCTCATTAAAAAAAATGAATGATTACCCTTTTTCCATCCTATATTTACACTCAAATTGAACCCATATTCCACCATTTGGCTCAATATACCCCAAGGTACTTTCACTCCCAATTTTTCATCTACTATAGTGTATTTTTGGTATTCTTCAATTTTCATGGTTAAATCATCAAGGTAAAATACTCCTTGTCTCTTAATTTACTTTTTTCAATCTTTTCACCTCTTTTTCATTCCCTATCAGAGTCTCTGGGACCTATGTACTATGATTTATTTATTTTTATTTTGTTTATTTCAATTATTAGGGTTTTTAAGGCTCATCTTGGTCCTATAGACCTTCTAGGGTCATATTGAGGAGAGTAATCACTATTGTTAATAAAATAAGCGAGATTTAATGTAGTAATTCCTTTTCATTTCTCATGAAATTTTTAACTTTTTGTTATTGTTGATTTAAATATTTGATTGGGGTTTCTTGAAGGTTTTATCATGTATAATTGTCCTATTATATACAAGTAAAATGGTTTCACACTGGATTTCATGAAATGTGACTGGGGATTCACATTGTTTCAAAGTATATAATCTATTTTTAATTTTATTATCGATAGGTGATTGTATAAATATTTTATTAGTTATTTTAAAATGATATCTTGTTAATAATGGTTTTTTGTTTTAAAACAGCGTTTTCAACCATGTTTTATAATAAATGTTCATGTGGTTTTCTTGACATGTTTTAAAGGATTTTTAAAAGACCAAACCCCTTGAGACATTCCCCAATCATTTTTTGAATGGCAATATTTATTGATTCAATATATTGGATGAAGACCATTAAATGGTATTATGTATTTTTAATTATATTCTTGATTTAATTGGGATTTTTTCTTATAATGGAGTCAATGGAGAAGGTTTGGATAGTTTTTTATATCATGTGAAACATTTATATATATATAATCTTTGTTTAATTCACCTCTATTTTTTATTCATGAGTAACAATGGGTGTCTAGGTGGGAAGTATATATCAAAATACTATACTAGTTTAGAATCAATCCATAACTAGTGTCCATAATATTGATTTCATTTTTCTTTTGGTATTTCTCCATAAATTAGTCCAGGTAGTGAAATTTCGGGTGTTGGGGAAGGTTTTTGTTACCCGATTCCAATTTTATTCAGCAGTTCATATAGCCTTTTTGTAGATTGTACCAATAGAACATAGGATCTCATGGTGTCTAGTTTACTGAGTGATATATTTTTTACTAATTAGTAAAACGATATTCACATACCTTTTTATTTTAAGGGTTTCGTAATTGTTTTCTTTTATCAAACTTTTAATTCATGTTAAAAGTGAAAATAGTTTTCAAAATAATTTTTTATTGCTTCCATATATTTATTTTTTAAAGACATAGGAAACGTAAATTTTATATCTATTTTAAAAACTAGTTTGAAATATTTTTACATTTAAAGGTTATGCATGTGTCTGAGGGTGGTTGTCTACTTTTTCTTATAGCACACACTTTTAGTTATTTTATGTTTATAAGGAAAAATTGAGTTTTGGTGGATGTAATTTGGGTTATATTTTATGTATAGGATGGTGGTTTGTGAATGTGTTTCACTCAGTTCATGGAGAATGTGGTTGGGGCACTAGTTATTTTCTTTTATTTTTTTATCATTGATGTATTATCCTTTTAGGGGTTTAAATATGCACCATTTAACTTTTTTAGTGATAGTTATTTTTGTTTGATGAAATATATTGATATTTTCTTATGTTATTAATATATTCTAGATAATATTAATATTATGTGAGATGTCTGTTTTTATTTTCATTTAATTTTTTTACCATTTCTCTTGTATCATTTTTCTTGGTGATATGGCCATACAATGTATCGGATGGTCACACTAGGTTTCTATGTATAAATATTTTTCTTTATAATTTTTATCTAGGATAAATCATTCCCAATGTGCTCTATTTGATGACCATGAAACTAGTTACTAGCCTTGGGAAAATTGGATAATTTATCTCAACATATAATGGGACAACAATGTCATTTAGATCAATGGTGTCCTAGAGCTAGTTAATGATAGTTATGAAAATGGAGGACCCTGGGATAAGTATCAATGTTATTTGAGGTTATTTTGGTGAATTGTTTTAGACTATAAAAATTCAACGAAATTTCCAAATGGTTTAGGTCCTTTTTTGGTAGTTATAAGTAATTATTTAGGTTTCTGGGAGTACTTGTATCTTACATTACCCCATAGGGAAGGGGATACAATGTGGATTTATTTACCTACAATTTTGATACAATTTGTTTCTTATTTTTTTGATTCCATATCACTAAAGGATATAAAACCATTGGGATAAACACAAAGAGAAATTGGGTACATCTCACTCAACATTAATGTACTATTTTTAAGGAATTTGGATACTACATAAAGAGAAGAATATATAAGTGGTATAATAGGATATAACGATATATTTCATCTAAAAAGTATGCATTTTCCAAGAGAAACATAGAAACACATCTACATAAAGTGTAAGAGACTTAAGATTGAGATTTTATGTTCTTGGATATTGTTAATATCATTTAGACTATGACTTTTCTTTCTATATTTGAATCCATAATTTAGTTATGATATATAAATTGAGAGTTAAGCTTCCTATATTGAGTTTTTTAAATAGGTATGATTGAGTGATTGATTTATTTTACTTTTATTACCTACTATTATTTTATTTATTAATGTAAAGTTTAATTTTACATTATTTAATATTTCTTTAAAAGATTAATTTTTATCAAACAATTAGTTTCCATTTATTATATGAATTAACTACTTGAATTCCTTCTTTATTAAGGAATGGGTATAAGTATCTATATTTAAACAAGGTTTTGGGTCACCTATTTATTAAATTAATTAATGTAATTTGATCAAAATAAAATATGAGTTCATTAATTAGAGAAGAAACACAATACTAATGTTTTTTAGATCCAATTATGTTGACATCATGATACTTCAGAAATAAAATTTGAATTTAAATTACCATATTGTTGTATATTTAAAAAAATATATCAATATTTCATCATTTAATGTTATTTATGGTTTTATTATTATTATTTTAAAGAATTCAATTTTAATGTTTTAACTTTTGAATCAAATCATCATTCTAGGGATCACTAGTCTCTTTATGGGTTCAACCACATATTTTACATATAATATTAATTAGTAGTAAATGAATAAAGGTTGATATTTTTAAAATTTTTAACATGATTCCTATATGGAATAAAATATTCCTCATGATCATTCAAATATCACTAGAATTATATTTCCTTTTGATAAAAAATCATATGAATAATTATCATAATGTATGATACAAGGTATATCACATGTACCTCAATTATTCACTTAGTTGTATAATTATTTTTTACTCTAATAGATAATATTCATATTCTATAATTTCCATTATATCCCTTAGTAAGAATACACATATCTTCTTCTCCCCTGATAGGGTAAATATTTTTCTTTTTATGAATTCTGTTCTCCATAATTTCAATGTTTTTTTATGAGAACATATATTTTTTCAATGTAATTTCTATGAAATATATGTAATCAAAAAATTAATTTTCACTTAAAATTGTGTGACAAATACCATCTATAATTGAGAAATTCATTTTTATCATGTCCTAATATCAAATTTTTTCTTTAAAAACACAAAAAATCAATCATTCTTCAATTCTAAATCAAACAAATCCTTATTTTTCATAAATTAAACTATAAAATAGATTCATGTTTCTCAAAATATGAAAAGTAATCTCAATATCAATAATTGAATATCAAGATCGATCCATTGCCTTTAAAAAACTTTTATCTATTATAACCTTTTCATATTTACTTTTTTAATCTTAAAATTTGAATTCACATCTATTTATAGTAGATAATGGTTATCTTCTACTGGATATGATGAATCCTACAAATCAGACAATATTAAAACAATTTATTGCAATTTTACCTTTATTGATAACTCCTTCATCTACTATTTCTAACAACATTATTTCTCCTTTAAAAAATCCCAAAATAATGACAATGTAATGTCCTTATAAAAATTTACATTGAAAGAAAATACTTGGGAAAATAGAGACATTAATCTACTATGGTGGTTTTTATTATACAATATTTTTCCATAATGTTTTTATTTTCAATAGAACATGAATTTTTAGTGATTTGAAAATTTTCAAAATAATAACACCTACTTGAAATCCAAAAGTATATATCTAAATCCACACTTGTCCTCTATAAGAACATTCAAATGTTCAAAAAATACACTGATGTATTTAGTTGAGTGAATCCTAAATTCCTCATATTTTTGTAAAAATACATCTACTATGGGGTTTTTCTCTATTAAATTACTTTAATAGATGTTCACAAATTTTATGATCATTTCCCTTAAATACATAAATATAATCACCTTATTGTATATTATATTAGAAAACTCTCCCTCTGGAGAGTTTATTCCTTTAACATCGACATCTAAATATTTTTCATCCATTGTTAGGAGTTGTTTGTTTTCCTTGTTTACTATAATTTAATTCATTTATGTCATGTGAAAATCCATTATCCTTGGTTGAAATGTGGTTATATCTAATTAATCTAATGTTGAGGGTTATACACATCAAAAGTTACAAGTCCCTTATGATTGATGATCTACTATATATCTATTCAAGAGGGAAACTACCTTGGAAAATATGTTATACATGATACCACCGATAGTGAATACTAGATATGATACCCTAATAGAACATTTGTATTTGGTTTTTTAATTAAAATTATACCTTTAAAATAAATTTTTATATATTTCTTAGAAACTCTTATTACTCACCCACCAAATGTGAAATATTTAAATGCACAACAAATAAGAATTTCTTGTTTTTTACCCACACTAGGATATTTCCAAATAAAATATAATAATAATGTGTTGATGTGACAATAATTAATAATACCACATATTGTACAATTTCTAGATATGAATCCATAAAAACTTGGTTTAAAACCCCTTATGAAACATTTATATTATCTTTCACAAATTTAAACTCACTATCAAATCAATTGAATAATTTGACCCCCTTATATAAAAACAAAAATGATTACACCCAACCTAATATAGAAAGATAATCCATATTCAAAATATTGATAAAATTCATCTTCATCTATCTTTCCTTGGGAAAAAATATTTCAATAATTTCTAAAATCACTCCTACTTCAATATTGGATTAATATTATGATTCTTTTCCCTATTTTTTGTCCTAAATGTATCAATCTGTTTCATTCCTATTCTTTTTCAAAATATATATCCATGTTGTTCAATTCAAGATATATATTCATTTTAAGTGATTTTTATATGTTATTAATTCCTTCCCTGATTATTTCATCTATCATTACCTTATAATGGTATGTCAATTCAATCCCATAGAGTTTACTCGCATATATATCTTGAAAAATAAAAATTCAAAGGATGTAGATTCCAAAAAAACCACAAAATGTTTAAGAATAAAATTATTTCATATATATAGATATCAAGTCCTCCAAAACCCATAGTCTAATCAAATTTCTCACCCTTATAATTATTACACTATAAAATTTTACAAATGTATCATGAAGTGGATTAAAGTGTTTGGTAAAATAAAACCAAATAACATCCATTTTAATTAAGATTATAAGATCTGGTTATATTATAAATCCTTTAGTCATGTCTAATTACCCAAAATTCCTTTATAAGATTCATTCTTTGGGAACTATGGCATAATATATGTTCTATATTGAAAAACCCTTCAACTCTTCTACAATTTTAAAAGTGCACCATTGAATTATGATTTTATAATGAAAAATTGGTTTATATCTTCATAAAACAGAAAATATAAATTATAATTGTGGATTAATACATAAAAAATGTTAAACAAACTAAAAATATTTTAGTATTTCTCTTACATTATATAGTTTTCCAAATGCATGTGCATTATTGAAACATAACCAAAATCCATTATGGTGTGATATTTCTTTTTTGTAAAAAAACTCTAAAACATCCTATAAATTTCAAAAATCTAATTTTAATGATATACCTACAATATTATTAAACATTTTAAATTATTTTCGACTATCCTAATCAATAAAAATAACCCATAAATAGTTTATTCGATTTATACAATATATATTATCTAACCTGGGGAAATGTATCTTAAAATTGTTTTATTTTCCCATAAACTATCTCTATTTGATGAAGTTTCCAAATAATTATAAATGGTTATTTATAAATTAGATATAAAATTTTTAAATGGAATAATATTTTAAAGTAACATAGCACTATGATGCAACATTAAAATTTATCGAAATAATTCCTCAATATTTGTATATGCATGCTCTATATTAACAAGAGCAGGGTACCTAAATCAAATGGCAACAAGGCTTCAAGAACATTCCCAAATATTTAGAGGGTAGTAACTATTATTAGGGGATTCCATAACCTCATAGTGAAATATTTTTTGCAAAATATTAAAAAATTATTAATTCATATTGTGTGAAATAAACAAATTAAAACTATGAGATTAAAAATTTAAAGGTGAAAAATATTTTATTATTAGAAACCCACTTCAAATATATATAATATACAAACAAAATAATAATAATGTGAAACAGTATCTAATTCAAATCAAATCCTACTACCATTTCTCTTCCATAGACCCATGGGTCTCCACTAAAGAAGAACTAAGTCTTCTTTTTTCCCATTTCAAATAAAACATCATCTACTTGTTTTAAAAAAATACAAAATTATGGGTGTGTATAAACATGGAATGATTTCCCCAAGACTAAAAAATAAACCAATGTATGATTAATCTCAACAGGTATATACAAGTGAAGGATTTATAAAATATTTATATAAAAAATATCAAAAACATGAAAAATAAAACATATCATGAACAATAAACAAAGCAATAAAAACATTAAAGTAAAACAAAACACCACTTTATCATGAAATAAAATATATTTATCATGTAATGATTAATGATCAAACCAAAAATACTCAAGTTATAAAAATATACCCTCATATATAAAAACATCCATTCATAATAGCAATTACCTTATCATTAAAATATATGATTTAAGTTTTTTGATGGTCATTAATACCAAAAAGAGAATATACTTTCCAAACAATTAATTCTTACCATGGTAAACTATCATCATTTAGGTTCAATTGAATGGATAAATTCACATCCAACCATACACCCCTTCTATGAAATTTATATAACTGATAAATATTATAGAAACTAGACATAATGCCTTAGTCATAGACTATCTCTCGAGACAAATGACATAACACCTGAAATTCCCAATAACAAAAAATCCACCATTGAAAATATATACACTTTTTTTTTTGAAAACCAATCAAAAAACCTTCTCTTGAATAATTTCCAAAACCCATACATCAATAATCTAAACTAGGAAACAATTTAGTACTAAATCCTTGTGTTAAGAAGGAAAACCAAAATGTAAACTACCATTAGAAATGTTTTAAGAAAATTCATTATTTGATACCATTTTAATACAATTTACAAAAACCCATAACATAAAATTAACAAGATTTATAATATACACTCAATAAAAATTGAATTTCATTTTTAAACAAATCATTATTCCAAAAACACATATAGATACTTATCATCATAAAAAATTTAAGATACTTTATCAAAAAATATTAATACTAGCTCATGTCTATAATAGTTAAATTCAACCTACCTAGGTTTTATTTCATTAGAATTACCCTGGGATCCTTATTTGATGAACCTTATGGGATGAAGTAACAAAATAGATTTTTAAGATATCTCTATAATTCATAATTTTCAAACAAAAGGAACAACTACCATCTAAGGGAAATTTGGAAAGACACATTCACATTTGGATTGGGCCACTTTCCATTTAGGGATGTCTCGTGATAATTGACATGGTGCTCTAGTGAAATTTTATATAAAATTGAATACATATAAAGAGTTAAATGGCCTTTGTTCTAGTATGGGATATAACTATGTAACTCCCTATTATCGATTATTAGAAGAGGAAAATTTGAAAGGATAATTATCTACTATGTGGCATGGGCCTCATGCCAATATGGAACATACATGCCACATGTCATACATAAATTATCAATATTGGTACAAGGAATTCAGTGTAAGAATGAAAGTGGGAATATATAGATTCATCATTTATTGATTTAAAGCATACTTTCATCACTGGAATGACTGCAACTGATAATAAACCTACATATCTCATGTGAATTAAATAAGTACAAAAATCAAAATTAAAAATGTACATGGTATGATTTTGATTGAATGTTTCCCTCTCAATTAAAGATATTGACATGATGGAAGCTTAGAAGAAACCCTATAAATCATCCACATATACTTCAAAATATATCTATAATATCAATCTATAATTTCCATGTACTATCACGAATAAATCAATAGGCTTTGATGTCAACAAGATCATGAGTGCATCGTTTCTTTGATATGGGATGGAGTTCCTGGATAAGAGTTCTCCAAACCTATATATCCATCTCTGCCACATTATAGAGGGATTAATTCATGTCTTATGGTCAATTTAATGAATATTAAATATACTTTCGGTGTCTCTAGGATTATATTGGTCGGTTAAAACTTAACAAAATTTCTCTTTGGCCCCCCGAATAAGTTTAACCATCTAAATAATTTCTAAATGACTCACATGACCTACTAACATGTAAATAATTTCATAAATAATTTATCACATACATTCAATGTCCAAATATGTTTATTTTATAAAATACAATCCTTTAACTTTACTCTCTTAACCTATAAAATATTAAACCTTGAATAATAATTATTCAATGTTTAAATATTTTCCTTACATTCACTCTATAACTTGTGAATATAATGGGTAAATAAGATCATAATTAATTATTCTAAACTAGAATAATAGATAATTTATATTTCTAATATTATTGTTTAAACTCACCAATTATCGGAACCTCACTGTGGGACCCACCATGTTATAGACTATAGTCTATTGGGATTTTTTTAATCTTCTGAATATGCTTTATGTGTGGCCATCTAGAACCGATCTCCATAATAATAGGTATCTCTTTTAGGAAAGGTGTTTTTTCTAGTAACATATCATATAACCTAAGGATACATGGTATATTCATTGCATTGAAAATATTATATGTGCATTCTCTATGTAATATAATATCTTTGTCTCATTTTATATCATAAATTAGGATTCATACTTTGTTTCATCATCAAATAATGATTTATATATTCATTATTTGACCATTTTACCTAGTTTTACTTCAAATAACCTAGACATGGATTTAATGAATAAAATATCATCTTTTCATACTATTCCTGAGATATCAAATCACACACATAAGTGAAAAATCATGTATTAATCATTAAATCAATTTCATGCCACCAAGGATGCACCCAACAAAATCTACCACACACAAAAAAACCAAATTCCGTGGTTTTCTTTATGAATAATAGTACATGATAAAATAATACACATTAATAATTATCTTTATTCAATATACGAATATACATGTTCATAGGTAGGAACAACCAATGACACCTAATACATGTGGTGTTCCTGTATGTGGGTTAGTCCTCATTGTCTCCTATACTCGAGATCACTATGTAATAACTTCATGGAATATGTATCAATGATTATAATCCCATGTCACATGATATTTGGATATCATCCAGGACCTATAAATTTGATGTATCTAGACCATATGTTCTATTTTTAGTATTTATATCATAGTACCTCAGGGTTCTCATTATATCTAAGAATTTCATTAACCTTTTGATACTATAATTAGTATAAGAGAGTTACCATATTGAAATTTTATATAGTATTAACAGCACTATTATTGTAATATAACATCATGAATAACTTTTTTATATATGATATGGTACTAAAAAATGACATCTCATGTTGGATTTATGATAGCCATATCACAACTCTCTCACATGAACTAGAGACAACATGTGAATTGTCCACCTTTCAGCAATCACATCATAACATCATGATCCTGCTGAGTAATATCTTTAATCATTTTTCCTTCTGAAAGGTGTTATTTTTGTTTCTCTCATATAATGGTTAATTTTTACTTCTTGGGTATAGTAGAGTGGCTAACCAAGGCTGTCTCTTAAAGGAAGAAGTAAATTTACCTACATATTAACGGTATTCTATGAATAAAATCAAAGAGAATAACAATACTACATAAAACGTATGGGGTATTTTTTTAGTATTTATAATGAAATATTTAGTAATATAGAAGAATATTTCATTTTTTTTATTTTGGAAACGAAATTTAACTAATAAGGCGTAATGAGAAGATGTTTTTTTAGAAAATATTTTTAGAAGGTGTAATAGATCTAACTATACTTATTAATTTACCCATTCATAATTATAATTTAAATTAATATCCAATTATTTATGATACACTAATTTGTTAACCCACAAACCCTATAAGAATTAACTTAACCCCAATCCTTTTAGACTTGTCTCTCTGCCCATTATTTAGTATATTCATATCAATGTAAACTTTTCTTCTTACCAGATTCTATTCCACCAATCATTTTCAACATCCTTTGGAATGAAATTCCAAAACCCACTCATTTAAGAATTCCCATAAGTCAAACCATAAGCTCCCGACCTAAATATCCCAACATTTTGTAAATTTCATCACTCCCCTCTTTATTGATTGAATTTGTTTAACAATTTTATTTTGAATTTTTTTATTTGAGGGAATACAATAGTTAAATAATAGGTTCATGCACATAGAGAAATATAGTACAGTGATGGAAAATGATTATAATATAAACGAATGTATGGAAAGACCATGTTATTAGTAGAAAATAATTACATACAATGATTATACATGCAATTAAGGAAGAGATACACAAAAGTCCTGATTGTGTGAATGTATGTGTGGATAAATCCATGACACAATTTTCCATGAACAAACATAAAAAATAATTGTGTCAACATCTAAAAGGTTTTATTATGAAAAAAAAATCATATCGTTGATAACTTCAATTTTTATAAAAGACAGCCCTTAAAAATAAAATCTTCATCAATATTAACATTCCACTAATGAATTTTGAAAATATTAATTTTCCATATGATCCTCATGTAAATTATAATGTTATATAATATATATTTTTTGTTTTTTTAAAATGAACATAAATATCAATATAAAATACACAAAAAACACAAAAATAAATATCCTAAATATCTACCCCCAAATGTTTCCCCCTCCTCCGCACTTAAAATATTGCATTTTACCCAATATGAACATATAAAATGATATGTGCATTCAGAATTTATTATTTTAAATAGGAAATCTAATATAAATGTGAAAGGGTTAGGGATATCTAGATATTATCAATTGATGATGGGGTCAACATGTGTGATCAAATCAACTGCATGGGTGGGATGTCCTTCAATATAATTCTTTAAATATTTCTCATTGACTTTAAATATCCTTTTTCTGTCCTCTTGTGTGATATCCACTACACCATATGGAAATAAATTAGACACCACATAAATACCATAATATTTGGAATACAACTTACCGAGCATCAACTTCCGTAGTGAATTGCATAGTAGGACATTCTATCCAAAATGAAACTCCCTCTATTGGATAATTCTGTCATGTGATACTTTTGATCATTCCTTTTAGAGCATTAAGTTATCATATAATGATAATTGAATCACCCCATGATCTTTAATTTTAAACTTCCTTCGAATTATAGGTTAGGTAAAATCCATGTTGCATTTATTTATAGCCTTATAATCCTGATGATCGACTACCACGGGGAGATGACCAGATTTCTCAAAAACAATCTGAAATGAGTAAATACTGTAGGGGGTATTGTATGATGTACTATAGGAGAACATTTCATCATCCGCGCACTTTCTCGAATCCTTATTATTCGGGGGCATAGTTTTCTTCCAAATATTTTTCGACTAACGATTCGAAACATCATCCTCGCCATTTCATTCGGGGCTATATAGTGTTGATGTTTTGTGTGTCACCTCAAACTTATGAAATAGGGAATCCAAATTTTGATTTCATAAGCGTGTCCCATAATCATTGATGATAGCCATTGGTACTTCAAGCCTGTAAAAAATTTGATCCTATAAAAAGTCCACTACAACATGAGAATCATCATATATTGTGGCCTTTGCCTCTACCCATTATCTCACATAATCAACAGTGAACAAAAGTTACAAGAAACCAAATGAACATAGAAAATTACCTATAAAATCAATTCAACATAAATCAAAAATCTCACATAATAAAATGGGATGTTGGGGGATCTTGTGTCTCTTTGAAATACTTCTAGTGTGTTGGCAATGTGATCATGACAAACAAAAGAAATGAGGATCAAGGAAAAATTTGGGCCAATGTAATATAGATTCAAATACTTTCTTACCTATCCATTGGGGTCCAATGTGTCCACCATAAGATAGTGTATGACAAAAATATAAAATAGACTCATACTCATGATCAAGTACACACCTCCTAATAATTTGATTTCTACACGTGTGCCATAGGTAGGGATCATCCCAAACATAAATTATATACTAAATCTACAATTTTTGGACATTATGTTTCTTAAAATTTGAGGTAATTTCAGAGGAAACAAGGTTGTTAACTAAATCATCATACCAAGGATGTGTTCAAGAGAGTGCATAAAGATGCTAATCGGGGAAGGTGTCCCAAAGTTTTGCATGGTCTATGGTGTCAGCTTCTAGTGTGTAAGTAAGCATAATCATGTGGTCCTCCACCATGTTTCTTGAAGCCTTAATTTCATTTATCTCAATATAAAATTCTTGATGAAGGAGCATCCATCAGATAAGTCTGGGCTTTGTGTATGGCTTCTTCAAAAGGTACCTCTATGAATCATGGTCATAAAAAACTACTTTAGAGATCAATAAATATTAACAGAATTTATCTAATGAAAATATGATAGTAAGAAACTCTTTTTACATGGTTGTGTAGTTTCATTAGGTTGAATCGAACGTCCTTAAATCATAGGCAATCACAGGTGAACATCTCTCCACCCTCTATGACAATACTGATATAGCTACAGAGTATTAAGTGTCACACATCATCTTAAATGTAATGTCCTACTGTGGGTCATATATAATCATTAGAGTAGGCATATGCTATTTTAGTTTATCAAAGGAAGTCCTACAAGAATCATCGAACATAAAATCAGAATCCTTTTGAATTAATCATGACATTGGAAGATTAATCTTATAAAATCAATTATGAAATTTTGGGAATGTCATGCATTCCCTAAGAAAGATCAAACATCATACATACATGAAGGATAAGGAAATGATGAAATAATACCTACCTCATATCATTCAACCTCTATCCCATGTTTTGACACTACATTCCCTAAGACAGTCCCATGCTCTACCATGAAATTATACGCTTCAAAGTTTAATACCAGATTCTTCTTAATACAAAAATTCAACACCTTTCCCAATACAAATATATAATCATTAAAAAAAGACCCAAACACTGTAAGGTAATCTATAAATACCTCCAGGAATATCTCAATAAAAATAAAAAAAAACTCACTATACATCATTAGAAGCTCCTGGGGCATTGCAAAGGCCAAATGGAATCCTATGGTAAGAAAATGTACCAAATGGATAGGTGAATTTTGTTTTCTCTTGATCCTATGGTGTTATAAGAACTTGATAATGTCAAAAAAATACATCCAATAAATAATATTGTATTTCCCAACTAGTCTCCGAAGAATTTGATCAATAAACTATAGGGGGAATGGTCCTTGGGAGTGTATTGATTTAGTTTCCTATAATCAATACACACACACCAACTATTTTGTACCCTCATTTTAACAAACACCTCTCTCTCATTTCTAACAATATTAACACCTCTTTTCTTAGGCACATCTTGAGTAGGGATCACCCACTGGGAATATGAATTGGCATTAATTATACATGCATCAAGAAAATTTTCAACTTCTTTTTTAACAACATCCAGAATATTTGGATTCAGTCTCCTTTGTGTCTTCATTACCGATTTATCCCCATACTCCAAAATAATCCTATTCAATTAAATAGAGGGGATAATACCTGATATGCCAGCCAAGGTCCACCCAATATCCCCCATGTTCTCCCTCAAAAGATTCCAAATTTTTTCTTCATTTTCAAAAGTTATATTTTTATCAATTATAATAGGTAATATTTGAAGACTAAATAAGTATGAGTATTTTTTATTTGGGAGAGATGGCTTGAGTTCTAGTGTAGGGGGTCATGTATGGATGGATACATTTAAGGATATAATATATGTGAATAATAAACATCAATACTAGAATATATATCATTAAAATTTTAGAATAATCCATCAAATCCATCAGCATACTCAACAACCATTTCATAATCAGAGTGAACATGATAAAAATATGAATATGAATCCATTTAAAAATAAAATATAACATAGTTTTGTGCATTATAAATAGGTTTGTAATTTATCATAATCATCAAACTAGAACCAATTCTCATAATCTCTATAAGCATGGGATAATAAAAATCCATGCAGTTTTACATGGTGGTTTACTATGTGAGACAAAAAAAGAAGAATAGTCCTCTAACGAGTTATTCATAGAGTCCATAACATTAAATTTGATGACATAATCTCTAAACTCCATGGAAATTGTACCCTTGGGGATATGTATGATAATTTTTCAGTTTTGGGGAAGGGACTACCTAAGATAATGGTTGAAAAACTATTTACATGATTATCCTCTATTTTAAGAATATTGAAATCCACTAGAAATATCATGTCTTTTACCTAATCAAGTAAATCCTCAAGGACTCACATTGGATATGTCATAGCTCAATTCACCAATAGCACCAATACTCTCATCGTATTTAACTCACCAACATATAATGAAGAGAATATATAGTGAGGTGTCACATGTATGGAATCTCCCAAATCACATAAAGCATCAGAAAAGTGGAACATCCTTATGGTTAATGGGATTGTGAATTTCCATGGATCCTTTCACTTTTATAGAATTGATTAAGTTGTTGTAATGTGTACTGAAACATTCCTTCAAAAGATTTATCCTCTCATTTCCCTTGATACCTCTTTGATTGGTAAAATTTTCTTTTAAGAATCTGGCATACATTAGGATTTTATTAATGGATTCAATAAGGGGTATTTTTATATCCACATGCTTGAATGTGTCCAAAACCAATTTTTACATCGCCTCTTCAACATTATTATTAGTTTGGAAAACTATATTTGGTATGGAAATGGGTTTAGGAGGAACATCATCAAAATTTTCCTTACCATTATCTTTATCCATTGGTTTCTCATTAGTTGGTAATGAATGGGTTTTCTCCGTAGTTGTGATGAATTTTATTGGAATGATGGGTGAAGATGTATTATTTGTTTTCTTCCCACTTTTCAAGGTTATGGAACAGAAATTCCGCTTAGGATTTTAAGTAGGTTGGGATGGAATATTTCAGTGTTCTTACTTACCAGTTCATGGATGGTGGTGGTAATCTGTATCATTTGTGTCTTCAACTCCCTCAACTCAGAACACTGACTCTTCAGCCCATTCTAATGATTAAAAATAATTTTGTTTCAAAATATCATTATATTTAAAAGCTATCATTATTTTATAATTCCCTTCTTGTTGTATTTTTGATGCTTGAGCTTTAAATTTTGTTGGGGTTGATGGAAATAGTGTTGGTAATTCAGAGGATTCTATAACATTTGTTGAAAAGGGGGGAATTTGTTATTGTACAGAGCTATACCACATTTACGATTGATCCTTCCACCCTTGGATGTGTGTTGAAGAAACAAATCATACTTCTTCTAGGGATGTGGTTGTTGTTGCTGCTAATATGGTCTCCCATGGAAAACTTTTGTGCAATCCTTCGTCTCTTGTAGTAGGGGAAAACAATCAGTTGGGCAGTCTGTTTCAGTGAAAATTCTACAATTCCTCATAAGACTTTTTTGGGATGTGTTTTGAGTCAAAGAAATATATCTCAACATAGTGTTAAATTATTCCAACGTGGTATCAATTAAATGACTTTCAAGATAACATGGACTTACCTGATATTCTCCAAAAACATGTGGTGTACCTCAATCACCAAATTGTTGGGAGTTTTGTGCCATATAGTCGATAAATGGATGTCTAACTACATATTTTTCCCACTAATTCTTCTCTAGCTATGGTATCCATCATAATCATCTCCATATTCTTGAGGATTTCATAGAATTATCAGATGAGATGTTGATCACTAATTTAGTGATGCATGCATCTTGCACACAACCTCTTGAATCGCTCCCAGTACACATACATTGAATCCCCTTGGGATTTCATGATTCTTATGATATCTTTGATAATGGAAGTGTTCTTGGATAATAGAAAAAATCAATTCTTTAAAATATTTTTCTAATCATTATAATAAGCTACATATTTAGGTAGTAAGTGATACATCCAATATTTTATAGTTCCATCAAGTAATAATAGAAATTATCTTAGATTTAATTTATATTAAAATACATTTCTTGGTTTAAGGGTTGAGAAAAAAACATTAAACTATTTTGAATGTTTTTTTGGATCCTCACCATATAATCCATGAAATTATGGAAGTATGTGAATTAACCCAATTTTCAGTTCAAAGTCAGATTCGAGATTTAGGTATGAAATACAATTTTTTCGATAATTAATATTAGGTGCAACCAATTATCAAATGGTTCTATTAAGTTCATTTTTTTGCGTGAAGTGATTTGTTCTTGTTTTATGTTTGAAATTGAATTGCTTAAAATTTCAATGTTACCAAAATAGAAGAATTCTCTAACTGGTTGAATGTGGAAACTTCCTGTAGACTGAGACTATCTGATTTGAGCACTAAGGTTGCACTCAATCACAGGATCAAGATCTAAGAGATCTGCAGGATTATTTCATCCCATAAATTAAATAAAAATGAAATGAGGAAAAGTGAACTATAAATTAAAGATAATAAGTTTTAGTTGATGATCTAATAAAAAGAAAAGAATAGAAATAATGAAAAGTTAATAAAGGGGAAAGAAGAAATAAATAGCAGAAGAAATGATTAAAATGAAAAATAAAAGAAATACCTCTAATTATTTGAAACAATTACTTTCCACCCCTTAAATGACACAAATTTTAAATGTGTTATCATGGACTCTCTCAAATGATGTTAAATGTTTACTTACCGTGTGAAGTAGAGTAGGTGACCAAGGTCGTCTCTCAATGGAGGAAGGAAATTAAACAACATATTTAAGGTGTTTTAATAATAAAATAAACTAGAATAAACACATTACATAAAAATTATTTGGGATTTTTTAACATTTTTAAATCTAGTTGAATAATGATAGAAGAATATTGATAAAAAATTGAATGAAATTTGACAAATAATGTGAAACATCAATATATATTTTTTGAAATTATTTATTTGAAGTCTTAATAGATATAACTATACGTTTTCATTTAATAATTAATAATTATAATATAAATTTATAGCCCCTTAATTATGAATCCCCTAATTTTTTAAACCCTAAACCATGTAAGAATTAACTAAACCACTAATATAAAATGAATTAAACCATATGCTAGCTTTCGAACATACAATCTCAACACCTTACATTGATTGATGTTCTAAGGCTAGATTATGGTTATTTGAAAATTAAGGTACAGATATAATCTATAAATTAGGATAAATTGAGTTTAGGGATTATATCTGAACTATAAACATTTTTCTAGTGTGGTTTTTATTTCTGATTATGATCACCCTCTCATAATTCAATCAATAATCGACCTCACATGATTTGTGTTAATTGTTCAATTTCTTTCTTAGTCTCATTTAAATTAAAAACTCAAATAACATATCATATTAAGTTAATTAAATAATCTATTTTATTCAAAATAATGAAAAAATTTATAGGTATATCAATTACATAGAAAAACTACTCTTCCATGGGTGGTGTAGTCATCGTAGAAGCATTTTTCATTTGCAAAGGTTGTGGAAAGGGTATAACCCAATCATGATTCTACTCTTAATTTTTTGACCAAAGAGGATGATTAATAGAAGAATAAAATTGCAATAATATAAAAATTTCAAGAGAAACTATGATTTTATTGAAATAACAACAATATTACTAATTGATGAAGAAGAAGAAGGCTTTGATGAAGGGATCAGGGCGTCAAGAGATCTCCCTCTTGAAATGCCTATATAAACGTAGTGAAACCAATTATACTCTACCTTAAATATCCCAATGAATTTAACAACCCCTACAAATGATAAAAATTCCAATTTATTGAGTGGAGGGTATTCTAGGTTTTAAGAGGTTTCATGTGTGAATGGGGAAATTCATCCAAATAAATTAAACCAAATTTCACTTCCTATTTGCCACCATAACACATGATCCAACTATCCTTCCAAAAGGTTTATTTATGAGAAAATGTGTCCTAGAGTGTCTCTCAAAATTTATTCATAGTCCAATCATGGATGAAGATGTTATAATCCAAACACAGAACTCATGTCCAATCTGGTGACTCTAGCCCATCTTTGATTTCATATCCCTTTTACAAAAATCAAATTCACAATTTAGCTCCCATGTCATGAATATAAATTGTATAAAATTATTTCATTAAAAAATTAAAAAATCAATAAATTAAAATAATTAATATATAAAATTATTTATGGATTACTACAGTGCACCTTAAAGGGTAACACATGAATTTTCATCAAATTTTCAAATGAATGATATAATCCCAAATATTTTATAAAAAATTTTAACAAAATGTGAGGAAATTATATCATTTATTACCAAAAAATACTAGATGAAATTTTTTTTATCAACTCTCCCACACTTACCCTTTTTCACTCCTCCACAAAGTGACATATCATTTATTCCAAAAAAATGACAAGATATGCATGTTCATATTTCTCAAACCATTGATACAATATAGGAAAAGTAAGATTCCCATAATGAGTAAATACCAATAAATTTTAAATTCATTTTCTAATAATTTTATTCAAAATAAAATCTATTGAGACTAATAACACTAATCAGAATGAAAAAAAGTCATGGGTCTACCATACCACTAATTCCCCATGTATGTGTGTCAATCATTTCAAGTCTATCTATCCAACCTTTATCCAATATATTCCAGTCAATAAAAACATTTCATGTTACATAATTATATTCCATCAAACCTATTCAAAATCTTTTGAAATCAAATTCTAAATCCCAATCATTTAAGCATTCCCTGAAGTAGATCCATGAGCTCCTGACCTAAATATCCCCACATGTTATGAATTTCTTCACTCCCCTATTTATATATTGTTTTATTTTTTGTTTTTTTATTACATCATACAATGGTAAAGTATTCGGTTCACATGCATAGGTCAATAAGTTTCTTTGATTGAACTGATTAGAAGACAAATAAATGTATAGAAATACCATGTTATAAGTTGAAAATAATTACTCACCCTAAATATACATTCAACTTAGTAAGATAAAATCAAAACACTTGATTGTGAGAAAAGATGTGCAGATAAATCAATGACACAATTTACCTTTAACAAAAATCATAAATAATTGTGTCAAAATCTGTATGGTTTTATTATGACACAACTAATCATATCATCGAAATCATCTCCTTTTTTAAAATCAACACATAAAGATGAAATCATCCCCATTATTATCATGACACCAATGAATTTTGAAAATATAAATTCTCAATATGTTCCACATGTAAATGATAATGTTATATAATTTGTTTTTTTTTTTGTTTTTTGATTGTTTTTTTAAAATTTGAAGTAAAACATAATAGAAAATACAAACACAACACAAAACTAAACAACCTAAATATCTAAACCAAAATTTTGTCCCCTCCCACACACTTAAAATATTTCATTTTCCTAAATTTGAAACTATGAGATGATATGTCCATATAAAATATTGAATTTTAAATAGGAAAAATAATATAAAAGTGAAAGGGTTAGGAACAACCAAATATTCTCAATTGATGATGGGGTCACCAAGTGTGATGAAATAAGCTACATGGGTGGTAATTATTTCAATGTACTTATTCAAATTTTACCCATTTACTCTAAATCTTATTTGATGTCCTCTTGTGTGATCTCCACTAAACCATAAAGAGACATTAGGCACAACATAAGGACCTAACCATTTGGAATGAAACATACCAGTAATCAACTTCAGTCAAGAACTGTAGAGCAGAACATTCTCTCCAACATGAAACTCAATTATTGGATCCTTCTATCATGTGTTTCTTTTAATATTTCCTTGCAAAGCCTTGAGTTCATATATTATGATAACAGAATATCCTCACGCTCTTGAATTTACTGCTACCTTTTAATTCCATCTTGGGCCCAATCCATGTTGCATTTATTTATATCCCAATAAGCCTAATGCTTTACTTACATAGGGAGATGATAGGCATTCACAAAAAAACTGAATTGGGGACATAATGATGGAGGTATTTTATGCATTCTTATAAGCCGATAGTGCATCATCCAAGTTCTTTCTCCAATCCTTCCTATTTGGTTGCACAATTTTCTCCAAAATTTATTTCAACTCACGATTCAAAACATCAGCCTAACCACTTTTTGGGGGGTTTTATAGTGTTTATGTTTTGTGTGTCACCCCATACTTCCAAATGAGGGAATCCAAATTTTGATATCATAAGTGTGTCCCCTGATCACTGATGATAGCCTTTGTTTCTATATACCTATAAAAAAATCATTGAAGAGGTCCACTACAATATGAGAATCATCAGTCCTGATGTCCTCTGACACAATCTATTTGATCACACAATCAAAAACGTCCAAAATGTACTAGAAACCAAATAAACTTGGAAAATCTCCAATAAAATCAATTCCCCAAACATCAAAAAAATCAAAAAATAATATGGGTTTTTGTGGAATCTCATGAGTCCATGAAATATTTCAAGTGTGTAGGAAATGTGAGCACAACTTAAAAAGAATGTGAGCATCATGGAATAAGATAGGCCAATATAATCTAAAGTCTAAGACTTTCCTAGATATCAGTTGGGGTCCAACGTGTCCACCACAATCATGTGTATGGAAAAAATGTAAAACAAACTCAAACTCATGACCAAGAGCACCCCACCTAATAATTTGATCACGACCCATGCACCAGAGGAATAGATCATCCCAAAAAAAATTCTAGACTCTCTTCAATTTTGGGACATGATGTTTCTTTAAATTTATAGGAATTTTAGTGGAAACAAAGAAGTTAACTAAATTATCTTACCAATGCTATGTACCTGAGAGTGTATAAAATGATCATCAAGATAAGTCTCCCAAAGTGGTACCTGGTCCAATGTGCCATCCTCTAGTGTGTGAGTAAGACTACCCATGTTGTCTTCCACCAAGTTTTTGGAACCCTTCATTTATGTTATCTTAGTATAAAATTCTTGACGAAGGAGCACCCATCAGATGAGTCTCGGATCTGCATATTAATTATTCAAGAGGTACCTCAGTGTTTCATGGTCATAAAAAACAACTACATTAGAGCATAAAAATTATGAAGGAAATTTATATAAATGAAATATGATGGAAAAAAATTCTTTTTCTATGGTTGTGTAGTTTGATGGGGATGAATACAATTTCCTCAAAGCCTAGAAAATCTCATGTAAACTACCCTCAACCCTCTATGATAATACTACTCAAACTATGAAGTTTGAAGCCTCAAACCTTGGATGAAATGTAATTTTCATCTATGGAGGGTGTATGATTTGTGGATTGGTCAGGTGATGTTTTAGTTCATCAATGGATGTCATGTAATAATCATCATAAACAAAATCATAATCCTTTTGATGTAATTACGACATAGGAAGATTAATCTTACTAAAATCATTGATGAATCGCCAATAAAATCTTTCATTCCCTAGGAATGATCTAACATCACACACACATGAAGGACAATTTAAGGATGAAATAATATTTATTGTAGATCACACATCCTCTATTCCCTGTTTTGACACTACAATCCCGAATACAATCCCATTCTCTTCTATGAAATGACACCTTTCAATGTTTAAGACCTTATTCTTATCAATAGAAAAATTCCACACCATTCCCAAACAAAATATACTATCATCAAATGAAGACCCATACACTATAAAATCAACCATATATACCCCCATGAAAGTCTCAATAAAATTATAAAATATACTCACCATACATCTATGGAAGGTACATAGTGAATTGGAATATCCAAATGGAATCCTCCATTAGGAAAATGTACCAAATATACAACTGAATGTTGTCATATCCCGGCCCTCTAGGGATATAAGAACATGAAAATGTCTATAAAATCCATCCAAGAAATAATATAGTGTCTTCCTGACTTTTCACTAAAGAATTTGATCAATAAATGGTGGGGGAAATGGTACTTGTGAGTGGATTGATTTTGTTTCCTATAACCAATACACACATGCCAACTATTTTGTACCCTAATTGGGGCTAACTCCTCTCTCTCATTTCTAACAAAACTAACAAAACATTTCTTAGGAACAGACTGAATAGGAATCACCCACTGGGAATCTAAAATGAGATAAAATATACTTTCCATGGACAATTTTTAAACATATTTTATTACAAATTCTAAAAGAGTTGGATTCAGTGTCCTTTGTGGTTTCCAAACCGATTGAGCTGTAAACTGCAAAAGAATCATATGCATGAAAATGGAGGGTATAATACATGATATGTCATCCCAGATCCACCAGATCCCCCTAATGTTATCCCTAAAATGATTTTAATGTTTTTCATCATGTTCAAAATGAATATTTTTAGGGACTATAACATGTAATCCCTCACCACCCAATAATAATGAGTATTTTAGATTTGGTGAAAATGTATTGAGTTCCAGTGTATGGGGCTCATTTCTGGATGGAGACATTGAAGGATATTAAATATGTGGACAGTGAACATTAGTACCAAAATATAAATCTTCAAAAACAAACAATAATGAATCAAATCTATCAGAATACTCAAGAGTAAATCCATAATCAGAGTGAACATGATTGAAATCAAAATATGAATCCATTTAAAAATCAAATCTACGTTCATTTTTTATTCAAAATAGGTGTGTAGGTTCTCTTAGACATGAAACTAGAACCAATGCTCATAATATCTATAAGCATGGGACAATAAAAATCCATATGGTTTTTACATGGTGGTTCAAAATGAGAGACATCAAAAGTAGAATGGTCCCATGAGGGGTACATCATAGAGTCCATAACATTAAATATCACAACTTAATCTCTAAAATCCATGGAAATTGTACCCTCAAAGACATTTATGATCAATTTTTCAGTTTTGGTGAAGCTCCTAACTATGGTAATTGGATAACTAGAATTTACTTGATCATCATCCATGTTAAGCACCTAGAAATATACTAAAAAAATGATGTCTCTTGCCTAAACAAGTACATCCTCAAGGAAACCCATTGGAAATGTTGTAGATCTATTCGCCAAATACACCACTACTCTCATCAGCATTAACTCTCCAACCTGTAAATAAGAGAACACATAGTATGGCATCACATTTATGGATGCTCCCTAATCACATAAAGTATCAGAAAAGTTTAACTCCCCTGTGGTGCATGGGATGGTGGATGTCCCTTGATCCTTTTATTTTGTAGGAATTTCTTGAGTTGGTGTAATTATTGGTGGAATATTCCTTCCAAGATTGGTCCTCTCATTTACCTTAATACCTCTTCGATTGGTATAAATATGTATTAAGAATTTGAAATACCTTGGTATTTTCTTAATAGATTTAATAAGGGAGATGTTTATCTCCACGTGCTTGAATGTGTCAAGCACTAAATTTTTCAATGCATATTTATCCATATTATTAGTTTGAAAAACTCTATTTGGAAAAAGAAGGGGTTTAGTAGGAACTTCATCAAAATATTCCTTACCATTATCTTTCTTCTTATGGTTTTTATTAGTTGGAATGGAATGGGGATTCTACAGAATTGAGGTGAATCTCAGTGGAATGATAGGTGCAGATGTATCATTTTTTGTTTCATATTTCTCAATATGATGGAACTGAAATTCCCATTATGATTTTGAGTTGGTTGGGAAGGAAGTTATCAGAAGTTCTTACATAACAGTTTATGGATCGCGGTGGCAATTCGGCTCATTGGTGTCTTCAACTACCTTAAATCAAAACCTTGACTCTTCAACTCATTATGTCGATTAAGAGCTATTTGTTTCAAGAGATGATAAATGTTAGAATCTAAATTTGGTTTAGAATTCCCTTGTCGTTGTATTTTTGAATATTGGGCTTCAAATATCTTTTGGTATTGTTGGAAACCCTTTTGGAAAGGTGAAGGCTGCTAGAAATTTTGTTGAATTTCTTAGATCCATGCCTCATTTCTAATTGATCCTTCTACCCTTGGTAATATTTTGGAGAAAAGGAATCATAATTATTCTAGGTATATGGGTTCTGTTTCTCCTGATATGGCCTCCCATGTAACACTATTGTGCAATCCTCCATCTCTTATTGTTAGAGGATACAATTAGTTGGGTTGTTGGTTTTACGTCAAATTTCACCAGGCTACATATGAGTTGGTTGCGATGTCTATTGAGAAAAAGCATTATGACTCACCATAGTGGTCAATTATTACAAAATAGTATCAATTAAATTAATTTAAAGGGAATATGGACTGACTTAATGTACTCCTCTAACATGTGGTGTACGTCAATCACTAAATTGTTGGTAGTTTTGTGCCATCTTATTGATCAATGCACATTTGAAAACTTGGGTATTGTCCACAAATCACTTACAACATTGGAATCCACCATGATTCTTTCAATTAGAGTGAGTCCATCTTAAATTTATTGGATGAGACGTTTCACACTAAATTGGTGATGCGAGAAGCTTGCACAAAAATTCTTGAATCACTCCAAGTACTCATATATTGACTCACCTTGGCCATTCTTTATTCCTGAGATCTATTTGAGAATGGAAGTGGTCCTTGATGATGGAAAAATTCTCTAAGAGAAAATACATTTCAAATACTTGAAACAAGTTACATATTCAGGTTGTAAGTAATACATCCAATATTTTGTAGTTACATCAAGAGATAATGGGGATTATCTTAGGTTAATTTGATATTAAGATTCATTTTATGGTTTAATAGTTGAACAAACCACATTAAATTATTTTAAATGTTTTTTGGATACACACCAGATAATCCATGAAATTTCTGAAGTTGGTGAATTATCTTATATTTCAATCAAAGTCCGAATCATGAATTCAGTATGCAATACAATTTAGTTGATTGTTAATATCTAGTGAAGCCAATTCTTGAATGGTTCAATTAAGTTAATTGAAATTGTTTTCAGCCATTTTTCCCTCTTTTATGTTTGAATTTGGATTGTTTCCAATTACAATGTTACTAGAATGTAGGAATTCTCTAATTGGTTAAATGTTGAAAATTCCTATAGATTGAGAATATCTGATTCGATCGCTGTGGTTATGCTCAATCTCAATATAATTATCTAAGATATCTTCCGGATTAGTTCATGGAAAAAAATAAGTAAAACTGAATTGAGGATAATTGAACCATGATAAGAATATAATATGTTTTAGTTGATGGTATGATAAAAAAAATAAGAAAAAATAAATGAAAACTTGAGAAAGGGGAAAAAGAAAGAAATAGGAGAAGAAATGATTAAAATGAAAAATTAAAGAAATACCCCTACTTTTTTTAAAAACATAATTTCCACCTAGAAATGGATCTAATTTGAAAGGAGATGTCGTGGGTTCTCTCAAATAATGTTTAATTGTTTACTTATTAGGTGCAGTAGAGTGGCATACCATGGTCGTCTCTCAAAAAAAGGATGTATTTAAACACCTTATTAAAGGTATTATAAAAATAAAATAAAAGAGAGGAAAATCACTACATAAAAAGGACGGGTTATTTTTTACCATTTAAAAATCTATACAAAGTATTCTGGAAGAAGATATAATTTTTTTATTTTTGAAATGAAATTCAGTTATTGAGGTGAATCAGAAGATGTTTTTTTAGAAAATACATTTTGAAGATGTAATCAGTCTAAATCTACTTCTTCATTAACTAATTCATCATTATATTTTAAGTTAATATCCACTAAAGTATGACACTCTAATTTTTTAACCCCTTAACCCAACATGAATTAACTTAACCACCAAGATGAATTGAATTAAACCCTACGCTATCTTTAGATAATGCAATCGCAACCCCCTACTTTGACTGATGTTCTAAGGCTATCTTATGGAAAGTAGTAATTCAATGAACATGTCAACTCAGTAAATGAAGATTAATAGAGTTTAGGTATTATATCTAAACGCAACTAATTTATCCTGTGAGGTTTGGTAGTACCTATTAATATCACTCTCTCACAATTCACACAATAATCAACCTCACGCATTTTGTGTTAATTTTTCATTTTAGTTCTTAATTTTATTTAAATTAAAAACTAAATTAATAGAAAATATTAATGGAATTGTAGTGTCTCGTTGGTTCAAAATAAATTAATGAATATTTTTATAAGTAGATCGATTGCTTAAAAACAACTCTTCTATGGGTGGTGTAGTCATTGTAGAAAAGTTTTTCATTTACAAAGGACATTGAAAGTGTATAACCCAATCATGATTCTACTCATGATTTCCATCCCAAATAAGAATATTAAGAAGATGATAAAACAGAAAATAATATAATAAATGGATTATAAACTATGAGTATATTAAAAGCACAATAATATTACAATCTAAAGAAGAAGAATAAGGCTTCAGTGAAGGGATCTATGATTCAAGAGCTCTCCCTCTTGAAATTCCAAGATAAATGGAGTGAAAACTATTATCCTTTATCTTTAATCTCCCAATTCGAATCCCAAACCCTAAAAATAATAAAAAACACCAATTTATAGAGTGAAGTGGAGGCTTGGTTTTAATATATTTCTAGTGTGAATGGGAAAATTCTTCCAAATAAATTAATCCAAATTTCACCACTTATTTAACCACCAAAACCCGCCAAACATATGTCTATATAGAAGTCTTATTTGTGTGAAAATGGGTCTGAGATATTCTCTTCCAATTTGGGCCCAATAAATCCATGGATGAATATGTTATGGCCCAAATATAGAACTGATGGTCAATCTGGAGATTCTATCCCATCTTTGACTTCTTGTCCCTTTTACACCAATAAAATTCATGATTTAGCTCCCATGTACTGAATTTATGTTGTATCCCATTAAGTCAGAAAAACATTTTCAAAATTATAAGTTCAAATAATTTATATAATAATATTTTTGTATAAATTACTGTAGTGTAATTTAAAGGTTTCAACTAGAATTTTCATTAAAAATTTAAATGAATGAACTAATCCCAAATATTTAATAAATAATCATATTTAAAATAATGTGTGGAAAATTCTATCATTTATTATCAATAAAATAATCAATAAAATTTATCTCCTTCCATGTTCTTTTAAAATGATACTCATTTATCTATGACTTCACCTCCATGAGTAAAATCCCTCAAGGGATGATATCATTGAGTATATCCCTTTGTCCCTCGGTCATAAACTTTCCATGTTATCTAGGAAAAAATTTCATAATCATATCATAATGATAATACTTTACATTCTACATATTATTCCTATAAACATAAATAATAATTGAATATTCTTTAATACTTCCTTAGATTCATGAAAAACCACAACATACTCGATATTAGTAGATATGGGTTCAATTATGTTCAATTATATTATCTTTATTATTTACATAGCCTTACGAAAATATTAGATAAATTTACCCATATTAAGAACAGTTTTATATCACATTGAAAACTATTGTTCATTCCTCTCCCAATACTGAGTGTATATCCCTTGTACTTTTCATCTACTATTGGATAGATTTAATTTCATCCCATGCATTTCTCTTAGATTTATCATATATTTTCTTATCATAATTAATCTATCGGAAATATAATAAATATTAAATATTATAGCATGTGTGATAGATCAATAATTGGAATATTTTTAATTATACACAATATTATAATATCTTCATTTTTATTAATCATATATGTTTGGGGATATTTATTCTATAAGGAAGTGGAATAAATTCCCTATTGAATTGTTCCTACTGGTATTTTTTAAAACCTTGTTAGTATATGTCATTTTACTTGGTCCTAAAAATCTGTAGATAAACCCCGGTAGATCTTGCACCCTAGAAAATGAGATACTAATTTAAGTCAATCGATTGATATATTCTTTCAATGTATCTTATCTAACTATAAGACTAATAAACTTTTTCTATATATTGTTAAGAATATCTGTCTTGAAAAACCATGTTGCTCCCACTAAACTCTTATAAACATTTGGTAATGTTTCATTAAAAAATTATTCAATGAGCATGTTTCTTGTATTACTCAATAAATGGATCTCTACTTCTGGTATAATTTTTCTTCACTATATGTTGTCACCAACCATTTCTGGTTGTTTGATATAGATAGTTTCCAAATGGTTTTATTAAATGATATTTTTCAGAAAATACAATTCCAAATGTAATGATTAAATAAAATTGTTATGATAAATTAGATTTAAAGATGGAAACTTGGTATAATAAATTGAGATTTATTGTTACCATCTGTACCGCCCATTTATAATTACTATTAATACCCATCAATAGATTAGAATCAATTAGAGAAACAAAAAAATAAAAAATGAATATTTGTATATGGAATCCATATTTTAATTCTTAGTAACTCTTGAAACATATATTATTTCCAATTATTATTTCTTTTATGATAACAACCTATTATTATCAATGAATAATATATCTCATTAACATAGTGATCATAAAACCATCAACCTTGTTTTTATATTTCCAATATAGTATGTGTCTCTAGAACATTATTTGTCAATGAAGTCATGAGGAAATTTTTCCTATACCATCTATTTTTTAAACTCAACCCTTGACATTGTCATATTAATCATTCCACCACTATATCAAATAGTTATCCACACCTATTATAGAAATATACACTTTCACATGACTATAAAGTTTCTATCATTGGGATTTATATTATAACCTTATAAACATTTAGGATAATTATCATAGATTAAATTTGCATTTTTTTAATGAAATGATGTTTATTGAATTAGGTTTAACAATGTATATATATCTTAAAAATTCTAATATGACAGATTTGTTTCATATTATAACTCATATGATATCTATTTTTCATTATAGTTGTCATATGTAAAAGTCTTAACACTATAATTTTTTGAAACATGTTTATAAAGGGATAATGGAATACTTTTCAAAACATATATGACTCGCCAATCCTCTTTTTACAAACATCATGTTCAGATGTGTATAAGAAAACATGAGTTTAGTGTTAAATTCCCTCTACATTTTCATGACCAGTGAAATCTTATAATTCTCATAATTTATCCTCATTTTACTAACAACAGGGATAAGATGTATAATAGAATGAATGATTCATAATAAATCCACTCTATATTATTATGATAATTGAATTATTGGTTAATTTATAATCTAACGGGATACCTGGGGATATCTAATATAAATTTCCTATATATTCTACTTGAAAAAGGTCATGAAAAACTTTTAAACTAGTTCTATAATATCTATGGCTTCATCACCTCAGACTCTTAAGGTGTGTTATTCATCATACCTAATAATAAATCATGTATAATACCTGAAAGTTTTATCTTAATAAGAGTCTAAACAATTCCCTTCAAATTTACACCTATATTTCTTATGTTTTTACATTCCAAAGTTTTTTATTTCCATTACTATGTATAATGAGTCTTACATTTTATAATCTTCATTTAGTGTCGATGAATCAAGAATTATTAAACTATTAGTTAACTATATAAAAGAATTAACAAAATTCAATCCAAAATGAAATAATGATTCTTTGTGTCTAATGGATACATGAGATAAACACTTTGAAAGACTCAATAAAATTTATACTAGATTGAATCAATAAAATTATTAGAAGTTATTTTATTCTCACCAATTATATAGGAATCCCCAATTATCATCCACTTATATAATTAACCTATCATATTGTAATGTTTTCTTACCATCTTTGGTTTATTTATTTGGATAATAATGTGTGACACAAATATATTATCTAATACCTAGGAATTAAAAAAGAATACTTCATTAAATTGAGAATATCCTAGAATTAAAATAATATACTAGATTACTATACAATTATTTGATGTTTTAATCCAACTTTCCTTTCATGCCACACAAAAATAAAAACCCATGTTAAATGATTTACCTATATATAATTGGTTTCTTCGAAGGACGTTTTTAATACTCTATTGACATTAAATAGGTCATGGTATTTCAACTTTATCTCTCAATTTCGTTCACCAAAAGAACAAAATATTTATCATTATTTTTTATGTTCTTATCCTCTTTGAGAAATGTTCAAAAAATATATAGAAGTAGTTTCTCCATACTATTCATTTAAATTTTCTTGAAAATCAATAAAAACTAAGAGATAAGGATGTGAGAATTTTTTTTGAATTTTTTATTAAATTTAGACACATATTTCAATTCATAAATGTTTAGTGTATCCATGATGTTATTAATTTCTTGATTCAAATTTCCTATAAAAATTCACCAAGCTAGCAATTAATATTTATTTCATTCAATTTTTGACTATTTAAACCCACCACTCTTGTTTAAACTACTAAATATAATGATTAATCCTAAAATATGGATAACTAACAATTTCAACTATGATTTTTTTCAAAACATTGAGTCTAAAGGAATTTAAAACATAATATTTACTTTGAGGAATTTTAGTTATTCATGCTGAATAAAATACATTTTTTGTTTAAATTGGTTGTTCTATGTGACCCATATAATATTTAACAATCCTTTAAATAAATAAAAATCCTTCGAGAAAATTAAATTTTAATATTTATGCTTGTTTAATATTTTATGTGATCATATATAATGTTTAGAAACATTAAAATAAAAAACCATTCAAAAATAAATAATCATATAAAATATATGGTCATTATCTTTTCTAATGGTTGAACTATTGAGCACAAAATGGACCACCTTATACCCTAGGAGTATTCCTTATGTGATATGTGGCTCATGGTGTAGTACCCACCTCGTCTAATGCATCAACCTATCATATGATTCCACACTAGTTCTCATCATGAACAGTTCCACTATTCATCATTTTCATTGTAAAATAATACTCAGACACATATGAGGGGGTCTCAGGGATATGTGATTCCTGTGAATAGGATCACTCCCAGGTTTATAGGCCTTGTATATATAATTTGGTGATGGAAGATACACATATCAACATTTATTAAATAATTTTTACAAGTATCAAAAATGAAATAAATAAATAAATGAAATACTAGACATACATTGGTCGGGTTAAGCTCATGATCATAGAAATATAAATACAATTCAAATTCAAATGAAATTTAATATTAATTATAATCGAGTGAAATAAGTATGAATTAAAATCAACTAAACTATTTTAATTCATAAAATAGTATTCACGTAGCCTCATAAGTAATTTTTTAAAAAATAAATCATATTATTTAGAAAATAGTATTTTTTCACTGTTTTTGGGAATCTGAGGAATTATAGATCCCTAGGCGTTCTACGACTGATTTGGGTTCGGATTGGATGGGAGAGTCGAAGTGATCCCTCACCCGACCTATATTGGTTTTTGTTCAATGGTCGATGGACTACCCTATCGGGACATACACGAGGTATAAGAGGCACCCATAGGGTGTTGTAAGATATAAAATAGATTAAAAAACAATCAAATAGAGTGTATGAGGAACTATAAAATTACCCCCTCAATTAATGGTGGTAAGGTATCTGATGAAGGTGGCCAAGGTGGAAGCATTAATTGACCATTTCTTCATCTTCTATCTATGTATGAGGTAGACTTAAGTCCATTTTCATTACAATATGTTGATGGGAAACACCCCCCTCTCCACTATATGAAAATTGAAATTTCACAGCGGGTTTTTAATGCAGATATTCATACCCATATCTATATAATTCATGAATATTTTTTAGAGGTGATTTTTAAAAAAAATAATGCTGCATTTTTTTAATTTTTTTATAAATTTTTTGTAGTAATTTTTGAAAACATCAGATAAATTTTGATTTTTATTAATTATATATTTTTAGAAGAAATTTATTAAAAAACCAAAACATTTGTAGAAAAAGTATTATCTCTTTAATAATAAATATTATTTATTATTGATAATCTATATTTTAATTATTATTTAGTGATTCTTTGAAACTTAAATTAATTCATGGATAACTTAAAAATAATACTACAGCATCTATATACCATAACATTTCATCTAGGGGTATATTTTATCTTCAAAATTAGTAAAATCATGGCCTATGAAAGTAATTAAAATTTGGACAATAATTTCTTAATAATTATGAAAATACAAACTTCTATTATTTTAACTGATGATAAAATTTAAACATCAACTTCAAAAGACAATAACTTTTTATATGAGTTTATGTTTAGGATTCATAATATGTTCAATCAAAGCATGAAAATTTTTAAATACCAAATTAATTAGTTGGGAATATAATAACTATTTTTCAAGGCCAAAATGGATGAGAAGACCTCTACATATATGTTTTTTATTCGGATACCATGATATTTGAACAATCTAAGTGATTTCATCTTTGTTGTAGAGTGTTTTTATATGATTTTGAGATAATCTATGATTTTATTCCAAGTATTCACATTCCTATTGATTCTATAGTGTTGTTATTATTTTTTTCCCTCTTGTAATGATTTATTATCTATTATATATATTTATAAGTTTTTTATACATATATGTATATTTATTTAGAAGTTATAAATATTTATATGTATTTATTTGAAAATATATATAATTGTGTCGACACATAAATATTTGTATGTACTTATACATATTTTCAAAAATTTATAAACATTTATAAATATTTATATGTATTTATGTTTATATATATATATATTATATGGATATATATATACACATAAGTTTGTATATATGGGTTTATATTAATAAAAAATTATATATATTTGTGTCTGTTTATAAACATTTATGTAATATAAATGTGTGTTTGTAACATCCCAAGTGTGTAATGAATAATATATATTCTTATCTATGTCAATTTATGAATTAGATAGTGTTTTAGAGGATTAAAATGAGAATAAATCCAATCTTAAGCATGGAATACACTAATATTTTCAAAAGATTGTTTTAATGCCTTTTGATTGAAAACCGTTCTGAAATAAAAATTTTGACAATTTTATATTCTCTATTTTTCAAAATAAACGTTTTCTTTAGGATTGGGACCCTAAAATTTACTTTGGATAGATTTTTGGTTTTTTTCTGACAATGTACATTTTTTAATGAATAATGAAAAATACTGCATTTTACATCAAAAATGCTTTTTCATCTAATTTAATTATATGGTTATATTATTATTTTTAATTGGTTTTAAATTTTAATTAGAATTTATTTTTACCATTTAATCCAATGGTGGTCATTAGAATTAATTTCACTTTGGAATTGGGCATAAACAAGTGCCAAACTTTTCATAGATATTGTTTCAGAAAAACCCGCTATTTGTTTTGACAACATGAATTATTTTTTAAATTAATTATTGAAATTTATATGTTTGGAATTTGGTAAAATGGATTCCTAATTTGAAATTAGAATTTCCAAATTATTTAATTAAGACGCTTCTGTTTTTGGACATTATGAATAGTAACAACGGTAATTATCTTTAATTATCGTGATTAATTAGTAATCAGGTAGTTAAGGATAATAAAATAATATCATAATAATATAAAATGACCCCAAAATGTGTCCTAATGCTAATAGTTGTGTTGTGGCCGACCATGGGGTGCCTTGTTCCAAACTTTGGGACCCCATGGAATCACTTTTGTGTGATAGTGACACTTTATGTTTTTATTTTTAAAGAATAGGGAATATCACAAAAGAGTGTATCACCTAAGTAAAACAATTTTAGGTTTGTCTGTGTAAATTATCTCTTCGACTATAAATATTCATTTGAAAGGTAAAAATATTTAATACATCATAGTATTTTTTTTATAATTTTTATACATTAAATAAATTAATTTATTTATGACATCATGATGATGCAGCGATTATCTCATTAATGAAATATTTAAATAAAATGAAAAGATATTGTAAAATCTAAGACTTACACTTGTCAAAAACAAATTTAATGGTTATATTTAGAACCCTTGTCACCTTATCCTCTAAATATATCAATGTGAGACCTTTAAAATCCGAAACTCATTTTAAAATAAAGTAACATTTCTTGACTTTCCAAGAGTACCCCTCCTCCTTCATATAAAAGGCCCCCACCTCTACCTCCTTACACACGCTTCTCAAGCCATTGGCTCGGCCAAAATCTACTCATTTTATCTCTCCACATACCTCTCTTCATCATATTAGCCTTACCTTAGGCATAAATCTCTTCAAGAAACCCTTTTGGTTCAAACCAAGAGGAGTTACCCGATTTAACGGTAAAGTCTACTCTAATGTTCTTTTGTTTTATTTTGCTTCACCAACCCCCTAAACTATTTTTATTAATTTATTTTTTAACAAAACCAGTATATAAAATATACTAGTATGTTTTTATAAGATGGATTCTAGCTACACTTCCACACACCTCTATCTAATGGTTAAAGAACATACTATTTCTGAGGGTGGTGAATTACTGCCTCATGAAATGATGATTGTTCTATATTCTTTTTACACCTTCCAAGGTGGCCATTAATATGTAGCTATATTTATATATGATATATAATATGTTTATGTTTTCCTTAATCTTCTTTATTTTTCATTTATGGCATACCTTTATGGTTTCCATTACGGGTAAATGCGATATCTTCATTTTAGGAAGTGCGGACTACCGCCCCCTCAAAGTGATTTGATTCATTAATGCCACATGTGGGATGTGTAAAGGATGGATTTATAATATTATATATGATATTATACTGTAATTATAATATACCTTTATTTCATTATGATTCTATTCCATTAAATAGAAAATAGAAATTAAATTAGCGTTCATGCGTACGTACGGTTTACCGTCTCCATGAACGGTACATTTCATTTCTTACCTCTAAATGTTATGTAATATTATAAATGAATGTATATACTGGATATATATGATATATATGATATCTAAATCATGAATATAATTGTGGATATAATTGATATTTTACCACATGAACAACTTGTAATTATAAGGAGTTTATTTTTGACTCAAGTACCAATGATTTAAAAAATTACCATTATTTACTTAAATAAATACATGGTGTTCATAACATGGTAATAAGTGATATAAAAGGAATAATGAACTTGAAAATGGTTCTTAATCAAGTAGAAATTAACTCAAGTTTATTATTCAGTATATTAAACAACGATCGAGTCATGTCAGACACGAGGTAAGGGACTTCGTCTCAATCTCCTATCATTGAGGAATATTTTGATTTATACACAACTTTATTTTATATGGTGTATAAACCCTTTTGAATTTTATGTATATTCAAAAATAATCTTTTTTATATGAATCATTTTACTAAATGACAAAAGGGAATGTTTCTTTGTCGTACGTATACGGCGATAACGACTTCCCCACCGCCGTGACCATTATTTGAGTTTCGACTTCCTCTACAAGCCATAACTTTTATTAAAATGAAAAAGAAATACCATTTTTTACATTTATTTTATTTTGGTATTGAAAATGGTTTTGATAATGTTTTTATTATATCAATGTGTTGTATTGATATCTTGTGTTTTAAATGTGGAAATGTTATGTTTCCTTTATGCTCGTTTTATGTGATATGATTATGTTATGGTTCTTGGGCATTGTTATGAA
This sequence comes from Viscum album, assembly GCA_963277665.1. Classification (NCBI taxonomy): domain Eukaryota; kingdom Viridiplantae; phylum Streptophyta; class Magnoliopsida; order Santalales; family Viscaceae; genus Viscum; species Viscum album. Next base: position 1,882,983,809 of record OY728165.1, on the reverse strand, counting down.
TATGGGTGGTTCCATGATAAACTAAGGGCGGGTGAGCCCGATATAGCTCTCAAATGCATTGGGTAACATGAAAGGGTTAAACGTTAAGCTTAATTCGAAAAGATTTAGGGAATATACTGTGATGGGTATTCCAAATGTAACCATGAGGGTTACTCCCTACGTAAGAATGTTATAAATGCCTCAAATGAACAAACATGTCTTAGATGATGTTCGGAACTGGAACTGAATAGTTTGTTATATGCCAGTGGTCGAACATTTCATGAGGAAAATGAACAAACATGTCTAGATAATTTAATATAATTATACCTCGGTATGCCGAAGGAAATGACCTTCTAAATATTTAATAGGAACTCGAACTGAATAGTTTGTTATATGCCAGTGGTCATTTCATGAGGAAACGGAGAAGCAGTGCTTGGAAGGCATACCGAAGGAAATGACCTTCTGAATCAGCATCCTGAGATGGTCGGAACTGGAACTGAATAGTTTGTTATAATAATGGCGCAGTTGACTCAAGTGATAAATGGTGGTGATATCCATGCACGAGATCAGCTAGATCAACCACATAGGAACATGTCAGTGGTCGAACATTTCATGAGGCAACATCCCCCATCATTCAGAGGATCATCTGACCCTATACTAGCTGAAGGGTGGACTAAAGTACTGGATAAGATTTACGATGTCATGGGGTGTTCAAAAAATCAAAAGGTTAGTCTTGCTATTTACCGTATGAAGGGTGAAGCAGATCAGTGGTGGTTGATGGTTAAAAATATCAGGGACACTGATGAGATTGATTCTCTCGACTAAGATGAATTCAAAGGTATGTTTCATGAGAAATATTTTCCTAAGGCTTTTCGACTTTGGATGGAAAAACAATTCTTGGAATTGAGTCAAGAGGAAGACTCAGTGGCTGCTTATGAAGAAAGGATCACTCGATTGGCAAGGTATGCTCCAAATTTTATCCGAGATCTTGATAGTAAAATCAATCGTTTTTTCTCGGGATTAAATCCAAAATATCGAAGGGCATTAGCTTCTCGTGAGTTCAAAAGTTATGAAAAGCTTGTTCGATGTGCTGAGAAGGTGGAAATAGATTTTTTTGATGATCAAGTGTTCTATAACAACCAACAGAAGAAGAGACCGAGGTGGCAGGAGAAAGGGAAGAAACCTTCAAAAAGGCCTAAAAGTAAGAAAACTAAGTTTCGAGTTTGTGATAAATGTGGTAAAAATTATGAGGGGGAATGTCTTTTGAATTCTGGAAAGTACTACTAATGTGGTATTATGGGACATAAGACTCATGATTGCACTAGAAAAGATCAAGGTGATCGTAAAACCAAATTTGATTTACAGTTAGTAAAATGTTTCAAGTGCAATGATATGGGTCACTATGCAAACGAGTGTTCGACAAAGAGGTCAAATGATGGGAAGCAGTTAGACTACAAGCAGAAAGGGTGGTGAAATCCTTTGCGACTACTTCAGTAGATGTTGGGCCATCAAATGAAGAGGTATCAGGTACTTTTTTTGTTTTTTCAGATTATGCCAGTGTGTTGTTTGATTCAGGATCTACACATTCTTTCATCTCTGAATACTTTTCTTGTAAAATGGGATTACCATCTCAAGAAATGACTCCAGAACTTGTTGTAAAAACACCTGGGGGAAATTTTGATGCAAAAAAGAATTTATAAAAATCTTCATATCCTTATCCGTGGAAAGAACCCCTTTGAAAACCTTATTGTTTTACCTCTAGTAGAGTTTGATGTTATCCTTGGTATGGATTGGATCTCTATTTACCATGCTAATATTAATTGTAGAGCTAGAGAATTTTATTTTCAGAAAGACTTTCAGTTTGTGTACAAGAATTAACCATTACTGTTGATAACATATCAAGAGGCTGAGAAACTTGTAAACGATGGAAATGAATGTTACCTTGCACATATTGTTTTAAAAAAAGGAACTGTTCAGATTAATGATGTGCCAGTGATAAATGAGTATCCTGATGTTTTTTCTGATGAGTTGCTTGGAATAATACCAGATCAGGATGTTGAATTTATTGTTTACTTAGTTCCTGATGCTAAGCCAATTTTAAAACCCCCTTATCGAATGGATCAAATTGAACTTTTTGAGTTGAATGAGCAATTGCATGATTTATTAGAGAAAGGTTTCATTCGACCTAGCACATCACCATGGGGTGCTTCTATTTTATCTGTTAAAGAGAAATATGGTTCAATGAGACTTTTCATTGATTATAGAGCCTTGAATAACATCACTGTTAAGAACAAATATCTATTTCCACATATCGATGATTTTTTTGATCAGCTCTAGGGAGCTTTGTATTTTTCAAAGACTAACATATGATCGGGGTACCATCAGTTGAAGGTAAAAGAAGCAGATATTTTGAAGACCATGTTTCGTACAAGATATGGCCATTATGAATTTGTAGTTATGCCTTTTGGGCTAACCAATGAACCTGTTGTATTCATGGACCTTATGAATAGAATATTTCATGAGTTCTTGGATAAGTTTGTGGTTGTTTTCATTGATGATATTTTGGTTTTCTCTAAAAGTAAAGAGGATCATGAAAGACATTTAAGGGTTATTTTGAAAACCATAAAAGAAAATAAATTGTATGGGAAATTCAGAAAGTGTGAGTTCTAGTTGCAGCAAATTTCTTTCCTTGGTCAAATTATTTCTAAAGATGGGATAACTGTTGATCCTGAAAAAACAATGGTTTTGGAATAATGGCCATGACCCACAAATGTAACTAAGATTATTAGTTTTCATGGTTTGGAAGGCTATTACTGAAGGATTGTTAAAAAAAATTCACGGCTATCTATTCCAATGACTAAGCTAACTCGGAAGGGTGTTAAGTTTATCTAGACAAAAGAATGTGATGATTTTTTCCATGAACAGAAATGATGATTGGTGAATGATCCAGTTTTGGAACTACCTTCAAGGAATGGAACGTTTGTTATCTACATGGATGCTTCATTAAAAGGACTTGGTTTCATCCTAATGTAGAATGATCAGGTAACTGCTTATGCTTCATTTCAGTTGAAAACTAATGAGGTAAATTACCCTACAGATGATTTGGAATTAGCTGATGTTGTTTTCACTATAAAAATTTGGAGGCATCATTTGTATGGAGTAAAGTGTGAAATATATACCGATCACAAAAGTTTAAAGTATATATTCACTAAGAAATAATTGAACATGAGACAGAAGAGATGGATATAATTAATCAAGGATTATGATTGTATAATTCATTACCATCTGGGAAAAGTAAATAATGTGGCTGATTCTTTGAGTCGAAAAAGTAATGCTTCATTAACAATTCTATGTTTGGAACGTGATCCTTTGGTTAAGGATTTGATGAACTTCGGCATAGAAGTTGTTGGTGCAGGATGTTCTTTTGTTTTTTTTCAAGTATCAGTGAAATATTCTCTATCATACAGAATTAAGAAGGCATAGAAGCAAGACAGTGAGTTATAGAAAAAGGTATAGCTGGTTCAGATGGGTATGTTTCCTGAATTCAACATTTATAATGATTGTGTTTTGAGATTTGGGAAGAGATTGTGTGTGCCTTGTGATTCACATTTGAAGAGAGAGTTGTTATGTGAAGCTCATAGTTCTCCATTTTCAATTCATCCAGGAAGTACTAAGATGTATATATATCTTCGGTAGTATTACTGGTGGGACGGAATGAAAAGAGATAGTGCTGATTTTACTGTGAAGTGTTTAATTTTTCAACAGGTTAAAGTAGAGCGGCAGTTACCGAAAGGGATGCTTCAGCATTTACTAGTGTCATAGTGGAAATGGGAGAATATATCCATGGACTTCATTGTGGTATTGTCGAAGACACCTCGAGGTAATAATGCAATCTGGGTTATTGTTGATTTCTTGACTAAATCTACTCATTTCCTTGCTATACGAGATAATTTTTCCCTAGATCAACTCTATCGTTTTTATCGTAAAGATATATTTAGGTTATATGGAGGCAGTTATCGAAAGGGATGCTTCATACTTTACCAGTGTCAGAGTGGAAATGGGAGAATATATCCATGGACTTCGTTGTGGTATTGCCGAAGACAGCTCGAGGTAATAATGAAATTTGGGATATTGTTGATCGATTGAAAAAATCTGCTCATTTCCTTGCTATACGAGATACCTTTTCCCTAGATCAACTCTCCCATTTTTATCTTAAAGATATTTTCAGGTTACATGGAGTTCCCCTCTCCATTTTATCTAACTGTGACCCTAGGTTCACTTATAACTTTTGGAAAGGCCTTCAGAAGTCGTTGGGTACTGAATTAAATTTCAGTACATCTTTTCATCCTCAATCAGATGGGCAATCAGAATGAACGATTCAGACTTTGGAGGATATGCTATATGCTAGTTTGATGGATTATCATGGCTGTTGGGACCAATATCTTTATTTGGTTGAGTTTTCTTATAATAACAGTTTTCATTCCAGTATACAGATGGCACCATTTGAGGCATTATATGTGAAGCGGTGTCGAACTCCGGCTTTTTGGGATGATGTGGGTTAAAGGATATTGATGGGACCAGAATTGGTAGAAGAGTTGGCAGAAAAAGTTCAGCTGATACAAAAACACATGAGAACAGCTCAGAGCAGGCAGAAGAGTTATGCAGACAACAGGAGGAAGGATCTCTCTTCTGAGGTAGGTGATCATGTTTTTTCCAATGTTTCATCATGGAAAAGTGTGATGTGATTTTCTAAGAGAGTAAAGATGAGTCCAAGGTTCATTGGACCATATGAAATTCTGGAGAGAGTTTGATCAGTTTCATACCGAGTGGCTTTACCTCCGAATTTTTCTCAGGTACACAATGTTTTTCATGTTTCAATGTTAAGGAAGTACATGCCAGATCCATCTCATGTTTTGAGTCTAGAGGTAGTTCAGCTAGAAGAGAATCTATCTTATGATGAACAACCGGTCCAGATTCTTGACCACAGGTAGAAAGTGGTACGGAATAATGTGATTAATCAAGTAAAGGTTTTGTGTAAAAACCACATGATTGAAGAGGCAACGTGGGAATCTGAAAATGCAATGAGGGATAAATACCCCCACTTATTCGATAAGTAAATAAATTGCGGGGATGCAATTTTCTAAAGGGGGAAGGATGTAACATCCCAAGTAAGTAATTAATAATAGATATTCTTATATATGTCTATTTATGAATTATATAGTGTTTTATAGGCTTAAAATGAGAATAAATTCAATCTTAATCATGGAATACACTAATATTTTTAAAAGATTGTTTTACTGACTTTTGAGGGCAACCCATTTTTAAATCACAATTTTGAAAATTTTATAAGATATATTTTTCAAAATAAACTTATTCTTTAGTATTGGGTTATTCAAATTTACTTTGGATAAATTTTTGGTATTTTTCTGACAATGTTCATTTTTTAATGAATAGTCAAAAATACTGCATTTTACATCAAAACTGTTTTTTCATCTAATTTAATTGTATAGATAGATTTTATATTTTTAATTGGTTTTAAAGTTTAATTAGAATATATTATTATCATTTAATCCAATTTTGGTCATTAGAATTAATTTCTCTTTGGAATTGGGCATAAATAAGTGAAGAACTTTTCATAGATATTGTTTTAAAAAAACCCGCTATTTGTTTTGACAACGGGAATTAATTTTTAAATTTATTATAGAAATTTCTAGGTTTGGAATTTGATAAAATGGATTCTATATTTAGAATCAGAAGGTCCAAATTATGAAATTAAGACTCTTTTTTTTGACATTATGAATAGTAACAATGGTAATTATCATTAATTATCTTGATTAATTAGTAATCAAGTAGTTAAGGATAAGAACATAATATCATAACAATAACAAATGACACCAACATGTGTCAAAATGCTACTGGTTGTGTCATGGTCGACCATGGGATTCCTTGTGCCAAACATTGGGACCCCATGGAATCACTTTTTTGTGATAGTGACACTTTTTCTTTTTCTTTTTAAATAATGGGGAATATCACAAAAGAGTGTATCACCCAAGTAAAACAATTTTAGTTTTGTCTGTGTAAATGGTCTCTTAAGCTATGAATATTAATTGGAAATATAAAATGATTTCCAACATCATAGTATTTTCTTTAATTTTTAGACATTAAAAAAATTAATTTATTTATGACATCATGATGATGCAGTGATTATCTCATTAAGGAACAATTTAAATAAAATGAAAAGATAATGTAAAATATAAGACTTAAACCTGTAAAAAACCTATTGGATGAGAATATTTAAAACCATTCTCACCTTATACTATAAATATATCAATGTGGGTCCTTTAAAATCCTAAAATCATTTTTAATAAAGTAACATTTCTTGACTTTCAAAGAGTGCCCCTCCTCCCTCTTATAAAAGACCCCCACCTCTACCTCCTTACCCACACTTCTCAAGCAACTGTATCGGCCAAATTCTACTCATTTTTTCTATCCTAATACCTCTACTAATCATAGAAGCCTTACCTTAGGCAGAGATATCTTCAAGAAACCCTTTTGGTTTAAACCAAGAAGAGTTATCCAATTTAAAGGTAAAGTCTTCTCTAATGTTCTTTTGTTTTATATTGCTTCTCCAACCCCCTAAACTATTTTTATTAATATCTTTTGTAACAACAACAGTATATTAAATATACTAGGATGTTGTTATAAGACTTATTCTAGCTACACTTCCACACACCTCCATCAAGTGGTTAGAGAACATACTATTTCTGTGGATGGCGAATTACTGCCTCACGAAACGATGATTGTTCAATATTCTTTTAACACCATCAAAGGTGGAAAATAATATCTCACTATATTTATATATGATATATAATATGTTTATGGTTTCCTTAAGGTTCTGTATTTTTCATTTAGGGCATACCTTTATGGTTTCCATTATGGGTAAATGTGATATCTTCATTTTAGGAAGTGCGGACAACCGCCCCCTCAAAGTGATTTGATTCGTTAATGCCATATGTGGGACGTGTAAAGGATTGAGTTAATAATATTATATATGATATTATACTAGAATTATAATATACCTTTATATAATTATGATTCCATTCCATTAAATATGAAATATAAATGAAAGTATCATTCATGCGTACGTACGGCTTACCGTCTCTATGAACGGTGCATTTCATTTCTTACCTCTAAATGTTATGTAATATTATAAATGCATTTATATACTGGATATATATGATATATATGATATCTACATCATGAATATATTTTCTGGATATAATGGATATTTTACCACATGATCAATTTGTAATTATAAGGAGTTTATTTTTGACTCAAGTACCAATGATCGACAAAACGACCATTAGTAACTTAAATAATTACATGGTTTTCATAACATGGTAATAAGTGATATAAAAGGAATAATGAACTTGAAAAAGGTTCTTATGAAAGTACAAATTAACTCAAGTTTATTATTCTGGAGATTAAAGAACGATTGAGTCAAGTCGGACACGAGGTAAGGGACTTCGTCTCAATATCCTTTCATTGAGGCATATTTTGTTTTATACACAACTTTCTTTTATACGGTGTATAAAAACTTTTGACTTTTATGTCTTTTCAAAAGGAAAATTTTTTATACGAAGAGTTTTACTAAATGACAAAAAGGGAATGTTTTTTTCTCGTACGTATGCGGCGAAAACGATTTCTCCGCTGTCGTGACCATTATTTGAGTTTCAGTTTCCTCTACAAGCCATAATTTTTTTTAAATGAAAAATAAATACCATGTGTTAATTTTCATTTATTTTGGTATTGAAAAAGGTTTTGATAATGTTTTTATTATATCAATGTGTTGTATTGATATCATGTGTTTGAAATGTGTAAATTTAATGTTTCATTTATGCATTTTTTATGTGATACGATTATGTTATGGTTCTTGGGCATTGTTATGAAGACGGGTGGTTCCATGATAAACTAAGGGCAGGTGAGCCCGATATTGCTCTCCAATGCATTGGGTAATGTGAAGGGGTTAAACGTTTAGGTTTCTCCAAATTGATTTAGGGAATATACTGTGATGGGTATACCAAACATAACCATGAGGGTTACTCCCTACATAAAAATGTTATTAATGCCTCAAGTTACCTTTATGTCTTATGATTTCTATGATTTATTCATAAATCTTATGATTTCATGAGGTATGTTAAAGTGCTTATATTTTATGATTAAATTATGGTTTCATTGATTTTTATATACACATGGACTAATGTTTGAATTTTGTATTTCTATATCCTTTACTGACCATTTTATGCTCATCCCGTGTTTTTTTGAAATGTTTTTCACAGGTCAAGGGAAAAGTACATGAAGTGATGATAGTGTCGAGGAAGTGTTAAGAAAGAATCCATGTTTTATTTTAAACATGTCTCCTTTGATGGGAAAAAATGAATACTCTCTTTTATGTAACCACCTTGTTTAAATGTGGAATGTAATGCATGATTTATGATCTAATTCTCTAAAAATCTAAACCTGAAAAGATCCTCAATGTGTCTTCTTGAAATATCTCATGATTAAGTAATGTTTAAGGATGGGCCCTTATAGTGTTTATATATATTTATATAAATTTCATTATATATATATATATGGAAACTTTTATTCATTTATGCATATTTATCTACATTAATGTATATTTATATATATAATGTTGGCATATATATTTATTTTTCTTCTATAGATTGGTGTGTGTATATGTGTCTTCATTCTTGTATTTTCAAACATGTATATATATTTATTTACATTTATATATTTTTATAAGATACATATGAAAATATTTAAATAAATTTATATATTATTTTATATATTTTCTTTTTATTAGCTTTAATTTCGTTTTTCCTTTTTCTTGTTTATTATTTATTATTTCATATTTCTTATATATTCTATTATTATATATTTTTGATTAATGGAAAATTTATTATTAATTTATTAATTATTTAGTATATACTGATTTAATATTTATTATTAATTTCTAATTAATTATTTATTTATTTATTTATTTTTTATTTATTAAATATTGTTAAATATAATTTCTCATTAATTTATTATTTAATATTTATCATTAATTTATTTTTAACATATTATTTATTTATTATTTTCTCATTATTTATTTATTTATTATGTTTTATTCATTTCTTGTATATTTACTACTTATTAATTATATATTAGTAATTTATTATAAATATTATTATATTATTATTGTTTTATTATTATTTTATAATTAGTTTATTTTTAATATATTATTTCTCATTTATTAATTAATTAATCAGTATATATTAATTATTTATTTATTTTAATTATTAATTTATTATTTATTCACTATTAATTCATTTTTTAATAATTATTTATTTTTCATTTATCATTTTTTTATTTATTATTTTATTATTTTTTATCTATTTATTTTTTGGTTATTATTTATTAATTATTATTTATTACTTATTATTTATTATTTTCTGCTATATTATTTATTTATTATTTATTATTTTATTATTTATTATTTATTATTTATTATTTATTATTTATTTGTTTGTTATGTATTACTCATTTATTATTATTTTTTATTTACAACTATTATTATTTAATATTATTATTTATGTATACATATTTATATATATTTATTTGTATATATGTCGATATATTAAATTCTACTTACTCATCATATGAAGTGCTTACTGGAGTGAAAAAATCATTGTGTAATAACGTTGAGATAAGAGATTCAAATATTACTAAAAACATATATAAGATAATTTCTTGCATGACCTACATGCCATATGCAGAAATAGTGTGATAAATAAAGAATTATATATATATATATATATATATATATATAATATAATATAACAAATATATTAATATGGATTAATTAGATAATTATTTTTAAAAATCTTAAAATTGTAGAAAATTTAAAAACTACTGCAAAACCTTTCACAATAACGCATTATTGGGCAGTTTAAACATCCAATGAATGGTAAGAAAATCACTAGTAAATTGTCTTTTTGTAATCATGACCCCATATTGACCATTCTCCGACTGAATAAATATAATAAATATACACCCACACACACATATATTTTAAATTTTACTTTTTCCCAAAAACCTATTTTTCAATCATCATATGGTGATTTCATAAGCATACAACCATAGATCAATGTGTTGTTAGTGTTGTTGGGATCATAATTATTCCCTCTACTCAAATTCATGATAATTTAATTTTAATTATACTTAATCAAACATATTATTGTGTTGAGACCACTTCTTGGTACTGGGAACATGATGAAAGTGTGAAAGTAGGGGAACTAAAATTCTTCGTGTTACAATCTACATTATAAGGTCATCACCGATGTGGCTTCTCCAAAACATCAATCCTTGGATCTCATGTGAATTTTATAAGCATGAAAATAAAAATAAAAATTGTAAGTCATTTAATTTGGATCAAACTCATGTTCTACTTACTATCAGAGGTCATCATTTGAAGTAACTTAATCTAGAACACAAAAGATCATCCACATGTGCTTCAGAATATTTAATGAATTTTTATATTCTATTTAAGGGTGAGATCATGGAAACTTTAAGTATCCTTTTACACCTTCATGACCACAGGAACAACATTTATTCAATCTGTTATGGACTTCTTGGATCAGCGTTCCATAAACATGTCTCACTCACTCTGAAAAATCATAGAGAGAGGTGAGAAAAGCTTTCAAACTCAAGGGAAATAATATTTCATTTAATTTATTTTCCTCTATGCTTATATAGATAGGTCAAAACTTACTGAAATTTTAATTTTTCCCATAGATAATTTCAACCTTCCAAATAATCCATAAACAACACTTTTGAGGCACTAAACAAGTACCAACTATAATAAATATTATATCACATACTTGTAACATTAACTTAATGTTATTTGATAAAATATGATCTATTAACTCATCTCTCTTCTCCCATCATATTATTAAGAAACCTTGAAATATAAATATTCATTAAATAAATGTTTTCTTTGTATTCATTGAATAACCTTTCTATATAATTAGTTAATAAATTAATCATTTATTAATATAAAAATGAAAAATGTTTTATTTATTTACTTTTAATAATCATTTAAACTCAAAGATTACCTGACCCCACTTCAATCCCCTTCACATCCAAAACATTAATTCATTTAATTTTGTCCAATCTTCAAAATACTATTTTGTTATATCCCTCTACGTCCATATCTCAATAATAATGATTATCGCTCAATGACCAATAGAGTTGTCAACAAACACTTCATGGACTCTATAGTGAAAATTTTTAGTCATAGAAATATAAACCTGTTAGGATAGTGTATTTTTTATTATAATAACTTTGAATATTTATAGATCATAATGCCGGATTCATACTTTGTGTCTTTATCCATTAATGTTTTTTCTATTCATTATTTGACCACACTGGATGAACATACATTCTTCTACCACGGAAATGGTTTTAATGAAGGTAATACCATAATGGTAAATGATGCCCAACATATCTCTTCCAATATAATATATAAAAATCCTATCATGATCATTCAATAAATTACATGCCTTCTATGATGCACCCGTTACAAGCTACCTCCCCAAAATTATAATTTTCAAGCTTTTCATTTTGCAAAAAAGTATATCAGCAAATAATACGCATTAATAATGAGATAAATTTGTGATACCAATACACATGTTCATAGATAATAACACCCAATTACATGTGCTACATGTGGTGTTCCTCAAGGAAGTTCAGTCCTTATAATCTCATCTACTCGAGATCACTGAGTACGAATATCCTAAGGAGATGTAACAATTATTATGATCCCCCATCACCTGATTGTTAGACATCATTTTTATTTTATTAGTATGATTTATCTGGACCATAATACATATATTTCTTATTTCTATCATATTATCTCGTAGTTCTCATCATAGTAGGTGGCTACTATAACCTATTGATATAAATAATAATCCTAGTAAATTACCATGTTAATAGTATACTTAGAAGTAAAATCACATTTATGGTAATATAACACCATGAATATCTCTCTATATAGAATATTTCGTAATCAAAAATTACAACTAATATTGGTTATAGGAAAAAAAATCACATATATTTTACACCTCTAGTAAAATAATGTAATAATTGTGGGTTTTATGACATTGGAAAGATGAAAAATACATTGAATAACTTCTATAAAATGTGTGAAACAATTAATATTAAATATGTTGATATTCAAAGTACTCATATAGACATATAATTCACCAATCCATTACCACTCCTTCACCACTAATGAATTCTAGGGAATAAAGGGGTTGAGGGAAAATAAGAAAATATTAATAAGTTGTGGGATAAATAGACAATCCACTAACTATATTATATTCAATTTTCCATTCCACCTGTCTCCGTTATCATTTCAAAAATTAATGGGTTCTCTTCCATTATTAACCTATTAAACCCTATAATATTTCCATTAATCCTAATAATTAAAAAAATTAAAAATAACTCATTATTTCAGTCCCATAACTCTTAATTAATTACTAAATTTCATTCTCCAAACCCTAATTTGTCTTATTTCACAAACATTCTAATTTAAATCCTCAAAATATTTTCCCTATTACATCAATATACTCCACATCAATGATATACCAAATAAATATTATTTTTTGGTCACAAATCCCTGCCAATCTCCATATTAATTCCTCTCAGATAATTTCATAGCCCGTATAATTATCTAGTTCTAAAAATATTCAAATAAAAAATGTAACACTCTATTTTTTATGTTTAAATAATAAAAATTTAATTTAAATGCCTATCACCGACAATTTAGCTAATGACCTGAATTATAACCCACATTATTATAAATTAATAAAAATAGGGAGGTTATAATTCTCCTCACCATAAAGGGTTTTGAACATTATAAATTTACCAAGTTTCCTCAAAAGTTCTATCAATTTCTGTCACATGTGAGATTTCCTCTCCCAGGTGTCATCTTGAACATTTCAATTTTGAAACAACACCCAAACTAAAAGATTAATTTTTTCTTTTTAACACTTTCTCTTTAATATTTATATATCATATACGTATTTTTGTAAAATTTATATCGGTTTATAAATCAAAATATTTCCAATAAAGGACATGTGATGGATCCTACAAAAATAACCATAGATGAAAACAAGAAATAAATTTTTAACTTTCTTATATTTTAAGAATAATTAAAAAAGGATATCACAATTCACTAATATTTTCCACCACTTCAAAAGGACTAACAAAACATGGTGTTAAATACCCATGTTTACCATGTCATCAAAGTTTAAATTTAGTTAATCTTGAAAGAATAAAAAATATCCCATATTTATCTCCAAGGGCTATATTAGATTATTGGCATATGAATTCTCTAGTCTTTTTGTTGTCACTTATCATTTTTAAATAAATTTATGCTTTCCATTTTTCTTACAACAAACTCTATCCAAGAAGAAACCTTTTACCCATATTCACCTAGTATAAGTGTGTTTTAGAAGGTCTATCATAAAAATATTTGAATATTTTATTATTTACATGGGATTGATAACTATTATTATATGAGAATTCAACCATGAAAAAATTATCCCCACATGATTTCCCAAAATCCATGATATATTCTTGAAGTATATCCTCTAGTATTTTAATAACCCTTTATTCCTATCTATATATTTTGGGATAATTAGTCTTACTCAAATATAATTTAGTATTCAAGGAAATTTAATGTCTATTGAAAAATCATAACATAAATAGATGGTCTCTATTTGAAATCATGGACATAATAACACCGTAATGCTTAACCATATCCTTGACATACCACATTCCTGTGTCCCCTATTGAATTGTTTTCTCAAATGAAAAATAATGAGTTGTCTTTTTTTAGTGATCCACCATAACCAAAATAGTATCATGTAAGAACTGTTGTTATCTAGGTATGACCCCCACCCTTTTAGTTTTGATTTAACCTATTTAGTTGGGTTTTTTTTATAGACATTGATGTTCGAGCCCTTTCATTGCTAGTGTAGAATTTTATGTTGGGAAAATGACCTAAAATTTGGGGATGAATGTTTGTTTGAATTAATTGAGTATAGGTATAAATGTGTCAAATCCATCCAAGGGTTTTCTATATGTTTGGAAGGATTTGTATGTTGGTTTGTTTTTTCTAGAGAAATTTGACTTATCATCTATCTGCTGGACAATTTCACATCATAAAATTATTACAAAGTGTGAACCTATTATCAAGAACATTCCATGAACTAGTTCAAAGCATTAAACATTTACACACCCTGAATCTATTTCACATCATCAAGTGGTTTATCAGGGTTATTTTAACCTTAGGTGATACAATTTTTCATTTATCATAAAATACAAAAATCCATCTCATGAAATTGGGTCTCGTCAGGAATATCACTGGACTAGTGATTTTAAATAAAGTTGTGTGAATGATTTTTATTTTATCCATTGTGAACCCTCCTCTATCAACCCCTATGGTGAAAATAAGTGATTTTGGACAGTTTCCGTCCATTACAACCATCTCAATGTTGCATTTAATCTTTTTTGAGTTCCTTTTATTTGTCTTTTTGCTTTCTTCTGTTATCCTCAATTGTAGTGGTTGGATCTCTTAATTATTGTGGAATCAAGTTTTGATATTGATTTTAGTTTGATCATTATTTGTATTGTGATCTCCTACACCTTCATTATTATTTTTAATTTGATATTGATAGTGTTTCCTTGATCATAAGATAAATGTCGGTGGTAAAGAAAAAATAACTATAATATATTTTGTTTCAGTATATTCCATATTGTATGACTGAATCCAGGTAATGTCTATAATAACTAATGAATTAATGGGTGGAATATTCATGTGTTTTAACCACTCCTAGGATCCATTTGGATCCATTGGTTTTGATTTCTCGATTGAGGTTACCCATAGGGTGACTATACACTTCAATTATAATGAAATTGATTTTGGATTAAAACATGAATTAGATCGATATTAAACCACAGTTGATTTATTGTTTTAATATTACATTGGAATATAGAATAATTTTTTATGTAAATGATTATTCACAATTTTATATGATATATTTTAAAACACTATCATGTTAATGGTTTATGACATAACTGATGAATGAAATAGAATTAGCGATAAAAATAAAATTAGATAAATTGACCTTTGTGGTGCATGCTGGATTTTGTTTGATTTCTTACCATTATGACCAATTTTGTATCTTATAATGAAATTATTATATAGAGGACTTAGTCGTGTTATGTTGTAAAGCATATAAGGTGTGGCCTGGGTATTCTAAAATACTTATATATAGGGTGTTACATGGTTATAATGAAATGATTATATAGAGGGTTTGGAAAACTTATATCGAAATGCTTCTATAAATAACTTGGTCCAATTATTCTATAATTCGTATGGGGCTTGTTCTGGTAATATGTAGTGATTATAGAGAGTAATGATTCTAGTTATGTTGTAATGATTATAGGGCTTGTTTCGGTTCTGCAGAAATTATTATATAGAGGGATTTGACCAATTATCTGATTAGGCCATTGATTTCTAGTTACGGTTGACATTGTGATGTTACATGCTCAAATTTAATCTAGTACGGTGTGGAATCAGGTTCAATTTTTTATTGTACTATTTTTTTAATTCATACTACTTTTATATATTTATTTTACGTACTTAATATCAAACTAGATTTATTTAGATGTGGTGGTGTCGATCAATTGAGTTTTACTCACACCATATTCTGGTCGTTGTTCGCTACCCAAGATGATTACATGGACATAGGTATGGAAAAGTAAAATAACCTTGATGTTGGTTTTTTCTTTCTATATAGTTTGATATTTTGATATAGGGATGACAAGGGATTCAGGAATGGGGTCTTATAAGATATTGTGTTTCAACAAGGTATTTTATCTATATTACTTACAACATGTCGTTTAGTTACATTTCAACCAGAAAGTACATGGTTAATTATTATTTAGATTAATTGTTTTTTTCTATATCTTATAGTTGTATTATGTATAGTTACATCTGTTTCTGTTACTCTGATATTTGTTTATTTCATATGTACTATAACTCTATAACAAGAAGTATAGTCTCCCCATTATGCTCTATACACCAAAACTACTAGTTGTCTACCTATGGAATACATGGATGTGCTCTTGATGTCTATTAACCAACTTGATATTGTAACATGAGAGTGTTTTGGATCAGGAGATGTTACAAAGTGGTATTATAAGATCATACTTTTCATTTATACATCTAAACTACTTGGGAAAGGTAAAAAGGATGCAAGTATGTGTTGGTACTTGGTAATGATATTGAGAATGGGAGTAGAAACCCCATTTATGGCAATAAATACAAGTTCCCAATGATGGGTTTTTTATTAATGTTGTTTTTTTTGTAATATATGATATTATTCCACCTTGGCTGATTCAAATGTCTTGTGATATTTTAGTTTCTTGATATTTGCACGTGTGGATAAATATTGGATGAGATGATTATGCATTTATCATGATTGGCACATAGGGATATATATTTAAATTTATTGTTCATGATACAATAATATTTATTACTTGTGATATAATTTCTTGTGTGAACTAAATAATTAGATAATTTTTATATCTGATAGAATAAATAAAAGAACTATTATGTTATGCTAATTATATTTTGAAGCTATGTTTAGATAGATCATGAGATAATAGATCTTTATTTTTGTCACCTGTTGAGGTTAACCTTCATGTTATCTAGTGTTATAAAGAATTTTTTTGTATTATACAATAATTGAATCCACGTCTTATTAAAATTGACAAATATTATAGGGGAAATTAGTATGATCCTAACGCAGATAAACTAGATCAGCATGTTGCTCCTAAGGACCATATAGATGTTCATATTTACGAAAGATTCCTGAGGATCATGCTATCCATGGAAATGGATATTGTTCACATATTTTAAAGCTATTGAGATAGATTCATCTATAGAATCCACATACCTTCACTGGGGATGGAGTCCAGTAGGCAGTCATTTTCTAGATCGAGTCAGTCTAGACAATCACCAAGCACCTTGAGACACCTGTAGATAAGAGGGTGAATAATTAGGCATACATGATCTGTGGACCTACCTAGCATTGGTGTAACATTTTAGAATAAGATAGATAGTAAGAGGAGTTATCCTGGACGGTGTTCAATAAATGTTTTTTTTCAGTCACTTATATCCTATAACATTGAGATATGACAATTCTTGAATGTTCATGAACCTAATGTAGGGGTTCTTTTTAGTGATGGACTATGTTGAACGTTTCACTAACTTCCAATGCATTTCTCCATCTTTAACAGCTGACGAAGTTTCCAAGGTGAGTAATTTGTAGGATGGTATTTTCTATGAGATCATTTAATAGGTGAATTTGTTTCATTTTAGTATCATTTTTCACACGGTGAATCATGATATCATTATGGAAGGGAATCTAAGCAAGGCCTAAAGTAACAAATGAGTCTTTTTTAGTTGTTAATATTAGGATCTCTTATTCATCTTTTGGAAAGAATAATTTCTATGGTAGATATTTCCAAGGTATGAGTGGGAAGAGCAGTCTAGGTAATGGGATTTCATCTTAGGACCATGTTCTATTCTAGTTCTATTTGTGTGGCATGTTTAGTCATAATATGTGTTATTCGCTATAAAATGATTTGGTGTATTTTTCTTATAGTAGGTTTTTTCACCTATATTGGTTTTATATGGGAATTTAGCAGTAGAGAAGTGGAGTGGGATAAGAACCTGAATCATAAAGGAGCTAATCTACCCCTCAGAAGACTTGTCGAAATATTTCTATTAGACATTTATGATGAGGCAGGGGAAGGGGTACTCTATTTTAGGAGTGTAAAACCACTCTAGGGGAATAGCATTTGGGATTCATATGGGAGCCTAGGGTAGAGGGTAAGTAAGTTATACGTTATGTACACACCATAATATGAAGGAGAAACTACATTTTTTGTGATAGGTTATTTTTGTGCACGAACCACCAGAACCTCTAATAAATCTTTTCTTAGAGACACGTAACTATTTAGAAAATGAGGAGAGTCAAGTACTTTCAACTTATATACAGAATACAATATAGGAAATGGAAACATCATTGTTTATTACTTGATATATAATACACAAAAAGAGGGGGTGAGGGAGTCGTGTAATGAGTGACAGATGATATAACACTTTACATATATGTTTCAAGATGTTCATGAGTCCCATGGAAGAGTAGATCGAAATTAGACATATATTATTCCCTTTATTTTACATTAGATCAAGACCAATAATATATCTGATCTATAGTGGTTAGCTCTGAGGAAAAACTTATATATTAGGGAGCCACCATCAAGATAGGGTCTAGGAAGTGTAAATTCTCTTCCTTTCTAGGGATAAGAATTGGTTCATGCGATCTTTTGAAAGTATTTGATGAGATAGTTTAATTCTTATAGATGGTAGTAAATCAAGGTTTGAAAAAGATGTATCATGATAATCGTAGACAGTACTGGTGTCCAAGAATACTGAAGGAATTAGAGGTATTTTTGTTGAGATATTTTACTTGTTAGTAGTTGAAATCTTAGCATTAGAGGCCTTCTGATCTATTTCATCATCAAACTACTTTGGAATGTACGTTATTAGATTTCACTATATATTTATTAATAATATTTACCTAGAAACTGCAAAAGAATGATTTTGTATGGGTGATCATTAATTGACTGATGAAGGTATCCCCCTTTTTCCAATTAGGGATACAATAACTATCCATGATCTGGGTATTTTTTACATTAGTTAAATAGTGTTAATCTAGGGTATAATAATTAGTATCATCTAAAATAGAGATCCTCATTTCAAGTTTCAATTCTAAAAGGGTCTTTAGAAGGATTTGGGAACATAGTTTATTCTATGTAAAACCTATCATCCATAGACTGAAAACCAAACTAAATGAATAATTCATATATTAGAGGATATTCTTTGAGACTTTCTAATATATTTTGGTGGTTTTGTGAGGATAATATAGATCTTGTAGAGTTTTTATATAACAACCATGTATAGGAATAAAAGAAGATGGAATATTTCAAGGATTTGTATGGATGTTTATGTCATTCAAATATTTATTGGGTGGAGGCCTTCCAGTCAATTCATGTTGAACCTAGTCAGGTGTAGGAGACTTCTGAGTATGTTTAGTTAACTAGGAGCTAGTTGGTGACTATGTAAAGTAGGAAAAAATCTTATTCTTACCAGTGGAGATGGCCTCTATATTTTTACGGGGTCATCAAGTTTTACTTTGGGTGTTTCCTTGGATGGGGAATGTTGAATATAGAAATTGCAAAAGATAGTGCCTGGGATATTTAGGCTGGTCCAAATAGTGAAAAGTTTCGGTCTAGTAGCATACCGATTTGACCTTCCACAGGGATAAAGTTCCATGCACGATGTGTTTCATGAGTCTCAAATTCAATGATATCACCCTGAACCTTCTCATGTAGTAGAAGATGAATAAATTGATCTTGTTGTTGTTTTTTCCTTTGAGTATCACTGGATATGAATTGTGGACACTAGTGAGATGTATCTCTAGGTAATGACCATAACATAAGTTTGAGTGCAGTGGTAGTATGTGAATTTCCAAGAGGAGACCAAGGAGATGGAATTTCATATGAAATCATAGTAGCTATATGTTTTCATCACGAACCCATAATGATTTTTATTTTAACTTAGGGATATGAATTTTTATGGTGAGGAGATTTTAAGATCCTACATTTTTTCTAGGTACTTCCCTCTTATGTTTTGGTTGAACCACATTAATTGGGTTTCATATTATTCCTTAAACCAAGATGTTGAACACTTTTCTTTTGGGTGGAGATATTTTTCTAGGGAAAATCACCACATGTTTGAAGATGTATTTTTTTAATTAATTGATTCGTGGTATAAAATTTTTGATGGATTCCAAGGGTTCTTTGTGTATTTGAAATCCTTGAAAGGTGTTTTGGGTTTTTTATAGAAATTTTGGATTTGATCTATTTGATGGAAAACATTATGTTGTGATCATTTCACATGATAATAACTTATTTCTTTCAAAATGTTATTAGATTATTTATATAATAAAATTTGTACACAACATTAAATTAGTTCACGTTGTGAAATAGTTCATCATAGTTATGTTATCATGGGGAAATTCTTTTATTGGTGAATCTTATAAGTTAATTTTTATCATGAAAGGGGTTCAATTTTTATATAACCTAAGACCATAACTTTTAAGACTATATGTATTATTTTAATTTCATCTTCTATAAAGTCTCTTTATATTGATACCTAGGCTGACCCTCAGGGGTTTCAAAGTGATCAGTACCCTTCTAAACTCCTCGATCTAGTGTATAATCACCAATGATTTCTTTCACATTGGTATTCCAATTTCATTTTCTATCCTCTATTTTATAGATGGGGCCTCTTGACCATGGTTGAATAATGCTTTGATATTTATGTTTTTGTGATCTAGTTTTTCATTATGATATCCTTCTCCATTTTTCTCCATTTTCATTCTCTTTTGATAGTATTTATTTGATCATGGGATAGAGGTAGGTGGTCTAGAAAAAATACAAATAGTATATTTTATTTTATTATTTTCAATATTATATTATTCCACAAACACTAAATAAAAGTACCCAACCTTAAAAATTATACAATCTTGATTTAAGTGAATAATTCACATTGAGGATCCTTTCAGGTTTACAGATTTAGAGAATTAGGCCATAACTATTACATCTAAAAAATTAAAAAGTAAACACTTTTTCTTAGTTTCCATTTTTTTCATAAAAGAAAAAATAAAAAAAAATAAACATGTCTAGTTCCATGTTTTAGATAGCATGAATTTTCCTTGGTGCCATCCTTGACCCTATTAATCTTTAGGTCCTATGAAAAACATTTAAAAACATGGGATGAGAATAAAAATCTCAGTAAGGGATATAATATAAGAAAAGAAAACATTAGCTCATAAAAAAATACAAATGAATGAAACCATGCTTTTCAATCATAACATACATCATGAAATCATTAGATTTATGAATAACACACAGAAATCATAAATCATCGTGGTATCTTATGGCATACATAACATACTTACATTTCAACTTTCATAGCTACATAGGTAGTTAAGTTTGGAATACCCATCATCGTATATTCCCTAAATATCTTAGGATAAACATTGACATTTACCTCTGTCACATAACCCAATGCGTTGGAGATCTCTCTCAGGCTCACCCACCCTAGGTTTATCATGGAACCACCCATATACAAAAACAATTTCCAAGAACCATAAAATATTCATAACACATAAAACAAACATAAATTAAATATAAAATTTCCAAATTACAATCACAATATATCATTTCAACATATTGACATAATCAACGCTTTATCAAACCATTTTCAAACCCATTTTATACATTTAATAAAAATATTTTTGAATAAAAATTTCCCATGACCTTTGAAGAAATTAAATGAAATTTTAATTTCAAAACATTCATGTCCATATAAATAAATCCTTAAAACAATTTTTAAAACATGGATATTAATGAGAATTATTTAGAAGAATAAATCATTAAAACATTTTAAATGATATTTTAGTTAAATAGGTCCAGACCAGATAAGAGATGATTTAATACAAATAATTGAGGGATAACCTTAATCAAAACATATAATATCATGAGAATAATGAGATTCATGATATAATATGTCAAAGAGAAGTATATACAAAATATAAAGGTTAATTTTTGTATTAAAACAAACAAGTCTTAATGGAATGTAAATTGAGACAAAGCCCCTTGCAAAGATCAAATCCTTAGAACAAGGAAAAATCAATGAAATAATATTGTGTGACAAATAAGAATACACAAAATATAGGTGGATATTATGTGTAATAAATTTAGAGGTCATCCAAATATTAATAGCATTACATAATTAAAAAGTATAAGTTTAACCCAAATAATTAAAATTGGGTTAAGGAGTTCTCTTACAGAAATTCAATAGCCTAACGGCGTCGCTTAAAAATTCAGAAAATAAGTTGATGAGAGAAAAAATGGGTTTATCATAACATGGAAATAAATTTTAAAGTAATAAGGATATATAGGAATATTTCCTAATATTTTATAATTGAATTTTAAATAAATAACATAAAATAAGTCTTTGATTAGGAGATGAGAGTGAAAGGTTCCCTTAACGATTTGGTAACTTATTAAAAATACAGCACATGAAAGAAGGATCATAAAATAAAGATGTAAATACCATAAATTAAATTATATTACCCAATTAATACCATAATGGTAAGTACATACATTACACAAAAGGGAGTAGTGGAAATATATCATGAATTTCACAGGAATAAAAAATGAGATGAAAACCCCTTACCGCGTTGTAATCAATCGAGTCTTATGACCAAAATTAAATAACCACCAAATGAATCATAGAATACCATGACTATAAAATTAATCATGATAACATATATCAAATTCCCTTACACAATACCCCACATGCGATAAATAAGTGGCAAACAATGGAAATATTACATAATTAAAAGTGAGATTAGAAACCCTTTACTTCGTATCCGACTTGACTCATATGTTCTGTGTTTTTCCTGAATAATAAACATAAGTTAATTTATAATTATTTAAAAACATTTTTCAAATTTATTATTACTTTTATATAACTTATTACCTTACAATACCAATTAGTTAATTATTTGAGTTCTTATCGGACATTTTGTCGATGTTCGGAACTTTTGTCAAAAATGATCCAGTTATAATTACAAATTGTCGATGTGGTCAAAATTATATTCTCTCTAGAATTATATTCATGATTTATGTATCATATATATCCAGTATATATGTATTTATAATATACCATAACATTTGGGCATAAGAAATGAAATGCACCATTCATGGAGACGGTAAGTCGTACGTACGCACGAACACAATTTCATTTCATTTTCATTTTTAAAGGAATAAAGAATAAATGATAAATAGGTATATTTTAATTCCATTATAATATATTTATTATGTAATTTAATTAAATCAGTCATTTATATGTTCCATGTATGGAAGGAATAAGTCATATCACTTTGAGGGGGCGGTAATCTTCACTTCCTCAAATTAAATTATCGTATTTACCCATTATGGAAACCATAAAGGTGTGATATAAATGAAAAATACTGAAGTAAAGAGAAAAAATGAATATAATATATATCAAATTTAAATAAAATGTCATCTTAATGGCCACGGTAAGAGGTGGTAGGAGAAAATTGAACAATCATCATTTCGTGAGGCAGTAGTTCGTCGTCCAATGAAACAGTATGTTATTTACCAATTAGAAGGATGTTTGTGTAAGTGTAGTTCGGATCCTTATTAAAACAAAAACCTAGTATATTGGGGATACTATTGTTTTTATAAAAAAAGAATAAAAATAGTTTATGGGTTTGGAGAAGTAAAATAAAAGAAAAGAACTTAAGAGAAGACATTACCTTTAAATCAGGTAAATCCATTTGGTTTGAAACAAAAGGATTTCTTGAAGTGACTTCTGTCTATGGTAAAGATTGTAGGTGGAAGAGAGGGATATTGAGAGATTATTTGGTCAGAAATTTGATGAGACAAGGGGCTTGAGATGTGTGAGTAATGGGTTAGAGATGAGGGTTTTTTATAACGGGGAGAAGGGGTGCTTTAGGAATGTTTGAAAATATTATTTTATTATATATTGATTTTCAGTTTCTAAATGTCCAAAACATAATAAAGTCGAACAAAATATGAATCTTGTTCAAAATAAAATCATAAAATAATAATTAGACAGGTTTTGTATATTGTTTTAATCTTTATAATATTATTTATTTTAATCATTCATTAATGAGGTAAACACTGCATCATTATTGTGTCATAAATAATTTTATTTATTTTATGTCTAAAAATTATTAAAAAAATGATGATGTAGGAAATATTTTTAGATTTAAAATTAATATTTATAGTCTAAGAGATAATATATATAACCTCATGTAATAATTTATTTTCTAAAAGATATATCTTTATATAATTTTTTTCATTACATTAAATTAATTAATATAAAATGTTGTTATCACTCTTAAGTGGCTCTATGGGGACCCAATGTCGACCCAAGGATGCCCATGTTTGTAAATGTATCAACTAATAGAATTAGGACACATTTTAGGAAAATTTAACATTATTATAATATTATTTGTTTCCTTGATTTACCTTATTTACCTTTAACCGCGGTAAATAAAAGTCAAAAGTTACCATTCACCAAAAATTATTTTCATCTTATTGAACCACATTTAACATAATAATAACAAACATGTATGTTGGATTTTTGAAATTCAAATCATAGAAGTGTTAAAACATCATTTAATTGAAAAAGATGGTTTTTTAACTACTACCGGGTGTTTTCACTATTCATCAAAAATTGATGCTTTTCTGAAAAATACCAATAATTCGGCCTAATATATATTTAATATTCCTAATTAAAAAATGAGGTATATTTTACCAAATTAATAACATAGTAGGTGTATTAATTAATTTAAAATTAATTTTTATTGTCAAAACAAAACGCGTGTTTTTTAAGAAATAATAACCATTAGAAGATTGACACTTGTTTTTGTCCAATTTCAAAGTGAAATGACATCCAATGACCATAATTGGAAGAAATGGTAAAAATATAATCTAATAAAACTTTAAAACCAACTAAAAGTATAATATAACAATATAAATAAATTACATTAAAAGTCAGTAATAAATTAATATACATTATTTTCACTATTCATTCAAAAAGGAATTTTATATGAAAAATACCAAAAATTAACCCAAAGTAAATTTTGATGTCCCGATTCTAAAAAGAATATTATTTTTTCAAATATATCATATTAAATTGACCAAAACTATATTTAAAGAGGGTTCTCCATCAAAAGGTGATAAATCGACCTTTTAAAAAATATTAGAGTATTAATGCTTAAAATTAGATTAATTCACATTTTAAGCCTCTAACTTTTATTGGATAAATGTAAAAACATTTAAGAAACATGTTTAATAATAATAGGGTTAGTTCTGTTCATTCCTGCTAATAAAATGGAAAATCATTAACTACCATTTAAAATAATATTATATTATATTTTTCAGTATGATGCAACGTTGTTTGCAACGAAAGATTTCAAAGAAACTCATTGTTGTGTATCAGGTACGCCATCGAACATAGAATCCCAATTAAAATAAAATTAATATTTAAGTCAAAAATATTAATAAATATGAAAATATATTATTAATTATTTTCTTGGGATGTTACATCATTCTCTCATTTTATAAATTATGTCCTCACGGTTTTAAAATTGGGCATGGAAACATCATTAAAAGTCCCACATCTGAGAATGAGTAAATAAAATTATCACATTAAAAACAATAAAGTGAAGTACCAAGATCAGCTGAGATAACCCAAACAAGGATTCCTTGAAAACATGGATATAGAGGAGAAACTAAGTGTCAAGTTCTAATGGAGAGTGATAGAAAACATGATTAGGATAAATTTAACCACTAGATAATCACAAAAATGTGATAGGTTAAACGGTCTTTGGTTTCCCAGTAAGAAACGTAAACGGACAGAATTTTTTAACTTCCTTTCCATAAATTTGGTGAATGTTTTTATTTTATTAGCTAAGGACATAGGTAAATATACGTACTTTTCAAGTAGAGTTTCATATTTTAATATGTTTCTACAAAACTCAACTTTTCTCCAAATAATGAGTATTCAAGATGACTTATTCACATCTGAAGTTCTAGAATAAACTTCTATAGAATCACATAATCCCCAAAAGATAATCTAAACATTTTTCCTGTCTTTAGACATTAACCAAAACCAAAATGGTTATTACAAGATCAGATATTCACAAAAAATGATAATCCTTTAAAATATAAATATTATTCTTAATCTCCAAAATTCGATAAAAAATACGTAAAGTTCAACAAAGACGATTTAATAAAAACATTTCCATAAAATTCCTCAATGTAAACCAAAATATGATTGAAACCCAAAACTCAGAATGATTTAATAACATAGTCTTCCACAGTAAATCTTAACATTTATCTCCAAATAACATCGACAACTCTTACTGTCTCATACTGAAGTGTAATTAGCCAAATCACATATTCTCTATGATAGGTTAATCATTTCCAAAAATTACCCAAATAGCCATAAAACATATATTCTTCCAAAATAAAATTTCAACCATTATTCCAAATATGAAATCCCATAGTATTCTATTTTCCTTGGGCATATAGTTTTTCCTCAAAAGGGTTAACATCTTCCAAAATAACATTTATCACATAATCACCAAATCATTTTCATATACTAAGGATATCCATTTGATAAACTATAAGTTCCCAAAATCAACATATTCTTGATCCATAAAATCATTTAGCTAAAGGAATAACTCATACTAAACAGGGACTTCACATAGGCCAGTGGTAGGCGATGTGCCCTTCTCACCCTTCAGTTGTGGGTTCAATTCCTATGGCATTTCTGGACATGAGGAGTTGTCCCCCATATTATAGGTTTTCCTTTTAATAAAACTAAAAAATAACCCTAACATATTTTATCCTCAAAGGTTTTCTTATACCTGTCATTTTCATCCCAACTCATTAAGACCTGATCATATTAGTGAAGACTTATATATATTGTAAATTTTTTATTTCACCTCCATATGATAAAATAAAACTATTCCAAAAAGAAAGAACATCATAACTTGATCATGGTGTCCACTTGGTTTCATTATCATCTTGTTCACATAGTTATAAGGTCCATGAATTGCAACAATGATTTAGATATCCTTCAAAATCATTTTCTTCCATCATCAAAATACACCTTGTGCAATATGGGTCATATTTGTGTTCACAGAAAAATAGTTTCATAAAATAAGCATGTATAATATATAATTTCAAAACATCTAATAAAACTTCATTTTTTAAAAACATTTGGAATGAGTTTGAGTAGATACTTTCAATCAACATTCCTTTTAAAATACCATAAGTATGTTTTGAAATACTGTGATTTAAAAGAAAATATAAATAGTTTGAGCATGGGTCTCATTCTTCAGAACCTTTTTCAAAATCATATTATTCTTCAGAATCATGTGATAATTTAAACTATTTTAAAATGCCTTGATAATATTTACCTTTCTTGAAAATATGAGAATATTGTGAAAATAGAATTTGATTAAATATAACCCATGATCCACGATGATATAGAGGTATACTGGAGGTGTTTCAAATCTCAAACAACTTCTTGCAAGTGATTTGTATGCTAGAAAAAGTTTCACAATCATCCGAAGATGACTTTGAAATAAGTATTGCAAGCATGTCATCAAGAAGAGAAAAGAATGTTGTTTGAGATCCTCCTCCTTCCATTTTTAACTGACTGTCCTTGATCTAATGATTTTATAAAACAACGATTTAACTTAATGAGTACACATAGAGACTAACCATGTGTCTAATAAAAATTCATAATCCCTAAAGTTGTCTATACTGACCTTTGATACCAACTACAAGGACTCAGATTTAAACATTACATAATGTTGAATTTAGTGAATAGTTAACATTAAGGATCTTTTCAGGTTTAGAGCTTTAGAGAATTAGGCTATAACTATTACATATCAAAAATTACAATGTTGACACTTTTTTTTAGTTTCCATTTTTTAATAAAACAAAAACTCATAAAAAAAGAAACATGTCTAGTTCCATGTTTTAGACAACATGACTTTTCCTTGATCCCATCCTTGACACTATTTATATTTAATTCATGTGAAAAACATTTCAAAACATTGGATGAGCATAAAAATCTCATTAAGGGTTATAAAATAAGGAAAGGAAACATTATCTCATTAATAAATACAAATCAATGAAACCATACCATTAAATCATATAATACCTCATGAAATCATAATATTTATGAATAACACACAGAAATCATAAATCATAAAGAAACTTATGGAATGCATAACATAATTACATTGTAGCTTTCACGGATAAATAGGGAGTTATGTTTGGAATGCCCATCACCGTATATTCCACAAATTTCTTAGGATAAAAATAAACTATTTCCTCCATCATGTTACCCAATGCATTAGAGATCTATCTCGGGCTCACCCACCCTAGGTTTTTCATGAAACCACTCATATACATAAACAATTCCCATGAACTATAGAATATTCATAAAACATAAAACAAATAAAAAAAGAGAAAATTTCCACATCGCAATCACAATATATCTTATCAATATATTGACATAATCAATGCTTTATCAAACCATTTAAAACATTTAATAAATTGATTTTGGAATCAAAGAATCCCATTCCACTTTAATGAATTTTAAAGAAATTTTAATTTCAACATATTCATGTCCATATAAATAAATACTTAAAACCATTTTTAAAATATGAAAATTAATGAGGAAGATTTAGGAGAATAAATAATTAAAATATTTAAAACGGTCTTTTAATTAAGGAGTTATTAACCAAATTAGAGACACTTGAATACAAATAATTGAGTAATAACATTAATCAAAGCTTAGAATATCATGATAATAATTATATTCATGATATTATATGTCAAAGGGAAGTATATACACTATATAAAAGTGAATTGGTGTATAATAACAAATAAGTCTCAATAGAATATAAATTGAGACAAAGTCCCTTGAAAAGATCATATCCTTATATTAAGGAAAAAATCAATGACATAATTATGTATGAAAAAATAAGAATACACACAATATAATTTGATATTATGTGTAATACAATCATATGTCATTCAGATATATTAATATAATTACATAATCAAGAAGAATATGTTTAACCCAAAAAATTGAAATTGGGTTAAGGATTTCTCTTACACAAATTTGACAGCCTAACGATGTTGCTTTAAAATTCAGAATATAATTTTATGACATAAAAAAGGGTTTATCATCACATGGACATAAAATTTATAGAAATAAGGATATATAGGAACATATCCCAACATTTTAACATTTAATTTTAAAGACATAACATAAAATAAGTCTTTGATTAAAAGAGGAGAGTTAAATGTCCCTTTACAGATTTGGTATCTTATGAAACATACACAAAAAGAAAGAAGTATAATTTAATGAATATATAAATACCCATAAATTAAATTATATTAAACAATGAATACAATCATGGGAAGTACATACACCACACAAAATAAAATATTGGAAATATAGCTTGAGTCTCACATGAATAAAAAGTGAAATGAAAACCCCTTACAACGTTGTAATCAATCAAGTCATATGACCAAAATTTAATAACCACCAAATAAATCACATAATAACATGAATATAAATATAATCATGATAATATATATCAAATGTCATTACACAATTCCCCACATGCAATAAATAAGTGGTGAACAATGGAAATCTTACATAATTAAAAGTTAGATAAGAAACCCCTTACCTCGTGTCTGACTTGACTCGTATGTTCTGTGTTCCTCCTAAATAATAAACATAAGTTAATTTATAATTAAATAAGAATAATTTTCATGTTTATTATACCTTTTATATCACTTATTACCTTGCTATAATAATTACTTAATTATTTGAGTTCATATCGGACATTTTTTCAATGTTCAGAACTTTAGTCAAAAATAAACTTTTTATAATTACAAATTGTCCAGGTGGTTGAGAATAAATTATCTCCAGAATTATATTAATGATTTATATATCATATATATAATATATATCCATTATATATCTATTTATAATATACCATAACATTTGGATATATGAAATGAAATGCACCATTCCTGGAGATGGGAAGTCGTACGTATGCGTGAAGGCTACTTTCATTTATTTTTCATTTTTAAAAGAGTGAAAACTAAATGATAAATTGGTATATTATAATTACATTATAATATATATATTATGTAATTTAATTAAATACATCATTTATATGTTCCATGTATGGCATAAACGAGTAATATCACTTTGAGGGGGCGGTTGTCCGCACTTCCGCAAATGAAATTATCATATTTATCCATTATGGAAACCATAAAGTTTTTATATAAATTAAAAATAAATAAGCATAGAGAAAATATGAATATAATATATATCAAAATTAAATACAGTTCCATCTTAATTACCACAATAAGAGATGGTAGGTGAAGATTGAACAATCATTGTTTCTTGAGGCAGTAGTTCACCATCCACAGAAACAGAATGTTCATTACCCATTTGAGGGAGGTGTGTGTAAGTTTAGTTCTAACACATATCATAAAAACAACCTAGTATATTTATTATACTGTTATTGTTATAAAATAAAGGAATAAAAAGAGTTTATGGGAGTGGAGAAGTAAAATAATAGAAAATAACTTAAGAGAAGATGTTACCTTTAAATCGAGTAACTCCCTTTGGTTTGTACCAAAAGGATTTCTTGAAGTGCCTTCTGCCTAAGTTAAGTCTTGTAGGTATAATATATGGATATTGAAAGATTATTTGGGTAGATATTGGATGAGAAAAGGGGCTTTATAGGTGTGAGTAATGGGATATATGTGAGGGCTTTTTATAAGGGGGAATAGGGGCTCTTCTGGAATGTTAGAAAATGTTATTTTATTATATAATGATTTTCAATTTATAAAGGTCCAAAAAGTATTAAAGTCTAATATTATATGACTTTTTTTCGAAATAAAATAATCCAATAATAATTGGACTTGTTTTGGATATTTTTTTAATCTTTATAATCTTATTTATTTAAATCATTCATTAATGAGATAAACACTACATCATTATTGTGTCATAAATAATTTTATTTACATGATGTATAAAAATTATAAAAAAAATACCATGATGTAGGAAATAATTTTATATTTCAAATTAATATTTATAGTCTAATAGATAACTTATATAACCCCATGTAATAATTTATTTACTAAAAGATATATGTTTTTGTCATTTTTGTCATTACATTAAATTAATTCATATAAAGTATCAATATCACTATTATGTGGCTCCATGGGGTCCCAAAATGGACCCAAGGATTCCCATGGTCGGACAAGTATCAAACAATAGGATTAAGACACATGTTAGGGTAATATAATATAATATTTACCTTGATTTACCATATTTACCTTTAACCGTGGTAAATAAAAGTCAAAATTACAATTCACAAAAAATTGTTTTCCACTTATTGAACCACATTATACATAATAATAACAACCATGTATGTTGGATTTTAGATATTCAATTCAAAGAAGCAGTAAAATTTCATTTAAATGAAAAAATCGGTTTTTTAACTATAACCCAGTGTTTTCAGTATTCATCAAAAATTGATTTTTTTGAGAAAAATACCAAAAATTCATCCTATTATATATTTGATATTCGTAATTCAAAAAGTATTTCTGTTTTTAAAAATTCCAAACATAGAATTGGAATTAGTTAATTTAAATTTAATTCTCATTATCAAAACAAAAAATGTGTTTTTCAAGAAAAATAACTATCAAAATATTGACACATGTTTATGTCAAATTTTAATGTGAAACTACTTAAAATGAACAAAATTGGATTAAATGGTAAAAATATAAACTAATTACACTTTAAATCTAAATAAAAATATAGTATAAAAATATAAATAAATTAGATTAAAATTCAGTTTTGAATTAAAATAAAATATTTTTCACTATTCGTTAAAAATGAATTTTATCCGAACAAATACCAAAAATCTACCCAAGGTAAATTTTGATGTCCCAATTCTAAATAAAAACATTATTTTGTCTAATACAACATATTAATGTGACCAAATCAATATTTAAAGACGGTTCTCCATCAAAAAAGCAGTAAATCAACCTTTTAAAGAGTATTAGAGTATTTATTCATAAAATTAGATTCATTCACATTTTAATCCTCTAACTTTTATTGGATAAATATAAAAACATTTAAGAAACAATTTTAATCATAATATTGTTATTTCTATTCATTGCTGTCAATACAACGGCTAGGCGTTAACTACCATTTAAAATAATATTATATTATCATTTTCCAGTATGACCCAATGTTGTGTGCAACGTGTGATTTCAATGAAACCTGTTGTTTCATATTGGGTATGCCATCGAACATAGAATCTACTTTAAAATAAAATTAATATTTCATTAAAAAATATTAATAAATATGAAAATGTATTATTATTTATTTACTTGGGATGTTACAAAACATTTGTGTTAACTAATAGATTAATCGGTGATAGTAATCATGTGATTGGACCTCTTCTAGGATCTATTCAGATCCATTAGTATTGAGGTATGGATTATAACTACCTATATGGTGATCCTATAGTTGAATGATAATGAATTTAATTTTGGATTAAAACATAAATTAGAATGACATGAGACCTTAGGTGATTTCTTATGAAAGGGTCACATTATAATATAGCATAATTTATTATATAAATGAATTCTAATTCATTGCGATGATATGTTTTTTAAATTATCATAAAAATGGTTTCAGATGTAACATGATGAATAAAAGGGAATTAAAATATAAAAAGTTAATTTTCTTTATTGAAATTTGTGGATAATGATGTTTGTTTTATTATTTCTTACCATTATAACTTTTGTTGTGCTTTATACTAAAATTATTTTATAAAATACATGGCCTAGTAAAGTTGTAATCCTTATAGGGTTTTGCTCGGTTATGATGAAATGATTATATACAGGGCTTCGACCAATTATGATGAAATGATTATACCGAGGGTGTGTCTCAGATATGCCAAAATGATTATATAGTACACTTGGTCCATTTATGTATTAAATTTTATACGTCTTGGACTGGTCATTATTATGGAATTATATATAGGAATTGGTCTGATTATACAATAATTTTTATAGGGATTGTTTAGGTTATACTGAAATGATTATATCAAGGGCTACTCCTTGTTATGTTATTATTCCATAGACTTTTTGTTAAAATCAGCATAGTGATGTTAAATGCTCATAGTTATTCCAGTATGTTGTCTAAGTAGGTTAATTATTATATATCAATAAATGTATAATTAAAACTATTTTTTATTACATTATTATATTAAATTTATATTATATTTGTTTTTTTAGAGATGGTTGTTTTGATCTGTGGTTTTTTCCCACACCCTATTCAAGTAGTCATTTGGTAACAATGAATATTAGAATTTCGATGTTTTGGACATGGTAAAAGGGACTTATATTTAATTTTTTCTCATTATATGGGTTAGATCTTGAGATGGGATCATCTATGGGTTCAGGGCCATTGCCTTTTGAGTTTACTTATGTAATCATGTTTTTTATCTGAATGAGATCCATCATATCATTTAGTTACATCTCTGCCAAACATTACATGCTTAATCATTATTTAATTTACTTGATTAATCAATTATTTTCTAGTTGTATGATGTATTGTTTTCAATATTTCGGTTACAACAATATTTATTATTTTTACTATATTTCAACTCAACACCATGGGGTATAGTCTACCCACTATTTTATATACACCCTCATTGCTAGTCCATAGCCTATGGAATATGAGTACACAGACTAGATTTCTAGTAACCGACATAATTTTACCACATGGGATATTTTTGGATTGAGGGTATGTTACGATCGATAATTGACTTTTTATTTTATTATTAAAAAAATGAGAAACAGCCCATAATGAAAAGTTTGTCACGGTGGTCTAAAATGATGCATCCAGATCACATACCGCCGCACAAAATTATTACACTCCCGGGGTAAAGTTCCCAAATTAGAAAACACAATTAACGGGACCTCCAGACTGCCTTCCCGAGATAGTGCATCTGCAACGAAGTTAGCCTCCCTTTTCACATAGCGAACCGAGAAAACCTGTCTGAGTTCCAATATGCAACTACGGACAAAATAAATTAGATGCCAAGGAGGATCCACCTGTCTGTTGATAGCTCTTACCGTGATTTCAGAATCTGACTCCACCTTAGAACATATCAAATTGGTGTCTTTGCAAAGCTTTATACCTACTTGGATAGCCTTTATTTCTGCACCCAGCGAATTCCCCATCACATAGAAGTTGCTGAAGGCAAACATCATAGAGCCATACTCATCCCGCAGCAGACTGCCCCCACACATTTGACCATTTAAATAGGAGCCATCCACATTAATCTTGAATCTGCGTCATGGTGGGTCCCATCGGATACAGCGGCCTTGAGCTCTAGTCAGGATAGGAGTCCGGTTCAACAACCTGAAAATCAAATCAGATTGATGTCCACCATTCACCATAGCAGCTAATTCATGAACCAGCCCCTTCAATCTAACATTCTGGAAAATATTCGAGGGTCAAAACTCAGTTCTCGCCTTTTTCCGAGCCTCCCACAATGTCAAGAAGATGGCGAGCACAATAATGTTGCGGGTCTTGAATTACATATCATGAGTCCCGACACCCATAAACCAACTAGCAAAGAATTCCTACAAGAAAGAGAAAGCAGAATTTTGATAGCCCTAGCTACCCATAAGAAGCCACAGATAATTTTCCCATTCACTATGCATGAATAAATGGAAAATCAATTCAGCCTATATATTAATACAGCAATATCATCACGAGGCCCTAGAAATCCCTCTTTGCTGGACAATATCCTTCGTTAGCAAGGCGTTATTCTGTACTCTCCATACCAGAAAATTAAACTTTGTAGGATCCTCTTTGCACCATATCTGAGCCACACACTCATCACGATCCCCTCCCTGGTGGAATAGAGTTCTGTATTTCAATCTGCTGAAAAAACCATAACTAAAACATGTCAAACAGACCCGGTCATCCTCCTCATTCAAAATAATCTCCTGGTAAATAGCCCTTTACTCCACGCTGAGAACAGCATCCAAGAATTTTGGAAAGTGAGAAGCCTCTTTGATTGTTATATCTGGAACTGGACAGCATGGAAAAAGTAGCTTCTCCCCAACACAATTTTTATGCCATAAACTGATCTCCCCTCTCCCTACCACCCAACATGAGTTGTCCTGAAGTATCTTCAGATGCTTCAATAGATTCTTCACCAGACATGATAATTTCAGCATGTCCCACATCTCCCGATGTTGTCTATATTTGTTTCTGAGGACTTAGGCCCATAGCGAATCATTAACCAAAAAATCACATGCCATGCGGGCCTGCATGGATTGAAAAGTTGGGGATATGCCCCTGAGACCAACTCCACCTTCCTCGATAGGTTTATCCAGATGATTCCATGAAGCCCAATGAGCCCTGCCCATGGAATTGGCATCCCAAAGGAAGAATTTCATGATTTTCTCCATAAATGAAATAATAACCTTCAGAGGAGATATCATAGACATTACATGCATTGGAATTGATGAAATCACACTATTAATCAAGGTGATCCGACCCCCGAAGGAAATAAATCTTCTCTTTCAAATTAAAATTATTCCCAACATTCTGTTAATGAGATCCTCAAAAAAGGATTTTTTTTAACACGCTTCTTAGAAATAGGTTCCCCAAGATAAATCATTGGAAACTTCTTCCTCTTCATTCCTAGAATATTCTGAATATCCCGAGCTCTCCTTCTTAAACATTTAGCTGAAATGAAAACGCTACTCTTCCTCACATTGATACGCTGCCCACTTAAGCTACCATATGTCTTCATAATTCCCATAAGATGAAACATGGAAGATCTCCTTCCATTAAAGAAAATCAAAACATCATCAGCAAACATAAGATGTGACATGGATCCGTCCGAGAATTTGTTGTGATAAGGGAGCATCCTTCTTTCCACCACCCCACTTTTTAAATTCTGTGAGAGGGCCTCATGAGAAATAATGAACACAATGGGGGATAAAGAGTCCCCCTGTCTCACTCCCCTCACGCTTTTGAAATAACCAAATCCCTTTCCTATAAGAGAGATGGAAAACCATGGTGATGAATAAAAACAAAAGCATAGATCACACACCCATTCAGAAAAACCCATACCTCTCATGACCTAAATAATAAAGCTCCAATTCATTTTGCCATATGCCTTGTCCATATCCACTTGAATGACGACGTTTGATCCTATCACCCTTTTATTAATATCCTCCACCAATTCTTTGGAAATTCCAATCACCCCCTGAATACCCCTACCCTTGACAAAACCTTTTTGTTCCTGAGAGATCACTTTCGGTAATATCTTGTTCAATCTACTAGCCATCAGACTTCCTAAAATCTTATAAGAAACGTTTTATAAGCAAATACGTCTGAATTGATCAATGGACGAAGGGTCATTGATTTTTGGTAATAGAATAACCCTGGAAGAACATGAGATCCTATTAATGGCACCTCCCCTAAAGAAATCCTGGATGGCTTCAATAACATGAACCCCCACAAAATCCCAAGCTGCCACAAATAAATAACCTGGAAAACCATCTGGTCCAGGTGAACTGTCTAAGGACATACTACGAACAGTACCCCAAACCTCATCGCTTTCGGGAATGTCCATGAGGATGTTGTTATCCTCTACCTCAATACTTCTAGGAATAGCTCCCACAAAATCCTCCTAATCCTCTAAAGAGCCACCATTCAATCGGTCACCACGTATATCACCTGCCAGCAACTTCTCAATGTAATCCAAGGCCAGTCGACCTGCAATATTGACATCAAAAGTGTAAGAACCATCCTCGAGTTTAATGTTGAGTTTCATATTTTTTCACTCCATTAAACAAGCATAGAAGAACGTGGTGTTGTGATCACCATCTTTAAGCCATATATCTCTTGTACGGATCCTGTAATCTCTTTGAATCTCCAGCACTTTTTCAACCAGGAAGCTACGTTTATCACATAACCTAATGAAAATTCCCTCATCCCAACTCCGCTGAAGTGGATCCCCCAAATTATCGATTTCCATCTGAATAGCATCCATAGAACTATCCTCAATTGGGTTAATAGAAATCAAGTGAGAAATGTCAGATTTAAGTCACTTCAGCCGCCCATCAAGCCATATCCAAGCCCTACCTTCAATCTCCCGTTCCCAAGAGTTCTGCATCATTTGAAGAAAACCCTCCACACTATGACATTTAGACGAATAAATGAAGGATTTGGATTCTTGGCTCCAACATTTGATCTCCACCAGTAGTGGGGTGTTATCTGAAAAGGCATGGGATAAGTGTAAAACAGAAGAAAGAGCAAAGGAGTCTAACCCATGGATGTTGGCAAGGCATCTGTCCAGCCGACTCCAAATGCACCGAGCCCCCTTGCGATTATTACACCAGTTATATTTACCTCCGTTGAAGCCCAAATCCAGCAAGCCCTTATTATAAATGACGTTCTTGAAGTCAAGCATATCATTGACCGAACTCTTCAAATCACCTCTATTTTCTGAGACATCAGTGATCACATTAAAATCCCCACCAATGAACCAAGGAAAGCCAGCTAGATCAAAAGCCTCCAGATACTCCCACAAAACCCTCTGTTCCTGTATGTCATTTCTAGCATAAATGAAAGAGAAACAAATTCCAATGCCTTTTAACCCAATCCTCACCATTATAAACTGATTTTTTGCCTCTATAAAATCCACCTGAATGATACGATTCCATAATAACCAGATATCCTTTTTCGTGGGGGGTCATGAAATAATTGACTAAAACCCATCTTCTTCGCAAAAAATTGATTTTACCGATATCCTGTTTAGGTTCTAGAATCACAGCTAATGAAATACCATATTTTTGAGACTCAAAAGCCATAAATGCACTCTTTGCATGTACTCCCAGCCCCTGGGAATTCCAAATAATCAAGGAAACCATTACCAAATGGAGTTTTTGTCCCTTCTTCCATTATTACCTGGGATGAGGACAAATAAGGTTCTGCAGAACTCATCTTTTACCATCGACAGTGTAAATGGTCTTGAAGCACCTGCTGACCGGGATCCCCTCTTTGGTACAAGAATATTCTTCTTCAATGGGTTATCTGCTTCTTCCAGCAGTGATATCCTATTCGTCGTAGAATAATAGGAAGTCGCTGAATCTGTTTCCACCTAATGAACATCATTAAAAGACAACAGAGTAGGTGACCTACATGAAGCGACGATTTCCTTCGTAACCCCATTAGGTAAATTCCCCCGTGATAGATTGGAGTTATTATCTTTGGAATGCCCCACCTTGCTGAGAATGGGGGATTGGATAAATCCAACACAAAGAGGAACAAAAACCGGCATACCTGTAGCCCCACAAGAAAGTAGAAGGTTAATTCTTCCAGAAAAAAAATGAATCATGTGGTAGTATACATCATACATAAAATCATGTTGCATCATCATTTGATAACTAGCACACCACAACACTTAACCCCATCATCATTGGGATATTTTGATGATACTTTATTCATAGTCACAACACATTAAAAATGTTCTAGTTAAAGGTATCATAATATCTTGTCTTAATAACAATGAGTTACTATTAGGGAACTCAATTTATCATCACAAATATATTGGAATCTCATCAATGAAATACATAGTAATAGCTAGTATTTGGTATATCAAAAAACCCATCAATAGAATTCATCTCAATAACAAATCCCAAGAATATCATAAACCTATAGTAGAAAAGAATCACAATAGCTAGTCCTGAGGTTTTTGGAAACCCAATAGGGAATAAAATATAGAAATATATTCCCAATCATATTGGAAGTGCATATTGGAAAAGGTGTAAAAAATATTGTCTCATATAGATGATATGAGGTGTCTCAAAAAACTCTACAAATCAAATTCATGATTTTAGATAAAAACATAATATATTAAACATTAATCGATTCCCCATTAACATAATGTTTTAGTGAATTTGAAGACTATATTCATAATCAGTTTATTTTTTTAATATATTATATATCGTTTAAATATTTATTCTCTAAATTTATCCTTATTAAGAATATATTACTTTGAACCTATCTTCATAACCTATGTAATTGGGAATATATGAAAGGATTAGTTCATATGGTCAATAAGTGTAAACATGGTAGATATTAATCGATGAATATATTAAAGAATAAGATAAGTATAAGGGTGTAATATTGTGATCA
The DNA here is from genome assembly GCA_963277665.1 of Viscum album. Classification (NCBI taxonomy): domain Eukaryota; kingdom Viridiplantae; phylum Streptophyta; class Magnoliopsida; order Santalales; family Viscaceae; genus Viscum; species Viscum album. The sequence goes on along the minus strand of OY728165.1, from coordinate 1,882,944,653 downwards.
TAACTTATAAAATAAATACCCAATCATTCATAGATCACAAACAAAGAGCCATGGAATAAATTTTTAGAATTTAAAAATAGATGAATCATAAGAGTGAGAAATCATCATTAATCAGTCATGATCTATGAAAGAATATAATAAGCATAATAAAATCATTTCATTAGTTGAGGATCGGTCCAAAGACCGTCATCACATAGTTGACAAAGTCCCATAATGGATTAGGTTCACTTCGTACCCTATATTAATTCATGCAATGGGTTCACTCCCCATTATCTTCTAAATTATATCAGGTTAAATCAATTGATACCCAATACATTAGATAGATACATAATTCTAGGTGAACCATTCAAATAATTAATACCATACATATGTGTTACATGATATCATAAAAATCATCAATTTATTATTTCATAACCCATAGGAAATAAATGGGTTCTATAAATATTTCATTGCCACATAATCATTGGAAATCCAATGAAAGAAAATAACATTCCTTATATCATCATACCTTAATAAAATTATTGAAAATTAACAACTTTCATAGAATCATCCTCAAAACGTCATCTTCATAAGACATACCGATAAAAAATGTACATGAAATCAAAAGATAATATCCCTAGTGAATCAAAATAGTCTATAAAGTATGTTGATATAGAAGAAAAATTAATTTAAAAGTGTATTTTAACATTATATAGAAAATAGGGAAAACTCCCTTCCCTGATATTTATAAATAATAGAAATTCCTAATATATTGAGAAAAAATATATTATTTGAAAATAACCATGGAACCATATAAGGTAATTTCCATTAGAATAATGCCCATGATTGTGGGAAAAGTCATTTCTTCAATATAAATTATCAAAGAACATTCTTATTTAAAAAAATTAATAAGTAAAAAAATTAAGTTATACATTAATATTTTGAATATATTCCTTTCAATTATTTTTAGATAAATCAAAATTTAGTAAATATAATATTTTTAAAACATTTAAAAATAGATAAAACCTCCCATAATATATTATGAATAACATGTACAAGGAAAAAAAGGTCATTAATCAAAGAGTAAATAACGTCGAAATTTATTAAATCATTTTCACAAAAATCATAATTTCCAAAGAGATTAAAATGGAATTAATACATTAAAATTAAAGTAAATTCAAAAAATTATAAAATATATTGGTTTTTAAGGATTATTTTTATATAATTTCAATTAATGAAATTTAATATAGACAATCCTGAAAAGAAATGAGATTGTTACATAAACTCTTGACATTTTGGTAACTTTTGATTCATAACCCCTTTGAAATTTTTTTAAAAAAATAAATATTTAAATACCATTAATATAAATATAATAATTATATATAATATAAAATGGGTTATATTAACTCCAAATAAACACAAATAGTTTCATAACATGAAACATGTATCAATGAAACAATATTGAGACAAACCATTATTTCATGTCTAGATTATCTTAATAAGAACTCATAAGGTCATGTATAATAAATTTAGAGTTATTAAAAATCTATACTAGAAAATTATTCCTAATTTTTTAAAATTTATCGTTCCTGTATAGTTTTTTTATTACCCTTTTATTAAGAAAAATCATTAAAATCTACATTCAAGGGGTCAACTGTTATGTCTCCCATGAATATTATATTTAAATGGTTCCAATAAATGAACAATGTTTTGGATATCCTAATATCCATAATATTACTAAAGTTATAAGTTTTATAATTGATTTTTTTATCCAATTTTATAACCATTAATATAAGGTAGTGAATAAAAGTTAATTATATCACTTTGTAGAGATGGTAATAATTACATACGTTTGAGGAATGTTTTCATTTTCAAATGAAATGGAAAGAGATAAATTTAAATAATAATATATCTTCAAATAATGATAATAATGTCATAAATATAATAAATATCCATTAAATACATCCATATAACCATCCATGTATAGAAGACATGAAAAACGAATCACATCGCTTTGTGGTTGTGGTAGTGCATACAAACACACGAACAACATTTCCATTTATAATAAGATATAAAATAAGATTAAAATGGATTTAAATTTAACATAAAAACATTTAAGTATATTAATTATAATTATTTTTTCATTTTAATATGGTTATATCTGATTTGGAGAAGGTATAAAGAGAAATAAGTGAAAAAGAATTTGGCGAAGATGAATAACTCTTCTTTGACAATCCTCCTTTAGATCACATATTAAAGAACACTAAGTTTTTATTTTAAGAATAAAAACCTGTATAATGGGTATAGTTATTCTTATAAAGAGATTTTGGTAATATTTTATTGAGATAAGTTTCTTAAGAAGGTGTTATGAAGAGAGGATAAGAGGTGTCCTTTTATAAGTGATGGGAGTGGCACTTTGGTAAATACATAAAACACTAAAATATAATAAATTCGTATTTAAGTATCAGTTTAACCATAAAAACAAAAAATATAATAAAATATAATTTTTCATAACTATATATTCAGATATTATTGAATTCTTCTCTAGAGCATTGAGGTAAAAATCAGATCTCAAGCATATTAGATGGAGAGTGGTATTCCATAAAACCTTGCAACTTCTTTAACTTATGAAGTAGTGAGATAATTAATAGAGAAATATTTTATAAAATAAATAGAAAATTTAAAATTTTATAAGGTGGTTGACTATAAACATAATATAATTGTTTCATTTATATGTCTTGGGGATTCCCATCAAGAATTCTATAGTGATGTTTTCTCACTTCCACTCATCTATAGGTAATGGTTCTAATATCACTTTAGACTTCCATCTCTCATCCATAACATAATAGAATACCAATAACTAAGATATATAATCTGTAATATCTCTCTTCATATTGTCCTACCAAATATTCTATTTAATATCTTTATCGATCATTATACATCTTGGATGAATGAATCATCATAAACTATAAGCTTCATCTAACATAAACTTCTTCAATTATAGTATTAAATAGGCACACACTCTATTATCGAACCCTATCATCCTAATATGGTCATAGTTTAGCATTGGAACCATCCTTACCTAGTTTTGTTAATCCATGTTTTCATTTTGAGATATGTAATGATATCATGAATAGATGGTTGAATATTCATCAGAGAAATATACGATCTTTCTCCTTTATTATGATTTCAAGGTTCATCCAATATAAATATATAACTATTGGATACCTTTCAATACATCCTAAGGATAAAATATAATGGTTCTTCTAACTCAAAGCATATGCCTCCTTGTTCACCTTCCTAGGGTTGTAATTTATCGATCAGTCATGATCTTTATTCAGTTGCAACCATATCCTATAATGTATATTCATTTATTTATATGTGAGTATAAACATCACGATTTTATGATCTGAATATATTTCACATATTTAACCATATCTAGAATCCCTCTATATCTTCAAAAAAATTATTATATACAATTCCATATCACAAGATAGGGGAAAAAATTAGATCATCAATTTGTGAGGGGAATAATATAATACCAAGTTATTCTATATAAGAATAAATCTGAGTCACTTATTTGATGCATCACCAAAGATCACAAACCCTTATCTAATCTAACGTAGTGTGATTATTGGGGCACTATCAACGCTTACACTAAATTTATTGATGTTATTAGAAAATTTATTTATCCACATGAACTTGGCTCCCAAACTTGTGAATTCGATAGAGTATTTTATAGCAGTCATACCATTCTAAAAAATCATTGTATCAATCTAACTTAAAAAAACTATGGATTTCAATACATGTGGTTATTTTAGGTCAATATTTAATAACACCCATCATTGAATTATCTATATATATATTCTCACCTATGATCACATGACCAAATAATTATTTTATATTTTTGAAGAATTTACATTTTTTAAATTTGGAAAACTACTTATCCTTCCTCAAGGAGTTCACAAAATCCCCAAATTTTCTTCATGTTATTTCTTCCGCTTGTTTAGTATATGAATGTCATATATAAAGACATAAAAAACTGATCAAATTATTATATAAATTCTCTATTAATTAAATCCATAAATATTTCTAGAGAATTGGTAAGTCAAAATATAATCACTATAAATTCGTGGTGTACAAACCTTATATAGAAGGTTGCCTTGTATATGTCCTCTATTTTGACATTGAACTGATGATATCCATATCAGACATCAATGTTTGAAAATTATTAATCTCTTTATAGTTGACCAAACTAATCATAAATATTGGGTTGAAGATACTTGTTCCTAATAGTATTCTTATTCTATTCAAATAATAAATCAATAAAAATATGCATTGATCCATCAGTATTTTTAACAAAAATAATGTGTTCACCCCAGGGAAATTTACATGGCTAGATGAATCCATTATCAATATTCTCCAAATGATTTTTCTTTAATTCCTACAACTCCGTTGGGTAATTTCTTGAGGGGAACATTGAAATAGTCATAAAACTAGGTTTGAGTACTATTGAAAACTCAAATTTATGATTGGGGGGAAGACTAGTGAACTCTTTAGGATGTACATCAACCTATTATTACATAATAGGGATATCATCAATGTTGAGTTTCTATTCAACCATTCGAGATAAATACCAATTAGTGATAGATATTAAGACCCATATAATAGAACAATTTTCTATTGGAACTTCATATTCATCCTTGCACTGATAGATAATCATAGGTGGATTTGGTATATCAAAAATCTCTTCTCATCCTATGAAACGAAAATGGTTTCTATATAGGGAGATCCAATCCATCCCAAAAATCCCATTTAATTCAAATATAGTAAGAACCATCGGATTTAGAAGAAGAAATTTTCAACAAATTTCTATTCAAGAGGATCTATAGAATTGAGATGTAATCTTTTCTCAGTTTTGTGCTCCCTATATCTATAATGGAACCCAGTTCTTCATATTTATGTAGAAATATAACTTCCAACTAAAGCATTATTTACCAACCATGGTGATATTGGTAAGATTTTCAAAACTCCCTCTTCTGTTTCAAGATCCTTTGATTGTTCGTATGATAGAAAATCTTGTAGGGAATTATCTATTCTCTAATAGTACGACCGAATCATTATTTTACCCTATTTTATCAAGAATCTGCAATAAAGTGGATATTTGGAGACCACTTGTTTAGTTTTTGGGTTTCTATTGGTGAAGATTTTCATTATAGTCAATCAGTTGTTTTCTAGCCCTGGTTTCATTTTGGCTCTATGTGCAAAAAATGGGTCTTCATCTTGTATTGTGTAGGAATGGAAAGTCGAACCAGAAAATGATCCCAAAATTGGAAAGTAGTGCTAAAGATTTGGAATCCATAACTGGTGAAAATCAATCGAATCAGTCTTATGTTGGAGTGAAAATTGATCAAGGTAGTTCCTAGGATGGGGTATGCAATGGAACACATGTAGGTTAGGAGTCGGTAGGGATTGACCTGCTCCTAATTCATCCAAATGATCCCATGATTTTGTGTGGATCATAAAAGGATAATTAGAAGAAAGAACATGGCATACCTCTAGATCTGAATGTTGTAGATATCTATGGAAGATTGAAATGTGACTGGGAAGGGTTTGGACTTCATGTTCTCTAGTGAGTCAAGGAAATGCAGGGGTAACATGTGATGGGGATGAAGAGTTAGATAACCAAATGAGTAATGATCCAAATTTTTTAATGTGGAGGATGGGGAGCTTAGGTAAACATCAGTGAGTCGAGTAGAGGTTTTGGGGAGTGCCTGAAGGCTATAGGCGGGATGATGTCAAAGAGGATAATCTTTACTATTAAGGTAAGAAATAGATTTGGGAACCTGGAGGTTGAAGATCTAGAAATGGATAAATGTTATCCATTACAAACAAATATTCAAATCATAAAGCCAACACATAACATTTTGGATGATCATAGTTATGATGGAACTAGATCAGGGGATGATATGTCTAGTCAAGTCTTGGTGGAAATTGTTGGTGAAGTTTAGGGGAGATCCCTTGACTATACTATGAGTAACAAAGGGAGGAAAGAAAAAAGGGATGAAGGGGGATAAATTATTTTAAAATTAAAAAAACTATTTTTTTTAGAAAATTATCATTTACCAAAGCCAATGGAAACTCTGTATACCAAAACAAATAAGGACGTGGATAGTGATCCCTTTGACCATGTTCTGGTAGATCAAGATAGATCAATTCCTCAAAAAGATAAATATATTATGAAGTTTGGTGAATTCAAGGAACCAAATAGGTGTGATGAAAATTTGTAAAAACTATTACAAGTGAATGCAGAATATAATGCTATGGATAGAAAATTGGATGATGTGATATGAGAAGAAGGAAGAATGGTAACTCATCCTTCTTTCCAATTAATAGATTTTAGAGGAGGTAGCAGATCTAGAAACCTCACAAGATGAATAAGAGATGTTTGTTGAGAGAATAATTCAGGAAAACCATAACCATGAACACTGTTCTTGGATTGAAAAGAAAAATATCATATTGGCACATGTCTTTAATGAGAGGAAGATTGGTGTCAAAGAATTTATCCAAGCATGGGATAATATGGCCTATAATTTCTAAGAACTCATAATGGATGCGCTAGATATGGAGGGCCCATAGTCTTTATAAAGTTAAGGCTTTGAATCTACATAATATTGATTTTAATAATTGGTTATTTCTTTTGGTGTTGGTTGATTGTTTGAGTTGAACTAGAATAGTATCCTGCTATTTCCTCAAAAGTTATTTGAAAAACAAGAAGATAATTTTCAGTCAGTTAGCTATTATTATTAATCATTGATAATATAGGTTCAATTTATATAAAATTCATTATATCATGGGTTATCTTAAGTTTTAACATCATTATAATAATAACCTAATCTCCAAAAATAATTAAACCCCACTCTGATACCAACTTATGTTACATTAGAAAAATGTTTATACATAATTCATCATTATTTATGAAAATATGTTATATTATACAATAATTCATTAACCATAATAGTAATGTTTTAGTTTATTTAATAACTTGATACATAATCAAATTATTTCATGTAATATCTTAACCATACCCTCAAAATTCATCTCTTAAAGTACCCTACTTTAGTATATATTACATATAAACATTCTTTATATCTTAGGGGAAAATGAACATATGAAAGGGTAAAATCAGATTCATAGAAAGGGTAAACATGGGAGATATCAATTGATGATCATAAGTAATCTTGATATAAGAACAAGTTTATAATATCATGATCATAACATAAAAATTTTATAACTAATGAGGCATAGATCATAAATCAGGATTCATGACATAATGCTTTAGAATTTTAAAATGCATGAATCATAAGAGTAATGAATCATTATTAATCAATTATGTTTCATGATAAAATATCCAATGTAGAAGTACATGTCAGAGGAATTGTGAAAAAATAATAAAAATACTAAAATATTTTAATTCTTCAAGGATCTCTATCAAGACCATCATGACATTGTGGAAAAGATCCGAAAATGAATTGGGTTCAGTTCTCATTCTTATTTCATTAGTGGAATCAGTTCAATCCCCATTCTCTTTAACATTATATTCTTATATATAAATCATTACCTAATTAATTGGAGGGATATATATTCCATGGACCACACATCACATAATAAAAACCAATACTTATATGTTCTAAAAGATCATAAAGATATTCAAAATTTCATCATATCATAATATGCAGAAAATAAATTGGTTTTATAAATATTTACACATCACATAATAATTGGTCATCCAAATAACTAGAATGGATGGTATCATAAAATAATTCTTTATTTAATCATAGATTAATTAACCATTGGGAAAGTACCAAACTTCATACAGTAAATCTTAAAACATCATAATAATTAGGTAACATATAAAAAAATAGATGGTATCATAAGATCAAGTTTTTATTAATGATAATACCCTAAAGTATGTTGATATATACGTCAAATAACTTTATAAGATAATTATAACATTTATTTAAAAAAATTCACTTTTTATAAGTTTAATAACTAAAAATTACATGAATATGAAGAAAAATAATTTCATTAAAACTAACAAAGTAAAATATTAGAAGAATATTTACTATAAATAGTGTTCATTATGGTGGGAACATTCATTCATAAAGTATATACTGAAATGGATAATTCATTTCACCTTTTGTAAAAATTTAAAACTGAGTCAAAAATAAAATGTTTTAAAACATTAATTTTATTTATTTTTAAATAAAGTCAGAGGGATTAAATATAATCATTTTCAAAAATTAATTTATAGATAAAAACTTCTATAAAACATTTTTTTGAACATATAAACAGAAAAAAAAAATATTGACCAAATTTAGAAATAAAATTGGATTCTCATAAAATCATTTTTTTAATCATTTTAAGTACGTGATAGAGGGGAATGCTACTAAAACTTGTAAATTCTAAAAATAAATAGAGGTGAATAAAATAAATATTTTTAAATATATAATGATCATAAATTTTCTTTTAATGTAAATCTAACATTAAAAATCATGAAAATAAATGAGATTGTAAAATAAACTCTTACCACTTTGGTAACTTTTCAATCATTGCAGCTTTGAAAACAATAAATTCAAATAAACACTAAACACCAGGAATATAGAGATATTAGTTATATAGTATATAAATGATGAAGTATATACACTATATATTGACAAATATATGTATGAAATGAAAAATATCACAACAAAATATTATTGAGAAAGAGAAACCTGGCCTAGGGTTTTTTATTTCTTCATATTCAGTAGAAAAATCTTATAAAATAGAATTAAATTTGTTATACATCTATAATAAACCAATATAAACACTTATTTTATAATATATCATTCCCTTGTAATTTCTAATTTCCTATTTATTACAAATTCTTCACTAAAATCACTATTTGGTTTATTAAATATTCTGTTTCTCATGCATGTTTTGGTTTTAAAATATTTGTCCTTGAACCTTGATAATGGTTTAAGAATATAAATACTATTAATCATGTTATAATTATAATATATATTCATTGTATACACTTTTATGACCATTTATATAAGCTTATGATGAAAAATGAATTGTATCACTTTTTAGAGATGGTAGTCTATACATACACGTGAGTAGTGTCTTAATTTTAAAATAATGTAATGATATAATTAAAAATAATAATATATCCTTAAAAATCAGAATAATTTTATTAATATCAAATATATTCATTGAATCCATCCATAAAAATTAATCTCAATGCTTTAGGGAGGTGGTAGTCTACATGTACGGATGGACTACATTGTCATTTTTCAAAGGATGTAAAGGTGGTAGAAGATATTATGTTACGATTTTAATGAGAAAATTATTCCATGAGGGTGTGAAAAGGATTCTATATGAGGGTCCCTTTTATAATTGAGGGTACCATCACTCTTATAAATACGTAAACCATTAAAATATAATGAAGTCATGTGAATGTGAATGTGGTACCAAGGTAAACAAAATTCAAAGATAAGATACGAAAAGGTCTGAATTACACTATAAAAAATTTATAATGGTTAAGTTTTATCTTAAACCATATCATTTAGTTTAACCCCCTCATTGGACCTTTTTAACTTTAACTATTGTGAAAACTCTTTATCATTTTTACTATTCTTAATGGAAAAAAATAAAAGTGGAATCATTAAAAAATTTAGATATTATTATTCCAAAATTATAAATAATTTTTTCAATTTAAATTTTTATATGTTAATGAAATTAATTTCAAAATAAGTTCTCAAAATACAGTTATTTTTATCTCAAAAAGTGCATTAGTAAGAAAAAACTATATTTAATCCAATTCCTTCCCTGGTAAAATCCATTATATGATGATAAATTATTTTATTGAATATATTGAACTTAAATTTAATTAAAATCATTCATAAGTAGTGTTTAGTTTAATTTTTTAAGAAAAAAACATAGAGCATTCACAAATAAAGTGTTACAAAAATATTATCTATTCTTACCTTATAATTATTTTATATTATTTTTCTAACCAACTGATAACCTGTGAATTTATTTTATACATTAGTAACAAATATTTTTTTATAGGTTGAGTACTCTGAATATTTTTTTAATAAAACATATATTACAAAGACAAGGCTCATAAACATAGTATTTAAAAAATGTTCTATTGAATAAATAGTATTTCTTAGGTGAATTAAAAATTATTTCTATAAAATAGATATTTTATTTTAATACTATATAATGTCATTTATTATATAATATATAAAATAATTAACTTAATTTTATGGTTTCATTTTTTGGAAGCTATCAAAAACATAAAATTTATAAATGAGAAGTTATATTCTAAAATATCTGAGTGTTATAAGAGAACTTGGGATCATCTCACACATAAATTATCCTTCAAAAACTCAAGAATCATGATAAAATGGGTGTTTATCTTTGTACCTTGATCCATAGGTCTCTAGGTCCCAACATAGTTATATTTAATTGCACAAACATGATCTATTTTTACTAAAACATCCCATGTTATACATAACAGAAACAATGAGTATCAACTAGCTATAGATCCAACCTATAACTAAACCAAATGATGTAATATATAACTCAATATATCATATCCTAAGTAGATTCACCATACATTAACATAAAAAAAATAAACCACTAAATATCCATGATTATTATGTTCCCATTATTCATACTCAATTCACATCTGAACCATAGAGTCACACCTTTCCCCCTAAAAATGATTGGCCCCTCCAAGGCCATGAACTACCCTATAGGGTCTCATGAAATCAGAAAATAATATATAACTCCATTATAATCACACCACTATACCCAAAAACACCCAATAATGGCTCACATAATTACCAATATCGACTCCAATAGTTTCTCATATCTTATGTCCTCACACAAACTAATGAACACCCCAACATGGGTCTACCCATAGGTACCAACTTCCCTATAATTTCCATTCCTCATAACCCATGATCTTATAATGATCTCATACCACTTCCAAGAGATCTCCATGATCAAGTGAACCAATTCTCACACTTTACTGTCACTAAAATATATTAGTCACACCCTTGAGTGTAGTTACTCTCTTACATAACCAAATAATATAGACATCTCATGCCTAATGGCTCAGCATGGATCATTAAACCAATAACCAACATCTCTATTCCCTCTCATGATACGTATCAAGAGCATGGGGATACAACCTAATAATGTTTCACACATTTCCTAAGGCTCTAAAATGATTGGAAATGATTTCCATGGGCCATCCACTTGGGACACCATATCCCACTTGTTAGGGTTCACTATAATCCATTACAAATTTATTACATAAGATTATACCACCTTGGGGTTTGTTAAATATAAATAATGGTAATATTAATTGGAGGAGTCAAATTCATCTTATTTTAAATTATATAACCTATACAATGTATACAGAAAAAGTTTAAAAAATTCCAACTCTTGGACTTATCAATAATATAAAAATCATGTGACCACTTTTCAAAATCCCTAAAACTGAAACACAATGAACACATATGAAATTAAAATGAATATAAAATGGTATGTCAATGTGATAAGGAGATCACCAACCTACACAAGCATGATACACAAAAATTGAGAAATGGTCCATATTTTTAAAATTAAAAAAAATTATAGGAGAACACCAACCATGATATTGAAGTTACCATCCTTAAGTCAGTCTCTCTATTTACATCTATGATCAGACCAAGGAATACCATGATTATCACGACTCGACCCATACTTAGCTCAAGCCGCAACTACCCCAATCCGCCTCGATAGGCTAGGGTCTGGTGACTAGCACTGAAGGCACAACAAACTAGGGGAGGCCTTTGCCTAAGAAAATGTACACACACACACGCAACCAACTCATTTAAAAAGTGAAGAGAAAAGAAAGAAAGATACAACACCACTACAAAAGGGAAACCAACATACGTGCATCGACCTTTAACCAGTACATGTAAAGTGCTGAAAAGTACTGACAAGTAAATTGAACAGAAAAAGGGGAAAAACATGCACCCAACCATAATGGTTCCACAACCCGACAACATTTAAAACAAAGGTAAACCTCTAGTGATTATCACACCGAGAATTCCTCCTATAACCACTGAACGTAGCCCATACTCTTGTGTGCTCCACGATCCTCCGTAGTCTCGATCAACCTATCCATCGTCTGCAAGGGAACACCAAGTGTGGGAAAAGTCCAAGTAGTGGTGAGTATAAAGATACTCAGTAAAATTCCCTAAAATCTCAAAGGAGCAACAAAGGAGGTACTAAAACAGTGAGCAGTAGACAGAACAAGAATAGTGTAAGAGTACAATAGAGAGAGTGCAGCTCGACCCAACAAAAGGAAGGAAGTAGACTTGTCCAATACAAGAGGAGCTAGACCTGGAAAGTACGTGGCATAACCCGCACCTCTTCGCCAGTCCTAGAATGAGAGTAACTGTTCCCAAGGAGTGGGAACAAAAGTAGGGTGTATATATATTCTCAACAAGAATCCCAAAAAAGTGTGTAAGGGGATCTCTATCATCAAGATCAGACCAAGAAGAGTCTCCAATAGTTAAAATGATATCCATCACTGATGCCCAACAATCTCGTACGTCAAAGCTGTCTCATCGTTGAACCGTACCACCAAGGGTCCTGCTCTAGTAATCAGGGAGACAAGTGACTGACTAGCCTCATACAAAGGACTGCATCTGAAATAAGTCGTCAGGTAACCCACTACCCATCCCCGCAAGAGGGTAAACACCAATGAGTCAACTGTGACCCACTACCCAGCCCCGCTAGAGGGTAAACCCCAATAAGTCAATGGTGACGCACTACCTAGTCCCGCTAGAGGGTTGACCATAATAAATCATTGGGTGACCCACTACCCATCCCTATTGGAGGGTAAACCCTAAATAATTCAATGGTGACCCACTGCATAGTCCTGCTAGAGGGTAACTATAAATAAGTCGACGGTGACCAACTTCCCAACCCTGTTGGAGGGTAAACCGTAAATAAATCATCAGGTGAACCAATTCCCAGCCCTTCCAGAGGGTAAATTCGGAACAAGACCAATATCTCCACAATACCCATGCCATCACTGGGGGCCACCAATGCCACTATCGTAAGTAGGTTCGGAGTGCGTCAAATAAACCTCCAACAAATTCCCTTTCATGTTTCCACATTTAATGAGATCTCAAAATGGATGCCACTCTCCAAAACTGATTACACCATTGTAATCCTCATGGAAAAACATGTGAGGTAAACTACTCACTGGTTGGAAACGGGCCCCTGATGGAAAAGTTATTCAACATTGCTTCATGCCCATACAACATCTCGTGGGGCCTGCACCTCGGTCCTGAAAGAGTTCGGGCGAACTGTGTCATCACGATGCTCTCAGAAAAACACGGTGGATCAACCATTCATGCACCCTCAATGGACGCCTGATGAAAAAGTCATAGCATGCTACACACAACTCAAAAGAGGGCCAGTGGGGCCCATGACACAACTCCGACTTCAATGCCTAAAACCACACTGGACTACATCGTCCCGATGTCAGGGTCACAATGCCATTGATGGTGCCTAAAACGGACTTCAGATACAGAAGCTGCAACTCCCCGTGTTATATGCAAACGGGGCTCTGTGGGGCCCACACCTCAACCCCGAAACACATCACGCAAAACGTACCATTTTTTTCCTTACAGATAACCACACGTCTTTGGCTATTCATTTTCCCTGAACGGACTTATGAATCATAAATTTCAAAAATATAGCATACGCCCGAAAGCCGCCTCATGTGGCACACACCTCGAGCACGAATTTAGGCGGGCAGATTGTGTCTTTGCAATCCTCTCAGAATAACACTCATAAATGAGTATTCAAACACCCTAAACAGATGTCAGGTGAAAAAGTGGAGTTTCACCATAAAATGTGTCAACTATGACATGTGGGGCCTTTACCTTGTCTTCAACCCGAATGCTTCGGAAAGCATCTCAAAAATTCCACACAAGGACTGGGGTCACGCTACCACTGAAGGCACATCAATCAGACATCAATGTAGGAGTTAGGTCAAACGCAATAACTAATTAATTAATTAATTAATTAATTAATTAATCACATTAAGTGTTTCGTACCACCGAGAAACAGAACCAACCCACAAAGGTTTCGAACTAAGTTTGGAAGGACCATCTCAGCTCCGGGGCCACCGCGCCTCTGAAGACACATCAAACAGATTTCCGGATCGTGAGCCACATCCGTCACGACTTTAATAATAATTTAATATTATTAAATTAAAGCTCCTAGGGTCACCAAGGTTCGGGTGCAGAACCCAAAAACCCTGAAACTCACTTTGAAAGGTCTGTCCCGCCGACACGAACCCGCAGTTGGAAACGGCGTGTCGAACGGACGCATCGTTTAGATGATACGGCCCCCTGAATGCAAGGGGGGCCAAACTGGGATAGTTCACTATAGTCGTCCCCGACTGAACCTCCAACCCGTGGCCCAGCTACGGGTCCGGCCCGAACCACCGCGGCCCACTGGCTGCAGTCCGCTCCAGCCGCACCGGACCCCTTGGGTCCGGTTCTCCCCAGAAGACCGGATGATGCCGGTCTCCGCGTCACGGTTGTAGGACCCTAAAAGTGAGGGTCCTGGTCTCCTCCGCACAACTGAGGTGATGACCGCCTCGGGTTCCCCCTTCAACTGTGACAGGCCGTCTCCGCCTCGTCCTCCTGCTCTCTGTCGACACCGCGATACGCCGCGCCAACCCTACGCCGTCGGCTCCCGCTCATTCCGACCTCTTCGTGCCACCTGTTGGAGTCCTGCCGAACACCACCGCACGCACCCTCACCTCTTCCAAATGTTGTGGCCCGCTGCAGCCTGCCGTAGGCCACCTGCGTCTGATGATCCCTCCGAGCGATGTTGTGATGTCGCCACACCCCCGGTACCCCCTTCGTCCGCTGAACATCGCGGCCACCTCGGCTCCTCTGCTTCGCTGCCAGCTACACCCGACACCACCATACCGGTCCAGCCCGGCTCCTCTGGCCGTCGCGCTCCACTGCTGGTACAGCCGGCTCCACCCGGCCTTCCTGGCTCCTCCGCGTGCCACGCGACTCTGGTCGATCTGCCCCGCTCCGCCGCCACCGGCTGCTGAACTCCAATGGTCCCTTTGGTGGATCACCGCAACTCGATCCGACACCCAATTATAGATCCGAGGATGTTTTTTTGTTCCATATGATGATACCTTCAAGCTCCTACCTCTGATCTATGATTCGATATTCGGTTGACGCATCCGAAAATTATAGCGGGTGTTCGCGAAGAACAAAACCAAGAATGGGGTTCCAAACATAGATCGGTGGCTGTGTTCGTGCCGCCATTGATAAAGATAATTAAAATGATGAAGAAAAAGAAAAATGAAGGATATTTAATTTAAAAACATGTATTGGAACTTTAAAGTAGAAGAAATCCTACTTCTTTTTTGATGCATGTCGTAGGCGATGCGTCCGTGAGGCTCTACCCTTAACTCGCCAATGTTTTGGTGATGACTGCACCTCGATCTGATGAAGAATGATGAAGAACACTGAAAAATGGATGAGAGAGAGAGGGAAAGAGAGTGAGAGAAGGGGAAAATGGGTCCCCTCCCTTGATTCCAACACTTGGAATTTATAACTCTCAGAAACTCCGCCGACGGGCGCGGATTCCAAAACCTCTCCGCCCGCTCATTTTATGTTGCACCAAGGAAAAACGCCCCATTTTGAACTCAATGGAAGTCTTATATTTCCATTCTAAGGCTTTTTTCGAGACTTATTCGAAAATAACATCAGTGATAAAATATCACTATGTCATTAATTCAAAAAGATGGTTTTGCCCCGGGGTTACATCGCTCACAGCAGCCCGCACCCGCAACTTTTACACCATGTCTAGGGTAAACGGTATGCTCCAGACGCAACCATGACCTCGTATTTCTGATCCAAGCTACTGTTTAGGAGAATACACAACCCCTCCATGTGAATAATAAAAAAACACTTAACATTTTTTTAAAATTTATTCCAGGCACATCGGGCCTCAGAATCACATGTTTTCTTCACCCCTAGCTCTAGGATTATATATAGAATTATTCCAAAGTCTTATAGGGTAAAACATGGGTCTCTACATCATTCCCGCCTTCATGATTTTCATCCACGAAATGCAAAACTAGGAAAAAAATCTCGGGATACAGAGCTCACACCTAGCTCTCCCACTCCCAAGGAAACTTGCACAACACCATGTTGGCAGAACATGCGATCCAAAGGGATGGTTCTTATTTATAAGGTTTCCTACTCTCAAGGGCACCTGTAGTAATACACATGGACTTTATCATATGTGACACGTGGAAGAAATCGTGCGCCTACTCTTACTGTTGGGATGGTAGGGCGAGACGGTAGGAAACCTCTCAACTGCTTTCACGATTCCCGAACAGCCCAAAGAAACCCAGGGGGCTTCCCCGGCTGAACCTCTACTTTCCACTTCATTACTGAAATCAAGATTCTTTCTAGGAACATGGTATCATAATTACCTCCTTCAGAATACCCATCTGGTGAAACACTGAAGGATATCTAGTCACACAAGTTTTCACAGTTGGTGCATCACAATCGAGGCTCTCTACTAAGATAGCATCTCCACATTCTCAGCACAACGGCTACCACCAGCACCACATAGTGAAATGTGTAGTTCTGTTTATGGGGTCTCCATCACCTCGACATGTACTTGATAACAATATCAATATTGAAGTTGAGCATGCAAGGTACCAACGAATAGGGTAGGCAAGAAAACTCATCCAACTGCCAGAGGCTAGATAGAGAAAACACATAGCACACCCCATGTGTCTTTTCCCCTCTTTATATGAGAGTAGTCCCCAAAATAGGTACTATGTCAAACCCCACTAGTGTAACCTCAAGAAAAGGGAGGTCAAGCAGAATAGTCCCACTGGAAAATCCAGATCCTGCTCTGACACTCCACCGCACAACCCTGCCATGAATTTACATGTCAGAGGGACTCATTGTAACACCCTGAGATTTTATGAAAAATATTCTTTTAATTTCATTAATGTCTTGTCTTGTATGATACACCAAGATTACCTTGCGCTATATACAACACTGTATTAGCTTGCAGTATACGTAACACTATTCTTGGATCATGTTACACACAATTTTGATAATAGTTATTCTATGCAACATTGAGTATATATATATATATATATATTCAATGTATAAATGAAATATGGTTGGATTCTGTTATAAGAAACAATTAAGGAATCTTGCGCAACACGCAACCCTGACTTGGCTTGCATTACACGCAATCGCGACCTTCCTCGATAGTGTGTGTTGTACGCAATACTGGGTTTTACTAAACAACGATATATTATTATAATATTATTATGAACTAGCCTTTATGAATAGTATTAACTAAATTTTGAATTTTATAACATTATTATTAATCGTACACATTTTCTAGAACATGGTATAAGAACAAAATAAAATTTTCGGGTAAAATATGTATTTTTAAAAAAATGCAGTTTTGCCGCCTTTTGATGGCGCACCCACATTAAATCTAGTTTTTGACATGTTTATAAGTTCAATTTGAAAAAATAAAATTCTTCTTTTGAATCAGGATATAAAAATTTACATTAGATAATGTTTTGATATTTTTCCGGTAACTTTCATATTTTGATAAATAGTAAAAACACGGTATATTTTAATTAAAAACAACTTTTTCCATTGTAATATCTTATGTGGTTAAATTATATTATTTTATGGTTTTAAAGTATAAATAGAATATATTTTTACCATTTAATATAATGTATGTCAATATCATTGATTTTACCTTGAATTCTTAGGTTAAATCAATTCAATCTTTTGCAATGTTTTAAAGAAAAACCCGTTTTCTTTCGACAAAGGGATTAATTTTAATTTAATTTCTGCAACTTTTGTGTATTGAATTTGGAAAAATGGATTCCATATTTGGAATCAGTGGATCAAAATTATGTTAATAATCTACGTTTTATTTTTGGGAATTACGAATAGTAACTACAGTAAATTTTATTTACCATAGTTAAAGGTAAATCGGTTAATTAAGGGTAAATATAATATTTTAAAATTACCCTAACAAATGTCAAAATCCTATTTGATGACAAACAGTCGACCCATATCACCTAAGGGTCGGATTAGATTCATTTAATTAAATTTTTTCAATGAAAATAATTTAATTATTATTAAAACCAAAGAATGTGACAACATGTCGCTTTCTTAAATATTATAAGTATAATAATTTTAATCTAGTGATAAACTTCATGAAACTTAGAACATGAATAGTCTATAGAAATATAATACAATTATCTATATCATAGGAATTTATTTAGAATTTTTAGGGATTAAATAATTATCATTTTTTATGACACAAAGATGATGCAATAATTGTCTTATTAATGAAATATTGACATAATTGATGTTATAAATGCCCAAATAAATGTAATTTGAGACTTTTTATGACATACACTAATTTTCTATGTTCATATGACATGTGATTGTTTATTTAAGTAACTTTTTTAGAACTTATCATTCTGTTATGAATTTCATAAAAATCGTGTACCAAATAGTGTCAAAATTGACATAAATTAGTTTTTAAAACAAATATTATATTATTAAATGTTATTTTATTCCTAAAAATCTAAGGTTTGGCCAAATGACTTAGATACGGATATATATATTAATAATAAACAATTTGGGGTTCGTTTGTCTTGTTATGGTAAGTTTATTAACCATATAGTGTAAGAAAACAAAAAGACACGGTAAAAGTTAAATTATTTAACTTAGAGTTAAATCTAATTGGTAAGGTTAAAATAATAACCTAAACTTGTCTAAATCCTATTGGATGAGGGTATTGCGACCCATACCCACTTTATCTTCTAAATAAGACCCTTTGGAACCATTATAAACCGAATTTTACCTTAATATAAAATAATATTTTGAGATTTTCCTAAGGTGACCCTCTCCTCCCTTATAAAAGGGCATCTTATCCCTCACATCCTCACACCAATTTGAGCATTCAAGCTCATCCAACCCCTACCAAAATCTCTTCTCCACTTCCCTAGTATCATCCTAGAGGTTCTTTTCTTCTTCAAAGACCATCCTTAGTTCTTTGAGTGGAGGTTAAGTGAAGGCGCGTCAAAAAGAAGTAATATCCATTACCGATCTTTTTCAATTTCTTTCTTCTTCAAATTCTTCTCATTTAGTTGTTTCATGATAAAGTAATAACATAAGTATTTATTATATACTGATATGTTATTATAAATATGAAACAACTCTAATTAACCTTCTATCCATCCTACGGAAAAAGGAAATCACCGCGCGTGCGTACGTACAGAATACTGTCTTCACGCCGTGGTTTAATATATTTTCCACCACCACCTTACTTGGATGGGTATAATGGTGTAAATAATGACTATATATGACTATTATAAAGTTATATTGATTCTGAAATAGTATACATACACTCCAATACAATTCCACGATCATAGGAATGATATCATCACTCGTGCGTACGTACGGAATACCGTCTCCACGATGTGATGCGACTCGTTCTACATGATCTTCATTTCATAATGATTATATAAATGAATTTATTGAATGAATATGATATATGTTACACTAATACCATTCTAAAAATGATGTATCTATAACCTAAAGAGAAGAATAAGAATTTATTCGACAAACATGCATAAGAATAAAAAGTAATAAACACCCGAATAACAAGTAATAATGAAATATTACTAATAAGAAGCTAAGAATATGACCATATATGATATCATAACAATAAGTATGATTCTGGAATAAGTAAATAACATTATTTAAATAATTATACAGGAGTTTCAGACACTTACGAAGCATATCGGACCTAAGGTTAGGGAAATATCACAATCTCATTTTTATCCGAGATTGTTTATACTTTAGTATTTACTGGGGTGTATTTTATCATCCAAATCCATGTTTCCTCAATATGTAATATTATTTCCATCCACCTAAAATTTTTTAAATCCAATTTTACCCTTCGTTGAGTTTTTAGTAATGGATATGAAGGAATCTTTTGTCATTTTTCGTACGAGGTACTTTTTGACTTTTCCGACAAAAGTACGAGAAGAATGTTATTTTTAACTTATACGGCATGAATGGATTTTTAAAACATTATTTCCAAGAATATTCCCTTACAAGTTTTCATGTTTATTTTTAATCAACTTCCTTTAGTTTATAATTTTATGACATGTTATGAAAGGAAAAGTGTTTTTGAAGTAGAAAGGATATTTTCCTCAAGAATGGAGTTCAAGCATTTTATCAAAATTATTTTCCATCTAAGATAATAAAGGGTTATGTTTATATCCCTATTATTACATTGATTTGATTATGTTGTGATGGAATTATTTTTATGAATTCCTTTATCTTATATGAGTTGTTTTATAATGTCACCATGTTTAAGATTCCCATTTTTATTACACGGGTTATGCTATGATGTATGGTTTATGATTTTGTGTCACACATAAGAATGGTATCATTATGAGATGGGTGGGACCTATATCTCCCTCCAATGCATTGGGTAAAGATTTTATATCTCATGAGATATACATGGCTGTAATGGTAGGTTATACCGGTTCAGTGAAACAGGACTGAAACGAGGGTGACTCGGTTCAGAAATGGACTTTGTCCACTAAGATAGTCTTGGTAATGAGTCTTGACTAATAAGATATGATTCTATATGATTATGTGTGTATGCCAAAAAGTTTCATGTTTTATGTTATGATTATTCGGATTTCATTTCACTACTATGGTTTATCTCATGTTATGAAATTATGCTCTCTTTTTCAGGTTAAGATTTCCAAAATGTTATGTTCTTATAAAAATGTTGTGATTGATATTTCTTTTGTTTACCCTTACTGAGCATTTGAGCTCACCCTTTTATGTTTTCTTTTCCCCAGGATATAATGAAAGGTTTTAGGTTAAAAAAAGGAAGATCTTTATGGGAGATGTTGAAGATCTTTCACCACGATAAGAAGATTATATTCCGAGTTTCCAAAGACACTAAACTATTACGATCCTTGTGTGTGTGTCTTTGTTATGTACTAAGTATTCCGAAAAAGTAATTTAATGTCCATGTACATCAAGATTTGGGTCTCTACAGTTGGTATCAGAGGAAAGGTTTAGTCAGCCTTTGGAAACTAGGATGTGAGAACGTTAGTGAGATCCCCAGATATATTTCTAAGGTATGTCTAGGGATGTCCCTAAGGATAAGTATACGTATAGGATATAGTCCTAGAACTACGGTAACGATCTTAGAATTTAACCTAAGATGTTAGATATTAAGGGTACTACCCCTTTACTATTTTGTTTTCCCTAGCATTATTTTTTCCTCTCACACTATTCTTTTTGGGTTTTAGACGATGGCTGGAACCCGAAGGAACCTTGTTGATCACTGTAATGGACAATGCAATGATTGTCCTCCTGAACAAACAAGTGTTATGGGAGATGGAGTGAAAAATCTTATTGCTATACTTACACAAGCTATGAATCATTCTGGACATTCAAATGAGCAGAGAAGGGAACAATATTCTATTGAGTCCTTCATGAGGCAACGTCCACCTTCTTTCAGTGGGTCTTCTGATCCACTTGTTGCTGAACAATGTATCAGTACCACTGAAAAGATATTTTCAGTTCTTCAATATTATGAACATGATAAATTCATCTTAGCAGTATATCGTTTGGAAGGTGAAGTTGATCAATGGTGGAATCTTATCAAGAATACGAGGCCAAGAGATGAAATTGAGTCCATGGAATGGGACGAGTTCAAGAACTTGTTTTTCAGTAAGTACTTCCCTCATATTCTTCGAACAAAGATGGAAAAGCAGTTTCTTGAGTTGATGCAGAAGGATGATGAATCTGTTGTTATATACGAAGTGAATTTTACAAGACTTTCAAGTTATGCGTCTGGCATTATCATCCAACCTGAAAGTAAAGTTGATCAATTTTTCAGTGGCTTAAAACCAAGTCTTCGAAGGGCATTAGCTATAAGATAATTCAGTAGCTATGAAGAAATTGTGCGTTGTGATATCAAGGTAGAAATGGAAGTTGGTGTTACATATCCATCTCATGGTTTTGACAAGAAACGAAAGATGGAGTTCAAGGAGAAATCTCAGAAAAATGGTGAAAAGAAGATGAATGTTTCCTTATGCTCAAAATGTGGAAAGAAGCATGGTAAAGATTGTCTTAAAGGTACAAGTAAATGTTTCAAATGTGGAAAGAAAGGTCATCAGGCATTTGAATGCCACAATGATGGGAAGAAGATGTCTAATGATGAAAACAAAGGAAGGGATCCACAGAATGAACCTACTACACTTCAATGTTTCAAGTGCAAGGAGATGGGACGTTATTCCAATAAATTCCCTAATCCAAGGGTTAGTGATGATCGACATGAGCAACCACTTAAGGCAAAGGACAAAGAGAAGTCACATGCGATCACCATTGGTGATGTTGAATATGACAACGATGTGGTGGAATGATTAAGTGTTTATGTAATGGGATTCCAGAATAATGTTGAGTATTGGAATATTTATGTATTGGTCTATTATGGTCTTCAATAATTTTATGGTACCGGTAACCATGGAATGTGATTGAGATATTTTTGGAAAAAAGCTGATATGCGCATAATAAAGGGAAAATGAGAAAATGACATATTTGACAGTATTCATGAGCTCATGATTGATATAAGGACTAAGTGATATCATGGTTTGAGTATATAGAATTTTTAGGATTTTGGTATGTGGAAAGTGTTAACTTTTAACTGCATTCATTTTTTCACTGAGGTTCAATGGGTATTCAAGAGAATACATGATTAAGGCCTTTTAATATTTGGAATGTGACCAACAAAACATATCTTATGATATATGGGGACCAATGATTGTATTAAATCTTTGGTAATCATTTTCACTATATTATGAGAGTGTACTGCAGTATTATGGATAAGCCTAAAGATTGGAATGGATTATGTTGGACATAAGTTAGTATTGTTTAAGGATAGAAGTTTTTTCAATATTATTGATGGGATATTGTAATAATATAGTTTTAGAAAAAGGACAACCTGCAGGACGGGCGACAGCCCATTGCGTCGGACAAGGCTGTGGGAATCGAACCCACAACCGAAGTGCGACTGGCCTTTATCACCTACCACTGGCCTACAAGAAGTCCTTGGTTAGTAGAAACTAGTTTTATTTTATTAAGCGGTATGATATATGAAGTATAAGTTTATATGATTAATCTCACTATAGATGGACTTATGTATTTTTTGATAACTTTTCTAACCTTTTGTTTTAGACAAATGGAATGACCCATCATTCTATCACATGATCTGATATCACATCACGAAATACAAATTCAACTTCATTTATTTAAGAGATGAAGTGGAAATTTTCCAAATAATGACCAACGGTGAGACTATACCGAAATCATGAAAGTATTTCTTCTAATTCCAATTTCATCAACTTTAGGGAAATGATCTTGAAAAACCAAAAATGTTGTCCTACTGCCCTTATATCCGATGAATCAGATGGTACCTTAGATAATCACAAATCTATGGCTTTCTGGTTGTTGGATTTTTCATAGCCATGTTCTCTACCACTCTCCATCAGAACATGATGGTTAGATTTCACTTCCATATCCATATTTTCACTTATGTGGAAACCCAGTGATTAGTTTATTTGGGTAACCATTACATTTCATACTTTTGTTTTTAAAGATTGGTTTTGGTATTCCTTTTTACGATGTGGGTTTCTATTAAACAAACTTTCGAGTAGTAAACCATTTATAACCCCGACGAATTTCGAGGGCGAAATTCATTTTAAGGGGGGTAGAATTTGACACCACAAGATTTTATGAAAAATATTCTTTTAATTTAATTAATGTCTTTTGTTGTATGCTACACCAAGATTACCTTGCACTATATGAAACACCGTATTAGATTGCAGTATACGCAACACTATTCTTGGATCATGTTACACACAATTTTGATAATAGTTATTCTACGCAACATTGAGTATATATATATATATATATATATATATATTCAATTTATAAATGAAATATGGTTGGATTCTGTTATATGAAACAACAAAGGATTCTTGAGAAACACGCAAACCTGATTTGGATTGCATTACATGCAATCGCGACCTTCCTCGATAGTGTGTGTTGTACGCAATACTGGGTTTTACTAAACAATGATATATTATTATAATATTATTATGAACTAGCCGTTATAAATAGTATTAAATAAATTTTTAATTTTATAACATTATTATTAATCTTACACATTTTCTAGAACATGTTATAAGAACAAAATAAATTTTTCAGGTAAAATAAGTATTTTTCAAAAAATGCAGTTTTGCCGCCTTTTGATGGCGCACCCACTTTAAATATAGTTTTTGACATTTTTATAAGTTCAATTTGACAGAATAAAATTCTTCTTTTGAATCGGGATATAAAAATTTACATTAGATAAAGTTTTGATATTTTTCCGGTAACTTTCATATTTTGATGAATAGTAAAAACACGCTATATTTTAATTAAAAACAACTTTTTTCATCGTAATATCTTATGTGGTTAAATTATAATATTGAATGGTTTTAAAGTATAAATAGAATATATTTTTACCATTTAATATAATTTATGTCATTATCATTGATTTTACCTTGAATTCGTAAGTTAAATCAATTCAATCTTTTGCAATGTTTTAAAGAAAACCCCGTTTTCTTTCGACAACGGGATTAATTTTAATTTAATTTCTGCAACTTTTGTGTATTGAATTTGGAAAAATGGATTCTATATTTGGAATCAGTGGATCCAAATTATGTTAATAAGCTACTTTTTATTTTTGGGAATTATGAATAGTAACTACGGTAAATTTTATTTACCATAGTTAAAGGTAATGTGGGTAATTAAGGGTAAATATAATATTTTAAAATTACCCTAACAAATGTTAAAATCCTATTGGATGACTAAAAGTATACCCATATCACCTAAGGGTCGGATTAGATTCATTTAATTAAATTTTGTCAATGAAAATAATTTAATTATTATTAAAACCAAAGAATGTGACAACATGTCACTTTCTTAAATATTATAAGTATAATAATTTTAATCTAGTGATAAACTTCATGAAACTTAAAAAATGAATAGTCTCTAGAAATATAATACAATTATCTACATCATAGGAATTTATTTATAATTTTTAGGTATTAAATAACTATCATTTATTATGACACAAAGATGATGTTGTAATTGTCTTATTAATGAAATATTGACATAATTGATGTTATAAATGCCCAAATAAATGTAATTTGAGCCTTTTTATGACTTAAACTAATTTTCTAGGTTAATATGAAATGTTATTGTTGATTTAAGTAACTTGGTTTGAACTTATCATTCTTTTATGAATTTCATAAAAATCATGTACCAAATAGTGTCAAAAATTGACATAAATTAGTTTTTAAAACAAATATTATATTATTAATTGTTATTTTATTCCTAAAAATCAATGTATCGGCCAAATGACTTATATAAGGATAGATATATTAATAATAAACAACTTGGGGTTCTTTTGGCTTGTTATGGTATGTTTATTAACCATATAGTGTAAGCAAATAAAAAGACACGGTAAAAGTTAAATTATTTTAACTTAGAGTTAAATCTAATTGGTAAGGTTAAAATAAAAACCTAAACTTGTCTAAATCCAATTGGATGAGAGGCTTTCGACCCATACCCACTTTATCTTGGAAAGAACACCCTTTGGAACCATTATAAACCTAATTTGACCTTAATATAAAATAATATTTTGAGATTTTCCTAAGGTGCCCCTCTCCTCCCTTATAAAAGGGCACCTCCTCCCTCTCCTCCTCACACCAATTTGAGCATTTAATCTCGGCCAAACCCTGAAAAAATCTCTTCTCCACTTCCATAGTATCATCATAGATTTTCTGGTCTTCTTCAAAGACCATCCTTAGTTCTTTAAGTGGAGGTTAACTGAAGGCGCGTCAAAAAGAGGTAATATCCATTACCGATCTTTTTCAATTTCTTTCTTCTTCAACTTCTTCTTCTTTAGTTGTTTCATGATAAAGTAATAACATCAGTATTTCTTATATAATGATATGTTATTATAAATATTAAACAACTCTAATTAACCTTCAATCCATCCTACGGAAAAAGGAAATCACCGCGCGTGCGTACGTACGGAATACCGTCTCCATGCCGTGGTGTAATCTATTTTCCACCACCACCTTACTTGGATGGGTATAATGGTGTAAATAATGACTATATATGACTATTATAAGGTGATATTTATTATGAAATAGTATACATACACTCTAATACAATTCCACGATCATAAGAACGATATCATCACTCGTGCATACATACGGAATACCGTCTCCACGATGTGATTCGACTCGTTCTACATGATCTTCATTTCATAATGATTATATAAATGAATTTATTGAATGAATATGATATATGTTACAATAATACCATTCTGAAAATGAGGTATCTATAACCTAAAGAGAAGAATAAGAATTTATTCGACAAACACGCATAAGAATAAAAAGTAATAAACACCCAAATAACAAGTAGTAATGAAATATTACTAATAAAAAGCTAAGAATATGACTATATATGATATAATAACAATAAGTATGATTATGGAATAAGTCAATAACATTATTTAAATCATTATACAAAAGTTTAGGACACTTACGAAACATATCGGACCTAAGGTAAGGGAAATTTCACAATCTCATTTTTATCCGAGATTGTTTATACTTTAGTATTTACTGGGGTGTATTTTATCATCCAGATCCATGTTTCCACAATATTAAATATTATTTCCATCCACCTACAATTTTTTAAATCCAATTTTACCCTTCGATTAGTTTTTAGTAAAGGATATGAAAGGAATCTTATGTCGTTTTTCATACGAGGTACTTTTTGAATTTTCTGACAAAAGTATGAGAAGAATGTTTTTTTAACTTATACGGCATGAATGGATTTTTAAAACAGTATTTCCAAGAATCTTCCCTTACAAGTTTTCAAGTTTATTTTTAATAAAATTCTTTTAGTTTAGAATTTTATGACATGTTAAAAAAGGAAAAGTGTTTTTTAAGTAGAAAGGATATTTTCCTCAAGAATGGAGTTCAAGCGTTTTATCAAAATTATTTTCCATCTAACATAATAAAGGGTTCTGTATCTATCCCTATTATTACATTGATTTGATTATGTTGTGATTGAATTATTTTTATGAATTCCTTTATCTTATATGAGCTGTTTTATGATGTCACGATTTTTAAGATTCCCATTTTTATTACACGGGTTATGCTATGATTTATGGTTTATGATTTTGTGGCACACATAAGAATGGTATCATTATGAGATGGGTGGGACCTATATCTCCATCCAATGCATTGGGTAATGATTTTATATCTCTTGAGATAGACATGGCTGGAATGGTAGGTTATATCGGTTCAGTGAAACAGGACTGAAATGAGGGTGACTCGGTTCAGAAATGGACTTTGTCCACTAAGATAGTCTTGGAAATGAGTCTTGACTAATAAGATATGATTCTATATGATTATGTGTGTATGCCACAAAGTTTCAGGTTTTAAGTTATGATTATTGGGATTTCATTTCACTATTATGATTTATCCCATGTTATGAAATTATGCTCTCTTTTTCAGGTTAAGATTTCCCAAATGTTATGTTCTTATGAAAATTTTGTGATTGATATTTCTTTTGTTTACCCTTACTGAGCATTTGAGCTCACCCTTTTATGTTTTCTTTAAACCATGATATAAAGAAAGGTTTTAGGTTAAAAAGGAAGATCTTAATGGGAGATGTTGAAGATCCTTCACCACGATTAGAAGATTATATTCCGAGTTTCCAAAGACACTAAAATATTACTATCCTTGTGTGTGTGTTTTTGTTATGTACTAAGTATTCCACAAAAGTAATGTAATGTCCATTTACGTCAAGCTTTGGGTCTCTACACTCATCCACCGCACCTCAATACTATATGATTTGGGTGGTACTGACTCTCCCTCAATGTTTTGATCACATCACAAAAAACGCGTCTCAGTAGGGGGAAAATACCTCTTTCTCATGCATTCAAATCCTTGTCAGACAAAACCAACACAATGTTACACTGACACCCTGTGTCACACTCGGTAACCCCTCGAACATGGAGTTGGAAGAAAATTGTACCTCACGCAGTGTCTAACAAGTTCTACTGAGAAATGTAGAAAAGAAACAGAGTGTACCTCTTATCATCTCTTGCGCTATAGGATTGTAGAAATCCTTAGCACACAGCCGCCTGCGGCCCCATCCTTCAGATCCCTGAGACTGACATGTGCCGCCTAGTGGTGGTGGAAGGACCTCCAAATGTCTTTCTCTAACCACAGTTCTTTCTACTTTTCTTCCATCACTGGCTCCCTGGGGACCACCCAATCCTCTCCAGGGATTCCTCTGATCATGACACTGCCTCTGTCGTGGTGGTGCATCTACTAACTATCTGGAAGACTCACCACATTTGGTCGGATAGTCTTACACCACGTGACCCCGCACATCGCAACCATTGCACTAGTCCTACTTGGGCTATCTTAGGGCTCTATGCTACCCCCAACCATGTGCCTGAGTCTCATCAAGGGGAGACTTCTAGTGTCGAGGCCCTGCAAACAGTCATCCCTCTGATAGAAATATCTATGTCACCAGCGCCAGCTCTGGCACCCTGAGTTGGGTGAGGATGCACAAGGGCACTACGCTGGCACAAATCTCCTCTACAGAGACCTCACTGAAACTTCTGTGCATGGAATTTATCATCATGGACCACGTCCAAAGAGTATCAAGTAAGGTCTGTGAACCTAGTCGCATACCCAACCACTTCCATCGCTCCTCTCTAAAGCTGCAGTAGCTCCCGAAACTGTAAAAAGTGAAATTAGGAGAGGTAGTACTCCTCCCGAAGTAGTTTCTAGAAGCCATCCCATGAGAATACCTACTCATCGTGCATCTAAGTAACCCTAGATCTATTACGCCAAACTATGTGGTGGAAAAAGACTGGCTGTCAAAGCCACCATCTAACCTGTCAGTGTTTGAACAAGCCTGAAAAGGCAGACCACCGACTCTAGCCAACCCTTCGCTACCTGAGGGTATGACTCACTGTTGAACCTCAGAGGTCTCTGATGTTGGAACTTACGTAGCATGCCCAGCCTATGCTCATCATCAGCCCTCGTTGTTGGTAAAATCCGCTACTCCATAGGTGGAGGTGCTACTACCTATCCTCCTGGAGAACAAGGTAATCATATGATGAATCTTGAACTGAGGCCTCGTCGCTCATGGAATTGTTGTCAAGAACCAGAGCTAGTATCTTGGCTGGATATCATCGCGGAGAAAACCTGAATTCAATCAAGGAGTGTCGTGGTCAAATGAGTATATAGATATCAACAACGATGGGGATCTGACTCAAGAAGGACAATCAAAGACTTGATCATATAAGATGCATGAACTAAATTCCATGCAACAAGTGTCTTAGTGTACCGTGTTGACAAGCGGGTTATCATGGTCTTGGGGAATGGATACGTCAGCCGCCACACCATCACTGTACTCCCTAGCTTGAGATCCTCTCTTGAGAAACGTTGACACTATTTCCCCAAAACTCAAACAATTCCTTTTTAGGGATGTCCAAACAACACCCCAAGGAACAAACCACCTCTGATACCACTTTGTCAAGACCCGAACCATATTGGGCTTGATCCGAAACTACCCCAAGCCCGCCTCCATAGGTCAGGGGCTGGAAACTAGTGTCGAAGGCACAAAAAACTAGGGGATGCCTTTGCCTAAGAAACTGTACACACACACGCAGCCAACTCAAAGCAAAAGTGTAGAGAAAGGAAAGAAAGATACAACACCACTACAAAAGGGAACCAACATACATGCATCGACCTCTAACTAGTACAAGTAAAGTACTGAAAAGTACTGACAAGTAATTGGAATAGAAAACAAGTCAAAGCACCCACCCAACCAGAAAGGTGCCACAACCCGGCAACAGGTAAAGTAAAGGTAAACCACTGGTGAGTCTCACACCCAGAAATCCTTCTATGACTACTAAACACAACCCAAGATCATGTGTCCTCCATGCTCCTTCGTCATCTTGATCGACCTGTCTGTCATCTGCATGGGCACACCAAGTGTAGGAAAAAACCAAATAGGGGTGAGCCTAAAGATACTCAGTAGGATGCACCAAAAGCTCGAGGGAGAAACAAATGAGGTACTAAAACAGTGAGAAAGAGAAAGAACAAGAACAATGTAAGAGTACGATATAGAGAGTGCAGCTCAACCCAACAGAAGGAAAGAAGTAGACTCATCCAATCCAGGAGGAGATAGACACAGAAAGTACGTGGCATACCCCGTACAACTTCTCCCCTCCTAGAAGGAGAGTAATCAATCCCATGGAGTGAGAACAAAAGTAGGGTGTATATATATGCGCAACAAAAAGCACAAATAAGTCTGTAAGGTGATATCTATCATTAATTTCATCCCAAGAAGAGTCTCCAACAATTCAAAGGATATCCATCAATAATGCCCAAAAATCTCTTACGTTAAAGATGTCTCATCGCTGAACCTTACCACCAAGGGTCCCGCTCTAGTAATCACGGAGAAAAGTCACTGAATAGACTCATAGAAAGGACTGGGTCAGCAATAAGTTATCGGGTAACCCACTACCTAGACCCACTAGAGGGTAAGCCCCAATAAGTCAACGGTGACCCACTACCAATACCCACTGGAGTATAAACCCCAATAAGTCAACGGTGACCCACTACCCCGCCCCGGTGGAGGGTAGACAGTAATAAATCATCGGGGGACCCACTGCCCAGCCGTACTGGTGGGTAAACACTAAATAATTCAACGGTGACCCACTACCCAGCCTCGTTGGAGGGTTAACCGTAAATAAATCATTAGGTGACCCACTGCCCAGCCCTACTGGAGGGTAAACCCTAAATAAGTCGACGGTGATCCACTGCCCATCATCGTTGGAGGTTAAACCGTAAATAAGTCGACGGTGACCCACTACCCAGCCCTTCTGGAGGGTAAACCATAAATAAAACATCATGTGACCCACTACTCACCCCTGTTGGAGGGTAAACTCAGAACTAGGCTGATATCTCCGCACTACCCATGCCATCAGTAGGTGCAACTAATGCTGCTACCATGCGTAGGTTCGTAGTGCGTCAAATAAACCTCCGACCAACGCCCTTTCATGTTTCCACATTTAATAATATCTTGAAAAAGTCTCTTCTCTCCCAAACATATTAGACCGTTGTAATCCTTGTAGAAAAACACATGAGGTATATTACTCACTCGCTGGAAACGGGATCCCAATGGAAAAGTTATTCAACATCGCTTCATGCCCATATGACATCTCGTGGGGCCCGCACCTCGGTCCCGAAAGTGGTCGGGTGAACTGTGTCATCGTGATGCTCTTGGAAAAACATGTTGAATAGACTATTCATATGCCCCAAACGAACGCCTGATGAAAAAGTCGCAGCACACTACACACCGATCAAAAGAAGGCATGTGGGGCCCATGCCTCAACTCTGGCTTCAATGATTGAAACCACCCTGAACTATATCGTCTCGATGCCAGGGTCACAACGCTACTGACGGCGCCTAAAACAGACTTCAGATGCAGAAGCTGCAAGTCCCCGTATTATATGAAAACGGGGCTCTGTGGGGCCCACACATCAACCCCGAAACACGTCACACAAAATGTACTATTGTGTTCCATGACGATAAGCATGTGTCTTAGGCTATTCATTTGCCCTGAACAAAATTATGTAGAATAATTCGTAAAAATGCAACATAGGTTCGAAAGATGCCTCGTGGGGCCCACGCCTCGAGCCTGAATCTGGGTGGGAGAATTGCACTGTTGCAATCCCCTCAGAAAAAAAAACTTTGAAATGAGTACTCAAACACCCTAAGTGGATGTCGGGTGAAAAAGTGGTGTTTGACTGTAAAACATGTGAACTAGGACCTATAGGGCTTGCACATTGTCTCCAACCCAAATGCTTCGGAAAGCATCTCAAACAGTCCACAAAAGGACTGGGGTCACGCTGCCGTCGAAGGCACGTCAATCGGACATCCCAAGTTGGAGTAAGGTCGGACGCAACAATTAATTAATTAATTAATTAATTATACACATTATGTGTTTTGTGCCACCGAGCAACGAAACCAACCCGCAAAGGTTCCAAACCAACTTTGGAAGGACCATCTCAGCTCTTGGTCCACCGCGCCTTTTACGACACATCAAGCAGATGTCTGGCATGCGAGCCACATCCGTCGCGACATTAATAATAATTTAATATTATTAAATTAGGGTTCCTCAGGTCACCTGTCTTCAGGTGTAGAACCCAAAAACTCTGAAACTCAGTTTGAAAGGTTCTTCTCGTTGACACAAACCCACCGCCACAGAAAACTCGTCAAACGGACGCACCGTTTAGAATATACGGCCCCCCGAATGCAAGGGGGCCAAACCGGGACGGTTCACTCCGGCCGGCCCGGACCGAACCGTCGGCCCGCGGCCCAGCCATGGGTTCGGCCCGAACCGCTGCAGCCCGCTGCCGCGACCCGCTTCAGCCACACCGAACCCCTTAGGTCCGGTTTTCCCCAGTGGACCGGCTGAAGCCGGTCTCCGCATCGTGCCAGCAGGACCCGCAATGTGTGGGTCCTGGTCTCCTCTGCACACCTGAGGCACTGACTGCCTTGGGTTCCCCCTTCGACCGGGATGGGCCGGCTCCGCCTAGTCATCCTGCTCGCCACCGACGCCGCGACATGCCATGCCAACCCCACACCACCCACTCCAGCTCACTCCGGCCTCCTCGTGCAACCTTCCGGAGTCCCATCGAACTTCACCGTGCGCACCCTCGCCTCTTCCGAACGACGCGGCCTGCTACAGCCTACCGTATGCCGCATACGCCCGATGCTCCCTCCGAGATCTGTTGTGATGCTACCGCACCCCCAGCGCCAACCTCCATCCGCTGAAAGCCGCGACCACCCCAGCTCCCCCGCCCCGCTCCCGGCTACACACGACACCACCGTACAGGTCCATCCCAGCTCCTCCGGCTACCACACTCTGCCACCGGCACAGCCTGCTCCGCCCAGCCGGCCCGGTTCCTCCGCGCGCCGCGCGACTCCGGTCGATCTGCCGCGATCCATTGCCACTGGTGGCTGAACTCTAATGGTCCCTTTGGCGGTTCACCGCGACTCTATCGGACACCCGATTCCAGATCCGAGGACATTTTTTTCGATCCCTGTGATGACACCTTCACAGCGCCTAACTCTGATCAATGATTCGACTATCAGTTGACGCATCCGAAAATTATAGCTAGTGTTCATAAAAAACGGAACCAAGAACAGGGTTCCAAACATAGATCGGTGGACGTGTTCGTGTATCCATCGATGGCGATAATTAAAATGATGAAACAAAAGTACAATGAAGGATATTTAATTTAAAAACATGAATTAGAACTTAAAATTAGAAGAAATCCTACTTCGGTTTCGATGCACGTCATAGGTGATGTGGCTGTGAGGCTCCTTCCTTGATTCTCCAAAGTTTTGATAAAGACTGCACCTTGATCCGACCAAGAATGATGAAGAACACTAAAGAATGGATGAGAGGGGGGGGGGGATGGGTCCCCTCACTTGATTCAAACAATTGGAATTTATAACTCTTGGAAACTCTGCCCACGGGCGCGGATTCTGAAACCTCTGCGCCCGCTCATTTTAGGTCGCGCCTACGAAAAACGCCCCATTTTGAACTCAATGGAAATCTCAGATTTCCATTCCAAGGCTATGTTCAAGAGTTATTCGAAAATATCTCCAGTGATAAAAAACACTAATTCATTAATTCCAAAAGAAGGTTTTTCCCTTGGGTGACATCTCTCAAAGCAGGCCCGCGCCCACAACTTCTACACCCAGCCTAGGGTAAACGGCACGCTCCGGACGCAACTGTGGCATCGGATTTTCGAACCGAGCTACTGTTTAGGAGAAATCACAACCCCTCCATGTGCATAGTATAAAAACACTTAACATTTTAAAAAAAAATTATTCTGGGCACATCGGGCCTCGGAATCCCACGCTGTCTTCACACCTAGCTCTGGAATTATATATAGAAATAATCCAAAGTCTTATAGGGTAAAATCCGGGTCTCTACAATGATAATAATCCCCAATAATCACTAAAATAAATTAAAAATGAAAATTTTCTTGTTGAGGGCTCATGTGTGGCCTTTGAAACTCCCGTAACTAAAAAACCATGTGAATCAATTACCATATAATAGTTAATTCCAATATTATTTTTCGGAATCCTTAATCAAATCAACTAGGTAATATACCTATAATGAAATTTTGTGAAATTGTTATAATTCATCATATTTAAATGACCTAAATACCCCAATCCATGAATCCTTATCATATCAAATATATTTCACCATGATTTTTTGAAATATTACATAACAACTATCCTGAAAAAACATATATTAGAAATGAATAGTGGAAAAATAATATAGGAAAAATGGGGATATTTTATCCCAATTTTGAATGAAAAAACACGATGGATCATCACACACTCCTAGAGGAGTATAAACTGGAATGATAGGGTATGGGATATCCCCTCCCTTAGTTGTAGTCATCCTATTTAGGGAAATACTTAAGGGTATTTTGGGAGGTAGATATAACAATGAACATTTATACCTCTTTTAAAAAAACCAGACCTAGGACTATCAAGTTTCTGGTTAACTCATAAGGGGTACTTGGAACCTCATCAATCATTTGGTATACTCCTACTTGTTATCCAATGTGGAATCCATCGTTTATGTACACCTAAATAAGTCATCAAGTACCTAGTCTCCAAAACTACCTAACTAAAGGCCTTCTAAAATATAAATTTAGTAGCATGGACACCCGGTCCATGATCTACCCATCCATTAATACATAATACCTATGAACTCACATTAGAACCACACAAACATATGAAAAAAACTATTTGTATCCTAATGCTCATAATTTTAATTTTAATATAAATTCTCATAATATCCCCATATCCATGACTAAAAATTGAAAATACCCTGAATTTTCTAAAACATTTCAATGTGATTCATTAAAAATTCAAAATATATGGCCTTTATCAATAAGAATCAATTTGGAAAACCCCTTGTTTCATGATCCAACCATATAAATTTGATTTCACATATCATTGATGGTTTTTATTTCTCAAAACATTGGAATATGTATTAATAACAAAGGGAACCCAACATTTCTCTAAAAACTCATAGTATAACTCCTTGAATATATAAATCATCACCCAAATTACATATTTCATGCCAAAAACAATTCCCATACCCTATTACATTTTATAGTCACTAGTTGGATTCCTATTGAGCTGCATACTAATACAGACACTAGACCATAATGATTCCAACCCCCAATCACCGACATAATGCCTCTACTAAAAATCACCAAGAGACACATGAGATACACCAAGTATGTTCCCATATACATAATCTTAGAAAAGTTCCAAATACACTGATGGTTCTAACATTTGAAGATATGATGTAAAATATATTATGGTCTTAACACCATATGTGACTCATCATATCTCTACCTCATATTAAAAGTGATTTTATTAACCTATCAGTTGTTCATAACACTCCATAACCCAGATATAGACCATTAACCACCTATCATTAGGGTCACATTCCAAATATTGATAAAGAACTCCCCGCCATGGTTTTATCTATACCATAAACCTATAAGAATTATATCAAGTAGAAACTAACATTCTTCTAGGATTCCCTTTCATGAGTATTAGTTAGGAAACCCTTCAAACATTTACCCTTGAGTCATACATCTGGGTGTGAAGACAATTTTCTAGACTGAATGTCCCACGCTATATTTTTTCAACTTTGTGCCATCACCACCAATTAGTGACATGATATTTCCCCTAATATCTAGATAACCTCACCCACATAACCAATCTAGACTCATCACAACATCCCACAATATATATCTCATATTTCCCATGCCCACCAAGTACTATATTAAATTTCTCTATTAAAGAGACTACAAATATCTGTCAATGTCCTAGTTGACTAGAATATATTCATTACTTTTTCCCATATATCCTATAAAAATACATCTCTTTATAAAAAAATCTATGATATTTTTTATTTTCCCAAAATTCTATCATGAAAACCCAAAATAATCAGAAATGTTTTTAGGATTACTATAAGAGCTAGAATGATACACTACCATACCTCTCTTCATGAACCCACTATTAATGATTTAAATGATTCATAGGGAACCCAGTAGATGGATAGTTTTACTAGGGAAATTCCTATTAGAGGATGTTTCTAACAACACCTAACATTCTAGGAGATATTTCATACTAAGAACTATCCATTAGTGCTATGATACCAACCTAATCGAAAAACCTCAATGACCCATCAATTCCTCCTCAAACTATTATGCCTTATATTGATTTCATGACCCAAAAATATTATAATAGGAAATATCCCATTCTAAATATCACTCCATTTTAATAAATAGAACCATAGTCCAAACATCACACTTTAACCAATCTTCAAAATCCAACATTTATCTCATGAAGCACCAATGAAGAATTCATTTTTACATAATTAAAATAAATTCTAAACAAACAAGAGAACTCAATGTTACATCACTCGACTATCAAACCAAAATACAAGGAATATATCTTTAATTTCATTAATCAAGGACACACCATAAAATTAATCAAATATGAAGTACAATTACTACTCACTTTCCATCATAGAGAAGATGCATAGCAAACCCACATGCCTCTCAAGTATGTGAGGTCCAACAATCCAACTCATAAATAGCTTATAATTGACCATTAGACTAAAATGATATTAGTACTTCCTATTTCATCTTCCTAAGAGAACTATTCAAGTAATATATACCCAAAAAAATTTAAACTAAATTAAACATCATGTATCTTTACCCACTTGATGTTATATAACTATCCAATAACTTTTGTATAGGTAAAAATCCACACATGAGAACTCATCCTAGAGCTTGTTAAAGGGGATCTCATCCCCTGAGTATGAAATAAAACACATAATACCTAAACATACCAACTATATAGTTTCCATATACTTTGATAATTCTATAATAATATAACATCAAACCAAAAACATATAAAAATTCCCCCATATAAATTTCAAATAATTATTATGCCACTAAAAGGGATTTTAAGAAAACACTAATAACTTATGGTTCATGTTTTAATTAACCAAAACCTAATTTAATACATTTTTATCAAAAAATATAATTTTTAATAGTTTTACAAAACTATTTACCCCATTATTAAAACCATTTCACAACCATATGTCATCATGTGCATGTCGAAAAGACTTATGTGGCTAAGGATGATACATATATGCACATCTCATGCCACCCCAAGTTTTCAGTAAAATAAAAACTTATAGTCTCACCCAAAAAAATCATACTTGAATCAACATCTTAATCATAATAGTAGAAATCAATAATCAATAATACTATACTTGGTTGTTTGGAATTTCCTTATACAAGGTTTAGTTGCACCCATGAATAAGGATCATCTGAAGCTCTAAAAATATC
Organism: Viscum album; assembly: GCA_963277665.1. NCBI lineage: Eukaryota > Viridiplantae > Streptophyta > Magnoliopsida > Santalales > Viscaceae > Viscum > Viscum album. The sequence goes on along the minus strand of OY728165.1, from coordinate 1,882,906,853 downwards.
ATACCATTATCTTACACTTTTAATGAGTGATTCTTCCAAAAATAATTTATGGATACCATTTTATAGAGACCAGAATAAAATTTCCTTAATTATATCATAGATGATGGGGCTACGAAACAATAATCACGCCTATCTGTATGCAAGATGCAACCAAATAGTAGTGAGGGTCTATAACTGACATAGGGAGACTATACTCTCAGTACCATATCATTAAATCAGGGTTAAATAATATAATTATCATACAATGTTAGATTAAGTTCAAGGAATTATAGATACATGATAATAATTAATTAAAATAATCAACATGTGTTATAATAATAATAGAAACCATCATAATCACAAATTTATACAAGATTTTTCTCTCAACAGTTTAATCAATACAAATATAAATTGAAAAAACATCTGGGGAATCAATAATGAAACTCTAAGTCCCTTCTCAAACTAGTCCCTAAATCTCTTTCTGGGAACTATATCCAGATTCCCCATATAAACTACTAGCAAAAAAAATGAATTAGGTTTCACATATACCAAAGTTCTACTAATGGTATGATCATATAAATCAGTAGTGCACCATTAACAAACCCCATATATACACCATCATATATATTTTTTGAATGTATTACAAAATAAATGAATATGTGGCATATAATATATGAAAAATCATGTGAGGTCATATTGTGCAAGCCAGAGAAACATAAAATTTTACCTCTCCTGCTTCAGCCAATGTTTTGGATTTCTTTTTCGTAGTCACAAAACATAGAAAACCCATTATGTAATGTCATGACAATAGTTAGTACAAATAATATAGGAAAACCATCAAGGAAGGGGATCATAATAATAAGACCTAGGAAAATAGGAGATACACTAGTGTAAGGTATCACAATAAAAAGTCACAGGAATATCAGAACCCCATAAGTGAAAGTATTCTCAATTGTTAGTATATGGGATAATAAAAACCCATTAGGTAAAGTCATCTTAATAGGTAGTCCTGATAATATAGAAAAATTATATGGTCAAAGGTGTATCAAATCTAGTCCAGTGTAATAGAGAAAATAGGGATCATCTCATACTTTCATGATTTTCCCAAAGCATAATAGGTAAGTGAACCTATGTAGTGTAACTCTATAACCTCATTCCTAAGTCTCCAAACCACAAACTATAATTTGTAGTTTTAAAAACATGGTGTATTTATACTATAAAAAAAACACATGTCATACATAACTCATATCCTAGCTCTCATATAGACTTAGATCCGTCCTAGCACATAGTTAGAGGAGATCACATATAACTAAATTTTCTTATACTGACCATCCTCTTCATAAGATGTTTTCAGTACAACTAGAACTACTCATCACCCAAGTCGATCTTGGTCACTTAGCCAATACTTAATTTCCCAACGTGGCACTAAATCCCCAAAATGGAACCAAAAACACTAAGACCCTATCAACACATAAACTACCCTATTGGGTCATAAGAAATAACATGTGAATATCCACCCGCATCAAAAACACACCACTAGTACCCAAAAAACAATTTACAAAATAACCAAGGTCCCTTCCAATACCTTCCCCTTCCTTATGTCAATACAAAAATTAATAAACACCCCACTCAGGTATAGCTATAGGGTACTCATTTACTATACTAGAAAATCCTCATATGGTTTCCTTCTAGGTATCCATTCTCTTGTCATTATTATAACTCACTTATCCGGGAGCTACTAGATCAAAAGAGATTATACCCTAACATTACAATCATCATGGACAACTTTTTATACCCTCAAGATTGGTCATTATCTATCCCAATATGCAATCCCATATAATTCTTGAGATAAATACCCCATCATGGATCATTTTATCTATTTAAGACATATCTTTCTCGCCCTTATGGTGTCTCAAGAGTTAAAGGATATTACCCAAGCCTTTTCAACCTAATTACCAATTCCCAATACGAACTGAGACTATTACCCATGGGATAACCACATTAATGCCATCAATCCACTCATTAGGTATCACTCTAGAGCAATCATAATTTATATGATAATTAGTGACCAACTTGGGATCCATTAAACAAAACTAGTGGTATTGCCCCTTGGAGGCATATATTCCATGTGTCTTTAAATTCACTAACTTAAGTGTGGTATACAAAATTCCTAACAAAAAGGATTTCCCTTACACTATTATAAAATTCATAAATCACCTAGTCCTTTTATATAATTCTCAAACCTTAAACCCAAAACACATTAATGAAAATCCATTCTCATGAATATAGTGGAGTATTAATGTGAACATCATCTAATATAATGGAATTTTCTTTTATTACTATAATCTATTCATCTCCTTATAATCTTGGACCAAGAATCACCATTCATGAAAGCCCAAATAATCTCCATGGCATTGGATCCATGAAAAAAAAAATAATACATAGGTCATGACTCTATAACCCCTATAACCAAAACCCAAATCAATAAATTCCTTAAATATTTCCAATTACAATTAAATATATAAGAATACTTATAAAAATATATTAGATTACATTCATCTAGAAATTGGAACAAAATGGGTAGAATTCATCTTCTTTCAACAATACCAAGCCCCAATACAAAAAGTCCCCTTTACAACGGTTAGATTTCACTATTTCATCATGAAATATAACATAATCCTTGTCATGAAAAAAAATTAATGATTGAAAATGAAAATAGGGAAAAACATTACAGGAAGAATTTTTAATATTACCTCTATATATGGTAATGAAGCAAGATCAAATCACCCCACGTCCATTTGAATTAAAGGAGAATAAAATTTGCGAGAAGGAGAGATCCTCCCCTAGTTTTGGTAATCCTAATGAGGAGTATTTAGAAGGGATTATTTAAAGGGGTGGTAGAATGAACATTCTTTCCTCCTTAGAAACCTATCCTAGACCTACAAGGTACCTGGTCAACTGATATTGGGTACCTAACACCTCACCCAGCACATAACATAAGAACACCAGATAGTTAGTGGAGTATGCAATGGTTATACACCCCTAGAGAATCCATTAGGCACCTGATGGTCTCTTATTTCTATAATTTACTAGAATGAAGGAAACACCTAGAGACTTCAAGAATTTTTTCGAATTAATTTAATCTTTTGGGTATTTTTCATTTCACACAACACTATAGATAATTTATTTAATATTAAATCACAATGTTGGGGTGGTGTTTTACACAGTATGAAGTTAATAATGAACTACATGCAACATAAACAATATCTTTCTCCACAGGAAACACTGAGGATAGATTTAATTATAACAAATATTGGCATTCCTCGATGGCTTGTGTAACACATAAGACCGAGGTTTACCCAATGATAATATATTATTAAAATATGATTATTTAATATAATAAAATATAAACTATACATTATATTAGAGGTTATAAATAGTATTAAATTATTTATGAAAATATTTGTTCTAAATAATATAATATGAAATCATTGGTTTTCAAATAATTATAAATGAATACGAAAGCCGATTGAATAAAAAAGGTAATATTGTTATTTTTATCATCCCAAAGCGGTTTTACCCTAATAAATTAAATTAAATTAAATTAACTAGTGATATTAATTAAATATATGTGTTATATATTCAATAAAATATTTTTTATATTCATTCAATATATTTGATAAATGTAAGATAAAAAAACAAACCTAATTTTATGCTTAAAATATATATTTTTATAAATGTAGTTTTACTACCTTTTAATGGAGAACCAAATTTAAATCCACATTTTGGAAAAAATTTCGAGTTAATATGTCAAAATAAAATTCATATTTTAAACCTAAAAAAATAGTTAAGGCTAATTTTTTGTTATTTTTTTAAGGTTTTATTTTTTTAATGAATAGTTAAAAATACAGATTTTTTGTTCAAAAGTGCATTTTCATCTAATTTATTTCTAACAAAAAAATTTATTTTAAATTTTATTTGATGTTTAATTAGATAATATATATTATCAATTAATCTAATTTAGTTCATCTTAACCAATTTCACATTGAAATTTTATATAAAAACTTGGCAATATTTTCAATGTTTTTACTTTTAAAATCCACATTGTCATCCCATCATTCGGATTAATTTTAAATTAATTTATGCCCCTCATGTCATTGTAATTTGGAAAAATGGACTCCATATTTGGAATCAGAATAATTAATAATTTCTAATATGGTCAAAAAAATTACCAAAATTATTAGTGAAGTTAATTAAAATTAATTACATCGGTTAAGGTGAAATTAAGATTAACTAAGGACAACAACTTAAATTGTAGACCCAAAATGACCTATAAACTCATCAAAAATCATTTTTATATAAATTATTTGGAATTTAACCTTTCACTATTGGTTTATTTATGAATTTTGTCCGGTAAAAACTTGTTTACACCAAACATGTTTTCAAAAAAGCCAAGTGTGTCATTTCCCTTCCCTATAAAAGGCCACCACCTCTCTCTATTATTCACACCACTCAAACCTCTCATGATTGGAAGATATATAAAAAATAAAATTACCAACATCCCTAACATCATCCAGGAATGAGACTCTTTGTCAGAAATCAATCCAAGGTAGCATTTTGGAACAATCCAAAAATAGTTACCCTATTAATAGGTAACATCTTCTCTTAAGATCCTTTTTTTATTTTCTTTATCTGAACCATCCACTCTATTTATTAAATTATGAAATAAAAAACCTATATCATAAATATAATATGATGTTTTTCTCAATGTTTTCAACCTACACTAACACATAACACCATATAATGGGTAACGAACATACTGTTTATGGGTACGGTGAACTATCGCCTCACTAAACAATGATTGTTCATTTTTCCTTTACCACTTTTCATGGTGGATATTATGATGGAAACTATATTTATATATTATATTTAGTATTAAATTTTTATTATGTAATTATTTTACAAAAAATGTCTTTATACTTTCCATTTTTTGTTAATATGATAACTTCGTTTGAGGAAGTGTGGACTATTGCCCATCAAAGTGATGTGATTCATTCATTGACTACATGGAAGGTATTAAGGCTGGATTTGTTGAATATATTTGATATATATTATATAATTAAGATAATTTAATAATGATATATATATATATATATTTCTTTCACTTTATTTCTTTCAACATGGTAATTAAATAGAAATTGTGTTCATGCGTACGTATGGCTTATCGTCTCCATCAACGTTGTATTATATTACATACTTATATACCACATGGGTTATCATAATACACATATAATGAATATAAATTACATTTAAATCATGGTTTCAATTCATTAAATCATGATATAATTATAATACCAATTATATAAAAAATTAGGACACATGTGAAAAAACAAAGCAGATATTACCCTAACTAAAACTGTAAGACAGAATTATTAACCACATAGTAATATAAAGCCTTAACAAAAACCCTATATGTTATTATAATTAATAATATGGTTATATAATATATTTTTATTAAATTTATATTTATTATATAGGATTTTTTAACGTGTACGATGAGAGTCAAGACACTCGGTAAGGGGATTTCATCTCACTTTTTTATTTTCATGAGATATATGTTTTATTCAAAACCCAGTCATTTTGTCTGGCGTGTATACTAACCATGGATTTATTAAAATTCTATACTAGTTAAATTAATGGTTTATACATATTCATCATATGACCTTAATTTCATGGGTTTTAATTATCAAAAGATACCAAATGAGTAAAATGTTTTTGTCTCAATATGACTTATTTGATACTCATCTTTTGTTATGAACCTAAATTATTTTTTAGTGTATATAATTCCATTTTATATTATAGATCATTAATTTCCTTGTTTTCTTGATTTTATAAGCTTAATTTAATTTAATTTTCATACATGGATATTAGGATCTCCAATTACCCTATGATAAGAGTTTATTGAAATAATCTAATCACTTTTCAAGATTTTATATGTTTATTCTTCATTTGATGAAATATTATAACCCACAAGACAAGAACATTACTAAATTTTATAATCTTATGTTTACTCATGATATATTAGTGTATTGTTACAAATTTTCTACTCTGGTAAATAATATAGTTAAATTTTTTTTTAAGAAAACCTGACTTTACCCTCTCTTCGGCAATAAATCTATTTTCCTTCAAACCCATGTTTTATAAAAATGGTTCTCAATAATATTATACTATTCTCCTAAAATCATTCAAATAAATATTTACCCTTTTTTCTTTTTCTACGGTTTGTAAAGAAATATTTTTGTCTCTTTCTTAATGAGGAATTTTTTAAACCTTTTTACAGTGAAAAAGGAATTTTATGTTTTCCTCATACGACATGTATATATATATCCATATTCAATCCTTTAAAGCTTTTATTTCATGTTTAAAGGTTAATTTTTAAGATTTTTTTTATAATTGACTTTCAAAGAAATATATTTCTAATTTTTTCAATATTCTTTTATTTGTTTTCAAGGAAAAAAAATTCAATGTTTTTCAAGCTTCTTTTATATGTTACCAAGGAAAATGGTTTTAAAAATGATTCCAAGCATAATTTATATATTTGAAAATTATATTCAAATAAATGGTTTTAAAGAAGTTTTCAATTTCCTTTTATATTTTTTAAAGGAAAAATATTTTCAAAATGTTTTCAAGATTATTTTATATTGTTTCAAGGAACAAATATTTAAATCATTATTTCTATGTTTTCAAAATATTTGAAAATGAAATGTGATTTAAAAGGATTTATGTTTTACAAAACTTTTTTCGTAGAAGAAATAATATTTTCCACAAGAAATATTTTCAAAGTATCCTTCAAAGTTATTTTCCATCTATGATGACATCCATTTATGTTACTCATCTCTTATATAAAGTAATACAATGTTTTCATTCATATTCTATATTGATTGGTTTATTTTTTGATTTAATTATTCTTAAGAAACCCAGTTAAATTCCATGTGTTTTATTCTTTTAAATCCCACTTCTTTTCATAGGTTATTCATTATTAAATTGATTATGAAACATATCTATTTTCACATGTTAAGATATGATGAAATGTTAATCATAGCCATTTAATTTCATGGGTTATAATTTTATGTTTATAAAACCCATCTCTTTCTATGGATCATGATATGATAAAATTCATATTATCTTGTGGCACATGTATTAATGAATTTATTATGAGATGTGTGAGACCTCTATCTCCCTCTAATGCATTTGGTAATGATAAGTTTTATATGAGATCAATGGGTATATGGGTGGTAGACCAAGCCTAAAAATAGTAAGTTACATTAGTTTTGGACCAAGACTAAAGGTAATAGGGTCCATGGATTGTATCCCAGGCCAAAAAAACAATAAGGTACATTGGTTGTATCCTAGTCTTAATAGTAAGAGGGTACATGGGTGGTAACCCAATCCTAAAAATAAGAAGGTATGTGGGATGTAGACCAATCCTAAAATTAAGAAGGTACGTAGGTTATAGCCCAAGCCTGAATATAAGAAGGTACATGGGTTCTATTCCAAGCCCAAAAGTAAGAGGGTACATGTGTTATATCTGAAGCCTAATAAAAGTAGGTACACAGGTCTTATCCCAAGCCTAAAATGTTATATAGGTCTTGGTAGGTGTCCTTGACAAATGATTTTCTATTCTTATGTGCATTCCCCAAATTACAGGTCTTATTAATATGTTAGTATTACATGACTTATTCACTTAATTCTATTATAGTTTATGTCTTATAAAATGCAAATTTTTATTATGATATCTAATAAGTAGTGTATGTTCTTAAAATTCTATGCTCATGTTCTATACCATTTTTTCATGTTATGCTTATGTAGTTCCCTTATTTACCTTTATTGGGTATCTAAACTCACCCCTTTATTATGTTTTATTTCCTCTTGTTATAAATTAAGATTTGAGGTAGAAGTAATAAAGGATGAGATATTTATGGGATATGATTAAGATATTTCCATAGAATATAAAATTTCATTTCCATGTTTCCAAGTGTTCTAAACTATTATGGTCCTCAAGAATGTATTTTTTGTAATGTAACGAATATCCAGCTAAAATGATGTAATATCCATGTATGTTAAGACTGGTTCATTATTGTTGGTATCAAAGGAAAGGTTTATTCAACCTTTAGAAAGTATAATAAGAAAACCTTAGTCTTATACCTTGGTATATTTATAAGGATATGTATGGGTATGTATCAAAGGATAAGTATAAGGATGAGTTAACGTTTAGGAACATTTCCTGGAATTTTTGTAATGGTTAGAGTGAGTTGTTTCTTGGTAATGCATCCCTATTTGGATACTAAAAGTGGATCTAGATCTGGCTCATAATTACCTAGGGGTAATATCTATGACCAAATGTACCAGGCTTGACTTGTTGTAATCTAGTACATGGCAACGGGCCTTGTTACACACCTAGTTTGATGCTCCCAGTGGATATGATTTAGGAATTCAAAAACTCTTTATGAAGCATCATGAAGTATTTTAATATAGTATGAATATGAATTACCTCAGATAAACCTAAGGTGTCATAGATTGAAGAAGTAGGAGCCAAGATTTAGGCACCATATAAGTAATTTTTCAAGATTATATGGAATCATATTATAATAAATGTTTCTCATACTATGATTTTTTCTATTAGTCAATGGAGAGAACTAGAAGGAACATGGATAACATTTAATGATTTAGATTTGTAATGATTATGAATTATGAGAATCTATTTCCCATTTTGAAATATCATAAATAAAATCTTTAAGGTGTTACATGTATTGGTTATAGATCTGAATAAATAGAGAGAACAAATTACATGTGAAAGGTATGTGATGTTCTACAAGTATTGTTTACATTAAACATACGAATCATGATTATATTGAGGTTGGGAATCATTGTACATGATTGAAATTTTATATTCTGGGAAAGAAGTATTTAGGAAATAGTTGATTAATCCAGAGTAATGGTTTAAGAATAAAGTTGGATGAATGAAGTATCTATGTTTTCAGAATTTCTAGATTATGTTATATGAATCATAAAATATATAATTAGTATTAGTATAAGTATTTATTAATGATTGAGAATTTCATTTTGAATGGTGATAAAGACATAGAAAATTGATTTCATAAATATTTAATATTTTGATTAAGGGAAGGTAACCCTTAACCAATGTCTAACATTGAGATAATGATTTTTGGATAATTATTTGATGTCTATGAATAAGTAAATTGGATGATCTATATTACCTTGAAACTGATTATTGAAAAAGTGTTATATTCCATCAATGACGAAGTTTACAAATAAAAGGATTAAAAAATACATACAATAATCATTAGAGTAGGGAATTATTCAGGCTTTCCAAAAGGATTTATGGTAATTAAGGTTTCTACCATGTTTCAAGGGAATATATGATAAGGGTATTCACATGTTTGGAATGTGACAACAAAGTCGTGCATTGTGATATATGGGGGACCAAGGTAAAGCTGATCTCCATAAATTCTTTCCAAATCAATTAATTTTCATTCTTTGGAAGGGTTATATGGTAAACCATTTATGGAAAGTTTACGTTTAACATCAGATGAAGTTAGTATGATTAAAATATTATCTCTCTACATAAGGATTTATGAATATTGGATAGCATGTTCAAACAACTTGGTGTTGATAACAACTGCTGAAAAATGAGATTGCACATCATGGAACTAATGATCTGCTAGTACTTCATGAATGAAAATGTCACATTCCCTTTTAGAGATAGAGGTGAAGTGGATCAATGGAAAACAAAGTGTGATGATTTCCTGAAATCCTTAAAGTGTATATTTTTATGATTTTTTTCCACTTTAAGAAAAAAGATCTTGAAAAAAATAATGTTATCTTAGTACCTCTATTTTTGGTGAATCATATTGTCCTTTAGTTCATCACATATTTGTGGCTTTCTAACTATTAACTTTATCCTAACCATGATCTATATCACTATCCTTCAGAACATGATAGTTATATTTTTCTCCCATTCCCTATTTTCTTTTCTCGCCTATGTACCCCTATGTGGAAACCTAGTTACATGATACTTTGGATAACCATTATGGTTCCAACATTCCCTCTTTAGAGAAAGTTTTAATATTTATTTTTACAATGTGGGTTTCTAGGAATTAAAGTTTCATGTATTGAAACTTTGATAACCCAGACAAATTTAGAGGGTGAAATTAATTTTAAGGGGGGTATAATTTAACACCACAATATTATGTAAATTATTTTTTCCAATTAATTTAATCCTTTTAATATTTTTCATTTCACACAACACTGAAGATAGTTTATTTATTATTAAAGAACTATTTTTAGTTTTCAGTATACACAACAACAATTTAATCTTGAACTACATGTAACATCAACTTTATCCTTCTATACATGGAACAATGAGTTTATATTGCGTTATATGCAACAATTTATTTCCTCAAAAGCTAGTGTAACATGCAAGACAGAGGTTTGCCAAATGATAATATATTATGAAAATATGATTATTTAATATAATAATGTATAACCAATATGTTAAATTAGATATTATAAATAGTCTCAACTAATTTATGAAAATTTATAGTTTACACAATATAATATGAACTCATATACTACCAAATAATTATAAATTAATTAGAAAGCAGATTTAATAAAAAAGGTATTATTATTATTTTTATGGTCACAAAGTTATTTTACCATAATAAATTGAATAAAATAAAAATGGTGAGTGATATTATTGTAACATATATTTTCTATATTCAATAAAATATTTTTTATATTCATTCAATAAAATTGACGGACATACAATAAAAAACACAATTTTATGATTAAAAACATATATTTTTATAAATGTATTTTAACTACCTTTTAATGGAGAACACATTTTAAATCCAAATTTTGAAACATTTATAGACTTAATATGTCAAAATAAACCTCATATTTTATATTTAAACATAAAAATTAGTTTAGGATAATTATTTGTTATTTTTCTATAAAGTTTCAATTTTTAATGAATAATTTAAAATACAATATTTTAGTTCAAAAATCCATTTTCATATAATTTATTTAAAAGAATAAATTATATTTAAATTAAATAAAGAGTTTAACTGGATAATATTTTTATAAATTAATAAAATTTAGTTCATTAGAACCAATTTCACATTTAAATTTGATATAAAAATTTAGCAAACTTTTGAATATTTTTACTTTAAAACCCTATATTTTCATCTCGTAAGAGGGATTAAGTTGAAATTAATTTCTAACAATCCTGTGATTTCAATTTATCAAAATGGATTCCAAATTTAAAATCATAGTACCTAATAATTTCTAATAAGTTCAACTTAATTTTTGATCAAAACTATTAGTGGAAGTAAATAAAATTAATTACATCAATTATGGTAAAATTATATTTAACTAATAACTAAACCTTAAATTTAAGACCCATAATGACCAAGAAACTTATACAAAATCGATTTTATGGAAATTATTCGGCCCCAAACCATCCATTATTGAGTTTTTTAGTTTAATATGACTTTTTTTAGGTAAAACTTTGGTACCCCGGACTTGTTTTAAAAAAATACCATGTGTCCTTTTGCTTCCCTATAAAAGACCACCACCAATCCCTACTCTTCACACCTATAAACCACATATATATTCCAAATAAACTTAGAAAATTACCACTCTTTCCCTTGAAGACTCTCCTTGGGATAAACTATATCCAAGGAAGACTTTTATCACAAACCAAAAGGAGTTACCCAATTAAAAGATAACGCCTTCTCTCAACCTCTATTCTTTTATTTTCTTTATCCACCCGATCCACTATATTTATTCCATTCTGGTATAACTACTCAAATATAATAAATATACTATTATTTACTCATTCTATATTTTTAACCTATTCTTACACACACCTCCATCTAATGAGTAAAAAATATAATGTTTACATGTACGACGAACCATTGCCTCACTAAATGATGATTGTTCATTTTTCCTTTACCACCTCTCATGGTGGACATTATGATAGACTGTATAATTATATATTTTTAATATTATATTTATTTTGTCTTTAATATTCTTTAATTAGTTTAAAACACATATCATTAAAATTTTCATTTTGTCTTGATGTGATAATTTCGCTTGAGGATGTGTGGAATTCTGCCCCCTCAAAGTGACGTGATTCATTCATACACTACATGGAATGTATTAAGGATTGATTTAGTGACTATATATGATATATAGGATATAATAAAGATACTATAATAATTATATATATACATATATATTCATATATTTCATTAATTTCTTTCCTTCAACATGACAATTAAATGAAAATAGCATTCTTGTGTACGTACAGCTTACCATCTCGATGAATGGTGTATTCTGTTACTCAGTTCTATATTCTATGGATTATTATAATAAAAATATAATTAATATCAATTATATTTAAATAAATTTTTATATTATTTAAATAATGATATAAATATAAAGATCAAATTTATAATAAATTGAGAAACGTGTGAAAAAAGCGGATATTACCCTAAGTTAAAACTTAGGAAAGAATTGTTAACAAGAGGGTAATAGAAATCCATAATAAATATATATATTGTACTAAATGTAATAATATAGTTTTTAATATATTTATAATAAATTTTTATTTATTATATAGGATTTTTTAACGAGTACCTTCTGTGTTATGACACAAGGTTAGGGGATTTCAACTCATTTTTTATTTTAGTGAGATGCATGCTTTATTAACCAATTAATCCTTTTGTGTAGTTAATATACTACCCATGGATATATTAAATGTTTCTTACATTAAATGTTTTTTCTATTTACATATCCATCCAATGATATCAATTTCATGAGGTTTATGTTTAATATACTGAATAGGAAAAATAGATTTGTTTTAATTGGCCTTCTTTGAGACTCATGTTTTGTTATGCAGCTAGATAAATTTTGTAGCGTATATGAATCAATTTTACATGATACATAATGAATCTACATATTTTCATAATATTATATGCTTCATATAATTTCATTTCCTTTGATGGATATTCTGATCCCATGTTACCAAGTGATGAGATTTTATTGAAACAAGGTCATCACTTTTCATGATTTTTTATGTTTATGCATCCTTTGATGAAATATTATAACCCATATCTCAGGAAAATTAATGAATATTCATCTCATCTATTTATTATGGATATATTAATGTATTGGTACCATTTTATACTCTTTGGTACGTAATATATTTACGAATGTGTTTTTAAGAAAGTCTGAGTTTAACCTCTCTTCTGTCATTAATATATATTCCTTAGAAACCATGTTTTCTAAAAAGGTTCCACAAGAAAATTATACTATTCTAGTAAAATATTTAAAATAATTTTTTACTATTTTGGCCTTTTTCCAATTTTATAAAAGGAATCTTCTTATCAATTTCTAAATGAGTCATTTTTATAACCATTTTACCGAGAAAAAGGAATGTTCTTTTTACCTCATACGTCATGTACAGATTTGTCCCCCATATATACTTTGAGGATTTATTTGTAGGTTTAATGGATAATTTTTAATAAAAAGATATAAATGATATTATCAAATAAATTATGTTCAAATTGTTTTCAATATTATTTTATACTTTTTCAAAGATATTGTTTTCAAAATGTTTTCAAGCTTCTTTTATAAGTTTTCAAGGAATATAGTTTCAAAATGTTTTCAAGATCCTTTTATATGATTTCAATGGAAATTATTTTAATAATGTTTTTAGGATTATTTTATATGTTTTTCAGGAAAAATGTTTTCAAAATTTTTTCAATACTTCTTTCTATGTTTTCAAATTATTTTCTAAGGATGATGATTTTAAAAGGTTTTATGTTTTAAATAATTTTTTCCAAAGAATAAATGATATTTTCCTCACTAAATATTTTCAAAATATTATTAATTGTTATTTTCCTTCTATGATGATATCAGTTGATGTTACTCTTTTTCTTATTGAAAATAAAACAAAGGTTTCGTTCATATTCTTTCGTGAATGGTTTATGTTTTGATTGAATGATTTATGAGACACTTATTTCACTACCATGGGTTTAATGCTTTTAAAACCTGATTCTTTTCATGGGTTATGATATCTTGAATTGATTATGAAACCTATCTATTTTCCTAGGTTATGATGTGAAGAAATATTAATGATACCCATTTCATTTCATGGGTATTTATTCGATGTTTATAAATCCTATCTCTTTTTATAGGTCATGATATGATTAATGTTTTATTATCTTATGGAACATGAATGAATGAATTCATTATGATATTTTTGGGACCTGTATCTCCTTTCAATACATTGGGTAATGTTATGATGTATATGATCTCAAAGGTAACATAGGTTTTAGCACAATCATAGAAACATAAAGGTATATTGGATGTATCCCAAGAATAAAAGTAAGAGGGTACACATGTTATAGTCCAAGACCAAAAACAAGAAGGAATAATGGTTGTATCCCAATACTAAAATTAAGATGGTACACAAGATATATTTCAAGACCTAAAACAAGAAGGTACATGGGTTGGAACCCAATACTTACGGTAAGGGTGTGTAGGGGTTGTATCCCAAGCCCAAAAATAAGAAGGTACATGGGTTGTGGCTCTAGCCTAAAAGTAAAAGTGTACACTGGTTGTATCCCATGCCTGAAAACAAGAAGTTACATGTGCTTTATCTTAATCCTAACATGTTATACAGTTTTTAGTCAGGATCCTTGACCTAATATTAACTATTCTTATTTGCATGCAATAAATTCCATGTCTTATTCCTATGTTATTCGTTCATGACTTGTGCTCTTAATTTTCTTATGATATATGTATTATGAAATGAAAATTTTTATTATGATCTCTAATATTCAGGTTATGATATTTAAACGTTATTCTCAAGTTCTATACCCTTTTTCATGTTATGCTTATGCATTTTATTTATTTAACCTTATTGAGCATCTGGTCACACCCCTTTCTTATGTTTCTATTACATAGGTTATAAATAAATTTTTAAGGTAGAAGTTAAAAAGGTGAATATATTTTATGGGATATGTTGAAGATATTTCATAGGATATAAGTCATTGTTTAAAATTTTCCAAAGACACTAAACTATTATGGTCTTTAGGAAAAAAATTTGTATTGTGCTGAATTTTCATCTAAAATGATCTAATAAATATCAATGTATATTAATCTTAGGTCACTATAGTGGAAACTAGTACCATTACCACTATGAAACCAACATTTAAACCCCTTGAAATCATACTAAAACCACCGAAACACAGGTAGAATCATGTCCGACAGGTGTACTCCCCCTCAAAATTACTATATAAAATTTTGTTTTATCATCACTAATGATATAGACTTGAAATTAAAATTCCTCTAAATTTACTGACCTATAATAATGAAATTCATTACATTATAACCACATGTTTCAACAAATTAGATAATAGTGGATGTTTTCCCTTCACTCACAAATAAACCAAACATTATGAAAAATATTTAGTGGTTTATTTAATCATGCTTGTCCATGAAACAATTTTGTTGATACCATTGTGTATATATATATATAATTTTAATTTTCATAAACCAATTTGAAGGATGAAAACTATACATAATTATACTACTCAGAGGCATATGAAACATTCACTATTTGAAACAAAGAGTCAAATTTGTTTATATCATATTTTATTAGTGGTCTCCCTCAAATAAAATTTATTGCACATAACATTTCACTCAAGGATAGATAATTATGACTTCATCACTTACTATAAAAATATATAAGCCATATATATACCACAAATAACTACGTAATTCTATTCTTCATAAATATATAAGTTAAAATTAGTCAATTTACACATTATCCACCACTTCTCTTCAGCATAGTTAATATCTTGAGTTTGATTCTTCCTACTCAAACCCCCATCTATAACATTACCTTTTCTAGGGTATATAAAATTTTAAGATAGTTTTTTTAAGATAAACTACCCACTTGAATTGCCTCAAAAAATTTATTACCTTGTTGATATGATATACTTTAAAACCTTATGATTAGAATATACAATTAAATTTTCATATGTTTGATAATTCCCCAAATTGTTTCATATGTGAACTCGCACAACCAATTATGAATCAGGTATAGGATAGTTATTTTAATTTAGTTTTAGTTAACATTATCTATAATACATGAAAACAAATCAATTCATTATAAAACACCCTATAACTTATCCTTAATCATTACATTATACTTATTATCCAACACTATACTTATATAAGATAAGAATTTGAAAAGATGTATCTTTAATCTTATTTTTTGAAATTATAATACCTTCCAAACATAACTACTTTGTGATTCCAAGTTATCAAAGGTGAGTAAATTTCATACTAGTCTTCGATAAATCTACATTTATATCTAGACAGTCTATGAAATCCACTAATCTATAAGATATTCTTATCCATCTCCAAAACCATTATAGGCATCACTTTTTTTTATGATTAATACATATACATTTTCTTGAAACAACATGTACTAAAAATTTAAACTTCAGAATCCAAAAGTGATATTTAGTTAACATTTTATATAACCTATGATTCTCAAAGAAAACTTCTATATATTTATCATGATTAGATTTTATCTTGGATAAAACAATTTTTCATTATTTACACAATACCAAGATTTTATCCAAATTCATATAGAATATTTTATTTATCAAGTTCATGCACCCCTTAGGATTATTATTCATGGTTAAAGGAATTTCGAAGAACTCACAATGGGTATTCAAATATTAAAATCCATCATTGGTTTATATTCCTCTTACACCAATAGTTGATGATATCTAATGTTAATATTGGTCTTAGAAAACAACCTGAATCACTTTAATTATTAAAAAAATATGAGGTAAGTTAAATTTTTCATCTATAAAAAAGTGAATCAGTTTTTCGTAGTCAATTCATATTCTCAAACGACCATTGGACTTCATTGAAAATAACACATGTTTTTTCCAAGGTGTAAAACTTGGTTGGACAAATCCTTTCTATTATAATTCTTCTAAAAATGTTTTTAACTGTTGTAAATTGAATTCGGAGATGTTGTAAAATTGAAAATACATATTGCATGTTTCAATACAAATATCAATGGAAACATATGCTCAAATAAATTCTCATGTAAAACATCAAGGGTGGCTATCAACCAAAAATGGAAGCTTGGGGTGGCTACCGTTCTCCTTGTTATCAAGAAATAACCCCACTATCTAATAGGATATAAACTAATTGTTTGGATCCATTAAACCAATTATACTAGTATTAACATCCCATACTCTAAGGAATGAATGATCAACACCCTCAGACAAAATGAAAAAAACACTTTTCGACAATATAAATAATTTTATATTTTTATTTGATAAGTATGCCCATATTAATTAAAAGAATGTAATTTTTATTCTCTTAGATTAAAAAATCCCATGATACTTTCATATCACCTAGAATAATTATACAATATGGACACATAAAACTTTGACCATTCTTCTAATCCAATAGTCTATTAATTTTTATAGCATAAGGAATTATCTCAATATAAAAACTCATGTGGTCTATTAATAATGTTTATATAAAATATTTACATTATATAGTATTAAATAATATTTTAATGATCATATAAATAATCAATATAGTAACTTTTATAGTAGATAATTCAACCATATCATCAAATTTCTCAGCCACTTTCTCAACCAAAAATAGTTATCCCTAATCCTTATAATATTCTTTTTCTTACATTAGGTTCTAGACCAGTATTTATTTTTATTATCTAATACTTCTCAGCCAAAAAGTGTTATCCCTAATCCTTTAGGGTATTATGTTCCTGTATGAAATTGGTGTTGTGTGTCGTACATGCTATCATATACACTGTTTTACTTTGTAATTATGAGGTAATAAATAATATATATTTTAATCAGTTTTAATGTAAAATTATTTAAATTATAAATCAATTAATAAAATTTATTTCATTGGAATAATTTTATTATTAAAATTAGATATAAAAACACTGTATTGTTTTGAATATTTTTCCTTCCAAAAACATCTTTCTCATCACGACTGTGGGATTAATTTGAAATTAATTTTTTTAACTTATGTGATTTGAATTTAGAGAAATGGATTAAATATTTTGAATTTTAATAATTCAAAATCCACAATAATTTCAAATTATTTTTTAACCAAAATTTATTTTTAATGCAGTAATAATTAATTACCCTGGTTAAGGTAAAAATGGTTTTACCAAGGGTCAAACTAAGAAGATATAGGATAAAATAACCTACTAATTTATCCAAAACCCTTTGGTTGGACATATTTACAATCTTATGTCCTTATGATTTATTTTAATGGGTTTTTGGGACACATTTCAATGAAATTAACCAATATAATAAGTCATGTTAATAAACATACAAATAGGGAAATTCTTTGATTTTAATATCTATAAATCTTTAAGATAGGGATAAAAACAACATGTTTTCGATATGAATTTTTTTTGAAATATAAATGATTTTTATCATGATAATTTATTTTTATATTTTTATATTTCATAATTACATTAAATTCATAATAAACGCCAATGCAGTAATTATTTAGATAATAATTAAAAAATATATGATACTAATTATATTTAAATTAGAGTAAACTTAACGAATTATTATGTTACTTTTATTTTCCTAGATGAATATATCATTTTACATAGTTTAAACATAATATATTCTAATTCCATAATTATATTTATAATTTATAAATTCAAATTTTAAAAAAATATTTTCAAAAATTTCATTATTGTTATTTTATAATAAATTATATTTTATTATATTATTCATAATTAATAAAAATAATATATTCTTCCAAATGATTTTTATTAAGAAAATTGGATATAATATTTATAATTATTTTTCCCAAATAATCTAATTCATCTCACTTTAAGTTATACTTAATGGATAAATTAAATATATTATAAAACAATTTACCATTGTGAAAAACCAAAATTGGTAAAAGTAGGAAACATAGAAGTTAAGTTACAAAATGTTTAGTGAATGTGATTTATTCTATGTTGGAGGTGTGGATAGAACATATATTCTCTAAAACTTTTAATAATTAATTTTGGATCCACTTTTGGTATTGAATACCTCCCAATATTTAATACATTTAGATATTTATAAAAATGCCACTCCTTGTCAACTATACAAAGGAACTCACTCCCCTATATATTGCTCATTGTAAAACCACATGGTTGAGAAACTATCATACCAAATTTATATTAAAATTCCCTACCCTCATCCTAGAATCATTTTTTGGTATCAATCCAACCTAGGAAGCCTTCAGTTAAAACCATGTGATGATTGCTAAAAAAAGAGGCAATGTTCTTCAACGAGCGTCATTATTTAATTTCCCTCTCCAAATCCATCAATTCCTATTAAGAAAATTATGATGTATTAAACTCAATATAATAATTACAATTAGATTTTTTATAATAAATTAATTTTCAATAACCATCTACACTCAATCAAATGGGTAACAAAATCATCGTTTGTGTGTATGGAAGACTACCTCCTCACAAACTGATATCATTCATTTTTTACAATACCACTTTTAATGGCTGGATATGACGATGGATATAAACATTATATATGATATTTATAACATAGGTTTACCTATGGAGTCATTATATCTAAAATTTCATTTTTTTATTCCATCCTGTAGGAGATGCGATAATGTCGGTCATGTGTATGGAAGAATACCACCTCATGAGACAATGTGACTCATCTTTCATTAAAACATCACATGAAATGTGATAAGGATAAATCTAATGATTCTATGTGATATATATAACATAATTATGAAACTAATGACATATTTATCATAATGTAAATATAATATATATATTATTTTCTTTTTTAATTTTTCACTCCCTTAAAGAAGATAACATTATTCTTATACTTTTGGACCACCGCCTACACAAAGCGATATGACTATCTTTACATCACCACACCCAATGGATGATATATATATATTTATATAGTATGAATAATATTATTTTATTAAAATTCACAACATATTATATATTACTTACCTTCATTTCATAATGATCATTGGAAAATGGAAACGTTACTCATGCGTATGTACAGTCTATCGTCTTTATGATCTTAATGTAATTCATTTTTCATAACCATCTTTCATAATTGGTTTTAAATGTAAAATTGATTTAAAAATATGATAATTAATTTATTATTATTCTATAGATCATATAAATATAGAATATGTGCATTAAATAAATCTTTAATAATGAAACATGTATGAGAAAACAAGCCAATTAACACTTAAATCAATGAAAATAATTAAATATTTTTCACCAATGAGAGATAATTTTTTTAAAAAAAAAGATTTTTTATGATATAATAAATATTAATATGGATCTTTTGTAAGTTAATCACATGTTTAAAACCAATATATAGTATTTTAGACCACAATAAAAAAAATTCCACCTTGATCCAAGTGTAAAAGTGTAAATAACAAGGTCAACTCTAAATATCATACTTTAATAAACATATCAATCTGAATAGTGTAATGTGTTAAGAATAATACCATACCCACGAAAACTTTTCTTTTATACTTGGAATATTGTTCATGATACACCATTCCAACATCCCATCAAAGCTTTAACATATACCTATCTCAAACTACATATCCCAAAATAGTAATACAACAAATACAAATCTCTAATGCCATTTTTTAATGCCTTATCATTTATAAACATTTTTCATCCCAAAAACTAAGGGGTTATACATAACCGTAGTAATGCCTCCCCATATCGGTATAATATCCCATGCATATTTCTAAATCCATTATACCCAATCCATCTATAACACTTCTCATATACTAAAAATAGGTACAATGAATCACGACACCCATTTTGGGAATCACCCTACCTATAAGGCCACAAGGAACTCACATAATCATCCCATTATATCTCAGTAGTTTCATAATGAATCATTAATGTGTAACAAATAACTAATGACCCTTATAGAATATTCCATGTATGAAACCCTTAATTCTCTAAGGTAATGTGAAAATTAATAAAACTAGGTTATTAATTACTTAATTCCTCCTAAGAAATTATAGACACCACAATTAATATAGAAAAATGTAACCTCGAAATATCAAACACATCAACACATGCAATGGTAATGTCATAACTGACACCCATCAAGAATACAACAACAATTATAAACATGATAGTCCCTTAGGATGATAGAATTCTACAAACAACACATCTCTCATAAGAGATATTTTAAACCTATATAAACCATATAACCATATTTTAACCCCTAGAACTGCTTTCAAGGTCAAAAAGACCCACCCAACTAAATTCCATCATGATACCTAAACAATTACACTATATAGAACCTCCAAAAAATCCCCCATCACTTGGGAGAACATATACCCTCATTCAAAAACTCTACCAATGTTATTCATCAATAACAGCATAAAACATATTCATTATGGGGTCCAAATGACTCGGTTATAGGTAATACCCCTTAGAATCATATACATTGGGCTACTCTAAATCACTCAACCATTCTTGACATGCTTAATTCATAGGAAATGGGCTTTGTCCAAGCTATCCAAACTCTATGGTACTCATTCTATCCCCTTATACAATATAATAATCTAGAACTCTAGGCATGTGTATGCACATCACATATGAGCACATGAAAAATTGTAACCTAGGAATGAAACTACTCAACTCGGCCTCATAGAAGTTAACCCATATTTCATATTGGTTTGGATTATCCTTCATTTCCTAAAATCACAAAACTAGAAATATATACCATAAAATTGGGGCTTTGTCAAAATAATGTTGAAATTATTTATACAATGTGGCGTGTATTATGGATTACTTTATAAATTCTATGGTATAATGCTTTCTTCAAATAAATCATCATTATAGAAATATAGGGGGCTCTAGGATCCATTAAAAGGATAAAATGGGGTGGGAAAAAATATATTAGGGGGAATAGGGTGCTGGATTGAGCAGTCCACCAAGGGGTAGATACTCCCCTCTTCAAAAAA
Source organism: Viscum album (assembly GCA_963277665.1). Lineage (NCBI taxonomy): Eukaryota > Viridiplantae > Streptophyta > Magnoliopsida > Santalales > Viscaceae > Viscum > Viscum album. The sequence continues at coordinate 1,882,884,710 of OY728165.1, read as the reverse complement.
AATTATAAATTTAAATCAATTTTAATAAAATAAACCCTATATGGTCGTAGATTATCTAGTTGGGGTCAATTGGATACAAAGTGTCACTCCAAGGGGTTCCTAGCTTCTTCTAGCTTCACCGGGTACCCAATATCTGACCATTAGGTATCTAGCTTCTTTAGGGTTAATAGTTGACCATTGTTTTACACATTATGTGCCTAGTGTAGCCCAATCGAGAACCTAGTGGTTAAAATGTTATTGTATCATAACAAACTACTAACTCAAAACATCTCTATAACCCCTCATATCTATTATAACACCCAATGACATGTAAAAACTCCTCATATTGGGGTCTAAACTCTTTGTTTTATGATTTGAGTCCCAATTATCAAAACATACTATATTTAGAGATATAATTTTGAATTTACTAATTAAACAATGATCTCTAAGTATTATATTTATTATATCATTCATGGTTAAAGAATGGAATTATAAAAATAATTATATAAATATACTTTCAATCCTTTTTGAATAAAACATCTTTACAACATGAAATAAGGAAATAATAATTTTTATGTAAAATAAGATGCTTGTTTATTATGCATTAAAGGATATTAATCTTGTAATGAGTACAGACAAAATACAAAACCCTCAGGTTATAATCATATTCACCTATATGAAAAAACATCAAGTAATCATAATAACTCATTTATAAGTAAACTAAAAGATTACCATGTATTGTTTTTATAGTTAACAACCCTGAGGAAAAATACTTTCTATAAATTTAATTCCAATATTGATAAAATATCTTTTATTTGGTTTAATTGTATAGAAAAAAATCTATTTCCCAACCACAGCGCAGATCTTTGGCCTTTAAATTATTGGAAAAGAATAAAAAACCAATACATAAGGCTCTTGTCCAAGACCAACACTCATAGAAAATAACATAACACCCAAAATTATTAATAATAATAAAATCCACCATTATAAATATAAACAAAAGTATTTGAAAACTAATATGAAATAGATTCCCAAATAATTTCAGTAACCCACACATCCATTACAAAAATAAGGGAAACAATATTTACCAAAACCTCATTTTAAAAAGGAAAACAAAATCATAACCAATTATTAGAAAAATATTTATCAAATCTATCATTTGATATCAATTCAAAAAAAATTAGGAAAAACCATAATTGATAATTAACAATATGGATAAAAACTTCATTAAACTATAAATTAATAATTTAACCAAATATGATTTCAATCCCACATTTACATATTTATCTAAAATCAAAAATCATGAATCATAATGATAATTTAAAAATCCATTAAAAATTCATGTAAAAACTAGACCATGTTTGGAATTGTTTGAATCCACCTACCAAGATGCACTTACCTTTATTAATTCTTAAGATATTAAGCATTAATCCCCATTACCATTATTTATCAATGAATAATCATATGAAAACCAAAAGAAACTTCTTCCCAATTTGGAAATTTTTTTCCTACATGTTAATGTTTGGTGTCGACCCCATTCTATTGTGGCATGGAGTATGTGATTCGATGGAGTGATGAAATAAATTTTAATATGAAATTTTATAAATTAAAAAGTGTGGAAATGACCCTATTCCAATATGTAATATCCCCGTGTAAATCATTTTTTTAATCAGAAAAAAAAGAATAAAAGTCATACGAAAATAGTCTAGTTAGTGGCACAACCCAAAAGATAATTCAACATAGAGTATTACAAATGTCATAAATACATTATTTTTATCTATAAATTGAAAACATAATAATTATATATTTTTTGTTACTAAAACAATATGAAGAATTTGAATAACATATATAAACTTTATGAAAAATATCATATTACATATAAATTTTCACCAATCAACTAAACGTCTAATTGATCATTCATTTAACAATCCTTCACAACTATGGAATTGTAGGGGGTCAAAGAAAATTGATATAATATTAATGATTCATTTGATAAATAGATAATAATATCCCTCTATTATAATCTCATCTCTTTTTCCCCCACTCCCCTTTATCACGTCGTCAATCAAATATTTTTATTACATCATTTACCATGTTAAACCTACATTATTAAATATTATCCTAATAATTGATAAACATTAACAATATTCCATTATTTAAATCTCATAACTCTCAATTAATTTCATAAATTTATTCTATAAACACCCCTATTTATCTCAAATAATAAACCATAATTTAAATCCTCAAAATATACTTCATATTGTGTTAATATATTATTTGTTAATTATATAAAAAGGAATTATTATTCCATGGTCATAACTCTATGTCAATATTATTATTAATTCAAACATGATAAATCATCAGCCCATATTATATCAACCTCAGACATTAGAATGTATTTTTCTTTTAATAAATACTTTCTTTAATAATTTTTATCACATGCATCACTGAAATAAATGAACAATTCTATATTTAATTAAATTGGAAAATGAACATTATTAAATTATGATATTATAATGTAAAAGATCAATAAGATAATTTCAAGAAGGGTAAAACATCAATTAAAAATAAAAGATGATAATAAATTAAAAAAATTATAAAAATAGGCATTTAAATTTCCTATATGTTATTTTTAAATAACAATTTAATTTTTTATACTAATGAATTGATAAAAAAATAAATATTATTGATATGTGATTAAAATCAATTAATTCTTTTTATGGAAATTTTTTTGTAAGAATACTTTTTTAAAAGTTATGTGTATTGTTTATGTTAATCTAAATTGATCACTTTTAAAGGATTGTTCTAATAAAATGTTTCAATGTGAGATAAAATATACTAGCACTAATTTAATTGGTAATTTATACAAATTAAAATTAATAACACATAATGTCTAAAAGGTAAATTTTATTAAAAAAGAGGTTACTCAATATATGGTATATTTTTATTTAAAATTTATAAACATAATTTTTTTAATATAAATATTAAAAATTAAAATTTATTTTTTGATTTAGCATGTCAAAATTTCCAAATAATAATTTTTGGGGTTTTTCTAAAAAGGTTTACTTTTATGTGAATGGTACAAAATAAATATTTAAAAGAATTGTAACAGTTATGACATAATCTGGATACATGAAAGGAATAATATTTTATTAAATAAAATTATTGGTAAAAGATTTTTTTATGAGTAAAATATTTCATTTCAAAGTAATATACTAAATTTATAAAGCTATGTTTGACATTTTCTGGACCACATTATTTTTATTCTAATAAAAATATATTTTTAGCCTTTTCTTATTATTAACAATTCACACGATTCAATTTTGTATTGGATTGATATTAATATAAAAACCCATAAATGTTTTAATTATAAAATGATAAAATTAATATTATTAAAAATATATTTCCTAAATAAGTATAAATTAATTTTAATTCTTAAAGATACATTTTTTATAAAGATATTTTCCCCGCGTTATGCATTTTATATTAAAATTATATTTTATGAATTTTATAAAATAAATAAAATTTAATGAATATAATATTTGGAATCATTGTGTTCAAGTTATGAAAAAATCACCTCATTTCTAGTCATAAAAATAAGTTAGCAAGGTAAAAGATAATCACCATGGTAAAGAGTAAAATATGGTAAAAGTGTTAATTCAAAGTATAAAGAACTATAATATCATAAAAATTTCTTAAAATTAGTTTATGAGTAATTTTTATACCTTCCCTTATCCTACCTTCATTATTTTTCAAATTTTGATCTACTTTCCTTGAATCATACTTTTCTTTTTATATTAGCTAATAAGTATTTACAAAAATGTCACTCATCTCACTTATTGAAGGACACATCCACCACCCCATCATATCCCTACATAAAATTATAATTTCACTCTATAATTATTAATATTTATTTTCATAATACTCTTATTCTAAATATTTTATCTTTTATCCCCTATATATTTCCTAAATTCCTTCAAAATCAATAATGTTTCCAACATTAGAGGCGATTCACTCATTGTAAGTAATAATTTTCATCATTATTTTTTAGTTATATTCTACATAAACCTATTAAAAATTCTTATTTATCTCCTTAATAACATATAAATAACATCATTAAACATCTATAATTATGACACTATAAAAAACCACTTTGTAATCAGACTCGTCTACTGATTATAACAAGTTCTTTTTTGGGTTGGTTTTACCACCTACCTGAACAATGTTATAAATTTCAATCATGGATGGTTATGGAAACATAAATATTGGTAAGATATAAAATTAAAAGTTAGATATAATTTTTTTGGAAAATTATTATCATTGTTTCAATCATTATTAATGTATTATTTTTTAATCATTGAAAATATCAAAAAAAATACATTACAAATTTTTATCTTGAATAAACACACTAGAAAATCCCATATAATGAACCAAAAACATCAAATATATTTCTATAACATAGATTATAGTACATTCAATATTATTTATATAATGAAATTATGAACATGGAATGATAATCAAGACCATTATAACAAAACACACAAGGAACAGTTAAAACTACTAACCACTGATCATCAATATTAACTGAAAATAAGGAATATCTTTGTAATAAATTATTATAAATGATTTATATAGATGGTAATATAAAATAATAATGTTATAAAATAAATTATAAAAGATCCTTAGTTTATTATAAATGATGTTAGATAACTCCACACTATGAAAGAATCCACGGTATTGGTTTCTTTGAGTGAATTTCAATTCCTTGATAATGTTTCATATTGGGCACCATATATTCTTTAATATTGTGTAATTACATAATTATTTCATTACTTTATGTTCAAAATATTTTATTTCAATATATTTAAATGTCCATATTGTAATCTCTCTTTCATTTCCATTTGATTCATGTACTGCCAATGTTTTAAGGGTTTATTCAACTCGAAATCATTTCCATTGGATCATAAACTATGTTATTTAACTATCATACATTAAGTTTATATTATTATTTCATAATATATATATTATTTCAATTTTATCTTTTTGAAAACTAAATATTGACACTAAAATATTTTTCATTGATGGAGTTCATTCTCTATAAGGATAAGACATTGTTAAAAATAATTCCTATACTTTTTAATGGAACTTTCTCCTCCATTTTCATATTATAAATAATGTTGTATGAATGTTATTATATATTATTAGATTATAAATTTAGGTAATTTTTCTTCATTATAATTTATTTGTAATGTTTTAAAATAAATTTTCTTAAAATGTTTTCCACTGGGACATTTCTTACATTATCTACAAAAGTGTGAAAAAGGAACTTTTTTAATATTTTCTACATGAACACATTTTATTATCATTATATCTATTCATTATTTTCAATATTTATTTTCAAATTTTAAACTTGTTTCAAAGTAATATCTATTTCTATTTTTTTTAAAAAATCTTCAAAAATAAATTTTAATGTTTCTAAAGAATAAATAAAAGGAATTCATTCTAGATATATAAATTTTTATATTCCACTCCATATTTCTTATATTTAAATTTTTTTCTTTTGAGGATATAATATTTCAAATTATTTCAAATTTTTATTTCAAATTCCTCATTCACTCCCCTTAAATTTATTTTTTATTTTTATTTATAATTCTTTTGTACAACATTGTTATAAAATCATTATTAAAAATATTTTGATACCTCTGCTACTATTTTATTCTAAAAATATAAAATAACTCTCTAATTTAGAGTTTTGTTTCATTAATTTACCTCTAAGTTCTATTATGTTTCTTTTATTTTGATATATTTAACTTCTCATATCAAATGATTCAATTTTTGAACTCTCTTTATGTGATATATTTAAAAAAAATTAAGTTACCCATCTTCTTCAAAAAAAAAATTCATTTATTTCACCATTATATCATCATTATTTTACTTCATTGGGTATATGATAAAATTAAAATATCCATATTCATTCCTTAAATAGATTCTGATCATGACTTCTATTAGTCTTCATGAAACTTATTTAACTCTGATGTTATTTATGTTTTAATGAAATTATGAAGGGTTTTCGGTGTGGCACACATATCTAAAGAATATATTTTTAACACAAGATCCGGGAGTATATGTATAAGGTGCATCAGTTTTTATAAAATTACGATTTATGTAACTTTATAGGTTTAGTTTAATCAAATGGTGATAATTTAATAGTTATGGATACCATCATGGGTTAATAATAATAAGGTCAATCATAAGTTTTAAGGGACATTTGCCCTTTTAAGTTCTTATGTTATTGTATTTTAAGGTTACTGATTTTATTTTGAATATGTTATTTGGGTTTTTGGAATACAACATGATTGAGGTATTGATAACACTTAGGGTTAGTATGTTATTAGATGTCTAGGTAATTTGGATTAACAATGACAAACGATTAATTGAATATGGGAACCTAAGATAAGTTAACCCCAATGATTAAAAACCAATTTGATGCCAGGAAATTTAGGTAATTTTTTAAAAAGATAAATATCTTTTTGGACAATATATTATTAAGTTATACTAATTGGTTTGTGATTAATGTTATTTGGGAACAAAGGTTAAGCTGGATTCTAAGAGAATTAGTATCCATGATATTTGGTATTCAAATATAATAATAAATTTTAGGATAATTTTTATGTTGGATATTTTTTGGGATTTGTTTATTGATAATGATGTGATAAAATATAAGGAAATATTTTGAAACTAAAATAGTTATATTTTTAAGTAATAGTTGAAGTGAATGTATCTTACGTAGAAATGATGGTGTTTTAGGATAAATAATTTATGATTTAATTTTTGTATAAATATATTTATCAATTATTAAAATATCTATTTTGGGTTTAATGTATTTTCAAGTGATGGATAATGAAATGATGTTGGGAAAGGAATGTCTTTAGAAAGTCCATTGTCTTCTAACCAACTATAGAAGTATATTTGGCCCAAATGGTTATGAAAAATGAAAATCTAAACAAATTATAATTATGATAAAAAAATATTTAACCACACTGATGATAGTGAGGTAAATTTATCATTTGAAATTATATCATTAGTTATGAATATATTAAAGACACCCTAAGATATTTTCATTGATGAGAGAAATTAATATTTTGATAAAATAATTTATTTAAGGAGTTAGATGTAACACCATTATATTTTGGGGTATATTTTTCATCAATAAATACTTTATTGAATAATTTATTTCACATGAAATAATAAACTAAAATTAACCACGAGTTATTTTATAAAAATACATGTTGAAAATTCATACATTATGAGAGTACAATGTGAAACATTGGTAATAACATAATGATAAGAGTAAAACCATAAGTAAATTAAAATTTAATCATTAATTAAAATTATCTATTATAAAAACAATTATTAAAATTCCTTTTATAATATTTTAAAATAATGATTTGATCTTTTCTAAAACAAATGAATTTATAAAGGATAAATTTTAAGGGGATGTGATTGAAATAATTTAATGTTAAAAGTTATTTATATTGATTACATTAAATTAAATTGGTTTAATTCAAAGGATTATTCCAATAAAATGAATCAATGTGAAAAAAATATTAACTCTCATTAAATTTTTAATTTACTTGAATTAATATTAAAGAAACATGTTGTTTAAAAATTCAATTTCTCAAGAAAAATATGGTTTTTTTTGTAATTTTTATTTTTATATAAATGTTAAATTCACAAAATTTTTTAATTTTATTTTACAAATAGAATTATTTTTGGAATTCATAATGTCAAAATTATCTTCAAGTGAATTTTGGGATTTTTTGGAAAAGGTTGATTTTTAGTTGAATAGTATAAAATACAGTTTTTACAAATATTGTTACTTTTATGAAATCAACACAATATAAGAACGAATTAAAATTTTTAAAACCTATTTTAATATAAATGATGTATTTAAGAAGTAATTTAATGAATTTAAAAATAATATATTAATTTTCGTAACCAATATGAAAGTTGGGGTATCCTTGCTCTGGGGGTGCGCTAGGTCTTCTCCACCTATTCCGCAATGGAAGTGGCCCTAGGTCCGATCCCTCCCACTCCATCAGGGGAGGTTTCTTCAACGTCTTTCAATGGAGTGGTGGTCTCCTTCTCCCCCTTATCTAATCCTGATATTCACCCTGCATTCCCTCAATGATGCTTGTGTCCCTAGGTTCTGGATCTACATGATGGGTGCCCAAACCTTTCGTTTTCGATCATCAAGTTCAGTGAATCTTCATCCCTCCTTAACATGACATTAATCACTTGATTTTATAATGGAATTCCTTTGGTGGACTCATTTGATAGGTTTTTATTTGACTCGTGGGACTTATAGTATAGAAAAACTGTGGAACTCATTGATAATAAGAACTTCATGATATGTTTTCCTTCGGAAGAGGACATAATTAAAGCCTGGTCTAGAGCTCCCCACCACTACAACGGTTATAAATATTTACTCTTCATATGGACCAATGACTTCAACATGAGGCGTGATTCTCCTTTGGTCACAATTTGGGTTAATCTTTTTAAATTACCATAACCATTTCAAAATCTCTTGATAGTTAGGATACTTTGAAACGTCCTAATTAGGTATTTATGCTCAAATAGCTAAACCAATTCGATTTTTCATCCTGTTAACCCCTAGATTTGTTGGGAAGTTCATTCCTCAATAGTGACTCAAGACATTATTTGGATTACAGAAGGAGAGTAGTTCCTTTGTAAATAGTAGGTGTTGTATGGATCATGTGTTGATTTTTGTTCTGATTGTGAATGTATGGGTCACACCTTTATGGACTGTAGGCATGTCTCTAAACAGTCATACAAGAAAAGTGTTACGATTTTAGTAGGTAGTGAAAAGGCCCTTGTGACTAGTTCAGTAGTTGGTGAGGAGGCCACGACTAAGGTATTTCTATCCTGGGAATACGATATGTTGATAAAGGTCATGGAGTATCCTCAAGCAACTATAGATTTCCATTTTAAGAAATCAGAGGCAGAAAGGGGGATGGAGTTAAGGGAAGCTAGTGTAGAATTAAAGATAATCCTCAAAGAGTAGAGGATGGAGGTCCCAAGGTCCCCATGGGTGCCTCATATGCTGAGGTGGTGTGCTCAAGGAGTGGTAACCATGATATACATCTGAGAGAGGATCTTAAGGAATAACGAGAGAGTAAGTCATTTTGGGTTTAGAGCAAGTACTAGTAAGGAGGTTTTTTTATGTCATTGGGAAATCATTTTTAGGGTCTACATAATGAGAATCTGGTTCTATATGAGAAGGATATGACTAGGTACTCTATATATGGGCAGAAGGATCTCTATTTGATTGATGATAGTTCTAATTAGTTTGAATATGAAGTTGAGTATGAGTTTCAGTTTTAAGTTGATATACTCTCAAGTTTGAGGAGAGGTAGTTACCGAATGGGAAACCAGAAACTGAGAAAGGACTACTCATTCATGACACTCCCTATATAGACATGGTCAGTGAATAAATCATAATACAAGATAATGTTATGTGGTACTATCCTGTACTCCAAGATAGATAGTCAGTAAAGGAAGCCATATGTCAAATTGGATCAATACTTATAACTGATAATGAGCTCAGCGGAAGAAGTGGTTGAGTAGGTTCTGACATGTAATGATACTAATGATGAAGCTTCCAGAATGAGGGGTGGACTTTAAAGATAATCCTCAATGATGAGTAGTATAGTTGGATTGAAAAACAAGATCTGATTTTATCTGGGGGTTCAAAACTGGGAAGATCAGTCTTGCAGAATACATCTAGTCTTGGGACATCCTGACTTTCGAGTTTTAACACCTTATAATGGACAAACTGGACATCAAGGTAAACATAATTTCTTATAAATTATTTAGATAATCTAATTTTTATGTGATTAAATTTTTCCTCAAGGATTCTAGATATTCCTTTTGTGTTTTCACTCTAGGTTTCTCAATTTTTCCTTAAATGTGATTGAATAATAAATATGTAATTTTATTTCAATTTTTTAAATCTATGTTTCAAATTTTAGAACATGAGTTATATTTTATTCAAATAAAAAACCTTGTGGGGTCTATTTCCTTAAATTAAATATGAATCAAATTTCATTTGGTTTGGTATGGTTTTAAAATCACAGAGCCATTCTTTTTTAATAATAAACCAATAAAATCAATATTATATATATTCTTTTTCCCAAATATGAATACATTTATATCTATGATTAAAAATAATATTTTTCTAAAAAAATTCCCTCATAATACATTTTATTTTAAAATATTTTTTATCACTTTTATAAATTGGATATAATAAAATGGGTTTTAGATTTGGAATCATTGTGTTGGAATTAGGTAAAATGTACATTTTAGTTTTAGTCATAAAAATAAGTTACTAAGGAAAATTTTTGTCACCATGGTAAAAAATAAAATAAGGTAAAAGTGTTAAATCAAGGGGTAAAGACATAAAATATCATAAATGTATTTCCCCAACCTAGAAATCGTCTCATCCATAGTGTCACATGAACTTTGGCATACCTACCCATATTCAGGAGGCTAAAAATTGGTAGGGAGAGCTTAAAACATGCATTAGGGAGACTATTCCATTGATTTCACATTAATCAACGCCAATAAATAACCAAAAAACATCCAACATATAGTATAAAGGAGAAATAAGGATCCAATCACATAGATGATGTTTTCATACAAACATACAGTTGGTCACCCATCGGGTTGGCCTAAATACAAAATAAACTAAACTAAAACACATGGACATTATCCCTACTATCATTCATGGGAATCATCTTAATATCCACGTACCAATCAATTTTTCCAATCTTGATACACTGTACATCCATAGATCTAACTAAAAATTCATACATAAGGTATGTACATGCACTAAGAGACCCTTTAGGGTGTGAGCGCATTTCCTAATAGGTTCTCACTAAGAATCCCAAATATATTCCATCATATTTTTGTGTATTTTTTAGTAAAATAAATTCCTAAATGAACATTATCATACAGTTTCTATATGCTAACTAGTCTCTCATGACACCTGATAATGTACACAAGTCCATCAGGCTATTGGTTCAAAACTAGGGTGCCCCAGCCCATGCCATACTAACTTCACTGCCATGTTAGAATCCACTCGATCCCTTATGTCACTATACCAATGTCCAAAACATTCCCACGAATCATGGCAGTGCAACACTGAAACCCTTAACTAGATGACCATAAACACTGGGCACGATCATACATCCATAATCCTTAACTCAAACCTTCTTTAGAGAGGTTAATCTATCTATTTTTAAACCTCGCCATGACCCATCCCTCATGGTGATCCTAGACCCAAACCTACTCAAGGAAATGTATAATTAATGAATACTAACTCAAACTATGTTTGTAAAGGTCCCCAAACCAATACACTATTCTTGGAATAGTTAACACACTAACACATACTTTTATACTCTAGGGAGGTCCAAACACATATACCCATCTGTGATAATCTTGGGAGTTCCATCAATAACATTGAACCATCCCTATAGACTCTAAGGATGTCACAACACACTAACCCATCCCCAATGGCTTTTGAAATGTCATAAGAATCGCAACAAATTCCCATAAAACCTAGGAAGTTATAACAAGACCTTGAAAAATAATCAGGGCCTCAATACCATTACATAACTCACAAGTTGATCCCTTGGGAACTAGTAACTCGAGACTTGTCCCCTCATCAATAATACACATCAACTCATCTATTAAATATTCCATTGGGTTATACATACCTATCATGGTTTCACATATTTGATCAAATATAAAGATCACCACCCCTTAGTGACAACACTTTCCAAATTCTCCTCTAACCTAGATCCCATAGCTCGGTCTATATACCAATCATGCCCCTAAATAATCTTGGTTCCACTACCCGTGGACCATCCCAATCCATCTCATCAACCAAAACCTGACCTAAATAGAAGGGCCCCAAAACCTAAAAAATCCACTTACCTCCTTTTAATCCCTTTTCCAATCCCTATTTTATTAATTTAACTCTAAAAATACTTTAAGAGTCACCACTAACCTCTGTAGGGAGTTCCACAATTTCCATGAGACATATATTTGTCTTTCCCATAACCATTCAACCCTAAGCCTCTATGCATGGCCATGTGATCTAGGTACCTAACCTAGTCTATAGAATATCTCAACACACATCTATAAACCTCAAAATGGTCTCTTGTTACCTCACTCATAGACCTGTTTCCTTGGGTACATATTCATCAAGCAATCCCAATTATCAAAAGTATTAAAGGGAACATAATTTAGGCACGTCAGGCCTCATATCCTATCTTTTTTTATAGGGTAACTATTGGTATACAAACCCTATGTATGAGCCCCATATAGTATGAAGGTACTCCCAACAATGCATATAAAAACATAGGATGTTGTATTAAAGGGACCACCTACTTCGATATTGGAGTTATCCCCTCATCAACCACAAAATAGCCTCTCCCAAGACATAAAATCCCCATCCATGTTCATAGGAATTTTTCGAAATCCAAGTTAACCCAGAAATTAAATATAATAATTTATAATTAATTATAAAATTCAATTAAATTGGAAAAAATGCCAAAAAAAACACACCATGAGCCATATTATTAATGAAGCTTCGAGAAATGGTGTATGGTCCACTCCTAACATACATCGAAACCAATTTCATGTAAGATCTAAAACTTAAATACCAATTATAATAGAAATTTTCTCTAAAATTAATGAAAACCTTTCAATAAAATCACGATTCAATGTACCTTCATCAAAATGGTGTGTGAATATATGCAGATAGAACCTCAAGTATTCCTCAATGCATACCAAGATACATTATAATTTATCAAGACAATTTCTACAATGCTCCAATAGAAATAACTAAGAACCCAACTAAAAAATGATCCAAAATTTGGGCTCTCATCCAAAAACAAAATTATATTTGAAGGTGATGATAAAATCACCTAGAAACATATTGGGAACGTAACCTAAACTAAGATTATATGAGTGTAGGAATAAAAGGATAGGTGTTAGTCATACCTCCCTTCTACCATCTATATGAAACATATAAAAAATCGGGGGCCAAACCCCTTTTAAAATTTCCAAAAACCCTTACACTCATGAAGCATAGGTTCATGACATAAACCAATTTGGTTGGTTGATCGACCCCCTTCCTCAAAATGTTTCTCCATAAATTACTACTTCACTACATGAATAGCTTGATTAGTCCCTCTCTATAGATCGACCACTTCATTCGTCCTCTAATTCTCTATAGAACATCTCAGGTGTCCATCGTACCTCAAAACCCATCAAACCCCCTATTTACATAAATATAAACACTTAAACCCCATTCTAAGTCTATTTTCACAAGATGAACTTTCTAATGGATCAAAATTTAAACTCCTTCTCAAAACACAATGACCCAAAATCTATGGGGTGTTATAAACTCCCCTTCATAACACTTCTTTTTCATGATAAGTTGTAGTAAACCATGATCCAAATTTTCATATTTACCATAGTCACCAATTCACCATATAATATCCTATTTATCAAAATTCACTTCCACTTCACTACTTTAAACCTAAAAAACACCATTCACTAAAAGTAAATCCCCCTTCTCACTATCAGCACCAACTCCAAGGAATATCTCATCATACCCATCTCTCCCATCACACTGCATTTTCTTTAACCAAAAGAATATCATGTTCCAAATAGAATTCCGGATGTGGTTTTTACCTCCCCACATTTTAAACCATGAAAACATTAGTTAGAAAAAAATTGATTAGTTTTACAAAATATTCTCTATAGTTTCCACCAATGCATCCTTGAAATGAAATTTGTTCCCCCCAACTCATCATTTTCACATACACCCCTCATGTCGTATATAGGGTCACACTCATGCCATGAACCACGATAAAACATTCTATTGGTTTCCTAATAATTTTTATTCCAATGAACATATTCACTATGTTTCATAACAATATTCACCCCTAAATCATGTGAAGAAATTGTTTTACCCCTTATCCATGTCAGAAAATGTATTTTTCACCCTGAGAAATATGCATCAAGTCATGACTTTCATAAAAAAATCACCCTCATGTCACATTGAGTTATCCTCAATCATGATGCACATATTCCAACCACAACCAATATTTAAATATACTATTACCTAAGGAACTAGATCTTAGTATATCTTACTATACATAGGATTATAATATTACCCCAATCATCCATTGACCTGTCTCACCACTTCCACAAACCTTCTAACATGAGGGAAATTCACTCATGATTAAGAAAATGTTCCCCACTAAAATAGAATAATTATAATCATCTAAGGAACCCAAATATACATTTATATTCCCTATTTTCTATCTATCAGTGGATGAAATGGTCAGAGGTTTTTTTCTAAGTCATACCCAATATCATATAAGAACACCAACCGCCACACATTACTAGAACATTTGGATTGACATTATCTACCAATAAATTGTTATCTCTCCACTCTATCAATTTCCTTACACAATTACTCAATTATTGACCCCAAATAGATCCCTACATATCTTGTGTGTTAATTCTTCTTAGAAATTCTCTTTCCCATTAACCACCAACACCACGTCTCTCTGACATTCCATGTCAAGTCCTCTAATTGGGTCATCCATATTATGGAATCTTGATCTACCTATGTTTTATCCTCATATTATCAAGACATGTCTCCCAAGAATAGAACTACAAGCCTCTACACCTATGAGTGTCTCACTATTGTACTGAAACTAGAGATCCTCTCGTGTATCTACCCAAACTAAGCCATTATCAACAGTCCCATAAAAGGAATATTTTATCGATTACTAAACCTATTAAGAAGATCTAGTATACAACACACACCTTCTCTAACATATGGAGATATTTCCTAAAAAACATACTAATGATAACTCTCCTTCTATATGAAACATTGGTTTTTTGAAGAACCCACTTATTGGTTCTTACCCTCTATCTAACCAAAATTTCTTCAAAACCCAATGGTTATACCCTAACCTTCAACCAAATAGAAAAATATAACTAACACTCCCATGATTCACAGCCCATATATCCTAGGATCCTACACATAATCCTCAATCCATGAACCACTACATTCTAGATTCATCTAATATCCCAAGGCACATCACCTATAAAATGGTTATCAACGTGAAACTCCCTGCATGATCATTATTACAGAAACCATGATAGTCTAAAGACACTCACACCACCTTAGACAGAAATTTAACTAAAAGAATGGACCAGAATACAATTGTACCTTCCCTCAAAGCCAGACTTGAGACCATAAATACCCCAAGAGATTCTCATTTCAAAAGCCCAAGGAATTTCCAATGAATTTCTCCATAACCCCTTAAAGATTCCATGGAACCACCTAGTTTGATTAAGTATAGTTCCACTAAGAACCTATATAGGAAAACATAGTATATGTTATTTTTGAATCTTTAAATAACCAACTGGACTATCAATAACCCATAAGAGTTTATAATTTGTGGGGGAACTCATTCCCATCATATGATCAACATGACATGCAATCAAAAGGAAACAAATTGTTGTTAAATTGAGTGTAATTGAACCAGAATGTTATATGGGTAAAGGTCGTATAAGTTGTTATTGAAATTTGAATAGATAAACCTCTCATCAGAAAACAAATCATAAGAAATTGAACCTATGTTATGTGAATCATACCTGCCTACGAGGATGTATTAACTTGACCTCTTTCCAATTGTCCAAGAGCGGAACATGGGCCTCTTTCTAGTGGTCCGAGAGACAAAACTCATTAATCATAAATCCAAAATACCATGTGCATCACCCAAGGTGAAATAATATAATCATAATAGTAAATATGAAGAACAAAAATGGCATACCCTATTAACATGGACTTCCTATTAGAACAATTGTTCTATATGTACAAGTTCAATATCTACCTCAACCTCTGATACATTACTTGCCTATTTGTCTAACATCTCCCAAAAATAATTAAAAAGTGATGTGATCTACATTGTAATCCATCCAATAATAAACACATTTTTGGATATCACATTATGATTCCTTACGCAGAACTCATCCAATTTTTGGAATCACATGACCTTAGGCGTGACTCTGCATATGCTAGAGGCTACCAATTAGTAGTGAGGGAATAAAACATGAATTGTAGAAATTATACCCTTCATATTAAAAAAATTATTAATAATAAATAACCAAACAATATCCAAAAAAAATTACACAATATATATAAACATCCAATGACATGTATGACATTTGGCATACACACATACAATTAGTCATTCACGAGGCCAACCCCAAACACAGAATAAACTAAAATAAAATACACAAAAATAGGAACTACTTTAATCTAAATTACTCATCCTAATATCCTAAAACCCATTGAGATATCCCATACTTATCCACTCCCCATCCCATGATTTGACCTAAAATACATACATAAGGTATTCAAACACACTGTGATGGTTATTGAGGGTATGAATATATAACTCAATAGGGTTTCACCAAGAACCCCTAATATGTAACATCACATGAATTCCAATGAATGATAAAATTTGATAGATAAATAAACATTATCATTGATTCATTATTAAAAAATAATGCTCACATGACACTCGAAGAGATACACATGCATGTCGAGACATTGTGTGCTAACTAGGCCACATTGACAATGAGTATAACTACATTAGCACCATTAAAGAGTCCATTTAAAAACATGTCAAACCATATGATGCCATAATAGTACCTGAATACTAAAATTAGGGTGGTTCTTAAAAGATTGAATTGATACCCACATGCACTATACACAGTCATTCATCCATAATCCCCAATCCATCCCTGGACACTCAAGTGAGGTTGATCAGTCTTATCTGGCATCACATCATGGCCAAGACCTTAGGGTGGTCCTAAAACCAAGCCTACCAAATGAAAGGAAAAATTAATGAACAAATACCCAAGCCATGTCTAGGAAGGTCCTTAACTCAATATCCTCATCATGAAATAATCATCACACCAAACAACCCTGACAAACACTAGGGATGTCCCAGAAAACCAAACCATCCCCAAAGACTCTAGGATGGTCCATCAAGCACAAAGACACATATTTTTATACTCTGGGTAGGTCGAATCACACCTACCCATACCTATAGAAAATAAGGATGCCCCACATACACATGAAATTAAAATTAATCTTGCATTCCATAACACATATCACTGGATGATTCCATGAAGATAGTCACTCAAGACCTCGACCCTTATCATGAAAACATATTATCTCTTTCATGAAGGCATCCACTAGGTCCTCCAAACCTTTAATAATCTCAAATCAATGGTCCCTTCTCAAGATATACATACCATGATGACATAACAATGTTATGTCCCCTAAGTCCTTGAACCCTTGGCCCAATCCACATAATTATTATGCCACTTAACACTATTGTTACCACTACCTAATGATCATCTCAATATATCATGTCCACCCAATCATAGACTGTATATTTTGGGAAAAAAACTAAAGAAACCCATTAGAATTCTCATTACAGGTAGAAAAATACTCCTCCCACTCCAAGAACACATCAAGACTTATATTTGGCATGGAGAGGGAGTTACTCAACGTCAATGAGACTTATTTCCATATTTTCCATCATCATTATTCCCCAAGACTGTCTTTCATAGACACTAGAACTAGGAACAAATCCTAAGTAATACCATCTATCAAATGACACCCTTCAACCTCCCAAAGTTCTCTCATCATCACAATCAAATCCCTCACCCCTTGGTGATATATACATTAAGAAATATTGATTTTCCAAAATGATAATGGCCACTTAATTCAATAATAAGAGGCCTACTACCATACTAACACGGTCACCTAGAGAAATAACAATCCCTTAACCCCATACACAATCCCTATACAATATGAAACCATGGAAACCCATGAATAGACAAATATATGAAATTATATTGAGGGGTTTACCTACCTCGGTATTGGAGTTAACCCTTCAGTGTGATCCATAAATCCTTTTCAAATCCATACAAGTCTGATCCATTGTCTAGACCACCTATAGAATACCAAGTGACCATCTTAATTAATTATATGCCTTTATAATTAATTATGCAATGAAATTAAATAGTCATAAATCCATAAAAATCACATGGTGTAATCCACTCATAGAAACTTCAAGAAATGATTTGTGGTCCTTTCCTAACACACACTGGAACCTATTCCATGAAAAATACCCAAATTAAACACCTATTATAATTTCCAAATTATACCATAATTGACAAAACACACAGATAAGTTCACTGGAGGACAAATCCTCATTAAAACATAGTGTGATTCCATGAAGATAGAATCTAAGGCCCTCCCTTGTCCAAAGAAGTAAAATGCACCATTTATCGGGATGATTTCTACCGTGATATGGTCAAAATCACTACTAAATCTAATGTGAACATTTCCAAAATTAGTAAGATCCACCAGAACTAAAAATAAATGGGGGGTAGATGTGAAAATCACTCAAAAATGCAGTACAAACATACCCCAAACCAAGGGGAAGAGGGAAGGTATAGGAGTTGTGGAATAGATAGAATGACCCTCCCCACGTGCACATTTTACCTAGACAAAAAGGGGTTCATAACCCATTGAAAGTACAAAACATCCTTCCATAGCATGAACTGTGGGTTAGTTCTCTCAACCTCTCTAGCAGGGGGCTCTATCCCCTATTCCAAAAAGTCACACTGGGATTCACTACTTCATGTAGTTAATGGATAGTAGAAGACACTACTTATAGCCCAACCACTCAATTCCTCCTCTAAATCCTTCTTGAATACCCCAAATATCCATTGAATCTAAAAACCCATCCAAAACCCCCACTTATGGATGATCAAACCTCAAAACCTCAATTTGAGTCTTGTTTATCAAAATGAACAATATACTAGCTAAAAATATAGACTCCTTATAATAAATAATGACCCCAAATTTACATGGAGATACAATAAAAACTAATATTTAAAGGAATGTATGAGTTATTTTTCAACCTCACCTCATATTACATTAATTATTTGTCAAATTTTTGTCCACATTCCTTGAAAATTTATTTTCCTTTTATATAATGTTATTAGTACATACACAAAATCCACTTCTACCACTCACAAAAGGAAACACCACCATACCTTAAAAACAAAACTAAAATTAGAATCACCATATATAATCTTATATATTTAATATCCTATCCTATTTCATGATGGTTAGATTTTTTTTCCAAAATATTTCACAAATTCCGTTACACCTAGAAGGTTTCCAATATGAGAGATTATTCATTCTTTATAAATAAGAATTTATTACCATTATTTTTCATTTATCTACTTTATACACTTATTATAAATTATAGTTTACCTATTTAGTAAAATTTGAATAACATAATTATACCAATGTAATAATGATATTAAATTAATACAAATTTATATTTACATTGATAAATTAATTATATCCTTTTCTTGACTACATCTATTTAACAACCAAATTAATGATGTTATACTTCTTTCTCATGAATGGTTATGAATGATTAATTTCTGATAAGATATTATATTAAAGTTTCAATAATTATTTTTCCACTATAGATTGGTAATATTAACATTTCACTCATATTTTATTATTTAAAAAATTATAAAACAAGAGTGTTATGGATTTCATATTTAGGAACCATACTCAAAATATCAATGGAATGAACTTGGAGCTTCATGAATAATCATAAAACTTATATTATATTACCTTTAATCTTATGTACACTCTGAAATCATGAACATTGATTGATAACTCATGCTATTATACTAAAACAAACAAGGAACATTTAACTCCTGTAAGTATTGATGATCAATATTAACGAAAAATAAGTAATATATATATAGTAAGTGAATATAAAAGATTGATATAAAAGGTAATATTACTGAATATGTTTATTAAATTAATGATAAATTAATATTAGTTTATTATATTTAACGTTAGAGTGTATCTAACTAAGTGGGAATCCAAAGTAAAAGTTTCTTTGTCTCAATATCAATTCCATGAGACATGTTTCATATTGTGAACTATATTTTCATTTATATAGTTAAATTGAAACCCTATTACCTTCATGTATAATAATCCTATTTTATTTTAATATTTTTAAATTATATTTAATAACCACTCTTTTATATTGTTTTCAATAATATAATACCAATGTTATAAGGATTTTTCATACTCAACTTCCTTTTCATTGGGTATTAAACTATCTTCCCAAAATATGGATTACTAAGTTTCTTTTATTCTTCCATTTATTTATAATATAAGTTTTTTTATCATTATATTTATGGAAATTACATTTTTAAATCAAGATAAACCTATTATATGGATTTCATTCTTTATAACAATTAGTTATGGAATCGTCTAAAAAAATGACATATTAGAAAATAAACAAAATATGGAATAGTCAATAGGTATAAGAATGTGATAATGTTAACAATAATTCAAATACTTTATAATGCATCCTTAACATCCATGTTGATATTCTTTATATATTTTAATGAATATTTCGACTTCTACTTCAATGGTCAATTAAAATCATTTTATTTTTCCTCTATCTTTTATTTTATTGGTTTTAAAAGAGTTTTTTGAAATGTTTTCAACATGGGTCATTTTTAAAATTCATTAAATATGTATGATATGAATCTATTTAATAAATTTTATTCCATGAAAACATTTCATCTAGGGTATATACATTATTTTTTATCAATATTGCATTCCATGTTTTCATAGTTTTTCAGTGTAATATTTATTCTCCTTTGTTTTTGAATTTTTCATTTCAAAATAAAAGGTTAATATTTTATTAGAATAAATAAATGTATTTTCTTATAATTAGGTATATTTTTATCTTAAAATTCACATTAATTATATTTAACATCATAGTATGTTGGGTAAATATGAATCAAATCACATATATGATTTTTTTCATTCAAACGTACAACTATCTTCCCACAAAGTCGACACTAAATAAAAAATAAACTAAAATAAAACACATGAAAACTAGAACAACATCCAAACCCATGCCTGATACCAATATATAGATACCATTCTTGTCATCCCAACCCAATCCAGTACATATCCTAAATCATAAAAAAATTGATATAAGGTATCCACACATAAAAATATTCCTATATAGGTTGTGATCTTATAACTCAATCTAGTCTCGCCATGAACCTGTAACATATTCTATCACATGTGTATATATGGATGAGGAAGAGAAATGTAAAAATAAATAAATTATCCATGTCATCATTCACAAACAAGGCCTCAATGAGACTTAATGAGATACACATTCTTATCAGGTCAACAAGTGTCAACTAAGAAACATCAGGCTTGACCATACATGCTATGACACAATGCGAAAATCCATTGACCAACAAATGGAACCATACATACTCCCAACCTATACCTATAGACTCATAGTTGGATAGTGTCCAAAATCATGACCAGATATCAATATATACTAGGCAGGTTCATATACACATAATCCTTGACCCATCCCTTCTCAATCAAGGGAGGTCAATCAGTATCATCTTGTGTCACACCGTAAACTCATCCCCAGGGTAGTCCATACCCCAATAATACTAATATAAAATTATAATTATAGTAATCTAATTCAAGACACATGTGGGAAGCTCCTTGAACTAATACCCTTGTCAAGGAATGATCATCACACATACTTATCCCCAGGGAATCTAGGGAGGTCCAAGAACACCAACCCATCCCCGAAGAATCTGGGGATGTACATAAAGAATGATAACCCATTATAGAATTCTCTTGTGAGGTCACATCACACTTATCCTTCCTCACAAAACCTTTTGAGGTTTAACAGGAACATGCAACATAATTAAGGCATATAGGGTTTCCCACAACTCACCGGATAATCCTAGGGAATGAGTCACTTGATACCTCACTCCTCATCATGAACCTGTTTCAACTCACCCATCAAGGAATCCACTAGTACCTCTAGACCCATTTTGGTCTCAAATTTTTGATACGATACCAATATCCTCACCCTTCGAGGATAGTAACACCCAAAAAGATCCTATGACCCAAATCTTGAAAATTCGTCCATGTCCCCATCATTTCCCTTAACACTTTTAGTCCTTCTGCATTGGTATTATCCCAAGACATCTCATATACATGAATTTAGTCTCAATAAGTGGGGTCCAAAACCCACTTTTCATCCCTATTTCAAGAACCATATGGATCAACTCACTATAAGTGCATGTCAACTAGAAAATATGTTTTTTATTAATAAATTAAATTATTCACTAATGGTGGATTATTTTAATCAAATTTAAATATTCTATATTCAATAAAATATTCAATCTTCTAATATTATATCTAGGAATGGGATAATAATAAATCTATTTTTAGGCATAAAATGGTATTTTTATTAAAAAATAGTGTCATACTGCTTAGGGAACTTATTTTAAATTTAATTTTCAACACTTTTAGAAATTTTAATTGAAAAAATAAACATCATTTTTAAATTAAAATGAAAAAAATCTTACAGTTATTTTTTAAATTTTTTTTAAAGATTAATTTTTAATGAATAGTAAAAATATTACTTTTATTAAAAAATTGGTTTTTATTTAATTTATTTAAAAAGTACCTTTTAAAAAAATATTTCAAAAATATTATTTTTGATTAAATTCAGTTATTTTTAATCAAATTTATGTTCAATTTTTTATGGGAAATTTTTTATACATAAGAAAATGTTTTCTTTCGAAACCCGCTTTTCCTTCATATTGGCTGGTATAATTTTAAAATAAATTTTATCACATCCATAATTTAAATTTGATAAAATGTATTAGTTTTTTTAAATTTAAATAATTTATATATTTAATAAGTTATAATTAATTTTTAATCAAAATTAATAGTAAAAATAGTAATAATTAATTTCCACATTTTACATTAAACCAAGTTTATTATGGGTTAAACTAAATAAATAAGGTCCAAATAACCCCAAAACATGCATAATATATATTTTATGGAAATGTTTTTACCATATATCATCTGAAGATTTAGGATGGTCTATTTTTTAGTTATGATTTCAAGAACATGGGATGGAATTTTTGAAAGACATTGAAACAATACATGTGTGACACCCACCTCAATTATAAAAAAAATCCTCCTATTATCTTATATTAACAATTTAAGAGCCTTTTGTTTTTAAAATACCAACAAAAATACCTTTTTATCTTCTCTCTCGATGACTTAAATCTCATTTTTGGATTATAAAACCATCCTAGGTGGGCATTATGCATAAATTTAAAGAGATTTTCTAAAGAAGAGTTATCATTCATAATCAAGTGTTTTTGTTTTATTTCTTCTTCCACCTCATTCAAATATTATTGAATCATAATGAAATAATAAAAAATTATATTACATATACATATATTTTGTTAATTTAAGGGTATAAACTATATCCATCACTTCTTCAATCAAATAGGATATAATATTATTGATCTTGGGAATAGCGAACTACCTTATTGCAAACTGATGTGTTTGATTTTCCACCACCACCTCTAAATATTGGATATAATGATAGATTTAAAGTATATATAGGGTATTTATTATGTAATTATACTTGTATAAGTATAATATAATTTCTAACTTCTTTCATTTTAACCAGTTGGAAAATGATAATGTTGATGATGCATACGTCTGGACTACCACATCCACACAAGGATGGGATTAATTTTTCATTTACAATTTAAATGGATGGTAATAAGGATATATTTAATCAAATTATATGTTATATATTAAATAGTTTTGATTATTTAGAGATGAAATATTATTTACCTTTATTTCATTCCATCCATCGAAAAAATTGAAACATTGTTCATGAATATGTAAGGCTTACAGTCGCCCTGAATGGAGTATTTCATTTTTATGTCTTTATACATTATAGATGACCGTAAATAAACTTATAATGAATATATATGATATTTATATTATTATTATAATTCAATATATAAAGGAACCATGACCAATGTATATGATCCAAAAAAACCAAAACATACATGAAAATAGAGAAGGTATTGCCTGAAATAGTGATGTTTAATAAATAATTATTAATAAATGGATTATAAAATGTAATAGTTAAATAATATTTGATATTAAATAAGAGTATGGATCTATAAATTATGTATAATAAATATATACTTATTATTAATGAGGTAAAAACATGTACAAAGTAAGTCTGACTTCAGATAATAGATTTTCATCTCACTTTTACTTCTGCAAGTCATAAGTCATATTCACCCCCCAATTAATTTTTGTAGTGTATATAAAACAAATTTTAATTGTTATATAAAAAATATTTTTTATCTTCTTCATATATAACGTTTCATATAAGGTTATTATTTAATGGGTCTTATTATTTAAAACTTACCAAAGTGGTAGGGTTTTATGTAAGAATCTAATTGTTTATTGAGATCCCTTCGGATCATTATTATAATGATGAAATTTATTTATATACCTCTTAATATTCTCATAAATTTTATTATCCTATAGTTATTTCTATGAATTACTTGTTTTAAGTTCATTTTCCTCTTTTTATGTACTTAATATACAAAAATAATGTTTTCAAGTAAATTCGACTTTATCTCTCTTTAGTAGAAAATCGTTTCTCTCCAAATTGAATGTTTTATAAAAATATTATAAATAATTATTCAATACTATCCAATTAGTTCCTAAATTAATTTTTAACCATTTTTTAATTTTTAAAAATTACATTAAAAGGAAACTTCCTTTCATTTTCTGAAAAATGTACTTTTAAAAGATTGCTGATAATGTGAAAGGAATATTTGTTTTAATAAGTATGTCAGGAATATTATTTCCCACCATATAGAAAACAAAATTATTGATGTAACACATTAAAATTTTTCATGGTTATTCTAAAAGAAATTTTTCCCTTAATATTTGTGAAAGTTTTCAATATAAATAAGTGATTTTAAAGAGAAAAGGGTATTTTCCTTTGGAAATTCTTTGTGTTATTTTTTAAAATATTTTTCTATATAAAAAGGAATATTCTGATGTATATTAATATTTACTGGGGATATGAAACAATTATACCATCCTTTTTTCTTTATATGGATTGTTTATGATTGTGATGAAAGTATTTTTCTGAAACACGTTTCTTTTCCATGGGTTATGCAATGATGAAGTGTTTCTGAAACCCATTTCCTTTGAACAGGTTATCATATGATGAATATCTAATGACCTTGTGAAACACATCTATATTAATTTAATTGTGTGAAATGTGGAACCAAAAATTATATATCCCTCCAATGAATTATATAATTATGGATTTCTCAGGATACAAAAAAGACTTTAATGTGTAGTGAACCTAGTATAGTGAAGGACTTTGTCAACTATGGTAGTATTAGGAGTGAACCTTGACAACAATGATTGTTTGGGGAGTGAACCCAATCAACTATGATATCCTTTAAAATTATCCTTAATTATAAAGGAAACTATTTTCTATGCTTATGTGTATTCCAGAAACTCATGTATTATGCCTAAGTTATTCTCTCATGGACCATGTTCTTTGATTCATTTAAAATTCTTATCTTATAAACTACCATGATTTATTAAATGAATCAAGTTTAGGATATATGATTTGTAGGGTATAGTTTTATAATGTTATTCTCTTGTGATTATGTGATGATTTATATCTACCTTGTTTCCCCTTACTGAGAATATGGTCGCACCATTATTATGTTTCCTTTCCACATTCTATAAAGAAAGGTATTATATATGACATGTTTAATAAGGGTTTTATTCAGGAATAACATAGTGTGAGATGATATAGCTAACTTATGAACCGTTCATTTATATATGAAAGATTCAAAAGACACTAAACCTTTATATTCCTCATGTTGTTTTTTTGTAAATTGAAATGAATATTATTCTTTTAAGATATAATATCTATTTATGAAAATTATGGGATGTTATATTTCATATCATATGATATATTTAGTAATAACCTAAAACTATGATGAGAAAATGTTAGTTATAACCTTGTGGATAAGTCAAAGTATCTGAAAATGTTTTAGATTTCTAGTAAAGTATAGTGTGGGTGGTTTCTAAGAAATTTTATTACTATCTAGATACTATTAGTGGATGTGCGTCTTGATTTTTTGTACCTAGGTTGATAAATCAAAAAATAGTGTGTTGGGATTTTACTTGATCATATCCTAGTTAATGAAAATAGTCCTTACTGGACACCTAGTTTGACACTCCCAGGGGATATGAATTGGAAATTCACTAACTATTTATAAACCATCATGAAGTATTTGAATAAATAATGACCATAAATAACTTAGGTTACATATGTTTCATAGAATGAAAAAAAGAGTAATGATCTAGACATCCTATAAATGTTTTTTATGAAAATGTGTTTTCCCCTATTATTATTGTTTCTCACACTATTATTTTTTGGTTTTAGAAGATGGCTATAATTACAATGCTATTATTTTCCTCCTGAGAAACCAAATTTTATTGTATTTGGAATGAAAAATATCATTTTTATACTCACAAAATTTTTCAAATATCTGAATCATTATAAATTTACAAATGAGGAAAGTAAGGAATGATGTTATATTAATTTATTCATGAGTAAATGTATGTATTATTTTATGGTTCTAATGATCCACTAGTTTCTGAAAAATGGATCAGTACTATTGAAAAATAATTTTTTTGTCCCCCTTTTTTAGATCATGAAAAAATAATTTCTGGTTGTCTATAATTTGAAAGGTGTATAGGATAAATAGTGTAATATTATCAAGAATATGGGGTAACATGATGAAATTGACTCCGTTGAGTGGGAAGAGTTTAAAATATTATTTTTTTCTAAGTTCTTTACTAGTATTCTTCATATGAAAATAGTGAAGGAATTCCAAGAGATAAAGAAAAAGGTTGATGAATCTATTGGTAACTATGAGTAAAATTTTACAATAAAAGTGAGGTACACTTCTAGTATCATCATCCAACATAAAATTATGGGAGATATATATATATAAATGACTTAAAACCAAGTATCAAAAGGGAATTAGAAATAATGGACTTCTGTGGATATGAAGAAATCGTTTTATTTTCAATCAAGGAAAAAATACATATTAGAGTTACCATTCAATCTCATGGTTTTGATAAGAAAATAAAGACACAATTAAATGGAAACCCTAAAAACCCTGATATAACTAAGATGATATTTACTTCATGCTCAAATTCTGTAAGGAAATAGAGAATAAATCATCTTAAAGGGACTACTAAATGTTTTATGTCTGAAAAGGAAAGTCATCAGGAAATCAAATGATGAAGTGATGTGAAGAAGTTAAATAGTTATGAGAATAGAGAGAAGGCACCACAGAATTCATCATTCACACTTTAGCTTTTCAAATGTAATGATTACAGGAATTGCGCTAATCAGTTCTAAAATCCCAAGGTTAATTATGATTATTGACATCAAAAACCTCTTAATTCAAGAGACAAAAGGTAATATCATGTGATCTCTTTTTTGATGAGGGTTACGATAGTAATGTTGTGAAAGTTACACTTACTATACACTCTATAACTATTAATGTCTTATCTGACTCTAGATCTACCCATTATTTCATATCAAAATAATTTTCTTAGGGTATCAAAATTCCACACTAATGATTAGATGTTTAATTTATAGTGGAATCCTATAATGACCCAATGATTTCATATCAAGTATATGATTCTTCTTTAGTAAATATTTTAGGGAATGTGATTCATATAAATATTAATATTCTTCATCTAGTTAAATTTGATGTTATTTTAGGCATGGATTAGATTTCTTTATATAATTCCTATATCAATTATCAAGGAAGGGAATTCATGTTTGATACTTTCAACCAACATGTGATTGTCTATCTATGTGATGATAAAAATAAATTTCAACGTAAATTTCATCCATTTTATGGGTCTTGATTCATATTCAAAAAACAATGTTTATATCATAGTGTTGTGGAAAAAATCAGCATCAATGATATACATATTGTGAGAGAGTTTTATGATGTATTTCTAGATTAGTTTCCTTATTTAACACTGTATCATGGAGTTGAGTACTCAATAGAAATCATACATATTGATACACTTATTTTGAAGAATCCCTATAGAGTAGACCATCTTTTGTTTTAGTAATTATGGAAGAAATTAAAAAAGGATCTAGATAAGGGATTTAGTCAAGTGTATCACCTTGGGGTGCACATCTTATATTTATTAAGAATAATGATGGATCAATGGGACTCTACATTAATTATTGGGAACATAACAAGATCAATATCAATAAAAGTATCATTTACCATGTATTTTTGAGTTTTGTGATATATTTCATAGATCTCAATAATTTTACAAGATTTATCATTATTATATATATCATAAATTAAAGTTCAAGAATGATTATATATAAGAGAAATTTGTTTTCAAGGTATAGACACTTTGAATATATAGTAATACCAATTTTTCTTACTAATAACCAGGATATCTTCATGGATTTAATGAAAAAATAGTATTTATATATTACCTTAATCAGTTTTTCGTATTGTTTATAAACAATATTCTTATATATTCAAAGATAATGGAAGACCATGAAGATTAATTAGTAATTGTACTAAATATCATAACAAAGTATTAGTTTTTTGAAAATATTAAAAAAATTTAATTTTTACTACTAAATATTTTATTTCTATGTCATGTAATATTAAAACATGGTATATCTATGTATTGGTAAAAGATTGAGTCTATTGAACATATACCCAGACCAGTCACAATGATTAAGATCTTACATTTTCTTATTTTACCAGGATATTGTCACCATTTTGTGGAAAATTTCTCAGGATTATATAATCTAGTCACCAAGATAACATAGAAGGAATCTAATTTCATTGGGATAGATAATAGTGAGGAATATTTCTAGGAATGGAAAATATGGTTATTCAGTACACTTATTCTTACATTACATTATAGTAGATGAGGGTTTATAAACTGTAATTATACATTAAATAAATAATTAGGTTGCTTCCTATGGAAGAATAACATGGTTATAGCTTATTCCTCATGATAATTTAATGTTATTCAGAAAAAAATACACAACTCATGATTTGGGGTTATTTGAGATAATTTTTAAATTAAATATACGGAGACATTATATTTACAGAAAAAGGTGTGATATATATACTGATCATAAATTTTTTAATTATATATCCACACAGAATCAGTTGAATATGTACCAGAAAATATGGGAAGATATTATTAAATATTCTGACTTCTCAATACATTACCAACCTGGGAAAGAAGAAAAGGTGGTAGATGATTTGAGTCGTAAAGATCATGCTATCTTATCTAAAATTTTGATCATAAAATATCTAATATTTTTTTATTTATAAATTATGGATCTTGAAATCCTGGATGAAGGGTAGAATTATTATCTTTATCGAATGAGTGTTCAACCATCTATCCATAAGAAGATTAAGGAGGTGTAAAATGAAGAAGTACAACTACAGAATAAGGGTAGAAATGTTCATGAGTTCAATATTTATTATGAGGTAATGATAAGGGTTAGGATCCATGTATATGTCCCATAAATAAGACATTTGAAGAAGTATATATTGGATTATAATCATAGTTCTTCTTTCTCTATCAATCTGAGAAATATAAAGATGTATAGATAATTGAAGGATTGTTTTTTGTGGGACAACATGAAAAGTGTTATTATAGATTATGTATCTCGATGTTTGGTATGTAATCATGTTAAGGGTGATAGATGGAATTATTAAGGGACATTATAACCACTAACCATACAAGAATGAAAATTTTATCCATGGATTTTATCGTCACACTCCCCAAAACATCTAAAGTCCATTATGTTATTTCCTTTGTATTTGAACTCCGTAAAAATTCATTACAAATCATTAATATTATTTAATATTTATATATTTTTCATCATTGTAGGATATACATAAAAAAATTTCTAATTTTTCAAGAAATACCATATTATATAATATCTAATTGGGATATAAGGTTTACAATTATGTTTTTCATTGTCTTCAGCAAGATCCTGATAAGGAGTTAAATTTCAACATTTTTTATCATCCAAATATTGATAGTTGGTCTGAGAGGAAAATTAAATCCTTAAAAGATAAGTTGAGAATTAGTTTTATGGATTTCAATGGTTTTTGGGATCAACACCTTCCTCTGGTTGAGTTTTCTTACAACAATAGCATTCACATGATCAGTCATATAGATCTTTATAAATCCCTCAATGAAACAAGTCTATAAATAAAACATTATTGGATGAATTTGGATAAGAAATATATTAGGACCTCATATAGCTGATGAAATGGAAAAAAAGATAGGTCGATTTAGTAGTATCTCAAGGCATTTTAGTGTTGGTAGAAATGTAGTACTCACAATCTTCATCATGGTTGGAAATTTGATGTTGGCGAGAAGGTGTTTCTAAAAATTTACCTATGGAATAAGGATATGAGATTTAGTAATAAATGATAGTTGATCCCATAGTATATTTTCCGTATTAATTTTCTTTATCGAGTAGGGATAATAGCTTATCACTTGGAACATCCACCAAACCTCTCTCAAGTTCAAGATGTGTTCTATCTATCTCTCCTGAGAAAGTACATTCATAGTCCATCTCATATACTAAACTCATAGGTTATACCACTATAGAATTATATTTCTTATTTTGAAAAATAAATATAAATCTTGTATCATATAGAAAAATTTCAATGGAAAAATATTACTCACCTGGTGGAAGTTCTCTCGAGGCATTATAAATTCGAATAAACTATGTATGAACCGAATGATGTTATGAGGAAGAGATATACTAATTTTTTATATAAAAGTATTATTATTTAGATATAGTAATCCATTTTTATGTGGTGTAGAATGTAACATTGTAATATTTAATGAAATATATTTTTCAAATAACTCTAATTTCTTAGACAACTTGTGTTACATGCAACATTGAGTTTTAATAAAACATAATACTTTATACCATTATAACATATAATTTAAATTTGAGGGAAATAATGTTAATAAAATATTTAGGAATAATTTATGGTATAAAAATTTATAAAATAAATTAATTGGTTTTTAATTGGTGAGAAATGAAAATCAAAATCATTTTAATGTAAAAGAAATATTTTTCTAAAAAACTATTTTTATGTGTGGAGTGTGTTTTTGGATTAACAGATTAAACTAGTCACCCTTTTCTGATTTTATTATTTATATTTTTATAATATATATTAAATAAAAAAATATCATTTATACAATACTTTTATAGGGCATGGGATAAGAATAAATCCAATTTTATGCATAAAAATTGTATCTTTATAAAAAATAGTATCATCTAATTTTGGGAAATTTTTTTAAAATTGTTTTTTAGAAAATTATTATATTTATTTGAAAATTTAAAATTAATTTTTGGAATCAAAATTTCAGAATTATATTAGATTTAATTTTTGATATTTTTTTAAAATATTAAGTTTTCAATGAATAGTGAAAAATATATATTTTTATTAAAATTATCATTTTTTTAAATCATTTAAACACATTAATTTTGTATTAAAATGGTTTTAAAAGAAAAATTAGTTAAATTGTATTATTATTTATCTATTTTTGGTTATTATAATAAATTTTATATTCAATTTTGATATAATAACTTTTTATACTTTTGGAAAACTTTTCTTTGGAAAACTGATTTTTCATCACATCTATGGGTTTTATTTTAAATTGAATTCCACCAGTTATGTGAATTTAATTTTATAAAATAAATTAATTATTTTGAGTCATAAAAGTTTATATTTGTTAATATTTTCAAATTAATTTTTTTTCTATAAGAATACTAAAAACAAACAAAATTAATTACCACGTTTAAGGTTGAAATTCGTTTCTTATAGGTTAAACTAAATAGATAAAAGATACATTAACTTAAAATATTTATAATTTATATTTTATGGCTATATTTAGACTTTAAATAATAAAGGTTTCATGAATTTCCTATTTAGGATCCTTTTCTTCCAGAAAGTGACATGACATTTTTGAAAAACATTGAAAAACTACAAGTTTGCCACTCAACTCAATAGTAAGAGAGAACATCTGCTTATCATTTATTTAGAAATCAAAAGTACTTTGATTCATACAATAAATGCTCAAATATATTCCTTATTTCCCTCATGATGACCTATATCCCCTGTTTTGATGAAGAAAATCATCCATGGATTGATTTGTGTGTAAATCTAAAGAGATTTTATGAAGAAGATGTATTGTTCTTTACTGGGAATTTTTGTTTCATTTCATATTCAACCTAGTAAAAATAATCTTCTACTGTTAAAAATTAATTAAATAGGTATATTCCATATATTTATATTTTATCATGTTAATTTCACAACCTATATACATCTCCTCATCCATCAAGTAGAAAATGAAACTGATAATCATGTGTACAGCGGACTACCGTCTCACAAATCGATGTAATTTGTTTTCCATCACCTCATATCATGATTGGATATAATTATATATTTAAATTATATATATATATATAT
This sequence comes from Viscum album, assembly GCA_963277665.1. Taxonomy (NCBI): domain Eukaryota; kingdom Viridiplantae; phylum Streptophyta; class Magnoliopsida; order Santalales; family Viscaceae; genus Viscum; species Viscum album. Next base: position 1,882,851,989 of record OY728165.1, on the reverse strand, counting down.
ATGATATTTATGACATATTTATTAATCAATAATTATAATATCATATGTAACTTATTATCTTCCAACCAGTTCAAAAATGATAATGTCACTCGTGCGTACGTCTAGACTACCGCCACCACAAAGGGATATGATTTATTTTTTGTTTCCAACATTTATAGATAGAAATAAAGATATATATATATGTTATATAATAAATAATAATTAATCATTATTTATGAAATATTATTTACCTTTATTTTTTTCATCCATCAAATAATGGAAATAGTGTTCATGCGCACGTAGGGATAAACATCTCTACAAAAGTTGTAATTCACTTTTATATTTATATCCTTTATGGATAACTATAAATAAAAATATAATTAATATATATGATATTTATATAATTATTATAATTATAGATATTATTTATCCATGATTAGAGTACATGACCCTAAATAACTATACCAAAACATACTTAAAAATAAAGTGGTTTTAACCCAGAACAATGATTGAAATAATAAATTAACAATAAATGAGTGATACAAGTTTATAGGTAAATAATTCAAGATATGATATATGATTAATGTTTTTTAATAGATTTATAATGAAACTATATTTATTTTACTACAGGATTTAATACATATAAATGAATTTGGACATGAGGTAAGGGATTTTCATCTCACTTTAACTTCTGTGAGACATATATCATATTAACTGCTCATTTCTTTTGTGTGGGGTATATACAGCCCATTTCGCATGTTATATCATGAAATTATATATTTTAATAATATTTATATTTTTATTTGTTCTTATTCTTTTATTGTTCTTTCAATTCAAAAGTTACTAAAACGTTAAGAGTTTTATGTTAAAATATCATTGTTTATCGGGATTATTTATGATTTTGCTTATGATGGTTAAATATATAGATATATAACTCAATAATATCATGAATTGTATTATCCTTAGTCTATTTATACAAATTATTTCTCTTACGTTAATTATAATCTCTTTATGTACTCAATTGAAAACAAGTATGTATTTAAATAAAACCAAATTTATCTCTCTTTAGTTGAAAATACTTTCTCTTTCATGTCCATTCTTACTAAAAATTAATTAAATAATGTTTTAATATTCTCCATTTATTTTTCCAATTTATTTTTACCATTTATTGAATTTCATAAAATGGTTTAAAATTAATTTTATTGTAAATTTATGAACAATTTAATTTTGACTTTTTAATTAAAATGTTTAAGGAATATTTTTTTTACATGTACCACATCAAGGTTATTTCCCTCCATCATGAATGCTCAAATAATTAAACCTTAATTTATAAGTTTTCAAGGTTATTTTCAAATATAATTTTTTAAATAGTTTGAAAATTTTGATATTTTAAATAAGTTATTTTATTGAGAAATGGGTATATTCTTCATGAAATATTTCAGGTGAAATTTTAAAATCATTTTCCATATAATATGGAATCCTTTTATGTTTGAAAATATTTACGATGGATATGATATAATGATACCATCCTTTTTTTCTTTCTATATACAGATTATGATTTTGATGAAAATATTTTTATGAATGTTGTTTCTTTTCCATGTTTTTCTAAAAAGGAAATTTTTATGAAACTCATTTTTTCATGGGTTATGATATGATGATTATCTTATGATATTGTGGAAAAAATCTATATAATGTGTGGTATTTGAATTATATAGACCTCTAATTCATTTGGTAATGATGGATATCTGATGAGATGAATAGTACTAGAATGTGGAGTGAACCCAGTTCAATAAGGGACTTTGTCCACTTTGATAGTCTAGGGTGTGGTATATGACTACTATGTTCGTTTGGGGAGTAAACCCAATATACTACGATAGCCTTGGAAATGATCCTTGAATACAAAGGAAATTATTTTCTATGCTTGTTTGTATGAAACAAACTAATGTATTACACCTATTTTTTTATCTCTTGCATCATGGACTTTGATTCTTTTATGATTCTAGTCTTATGAACTGCCTTTTTCACCATGACTCAAGATTATGATATATCGTATACAAGGCATGGTTTTTAAATTTTATCATCAGGTTATCATACCGTTGGTCTAGTTTTATTATTATACAATCATTTATATCTCTCTTTTTATCATTAACGGTCCTCTTAGATCACTCTTACTTTTGTTTCCTTCCCCCTGGGTTGTGAAGAATGTTATTATGTATGACATATATTAGAAGGGTGATAGTTATTTAGCACATAGTTGGTGATGATGGTTTTCACTTATGAACCAGTTGTTGATGTATACAAGTTTCTAAATAAACTAAAAATTTACTGTCCATATGATATTTTTTGTAAAATGAAATTTATATTCATCAGTTATGATTAAATATCTATATATGAATGTTTTCGGATGTCAAAGACACCTATCTCAATACTAGAGTTAAATCCTCATTTAGCTCCACCAAGCCTCATCTAATCCATTCAAGCCCCATCAATTATCTCATGCACCTTTTACATGCAAAGTGAAACCCATAATTAATTATAATAATGTATAATTAATTATCAAATTTAATTAAATAGGATCAAATTCCAAAAAAACAATCCAGTATAATCTGCTCACTAAAATATTTAAGAATGAGGTTTTTTTATTCCAAACATGAAATGAACCCTATGCCATTAAAATTACCCAAATTAAATTCCTGTTTTAATTTCATATTTCTCCTAAAAAAATATGATGTTTTCTTATACGTATAATTATACTTTATACTTATCCCTAGTTTTTTCACTAATGATTCCTTATCCTAATATCCAAAAGGAACTACACTAACACTTAAAAATAATAATAACCTTCTCTGATACCGACTATAGTGACCCAATCCAGTCATATCTTTTTTTACACCAATTCCATACTATATAAATTACATCTCATAAAATAATCTCAAAATCCAAAAAATGTATGGATTGATTTATTTTAGTATTGGCTTCATAATTAATTTATTATTACATTATGTGTCACCGTTTATCCATAATAAAACCTCACTAGACTACCTTCTAGATATCTGAAAATTTGTAATCATGTTTATAACCTAGGGAATAGAAATACAAGGGTTGATCTCAAAATCTCAATAAGGTAAAATACATCCACACATCATCAATATTAAGATCATAGTCATTAGAGAAAACATGATTAGAAGAGAAATATCTTATTAAAAATATCAAGGAAAAATAATATTCATCTATATGGAATGATATAATTCCATATAAACTCAATTTATCTATAATATACCATATATTATATGTGAAATATAATAAAAATGGGCCATAAAGAATAAAAATATGAATATTACATCGAATTATGACATATGTACCCGAAATAATGACATTTTGATCAATGAAAAATGTGATCATATCCACACACAATATTATGAATAAAGAAATACATAATCATGTTCAAGAAAAATCATGTCAAAAAATTTATTTGAAATTAATTCCTCACACAATCAAGTGAAAATAAGAAATACATGATCATTTCCACACACAACATTTTAAAAAAAGAATAACGTGATCATTTCTACACACAACCATGAGAAACATTCATATCATGATCATGTACACACAGAACATTCGTATCTTCTGAGATATAAAAACATAAAAAATGGATTGGTGGATAATATTGTACACCACCTATGAATCATCCATATATATGTGTTAAAATTGAAATTAATCATTCATATTTGAAATATCACTTGCTTAACCCAAGGAAATGATAAACTTTTAATGAAGAGATTAATAGATAATTTCATAATTCATCTTGATAAAGAAGTTGAATGGTTTCATAAGAAAATATCCCAAGTTTAACATAATGAATTTGAGAGGATATTTATATTGATTTAATACACAATTTTAAAATTATGAGTTAAATCACTTTGAAAAAACACAATATAATATTATGTAAAACAATTCTTCAAAACTCCTTAAAATGTTTTCATTAAAAAATTACATTTTTCTTAATAAAAAATTAAATATTACGCTACAAAATCAAAAAGGGTTTCATAAAAAAATTTATAAAATATATATGTTTTGAAAAATATTTTTTCAGAAGACATAAAAACACTAAAATTTATTTATTAAAAACAAATAATTTAAAATCTATTTTAAAATAAAGAATTACATTTATGATAAGAATTTTTTTATTTGGATTTTATAATAGCATTTATTTTTATTATCAAAAGAATCAATTTTTACTATAATTTGAAAAAATATTTTTAAACATGAAAATAAAACTTCATAAAGAAAATTTCTCATACAATGATAAAAAATTAAGGAGTTTTCTTGAAATTGTTTTTACAATACTTGTAAATGATAAAGTTACTGGCCATATAAGAAAGTCATTTTCATATATATGAAGTGAAAACATTGGAAAAAATTTATTTTACAAATATGATAAGTAATAGATCCTTGAAAATTGTACAATGGTTTTTAGAGGAAACATGGAGTATAATATAAAACATACGATCAAGAAAAGAATAGTATTTTTTATACCCTAAAATATGTTGGTTTGAAATACATATCATAAAGAAATAATAATTAATTTTTTTTTAAAATAGGAAAAAATAAAACTAAAGTTAACATCATATAAAACATAATTGGGTTTCCAAATGTAAAGGATCGCATTGATAAGGAAAGGAAAATGTGGTAAAATAAGTGAACCCATTATTAAAGGTGATGGTAATTATTCTCAATAATGATATAATTTTTTAAAAATAAATTATTAAAGGTAATAAATTTGAAATAAAAATTAATATTTCCCATAAAATAAAAGAATATACAATGAAATAAAATATTAGGGTCGAATCAAACAATATTGAAAGAAATAATTTCAAAAGGAATCTTTAAAACTCAATGATGGGATTTGAGTTAACAAAGACCCCTACAAAATTGAAATATTTTTAATTGATACCCCATGAAAGATAAAATATTATATAGATCTATAACTCCTTAAATTGAATAAAAATTATGTTAAAAATAAATACATGATAATAATATACACCACAAAAGGAAAAAAGTGGTGAATATTAGTCATTTCTCAATGAAGCGGAATTGAGATACAAAAACCCTAAAAACATTAATATCCTTTTAATCAAAAGTCATTAAAATACATAAAATCATATGTATATTAAAACCAAATTAATTAAATTAATATGGTAATATAATTTTGTTAGAAAATAATCACACCATATAAAAGATATTGTAGTTCACAATATTAAATATTTCTCAATAAATTTAATTTGGAACAACGAACCTCTTACTTTAAATCTCACTTAGTAGAATTCACTCTGACCACCTATATAATAAATTCACTATCTTAATAATTAATTTATAAATATTATCAAAATATATTATATTTTATATTCCTAATTTATAAATATATATCATAATAGGTTTCCTGATTATTTTATATTTTTAACATCAGATGTAAGGATTTTTCGATTGTTTATTTCATATAAGTTTAATTATGAGGGGTTTGATTATTATATATCGGATTAATGTTAATAATTCTAATGTTATTCAAGATATAAGAATAATTTATTTTCAAATATTCCTTAATTTTAATATAGTTATGTGAAAGGGGAGAATACGGTTCACGAAAATTAAAATTGTGATGAACTACTTTCAATGTGTTTAACCATCGAAAGGTGTTATATTAATAAATATATTGAATATTAGTTACAAAATTAAAAAATATTTTTAAAAATAATAAATAAATTACAATTGGATTATGTTATTATTATATAAAATTCCATAATAATTAATGATAAAAACATTATAATGCTGTACATGTAGGTGGTAAAATAGACCCAAACAAGTACATGTTATAATGATTTAATGAGTAAATACATGTTTTTATATAATGTTAATATAAATTTTACAATAGGTTAATAATTTTGTAAATATAATTTACTCTCATTAAATTATTACTTGTAACTATTCATATAGGTGGTGATTAAACATTAAATATGTCATTTGTGGAGGGAATAGTATTCATATATACATGGTTAACGATTTCATTTCTCAATAAATGGGAGGAAATGAATGTATATAAAAAATTATAATTTCATAATTATAATTTTTAAATATAATATATACTGATTCATAAAATTCATCCTTTTTCCGACCACGAAAGATGGTGATGAAAAATGAACTACATCGCTTTCTGGAGGTGGTCGTCCTCATGCATGCACGAGCGTTACTATTTTATTCTAAGTGGATAGAAATTATTGAATAAAGGTGGATAAATTAAGATAATAAAATTATTTTTTTGAATATTATTTAATTATTTTATGTTCCGTATTACAATTTTGGAATATGATTAATGAGAAAAAAATACAAAGAAGTAATAAATGCACACGTTGAGAACATGAGATTTATTTTTAGAAATCACCATAGAAATAGAGGCATTAGGATAAAAAATTGAGACAATGGTGTTATTAAAATGGTATTTTATTATATTATGATAAATGATATATTTTTATGATAAAAATCGAATGGATAGGTGTACCATGAAGTGGTTAAAGTGATCTCATTTGATAAATGAATATAAGTGTAATTTTGAAAGTACCCATTACATTCTAATGATTTTATGTCACTATACAATGATCAAAGTTTTCAAATGTTTTAAATATTTAATTTTAGGGTGATATAAGTTCTATAAATCCTCTACCACTCATTTTGAAACTTGTATTAAATTTTCTTCATGTCTTTACCACTAGATTTTCATATTTTACTATTTTGGTTTTTACCATGGTAAATAGTTTTTACCCTAGTAATTTTTATTTTATTAGAAATATCACGTTACCATTATAAAAATATTAGTGTTATAAACCAAAATTTAATCTCTATGTAATATAATTAAACATGTAAATAAGAAATAATTTACTCTTAAATTAAAACATTTAATATACAGAAATGTTTTTTTTGAAGAAAAATGTTCATTTCACAATTAAGAGTTATTAATATTATTTATTATTTATTTCTGTTTGAATGAGTAATAATATTTTTTTATATATGGGTAAAAATAATATTATAGTATTTATATTATATATATATTAATTAAATTTAATAGATAAAAATTAAACGATATTAGGAAAACAATTCTCTGAAAAGAAACATTTCACTATTATCATTGTCATTAAATTAAATCTTTGTAATCGTAATTTTAGGTGTAAAATTAAAATAATCCTTCTTAAATAATCTGAAATTTTATATATAAAATTTGAAATCCATTTTTTATATTTAATTTATACAAGGGATGAATAAAATTTATATTAGCGAATAAAAATTATTTCTTAGAGTCATTTTTTTATGTTTCCAAAACATCAAACATGGATTTTAGAAATTTAAAATAGTATTTTTATATGTATTATTTTTTATTTATAAAAATATATATTTATATGAATTTTTTTAAAAAAACTTTAAATTAATTCTTGTATTATGATAATTTCATACAATTAATGGTATTAAAAATATCATTATTTTTCTAATATTCACCTTAAATTTTATTTTAGAAAAATATAAAAATTATTCCTAAGATATAATTGAAATAATGAATCCAAAAATTTAGTTAATTTTATAAAATTCTAATTCTAAAATTTATGAATTTATTTTTTAAATAGAAACACATTATTTATATAATGGAAAACTACTTTAATAGAAAGATTTACCTTTTAAAACATTATGAGTTCTTAATCCTATTTTTTATGAATTTGTAATTGGTAAAGAAATTTGTTTTTAAAATTACTTTTATTATTATTAACTTTTATTAATAATATTCATCAAATATGTTGTGATTTTTTTATTTTCATATTGTGTTTGAAAGAGTCAATCTATATAATGTTTATTAAAAGAAAAATATGTTTTAAAGTCTCAGGTTGTTATATCCCCCCCCCCCATAAATAGATTTTATCTTCAACATTTTAATTATAAATTTCTAATGACTGAAGTTGTGGGATATATAAGAAACTCAAGATATATATTTTATAGGGATATAAATCTCACAACAATAATTACAAATAAACTCATAATTTTCGTCATAATGGGAATGTGATAATATGTTTCATTTAACTCATCATTTTTTACAATATATGATTCCTTATGTTGTAATATGAGTTTATAGAGACAAACCAATCATAGCTTTATTTTCATGGTTCTATTTCTATCCAAATACTAAAAAAAATTATGATAATATCCAAAAATATCATAATGGATGATCATGTGATTATGAAAACTAATTCCTCGTATGTATTTCCCAATGAAACCATCATTTTAACCCATGATACTTTAAGATAAACTATGATATAAATAGATAAATAACCCCTTCAGTTTAACCAAGGTTCTACATGGTCATATTCCTGTTAGGTTTTCTAAAAAAATTATTTTTATTGCACATCGTCAATTTGGATTTAAATCATTCATAATAGTTCTTAGTGAGAACATTATTAACCAAAGAATATCCCTATGTAATTTCTTCACTATGTGAAGATCTTGATGCAACTAAACCATGATTTCTATAGTTTATTACCCCTAAACTTATCGATTTCATATCCAATACCACCTTTTAATATCTAGATAGGCATGTAATTTCTATGAAACAACACAATATCTATATTAACAAAACTTTGGGATGTTTTATATTCATATATTTTCTATATAGACTTATCCCTAGGTTTTAAACAAAATTTATCTTATCATATTCACTAAAAGGAATAAACTAATACTCAAATATAACTAAATTGTGTTATAATAGAAACTATAGTGACCAAATATGGTCATATCTTTATTTTACATAAATTACATAATTTAAACATTACATATCATAACCCCAATAATGAAAGGATTAGTTTCTTTGAGGATTAGATATATAATAAATTAATTTTCTTGATACTTCTTTTTCATTTCTTCATAATCAAAGAAAACTATAATCCATTATATAATTCTCATATTTTTTACTCGTCTTCATAACTTGGGTAATAAAAACATAAGAAAGGGGCGATCGCAAATGATCATTACGGGAAAAATGCACCAACATGTCATCAATGGTTACATCATAATAATATGAGAACACTATAGAATGGAGGAAATAAAATATTAAAAATATCATGAAACAATAATAGTTGTCTATAAAGAATTATAAAATTCTATATAATCTCAAATAACCAAACACATACCATGGAATAAAAGTGAGTGACAATAATCAATAGCAATAGATTATAATCATAAGAATATGTCAAAGAATTGGTTCATAAGTATAGTAAATAAAATAATTTTGAATAAAGAAAAATGTGATCATGTTCATGAAAAATATGGTTAACAATGATATATGTGATCATATCCATGCACAATCATGTGAACGAAGCCATACATTGATCATGTTCATTCATAATTAGGGGAATAAAGCTATATATGATCATTTTTACACAAAACCTTATGAAAAAATCATAATGTGATCACCTCTACACATAACCCTTTGAATAAAGTGTAATGTGATAATTTCCACACACACAACTATGTGAAAAAAGTGTAATGTTATCTGGTCTCACTACTACAGAACTGGCCTTTGACAATGCTATAAATGACCTTTATCAACTCTAGAAAAGTACTAACTACATGAGAGAGGTTAGAAGCCTTAGTATTATATCAGCACTAAAAAGGTGATGATAAATGGGTCCATTATCGGCATTAAAGAGAAATGATTAGTGGGACCTTCATTAGTGCTTTTACAAGTGATGATAAATGTGGCCTTTATCAGTGATTTTATAATCAGTAATAAAGAGGCATACTACAGTGTGTTGTAATACCACATTATATCACTAGAAAGAAACTAAATATCATAAAAAATAAATCCCAATATAGGATTAAATGATATGGGATTTATAAAACAAACACAAGAAAAAAGTGTATTATAGATATTTTAAACAATGGTTTATACAATTATATAAATCAAAATTATAAAATAAATTCAAAATAATCAATGTTACTTTTAATCCTGAACTGTCTCATGTCATTTATGAATAGACTACCCCTTCTCAAGAAAAATAATTCTCCTCTATATGAAAATAATTCTTTTTTTAGTAATAATATAATGAAATAAATTAACATTAAATGTTTATTTTACTAAAATTGATGTAAATTTTAAATAAAAAGATGCACTTGAATTCATATTGGTCACATCATGCATGGGATTTAGGTTTGGATGATTCATACACATCACAAATGACTTATTAATCATTATTATAATGTATTTAGATTTTTTGAATGCTTTTTCTCATTTTGGAGTTGGTTAGTTGGCCTTTTTACTAAAATTGATGACAATTTTATTTAAAAACATTCACTTTGAGTCATATCAGTCACACCGTGGATCGTATTGAGGTGTGTCTAATTTAGGCATGTCTCAAATCACTTATGGATCATTTTACTAATGTATATAAATAATCTAAATGCTTTTTTTTGGTTTTGAGTAAGTTGGTTTATTTTTTTACTAAAATTGATTTTAATTTTAAATAAATATGCACATATAGTCATACCAATCACACCGTGCATCAGATTGTGGTTTGTTTAATTTTTATACATTACAAATCAATTATGGATTATTTTCTTAATGTATCAAAACAATCTGAAGGTGTTTTCTCTATTTTGAGTACCCCACATTTCTATTTTACTAAAAGGTAATTTTAAACATCAAACATGCACTTTGACTCATACGTATCACATCATGTAATCGATTGATGTGAGACTGATTCCTACATGTCAAAAATGATTTATTAATTGATTCCCTAAATTATAAATAAAATATAATTGTATTTTCTTAGTTTTTCAGGAGTGAAACTTTTTAATGTCAAATGTTGATTTTAAACTCATAATGGAAACATTGAGTCAGTTGACGTTTTTACTAAAATTAATGTCAGTTTAAAATAGAAAGATGTAATTAGATTCATAATGGTCATATCATGTGTTATATTGATGTTCAGCCAATTCCTACACATCCCAATGTCTCAAAAAAATCTTAACTATCTATGTTACTATGACTTCCATTGAATTTCTTTGTAAAACTGCCAACTCTACATGAGAATCTATGAAACAACCACATCAACTCTAAAAAAATTCATGTTAATAAGAAAACAATTATTATATGAGTAATACTAGAAAATAAATTAATAAAACATGAATTGGAAACAATACATTAATTCTATGAAAAATGATATTATTTTACAAACATCAATATATCCTCTATAATTGAGAAGAGGAAGCATCATTTCTCATCTTACAAAGGTAGTGGATGTAACTTGAAAGAATGTGATAAATGGACCACTATAGGGGTGAAAACGTTTTAAGGGGTATAAAGCATGAATGTTGGATAGAGCACCCCAACTCGATAAACATAATCCACCTATATAAGAAAAAATTTATTATGAGTAATACTAAAATTAAATAAATTAAACATAAATTTGAGAAACTACATTAATTAAGTGGATAATGATTTAAATTTTAAAACTTAAACATTACCTCTGTAATTAATCATGGGTAGCATCATTTCTCTTCCTAGAAATGCGGTGGAGATGTCTTGAAAGAAAATGATAAATGAACCATTATGGGTGAAAAGGTTTTAAGGGAGAAGAATCATGAAATTTGGAAAGAGCACCAAAACTCGAAAAAAATACACCTATATAAGAATACAATTATTATTTAATTAATACAAAAAATAAATAACTTACACATAAATATGAAACAATATATTAATTCTAGGTAAAATGATTTTACTATTCAAACATCAAGATTAGCTCTATAATTGAGCATAGGTAGTGTGATTTCTCTTCCTACAATAGTAGTAGAGGTAGCATGAAATAATGTGATAAATTCTCCACAATAGGGGTGAAAAGGTTTTAAGGGGGAATAATCATGAACGTTGGATAGAGAACCCCAACTCCAATAAAATAATTTTCAAGTATAAGAAAACAATTATTATGTGAGTTATACCAAAAAAATAATTAAATTAAACATAAATATGAAACAATGAACTAATTATATGGATAATGATTTTACTGTAAAAACATCATTATTACCTTTTTAATTAAGTAGAGGTATCATCATTTCACTTCCTAAAATTTCAGTGAAGGTATCTTTAAAGAATGTGATAAATGCAACACTGGATGGGTGAAAAGGTTTTAAGGGAGAAGAATCATGAAAAATGGATAGAGCACCACAAAACGAACAAAAGAGACCACCTATTTAAAAAAACATTGATTATATAAGTAATACTAAAAAGAAATAAATTAATCATAAATATAAAACAATACATTAATTCTATGGATAATGATTTTAATAGGAAAACATCAAGATTACCTCTTTGATTGAGAAGAGCTGCTGACATTTCTCTTCCTGCAATGGCATGACACATGGAATAAAATAATCTAAAAAAATGAACTCTATAAGGAATAATGAAAATTAAATAAACATTTCATTATATAATTTTTTGGTAAAATATAGAAATTGTATCATAACATTACCTTTACATCTTTTCAAAAGTTTTCCTTTAATATAGTTTTTTCATCCATCATATGCATAAGACATTTTCTACATGTGTAGTCAAACATTTAATTTAGATTATGTTAATATAGTAGAGAACATATAATATTATCAATAAAATCAAAATATATTAATAATTAATTTTACAATATCATTGAACCCTATTTCGTTTTTTAGCAGTTTGAAGGATTTGGTCCCTCTATAAAGAATCCAAATCACGCCATTTAGGTCCTCTCTAACATAAAAGACATTCTCTATATTGGGATCGACATGATATCCCAATCAAAGTGTCATCCTTGATTGAATTTTCATCTAAATCATCATTTTTTTTAGTTTCTAGTTGGATAATTGACCAATTATTGTTTGTGGAATCTGATATATAAAATGCTTGAATAGCCTATGATTCCATTTTGAATGTATCATCTCTTTTCCCTACTACAATGAAATTCACCTTCACGAAGCCCATTTCATCAACTTTCACTCAATTGATATTGCCTTCCCATTTGAAATGTAAAATATGAACTTCAATTATTGTATAATTCAACTCATATATATGTCTGATAATGCCAAAATATTACATATTTTCATAAATTGGATTTCTATCCCTAGAACCAGAAATGTGCATCACTTCAGTCACAAGAATAACACAACAGTTTTGCATCGTACTAAAGTCGTCATGTTATTTTGTATAGAACTTATAACTATTTATTACAAAACCATTGTATTATATAATATTTTCATTCGGTTATATGGCTATCCATTTAAGACATTCATAAATTGAATTTGGATTTCCATTTTACTCCTTATAAATTTGATCTCTGAACAATCTTATAAGTTTTTGATTATGTGTATTTGATATCCATCCTTAATCCCTTAATGGATTCAAATATCTAATAATTTCTTTGTGGGAATCAATGTATGGATCAAAATCTTAACTATTATGCGATATATAAAGATGTGATTTCACCCTCTCTATCAAAGAAATTGTAACACTATCTCTTTTGGAAATCCATTCGCCCATAAGCATTCATTGTGATAACACTTCGGGGGATTGATGATTTCAACATTTGGTTGGTAATTGGTATATAATTCAATAGATTCTTTGACAATATATCATTCTGCAATACAACCTTTTGTCTAACTTCAATTATTGACATAATAAAATATTTATATACCATTTAATGCGGTATATCCATCTATAATGGACAGGACCAAAAATTTGAACCTCTCTAACCATGTGAACCATTAGGTGGACCATTATATCAAAGATTGATGGTGGTAAGAACATATCTAATTCACATAATATGAATTCAATATCTTTATTCATGATGGGAAACTCGTCGGGTCTACAAAATTATAAAATATGGCTTTGAAAACTAAGTAGAGTTTTGTTAATGTGTGTTTTACATTTTTAGGAAGAATGAAATGGAAAGAAACAGACATTAAATCTTGCATCAAAACATGATATTCATGTGATTTTAGTCATTGTAACTTCAAATTAGTCATTGAAATGACATTCTTGATATTTGATGAATACCTGTGATAACCCAGACCCCCTTGGTCCCTTCCTTTGCCAAAATCCAGATCCTTAAGGGGTGTCGATCGGTGCGACCGATCGGTGAGACCGATCGGTGAGACCGATCGGTGCGACTGATCGGTGAGACCGATTGGTGCGACAGATCGGTGTGACCGATCGGCGGAACCGGCCGACGTCACCTGGCCTTGCCAAGTTGTTCTAGTAACGCTCCTTTTTCGCAAATAAGGTTTTAAACCCTTTTCTGCCTCGTTTAAAAAAATGTCTTAAAGACCCGAAACGTGCACAAAAGTTTTAATTAAATACTGAATCAACTCATGAGTCGGTTTAAACCACCTAGCACCTTTAATGATGAGTCAATCCACGTGGTCAACCCACGACTTCCACGTCTTACGTGGTTCAACGTTTTTATCTCAACCGTCCCCGGCTCTTATAAATTAAGGGTTAGGCCGTGGTTTCTCCCTTCCTCGATCGTGGCTCTTCTGGTGCATCGGGTGCGCCGCGTCGTTATCCGTGAAGTTCCGCCTTTCCCCCCCTGACCTAAGCGTTGGTCGTCTATCAGCAAGTAGTGAATTTTTCTCTCGTCTCTCACTTTTGTGTATCATGCGGGGTGGGCGTTATTTTGTTCCTATGGAATTGGTTGAACCAAACCTTAATGTAGATAATAAAAGAAGTTCTAAAGAAAGAAGGGGAAGGGGTTGTGATCGTTGTTTATGCTTTATCTTGTGATCATCCTTTTTAGTTGTGCTGGTTTATGTTTTTCTAAAAAATGAGGCCGTTGGTGGTCGTTGTATGTGCACTGATGAATCCCCTAGTGATGTTTTAAATGGGTTTCCGAAATTGTGAACTCCTGCTGTGAATTTGGTTAATCACGTATACCCGGCTAAATAAGTTGGAAGCACCCGGATAAACCCTACTATGTTAACTCTAGGTTAGAACACACAGGTTTGAAATCATGGAGTGTGTTAAGTCTTTTAAATCTGAAATTTCCCGGTGGTTGTGTGAAATTGGGGATGGGATTCCCTGTTGGTGTGGTTCCAGTGGTTGTGAGTTTGAAACAGGGTGGGTGCTCGTTGATATCACAAATTGAGGAGAGATCCTCTGTTGACAGAACCGGGTGTGAGTGTTTTGGTTGATCCTTGCTTTTGATGCTTTCCTTGGTTATGCTTATGGTAGTGCCCAGTAGTGCTTAGAATTATTTGAACATTTTGACTGAATGTGAAACAAGAATGGGACAAATGGTTTTTGTGGGCAAGGGTCGTGAACTGTGACTCGGACGCAGTGGTGTTGTGTTTTGTAGGTTTGCTAGGAAAACCTAAGCTTTGGGTGAGTGTTTGTTACCTATATCTATACTTGTAGCTTTGTGTTTCTTATTCGCGCCCCACCCAAGTTGAGCACTCAGTGCCGAACACCCCCATTGATGGGGGAAGGGTGTTTTTCCCAACACTATTCTTAGTGGTTGGTTATTAGCTCCTTTTCTGCTCCCTTTCCCGGATAGCCCAAGTATCTTCGGGCAGGCTATGATGGCCTGAGGTCCATTATTAGCCCAAGAACCTTCGGGCAGGGGAGTACTATGGTTGACCAGGTGTGTGCGGCAGGTGGTTTCCCAAGTGTCTTCGGGATGAGGCCCAGGTGTTTTCGGGCGTGACAGTTGATCCTCTAGCCCAGGTGTCTTCGGGCGTGGTTACGTGAGACAGTTGAGGCCAAGGTGTGTGCGGGCGGGTTTTCAGCAGTGGGACTGCGTGCGGTTGAGGCCAAGGTGTGTGCGGGCGGGTTTTCAGCAGTGGGACTGCGTGTGGTTGTGGCCCAGGTGTGTGCGGGCGGGTGTGGCAGTGGGACTGCGGTGAGAATGGAGGGATTGGTCCGATGCGTAGGATGTCTCAATAACCAGTGGGAAAGTGGCGCGGGGTACCCAAACATCGATGTGCTTTGATTATATATATTACTTGACTTGCGTTATTTGGGCAGCGTGCCTTGGTGAGGCCTGGGGTGGTTAGTTTACCTTGAATAGGCGTTTGGTTTCCTCCTTTCTCATGGGACTTTAGCACGTTCCCCACTTGTGCATGAGAGTCTTGGTTTTCCCTACTGAGTGTACTTGTATGCTCACCCTACGTTTACTTTCAGGTTTCCAGGATGACTACCAGGGCTGTGCGGGACCCTACTAGTTGGACAGTTGGAGTTGTTGCTTTTGTCGTACCTTTTTTTTCTTTTGGTATTGTACTTTGAGCCTCTTTTTGTACTTGCACCTTGTTGTAAACTGTTTAAACATGCATGGGGGCTTTGTTGGGTTTATTTCTTTACACTTGTTTCTTTTTCTTTTTGGGTGGTTGACTTATCCTATTTCCCGATCCTAAATAATATAAAAGGGTAATGCCTCCCATATTTGTGAAAACTCATACCCTTGGTGCTAGTCGCCACCTCGGGGCCTACTGGAGGCAGGACTCAGGGGTCATTATCTCTCCTTCAACTTAAAGAAGGAAGGGCCTGGCAATCTGCCGACCCTTCCCTCCTTTTGGTGAAGGCGGGTCGTGACAGAATGGTATCAGAGGTAGGGTTTGAGAGGTAGGATGGAGTCTGGAGTTAGGCACAGTGAGGATTGCATGGGATGGTAAGGCAACAGCGTTGGGTGACCTTGGTGCGTGAATTAGGCCAGGGAAGACCGGCTAGGACACAGGATTTTAGGGCCCCCCGTGATCCGATGCAAGGACTCTGGGCCTACCGAACGACCAAGTGAGACCACACTGATTGCAGGGTAGAGACCCTAGGAAAGGTACATGCATCATAAATGACTTGTGTTCTTATGTTTCTGGGATATTTTTGGGGATTATGAAATAAATTTAAAATTTTAAGAAACTTTTTTTTCTTTTAGTATGCACTACCTGGGCTTAGGCATTCCTTGTTTACCTTGTAGCTATGGCTCCTGGGAGGCGACCACGTGTGGTACAGGCGATCGAGGCCCCAGAGACTACTTTAGCCGATCGGCAGCGAGCTGATCGAGAGGAAGAGGGAGACCAGTGGCAAAAGACTCTTCGGGCCTTCCAGCGACAGTCCCTCGAGAAGTATGAGGGCAGCACCTCCGATATGAAGACGGAAGGCTGGCTAGAAGAGCTAGTTATAGCCTTCGGCCTGATTCGGGCCCCGACCGAGTACTGGGTTCCTCTGGCTGTTAGCCAGATGCGAGGAGCGGCACGTCATTGGTGGATGCTTCACCTGGGGAATAGGAAAGAATATGAGGTTTCTTGGGCGGATTTCGAGAAGGAGTTCTGGGCGGAGTTCCTCTCCTCGACAATGAAGGCAGAGAAGAGGCAGGAGCTACTCTCCCTCCAGCAAGGTAACATGTTCGTGAGGGAACTTGGAATCAAGTTCAAGGACCTCCTACGTTTTGCTCCGGACCACTTTCCCGATGAGGATTCTCGGGCAAGACGTTTGGAGGAGGCGCTCCGACCCTTCCTCTAGTATGCTGTTACCCCATTTACCCTTCCGACATACTTAGTGGTCCAGAAGAAGGACGAAGTGGTGGAAAGGATGCATGCTCTAGGCGGAGTGTCACGAGAAGGGATCCAGCTGGGACCATCGAAGGGGAAAGCTGTCAGCACCCGGCCTCCAGCATCGGGACCCTCCAGGTTCTGACCCACGGGGAGCAGACCGCAGTAGTTTCAGTTTCGATCCCCTGGCCCACATTCTTTCCCTTCAGGCTCGGGACCATGGTGCTTCATCTGCGGGAGCCCTGGACATCTCCGGAGTCAGTGCCCCAATCGGGTGCAGTACAGCAGTGACAGTCATCCCCAGCATCCGCCGCAGCAGCAGTTTCCAGCCAGATCCTTCCAGCAGCAGCAGCAGGGACAGCGAGCTCCCGCTCCTCCGCAGGCAGACATAGGAGGAGGAGGCCGACCTCAGGGCACTCCCCAGGGACACGACCAGGGCGTGGTCGGGGAGGTGGCCGACAGCCGAGGGGCAGGGGAGCTGGGCGTGGACAGTTACACGCCGCAGAGGCAACAGTTCCAACAGGGCCAGAGGTTGTTCGAGGTATGATCAATGTGTTTAGCACTCTTGCTTATGCCTTGTTCGATACCGGAGCTTCGCACTCATTTGTTGCACCCAGTCTAGCCCTTTCCTTGGGTCTAGATGCCGAGAGACTTCCAGTGCCCCTGGTTTTGAGCACACCAATTGGAGGTCAGACCGACTTGCTGTTCATTTGTCGGGGATGTAGACTGATGTTAGGGCCACATCAGTCGGTTAGGGATCTCCTTCTGCTACAGATTCAGCCGTACGATGTCATCCTAGGCATCGACTGGCTATTTTCTGTATGCGTCGTCATTGACTGTTTCCGAAGGAGGGTGGTGTTCTCAGGTTTGGACGGCCAGCGTGTTACCTTTACCGGCGAGCGGAGCAGTCCGAAGGGAAATAGGAGGGAGGAACCTCTCCTCTCCTTGTTGACCGAGCTGACAGTGGAATCAGTAGATGCTGAGATGGTGGAAGTGCCAGAGATTGTCTGCGAGTTTATGGACATCTTTCTTGAGGAGGTGACGACTCTACCCCCTCGACGCGATATCGAGTTCGGGATAGACCTACAACCCGACGCTCGTCCGATCTCGATGGCTCCTTATCGGATGGAACCTTCGGAGCTATGAGAGTTGCGGATACAGATTGACGATCTGATGAAGAGGGGTTATGTCCGTCCGAGTGCATCACCATGGGGCGCTCCAGTCTTGTTCGCAAGGAAGGCGGATGGTGGCCTCAGGTTGTGCATCGACTACAGGAGGCTGAATCAGGTAACGATCAACAATCGCTACCCTCTTCCAAGGATAGATGATCTTTTTGACCAACTAAAGGGGGCAGGATGGTTCTCGAAGATCGACCTGCGGCCTGGATACCACTAGCTGAGGGTGAAGGATTGCGACGTCCCGAAGACGGCGTTCAGATGCAGGTATGGGCACTTCGAGTTCGTGGTCATGCCCTTTGGTGTTACGAACGCCCCAGCCGTGTTCATGGGGCTTATGAACTCCATCTTCCGGGAGTACCTGGATCGGTTTGTGGTGGTATTCATCGACGATATCCTGATCTATTCAAGGTCAGAAGAGGACCATGCAGAGCACCTGAGGACAGTTTTGGAAGTCCTCCGACAGCACCAGCTCTATGGGAAGTGTTCAAAGTGCAAGTTCTGGACACGAGAAGTGCACTTCCTCGGGCACGTAGTGTCTGAGCAGGGGGTAGCAGTCGACCCATCAAAGGTTGAGACAGTTGTTTCTTGGGCAGCACCCAAGAATGTGGCAGAAGTACAGAGTTTCCTCGGACTGGCAGGTTACTACCGGAGATTCGTACCCAACATATCCCAAGTAGCAACCCCTTTGACGGCTTTGACCAAGAAGGACCAGGTTTTCATGTGGAGCGAGCAATGCAAGTCATCCTTCAGCTACCTAAAGGAAAAGCTGGTTAGTGCCCCAGTGTTGATATTACCAGAAGAAGGGATGTCCTATGAGGTATTTTGTGATGCTTCAGGACAGGGCCTGGGATGTGTGTTGATGCAGCAACGAGGGGTGATCTCTTACGGGTCCAGGCAGCTACGCCCCCATGAGCGTAACTACGCCACCCATGACATGGAGCTTGCAGCGGTCGTTTTTGCGCTAAAGTTATGGCGGCACTACCTCATCGGGGAATGCTTTGTGGTCTTCACAGATCACAAAAGCTTAAAGTATATCTTCTCCCAGCGGGACTTGAACTTGCGACAATGGAGATGGGTGGAGTTCCTCCAGGACTATGACTTTGAAATCTCTTATACTGAGGGCAAGGGAAATCTGGTGGTCGATGCCTTGAGCAGGAGGACACAGAAGGATGCGGTCTGAGAGTCGGCAAATTCCTGGAAGGCAATGGAGGAGTAGGATGCCTTACACCTGGATGCGAAGATGGATAGTGGCAGAGGCTGCCTACATCAGATGATAGTGCAGTCATCTCTGTTTCGACAAGTGGAGGAGTCTCAGTGGGGAGACCCCGAGTGCGAAGTGATGCGTGATCGGGTTGACCAGGGCGATGCTCCAAGAGAATGGGCAGAGGATGGTCAGCACCGGATGCTTTTCCAGAAAAGGCTGTTTGTTCCAAGAGTGATGTGTGGCAGGGTTCTCAGTGAGTTCCAAAACTCACCCCTAGCGGTGCACCCAGGAGTTACCAAGATGTATCAGGGGCTTTAAAGGCAATTCTGGTGGCCCGGAGTTAAGCGAGCGGTGGCAGAATTTGTGGCTAAATGCTTAGTATGTCAGCAAGTGAAGGCTGAACACCGGGTTCCAGGCGGCCTACTACAGCCTTTAGCTGTTCCCGATTGGAAGTGGGATGACATCTCGATGGATTTCGTCACGGGACTACCCAAGGTCCAAGGAAGGTGTGACGCCATCTGGGTGGTGGTGGATAGGTTGACGAAATCGGCTCACTTTCTGGCAATCAGGGAGTCAAGTGATGTGGATGCTTTGGCACGAAAGTACGTGAATGAGGTGGTGCGGTTTCATGGAGTTCTGAGGACTATAGTCTCCGATAGGGATGCACGGTTTACCTCGCGAATATGGAGAGGATTGCAGCATGCGTTTGGCACCCAGTTACGCCTTAGCACTGCTTTCCATCCCCAGATAGATGGACAAACGGAGCGCACCATCCAGACCTTGGAGGATATGCTACGGGCATGTGTTCTAGACTCAGGAGATTCATGGGTGCGATACTTGCCTCTAGTAGAGTTTTCCTACAATAATAGTTACCAATCTACCATCGGTATGGCCCCGTTTGAGTCTTTGTATGGGAGGCCATGTCGTTCACCTGTGTGTTGGACCGAAGTAGGAGAGGCAGGTATTCTTGGCCCAGAGGTGGTGCAGGACACGACAGAGAAGATTCAGCTCATACGGGAAAGGATGAAGACGGCCCAGGACCGACAGAAGTCGTATGCTGATACCAAGAGAAGGCCCTTGGAGTTTGAGGTTGGGGACCACGTGTTCTTGAAGGTCTCCCCGCGGCGTGGGAAACGGAGGTTCGGCAAAGGGGGTAAGCTTTCCCCCAGATTCGTCGAACCCTTCAAAGTGTTGCGGCGGGTCGGCGAAGTGGCTTATCAGCTAGCGTTACCTCCGCCGCTGCTAAGGATACATGATGTCTTTCATGTATCCCAGCTCCGTCGTTATCTGCACGATGATTCACACGTCCTTGATTGGGGTGAACTGGACATCGAGGACGACGTAACCTTTGTGGAAAAACCAGTGATGATCGAGGATCGCAAGGAGAAGGTGCTTCATGGGCGAGCCATTCCCTTGGTTCGTGTGTTGTGGAGACATGGCAGGCTCGAAGAGAGTACGTGGGAGAGGGAAGCACAGATGTGTGCCCAATACCCCGGGTTGTTTTGAGCTTTGTTCCTTTTGTACCGTTGTGGTAGAACGTTTGACTTTTGGCTATGAAATGTACTAGTTTATTTCCTCTGTTATGTGTGAAAAGCCCCGGCTAAAGGGAAGAGGGAACCCGACCCCAAATCAAGACGCATTAAGGTGGATGCGATTAAACCCGTGCGGGCGAGTCAGTGCCACCCAAAGCGGATAATATCTTGACATGGGGGAGGGGAACTCCCCAAACCCACATGACCGGGCGGTTTGGCGTGGTATGTTGCTTGGTTCTTGACAGGGGAGTGTTTTTAGTTAGCAGGGGTTCACTCCTAAGAGGTATCTTTCGAAGATGGTTGTTCGGACCCCCTCTTTCCTTCTGGTTTGTTGTGATCCTCGAGGACGAGAATCATTTAAGAGGTATCTGATGTGATGACCCAGACCCCCTTGGTCCCTTCCTTTGCCAAAATCCAGATCCTTAAGGGGTGCCGATCGGTGAGACCGATCGGTGTGACCGATCGGCGGAACCGGCCAACGTCACCCGGCCTTGCCAAGTTGTTCCAGTAACGCTCCTTTTTCGCAAATAAGGTTTTAAACCCTTTTCTGCCTCGTTTAAAAAAATGTCTTAAAGTCCCGAAACGCGCACAAAAGTTTTAATTAAATACTGAATCAACTCAGGAGTCGGTTTAAACCACCCAACACCTTTAATGATGAGTCAAGCCGCGTGGTCAACCCACGACTTCCACGTCTTATGCGGTTCAACGTTTTTATCTCAACCGTCCCCGGCTCTTATAAATTAAGGGTTAGGTCGTGGTTTCTCCCTTCCTCGATCGTGGATCTTCTGGTGCATCGGGCGCGCCGCGTCGTTATCCGTGAAGTTCCGCCTTCCCCCTCTGACCTAAGCGTTGGTCGTCTATCAGCAAGTAGGGAATTTTTCTCTCGTCTCTCACTTTTGTGTATCATGCGGGGTGGGCGTTATTTTGTTCCTTTGGAATTGGTTGAACCAAACCTTAATGAAGATAATAAAAAAAGTTCTAAAGAAAGAAGGGGAAGGGGTTGTGATCGTTGTTTATGCTTTATCTTGTGATCATACTTTTTAGTTGTGCTGGTTTATGTTTTTCTGAAAATTGAGGTCGTTGGTGGTCGTTGTATGTGCACTGATGAATCCCCTCGTGATGTTTTAAATGGGTTGCTGAAATTGTGAACTCCTGCTGTGAATTTGGTTAATCACGTATACCCGGCTGAATAAGTTGGAAGCACCCGGATAAACCCTACTATGTTAACTCTAGGTTAGAACACACAGGTTTGAAATCATGGAGTGTGTTAAGTCTTTTAAATCTGAAATTTCCTGGTGGTTGTGTGAAATTGGGGATGGGATTCCCTGTTGGTGTGGTTCCGGTGGTTGTGAGTTTGAAACCGGGTGGGTGCTCGTTGATATCACAAATTGGGGAGAGATCCTCTGTTAACATAACCGGGTGTGAGTGTTTTGGTTGATCCTTGCTTTTGATGCTTTCCTTGGTTATGCTTATGGTAGTGCCCAGTAGTGCTTATAATTATTTGAACATTTTGACTGAACGTGAAGCAAGAATGGGACAAATGGTTTTTGTGGGCAAGGGTCGTGAACTTTGACTCGAACGCAGTGGTGTTGTGTTCTGTAGGTTGGCTAGGAAAACCTAAGCTTGGGGTGAGTGTTTGTTACCTATATCTATACTTGTAGCTTTGTGTTTCTTATTCGCGCCCCACCCAAGTTGAGGACTCAGTTCCAAACACCCCCATTGATGGGGGAAGGGTGTTTTTCCCAACACTATTCTTAGTGGCTGGTTATTAGCTCCTTTTCTGCTCCCTTTCCCGGATAGCCCAAGTATCTTCGGGCAGGCTATGATGGCCTGAGTTCCATTATTAGCCCAAGAACCTTCGGGCAGGGTAGTACTGTGGTTGACCAGGTGTGTGCGGCAGGTGGTTTCCCAAGTGTCTTCGGGATGAGGCCCAGGTGTTTTCGGGCGTGACAGTTGATCCTCTAGCCCAGGTGTCTTCGGGCGTGGTTACGTGAGACAGTTGAGGCCCAGGTGTGTGCGGGCGGGTTTTCAGCAGTGGGACTGCGTGCGGTTGAGGCCCAGGTGTGTGCGGGCGGGTTTTCAGCAGTGGGAATGCGTGTGGTTGTGGCCCAGGTGTGTGCGGGTGGGTGTGGCAGTGAGACTGCGGTGAGAATGGCGGGATTGGTCCGATGCGTAGGATGTCTCAATAACCAGTGGGAAAGTGGCGCGGGGTACCCAAACATCGATGTGCTTTGATTATATATATTACTTGACTTGCGTTATTTGGGGAGCGTGCCTTGGTGAGGCCTGGGGTGGTTAGTTTACCTTGAATAGGTGTTTGGTTTGCTCCTTTCTCACGGGACTTTAGCACGTTCCCCCACTTGTGCACGAGAGTCTTGGTTTTCCCTACTGAGTGTACTTGTATGCTCACCCTACATTTACTTTCAGGTATCCAGGAGGACTACCAGGGCTGTGCGGGACCCTACTATTCGGACAGTTGGAGTTGTTGCTGTTGTCGTACCTTTGTTTTCTTTTGGTATTGTACTTTGAGCCTCTTTTTGTACTTGCACCTTGTTGTAAACTGTTTAAACATGCATGGGGGCTTTGTTGGGTTTATTTCTTTACACTTGTTTCTTTTTTTTGGGTGGTTGACTTATCCTATTTCCCGATCCTAAATAATATAAAAGGGTAATGCCTCCCATATTTGTGAAAACTCAAACCCTTGGTGCTAGTCGCCACCCCGGGGCCTACTGGAGGTGGGACTCGGGGGTCATTATCTCTCCTTCAACTTAAAGAAGGAAGGGCCTGGCAATCTGCGACCCTTCCCTCCTTTTGGTGAAGGCGGGTTGTGACAATACCCTTGTGAAACTTTTACACTAGTAAGGAAAGGGGAAAATTTCAATTTTTCATGTTCAGATAGAGTGTAAGCTTTTGGAGGATGAAAAGTCTACATTTTACCCTTCACTGGTGCAAACTCATCCCTTATCCCCATTTCAATCAAGTCCAACATAGCCTTGATGTCATCTTTAATTTTTCTACTAACATTTAGTAATGTGAAATAACATTATCAAGTACATTTTTTACATGCATAATGTCAGTAAAATGTATGATATACAAACAATTACAATACCGTAATTCAATGAAAATTGATCTCTTTATCTAACTTGATTTTTAAGGTTTTTCAAAAATGGTTTACCAACAAGAGGGTCAATATTTTTTAAATTTTTTGTTCAATTTATCACCCATTTCTAGAGATGATGTTGTACCTTTTTAGATATACCCATCAAATGTTGTCATCTAGGATCGATATTTAGGTCATCGAGGTAAAAATTTCCATTTTCCTAAAAACTCGATATTTGAGGAATGTTTCAAATGAACTGATTATGTGTGTTTTTCACAAATAGGACACCCGAACATTCCTTTGATGTTATATCCTGATAAATTTCTATAAGCGAGGAAGTCATTTACCATTCCATATAATATGGACCTTAATGTGAATTCTTCAATTCAATGAGAATAATACACTGTAATACTTATATCCCGTATCAATTTTAGATCTTTGATCAATGGATCCAAATAGACATAAATATCATTACCAGGTTGCTTTGTTCTAAATATAAGCAGAGACAAAAAAATGTATTTGAGATTCATGCATAGACATGAAAGAAAGTTATAATTTACCAACATGATGGGTCATGTAATGTGAGTACATCTATATAAAAAAATTTATCTATTCCATCTATAGACAACACAAGAAGAAATTTTCTTGGCTTATCTCTAAATTCAGGAAACTTGTAGTCAATTTTCTTCCAATAAAGAGAATATGCTAGATGACATAGTTTTCCATCTTTAATTATTATATCTTTATTCCATGTAAATTGTATCATGATTTTTTGACATCCATATATTCCTCTAAATTGTGTAATGACAGGAAAGTTCCATACATATTTCAAAGGACTTTATTCATTTTTCCTGAATCGATTTGCACCAAACTTAGGGAATTTTATAAGTGATTTACTGTTCTTTGATATATAAATTGAAATAATTTTCACAAGAATTCATTTTTTAGATATTATTACAATTTAATGTAACATTAATTTAGTATCATATATTCAACATTGTAGTTCATATTCTTCTAGTGGAACATATTTCAGAGACCTAGTCATTCTATAAAGCTGGTTTCAATTTACCCGCTGCCATATTTCAAATTATATAACTTCAATATAGCTGATATTGTTGTATATTTATTATAATCGGTATGAAATGGTTTCTTGGAACATCTATTTAACTCCTAAAACAACTTTGGAAAATAATGAAGGTCAACTTTAATCTCCCTTTTCATTTTTTCCATGTGATCTCTATCATCTTTATCAATGGTATTCATATCAAATTATTTATAAAATGTAGTATGATACCAATCAATGTCAAAATTCTTTTTTTGTGCCAGGATTAGTCCAAAATTTATAGCTTTGATCTATTTTGAGATTGATAAAATGTTCTTCCAACTCTTCTAGACTAATTTTTCTTCAATAACAGCAATGTAAACATGGACATGAGATTTTAAAAGTGTCGTCTACATTCTCTCTTATAAAAAATGATTAACTCTTTAACTCCTTCTTCATATCTATTTGAAAAATAATTAGCATGAATCCATTTTCAGTTCATATAGATTTTATTGTGTTCATAAAAGATTAATTTTAAACAATATATAAATAAATTCACATAAGATGTTCATTATCAATTGTGAAAGATATATAAAATTCTAATAAGGGAAACTGAACATTTTATTGCTTCAAATAATTTCAGTATATTTAAAAAAATGGTTAAATAAATTTAGTAAAAGTATTACACTACATTAAATATTTATTAATTCCCTTAAAAATTGAAATATAATATATGTAATTATAGAGTAATAAGAAACTCTACTATGATAAACAAGAATAATAATCTCTCATTAAATCAAGTAAAATATATAAAACTATATTGGAATAAGTGATGTAGAAACCTATGGAATTATTACTTTTAAAATTAATAGTAAATTAATATTTGAAAACATCTAAAGACTCTTGGGATGAATTATTAATGAAACATTAATTTAAAAATGAGGAATTGATCACAATAATTACATAAAAAAATAATTTTATTGATATATTGAATGTGTTTATCAATGTGGATGACATAATATTTTGAGATCCAAGAGATAAATGATGATAATAATTTTCTATATTAAAAATGACCAGTGTTTAAATGTTGATGATTAATGAGTTGAAATTTTCTTTAGTTTATAGGTGACTTGTGGAATTCATGGGATAATTATTTCCCAATCCATGTATGTGAGGGAATTGTTTTATAGATTTTAAAAAGGATGATTGAACACCCATGTTGACACCCATTGAAAATTGAATAAAATTTTCATATGTAGTGGATGGAATATAAATCTATATGATGGATTATAGGAGATTATTTATATTCCTTGTTTTTTATTGTAAAATGTTTTGACATACTATTTATCTATATGTCATATAGCTTGGTATGAAAGTTATTCCATGGAAATACACTTGTTATTAGTTAAATAAATACTCAAAAGGGAATGAAAATCTGGATATACTACATTTCTGAGCAAGAAATTATAATGTATTATAATGGTATATAGGTCTCAAAAAAAGTGTTATAACTAGAAAGGGGTAATCTCAAAAGGATATTTTTTTATAAAATATTGGGATAGGGGGAGTAGGATGGTGATAGAAAATTATAATGTAGTTCAAAAATAGTACATCGCATCAAGGTATAATATTTCATATTGTAGAACCCCAAGATTTTATATGATAGATTATTTTAATCTATTTGATGTCTTGTTTTGTAATCTACACCATGATTATATTTCACTATACGCAACACCGTATTAGTTTTCAATATATGCAACACTATACTTGGCTTGTGTTACACACAATTTCAAGTTCTTTTGATAGAATTCATTTCATGAAACATTGAGTATAGATTTTGTTCAATGTATAAATGAAATATTTTTGGATTATGTTATAAGGAACACCAAAGTAAGATTTCACTACACGTAACACTGACATGTCTTATGTTATACACCAGAGCGGCCTTCCTCGATATCTTGCATTGTACGTAATACTGAGTTTCCCCAAACAACGATATATTATTAAAATATTATATAAACACGTCATTATGAATAGTATTAACCAAATTTTTTATTTTATATAAAATTATCATTCATATTAAACAGTTTCTAGAATATGATATGAGAACACAATCAATTTTTTTAATAAAAGAAGTATTTTTAAAAAACACGCAGTTTTAGCGCCTTTTAATGGCACACCCATTTTCAGTCTAGTTTTTGAAATTTTTTTAAGTTAAATATGGAAAAATAAACTACTTATTTTGAAGAGAGACATAAAAATTTGCTTTTTTTGAATTTTTTTAATTTTTTGAATAAAATTAAAATTTTAATGAATAGTGAAAAATACTGCATTTTAATTTGAAACTACATTTTTATCTAATTTTTTTATATAGTTATCTTATCCTATTAATTTTTTTTAAAGTGTAATTGGACTATATTTTTAAAATTTAATCTATTTTTTTTTCAATAGAAGTAATTTCACATTTAAATTGTATGTATAAAAATATCAATCTTTTGATAGTTATTACTTCTTAAAAACCCACATTTGGGTTTTGATAATGGGAATTATTATTAAATTAATTACTATAGCTTCTGTGTTTTGAATTTGGAAAAAATTATTCCATATTTGGAATAAAAAGGTTCAAATTGTCTAAATAAGTACCTTTTATTCATTAACATTATTAATAGTAACTTTAGTAAAAAAAATTATTTGCCATGGTTAAAGGGTAAATCTGGTAAATAATGGTAAAAAATAATATTAAACTACCCTAAAACATGTCCTAATCATAATCTATGAGATATTTCAGACCATGTTATTCCTTAGGTAGATTTTGGTTGCCCATGGATTCACATGGAGGTGAAAATAACATTTTAAAATAATTTATTTAAAGTAAAGATAATTATAACATAGACCTATATCTTTTACTAAAATGATTTTATTATAGGGTTATATAATAGATATTTATGTATATAAAAAGAAACTATAAATATAAAAATATTTTATACACCATGTTATTTATTTATAATTTTTATACATTATATAAATGTATTTATATATGACAAAATTATGATGTAGTAATTACCTCATTGATGAACGATTCAAATAAATGAGTTTATTAATATTAAAATAAATTTAATCTGAATATTTTGATGTAATCCACGAAATTTACGGATGAAATTGACACATTAAGGATAAATTAATTTCTTTTTTTAGAATAAATCAGGTTTTTATGAATTTTTTAAAAAAGTCATGTATGAATAGTGTCCAAAAATTAACATTATTTATAACTAAAAACATAAAATAGTTTATTAAGTTATATTAAATTCAAAAAAATATAAGTTTCAGAAAAATAGTTAATATAAGTCCAAATATTTCATAAATAACTTTTCTAGGTCATTTTACATGATATTATAATTACATTAACCCACATTGTGTAAATAGCATGATATCACGGTATGATTAAAAAGGGTAAAATAAGGGTTAAACCAAAAAGATACAGATAAAAAATATTCAAAACTTGTTTAAAAATTATTATATTATGGTTATTAGAACCAAAATCATATTATATTTTAATTAAATACGTTTTGGACCATTTTTAATTGAAATTATATTTATAATAAATTAATATTTTGAGAGTTTCTTGAAGTTCTCATGTCCTCTCTTATAAAAGGGAACATCCTACCTCCCCTATTTGCACCATTTTGAGCCTTTAGGCTCAGCCAAACCATGACCATTTATCTTCTCAACTTCCCTAGTAACATTCTATATGTTCTGGTCTTCTAAAAGGAAAAACTCTAGTGCCCTAAGAGGGAATTTAAAGGGGGCATGTCGAGGAAGAGTTATTATCTTATACAGATTCATTCAAAAAAATCTTCATCTACTTTCCCATAATGAGTAGTTTATTTATAAAGTAAACAAATTAGTATCACTCATATACATATATTTTATTATAAAAATTAAATAACCTTATTTCACCTTCTATTCGTCCTATATAAAATGGAATCACAGTGTGTGCATACGTACGACTTACCGTCTCCACGCCATGGTGTAATCTGTTTTTCACCACCACCATACATGGATGTGTATAATGGTGTAAATAATAACTATATATGATTAAAATAACATGATTCTAATTCTGAGATATTATACACCATCCACTTCAATACCATTCATCAATTATGGGGACGATATCGTCACTTGTGTATACGTACGGCTAACTGTCTCCACAGTACGATGTGATTAGTTCAACATAATATTCATTAAAGAATGATAATATAAATGAATTTAATGAATAAATATGATATATATTATGATATAAAGATAATTTAAATGATATAACTATTACATAAAAAGGGGAATAAATACTTATCTGACAAAACATGCATAAGAACATAAAACAGTTAATACCCGAATAACGAGTAATAATGAAATGTTACTAAAAAACGGATGTAAATATGATCATAAATGTTAGCATAAAAATTATTATGATTCACTAATTAACCATTAACATTATTTAAATCATTATACAGGAGTTTTAGATACATATAAATCACATCCGACCTAAGGTAAGGGATAAATTTTTAAATCTCATTATTTTTTAAGATTGTGTATACATAAGTATTTATTGGGGTATATTTAATATAAATTTCCATGTTTACTATGAATATCTTCATTAAATGTTAAACTATTATTATGTGTATGTTTAAATTTATTTTTACACATTTTTACTTTTACTACATGGTTTGGAAGGAATATTTCTTATGTTTACCATACAAGGTACTTTCTAACTTTTTTTGGAAAAAGTACGAGAAGAATGTTTTTTAAACTTATACATAATGAATGGATTTTTAAATATTAATAACACATTGTTTCCATGATGATTCCTCTACATATTTTCCAGTTTATTTTCAAGTAAATTATTTTCTTTTAAAATTGTGAGTCATTTTTAGAAAATAAATCATTTTTGAAGAAGAAAAGATATTTTCCAAAAGAATTAAGTTCAAGTGTTTTTTCAAAATTGTTATTCATATAAAATAACGCTCTTTAAATAGGGTTATATTTCTACCCTATTATTACTATGATTTTTTTATGTTAATTATGTAATGTTATTTTATATGGATTTTGTTATGATGGATTGATGTCTAAAGAAACCCATGTTATTTCTGGGGTTATGCTATGATGAATGTTTTATGTTTTGTGGAACATGAATGAATGATTTCATTATGAGATGGGTGGAACCTATATATACCTACAATGCATTGGGTAAATATTTATATCTCATGAGATAGAGACAACTAGAATGGTAAGTAAATATGGTTTGGTAACACATGGCTGGAATGGCAAGTAAACCCAGTTTAGTAATGGACTTTGTCCACTATGATGGTCTATCCAGAAATGCCTTCATAACTATCGAAATAATATTATGTGATTATTATTTTTCCATAATTAGATGTTTTATTCTAATATTATTATATAATGTTTAATTTTACTTAATGATCTATTCCATAAAAACTATCAAGATTTAGATCATGACTCAATATTATAATGTTTAAACTTTGTGTTCATGTCTTTAAATTCAAATGAATAGGGTTTGTTTTATGTTCTCCATGATTATCCTCACTAATCATTTAATCTCACCCTTTTTATTTTTTTCTTTTACCCATGATATAAGGAATAGTTTTACTTAGGAAAACAAAAGGTGAATATCCTTATGGGATATGTTTAAGATATTTCACCATGTTAGAAGATCGTGTTCCGAGATTCCAAATATACTATACTAATACGGTCTTTAGAAATCTATTTCTGTCATGTATTAAATATTCTGAAAAAGAAATTTAATGTCCATATACTTCATTCTTGGGTCTTTATTTTTGGTATCATAGAGAAATTTTATTCAACCTTTGGAAACTAGGATGCGAAAACATTAGTGAGATCCCTAGAGATATTTCTAAGTAATGCCTTGGGATGTCCCTAATGGTAAGTAAAAACTATAGATTAAATTACTATAATTATGGTAATGATCACGAATAACCTAGGATTAAAACTAAGATATTAGAGAATGAAATTACTCCCCCGTGATAATTTTGTTTTCTAGTATGATTTTTACTTATCACACTGTTCTTTTTGGGTTTTACACCATTGTTGGAACCTGATGGAACCATAATAATGACCAATGCATAGGGAAACACACTGATTATCCAATTGAATAACCAAGTGTTATGGGATATGGAATTAAAAATATCATTTCTATACATACACAAGCTATGAATAATTATTGACTTCCAAAGTATCGTAGAATGGAACAATATTCTATTGAGTCCTTCATGAGGCAACACCCACCTTCTTTTAGTGGGTCTTCTGATCTACTTGTTTCTTAAAAATGGATTAGTACCATTGAAAAGATATTTTCCATCCCTCACTGTTCCAAACATGAATGGTCATTTTGGTTGTCTCTTGTTTAAAAGGTGAAGCAAACCAGTGGTCGACTCTAATTATGAATAAAAATAAGCAAGATGAAATTGATTCCATATAATGGGATGAGTTCGAGAAGTTGTTTTTTAATTAGTACTTCCCTCATATTCTTTGAAGCAATATTGAAAAGGAGATCTTTGAGCTTAAGAAAAATTATGAGGAATTTTTTGGTACATATAAGGAGAATTTTACAAGGCTTATAAGGTATGATTTTGGCTTTATCACCCAACGTGAAAGTAAAGTTGATCGATTTTTAAGTGGCTTAAAACCAAGTCTTCTATGGGAATTAGCTATAAGAGACTTCAATAGATATGAATAGATTTTGCGTTGTTCTATTAGGGTAGAATTGGATATTGGTGTTATGTATCTATCCCATGGTTTTGACAAGAAACAAAAGATGGAGTTTAAGGAAAAATCTCAATACAATGGTGAAAAAAAGATGAATGTTTCATTATGCTCAAAGTGTGGAAGGAAGTATGGTGGAGATTGTATTAAAGGGAATATAAAATGTTTCAAGTGTAGAAAATAAGGTCATCGAGTAGGTGAGTTTTGATGTAATGGGAAACAGGTTGTTAATGATGTGAATAAAGAAAAGAATACAGAAAATACACCACCAACACTTCATTGCTACAAGTGCAAGTAAATGGGGCATTATGCTAACAAATTCCCTAATCCAAGGGTTAATGATGATCGACATCAGCAACCTCTTAAGAAAAAAAGACAAAT
Organism: Viscum album; assembly: GCA_963277665.1. Taxonomy (NCBI): domain Eukaryota; kingdom Viridiplantae; phylum Streptophyta; class Magnoliopsida; order Santalales; family Viscaceae; genus Viscum; species Viscum album. The sequence goes on along the minus strand of OY728165.1, from coordinate 1,882,819,183 downwards.
GAAATTCAAATGTGATAAATATTAGTGATGTTAAGAATGACAATGAAGTGGTGGAATGATTAAGAGTTTATGTAATGGGATTCCAAAATAGTGTTGTGGAATCTCATTTATAGTATTGTCGAATATTGTAATATCTATGTATTGGATTTTTGTGGTTTTTAATAATTATATGGTATTGGTAACCATGTAATGTGATTGAAATATTTTTGGAAATAACATGAAATGCACTTAATAAAGGGATAAATAGATAATGAGATTTTTTATAGTATTAATGGTATCATGACTGATATAAAGAAAAAGGTATATCATGATCTGAAATTTGGTATTTTTTGTGTGTTTGAAGAGTTATTTTTTATCAAATTCATGTTTTCACTAAGGTTATATGGAAAATTATGTCATTATCATGTTTCAAAAGAATCCATGATTAAGGTATTCACATGTTTGGAATGTGACAACCTAGAACATCCAAATGAGATATGGGAGAAAAATGTTAAGTCGATTTAGTTCACCTAATTATAAAGTTTTATATTTTCAATTTTTTTAATGATTGTAATGTTATCCATTTATGGATAGTAAAAGTTATATTTTAGTTTAAGTTTATTATATTAATGTATTGTCTCATAATAGGTTTACTTATACATATATAATAACCTATTTACCCATTTTGTGGAGACAGATGGAATGACCTATCATTCTATCGCATGATCTTCTGACACTTAAAGAATAAAAATTTCAACCTAATTTCCTAAAAAAATAGTTTAAGATTAAATTGTTCAGGTAATGATCAATGGTACTGAAAACATGTAAGTATTTATTCTCATGCAAAATATTCTTCAACATTAGGAAAAGGATCTTGAAAGACAAAAATGTTATCCTAGTAACATATTATTAGATGAATAATATGGTCTCTTAAATAAACCTATATTTATGGATTTCTAGTAGTTAACTTTCTCCAAACCATGTTCTCTATCACTATCTATCAAAACTTTATGGTTAGATTTCTCTTCTATATCGATTTTTTCACTTCACACTAATGTTATCCTATATGGAACCCCAATGATGAGTTAATTTGGGTGACCATTATATTTCTAAATTTTCTTTTAAAAATTATGTTTTAGTATTCTTCTTTATGATTTTGGTTTCTATTAAAGAATCTTTCAAGCAGTAAACCATTTATAAGCCCGATGAATTTTGAGGGAGAAATTCATTTTATGGGGGGTTGAATGTAAATCCTTGAGATTTTATGATATAGATTTTTTAATTTATTTTATGTATTGTGTTGTACACTACACCAATATTATCTTATGCTATACTCTACACTATATTAGCTTGTAGTATACACAACACTATATTAGGCTTGTGTTACACACAATTTCATGTTCTTTTGATAAAATTCATTGCACGCAACACTGAGTATATATTTTCTTCGATGTATAAATTAACTAAGTTATTATTATGTTATACATAATGCCAAATTAAGATTTCACTATACGCAACACTGACATGTCTTCTGTTACACGCATGAGCGACCTTCCTCGATAGAGTGCATTTTATGTAATACTGATTTTCACTAAACAATGATATATTATAAAAATATTATATAAACTAGTAGTTATTAATAGTATTAACCAAATTTTTAATTTTATATAACATTTGAATTCATATTAAACATTTATTAGAATATTATATGACAAAAAAATCATTTTTTAGATAAAAGATGTATTTTTCAAAAAAAATGCAGTTTTACCGGCTTTTGATAACGCACCCATTTTAAGTCTAATTTATGACACTTTTATAAGTTAAATTTGAAAAAATAAACTTCTTATTTGTAATTGGGATATAAAAATTTACTTTTGTTGAATTTTTTATATTTTTGTAATAAAATTAAAATTTTAATAAATAGTGAAAAATACTGCATTTTAATTCGAAACTGCCTTTTAATCTAATTTATTTATATAGTTGGATTAACTTATTAATTTTTTTTAATTTTAATTGGATTATATTTTTATCATTTAATCCAATTTTTTTCATTGGAAATAATTTCACTTTAAAATTGTACAAAAACACATGTTAATCTTTTGATAGTTATTAAATCTTAAAAACCCGCATTTTGGTTTTTACAACGGGAATTAATTTTAACATAATTACTACAACTTCCATGTTTTGAATTTTGAAAATTGGATTCCCTATTTGGAATCATAAGGTTCAAATTTTGTAAATAATTACCTTTTTGACATTATGAATAGTAATTTTTGTAAATATTTTATTTACCACGGTCAATGGCTAAATCATGTAAATAAGGGTAAATATAATATTATAATAATATTAAACTACTCTAAAAAAGTGATAATCTTATTTTGTGAGATATTTCCAACCTTGGGCATCATTGTATTGATTTTGTGACCCCGTGGATTCACTTGGATGTGAAAAAGACATTTTATAAGAATTAATTTAGAGTAAAGATAATTATAACATAAACATATATCTTTTATAAAATTGATTTTAATATAGGGTTATATAAGAGATAATTATGTAAATAAATAGTCATTATAAATTATAAAATACTTCTTATATCATGGTATTTTATTTATAATTTGTAAATATTATATAAATATATTTATATATGACACAATTATGATGTAGTGATTGCCACATTAATGAAAGATTAAAATAAATGAATTTATAGAAATTAAAATAAATATAATTTAAACATTTTGTGGCCATCCACAAATTTTATGGATGACATTGACATATTAGGGATAAATTAATGACTTTTTTACAAAGGAATCATGTAGTGATGAATTTTAAAAAAATTCAAGTATGAATAGTGTCCAAAATTTACATTATTCATAACTTAAAACAAAAAATAGTCTATTAAATGATATTAAATTCATAAATACCTATTATTTATAAAAATGTTTAATATAAGTCCAAATATGTCATTAATATCTTTTTGTGGGTCTTTTGACATGATATGGTAATTACATTAACCCATAATATGTATATAACATGATATTACGGTAAGATTAAAAAGGGTGAAATAAGTGTTAAACCAAACAGATAAGGATAAACAATATTCCAAACATGTTAAGAAATTATTGTATGATGGTTATTAGAACCTAAATCAACGTATCTTCTAATTAAATGAGTTTTGGACCATTTTTAATCGAAATATAATTTATAATAAATTTATATTTTTATAGTTTCTTAAAGTGCCCCTCTCCTATCTAACAAAAGGGAACATCCTACCTCCCCTCTTAACTCCATTTTGAGCCTTAAATATTTCCCAATACCTAATGATTTATCTTCTAAGCTTCCCTAGTTTTATTTTAGATGTTCTGGTCTTCTCAAAGGAAAAACTCTAGAGCCCTAAGAGGAAATTTAAAGGGGGAACATCGAGGAAAAGGTAATCTCTTCTACGGATTCTTCAAATTTCTTTCTTCTTCTACTTCTTCTTCATTATATGTTTAATTGTAAATTAATTACATAATTATCACTATTATACTTATATTTTATTATAAATTTTAATTAGACCTATTTCACCTTCTATCCATCCTACAAAAATCGAAATCACCACATGTGTGTATGTATAGCTTACCGTCTCTAAGCAATAGTGTAATTGTTTTTCACCACCACATTACTTGGATGGGTATAATGGTGTAAATAATAACTATATATGATTAATATAACATGATACTAATTATTATATATTATACACTATTCAATTCAATACCATTCCTCAATTATGGGAACGATATTGTCGCTCGTGCTTACGTACGACTTACTTTCTCCACAGTGCGATGTGATTCATTCTACATAATCTTCATTAAATCATGATTATATAAATGAATTAAATGAATAAATATTATATATATTATACTAATTCCATAAATTAAATGATATAATTATAACCTAAAAAGAGGAATAAGAACTTATCCGACAAAACATGCAAAAGAACATGAAGCAGTTAATACCCGAATAATGAGTAATAAGGAAATGTTACTAACAAATAGATGAAAATATAATCATAAATTTTATAACAAAAATGATTATGATTTTTTAATAAATCAGTAACATTATTTTAATCATTATACAGGAGGTTCGGATACATATGAAGCATATCGGACCTAAGGTAAGGGATAAATTTTTAAATCACATTTTTATTCAAGATTGTGTATATGTAAGTAATTACTAGGGGTATATTTAATATCCATTTCCATGTTTTCTAAGAATATTCTCAATAAATTTTTATTATTATTCTATATATTTTGAAATTAAATTTTACTCATTTTTTCTTTTACAACATGGTTTTGAAGGAATCATTCTTACTTTTACCATACGAGGTATTTTAGGACATTTCTAGAAAAATTACCCGAATAATGTTTTTTTTAACTTATACGACTTGAATATATTTTTACATGTTTATAATTACTTATTTCCAGGAAGATTACTCTATATTTTTTCATGTTTATTTTCAACTAAATTCGTTTCTTTTAAAATTTCCCATCATTTTGAGAAAAGAAAATGTTTTTGAATAAGAAAGGATATTTTCCTCAAGAAATAAGATCAAGTGTTTTATCAAAATTATTTCCCCTAAAAGATGACTCTCTTTAAATAGGGTTATGTTTTTACACCTATTATTACTATGATTTGATTATGTTTATGATGAAATTTTATTTTATATGGATTATTTTGTGATGGAATGATGTTTAAAAACCCATTTTATTTCTTGGGTTATGATATGGTGAATGCTTTCTGTTTTTTGGCATTTGAGAGAATAATTTCATTATTAAATGGGTGGGACCTATATATCCCTACAATTAATTGGTTAAAGATTTATATCTATTGATATATACATGAATGGAATAGAAAGTAAATCTGGTTTAGTAATACATGGCTGGAATGGCAAGTAAACCCAGTTCAGTAATAGACTTTTTCTATAATGATAGTCTTAGAAGCATTACCTTGGATACTATATAAATAATATTATGTGATTATTATTTTTCCATAATTAAATGTTTTATTCCAATGTTATTCCATCATGTTTAATCTTCTTTTAAGATCTATTCCTTACTAACTTCCAATATTTAGTTCATGACTCAGGATTTTGATGTTTAAATTTTATGTTCATATTTTTATGTTAAAATGTATATGTTCTATTTTATGTTATCCATGTTTAACCTTACAGATAATTTGAGCTCACCCTTTTTATGTTTTCTTTCCCCCATGATATAAAGAATTAATTTAGGTAGGAAAAGAAATAGGGAAGATCTTTATGGGAGATGTTGAAGATATTTCACCATGTTATAAATATTTTGTTCTATGTTTCTAAAAATAAAAAACTAATATGGTCTTTGGGAATCTTTTTGTGTCATGTATTAATTATTCCACAAAGGAAATGTAATGTCCATGTACTTAAATCTTGGGTCTCTACACATATATTATTATTATTATTATTTATAAATAATATTGGATTAATCTAAAGATGTATTAATCTAAAATATATATTTTTTAAAGTGTAGAGGCATAAGAAGTTGGATTATTGAGAAAAGGTACAACTCATTTAACAATAGATATTTTTTCCAAAGCAAACCCAAGAAAACCATATTTCCAAAACCCTAGGTGGTCTATGATATTGTCCAAGGGACATTTTTGATCCCCTCAGGCAGTCAACAAGCACCAAGGCATGAAAAAACACAGTGGGAATTATTTGTCCCAAAACATAAATAAAACTAGTAGAAAGAAAATTTAAATAAAAACTTCCATGATGAATACACATATTTGATTCCCACATAACCCAGATAAGTAGAAAAAAGAAGATAGGAATTAGTATAATATAAAGAAATCCCTTGACCAACCTTCAAATACTTCACACACAAAATCCCTAGTTATAGTTTCTAAAATTTCTCTTGTATGGAATACCCTTGATAAACTAAATAATGAAAAATATGTATTCTGGGTTTGGGAGATCAATTTGTGAGATATAAACAAAATAAATAAACCAACTAAATTGTATGTGACTTCATGTGTCACCATCGAGTCCAGAAATAATAAATTCCCCACGAGCGATCAAAAGTTGAATCAAAATTGAAAAATGAGAAAATTGGAAGGCATGACTCACTAGTATACAATCACCAGACCACAAATAACAACATCGTCGAAGAATAACGTAAAAATGAAACAAAAAATACACAAAGAAAATAAGAAGGACTAACTCTCTAGGTTAAAGAAAATATGAAACCCTCTTTATAAACCCTAACATCAATCAAACATTGGTTGTCGGATGAGAAGTTTAAGAGGTATTCGAGTGGTGTGATTCATGGTTCGATTACCTAAGGAGGAGCGTCGACAGTGGGTGGCTTCTATGGAAATATGTTGATATCATGACTACTTTGCAAATGGTTAGGGTTTTTTAATTAGATTGGGACACTTTTTTCAACACATACAAATAATCATAGATAAAGGTAGGTCTTTATCAGCATTAAAAAAGTTTTTACGAACTCAATATTTATTAGTGCGAAAATTATAGAGCTGATAAATGGAAATTTTATGAGTGCTCTTTTTAGCGTGGATGTAGCCTCATCTTTGTCATTGAGACAAAAGTGCTGATAATGATGCTTTTATCAGTCGTTATGACTTAAGTGCTGATAATGTATTTATAATTATAATTAAAAATAAACAAAATTAAAAAAAATTATATACTTAAAATATATATATATATATACATATAGTAAATATATTCCTTTTTAAATTTATTTATTATGATATTATAATTATTTATTTATAATTATAATAATATTTTTTAAAAATATTATATAACTCATTAGATATATTTACATAATTATACATATATATTTAATTGATATATATAAATATAGTAAATGTAATCATTACTTAAGTAAATTTATTATAAATTTTATAATTATCTAAACATATATGATTACTTATTTATAATTATATAAATAATTTTAAAAAATATTAATTTATTTATAATTTTAAATATATAATCGTATTAATATTGTAAATGTACAATTATAAATATTTTTATTTATAAATATTTTTACAAATATATTTTTAACCTTATTAGTGAATATATAATTTTAAGTGCGTGTATATATGTTATAAATGAGTGAAATTGAATAAATTAATGAAAAATGTACATTAATAATATTTCAATATGGATAAGTTTTATGTATTCGTAGTATATATGAAAATACATTATTTATATATATATATATATATAATCAATATAACACATATTTCATCATTATTTGTTAAATTGAAAAGTCAACCAATGTTAGATTATATGTTGAGTACTATGAAATTAGTCAATTTTTTTAATTCATAATAATGTTTTAGTATAAACCATTATTCAATAAATATATGACAATTTAATGTAAAACGAATAAATATATTTTAATATATAAATCATATTTCTATACATTAATATATATCTATATATTTAATATATACAATTTAATAACATTAATTATCATAATTATTTAATTAATAAAATACTTAATATTTATTTGAATAATCATTTTATTGATTTTTATCAATAATTATTTAATTAATAATTTTTTTACTAATTTTTTTATAAACAAATTTTTTATCATTATTTTATTTAGTTATTGAATTTTATCTATTTGGACCTTTATCATTGCAAAAAAAATCACTGAAAAAGGGTACCCATTATCAGTGATAAAAATAAATTGCGGATAAAGGATACCCTTTATCAATGCTAAAAATGAGCATTGATAAATGGTTAAATTTATCAGCGCTTTCCTTAGCGCAGATAAAAATTCCATTTATCTGTGTTTTTTTATAGGGTTGATAAATATTAATCCAGTTATATACAGGTTTTTTAGTAGTGTCTACAAACAACATTCTTATCTAATGGGATGTAAGGACATAACTAATGCATTATAGGAATATATAGGACCCCATCCATGAATCATCCATACATATTTGTTCCACTTGAAATAAATCATTCATATTTCAAAAAACACCTAATTAAACCATGGAAACGAGATGGTTTTCATGAATACATTCATTGAACATTTTGAAACCCATCTATAGAATGAAAGTGGATGGAATCATAATATCATATCACAAGTGTATCAAAAGGGAATTTCAAAGTACATTGACATAGATTTAAAACACTATTTTAAAATCATTGGATGAATCATCTTAAAAACTTGTAGAAGTGTCATATTTAGAAATGAATGAGAACTCCATAAACATGTTTTCTTCAAAATGAGTCTTGATAATTTTTTAAAAAAACAATTTAAAGCAAAAAAAATTCAAAAAAAATTGAAATAATAATGTTTTCAAAAAAATTATTTTAGAGGATATAAGAGAACTAATTAATTATTTCATAAAAACACGCGTCTTTAAAGTCCCTTTAAAATTTGGAAATTTATTTTAAAAATGAAAAAAATTGTTTTGGATAATAAAATAATTTTTTCCTTACATTTAAAAAATCATCAAGATTTATAATCATTTCTAAAACCATTTTTAATAATGTATTGGAATCTTCATAAAATAATTCCATACAATGAGAGAAACCATAAGGGATTTTTTTTTGAAAACATTTTAACTATACACATAAACAATACATATATGTTTCACATTCAAAATTAATATTCAATATAGTGAAGTGAAAACTTTTTAAAACATTTAATTCTTAAAAAATTATTGAATAATTGATCCTTTAAATTTATATAAATTTTTTCAAAGGAAATTTGGATTGCAAGATAAAACAAAAGATCATGAAAACAAAACAAGTTTTAAGTACTTTAAGGTAATTTTATTGTAAACCAAACCATAAAAAAGTAGTATTAAAAAATTCTTTTGAAAATAATAAATGGTAAATTTAGTGATCACATGAGATAGAATGTAATTGTGATTCCAAATATAAAGGAGAATATTAGAGGGAATGGAAAATATGGACAACTATGGAAAAATTTCATTAAATATGATAAGAATTATTCTTAACAATGTTATACTTATTGTGGAAGAAATTAATAAATATAAAATATTATAATTAAAAATTAATTTTTTATAAATAGTAACATGATTTACCATGTAATAAAATATTAATGTGTAAGTTACCAAAATTGTAATAATGAAGTTTTGGAAGAATAATTATAACTCATTAAGGGAGTTGAGTTAACAAAGACCCTTAAAACGTTGGTATCTTATGAATTGAAATCCATTGAAATGTAGAATGTGAGTTATATTTTTAAATATTTAAAATTTAATTATAATTTTGAAATCAATAATGAAATTCTTGGCCAATATATACCCCATAAAAGGAAATAATTTGATAATAATAATCATATCTCATTGAAGAGATATTGAGATTCAAAGACTATGACCACATTAATATCCTTTGAATCAAAATACACATAAAGAAACAATGTGATATGGATCTTAAAAACCCATGAATTACATTAATATAGTAAAATAAATTCATTTGGAAGTAATCAGACAATATAGAAGATTTTATGGTTGACAATATGAAATATATCTCACAAAATTAAATTTGAGAAAAACTACCCCTCACCATAATCCCCAATTTTTTTAACGTTCCCTCACAGTCCATAAAATGAATAAAAACTAGCTTAATAAAAAAATTACCTAATTATTAAACTATTTTATGTTCTAGAAACATAATTTCTAACCATATACAACAAATACATTACCGGTTATATATTGTTTTCATTATTGAATGTTATGATTTTTTGATTGTATGTTATTTATAAGTTTCATAGTGACAGGTTTGATTCATACTTTTTGGTTCAAAGTTTTTCATTAATATATTATTCAAGATTGGGTAATTGTTTTCAGTAATCCATTAAGTCCCATTACTTTAGGTTAAATACATTAATATGTCTTGTGAAAAAGGAAATTGTAATGAACTAGTTTCAATGTGTTTAATGATCAAATAACAGTGTAATGTTTATAAAATATTTAAAAAACAATATATAATTATTAAAACATATTAAATAAATTATTATTATATTATATTTCAATTATATAACATTCCTTAAACATTCATGATATAAATAATATAACATTGTTAATATAGGTGGTAAAATCGACTAAAACTTGAGTGTGTTATAATTATTTAACAATTAAAGTAATGTTTTTATATATAATTAATATAGATTATATATAATCATTATAATGTAATAAATATCATTTACCTTCATTAAATTCTTCCATAGAACCATCCATGTGGGTTGGTGATTTCAAATGAAATTTTTCATCTGTGGAGGCAGTTGCCTTCACATATGCAAAATTAAAGATTTCATTTCTCATAAAATGGGATATAATGAAGCTATGTAATAAATAATTATTATTGAATTATAATTTTTAAATTTTTAATATATTAAATCACAAAATCTTTCTTTGTTAATAACCATAAATATTGGTAATGAAAAACAAACCGCATCTCTTCCTGGAGGCGGTAGCCTGCATGTCAGAACGATGGATGTTATTTTGTTTTTACGAATTGATGAAAATGATTGATTAATTATTTATATATTAATTTAATAATTATTGTTTTATTGTATTATATTGTTTATATTTTTTTAAATATGTTTATTGTGAGTAAAAGACTAAGTTGTAATAGATTCTCATGTTGAGAACTTGAGATTTCTTTTCGAGATCTTCTAGAAAAAAGAGGTCTTTTATAAATAATTTTGAATATATGGTGGTGATAATTGGATTGGATTATAGGAGGAGAAAATTTTAATATTTTTAGGAGGAAATTATAAGGGATATGTGTATCATAAAATGGTTGAATTTATCTTTTTCCATAAGTGAAGAGAATGGTAATCTTGGAAGCACTTATTACATTCCAATAATTGTATGTCACTATTCAAGGATCAAAGGATAAAAAGTATTTAAATAATCTATTTTAGGGAGATATACGTTCTATATTTTTTATAAAAATAACTTTAACATATATTTTAAAAATATCTCATATCTTTTACCACTATACTCTTACATTTTACCAATTTTTTATTTGGATTTCTAGTTTTTAAACAAGATATTTATATTTTTCCAAAATTATAAGGTAACACTCATAAAAAATTGAATTTATAAAACTAAATTTAATCTTAATATAATATATTTCAATTACTAAATAATAGAATATTTAGTAGTAAATTAAAATATTTAATACATAAAAACATTGTTGAAAAATGTTATTTTCACTATTAAGTTTTATTAATCTTATTTATTACTGATTAACAATCGAATGAGTTATATTATATTTTTATATAGCTGTAAAAATAATATATTATTAATTATATAAAATATACTAATTTAATTTCTTATATAAACATTACACAATGTTAATAAAACAATTCTTTTAAAATAGCCTTTTCTCCATTATCACGGCCATTAACTTTTATCAAAGTAAATATAATTTTATACCAAATTATAGCAAAAAACTTATTAGCAATATTAATATTTTTATCTAAAAAATAAAATCCATTTTTTAAATTTATTTTTTATACGTGAAAAAATTTATTTTTAATGTAATTGAATAAAAAATATTTTGAGAAAAATATTGCATAACATTCCAAAAAAGATAAACATGGGATCTATAAATTTAATATAGTATTTCTAGATGGTTTATTATAATTTATAATTAAATATATTTATTAAAAAATGTTTTTATAAAAAATTTATGGCATTCTTGTATTGTGATAATGTCATAAATGTGGCGGTATTAGAAAAATATATTTTTTTACTATTCACCAAAAAATAAACTATTTATAAAAAATATAAAAAATCTATCCTGAGATAATAGTAAAATTATTATTAAAAAATTGATGTTACTTATTTTAAATTATAATTATAATATTTTTAAAATATCCTTTTAAATAAAAATACAATATATAAAATAAAATAACATTCATTGAAAAAAAAATCCCTATTAAAACATTAAGTGCTCTTAATCATATTTTTATGCATTTTTAATTAATTAAAATATCTTGATTTAGTAATTTTTTTATTATTCTTAAATATTCTTAATATCATTCATCTAATATGGTGTAGATCATTTAATTTCAATGTTGTGTGTGAAACAATCAATCAACTCATTTTTTATTTAAAGGAAAATATACTATGAAATCTTACGGTGTTATAGAGCCTCCAATGGTCTAAATATCCCACCTGAGTACAGATTACTTCATATTTTTATTTTAAATATACCATCTACAGTGTGGTATAAGAACCTTGTGTCCTGCATGCTCTTTTTTGTAATACTCATTACATGCCTCTACAGGGTTTTAGCATCACCACCAACCCACATTCAAGCACTCCTTCAAAAATCATCACTACATCCATTTCAAACACCACTATTTTGTTGTCGAACCCTGTGTTGTAGCCTTCATTCTTTATTTCATTTCCTTCTTCAAGATTACAAAGCATTTAGATTATTTTCACAATATCCTTCTTTCGTTATAAATTCTTCATGGTGTTGTGAAATATTTATTTCATGGACTTTGGTTTCTTAAACATCAGGAAACAGGGGTATGGGTGATGTTAGGACCAAATGTCATCATCACACTATTTCTTCATTATCCATGGGTCCTTACAAATGCTAATCCATATTTGTGATTGAGGTACTTTTGAAATTATTTTCTGAGAAAGGAAATATGAGTCATCCGAGAAAGAAATCGCTTGGGTAAGTGCACAACACCCTAAGAAAAGTATCTATCCCAAATAAAAAAATTCTACATTCCAACCTTTTTTATTTAATAAATTTCTTTCCATCACCAGAAATCAAATCTATACGAGGATTATAGGACCCCTACCACCACCATGTTACACCACACATAAGTTAAATTCTCATCCTACCACCACACAAACTCTAATATCATGTGTTAGTATATCAATAATACCATGGGAATGCACTGCACATGAACCTATCATTTGTTCCCATGGGAAGGCTCTCCCAGATGCTTGTTAGGCCACCCCATACTGAGCTTCCTTGTGTCTTCAAGATTGTTTAAGGGATATCCCTAGGAATTTTCTAAATTTTTGGTTAAATCATCCATATTTTTCTTTTTCAAATTCAACCTAAAGATCACCAAAAAAATCAATTAAAAATCTCCACCCAAAATTAGAAACATTAAATATTACTTTTTTTTTGAAAAATCCATATAAAATTATAATTCACCCATATATAAATAATTAAATAAACACTTGGGAAAAATAATCAACTAAATTATAATTTTAATGAAATTAATTTCAATGAATGTGTACCTAAATTAAACTCATAAAATTACCCACACATAAACATTTCTTTCCCTTAATAATATATCTAACTACAATTAAAATGGATACCCCTATTTTACCAATATTTAAAATTAAAAATAAATTAATGAAACAATTTTTAACAAGTATAATGAATATTAATTTTTTATATTTGAATCATTCCTAAAATCCATTTTAGTCAACAATGTAATTTACCTTTACCCTTTAAAAGTTATTGAGGTTCTCTTTCTTTCAATTCAAGCCTCTTTATTTATCCTTGTTAAAAATTACATGTTCTTCTTTAACTCATCATGATTTTTCCTCTCTCATCACTAAAGGTAAAAACATATATACTATGTTTTTCTCATACCTTGAGTATATGTACCATAAAATATAATTTTATAGGACCAATAATCTCCACTTTTTAGAGACAAAAATCCCTAAAAAAATTTATGTCTTTGAACATTATGATTAATTAATTAGGATGTTAAAGGATGGTGGGAAATTGATGTCAAGAGATAATTAGGATCAAAAATGGGGTTTGAATATTATATATATTCCATGATAATCAAAGGTAAAGTCTAATGAAATTAACTTCTATAGAAAATAAATACACCCACTTCCCTGATATCAAAGAAAAGTTCATGATACAATGAAATAATAATGAATTAATTTTACATCATGCCATTTTCAGAAACAAATTATTTAAATTTTTTGAAAGTTAATCAAGAAAAAGTCCCGAATCCACTACCTAACCCAAAATCCTAATAATGATTGGTCAAGTAATGGTGATTTTTTATTCTCTAAAGATCAAAACAATTTTTTCATTTTTCTATTTTTTTTATAGATCAATAAACAATACAACACAATAGAAAATAATCATGAACTTTTTCCCACAATATACAATAGAAACGACCAAAACCTTTTTTCTGAATAAATCTCATACCATTTCACCATCTCTCCCATCACCCTTATTCTTCGAATTTAATAATCATGAAAAACACTAGTGTAATGGTAGTAATTGATAAATTTTTCTTGTAATATTTCAATTCCTATTCAAAATTCATTCATGGTGACTAAGGGATAAAAGTATGATTAATATTAACGTAGGTCTGAGGATAATAGATTAATCAATAAAATTCCTCAATAATTTTAAATATGAATTATTACAATCATAGTTTTGACAATACCAAATTCTAGTCCTAGCATTTTACATGTCCCAAGTACTCTTAGGAAACTTTTCTCAAGATAGAATATGAAGAATTGCGTCTAGAATCCTCTTGATAATGAGAACATGTAATAATGATTCAATTAGTCATGGAATTTGTAATAATAAAAACAATAATTCACATGTAATTATGAAATTAAAATCATAAAAATGAAAAGGGGAATTTTTCATCTATATGTTACAAAAAATGAAAAAAAACATCATTCATTAAATCCAAATTCCTATGATTTGATCTAATCATTCAACCCCCCTGACTTACTTATTAGTTTCTGTCAACTTGAAAATTGTAACATGAAATCATGGGGTTCCAAGGATATTTTTGTATAATGGATCGAAATATAATCACTAATCTATGTGTGGGTATGCATAATTTCATAAAATCCCGAAACATATCTAAAAAGTATGGGATAAAAAGTATACTGAATATTAGAATTATATTCCCTTTTAACATTAAATATATTTTCATATTTTCCATAATTTTTTGTGCTTTGAGGACTGATAAAATAATTCAAAATAGTGAATGATAAAGGTCAGTGAAATTGAAATATATATATATATATAATGGGTGTTGAAGGTTTCTCTATATCATAATACAATATTCATAAACACTAATTTCTATGAAAGTAAGAAATATGAAAAACCCAAGTTAACTCTAGAAAATCATTTTTATTAAGGTCATTAAGCTCATCCTGACCTCTTTATATTGTATAATTGTAGTATAATTTTCGGCCTACCATCTCTTATTGAACTAATAATTCCTTTCATATGTGATTGGTGTATCTCTTCTACCCTTCATCCTCTTTATGATAAGTTTATTACATAGTTTTTTTATTTGAGTGATATGCAACCCGAGTGATTATATTAGAATTTTATTGGTTTTCCACTCTCAATTTCACTTCACTTTCTCCTCCTCTAGTGGATATGCTTATTCAAATTATGAAACTAATTCTAATAGTTTTGAAACAAACATTCCATATTCTTCTTATTCTTAGGGTTGATCTTCCACAAGATCTACAGTATAGTTCCATATTTCAACATCTATTAACCCCTTCTCTTCCACTTTGAAGGATTCTTTATTTTACTCCTCCTCAGTACATACATAGGTGTCCTACAATGAAATTTTATAATGATTATCAATGTATGGACTAACCTCGAATTCATCCTTAGGTTCAGTTTTTCTTCCTAATAGATCATTAATTCCATCTTCAATGTGGGCCCCTTTCTTGGTCCTTCATAAAATTCCTTATCTTCCTTTTCCATGTTCTCCCAGATTATAAGTCCCCTCTTGAATTTATATTCCATGACTTGGAGTAACACTTCTAGACATGGGTGTGGTTGTGGTACCCATGGTTGCACATGATATTCCCATCCCCTTATTTAGATTTTCCTCTTGTTTTCTTTAATTTTTTGAAAGATTTTTTATAATTTGATTTCATAATGGATGTGTGACTTAGTATTTCTTATACCAAATATCACAATCCTATAACACCAAACTTGTAAAATATATACAATATTCAAAATAAGTAATCTAAAATTATAAAATAAAAATGTTAAAGATAATAGTCATTATATAACTATTGGATTTACAAGAACCTAGTTCCCAGAAGTTGCATAATAAATTGAGGTATCTAACATTTGTCGTTCAATACTTTAGTGGAATCAATTTATAAATTTATAAAATCTTGACCAAAACTAACTACATAGCATATAATAGTGGTAAGTGTGGGGTCATTCCCATGAGAAAAAAGGATTATATGATTCAATAATGTCAATTTTTATGATTTTATTAATACTAAAATTATCTAAAATATCAAAAAGAGTGTAGTGGACTCACTAAAAAATCAAAATGTATTATTAATGGAATAGAGATTTAATTTAGGTATGATGATTCATGATAGGTAAATCTATTTCACTTAACTAGGTCATCATTTTTAATCACCATAAGAATTTTTAGAGTGTCTATCATAGCTTCTCAGCTTCAACTAGATTAAACAAGGAGAGACAGTCCCTCTCTCAATGTAATTATACAACCACCCTAAGTGGGTAAAGATTAATATCTTAAACAGAAGGATAAGTAATGGTCAAGTCTCAATCCCCAACTTCCCTAAATTACAATGGGTATCCTACCCTATAATCTTCACACTTTCTAGACTCTTATAAAATGATATAATATAACATAAAAATCAATACTAAACTGAATATGAATCCTGAAATGGAAAATTGAATTCCAAAAATTAGGTATGAATTACATTCATTAAACTCACCCACCCTAGTAACGCCCATCTAATCATGACTAATATCTCAATCAACAGGAATAAAATATGCACCAATGGAAAGGGAATAGAAATGATAAAACTAAAAGAAGAGTACCATGTAATAATGAATATATACATGTATTAATCTCACAACCAACATTAGAATTTAGAGTTACAAATAGAATATATAAAAAGAAGATAAAATCTTAACTTCAAAGTTACATGGTAAAAATGACCCACATTATCCTCTATCACTGAGAATTTTGGTTATATCTATTCCATTTTTCCTCCTACGTTAATATCATATACTATCAATGGAATATCCACCTCTGGATTAGAGAAATTATTAGGATCTCTCTAGTGAATAGTAGATTTTTTCTCTATTTATAGGAAATATTAAAATGGGATGTAATTTAAAATATCCTATATCTTCCCCACATGATTTATCTTATCTTTATCCATTTAAGAACCTATCGCCTTCTAATTTATGTGTTTATGTATGTGAAAATATTTTCTTATATCTATTTTGAAAAATTAAATTGTCTATTAATGAGAGATGTTTCTAAATGATTATTTCTCTATATATATCTTCAAATATATCATTTCTTTATTTCATATCCTTATTTTATGGATTTTTTTTCACTCCTTAATTACAGTTGATGCCGAAATTACTTTTTCCTCTTTAAATTTTTCTGACATTTCATCTCTATGATGTATAAAAGAGTAAAACATTAGGTGTTAAAATATATGGTAGATAAACCATATATAAAGAGGTACAAGAACTGTGTGTCATAGCTTCTCATGTATGTTGTCCTACCTGAATGGATACAGCATATCCATCCACCCAATTTCCTTTCTCTCCTTAAAAAATCCATTCTGCATCCATTTAAATCACCCCTAAGATATAGAAAAACAAAGAATTATATCCTTCTTTCTTTATTGTATTTCCTTATCTAAGCTTATGGTCCAACCAAATCATTTCCAATATGGCCTTATTTTGATATTATTTCCCAAAAAAAACATAAACCACTTTATTTATTAGCCTTTATTTAATTCAAAAATTGGAATCATAGGATATTGGATAATTTTAGGACCTTGGTATCACATCCCTCTATTTTTCAAACTGTATGGGTCACTATACGGAAAATACACGAATTTACCTTCAAAATTTCAGTGGTTCTAAAGATACCTATTTGTCATATATAGTGATACTATGACATAGTAGATAAATGGTAGTGAAATAGGTGTGTTTTAGGAATACATAGTGATCCAGAATATAATGGCCTCACTATGGTAAGTGCACAGTACCTCAGGCTAGGTAGGAATTGAAAATCCAATATTATACATGAAAAACTATGCTATTTAATAAATATCATTCCATTATTAAGCATCAATGATGAATAGGGGTATAAGTAACCCTAATATCCTTGTGTTCTACCCCACACTAGTTAAATGTTTTTCCATCCATCACATGGACTCGCATCTCAATTTTCGGTGATTCTCTGCTCCCATGGACATGTGTTGTACAAGCTCCTCTTTGTTGTTCTCATGGGAAATCACCCTAACTACATCAGCAGCCACCACAATGAGGTATTAGTGTGTATTTCCACTAAGTTGAGTGGGATACCTAAAATTTGGAAACAAAATTGGTAAATTCCCCTAACATTTATTTTTTCAAATTCATCCTACAAAGCACACATAAATATAAATTAAAATTATTCACAGAAAATTGAAAAAAAAAATTAAATATTACTCATTGATTTTCTTATAAAACCAATATTAATGTGTAATTTTCACAAATATAAATAATTAGATCAATATTTGGGAAAAATAATCAATTAAATTTTAAATTTATGGAAATTCATTTCAACACATGTGTATATAAAATAAACTCATCAAATAAACCACACTTAAACAATAATTTACCATAATCATATATATAAATTGAATTATAAAGGATACCCCTATACTGATAATATTTAAAATTAAAAATCAAGGAAAATAATTATCAACAATTATAATGATCATTCAAATTTCACTTTTGAATAATTCATTAAATCTTTAGTAGTCAAAAAATTTATTTATCTTTCCCCACAAAATTTTATGGAGTTTCTCCTTCCCAGCATTCAGGCCTCTCAATTTATCACTATTAAACATGGAATGTTTTGGTTTACCTCTCCATTGTTTTTCTTATCTCATAACTCTAGTTAGAAAATATGTAATTTTTCTTATACCTTAAGTACATTTACCAAACTATAGACCTGTATAGGACCTAAATTATCTACTTTTTAGTGACAAAAATCACTAAAAATTATGAGGGAATTGAATGTTATGTTTAATTTATTTTGAGATTTAAGTATGGTGGGTAATTGATGTTAAAAATACAATTAGAATCTAAATGGATTTTTAACTCTTATGCATATTTCATGATAAAATAAAGGTGAATTCTAGTGAAATTATCGTCTCTAAAAAAATAACAACACACACTTCCTTAATCTAAACGAAATTTTCATGATATAATGAAATCGTAGTGAATGAATTACCCATCTTGGTAATTTTTTCAAACCAATTCTTTCAATTTTTTAAAATTTCATCTAGGATAAGTCTCACATCCACCACACAAGCCTAAATGATTAAAATAATTGGTCAAGTAATAGTTACTTTTTACCCTCCAAAACACAAAATGGGTTTTTCAGTTTTTTTTAATTTTTTATAAAGGGGTAAACAATATAATATAATAGAAAATAATCATGGACAATTTCCCCCAATATCTGATGAAAATTACCCAAAAATTGTTCCTCAATAAATCTCAACTTTTTTCACCATGAATCCCTTATTTAAAACTCTTGGGTATTTATAATCCTGAAAAACACTAAAGTAAGGGTAGGAATGGATAAGTTTTGATGATAATGTGTCTTATTCTTATTCAGATGTCATTCATGATTTCCAAGGGGAAAAGTATCCAAAGATTAAGCTTTATCCATGGATAATATCTAAATCAATAAAATTCATCATAATTTTAAAAGTGAATATGTAAAATTGTACCTTTGACAAGATCAAAATCGGGTCCTAGTATGTAACATGTCCCATGTTCTCTCAAAAAAATCTTAAGATAGAATAGGAATCATTGGGTATAGAAACCTATTAGGAAGTATAAAATGTAATAAAGAGTAAACCTCTCATGGAATGTGTAATAATAAAAAATTAATCCACATGAACTTATAAAATTGAAATCATTGAAATGGTAATGGAATATTTTTTATCCAAATTTGACTAAAAATAAAAATGCAAGATTCCTATAATCCAAATTCATATACTTCACTCTAATCATTCAACCCCCTTATCTTAGTTATCCTTTTCAATAAAATTGAAATTAAAACATTGAATCATGGGATTCCTAAGATATTATAGTATCATAATTCAAAATATAAGAACTAATATAAGTGTGGGTATGCATCTTTTCATTAAAAATTAAAATATATATGAATCATATAGGGGGAATAAGTAATACTAGATTTTAAAATAATACAACCCTTTTATATTGAAGATATTTTAGTCTTTTATTTGTTTTATTTATTCCTCATGAACCTATAAAAGAAATCAAAATAGTGAAAGAAAAATGAATGTAAAACTACGTATAATTAATATAATGGGTATAAGAGGTTTCTCTATATCCAAAAATTAAAATCCTAAATGTAAATTCCAAGAAACCTAATAACAAAAACAATGGGTTTCCTCCTAAAAACACTTTTATTAAGGTCAATAAACATAACCTTACCACTTTTTCTAATGTAATTAGAGTAAGTGATAATTCTAACAATATTATATTGAATTAATTCCACCATTGATAATTTTTGAGTGTATCTCTTCTATTTGTTCTTCTCTTTATGCTCTATTTCATAAATTGGGTAGGTTTCTCAATTATGCACATCCCCAATGATTGGATTATAAGTTTATGGGTTGTTCACTCTATATACCACTTCCCATTATTCATCATACAGTGATTCTGATTCTTCAAATTTCACAACTAGCTCTTCCAGTTGTGAATACACTATTTCATATTCTTCTAATTACTAGGGATACTCTTCCATAAATCCCATAGTATTTTTCCAAAATTACATGGACAATACAACATTCTCTTCCTATTTTATGTATTCTACCTCTTCCTCCTCTTCCTATCTCTTAGGTTGGTTTCCTCTATGGAATATTTAGAACAAGCATCTGAATATGAACTTACCTTAGATTCATATTTTGTATCAGTTGTGCTTTCTAACACATATTAAATTCATTATACAATGTTTTCACCTTACATGGTTCCTTAATTAATTAATAATCCTCCATATCCATTTTATGTAATAATATACTTTCCCTCTAGAAATAAGATAACATGCCTTAGAGTAACTCTTTCGTACTTGTGTTCGGTTGTGTGTCCAAGGTTTGACATGATTCTACCATACTAAAATTTGGATTTTCCTCTTTTTTTCTTCAATTGTTTATGAGTGGTTTTATAATTTTATTACTAAATGGTTGTGTGCCATCATATTTCTTGTACATAGTATCATAATCACAAAACACTATAATGTAAAATAAAACAATAAATAGAAAAAGTACCAAATCTAAAATCATAAAATAGAAAGGTGGGTTAGAATATAATTTGTATAACTCTTTAATTTAAAAAACCTAATCCCTGGAAATGGTCCCCAAAAATAACACATCGAGAGGAAATCGTTTAATATATAGATCAAATAAAATTTTAAATTAAAAAAGCTTGAACTATGCTAACTATAAAGTGTACAATAGTGGTATGTATGGGGTAAATCACATAAAGAAAAAGGATTATTTGATTCAAAATTGTTGTCATTATCATGATTTTATTTAAACTAAAAAAACTAAAATATCAAGATTTGTTTTGTAGAATTACCCAAAAAAATAATAATATATGATAAAATTAAGGGATAGTGATTTCTTGGAAAGGGGTTTATAAATGGTAACTATATTTCACTTTTGAATGTCATTATATTAAAGAAACAAAATATTTATTAAAGTCTTTTTCCTAGCCTCTAAAAATTAACCAAATCTACCATGGAATGTTGATCCCACTCTTAGGGTATGTCTATATCAACCCAAAGTGCATGAAAAAATTAACATTTTTTGTGGAAAGTAAATTCATAATTGGATCTTTCAACCCTGATCCTCTCAATTATAATGGGTATCCTCCTCAATTAGATTCATTCTAAATGGACACCTAAAGAATGAGGTAAAATGACTCATAAAGAAATAATAAACTATATATGAATCCTTAAATGGAATAAAACCTAAACAAATTGGTATACATCCCCTTCATCATACTCACACTCTCCTAGAACACTTAGCTAACTATTATTTATCCCTCAATAAATGAGAATAAACCTTGCATTAAACGGAAGGAAATATAAAATTTATAACTAAAAGAAATGTGCCTTATAATATTAAAGACATATATGTATTACTTCTATAACCAGTACAGTAACTCATAATTAAAAAGTTTGAAGATAAAAAATAAATGAAAATACTTACTACACAATATAAAGGATGAAGATAAACCTCCTCCTCCAATCTAACAGTAGGTTTTAGATATATCTCTACCCCTATTCCTTCTATGTTATCATCCAAAACAAGTAGCAAAATCTCCCCCTTTAGATAAAACAATTTATAGTCTCTCCTTGATACACAACAGCATCCATATCTATTTTTATAGAGTATTTACATGAGATGAAATTTAAAATAGCATTTATCATCTCTACTTGAATTTTATTTTCTTTCTATATCCTCCTAGTTATGAATTTACACATGTGATAATCCTCTATTATCTCAATTTATAAAAAAATCTCATTATCTATTAATGAGAGAGGTTGTTTTCTAAGTATTCCTCTCTATATATAATCAAATATATATTTTTGAGTTTTATTCATATCCTTCTTTTATGGAGTGTTTTGAACTCAAAAATAGAAGTTGAGGCCCCCCACACATTATAATCTTCATTTTTCTCCTGTATCATTACTATATCACGTTTATAGGATAGAAAACGTCAGGTGTTTAAATTTTTAGCTGATAACCCATTTATGGTGTGGTATAGGAACCTTGTTCTATAGTTGATAATGTGTGAAATATTCCTTGTGTGACTCTATATAGTTGTGTTGTAGCCATATTCCCACAGTCACATCCCTCTATTTTAAATACTCACTACTATAATTTTTATAACATCCAGGATGTAGCCAAGCCTAACATCATCTCATTTATCCTTTATATCATTTCCTTTTCTAATATTATGGTGAAACTTGATAATTTTCACCATGGACTTCTTTTTTATTATTTATTCATGGTTTCGTGAACTCTTTTTATCACAAAATTCATTTTCATCGTCCTTGGGCAATATTTGTTACAAGGAAATTTTTAGGTCCATGGTGCAAGCTTTATCCACCATTTTGAGCTTTTTGGGTCCCAGTGATGAAGATACATGGCTACAGCATAGGTACCTTTGAACTTTTTGTAGCATATTATCTCAATATCCATCAACCATAGTGATACTATAGCATATTAGATCTAAAATGGAATAATAGGTGTGTATGAGGAACATTATGTGAGATAGACCATAATGGTGTTGCTTCAGTAAGTGCACATCACCATTCAGGAAGCGATCATTCCACATCAAACATTATATTGGCCTCTCTTCACTATTTAATAAATCTTATTCCATCATAAAGAATTGATACTATATGGGTGTTAGAGGGCCCTGACTATCACTATGTTCCTCCTTACATCAGTGAAATGCTTCCCCCACCACCACACAGATTCTCCTCCCATCTGTCGGTATAGCTCTACTATCATGCAAAGATTTTGTGCATCCTCTTCTCTATTGTTCCCATGTTTATAATCTACCAGATACCTGGTAAGATTCTCTTATGGGGTATCCAGGTGGATTTTGGAATATTTTAGGGTTATCCCTATCCATTGGATAATTTTTTTTCTAACTACTCAAACATTACCTTTTTCAAATTTATCCTACACATAAAACAAAAATTTCAACTAAAAATCTTCACCCAAAATAAAAAAACATTAAATATTACCTTTATCATTTTTTCCAAATCAATATTAATATTTAATTCATTAAAATATAAATAATTCATTCAAAAGTTTTGGAAAATAATCAAATAAATTCTAAACTTAATGACATTAATTTTAAAAAAATATGTGTATAAAATGAACACACCAATAATTGAACACCATACTTTTTTTGAATTAAGATTCTAGAATCATCTTCTTGTGCCCCATTCTATATTTGGGTATGTTTATTCAATAAATATAGTACCATGAGACAAGAAACATCTCTTGTAAACCATACCATAACTATATTTTTCATGATTCATGTTATTTTAGAATATATAGTAAAACCCAAATTTCTTGTCTCGTATCTAGCTAGTGAATATTTCCCCTATTATTCCAAATATTAATGGTTCACTTTAACTCATGGAATGTATCCATAGATGGCCCTACACTAGGATATAATCATTAAACATTCCCCTTGGGATTAATCAAGATATGTGGAGAACTCCTATATAAATTTCCTTGTCGAATGAATTTAAATTGAATGACATCTAAACCCTCTTATCTTATGCTAAAATTTAGGACATGTGGTTCATCCAACAAGACTTGAAAACTTATTAAAGTGATCCATTATATATAACTTGAGTTTCCTGATATGAGAGGTAAATCTATATATGGATTCAAGATATGTCGTTTCAACATAATCAAAAACTAGTATAAAATCACCCTTTCCTAATATTAAATCCAAGATTTTTGGGCTTCCCTTATATTTACATAGGGTTTTCTACCCTATTTTCACACCTGAACATTATCCTGGGTATGACCAAGGAACCACTTCTGGTTTTAATTACCACCATTATATGAAAATTTCCTATATAACAACTATGTGTAGTATGGTTATTATTTTTATAGGATACATGTTGACATATGATCCATATATCACATACCCTGATATGGATTATTAACCATCTACACTCCTATTTATTAATCCATAACAGCCCAAACATGGTCAGTATTGGATGGGTGTGTTCCAATCACTTCTTGAATATATTATTTCATACACCACACTTCATGATTTAAGTATTTATATCCCCATAAACCATTCATGGGTTTTAGTAATGAATGTATTTATCTAAAAATTTAAATATTTTCTTGATAATGTTATTTCTTCACCATATTTGGCACAACCAACCATAGGAATATCTGTTCCTAAGTAGAAGTTCATCTAACTACCTATTCCCTAGAAAAACAATTATGGATATTTTCATTCAAATGTTCTCATCGATCATCCTGGAAAATTTTTACCTCATTTTCATTAAATTTAAATACCACATGTTATGGTTTACATCTTCTCCACTCCTTATTTTAAAAATGTTGGGGTGATCCTAGATCTTGAGAATGAATTAGGTGGTTTTTCTTCTCACTCTTGGTCTAATAAATATAACATTAAAATGCATGCAACCATCCATGGGACTATTTATAGTATTATTATATTATTAATTCATGTGGGTTTTTACCCTTTCTTGGTAAAATATATCACCCTTTGGTCAAGGATGTGTACAATTAGACTTATATCATCCCTTAAATTGAACACTTGTGACCATATATCCAAGAAAATATTGGTTTATGTAGTATAACCTGAAAATATATACACCCCCTCCCCAAACCTCCTCCCCAACCCCTCTAAAAGTATATCTAAATTAGTGGCATTAATATTTCATTGACATTGTGTCAACTTTTATCTTGATACTTGGTAGAATGCCACAACTTTGGGAAAAAATTATTTATCCTTCAACAATAGTCAACGTAGTCCAACTTGAAGGAAATTACATTTATAAAGGCAATATAAATAGTACTCATCAGATTGAAACCCCAAAATGGGCATCCTTATATAGATTAGATTCTTTTTTCACTGGGAATTCACCTTGTATAGCCTTGGTAGAACCTAAGTTCTCATGAAAAGTAAAGGTCACAATACATGTCAGCAATAAAACCCACAAAGTAATGCCTATTAAAAATCATATTTCCTTCCCACTATGAATTTCCACATACATGAATTAGAAAAATTCTAGATGTAAACAAATTCAAAATGAAACAAATACTGTATGGTCCACCATATCACCCTAGGAAAATTTAATACAAGATAATTAGGTCCCTTTACCTAGGGGAAAATCATAGCACCCTTTTTCCTCACATATATGGGTTTATATTATTTTTGTTAAATTCAAAAAGGTAAATTTCACGGTGCTTGACCCCTTTTGAACATTAGAATCCTCACTCCAAAGTCACACTTCATGATTTTCACTATGTTGTTTCATTCAGCTCTCTCATATCCAAGTGGACCAACCCTAACTTATGATGATGGTATACATACTGTCATATTCATCCAACCAATATATTTCTAATGGTACACATTCCTAAAGTGATCACACATCACATATTAATAGACCAACCTTATCTTATGATGATGGTACTTGTGCCACTATATTCAACCCACTTATATTTTTTTAATAGTTAACATCCAAGAGGAATCTCATAGTCCTTAATATCATGGTCATGACCTACCTTATAGTGATAGTATATGTTTCATCATATTCATCCAACATATATCTATATAAGGGTACATGCTTCGATGATAATATACTTATTCATTTATTTCATTATTGACACATGGATCTTGAAAAAGAAGATTTACCTTATCAATACCCATTTAATTTTTATATGTATTCAGTTATCTATATATTACTCATAAAAATATTTACATTTGTTCCTGAATTTATTATTGAAATGTGATAAGAGTGGGAGAGTTTTAAATGAATTATGATAAAGGGTCGTATTATTCATTATGAAGAAAGAAGAGGGGACCTCCATAAAATAGAGTCTCTATTATCCTTTAAAAATATTGTAGTAGGTTACAAGTGGATATACACTATAGAACAAGATCCACGAGGCTCATAGTAGATCAATTGATCTCCAAGAATCATCAACATTTCATCAATGTTTGTCTAACAGCATAGCTTCACCTTCCTAAGACGTGTGTATGTTTTATGCCCATACGGAAACATTTGTCACCACATCCTTGATTCCATTAAAATACCTTCTATGTTTATCTATGAATAACTCTAAGTAGAACATAGTTATTGCATCATAGTTGACAGAAAAAATTACTAAAGGGGGTGAATAGTCATTTAAAAATTTAAAGAACAAATCAATCAGACTTTTATTAACTAAATAATCTTAAGTGAGGGGTTTTTTCAAGAAATGGTGTGTATCTGAAACAAAAGAGATGACCACTGAGATTTTTTAGTGGTTTAGATCACTAAGATCATAGTCCACTCATCAATATTCTATACTCTATAATAAGATAAGTACCCACTAATAAACTAACTTTTAAATGTGTGAGAACCTATTACAAACTCTACCTTTTAAAAAAACATGAATATACAACTAAACATTTTTATGGGAGTCTTTAATCTAGTATATGTCCTAAATTCATATTCATAATTCACAATTGAGAAAATTTTTTTGAGTTTGAATAAAGAAACACAAAATACCTGCATTTCATTTGGAAAATCAAAAACCATACATGAAAAATTACAAATAGATAAATAAAAGATAATATAAAGAAAAAACAATTCAAAAACCCCATGTAGAAATACTTAAGGATGAGGATGATAAAGTTAAATGATCTTGATCACTATAGTAGTAGAGGATGGTACAGATGAAATATTATTATGATATCATTAAGGAAGCACAAGTTGATGATATCCTAGATTGAATGTACAATAAAGAATTTATGTTACCAGTATGTTGTGAAATTTTTTTCTAATAAAATGTATAATTTTATTTTAATCACTTGAACATGTTTCAATAGACTAATCCAGCTTCATTAACTCAATGACCATCTCAGAGCATCAATTCATCCAATCACTATAGGCAATGAGTTAGCACATAACAAAATATAATATTACCCTTTACTGCATTTGAAAAAATTGTGCTCAATATCAAATTATTTTGTGGGATATTTATCTTGATATAAAATAACATCAAAATGCTTCCAATACAATCATTAATATAAATTTATATAATAAAATTTAATATTAATGTTAAAATATGTGAATTAAATTGAATTTTATTGTAATATAAAAAACTCCTATAACAAATTATCGTATACTTTATGTTCGAAATATACTACATGTATGTAATATTTAAAGAATATATGGTCAAAATAATTTTTACACAACATGTTATATTATTTTAGAAGAGTGTAAACATAAAAAATATTTATCAAAACCGTTACCTCAATTAAAACAATTAAAATTAATACAAATTATATTATTATAAAAAATATTAACTAATGGTATATGAAATAATTTCTTGTAGTACCATGGTGTTTCTATCACTAAAAAGATACCACTTCATTGATCTACTATCGTATGAAAGTATCAATAGACCATTGTGATTTACCATGAATGAAAGATCTATAATGATGAAGAGATCTACCATCAGTTTAGAACAAAAGAACAACTAATATTGTTTAGACGCATCTTAATCTCACAGATTGAAGGAAAAACATCGTTGGCTAAATGATATTCCATTTCCGGCAATATACATTCACTATAATGAATGGTGGGTGATTATACCATTAGTGCATGGACATGAACTTCTATCATTACTGAAGAAAGGAATCATGATAGAACCATCATAAATATTAAATCATGTTAACTCCACTAAATAAGTAGTAGATACTATTGTGGTTGGTCTTACTACCACTGTGAAGGGGATCTAACTAAAAAATGGAGCTTTCATCAGTAAAGGATGGTGGTGATTCTAATATATTAATGATGCTATCATCAAGGGATCTATTGGAGGTTCTTTTATGATTAAGAGAAGAAGCTAAAATTTTCTAATGATATACCATTTTAGGAAACTTGATCGAAAAATTCGTTCAATCGTAAAGCATGCTACCACCACACTGAAAAACAAGTACTGTCATGAATGAAAAGTCTTGGAGAAATTCGATTATCCTCTTCCAAATTATCTTCTTTTTAAAACTGTATACGTGCAATATGAAAATTATTTAATGATACCGAGACCATTATAAAACAACCCCCTGATATTGGGATGATATTAGTATATTTTTTTAATCCATTAGAGTTTTGGTGTCAACCCTGATATACTGTAGATCTCTGACATGGCTCATGTATCGTTGGATATAGAAGAAAATGGCCATGTTTGATTATAAGAACAAGAGTATTTCAGTAGAGTGAAATATGAAATGTTTGAATTTTTAAAAGATATTAAATAGTAACCTTCTTGGCATCGTTCAATATAAAAAACTTCACTTTATGAGTTGTGCTATATTAACCAATTTCTTTAGTTGATCCTTCATGTTGGCATTGGAATTGGCCCTCAGAACACTAAGACATGCACAGAATGTGGGTTAGGTCGACCCTCATTCCCTCATGTGCCCCAATGTGCACACCTATCACAAGTACTTATACAAGTCCCACCTTTATCCATGGAAAGTCCATTAGTTCTTTCTTTACCAATGTACTTTACCACTGGTCCCCTATATGGTTGAAAGTTTGGCCCTTCGGGTAAGCTATAGTTAGTTAATTTTTAACTAAGTTACACCATATAAAAATCTTAATAATTAAAAAAATATATGTACTTAATTTAATGAAATAAAAAATTATCATAGAAAATGTTAAATTAACAATATAAATAATCAATAAGCATTAAAAAATAAAAATAAAAAATTTATGATTACTTTATTAAAAAAATTAAATTAATTAAATGATATAAAATTTTCATTTATCAAAAAAATGATAAAGAATTAATGCAATGATTCAAACTCTAAAAATCTCTCTATTTTTGTAAATAAAAAAAATTGATCATTGGTAAAATTTTACAAACCATTCCATATCTTTTTTAAAACTATCTCAAAGTACATTAAAATTAAATCTCAAAAACATTATCCCTCTTAAATAGAATCAAAAACTTATAATTAATAGAGAATGGTACTTTTTTAAAAACTGATATTTCATTATACTTCATATGGAAATAGAAATTTAAGACAGACTGTACTTTTTATCAAAAAGGTAATTATGCAAAATAGAATTGTTAAAATTATACCATTTCTATTTTTAACTTCATTTTCTAAAATTTTACAGTATCTGATGTTTTTGTGAATATATCTACTAATTTTTTTTAGTGGGAATGATTTCTAAAAAATCACCTCCATTTACATTATCCCTCGTAAAATGATAATCTAACATACATATGTTTTATTCTATAGTGTTTCATATGGTTTTTTGAAATTTAAATTTCACTTTAATTATCACAGAAGAATGGAGTTTTATCAGAACGAATATTAAAATCATATAATGTTTTTTAATCTATATACTCTATGAACAAAAATTAACAAAAATAAATATATTCAACCTCATCTGTAGAAAATGATACTGATAGTTGTTTCTTATAACTCCATCAAATTAATCTTTTACCGAGAAAATGAAACATACCTATTTTCACAAGGACACCCTCATATGAATTGAAAGATTAAAAATTTAGAAATATCACCTTTCATGTTAGTGGAGTAGCCCCTTTCTAAATAACATGATTCTTTGATACTTATAAGGAAACTTTACAATAACTAAACAATCAAGAATAATTATTTGGTACCATTGATAACTTGGGTTCAACTGTATTAGTAGAAGAATTTTTGGAACCCTATTTATTTAAAATATTTATATGTTGTTTTAATATATCTTTATCCATAAATGCCTTTGTATGCATGAATGATTGCATAAATCTCAGTGAACGTTCATTGGGATAATTCCGTTTCATTAAATATTCAAAACATGTTACGCTATAAATAAATCATTTATAACATTAAATAAATTTAGTATTATTTAACCAAGTTTATAAATTATTATAACTAAAACATTTCATGTTATAATTTCATTTTATCACAAACACAATTTTATCATATTTTTCTTTACCTTGAACAAATATAGATAATTTCCATTTAATATTGAAAACCTCCATTTTCAAATTAATATTCCCTTCCTGAATAATCTATATATTAGATTAAATTTGCACATTAGGTCATGAAGCTGGAGTTCATAGTTTCTGGTTTTCTATATTAATTTTGTTAAATTAATTTGTAACTTTTTCTAAATACCAAAATAGATTTAAATATTCCTTATTGTTCTTTATCATTCACTTCTAGAATATTATTTAGTATTTTATTTTGGTATATTAATTATAACATTTCGGAATCATAATTCTATTTAGATTTTTGATTTGGGAAACACATATATTATAATTATTACAATGACTTTTTAGTGTCTCATTTTCAACAAATAAATTCCTATTTTTAATTTTATATCAGTATACTTTTAAATTATTATAAATCCATAATTTCATAATTATTTCTTTTCCTCAAAGAAGTTTTTTGACATTGGAATTAATATAATCAAAATCAGAACATTAAATAGCATCAATTTCATTTTATCTTTAGAAAGATTATTTTGATATTAATTAGCATGAGTAATTAATTAATTGAAAAGTGAATTAGTTACGTCAAGAAATATACCCATTTGATCAAGGTTCCGTGTATCCTATTCACATCTAAAATTACACCTAGAGTATAAATTATCTAAGAAGTCTCAACCTCCAAAAATATATTTCTTTTTTTATGTCCTTTTTTATGAGTCTTTCATTGTATATTTTAGTTTTGGGTATATTGTCCTGATGTGGAATTTCTTCCTGAACTCAAAATAGGTTAATTCTAAAACATCATCAGTATTACTGAAATTACCATTCAAGTAATACATTTTTAACATCCTTCAAAACTATCTCTTACCCCCTTTTTCATGAACTTCAAAATATTCTCAAAAAAAAAAGAACCATCTCTTTATAACTCTCTTATAAATCATATTCAAAAAATTTAGAGATTTTATTAACATTATAATTTAAATCCATACCTTTTCACTTTATATACTCTGTATTAGTAATGTTTTTCATCCCTATCTCATACTACAATAAATATTCTATTATTTCATCTAAGGTATACTCATTAAAATTATTACTATCATTGATAGCCACATTATTTTCAATCCATATTTTTGGTAGATCTCTCATCACTCTTTTAACATGACATATTTTGTCTAGTACTGCACAAAGGGCACTAACACACATTGTAATACTTATAAACATATGAAAAATATGGTTCACTAACTCTTACTCTCCCTTCTTGATGTCCTTTAATTCTTCTCAGGACATTCCAATCTTTGTTCTTTTGAGATTTTTAATCCCATAATGAGTGACTTGAAGTATTCTCGATATTTCATGGGATATCTTATAAGCTAAAACACCGCTATAAAATGTTCTACTTTTATCATAGAATAAGATATTATGAACTTTATAATTAAAAAAATACTTAGCCATATCATTACCAACAAGTGTCTCTGGATCAACATTGGTTAGCTAATATGGATTTTCCACAATATTCTAGTGATCTATACTTTACTATTTCAAGTAATTTTCTATTTGTTCTTTCCAATATCCATAGTCACTTCCATTAAAGAAGGGGGTTTGTGGAATCTATCAGTCACTACAATAGACAATTTCATATTACATAACTAAACATTTATTTCTTAGAATATTAGTTCTAAGATAATTAGCTTAGTATGGAATTAAAAATAAACAATATAACTATATCAAAAAGGATTAAGATAAACAAAAAATGATGCTAGAAAATTAAAAACCATGATTAGGTACTAATTTTTTGATCATTAATTATGGAAATAATAACTACATGTGGTGAGTTATAATTTAAAAAATTAAAGAACAAAACAATCAATGTTTTATTAATAATATAATCTTATGTGAGTATTGTGTTTAAGAAATGACATGTGCTGTAAAGAAAATAGATGATAGTGTATAATTTATAGTGGTTTGGATCACGAATATCCAAATACACTCATCATCATTCTATATTATTTTATAATATAGTTACCCACTAAGAAAATCACATTTAAATGTGTGCTATCATGTTATATATTCTTCTTTTTACAAATACCTGGAGGTATAACCCATACTTTTTTTAGAACTCTCTAACCTAGACTGTGACATGATTTTTATTCAGTATTCACAACATAGGGTATCCTTTTTCAGAGGTAGAATTACCAAGAATACAAGACATTCTTTTGATTAGGAAAATCGAAGACCAAACATGGACAATTAAAAATAGATAAATATAATATTATATAAAGAAAAAAAAATACAAAAGAACCAAACAAAAATATCTAATATTGAGGATGATGAAGTTAGATGTTCTTGATCACTAAATAAATAGAGTATGGTATTGATGAAATTTGTTCATGATATCATCATGGAAATATAATACATTTATGTTCTTGTTCGAATGCACTATAATCAATTTTATCACTGATAACTTGTGAAATTTTTTATTGAATAAATTGTATAAGTTCATTTTTATCACATGAACATGTGCCAATGTACTAATTCGGCTTCATTAACTCAATGATCTTCCCAAATAATCAATTAATCCAATCATTATATTCCATGATTATGTATATAAGAAAATATAATATTACCGTTAACGGTATTTTGATAATCCACACTAAATATCAAATAATTTTGGTGCCCATTATCTCTATATAAGATAACATCAAAATTCTTATAATATAATAATTAGTAAAAATACATATAATAAACAATAATATTATAATTAAAATATATGAATTAAATATAATTTTATAAAAATATTAGAAACTAAAAATATGGAGTATCGTATACTTCATTTCTTCAATTGACTACATGTGTAAAATATATAGGTAATATACATTCAAAATAATTTTTATAAAACTTTAATATTATTTTTCCAATATAAAATCATTAAAAATAGTAATTAAAATATTAATGTTAGTTGAAGAAATTAAAATTAATACCAATTATATTTTTAAAAAAATATTAACTAAAAGCATGTGAAATAATATATGATGGTAGTAGAGTATCGTTGCCACTGACAAGCTACTGTTGTACTGATCTACCATTACACGAGGGGAGTGGTCGATCGGTGTGATATTCTATGAAGGAAATGTCTGCCATGATGAAGTGATCTACCATTTGTATATAATAAATTCACTTCTATTTTTTTATAAGTTGATTAATCTACATCATTGAAATAGATACATTCTTTAATAATTGATCCATCGTTGCAAGTGAGAAACTATCACTATAATGAACTGTAGGTGATACTATGATTGGACGATAGATATGCACTGATACTCTCTCGAAATCATGGAAGCTTGGATAAACCATAATGAATGTTTATGGATGATAATATCAATAAATAAGTAGTATCTGGGTGATTTCTTTTCAAAATTGTGTTCAATTTTATATTTGGAAATTCCGTCAAGATCTCTTCGTGAGTTGGGGGAAGAATCTGCACGAATCAGATTTGTTGAGGAATGTATCAAGAGAGAATCGATGGTTAGACAATGGGTTGGTAAATAAGGATCGGTTTTTTTGCATGGAACGGAATGGATTGTCCAATATTTCATGCGATTCCACAAGATCTAGCCAATGAAAAGGATCTTCTGAATCCAGAGATCCTTTTTTGGATTCAATCATTAGTCTTGAGGATTCATCGGAATATCACACATTTATCAATCAAAGAGACCATTTTTTAAACTACCACTATGAAGGAGGTTGAATGGTTAGTCATCACTGCTATCCTCAAATGGAGTTTTTTTTATTGAATGAGGGTGGTGCTTCCATCATGTGAATAAAGCTCCCATCGAGGGATATACTAGATCTGCTTCTATGAATAAGTGAGGGAGCTAACTATTTAATGATCTACCATTAAAGGTAAGTTGGGAGGAACTTCTTTTGAATGTTTAATCATGATACCACTACACTAATGAAAAGGTGCTACTGTGGATAAATAGTCCTAGTGTAACTTGATTATCCTTAGCCAAATTATCTTCTTTGTAAAATTATATACATGAAAGATGTAAATTCATGTATGATTTCGAGACTATTATGGAAAAGAACTTGTGATTTTGGAATCATCTCAATGGATTTGTTATATCCATCAGTGTTCCTATGTCCATAGTAGTAAACTGTAGATCTTATAAGAGGATCAGGTGTCACTAGAGATAGGAGACAAGGTCCAAGTTTGATTGGATGGATGAGATTAGTTTAATAATGAGGTAGATGAAATGTCTAAATTCTTAAATATAACTGAATAGTAACCCTCTTGTAGTCATACCACATGAAAAAAAATTCATTTATGATTCATGATATATTAATCAATTGTTACTACTAATTGGTTGATCTGTCACTGAGGTCGGTACCCAGAACGCTTACACACGCTCAATATGGGGTGGACTGAACCTATCTCCCCATTGTCCTCCACTATGTGCACCTATCCTATGGACATATACATTTTCCACCTACTTCCATGGGTAGTCAATTTGGGATGGCTCTCCCACAGGGTTAACCACTAGTTCCTAATGTGGTTGAAGGACTAGCCCTTTCGGTGAGCCATCTTTGCATAATTTTTTACTAAGATCCACATAATAAAAATATTAAGAATAAAAATACTTATAAATAATATATAATTAATATATTTAATTAAATTATTAAGATAGATAATGTAAAATTAAAATTATGAAAAATCATTAATTATTTTAGAAAATAATTTCAAATAAAAAATAAATGATTGTTTTCTAAAAAATGAGAAATTATCAAAATGAGGGGAAGTACTAATTTCTCAAAAAAATGTTGATGAATTAATACATTAATTAAAACTATTAAAAACATAAATATTACATAATTTTAAATAAATAATTAATACATATCTAAATTTCAGATGCTTGTGGACTGTAAAGGTTTGGTGTCTCTGGAGACTAGATACATAATCATCTTATTTCGTGAATCAACATCAACATCTCCCACAATGTCATATCACATAGTACACTTATTCATAATGCCCTATTTAAAATTATTCCTCATAATCTAGGGAAATGAAACATAACAATTGGTGAGATTATATTCTTAGTAAGGGTAAAGATGAAAGATATTAATCAATGACCATATATAAGGATAACATGAGGATAATAATGTCCCAAAATGAGGACAAATACACAAGAGGTGGGTGAATTGTGTACTTTTAAAACACTTAATAAATTTAAATGTAATTCCATTTGGGATTTAAAATATTATATACCCTATTTTATTTTAATATAGTATTCAATATAAAATAAAAAAATAACAATAATATATATATATATATATATATATATATGTTTGGGGCATAATGATCTCATATTCCACTCCAATAACACTCTCTCTATGATCTTGGTGATTTTGAATAGTATATCATTTTCCAAGAGATCTCAATAATAGAGTGCAAGAAACTATAACTTATTACTATAGAATTTACAAGGAATTGATGTAGGACAAATATCAGTAATTGGAACCCTCAAAACAAAATTATTCAAAAACAAAGATAATATTGGATTTAGTTGGAGAGAATCTCTATAAAAGAATTCATATACATACACTATATCTAACAGATGAATATATCATCATAGTAATATATCTATGACTCTAAAGTGTATTCCTCAATAAGAAACTATCATTTTTATACAAAGAATACATAAAAAATTATGCACTATCTAATTCGAACTTTATAGCAGCAGGACAAGTACACAACAACATCTTGATAATAAAATATGCCACCATTGTGTTGTCATGAATACTTCTAAAAATTTTAGTAGATATTCCCTATATTTGTACACAAGATTATTTTATTGTTATAATAATAAAAATAATGTGAACTGAAATCTTTTGATGAATACACAGTAGCATCATATGGGAATTGTTTCTTTAAATGTGAATGTTTTTATGATTATTTTAGAGTTAGAGATTTAGATCTTCACAAATAAAATAATACAAATGAACCTATTAAAATATAATAATAAGTCTCCCAAAATAATTCAAGTCAAAAATATCTAAAAACCCCACCCAAAAAATTATAATATCAAAACTCATATCATATTTTAAACTTTAAATTTGAATTTTAACAACTATTAACATTCATAACATCCCTTATAAATAAAAACAAAATTATCCATTGATGTTGACATTTTGAAAAGATCATTACGAAAATTTAATGAGATAATTACTCTAATGAAATCATATAAGAAATAAGTAATTATTAAATTTTTAAATCTCACAGAAGAATGGATCAATAAGGGGATCATTTTGTGTGAGGTTGATTCCAAAATTACGGGTTCCAGTGTATAGTGGATTCTAAATGTACATTTATATAATGTAAATTATAATACCATAATTTAGTTATTAACATAGGATAAATTATCATTGTTAGGTTACTTATGTAAGGTATATATCAAATTTTAGGTACTTGAATGTGGATTTCCTTAACAAAAGTGATGTTCCAAAACATTACGTTAAACTTGAACATTAGGTTCCAGATGTGGGTTTGGCTACCAACATTATGTTTCAACTACACATTTTGAATAGTGATTCCAAACTAATTTTGAATGACCAGAATACATTTTATAATACTCTTACATCCAAATATAATAATCAATACTTGATAAAAGTCTTTTATAATTATTTAGGAAATAAAATACTTAACAAATTAAATATAAACCTAAAATCCACTCAAAGTAACATCATTAATAAATCAAATTAGGGTATTTATGATCATATCAATAAATAACAACTTGTGAGGTCAATAATTATATTTCAAAAAATATCCCCCTTATGATTAATATAAACCCTGTAAAAAGAAAGTCTTATAGGTTTACATTTTTCAAACAGAGAGAACGATTTATATGGACATAGGGAATTCAATGTTTTCTTATAAATTATGTGTTTTTCAAGATTTATACCAATTTTTATTGTATCAAAAAGAAGCTATTAAATTGGAATAAAACATGCTTAATTTCTCATAAAACTCTATTCGGATGTCATGTAAGACAAAGATAAGTGTATTTTCATATGTATAGGCTTGAAAAATAATCGAATAGATGAAAAAATATAAAAAAAACTTCAATCTTATAAATAATTTAGTATGGGAATGAGAATTTAAAGATAAAAAATACGTTCAGATATAGGGTCAAAGAAATACTTGTACTAGGTTTGGATTATTTTGAATAACATAAAGAGTTTAAAGAATCACGAAAATTCAGTTTCACTACCTAAAACTCTATCATCAAATCCTTGAAGATCTTGTTCAAAGGATCACCCCATTATTTCAGCACATAGAAAGAATCATGATTGAATTGTAATGTCTCAACCAAATTCACCTTTAAAAAGTTATGAATAATTTTAGAATAATGAAAATATTTATCCATAATGATCCCAATAGTATTTACCAAAAACACGCACACTAGATTCTATAGAAACTAATATATAAATTATATATTCCAAATTTTACAAAAAAATGTGCAGGGGGATAATATCACACTACGAATTCTAAACACTTAAATTCAAGGCATTAAGATCAATAGATAAAACATATATCCCTCACAAAATATTTTTAGACAATATTCCATCTAATATTGAAACTCTACCTTGACTTGAACTGAGAGTCTTAAAAACATCAAAATGATATACAAAAAACATTTTCATATCACTAAAGTAAAATATTAACATCTGAAATCCTATCAATTTTCCAAACTGACCTATAATATCTCTTTTCAAACCAAAAAAATATTTTTCTAAAATGACAACATTCCTTTAAAATTTGATTTTTTTTCTCACGAGACTTGTAATTTTTCATAGAAGTAGATCCACAACTTAATTTCTCAAAAAAAATTCTTAGGACATTCATGTTATTCTCGTAACAAGATAACTCCCTATATTTTTACATTAAATATAGATAGCATAATTAAAAATATATATGCTTGAATTTCAAAGTTAGGTTATTATTTAAAATATTAGTGTAACTTCTCCTGTATTTTTTAGGGTTCCACAATATCTAACAGCAAATGAGATTAAATATTCCATCATTCATAATAGGGTAAAAATATCCCCTCAATCACCACTGTTCACTTAGAAAAACCTTTTTTTGTGCCCAAGTGATTGCATTTGTTGTCAATAACATGTCACTATGTGTCAACTGATGACGTAGAGCTTGAAGACTAATGGTTGAAGATGCATCATTATATCTGACGATTGTTGAACTGGTCTTTAAGTTCAAAGAACTTGTATCAAGTGGATACAATGTCACAACAATGTTAGAAGACCATGCATTGTTAAGACAATGCATGAGGAGATGAAGATGATCCATCCACACCTCCTAAGTGGATGAAGTGAGCTGAAGAAGTCCATGCACTATCACTTAGTGCCTGTGAATTAGAAGTTGATCCAACTTGATCTCTGATTGGATCAATGAAGAACATTGAAGATCTATGTGATTCAGGAGCTCGGTTGATGAAGAACCTTCTG
Source organism: Viscum album (assembly GCA_963277665.1). NCBI lineage: Eukaryota > Viridiplantae > Streptophyta > Magnoliopsida > Santalales > Viscaceae > Viscum > Viscum album. The sequence continues at coordinate 1,882,779,817 of OY728165.1, read as the reverse complement.
GAATTCCATTCCTAAGTGATGAATAAATGTTGAAGGGAATTGGAGGAATTCTAATGAAGAAGAAGAAATAAAGAAGAGTAAATGAAGAGGAAGATGGCTTGAAGTGGCAGTTGGCATTTTATATTGGGAGTACTTTGTTTCTTAACAAAGTCTTTATCATTTCCATTGCCAAAAAATTGGCCAGCCAAGGGCCAGCCACGGGTTCAACGCCAAGGCACAAGTGGGCCTTGGCACCACGCCCATGGGGGATCCCATCGAGCAAGCCCAAGGCGGAAGGAGGACACGCGGTGATTAAATCCGCGCGGCAGGGGCGCATAGCGCGCGCCCGCGAGAGGCAGAGTGGGCGCCAGTGCCGCGCCCGAGTGGCAGGGGTGGGCGCAGAGCGCGCCCGCAGAAGAACTCGGTGCGGGGAGGAACCGAGAGGGGAGGAGATTCAATTTTGGGATAGATGGCAGCGGATGTTTGATAAACCGCGTAAAAACCGACCGCGGCTTCGATGTGGGATGCGGAATTTTTTCGCGGAGCGAATCCCAGCCGCATGATTGATCGCGCGTGCGATCCGAGCCGCTCATCTAATCGTGCCATTCGCAATCTGATCCAGGTCGTCCGAGGTTATTTGCTCTCCTAATCCGACGGCTCCCCGTCCGTCTCTTTCCTCGAGCTCGGCCGAGGCACCTCCCGCGACGCCGCCTGAAACAGTGGCCCTCCGAGCACTGAAGTCGAGCTCCCGGCCACCTCCGATCAAGCTAAAGCCACCATTGTGATCGTCTGTCCATAACGAACATATTCATGCATTAAAATATGCAGGCATGCAATGATATGATGAATTCAGTCGAGGCCGAGGCAAACGAAGTTGCCGAGGCATCGGGTGTTCGTGCTTTGCATGAATGGGCCTAAACAGAGACATGCATGCGTTCGAAAACGCATGCACGTGAAGGAAACCGAAAAATGGAAAACCCGCATTAAAACAGAGAAGAAGAACGAGATACACGGAAGATATTTAACGCGTTTGAAGTTTTCAAAATGCCACAGATCTCGGGGGTTCGTGTTTTGGATCCCGCGGACTCTATTCACACTCCTCGCCTATAAAATGAGAAGTCTAGCGCCCTTGGAAATGCTGCTGATCCTTTGAGAACTCGAGAGTCCCGCGAAGCCATCCGAGCTACGCGAAGTACCTCTGCGCAGCCTCTTGTGCGACTGAGAATCCCGGAGCCACTCGAGGCCCCGAAGAAGTCCCCTGTGCGCTACCTCTTGCGCGATAGGAAGAAGAGCTCGGGCAGTGTACTTGCGCGCCCCTCGCTTGGTTTCAACCTGCATGCCCACGAGTGTCACGCCCTGCGCGACAGAGGCCGCCCTCACACCTTGCGCGGCTATTGAAGAAGTGAGGCCACACCCCTTGCGCGCCTCTTTTGGTGTTTGAGTTTGGGTGAAGCATTTACCACACTTGGGAGTGTGTGTGCAAGGAGGAAGACCCGAGGCTTAGCCTTGTGTGTGCACAAGTGAATAAGACCAACTTTGAGAAGAAGAGGAGTACACACTTAAGTGTGTGAATGCAAAAGAACTGATCATTCTAAGTGATTGGTTTTTTTGGTGAGCAAGACCAACGATATATTTTGAAGACTGTTAAAGCTACTTGAAGTTTTGAACAACACCTTTGAAGAAGTGAAGTGGAGCCATGATAAAGATGATTCTGTGGAGTTGGGGGGTTTAACCAACTTGTAATTAGTGGGTATAACCAATTACTGTGTAAACATATTTTGGCATAGTGAAGAATCCGTGTTGGGGGGTGTAACCAACACGGCAAGGAGTAGGTCTTTGTACCGAACCTTGTAAATCTCTGTTTTCTGTGCTTTCATTATCACTGCACCCCTAAAAGAGTAGATCTAGGCCTTAACCAGCTGCAGAGGTTGAATTGATAATTCAAAGGGAACAATTCTTAAAAAGAAAAAGTTAACACTGATTCACCCCTCCCCTCTCAGTGATCACATCCGATCCAGGCATTTCAAGTGGTATCAGAGCCAGGTTGCCTCTGTTAGGATCTACTTCTAAGAAAATGGACAATCTAAATTCTGTTAATATTAGGGGTGTCCCTACATTCGATGGAAGTAATTATCACAGTTGGAAAAATCGGATGTTTCCCTACCTTCTATCTCTCGGCCTTGATGTTAGAAATGCAGCCTTATTTGGATTCCCTCCTCTTGCTAATGAAGCTTCTATGACACTCGATGAGAAAAGAAATATGGAAGTTGATGGTAAAGCTCAAAATCCCATTCTTATGTCACTCTTAGAAAAGGTATACATAAAAGTCATGGGACTCAAGAATGCTAAAGAAATTTGGGACAAATTGGAAAGTAGTTATGAAGGAAACATGAAAGTCAAGGAAGCCAAATTACAAATTTGGAGAAGCAAGTTTGAAGATGTCAAGATGGGAGAAGAAGAAAATATTGATGATTATTTCACAAGATTCAATGAAATTGTCAGTAACATTCGAGGCTTTAGAGAAAAGTTGGAGGACTCCACTATTGTTAAAAAACTAATGAGAAATTTTTCTGACAGGTTTGACCACAAAGTCTCAGCATTAGAAGACAGAGATGATCTCTCTCTTGATGAACTACACAACATTCTCATTGCATATGAAATGAGGAAGATCCCAGTATTCAAGAAGAAGATCAAGGATGAGATGGCTTTTGAGGCCATGAGACAACTCAAGATAAAAGATGACGAAGTCCTAGAATCAAGTGATTCTGACAATGAAGAAAAGGATGAAGATCTCAACACGATTATTTATCTTTTTTCTAAAAGGTTTGGAAAAACTAAATTCAGGGGAAAAGGGAAATCACCATCGAGATGTTTCAATTGAAATAACATCGGACACTTTGCTGTTAACTGTCCTAAGAAAAGATCTAGTGCTCCAGATATTGAAGATGATAAGTCACAAAAGAAGAAATGGAGTAGATACCCAAGAGAAGGAAACAGATCTGGTGCAAGAAAGAAAAGGATCGTTCCTGGTGAAAGAAGAAGCTATGTAGGCAAAGAGGAAGAATCAGACTTCAGTTCAGCCAGTCAATCAGAATAAGAAACGAATTTTATGGCTCATGTGGAAAAAGGGTTTGACACCTGCAGCAGTGAAGATGATGAAAGTGAATGAACAGAGCTTGAACACATATTGAAAGATGAACTTGTGGCTTGCCTTGAACAGAACACTGAACTCAAGAAAGAGAAGAGATTGTTACAAAAGGAAACCAAAAGGATGACTGAGGAGTTGGAAGAATGTATGAAGAAAGAGACAATGTACATTGATGAAATCAAGAGACACAAACTGAAGGTAGCTGAGCTGGACAAGATAGCAAAAGATCTGGAGGAGAAACTTCACCTCAAAGAATAAGAGAAATCAGTGACACATTCCAAGTGGATTGAAGCACAGAATAGCTTGACAAAGATGAGAGAAGACTTCAACAAGGCTGTTGAGGTCAAGGCAGAATCATCTTATGCTGGTGCTCAGAGGCAGGTCAATTTACCACTAAGTAAATCTCTAAATACATCTGTTATTTCTAACAATGCAGGTTCAAAGATAAAATTGAGACAAACATGGCATGAACAAACCTGTGTAAAATCATCTTCAATGGAAGAAAGGAAATCCTCAGGAAGGACTACTCAAATCTTGGACAGAAAATTACAACATGACTCTTATCAACAAAGAAGGTCAAGGTTCAGAGGCTACTGCTGGTGCTGTGGTGTGTTTGTACATAAGGCCTATGCATGATGGTATAACATGTCTCTTCCAAGCATGAGGCATGAGTCAAGGGGGAGACATCCTGAAACCCAGAGTGTTTTGCAGAAAGCATCAAAACCTCCAATTCATAACACATTTGACTGCCTGAGTGAAGCTTGTGGAAGATGTGACCAACAAGGTCCTAGAGCTGATAAATGTATGACAACTCTTCCTAAACAAAAAGTCAAAGACATGAAAGGGAAAGGCATTCAAGAAACCAATGATGAAATCACATGCTTTGCTGAAGTGGCTCTAAAAGCTAGCAGTAAAACCAAGTCATGGATTCTTGATAGTGGATGCTCATCCCACATGACTGGTGATACAAAAAATCTAAGCAACATTGAAAGTCATGAGGGAGGAACCGTGGTGTTTGGAAATGATCGTTCTCTGAAAATCAAGGGAGTTGGAAAGGCTATGATTGCAACAACAAATCTAAAATCCAATGATGTGTTGTTTGTTGAAGGATTAAAGCACAACCTACTGAGTGTAATCCAATTATGTTATGATGGACATGAGGTGTTGTTCCAGAAGGATTCATGCATCATCAAGAGCTCAAAGGATGGAAAAATCATCACTCAAGGAAGAAGAACCGCTGGAAACCTATTTCAAATTGGTGAGTCCATCAATTCTTGTTATCTTAGTTCTAAAGATGAAAACAATCATTGGCACAGAAGACTTGGCCATCTAGGTCAAAGAAGTATGAGTAAAATTCTGAAGTACAATATTGTACGAGATCTACCAAAATTAAAGAGAGAAAGAGATGAAATTTGTGACACATGTCAGAAGGGAAAACTGACCCATACTTCACACAAAAGAGTAGATATCATGTCTACTGGGCCTCTTGAACTCATTCACACAGACATATGTGGACCGATGAGACAAAAGTCTACAAGAGGAGATCTCTATTTTATAACCTTCATTGATGATTAAACTCGGATGACCAACGTCATGTTCATGAAACACAAGTCAGAAGAAATCATGATGTTCAAAACCTTCAGGAGGCAGGCTGAGAAAGAACATGGAATCTGTATCAAGAAAGTGAGATCAGATAATGGAAAAGAATACACTTGTGATAATTTTGAAAGCTATTTGGTCAAGCATGGAATCAAGCATCAATACAGTACACCATATACTCCACAACAAAATGGAGTGGCTGAAAGGAAGAATCGAAGCATAGTTGAAATGGGGAGGACTATGTTGGCTGAGCACAATATCTCTAATGACAGCCTATGAAATGTGGTTTAACAGAAAACCAACTGTTAAGTACTTCAGAGTCTTTGGCAGTCTGTGCATCATCAAGATTAAAAACATTAATCTGGGAAAGTTTGAGGAAAAAGCAGAAGAAAGAATCTTCATGGGCTACCTACCTGATGGAAAAGGCTACAGATGCTGGAATAAGAGGTTGAACAAAATGATTGACTGCAGAGATGTTAGAATAATTGAAAACAACACCAAACCATACATTGTGGATAATGATGACTCAATGAATGACTCAACCTTGGAACAAAAGAATGAAGAATTAACTGAGCCAATACCAACTGCTGGTGAGATCAACTCTGAACACACCAGTGATGAAGAGGAAGGTAATGAAGATGGAAGAAGGAGATACAATAAATTGAAGAAACATGTCGACACAGAAAATGTCCTTGGTAACCCATAGTCCTCAGTAAAAACTAGGAGAAGATTGAGATTGGAATATCACACTGCATTGGTTTCTCAAGTGGAACCTCACACAATGGCTGAAGTAGTTGAACATGAGGAACGGATACAAGCTATGCATGAGGAACTCAATCAAATAGAAAAGAACTCCACTTGGGATCTTGTGCTAAGGCCCAAAAATAAAAATGTAATTGGGACAAAAGTGGGTTTTCAGAAACAAACTCAATGAGAAAGGGTAAGTTTCAAGAAATAAGGCCAGACTTGTATGCAGAGGGTATTCACAAATGGAAGGAATCGACTTTGAAGAAACGTTTGCACCAGTTTCAAGACTGGAGACTATCATAATGTTCTTAGCAGTTGCAGTACACAAGCAGTACAAGGTTTATCATATGGATGTGAAATCTGCATTCCTAAATGGATATCTTGAAGAAGAAGTGTATATAGAACAACCAGAGGGATTTGTGCTAGACAAAGATGGTAGCATGGTATGCAGATTGAAGAAAGCATTGTATGGGTTAAAGCAGGCTCCCAGAGCCTGGTACTCCAAGTTGGATGGTTGTCTTAAGAGCATGAAGTTTGTCAAAGGAACAGTTGACAGTAATCTCTATGTCAGAGAAATGACCACTGGTACTCTCATAGTCATTATCTATGTGGATGATATTATTTTTTCTGGTGACAAGGAAGGACTATGTGAAGAATTCGCTGAGCAGATGAAGAGAACCTTTGAAATGTCCATGCTTGGTCAAATGACATATTTTCTAGGATATCAGGTGGAACAAAGGAAAAACTCTATATTTCTTTCACAAGAAAAGTATGCAAGGGACTTAGTAAAAAGGTTCGGAATGGATAATGCAAAGGAAGTCTCAACACCCATTTCTATTGGAACCAAACTATGCAAGGATGAAGAAGGCAACAATGTTGATCAGAAAGAGTTCAGGAGAATTATTGGAAGTCTCCTTTATCTCACGGCCTCAAGGCCTGATATAACATATGCAGTGACTTTTTGTGCAAGATTTCAATGTGACCCAAAAGAATCTCACTTATCAGCAGCTAAAATAATATTGAGATATGTGAAAGGAACCCTCGACTATGGACTCTTATACAAACACAGTACAAACATAAAGTTGTTGGGATTCACTGATGCTGATTGGGCTGGTGATTGCACTGATAGAAGATCCACATCTGGTGGAGCCTTCTTTCTGGGAGAAGGACGTGTTAGTTGGTATAGCAAGAAACAAAATTCTGTAACATTGATCACAACCGAAGCAGAGTATGTGGCAGCTACACATGCATGTACACAAATGATTTGGATGCAGGTGCAGCTAACAGATTTGAGAATTAAAGCTGAAAACCCATTGAGGATCTTATGTGATAATCAAAGTGCAATTGGCTTGTCTAAGAATCCTATACAACACTCCAGATCCAAGCATATTGATATAAAATATCATTTCATCAAAGAAAGGGTCTCCAGTGGAGACATCAATCTCGACTACATTTCTACTCAAGATCAGGTGGCAGATATTTTCACCAAAGCTATGCCTACAGAAAGATTTGTTGAACTAAGGCTGAAACTTCATGTTCAGCCTTCTCCTCTCACTTGAGGAAGAGAAAGGTCCCTCCTTATTCCCTAAATTTATATGTTTTTGTACTGACATGCAGGGAATTGAAGGAGATGAGTGCATCCCTTAAGGGGGAGCATTAGTTGCTGAGTCAAGCAGTTATGCATTTTGGGAATGACTTCCTATTCATCCCTTTGCATTTGTTGGCCAATAAGGGGGAGAAATAATCAGCACATACACATTGTGACATTCTTCAAGATGTGCTTCGGAGTATTGAAAACCAAATACAAAGGGGGAGATTGTTGTGCCCAAGTGATTGCATTTGTTGTCAATAACATGTCACTATGTGTCAACTGATAACGTAGAGCTTGAAGACTAATGGTTGGAGATGCATCATTATATCTGACAATTGTTGAACTGGTCTTTAAGTTCAAAGAACTTGTATCAAGTGGATACAATGTCACAACAATGTTAGAAGACCGTGCATTGTTAAGACAATGCATGAGGAGATGAAGATGATCCATCCACACCTCCTAAGTGGATGAAGTGAGCTGAAGAAGTCCATGCACTATCACTTAGTGCATGTGAATTAGAAGTTGATCCAACTTGATCTCTGATTGGATCAATGAAGAACATTGAAGATCTATGTGATTCAGGAGCTCGGTTGATGAAGAACCATCGGGAATTCCATTCCTAAGTGATGAATAAATGTTGAAGAGAATTGGAGGAATTCTAATGAAGAAGAAGAAATAAAGAAGAGTAAATGAAGAGGAAGATGGCTTGAAGTGGCAGTTGGAATTTTATATTGGGAGTACTTTGTTTCTTAACAAAGTCTTTATCATTTCCATTGCCAAAAAATTGGCCAGCCAAGGGCCAGCCACGGGTTCAGCCCCAAGGCACATGTGGGCCTAGGCGCCACGCCCATGGGGGATCCCATGGAGCAAGCCCAAGGCAGCAGGAGGCCACGCGGTGCTTAAATCCGCGTGGCAGGGGCGCATAGCGCGCGCCCGCGAGAGGCAGAGTGGGCGCCAGTGGCGCGCCTGAGTGGCAGGGGTGGGCGCAAAGCGCGCCCGCAGAAGAACTTGGTGCAGGCGGCACCGAGAGGGGAGGAGATTCAATTGTGGGATGGATGGCAGCGGATGTTTGATAAACCGCGGAAAAACCGGCCGCAGATTCGATGTGGGATGCGGAATTTTTCCGCAGAGCGAATCCCAGCCGCATGATTGATCGCGCGTGCGATCCGAGCCGCTCATCTAATCGCGCCATTTGCGATCTGATCCAGGCCGTCCGAGGTTATTTGATCGCCTGATCCGACGGCTCCCCGTCCGTCTCTTTCCTCGATCTCGGCCGAGGCACCTCCCGCGATGCCGCCTGAACCAGTGTCCCTCCGAGCACTGAAGTCGAGCTCCCGGCCACCTCCAATCAAGCTAAAGCCACCATTGTGATCGTTTGGCCATAACGAACATATTCATGCATTAAAATATGCATGCATGCAATGAGATGATGAATTCGGTCGAGGCCGAGGCAAACGAAGTTGCCGAGGAATCGGGTGTTCGTGCTTTGCATGAATGGGCCTAAACAGAGACATTCATGCGTTCGAAAACGCATGCACGTGAAGGAAACCGAAAAATGGAAAACCCGCATTAAAGCAGAGAAGAAGAACGAGATAAGTGGAAGATATTTAACGCGTTTGAAGTTTTCAAAATGCCGCAGATCTCGGGGGTTCGAGTTTTGGATCCCGCAGACTCTATTCAGACTCCTCGCCTATAAAATGAGAAGTCCAGCGCCCTTGTAAATGCTGCTGATCCTTTGAGAACTCGAGAGTCCCGCGAAGACATCCGAGCTACGCGAAGTACCTCTGCGCAGCCTCTTGCACGACTGAGAATCCCGGAGCCACTCGAGGCCCCGAAGAAGTCCCTTGCGCGCTACCTCTTGCGCGACAGGAAGAAGAGCTCGGGCAGTGTACTTGCGCGCCCCTCGCTTGGTTTCACCCTGCGTGCCCACGAGTGTCATGCCCTGCGCGACAGAGTCCATCCGCACACCTTGCGCGGCTATTGAAGAAGTGAGGCCGCACCCCTTGCGTGCCGCTTTTGGTGTTTGAGTTTGGGTGAAGCATTTACCACACTTGGGAGTGTGTGTGCAAGGAGGAAGACCCGAGGCTTAGCCTTGTGTTTGCACAAGTGAAGAAGACCAACTTTGAGAAGAAGAGGAGTACACACTTAAGTGTGTGAATGCAAAAGAACTGATCATTCTAACTGATTGGTTTTTTTGATGAGCAAGACCAACGAGATCTTTTGAAGACTGTTGAAGCTACTTGAAGTTTTGAACAACCCCTTTGAAGAAGTGAAGTGGAGCCATGATGAAGATGATGCTGTGGAGTTGGGGGGTTTAACCAACTTGTAATTGGGGGGTATAACCAATTACTGTGTAAACATCTTTTGGCATAGTGAAGAATCCGTGTTGGGGGGTGTAACCAACACGGCAAGGAGTAGGTCTTTGTACCGAACCTTGTAAATCTCTGTGTTCTGTGATTTCATTATCATTGCACCCCTAAAAGAGTAGATCTAGGCCTTAACCAGCTGCAGAGGTTGAATTGATAATTCAAAGGGAACAATTCTTAAAAAGAAAAAGTTATCACTGATTCACCCCTCCCCTCTCAGTGATCACAACCGATCCAGGAATTTCACCTTTCATAGTCTATTCTAAGGAAATTTCAACCAGTGATATTGATTAATTATCAATAAACATTGTACAAAAAAATAATTACTTTACTAGTAGAATGATCTTCTTATATTCTCTACAAATCAAGAGAATGAACACTATATTTAACATGTTTCTCCTAGACATGAAAATATTTTTCATCTGCTTCCTCTCCTTATTGAATATCATATCAAACTTCTATTTTAGTAAACTCAACTAACATCTTCAGAAAAAAAAACCCTCAAAAACGCAACTACCTTAAGACTCTTTTTCCCTCAATTTATAGAAACATTGGTGGGTTCCCCTACATCTACTCATATTTCTATAAGATTCCATTTCAAAACACTTTAAGAAACATAAAAATTCATCAAATTTCTAGTGGATAAATTTTGTTGTGATGGTATCTCAATATTTTCAGGATATCAAAAATCAATCCTCTATTATAGAGAATAAGAGACACCAACCATAGATATGGATAAAATTACATCCCATAGTCCTTTTGACTACAATGATCTATGTACCACAACATGTGGCAATATTAATTCAACTTGATACTACTAAACATTAGAAGAATTATTCATGTTTTTTTAAAATTAATCTTATCAAATTATACAATTTTATGTACAATAATATTGTTCATAAACTTTACATGAACCTTCTGATCATATCCAAGTCTTTCCATCATCGTCTTCTTAATTTGAGAGACTCCTAAGATAAAATTAATAACATATTCAGAAATATGAATTCCATTACCAATTTAACACAAAATGAAACTAAAGTGTCCTTCAAGAGGGCACTGACAGATCTAAGCCATGCCATGGATAAAATAAAAAATTAATTATTTAATAATTTTGATGAAATGATATCCTTGTTGTAACTGAAACTGAACTAGGAATTTTTTAAGAACTCCCTTACTTAACTTTTAAAAAATTATTCAAAGTTTCCTCAAATAAACATAAACTCAAAAACAAAAAACACATATGACTCCCTTAAATATTAGATTGATTTTAAAAATCAATTTGAAGTCATTAACTTTTCCTAGTAGCTCCGATCAATAAAAACTAGAAAATCATTATCATTTTCCACTAATAGGATCTTCCTCATTATTCTTATTCGTATTTTCCAAATCAAATAGAAGTTTGAGGTTTATGGTTCAATGCTTAGGGTTTGAATAAATGTGTGATCAAAATAAAAATTGTTCTAAGAGATGATATTTAGAATTTTGTAGAGAGAAATGATATTTTTGATGGTTTTAGGTGACTATTGAGTTTCTTGAGATCATAGTTTCAGTGAAAAGATTATGGATTTTAAACCTGAAAAGGTGAAATAAAAACTAAAATATGCAAAAAAAATGAAAAATTAATGAAATTATTAATGAATAAATATTTTATAAAATAACATTAATAAACACTTTGAGGGATATTAATTAAATAAATATTAAAAACATAGAAAATAATTATTTGTTATAAAAACTGTAAATCCCCCTTAATAAAATCCAAACTAGTAGTGGTAAGAGGTTTAGTGAAAATACCAGAAAGCTAACATTCAGTATTAAGAAATTACAAATAAATATCCTTCTTTTGGATAGGATATATCATAAAATGATGTCTTATATCAGTATTCTTTTTTTAATAATGACTTATTATATTTTTATAAATATTTATAGGATAAGTATTATCATATAAAATAGGGACATGATTAAAATTAACTCTAAAATATAAAAGACTTAGTTTTACCCCCGACACATATGTGAAAAAAACTACCAATAGATACATATTCATCCTTTGAATTTGAAAATTTATTTTAAGGTTGCTTCATTCTAGACAATAAAACTAGGTATTTTCCTAGAATGTGATAGGTACCTGAGGTAAATTTTCTATCGATTCTAAAAACTCAAAAAATAAGTATCTAAATTTGAGACTAAATCAAAACCTGTAATTTTTAGGTAAATTATAGATAAATAATTTCTTCCTTTTAAATATCTTAAAATCTTTTTAATTGCTATCAAATAAGGCGCTTTTGAATTTTAAAAAACTATTACACATAAAAAAATTAATATATTTATTCTATAAGAACTAAGATATAAAAATCATCCAATCATACCTATATATTTCTTGGAGTCAAATGGTCCACTATCTTTACCTAAATAAATTTTTATGTTAGTAGACATAATAGTTGTATAATACTTACTGTTTTTAAGTCCAAATATTTTCAAAAAATCAATTATATATTTTCTTTGATTAAAAACATTTCCAAAATCCTTTTAAAATATTAAAATTCAATTAATAAATTTTTTCTCTCATCATACTCCTTTCAAACTCTTTTTTCATACATTTTTAAACATCCTTATATATATTTTAATTAGTACAAGAAAAAATAACTTCATCTATATAGATTTTAACTAATAAAAAATTAGAATAAGATGTCTTCTTAAAAAATAAGGATCATCCAATCCTATAAAATAATATTTTATAAAAGTAATGAACTCAACCTATCATATCAATCATAGTGTGATTGCTTAATACCATTAATATCTTTAGTATGTTTAAAATTAAAATTTAGAAAATGGTGAATTTCAAAATCTAAGGTCTATTCCAGATAAACATACTCCATAAAATATTCATCTAAATAATAATATTTAAAATCCATCTAGTATAATTTAACATTAATATAAGATGCATTGGGTAAAACGATTTTAATGGATTCAAGACTAAAAATAGGGTAAAGTGTCTCATCAAAATCTTTACCTCTCCCTTAATTGTAACCCTTAAAAACTAGTTTAAATTTATTCCTAATAATTACACAATGGTCATCTACTTATTAATAAAGACCCATTAAGTTCCTATTGCATGATGGTATGGGGTTGATCGACAAATTCCAAAACATTATTTATTTCAAACTAATTTAACTCCTCTGAAATATCCATCCCCAACTCTCATTATCAAAGGATTATTCAATATATTTTGGTTCAAACATGGATAGACAAATAGAGAACACATCTTAACTTCCAAAATTCCTCCTAATATTGACACCTTTATCCAGGTCTTTTATGACCATCTCTAAAGGATGGTTCTCCATAGTATTAGGTTCCCAACGAAAGAAACTTTTCAGCTCAATGGTTTAGTTCTCTTCAGAAATGGATTAACCATGATCTTTATGATTTAAATTCACACTTAACATTTGTAGAATCAACTAACAATATTTTTAATGAACCAATAATTTCATTTTTTGTGCTCTATTGTGATCAAAGGTATCGATTTTATTAAACTTCACATGAATAAATTCTTCAACTATCCTTGAATTTTTAATAAACTCTCTATATTATTTTAAAGTAGAAAAATACCCAATAAATATTAATCCATCATATTTTGGATCAAAAATATCATGGTTTTCATTAGTATTCAATATATACACTATACAGTGAAACCCATTACTGTATTCAACTATATGATTTCATTATTCCATGACGTATAAGTAGTATTTTTTTAAGAAGTCTATTAGAAAAATTGTTCGTAATATGTAATGTGTTATTAATATATTTATCCAAAAAATAAGTAGTTAAAATATGTTCAGTTAAAAAAGTTCTTTCCAATTAATTGATATTTCTATTTTTTATTTCAATAATTACATATTATTGAGGTGCAAATAGAGTAGAATAATATTATTAATACGTAGATATTGGAAAAAATAATTGAATAATTGATTCTCAAATTATCTTTCATGATCAATTTTCAATGAATATATTTTAAAATATCATTTTAAAACCCAACATACAATAAAAATATTCACCTAAATTTTCAAAAACATAACATTATTAAACCTTCAAAAGTCATATAATAAGACAAAAACAATAAATCCACCAACTAAACTTTCAATTATATAAGGTTAAAAAATTACATGTGGATAAGTTTAAAAGGTTTAGATGTGTCATCCTTATTGATTTATTTTGAAAAATGAATTATAATTCTTGTATAATATATTATAGTGACCAAGAAATTTGTACCATATCTAGGATTCACTTAATTTTGCATTTGAAAAATTTATATTTTGTTCAAACACTGGAATTAGGTCCAAAGTATTAAAAAAATTACTAGTTTCACTAAACCTAAGCATTGTATTTTTAAAAAACATACATTATTTAAGAAATTAAAAATAAAACCATAATTATGGAATTGATAAATAATATTAATATTTTTATTCAAAACGTAATCAAAGAGAACCATATTAATCATGATAGAATTTTGTTCTCTAACTGACCCAACTATAAGGATATATTCTTTATCATTATATCCAAGAGGAACCCTACCTCCATTAACTTCGGACAGTGCATGGAAGTAATAGAATTATCCACTCAAATTTCTGGAATATACATTGTCTATATATCTTATAGAATTTATTTCTCTATGTATATTTTCCAATAAAAATTTATAACAAAAAAACATTTGGTTCCCAAATAGGTTTGGGTGTTGTAGTGTCATCAAGAAATGATTTGGTCAACCAGATCAATTTAACATTACTAAAAATTAAAGATTTAATATTATATAAGTATCTAGAAATATATTCTTTCTTTACACTATTAATTATATGATTCTTTAATTTTCGATCATTATAAAATTGATCTTTTATGTTGTAATAAGAACTTGTAATTTTACACATGATATGATTCTTTGATATTAGAAAAAATAATTTTTTTACAGTTTTTATTTCACACCATTAATTATAATTACATATTCATCTTTTTTAGTCATATTATTATCTATGATTTTATCTAAATAATCATACCCCTTGGAAAACATACTATCCTCAAGTATTATAATTCAATAGGAAACTCTTTAGTTTAAATATCCTTTTTAATACTACTTAAATAAGATTTATTTGTCATTTATTTCAATCATAAATCTATTTTATCATTTTATCATTTTATCTTATAATAGAATTATGAATATATTTCAGAGATTTAAGCTTTTTATTCAGGTTTTTTTATTTATCCTCTAAATTGGAAAAATATTCAATTATTTTTTTCATTTCAATGTTTTTAGATTCATAATCTAAAATAGAGGAATATTAGTATTGTACCTCATCTTCATGAGTGATAGAGAAATTTTTTTTATTTTTTTATTTTATTGTTATGGTTTATATTTATAACTATAAGAACTATTTGAATCATAATATACACTTTATGTGGCCTTCATGTATTTAGTACTATTAATTTTATAATCATATTTCATTTAAAGCTTCTTAAACATATTTTTTGTTTTTCTTATTTTCTTAATCTATGGACAATCATGTTTGATTTATCCCATCTATTTTCATTCCTAAAATCTAATTTATTTTTGTCCATGAACACTTTTCTTACAATTTTTTTATGGATTCATCAAACATTCATTCCCTTATATATCTTTAAAAATCTTATAACCAATTGAGAAAATTCCTCCCTATAGTAAGAATAGCTTTGACTCCCAATTAGATAATATATCATATTTATTTGACTTCTTTTATCCTTTAGGAATTGAAACGTTATGTACTATATTTTTAATTATTATAATTTTATGGTTCTCATATTTATCTCTCATCTCAAATTCAAACATAATTATAGTAAACATTAATTACTTTATTATAAAATCATTAACTAGATTAAACTTTCCAATTTTAGATTAAATTTCATTCAATATAATCAGAAAAACTCTGAGAACATTCAAATCATGGTCAGGTTCAGATACATGTGTTCCAAGAGCTATAACACTACTGATTATATCATTCTATATTCCATTCATATGGCTGATACTTTCACCTTAATACATTTAAAAAATATCAATTTTCAATTTTTTGTGATTGTATCTTTATTTTTTACATTATCAATCCCTTTATATGAAATAAATTTTTTTCCACATTTCAAAAGTAGTATCACATTGTGAGACATTATTTAACTCATCTGGTGAATGTCCAAAAATAATTACATTAATCTCTCTTGAATTAAATACATATTTATCTTCTTTAGTAGCATCACATTTTTCTTATTCATATTTATTGATTTCATACATCATGACAGAATATATATAAAATTTCAAACATTTTATTTTTCTAATATATAACCATGATAGATTTATGGAATCTACAACATTCACCATTAAAATATGGATCCTTGATCATATAAAATACTTCTATAAGATCATCCATTTACATGAGTATTCATCTTGATCTTTAACTCAATATTTTTATATTAAAAAAGAAATTTTTAATTGGTATCTCCTTGGATACCAATTATTTTCCTGAAATAATGATGGAGAAACAAGATCGTGGTGAATTGTGTGTTTTCAAAACAATAGATAAATTTAAAATAAATCCCACATGATCTCAAAAATTGAATATATCATTTTTATATAAACATATTATTTGGTGGAAAATAAAATAAAAGGTCCGGAAAAAAACATAATTGTGGTTCGGGGAAAAATGATCTCTTAATTTACTCAACTAAGACTCTATCACATAGCTTAGTGATTTTCAATAGTGGAACATTTTCTAAAGATTCCCAATTATTGATTTAAAGAAACTAAAACTTTTTACAACATATTTTAAAAGAACTTTAATTAGTAATAACAGTAAACCTTGAAAAACTCAATATTAATGTTTTTAGAAACAGGGAATATTGGATTTGTTTAGAGAGATTTTCTATATAAGCAATTAGATATAGATACTAAAACTGGTAGATAAAGAAATAATCATAGGAATATATGTATGTCTCAAAATATTATTCCTCAAGTAGAAAATTAATTTTTTTTATATAATATATATATATATATATATATATCCTTAGTAGATAAATCAAACATTTTAGTTTCGAGATTAAAACATAATAGCAGCTTGAAATAAATGCATGTTTTCAAATTGTAGTATTGAATGGTTCAAAAAATTATAGATGATATTTAATATATTTTTATATTATAAGATGTTATTATTAGAATAATAAAAAATATAAAGTATAAGCTTTTTTTGAACACATTATAGGAATAAATAATAAATTTGTTTTTAAATTTGAATGTTTTGATGAGGATTTTAGAGTATGTTGGGAAAAAATCCCTCAAGGTAACTTAACAGTATTTTTGGGTTGATTGTGTTTGTTGACAAAGCAGGTTTACAGGGAAAATTGTTGAGTTCCAAGAAGTTGTTGACAATCAATGTTGGGAAGGAACAATGACAAAGGAAAGGAAAATCTGGAGGCGGTATAAAAGAGCAGTACAAGGTGGCGCCGTTTCCCAGTGTTTGCCAAATTTTTGGGGTCCAAAATCTGGAAGTTTTGTGAGCATTGCGAAAATAGGATTTCCATAAAGATCATAATTTAATATGGAAACAGCATGAATTTCGCGAAGATAGGATGCATGGTTTGGAAATCGCGAAGACCAGAAGAATGGAGGCGGTGAGTCTTCGTGATTACGTCAAGCTTCACGAACGGCAGAGGTTGAAGCACATCGCGGCGGTGAAGGTCTTTGCAAGGTAGCTTCACGGAAAAGGCACGAAGGAATGTTGACGGTGATGCTTCGTGATTACGACAAGCTCCGCGAACGGAAAATTTTCATGGTGCTTTGCGATTTGGACAGAATTCTGGCGGAAACTTCGGAGCTTCGCGATTTGAGATGACATGGCGTTGACTTCACGAGGAAAGTTCGAGGGTCGGTGGAATCTCCTATAAATAGAGGCCGACTGCCTCGAGATAAGTAGAGAGAATTTTCAGAGAAATTTGTTTGCTCTCGTATTGCGAAGGTGGTTCGCGGAGCTAGTGTGCTTCGCGAAAGAGGATCTTTACAGTGGCTATTGTAGCTCCGCGAAACCTGCGAGCTCCGCGTTGGCTTATTACGCTTCGCGAGGGACGTTGCTTTTTGACGGCTTGATCTTCGTGAAAGTGCTTCGTGATAGAGCTTCGCGAAGGCTTGTTTGAGCTTCGCGAAATTAGGAGCCTAGCGAAGTAGGGTGCTTTGCAAAGGTGTTTCCAAAAGGAATTGCCCAGTGTTCAGAGGCAAAGAGGTATTCATCAGTGGATGAAAGTTGGACTTCAATAGAGCATCTATCAACAGTTGAAGATGAATTATTTCATGCAAATGAAGAGACCTACATGTCTATAAACTGTGAGTGGATTCCCTTCCAAGTGCAGTGAGCATAGAAAGAGGAAGAAGGTGATCCTCTCCACCGGTAGTGAGCCAGAGAGAGAGAAATAGGGAGTGACCCTTGGGAAAGCAGTGAGCTGACCCTAAACCTTGTGAAGGCAGTGAGCCTGGGAATAGAAGTGCTCTATCCCAAATTTTGTATCCACATCTTATGAAGACTAGTGGGATTTGGTACGCATGGAAACTTGTCAGCGTATACTCCTTGGACGCAGCCCAGTGAGGGTGAACCAAGTAAAAATCTTTGTGTCTGCCTGCTTACTTCCCTGCATTGCATTTGAAGCATCATCATCAGACAAAGAAGAAAATAAGTGATCATAATAAACACACAAGTGAAAACAAAGTGACCCATGTAATAAAGAGGTGAAGATCCAGTGGGGCAGGGTAGGAATAATTTTGAAAAAGAATATCCATACCCTGATTCACCCCCCCCCCCCCCTCTCATGGTATATAGGCCCCTATTGGTCTTAACAATTGGTATCAGAGGGAAGGTTGCTTTTATCAGATTTGTTTGCTCCGACTTGGTGTAGTCAATCTGTGTGTTTAAATAATCAGTCTGCTCTTATCTCGGTGAACCATGGAAAATGAAAAAACATCCAAGAAGAAGCAGAAGTCAGGTGGTATTCCTCGGTGTGGAAGTGTGTATGGAAAAACTGTGATTCAATTAAAAGAATCAAACAGTTTACTGAAGGAAGGTCCGGATGAATCTGATAGGGAAAAGATTGATTCACTCAAGCATGATATAGGAATGAGTGAAGTACATGAACTTCAAAGTGATATTGAAACAAGTGATGATGAATAAGAAATAATTTAAGGAATAATAGATATGAAATCTGAGTTAGAGGCTGCTCTTGAAGAGATAGATGTTTAGAGATCCAAAACCATGAAAGCTAACAAAGTTGTTCATGATGTCAAACTCTATATGCAGCAGCAGGAAGAATACAAGTCTAAGTTGATGGATAAAATTGAGGAACTCAAGTTATCAGCACCAGAGAACTCAGAAACAGTTGGTGAGTATAAGTATAAGATTGAAGAACAGAAAAGGGAGATCGATGGCTTGAATAGAAAAGTGAAAGATCAAGTCAAGTTCATCGAAGAACCTGATATTCCAGGTGACATTGGAAACACCGAAGAAGTCAAATCTAAATATATCTGAATCAAAGTATTAGAGATTGAGGTTAACAAGCTAAGAGGATTAAATCAAAGGCTTATTGACATAGTTACTGACCTAACAGAGAAGAATGATTCTCATGCCGAAGAACTACAAAAGATGGATAAAATGAAAGGAAAACAAAAGGCTGGTGATTTTGAAGAGAATCAAAAATCTGATGAAGTTCGGAATCTGAAAGCTAGAAATGGTGATCTAGCAACACATTTGTCTGAAGAAGTTCATAAGAATCAAATACTACAACAAGAGAATGCATGTTTCTCTGATTGTATTGAAGAAGAAAAAATTGAAAGTGAAAGATAAAAGTGACATGGTGGAAAAGATGACATGTGAATTGGAAGATGAGATGAGTAGAGGGAATCTTCTCAAGAGAGAACTTGATGTCCAACTTGAATCAAGGGAGACGAAGATTAAAAAGTTGGAAGAGGAGCTAGAATCTGTAAAGAAGGAAGTGGAGAAATCCAATTCTAAAGGAATGCCAAAAATGAAGGATGCCCTATACTTTCTATTTGATCATCCTTCGACAAGTGATGATAAAATGAAGAACAGATATGCTATTTCTGAAGAGAAATAATAGAATATTTTCTCAGCTCAAAGACCAGAAAGTTTCGGAAAAGCTGGTATCGGATTTGATGAATCCCCTCCCGTGCAAGATAGAAAGAGATCTGTGAACAGTTACAGATGTGAAAGAAATCCTATAGGTGCTGGAGATAGGACTAAAAGGACAGTTACAAAAAGTAGTGATGACATGTGATATTTTTGTGGGATTCATGGCCACACATCAAGATTCTATTCAGAGGCTCTGGAATACATTTCAAGCTATAAAAACAGATACATTACTAAATCTGAGAATAAGAAGAAGCATCATGATAAATCATAGAGAAGAGTTTCTCATAGGAGAAAATTAATCAGATGTTATTACTGTGGAAGGATGGGACACACCATGCGTATGTGTCAGGAAGCTCAGGAGATCGATGCCAGAAGAAGAAAACAAGTTGCATCAACATCTCAGAAGAGAAGTGATAAAATGAGGTATGCCTTTAATAGAAAATGTTTCACATGTTCTGATCATGGGCATTTTCCCAGACAGTGCAGCAAGAAGAAATCGAGGAAGGAAAAAGACCCGAGAAAGAGATTACCAAATACAGTGGTACATAATGAGAAATTATACACTGGGAGACAAAGTGGTAATGTGAAAAATATGCTTAGAGCCTTAGGAGAATCACATGGAGTTGAACGAAAGGTGTATCAATCACCTCCTCTGTCGTACTCACAACCGCTCTCAAGGAGATAATGTGAACAAACCTGGAATATTAAGGGGAGATCTACTCCAGCTGTGATAAAGAAGAATGAAAGTTCAATAGAGGACTCACCACCAACGAAAAAGAGTGTGGAGACTCAGAGATTTGATAAAGGAAAGATGAACAAATAATGCATCGAAAAATCCACATGTCGTGTTTCTCAGCGAGAAGTGAAGGAAAGAGGAAGACCCTTAAGATAAAAGAAGAAGAAAGGGAAGATGCCAAACAGAGAGGTTTCAACTCATATAAATAATCAAGGAAAATGGAATTTTGTTAGAACCTCAATGATGGAAATGTGTACTAGCGGGTTTATACCCCAAGAGGTGAGAAAGGCCGAGCCTACCAAATCTACATATCAGAAAAAGGCTCAGAATATAGGCCATGAATGCCTAGTCATATGGCCAGAACAATTGAAGTTGGCTAGGTAGTTGGAGGAAGCAAGAAATGAGTGTGATGCCCACCAATAAAAAATCAAAGGGTTCACCTGTCAGGATCAACCGCTATCCTCGTTTTGAGGATTCGAGAAACACCCCTCTCCCTATGTATATAAATGCTATTAACTAATGATTAATATGATTCAGGTTTTAGGGAGATACGATCCAAGGGGAAGTGGCATCTAAAGATGAAAATTGGAGAAGTGATGTGCTCTAGAGTTTAAATTGGATTAAATCAGGTACAACAGTTGAAGAAGAAAGGGGGAAACAGAGCACAATAGGAAGTGATTGTGTTATTAACTTTATCTCTTGTTTTCTACACCGAGTTCCAACTCAGTAGGCTTAGATATTTGGTTAATGGCTTGATGTTGAGTTCCATATTAGTATAAATGGTGCATGTGGAGAAGAATGGTTATGAGTCTCTACCATTTGGCCTAACAGATAGAAGTGTTGTGTAACACAGGGGGAGCATTCTATATCCAAATCAGATTCAAGATCCATCAATGTAATAATTGGATGACATGGCTCAGGTGTTTCTTTTTGAGGGAAGAAATAAGTATAGGGAGAAGTAGCAATAACCTTGCATTTCATGATTATTTACATTGCTCTAACAATGTGGTATCAGCTGACTGCTTTCAGGATACCAAGAAGCCGCGAGAGAAAATCAAAGGTGTGTTAAAAAAATACGAGAGAAGAAGTTTGAAGGAAATGACGTCATTAAACAATGACATAGAGAAAATTTTCCTGTTGAAAGTGAGGAAGTGGTATGAGACTCAGGGAGAGCAGAAGTGGCTGAAGTTGATTTAGAAAAAGATACTGATGGTGAGTACAAGGAAGTAAAATCCTCATCTGCACAAAAGCCAAAGATTCGAGCTAAAATTGACAGGAGGAATATCATCAATGATCAGTGAGCTCCAGTTCAGACAATGGAAATGAAATCATTGTAGCATTCATCTTTTCTATCTTAGGTTGAGCTAAAATGCATTGCTGATGTAGCAGATGATGAAAAATAGGTTCATTCATGAATGAAGAGATATATCTGATTGAGAAGAATCAGAAGTGGGAGATTGTTTCGAGGCTAGTAGATAAGAACGTCATCGGGAATAAATGGGTCTTTCGCAACATGATGATTGAATATGGCATAATTATTCGAAACAAAGCACAACTGGTGTGAAAAGGACACTCCCAGATAGAGGGAATCGATGTTGAAGAGACATTTGCACTGGTTTCAAGGCTGGAGACAATCGGATTATTCCTAGCCATTGTAGTGCAATGAAAGTTCAAGGTATTATATATGGACGCCAAATCAGCATTTTTTGAATGGGATTCTGGAGGAAGAAGTGCATATCGAGCGACCATATGGTTCTCTTATTCATGAGGATGAGAACAAGGTGTGTCGGATGAAGAAAGAATTATGTGGGTTGAAACAAGCACCGAGAGAATGGTATTCAATACTGAAACAATATTTGCAGAATATGTGATTAAAATGAAGCATGGTGAAGGTGTTTTTGAGAAATATGAAAAAAAAGGGGTTCTGATGAGGTTTGGAATGGAGAAGTCCAAGGACATGAAGACTCTGGTTGCTACCTGGATGAAATTATCAAAAGATGAGGATGGAAAGGCAGTTAATATCCCAGACTACAGGCAAATTATTGGAAGTTTGTTGTACGTGACCGCAACAAGGCCTGATATTGTTTTCGCCACATGCCAAGCAGCGAGATATCAGAGTAATCCCAAGGAAAGCCACATGCTTGCAGAGAAAAGAATACATCGGTATGTTTAGGGCACAGTGGATTTCAGCTTGACATATACTGATAAATCTCAGATAGAGTTATTGGGATATACTGATGCAGACTAGGTCGGTTCAGCAGATGATAGGAAATCAATGTCAGGTGGTGCTTTCTATCTTGGTGGATTGTGTATTTCTTTGATAAGCAAGAAGCAAGAAGAAAGATTTAATTTCATTGAGCACCGTAGAAGCTGAGTATATTGCGGCCACTCAAGCGTGCACATAGTTATTATGGATGAAGTAGCAGCTTGAAGATATGGGAGTTGACGTGAAGTCACCAATCGGAATACAGTGTGATAACTCAAGTGCTATAAGTCTCATCAAAAATCCCGTAGATCACTCAAGGAAAAAAGCACATTGAGATAAAGTATCATTTTATCAAGGAGAAAGTTGATCAGGGAATCGTGAAGTTGGAGTATTTGCCTACAGAGCTACAAGTTGCAGACATTCTGACAAAGGTTTTACCCAAGGAAGCATTTGAAAGGCATCGACTGGCTCTGGGAGTTCAGTCGATTCCCCGCACTTAGTGTAGTGTGGATGTGCCCCCCCCTCTCCCCGAGGTATGATGTGTTTTTCCCTAATGTGTTGATATGTGTTCTCTACTATGTTACAGACTACAAAGGAGTGACCTTTTGGTTCGTTGACAAAGGGGGAGAAAATAGTGATTGTTCAAGGGGGAGATAGTGTGTCTATACAAGAAACCATGACAGATACGAGGAGAAGCTGACCAGTGGAGCAGACGGATAGGGGGAGAAATGAGAAAGGGGGAGAGTATTAAATCTGACGATGTTAGAAGTGATCGATCAAAGCATATATATCACGACAGCTGAGGATCGTGATAAAACCAGAACAGTGATTTTGGAATGGTGTGAAAAGGTGTCCAGCTATCACCAATTGGGATTAGTGTGGTTCAACAATTGGTATCAATTTATGAATTGGTATCAGGTTGGAATCGACAATTGGTGTTTGACATGAAGTAATTCATTGATGAAATTTTCATAATACTCTTGTTTCTCTTGTCAAGCATTGCTCATGTGGGCTTAGAGTACGTGTTAAGTGATTCCTTGAATGCTATCATAATCGCAATAGGTGAATGGTGGTAGCGGCTGGAAGAAGACTCAATGAGGTATCAATGTGCAGAAAATCATTCTGAGCAGAGTTGTGAAGAGTTGTCAACAAACCCAAAGGGGGAGATTGTTGGGCAAAAATCCCTCAAGGTAACTTTTCAGTATTTTTGGGTTGATTGTGTTCGTTGACAAAGAAGGTTTCCATGGATAATTGTCGAGTTCCAAGAATTTGTTGACAATCCATGTTGACAAAGAACAATGATAAAGGAAAGGACAATCTGGAGGCGGTACAAAAGAGCAGTACAAGGTTTTGTCATTTCCCAGTGTTTGCCAGATTTTTGGGGTCCAAAATCTGGATGTTTGGTGAGCATCACGAAAATAGGATTTCCATGAAGATCATAATTTAATATGTAAAAGGCATGAATTTCGCGAAGATAGGATGCATGGTTTGGAAATCGTGAAGACCAGAAGAATGGAGGTTGTGAGTCTTCGCGATTACGTCAAGCTTCGTGAATGGCAGAGGCTGAAGGGCATCGCGGCGGTGAAGGGATTTGTGAGGGAGATTTGTGGCAAAGGCGGGAAGGAATTTTGACGGTGATGCTTCGCAATTACGATGAGCTCTGCGAACGGAAAATTGATGTGGTGCTTTGCGATTTGGACAGAATTCCAGCAGAAACTTTGGAGCTTTGCGATTTGAGATGACGTGGCGTTGACTTCGCCAGGAAAGTTCGAGGGTCGGTGGAATCGCCTAAAAATAGAGGTCAAACCCCTCGAGAGAAGTAGAGATAATTTTCAGAGAAAATCTTTTGCTCTCGTATTGCGAAGGTGGTTTGCGGAGCCAGTGTTCTTCGCGAAAGAGGAGCTTCGCGGTGGCTATTGTAGCTCCGCGAAACCTGCGAGCTCCACGTTGGATTTGTAAGCTTCACAAGGTACATTGCTTTGCGACGGCTTGAGCTTCGCGAAAGTGCTTCGTGATAGAGCTTCGCGAAAAGGCAGGAGCTTCGCGAAGGCTTGTTTGAGCTTTGCGAAATTGGGAGCCCAGCGAAGTAGGGTGCTTTGCAAAGGTGTTTCCAAAAGGAATTGCCTAGTGGTCAGAGGCAAAGAGGTATTCATTAGTGGATGAAAGTTAGACTTCAATAGAGCATCTATCAACAGTTGAAGATGCATTATTTCATACAAATGAAGAGACCTACAGGTCTATAAACTGTGAGTGGATTCCCTTCCACGTGTAGTGAGCATAAGAAGAGGAAAAGGTGATCCTCTCCACCGGCAGTGATCCAGAGAGAGAGAAATAGAGAGTGACCCTTGGGAAAGTAGTGAGCTGACCCTAAACCTTGTGAAGGCAATGAGCCTGGGAATAGAAGTTCTCTATCCCAAATTTTGTATCCACATCTTATGAAGACTAGTGGGATTTGGTACGCACGGAAACTTGTCGGCATATGCTCCTTGGACGTAGCCCAGTGAGGGTGAACCAATTAAAAATATTTGTGTCTGCCTGCTTACTTCCTTGTATTGCATTTTAAGTCGACCCCCTCAAGAGAAGTAGAAAGAATTTTCAGAGAAAATATTTTGCTCTCTTATTGCGAAGGTGGTTCGCGGAGCCAGTGTGCTTTGCGAAAGAGGAGCTTCGCAGGAGCTATTGTAGCTCTGCAAAACCTACGAGCTCCGCATTGGCTTAGTAATCTTTGTGAGGGATGTTGCTTTGCGACTGCCTAAGCTTCGCGAAAGTTCTTTGCGATAGAGCTTCGCGAAAAGGCAGTATCTTCGTGAAGGCTTGTTTGAGATTCGCAAAATTGGGAGCCTAGAGAAGTAGGGTTCTTTGCAAAGGTGTTTCCAAAAGTAATTACCCAGTGTTCAGAGGCAAAGAGGTATTCATCAGTGGATGAAATTTGGACTTCAATAGAGAATCTATCAAAAGTTGAAGATGCATTATTTCATGCAAATGAAGAGACCTACAGGTCTATAAACTTTTAGTGGATTCCCTACCAAGTGCAGTGAGCATAGGAAGAGGAAGAAGGTGATCCTCTCCACCGGTAGTGAGCCAGAGAGAGAGAAATAGGGAGTGACCCTTGGGAAAGTAGTGAGCTGACCCTGAACCTTGTGAAGGTAGTGAGCCTAGGAATAGAAGTGCTCTATCCCAAATTTTGTATCCACATCTTATGAAGACTAGTGGGATTTTGTACGCACGGAAACTTGTCGGCGTATGCTCCTTGGACATAGCCCAGTGAGGGTGAACCAAGTAAAAATCCTTGTGTCTACCTGCTTACTTTTCTGCATTGCATTTGAAGCATCATCATTAGACAAAGAACAAAATAAGTGATCATAATAAACACACAACTACAAACAAAGTGACCCTTGTAATAAAGAGGTCAAGATCTAGTGGGGCAGGGCAAGAAGAATTTTGAAAAAGAATATCCATACCCTGATTCACCCCCCCCCCCCTCTCAGGGTATATAGGCCCCTATTGTTCCAAACAGAGTAAGAGATTCAAATATTTTAGAATCAGATAATAAAAATGAATACATTAAAAATAAATAATTATTTCTAAATAATTCATGTCAAAGAAATCAGAATAATTCATTATAAAAATAATGATTTAAAAACACATAACATATATGAAAATTTAATTTTAATAGCTATGAAAATTCATAACCACCCATAGAAATTGTAACAAATCAGTCAATTATTTTTGAAGTTTTTAAATGGTCTATAAATTAATTTTTTTAGATATTTACTCCATTTAAATCATTGTATAAATATTATAATAATTAAAATTTTAAATCTCATAGATGACTGGATCAATGTATGAATCATCTTATTTGAGGATGATTCTAAAAGTGTGGTTTCTAGCATACGGTTGATTCCAAATGTAAAGTTATAAAATGTGAAGTATAATTTCAATTTTTGGTTCTTAAAATGGGGTTACTACTAATTTATGGTTAGATGTGGTAAGTAAATATCAAATGTTATCAAACTAAATATGAGGATCCTTAACAAAATTAAGTTTTCAAAATATAACATTCAACTAATATGTGGGGTTCCAAATGTTGGTTTGGATGCCAAATTTAGGTTTTAAATACACTTTTAGAATAGTGATTCTAGACAAATTTTAAACAAACAAAATACTATTTATAATATTTTTACATCCAAATATAAAGATCAATACTGAATAAAGTTTTACTAGAATTGCAGAATAAATAAAGTACCTATTTAATAAAATATAAACATAAAATCCACTCAAATTATATTTATAAGTAAAAATTAAGGGAATTTATGTAAATAAAATTTCTTAAAAACTTATTGGATCAATATTTTTATTCCAAACACATAATTTTATGATGATATGAGATTAATTTTTGAAAATAATACCCATCAATTACTAGATCATAATCATGGAATAAGGCTTTGGCAGATCAGAAAACATGAATCATAGAAGAATCAAGGATCATAATCCATGAGTTTATATCAAAAGAATAATAACATTTCAGATATATTGAAATAAAATTCAGTATAATCATAATCAGGGAAATCATTTTTCAAGTCCATCTTCCAAAACATTCATCACATATTGGTCTTGGGATAACAACACATGTACCCTCTTTGAGCCTGAGACGACTTCATGTTTACCCTATTTCTCGCATGGGATGACCTTCTATGTACCTTATTCCAGTGTTGGGATAACCACTCATATACCAATAATATAAACATTAAACATTAACCAATTCATTGTAATTCAATAAGGGTCCCACCAATCAAATATTCACAATCCATTCATATTTATTCCATAAGATCATGAAATCATTTATCATTTCATCATAACATAAACCAAATAATAGAAAAAGGTTTTAATTAATAATTTATCATAATAATAAATAACCATTTAGAGAAACAATAATGATGGAATAATTAGATCATATCCCCAGTTAATTATAATCAATTTTATTGGATGTTTTTATAGTTTAAATAACATTAAAAGATCACAATAACATTTCTTTATGAAAGGACCCTTTCACTTTAAAAACACTAATTTAAAATATAAATAATTCCATAATATTATGAAAGTCATTTTATTTTAAAATAAAAATGGAAACATGTAATGTAATAATCGAGGAGAAGAATAGTCCTACTAGTGGGAAAATCCATTCATGTAGTAAATGTTAAAACAATTATTTCATTCACACCTTTCATAAAAGAAAATCATTCAAAAACTGACATGAGGATTAATTTTAAAAACATATATATAGAAATTAAAACATAGATAAAATTACTTTAATCAGTCATTAAATTATATTAATAACATTTTTGAAATTTTTTAAATAAAATATGGATATGGAATAAAAGATTCCTGACTGAGTAGGAAAAAATTTGGTTTTCCTTAAAAATTTATTTTAGACATTTAAGTTATTAGAGGGAGGAAAGTTAAAGTGAAACATATAATTTCATTAAATAAAAATTTCATGATAAAATAAACATTATTTTTTAGAGATTTATTATAAAATTTCATCACTATAAATTTAAGTATAAAAATCCTAGTAAAAAGTGAGATTTTAACATAAAACCCTTACAGCTTTGGTAAATATTCAATAATTACCACCATGAAAGAAATAACTACAAATGATCATTAAATACCTTGAACATAAATATATTAATCATATACAAAATAAAATGGTTAATATATACAACACTTTAATGAAATAAGTGGTGAATATGACATATGTCTCACTGAAACAAAAGTGAGATAAGAAACCCTTACCTCATTTATTAAATTTTTCATAAGAACTAAAAAATATTGTATGATAAATTTATATTTATTATGATTATATGAAAAAATAATATTCATAACTATAATACCTTAAATATTTTACTTATAATATCTTGTCACATGTTCATTAACAATCTTCCATTTTCATTATCATTTCACGTGTTATCTTCTTTGTTTTCCATATATGATTCAGCTCAGTGATTTTGTTCCTTTAACATTGATCATATTTCCATAATCTCTATAATATTAATCATTTAATTATTATCATATTTTATCATTATATACACATTAATAACCATTCATATAAAGTAGTGCTAAAAAATGAATTACATCACTTCGTGGAGATGGTAGTCTATATGTATACACGAGTGGTGTTTCCACATTTTTATGGATGAAAAGAAAGAATTTTAAATAATATTTAACATTTTAATAATCATTATTATATCATAAATATTAGATATACTTTTTAAATATATCCTTATTACCATATATATAAAACATAAATGAAAATTGAGTCACATCACTTTAAGGATGTGGTAGTCCACATATACACAAGATTGACGTTATCATTTTCAAACATATGGTAAGGTAAGAATGTAGATAATATATTATAATTATATAATAATAATTAAGTCAAAAATATCATATATAAACATTAAATCCCTTAATATAACAAAAAATTAAAGATATTTATGGAAAATGAATCAAATCTCTATGTGGTGGTGGTAGTCAATATGAATGGACAAAAAATACTTTCATTTATCCTTTGATGAAAATAGGTATGAAGTTTTTGTTCCCGTAATAATAACATTATATCAATATATTAATGATATTTTATTAATTATATTATGATGAATAAAACATCTTTATATAATGTATAATAATAAATAATCTTTGAATGAGTCGGGTATGACTGTTACTTATTCTTTGAGAGACCACCTTTGGTTTACACATTAATCCTTATTATGATCTTATTATGGTGAGACCAAAATCTTAAAAAATGAAATTAAGGAATCTATTAATGTTCTTGGGTGGTTCTAGTCCAATTTAGAAGACTTAAGTTTTTTTAATATGGGAGGATAAGAGGTGGTCTATTATAAGTGAGGGGAAGGACACATATAGAATTACATAAAATATTTTAACAATATAAAGTAATGTTCATGTTAATGTGTCATGAAATGAAAAATAATTATAATTTAAGATAATATAATGTATAAATATGTGCAAATAATTTGATTTTTAAATTTTTATGTGTCATTTTCACCCTTATCTCTTACTCTAACCCCCTGGTAAACTCGTTTTAACCCTAACCATGGAAACAATTTGTTTCTATTTTAAATAGTCATTATGACCAAAAATGAAATTGAAAGAATTTATAAATTAATAAATTATGATTAAAAATATTTAATCCATTTTATCTAGTTCAATTTCATTAATTAGTAAAATTTAATTTTAATATAATCACAAAAAATAAATGAAAACTTATTTTAAAAAAAATATATTTTTAAGAATAAAATTGGATTTATTCTCATTATGTCCCTAGTAAGAACTATTAGATTAATTATAATATATTTTTTAAATATATATATTATAGAAATTTAATCATTAATGAATTTTTATTTATTTAATTTAGTAAGATAAAAACCATTTTTTGCATAAAATTATTTTATAAAAAATAACTCTTTTCACCATCAAATAATTTTATCTTTATATTTAACCATTATATAACTAGTGTATGAATGATTATTCATAAATTAGAAATATATTTAATTAAATTAAATTTTCTTAGTGATAAATACATTTTTTATATAGACAATCGTAACACCTAGAATAAAACTATTAGTATAAAAAATAGGTCTTTGAATCATGAAATAATTTTATTAAACAATTAATGAATATTTATTAGGAATTAATCCATACGTTTGAATTAATAAAAAAATTATATATACTTCATAATATTTTTTATACTATCCATACCTATCAATCTAATAACTAAATTATAAAGTATATAATATATGATAGTTTATTAAGACTCTGGGTTGTGTGTAAAACACGCAATTGAATACTTATAATTTAGTTGAAAAGAATACATGTAAAATCTCAGGTTATTAAATTATACCCCCTAAAAATGAATTTATCCATTAAAAGTTCCTCACTATTATGTAAAAAAATGTGGGTACTTATGCATCATCACATCCTTAGGTTCCCATGTAGCTTTCTTTAATTTATAATTCCTCTATAGAGATTCAACCAAGTGGGTTGTCTTGTTCTGTATAAAATTATATATATGATTTAAGGATTATACTAGTTGTTCTACATATGAAATATCATTCTCTAGTGGTAAAACCCATTATTTTTTCACATATTAAGGATTGGGTATGTAATTCCTCAAAATAGATATATAGAACACATCATGAACTTGAGAGAGGTTTAATGGAAGCACAAAGTGATGATTTTGTCATCCCTACTGATCAAGAATATCAAAGCGGGAAGTATACCCGTGGATCCTATTTTCTTTAGTTTTGTATTTCATAATCTTCCACTATTGGTAAATTAATAAGAATAGGTTCTCACTGGATTTGAATTTTATATCTCACCAATGATTGTCGGCATAACTCTTCTGTCGACTCTGATCTTCCTTCATGTCTTTTGAGGTGGCTCTAAAATTATATATCATTTCCTCCATTATATATGGTCCCAGTAGATTTTTTATCTAACATTATAACAACATATTATTGTTCTGCACTTCTTTACATATAGGGATTCATAAAGAACAATCAGAATTATTGATTTAAATCTATTGTTATAAAATAATTATAAAAGATAGAGGTATTGATCCCAACCACCTTTTAAATATATAGAATAATATCATATCATATCCTTCATGTTTTTAATGGTTCACTTAGACTAACCATCTATCTAAGGATGAGAGTGACTACTGAAACACAACATTCTATTTGGAGATTTCTGAAATCGTTTCTCGAACATTGAGATAAACATTGGCTCTTGAACAGATACAATATAACATGTTACTCTATATATCCAAACAACTCCCTTAATGTAAATCTGATCAAGATAGAAATATTCATTGAAATCAATGAAATATTCTTAATTTTTAAAGTGATCAATAACAACCCAAATAATGTTATACTCTTTACATGTCTTGTGGAGTCCTATTAAGAAATCCATGTGACATTTTTCCATTTTTATACTAGTATGGGTAATATTTGTAACATCCTCTTAGATTTATACTACTCATCAATAACTTTTTTGAATGCTAATCTTTGAGATATGTACATTTCAATATCTCTCATTATGTTATCTCTCCAGAAATGATCCATACATTATTTATTTATATTTTTAATTCTAAGATAAGTTTAGAATTATGATCTATGATCTACATCAAATAACTCCCTCAATTCCTTCTTAAAAAGGACATATAAACTATTTTTAAATCTTATCAATCCATCACATTCAAGGTTGAATACATGAACATTTGTAACCTTATTTTGTAGCACTAAATATTCCTTCTTTTCCTATTCTTCACATGGATAGTTGGTTGAACACTATTTTAAGTATGTCAATGTATTCACATTCCATAAATATTTCAATTTCCATTCTTTTAAAATACATAAATATAGGATATTTTTCAATCCTCATCATAGATAATCTAGCATGATTCATTTGATTCAAAAAATCAACCCCCTTGTTCTATTTCCCATGGTAGTATTGTACTGACCAATCATAATATTTAATCAACTCCAACCATATTCTTTGATACATATTTAACTATTTCTAGGTGAATATATACTATAAATAATTATAATTATTATATAATTCCCACCATTCCCCATAAAGATAATGTCTTTATATCTTAATTGAAAATATTCCCAATGCTAACTCCTGGTCATGGGATGGTTAATTATATTCATGAATATTTGATTAACAAGAGGCATAAGATATCAATATGTAATTTTTTACAAGAACACTTCTCAGTCTGTTCTAAGATGCAACAAAATAGATCGCAAACCCTTTTTCATTACTAGGAAGTGTGAGTATGGGTACACTAACCGAACTTCTCCATGGTTCCTCGAAGTTTTCTACACATTCATCAAAAAAATGAACTTCAATCCATTCTATGTTAACATGGTGAGTCAATTAAAAATCCATGATAATTTCTTCAAAATTCAGTGACAATATCCAAATAATCCAAGAAAACTATAGTCTCAATCATAGTGGTTAGTCTAGTACAATGTTATATAATTTCCCTATTATAAGGTTCTACTGATATACACTTACTAGTGATCAAAATCCCTAATAATGATGCTTATTTTTACTAGAATTATAGCTTTCTAAATTTGGCATATAGTTTCACCTTCCTCAGGGTCTTCACCATAGTTCTCAAGTGATATCCATGATATTCCTTACTCTTGAAGTATATAATAATATCTTCTATAATGGATATGAAAAATTTATTGAGGTTTTATTTAAATACTATTTTTATTATATCCATAATGATGGAAGGGGAATTAATAAGTCCAAATGGAATTACTATAAATTAATAATGTTTATACCTTGTAAGTAAGGTTTCCATAGGTATGTCTTCACTTTTGAAAAAAAAGTATCTACGATAATGGTAAATATTTGAGAAGTGTTAAGCTCCTAAAGGTTTATCAAATAAATCATATTTAATAGGAAATGGATACTTATTTTTGAATTTGATATAGTTAAGTTCTTGATAATCAATTCAAAGTCACATTGGTTCGTCTTTATTATTAACAAAAAGAATAAGTTCAGCCCTTGTTGATGTAGATGGATGAATGTATCCATTATCAATATTCTCTTGGAGTTTCTTATTCAATTATTATAACTCAATCAGGTACATTCTATAAAGAATCATTAAAAAGGTGTAGAACCATGTATGAGTTATATTGAAAACTCAACTTCATGATACATAGAAAGACTAGGAAACTAGTTATAAAATACACTGGTATATTCTTAAAAAATAGGAATATCTTCCATGTTCATTTATCTAAAACCATTTGATATAAATACCCCTCATGAATAGGTAATAATACCCATGAAATATCAATAGTTTCTATTTGAAGTTAATATTCATCCTCACACTAATAGAAAATCATGGATTTCTTCGGTAAACAAAATTTGATTTCTTTATTCAAGAAATTTATTTTAAATCTATATTGAGAGAACTAATCAATTCTCAAAATCACATCACATTAAACTAGATGATTAAAAATAAAAAATTAATAATAATAATTTAATATGAAAACTCTATTTAGAGAGCTAATAAATGCACAAAATCACATCAAATTCAAATAAAGGATGAATAATAATAATTTAATTGGGAATATTCTTACAATATTTTACATTACATAACTAAATCTAGATTAGAGGATAGGTGTCCCATAATTACCATGATCCGATTCAATGATAGATATAGAATATGGACTTCTTTGTTCTAGTAGTTAGCCATTATATTAGGTCATAGACTTAGATAATTCCCATGTTCCCTATATATAATACATTGAACTATAAATTGTACCTTAGTAAGAATATTATTTTCCTCTACTAAACGCTTCATTTACCCATAGAAATTAATTTCTCTATGTTCATATTTTACACACATAAAAAAACTTTATATACATTTGAGACATTTCCCTAGGTGTTTCTTCCCATGTTATTGACATTTAATAAGTAAAATATTCTTTACTTCATGGTATTCATCAAAAACACTCACATGAAACTCTAATTTAATCTAATTGTCTATGTTATGAAACTCACCTAAATTGAGGTTTTTTATCAAATATCATGATATATGGTTAGGCATAATCATAAGTTTTTTAATTCTATATCCAATTTCATTTAATTTCTCATGAATATGGTCATCACATTCATTGTTCAAAAAATTCCTACTGGTTCAAGACATTGACTAAATATAAAAAGCCTAATGTGAGAAAATATAATCATACAAAAAATTATATAATCAGGAAAAATCATTCATGTTATTTCTAAATCAAGACAAAATATTTTCAATCTATGACACCTTAGGTTTAACCAAGGATATCCCTTGTTATTATCTACTAAAATCCTTTATAATGGTTCATAAAGAAAATGTTAATTGACCCAAGAATATCCCTCAAGAGTGTCTAGCTAGGTGTGCAGTATTAGGACAACTCATCATGCACTAATGATGATCGAGTTAATACCTAATATTCCCCTTTCATAGTTATCAACCTTATGTGTTAATATTCCACAACCGCACACATATTCTTTTATCTAGAAAATTATGTGTTTTCTAGGAACCCTACACTCAGTTATTTACCAAAACATAAGATATTATCATATACTTATGCGTATCCTAAGGGTTCTCATTATAGTTTTATAATCCTAATCTCTAAAAATAACTAAATTCTCCTCTAATACCGACTAAGGTGACCTGATCCTAGATTACATAAATATTACATCATTTTAGATTAATATTTAATACATATCACAATTAAACATTCCCAAGGTCCGTAAAGGTTTAGTTTCTTTAGATACTAAGCACAAAATCATTTTATTTCATGAAATATCACCAATTTCTCCCTCAAAGTCTTCTCATGTAGTAAAATTTTATCCTTACCCTACATAATATTTTTCCATAACCTAGGTAAAGGAAAAATAATAATTAGTGAGATCATATGAATAAAAAGAGTAAACATGTGAGATATCAGTGAATTATAATATGTAATCATAACATGAGCATAACGGTAAGATAATATAAGCTAAAAATTTGAAAATCATACCCAATAATTCTTAGATCACAATCATAGAATAAGTATTTGGAAAATAAAATATATGAATCAAATAAGAATCAAGGATCATGATCAATGAGTTCATATCATATCTATAAGAACATTTCATGTTGAGTGACATCAATTGTAGGATATTAATAATCACAGAAATCATTTTTCATGTCTAACTACAAAGAAATTCATCATAAGTTGGTATTGGGATAACCACCCATGTACCCTCTTTGGGATTGGTATAAATTCCCATGTACCCTTTTTTAGACTTTGGATAACCTCTATTATACACTATTTGTGATGGGGTTAACTTCTCATAGACCATTTTATTTTTGAAACATTAAATATTACCAAATTTATTTCAGGTCTATAATAGAACCTCTAATTATATATTCATAATCACGTTATATATATACCATAATATCATTAAAATATTTCACATTTCATCATAAAATATCTAATATAAACGAAACAAATATATAATTCATTATCCTAAAAAATAACCATCCAAAGAAATAATAAGGATGGAATTATGGAATCATATATATAGTGAATCATAAGTATTGTTAATGGATGTTGTCACAGTTGAAAATTCTCTTTTTATTTTGAAATCAGTCATTTAAATGTTAAATTTTATAGTATATTAGTAAAATTATTTACTTTTAAAAGAATCATGGAAAATTTTAAATTAATCCTCAATGTAAATAATAGTTGTGTTTGAAGGGAAATTCAATTGTGCGGTAAATGTTAAAATCAATATTTCATTCAAACCTTTGTTAAAATGTATGTCATTTAAAAATGAAATAAAAATTAAATTTATAAATTTTTATAGAGAGTAATACATGGTTAAAGACAACATTAATAAATAATTGTGCAATAGTAAAAACATTTTTTAAATCATTTTTAATAAAATATTGACATTGAAGAAATATTCCCGATTGAATAGGAAATTTTTTTTATTATCCTTAAAAACATTATCTCAGAATTTTGGGTACATAGAAATATAAAAAATAAAGTAAAAAATTTTAATATTTAAGAATAATTGGATTATAAGTAAATATATATTTTTTTTGAAAGGTATATCATATTCTTTCATCATCATAATTTTAACTATAAACAATTCTAGTAAGAATTAAAATTCTAACATAAAACCCTTACCGCTTTTGGAACATTTGAATCATAACACCTATGAATGAAATAACATCAAATAAGATTTTAAATATCCTTAATACAAACATATTAAGGATATAAAATATCAAAGGGGTGGTATATACACCACATGAATGAAACAAGTGGTGAATATAGAATATGTCTTGCATAAATAAAAGTTTGATGAGAAACCCTTACCTTAGGTCTGACTTACTTCATAAGAACTCTAAAATAATTTTTAATAAATTTAAATTTATTATAATTATATAATATAAAAATATTCATAATTATAATAACTTACTGTGATTAATTATTAAATATTATCACTCGTTCATTAAAAATGTTTTATTATCATCATCATTTTGGGTGTTAACTGGTTCGTTGTTCATGTTTGTTTTGGTTTGGCAGTTATGGTCCTTTCACTTTGACCATAATCAAATAACATCTTTAATATTAATAATTAAATAATTATTATATTTAATTATTATATAAAATTTTATATACACTCATATAAAGGGGTGATGAAAAATGAATTATATCACTTCATGAAGATGGTAGTACGTACGTACACATGAGTGATGTTTTCACTTTTGAATTGATGGATGAAAAGAAATGTAAGTAGTAAATAACCTTTATATAATCATTATTTTATCATAAATATCATATATATATATATATATGTGTGTATATATATATTAAAAATATACTAATTAGTATCCTTTTAAATTATAAATGAAAACAAATCGCATCACTTTATGGACGTGGTAGTGCACACATACGCACAAGCGATTTTATTATTTTTTAATAGATGGGAAGGTAATAATGTAGGTAGGATAATATAATTAATTAAGAATAATTATGTAAAACATATGATATAAAAACCTTAAATCCATCATAATAACTAACCAAAATGATAGTGATGGAAAGTGAATCATATTGTTTATTAGAGGCGGTAGTCCACATGTACACAAGAGGGAAACTTTCATTTTCTATTTGATAGAAATGCGGTGGGAAATGAGTTTATCATAAGAAAAAAATATATTATTATATTTATTATATTTTATTAATTATGTTATTTTGGATATAAAAAAATATAGGATGTAAGATAAGAAATAAAATTTCAAATATTTGGGCAAGGTCATTACCTCTTCTTTGAGAGACCCCCTTTGGCATACACTTAAGCCTTCTTAGGATAGAATTATGGTAAGAAAATAATCTCAAGAATTAATTTAAGGAATATATTAACGTTTTTGGGTAGGTATTTACTGATATTTAAGGCTCATATTGTGTGGGTAAGGGAGGAGAATAGGTTCCCTTTTATAAGTGAGAGAGGGACACACATGGAATTAATTAAAATATTTAAATAATATATGGTCACTTTCATGAGTAAGATTCAAAATATATCCAAGAAAATTAATTTTATATAATATATGTTCTAAATATATCCAACCAATAATATTTAGATAATTATAAGTTTTATTTTTACCCTTATCTCTTAGTTTAGCCCTTGGTAAACCTGTTTTAACCTGAATCGTGGTAAATTTTTTTTACTATTTTTACTTTTCATTATGAGAAAAAATTAAATTTTCGTCATTAAAAAATTTATACACACTAATTATAAATATTTAATTCTTTTTATGAAATTTATATTCTATAATTGGAATATATTAATTTTAAAATAATCATGAAAAACGTAATAAAAATAATTTTTTGATAAAAGTGTTTTTATGCATAAAATATAATTTATTATCATTAATTTCATTTTAAAAACTATTTTAATAATGTTAAAATATTTTATTTTATATATATATATTAAAATTTTATTCCATAATAAATCGTTATTTAGTAAATTTATTAAGGTAAAAAAATTACATTATGCATATAAAAATAGTATTTTGAAAAATAACTAGTTTTTCCTTTAAAATATTGTTTCTTCATTATGAACCATTAGATAACTAATGTTTGAATTTTTAATTATTCAGTACCATTAAATTTAATTAAAATATATTCTTAGATGTTATTTTTTATATTATTTATGGAATAAATCATAAGACATTTCTTCATATAAATGGGACTTTTAATCATGAAATTATTTTATTAAACATCTAAAGATGATTTCCTGCGAATTAATCAATACATTTGAATTATAGAATATATATATTTATATATTATAATGTGGTTAATCATATTCACACCCATAAATATAATGGTTATTTTATAAAGACCATAATATATCATGGTTCATTTAGAATCAGGTTTGCATGTAAAGCAATCATTCAAATACTTTAAAAATTAAGGGAACAGATAAAATATTAGGATGTTACATGCTACATGGCTCTCATCTGCACTTAATTCCTGATGGATATATTCTACTAAATATGAACCTTTTACGGATACAAATTTTTAATCCATCACTACCTTTTTCTACATGGATTTCTCTTTGGGCATCACGACCCTATGGTTTGAAGAATATAAAACTGAATTCAATCGGTCCAATCCTTTTTGAGACACCCACTCCTATTTACATTTATACTAGATCTCATTTATAGCATCATGGAAAATTTATTAGTTGAACCCCATGTATCCTAGTGTTGTGAAAATATTTTATATCCTATTCATTTTCTTGTATAGATCTTCCACTAGGGTTTTTTAATCCAACTTCTAGATATCATTCCATGTGTATTGTTGTGTGGTGTGCCAAAAGTCAACCAACTCATGATCTTTCTACAATTTACTCATAATGAAAAAGATATATTTCGGGACTAGGCCACTCAAAGAGATTGATTGGTCATATTATTAAGAGTTTATTGGAATTAAAACAACCCCAAACATTACTTTTTTTATCAATTGAAGTATTGGGGTGGAAGATTCCTCGACTGGCTCCTCTAATTGCAATGGTAAAATTAAAAGTGATTGGAGAAATTCACAAATCAGAAGTTTAATACAAAATTAAACCACATTAATTATAGGTACTTACCTAATATATATATAGAATTGGCTTCCCTAACTATTACTTCCTCTTCTAGAGATACACACTGAGTGTCTACTATGGTGACTTCTTCTTCAGTCACCGTATTTGGGACTTCACTCTTTGTCATCGTTCCATAATCTTGCACACTAGGGTTGTTTTTTCCTCCTGTCATGGACTAATTCGGTAGTAGTTACTAGCCCTATCCTATGAAATTTTCCTTATCAATTTTTGGGTTGGGAAATTCTAGTAAGGTGATCCTTTAGTGGTACATGGGTGTCCCCCTTTAGGAAGGTTTAATGAATCTACATATGTCAAGACATAACTCTTGGATAACTCCACTTGAAGAGGGATGATACTTCTAGTCACCCATTTAGATACTTATTTAAGTCTCTAAATTTATCTTGGTAGGTATAGAAATCTATTCGTGATGGGAGATCATTCAACATTATAACATCTCTATTATAAATGATGAGCCTTATTATGAAATAGAACATGAGTAGGGTGATACAATATATAGTAGTGGAACTCAGTTGTTATACATGAGCTATCCACCCCATCACCAATAGGTATATATTTGTAAAATTATATCGTTATTCCCTCCATCATAGGTTTAACTACTTCTATTGTAAGAGGTGGGACTAAATCTTGATTTTCCCTCTAGAATCCTATAGGATGACCTAATAAGGATCCCTTTCATAGAAGATATATTTTTCCACAAAATAGTCATAGAAAATGAATTTTTATATATTTACACACACAAAGAGGAGGTAGAGGGTAAGTTCAATGATTTTCATCTTTCTCAAATCAGGATTTGATTTTTTAGTATCTCAGTGTTCTGCGAGCTTCTAATCAAATTTAGAGGGGTATCCAACCATATATTTTGGGGAAAGGGAATTAGAGGTACAAAGATTGGAATTGGATTTATCCCTAATGCTTCCTATATTTCCCTTTGGATAGATGAAAAATCTTCTTACTTATGGGTATTCAATATTATCGCACCTTCCTCGGTGCCACCATGAGTATACTCAAGAGACTCTATAGTTTCATACATTGTCCACATTCTGTAAAAAATAGAAAAGAGGAGTTAGTTAACAATTTTTTTAAAAAGTTTAAGTTATTACTACTCAAAATAATAATTCATAATATATATTTAGGGTTGATGTGGTTATCCCACTCCTCATCAGTGGACTAATTAATTACTCCTTATAATGGTCCTAAATCCACAATAACACGTACCCACCTTATGATAGGAAAGCTATTATCAATATAAAAGATTTTAATCTTTAGATACCTCAAGTAATTTTTATCCTCAAGGAGTTAATCTCTAATATAATGTCTTGAGGGGGCATCAGGATTCTATTTTGGTGGATATGGATTCCACTCAGGAATAAAATCCATAGACCTATGACATCTACCACTAATAGCCACACCAAATGAAGTTGAATATTCTTTTCGAACGGGTAGTATGAATAAGTGTCATCAAAACCCCATTCAATACATTAATAAGACTTATAATACTTATAATTTACCTATTTTCACACTCTCTCATCCTCAACTAGGGAAATTCTCCATTGTCGCCAGCTCAACCACCTTATATTCGACTCTTGATGTGGAAAATCATTAATGAAAATATGGAAAGAAGACTATGAAAAAGGTTAATCCAAAGGATTAGATCCTTCATTATTTGACTCTTTATTATGGGGATACCTGGTGGCCTTGTTTCAAAATTCCCAAAGAATGGTTTTTTATAACTCTAGGGACATATTTCACCAGTATCCCTTTAGTGAATGATGTCATCTAGGTTTGGTCATATCTATGTGTTAGCCCGATGAAATTATCCAAGGAATTGTAAAAATCCAATACATTAGTATATTGTTTAAATATGATGTTATATATAATAACATTTCATTAAAAAATTATAATTCAACCACTTCTAACTTTTTTTTATCTAATTAAATTTTTATGGGTAATATGTTTATAAAATTATTCAGTATATATTAGGAAATGATTAAATATAAACCAAATAAGTAATATAATATTTATTATGATCTATAAAATATTAACTATATAGAAGTATATTTAATATAATAGAATAATTATATTGAAAATAATATTTGGATCTAATAAATTTAAAATACACACCACTTTAATAATAGTGCAGTTGACCCTTATCCTATTTAAAAAGATTAATTTTTATTAATTTTATAACTCTTTAGATAATTTCCATAAAATGGTAGTTAATGTTTATGCATATATAAATATAAAATTTTGGCCATAATTGTATTTATTTAATGATATTTCAGGTATTTATTTAATGATGAAGTTCTCAATAATAAATTAATTATTATTAATTTTATAATTGCATGATGATAAGTGATTGTAATTGATATATATCTTAATATGAAAATTATAAATATAGACATTATGGAAAATTTTAAATGTAGTTAAAATTATATAATATTAACTTAATTAAAAATTAAAATTAATAGTATTTGATTATTTATATTAGCATATTGATTTAAATTAAATGTATAATATGATTTCATAAATTGAGATTTTATAAATAAATGTTAACTAGAAGTGAACACACTTAATAATAATCATAAATTCCACTAGTAACATTTTATCAGAAACATAAATATTATGACATATAAAAAATTTAATTTTAATAAATTTTTTATTAAAATTGAGAATTAATATTTATAATGACAATTAAAAATAATACTAAAAATAATGAAACTATTGGAAATTGATTATGTAAAACTAAATTATAATTAGATAACATACTTAAAATTATATTTTAATTATATTATCGAATTATAAGAACTAAAATTATAAATAGATAATATATTTCCACCATTATTTTTTCTTTACTAAGGAATTTATATATACACATAATAAATAAATTATTTATAGTGAAATAAATAGGTATATGGATTAAATAAATATAAATAATGAAACAATTTAATAGTTGAGTATAAGTAATTTGATTACTAATATTATAGTTGGATAATTTATTTTAGTACTTGGTATTAAAAATATTTAGTCTACCTAGTAAGTGGAAATCCAAAACTAAACACCAGTAGCATAGTTAGTTTAGGAAATGGTGAAGCAATGCCTTGTGTAAGAATTGGTCGGGCATGGGTGATAGAGTACCTGTGGGTCAGCATAGATTTGAGGTTTTCTTTTTTAGGGGATTCATTTGATAGTCATAGGGCACCTTTATACCCCATAAAATTTCAACACTAAGTGATGCCACATCAAGGAATGTATGCAAGTGTTCATGTGAGTGAACATTCAATGTGAGACTCATATTATTAGTTTAAAATTCATATAGTTTTAATAGTGAGCATAAAAATCATTTAAAATGATGATGAGTCCTTACATCACCGTTGTCATTGTCTTCCTCATCACGCAAATGTGTAGAATATTATAGATCTATATATATACACACATATGTAACTTATTTTGAGATGTGTTACCTAAATGAAAACATGGGATGTAAGTGATGATATGTATCTCATCAACATCCTCATATCCTAGAACTATTTCAAATTTATTGATAGGTTATGTATGTTTTTCATCATGGGAACCCCACACACTAAGATTAAATAATGATATAAATGTTCATGAGTGTATTTTGGTGATACAAGATAGGTTAAATGGATCTATATGACATGACTACACATCATAGGAACTCCATGTTGGGTGAGAAAGTAATAGAAGAATATTAAGTTGATCGTGCAGGATGGTTATGGAAATAAAAGTAATTATTCAATAATAATATATAAATTATACAGTAAGAGGATGTCTATATAAAATATCACTTCACCTCAGGGATTCATCAAATGGATATCTATTAATAATTCACTACATATACATTTATCATTGTTATTTATAGAGATAGAGAGACAAATAGAGAGTGAGTTAGGTAGAGAGAGTGAGAGATAGTGGGTAAGAGAGTACCTAGGAGACTACCTTTAAGAAGAAATATTTCAAAATGGAAGGATTGGAAATTTTTTATTAGTAAAATGTAATGGAATAAAAATGTTTTAAAAAAAATTATTTTTTCTTTTTATTATACATTATTTTATGAGAAAATTAAAATATATTTAAAATGTTATTTTGGATACAAAACTTTAGTATAAGGGATGTTTATTTTAAATCTATTTTAAATTAAGAATGTCTTCCCAAATTTTTTACAAAACCATCTTTCTACATTTTGAAAATAAAATATCCTCTAATGGTAATTGTTTTTAAAAAAAATTTATTTTATAAGTGTTTTTATGGAGTCTAAAAAAATATCCTTTTACATAAGGGGGGTTTTTTTAAAATTTTATATTTAGAAATTTTAAATACATCATGTATTTTTATGATTTTTCATATTTTAAACTTCTTATGACCATAATATATATATACATATACACTTGTAAGGGTGGTATTTAAGGACATCCAATTATTTCTATAAAATCATCATTTTATTTTTTAAATATTTTATTTCATGAACAATCCCCATATTTATTTTCTATATAATATATTTTAATTAAAACTAAACCCTTATTCAAGGATGTTTTTTAAGTTAATATTATTTTTTAGTCATGCAAAAATTTATTTATCGTCGGTCTATGTTGTTTATGATTTAATTCAAAGAATTATTTTCATGGATTTATTCTTCACTTCTATTATTCTACTAATTAATACCTTTAAATTATTTTATAAGTGTGTGTTTAACACCAAATATTTTTTTCGGTTCCTCATTTAATAAAAAAGATTATTTTTTAAATACCTAACCTTTTTATAAATATATTATTATTTGATAAAACAAGAAACTAATACAAATATTTTATTAAATAATGGCACCTGAACATTGTAAAAAATATGAGGAGTGGAGAGTAAACCCAAAACATGAGGAATATTTCCCACCAAGTGAAAAATATACTCTATATAGCCTATAATGTTCCAAGTTACCTCATAGATTTTATTTTTTCCGATTTTGAAGGGTTTTTTAATCTATAGATTCATTTTATAAGTAATTACTTTAAAACTCAAAAAAATTAAAAGATAAATTTTGAAAAATATATTTAATGATTTTATAAAATATTAAAGGTTTTTTTATTTAAGGAAGGTGGATTTACTTAATTTAAACAAATATTATCAATGAATGTTTTTTGGGATGCATATTCCTCCTAACTTATGTTTATAAATATGGTTTTCTAAAAAAAACCCTTTTTTATTTTAGAGGGATGGTTGAATTTTGTGTTTAAAAAATATTTTATTAAATTTAAAGTATCCTATTTTTTATGAAAATGTTTTCATATAGTTTTCAAGTAATTTCCAATGATAATTTCCCATCTTTTTTAAAAACCATTTTTTTGCTCGAACCCATGTTTTGATAAAA
This sequence comes from Viscum album, assembly GCA_963277665.1. Taxonomy (NCBI): domain Eukaryota; kingdom Viridiplantae; phylum Streptophyta; class Magnoliopsida; order Santalales; family Viscaceae; genus Viscum; species Viscum album. Next base: position 1,882,735,126 of record OY728165.1, on the reverse strand, counting down.
AATGTTTTCCACGGGACATAATGACGAGTGGGATCTATTATGAAGACATGATTAATTTTAGTGAGTATAAAATAGCAAATAAAGACTTTCATTAATTCACTATTAAAGGATTAGCATGAGTTATAATTTATAATGTAAATTAATAATTCTATAAAACTATAGAACTAAAAAGTTCTGGGGAATGCAAGGACTCATTTTTTTAGAATATTTAATTATAGATATATTTCTTTCTTTAATTCTTTACTTCTAATATCAAATCCTTTTTAAAATAAACATAATAGTAGTATAATTGTTTTTATCACCTGACCTGAGAGTGTAGTTTAGGACTATCATATTTGGTATTAGAGAAAAGATTTAGATAAATTTGAATATTAAAATGTCATCATTTTAGGGTAAATTAGAAGATATAAATATCATTGAGGATTTTAAAAGTTACTACAATGTATCTCTATTAATGCATTATCAAATATTCATGTATCATAGTTTTAGAGAGTGAGATAATGAGAGAGATATAGAGTGATTAAGATAGTACCTTGGATATTGCCTATATGAAATGAACTTTTTATTTAAAGGTTCAACCATTTTTATTAGCAACGGGAAAGGGGATAAAATGTTTTCAAATAAATTGTTATTTATAAATTTTTTGCATTTTTATGAGAAAGTAAAACTACATTTTTATCTGGTATTTTGGAAATAAAACATCCATGTGATGGGAATATTAAATAACATTTTATAAAAAAATCTTCCCAATTTATATTACAAAACCCTATTTTTACATTTTAAAAATATCATTTTTTCTAATGAGAATAGTTTGTAAAAACATTATATAAATTTCAAAATTTTTTAAGGGAGAATTAAAAAAAATACGTATGAGAAATTTTAAAAAAAAAATTTACTTATAAGTTTCAAACATTTACTTTATTTTTAGTATTTTCTAGAATATAATATTCTCTTTCCATGATATATATATATACACACACATTTAATTTAAATTGATTCTAAGGGTGGTATTTAAGGACATTAATCTATTTTAAAAAAATATCATTTATGTATAAAATATTTTATTTAAAAACCCTCTCTATCTATATTCTTTTATAACATTTTTTATTTGAAAATAATATTTTATTCATAAATTTTGGTTAAGTTACAATTATTATATTTCCATGAACTATTTGTATTATAATCTATCCTTGTTGTTCATTATTAATTTAAAGATTTATTTGAAGGTGTTATTCCTCGCTTTTAATATGATTCTTATGAATACCATTGTTTTAAAACTTTGTGTTTTGTTCCAAATATTTCTTTCTAGTTCCACATATACTAACACAACATGCTTGTTTATATACCTATCATATTTATGAATCTGATTTTCTTTGATAAATAATGGGGTAAATATAAAAAGATATTATATTATGAAACCCAAAAATTGTAAAAATAACAAGAAATACGTATTGAACCCAAACCTCAAGTTAATTTTTCCACCAAGTGATAGGTAGTCCCTATGTACCCTCAAACATTTTATGATTCATTATGAATTTTTTTCTAATATTATAAAGAATTTTTATTAATATATGGGGATTCATTTTATAATAATTTATTTTAAAACTAATCAAAATTTAATGTTCATATTTGAAATATGGATTTCATGATTTTATAAAATATAAAAGGTTTCTTCTTTAAGGAAATGTAATTTAAAATATTTTTTTAAAATCTTCACAGAGAAACTTTTTGGGAGTAAATCTCTCTCCATTCTCAAGTTTATAAAAAAAATATGAACACCCTTTTTTATTTTAATGTGAGAGATTAATTTAATGGTTAAATAATTTTTTATTAATTTTAAAGTATTCTATTTTAATTAAAAAAATCATGGAGTTTTCAAGTATTTTTAAAAGATTTTTTCTCATTTTTTTAAAACACTTACTGAGATTTTTTTTCTCACCCCCCATTATCAAAAAAACATTATATGTATTAACAATTTTTAGAATCTATTATTAAAAAAATATTAGTTTGAGTGAATTTTTAGTAGAAATAAATAGTTTTATTAATTATCATTTAAAATAATTGCATGAGTTTTAATGAGTAATAAAAGTTCCTAATTCTATAAAACTCTTGAGGAAAAAATGACCTTGGGAGTATAGTGACTCATTTTGTATTGGAAGTTATATATATATATATATATATATTTGAGTCACTAATTATAATATCAAATACTTTTTAAAATGTAAAATAAATAATATAATGTGGCTTTAGCACCTATCTTGAGAGTGCAGATATCTGATGTCATATGAAGGTACCCTAATTTTGACGTGGTTGTTCTCCAAAATCAACATCAACCATAATTTTCAGGCAACCATAGTGTATTTCTCCCACTTAAATTCTTCTTACAATACCACTAATTTGTTATGGATGCACCAAAATTGATGTGAAAATCGATATGATGTGTAAACCTTACAAATGATATTGTAATAAACTATAACTACCAGAATGTATTCTCTTGCATATATCTTGTATAAACACACATCATTGTGGTTTATTCCATAATCTATAATTTTTTTCTAGGAGGGATGTCGTAGGGAATTAATTTAAACTATGTATAAAAACTCATGAGCTTAAAAGCCTTTTGTTCCTTGAATTATAATGGTCATATTCTGGATATGATTTTTATAAATGGCCTAAATATGAACCTCTAGATCTAAACACCACCAATTCACTCATGCATGTTTATGTCTAATGCCACTCACCCCCATATAACATAGAAGGGTCCTTCCCATGCAATTTACCTTCTTCCAACTGATCTTCTACCATGAAGGTACTTGATCATACTATATTATACGAGTCAGAAATAGAAAGTAAGTGCCCTCACTTTCATATTACAAGGATGAAATTAAGTTGGGTTTGAGAAGAGATATAAAGGTTTACACATATACCCACACTTTATAATGACCACTCTTAGACTCATGAAAGTATATATCTAGGGTTCCCCTTTTCTACATGGAGGAGAACCCCATCTGAATTATTTCCCTCAAACCATCTCCTAATTGAACAAAAAAATATCCATTTTTCAAAGTACATGTATATTCATGGGAAGGTTTACTTCCCAATGACGTAAAAGGATTATCTCAATAATTCCTAGAACAGTGAATGGATTTGTTGAAGTTATCCTTAAGTTGACCTTGTGAGAATGAATTAATCATACATATCTCCAAGAATGGATTCCCCGTAAACCTTGTATATGTCCCACAATTTGATCCTCACCTCTATATATATTAGGTCAAATTTATTCAACTATGGGCTCTAATGACTATGTAGATCTAGAAGGAGGTTGGTGTTTTTATAAAAAATTTTCTATGAAATCCAAATAGATTCATAGATTTCCTCTTAATTTAGCTTATCATATAACTCAACGCATGTTTTGTATCCCCAATACCCTCACATCCATCCATACTTAACGCCACCTACAGGATGCAGGTCTCAATCTTCTACCTAACCACGATGTTGGTATGTGCTCAATCAATGAATGATTGAAGAGTAGAAATGCATCTTAGGCTCTAATATATAAGATAGATTATATGAGGAAGTTATAGAGTATTGTAATATATTTGAAGGTTTTACCTACTCCACATTAATTTACACCCCTGGATGATATGTTGGTATTCCCCATATGATTGTACCTTACAAACCATGATCCTGGGAGATTAGAATTAGGCCTTGTTATCTCCACTCCTATCAGAAGGCCATTATTGTAAAGTGGAAGTAAATATAATATTTTTTATTCCCAGTAATGATTCTACATAACTTTATCAATCACTAAAAAGGGTATACTATACTCACTGGAATATTCACACTCGATATCATGGGGTAATAGATCAGTATGAGTGGACACATAAAAATATAAAACAATGATTTAATTTTGGTCCAGTGTTATCCATATAAAATTATAATTCGTCAAAATTAATTGAATTGTTAAAAATTATATATATGTAATCCCCAAAAGAATAAATCAATCCATGTATGATCACAACAAGGTGAAAATTAGACAAATGAAAAAATTCCACCCAGATTACATTGTTCAGCAAGATTTTCTCATGAGTATTTGTTTAGGTATATTCACCCAACCCCCTTCACCTATGTTATGTAACCCAGTTTAAGGTTTAATGGATTTTTAGGAGTGGTTAGTTTATCACACCATTTTTAATGTGCTAAGTCTAGATAAAATGTATTAGTTTAGTACTTACCTTAGGTAGAGTTCATGACATAAGTGAAAAGTGAGTTTGAAGCTATATGTTTTTCTCGTACAAGATGTTTTGTTTGGAAGTTAATTACTCCCCCTCTATTTATAGTGGATTCAAAGGACCATGCTAAAGTGTTAGAACACATTGTACAACCAATTACCAATTCACATAGTGAGTCACATTTACCTCAAAAATTTTTTAGTTAGTTGAGAAAATTTTAGTGATGTAAGAAAACCATCAATAGAAATCAGGCCCATGTGTGTGCTGAGATCACTTTGCCTCATCCTCTATGAATGTATCCCAGTCACTTCACCTAAGTATCTAAGAGTATTCCTATGCCTTTTTCACACACTTTTCTCTAACTCTTGTATGTTAAATACTTGGGTGAAGTGTCCACCCAACCCCTCTTTTCAAAATAAAATACTTTCCTCATGAAATTGGTTCCCCAACTAGAACATGGGAGATAGATAATCATCGTACACCACATCCTCGTTTGATTTAATCTGTAAATAAAACCAATCCCCCCCCCCACTTTCACACACACACATATAGAAACACATATGGAGAAAGTAGATTAAATTGAATGATAAATCCACATACATATGTTCCCACATCTTTACTTCTCATTCAAGTGTGATTTTATGCCAAAACCCTAAGAAAATAAATGGAAATTAAGTTTAATTGCATCATAAAAATAAGTTAATATGTAAAACAGTTCAAAATACCACTTCCCCTATGATCCTTAAAGACTAGGGTAAAGGACCCCATCCTATGAACTCCTCACCTAGGAAACAATTTTCTTATTCCTCCAAATAGGGAATCACTTCACCCAATCATCCAACCTGGGTGACATATTAACCTACCTATACTAAGGAAGACCTTCTTCCTAACACATACAAAGGAGACACTACTTCCAACCCCATACTAGGGAGACCCTTTTCCCAATCCCCCAAATATGGATACCCTTCTCCCTGGTCACCTATTAGGGTTTAAATTTTCCTTATCCTCTATACTATGGAACAATATTCCCCCAAGTTCCATGGTTGATTATACCCTTTCTTAGGTCCCTGGACATGAGTGATCATTTTCCCTTGTCCCTAAAATTATGAACATTTTTTCACATGCCTCATATATGGGATCCACTTCACCCAAGTCATTATACTTGGGTGTAAACATTCCTTGGTCTCCTACACTAGGCACTTAACTCTCCATTTCACCTTCAAAACACCTTGTGGTCCATGATCAGTCCATACACACTAAAATTTACCCCATTGATCATGTATTCATTTGATAATGGGTTTTTCATGATTTTAACTTCCTGGTTGATAGTATCCTCAGTGTGATGGAATGTTTTTATTCCCTTGATAATGAGGCTCCATCTCATGAGGATACTGGTAAAACCCACTATATCATGCTTCTCATCATGTTTACCACATATATAGCACTCAATTATCCTAAAAATCCAGTGGACCTATTTTTTTAACTTAATGGGATCATGATATACCATGGTCCTCCTACTATGTGTAAGATCTACTACCCACCTTCACCTAAGTCATAGAACAAGTCAGGTATCTCAATGTGGAATATGAGTAAGACCCACACATACCCTTAATGCTCCTAAGAAAATCATAGGCCTCATACTTTTTGTAAACAATAAATCATCGAATTGATGGGATTTGTATTAATAATCCCCAATCCTTTCCTCAATGGTTCATATTACCTCTATGGGATCATTCCATAACAGGATATATTCTCTATGATTCATTTTATCTCAACGGTCCATAACCCTTGTGATTTTAACTATCCCATATCATATATTATTACAAATAAAATAGGATGAATTAGAAAAATTTTCTCACATGTGATCTCCACACTAATCATTTTTATTCACCTTTCACCTAATAGTCCTAGTTTCATGAAATTAAATTTCCCAGGATATTTCCTCACCATATGAAATTAAATCTCGGGGATTTCACATAACATGTGACCTTAAACTATGTCACCCAATATTTATTGATTTGGATTCATTTTAACCAAGACACATAAGAAATATCCTTGAGGATCAATCCCAATACCCCATAGGTCTTATGTGCATTAAATTAAATTGTAAATCAATAGGTCCTTGATCCATGACATTTAAATACACTTCAATAGGTCTTGGATGCATGACCTTTAAATTGACTTCAATTGATCCCAGAATAATGATTGTAAACTTAACTTCACATGGTGGTAGATGAATGGCTTTAAAAAGAACCTAATTGGTACTTAATACATGACCTTTAATGGAATTATGTTCCTAATTATGTGAAACCAAACTATAGAGGTTCTAATTCCATTTATTTTAATATGTAGGAATAATCATTCATGGGACCAAACCCAACACCACCACACCTACCTCCTCCTTGAATGGGGATAAACCAAAAGGTTCCTATCTATCAAGATTTTAAGAAAAATATATTAACCATCTTAAGAAAGGTGGAGTATTATTAATATCTATATATATATTCACATCTACAAAATGTTTCAATCTATCATTGGCATGGGGGTACCCAATAATAATATTTTTTCTAGGAAGAATTCATGAGTAAATCTTAAATCTATAAGAGTTTATCATAGTAGGAAATAATTCCCTTAAAAGGGTGATATGATCCAAACTATCTATCCTCTTTGACCAATGTGCACCCCAAATCATTATCACTAAAGTTTCAATGACCACTTTCCTTTGGAAAGAATACCAAAATAAAATCAAAATCTTATAATTGTGGTGGTATATTAGAAATAGTCATCTCATATATCCATAAGAAATATTTATCAAAAAATAACTTCTCTTATCACATAAGAGAAATGATATAACTATTCACATGATTTATTTAGATACATATTAGCATGAAATATTCCTTTAAATTCGAATCCTTGATCCAACAACCATTTGCTTCATCATTTGAATGAATACTACAAGCTATATTGATTCCTCCATTGATTTTGAAATTATGTATATTTAAAATATTAATAAAATATACATTTTTATCATATACCATTAAAAGTAAAGTAATTTATTCTTTAAAAATGACACTTGACATGGATACTTCCCTGGAGTTTCTAAAACCCATTCAAGTATCATAAAAAATTTCATCCTATTTAACATTATCTTTCCTTCCCAATAACTCTAGGTTTCAATGACTGGTTCTAATTATTATTCAAATATAATCTTTTATATTTGGTTCAAAACTTTACCCCCATGTACTTTTAACACGGTACTAGATCATAGACATCATATGTCATGTTTATATCTCTGAAAAAGTTTTTGGAAAATGGGTAAAATTTTATTTAACTCATTCACAACGATGATTATGAAATGAATTAAACAGGATAACTATGACATAGAGGATACGGTTAGTCTCACCAATTCATTACATACCAAATATAATATAGTATATGAGTAGATATTGATATTAAATTTATCATATTACATATAATGTCTTTGAAACTATATATAAATTCATTTATCTTACTCATGATAATCTAGAATCACTTGTCGAACAACTTCAATTGTAGGTTACTTATGATGGGGTTACTTTAATACATAGAATGGTTATTTCTTATTAGAAATGTTTTGTATGATTTTTTACCATCCTAAGATGTTACTAACCTAAATCTTCTACTTTATTAAGGATTTATCTCAATGTAATATTCAATGATCTTGATTCTATTTTATCTTCAAAAAAATATTTTATCAAATGATTTTCAAGTTTCACATTCATCTAGTAAGGACTTTAATTGAATATTATTCCATTAAAATGATAAACCCTTTTAAAATCTACATATCCATTAGTGTGATAAGATCAATATTTTAATAAGTGAAAATTCCACATTATTGTTAACATCATCACTTATATATTTAGTTATATCATCATGTCATTCATATCATATATGACTCTTGAATGTCTATTAGACAATATTTTTTCCAATTTATTATATGGATAAATTCAACATTATCCCTCTAGTGACCTTGATAAGGGTTTATCATCTATGTGTGGCCTAGATAAAATTCTAAAAATAAGGAACTAAACCCATAGGACCCTTTCATTTCATTTTTTCTTAATAAAATATCATCCAAGGGAATCCATGTTTAGTATAAACCTTATAGTTTTGATGATTGAGGACTTGAAAAGTGTTTCCCTTGTATGTACTCTAAAACATAGTTTTTTTAAGAAGATTTTAATCTCACCCTCTTATCTCATTTCATTAATTTCACATATATGCATTCTTTTAATGATTTAGTTTTTCAATACCTATTCAATCCATAAAATAAATTATTATACCTAGAATTTAACTCCTTATATTCATGTGTGACAATTTATAGAAGCATTTTCACTCTTTTAACTAATTAATACATCAATTCATAATATAAAAATTATAAATTTGAATAAAGTAGAAAGTAAACTAAATAAATGAGTACTTTATATATTTTAACATGATATAGATAATTTAAAAAAATTATAAATAAATAATAATCAACACTTTATAATTTTGGAAATAATAAATATGCACAGTTCAATTTTATCCAATATGAACATTTCTTATTCATGATATATATTGTTCTAATATGAACTCTTTAAAATTAAAATTATGATATATTTTATGAAAATTTTTATTGTTGAATAATATAAATTTTATATTTTATGTGAAAATTTACATAAATTAGATATCACATATTTTATTTTATATGAATGGTTGATCAAATCATCCAATGTTCCTTTTTTTAATGTTTCAAATAAATTTCCAAATAAGTACTTTATATAAAAAATTTATATTTAAATTTATGAAAATTCCATAAATAAATATAAAAAATATATTTTGAATTATGTTAAATTTATAAACACTTTATAAATTATTTACCAAATAAATCCACTATAAACCAAGCTCATATCTACCAAAACATTTTTGGTTAAGTTTAAATTCAATCTCAAATTCAAGAGGGTACTTTGATCATGCGCCGATGAAAGTTATTTTTAATTTTAACAATTGTATATTTATTTATTTAATTTTTCAAAACACAAGATAATTAATTAATTTATAAACTATTTTTAAATTAAAAAAATATATCTCAAAAAACGTTTTTCTATAATTTATAAATATTTTATAAATTGTATAATTGACTTCAAAATTGGAAATTATAAAATATAAATTTGTCATTTATATCATATTTTATGACATACTTTATATCTTAAGTTGTGGAATACTCTATTTTCAAACACATTTGGTGATAGATAATCCTAGACTATAAAATAACCTTTGGAACCTGACTTATCACCTCTTATGATATATCATGGGTATTATAAAATAAGCTATATCATATGTTATGATATTTCAAAAAAATGAAGGTTTTACCAAATGTCACCACCTATGACATCTTATACTATAAGTAAATAATATATAATGGATTACAATATCCCATATCATGAGAAACACCACACAACAAAAAAATATCATTTATTACAATATCCTATATCATAAAAGAGTACATAGATCAAGATCTATATTATATTCAATGATAATAAATATGATACCTATTTTTTATTCATTTTAAATTGGTTTTCAAGAATTAAGAACCATTTAATGAACCTAATAACACTGAATCATTTTTAATGATCGAATAAAATTTATTTAATGAAATTTAATACACTATAAACCTAAAACCCAATACCATAATACTATGAAAGAATAAAACATGTATAATTTAAATAAAGAACATGTGCATTTCATCAATGATAGCCTTAGTTATTTCCTTCAATAATATTATTGATAAATATTCGTTAAAATAAAACCATGGGTTTCTTCTTATATGGTGTATCCATGGGATGGATGGTTAACCCAATTCTTGGTAAATACCTTCTTTATAGTCTCGATGTGCTAGTATCTCTTGAGGTAAAGGAAAGAGAAATATACAGTTTTTGGGAGAATTGGATGTAGACTAAGAAAACACTAACATCAATCTAAATAGATATGAACTCCTAATATATACATCAAGTATTATCCCCATGTATCTATGAATATACTCATATGTTATATAACTTTCTAGTAATTTAATGGTTTTTCATGTACTTACTGTATAATTTCAATATTGGTTCTCACAAAAATTTCACCACATAAAAAATTACAATTGATGCTAACCGACATAGAATATTATTTAATGTTAACACTTAATATTTGAATTCCTTCATCATAGGATTCATTATTTATTGTGAAATATGAATCAATTCATTATGATATATACATTTCCTATAGTACGATTGGACAAGGAAGTTGTAATAATATATCTCAATATTGTATGAAACGGTATTCCCAAAGGCATGAAATATGATTTTTATATCAATGATTTTGTACCTTATGACTCACCATGTTGTAAAGTATGACATGAACCAAAAATAAAAAAAAATTATATAGTCTATCTTATATATCTCCATCAGATAGTAGATAGTATATGGTCAGAATCTTAGATGGACCTTACACATGGGAGTATGTAATTTATGTATAGGGAAAGTTGTGGTTACTATGGATGGGATTCGTGTTCTGGGTTTTTATATTATGATTAGGTTCATGTTTTTTTAATATGATGCATTGGGTTTTTTATTAATGATTTATGGTTTTCCTCCTGAACCATGGTGGTGAAAGTTGTGTGCCCGTGCATCATTCTAGGCATGTAGGATTTACAAGGCATATCTGTACATGTTTATGGTTAAGTATCCTGATTATGATATGGGGTTTAGTTATTTAATATGTATATAGAATATTATATAGTGGTTTACTATCTAGCATGATGGTTGGATTATAATTAATTAGGATTTAGATTTTTGTTGTGTTTCTACCATTTAATTATGTTTGATTATGTGAATATTATATGTGTTGGATACTTGGCTCCAAGAGTGGTTTGGTATGGATAGATTCATGCCTGAGTGATATGAAACCCTTATTTCATAAGGTGTGTAAAGAGTAATGGGTTTATTTCCTATTACTTTATTTTATTAATATATGAGTACATAATGAGAATAATTTCTTGGAGGTATCATATTTTATGCTCACATGTATGTGACTGTAAACCTTGACTAGGTACTCTAGTGTCGAGTTACCTAGTGAAGATCAGTACCCAAGAGTTGATAACTAGTTTAGGTGTATGGATACTAGATATTGTTAAGTATCTATAATGGGGTGATGGAACTTGAGTTTCCTTGAGTGGTTTGAGAATAAATCTCATGATATACTTCTTAGGGTTGCGAGGTATGTGGGATATAGTATATAGACAAGGTTGGAGATCCTAATGATAATGAGCTTTGTCTCACGATATTGGTCAGTTGAGAGTTATTTGTATAGTGGGGTTCTATGCCTACTTATAACCAATATGGGTTGTGATGCATAAGGGTTTCTTGAGAGAGAGGGTTTATCCTAGGCATGTGGAATATTTATTAAGGGTAAACATGGGTGGATGCTTCAAAATATTACAATGAAATATTTATAAGTTTTGATCATGTGATGATTTTGGGAAGAGGGGTTCCCTAAGTTATATGGATATAGAAGATTATGTGATTTCTTGTATGATGATGTGAACAATGTGAATGAAATACCTAGTGAGAGGATTATAATTGAGATCCATCGATCTGTATGGTATGACTCAAAGTGGAATGAGACAAGATATAGGGTAGGGTATCAGTAGAGTGTATTCCTCCTCAGTTATAAGGTATGTTAGAAATAATTCGGAGTTTTGTACCATTGTATATTGTTTCTACAATTTCATTGTTATAGGGGGAATAAGAGAACAAGTTTGATACCGCTTACAAGGTAGGTTGGATGGAATAATTTTATCTCGACATAGTAATGGTGTGCATAGTGGTTGGATAGGTGTGATCAGCGTTGTATGGAATGTGGGATATGTCAGTTGATGGATTTTGAAAACTATACAAGATCGGGAGAGTGTGTATGTGATTCACAGAACTCTTGATGTTATATCATGATGATCTTGTTAATGCATAGTTTTTTCATCTAACTCCTTCTTTATATGTGCTTAATTCGGTTAGGTGTGCGTGATTAGTCACTTGAGACTCATTTATAGTGTTGGACCTTTAGGGGTGCATGTGTATAATGATAGGGTCTAGGAATATTTAGTTTCCCTAACTACATGGAGCTAGTTCTTGGGATTATACAATAATTTAGTATATGATTTAACTTGGGTTATGATCAATTTAAAAAAAACTATAGAGACATTTGATATTTTTTAGAGGATGTTTGCTTCCCAAATTCGCATATGGAACTACATAGATTCTTATGCCCAATTTCAAATGGACCTCTTGTTAAATTAATAATGACTCGTCGTTATATGCAACTTATCCTACAAAATAGTGGTTACTATCCTCAATTACAGGATCACACATATTCTTCCTAGAATTTTAAATGAAGCAACATGGTTTCATGAATTGGAGGTATCTCCAAGGATTCACTATCCCAGATTAGGAAAAGATTATACATCTTAACAGAAAATTGGAAGGTCTCAACTTTATGATCAATATTTATATGGGAAAGGTCTGTTATAGGCCATGAAATATTTTAGAATGCACTCATTTAATGAAATATTGGTCTATAATAATAAATAAAATAATGAACTGGGAAAATCCATAAATAAAAAATACCTATTTTGATGGTGATTCATCATTACATTAATTCCACCACTTCCACCATGAGATGGAATAATTTGATGTCTCTTCAAATTTGATCATGATCCATTGGTCCACCATCACCACCACAATGATCCTCCCCATCCTATCCCTTTGTATGGTTTTTTTATATATAATGAATAATCCTAGAGAAAATACATAATTAGTTTTAAATAAAGTATAAATTAGGGTTCACCACATATTTTATCGATAAATTTAATTAATAAATTATTTAATTTAATCTTCTAGGGACTATAAGAACCCAAGGGTCCTGATGTAAATGAAACTGACATCTCTCCTAGGGCAAGAACACTGCTCTAGACTCAACCAAAGCCCCATATTTTTCATCTAAGGTTCCATTTAAGAGACACAATCATTACAATAAAAACACATGCATGTAGACTATAAATAATATTATATTTTTGTTAGATTATTTTTCAGTCTCCACAACACTAGTTTTCCACATAGACTTGGCCCAATGAGAAAAATATTAATACAAAATCAATAAAGATATAAGAAAATTTTTAGGTATTTATCTAGGGTAAAATCATAATTTTACCCTTAAGGAGATCTCAGACATTTAAAAACACAAAATTGATCTAAGTATCACTAGGGTAAAACCTAGTACACTACACTAGTGATGATGAGTTTCAACTATGTATATTAGTCAATAAATTATTTTTCATTCTATGGGATTATATTCATGTTTATTTCTTGGATTGGTTGTAATGCATGAGGGTACCCTAAGAGAGTTGGGCTAGCCCAGGAACATGGATGCTTTATAGATAGAAATCATATGTGGACATTTCATATGATTATAATGAAACATGTATGAGGTGTGATCATGTACTTATTTTGGAATAATGGATATATTGAGGTATATGGATATGAAGTCTAGATTAATGCTTTGGGAGATAATATGATCAACATGTTTGATATAAATGGTGAGCAGATTAGGTGTGGGGACTTAGCATTAGTGGGATATGAATTATAGCAGCACAAGTTTAGTTATAAGACAAGGTGAAATTATGGTGTATTCCTACTCGGGTATGAGGATTTTTGATAATAATAGATTTCATATACCATTTTATGAACATTTTTATGACTTATATTTTGCAGTAAGAGAAATAGAGTGAGTTTGATACTACCCAAATTATAGTTGGGATAATATGATATAATTTTAGCCTTGGGATAGTGGGCTTAGTAGTTTCATAGGCTCCATCAGGCTTGTTTGGAATGTGGGATATACTAATGGATTGGTTTTGAAAACTCATTAAGTTAGGTATATTGTGTTTTTTAATATAACTTCTTATGTTATGTAAATATGACCTTATTAATAATGAATAGTTTTTCATCATTCTACTTCATAGTGTGTGGTTAGACTAGGATATGTGTTTACTCCTTTGATATCTGTATGGGGTGTATGTCCTTGAGTAATGTATATATATTATTATGGTGTATATCACTCCTTAGCTTCCCCAACCACTTAGATCTATGTCATGGGATTCATTTATGATTTAGTTAATGATCACACTTGGGTTTTGATCAGGTGTGATATGATTGGGGAGATGTGTGAGACACCTTGTCTTGTCTAAGGGTTTTGTCCTTGACATTATCATTGTTTCATGGTCAAGAAAGGGTTGATTTGGGGATATTCAGATGTTTATGAACATTTTCAATCAATATATTGAGATATATCAAATTAATGATACACATTCTCCATCGTCTGATGAAGAAATGACCAGATTTTCATGAGAGTTATGAATATTCTAAAATAGTACAATCATATAAGATATTTGTTTCATCCTTTTATCAGGATGTGAAATGAAGTATGTTGACTGATGAGATTAGTGAGATGTTAATGGCCATAGTGGCTCTACCTAATCATTTAGGAGTTATCGAGTGCCTCAATTATGGTGATTTCTTCACCAATGATATTTTTCATTACTATAAGGTGGGACATATGGTCTACAATAAGAAATAATGAAATAATTTCCTAATAGAGAGTGAGTTACTAATTTTCATATACATATGTCGAAAAAAAGGTGTCATGGAAATAGATTATTGATATATGTTAGAAGCAGTTTCATGGAGCATCATGATGTTAGAGACCTTGGATAAAGGCTTATGGGTGGATTTATTGGGTCGCAATGAGTGGGACTCATGAGTATTAATGTCTATATGATTATGGTATATGAGCGAGTTGGTGGTCATTGATCAATGATAAGGGAATCCTATAATGGTGAGCACACCATGGGATGATCTTGGTTATGAACCATATTATGGGAATTGATGATGAGTATCATGAGTGATGCTTGTGGGAAACCTAAACTAGTAGTTATTGGGGTTATGAATTGGTGCTTGGATGTGTTAGAAATGGTTGACTAGTAAAATCATGAAAGAGGGTAAATTTAAAAAAAAATCAACATCATAAAAATATATTTATAATTTAAGAACATAATTATCTATATAAGGAACTTATTTAAATTAATTAAAAATGAAAACAAAATCAAAATGATTCCATTTTTTATTTAAAGACATCGATACATTCTAGTCTTATCTTGTAATCATTTCTTGAAGGATCTGAAGTGATAACCCACTAGATAATTGACATGTACTTCAAAAGGTTGTTGGTATGTTGATATATATGTAATTTGGTTTCTATCATAGAGAGTAAAAGTGACTTTTGATGTACTTTAAACCATTAAAGCAATGAATACCTGATCTAGGAAAGATATATTGGATTGTGGGGCTACAAACCCTTATTTATTACTCAAATAAAAAAATGATGTGGTACTGTCTATTAAGATTTTAGGTGAAATAATACATATTGATTTAGGGTAATTTTGTCTTAAATGAGTACGTTAAAACTTATTAAAATTATACATTATCCCTTTACTAATTTTATGATTTTAAATAAACCATACATTATAATTATGACCTATTAAATAAATTATAATAGTTACACACATTTTAAAATTTACTTATAACATAAATATTATATTATGTGAAAAAATATGAATCAGTATTCTCCCTTTAGATATTTAAATAACCATGAATAATGATTATTCATTTATAATATATTTTTATTATATTCACTTTGAGGTTACCATGTCTTTAAATATATAAATTTTACAGTTTTTATAATTATACAATACATATCATAATAATATATTCCATAGAACCATAATGGTTTATTTTCTTTGAATACTACATACATAATTATCTTATCTCATGAAATATATTCAAAATCTCCCATAAATTTCTTCCAATAGAGTATACTTCTTCGAGATACTAGAATTAAAACCTTTTTTCATAACCTTGGGAAAGGGAACATTAGAAAGGTTGAGCTTAGATGCATAGTAAAGATAAATATAGGATATATCAATTAATAATCATAAGAATGAATAAGATAAGCATTACATTGTGATAACATAATCATAACTTATGTAAGGAATACCCAATCAATCAAATATCTTTAATCATGAATCTTAAAAAAATGATTTGTCATAAAAAAAATAAATAATTCACAAGAGTGTATTATCATCAATAATTTTTTATGATACAAGAGAACATATCATAAATATAATATGTTGTTTTTAAGCATACACATAACCATAAAAAAGTCTTTAATCAAGACTCACATCCAAAATTATCATAGTGGGTTGGGTTTACTCTAAATTCCATCATTTCTGTAGTAAAGGATTTCTCCCAAGAGTATAATAGTATAAAAATTCCAATTCAAGATTAGTCTCAATCCCCATTATAATATATCCTTAGTCAACATTCACTTCCAAGACTATCATAGTGGATATATTCTCTTACAAAAATGGGATCAATCCCCATTACAGTCTATATTGTCTCATGAGATATCAATCTTTACCCAATTAATTTGAGGGATAAATAATTCCATGAACACCGATAACATAATAAAAAACATACAAATTTTTTCCATAATATCATAAAATAGTCATAACGTTTTTATATCTTAACCCATAGAAAGAAAATAGGTTTCATAAAGGTTTCACCATAACTTAATTTACCTATAATGAAGTAACAGGTTGTATAAAGACATCCTTAAAACATAATCACCATAAAAAATACATAGAAATAAATTTTATAGTTTCATAAGATCATATCTGGAGTGAAGCAGAATAATCCATAAAGGATGATGACATAGATTAAAAATAGTGTTAAAAGATAATTTTAACAATACATTGAAAACATGGTAAACTATCATTTTATTTTGATAAAAGTTTTACTAAAAAATTAGAAAAATTTAAGAAAGTAATTTTATTTGAAAAAAATAATGGAAACATGTAAATTAGTCTTCAAATAAAATAATCATAATGATAATGGGAAAATTTTTTAATGTCATATATGTTAAATGAGAACATGTTTTACCCTTTTGTGAAAATTTTAAAACAATTCATACATAAAACATTTTAAAATGTTCCTTTTAATAATTTCTAAAGAAATTAAAAGTTATTAAAACTAACATTTTTTAAACATTTATTTATAGATAAAAATATTCATAAATTCTTTTAAGATCATGTATATGGAAGAAAACTTTTGTTAACCAAAGTGTAAATAAGGTCAGTTTTTCTTAAAAAATATCAATAATATTGAGTACCAAAGAGAGAAAAATGGTAATAATACTTTATATTTTTAATAATAACCAGATTAGAATAAATTATATGGGTTTTAAAGGAAAATATCCATATAATTTCCTTTAATATAAATTTATCATTGACAGTACCAGGAAATAAATGAGATTGCAATATAAACTCTTACCTTGAAACTCATCTTGATTCATAATTATTAAAACCTCTTATATAATAACAATATATTTATTATAAATACATTATAGAACCATATTAATATACATATTACTATATATAATTCCATTATAATTTATAATTTCCCTTTTACTGACAATACTTTATTAAAATCAACATTCGGTGAAACTGGTATGTTTTCCATGCATGTTTTGGTTCAATGGTTTCATTCCTTTCACCTTGTTCATGTATTAAAAATATAAAAAATATTAATAATGTCATAAGTATCATATTTATTCAATATATACACTTTTATAACTGTTCATATAAAATGATGATGAAAAATGAATTACACCACTTCATGGAGACAGTTGTTTGTACGTACACAGAAGTGATGTTTCCTCTTTTAGATGGGTATGGTGAGAAAAAGGTAAATAATATTTAATCCCTAAATAATAATAATTATATCATAAATATAATATATTTTAATTAAATATATTATTATGATTATCCATATAAATAAGAAATAAAAATGGAATCACATCACTTCGTGGTGGTGGTTGGCAACAAGTTTGAAAGACTGACATTATAATTTTCCAAAAGATGGGAAGTAGATATAGTATTTATGTACCATTATTATATATTTTTTATATGTTTATAGAACATTTTTAATAGGTTAAAGAGTAAATAAACATGAAAAGTACCAATAAAAACATATACCTCTTCTTTTGGTATCCTCCTTTGAAAATCGCATTATGGTTTACTGAATAGGTCTTTTGGGAAGCCTAGAACATCAATATCATGGTTAAAATGATCTTATAGAATTTTGGTGGAGTTTTTTCTATCTAAAGGTACCAAGTGGTTGTGAGAATATTAGAGATTAGTTTCCCTTTTAAATGTGAGAAGAGTGTCTCACTTGTAATTATTAAGAATATTAAAATATAATATCAACTCTCATGGGAATGTGGTTTCAAAGTGATAAAATTTAAAATATGAGTTGAGATAGGATTTAATAACACTCAGCCAATAGGATTTAGATAATTTTTTAGTTTATTTTAACCTTTATTTCTTTATTTTAACCCATCATTAACCCCTTGTAACCTTTACCAAAATATTGAATTTTAACTTAGTTACTATTCATAAAAACCAAAAAAGGAATTCACTTATTTAAAAAAAATAAGAATTGATGATTCCAAAAATTGAAACCATTTTATTAGATTCGGTTTCTATAATTGGTTGAAATTCATTTCAAAATAATTATACAAAACACAAAGAAAATCCATTTAGAAAAAATCTTTTTTAATCGTAGAACTAAAAATAATCTATTTAATGATATAGTAAAAACTGTTATATGAATATTAAAATATTTAATTTATTATATTATCTACACATTTCATTAAAATAATTCATCAATAGTTATTAATTTAATTTATTATTGTAAAAACACAATTCTTGTATAAAAATAGTGTTTCAAAAACACATTTCCTTTTTTAATTTTAAATGTTTCTATTATCATTTATAAAAAATTTATAACCAATGAATTAGTTTTATTCATCTGTTAGAAATAAATTTTCCATAATTTAGTTAGTCATATCCATAACCACTAATATAATGTTTAGGTTATCATAATATTCTAGACATTTCAGTTTCCTTACACCTTACTTTATGTAAATTCTTTAGGTTTTTCAAGTTATGATTTACATGGATTAAGTCTTGGAAATCATATAGATGGTTTTGGATTGAATTAAAGTCCATTAATGGGTGCATGGTTTTTGTATGGTTATGGGAAGCCATTTAGTTCTCCCTAGGAAACCTTGTGTCTTGTTGGAGAGGGACAGTGGTGGGGCATGGTTGGCGCATTGTGAGAGATAATTGTGAGACTTCCCCATAAAACCATGTGACTCTGGATAGAAGAAAAAATCATATTTGGCCCATGGTTTACCAAACTATTTATATTTACATAAGAGTTAGTGATACTTTCATAGTTTTCACATGGTTTTTAAATCATTCAACCAATCATGTGTGGGGTTTTAATTAATCCAAAAATATTAGTTTTAAACATGAACCCTCCATAATTCCCATCATTCTTCCTCCTTCACCTAGGGACAAGAAATATAGGGACCCCAGTAGTTCTTTTTCACGATTATAATCAATTAAAACTCCAATTTTGGTGAATATAGAGGCTTTAGAACTTTAGAATTCAAGGTATGTGATTATAGTTTTTTATTCTTATTGATCTTGTTAGATATTCCCTCTTTTTATAGGGATGAATAATATATCTATGATGTTATGGAAAATATATAGAATGAAATGTAATATAAAAAATAATTCTTAGATAGTTGATGGATTGAAGCCCAGATCGATTGAGAATAGCTTTGTTTCTTTTGAAAGGATCTAGATCCATTATTGCAGTGAATCTTTTCAGGTCAGCCTAATTGATTTCAAAACCTTGTCTCCTTCTTCTTCTAGAACCTTGTTCTAGAATCCCATTTTTTGAATTATTGGTATTGTTTCTATGGTTTCTTAGAAAGTGAGATTTATTTCGGTGATGACTCTTGATGGATAATAATGTTTGTCTTAAACACACCTGTGGTTAGAAGCACCTTGACATATAGGGCCATTGTATATGGTTGATGTGATGATATGATGGTATATTGTTGTGTGCATTGGGACCCATGATTTATGAGTGTTTCTTGTGTGTGTTTTTTTAGAAATTATGAGAACTATTATTGGAATTAATAGTTTTTATTTCTATTATATTATTTTCTTGTGGGTGTTTTGTTTCCTGTGAAACTGTTTTTCAGGTATCAATATTGTTTTATTGCTCATAATTGGATAGACAACCCCTTAGTGGGGGATTGCGAGTGTTGTGAAAATGTACAAGGAATTATGATTTTTTTGTTAGTCAGATATCTTATAAATTTTCAGTTGATGTAGTAATAGACCATAATGAGGTGACGTGTATTTGACATTTCAGAATGTCATCTTTGGAGAAAGATTATGCAGGTTTGATTGTAATCTAAATTTTCAGGCATGTCATGTGAATATACCATAATGAAAGTATATATGAGAACCTTGGGGTGGGTAAATATGTCTTCCTTAAAGGTGTAATGTGGTAATATTATTTATGGGCATAAGGTGATGAACTGACATGTGGACCTTATAGAAGGTTCTAAGACATGTGACGAGTGACTTTGACATCTTTACCAGTATTGTGTTGAATAATGTGGGTTTGAGGTTCATGGAAGCTTCATTAGCATATAATGACCTCACACTTTTGGGGTTTATTTTTTATTTATTCGTTACTATAATGTTGTTTTAAACACCATTTATATATATTCAATTTTCTAAAAGGTGAATTGGTGGCATCAAACAAGATTTTATACTCACGCCTCACACTAGAATATTGATGTACATGTAGAATTTGTGATCAAGGATGTAGGAAAAGGGAAAGGGCCCATTAATAGTAATATAAGGAGATAGATCTTGGTATTCATAGGTGGCTCTAGGATAGATCAATATTGGTGTCATAGTGTATTTATTTGCCTTTATATTGCTCTAATTATACTCTAGTTTTCCTTGCCACATTGGCGTCCTTGATTTGTTACATTATATGAATCTGAGATAGTTAAAATTTCCTCTAATATATAATTATTATTTTTAATTTTTTTTATTCCCTATTATATTATTTTCTTTTAATTATATGATTCGGATGCATTGATTTTGATACTAAGGGAATAGTCTCCCAACTACATCGTTTGAACCCTCACTGCTAGTCAGAAAACTCTTATTTGTGGAGAGGAATGTATGAGGTTATGTGGTACTCCATATCAGACTGAATGATTTGAATCCGGATGTTACAAAGAGGTATTAGGGTATTTTTTTTTATTTTTTTTATTCTTAACTATGTTTGTGGAAAGTTAAAAAGGATATAGGTTTGTTGAACCTAGGTAGGGGAGTCACCTAAGTTCCTAGACATCTCTTATGTGATTGACCTATGAGTTACCAAGGATGGTATTATTGTTAAAGTTGCGACATTATGGTTTTATACTAATCCTTAATATGTGTTACTATTATATTTTATGGGGTTTGGGTGTTTTCATGGATAATGAATATGATCATAGGATCTCATGTCATATATACATGTTTCTTGTTATCCATGGTAGTTCAATTAATTAAATTTTGTGACATGTTCTTTGTGATTTTATAATATATTTGTGCTAATATTTAGATTATTTTAACTTAATCTTTCTTTGTGAATGAGTGGAAGTGTATGAATAATATAGAGTTAAAGAGGATGAGGAATAGGCCACGAGTAGTTCTCAGAAGGTTATCCCTTATCATCATGGGTAGACTTCTAGGATATTAATTCCTATATTAATCACATATATGTACTATAAACTACTTAGGTTTTTATCTTATGTAAATTTTCATAAGAATTCTATGAGTAGATTTGGTATTTTAGATAATTCCTCCTCATAGACGTTTGATGATACTATCTAGTAGAGAAAACAAAAACTCTCTTTCAAGGGCGAATGAACTAATTATACCATTACATGTGTAAGGGGATGCATAAGATCATACTTTCCAACCCACTCTATTGGATTAGGTAGGGGATAAATTATAAACTAGAGTCTTTTAGTTAGTGCTAGTTCAAGAGATAGGGGAACAATGGACCATGTTTGATTATGATCATGACTTTAGTTTTCAGTATCCACCAGCATTCTAGGGTACTAGGGGTCCTCAGGATGCTAAGAAATATATCTATATCTTTAAGGGGGTATTTGACCTAGTCGATAAACTAGAGTATCAATGGGTAAATCTAGATACATTCATGATTTAAGGACCCTCCAGGTGGTGGTGGGGTGTTATGAACCAAGTGGGAAGAAGTAAGAGTCTTACAAGGGAGACCTTCAAGAACCTATTCTTTAAGGAGTTATTCCTATATATGTAGAAATCAGATCATGATAAATATTTTATGGATCTTAAGTAGGGATCAATGTTAGTGTCTAATTACTCTTCTCATTTCATAATCTTTCTTATATTAATTCATTTCTTGGCTAGGTTTGAGGCACATAATGCCCAAATGATTGAGATTGGCCTTCAACCAAAATTGAGGCACCATGTATAGGGATTTGACTTGGAAACATACTCATAATTTATTTTTATGTCCTTTACCTTTAACAATGGTCTAGTGGAGAACAAAATTATGAGTCTTTTTTCAGATTTCAATGGACCAATTAGTGCATACCCCAATGATGTCATTAGTGCCTCTTCTAATTATAAGAAAAGAAATGTAGTGGAGTTAATCCATGGGGAGAGTAGGTAAATATAGAATATTAGGATTTCTATAACTCTTATTTTTTGTGGTGGTTCCATTAGGTTCTTTAAAAGTTGGAAGAGATGGAACATCAGCAAGGCTTGTGGGAAATTGCTTGTGCAGTGTCATTGATATAGAAATATGGTCTATATCTAGGATTTTTGTATGGTTTCATGAATGAGTTTTCAGATTTTAGGCCATAATGTGGGTGTAGGACCCTAGCATAGGATGAATATGCCTCATAATTTTATGACTTGGGTGTTTCAAGGGATTTAGAGGCAAGGTTATAGACCTATAATTATGTAAACATTGTATGATATTCCAATAGATATTGGAGAGGGACCCTTTAATATTCAAGGATAAGTCTTGATTTTTTCTATAATATATAATAATTTGTTTAATATATGAGTTTCCCATTCATTCATGCCCACTAAAGATATTATTGTCCTTGATTTGTCAATTAGGTTATCTTCCGAGTTACTTTCTATTGACACGCCTTTAGGGAATAAAAAGGATCATCTCCATATATTTCATGAATTTCTTGTAGTAATTATCATTTTTAGACATATATATGAATTTATGAATTTAGAGGTGACTATCCTAAGTGTGGTCATTTTTAAATACCAGCTAACTAGATTTCTAATGTGAATCTTATTTTAGCTTTTAATGGAACAATTAAGGGATTTTATAGTGATATTATGGGTACCTCTTATATTAGTAAGAAGAGGAAGGTAGAGGATACATTATAGGGTGGTACTTAGTAGAAGGAATAGAGAAATATTTCATCATATTCCTATATGGGAGGTGGTTCCATCAGGTTCTTTAGATATGATAAGAGAGGGAACCTTAGCAAGTATTTTGGGAAACTGATTTTGGAGTTTCACTAATGTGGAAAGGTAGTCCATCTATGGTGCTTTTATATCTTGTTTTTTTGGATGATTTTTGTGAGTTTATGATAAAATGGTTATTAAGGACCATTATAGACGATACAAACCCTGATCATAAATGACTTAGGTGAACTAGGGTCTCAAGGGAAATGTTGGAGACCTAATACTTGAAAAATATACACACTAGACCAGATTCCAACAGATAGTGGATAAGTACCCTCTATTTTTTATGGTGTGGTCTTTATTACCCATATGATTTCTATTTTTTTAATACTATAGATTCTCATTCATTCATATCTTCTCAATTTATTATTAGACTTGATTTATTTGATAAGTTATCTTTCGAGTTTCTTTCTTTTAACACACACATGGGTAAGAAATTGTATCATCTATATAGATGTTTAGAATTTTTTATAGTAATTTTTAGCTAGGAAATCTAGGGGGATTTATGATCTTAGAGATGACTAGATTTGATGTGATCTTGGGCATGGATTTCATGACTAGTTATCAGGAACTCATTGACCACTATTAGAGATGAGTATCCTTTACCACACCTAGGGGGTTTTATGAGGATAGGTGAATGGTATGTTGGAGTATGAAGAATGGGACTAGACATGAGTGAAATTGTAGTTATCATAGAACATGTAATAGTAATGTCACTTATGATGGAGACTTTAGTAGCCTTTTATTTTCATTCTCTAGTAGTTGATTACTATTGGAACTTATTTCTAGATTACTTCTCTGTAATTCCACTATATCATATGGCACTGACTAAATTGAAGGAACTTAAGGTACAAATCAATGATTTATAGAATAAGGGAATTATTAGACCAAGAACATCTCTCTTGGGTACATTGGCTTCCTTCATAAAGATTTTATATGGTAGTATTCAATTATTTTTAGACAACAGGAAGCTGAATTGGGTGAATGTAAAGAATAGACACCCATTATTGAGGTTTAGTAACTTGTTTAATTAGTTGCGAGGAGCCTGGTGGTTCACTAAGATTGACCTATGATCAGGTTATGACCAGTTTTGGGTTAGAAAATAGTATATTTCTAAGACATAATTCAAGAGTTGATATAATCTATTTGAGTATATTTTCATTCATTTAAGGTTGAAAAATTCTCTAATGGTGTTCATGTCTCTCATGAACATGATCTTTCATCCATATATATAGTCCTTTATTATGGTGTTTATTAATGAAATACTAATTTACTCATGGGCCTTGGAGATGCACACTAAACACCTGAAGATTATGTTGAGTTCACTACAAGTACATCTGCTCTATGGAAATCTATCTAAGTGTCACTTATAAATCCATGAGGTTAATTTTAATGGTCATGAAACCTCTGAGGAAGGTATTTATTTAGACCCAAAGAAGGTATAGGTTATAATTTCTTTGGAACATCTTAGACTTGTGTTCATGATTAGGAGATTTACTAGTTTAGTTGGGTATTACTGTTGGTTCATTCATAACATCTTCTATCTGGAAGAACCTATTACTAGGATAACTACTAATGGTGTAAATTTCAAGTGGATATATTAGTGAAAAGATTCCTTCTTGTGGCTAAATAGAATATTGAAAATAGTTATGATCCTAAAATTTTCAAATCCTTTGATTGGATATAATGTTTATTATGATTCGTTCGGTTTTTTTAGGATATGTACTGATTTATAGGGATTATGAAGTATCTTATTGGTCTCTTCAGCTATATCCCTATGAGTGTAACTACCCTATACAAGACTTGGATTTAGTATAAGTGGTTATGCCCTAAAGTTTTGGCAACATTAATTCTTTCTTGGTAGATTTTTTGTTTACGCAAACCACAATATATTATGATGTATCTTCTCTAATTGTGAATTGAACTTTTCATAGAGAATTTTGTGGAGTATAGTATATGTTGTATTTTGAGATGGGTTATTATCTTGGGATAGGTGATATCATTTTAGATTCTCTCAGTAGGAAAACACATAATCTTAAAGATATATTATTATAGGAGGAATATAGGTTAAAAATATTATTAGTTGAATAGTTTTTGGATGCATCTAATAAAAAATGGGAGATGAAATGTGATCCCTTGGTTATCATGTTCACATTGGTGGACTAGATAAATACCAGGAAAGAGTTATCTCCTAGATGATTAGTGAGGGAAAAATGGATGGTAAGATGTAACCCTATTCTTAGACATTCCTTATACAATGATGGTGTGATATAAATCCATGGTAGGCTTATTGTTTTTGATTTTATGAGGTAATAGATGATAGGGGACTCCAATGTATTATATTGTTCATTGTATTTAAGGTTTGTAAAGATGTATCCTAATATCAGATGGTGGTTTTAATTCCCATGTTTGAATAAGGATGTCATAGGATTTATCTCATGATGTCTTTCAAATCAGAGAGTAAAGGAAAAGAATCAGTTTCCTGGTGAATTTCGTCATCAACTTCCTCTAATTATATAAAATTCAGATGATGTAAAAATAGAATTTGGGATGGGGTATCCAAGGACATTGAGAAGTTGAGATGTTGTTTGGGTGATATTTGATTGGATAATGAATTTGGAAAATTTCATTTCAAAACTAATAGGCTCATTTTATAGATAAGACATGTAAACTTTATATCTAAGAGATTATAAATCTATATGTAATTCCTTCTAGTATCCTTTCATAAAGGGATGTGAATTTTACATTGTACCTTTAGAAAGGATTTTATAAGGCTTTAAGGATTTGGTTAAGCATGAGTACATTATATCACCCATAGACCAATAGATAGTCATAGGGGAAAATCATGATCTTGGAGGATGGACTTCAAGAATACATCCTAGACTTCTGTGGAGAATGGGATGATAATATTTATTTGGTTGATTTCCCATAAAATAATAGTTTCTAGTATTATATTTTGATAGAACCTTTTGTGGATATTTATAGTCATTCATGTTTCTCACTTGTTTTTTAGCATGTAACAGGTGAGGTAGCTATCATTGGGAGGATCATAATACTAGGAAATACTTTGGGGGAGAAATTAATTAATAATTGGTTGGTTATTTTTCAGATTTTAAAGTGATCATATTCTTACCATAGTAGAATACATTTGGAGTTCACTTTGAATATCTATGTTTTCATGTGGGTTTCTCCTTGGTTAGGGAATCATCATTTGTGGAAGTAAGGGTAACCACCATCACATCTTCTGGGGACATTTTATGTCATTAAACATGTAATAATTGTGTCTTAACAATTAGATCATACATAATGATATCGTAGTACGAATAATATTTTCTATTTTTCTCAACTTTGAAGATATGATCTCGATACTACATATTTGATTAGCATTGAGGATGTTGAATTGGAACCTAAATCGTTTTTTCTTGAGTGACAAGTACAAATTGTGTACTGAAGTTAGAAGGTGTTCAGGGGGAAAGTAGAACCACTTTTTCAAGTTCTATGGTAATATATACAAATTTAAGAGGATAATTGGGAGTGGTAATGTTATTTACAAGCCCAGTGGCCTATGATATTTGAGTAATAACTCTAGAGAAACTTCTTGAAGACGATAATTCCCAAGAGAATGATATATTGTAATGACCTAGACTTTTTGGGTAACTTACACCTTATTTTTCAACCTTCTTTTAGTGATTTTGAGTGATTATTTTCATAGGTTTAGTATGAAGTAGGTTCTGGATGGTTTTAGAGTGTTTTTATTCCTTTAAGTGGTTTCATAGTTTATTCATGGTTTAGGTAAAGTGTATGGTTCTCCCCAAAAAATTATGCATCATGTTTGAGAAGGATAGTGTGTGGTACATGGTTGGAACATGGTTAGAGATAATTATTTCAACACCCAAAAAATCTATTTCACTTAGGGAAAAGGTGAAAGGAACTATTGGTTCATAGTTTACAAAACCATGTGTCCAAACTATTCTAGTTTCCATAAGGTTCATATACCCTTGCATGGTTGGCATATTGTTTAGTAAATCATGTGACCAAATCATGAACAATGTTTTAATTAATTAAAAAAGAGTTTTGAACATGAAAATATATTAATCCCTTCATTATTTCTTCAAAACTTATGTCTCTCAAACCTAGAGGCTTTAGTGGTGGTTTTGGTGATTCACCTCTATTCAAACTCCAATTATAGTGAATCTAAGGGAATTGGTCCACGAGAATTTAGGGTATGTTATCATTTCTATTTTTTCTAATTGATCTCTCTTTTTTTACTCTTTCTCTAGATATGATTCATAGATATGGGATATTATGAATATATATATGGATTCATGTGTGATCTAATAAATAATTATTGGATCATTAAAAGATCATAGACCAAATCTATTGGGAATTGCTTAATCTCTCTCAAATAGATCTAGATCCACCATTATTAGTGGATATCATTGGGTAAAACAAATATATTTGATGTTATTTTTTGGTTAATCTTCTAGAATCATGTTCAATAATCCTATTTTGTAACAAACTAGGATCAGTTTTGGGGATTCTTGGTATTCAGGCTTGATTCAAGTTACAAATCTTAGTGCATATTATTATATGGAATATACATGATTAATTTATGAAGATACATATCATATATCACCCATGTATATGATTTTTCGCATGTTATGTAAAGACTCGAGTATTTATAAGTCTGAAAATTGAGCAGAGTTCTGAATTTTTGTTTTTGGGTTCTTTAGATTGGTAAAATAGTAATTTTCCCATAGTAGAAGGTCTGAGATAATATTTTTAACTACTCTATTGGTCCTACAATAGGGTTTTACCTTTTGATTAGAGTTGATTTGTATTCCGATCAATTTGAGTTTTAGTAGAATATTTAATATTTAATTAATTAAATATTGAAGTATTTTTTTAATTTAGGGTGGTTTTGTCTTTTGAAATGATCATCAGGTGAATATTCTGACTTAGGGTTTGAGTCTGGATTAGGGTTTATTACCTAGGAAAGGTATAAACCCGTTTCATGTTTTGGGACTTAGGAGGGGGTATTAAATGGACATTTAATTAATAATTTATTTAAATAATTAATTAAATTATGTAAAACATCCCCCCCCCATTAGGGGACATTCTATGCATAGTGGGAGGTGGAAGGCACCTCTCATGCATGCGATGGACAAAATATGAGGGGGAAGAAAAGAGGGTTTAATCATATTTCATCCATGGGAAAGATATAGACAGGTTGACGTATAACTGCTCCTTAGAGTAGATTTGGACCTTAAGCATCGATGTTTAAGCCATGATGTAGCCTATTTTTTGTGTTTTATTCCCCAATACATGTATATTAGTTTGTTTTATTTTATAAAACCCAATTTGGACTACTAATGACCCATGGGGGATAATCTGGGATAATTCAAGGGAAAATAGGGGTTTTGAGAGGTATGAAAGGGTTTTCCATTCCAAAAACCCGACTGCATAGTGTGTGGTTCTATGAACACACTCTGTGTGTTCTTACCATTAAGGGAATATGGACTTTTCATAATTACATGTCATGTAGTGGTACATGGATAGGTGTTGGTCCATATGAAAAATTATATGGGAAGATGATGTTTTGAAAGTACAAGTAGTGTACTATGGGTACACGTCGTGTAGTAGTACATTGAAAGACCACATGTATTTTTTCCTATGTAAAATCACAAGGAAAGTTGAGGATTTGATAGTACATTTCGTGTACTCAAATATTCATTCCATGTACTTTTTCCAACTCAAAGGTTTTGGGTGTTTTGTTCCATAGAATTCATATTTGGACTTCTTAGTAGTAAATTTTGATTGTTTTCTTTGTAGATTGCAATGGTGGTATCCTTTCAGTGTGTAGAGGTCATCTGGATGGTGTTTCGGAGTATGATTGTTTAGTAGGAGGATTCTCTGAGAGTTTGAATTAGAATCCTCTAGTGTTTTGGTTGTGATAAATGATGACTGGGTGAGGATTGGGAGCTTGATGATTGTCCTGGATTAAGAATTCCATGGAATTTTTCTTTGGGTTCCTTGGATGGATCCATAGAGGGTGGGATTGAGTAGTATCTATTGGGAGATCCTAGTCTATCTTAGTAAATCTGGATTAGTTTCTATGGTTATAAAAATTGAGCATTATATCTTATGTTGAGGATCTGAGTGGTTGGGGCCTTTGGGATTTGTTGACATCAAAGGATGACAGTTTTGGTTGAGTGTTATTCTAGTATTTAGTTGATTTAGAGTGACTCTTGAGGATTCCCTAGAGGAATGGTTTTTGATCAAGTGATCATTGGATGTCATGTTTGGTTGTTGAGAATATATTTATTGCATGTGATTTCTTTTTTTATTCTTTTTTACATGTTGTTGATTGAGGGTTGGTTGGAGGAAACTAAGGGCAGCGTGATGATATTTCTTGTGATGGGTCTTGGACTGTGATTTTGGTTTTTACCATATGTTACAAGGGGATTAATACACGTCATTTTTAGTTATAGGGATCTTAGTTCGGATGCCTTTATTTATGTTTTGTTCTAGAGAGACAAGTGTGGGACCGATTGATATGGACACCCTAAGAGGGTGTGTGTGCTTTAGTATTTTGTTTATGGGTGTTTTCTTAGGACTCGATTGATATATTAGCTGATGGGATGAGATGATTCTATATGAGATGGATGTATACTCATCCCTTATTATGTTTTAACTTGGTTGAGGATGTTGAGTATCAGTTTACACCTATGAGGTAGTTCTGATTCAAGTAGAGTTTCCACAATATGAAAACTAATTTATTAGTAATAGCTATAATGGTTGAGAGATCTAGACAGACGATCCATAACAACAGTTTTGGATATTCTAAATTGATATGGTCAGACATTAGGCTCTGGGTATGTATTTTTTTACTACATATTAGGTGTCATATCGAGGCTCTAGACATAGATAATATAATTTCTTTGGTTGTGTTTTAGACAGATTCTCTACGAATTGATGGTAAACCAACTAGATGGATGGTGGATCAATGATCGACTTCCATGGTTTTTGTACTATACTGAGGTTCTACATAATATATATAATACTATTGAGTATAGTAAATATGACATCACATGTATATGTTATGGTGTTGGACTTGATGTTCTTCGCACCAAAGGTATACTATAGAGATCGTGCTAGATTAAGTCTCTGGATACTGATACTATACATCATGGTTATATTGTCAAAATGATTCTCTAGGTGATGTTGGAATTCCATGTGGAATAAGATTTTGGAATGATACTCATACTTGGTTTTTTCCCGAAAGATGCTCTGGGAACCACTGATGTTATATATAGATGGTTGTTGGAGGGAGGTCATGAGAACTACCATTGTGTTTTGAAATGGGATTGATAGGCCCAATGTTTAGTATAATTACTAATGTTTTTGATTTACACATTAAGAATTATATTGATATTCTAGGTGTTATTATTTCTGAAACATTTGACAGATTTCAGATTGATGTTCTGGGCTTGGTAGTACTTTTTTGTGGTAACTGGGACAGATTTTTCAAGGTGATGAGTATGAGATGATGTTTTGGAAATGATTAAATTGTATGGGATGACTTGTATCATTATCCTGGATGATAGGAATATCGTAGGATGGATCATTGGTTGGGTTAGGATTGGTTTCCACTACCATTGATGGGTAGCCTATAGGTTATTTGGTATGTACAGTCATAGAAATGTGCTAAGAGACACTCTAGCATTTTCTAAAGTAGGTATGGTCAATAGACATCTTATACAAATTGGTTGATGATTTTTTTTTCTATTTTATATTTTGTTAGGTTTCAATAAGACTAAGCATATTTCATGAGTATGAACTTATGGAAATAGTCATAGGTTTGTCGTTGGGTTTGGCCTACTGAGATTTATTTCTCACCCCTGGTACGTGCTCCTAGGTGTATGTGCAAACCTTATGAATTATTTCAAGTTGATAATGGATGCATGATGGATATGGAAGTATATTAGTATTTCATGGTTGAGTAGGATTCTTGTTTGGAGTTGACCGGTCGGGCTAAAGCATCTAGACAGGGTACTTGAGACCGAGTATGTGTTGTGGCCCGAATTTAGAAGTAGGGACGATTTTCATTACTTTTTAGTTATTTATTTTTTTATATATGATCATACCAATGGGATATTGGTTTTTTATATATTAAATAGATTTACGGGCCTTTACTATATTTCATTTTATTACATCATGTCTCCATTTTAGTTTATCGATTCTTTCTAATTACTCTTTTTTTTATATTGTTTGGTTATTTACTTCTAGTTTTGGACTCTGATAGGGGTTTATAGTCTTCTCATAGTTCCAATTTAGACAACTACTTATATTTTAAAACCTTTTGAATATGAGGAGGCTTTCTTTAGGCCTTGTGGAAAACTGGCATGGGACACCGGTTTAGTGGCGATCATGCCAGGATGATACATAATATGATTGTTGGAATTCTATGATGGAATGTTCTTGTGTTCATTGAGACCTGTACTAGAGATGTGTTTCTTTTGGGTGTGTGTTTTTACCATGGATAATTTTTCTTGACAATTAAAATACCCCAATATTTTAAAATAAGAACATAATGTTCAATAGAATATATGACATGCAACACCAATATTAAATGACCCATTAAATATTTTACCAATATAACATAGTTATTAAATTAGAGGGTATGAATATTATTTACTAGTTTAAGAAAAAAAAATCCCTTGTCAATATTAGTTTATTTATAAATTATTAATAAATAAGCACTCAAATTTTCTATAAAGATCTTTTATTCTACAAAAAATATGTTTCCTTCAGTATAATTTTTATTCATTTTTGAGAGAAAATGTTATAATTATTTTATCGAACATTTATAAATTTTATTTTATAAACTTAAATTTATTTTTCTAAATATCATAGTTAACTTAGGTTTAATTTTTTTTATTTTTCTAAAATGATTGATTTTTTAGTGAATTGAGAAAATTACTGATTTTTCAAATACTGATGATTCTTTTCATTAAATCAACTAATATAAAAGTAAAATTAAATTTTATATTTAGTATTAAAATTAAATATAAACCATTGGGTTTATAATAACCTAATTAATTTTATTTTAATAATAAATTTTCATTATTTTTCTATAAGTTTGTTTTTATACTTAGAACACGATTTACTGTAAAATGTTTTAAAATTCATAAAGTTCATCCATTTTTATTAATTATTTTAACCCCTAATAAAAATTTTATAAATAAAATTCATATATTATTAATCAATTTATATTAATTAAAATTCATTTAATGATGATTTCTTATTATAGAGTTAATATAATACCATCCACTACTTGAAAAATGCATTTCTTGAAAAACTATTTTTTGACACATTTTAATAGTATAATTTTAAATTGAATTATACAACTTAAATGAATTTAATCTGATAAAATTTATTAAATATTTATAATTATAATAATTAATATTATATAACATGTGAAAATTAATTACTTTCCATAATGAATAGTAAAATGGTAAAAATATTTTACCACGGTAAATGATAAAACTAGTTTATTAGGTTGTGAAAATAAATATATAGAGGGTGTTACATGTAAAAAAATGTTTATTTTTCAATTTTGTATGTTTTTATCGACCATTTAAACCCTTAAATTCACTATTTATCAATTTTGGAGGGAATTTCCCTTAGAGTGACTTCCCATTATTGAATAGTTTTGGGTATTAACAAAAAATCCACTCCTCAATTATAAAAGGGAACCCCATGCCTTCACTTATTCACACCTATAAATACATTGGAATCAAAAATATCCTCTAAATGTATCTCCTCAATATCATTATACACATTATATATTTTATTTTTTTCCCAAAATACTAACCTTAGGGTCCTTAATAAGAGTTCCAAAGGAGGTTCTTCTAAGACAAAGCAATTGTCATCACCAAGCTCCTTCTTTTTACTTTTTATTTTTCCAACGTCAATTATATCTTCAAAATTAAACATTATAAGAACTATATCTCATATATATAGAGATTTAATTATTTTTATTTCATAATATTTATCCATTCCCTCTTTCATCAAGTGGAAAATGAAGCCATCGTTCATGTGTATGGAGGACTACCACCTTGAAAATCGATGTAACTAATTTTCCATCATCTCCTATAAAATATAATCATGATAATAAATTTAATATATATATATATATATATGATATTTATGAAATATTAATAATTATATAAATTTAACATATCATATACCTTCTCACTTTACCATCCATTGAAAAATGATAACATCATTCATGTGTTTAGTGGATTATCTCTCCAAGAAGCGATGCAACTCATTTTTTATTATCACATAATGTGGATGGAAAATGTAAGTGAATTTGATGAAATAAAATTAAACTTAAGGAATAATAATAATTATTTAAATTTAAAATAATATTTACCTTCTTGATATCATGATCAATGAAAAATATAAGGGTTATTATGTGTATGTATTGCATGCAGTCTCCATGATTGAAATGTAGTACATTTTTCATAACCATATTTCATGATTTGTTATAATATTATAATTTTTGTATACAAATAATAATTATTTTATTATTATTATTATTTATATGAAGTAATAATTACCCGTTTACCATAATAAACACATCGATTCCATTTGGAAATTATGAATTCATCAACCTCAAAACACCTGATGTGGACCTAACTGAATAAGTAATTAAATATGTCAATAAAATAAATGCATAAATAGTTTAATTATAAGGTATTTTACATGAAAAGTTTTATTAAGAATAAATTAATTGATATAATTTTATCATATAGGAGATGAAATACATACACGATTAATCTGGACTCAAGGTAAGGGTTTCATCTCAAAACATCCTTCTTCGAGACACATTTAATTTTATGCACCTAATATATTATTAGTGGTTTATATAATTTCTATATACATATTATAACATTAATCCTTAATTATTAATTATATTTCAAGTTATAATTCTTTTCCTTCATTCATGGGATTTTTTATTCAAAGTTACCAAACTGGTATGGTTTTATTTCACAATTTTATCATTATTTAAGATTGTTTACGTTTAAGTCCACCATAAAAAAATTTTAATATATTCATATATTGAACCAAATATTTATATAATAATATACATATTCAATAAAATCACAATTAATAGTTCCATTTACCCATCTTTCATACTTAAAATGAGTGATAAAATGTTTTTAAGAAAAGCTTACTTTATTTCACTCTTCGATTGTAAACCCTTTGTTTTGCATGACCATGTTTTCTTTAAAAAATACAATAATGTTATTAATAATATTATATTATTTTTTTAAATTAATCTTTACCCATTATTTGGCTTTTAAAAAAATTATAATTAATCTTCTTGTTGTTTTTGGATATGCGGTACTTTTTTATGTTTTTACAAAAATGTAAAAGTAATCAATCATTTTAATTGTACAGAATGAACATAATTTCCCCTCATCATGAAAATTATTTTATTTGATATATAATTTATAATTTTCCAACATTTTTTAAACTAAAATTATTCCCCAAATATTTTTTAACTTTTATTTTTTCAAAAGTGTTTTTTGAAGTAGAAATTTTATTTTCTTAAAAAATGATTTTTTAATATTTTATTAGTATGTATATTCATCGACCACAATAACATATGATGTTATTTATTACTTTTAAATTAAATTTATATGTCTCTCATATATATTCATACCTTATTATCCCTCACATTGAATGGTTAATGCATTCCTTATGTTTATCTATCAAATTCCTTAATTATGAAATTTATTTTGATTATGATTTCATAAAATATTATAAAAACCATTTATTTCCATGGGTAATTATTATGCTTATGCCTTATGATTGATTCCAATTTTTTGGGGTACATATTTATGAATATGTTATGATTGGTGCACCTAAATATTTCTCCAATTCATTGGTTATAGACTTAGTCTCACGAGGCATCATGAATGGGATTAGCGAGTAAACCTAATTCATTGTGGGACATTCTCCTCCATGTGATATTCTCTAGGAAGTTAGCATGGATTCCTATTTATATCATGTTTTGTGTTGTTTCCATATTTCTTATATTTCCATGATCATAGGATACCATGTTATTTATGTTATACTCTTATGTTATTACTCATTTGAATTCTATTTTATAATATCGTGTTATGCCTTTCAATCACACATTTTGTTTCCTTATCATGTTTTTAACCTTATATTGATTTTTAGATCTCCCTTTTTTTGAATTTATTGCTGGGGTTTTCCCATTTACTTTAAGATCATAAAAGGATTTAGGAGATAATTATAGAAAATAAAATAAATTTTTTTTATTTTATTCTCACTTTGATGTATTATGAACCTATTCATCAAAAGACACTATCCATCATGATATTTGGGATGTAATTAATGGTTTTTTTATGTAAAAAATAATTTAATAATATGATTAAAATGATTGGTTTGATATATTATCTATCCGATAAATGGTTTAGTTATCCTTTTGAAACCAAGATAATCAAAAAATAGTGATAACCCTAGGGATAAGTCTATGTTTAGGAACACATTATGGAATTTTTTTTAAGGATAAAATGATTAGTTTCTGAGAACTTACATCCTTGGTCCAATACTATAAGTGGATGTCGCTTTGTAGTATTTATTCCTAGGTTTAATAAATCCAACAATGAAAACATTATATAAACATGAAAATTACCTATTGCATAAAAATGGGCCTTGTTTTACACCTGGTTTGACAATCCTAGGATGTATATTTTGGAAAATACACAAAATCTTTACGAACCATTATAATGGACTTGAAAAAATTGTTTAGTAGGAAAATATAATACAAAAAACTACCATGGATAACCTATATTGAAATCTAGAGACTTTTAAATCAGGATATAATTATCCTTTAAAAGTTATCACTTATAATTTTATAAGTTTCCCCTTTTTATTTTAATGCATTATCATTTTTTTCTTTTATTATTTTTAATTAATGATGGGAAATATGAGAAAATATGTCAATGACCAATGCAATGATAAATTTAATGATTTCCATAATAAGATACCTAACCTTATGTAAATGAAATTTATACATATTTTAAATATTAAAAATGAGCTATATTGAATTATGATTAAAAATCTGATTGTAGTTGAATTTCCAGACACATCAAAAAAGATAAGTAGTGTGTCTCATGTAAGTTTAAGTATTAAATATGATAATGAAAAAAGATTCAATTTCATAAATGTAAAAAATGATGGAATAGGTTCCATAAAACATAGATTAGTTGGAATATGCTTTATGTGTGTAAAAGGAAGGAAAAAATAAGTTAATTGCCAAAACAAATGAATAGTGTAGTTAACAAGATGAAAGGATATAAATTTCAACCTAACATTCCACTAACAGTTCAATGTAATAGATGTGTGGAACGTGTTCATTATCTGAGTCAATTCCCTAATAAAAGGATTAATTTCAAAGTTCTTGTGATATAAAAATCATTGGTATAGGATGATTTAAGTTCTTAGGTGTTTTAATTCAATAATCATGTTGTTGAAATATTTTTATTAATGGTATTATGGTTATAAGAATCATAAAACATCTAAGGATCACTCTATACTGGTTTTAATTTGAGGATTTTCAAGAATATTTTGAATGGTAATAATTAATTATAAAATTGATTAAATGATAAGGTTATATTTTTTGTAAAAAAATGATCTATGAAAATATAATCTTTTATGTGTACTTTATAATGTGGTAATTATAATCAATTAAGATTATTTGATTTTGTGGGAAAGAATGTGATGGATAGTAAACATTTGAGGTTAAAAAATGTATTTGAGGAATATTGTTATTTTTGAATATGTTCATCATATTCTTGAAAAACGTATTATATCATGGTCAATTATTAATATGATTATCATATTTTTTTCAATAGTTTTAGAAAAAGGACAACCCATAAGTTGGGATACAACCCATCACATTTGGCAAGGTCACATGGCTTGAACCAAAAACTAAATAGAGATAAGGTTGTACCACCTACCATTGGACTACATGATGAAATGGTTAGTATGCAATTATTTTTACTTAAATAATGTGATGGATAAATATTATATAGATTTTTCAGGAAACATTTTAAGATCAAATACTTTCTAATTTTTATAATTTTTAGGTGATTAATGATATTTTGGAAAATGCTTTATTGGGTTGAGGTATATGTAACCTGTAGGAATAACATGTGATTTAACATGAAATTTTACTTGGGAATAACAAAATTAAATCCTTGAATATTGAGGCTATTTGAGATGTAAGTTTATTTAGTTATGTAATTATTTAAGTTGAACTTTGGAATTGGATATTATTATGAATGTGTATTTATTTTGGTAATTATATTATAATTTTCTAACCATTTTTGGTTTGGTTAATGTTTAAAAACAATAAGAATATCTTGATATCATTTTTTTTAATCATGTGATCCATTAGAAGTGAATTTTAGTGGTTGATGCATAAAAAGTCTTCTTGAGTCCTCATCATTTAGAGAAACATATGAGATTTTGGTGGGAAATGATTAAAGAATGAAATTACACAAGTAAAGTAAGTATATTTCCTTATTTTGTTAATCTAAATGGTAAAATTATCCCTCAACATTAGGAAAAGGATCTTGAAATAAAAAATTTATTCATTTTTGATAATTTAGTGGCCTCTTATCTCTTAAAAAAGGTATAAAATTATCTTCGAACTATATCTTCTTTTTAAATATATGTTTTCACACATCACCAATGTTATCCCTATTTGGAAATGAAGTTTTTTTATTTTATATGTCCTTTTTATTTCCATGTCCCTCTTTTTAAAAGAAAGTTTTATTAACCCTTTTTAATATGTGGGTTTTCCATAAATTAATTTTTGAATGTCAAACCTTTGATTAGTAAGAAAAGGATCAATGTTTGAGAATTCAGTTTATTTAAGGGGGTAGAATGTAACACCAAAAGATTTTAATAGAAGAACAAAATGTTAAATAACATACGTGGCACGCAACCCCAATCTTAAATGACCCATAAAACATATTACTATTATAATCGAGCCATTAAATTAATATATAAGATTAGTAGTAAATACTTTATGAAATGTATATAAAGTTCCCAATGAATATAAATTTAATATTATATTATAAATAAATAATCACTTGACTTTTATTCTAGATATTTTATTCTATAAAAAAAAATTTCCTTTAAAAATGACTATAATTATTTTTTGGAAGAATATATTTTTATTAATTTATAGAAATTAAAGATATTTTATTTTATAAAATGAGAATAATTTTTTAAATCATAATATCAAAAATAATTGAACAAAATTTTGTGATTTTTTTGGAATCTTTTATTTTCAGTGAATAGTGGATATTTTGGATTTTTCAAATACTTACATTTTTTTTCACTAAATTAAGTAATTAAAAAGTTAAATTATATTATGTTTTCTATATTAAGGTTACATATAAAACATTTTATTTATAATAAAATTTTTAATTTCATTTTAATCATCAATTTTCATTATTTTGGTATTATTTTATTTTTATGCTTAAAAACATGGTTTCTGCAAACTATTATTAAATATGTAAAGTTTAACCAATTTAATTAATTAAAATAACCCATTATAAGGAAATATTTAAATGAAATTAATATATTATGCATTTATTTATATGAATTTAAATTCATATATGTTGGAACCACTTTGTGTATAAGTTTGTATTTTTTGTCAATAGTTGTCAATGGAGATCAAAATGAAGGAGATCAAGAAGTACTCCAATGAAATGGAGGAATGGAAGATAAAAATGAAGGAGATCATGAAGTACTCCAATTAAATGGAGGAATGGAAGATCAAAATGAATGAGATCATGAAGTACTCTGATGAAGTAGAGGAATGGTGATTCAGATGATTGTTGTACTGATCGTATATTCAAATAACATGTGTCAAAGGTGATACATTGTTTACAACAATTAAGAAGATGAGGTGCAATCCATCTGAGGATGATTAAAGAAGAATGGGGTTTTTGTATGAAGACCATGCAATTCCTCCTAATTGCATGAGACCCATGGGTTTTGATGAAGACCATGAAATTCCTCATTATTGCATGAGAACCATGGGTTTTGATGAAGACCATGAAATTACTCATGATTGCATGAGAACCATGCAAGAGACTTATTGAAGAATAGAATCACATGGTTTGTATGAAGTTGATCATGACGGTTGATGAAGAAGACAATGTGCGAATGATTGGAATCCTGCGATAGCCATGTACATCAAATTTTCATAGAAGATTATAATGCTGAAGTTATGCTTTCAAAGAATACATATCAAAATAGTGGAGTTTGTGATAAAAGCAGAAGAGTTGCTGAAGGATACATATCACCAGGAAGAAGTGTTGTTGAGGTAATCGTTCTTGTTGACAAAGAAAACAGAAGACAAACAAATTTGTTGACAAAAGAGATTCCATGGTGGCATGTCATGTTCTAGGAATGTGGATAATGATCCATGTTTTATTCAAGGAACATTGAAAAAGGAATGGATGATCTGGAGGCGGATAAAAAGAGCAGATACAAGGTGGCGCCGTTTTCCAGTGTTGGAAAAAATTTTGGGGTCCAAAATTTGGAGGTTGGTGAGCATCGCGAAAAATGGATTTCCATGAAGATCATAATTTAATATGTCAAAGGCATGAGTTTCGCGAAGATGGGATGCATGGATTGGATTTCGCGAAGACCAGAAGAATGGAGGTGATGATTCTTCGCGATTACGTCAAGATTCGCGAGCGGAAGAGGCTGGAGAGCTTCGCGGCGATGAAGGGCTTTGCGAGGGAGCTTCGCGGAGAAGATGTGAAGTAATTGACAGGATGCTCCCCGATTACGACAAGCTCCGCGAATGGAAAATTGTCGTAGTGCTTCGTGATTTTGAGAGAATTTCGGCGGGAACTTCAGAGCTTCGCGATTTGAGATGACGTGGCATTGACTTCGCACGGAAAGTTCGAGGGTCGGTGGAATCGCCTATAAATAGAGGTCGACCCCCTCAAGAGAAGTAGAGAGAGTGCTCAATGAAAATCCTTTGCTCTCGGTTCGCAAAGGTCACTCGTGAAGGCAGTCTACTTCGCGAAAGAGGAGCTTCACGGTGGCTATTCTAGCTCTACTAAAGTCTTGCACCCCGCATTAGCTCAGTGAGCTTTGTGAAGAGGAAGGAGCTCCGCAATAGCTCAACATTGTGAAGGCTGGATCATTGCGAGAGTGCTTCGCGATTGAGCTTCGCGAAAAGACAGGGGCTCTGCGAAGACTTGTTTGAGCTTTCCAAAACTGGGAGCCTTGCGAAGTAAGGTACTTTGTGATGGCCCTTTCCAAAGGTTGTTCACCCAGTGGATATGGGAAAAAGGGGAATTCCTCAATGGATGAAATTTGGACTTCAACAGAGAATCATTTATTGAGCAATCACACAAGTGATTGTAATTCAGGCAAACGAAGACAAGGGTATCTAGTGCATTCAGTCATTGCACTAAAGTAAATGGTTGAATACAAAAGAGCATCAACTCAGGACTCTAATGCAAGAAAAGCCTCATGCTGAATAGGAGATAAAGACTTCAATGAAAATCTATTAAAGAGACCTTCATTTCTATAAACTGAGTGAGACTTCACCAAGGGCAGTGAGCCAGGGGGAGTCAACAGGAGTGACCTGAGGGAAGCAGTGAGCTATCCCTGAACCTTTGTAAAGGCAGTGAGCCTAGGATAGAGTGACTATGCCCGAACAATTGTAATATACAGCTAGTGAATCATAGTGGATTCAGGTACGACCGACAACCTGTCGGTGTATTCTCCTTGGACGTAGCCCTTAGTGGTGAACCAAGTAAAAGAGATGTTTCATCTCTCTGCATGTGAATGTATCATTGCTGATCATATCTTTCATACAGGTTTAAGTAGTTCCTACCAACGTGGGAACAAGATCCAAAACTTTAAGAAGAAATATTTGACACCCTGATTCACCCCTCCCCTCTCAGGGTTCCCTAGGGTCCTACAATATAATTATTATTTCTCTTCATTGAGTTAATATAAGATAATATATCACTTTAAAAATGCATTTCTTGAAAAATAGTTTTTTTACACATTTTGTGGGTTTAGTTTTGAATTTAATCATTACACTTATATGAATTTAATTTAATAAAATGGATTATATGTTTGGAATTAGAATAATTAATATTATATAAAAATTTCAACATTATTTTTGGTTATAATTAATAGATAAAAAATAGATAAAAAATGGTTACCATAGTTAAAGTTAAAACCTGTTTGTCGAGGGGTTAAACTAAAGAGTTAAAGGGAGTAACATTTTTAAAAAGTGTTTATGTTTAAATTTTTTCGGTTTTATCAACCACATAACCCATATAATCCATTATTAATCAGTTTTTTAGGAACATTTTATGAGAGTGACTTCCCATTATTGAATAGTTTTAGGTATTTATAGAAAATGACACTATACAATTATAAAAGGGACCCCCTCCCATCACATATTCACATATATCTAGCCATTTGACTCAAAAAACATATAAAAATCTATCTCTAACATCCTTATACAAATTCTATATCTTCTTTTTTTCCTAAAGGAAAAATCCTAGGGTCCTTAATAAAAGATCCAAAGAAGGTTCCTATAAGCGAAGGTAATTGTCTTTACTAACCTCCTTCTTTCTACTTATTATTTCTCCACCATCAATTACGAATTAAAAATACCAATATAATGAAAAAAATTATAAATTATATACTTATTTGTTGTTGTGTTGAATTAATAATATTTATTCATATCTTATTCCATCAAAATAAAAAGTAAACCATCATTCGTGAGAACATCTGAATACCGCCTCACGAACTGATGTAACTCGTTTTCCATCTTCGCCTATCATGGTTGTTCATGAGGGTAGATTTAATATTTATATATTATATTAATGGAATATTAATCATTATATAAAATTAACATATCATATACTTTCTTACCTTATCATCCATTGAAAATTCATTACATCATTCATGTGTATGGTGGACTACCGCCTCATGAAGCGATGTGATTCGTTTTTTATTGTCACATCACATGGATTGTATATGTAAGTGTATTTACTGAAATAATATAGTTTTTATGATATAATTATAAGTTTTTAAAGATAAACTAACACTTAACTTCTTTCCATCATGTTTATTGAAAAATGGAAGTGTTACTCATGCGTCTGTACAGTCTGGCATCTATATGATTGTAACATAATTCACTTTTCATAACCATATTTCATGGTTAGTTTTAAAATTATAATTCATGTATAAAAAGTATAATTATTTCATTATTATTATTTTCAATATGATGTAATAATGAACCATTTGACTAACGTCCACACACCGATGTCGTTTTGAAATTATGAACTGAGCATCTTCAAAACACCTGATGTGGACAATATTGAATAAGTAATTAAATATATTATTAAAATAATTGTAGTAAATTGTTTAAGTTAATGTTATTAAACCTGGAAAATTATATTAAAATAATAAAAATTTATATTATTTTATCATTATTTAGATAAAGGACATACATGGCAAGTCTGGACTCACAGTAAAGGATTCATCCCAAAACATCCTTCTTTGAGAAACATGTTCTTTTATACACCTAATTTAATTTTAGTTTTGTATATACTGCCCTTTAAATATAGTATCATTAATAATTTATTATTCATGATATTTTAAGTTACATTTAATTTAATTCATTCATGTGAATTATGATTCAAATTTTACCAAAGTGAAAAGGGTTTATTAAACAATCTCATCATTATTCAGGATTGTTACATTTAAGTCTACCTTAGAGGAATTATTCGATATTTCTATATTAAAACCAATATATTTTGTTCTAATATGTTTATTAAATAATTATTCAAGTAATATTAGCATTTTCCTCTCTTTGGAACTTAATATTAGTGAGAATTTGTTTTAAGAAAATATTACTTTATTTTTCTTTTTGATTGAAAACACATTATCTTCCATGAACATGTTTTCATTAAAATATTTTCAGTAATATTTTTAATATTACTCTATTGTTTTTAAATTAATTTTTAGCCATTATTTAATTTTTAAAAATGGTTAAAAATTGATCTTCATACCATTTTCTAAATCATGTGCTTTTCTACTATTATTATGAAAATGTGAAAAGATTCTTTATTTTAACATGTACGGCATGAACAGAATTTATATCCTTCATAACCATTATTTTATTTGAATACTACTTTATAATTTCCAAGTTTATTTTCAAATCAAATTATTTCCACAATATTTTATGGATTTTAGGTTTTTCAAAATTTATTTTAAAGGTGAAATTTTTTTTTTCCTCAGTACTAT
This sequence comes from Viscum album, assembly GCA_963277665.1. Taxonomy (NCBI): domain Eukaryota; kingdom Viridiplantae; phylum Streptophyta; class Magnoliopsida; order Santalales; family Viscaceae; genus Viscum; species Viscum album. Next base: position 1,882,690,846 of record OY728165.1, on the reverse strand, counting down.
TTTCTAATATTATATTATTATTTCTATTAATTATCAAAAATAACTAATAATGTTATTGATTTATTATAAATTTTTTATATATGTATCTCATATATATTAATATATTATTACCCCTTAATTTTATTGAGTAATTCATGCCTTGTTTTCATCTACCAAATACATTAATTAAGAAATTTCATTTGATGAAGATATGATACAAGATTATTCGACCCATTTCATTCCATGGGTAATTCTTAATTTTATTCCTTATGATATATTTCACTTTTATGTTACACATAATCGTGAATATGTTATGATGGTTTTGACCATATAGTTATATAGTGAATTGGGTAACCCTTTAGTCTTGTGTAGTGTCATGTATGGTATTAGGGGGTAAACTTAATCCATTTTGTCATTTTTTCCACCATGTGATATTTTATAAGAAGTTAGACTTAACTAATATTTATTTCATGTTTTATTTTTCTTCCATAATTCCTATATTTCCATGATATTATGATATTATTTTCATTATATTATTATCCCATGTGATTACTCATGTCTATTCTCTTTTTTGATATAATTTTATACCTTTGATACACATGTTATGTTTCCTTATCATGTTTATTCCATTACTAGGATTTTTATCTCACCAATTTAGTCTAGGTTTTACCCAAGTTATCCCATTCACTTTAGGATCACAAAAGGATTGGGATATTATTATCAAAAATTAAATAATTTTTTTTAATATCACTTTGATGTATCAGGAACCTAGTATTCTAAGTACACTAGTCCCTCAATCTTTGTGTTGTAATTAATAGATGATTAAGATAAAAATTAATTATTAATATGTGTAAAAAATATTAGGTCACTATAACATGATCATTTATTCTTATTATGGTATGACTTTATTATGGGTGTTGTATATCCTATAAAACATTTTTAGGTTACAAGACAGTTTTGTTTCTTATAATTAGTGAAATGGACTTTTAAAGGGAGAGAGTAGGTGTTGTGACAAAGGTTAAGGACTTAGGATTCCTTTATGGTACTAATCAAATATCATTGAAATGTTCTATAAATTTTGGATTGTACCATTTAGGTGTGTTATTTACCCAAACATGTTATAATTACAACTTATGATAAAGGCCATTTAGAGGTGATTGTAATCTAATTCATCGAGCAAGTAAGTTGTATATACCATCATTAACATTCAGACAACAACCTTAGATTGAGGTGTGAAGAGTTCCTTAGATGTGTATTGTGGATATACAATTGATGGTAATAGGGTGATGAACCATTTCATTGAACTTTTAGCATGTTCTAAGACATGTTGTGACTAACTTTGGAATCCTTACTAGCATAGTGATGAGTAACTGGGGTTGGGGTTCATGATATCTTGGTTAGATCAGGATGTATTATCACTTGTGTGATTTATTTTTTACTTATTCATTATTATCAGAATGTGGAATACACCCTTTATATATATATTCACTTGTGTTATTGATTCATTGGTGGTGTCTTACTAGGTTTTATATCCACACCCTACATGGGAATCTGGATACTCATATAGATTTCATTATCGGGGGTCCAGGAAATGGTAAGGGCCAAACGATATTGAGCTGAAGAGATAGATCTTGGTGTTCAGGGGTGATTCCAAGATGGACTTTGGAGTGATGTTGTGTTGTATTTATTTATCATTATATTTCTCTATTTATACCTTGGTTTGGCCTACCACATTTAGGGACCTTGATTTATTAAATTATATGACGATAAAATACCTGAAATTTAATCTTTTATATAACTATAATTTTTTAATTATGCTATGCACTTTTATTTTATTATTATTTTCATTATATGATTCTAATTTATATTTTTTTTATGTAGAGTGTATGTTATCTATACTGCATCATCTGAACCCTCACTACTAGTCAAAGATCTCTTGTATATAGGTATGAACATGTGATTTCATGTGTATCTCTAGCCTAGACCTGGTGATTTACATTGGGACATTATATCAATAATAATCACATTTAGTAATAATATTTCAATAGTATATAATGTTTGTTTAAACTTTTTATTGCATGTAAATCAAGATATAAAAGACATAATTCTTATTTAAAAATAAATATATCATAAAATATTGAGCTATTAAATTATACCTTGTTATAATAATTTCACCCTCCAAATTTTGTCTCTATGATATATGTGACTAAGGATACTTTTTCCTCATCACATCCTTAGGTTCCCAAGTACCTTCATAAAATTTATGTTTTTTCAAAACAAAACTATCAATAGGTGGGTGGTATTATTCTAGAGCACTTTCTCTATATGATCTAAAATCTCCCTTTATTATTCCTCAAAAAAGAGATCATGCTTTAATGGTATGACCTCTGATTTGAGTATATGTAAAGAATCAAATATGAACTTTTTCATGAGAGATAAATAGAATGCATCATTAACTCAATAGAGATTCAGTGGATGTTTCTAGAAATAATATATTATCTTCATGTGATCAAGAATTTTAAATGAACTGATATATCTAGATCTCATCTTTCCCTTCTATCCAAATATCATAACCTTCTTCAAAGGTGATATCTATAGGGATACTTTATCACCAACCTCAAACTCTAGATCTCACCCATGATTGTCATAATTATTATTCAGTCAACTCCACACTACCTGTATGTTTTGCTGAATGTCTCTAACTTTCTCAATCATTTCCTCAGCTAGCTCATGTCCCAATAGCTATAATTATATACTTTGATCATATCACATTAATGTTCTTCACTTCCTTCTATATAAGGATTCATACATATCCATATTAATTCTCAAGTGAAAATTATTACAGAAATAAAAAATGACCAAAGAAATGTTTTGATTATACCCATCATTTAAATCTATATAAAATGATCTGAATATATCTCCTAGAGTTTTAATGGTCTTATAAGACTAAACATCTATCTGGGGATGACATGTGGTGTTAAATCTCAACTTTTTATTCAAATATTACTAAATAATTCTCTAAATGTTTTAAGAAAAATTTGAATCCAAATATGAAACAATATAATATGACACTCGATTCAACCATTCAAATTTTTTAATTTGTATCCTAGAAATCTGATCAATAGTGAATTCTTCTTTGATTTTAATGAAATTTGATAACTTCATAAGGTGGTAAACTACAACCCAAATAATATTATGGACTTTCGATATTTTGGGGAGTCTGATGAAAAAAATATGTGGTGGGGTTTTCCCATTAAATTATATTATGTATAATTTTTATAACATCCCCTTACACTTATGTTTATTAGGATTAATATTATAATGTACCCAAAAATTATATACATACTCTACAATATCACTTTTCATATTTTCCCACTATAAATACTCCTTTATATATCTATACATCTTTGCAATTACAAGATAAATAGAGAATGATAAACTATGATCTTCATCCAATATCTAATTATTCGAAAATGAAATTTATGGGAGACATAATAAGTTTTTGAACCATTTCATTCCATCAAAATCATGGTTTAACATATAAAAATTCGTTACATTTTTGTATAGTTCCATATCTTCCTTCTACGCCAATTTAATTCTCACATGGATAGGTGGTTAAACATTCATCTGAGAAAGGTATGATCTTTCACATTTTCTCAAAATTTCAAGATCCATATTCTATAAATCTATAAGTATTATATATCTTTCAATCCTTATCATGCACAAATAAGTATGTTCTTCACATCTCAGAGTATCAGTTTCCTTGTTTTCCATCATAAGGTGGTAATTTATTGAGAAGACATAATATTTAATCAAATATAATCATACCCTATAGTTTATATTTAAATATTTTTATGTGAATATATACTTAAATATTTTATTATTAGTAAATATATCAAATATTTCACCATAAAGATAATTCATCCATATTTTGAATGCAAAAAATCAATGATACCAACTCCAAATCATTAGTTGGGTAAATGTTATCATGGATTTTCAATTTTCATAAGGTATATGTTATCTACATATCATTATACTGGAGGATAAATCCTAATACCTTCTTAGATGCATCACTATAAATAATAAACCCTTATTTACTTTACAGTAGTGTGAGTACAAGTTCACTATCTAAACTTCTCTTCGTTTTCATGAAATTTTCTTTCCATGCATCTTTCTAAAATAACTTTTCATTATTCCTTGTAAACATGGTTATTAGATTAGATAACCATAATAAATCCCTCACAAAACACTGGAATTATTCATCCATCCTAAGAAAGATACAAATATTTATCACCATGGTTGTAATGATCCATTTCTTATTAACTTCCAGCTTTGAAAGATCCACTAATATACCCTCGCATGAGATTATATTACCCATAAATGAAACATTTTATATCAAAAATTCACAGTTAATAAATTTTGAATAAAACATATCCTTACTCGGGGCCTTAAACATAATTATTAAATGATCATCATGATCTTCCTTAATCTTTTAATATTTAAGAATATCATCTATGAATATTACCACAAACTGATCAAGGTATCCCTTAAAGACTATATTCTTTAAATCCATGAATATATATTGGTAATTGGTGATACCAAATGGAATAAATATAAATTCATAATCATTATACCTCATATTGATGGTTTTCTTGGGTATATCCCCCTTCTTGAACCTTAATTAATGATATCCATATTGATGATAAATCATGGAAAAGTATTGAGTTCTGCATAATTGATCAATTATATCATCAATATGAGGTATATGATACTTTTTATTGATATTGATCTTTTTAGGTTCCCAGTAATCAATGAAAATACACATTGAATTATATTTATTTAAAAAAGGAATAGGTGAAACCCACGGTGACTCCCTCTGGAATATGAATCACTTATCAATATTCTTTTGATGTTTATGCTTTAATTCTTGAAACTAAGTTAGGGCCATTCTTTATGGAGTCTTTAAAATGGGTATAACACTGAGTATAAGTTCTATTGAAAACTCAACATCACTATTCATGGTAAGAATAAAAATTATTTTTGAAATACATTATCATATTACCAAAATATAGGCATATATTCAATTTTGAGTTTCTCCCCAACCATTTGAGATAAATATCCATCCCGAATATATATTAAGACCCATATAATGGAATTAATTTCAATTATAAGTTCATATTTATCCTTTCATAAGAAGACGATCATTGTTTGATTTATAATATAAAATGTAACTTATCTTCCTCATATGTAAATATACGAACTATATAAACAGAGCCAACCCATGCACATAATAACATCAAATTCATATAAAGGGAGATAAAAATATTTTTAGGAAGTATATTCCTATAAAATTATATTAGGGAGGAGATATATACAAGAGATGAGATCATCATACCATTATAATTTTTCAACAAAAATTAAACATCTAATCATTGATGTGGTGATGTCATACCCTTAGAAAAATATTCAACTATAAAAGACTGGGAAGGGAAAAAATCAAATAAGACATGTGAAATAATAGAGTAAATGGTAAGTGTTCCTTTCACCACGTCATTCACATGACCCACTTTAGTAGTTGTTATTGCATGAGCCTTCCATTTGTCTCTTGGATTAATAGGTTTTGATGTAAATTATCATCATCAGCCCAGAAATTAATGCCCTAGTTTTCATAATGTCTATACTCCATAAAATTATAGAATTTGAGTGTGGGTGACACATTTAATCAATCTTTCTCACCATCATTGACTAGCCTCTGAACATCACTTTGGAATTATTTTTCTTGATGGATTTATTTCCAAACATAAAACATTTACCAAACTCCATAAGTCAATTTCCTATATACATCCTTCCATGATTATTTCATGAAGGAATGTTAATTTTCTTTTATACAAGGGTTTTATTATTATAATTTCCTTATAATTACACCATTATCTTCTTATCCCCAAAACCATGATAACAATAAGAGTATTTTATCACTATTTCTAAAATGAGATAAAATATAAGGATTTCTTCACAGATATAAAAGTATATTATTAAAAATTACTTTTGGATACTCAGTCTTAAACCACTAAAGAATCGATTATATTTTCTTTTAGGGTTGATGATAAGATTATAAGTATACCTTGAAATCCTGGTAAGATTTTCCAAATATGTACTAATCGATTCATCATCATTATACTTTAGTTTAATAGAATCCATATTTATATAAGTTTGAATATTTTGAGATATATACTTATTTAAAAATACCTTCTTAATATATTCTCATGTCGTGGATCCAATTTCATCCTCTTGACTTGAATTGTTGATCAGAGATCACCATTGATCAGATTCACCTTCTAAATGGTAGATAGTGAAAATAACCTTCTCTTGGTGTTAGAATTAGAAAAAATAAAATATCCTTTTTATAACTTTGATCCATTTCTCTGTAATAAGTGGTTCTTAGGAACCACATAATGAAGGTTTCTACATTGATTCATAAAATATTCAACAGTGATTTGTACCTTCTTTTGGTCAATTGTATGTTTCAAAAGACTCACATTTCCATTAATATCTTGACGGAGTTGGGTGAGAATAGCCAAAATATTTCACATTCTATCTCCCATTTCATTTGGTTTCTCTTGAATATATTCATTGAGTTTCCCATCACATTCGTTGTTCTCATGAGTCCCCTAGGATACATACATTGACTAAATCCAAAAAAATAGTGTGAGTATCAAACATCAATAAACATAATAAAAAATCATCTTATTATGAAAATTATTCTTATGATTTCCTAAATTTTTACACTCTTCAACCCATTACATTTTATGTTTATCACATAATAACATTGCTTATCATATGTTTTTATAGATTATATCCTCTCCTTTATCGTAATGGTTCATAAAGAGAATGTGAATTAACTAAAGCATACCCCTTGGAATTTCAATCCTAGTGTGAATTCTTAGTCACAGTCATTATACACTGATTAAAAGTCAATTTGATACTCAATCATCCATTTTTAGAGCATTTACCCCTAGGTGAATATGTACTATAGCCACATCAACATTACTGTATCAAAAAAAGGATTTAATTTCTAAGAGACCACATAATTTGTATCATAATAAGACTTCACGAGTATTTCCAATACTTAAAAATATCCCCATGGTTTACATAAAATTTCTTTAATGTTAATCTTTAATAATAACTAAAAACATCTCTAATACTAACTGAGGTGACCCAAGAATTACATACATAAATATTACATCATTTTACAAGAATAGTAAATACATATCATAATAATAATTTCCCCAGAACAATAATTTTTTAGTGTATTTAGAGACTATATACATTATCATCTTATTTTATGAAAGATCTTCAACATCTTACACAATTTTCTTCTCACATAGTACTCTTCTTAGACATGCCTTAATTAAAACATGTTTTTATAACCTAAAAAATGAAACCTAATAAATGGTGATCTTAGATACCCAGTAAGAATAAACATGGGTGATATAATTTAATGATTATAGGTATTCATAAGATAATTATTGGTGTATGATGACATGATCATAACTTATGAAAGTTATACCTAACAAGTAAAAGATATTTTAATCATTAATTTTGGCATAAGACTTTGTCATAACAAAATATATAAGTCATAGGAGTGAGAAATAATTAATAATCAATCATGAGTCATGATAATATATCATAAGAATAATATATTGGTTTTTTTTATAAACCTATGCATAGAAAATCATTTTCGTAGTCAAGAATAATTTCCAAGACTATCATATTGTATTGGGATCACTCCTCATTCCATTATTTACTTAGTCAAGGTTCACTTAAAAGACTGTAATAATTGGAAAATTCATAAATTGGATTGGGTTGACTCCTCAATAAATTGTTTTCTTAGTCAAGTTTCACTTTCAAGACTATCATAATGGAAGGATTCCCTTAAAAAAATGGGTTCACTCACAATTTTAGTATATATTATCCCATGAGATATCAATCATTACCCAGTGTATTAGAGGGATATATAATTTTAGTCCCACCCATCAAATAATAATAACCACACATTTTTTTGACATATTATAATGAAAAAATCATTAATTCATAATATCATATCCCATGGAAAAGAAATGGGTTTCATAAAGCTTCCTCCACCACATAATTAACCCATGGGAAATTATCATGTTTCATTTAATCATCCATAAAACATCATATTAATTAACTATGTAGTGAAATAAATTGGATGGTATCATCACAAAATATCCCTAGTGAAGCATAGAAATAGGTGAAAGATAATGACATATATGAATAATAACATTAAAAAATAATTAAAATTTCCTTGGAAATATGACAATGAATAATTTTCTTTTGATTAAATTTTAACTAAATATTTCCAGAATATTGAGTAGAGTATTTTATTTGAAAATAAACCTGGAAATTTGTAAATTAATCTTTAAAGAAGATAATGTTCATAAAATATCATATATCATATCATAAAATATGATATTGTCATAATTTTCATTTAATGGTATAGATATACAATTTCCTATGATATACATTACATGAATAACAAGGATAATGATATGGATGAATCATACACTTTGATTCATCCTATTTTAGTGCACAATAAATAACATACCCTCACAAAAATCTCCACATCTCCTCCATATTACAAAAACATATCCTTTGTAAGTATGAAGTAATTTATTATTGGTTTAGCTATTATTTTCCATGGATCATCTAGATTTTATTGATATTTTACCAATATAATTAAAACATAGGAAACACTCAACCTAAAACATGGAATGGAATATGTGAAATTCTAAACTTTTATTTCAATTATGTTATTTTTTTGTTTTTTTATAAGTTTTCAAATCTTTGGATGTTTTTAGAGGAAAAAATGTGTTTTTTAGAGATTTCAAAATGAATAACAGGTTAGAACATGCCTTAGTCCAATATATTATTCACTTGGGTGTTTCTTGTGTGAAAACGTTAGAACAAAATACCAATAGATGGATTTTTATATTCCAGGACTATTACCTATCAACCTTGACATACTAGGCTCTACCAAGGCATGATGGAGACCATGACCATGCCAAAACTCCCTAGACTTTATCATCAGGGCATGGAAGAAAATATTTTGTGGGGATTTGATTTTTTGAAATAACCAATTGGTCATTTGATCTCTTATATCAATTGCTCCATCCTTGTGATTTCTTAATGGAAATATTTAATGTTCGTATTAACTCATTCTCCTTTATTTAAATGAAATATTTTATATTTGGTTCATTCCTAAATAGGTTTTGGGTATTGCAGCTTCAACTCTTTGTGATTTTTTTACCCAATACTCAATTGTTATTATTTATTACTATAAGTCACTGGATTTTATTATAGGTGGGTTTTACCTTAGTAGGTGTACTAAAATCATTATGGTTCCCTCCTATTTTTTTGGTTTCTTCTTCCTCATTGGTTTTGGAACCCTTATTGCATGTCTGATTTTTTCATTCATGAGGTGTGTGCTTTCATAATGTTTTCTTATTAATTTAAACCTTTTCTAATCATTTTATTTGAATTGTTCTTCCAAATTATGTAAATAGTATGATTTGAGATTTTAATAAATGTTTGGAAAATGGAATGGTGTGTTTTGATCCTATTTTTTTATGAATTTTCAAATAATGTATCGATTTGAAAAAATGGATTTGAAATGAATGAAAAAATTGATCGAAGACATTGATGATGATTCTTGAGAAATTATGGGATGAGATTTTTTTTAATTAGTAAATATTTGAAATGATTTAATAAAAGGAATTATAACATATAGTATGATCTATTTTAATAAATGAGTCTTCAGCCCCAACCTTTAAAAAAATGGGTAGTTTGCTGGTAAGAACACATTTTAGGAATGTATTATCACTGCATAGAAATATATTGAAAATTACAACATTGACTAAACTATGATGAGGGTAGGGGGTTCTTCTATTCCCCCTAGGCATGAAATCTGGGTATGTGTGCACACATGGAGTCATATTTAAATGATATGTTTGAGAATCCATTTAGTAACCTAATCGTGTGACTCTTAACCATGGTGTTATATTTTTATATGATGTACACTTGTAGTTATTTTATTTAAATTCTTATTCATTTCTATCAAGATAGATATGATTATTCATGCATAATTTGAAAAAGAATCTTAAATCTTCTAATTTGGAGGAAATAAACTTTTATACCTATTTTAATCTATCCATTAAAAAAAATGAACTATGTATTGATATGAACTATGAAAATATTACAATAAAATGTTTTATTTGAAATTGAGAATTTTTTGTTTATTTTTACAAGAATTATTATGGAATGATTGGTGGAATCCTACTGGGATTTGTTTTGTCACATCCTAATTTTTTCTTTAGTCCTTTTTAGATTTTATTATGGTGGTTCTAGTGAGAGTAAATTCACTATTAGGAGGTATTGAATGTTCTTTATGAGAAGGACCCTTGTATGTTTTTAGTGATAGTAAGATTTGGTGCTCTACCTATTGCGATGAGATTTAATGGTGATGTTTTCATTGGTTTTGAGATGTTTGGTTTGATTTCATGTCTACCTTGAGGAGTTTTAATATTACTGTTTGTATTGGAATACTAACTTATTTTAACTTATTTCTTCTAATTTATATAATTTGGTTATTCTTTTTGTGAAATTATTCCCTCTTGATGTTTATTGATTCCTAGTCACTAATTGTCATCCTGTGGGGATCGAAAATTCCCTTTAGGTTCTGTTAGGATTGTTTTGAGTACCATGTAGATGGTTTATCTAGGTTGATTCATTTAAAATTGGAATCATCAGTGGCTGAATATCTTCTTTTATTTTGATATGTAGTTTGTTTTTTCTTGGTATATAATAGAATTTTTTTTGAGACTTAACGGGTTGGTTAGGTGCAAGTGTATGGATAGCTTTCATAGAAACAAGGTATAAGTCACCAAGGGATATTGGTGAGAACTGCCTTTGAGGAAATTAAATGATATGATCCTAGGATTTTTCCTTAACTTTGATCTCATAATTTTTATCCTCAATTGGTTTCTGATTGATATATTTTGTGATCTCATGTTTCTTTATTGATTTTTCCTTATTTTTTGTGGATGTTGTGTAGTACCATACCCCCAAGAAGAGGTTTGATCCTACATTATGAGGGAGATAAAAATGAACCACCAAAAGGGATCCCTCTAATTGATTAAAATATTGTAAATATTATTGTGGAAATAATTCAGTATATGGGCCAAGTATATGCACCAATTCCCATTCAGGATGTAAAGGTTCTGCCCTAGTGGGGACATGGAAGAGGGCATGCCTCATATTTTCTTCTTCTGAAACATCTATCATTCTAGGGTACCAATGATACTTATAATAATAAGGTAGTTGGATTATATATTTCTAGTATGGAGGAATGTGTTCATAGAGTGTAAAGACTTAAAGTTATTTTTTATGGTAATTTCTATCCAAAATTGATGGTTTGGGCTAAGTTTATGGACTTCCTTAAACATTATAAAGTTTAATGGATAGGGACATAGTATGCCAACCTCTATTTGGAAATTTTTAATTCCTCCTCTGAGGTATCATTGAATAAGAAGCTAAAATCCCATAAGTTTGATATGGGTCTTCAAGAATATATATGATATCAGTTTTTCATGTTAATTATCACTTGTATGTCGATGTCGTGGATAGAGATTTGATGATGGAAATTCACTTGGAAAGTAAATCAAGTTTGATGGGAGATCCTCTTATTCCCAGTGGTATCCAAGGTGGCCCCTTTGAATGTATTTTTATGTGATATGAGTCTCGTGGTGGAAACCAAAGTTGTGTACCTTGAAAGAAAACATATTCTAAATTTTCTAAATAATCTAATAAAAGACCCCTGACTTGTTTCCAATTTGAAAGTTTTGTGAACTCGAAGGGTGACTACATATATAAACCAATTATTTATAGATCCTATGGATTATTAGGTCATTTGTATATAATTTTCCATTTTTTTACCAATCCATGTAGTGGTATGACCTCGATAGTACGAGGATGCTCTATAGTGTAGTCAAATGGTTTAACAATAAAGGGGTATTATCCATAGACTTCGGGGGAAAATCCTTCATGTAGTGGATGAGTCTCTATAAGAATATTTTGTAGGTCTTAAGATAGTGAGATGTACCATTAACATTTATTTTTCATTACTGAATACCTAATTTGATATTTATACATATCGCTCAATCATATATACTAATACTATTAACTAATTAAATATTCCAATTGAGTTCATTCCTTATGTAATAGATATTTCTATTCCACCTATGATAAATATATAGAAGGATCTATAATTCCATTATCGTACATTCTCTTTTAAAAAATGGATCTTTTATGGGTATTTTTGGTTCTATAAATGAAACCTCTACATTTTAATCATATTATGGATTGGATGATTTCTCACAAAGCTCATATCAATTATTAACTTCATCATGTCTCTTTACTTTTTTGTGGGGGTGTGTTTTGTATTTCTGGGAGAATAAGACCTGAGGCTGAGTTGATCTAGACATCCTCATCCAGATTTGGGTATGATTTTATTCGTTATTTCATTTCAAATAGAGAATAAATATTCCTATAGTGATCTTTCTCCAGTATCTATTGAGTTTCCTGATGTGTTTTCATCTTTATTTTTTAGTTTTCCACTAGTGATAAATGTTGGGTTTTTTATCAACTAGGTAATATGTACCCAACCTATTTTAATTCCCTCTTTCTATATAGTACCATAAAAATTGAGGAACTTAAGACAAAGTTGAATAACATGAATTCCAAAGGGTTTATTTGACCCAATGTGTCACCTTTGGTAGCGCCAGTTCTATTGGCCAAGAAGGATGATGGAACCCCTCACCTATGTTGATTATTGGAAGCTCAGTCGGGTAATGTTCAAGAAAAAAATATCATTGCCCTATATTTATTATTTTTTAGCCAAATAAAAGTGGGAAAGTGTTTCTCAAATGTCATTCTTCGATCGGGTTATTACCAACATAGAATCAAGGAGTCCGATTCCCTAAGACCGCCTTTAAGAGTAGGTATTTGCACTCTATATACCTTGTTATACAATTCGGTAAAACTCATTATTTTGTTATGTTTATGTTTTTGATGAACTATATTTTCCCATAGTATATTGATTCGATTATAGTGGTAGTCCTAGATCACATCTCGGTTTACTTTAAAATTGAGGAGGACTATGTGCATAATTTGAGAGCAGTCTTCAATATCCTTAGAAAACATCTACATTATGAAAATCTTTATAAATAAAATTTTGGATTCTACAGAGCTATTTTTGTGGAAGATAGGATGAGGTTCATGAGGAGGCAGAGTGGATGGAGCAGGGGCCTTTGGGTTTTACGAATGATTTGGGTAGGGGAAAACAAGATGGAAGTCTGTTAAGGGGGGATAGGGAATCAGTCAGAACACCAGGGGTATGTGATGCACCAAATGAGGCAGAAGTGGGTCTAGACACTTGTGTTCATTTTCCAGTAGTCTCTCAAGTCAATCTAACAGTTTCAAGTGTTTTTAGCTGGTTAAAGGGAGGCTTTGGCAGGTCCACCTTCTTGCAATGATGGATTGAGAGAGGAAGGAGGGATTCAGAAGGATAGTATTTTTGTTGGCCACAAGGTGACCGGAAGTGAATTATCCATGGCGCAGATGGAAGCCATAGAGGAGACTATCTTAGGCAATGATAATTTGTGGGAAGGGATGAAGGGGCATGTTCTGGAGATAGCCTTGCCAAGTAGAGCTGGGATTCCAGGAGGATCTGATGTAGGGAACCAGTCCTCAATACATTTGAGCAACAGTTTTGAGGGACCTGTAGAGGTAGGACTGAGCTATGCTAATGATCTCTCCTCAGAAGCTGTTAGGGTGTGCGTGGAAGAATGTAGAGAAGATAGTCATAGCCTCTTGTCTAGTGAAGCTTCAAGTCTGAGAAATAGTAGGGGTAATAGGAGGAGGAAGATTAGAAAGGACTACTCTTCTTTTCCTCCACCTTTAGAGACCCGATCAGCTAGAAAGAAAAACACAAAAAAGGAAGCCCTTGATGATGTGGGTCCTCAGAGGCTAGAGGATTAGGGTGATCAATTCTTGGGTATTTTTTTATGTTCTGAGGAGGAAGCGGTTGAGCAGGTCTTATTGCTTAATGTGTTTGAATATGAGGCTGCTAAAATGATGGAGAGGCCTTTATAAACATCCCTTAATGAGGAGAAATACACCTGGGTCAACAAACAAGATCTTATTCTTTTTAGGGGATTCAATAGAGGGATGATTAGCATTGAGGAGTACATACAGTCTTGGGACCAGTTGGCTTCAGAGATATATAATATGATGACGGTGTCTCCAAGAAAAGTAACTTTTATCTCACGGAAGTTGTTCAGGGATCCAATTTCCAGTAATATAAGTTTACTTTTTAATTCCCCTTTCTAAATTTTCAGGTTTTGGTCTTGGGTTGAGAACCTTTATGGTTTTTTTGGAGATTTCTTTTGGTTGAACCTTTGTCTGTATAGAGGTATTTCTTGGGTTCCTAGCATTTTACTTGTTTCTTTGTCAGATGGGGTATATATCATGTGGTCTCCACTACTGCATGTCAGTTGAATGGACGATTGAGAGGTTATGGCTACACCATCGGTTCCGTGATGGTGCATCTTTGCACGGGACTACTTGTCAAATGGTCACGCATTGGTGAGGAATTATTGACATGATGCATTTCTTGGGGAGAGGTAGATCCTGGTTATGCTTGGGGAGTCTTAGAACGTTAATACTTCCATTTTATGATGTATTTCTCTAAGTTATACTCTCTATTGATAGATCTCACTCATAAGGGAGTAAATTTGTTTTGGAATTCTAAATTTAAATCTTCCTATAATGATTTTAAGTGTTATTTTATGAAATATCTAGTATTGAATCTTCAATAATATGGGTATCTCTATGTGGTATTCTTTGATACATTAGGTTCAGGTTTAGGATTCATTGTAATTAAAAGTGATCAGGTAGTGACTTATGGTTGTTTTTTAGTTTGGACTCATGATAATAAATATCCCACACATAATCTGAGACTCCCATATTTTATGCACACTCCCCAAATTTGGAAACATATCCTTTTTTGTGAAAGGTTTAATATCAAATTTTATCATAAAATATTGATATATATATTCTCAAAATGATATTTAAATATTCTATAGAGGTGGTGAAAGGAATAACTAAAATTATTTAATTTTTCCATTTCTAACTCCCTTAGTATGGGAAATTTCATTATTGATTCTCTAGGTAGGAAACCTCCATCCCAGAACATGAAAAAATCTCTTGAGTAATGGAATTTGATGACTCACTTTCTTCATATTCATTTGGTAGTCTAAGAGGATGAGACCAAGGTTGTTTTTTCAAGTTTTCATTTCACATCCTCACTTATTGAGAAAATTATATATGAACATTAGAATGATTATGTGTTATGAATCATTAGGGATTATTTGTATGGAGATGAGACAATCAAATAATATTCTCTATCTTCATAGGGTATCCTTTACTTTCAAGATGGTTAAGTCACTATGATGCCTTTGAGGAAGGTTTTGATAAGTGATTTTCACCATTCCCAGTGGCCAATAAACCTAGGTGCTGCAAAAATGTTTTATGATATGAGGCATTAGTTCTATTTTATAGGTATGAAATGGTACATTGCTAAATCGTTTTCTCATTATTATACTTTCCATCAGATTATAGTTGAGTGTTAGAATACTTCTAGCCTAATTCAACCACTTTCTATAATGAATTGGAATTGAAATGATATATATATATATAGAATTTTTGGTTATTTTTTATGTAAACTTCTAAAAAATAATTTGATTAGCAAGGTGATTAGAATATTCACTAAACCAAATCACTTTATTCCCATTCTTGATATGACCAAATTTAAAGAATTGGGAAATCTATATGTGTAAGTGATCATTATATTATGTAGAGTTCCATTTTCTATCATTTCTCATAGGGATACCCAATTTAAATCTCATTTTTTGTGAGGCCTCTATGATGCAATGGGATCACAAGTAATTTTGAGCACAATATAACATCCTCATATAGATGGTTGGATAGAATGGACTATATGTATTCTAGAGGATATGAATTGTCCATGTGTCCTTAACATTGGATAAGATTGGGATTTCCATTTGTTACTGGTTGAATTTTCCTATAATAATATCTACTATTCATCAATTAAGATGTTAAATTTT
This sequence comes from Viscum album, assembly GCA_963277665.1. Taxonomy (NCBI): domain Eukaryota; kingdom Viridiplantae; phylum Streptophyta; class Magnoliopsida; order Santalales; family Viscaceae; genus Viscum; species Viscum album. Next base: position 1,882,674,605 of record OY728165.1, on the reverse strand, counting down.
GATTCTATGTATGTTCAGCAATATAAATATTCTTTTTATTGGTTTGGAGTTATTGAATCTTCCCTAGTGGGTTCTTATTTAGTCCATGAGATGGTGATAAAGGGTTTCATTGATTCAATAGAGGATGGTAATAACAAAAATAGTCTTATTATTATGAGGATCATTATCATTTACATTTTTAATTCTTGATCAGTTACTGGTTTTTTTAGATTCTCACCTCAGTTGGTTCATCGATGGATTGTAAAACAATAGAAGTTATCACCAAGATGTGTGGGGTTGTTTGATATTTTTTAATGGTTTGGAAGTGTGGAAAAATTCTTGGATTTACCACCTAAGATGATATCAATCCATTATATGTTTCATGTAGCACGTCTAAAGAAGTTTATTTTCAACCCATCTCATGTCTTTAGTTGGGAGAACCAAGATGTGGAATCATATTTCACCGTAACTGAGCAACCAGTTAGCATTATAGATTCTCAGAAAAAGGTTATTCATCAAAAGTACATTACCACGATGTTGGTTCTATGGAAGTATGGATATGATTTTTATGTGATGTTGGATCATGATTATTTTTTGAGAAATCAGTGGCCTCACATCTTTTTATGTAGTCTTCTTGAAAGGATTTATAAAGGAAGAAAAAAAATTTGGTGGAGAGAATTGTAACATACCAACATTTTATTTCATTTATGTTATTTAGGTAATTTGGTTTTCTTTTAGTTCTATATGTTATGGATAATTTTAGAGGCTCAAAAGTGGTTTTTAGACATTTTATGATGTAAAACAGGTTGGACCCTGCCCTATTCTAGGCTAGTTTTCACCTGTGTGTTCCCTGTGTGAAATAACCAGGTAAAAACGTCTAAAGATGGGATTTTTTTGGGAATTTCACTTGGTGTTTACCTATCCACCATGGATTATCATACTAAACCAGGGAATAGTGGAGGCCATGTATAGTCCCAAATTCTTTGAACTTTTTACCCAGGGTGTGGTAGAAGGCGATTTATATAGGAATCATTTTTTTTAATTGTCGAATGGTCATTTGATCTCCCAGATCAATTAATCAATCCTCATGAATTCTTAATGGAAGTACTTAATTCCTCTATTAAATTGTTTTTCAATATTAAAAATAAAAATTTTCAATCATTTCTCTTGAATTTCATATTTATTATTTTTAAATAGTTTTGGGGTGTTCTAGATTAAATAATTATTGATTCATTTCCGTATGACTTAGTTGATGTTATTTATTATTTTATGTCACTAGAAGATGATTATAGGTTTTTTATTTATTATGGTTGATTTTCAGGAATCATTTTAGATCCCTTTTATTTCTATTAGGGTTTCTTCTTCCCCACTGGTTATGGAACCCTTGTTGGGTGTTTGACTTTTCTATTATTTTGTTTATGTTATTTTGTTATGTTTTCTCATAAATGGAAACCTTTTTTGCTCATATTATTTGAATAGGTTTTCTAAATTTTTTATATTGTATTAATTGATATTTTTATGAATGTTTTGGAAAGGGTATGGTCGGTGTTGAACTGCTTTTTATTGTGGATTTTCAAATAAAGTACTCATTTCCAAAAAATGGATTTGAAATTAAATAAAGATTTGATGAAAGAATTCAATGATGATTTTTGAGAAATTATGGTATGAATTTTCTTTTGAATTAACTATGAAATAAATTGTAATGAATGACATGATTTTGATGAAAATCATTTGCTGCTGATTTTTGAAATGAAATGGATTTTATTAAAACATGAACTTAGGCCTGATTTAGAATGATTGATTGAAATGAATGATATCACCAAGTATGATTTGTTTTCTATGAATATCATGGTTCCTTGAGTACTTATTTTGGATGAACACATGTCAAGAAAGTATTATCTCTACTTATAAATGGATTGATGATTAAAATACTAACTAAACAATGATGAGGGTAGGGAGTTTATTCTTTGAGGTGTTCTCTTATTCCCCCTAGGCCTCAGATCTGGGGATATGTGCACACCAAGAATTGTATTTAAATACGTTTTGTGATAATCCTTACACTAACCTATCCTTGGGACTCTTAATCATGGTTTTATGTTTATAAATGATTTATACATGCATTTTTTTATTAAAATACATATTCATGTCTGTCTTGATAGATATTATTATTCATTTTTGTTTTGAGAAATATTGGTATATCTTCCTGTTTGAAGGATGTTTTCTTTTATACCTTTTATATTTTATCCAGTAAAATGTTTTTTAAATCATATTTTTATATGAACTCTAAAAATATTATTATTCCATGTTTTATTTGAAATTGATTTTTTCTACTTGATACGGAAATTCTTGTGGAATGATTGGAGTAGTCCTACCGTGATGTTTTTTTCATTACACCCTACTTTTTCATTTGGGAGTTTTTATAATTTATTATTCTATATACAAGGAGATAAAAGACAAAACTTGGAGTTGGTTGATATTCTTTATATGCAGGATCCAAGGGATTTATTTATTGTAGTTGGATTTGGTATTCCACCTATTGTAAGGAGATCTTTTAGTGATGTTTTCATTGGTTTTGAGAGGTTTGGTTTATTGACATTTCTACCTTGAATAGTTTTACTCTTGTTTCTTTTTGGCGTACTAATTAATTTTTTGTTCTTTTTTCTTGTTTATATTTTTTTATTATTGTGGAAAAACATTTCCCTATTGATATTTCTTTCTACTCAATCACAAGTCACCATCGCATGTGGATCATTAATTCCCCTTGATATATGATACGATTGTTTTTTGTATCATTTATGTGGGTTTTCTGGATCATTTCAGGATGGAATATATGATAGATCCCACTGAGCAAGCATAAGTAACTCTACCAATTATATGTATCCCCTCTTATGTTAATGGAAAAAATTTCTTGGAGAGATTAATGTCATGTGTAACTATCAAAAATGATCGTTTGTATTGTTCCAGATTATACCTTTTTATTTCCATGTAAATATATATTCTTTGACATATTCTGGTCATCCTTTGAGATTTATATCAATATATCTTGATCCTTAATTTATAGGATTATTAATTTAAGCCTTTTATTAAGAATAATTCACTTAACCAAGTCTTAATAGACTATAATACTTTTACTACATTTCTAATTATAAATATGTCACCTATAACAATTGTATAATAATTCCCATCACACGTGGCTGGGGTGGTAGGGAGGAAGGGGTTTTGGGGCTTCAGTCTTGTGGTCGAGTCCCTGAGTCGTTTCTATATGAGGTTTCTTCTAACATTCATAAGTCATCATTTATCGATTGTAACCCAACATTTTATAATACTAGTCTAATGATGGAACTACCACTAACCTTCTTATATACCCATGGATCTCCTTTATTCTTAATAAAACCAAATATTCTTATAGACTCATAAAAAAACATCCCATGATCATGATGCCTACTTTAATCGCAAAATGGATCTAAGTGACTTGAATACTTTATTAGAATTCTTAGACATTATAAAACTTTATATTTTAGTCATATGGATTTTTTCAACCATCTTCTTATTCATGAAATAATTTTTGAAATCCATTTATAAAATCTCATAATCATGGAAAGATAATATTATAGTTAATATTCTAATAGATTTTATCATTTCTATGGGGAAAAATCCTCATAGTTAATTCCTTCACTTTATCAAAAACTTTTTATAACTAATCATGCTTTATAGGTATTTACTTTACCATCAATGTATATATTTAACTGAATGCCTAGTTATACCCAATAGGTTTTCCATTAGCTGGTGGGTCTAATAAATACCAAATATGATTTTGGTACATAAACTACATTTTATAATTCATAGATTTTACAATTTAGAATCATATTTTCCATGTACTACTTTATATATTAGTATTGAAATATCCTTACGGACAAATGTTTCACTAGACTTAGTTATAAGAAAACCATCTCTCTTTAGTTCTTTAAAAATTCTTGTAGTCCTATATTATACTTTTTAGTGGGGACCTCTACTTTACCCGCTATATCTTGTGGATTTTGTTACCATATAATCTATTTTGCATCTAGAACCATAACATAATATTTATCACTCTAGTTGCATTGTAAATTACTTCCCTTTATAGAAATATGGAAAATATTTATAAAATTTTTATTCTATCTAAAGGGTTATATTGGTAATGTCAACTAGTTTCCTTATAATATCTTATAAAGATTCACATTATGATTTGAGATGCTATTATCCCATTATTTATTGTCTTGAAAATATATCCTCATCACTGTAGAAATATATGTAATAGACCAGGTTTCTTTTTATACCATATGTCAAAAGGAATCCCATCTATTTTATTAGTTGGTACTCGATTAAGTATATATATATTTATGTTTGTCATGAATATCTTCAAAAGGAATAAACAAAGAGTTATGTGAATCATCATCAATCTGACCATATCTAGTAAGGTTTTATTCTTCCATTCACTTAAATCATTCTACTATAGTGTTAAGGAAGAGTGAATTTGGATATTATCCCACACTCTTTCAAGTGACTAGTGAATGATTGGTAAATATATTCTCTTCCATGATCTATGTATAGTTTCTTAATCATCTTACCAATCTAATTCTCTAATTCATTCTAATATTCCTTAAACATGTTAAATAAATCTCACATATAACACATTAATTATATATAAGCTTATCTACTAAGGTCATCAATAAAGGTAGTTATGTAAGAAAACACATCCCTTGACTCCAGTGGAAATGGACAACATATGTCAGCAAAAATTAATCCTAGAAGATCTATATCCCTATCTCTTTTCCCACACAAAGGTTATTTATTCATTTTTTATTATAAATAATAATGGAATACATCTAAGGGTTTCAACTCAATAGAGTCTAAATACCCTTCATGATGAATTTTATTTAAATACTTTTCATTTAAATATAAAATCTTTAAGTGCCTTAAAGGGTTATGATATGACTCGTTCTTGTTGGATTTTTCATTTATTTACAAAACTGGTTTTTCAATTTCATATATATATAAGTCCTTATTAAGATTCTACAAACCATAACATGTTTGTTACTTATAAAAGAATAAAAATTTATATTCAAACTTGAAATAAAATCTCAATTTCTAGACATGACACTATGATATTTTTTTAATAACTGAAGGTTCATAGTAACAGTTATTTAATATGAGTATTAAACCACTATGTAATGAAACAGTCTAATCCCCATATACCAATACTATCATTATTTAACTATTTTATTCCTAGGGATCCTCCTCACATTTTGAAAACTAATTAAAATACATAGTTCTAATATTTTAATACAAATGTGTGAGTTATAATTTATATCTAGTACCCAAATTATGGGAATAGATATATTTCATTCAAAGATGGATATACATGAAATAAAAACATCACCCATCTTTTTCCCCGGCTATATCATTATTCTTCTTGGGGATTTTATTTCCATATGAAAAGAAAACAACTTCCTAGCCATTACTCTAATTTTTTATATTTATATTCTTATAGGTGCAATGTACTAGTCAATTTGGCATTAGTTTATCCATCTATGTAGTTTCCTTTCCTTTTCATTTCATTTTCACTGTAAGGACTCAAGAGTTTGTGTTATTCAAATCCTTATTAGTTTCATGAATCATTTACAACAAATTAGGATGTAATATATTCATGTTGTACATATTATAGTAAATGATAAAGGTTGATAATCTAGGTAGTAAATATGTTGGTATTAGATATTTTTCTAGTTCTTGGTTCAGTTTGATCCTTAGGTACTTCATTCACTCAATATACCCAATCATCTTGTGTATATGAGGTCCTTGTTGATTCCCTTATCCTGGCCTAAACCTAAATAGTGGAATATATATCTCATACCTCTATTACCTTTTTCTCTGCTAATATAATTCTTTGAGATGATTCAACATCTATTCCTCTTTTCCTTCTTATATTATTTTCAATTCATTGGACATGGATGATACCATGATGCACTGAACATTAATATGGTTTTTATATGATAATTATTCCACATTTATATCTCCCAAAGGAGATTCACTAGGAATTAAATACTCAAACATAATAGTTGCCTTTCTTATCATGGTATTATGCATAAGTGTCTATACTACTCCTGGGAGTTGTTTTCATTCAAGATGCTGTATTTTTCAAAAATTAATTATAATGATGATGAGTTAGTGTTAGTGATTATCATTTTATATATAAAAAAATAAATTTATAAAAGTATTAATTTATCATGACTTCCAATATTATTGATAGTTTTGATTTATTAATCTTTAAATGTTGCCCACTATTTTATCAAATCCTAGTAGTTTTCAACCACTACATATAGAATATTCGGTCACTTTAATATTCCAGTTGAAAGTATCCTTTAAAATTATCCTCATAGTCCATTTTATGGATACACAGCTAATTAATTAGGTTTATGGTGGTATTCCAGTTTTCTTCGTACATTAACCTATAGATCTTTGATATGTTGTGTCAATTCTCAACTCCTGAAAATAATAACCATATATTTTCTCATCACATTACCTATAAAATTGATAACATCTAGTTATGGTTATTTATTTGATGTAAAATTTAGTTAAGTTGATCCATTTCTCTGATCAAAACTCACTAATGGTAGCTAGTACTCTCAACTATGGCTAATTAGAACTTTATACTTATGTTTTTATTCAAATTAAAATAATGAAATGCTTTTCACTTAATGTTACTTTGAGTGGTTTTATGTTTTTCTTATCAATAAATGAAATGTGATTTTTCTTATCGTATTTTTTATTATGTGACAAAATTTACAAATTGAAAATATTCATCATGAATTAATTGATTTCATCTATAAATTATTTCTAACAATTCTATTTGATTTCATATAAACCATACATTCACAAAAATAATTAACCATGCATATAATAAAAATTAAATGACTTATTCGTGTGATGTTTCAAATGGTTTATCCATCATGTAAAGGATAGACCAACCAATACCTTGAGTTTAACTCCTTGAGTCATATCTAAATCATGTTATAGTTATCACCCTATGCAATGCATCAAACTCTTGTTTTTTTCTTCTTCAAGCCTCATTGCTAACCATGTATCATTTGTTCTTCTAATTTATAATAATACTCACACACAAGTGAGGGGGTCTCATAGATGTGGGATATATATTAATAATATATCAAGAGGACACATAATATATTAAATATATAATGAGTTCAAGAGATAATTTGCATATCATCATTTATTAATTAATTATTACAGATATACCACATTTGTAACGCCCCGACCCCAGCTACCCAGAGTCGGTGCGTTATTACATAACATTGGCATGATCACAAGAAAGATCAAATCTCGAAAGACCGATTGGTTTAGTAGCCTTGGAAACACTAGATATATTCATAAGTTTTACATTACATCATAAAATGAAAACTACTACAACAACATAATGTCTCCATAATCCACACTCATATCCCCACATAATATCCCTGCAGGTCATTCATAATTTACTTCTTCACTTCCTAGGAAAAATAAAACATATAAAAGGGGTGAGCTCAAATGCCCAGTAAGGATAACAAAATAGCGGAAACTTTCATAAATAAGAATAAACTTTTAAGGCAATGTATAACTAAAACAAAAGCCTTTCAAACATGAACTTTCAACATGGTATGGCATAAATAAAATGAAATAATGCCATTTACTTATTCACATGGATATTCTACTAATCGAATAATCACATGCAAAAATCAATAACCACTTTCATAATGTTGGAATGCATAATGCCAGACTATCATAACCACATAGTCAAGGCCTCGTGCCAAGACTACAAATAAGATTTTGTCAAGGCCTTGTGCCAAGACACTAGTTTGTCTCATGAGACCTACCGATGCATCGAGGAGCTATAGCGGGCTCCACCCGTCACTTATTAAGTCCAATGCATTCCCATATGAAAAGGTTTAAACATAACATAAACATTCGTATTAAATCTAGCATACGAAATGTCAATAATTTCACCATAAACTATGAATGGTATAAAAATAGCACATCCATAGTCAAACATATCACAAAACCTTAAATACAATATAGAAGTTTTGTATCATAATAAATCAACTTCAAATAATCTTAAAATCCATCAAAGGATGTTGACGTAGATGAAATCAAAATTCTTTTTAAAGAAATATCCCCTTTTATTTTGAAATCATTTAAGATCCATATAAAATAAAACATTTTCATTGAAAATATTCTTATAATCTGTTAAGGAAAGCTTTGAAGATTTTATAACGGCGTAAAATAACCGCACCCGCCGTATAAGTTAAAAAAAACATTCTTACCTCAATTCTGTCGAAAAGGTTAAAAAGGACCTTGTTTTTGAAAACGACGGAAAGATTCCTTTATAAACCTCTTATAAAAAGTCAAACAAGGGTATAAATGACTTTAGCCCATATTCTTGTAAATAGTAAAAATGTTTTGAAATACATTTTTAAGAAACATGGATGTGGATGATAAAGATATCCCAGTAGATTATTACGTATAAACAACCTCGGATAATGATGAGATTGTGTAATAACCCTTACCTTGTACTTTTCCTTTGTTGGGGTAGGTTAACCTCCTGTATAATGGTGAAATAATTATTATTAAATTATACAAGAATCATATATATTAATATGATATCATATATGATCTTTTAACATTGATTTGTTAATAATATCTTAGAATTATCGTCGTTTTGGGTGTTAACTTACTCATTTTATTTATATGTTTTGTTACATAAGCCATGGTTGTTGTATCTTATTCATATCCAGAATGATATATAGTCCTTAAAAATCATTTTTAAATCATCAAATGATAATTATACTTGAATGGTTACGATGGAGAATGAATCTCATCGCGTTTGTGGAGACGGTAGTCCGTACGTACGCACGAGCGACAATATCATTCTTTTGATATTAAAATAATATATAAATGAATGTTATATCATATATACAGAATAATTAACATGTTATATTTATTATTTACATGAGTTACACATCATTATTATACCCATCCAAATAATATTATATTGAATAACAATTACACCACGACGTGGAGACGGTAAGCCGTACGTACGCACGTATGGTGACATGTTATTCAAAGGGTGGATAGAATACTGAATATGGTTGTACCATACTTATAATAACATCACAGTATATGTGAGATACTGGAGTTATTATTTTATAATGGTAAGAACAAAGGAAGAAGAAGTGGAAGAAGAAATGAACTTAGAAAAGGGTGGTGAAATCATTACCTCTTCTTCGGGTTCTTCCTTTTGATTTGATCAAAAGGGCTCCTTAGGTTGGCTTTCTGATCAAACTAAGGCCTCTAGGTTGTAGTGAGGGATGTTGGGAGAGTATTTGGGCAGAGTTTGGCCGAACCAAAAGGCTTTGAAGGTGTGAAGAAATGAGAAGGAGGAGTGCCCTTTTATAAGAGGGGTGAGGGGCACCATTGGAAAAGCTAGAAATATTAATTTATAATAAATTCATATTCGGTTTCCAATGGCTCCAAAGTTGACTATTCAAAGGCTAAGGTGGGGATAGGTCGAAAACCACTCAACCAATAGAATTTAGACAGGTTTGGGTACTTATATTAACCTTATCTTTAAGTATTAACTCTATGTTAATTAGTTTCACTTTTACAATGTCTCTTTGTATTTTTATATAATATGGTTAATAAACTTACTATATACATCCAAGAGACCCCCAAGTGGTCCATTAATGATGAACCTATCCTGATATAAGTCTCCTGGCCGAACCTTAGATTTTTAGGAATTTAATATCAATTAATAATATAATATTTGTTTTAAGAACTCTTTTATGCCAATTTTGACACTATTCAATAGTTGATTTTTGTGAAACTCATAACAGATTTATTACTTCTAAAAAAGTCAATTAAATAAATCATAATATATCATATTATCCTAGAAAATTAGTTTAATTCATTAAAAGTTTCATATTATATTTTTTTGGGTATTTATAATATCAATTATTTTAATTTTTCACTATTATCGTAATTACTATATCATCATTGTGTCATAAATAAAATAAATTATTTAATGTCTAAAAATTATAAATAAAATATCATTATGTAGGAAATATTTTTATCTTTCTAATGAATATTTATAATCTAAAATCCAACTTATATAACCCTATGTAACAATTGTTTTTCTAAAAGATATATGCTTGTGTCATTTTTGTATTCATTTTGACTTAATTAAAATAAAGTGTCATTATCACTTACAAGTGGATCCATGGGGTCCCAAAATCGACCCAAAGATGGCCATGGTCGACCATGTATCAACCAATAGGGTTAAGACACGTTTTAGGGTAATTTAGTATTATTATAATATTATTTTTTAACCCTTATTTACCGGATTTACCCTTAACCATGGTAAATAAAATATTTACCGCAGTAATTATTCAAAATGTCTAAAAATAAAAGTTACCTATTTACACAATTTGAACATCCTGATTCCAAATATGGAATCCATTTTCCTAAATTCAAAATACAGAAGTGGCAGAAATTAATTTAAAATTAATTCCCGCTGTCAAAACAAAAAGCGTGTTTTTAAGAGATAATAACTATCAAAAGATTGACACTTGTTTATGTTCGGTTTAATTGTAAAATTATGTACAATGACAAACATTATATTAAATGGTAAAAATATATTCTAAATATACTTTAAAACCACTCAAATTCATAATTTATCACTATTAATTATTTTGATTAAAAAAGTTGTTTTTAATTAAAATTTAGTAATTTTCACTATTCATCAAAATATGAAAGTTATCCAAAATGTACCAAAATTTCACCTTAGGCTAAATTCGATATTCCGAATCCAAAAATGAAGTCCATTTTGAAATATAAAATATATATATTTTCAAAAAGTAGGTATTACTATTTATAACGGCTAGTTTGATTGGTTATGGTGTGTTAGAACTCGGTGTTGCGTACAACACACGCTATCACATTATTCAAAGGGAAACGTACCGTGGAAGCTTGGGGTGTTTCATTTTAAATTTTTGATGTCCCCATTTAGTCAAAAAGTTTAAAATATTGTATTTAAAAAGGTTTCACTATTAGAAGTTGATAAAAGTGAAATACTGAAAATGAATCTGTTCTTGCATTATGACTAAGAAACTCATAATAGGGATTCTAAAATTATAAGGATTATATAAAGTTCAAAATGTAGTTAATACTATTCATGACCTCTTTTAATGGTGTGATTGAACTCGGTGTTGCGTGTAGTGCAAGTTATTGAATTATTTTTAAGAAATAACACACTCTGAAATCCTGGGGTGTTACATTCTCCCCTCCTTCAATAAATTGCGTCCTCGCAATTTAAAATTGTTCTTCGAAAATAAAAGGTTGAAAGTAGAAAATATATTTGTGGGAAAACCCACATTGGAAATTGGGTTACTAAAATTTAGTCTTAATATGAGGAAAAGAGAAATTAAAGGGTCACCACCAAATTATGATCTCGATTAGGAGAACATTGGTGGCAATTAGAGACATATAATTGGAGGAAAAACGTAAATATTTATAGGTAGTGATTGAGGTCATCAATCACAAACAAGTATAAAATTGAGGTCCTTAAACTCATCAATCCATGATGATTTGAAATACCATCGGTTCAACAAAACATAGGGTATTAGGATAACACATTTTTGACGTTTCAAAATATCTTAGTTGAAATCCCACATCGAAAAATGAATTAATGAGGCCTCTATTTAAAATAAAGAGTGGAAAGTATGAAGATTACCGAAAATAACACATACTAGGGTTCCATGTAGGAAAATATGGATATGGAAGATAAATCTAACCATCAATTATCTGATGGAGAGTGGTAGAGAACATGGCTATGAAAAGGCCAACAATCCTAAAGCCATAAATTAGTGATGATTTAAGGTACCATCTAGGACAACATTTTTGTTATAAGTTCCTTTTCTTAATGTTGAGGAATTTATTTATGATATTGGATAAGATCATAAGGAGATATACTTACTTTATAATTAGAATTTTGTCCATTAATAAATTTCTACCACAAACTCATCTTTCACTCTAAAAGATAATAGAACGTAAATTTTTTTTCTATTTATACTATTCGTACAGGGTTCCAAAATAAATGAATTTATAATTCATCTACCAGATCTTTTAAAAAAAAACTACATTATTTAATCCAGGACATCTCGTGGGCCAGTGGTAGGTGATACACCCTTGTCGCCCTTCGGTTGTGGGTTCAAGTCTCGCAGCCTTGCTGGACGCGACGGGTTGCCGCCTGACCTCCGGGTTGTCCTTTTATGGAAATCCTAAATAATCCAAACTAGAACTATCCAAAATACTTCTGTCCAAACTCACAGTCCAACATTTATAAGGAAGGTAAAAATAATATAGATCCTTTTTACCCCGTAATAGCATATGAATACCTTCATCATGTATTACCATATTCCTTATTGATTACATTCATGCTCCCTTATTCCATATAGAATGCTGGATATACTTCATTAATCCAAAAATGTTTTAAACCCCAACAATGATGGAATATACAAATCATTAATCAGCTTCAAGGTAGTCAATAATATCCAATAAAATTTATCCAAATCAATCATGTATTATTCTAAAATCACCACCTCGGTATCTGAACCATATTATGGTTTATCTTTCTCTCAACCATATATTTTCCAAACATTTAACCTGCTACTGAGTCACTTTTCTTTGTTCCACACCATCTCAAGTCCTTAATGAAATAGTACTGCAGTACAATCCTTATATACTCCATAATTATTATAACAAGTACATTGTTGATACAACACTCAATTGATATAATCAACATAATAACTCTAATCATTCCTCTTAATCTGTGGTAGTATCATAACTTGATTATTATCCAATAGCATCATTTGCGGCATAGTCTGATGACTGGGACATAGGTTCGCGTAGTGTCCAAACTCCTTGCAAATGAAGCATTGTACATTTGAAACCATTTTCTTACCCTTGAAGTCATGTACTTTGTGCCCTTTTCCTCCACACTTATAACAAACTCCCATTCCTTTAAGGCAAGTTCCAGGGTGTTTCTTTCCACAGTTACCACATATGGGAAAATTCTTCTTTTCCCTCTTCCCTTTATCCATCTTTCTCTCTTCTATCCTTTTCTTCTCTTGCTTCCCATCAAAGCCATAGGACTCAGTAAACTCTTTACTTATCTTATCAACACATGATATTATTTCTTCATATGATGATAATACATGGGAGACTATTTCTCTTATAAATTCTAGCTTAAGACCAGGAAAGATATGATCCTTCCTTCTCTTTGGATCATGTGCATTTCCGGAGGTCTCATTCCTTCTACTGGGCGCCATTTCTAAACAATGGCATACACTAGATCAGTTTATGAATCAAAATACATAATCCCATAGTTATAAAACACTTAACATAAATTGAACTATTTATGGATATAATCCATAATCATAAAAATGTTTTCTTTGAGAAAGTATATACTCATAAACCCTTCATAATGATTTGTAAAGAAAATGAGAGTTATCCTAAGCATATCCCCCAGGAGTGTCGTAACCAAGAGTGCAGCAAGGCCTGTTGTCGTGCACCAGTTCCCGTTCGAGTCTAGCTCAAAGCGGTGTTTTCGGGTTTTACCCCTAGGTACATCTGTGCCAGAGCCGCCTCTACCTGCTCGTATCCAGACAGGGATGTATTGCTCGGAAAACTCACAAAATCTCTACAATACCAAAATTCTAGGAAGTTCTTCTATACTAATCCTCAAAGTTCATCTTAGGTCTACGTGCTCTAATCAGAGTTTATCTAAATCTAGCTTCCAAGGTTTGTACTAAACTTCCTCTGATACCAACTGTAACGCCCCGACCCCAGCTACCCAGAGTCGGTGCGTTATTACATAACATTGGCATGATCACAAGAAAGATCAAATCTCGAAAGACTGATTGGTTTAGTAGCCTTGGAAACACTAGATATATTCATAAGTTTTACATTACATCATAAAATGAAAAGCTACTACAACAACATAATGTCTCCATAATCCACACTCATATCCCCACATAATATCCCTGCAGGTCATTCATAATTTACTTCTTCACTTCCTGGGAAAAATAAAACATATAAAAGGGGTGAGCTCAAATGCCCAGTAAGGATAACAAAATAGCGGAAACTTTCATAAATAAGAATAAACTTTTAAGGCAATGTATAACTAAAACAAAAGCCTTTCAAACATGAACTTTCAACATGGTATGGCATAAATAAAATGAAATAATTCCATTTACTTATTCACATGGATATTCTACTAATCGAATAATCACATGCAAAAATCAATAACCACTTTCATAATGTTGGAATGCATAATGCCAGACTATCATAACCACATAGTCAAGGCCTCGTGCCAAGACTACAAATAAGATTTTGTCAAGGCCTTGTGCCAAGACACTAGTTTGTCTCATGATACCTACCGATGCATCGAGGAGCTATAGCGGGCTCCACCCGTCACTTATTAATTCCAATGCATTCCCATATGAAAAGGTTTAAACATAACATAAACATTCGTATTAAAACTAGCATACGAAATGTCAATAATTTCACCATAAACTATGAATGGTATAAAAATAGCACATCCATAGTCAAACATATCACAAAACCTTCAATACAATATAGAAGTTTTGTATCATAATAAATCAACTTCAAATAATCTTAAAATCCATCAAAGGATGTTGACGTAGATGAAATCAAAATTCTTTTTAAAGAAATATCTCCTTTTATTTTGAAATCATTTAAGATCCATATAAAATAAAACATTTTCTTTGAAAATATTCTTATAAGCTTGTAAGGAAAGCTTTGAAGATTTTATAACGGCGTAAAATAACCGCACCCGCCGTATAAGTTAAAAAAAACATTCTTACCTCAATTCTATCGAAAAGGTTAAAAAGGACCTTGTTTTGAAAACGACGGAAAGATTCCTTTATAAACCTCTTATAAAAAGTCAAACAAGGGTATAAATTACTTTAGCCCATATTCTTGTAAATAGTAAAAATGTTTTGAAATACATTTTTAAGAAACATGGATGTGGATGATAAAGATATCCCAGTAGATTATTACGTATAAACAACCTCGGATAATGAAGAGATTGTGAAATAACCCTTACCTTGTACTTTTCCATTGTTGGGGTAGGTTAACCTCCTATATAATGGTGAAATAATTTTTATTAAATTATACAAGAATCATATATATTAATATGATATCATATATGATCTTTTAACATTGATTTGTTAATAATATCTTAGAATTATCGTCGTTTCGGGTGTTAACTTACTCATTTTATTTATATGTTTTGTTACATAAGCCATGTTTGTTGTATATTATTCATATCCAGAATGATATATAGTCCTTAAAAATCATTTTTAAATCATCAAATGATAATTATACTTGAATGGTTACGATGGAGAATGAATCTCATCGCGTTCGTGGAGACGGTAGTCCGTACGTACGCACGAGCAACAATATCATTCTTTTGATATTAAAATAATATATAAATGAATGTTATATCATATATACAGAATCATTAACATGTTATATTTATTATTTACATTAGTTACACATAATTATTATACCCATCCAAATAATATTATATTGAATAACAATTACACCACGACGTGGAGACGGTAAGCCGTACGTACGCACGTATGGTGACATGTTATTCAAAGGGTGGATAGAATACTGAATATGGTTGTACCATACTTATAATAACATCACAGTATATTTGAGATACTGGATTTATTATTTTATAATGGTAAGAACAAAGGAAGTAGAAGTGGAAGAAGAAATGAACTTAGAAAAGGGTGGTGAAATCATTACCTCTTTTTCGGGTTCTTCCTTTTGATTTGATCAAAAGGGCACCTTAGGTTGGCTTTATGATCAAACTAAGGCCTCTAGGTTGTAGTGAGGGATGTTGGGAGAGTATTTGGGCAGAGTTTTGCCGAACCAAAAGGCTTTGAAGGTGTGAAGAAATGAGAAGGAGGAGTGCCCTTTTATAAGAGGGGTGAGGGGCACCTTTGGAAAAGCTAGAAATATTAATTTATAATAAATTCATATTCGGTTTCCAATGGCTCCAAAGTTGACTATTCAAAGGATAAGGTGGGGATAGGTCGCAAACCACTCAACCAATAGAATTTAGACAGGTTTGGGTACTTATATTAACCTTATCTTTAAGTATTAACTCTAAGTTAATTAGTTTCACTTTTACAATGTCTCTTTGTATTTTTATATAATATGGTTAATAAACTTACTATATACATCCAAGAGACCCCCAAGTGGTCCATTAATGATGAACCTATCCTGATATAAGTCTCTTGGCCGAACCTTATATTTTTAGGAATTTAATATCAATTAATAATATAATATTTGTTTTAAGAACTCTTTTATGTCAATTTTGACACTATTCAATAGTTGATTTTTGTGAAACTCATAACAGATTGATTACTTCCAAAAAAGTCCATTTAATCAATCCTAATATATCATATTATCCTAGAAAATTAGTTTAATTCATTAAAAGTGTCATATTATATTTTTTGGGGTATTTATAATATCAATTATTTTAATTTTTCACTATTATAGTAATTACTACATCATCATTGTGTCATAAATAAAATAAATTATTTAATGTCTAAAAATTATAAATAAAATATCATTATGTAGGATATCTTTTTATCTTTCTAATGAATATTTATAATCTAAAATCCAACTTATATAACCCTATGTAACAATTGTTTTTCTAAAAGATATATGCTTGTGTCATTTTTGTATTCATTTTGACTTAATTAAAATAAAGTGTCATTATCACTTACAAGTGGATCCATGGGGTTCCAAAATCGACCCAAAGATGCCCATGGTCGACCATGTATCAACCAATAGGGTTAAGACACGTTTTAGGGTAATTTAGTATTATTATAATATTATTTTTTAACCCTTATTTACCGGATTTACCCTTAACCATGGTAAATAAAATATTTACCGCAGTAATTATTCAAAATGTCTAAAAATAAAAGTTACCTATTTACACAATTTGAACATCCTGATTCCAAATATGGAATCCATTTTCCTAAATTCAAAATACAGAAGTGGCAGAAATTAATTTAAAATTAATTCCTGCTGTCAAAACAAAAAGCGTGTTTTTAAGAGATAATAACTATCAAAAGATTGACACTTGTTTATGTTCGGTTTAATTGTAAAATTATGTCCAATGACAAACATTATATTAAATGGTAAAAATATATTCTAAATATACTTTAAAACCACTCAAATTCATAATTTATCACTATTAATTATTTTGATTAAAAAAGTTGTTTTTAATTAAAATTTAGTAATTTTCACTATTCATCAAAATATGAAAGTTATCCGAAATGTACCAAAATTTCACCTTAGGCTAAATTCGATATTCCGAATCCAAAAATGAAGTCCATTTTGAAATATAAATATATATATTTTCAAAAAGTAGGTATTGCTATTTATAACGGCTAGTTTGATTGGTTATGGTGTGTTAGAACTCGGTGTTGCGTACAACACACGCTATCACATTATTCAAAGGAAAATGTACCGTGGTAGCTTGGGGTGTTTCATTTTAAATTTTTGATGTCCCCATTTAGTCAAAAAGTTTAAAATATTGTATTTAAAAAGGTTTCACTATTAGAAGTTGATAAAAGTGAAATACTGAAAATGAATCTGTTCTTGCATTATGACTAAGAAACTCATAATAGGGATTCTAAAATTATAAGGATTATATAAAGTTCAAAATGTAGTTAATACTATTCATGACCTCTTTTAATGGTGTGATTGAACTCGGTGTTGTGTGTAGTGCAAGTTATTGAATTATTTTTAAGAAATAACACACTCTGAAATCCTGGGGTGTTACAACATTATAATACATAAATATATAAATGATAAACACCATACATATATTGATCAATCTCCACTCATGGTCAGTATAAAATATAAAAACTTTCCTAGTAAATTAAAAATACTAAAATTATATCATTAGGGAAATTTAATGAATTAAAGTAATGATAATATAATTTCAATTCACTAACGACGTGTCTCGGATTCCCTGGAATTTTTAAAAAAAAATTACTAAGGGTTAATTTTTCTAGGAATTTAGGGCTTGAAATAGGATCTCAGAGGGGTTATGGGCCAAAACCAATCCTTTATATAGTGGTAAATTCATTCCAATACTAACCCAACCCTAACTATGTTAGGGCACACAATTTGGGTGGTAGTTCCCCTTTGGGGTACCATGTAATCTTTTTGACGCATGTCACCTTTAAAAAAAATATTCTAATAATTTTTTATACATTAAATATTTTAGTTTATTGGAAATAAACACCCACCACTGGAATTACTTCCATCTAGTTCACTCCAATGAATACCTCCCCTCACTGGTGGATTCTATGTGTGTGTGTAGTTTAAATGTTTTATTTTTAACACCTAAAAAAATTCATATCAATCATTGAATGATCATATCTCGACCACTTATCCAATAATAGATGAATTTTTAATGATGTAGAAATAAAATTGACACCCTCTATCTGAATTATATCAAATTTAATATAATTTTCAAATTTATAAATTACACAGTCACTCTAATTCCACTTAGAGTTACCGGGTGCATTGATAAATTATGAAATCAGGTAAATTTAAAATATTTATCCATATTAACATTTTCCCATAGATATTTCATTTCAAAACATAGTTATAAACTTTAGGATCACATTTAATTATACTAATCATGAAATATAAATCAAAATAATACCTCACTCTATTAAGAGATTTCTGTGTGTCATGATCACTATTGTAGATCATTGCTTGAAGGATTTGATGTGAGAACCCTATAGATCGTCCACATGTGATTCAATGGACTATTGGTGTGTATACCTTAAAATATTCGGTATTATATTTGATAATTGAAGAGGATTTCAATTTAATTACAATGTTTAGAGCACTCATTACTTGATTTGGAAAGAGGTTCTTGAATTAGGGTGCTCTAAACCCTTCTTTCTCACATTGATAAATAACAATTATGAGGGAGAGAATGTCAAATTATTGGCTGCAATATTACCCATGAATTTGGGAATATTTTGGATTAAATAGATTGTTTAAAACTTATTAAAATTTCACTTTATTACTTTAATAATTATAACCTTATAAATAAACCATATATGACACTTATGACCTAGTAAACATGTCACAATAGTCATAAATATTTTATCACTTGTAACATCAATATTATGTTACATAATATAGTATGATTTATTAACATGGCTTGATTATAGACACAAATTTTTCACGGTTGTACAAAATGATTTTAATTTTCTAATGTAATATAAAAAAGACAAAATGATGCCTTTAAAGAGGGGTGAAATTTCATTTTTTTCACAAAATGGAGGAGGCTTCATTAGAATTCATTAAGAAAACATAGAATAATTGAAAAGAAAACAAATAATATTGATCAAGTGGTGGATTAGGTTATTGGTTTATGGGTTAGATTACCAATTTCAATATTATTTGAATCTTAAATTGATTAATCCTCCTATTTTGATTCAACCTATAATTACTTATATCTCACAAAGTGGTGGTGGTGAGTGCGAATTTTGAATTTGTAGTAATCATTTCAAATCAATACCACTTCCAATGAGTGTGTGAATATAACATAAAATTGTATGAAAATATCAATAATCAGCTCTCCTTAAATCACTCATGAAACTCATAATCCAATGAAGGTACTCTTGAGAAATCTAGAGAAATACATCTCCTTCCACACTCATATCAAAAATCACAAGATACTTCACATCATATATGGGGAAAATCAAGAATGGAGATAAAATAATATATCACCCAAATAGAAGAACATTACATAAAATATCAACCATATAAAATCACATTCAATTAAATATCCCAATACTAAATGTTGATTTCAAATAATAGTATAATAGATTGTTAATAATATCTAGGATCAAGCATTAGAAAAAGGTTTTCCTTCCAATTATTTTTGTCACTAAAATGTTTGTATCCCCCCATATGTAGGGTTACATGATGAGTCAGAAGTATTAATTATTAATTTTCCATTACATTAGTTTTAGAAATCTAAAATACTTTCTGAAAACATGTTTACTATATTTTTATACACCAACTATTTTATTATATCGTTTTAGAAAATATTATCTTTTATGATACTTAAAAAATTTATAATATATTATGAATATAAAATTTATATTCTTCATTATGATCATCGGATTGAGTATGTCTCCGATAATCATACATACCTTTAATCAGAGAAGGCGTTAGATTTCTTTACTGTCTTTCGTACTATAAAAAGTTTTGACCATTAAACTAATTAAGGTACTAGAAAAATTAAACTGATGCTCAAATGGATTATCATATTGATAACTGATAAAGAAGTCCATCAAACTAACCTATGTTTGTAATTAGAATACATATAATTGTTTCTAATGTAAGGAATGCCTTTAACACTATAATGGTATTAAATCAATACAGCCTAAAACATTAAATTAAGCTATATGAATGCCAGATTTAAAGTTTCAGGTGTCCAAGGTCATTACTACAAAAATAAAAATATGACTGTTGGAGAACCATCTATAATTATCGAGTCATTAAAAGTGTTTGAAGAATTTTTAATTCACAACTCATGACATCTCAATATTTCTAAGTTTGAAATTCTCATTCTTAATCATTGTAATTATTTAGAAAGTTGGTTGTTCTAAGGAATCCTTGTCAGGGTTGTTTCCTTATGAAAGTTTTCTTTTTTATCACATAAAATCATTATTTCAATCTATGGATTCTGGGGATATGAAGATGGTGAATATGATCAATCAGATTGAGGGCTTCTAGGGATAAAAATACATGGAAATTCTTATCATCATATCAAGGGATTTCATGGTAAGGAAAATATACACTTTTTAGTTAGTATAAAGTTGTGGATACCTTTATTCAAGGTTATTAACTACCTTAATCTTAATGATAAAATAGTTAAATCTTTTAATAATATATTTTAATTCATTCTTACTGTTACTAGCTATTGTATTGCTTTTTATTACAAGTTACTATTCTGTTGTGAATGTTATAGAATGTTAATTATATTACTCAAAATTCTATTTTTTTTGTTTTATCGTTATAACTAATATTATGATAAATGTACTCTGATATAAATTGTATCCATTGTGATTCTGATCTTCACTCTGATAATCGGGTTGGTTCTAAGTCTAATAATATTACTTTAATAGGTATTGTGTTTTGTCTAGTTTAAATATTTTTTAAACTACAATTCACCCCCCCCCCCCCTCTTGTAAGTATAGACATCTAAGGTAATATTATGACCCTAAAATTGGTATTAGATGTGGTTTATACTTTTCATATACATGTTGAGTTTTTATTTTCTTTACTTATTACATTTTTTTAAGAATTGATATGAACTTTCTGTTTATAAACTTTTCTACACTAACGTGTCTTTGTAGAAAATGTTTTACGTTGTTTTAAAGATTGATTGTATGAATTTTGGATCTCTTGAAAATTTTATTCCTATTTAACCACAATTTTTTCATGAAAATGACTATGAATATTATAGAGATATAATGAAAACATTTGTTATCAAAACTAGAGTTGATAACTTCTTGATGCTATCTAGAAAATAGAATATTCCCAATAAAAAGATTCTATTTTATAAATTTTGATAAATTGAAATTCCAATTGATCTAAAAATTAAGTAATACATTGTTATACTCTATGAAATAGAATATCTATGGTCATATATAATCTTGTGAAGATAATAATAGTATTTAGAGTAAATTATAAGTTTCACATCTTGGTACATCCAATGTTATGGAAACAATAAGATATATGCTTAGAGATGATTACCAATCCTTTGATTTTCTACCGGGAAAGTTAGTTGTAAAGATGTACTCGTAATTTAGGAAAATTATTAATAATTTAATGAATCTTATAAAAAAGTAATTGATGATGAAATCTTAGTTGAAAATTTTATTGAAATTATTCCAAACTTGGGGGAATCAAAAAATAATATTTATTGATGATACAAGGATGTTAACGAATTAATCTTACTCTTTATGATTTGATTAGAACCCGTATGTAGTATGAGGGAATAATTAAAAGAGATTCTAAGAAATTAAAACAAAAAAATGGTGGTAATTATTTGTTTATGATGTATACTTTACCTTTTAAAGTTTAGCTAGATGAAAATGTAGTTATATCTTCAAGGATGAATAAATTTGTAGTTCAATAAGATTTTATCACATTAGAACATTCAAATAATGAGTTATCTAATCTAGATATAATGATGAATAATATGGTTGGAAATAAATATATTCAATATCAATATAAAAATGTTCATAAGGATAAAGGTGATATGAATGATTCAAAATTAACTTTCTATGAATTAATGAAAGCTATAAATATCTAACCAGATTGTCCAAAGTGGAAATGTAAAGATAGGAATGAATGAAATTTAGAAAAAAAATTCAAATGTATTATAAGTATAAAGGAAAAAAAATTAAAGCACCTAACACATGGAGTTCTAATGGTGCAGATTCTTCTAAAATTTTATTTAATAATAAAAGTTCCAGATCGAGGAACATTTGTATTTTTTCTAAATTACCCATGGCAAATAATTGTTTAATAAAAAAGTTAAATATAGCTAAATATATAACTAACATGTATTTAAATGAAAATTATCCTGATGAAAAAATTTACACATATTTGGATGAAGAATCTCTCTCAATAGTATATAATATTCTTCCAAGTTATGTTAAAGTTTCAGAAAGTTTTGGGCGCAGTGGAAGTGTGGTGGAGATGGCACCCAACGTTGATTTTTACCATGATCAATGATTATTCTAGGATCAATAAAATAATGAACGCATGTATCCACTAAATATAATCAAATATTTAGATAAAGAAGAAATAGGCCCAAAACCTTTAGATTGGATCTTGTGCATCATGTTTATAATTAATTTAATTCATTTCATAAAGAAAAATAATACCTAGATCTTTGATATTTTTCTGTATTAATGATGTTGATCATCCAGAATGACCTTTTCAGATTATCTCATTGTTCTTGTAAGGATACAAACTAGAATCCCTCTAGCGGTGATCCACACGTGCTTCGATGGCCTTCGATCAACACCGCTCGTTCTCCAGGTGTTAGTGCAACAAAGAGAGGGTCGTGTGTCAGTTGTTCTTGATCGCTTGTTATTCGGCCTTGAAGAATGTATCTCATTATTGAGAAGGGATAGAGGAGGATTAGAGAGATAAATTGTTTGGCTCAACAATTCTCAATTCACCAGGCATGTGGTGTGGTGTGGTGTATGGAAAAATAGTCCTACTTGTCTATTTATATACATGGAATTGCAGTTACAATATTTAATTCCATAAAATCAATTAAATACATTCATGAACATAGAGAAGTCTCATAGTCATAATAATAATACCGTGTCATTATTCATGGTGCACCAACTTGCATAAAACAGAATTATAAAATAATATTCCATGTCACAAAATAATAGCAGTGTCATTATTATTTCAACTTGTGCCAATTAGTTAAATAATTTTTTACCATCTTGAAAATAATTATTTTACTACTAGACCGACCTTGGTCCACTCGAACACCACTTCCATTTATTGAACACTCGAATAAATAAATAAAATATTCTCTTAAATAAATATATTATATACAAACAAGTAAATAAATTTTTATAAAATTTTCAATAAAATAAATAAATATATTTAATTTAATTTATGAGATCATTTTAACCTGAATAAAATTATTCCATGGTCTTGAGAATAATATTTATTTAAATAATTAAATTAAAATATAATTTAACCAAGTCCCCCAAAAACACTTAGTCGGTGACCCTCTAGGTTTTTTTCATGTTGGTATTAGGCGGGATCACCTAAAATCCAAGAGTACTATCTAGAAATGGGACAAGGAACCTAAGAGAAAGAACATAAAGTTGAAACAACAACATCCACATATGAACATTCATTGTGTAATCTAGTCCCTTTATCTCAATATCTCATCAAGTAGGTATCATGATAGTGTCATCAACTTTTATCCTTGATACGTCATTATTTGACTACCTAAAATAAACTAATCATTACACCATGGCCTTGGAATTTCACGTGACGGTTCTATTTCAATCAAAGGGATGAGATATCAACTTCCATAAATGGAAGGGAAAATTCCTTCCTTGACTTATCCATTAATAACATGCCACTCATGATGTACCCAACATACCCTACATCCCGCCAATTTCATGTGTGATTGTTTTTTTAAGAAAATCAATGTGTGCAAGTCGTGACATGTATTAGTGATAATATTAAAGTCTAAGGATCATTAAAAATGCTCATAGATAGAAATATCTGATGACACAAAAACATGTGGAATTCCTACTAGCGGGTCTATTCTCATAATCTCTTATCTTGGAGATTACCAAGTGAGTACTTCATGAGAAGAAGTATCATATGCTTATGAGTACTCACACCTAACATTATGCATGCTATGTGTCCCATAAAAGTATTTCATCCAACAATAGAACTATATTTAATAATTTTTTTATATAATTTTAAGGTTCTCATCATAGCGGGGGAACTTCAACTTGGTCTAGAGCCAACTTCCTACAACTTTCAGTCCGTTAGACCTCACATGATGATCATGTTTCTGCTGCTTCAAGGCTTTAGTCAAGGGGTCTGCCACATTTTCTTCCCTAGAAATATTTCTCACTAAAACTTCACCTATCTGAGAAAAATCTCTCGGGAGGTTATACTTCTAAAGTATGTTCTTCGTCTGCTGATATGACCTTAGCACTTTTGAAATATCCATTGTTATAGTATTATCACAGTATAGTGTGATGGGATTGTTACTGCTAGGTATCACATCTTACTCCTGGATGAAGCTTCACATCCAAACTTCTTCTTTAGCTACCTCAAAAGCTGCGATATACTCTGACTCTACTGTAGAATCTGCGACCACACTCTACGTTGAGCTCTTCAAACTCACTGCACCTCCATTCAAAGTGAGGATGTATCCCGTTTGAGACTTTATGTCATCTCGATCAGTTTGTAAACTAGCATCTTCATAGCCTATGATTAATAGTTCTTCATCTATTCCATAAACTAGGATTATATCCTTAGTACGCCTCATATGCTTTAGGATAGTCTTGACTTCCATCCAATGGCGGTCACCTGGGTCAGCTTGATATCTGACTACCACACTCAATGCATAGGCGAAATCCAGCCTAGTACATAGAATGGAATACATGACTGACCCAATCACTAATGCTTATGGAGTATTTTCCATTATATTTCTTTCCTCATGTGTATAAGGACACGTTTTCATGGAAAGATGAATTCCATGTGACACTGGAAACAATCTACCCTTGAATTTTTTCACACTGAATATCTTCATTATCTTATCAATGTTTGTAATTTGGCATAGGCCCAGAAATCTCTTGGATGTATCACGATGGATATTTATCCCAAGAATATACATTGCCTTTCCCAATTCCTTCATGAACAATCATTGATTCAACCATTCCTTAATAGACTGTAAGACTGGTATCTCATTTCCAATAAGTAATATGTCATCAATATATACTATTAGGAAAATGACTGAACTCCCACTAAACCATTTGTATACACAAGGCTCACATTCATTCCTAATAAAACCAAATTCTTTTATGGCTTCATCAAAATGAATTTTCCTTGACCCGGATGCTTTATTTAATCCATAAATGGGTTTTTTCAACTTGCATACCTTATTATAATCCTTTAGAGTCACAAACCTTTTAGGTTGTGTCATGAAGACATCTTTGTGAAGGTTCCCGTTAAGTAATGTCATTTTTACATCCATTTTCCAAATCTAATAGTCATGGTATTCCATAATATCAATTATAATTTTGATAGATTTTAGCATTACAACTAGTGAGAATGTTTCATCGGATTCAATTCCTTGACGTTTTTTAAACCCTTTTGCAACAAGTCGTGACATATAGGTACTGAATTGTCCTTACATGTCTAGTTTCTTCTTGAATACCCATTTTCAACCAACATGATTTACATCAAATAGAAGATCTACCAAAATCCAATCTTGGTTTTGGAACATGGAATCCATTTCAGAATTCATGGCTTCTTTCCACATGGAAACGTCTCTGACACATGCTACTTCTTTGTAGGTTAGAGGATCATTATTATCAACTAATAATGAGTAACCATCCTCAGTAACTATAAAACCATACCATTTTGGTTCTCTAACCTCTCTTGTGCCCCTACGTAGTACTTGTGTCTTTGGAATAGATTCTTCTTCTATGGGGCTTTGTGGAATCTGTTCTTATACCAACACTTGTGTACCTTGAGACTCAACTTCACCTAAGTCTATCTTTCTCCCACTATTAATTTTGGATATGTTCTCCCTCTCAATGAATATGGATTTTCTTGCCACAATAACCTTTTTTAGGGGTTTTATAGGTAATATCCCCTTTTTTCCTTGGGGTATCCTATAAAGGTACACTTTGTGCCTCGGGGTGTGAGTTTGCTACCAGAAGAGGCCTTAACAAATGATTCACTACCCAACACATGTAAATTTGATAACATGGAATTTCTTCCACTTCATAACTCTTATGGAATACTATTTATCGATTTAGTTGGTACTTTGTTTAATATGTGTGACGTTGTTTGTAACGCATAACCCCAAAAGGATAATGGAATTTTTTCATGACTCATCATTGATCTCACCATGTCCAACAAGGTGTGGTTCCTCCTTTCTATTACACCGTTCTATTGAGGTGCGTAAGGAGGATTGAGTTGGGATAGGATCCCAAAATATCGTAACTCATCAATGAAGTCCTAATTAAGATATTCCCCACATCAGTCCGAGAAAAGTTTCTTAATCTTCCTACCAAGCTGGTTCTCAACTTCATTATTTTATTCCTTGAACTTATCAAAGGAATAAAACTTATACCTCATTAATTAGATATACCCATATCTACTAAAATTATCCTTAGAAGTTATTAAGTATGAGTACCCACCCCCTGCTTAAACTGGAAATGTTCTAGACACATCGGTATAAACCAATTAAAGAAGCTCCTTAGCCCTTTCACCTTTCCCACCAAATAGTTATTTGGTCATTTTTCCTTGTAAACATGCATGACATATTCCATGTGTTTTTAGATCAAAAGAATCTAAATATCCATCTTGACATAACATTTTCAAGCATTTCTCGTTTACATGACCTAACTGGTGTTGCCAAAGATGGGTGTGGTAAGAGCCATGTGAAGTATCTTTGTCATCGATTGGCATTACTTGGTTTGTGTAATCCAACACATAGAGATCGTTGTATAAATGTTCCCTACCAAAACAAATGATATCTTTATAAAATAATCAACATTCATTTTCAAACTTGAAGAAAAATCCATCTATATCTATTATGGATAAATAAATTATGTTTTTTATTATAGAAGGCACATAAAAACTACCCTTTAACACCAAAATCATCCCAGTTGGAAACGTGAGTTGGTAGTCTCCGATAGCTACAGCAGAAAGTCTGGCTCTGTTGGCTGCTCATAGATCAGCCTCCCCTCGATCAATCTTCTTGAATCTTCTTGGTTCATGATTTTGGATACATTTGTAAGCAACATAATCTATATCTAATACCCAATTTGTAGAAACAAATATATTGCATTAGAAACAAACACACCTGAAGCTTCCCCTTTCTTCTTAGGTTGGGTGCGGTTCTTATTCCAATGGTCCTTCTTTCCACATGCAAAACAAACAGCCTCTTGTTCCCTTTCCTACCATTTGATGTTCCTTTTCTTGGATGGTCGTGAAGAAGCTTTGGTCTTAAATCTCTTCTACTTCCCTTTCATTTTATTCTCTAGAAGGACAGAAGGCTTTTCACGCTTCATAAATTTTTCCACCTGCAGAATGAGGATAAGAAGATCACATAGAGACTTCTCAATGTTGTTCATATTGAAATTGACAACAAAGTTAGAGAATCTCTGAGGGAGTGATGTAAGAATGAGATCGGTGCCCAGTTCTTCATGGAGTTTAAACCTTAGAACCTCCAGGCGCTCAATGTAGCCAATGAACTTGACTACATGAGGCCCAGCTGGGGAACCTTCTCCAAGATTATTCTAAAAGAGTTCCTTAGAGATCTCAAACATTTCATATCTTTCTCTCTCTTGGTAAAGACCACGGAGGTGCTAGAGCATTCTATAAGCATC
The DNA here is from genome assembly GCA_963277665.1 of Viscum album. NCBI lineage: Eukaryota > Viridiplantae > Streptophyta > Magnoliopsida > Santalales > Viscaceae > Viscum > Viscum album. Next base: position 1,882,646,265 of record OY728165.1, on the reverse strand, counting down.
CATGATTTCATGGGACTTCATGTGCTCACTAGACATTGATGATAACATCAAACATTGAACGTCGACCACGTCTTTCATATGTATATCATAGACCCGTAAATTATCATCACTCGCCTCCTTGGTAGGAGGATCGGTTAATGCTTACTCCAACACATAAGACTTTCATTCATGGTGTAAGATAACCTTAAGGCGTCTAAACCATTCCTAGATGTTACTGTCAGTGAGGATGTTGTATTTATCCAGAATTGATCGCAGAGATAGTGAGGTTGATGAGCTTTTCATTTTTATTATATAATTAAAAGAGTATATCATTAGTACAATATTGATTACATATTTATAAGAAATAATAAATTTTATTAAGTCTCCCACTATTTTATCATGTCCCAATGGTTGTAACCATTGAACTTAGAATGTATAATTACTATGACATTCTAGTGGTAAGGATCCTTATTCCCTTTCGCATAACCCCATCAAGGGTTGGTCAAGATATTTGAAGGTATTTAGGTAGGCAGGTCTTTGCCAACTGCGGGCTTGCAGTTCCTTGATCTGTTGAGTGGACTCCCCAATCCTGAAATCATGACTTTAGATTACCTCAACTCTTGACTCCAATATTACACCAAGTCAAGCAAGGGATACTCATCTTGATATAATATGGTTATGTCAACCTTAAACCTTTCATAAGGGATTCCTTTATAAAAGTAATTTTCCCAACATGGGTTGGTCAAACACATAGTTTTATTGAGTTTTTCCCTTAATCAAGTAACAGAAGGCTTGGTCTGAATTAATATTTTATTTGAGGGATTTTTATCTCTTATGTGTGAATTTATTATTATCACATGCTTGTTAATATTAAGAGGAAATTACTTAACTAATTAACCATGTCCTGATAATATTTACGCATATGTCTGGTTTATTTTAGTTTCATCTTGCATGATTATTTAATTCATTAATTATGTGATTGTAAAAACACATCTGTAATGATAAATCATGAAAATGAAAGAAATAAAATAAATTAAATTGCATGATCAAGATCGTTTCTAATTGTTAGTTTATCTAGCAGGTGATAAACTAACCCCGGCCTAGGGGAGAAACACCTTGAACCATTTGGGTTTGTGTTTACAACTTCCAGATGTCCACCACTTTATCTTCTAAGATTGGTTTCATCTCGGCTCTTGCTTGAACTGCCTCCACTAGCTTGGGAGTTCAATCCATTACATATTCCCTTTTTTAAACTCACACGTAGGTGAGGGGTAAAAGGGTGTTTTATATAAAAGAAATCATTGGCACGCAAGCCCTACATATTAATGAGGAGAAGGCTCGTAGGCCAACACATTTAATTCAAATAAATAAATTAAAAGAAACCATCCACATACAAATGTCTTGGTATATCTCATGATCGTCCATCATGCAATGATATTTACCCATAAATAAAACTCGCATTCAATTCTTTAATTGTTCTCGTTTAAGATAAATCATGCTCAAATCAATTAATTATTATCTTTAATCAATCAATCCTTTTATCTTAAATCCTTTTTTGAATTTTCATAAGATTCCCATCCATCATAATTTTAAACAAATAAATTCATTTAAAATTATATTTGAATGTTACTTGTACCTTTGAGGAAACCCGGTGAATTACTATTCATAACTACTCAATGAGTATAATTGAACATTGTGTAGATGTTAAATTAAACACACACATATATATATAACACCTATCACGTGTTGTGCCTCATCTTTATGCCCTCACGATGGTACATGTTTGAAGGGTTTCTATAATATAATAATAAATTTTAATAAATATACGTAATTTGGATGTGTACACAACGTGTAGTTCCAACTACATGGTGTGTACTATTGTTCACCATCCATCCAAAGTATATTCTTGGGGAAACAGCATGTGAGTGTACTTCGGAAATCTTCAGAGTACATGGCATGTCCAGTTGGACACATGTTGTGTCGTTCCTCGTTACATGGTCTCTAGTTGGGCTAGCCGTGTATGGGGTACACGGTCCAACCCTAAACTGAAGGGACTACACGTCGTGTCCATTTGGGCCACACGGCGTGTAATCCGAAAACCATCTTCCACATGTTCCTAGTCAACACACTGAGTCATTTAAGACTTAGAAAGACTCCAACACACGCCTTGGTTTGGCAGACCAGTCTGATGCATTGAATCTTGACTACACAGTGTGTACTTCCGAATACACACCGTGTGTTCTGGTGTTGTACGGCCAGGAAGATTTGTCACCTCCTAAAGAGATCCTATATTTTATTTTAATCAAAATCAAAAGAAAAGATTGTTTATATAAGATGAACAAGAAACGAAAGGGGAGGAATAGATCTCGAGATTGAGATTTTCAAAATGATTAAAATGAATTTAAACAACTAAATTATTAAATGTGTAAGTCATCAATGAAATATTTAAATAATTATAAACTATGATGTAACCCCTCTGATCCCACTTGAAGGTTCTGGGCATAGCAGAAGTGTGGTTGGGAAAGCACCCAACTTTGATTTTTACCATGATCAATGATTATTCCAGGATCAATATGATGAGGAATTCTAGTCTCCAGGGAATATAATCTAAGATTTAGATATATTAAAAAGGGGTCCCAAAACCTTTAGAGAGGATCTTTCACATCATGTTTACTATTAATTTAATTTATTTCATTAAGAAAATTAATACCTGGATCTTCAGTGTTTTTCATCATTGATGACATTGATTGTCTGGAATGACCCTTATGGATTATCTCATTGTGCTTATAAAGATCCAAACTAGAATCCCTCTAGCGGTGATCTACACGTGCTCTAATGTCCTCCGCTCAACACCACTTGTTCTCCGGGTGCTAGCACTGTGAAGTGAGTGTCTTATGTTGGTTGTTCTTGATCGCTTGTTATTAGGCCATGAAAAATGTTTCTCATTCTTGATAGGGGAGAGAAGAGGATTCGAGAGAGAAATTTTTTGGCTCAAAAATTCTCAATTCACCAGGCATGTGGTGTGGTGTGGTGTGGTGTATGGAAAAATAGGACTACTTGTCTATTTATAAACATAGAATTTCAGTTACAATATTTAATTTCATATAAATAATTAAATACATTTGTGATCTACGAGAAAACCCACGCTCATAATAATAATATCGCATCATTATTCATTGTGCGCCAATATGCACAAAATGGAATTATAAAATAAAATTTTGCATCACAAAATAATAGCAGCATTATTATTATTTTAACTTGTGTCAACTAGTTAATTAATTATTTACCATCTTGAGAAGGATTATTTTACTACCGGACCGACCTTGGTGCGTGTGAACTCTACTTCCATATATTGAACACCCGAATAAATAAATAAATAATTTATTCTCTTAAATAATTATTTTATTTACAAAATAGTATATAAATATTTATTAAATGTTCAATAAAATAAATAAATATATTTAATTTAATTTATGTGATCATTTTAACTTGAATAAAATTATTCCACGGTCTTGAGAATAATATTTATTTCATTAATTAAATTCAAATAGAATTTAACTGAGACCACCAAAAACACTTAGTGTGTGACCCTCTAGGATTCTTCCTCTTTGTCATTAGGCGGGCTTGCCAAAAATCCAAGAGTACTCTCTAGCAGTGGGTCAAGGCACCCAAGAGAAAGAACATAAAGTCACAACAATGAAATCTACATATAAAAACTCACTATGTAATATAATCTATTTTTAACAATATCTCGTCAAGTAGGTTTCATGATAGTATCATCAACTTTTATGCTTGATACGTTGTTCTTTGACTACCTAAAATAAACTCATCGTTACACCATGGCCATGGAATTTTGTGTGACAGTTCTATTTCAATTAAGGGGTCAATATATCAACTTCCATAAATGGAAGGGAAAAATCCTTCATCAACTTATCCATTAATAACATTCCACTCGTGACGCACCCAACGTACCCTACTTCCCACTAACTACCTAAGTGATGGTTTTCGTTAGTAAATCAAAGTGTGTGATTCATGACACATATAAATGATAATCTTAAAATATAATGATAACTACACATGCTTGCAGATAGAAATATTTGACGACACTAAAACATGCATAATTCTTACTAGCGGGGTTGTTCTCATAAGCTCCTATCCTGGAGATTACCAAGTGAGAACTTCAGGAGAGGAAGTCTCATCTACTTATGAGTACTCGCACCAGATGGTCTACATACGATGTGTCTCATCATAGTATATCATCCAACTATAGAACTATATTTAATAATATTGTTATAGCATTTCAAATTTCTCAACATATCGGGGAACTGTCATGACCTTATCAATGCAACAAATAATATATTACATTTTTATATCATAGTCATGCTGAACAATGAACAATATGTAATAATACATAAATATCCATTTAATCAATGAAAAACCAGTTGGTTCTAGGACACCAACTGTAATAGTTTCTATATTTTGAAATATTTTATTAAATTAAAATTTTAATATTTGTAAAAAAATTATAATGTTATATCCAAACTTTCTATGGAATATTTCAAAATAACTATTCTAAAAAATGAAATATCATTTATTTCTAAAGATCTTAATGAATTTTTTTTAAAATAAACTATTTATAAATATTTTGAAAAAAAATTGAGATAGATGTTTTACAAAATTATTTTAATAAACTAATACTTGTGAGGACAAAAATTTAGCTATAAAACTAAAATTTTAAATTTCTAGTTTAAAGAAACATTTATCAAATTTTACTAATGGTAAGGAAAATTTTGATAAAATTTATAAACAAATTTTACCTCATGGTAATAGTTTGAGAATGGTTTTTACAATTACAAACCCATATTTTTAGTAATAATTACATTATTCAAAAAAGTGAAACTTTTTTCACAATGTGCCAAAGTGGTGCGTGCTAGAAGAAAAATTGTTCCTTGAATAGAGTAAAATATAATGTTTTTCACAAAGATAATTTTTTAAAACAAATACAGTTACCTAAATTTTTTTCTCAAATTACCGAACCCAAGAAGTTTTGGGTTCTGAAAAATAAATACTTTTGTTTTTTGTAAAAAAAATAAATTACCAACAATAAAAATATATATGGTACAAGGATATTGGATGTTCCAGAACCATGAATAGAAATAAATATTTATTCAAGAATATATTCAAGATGATATATGTTAATGTAAATTTTAGAGATTATTAAAATAGGTAGCATTTTTCTTCTTGGAAAGGCCCTTATTTCAAATGTTTTATTTGTTGTAGGTCTTAAGAAAACCCTTATAAGAATAAGTAAATTATGTGATGAAGGTTACCTTATGAAATTTAAAAATTATAAATGTATTTTACATAGTTCCAAGGTTGAATTTATTCTTTATGATAATTATTATGAGAATTTTTACACACTAAACATAGAATACCTTATGATCCAAGACATACCATGTCTTAGTGTAATGGAAGTTCCATATTGGTTACGGAATAGAAGGTTAGGACACTTTAACCGTAGAAAATTATCTATGTTAATTAAGAATAGACTTGTTAAGGATCTACCAGAAATTATGTTTGATACTTATAAATTCTATGAACCTTGACAATATTCTAAGCAACATAAGTCATGTTTTAAATCTATTAATGAAATCTCAACTTCGGATACATTACATTTAGTGCACATAGACATATTTGGTCCCATAAATGCACGAATTATTAGTAGAAATACTATGTATATATATTAGTTGATGATTACTCGACATATACATGGGTTTATTTTATTACAAAAAAAATGAAACCTTCATTAATTTTAAAACGTTTATATCCAAAGTTAAAAATGAGAAAAACCTCTACTTGATAACTATTCATAGAAATTGTGGTGGATAATTTGAAAAATATGATTTTAAACATTTTTTTAGTAATAAGGGTATTGAAGATAACTTTTAAACACCTAGAACCCCCAGAAAAATAGTGTATTTAAAATAAGAAATATAATTATTCAATAAATAACTAGAACTATTTTGAGTGAATACTCAATTGATAACCATTTTTTGGTGAAGTGGTTATTACTACCAGATATACTATTAATCAAGTTTTAATTATACCTTTTCTTAATAAAAAATCTTATGGGTTATGGAGAGGAAGAAAACCAAAATTTTCTTAATTCAATTTTTTTAGTTATAAAGTATTCATTATTAATACTAAAGATAATTTACATAAATTTTCACCCAAATCTAATGAATGAATATTTTTAGGTTATTCCATTAATTATATGTCTTATAGTGTTTTTAATAAGAATTATTATACTATTGGGGAAATAGTGCATGTTATGTTTGATGAAAATGACCCCTTCGTTTTCAAACAACCCCAAACAACATCCTATGATGTTATTTCTAAAACTGATTTTAAAACATTGTTAAGAAACTTATTCTCATAAGGAAATAACTCAAGAATTATCTTCTAAAGTTATTCCTTATGAATATTTTCTACTTATGGTTGAAAAAACAACATTTTAAAATCCAAAAATTCAGTTGTTTATTATGAATCATCCTGGTAAAAGTATCATTGGTGATGTAGATTGAACAGTCAGGACTACAAGTTCCTTAAGGAATGAAATTGAATATCTATCTTTCTTATTTGAATCTGAACATAATAATTCTTATCAGGCTTTAGGTGATGAGTATTAGATTAAGTAAATTCAAGATGAACTCAATGAGTTTGAAAGTAAAAAAGTATGTACTTTAGTTGAAGGACCTTTAGAAACTTCTATAAGTAGATTAAAATGGGTTTTTCTTAATAAATATGATGAAAATGGAATAATAGTTAAAAATGAAGATAAAATTGTTTCTAAGGGATATAATCAACAATAGGTAATAGATTGTGAATAAAATTATTCTACGGTATCAATACTTTAATCTATTCATATACTTATAGCCTTTGAAGCATTCTTTAATTTAAAAATATTTCAAATGGATGTGAAGTGTTATTTTCTTAATGGATATGTTCAAGAGAAATTTTATGTTAAATAACCACCTAATTTTGGAAATAAAAAATATATATAACATTTTTACAAACATACCAATATATTTTATGTACTTAAACAATCCCCTAGATCTTGGTATGATAGATTAACAAGATTTTTGTTATAAAAAATTATTAAGGGAAAAGTGGATCCAACTCATTTTATAAAATAAGTTAATAAAAACATTATTATTATTCAAATTTATGTTTATGACATTATATTTTTTTTAACTAAAAAATATTTAATTTATTATTTTTTGTATATTATGAAATCTGCATTTGAAATTAGTATAATGGGAGAGTTAACATATTTTATTGGTTATAGAATTTCACATAAACCATAAAGAACTTTTATATCTCAACAGAAGTATATAAAATATCTTATTAATAAATTTGGATATAAAAATAATAAATCTATTAGTACTCTTATTTGCAACTCCAATACATTTAATCTTGATGATGTAGGGAAAATAGTTGACCAAAAAAATAGAGGTATGATAAGAAGTTTAATTTACTTAAGATTTATTTGTATGTATTTTATGTTTTTAGTATGCTTATGTGATAAATAGTATGAAAATACAAAATAATCCCATTTAAAAACTGTAAAATGGATTTTTTTTATCTTAAGGGAACTATGGATTTAGGCCTATTCTATTCTTCTTGAAATGTTTTTGATTAAAAAAAATCGGGATGATGAATTTGGGGGTTTATAATGGATAGAAAAAGTATATATAGGACTTTTCATTTATTAGGAGATTTTTTAACTTATTTTCATGTAATAAACAACACTCAGTATCACATTCCACTACTAAAGTTGAATATGTAGCATCTGGAAGTTGTTGTGCTCAAGTGTTCTGGATGCAACACACACTCAAATACTAGGGTAGGAGTTTTACTAAAACTAAAATACTTTTTGATAATAAATGTTTTTGTTGTCTTAAGTAAAATCCTAAAATATCACTCCAATTCTAAGAACATAGATATGAGACACCATTTCCTGTGGGATCACACACTCAAAGGATAAATAATTTTATAATTTATCGGAACATAAGAACAACTTGCTGAAATTTTTACAAAACCTCTTTTTTGTGATAGATTTTGATAAAATTAAATAGAATCAAGGAATAATCACTATTAAGTGATCATTCGTGTCTAATTCTTTTTGATCTATCTTCTAACATTAAGATACTCATTTTCATGTGGGGAATATATATATGTTCTATGTTTCTAAGTAAACAACTTTTTTCATATTTTAAGTTTTCTTATGTTTTTGGTTTTCTAAATTTTTTATTATAATAAGTTTCTTAGACTCAAGATTTCAATAAATTTGTTTGATTCACAATTCTCAAAAATGTTTCTTGGACTCAAAAATTGTTATAAAATTTCCAGAGCAAAAAATTTTCATAAATATTTTCGGTTTAAAATTTTTTTTTCATCAATTTTATTTTAATAAAAATATTTTAATCTTTTTTTAAACTATAATATTAAAAATTTTATTTCAAAATAATCAAAATCAGTTATTGTACTGAAAATATCATATTCTTTCTTTATTTTAAAACTATTAAAATCTATTTAACAAAACCAATAAGAACGGGTATATTATACTGATGAAATTTTCCACTCCAAAACATACTCTTCTATTCTTTTAGTTTTTGTAATAATTCAATACTTTAGTTTAAATTTTTTTTTATAATATTAGTTTTAAACATTATTTTATTTTAAATTTTTTAAAACTATTTCTATTTGAAATGATCCTCACTTCGATAAAATTATTAAAAATTCAATAGTTCAAAAATTATTTTAAAACCTTTTTGAGATCAATATTTACCATTATATTAGGATGGTTTTTTGTTTCAATCATTGATTATGTTATGGAAGTATAATTTTCACCCCTAGTGACTAGGCTAGGGTGGGTTACCACGTTTCCACATCAGCTCTCCAGAGTTTTTCACTCTCGATATACTGAGCACCTCAAAGGCCTTGGTCTAATAATTTTTCTTTACATCTAATATTCAGCATCAAAATCCAATTCCAATGGAGACTAAGGAGGATTATTCCAAGTGGTTTGTATTTAAGGAAAATTAATTAATGAGATCATGGATTTAGAAATAAAATTGAACACTTAATAATATTATTTAATTCAATGGCTGGTAATTATTATATGTTGAAAGTGTTGATGAGGATTTTGATTTTATACTATCCAAACATTATTTTTGAATTCTATGCTTCAGTAAAATTTGTTAAATAGAATGATAAATATAAGGTTTCTTTCATAGTGTCTGGGAAAATATATAAGTTTCCTTACAAGATATTTTCTGACTTAGTTGGATTTACTTCAAAAGGAGAAGCATATTTTCCTTATCATTAGCTTCCTAAACATATCAAAACATTTAAAAAGAATAAGAAAAATTATTCCTTGTTTTTGAAATATGAAAAGGTTAGGAAAGAATTCCACTTGACCAAAGATAACAGATTCATAGAATTATTGATGAAAGGGTACTTGATTCTAGGAAAGGGAGATTGGGATACTTTAAAGGTATCAGATTTTTTTGTTTTGGATTACCTTGATAGCATCATAAAGATAAGCCTGGTCAAGTTTATCTTTATCACTATGGATAAACTCAAAACTTCTTATATCAGATAAAATATCATAACGTTTCTCTAATTTATAAGTATGTGGCTTGTAAATTGTATGGAAATATTCAAAGTGGAAAAACATCGTATCTAGATAGGGAGAATATTTCCTATATCAGTGGGGGTATGATATCCATGAAAAAATTAGTTTTTTCGATTAGTAAAAAACTTTTTTGGAAAAGGTTTATTGAACTATTTCAAAGGCACAACCTTCAAGAAAACATAGATAATTTGAAAATAAGAAAAATATAAATGTAGATACAAATCCTTATATCAAGATAAATAATAAGTTTAATATTTATGCTGAATTGTTTGAATAAATGATGAAATTTAATATTGAGAAAAAACTTGGGAATCTATAAATTAGACTTAATCCCACATGAGATAATTATTTGAATATTTAGGATACATAAAATTTAGTGGAATTAGAGAAGAAAAATAATCAAAAGAAAAAGTTTCAAGAAGCTTAAATTGTTGAATTTCTTTTAAATGTTTTAGATCAAACTTATGAAAATCTTATGCTTCCCAATTTCATTACCGATCAAGTAAATATTGAAGCATTATTTGTTTTTGTTGAAACATTTGTTTTTCATACTAAAATTCCTTCTATTACTAATAAATAAAATGGTAAGATACTTGTGGAATAATCTTTCCCAGTTATCCCAAAAAAAGAATAGGAATACATGTTAGCTGGAAAAGGAGATCTGAGAACCCAAAGGTAGTTAAAGAAATATCTATAAAAATAATTTGATAAGGAATTTAAAGGAGAAAGAAAATAAGGAGAAGAATAATAAAATGAAGATGAATGTGAAGAAATATAAGAAGAAATTGAAATAGAAAAAGGTGAATATGAGGTGACAGAAAATAACAAAGAAGGTGATGATGAAGAAACTCAATCTAATAAAGAATCATCAAATTCATACTAATCTTCATCAGGTTTAACCTCTATGTCTAGAAAAGATGAAAAATATAAAAGTACTCAAGAAGAAGGATCTTCATCAGAAAATTAATCACAATCTTCATTTGAAGAAAGAATAAGATGATCAAAAATCAAAAACAAGAGTTGAATAAAAAGATATAACAGATAAGGATGTGGAAATAATTGAATTCTCAAATGAGAATAATTTTTCTAAGGAATGTAAAAATGTTTTTTTAAAGAAAGGTAAAAAGAACATCAAATAAGTGGAAGTTAGAACCAATATAACTAAGACTCCCTATATTATACCCGAACAATTAGACTCTATAAGAGAAATATCTCAAAAAAGTTTTGATTATATTTTTTGTGTCTTCATGAGACTATAAAGAGATATTATTTACATTAAAAACCATGAATCAAGATAACAGATTATTTAGAATAGTCTTAGTGAGAAATAGGAGTCAAAAAAAGTTTTAATAGAGTTAATAATTTGGATTGAAAAGGAGTTAAAAACTTTTCAATAAAATTATTTTACTCAAAAAAGATCATGTAATCATATGGTAAAGTGGTCTAAAAATATTGATTCAGATATTCATATGCATGATGAGTATTTTGTTGAAGTAAAACAAATCTTGTTACAATTATATGAATCTTTCAATATATTATCCTTAAACATGGAAGATACTGTAAAGTATTTTGAATAATTTAGAGATGCTACCGATAAAAGGACTAAGGATGTAAATTATCTGAAATAAATTATTTCAGATAGGAAGTTGGAGATGAGATAACTCCGATTATGTAAATATGAGCTCATCATAATGAGAGGAGGAAAACAATAACTCTCTAATGAAGTAAAAAGGATGAAGATTCCAGTCTATTCAAAATAATAAACAATTGAGAAACTTGAAATATATATTCACAAGTTCAAGAAGATGAATAATTTCCCAAAAAACCTTGATGAAGAAATAATAAACATTTTTTTCTTTTTAACTCTCATATATACTTTGTAAAACATTTGAATTATGTGTAATGAGTTTCCTTTTCATCCAAATCTTTTATGTTTTAATTCTTTCCAATTATAATTGGTTATATATTCTTTCATATTTACATAAATGATTAGGTAGTCCATTTTTTTTTTGTTATATTTTTGTTTTTTTTTTCTATATTTTTAGGAAATATCAGATTATTCTCTATTCCTTTTTGAAAATCACAAATGGAGAGAATGACTAATTAAGGAGGATTATCTATTTCGAATGGAATAATTTTTTTTATCATAATGGGAAGATACAATCTTTTGGGGATAAATTTTACTAAGGGGGTATGTTTTCATTAAAGAATAATTATTCTGATTTTTTTAATCGTCTTCATCATCATATTCGACATCGTATTTTACTTCGTACTCAGAAAATTTACAAACATAGGGGGAGTTAAGTTTCAAATAATAACTTCATAGTTCTTAAAAGAAAAAAGGATGGTAAATTTTTCAAATTTATTTCTCATTTATGTTTTTTGGTTTGTGCTTTGCAAAAAAAGGGATATTTTTCATTCAAAATTTTTACTTCTTACTTTTCCATTCCTTTAGTTTTAGAAATCATGAAAACTTTATTAAAACATATTTACTAACTTTTTATGTCCCAAGTGTTTCATTATTTTTTTATAGAAAATATTATATTTAATTTTATTTAGATAATGTTATAATATATTATTGGTATGAACTTTAAATTCTTCATTAAAATCATTGGATTATGTATGTGACTAATAATCAGACTAAGCTTTAATCAGATCAGGGGTTATATTTTTATCTTGAATTTTATATAGATACCATTAAACAAATTATGGTATGAAAAAAATCGGACTTACACTCATAAGGATTATCATATTGAAAATTTATAAGTAATTTGATCATACTGACCAAATTTTATAATAAAAATAATTAGAATTGTTTCTAACATACAGAATACATTTAATATTTTAATGGTGTTAATTAATATGATGCTAGACATTATGTTATGTCAGAGCGTTTTGATTTTTCTAGTTCTAGTTGTTTGAGGTTGTTGCAAAAAACATGGAAATATGACCATTGAATAATCACCTATAAATAAAGAGTCATTTAAAGAGTTTGAAGAAGCTTTAATTCATCGCTCAATTCATCTGAATATTTCTAAGTGTGAATTTCTCATTCTAGGTCTTTGTAATTCTTTAGAGAGTTGGCAGTCCTAAGGAATCATTTTTGGGGTTTTTTTCTTTATGAATGTTTACTTTTTTAATCTCATCCGATCATTGTTATGATTGGGGGCTTCCGATGATAGAAATATGGTGAGTTCGGTCCATCATATCGAGGTATTTTGGTTATAGGAAGATAGGGAAATTCAGATCATCCTGTCGAGGTATTTCTTGGTAAGGAAAGACAGACTTTAAAGTAAGTATAAAACTATGTATACCTTTTTAAAACTTTATCTACTACCTTACTCTTAAGTTTAAAATTGTTAAATCATTGAAAATTATCTTTTAAGTCATTATTACTATTACTTGTTATTGTATTTCTTATTTTTACAAGTTACTATCCCATTGTGCATGTTATCAAAAGTCACTCATCGTACTCTTCTTTATAATATATTTATTGTATAATTATAAATATAATTAAAATAAGAATACTTTGATATAAATCATATCCATTTTTATTCTAATATTCACTCAAATAATCGGACTGAGTCTAAGTCTCATAAAATTAATATAAGAGTTATTTTGTTTTCTCACATTTAAATATTTGTTAAACTACAATTCACCCCCCCCCCCACTATTGTAACTATATACATCTAAGATAATCTTACGATCCTATATTACATCAGTGGGAGAATGAATATTTAAGAGAAAATTATGAAATATAATACTAATGTCTCTGAATCTCTAAAAACCCACACTCTCCAGCCTTATGGCCTTCAAAATCCTTAAATAACTTCTCAATTCCCTCTATGGTTTAGTGATATTTGTAACCAAATTTTAAAGATCTCCACTACGTGAATTTTAATTTTTACCTCCAAAGTTTAGGTTCATTATAAATCTACATGTGAATTTCCTTTCCCAAGATCAGTAGATAGTTGACTTGTCTGGCTAATTATTCTATGATTCAAAAATCCTCTCCTAGGCTCCACATATCATAATGAATTTTTCTAAGGATTGCATTCCTTTTGAGTGTTTTTAAAATATTTATCTTCATGATATATGAATTTTTTCTACATTTTTAAATGATTGAACTATTTTGTGTCAATTATTGTATCCCCTCAGTAAAGTTATTTTACCCTTACATATCACTTGGTTAGTAGAAAACCATTACATACTATGAAATGTAATATATCCAACATTTCATTCCCATGGGAAAGGAATTTTACCCTTAAAAATTACTTTAGTTCTGCGATAACCCTTACACATTATATTTTTACTTCCATGGAGAAGTTATTTACTCTTACACATTAGTTGGGACATGGGATACTCTTACATATGTAGGCCAGGTAATATTTACATATATCACCCTAGTAACATTTCCATATGATAATTTAACTCATATATATCATACTCAACTTATTTAAATAAAATTGATTACCTATTCACATGAGTTTTGAACCCATACACATGAGTTATGTACCCTTATGTAGAGTCATTTATCAATAATTTCCACATTATGTGCTTTAGTAAAGTATCTCTACTGAGAATGTTTATATATCCCAATACTATTATATTTTTTCACACTTGAACTTATTCATACAACTTTCTTCAAAATAAAAATAAAAATTATAATCAATAGTCAGTCATACATTTTATTCCCAAAATTAAATAAATCAATTATTGTCCTAATTTCATCCATTTAAAATAATATTCAAAAATTCCAATAAAATTTTCCTTTAATTCCAAAACATAAATAGAATTATTAATTGAAAATTGTAGATGAATAAAATTAATTGATTATTAATAAAATATAATGAATTCATTTCTTCTATCAATTCTTCCTTGAAATGTTTAAGGAACCTTGAATAATTAATATTTGTTTATAAAATATTTTTCTTTTATTCACTTAATAATATGTGATTACTTTAATAAATTCAATAATTATCATTCTAAGATCATATAATATTGAATTTTTCTTATTTCCTTTTGATCATTTATACTCCGACATTACCCTACCACCATCATGATTCCCACCATGTCCTAAACCATAATTCATTATATTTGTCCGAAATTTTGAATTCACTTATTGTGTGCCCCTCTAGGACCAAATATAGATATTAGTGAGTGTAAATCATAGGAAAGGTGTGGTTTATGACTAAATAAAAAGTCCCCTAAATAAATGAGGTTAATTTATATCAATAACAATTTCTCCAATGAACATATACTATATAATATAATCTCATTATCACATGATATCTCATAAATAAGGATGCATATCTTGTGTCCTCATCCTTATAGGATTTATTTATTCATTATTTAACATAACAAGATAGAATAAACTTATTTAACCAAGGATATGGATTTAGTGAAGAAATTAACATCCTAGTCAATTGGGATTGAGATATATCTTCTTATACTGGAAAGTAAAAAGTCTTTTCTTGACTATTAATTCAATACCATATCATTACTGATAAAATTGATGAAAGATACATTATTGTGAGTCCTATAAAAGATTATACCACTACTAAGATGTGGGTGAATCATTGGTTTCCAAAAAAACGCTCTGACTACATAGTTCCCATAAATTTTTTAATAATAAATATCAATGGTTTTGATGATATTACATGAGACAGAGAGAAAAAGAACACACATTTGAATAATGGTTTTTACCGGGTTCAAACAACCTTATTATCTTGTGGCTAATATTTGGTGTGTAGTGGATATATTCCCCCTACCCATATTCTAATTTATTATCAATTTAATAAGGAATAGAGAAAGGGAGTTTTCTTGAAATCCAATTACAATATGAAGAAAGAGTGTGAACAAGTCAAATGATCTTCACTTCATGCACCTCAAGTGCCTCTAAAATTTGTGTTTTTTTTGTACTGCTTCTTCTTTTGGTCTCTGATTTTGTTCAATTCTCACTTAACCTAAAAGTTATTTTTATATCATGGATCCTAGTACTATCCCATGATCCTCATATTAGAAAGATATGAAATGATAAATACTAAATATATTAGAGTATCATAGAGTATCCTTGAATGTATTCACATTAAAAATAGTAGAATGTGGTGTGAAAGGTTCAATATTTCTCAACCAATAACCCACAAAACATCAGCATCCAAACTCATTATTGTGTGGGAAATTATTCACAGTTCAGCATTCTCTAAATAAATAAAATCATATAATAATTAAAATTTTGTTACTAAAAATGTAGTGGAATGGATTTTTTTATTCTTCCATGGTCTTATTTACTTCTCTAAATCCTATATCAAGAGCCCTTGCTTTGCGGTGTGAGACCATTTGGCTCAAAGACTGGTAAAACCTATAATTCACCCATGTTGGTCTTCATGGCATAGTTAAATCATTAGAATTACTCATATATCCACTCATGATGCAACCAATCTAGGGACAGTGTGATTATTCTCATTTCAAATTAACCTTATTTCATAATACCCCCAAATATCCCAAAGGCCGTCTTTCTTTATTTTTATTATAGATAATACCCCTTTTAAGGGTTGAAGGAGAACCCATACATAACCCATAGGCCCAAGGTACAAGGCCTGAATTTACCCACAATACATGACCTGAAGGACCAGAGGCATACCATTCCCAATACATGACTCGTAGTCCCAACCCACTTGAACTGCCCCTCCCCAGCTTCTGTGTTTCATCACCTAGCTCCCCACCTTGCATTGCTGATCGGCTGGCATTTCCCCATACAAAGCTGTATGGTGCCTAGTCCTGATAGAAGATTCCATACCCATGCATAGTATTAACTCATTCATTTAACAGATTCATCATTGTGTGTATAATGTTCTGTAGTGTGATCCTTCTCATGTAAGCTAAAAAAATTCTTATGTAATAGTAAATCAATCATTATACCACTTCACATTAGATATATTTTTTCCTTAAATTATATGAAATCAAGGATATTGTGGCATTAATATCACTTTTCATATCATAATTTTTTCAATTCCAGCAAAACTTCAATCCTCTTATTCTTGTATATCTTCACATAACTTTAAAGAGTTATTAACTCGTCCATGAGCATGTTTTCATTGAATAAAACATAAAAACATCCCAATATCATGAAGTATCTATCTCAAGAAACAAATCATATAATTCTTCTAATACTGAGCATACAAAACAAAAAACAATAGGATATAATAGTGCTTGTGATAGTAATCTATCCCTTGATATAAGATCAATTTCATATTGATCATTTATCAATTGAAGATAAAATCAACTCCCACTATATCAATTCACTTTATGGGGATTATTTTTCAATCTATCCCATTGTATTTATTAGAAAAATATGGATCATCACATGATATATTCTCTACACTTAAACTAAAAACACCTCAAAATCTCTTTATATTTTCACTTATAAATGAAAAGAGTATCTCCTCCTTTATAAGAAGACCTTCTTCTATATTATCCCCATTTTTCAACAAATTCAAATGAATGAAATGAGGAAAATAATAAAGAAAACTTATATGTATTTTGATAAATAATTCACTTGAAAAAACACTCTAAAATATTGGAAGGAAACCTTTGAAAGAGTATTCATCAATATTTCCATAAATTTCTCCTCGAATTAAACATATTACAACTAAATCTCACCACACTCCACCTTTACATTGAAATTTTTTTACTTGATTTCAATTTCATTCGACCTCAAATGTTGTTATAGATTATTTGGAAAGTTGATTACACTTTGATTGTCACACACAACCACTATTCGGTATGCAACATCAAACCTCATGTCTTAATGTTATGAAATCATCCACACCCTTTGAGTTGTGTCTTGTTATTTTTCAATATACTCAGCTTTTGTTGGGATAATAGTGAAGAAATGTTTCTTCTTGGATTGATAAGAAACACATATTCCTATAATAAATAAATTATATACAAAAATGGATTTTCTTTCTCCAATATATCCTACCTAATACACATTGGTAGATTAATAAATCTCAAAGTATATACCTTTATCGTACCTTAATCCATAATAAAAAGTTAATTTAATGTAGTGAAAGATCCATATTCTTCCATAAATTTTGAATAATTCATATTTATTTGGAATCATAAACATAAATTAATCACAAACACAATAACCAATATTGACATTATTAAATAAAGTAACCTACAAATGATATTTTGAAACCTGGTTTGATCCACAATACTTCTTTCTTCATCTAATGAAAACTTAGTCCCAAGTTCAATATGAGTGGAAACTTCTCTTGACTCATTCATTCCAAACCTTTTAAAACACTCATGAAAATAATTTTCATGTGAGATAAAGATAAAAAACTACTATATTGGTGACATACATACTCAAAAATAAATACATTTCACTAATAATAAAAATTTTAAAAATTCTATCTAATTAGGTAGAAAATTACTCACAATTTTATTCTTTATTTTATATAAAAATAATTTTATTTAAATGAAAAAACAAAATAAGTGAGTTTTTTATCTCCCTTTACCTAGAGATTTTAATACACTTTTCCTTTATTTAATTAAATTCTCTTTAAGATATTGTACAATGTCAAATACCATGTTTGTGGTGCTTGTTTTAGCCCATATATTGAATTCTTTGGTTTTCAAGATCAGTAATCATCACCATCAATGATAAAACCTTTAAGTTATTCAATGTATACTTCACTCTCAAGTTCACGATTATGAAATAAATAGTTTACATCAATTTTAAAAAACTTATAGTTCCATTGAGTGAAAATCACAAGAAATATTTAAAATATTTCATGCATTTTGACTGGTGAAAATTCTCTTCAGAATATATACCCTTAATTTGATAGTATTCTTTACAAAAAAGTAAATATTTATTATATTCTAATTTTCCTTTATAATTGAGATTATTATAAAAGAAACACTTTTTCTAGATCACATTTTTTTATCATTGGAATGTGACATCAATTACCAAGTTTCATTATTCTTAAATTTTTTCAACTCTTCTTCCATCAAAGAAGCCCAATACTCTTGTTTTAAGGATTTATCAATATTCTCTAGTTGACCATATAAAAGAAAACTAGTATGATTAGAAATTCTCAATATTCAATAGGTTTGTATAACCCTACTACTTTATCTAATAGTATTATACAACTCATCAAGTTTTATAATCATTTGTAACATGAAAATTATTTTTTTAGACCTTCCCCATCACAGGAAATTTCCAAATCATCTTTAGAGTTAGGAAGATCCAATCAACCATCTACTATACTCTAATGTTGTCTAGTGTTTCTATCTTATTTGACATAATTATCAATGAAAAATTATTCTTTTAAATAATTTTGATTCTCTTATACAATTATAAAAAAAATTGACAATATTCTTGATCTTTATACTATATCATGATTACCTTCTTCTATTAGTTTCATTCCTAATAAATATTCATTTTTAACTCTCTGGTCAAACATTCCAAAAAATTACCTTTAATATTGATATGTAATGGGTTTTTGAGAACCATTAATATCTTCATGTATGGATTCATATAAAACCCTAACTCATATGATGTAATAATCAAATTGAGTCAAGTTATCCACATGTCCAGAATACAAACAGTCTTGATTGTGGATTATCTCTATAAAAATTTAAGTGTCATGCTATAATATAATTTTTCTTTCCATGTTTATAAAACTGTGATTATTACACTCAATGACTCCATTTTTTGGGATGTTTATGGATAGAAATTTTTATTTCTATTCCCATTATTTTCAATATATACCTTGAAATATTCATTCTTGTATTAGGATCCTCTATTAGATCAGAATCGTTTGATGATATACCCTATTTGATTCTCATCAATCCCATGGAAGTGTTAAAATTTATTAGGAATTTAGGATTTAATTGAAATAAAATAAACATAGTTTGTATGATTAAAATCATTAAAAAATTTATAAAATACTTATATTCATTATTTTAATTCAATATTAATGGTTTAAACTCATCTTAGTGTACTAACTCAAGTGATTTCATTGTTTCGATCACCACTAACTTGTTACTCCTCATCAGAATCTCTCCCTTATGACATAAAACAAATGTGATGAGTATTTCACATTCTAAAATGGGTATATTTCTTATAGTATAATTCATGGAAAAATTATCCATCTTTTTCTTCCCCAAATTTCTGAGTCTTCTATTACAAATATGGTCCTCCTCTTTTATACTCATGAAATAATAATTTTGATCATCAAAAATCTAGAATAAGTTTCCATTTGTTCAATTCCCCATTAATATAATCATAAAATCCTTAAAAATATTTAAGAAACATTCATTCTTTATAAATATTACTTTATTCCCATTATCAAAAACTTGATAAACCAAAACGAGATTATGTTGTAACTTATCGATAAATGGAACATCGCTGGAATTATTTTTATCAATTTTGGTGTATCCAAATCATTACATATTTAGTGATACATAATTAAACACCATGAGATTTTATAAAATATTTTTCATGAATAATTTTAATTTTTTTGATAGCATTCATTACATAAAACATCAATTTTATATTTTAGTACATACAATGACGAGTTTTAACAAAACACAATAAATTATAAATATTATTATTTAAGAAGGATTATTATTAAATAGTTATTAAAATTTGAAAAATGAATTGGAATAATAATATTTTAAATATTAAGTATAATTTTTTAATAAAATGAAAACTTATTGATAAAAAATTCTTTATTTTTTCTAAAGTATTTATATGTTTCGAAAATATTTTTTTCTCAAAAAAATGTTTTTTTCATTATTTTTTTGAACAATAAGAAAATTAATTTTTAGAATTTTTAGAAACATGATTCCTTAAAATTAAGTCTATTTTTTAAATAAAAAATTTAATTTTATCTTAGGTTTAATTTTTGGGATTTTTTTGAAAAGATTAATTTTTTATA
This sequence comes from Viscum album, assembly GCA_963277665.1. Classification (NCBI taxonomy): domain Eukaryota; kingdom Viridiplantae; phylum Streptophyta; class Magnoliopsida; order Santalales; family Viscaceae; genus Viscum; species Viscum album. The sequence goes on along the minus strand of OY728165.1, from coordinate 1,882,625,634 downwards.
AATAGTGAAAAATACTAGTTTTTATTGAAAACTTCTTTTTCAGTTAAAGAATTTAAAAGGTAAATCTTTGTTTCAATATGGTTATTGAAGTAAAATTTGTTAAATTATATCTCAATTCATATAATTTAGTTCATTTTAATCATTTTCATATTTAATTTTGATATAAAAACATTTTAAACTTTTGAACATTTTTCTTTGGAAAATAACTTTATCGTCGTGTCTACGGGTTCAATTTAAAATTAAATTTTTTCACTTATATTAATGGAATTTGAAAAAAAAAATTATTACATATTTGGAATAATAATAATTAATATTATATTATAATTTCAAATTTATTTTTTATCATAATGAATAGTAAAAATAGTAATATTTATTTATTGTCATTAAGGTAAAAATGGGTTTACTAGGGGTTAAACTAAAATAATATGGGATAAAAATGACATAAAAATTTTCCAAAGCCTATTTTATAGACCTATTTAGAACTTATTATTTATAATGCTCTATAATTGTTCATTTTTTATCCTTTTTTCATTTGAAAAACGTGAGAACACATTTTTCTTTCCAAAACATACATGTGTATCACTCACCTTACTTATAAAAGACCTCCCCTTCTCTTATCCTCTAAACACTTCCAAAACCATTTGGTTCAGGAAATACCTATCCAAATATTTTCCTTAATTCCCTACTATCATCATATAATCCTTATTTTTGTCATAATTCCAACCTCGGGTGGCTTTTGGTGCAAACCAGATGAGGTTACTTGAAGAAGAGGTAATGTTCTTCAATGAGCATTTTTATATTTTTTCATCATAAAAATAACTTGATTATTATAAAACCATGATGCTATAACAAAACGATTATCTCCCATATTTTTATATTACTATAACTTTTGTTCATTACCTACAACCATCTTCACTTCCATCAAATGGACATGAAATCATCATTTGTGTGTAGGTCTAACTACCACATCGCGAACCGTTGTTATTTATTTTCCCTCACCACCACTCATGGATGGAAATAATGATGTATTAAATTTTTATATTTGATATTTATGATATTATTATACTTATTTAATTACTATATCACATATACCTCCTTACTCCCCACTCTATTGGAATAAGATAATATTGATCATGTGTATAGCGGACTACCACCTCACGAAGCGATGTAATTCATTCATGCTTTACATAGAAGATAATAAGGATGGTTTTAATTAAAATATGAAACACTTCTTAAATAAAACAAAATATTATATAATTTTAATTTTTTATTTAACTTTCTTTTATTCAACCCTTCAAGAAAATGTAAAAAGGGTTTATGTGTACGTACGGCCTACCCTCTCCATGAACGGTGTATTTCATTTACTACCTCTAGCATTTATATAATTGTCTAAATATATATATATATTTATATTTAATATATATTATATTTTTTTCATGGTTAAAATTATGGATTTTATTTAATCATGGTCAAATTAATTGAACAAAAAAATAAAAAATCAAAACATATTTGAAAAATAGAGTAGTTATTTCTTGAAACGTGACTTTAACATGGGATTATTAATAAATGGGAAATATATAGTCATAAGTAAATCATATATGTTATATTATATATGTGTCTGTGTGTTCTTAGGTAATATATATATATATATATAATAAACTTATATTTATTATATAGGGAATTTTAATGTGTATGAAGGAATTCTAAATGTAAGGTATGGGATTTCCATATCACTTTTTTCTTTTTTTGCGATGCAATTTGTATTGACCACCTATCTATTTTATGTGTTGTATATAATTAACATGAAATTATTTTATAATTATGATCATTAAAATTATTTTTATTTAAATATAAATTTTATAATCTCTCTTTCAAGGGGTTTATGGTTCAAAAGTTTCTAAAGTGGTAAGTGGTTTTTTGTATCAATTTTCCCTCTTCGCAAAATATGTAATGTAATGAAACAATATTATTTTATAGGGTCTATATACATCCCCTTTAAAATATAATATCATGAATTTATTTATTATAATTATATTATAAATTTAATTTAATGTTATTCTTTCATGGGGCTTATGATTCAAAGTTACTAAATTATAAATGGTTTTATTTTAAAATCTCATTATTTATCAGGATTTCTCATGTTTATTCTCCTAATAATGAAATATTATGATATATATCTCAATATAAAAATTTACTTTCTCCACTTATAGTTATTTTTATTGAATACATGTTTTCCTTCACTTTTCTCTTCTTACATACTCAAGAGGTCGAAATTATGTTTTGAATAAAAATCAACTCCATTTCTTTCTATGGTCAAAAACCCATTTTCATCCAAACCCATTTTTAATAAAAAAATGTTTTCAAAAAATATTCTTAACATTCTCAAAATTATCTATTAATTACATTTTCACCCATGTTAGACTTTATAAAAAATGTTTTCAAATGTATATTCTTTCCTTTTTTTCAAACATGGATTTTTTAGCTTTTACCAAAAATGTGAGAGGATATTTGTTTAAAATTGTAAAGAATGAATGGTATTTCCATCATCACGACCATTATATTCTTTGAATCTTTCATTATATGTTTAAATGGTTATCTTCAAAGAAAATTATTTTTCAAATGTTTTATGTTTTAAAAAAAATTCAAATTGGAAAGAATATTTTCCTCAATAAATGTTTTAAATGATCTGTAATGATTTTTCTCTGAGTATCTAAAGTTATTTTCAAATAAAATTATTTTGAAATTTTTTCATGTTTTATAAAGTATTTTTCAAAGATGAAATATTATTTTCTTCAAAAAAATATTCCAAGTAATCTTTCAAAATCATTTTTTTCTAAGAAGACATCCTTTGATGTAACTTATTCTTTACTAGTGATATGATCCAAAAACACTTTTCATATTCTTTCATTGAATTGTTTATAATTATGATGGAAATAGATTTATGAGACCCATTTCTCTTCCATGGGTTATATCGTGATAAAATGATTATGGAACCCACTTATTTCTTTAGGTGGCGTTATATTATGAAGTGATGAAATGATTATGAAAAGGATTGCACATTTTTTCATGGTTTATAATATGATGAGTGTTTTGTAATGCTAATTTCTTTCCATGGGTTCTGATATGATGAATGTTTTATGAAGACCATTTATTTTCCTAGGTTTTATTAGGATGAATTTTTTAATATATTATAGCACACAAATGTATGATTTTCATTATATGTTTTGTGGGACCTATATCTATCTCCAATGTGTTGGGTAAAGATTGATATATCATGAGACAAATAAGAATGGAATGGTGAGTAGCCCAAGCCTGAAAAAATGAAGGTAAATGCATTGAATCCCAAGACTAAAAGTAATATGTTACATGGGTTGTATCCCAGTCCTAGAAAATATATGGTATATGGGTTTTATCCCAAGCCTAAGAGTATGAGGGTACATGGGTTGTAGCCTAAGCCCAAAAACAAGAAGGTAAATGGGTTGTAGACCAAGCCTATAAGTAATAGGGTACAGGAGTTGTATCTCACACCCAAAATCAAAAAGGTGAAAGGGTTTTAGCCCAAGCCTAAAAGTAAGAGGGTGCATGGGTTGTAGCCCATTCCTGGAAACAAGTAGTTAAACAGTTCATAGACCAATAATAACAAGTTATATAAGTATTGTTAGGTATCCTGGACATAATATTTTTTATTCTTATATGCATACAACAAATTTTATGTCTTATTGCTATATTTTGATTTTAGGATTTATTATATTAATTCTCTTATGATCTATGCCTTATGAAATGAAAATTTTTATTATATTCTACAATATGTAGGGTATGATCTTCAAATGTTATTCTAAAGTTTTATAACCTTTTGTTCATGTTATGCTTGTACATTTTTTTTATTCACCCTTACCGAGCATCTGAGCTCACCCCTTTTTTATGTTTCCTTTCCCCAAGTTATAACGAAAGGTTTTAGGTCAAATTTTAAAGGTTGAGATCTTTATGGTAGATTTTTAAGATCTTTCACCAGGATAGAATATTTTGTTTCCATGTTTACAAAGACACTAAACTATTATGGTCCTTAGGCATATATTTTTGTAATGTACCAAAATATTAATCTAAAATGATGTAATATCTATGTATATTAATCCATGGTTGCTATAGTTGTTATCAAAGTAAATGTTTAGTCAACCATTGGAAAGTTTTATGAGAAATATTTAGTGATATCCCTAGGTATATTTCTAAGGATATGTATAGGGATGTCTAAAAGGATAAGTACAAGGATGACTCAACATTTAGGAAAATTTCATAGAATTTTTTTAAAGTATAGAGTGAGTGGTTTCCTGGTAATACATATTTGTAAAGACACTACAAGTAGATGTGTCTATAAAATATATGTACCAAGGTGTAACAACTCTAACAAGATGTCTTGGGCCTAACTCGGGGTAATCTGGTACACGATAACGAGCCTTATTCCCACCTAGTTTAACACTCATAGGGATATTCTTTAAGAATTCAGAAACTCTTTATAAAACATCATAAATGATTTAAATAGAGTATGAATATGAATAAAATATTTTAAAACTAATTTTTATAGGTTAAATAAGTAGGATTCATGATTTGGGAACCTAATAATTAATGTTTCATGATTATACAGTATCCCAATATAATAAATATTTCTCACACTAAGTTTTCTAGTTTTATTCAATGAAGAAAACTAGAAGGAAAATGGTTAACATTTAATATTTAAGTTTTCTAATGTATGGGTGTTATTCTAATCTATTTCAAAATTTGAAATCTCATAAATAAAATAAGGAAAGTGGTAATAAAGTTAGTTATATTTCTAAAGATAAAGAAACTACAAACTACATGTGAAAGGTATGGGATTTTCTTTTGGTATTATTTACATTAAACATATGAAGCATGATTATATTGAGGTTTAGGAACCTTAAGAAAATATAAATATTTCATATTCTATGAAATATGTAAAAAGGAATAAGTTGATGAAGCATGAGTAATGGTTTAAGAATAATGTTGCATGAATGAAGTATTTATGCTTTGGAATTCAGAGAGCATGTTATATGAATCTTGAAATATATAAATTTTGATAGTATAAGTTTTAATTGAGGATTTGAAAGGATATTTTAAATGGTGATGAAGACATAGAAAATCAATTTCATAAAAAGGGGATATTTCTATTATATGAAGGTAACCCTTAACTAATTCCGGACATTGAGATAATGATATTTGGATTAAGATATGTTGTATATGAATAAGTAAATTTGAGGGTAAGTATTACCCTATAACTGATTATTGAAAAAGTGTTCTATGTCATCAATAATGAAGTTTAAAAATTCATGGAATTAAAATATATATCCATTAATAATTGTAATAAAAAAACATGCATGATTTCTAAAATGATTTATAGTATTTAAGGTTGTTTGCATGTTTCACGGGGATATACGATGAGGGTATTCACTTGTTTAGAATGTGATAACCAAGTGGTAAATTGTGATATATGGGGGGTAAATGTTAAGAATATTATATGACATTCTTTCCAAAGTGTTGAATTTTCATTTTTTAGATGGGTTATATGGTTAACCACTTAAGGTTAAGTTAAACTTCAAATGAAGTCAGTATTATTAAAATGTAATATATCCATATAAGGATTTATTTATATTGGATAGCATGTTAGAAATACTTTGTGTTGATGACCACTAATGAAAAATGGGATGGAAAATCATGGATCTCGTTATATTTTATTACTTCATGAATGAAAAATTAACCTTTCTTTTTAGACAAAGTAGTGAGGTGAATCAATGAAAAATAAAGGGTGAAGTTGTCCTGAAATCATGCAACTATATCTTTTCATGAAAATTTTTCAACTTCAAGAAAAAATATTTTGAAACAAATAAAATTATCCTATAACTTCTGTTTCTGATGAATCAGACTATCCCTTAGTTTATCCTACTCAACAATTTATTTCCTTGATGGCTTGCATAACACGCAAGACCGAGGTTTACCAAATGATAATATATTATTAAAATATGATTATTATTATAATAATATATAAACTAAAATTTAAATTTGATTTTATAAATACTATTGAATAATTTATAAAAATATATGGTTTACACAATATAATGTGAATTCATAGGTTACCAAAAATTATAAATGAATACGAAACCTGATTGAATAAAAAAGGTAATATTATTATTTTCATAGTCACAAAGCTATTTTACCATAATAAATTAAATTAAATTAAATTATTGAGTTATATTAATGTAATATATAAATTATATATTCAATAAAATATTTTTTATATTCACTAAATAAATTTTATAGACATAAGATAAATATCAAACCCAATTTTATGCTTAAAACACATATTTTTATAAATTTTTTTTTACCAACTTTTAATAGAGAACCCATTTTGAAAACAGATTTTGCAACTTTTATAGACTTAATATGTAAAAATAAAATTCATATTTTAAATTTAAACATTAAAATTATTTAAGGTTATTTTTTCATATTTTTCTGTAGGGGTTTATTTTTTAATGATTAGTTAAAAATACAGAATTTTAGTTCAAAACTAGTTTTTAATCTATTTTATTTGAAAGATAAATTATATTTTAAATTTATTTAAAGTTAAATAGATAAAAAAAATTAAATTAAGCTAATTTAGGTCATTTTATCCAATTTCACATTGGACATGGATATAAAAACTTCGCAATCTTTTGAAAGTTTTTACTTTAAAAACTCGCATTGTCATCCCATCATTAGGATTAATTTTAAATTAATTTATTCCACTCCTATGATTATAATTTAAAAAATGGATTAAATATGTGGAATTATAATAATTAATCATTTATAATAAGTTCAAATTAGTTTTTTACTAAAATTATTTGTAAAATTAATTAAAATTAATTACATTACTTAAGGTAAAATTGAGCTTAACTAGGGACTAAACATTAAAATTAATACCTAAAACAACCTATAAAATTTTAAAACACCCATTTTATGGCCATTATTCGGCCAAAAACCTTTCATTATTTATTTTTTTGGTTTTTTATGTCTTTTTTAGGTAAACACATAGGCACACCTAACTTGTTTTTAGAAAGGCCAATTGTGTCCTTTCCCTTACCTATAAAAGCTCACCACCTATCCCTCTTATCCACACCTCTAAAACCAATTATATATTCTAAATAAAATTCCTAAAATCCATCCATTCCTCATATAATACTCTAATTAGAAATGAATCTATCTGGGTAGGCCTTTTGGAACACACTAAAAGGAGTTACCTCATTAAGAGGTAACATCTTCCCTCAAGCTCTGTTATTTTATTTTCTTTATCCACCCCTCCACTCTATTTATTCCATTACGGTATAGATAAACTATTATAATAAGTATAGAAGGATGTTTTTATTTTATGGTTCCAACCTACACTTACGCACACCTTCATCTAATTGGTAACAAACATATTGTTATGTGTATGGTGAACTACCGCCTCATTAAAAGATAATTGTTCATTTTTCCTTTTCCACCTCTCATGGTGGAAATTATGATGAAAAATATCTTTATATATTTTATATATTATATTTATTATGTATTTAATATTATTTAATTATTTTATAATACATATCATTATACTTTACATTTTGTATTAATATGATAATTTCATTTGAGGGAGTGTGGACTACCACCCCCTTAAAGTGATGTGATTCATTCATACTTTACATGAAATGTATTGAGGATGGATTTAGTGAGTATATATGATATATATTATATAATAAATATACTTTAATAATTATATATATATATATATTTAATTTTATTCTTTCAACATGAAAATTAAAGGGAGATAGTATTCATACGTATGTACAGCTTACCGTCTCCATGAACGGTGTATTATGTTACATAATTATATATCCTATGGATTATTATAATACACATATAATGAATATAAATTATATTTAATTCATTTTTTATATTTTGGAAATAATTATATAAATATAACTGCAAAATATATATCAAATTATGTCCCATGCGAAAAACAAAGCAGATATTTCCCTTAGTGAACCTTAAGATATAATTGTTAACAAGAAGGTAATATAAAGACATAATAAAAAAATATATGGTATTATAAGTAATAATATGGTTTTAACAGAAGTATAATACATTTATATTTATTATATGGGAGTTCTTAATGAATACGACGAGATTCGAGACAAAAGGTAAGGGGATTTCAGTTCACTTTTTATTTTCGTGAGACACAGATTAATTCACTGCTCATTTCTTCTGTGTGGTGTGTATACTAACCATGAATATATTAAAATGTTTCTTATATTAAAATTTATGGGTATTTAAATATTTATCCTATTACCTTTATTTCATGGTTTTTATTTTTCAAAAGTTAGCAAATCAGTAAAATAGTTTTGTCTCAATTTTCCTTCTTTGAGACTCATGTTTTATTATACACCTAAATTCATTTTGTGGTTTATATACTTCTATTTTAAATGATATATCATGAATATAATTATTTTTATGATATTATAATATTTGTTTAATTTACCTTTATTACATGGATATTATTATCCCAAGTGACCAAGTGATAATAGTTTATTGTAACAATCACATCACTTTTCAAGATTGTTTATGTTTATGCTTCCTTTAATGAAATCTTATAACACATATCTCAAGAACAATAACAAATTTTACTCCCCTATGTTTATTCATGATATATTCATGAATTGGTATCATTTTTATACTCTTTGGTATGTAATATAGTTAATAAATTGTTTTTAAGAAATCTCGACTTTACCCATTCTTTGTTGGAAATCTATGTTCCTTAAAATCCATTGATTCTAAAAATGGTTCCAAATAATACTCTACTATTCTACTAAAATCATTAAAAGTAATTTTTACCCTTTTTTCTTTTTCAATTTTTTTCAATGGAATCGTATTTTCTCTTTCCAAAAGATTCATTTTTAGAACCTTTTAATGTAAAGAGGGAATGTTATTTTTCCCTCAAACAACAAGTACATATTTATCCACCTTCAATCCTTTGAAGAATTATTTTAAAGTTTAAAAGTTAATTTTTAAGAAATTTGTTTTAAAATATATTTTCAATGAAATGGTTTTCAAATTTTTTTCAAGATTATTTTATAATTTTTCAAGGATAAGTATTTTCAAAATGTTTTCAAGATTCTTTTATAAGTTTTTAAGGAAAATAGTTTTCAAAATTATTTCAATCCACATTTATAAGGTTATAAATTATTTTAAAAGAAATGTTTTTCAAAACGTTTTCAATCTCCATTTACAAGTTTTTAAAGAAATTGTTTTTTAAAATGTTTTCAAGATTATTTTATATTTTTTCAAGGAAAAATGTTTTTAAAATGTTTTCAATCCAACTTTCAATATTTTCAAAATATTTTCAAAGGAAATGGTTTTCAAAAGGTTTTATGTTTTAAAGAAACTTCTTCAAAGAAGAAATTATATTTTCCTTAAGAAATATTTTCAAAATATCCTTCCATGTTATTTTCCATCTAAGATGACATCCATTGATGTTTCTCATTCCCTTATAAAAAATAATACAAAGGCTCATTCATATTATTTCTTGAATGGTTTATGTTTTTATGGAATGATACGTAAGACACCCATTTCACTTCCATGGGTATTATGATTTTGAAACCTACTTATTTTCACAGGTTATCCTTTATTGAATTGATTATGAAACCTATCTGTTTTCATAGGTTATGATGTGATGAAATTTTAATAAGACCCATTTCATTTCATTGGTTATGATATGATGTTTTTAAAACCAAACTATTTTTATGGTTTATGATATGATGAATGTTTTATTATCTTGTGGAACATGTACGAATGAATTTATTATGAGATATGTGTGACCTATATCTCTCTCTAATTAATTAGGTAATGATAAGTTGTATATGATCTAAAAGGGTCGTTGGGTTATAGCCCAAGCCTAAAAACAAGAAGGTACATGGGTTGTAGCACAATACTAAATGTAATAGGGTACACGGGTTATAGCTCAAAACCAACAACAAGATGTTACATTATTTGTATCCCCAGCCTAAAAGTAAGAGGGTACACGGGTTGTAGTCCAAGCCCAAAAACAAGAAGGTACATGAGTTTTAGCCCAAGCCTAAAATAAAAAGGGCGCATGGGATGTAGCTCATGCCCAAAAAAAGCAGGTACATGGGTCGTAGACCAATCCAAACATGTTATATAGGTCTTGGTAAGGATACTTGACATAAATTTTCTATTTTTATGTGCATGCCCCAAATTCCATGTCTCGTTCCTTTATTATGATTTCATGACTTATGCTCTAAATTCTCTTATGATCTATATCTTATGAAATTCCAATTTTTATTATGATATATAATTTGTATAGTTTGATATTTAAATGTTATTTTCAAGTTTCATACCATTTTTTCATGTTATTCTTACACATTTCCTTTATTTACCCTTACTAAGCATATGAACTCACTCCTTTCTAACGTTTCCTTTCCCCATGTTACAAATAAAGGTTTTAGGTTGAAGTACTAAAGGTTGAGATCTTTAAGGGAGATTTTTAAGATCTTTCACCATGATATAATATGTCATTTCCAAGTTTCCAAACACACTAAACAATTACGGTACTTGGGCATATATTTTTATAATATACCAAATATTCATATAAGATGATGTAATATCTATATATGTTAATTCTGAGTCACTATAGATGGTATCAAAGTAAAGGTTTAGTCAACCTTTGGAATGTAGTATGAGAAAACATTAGTGATATACCTTGGTATATTTCAAATTATATATCTATATATGTCTCAAAGGATAAGTATAAGGATAAGTCAACATTTAAGAAAATTTCTTGGAATTTTTTAAAGGATAGAGTTAGTGGTTTCCTGGTAACACATCCCTTTCTGGATTTGACAAGTGGATGTGGATTGATCATTGATGTACCTCGGGGTAAAAAATCTAATAAGATGTCTCAAGCCTGACTTAGAGTAATCTAGTACACGACAACAGGACTTTCCGCACAACTAGTTTGACACTCCTGGGGATATGCTTTAGGAATTCAAAAACACTTTATGAAAAATCATTAAGGATTTAAATAGTGGATGACTATGAATAACCTAGTATAAACCTATGGTTTCATAGATTAAAGTAGTATGATTTATGATTTCAGAACCCTATAACTAATTTTTCATGATTATATGGTATCGTAAAATAGTAAATGTTTCCCACACTATGTTTTCTAGTTTTAGTAAATATAGAAAACTAGATGGAACATGGTGAATATTTAATATTTCATATGTTAAAATTATGGGAATTATGAAAATATATTTCAAAATATGAAATCTCATAAATAAAATCATGAAGGTGGTATCGGTATAGTTTATACTTCTGAAGATAAAGAGACTGCAAATGATATGTGAAAGGTATTTGATGTTCTTCCAGTATTGTTTACATTAAACATATAAAGCATGATTATATTGTATTTGAGGAACCTAGAGACATGATTCATATTTCATATTCTAGGAAATATGTATTAAGGAATAAGTTGATGAATCGTGAGTAATGGTTTAAGAATAATGTTGGATGAATGATGTATTTATGTTTTAGAATTCAGAGATTATGTTATATAAATCATGAAATATATAATTATTTTTAGTATAAGTTTTCATTAAGGATTTAAAATGACATTTTTAATGGTGATGAATACATAGAAAATTGATTTCATAAAAAAGTGATATTTTTATTAAGGGAATGTAACCCTTAATTAGTGTCTGATAATGAGATAATGATTTTGGGATAATGATATGTTGGATATGAATAATTAAATTGAACGGTACAGATTTCCCTGAAACTTATTATTCAAAAAAAATTATATTATCAATAATGAAATTTACAACTTCATGGATTTAAAATATATATTCAATAATCACTAGAATAAGAAATCATTCATGATTTCTCAAAGGATTTATGGTAATTAATATTATTACCATGTTTCAATGGAATATTTTATGAGGGTATTCACATGTTTGGAATTTGAAAACCAACTAGTACATTGTGATATATGGGGTTTTATGTTATGTTGATTACATGACATTCATTACAAATCTTTGAATTTTAATTTTTTGAAAGGGTTATGTGGTTAACCATCTATGGAAAGTTTAATTTAAACTTTAGATGAAGTAAGTGAGATTAAAATGTTATCTATCCATATAATGAGTTATGCATATTGGATAGGATGTTCAAACTAATTTTTGTGGATGAAAACTAATGACAAATGGGATGGAAAATCAAGGATCTCATGATCTATTATTACTTCATGAATTAAAAACTCGTCATCCTTTTTAAATAAAGAGGTGAAGTGGATCAACAAACAATAAAGGTTGATGTTTCTATGAAATCATGCTAGTATATCTTTTTATAAAATTTATTCTACATTAAGAAAAATAATATTGAAACCAAAAAATTTATACTTGTACCTATGTTTTTTATGAATCATATTGTCCCTTAGTTCATCATAGAGTAATGGATTTCAAACTATGACCTTTATCCTGACCTTGTTCTATATCAATGTTTCGTAGTTTATTGAAACATGTGTTCTATTTTTATGAATCGCTTCTTCTAGGTGGTTTCCCTTGGATTTATTCATGGAACCAGAAATATCCAATATTTCTTTATACAAAAAGTACATTCTTTCCAAAACTAGTAATTCATTAAGTTTGATCTTTATGATACTTATGAATGTGCGTTGGTTGAGTGGATGGGAGGTCGAACTCATCACACCCTTTTCGGGGGGAATTATTTTCTACTCAGGGACTCTCTTTATAAATTTAAGATATTTTCATGAATCCTTATTAATTCATCAATATAACATAAGTTTCCCTTGGAATTTTCAATCGCTTATTAACATGTTTAAAATTTATAATCATCAATATGTATTCAAGATTCTTCATTAATGGATATATACGTATGTATTTGACGTTCTCCATCAATGGTATCCTCTCATATACTATTTAAATATTCATTTAATCATCGTTATGATGATACTAGTTTTTAAGCCACTCAATGGGGCACTCTAGAATTTATTATCATCTATAGAGATGAAATTTTGTATAGAATTTGGGATCTTACCCATAAAATAGTCTACCTATGTATCCTTGTGAAAGGAATCAGATCCCTCATAGCTCGGTGCCTCTTTATGGGACCCATCATACCTTTTTAAGGTCATGTGATAAGGACCTGGCCATACAATTTAATGTTATATAGTAAGGAAATCTAAGAAGAATGTGTTCAGTCAATGTTTAATGTGGGACTTATACCTAAGCATCCCAAGGAACTTGGAATTAATATGGGATTCCAAGTAATATTAGACCTATTTTGGAAATGGACTAAGGAGAACATGGTTTAATTGAAGTGTTTGGTTTGAACCTCAATGAGGCTTCCTATGTATTCCATTTGGATGGGAATAAAATCCCATGTAGTTCAATGAATCTCATAGGAGTGTATAGTCATTTGATTGAAATTAGTTTGGGCTTACATCCTGAAAATGATGCCTTGACTATTTTGGGGGTTTAATTTGGCGCTTATTCCTAAGGAGGATGACCAGATTAAGGGAATTAGGGTTGAATTCCTAAAGAGGATTTCAAATAAGCTCAATCCCTGAGAAGGATTCCTATGTATCCCAATTATGGTGGGAATCAAAGTTATCTTAGTTCATTCACCATGAGTATTTTTGAACATGCTGTAATCATCACGAATCTCTAAGCCCATGTGATTCATGCTCTGTGTGAGAAACAAGAGGATTTGAAAGATTCAACAATGACACACACTTTTCCTCCTCTTCTGGTGGAATAGGGCGCACCTAAGGCGGTGAGGGTAGATGAGGGAAAGGTGATGAGCCTTCTCTCTATTCACTTTACATTGGACAAGGGTCCAAATAAAGGAATAAGGGATTATGTTTAGGGGATTATTCTAGGATGACAGTCCTAAAATTCATCCTGGTAGGGGAGGGGGACTTTTCATTCACTTGAATGAAAAATAAAGTGTGAACCTTACCTTCTCTACCAAAAATTTGAGGTTCCATCTCTTTGAGAAAGGAGAGGATAGGACCCAAACCCTTATTCTCAGAATAGGGAACTTCCCATCACTATTCTTGGGAGAAAAGTCCATGTGACTATGGATATAAAAACCCACAGACACTCTATGAATCATATCCCCATTTTTAAACAAATGTTGTAAACCTCTAACTATGGATATACAAACCCAAATAGGAGACACGATGATGTGCCTTTCCCAAAAGTGTGATAATTCGGGAGGTTTTGGTGGAGGTATCAATAGAATCTATTTTAAACAAGGTATCCAAGGAAGAAGAAACCTTTCCATGAATGTATTTGAAGAGGGCTTGATGACTTTTAAACAGAATAGAGTAAGTGAATCAAAGAGGGGCACCCAATTAGATAAGGGTGCACAAGTATGGGCATGAAAGTAGGCTTGGGTGACCTGATATTCACTTAAGAGATGAACAACCTGTATGGTAATACTTGCGTGAGACTAGGATTAAGCCTTCCGGAGTATTCACAATTGATCCCAGAAGTGGGCGCTCAAGTTCCTGTGAAAGGAACTGGGGCACTCAAGTTTCTATCAGTGCTCTTTATCTTAGTTAATATCACGAGTTTGAGTCTTCTTACTCAAACCATCATGTATAATATTACATTTTCTAGGGTATATACAATTTTAAAATAAAAAATTTTAAGATAATCTACCCACTTTCATTTCCTCAAATATTTTATTACATTATTGATAATATATACTTTAAACACTTGTGATCAGAATATACAATTAAATTTTCACCAATTGTATGATTACCTAAACTATTTAATGTATGAACCACCGTAGCCAATTACAAATCATGTATAGGATAGTTATTTTTATTCAGTTTTAGTTTTCATTATCTATAATCCATGAAAATACCTCTTTTCATTAGAAAACATCCTAGATCATCTCCCTAATCATTAAATTATACTTTATATCCATCACTATGCTTAGGTAAGAAAAGAATTGGAATAGATGTATCTTTTATCTTAATCCCATCAAGTATTTTTTATAATTATAATACCCTTAAAACCTAAATCTTTTATGATTCAAAGTTATCATAGGTGAGTCAATTTTAGATTAGTATATGATAAATCTATATTTATATCTAGATAGTCTAAGTAAACTACTAATCTAAAAGACATTCTCGTACCTCTCCCAAGTCATTATAGACTTTACTTTTTTAGGATCAATACATATTCATTTTCTTGAAACAAAATGTTCCAAAAAATTAACTTCCAAAATAAAAAAAAGTTATTTTTAGATAACATTTCGTATAACCTGTGATTATCAAAGAAAAAACTTCTATATTTTTTTCAAGATTATATTTGGATCTTGAATAAATCAATATTTCATCAGTGAACACTACAATGAATTTGTCCAAATTAATATAGAATATTTGATTTATCAAGATCATGCACAACTTAGGATTATTAGTCATGATTAAAGGAATTACCCAGAAATCATAATGGATATAAAAACCTTAAAAACCATCTTTGTTTGGTATTCCTATTACACAAATAGTAGATGATATCCAATGAGAATATCAGTCGTAGAAAAAAAACTATATCACATTAATTGATTATAAAAATAATCAATATGATGTAAGGTATATTTTTTATCTATAAAAAATTGAATCAGTTTACCATAGTCAATTCACAATCTCAAACTGCCATTGGCCTTTATTAAAAATAACACAAGTGTTTCCCAAAATGTAACACTTGGCTAAATGAATCCATTTAGTTATTTTTCTTCTAACCAATTTTTTAACTCTAATAAATACACTTGGGATATATGGTAAAATGGAAATGAAATATGTTTTTTTTCAAGAAAAATATCAATAGAAACTTCTATTCAAACTAATCCTTAGGAAAAACATCACGGGTGCTTATCAACTATAACTAGAATTTTGGGGTGTCTACCTTTCCATAAGGATTCAATAAATAACACCAATAAATAATTTGATATGCACCAAATGTTTGGATCCATTATACAAATTATACTACTATTTACATCCAACACTCTAAGGACTGAATGACCAACAACCTCATACAAAATGAATAAACACTTTTTGAGAATTGAAATAATTTGAAATTTTTATTTTATAAATAAGTCCATACTAATGAAAAGGTTTTATTTTTTCTTATCATAAACTATAAAATACCCCGATACTTTCATATCACCTATCATAAATGTATAGGATGGAAACATCAAACCAATCCCATTATTTTCACCCAATATTCTATTAATTTTCAAAGCATAAGGCATTATCTCAATATATAAAGCCAATTGGTCCTCTAATAATGTAGATATGAAATATTTAGATTCAATAGTATCAAATAATTTTATAATTATCATATAAATAATCATGATAGTACCTTAGGTAGTATATGGTCCTACCATATCATTAAATTTTTCAGCCACTTTCAAAAATATAAAGAGCTATCTCAAATCCATATAAGATTTTTCTATATTCCATTGGGTTCTAGACCAGTATTTATTTTTATTTTCTGTTATTTCTGATATCACTAAACCAGATTATATGATACTCCGCCTTTTAGTCAAAAAATAATCTAAAAAAATTCATCATGTAGAATATCTTTCCACTTTAAGGACTTGTTCGGGGCGTAACAAGTAAAACATTCTTTATTTGACCCATCTCCCCACACTAATAAAAAATAGGTAACCTCACACTTTAAGAAGTACCTGAGGGATTATTTTTTATTTACTTTTATTAATACTTCAACTTTGATGTATAAAAAATAAAACAATACTTACCTTTTGTAGGTTTTGGATGGGAATCATTTCAATACACACTTTCATAATATAATATTATTCCCATGTAGTCTTAATTACCAACTAAATGTTGTTAATTATAGTAATATGATTCTCTATAAAATCTTTACATTGAGATAAATTACAAAGAAACATTCCTTATGGTTTTCATTAGTTATCATCTCTGGTGTATAATAAATAAGTTCTTGATATGATATCAGGGATAGACGTCAGGATTATTGGATGGTTTGATGGGGTTTATGCCTTAAGTAAAAAGCCCATCAGGACATGTAATATAAGCCTTTGTTTTTTTGGGACACCAGGTCATGTAAGGGTTTCATCTTAACCTAGTTAAAAAAAGGGGTTTATCTTGATAATAATAATAAAATAAAAGTCCTTCAATCCAAGGTTATACTATTTTGATTACCTTATATGTCTATTCCATCTCTATCAACTTAACTTTCCCAAACTCTATAAATTATATATCATCTTCCATCATCAATTACTCTAGATAATATTTTTTATTGATTGTTTTTTAAAACCCTTTTATTCAAGATCCTAGTGAGTTTTTTCTTAGTTATTATTTCTCACCACATAAAATCCAGTTCATCTAGAAAACATGTTTGGGAATTAACCTTAATGTATTTTTAATAATAAAATATAATGGATTGTATCCAACCATTATACAACTAGTTTCTTTCCAACATCACCACTAAATGATGGTAGGTTCTTCCATTAATACTCAAAGATTCTTGTAAATTTCACCTAACTTATACAAGTTTTTTTCTCTATCTGATATCTAGATATTCTATAAAATTTCCCTAATTAGATGAGGATCTATATGATCTAACAACACTTCTCTATATCCTTGACTAGTAGGAATTATTCATGGAATTATTATTATAAAATTCCCAAGAATATACTTAATAAAAATTTCCCATATATCTATTATGGGTTACATGTAGTTGTATTTTTATTTCCCTTGGTTAACAAAAAATAGAATAATCAAACAAGTTTTTTATATAGAATCTTCATATAACTTTTCAAATTTAATAATCATTGAGTCATTGGAAATCAATTTTGAAAATAATTTTAAAAACCCCTTCCATGTGAAACAATAATATCATATCTAAAATGATCTATGGAAACTTTATAGTCTTAAATTTTTATGGTAATACTCTTATAATAACTATAAATAAGGAATTCACTAATATTGTTGTTAGGAAAACATCCTAGTAACTCAACTTTCACCAAGAAAAGGTCAAATGCATCACTTTGTGTGTATATTTTTAGTACCAACCATCATATTCTCCATGCATGATATAATTATCATGAATCAAATATAAAATTAGACCATTTTGTAATGACCTAACCCAAGTATTCGAATCATGATACTTGAATTAGAATTCCAAAAGGCCTAAATTTTACTCCCCAATTTCCAAAGGATTGAGACCCAACATTATTTCTTTGTTATAAACCAACACCAAAACAAGACAAAATTCTGAAAAAAAAAACATTTTCACTCAATCTCTAAGTCAGTAGACTCCACTTTTTATTTATCTTCCTTTGATATATGGCTCACTACTAATGAAGGGTGAATTATTCATTTTTCATACATCACTTCCAATGTAATATAAAATTACTTTAAAATTCCTATGAAAATGGTGAGTATAAATTTATTATAATTTCTCCAAGACTTCGAGATAAACCCAAGCATGAGTAATATAAATATGTTTAACACTCCATCTTAGATAACCTTTATTCAATCCAAACCAAGGGGTTTTATATGAACTTAGTAATTCCCTCATATATATTATATTTCAATGAATAATTATGAGAGTCTATAACCAAACATGGGGAGACTTTACTCTTTTAATCAATATATAAAATAACACGAAATTGATTAAATCAAAGAAACATAAGAGAAACCATAAGGACTTAAAATGAATATTAACCCTTCAATAATATGAAATCTAAATATATAGAAACATATCATACCCATATCATATTTAAAAATATAAACTTCAATTATCCTCTATAAGGTTAATTCTATATAAAAATAAATAGAAGAGACAAATATGGGAGACTCAAAAATAACACACAATGTTCTTACTTAGACTAGTCTCCAAAATCTCTATCTATTTACTATAACTATATATATTGTATAACATGTCACATGTTTGTAAAACCTAAATATTTCCATGCACAACAAGGTGCACATGCAAGGTATGAGAAATAATCTTAGTTGGTCACCACCAATGAGGTTCCTCTATTATACCACAATATATAGTGTGTGTATATATCACATTCATGGTTTTATTTTGAAGTATTTTTTTTGTCTTATCTAGACTACATGAATTTGCTAGTATTTTTTTAGAGAAATAGTGGTTTATTGGCTGGGAAAGGGGTGGTGCATGATTAGTAGAAACTTTGCACTAGACTAGTGGAAATAATACACCCTAGATAGATGTACTGTATAGGTCATACATCCCAAGAACAAGTGTACACCACCTCTAAGAAAACCATGCATCCTCCTTTCCATTTTGATAGAGGTTTTTCACGGTTTCCACAGAGTTTAGAAAACTATGTGCCCAAACCATGCGGCCTTCTAGATATTTAAAAGGTTCAAAATTACAAACTTTTCCTTCCAAAATTTTATCCCCAAACCACCCCTAACTCTTCCCATTTAGGATCCCCATCTCTAGGTTCACCTCCCCCTCCATATCCTCTCCCTTGGTCTCTAAAGTTTTTGTGCTTTGGTGTTGATCCTTCAATAAATCATCAGGTGAGTCTCCTATCTCTTCTTTTCTTCATTCTTCTTGGTCTCTCCCTTTTTATTTCTTAGGTTATATTTATCAAGAAGATTGGTTTACTGAAATTGAGTTTAACCTTGATTATTTGGGTTATATGTTGTGGGTAATGTTTTTTTCCTTTATAGGGTATCCTTTGGTGGCATTTATAGTTTCCACATGGATTTGTGATGTTTCTAAGAAATTTCTAGGTGTTTCCATGATTTTACATTGTTTGATAATTTTTTTTATATTTTTTGTGGTTTCTAAATGGATTTGATAAATTTTGAAAGATGTAAAAATCATGTTTTACAAGGGTTTTGGTGTCTATAAGGGTTTAATAGTGATTTTACTATTGAAATTTTTTGTTTTACAAGTGTGTTTTGATTTTTGGAAATGAAATTTTTTAATTTGTGGTTCATGTGACATAGGAAATGAGATTTTACACTATGGAATCATAGGTTTCTAAGTGGGTAGACTAATTCAATTATGTTAGGTGAGTTGGAAGGGATAAAGCACAGTCTCCCTATAGGATTTAAATATGAATACTCACTTAACACCCATGTAATGGGGATTGGGGTATTGAGTAGGGCTACTGTTCCCAAGAGATGGTTTTATCATCGAGAGTGTGTGGATCCTAGGACCTTTATATCCCTAGTTCCTTATAAACTTCTCATGGTTCTCAGGTTATTCCAACCATTCATCTTGTTATTGTCTTAAATTTATTTTAAGTTCAAAGTATGTTTTTATCGAAAAGTGTATCATTATATTTTTTAAAAACAAGAATGTTAATTTGTAATATAATTTCACTTGATGGAATCTCTTTTTGTGGAATCATACTAGGTATTTTTCTCACACCCTACAAACACCATCTAGTGTGTGTTGACCTTGTTATGTTTGACATAGGTAAAGGAAAGTATTTATGTGGTGGTGATGGTGGATGTGGTTTCTAGTGATTTTTATTTTCTAAGGTGTTACTAGAGGTGGAGTGGGGGTATTGACCCTCCTATTGCATGGAGGCTTGGTTGTATATTTAGTACACCTCCCCATTTTGGTATTTTGTTTTTTCATTAAAATATAATTTTTTAACACTTGTTAGTTATTTTTTTTGGTATTTTCAGTTTTTTTATAATGTGATTTATCTTTATTCTGGGTTTTTCATGGTTGATATTTATGGGTGATATCATTCCCAAATGTAATTCTTGATTCCCATAAACTTGTTTCCAGCCCATGGGGATCGAGAATTCCTTTTGAGCCTTGCCAAGGGTCCGGTCGGGTCTTGAGTTAGATAGAAGATGAGATTGGTTTATGAAAAAATAGTATTATAATTGGTTTTTTCTTATATTTGGGTCATTAAACTTGGGAGAGTCTTGATAGACTATATCTAGGACTATTGGGGCTTGAGCTGTTATCTGTGAGTGGGGTGTCTAGAAAACACACCTCATAGCAGGCCTTGGGTAGGATTTTTGGGAATTGTTTTGACTTTTCCTCTATGTTTGATGTAAAAGAAGAAGACTATTCATGGAAACCAAGTTTGGATAGAGTGTTTTAAAATTTTTATGTTCTTTTTGTGGGTTTGTTTTGAATTATAGAGGTTCTTTAAAATTTGTTTTGGATGAAATTTATTTATATTTTGTGTTGATGGTAGCCTTCTGTTTTTAAGTTTTTTTAGTATCATTCCTCCCTATAGACTTCATGTGAAACTATGGGAAGGTTTTGAATTGATTTATCCATCACAAATTGATCATAGATTTGTTGAAGTGTTGGTTCGGGCTGTCTGATAAATAGATCACGGAGTAATCTCAAGTCCTGCTCATGCAAAGGAAGATGAGCCAGGACCGAAAAGGGGTAATGATTAAAAGTTCCTCATGAACAAACCTCATTCCTTCAAGTATATCATGGACCCTAGGAATATTAATATTTGATTGAAAATATTGAGATGATTTTTGGGTTTCTTCATACTCCTAAGGAGGTTAATGTGAAGTGTACTTCTTTTATGTTGGAAGGGCTTTGTCGTAGGTGGTGGGACTCAATGGTCCATGTTGGGAAACATGAGTGGATGGGATAGATAGACTTCAAAGTTGTCGCTAATTAGTAGTATTTCCTTGATACCTTGATCCTTTCTAAGACCTAAGAGTTTTGATATCTCTAACATAGGGATTATACTATGTTATAATATGCCAACCATTTTACCATGTTGGTCTGTGTCACTCCTGAAGTGATTTATAATGAGTAGTTAAAGTCTAATCATTTTGAAATGGGGTTTTGGTTTTACATTAGTTCCTAGGTATTTTTTTTTAAATTGAACACATATGATGAGATAGTTGACTGAGCCCTAATGGGAGAGATCGATTGCACAAGAAAGTCTATTTTTATGGGGTAGTTTCAGTAGTGGGATAGTGTGGATTTAGTTCATTTGAAAGGAAAGGAAGTGTGATGACTTGTAAAATAGGGGATTTGGTATCTCAATCCACCCATCCCAACCTTCTTCATCTACAAACACTTGTGGTGGGTATGTTTTATGCGACTAATGTAGAATTTTGGGACACGTGTGAGTTGTGTGTCTACCTCCACCTAGACCCTACCATCATTTTGGGTGAATAGGGAGTTTGAAGAGGTTATGTAAGAGTGGGGTGCTAAAGTATAGTGGTTCAGGTTTCTTATCCCATGGGGGGTTCCCAAATCCATGAAAGGAATCTATGCATATGGGTTCTTGGTCTGTTGGGATTGGTGGTAAGGATTGACCCACTTATGGGAAGAGTTGGATTAAGGAAGAGACACTAATTAGTAATCAACCATAATATTTGGTAGAGACAAATCACATGCATACTATAGATCAAGAGCCAGTGGAATCATATGCAGGTCCTATGATAGTTTGAGGTACCCTTTTATTACAATATCCATAAATGTCATTTTGTTTGACACGGGTGATTCTCACTACTTTATTTCCTCCTTTCTTCTAGAATTATTGAAATTTCCAACCAGTATTATTCCTTATGTGATGGATTTAGTGAAATCACTAGATAAGAAGAGAGGATAGGGTTTCAGGTGCTCATCATATGCCCTCACTCTATTAGGGGTTGAGTTGGAATGGGATATCTTGGTTACTGAGTAAGACCTCTTTGATATGATCCCCAACATCAATTTGATGGGGTGTTTCAAGGATTGTATTGATTGCTACCATGGATGAGTGAGCATTGTGTCACCTAGTTGGAGTACACAATTTTTTCTAGGTGAGTAGGATCCTCAATAACGATGAGATGTACCTCTACTTTGGGGGTTAGGTAACATTGTTTTCCAGATATAATTTATCATGATGGAGGATAATTGTAGTGTTCATGAGGATGGATTATCTCAGATGGTGGATGAGTTTCTAGTGGTTTTTCAAATTACTTTCCAGGATTTCCTCAAGAGAGAGAATTGGAGTTCACCATTGATTTGGAACTGGGAAAATTGATAATATCTCAACCATTTTATATTATGTTCTCAAATAATTTGATGGAATTAAAGATATAGAGGGATCAGTTAGAATCCAAAGGATTCATTGACCCAAGATTACCTTCTTACCATTTCCCAGATCTATTTTCTAAGAAGGTTGTTAGATCCCTCCATTTTTTCATTGATTACTGAATTTTGAATAAGGTAAAAATAAAGAATAAGTACCCCTTACCCCCATATTGATGCCATTTTTTGTTATCTCAAGTGGAAAGGGGATTCTCTAAGATTGAACTGCACTCTAGGTATCATTAGGTCAAGGTTTGATAAGTAGACATTCATAAGGTATCTTTCTAAAGTAGGTATGGACACTTTTATTATTTGGTCATACCATTTGAGATGAACAATTTTATAGTGGTCTTTATGGATCTTATGAATAGGGTGTTCCATAAATACCTTGACTACTTTTTGTAGTTTTTTTACATGAAATCATGGTCTATTCTAGGATAGAATAAGAGCATGGGAAGCACTTGAGGATAGTTTTCACAATTCTTCAAGATGACAGTCTATATACTAATCTCCATAAGTGAATTTGTAGGATCAGTTAGGTAATTGTTTTGGTCCATATTATATAATAATTTGGTGTTTCAGTGGAGTTGGAGATGATAAAATTGGTGGTGTTATGGGAGAATTCGAGGAATTTCAATGATATCAAGAGCTTTTAGGGCCCGATGGAATACTATATGTAGTTTTTCATATATTTCTCTCCACATTATTCACCCATGAAAAAAATTACCTTGAAATAGGTAGGTTTCAAATGGATCCCAAAATGAAGGCTTTGTTTGAGTATCTTAAGTGGCAGTTGACCACTACCCTTCTCTTGATCTTTCCAAAATATGGTTTGTGATACGTGGACTATTGTGATGCTTCATGTACAAGTATTGGGTGTGTTTTTCTATAGGATGACCATGTGGTGGCATATAGTTCTTACTAACTCTGACCACATGAAAGAATCACCAAAACTATGACATAGAATTGGAAGAGGTGATGTATTACTTGAAAAAATTATTTCACTACCTCTTTGGGGATAAATGTTTGTTATAATCGGATCATAAAATATTTGCCTACATTTTATCCCATAAGGATTCGAATTTGATGCAACACCGATGGGTTAAGTATCATCAGGGGTTTGAATTCGATATTTTCTATATCTTGGAAAAAAATTAATGTATTCTCAAATTCCATAACAAGGAAGATACCATTGAAAAAAGTAAAATAGACTTGTAATGAGTGGGCTTTGATGAGTTCTTCTTTCAAATGCACCTGGAAACCAAATATCATAGTGGAGGTATATTTCTCGCCCTTATTCACCCAAAACCCTCTATTGTGGAGCTTATTTGGGAAGAATATATGAGTATTGAGCTATTTCAATAGTCTATATAGTTTCTAGATGATGGGGATATTCCCAGAGAGAGGTATTTTTCTTTTGATAGAGTTCTTTCTTTAAAGGGTTTCTTCATGATGTCGTTGTCCTTATAGAAGTTGGTGAAGTTGGATTTTCACCAGTCTTAGTGGTTAATTCATCATAATTCCACCAAGATTTTTTATGATGTATGTCACTGATTCTAGTAGTCAATTATGATGTGGGATATAGCTGAATTTTTTTCCAAGTTTTATACTTATCAACAGGTTAAGGCCGAGAACCATTGGACCTTTGGATTTCTTCGGCAACTACCCATCCCTACCTGGAAGTGGGATGAGGTCACCATGGAATTAATTATTGTCTTACCTCATACACCCTGAGGTATGAATTTCCTATGGGTAGTTATTGATCATCTGACTGAATCATTCCATTTCATTTTAATTAATGAATCAACCAAGGTGGATGAGTTAGGCTAGTTTTATGTTCAGGATATAGTGAGGCTTCATGGTGGGTTGTCAGCTATTGTTTCAAACTATGACCCTTATTTTATCTCTTAGCTTTGGTAAGGCCTTTAGAATGAAATGAGTTTATAGTTTAAACTTAGTGTTGTATAACATCCTTAAATGGATGGTCATATGGAGTAGGGGAATTTGATATTAGAAGACATTCTCTGAGAACGTGTGTTGAATTTGAGTGGCTCATGGGATAAAAATTTTGTATTTATAGAATTTTCAAATAATAATAGTTATTGATCCTTAATAAGAATGGCTCCCTTCAAGGTGATTTATTGTCCATCATGCCAATCTCCTTTGTGCTGGACAAAAGTGGGTGTGAATTATCTACTGGGGTAGAGCCTTGTGTAATAGATGTATGAGAATTTCAGATTGATTAGATAATGGTTTTTTATAGCATAGATCCACCACAATTATTATGAAAATCAGTGGCACTAATCCTTGAAATTATTAGTGGTTTATTTATTGTTTCTGAAGGTGGACCCTTTGTTGGGTCATTGTCATCTTGGTATGTAAGGGAAGCTAATGTCAATCTATGTTGGACCTTTTGAGATTACTGAGAGAGTTTTAAAATTTTAATGCTTATTATATTTTTCATTAAATTTAATTTCAATCCGTGACATATTCCATGTCTTTAAAATGAACAATTATAATCCAAACCCATCTCACATGCTGAACCGGGAATAATTAGAACTGGAATCTAATTTGTCTTTGTTTGAGAGACGGGTTATTATTATGGATTCCCAAGTAAATGAACTTTGATTGATATCCATACCATTGGTTCATATCCTTTGGAATCATGTAAATAATGATCTTGATACATGGGAGCATAATTATTGGGTAAATGAACAATATCCACACTTATTATTTGATCGGACTTCAAAATGACTTTTGGAGGGTGAAAGCTTTTCTTGGTGGGGATAATTGTCACATATGTGGTTTTATTTCAAGTTATTTTTCATTTTTCTTTTTTTATCTTTATTACATTACATTACGTATAGTTTCTAGGAAAAATGGATGTTTTCGGGCTAGATTTGGGGTGGATCACAAATGGCCCATGATTTTTAGAAACTATGTGATAACCTAGTGGAAACCATGCACCCTGGACAGAGGAGCAATCCATACCACATGTCATACCACACAGGAATTAACCTCTTCTAGGAAAATCATGCGGCATATTTACCCATTAGAGAGATGCTTCACATGGTTGGTTCATTGATTGGAAAATCATGTGGCCTTCTAGATCTTTAAATTTTTTGAAATTATAATCTTTCCCCTCTCTAATTTGGACCCAAAACCACCCTTGACTCTTCCCATTTTGACTCCCCATCCCTAGTCACACCACCCTCTTCCTCTCCTCTCCATTTGGTTCCAAATTTTGGGTGTTTTAGAGTAGATCCTTCAATAAATCATCAAGTGAGTCTCTCCTCTCCTCTTTTATTCCTTCTTCATGGTCTCTTACTCTTTCTTTCTTTGTTTCTCTTTCTCTATTAGATTGGTTGACCTAAACTGAGTTCATCCATGATTATTTGAGTTATATATTATTGTTTACGATTTGTTCTTGCTTTCATATTTTCTCATTTTGGTGCTTTCTTGGTTTCCACCCATATTTTGGAAGCTTCCAAGTTAGAGGTAGGTGTTCCAATGCTTTGACAATGTTTGATTATTTTATTATTCTTTTTATGGTTTCAAAATGGGTTATAAGAATTTTGAAAGTGTTGTGAATCATGTTTTATAATGGTTTCGTTGTGTATGATGGTTTAATAGATATTTTCTTTTGAAATTTGTTATTTTCCATGTTTTTTTAATTATTAGAAATGAAATTTTGTAATATGTGGTTTTAGTAAATCTACAATAGAAAATAAAGAGTTTCGTTAATTCCCAGTTAAAGGATTAGCATAAGTTTTAATTAGTAATATAAATTTATTATTCACTAAAACTCTAGAACTAAAAATATCTTGGGACTAGAGTGACTCATTTTTTTAGAATATTTAATTTTAGATATATTGATTTATTTAAGTCATTAATTATGATATCAAATCCTTTTTAAAATAAACCTAATAATGGTTTAATTTTTATTTATCACCTAGACTAAGAATACAGTTTATGGATATCACACTAAGTATTAGATAAAATATTTAGATAACTTTAGAGATTAGGATGACATCATTTTAGGATAATTTAGGTGTTAGAAATATCATTGAGGATTTTTAGAGTTCCTTTAATGGATCTATATTAATGATTTATCAAATATAAATGCGTCATGGTTATAGAGAGATAGATAGAATAAGAGAGTGTGTGTGTGTGAGTAAGATAGAACCTAGGGTATTTCCTTTGAGAAATATACTTTTTATTTTAATGCTTAATAAATTTCTATTAGAAATTGGTAAGGGAAGAAAAAAATTTCAAATAAATTGTGGTTTCCAAGTTTTTTTCATTTTTAATAAGAAAAAAAACTCTATTTTTATATGGTATTTTGGAAATAAAACTTCCATGTGAGAGAACTATTTAAAAATATTTTTTTAAAAATCCATATCTCTTCCCTATTCCTCTTATAAAACCATCTTGTGGTATTTTAAAAATAAAATTTTTTCTAATGGAAATAGTTTTCAAAAAACAATTATGACTTTAAAATTATTTTTAAAGATAATTAAAAATATATATCATTTTATTTATGGGGAATTTTGTTAAAAAAAAAATTTTATAAGTTTCAATCATTTCCTCTGTTTTTAGGAATTTCCATAATTTAAATATCTTTTTCCCTCATATATATACACCCATATCTAATTTAAATTTATTCTAAGGGTGGTATTTAATGAGGTTCAACTATTTTAAAAATATCATTCTAGGTTTAAAATATTTTATTTCAAAAAACCTCTCCATCTATATTCTTTTATAACATTTTTTATTTGAAAATAATATCTTCTTCATAAAAGTTATTTAAGTTATAGTTATTATATGTCCACGCATTATTTTTATTATTATCAATCCATGTTGTTCATGATTTAATTTTATGATTTCCAGAATGGTCCGATGGCCTTAATTTTTTTTATTTTTGATAATACACATTTCAAGGGGTGAGGTGGAACCCTTACAAGGCCTGAAGGCTTAGAGACAATTACTTGACCTTTAGGTCTCATAGAGAATCGCCCAGATAAGAAGACTTGGAACTTCTCCTCTCCAACATATTCCATGATGATATTAGCACTCAACCTTCATAGGTCTAGTCATATATCTATCTTATGCAAAGATACACAAGCTTGGTAGCGATGTAAAATTCATACCCTCTCATTCTTCAATTTTTGGTTTTCTCTTCTCTAGTGAAAATGTCTACCCTGAATGCTCATCTAGTACCTTGTCCCATGTAGTCTGACTGGTACATCTACATAATCACATGGCCTGAAGTCCTTGGGGTGACCTTAAGGACTTGAGGTGGTCCTAATTCCTTGATAAATAACTCGACTGAAGGCCTTGGGTGGCCATAAGGCCCTAAAGGACCCGAGGACCAAACCGGTAGCCCAAAGGCCCAAATAGATGAATAGTCTTAGCTGCTATAGTACCAAACAGTACCTCCTATAGTATTGTTATAGTACCCAAAAATATGTCTCCACCTAGATTTGATCTTGGGTCTCATGGATGAAATTTCTTAGTCCTCACCAACCGGCCTAATGCTCATGAAAGTTTTAATTTTAATATTTATTTAAAGAGTTATTCCTCACTTATAATATGATTCTTATTAATACCTTTACTTTATATTAAAATTCTATGTTTTATTCCAAATATCTTTTATCTTCTCCTCATATACTAACAAAACATGATTTTTTATATACTTATCATATTATGAATCGATTTTTATTTGATAAAAAGGGTAAATAAAAAAAATTATTATATTATGGCACCTGAATATTGTAAAAATAAAACGAAATAGGTATTGAACACAAACCTCAAGGTAATATTTCCACCAAGTGATAGGTAGGCCATATGTACCATCCAACATTTTAGTTTTCCTTTATTATTTTGTTTTCTAATCTTATAAATAGTTTTTTATTAAAATAAATGGATTCTTTTTATAAGGATTTATTTTGAAACTCATAAAATTTTAATTTTCATATTTGAAATTTGGATTTCATGATTTTATAAAATATCAATTGTTTCATATTTTATAAAATAGAATTTAAAATATTTTAAAATATATATTCAAAAAAATATTTGGGAATGCATCTCTCCCCTTTCTCAAAATTATAAAAACTATTTTCCAAATACCTTTTTTTTTGTTTTAAAGTGAGAGGTAAATTTTATGGTTAAATAAATGTTTTATTAAATTTAATGTATACTTTTTTGATGAAAAAATTTTCATGATGTTTTCAAATATTTTGGAAAGAGGTTTTCTCATTTGTTTTAAAAACCCTTACTGAGATTTTTTTTCTCACCCCCCATTTAAAAAAACATTAAATGGATTTACGATTAGTGTGACCTATTATGAAGAAAGTATTAGTTTGGGTTATGTATTAGAACAAATAAATATTTTTATTAATTATCATTTAAAGGAATACAATGCGTTTAAATTTGTAATAAAATACATAATTCTCTAAAACTCTAGAATAAAAATAGTCTTGGGAGTGTAGTGACTCATTTTGGATTGGAAGTTATAATTATTTATACATTTTTTTGAGTCACTACTTATAATATGAAATACTTTTTAAAATATAAAAATAATAATATAATGTGTTTTTAGAACCTGACAAGGGAGTGTGGGTATATGTTGTCACATGAAGTTACCCTAATTTTGACTTCAGCGTTCTCTTAAATCAATATCAAACATAATTTTCATGCCACCATTGGTTGTTTCTCCCTCTTGACACATATTAACAATACCACTACTTTATTTTGGATGCACCAAAATTGATGAGAAAATTGATATGGTGTGCAAGACTCACAAATCATATTTTAGTAAATTCTAATTACCTGAATGTAGTCTCTTGAATATATCTTGTACAGCCACACATCATAGTATTTTATTCTATAAACCATAATTGTTTTTTTTATGGTTATCGTAGCGAATAAATTAGAAATTTGTATGAAAACTCATGATCTGTAAATCCTTGTGTTCCCTCAATGATAATGGTTATATTCTGGATACGATTTGTATAAATATCCTAAATTTGACACTCTTGATCTAAACACTACCAAGTCACTCATTCATATTCAGTTCTGATGCCACTTAACCCCCTAGAACATAGAAGGGTCCTACCCATGGGATTTTCCTTTTTCCATATAATCTTCTACCATGAAGGTACTTGTTCATACTCTGTTATGAAACTCAGAAACAGAAATTAGGTACCCTATCTTTCATATTATGAGGAATACAGTGAGTTAGGTTTGAGGAGAGATATCAAGGTTGACACATATCCTCACTCCTTATAATGACTTCTCTCTGACTTGGTCTAGTATATGACTAGGGATACCATTTTCTATATGGAGGGAAACCCCATTTGAATTATTTCACTCATACCATCTCCTCGGAGAACTAAAAACAATATTCAAGTCTCAATGAAAATGCCTATTCATGGGCAGGGTTATTTCTCCTTGGTGTGGAAGGATTATCTCAATAATTACTAGAACAATGAAGGAATTTGTTGAAGATATCCTTAAGTGGAACTTAGAAGAATGAATTAGTCATACATAGCTCTTATAATTTATTCCCCATAGACCTTGTATATGTCCCTCAAGTTGATCCCCACCTCTCCAAAGACTAGGTGAAATGTATTCATCTACGGGATTCAACAACTGAGTGGTTCTATAAGGTGGTTGGTGTTCTTATATACATTGGTCTAGGAAATTTAAATGGATTCATATATTTCCTATGAATTTAGTTGATCCTCAAACTCGACACATTTATTTTATCCCCTTTATTCTCACATACATTAAGACTTAACACCACCTCTAGGATGTAGGACTTAATCTTCTACCCAACCATAGAGTTGTTATGTGTTTGATCGATGTAAAATTGAATAGTAGAAGTGCCTCTAGGGGACTAATATATAATATATATTATCTATGGGATATTTAGAGTAGTTTAATATATATTAAGGTTTTACATACTCCACAATAATTGACACCCCCTTGATGATATGTTGGTATTCCCCATATGAGTGTACCTAACAAACCATAATCCTGGGAGATTAGAATTGGGCCTTGGTATGTCCACTTTATCAGAAGTCCATGATTATATATTTGAAGTAAATCTGATGTGATTATTCCTGATAATGATTCTACATAACTTTCTCAATCATTAAAATGGTATCCTATGCTCACTAGAATATTCACATTTGATATCATGGGGTAATAGATCAATAGTAGTGGAAACTTAAAAATATGAAACAATGATTGAATTATGTTCTAATGTTTTCCATAAAAAATTAGAATCCAACAACATTAATTTAATTATTAATGAAAATATATATAGAATCACCCAGAGAATAAAGTAATCCAAGTATGATCACAATTGGATGAAAATTCGACAAAGGAAAAAAGTTCACCTAGATTGATTTTTTCAGCTAGATTTTCTCAGGTGTATTTGTTAGGGGTCTTCACCCAACCACCTTTACCTATGTTATATCACCTAGTTGAAGGTTTAATTGATTTTTAGGATCATTCAATTGAAGATGCCATTTTTAGAGTGCTAAGTCTAGATAGAATGAATTAGTTTAGTGATTTCCTTGAGTAGAGTTCATAACATGAGTGAAAGTGTGAAGCTATAGGTTTTTCTCATGAAACAAGGTTAGGTGGAAGGGAATTGGTCCCATTCTATTTATAATGGATTCATGGAACACACCCATGTATAATCACACATCACAAAACCAAGTACCAACACACATAGTTAGTCACATTTACCTTATCATTTGACTCTCTATATTCCAATAAGATGTAATTCTAGGGGGAATTTATTAATGATCCATTTTGATGGGGATGAATACTTTGGTTAGGTGATAAATTTTTACCGAATCAAGGGAACCATCAATAGAAATTAGGCCCATGTGTGAGCCTAGGTCACTTTGCCTTGGCCTCTAATGATGTATAGAGTTCACTTCACTCGAGTCTCTAAGCATATACCCAGGCCTACTTTACAAACTTTTCTCCAACTCCATTATGTGACATACTTGTGTGAAGTATCTACCCATACACTCTTTTCAAAGAAATGTGTTTTTTGCATGAAATGTGTGCCTCAACTAGAACATCGTAGGTTGTTGATCACATAACACCACACCCTAGTCTAATTTGGTATATAAATAAACCCAAATACCCTCCCCTACTATTTCACACACACACATAGAAACACATATGGAGAAGATAGAGTGGATTAAATGATCATTCCACATAAACATGTTCCTAGGACACTACTTACCTTTCAAGTGGTATTTTAAGAAAAAAACATAAGATATTTAATGAAAATTATGGTTAATTGAATCATAAAAATAATTTAATACATAAAACATTTCAAAAGACCACTTCCCATATGATCCATAAGGACTAGGGTAAAGGACCCCATTATATGAACTCCTCACTAAGGAAACACTTTTCTTAGTCATCCAATCAGGGAAACACTTCACCCAAGCATCTAACTATAGTGCCACATCAGCCGAACCTCTTACATGGAAACACTTCACCCTAACACATACATAGGAGACACTTTCTCATACCCCATACTAGGGGGATCCTTTACCCAAAATCCTAAATATATAGACCCTTCTCCCTTTTCACCTACTAGGGTTTCAATTCTCCATATCCTCTATACTATGGAACAATATTACCCCTATTTTTAGGTTTGAGTACACCCTTTCTCATGCCCCTGGACATGTGTGCATGTTTTCCCATGTCCCTATAACTGGGAACAATATCTCTTAGGCCTCATATCAATGATCCACTTCACCAAATTCATCATACTTGGGTGTCAATATTCCCTGGTCTCCTACCCTGGAAACATAACTATCCATCCCTCTTTCAAAACACCTTGTGGTACATGACCCATCCATACACACCAACATGTACCCCATTGAACATGTATTCCTAGGATAATGGGTTTTTCCTAAGTTTTCCATTCTGTTTTATAATATCCTTTGGGTAATGGAAAATTTTTATTCCATTGATAATGTGGTTCCATGTCATAAGGATACTGGTAAAACCTCATATCTCATGATTCTCATATTTTTTAGCCCATATCTAGCACTCAATCAGCCTAATAATACATTGGATATATTTATTCCACATGATGGGAAAGTGATATAGTATGGGCCTTCTACTATGTGTAAGATCAAAAACCCACTTTCACATAATTTATAG
The DNA here is from genome assembly GCA_963277665.1 of Viscum album. NCBI lineage: Eukaryota > Viridiplantae > Streptophyta > Magnoliopsida > Santalales > Viscaceae > Viscum > Viscum album. The sequence continues at coordinate 1,882,592,254 of OY728165.1, read as the reverse complement.
AACAAGTCAAGTAGATCTATGTAGGATATGTGTAAGACCCACCCATACCCTTCATGCTCCTAAGAAAATCCTAGGATTTCTACTTTGTGTAAACTCCAAATCATACACTTGATGGTATTTCCATTAATAATCCTCAAACCATTCCTCAATGGTCCATATTCCCTCTAAGTGATCCTTCCACAATGGGCCATATTCCCTATGAGTCATTCTATATCAACAGTCCATAACTCATATGAGTTTAACTATACCCTCTCCTATTTTATTACCAATAAAAAGAATGGTATAGAAATGGATGCTCACATGTGATCTCTACAATGATCATTTTTATTCACCTTTCAACTAATAGTCCTATCTTAATGACTTTAAATTTCTCAGGATATGTCCTTACCATATGAAATTAAATTTTATGGATTGCACCTAACATGTGACCTAAAACTATGCAATCCAATCTTTATGGTTTTTTATTCATGTTAACCAAGATACATAGGAAATCTCTGTGAGGTTAAATAATAATAACACATAGTTCCTAGATGCATAACATTTTAGGGAACTTCAATAGGTCATCAATTAATAAACTTAAAATACACTTTAATTGGTCTTAGATGCATAACCCTAACATTCAATTCAATAAATCCTAGAAGAATGATCCTAAACTGCACTTCAAATGGTCATAGATTCATGTCCTTAAAAAGAACCAAGTTAGTCATTACCAAATGAACTTAAAAGGTTTGATGTGTCCGATTTAGTGGAACCAAACTACAAGGGTTCTGATTCCCTTTATTGTAATATGTAGAAAACCCCTCTCATGGGCCTAATCCCAACACCAAAACCCCTAATTCCTTCTTCAATAGAAATAAATTATTGATTTCTCAGCTATCTAGATTTAAAGAATAGTATATTCACCAAGTTAGGAAAGGTGGAGGATTAACAATATATATATATATATATTCACATCGACACAATGTTTCAATCAGTCATTGTCATGGTGGTAACCAGTATTAATATTTTTTCCATGAAGGATTCATGAATACATCTTAAATATATAAAAGATTCTTGGAGTAGTAAATAATTCATTTAAAAGGGTGATATGATCCCAGCATTATACCACTTCAACCAATATGCAACCCAAATCATTATTACTAAACTCCCAGTGATATATTTCCTTTGTAAATAATGTCTTAATCAACTCAAAATTCAGAAAGCATGGTGGTATGTTAGAAAAAATCATCTCATTTATCAATAATAACTCTTTTACCACAAATAACTTCTCTTATCATATAAGAGAAATGAGAAAACAACTCACATGATTTGTTTAGATCCATATGATATTGAAATTTTCCTTTACATTTAAATCCATGATTCAACAACCCTTTTCTTTATCATTTTAATGAAAAATAAAATATTTGTTGATTCCTTCATTGATTTTGAAATTATTTATATTTAAAATATTAATGAAATATACATTTGGTAACATATAACCTTTAAATAAAATAATTGATTCTATAAAATTGATACTTGACATGGATACTTCCATGGAGTTTCTAAAACCCCTTCAGGTATCCTAAAAAATTCAATCCTATTGAACATTATCATCCCTTACTAATAACTCTAGGTTTCAATGAACATGTCTAATTATTAAACAAATATAATCTTTTTTATTCAATTCAAACCATAACCCCAGTGTACTTTCAATACATTACTTTATCATAGACATCATATGTCGTGATTATCTATCCACAACACTTTGAGGAAAATGGGTAAAGTTTTATTGAACTCATTAAAAATGATGATTTTGAAATGAATTCAATAGGTTAACCATAAATTAGAGGATACCTTTAGTCTCACCAATTCATTACATACCCATTAAAATAGATTATATCATTGGATAATAATATTTCATTTATCATATTCTATACAATATCTTTGAAACCATATGTATATTCCTTTATGTTTCTTATAAGCATCTATATTCACTTGTCGAACAACTCAACCATAGGTTATTCAAGAAGGGGTAACTATAAGACATGGAATGTTTCTTCCCTATTAGGAATGTTTATTATGATTTTTTACCATCCTAAGAAGTTAATAAACTAAATATTCTATTTTCTCTAGGGTTGATCTCAAAGTAATGTTAAATGATGTTGATTCCATTTTATCTTTAAAAAATCTTTTATCAAATTATTTTCAACTTTCACATTCATTTAGTAAGGACTTTTATGGAATGTGATCCCATTAAAATGATAACCCTTTTTAAAATCTCAATATCCATTAGTGGGATAACATCAATATTTTACTATGTCAAAAGTACATATTATTATTAATATCATCCCTTATATATTTAGGTATATCATCATGTCATTCACATCATATATGACTCTTGGATGTCGATTAGACAATTGTTTCTCTAATCCATTATATGGATAAATTCAACATTAGTCCTCTAGTGTTCTAGAAAATGTTTTCCTAGATAATTGTGGCCCAAATAAAATGATAAAAATAAGGAACTAAACTCTTATCCCCAGTTCATTACTTTTTTTCCTAATAAAAGATCATCCAAGGGAATCCATGTTTAGTATGAAACTTATAGCTTGGATGATTTAGGACTTGAAAATTGTTTCCTTGGGAAGGAATCTGAAACTTTTTATATTGTTTATTGATATTTTAATCTCACCCTCTTATGTCATTTCATTCCCTTCACATATATACATTATTTTAATGATTATTTTTTGAATCCATATTGAATTCATCAAATCAATTATTATAACTAGTATTTAACTCCTTATATACGTGTATTCCAATTTATAGAATCATTTCCACTCTTTGAACTAAAGCATTCATCGATTAATAATATAAAAATTATAACTATGAATAATATAGGGGATAAACTAAATAAATGAATAATTTATATATTTTAACATGAGATAGATAATTTAAAAAGAATTCATAAATAAATAATTATCAAAACATTATATTTTTGGAAAGAATAAATATGAACAATTCAATTTCATCCAATATGAACATTTCATATTGATGGTATCCATACATGGTTCTAATATAAGCTCCTTTAAATTCAAATTATGATATATTTTATGAAAACATTTATTATTGAATAATATACAATTTATATTTTATGTGAAAAAATTAGATAAATTAGATATCACATATTTAATTTTATTTAAAATATTCCCCAAATCATCCAAAGTTCCCCTTTTGAATGTTTTAAATAAATTTCCAAAATATTTTCTTCATATAAAGAGTTTTATTTACATTTATTAAAATTTCATAAATAAATATAAACAATTTTATATTTTGACATGTGTTAAATTTATAAACACTTTATAAATTATTTACCATGAAAATCCACTATAAACCAAGCTCATATATGCCAAAAAAATTTGGTTTATTTTAAATTCCCCCTCAGATTTAAGAGGGTCCCTTCGATCTAGATCTAGTGAAAGTTATTTTGAATTTTAACAATTAGATAATTATTTATTAAATATTTTAAAACACTTAATAATTAATTAGTTTATAAAATATTTAGAAAGTAAATAATTATCTCAAAAAACGTTTTCCTATAATTTATAGACATTTTATGAATTATATAATTCACTTCAATATTATAAATTATAAAATTTATGTTTTTCATGTATATTGTATTTTATGATATACTCCATATCTTAAGTTGTGTAATGCTCAATTACCTATCATATTTATTGATAGATAATACTATACTATAAAATAACCTATTGGAACCTGACTTATCACCACTTATGATATGTCGTGAGTACCATACAATAAGTTATATCATATGCTATGATATGTCACAAAATGAAGGGTTTTCCCATTGTCACTGCCTATGATATTTTCTATTTTAAGGAAATACGGTATCAAGGATTATAATATACCTATCTTGATAAACACCACATAAAAAACATATCATTTATTAAAACATCTTATATCATAAAAGAATCTATAGATTAATATCTATATCATATTCAATGATAAGAAATATGATATCTATTTCACATTCATTTTAAATAGGTTTTCAAGAATTAAGAAGCATGGAATGAATCTAATAACATTGAAGGGTTTTTAATGATCAAATAACATGTATTCAATGAAATTTAATACAATAAAAATCTCAAACCCAAGACCATCATTCTATGAAAAACTAAAACCATATATAATGTAAATAAAGAATATGTACATTTCATCAATGATATACTTAGTTAATTCCTAAAATAATATTCTTGATGAATATCATTTAAAACAGGTTACTTATTCTATGGTGTATCCATGGGATGGATGAGTCACCCAATGCTTGGGAAATAACTTCCTTACAATCTCAATATTCTAGTATCTCTTGAGGTAAAGGGAAGAGAAAGAGAGAGTTTTAGGCAGAATTGGAAGTAGACTAAGAAAACTATAACAGCCATGTAAATAGATATGAACTTCTAATATATCCATCAAGGATGATTCCCAAGTATCAATTAATATACTCATATATTATATAACATGCCAATAATTTATCATTTTTTCAAGTACTTACTATATAATTTCAGTATTGGTTCTCACGAAAATTTCACCACATAAAATTACAATTATTAGTAACCAACATTGAAGATTTTTGAATTTTAAAACTTAATATTTTAATCCCTTCATCATATGATGCATTATATATTGTAAAATATGATTAAATTCATTATAATATAGTCATGTCATATAGTACAACTGGACAAGGTAGTTGTAATAAGATCTCTCAATATTATATAAAATGGTATGCCCAAAGACATGAAATATATTGTTTATAACATAGATTTTTTACCTTATAAAATCACTATATTGTAGAATATTATATGACCCAAAAATGCATTCAATTTATATCTTATATATTATATATATTAATCATATATGAGATAGTATATGGTTGGAATCTGAGATTGACCTTATATATTAGAGTATATAATCTGTGTATAGTGAAAGTCAAGGTTACTGTTGATGGTATTATTGTTCCTAGTTTTTCATATTATGATTGGGTTCATGTTTTTTGTATATGATGAATTTTTTTTCTTATTTATGATTTATGGTTTCCATCCTTGACTGCGGTGGTGAAAGGTGTTTGTCCATGCATTATTCATGGCATGTAAGATTCACAAGACATGTGTGTGCTTGCTTATGGTTAAGCATCCTGATTATGATATGGGGTTAAGTTATTTAATATTTCAATAGCATCTTATATATTGTTTTACTATCTATCATTATGGTCACATTATACTTAATTTGGATTAGGATTTTGGTTATGTTTTTATCATTTAATTATGTTTTATTATGTAAATATTATATGTGTTTGGATACATGGCTCAAAGATTTGTTAGGTTTGGCTAGAGTCACACATGAGTGATATGAAACCCTTATTTCATAGGGTGTGTAATGATTATTGGGGTTCATTTCCGGTTACTTATTTTCTTATTCTATGAGGATAATATGAGAATCATTTCTTTGAGTTAACTTATTTTATGGTCACATGAAGTTGATAGTGAACGTTTATGGGGTACTCTAGTGTGTAGTTACCTAGTAAAGATTGGCACCCAAGAGTGGCTAACTAGTATAGGTGTAGGGATATCAGGTATTGATAAGGAACTAGAATGGGCTGATGAAACATGAGTTTCCTTAAGTAGTTTGAGACTAGATAATAGGATCTATTTCTTAGTTTAATGATATATTTGGGATATAGTCTATACACTAGGTTGGAGAGCCTAATGATGATGAGTTTTGGCACAAGATATTGGTCAGTTGTGTGTTATTTGTGCAGTGGTGTTCTTTTCCTACTTATCACCACTATGAGTTGTGATGCACGAGGGTATCATAGGAGAGAGGGGTTATCCCAGGCATGTGTAATGCTTGTAGATGGTAAATATGGGTGGAAAATTCACAATATTACAATGAAACATTTATAAGTTTTGATCATGGGATGATTTTGGAATTAGGGGTACCCTAAAAATGGATATGGAAGATCATGTGATTATTTGTGTGTTGATGAGAGAAACCTGCTCGAGATTCATAGTGAGAGGAAAGTTAAGGTTTGAGAGCCTTGGATATGTATGGTATGACTCATAGTGGAATGAGTCATGATATAGGGCATGGTAACACTATGGTGTATTCCCCCTCAGGTATAAGGTTTGGTATAAAATAAGGGGAGTTATGTATTATTGTATATTGTTTCTATAATGTGTAATGTCCTAGATCCAGGTGCCACTCAATGGGTTCCCAGAACCCAGTTGGTCACATGACCTCAAGCGCATTTCCCCAAATGCCAGAGACTTCCGACTAGTAGTGAGGGCCTAAGTCTATTAGTGGGGAAACTATTCCCTCATTTGTCAAAGTGTAGCATAGTGAAAATTAAATAGAAACATACAAAAGCGGAAGCATTAAACAATAAAAAGATAAAAGGACAATGGTACTGAAGATAAAGATAACCAACAGTCATAAATATATGATGATGTAACATGCCACTAGTTCTAAGAAAGTATCCAAAACAGAATACACTACAATCAATAAAAAATAGTACAAAGTATAAGTACAACAAACAAAAGCCAAATCAGTGCGCAGGAATGCAGCAGCATTGCGAGCCTAAGCTTTGTCCCATGTTGTCCTACTCCTCTGAAACAATCAAGTACCTATGTAGGGGCCCTTTCCCTTATTGAAACCAACAGAAATATAATCTGTTTGGGCCCAAGACTTGACCCAAATAGGGTGTCAGAAATAAATCCCAGTAGGCAACCATCAAAGGTCTGTGCCCAACTGGAAGTGAAAATGTGAAACAACAATGTGAAATAGTAAAATGTAGTAAACTAGGCAGTACTCAAAAGTAACTATCTCTACCAGAATCTCAAATGACCCAAGATACCTCGGTTAAAGTATACACTATCTCATGATCCAACTGTATCCCAACCTTGGTGAAACACGCAAGAAAACCCAATCCCTGACCACGAACTCCAAGGGTCATCTGCGGCTATCAGCATAAGATTTCTGACAAAACTGTGCAGTAGCCATCCGCTTCTGAATCAATTGGACCTTCTCTGAAGTCTCCTAAACAAGACGTGCTGCCTCACCTGCCTCCAACTAGCCCAAGGGTGATCGGCATGGCCTACCATATAAATCCCCGTAAGGTTCCACCTCAATTGTTTCCTGAAAACTATTATTGTAGGAAAACGTATGTGCTTCTCTCAAGAGCCCCCAAAGTCTAGGACGCATGCACGTAGCATTTCCTCAAGCACTTGTATTGTATGCTCTGACATGCCATCAGTCTGAGGGTGGTAAGTTGTGCTCAGAAGCACTTGTGTACCCAGTGCCCTCTGAAAACTCTACCAGAAACGAGATTTAAAATGGGCATCCCTATCCGAAACAATAGAACGACGGGCCCCATGAAGACGTACTACCTCTCAGATATACAACATTACGAGCTCGTCAACATCGAAGGCCTCCTTGATTGGAAAAAAGTGAGGTACCTTCGTAAGTCTGTCCACAATAACCCACACGGCATCACTACCTCGAGGTGACCTCGGAAACCCAGTCACGAAATCCATCGCAACATCATCCCATTTCCACTTCGGAATGGGTAACTGTTGTAACAGTCTGGCTGGCCTCTGATGCTCTGCCTTCACCTGCTGACAGGTGGAACATCTCATAAAAAAACTAGCTACTTTCTGTTTCATACCCAGCCACCAATACTGATGTCTCAAGTCATTGTACATTTTGGTAACTCCAGGATGCACTACCCAAGCTGAAGCATGAAACACCCACATCAGTTCCTCACATATATCCCCTACAACCCACATTCATCCATGGACATGTAGTACCTCGTCATTTCCTGTCATCCAACCAGAAGGAGGGTCCTCACTTTCCACTAACTCCCGTATAACTAGGCCTTCTGAATCTGATAGTTGTCTCATCCTCACTCTATCCAGGAGGGTAGAAGTCATGGCTAAGTATGAAAGATAGGCTCTCCCCTAACTATCATGCACCTCCAAATGAATCTCAGAGAACAAATCCATGAGCTTCCACTCACCACTATCCTCCATCACTGCCTATATCTGAGTCCTCCTGCTCATTGCATCAGCTACTGCTTTACCCTTACCAGGTGTATAGGCAAGCTCAAAGTCGAAGGACTAAAGGTATTAGAACCACTACATTGTCTCAAATTCAGGTCACGCTGGGTAAAGATGTATTTATGACTTTCGTGGTCTGTAAACACCAAAAAACACTCTCCCAAGAGATAATGTCTCTAACAGCGCAACGCATGAACAACATCATCCAACTCGAGATCATGCGTCAGGCAATTCCTCTCATGTGGCCTCAACTGCTGAGACCCATATGCAACTACTCGATTGCCCTACATCAACACCACTCCCAGCCCAATACCTGATGCATCACAGTAGACTGTATAGCTCTTCCCTTGCTCTGGAAGTATCATGACTGGTGTTGATTTCAACCTTCCCTTCATATCCTGAAAGGCTATCTCACAAGCTTCTAACCAAACGAACTTCACACTCTTAGTCAAACCTGTCAACGATGCTGCTAAGTGGGAGAATTCTTGTATAAAGCACCTGTAGTAACCATCCAGCCTCAAGAAACTCCATATTTCAAACACATTATTAGGATGATCCTTGGAAACTACTTCTCTCACTTTCTCTGGGTCTACTGCAACTCCTTCCTCTAAGATAATATGACCCATGAAGTGTATCCAGTCTATCCAAAAGTGGACCTTTGAGAGCATATCATATATCTAATGCTCTCTCAGTGTACTCAGTATGATCTCAAGATGGGTGGCATGGTCGTGTTGAGTGTGAGAGTATACTAAGATATCGCCCACGAAGACTACCACAAAAGAATCCAGATATGGGTGGAACACATGATTCATCAGAGCCATGAAAATTGTTGGTGTGTTTGTGAGTCTGAACGGCATGAACAAGTACTCGTATAGACCATAAAGGCAGTAAGTGGCATATTCGATGGTCTAACGCGCAATTGGTGATATCCAGATGTCAAGTCAATCTTTGAGAACACTTGTGCTCCTCGAAGTTGATCAAAAAGATCATCAATCCTTAGAAAGGGATATCAGTTCTTAACCGTCAATTGTTTCATCTTTCGATAATCCACACAAAGTCTGAGAGTACCATCTTCCTTCTTAGCAAACAAGACAGATGAACCCCAAGGAGAAGTATTGGGTCGGATAAAACCATTTGCTTGTCACTCCTCAAACTACTTCTTGATCTCCTACAACTCAGGTGTATCCATACTATAAGGAGGAATGGACAATGGAGCTGCTCCTGGAGCATGCTCAATAGAGAAATCCACCTCTCGCTCGAGAGGTAGGCCTGAGAATTAATCGGTGAATACATCCCTAAAATTATCAACCCCTGGAGGGAAATCTTGCTGACAAGTTCCCTGGTCATCCAGATATAAACTCACAATCTAGGCTATCACACCACCTCTCCCATGATATTCGGGTCCATCTCGGCTAGCCTGGACATCCCATTCTCCCTTGTATAGAAACTCTCTACCCTCTGGTGAAGAGAAACTCACCCTGCGATGATAGAAATCCACAAAGGCTCAAAAGGGTACTAACCAGTACATCCCTAGAATGACGTCATAGCTCATCATCTCTAAGACATAGAGGTCCCACAGAAAGTTACACCCACCAACCTCTAGGGGGAACTCCTAGCACTGATGCACACCTATCATTCTAATCCCCAACAGAGTGTCTAGCATCATAATATCATAAGAAAAATAAACACAGAGCCCAATGCTCTTCATAATGGGCACAGATATAAAGCTATGTGTAGCACCAGTATCGAAAAGTACTAAAGACAAGACAGAAGCAACTAGAATAGTACCTCTTACAGTGGAAGGTCCGGGATCCTAATCATGTTGGGTCTGTTGCACTGCATATGACTGCCCAGTGTCACGGCCCTATGACACAGCCTGGATACCCTGAGCTGACCCGCCCTACTGTCTCTGAGATCCTGGTGTCTGGATACCATGGTCGCGATGACCACCTCGGCCTGTACGTCCCGACATATTCCAATTCCCTAACTGGTAATAAGATGTTGGCTCTGATCCTGCACGCAGAGTCTGCACATAACCCCTCTCACTAGCCACTGGTGGAACCGCCCTGCAAAAGTACTATAGATGACCCATCTTGCTGCAACCTCAGAACTCCACTGGGTCACATGGACACTGAGGTCTCTTGTGCCCCTCTTTACCGCATGGTAGCACATTACCTGGCCACCTGAAGAAAACTTCTGTCTAGTACTAGAAATATGAGATAAATCTATATGTCTCTTCCTCTTACCGATAGAAATAGTACCAGAAACGAGTGCCAAACCGCCCTAGCCTGCACCACTATCTTCCCATGGGTTTCGTTCAGTAATCAGTTCCTAGTTCACAATTGCATGCACTGTAGGCAACCTGAAAATGTTCATCAGTGCTCAGATGTCATATCGAAGACCATCCTCAAAGGGTAGATCCCTCAATGCCTGATCTCCCACCATAACGGGTGCAAATATTTGTAGCTCGGTGAAGAGGGTAGAATAATCCATCACTAACATGGTGCCCTACTGCAGATTCATGAAATCTCTAGCTCGATCTTCCCTCAGCATCTCTAGAAAGAAAAATTCATAGAATACTACCTAAAAATCATCTCACACCATGTCTTGGTGATGCTTGGTCTGGGTTGTAACATCCCACCATCTCTTGGCAGAATCACACAGCATGTAAGTAGTGAGCTTGACCCTCCTCCCTGGAGGCATCTCAGGATGATCGAAGATAGTCTGCATAGAACCCAACCAAGACTCCACAGCCTGTGGTCTGCCATCCCTTGAAAACATAGGTGGATGCTACTTCTAGAATACATGTGTCAGCTCTTCCATAGATGTGGCAACCTGTGGTGCTCTCTAGAAGGTCTGCATGAACCGCTTGAAGCCCTCACGGAACTGTACATTCGTGCCTGTGTCCAGTATAATGGCTGGCACCGCATCTGGCACTACTGGAAAATACATTCATAGCCCATGGCCTACCATATCTGGAGTATAATCATCACCACTCTCCTAGTGAACAACTCGTGGTCATCTCAGCAACATGACTCTACAAGGTCAAACACACACCTTAGATATGATCTTCAAGAACCAAGAACTAGCAACGTAAGAAGGGAATAGGGAATGGAAAACATTCAAGTTTTACAAAAAAGTATTACATAGTGTGTATAATTACTACATGGCATATTCCCGTAAGCCTTTCACATGGGCGTGTACCTCTGCCAGAACTGGTCATGTAACACCCCAAACACATGGCATGTTTTCCACACACACATGGCATGTACTTGAATTTTATTCCCCTTCAAGAGTCTTTCTACATGACTAAGACACAAGGATATCTTTTGAACAAGAGTACATAGCATGTATAAAGTCTACACGGCATGTACTGGACGAGCTTCACTGACCCGTGTTGTCTGTTACATGGCCGGGTACACAGCTCACACTACACTGCGTGTTTCATATGGACACGATGTTCATGGCTTAGATTCCAACTGCATGTATTGTTAGTGACACATCTGGCTACTCGGCTAACACTACACGGCGTATTACACCCGCACACGGCATGTACACCGCCCTATTTCCTCAGCCACATGGCCGAGTGCACACGATCTCTCACCGGTCAAGACTACACGGTTTGTCCCACAGGTACACAGCATGCACAAAAAGAGGTAACACTGACCCGTTTTTGTTAGTTACACGGCCGGATCCCTAGGTTCCACTAAACAACGTGTTCATAATTAACATGATGTGTATACTCTAAGATTTCTTTGTCTATGTTTCTAGTTACACAGCGGACACATTGTCAACACAACACGGCGTGTACCATTGGTACACGGCGTGTGACCTCAAAGTTTCACTACCCTTTGTTTCTTCCCACACAGCCTATGACACGGGTAGAAACTACACGGCGTGTACTTAGGGTACATAGTGTGTACTTAAAAAAATTCCACTTCTTCTCGAACAGAATAGTACATGGCGTGTATTCAAAACTACACAGCGTGTATTCTGGGTTTTCTAGACAGTAAGCCTTAGAAACTTCTCTAGAGCCCAATAAAACACTGAAACCAACACTTAAGTGCCAAATTTCAATATGTGAGGGCCTATACTCCCAACAAATCAATTCTTGGCATCTTACACAGGTTAAAATAAAGTAAACAGGTCAATGATCCACCAAATTCTGGTCAATGAGGGCCCATACTCCTCAAGAACCGAAATTTAGAGTTCATTCTACAAAACCTCAAACAACAATAACTTATCAAATAGTAAGTATTTTAATCCAGGAAACTATCACAACAAAATGAATTTACTAGCACAAAATCTATCACAAAAACATGCAATTTTTAATGAATCTACATAGCATGGAAACTATGCATGGCATGTGATTCTAACATGTGCCTAAATGATTCATGAGATGACATACCCTCATATCATCGGGTTGCAACTAAATAGAACCTAAGTATAAAAATATAACAGCACACCACAAGTGTGTCACCCAATAGTGAAATCAAATAAACTGTAAAAGTGAAAAATCATAAAAATTGCAACATGAGGTAAATTGGATTTTCCTTGAACACGGGTTAGCTACTCTCGGGCGTAGCTTATTACCAAATATGAATTCCTTTCTATCCCTAACTATAGGATCCAAATAGTAATTAAAGAGAAAATAAAACCTTTTGATACCACATTTTAATGTCCCGGATCTGGGTACTACTCAATGGGTGCCCCGAACTCAGTTGGTCACATGACCTCAAGCGCATTTCCCCAAACGCCAGAGGCTGGTGACTAGCATAGAGGGCCTAGGTCTGTTAGTGGGGAAACTATGTCCTCATTTGTCAAAGTGTAGTGCATCAGAAAATAAATATAAACATACAGAAGTGGAAGCAGTAAACAATACAAAGATGAAAGGACAATGGTACTGAAACAAAAGATAACCAACATTCATACATATATGATGATGTGACATGTCACTAGTTCTAAGAAAGCAGCCAAAATAGAATACACTTCAATCAATACAAAACAGTACAACGTACAAGTACAATAAAAAAAAGTAGTGTGTTGGGACGCAGCAGCATCACAAGCCTAAGCCCGATCCCATGCTCTCCTACTCCTCTGCAACAATCAAGTACCTGTATAGGGACCCTTTCCCTTATCAACACCTGCAGTAATATAATCTGTTTGGGCCCAAGACATGACCCAAACATGGTGTGAAAAATAAATCTCAATAGGCAACCACCAAAGGTCCATGCCCAACTGACAGTGAAAATGTGCCAGAGCAGTGTGCAATAGTAAAATCCAGTAAACTAGGAAGTACTCAAAAGTAACTATCACTACCGGTTACATTTACATTTTAATAATTATTTATTACTCCCAATCCTGTGCTTTAGCTTGGAAAGTATGACATGTGAAAATCACCATAGTGAATATTCAAAGAAAACCTTTTTCTCAGACGTGCGTATCCTTACCCTTTGGTAAACAGAATCGAAACCCGCAGGTGACTGCCCACAGGCATAACGAATATTTCCCTCAAACAAGAGGTATTTCCATCATGCATGGAAGTACTGTCCTCATACATATGAAATCTTTCCCATGGGCTAAATATAACACTACCATCAGGCTAAAAAACATTCCCCTCAGGCTAAACAGGTAACCGGGCTGAGACCAAAACATAAGCAATCAATTTATATAAGTTCCTCTCAAGAAAAATCAAAACTTGTTATAGATATGGCATACCCTCGGGTATCTTGGCCAAATGGATAAACAGGGGGAATGCACCCATGGGGTGGCCCTAGATCCAAGAAATGATCCCAAAAAGCAATTAATATTTAATCATTAGACTACCTGAGAAATTCTAGGTATCTAAACAGAAAAAGCCTCGGCTATACAACACAACTAACATGGGCACGTGGCACAATGATACACAAATTCTACTTGACAGTTGTAATAAAACACAAGACCACTTACCTTGATCTCCACTAATCGATATACATGAACGACGCTTCCCAAAACACCCGCGAATGGCATAGATCTTTGATAAACAAAAACATGTTCAAACCAAAATAACTTCCCCTTAGGAAAGAATCAGAAGGAAGGGTTCAAGAATAGTGAAAAACTCACCCACGTGGTTCAATCGAGACTATCAGCGAAGGAATCCGAGTTCCAGTGTGCGGTCAGGAGCTCCTCCATGGTTCTGCCATCTCTCTCGTAGCCTCCTGGTGTTCTAAGCTTCCTATATTGAGAGAGGAGTCTACTTCCCATTTTAAGCAGAAAAAACAAACTACACGGCGTGTACTCTCAAGTACATGGCATGTACTTTTAATTTTTTTTAATTGTTCCTCTTACATCTACTTTTCACCACCACACTATTTGTCTATTGACAAGAGTACACGACATGTATTTCTGAGTACACAGCGTGTACTGTCGCTCTGCTAGAAGCTACTCACACCACCTTAATGTTCACCTGCCGAATGATTACACGGTGTGTAGACACTAAGTACACGGTGTGTAGTCAGTTTTTACACACTTTATCATCGGCAGGCCTACACACCCTGTATACTAATCCCACATGGACAAAGTACACTATGTGTAGAAAATTACACGGTGTGTATCCAAAAAAAATTGGGATTTTTTCCCATTTTCCTTATTTTCTCAAAAACACATAAGGAAAAAGGAAAATAAGAAACATGTACCTTAAGAATAAGAATCAGGTTCTTACACAATGTCACTATTATAGTGGGAATAAGAGAATAAGTTGATACATCCTACATGGTTGGTGGGATGGAATAATTTTAGCTCAACATTTGAATAGTGGACTTAGTGGTTGGATAGGTGTGATCATCATTTTATGGAATGTGGGATATGATAGTGGATGGATTTTGAAAACTATACAAGTTAGGGAGAGTGTGTATATCATTCATGAAAATCCTACTATTTGTTGATGTATAGTGTTTTCATATAAATCCTTCCTAGTATGTGGTTAAGTCAGTTAGGGGTGTGTGATTAGTCCCTTGAGACTTGTTTATATTTTAGGACCTTTAGGGTGCATGTGTATTATGATAGGTTCTGGGACTACTTAGTTTCCCTATCTACTTGGAGTTAGTTCATGGGATTCTATAATTATTTAGTATATGATTTCACTTGGGTTATGATCATGTTTAATAAAACTATTGAGACATATGAGATTTTTTTAGAGGATGTTCACTTCCCAAAGTCATGTGAAGAGATTCTTAGATGCTTATTACTAAGGATAAATGGACCTCTTCTTTCAACCAGAAAAGACTCATCATTTTATGAAACTTCTCCTATAAAATATTGTCTACCATCCTCAATTACATAATCACAAAAATTCTTCCTAGACTTGTTTCAATGGAAAAACATGGTTTCATGAATGGAAGGTCTCTCCAAGGATTTATTATCCCAAATAATAAAATGATTAGTGATCTTAATAAAAAAGTGACATGCCCCAAATTCATTATCAATATTTATATGTACAAGTCCTGTGATAGGCCATGAAATATTTTAAAATTAACTCATTTCATGAGGGATTGATCCATAATAATAACTGACATCATGAAATAGGTAAAATCCATAAATAAAAAATCCTTATCTTGATGGTTAATCATCATTACTTTAATTCCACCACTTCCACCATGAAATTCAATACTTTGTTGTATCTTCATATTTGATCTTGATTCATTGGTCAACTTTCATTGCCACCATGATCCTCCCACTCCTCTCCCTATCAATGTTTTTTTCATAGATAATGGATAAACCTATAGAAAACCCATAATGAGGTTTAAACAAAGTATACACTATGTTTCACCACATATTTTATCAATAAATTTAATTATTTAATTATTTAATTTAGTCTTCTAGTGACTGTAATAACCCAAGGGACATAATTTGAATGGAACAAACATCTCTTCTAGGGTAAAAACATTAATCTAAACTCAACAATAGTCTCATATTTTTCAACTAAGTTCCCATTTAATAGACACAATAATTAAATTAAAAATGCATGTAAACATACAATAAATAATATAATATTTTTGTTATATTATTTTGTAGGCTCTACGACACTCACTTTTCCACATCGACTTAGACCAAGGATAACCACCATAATAAAAAAAACCAATAAAGATATTGGAAAAAATTTGAGGTTTTCATCTAAGGTAAAATTATCACTTTACCCTTGAGATGATTTCAAGCCTTTAGAAACTCAAAATTTAGCAAAGTATCACTAGGGTAAAACCTATTTCACTACACTAGAGATGATTAGTGTTAACTAAGGATATTTTTTAGTTGATTATTTTTCATTATTTGGGATGATATTCTCGTTTATTAAAAGGATTGGTTGTGATTCATGAGGGTACCTTGAGAGATTGGGGCCATCCCAGGCATATGGATGCTTTGTAAATTGAAATCAAGGGTGGATATTTCATATGATTATAATGAAACATGTATGAGGCGTGATCATGTATTGATTTAGGAATAAGGGATATCATAAGTTATATGTATATGGAAGCTCGAGTGATTTTTTAGGAGATGATATGATCAACATGTTTTATATTAATGGTGAGGAGATTAGGTGTGGGGACTTAGGATTGGTGGGATATGAATAATATTTCCATAAGTTTAGTTATAAGGAAAGGTGGAATTATGGTGTATGCCTACTTAGGTATTAGGATGGTTGATAATAATGGATGTTTTGTACCATTTTAAGAACATTTATATGATTTATCTCATGAATAAATATAAATATTGTGAGTTTGATACTACCCACATGGTATTTGGGATAGTTTGGTTTAATCTCATACTTGGGATAGTGGGCTTAGTAGTTTCATAGGTTTCATTAGGATTGTTTGCAATGTGGGATATACCAATGGATAGGTATTGAAAACTTGTTGAGTTAGGGATATTGTTTTTTTCATGTAACTTCTTATGTTATATAAATATAACGTTATTAATGATGTATAGTGTTTTCATCATGCTCCTTTCTAGTGTGTGTTTAGACTAGTTAGGGATACATGTTTACTCTTTTGAGACTCGTATATGGTATAGGTCCTTGAGTAGTGTGTATATGTTATGATGGTATTTATGACTCCTTAGTTTACCCAACCACTTAGAGATAATTAATGGGATTCAGTTATGATTTATCAAATGATCACAATTGGGTTTTGATCAGGTGTGATACGATTATGCAGATGTGTGAGACACCTTGTATTGTATAAGGGTTTTCTCCTTGACATTATTATTGGTTGATGGTCAAGAAAAGTTTGATATGTGGATAATCATATGTCTTTGATGAACATGAATCAATATATTTTGGTATATCCAATGAATGACACATTCTCTATGTTGTGTGATGAAGAAATGACTAGGTGTTCATGAGAGTTTTGAATATTCTAAAATTTTCCAATCATATAAGAGATGTGTTTTTGTAACGCCCTGACCCTATTTACCCAGAGTTGGTGCATTATTTCAAAAAATTAGCATGATCACAATGGATCAAATCTCAAAAGACTGATCAGTTTAGTATCCTTGAAGCACTAGATACATACATAAGTTGTACATTAAATTATGAAATGAAAAACAACAACATTGTGTCTCCTTTGAACACACTCATATACAATATCTTATCCATGAAAGTATTTTATAATATACT
Source organism: Viscum album (assembly GCA_963277665.1). NCBI lineage: Eukaryota > Viridiplantae > Streptophyta > Magnoliopsida > Santalales > Viscaceae > Viscum > Viscum album. Next base: position 1,882,574,497 of record OY728165.1, on the reverse strand, counting down.
TATTCATATCCTAGGAAAAATAAAACATAGAAAGGGGTGATCTCAGATGCTCAATAAGGATAACAATATAGTGGAAACTTTTATAAATAAGAATAAACATTTAAGGAAATGTATAATACTAAAACACAAGCATTTTAAACTTAAACTTCAGTATAATATGGATAATATAAATCAAATAATTCCATTTACTTATTCAAATGGATATTCTACTAGTCTAATAATCACATGTAATGTCAATAGCTAATTTCATAATGATGGAATGCATAATGTTGGACATCATAACCACATATTCAAGGCCTTGTGCCAAGACTACAAATAAGATTTTGTTAAGGCCTAGTGCCAAGACACTAGTTTGTCTCATGATACAAACCAATTCATCTAGGGGCTATAGCGGGCCATTCCCATCACTTACTAAGTCCAATGCATTCCCCGTATGAAAAGGTTGAAACATAAAATAAACATTCATATTAAAACTAGAATACGAAATGTTAATAATTTATCCATAAACCGCGAATTGAATAAAAATAGTACATCCATAATCAAACATATCACAAAAAAATCAATACAATATTGAAGATTGTATCATAATAAATCAACTTCAAACAAACGTAAAATCCAAAGAAGGATGTTGACATATATAAAATCAATCCAAAAACTATTTGTGAGAAATATCTCTTTCTATTTTTAAATCATTTAAAATTAAAGAAAAAAATTATTTTGAAAATATTCTTATAAGATTTTAATGGAAGATTCTAAGGTTTTATAGTGGCCGAAAATATCCTCACCCGCCGTATAAGTTAGAGAACATTCTTTCCTTGTTTTTTCAAAAAGGCCATAAAGTACCTTGTTTTGAAAATGATGAAAATATTCCTTTAAAGATATTATAAAAAGTCAAAAAAGGGTATAAATGACTTTATCCCATATTCTAGGAAATAGTAAAAATGTTTTGAAATACATTTTTAAGAAACATAGATGTGGATTATAAAGAAGTCACAGTAGATACTTTCGTAGAAACAACCTCGGATAATAAAGAGATTGTAAAATTAAGCCTTACCTTGTACTTTTACTTAGTCAAGGGTAGGTTAACCACATGTATAATGGTTAAATGATTGTTATTAAATTATAAAAGAACTAGATACATAAATATGATATCATATATGATCTTTTAATATTGTTTTGTTAATGATATTTTAGTAGTATCATTGTTTTGGGTGTTAACTGATTCATTTTCCTTTATATGTTTTGTTACATAAGTCATGTTTGTTAGGGATAGGATGTATTTTATTCATATCCAGAATGATATTGGGTTATTTAACATTATTTTTAATCATAAAATTAAAATTAATCTTGAATGGTTATGATGGGGAATGAAATCTCATCGCGTCATGGAGACGGTAAGTCATACGTACGCACGAGCAACAATATCATTCTATTTGTGGTGAAATAGTATGTAATTGGATGGGATATTATATATACAGAATAATTAACATGTTATATTAATTATTTACATTATTTATACTCATTATTATACCCATCCAAATAATTAAGTGTTGAATAAAAAACTACACCACGACGTGGAGACGGCAAGTCGTACGTACGTGCATGTGGTGACTTTTTCATTAATAGGATGGATAGAATAATGAATATGTTTGTAACATATTTATAATAAAATATAAGTATTTATAAAGTACTGGATTTATTATTTTAGTATGTAAACAAAATATAAATAGGAAGTGGCAGAAGAAAATAACTTTGAAAGAGGTGATGAAGTAATTACCTCTTCTTTGGGTTCTTCCTTCTGATTTGAAAAAAATGGCTCCTTAAGTTAGATGTGTGATCAAATTAAGGCTTCTAGGTTGAAGTGAGGTTAGTATGGAAGATATTTGTGCATGGTCTGGTCAATCCAAAAGGCTTTGGAGGTGTGTAATTAACATAAGGGGAAGTACCCTTTTATAAGAGAGGTGAGGGTCACTTTAAGAAACGTTTGAAATATTATTTTATTATAAAATCATTTTCGGTTCTTAATGGATTCAAATGGATTTATTTAAAGTATAATGTGGGTATGGGTAGAAAACTCTCAACAAATAGGTTTTATACAATCTTGGGTCACCATATTAACATTATCTTTTAGATTTAACTCTTAGTTAAATAGTTTAACTTTTACCATCTCTTCTTGTATTATTATAATACATGGTTAATAAACTTACTATAAAATTCCAAGAGAACCTAAAGTGGTTAATTAATAACATATATATAATTATATAAGTCCTTTGGATAAACCTCATATTTTTAGAACTATTATATAATTTAATAAAATAGCATTTTTTTTAAAAACTCATTTATGTCAATTTTGACACTATTTTGTATTTGAATTTTTGAAAGTCAAAAAAACTTTATTACTTAAAAAAATATTTTATAAACCCTAAAATTTAATATTTATCTATAAAATTATTTTATGGAATCAATACCTTCGAATTATATTTATTTTAATATTTATAATATCATTTATTTGATTCTTTCCTTAATAAGGAAAATATTGCATCATTATTGTGTTATAATTAAATATATTTATTTTATATCTAAAAATTGTAAATAAAATACCATGATGTTGGAAATATTTTAATATTTCTAATTAATATTATAGTTTAAAATATCAGTTATATGAACCCTTATAAAAAAATTACTAAAAGATATATCTTTATGTTACATTTTTCTTAACTTTAAATTAATTTTTATAAAGTGTCATTTTCACTTACAAGTGGCTCCATGGGGTCCAAAAATCGACCCAAGGATTTCCATGGTCGGACATGTATCATAAAATAGGGTTAGGACATGTGTTAGGGTAATTTAATATTATTATAATATTAATTTGTACCCTTATTTACTGAATTTACCATTAAACCATGGTAAATAAAATATTTACTACAGTAACTATTCATAATGGATTAAAATAAAAGTTACCTATTTACACAATTTGGACCTTATTATTCCAAATAAGTAATCAATTTTTCTAAATTCAAAGCACATAAGTTGTAGAAATTAATTTAAAATTAATTCCCTTTGTCAAAACCAAAAAAGCGGGTTTTTAAGAAGTAAAAACTATCAAAAGATCGACATGTTTATATATTCAATTTAAATGTGAAATTACATCCAATGACCTAAATTATATTATATGATAAAAATATAATATAATGATACTTTAAAACTACTCAAATTTATAATTTAATACTCTAAATTATTTTGATTAAAAAGTTCTTTTTAAATAAATTTTTTTATTTTTCACTTTTCAAAAAATTATAAAAATTACCATAAAAATTCCAAAAAATTACCCTAATTTTGATACTTTGAATCAAAAAATGTTGTAAAATTTGAAAAATAAAATTTATAAAATTTTAAAATGTGGGTATTACTATTCATAACTTCTTTTAAAATGGCTAGTTTGATAGTTCGCAGTGTGCTTGAACTCGGTGTTGCATACATCACACAATATTGTATTATTCAAAGTGAAACCTACCATGGAAGCTTGGGGTGTTATAGTTTCTACCTTTTATAGGGATGTGAAATTCAGTATGATGATTGTTGTGAGATGTTGATGGTCATACTGGATCTACGTGGTCACTGAGGAGTTATAGAGTGCCTCGATTATAGTGATTTTTTCACTGATGAGATTTTTCATTACTGTCAAGGGTGACATATGGTCTAAAACATGAAATAATGCATGAATTTCATGATATAGAGTGAGTTACTAATTTTGAGATATATATTTTGAGACACATGTGTAATATAAATAGATTATTGATATAGTTTGGAAGTAATTTCATGTAGCATCGTGATGTTAGAGACCCTTGATAAAAGCTCATGGGTTGATTTATCTGGTCATAATGAGTAGAACTCATGAATATTAATGTTTATATGATGATGGTATATGAGTGAGTTGATGGTCATTGATAAATGATAAGTAAAATCCTATAGTGGAGAGCAAACCATGGGATGATCATGGGTATGAACCTTATTATGGGAATTGATGATAAGCATCATGAGTGATGCATGTGGGAAACCAAAACTAGTAGTGATTGGAGTTGTTCATTGGTGCTTCGATGTCTTGGAATTGGTTGAGCCATAAAATCATGAAGGAATGTAATTTAAAAAAAAATCCATTATATCAACATCATAAAAACATATCTAGTATTTAAGAACACAATTATCAATTTAAGGATCTCATATAAATGAATTAAAAATATAAACTAAATTAAAACGATACTGTGTTTTATTTGAAGACATCAGTACACTTTAGTATTATCTTCTTATCAGTTCTTGAAGGATCTAAAGTGATAACCCACTAGATCATCCATATGTTCTTCAAAAGTTTTATGGTATATTGATATATATGTAATCTAGTTTATATCTTGGAGAATCAAAGTGTCTTTCAATGTACTTGCAACCATAAAAGCACTAGCTACTTGATCTAGGAAGGATATCTTGGATTGGGGTTCTCTAAAACCTTATTTCTTACTCTAAGAAAAAAATATATGAGTGATAGTCTCTTATGATTTTTGGTGAAATAATAACCATAGATTCAGGGTTATTTTTTCTTAAATGGGTAGGTTAAAACTTATTAAAATTACATTTGATACCTTTAATAAGTTCAACCTTTTAAATAAACCATACATTATAATTATGACCTATTAAATAAGTTAAAAGAGTTATAAAAATTTTATCACTTACTTGTAACATCAATATTATGTTATGTGAAAAAATATGAATCAATATTAACCCTTGAGATATTTCAATAACCTTGAATAATGATTATCCATTTGTAATATATTTTTCTTATATTCACTTTGAGGTTACCATAGATTTAAATATAAAAATTTTACATTGTATTAATAAATATCCAATACATATCACAATAATATATTCCCTATAACCATAATGGTTTAGTGTCTTGGGAGACTAGATACATAATTATCTAATTTCATGAAATATCTTCAACATCTCCCACAAATTTCTTCCTAGATAGTACACTTCCTAGACATACCAAACTTAAAATTGTTCTTCATAACCATGTGAAAAGGAAACATAATAAAGGATGAGATCATATTCTCAGTAAGTTCAATTATAGAAGATATCAATTATTTATCATAATTAAGGATAAAATAATAATAAAGGTATAATAACATGATCATAAATTATGTAATGCATAAAAAATCAATCAAATATCATTAATCCTGAATCATAAAAAAGTATTTGTCACAAAAAAATACATAATTCATAAGTGTGTGGGATCATCAACAATTTTTCATGATGCATGAGAAAATATCATAAATATAATATATAGGTTTTTGGAATACACATAATAATAAGAAAATTCCTTAATCAAGGATCACTTCCAAGACTATCATAGTGGATTGGGTTCACTCTAAATTCCACCATTTCCTTAGTCAAGGTTTACTCCCAAGAGTATAATAGTGTAAAAATTCCAATTTTGGATTAGTCTCACTCCACATTCCATCATATCCTTAATCAAGGTTCACTTCCAAGACTATCATAGTCAACATATTCCCTTACTAAACTTGGTTCACTCCCTATTACATTCTATATTATCTCATGAGATATCAATATATACCCATTTAATTTGAGGGATATATAATTACATGCCCACCTATCACATAAAAAAACCCATACATGTTTGTTCCATAATATCATAAAATAGTCATAAATTCATCATATCATAACCCATAAAAAGAAAATATGTTTCATAAATATTTCACCACAACTTAATTTACCTATGGGAAAGTAATAGGTTTCATAGAATCATCCTTAAAACATCGACATCATAAAAAATCCATATAAATAAATTTGATAGTATCATAACATCATATCCATAGTGAATCAAAATAATCCTTAATGTATGATGACATATATGAAAAATATTTTTAAAAGATAATTTGAAAATTACTTTAAAAACATTATAAAATATCTTTTTCTTTTGATAAAATTTTAAAAAAATTGAGGTAATTATTTTCTTTGAAAATAATCATGGAAACTTGTAAATGAGGCTGTAATGAAAATAATGGAAATGATAATGGTAAAATATATTCGTATCATATATGTTAAATGAGAACATTTTTTTACACTTTTTTAAAAAGCATAAATTAATTCGTACATAAAACATTTGAAATTTTTACTTTTAATAATTTTTAAATAAATTAAAATTTAGGAAAAATAATATTTTTTAAACATTTATTTATAGATAAAAACTTTCATAATTTTTTTTACAATCCTGTACATGGACAAAAAAGGTTTTACGACCAAAGTATAAATAAGGTTAGTTTTTCTTAAAAATATTTTCTAAATCATTTTATGTACCAAAGAGATAAAAATGGTACTAATACTTAAAAATTATAATAATAACCATATTATAATAAAATATATGGATTTTAAAGTATAATATACATATAATTTCATTTAACGTAAATTTAGCATTGACAATCCCAAAAAAGAAATGAGATTGGAACATAAACTCTTACCTAATGACCCATCTTGATTCATACGTATTCAAACCTATTGTATAATAACTATATATTTATTTTAAATATATTATAGAACCATATTAATATACATATTTTTATATATAATCCCTTTATAATTTACAACTTCCCTTTTTTTAAAAATTCTTTATTAAAATGAACATTTAAATGAAAACTGGTATGTTTTCCATACAAGTTTCAGTTAAACAGTTTTGATTCTTAAAACTTGTTCATGTATTCATCATATAAAAAATAATAATAATGTAATAAGTATCATATTTCTTCAATATATACACTTTTATAACCATTCATATAAAGTGGTGATGAAAAAATAATTATATCACTTCATGGAGATAGTTCTGCGTACGTACACGCAAGTGATGTTTCATCTTTTAGATGGGTGGGATGAGAGAAAGGTAAATAATAATTCATTATTAAATAATAATTATTATATCATAAATATAATATATTTTCATCAAATCTATTCTTATAACTATTTATACAAATACTAAACAATTAAAGAATCACATCTATTCGTGGAGGTGATCATAACTTCTTGGAAATTATTGTTACCTTACGCCTTACTTTATGCCCTTTTTTTAATGTTTTCAAGTTATTATTTTATTGGATGAAGTATTGGGTATCATATAGTTGGTTTTAGATGGAATTAAATTTCTTTAATGGGTGCATTTTTTATGTATGGTTATGGTAATCCATGTGGTTATCACAAGGAAACCATGTCTCTTGTCAGAGAAAGATAATGGGTGGGGCATGGTTGGTGCACTGTTAGAGATAACTGTGATACTTCTGCAAAAAAACCATATGACTCATGATAGTGGAATAGTTATGGTTGTCCCATGGTTTATAAAACTATTCATATGTCCATAATAGGTAGAGATCCTTTCATGGTTTTAACATAGTTTGTAAACCGTTCAACCAAATCATTTGTGGGGTTTTAATTAATATAAAAATTGAGTTTTAAACCTGAAACCTCCTTGAATCACTTAATTATTTCTCATAAAACTAAGTATAAAAAATATAGGTACTCTAGTGGTTCTTTTTTTGTGATTATTATCCATTCAAATTCCAATTTTGGTGAATCTAGAGGCTTTTTTCCATGAGAATTCAAGGTATGTGATCATAGTTTTTTGTTCTTCTTAATCTTTCTAGATATTCCCTCTTTATATGGTGATGAATCATATATCTAGGATGATGTTGAAAATATATATTACTATGTAATAAAAAATCTTAGATATTTGATGGATTTAAGCCCAGATCGATTGGGAATCACTTACTCTCTTTCAAATGGATCAAGATCCACCGTTGCAATAAATCTTGTTAGGTATACGTAATTGAATTCAAGACCTTGTCATCTTCTTCTTATAGAATCTTATTCTAGAATACCATTTTGTGATTTATTGGTATTGGTTCTAGGGTTTATTGGAATGTGGGATTGATTTTGGTGATGACTCTTGATGGATAATAATGTTTGGCTTAAACACGCTTGAGGTTAGAAGATCTGTGTTGTATGGGGCCCTTGTATATGGTTGTTTTAATGATATGATGGTATGTTATTTTGTGTATTGATACCCATTATTTATTTGTGTTTATTGTGGGTATTTTTTTGACCATGTGAGAACTATTATGGTAATTACAAGTTGTACTTTCTATGATATTACTTTCTTGTGGGTGTTTCATTTCCTGTGAAACTCTTTTTCAGGTACCAAGATAGTTTTGTTGATCATAATTAGCTAGATGAACTCTTAGAGGGGGATTTTGGGTGTTATAAAAAAGTAAAATGAATTATCATTTCTTAATGGTGTTAGTCAGATATCATATAAATTTTTATTTGATATAACAGTAGACCATATCAGGGTGAAGTGTATTCAACATGTGAGAATGCAGACTTGAGAGAAAGAACGTACATGGGTGATTGTAATCTAATTTTTTAGGCATGTCAGGTGAATATACCATAATGAAAGTATATATGAACACATTAGGGTGGGTAATGAAATGTTCCTTAAAGGAGTAATGTGTACATAAAATTGATGGGAATAGGTTGATGAACAAACTTGTGGACCTTATAGAAGGTTCTAAGACATGTGATGGCTATATTTTATATCATTACCTACATTGTGTTGAAGAAAGTGGGGTCGGGGATCATGGAAGCTAGGTTAACTTATGATAACCTCACACTTGTGGGGTTGATTGAGTACTTATGCATTACTATCATGTTGTGTTATACACCCTTTATATATATATGCACTTTTGTTAAGGTTTAATTGGAGATGTTGTACTAGATTTTATACTCACACCTCACACTAGAATATTGGTGTGCATGTAGAATTTGTGATTAGGGATCTAGGAAAGGGAAATGGCCCTAAAATAGGTAGATAAGGATTTAGATCTTGGTATTCATAGGTGGTTCTAGGATAGACTCCATAGTGTTTCCATGATATCTTTATTTATCTTTATATTACTCTACCTATACTCTTTTCTTCTTGCCACATTGGAAGGTCCTTGATTTATTAAATTATATGAATCTGAGATACATAACATATTATCTAATATAGAATTATTTTTATTAAATTCTATTATTCCCTCTTATAATATTTTTCTTCAAATTATATGATTCTTATGTATAGATTTTGATACTGAGGGAATAGTCTCACCATTTCATCGTTCGAACCCTCGTTGTAGTTGGAAAATTCTTATGAATGGGGAGGCATGTATGTGGTTATGTGGAACTCAATATCAGATTGGATGATTTGGATTAGTATGCTTCAAAGTGGTATTAGAATATTTTTTATGTTTATTTTCTTCTTAATTGTGCTTTGGTAAATGTGGAAAGGATATATGGGGTGTAGAACTCAGGTAGAGGAGTAACCTATGTGCCTAGACATATCTTATGTGATGGACCTATGAGTTACTAGGGATGGTATTGTTTTTAATGTTATATCATTATGGTTTCATGTTGATCCTTAATATGTTGTACTATTATAGTTTATGGGATTTTGGTGTGTTCATTCATAATGGATAGGAACGACGAATATCATTTCATATATTCATGTTGATTTTTATCCATGGTAGTTTAATTAATTAAATTTTATGACATGTTATTTGTGCTTCTATAATATATATTTATGATAATAATTTGATTATTTGAAATTGATCATGCTTTGTTCATGTGTGCATGTAGATGACTAACATAGAGTTAAGAAAGATGAGGAATAGGTCTCGAGTAGTGCTAGGAAGGTTCTACCTTATCTTCATAGGTAGCCTTCAAGGATAGTTATTCCTGTAGTAATCACTTTTGTGTGCTATAAACTACTTAGGTTGTTATCTTAAGTATATTTTCTTAGTAATTCTAAGTTTACATTCATCATTTTAGATAATTTCTCCTCAGCGATATCTGATGACACTATCTGGTAGAGAAAAAAACTATCCTGCTATGGTGGATTCACCTATTCTACCTTTACTTGTGTAAGGGGATGCTCTTGATCATACTCTCTCACCCACTCTAGTGGTTTAGGTAGTGGAACCGTTATAACCCGGAGTATTTTAGTTAGTGCTACAGAGGGGAATGGTGGACAATGGTTGATTATGCTTGAGACTTTCGGTTTCAGCATCCACAAACCTTCATGTTACTAGGGGTCCTCAGGATGCTAAGGACTAGATCAATATCATTAAGGGGTTTTTGACCTAGTGGATACACATGAGGATAAATGGGTAAATATAGATACTTTTATGACTTAAGGACTATCCAGGAGGTGGTGGGGTTTTATGAACCAGGTGGGAAGATGTGAGGGTCTTACATGGGTGACCTTCAAGAACCTCTTCTTTAAGGAGTTACTCTTAGATATGCCAAAATAATATCATGTTCAAGAGTTTATTGAGATTTATTGGGGATCTATGATTTTTTCTACTTACTATTCTCATTTAAAAAAGTTTATTATATTCACTCCTTTAATGGATAGGTATGAGATGGAAATGGTCCATATGATTAAGATTTCACTTCAACCAGAACATAGGCACCCGGTTTATGGATTTTACATGACAACATACTCATAAGTTATTTTTAAGGACTTTACCATTAACAAGGTTCTACATGAGAACAAAATTATGAGTCTTTTTTCAGATTTCAATGGATCGTTTAGTGGATACCATAGTGATGTTATTGGTGCCCCTTATAATAGTAAGAAGAGGAAGGTGGGGGAGGTATTCTAGGGTGATAGTAGTTAAATAAAGAATAGTATGATTTATTTAACTCCTATTTTTGTAGGTGTTTCCATTAGGTTCTTCAAATGTGGGAAGATATGGAACCTCAACAGGGAATGTAGGAAATTTCTTGTGGAGTGTCATTGATATGGGAAAGTGGTCCATTTATGGGATTTTTTTTCGATAGTTTCATGAATGATTTCTGAATGTTTAGACCAAATGGGGGTGGAGGACCTTAGCACATGATGCATATGCCTCATACATTGATTCTTTGGGTGTTTCAAGGGCCTTAGGGGCAAGTTCATATACCTAGCATGATGTAAACACTCTACCATATTCCCATAGATATTGGAGAGGGAACCTATAATATTAAATGATAATTATTGATTACCTCTATAATTTCTATTAATTTTTATGATATAGGAGTTTCATATTTATTCATACCCACTCATGTTATTACTTTCCTTGATTTATCGGTTAGGTTATCCTCTAAGTTGCTTTCTATTGACATGCCCTTAGGGAAGAAAGTGGATTTCCTCCAGAGATTTCTAGAATTTCTTGTAGTAATTGTTGGTTGTGAAAATATATAAGAATTTATGAATTTATATATGACTAGCTTTAGTGTGATCATTAGTAAATATTGGATGACTATATATCAAATCTGCATCTTATTTTAGCTTTCAATTGAATGATTAGTGAAATATTTAGTGATACTATGGGTGCATCTTCTAATAGTATGAAGAGAAAGGTAGAGGATTCATTCTAAGGTGATACTAGGTATAAGGAACAGATAAACATTTCTTCATCTTCCTGTGTGGGAAGTTGTTGCATTAGGTTCTTTAACTATGGGAGGAGAGGTAACCTCAACAAGGATTATGGGAAACTAATTGTGGATTTTCACTAACATGGAAAGGTGTTCCATATATGGTGTTTTTATTTCAAGGTTTTTTGGATGGGTTTTGGGATTTTAGGATAAAATAGTGGTTAAGGACCTTTATAGAGGATGATTAAACCTTGGAATTAAATGAAATAAGCAAACTAGGGGCCTCGTGGTAAATCTTGTAGACCTAATACTAGTAGAATATACCCACTGGACTAGATTCCCACAAATAGTGGAGATGGATCATCTATTTTTAATGGTTTGGTCTTTATTACCACTATGGTTTCTATTATTTTTTTTGATACCTAAGCTTCTCATTCATTCATATATACTCAATTTATTGTTGGTCTTGACTTACCAGATAAGTTGCCTTTTGAGTTTCTTTCTATTGACACACCCATGGGGAAGAAATTGTATCATACAAGTAGATGTATAGAATTCATCATAGTAATTTTTCAGCTATGTACATCTATGGGACTTTGTGATCTTAGAGATGATTAGCTTCGATGTGATCTTTGGCATGGATTGCGTGACTAGTTATCAGGAGCTCATTGACCACTATCAGATATGAGTATCCTTTACTAAACATAAGGGGGGTTGTGATGATTGGTGAATGGTATTTTTGTGTAAGAATGGTGGGACTAGACATGATCCAAATTTTAATTTTCATAGCACAGGTAGTAGGGATAGATCTTATTATAGAGCTAGTAGTAGCCTCATTTTTTATTTCTCTAGTGGTTGATTACTATCGAGATTTTTTTCTAGATTACTTCTCTATAATTCCTCCTTATCATATCACCATAACTAAATTAAAGGAACTTAAGGTACAATTCAAGGATTTAGAGAAGAAGGAAATTATCAGACCAAGAACGTTTCTCTAGGGCGAACCAGTATTATTCATAATGATTTCATATGGAAGTATTCAATTATGTTTAGAAAATAGGAAGATAAATTGGGTGAATGTTAAGAATAAACACCCATTATTGAGGATTGGTTACCTGTTTAATTAGTTTCAGGGAGCCTGGTGGTTCACTAAGATTGACCTATGATCATGTTAGCTCCAGTTTTGGGTTAGAAAAGAGGATATTCCTAATACAAAATTCAAAAGTAGATACAAACTATATTAGAATATTTTCATTCCTTTAAGGTTGAAAAATGTACCAGTGTTGGTCATGGATATCATGAACATGATCTTCCATCCATGTCTTTAATCCTTCATTATAGTGTTTATTGATGACATCCTAATTTACTCATGGGCCTCCGAGATGCACAGTAAACACCTGGATATTTTTTTGAGTTCACTAAAAGCACATTGTCTCTATGTAAAGTTATTTAAGTGTCACTTATGGATCCATATGGTAAATTTTCATTGGAATGTAACCTCTAAGGAAAGTATTTATGTAGACCCAAAGAAGGTAGGTTTTGTAATGTCTTGGGAACATCCTGGAACTGTGTTCAAGGTTATGGGATTTATTAGTTTAGTTGTTTATTACTAATGGTTCATTTAGGACATCTCTTGTCTAGAATAACCTATGAATGGGATTACCAAGAATGGGGTAAATTTCAAGTGGATATATTAGTGAAAAGATGTCTTCTTAGAGCTAAAGAGAATATTTAAAATAGCTCTGATCCTAATATTTTCAAAGCCTTTTATTGGAAATAAGGTTTATTATTATGCCTTTAGTGTTGTATTAGGATATTTAATGATTTATAGAGATTAGGGAGTAGCCTATTGGTCTCCTCAGCTCTATCCCCATGAGTGGAACTACCCTGTTCATGACTTGGATTTAGCCATAGTGGTTTATGCCCTAAACTGTTGGTGACATTATCTCTTTTGTGAGAGGTTTTTTGTTCACATAGAACACAACATCTTTTGATATATCTTCTCTAATTTTGAATTGAATATTTGATAGATGATTTTAGCAGAGTATATGTAGATGTTTTATTTAGAAATGAATTATTATCTAGGGAATGGTGATTTCATTTTAGATACTCTCAACAGGAAAACATAGAATCTTAGAGAGAGACCATTAGAGGGTGAATGGAGGTTGAAAATATTATTAATTGAATAGTTGGGGGATACATCTAAGAACCAAGGGTAGATGTAATGTTCTCCCTTGGTTATCATGTTGACATTGGTGGACTGGATAAATAACAATTGGTAGTTAGCTCTTGGATACTTAGTGATGTGGAAATGGTTGGTGGGAAGTAACCGAGTTCTTAGACATTCCTTAGACAATCATGATGTGATATAGATCCATGGGAGAGTTATAGTTTCTTCTTCCATGATGTAATAGCTAACTAGGTACTCCAATGCATCATAGTGGTCATTATATTCAGGGTTTATGAAGATTTTTCATGATATTATATGGCAGTTTTAATGGCCATGTATGAAGAAGGATATCGCTGGTTTTGTCTCATGATTACTTACCTATCATAGAGTAAAGTAAAAGCATTAGTGTCATGGTTAATTTCTTCATACACTTCCATTATTTATATATAAGTGGCATGAGGTGACGATAGACTTTAGGATGGGGTATACAAAGACATCAAGAAGTTGAGATGTCATTTGGGTGATAGTTGATTGGATAACGAATATGGAACATTTCATTTAAAAACTAAGAGACTCATTCTATATATAAGATAAGTAAACTTTATTTTAGAGAGATTATACTTATATATGGAATTCCTTATAGTATCCTATCATAAAGGTGAATTCATTTTACACTGGATATTTAGAATGTCTTGTATAAGTATTTGGGGACTTGGTTAAACCTGAGTATATCATATCACCCATAGATCAATAGATAGTTGGAGGAGAAAATCATGATCTTGGAGGATTAACATCATGCATACATATTAGGATTTAATGGGGAATGGGATGGTCATATTTATTTGGTGTATTTCAAATAAAATAATATTTTCTAGGGTTCAATTCAAATAGAACCTTTTGTGGATCTTAATGGTCATCCTTGTCACTCACATATTTGTTAGCATGAGGAGGGAGAGTTAGATATCATTGGGAGTATCATAATATTGGGGACTACTAGGTTGGTGTGATTAATTAGTAAATGGTTGTTTATTTCTTAGATTCTACATTGATCATATGCTTACAAGAGGAGATGACCTTTGGAGTTTGCTGTGAATGACCAAGTTTTCATGTCGGTGTCATCTCGGTTAGGGAATCATCATTTGTGGAAGTAAGGGTATCTACCATCCCGTTTTTTGGGAAAATTTTAGATCATTAAACATTTAATAATAGTGTCTTACCAATTCGATCTTGCATAATGATATCATGGCATGCATCATATTTTCCATGTCTCTCAACTTTGAAGATATGAGCTCGATACTGCATATTTTATCAATAGAGAGGATTTTGAGTTGAAACCTAAAGAATCTATTGTGGATTGAATAGTATGAATTATATACTGGAGTGAGAAGTTGTTTATGGGGATGAAGAAGCAACTTTTTCATGTTTTGTATCACTATAGATGAATCTAAGAGGATGCTAGGGAGTGAAAATGTAATTTTGAAGATCAATGGCCTAATTTATTTGAGTAGTAAATCTAGAGACACTTATTGTGGATGAGAATTCCTTATAAGGGATATATTGTAATGACATTGAATTTTCAGGTACCTTACATCATACTTTTATCCCTTGTTTTAGTGCTCTTGAGTGATGATTATCTTAGGTGAAGTCTTGAGTAGCTTCTGGATGGTTTTGGAGGTTTTTAGAGGCCTTTAAGTGGTTTCATAGTTTTTTCAAAATTAATGTAAAGTGTATAGTTCTCCCCATAAAATTATACAGCTTTTTGGAGAATGGTATTGGGTGGTGCATGGTTGGCACTTGGTTAGAGATAACTATATAAATCCCCAAAAAAATCTATGTCCCTTAACAAAAAGGAGAAAGGTTTGATTGGTGAAAAGTTTTCAAAACCATGTGTCTAAACCATTAAGGTTCCCATAAGGGACATATACCCTTTCATGGTTGGCATACAGTTTAATAAATTGTGCAACCAAATCAAGCACTAAGTTTTAATTAATACAAAAATGAGTTTTAAAAACGAAACCTCCCTGAATCCCTTAACTATTTCCTCAACAATTAAGGATCTCAAACCTAGGGAATCCAGTGGTGGTTTTGGAGATACACTTCTATTAAAACTCCAATTACAGTGAATATAAAGGTGTTGTTCCATTAGAATTCAAGGTATGTGATTGTTTTTATCTTTTCACATTGATCTCCCTATTTCTTTCATCTTTCTCTTGATATGAATCATAGATATGGGATATTATAAAAAATATGGATTCTTATGTGATCTAATAAATAATTCTTGTATCATTGAATGACCATATACCAGATCTATTGGGAATCACTTCATCTCTCTCAAATGGATCTAGATCCACCATTAGTGGTGGATCTCAATGGGTAAACCAAATATAATTCATTTTCTTTTCTTGATAATATTCTGTAATCTTTTTCAATAATCACATTTTGTAACAAATTTGGATTGGTTCTAGGGATTCCTAGTATTTGGTATTTATTTTGGTGAAAACTCTTAGTGGATATTAGTATTTGGAATAAATGTCAAACTTCATCCATGGAGTAGATCTGGACCGATCGAGGTATAGCAACTGCTGGGAGTATATTTGGACCCAAAGCATTATAATTTATACCACAAGGTAGGATATTTTTTAATATCATGCCCCAATCCCTATAGGTTAGTTTTTTTATGATATAAAGACCTATTTGAGTTCTAATGACCCCATGGGGGATTTTCTGTGCTTATTTAGGGGAAAATAGGGGTTTCGAGAGGGATGCAATGGTTTTCCATTCAGAACCCTTGATTGTGTAGTGTGTGGTTATATGAACACACTCCATGTGTTATTACCATTCATGGAAGATTAAATTTTCAGAATTACATGTCATGTAGTGGTACATGGCTAGGTTTCTATCAATATGAAAAAAGTACATGGGTAGATGATGTTTGGAAAGTGCATGTAGTGCACTATGGGTACACATCATGTATTGTAGACGAGAAGACCCCGTGTTACTTTGGACATGTAAAATCACATTTCCAGGTGGATATTTGATAGTACATTCTATGTATTCAAAATTATATTCCATGTACATTTTCCAAATTGAACGTTTTGGGTGTTTTGTTCCTTGGAATTCATATTTGGACTTATGAGTAGTCCATTTTGATTATTTTTCTATATATATTGAAATAGTGGTATCCTTTTAGAATGTAGAGGTAATATAGATGGTGTTTTGGACCATGATTTTTTATTAGGAGGATTCCTTGAGAGTTTGAATCATATTTTTCTAGTGGTTTGGTTGTGAGCCACGATGACTAGATGAGGATTGGGAGCTTGATGATTCTCTTGGCCTAAGAGTTCCATGGCATTTTTCTTTAAGTTCCTTGGATATATCCCTAGAGGGTGGTATTTTCTAGTATCTCTAGGGAGATCCTAGTCCATCCTTTTTAATCATGATTATTTTCTAAAGTTATAATAGTTGAGTTTTATATCCTATGTTGAGGATCATAGTTGTTGGATCCTTTGGGCCTAGTTGACATCATAGGATGATAGTTATGGATTAGTGTTGTTTTTGTGTTAAGTTGAGTTAGAGGGACTCTTGAATATTCCCTATGGGTTGTTTTTGATCAAGTGATCATTATATATCATTTTTTATAATTTCCTTGTTTCATGGGATTGATTTTGGATACCTTGTTTGCATGTTGTCGATTGAGGATTGATTGGAGGCCACTGAGGGCCGCTTGAGGATGTTTCTTGTGATAGGGATTGGAATGATATTTTTGATGTTACCAAATGTTGTTAGGGTATTATTACACTTTATTACTAGTTTTGAGGATCTATGTAGGGATTCCTTTATTTATGTTTGGTTCTAGAGGGCCAAGTGTGGGCCCGGTTGATATGGAGACCCTAAGAGGGTGTGTGTGCTTGAGTAGTTTGGTTATGGGTGTTCACTAGGGAATAGATTGATATATGAGCTAATGGTATGAGATAATTATGGTCTACATGGGTGTATATTAATTCTTTGTTATGTTTTCAATTGGTTTGGGATGTTGAGTATTTGTTTACGCTTATAAGGTTGTTGTGATTCTATTAGGGTTACCACATTCTAGAACCTAATTTATTAGTAAGAGATATGATTGTTGAGAGATCCAGATAGATGATCCATAAGTACAGTTTTAGATATCTAAGATTTATATGGTTAGATATGAGGCTCTGGATATGGATTGTTTACTACATATTAGGTTTCAGACTAAGGCACTAGACACAAATAGTATACTTTGTTGGTTATGTGTTGGGCTAGTGCTCTAGGAATTGATAGTATACCAATTGGATAGATGGTGGACCTATGATCCACATATGTGGATTGAGTACTATACTAATCTTCCAGGTAATCTATGTTATAATATTGAGTATAGTGAATTTTACATCACATGTGTGTGGTAAGGTGTTGGACTTGAGGTTCTGGGCAAAAATGTTATACTACAAAGATGGTGTTAGATTGAGGTTATGGAAACTAATAGTGTACTTCATGGTTAGAGTGACAGAATGATGTTATGGGTGATACTGGCATTCCATGTGGAATAGGATGTTGGACTGACACTCCTTCTCCTTGGGTTATGCCGTATAGATTCCCTAAGAACCACCAATATTATGTATAGATGGTTGCTGGATAGAGGTTCTAAGCACTACCTTTGTGTTTTGATACAGGATTGATAGGACCAATGTTCAGTATTGGTACCAATGTTTTGGATTTATGTTTTACATTTTGAAATGATATTTTTGGAATTATTATTTATGAAACATGAGATAGATGTCAGATTAATGTTCTGGGCTTGGTAGTACTTTTGTGTGGTAACTGGGAAAGATGTGTCAAGGTTCCAAGTATGAGATATTGTTTGGTAAATAAGGACAAGGTATGTGATGAAATATATTAGTATCTCAGATGATAGGAATATTGTTGGATGGGTACCTAGTTGGGTTAGGTTTTGTTGCGGCTTCAATGGATAGGGAGCCTGTAGGTTATTTGGTATGAATAGTAATGGAGATATGCTTAAAGACACTCTAACATTGGATGAAGCAGGTATGGTTGATTGATGTATCATACATAAGGATCTATGGTTTTTTATTTATATTTATTTTCAATTTTTTTCAACTAGGCTTAGATTATTTCATGAGTATGCACTTATGGAAACATTTATAGATTCGCTTGTAACACCCCGAGATTTTATGAAAAATATTCTTTTTAATTTCATTAATGTCTTGTGTTGTACGCTACACCAAAAGGATCTTGCACAACACCCATCCTTGACTTGCCTTTCATTACACGCAATCACGAACTTCCTTGATAGCGTGTGTAGTATGCAATACCGAGTTTCACTAAACAACGATATGCTATTAAAATATTATTAAAACTAGCCGTTATGAATAGTAATAACCACTTTTTGAAATTTTGTAAATTTTATTTTTCAAAATGGATTTCATTTTTGGATTCGGAATATCGAAATTAGCTTAGGGTGAAATTTTGGTACTTTTCGGATAACTTTCATATTCTGATGAATAGTGAAAATTACTAAATTTTAATTAAAAACAACTTTTTTAATAGAAATAATTAATAGTGATAAATTATTAATTTGAGTGGTTTTAAAGTATATTTAGAATATATTTTTACAATTTAATACAATGTTGGTCATTGGATGTAATTTCACATTTAAACTAGTTATAAACTAGTGTCAATCTTTTGATAGTTATTATCTCTTAAAAACACGCTATTTGTTTTGATGACGAGAATTAATTTTTAAATTAGTTAATGCAACTGATATGTTTTGAATTTGGTAAAATAGACATCATTTTTGAGTTCATAATATCAAATATAGCTTAGGCCTAATTTTTGGTATTTTTCTGAAAAACTTTCAATTTTTGATGAATAGTGAAACCACTAAGTGGTAGTTAAAAAAACTGAATTGTTCATAAAACTTAATTTTACCGCTTCTGTGAGTGGAATTTCGAAAATCCGAGAGACACGGTTAATATCAAGGACTAAAATGTGGTTCAATGAGATGAAAATAATTTTTGGTGAATAGTAACTTTTTACTTTTTTTTACCACGGTTAAAAGTAAATAGGGTAATTAAGGGTAAAGATGATATTATTATTACCCTAACACATGTCCTAATTCTATTTTATAAGTGTAATTCGACCAAAAACAAACTTAGGAATAAAATATGACCATTTAGCCCCACTTGGATTAGATTAGGACATTTATTATTAATTTATTTAAAGACGGGTTAAAAGAGTTAAAATCAAAGTTTATTTACTAAAATATTTTTAATATGGGGTTATACATAAGATATATTCGACTATAAATATTAATTATAAAGATAAAAAGATTTCCTACATAATGGTATTTTATTTGTAATTTTTATACATTAAATAATTTAATTTATTTATGACATAAGGATGATGCAGTAATTATCTTATTAATGAAATATTGACATAATTGATGTTATAAACTCCAAAATAAATGTAATTTGAGACTTTTTATGAATTCCACTAATTTTCTAGGTTACTATGATATATTAGTGTTGATTTATTCAACTTGGTTCGAACATATAATTCTGTTATGACTTTCACAAAAATCATATATCAAATAGTGTCAAAATTGACACAAAATAGTTTTTAAATCAAATATTATATTATTAATTGTTATTTTATTCCTAAAAATCTAAGGTTCGGCCAAATGACTTAGATAAGGATATATATATTAATAATAAACAATTTGGGGTTCTTTTGGCATGTTATAGTAAGTGTATTAACCATATAGTGTAAGAAAACAAAAAGACATGGTAAAAGTTAAATTATTTAACTTAAAGTTAAATCTAATTGATAAGGTTAAAATAATAACCTGAACTTGTCTAAATCCTATTGGTTGATAGGATTTCGACCCATACCAACTTTAGCTTCGAAATAAGACCCTTTGGAACCATTATAAACTGATTTTGACTTTAATATAAAATAATATTTTGAGATATTCCTAAGGTGCCCCTCTCCTCCCTTATAAAAGGACACCTCCTCCCCCTCCTCCTCACACCAATTTGAGCACTCAAGCTCGGCCAAACCCTGCCAAAATCCCTTCTCCACTTCCCTAGAATAATCCTATAGGTCCTGGTCTTCTTCAAAGACCAATCTTAGTTCCCTAAGTGGAGGATTCAAGGAGGCGTTTCAAAGAAGAGGTAATATCCATTACCGATCTTTTCAATTTATTTCTTCTTCAACTTCTTCTTATTTAGTTGTTTCATGACAAAGTAATAAAATCAGTATTACTTACATACTGATATGTTATTATAAATATGAAACAACCCTAATTCGCCTTCTATCCATCCTACGGAAAAATGAAATCACCGCGCGTGCGTACGTACGGAATACCGTCTCCACGCCGTGGTGTAATCTATTTTCCACCACCACCTTAATAGGATGGTTATAATGGTGTAATGAGTAACTATATATGATTATAATAAATTTATATTGATACTGAAATAGTCTACATACACTTCAACACAATTCCACGACCATGGGAACGATATCATCGCTCGTGCGTACGTACGGACTACCGTCTCCACGACGCGATGAGATTCATTCTCAATGATTAACCATTCATGAATGATTATAAATTATATATAATAAGTACTAATGAAATATATGACATAATAATGATACTGGATTTATGTAAATTTATATGTATGTCATCTACTTAATTCCATTCACTTCAATAAGGAAACGAAAACAGCGTTCATGCGTACGTACGGACTACCGTCTCCATGAACGGTGTATTTCATTCCATTTATCGATATTATATATATATATATATATATATTCTGAATATATATTATATATAAATCAGGTTTTACATTCTGGATATAAGTAATCATGATCCAAGTAATCATATTAATAATTACAAGTTAAAAACACGAACGACAAATGAGACGATTTTACACAAAACGCTACTTTAACATGAATTTACAAAAGAACAGGTAATATAAAGTCATAAGTGGACCATATATGATATAATAACAATTAATATGATTCTGGAATATGTAAATAACATTATTTAAATCATTATACAGGAGGTTCGGACACATACAAAGCAAGTCGGACCTAAGGTAAGGGAAATATCACAATCTCATTTTTATCCGAGATTGTTTATTCGTAAGTATTTACAGGGGTAAATTTTATCATCCACATCCATGTTTCCTCAATATGTAATATTATTTCCATCCATGTAAAATTTTTTAAATCCAATATTACCCTTCGGTGAGTTTTTAGTAAAAGATATGAAAGGAATCTTTTGTCGTTTTTCGTACGAGGTACTTTTTGACTTTTCCGACAAAAGTACGAGAAGAATGTTTTTTTATACGACATGAATGGATTTTTAAAACATTATTTCCAAGAAGCTTCCTTTACAAGTTTTCAAGTTTATTTTAAATCAACTTCTTTTAGTTTAAAATTGTATGACATGTTACGAAAGGAAAAGTGTTTTTGAAGTAGAAAGGATATTTTCCTCAAGAATGAAGTTCAAGTGTTTTATCAAAATTATTTTCCATCTAAGATAATAAAGGGTTCTGTTTTTATCCCTATTATTACATTGATTTGATTATGTTGTGATGGAATTATATTTATGAATTCCTTTATCGTATATGAATTGTTTTATGATGTCATGATGTTTAAGATTCCCATTTTTATTACATGGGTTATGTAATGATGTATGATTTATGATTTTGTGGCACACATAAGAATGGTATCATTATGAGATGGGTGGGACCTATATCTCCCTCCAATGCATTGGGTAATGATTTTATATCTCATGAGATAGACATGGCTGGAATGGTAGGTTATACCGGTTCAGTGAAACAGGACTGAAACGAGGGTTACTCGATTCAGAAAGGGACTTTGTCCACTAAGATAGTCTTGGAAATGAGTCTTGACTAACAAGAAATGATTCTCTATGATTATGTGTGAATGCCACAAAGTTTCATGTTTTAAGTTATGATTATTGTGATTACATTTCACTGCCATGATTTATCCCATGTTATGAAATTATGCTCTCTTTTGCAGGTTAATATTTACAAAATGTTATGTTCTTTTGAATATGATGTGATTGATATTTCTGTTGTTTACCCTTACTGAGCATTTGAGCTCACCCTTTTATGTTTTCTTCTCCCCAGGATATAAAGAACGGTTTTAGGTAAAAAAAAGGGAAGATCTTAATAGGAGATGTTGAAGATCTTTCACCACGATTAGAAGATTACGTTCTGAGTTTCCAAAGAAACTAAACTATTACGATCCTTGTGTGTGTGTTTTTGTTATGTACTAAGTATTCCGCAAAAGTAATGTAATGTTCATGTACGTCAGGCTTCGGGTCTCTACAGTTGGTATCAGAGGAAAGGTTTAGTCAACCTTTGGAAACTAGGATGCGAGAACTTTAGTGAGATCCCTAGAGATATTTCTAAGCTGTGTCTAGGGATGTCTCTAAGGTTATGTATACGTATAGGTTATAGTACTATAATTACGCTAACGATCATAGAATTAAACCTAAGATGTTAGATATTGAAGGTACTCCCCCTTTATTATGTTGTTTTCCCTATCATGATTTTTTCCTCTCACACTATTCTTTTTGGGTTTTAGACGATGGCTGGAACCCGAAGGAACCGTGTTGATCAATGCAATGGACAATGCAATGATTGCCCTCCTGAACAAACAAATGTTATGGGAGATGGAGTGCAAAATCTTATTGCTATACTTACACAAGCTATAAATCATTCTGGACTTCCAAATGAACAGAGAAGGGAAGAATATTCTATTGAGTCCTTCATGAGGCAACGTTCACCTTCTTTCAGTGGGTCTTCCGATCCACTTGTTGCTGAACAATGGATCAGTACCACTGAAAATATATTTTCAGTTCTTCAATGTTCTGAACATGATAAAGTCATCTTAGCAGTATATCGTTTGGAAGGTGAAGCTGATCAATGGTGGAATCTTATCAAGAATACGAGGCCAAGAGATGAAATTGAGTCCATGTAATGGGACGAGTTCAAGAACTTGTTTTTCAGTAAGTACTTCCCTCGTATTCTTCGAACAAAGATGGAAAAGGAGTTTCTTGAGATGAAGCATAAGGATGATGAATCTGTTGGTATATACGAAGCGAATTTTACAAGACTTGCAAGGTATGCATCTGGCATTATCATCCAACCTGAAAGTAAAGTTGATCGATTTTTCAGTGGCTTAAAACCAAGTCTTTGAAGGGAATTAGCTATAAGAGACTTCAGTAGCTATGAAGAAATTGTGTGTTGTGCTATCAAGGTAGAAATGGAAGTTGGTATTACATATCCATATCATGGTTTTGAAAAGAAACAAAAGATGGAGTTCAAGGAGAAATCTCAGAATAATGGTGAAAAGAAGATGAACGTTTCCTTATGCACAAAGTGTGGAAAGAAGCATGGTGGAGATTGTCTTAAAGAGACTAGAAAATGTTTTAAGTGTGGGAAAGAATGTCATCGAGCAGCTGAGTGTCGAAGTAATGGAAAAAGGGTTTCTAATGATGTGAATAAAGCAAACATTGCAGAGAACGCACCACCAACACTTCAATGCTTCAAGTGTAAGGAAATGGGGCATTATGCTAATAAATTCCCTAATCCAAGGGTTAGTGATGATCGACATGAGCAACCGCTTAAGGCAAAGGATAAAGGGAAGTCACATGCGATCACTATTGGCGATGTTGAATATGACAACGATGTGGTGGAATGATTAAGTGTTTATGTAATGGGATTCCAAAATAATGTTATATCATGGAGTATTGGAATATTTATGTATTGGTCTAAAATGGTATTCAAAGTGATTGGGATATTTTTGGAAATAAGACGATATGCGCATAATGAAGGGAAAATGAGAAAATGAAATGTTTAACAGTATTCATGAGCTCATGATTGATATAAGGACTAAGTGATATCATGGTTTGATTATAAATAATTTTGAGGATTTTGGTATGTGGAAAGTGTTAACGTTTAACTGCATTCATGTTTTCACTAAGGTTCAATGGGTATTCATTCTTCAAGATAATACATGATTAAGGTATTCACATGTTTGTAATTTTACCAACAAGATATATCTTATGATATATGGGGGATAAATGATGGCATTCACGTGATTATTCTGTGACATTTCAAGTAATCATTTTCTTTATACTATGAGCTTGGACCGAAGTATTTTAGATAAGCCTAAAGATTAGAATGGATTATGTTGTACATAATTTAGGATAAAATTTTTTTCGATATTATTGATGGGATGTTATAATAATATAGCTTCAGAAAAATGACAACCTGTAGGACGGGCGACAGCCCATCGCGTCAGACAAGGCTGTGGGAATCGAACCCACAACCGAAATGCGACTGGCCTTTATCGCCTACCACTGGCCTACAGAAAGTCCCTGTTTAGTAGAAACTAGTTTTATTTTATTAAGCGGTATGATATATGAAGTATAAGTTCATTTTTGGAACCATATACGATTAATCTAACCATAAGATGAACTTATAACTTTTCAAACCTTTTGTTTGAGACAGATGGAATGACCCATCATTCTATTACATGATCTGCTAACACATCATGAATGACAAATTCAACTTCATTTCTTTAAGAGATGAAGTGGAAATTGTCCAAAGAACAACCAACGGTGAGACTATACCGAAATCACGAAAGTATTTCTTCTAATTCCAATTTAATCAACTTTAGGGAAACGATCTTGAAAACCAAAAATGTCGTCCTAGTGCTCTTATATCTGATTAATCAGATGGTACCTTAGATTGTCACAAATTTATGGATTTGTGATTGTTGGCTTTTCCATAGCCATGTTCTCTACTAGCCATGTTCTCTACCACTCTCCATCAGAACATGATGGTTAGATTTTTCTTCCATATCCATATTTTCACCTATGTGGAAACCCAGTGATTAGTTTATTTGGGTAATCGTTACATTTCATACTTTAGTTTTTAAAGCCATTTTTTGGTATTCCTTTTTACGATGTGGGTTTCTATCAAAGAAAATTTCAAATAGTAAACCATTTATAACCCCGACGAATTTCGAGGACGAAATTCATTTTAAGGGGGGTAGAATGTAACACCCCGAGATTTTATGAAAAATATTCTTTTTAATTTCATTAATGTCTTTTGTTGTACGCTACACCAAAAGGAGCTTGCACAACACGCATCCTTGACTTGCCTTTCATTACACGCAATCGCGAACTTCCTTGATAGCGTGTGTAGTACGCAATACCGAGTTTCACTAAACAACGATATGCTATTAAAATATTATTAAAACTAGCTGTTATGAATAGTAATAACCACTTTTTGAAATTTTGTAAATTTTATTTTTCAAAATGGATTTCATTTTTGGATTCGGAATATCGAAATTAGCTTAGGGTGAAATTTTGGTACTTTTCGGATAACTTTCATATTCTGATGAATAGTGAAAATTACTAAATTTTAATTAAAAACAACTTTTTTAATAGAAATAATTAATAGTGATAAATTATTAATTTGAGTGGTTTTAAAGTATATTTAGAATATATTTTTACAATTTAATACAATGTTGGTCATTGGATGTAATTTCACATTTAAACCAGTTATAAACTAGTGTCAATCTTTTGATAGTTATTATCTCTTAAAAACACGCTATTTGTTTTGACGACGAGAATTAATTTTTAAATTATTTAATGCAACTGATATGTTTTGAATTTGGTAAAATAGACATCATTTTTGAGTTCATAATATCAAATATATCTTAGGCCTAATTTTTGGTATTTTTCTGAAAACTTTCAATTTTTGATGAATAGTGAAACCACTAAGTGGTAGTTAAAAAAACTGAATTGTTCATAAAACTTAATTTTACCGCTTCTGTAAGTGGAATTTCGAAAATCCGAGAGACACGGTTAATATCAAGGACTAAAATGTGGTTCAATGAGATGAAAATAATTTTTGGTGAATAGTAACTTTTTACTTTTTTTTACCACGGTTAAAAGTAAATAGGGTAATTAAGGGTAAAGATGATATTATTATTACCCTAACACATGTCCTAATTCTATTGGATAAGTGTAATTCGACCAAAAACAAACTTAGGAATAAAATATGACCATTTAGGCCCACTTGGATTAGATTAGGACATTTATTATTAATTTATTTAAAGAAGGGTTAAAAGAGTTAAAATCAAAGTTTATTTACTAAAACATTTTTAATATGGGGTTATACATAAGATAAATTCGACTATAAATATTCATTAGAACGATAAAAAGATTTCCTACATAATGGTATTTTATTTGTAATTTTTAGACATTAAATAATTTAATTTATTTATGACACAAGGATGATGCAGTAATTATCTTATTAATGAAATATTGACATAATTGATGTTATAAACTCCAAAATAAATGTAATTTGAGACTTTTTATGAATTACACTAATTGTTTAGGTTACTATGATATATTATTGTTGATTTAATCAACTTGGTTCGAACATATAATTCTGTTATGACTTTCACAAAAATCATATATCAAATCGTTTCAAAATTGACACAAAATAGTTTTTAAATCAAATATTATATTATTAATTGTTATTTTATTCCTAAAAATCTAAGGTTCGTCCAAATGACTTAGCTAAGGATATATATATTAATAATAAACAATTTGGGGTTCGTTTGGCATGTTATAGTAAGTGTATTAACCATATAGTGTAATTAAACAAAAAGACACGGTAAAAGTTAAATTATTTAACTTAGAGTTAAATCTAATTGATAAGGTTAAAATAATAACCTAAACTTGTATAAATTCTATTGGAAGATATTATTTCGACCAATACCCACTTTATATTAGAAATAAGACCCTTTGGAACCATTATAAACCTATTTTGACTTTAATATAAAATAATATTTTGAGATATTCCTAAGGTGCCCCTCTCCTCCCTTATAAAAGGTCACCTCCTCCCCCTCCTCCTCAAACCAATTTGAGCACACAATCTCGGCCAACCACTGCCAAAATCCCTTATCCACTTCCCTAGAATAATCCTAGAGGTCCTGGTCTTCTTCAAAGACCAATCTTAGTTCCCTAAGTGGAGGATTCAAGGAGGCGTTTCAAAGAAGAGGTAATATCCATTACCGATCTTTTCAATTTCTTTCTTCTTCAACTTCTTCTTCTTTAGTTGTTTCATGACAAAGTAATAACATCAGTATTACTTACATACTGATATGTTATTATAAATATGAAACAACCCTAATTCACCTTCTATCCATCCTACGGAAAAATGAAATCACGGCGCGTGCGTACGTACGGAATACCGTCTCCACGCCGTGGTGTAATCTATTTTCCACCACCACCTTAATAGGATGGGTATAATGGTGTAATGAGTAACTATATATAATTATTATAAAGTGATATTGATACTGAAATATTCTACATACACTTCAACACAATTCCACGACCATGGGAACGATATCATCGCTCGTGCGTACGTACGGACTGCCGTCTCCACGACGCGATGAGATTCATTCTCAATGATTAACCATTCTTGAATGATTATAAAGTATATATAATAAGTACTAATAAAATATATGACATAATAATGATACTGGATTTATGTAAATTTATATGTATGTCATCTACTTAATTCCATTCACTTCAATAAGGAAACGAAAACAGCGTTCAGGCGTACGTACGGACTACCGTCTCCATGAACGGTGTATTTCATTCCATTTATCGATATTATATATATATATATATTATGAATATATATTATATATAAATCTTGTTTTACATTCTGGATATAATTAATCATGATCCAAGTAATCATATTAATAATTACAAGTTAAAAACACGAATGACAAATGAGACGATTTTACCCAAAACGCTACTTTAACATGAATTTACAAAAGAACAGGTAATATAATGTCATAAGTGGACCATATATGATATAATAACAATGAATATGATTCTGGAATAAGTAAATAACATGATTTAAATCATTATACAGGAGGTTTGGACACTTACAAAGCAAGTCGAACCTAAGGTAAGGGAAATATCACAATCTCATTTTTATCCGAGATTGTTTATTCGTAAGTATTTACTGGGGTGAATTTTATCATCCACATCCATGTTTCCTCAATATGTAATATTATTTCCATCCACATACAATTTTTTAAATCCAATTTTACCCTTCGGTGAGTTTTTAGTAAAAGATATGAAAGGAATGTTTTGTCGTTTTTCGTACGAGGTACTTTTTGACTTTTCCGAAAAAAGTACGAGAAGAATGTTTTTTTATACGACATGAATGGATTTTTAAAACATTATTTCCAAGAAGCTTCCTTTACAAGTTTTCAAGTTTATTTTTAATCAACTTCTTTTAGTTTAAAATTGTATGACATGTTACGAAAGGAAAAGTGTTTTTGAAGTAGAAAGGATATTTTCCTCAAGAATGAAGTTCAAGTGTTTTATCGAAATTATTTTCCATCTAAGATAATAAAGGGTTCTGTTTTTATACCTATTATTACATTGATTTGATTATGTTGTGATTGAATTATTTTTATGAATTCCTTTATCGTATATGAATTGTTTTATGATGTCATGATGTTTAAGATTCCCATTTTTATTACATGGGTTATGTAATGATGTATGATTTATGATTTTGTGGCACACATAAGAATGGTATCATTATGAGATGGGTGGGACCTATATCTCCCTCCAATGCATTGGGTAATGATTTTATATCTCATGAGATAGACATGGCTGGAATGGTAGGTTATACCGGTTCAGTGAAACGGGACTGAAACGAGGGTTACTCGATTCAGAAAGGGACGTTGTCCACTAAGATAGTCTTAGAAATGAGTCTTGACTAACAAGAAATGATTCTCTATGATTATGTGTGAATGCCAAAAAGTTTCATGTTTTAAGTTATGATTATTTTGATTACATTTCACTACCATGATTTATCCCATGTTATGAAATTATGCTCTCTTTTTCAGGTTAATATTTCCAAAATGTTATGTTATTTTGAATATGATGTGATTGATATTTCTGTTGTTTACCCTTACTGAGAATTTGAGCTCACCCTTTTATGTTTTCTTCTCCCCAGGATATAAAGAACGGTTTTAGGTAAAAAAAGGGAAGATCTTAATAGTAGATGTTGAAGATCTTTCACCACGATTAGAAGATTACGTTCTGAGTTTCCAAAGACACTAAACTATTACGATCCTTGTGTGTGTGTTTTTGTTATGTACTAAGTATTCCGCAAAAGTAATGTAATGTTCATGTACGTCAGGCTTCGGGTCTCTACATCGCTGATGGGTGTAGCCTACTAAGATTCATTTCTCACCCACTATACATGCACCTTAGTGTATGTACATACCTTATGTATGATTTTAGGTTGATCATGGATACACGATGGATATGGAAGAGGACCAGGATTTCATGGTTGATCAGGATTCTCATGTTGAGTTGACTAGTCAGGTGGGACCAGCTTGACAGGGTACATGAGACCAAGTATGTGTTGTGGCCCAAATTTGATATTAAGGCCTATTTTATTTACGTTTTAGTTATTTTTTGTATATGCGATCATCCCAATGGGATATCGGTGTTGTATGTATGATATATATGTAGGGACCTTTACTATATTTAATTTTATTACAGCACGTCTCAGTTTTAGTTTATCTATTTTTCTAAATTACTATGTTTTGTATAATGTTTTGTTATTTACTTCTAGTTGTTCACTCTGATATGTGTGTATAGTGTCCTCACAAATCCAATTTATACCAACTATACTATTTGGTAACCTTTTTTCTATGAGGAGGTGTGCTTGAGGTCTTATTGATAATTGGCATGGGGCATCGGTTTAGTGGCTACCGGGCTAGGACATTACATAATATGATTGTATGAATAATATGATGGAATTTTATTGTGTTCATTGAGACACATAACAGATTTGTGTTTCTTTTTGATGTGTGTGGATCCTTTTGAAACCCTTTATTGACATGTGCAATACCCCAAGATTTTAAAATAAGAATATAATGATTGATATCATATATGACATGCAACACCAATATTAAATGACCCATAAAATATATTAATGATATAACATAGTCATTAAATTGGAGGTATTAATATTATTAACTATTTTATGAAATAAATATAAAGGCCCTAGTCAATATAAGTATATTTATAAATTCTTAATAAATAAGCACTTGACTTTTAAAAAAGATATTTTATTCTACAAAAAATATGTTTCCTTCAAAATAATTTTTATTTATTTTTGTGAGAAAATGTTATAAATAATTTATGGAACATTTAAAAAAATTATTTTTTAAATTTAAAATATTTGTTTCAATCAGAGTATCAAAATTAACTTAGGGTTAAATTTTTTCATTTTTATGAAATGATTGATTTTTCAGTGAATAGATAAAATTACCGATTTTTCAAATAATAGCATTGTTTTCATTAAATCATGTAATTTAAAAGTTTTAATATATTTTGGATTTGGTATTAAAGTAAAATATGAAACATTTGATTTAGAATAACATAATTAATTTCATTTGAATCATCAACTTTCCGGATTTTTCTATAAGTTTATCTTTATGCTTAAAACATGATTTACTTCAATCTGTATTAAAATTCATAATGTTTATCCATTTTAAGTAATTATTATAACACATAATAAAAAATATTTTAAATGAAATTAATATATTATAAATAAATTTATATTAATTTAAATTCATATAATGATAAATTCTAGTTATATTATTAATATAATATCATCTATTTCTTGAAAAATGCATTTCTTAAAAAACTGTTTTCGACACATTTTAATAGTATAATTTTAAATTGAATTATAAAACTTACATGAATTTAATTTGATAAAATTTATTCCATATTTTTAATTAGAATAATTAATATTATATAATATGTGAAAATTAATTTTTTCCATAATGAAAAGTAAGAATAGTAAAAATATTTTACCATAGCTAATATTAAAACCGGTTTACTGGGTGGTTAAACTAAATAGGTAAAGAGAGTTAATTATTTAAAACATGTTTATTTTGAAATGTTAGAGGTTTTTATCGACCATATAACCAATTAACTTCATTATTTATCAATTATGTATGTATTTTTCTTCAAAGTGACTTCCCATTATTGAATAGTTTGGGGTATTTACAAATATTCCACTCTATAGTTATAAAAGGGCACCCCTTACCCTTACTTATTCACACCTATAAAGACATTTGGATCAATAAAATACATTTAAAATATCACCCAAAAATCATTATACACATCGTAGATCTTATTGTTTTTCTAAAATATAGATCGTAGGGTCCTTCATAATATATCCAAAGGAGGTTCTTCTAAGAGAAAGCAATCGTCTTCACTGAGATCCTTCTTTTTTACTTTTTCTTTTTCCACCATCAATTATATCTTGAAAATTCTGATATTATAATACCCATATCTCATATATAATCAAATGTAATTATGTTTATGTCATAATATTTATCCATTCCCTCTTCCGTCAAATAGAAAATGATATCATCATTCATGTGTAGGGCGGATTACTGCCTCGCAAATCGATGTAACTCATTTTCCATCATCGCCATTAAAATATATTCATTATTATGGATTTAATTTTTATATATTATATTTATGACATTTTAATAATTATTTAAATTTAACATATCATATACCTTCTTACATTACCATCCATTGAAAAATTATTACATCATTAATGTGTAATTGGATTACCACCTCAAGAAGCGACGTAACTCATTTTTTATCACATCACATGGGTGGTATATCTGAGTTTATTTAATGAAAAAAAATTATATTTATGATATAATTATAATTATTTAAATTTAAAATAATACTTAACTTATTTTCATCAAGATCGTTGAAACACGGAAAATGTTACTCATGTGTATGTACTGTTTGTAGTCTCTATGATTGAAATGTGGTTCATTTCCTATAACTATATTTCATGGTTGTTTTTAAAAGTATAATTGATGTATAAAAATAGTAATTATTTTATTATTATTATTCTGGATATGATGAAATAATGACCCCTTTTACCAGATTCAACACATCGATGTCATTTTGAAATTATGAATTCAGCATCCTCAAAACACCTGATGTGGAAATAACTGAATAAGTAATTAAATATTTCATTAAAATTAATTAATTAAATGGTTTAAGTATAAGGGATTAAACATGATAATTTTTAGTAATAAAAAAATAATTGATATAATTTTTTCATATAGGAGATAAAATACATACATGAAAACTCTGGACTCGAGTTAAGGGTTTCATCTCAAAACTTGGTTCATTGAGACACATGTTCTTTGATGGACCTAATTTTTTTTTAATGATTTAAATAATTCAAAAATACATATGATAAAATTTATCCTTAATTAATAATTATATTTTAAGTTATAATTCATTTAATTCATTCATGGGTGTTTTGATTCGAAGTTACCAAACTAGTAAGGTTTTATTTCACAATCTCAACATTATTTGATATTGTTTTTGTTTAAGTATCCCATGATGAAATTTTTATATATTTATATATTAAACCTAATATATTTTATTAACATATAAATATTCAATAAAATTTTATGTAATAGTGTCATTTTCCTCTCTTTTGTACTTAAAATGAGTGATAAAATGTTTTTAAGAAAAGATGACCTTATTTCTCTCTTTGTTCGTAAACCATTTCTTTTCCATGAATATGTTTTCATTAAAAAAAATCAATAATTTTATTACTAATATTACATGATTTTTTTAAATTCATCTTTACCAATTATATAACTTTTAAAAAAATTTATAAGTGATATTCTTGTCATTTTTGATATGAGGTTCTTTTTTACAAAAAAAATTATAAAAGGAATCTTTCATTTAACTTATATAGAATAAACAAAATTTCCCCTCATCATGACCATAATTTCATTTTATTATTAATTTATAATTTTCCAATATTATTTTCAAATAAAATTATTCCCACAATATTTTTTTGAATTTTTAATTTTTCAAAAGTTTTTTTCAAAGTGAAAATATTATTTTTCTCAAAAATAGTTTTTTAATATTTTATTAGTATTTTTATTCATCAATGACAATATCCTATGACGTTATGGATTACTTCAAAAGTATATATATATATATGTGTGTGTGTATCTCATATATATATACATATATTATTCTCCCTTAATTTGAAAGGGTAATGCATTCCTTATGTTCATATCTCAAATGCATTAATTTTGAAATTTCCTTTGATTATGATTTGATATCGATTATAAAACACATTTCTTTACATGGGTAATTATTATTATGTTTATACCTTATTACTAATTCCCATTTTGTGAGACACATATTTATGAACATGTTATAGTGGTTTAACCCAGATAGTGCTCCAATGCATTTGGGTAAAGATTTAGACTCATTAGGAATCATGTATGGGATTAGGGAGTAAATCTAATACATTATGGGAATTTTTCCATCATATGATATTTTCTAGGTATTTAGGTGTGATGCATGTTTATATCACATTTTGTGTTTCTGCCATAATTCCTATATTTATATGATCTTAAGATTCCATGTTCTTTATGGTATACTCTTATGTTAATACTCATGTGAATTCTCTTTTATGATATCATGCCATATCTTTGACCCAAAAAATTTGTTTTCTTATAATTTTTTTACCCTTATTGGGATTTTTAGATCACCCATTTTTTATATTTATTAACAATGATTTCCCATGCAGTTTAGGGGCATGAAAGGATTTAAGATCTCATTATGGAAAATAAAATAAAAAAATTATTTTATTCTCATTTTGATGTATTATGAATCTATTCTCCCAAAGACACAATACCTCGTGATATTTGGGTTGTAATTAATGGATGTTTATGTTAAAAATCATGTAATAATATGATTAAAAGGCTTGTTTCTATATAGTTTATATCAAAGAAAAGGTTTAGTTATCCTTTTAAAACTAGGATAATAAAACTTTTGTGAGAACTCTATGGGTAAGTCTATATATAGGAATACATCATGGAATTTTTTTAAGGATACAATGATTGGTTTTTGAGAAATTAAATCCTTTATAGGATACTACAAGTGGATGTCACTCTAGAATAGTTATTCCAAGATTTAATAACTCCAAAAATGGGAAATTGATCTAGACTTGATCATCACATGTTGCAAAAAAATGAACCTTGTTTCACACCTGGTTTGACACTCCCAGGTTATATGTTTTGGAAATTCAAAAAATATTTATGAACCATTATAAATTACAAGAATAAATTGTTTAGTTGGAAACTGTAATAGAAAAAAATACCACAGGTACCCTAGATTAAAACCTAGATACTTGTAAATTAGGATATAATTATCATTAACAAGTTATCCCTTATAGTTTTATAACTTTACCATTTTTATATCAATTAATTCTCATCTTGTTTCTTTTATTATTTTTAGTTAATGATGAAAAATATGAGAAAATAAGCTAATAACCAATGTAATGATAAATTTAATAATTTCCATAATGAGATAACTAACCTAATGGGAATGGAATTTTTACATCATTTGAACATTCCAAATGAGCTATATTGAATTATGATTGAAAATAGAATTGTAGTTTAATTTCTAAGCACATCAAAGAATATAAATAAGGTGTCTAATGGAAGTTCATGTATTTAAGATGATAATGAAAATAATATTCAATTTATTAAAATTCAAAAATGTGGGAATAGGTTCCATGGAACAAGACTTAAAGTAACTATAATATGATTTATGTTTGTAAAAGGAAGGAAAAAATAATCTAATTTCTAAAAAAAATGAAGAGTCTAGTTAAAAAGACGTAGGGAGATAAAGTTCAACCAAAGGTTCCATTAATAGTTAAATGTTGTAGATATGTGTAACTTATTCATTATCTGAATCAATTCACTAATAAAAGGATTTATTCTTAAGGGACTATGTTATGAAAATAATTGGTGTATAATGAATGAAGTGTTTAGGTGTTGGAATTCTAGAATCATGTTTTTTAATTATTTTTTTTAATGTTATTCTGGTCATAAGAATCTTAAAACTTCTAAGGACCATTCTGCAGTTGTTTTAATTTATGTATTTACAAGAAAATGTTGAATGTTACTAATTAATTATAGAGGTGATTAAATGATAAGGTTATATTCTATGTAAAACAAATTATTGTGGAAAATATAATATTTGATATGTGATTTATATTATGGTAATTATAATTTATTAAAATTATTTGATTTTGTGGGAAAGAATAAGTGGATAGAAAACCATAGAGGGTAAAAAAGTGATTTGATTAATAATGTCATTTTTGAATATGTTCATAATATTCTTGAGAAAATTATAGGATCCGGTTGAATTGTGAATATGATTATCATATTTATTTTTACATAGTTCTAGAAATAAGACAACCTGCAAATAGGGTGATAATCTATCACATATGGAAAGGTCACGTGGCTTAAACCCACAACTAAAGGGAGATAAGGGTGTATCACCTACCACTGTCCAACATGATTTACTTCTTAGTATGAATTTTTTTTACTTAAACAATGTAATGAATAAATATTAAGTAGATTTAGGGGAAAACATTTTAGGATCGAATATTTTTATTCTTTAGGATTTTTAGGTGATTAATGATATTTTGGGGAATGTTTCATTGGGTTATAGTATTTGTTACTCGTAGGTATAACATGTGATTTTATATGAAATATTGCTTGGGAATAAAAAAATTAAATCCTTGAATATTGAGCTAATTTTAGATGTAGGGTTATTTAATTATGGAATGTTTTACGTTAAAATTTGGATTTAGAGATTAATATGAAGGTGTACTTATTATGGGGATTATCATACAATGTGATAATTATTTTTGGTTTTGGTAAATGTTTAAAGGAAAGGTGGATATCTTGATATAATTTCTTGAAACATGTGATCCACTAGAAGTTAATTTTAGTGCTTGATTTTTAAAAAATCATCTTTAATACACATCATTTGGAGAAACATGTGATATTTTGGTGAAAATGATTAATGGATAAAATTATACATGCCAAGTAAGTTTATTTCCTTATTTTATTAATATATATGGTAAAATTAAACCTCAAATTCATGAAAAATATCTTGAAATAAAAAAATATTCATTTTTATAATTCAATGATCTTTTCTCTCTCAAAAAAGGTTTAATGTTATATCCTAACTAAATATTATTTTAAAATCCTTGTTTTTATACATCACTAGTGTTATCCTTATTTGGAAATATAGTTTTTTATTTTAGATAACATTTTTATTTCTCTTTCCCTCTTTTTAAAAAGAAGTTTTATTAACCCTTTTTAAGATGTGGTTTTCCATAAATTAATGTTTTAACTAAAAATTTGATTACTAAGAATAAGTTAAAATTTCAAGGATGAAATTTTTTAAGGGGGATATAATGTAACACCTAGAAAATTTAAAAAAAAAATATAATGTTAAATAGCATACATGACATGCAACACCATGCTTAAATGACACGTAAAATATATTATCGTTACAATATAACCATCAAATTGGAAGGTATGAATATATTTAAATACTCTATGAAATGTATATAAATTTCCCAATCAATATAAATTTAATAAAATACTATTAATAAATAATCATTCAAATTTTATTAAAGATATTGTATTCTATAAAAAATATGTTTCCTTCAAGAATGACTATTATTATTTTTTGGAAGAAAATATTATTCTTAATTTATAGAAATTATATAAATGTTATTTCATAAAAATAAAATAATTTTTGAAATCATAATATCAAAAATAACTTAGGGTGATATTTTTTAATTTTTCAAACATTTTTTATTTTTCAATAAATAATGAAAATTTCGAATTTTTCAAATACTTGACATTTCTTTTTGTTAAATTAAGTAGTTTAAAAGTTATATTATATTATTAATTTGGTATTAAATTGAAATATGATCAATTTTATTTATAATAAATTGATTGATTTCATTTTAATAATCAATTTTACTAATTTTGGTATAAGTGTGTTTTTATTCTTAAAAACATGGTTTACTACAAAATCTTTTTAAATGTGTAAAGTTTAAACAGTTAAATTAATAAAAATAACCCCAAATAAGGAAATAATTAAATAAAATTAATATATTATAAATCTATTTATATTAATTAAAATTCATATAATGATTATTTCTCTTCATTAAGTTAATATGAGATAATCTATTTCTTGAAAAATGCATTTCTTGAAAAACTTTTTTCAACACGTTTTGTGGGTTTAATTTTAAATTAAATACTTAAAATTATATGAATTTAATTTGATAAAATGGATAATATATTTTTAATAACAATAGTTAAAATTATATAATAAGTTTAACTTGATTTTTATTTATAATTAATAGTAAAAATAGTAAAAAATAGTTACCACGGTTAATGTTAAAAAAAATTTACTAAGGGGTTAAACTGAATAGTTAAAGGGTGTAACATGTTTAAAAATGTTTATTTTTAAATTTATTAGGTTTTTATCAACCATATGACCCCTAAAATACATTATTTATCAATTTTTTATGCACATTTCTTGATATTTACTTCCCATTACTGAATATGTTTTGGTATTTATAAAAAATCACACTCCTCCACAATTATAAAAGTGCACCCCCTCCCCTAACTTATTCACAAATATCTATCCATTTTACTCAAATAAACCTAAAAATATATATACCCAACATCATTATACACATTATAGATCTTATTTTCTTCAAAAAAGACCAATGATAGAGTTCTTAATAGGACATCGAGAGGAGTTTTCTCTAAGAAAGGGTAATTGTCTTCCTCAAGATCCTTCTTTCTACTTATTCTTTTTCCACCATAAATTATATATTAACAATACCAATATATTCAAACAAGTATCCAATATATAATGATATGTTATTATGTTCATGTAATAATATTTATCCATCTCATCTTCCATCAAAATGGAAAGTAAACCAGCATTTGTGTGTACGTCTGACCACCGCCTCGCAAACTGATGTCACTTGTTTTCCATCATCACCTCTCACAATTGTTCATGATTATGGATTTAATATTTATATATTATTTTCATGAAATATTAATCACTATATAAAATTAACATATAATATAATTTCTTACATTATCATTCATTAAAAAATGATCGCATCCTTCATGTATACGGTGGACTACCGCCTTGCGAAGCGATGTGATTCATTTTTTATTGCAATGTCACATGGATTGTATATGTAAGTGTATTTAATGAAATAAAATAATATTTATTATATAATTATTATTATATAAATATAAAATAACAGTTAACTTCTTTTCATCATGTTTTTTAAAAATAGAAGCATTACTCATGTGTATGTATAGTTTGTCATCTCTATGATTGTAACATAGTTCATTTTTATAACCATATTTCATGGTTATTTTTAAACATATAATTCATGTATAAAAATAATAATTATTTCATAGTTATTATTTTGGATATTATTGAACAATTACCCTTTTGACGAAGGTCAATACACCGATGTCATTTTGAAATTATGCATTGAGCATCCTCAAAACACCCGATGTGAAAAAAATTAAATAAGTAATTAAATATATTATTAAAATAATTTAAGTAAATTGTTAAAGTATATGATATTAAACCTGGAAAATTATATTAATAAAAATAATAAATTATATTATTTTATCATACTTGAGATAAAGGACATACATGGAAATCTTGGACTGATAGTAAGGGTTTCATCCCAAAACATCCTTCTTTGAGACACATGTTCTTTTATTCACCTAATTTAACTTTAATGTTGTATATATTACCCCTATAAATATTTTATCATGAATACATCATTATTAAAGATATTTTAAGTTACAATTCATTTAACTCATTCATAGGAGTTATGATTCGAAATTCACTAAAGTAGAAAGGGTTTTTTTTCATGATCTCGTCGTTATTCAAGATTGTTTACATTTAAGTGTACCTTAGAGGAATTGTTTGATATTTCTATATTAAAACGAATTTATTTTCTTCTCATATGTTTATTCATTAATTTTTGAAGTAATATTATAATTTTTCTCTCTTTAGTACTTAAAATTAGTGAGAATTTTTTTCAGAAAATCTTACTTTATTTCTCTTTTCGATCGAAAAACCTTTCTCTTCCATGAACATGTTTTCTTTAAAATGTTTTCAATAATATTATTAATATTCCTCTATTATTTTTAAAATTCATTTTTAACCATTATTAAATTATTAAGACTAGTTTAATATGAATCTTCTTTCCATTTTCTGGACAAGGTTCTTTTTTACTTTTATTACGAAAATTTAAAAGGATTATTTATTTTAACATGTACGGCATGAAAAAAAATTCCATCTTTCATAACCATTATTATTTTTTTAATATTAATTTATAATTTTAAAAGTATATTTTCAAATAAAATTATTCCCAAAATATTTTATGGATTTTATGTTTTTCAAAATATATTTTCAAAGTGGAAATTTTATTTTCCTCAAGAATATTTTTTAATCTTTTATTATAATTTCTATTCATTAACAAAAATAACCAGTATTGTTATAGATTTATTATAAATTTTGTATATATGTCTCTTATATTTATTCCTATATTATTATCCATTACTTTTACTAAGTAATACATGCCTTATTCTCATATCTCAGAAGCCTTCATTATAAAATTTCAATTGATTATGATATGATACAAGTTTATGAAACCCATTTCATTCCATGGGTAATTCTTAATTTTATTCCTTATGATATATTTCCCTTTTGTGTAAAACATAATCATGAAAAAAATTGATGGTTTTTAATATATTGTTTTTTAATGAATTGGCTAAATCTTTAGTCTCATGTAGCATCATGTATGGGATTATGGAGTAAACTTAATCCATTATGTGATTTTTTACACCATGTGATTTTTTCTATGAAGTTATCCTTGAATTGTGTTTATGTCATGTTTTGTGTTGCTGCCATAATTACTATATTACCATGATCTTATGATACAATTTTCTTTATGTTATTATCCCATGTAATTACTCATGTTCATTCTCTTTTATAATATCATGTTATACCTTTGACACACATGTTGTGTTTCCTTATCATGTTTATTCTATTACTAGGATTTTTAGCCAACTAATTTTGTCTAGGTTTTTTCCAAGTTATCTCAAAAAATTTAAGTGCTCAAAAGGATTAGGATATTATTATCAAAAATTAAATAAACAATTTTATTTTAGTATCACTTTTATTTATCAAAAACCTAGTCTTCCAAATACACTAGGCCTCTAATATTTGGGTTATAATTAATGGATTTATATGTTAAAAAGTAATTAATAATATGTGTAAAAAATATTAATTTGTTATAACTTGACCATTTGTTATTATTATGGTATGAATTTATTAGGGGTGTTTTATATCCTGTGAAACCTTTCTTTAGGTGAAAATATGGTTGTGTTTCTCAGAATTGGTGAGACAGGACCTAAAAGGGGGAGAGTGATTATTGTGACAAAGGTTTAAGGACTTAGGATTTTTTGATGGTACTAGTCATATATCATTGAATTGTTATATCAATTTGGGATTATACCATTTAGGTTTGATATATATTAAATATGTTAGAATTAAAACTTATGATAAAGGACATTTAAAGGTGATTGTGATCAAATTCATCAAGAATGTAAGTTGTATATACTATCATGAAATTACTGATAACCACCTTAGAGTGAGGTTTGAAGAGTTCCTTAGAGGTGTAATGTGGATATACAATTGTTGGTTATAGGGTGACAAACCAATGCATAGACCTTTTAGAATTTTGTAAGACATGTTGTGACTAAATTTTGAATCCTTACTAGCATAATAACGAGTAATTTGGGCTGGTGTTCATGATATCTTAGTTAGATAATTATGTATTGGAACTTGTGGGATTGATTTTTTACTTATTAATTTTTATCATGTTGTGGAATACCCCCTTTATATATATTCACTTTCGTTAATGATTTATTGGTGGTGTATTAATAGGTTTTATACCCACACCCTACATGGGAATATCTATTCATGTATAGATTTCATTATTAGGGATCCAGGAAAGGATAAGGGCCTAATGATATAGAGTTGAGGATAAAGATCTTGGTTTTCAGAGGCGATTCCAGTATGGACTCTGGAGTGATGTTGTGTTATCTTTATTTATCTATATATTTCTCGATTTATACACTAGTTTGGCCTTCCACATTTGGGTACCTTGATTTATTACATTATATGACTATAAAATACATAAAATTTCATCTTTTATGGAATTGTTATTATTTAATTCTACTATGCAATTTTATATTATTATTCTTTTCATTATATTATTCTAATATATATTTTTTTATTTAGAGTTTATATTCTCCCCATTAGATCATCTAAAACCTCACTAATAGTTAAAGAGCTCTTGTATACTGGGAGTCATATTTGATTTCATGTGGCACTCTAGCCTAGACCTAGTGATTTAAGTTGGGTAATTATTGCAATAAAAATCACATTTAGTAATAATATTTCAATAGTATATCATTATTTGTTTAAAATTTTTATTTCATATAAATCAAGATATAAAATACATCAAACTTACCTAAAAATAGATATATCATAAATTATTGAGGTGTTACATTCATCCTCCTTAAAATAATTTCAGCCTTGAAATTTTTTCACCCTGATATAAGAAACTAATGATACTTTTGCCACATCGCATCCTTGGGTTCCCAAGTACCTTCATCAAATTTATGGTTTCACAACAACACTTTGAATAGGTGAGTGGTTTTCTTCTATAGGGCATTCTATTTGTGATCTAAAATCTCCACCAATTTTTTCCCATTAGATAGATCATTCTCCAATGGTATGACAACTAATTTCAGTACATGTGTAGAATAAAATTTGTACTTTTTCAGTAGAGATAAATAGAACGCATCATGAACTCAAGAGAGATTTAGTGAAAGTGTCTAGTAATAATCTACCATCCTGATGTGACCAATACTTTTAAAGGTACTGATATATCTAGGGCCCATATTTACCTTCTTTCCAAATATGATAACCTTATTCTAGGGTGATATTCATAGGAATACTTTATCACCAACCTTAAGCTCTAGATCTTGCCAATGATTGTCATCATTATTATTTAGTCAACTCCACACTACCTAGATTTTTTACTGAATGGATCTAACCTTATAAACCATTTCCACGACTAACTTAGGTCCCAATAGCTATCACTATACACTTTGATCCCATCACATCAGCATTCTTCACTTTTTTCAATA
Source organism: Viscum album (assembly GCA_963277665.1). Lineage (NCBI taxonomy): Eukaryota > Viridiplantae > Streptophyta > Magnoliopsida > Santalales > Viscaceae > Viscum > Viscum album. The sequence goes on along the minus strand of OY728165.1, from coordinate 1,882,531,458 downwards.
GTGGGATTCATAAGGATCCATCTGAATTTTCTAGTGAAAATTATTATTGTAAAAAAAATTACTAGAGAATAGTGCTGATCATAAGAACCATTTAAATCAATAAAACATGATCACAATATATCTTCTAGAGTTTTAATGGTCATATAAGACTAAACATCTATCTGGGGATGACATGTGGTGTTAAATCCAAACTCTGTATTCAAATATTACTAAAAACTTATCTGAAAGTTTTAGGTAAACATCAATCCAAATCAGATATAATATAATATGATACTCTATTCAACCTTTCCACTTCCTTAATATATATCCTATAAATATAATCAATAGTGAATTTTTATTTGATTTTAATAAAATTTGATAACTTTATAAGGTGGTTGACTATAACCCAAATAATATTATGGCCTTCAGATATTTCATAGATTCTGATGAAAAAAATATGGGGTGATGTTTTACCGTTTAAATTATATTATGTGTAATTATTTTAACATCCCCTTAGACATATGTTTCTTAGTATTAACATTATAATTTACAAAACTATGATATACATACTCTAAAATATCTCTTTTCATATTTTCCTACCATAAATACTCTTTCTGGTCTCTATACATATTCATACTTATAGGATGAATAGAGAATGATGAACTATGAGCTTCATCCAATATATCCTTATTAAAATATAAAATTTATGGGACACATAATCATTTTTTAACCCATATAATTCCATCAAAATCATGGTTTAACTTAGGAACATTCCATACTTTCTTTTGTAGTTCAACATCTTCCTTCTATGCCACATTAATTCTCGCATGGATAGATGGTTAAACATGCATCTGAGAAAGATATGATCTTACAAATTTTCCCATGATTTAAATATAAATATTATATAAATCCATTACTATTGTATATCATTCAATACTTATCATGAACAAACTAGTTGTTTCTTCCTAACTTAGAGTATCAGTCGCCCTGTTTTCCTTCCTAGGGTGGTAATGTATTGAGGAGACATAACATTTAATCAAATATAATTATCCCCTTTAGTTTCTATTTAAATATTTCTATGTGAATATATAGTTAAAGATTTTTCAATTAGTAAATATATCAAATATTTCACCATTATGATAATTCAACCATATCTTTAATGAAAAATCACTGATACCAACTCTAAATCATGAGTTGGGTAAATTTTTTCATGAATTTTCAATTTTCATGAGGCATAAGATATCACCATATAATTATACATGAGAAAACATCCTAGTCCCTTCTTAGATGCATCACTATGAATAACGAACCCTTCTCTACTTTAGAGTAGTGCGAGTACAAGTGCATTGGCGAACCTTATCTTCAGTTTCATGAAATTTTATTTACATGCATCAGTCTGAAAGAACTTTTATTCCTTCTATGTCAACTTCATTATTGTGTTAGATAACCATAATAAATCTTTCACAAAACAATAGCATTATCCATACATCCTAATAAATATACAAATGTTGATCACTATGGTTTGTCTTATCCATTTCTTAATAACTTCCACCTTTGAAAGATCCCCTGATATACCCTCGATTCATATTATATGACCCATAAATGAAACTTTTTGTATCCATAATTAAAAAATCCTAAATTTTCCATAAAACTTCTCCTTCCTCAAGGCCTTCAACATAATCTTTAAATTATCTTCATGTTCTTCCTTACTCTTTGAATATTTAAGAATATAATCTACGAATATGACCACAAACTAATCATGGTAACCTCTAAAAACTATATTCCTTAAATCCATGAATATAGTAGGGGAATTGGTCATTCCAAATGGAATATCTATAAAATCATAATCACTATACCTAATATAGATGGTTTTCTTGGGTATATCCTCCTTCTTGACTATTAATTAATAATATCCAGATTGATGATAAATCATGAAAAAGTTTTTATCTCCCCATAATTGATCAATTATATCATCAATATATGGTATATGATACTTTTTATTGATATTCATCTTGTTAGGTTCCCATTAATAAATAAAAATACACATTGAATCGCATTTATTTTTAAAAATAATAATAGGAGAAACCCATGGTGATTCACTCTGTAATATGAATCACTTATGAATATTCTCTTAATGTTTATTCTTCAATTATTTCAACTCAATTTGGTCCATTCTTTATGGAGTATTTAAAATGGTTATAACACCAACTTTGAGTTCTATTGAACACTCAACATCACTATTCATGGAAAGAATAGAAATATTTTATGAAATACATTGTCATGTTACCAAATCATAGGAATATATTCAATTTTGATTTTCTCCCCAACTATTTGAGATAAATATCCATCCTAAATATATAGTAAGACCCATAAAATAGAATTAATTTTCATTATAAGTTCATATTTATCCTTACATAGGAAGATGATCATACATTTATTTTTAATATAAAATGTAACTTATCTTCCTCAATTGTTAATATAGAAACTATATAAAAAGATCCAATACATGCCCATAAAAACATAAAATTCATCTAGAGGGATATTACAAGGTTTTTAGGAAGTATATTCCCATAAAATTCTATTGGATAGGATATATTTACTTGATATTATATCATCATACCATTATAATTTTTCACTAAGAATTAAACATCTATTAATTGAGGTGGTGATGTGATACCCTTAAAAAATTCATTATATATAAAAGAGTGAGAAGATAAAAAATAAAATAAGGCATGTGAAATTCTAGAGTAAATGGTAATTTTTCCTATCACCACTCCATTAACATGGCCCGCTTTAGTAGTTTTGATTGCATTATCCTTCCCATTATATCTTTTCTTAAGATGTTTTGATGCCATTTATCATCTCTAGCCCACAGATTCATTCACTAATTGTCATAATGTCTATAAATTTTAAAATTATAGCATTGTAGTGTGGGTGACATATTTAGTTAATCTTTCTCACCATAATTGACTAGCCTCTTCACATCACTTTGAAATTATTTTTATTGATGGCCTTATTTCCACACATACGACATTTACCAAACCCTATAAGTCAATTTCTTTCATACATCCTTCCCCAATTCTTACATAAAGTAATATTAATTTTCTGTTATTAAAGAGTTTTATTATTATAATTTCATTAAAATTACATCATTATCTTCTTATCCCAAAAACCATGAGAACCATAAGATTATTTGATCTCTATTTCTATCTTGAGAGAACATTTAATGATTTCTTCATAGATATAAAATTATCTTATTGAAAATTTCTTTTATAGACATGGTTTCAAACCACTAAATAATATATTATCTTTTCATTCATGGTCAATGATAAAACTATAATCATACCTTACAAGCCTGGTAAGATTTTCCACATATATAATAATGGATTACTTATCCTTATACATTAGTTTAAGAAATTCCATCGTCATAATAATTTGAATAGATTGATATAAATAATTATTTTAAAATTCCTTTTTAAAGTCTTCTTGTGTCATGGATCCAATTCCATTCTCTTACCTTGTATTCTTGATAAGAGACCACCGTTGATCAAATTCTCCTTAAAAATGCTATATAGTGAAAATAACCTTCTCATGGTCCAAGCATTCAAAAAAATAAAATATATTTTTTATAAAATTTGTCCATTTCTCATCAATAAGTGGATCTTAGGAACCACTAAATAAAGGTATGAATTTCTTCATAAAATACTCAACATTGATTTATACCTTTCTTTGGTTGTTTGGAAGTTTAACATGACCCATATTACCATTTATATCTTGAGAGATTTGGGTTGGAATATTCCTAATATTTCACATCCTAGCTCCCATTTCATTTGGTTTCTCTTAAAGACAGTCATTTAATTGTCCATCGCATTATTTATTCACATGATTACACCATGTAACATACATTAACTAAAACCAAAAAAAATTCATTATCAAACAAAAATAAACATCATAAAAAATAATATTATTATGAAAACTATTCTCATGATTTTTTAAATTTTTACACCTTTAAAACCATTACATTTTAAGTTCATCTTATAATACAATGGATTATTATAGGATTCCATAGATTATATCCTTTCATTCACCATAACAGTTCATATAGATAATTTTAATTAACTAAAGTATATCCCTTGGAATTTCTAGCTAGTTGATCACTCTTAGGCCCACTCATTATACACTTATTGAAGAAAAATTTGATATTAAATCAACCTTTTTTAGGATGTTTATCCCTAGGTGAATTTGTAACATAGCTATATCAAATTTCCAATATCCTAACAAGGATATAATTTCTTGGAAACCACATAATCTATACCTTAATAGAACTTCAAGAGGATATCCTATACTTAAACTTATCCCCATTGTTTTCATAAAATTTCTTTAATGATAATATGTAAGAATAACTAAAAATGATCTAATACTAATTGAGGTGTCCCAAGAATTACATACATAAATATTACTTCATTTTAGATTAATATTAAATATATATCATAATAATAATTTTCCTAGAAAAATAAATTTTTATTTTATTTAGAGACTATATACATTATCATCTTATTTCAAGAAATATCTCCAATATCTCCTACAATGTTCTTCTCACATTTTAATCTTATTCAACATGCCTTAATTAAAACTAGTTTTTATAGCCTATTGAAATAAAACCTAATAATGGGTGATCTCAGATGCCCAGTAATATTAGACATGGGAGATATCATTTAATGATTATAAGTAATGATAAGATAAGTATAAGGGTATTATAACATGATCATGGCTTGTGAAAGTCATACCCAATCAGTAAAATATATTTAATCAGGAATCGTGGAAGAATACTTTTTCCTAAAAAAATACATAAGTCATAAGATTGAGAAATCATTAATAATAAATCATGAGTCATGAGAATATATCATAATAACAATAAATAGGTTTTTGGTATACACCTAAGCATAGAAAATATTTTCCACATTCAAGACTCATTGTCAAGAATATCATAGTGGATTGGGTTCACTCATCATTCCATCATTTCCTTAGTCAAGGTCCCCTACCAAGACTATCATAATAGAAAAATTCATAAATTAGACTAGGATAACTCCTCATTACATTATTTCCTTATTCAAGTTTCACTTCCAAGACTATTATAATGGACATATTCCCTTAAAAAATGGGTTCACTCCCCATTGTAGTCAATATTATCTCATGATATATTAATATTTACCCAATGTATTAAAGGGATAAATAATTTTGGTCCCACCCATAAAATAATAAAAACCATACATTTAACGTTCAGGTTCCAAGTGCTTCCCAAAGGTTCCCCGTACCCGGTTTGTCACATGGATTCAAGAACATTTCCCCAAATTCCAGAGGCTGCTGACTAGAAGCAAGGGCCTTAGGTGTGATAGTGGGGAAATTATGCCCTCATTTGTAGATTAACATAGCGTAATAACAACAATATACAATAGCGAAAGTAGTAATACCATACCAAGTAAGTAAACAGTGGAGGAATGAAAGTAAATAAACCATTGAAGCACTTATATAAATGATGCATGTCAAATATGTCTAGGAAACATCCAAACAAGTCATAATAATGGAAATACAATACTAAACCAAAGTATTGAAAATAGTAAATAAATCTAAAAGAATTTCAAGCCTCAGCTTGGTCCCATACTCTCCAGCTCCTCAGCAATCAAGTACCTGATGTAGAAGGGCACTTTCCCTTATCTATACCTGTAACCATATAATCTATTTGGGTCCAAAAACATGACCCAAATTGGGTGTGAGGTGAATACTAGTAGGAAAACACCACAAGATCTATGCCTAATTGTTAGTGAGTATATATAGCAGGTAATAATGTAAATGAAAAAAAGAAACTAGGAGTACAAAAAAGTAACTGAATCCTATAGTTTCCATTTAATTTCATTAGAATTTAATGTTCATCATTTAATCAAGTATCACAATAGGTATCTTAGAATACTACCTAATAGGACTGAATCCAAGCTTGTTCGTTTCCTTGGCAGATGCGTCAAAAACATTCAATATTTATGTTAACCCTCTGGGTAGCTCACACAGTCTAACCCCTCTATCCAAGTAATGCAATAAAAAGGAAAAGACACTATGAGGAAGCAATCACCGTCAATTTCCCCTATAGTCTTCCCACAATAACTACATACTCTCTGGGGAAGCACTCAATGTTAATTCCCACTATGGTGTTGTAATGTAAACTATAGATACTCTGAGGGAGCACTCACCGTCAATCCCCCCTGTGGTCTCATAGAATGAAATATAACAGATAATCTGAGGAATCACTCAATGTTAATTCCCCATGTGGTCTAACAACACCAGGTTCTCACAGCCCTGTGCAATTCAATCATGAATAAATGATAGAAAGAATCCAAAATTAATCTCAACTACTATATGGCTAAACAAATCCCATGCATATCACAAATAGTTAACATGCAGAAAAAGTCAAACAGTTCAATCCTATCAATCAATGCAAGGATGCAAGGTATGCCTCATAGGCAACCTAGACCAAACATCCCTAAACATTCAAACAATTAAATACACTTATGAGGTGTTTCTTAAACATTAAATTTCATATAATATCATATCAACAAACCTTTAATCCAATAATCAATCTAAGGAAGATAAAATAGGGTTCAATTTCCATAATCCAAAATACCTGAAACATGGGTAATCGGCACTTTGGCATATAAAACTTAAAGAAAAAAATGAAAGGAAACAAACCACCCACATCGGAATTGTATGAAGAATACTCTCAAAAATCGTCCCTTGAATCAGTGTATAATGACTTTGATCTATAAAAACATCAAAAAAAATCAACCATGGATAACTTGAGAGAGAGAATAGGAGGAGAGGCTCTAGAAGAAGGAAGGACTCCCCAGTGGGATTATAATGCACCCACCTGAGATGGAATTAGAGAATAGATGATGGGTCAGTGGATCAGAGAAGAATCGGTCATACGTCACTCTCCTGTTTTAGAAATGGGAAGAAGAAGATGATTCTGAGGATTCAAACGCAACCTTGGTATAAATTATCAAATAAAAGAAAAAGTATATGACGTGTTTATTTAATGTACACACCGTGTGCATGCCGCAACTAGCCTCTACTTTAGGCGGTCTCCAGATCACCTTACACGGCCATGTCTCAGCCAGTACACAGCTACCAATGGAAACCTAGTACATGGGGTGTACTCTCAAGTACACAGTGTGTACTTCTAAAATTTCCAAAAACTTCCCTTTTCCTAAAAAACACCTGAAAATAAGATCTATACATGAAATAAAGATCTGGGTTCTTATAAACTTCCCCCATTAAATATATGTGTCCCCTAATTTCCCTAACAAATTAGAGAAGAAGGATCCTCAAACAGCTTAGGCCACTGTGATCTCACATTGGTCTCCCTCTCCCAAGTCACATCATACACTCGGTTGTGCTGCCACATCACCCATACCAGAGGAAAAGACCGGCCACAGAGAACCTTCACACTGCAATCAACAATCTATATAGGATGCTCCTCGAACGATTCGTCCACCTCCAACTCAACCTATTCGGGTTGAAAATTATGAGATGGGTTTGACAAGTAATGTTATAGCTGAGAAATGTGAAAGACATCGTGCATAGCCCTATACCTATGAGGTAACTATAGATTATAGGTAACTGTACTGACTCTCCCCAAAACCTCAAACAGCCCAACGTATCTTGGTGAAAGATTTCTCTATCTCCTTATACTCCTATGTCCCAACCTCGGTGTGACATGTAGGAAAACTTGGTCTCCAACCTTAAACTCTAGAGGATGTCTCTGTCTATTAGCATAATTCTTCTTCCGAGACTATGTAGTATCCATCCTCTTCCAAATTAACTCCACCTGCTCAGTGATCTCTTGGACAAGATGAGGTCCCAGTATAGCTGTCTCTCCTACCTCTAGACAACATAGGGGTGATCGGAATGGCCTACCATACAAATCCTCATAAGGTTCCATCTAAATATTTTCCTGAAAACTATTATTATAGGCAAACTCCACCAGAGGTATGTTTTTCTCCCAAGAACCTCCAAAATCTAGGATGAATGCTTGAATAATTTCTTCCAGCACTTTAATTGTGCACTCTAATTGTCCATCTATTTGGGGATGGTAAGTTGTACTCAGAAGACCTTGTGTACCCAAAGGCTTCTATAACCCTTTCTAGAAACGTGAAGTAAAATGGGAATCTCTATCTGAAACGATAGAGTGTGGAAGTCAATGAAAATGTAAAATATCTCAAATTTACAACCTTCTAATCTCATCAACATTTAAGGTCTCCTTGATTGATAATAAGTTTTCAACCTTTGTAAGTCTGTCAATAAAAACCCATACAGCATCATTCCTTCAAGAAGATCTTGGTAACCCGATCATGAAATCCATCGCGACATCATTCCACTTCCACTCAGGAATGGGTGACTACTGTAAAATCCCTACCGATAGATGATGCTCTGTCTTAACCTGCTAACATATGGATCATCTCATCACAAAACTAGAAAGATCCCTCTACATACCTGGACACCAATACTGACGGTGTAGATCTCAATACATCTTGGTGACACCAGGTTGAACTGCCCAAACTGAGGAATGAAAATTCCAAAAAATCTCCTCACATATGTCTGTTGGCACCCATACATGTCCATGGAAGCACAAGATATAATCCTCACCTATGGTCCATCCAAGAGTATGGTCCTCGCTTAACATACTATCCTATAGGACTATGCCTTCAGAGTCTGATAGATGCATCATTTGCACCTGATCCAGTAGAGTAGAGGTACATCCACAAAAGAAAGAAAAGTATGTCCCTCTCTGTCATGCACCTCAAAATGCATCTCATAGAATAGATCCATAAGCTTCCACTAACTATTGGCCTCCTGAACTACTTGTATCTATGTCCTCCTACTCAATGAATTATCCACTATGTTGCCTTTCTCATGCCAGTAGGCAAGATCAAAGTCAAAAGACTGAAAGTAATCAACCCACCTTCGTTGTCACAAATTTAGATCCCACAGAGTAAAGATATACTTGAGGCTTTTTTGGTTAGTGAAAACCACAAAATGATCTCCCAAAATATAATGTCTTCAACAGTGCAATGCATACTCAAATGCATTTAACTCGAGATCATGTGTTGGGTAATTCTTCTCATGTGGCCTCAACTACCGAGACATGTACGCAACGACTCCTTCCTCCTGCATAAGAATTGCACCTAGATCGATACTTGATGCATCACAGTAAATAGTATAACTCTTGAAAATCTCTAGTAAAATCAGTATTAGTGCTGAAGTCAACCTCCACTTCTAATCCTAAAAGGATAAATCATAGGAATCTATCGACATGTACTTCACACCCTTCTTAGTCAGCCTCTTTAGGTTGGCTGCTATGTGTGAAAATACATGTATAAAGCATCTGTAGTAACCAGCCAGCCCCACAAAACTCTATACCTCAAAGACTTTATTCAGTTTCTCCCATGAAAATATTACTCTCACTTTCTATAGGTCTACTAATACTCGTATATTTGAGATAACATGACCCAAGAAGTGAATATGGTCTATCTAAAAGTGAAATTTTGAGAGCTTAGCATATAAATGATGCTATCTTAGTGTACTCGAAACAATCTCAAGATGGATGGAATGGTCATGTTGAGTGTGAGAGTACACCAAGATATCGTCCATGAAGACTACCACAAAAGAATCCAACTACGGATGGAACACTCGGTTCATTAGTTCCATAAAAACTGTAGGCATGTTCATGAGACTGAACGGCATAACCACATACTCGTATAGACCATACCTTCTCTAAAAAGCTATAAGAGGTATATCTGATGGTCTAACACACAACTGATGATAGTTGGATCTCAAGTCAATATTCGAGAACACCTATTCTTTTCAAAGCTGATCAAAGAGATCATCAATCCTCAGTAATGGATATCGGTTCTTGACCGTAAACTGGTTCAACTTCTAATAATACACATAAAATATGAGTGTACCATCCACCTTGTTTATAAATAGGACAGGTAGACCCCAAGGAGAAGTATTGGGTCAGATGAAACCCCTTGCATGCACCTCCTCTAACTGCTTCTTGAGCTCCTACCACTCTAGTGTAACCACCCTATAAGGAGGAATGGACACTGGTGATGCCCCTGGAACAGGCTCAATAGAAAATTCTACCTATTTCTCTGGAGGAAATCCTAAAAGTTCATCTAGAAAGACATCCCTGAAAAGATCGACCACTAGAGTAAATTTTATCTATGAAGTCCCCTGGTAATCTAGGTATAGACTAGAAATCTGGTATGTAACACCTCTTAACACATGATGCTTAGGTCGAGCTATGCTCACCTAGACATCCCATTAACCCTTATGTAGAAACATTCCTCCCTCTGGTGACGTTGAACTCACCCTACGGTGATAGAAATTGACAAAATTATGATAGAGAACTAACAAGTCCATTCTAAGAATGATTTCATAGCCCATCATCTCTAAGACATAAAGGTCCCATAAGAAGTGACACCCGCCAACCTCAAGAGGGAACTCCTTGAACTAAAGTATACAATCTATTCTAGTCCCCAATAGAGTGTCCAACATCATGATATCAGCATAAGTAAAGATAAAAAGCCCAAGGTTCTCCACAACTGACACATATATAAAGCTATGGGAATCCCCTATATCAAAAAGAGAAGAAGTTAAAACTGAGGAAACCAAAATTGTACCTCAAAACATATAGGTTTATAGATCCTACTCCCTCTAGTTATTCTCTAGTGAAAACGTATGACCTGCATCGCGGCCCTATGAACCTATCTGAGATCCCTGAGCTGATCCACCCTGTGGCTAACAAAAACCATGTTTCTGACCACTGCGGCCATAACCACCAACTCATCCAGAACATCCTAAAGAACTACATCCCCCAGTCTGATGTGGGACTGGTGGTCCTACTCTAGTATGAGGAGTCAAAACAGATCCACCCTCACAAGATTCTGGAATGAGGTCTTTGCAAAAATGTTGAAGATGCCCCATCTTGCCGCAAGATCAGCACTCAACTAGGTCTCTCGGGAACTGAGGTTTTTTATGTCTTCCCTTCCTGCATTGGTATCACACCACCTATATACCTAAATTAAAATCTCACTTACTCAGATCTCCATGAGTAAACTCCATGTGGTGATTCTTACTATCAGATGGGAGATTATGAAATCTGGATGCTGAACCCCCTGGCCCACAGCTCTAGAATCCCTTAGGTTTCACTCTATGATCAGTGCCTAGTTGACTATAGAAGATATGGAATTCAACCTGAATATGTTCACCTGGGATTAGATGTCATTTCAGAGACCATTCTAAAACTTCCTCTCAAGAAATAACTCATCACCCCCCAGAATGGGTGTGATGTGTTGCAGCTCTAGGAAACGAGAAGAATAATCCATGACCGTGATAGTACCCTACTCTAAACTCGTGAAATCTATAGATTGATCGTCCCTCAAGGTATCTGGGTAGAAGTAGTTATAGAAGGTTCACCATAACTCATCCCAAGCCATAACCCACTGGCGTCCCACCTGTAATATCACATTCCTCCATCTCTTGGCAGAATCCCAAAGCATGTAAGTAGCAATCTTCACCCTCCTGTCTAGATGCATCTCAAGATGCTCAAATACAGATACCATGGATTCTAACCATGAATTGGTAGCTTTAGGTCCTCTATACCCAAAAAAAGTGGGAGGATGATGCTGCTGAAAACCCTGTTTCAACTCTACCATAGATGGGGAAGGATGCAGTGTTCCTTGGAAGGTCAACATCATCCTCATAAAGCCTTCACAGAACTGTGCCTCAGCACCTAATTCTAGTATAATAGCTGGTGCCAAGATAGGCATAACAGGAGGATATGATACAAGTCCTTGATCTACCATTTTTGGTGCCTGATCATTGCCATGTATCTAGCATACAACTAGAAGATGTCTCGGTGGCATGACTTTGCGAGGTCAAGTGCAAACCTCGGTTCAATATTATCAAGGACTGAGACTTAGAAGCGCAAGAAAGTAATAGTAGAAGAAAAACAATCATTTTTTTCTAAACAGAGGTACATGGTGTGTATATACTCTACACGGTGTGTTCCCTTGATCCTTTCAATGGGCATGTACTTCTTCCTACCCTGGTTATGTAACACCCCAACACATGGTGTGTTCATCCTATCACACAGCATGTACTTGAATTTTCCCTCCAACCCAAGTTCTTTTACACAGCTATAACTACACGGTTCCCTTAGAACAAAACTACACTACGTGTTTAAGTTAGACACGTCGTTCACTAGAAGGATTTTACTGACCTGTGTCATTGGTCACACGACTGGAGACACGGTCGACTTCCACACGGCGTGTTCACACTGGACACAGTGTGTACTACCCAAAGTTCATCCACCTATGTCGTTAGTCACACGGTGGATACATAGTCTTTACAACACGACATGTACTCTATGTACACTGCGTGTTCCACCAAACATTTCCTGACCTTGTGACTTTGCCCACACAGTCAGTCACACGGTCAAAGACTACAATGTGTGTCGAACAAGTACATGGTACGTACTTAAGAAAAAAATTTCTTCTCGAATAGAAGGATACATGGTGTGTATTCATCATCACACACCATGTATTCTGGGTTTTTTCAAACAGTAATCCTTAGAAACTACTCTGTAACCCCATAAAAACACTAAAATAAGCACTAAAGTTCCAAATTCCGATCTATGGGGGACCATAATCCCAGAGAATCAAAGCTTGGAATCCTATTCATGTCATATCATATCATAATTTAGTTAAATTTCAATATGATCCACCATATTTTGATCCAAGAGGGATCATAACACCTTAGGGACCAAAGTTTGGTGCCCATCTAAATGAAAATTTTCATATTCCAAAACCCTGTCAAAATATCAGGCATTCTATCATGGCATATATCACAACAACATGCATATCTAGCACAATATCTATCAAAAAAACCTGAAATTAGTAATGCACCCTAAATGGAATCAAAGGAATGCATGACATGTGATCCCAATAAAGTTCCTATGTGATGAATGAGATTTCATACCCACATCTCATCAGGTTTCAATAGAAATAAAACCTCAATAATATCAATGATGACAGCACAAATCATGTGAATCACCCAAAGGTGAAATCAAATCAATTATAAAAATTGAAAAACAAGAGAAACTAAAATAAATGAGGTAAATTAGCTTTTCCCTGTACATGAGTTAGTTACTCTTGGTCACATCATATTAGCAACTACCCATTCCTTCATATCCCTATCTATAGGCTCCAAACAGTAAGTCAAAGAAGAAAATAATTCCTTTAATACCACTTTGTAACGTCCTAGTTATGAGTGTCACCCAAAGGTTCTCCATACCCTATTGGTCACATGGAATCAAGAGAATTTCCCCAATTTCCAGAGGATTCGGACTAGCAGTGAGGGTCTTGGGTGTGATAGTGGGGAATATATTCCTTCATTGGATAAGTAACACTATGTAATAACAACAATATACAATAGAGAAAGCAGTAATAACATACCAAGTAAGTAAACAATGGAGGACTGAAAGTAAACAAACAACTAGAGCACATATATAAATGATGCATGTCACATATGTCTAGGAAACATCCAAACAAGTCACAATGGTGGAAATACAATACTAAACCAAAGTACTGAAAACAGTAAATAACTCAAACAGCATCGCAAGCCTTAACTTGTTCACATGCTCTCTAGCTCCTTAGCAAGCAAGTACCTGATGTAGAAGGGCTCTTTCCCTTATCTATACCTAAACCATATAATCTTTTTAGGTCTAAAAGCATGACCCAAATAAGGTTTGTGATGAATCGCAGTAGGCAACCACCACAAGATCTTTGCCTAACTATCAGTGAGTATATATAGCAGGTAATAATCAAAATGTAGAAAATAAACTAGGAGTGCACAAAAGTAACCAAATCCTACAGTTTCCATTTACATTCATTAGTTTTTAATGTTCACCATTTAATCAGGTATCACACCAGGTATCTCAAAAGACTACCTAACAGAACTAAATCCAAGCTTGTGGTTTGTATTGGAAGACGCATCACAAAAATTCAATATTTATGTTAATCCTTTAGGTATCTCCCACATTCTAACCCCTCTACACAAGTAATGCAATAAAAAGGAAAAGACACTCGGATTAAGCCATCACCATCAATTCCCCCTATGAGATTCCCATAATAACTACAGAATCTCTGGGGAAACACTCAATGTCAATTCCCTATGTGGTCTCATAACATAAACTATAGATACTATGAGGGAGAACTCAACATCAATCCCCCATGTGGTCTCATAGAATGAAATATAATAGACACTCTGAGGAAGGACTCAACGTCAATTCCCCCCTGTGGTCTAACTACATCAGGTTCTCATAGCCCTGTACAATTAAATCGTGCATAAACAATAGCAAGCATCCCAAAGTAATCTCAACTACTATATGGATAAATAATTCCAATGAATATCACGAGAATTTAACAAGCAGCAAAAGTCAAACAATTCCATCCTATCAAGCAACGCAAAGAAGCAAGGTATGCCTCATAGGAAACCCGGACCAAACAACCCTAAACATTCAAACAATGAAACACACTCATGGGGTGTTCCTTAAACATGAATTTTCGTATAATATCATATCAAAAAACCCTTAATTCAATAATCAATACAAGGAAGATAAAATAGGGTTCAATTTCCTTAACCTGAAATACTTAAAACATGGGTAATTGACACTTTGGAATATAAAACTCAAAGAAAAACAACGAAAGTCAACAAACCACCAACATCGATGTTTTATGAAGAACACTCTCAAACATCAGACATTGAATCAAACTGGAATGATGTAAATCTATAAAAACTTCAAAAAGATTCAACCTTGAATAACTCGAGAGAGGGAGAGAGAGAGTCAGGAAGAGATGATCTAAAAGAAAGAAGGAATCACCGGTGGGATTCCAATACACCCTCCGAAGATCGAATCGGATAAAGGATGATGGATCGGTGTCTCAGAGAAGAATCTATCATATGTTGAACTCCTTTTAGAGACACAGGAAGAAGAAGGTGTTTTGGGGGATTAAACACAACCCTGATCTGATTTATCAAATAAAAGAAAAGGTATATGGCGTGTTCATTTAATGTACACATCGTGTACATGCCTCAAACAGCTCCCACTTTAGGTGGCCTCCAGGTCACCTCACATTTCCATGTCTCGACCATTACACAGCTAGTACATAGCTACTCGTGGTAACCTTGTATACGGCGTGTTCTCCTAAGTATGTGGCGTGTACTTCTATAATTTCCAAAAGCTCCCCTTTTTCATAAAAACACCCAAAACTAAGATCCATATATGAAATAAAGATCTAGGTTATTAAAATACATATGTTTTATACATTATCATAATATATTCATTAATTCATCATATCATAACCCATAAGAAAAATTAATTTCATTAATACTTCACCAACACTTAATTAACCCATGTAAAGTTAACAAGTTTCATTTAATCATCCCTAAAACATCATAATAATCATCCATAAATTGAAATAAATTGGATGGTATCATCAGATAATATCTTAAGTGAAGCATAAAAATCTATGAAAGGTGACTACATGGATGAAGAATACCATTAAAATTTAATTTCCACATTTCTTTGAAAACATGATAAAAATATTTTTCTTTTGCTAAACTTTTAACTAAATATTTCCATAATATTGTGAAAAGTATTTTATTTGAAAATAAACATAGAAAATTTTAAGGTAATATTCAAAGAAGATAACAGTCATGAAATATCATATATCATATCATAAAATGTGATATTTTCATCTCATTCCTTTAATGGTATGGATATATAATTTTCTATGATATATATCACAGTCATAACAAGGGTAATGATATGTGTGAAACATATAATTTGATTCATCCTGTTTTAGTGCATATCCAATAGTATCCCCTGATAAAAATCTCTTCATCTCCTTCATATACCAAGAAAATATCCTTTGTATGTATCAAGTACTTTAGTATTTTTTTTAACTATTATTTACCATGGATCTTCCAAATTTTATTGATATTTTACCAATAAAATTAAAACATAGGCAACAATAAACCTAGTACATAGAAAGGAATATGTAACATTGTAACCATTTATTTCTATCATGTTCTTTTCTTTTGAGTGTTTTCTATTATTTTTTGAATAATTGGATGTGTTGAGTGGCACAAAGGTGGGTTTTAAACATTTTACAATGAAAAATGGGTTAAAGAATGCCTTGATCTAATATATTTTTCACATGGGTGTTCCTTATGTGAAACAGCCAGAAGAAAATGCCTAGAGATAACCATTTTTTTGGGCATGGACTATGCCCCATCCACTACGACTAACTAGGCTCTACCAAGGAATGATCTTAAAGATTAGTTACCTCAAACTTGTGATTTCTTAATTGAAATATTTAATATCCCTATTAAATCATTATTCTTCATTTAAAATAAACATTTTATATTTGCTTCATTATTGAAGAGTTTTTGGGCATTCTAGCTTCAACTCTTGGTGATTTGTTTACCCAAGACTCAATTGTTGTTCTTTATTACTAAGAATCACTAGATTGTATTAGAGGTTGTTTTTATTTTAGTTGGTGTACTTAAATCATTGTGGATCCCTCTTATTGCTGTTTTTTTCTTCTTCCTCATTGGTTGTGGAACCCTTATTGATTGTTTGGATTTTTCATTCATAAAGTGCATGATTTCATAATGTTTTTATATTAATTGAAATCTTTTCTGGTCATTTTATTTGAATTGATTTTCCAAATGATTTTCATAGTATGATTTGAGATTTTGATAAATGTTTTGAAAATTGAATAGTCTATTTTGAACCTATTTTGATTATGTATTTTCAAATAAAGTATGGAATTCCCAGAAAATGGATTTTAAATGAATGAATAATTTGATGAAATATTTTGATGATGATTCTTGAGAAATGATGGAATGAAATATTTTTCAAATTGAAGATGAAATATATTTTAAGGAAGGACATGTGTTTTGATGAAAACCATTTGATTTTTCTTTTTTAAATGAAATGGAATGTTTTAAAATTTGGGCTTGGGACCGATTTGATGTGATTGAATAAAATTAATGATATCCTCAAGTATGATCAATTTTATATAGAGAACATGGGTTCATGGGTAGTTATGTGGTAATAAGACATGATAGGAATGTATTAGGACTAGTTAGAAATATATTTAAAGTTAAAACACTAACTAAACTATGATGAAGGTAGGGAGTTTATTCTTTGGGGTGTTCTTCTATCCCCCCCTAGGCATGAAATTTGGGGATGTGTGCACACATGGAGTCGTATTTCAATTATATTTGTAAGAATACATTTACTATCCTAATCTTGTAACTCTTAACCATGGTGTTATGTTTTTATATTATTTATATATGTTGGTGTTTGATTGAAATTATTATTCATTCCTATCATGATAGATATGATTATTCCTACAAAATTTGAAAATTTTTCTTATATCTTTCAATTTGGAGAAAATACACTTTTATACCTATTTTAATCTATCTATTAAAATGTTTTGTGAACCATGTTTTGATATGAACTATGAAAATATTAACATACAATATATTTTTTTGAAATTGAGTATTTTTTTTATTTTATATGGGAATGCTTGTGGAATGATTAGTGGGATCCCATTGGGATTTATTTTCCCACATCTTAATTTTTCCTTTGGTTATTTTTAGAGTTTCTTATGATGGGTCTAGTGAGAGTAAAGTAACTACTAGTATGTAGTGTATTTTCTAGATGATAATGACCCTTATAAGTTTTATTGACATATAGATTTGTTGTTCCACCTATTGTGATGAGATTTTATGGTGATTTTTTCATTGTTTTTGTGATGTTTGGTTTTATTTCATGTCTATATTGATGAGTTTTACTCTTATTGTTTGTATTGGAATACTAACTATTTTTTATTATTTATTCTATTTTATATAATTTGGTTATTCTTGTAGCCAAATTGTTCCATATTGGTGTTTATTGATTCCCATTTACTAATTGTCAGCCTGTAGGGATCTAGAAATCCCTTCAAGTTCTATCCAGATTGTTCTGAGTACCATTTATATGGTTTATTTGGGTTGATTCGTGAATTTTTTTACCATAGGTGGTTTAATATATTATTTTATTTTTATATGTAGTTTTTTATATCTTGGTAGATAATAGAAAGGATTTTTTAGAATTAATGGGTTGGTTACGATCAAGTGTATGGCTAGCTCTCATAGTAACAAGACATAAGTTACCATGAGATATTGGTGAAAAGTGTATTTTAGAAAATTCAATGATATGATCCTTTAATTTTTCCACAACTTTAAACTAATATTTTTGTTCCTCAATTGTTTTCTAATTAATAGATTTTATGATATCATGTCTCTGGATTGATGTTTCCTTTTTTTGTTGATTTTATATAGTACCTTTCCCCCAAGAAGAGTTTTCAACATACCTCAAGAGGGAGATACTGATGAACCCCAAAAATCGATCCATATAATAGATGAAAACATTGTAAAGGTTATTTTGGAAACAATTCATGTTATGGGATAAGTATATACACCTATTCCCATCCAGGTGGTAAAGGTTGTGCCCTAGAGGGGCTATGGAAGAGATCATTACTTGGATTATACTCATCTTAAACATCCATATTTATAGGGTATTAATGATCCTTAGGAGAAGAGGGTAGTTGGATTCTATATTTCTAGCAGGGATTAATGTGTTCTTAGAGTGGAAATACTTCAAGTTACTTGTTATGGGGAATTTCTATCCAAAATTGATGATTTTTTCTAAGTAGATAGAGTTCCTTAAACTTCATAAAGGTGAATGGATAGTGACATAGTATGCCAAACACTTTTTTCAAAATTTTCATTCCTCATCTAATGTAGCATTAAATAAGAATCTAAAATCCCATATGTTTGATATAGGTCTTCAAGAATATGTCTGATCTAAGTTTTTCATGTTAAATCTCGCCTTATATATTGATATCCTGGATAGATATTTGACAGGGTAAATTTATTTGGAAAGTAAGTCAAGTTTAATGGGAGTTCCTCTTACTCCCAGTGGTATCCTAGGTGGTCCCTTTTAATGTATTTTTAAGTTATATGAGTCTCATAGTGGAAACAAAAGTGTTAGATCTCAATAGAAAACTAATTCTAAATTGTCTAAAGTATCTAATAAACGATCAATGACTTGTTTCTAATGTTGGAAATTTGTGCACTCAAAGCATGATTGCATAGAGGTAGTAATGATTTGTAGCTATTATGGATTATCGAGTCACTTTTATATAATTTTCCATGTTTTTACCACTCTTTATAGTGGTATTGTAATGTCCCGGTTCCGAAAGCTACCCAGAAACGCCCCATACCTTGTTGGTCACATGGCCTCAAGCACATTTCTCTGAATGCCATAGGCTGCTGACTAGAAGTGAGGGACTTGGGTGTGATAGTGGGGAATCTATGCCCTCATTGGTAGGGTAACACAATGGAAGTAACAAAAATATACAATAGTGCAAGTAGTAATAATCCATACAAAATGAAATACTGGAATACTGGAAATAATAAACTGGAGCACACATATATATAAATGATGCATGAGACATATGTCTAGAAAAATATCCAAACAAGTAATAATGTTGAATACAGAACTGATCAAAGAACAAAAGAAAATAGAAAAATAGCTCCTCATCATCACAGGCCTCATCTTGGTCCTATGCTCTCTAGCTCTATAGAAAATCAAGTACCTGAAGTAGAGGGGAACTTTCCCTGATCTATACCTGTAGCAATATAATCTTTTTGGGCCCAAAGGCCTGGCCCAAACAAGGTGTGAGACTAAATCCCAGTAGAAAACCACCACAATATATGTTCCAAATAGTTAGTAAATATATGGCAGGTAAAAAATAAAGAAGTATTAAATAAGAAAGTACTCAGCGGTAAACAATCCAAAGTTCCAATACCTTCAATTTTAGATATCAAGCAACAGCTAAACAAAGTAGGTAAACACAAATTGGTAATCCTCTGGGATTTACTCATAGTTCATCCCCTCTGGTCCTACCTAGAAACACAAGCAAGCAGCTAACACAAAAGGTAACCCTCTAGGAAGTACTCACAGCTTATCCCCTCTAGTCTTTCCTAGAAACACAAGCAACCCTTTAGGAAGTACACTCATCCTAACCCCTCTAGTTCATTTTAGCATAGACTCTCTAAGGAAGAACTCTCCATCAATTCATTTTATAGTCTTGTATCGGTAGCTAAATACCCTCTATGGAAGAACTTACATCCCATTCTCCCTGTGGCCCACGGTAAGGAACTACAGACAATCTGAGGAAGAACTTGCATCAATTCCCCCTATGGTCTCACATCGTAACAGTAAAAACAGAATCTCTGGAGAAGCCCTTACGTCCATTATCTATATGGTCTTCTACACTAGGTTCTCATGGCCCTGTGTAAGTTGATAAAGTAGTGAAGCACGCATCAGCCAAAGTAAACCTCAAGAACTACTTGGATAAAAAGTCTACAGCATAACAGCATGGCAGATAAATAAAATCACACCATCCTACAGTACTGGGCATGGAAAGCAAATAGTAGCCTAATAGGAAAACTATACCAAACGGTCATAAAAAAATATTCATGGGGAAACACCTCCAAATCATAGAAATTAACCTTATTCTCATTCAATTAACCTCTATTCCAGCATACAAGCATAGTAGGAAATTAACAGGGCTAAAACAGTAAACACACAATACCCCATTCAAGGGTATTGGACAAATTCACACATATAACTCAAATACTTTCAATATAAAGGCACAAACCACCTACCTCAGTGTTGGTAGATATATATATGTGAACCTCATGCCTTGAATCACCCAAGAACATCATATATCTACGAAAATGTCTAAAAGGATCAACCGAGGATAACTTGAGAAAGAGGTAGAATCATGAAACGGATCTCTAGAAGAATAAAGATCTTACTAAGGTGATTCAAATGAAATCAACGATGGTAAAATCAGAGTTTGGACACTCAGTTGGGGGCTCAGAGGAAGATCACGGTCGTACGGGATCTCTCGGACGAACTAGGTCGAGAAGAAGGCCTTTCTGGAGATTAGACGTGACCCCGGTATGTTTAATGAAAATAAATAAATGGAATGTACTTTGGAAGTACACGTCTTGTACTTTCCATTTTTATACCTCACATTAGGCAGCCTCCAGGTCACCCCCACATGGCCGTGTGTGTGGCCTTTACACGGCCAGCACATGGCTTCATGCGGCAACCGAGTACATGGCATGTACTGATAAAGTACAAGGCGTGTTCTTCAAAAATTTCCAGAAATTCTTCTTTTTCTAAAAAACGACTAGAAAAGGAAAACATACCTGAAAAGAAGATACGGGTTCTTAAAAACATCCCCCCTTAAATAAATTCATCCTAGAATTTCTTTATCAAGGTGTGGTAGAAGAAGAAACCCTGAACAGCTCCGACCACTGTGATCGTACATCTGCCTCCCTCTCCCAAGTCTCATCCTGTACTCACCCGTACTGCCATAGCACTCATACCAGAAGAACTAACCAGCCACAGAGAACCTTCGTACTTTGATCAAAAACCCGGATAGGATGCTCCTCAAAATATTCATCCACTTCCAACTCAACCCCCTCAGGTTGGAAGACATGAGACGGGTCTGAGAAGTAACGTTTAAGCTAAGAAATGTGGAAGACATTGTTCATATCCTAGTACCTCTGAGGTAACTACAACTGATAGGAAATAGGCCCAACTCTCCCCAAAATCTCAAATGGACCAACGTACCTCGGCGAAAGCTTACCCTATCTCATAATCCTCATGTGCCCCAACTTCAGTGTGACACATAGGAAAACCCGATCCCTGGCCTTGAAATCTAGAGGTCGTCTCTACTTATTAGCATAGGACTTCTGTATAGATTGTGTAGTATCCATCCTCTTCCAAATCAACTCTATATGCTCTGTGGTATCTTGGACAAGACGAGGTCCCAGCATAGGTGCCTCTCCTACCTCCATCCAACATAAGGGTGATCAGCATGGCCTACTATACAAAGCCTCATAAGGTGCCATCTGAATAGTTTCTTGAAAACTATTATTATAGGAAAACTCCACAAGAGGTATGTGTGTCTCCCAAGAACCTCTAAAATCCAGGATTCATGCACAAAGCATGTCCTCAAGCACCTGAATCATATGCTCAGACTGGACATATGTCTGGGGATGGTAAGTTGTACTCAAAAGTACCTATGTACCCAAAGCCTTATGCAATCCCTTCCAAACCCAAGAAGTAAAATGAGCATCCTTGTCTTAAACAATGGAGTGTGTAACTCCATGTAAACGTACGATCTTGTGGATGTACAACCTTCCCATCTCATAAACACTAAAAGTTTCCTTGATCGAAAAGAAGTGAGAGACTTTTGTGAGTCTGTAAATGACAACCCAAATAGCTTCATTCCCTTAACGTGACCTCAGCAAACCTTTCAAGAAGTCCATTGCGACATCATTACATTTCCACTCAGGAATGGGTAACTGCTACAAAAGCCCTGCTAGTCATTGATGTTCCGCCTTCACCTATTGATAAGTGGAACTTATTATCACAAAACCAGCAACATCTCTCTTCATACTTGTCCACCAATACTGATAGTATAGATCACGATACATCTTGGTGACCCCAGGATAAACTGCCCAAATTGAGGATTGAAATCCTGGCATCATCTCCTCATGTATATCTGTTGGCACCCATACGTGCCCCTGGAAATGCAAGATATCATCCTCACCTATGGTCCATCTCGTAATAGGGTCCTCTCCTGACACGCTTTCCTATAAGACTAGGCCTTCAGAATTTGATAGCTACCTCATTCTCACTCGATCAAGAAGAGTAGAGATAACAGCTACATAAAAAATATATGTCTACCCCTATCTATCATGAAGCTCCAAATGCATCTCAGAGAATAGATCCATAAGCTGCCACTCACTGCTAGCCTCCTGAATTGCCTATATATGAGTCCTCCTACTCAACACATCAGCCGCGGTGTTGCCTTTCCCTGGGGTATAGGCAAGCTCAAAGTCAAAGAACTGAAGTTACTCAACCCATCTTTGTTGTATCAAATTCAGGTCACGCTGAGTGAATATATACTTGAGACTTTTGTGGTCGGTGAAAATCACAAAATGCTCTCCCAACAGGTAGTGTCTCCAATAGCGTAAAGCATGAACAACTGCTGCCAACTCAAGATCGTGCATTGGGTAATTCCTCTCATGTGTCCTCAACTACCAAGATCCGTATACAACAACTCCTTCCCCTTACATAAGAACTACTCCAAGACCGATACCTGATGCATCATAGTACACAGTATAGATCTTTCTTGGCTCTAGAAATACTAATATTGGTGTTGAAGTCCACCTCCATTTCAGCTCCTGAATGGCTGACTCATAAGAATCTGACCACAAGTACTTTTCACCCTTCTTAGGCAGGCCCGTCAACGGTGCTGCTAAGCGTGAAAAGTGTTGTATGAAACGTATGTAGTAACCAGCAATCCCTAGAAAAATTTGTACCTCAAAGACATTCTTCGGATTCTCCTAAGAAACTACTACTCTCACTTTATATGGGTCGACTAATACTCTTGTCTCTATGATAACATGACCCAAGAAGTGAATCTCATTAATCCAAAAGTGGAATTTTGAGAGCTTAGCATATAACCTATTCTCTCTTAGTGTACTCAAAATGATCTCAAGATGGGTAGCATGGTTGTGTCGAGTGTGAGAGTACACAATGATATCGTCTACGAAGACCACCACGAAAGAATCCAAGTATGGATGGAACACTCAATTCATCAGTTCCATGAAGACTACAGGTGCGTTCGTGAGACCGAATGGCATAACCACATACTCGTATAGACCATACCAGCTCTGGAAAGCTGTAAGAGGTAAATCAGATGGTCTAACATGCAACTGATGATAACTGGATCTTAATTCAATATTCGATAATACTTGGGATCCTCGAAGATGATCAAAGAGTTAATCAATACTTGGAAAGGGATATCGGTTCTTGACCCTAAACTGGTTCAACTTTCGATAATCCACACAAATCTTGAGGGTACCATCTTCCTTCTTTGCAAACAAGACAGGATAACCCCAAGGAGATGTACTGGGTTGGATAAAACCATTTTCATGTAACTCCTCCAACTACTTCATGAGCTCCTGCAACTCAGGTGTAGCAATCCTATAAGGATGAATGGACACTGGTGCCACTTCTGGCACAAGCTTGATCAAAAATTCCACCTCTTGCTCCATATTCAAACCTAAAAATTACTCTATAAAGACATCCCTGAAACAATCCACCACTGGAGGAATGTCCATCTGTGAATTCCCATGGTCATCCAGATATAGACTAGCAATCTGGTCTATAACTCCTCCCAACCCATGATGCTCGGGTCCCGCTCTAATTGCATGGACATCCCATTCACACTTATAAAGAAATGATCTACCCTCTGGTGATGTGAAACTCACCCTACGGCGATAGAAATTGTCAAAAACCTGGAAGGGGACTAACCAGTCCATTCCAAGAATGATTTCATAGCCCGTCATCTCCAATACTTAGAGTTCCCATGAGAAGTGACACCCACCAACCTCAAGAGGGCACTCTTTGAACTGACATACACTAGTCATTCTTGTCCCCAATGGTGTGCCCAACATCAAGACATCAGCAAAAGAAAAGATACAAATCCCAAAGCTCTGAACAATAGCAACAGATATAAAGATATAAGAATCCCCTGTATCGAAAAAAGAAGAAGCTAAAACTGAGGCTGCTAAGATTGTACCTCGAACTGTAGAAGGTCTGGGATCCTGCTCCTGCTTGGTTTGCCCCAATACAAATGTTTGGCCTACTCCTTGGCCCTATGATCCTACCTGACCACTCTGAGCTGATCCACCTTGTTGTCGCTGAAAGCCTGGTGACTAACTACCACGGCCTCGACCTCCACCTCGGTCAGAATAACTCCAGTTCCCAGACTGGTGACAAACTGACAGCACTACTCCTAAATGAGGATTCATAGAAGAACCTCTGTCACCAGCTGCTAGTGAGAAGATCTGATAGAAATGCTGCAGATGACCCATATTGTCGCAAGATCGGAACTTCATTGGGTCTCTTGGGAAATGTGGCCTTGTATGCCCACTCTTCCCACACTGTTAGCACACCACCTGGCTACCATAAGATGTCTTCAGGCTCCTCATATCTCTACACGTAGACTCCCTACAACACTTCCTACTGTCAGTGGGAGGGATACTAACTCCAGATGTCGAACCGCCCTGGCTCACAACTCCAGAATCCCTCAGATTTCGCTTCGTGATCAGCGCATGGTTGATGATAGAAGTGATAGATGTCAACCTAAAGATGTTCACCTATTATTGGATGTCGTGCCTCAAAACATCCTCAAACTTCCATTCTGGGAATAACTCATCACCTTCTGGAATAGGTTTGAAGCACTGCAGCTCAGTGAAGTAAGAAGGATACTCTATAACGGAAAGAGTACTCTTCTCGATACCCATAAACTCTCGGGCTCGATCGGCCCTCAAGGTCTCTAGGTAGAAGTAGTTGTATAAGGCACGCTGGAACTCATCTCAGGCCATAACCTATTGGTGTCCCTCCTATGATATCACATCCCACTATCTCTTGGAAGAATCCTGAAGCATGTACGTAGTGATCTTGACCCTCCTCTCTGGAGGCATCTCCAGATTCTTGAAGATAGAAAGAATGGATTCTATCCATGAATCAGCAGCCTCGGGTCCTCCTTCCCCTGTGAAAGTGGGAGGATGCTTCTGTTGAAAGACCCGCATCAACTCTGCCATAAACAAGGCAGGATGCAGTACTCCATAGAAGGTTTGTATGAACCTCATGAAGCCCTCTCGGAACTATGAATTAGCACCTGCGTCAGGTATAATGGTTGGTTCCAATACTGGCTCGACTGGAGGATCTGCAGGTAGTCCCTAATCAGCCATATCCGGTGTCTGATCATTGCCTTTCAACTAGAGTACAACCATAGGACGTCTTGGTGGCATGACTCTACAAGGTCAAATGCACACCTTAGAACAAAACTAACAGGGACTGAAAATTAGGATTGTAAGAAGTAAATAGGAAAAAGAAAGCATTCATGTTTTAGAAAACATGACTAAACGACATGTATAATTACTACACGGTGTGTTACCTTAATCCATTCACATGGTTGTGTACTTCTTCCAACCGAGGTGGTGTAAACCCCCATACACACAGCATGTTGTCCTCACACATGGTGTGTACTTGACTTCTCTTCCCATGCCTAAGTCCTACTATACGACTAAGTTACACAGTTATCTTAGAACAAGGCTACATGGCATGTTAGTGCCAAACCCAGCGTGTACTAGATGAGCTTCATCGACCCTTGTTGTTAGTGACACGTCCAGATACATGGCTCACACTACACGATATGTTCTATACGGACACGACATGCACTAAAGGTTTCCACCGACCCGTGTTGTTCGTTACCTGGCCAGATTGCAAGATTACACTACACGGCATGTTTAGAACTAACATGGCATGTATAACTTAAGGTTTTCTCATCTGTTTTGTTAGTCACATGGGAGGACACAGGTTCAACATGACATGGCATGTACAACCGGTAAACGGTGTGTTCCCACAAGAATTTCCATATCTTGTGTCTCTTCCCACACGGCCTATGACACGAATAGAGACCACACGGCACGTAAGTAAGGTACACGACATGTACTTAAGAAAAATAGTTTCTTCCCAAACAGAAGAACACATGGCATGTAGTCAAAACAACACGGCATGTATTCAGGATTCTTCCAGACAGTAAGGCTCAGAAACTACTCCAAAGCCCAAAAACACACTGAAATGAACACCAAAGTGCCAAATTCTGATCTGTGAGCGCCCATACTCCCCGCGAATTAAATCTTGGCACCTTATACATGTTATAACAAGAAAAAACAAGGAAATGATCCACAAAATTCCGGTCCATGATGGACCATAACACCTAAAGAACCAAAGTTTGGCGTTCATTCAAGAAAAACCTCCACAAATCAATACCCTATCAAATATCATGTATTATATCAAGACATTTATCACAACATCATGCATATCTAGCATAACATCTATCATAGCAACATGCAATCAATAATGCACCCTAAATGGCATGGCAAGTATGCATGGCATGTGATTTCTAGCAAGTACTTATATGATTCATGAGATGGCATACCCTCCTCTCATCTGGTTGCAATAGAAATAGAACCTCAATAACATCAACAATAATAGCACAATACATATGAATCACTCAAGGTGAAATCATATCAACTGTAAAAATTAAAAAATTAGAAAAATTGAAATAAACGATGTAGATTGGAATTTCCTTGTACACGGGTTAGCTAATCCTAGGCACAGCTTATTACCAAGTACCTCTTCCTTCATATCCCTATCTATAGGCTCCAAATAGTAATTCAAGAGAAAATAATTCCTCTGATACCACTTTGTAACGTCCTGGTTCCGAAATCCTCCCAGAAACGTCCCGTACCCAGTTGGTCACATGGCCTCAAGCTCATTTCCCCGAACACCAGAGGCTTCTGACTAGTAGTGAGGGTCTTGGGTGTGATAGAGGAGAAACTATTCCCTCATTGGAAGAGTAACACAATGGAAGTAAAAAAAATATACAATATTGGAAGCAGTAATAATCCATATAAAAGGAAACAACAGAAGACTGAAAATAATAAACTTGAGCACATACATACATACATATATATATATGATTCGTGATACATATGTCTAGAAAAACAGCCAAAAAAGTCACAATGATGAATACAGAACTAATCCCAAAACAAAAGAAAACAGATAAACAGCTCCTCAGTATCGCAAGCCTCAGCTTGGTCCCACGCTCTCTAGCTCCACAGCAAATCAATTATCTAAAATAGTATGGCACTTTCCCTTATCTATACCTGCCGCAATATAATCTGTTTGGGCCCAAAAGCATGTCCCAAATAGGGTGTGAGACTAAATCCTAGTAGGCAACCACCACAAGATCTATTCCTAACAGTGAGTGAATATATGGTAGGTAAAAAGTAAATAATCAGTAAACAAGAAAGTATTAAGCAATAAACAATCCACAATTCCAATGACCTCAATTTTAGATATAAAGAAATAGAAAAACAAAGCAGGTAAACACAAATAGGTAGCCTCTGAGAATTACTCACCGCCCATACCCTCTGGTCCTACCTAGAAACACAAGAAAGTAGCTAACACAAAAGGTAACCCTCTGGGAAGTACTCATAGCCTATCCCCTCTGGTCATACCTAACAATACAAGAAACCCTCTGGGTAGTACACTCAGCCTAACCCCTCTGGTTCAGCTCAAACATAGACTCTCTAAGGAAGCACTCATCATCAATTCCTCTTATAGTCTTGTATCGGTAGATAAAGGCGCTCGAGGGAAGCACGTACGTCACATTCCCCCTGTGGCCCACATCGAGGAACTACAGACACTTTGAGGAAGCACTTACATCAATTACCCATGTGGTATCGCATCCTAACAGTCAAAACAGACTCTTTGGAGAAGCCCTTGCGTCCATTCTCCCTATGGTCTACTACACCAGGTTCTCACAGCCCTGTTTAAGTCAAGAAAGCATAGCAGCAGGCATCGACCAAAGTAAACCTCAAGAACTGCTTGGCTAAATGGTCTACATCATAATAGCATGGCAGATAAACAAAATCACTCCATCTTATAATACTAGGCATGGAAATCAAACATTATCCTAACAAACAAACTATACCAAGTGGTCATAAACAAAATATGCATGGGAAAACACTTCCAAAGCATTGAAATTAACCCTACTCTCATTGAAATAACCTATATTCCATTATACAATCATAGCAGTCATTTAATAGGGCTAAAACAGTAAGCACGCAATACCCCATTCAAGGGTATTGGACAAATTCTCACATAAAACTCAAAGACTTTCAACAAAAAGGCACAAACCACCGACCTTAGTGTTGGGAGATCTCTATATGTGAACCTCAAGCCTTGAATCTCCCAATAACACCATAGATCAACGAAAACTTCTAAAATGTTCAACCGAGGATAAATTGAGAAATAGGAGGAATCATGAAACAAATCTCTAGAAGAAGGAAGTTCTTACCAAGGCGATTCCAATGCAATCAACAGTAGTCGAATCAGAGGTCAGATGCTCAGTCTAGGGCTTGGAGGAATATCACAGTTGTACGGGATCTCTTAGATGAACTAGGTCAAGAAGAAGGCCTTTATGGAAATTAGACGCAACCCTGGTACGTTTAATGAAAAAAATACACAGCGTGTACTTTGGAAGTACATGGCGTGTACTTGCTGTTTCTGTACCCTGCATTAGGCAGCCTCCAAGTCACCCCCACATGGTGGTGTGTGTGGCCAGCAAACGGCTTCATGCGAAAACTATGTACATGTGATTTACTCATAAAGTACATGGTGTGTACTTAAAAAATTTCCAAAAAGTCCGCTTTTTCTCAAAAATGACCAAAAAAGGAAATCATACATGAAAATAAAATCTGGGTTCTTATAGGTATTACCTGAATAGTTCTGAGAGGATCTATAGTGTAGTCATATGGTTTAAAAACAAAGGAGTTCTAGACATAGGCTTCACAAAAAAAAGCTTCTTTATATAGTGTATGAGTCTCCATAAGAATTATATACAGGTCCAAAGATAGTGAGATATTCCATAACCATTTATTTATCATTATTGAATACTTTATTTGATATTTTTACCTCTTGTTTTATCATATATACTAGTACTATGAACTTCTTAAATCTTCCTATAGAGATCATACCTTATGTAATATATATTTCTATACCTCTTGGGATAAACAGAGAGCAGGGTCTCTAATTCTTTTATTTGACATTATTTTTATTAAAAATGATCTTTTATGGGAAGTTTTTATTCTATAAATTAAACCTCTATATTTTAATCATGGTACGGATTGAATTATTTCTCAAAAGGCTCATATCAACTATTATATTCATCAAGTATCCTTCACTTCCCTTGATGGGGTGTGTTCTATATTACAGGGATAATAGAACCTGAGGTTGAGTTCATCTAGACCTCCTCTTCCAAATTTGGGAATAATTCTATCCATGTTTTAACTGGAGAAGGAATCTTCCTATAGTGATCTCTCTCCAGTAGTTGTTGAATTTCCCAATGTGTTTCCATTAGACTTTTTTTGTTTTCCACGAATGAGGGATGTTGGATTTTTTATCAACTTGGTAATAGGTACCCAACCTATTTGTATTCCATCTTGCCATGTATACCATAAAAAATGAAGGAACTTAAGAGTTAGTTGAATAACGTGATTTATAAAGGATTTATTTGACCCAATGTTTCACCTTGGGCAATGCTAGTGATTTTGGTCAAGAAGGTTGATAGAACACTTCACCTATGTGTTGATCATTAGAAGCTCAAGTAGGCCATGTTCAATAAAAAAAATACCCATTTCCATGTATTTATTATTTTTTTGACCAAATGAAAGTGGGAAATTGGTTCTAAAATATCAGTTTTCAATATAGTTATCACCAACTTAGAATAGAGGAGTATGATTCCATAATACTGACTTTAAGAGTAAGTATAGACACAATGTATCCCTTATTATACTATTTGATTAAACTAATGATTTTGTATGTTTATGGTGTTGATGAATTAGATTTTCCATCATTACCTTCATTCTGTTATAGTGGTATTCATGGATGAAACTCTAGTTTACTCTAAATATGAGGAAAGATATGTGTGTTATTTGATATTAGTCTTTGATATCTTTATAAATCATCAACTTTATGCTAATATTTATAAATTATATTTCTAGATTATATAGGTAAATTTTTTAGGACATAGGGTTTCTGAATATGGTGTTTTAGTTAATCCTGAGAAGCTAAAATATGTTATGAACTAGGAGGAACCACGGAACGTCTTCGAGATTCATAGCTTCTTAGTCTTGGAAAGGTAATATTACTATTTTATGAAGGATTTCTCTAATTTAGATTCTCCATTTATAGATCTCACTCATTATGGAGTAAAGTCCTTTGGGGATTCAAAATTTCAATCTTCCTTTAATGATTTTAAGTGTTATTTTATTACATATCTAGTGTTGAATCTTCCATAAGTTGGTTAGTTCTATGTTGTATTCTTTGATACATTAGGTTTAGGTTTGGGATTATTTCTTGTGCAAGGGGATTAGGTGGTGACTTATGGTTATTGTTGAGTTTGGACTCATGAGAATAAATATCTCACATGTAATCTAAGACTCCCAACTTTGATTCACACTCTCTAGAGTTGGCAACATTACATTTTTAGTGAAAGTTTTACCATATAATTTCATCAGAAAATATTTATTTAAATATTCTCAAAAATGTAATTTAATATTCTATAGAGGCATTGAATGGAGTACCTAAAATTATTTAATTTTTACATTTCCAACTCCCTTGGTAAGGGAAATTTCATTGTTGGTGTTATGGGTAGGAAACATCCATCCTAGACCATTAAATAATCTTTTGAGTAATGGAATCTAATGGCTCACTTTGCTCATATGAATCTAGTAATCTAAGAGTATGAGAACAAGTTTGTTTTGTCGAGTGTTTATTTGACATCCTCACTTCTTGAGATGATATTATATCAAAAGTAGATTGATGAAAAGTTATAAATCATTAGGGATTCTTTATATGGTTGGGAGACTATAAAATAATAGTTTCTATATTCATAAGGTATTCTTTACTTTCAATATTGTTATGTCATTATGATTTCTTTGAGGAAGGTTTTGATAGGTGATTTTCACCATTCCTAATGGTTGGTACACCCAGGTGCTACAAAAAAGTTTTATGATATGAGGCATTGATTCTATTTTCTAGGTATGAAATGACATATTGCTAAATATTTTTTCTCATTATTATACTTTCCAATAGATTAATTCTGAGCATCAGAAGACTTCTGGCCTAATTTGACCACTTTTTATGCTAAATTGGAAGTAAAATGAGATATATTTGGAATTTTTGGTTGGTTTTTTATGTAAACCTATATAAAATAATGTTATATGGGTGTTTATTATAATATTAACCAAATCACCTTACTTTATTCCCATTAGTGATGTGACCAAAGTTGAAGAATTGGGAAATTCGAATGTGTAAGATATCATTAGATTACATAGAGTTCCATTTTCGATCATTTCTAATAGGGATCTCCAATTTATATCTCATTTTTTGTAAGGCCTATAAGAGGCAATGGGATCCCAAGAAAATTTTATCACAATATACCATCCTCAGATGGATGTTCAGATGGAATGGACTATACAAATTCTGTAGGATATGTATTGTGCATGTGTCCTTGACTTTAGAGAAGATTGGGATTTTCATTTGGTACTGGTTGAATTTTCCTATAATAATAGATACCATACATCGATTAAGATGGTGAATTTTGATTCTTTGTATGGTAGTCCTTGTAAATATTCTTTTTATTGTTTTTTAGTTAGTGAAGCTTCCCTAGTGGGACATAGTTTAGTATGAGAGAGGATGATAAAGGTTTCGTTCATTCAATAGAGGGTGGTAATGGTAAAAATGTAGTATAATTATTATGATGATCATTATCATTTCCCATTGTAATTCTTGATTGGTGACCTAGTGTTTTTGAGATTCTCACCTCGGTTGGGTCATCGACGGCTTGGAAAAAAAAGGAAGTTATCACCCAGATGTATGGGGTTGTTTGATATTGATGAATGGTTTGGAAGTGTGGAAAACCTCTTAGATTTAACACCATAGATGATATCAATATATTATATGTTTCATGTATCATAAGTTAAGAAGTATATTTTGAACCCACCTCATGTATTGAGTTTGGAGGACCTAGATTTTGAATCATATTTGATTGTAACTGATTAACCAGTTTGGATTATTGATTCTTGGATAAAAGTTATTCATCAAAAGCACATTACCTTGGTGTGGGTTTTTGGAAAGTATTGATATGATTCTTATGAGAAATGGGAGCATGATGATTTGCTGAGAAATAAGTGGCCTCACCTAGTTGTTATTTAGTCTTCTTAAAATGATTTCTAGGTGAAGAAAGTACTTTTATGGGAAGAATTTTAACATCCCATCCTTTTATTTCCTATAGCTCTGAACTTTGTCACTAGGGGTGGTATAAGTCACTTTTTGGGGGAATCATTTTTTGAAATGGTCAAATGGTCATTTTATCTCTTATATCATATAATCAATCCTCATGCATTTTTAATAGAATTATTTAATTCCCTTATTAACTTTTTTTCAATCATTAAATATATACATGTTCCATATTTTCTCTTGAATTTCATATTTATTATTTTTAAAGAGGTTTTGGTTTTTCTAGCTTAAATGATTCTTGATTCATTTTATTATGACTTAGTTGATATTATTTATTATTGAGTGTCACTGGATAGGTATTATAGGTTTGTTTTTCTTTTTTATGATTTTAAAGAATCATTTTAGATCCCACCTATTTATATGTGGGTTTCCTCTTCCTTACTGGTTGTAGAACCCTTGTTGGGTGTTCGAATTTTATATTCTTTTGTTAAGTTATTTCATAATGTTTTCCTGTCAATTGAAACTTTTTTTATCATTTTATTTGAATGGGTTTCTCAAATTATTTCTATAGTATTACATGATATTTTTATAAATTTTTTGAAAAGGCTATAGTGTGTGTTGAACTTATTTTGATTGTTGATTTTCAAATAAAGTACCGATTTACAGAAAATGGATTTAAAATAAAATAAAGCTTTGATGAAATACTTCGATGATTATTTTTGAGAAATTATGGTATGAATTACATTTTTAAGTAAATATGAAATAAATTTTAAGTAAAGGTATGAGTTTGATGAAAATCATTTGATAGTGGTTTTGGAAATGAAATAGAACATTTTGAAACTTGAACTTGTGGATGATTTAAAATGATTTATTGAAATGAATGATATCCCCAAGTATGATTGATATTATATGAATCTCATGGGTGACAGAGTATTTTGGTTGGAATAACACATTTAGGTAAGTATTATATCTACCTAGAAAAGGTTGGATGGTGAAAATGCTAACTAAACTATGATGAGGGTAGGGAGTTCATTCTTTGATGTGTTCTCATATTCCCCCTAGGCCACATATATGGGGATGTGTGCACACCTTGAGTTTTATTTCACTAATATGTGTGATAATTCTTACACTAACCTAACCTTAAGACTCTTAACCATGGTTTTATGTTTATAAATGATTTATACATACCATTTTTTGATTGAAATTCATATTCATGAATGTCTTGATGGAGATGATTATTTATTTCTATTTTGACAAAGATTGTTATATGGACATGTTTGAGAGAATTGTTCTTTTATAAATTGTATATTCTATCTATTAAAATGTTTTTTAAATCATATGTGTATATGAACTCTAAAAATATTATCATTCCATTTTTTATTTGAAACTGATCAATTTTTGTTTATTTGATATGGTAATTCTTATAGAATGATTAGTGTGGACCTACTATGATTTTTTTTCTTACACTCTACTTTTTCCTTTGGATGATTGTAGAATTTCTTATACTAGGTACAAGGAGATGAAATGCACCACTTTAAGGTGATTGATGTTCTTGATGAGTGGGACCCTTGAAAGTTATTGATGACTTGTGGAGTTGGTGTTCCACCTATTGTGAGGAGATATTTTAGTGATTTTTTCATTGGTTTTGAGATGTTTGGTTTCATAAAATGTCTACCTTGAACAGTTTTACTCTTGTTTTTTTATGACAGTACTAACTGATTTTTTTTTCTTTTCTCTTCTTTATATTTTTTTTATTATTCTAGAAAAATTGTTCCCTATTCATGTTTCTTTATTCTCATGCACTATTCTCCTGCCCATGGGGATCAGGAATTACCTTAGAGGCATGTTAGGATTGTTTTTGGCATCATTTATGTGGGTTATCTGGATCGTTTCATGATAGAATATATGAAAAATCCTATTGTTGAAGCATAAGTAACTCTACAGATTCTATTTAACCCCTATTGTGTTAAAGAAAACATTTTCTTGGAGAGATTAATGTCTTGTTTCACTGTAAAAAATACTCTCTTGTATTTTTCCATATTGTACCTTTTGATTTAAATGTTAATATATATTATTTGACTTAGTATGGTCAGTCTATGATATTTATATAAATATATATTGATCTTTAGAATGTAGGCTTATTAATTTAATCATTTCATGAAGAATAATTCATTTAACCAAGTATTAATAGACTATAAGAATTTTACTACATTTACCATTAATAATATTCCACTAACATATAATACTAGTATAATTATTCCCTCTTCACATGGATAGGTGGCAGGGAGGAAGGAGTTTTGGGGTGTCAGTCATGGGGTTGAGTCATCGGGCTATTTCTATGCGGGTTTTCTCAGAGCATTTATGAGCCATAATTTTATGATTGTAACCAAATATTTTATAATAATAGTATAATTATGGAATTCCCACTGACATACTTATAGACCCAAGGCTTGCCTTTATTCTTAATGAAACCAAATATTCTTATAGCCTCATGAAAACAAACATCCCATGATCTTGATGCCTACTTTAATCCCTAAATGGGTCTCTATAACTTTCATATTTTATTAGAATTCTTAGACATTATAAGACCTTATATTTTAGTTATATAGTTGTTTTCAACCATATTCCCATTTAGAAAATAATTTTTTACATCCATTTCCTAAATATCATAATCCTGGAAACATAATATTATAGTTAATATTCTAATATAGTTTAGCATTACTATGGGTGAGAAATATTCTCATAGTTAATGCCTTCGAATTGTCTAAAACTCTTTATAACTAATCATGATTTATATTTATTTACTTAACCATCCATGTATAGATTTTATTGAATTCCCAGTTATACCCAATAGGTTTTCTATTAGCTAGTGGGTCTACCAAAGACCAAACATGATTTTGGTACATAAACTCCATTTGAGAATTCATATATTTTTTCATTTAGCATCATATTTTCCATATATTTCTTCCTTACAGGTTATGGATGAACTATCCTTAAGGAATAATTTGTCACCAGACTCGATGATAAGAAAATAATCTCTCTCTATTTATCCAACCTTTCTTTTAGACCTATATAGTACTTTTTTAGTGGGGACTTATTCTTTACCCACTATATCTTATGGATTTTGTTCCCATACCAACTCTTGTTTATCTAGAACCATAACTTATTCTTTATCACACTAATTCCATTAGAAATTTATTCCCTTTATATAAATATGGTGAGTATTTATATAATTGTATTTCTATCTAAAGTTTTATATTGGTAATTACCACTAGTTTCTATAGAATGTCTTATAATGATTCACTTTATGCTTTGAGATGCTAGGTTTTCATTACTTATTATCTTCAAAAATTATTTTCATATCAACAAACATATATGTAACAGACTTGGTATCTTTTCATGCCATAAATCATATGTAATCCCGTCTATTTATTTAGTTTGTACTCAATTTATTATATATGTTGATTTCTTTCATGAATATCCCCATAAGGATAAAGATAGAGTTGAGTAACTTGTCATCAATATGACCATATCTTGTAAAGTTTGATTCTTCCTTTCAATTAAATAATTATACTATAGTGTATAAGTAATATTGAGTTTAGATACTATCTCATACTCTTTCAAGTGATTACATAATTATTGTTAAATATTTTCTCTTCTATTATCTAAGTGGAGTTTCTTAATCATCTTACCAATCTAATTCTCTACTTCATTCTGATTTTCCTTAAACCTGTTTAAGAAAGATAACTTATATCACATTATGTATATATATATTCATATCTACTAAATTAATTTATAAAGGTAATGAATTAATAAAACTCATCCCTTGAATCTAGTAGAAGTGGACCACATAAGTCAGTAAAAATCAATCATGTAAGATCTATATCCCTATCTCCTTTCCCACACAAAGGTTCTTTATTCAATTTTTATTATAAATAAAAAATAAATAAATATAAGGTTTTGAAATTAATAGAGCCTAAATATCCTTATTAATTAATTTTATTTAAAAACTTTTCATTTACATGGATAATATTTAAGTTCCTTAAAGGTGTAGGTTATATGTATTTCTTGTTGGATTTTTCATTAATTTCCAAAACTAGTTTTTCAAGTTCATGTATATATAATCCATTATTAAGATATTTCATACTGTGAAATATTTTATTCTTATAAAAGAAACAAAATTAATTTTAAAACATGAAGTTAAATCTAAGTGTATATACATGATAATAAGATAATTTTTGAATAAATTAAGGTTCATAAAAACAATTATTTAATATAAGAATTAAACCACTATGTAATGTAAGATGATAATCCCCAACTACCAATACTACCAGTATTTCACTATTTTCTTCCTGGGGATCCACCTCACATTTTGAAAACTTATTTAAAACACTTGGTTATGATATTTGAATAAAAATGTGTGAGTTAGAATTTATATCTAGTACCAAATTTATAGAAATAGATATATTACATTCAAATATGGATATACATGAAATAAAAGTATTTTCCTTCTTTTTCTTCTTAGCTATGTATTTATTCTTCTAGTGTCATTTATTTACATATGTAAATAAAATAGATTCCTACCCATTAATCTAATTTTATATATTAATATTCTTATAGGTTCAATGTACTACTTCATTTGGATTTGGTTTATCTACTGATGTAGTTTCTTTTCCCTTTCATTTCTTGTTCACTATAAGGACTGCATATTTTGGGTTCTTCATATCCATATTAGTTTGGTGAATCATTTCCAAAAAATTAGTAAGTGATATATTCATGTTTTCTATATTATATTCAATTATGATGGTTTATAATCTAGGTAGTGAAGATGTTAATATTAGATATTTTTTTTTCTTGGTTTAGTTCGAATATTATGGACTTTAGTCACTCAATGTACGCAATCATCTTTAGTATATGAGATCCTTGTTTATTCTCTAATCCTAGGATAAACCTAAATATTGAACTATATATCTCATACCTTTATTACTTTTATCTCTCTTAATATAATTCTTGGAGATGATTCGTCATCTATTCCTCTTTTCCCTCTTATATTTTTTGTAATTCATTAGACATGGATGATAGCATGATGCACTGAACATCTAATACATCATCAATATGATTTTTATAGGGTTAGTTTTTCATATTTATTTCTACCAAGGTAGGTCAGTAGGAATTTGAGACTCAAACACATATATCTTATTTTCTTGGCATAGTACTATGAACAAGTGTATATACTACTCCTAGAAGTTATTGTCATACAGGATATTTTCTTTATCCAAAATTGATTATAATGATGATGAGTTGGTTTTAATGATTGTCATTTAACATATAAAAGTTATAATATTACTACTTTATCATGATTTCCAATATTATTAATAGTTTTGATTTATTAATCTTTAAATGCTACCTATTATTTTATCAAGTCCTAGTAGTTGTTAACCACTAGATATGGAATATTTAGTCACTTGATATTCCAGTGGAAAGGGTCATTAAAACTTATCCTCATAGTCTAAGTTTTGGCTAAAGAACTAATTAATGAGTTTTAGGGTAGTATTTTTACTGTATAGTTGAATTAACATGTAGATTAGTGATATGTTGAGTGGATTCTCAACCCCTGCAAATAATAACCACAGATTTACTCATCACTCTACCTCTAAAGTTGAAAAAATAAAGCTATGGATATTTATTTAAAGTAAAATTTAGTTAATTTGATCCATCACTCTGGTCAAAAATCACCAATATTAGGTGGTACTCTAAACTATGGCTAATTAAAACCTCATACCTATGGTTTTTATCAAATTGAAATGATGGAATTATTTTCACTTAATGTTACTTTGAGTGATTTTAATTTTTTTCTCCCCAGTGAATGAAATATGATTCTATTTATCATATTTTTTATTAGGTGATTGAATTTATAAATATAAAAAATTCATCATGAATTAATTTATTTCATATTTACATTTTTGTTAACAATTCTATTTGATTTCATATAAACCATAAATTCATAATAATAATTAAACATGTATATGATAAAAATTAAATGGCTTTTTCCTGAGATGTTTCAAATGGTTGATCCATCATGTAAAGGATATTGAAACTAAGACCTTGAGAGTAACTCCTTGAGTCAAATCTTACTCATGTTATAGTGATAACACCATTCAAAGAATCAAACTCTTGTTTGGTTCTTCTCTAAGATTTAGTGCAACCCATGTCTCCTTTGTTCTCCTCATTTACAATAATACTCACACACGAGTCAGGGGGTCTCAAAGATGTGGGATATATATAAATAATCTATCAAGTCAATAAATAAGATATTATATATATAATGAGTTCAAGAGATGATGTGCATATAATAATTTATTAATAAATTATTATAGACACACCACATTACAATAACTAAATATATAAATGATAAACACCAAACATATATTGATCAGTCTCAACTCAGGATTAGTATTAAATTCACAAACATTAATAATAAAATTAAAAATATTAAAATTATATATTTATGGAATTTAAATAAATTAAAATAACGATAATAAAATTTTAATTCACTAACGACATGTCTCAGAGTCTCTAGAATTTTTTTAAAAAAATCCTAAGGTTTATTATTTTTTGGAATTTTTTTAGGAATTTAGGGATTCCAACAGGATCTAGGAGTGGTTATGGACCCAAACCAAGCCTATATGGGGTGGGAAAATCATGAAAATCCTAAACCAACCCTAAATATGTTAGGGCAATCAATTTGGGTGGTAGTTATCCTTTGGGGTACCATGTATTCTTTTTGACACATGTCTCCTTTAAAAAAATATTTTAATCATTTTTTATAATTTAATTATTATATTTTATTGAAAAAAAACTCCCATTATAGGAATTTATTCCATATAGTTCACTCCAACACACACCTCCCCTCACCGGTGGATTGTGTGTGTGTGGTCATGTGTGTATAGTTTTAGTTTTTTATTTTTAACACCTACACAAATTCATATTGGTCATCAAATGACC
Source organism: Viscum album (assembly GCA_963277665.1). Classification (NCBI taxonomy): domain Eukaryota; kingdom Viridiplantae; phylum Streptophyta; class Magnoliopsida; order Santalales; family Viscaceae; genus Viscum; species Viscum album. Next base: position 1,882,491,266 of record OY728165.1, on the reverse strand, counting down.
ATATCTCAATCATCTATCCTATAATTAATGAATTTTTGGTGAATTGGAAATAATATTGACATACTCTATCTAAAATATATCAAATTTAATATAAATTTCAAATTAAGAAATTATTTAGTCACTCTAATACCACTTGTTGTTACCGGGTGTGTTGAGAAATCGTGAAAGTGGGTAAATTAAAAAAATGTCCATATTAATATTGTGACCTTAGATATTCCATAGAAGAACATAGTTATAAACATGATAATATCATGTTATTAGATTAATCATGAAATATAAATCAAAACAATACTTACCTCTATTAGGATATTTTATCATGTTATGATCATCATTGGGGATCATTGCTTGAAGGATTTTAAGCGAGAACCCTCCAGATCATCTATATGTGCTTAAAATGACTATTGTTATGTATAAATTAAAACTTTAGGTATTATAGTTGATAATTTAAGAGTTTTCAATGTACTTAAAATTTTTAGTGAACTTGTTACTTTATTTGGAAAGTAGATCTTGGATTGGGGTGCTCCAAACCCTTCTTTATAATGCTAATAAATAACAAGGAGGAGAGATAGGATCTCAAATTCATGGGTGTAGTATTACCCATGAATTTGGGGATATTTTTTATTAAATATATGGGTTAAAACTTATTAAAATTTCACTTTATTACTTTAATATGTTTAACCCTATAAATTAACCATACATGACACTTATGACCAAGTAAATATGTCACAATAGTCACAAAAATTTAATCACTTGTAACATCAATATTATGTTACATGATAAATTATGCATCATTAACCTGGATAAATTCTTGACACACCTTTTTCATGATGGTAAAAAATGATATTAATTTCCTAATGTTATGTTATATTATAATAGAGACCAAACAAAGTCTCTAAATATGGGTGAAAATTTATTTTTTCACAAAATGAAAGAGGCTTCATTAGAATTGATCAAGAAAATTTAGAATAATTGAAAATAATACAAATAATATTGATCAATTGGTGGGTTATGTTATTTTTTTATGGGTTTTATTACCAATTTTAATATTATCACAATCTTAAATTGATTAATCCTCCTGTTGGGATTCAATAATTGAGAGAATCAATAATTACATATGTCTCCCCAAGTGGTGGTGGTGATTGTGAATTTTGAATATGTAGTAATCACAACATATTGATCTTAATTCCTATGATTGTGATAATATAATATATAATTTTATTAAAATATCAACATTGAGCTCTCCCAAAATAACTCAAGAAACTCACAATCATGTGAAGTTACTCCTGAAAATTCTAGAGAAATAAATCTCCTTCCACACTCGTATCAAAAATCACTCGATACTTCACATTATATATGGGAATGATAAAGTAAAGAGAGAAAATAATATATCACCCAAAGAAAATAAAATTACATAATATATAAACCAAATAAAATTTCATTCAATTAAATATATCAACACAAAAAGAGGATATCAAATAATAGTAGAATATATTGCTAATAATTTTCAGACTCAATCATTAGAAAAGGGTTCTCCTCCCCATTATCATTTTCTCCAAAAAAAATTCATCCCCCCATGTGTAGGGTTGTATTCTGAGTCAAAATTCTTACTTCTTAATTTTCCAATTCTTTAGTTTTAGAAATCAAAAATACTTTTTGAAAACATTTTTACTATATTTTTATGTCCCAAGTATTTTAGTATTTTTTGTAGAATATATTTTCCTTTTTGATATTGAGAAAATTTTCTAATATATTATAAATATAAAATTTAAAATCTTCATTATGATCATAATAATGAGTATGTGTTCGATAATCAGACTTACCCTTAATTAGTCTAGGATTTATATTTTTTATTGTCTTTCATACTGACAAAATTCATGATCATCAGACTAATTATGGTACTATAAAAATTAAACTGACACTTAGAAGGATTATCATATTGATAATTGATATGGAATTCCATCAGACTAACATAAGTTTATAATCACAATACAGAGGATTTTTTCTAATTTAAGGAATACCTTTAACACTATAATGGTGTTAATCAATACAACATCAAATATTCAATTATGCCAGAGCATTGTAATATTTCAAGTGCCAGGTGTCTGAGGTCGTTGCAACAAAATTAAAAATTTGAATTTTGGAGCATCACCTGTAATTATTGAGTCATTAAAATAGTTTTAATAAGGTTTATTCCTTACAAAAGTTTTATTTTGTAATCATATATGATCATTTTTACAATCAATGGATTCTTGGGATAGGAAAATGGTGAATATGATCCATCATATTGCGGGCTTCTAAGGATAGGAAGACATAGAAATTTTGAATATCGTATCAAGGTATTTCCCGTTAAATAAAGACAAACTCTTTAGTAATTATAAAGTTTTGGATACCTTTATTCAAGTTTATTGACTACCTTAATCGTAAGTTTAAAAGTGATAAATCTTTTAATAATATATTTTAATACATTCTCGATGTTACAAGCTATTTTATTGCTTGTTTTTATAAGTTACTATTCCATTGTTCATGTTATAGAAAGTTAGTTATCATACATAGAATTATATTCTATTAATTTTATCATTATAAATATTATTACAATAAATGTATTCTGATATAAATCATATCCATTGTGATTTTGATCTTCACTATGATAATTGGAATGAGTCTGAGTCCAATAATATTACTTTAATAGGTATTGTGTTTTATCTTGTTTAAATATTTTTTAAACTAAAATTCACCACCTGTAAGTATATCCATATAAGCTAATATTGTGACCCTAAAATTGGTATTAGATCTAGTTTCTACTACTCATATACTTTCTAACTTTTTACCTTATTTACTTATTACAAGTATGTTAAGTTTTGATATAAAATTTCTGTTTATAAACTTTTCTACATTAATTTGTATTTGAAGAAAATGTGTTATGTTGTTTTAAAGATCAAATGTATGAATTTTGTATCTCTTGAAAATTTTAATCTGATTCAACCTCCAATTTTTTATGGTAATGACTATAAATATTAGAGATATAAAATGAAAAAATTTCTGATCAACACTGGAGTTGATAACTTCTTGATGATAACTATAAAATACAAGATTCCTGATAAGGAAGTTTCTATTTTATAATTATTGAGAATTTGGAATACTAGTAGAATTAAAAATTAAGTTATACTTTATTATACTCTATGAAAAGTAACATCTACAATCATATATAATATTTTGAATCTACTAATATTATCTGGAGTAAATTAGAATTTACACATTTTGGTACATCCCAAGTTATGTAAACTAGAAGATCTATGCTTTGAGTCGATTACCAATCCTCTGATTTTATTCCTTGAGAGTCAGTTTTAAAGATACACCAGAGTTTCATGAAAATTATTAATAATTTAAAAACTCTTATAGAAAAATGACATGATGATTAAATCTTAGTTGAAAATATTATTAATATTATTCCAAATTATTGGGAATAAAAAATAATAGTTATTGATGATACAAGTAAGTTAACTAATCTTACTCTTGATGAATTGATTAGAAACCTTATTCAGTATGAGGGAAGACATAAAAGAGATTTTGAGAAATAAAAAAAGAAAAATGGAGGTGTTTCTTTTGCTACAATGTCTGCTTTACCTTATAAAGTTCATTCATCTGATAAATTTGTTATAGCTTCAAGAAAGAATAAAGTTTTAGTTCTATAAGATTTTATCACATCAAAACATTCATAAAATGAGTTATCTAATCTAGATATAAGAATTAATAAAATAGTTGGAAAGAAATATTTTCAATACCGACATAAAAATGGTTATAAGGATAAATCTCAAAAGAAGGATTCTAAATTCACTTGCTATGAATGTAAGAAAGCTAGTCATATCCAACCAGATTATCCAAAGTTGAAAAGTAAATATAAGAATGAAATAGATTTATAAATAAATTCCAAAATTTGTTACTATTATAAATGAAATAAATTTTTGAAAGATTCTGACACATGGAGTTCTAGTGGTGGAGATTCTCCTAAAAGTTCATCTAATAATGAATGTTCTGGATGGAAGAACATTGGTCTTTTTTCTAAATTACCCATGGTAAATAAATTTTTAATTGAAAACGTAAATATATGATAATCAATTAATAATATATATTTAAATGAAATTATCCAAATGATAATAATTATACATCATCAGATGAAGAATATTCCTCAAAAGAAGATAATATTCTTCCTAGTTATGATGATGTTTCTAGATTTTAAAATATTTTTGGAAAATGAAAATTGTAATATTTGTAACAAAAACAAGATAATTCTAAAAATAAACATGGTAATGAAGATTTAAGAATAAATATTCTAACAAATAAAATATCACATCTTTCTAAATATCTTGATAAAACTATTTTTTTAAAGGAAACTATTTCTAAAGATTCTGAAAAAAAAAATCTGAGAAATATTTTTTACAAAATGATTTAAAAAAACTTAAATATAAAACTAATACTAATGAGGATAAAAATTTAGTTGTAAAACTAAAAGTATAAATTTCTAGTATAAATAAACTTTTATCATATTTTACTACTAGTATGGAATATTTAAATAAAATGTATAAAAAAATTATACCTCATGGTAATAGTTCCGAAACTATTTTTACAAGTAAAAACCCCTATTTTTATTAATAATTATTTTATTCCAAGAAGTGAACCTTTTTTTAAGAAGTTACAAAGTGGAGGGTGATGGAATAAAAATTATTCTATAAAAATATTACAATATGTTGGTTTTCATGAACATTATTTTAAAAAATAAATGTGGCGACCTAATGTTTTGTTTTATGACCTTACCAAATCCAAGAAGGTTTGGTTTCTAAAAAACAAATCCTTTTATTTTTAGTAAAACAAATAAATTACCAACAAAAAAAATATATGATATAATGATAGCAGATGTTTTTGTACCATGTCTGGAAATAAATATTTCCTCAAGGATATTATCAAGATGAAAGGTTTTATAGTAAATTTTGGAGATAATGATCAAGGAGAGATTATCAGAATTGGTAACATTGTTCTTCTTAGAAAATACCTTATTTCAAATATTTTATTTTTTTTAGGTCTTAAAAATAACCTTATAATCATAATTCAATTATGTTATGAAGGTTACCTTGTGAACTATAGGAATGATAAATGTGTTATACATAGTTCAAAAGATTAATTTATTCTATCTTTCAATCGATATGAGAATGTTTACACGCTAAACTTAAAAGACATTAGAAGCCAAGACTTACCTTATCTTAGTATAATGGATGATCAATATTGGTTTTGGAATAGAATTTTGGGACATTATAACCTTAGAAACTTATCTATGTTGACTAAGAAATGAGTTGTTAAGGATCTACCAAAACTTATGTTTGATACTTCTAAAGTCTATGACCCTTGTAAATACTCTAAGAAACAGAATTCAAGTTTTAAATTAATTATTGAAGTCTCAACTTATGATACATTACATTTAGTACACATGTACTTATTTGGTCCTATAAAAACTACAAGTATTTGTGGGAAATACTATGTATATGTCATAGTTTATGATTACACTAGATATAAATGGGTATATTTTCTTAAAAATTAAAATGAATCCCTATTTTATTTTAAGACTTTTGTATTCATGGTTAAAAATGAAAAAACCCTCTACTTAATAACTATTCATGGTGATCATGGTGGAGAATTTTAAAATCCAAATTTTGAAACTTTTTATTTTGTGAAAGGTATTGAACATAACTTTTAAACACAAATACCCCCCCCCCAAAATGGTGTAGTTAAAATAAAAAATATAATCATTCAATAAATAATTATAACCATGATAATTGAATACTTAGTTGCCAAGAATTTTTGGGTTGAAGTGGTTAGTACTACCTAAAATACTATAAATCATGTTTTAATTAGATATTTTCTTAATAAAACTCCTTAGGAATTTTGGAGAGGAATAAACCAACAGCTTATTACTAAAAAGTATTTAGTTATAAGTATTCATTATGAATACTAAAGATAATTTACATAAATTTTCACCCAAATCCGATGAAGGAATATTTTTAGGTTATTCCACTAAGTCTAAGCCTTATACAGTTTTTAATAAGAATTCTTGAACTGTTGAGGAAATATTTCATGTTAAGTTGATGAAAATGATCCCTTTGTTTTTAAATAACCCCAACCAACATCCTATTATGTTATTTCTAAAACTGAATTTAAAACTTTATTAGAAACTTTTTCTCATAAGGAAATAACTCAAGAATTACCACCTGAATGTATTCCTCAGGAATGTTATTTACCTATTGTTGAAGAGAAAATTTTTCAAAACCCAAGAAGTTAGTTGTTTATTAGGAATCTTCCTGGTGAAAGTATCATTGGTGATGTAGATCAACCAGTAAATACTACATGTTACTTAAGTAATAAAATTAAAAATATATCTTTATTGTCTCAATTTTAACCTAATAATCCTAATGAGAATGTAGGTGATGAGGATTGTATTAAGGAAATAAAAGATGGAATCAATGAGTTTGAAAGGAACAAAGTATGTATATTTGTTAAAAAGCCTTTAAAAACTTCTATAATTGGAGTGAATGGGTTTTTTATAATAAATTTGATGAAAATAGAATAATAGTTAAAAATGAATCTAAAATATTTGTTAAGGGATATAATCAACAATAGGTGATAGATTATGAATAAACTTATTCTCTGATAGAAATACTTGAAGCTCTTCAAATACTTCTAGCCTTTGTATCATTATTTAATTTAAAACTATTTCAAATGTATGTGAAGTTATCTTTTTTAACGGATATGTTTAGGAAGAATTTTATGTTAAACAACCACCTAGTTTTGAAAATAAAAAATATCTAGAACATGTTTATAAACATACCAAAGAACATTATGGACTTAAACAAGACCCTAGATGTAACACCCTATGATTTTATGAGATATATTCTTTTAATTTCTATAATGTCTTGTGTTGTATGCTACACCAAGATTATCTTGCGCTATATGTAACATTGTATTATCTTGCAGTATACGCAACACTATACTTGCCTTGTGTTACACACAATTTAAATTTCTTTTGATAGAATTCATTTTATGAAACACTGAGTATAGATTTCATTCAATGTATAGATGAAAAAAGTTTGGATTATTTTATATGAAACACCAAAAAAATATTTCATTACATGCAACACTGACATGGATTGCGTTACATGCAAGAGCAACCTTCCTCGATAGCTTGCGTTGTACGTAATACTGAGTTTAACTAAACAATGATATATTATTAAAATATTATATAAACTAGCCATTGTAATTATTATCAACCACATTTTTAATTTTATATATAATTATCATTCATCTTACACATTTTCTATAACATGATTTGAGAACAAAATCAATTTTTCAGATAAAGGAAGTATTCTTCAAAAAATGCAGTTTTACCACCTTTTGATGGCGCACCCATTTTAATTCTAGTTTTTGAAACTTTTATAAGTTAAATTTTACAAAATAAAATTCTTCCTTGGAAGTGGGACATAAGAATTTACTTTTTTTGAATTTTTTATATTTTTCTAATAAAATTAAAATTTTAATGAATAGTGAAAAATACTGCATTTTAATTCAAAACTGCCTTTTTATCTAATTTATTTATATAGTTATATTATATTTTTTATTTTTTTAAAGTATGATTGGATTATGTTTTTATAATTTAACACAATTTTGTTCATTGTAAGTAATTTCACTTTTAAATTGAACATATACACATGTCAATCTTTTGATAGTCATTACTTCGTAAAAACCCCATTTTTGGTTTTGTGTAAAGACCCAGAATTTCCATGTAATTTTGTTTAATATATGGTAATTTTATGATTCTGAAAAAATTGACGGCGCGTGATTCCGAGCCTCGGAGTGCCCGAAATTGAATTTTTGATCTTTTTTTAGGTACGTTCAACAAACATGCGAGCAGGTTTTTGTAACTTTTGAACCGGTGCTCAGAATTGAAATCCGAGGGCACCATTGAACTTGCAGTGCCAGTATTCACTTAAGGTGACCTTCATCTCAACCATAGTAGTTCGAGGGTGAAAGATAGTTTTTTTGGTTTTTCATGAAAGAATAAAATAAAATAAAATTGTTTAACATTTTATTTTATTTATCTTTGGAACTCCCCATGTGGATGTTGAGAGGTGGGGACCACCAGAAGTAAACCTCCAATGTGAGGATATGGTGGTGGGGACCACCCGAGACTTAAAACCCCTTTGAACTCCCTCTTAATGGGGAGAAATCTCTTGAGCTCCCCCACTTAATTATGTCAACTCTCCCCTTTAATTAATTAAGCCAACCCATCAATTAATTAATTAATCTATTTTGAAATTATTCCAACAAACATAATAGATAACTTGTTCTATTATGTGGGATACCTTTCATTTGGGTGGAATTGGGGAGAGAATAACTATTGGGATAAGGCTCTCTAACTAAGAACACCAACAAGGAACATCTCTAATGACGAACGAACCGATGATCGAGGAAATTATGAGGTCGCCAACATCTGTCTATCCCCCATGACATTGTCTCCTTCCTAGCGGCCTCCTTCAATAAACCTTCGAGGTAGGGGTTGTTATTGAATTCATGAAATTCCTTGTTCTTGAAAAGCAATGTGGACGCGGATCAACCTAAATGAGTTGATCCACGATTCATATGAAATTGTAATGTTTGACGATTCTTGATTCATGATTTTGTGGAGCTGCTTGCTACCGCCCTAATGCAGAGGGTGTAGGAAAAACAAACATGGCCCGACCCCTCTGTTGTTCTTCTTTATTGTTGTGTTCTTCGCGATGGTGAATGCGACCGGTGCCGGTGGTTGGCACTGGTGGAACTCAAGAACTGCGACGAAGGTGATGAATGAAGGGAGACCGATGAAGCGAGCCGTCGACGAAGGAACAGCATCGCGCCGCCCTGCGGCACTCTGCTGCCCACGACCTCTGCCGCCCTATGGCCCCGCCTCGCCCTCTGCGGCACCCTGCGCTGCCCCACGGCCTCACCTCCCAACATCTGTTCCGCCTGCGGCCCCGCCATGCTGCCCCCGACCCCGGCACGCCACCCCGCGGCCTCACAACCCTCTGCGACCCTCTGTGGCCACGCAGCCACATCGCGCTGCCAATGCCGAACAACCAAGTCGGGCCGCCCAGCGAGGGTCGGGCCCAACCCAGCATAGGCCCAGCCGCCCATCTGGCCGGACCGAACCCAGCGGGTGGGCCGGGTCGACCCAAACCAAGTCGGCCCAGGCCGGGTCAGACTGGACTTGGACCCACTTTGACCCATTTACTCACTTTCAGCCATATTTTTGGCACCGAACGTCTGTTTGATGAATTTTCAGCAGTGTTGAAAACCTTGGAGTGATATGGTCCCTTTGAGTATACCCCACTGGAGATTTGGATAAATTTGGAGTACGGTTGGGTTAGATTGAGGACGAATCCAATCGGGCCCTCGGGACTAAAAGGCTAATAACTCACAGACTGGTCGTCCGATTTTCGCACCGTCTATTACGTTGAAACCCCCATGATGTGGCGGTTCTTTGAGATACTTCCTCGTGAGACTTCGTGGGAGTTGGAGTATCAACTAGAGGATTGTGGTGCACACCCTCCCGGAGACAAGCGGGCATAGTGCGGGAACCCTTTAGCTGGATGTGAGTTGAAGAATGAAGAGCGATCCTATGTGGGTGAGCACCGAGTGATCGCTCGGTGCTGAACCACACAGGATCACTCTTCATTGTTCACGTGACAGCCAGCTACAGGGTTCCCGCACTACGTGCTCTTTTCTCCGGGAGGGTCCGCTCCACAAGCCTCTGGTCCATACTCCAACTACCACGAAGTCTCAGGAGGAAGTATCTCAAAGGACCTCCACGTCAAAGGGGTCACAACGTAAGAGACAGTGCTTCAATTAGACGCCCAGTCTGTGAGTTATTAGCCTTTTCGTCCCAAGGGCCTGGTTGGATTTGTGCTTGATCAAACCCGACCATACTCCAACTTTATCCAAATCTCCAGTGGGGTATACTCAAAGGGACCATCTCCCTCTAATGTTTCCAGCGCCGCTGACGACTCGTCAAACAGACGTCTGGTGCCAAAAATATGGTTAAAAGTGCGTAAATGGGTCGAAGTGGGTCCAGGTCCAGTCTGACCCGGTCGGACCAACCCGACCTGACCCAGCCTGGGCCGACCTGGTGTGAATCAACCCGGTCCGACCTACTGGGTCCAGCCCGGCCCGCACTGGGCGGCCCAGCCTGGGTGGCGCGGTGGGGCCTCATGGACGCGAAGGGCCGCAGAGGGCTGTGAGGCTGTGGGGCAGTGTGGTGAGGCCATGGATGGCAGATCCATGGGGAGGAACGGTGGGGAAGCAGGGCGAAAGAGCCATGAGATGGCACGGCAGTGCCGCGGGACGGCGCGAAGGGTCTGTGGGACGATGCGATGGTTCCGCGAGCGGCGAGGCCGCGGGGTGGCACCAGGGGACGCATAAGCCAAGGCGGGGCCACGGGGCAGCGAAACTGTGGGGTGGAAGAGGCTGCGGAGTGGCAGAGGCTGCAGGCGGCGGATGCCGCGGGGTAGCACGGTGTCGTGTCGTCGCCAGCGGCCAGCTTGATCGGCCGCCCTTCGTTCGTTGCCTCCATCGCAGTTCTCGAGTTCCACCGGTGCCAACCACCGACACCAATCGTTTTCACCATCGTGAAGAACATAACAATAAAGAAGAATGGTGGAGGGGTCGGGCCATGTTTGTTTGTCCCGCACCCTCTGCGTTAGGGTGGTAGCAAGCATCTCAACAAAATAATGAATCAAGAATTTTCAAACTTTACAATTTCATACGATTCGTGGATCAACTTGTTTAGGTTGATCCACGTTCGCCATGCTTTTCCAGAACAAGGAATTTCATGAATTCAATAACAACCATTACCTCGAAGGTTTATTGATAGAGGCCACGAGGAAGGAGACTATGTCGTTGGGGATAGACAGAAGTCAGTGACATCGGCGTTTCCTCGATCGTCGGTTCATTCGTCGTTGGATATGTTCCTCGTTGGCATTCTTCATTGGATAGATTTCTCCCAATAGTTTTTCTCTCTCCAATTCTACCCAAATGAAAGGTATCCCACATAATATAATAAGTTATCTATTATGTTTGTTGGCATAATTTCAAAATAGCTTAATTAATTAATTGATGGGTTGGATTAATTAATTAAAGGGGAGATTTGGCATAATTAAGTGGGGGAGCTCAAAATGTTTCTCCCCATTAAGAGGGAGTTCGAGGGGGTTTTAAGTCTCGGGCGGTCCCCACCACCATAACCCACATGGGAGGTTAGGCTCGGGTGGTCCCCACCACCATATCCTCACATGGGAGGTTTACTTTTGGCGGTCCCCACCTCTCAACATCCACATGGGGAGTCCTAAAGAAAAATAAAATAAAATTTTACAAAAACTTGCTCGAACGTTTACTGAACATACCCGAAAAAAAGTTCAGAAATTCATTTCGGGCACTCCGAGCCTCGGAATCACGCGCCGTCAATTTTTGTCGACTCGTAAAATTCACATATATTAAAATAATTACATGGAAATTCTGGTTCTTTAAATTCTCCCCACCTCAGAGCTTCACGACCCTGTAAGCCACAACTCAAACTAAGGGAACAAGTGCGGGTACTGAGTATGAATCTGAGCCTCCCACTCCCATGTGCTCTCCTGGAGGTTCTCATGCTACCAAAAAACATTCCCCAGAGGTATAGACCGCCCATGAAGGACTCACTCCTTTCAATCCTCAATCTCTACTAGAACCTCCATAAAAGTCTCCCCAACATCGACGTCCACCTCGCCGTGGCCGATGATGTGAGAAGGGTTGTGCATGTATCTCCTCAACTGGGATATGTGGAATAAATTGTGAACCCGATGCAACTGAGGTGGAATACATCATGCACATGGACGATGTATCCATACACCAGGACCCAGACTTCTGATTTCTAACTCACTGCATGAAAACACTAATTGTGTGTGTGTTTTGAAGAGTTTTCATTGAGATCTCTTTGAGTAGCTCACCAAGTATAACTTATAGACTGTGGTACACCTGTTTCTTTTCAGAATGCCTCCACGAAGATAGCTACCTAGGGTTTTGAGAGTAGTACGCACCGATAGCCCACAAAATGATGAGGCTTCGATGTCGGTACCTCTTCTAATAGAGGCACCAGTGGAGGCACCAGTGGAACCATTACCCGTTGGGACACTGATGCCACCAACCCCAGCAGTAGAGGGTGTACGCCACTTTAGCGCATTGCATGAGTTCCAGTGCCAAAGGCCACCTAGGTTAGAGGGAGAGACGGGTCCACAGGCGGCTGAGGATTGACTGGAGGTTGTGATGTGAGTCTTTTGACTAGTAGGGACACCAGCCAATCTAATGGTGATCCTTGCCACTAGTCTTCTACAGGAAGAAGCAGGAAGATGGTGGAGCTTGATGCTCCAGGCTCACGATGAGGTGACACTTCTCTGGGCAGACTTAGAGAGCCTGTTTTGGGTAGATTCTGTACTAGAGACTCTTCGCACAGTTCACATTCAGGAGCTTCTTCATCTATAGTAGGGCAGCATGATTGTGGCTCAGTACTCAGCGAGGTTCACTGACCTCTCACGCTACTCCATAGATATGGTGCGGGATCCATTCTTCAGGGCCCGGTCCTTCGATCAAAGACTTAGGCAGGAGATCAGGGCTTCAATTGTCTCACTCAGCATCTTGATGCTGGCGGGGGTGTTAGAGAAATCCCTTTTAGTGGAGAGTTTTCTTGTTGAGCAGTCACCAGTAGCGAGACCCACAACCGAACATCACGTAACGTATTCTTCTACAGCTGGCAGAAGATAGATGTCACAGAGGTCCAAGAGAACCAGACCTACAGGTGAACGACTGCAGGATTCAAGGTCGGTTGTGTGAGGCACCCGAGGCCGAGCCAGTCATTCCAGTAGTTGGTAGTGCCACGCATGCGGCGGGCAGGGTCACATGGCTCGTGACTGTCCGACCCACCATACGGATGATCAGAAAATAGTCGAAGGAACACCCAGGCAGAGACAGAGATTTGACTGAGGAGGTCCATAGGGAGCAGTCGGACGTGACAGAGGAGTTGTTCATGCAGCTGGCGGTGGGTAACGATTTGAGATTTTACCACCACCACCACCAAGAGGTCCACCCCGACCACAAAGAGTAGGATAACAGGGGCGAGCTCAGCTCCAGGTAGGTGAGGCCTACAATCACGGTGCTCCAGAGATGATACGAGGTACAATCTTTGTCTACTCCACCTTAGTTGCAGTACTTATAGACTTAGGTTCCAGTCATTCTTTTACTACCACCACCCATGTTCAGAGCTTGGAGATTTCGACGGAGCCATTGGCTCGATCCTTATGGCTAGATACTCTTACGGGAGCGGATTCGACGATTATGCACTGGTGCCGACAGTGCGAGCTTACTCTAGGAGTCTAGAGCATCAGTTGGGATGTCCTAGTAGTAGCATCGAGGCCTTACGATATCATATTGGGTATTGACTAGTTATCTACAGTCCATGCTCATATTGACTGTATTAGGCGCAAAGTGCGGTGTGTCCACGCGGATGGGACCAGGTTTACCTTCACCGGCAAGAAGGGGTCCTTTTCAGCACATGATGGACTTACCCGAAGGAGAGTGCATCCAATAACTCATCAGATTGATAGCCTTACCCTCGGAGCAGTTGATGTGGAGAGTTCTAGTTATCCTATAGTGGTGGAACAATACGTGGATGTCTTCCCTGGTGATGTTCAGGGTTTACCTCCTCGTAGAGAGGTGGAATTTTACATTGACTTGTACCCTCGAGATGGCACCTATATCTACACCAATGTATCGGATGGCTCCTGCGGAGCTTTGTGAGCTACAGGTATAGCTAAAGGACTTACAGGGGAAAGGGTTCATTTGGCCCAGTGTTTCTCCTTGGGCAGCCCCAATTTTGTTGTCCATGAAGGAGGATGGGAGCTTGAGGCTTTGTTTTGACTATCAGCGCCTGAACCAAGTGACCGTGAAAATTAAGTACCCACTTCCAAGGATTGACGATCTCTTTGATTAGCTGAAGGTAGAACAGTGGTTCTCGAAGATAAAGCTCAGATCAAGCTATCACCAACTCATAGTACAAGATGAAGATGTACAAAAGATGTCTTTCAAGTGTCGGTACGGCCATTACAAGTTTTTGGTCATGTCGTTCAGCATGACCAATGCTCTAGCATTATTCATGGGACTCATGAATAGGATATTTCAGCCATACCTTGATCGCTTTGTAGTAGTCTTCATCGATGACATTTTTATCTACTCGACTGCTGAGGAGGAGCATGACTACCATTTGCAGGTAGTACTGGACACACTCCAAGAGCACCAACTTTATGGTAAGCTATCAAAGTTCTAGTTCTAGATCCAAGAGGTTCACTTTCTAGGACATGTCATCTCGGAGGCTGGAGGTGCAGTGGATCCATTAAAGATTGAGGTGGTACTTTCTTGGGAGCAACCCGGGAGTGTGATGGAGATACGGAGTTTCCTGGGTTTGTCCGGATACTACCGGAGATTTGTGCCATATTTCCCTAGAGTTGCAGATTTTGTCTCTTGGTGCCTCACTTGCCATCAAGTGAAGGCATAGCATCAGGTACCAGCAGGCCTGTTTCAACTTTTTGAAGTCCCAAAGTGGAAGTGGGATGGGATATCCATGGACTTCGTGATAGAACTTCCATGTACATTCAGGGGATATGACTCGATTTGGGTGATCATCGACCGAATCACCAAGTCATCTCACTTACTATTGATCAGAGATAAAGGTTCAGTAGAGAGCTTGGGAAGCCTCTATGTGTAAGAGATTGTGTGGCTACATGGAGTACCCTCAAATATTGTCTCTGATCATGATACATGTTTTACTTCCTGGATATGGATGGGGTTGTAGGAGGATTTCGGGACACAACTTCATTTGAGCACCACCTTCCATCCTGAGAAGGATGGTCATACTGAACGGACCATTTAGACCCTTGAGGACATGCTACATGCTTCCATCCTTGACTTCAATCACAACTGGGATGATTAGTTTCCTTTGGTGGAGTTTTCATACAATAATAGCTATCACTCCACCATTGGGATGGCACCTTTTGAGGTGTTGTACGGGCGACCTTGCAGATCACCTTTGTACTGGACTGACCTAGGGGAGTCAGCACTAGTGGGACCAGAGATGGTACGATCTACCATAGAGAAGGTGCAGATCATTCCAGAGTGGATGAAGACTACACAGATCAGGAAGAATTCATATGTCGATAGGAGACAAAGACCTCTGGAGTTTGAGGATGGTGACCACATCTTTCTATGGGTCTCACCTCAACAAGGATTATGAAGATTTGGCCAAGGCGACAAGTTATCTCTGAGGTTCATCGGGCCTTTTTAGGTCCTCAGAAGAGTTGGAAACGTAGCTTACTACTTATCTCTTCCACCTCAGTTGCACCGGGTGCACGATGTATTCCACATATCCCAACTGAGGAGATACGTGCATGACCCTTCTCACATCATCAACCACAGTGAGCTGGACGTCGACGATGGGGAGACTTTTTTGGAGGTTCTAGTAGAGATTGAGGATCGACATGAGTGGGTCATTTGTGGGTGGTTGATACCTATGGTGTGCATTCGTTGGCAGCACAGGAACCTACAGGAGGGCACATAGGAGCGGGAGGCTCAGATTCGTGCTTAGTACCCCTACTTGTTCCCTTAGTTTGAGTTGTGGATTACGGGGACGTAATTCTCTATGGTGGTGAGAATTTAAAGACCTGGAATTTCCATGTAATTTTTTTTAATATATGAGAATTTTACGAGTCCGCCAAAATTGACTGTGTGTGATTCCGAGGCCCGGAGTGCCCGAAATGTATTTCTGAACTTTTTTTTGGGTACGTTCAGTAAACGTGTGAGTGGGTTTTTGTATCTTTTGAACTGGTGCATGGAATTGAAATCTGAGGGCACCGTTGAACTCACAGTGTCGGTATTTGCTTAAGGTGACCTTCACCTCGGCCGCAGTAGGTTGAGGGTGAAAGATAGATTTTTGGGTTTTTTGTGAAGAAATAAAATAAAATAAAATAGTGTAACATTTTATTTTATTTTTATTTGGAATTCCCCATGTGGATGTTGAGAGGTGGGGACTTCCAGAAGTAAACCTCCCATGTGAGGATATAGTGGTGGGGACCACCCGTGACAAACCTCCCATGTGGGTTATGGTGGTGGGGACCTCCTGAGACTTAAAACCCCTTTGAACTCCCTCTTAATGGGGAGAAATCTCTTGAGCTCCCCCACATAAATATGGAAACTCTTCCCATTAATTAATTAATCCAACCCATCAATTAATTAATTAATCTATTTTGAAATTATGCCAACAAACATAATAGATAACTTGTTCTATTATGTGGGCTACCTTTCATTTGAGTGGAATTGGGGAGAGAATAACTATTGGGAGAAAGCTCTCTAATGAAGAACGCCAACGAGAAACATCTCCAACGATGAATGAACCGATGATCGAGGAAATGTCTACATCACTAACGTCCTTCTATCCCCAATGACATTGTCTCCTTCTTCATGGACTTCATCAACAAACCTTCGAGGTAGGGGTTGTTATTGAATTCATGAAATTCCTTGTTCTTGAAAAGAATGGTGAACGCGGATCAACCTAAACAAGTTGATCAATGATTCATATGAAATTGTAAATTTTGATGATTCTAAATTCATGATTTTGTTGAGATTCTTGCTACCACCCTAACGTGGAGGGTGTGGGATAAACAAACATGGCCTGACCCCTCCTTCATTCTTCTTTATTTTTGTGTTCTTCACGATGGTGACAGTGACCGATGTCGGTGAAGGCACGGCGCCGCACCACCCAGCGGCGCTCTGCGGCCCCGCGATGCTCCGCAACCCTGTGGCACCCCGCTGCCCGAGGTCTCCATGCCCCGCAGCCCTGCCTCACTATCCACGGAACCCCACGCCACCCCGCAGTCTCGCCGCTCGTGACCCCGTCATGCCCTCCCACGGCTCTGCCTCCCCATGGCCTCTTGGCCATCCACAGACCTCTGCGGCCCTCCGCGGCCATGCAGCCATACCACACCACCCAGCATGGGCCAAGACAGACCCAGCGTGAGCCGGGCCGCCCAGCGTGGGTCGGGCTGCCCAGCATGGGCGGGCCGCCCAGCACGGGCTGGGTTGCACAGCCCAGGTCGAGTCGGACCCAGCAGGTTGGGCCGGACTCAGCAGGTCAGGCTGGGTCAACCAAAACCAGGTCAGCCCAGGCTGGGTCTGGCCGGGTTGGTTTGACCGGGTTGGACCGGACCCGGACCCACTTCGACCCATTTACGCACTTTCCGCCATATCTTTGACACCGGATATCTGTTTGACGAACCGTTAGCGGCACTGTAATCCTTGGATAAATATGATCCCTTTGAGTATACCCCACTGTAAATTTGGATAAATTTGGAGTACATTTGGGTTGGATTGAGCACAAATCCAACCAGTCCCTTAGGACTAAAAGGCTAATAACTCACAGACCGAGCATCCGATTGATGCATAATAGGTTGCGTTGAGACCCCTATAACATAGAGGTCCTTTGAGATACTTCCTCTTGAGAATTTTTGTAAATTAGAGTATCGAATAGAGGATTTTGGAGCGGAACCTCCTGAAGACAAGTGAGTGTAGTGTGGGAACCCTATAGCTGGCTGTGATGTGAAGAATGAAGAGTGATCCTATGTGGGTCAGCACCAAGTGATCTTGTGTGGGTCAGCACTTAGAAATCCTGTGTGGGTCAGCACCAAGCGATCCTCTGTCAGTCAGCACTAAGAGATCTTGTGTGGGTCAGCACCGAGCGATCCTATGTGGGTTATCACCTAGCGATCCTTTGTGGGTCAGCACCGAGCGATCCTGTGTGGGTCAGCACCTAGAGATCTTGTGAGGGTTAGCACCTAGCAATCCTGTGTGGGTCAGCACTGAGCGATCTTGTGTGGGTCAACACCTAGATATCCTGTGTGGGTCGGCAACTAGCGATCCAGTGTGGGTCAACACCATGCGATCATGTGTGGGTCCGCACCGAACAATCATGTGTGGGTCTACCTCTTAACAGAGTAATATGATTTATTAGTAACATATAATAATCTCTACTACTATACTTAAGTTATACCTGGTGTGAGATGAGTTCGTACCTGATAAGTACTTTCCTTTGTGGTAATACCTTGGTGGTATTCTTCTGTGTGTTGTACCTGTGTGGTACTTATCTTCATAGTATTCTTTCCTTTGTTTAACAGTTGAGCTTTGGGCTTTTGAGTTGGACTCTGTGATTCCTCATGATTGAGATGGGTATTTTTGATAACTTAGGTATATGTATGGGCATATACCTAAGTTGGGTTTTCAGTGGATTTCATGATTTTTGGATTATCCTTTGTGGATTTTGTGAGACCTTGAGGGTCTCGAGGTCCCTACATAGTATTTGTATACTCGCCCCGCCACGAGCTATGCCCTCACCTCGTTGTTCTTGGTGAAGATGATACACAATGCTGACAGACGACGAGAGTAACAGGACTAGAGGTAGCTCGAAGGTGGACCTTAGACGAGGAATACTGCAGAGATGACCATTTGAGAGCTGTATGTACCCTTCAGGTAGGATCCTTGGTGGGTGATCACAGGAGTTGTTCTAGTTTACTTGTACTTTTAGTTTCTTGTACTTTCCAATTGGGCTTGTATTCTGGCCCCTTTTACTTACTGTGCTCACTCTATTTACTAATCAGTTTACTTGAGTTTGTATCTTGTTGTGTGATTGGTTGTGTGTGTTATAGGTTATAAAGGAAATGCCTTACCAATTTTAGGGAATATGCCTTTGGTGCTAGTCTCCAACCCCTGGCCTATGGAATGCGGGTATGGGGTAGTCACGGTATGGGCCCTGGGGGACGGGTCATGACATTTTGACAATAGGAATTAATTTTAAATTAATTACTACATCTTCTGTGTTCTGAATTTGTAAAAATGGATTACATTTTTAAAATTATAAGGTTCAAATTGTTTAAATAGGTACCTTTTATTTTTTGAAATTATGAATAGTAACTTTAGTAAATATTTTATTTTCCATGGTTATAGGGTAAATATGGTAAATAAGGGTGAAATTAATATTATATTAATATTAAACTACCCTAACACATGCCCTAATACTATGGGATGATATATTTCTGACCATGGGCATCCTTGAGTCAATTTTGGAACCCCATGGATTCACTTGGATGTGAAAATGACATTTTATAATAATTAATTTAAAGTAAAGATAATTATAAATCAAACATATATATTTTACTAAATCAATTTTAATATAGGGTTATATAATAGAAATTTATATATATAAATATTCATTATAAATCTTAAAAGATTTCCTAAATCATTTTATTTTATTAATAATTTTTAGACATTATATAAATATATTTATATATGTCATAGTTATGATTTAGTGATTACCTCATTAATGAAATATTCAAATAAATGAATTTATAAATTTTAAAATAAATTAAATTTGAACATTTTGATGTCATACACGAATTTTATAGATGTCATTGAAATATTAGGTATGTTTAATTTCATTTGGTTTAAATTAACCATGTTTTTATGATTTTTTTAAAAGAGTCAAGTATGAATAGTATCCAGAATTGACATAATTCATAACTTAAAACATAAAATAATTTATTAAATTATTTTAAATTCCTAAAAATTTAAGATTCAGACAAAATGGATAATATAAGTCCATATATTTCATAAATAACTTTTTTGTTGGTTTTTTGACATGATATGGTAATTACATTAACCCACAATGTGTAAATAACATGATGTCATAGTAAGATTAAAAAGGTTAAAATAATGGTTAAACCAAAAAGATAAGGATAAGAAAATATTCAAAACTTGTCTAAAAATTATTGGATGATGGTTATATGAACCAACATCATCTTATCTCTGAGTTAAATATTTTATGGACCATTTTAATCAAAATTTAATTTATAATAAATTAATATTTTGAGAGTTTCCTAAAGTGCCCCTCTCCTCTATTATAAAAGGGAACATCCTACGTCCCCTATTCACTCTATTTTGAGCCTTAAATCTTAGAAAACTCCTTCCTATTTCTCTTATAAACTTCCCTAGTTACATTCTAGAGGTTCTGGTCTTCTCAAATAACCAACTCTAGTGCCTTAAGAGGAAATTTAAAAGAGGCATGTCGAGGAAGATATAATCTCTTCTACCGATTCCTTCAAATTTCTTTATTCTTCTACTTCCTCTTACTTAGTTGTTTAATTATAATGTAATAACATCAGTATCACTCATAAACTTTTATGTTATTATAAATATGAAATAAAATTATTTCACCTTCTATCCATCCTATGAAAAATGAAATCACCGTGCGTGCGTACGTACGGCTTACCGTCTCCACACCATGGTGCAATCTGTTTTTCACCACCACCTTATTTGGATGGGTATAATGTTGGAAATAATAACTATATATGATTAATATAAAATGATACTAATTATGAGATATTATACACCATCCACTTCAATACCATTCATCAATTATGATAATGATATCATCGCTCATGCGTACGTACGACTTACCGTCTCCACAGTGCGATGTGATTCCTTCTACATAATCTTCATTAAAAATTGATTATATAAATGAATTAAATGAATAAATATGATATATATTATACTAATACCATACTATAAATTATATTAGTATAACCTAAAAAAAGTAATAAGTAATTATCCAACAAAACATGCATAAGAAATTAAAGCAGTTAATACCTGAATGACGAGTAATATTGAAATTTTACTAACAAACTGATGAAAATTTGATCATAAATGTTATCATAAATATTATTATGATTCTATAATCAATTAGTAACATTATTTAAATCATTAAAAAAGAGTTTTAGATATATATAAAGCATACCAGACCTAAGGTAAGGGATAAATTTGTAAATCTCATTTTTATTTGAGATTGTGTATACGTAATTATTTACTGGGGGTATATTTAATATCCATTTTCATGTTTTCATATAATATTCTAATTAAATGTTTACTATTCTTATATTTATTTTTCAAGTCATTTTTACCCATTTTTCATTTTACTACATGGTTTGGAAGGAATCTTTCTTACGTTTACCATACAAGGTACTTTCTAACTTTTCCGGAAAAAGTACAAGAATAATGTTTTTTTAACTTATACGGCATGAATGGATTTTTACATATTCATAATGACTTATTTCCATGAAGCTTCCTATATAATTTTTCAATTTTATTTTCAACTAAATTATTTTCTTTTAAAATTGTGTTGCATTTTGAGAAAAGAAAACGTTTTTGAAGAATAAAGGATATTTTCTTGAAGAATTAAGTTCAAGTGTTTTATCAAAATTATTTTCCATCTAAGATGATGATCTTTAAATAGGGTTATTTTTATACCCCTATTATTACTATGATTTTATTATGTTAATGATGGAATTTTATTTTAAATGGATTATGTTATGATGGAATGATGTTTAAAGAAACCCATTTTATTTCTAGGGTTATGCTATGATTAATGATTTTTGTTTTGTGTAACATGAAGGAATTATTGAATTATGATATCGGTGGGACCTATATCTCCCTCCAATGAATTGGGTAAAGATTTATATCTCTTGAGATAGACATGACTGGAATAGTAAGTAAATAAGATTCAGTAATACATGGTTGGAACGACAAGTAAACCTGGTTCAATAATGGAGTTTGTCCACTATGATGGTCTTGGAAGGAATGCCTTGGATACTATGTAAATCATATTATGTGATTATAAGTTTTACACAATTATATGTTTTATTCCAATGTTATTCCATCATTGTTAATGATTCCTTTATGATCTATTCCTTATGAACTAGCAAGATTTAGTTTATGACTCAATATTTTGATGTTTAAACTTTATGTTCATGTTTTTACATTCAAATGAATATGGTTTGTTTTATGTTATCCTTGTTTTACCTTACTAAGAATTTGAGATCACCCTTTTTTTTCTTTTCCACAGGATATAAAGAAATGTTTTATGTTGGAAAACAAAATGGTAAGATATTTATGGGAGATGTTGATGATCTTTCTCCAAGTTAGATGATTGTTTTTTGAGTTTCCAAAGATACTAAACTAATACAGTATTTGGGAATATTTTTGTGTCACGTATTAAGTATTCCAAAAAATAAATATAATATCATTATACATCAATCTTTGCTCTCTAAATTTGGTATCAGAGTGAAGGTTTTTTCAACCTTTGTAAACTAGGATGCAAAAACTTTAGTGAGATCCCTAGAGATATTTCTAAGGTATGTCTAGGGATATCCCTAAGTGTAAGTATAACTATAGATTATAGTCCTAGAATTATGGTAATTATCATGAATAACCTAGTATTAAACTTAAGATTTTAGATATTTAAAGTACTCCCTTGTGATAATGTTGTTTTCGAGTATGTTTTTTTTCTTCTCACACTGTTCATTTTGGGTTTTAGATAGTGGTCGAAACTCAAAGGAACCATGTTTATGAAAAATGCACAGGGAAATGTAATTATTTTACTCCTGAAAAATCAAGTGTTATAGGATATGGAATGAAAAATATTATTTCTATAATTACACAAGCTATTAATCATTCTGGACTCCCAAATGAGCAAATAAGGGAACAACATTCTGTTGAGTCCTTCATGAGGCAATTTCCACCATCTTTTTGGGGGTCTTCTGATCCACTTTTTGTTGAACAATAGATCATTACCATTGAAAATATATTTTCCATCCTTCGCTATTTGGAACATGAAAAAGTAATTTTGGCTATCTGTCATTTAGAAGGTGAAGCAGACCAGTACTGGACTCTCGCTAAGAATACAATGCAGCAAGATTAAATTGAATCCATGGAATGGGATGAGTTCAAGAACTTATTTTTAAATAATTACTTCCCTTATATTCTTCAAACAAAGATTGAAAAGGAGTTCCTTGATCTTAAGAAAAAAAATTTGAATCTATTTTTACATACGAGGTGAATTTTACAAGGCCTGAAAGGTATGATTCTGGCTTTATCATTCAACCAAAAAGTAAACTTGATCGATTCTACAGTGGATTGAAACAAAGTATTCAAAAGGAATTACCTATAAGATACATCAGTAGGTATGAAGAGATTGTTTGTTGTGCTATCAAAGTAGAAATGGAAGTTGGTTTTAAATATCCATATCAAGGTTTTGACAAGAACTAAAGGATTGAGTTCGAGGGAAAATATCAAAACAATGGTGAAAAGAAGATGAATGTTTCTTTATGCTCAAAGTGTGGAAAGAATCATGGTGGAGATTGTCTTAAAGGGACTAGAAAATGCATCAAGTGTTGAAAATAAGTTCATCGAGCAGTTGAGTGCTGAAGTAATGGGAAAAAGGTTTCTAATGATGTGAATATATAAAATACTATATAGAACACACCACCAACACTTCAATGCTACAAGTGAAAGAGAATAGGAAAATATGCTAACCAATGCCCTAATCTAAGGGTTAATGGTGATTGACATCAACAACCACTTAAATCCAAAGATAAGGGAAAATCACAGGCGATAACTATTGGTGATGTTGAGTAGGAAAATGAAGTGGTGGAATGATTAAGTGTTTATGTAATGTGCTTCCAAAAATAGTGTTGTGGAATCTAATTTATAGTATTATGGAATATTGGAATATCTATGTATTGGTTTATTGTGGTTTTCAATAATTATATGGTACTGATAACCATGAAAAGTGATTGAAATATTTTTTTTAAAACACATGATATGAACATAATGAAGGGACAAGGAGATAATGGATGAAAGTTATTTTTTATTACTCTTTTAAAGAGGTAAACAAAAAACAAGGAGCAGCCCTTCAAGAATGAAAATTTAAACTTCATTTCTTTAAAAAAGAGATGAAGTGGAAATTGTTCAGGGATGATCAATGGTAATAAAATCAAGTAAGTATTTCTTCTCATGAAAAAAATATATTCAACATTAGGAAAAGGATATTTAAAACCAAAAATGTTATCCTAGTAACATATTATCCAATGAATCAAATGGTCCCTTAAATCATCGTAGATTTATGGATTTCTAGTAGTTAAATTTCTCCAAACCATGTTCTCTATCACTATCCATCAGAAGTTCATGGATAGATTTCTCTTCAATGTCCATTTTTTCACTTCTCACCTATGTTCTCTTATGTGGAAACCCAATGATGAGTTAATTTGGGTAACCGTTATGTTTCTAAATTTTCTTTTTAAAATTAATTTTTTGTATTCCTCCTTATGATGTGAGTTTTTATGAAAGAAACTTTCAAGTAGAAAACCATTTATAACCATGACGAATTTTGAGGGAAAAATTTATTTTAAGGGGGGTAGAATGTGACATCCTGAGATTTTATGAAATAGATTCTTTTAATTTCTTAGATGTCTTGTGTTTTACACTACACTAAGATTAGTTTTCTCTATACGCAACACCATATTATCTTGTAGTATACACAAAAATATACTTGGCTTTTGTTACACACAATTTCAAGTTCTTTTGGTATAATTCATTTCACGCAACACTGAGTATAGATTTTGTTCAATGTATAAATGAACTAAGTTTGGATTATGTTATACACAACACCAAAGGAATATTTCACTATATGAAACACTGACATGGCTTGTGTTACACGCAAGAGCTACCTTCCTCAATAGCATGTGTCATACGTAATACCGAGTTTCACTAAATAACAATATATTATTTAAATATTATATAAACTAGCCATTATGAATAGTATTAACCATATTTTGAATTTTATATAACATTATAATTCATCTTACACATTTTCTAGAACGTGATATGAGAACAATATCAATTTTTGGACAAAAGAAGTATTTTTTAAAAAATGCAATTTTACCGCCTTTTGATGGTGCACCAATTTTAAATCTAGTTTTTGACACTTTTGTAATTTAAATTTGACAAAATAATCTTATTATTTAGAATCAGGACATAAAAAATTTTCTTTTTTTTAATTTTTGATATTTTTCTAATAAAAATAAAATTTTAATGAATAGTGAAAATATAGCGTTTTAATTTGAAACTGCCTTTTTATCTTATCAATTTATATAGTTATATTATCTTTTTAATTGTTTTTAAAGTATAATTGGAATATATTTATATCATTTAATACAATTTTGGTCATTGGAATTAATTTCACTTTTAAATTGGACATTAACACATGTCAATCTTTTGATAGTTATTACTTCTTAAAAACCCCCTTTTTGGTTTTGACAACGGGAATTAATTTTAAATTAAGTAATGAAAATTATGTATTTAGAATTTGTAAAAATGGATTCCATATTTTTAATCATAATTTTCAAATTGTTTAAATGGGTACCTTTTATTTTTGGAGATTATGAATAGTAACTTCAGTAAATATTTTATTTACCATGGTTAAAAGGTAAATCTGGTAATAAGGGTAAAAATAATATTATAATAATATTAAACTACCCTAAACATGTCCTAATCCAATTTTATGATATATTTCTGACCATGTTCATACTTGGGTCGATTTTGGGACCCCATGGATTCACTTGGATGTCAAAATGACATTTTATAAGAATTAATTTAATGTAAAGATAATTATAACGTAAACATATGTCTTTTACTAAATAGATATTAATATAGGGTTATATAAAAGATAATTATGTCTATAAATAGTCATTAGAAATATAAAATAATTTAATACATCGTGGTATTTTATTTATAATTTTTAGACATTATATAAATATATTTATATATGACACAATTAGGATGTAGGGATTACCTCATTAATGAAAGATTCAAATAAATAAATTTATAAATTTTAAAATAACTTTAATTTGAACATTTAGATGACATACAAGAATTTTCTAGATAACATTGACATATTAGGGATTATTTAATGCATTTTTTTGAATGAATCTGGTTGTTATGATTTTTTTTAAAAAATCAAGTATTAATAGTATCCAAAATTGACATAATTCATAACTTAAAACATAAAATAATTTATTAAATGATATTAAATTCCTAAAAATATAATATTCAAAAAAATGGTTAATATAAGTCTAAATATGTCATAAATAACTTTTTTTTTTGTTTCGTTTGACATGATATGGTAATTACATTATCCCACAATGTGTAAATAATATGATATCACGGTAAGATTAAAAAGGGTAAAATAAGGGTTAAACCAAAAATATAATGATAAAAAAATATTCAAAACTTGTCTAAAAATTATTGGATTATTTTTGTTCTATCCAAAATCATTTTATCTTTTAATTAGAAATAATTTGGAACATTTGTAATTGAAATTGAATTTATAACAAATTAATATGTTGAGAGTTTCATAAAGTGCCCCTCTCCTCTCTTATAAAAGGGAACATCCTCTCTCCCCTATTCACTCCATTTTGAGCCTTTATGATCGGCCAAACACTGCCCATTTATCTTCTCAACTTCCCTAGTTATATTCTATAGGTTTTGGTCTTCTCAAATGATCAACTCTAGTTTCCTAAGAGGAAATTTAAAGGAGGCGCGTCGAGGAAGAGGTAATCTCTCCTACCGATTCTTTCAAATTTATTTCTTATTCTACTTACTCTTTATTAGTTGTTTAGTTATAAAGTAATAACATAAGTATCAATAATATACTTATATGTTATTATAAATATGAAATAACCCTATTTCACATTCTTTACATCCTATGAAAAATGAAATCACCACGTGTGTGTGCGTACGACTTACTGTCTCCACGCCAAGGGGTAATCTATTTTTCACCACCACCTTACATGTATGGGTATAATGGTGGAAATAATAACCATATATGATTAATATAACATGATAATAATTCTGAGATATTATACACCATCCTCTTTAATAGCATTCATTAATTATGGGAATGATATCGTCGCACGTGCGTACGTATGGCTTACCCTCTCCACGATGCGATGTGATTTTTTCTACATAATCTTCATAAAAGTATGATTATATAAATTAAATAAATGAATAAATATGGTATATATTATACTAATACGATACTTTAAATGATATAAATATAATCTAAAAGGAGGAATAAGAATTTATCTGACAAAACATGCATAAAAACATAAAGCAATTAATACCCGAATAACAAGTAATAACAAAATGTTACTAACAAATGGATGAAAATATGATCATTAATGTTATCATAAAAATGATTATGATTATACAATAAATTAGTAACATTATTTAAATCATTATACAGGAGGTTCACATACATATGAAGTATATAGGACCTAAGGTAATGGATAAATTTGTAAATCTTGTTTTCATTCGAGATTGTATATACGTAAGTATTTACTGGGTGTATATTTAATAACCATTTCCCTGTTTTATATGAATATTCTCATTAAATATTTAATATTCTTAAATTTATTTTTAAAGTAATTTTTACCCATTTTGACTTTTACTACATGGTTTGGAAGGAATCATTCTAACATTTACCATACGAGGTACTTCCGAACTTTTCTGGAAAAAGTACGAGAAGAATGTTTTTTAACTTATATGGAATGAATAGATTTTTACATCTTCATAATTCCTTATTTACATGAATCTTCCTCTACATGTTTTCAAGTTTATTTTCAACTAAATTCTTTTCTTTTAAAATTCCATGGCATTTTGAGAAAAGAAAACATCTTTGAATAAGAAAAGATATTTTTCACAAGAATTAAGTTCAAGTGTTTTATCAAAATTAATTTCCATATAAGATAATGATCTTTAAATAGGGTTATGTTTCTAACCCTATTAGTACTATGATTTTATTATGTTAATTATGGAATGTTATTTTATATGGATTATGTTATTATGGAATGATGTTTAACGAAACCCATTTTATTTCTTGGGTTGTGCTATGATTAATGTTTTATGTTTTGTGGAACATGAAGGAATGATTGAATTATGAGATGGGTGGGACCTATATATCCCTAAAATTCATTGGTTAAAGATTTATATCTCATTAGATAGAAATTACTGGAATACAAAGTAAATTTGGTTCAGTAATACATGGATGGAATGCCATGTAAACCCAGTTCAGTAATTGACTTTGTCCACTATGATGGTCTTGGCAGAAATTCCTTGGATACTATGGAAATCATATTATGTTATTATTAGTTTGACATAATTACATTTTTAATTACAATGTTATTCCATCATGGTTAATTATTCTTTTATGATCTATTCCTTACGATCCAAGATTTAGTTCATGACTCAAGATTTTGATGTTTAAACTTTATATTCATGTTTTTACATTCAAATGTATATGGTTTCTTTTATGTTCTCTATGTTTAACCTTACTAAGAATTTGAGCTCACCCTTTTTATGTTTTATTTTCCCCAAGAGATAAATAAAGGTTTTAGGTAGGAAAAAAAGGGGGAGATCTTTATTAGAGATGTTGAATATCTTTCACCAAGTTAGAAGATTGTGTTCCAAGTTTCAAAAGATACTAAACTAAAACAATCTTTGGGAATTTTATTGTGTCATGTATTAATTATTAAAAAAAATAAATGCAACGTCTATGTACGTAAATATTGGGTCTTTATGCTAGAGATTGGTATGGTTTATTAGAATGATTTTTGTTACAAAACAAATTAAGGGAATTGTGGTCCTAACTCATTTTAAAAAATAAGTTAATAAAAACATTATAATTATTCAAATTTATCCTTATGATGTTATATTTTGTTCAAATCAAAAATATTTAGTAGATTACTTTTCAGATATTATGAAATCTGAGTTTGAAATGAGTATAATGGGAAAGTTAACCTATTTTTTGGTTTTCAAATTTCAAAAACAAAACAAAAAGAACTTTTATATCTCAACATAAGTATATAAATAAATTATTAAGAAATTTGGATATAAAAATACTAAAAGTATTAGTACTCTTATTGGTACATCCAATAATTTATATCTTGATGAGTCTGGGAAACTAGTTGATGAGAAAATTTCTATAGGTGTGATAGGAATTTTACTTTACTTAAGATCTATTCATACGGATTTAATGTTTTTAGTATGATTATATGCTAGATATCAATATATTCCAAAATAATTCCATTTAAAACTTTAAAATGAATTTTCTTTATCGTAGAGAAACTACGGATTTAGGCCTTTTCTATTCCTCTATAATTTTTTTGAATTAAAAAGTTTTTCTGATACTGAATTTGTGGGTTATATAATGGATAGAAAAATTACGTCTAGGACTTTTAATTTATTAGGAGATTCTTTATCTTCTTGTTCATATAAGAAACAACACTCAGTAGTAATTTCCACTATTGAACCTAAATATGTAGCAGCTGGAAGTTGTTGTTCTCAAGTTTTGTGAATCAAAAACACACTCATAGACTATGTCATGACTTCCACTAAATATTAAATACATTGTGATAATACATGTTTCATTTCCTTAAATAAAAACCTAGAACATCACTCACATTATAATAATATTGGTATAAAACACTATTTACTTTGGGATCACACACTCAAAGGATATATAGTTTTACAATTCATCAGAATGTAATAATAAATTTCTGATATTTTTAAAAAATGTCTTGGTTTTTATATACATGATTACATTAAATAGGATCTAGGAATGATCAATGTTAAGTGATAATTCATGTTTACTTCTTCTCAATCTATTCTATCATTAAGATAATCCTTTTCATGTGGGGAGTACATATGTTCTATATTTTTAAGTAAAACAATTCTTATTTTAAGTTTTCTAAATTTTTTAGTTTTCTAAATTTTTTATCATAATGAATTTTCTTGACTCAATTTTTTTTTAAAATTTTTGGAGTCACAATTCTCAAAAAAAAATTGGACTCAAAATTTTTTAAAAAATTTTCAGAGTCAAAATTTGTCATAAATCTTTTTGGTTTCAAAAAATTTCATAATCTATTTTCTTTTAATAAAACTATTTTAATATTTTTTTAAACTATCATATTCAGTTTTTTATTTCAAAACTATCGACATTAGTTTTTTTACTCAAAATATCATCTTCGGTATTTATTTTAAAACAATTGAAATTTATTTACAAAAACAAAGAAGAACAGGTATATCATATCAATGAAATTTTCCACTATAAAAGGTGATCTTATATTATTTTAGTTTTTTTAACTATTTTATTACTTAATTTTACAATTATTATTGTTATACTCTTAGTTTTAAACATTATTTTCTTTTCAATTTTTAAAAAACTTTTTCTAATCAGAATGATCCTCACTCTGATAAAAGTATTAAAACATATAGATTTCAAAAATTATTTTAAAACATTCTTCATATCAATATTAACCATCATATTAAGATGGTTTTTGGTCTTAACCATTGAATATATTATGTAATTAGATCTATCAACCCTAGTGCATGTATAAGGGTGGGTCTCCATGTGTCCCACATTGGTTCTCCAGAGTTTCTCTCTCTCAATATACTACACCCCTCAAATGCCTTAGTCTGATAATATTTATTTACATCTAATATTTGGTTTCAAAATCCAATTCCAATGGATACCAAGGAAGATTATTCCAAGTGGTTCATATTCATGGAAAAGCTAGTAAAGAGATCATGGTTTGAAAAATAAAATTTAACAGTTAAGAATATCATTTCATTCCAAGGCTAGGATTCAGTATGTGTTGAAAATCCTGATAAGGA
Organism: Viscum album; assembly: GCA_963277665.1. NCBI lineage: Eukaryota > Viridiplantae > Streptophyta > Magnoliopsida > Santalales > Viscaceae > Viscum > Viscum album. The sequence continues at coordinate 1,882,460,504 of OY728165.1, read as the reverse complement.
TTTCAATTTTATTATCTATAAATATTGTTTCTAAATTCTATAATTTAGTAACATTTGTTAAATAGGATGATAAAGATAAGTTTTCTTTCATAGTTTTTGGGAAAAGATATAAGTTTCCTTATAAGATAGTTTCTGACTTAGTTGGAGTTCCTTCAGATGGAGAAGCATATTTTTCTTCTCATAAGCTTCCTAATAATCTGAAAACATTTAACAAGAATAAGGAAGATGATTCTTTGTTTTAGGAATATAAAAAGGTTAGGAAATTATCCCACTTGACTACAGATGACATATTCATAGCATTATGGACGAAAGGATACATGATTCTAAGGAAGGGAGACTATGATACTTTAAAGGTATCAGATGTTTTTGTTTCGGATTAACTTGACAAAATGAGAAAGATAGACTTGTTCAAGTTTATCTTTATCATTGTGGAGAAAAAAAAATTCATATATAAAATCAAAGATCATAATGTTTATATAAATTATAAGTAAGTTGGTTTTAAATTGTATTGAAATAGTCAAAGTGGAAAACACATTGTATCTAGGAAGGGAGAATATTTCCTATATCAGTGAGGATACGATGTCCAGGATGAAATTAGTTTTTTATACTAAGTCAAAGAATTTTTTGGAAAAGGTTTATAGAACTATTTTGTAGGTACAAACTTCAATAAAACCATTAGAAGTTGAAAATAATAGAAATAGAAAGGCAGATACATCTTCTATCAAGAGAATGAAAAACAATCTGATGAATTTCTTGAATAAAATATGAAATTTAAGGCTGAGAAAAAGATAGGGGATATATAAATTATATTTGAGCCCACATAAGCTGAATATTTAAAGATTAGGGCTTCAAAAAAGTTATAGGAAGAAGAGAATAAAAATAAGAAAAAAAATATTGTAAGAATATCAAATTGTAGAAAGTAGTTTAAAAGGTTTAGAACAAGATTATGAAAATATTATGCTTACACTTCCCATACCAATAAAGTAAATCTAAGAATAAGGTTTGGCTTTTGAATAAATAGTTGTTTTTCATGCTGAAATTCCTTCTATTACTAATAAAAGAAAGGGTGAGGTACTTGTGTAAGAATCTTCCTCAATCATCCCAAAGAAAGAATTGGAATACATGTTACTTAGAAATGGAGATAGGATAATGAAAAGGCATTTAGAGGAATATATAGAAAAATAAGTTGATAAGGAAGTTGAAGGAGAATTTAAATAATGAGGAGAAGAAGAAAATGTATAAGAATATAAAGAAATCAAAGAAGAAATTAAAGTAGAAGGAGGAGGAGATGAAAATAAAAAAATAACAAAGATGATGATGATGAAGAAATTCACTCTCATAAAGAATCATCCATGTGATACTCATATTCATCAAGTTTATCCTCTAAGTCTATATGTATAAAAAATATAAAATTACTCATGAAGAAGGATATTTATTAGAAAAGGAATCACAATTATAATCAAAGAAAGAATAAGATTATAAATAATAAAAAAACAAGAGTTGATGAAAAATATCTAACAGATAATGATGTGGAAATAATTAAATTATTATATAAAAAGAAAGTTTCTAAAGAATTTGAAAAGAAAGTTTTAAATAAAGATAAAAATAAAGTCAAATAAGTGGAAGTCATAACCAATATAACTAAACATCCCCATCCTGAGCTCGAACAATCAGACTCTGTAGGAACAATATATCAAAAAGCTTTTAATTATATTTTTTCTTGTCTTGAGGATACTAGAGGAAATAATTCTATACTTTACAAACCATGAATCAAGATACCAGCTTATTTAGAATATTCTTAGTTATAAATTGGAATCAATAAAAGTTTTAAAAATGTTAGTGATTTGGATTGAAAAAAGAGTTAAAAACTTTTCAAGAAAATTCTTGTACACAAAAATATCATGTAATCATATAGTAAAGTGGTAAAAACAGGTTAATTTAGATATTAATATGAATGATGAGTATTTTTTTGAAGTAAAAAAACTTATTATAATTAGTTGAATCTTTCAATAGATTATCATTAGACATGGAAGATAGTGAAATGTTTGTTGAATAATTCAGAGATACAACCAATTAAAGGACTAAGGAAGTAAATGCTCTGAATAAAAATATTTGAGATATGAAATTGGAGATAAGATAACTCTAATCATGTGAATATAATCTCATCATAAAGAGAGTACATAAAAAATAACTCTCTAAGGAATCAAAAAGGCTGAATATTCAAGACAGATGAAAGAAGGAAGGATTATAAATCTTGAAAAAGATCGGTATGAGTTCAAGAAGATGATGAATTTCATAAATACCTTGATGAATAAATAATGAACATTTTTTCCTTTTTAACTTTCAAATGTACTTTTTCAAAAAAATTAATTATTTGTAATGAATTACTTTTTCTTCCAAATATATTATGTTGTAATGTTTCTCAATTCTAATTGGTCATATATTATTTAATTTTTAAATAGATGATTGGGTAGTTTAGTTTTTGTTTCTTATTTTTTTTCTTCTATCTTTTAAAGAAACATCATATTATTTTCTATTCCTTTTTGAAAATCACAAAGGTGGAGAATGATTTATTAAGGGGGTTATTTATTTCAAATGGGAGCATATTTTTATCATAAGAGGAATATACAATCCTTAGGGGGAGAAATTTTACTAAGGGAAAAAAGTTTTCTTTAAGGAAGACTTATTCTGGTTTTCGCCATTATATTCAATATTGTATTCAACATCATATTTTACTTCATATTCATAAAATTAACAAACTCATGGGGGTTATGTTTTAATTAATAACTTCATAGTTCTTAAAATAACAAAGGACTTTAAGTTTCTCAATGTTATTTCTTATTTAGGTTTTGCGGTTTTTTCTTTCAAAAAAAGGGAGATTATTGATTCAGAAGTATTACTTATTTTTTTCATTCCTTTAGTTCTGTAAATAACAAATAATTTATTAAAACTTTTTTACTAACTTTTTATATCCCAAGTGTTTTAGTTTTTTTTGTATTAAATGTTATATTTTAATGCACATAAAAAATGTTATAATATATTATGAATATAAACTTTAAATTATTTATTATGATCATAGGATTGAGTATGTGTCTAATAATAGAACATACCTTTAATTAGATCAGGATATATATTTTTAACTTGACTTTTGTACAGAAAACATTCTGGATCATCAGACTGATTATGGTACTTGAAAAATCAAATTGACACTCATAAGGATTATTGTATTGACAATTGATAAAGAAGTTCATCAGACTGACCTAAGTTTGTAATCACAATACATATAATTTTTTCTATCATAAGGAATACATTTAACATTGTGATTGTTTTAATTAATATTATATTGAACATTCAATCATGTTATATAATTATGAGATGTCAAGTGCCAGGTGTTAGAGGCCATTATAAAAAACTTGGAAATATGACCGTTGTAGCATCACCTTTAAATAGTGATTCATTTGAAGAGTTTGAAGAGGATTTCATTCAAAAGTCATGTCATCTGAATATTTATATGTGTAAACTACTCATTCTTAGTCTTTTTATAGTTTATTTAATGTTTTCATCATCAAAATTTCTACATAAAACATGGGTGAAACCACTCTGGATCACTAGTATACTAATACATATACACCCACCTAGATACCCAGGTTTCCATATTTGTGCTCAATCAAGTTCCACATCTCATAAAATACCATTTTCACATAAAAATTCCATTTCCAAAACACACACACACCGAACAATTGACAATCATGTCACATAACACTCCATTAACATTCAAATTTATCTTAATATCATACTCACACAAAACATCCTATAAACATGTTTCACACCCTTCTTACAATTTAATAATACTTTTCAACAATTCATTAAATGTTATCAAAACATTTTACACCACCAAACATCATTTTCTCTTTTAAAACAAATTTTAATAGAATACTCCCACCAAAATAGCGAATAAACATCCTTTTCACCCTTTTTATAACTCAATAAACCATTTACAATTTTCATAAAACAATTCCAAGAATTATAACAATGTTTTGCACATAAAACCCATTAAAAACCCTATTTCAAGGCCAAAAGCACACCCAAACCCTACCAAAACATATTTTTAAGCCCAAGACACATTTAATTAACCATTTTTTATATGTTATAAAATGACCCCAAATGATACCAAAAGATTTACACAAGAAAAACACACCATTTCAAGAAAAAATGAAATTTTAAAATTAAACACTCAACTAATTCCATTAAAAATAGATTTCTCACCACCCAAAACATATGAGGAATATTCTATTTAATTAAATCAAGAAATATAACTCATCAAATAATTCTTACACATGGAATCACCTACCTTTTGTGTCAAAACCCCCAAATCTTTGTACAAAACTTCAACTGCACCACCACTACATCAAAAGGGAGTAAAAATGAACCTAAATCCATAATATTGGACCAAGAAACCCAAAATCAAACCCTGGGTATGAAACCTTAGTTTTTAGACATTTGGAACATCAAGAAGGAGGGTAGAAACCCTAAATAATTAGAAGGAATAAGAGAGGAATTCACTTACTTGACAATCTTTGAAGAAATCACCCCAAATACACCAATAGTTGAATATCCAATCAGCAAAAATTGAAAGGGAGGTTTGAATAAGGTTGAAGAGGTCAAGTGGGGACTGAAATGTGGGAAAAAAGAGTAAAAAAATGATTGAACCAAATTCCCTTTGCAAATCTGGAAGATTTGAGAAACCTTGGGGAAATTATCATAATCCACGATAAAGATGTGCTCCAAAGAAGAAAAATGGAACATGGGAGTTATCCTAGGGTTTTAGGGCTTGATTGGGAGGTATAATGACTAAAAATGTTAAAAATTGAATGATATATAAAATAAATAAATTATTTCCTTAAATATGAAATTGTGCTCATGGGTTGGCCAAATTCATAAATAAATCACACAAATACACCATGATTATGAGTTCATAAGGTGTCCAAATACATATGGTGGTTTGAATAGGTCAGTAGAGGCCAAGTGGGAAGTGTAATAATTTAAAAATGTTGAAAAATGAAGGAGTTATAAAAGAAAAAAATTTTGTTTTTAAATATAGAAATGGGCTCACAGTTTAGACCAAATCTTGAAGAAACCACCCCAATAAACATATCCCACAAAATGTTCCACTAGGAGTGTCACAAATTCAATTCCCAAAAACCTCATCCTTATACCTTCCCTTTAAAAAAAGACAAGCCCAAATAGCATCCACGACTTCCAATACTAATGACTTAGATCAAGAACACCTGAGACACCAAATATAATCTCAGAACACTCGAAAACCAATAGAAAACTAAGAACCAAAATATGATTTGTAACAAAGCATGGAATTGAAGATCCAGGTGTGAAAATTCTTCCCACCATAAAGCTTTTCACCAATGAAAATACACAAAAAATCCATATGAAAAAACAAAACACAGCTGATAGTCCAAGATGGGTTCCTTACCAAGTTCACCCTCTCCCAAAAGGCCAAAACACCTTCAGTTGACCAACCAAAGGAAGGGATACTCTCAAAAACCAAAATTTACCCCACTTACCTGAAATGATCAAACGTATTCAAACCATATCCCATTGGGTGTGATCTAATCCCATGATTACCCAAGGAAGAAATTGGGGGTTAGATAGCTCTAAACATGACTACCTGCCACCATGCCAGTACTAGGAACAGAAATGAATTACTGATATGGGGAGACCGGAACATACTCCCCACCATAAGAACCAACTTAATTCCCCGAGATAGAACTGGGACACCTGCAAGGGGAGACCAAATGGACTCCCCACTATAAGGGATAAACTAACATTGAACTTATTTCAAAAGAACCTATATGAGACACATGGTGGGTCTACCCACCATAAAAACCAATCGTATTTACCAACTAGAAGGGGATGACATGAAGAAGATCCCATAAGATCCAATCCTCACTGCAAGGGGGGGTCAGTCAACAAAACTCTAAACCAGCAAAGACACGTCACAGTTCACCACTTCTACGGGCATCACCATCATTGACTGAGCTTGACCAAGAATGAGATCAAAAGGAGCCTACAAGTTTATTCATACATGAAAAACTATATTGAGGGTTTCACCCACAAGGGTTCAAGAACAGAGTTTTAGGAAACAAAACCTCCAACCCCTAAAATAAAAGAGGTACTTCTCCACCAACATGGATTACAAAACCAAGGGATAAGGTCCCCACATCCCTTTCTACCACATGAGACCACTTGAAATGAAACAACCACATATAAAATTCAAACTGTATCCACATCCCACATGATATATATATATATATGGAAGTGAAACCATGATCCCTTACACCCCTGGTGATTTCCTGACTGTGTGAAAAGCTCCACTCAGAGGCCTATGGATAGAGCCCTGATGTTTGAGGAATATTATGTGTCGTAGTTATGATCTAATGATCACAAAACCCCACTAAAATCACTATATTAAACAACACACCTTTACCCAAACAGGGACTTGGGTGATGCACACACATCACCTCTTTCACCCCGAAAAAGAAACAACAGAAGGAAAACACATGGAAGACATCTTCACTTAGAACAAGAAATTAAAAATTCTCATAATAGAAACATGATTTCACTTAATTAGAATCACTAGAAAGGTTTATAAACATACACATTTTCCTTAAAAAAACACAACACAAAAAACCAACACTGAACATGACCCTTTCAAGTGACATGGTCATTACAATGAGTGAAACCTTTAACCGAGTTCCAAGTAGCCTGAGATTTCTGCAAGCAATCATAATAGACTTGAACGACCCGATGTTTCCAAACTAGTTTCCCAACATGAACCCTTGACTTGATTAGAATAACAAAAGAAACAAAGACCATTCAAAACATCATTCTAAATTGAAGACCATGGATTGTTTTCATTGTCCTTACTAGAATTCCCCTTCACCACTTTCAATAAAACTTGTAGACACAACAGTGTCAAACTTCACCCTTGACGATTTAAGAAACTATAGAAACTTAAGGAACCAATGTGTTTTACAACCTTATAAAACCACTATACTACCATGAAAGGATTCACTTAACCAAAAACGAATAGGGGTAGAATCAAACTTGAAACCCAAGAAGAGATTACAAACATTGATCAATTGGAGGTCCTGCCAACGGTGAATCACATGTGGTTGGACTTCAATCATGCATTAACTCTTTATAGAGGTGTACCCTAGCCAACAAGAAAATACAAGGACCCAACCAAGATGGTCCTTTGGTAAAAAAATACCACAAACCAGGTCCGAACACCTGAGGTGAGAAACCGAAAGGTCTTCTTGAGACATTTCTCACAAAGGGCCACCAATTAACACTTCAACCAAACTTACCAACAAAACAAAAACCCAAAACATCATTCAAACAAGATGTATTATTGAACTAAATACACCACACCACAAAATTACCCAAAACACATAAGTCACACAACCCAAACCAGTCATCAAGACATCAAATTTTCCTTTTAAATCACCTCTTTGAAAATAAATGGGTTGGTAGTTGGCGCATCCACCAATGGTACCCCAAGGGCCTCACACATGCATTTTTCCATACCACACTGAGCACCCTCCTCATATCTATACTGGAAATCATATATACATGACCTTAACCATCCATCATCCCATGTAAATATATGCATTTGGTTTCTCAAAGAAATACTAAAGGTTAAAACAAACATTCTTTCCACTTTTCAAAACCAAGACATTCAATCGACACTTCCTTTTTCTCAAACCCACTTACCAAAAAATTAAAACCTAATTCAACTCTTACAAGACTTTTCATAAAAACACGAAAAATTAATTAAAACTCACCTTAAAATTCATACACATAACTTTCAAATCATATCATCCCATTTCAAAACACTTCCAGTTTTATGAAAAACTCAATTTCATCAACACTCATTCACTCTGAAACTCATTTATCCCCATTTAAAACAATTTCCAAAAAATTCATGAAATTTTTCCAAATACCACCAATTACCAAATAAAAATTAATCTTCAAACTTCACACATAAATTCAAAAACACTTAATTCAATTCAAAACACTTTTCAACATTTCAAAAAACTCTATTTGAAACAGATTTTCAAACCCCACCTTAACATAATTCAAACTCTCAAAAAAGGTGTAAACACACCATTTACTATTTCAAAACCATTATGAAATTTAATTTATACCATTTTAGAAATAAAAACATTTCCTCTTTACTAGAAAATAATTTCACAAAAATTAACACTTTTTAAAACCGAGTCATCATTTTTTTCTATAAAACCAAGTTTCTAAAATTCCAAAATAAAAATACACAAGACAATGCGAGGGAAAATTAGTGCTTGCAGGTGGCTTGTACATATGTTTGTTGGCCATATTACAATAACTTAACTATCAAAAAGAGTGTTCTAGTGAAATATCCCTGGTTCCATATGGATTTCCAGGCCCTGTGAGTTCACTGAGACCATTAAACCAACTCTTTTTTTCATTTTCTCAATCATCGATGAACTATGAGAACAAAAGAACTCATATAAAATCCAAATTCATCTAGTGACATGAATATCATCACAAGGTGTGTTGTATAGACACACTAATTATAATTGAAATGTCAATTCCTGAAAATCCAAGCTTCGGTCTACCCAGACTCTTTCCCAAAAGAACATGAACCAAAAAGATCGAACCTCTCTTTGATACTATTTTGTCACGAACCATATCTGGTCTCCATTAAAACCGATGCCCAATCTAGTCTGTGGAAATTCCTGAGGGGAATTCCCAATCTCCATGGGCTGTAACAAGTTCCTAGGTATGATAAAAAAGTGTTCAGGAATGATTTACCCAAATTTAAAAGCATTAAAGAACCAAAAATAATAAATAAACTGAATCTAAAAATTTAATCCAAACAAGTCTTTAATAAAATTCAGAACTGAAATACATGGTTTTAGAAAAATACCAAGAGGGACACAACTCAAAATTAGAAGAAAAAAGAACTCAATGGACACCACATGGTAAGGTTCCATCATCCCCAAGCCTTCTCCACAACACCGCACCAAGAATGGAAGCTAACAACCCAAAACACCAACACTAAAATCTTTTTCCACACCTATGAAAAATATTACCAAGTATACTTACACCCAAGTGTTTAATTAGGGTGTGATCCTAATCCCAATATGATTTCATCCAATATATTCCATGTTATAAACATTATAAGATAAAAATATTAAAATCTTTCATAAACAATAAAAGGTAGAAACAATTTTCTAATAGATGCAACTTTAATTGAAAATAGTTTTCAAGGGGGCTATTTTAAAGAATGATCAGTGTTAAATAAAATGTAAAAGCTAGTGAATTTTACATCGAAACACACCATATAGAGGTGGTGAATATAATATACTCAATAAGCACTAGTCAGAGGAAAACCCCTAGGTACTTGCTAGCTTTGGGCGCTAGGTACCTCATATCTCGGTGAAAAGTAACCATAATAAATATCTTTTCTCATCCAGGAACCAATAATAGGGAACATATCCATAACATAGTAGTCCCAAATTTCATCACAATAGTTTAGTTAGTTTTTTCATCTTCAAAATTTCTACGTGAAATAGGTAAAAAAACCAATCCGGATCACTAGCAGACTAGTACACATCTTCCCACCTAGATACCTAGGTTTCCCTCTTTGTGCTCAATCAAGTTACACATCTCATAAAATATCATTTGCACATGAAAATTTCATTTCCAAAACACACACACCAAATATCCCACAATCATTTCACATTACACTCCATTCACATTCAAATTCATCTTAACATCATACTCACACAAAAACAGCCTGTAAACATGTTTCACACCCTTCTTACAATTTAATAAAAAAAATCAACAATTTAAAAAAATTTCTCAAAATGTTTGAAATCACTAATCATCATTTTTTCTTTAAAAAACCATTTTAATAGCATATTACCACCAAAAAATTATAAAAACATCCTTTTCACCCTTTTTATAACTCAATAAACCATTTACAATTTTCATAACACTTCCAAGAAGTATAATAATTTTTTGCACATAAAACCCACTCAAAAACCCTATTTTAAGGAAAAACACACACCAAAACCATACCAATCCCGATTTTCAGCCCAATACATAGTTAATAAACCATTTTCATATGTTATAAAATTACCCCAAGAGTTACACAAGAAAAACACCCCATTTTAAGAAAATATACAACTTTAAAATTAAACGCTCCACTAATTCCATCAAAAACAGATTTATCACCACAAAAAACATATGAGTAACATTATGAATAAGTAAATTAAGAACTCTAACTCATAAAATAATTCTTACACATTGAATGACCAACCTTTTGTGTCAAAACCCTCAAATCTTTGTGTGAAACATCAACCGCACCACCACTGCAACACAAGGGAGTGAAAATGAACCTAAATCCCCAATATTGGACCAAGAAACCCAAAATAAAACCCTAGGTATGAAAACCTAGTTGATAAAAATTTGGAACTTCAAGAAGGAGGGGAGAAACCCTATGGAAATGGAAGGAACAAGAGAGGAATTTACTTACTTGAGAAACATTTCATAAATCAACCCAAATACACCAATAGTTTAATCTATAGGTAGCCAAAATTGTAAGGAAAGTTCTTATAAGACTGAGGAGGTCGAGTGGGAACTAAAATGGGGAAAAATATTAAAAAAATAATGATTTATGAAAGAAACAAATTCCATTTTCAAATCTGATTTATTTAAGAAGCCTTAAGAAAATTCACCCTAATCTATGATGAAAATGATCTCCAAAGAGGTAAAATGGAACATGGGGGTGTGCCTAGGGTTTTTTGTCTCTATTGAGAGGTGTAATGACTGAATAATGTTAAAAAAATTAATGATATAGAAAATAAATAATTTATTTCCATAAATCTAGAAATGGGCTCACGGGTTGGCCCAATGCCTGAATAAATTGCCCAAATACACCATGATTATGAGTTCCTAAGGGGTCGAAATGGATATGGTGGTTTGAATAGGTTAGGGGAGGACAAGTGGGAAGTTAAATGGGTGAAAAATGTTGAAAAACTAAGTATTTATAAAATAAACAAAAAAAATTAAAATATGAAAATGGGTACATGGTTTGGTCCAAATCTTGAAGAAACCACCCCAATAAACATACCCCACAAAAGGTTCCACTAGGAGTGTCAAAAATTCAATTCCAAGCCACCTCATACTTATAAATTCCATTTAAAAAAAAGTTAAGGCCAAATAGAATCCATGACTTCCAAGACTAATGACTTATATTAAGAACACCCAAGACACCAAATCTAATCCTAGAACACCCAGAAACAAAGAGAAAAATAAGAACCAAAATAAGATTTGAAACAAATCATGAAATTGAAGATACGAGTGTGAAATACACTATATGAGTTAATGTTTTCTAATAATTTACACTTTAAGAGTTTAAAGGTTCTCAAGAACCCATTATATATCAATATTAAAGGTAAAGTTTTTGGAAATTTTGACGAGAGAGTTGAAAATACATAATTATTGGGAACAAACCTAACAGAAGATGCTAATGGTTATATAGTATGAAGATGAGGAATATTTTCAAAAAAAATGATATAATAGTATAATATAATCAAAATTACTATAAATAATAATTTCCATTGATAATGATATCAAAGAAGCTAGAAATAGTAGAAAACATGAGAGTATTTTAGATGGCCGATTGGATCTTCATAACTCTAAAGATTATTTGGAAATTGTTTGTGATGAGGAAGATCTGAAACATGAAAATTATATGTTAAAAAGGATTAAAAAACATGATGAGTTGTATAATATTCTTCTAGAAAACAATAGGGTCATAAATACCTAAATAATATTGATAATTTCCAACAATATCGGTTTTCTTTTACAGGTTTAACTAAAGATTATAGATAAATCATTACAAAAAGAGTATTGGGTTTCTATGATGGAAAAAGAGTTGAAAAAAATTAAGAATAATGAAACTTAGTAATTGGTGTCACATACCAAAGATAGAAAATGTGATCTAAAAAAATGTTTATTTCAAAATAAGATCAATTATAAAGGTCAAGTATAATGGAATTAATATTATCTTGTTTTTAAAGGATACTATCAAATTAAGGGTATATATTTTGATGAGAATTGTTCTCCAGTCACAATTAATAAAATGATCTAAATATTTATTGTGATTTTCACTCAATAGAATTACAAGGTTTTTAAAATCTATGTAAACTCTGTATTTACTAATGGTGAACTTGAGAATGAAGTATAAATTGAATAACTTAAATAGTTTATCATTGATGGTGATGATTACTGATCATGAAAAACAAAGAAATAAATATATAGGATCAAAAAAGTACCCTGAGCATAGTATTTGATGTTGTACAATAGTTTAAAGAGAATGAAATTTAATAAATGAAAAGAAAATTAAAATCTCTTGGTTAAAGAAGACAAAAAAAACTCATTTATTTTGTAGGTGATTTATTTATTAGAGGAATATGTTTTTCTTGTCACTCCAAGAAGAAAAATTTCGTCACTATTTTCTCAATGGAAGATGAGTATATTGCAATATCACAAGACAAAAATCAAATGGTGTGGATGATTTCATTACTTGAAAACATTAGGGTCAATGTTGCATACCAAATAGTGGTTGTGTGTGACAATAAAAGTTCCATAAACTTGGTAAAGAATTTGGTGCAACATTTGAGGTAGAAGGATATTGAAATAAAGTAAAACTTTATAAAGTTAAAGGTGGTGTGTGGTGAGATTTCATTGGAATATGTTTCATTTAAGGAGTAATTTGTGGAAATATTAATAAATCATATTTCAAATGATTCCTTACTATAATTTAGAGTGTTGTTGGGAGTGAATTATTTTTCAAAATCCCTATAAGTTTTCTTTATTATTCTCTAAACATAAACTACCTACAACTCAAAATCCCCCTGTATTATCACCTATAAAAGAAAATATTCTCTCATCATTTATAATAAGATATACTTATATATTGATTTTATCTTCAATTGATACATGATCAATATGAAATTGATCTTATATCAAGTGTTGGATTACTATCACAAATACTATTATATCCTATGGTTTTGTGTTTAGAGAACCTTAGTATTGGATTCATTTTATGATTTGTTTCTTGAGAAAGATAATTCATGATTTTGGGATGTTTTTAAGTTTTATTCATTGGATACATGCTCATGGATGAGTTTAATACTCTTTAGAGTTGAGTAAATGTATATAGGAATAAAATTATTGAATTTATGCTATAATTGAAAAAACTGTGATATGAAAAGTGATGTTTATTCCATATCATCCTTGATTTAATCTAATATAAGAAAAACTTTATCTGATGTGAAGAGGTAACATGTTTTATTTACTCTTACATAATAAAAAGTCTTATCTTATATGAGAAGGATCACACTGTAGACCATTGGCCACAAAATAATGAAGCTCTTAGAAGAATGAGTTAATATTATGTGTGGGTATTGTGCCATTAGGTTAATCTGAATTGAGAATAATAATACTATAGCTGGACTAGTCTCACCATGAGTGGAAATATGAGGAGTTATAATGATTTGAATATTACCGAAACACCAAAATGGGATAATTATATGTTTTAATAGTTTGGGATCCAAATGGTCTCACACCACAAATCAAAGGCTCATGATACATGATTTAGAGAACTAAATAATACCATAGTGCAATAAAATAATCCATTCCACTACATTTTTGGTAACAAAAGTTTAAAGATTTTATAATTTTTGTGATTCATATAATGAAGTGATGTGATTTATTTAACACACAACAATGAGTTTGGATATTGATGTTGGTGGGTTGTTGGTTCTAAAATATTAAACCGGTCACACCATAGTCTACTAGTTGTAATGTGAATACATTCAAGGATACTCCAAGATACTCTAAAATATTTAGTATTTAACATTTTATATCTTTCTAATATAAGGATCACACAATAGTCATAGGATCCATTCTATAAAAATAACTTTTAGGTTAAGTGAGAATTGAACAAAATTATATAACAAAAGTAGAAGCAGTACAAAACAAACACAAATTTTGGAGGCACTTGAGGTGAAGAAAGTGAAGATCATTCGACTTGTTGACACTGTTCATTCATCTTTTAATTGGATTTCAGGAAAACACTCTTTCTCTATTCCTCATTCCATTGATAATAAACTATAACTTGGGTAAGGGGATAAAATCTACTACCCACCAAATATTAGACACTAGATAATAAGGGTGTGTGAACCATGTAAAAACCATTATTCCTGTGTGTATTATTTGTCTCTTTGCCTCATGTCATCGCATTATAACCATTGATATATATTCTTAAAAACTATTTATGGGAATCATGATGGGGTAAGGAAATGCACAAGTATAAATGAACTCAAGGAAATAAAGAAATTCAATATTATTTGAGTTTATAATAATAACCATTGAATTTATTAAAGTAATCACATGTTATTAGTTGAATAAAAGAAAAATATTTTACAAATAAATATTCATTATTCAAGGTTCCTTAAATATTTCAAGGGATAATTGATAGAGGGAATGAATTAATTATATTTTTTTGGAAAATAAATTTATTTTATTCCTTTACACTTATCTATTAATAATTTTTATTATTTTTTTGAATTAAAGAAACATTTTGTTGGATTTTGTGAATATTGTTTAAAATAGATAAAATTATGATTTTAATTGATTGAATAAAATAAATGAGAAAATATTGATAATAATTTGATTTTTTATTTTGAAATAATTTGGATGAAGTAGTTCAAGTGGGAATAAATGATAAAGTAATGGGATACATAAGCGTTCTCAGTAGAGATACTTGACTGACGTAACTTAAGTGGGAATTATTGATAAATGAATCTGTGTAAGGGTACATAACTCATATGTATGCTTAGAAAAATCATGTGAATAGGTAATTCCTTTTATTCAAATGAGATGAGTATGATACATACGAGTTTAATGCTCATATGTAAAGGTTACCAGGGTGATATATGTAATGATTTCCCAGCTGACATATGTAAAAGTATCCCATGTCCCAACTAATGTGTAATAGTAAATAACTTTTCCATGGAAGTAAAGGTATGATTTGTAAGGGTTACCCATCAAATAAAGTAATATATAAGGGTAAAATGCCTTTTCCATGGAAACAAAATAATAGATACATAGTATTTCTCAATATGTAATGGTTTTCCAGTAACCAAGTGATATGTAAGGGTATAATACCTTTACCATGGGGATAAAATAATTGATACACAATGGTTCAATCCTTTAAAAAATTAGAATAAATGCATGTAGCATGTAGATAAATATTTATTAAATACTCAGAAGGAACAACGTACTTAGAAAATTTATTTATGCTATGTGAAGCCTAGGGGAGGATCTTTGAACCATAGAATAATGAATCACACAATTCAACTATCTATCGATCTTGGGAAAGGACATTCTCATGTAGATTTATGATGAACCTAAAATCTAGAGGTAAAAATTAAAATTCACATAGTGGAGATCTTAAAAAGTTGGATAAAAATATCATTAAACAAAGGAGGGAATGGAGACGTTATTTAAGAATTTTTAAGTCCATAAGGGTGGAGAGCATAGGTTTTCTGAGTTTTAAATATACTAGTGTTGTATTTTAAAATTTTCTCATATATATTCATTCTGCCACAAATTTAATATAGGATCATAATATTATCTTATATCGATATACTTACAGGGGTGAATTGTAGCTTAAAAATCTTTAAACAAGAAAAAATACCTCTTAAAGTAATTTTATCAGACTTAGACTTAGTCTGATTATTAGAGTGGAGATTAAAATCACAGTTGATCTGATTTATATAAGAGTACATTTATTTTAATTATAGTTATAATTATAAAACAAATATCCTAGAAAGTAGATTATGATGACTAACTTTCTATAACATAAACAATAGAATAGTAACTTGTAAAAAAATCAATACAATATCTAGTAATAGGAAAAATGACTTACAATATATTATTAAAAGATTTACCTCTTTTAACCTTAAGAGTAAGGTATTTAATAAACTTGAATAATGGTATCCATAGTTTTATACTTACTATAAATTACATCTTTCCTTACTAGAAAATTTCTTCATATAATGATTATAATTTCTTTTCCTTCCTATCCATGAAATCCCTCGATTCGATGGAACAAACTCACTGTCTTCCTACCCTAGAAATCCCTTGATCGTAAAAATGATTAGATACGATTAAAAAAGAAAACATTCATAAGGGTAAAACCCTGAAAAGGATTCCTTAGAACTACCAATGATGTTGGGGACCAGTTTATGGGTATGTTCCCGACTAGTGGA
Organism: Viscum album; assembly: GCA_963277665.1. Lineage (NCBI taxonomy): Eukaryota > Viridiplantae > Streptophyta > Magnoliopsida > Santalales > Viscaceae > Viscum > Viscum album. The sequence continues at coordinate 1,882,444,095 of OY728165.1, read as the reverse complement.
TTGTGCATGGGAATAGATATTTATTATGGTTACTTTTCACTGAGATACAAGGTATCTAGGCTCACAGCTAGCTAGTGCCTAGAGGTGATCTCGTGACTAGTGCTAATTGACTATATGATATTCACCATCGATATATGGTGTGTTTCACTAGAAAATTCAGTAATTTTACATTTTATTTAAAATTTTTAATTCTTGAAAATATACCCCTTGAAAATTGTTTTCATTTAAAGTTGCATCCTTTAGAAAATTATTGCTACCTTTTCTTGTTTATGAAAACAAGAAAGTTTTTTATCTTATAATTTTTATCACATAGAATATTTTGGGTGGAATTCTATTGGGATTAGTCTCACACCCTAATTACACCATTAGGTGTAATTATACTTGGTAATCTTTATCGTAGGTATGGAAAAAAAATTTATTATCGGCAGTTCGGGTTGTTAGCATCCATTCTTGGTGTGGTGTTGTGGAGAAGGCTTGGGGATGATGGACTCTTGCCGTGTGGTGGACCTTGAGTTCTTTTTTCTAATACTTTTGAGTTGTGTAACTCTTGGGATTTTTTTAAACCATGTATTTCATTTCTGAATTTCATTAAAGGCTTGTTTGGATTACATTTTCTGATTCAGTTTATTTATTGTTTTTGATTTTTTTTAATGCTTCTAAATTTTGTTAAATCATTCCCAAATACTTTTTTTATGATACTGGGGAACTTTTGCAAGCCCGTGGGGATAGGGAATTCCCCTTGGTCCTTTCCATGGACCGGTCCAAGAATCAGTTTTTATGGAGACTAGATTTGGTTCATGACAGTGTACTAATCGAATTGGGTTAAATTCGGCACATGTTCAGAATATAGATAGTCTCTATTGTGTATTATCTCTAAAAATATTTTTAAGTTTTATGATAAAATGTAATTTATATTTCCATATCCATCAAACTATTATTATTCCACTCAATGAATCCATTTTTTAGGATGTTTATGGAGAGTTATATTCTTGTCTAATCCTATGATTTTCAAGATATACCTTGAACTCTTCATTATTGTATTAGGATCCACAATTATATCAGAATATTTTGATGATATACCCTATTTTATTCTCATAAATCTTATATAAGTGTTTAAATTATTCATTAATTTATGATTTACTCAACATAAAATAAACATAGTTTATATGAGTAAAATAATTAAAAGAATGTATAAAATACTTATCTTCACTGGTGGAATTCAATATCATTGGACAAAACTCATCTCAGTATACTAACTCAAGTGATTTCTTTGTTTTTATCACCACCAAATTGTGACTCTTGACCATAGTCTCTAACTTATAATATATAACACATGTGTTCAGTATTTCACATTCTAGAATGGGTATATTTCTCACAGTATCATTCATGGAAAACTTATCCATATTTTTCTTCCCCAAATGGTTGAGTCTTTCATAAAACATATGGTCCTCCTCTTTTATACTCATGCAACAAGCATTTTGATCATAAAAAATATAGAATAAGTTTTCATTTGTTCAATGAACCTTCAATATAATCATCACATACTTAAAAATATTTATGAAAAAATAATTCTTTCAAAATACCACCTTATTCTCATTATCATAAAGTTGAGAAACCATAAATATATTTTTCCTTAACTTGTAGATAAAGGGAACATCATTGGATTTATTTTTACCAATTTTGGGGTCTTTGAATCCTTTAACATTTAGTGATCCATCATGTAACACCCAAAAATTTTGTAAAATATTTGTATTGAATAAAGTTAATTTCTTTTATATCTTTCATTACATTCAACATCGAGTTTATCTTTCATTACATGAAATATCATGTTTTTAAAAAACACAAAAAAAAACTATTAATATTATTATTTAAACAAGATTATTATTACCTATTCATTAAACTAGGAAAAATGAATAGGAATAATCAAATTTTAAATATTAATTATTATTGTTTCATATAAATAAAACATATTAATAAAAAAACACTTAATTTTCAGTAAAGTCTTTATATGTTTCAAAAATATTATTTTTAAAAAAAATTGTTTTTTATTTAGTTTTGTGAACAATAATAAAATGGATTTTGGATACTTTTAGAAAATTAATTTATTAAAATTAACTAAATTTTTAAATCATAATTTCAAAGTTATCTTAGGTTGAATATTTGGTATTTTTTTGAAAATATTAATTTTTTTAAGAACAGTGAAAAATATTGCTTTTTATTGAAAACTTTCTTTTCAGTTAAAGAATTTATAATGTAAATTTTGGTTTTAATATGGGTTTTAAATTAAGAAAATTTAAATTATATATCAATTAATATAATTTATTTCTTTTTAATAAATTTTATATTTAATTTTTATATAATAAAATTTAAAACTTATGAACATTTTCTCTTTGGAAAATTGCTTTCTTGTCGCGTCTATAGGTTCAATTTTAAATTAAATTTTTACACTTATATGAATGTAATTTTAAAAAATGGATTGAATATTTGTAATAATTAAAATTTATATTATATTATGATTTTAAATTTATTTTTTACCATAATGAATAGTAAAATTATTTACTGCGGTTAAGGTAAAAATGGGTTTAACTGGTGTTAAAATTAAAAGTATCGGATAAAAATGAAATAAAACTTGTCCAAACCCCATTTTATAGCCTTATTTAAAAATAATAATGTCTAAGTAACTATAATGGTCCATTTATTTATAATATTTCATGTTAAAAATGTGATCACGCCTTTTTCTTTCAAAAACATACATGCATGCCACTCACCTCACTTATAAAAGGTTGTCCCTTCTCCTATTCTTTTAACACTTCCAAAACCATTTGGATTATAAAATACCAACCCAAATATATTGTTTAATTCCCTCATATAATCATATAATCCTCATTTTGGTCTTAAATTCAACCTAGGATGGTTATTGTTGCAAACCTAAGGAGGTTACCTGAAGAAGAGGTAATGTTATTCAACAATCATTTTTATATTATTTCATCATAAAAATAATTTGTATCTTATTAAACCATGAAAATATAATAAATAAATTATCTTATATATATTTATATTATTTTTAGTTAAGATCATGACCTACAACCATCTTAACTTCCATCAAAATGGATACAAAATCATCATTCGTGTGTATGGAGGACTACCGCCTCGCAAACCGATATTATTTGTTTTCCATCACCACTAGTAACGGTTATATATAATGATGTATTAAATGTTTATATATGATATTTATGATATTATTATACTTTTTTAACTGTTATATCACATATACCTCCTAACTTTTTACCCTTTGGGAATAAGATTATTTTGATCATGTGTACGGTGGACTACCACCTCACAAAGCGATGTGATTCATTCATACTTTACATAGAAGAAAATAAGGACGGGGTTAATGAAAATATGTGACACTTATGAAATAAAAATTATTCTATAATTTTAATATATTATTTACCTTTATTTTATTCAATCCTTCAAGAAAATGGAAAAAAAATATGTGTACGTATAGCCTACCCTCTCTATGAATGGTGTATTTCATTTTCTACCTCTATGTTTTATAGATTACTCGAAATATATATATATATAGTATATATTATATTTATATCATGGTTAAAATTATGAAGATTATCTAATAATGATCAAAGTAATTGGACCAAAAAAATTACAAATAAAAACATATATGAAAAACAAAGTAGTTATTTCTCGAAACGTGACTTTAACATAAAATTATTAATAAATGGGAAATATAAGGACATAATTAAATCATATATGTTATGATATATATGTTTGTGTGTTTTTTTATTTATTTATGGTTCTTTAATATATTTATATTAAACATTATATTTATTATATATGAATTTTTAATGTGTACAAAGGAATTTTAGACTTAAGGTAAGAGATTTTCATCTCACTTTCTTCTTTTGTGTGATACATGCCATATTTACCACCTATTTATTTTATGTAGTGTATATACTATAAATTAATTTATTTTATAATTATTATACTTAAAATTATTTTTATTTAAATATAAATTTTTGAATCTCTCTTTCAAGGGATTTATGGTTTAAAAGTGAGCAAAGTGGTAAGTGATTTTTGTCTCAATTTTCCTTTTTGGAGAAATATGTAATATTATGCACCAAGATTCTTTTATAGGGTGTATATACATCCTATTAGATATGTAATATAATGAATTTAATTATTCTCATGATATTATAAATTTAATTTAATGTTGTTATTTCATGTGACTTATGATTCAAAGTTACCAAATTTGTAAGGGTTTTATTTTACAATCTCATCGTTTATCAGGATTTCTCATGTTTATGCTTCTAATAATAAAATATTATGAGTTATCTCTTAAGAAAATCATTTATTTTCTTCTACTATAGTTATTTTTATAGACTAATTTTTTTTCCTTCATTTCCCTCTCTTTATGTACTCAAGAGTTGAAAATTACGATTTTAATAAAAATAAACTTTATTTTTTTCTTTGGCCAAAACCCCTTTTTATTCCAAAACCATTTTTTATAAAAATGTTTTCAAAAAAATGTTCTTAAAATTCTCAAAATTATTTATTAAAACATTTTTACCCACATTTCAGTTTTTACAAAAAAAATTGAAAATAATATTCTTTCCTTTTTTCAAACAATGATTGTTTATGTTTTACTGAAAATGTGAAAGGAATATTTGTTTTAAAATGTACGGAATGAATGGTATTTCCATCATCATGAAAGTTTTTTACTTTGAATATTTATTTATATGTTTAAAAGTTTATTTTAAAATAAAATTATTTTTTAAATGTTTTATGTTTTAAAAAAATCAAAGTGGAAAGGATATTTTCCTCAATAAATGTTTTTAATAATTTATAAAGATTATTTTATAATATTGTAAAGTTATTTTCAAAGAAAATGATTTTGAAAATGTTTTATATTTTGAAAAAAAACAAAGAGTAAAGGATATTTTCCTCAAGAAATAATCCAAATAATATTTCAAAATCATTTTTCATCTAAGATGGCTTCCTTTGATGTAACCTGTTTTTTACTAGTGATGTGATCCTAGGATACTATTCTTATTCTTTCTCTAAATTTTTTATGATTATGATGAAAATATATTTATGAGACCCAATTATATTTCATGGGTTATACCATGATAAAATGTTTATGAACATCAGTTATTTCTTACATGGGTTATTATATTATGAAATGATGAAATGATTATGAAACAGGTTTCTTTTCCATAGGTTATGCTATGATGAAATGTTTATAAAACCCATTTGTTCATGGTTTCTAATATGATGAGTGTTTTGTGAATCCCATTTCTTTCCATGGGTTCCAGTATGATGAATGTTTTATGAAGTCTATTTATTTTCATAGGTTCTATTATGATGAATGTTTTAATATCTTATAGCACACATATGTATAATTTTTATTATGTGATGGGTGGGACCTATATCTCCCTCCAATGCATTGGGTAAATATTGAATTCTCATGAGATAAACAAGACTGTAATGGGGAATTAACCTATTCAAATAAGGTACTTTTTTACTATGATAATCATGGGAGTGAACCTTGACTACTACGATGTTTTTGGGAGTGAAATCATTTAATTATGATAGTTTTTATAATGAGACTTGACTACTATAAAATGATATTATATAATTATGTGTATACCAAAAATTTATGTCTTGTACCAATGTTATGTTATCATGAATTATGTTCTTTGATTTCATAATGATTTATATCTTATTAACTTCCATGATTTTTATCCTGACTCATGTTTATGATCTATTATATGTAGGGTATGGTTTTCAAATGTTATTCTCATGTTATCATACCCTTATTCTAATGATATGTTGATATCTCCCTTTTTTACCCTTAATAATCATATGATATCATTATTTCTTATGTTTCATTTCCCCAGGTCATGAAGAAAGGTTTTAAGTAGGGTATGTATAATAAGAGTACAATGTGGGAATATTTTTATTGGTGATGTTGAATATCTTTCATGAAATAATAAGATTGTGTTTGAAGTTTCCAAAGGCACTATTCCTTTACGATCATCAATCATGTGTTTGTGTAATGTAATTAATATTTACCTAAAAATATAATATATATGGATAAAAAAATTTCTTTATAATTGGTATCAGAAGATAGGTTTAGTTAACCTTTGGAGACTAGGATATGAAAATTTTAATGATAACTCAAAGGATATTTCAAAGGATATATATGAGGATAAGTCTGAGGATGAGCCAAAGTATAGGAAAATATCATGAAATTTTGGTTAAGGATGGAGTGAATAGTTTCAAATAAATTACACCCCAGTATAGATAATACATGCATATGTGGTTTTTAAATGGCAGTGCCTAGGGGTAATAACTATGAAAATGGCACGTTGAGTTAGACTCGATGGTCACCCAGTGAATAAAAATGGTCCTTGTTACACACCTAGTTTGATACTCCAAGTGGATATGATTTATAAATTCACAAACACTTTATGAACCATAATGAATTATTTTAATAATAACCATGAATGACCTAGTTAAATTCTAAGTTGTCATAGATTAAAAATAAGGTGTTGTAATTTAGACATCTTATAAGTGATTTTTCATGATTATGTGGTTCCCCACTATGATTATTATTGCGTACACTAAGCTTTTTGTTTTTAGTCAATGGAAGGAACTAGAAGTAACTAGGTTAACATTGAATGTGATAGAAATTTTTTTATGGGAAAAAAAATATGATCACAATATTGAAGGATCTTATGATTTTTCCTAATCGGTTATCATGATATATTATTAACAACTTTCACCTTAACCAACTCTTGGATTCATCAAAGAAGAGAAGGATAGAGTCTGTTGAGAGTTAGGGTGGTGGAGACCATGGAGGAAAGAAGATTCAATTTTCTATATATTTAGAATGTTGGAATAAGAACCCAAGTGAATGTCTTAAAGGAATGGTAAGATGTTTCAATTATGGAAAATAAGGACACAAAGTAAGTAATTATCGAGGAAAAATGAAAAGTTCAGTTAATTTAATGGATGTGAAAAATAGTATCCCTAAGGTATCTTTTATGGATGAATTTTTTAAATTTGGAAAGTATAGGAATTATTAAAATTAATGTTCTAGGGGAAAGGCTCGTGAAAATAATCAGCAAGCTGGTTTGAGTAATGGTTGTAATATTGATGATGAAGAGACCATGAATGACATATGAAATGTATGGTTTATTCAAATAGTATTATTTATGTTAAACATATAAAGTATAATTAAATTTAGGTTTATTAATTTTAAGACATTATTTATATTACATATTATAAAAAAAATTTATTAATAAATAATATGATGCATCCTAGTTGATATTTTAAAAATGAAGTAAAATGATTAAAGTGTTGATGTATTAGAATTAGATAATTATGAAATATATAAGGACACTTCAGTATAAGTTTTTTGTTAAGAATTTGAAATAATATATAGAATGGTACTGATGACCTAGAAAATTGATTTAATGGAAAGGTGGTATTATAGGAAAAACATCTGATTAAGGGAATATATCCCTTAATATGTTCCTAGTATTGAGATAATGATGTTGGGATAATAGATAATGGATATGAATAAATTAAATTGGATAGTATTGATGACCTTGGAACTCATTAATGATCTATGGAAAAACTAGTATATTTTATCATTGATGGAATTTATAGTATTATTATATTTATGGAATATATTCAATAATCAATGGTTTTATTCAATTAAGTATGTATGTTTTCATTAAGTTTCTATGGTAATTAAAGATATTAACATGTTTCAAGAGATTATATGATTAATGTATTCACATTTTTGATATGTGACATTAAGAGATACTTCATGTTGTTTGGAGGATTAATGATTAGTTGATTTTTGAGATTTAGTGAACTTATTTTTAAATTTTTGGATTTTAATTTTTGTCTGACATGGAAGAGCCTTAAGGCTGTCTATTCATGGAATGGATTATGATAAACTTTGTATTCTATTTGATAAACTAAGATAATAATTCTATTTTTTATCATAAATAGAGAAACAAGGAATGAATTATCATTTTTTGGATCTTATGATCCACTAGTGCTTCAGGTATAAAAAATTATCTTTATTTCTTAAAGTAAGAGATGAAGTAGATATTGATTGAATAATAACCAAAGGATTAGATTGTCCTTATGTAATGAAATAAGATTAATTAAATATATTATCTCATGAAAATTATTCAACTATAAGAAAAGGATCTCGAAATAAAATGGTATACATTTACCTTCATTTTTGATGAATGAGTGGTCTTTTCTTCTATCATAGATTTATGGATTTTTGGTCATTAACTTTCTCCGAACCATGTTCACTATCACTCTCTGTTAGTATTTGGGTGTTAGTTTCCTCTTCTATGTCCATTTTTTTTCACCTCCCACCAATTTTCTTCCAAATTTAAACCTAGTTTTGTGTTATTTTATTTTACCCTTCATACATATCTTTCTCTATTTTCAAGATGAATTTTTATAAATCCTTTTTATAATGTTGGTTTCCAAAAAAGGTATTTTCAAATATTAAATCTCTAACTACAGAGCGCAAGTTCAAATTGTGAGGATGTAATTTATTTAAGTGGGGTAGAATGTAACACCCCTAGATTTTATGAAATTATTTTTTAAGTAAAGCTAATTTATTTTATAGCTTTTATTACACACAGTATCAATTTTATCTTGTGTTAAACACAACGTTTAGTTTTAATGAAACACGATAACCCATTAATATTATTATTTTAGAAATACTGTTATTATCTAGCCATTAAAATTCATGGAATGAATAGTAATAAAAAAATTAAATATTAATTATAAATTTTTTATATAAATAAAACTTATTGATAAAAAATTAATTTTCATTAAAGTCTTTATATGTTTCAAAAAAACTATTTTCTTAAAAAAATTATTTATTTTTGTAAACAATAATAAAATTAATATTTTTCAATTTTATAAAATTAATTTTATAAAATAAACTTAGTTTTTTAAATAATCATACAAAAATTATCATAGGGTGAATTTTTTGGATTTTTCTAAAAATATTAATTTTTTAATGAATAGTGAAAATATCAGTTTGTATTAAAAAATGTCTTTTCATTTATAGGATTTATATGTTTTATTTTTGTTTTAGAATGGGTTTTAAAGTAACATTAGTTTAATTATATATCAATTAATTCAATTTAGCTCATTTTAATTAGTTTCATTTTTAATTTTTATATAAGAACGTTTTAAACTTTTGAAAATTTTATCTTTGGAAAATTGTTTTGTCGTCACATCTATGGGTATAATTTTAAATTAAATTTTTCCACTGATATGAATTTAATTTAGAAAAATGGATTAAATATTTGGAATCATCATAATTTATATTATTTAATAAAGTTAACTTAATTTTTTACCATAATGAATATTAAAAATATTAAAAATTATTCTCCATAGTTAAGGTAAAAATGGGTTTATCAAAGGTTAAACTAAAAAGATATTTGTTAAAAATGATCCAAAACCTTTATAACACCCATTTTACAGATTAATTTAGAAATTATCATGTATAATTTCTATAATGGTTCATTTTAGATCCTTTTAGCATGTGAAAAACTTGTTTACACCTTTTTATTTCCAAAAATTGGTTACACCTTTTTATTTCCAAAAATTGGTTGCACTATTTTATTTCCAAAATTTACAAGTGTGCCACTCACCTCACCTATAAAAGAACACCCCTTCTCCTCTCCTATTAACACTTACAAAACCATTTTTTCAGCTAATATATACCTAAATATGTTCCTTAATTCCATTCTCGCATCCTATAATATTTATTTTGGTCAATAATCAAACCTAGGAAGGCTTTTGATTCAAACATAAGAAGTTTACCCTAAGAAGAGGTAATGTTCTTCAATGAGCATTTTCATTTTATTTATTCCTCCCAATCCATCAATTATAATTAAACCATGATGATATAATAACCTCATTATATTAAATGCACTGAAATTTTGTTATTTTAATTTCATTACCTATAACCATCTTTACTTCCAACAAATGGGATATGGAATCATCATTTGTGTGTACGGTAAACTACCACCTCATGAACCGATGTTGTTCATTTTTCATCACCACCTATCACTAATGGATATAATGATGTATTAAATATTTATATATGACATTTTTTCTATTATTATACTTCTATAATTTTTATATCATATGTACCTCCTTACTATCTACTATATGGGAATACGATAACATCGCTCGTGTGTAGGACGGACTACCGCCTCATGAAATGATGTGATTTATTCACACTTTAAATGGAATGTAATAAGGATATATTTAATGAAAATATGTGATAATTATAATATAAAAATTATTCTATAATTTTAATGTATTATTTAAATTTATTTCTTTCATTCCATATAGAAAATGAAAACAATGTTCATGTATACATACGGCTTACCATCTCCATGAATGGTGTATTTCATTTTCTAACTCAAACTTTTAAAGATTACTATAAATATATATATAATAAATATATATTATTTTTATATAATGTTTAAAATTATTTATATTATGTAACCATGATCAAATTAATAGGACCAAAAAAATAACAAATCAATACATACATGAAAAACAAAGTTGTTATTGCCCGAATGTGACATTAACATAGAATTGTTAATAAACAGGTAATAAAATTTCATAAGTAAATAATATATGATATTATATATATATATATATATATATATATATATATTTGTGTATGTAAAATTATGTAATATATGTATGATAAATGTATATTTAATATATAGTAGTTTTGAATGTGTACGAAGAAAGGCGAGACTTAAGGTAAGGGATTTCCATCTCACTTTTTACTTCTATGAGACACATTCCACATTCACCACCTATTTATTTTATGTGGGGTATATAATGTCCATGAATGTATTTCATAATTATAATCCTTAAAATTATGTGGATTTACATATCCATTTTTGGATATCTCTTTAATGAGGTTTACGGTTCAAAAGTCACCAAAGTGGTAAGGGATTTTGTTCCCAATTTGCCTTCTTTGAAACGTATGTTTTTTTATGCCCCTATATTCCTTTATGAATTTTATATTCATCCCCTTTGACATTTAATATCATGAATTTATTTATTCTCATGATATTTTAAGTTTCATTTAACTTTATTATTTCATGGGGCTTACGATTCAAAGTTACCAATAGGGTAAGGGTTTTGTATTACAATCTCATCGTTTATAAGAATTGCTCATAATTATACATCAAATGATAAAATATCATTATATATCTCTCAAGAAACTAATTTATTTTATTCTAATCTATTTATTTTTTAGAATAAATGTCTTTCCTTCATTTTCCTCTCTTTAGGTACTCAAGAGTTCAAAATTATGTTTTTAAGAAGAATCATCTTTATTTCACTCTTCAGTCAAAATCCATTTTTCTTAAAAAAACCTTGTTATATAAAAAAATTAAAAAAATGTTTTTAAATTTATCCAAATTATTCATTAAATACATTTTTACACATGTTTTATTTTTTATAAAAAATTAAAGGAATCTTCTTGTCATTTTCCAAATAAGGATCGTATATATTTTATCAAAAATATTAAAGGAATCATTGTTTTAATGTGCACATTATGAACAAGATTTCCAAAATCATTAACATTATTTGATTTGAAGCTTAATTTATAAGTTTAAAAGGTTATTTTAAAAGAAAATAATTTTTAAAGTTTTTTATGTTTGAAAAAAATAATTTAAAGTGGAAAGGATATTTTTCTCAAGAAATGTTTTAAATGATCTTTAAAGCTTAATTTATAAGTTACCAAAATTATTTTCAAAGAAAAGTATTTTAAAAAAGTTTTATGTTTTAAAAAGTTTTTTTCAAAGTGAAAAGGTTTCTTTCCTCAATAAATGTTCCAAGTTATCTTTTAAAATAATTTTTCATCAAATATGACATAATTTTATGTAACCCATGCTTTATTGGGGATATGATCCAAGGAAACCATTCTTATTCTTTCTCAAAATGGTTTATGTTTATGATGAAAATATATTTAGGAAACTTTTTTCTCTTCCATAGTTTGTACCATGATAAAATGATTATGAAACTCACTTCTTTTTCCATGGATTATTCTATGGTAAAATAATGAAATGATTATGAAACCTGTTCCTTTTACACATGTTATTATCTGATTAAATATTCATGAAACGCAATTATTTTCATGTTTTTTGATATAATGAATATTTTATGAAGCCCATTTCTTTTCATGTGTCCTGATATGATGAATTTTTTATGAATATCATTTATTTTCATGGGTTCTAATATGATGGATGTTTTAGTATCTTGTGGCACATAAATGTATGATATTCATTATATGATGTGTGGTACCCTTATCTATCTTCAATTAATTGGGTGAATATTGATATCTCAAGAGATAAACAAGACTAGAATAAGGAGTGAACCAAGTTCCGTAAGGGAATTTTTCTACTATGATAGTCTTGGGAGTGAACCTTAACTACTATAATGGTTTAGGGAGTGAAATCTTTCCATTATGATAGTTTTGAAAATAAACCTTGAATACTAAAAAAATGACATTCTATGGTTATTTTAATGCCACAAATATATGTCTTATTCTAATTGTATGTTCTCATGGCCCATGTTATTTGATTCCATTATGATTCTTGTCTTATGAACTTCCATTATTTTTTCCATGACTTGAGTTTATGATATATTATATATGGGTATGGTTTTCATATGTAATTATCATGTTCTCATACCCTTATTCTCATGATATATTGATATATCCCTAGTTTACCCTTACTGAGTATCTGATCTCACCCTTTTTATGTTTCCATTCCCCAGGTAATGAAGAAAGGTTTAAATTATGGTATGCATAATAATATTACTTTGTGTAAAGATCATTATGTGATATGTTTAAGATCTTTCATGAAATAATAAGATTGTGTTCCAAGTTTCCAAAGGCTCTATACCTTTACGATCCTCAATCATTTTTTTGTGTAATGTAATGAATATTCTTCTAAAAAATAATTACTATCTATGTATGAGAAGTTTGGGTCTTTAAATTTCATTTATTAAAGTTATATTTCTTTATTTATACTATTGTACATCTTTCAATAGATTCATTTTACTGATCATTTTTAATGAGTACTTACTATCAAGTATTTATAGCTTCTCTCCTTTCACTACATTGTAATACACCTCAACCACCATTAAGTTCTATTTATTATTCCTCCTCTTAGTAGATTTAGGATTTTATTTTTTATTTAGTTAATATGTTATCATGGTAATAAATTTATTGGTAATGTGTCTAGGTTGATCACACCTTCCAAACGTCTCCTCAAATAAATCAATGGAATTTTTTTAATTTCGCATTCCCTTTTGGATGTTGTCTTGGATGGAATCTAGATGGTTTATATTTTCTCCCCATATATTAAACACTTTTCTTCGATTAAGTGAGTGAGATATTATATTGGAATACATGTGATTTGTGTATAAATACTCAACAACACCAACATCTTATTTCAAATAAAAATATCCTCATATAGAAAATAATTTCTTTAAAATATGTTCATTGGGTTTCCCTCTGATTTGATATCTACTTATTCTTTCAACCTCATCAGTTTTAGTATCCTTATCATTTAACTTAACCTATACATTAGTATTAAACTCGATTATTCTCTTTCTTCACCTATCACCCTTTGGAATTTCTAGAACCATCATCAAACTTGGTAGTGGGTGTGTTCTCTGCTTTAGGTGATATAATCATCTTCTTTTTTCCCTTATCATTTTTTCTACCACTATAATTGAAATCTTGAGTATCTAAAATAATTTTTCATAGTACCATAGAGAAATAACTGAGCTACATAGTAGGATTAACAACTTTTTCCACTATTTTTGAGCTATCACCAACATCGTTAATTGAATTTTTGAACTCTATAACTTTATATTTACTCAAGGAATTTTCATAATCCACTAAAATTGTCTTGAGGGCCCACACTTACTCATTTCTTATTAGTTTTATTTTTATTGTTAATCTAAATAATTTTGTCACTTGATTCAAGAATTTCATTGATATATTCAATATTTCATTTGAACTGAATTTCAATATATATAATTTATTTATATTTTAACTCATCAATGGGTTTTCTTAATAAATAATTCTCATTATTTAATGATTATTTCCCTTTGATTATTATATTTTTTCAATGACACCATGATCTCCACTCTAAGTTGAAACTCTTTTGGTGTCTCCTTATTTTCTTATTCTTCTTCTTTGTTCTTAGATTCTTATATTCTATTTGATGAATCTTTGGATGATTTTATTTTTCCATGAAAATTATTTTCCCTTTTTTCTCTAAGTAATATTTCTCTATTTCACTTTATTTATCACAAGATGTGTCATCATGTTTATAGAAAATATTTTTCATCTCATTTTTATTGTAATTGAATAACCCATGGAATTTTTGAAGGTCTGTCATATTTGTTGTCAACCATGATTGAATATACTTAATAATGTTTTTGATATGTTGAAAATTTCTTTAAAGTGATTTTAACTGAATTTGATTGGTTGAGGTTGGTTGGAATTCAGTTAAAAATCCTAGAGAAGTATTATGGATTCCATGTTTTTTGGGTGATTTGGAAAATTAATGGAATTACACAATTACATGTAACAAATTTAATAAAGTATATAGGATATTATTTATAATACATAAAATATTCCAGTGTATATGAATGATATTTTAGGCATACAAAAGATACATGTTGAAGAGAATAATGAGATGTGGAAAAGTCACAAACCTTGCATTGATACATAAGTTAATTCAGATTATATGAATAGTTTTTAAGTAAAATAAAATATTTTTTTGATGATATATAAGGTTTTATAAGCTTTAACAAAAAATTTAAGATATTATAGAAATTAAATTTATCAAAGTATCAAAGGCATCATGATATATAATATATTGTGTCTAATATAGAAGATATTCAAAGAATTTATAAGATATTTTGAGAATATATAAGATTCTCATGAGCCTATTGAAGAAATTTAATAATGTGCATAGCGTATTTGAGCTCACTATAGTGATATTTAAGATATTATATTTCTTATTTAAGTTCGAACAGTTTGGAAAAATGATGTTGATGAACTCAAACATGATTCTAGCTAAGTCCAAATAGGAATTAAATAATAATAAACTAAGATGATATTAGAATGATAATTCTATGATTTTAAATAAAATATTTTAAATGATTATTGAAGATAAAAAATGGATCTTTTATCAGGAGAAAGTTTTACTAGTTTTAATTCAAGAATAATGTTGTCACAATTCAATAATAATTTTCTATATTCAAATTTTGGAAATAATATTCATATGATTATATGAATAAAATAAATGTAAAGAAGAAATTGATGATTAATCAAGGGATATAGACTGATAAGAAACTATTAATGTTAGTTTTTATCTATTATGAGGTAATTAGAATCCTACTTTAATCACCAAAACGATTTCTATTGAGAAAAAACAAAACAATATATGATTGCATGTCCCCAAGAATATATTGATCATTTTGAAATATTAATAAAAATTATTTTATGCAAGAAATGTTAGTGATCATATCCATTGGTTGTTGAAGACATTGGTTTGAGGAAGAAGATCTTATATGATGATGTTGGGATATATTGGTGTTCAACTGAATATCTTGTTCACAGTGTTATAGGAATGAAATTACACCTCAAATCATATTTTTATTTGACTTTTGGATAATCCATATTTTTAACTAGGCTGAGAGGAAACCCTTAAGTACCCCTAAAGTCCAGAGTACATAACCCAACGTCCTAGTGGAACAAAGGCCCTAATATTTTTCCCTAATCCATAGGCCCCAAACTTTAATAGCTGTTTCTTACCTCCTTTCATCCACCTATATCATCTTTAACCCAAATTTTTTCATCTTCATCCTACCTCTTGGTATATATTAATTTTTATTCATATCTTTTGTATATTCTTACCCTTGAACCATCTTTCACACCACTGATCAGAATATTCTCTAGTATCATCCCATATTCCCAACATTTTAATGACCTAGAGGCCCTTTTCATGGCCCGATGTCCCATTAATGATGAATAGTATCACTACTATAGTGTCTCCCTACAATACTACTATAGTACCATAGAAATTATCCACCACTGGGATTTGAAATCAAGTCTAATACAAGATTATAGGTAGAATTTTACACTCAGTTAATCCCCCAATTAAAATTAATTATGTTACAAACTAGTGGGAACTTGTATAAATATATATTAAGAGATAATTGTTATTTCTTCATAAGATTCAAGGATGTATTACATACTTATCCTTTAATCACTTAGATATCTTACTAGGATCCAAGGATATATTTTTTCATCATCTTTATAAATTTATGGGAGTTAATGAAGTATTTTTACCTTCTATTATAATCACTTATTTATTAGTGATAAATTTTTGTCTCAAACTCAACTTAGAAAACGGAAGGAGTAGTCACCCACATTGGTGGTAAACCTATTAAAAACTCATGTGTTTTTTGTGTTCCTTTAATTTCAAATTCATATGGGATGTAATGAGGTTTTAAATAGAGTGGGAAAATATTTTAACCAATCATAGAGGTTAATTTAAAAATAATAAATTAAAAAATGAGTATCATTGATTCATCCTTTCCCTTATCAGTGATATAACTCCACTTACCTATGAACTTAAATTAGTATTAGAAGAAACCAGGTTCTCTCCAAAAGATCAAGTCATGGTTGAAGAAAACATAGGGATTCAAAATATTATCAATAGTAAAGGTATTCTAATATTTTATGGGAAGAAGTTTTATGTATATAATAATATGATGATTCCTTATATTATTTCTCTTGGCTTAGAAGTTATTGATGCTACAACTAAGGTATTTACACCTATTAAGGAATCTACACCCATGATAGAATCTAATAATAGGAATTTTTAGGTTTATGTAAAGGAAATAAATTTTATTTTAATTTCCTTATCAAACTAATTTTATCAAAGGTTATGAGATTATAAACATTTAAAGAGATTTGAGACAAAACTGAGACCATATTTGAAGGAAATTTCAAAGTGAAGGATGTTAATCTATAAATATTGAGAATAAATTTTTAAGAATTTTGTATGGTTGATGAAACAAATTTATGATTTACTTACAAGGGTTAAATATATTTTTAGAAACATTGTATATTTTAGTGAAAAAATGAAAGATACAACCATTTTCAAAAAAATTATCAGAAACCTTCTTGACATGTTTAATGCTAAAAAAATTAATTTGGAAGTAAGGGATGATTTATCTCTTAATGAGTTATATAATAAACTTTTAAATTATAAAGTGATTAAATATCATATTATTAATAATAATATCAAGGGTTATAATTAAATAACATTCACATACATAAAAATCTAAAAAATGGAGATTAATATGTATACTCTAGTGAATCTGGAGATGATGAAAAAAGTATGAAGTTTATAAGAGGATAATGG
Organism: Viscum album; assembly: GCA_963277665.1. NCBI lineage: Eukaryota > Viridiplantae > Streptophyta > Magnoliopsida > Santalales > Viscaceae > Viscum > Viscum album. The sequence goes on along the minus strand of OY728165.1, from coordinate 1,882,426,534 downwards.
AACTTATCTCAAATAAATTATAAAAATGAAATTTTAAGTACAAATGGAAACTATAAATGAAATTCATGTGGTGGAATTGGAAACTTTTCTATTGATTGTATAGTGATGAAAGGTAGTGAGTTTGGTGAAGCTGAAAAAGAAGAAACTTTTATGGATGAGTGATTGAGTAAAAACTCTAAGAAATATAAGGTAACAATTTAAGTTATGAAATGACTCACCAAAAGGAAGTGAAAATTCATGTTAATTAATAGAGAGTATGTATACTATACTATATGTAGTCAATAAAAATAATACATAGCTTAAAGTTTTATAAACTTTATAGATCTTGTTGAAAATCATGAAGAAACCTCATGTAGAAGGGATGATTATGAAGAAAAGTACACAAAGAACATGTTGAAAGTTGAGCTTGAAGAATTTATTGATAAAAAAACCAATAAAATAGTGAAATAAAATACCTAAATAAAGGATTTAAGAAGCTAAATGTTGAGAAGTATGATTATATTGAGGAAATCAAGTGAAACTTAATGAACAAGACAAAATATTGAATGATTTTGAAGAGAAATATGCTACAATGAAATTGTAATTAAAAAAATCAAAGTATCATAAAGATAAAAAAACCTATAAAAAATTAAATATGACTATAATAAATTTGTGTAAATAATGGGAAATCCATCACAATCTTATGATAATTGGTTCACAAAATCTTAAGTAAAATTTGCACTATGAATCAAAATAATTTCAAATGTATTTTGGATAAAAGTGTAGAATCTAAATGAAAATCTAGGAAAGTTTATAGTGATAAAAATTATGATAATAACACTTTTATATCAAGGGAATTTTGAGATAGTTTGAGAAGTAAAATTACCCTAAGGAACAAGAAAAATAAATCTCAAAATACACTTGGATAGCAAAGCCAATTCCATACACATATTTATTATTTTCATGGATGATCAAGTTTTAGAGGATATTTTTTGTTTTTTAGAGCCTATGGCCATATATAATATGATTTCTAGTATAATATGTCATTTACTTAGAGACAAAGGGTCTTTTTGGTGAGTGGGAGGTATCCATAGAAGATGAAAAATAATTCTAAGAAGAAGAAAGTTCTAAATAGAAATATATCAAGATTTCCTACTTATAATAGGTTTTATTGTCTGGATGAAATATATATAAGGTGTTACCAATATGGTCATTTTTCTGAATATTTCTTGGAAAAAATTCTAGGACAATCTATTAACACTACTATAAATAAAAAGGTTTTGTGAAGACAAATTTACGATAAGGTACTTCATATTGAGGTGGCATATTAACAAGAAAGAGAATAAATATATGGATACTTGATAGTGGTTATTAATATTATGTTAAGTTATATATAAAAATAATAAATAAAATTTAATATCATAAAGTATTTTAAATTAATTTTGGTAATGAATGTTCTTCAAAAAAACTGAGAAATTGGTACAGCTAAGATTAAAGCTTAAAAACTAAAATCTAAGGGTGTTCAATTTGTTAATGGGGTTAAACACAACTTATTGAGTGTAATACAACTATGTAATTAAGTAATAGAGTAATTTTTAGAAATAATTATTATATCATCAAAGGCATAAAATATGGAATAATTATTACTAAGTGATAAAGAACCAATGGTAATATTTTCCAAATTAGAAACTCAAGTATTTATTATAATTTAAATTAAAAAGATAACAACAAACTTTGGTATCAAATACTTTTTCACCTTTTAAAAATAAATTTAATCAATATCACAAAGTTAAATGTGGTAAGATACATGTCTCGCCTCATTATATAAATGGAAAACATTTATGAAACATGTCAAAAGGGGATAATAGTGCAAGGATGGCACAAAAAGGTGGAAATTTACCAACTTGGCCACCTTAATTAATACATTAAGATATTTGTGGGATAATTATACATCAATCCACTAAAGGTGATTTATAATTAATCACTATGACACTATCTATTCTATTGTGTGGTTTATTTTTAATTATTTTATCTTTTTCTTAATTAAGTTTATGTTTTATAGAGTTTCAGGTTGGATTTTTATGTTTATGTGATTTTTTAATTCTGTTCATGTTTTGCATGCATGGTTTAGAGTAAACTATGTGGTTACCCTTTTATATAAGGATTTTTTAATTAAACTTTTTCTAAAATATTTTATTCTTTAAGGTTATAATGTATTTTAGTCCAAATTTTGCAGATCCAAGGAGAAACTATGTAGTTTTTTTGTATGTAAGGGTATGGGTGCAAGGATTATGCATGGTTTGGTAGAATGTGTGATAAGCATGAGATTTTGATTTATAATTTTACATTTTCATTTGGAAATTTTAGTGCATGGTCTTTACAATAGTGTGAAGTCCCTAGGTGAAGCTACATGAGGTGGGTTGGCCTAGGCAGTGGCTCTCATTCGGTTGGTGCATGACTTTGTAAATTGTGTGTCCAACCCAAATTCATTAAAACTTGAATTTATGTTTTTTAACTTTATTTATTTTAAACCTAAAATCCTTAATTTCTCCTCCCTATCATTCAAAATGAACATTATCATCTAATTATCTTCCTCCTCTTCCATTTTTATGGCTTCTACCTTATATTCAAGTGGGTTTATTCATGGTAAGTTCCTCTAAACCACTTCATATCCTTTATTTCTTCTATTTCCCTTGATTTATCTCCTTCACACGAACCAAAATAATCACATGTTTTTACTTTATGGTATATTTTGGAGATATTTAGGGTGATTTTTCATTATCGGGGTTATATAGGTAATATCTTATCTTGGTTGGGTGTTCTCTATCATAGGCGATGACATCAGGCATGACCATCATTGAACTGAGGTAAGTGTTTCTTTTTTGTCACTTTAAAATTAAATTATATTAAATTATTATGAGTTTTAAATTGGTTCTATATTTAATTCCTATATGTATGTCCCATGAGGGGCCAAAATTTATTTCAAGTGGATTTAACCCACGGCATGGAATTGGATTCCATGCCAAGGGTTTATAAAAATGACTAAGCAACTTTTCAAACAATGTGAGTGTTTTTAAAATTAGTTCACGATGTTGGATTGGATATTGAATTGTGAATTCTGTATATAATTACTTTTAGACTAATTTTTTGATTATTTTAATGGTTTAAAATGTTTAACATAGAATTTTTGACTTGAAAGGGGTTTGTTAACCCTTGTGTGATATATTTGAAACCTTTTTATAACCATGGTTGATTTTAATAGTATTTTTAAGGGAATTGTGAGGTCCCAAATGGGTTTCAAAAAAAAATTAATATATTTTTTCCCAAAAATTTATTGAGAAAGTATTTAAAATAGTTTCAATTTATTTTTAATTTCTAGCATGTTTTGGAAAAATGCTCATTTGGCACTTTATGAAAAATGAGTTTTTGTGAAAGTGTGTGAGACCCTATTTGTGCCTCATGTTATTATTATGTTTTTATGGCCTATAACCCCTTTGTGATTAATTTAATTCATTGTTCATGTGGTGATTCTTCTATATGAATGTGAAAACGGATTGTTCCCCTGAGGCTGTAGGAGGTGATTTGTGAGTTATTTTCAAATTTTTTATATTTGATACATATGATCATTTATTTTTTCTCACCTCCATTTTAATTTTCATTGGAGTCTTGGTAAGATAGTAGGTTACCTATATAATATACATCCCTAGTTTTTAGTAGTATTATTTCAAGGTAATGTTACCTAGATATACCCTATTGGTTAACCTGAGAGGGTAGTGGTTCATTTGAGTTAGCATTTTTTTGTATCCTATGTAATAAAGAAACTTTTAGGACATTTATGTATTTATTGTATGATGGGACTACCAAGAATGAAAACAGGTTCTATAGTTCTATCCTATGTTCTTTTTCACTAGTTTAAGTATTTATTACTAGAACTATAGGATGATTATCATGAAACTAGGATCCTACTCATGATATATTAAGGGAATTTTTTAGTTTGTTGGATCCCTTACTTCTTGTATGATTTCTTGGAACTTATATAATTGTTGTTTGTTTCTCTTTATCATATAATTATGACATAGTGGTGTATGTTTGTGTGATTTTATTCCTCTTTATATTGTGGTTAGTTTTAAAATGTTTTGATAAGAGAATTGTGAAAGGTTTTAAAAGAAGTAAACTAAAAGTATGGTTTCAGTGAAATTTAAAACAATATTATCATGAGTTTTATTGGAATGTTAAATAAATTAGTGAAGTTTTTTTCTAAAGAGTTTTTGAAGAGTTTTATGAGGAATTTTAAAAATGGTTTGTTTTTTAAATAATGATGAGTGGGTTTTAAAACATGGTTTTAGGTATTTATTTCTAGTTTTTTATCAGAATTGGTTTTCAAGGATGTTTTGGAAAACTATTTTAGAATTGGAAATATACTTTGAGTTTTGAAATGTGTATTTTAAAATAGGTATTTATGGGATGGTTTTAAAGTGGGACTTTAAAATGGTGTTTTGGGAAAAAAGGTATTCATCTCGTGAAAAGTGTTTTCCAAGTGATTGTTTTTGTTTAATGAAAAGAAAGAAAATGAGTTTTTAACACAACATTGATGTGTTTTTTTATACTCAAGTAAAGACTTATGAAAAATGTATGATTTTATATTATATTTCAAATTATAATTTTTAGGATGTAATATGAAATATAATACATATATTCAATGGATTCCATCCTATCGAGTCATTTAGAACCTGCATATATTTTATATGCCCCAAGTTTTAGTTCTTGAAGGAGTGATTCCAATGGAAAAGAGGCGAATGAATTATCTTTCTTTTAAAAAATTAATTAAATTTTCAATTTTATGACTAGAAGATGATCTGTCCAAATATTAAATAATTCAAACACACCTACATAAGAAAATATATAGAAAATAAAATGAAAGAATATAAAATATTATCATAATAATTTTATAGTAGTTTATATCTAAATGATTATACTCTACTCATCACACATCAAATAGATGTATGGAACCCACTATGGAATATCACTTTTGAAGGAGAGTGGAAAATATTTACATATACCTATTTTATAATTAGAGGTTTAACCCAATTCCATTTTCTTTTATGTTTTCATAAAAAATAAACCTTCCTTTTATAGGAGAAGACTTGACATAGACTTTTTCAGGATCAATCCTAACAACTGGGCTTTTAGTTTTAGAAGAAACCTAGTATTTTTTAGGTGGAAATCTAAACCAGTATTTTTTAGGGGTAGTACCAACCTATAATTTCATAGTCCAAGTCTTAACCTCTTATATGTTATGGGTCAAAGGGAACCCAGCCTTATAAGGGGACAGACTAAACTTATACTCTTATAAGGTAGTTTATTTACTCTAATATTTTACAGGTTAAGTGGAACCTGGTATTCTAAGGGGATAAACTAAACCCAAAATTTATCATTAATTTCCTTTATTGTTTAATAGGTAAATTAAAACGTATAATTATAAGGGGGTAGACTAAACCAAATCTTATAAGGGGAGACTACAGCTAGAAGTACCTTTTGTAAGGGTAGTATAACCCTTTACAATATACATTAAGTGTTATGATACTACACAAACAGTTATAGAACAATGAATGAATAAGACAAATTAACCCAATGAATTATTGTCGATGAAGATTTTGGAGTTTAGATTAGGTAGAGTCATATTTATATTTCTTCAATACATGTATCAGTCTTTTTATACACTAAAATAGAAAGATCTATTTTATTTACTTTAAAATCCATGATTCCCCTTTATAAATTCCAAAACAAAATCTTCACATGGAAGAATCTTTCAATATAATATAAAAATTAAAATCATGTTATACACAAAAAATCTTTAGAACAATAAATATAAAATTAATATATCATTAAATACATCAACAAAAATTTGATAATAAGTTCCTTGAAATAATACCATAACTCATTAGAGAATATCTCTTCATATTCCAAAACAATTATAATTTGAACATTTCATTTTACAAACATTTTTACTGCTTATACTTATTTCCTAGATAAATGTTTCACATGTGTTCTTCATAAAAGAAAAATAATATTCATTTCAGTCCTCCTTGATATTCTATAAAGACAAACTGTATAATGAATCATGTTTAATACAATTAATATAATATTAAATAATGAATATTAATATCATTGAGAAACTCTTAGACAATATATGAGACTAACTCTTCATATTTCATTCGGTTTGAATTTGAATATCTCATGTTAAAAAAATTAGCATGAATATCCAAACACACTTAATCCCATGTGAATCACATTTAATTAATCATAAAACAATATAAACCCCATTTTCATGTATTTATATAATTAATAAATAATTTAATAACATTATAAATATTAAAAATAAACTTTAATCTAATATAATTAAGAAATAATACAGATAATAGAGCATAATTCTAGGTTTAATAACAACCGATATAAAATAAAAAACCACATAGGAAAATTTGACTATGTGGGTTATTTTCACTTATGAAAATTTCCCACATAGATAAATTTAAAAATGATATTTCTTTATGTTTCTGAATTAGTTCACATGACCAAATTTACATAGATTAGTTCTACGTAATATAATTTAACCACATAAGTGGATTTGTATGCATGGCCAAATCTAAATAATCAGAGATCTCATGTAGTTCATTTTAAAACCCATTTACATATATTAATTAACATAAGATAATTTATCACATATACAAATTCACATAATTAAATTGATCACATAGTCTAATTCACATAAAATAATTGATCACATAGCCAAATTTATGTAATCAAATTGATCTTATAGTCGGATTCCAACTTGTGGACACTTTATTTTTCAATTTTCAGTCACATTATTTTTTAACATGCAGTCACTTCATTTTTAAACTTGTCGACACTCTATTTTGGTTTATACATAAAATTAATTTTTTTATGCGGTCAATTCCAGACTTTATAAAATTTTCTATCATGGTCACTTTCAGACTTCATCAAATTTTCACTCAAGGTCACTTCAAAACTTTGTTAAACATTTACTCATGATCACTTCCAAAAAATTTCAAATTTTCGCTCATGATCACTTCCATAATTTGTCAAATTTTTACTCCTAGTCTCTTGAAATATAACATGTGGTTACTTGAATTTCTCCATTAAATCACTTGAGGACTTCTCCAAATTGTAACTTACAAACACATCAACACACATATGATTATTTGATTTCCTTCAAGTGGTCAATCCTATAATTTCACTTCACAAAGTCACTTACTCAAAGTCACTTCCTTAAAGTCACTTCATAATAAAAAATTATTGATAATCATATAAAATACCAACCCATATTGTGATTTATTAATTCATTATATTGTAATTATCAAAACATAAATAAAAAATGTACATCAAGGATCCACTCAACATGTTTATCCTTAGAACTCGATATGAAACTAGTAGAACATGTCATGAATAATAAAAACATAAAATAATAATATAAATTAAGTAATAAATAAAAATATATAACCAAATTTTATAATTATTTAAACAATACATTGGATAGGAATTATAGTTACATAATTCAAAGTATTAATACTTTTAAACACTTATGGTAAAGAGAAGGAAACAAATAAAGTTTTGTAATTATGAAAACAAAAATTGGTTCATGGATACACTCAAAAACATGTTTTATTTAGATTTTACTTTATTCTCCTGGTCTTCCAAAAAATATGTTGACTTGGGTTGGTGACAGTGAGTCATGTGGCGTCTTGTTAGAGTGGTTTGGGGATTCGTTTTGGTTTTGGGGGTTAGTATAAGCCTCTTTATCCTGTAATATTCTATCATCTGGATTTATTTATATATACGCATGTTATTTATTTATTCTGACTTGGTTGTATATTTTTCATTTAATTTTCAGTAATTCTTATCTCTTATTTAGTTGGTATATCACTTATATGTATACTATTAATTTATATATTTTTACAAGGCTGAAATAATTCCCATGGTACATTTTTTGATACCCAAGAACTATTTTTCAACCCATGGGGATCAAAAATTCCCTTTGGGAATTGTGGTGGGTTGGGTCAGGTTCCATGTTAGATGGAATCCCATGCCAATTTTTTATAAAATGGTATCAGATCCTAGGTTTTGTGTGGGATCTTAGTCTCATGAGTATACTTTTCTTATTTGGGTATTTTATGGTATAATCAAGTTATATTTTACATTAGAACTTGGTAGGTAGGTTTGGGGAAAGGCAAGATATATCTTTCATATCCTAAACCTCAAGATTCTATGGGAAGTGGGATTTAAATATTGAATTTGAGATTTCATTTTGATCCTAATTAACATTAGACTAGTTACATTGGGGATCATGTTTGGTGTTTTGGGATGGAGATAGGAGAGAGGATCAGTGCATGAAGTTGGATTATAGGTCCTTACAAACCATGAAGCAACCAAAAATTAAATTTTAGACTCATTCTAGGAACCAATGGAATATTAGCACATGGTTATCAACCATTTGGAAAATATAAGCACGGTTCCATGTTATCTTTGGATTATCTATTTATACCCCTTGACTCTTGGATTTCCAAAATGCTTTTAAAAATGGGAAATGGATCAAGGTAGGTCTTTTTATATGTTGGAATCATTGAGTTTGAATTTTTTTTAAGTATTATATTATTAATTATTTAGTGTGATTTTATTTTTGATGTGAAATCATATTTGTGTGTGTGAAAAAGTGGATTTCATAAGAAAGATGTTTTTGAAGTAGCTGATTTCATTATCAAATTTGGAAAGAGTTTTTTTATCATGAAATTAAGAAAAAAAATTGTTTTAAACCATTTTAATAGGTTTTTAAAGGTTTCAATGGGTAAGGTCTTTTCGATCAAATGGAATTTTGAAATGTGGGTTCCCTAATTTAATATAATTTGATGATTTTCAAAAACCCAGTTTTGTTGCATGTTTGGTTTTTACCCTTATCATGCTTTTATAAAGAATAAATTATGTAAAAATTGTTATAATTATAATTTTTTATTTTATTGTGAAATTTGGAATGATGTTTTGGTTTTAAAAACTGTTTGGTGATTATTTAGAAAATAAACTTTGGAAGTGTTTTAAATTAACCAAGTTGAGTTCGGTCTTCTGGTTAAAATTGTAAAATGGTTTCTGTTTTGATTTTTGATAAAATTTTGGATAGTTTTAATGGTGCATTAGTTATCAAAATGGGTTTTTGGGACTCTTTTCTAAGGGGTTCATGGTTTCTAAATAGGAATACCTAGAATCATTTTGCCTATTTAATTGAATTATGTGGTTGGCTTTTTCCTAGGTTTGATTTTTGGACAGATTACTGTGATTTTGGAGACATAACTAGGTTGTGATCAAGTCTTATGTTGTTTAGGGTGCAACTCATAGAAATTACAAGGATAAAGGTAATTTTCTTTTTTTAGGGGATCATTCCTCCTTCTAGTTTTAACACTTACCAAGCTATTAATGAAATTGAAGTTGTTGTTCTATCCTCTTATCATAGTGTATTTGATTTATCCAATGAATTTTTTTCTAATGTATCTCTTGAGAATTTTATGGTTTGATTAGTTTGGACCTATAAGCCTTGGTTTTATGGCTGGACCAATGAGGTTTGGTTTTCATGGAGATTCTTATGTTGCATCTAGTTCAGGGTGATTATTTTTTTGGAATTTTTGTTCGATTGTTCTTGGATACATTTGAGATTGATAGAGTGTACATATTTTTATGTATTATTCAGGTGTTTTATTGTGTTCATTTTGGATGATAAACCATTTTTTGATTTATACTAAGTGAATTTGGAGTAGTTGTGGCATCATGAAGTCCTTTTCTAGTTGGTTCTTGGGTGCCTTATTAGTTGATCCTTATGAGTGGTGGTTCTTTTGGGGTATGGGTATGCCTCATTACTTGATTATTATTTTTGTTTTTTTACATGGTGAAAACCATGATATGGTTCTTTCTTATTAGATTAGACATGGGAAACCATGGTTTTTTGAATGGGTGACTGGGGGTGTGTTTATTTTCAGTTGTACTATGAGTTTCATAAAGCTAAGTTTCCTATAGGAATAATTATGGGATAATAATATATGGTTTTGGATTTAGGCACCCTCATATACAGTTTGGGGCCCTAAGTTTTGAACATTTTTATTTCTTAGTGAGTCATGTTCATGGTTGATGTGCTCCCAAGATTTAAGATTCCATGTATATAGTAACTAATATTGGGATCCTTTGGGATGATTTTCAGTTTAGTTCCTCCCTTGGAGTTTTTGAGCAATTGTTCTGTGATTGGTTTAGTTTGGTAGATTTTTGTAATTACCTTGGAGATTTTGAGAACATGGTTACTCGATGATTTACTCTTGTTTTATAGATAATTGTGTCTCAATTTATAATATTATATATCAATTTTAAATAGTGGAGAGACATATTATAGGTCTCTACCTTTATATAGGTTCTCTTTGATCAATTTTTAATCATTTCTACTTTAGGATGATCAAGGTAGTTTGAGGATTCACCTGGTTGTCTGGGAATTTCACTTTTTCTATGATATTGTTTTCCTGGATCTAAGTTTTGTTATTCACTACAATGACCTGAGACTTTCTAGGGGTATAAAGTGGAATAGTGGGGATAATTGTGACACATTCCATTTCATTATGCGGTTTATTTTGTATTATTTTATCTTTTTAATGTCCCAATTTTTTGAATTAGGTCAAAATCCTCTACCTTTTTGAATTTTTATAATTGGTGGGTTTTACAATTTCATTTTCTTTTATAAAAACCTGATTTTGAGTTTTCTATTAACCCTATATAATGTTTTTTGGATGGATTTAGAGTATTATAGAAATCCTTGGGTGTTAGAATGGGTTTTGGGTGCATTGGAGGCCCGAAGGTCCAATTTTAGGAAGTTGTATGTCAAGGTGCATGGTTAGGGTAAACCATGCATCCACTTCCAGCTAATTGTGTGACCCAATTTTGAACTACCTAATAGTTTGAAAAAAAGTGTGTGTTATGGTGCATCGTCATGTGGTATCTATGAAGTTTTTAGTAGAGATATACCGCACAGTTTTCACATGGTTGGGAAAATCATGTGGCAAGCCACATAGGTAGTGCCACTTAGGCTCTACCCATGCACTGTAGCCCACACAGTTTCTGCACAGTTAGGAAAACAATGTGAGCTAACCGTGATTCCCTTAAAAAGTGTGAAAATAATGTTTTTACCTCCCTCTATTTCTTCTCTTCCTCTCTCTTTTCTTCTTCATGGTCACATAAAGTGGTAGGGGGTATTTTTTCTCCTCCTCTCTTAGGGTGTGGTCTAATATCTCCATATGTGCTTTGTTCTTCAATTCATCATGTGTGTTGGAACTATATCGATAAGGCTATCCTCATCTATGCCTCTATTTTTTTTTTACTTTGCCTTGAATACTGATGAATATGTGTGTGTCATGTTACCCTATTTTTTGGTAGTTTGATAGAAACATAAATTTCTTCCAATCCACTTATAATTATAGGCTAATACTAGACATGCCTACATTTATGAATACAAGGTATGTGGTTTATACCTTTCTTTATGTTTTTGTGGTTTTTTTGGGGGTGCGTCTTTTAGTACACCATTTGGTAGTTAGGTGAGAACCTATTGTTTGATGTGAAATTAATTGTCTAACCTTAGCATCATGTACTGCTAAATCCATGTGAGTTTTTTACTCTATTTTAAGGGTGTTTGAAAGAAACGTCGATTTCTTCCAAGCTTCTTGGAATTAGTGGTTAATACCGGACGTGCCTACGTCTAAAACTCCAAGGTAGGTGGTGCATATCTTTATTCATGATTTCATAGTTGTTTTGGGGTTGTGGATTTTATTTATCCATTAGGTAATTTAGAGATACCCTATTTTATGCTAAATTAATTGTATAACCTTATGGGATGTTTATGGGAATTCCCTCACCTTTTTTACTCATGAGAGGTCAGGTTATAGGCCATAAAACACGTTGGGTAGTTAAGTCGGGTGTGTTTTCTTAATTAATTTGTTTTTTTATTAAGTAGAATTATTTAATTTAAATTAAAGTGAATTATATATATGTGATCTCTTGTGATATGTTGTTGTGATCCATTGGATTGTAACGGGCTCATCTCTAGAAAATTGGGGCGGCATGGACATTATGATTGAGGTGACGTGGTAGTCGAGTTGGGATCGGCTCAGATACATTTGAGTTACATTGATCATAGGATTGGATGACTCGGTCATTAAGTTAAGGAGGAAAGGAAGACATGTTATGGGAAATGCCTCTGTGATATTAAATGGAATGGTCATCAGTTTTGAGCGACATGGTCACAGGGGCACGAGGTGCCAGTTGGATGTGGCTTAGTTACTAATTTGGTGATTACCACTCACTCATGATGGCCAAAGCACCAATTCAAGTCGTGTACACATAGGTTGACTCAGTGATGAGGTGATTTTGATCACTCATGTTGGTAGAGGCCCTCAGTAATTGTGGATTAGTTAATTTTTTTTGTGGGTGCATGTCGTAGAAAACTATGGGAAAGGTGAGGAGCCTTCAGATGATAGCATTGAGGCTATTAGTTGGGGGATGAGGCTCACCTATTAAGGCCATTGGGCCTAGAATATTTTGGGATGTTGGAGATATACATTCCTTAGGACATCATGCTATTATCCGATAGTGGTTTTATTTTAGGAAAGATGTTATTGTGCCTCTGTACGTTGGGCTTGAAGCCAATGGGTTCATTCGAGCAGGGGTCCAAGGGAATTGTTATTTATACTTGGGTGTGATTTTGGGAAGTTGGTGTTTTGGATTTGGACATTATGTGTTGAATGGAATGAGGTTTCAGATTACTTTTCTAGAGGTGGAATCTGAGGTTTCACCTGGGATATTTGACATCAGGGGATACCTTGGGCCATGGTCCAACGATACTCTCATATTTAATGATTCTAGCATTGGTCGAGGTAGGTGATGGCTTCCTAATGGTTTTTGGGCACCAGGGAAGCCTATGTTTACTTTATGCCTGTGCTTATTTAGTTTTTATTATAATTCACACCTACTAAAACACTTATGTTGGATATGCACACTTGGATGGTATCCTATTGGGAATCATTCTCACACCCTACATGATCCCTTTGGAATGCATGTAGAATTTATGTTGTTGTATTCTGGTAAAGTCTCAGGTTTAGGAGCTAGATCACAGTGGCTATTTATCATGGGATGTTGGAATGGAACCTTGAGGTTCTTTCCTCAATTTGATCTTTCTTGTTTTAGTTTACTTATCTATTTTAGCATTCCTATATATATATAGCTATTGTGGTCATCCATAGGTGACCCATATATCTGTATATTAACATATATGCCCTGATATATATATATATATGCATGATTTATTTAGTGGATATAAGTGGTATGTTGGAATGTTTATTTATTTTCATTGTTGTTGATTATTATGCTTCCATTAATTCTTGTTATTGATTGTGCTTCTGCCATTGGAGGGTATGGTTTGAGTCTAAGGAGTCTTTTCTTACACTAAATGTTATATATTTATACTTGGACCATTATTATATCATCCCCTGAGGGTATAGTCTTCCCACTATTACTCTTTTACACCCTCACTTCTAGTCGGCAGCCTCTGGAGTTCGGGGAGGCGCACCTAAGGCCAGTGGAACCTGGTCTGATATCACTGTTTGGGTGGCTAATCATGGTGGGGATTTTATAATATTATTTGTGGTAAATTTTATGTTTTTGAGAGTTTCGGGTAGGATACTAAATTTTCTATAATTTTTCATTTAGTGCACTATTTACATTCTTATTTTAGAGAAATCCATGTGATTACCTATACATGACTATATTTTTTTAGTTCAAATTGTTCTGGAATGGTTTAGTCTATATGGATAGTTCACAATTTAGTTCAACCCATGTGGATCCTATAAGAAATCATAAAATACTTTTGGTATGTAAGGGTAAGGGTGTTTGATTTGGTAAACCATGTAATATGCATGTAAGTTGGATCTTCAATTTAACAATGTCATTTAGAATAGTTGTTACATAGTTTTTCCTATCGTTTGAAGTCCCTAGGTGAATCCAGGAGAGGTGAGTTAGCCAAGGAAATGTCCCCTGCATGGTTGGTGCATAGTTTACTAAACAGTGTGACCAACCACACATCCTACCCAGATTCATTAAAATATGATATTTTTTCTTTTTCTTATGATCAATTTTTAGCCTCCATCCATTTATTTCTCCACCCTCTCCTTCGAATAGACTAGGATACTCTAAGGAACCTTCCTCCCTTCCTCCTTTCACTAGTACAAAAACACTTTTTTACATCAATTTTTTTAGCTTTTTAAAATCGGTTTTGAGGCGACATATTTGCAAGCAACGTTAAAAATGGTTTTTTTATGGTTTTTCATATCTTTTTTTAAAAACCCACATGAAAGACCATCTAGAAATGATTCCAAAAATATATTTTTTATATCGGTTTCTAAAAAACCAATGTAAAAAAATGTTTATCAACTTATAGATAATTTTCTAATCTTCGATTTGACATGTCGTAGAGCTCAAACGGAGTTACGGATCAAAAGTTATGACCATAATAAGTTTGATATATATTTTTTTTTTGAGAAAATGTTGAATGATACAACTATAGCTTCGTCTTAGAATAAATTTTGGAATCCAAATGAGGATTTGTAGTTTTACCATGATATAAAGCATTATTCACCATTATAATAAAATAAGAATCACTAAATGGAATATCAATTAAGAAAATTACTTATAAAAAATATAAATCATGGAAAAATAATTACAAATACCTTAACGAGATCATAGAAAGAAGAAATAGTGGATTAATATGGAATATAAAACAAGTAAATTAAATGGAATGATGATGGTTGAAGGAAATTATTATTAAATGGTATATCAATTAAGAAAACTAATCATTAAAATCATAAATCATGGATAAATAATTACAAATACCTTGAAAAGATCATGAAAATAATAAATATTTGATTAACATTGAAGATAAAATGAGTCGAGTAGGGGGAATGATGATGGGTGAAATAAATGATTGTTAAATTATGATATGTGTATAATGAAAACATATAATTGAGATGATAAAAGAAAAATTGGTATTAAAAATTTTAGACAGAAATTGGAAATTCTGATGCCGCGATGTAAAAAAATTGAAATTCCATGTTGGTGTGATATTAAAATTATGTTTCACATTGGTTTTATGAAAACCTTCATGAAAAGATATTAAAATTTTCACTGATTTTTCACATCGGTTATATAAGAACCAATTTGAAAAATAAATTTTCATGACTTTTTTACATTGGTTATTAAATAAATGACCTGAAAAATGTTTACAAACATGTATTTCATTTCCCAATATTCTATTTGATAGGTCTCGTAGCTCAAAAGAAGTTAGGGGTCAAAAGTTATGGTCATCGGAAGTTGACCTTCCCTAAGACTTTATTTAGATATGATCAAATTCCAATGACCATAACTTTTGATCCGTAACTCTGTTTGAGATCTGTGACCTATAAAATCGAATATTGTGAAATAAAATTCATTTTTGTAAACATTTTTTATTTTATTTATTTAATAAACGTTGTTAAAAAATCCTTTTAACATCATTTATTAAATAACCAACCTGAAAAGGTTATGAAAATTTATTTTTCACGTCAGTTTTTTAGAACAGATGTGAAAAAGTCAATAAATTTGATTTTTACATCAATTATTATATAATTAATGTGAAAAATCAGTGAAAATGTATTTATAATGTCTTTTCTTGTATAAACTAAGTGAAAAATCAGTGAAAATGGATTTTCAAAGATTTTCATCTCGGTTCTAAAAAACAGACGTGAACAAAGGTTATGTTTAAAATAGTTTGTGTACTAATGATTTCCATTTTTATGGCTTCATACCTTAGTTTCAATTGGTTTTACTCTTTTTAAGTACCTTTAAACTTCTTCCTATCTTCTATTTTTAACTACTTCTTCTCTTTTATTACTTCCATTTAACTTGAATTATCTCTTTACCATGAACCCTAATAATCATATGGGTTAATTTTAGGGTAGGGGTTAGACTTAATCACAGGTATTTTTCTATATAGAGGTTATAAAGGGAATGTATTAACTTGTTTGGGTGTTCTCTATCATAATCAATGACTAATGGATTGACTGTCATTGAATCAAGGTTAGTTTTTCTATGTTGTCACATTATACTACATGAAATTGAATTCATGTGATTTTAAAGTGGTTCTTTGTTGAAATTATTCCTATATATATCTCATGAGTGAAAAAATTTGAATTCAAGTGGATTTAAACCCTATAATGGAATTGAATTTCATACCCAGTGTTTATAAAAATTCCCAAGTGTCTTTTTAAATCTTGCGAGTTTTTTTAAAAGTAGTTCTTAACGTCAACATGGATTTTTAATTGGGAGTTATATAACTAATGATTTTCAATCCAAGTGTTTGAGTGTTTCAAATGGGATTAAAATTTTTGACATTAGTTTTTTGACTTAGAAGGGGTGTGTTAACCCTTGTGTGTGATATTTAAAACCTTTTCAAAAGCTTGGTTGATTTTAGAGGTGGTTTTTAAGGTAAGTGTAAGTTCCAAAATGGGTTTCAAGAAATTTTCTAATAATATTTTCCTCAAAATTAAATTGAGAAATGATATAAAAATAGTGTTATTTTTATTTTCTTTTCAATCATATTTTGGAAAATCCCATCTAGAACATTATAAAAAAATGATTTTTATGAAAGTGCATGAGATCCTCTTTGAACACCATGTTAATGTCGGGTTTTTATCTCTTATAAACCCTTCAAGGATGTTTAGAATTTTTTATATATGTGGTGATGCTTGTACATGAATGTGAAATGGGGATATTCTTGTGAGGGTGTATGAGGTGTGGTGTGAGTTATTTAATATATTTTATATTTAATACATGTGACTATTTATTTTCACTCACCTTTATTTGAATTTCCATGGGAGTACTAAGTAGATAATATGTAACATGTATGAGATAAATCACAATTTTTCAATGGTGGGTAGCCTAGGGAATGTTTCCTAGCTATACTCTATAAATTAAGCCAAGATTATAGTTGGTTATTTGAGCTAGAAATATTTTTTATAGCCCATGTATTGAAGGAGATTCTGGTATATTTATTTCTAGATAAACTAATGGGACTATCAGGGATGTGGATACATTTATTAGTATTATCCTAGGTTACTTATCACTTTTTTGGGTCTTTATTACTAGATACATAGGATAATTACTTTAATTCTAGGATCCTACTCAAGATTGTTTAGAAGATTCTCTTTGGTTTATTATATCCTCTTATTCTTATATGATTTCTTTGCACCTATGTACTTATTGTTTATTTTAATTTATTTGTCACTTTGACATAGTGGTGTATGATTGTGTTCTTTCTTTCCAATTTATATTTTTTTTAAATTTAAAATGTTTTGAAAATGGATTTTTGAAATTATTTAAGAGAATTAAAGTGAAATTATGGTTTTGGTATACTTTTAAACTATTTTATCATGAGATTGAATAGAGTGTTCTTTAAATTTCAAAAGTTTTTTTTAAAGATATTTTGGGGTGATTAATGAGAAAGTATAAAAATGGTTTATTTTTTAAAATATTATGAGTGGTTTCTAATGCATGGTTTTAGTCTATTGTTCCTAGTTTTATATGGGAATTGGTTTTCAAATATATTTGGTAGAATAGTTTGAGAATTGGAACCCTCCTTTGAGTTTTTAAATGCATATTTTAAAAGTGGTGTTCATGATATGGTTTTAAAGTGGGAATTTAAAATGAAGGTTTTTAAAAAAGGGGATTCAACCATGGTAAAGTGTTTTCCAAGTGATTGTTTTCATTTTATGAAAATAAAGAAAAAGTGTTTTTAACACAACTTTGATGTGTTTTTTCTATTGATATGAAGACTTAAGAAAAAAAATACTTGTATTTTTTATTTCAAACTAGAATTTTTAAGATTTAATATGAAAGTGACTACATAGATTTGGTGGGTGGAGACGTACTGGGTTGTTTATCTCATGCTAATAATTATTATCCCTGGGTCATATTCAGGTTTTACTTTATTGTCTTAGTCTTATGAGGGAAATGTTGACTTGGGTATGTGATTATGGGTCATGCAGTGTCTTATTGGATTGTTTTGTGGATTATTTTTTGGTTTTGGGGGTTTATATTGGACTCTATAGCCTATCATATTCTATAACTTAGATTTATTCATATTTTCTTCCAATGTTCATTTATTCTGACTCAATTTTATATTTCTCATTTGATGTTTAGTAATTCTTATCTCATGTTTGTTTGGTTTATCACTTATATTTCTTTTACTTATTTATATTTTTGTATGAGGGGTAAATTATTTCCCAAGGTATGATCTATAATCCCCATACACTAGTTTCTAGCCCATGGGGATTGGCAATTCCATTTGAGCCTTATTATGGGATGGGTTGACTACTGGGTTAAATAGAATCTTGATATGGTTCCTTAAAATCAAATTTACTAGAAATTTTATAGGGATTTATAATGTGGTGTTCATGAATCAAAAATATAAGGTCATAAAATGTTCAAAATGTTTAGAAGAGAAGTTGAGAAATATATAGGGGTTATATCAAGAAGATAATAAATAATAATATAAATTAGTTCACTATAAATTAATCTGAATCCTATATTTTCAAGAATGGGATCAATAATTATTATAGTGCTTCATATATGCCCCAAAAACATTGAGTATTAGATAGGAAAAATAGAAACTTGGTTAATATTGGGAGAACCATAATAGTAGAATTCAATCTCTCAAATTATTAGTAGAGAGAAGTTATGAGTCTAGATATGAACATTCAAAATAGGATTTTTTAGGCTTGAATCCAACATAACTTCATATGAAATGTGATACAAAAATATTTCTATAGTGAAGTACTTTAAATTGTTTAACAACCCATCCTTTATGAAAATTAAAATTTTAGATATGGATAATTTTAATAAAAAGTATTCATAAGGAGTCTTCATGGGTTATTTATGATGTAAATATTATTAAAAATAAACCCAATTTTAGTGAGATAGAAGAAGTAGGTTTTGAAAATATATATATATATATACAGCATGAAGATTCTTGAGAAAATAATTGAGGTGGAAGGAAGAAATGAACAAGATAATGCTAATATTAAATTAGATCAGACCTGTGATGATAAAGGTGTTGCTGAAGATGTGAAATTCAAATAATAAAAGATAAAAAACATATTTATTATAAAAAACATAGTTGGAAATAAGAATTACCAATATAGTCTAGAATAGGGCTAAGTTGAAACAACCAAATAGATTTTTTTTCACAAGTTGATCTATAAACTATTGTTGAGGTTATTGAGAAAAAAGAACAGATTTGGGAAATAAATAATTAGTTGGATCAGATTAATATATAATCCACTTGAGATATTATTTTAAGAAATAATGGGAAAAAATCATTTGAATCAAGTGTATTATTAGAAACAATCTCAATGATAAATGTGAAGTTTCAAGAAAAAAATCTAGATTAGTTTGTAAAGGCTGCTCTCATTTTTAAGGAGTTTATTTTTATGAGACATTTTATCATGTTTTGATACTTATATCCATAAGAATTTTATTGTTTTTTGTATCTAAAAAAATATAAAATTTATCAAATAGATGTGAATATTCCTTCTTGAATGGATAAATTGAAGAAGAATTTTATATTGGGAAACCTAAAGGTTTTATTATTGACAGTAAAGGAACCATGGTTTGAAAGTTGAAAACCCTTTGTATAGATTAAAACAGGTTCCTAGAGTCTAGTATTCTAAGATAGAAAACTTTTTAAAGGAATGAAATTCATTAAAGGAAAATTTTGACAAAAATATTTATTTGAATGAAATGAACATAGGAACTATTATTTTCATTTTTTATGTTTATGAAGTCATTTTTCGTAAGTAAAAGAGTATTCTTATGAATATTTTTCAAGTAAAATTATAAGGGATTTTGAAATTTCTATGTTGGGAGAGATGAGTTTCTTCCTAGGGTCGCTAGTTGTGAAAGAAAGGAAGGTTTCATTTCTTTATCTTAATAAAAATATTAAAATGATTTATTAAAAAAGTTTAGCAAGTAATATTTCATAGTACTGTTCACACCCATGAATTTTGGTGTGAATTTGAGAAAAGATGATATAAGGTAGAGTTTGAATTAAAAGTAATTCATCAAGTTTATTGAATATTTTATTTATCTCACTACATCTAGACCTATCATTGTTTATGTAGTGATGTTGTGTGTTAGGTGTAAAAGTAATCCAAAATAATCACACTTTATGTCTACTAAGAGAGTTTTTAAATACATCAAAGGGAATTTTATCTATGGTATGATGTATAGAAGAGGTGATCACCTGAACTAATTTGGTTACATTGGTATTGATTGGTATGGAGATTTTGATGATAAATAATCATATTTAGGTGTAATATTTTATCTAATAGAAAGTTTTGTGAGTTTAAATTGAAATAAGTAAAACATGGTGGCTTCAAGAAATATAGAGATAGATCATGTGGTTGTTACAATTTTATGCATAGAGATGATTTGGATGAATGATAAACTAGAAGACATGAATGTGATAATTGATAATCCCCTGATAATTTCATGTGATAATAAATGTGAAATTTATCTTTCCAAGAATTTGGTTCAATATTATAAATCTAAACAAATTAATATTAGATATCATTTTATCAAATAAAATATTGAAAATAGACATGTGATTTTGGAATAAATTTATATTAAGGACTAAATTGTTGATATTTTTACAAAATTTAATTAAAATTATAGGTTTGAAGTGTTATTGTTGAATATACATGTTTAGATTTTTCCTCTCACTTGAGGCATTTTGGAGTGTCCCGCATTCCTTTGGATTCTGTAATCAAAGAGGGACAATAATTCAAAACTCTTGTGTATTATTTGTATAAATCCAAATCTAGATTTCTTGCAAAAGGGGGGATAAATGAGTGGGTTGATTCAAGGGGAGAAACAAAATCCCTTATTAATAATTTTCCTATCATTTAGGGATGAAAATATCTCAAAAAATTACTTTTTCTAGCAATGTGGTGTTTTGACATTTCTCTTTGAAAAAGGCTATGATTTGATAAAATTTGGAATGAGTTTTTTTGAGTTGAAAAAAAAATCAAGGGGGATTTAATACCCCATGGAATAGTTAAAGATGAATCAAATTTATTTTACACCATGAGTGATGATCATTGAGAATTTTTTTGATATTTTAAATATTCATTTTAAGTGATTTAAAATTATTTTTGGTGGATGGGGTTAGTTGGTGTTGAGTTGAAAATACTAGAGAATTATTCTATATTATAATGTTTTTGAATGATTTTAAAAAGTGTTGGAGTTACACTATGATACATAACATGTTTTACATGGTACATAGGATATTTTTTCTGATATGTAAAATATTCCAATGAATACATATGATGGTTGACGCATATAAAATATTTATGTTGAAGTTCATACTAATATTTGATAAGGGATAAAACCTTATATTGATACATAAGGTATTTTATAACATACAGAATGTTTTTAAAGTTAAATGAAATAATTTATGGATGATAAGTAATATTTTTTTATCTTTAATAGAATACATAATATAATTTATAAGTGAAATTTTGAAAAGTATCAGAGTAATTGTAATATATAATATATTATTTTTGATAAAGAATATAGTTAAAGGCATTTGTAAGATATTTTTAAAATATTTAAGATTATCATGAGCCTATATAATACTTTCTCAAGAATGAATGTGATATTTTAACTCACTATAGTGATTCATAATATATTCCATTTCTTACGTAAGGAATATTAGTTTATAAAATTGGTAGGATTCTTGAGATATAAGTCAAACAATATTTTTTAATCATCAAGTAATAAATATTATGATGTTGATGAACTTAATCATGATTCATGATGAGTTAAAAGGATAATTAAATGATAATAAATTGATCTGATCTTGTCATGATAATTTTAGGATTTCAAATAGATTATTTGAAATCATTATTAAAGAACAAAGTCAAATATTTTATCGAGATATCTTTTGATCAGTCTTAATTAGAGAATAATGTTGTAAAATTTTAAGGGTATTTTTTATATTAAAATTATGTAAATAATATTCAAATGATCCTATGAATAAAATAAGTGATAATAAGAAATCTAAGATTATTCAAGAGAGAAATCTATGAGAAACTATGAAAGATTTTTTTTTCTTTGAGGAAAATGCATTCAAGTGTTGATCACCGAAAGGATTTTTGGTGAGAATAAAGAATAAAATGTAGATTTTCATGTTCCAATTAATATATCAACAATTTTAAAATATTTATAATAATTTAAATGTGAATGAAATTATTCCGATCATATCCATTGGAAATATAAGATCTCAATTTGAGAAAGAAAATCTTATGTGATCATGTTTTAACATCCTTGAGTTCAACTGAAGATCTTGTTCATAGTTTTAGTGGAATGAAATTATAAGTTGGTTGGAACCAGTAATAATATCTATTAAGAGATATTTATTTTTACTTCACAATATTCAATGGTATATTTTTCCCTTCCCTTTTAATCACTTAAACAATTTCACATGAGTTAAATACTTATTCTTCCCTTCTCTTACTAAATTTATAGGAGTCAATGATGTATTATTCCCTTCTCTAATAATCACTTGTTTATGATTAATAAATATATGTCTCAGACTCATCCCAAATATAGCAAGTATTATTCATCCAAATTGGGAGTGAACCTGGTAAAGAACCAATTTTTTCATTGTGTTTCTTTAATTTAAACTATATAGGGTGAGATTGATGTTTCAAAGAGAGTGGATTGAGACTTTAACTATTCATAGAGATTAATTTAAAAATAATAAATTATAAAAATAATTTCACTAATTCATCTCCCCCTTCTAAGTGATGCATCACCACTTACTTGTCCACTTAAATCCTTTCCTTTACCTATGAATAATCTTCCTCTAGTGAGACCACTGGCCATATTTATATTTAATATTATATTTTAGGTTTATTATCCTTTTCCTCTTATTTCTTCTTAATAAAACCTACTAAAAACATAAATTCTTATCATAAGAATTTAAATGACAGTTTTCATCTATATTTAATTATTCCTTGTTGTGTTCCTTTTGATAATAAATTTATAAATCCTTTAAAATCCATGGAATCATCTTCATAATCAGTTTATACCTCATGAGACTTATTTGAATCAACATGATTTTATATTTTTAAAGCATTAAATTTGGTTTCCTTTTTTTTCCTTTTATTAATGATAACTCTCTTCTAATATTGAAATAAATCAATATATTTTTCATTTTATCAATGGAATACCCATCCATGTATTGATCCTCAGGGACTAAAATCTTAGCATCAAAATTATTTGGCAGGACTCTCATCAACTTCTTCACAATAGTATAATCTAAAATAATTTCACTATAGATTTAAATTGATCTCACAATCTTGTTCACTCTAATGAATAACATGTACACTAATTCAACTTATCCCATTTTTTTATCTTCTAATTGAGCCTAGTAGTTCTATAATATAGTCTCTTTAACATTCTTATCTCCTTTATGGATATCATGGGGTTTCCTCTGGATTTCATGTGATGTCTTCATACTCATGAATTTTGAAAACTCTTTCTCCAAGATTGATGAGAATAACACATTGCATGCTCCACAAAAAACATATATATTATTCCTATCTTGGATATTTTAGGTCATCCCAACTTTAGGAAGATTAATATAGTTTTTATGTATATCAATAATACACAAATTGAGTGATATAAGATAAAAAATTATTCTCTCTCTCTAGAGATGTAATATCTTATCATAGAACTTAGAGATGTTATAAAAATGTTGATGGATACAATGATAAATTATTATATTAATAGGAGTAAAATGGATAAAATAGATAAGAACTAGAACAAGAATATGAATTTATATATTTACATGATATGAGAATAATCACTATATCCACAAAGAGGTATAATAATTTCACTATTTTTCAAGAGAATATTATAGGGCACACACACTAAGTGTAGAATTATTATCATAAAATGAGATCATAAATCAACATGATACAATAATAACCCATATTTATATAGTTATATATCTTTGTAATTGGTCCATTATGTGATAATAACAATGGAAGTAAATTCCATGAAGATACAATACCAATTTTAGTAAATTTTGTGTTTTTATAGTACTTATGTCATAATATATGTTCCTATAGTACCCATTATTGATGTCCTCAATTATCTCAACTATAATGCCTCTAAAATTTTGGTTGGGTATCTTTAACCCATAAACCCTTATCCAAGGGGTTTTTGTTCCCCTAGAACCCCCCCCCCCCCCCCACCACCACCACTACCACCCACCCACCCCAACAACATCACCATGATGGTCAAGCTGTGAGAGTTGTAAATTTGTGTACAATATAGGCCAATAGAATTTAGCCCAACTTCATCCAATGGATCAGAATCCACTATTTAAATAAGGGACTCCCTTTTGCTGAAATTATTCTTTTACTCCAAGAATCTCATTTATCAAAGATATAAGTAATTGTAAACAAACCCATATCTATTGTAATAGTATTTGTACCTATTTCAATATTTCTCTAATACTAATTGTGAGGCCCATGAGAGAGTATACCACCACTGAAAGGTGGTGTAAATCAGTGGTTATAAAAAACACCAAATCCCAAAAAATATTATTTACATCATCAGTTAGTATGAATAGATCTCAATGTTGATGGTGTGATGGTGTGAGATATAGTTCGAAATATCACAAATAAACATAAGGATTTTTACAAGTTTGACACACCGTTATTATCAGGTGTCTAATACTTAGTGTGTAGTGGTTGTGATCCCACCACCCACATCCCAATTTATTATCAAATGAACAATTAGTTTAGAAATAGTATTATCTTAAAAACCAACTACAAGTTGAATTATTAGTTCTAATAATTTGAATGATCTTCAATTATCATGCTTCAAGTGCCTATGGAATTTGGATTGATTGTAAACCATTTTTCTTCTACTCAATAACCAAAAAAATCCATCTTGGAATACTCTCAACAATTGGTAGTTGAATTTATTATAGTATCTCTTTATTTTATCACACATGTGTTCATAAACTCTAGGAAAATCACTATTTATTTATAGTAAATTCTTACATTATGGTTTAGCTCCTATATTTGTGGAATGATCCCAATATTTGAAACATATGGAAGTATTGAATTTTTAATGATTTATTTGTTAAAAATTAAATTATTTAGTTTCATTTGTTGATTCCATGTTTCTTCTCTAGTTTCCATGTGTTTTCATTTTCATGCATTATAAATTTATTTTTTTATGAATTATAGATTTATTTGTCTTATTATGAAATATATTTTTATTGATTTACTTTTTTATCTAGGTGCCTCTTTTTAATCCTATATGAGATTCAGTTTATATTAAATGAGGTTTTTTTTATGTTTTATTCTCATGTATCCCTTTTATTTACTCTTATATGAATCGTTTTCACTATGTGTTATTCTTATTTTACTGTATGAGTTTAATGTTACATAACCATAAAAATTCATATGTCATAACATGGTGAGTTATTATTACATAACGAGTGTTATAATATATGGAATTTATTGCAATGATCCAATGGATATGTAGGGGGATTCGTGTGATTATTTGGTGTGTGTTTTTTCTATCAGTGTTCGGATCAATTTATGTCACCTTCTCCCATCCTCTTATAGCATGATGTGTGTCCTTCAAGTTATTGGGATTTATTGTGATAGACAAATTTGAGATCCTTCTACACACTAATGAATAAAAAAATTTCCTTATCACCTAGCATTATGTTTCTTTATCTATGAGCCAATAATTTCCTCTCCTTATGAGTTCCTAAGGTTGGATTTGTTTCTTGAGTTGGAAATTTACAATCTCATAGTCTCGTGCATATGAGAGAAAATAGATATATTCTGAGAGATATAGGGGGAGGATCTCAATCCTAGAGTTATCCCAAAATCATTCCACTGTGTCTTTAACTTTTTATATTATTATATTAGAGAGGTCATCCCTTGAGATTTCATAAGAGGAAAGAAATAATGTAAAAAAGAGTTTTTGGTGTTGGTGGTTCTGATCATCCCTTTCAATGAACACCTCTAGACTATTGGTATAGGCCTAGATTTATAAGCATTGTCTTGTTTTTATTTTTGGTTTTTTTTTGCATACTTAATATTTTATTTATCCACCTAGGTGCATGAATTATTCCATCTTTTAAGTATTTTTATTCCAATTCATCAGGATCTGGTTTATTAGGACCACCTAGTTTGGAGAGGGCAACTCCTTAGATAGTTTCTCTAGTATTTTCCCCTTAATATTTGTTTGTAAGATTTCTTGCTTCATTTTTTACAGTAAAGTGACAGGTTTAAGGTGTTCATAAAATGAATATGTCAGTGGAAACAAACCCATTATATATTTAATATATCTTAAACATTATAGACATGAACATGAATAATATTAATGCATACATGAACTGTCAAGTAATCTATATTTTACTATTTGACATATGCCAGATAAATATCATTCAAGAAGTAGACTAAATACCCTTAAATCCATAATTGGAATACCATTTATTGGATCCTCAATTTTATCAAGAGTATTCTTGATGGTTTATGGGTTTTATAACCTTATCCATAGGGATAAACATAAAGGATAAATATAGTTTCAATTTTTTATTATAATATCACACACACAATCAACAGAGGGATTGCATGCCTTTTATAGGTACACTTGATACTCTTCATTAAATGAATAGATGGATATATTGTCGACTTCCATCACATTGTAGTTGAGAGAAACTACCCATTTTTGTATCATTAATTAAAATATTCAATGAATATTATAATCAATAAATGAATCATATTATGATTCATGACCAATGTAAGTAATATAAAAGATGTGGCACTATCCCATTAACTTAAACCCAATATTTTATGTTAATTGTATGATATAATATGGGGTAACAGAAGCATCCCATGCTTCATTATGATATTAAAATATCATAAGATACAATAATAAACTCATTCATATCATATATTATGACTCAAGGGATGTCATAGACTACAATATCCCTCATTTAGTTTATATTCAACAATATCCCACTTGCACTAAAACCTCATAATAAATTTATAAAAAACTTCATAACTCTTAATGAATTAATCCAAAACTCTTTTCCAAATAGTTTTTATCAAACTCTCTTCATTTTAGAATAATCAAATTGTCCATGAAATCGAGTGACCATTAGTCATGGAACAATGTCAATCTAGTATAGGACATCTCTTACTTTCTTGATTCTCTAAAAATGGATGACTATATTGATGAATACATCACATGTAACTCATATGGAAGATGATAACATCACATGTATCTCATTCAAGTAGTTGAACACCTCATATGTGACTCAACTAATCATGGATATAAATTTTCTCAGTCTAATTAAATCAAGGGCCCAGGTGACTTAACTCATCATATGATTGGAAAAATATCATCTTAAATGAGCTCAAACCAATTACATGATCATAAACATACGCAACCACCCCTATTTAAGTAACCCTTATGGTGTTCTAATAAAGGTATCAAAGTATGATTATTATCATGAAACGTATCTCTCTAGCCTTAGGTAATGGGTACTAACAAAAAAATACACCCCTAAGTATATCAATAATTGTATGAAATTGCATGAGAGATACTTAAGCAGGTCGGTCCAAATAATAAGCCTCAAATTATTACCTCATATGTTTATTATTCATGTACCGATTATAAGTTTTTAATCAAGTACAAGATTCTACTCAATATATCCTTATCAGATCATCAAAACCCATAATACTCCATGATGATCATCAATTTGGGAAAAATCAAAGTCATACATTGAGGGGGTGATAACATTTTACTATTCATGTAAAATAAATTCTAGCATGCTTGAATGAATATTAAATATGATTTATTTTATTTATAAAATCATGATACATTTTCAACCATTGAATTAAATATATTATATATCATATACTAAAATATTTAACATTATCCTTATATTTGTACTACAATAATGTCATCATCAATGGATCTTATACATTGTACTCTATAGCCATCCAACAATTTGGACAATTCCCCTCTTAATAATATCTCATGTGATATGGTATTTTTTTAAGGATATGTTTGGTCCTTTGGTGAGGTCATGGTTCCTTGGCCTGAGAAATAGCTTCATTATTGTCATAGTAAAGCTTGATTTCTCCCTCAGTGCTAAGAAACACCCCAAGTTTAGTAATGAACTTGTTAATCTGAATTTCTTACTTTGTGTAATCTAAAGTAGAAATATACTATAACTCTATTGTTGAGTCTTCCATGGTGGATTTTTTGGAAAATTTCCAAGTGATGGCTCCGCCATTATAGAAAAATAAAAAAACTATATTGAGAACCGGTGTTGTCTCTATCATATTAGAAACTAGAATCAGTGTAACTAGTTACATAGAGATTATCATATCCTATAAATAACAATAATATATCCATAGTCCTTAATTAATTTATGATGTTATTAATATAAATCCAATGACTATCACTCAACCGGATTAGTATCTAATAGTTATTCAAAGATAATAGGTAATGTTAGTTTAAGTACACAAGATGGAATACGTGGTAGATTCTATGGTGCATGTGTATGGGTTTCTATCCATCCTTTATAACTCTTTAGAATGATATTGAATCATCCTAATATCAATTCCATCAAACACCAGTAAAGGAACCTTTTTTGAATTCTCCATGCTAAACTTATTTAGAACACTACCAATGTATATGTCATGAATGAGTCCAAGTGTCCTATTAGGTTTATCTCTATATATATTCATACCCATTATGTAGGATTCTTTTCCCATGTATTTCATTGAGAATAATTTACCAAACTACATCTTCATATCTTATAGAGCGAGTATGTCATTTTTAATAAGTACTCTATCATCTATATATAATATTATAAACACTATAGAAATTTAACCGGTCTTCCTATATACACAATAATAATCCATGTATTTTATGAAACCAAACTCTTTGATTACATCATCAAATAGGATACTCCAACTCCAAGAATATTAACGCAATCCATAAATGGACTATTTTAACATTCATAACTTAGAAAACTCATTCAGCAACTTCAAAACCTTTATGTTTCATCATATACACATCCTAAACTAAATTAACATTAAGGAAGGAAATTTCAACATCCATTTTACATATATCATCATAAAAATGAGTTTTTATGCCAATAAAAATATGAATGGACTTTATCAATTCAACAGGTGAAGAGAATTATTTATAGTCAATGACATGAATTTTGTTTCTAACCCTTTACCACTAGGAATGCTTTATAGGTAGACACTATGTTATCCATGTTGGTTTTCTTATGAAAAAACCAATTTCACCCTATGGGTCTCACACCTTCAGGTGCATCTACTAGGTTTCAAAAATGGTTAGTGTACATGGAGTCCATTTCAGATTCCATGGATTTTAACTATTTCTTAGTATCATATCTCTTGATAGCCTCATGGTAGATAGTAGGTTTGTATTTATTGAACATTAATTCATTGTAATTTTCCAAAATAAATCTATATATATCAGGTTCTTGATGAATCATACTAGACCATTGAGGTTATCATGTAAATTGATTCAATTGTTCTTCCACAAATATTTGTGGAACCAACTCAGCATTCATCTAAGAAACACATTTTGTATATTGGTCATGAACTTCTATAAGTTTAACTTCTCTCCCAATTACACCTCAACTCATGTGTTCCCTCTTAAGGAAAATTCCACACTGTCCACAAATGATTTTTTTTCATGGTATTATAAAATTAATATCTTGAAATATCTTTATTATACCCAATAAATATGAATTTTTATGATTTAGGGATAAGATTATTATAATCCAATTATCTTATTTGTTAATCATAACCCCAAATCCTCATAAAATACAAATCATAAAATTTCCCATGATATATATCATATAGTTTCTTTATGACTAATTTTATGTAATG
Organism: Viscum album; assembly: GCA_963277665.1. Taxonomy (NCBI): domain Eukaryota; kingdom Viridiplantae; phylum Streptophyta; class Magnoliopsida; order Santalales; family Viscaceae; genus Viscum; species Viscum album. Next base: position 1,882,396,394 of record OY728165.1, on the reverse strand, counting down.
TGGTAAAGTGGGAATATATTGGTCTCTAAAGTAAAACCTTATAATGAAATAAAAAGTTCACATTGATTCATCATCAATCGAACCATGTCCAAAAGGGTATGATTCATCCTCTCATACACACCATTTATAACATTCTCAATTTTAATGTATGTATCATTTTAATATTTTATTTATCTTTAAGGGTATAATTAAATGATTTGATGCATCTTACAGTATGTTCATAGAATTAAGTAACTCGGAAACTAGAAAATTTCTACAAGACTTGGTTCATATCATGAATAGATATTCACAACATGAATCATTTTTTGGGAAGAATCCATGAATTTTTATTTAGGGAATGAAAATTAATTCATTATTTGAAATGATATTCATGGTGTGAATGGTTGTTTTTGGTATTCTAAGTTGTGGTGACTTGATTTCAACATATCAGTTATTTTGATATTTTACATCATGAATCTAGAATTCACACCATGAATGGAGTCTATTCTAGAAAATTAAATGATTTTATTTCCCATTATTTTATATTTTTCTATCCTCCTCCTTCCTTGAACCCTATTCCTTCTCTAGACAATTTTGGAGACCCAATCCCCTTTGCAGACCAGCCTTCATTGGATCTTCAAGGGCTTAATCTAAAGAATTTTATTTTGCTTCTCGTTTAGACCTTGGTCTTTAATGGAAGTGGCACTCCTTGATAATGGTCAATATATTTCTACCCTTTGGTGTGGTTTTCCTCTTATATATTAATCCTATAGTTCTCATATGATGGAATGGGTATGGTTCTATGGATCATTAGAATGACACATGTCTCGGGTGGAAATTATTGATATGAGAACATCATTATTCTTTAAGTAGTGATTCCTTACCACATAGATCATATATAAATATTATTCACTTGATTTTATCGTATGTTTTTTGTGTATCCCCATGAAACCTATGCTTTATGTGATTCTCATGTGGAGTTTGTGTGTGTGGTCAGTGATAACTATGCTTGATGTGATTTTCATGTGTTATGTGTGTGTATCTCATCAGACCTATGCTTGATATGATTCACGTGTGGTGTGTATGTGTATCCATATGATACTTACGCTTTATATGATCCACATGTGGGTTTGTGTTAGTTATGTTATTATTTTTTGACATGAAATAATTATGAATTTATTTATTTTAGCATTGTGAGTTATATGTGTAGTTTCTTTGTCCTTACAATTGAATAAAAATGTTAATCCATATGGTTTAGTTAATACCTTAGTGGTTAGTGTGGATGATATGATGTCTTTCCCAAGAAACATGATATTAGGTCTATGTTTAGTGGTGTATTTCCCTATATCTATGAGATCGGGCTGACATGGGGTGTATGGATTTACCTAGATTCATGAGAAGGGTCGACGTGAGTATTTCCCATTAATGTGGGTGTGTCTATACTTTAAAAGGGGTGTGTATAGATGATCTGTAGGTTGATTACTTATAGTTGACATATGAAATTACCTCAGGCATGGTGAGGAAGTGGGTAGATCTGATCTTCAAGGACCTGGCATATGTTTTCACTTTTATGGTTTTTTATTATTTTTTATGCATTGATTATTGTCAGGGAATACACCTATGTATATTGTAAACTTCTGTTAAGGACCCATTTTTTGTTCTATATGAGGTATTATACTCACACTCTCTATGGTAATCTAAATATTCATAAAGAATATGTGATCTACGATCTAGTAAATGGTAAGCTCCTCACGAAGGATGGTTGAGAAGGAGCTATAGAATGGTGTGAGGTGATGTTGGGTAGACTCTGAATATTAGATGATTTTTTTCACACAACTCAGTTATTTTCCCTATTTTAATACAATGAATTACCATTGGTAGGAATCCATATTTGGTTTAGATTGTATGGTTAACATGTTATATTTCTATTTAATTGTCATTTTCCATTATTATTGTTAATTATTTTATATTATCTAATGGTTGTCTGTTAGTAAGGGAATAGTCTCCCCAAGATTCCTCTCAATCCCTCACCACTAGTAAGAATCCTCGTGCATATGGGGAGGTTCACATGAGTTCATGTAGTGTTATATCTTGGACCTAGTGATTTTAGTCAGGTTTTTACAAAAAAGGTATCAGAGGACTCACCCATTTTCTCACATGTTTCCATCATTTTCCTTGATTTCAGTCATGGTACATAGGAGATAGGATGGTCGGGACTCATGAAGGGGAATTATATCAGTTCCTACCATCACTATATAGTGTAACTCTAAGTTTCTAAGAAATTGGGATTTATGTTCTTTTTGTTCATTTTTACCATTTATTTATTCACCTTAGGTGATACAAATAATATTGATATTCTGATTTATGGGATTTTGAGGTGCATTCATGTGTCATGATTAAGAATGTAGGTTTATATGTCACATGCTTGTTGCTTACATTATATAGGGTAGAATTAAAGAAATTCCGATTTAAATTGTGATTTTTGCCTTTTTTGTATGTTATTTTTTACATTTAATTACCAAACTAGAGAATGTTATGATTTTTGTGTGTCTATGGTTATAACTAATATAAAGATATTGAAGACTTGGATTTGAACTTGGGTAGTGATAAGGGGATTGTAACTTGTGCTTATGGACATCCTCTTAGGAAAATTATCCTATATAAATCCCATGTTGCGCCTATTAATCACTTAGGTTATTAACTTAAGAGAGCTATTATAGGTGTTCTAAATTTTTGTTTCACATTTCAGATAATTCCACATCGAATATGTTTGATGGAACCTCCTGGTGAAGAAAACTAAAATGTTACCATAAGAGAGAATTTTCCTATTAAACCACCTACTATATGAAAGGGTTTTATTGGGCATTCTCATGTAGCTTATCTATAATTTCATACCATAAAACCAATCCAATTTGGAATATTTTGATTAGTTCTATCTTAAGGAGGAGGATCTCAAAGGTCAATGTTCGACTATGCTCATGAATTCCACCTCCGACATTCCCCATCCTTCCAAGACACTGGAGACCCTCGGGATACTAAAGACTGAATAGACATGATTGAAAAGATATTTAAATTAGTGGAGAAACTAGAGGATTGGAAGGTGAAAATTTCTACTTTTATGTTTTAAGGACCAGCTAGGCAGTGGTAGGTTATTATGAATCATCTAGGAATGTATGATAGGGATATGTGGGAAACTTTCAAGGAAATATTCTATATGGATTTATTCCTTGATACGTTGAATCTATATCACACTCAAGACTTCATGGAGGTTTAATAGGGTAATTTTTCAGTGTCTTATTATTCTATATGATTCACTGAGCTACATCATTTTTCTCTTTTGTTAGTTGGGAATGAGATGAAAAAGGTTAAGATGTTTGAGATTGGTCTTTGACCCGATTTAAAGAATCAGGTCAAGATATTTTGATTTGATGACTTATGTTGAGGTGCTTTATAAAACTTTGGCTATTGAGAAGGAACTGAAGGAAGATAAATTTTTCAATCATATTTCAGTATTTAGTGGACTGACTAGTGTATTTCCCAATTCTATATTAGCTACCTCTTTAGAAAATAGGAAGAGGAAATCAGAGGACATGTGTCAGGGTGACTCATAAGCCTCAAGGGTAAGGTCACAGAGTTAACTTGGGAAGAGTATATGTGGAAGACCAGGTTCTAACTAATGATAAAGAGGGATATATGATGGTTTTTGGTACAGTCTTGATTATATCTACACTCTATATTTCTTTATTTAGTACAATTTCTTCCTATTGATTTATATCTACTCAAGTTGTTACTGGTTTATACTTTCCTATTAAATTTTATTTTTATTTTCTCTCTATCAATAGACCATTGTGGAATAAAGTTGATCACCTCCATATTTTACTAGAATTTACTTTAGTGATTTCTAGTTATGAGCATGTGTAGGATTTCACAATTCTAGAGATTTTTTGCATCAAGATTTTGGTGTGGATTGGTTGACTAGTTATTATGTACACATCGATTATTATTGGTTTCAAATATACTTTATAATGCCTAAGGGAGAGAATTTTTTGTTAGTTGGTGACTAGTATATTGAATTGGGAAGAGTGAGACAATTCCCTAGTCAGATTGGAGTTATTATAGAATAGGTAGATGGTATGATCCTTATGGTAGATCATATTGTGACTCCTTCCTCTTTTCCTCTTGTGGTAGACCTATACCAAGATGTATTTTAGTAATATTTCTCTAGGTTACCACTGTAAGGGTGATTAATTTTGAAATTGAAATTGTTCCTGATGCACAACATATATTTATCCTTCCATATTGTATAGTACCTACCTAATTGAAAGAGATTAAGGAACAACTTTAGGATATGTAATTGAAAGGATTTATTAGACTGAGCATTTCTCCTTGGGGTTCTCCATTATTTTTCACCCTTATGGAAAATGGTAGTATTTCACTATGTATAGACTATATTAAGTTAAATCAATTTACTATAAACAATAGGAACCCATTTACAAGGATTAAAGACCTGTTTGATAATTTAAGAGGAGTATAGTGGTTCTCAAATATTGTTTTACAGTCTTGATACCATCATCTTTGGGTCTGGGAGGACATACCAAAGATAGTATTCACTACTGGAAAACTAACATATACCAACGGTTTGGAACTGTTGGTATATTCCTCCAAACCGTTGGTATAGGCTATACCAACGGTTAGGATAACCGTGGCCAAGTAAGCCGTTGGGATAGGTCTATACTAACGGTTTTCCCAAAACCATTTGTATAGACCTATCCCAATGGTTTTGGAAACCGTTGGTATAATTAATATGAAAATCTTTACCAACGGTTGTGGAACTGTTGGTATATGTATTTCAAAAAAAACATTCGCTGGGATTTGATCCCAGCACCCCTAGTTTATTATTGAACGACTTAACCACTAACCTAACATGACATTTGTGTATATAATTACATAAATATATATATTTATTCTCATAATTATATTATATTTTGATTTATATAATGTTCTGGGTAAGAAGAAATGATACAAAATCAAAGGAGCTATACCAACAGTTGTCAAAACCGTTGGTATAGGTCTATACCAACGGTTTTGACAACCGTTGGAATAGATTTTGAGCCTAGATTTTGATTCTGTGCGAAGGTTGGTTTATGGGCGACCTTTCCCAATGGTTTTGGCCAAACCTTTGGGAAAGATGTCCACAAAGTGGACCTTTCCCAATGGTTTTCCAAAACCTTTGGGAAAGGTCCCCACAATGTGGGCTTTCCCAACGGTTTGGCCAAACCGTTGGGAAAGGTGGCCTCAAAGTGGGATTTCCCAACGGTTTGGCCAAACCGTTGGGAAAGGGAACCTATACCAACGGTTTTTATGAACCGTTGGTATAGAATCATTGGGAAAGGTCATATTTCCAGTAGTGATTTAGGAGTAGATATGGAATGAATGAGTATCTTGTTATGTCTTTAGGGATAAAAAATTATATAGAAGTGTTTATGCACCTCATGAATAGGATATTTCACCCATATTTGGACTCATTTATCATTTTTTTCATTGATTAAATTTTGATATATTCGAATACCCCATAATAAAATGATAGACATCTTAAGATTGTATTGAGTGAACTTAGAGCACATCAGCTTTATTCCAAGCTCTTGAAATGTAACTTTTTGATTTAGGAGGTGTGTTTCCTTAGGAATTTTATTTCCAATTTTTGAGTTTATGTTGATCTAGAGAAGGTAAATATTGTTAATACTTGGGAATGGGAAAGGAACATGTTCTAGGTTTATAGTTTCCTTGGAATGGCTAGGAACTATAGGTGGTTCATTCAAGATTTCTCCCATTTCAAAGTTCCCATGACTGAGCATACCAAAAAGGGGGTGAATTTTTAATGGATAGATCGTTGTGAAGAATCCTTTATGGAACTGAAGGGGATATTGAGATCATCTTTGATTATAATTTTTTCTAACCCATAGTTGGTTATACAGTGTATTGTGATGTTTATAGGGTTTTCTTGGGAGTTATCTTGAGGAAAAATGGTCATGTAATTACTTAAGAGCCTCACTATTTATGACCCCATGAGTGAAACTACACTAATCATGACCTAGAGTAATATATATCTTTTCATACATTGAAGTTTTGGTGATATTACCTCTTTGGTGAGATATTTTTTGTATATAGGGACTGAAAGAGTTTGTAGTATGTATTCTCCTAGTAGGACTTGAATATTCATCAAAGACATTTGGTAAGGAACCTATAGATTTTCAAATTCAAAATGGTTTATACTCTTAGAAAAGTGAATGTTTTCAAATATTCTCTTAGAAAGAAGAAGCAATATCTTGGAAGGAAAATTTCATACGTAGGGTAGAAGTTGATGAATTTTCTAGTATACATGTAGATAGACATGAATGAGGATCAGGAAGTAGTGTCTTGTGTTCCCTTTGTGATAAATTCTCATTGGTAGAATGGGTAAAGGCTAGTCAATAGTGTGACCCATATTGTCCCTTTATATTTGAAAGGTTGGCAGCATATGACATCAGATGATGCTTCCAGTTACCCCACATGAAGAGGGTTATTTTAGGTTTTGACTCTCATTTTTTAAACTCTCATTGTATCATATATGAGATTCACTAACTGGAGGGTTACTTCATACACTTCTTTTCACTGGTAGAAAAATATATTTCCACATAAATTTGTTTTTACATTTTAACATCGGTTTTTAACCGATGTTTATACAGGAAACGTTATAAATAATAGTTTTGATATAATTTTTAATGAAACATATATCTAAACATTAAATTAAATTGAATTTAAGGGGTATTTAAAAATATTATACATTGATGTTGAAAATATATTTCCATTTCGGTTTTACTATAAAACCAATGTGAAAAAGATTGTATATAAATTTCAACATCAATTTTTAGGAAAACCAGCATTGAACGTCGTATTATTTTAACATGTAAAAATTCAATTAATACTTTAAATATCAATTTTGTGTAAAAAAATATTTTGAAATTCCACCTGTAAAAAACCACTTAATACTTTAAATGTTGTTTTTTGGTTAAAATTGATGTTGAAAGACTAATAATTTTGATTCCATTTCAGTTTAAAGATAAACTGACACGGAAAAGGTGAATTTTTAAAAAAAAATACATGCCTAAAAATCATCTAAAAACTTGTAAAATTTAACATAATATACAATAGAGAAATAGTATATGCATCAGAGAACAAACCTATAAAAAACATAATTTTTCAACTTAAATCATAAAAAAAACTAAATAATAATTTTTTAAACTATAATAAAAAGACACATAGATGATAATTTATAATTTAATAATACATGGTTTTCTATGAATCATTCCTTGGAGATCATTAGGTAGATATATATTTCCAATGAATAAAGTATAATATTATATAGGCTGAAAAAATGTAAATTCCATCGACTAAGAAGCACTATAGGGAACACATGAAAGGAAACTTAATCAAAGAGGTAGAATTTTAAGTGTATAATAAATTAATTAATCTAAAATAAAGTAAATAAAATTTTATAAATTATAGACAAAACATAACCATACAAAACTTTATTTCAATGCATTTTACCATTATAGTAATAGTATAAATCTGCCTCAATTTCTTATAGCCCTTGGACTTTATTTAGGTTTATGCTCACATATATATCTATAGATGAATTTCATGAATTCAATGTTAATATAAAAAATGATTAAAAATTACATTGTATACACATGTGAAGGCATATACTATTACTATTCATCCATGTCCCAAGTTTATAAATAGTCCTAAATAGTTAAATGACTAAGAAAAATAAATGAAAAGTATGTAACCTTAAATTTGTAATAAATTTCTAAACTTTCATAGAATTGGGAAGTTGTTCATGAATATTATTAATAGAAATAGTATAAAAATATAATTATATAATACATCAATATGAGGCTCTGATATGCATTGTTCCACCATATGAAATATACTATATAACATTATGACCTTAACAGGACAAATAAAATTAATAGTAAACAAACTAATCCAAACTATAGATGGATAAATAAAATAAACAAGAAAAAATGAATACAAACTAAATATGGAATGTTTGGTTTTAAATTTGATGAATCCTACTAGAATATATCAATACATGACTTAATTGATGTAAGAGTAACTATGTTTTATGAATTTACATGTGTAAACATACCATTTACACATCTTCAATCACTTAAGTTATGTAATAAAAATTAAATATATAGAAATAACAACTCATAGTTTTTAGATCACAACACTCAATATCCCCTAAAATCACAATAGTGAAACCAATCAAAGTCTACATCAAAAAAATAATCTATAATAATATAATGTTCAACACTCTACTAAAAAATATAACAATCATATGTTGAGAAATATAAATGATTTTATCATAGAAAAAAATTAAAAGAAAGTATCCTCCTATCATTTAAATAGAATAAAATGTGTAAAAATTAAGAGTAAAAAATTATATTTTTAATTAAATTTTTATCAAATTAATCAAATATATTAACACTACTACAACGTGAAAGGTGTTTTTTGTAAAGGGAAATAAAAATAAAAAAACTATAGATCATAAACTAATATATGAAATTTGAAGCTATGGAAAAAACCAAAAGGACATTGAAGGATCTAATCTAAGTTTTATATGGTATGGGGTGAGTGATACCATTTAATACCTAAAAATTCATCTATATATGGGTAGAATATTCTTGATTCTTAGATCTCTATAGATAAAAAGGAAAAAATGATACAAAATTGATGATTAAAATAAAAAAAATGCTAATGAGAGAAAAATAGGTTAACATAATACTACATCACCTCAATATTCTGCATAACATGAAAAAAAATATCACTTTATAAATGAAAGGAAATAAATTCAACATAAAATTATCAAGAAGAATAGTATAATAATTGGTGAATTTAAATTGGAGGATAAGTCACTCTAAGGGGAGAAGTCATACCAAGATGAAGTAGAAGCCAGAATTTAAACACTGAGAAGATGAATTTGAATATATGAACTACAAATTTCTAATTTGAAGTAATAATAAGAACCTAAAATTCACTAAACATTACAAAGACTCCAATAAATGGTGATATTAAAAGTTGTTAGTGTACAGTTTAAATTTATGGTGGTGGTTCTATGTAAAGACTTGGATTTTCCATGTAATTCTTTTTAATTATATGGAATTATTATGAGTCTGTGAAAATTGACGGCACGTGATTCTGAGTCCCAATGTGCCTGAAATGAATTTATGAAAAAATTTTAAGGTACATTCAGTAAACGCGCGAGCGGCATTCTCTAACTTTTGAACAGGTTCTCAGATTAAAAAACTGAGGGCACCATTGAATCCACAGCAGGAGGATTCGCTTAAGGGGGGATTCACTTCAACCGTAGTAGGTCGGGAGAAAAAGATAGATTTTTGGACTTTTAAAAGAATAATAAAATAACAAAGTTATTTTATTTACTCTTTTTCCCCCCTTTTCCCTCCAATGGAAAAGCAGCAGTGTTGGGACCAACAATGTGTCAATCCATTAAATGGCTTGACTCCTCAATTCATTGTAACACCACCACTGGAATTAGGAAGGTTCCTTAATTAATTGTACCTCATTAATTCCACATGTGTTACCCACCCTCCCCCTATCTTATTTATATGGAGCTTGGGGAGGAGTATTGGCATGGCTTCACTAAGCGACGAAGTTCTGATAAAGTGTCGCGAATCCAACCACTTGAAGGACAGGACTGGTTCTGAAAACCGGTGATGAGCTCCACCGAATCACAAACCAAGGAACGAAGATTGAGCGGCATCTTTGGAGGCTTGTTACGGAAATGACGAACGCCGACTCTTCATTAAAATCGGGCATTCTCCAAAAATTTGAGGTAGGGATTTGTCTTGTTTTAATTTCAATAGGTTGTTGAATCATTACTACCCTCTTGCTATCAAGCTAACACAGAAGGAGTGGGCCAAACAAACAAGGCCCGAACCCTCTTCCTTTTTGTTGAAATTTGGTGTGTTCTTTACAAGAATTTTTTTAGGTTGAAAAAAACCTAGTGGAGTGAGGGATGGCGGCGGCTGGCAATGGTCGGGTGTAGAGGAGATAGCATCGCGCCGTCGCGTGTCACCGACAGAGAAGGCAGTGGCCGCAGCCACGGTGGGTGAAGACGACGGCCAGCTCCGGAAGGCTGCAAAGGAGGTGGCGGAGTTCCATCATGCGTTGTTGAAGAAGGGAGCTGTGGAATATAGCTACAGTGGCCATCATCGTTCGGCTGCGGACAGAGGTGAGCAGCGTGCCATCGCGCACCGCTGAAGGAGGTCGCGGCTCAGAAGTCGTGGCAGAGGGCCCGGACCAGCAGCGGGTCCCACGGGTGACCTGGAAGCATTAAGAGGCGCTGCCGCTCCACCTTCCAAATGAGGGATACCACTCCCCCCATTCCATCAGGGTGGTCCACGCACCAGTGGTCAACGCCTCCAGCAGGTCGCGCCCCTCCGCGGGTTGGGCCGCGTGAGCCCCAGTGGGCCGCGCTGCTCCGTGGGTCGGGTCGTGCCAGCCCAATGGGTCATGCCGCCTAGGAGGGCTTGGCCGATTCACAGCCTAGTGGGCCAAGCCCACTGCGACCCAGCCCAAATGGTTTGGACCCGTACCGGGTCGGACCGGACCCGGACCCTTCCAGGCCTAGTTTCGCTAAAAGAGCCATAACTAGAAATTTGGGCATCCGTTTGATGAACTGTAAGGAGAAATGGGACCCTTGGAGCGAGATGGTCCTTTTGGTATACTCCACTTGAGTTTTGGATAAATTTGGAGTATGTCCAGGTTGGATCGGGCCCGAATCCAACAGGGCCCTCGAAACTAAAATGCTTGTAAGTCACAGATCGGGCCATCGATTGATGTGTTGTCTTTCGCATTAGAACCCTTATGACATGGAAGTCCATTGGGATGCTTATTCGTGGAAATTTTTGGCAATTGAGGTATGACCATGGCTTGAGGATCATATACTCCCGGAATCAAGCGTACTATGAGCGGGCATCCAGTGGCTGGCAATGAGGTGAAGGTTGGAGACAAATCATACAGAGGTTAGTACCTAGAGATCCTATGTAAATCAACACTGATCCTATGTGCTTCATATCCTATGTGGTTCAGAGTTCAATGATATTTTGTGGTTCAATGAAAACTAATCTTGTGTGGATCAGATCCTGTGTGGGTCTGCAGGGGTTAATACCTATTGATCCTCTGTGGGTCAGACTCTATATGATCAGTAGTTGAGCATCTCGATAGAATAAGATGATCTTGATTTATGACTAATCATTTTTACTTCTGTACTTGAGTTATATACTTGGGGTGAGCTGAGTATTTTAACTTCATGGTGTTACCTTCTTGGTATTACCTTTATGGTACTTTAACCTTCATGGTGTTACCTTTGTGGTACCTTTACCTTTGTGGTTTTACCTTTGTGGTATTTTTCCGTCGTGGATAAGTTGTGCAAGTTGCTTAAAATTTGGAGCCTTATGTTTCCTCATGTATGAGACGAGTATATCTTGTTAACTTAGGTATATGTATGGGAATATACCTAGGTAGAGTTGATTACTACTCCTTCGTGATTTGTGATTGAGGTCTTTCTTTGTGGTATTTCCTTTGTGGAACTCTGGGAGACCTTCGGGGGTCTCGGGGTCCCTACTGAGTATTGTTATACTCACCCCTACATGGCCTATGCCCGCACCGTATTTTTTCTTGTGTAGACAACGTATAACATTGATTGAGGCTGAGGGAGCTAGGACTGGACAGTGCTCATAGGAGGACCATTCGACCCGCTGTGATGCAGTGACTACTGATCATGAGTTGTACCTACCCTTCAGTTAAGATCCTTAGGGGATGTTCTATGAGTTTTTTTCTATTTTAGTTGTACTTGTACTTTCCATTTGGGCTTGTATTTCGGCCCATTTACATTCAGTACACTTGTTACTATAGTATTTTAATCCGTTGTTGCTTCTTATTGTGTTCCTGGATTGTGTGTTTGTACAGGTTTAAAGGTAATGCCTTCCTGTTATAGTTATACTCCTTTTTGGTGCTAGTTTCCAGCCCCTAACATATGGAAGGTGGGCTTGGGGTAGTTATGGCATGGGCCCCGGGGGAAGGGTCATGACATTCTAGTTAGAAAATATAATTTTACAAAGATGGGTAAGTTCTTAATTTGTATAAAACTCAGAAAAAGTGAAAATATATAATAAAAATGAATGTTATAAGATTAAAAAATGAATATTTTGATCTAAAACCTAAAATAGTTAATAGAAATAACCATATTAAATTTAGTCATTATCCTAGTTGTGATTGTCTCAAACACGAATCTTAAAATAAAATAATTACATTCCACCCTTCCTTTTTGATGGTGGCACTACGGTTATGAAAAATTAACTTGAAAATAAAAACCAACATATATAAGAGAAAACATATATTATCAAATATAAAATATATTTACTAATAATTTCATAAATTTTATTTTATTTGGACTTCGTATCAAAAATTATTCATTGTTAAACCTTTTACATGAAATGTATTTTCATATATCAATTATCAAAACAGGTATAAACAATAATAATTAAGAATAAATAAGTTATAAAAAATAATAAAACTTACTTTTTTAACAATTTGCTAAAATATTTATGTACTACACCTAATACACTAACTTAAATAAAATTTCAGCCCTATAAAATAAAATACAATATACAAACTAAAAGTAGAAAAAAATTGGTATAAATACTCATTTCTTTAACTTTAATTAAAACATACATACCTAAAACATATGAAACCTATAAAAACAAACATAATATACAAACATTAAGCAATAAACAATTGTATATTTACTCATTTTTTAAAATTAAATTAAAAGATACATACCTGATGATCTAAAATTTAACCAAACCTAAAAAAATAATCTACAAACAAGAAACCTATAAAAACAAATATAATATAAAAACTTTAAGAAAAAATGATTATATAATTAATAATTATTTTAAACTTTAAATAAAAGAAACATACCTTATAATTTGAATGTAAACCATGCTTAAAAATTGTTTTCAAACTTCAAATATGGGTAATTTCTTCATTTTTATATGACTCGGAAAAATTCTATAATAACAATAATTTTATAAGATTAAAAGAATAATATTTTGATATAAAACCTAAAATAATTAATATAACTAACCTTATCAAATTTATTATCTATCCAAATTGTGATTATCTGAAACATGAATCTTAAAAAAATAGTTGCATTTCACTCTTCCTTTTTGTTGATGACATTGTGGATATGAAACATTAACTTGAAAAATATAATAGAAAACATATATTATCTTATATAAAATATATTTATATACAATTTAAAGTGGGTATATATATATTTTTCTAAGTTTAATTTTTTTAATTTGGTTGTTATGTCTAAATGTTTTTATAAAGGTAAGTGTGTATGTTATATTGATTTTTTTCTAGAGTTACCTAACTTAAATTATTTTCATGTTTACTTAATTCATTTATTTTCTCTCACTCATATGAGTTCTTGGTTTTGTTACTCGTGTCCTTTATAACAACCCTTCTCTTTATTACACACTTAAACCTAATTTATTACATAAAATCTTCACTTGATACAACATAGAATATCGAGAGGAATAGTTTATTTGGGGCTAAGTAACATTACATAACATCTTAGAACATAAAACATAGAACATCTTTATTGAAAACTTCATTTACATGACCAATATATTCCCTCGTACTTAACATTGTATGGGATAACCTGAGGACATGCATAAGAAAAGGGTGATCTATAAAGACCAGTAAGGAAATAAACATGGAATAACATGAGGAATACAATATATGTTAGAAAATAGGTATATCAATGGATCATAAGAGAAAAATGAAAATAAAGTCAAGATAAATCAAGATAATCATAACATGGAAATGTGGTAACAACACTTAACATGGAAGTAGTGTGAGCCAAGGCTCATTGCACATGGAGCATGAGTAAAACCTCATTGTACATGAAGCATGACTAAAACCTCATTGCACTTGAATTAGAATGATTCAACACCCATTACACATTTCGTATCTTGATACTATACTTTACCCAATGCATTGGAGCGCTATCAGGGCACACCCTTCTTAAACATTTCACTTCATGCATAAGTGTGCCACATGGATCATATAATATGGAATCAATCAACATAATAATTTATTCCATGATTAATTAATGTGGAATAAATACATGAAATTATCATTCAACATGTATATGTTCATAAATTTTAATGCCCTTGAAAGAGACATGGGTATAGTATTCACTACACAATGATCTTGGCTTGGAAAAATACGGTGCAATTTCAGCAGCATAACGGTGTGACAAAAGGATTCATGAAAATGGTTGATGAGAGAGAAATGGGTGTCTCATCATATTTACATGAAATGGAAAGTAATGGGATCATATAGATATACATCCCAAAAAATTTAATGGAATTTACATGCATAATACAAGAGAATTAATTGGATGTAAAATAGGAGAGAGAAATCCCTCACGGAATTTCAGCATGGTAATGGGTGTACATGGGAGGCATTAATGAGAGATAAAGGGGTATCCCATCATCCAAACATAAATATGGTAGTATGTAGGAGGTTATAAATCATACCCCAACATTTTTAATTGAAAAATAAATGGTATAACAACTTAAAGAAAATTGGAAAAAATGAGAAAGGAAGAAATTCCTTACTTGGAAGTGTGATCCCAAAGGCTTGAGAGAGGATTGAGAGAAGATTCTTGGGAGCGTGGGGAACCTTTGGAGGATTATAGAGAGAGTATGTAAGAGTTTTTATGAACTCCAAAGTATTTTAGTGAAGAGGAAGTGGGAGCTTGGGTGTGTTTATATAGGAAAGGATAGGGAATTCTTTATTATTTAGGTTTGGGTCACCACACATTAAACTAATCAATACCCCAAACCAGCCCATGGTTTTTGCCCATGGTTTTTTCCAAATGGGAGTGGGAAAAAAAATTTATAAGGCCAATGTCCTAACTTCTTAAAATAATAGGGTGGATTATTTGGAGGTGAGTCACACTCTCAGGGAAATGCATTTAAAAAGTGAAAATGTTTTATAACTCTTGGAGGGTCCACTAAATTTTTATAAAATAAATAAAACAAACCTAAAATCACATTATTTTAATTTTAGAACATATATTTTTTTAACATATCATTTATATTATTTTATTAAATCACTATTGGGTCATTATGATGTCATAAAATACATTATATATTTAAATGGTATTTAATTTTTACCCAAAAATTCGACTGTCTCAGAAAATTATGAAAAATTAACCATTGGATAATTTCAACATTCTGATTCCAAAAATAATATTCATTTTATCTAAATAATTTTCAAAATATTTGAATTTTTACTTTTAAAATATAAAAACTAACATATATCAAAAAAATCATGGGTTTTGATAAAAATAGCATTCAAACATTAATAAAAATTACAATTGCATTCATAAAAATTATACAACCATTTGTATTTAAAAAAATAACAATTTAATAATATTTATTAAAAATATTATTAAATTAAAAAATCCATTAATTCATCAAAATATATTCCTTAGCTGAATATTAACTAAAAATTCCATTTTCACTTTAAAAACTATTTACGAAATAACTATAATAAAATGAATGTGTATTCATTATTATATACAAAAATAATGCACATAATCATAGTGCTAAGGTCTTGTAACATAACCCCTTATAACACCTGCATAAGACCGAAAGATAAGGTGTGTGATGGTGACAAACTCTTGGGGTGGCTCGGATAACATCACTCGGGTGGTAATCTCTATTCACTTACACCTCTCCCATAGTGGGTTCTGCTCAAGCTTAACGTCTTCAACCTCATCTTGGGCTTGGTAAAGATCGAATCCCAAGGACGTCACCTCTTTTCTAATCTCCAACAAATGGGCTTCATATGGGGCTAGTATACTAGATGAGGTAATCGCTTCCTTTGTCTGAGTAAATTGAATTTGTTAAAGACCTATATTTATATTAATCATGTGATCATTATTAAATAGATATATTATAAACGATCACAATTCATAATGGTATTTTAAAATCCAGAAACATAAAACCAATCATGTTTACATTTATATAAACAATTTACATAATTAGACATTTAATCGGATCAAGATGAATTTTTATTAATGAAAGTTTCGGTCGTTACAATCTTCCCCCCTTAAGAAATTTCACCCTCAAAATTTCATTTTCCCACACTAAAACAGATGTGGGTAACTCTGATTCATCATTTCCTCGGATTCCCATGTCGCTTCTTCAAACTTTTGGTTTCTCCATAACACCTTGATGAGGGGCATTGTCTTATTTTGTAGAAATTTTTCTCTATGATCTAATATCTTCACTGTTTTCTCCTCATAAAAAATATTATCCTCTAACTTCACCACCTCTAATGATATTACATGTTAAGGGTCTAGTATGTACTTCCATAAGAGGGATACATGAAAGACATCATGTACTTTGGACATGGTAGGTGGAAGTTCTAGTCGATAGGCCACATCCCCGACAAGATCATGAGTCTCGAAGGGGACGATGTGCCTAGGACTTAACTTCCCTTTCTTTCCAAACCTCATGACCTTATTCCATAGGTATATGTGAAGAAATACCATGTCTCCAACTTTAAACTCAAGGTCTCATCAATTGTTATCTACATAACTCTTATATCGACTCTGGGCTGCCTTGATATGCTGATGAATGGTTTTCACCTTCTCCACCATTTCTTCGACCATTTTTGGTCATAGTAGCTTACACTCACTGACTTCATCCCAACAGGATGATGTTCTACACCTTTTCCCATAAAGGGTTTCATATGTTTCCATTTGGATGCTCGAGTGGAAATTGTTATTATAGGATAATTCAACTAGAGGAAGATGTTGATCCCATCCTCATTTAAAGTCCTTTGATCATGCTCTAAACATATCCTCAAGTGTTTGGATAGTCCGCTTAGATTGTCCATTAGTTTGAGGATGATAAGTTGTACTGATGTTTAAATTAGTATCTAGAGCATATTGAGGACTCTTCCAAAACTTAGAGGTGAATATTGGATCTCGATTGGATACAATAGATAGTGATACTCCATATATCCTTACCACTTCCCTGATATATATCTGTTCCAGTTGATCCAATGAGAAATCCTCCTGAATTGAAATAAAGTGTGCAGACTTTGTAAGACAATCCAAAACAACCCATATTTCATTGTTGCCTTTGGATGTCTTTGTAAGTCTGGTGACGAAGTCCATGGTCATGTTCTCCCATTTCCATGATAGTATGGGTAATGGTTGCATCATCATCTTAGACTTTTATCTCTCAGCCTTCACTTGCTGGCACACTAGGCACTTTGATGTAAATTCAGTGATCTCCTTTATATTATCCCACCGATAATTCTCTCATAGATCTTGATACATCTTTGTGTTTCCTGGTTGAATAGATAAATGTGAACTATGTGAATCATCCAAAAGTTCCTTCTTCGGCTCAGAACTTGATGAAACACATAGTCTTTTCCCAAATATCACAATTCCTTCTTCATTAACATTGAACTCCAAGGATTTACCTCTTCTGATTTCTTCCACTTTCTTTTGAATTCCCACATCATCCTTTTGAGCATCCTTTAACCTTTCCAAAAGAGACGGTTGAGAAATCATTTGTGAAAGGATTGATGATGTTCCCTTATTTATGATACTCATGTCCATCTTCATCAAATATAAGAAGATTGGATCCTTCTCAATTCCCATCAGTGAAAGAATCATTGGGTCCTTCCTACTTAGAGAATCCACCACCTTGTCTGCTTTCCCAGGGTGGTAATAGATTGAGAAGTCATAGTCTTTGATCAGATCTAACCATCTTTGTTGGTTCATGTTCAACTCTTTCTATGTAAATATATACTTGAGGCTTTTGTGGTCCATATATATTTCACACTTCTCCCCAAAGAGATAATGCCACCAAATATTTAAATTGAAGATCACCGCAGCCAACTCCATATCATGTGTTGGATAATTCTTCTCATGAACTTTCAATTGCCTTAAATAATAGGCAATGACTTTGTCATTTTGCATCAACACACATCCCAGGCCCTTCTCCGAAGCATTACTAAATACCACAAAAAGTTCTCCACTTGTGGGTAAAGTGACCACGGGCATAGTGATATGCCTCCTTTTTAACTCCTTGAATATTTATTTGTATTCATCACTACAAAAAAACTTTACTCCCTTTCGAGTTAGCTTGGTAAGAGAGTTGGAAAATTTTGAGAAATTTCTCACAAATCGTCAATAATATCCAGCTAACCCCAAGAAGCTACGGATATCCATTACCGATGTTGGCCTTGGCCATCCCTCATTGCATCTGTTTTGGAGAGATACACAGATATCCCATTGCTTGTGATGATATGGCCTAAGAATAAGATGTCCTTCAAACAGAACTCACACTTGTTGTACTTTGCATAGAGCTTCTCCTTCCGCAAGGTCTCTAGTATAGTTCTTATATTCTCCTCATGATTCTCCTTGGTTTTGGAGTATATCAGAACATCATCTATAAAGACTACGACAAATTTGTCGAGCTAATCCAAAAAGACTATATTCATCAGTTCCATGAAGATTGTTGGAGCATTAGTGTGTCTGGAAGTCATTACTATGAATTCATAGTGCCCGTATCTTATACAAAAATCAGTCTTGGGGATATCTACCTTCTTCACCATAACTTGATAATATCCTGACCGCAAATCCACCTTGGATAAGTATTGAGCTCCACACAACTAATCGACCAATTCATCAATTCGTGGGAGAGGATACTTTTTCTTTATTGTGATTTTGTTAAGCTCGTGATAATCGATGCAAAGGTGCATTGACCCATCCTTATTTTTGACAAAGAGGACTGGTGTACCCCATGGTGAATCACTTGGGCGTATAAATACTTTATCCAAATTCTCCTATAGTTGTTTCTTCAACTCCCCAAGCTCCACAACATCCATTCTATATGGAGTATTAGATATTGGAAACTCCCTAGGTATAAGATCAATTGAGAATTCAACATCTCTTTTAGGAGGGAGACCATGCTATTCCTTAGGAAACACTTCAGTGAATTCTCTCACAATAAGCATGTCTTTAAGGATTTTTTCCTCCTTAGACTCAATCATTTGAGCTCGATACACATGCTCATAGGGCAGTAATATCCATGCTTGAGATGATGGAGCTAAAGAATATTCATCTTCCTCCTTGCACTTGTATAGAATCGGGGGTCGATTATCCACATGGAGAGTGATTTCCCTCTCATGGAAATTTATTTTGGCTCTATATAAGGAAATACAATCTAGGCCAAGAATTGCATCAAACCCCACCAGAGGGAGTATTACAAGGTTTTCTGGGAAATTCAATCAATAGATTATGACAGGGGGGGAGTTATATTCATGGGATCCAATGATTTCCCCATTTGTCATACTCAACGACATCTTTACTTCCATGATTTGTGGTGGTGATAGGATTGTTCTACTAAAATCTTGGGATTCAAAATAATGCATAGAACCTGAATCAAAAAGTACATTCTCTATTCTTGAATGAATAAATACTGTACCTATCACCACTTCATTGTCGGGGTTCACTTCGGTAGTAGTTATTGAAAAAGATCCCCCTTACTGCCTTGGAGGTTGTTGGTTGCCTCCAAAAACCCTTGGCTTAGGGAACTGATTTTCAAGATTCCTTAGTTCTTTGTGGTTATAGAAATGAACAATGTGTTGAGGTTTGAAAAGAGAATTCCTCTCCTCTGTTGTAGCCATGTCTTTTTCTTGTTGGCAATTAACAGCTAGGTTTCCTTCTCTTCCACACCTAAATCATTTCTTCACCCCCTTCAGGCAATTTCCAGGGTGCTTCTTTCCGCACCTTTGGAAAGTGGGTTGTTGGATCTTCTTAACACCATTGGATTTATCCATCAGACCACCTGCATTTAATTCCACCTTATGCTTCTTATCCCCATGATACCCCTGAGATTCTTCGATCTCCATTTCGACCTTGAGTTCATATCGAACAATTTTCTCATAGCTATCGAAGTCACAGATCGCTAGCGCTTTCCGTAGGCTAGGTTTCAACCCACGAAAGAAGCGGTCAACCTTGCATTTGGGGGTAACGGAAAATCATGTGGCATATCATGCAAGCCTTGTGAAGTTTTACTCGTATTCTCTGATTGATTCTTTGTCTTTTTTCATGAGGTCAAGGAAGTCCCTTTTTATCTTAAGTCGGAGGGTGTGCGGAAAATATTTATCCAAAAACATATTCTATAAATCCTTCCATTCCAACACCTCGATATCCTCCTTAGGCTTCATATTTTTTATCAATGTCTGCCATTGATCATCTTCACCCTCCATAAGATAAGAATCCATGAGAACCTTCTATTGTTCAGAACATTGAAGGATAGAGAAGATCTTTTCAATGGAGTTGATCCATTGTTCAGCGATTGAGGGATCAGATGATCCATTAAAAGTAGGAGGCCTTTGTCTCATGAAGATCTCGCTAGTGACTTGTTCTTTATTAGGGGGGGTTGAACATTCCTCTTGACTCATGTTTCTATTCAAAGCTTGAGTTAACTGAGAGAGAATCATGAAAAATTCCATGATTCCCGCTCCCATTAGATTGGGAATCTCATTAGCACAGTCATCACATTGATCTTCACATCGGTTGTTAGCCTGAGTCCTCCTATTACCGGCCATTTTCTAGAATAAAAGGAAAGTTAGGGGTAACACATAAAGGGTAATCCAAGGACAAAACCAATTACTTATAAATAAAATTTATTTCCTTAACTTATGAATCCATAGGCTCTAATCTATTCTATTCATGATCTACTTTTTAACATATATTCTTAGGGGCATTTCTTTTAATTCCATTAATAAGGGTTCATACTAAGCTTATGAATTTACCAAAGCATATCCCCTGGGAGTGTCATAAACAAGAGTGTATCAAGGCCCGTTGTCATTCACCAGTTCTTATTCGAGTCTAGCTCAAACCAGTGTTTTCAGGTTTTACCCCTAGGATACATCTGTTCCAGAGCCGCCTCTACCTGCTCGTATCCAGACAGGGATGCATTTTCTTGATAAACCACTTAATAAATACTCACCAATACTTAGGGATGTTTTTATTATACTTATTCTTGTCTCTAAGTCTTCACTAGGGTTTTCTAATCCTAATCCCAAAAATAACTAAACCTATCCTCTGATACCAACTATAATGACCATGCTCTTTATTACACACTTAAACCTGGTTTATTACATAAAATCTTCACTTGATACAATATATAAGATCGAGAGGTATAGTGTCTTTGGGGCTTAGAAACATTACATAACAGCATAGAACATAAAACACACAACATCTTTATTGAAAACTTTTTTACATGACCACTACATTCCCTCGTACTTAGCATTGCAAGGGATAACCTGAATACATGCATAAGAAAAGGGTGGGCTATAAAGCCTAGTAAGGGAATAAACATGGAATAACATCAGGAATAAAATACATGTTAGACAAAAGACATATCAATGGATCACAATATAAACATGAACATAAAGGCAAGATAAATCATGATAATCATAACATGGAAATGTGGTAACAACACTTAACATAGAATTAGCATGAGCCAAGGCTCATTGAACATGGAGCATGAGTAAACCCTCATTGCAGATGAATCATGACTAAAACCTCTTTTCACTTGAATTATCATGATTCAACACCCATTGCACATGACGTATCATGATACTATACTTTACCCAATTCACTGGATCGTTGTTAGGGCGTACCCTTCTTAGACATTTTGTTTCATGCATAAGTGTTCCACATGGATCATATAACATTGAATCAATCAACATCATAAGTTATTCCACGATTAAGTAATGTGGAATAAATACATGAAATTACCATTCAATATGTATATGTTCATAAAGGTGAATTCCCTTGATAGAGACATGGGTATGGTATTCACTACACAATGATCTTGTCATGGAAAAGCGTGGTACAATTTTAGCATCATAACGGCGTGACATAAGGATTCATGAAAGTGGTTGATGAGAGATAAATTGGTGTCTCATCATATGTACATGAAATGGAGAGTAAGTGGGTAATATATATATACATCCCAACAAATGTAATGGAATTTAGATGCATAATACAAGAGAATTACTTGGATGTAAAAGAGGAGAGAGAAATCCCTCAAGGAATTTTGGCATGGTAACGAGTGTACATGGGAGGACTTAATGAGAGAGAAAGGGGTATCCCATCATAAAAACATAAAGAGGTAATTATGGGGGAGGTTCAAAATCATACCCCAAAATTTTTAATTGAAAAAAAAGGCATACAAACTTAAAGAAAATTGGACAAAAATGAGAAAGGAAGAAATCCCTTACTTGGAAGTGTGATCCCAAAGGCTTGGGAGAGGATTGAGAGAGGCTTATTGGGAGCTTCAGGCACCTTAGGAGGATTATAGAGAGAGGATTTCAGAGTTTGGACAAACTCCAAAGGCTTTTAGTGAAGAGAAAGTGGGATCTTGGGTGGGTTTATATAGGAAATGAGAGGGAATTCTTTATTATTTAGGTTTGGGTCACCACACATTAAACTAATCAATAAACAAACCAGACCACGGTTTTTTCCCATGGTTTTTTCCAAATGGGATTGGAAAAAAATATTTTTTAATTCCAATGTCCGAACATCTTAAAATAATAGGGTGGCTTATGTGGAGGTGAGTCACACTCTCAAGGAAATTCATTTAAAAAGTGAAAATGTTTTATTACTCTTGAAGGGTCCACTAAAGTTTTGTAAAATAAATAAAACAAACCTAAAATCACAATATTTTAATTTTAAAACATATATTGGCCGAAAATATCATTTATAGTATTTTATTACGTCACTATTGGGTCATTATGATGTCATAAAACACATTGTATATTTAAACGGTATTTAATTTTTACCCAAAAATTCGACTGTCACAAAAAATTATGAAAAATTAACCATTCGATAATTTTGACATTATAATTCAAAAAATAATATTCATTTTATCTAAATAATTTTCTAAATATGTGATTTTTTACTTTTAAAATAAAAAAAAACTGACATTTAACGAAAAATCATGGGTTTTGATGAAAATAGCTTTCAAACCTTAATAAAAATTACAATTTCATTCATAAAAACTATATTCCAATTTATATTTAATAAAAATTAATTTAATAATATTTTATTAAAATATTATTTAACTCAAAAATCCATTAATTCATAAAAATATATTTCTTAGTTGAATATTAACTAAAAATACCATTTGCACTTTAAAAACTATTTACGAAGTAACAATAATAAAATGAAAATATATTCATTATTATATACAAAAATAATGCACATAATCATAGTGTTAATGTCTTGTTACATAACCCCTTATAAAACCTGCATAAGATCGAAGGGTAAGGTGTTCGATGGTGACAGACTCTTGGGGTGGCTCGGATAACATCTCTTGGGTGGTAATCTCAATTAAATTCCACTTCTCCTGTAGATGGTTCCACTCAAGCTTAACGTGTTCAAGCATGGATTGGGCTTGGTCAAGAGCCAAGCCCAATGATTCCCCCTCTTTTCTAAGCTCCTACAAATGGGCTTCATATGGGTAAAGTCTACTGGATGAGGTCATCGCTTCCTTTTTCTGAGTAAATTGGATTTGTTAAAGTCCTATATTTATACTTATCATGTGATCACTATTCAATGGCTATATTAGCAATTTTCACAATTCATAGTGGTATTTTATAATCTAGAAACATAAAACCAATGAAGTTTAAATTTATATAAACAATTTACATAATGATACATTTAATCAGATCAAGAGGAATTTTCATTAATGAAAGTTTGGTTCGTTACATCCTTTGGTATTCATGATGTATGTAGTGTAAAAATAAACATAATATACCAACTTAATGTAGAAAATGATTGTCTAAATACTCATTTTTTAACTTTAATTTAAGTAGACATACCTAATAGTTTAAATCCTAATCATACTTAAAAAGTAGTTTAAAAAACTTCAAAGATGGGTAAGTTCATCATTCATATACGACTCATCATCATTAAAAATATACAATAACAATGAATTTTATAATATTAAAAAACAAATTATTTTGATATAAAACTAAAAACAATTAATATAACTAACTTTATCAAATTAAATCATTGAACCAGTTGTGATTATCTCATACAAGAATCTTAAAACATAATAACCACATTCTGCCTTTTCTTATTGATGATGACACTGTCGTTATAAAAAATTAACTTAAAAATAAAAACCCATATATATATAAACAAATATTATCTAATATAAAATATATTTACCATTACTTCCATTTATTGGGTTGTATTTGGTTGAGTTATCAACAAGTGATTTTGAAAAACTTTTTCCATGAACTTCATTTTCATATATATCAACTAAAAAACATGTATAAACAGTAAGAATTAAAAATAAATAACATACATAAAATAATAAAACATAATTTTATAACATGTTCCTAATTTTTTTACAAACACTGCTTGATAAAGAAAAAATGAATATAATGTGCATTCATTTGTGTAGAATATGCCTAACATCAAATAACCTCTAAAATATAAAAAGGTTACAATTAATGAGATTATAATGAATATTAGTTCATAATTATATTAGTGTTCTTACCCAAACGAAAAAGGCTAGAACCCTCCACCATTTTGTTGGAATTTGGTGCGTTCTTCGCGAGCTTTTTTTCGGGTTGAATGAAACCCGGCGTGGCGGGTGATGGCAGCGGCCAGTAACGGCCGGCCACAGAGGAGATAGTGGTGCACCGTCACGTGCCGCCGGTGGAGAAGGCTACAGCCGCAACCCTGGTAGGTGAAGACAGTAGCTTGCTCTGGCCTGCCACTAAGGAGGTGGCAGTGCACTGTCATGTGTCACCAGAGAAAGGAGTCACAGCATACAGCTGTGGAAGACAGTGGTGGACAACATTGGCCAACTTCGGACTGAGGTGAATGGCACACTGTCACGTTCTGCTGAAGGAGGTCGCAGCTCGGGAGCCGCGGTAGAGGGACGTGACCCACAAAGGGTCTCGTGGACCACCTGGAAGTGCCAAGAGATACTACTGCTCCACCTTCCAAATAGGGGAGATTTCTCCCCCCGTGCCAGCTGGGGTGGGCCATGCTCTAGTGGGCCATGCCTCCAGCAGACTGCGCCCCTCCGCGGGCTGGGCCATGCGAGCCCCAGCAGGCCACGCCACTCCGTGGACTGGGGTGCGCCAGGCCAGGAGTGCTAGGTCGGTTCGTGGCCCAATGGTCCAATCCCACCATGACCCAGCCCAGTCGGGTCAGACCCGGATTGGGTCGGACCAAACCCAGACCCTTCGTGGCCCAGTTTCGCTAAAAGAGTCATAACTTAAAATCTGGGCATCTGTTTGACAAACCGTCTATGGTTCTGGGACCCTTTGAGTGAGATGGTCCTTTTGTTATACTCCACTTGAGTTTTGGAAAAAGTTGGTGTATGGCTGGTTTGGATCAGACCTGAATCTAACTGGGCCCTCATAACTAAAATGCTTATATGTCACAGATCGGGCGTCTGATTGATGCATCGTCTATCACGTTGGAACCCTTAAGACATGGTGGTCCTTTTGGATACTTCTTCATGGAGATTCTTGTTAGTTAAGGTATGACTGATGTCTTGAGGAGAATATCATCTTGGAATCAAGCATACTATGGGCGAGAATCAAGTAGCTGGCAGTGAGGCGGAGGTTAGAGACAGATCATATGGAGGTTAGTACCTAGTGATCCTATATGGATCAGCACTGATCTTATGTGGGTCAGATCCAATGTGGGTCAGTACTTAGAAATATTGTGTGGTCCAGCGCATACGGATCCTGTGTGGGTCAGATCCTGTGTGGGTCAGTGGGGGTTAGTACTTATCGATCTTATGTGGGTCAGACTCTGTATGGTCAGCAGCAAAGCCTATCAACAGAATAAGATGGTCTTGATTTATGACTAATCAAATGTACTTCTGTACTTGAGTTATATACCTCATGTGAGCTCATTATTTTACCTTCCTGGTGTTACCTTTCTTTTAATTTTACCTTAGTGGTGTTACCTTCATACTTTTACCTTTGTGGTAATTTTACCTTTGTGGTGTTACCTTTGTGGTGCTACCTTTGTGGCACTTTTACCTTCGTGGTGTTACCTTCGTGGTGTTACCTTTGTGGTATTCTTACCTCGTGGATCAGTTTTTCAAGTGTCTTAAAAGTCAGAGCCTTATGTTTCCTCATGTATGAGACAAGTATATATTGATAACTTAGGTATATGAATGGGAATATACCTAAGTGTAGTTGATGACTACTACTTCGTGCTTTGTGATTGAGTTCTTTCTTTGTGGTTTTTCTTTTGTGGAACTTTGGGATTCCTTCGGGGGTCTCGGGGTCCCTAATGAGTATTCTTATACGCACCCCTACACGGGCTATGCCCGCACCTTTTTGTGTCTTGTGTAGACAATGGACAATGTTGATCGAGGCTGAGGGAGCTAGGACTGGACGGTGCTCATAGGAGGACCATTTAACATGACATGATACAGTGACTACTGATCATGATTTGTACCTACCCTTCTGGTAGGATCCCCGGTGGAGGCTCTAGGAGTTGTTTTCTCTTTCAGTTGTACTTGTACTTTCCAGTTGGGCTTGTATTTCGGCCGCTTTACTTTCAGTACACTTTTTACTACAGCAGTTTACTTTGTGGTTGCTTCTTATTGTGTTCCTAGATTGTGTGTTTGTATAGGTTTAAAGTCAATGTCATCCTATTATAGGGATATGCCTTTTTGTTGCTAGTTTCCAGCCCATGGCCTATGGAAGGCGGGCTTGGGGTAGTTACGGTATGGGCCCCGGGGGACGGGTCATGACATTCTAGTTGGAAAATATAATATTTAAAGATTATTACGTTCTTAATTTGTATAAAACTCAGAAAAATTGAAAATATATAATAAAAATGAATGTTATAAGATTAAAAAAATGAATATTTTGATGTAAAACCTAAAATAATTAATAGAAATAATTGTATTAAATTTAGTCATTATCCTATTTGTGATTATCTCAAACATGAATCTTAAAATAAAATAATTACATTCCACCATGGTGACACTACAGTTATGAAAAATTAACTTGAAAATAAAAACCAACATATATAAGACAAAAATATTTTATCTAATATAAAATATATTTTCTAATAATTTCATAAAGTTGATTTTTTTGGATTTTTTATCGAAAATTAATCATTGTTAACCTTTTACATGAAATTTATTTTCATATATCAATTATAAAAACACATATAAACAATAATAATTAAGAGTAAATAAGTTATAAAAAATAATAAAACTTACTTGTTTAACAATTTGCTAAAATATTTATGCACTGCACTTAATACAATAACTTAAATTAAATTTCCGCCCTCTAAAATAAAATACAATATACAAACTAAAATTAGAAGAAAAAAAATTGGTATAAATACTCATTTATTTAACTTCAATTAACACAGATGTACCTAAAACATATGAAACCTATAAAAACAAACATAATATACAAACATTAAACAATAAACAATTGTATATTTACTCATTTTTTAAAATTAAATTGAAAGATACATACCATTTGATCTAAAATTTAACCAAACCTAAAAAATAATTTACAAAAAAAGAAACCTATAAAAACAAAACTAAAATACAAACTTTAAGAAAAAATGATTTTATAATTACTAATTATTTTAAACTTTAAATAAAAGAATCATAAATTAAAATTTAAATGTTAACCATACTTAAAAAATTGTTTGAAAACTTCAAATTTGGGTAAGTTCTTCATTTCTATATGACTTGGAAAATTTTAAAATCTATAATAACAATGAATTTTATAAGATTAAAAGCATAATATTTTGATATAAAACCTAAAATAATTAATATAACTAACCTTATCAAATTTATTAGCTATCCAAATTGTGATTATCTGAAACATGAATCTTAGAAAAAATAACTGCATTTCACTCTTCCTTTTTGATGATGAAATTGTGGATATAAAACATTAACTTGAAAAATATAATACAAAACATATATTATCTAATATAAAATATATTTACATACAATTTAAAGTGGGTATAGATATGTTTTTCTATGTTTAATTTTTTTAATTTGGTTGTTATGTCTAAATTTTTTTATAAATTTAAGTGTGTATGTTATATTGATTTTGTTCTAGAGTTACCTAACTTAAATTATTTTCATTTTTCCTTAAGTTGTTGATTTTCTCTCACTCATATGAGTGCTTGGTTTGGTTACTCATGTCCTTTATAACAACCCTGCTCTTTATTACACACTTAAACATGATTTATTACATAAAATCTTCACTTGATACAACATAGAAGATCAAGTTGTATAGCGTCTTTGGGGCTTATGAACATTACATAATATCTTAGAACCTAAAACACATAACATCTTAATTGAAAACTTCCTTTACATGACCACTCTATTCCCTGGTACTTAGCATTGCATGGGATAACCTGAGGACATGCATAAGAAAAGGGTGAGCTATAAAGCCCAGTAAGGGAATAAACATGGAATAACATGAGGAATACAATACAAGTTAGACAATAGTCATATAGATGGATCACAAGAGAAACATGAACATAAAGGCAAGATAAAACATGATAATTATAACATGGAAATGTGGTAACAACACTTAATATGGAATTAGCATGATCCAATCTTCATTGCACATGGAGCATGAGTAAACCCTCATTGCACATGAAGCACAAGTAAAACCTTGTTCCACTTGAAGAGTAAACAACCATTTCACATACCGTATCATGATACTATACTTTACCCAATGCATTGCAGCGCTATCAGGGCGCACCCTTCTTAAACATTTCATTTCATGCATAAGTGTGCCACATGGATCATATAACAAGGAATCAATCCACATAATAAGTTAATCCATGATTAAGTAATGTGGAATAAATATATGAAAGTAAAATTCAATATTTATATGTGCATAAATGTGAATACCCTTGATAGATACATGGGTATGGTATTCACTACACAATGATCTTGGCTTGGAAAACCGCGGTGCAATTTCGGTAGCATAACGGCGTGACGTAAGGATTCCTGAAAATGGTTGATGAGAGATAAATGGGTGTCTCATAATATGTTCATGAAATGGATAGTAAGGGGGTCATATATATACACATACCAATAAATTTAATGGAATTTAGATGCATAATACAAGAGAATTACTTGGATGTAAAATAGGAGAGAGAAATCACTCACGGAATTTCACCATGGTAACGGGTGTACATGGGAGGAATTAATGAGAGAGAAAAGGGTATCCCATCATCCAAAAAAAGAGGGAAGTGTGGGGGAGTTATGAAATCATACCCCAACATTTTTAATTGAAAACAAAGTGCATAACAGCTTAAAGAAAATTGGACAAAAATAAGAAAGGAAGAAATATCTTCCTTGGAAGTATGTTCCCAAAGGCTTGGAAGAGGCTTGAGAGAGGATTATTGGGAGCTTGGGGCACCTTGGGAGGATTATAGAGAGAGGTGGGAAGATTTTGGATTAACTACAAAGGCTTTTATTGAATAGGAAGTCGGATCTTGGGTGGGTTTATATAGGAAAGGAGAGGGAATTCTTTATTATTTAGGTTTGGGTCACCACACATTAAACTAATCAATACCACAAACCAGAACATGGTTTTTTCCCATGGTTTTTTCCAAATGGGAGTGTAAAACAATATTTTATAAGTCCAATGGGGTGACTTATGTGGAGGTGAGACA
Organism: Viscum album; assembly: GCA_963277665.1. Classification (NCBI taxonomy): domain Eukaryota; kingdom Viridiplantae; phylum Streptophyta; class Magnoliopsida; order Santalales; family Viscaceae; genus Viscum; species Viscum album. The sequence continues at coordinate 1,882,366,510 of OY728165.1, read as the reverse complement.
CACTCTCAAGGAAATTAATTTTAAAAGTGAAAATATTTCATAACTCTTGGAGGGTCCACTAAAGTTTTGTAAAATAAATCAAACAAACCTAAAATCACATTATTTTAATTTTAAAACATATGTTGTCTGAACATATCATTTATAGTATTTTATTACATCACTATTGGGTCATTATGATGTCATAAAACGCATGATATATTTAAACGGTATTTAATTTTTACATAAAAATTCGACTGTCTCAGAAAATAATGAAAAATTCACCGTTGGATAATTTTGACGTTCTGATTCCAAAAATAATATTCATTTTATCTAAATAATTTTCTAAATATGAGAATTTTTATTTTTAAAATAAAAAAAATCTAACATTTATTGAAAAATCATCGGATTTGATAAAAATAGCTTTCAAACCTTAATAAAAATTACAATTGCATTCATAAAAATTATACAACCATTTATATTTAATAAAAATAATTTAATAGTAATTTATTAAAATATTATTTAATTTAAAAATCCATTAATTCATAAAAATATATTTCTTAGTTAAATATTAACTAAAAATACCAGTTTTTCTTTAAAAACTATTTACGAAGTAACAATAATAAAATGAATGTATATTTATTATTATATACAAAAATAATTCACATAATCATAGTTCTAAGGACTTGTTACATAAACCCTTATAACACTCGCATAAGACTGAAGGGTAAGATGTGTGATGGTGACAGACTCTTGGGGTGGCTCGGATAACATCGCTCGGGTGGTAATCTCTATTAACTTCCACTTCTCTTGTAGTTGGTTCCGCTCAAGCTTAACATGTTCAATATCATATTGGGCTTGGTAAAGAGAAAATCCAAATGATGCCACCTCTCTTCCAAGATCTGAAAATGGGCTTCATATGGGGCAAGTTTACTGGATGAGTTTATCGCTTCTTTTGTCTTAGTAAATTGGATTTGTTAAAGCCCTATATTTATATTAATCATGTGATCACTATTCAATGGCTATATTAGCAATGGTCACAATTCATAATGGTATTTTAAAATCCAGAAACATAAAACCAATTAATTTTACATTTATATAAACAATTTACATAAGTATACATTTAATCGGATCAAGAGAATTTGCATTTATGAAAATTTTGTTCATTGCAATCTTCCCCACTTAATAAATTTCACCCTCCAATTTTTCTTTTCCCACACTAAAATAGATGTGGTTAACTCTAATTCATCATTTCCTCTAATTCCCACATCGTTTCTTCAAACTTGTGGTTTCTCCATAACACCTTGATGAGGGGCATTGTCTTATTTCATAGAACTTTTTCTCTACGATCTAATATCTTCATTGGTTGATCCTCATAAGAAATATCATCCTCTAACTGTACCACCTCTAAATAGAGTACATGTGAAGGGTCTAGTATGTAATTCCTTAAGAGGGACACATGAAAGACATCATGTACTTTGTCCATGGTAGGTGGAAGTGCTAGTCGATAGGCCGCATCCCCGACATGATCAAGAATCTCGAAGGGGCCGATGTGCCTAGGACTTAACTTCCCTTTCTTTATAAATCTCATGACCTTCTTACATGGGGATATGCATAGAAATACCATGTCTATAGCTTTAAAATCAAGGTCTCATCAATGGTTATCTTCATAACTCTTCTTTCGACTTTGGGCTTCCTTGATATGCTGATGAATGGTTTTCACCTTCTCCACCATTTCTTCGACCATTTCTAGTCCTATAAGCTTATGATCACCGACTTCATACCAACACATCAATGTTCTACACCTTTTCCCATAAAGGGATCATATGGTTCCATTTGGATGCTCGAGTGGAAACTGTTATTATAGGATAATTCAACCAGAGGAAGATAATGATCCCATACTCCTTTAAAGTCCATTGAGAATGCTCTCAATATATCCTCAAGTGTTTGGATAGTCCACTTAGATTGGCCATTAGTTTGAGGATGATAAGTTGTACTGAAGTTTAGCTCAGTATCCAGAGCATGTTGAAGACTCTTCCAAAACTTAGAGGGGAATCTTGGATCTCAATTAGATATAATAGATAGTGGTACTCCATGCAGACTTACCACTTCCCTGATATATATTTGTGCCAGTTGATCCAATGAGAAATCCTCCCGAATTGCAATAAAGTGTGAAAACTTTGTAAGATTATCCACAATAACCCAGATTTCATTATTGCCTTTGGATGTCTTCGGAAGTCCGGTGACAAAGTACATGGTGATGTTCTCCCATTTCCATGATGGTATGGGTAATGGTTGAATAATCCCCTTAGACTTCTCTCTCTCAGTCTTCACTTATTGACACACCATGCACTTTGATGAAAATTTAGTGGTCTCCTTCTTCATATTATCCCACCAACAATGCTCTCGGAGATCTCGATACATCTTTGCCATTCTTGAGTGAATAGATAAATTTGAACTATGTGCATCATCCAAAAGTTCCTTCTTCAGCTCTAAACTTGATGGAACACATAGTATTTTCCCAAATCTCACAATTCCTTCTTCATTAACATTGAACTCTGAGGATTTCCCTATTCTGATAGCTTTCACTTTCTTCTGAATTCCCACATCATCCTTTTGAGCATCCTTTAACCTTTCCAAAAGAGATAGTTGAGCAATCATTTTTGAAAGGATTGATGATGTTCCCTTATTTATGATTCCCATGACCATCTTTATCAAATCTAATAAGACTAGATCCTTCTCAATTCTCATCAGTGATAGAATCGTTGGGACCTTTCTACTTATAGCATCTACCACCTTGTTCGCTTTCCCAGAGTGGTAATGGATTGAGGATTCGTAGTCTTTCATCAGCTCTAACCATTTTCGTTGGCGCGTGTTCAAATCTTTTTGGGTGAATATATACTTGAGGCTTTTGTGTTCCATATATATTCCACACTTCACCCAAAATAGATAATGCCGCCAAATTTTTAAGGCGAAAATCAATACAGCCAACTCCAGATCATGTGTTGGATAATTCTTCTCATAAACTTTCAATTTCCTTGAAGAATAGGCAATGATGTTGTCATTTTACATCAACACACATCCCATACCCTTCTTTGAAGCATCACTAAATACCACAAAAATTTCTCCACTGGTGGATAAAGTGAGAACGGGAACAGTGATAAGCCTCCTTTTTAACTCCTTGAATCTTTCTTTACATCCACCACTCCAAGGAAACTTTACTCCCTTCTGAGTTAGCTTGGTAAGAGGGTTGGACAATCGTGAGAAATTTCTCTCAAATGGTCGATAATATCCATCTAACCCCCAAGAAGCTATGGATTTTCATTACTGATGTTGGCCTTGTCCATCCCTCAATTGCTTCTATTTTGGAGGGATCCATAGATATCCCATTACTTGTGATGATATGGCCCAAGAATGGGACCTCCTTTAACCATAACTCACACTCTTTGTACTTTTCATAGATATTCTCCTTCCGCAAGGTCTCTTGTACAATTCTTATATGCTCCTCATGATTCTCCTTGGTTTTGGAGTATATCATAATATCATCTATAAAGACTACCACAAATTTTTCAAGGTAATCCCTAAAGACTCTATTCATTAACTCCATGAAGATTTCTGAATCATTAGTGAGTCTGAAAGGAATTACTATGAATTCATAGTGCTCGTATCTTGTACGAAAATCAGTCTTGGGGATATCTTCCATCTTCACCCTTACTTGATAATATCCCAACTGAAAATCCACCTTGGATAAGTATTGAGCTCCACGAAACTGGTTGAACAAGTCATCAATTCGTAGGAGAGGATATTTTTTCATTATCGTGATTTTGTTAAGCTCATGATAATCGATGCAAAGGTGCATTGACCCATCCTTCTTTTTGACAAAGAGGATGGGTGAACCCCATTGTGAAGAACTTGGGCATATAAATCCTTTATCTAGATTCTTCTGTAGTTGTTTCCTCAGCTCCTCAAGCTCTACAACAGCCATTCTATACGGAGTCCTGGATATTGGCAACGCCCCAGGTATAAGATCAACTGAGAATTCCAAATCTCTTCTAGAAGGAAGACCAGGAAATTCCTCAGGAAACACTTCAGCAAATTCCCTCAAAATAGGAATATCTTCAAGGATGGTTTCCTCCTTAGACTCAATCATCTAAGCCAGATACGCATGCTCATAGGGCCGTAATATCCATGCTTGAGATGATGGAGCTAAAGAATATTCATCTTCCTCCTTGCACTTTTATAGAATCGGGGGTCCATTCTCCACATGGTGAGTGATTTCTATCTCACATCAATTTATGTTGACTTTATATAAGTAAATTCAATCTATGCCAAGAATTACATAAAATTCTACCAGAGGGAGTATGATGAGGTTCTCTAGGAAATTAAATCCACAGATTATGACAGGGGAGGAGTTATATTCATGGGACGTAATGATTTTCCCATTTATCGTACTCACTGACATCTTTACTTCCATGAATTTTGGTGGTGTTGGGACTGTTATAATAAACTTTTGGGATATAAAATAATGCGTAGAACCTGAATCAAAAATTACATTCACTATTCTTGAATGAATAACTAGTGTACCTGTCACCACTTCATTTTCTGGGATCACTTCAGTAGTAGTGATGGTAAAATATCTCCCTTACTGCCTTAAAGGTTGTTGGTTGCCTCTAAGAACCCTTGTCTTAGGGAACTAATTTGTAAGATGCCTTGTTTCTTTATAGTTGTATCAATGAACAACGCGTTGAGGTTTGAACGGAGCATTCCTCTCCTCTTTTGTAGTCGCAGGTTTTTCTTGTCAGCAGTTAACAGCTAGGTGCCCTTATCTTCCATACCTAAAGCATTTTCTCATCCCCTTCATCCAATTTTCAGGGTGCTTCTTTCCACACCTTTGTCAAGTGGGGTGTTATATCTTCTTAGCACCATTGGATTTATCCATCGGACCGCCAGAATTGAATTCCACCTTACGCTTCTTATCCCCATGATACCCCTGAGATTATTCGATCTTCATTTCAACCTTGAGGGCACATCGAACAATTTCCTCATAGCTGTCAAAGTCACAGATTGTTAGTGCTTTCCCTAGGCTAGGTTTCAGCCCACTAAATAAGTGGTCAACTTTGCATTCGGGGGTAATGACAAAGTCGGAGGCATATCATGCAAGCCTTGTGAAGTTTGTCTCGTACGCTCCAACAGATTCATCATTATTTTGCTTGAGTTCAAGGAAGTCCCTTTATATCTTAAGTCGGAGGGTGTGCGGAAAATATTTATCCAAAAACATCTTCCGGAAATCCTTCCATTCCAATGCCTCGATCTCCTCCTCAGGCTTCATATTTTTTATCAATGTCCACAATTGATCAACTTCACCCTCCATATGATAAGCATTAAGGATAAACTTCTCTTGTTCAGAACATTGAGGAATGGAGAAGATCCTTTCAATGTATTTGATCCATTGTTCGGTGATTGAGTGATCAGATGATCCATTAAAAGTAGGAGTCCTTTGTCTCAGGAAGCTCTCGATAGCGACTTATTATTTCTTGGGGGGGTTGAATATTCCTCTTGACCCATGTTTCTATTCAAATATTGAGTTAACTGAGGGAGAATCATGAAAAAGTTTTTGATTCATGCTCTCATCAGATTGGGCATCTCAATATCACAGTTATTACACTGATCTTTACATAGGTTGTTATCCTGAGTCCTCCTATTACCGGATATTAGCTAGAATAAAAGGAAATGTAAGGGTAACACATAAAGGGTAATCCAAGGAAAAAACTGATGACTTATAAATAACTTTTATTTCCTTAACTTATGAATCCATAGGCTTCAATCTATGTTATTCATGATCTACTTTTTGACATATATTTGTAGGGGCATTTTTTTTAATTCCCTTAATAAGGGTTCATACTAATCTTATGAATTTACCAATTCATATCCCCTGGGAGTGTCGTAACCAAGAGTGCAGAAAGGCCCATTTTCATGCACTAGTTCCCATTCGAGTCTAGCTCAAAGCGGTGTTTTTGGGTTTTACCCCTAGGATACATCTGGGTCAGAGCCGCCTCTACCTGCTCATATCCAGACAGGGATGTATTTGTTTGATAAACCAATTACTCAATACTCACCAATACTTAGGGATGTTTTTATTATATTTATTCTTGTCCCTAGGTCTTCACTAGGGTTTTCAAATCCTAATCCAAAAAAAACTAAACCTATCCTTTGATACCAACAATAATAACCCTGCTCTTTATTACACACTTAACCTAATTTATTACACAAAATTTTCACTTGATACAACATAGAAGGTAGAGAGGTATAGTGTATTTGGGGCTTATAAACATTACATAACATCTTAGAACATAAAACACACAACATATTTATTGAAAACTTTATTTACATGACCACAACATTCCCTCGTACTTAGCATTGCATGGGATAACCTGAGGACATGCATAAGAAAATGGTGAGCTATAAAGCCGAGTAAGGGAATAAACAAGCAATAACATGAGGAATATAATAAATTATAGACAATAGTCATATCAATGGATAACAAGATAAACATGAACATAAAGTCAAGATAAAGCATGATAATCATAACATGAAAATGTGGCAACAACACTTAACATGGAATTAGCATGAGCCAAGGCTCATTGCACATGAATCATGAGTAAACCATCAATGCAGATGAAGCACAAGTAAAACCTCATTTCACTTGAATTATAATGAGTTAACACCCACTTCACATGACGTATCATGATACTATAATTTACCCAATGCATTGGAGCGCTATCAGGGCGCACCCTCCTTAAACATTTCATTTCATGATTAAGTGTGCCACATGGATCATATAACATGGAATCAATCGACATCATAATTTATTACACGATTAAGTAATGTGGAATAAATACATGAAATTACTATTCAATATGTATATGTGCGTAAAGGTGAATACCCTTGATAGAGACATGGGTATGGTATTCACTACACAATGATCTTGGCTTGGAAAACCGCGGTGCAATTTCAGCAGCATAATGGCATGACATAAGGATTCGTGAAAATGGTTGATGAGAGAGAAATTGGTATCTCATCATATGTACATTAAATGGAAATTAAGGGGGTAATATAGATACACATCCCAACAAATGTAAATTTAGATGCATAATACAAGATAATTACTTAGATGTAAAAGAGGAGAGAGAAATCCCTCACGGAATTTTCACATCGTAACGGGTGTACATTGGAGGCATTAATGAGAGATAAATGGGTCTAACATCATCCAAAAATAAATAGTGAATTATGGTGGAGGTGCAAAATCATACCCCAACATTTTTAATTGAAAACAAAAGGGCATAACAACTTAAAGAAAACTGGACAAAATGAGAAAGGAAGAAATCCCATACTTGGAAGTGCGATCCCAAAGGCTTAAGAGAGGCTTCAGAGAGGCTTCTTGGGAGATTTTTAAACCTTGGGAGGATTCTAGAGAGAGGATTGTAGAGTTTGTATGAACTCTAAAGGCTTTTATTGAAGAGTAAGTGTGAGCTTGGGTGGGTTAATATAGGAAAGGAGAGGGAATTCTTTATTATTTAGGTTTGGGTCACCACACATTAAACTAATCAATACCACAAACCAACCCATGGTTTTTGCCAAAGGGGAGTGGAAAAAAATATTTTATAAGTCCAATTTCTGAACTTCTTAAAATAATAGGGTGGCTTATGTGGAGGTTAGTCACACTCTCAAGGAAATTCATTTAAAAAGTGAAAATGTTTTATAACTCTTAAAGGGTCCACTAAAGTGTTGTAAAATAAATCAAACAAACCTAAAATCATATTATTTTAATGTTAAAACATATATTGGTCGAACATATAATTTATAGAATTTTATTACATCACTATTGGGCCATTACGATGTCATAAAACACATTATATATTTAAACGGTATTTAATTTTTACCCAAAAAAACTGATTATCTCAGAAAATTATGAAAAATTCACCATTGGGTAATTTTGACATTCTGATTCCAAAAAAAATTTCATTTTATCTGAATAATTTTAAAAATATGTGAATTTTTACTTTTAAAATAAAAAACTGACATTTATCAAAAAATCATGGTTTTTGATAAAAATAGATTTCAAAACTTAATAAAAATTACAATTTCATTCATAAAAATTATATGAAAATTTATATTTAATAAAAATTAATTTAATAATATTTTATTAAAATATTATTTAATTCAAAAATCCATTAATTCATCAAAATAGATTTCTTAGTTTAATATTAACTAAAAATACTAGTTGAGCTTTAAAAACTATTTAAGAAGTAACAATAATAAAATGAATGTATATTCATTATTATATACAAAAATAATGCACATAATCATAGTGTTGTGGTCTTGTTATATAACCCCTTATAACACCCACATAAGATCAAAGGGTAAGGTGTGTGATGGTGACAGACTCTTGGGGTCGCTCTGATAACATCGCTCGGGTGGTAATATCTATTAACTTCCACTTCTCATGTAGTCGGTTCTACTCAAGCCTAATGTGTTCAAGCTCCTCTTGGGATTGGTCAAGAGTGAAGCCCAATGATACCACCTCTTTTTCAATCTTTGACAAATGGGCTTCGTATGGGTAAAGTCTACTGGATGAGGTCATCGCTTCCTTTGTCTGAGTAAATTGGATTTGTTAAAGCCCTATATTTATACTAATCATGTGATCATTTTTCAACGGCTATATTATCAATAGTCACAATTCATAATGGTATTTTAAAATCCAGAAACATAAAACCAATGAAGTTTATATTTATATAAACAATTTACATAATGATACATTTAATCAGATCAAGAATAATTTTCATTAATGAAATTTTGGGTCATTAAATCCTCTAATATTCATGATATATGTATTGTAAAAATAAACATAATATACCAAATTAAAGTAGAAAATGATTGTCTAAATAATCATTTTTTAACTTTAGTTTAAAGATACATACCTAATAGTTTAAATCCTAATCATACTTAAAATGTAGTTTAAAAAAATTCAAAGATGGGTAAGTTCATCATTCATATACGACTCAACATCATTGAAAATATACAATAAAAATGAATTTTATAAGATTAAAAAAACAAAGTATTTTGATATAAAACTAAAAACAATTAATATAACTAACTTTATCAAATTAAATCACTGAAACTAGTTGTGATTATCTCATACAAGAATCTTAAAACATAATAACCACAATCCACCTTTTCTCATTGATGATGACATTGTGGTTATAAAACATTAACTTGAAAATAAAACCCCACATATATATAACCAAATATTATCTAATATAAAATATATTTACCATTACTTCCATGTATTGGGTTGTATTTTGTTGATTTATCAACAAGTGATCTTTGAAAAAAAATCCATGTATTTCATTTTCATATATATCAACTAAAAATCATGTATAAATAGTAATAATTAAAAATAAATAACTTAAATAAAATAATAAAACTTACTTTTGTATCACATTTCTAATTTTTTAACAAACACTTCTTGATAAAGAGAAAAATGAATATAATGTCCATTCGTTTAGGTAGAATATGCCTAACATCAAATAACCTCTAAAATATAAAAAGGTTACAATTAATGAGATTATAATGAATATTAGTTCATAATTATATTAGTGTTTTTACCCATAAATTAATTGAAAAAATCATCACCCAGTCTCTATATTTGATAATTTCTCACATATATATGTAAATCTAGCATAAGTATTCACATATTACGCAATCGTTGAAATGCAATCTAGTTATATAGGACCATAAACTCTAGTGGTATCATTTTTAATAAGAAATGTGTCTAGGTACCTAATTAAATATGTAATATTGTAAGTCAATTAAAATAATCCTAATTTAATGAAATAAAAATTGAAACATAAATTTACTTACATGGAAAAAAACAGCAACATAGGAACACTGAGATTATCAAAAATAACTAGATCCATGATATATTTTTTGAATATTCTCAATGAATAGTCTCTTCTACATATATTAGATGTATTTTGAAACTCATAAATATTATCCAAGTAAGAATAAACTTGGGATAATCTTTTAATCCCATCAGATATCTCAAAAGTAACAAAAGTTGTTGGTTCCAGAATATTTTGTTTCTTTTGTCCTAATTTTTTTGATTTTAGATACTCCTATATAAATTAAATATCAAAAAACATTATAAGTAATTTTTAGTCAAATTTAATTAATATTTAAAAAACATCACAAACCTCATATGTCATATGATAAATAATTAAATTTGATCAAATTAAAAAATAACCCACACAATCTCCAATTATGTAACCTAGTCAATAGGTAATGGAAGTAGACTAGTTGGATCAATAATATCATGCACTAATATTCTAACTTAACCTAATTTCATAGGCTGCTTATGTACATAATTACCAAAAATATTTAAAACTCTATAATCTATAATAAATACCTAGGGATATCTTGCATATAACTCACAGTATAAGTTTGGGTTTGAATGTGGAGGTAGAGGATATGAGTAGGTAGGATGGGAAGGCTAAGCAAGCTGTGCAGTCTTTGTAGGCTAAGTATTTTATGTATATTATGATTTTCTTATCAATTGTTCAAGAATAGCCTGTACATCTGATTGAATTTGATCACTTGTGGAATTTTTCACGTCTTCCAGCCTATCTTATAAGGACTCTATTTTTGGGTCTCTTGATTTCTTACTTTGATGAATAAAAACTTTCTTAATACTGACACATGAGTCAAATCATCTTACATGTTTGGGGTGTCATGGATTTCCTAAATAGGTATCTTGGATGTCTATCTTACCCTCGGGGATAAAAGTCTCATGTATTGGTTGCTTCTAAAGGTCATCCTGAAATGAAAAATAAAAATTTTATATTAGTGTAGTTAATTTATAAAATACAACCATTCATGGAAAATAAAAATTAATTTCTTAAAATTATGTCAGAAACTTCCTTAGATTGTTCTATAAGATAGATTTTGGGACTTTTAAAAAAATAATAAAATAACAAAGTTATTTTATTTCCTCTTTTTTCCTCCAATGGACAAGCGGCGGTGGTAGTACCAATAATGTTTCAAGCCATTAAATGTATTGACTCCTCAATTATTAGTAATAGAACTCTTAGAATTTGGAAGGTTCCTTAATTAATTGAACCCCATTAATTCCACATGCGTTACTCACCCTCCCCCTATCCTATTTATATGGAGCTTGGGGAGGAGTATTGGAATGGCTTCACCAAGCGATGAATTTCTGATAAAGTGCCTCGACACCAACCACTTAGAGGACCGGACCGGTTCTGGTGAGCGTTGATGAGCTCCACTGAATCACGAATCGAGGAACGATGATTGAGCGACGTCGTTGGAGGCTTGTTGTGGGAGCAATGAATGTCGAATCTTCCTCAAAAAAGAACATTATCCAACGATCTTGAGGTAAGGATTTATCTTGTTTTAATTTTAAGAGGCTATTGAATCATTACTGCCCTCTAACTATTAAGCTAACACAGATGGCGTGGTCCAAATGAACACGGCCCAGACCCTCCACCTTTTTGTTGGAATTTGGTGTGTTCTTCGTGAGTATTTTTTTCAGGTTAAATGAAACCTGGCACGGCGGGTGACGGTGGTGGCCAGCAATGACCGGCCATGGAGGAGATAGCAGTGCACCATCATGTGTCGCCGGTGGAGAAGGCTACGGCCATAGCCATGGCGAGTGAAGACGGTGGCCAACTTTGGCCTACCGTAAAGGAGGTGGCGGTGCGCCATTGTGCGTCACCAGAGAAGGGAGCTGCAGCATACAGACGTGGCCGACAGGGGCGGCCAGCATCGGCCAGCTACGAATAGAGGCGACTGGCGCGCCGTCGCGCGCAGCTGAAGGAGGTCGCAGCTCGAAAGTTGCAGTGGAGGGTCGGGACCCATAGCAGGTCTCGCGGGCAACCGAGCAGCGCCAAGAGTCACCATATCTCCACCTTCTAAATGGGGGAGACAGCTCCCCCCATGCCAGCTAGGGCGAGCCCTGCTCCAGTGGGCCACGCCTCCAGTAGGTCGCGCCCCTCCGTGGGTTGGGTCGCACGAGCCCCAGCAGGCTACGTCACTCTATGGACTGGGACGCGCTAGCCTAGGAGGTTCGGGCCGGTCGCGGCCCAGCGGGCCGAGCCCACTGCGACCCTACCCATTCGGGTCGGACCTGGACTGGGTCGAACCAGACCCAGACCCTTCTAGGCCCAGTTTCTCCTAAAGAGCCATAACTTGAAATTTGGGCGTCCATTTGACGAACAGTCTATGGTGTTGGGACCCTCTGAGAGAGATAGTCCTTTTTTTATACTCCACTTGAGTTTTGAAAAAATTTGGAGTATGGTCAGGTTGGATTAGACCCAAATCCTATCGGGGCCTCATAACTAAAATTCTTATAAGTCACAGACTGGGCGTCCAATTGACGTGTCGTTTATCATGTTGGAACCCTTACGACATGGTAGTCATTTTGGATACTTCTTTGTGGAGATTTGTGGCGGTTAAGGTATGACTAATGGATTGAGGAGCATATCCTCCTAGAATCAAATGTACTATGGGTAGGAATCCAGTGGTTGGTAGTGAGGCGGAGGTTGGAGACAGATCATACAGAGGTTAGTACCTAGCGATCCTATGTGGATCATCACCGATCCTATGTGGGTCAGATATAGTGTGGGTCAGTGCTCATCAATTCTGTGTGGGCTAGCACATACTAATCCTATGTGGGTCAGATCTTGTGTGGGTTAGTAAGGGTTAGTGTCAATCGATCATGTGTGGGTCAAACTCTGTATGGTCAGTAGAAAATCCACTTGATATAATAAGATGATCTTGATTTACGACTAATCATATGTGCTTCTATACATGAGTTATGTACATGGTGTGAGCAAATTCTTTTAACTTTGTGGTGTTACCTTTTTGGTAATTTTACCTTTATGGTGTTGCCTTCGTAGTGTTACCTTTGTGGTACTTTTACCTTCATGGTGTTACCTTCGTGGTGTTACGTTTGGGGTACTTTTACCTTTGTGGTTTACCTTTGTGGTATTGTTCCCTCGTGGGTCAATTGTGCAAGTGGCTTAAAAGTTGGAACCTTATGTTTCCTCATGTATGAGATGATTATATCCTGATAAATTAGGTATATGTATGGGAATATACCTAAGTAGAGTTGATGACTACTCCTTCATGCTTTGTGATTGAGGTCTTGCTTTGTGGTTTTTCCTTTGTGGAAGTCTGGGAGACCTTTAGGGGTATTGTGGTCCCTACTGATTATTGTTATACTCACCCCTGCATGGGCTATGCCTGCACCTTGTTGTGTCTTGTGTAGAAAATGGACAACGTTGATCGAGGATGAGGGAGCTAGGACTGGACAGTGCTCATAGGAGGACCATTTGATGTGACATGATGTAGTGACTACTGATCTTGAGTTGTAGCTACCCATTAGGTAGGATCCTTGGTGGATGTTCCAGGAGTTTTTTACTATTTTAGTTGTACTTATACTTTCTAGTTGGTCTTGTATTTCGGCGCCTTTACTTTCAGTACACTTTTTACTACAGTAGTTTACTTCGTGGTTGCTTCTTATTGTGTTCCTTGATTGTGTGTTTGTACAGGTTTAAAGGCAATGCCTTCCTATTATAGGGATATGCCTTTTCGGTGCTAGTTTCCATCCCCTGGCCTATGGAAGGTGGGATTGGGGTAGTCACGACATGGGCCACGGGGGATGGTTCATGACATTCTAGTTGCAAAATATAATATTACAAAGACTAGTAAGTTATTCATTTGTATAAAACTCAGAAAAATTGAAAATATATAATAAAAATGAATGTCATAAGATTAAAAAAATTAATATTTTGACATAAAACCTAAAATAATTAATAGAAATAACCATATTAAATTTAGTCATTATCCTAGTTGTGATTATCTCAAACATGAATCTTAAAATAAAATAATTACATTCTACCCTTCCTTTTTGATGGTGACACTGTGGTTATGAAAAATTAACTTTAAAATAAAAACCAACATATATAATACAAAACATTTGTTATCTAATATAAAATTTATTTACTAATAATTTCATAAATTTGAATTTATTTATATTTTTTATCGAAAATTAATCATTGTTAAACCTTTTCCATGAAATGTATTTTCATATATCAATTATCAAAACACGTATAAACAATAATTATTAATAATAAATAAGTTATAAAAAATAATAAAAATTACTTGTTTAACAATTTGCTAAAATATTTATGTACTGCACCTAATACACTAACTTTAATAAAATTTCATCCCTATAACATAAAATACAATATACAAAATAAAATTAGAAAAAAATTGGTATAAATACTCATTTATTTAACTATAATTAAAAAATACATACCTAAAACATATGAAACCTATAAAAACAAACATAATATACAAACATTAATCAATAAACAATTGTATATTTACTCATTTTTTAAAATTAAATTACAAGATACATACCTGATGATCTAAAATTTAACCAAACCTAAACAAAAGTTTTACAAACAAGAAACCTATAAAGAAATAATATACAAACATTAAGAAAAAATGACTATATAATTACTAATTATTTTAAACTTTAAATAAAAGAAACATACCTTATAATTTAAATGTTAACCATGCTTAAAAATTGTTTGCAAACTTCAAATATGGGTATGTTATTCATTTTTATATGAATCAGAAAAATTTTAAATTTATAATAACAATGAATTTTATAAGATTAAAGTCATAATATTTTTATGTAAAACCTAAAATAATTAACATAACCAACCTTATCAAATTTATTAGCTATCCAAATTGTGATTATTTGAAACATGAATCTTAAAAAAAATAACTGCATTTCACTCTTCCTTTTTGATGATGAAATTATGGATATGAAACATTAACTTTAAAAATATAAGATAAAACATATATTATCTAATATAAAATATATTTACATACAATTTAAAGTGGGTATAGATATGTTTTTCTAAGTTTATTTTTTTTAATTTGGTTGTTATGTCTAAATTTTTTTATAAAGTTAAGTATCTATGTTATATTGATTTTTTTCTAGAATTACCTAACTTAAATTATTTTCATGTTTTCTTAAGTCATTTATTTTCTCTCACTCATATGATTTCTTGTTTTGGTTACTTATGTCCTTTATAAAAACCTTGTTCTTTATTACACACTTAAACTTGATTTATTACATAAAATATTCACTTGATAAAACATAAAAGATCAAGAGTTCTAGTGTCTTCAGGGCTTAGGAACATTACAGAATAGCTTAGAACATAAAAACACAACATCTTTATTGAAAACTTCCTTTACATGACAACTATATTCCCTCGTACTTAGCAATGCATGGGATAACCTGAGGACATCCATAAGAAAAGGGTGAGCTATAAATCCCAGTAAGGGAATAAACATGGAATAACATGAGGAATACAACACATGTTAGAAAATTGTCATATCAATGGAGCACAAGAGAAACATGAATATAAAGGCAATATAAAGCATGATAATCATAACATAGAAATGTGGTAACAACACTTAACATGGAATTAGCATGAGCCAAGGCTCATTGCACATGGAGCATGAGTAAACACTCATTGCACATGAATCATGAGTAAAACCTCATTAAACTTGAATTATAATGATTCAACACCCATTTCACATGTTGTATCATGATACTATACTTTACCCAATGCATTGGAGCGCCATCAGGTCACACCCTTCTTAAACATTTCATTTCATGCATAAGTGTGCCACATGGATCATATAACATAGAATCAATCAAAATAATAAGTTATTCTAAGATTAAGTAATGTGTAATAAATACATAAAATTACTATTCAATGTGTATATGTTCATAAAGTTGAATACCCTTGATAGAGACATGGGTATGGTATTCACTACACAATGATCTTGGCTTGGAAAAACGGGGTGCAATTTCGGCAGCATAACGTTGTGACATAAGGATTCATGAAAATGGTTGATGAGATATAAATGGTAATATCATCATATTTACATGAAATTGAAAGTAATTTGGTAATATATATACACATCCCAATAAATTTAATGGAATTTAGATTCATAATACAAGATAATTACTTGGATGTAAAAGAGGAGAGAGAAATCCCTTACGGAATTTTGGCATGGTAACAGGTGTACATGGGAGGCATTAATGAGATATAAAGGGGTATACAATCATAAAAACATAAATAGGGCATTATGGGGGAGGTGTAAAATCATACCCCAACATTTTTAATTGAAAATAAAGGCATAACCACTTAAAGAAAATTGGACAAAAATGAGAAAGGAAGAAATCCCTTACTTGGAAGTGTGATCCCAAAGGCTTGGGAGAGGCTTGAGAGAGGATTATTGGGATCTTGGGGCACCTTAATAGGATTCTAGAGAGAGGAGGGAAGAGTTTTGACGAACTCCAAAGGCTTTGAGTGAAGAGTAAGTGGGAGCTTGGGTGGGTTTATATAGGAAAGGAGAGGGAATTCTTTATTATTTATGTTTGGGTCACCACACATTAAACTAATCAATACCACAAACCAGCCCATGGTTTTTGACCATGGTTTTTTCCAAAGTGGATTGAAAAACAATATTTTATAAGGCCAATGGCCTAATGTATTAAAATATTAGGGTGGATTATGTGGAGGTGAGTCACACACTCAAGGAAAATCATTTAAAAAGTGAAAATGTTTTATAACTCCTGGAGGGTCCACTAAAGCTTTTTAAAATAAATAAAACAAACCTAAAATCACATTATTTTAATGTTAAAGCATATATTGGCCGAAAATATCATTTATAGTATTTTATTACAACACTATTTGGTCATTATGATGTCATAAAACACATTATATATTTTAATAATATTTAATTTTTACCCAAAAATTCGACTGTCTCAGAAAATTATTAAAAATTAACCATTGGATAATTTCAATGTTATTATTCCAAAAATAATATTCATTTTATCTAAATAATTTTCTAAATATATGAATTTTTACTTTTAAAATAAAAAAATTGACATTTATCGAAAAATCAGGGGTTTTGATAAAAATAGCTTTCAAACCTTAATAAAAATTACAATTGCATTCATAAAAATTATACAACCATTTATATTTAGTAAAATGTAATTTGATAATATTTTATTAAAATATTATTTAATTAAAACATCCATTAATTCATCAAAATATATTTCTTAGATGAATATTAACTAAAAATACCATTGGAACTTTAAAAACTATTTATGAAGTAACAATAATAAAATGAATGTATATTCATTATTATATAAAAAAATAATGCACATAATCATAGTGCTAAGGTATTGTTACATAACCCCTTATAACACCTGCATAAGACTGAAGGGTAAGGTGTGCGATGGTGACAGACTCTTGTGGTGGCTCAGATAACATCGCTCGGGTGGTAATCTCTATTAACTTACACTTCTCCCGTATTCGGTTCCACTCAAGCTTAATGTGTTAAAGATTGGATTTGGCTTGGTAAAGAGTGATGTCCAATGATGCCACCTCTTTTTCGAGCTCCGAAAAATGGGCTTCCTATGGGTCAAGTCTATTGTATGTGGTCATCACTTCCTTTGTCTTAGTAAATTGGATTTGTTAAAGCCCTATATTTATATTAATCATGTGATCACTGTTCAAAAACTATATTAGAAATGGTCACAATTCATAAAGGTATTTTAAAATCCAGAAACATAAAACCAATGATGTTTACATTTATATAAACAATTTACATAATGTTGCATTTAATCGGATCAAGAGGAATTTTCATTAATTAAATTTTGGGTCGTTATAATCTTACACCCTTAAGAAATTTCACCCTCAAAATTTCCTTTTCCCACACTAAAAAATATGGGGGTAACTCTGCTTCATCATTTCCTCTTATTCCCACATCACTTCTTCAAACTTTTGGTTTAGCTATAACACCTTGATGAGGGGCATTGTCTTATTTCATAGAACGTTTTCTCTATGATATAAGATCTTTACTGGTTTCTCCTTATAAGAAAGATCATCATCTAAATGTGCCACCTCTGAAGAGAGTACATGTGAAGGGTCTAGTATGTACTTCCTTAAGAGGGATACATGAAATACATCATGTACTTTGGCCATGGTATGTGGAAGTGCTAGTCGATAGGCCACAGCTCAGACCCGATCAAGAATCTCAAAGGGGCCGATGTTCCAAGGACTTAACTTCCCTTTCTTTCCAAACCTCATGACCTTCTTTCATGGGTATATGCATAGAAATATCATGTCTCTAACTTTAAACTCAAGTTCTTGTCGACGGTTATCTGCATAACTCTTCTATCGACTCTCGGCTCCCTTGATATGTAATTGAGTGATTTTTACCTTCTCCATCATTTCTTCAACCATTTCTAGTTCTATCAGCTAACTCTCACTAACTTCATCCCAACACGCCAATGTTATACACCTTTTCCCATAAAGGTCTCCATATGGTGTCATTTGGATGCTCGAGTGGAAACTATTATAATAGAAGAATTCAACCAGAGGAAGATGTTGATACCATACTCCTTTAATGTCCACTGAGAAAGCTCTCAACATATCCTCAAGTGTTTGGATAGTCCACTCAGGTTGGGAACCAGTTTGAGGATGACAAGCTATACTAAAGTTCAGCTCAGTATCCAGATCATGTTGAATAATCTTCCAAAACTTAGTGGTGAATCTTCAATATCAATTGGATACAATAGATAGTGGTACTCCATACAGCCTTACCACTTCCCTGGTATATATATATGTGTCAGTTGATCCAATGAGAAATACTCCCAAATTGCAATAAAGTGTGCAGACTTTGTAAGATGATCCACAACAACCCAGATTGCATTGTTGCCTTTGGATGTCTTAAAAAGTCTGGTGACAAAGTCCATAGTGATGTTATCCCATTTCCATAATGGTATGGGTAATGGTTGCATCATCCCCTTAGACTTTTGTCTCTCATCCTTCACTTTTTGACACACTAGGTACTTTGATGTAAATTAAGCGATCTCCATCTTCATATTATCCCGCCAATAATGCTCTCGGATATCTCGATACATCTTTGTGTTTCCTGGGTGAATAGAGAAATTTGAACTATGTGAATTATCCAAAAGTTACTTCTTTAGATCTAAACTTGATGGAACGCATATTATTTTCCCAAATCTTACAATTCCTACTTCATTAACATTGAACTCCGTGGATTTCCCTCTTCTGATAGCTTCTACTTTCTTCTGAATTCCCACATCATCCTTTTGAGCATCCTTTAACCTTTCCAAAAGCGACGGTTGAGCAATCATTTGTGAAAGGATTGATGATGTTCCCTTCTTTATGATTCCCATGTCCATCTTCATCAAATTTAATAATATTGGATCCTTCTCAATTATCATCAGTGATAGAATCGCTGGGTCATTTCTACTTAGAACATCTTCGACCTTTTTCGCTTTCCCATGGTGGTAATGAATTGAGCAGTCATAGTCTTTAATCAAATCTAACCATCTTCATTGGTGCATGTTCAACTCTTTCTGTGTGAATATATACTTGAGACTTTTGTGGGATGTATATATTTCACACTTCTCCCCAAATAGATAATGCCGCCAAATTTTTAAAGTAAAGATCACTGAAGGAAACTCTAGACCATTTGTTGGATAATTCTTCTCATGAACTTTCAATTATCTTGAATCATAGGCAATGACTTTATCATTTTTCATCAACACACATCCCAGAACCTTCTTTGAAACATAACTAAATACCACAAAAAGTTATGCACTTGTGGGTAAAGTGAGCACGGGTGCAGTGATAAGACTTCTTTTTAACTCCTTGAAGCTTTATTCGCATTCATAAGACCAAGAAAACTTTACTTCCTTATGAGTTAGCTTGGTAAGAGGGTTGGACAATCATGAGAAATTTCTCACAAATTGTCGATAATATCCAGCTAACCCCAAGAATCTATGGATATCTTTTACTGATGTTGGCCTCATCCATCCCTCAATTGCATTTTTTTTGGAGGGATCCATAGATATCCTATTGCGTGTGATGATATGGACCAAGAATGAGACCTCCTTCAACCAGAACTCACACTTGTTATACTTTGAATAGATCTTCTCCTTCCACAAGGTCTCTAGTACAGTTCTAAGATGATCCTCGTGATTCTCCTTGGTTTTGGAGTATATCATAATATCATCTATAAAGACTACCAAATATTTGTCGAGGTAATCCCTAAAGACTCTATTCATCAAGTCCATGAATATTTATAGAGCATTAGTGAGTCCTAAAGACATTACTATGAATTAATAGTGCCTGTATCTTGTACGAAAAGTAGTCTTGGGGATTTCTTCCTTCTTCACCCTTACTTGATAATATCTCAACCACAAATCCACCTTAGATAAGTATTTAGATCCACACAACTGATCAAACAATTAATCAATTCATGGGAGAGGATACTTTTTCTTTATCATGATTTTGTTAATCTCACAATAATCGATATAAAGGTGCATTGACCCATCCTTCTTTTAGACAAATAGAACTGGTGCACCCCATGGTGAAGCACTTGTGCGTATAAATCCTTTATCCATATTCTCCAGTAGTTGTTTCTTCAGCTCTTAAATCTCCACAATAGTCATTCTATATGGATTCTTGGATATTGGAAATGCCCCAGGTATAAGATCAATTGAGAATTCAACATCTTTTCTAGGAGTAAGACCAGACAATTCCTCAAGAAACACTTCAGCAAATTCCCTCACAATAGGCATGTCTTCAATGATGGTTTCCTCCTTAGAATCAATCATCTAAGCCAGTTACGTGTGATCATAGGGAATTAATATCCATGATTAAGATGATGGAGCTAAATAATATTCATATTCCTCCTGGTAATTGTATAGAATCTGGGGTTGATTCTCTACATGGAGAGTGATTTCCCTCTCACGACAATTTATGTTGGCTCTATATAAGTAAATCTAATCCATGCCAAGAATTGCATAAAATTACACCAGAGGGAGTATGACTAGGTTCTCTAGGAAATTCAATCCACAGATTATGATAGGGGAGGATTTATATTCATGGGATGCAATGATTTGCCCATTTTTCGTACTCACTGACATCTTTACTTCCATGATTTGTGGTGGTGCTGGGATTGTTCTACTAAACTTTTGGGATATAAAATAATGCGTAGAACCTAAATCAAAAATTTCATTCTCTATTCTTAAATGAATAACTAGCATACCTGTCACCACATCATTGTCAGGGTTCACTTTGGCAGTAGTGATGGAAAATATCTCCCTTGCTTCCTTAGAGGTTGTTGGTTGCCTCTGAAAACCCTTGTCTTAGGGAACTGATTTTCAAGATGCCCTGGTTCTTTGCAATTGTATAAATGAACAACGCGTTGAGGTTCAAACGGAGTATTCCTCTCCTCTATTATAGCCGAGGGTTTTTCTTGTTGGCAGTTAATAGCTAGGTGCCCTTCTCTTCCAGACCTAAAGCATTTCCTTGTCCCCTTCCGGCAATTTTCAGGGTGCTTCTTTCCACACCTTTGGAAAGTGGGGTGCTAGATCATCTTAGCACCCTTGGATTTATCCATAGGACTGCCAGCATTGAGGTCCACCATATGATTCTTATCCCTATGATACCCTTTAGATTCTTCGATATCCATTTTGACCTTGAGGGCACATCGGACAATTTCCTCATAGCTGTCGAAGTCATGGATCTCCAGTTCTTTCCATAGTCTAGGTTTCATCCCACCAAAGAAGCGGGCAACCTTGCATTCGGGGGTAACGACAAAGATGGAGGCATATTGTGCAAGCCTTGTGAAGTTTTCCTCATACACTCCAACAGATCCATCATCTTTTTTCTTTAGGTCAAGGAAGTCCTTTTCTATCTTAATTCGGAGGGTGTGCGGAAAATATTTATCGAAAAACATTTTCAAGAAATCCTTCCATTATAACGCCTCGATCTCCTCCTCAGGCTTCGTCTTTTTTATCAATGTCCACCATTGATCAGCTTCACCCTCCATATGATAAATAGCTAGGAGAACCTTCTTTTTTTTAGAATATTTAAGGATGGAGAATATCTTTTCAATGGTTTTGATCCATTGTTTGGCGATTGAGGGATCAGATGATCCATTAAAAGTCATAGGCCTTTGTCTCATGAAGATCTCGATAGTGACTTGTTTTTTATTAGGAGGTTTGAACATTCTTCTTGACCCATGTTTCTATTCAAATATTGAGTTAACTGATAGAGAAACATGGGAAAGTTCATGATTCTCTCTCTCATTGGATTGGGCATCTCATTAGCACAGTCATCACATTGATCTTCACATAGGTTGTTAGCCCGAGTCCTCCTATTACCAGCCATTGTCTGGAATAAAAGGAAAGTTATGGGTAACACATAAATGGTAATCCAAGGAAAAAACTAATGACTTATAAATAACTTTTATTTTCTTAACTTATGAATCCATAGGCTTCAATCTATGTTATTCATGATCTTATTTCTAACATATATTCTTAGGGGCGTTTTTTTAATTCCTTTAATAAGGGTTCATACTATGCTAGTGAATTTACCAAAGCATATCCCTTGGGAGTGTCGTAACCAAGAGTTCAGCAAATCCCATTACCGTGCATTAGTTCGTGTTCGAGTCTAGCTCAAATTAGTGTTTTCAGGTTTTACCCCTAGGATGCATCTGTGCCAAAGCCGCCTCTACCTGCTCGTATCCAGACATGGGTGTATTTTCTTGATAAACCACTTACTAAATACTCACCAAAACTTAGGGATGTTTTTATTATACTTATTCTTGTATCTAAGTATTCACTAGGTTTTTCTAATTCTAATCTCAAAAATAAATAAACATATCCTATGATGCCAACTATAACAACCATGCTCTTTATTACACACTTAATCCTAATTTATTCCATAAAATATTCACTTGATACAACATAGAATATCGAGATCTCTAGTGTCTTTGGGGATTAGGAACATTACATAACAGCTTATAACATAAAACACACAACATCTTTATTGAGAACTTCCTTTACATAACCACTACATTCCTTCGTACTTAGCATTTCATGGGATAACCTGAGGACATTCATAAGAAAAGGGTAAGCTATAAAGACTAGTGAGGGAATAAACATGGAATAACATGAGGAATAAAATACATGTTATCCAATAGTAATATCAGTGGATCACAAGATAAACATGAACATAAAGTCAAGATAAAGCATGATAATCATAACATGGAAATGTGGAAACAACACTTAACATGGAATTATCATGAGCCAAGGCTCATTCCACATGAAGCATGAGTAAACCCTTATTGAACATGAAGCACAAGTAAACCCTTTTTTAAATTGAATTATCATGATTCAACACACATTTCACATGATGTATCATGATACTATACTTTACCCAATGCATTGGAGCGCAATCAGGGTACACCCTTCTTAAACATTTCATTTCATGCATAAGTGTGCCACATGGATCATATAACATAGAGTCAATCAACTTCATAAGTTATTACACGATTAAGTAATGTGGAATAAATATATTAAAGTAACATTCAATAAGTATATGTTCATAAAGTTGAATACCCTTGATAGAGACATGGGTATGGAATCCACTACACAATGATCATGGCTTGGAAAAACGGGGTGCAATTTCGGCAGCATAACAGTGTGACATAAGGATTCGTGAAAATGGTTGATGAGAGATAAATAGTTGTCTCTTAATATTTACATGAAATGGAAAGTAATGGGTTAATATATATACAAATACCAACAAATGTAATGAATTTATATGCAAAATACAAGAGAATTACTTGGATGTAAAAGAGGAGAGAGAAATCCCTCACAAAATTTTGGCATGGTAACGGGTGTACATGGGAGGAATTAATAAGAGAGAAAGGGGTCTACCATCATCAAAAAATAAAGAGGTAAGTATGTGGAGGTTATAAATCATACCCCAACATTTCTAATTGAAAACAAAAGGGCATAACAACTTAAAAAAATTGGACAAAAATGAGAAAGGAAGAAATCCCTTACTTGGAAGTGTGATCCCAAAGGCTTGGGAGAGGCTTGAGAGAGGCTTATTAAGAGCATGGGGAACCTTGAGAGGATTATAGATAGAGGAGGTCAGAGGTTAGACTAACTACAAAGTCCTTGAGTAAATAGGAAGTGGGATCTTGGGTGGTTTTATATAGGAAAGGAGATGGAATTCTTTACTATTTAGGTTTGGGTCACCACACATTAAACTAATCAATACCACAAACCAGACCATGGTTTTTGCCCATGGTTTTTTCCAAATAGGAGTGGAAAACAATATTTTATAAGTCCAATGGCCTAAATTCTTAAAATAATAGGGTGGATTATATGGAGGTGAGTCACACTCTCAAGGAAATTAATTTAAAAAGTGAAAATGTTTTATAACTCTTGAAGGGTCCACTAAAGTTTTGTAAAATAAATAAAACAAACCTAAAATAACATTATTTTAATTTTAAATAATATATTGGCCGAAAATATCATTTATAGTATTTTATTACAGCACTATTGGGTCATTATGATGTCATAAAACACATTATATATTTAAACGATATTTAATTTTTACCCAAAAAATCGATTGTCTCAGAAAATTATGAAAAATTCACTGTTGGATAATTTCAACAGTATGATTCCAAAAATAATATTCATTTTATATAAATAATTTTCAAAATATGTGAATTTTTACTTTTAAAATAAAAAACCGACATTTATCGAAAAATCATGGGTTTTGATAAAAATAGCTTTCAAACCTTAATAAAAATTACAATTGCATTTATAAAAATTATATGACAATTTATATTTAATAAAAATTAATTTAATAATATTTTATTAAAATATTATTTAAATCCAAAATCCTTTAATTCATCGAAATAGATTTCTTAGTTTAATATTAACAAAAAATAATATTTTCACTTTAAAAACTATTTACGAAGTAACAATAATAAAATGAATGTATATTCATTATTATATAAAAAGATAACGCACATAATCATAGTATTAAGGTCTTATTACATAACACCTTATAACACCCGCATAATATCGAAGGGTAAGGTGTGCGATGGTGATAGACTATTGGGGTGGCTCGGATAACATCGCTCGGGTGGTAATCTCTAATAACTTCCACTTCTCCCATAGTCGGTTCCGCTCAAACTTAACGTGTTCAAGCTCAGACTGGGCTTGGTCAGGAGAGAAGCCTAGTGATTCCACCTCTTTTCCGAGCTCCAAAAATGGGCTTCGTACAGGGAAAGTCTTTTGGATGAGGTCATCGCTTCCTTTGTCTAAGTAAATTGGATTTGTTAAAGCCATATATTTATACTAATCATATGATCACTGTTCAACGACTATATTAGAAATGGTCACAATTCATAATGGTGTTTTAAAATCCAAAAACATAAAACCAATGAAGTTTACATTTATATAAACAATTTACATAATGAGACATTTAATTAGATCAAGAGGAATTTTCAATAATGAAAGTTTTGGTCGTTACATCCTTTGGTATTCATGATGTATATAGTGTAAAAATAAACATAATATACAAACTTAAAGTAGAAAATTATTGTCTAAATACACATTTTTTAACTTTAATTTAAAGATGCATACCTAATAGTTTAAATCCTAATCATACTTAAAAATTAGTTTAAAAAAACTTCAAAGATGGGTAAGTTCATCATTCATATACGACTCAGCATCATTGAAAATATACAATAAAAATAAAATTTATAAGATTAAAAAACAAATTATTTTGATATAAAACTAAAAACAATTAATATAAATAATTTTATCAAATTAAATCATTGAACCAGTTGTGATTATCTCATACCATAATCTTAAAACATAATAACCACATTCCACTTTTTCTTATTGATGATGACACTATGGTTATAAAACATTAACTTGAAAATAAAAACCCATATATATATAACCAAATATTATCTAATATAAAATATATTTACCATTACTTCCATTTATTTGTTTGTATTTGGTTTATTTATCAACAATTGATCTTTGAAAAACTTTTTCCATGAATTTCATTTTCATATATATCAACTAAAAAACATGTATAAATAGTAATAATTAAAAATAAATAACTTACATAAAAGAATAAAACTTACTTTTCTAACACATTTCTAAATTTTTTACAAACACTCCTTGATAAAGAGAAAAATGAATATAATGTGCATTAGTTTGGGTAGAATATTCCTAACATCAAATAACCTCTAAAATATATAAAGGTTACAATTAATGAGATTATAATGATTATTAGTTCATAATTATATTAGTGTTCTTACCTATCAAGTAATGGAAAAAATCAGCACCTTGTCTCTATATTTGATAATCTCTTACATATATATGTAACTCTAGAATAAGTATTCACATATTACACAATCGTTGAAAATTAATCTAGTTATATAGGACCATAAACTCTAGTGGTCTCATTTTTAATAAGAAATGTGTTTGGGTACCTAATTAAATATGTAATATAATAAGTCAATTAAAATAATCTTTATTTAATGAAAGAAAAATTGAAACATAAATTTACTTACATGGAAAAAAACCGCAAAATAGGAACACTAAGATTATCGAAAATAACTAGATCCATTATATATTTTTTGAATATTTTCCATGAATATACTCTTCTACATATATCAGATGTATTTTAAAATTCATAAATATTATCCAAGTAAGAATAAACTTGGGATAATATTTTTATCCCATTAAATATCTCATAAGTAACTAAATTTGTTGGTTCCAAAATATTTTGTTTCTTTTGTCCTAATTTTTTTGATTTTAGATACTCCTATATAAATTAAATATCAAAAAACATTATAAGTAATTTTCAGTCAAATTTAAATAATATTTAAAAAACAACACAAACCTCATATGTCAGATGATGAAGAATTAAATTTTATCAAAGTAAAAAATAACCCACAAAATCTCTAATTATGGTAACCTACTCAATAGGTAATGGAAGTATACTAGTTGAATCAATAATATCATGTACTAATATTCTTACTTGACCCTAATTGTGTGGTTTGGTGATGTACATAATTAAAAAAACTATATAAAACTCTATAATCTACAATAAATACCTAGGGATATCTAGTATATAACTCACAGTATAAGTTTGGGTTTGAATGAGGAGGTGGAGGATATGAGTAGGTAGGTTGGGCAGGCTAAGAAAGTTGTGCAGTCTATGTAGGCTAAGTAAGTTGTGTATATTATGTTTTTCTTATCAATTGTTCAAGAATAGCCTGAACATCTGATTTAATTTGATCACTTGGGGAATTGTTCAGGTATTTAAGCTTATCTTTTAAGGAATCTATTTTTGGGTCTCTTGATTTCTTACTTTGATGACCAAAAACTTTCCTAATACTGACACATGCCTCATATCATCTTACATGTTCGGGGTGTTAGGGATTTTCTAAAGAAGTAGCTAGGATGTCTATCCTACCCTTAGGGATAAAATCCTCATGCATTGATTACTTCTAAATGTCATCCTGAAATGAAAAATCAAAATAGTATATTAGTGTAGTTAATTTATAAAATACAAATATTCATGGAAAATAAAAATTAATTTCTTAAAATTATGTCAGCAACTTCCTTAGATTATTCTATAAGATATTTTTAACTTATTTTTCCTTCTTTATCTTTTCCATTTTTTCATGGATAGTGGGGGAT
This sequence comes from Viscum album, assembly GCA_963277665.1. Lineage (NCBI taxonomy): Eukaryota > Viridiplantae > Streptophyta > Magnoliopsida > Santalales > Viscaceae > Viscum > Viscum album. The sequence continues at coordinate 1,882,338,786 of OY728165.1, read as the reverse complement.
ATGGAGGACTGAACTAGACCTCTTATGTTCCACCAGTAGATTGAGATCTTAATGCATCAAAATTTTATTCAATCATTTTCTCCACCAATAAATGATACCCACCATGTGATAAAGTATGAGGGTATACATTTTGTAACTAGATCTATTGATGAGATCTCATGGAGGCATGTTACATAAAAACAAACTAATAAGTAATTAGGTAATATATAATAAATTTGAAAATATAAAATAATTATCAAACCATAAATACTTCATCATGTCAATTGGTGGAAAATTTATTCCATGTATATGCATCGAAAAACTCATAATTTAGGCATGGGTTTTCAATCTGTAACCTCTCCAAACATAATTTTTTGTTCAATTTAGTTTTAAAATCTCTATATCAAACCGTTGGTAATGATATAAATCTTTTCTTAATTTATTTTGTTTCTTAAAAATTGAATGTCATCTATAATTGAATAAATTAAATATTAGTCATTTAAAATATATAATATTCAAAAAAATGAGACAAAAAATCAATTGAGATATTTTATCGTTATATACTCTCACATATTCTCTTTCACCATATTGTTAATGGACTTCTAATTAGGATATAAAATGTTAATCCTACAATGACTCTACATGGCGATATAACTAGTAAATTGAATTGAATTTGGGTTGGTTGGTTTATTGTTATCATCAAAATTAATATTTATTCACTAGTCCCAATGATAAAGTGATAGTTTTGGTAAACATGTAATACCACATTTACTAACTCTGGAAATAGATTTCTCTATAGAATAATGAGAAGACTCCTCCATAGGAGGTGCATCAGTAGTTTGGTACATATTTTTTGTAAATTAAACATTTTATTTCATTAAATAATTATATTAAAAAATATTTAATAATATGAAGAAAAAAAAGACGTATACATCAGTAAATGTTCCTATTTCTCTATTTCTATCATTAAAATAGAAAAACATAATGAAATTCCATGTACCTACATATTATTAGAAATTTGAATATTTAAAAAAAATTATTACAAAATTATATAAGTAAAAAAATAGTTTCACACGTGTGTAAGTTTCAAAAGGACTAATGTTGTTATGATTCTTAACCAAAAATATGAAAGTTAAACTATTAAATATAAACATTAATTCTAAAATTATAGAAACGTTTATAAATTTAAATATCACAACTATATGAAAATTGTTTTTATATGTGTAAATTTAACCAAAACATAGTGATGTATGTCGGTATTTTCAATCAAAAAATGTTTAAACATAACTATTGAATATAAAATTAAACACAAAATCATATAAATAATAAATATATATATGTAATTAAACATGAAATAATTTAAAAAATAATTTTTTTACGCATGTAAATTTCAAAAAATAAATAAAATATAAATATTTTCCTGGATAATTAGGAGAGTAATTTAGTGTTTTATCATAACCCTTTAGTATGATAATTTTGTACATAATGGACTATATATGAATTATAGTCATTGTTATCATCCATAAATCATGTAATAGATTAATAATACTCATATAAATCCATAACATCATCATTATCCACATCACCTAACTGAATTTTTTTCTCTTAAAAATGATGGACCACTAATCATTTGATAGATTAATGACATAAAATATTTTCTTTGCATGTGTCTCCATGATAAATAGTTCCTATATATAACTAAATATTTTTAAATCAACCATCGTAATCCCATAATAATTATGTTTAACACCACTATTACTATCAACCCACTTACACATAAATGTTGTGACTCAAAATTTAGTATAATCAATTTCTCATATATCCTCAAGAACTCCAAAATATGTTATTGATACAAAAATTGATTTGTTATCGTTTGAACTCAAAAAAATAAAATTATTCAGTGATGACCATTACCCCACTATTTTGAATGGAAATATTTTCATCTTGATTTTTTTTAAATGTGTACCCATTGATATCAAGACCAAACCATTTTATCAAATTAAGAGATGGTCCCCATTCCAATCATTACAATGTTTATGATGAAAATATTTCTTTGTTGACTTTCACTTTAAACCATGAAATAAATGACTTTTTCTACTCAATCATTAACCACTTTTAATTTCTTTTCATATATCATGCCTTTAATTCATCAATATCTGATTATATATATGTTTGAGCCTTATCTATGTTGTTTAAAATATATAAATGTGCCTGAATCACTTCATCATGTGGAATGAACTTTACCTTTAAGTCTTGAATCCCTCTACCTTCAATATCAACTATCATATGTTGAGCTATAGGGGGAAAAATGATCCACTTCATATAAATAATTAGTACATACCTCAATCACCTCTTCCGATAAATATTTTTAAATAATATAAAACTTTGGTCGATGAGGATTTTTAACGTATCCCTTAAAATTTATCATATATCTTTCAAAAGGATGCATCTGATGTAAATAAATAGTCCCTTATCTCATGCACTAGATAAATCAACAAATGAACCAGTATATCAAAAAATGTAGGTGGAAAATAAATTTATTATTGAAAAATGTAAGATTATCTTTATTATCCAACACATATAAAAAATTTGGATCAACAACTTTACTACAAATAGATTTTAAAAAATTACATAACCAAATGATATTCTTTCTGATATGTGTTAACAATATACCACATAGTGTGACCAATAGCATTTGTTTCATCAATACATGATAGTCATGAGAATTCATACCTATTAATTTACAATACTTCAATGACACAAAATTCTTTACATTTGAATAATATCCCCTAGTAGTTTAATACCATGTAGACACTGAAAAAAATCATATTCTCACTCTTTCTTAATATGTGATAAGTAGAAAGTAAATATGTTTTGTTTCCTTTCATAGTGGGAGATAAATCCAAACATATTCCCATGGATGTCAAGTCCATTCTATAATCTAATCCATATTTTTTCTTTACTTTAATATCTAGAAAATTTCAAATAAAATTATCACTTATGTTTTTCTCAATATGCATAATATCAATGTTATGTTTTATCTATAAAAATATCTAATAAGATAGTTCGAGAAAGATATATTTTTTCTTATAGATATTTTTTATGACCAAAACTTCCTTTCTTTCCAAATGTGAAATCAATATTTTTCACCATGTCATAATATTCTTCAACTAAAAATAGTTGTGGGGGATATTATATTCTTGTAAACTGTTAAATTATTTTTTCTAACTATGATAAGGAAGATAAATTCAAAAAAATATTTTATGCCCCATGTACACTGTCTTTGTTCCATTATATAATTAATAATACGAAGTCTCTTCTTCACAGATTGGACATGCTTTATATCACTTAACACTATATCCAAATATGTTTCTATATGCAAGAAAGTCATTTATAGTAAACACTATCATAACACCCAAAATAAAATACACTTTTTTATTCATAAAAAACTATAACACATGTCACCCTTAGAGGTTACAAATCATCAATCAATGGTGAAAGATACACATCAATATCATTTCTCGACTTTTTTTTCTAGAAATCATTAAGCTCATCATAACATATTTTTTCTTTATAAAATTCTATGGGGAAAATTTTTAAACTACCAAAAAATAGGTCATGAACTATGTTGGCTACTAAGGCTCTGATATGGATTCATTCTATCTATTCATAGTCCCATTTTGAGATTTATAAATTTACTTATAAAATTAGTAAAATTTTTATAAAATCTCTTCCACTATGGTGAATCATTAGGGTGATGTAAGTTACCATCAAAGATGCACTAATTTTTATGTTATATTAACATTTTTGTATCAATTGAATTTGAAAATAGATTCTTCAAATGAGAAATTATTAAAAGGTACCAAGTTACTTTAGTAAGAGGTTTGATTCTAGTACATGAGAATGAATCAGAGTTGAATCAATGTAATTATTAGAAGGAATTATTAGATATTACCAAATTGATTTAGTATGAGGTTTTATACTAGTACCTGAGAATGAATCAAAGTTGATTTTTCCATCCATATTATAGTATGATTCCCATATTCATGACATTTTGATAAACATTAATATTATTTCCTATACAACACACAAAAATTTGGGGAAAGAATTTATATTTTTATACCCTGATCCCATTGGGAAAAATATTTTATTTTCTCATAAATGTAATATAGAAGCCTATTTCTTTCTAGAAGTATCTCTTTTAAAAGTTCAAGTAACAGTGAGAAAATTTTGTCACTCCACCTATTTATTGCTTTCAAGTTAACTAATCTCAACTCTACTGATAACACTATATATTTAGTGAAACCTCAAAATAATTGTTTCTCAAAATCTCTATACAATATTTCAGTATTTATTATTTTTTCAATGGTTTCAATGGCTACATCATGAATTATTTCTTCAATACGATCCTCCATCTCATTCTGAATATTTTTATCAACATTAGATGCTGAATTTTTGTATTTCCCCATGCCATATCTAATGTGTATAATTATGGATAAAACCATAAAAAATGAGATTATCATTTATTTCTATGGAATTTAACTTTCTTAGATTCAAACACTTAATTCATGGAAAAAAATGAAAATCTTTGTTTTAAGGATTCCTTTTAGAAAATTACAAGAAATCATCAAAAACTTTTTCATATTCAACAATGGTTATTCATAAATTTATCCAATTAGAATCCACTAAATACCTAAGATCACAATATAAATTTTGAATGTATTAAAACATATAAACATTTAAAAATATATAAAATATATAAATTTTTACATAAAATCATATAATAAAAATAGTCAATTGATAACCATTTGATCATAAAAAACAATTATACATAATGATCAAAACATATTATACATAAATTATCTTCAAAAAATTATACATAATTTATCTTGAGAAATAAAAAATAATATACAAACACTAATAAATAATTTATAAAACATAAAAACATATAATAACTAACAAAAAATTATACATAATTTTTCTTATAAAAAATTATCATAACTAACAATTAAACATAAAAAATAACTTACAAAAAATTATTAAAAATATCTCCTGAATTCCAAAAAATTATACAAAAAATTAGAAAAAAATAATTTAAAAAATATTATCACAACAAAAAATTATATGAAAATTTATATGAACAATTATACAAACATTTATACATAAATAACTTACAAAAAAATATATAAATAGTTATAAAAAATATCTTAAAAATAATTATTATAACAAATTATTATCATAAAAAATATTTAAACATAAAAAAATATAATAACTTACAAAAAATTATGATAATAAACAATTATGCATAATTTATTTTCAAAAATAAAAAAAAAACTTAATGATTTTAGAGCTTGATAATGAAAAATACCACCTAACTTCTAATAAAATCAATCAAAGTATGTGGAAACAGAGAAAATGTTACAATATTGAAGAAAAATGAGTTCAAGAAATGAGTAAACAAATAATATAAACCTAAAATCATAGTTTTAAATTGACTGTAATAGCTCTAGGGTCATGAAATAAGAATGAAGGTTGGAAGATTCAAGATAAAGAACATGAAAAGTGGATGAAATTCAACTAAAATAGATAATCAAAGGTCATTGAAGGTCATTGAAGACATCAGGTGTATTCTTCGATCGATATATAGCCAAGAGAGAGGGTTTTAGTTAAAGAAAAATAAACCTTCAGATTATCAGTATATTTTTTAAAAAAACTTTTAACTTTTCTTTTATTGAAAATTGATTTTAAAGAGTTTTTAAAATGATTTTTAATGTTAATTTTCAAAAAACGACATTAAAATGACTTCAATGTGACTTTTAACATCATTTTTCATTAAAAATAATGTTAAAAAAATAATAACTTTTTTCATCGGTTTTCATAATAACCGACATTAAAAGTAATATCGAATTTTTTTTAACATTAGTTTTAATTAAAACTGACATTAAAAGTTTCCCCAGTTACTTTTAACATTAGTTTATGAAAAATCAATGCCAAAGCCTATATTTCTACTAGTTTTTGGCCATGTGGAAGTGGGATGAGGTAACAATACACTCTGTGATTGTTATTCCCATGGGCCTAAGGATTTGAGATGCCATTTGGGTTATATTTGATCGAACCAAGGTATCTAATTACATTCCAATTCATGAGACTCATTTAGTGGATGATCTAGGAAAGATATATGTTTGATAGATTTTAAAACTTCATATATTAGCTTATAGTATCATTTATGATAGAGATGTGGGTTTAATATTGTGATTTTGGAAAGTATTATGGAAGGTGTTTGGGACTTAGTTGAAAATAAGTACGACGTATCATCCATAGATAAATGGTAAATCGAAAAAAAAACTAATTAGAACTTGGAGGATTCAAATTGGGAATTGAAACACAAGGACAATTGTCGCCTATCGACTGGTCAAAGTTCTGATGCTCTGCTAATGTGTATAGCATCACTCGGGTCGAATCCTCGGCGATGATACTTTTTAATAGTCAGTTGTTTTTAGTTAATTGTATTCTGATTAGGGGGTTTGTTTGCAGAGATTATGAAATAATTTATGGATGATGTTTTATTTGAAAAATTGATAAATAATGGGGTTATTTCATCATTAGGTAGTTAAGCTTGTGATATCCTTGAGCTTTTCTTTATATTTCATTAAATTAACACTCATGTCACAAGTTGACGTTGATTATAATTACTAAGTGTTAAAGATTTAATCCAAGACTTAAATTAACTAGGATTCTAATCTAAATCAGTACTTGATTGTGGTAGTGTATTTATGGTTCCAATAATCCATGTAATCTATATGTTAAACGAATCAAGTCATTAAACCATGACATGTTATGTTCAACATACACAATGTTAATTTGAAGAATATTCATCGAGCAAAAGCTCTCAATCACTTAACATACCTAAATTATAACTCATCCCAATGAGATATTTTCTCATCCATTTAAATGATTAATAATCTGGTTATAATTATTATGATGATAAATTAATAAAAGAATAAAAATAGAGAGATAATAAAAAGATTGGTACGTTGAACACACACACAAACGATAAGAATAAAAAACGGACTTTCGATTGAATGAGGAAGTAAAAGAAGGGAAGGAGATTCAACTGTATTTAAACTATTTTAATAAAATTAATATTAATCTACATATGTTGGATGATAATAAGAGATATTTAAGAAGAAACCTGCATTAAAATAGAATTACAAAAACCAAGACTTACAAGATTACAAACGAAGAACAACACAAAAGTGAAAGGAAGCAAAGAGAGGAGGAAAGTTATCTCAAGTGAAAACATGAGTATGGAAGGTCCTCCCAAGCCTTTGGTAAGGCTTTGGTAATTCCAATTGATTCTCCTCTCTTCTGAAATTCCAATCCCTTTGAAGGAGATGAGGGGGATGCATTTATAGCCCATGGAAGTGGACTGTTCGCATTCCCAATATGTCCCTCCAATTGCATCGCCAAGTTAGCTATTTAGACAGCCGAATCTCTAGATATTATATTCTTAAAAGTTGTGGATAAATTTATCCTCTATCTACTCTGAAAATGTTTTCGCAATTGGACTTAAGGAGACAATGTTAAGGCCGGTTTATTAAACAATCTTAATCTGTCCATTTCAATCCAATCGTTTTGAAGTCCAAAATGTGAAAGAGTTTTTGAATAAGAATATGCCTTAAAATATGAATTATTTATAAAACAAAGACAGATTCCTATATCTTCTATTTATCACTGAAAAATATCAGCTTGATTTGATGATTACATCATGAGATATGTCATTAATAGTGTCTGGATTTTAATTCTCGTCCAGAATGGTGGGCTGGATTTCAAGGCATTATTTGGGCCTCTTATTCTTGTAGTTGGACCTTAAAATTTTTATCCATGATTATTTTGGATAATATATAACATATTGATGAGTTTAATAAAATTTGGGCTTCATGATTTAGACCAGTAACTCAATCATCATTGATAGTCTAGTTTCATCACAAATTCTTTGGGTGTTCTTGTGTTGACCATATGAGCCTTCAAATGGAAAAATTGGGCCATGATTCCTTCTAATGATATGTGAGAAATTGAATAAGGAATCCTTAAAAACAATAACCACACAATATTAATAATTATGGTGATATTTATAAATAAAATAGTAAACTAACTCAATTGGACTACTTGTAAAAATGCTCAGAAATTATACTTAGTATTAAAACATTAATATTTCACACAAATTATGCACATTTCATATAAAATAAGTAAAGGGGTATATAATAAGTCATTAAAATATTAATAACATAAAATCCCCCACACTTAGTCTTGTGCATGTCCTCATGTGCAACGAATATAAAAACATAACAAAATCATTTCCACTCACCAATAAATATTAAAATTTTGTTTTATCCAATCAGGGGAGGTTTAGACTATTTTACTCATCCATTTTGAATTCCAACACAAGTTGTTATAGAAAAAATGTTCCAAAAATAATTAATTTTTTCATGGTCAAATTTATAAATGGAAAATGTAGACACTCAAAACTCACACCTCTCAAGATGATAAAATTCATTTGTGGAGGTTCACTCTTTCACCAACCAAAATTGAGAATCTTAGAGTTTGAAAGAGCTCTCAGCTTCCAATACCTATCCAAAGTTCACAAGAATCAAGAGTTATTTTTAAGGGTTTTTTATGTGTCTATGGAATGGTAGGAATATAATATCCAAGAGAGATAAGAAGAGGAGTAAAACACTAACATAAAAAAATAAATGCACATTTTTTTTGAAATAAAACATGGAAGGAAATGAAAACAAATATTTACAAGAGAATGATTGTGTGAAGAAATAAATAATAGAGGAAGAAAATTTGAAGGGGATGAGAAGATGAAATATTTACAAACCACAAAACTTCGCCCAATCACATAAGAATATAATGCAAGTGTTCTTTTTTTATTTTTTTTCTCTTTTTCCAAAGTTGAACTTGGAAAAGATCTCACACTCATATCCCAACCCATGATTGATCTCCTCACGACACTAATTGTAATAGTTATAACAAGATCAAATGTTGATAAAGAGTGGTTTTTCACCTACCCAAGAAACAAAAGAAATTTTTTTTTCTTTTTTTTTTATTTTTATTTTTTTGATTTTTTTTAAACACTTGTCAATAACATTTAAAAAATCACATAAATGAAAGTAAATGAGAATTAATCTTACTTGGGTGAAGCTGAAATCGATAATTTGAGAGTGTTTCCTTTTCACCTTCATGTAATACCTTTATTAGGATGTGTTTTTCAGGGATTACCTTATCGTTTTCTTTTTATAGATTGTAATTCTCATAGGATTCAAGTCGAATCTCCTTCAGTTCACCCAATTGCAACAATATTTCTTCACCGGATTCTTCACAATCAAAATTATAGGTTTTCATAGCCCAAAAAGACTTATGTTGGATTTCAAGTGGTAGATGACATGCTTTACCAAAAACTAGCCTAAAAGGAGACATCCCAATGGGTGTTTTATAGGCAGTTTTATAAGACCAAAGTTATTCACCAAGTCTTTCAGGCCAGTCTTTTCTGGTGGGTTTTACAATTCTCTCAAGAACTCTTTTCACTTCTCTATTAGAAAGTTCATCCATTCCATTTTTTGGGGGGTGATATGAAGTTGAAGTTTTATTTACAACCCCCATTCTTTTTCAAAAGAGATTCCATGGTTCTATTACAGAAATGGGTTCCTAAGTCACTTATCAAGGCACGTGTTGTTCCAAATCAGTGGAAGATGTGTATTTAGGAACTCACTAACAGTATGTGAATCATCCTTTCTAGTGGGTTTGGCCTCGACCCACCTAGAGACATAATCAACTGCAAGAAGGATTTATGAGAATCCAATGGAAGGGAAAATGGTCCCATGAAATCAATGCCCCAAACATCGAAGATCTCATATAAAATTAATGGTTTTGGGGGCATTTAATTTCTCTTTGAAATTATGCCAAACTTTTGTCAAGTGGGACATGATTAACAGAACTCATGTGAGTCCTTGAAGAGTGAAGGATAGAAGAATCCAAAGTCTAGGACCTTTTGTGAGGTCCTTTGTGGTCCAAAGTGTCCACCACCAGTAATTGAGTGAAGTAATTATAATATAGAAGAATGTTCATTTTCATAAACAAATATCCTTATTACCATGTCAACCCCAGTTTTCTAAAGTTTATTTTCTTCCCAAAAATAGTATTTTGAATCACTTTTCAACTTCATTTTTTGTTCTTTTGAAAAAAAATTAGGAAAAACACCAAAACCCAAGTAACTTACAATTGGGGCATACCATGGTATTTTTAGAGTGAGATATGAAAAGTTCTCTGTGGGGAATTCAGGATCGATGATTTCAGAATGAGAAAAATTAGAAATTCTACTCAAGTGATTAGCCACAAGGTTTTATTTTTCCTGGACTATCTTTTATTTCAAGTTCAAACTCTTGGAGCATTAGGATCCATCTTATTAGCCTCAGTTTGGAATCACTTTTCTTGAGTAATAACTTTATAGTAGAATGGTCTGTGAAGATGATGATTTTGGCATCTAAGAGATAGGGCTGGAATTTATCTAAGGCAAAAACCACTGTTAAAAGTTTTTTTTTAGTGACAGTGTAGTGAGATTGAGTTTCATCCAATGTTTTTGAGGCATAATAGATGAAATGAGGAATCTTTTCTCTTATTTGACCAAGAACAGCCTCAAAAGCTCTATCAAAAGCATCAAACATCAACTCAAAGGTTAAGGACCAATCTGGGGGTTGGATTATTAGGGTGGATGTTAGAGCAGTTTTGAGTTCAACAAAGGTTCTCTTTCAAACCTCATCAAAATGGAAAGTGACATCATTTTAGAGAAACTGAGTGATTGGGAGGGAAATCCTACTGAAGTTATGGATGAATCTCCGATAGAAATCGGTATGATCGATAAATGAACGGATGTCTTGAACAGAAGTGGGTTGAGGAAGTGATTGGATCACTTAAATTTTGGAAGGATTGACTTCAACGCCATATTTTGAAACTATGTGCCCTAGAAAAATCCCATTTGTAACCATGAAGTGACATTTTTCAAAATTTAACACAAGGTTACACTTGATACACTTTTGGAGTACTAGAGAGAGTGAATTCAAACAAAATTAAAATAACTCACCATAAATGGTGAAGTCATCCATGAAGACTTCAATGCAGTGTTCACTGAATTTGGAAAAGATACTCATCATACACCTCTGGAATGTTGCAGGAGTATTGAAAAGGCCAAAAGGCATTATTCTATATGCATATGTTCCAAAGGATCATGTGAAAGTAGTCTTTTCTTAGTCCTGAGGTGCGATTGGGATTTGAAAGTAGCTGGTGTATCTATCAAGAAAGAAATAGTGTGACTTTTCGGTTAATCATTCCAGCATTTGATCAAGGAATAGAATAGGGTAGTGATCTTTTATTGTTTCAATATTCAATTTCCTATAGTCGATGCACACACTCCATTTGTTCTTCACTCGAGTTGTGACTACCTCTCAATGTTCATTTGTGACAAAAGTTATCCCACCCTTCTTAGGTACAACATGAATTGGACTAACCCATTCACTATCAGAAATTGAATAGATAATACCAGCTTGAAGAAGCTTGGTGATCTCTTCCTTAACTACCTCAAGTATGATTGGATTGAGTCTTATTTTTGGTTGTCTAATTGGTTTGGATGACTCCCCAAGATGGATGTGATGCATGAAAAGGGAAGGGTTGATTCCTGGTATGTCATCTAGGGTCCAACCTATGGCCTTTTTGTTTTCCTCTAACACCTGAACAAGTTTGGACTCTTCTGTTTCAGTAAGTGAAGCAGAGATAATGACAGGATAAGAGTGATCACAGAAAAGGAATGCATATTTCAGGTGTTCAGGAAGAGGTTTTAGATCAGTCTCATCTTTGATTTTTGGGTTAGACAACTCAGGAATGGAAGAAGGGACTTCATTTACTTCATATTAATTTTCCTTAATACTGTCCAAGGTGGAGCAGTAGAGATCAGAATTGATGTGGGATTCAAGAGAGTTTTCATGATCCTCTAGATTAATAGAGTCTATGAATGAAAGGTCCACATAAACTTCACCATTTATGACTTTGTTAATCATGGTGCAGATTTCATAAGATCCTTTGTCATTAGAACATGAAGAACATGGTGGATTGGGGTTCTATTTTCTTTTAGAAGTGTCTTCAGAAGCATGGATTGAGAATGCATAGTGATCCTCATATGGGTATCGCATGGCTTGGAAAATGTTGAACTTGACCAGTTGGTCACAAAATTCCATGGATAAGATGCCTGAATGGACATCAATCTTAGTTCTCGCAGTCATGAGGAATGGTATTCCTATAATTAGGGTAGATCGAGAAGAGTTCGTATCACCTTCCATGTCAAGGACATAGAAATCAGCAGGGAAGATAAGATCATTGACTCAGACAAGGACATCCTCAATTATTCCCTCAGGACTAGCTGTGCTTTGATTGGCCAATTGAATGAAAACACCCATTGGATGTAAGGGACCTAGACCAAGGTTGGAGAATATGGATTTGGGCATGACATTAATTGATGCTCCTAGGTCTACGAGTGCATCATCAAAGTTGGAACTTCCAATTTGGCATGGAACCGTAAATGTCCCTAGATCTTTGCACTTAATGGGTATGGAATCTTGGGTTGAAATATTTTCTAAGGTCCTAAGTTGCCTCTTGTGGGTACACAACTCCTTCAGAAACTTGGCATACTTAGGAATTTTTTTTTATGGAATCTAAGAGGGGAATGTTGACTTCAAAACGTCTAAACATGTCGATCATTTCAAGATCGGGTTTAAAGGACTTCTTTGGAATAGAAACGGATTTAGGAAAAGGAATTGGGTTCCTATGTGGAATAGAAGGAGGTGAGGGAATGGATTCAGGTTCCTTTTTAAGTTTCTTTTTCTTTTCATTTTATAGGTCAACATTTAAAGGTGGTTTATATGACTTATCTTGAGGTATAACAATTTTCTTTCCTGTTCTAAGTTCAATTTCACTTAAATTACCCTTGGGGTTGGGTAATGGTTGAGTTGGGAGTTAGGGAGAATTGGATGGTTGGTGTTGACTAAGGTGGGATGCAAGTTGACCAATTTGGGTTTCAATTTTCTTGAGGCTAGAATGGGTGAAGGAGGCAAGATCTTCCACTGCACTTTTCCATGGTTGCTTGGAAGAAGAGGGTTGTCCCAGATTGGGATTACCTAGATTTTAGTTCTTGGGAAAGTGATTTTATTGGTTTTGGAATTGGGAAGGCTCACTAGGATAATGGAATCCAGGAGGAGGATTGTTCCTTTGAGGTTGAGGAATAAAAGGATAAGGTTGTTGAAAATTACCAACACCTTGACCATATTGAAATTGGTTTGCGTTTTGAGGAGAAAATTGAGGGGGATGAGATATGGGATTACCATACCTAAGGCCTTGGTTATAGGAAGAAGTGAAGGGATCAAAGTGAGGTTGGTTGAAGTTTCTAACAAACTAACCTGATAGTTGAGGGTTGATGTTCCACTGAGCATATGTTGCATTGAGCTCCATTGGTCCAGATGAATTAGATTTATCCTCTTGAAGTTGTGGACACGTGTCAGTTGGATGAGATGAAGAGTTGCAGATTTCACAGTTTTTGACAGGTCCAAGAAACATTGATTGCGGAGAAGATGAGTTTGGGGATTTGGTATCCACATCTAGTCGTCGCAAAAGACCTATAAGTTCACTCATCCACTCGGTCATCTTGTTCAGATCAATTGATTGATTATCTTGGTCTTTTTTGACTTGATCATGTGCTCAAGTATGGAATTTTTGTGTGTTTACATCCATGTTACTTATGAGATCTCTTACAGCTACGGGTGTTTTATCAACAAGATCACTGCCACTTGTGGCATCAATGAGGGTTTTATCCATTGCCAATAACCCCTCATAGAAGTATTGAATCAATATTTGGTCAGGGATTTGGTGGTGTGGGAAGGTTGCAACAATCTGTTTGAACCTCTCCCTATACTCATGGAGTGATTCACTTGGGAATTGATGAATACCACTTATTTTCTTTTGGATAGAAGCAGTACAAGAAGCAGGAAAGAATTTTTCTAAGAAAAGTTGCTTCATGTCATTCCATGTGGTTATGGAACCAGGAGGAAGGTAGTAGAGCCATGACTTACCAGTGTCATCTAGGGAGAAAGGGAATGCTCAGAGTTTTATTTGTTCCTCATAAACCCCTTGAGGCTTCATGGTAGAGCACACCACTTGGAACTCTTTAAGGTGGAGATATGGATCCTCACCGGCTAGCCTGTGGAAATGAGGGAGCAGATGAATCAAACCAAATTTGAGTTAAAAATCAGCCTCTATGTTTGGATATTGAATACCAAGAGGTTGGTAATTCATATCAGGGTTAGTAAGTTCATTAATTTTTTGTTCCCTAGGATTAGACATATCTAATTCAACTGGTTGGACAAGGACTAGTTCTTGAATGAGTTGATTATCTCTTAAGTTCCTCCTAAGTTGGTGAAGAGTTCGCTCAATTTCAGGGTCAAAAAATATGAGGGATTGTTTGGAAGGATACAGGGAATTTAGATAGATTTTGGAAGAAAGAGTAAGATGGGTTTTTCTTTGTGTCTTTTTTTATTTATGATTTTTATGAGAAGGCGGGTTTTTCTCTGTGTTTTTTTTCAAAAATTTTTTAATTATTTTTTTTTTTACAATAACCAAATACTAATGACTATTTAATTGCACCATCCCCAGAAACAGTGCCATTTGAAATGCACGGCCAATTTTCACCTATCAACCGGTCAAATTTCCGATGCTCTGCTAATGTGTATAGCAGCACTTGGGACGAATCCTCAACAATGATACTTTTTAATAGTCGGTTGTTTTTAGTTTAATGTATTATGATTGGGGGGTTTGTTTGCAGAGATTATGAAATAATTTATGGAAGATGTTTGATTTAAAAAATTTATAAAGATTGGGGTGAGTTTATCATTAGGTAGTTAAGCTTGTGATATCCTTGATCTTTGCTTTATATTGCATTAAATTAACACCCATGTCACAAGTTGATGTTGATTAGAATTCCTAAGTGTTAAAGATTTAATCCAAGACTTAAATTAACTAGGATTCTAATCTCAACCAGTACTTGATTGTGGTAGTGTATTTATGGTTCCAATTATCCATGGAATCCATATGTTAAACAAAACAAGTCATTAATCCATGACATGCTATGTTCAACATACACAATGTTAATTTTAAGAATATTCATTGAGAAAAAGCTCTCAATTACTTAACATAACTAAATTATAACTCACCCCAATGAGAGATTTACTCATCCATTTAAATGATTAATAATCTTTTTATAATTATTATGATGATAAATTAATAAAAGAAGAAAAATAAAGAGATAAGAAAAAGAGTGGTGCGTCGAACACACACACAAACGATAAGAATTAAAAAAATGGACTTTAGATTGAATGAGGAAGAAAAAGAAGGGAATGAGATTCAACTGTATTTAAACTATTTTAAGAACATTAATATTAAACTGCATAAGGTGGATGATAATAAGAGATATTAAAGAAGAAACATGCATTAAAATAGAATTACAAAAACCAAGACTTACAAGATTACAAACGAAGAACAACACAAAAGTAAAAGGAATCAAAGAGAGGAGGAAAGGTATATCAAGTGAAAACTTGAGTATGTAAGGTCATCCCAAGACTTTTTCAAGGATTTTTTCGTGCCAATTTATGCTCCTCTCTTCTAAAATTCCAACCCCTTTGAAGGAGAGGAGGGGGATGCATTTATAGCCCAAGGAAGTGGACTGTTTTCATTCTCAATCTGTCCCTCCACTTTCATCGCCAAGTTGGCTATTCAGACATCCGAATATCTAGATATGATCTTCTTAAAAGTTGTAGATAAATTTATCCTCTGCCTACTATGAAAATTTTGCCGCAATTGGACCAAAGGAACCAATGTTATGGCCGGTTGATTAAACAATTTGAATCTATCCATTTCAATCCAATCTTTTTGAAGTAAAAAATGTGAAAGGGTTTTTGAATAGAAATATGCTTTAAAATCTGAATTATTTATTCAAAAAAGTCAGCCACCTATATCTCCTATTTCACACTGAAAAATCTCAGCTTGATTTAGTGATTACATCATGAGATATGTCATTAATAGTGTCTGGATTTTAATTCCCATCCTGAATGGTGGGTTGGACTTCAAGGCATTATTCGGGCCCCTTGTTCTTGTAGTTGGACCTTCAAATTTTTATCCATGATTCTTTTGGATAATATCGAACATATGGTGGAGTTTAATAAAATTTGGTCTTCGGGATTTAGACCAGTAACTCAATCATCATTGATGGTCCAGTTTCATCACAAATTCTTTGGGTCTTCTTATGTTGACCATATGAGCCTTCAAATGGCAGAATTGGCCCATGATTCCTTCTAATGATATGTGAGAAATTGAATAAGTAATACTAAAAAATAATAACCACAAAATTTGAATTATTAGGGTGAGATTTATAAATAAAATAGTAAACTGACTCAATTGGACTACTTCTAAAAATGCTCAAAAATTATACTTAGTATTAAAACATTAATATTTCACACAAATTATACACATTTCATATAAAATCATTAAAGTAGGTATATAATAAGTCATGAAAATATTAATAAAATTAGAAATAAATATTATTTGATGGATCATGGGATGATCATATGGACTTAGTGGAGTTCTTCTTAAATAATGGCTTCTGATATTCAATTCAGATGGATCTATTTGAGGCTCTCCATGGATGGTCAGGATTTTCACCACTATATTGGCATGAGGCAGTTGAGTCTTCAATAGTTGGGCCAAGAATGGGGAAAGAGAAATCAAAATGGGTAAAGTTTACTCAAAATTGTCTATTTACAACTCTGAACAGACAATGATCATATGCTGATAGGATTATATGACCTTTAGAGTTCATTTTGGGTGATCATGTCTTCTTACGGGTGACTCCTCGGTTAGGAAATCAGAGATTATTGGGGTAGGGGAATTTAACACCATGGTTTATTGGATCGTTTGAAATCAGTGAGTGTGTTGGGATGGTGGAATATCGGTTGGACCTACCTCTATTATATCAAAGTATTTATAATGTGCTTTATCTATCACAGCTTCGTAAATATAGTCTCGATCATGCGAATATGATCGACTATAAGGATGTTTATTTGGAACCAGATACATTATATGAGGATTGAATGATTTGAATTATTGAATGAAGTAAAAAGGAATTATAAGGGAAGGAAGTTCCTCTTTTGGGTAATGTGGTAGCATAGGTGTATCTAAGTGAAAACTTGGGAGAATGAATCATACATTCAGGCATAATACCCCAAGTTATTTGATCATTCCTCTAGAGATAGTTATTGAGGATGAGAATTCATTAGAGTGGGAGATTTTTAACATCCTCAATTTTAAATTACACCATGTTTTAATCTTTGAAACATTTTTAAAGGTGTAATTAAATTATTCATTGCATTTCATATTTTTTCAAAGAAGAAAGTGTATCAGAAGATAGAGACTAGTTATCAAAACTGATTCATGAAATGAATGGTTTCTACAAAAAATAAAATAATTTTAATTTAGGTCATGAAATTCCATTCACAATATAAAATTTAATTCATGTAATGAATACTTATTTTAATGATTTTAATCTAAGGAGGCTTGATTTTTGAAGTGTCATCTATTGCGATATTTCATGTTGTCAATCAAAAATTCACACCGTGAATCGATTATTTTCTAGTAGATTAAATGATTTGAGAATTCATTCCTTTATTTTTTCCTTCCTCCTTCACCAAACCATAATCCTTTCCTAGATGATTTTAGCGATCTAATCCCCTATGAAGACCATTTTTCATTGGATCTTCAAGTGACATATCTAGATAATTGGAAATTGATTCTCATTTGGACCTAGGTCATTGACGATAGCTTCTCTAATAAGGTATTTTAAATCTATTCCTACCTATTGGTGTTTTTATCTACTTAGATCTTGATCCTAGAGTTCTCAAGTAAAGTAAAGGGGATGGTTCTAGGTAGACTTGGCATGAAACTTAACTCGGGTAGTGATTCTTGAAAACGAAATTTCATTGTGCTTGAGATAGGGAGTCTTTACCATATAGGTAATATGTAAATAGTGTTTTCTTGATTTTATGGTGTTCTTTTATATCCCCATGAGACCTATACTTAATTTGATTATCTTTTGGTGTGTGTGTGTATGTGTCATGTGACACTTATGATTGATTTGATTTGTATTTGGTGTGTGTGTTTTTATAACATATGGGACCTATTCTCTCTTTGATTCACAAGTGGTGTGTGTTTCCTTATGAGACATATTATTGATATGATTCACATTTGGATGTGTATTGGTTATGTGATTCTTTCTTAACATGACATGATTATGAACTGCCTTATTATAGCATTGTGTGAACATTTTAATTTTCTTTGTCCTTGAAATTTAATGAATAGGTTGAGTTGTATGGTCTAGTCGCTCCATTATAGGGTGAGTGTGAAAAATATTATATCTTTCCCCAAATCCATTATATTGGGTTGACATGTAGTGGAGACTTTACCTAGAGTTGTGAGATTGGTTCAACATTTTGTGTGTGGATTTCCCCAAAGTCTTGATATGGGTTGACATGAATATTTCCCATTAAGGTGGGCGTGACTATCCCTTATGTGGATAGATGATCACTTGTACAAGTATGTCGGACTAATGTATGACACTCCCTCTAGCATGGTGCTGATGTAATTAGAGTTGGTCTTCAAGGACCCAGCATATATGTTCTTCATTATTGTTACTTGTTGTTTATTTTTTCATTGATTATTTCTATGGAATAAAATTTTGTATATTGTGAACTTATGTTAATGACCTATTGGTGGTGATCTACTAGGTTTGATACTCACACCCTATATGGACATCTCATTGTATGTGTATACATTATTATTAGGGATCTGGTAAAGGGTAAGGACCCTCTAGTGGATAGTTAAGTAGTATCTATATAATGGTGGGGGGTTATGTGGGGTGGAATTCAATTCTTAGATGATTTTCTACATGCTACTCAGTTTTTTCCCTACTTTAGTACATTAACCCACTATTTTTGAGAATCTTTATTTGGTTTGGATTGTTTGGTTGAAATTTTGTGTTATTACTGGATTATTTCTTCCCATTATTATTGTTATTATTATTATCATTTCTTCTATTATATTATTTGATGGTGGTCTATTACCAAGGGCATAGTTTCCTCAGAATGCCTCATAGGCCCTCACCACTAATTCGTAGCCTTTAATGTATGGGTAGGTATGCATGATTCCATATAGTAATATATCCTAGAACCGGTGATTTGGGTTGGGGTGTTACACCATTACACTATAGTGTTACGAGAGGAGTTAGTTGTGGAAGAATTATATAATATCTCATATAATCATTGAATTCTATAATCAAGTATTCACCACCAAGATCTAATCAAAGAATCTTAATATTTTTCCCTAGTTTATTTTGTACTTCATTCTTATACAATTTGAACTTTTTAAAGTTTTCATATTTTCTTCATTAAAAACACATAACCATTTTAACAAATTTATTGGAAAAAGTATTGAAGTATCTAAAACCACCACTTTATTATGTGCTCATTGGTCCACATACATCATTATGTGTGAGAAATAATAAACCACTTTACCCTTTACTATAAAAGCTCAAGTAAATTTAATAATCAATTTCATTCTTTTTTAATATTCATTAATTTTATTTTATATAGTTATATTTTAGTCAAAATGGAAATACTTTTATTCTTATTAAACATGTTTTCTTATATTATAAGGTTTTATTTATATATTTAATTTATAAATTCTAAAACTTTAATTCAAAAAAAATTAACTTCACATTTTAAATCCTTATATCATAATTATATTAGGGGGAAATTTTTGTATTTTTCTGAAAAGATTGATTTTTCAGTGAATAGTAAAAATCTACTAATTTTGTAAAACTATCATTTATTTTATTAGTATATGGTAATTTAAAATTCCCATTTGAACTTAAAGTAACATAGTATCCTTTAATTATAAATAATCTAATTAATTATATAGTAATCATCATTATACTTGATTTTGGTATAAGTTCATTTTTGGCTTAAAACACATTTCTCTAAAAACAATTTTTTTCATTGTGTTTTGATTTTTTATCTTAAATTAATTTCTTATATTTATATAAATTGAATATTGAAAAATGTATTCCATATTTTAGATCAATAGGTCCAGATATTTTAAATAGGTCCCTTTTATTTTTTTTCATTATGAATTGTAGCCGTAGTAAATATGTGTCACCTCGGTAAGGTTAAATTAGGTAATTTAGGTTAAAAATAATCTAATAAGGCCTAAGAATATTTATAACACCTATATTTATTTTATTGGATAAGTTTTTTTATACAATTTCCATTAAATTTTCTAAATTTTTTTAATTTCTCGCCACTTTCCTTTGATAATGACCTTAAGATAATTTTAGATAAACATTAAAAACAAAATACCACCCACTTTGTTTTAAAATCTCTAAATTATTTCATAGGGATAAAAAGAGATTATGTTTAGTTTAAAATGGTTAATTTAAAGATTAACTATTTTATTTTATTGTGTAAATTTATTTTTAATTCTTATTGATGATATAATTACCTTGAATTCTTATGCAACGCTAAAATAGTGTTTGTGCAAGGAGTATAAAAATCAAGTAAATGATTTTAAAGACCCTAAAAGTAGTTTTTTTGTGATTTATAGTATTACATGAATTTTATAAATATATATATAGCATATTATGGATGTTTTAAAATTATATATTCTAATTACATTGTTATATTGATAGATTTATTGTCAAAGTAAATGAATAGTTCCAAACATGAAATTAAAGATATTTTATAATTAACAATGTTTAGTTAAATGATTTTGAAATTAATAAGAATATGTTATTCAGAAAATTGAATGATATATGGTTTAAAATATCAACTATGGTTCATTTATGAGGCACTTTTCCTTTTATAGTAACTTACCTAACCCCTAAATATTAAAAAAAATTGATATCGTGGTAGTTTTCAAAAGCGTTAATAGAGGTTAAAACAAATAGATAAGGGTGAAAAAAATCACCTAAACATATTAAAATTTTATTTTATGAGAATATTTCTACCCATAATCATCTTAAATTTTAAATATAACAATTTTTATTAATTTAATATAAAATGTAATTTATATTAATTTAATACTTTAAGTAATTACAAGAGTTCCCCTCCCCTCACTTATAACATGTCACCTTCAATCCTCTATTTCTTGCACATTTTGAGAACTATAGTTAAACCAATACCTACCCAATTATCTCTCAAAATTCACTACTCATATCCTAGTGGTCATGGTCTTTCTAAAATACTAAACCTGGAATTCTTAAGGTTCAACCTGAAGAGGTTATCCAAGGAAATATATAAATCCTAACTGATCTATTTCAAGTTTATTTCTTATTCCATCTCCCTAAAATCTTATTTAACCATGCTTAAATAATAAAATCACTATATTCCATATACTTAAATTTTATTATGATTATGGTAAAACCCTTTTCATCACCTTTTCTATCCTATGGGAAATGAAAAAATCACTCGTACGTATGTGTGGATTACCACATCCAAAAAGCTATGTGTTTCATTTTTTATCACAGCCTTGAAAATCTATTTGTAATGATGAATTTAATATATATATATATGTGTGTGTGTGTGTGTGTGTTTGTGTGTGTTTGTGTGTGTGTGTGATATTCATGACATTATTATCATTATAAAAAATATTATATATCATCAATTTTCTTACCCTTCCATCTATTGGAAAATGATAATGTTTTTTGTAAGTATGTGTGGATTACCACCTCTAAGAAGCGATGTGATTCATTTCTCTTATATTCCTTTAATAGATGGTTATGAAAAAAATAGTATATAAAAATTATGATTGTGTTATGATTGTAATTTTTTATATTATGTAACAATTACCCATTTGACCATGGTCAACCTACCAAAGTTGTTTCAGGATTATAAACCAAACATCCCCAAAACATCAAACATAAACATAACTGATTATGTAACCAAATAAAACATGGTAATAAATAAAATAAAATGGATAATAATAATTTAATAAAAATTAAAAGGTTTCTTAAAAAATTAAATAATTAACATAACTTTATTATTTAGGAAGATAAATAATGCATAGGGCAAGTTAGACTCGAGGTAAGGGACTCTTTCACTTAAATCCTTGTTTTTAAATGTTTTAAAGATTTATTTTCTAAAACTTTTATGTCCATGTAAATATTCCAAAAAATATTTTATAAATGTATTTATATGTATATAAATTAATTATAAATATATTTTATATCTCTTTTTACTTTCTTTCAAACATTTTTAAAATGGGTCCTTTTATGTATTTTATATGGAATGTTGTGAATTTATTTACAAAATAAAAAAATGAATGATTTATTTTAACATATATGGCATCAACAGATTTTATTTTTACCATAAATGTTATTTTTTTGTTTTTATTCCTTTATAAAATTCCATGTTTTCTTCAAATAAAAACCATTATTCCCTTTATTCTGGGTATTTTAGTTTTAAAAATGGGTTTTTAAAATGAAAAGGTATTTCAATATCGAAAAGTGTTTTGCATATGGGTTAAAAAGATTTTTTTTTCGAGGGTTTTATGATGAAAAGGTACAAGATTAAAATGTTTTATTTAGGATATGGTACATTATTATTATATATGATGATGGGTGATCCTGATACATGTTATACGATTGGTGATCCCAATATAGCTTATATGATATGTGAGCCTGATACAGGTTATAAAATGGGTGAGCTTGATATAGATCTCCAATTAATTGTGTAATGTTTCTTTTATTAAAAGGAAATAAATAGGGAGATAATTATAAAGGTTTATCCAATGGATTTAACTAGTATTTAGTTATCTCTTACATGGGTTGTGAATATAATGCTTTACGTTTCCTAAAAGGGGTTTATATTTTTCTTATTATGGGTTTTAAAGGTTTTATTGAGCAAAAAGTGTGTGTTTTTCATGTGGATATGATTTTTTCATATTCTTGTGATAAAGTTAATGATTTTATCTTTTTAAAATTTTTTTACTAGACTAATATATTTCTTAATTTTATTTCCCTTACAGATCTTTTTGTGCTTATATTTTTTTTAAAATGTTTTTCAATGGTTTTAAGGATGAGTAAGAACAAAGAATAAGTCAAGTTGAAAGTGATGAATATTTTTTATAAAAATAAATTGAGTTTCATTTTAAAAAAATTATATTATGAGGAAAATTTATATTAAGTAGAAGTGTCTAATTTGTAATATATGGGTTTTTTGTAATAGTTCTGACCTGAATATTTAAAACACTAAACCATAAAGATCCTCAAAATGTAAGAAAGTTAATTCTTGACTAAATATTCAGTATTATGTAATATTTTAAGGTTAGGACCTTATATTCACCCTATCTGCTAAAATGTTTTTTGGTTATCTTTCCTAATAAAAATGATTCACATGTATCAAATGATTCATAATCAAATGATTCCAACAAAAACTGTTGAATAGGTCTAGTTTAACTAGACAGTTGTATGTTTTTGTTTACCCTGATCTAGTATTTGGATCAATGTTTATTTATATAAACTTCTTTTTGGTATTTTATTACCAAGTGGAGAGGATTAAGTCTCTCTTTGATACTGAACTTCTTATTTGAAATCTATAGTTCCATTCAAATTTTATTTTCACTACTTTATCTATTCACAAAAGAAAAAATATCTTTCACTTTGATAGTTAATCTTAGATAGTGTTTATATTAGAATTTTATTTAGTAGAAATATTTCAAAAGTTAAAATAATAACTCATATTATTTTAACTAAGAACTAATAACTCTTTGATAAATCATTAAAACAACCAAATATTTTATAAATCTACTAATTTGGCTAATTAGGTCATTTTATATTTCAAATTGGGGAAATTTTTATTAAATATTTCTGACAGAAATTTTTTTAGGAACTCAATTCACCCCCTCCCCCCTGAGTGTCCTAATCCAACCAAAAAGTTCAATTTCATCAGTGAGTATAATATAATCATAAGGGTATGATGACATAATCAAAGTACATGAGCATAATATAAGAGAATTAATACCCATCAAAAAAATATCATAAATCATGATACATGGAATAAATATTTAACATAAGACAACAACTATATAAGTTAACAATATAGAGCCATGTGAAAATGATCCTTGAACAAAGGATACAATATAACTTGATGTAAGTAGAAATAAAATATGTTGGTAACCTCTAACATCATTTTCATATAACTCTTACAATCACTCTTACAAATGGAATAACTTACCCATTAAATTTCAATAATCTCATAGGTGAAACCTAAAACTAGTTAACTTTATCGATTTACCAAACACATTGGAGATTTATATCAGGCCCACCCACCATAATGAGAAATATCAGGCTTACCCTTCATCATAAATAATGTACAAGAACTAAAACATAGTCATAAAAAATTAAACCTTTATTTTTTTCAACATAATAATAACCATTATTCTTTCACTGCTTGATTTACCCATGAAAAAGAAATAGGTTCAATGAAAATCTATTTGAAATGGTAATAATATATCTATAGAAAGAATTAGGATAGTATCATTACAGTATAACCCTAGTGGAGCATAAATAAAATCAAGTTTTGTTTTCATTGGTGGATAGAAATACCATTAGAAGATCATTAAAAACATTTTTGATAAAAATACCCTTTCCACTTTGAAAATCAGTTTTAAAAACTAAAAAATCACAAAATATTGTGAAAATAATTTTCATAAAAAATAACTCTATAAAATTATAAAGTAATATTCAAAGAAAATAATTTTGATTCAAGTGGTAAAATCATTTCATGTAATGTTAAAAAAAACTTTCTTTTAAAAAATTTGTAAAGAGAATCAAAAGAGACCCATGTGGAAAATGTTAAGAATTTTCCTTTTAAAACCTTTTAAACGAATTTTAAAGATCATAAAAAATAACTTTAGAAAATAATTTATGTTTATAGAATAAAATTATTGAAAACATTTTAGAAAACATGGATATATAAGAGAAATAATCTTGATCTAAAATAAGATGAAAAATGGGTATCACTTAAAAACAACTTTCTTAATGTTTCTTTAATAAATAAAAGAAGAAATGTAAATTAAACATTTAAAAAACATTTATAGACATAGGAGAATAAAATATATATGATTTAAGAAAATTTTATCATATTATTTCTCCCAAATTAAACTTGAACATAAAAAATCTCAAAAATAAATAAGATTGTAACATAAATCCTTTACCGCTTTGATAACTTTCAAAATAAAAATTTATTAAAAGAAATATTTTGATATGTGTCTATAAATCTCATGAATTGAATAAATTAATATTTCAAAATTAATTCATGATTTATTAAGTACACCATTAAAATATATCATGGTGCACGACATGAAACATATCTCAAGAAAATGAGATTTAGATAAAGAAAATCCTTGTATAGGCCATATTTTTCATAGTGATAATTAATCCAAATAGTGATTAGGTCAAAAATTTGTAAATAAAATAAAACAAGTGTAAATATAGGTTAAAAATTATATATTAGTTTACATATAATCATGTTATAAACAAGTAAATAAAGTATAAGTATAACCCAATAAATAGAAATTGAGTTAAGAACATCCTTACCACTTAGTAACATTCAAGATAAATCCCTTTGAATGAATTAATTTGAATTGTAACATAAAATACCATTAATTATGAATTATTCATGAAATAAAATTTAAAAGTGGTGTTATATGAACCGTATAAAATAAATTAGGTGCATAACATTAAAACATGCCTCAATGAAGAGAAATTATGATGAGATCCCTTACCTCAAGTCTAGACTTATTATGTATGTCCTTTAACACCTGTATAATAAACTTATAACAATTATTTGATTTCATAAGAACATTTTACAATATTAATACCTTATTATTATTCCATTTATTTCATTTATGACATATTTAATTACTTAATTAACTAAGTCCACATCATGTGTTTTGAGGATGTTCGGTTCATAACTTCAAAATGAATTTGGCATGTTGACCATG
This sequence comes from Viscum album, assembly GCA_963277665.1. NCBI lineage: Eukaryota > Viridiplantae > Streptophyta > Magnoliopsida > Santalales > Viscaceae > Viscum > Viscum album. The sequence goes on along the minus strand of OY728165.1, from coordinate 1,882,312,602 downwards.
ATCAAAATAGTAATTGTTGCATCGTCTAAATAATAATAATAATGAAATATTTATCATTTTTATAAATTAATTATAGTTTTATAAACCAACCATGAAATGTGTTTATGAAAAATGAATTGTGTTACAACCACGGAGATGGTAGGTCGTACATATGTATGAGTAACGTTCCCATTTTTCAACAAACATAATATAAAGAAGTTAATTATTATTTTATATTTATATGATTACGATTTTATAATAAATATTATATTATATCTTTAAATATACTTATATATAACACCCAATTTATTTGGTGATGGAAAATAAATCACACCACTTTGTGGAGGTAGTAATACACACGTAGGCACGAATGATGTTATTATTTTTCAATGGATAGAAAGGTGAGAAAATAGATTATATATAATATTTATATAATGATAATTATTTCATGAATATATTATATTTATATAAAAACCATCATTATAACCATCCATGAGAGGTGGTGATGGAAAAATAATTACATCAATTCATAAGGTTGTAGTTTGTTGTACACACAAATTATGGTTTCCTAACCCATTTGATAGAAGGGGAGATGAATATAGGTTATGAAATTTACATAATAACATCTAAGTGAATGTGATATAATTATTTTATTATTTCATCATGGTTTAATAATATTTTAAGGTGGTAGAATAAGAAATAAAACTAAAACATTCAGTTAAAAGATATACCTCTTCTTCAAACAACCTTCTTTGCTTTACACTTTAAGCCCTATAAGGTTGGTATTATTCCCAAAATAATACCTCTATAATGTGTGTGTGCATTTTAATAAGGTATTTTTTTAGTTATTGTTCAAACTAAAAGGCTCTTGAAGTGTATATAGGAGAGGATATAGAGTTTCTTTTTATAATTCAGGAGAGGGGTACTTATGAAAATACAAGAAATATTATAATATAATATGTGTCTAGATCATATAAAATGGTTACAAAATGGAATATATTAATATATAAGGAGTATGTGGTCTTACTATAATCATAAAATAAAATTTTTAGAGGTTTATATATCATTTAAAACTTTATCTTTTGGATTAACCCTTTCGTTAATTGTTTTTAACATTAACAGTGGTAACATCTTTTTCAATGTTAAAGGATTATAAATTTACTTATAATTTTAAAATTAGATCATAAATGGTAAATTTATTAAATTTATTACCATTTATCATCCTAATTTTCCTCTTAAAATATTTTTATGTTTTTTTAATAATTTAATAATATATATTTAACATAAAATGATATTGTTGGGTAAAATCCCTCAAGGTATCATTGAAGCATTTTTTAGGTGATTGTGTTTGTTGAAAAAGTGGACATCTGAGTGGTGATTGTTGACAAAGAAAAACAATGACATACTAATTTGTTGACAAAGAGAATTTCATGATGGAATGTCAAGTTCAAGATCTGAGGTCAACGAGCCATGTTTGATTCAAGAACATCGACAAAAGAGATGGATGATCTGGAGGCGGTACAAAAAGAACAGATACAAGGTGGTTCCGTTTTCCAGTGTTTGCCAAATTTTTGGGCCTGAAAATCGTCAAATGAAGAAAAGTGGTTTTTGGAAAAGGGACTTGAACGCCATGTACTTGAAGACTTGGAAACTTGCGTGCCATATGTTCTTTAATATCAGATCATCAAAATGTGGCAAGGGGACAAGTGTTGCACAAGTATTAGTGGTGTCGCGCAAGTGACTTGCCCGCCGTGAAAGATACTTATGCGTCAATGCCTTGGAAGATTGAGAACTTGCACACCTATGGTTTTTCAAGATCAAAAGATAAAAATATGGAAAAGGAAAGAGGTCCGTGCAAGTTTAGAATTAGGTCGCGCAAGTGACATGCAGAAGAAGAGATTTGTGCGCCGAGGAGAGACTTGCGTGTCGTCACGCAGGGGTGACCAAATTCCTATAAATACTGGACCACCCCTCTTCATTCTGCACTGGAGTTCAACACTTTGAGAAATCAGAGCTCCCGTCACACAGGTGTGGTGGTCGCACAAGTGGTGTGTGGTCGCGCAGGTGAAGTTGTGCGCCGGTGGTTGAAGTTGCGCGCCCGTGTGAGAAGTTGCGCGTTGGTTGGAAGTTGCGCGACAATATTGGATTGAGCATAAAAGGAAGTGTGTCATGCAAGTTTGGAGTTGAGGAAGCTTGAGTCATGCAAGTGTCTGAGGAGGACTTGCGCGCCAGTTGTGACTTGCACGCCGATACTTGCGCACTGAGATAGACTTGCGCGCCAAGTAAGGTTGAGTCCCCGGCCATATTTTCGGCCCACGTGGAAGAAGGAAGTTTTCCTAATACCTTCGGTGCAAAGATATATTCATCTACGGGTGAAAGTTGGACTTCAACAGAGCATCTAAATATAGAGGAAGATGCATTCCTTCATGAAAATGAAGAGACCTATAGGTCTATAAACTGTGAGTGGGTCCTTTCCAGAGCAGTGACCGAAGGAAGAGGAAGAAGGTGATCCTCTCCACCAGAAGTGAGCTAGAGAGAGAGAAACAGGGAGTGACCCTTGGGAAAGCAGTGAGCTGACCCTAAACCTTGTAAAGGCAGTGAGCCTGGGACAGAATAACTGTGTCTGAACCTTGTAATCCACATATATTGAAGAATAGTGGAATTTGGTACGATCGGAAACTTGTCGGCGTATGCTCCTTGGACGTATTCCTTAGTGGTGAACCAAGTAAAAATTGTTGTGTCATGTGCATGTTTTACCTTCTGTTTATATTGTGCAACAGGAAAGAGAGAGAAGAGTGTTTTTCTTAACAACGAAACAAGATCAGAACGGGCTTTAATTTTGAATTATTCATACCCAGATTCACCCCCCTCTCAGGGTACTCAGCCTAGTGGACCTAACAATTGGTATCAGAGGGAAAGGTTGAAATTTTTTCTTCTCTCAATGGAGGTCACTAATCATAAATGGATTCCGATCTTCGACAGATGTAATTTTCAGATACGGAAGAATCGGATGCAACACCATTTCCGATCTTTGGCAATGGATGTGTTCTCAGTAGCTATGCATGGTATCACAGCTGATATTAATAGCAGTGCATTATCAGAAGCTAAGCATAGAGAGTTGGATGCTGATGTAAAAGCAATCAATTCCTTAGGAGGAGCCCTTTCTAATCCCATCTACACAAAGGTGATGTCATGCAAAACGTCACATGCCATGTGGAAAAAACTATTGAATATATATGAAGGAGATACAAAGGTCAAAGAGGCAAAGCTGCAAGTGCTGTGGAATAAGTATTAAGATCTGAAGATGAACTCGAATGAGTCTGTTGATGCATTCTTTGATATGGTAAATATTGTTGTGGAAGATATGAGAGGACTTGGTGAAGTCATTGAAGACATAAATATTGTAAACCGCATCTTGTGGAAGCTTCCACATCGGTTCAATCCGAAAGTTTTAGTTCAAGAAGATAAAGATCCCAAAGAGCTGACATTGGACAATTTTCACAGTACCATGGTTGCATATAAAATGAGGAATGATGATAACGAGGCTGTGGAAAAGGGGAAATCCAAAGAGATATCATTTAAGGCCATGAAGAAGCTCACCATTGAAGATTCTCAGGGAGAAGAAGAGACAGATGAGGTGATTTCATTCCTTTCTTCAAATCCACAAAGAGGAAAAGGAAAGTTTAAGGGAAACTTCCACTAGCATGCTTTCGATGTGGAAAGGTTGGTCATCTTGCGGCAAGGTGCCCCAAAAATTTTCAAGATAACGATAATGATGATGACGAAGTCAAAATTCCCAAGAAGAAGTATTCAGCATTTGTGAAAGGGAAGAAATAATTTAAGAGAAATTTCTTCAAGAAGAAGAATCTTCTTTCACAAGAAATAGACAGTTCAGATGAGTCTGAGGATGAAGAGGTTGAAGAGTTTGAAAATTGTAAAGATCATGGACAAAATGAAGTGGTGGTTGTTGTCGGTAGTGCTCAATAAAAGGAAGAAACTGACGCTGATGAAGAAGAAGAAGAATTTGAAGGTAGATTTGACATGGAAGCTGAATTAGAAGCGGCTCTTGAAGAGATAGATATTTAGAGAGAGAAAAAAAAGAAAGCCAACAAGGTGGTACATGATGCCAAACTCTACATGAAACAGCAGGAAGACGAAAAGTCTGAGCTTGTAAAAGAAATAGAAAATCCTAAGTCTTCAAGGCCAGAGATCACATAAAAGGTTGATGAGCATAATCTCAATATTTAATAACAGAAAAGAGATATTGATTGCTTGAATAGAAAAGTGAAAGATCACGTTAAGCGTATCGAAGAGCTTGAAGAGGAAGTTGTCGGTCTACGGATAAAAGTTAAAGACTAGGAAAAACCTTTGATTCCCAACACATTCTTGGGAAAGGAGGTCATTATGAAGACTGAAAAGAAGAAAGAAGAGCCTAGTAGTTCAGTAGGAAAGAAGCAGTAATTGAGCTCAGAAGTTAAGGCTGATTCAGGGCATAATCAGAAACAAAAATCTATGGAAATTAAAGTAAGACCGCAAGCACTCGTCCCGAGATTGAAGGTGAATTTGGGCACAAAGAAGAATCAGAGTATTCAGAGATCCCAAGGGGAAACTCATAGTGCTGAAGTAACACAAAGGAATTCACCTTATATCAGGTTTTATTGTTGTGGGAAGATGGGATATTCATAGTTTGTGTGTTCCATAGCCAAAAGATACCAAAGGGAACAAGAACAAAGGTGGCAGCCAAATAGAGAACGGTTTTCCAGAACATATTTCGAAGGAGACTATTTTTTGTGCGGAGGATTTTGGAACATGGCTAGGTACTGCACTTCAACCATTCAGAGAAATGTGCCAAAGAATAATCAAAACATTCGCAAGCAGCAGATCGATAAACCGACAAGTGAGTTAAAAATGCACAATAGATTTGCAGCTTTGCAAGATGAAGTTGGTCCATCATACTCTGAGAAAGAACAGAAGTCTCAATCTATGATGAGTGTGAATGCAAAAGTATGGACCAAGAAGAAGAAAGAAGAAAAGGTAATAGTTGAGGAAATTGCCCTTAGAGCATCAGATCACTCTGGTGTGTGGATCCTTGATAGTGGTTGCACATCTCACATGACGGGTAATAAGGATCTTGTTACAGGCATAAAATATGACAAAGAAGGAGTTGTCAAATTTGGAAATGATGAAGGCCTGAAGATTGTTGGCTCAGGGAAATCCAAGTTTGGGGGAAAAGAAATGAGATGTGCTGATGTCTTGGTAGTAAAGGTTCTCAGTCATAACTTGCTCAGTGTCAGTCAACTATGTGACTCTGGTCACTCTATAAGATTTACCAAGAAGATGTGTATTGTTAAAGGAAAATATGGAGTAGTCATTATACTGGGAAAACGAACAAAGGGAAATCTTTACCTGGTAGGTGGGGAAGAAGATTTGTGCTTTTTATCTAGAGAAGAAGAAAACCAATTGTGGCATAAGCGACTTGGTCATCTATGCCAACCATCCATAGAAGATCTGGTAAAGTGTGATGCTGCTAGAGACCTTCCCAAACTATCACATGATTGCACTCATACATGTGATGATTGCCAATAAGGGAAGATCATCAGAAAGACATATAGGCCAAAGGAACAAAAATCAACTAGAGTTCTCGAATTGCTGCATGTTTATGTATGTGGACCTATCTCACCACGAGCTATAAATGGGCAAAGGTACTATGTTCTTTTCATTGATGATTTTAGCAGAATGTCCTGGGTGTTTTTCATTACCCATAAGATAGAAGTTTTCAGTTGCATAAAGCAGTATAGGAGGGAATCAGAAAGGATGCTTGGGCAGAAAATTCTGAAGTTTCGTACTGACAATGGTACGGAATTCACAAACAGTCAAGTTGAATACTATCTTGAGAAACACGGGATAAGGCATCAATTTTCATCAGTGAGAACTCCCCAACAGAATGGAGTGGTTAAAAGGAGAAATAGGATCATCAACAACATGGCCAGAATGATGATTATTGATAAAGACCTACCAGAGAAATTTTGGAAGGAAGCAGTTTTGACATCGGTCTATGTTTCAAACAGGTCTCTGTTGTGTCTGAAGCAAGGGAAGACTCCTTATGAACTATGGTATGGAAAGAACCCAACGTTAAAATACTTTCGAATCTTTGGAAGTAAGTGTTTCATTATCAACAAAGAAAATCACAGGAAGTTTGAGGCATGAGGAGATGAGGGGATATTCCTTGGATACTCAGGGAAAAGAAAAGCATATAAATGATTCAACAAAAGGCTAGGAAAAATTGTTGAGAGCAATGATGTCACCATACTTGAAAATTAAAAGAATAATCAACGACCCAGTGACCAGTTTCCGGATGAAAGTGATGAGGAGATAAGTAACACAGGGGGAGTAGAAGTGGCAGAGGCTGACTTAGAAGAAGATACTAATGATGAATAAGGAAGTGTGAAGTCTGTGTTTGCAAAAAAGCCGAAGAGTCAAGATGAAATTTATAGGCAGAATATCATTGGTGATCTGACAGCTCCAGTTCAGACTCGAAGAATGAAATCATTACAGCAAACATCGTTTTTATCTCAGGTGGAGCCGAAATTTTTTTCCGATGTAGTTGAAGATGAAAACTGGGTTCAGGCTATGAATGAAGAGCTTGATCAGATTGAGAAGAACCAGACATGGGAGATTGTTTCGAGGCCAGCAGACAAGAATGTCATCGGGACTAAATGGGTCTATCGCAACAAGATGAATGAAGATGGCACAGTGATTCGGAAAAAAGCACAGCTAGTGTGCAAGGGATACTCCCAGATAGAGTATATAGATGTTGATGAGACATTTGCACCGGTTGCAAGGCTGGAGACAATCAGATTATTTTTGGCCATAACAGTGAAAAGAAAGTTCAAAGTGTTCCAGATGGATGTCAAATCCGCATTCTTGAATGGTGTTCTAGAAGAGGAGGTGTATATTGAGCAGCTAGATGGTTTTCTCATTCATGAGGATGAGAACAAAGTTTGTAGGCTGAAGAAGGCGTTGTATGGGCTGAAACAAGAACCAAGAGCATAGTACTCAAGGCTTGATCAATACTTGAAGAAGCTTGTTTTCCATCATGGGGGAGTTGATTACAATCTTTATTTCAGCAACAACAGTAATCAAAGGATGATGGTGCTGGTTTATGTTGATGACATAATATTTGGCGGATCAGATGAAGCTCAGTGCAGACAGTTTTCCGAATTTATAAAAAATGAGTTCGAAATTTTAATGATTGGAGAGTTAACATTTTTTCTTGGTTTACAGGTGACACAAGGAAGTAATGGCACTTTCATTTATCAATAAAAATATTCCAAGTAGGTTATAAGAAAGTTTGGAATGGATAATTCCAAGGAGATGAAGACTCTGGTTGCTACCCGGATGAAATTATCAAAAGATGATGATGGCAAGACAGTTAATATCATAGAATACAGGCAAATTATTGGAAGTTTGTTGTACTTTATTGTAACAAGGACTGATATTGTTTTCTCCACATGCCAAGCAGTGAGATATTAGATCAATCCCAAGGAAAGACACATACTTGTAGTGAAAAGAATACTTTGGTATATCAAGGGCACGGTGGACTTCGGCTTGACATATAACGACAAATCTCAGACAGAGTTATTTGGATATACTGATTCAGACTGGGCCGGTTCAGCGGATGACAGAAAATCAACATCTGGAGGTGCATTTTATCTTGTCGGACTATGTATTTCTTGGTTAAGCAAGAAGTAGGATTTCATTTCATTAAGCACCGCAAAAGCTGAGTATATTGCGGCCACTCAAGCATGCACACAGTTATTATGGATGAAGTAGCATCTTGACGATATGGGAGTCGAAGTGAAGTCTCTGATCGGAATCTAGAGTGATAACTCAAGTGATATCAATCTTAGAAAAAATCCAGTTCATCAATCAAGGAAAAAGTACATTGAGATCAAATATCATTTTATCAAGGAGAAAGTGGAGCAAGTGCTTGTGAAGTTAGAGTATGTGCCTACAGAGTTACAGGTTTCAAACATTCTGACAAAGGCCTTACCCAAGGAAGCATTTGAAAGGTATCGACTGGCTCTGGGAGGTCAGTCGAATCCTCGCACTTAAAATCATGTGGATGTGAAATCCCCCTCTCCCCGAGGTATGATGAGTTTTTCCCTAATGTGCTGATATGTGTTCTCTACTATGTTACATACTACAAAGGAGTGACCTTTGGGTTCGTTGATAAAGGGGTAGAAAATAGTTATTGTTCAAGGGGGAGACAATGTGGCTATTTGAGAAATCTATTTGAGAAATCATGACAGATACGGGGAGAAGCTGACCGGTGGAGTAGCCAGATAGGGGGGAGAAATGAGAAAGGGGGAGATTTTTAAATCTGATGATGCTAGAAGTGATCGATCAAATATTAGATATCACGATAGCTGATGATCGTGATAAAAGCAGAGAAGTGGTGCAGAAAGGTAGTGTTGGAATGCGGTAAAAATATTTCCACCAATTGGTATTTCCAAAAATTGGTATCAGTGAAGTATCAACAATTGGTATCAATTTGGAAATTGGTATCAGTTTGGTGTCAACAATGGATGTCAAAGTTGAAGCGATTCATTGATGAACTTTTCATTTACTCTTGTTTCTCACGCTGAGCATTGCTCATGTGGGCTTAGAGTATGTGTTGAGTAAATCCTTGATTGCTATCAGAATCACAATGAGGCGAATAGTGGCTGAAGATTCAAAGATGTATTTTTTTATGGAAGAGTTTTCAACAAACCCAAAGGGGGAGATTGTTGGGAAAAAATCCCTCAAGGTATCATTGAAGCATTTTTGAGGTGATTGTGTTTGTTGACAAAGTGGACATCTGAGTGGTGATTATTGACAAAGAAAAACAATGACATACTAATTTGTTGACAAAGAGGATTTCATGATGGAATGTCAAGTTCAATAGCTAAGGTCAACAATCCATGTTTGATTCAAGAACGTCGACAAAAGAGATGGATGATCTGGAGGTGGTACAAAAAGAACAGATACAAAGTGGCGTCGTTTTCCAGTGTTTACCAAATTTTTGGGCCTGAAAATCGTCAAATGAAGAAAAATGGTTTTTGGAAAAGGGACTTGCGCATCGTGTACTTGAAGTCTTGGAAACTTGTGTGCCATATGTTCTTCAAGATCAGATCATCAAAATGTGGCAAAGGGATAAGTGTCGCGCAAGTATTGGTGGTGTCGCGCAAGTGACTTGCGCGCCGTGAAAGAGACTTGCGCGCTGATGCCTTGGAAGCTTGAGAAATTGTGCAACTGTGGTTTTTCAAGATCATAAGATCAAAATATGGAAAGGGAAAGAGGTTCACGCAAGTTTAGAATTAGGTCACGCAAGTGACGTGCAGGAGAAGAGATTTACGCGCCGAGGAGAGACTTGTACGCCGTCGCGCAGGGGTGACCAAATGCCTATAAATACTAGTCCATCCCTCTTCATTCTACACCGGAGTTCAAAACTTTAAGAAATCAGAGCTCCCGTCACACAGGTGTGGTGGTCGCACAAGTGGTGTGTAGTCGCGCAGGTGAAGTTGCGCGCCGGTGGTTGAAGATGTGCGCCCGTGTGAGAATTTGTGCGCCAGTTGGCAGTTGTGCGCCAATATTGGATTGAGCATAAAAGGAAGTGTGTCACGCAAGTTTGGAGTTGAGGAAGCCTGAGTCGTGCAAGTTTCTAAGGAGGACTTGTGCGCCAGTTGTGACTTGCACACCGATACTTGTGCGCTGAGATAGACTTGCGCGCCAAGTAAGGTTGAGTCCCCAGCCTTATTTTCGGGCCACGTGGAAGCTGGAAGTTTGCTCAATACCTTCGGTGCAAAGAGATATTCATCTACGGGTGAATGTTGTACTTCAACAGAGTATCTACATATAGAGGAAGATGCATTCCTTCATGCAAATGAAGAGACCTACAGTTCTATAAACTGTGAGTGGATCCTTTCCAGAGCAGTGAGTGAAGGAAGAGGAAGAAGGTGATCCTCTCTACCAGCAGTGAGCCAGAGAGAGGGAAACAGGGAGTGACCCTTGGGAAAGCAGTGAGCTGACCATAAACCTTGTAAAGGTAGTGAGCCTGGGACAGAGTGATTGTGCCCAAACCTTGTAATCCACATCTAGTGAAGAATAGTGGAATTTGGTACGACCGGAAACTTGTCGGCGTATGCTCCTTGGACGTAGCCCTTAGCGGTGAACCAAGTAAAATTTGTTGTGTCATGTGCATGCTTTACCTTCTATTTATATTGTGCAATAGGAAATAGAGAGAAGATTGTTTTTCTTAATAGTGAAACAAGATCAGAACGGGCTTTAATTTTGAATTAGTCATACCCCAATTCACCCCCCCTCTCAGGGTACTCAGCCTAGTGGACCTAACAGCTATTAATATCATTTTAAGAACTATTCGACTAATTTGACTTTGAAAACAACATGACCACAATTTCATTCAAATATAAAGTATTAAAAAATACCTAATATGTTATATATATCTATAAAATTCTTTTAAAACTATATATCCCCAAATAAATATTAATTTTAAAGTATTTAAAATCAATTAATTTATTTTTATACTGCTTGCAAAAGCATTGTGTTGGTATTGTGTAAGTATTTAAGGTAATTATATCAACACTAAAAATTAAAAAAAATACCAACATAAAAATAAATTAATTAATTTCAATATAAAATTTTATATACATTCTATATTTATATTTACTTACATCTATGTCATGATAACTTATTTAATATTTTATTTTGACTTTTCTAGCCTTTCGCAACCATTGCACAAGAAAATGGATAAGTCTCATGTTATATAATTCTAAAATCCATATCTATACATAATAATCATCAATAAAAACTCATATTTATTAAAAATATTTATAATATAATTTTTCCTTCTCAAATATTATCTTTAGGATTCCAAATTTGACTTTCACAATAATGTGCAAGCACTGTGTCGGCCCTGAAAATGATTTTAACATTTATCATGAAATAAATTCTAATTAATATGTTTTGAATTATTTTTGTATTATATTTTTATTATATTAAAATAAATTATTTTTTTCAAAAGTTTAATAATCTTTTATATCATATATATGTCTCAGCGATATTATAAAAGATATCGTATTTCATAGAAACTATATTTTTTACTATTCACTAAAAATTTAACTTCTTCAAAAAAATATAAAAATAATAATACTAGGATATATTTGAATATATGAATCCAAAAATTAATTAAATTTCATAAAATTTAATTCCTATTAGTGATATAAATGGCTTTTAATATAAATGCATAAAACACAATGAAAAATAGTTTTTAGAAAAATGGGTTTTTAAGCCCAAAAATGAACTTATATCAAAATAAAGTATAAAGATGATTCTTATGTAATTAATTAGATTATTTATAAATAAATAATACTTATCCTAATTTAAATTTAAATTTAAATCATAATGGACCTTTTTAATGAAAATAAATTCTAGTTTTATAAAAATCGATATTTTTCACTATTCACTAAAAATCAGTTTTTCATACAAATAAAAAAAAATACCATAAGATAATTTTGATATGATGATTTAAAAAAATTATATTTTTTATCAAATAAAATTTATAAAATTTATATAAACTCATTATAATATTTCCTCACAAAAAGTAATAAAAATAATTTTTGAAGAAAACGTATTTTTAAAGCCTAAAATGACTTTACTGAAGATTGAGTACTTATATATTATGAATTAATAAATAAATTTTCATTATATATAACTTTTATATATATTTTTCATAATTTGGTTATCATTATTAATACATTCTAATTTAAAGTCTAGGATATTACAATCACATTTACATAATAATATTTAGTATATCCCGATTTGTTTAAAGCTCGGTGTTTCATGTTAAAAAAGTTATCGAGCATAGTATTATTTAAAAAAATTGAGGTGTTACATCCATACCCACTTAATAAATTTCATCCTCACAATTTGAACTTGAGATTGGTAATCAAGGGTTTGAAATTTGAAAATGCCTTTGATGAAAACTCACATCGCAAAAAAGGTTAATAAAACTTCCTCTTGAAAAGAGGGAAAGGGAAATACAAAGTTCATCTGGAATAACACTAAACTAGGTTTCCAAATAGTAAAATGTTAGTGTAATGTGGAAATATAGACATGGAGGTAAAAAATAATGTCCATATAATGACAGATAGTGACAAAAAAATATTAATCACAAGAAAATTAATAGTTATAAGAATGTCAATGATCACAAAACCATAAATCAATAAGGTGTGAAAAAGATTATTGATTCATAAGAAATGAATGTAATAGGATAAATTTTTATTTTAAGATCATTTTCTAAGAGTTGAGGAATTACTTTACCATCTATACTAAGAACATAAAGAAATATACTTACTTGACATGTATAATTTCATCCTTTAATCAATTTTCACCACAATGTCAACTTTTTTCCAAACCATGAGTATTCAAGATGAATTTTTTATGCCTAAATCACTAAAATAAACTTCTAATAGATCAAATAATCTACAAAAGGATACAAGATAATCCTCATATCTTTAAATATTAACCAAAACTAAAATAGTTTACACAAGGTAAGACAATATCCAAAATGTATAAACTATCATATGAATAAATAATACATTTTACTCCAAAATTTACACAATAACACCAAAGGTTAAACTTAGATCATTCCATAAATAAATATCCCTACATCCCAAATTACCTTAATAACCTCAACATTAAATTATTTTTTAACCTCAAAGTTTATATCAAACCCTTCATCTTACATCTCCAAAATTGTAATATCATTCTTCCAAAATAATCCTTCTTGTTAAACCTAATGGTTAAATTTACCTCAAACCTATAAAACATATCCCAAAATATCATTAATTTCCTTAAAATACCATCACTTAAAACCTCAACAGGTAGTGTATGTTCCTTTGAACTTATGATCATCCTTCAAATTATAAACCCATGATAGTATTATTAATTTAACCTCACATGAAAAAATCCTAATATCCAAATTCATTTAAGACCTCCTATGATACCAACTATAATAGCCCTGGACCCATGCTCCCAAATCCAATGTTAAAATATAATTTTTACATTTATGGATTTGATACTGATAAATGTGACCCAATTTTATTAATCCAAACATTCAACATCAAGTGGAAATATTTGATCACTTACATATCCAATGACCTTTTAAGTTTAGAGTTTCAGATAATTAGAAAAAACTCTTACATAATAATGTACATGTCATTAAGTGATCATTTTTTCCATTATACCCAACTTTTCTTTTTCTATATTAAGTCTTAAACATCTCCAATAAAATTCCTCATGCATGAAACATTTTTAAAAATATTTCACTTAACATCATTTTTCATGATATGTCCTAATGGGGCTCATGTCATGACTACCCCAAGCCTGCTTCTAATAGTCCAGGGGATTGTGACTAGCACAAAGTTTTAATATCCCACAAATGGGGGGAATTTTCCTAAGTACCTATACACATGAAGAAATATCCAAGGCCAAAATACTGAAATTTAAAATCACTAAGTAAAAAAAATGAATTCATACACTAAGATACCAACCATAGGGTATAACTGTAGAAAACTAGAAGGTAAACAAGTCCATAATACAAGCCCACCAAAAGAAAGAGTCTGTAAAAGTGAATGCACAAGTTCCTGAAACTCATCCGTAGAAAACCCTACCTGAAGGGAAAGGTACTGGATAGTTGCATGAATCCATATAAGAACACCTTGAATGTTTGGTCTCTCTAAGCACTGCCTAGTCCTGGTCCACCTAGAACTCCATCAAAGAGTCGATCGTCTGCACAAGACATGACACGTGAAGGAAAAGCTCGTGCAGGGGTGAGTAAAACAATACTCAATGGGACACCCTGAAAACACAAAGTAATACCACTAACAAATACATGAAGTTTACCACAAATAAATACACGATGTATTCCACAAATAAATATATGAAGTATACTGAAAAGAAATACACGAAGTATACCCCAAAGAAATAGTACAGTCAGCTCACATAGGTATAGGTCTATAGTACACAAAATAGGATTTTTAGACATAATACATAGAACACCCAGTATCGATAAGACACATATTCCCAATGAGATGCTAAGTCCTAATAATACATGTAGTATCAGTAAGAAACATAGTCTCAGTAAGTCACATAGTCTTAGAAAGTCATGTAGTCTCAAAGTCACAGTCAGTCACAGGATTCTACTCATAGCGTGATCATTCTAGGAAAACCTACTCCTCAATCCATTAGTTCTTATGAACACCTCCACAAAATCCCACTTAGGATATCTCAAAAGGACTATCTCATATCAAGGTTCCCAATGCTATAAATGGATCATCAAACGGACACAAGGTTTGAAAGTTATGGTTATTTTCATAAAAAGGTCTAACCCAGGTCTGGTCTGGGTCGGATCCTACCCATCGGACCCGGCCCAACCCACTGGACCTGTTGGACCACGTCCCACTGTGATTCTTGGTCCATGCTGCTAGATTTTCTTAGATCCTCTAGTCATGCTCGCACACACATGGGATGGTCTAGTCTGTTGCACGTAGTCTGCCCCGACAGCATGCCCCTCTGCTCCACACGGTGCCACACCACATCCCACATGGTCAGAACACCGTTTCTACCTGCCCCACAACCTCACCACCACTATGATCTCCACATGAACGCCCTACTGCCTATGCATCCACATCCCCCTCATGGCTTCATCATGTCCCCCAGGTCGACGTCGTTGTGTTTGCATACCCCAAGCACTCCACCTGCCCATTCCCTCACCGCCATTATGGGCTCCCACACAGACCTTCTATCGTGTCATGTTCCACCTCTGTTGGCCCTGATAGTGGATCACCATCCTCCTGGATCGACTGCCTGGATCATGCCACTACTTTCCCAAACTGACTAGAGCCACCGACCACACTGCCTGTGCCACCTTGTGCTATCGTTCTAGACAAATCACATTGTGTCGTTGTATTCACACCTTCGTTGTGTCATCATGAGGTTTAATCTTTGATCTTAGATCGTTTCACCAAGAATCTAAGGTGAAATGATCCTCCATTCATATCCTATGAAGAGTGAAGAATGCAAGAAATTTGGGGGGAAATAATTCACAAGAATGGCTGAAGAATAGATTTAGTCCTTTGTTCTTGTTGGCCTCGATTTGTCCTTATTAGAAGGATTGATGAAGAATAAATAATCACAAAGATTTATCTCCCCTTAAATTCCTACAATCAAGCCCATCCCGCAAGCACGATCGAACTGTGGATAAACCTATTCATTGGTTGATCTGTATTCTTTATTGATTCTAAGAATAGGGAAAGAATCATAGAGAAAACAATTCCCTACCTAGAATTTGGATCCTTTGTTGACAAAGACTGGAGATTGAATCGTCATCGATCCTTGGTCTACCGATGTTCGTTGGAGAGATCTCATTCTCCACCTTTAAGAGGAATTCCAAGGTTATGATTATAACTCTAAATTCTCTGAAAAATTTTATTAAAAACAAAAATGTTGTTGTGTCACCATGTAGCGTTAAATAAAATAAAACTTCATTTATTTTATTTCTTTAAATGTCCAAAAATTACTTTTCACAATCGACCCACGCCAGTCAATGTTAGGCCTCACCTAAGGTAAATTCATTACTCTAAATGCAATGGTGCCCTTGGATTTATAATCCAAGCACCCATTTAGAATTTATTCCACTTTTTCAGGAAAACTTTATGTATGTGCTATTTAATATTTTAACATTTTTCAAACAATTTTTCCAGGCACTCTGGGCCTCAGAATCACATGTCATCTCAATGCTTAGTCTCATAATAATTCCATATAATATCTAAAAATAATACATGGAAATTATAAGATATTACATTCTCCCCACCTTAGGACTTTGAGTCCCCTAAATCCAAAATAAAAAATTATAAAAACAAATGAGGGTACTGAGCATGAATCTGAGCCTCCCACTCACATGTTCTCTCCTAGTGATTATAATGCTTCCACCAAATGTACATTATAGGAATCAACCACCCAAAAAGGATCCTCTCCTATCGATCCTCAATCTCCACTAGGTACTCCGTAAAAGTCACCCCATCATCAATGTCTAACTCGCCCCAGTCAATGATGTTTGATGGATCATGTATGTATCTCTTCAATTGTGACATGTGGAAGACGTCTTGCACTCACTCTAACTACAAAGGTAGAGATAAGTGGTACTCCACCTCGCTAACTCTACGCAATATCTAAAAAGGGTTGATGAACCTCAGATATAGCTTGCCTCCCCAACCAAATATTTGTATCCCATGTTGAGGAGAGACCTAAAAGAACACATGGTCTCCCTCATCGAACTCCAAAGGCCTTTGTCACCAGTCAACCTAAGAATTATGACGGCATTGTGCAGCCTTAATCCACTTCCAGATGACCTTCACCTTCTCTATAGTTGCTTGTACCAACTCCAGGACCATGAGTGTTGACTCTCCTAGGTCCGTCCAATAAAGTGGTGACCTGTAGGGTCACCCGTACAAGGCCTCAAATTATGTTATACCAATGGTGGAATAGTAGTTGTTTTTGTACACAAACTTCACCAGGGATAGGTGATCCTCCCAACTACAGACAAAATCTCAGATGTAAGCATGTAGCATGTCCTCTAGAACCTATATGGTCCACTCAGTCTGGTTTTCCATAATTGGGTGAAAAGTTATGCTCAAGAATAGTTGAGTCCCAAACATCTCCTACAATACCTTCCATAACCGGGATGTAAAGTGAACATCCTGATCTAAGACTATCGTCGACATAACTCCATGGAGTCGAACTATCTTATGAATGTAAAGGCATCCCAATATCTCAACTGAACTATACTCTCGAATCACTAGAAAGTGGGACAACTTGGTGATTTTTTAAATGATCACCAATATGGTATAATTACCCCTAGACGTACATGGTAACCCTATCATGAATTACATCGATATCTCATCCCACTTCAACTCTATCACCTCAATGGGTTGAGTCAAACCTACAGGAACCTGGTGCTCAGCCTTCACTTTCTGATAAGTGAGTCATCTAGAAACAAAATTTTTCATTGCTTTATTTATACTCGACCACCATAATTGAAGTTGGAGGTCCTGGTACATCTTCTCCACACCATGATGTACCTACAAAGGGGATATATGGAACTCCCTCATGACCTCCTCCTATGAAGCCACCAATACCATTGTGCATCCTCTTAAAAGAATGAAGTTATCCCCACCTTTCAAATATCCATCAGGGGAATGCCCTATAGAAATATGAGCATGTAAAGTCTCACAGTCAGTATCTCTGAGTTGTGCATCCCTGACTCACTTTAAGAGTGGAGGGGTTACAACCATCTACTAGAGGTATGATATTCCATCTCCATCTACTAAGGATATCTATAATGAGGCCAACTACTCTGACACCTCATTCAGAAACTATGAACTTGATCTCTTGCTGAGAGCATCTTACACCAATTTCCCCTTCCCGGGAGTATAGACAATCTCAAAGTCATAGTCCTGGAGGAACTATATTCATTGCCTATATCTCAATTTCATATCCTTCTGATATAAGATATACTTGAGACTCTTGTGGTTCGAGTAGACGATAAACCACTCACCCATTAGATAGTGTCGCCACATCTTTAATATGAAAACTACCATTTCTAACTCATGATCATGGGTCACATAGTTCTACTCATGTGGTCTTAATTGGAATAAAGCATAGGAAATCACAGCTTTCCCATATATCCATACACAACCAAGCCTAGTTCCTGATGTATCACAGAACACCACGTACTCGACACCCTCCTCTAGAAATATCAAGATGGGATCACTCGTTAATATCTAACTCAACTACTGAAAAATATTTTGGTGCTTCTCCATCCACATTAAAGGCTTCCCCTTTCATGTCAAAGTAGTCAAGGGTGCTACTGATCTTGAAAATTTGGGTAAAAACCTACGATAGTACCCAACCAAACCAAGGAAACTCTACACCTCAGTAACACTCTTGGGTTGTTCCCAATCTAGCGTTGCCTCTATCTTTGTTGTATTCACTGAAACCCCAGCCTCTGAAATTATGTGTCCTAGAAAATGGACTTATCATATCCAGAACTAACACTTAGAGAGATTCCTATAATTTTGGTGCTCTTGGAGTGTATCCAGGGACCATCCTTAAGTGTATCATGTGATCCTCCTTGGATGTCGAGTACACTATGATGTCATCAATGAAGACCACCATGAACTAGTCTAGGTAAGGTTGTAAGATCCTATTCATGAGTCCCATGAACACTACTGGGGTTTTTTTCACACAAAACAGCATCACCGTGTACTCTTAGTGGCTGTAATGACATCTGAAAGTCATCTTCAGTATATCCTCAACCCGTACTCGAAGCCGGTGATAGCCAGATATGAGTTCTATCTTCGATAACCATTGTGCCTCTTTCAAATGATCTAATAGGTCATATATCATTGGTAGTGGATACTTTTTCTTCAAGGTCACCTATTTCAGGCAACGGACTTCCACACAAAACCTCAAACTCCCATCTTCTTCCTTCACAAACAAAATTGGGGCTACCTAGGGTGAAACATTGGGTATCATGAAACCCTTCCTCTTTAGGTCCTCCAACTATACGCTCAGCTCATGAAGATCTACAATAGCCATCTGATATGTAGGTATAGATATTGGTGTCGTCCCAGGGTATAGATACATGCAGAATTCTACCTCCCTATGAGAAGGTAATCCTGGAACATTCTCATGAAATATTTCATCGTATTCCTCCACCACTACAGGAAATTGGGGACTCATATAATCCACTACACTAAGGGTCAGTCTATCCAACTGATGTGTGATTGGCTACACCCTCCTATGTCTAAGTCCATCTTACAATTCTTGGGTTTCCTTTTCACCAACAAAGGAAAATATGGTCCCGTCACTATGGACACACCACACTTTGTGCCTAAAATAGTCAATCTGAGCATGAAATAAGGACAACCAGACCATACTGAGAATGAATTTATAAGGCCTGGACACCGCTACTAAGATATCCCAACCTAAACTATCACATACAAGATTAATTTCACACTATCAACACCAATGTGTGATCAGGAATCCTCTCCTTTAGTAGTCTCTAAATGTAAGGGTCAAGTCAATGGTTCCACCGGAATCTCTGATTCTCAAACAAGTTTCATGGAAAGATAAGAATTATTGTAATATATATTTATCAAAACTAAAACTAAGGTGGAAAATACACATATTGTACCTCTAATAATCCTTGGATTCTTGGGGTCATAAGCCTCCATCACCTAAATTTGGCATCGTCCCTATCCACCAGCTCCCTAAGCCTATCGTAGACCACCTGGGGGTGGTGGTAATATGTTGAACCTCTTCCCACCTCCTACTAACCTACTTGATCCTCTTCCATGTATTTTACCCTATGAACCACCCTACTCCTACCTCCACCTCTATTTTGGTCATCCCTCAACTGTCTCCTAATCGGTCGTACAACAGTTCTAGCAATCTCGAGCCAGATGTCCCTGACCGTCGCACGAGTAACACAGTATGTCCTTCAGCTGACTTGTTCTACCCTGGGATCCCCACACCACTGATCCTATGTCCTAGGGTCATCTCTTGGAGTGCTTGACCCACTTGGGTCCCTACGACTACAATTGGATACCTACTGTCGAAGTCTCAACTACCTGGGGCCCGATAGTAGCTCTCATTTTCGGTGTTTTCTCTACTAGAAATATCTCCACTAGAAGATCTTTATACAGTAACCAAAAAATATATAAAAATGATAAAGTATGTCATGGATTCCTTGATCTCCCAATGTAATCCCTGATTAAAGGTATGAGCCCTAAAGAACAGGTCTCATACCATATCTATGGAGTAGCGAGAAGGATCAGTAAATCTCATCAAGTACTCTGCCACTATCTGACTGCCCTGATATAGATATAGAATCTCATGTATATGAACTAAGTGTAACATATACATAAATAACTCCTCTATGAAGATAATCTTGAATTCTACCCAAGAGAGAGTCATCTCATCATGTGTCTAGGTCACTAAACTCCACCATTTCCCCATCAATCCCTAAAGAAGACTCGCGGATAAAAATTCTATCTAGTCAGAAGGAATCCTCAAAAGGAAGAAGACACATGTAACTACCTCCATCCAATCTTCATCTACCTGGGGGTCTAGCTCACCCTAAAACCTGGGAGGTTTCTACCTATGGAACTCATACAATGCACTCAGTCTGTATGAAACCTCATCCGGTAGTGCTGGTAGTAGTTGTTGCTCGATGGGTGGTGGTATCACTGGTAATACACCCAAAGGTTCTATATCTGGTACGAGCCCCTATATAGATTCTTCATCGCTAGGAATATCATCCCCATGATCACACAACGGAATCCTAGTTGTTTGTCTATGTGGAGGTGTCCTATAATAAAATAAGATACACCACAATCAAAAGATTATACCTGGTGAGATGACTCAAGAAGGACATGATAACACACCCAAATCCTATATAATGCATATACAATTTCTTTTTTCTACAACCAGTGTTTTCATTTACTGAGTTGAAAAATAGAGTTCAGAATCCTGGTTTATAGATACGTCAGCTGCTACACCAACACTGGATTCCCTAGCCTGAAATCCAAACTCAAAATAATTAACACTATTTCCCCAAACCAATCTCATAGAATCTTGGTCATTTAGGTAGAATCAACCCCCTCTTATACCACTCTTTCATGACCCTTCCCAGAGGGGCTCGTTTCAGGACTACCCCAAGCCTACCTCTAATAGGACAAGGGATGGTGACTAGCACCAAGTAGGAATATCCCAAAAATGGGAGGCATTTTCCTAAGTACCTATACACACTCACACATCTCCAAGCCCAAAATGATGAAATGTAAAAACACTAAGTAAATAATTAATGCATACACTAAGATACTAACCAAAAAGTATGATAGTAGAAAACTAGAAGGCAAACAGGTCCATAATACAATCCCTCCAAAATAAAGAGTCAGTAAAAGTGAATACACAAGTTCTAGAAACTCATCTGTAGGAAACACTACTTAAATGATAAGGTACTGGATAGATGTCTGAAGTCATAGGAGAACAAATTCACTATCCAAACTCTATAATCACCACCTAGTCTTGGTCCACCTAGGACTTTGTCAAAGCGTTGATATTCTGAACAAGACATGACACGTGCGGGCAAAGCCCGTGTAGGGGTGAGTAAAACAATACTCAGTAGGACACCCCAAAAACAATGAGGAATACCACTAAGAAATACATGAAGTGTACCACAATGAAATAAATGAAGTATACCACAAATAAATACACTAAGTATTCCATAAATAAATACATGAATTATACTGAAAGAAATAGTACAGTCATCTCACACAAGTATAGGTACGTAGTACGCAAAATAGGATTATCAGACATAATCCACAAAACACCCAGTATCAATAAGACACATATTCCCGATGAGACACTAAATCTTGATAAGACACATAGTCTCAATAAGACACATAATTTCGGTAAGTCACGTAGTCTCAGATTGTCGCATAGTCTCATAGTCACAGTTAGCCATAGGATTCCACTCATAGAGCGCTCGTTCCAAGAGATCCTACTCCTCAAGCCATTTGGCCTTATTCAAACTTCCAAAAAATACCACTTAGTATATCTAAAAAGTACTATCTCATATCAAGGGTCCAAACTCAACAAATGGCTCATCAAACGGACACACAGTTTGAAATCTATGGCTATTTTTGTAAAAAGGTCTGACCTGGGTCTGGTCCGGGTCTGATCTGACCCACTAGACCCAGCCCGACCCAGTCCATCTGACACACGTGTGGGCCGGTCTGGTCCACTACATGTGGTACGCCCTGACCACATACCCCTCTTCTTCATGTGGTGCCACACCGTATCCCACGCAGTCGACCCGCTATTTTTTCCTGCCCTACAGCCTCCCCACCGCCACAGGCTCCATGCTGCCATTCCGCCATGTATGTGGGAACCTCACTACATCCACCTCACGGCCCCACCATGTCCCCAAATCAATGCCACCATGGGATCCCATGTGTCCCCTCTGTCATGTTGTGTTCCACCTCCATCGTCAGCCCCCCCAGCGGCTCGTCATCCGCCTCGCCATCTGACTGGATCGGCCCCCCAGATCGCACCACTGCTTTCCTGAACCAACTGAATACGCTGCCACGGCCACCACTATGTGCCAATTTATACTAACTTACCTACCAAATCACACCACATCATTTTCATCGCACCTTCTTTGCATTGTCACGGTGTCATATCTTCAATCTCAGATCATTGCGCCACGAATTGGAGGCGCAAAGATCCTCCGTTCATATCCTGCAAAGAATGAATAATGCAAGAAATTAGAGGAGATAATTAACAAGAATTCCTAAAGAATGGATATAGTCCTTTATTTTTTTAGACCTCAATTCATCCTTATTATAAGTATTAACAAAGAAAAAATAATTACACAGATTTATCTCCCCTTAAATTCATGCAATCAAGCCCATCCCGCAAGAATGATCAAACTGTAGGTAAACCTATTCATTGGTCGATCTATGTTCATCATTGATTCTAAGAATGTGGAAAGAATCATGAATAAAACAATGCTATACCTAGAGTTTGTATCCTTTGTTGATGAATAACGGAGTTCACATTATCGTCAATCCTCGATCCACCGGTGTTCGATTGAGAGATCTCTTTATCCACCTTTTAGAGGAATTCCAGGATTATGACGATAATACTGAATTCTATGAAAAATTTTATTAAAAATAAAACATTATTGCATCACCATGTAACATTAAATTAAATAAAACTTCACTTTTTTTATTTCTTTAAACGTCCAAAAATTTCTTTTCACAGTCAACCCACATTGGTCGATGTTAGGCCTCACCTAAGAAAACTACGCAATGGTGTCCTCAGATTTTTAATCTGATCACCCATTTATAAGTTATTTTACTTTTCAAGAAAACTACGCATGCATTATATTTAATATTTTAATATTTTTCAATCAATTGTTTCTGGAACCCCAGGCCTCAGAATCACACGTCATCTCAGCGCCTAGTCTAGTAATAATTCCATATAATATTTAAAAATAATACATGGAAATTTTGTGATGTTACATCATTCTCCATAGCCTAAGGAAAATGAAAATATAAGAAGGGTGAGCTAAAATACTCTTTAAGGGTAAACATAACCATTAAAAATTCTATGTCATCAGTGAGCATAATATGAGTATAAGGGTATGCTTAAAATAATCAAAGAACGTGAACATAACATAAGAGGATTCATACCCATAAAATATGGATCATAAATCATGATACATGGCATAAATATTTAACATAATGAAATATTCATATATGTCAACAATCTTTATCCATGTAAAAACAATTATTGAAAAAAGGATACATTAGAACTTGATGTGAGAATAAAGAAAACATGTTGGTAACTTAGAAAATCATTTTTATATCACTCTTACAATTACTCTTATAAATGGAATAACCTACCAGGTAAATTCTAATAATATATTGGGAGAAACCTATAATCGGTTAACCTTATTCCTTTACCTAATGTATTGGAGAGCTATATTAGGATCACCCATCATCATGAGATATATCAATCCCACCTTACTTGATAAAAATTTTCCAAGAACCATAACATAATCCTAACACATGAAATCATTCATTTTTCAACATTATAATAACCATTGTTCTTCCATTTCTTGATTTACCCATGTAAAAGAAACTAAATCCATTATTATCTATTTGAAATAGTCAAAATCTATATGGATAAAAAATTAGGATGGTATCATTACAACATATTCCTAGTGTAGCATAATTAAAATCAAGCGTTGTTTTTGTTAGTGAATAGAAATTCCATTAAAATGTCATTAAAAACATTAATGATAAAAATACCCTTTCTACTTTGAAAATCACTTTTAAAAACTAAAAATTCAGAAAATATTTTGAAAATCCTATTTTTAAGTAAAATTTGAAACTTATAAAGTAATGTTTAAAAAAATATTCATTATGGTGATAAAATCCACCCATTTCGTATATGTTAAAAATAAACATTCTTTTCAAAATTTTGTAAAGAGTCAAAAGTGACCCATATGAAAAATGTTTAGAAATCTCCTTTTAAATAATTTTAAATTAAGTTCAAATATCATGTAAAATAACTTTAAAAAATAATTTTTTTAGAGAAAAACATACTTGAAAAAAAATAGAAAATATGGATATGGAAGAGAAAGATTCTCGGTCTAAAAGAAGATAAAAGACCAATATCACTTAAAAATAACTTTATTGATGTTTCTTTAATCAATAATGGAAGAAGTGGAAATTAAATATGTAAAAACGGTTATAAATAGATAATAATAAAATATATGAGGTTAAATGAAATAAGATAATATTATTTCACCTAAAAGAACATTAACCTTAAATAATCTCGAAAAGAAGGTGGATTATAATATAAAGCCTTTACCTCTTTTATAAATTTTTAAATAAAAATTAATTGAAAGAAATAATAAGATATGGATCTATAAATAAAATTAATTATATGAATTAATATATCAACATTCATTCATGAGGCATTAATTACACCATTTAAATAAATCATGGTGCACGACATGAAACGTGTCTTAGGAAAATGAGATTATGACAAAGGAAATCCTTGCAAAGATCGGAATTTTTAAAGTGATAATTAAACCATGAATTTATTATGTGAACATATGTAAATCCATATAAATACAGTTTAAATATATAATAAAACAATATAGAGATCAATTCACACATAATCATGGTATAATAAAGTCAATTAAGTATAATTATAACCCAATAAATGGAAATTGAGTTAAGAAACCCCTTACCACTTGGTAAATTTCAAATAAAATCACTTTGAATGATGTAATTTAAATTGTAACATAAAATACCACTAATTGTGAAGGATTAATGATAAAAAAATTAAAAGGGGAATTATATACACCATATAAAATAAATTAGGTGTATAGCATTAAAACATGCCTTAATGAAGAGAAATTGAGTCCAAATATCTTACCTCAAGTCCAGACCTGCTATGTATGTCCTTTAACACCCATACAATAAAATTATATCAATTATTTGTTTCTTAAGAAACTTTTATACGATTAATACCATATCCTTAAAAAATTTATTTCATTTATTATATACTTAATTTCTTAATCTATTAAGTTCATGTTCGGTGTTTTGAGGATGTTCAGTTCATAAATTCAAAAAGACTTTGGTATGTTCACCATGGTCAAAATGGAAATTATTCCATAATCTACAAAATCATAATAATAATTTATTTATAATTTTTATACAATAATTATACTTTTAAAACCAATCATAAAATATGGTTATAAAACATGAATTTTGTTACAATCATATAGACAATAGGTCGTACGTGCGCATGAGTAAAGTTTCCATTTTGAACAAACATGTGAGAAAGAATGTAAATATTATTTTATCTTTCCAGATTATTATTAAATCATAAATATAATATTATATAAATAAATACACCTATATATACCACTTGTGTGATTCAGTGATGAAAAAGTAATCACATCGCTTCATGGAAGTGGTAATCCACATATACGAATGAACGACGTTATCATTTTTCAATGGATGGAAAGATAAGAAAATATATAATATATTATATTTTAAAAATTATAATTATTTCATGAATATGATATATGTATATTAAATCCATCATTATGACCATCCATGATAGGTAGTGATAGAAATCGAATTACACTGGTTCACAAGGCTGTAGTCCACCGTACACACGAACGATGATTTCCTTTCCCATTTTATAGAAGTGGAGGTGGATATAGGTTATTCCATTAAAATAATAACATATTATTATATTTAATATATTTATGTCATTATTTTATCATGGTGTAATAATATTTTAGGGAGTTGTTATAAGAAATAAAATTAAAACATTTTGTTAAAAGTTATACCTCTTCTTCGAACTACCTTTTTTTCTTTACAGCTTAATCCCTGTAAGGTTTTTATTCTAACCAAAATAATACCTATAGAACATGGGGAGGAATTTTATTAAGGTATTTTGGTAGGTATTTTCCAAACCAAAATTCTCTTGAAGTGTGTATAGAAGAGGATAGGGAGTTTCCTTTTATAAGTGAGGGGAGGGGCACTTTTGGGAATACATGAAATATTATATTATAACATGTGTCTAAATCATTCAAAATGGTTAAAAAATGACATGGATTCAAATAAAATGATTATATGGTCTTAATATAATCATAAAATAAAATTCATAAAGTTTTAGATATCATTTTAAACCTTTTCTTTTGGATTAATCCTTTTATTAATTATTTTTAACCTTAACCGTGATAACAACTTTTTCAATATTAAAGGGTTATAAATTTACTTCTAAGTTGATAATTTGATCATAAATGGAAAAGGGATGAAATTTAAAACTAGTTTTTATCCTGATTTTACTCTTTTATGATTTTTATGATTTTAAAATATTTTAATAAATTAAATTTATCGTAATATACTATTAATTTCATTCTAAGAAATATTCACATAATTTGACTTTGAAAACAACATGAAAGCAATTTAATTCGAATATAATCCATTAAAAACCCAAATATTATATATATATATATATAATTTTTGTAAACTATAACTCACCCAAAAAATATTACTTTTATAGTTTTTTAAATCATTTACTTTATTTTTCTACTACTCACTCAAGCACTGAGTCAACATTGCATACGCATTTAAGGTAATTATATTATCACTAAAAATTAAAAATAAATTATAATAATTAAAATAAATCAATTAAGTTCAATATAAATAATTAAATTCATTCAATTTTCATATTTACTCACATCTATGTCATGGAAACTTATTAAATATGTTATTTTGACTTTTTTAGTCTTGCACAAGTATTGCTCAAGCATTTGGATAAGTTACATATTATATAACTAAAAAATCAATATCTATACATAAAAATCACCAATAATAATTCATATTTATTAAATAGGTCTATCAAATACTTCTTACTTCTCAAAAATTATCTTTAGGACACCAAATTTGACTTTTGCAGCACTGTGTGGGAATTGTGTCGGCACTGAAAATGATTTTCATATTTTTCATGAAATAAGTTGTAATTTATATGTTTTGAATAATTTTTGTTTGATATTTGAATTATATTGTCATAAATTAATCATTTAATAAGTTTAATAAATTTCTATACCATGTTTATGTCTTAGCGATATCATAAAAGATATTGTATTTCATAAAAACTGTATTATTTACTATTCACCAAAAAATATGACATCTTCAAAAAAATATAAAATATTTATCCTTGGATAAATTTGAATTTATGAATCCAAAAAATAATTTCATTTCATTAAATTCAATTCCTATAAGTGATAAAAATTACCTTTAATATAAATGTGTAAAATGTAACGAAAAATGGTTTTTAGAAAAATGGGTATTTAAGCCCAAAAATGAAATTATACCAAAATAAAGTATACCAATTCCGATGTGATTAATTATATTATTTATAAATAAAGTGTAATTATTTTAATTTAATAACAAATTCAAAAATAATGGTACTTTTTAATGAAAAGAAATGATAGTTTTACAAAAATCGGTATTTTTCACAATTCACTAAAAAACAATATTTTCATGAAAATACAAAAATTTAAACCTAATATAATTTTGATATTATGATTTAAAAAATTATATAATTTTTATAAAATACAGTTTATAAAATTTTCATAAATTAGTTATAATATCCCATCACAAAAATCAATAAAAATTTTTGAAGGAAAAGTATTCTTGAAGCATAAAATGACCTTACTAAAAATTAAGTACTTATTTATTATGTATCAATAGATAAATTTGAATTATATACAAACTTTAAAAATATTTTTCATAATGTGATTATATCTATTTATACCTTACAATTTAACAGCTAGGTTATAATGGCCACATTTAAATAATAATATTTTTATAGTATATCCCAATTCACTTAAAGCTCGATGTTATGTGTTAAGAAATATATCAAACATCGTATTTTTTTTAAAGACTTTGGGTGTTACACATACCTCACCCAAGGTCACCATAATATTACCTCACCCTTAGCCTCCCTATTCCCTCACCCCCTCTATCCTATGATCTTCCATCACCACCTCCTGATATCCCCTCTACTCGAGTCGTTGTACACACCAAGCTCATTACACATCCTATAATCACTTTTGATTGATACATAGTGTTCATCCTTATATCAAGACATGTTAAAATCATTTTTCACCCCTTAGGTCAGATTTAATATATCTCTTTGGATCAAGCCACACCAAACTACCTCCAACCCCCCTTCATTCAGCCACGTTACAACTCTTCGTATCAAGCCACACCTCATCTTGTCTTCATTGTCTAAATCTCTATACATTAAAACCCTCTAATATACCTTAATTTATAGTATTAAAATAAAATTTTAACATTTTCATTATACAATTACTTCATAAACTTCCCCATTCTAGGATCTAGCTTTAATATAACCCTATTTTTTAAAATCCATTATTCTATATTTGTTAATTAACTTTTAGCAATTCATAAATTTTTTGCTGAGTGGGCATATTGATGGTATTATTTAATGGTTAGTGTATAGAAATTATGAATTTTTGGTTAATTAATCATGTTTTAAGAGATTAATTGAGTATAGTGTTTGTATCTCACTCTTGAAATAAATATAAAAATATTAATTGTTTTTGTTTTTTAAATAACTATTTTATTTATAATTATTAATAGTAAAATTGATTATTTATTTAACAAACATTGTATTTATTTTATATGAATATAAAAATTTATGTTTTCATTGTATGATTATTTATTTTTCAATAAATATGAGTGAATAATAAAATGTTTGTGTTTTTTAAGTTTTTTTATTATAGTTCATCCATTTTAATGTAATATATACATTGTGAATTCATTTGGATTTATATATCATAAGTTTAATTCAACACATTTTTCATTTTATACACAATTATATTATTTTTTCATTTAAGTTTTTTAATAAATATGAACAAAGTGTAACCATTATTATAGTTATATTAAAAATTCAAGTGTTAGGCACAAATTTAAAATTGATCTTGTTTTTTTAATATCGTTGCATGTTCATGGACTTCCACATTTTATCTTCATCAAGATATAGTGAAATAAATTTTAAAATATTGATTTTTTTAAATAATGTTTTTATTTATAATTATTAGTAATAAAATTGATTATTTATTTAACAAACATTGTATTTAATTGATATGAATATCAAAATGTTTTGTTTTCATTATATGATTATTTATTTTTCAACAAATATGATTGAATAATATAACATTATTTTATTGTATATATTCTTCTATTTGTTATTTTATAATGGATAGAAGTTGGATGCATTCTCTTGATCGGGTGTTTAATGAGTTTAAGAATAAACTTTAAATATTTTGGATTTCGCATTCAGCAATTCCTCAAAGGGAGAGATTATTTGGTGTCCTTATTATAATTGCATCATTATACCATGTTTAACTCATGAAGAAGTAATTTATCATATCATTAGAGTTTGATTTCAAACCAATTATGAGGTATGGTACCATAATGAAGAAACATTTCAACAATAAGAAAATATGGAAAGATGTGATTGGGTTGGTCTGCAATATATGATATTTGATCAATTTACTTTTGTTTGTTAACCTAAATATACAACCAAAATATAATTATAATTAATGAGTGAAAATTCAATGTCATGGTTTAATATTAATAGATAGAATGATTTCATTGAGAAATTTAGGAAGGTGATGGAGGATGCAGAGACACTGATGTATCCTGGTTGTGTTAGTATTAACAAACTAAACTTGTTATGAAGTTATTTCACAAGAAAACCTTATATATATTTATTAATAGTGGGATTGATTATATTCTTAAATTTTTTAATGGATTACTTCTCGATGGTGAAAAAAATCTAAAAAATGATTATGATACATCAAAGTTAATTAATCATCTTGGATTTTATTCCAAAAAAATGCATGTATTCTCTAATGATTGTATGATATATTGGAATGAAAATGAATCATTAAATGTCTATAAGAAATGTGAAACATGTAAATGGAATCATAATAAATATGACATAATGTCTCACATTCCCTATAAATTGATGTGGAACTTTGACATGGAGACTTCAACCAATGTTTATTTTAGAAAAAATGCAATAAGATATGATATGGAATGAAGAATGAAATGAAATCAGTGAGAATTTGGTGCACCTGGTAGATGTATTATCATGGAAAGGGTTTAATAAACAACATATTTATTTTTCATTAGATATACATGATGTTATACCAAGGTTATCATGTGATTGTTTTCATCCATTTGGACATAATCATACCACGCATAGCACATGGACTATCTTCATTCATATATATAATCTTCCACCTTGGATGTTAATTAAGAAGCCAAATAATTTCATAAACATATTGATTTATATATTGAATGGTCCTGGGATGATATATAAGTGTATCTTCAACCATTGATAATAGAGTTGAATCAGTTGTGGACTGAGGGTGTCCCTATATATGATTCATCAAGGAAGGAGTTATTTCACATGTGTGTTTCTCTTATGTGAATAATAAATGACTTCCCTGTTTATGGAATGATTTATGGTTGGAGCATTAATGGAAAAATATCTTGTCTAATATGTGGAAAAAATACATGGATGAAAATATTAAAGAATCAATAGATTTTTAATTTCACCAAACCTTTATGTTTCTTGTTAATGAGAAATATATACAAAAATGATCAATGAAATTTCAATAATATTTTTTATAAAGATAAATTGCATGAGTGTATATTGGGAAATTAATTCTTAGAAGATCTTGAAGGGAAAATATTATTTTCAGAAAGGGTCATCCACTATCGAGAAAGAGAATGAGTACTAAAAAATATACTCATTTTAATTGGAGGGAAAAATTATATTCTTTGATTTACCTTTGTAAAATCCCCTAATTCAGCACTCTCTCATGTGGCCAAATCGGTTTGGTTACTGGACCTCAAGTGTACCTCCCTATATGATAGAGGCTACTGATTATCAGCAAAGGTGTATAGAATATAGTGGGGAGACTATACCCCCTAGTACAGAGTTTCAATACAGTGGAAATAAACAATTATAAGAGTAATTGAAATAGTGGAAACATTACATAATACAATTGGAATATAAAAGATGAACCAAGTAAATTAAATAATAATGAACCATGTAATGTTAGGCTAAAATTTAACTAAATGTCATGTTAGAAGTCATATAGATAAAAGACCAAGATTACATAAATAACTCAAGAGACCCTATTCCTAAATCCTTAGTCGTTCACATATCAAATCTCTAACCCATCTAGTAAGAAACAATCAATAATAAGGTCATTTTCCCTTGCCTAAACCAGAATCCATATAATCTAACCAGGTACCAAACGGCGGACTAAATAGGGTGTGAGTATAACTCGGTTGGTTGACACCACCATGTCTAAAAAAACTAATCTAATAGTAAGTGTGTACAATAAAGTGATAAATATGAGTATTAATTGATCAATTAATACAATATAACAATCAACCTACTTCGGTACCATGCCTGAATATCTCTAAGCATGTAGCATTACCATGTCAACCATAATCACTAGTCCATGGAATAATCACATAATCAAAAAAACCTTATGTTCAATAATTTCATCATAACCTGGACAATCCCTATAAGTATTATAGTAGAACTGGGACATTCCCTCTATATAATCATTTCAGCATAATTGGGCAAATCCCTCTATATAATCATTTTAGCATAACCGAGGCAATCCCTCTATATAATAATTTTAGTATAACCAAGAAAAAACCTATAATTATTACAATATAACTGGGTTATAATAATTACATCATAACCATGAAACACCCTCTATATAAGAATTTCATCATAACTAGTCCAATCCCTCTATATAAGGATTTCAGCATAAGATACAACACAAGTAATAATAACAATAAATAATACAACATACATCATGATCCAAAAGGTCAATTCATTTAATTACCTTTTATCTTTCAATATCCTTTCATTCATCAAGTTATGTCTTAAACCATTAACATACCATTGCAAAAAACCATATGATATCAAAGTATCTCCAATCGTTTCAATAACCAAGTAAGTCATTTTCCCAAGTGATCTTATCAAAGCAATCACCTAAGGTCACATGTCATGCTAATTCATGTTTTAAACTAGAATCTAGTTCATTATCATTCAAGGGTAGGCACACCCTATGGGTAGCTGCAATCTAGGTCTCAACACTAATGGATCTAAAGGGATCCCATGAGTTATCCCAATATATGAATATTGTCACTCATAAATCTGTTATTCAGTGTGCATGTTGTTTCAGTGCAATCACATAATATTTCACACACTTAAACAAATAGAAATAGACCATATGGATTTGTTTTAGACCACCTACCTTTATCCTGTGATCAAAGAAACACTCTCAAATGGGAATTCCAATGAAGAATGAAGGCGAAGGAGATCAAAAGGAAAACCTAGATCACACAAACATCAAGATCAAAACCCAATTCAATGGTAGTAAAGATATCCCACCGCTATAACAGATAATAGAGTAAGAAAGGGGAAAACCAAAGTGAAGGTGATCACTGGAGATTAAACGCTAGGCCAAGAAGTCTGAAAGGGAAGGAATCCCTCCAAAATCACCTGAAGTTTCCCTAGGGTTGAGGAGAAGGGGTTTCATGGGGGGTAAAAATAAAATCATATGCACTATGTGGTTTAAAACTAATGGTCCCTATATATTCATGACGTGAACCCCTTAATGACATGAATTTATCGATTTATAAGATACATCAGAAAATGAATCACCTCTGGTTGAAATAACCCCAATCATGAATTTCACGATATGAACTAGTCTCACAGAGTATAAATGTTTCACACTCTAAACTAGTTCATGGCTTCTACTCAGCAACAGGTTCACATTGTGTAACATGTTCATGATATGAAAGTGTCCAGCAAAGCTATCATAGCCCATATCCTATAGAAACAACCCAAACCACCTCCAAACCTTTCTAAACCCATGGAGAACACTTGTAATCCTTTGACACATATATACCTAGACTCTATTAATTCAAAAAAACATGCATCCCTGAACATTATGTCATTTTTCTAGTAAATAACTCTCTGTACCCAAAGAAAAGTCTCAACCACCAAGTTTTAAAGAAGAAAATAAAACCCAAATAAAGAGGTTCAACCAAAACTCAATAGGGAAGTACATAGAAAAATAAGGGATATTACAAATTTATTGGTCGTCAAACTTGTTGAAACATTGTTTAGATGTGATGTATATTGAAAAGAAATGTATGTGGAGTGTTACTTGTAGTAATTATAAATGTTAAGGGAAAAAAGTATGACTTGCGATCACATAGAGACTTACAAGATTGGGGTATTAAGAAAAAAATCCATCTCAATTTAATTGATACAAAAAAGTGGTTGGTTCTTCATGCTTATTATGTCATAATGATTATCAATAGAAAACAATTTTTTCATGTGTTAGTGAATCTCAAAGTTTCAAAAGGTTATTCAAGTAACATATAAAAATGAGTGGATACTAGAGAGGTGAAGTAAAATAATTGAAATTCCATGACTATCACATACTGTTACACATGATTCTTCCCATGATCGTACGAAACGTGTTGAAAAACAATGTAATGGTAACTTTTCTTTGTTTTTGTAACTTATATAGAGATATTTGTTCTAAACTATTAATTTAAAGTGATGTGATGTAAGTGAAACAATATGTGTTGATCATTATTTTTGAATTAGATAAATTATTTCCCACGTCTACCTTAAAATTTATGTTGTATCTTACTATGAACCTTCCCACAAAAGTTTTTCTTATGGGTCCCATGTATTTTCATTGGGTTTATCCCACTGAAATAATTATATACAGCATGAAGTCGTGTGTAAGAAATAAGAACTTTCCCCAACAATCAATTGTCAAATGTTTGTCCCAAGAGTACATGGAATTATATTTTATATATTTTTATATTGTTGATACAAGGTATAATCGACCAATGAGGAATGAAAATGATAAATATGATTCAATTGAGCCAACATTTTCATCACTTCCTTAACTATGGTAAATTCCAGGTATATATACATTGACTAACATAATACTTGAGGAGAGGGAGATGTCACATCATACTGTGCTATTTAATTTTGATGTTGTGGATGAATATATCAAGTTAGTATGACCAGTTATAAGTTATTTTATATTAATTATGTATTAAATATTAATAAATAATGTATTACCCATAAATTTTACAGGAAACATAAATAAATTATAACTAAAACCCATCATTATTTACCTCTCATAAGGAGAGATAAGTTTCATAGTTATAATTTTTCTGCATGGTTCAAATATCATGTTAAGTACACAGATTTAAAAAAAATAATGGTATACTTATGTCTAATAATATTAATAAAAAATTTATATATGTCAGGTTAACAGTTTATCAAGTAGTGTGATATTTCTTGAGTTTAGAGCACTATAATTAGGTCCAAATATGATGGTAAGTGAGTGTAAATAAATTTTCATCAACAAATAAAAATTCATTACTAATAATCATTTGGTAAAAATAACAACTCTAAATGATGATTTCATATTAATCATAGAAATAAAATGTTATGGGGAAGTGGGTGAAAAGAAACCATGCTCCAGTGATGTTTCATATTATGGAGTGGTAAAGAATAAATATATTAGATTCTTACTCTCAATGTATATGGGTTGGTTACATCCTTGTGGGGTCTCGATGAGGTCTCAAGTATGAGTCTCCCTAATTATAATGTTGTGTGTGTGTAATTTTATTTATAGCTTTATAATTCTCCCACCCTGACCATTTGTAATTATTATGTTCAAATGTAAGTGGTTTGATACATTGACTCGACAAGGAATTCATACTAATAAATATGGATTTACATTAGTCAACATGGATCGATATCTTGAAGCTGAAGAACTCAGTATATTCGCATCTCATGCTAGATAATTTATTCACCATTAAATACTATCTTTGGTGTTATTGTTTTAATAATTTCTTAGTATATTTTTGATGATGCTTCAGATGATATTTCCCTAAAAAATGTTTGCGTAATTGATCATTATAGTCTTGGATATTATGACAATAACATTTTGATTATCAAGAAAGATTGGAAAACTAAAGTATTATTGGAAAAATTAGATCAATGATGGTAATGTCACTTTACTTTCATATTAGATTTTATACTTTTTTATTGTATTGCAAAAGAGGGTTCCTTAGACCCAAATTTATCAATACTTTTGATTACCATAACATGTGTACAATTAGATATACATGATGTATTATTACTATTATAGTGTAGACATTTTTGCATCCACTATTTAAATAGTAATGACCATAAATTAGTTGTCATATCAAATGGTTATAGAGAATCCTAGAATATAGTGAGAACCTCAAGATACTATAAAATTAATCTTAAATATATGTCTTATGGTCTAGATACATCATACTGAATAGCCACGGTTGATGTCAGACTATCAGGTGCTAGGGGATCATAAGCATTAAGACTTCTTCTCATGAAGTTCATACTTGGTGATCTCTGGTGAGTGAGATCATGAGGACAGACTCACCAATAAGAACACAACATGTTTTCAGTGTCATTGGTTGTTCTTATATGTAGACATGTGTATTGGTTTCCTGACTTGAGATCATTATCAATGTGTTCCATTTGATCATGTACCTTGATACAAGGTGAAAACCATGACAATAAATTCATGATGAGGTAGTTTGTGTTGAGTGTTTCATTGTTGGTATGGAATTTTTTGAATGATCAAGATAGAATTTTTTTCTTTTGAGTTGAGGAACTGATATCTCTAGCCTGGTTGATCAGGATGGCAGTTCCTTCATTAAATCTATAGTCATGGAAGTCGAAGGTAAATACGTACAGTAAGATCAAAAAATAATAAAGGAAAGGATGATAACACAAGTGTGCATCCTAATTTATGAGATATCATATGATAAAGAGATTATATTACACATTATGTGTTCATAGGTTGGTTTTCATTACTATGACTACTCCTTATCTCTTTAGGGGGCATGATAGGTTGCTAGATTCCACTCTTGGTCTATGAATATTATTCACGACTATTGAGATAAGATAATAGAGGGTCACACACAAAAGTGCATTCAATGTTTTTTCCTTTTCTAGGGAATAGGTATATGGGACATGGTGGGCCCCACCACGGGGTCTGAGAGTTGTCCAAGATTTATCGATCATCGAAAAATAAATAAATTCATTATTATTTGAGTATAGAATAATTGATTTGAATTTATTTATTAAAATTATTTATGAGTGTTTAAGTAAATACTTAGAATAATATTAAACAAACAAATATTATTTTAATATTCAATGTTCATTTAATATTAGTAGGAACTACGAGTCAGGTTAATAAATTAAGTTTATCATGTAATATATTAAATATTTATTTCAAGTATGAGATGAAATATAAATAATATTTACGATATAGTTAGTTTTTCATGATTATTTATTTATTAATTACTTATTTAGTGGATGACAGATATATAGGGTTCGGGAACCCTAATCGGGTATTTTGCACATCCAATGTATAATTAGATGAGGAGCTCATTTTCTAGTGTGCAAGAAATTCATTTCCCAACGGATTGAGAGCTCCTATCTCCTCCTCTAACATCCTTGAGATGGAAAGATTTCATTCAAGAAATTGATCCAAGGATTTCTTCAAGAATCGTAGGAACAGAGTTGAGGTGATCATCACAGAATCGAAGGAATCATCATATCTTTATGCTAGCACCCAAAATTCAACGATCGACATTCACACAAATTCTTGAAATGTGTGTGGATGATCAAGAGGGGTTCAACTTCAGATCCTTCAAGAAATGATCATCAATGATGAGATGCATTTGAACACATCGTCGAATAGAAAAAGGTACATATTGATTTATTTATTTTGTGCTTATTTAATTTTCATGAGATCCCCAAACCTCTACTAGGGCTTAAATCACTAAAGATGATGAAGTTACATCGCTCCAGTGATGAAAATTTTAAAATTCCTGACCCACTAGCTTCCACTACGTGCTCCAGTACCTTCAATTGGTATCAGAGTGATCATGTTAATTTTTTGATCCCAATAAAAAATAATTTGAATTAAACTAAATAGAGTGCTTCAATTCAGTCCCAGTGAAATAGGTTGTGCATCGATCCAATTTTGGATGACTAAGTTATGGTCATTTAAAATATTTAGTATGGATCGAAAATACGGTTTTTTCATTTTAAAAAATGAAGAATAAGATAATTAAATATCTTTTAGTGTTTTAATTTTTAGGCAATCCAATTGCGATTAGGTTTCGGTCAGAACATTTTTCTAGAAAAAAAATTGAAATCTTCCTTTGGAATCTTTGTCAATAAAATTTAATTAATTAAATAAAATGGGTGAAATGAACTACTTCCAATGGAAGCAAGAAGTTATAGAAAATAAATATTGTGTAGCCTTTTTGAATAGTAGGGAATGGATGGGTTGGATATCCATAGAATACAAAAATAGGGGTGAGTCCCCAGGTTCGTTTCTTTCCTGTGTGTTGTATAGAAACAACATTTTAAGGGGGTGAGTCCATGAAAGCTTCTTGTCCACCCTCGAACTACCCTCATCTGGCACTTCTCTTTCACCCTCAACAACCTTGGAAACAGTCACGACTCAAGCTGAGCTCCCCGTTCGGTCGGCCTTCATGTGTCACCATCACTTGTGTCCAACCACAACCCTATGGCTACCGCCTCCTGTGTGTTATACAGAAAAAACATTTTAATGGGGGGGGGATTTCTGAATAAGTTGAGGCCGACCACTCAACATATTTCCTTCTTCATCAGAAGATTCATATCCACCCTCGAACTACCCTCATTTGGCACTTCTCTTTTTCCCTCAATAGCCTTGGCCACTGTCGCGCCTCAAGCTGAGCTCCCCATCCGGTCAGCCGTCATGTGTCACCATCACTAGCGCCCCACCACAACCCTATGGTCACCGCCTCATGTGTGTTTTACAGAAACAACATTTTAAGGGAGGGGGATTTGTGAGGAAGTTGAGTCCGACCACTCAACCTCTTGCCTCCTTCACCGGAAGCTTCCTATCCACCCTCGAACTACCCTCATCTAGTGTTTCTCTTTCTCCCTCAACAGCCTTGGCCACCATTGTGCCTCAAGTTGAGCCCCCTGTCCGGTCAGCCTTCATGTGTCACCATCACTAGTGCCCAACCACAACCCTATGGCCGTCGCCTCCTGTGTATTGTACAGAAACAACATTTTAAAGGGGGGGATTTCTAAGGAAGTTGAGGCTGACCACTAGACCTCTTTCCTCCTTCGCCAGAATATTCTTGTCCACCCTCAAACTGACCTCATCTGGCGCTTCTCTTTCACCCTCAACAGCCTTGGCCACCATCGCGCCTCAAGATGAGCTCCCCATTTGGTCAACCTTCATGTGTCACCATCACTAGCACCCGACCACAACCCTATGGCCGCCACCTCCTGTGTGTTGTACAGAAATAACATTTTAAATGGGGGGGGATTTTTGGGGAAGTTGAGGCCAACCACTCGACCTCTTGCATCCTTTGCTGGAAGCTTCCTGTCCAACCTCGAACTACCCTCATTTGGTGCTTCTCTTTCACCCTCAATAGCCTTGGCCACCGTCATGCCACAAGCTGAGCTGCCCGTCTGGTCATCCTTCATGTGTCACTATCACTAGCACCCGACCACAACCCTATGGTCGCCGCCTCCTGTGTGTTGTACAGAAACAACATTTTAAAGGGGGGGGGATTTCTGAGGAAGATGAGGCCAACCACTTGACCTCTTTCCTCCTTCGTCGGAAGCTTCCTATCCACCCTCGAACTACCCTCATCTGGAGCTTCTCTTTTTCCCTCAACATCCTTGGCCACCATCGCGCCTCAAGCTGAGATCCCCATCCAATCAGCCTTCATGTGTCACTATCACTAGCGTCTGACCGCAACCCTATGGCAGCCACCTCCTGTGTGTTGTAGAAACAACATTTTAAAGGGGGGGATTTCTGAGGAAGTTGAGGCTGACCACTTGACCTCTTGCCTCCTTCGCCAGAAGCTTCTTGTCCACCATTGAACTACCCTCA
This sequence comes from Viscum album, assembly GCA_963277665.1. Taxonomy (NCBI): domain Eukaryota; kingdom Viridiplantae; phylum Streptophyta; class Magnoliopsida; order Santalales; family Viscaceae; genus Viscum; species Viscum album. The sequence continues at coordinate 1,882,273,268 of OY728165.1, read as the reverse complement.
TCTGGTGCTTCTCTTTCACCCTCAATAACCTTGGCCACCGTCATGCCTCAAGTTGAGCTCCCCGTCTGGTCTTCCTTCATGTGTCACCATTACTAGGGCCCGACTACAACCCTATGGTCGCCTCCTCCTGGTGACTATACACCCCGCCATTGTGGCCACCTCCACCTCACCAGCCAGACCGAGCCTCGCCGTGTCAACAACCCGTGCACCTGAAGATCCAATGGCCACCTTTATCTATATCCGATCAAAACCCCACCGATGCTCCTCTTTCAAGCCACAGTATTCCCATCCACCAAACCACTGTGTCGAGGCTGGATCGCCTATTGATCCATCACCTGCCTCCTACGAGGTCCAGTACCACCCTCCTCTGAGCTGCTCTCAACAAGATCTTCCACACGCCAACCCCCTTCCCACCAGCTCTCTTGTTTCCCAGTATGGCTACCTCGTCACACTAGTGTACGCTACCACCAATGTGACCCAAACCCTACTGGTACAAGGTAACCGTTTCATTCTCCTGATTTAGTACCGAGATTGGATCCAAATGGGTCCAAGACAACCCTAAATGAGTTAAAATGGTTCCTTCCAACCTAAAACTACCTTGCATGGGGTTTTCTCGACCCGCGAAGGTTTTAGGTGGGATCCGTCCTACCCAAAACGGGCCTTCATGGGTTTGAATCTACCTACAATGGGCCTAGGGTGGATTTTTGAACCCCAGATAATGTTAAACCAGTAAATTAATTTTTAATTAATTAGTTAATTGATTTAATTTATGGAATATAAATTAAATTAATATGTAGACCGAAATAAATAAACTTTTTGAATTTTATAATTCATCTAACTTATATTTAATCCCTAAACATTAAATTTATTACATTTAATCTTTGTTGTGCATTTACTTATCATATCGACTAGTCTTAAGCAATTAATCAACCATGTGTGTATTTGAGTTTATTAATTTAATTATTTATTATTGCGTGTGATGTTTGTAATAAGTAGTTAATTTAAGATGATCAACACATAATCATTTTTTTAATTCAATTTTTATAAGGGCCTACACGTCCAATTTATCAGTTATATATTACAGTCCTCAGACCCCCTCACCTACGCACGAGCATAATTGTACATTTTATGATGACATTTTAAGGCACAGACCCCTCCAAAACAAGGTGATACCTCATACGATAAGTGTACATACTAAAAGGAGACGAGTTGCATCAAGAGTCAAGCTTTGACTTAGGTATGATACTCCTAGGTCATGGTTGATCCATTGAGTTTAAATGGATCTACCATTATTATATTCTCAAGATCAATCAGGTAATTCTTCCCTTTGTACTTTGTTTATTATTTTAGGCATGTGCATATTTGATACAAAAATATATAGAATAATAAACAAGAAAAATGCATAAAGACATGATGAATCTTTTTATTTTAATGTTCAGTTGTGAGCATGACAACATAGTATGAATAGATTAATAAGAATGGATTAAATTCATCAAAAAATATAAAACCCTCAAAGAAATATTAATTCTCAAATGACTTACATCATTTTAATTTGAACAAAATTGGGTGTACGGGGTGTTAGTTGGTCAAATTTGATGGTTTCTTATACTACCGAAGAGTTTTTATGAGAGTGATGGGTCAACTTAACTAAAGTTGGAAGCAAAGAAGTAACTAAATCTATCTTGTTAAAAACTTTAGAGGCAAGATTTGATTAAATCATGTTTATGATTTTAGAAGTTGTTACTTTACTCAACAGATCAAGGAGCAGTGAGTTAATGTGGTTGGCCAGACAAACGTCTACCTTGAACTCTCGGAATAGTGGTGTATCCAAAGATTGTAGACTATGAGGGGAGTCTTAAGGATCTGCCTCATTAGAGTACTCAAGCGATGGATTATTCCAATTCTATTACAGAGGGTTTCTAGATTTCGATAAAATAGTGGGAGACTTTTGATAATTTAATTAATCAATAATTTCTAATTGGTAATCAAGATAAAAGTACCAATCTGTAAGATTTTATTTTTATAGAAAACATAGATTAATACAATAAGAAATACTATGATATCTTGTGGAAAAATAAAATATCCACACTAGTATTAGTTCCCAAGAGTAGTATAGGAAATTTTTTAAAATACTACGATATCAGAATTTCAAGGTGATGGTGTCCTCAATACCTATTAATCCACCTCATGAAGTGAGGGTGTTAAAAAATTCTTATAACAGACTCGTGTATTATGCATATGATTTTTTTAATAATGTTATTATCATAATCCTATGTAATTTGTGGATATGAAATTAGGACATGCATGATTTCACATGTTATCTCATCTTCGAGAAGAATTCATGGAGAAAGTGAATTGAGATATGAATTAGTGATAATTACACTGGTTATGTGTAAATATGAAATGTGAATCATGATATTTTAGTGGATCCCTTTCTCATGTCATATTCACCCATTTACTAAAGTCTTGTTTAATATTAAAAAATGATCAATATAGAGTAAATGATTCATTACCTTTTTGGTAAGGTTCTCTAAGTAAATAAAAATATTAAAGAAATATTAATCTTTAGTTCTTATGGAAAACAATTTAAAATACAAGGCAATAAGGTCAATGGAAAGAGTGATTCCAAAGGCTCCTTTGTAATGTATTTCAATGAAAGAGGTATTAAACAATAGGTTATTTTCTTTTCATATCATGAAATAAGTCCTTGAAATTTTAAATTCAATAAACTAAATTAAAGAGGCAAGTAATTGCTTCTTCTTCAGGTATATTCATCAGTTGAAAGTAATTTTTCTATTATACTTCTTGGGTATTAAATACAATATGATTATCACATATATGTATCAAAATATATTAACCAAGTAATATAAATATTACATGAATTAAGGTGTGTTCTCCAAGCAAATGAAAAGGGTGGTTCCTAATTTAGCGGAGAGAAGCACACAATTTCTAATTTCCATGTAAATGATTATAGTTGAGTTTTTGTTAAGTATTACCAAAACATTAATATCAAGTTTCCTTTGGACATGATTATACATTATTCTAGTTCTAGAATAAATGTTTCTTGTGGTACTCAATACTCAACCAAGAGTTTAGTAATTCTTCAATCATTGGAAATACCTAGTGAATATAAAATTTAAGACTTATATACCCAGTTGTGGTAAGATAATACTTTTTCAATCATAACAGAGTAGTTTTCAAGGATATCACTAGTATGGTTTTTGATTATTTGGAATTAAATACCTTAGGTATTATCTATATTTTTATCTTTGGACAAAGAAACATTTATAAATAAAGGTAATCCACAAATATTTTGGAATTAGTTCAGCTAGAGAGCGTGAACTATTCCAAAGGTAAGCTAGTAGTAAGTATACTTCATAAGATTCCTTTAAGTTTTTAATTAATACCAAATTTAAGTGTGATATATTCATGTAAAGAAGATATAAGTTTCTTCAGGTTGGTATGTCAAATAATATCTTGAACAAGCACTCATCGATCAATATAATTTAGTGTGGAATAATTCCTAAAGGTACATTATCTTATCCACGTCAAAGATATGATGCTAATAGAGAGGATAAATTATGAGTCTTACATGTTAAAATTGATCAATAAAATGTAGCATGGACAATTCCTAAATTCATATTTATTTATACACATCAGAGTCATGATGTAAATAAAAAAATAATCAATGTTAAAACTCATGCATTGTAGATAATTCTATTTTTCAAGGCATGTGTCAAAAATTATACAGTTATCCCATAAAAATATGACAACTATAATGAAAAATGGATATTGTATTATTTTTATTATTATATAAATCCATTATTATAAGAACATGTGTTTAGATGCAAAGTTTTTTTTTAGAGTATAAACAAACTTGCATCAAGACAAAACAAAGTGTGCATATCAAGTGATTGTCCTAATAGTTTCATAGGATATTACAGATATCCCTATGATATAAAATATACAGTTAATTTCTTGACTATATTCCTATAAAAGGGTTCACATATCTATTATAGATAGTGGGAGAAAGATTAAATTGGGTTTAGTCAATTCCATAGATTCACAAATAGTTAACATGGGAATAAATTCCACAAGAGAATGTTCCAGAGACACCTACTGCATAGGAAGGTTAAAACCATGGTAATAGTTTTATATAAAATGTGTTTGATAATACATTATTAATTTATAATAATAAATCCTAAAATAAGTATGTGGAAATTATCTAATATTGATAAGATCAAATAAAAATTTAACAATGGATTCCATGTATCAAAGAACAGGGGCTTATTATTTTCAATATTATGGTGGGTATTCAAGTGAGGAGATACATGGATGGTACAACATGGTACCAATAAAGCTTTATTGGTAATAAAAAATCATTATACCTAAATCCATTATAATTTTACTTTTAATAGATAATTTCTATTATTATTTTATTATTCATTGAATTTCAAGACCAACTTTTGTGGAAGGTGTCTATAAAAAGCAACCAGAAAGGGTTGGTAACATCATGGAATGCCAATAAGGGGTTCAAGTTACTGAAATCTAGTTTAGTATTAAATTAAGTAACAATATCATAGAATATTCATTTGAAATGAATATTTTTCATGTTTCTACCAGAGTTTTGTGGGAGCGCCATTGTTTTCCATGAAAAATCTGTTTGGTAACATAAGGAAAAAAATTATTCATCTTATAGTTAGTTAAGACCAAGATTAAACTATATCTCCAGATGTTGACTTAAATTAGCAGCCTAAGTTCTAGGAAAAAAGTTATACTGAGCTATATATATAATTTTATTAAACTTAGTCAATTGTACATATACTAAAAATTCATTTAAAATTCAGGTTGGGATAATTCGAGAGAGAATTTTTACGAGTATCACATGGCATAAATATTTCTTAGAAGACATCTGCAGCACATAAGGATAGATTAATGTGGTAAGTTAAATTTCATATTATTTTTTGATAGATCAACCACATATTCCTTTCTATGTAAAATAAATGATATTTTCAACATATTCCTTATAGTAGGAAAATATCAATTATATCCAAGAGAATTGCATGGTATGTGGTCAAAACTCTCTAATTGTACAAGAGAAAGTGCAAATGATATATATATTTTATGAGGAGAGGAAGGGATACTAGTATTAAGGGTAAAAAATAGTATTCCTTTGATCAACATGATCTAATATAATATTCAGGCTAAGGAGATGAGTGAGACAAGTTCATACAAGCTGGTGGTAGCCATATCTACAAATACAATGTGAGTTGCTTCTATGGTGGAAGCTAACTAAGCATTATATAATATGAAAAGTTTTTTACTAGTTATTAGAATTGTACCTAGTGAGTAAAGCTTTATCATAATATAAATTATGATAATTATACTACTAGTACTAGTTAATATGTCTAGTTTTGACAGTAAAAAAAGGTGAAATACTTGGGGATATCATCTCTTGAGAGGTTTTACTCAAGGGGTAAAGTTTAAGATAGTAGAATTTTCTCACTGAAAAAACATGGTAGGCCCATGAATAAATCCATAACTTAATAGAAACATTATCTTATCATTTGAGTGATAATAAGGTTTTTTAGCAAGTTGGATCTAGTACAAGTGGGAGTGTTGTAAAAGAGGGTAACCTAGACCCAACTTTATCAATACTTTTGATTACCATACCATGTGCCTAGTGAGATATTCATGATGTATACTTACCATTATAGTGTAGAAATTTTTTGCATCTACTATTTAAATGGTAATTTCCATATATTAGTTGTCATATGAAAAGGTTATAGTAGATCTCATGCTATAATGAGAACTTTGAGAGACTATGACATTATTCTTAAATATATTTCCTATGATCTAGATACATCATACTAACCAGACATCGTTTATTTCATACTATCGGGTGCTGAGGGATCATAATCATTGATACTTCTTATCATGAAGTTTTCACATGGTGATATCTGGTAGGTGAGACCATGAGGACTAACCAGCTAATAGAAACACCACATGTTTTGGGTGTCATTGGTTGTTCCTATCTCTGGACATGTGTATTGGTCTCCTGACTTGATATCATTATCAATGTGTGCCATTTGATCTTGTACTTTGATACAAGGAGAAAACCATGACAATGAAGTCATGGAGAGTTAGTTTGTATTGGGTGCATCATTGGTGGTATGACATTGGTTGAATGATCAAGATAAAATTCATCACTTCTAAGTTAAGTATGAGATATCACTATCCTAGTTTATCATGATGGTAGTACCTTCATTAAATCCATTTCCATGGTAGTCAAAGGTTAGTCTATTCGGTTAGATCAAAAAATAATAAAGAAAGGAAAGGATGATGACACAAGTGTGCATCCTGCTTTGTTATATATTGTATGACAAAGAGATTATATTACATGGTATGTGTTCTTATGTTGGTTATCATTTTTATGACTACTCCTTATCTCTTTAAGGGTTATGATGGGTTCCTAGATTATGCTCTTGGTGTATAAATATTATTCACTTCTATTGATATAAGGGCCTAGAGGGTCATATAGAGTAACACATTCAAGATTCTTCCATATTATATAAAATATGTATATGGGATATGGTGGGCCCCTTCATAGGGTCCGAGAGTTGTCTAAGATTTATCTATCATCAAAAAATAAATAAATTCGTTATTATTCGAGTATAGAATAATTGAGTTGAATTTATTTATTAAAATTATTTATGAGTGTTAAAGTAAATACTTCGAATAATATTAAATGAATGGATGTTATTTTAATATTCAAGGTTCATTTAATATTAGCGGGAATTACGAGTCAAGTTAATGACTCGAGTTTATCACATAATATATTTAATATATATTAAAAGTATGTGATGAAATATACATAATATTTATGATTTAGTTAGTTTGCCATAATTATTTATTTATTTATTACTTATTTAGTGGATAACTGATATATGAGGGTTAAGAACCCTAACTGGGTATTTTTCACATCCACTATATAAGTAGATGAGGAGCTCATTTTCTGATGTGCAAGAAACATATCATCCAATTGATTAAGATCTCATCCCTCCTCCTCCTTCATACTTAATAGAGAAATACATCATTAAATCAATTGATCCAATGACTTCATTGTGGATTCTGGGAATGGATTTGAGGTGGTCATTATGACATTGAAAGAATCATCAGATCTCTATACTAGCACTTGGAATTCGACGATCAGTGTTCATGAAAATTCTTGAATCATGTGTGGATGATTTAGAGAGGTTTAGCTTTGGATCCTTCAAGCAATGATCCTCGATGAAGATTTGTATTTGAACACACTACTGAATCAAACAAGGTACGTGTTTACTTATTTATTTTGTTATTATTTAATTCACACAAGATCCTCAGACCTCCATCGGGGCTCGGATCACCAGAGATGATGAAATTACATCACTCCAGTGATTAAAATTTTAAAATACCTAGCCCACCGGCTTCCAATGTGTTCCCTAATACCTTCATATTGTATGTTAACTTATATACATGAGAATTATTTTTTCAAATAATTTTTGGATTATAAAAAAATTAGGATTATGATTGCTTATAATGAGAAATATATATGATAGGATGGGATGGAACATTTGATAACCCATTCTAGTATATATTGTTAATATTTGTATCATTTTTCATTTTCATATATATTTTTATCCCATGATTAAAAAAAATTCAAGTATCTACATCAAGGGGGCTCCTATAGCTCCATCTTTTGTCACATTTTCTGGGGTATCTGTTGAAGCTGGTCTGATCACCCCTCCACCTACTTTATAGATGTCAGGGTTATATTCTCTTTATTTCCAAGGATTAAATTTTCTTCCCCCATAACCTAACTTTCCCTAATGTCCAACCTCATCATTATCACTTCCTCACACTCCTAGTACAGTAAGACCAACTACTTAAACCCCTCCTCCCATGTATTTTTTTCCAACTATCTCTAACAGGGGTACTGAATCTCCCCCTATGATAGATGTTGTTGTAAATACCAATCATCCTACGGATATAAATATGTATCAACCTCCTAAATCAGGAAAACAATGATTTCTTTCCTCAATATTAGTATTTTGTATTCATTGTTATTTTTTTTACAAACTTTTTATTATTTTAAAGTGGTTCTAATGTTTATTCTAGAACTAGACATCATGGTTGTACACTGATGCATTCTTTCTAGAATCAAAAAATAAAAGTCATGGTAAAATATAATGAAGATTAGAATATGATTGGAAATTTTGGGAAAGAATGTAAAAGTTTCATGGGAACACTAGTCAAATACAGTGATATCATGCCCATACAACCACTCCCATGGAATAGAGCTAGTTATGTTATTAAAATAGATCTTGATAAAATATTTGGGTATTAATAGTCATTGTATATTTATATTACATCATTATATGTTATTGTACTTAATCAATTATTTTATTTGTGTTGCATCGATACAATCTTATCGATAGTGAAAATGTGAGGGTAGATTACCTTATTGAGGTGGGTGAACTATAGAGGCCATATAAGTATAATCTATATAAGGGATAGAGGGAAAGACTTGGAACCCTACTAGAGTGTGTTCCTTATTGTATTGATTATTTAATGAGTCAGTACTCTACAATGATTGTATATTAGTTGAGTCCTGCATTTCAAGTATGAAATTTATTAATTTTAAATTATTATATGAAAAAAATATTCTGATTTCTTAAATTTTATTTCTTTAAATGATACTTTCATAAAGGTTTAATCACAGAAGAATATGAAAAACAATTCATCGATGAAATATTTTCACATGCTCAGGCGCACTAGTATGTCCAAACATGAGAAAAATCAAGTAAATGTTCATTTTGTTTGATTTATATATATACATATACATGTCCAGTATTAATATATGTTTTTAAATGGTTCAAATGTAATTTATAGAAAAAAATCATTGGGTATCAAGGTTCAGGTACCTTGTGACCAAATTTTTTATTCAATGTGTAATATAAAAGACAATAATTTGATAAATAAACCCATAAGAGAAAAAAATTTAAGCTTTTTTATATATTCTAATAAAATAAATATATTAGTTATGAATTTAAATATATGATTTTAATTTTTTAAATTATTTTCATAAGTTTATTTGGAGGCTCTTGACAGTGAAATATAGGACCATTTAGGTCCTGATGATCATTTCCATCAGGTTTTTGATCATGATCACCCTGATAGGGTTCAATGTAAGCCATGAAAAAAGCATCCCAGTAAAGTATTGGACAATATCAAGAAACAATGGTTCTTTTGGTTCACTGTATACAAGGAAATGTTTGATTGTGTTAGAAAAATAAATGGAGCTTATTCAAAAGTAGATGACCACTGGATTCTAGTTTATGTGTCCTATGATTTTAAGAGATATGGATTCACAGTTTGATGCTTGGATAACCACTATTAATGCATCATTTGGTCCAAGTGGTTCACATGTTTCTATTGATTCATCCCATGGTGATGATGATGGTGTTATTTCTCAAGATAAGGGTGGTGGTGGTGCTAGTAGTGGTGGTGAAGGTGGAGATGAACCTTCTCGACATTTCTGATTACATATTTCTTTGCATTAGAAAGTATTTTATATTCTAAACTACTTTATTCATGTTCTGAATCTATTTTTTGTCTAAAATTTTTTATATTTAACATAATGTATTAATATTTTATAATGAATCTACTATATTAAAAAAATTATTACATGATCTTCTAACTAAATTTGTGTTTGTATTCTTCTTTATGTGCTACTATTGGACTGATAAAATGTGTTAACTTTCAATAATTGGAAATTTAATTTAATATTTATTATTATTGGTTTGTTTAGTTTTATGATTATGTTTTGAATCTAGAATAATTATATTTTAGTTTATTTTTTAATTTAATATACTAATATGAAATGTTATATAATTTCATTTTCCATTTTCTATTTGAATTTCCAAGGTTTTTATTCTGGAACTACTATAGTGATAAATTTTTTATTTTTATTGAATCTACTTTGATTTTTCTTTGCAAACATGGTTTGTTTTAAATCTTATATAAATTAAATTTTCTTCCCAAATCTATTATTTATTTTTTATAAAAAAAATTGTCGCATTTTTTTGATTCTATGAAATATTTATATTCAAAAATTAGTACGAACCATGCATTCCACATCATTGCATCAGCACACACATCAATTTTCCAGGTATGCAGTTTGAGAAATAGATCCAGACTCATCTCCATTATAGTTTTTTATTTTATTTATTCAGATGGGAGAGGTCTTTTTAAAACTTTATTTTAATTTTTAGTTCTTTTATTTTCAGTTTAAATTAATATTTTTTTAGTTGTGAAATATTTTATTACTATTTAGTAAAATAGATAGGATTTACATGTTCTTTATAAATATTACTCTTTAAAAACATGTTTTATGTTTTTTTTTAAAATTTTATGTATTGGTTTTATTTTTTATTTGATTTGGAGTGATACTTGGTGAAGAACAGGATATTGGTTCGTTGTTGTACTAATTTTTTTAGTAAGTAGGTTGTTGTTTGGATAGAGACTATTTTTTTTAAACATTCTATGTCTATAGTCACAGTTTTTGAAACCGTGACTAAATTTATGTATATATTCATGGTTTTTATAAAATTGTAGCTATATGTTTTCTATAGTTAAATTTTTATTAATCGTGATTATATTTCTATATAATGATGGTTTTCAAAAAATTGTGATAAATGGTTATCCCATAGTCATGATTCTAAGAAAACTGTCATAATAGATCTATTCTGATGGCTAGTCTATCCACGGTTCATAAAACTATGATTGTAGTTTATATTCATGGTTTTTTGATATATAGGCACAATTTTGAACCATGGATATATGCATAAAATCCATTAATGAGTTTTTGTCAACTATTTATTATTTATTAATTATTTATTGTGTATCGGTTTCATCGAATTTTACATGAACTGATTCCTCAATGGTATTACTTCATTTATTAAGAACTCCCTGTGCCTTACAAGTTGTAGAATAACTAAGAAAATTTCCTTCATCGGCTTTAGGATAAAATTTATGAAGTTGATCTTTAGTATTCAGGATAAATACTTTACACCCAAAGGCTCTAAAGTATGAAAGTTTTATCTTTCTTTGGGACCACAATTCATGAAGAGTTTTATTTAGAAAAAGACTAAGTAAAACTTGATTTATGGTATAACAACTAGTACTCACAGCCTTAGTACAAAATGTCTAGAAATAGAATATTCAATCAATATGGTTTGATTCATTTCTTAAATAATTCTATTTCTTTGTTCAACTACTCCATTTTTTTAGGTGTTCTAGGTGATGAATGTTTTTGAGTGATACCTTTTTTACTATAAAAAGTTTTAAAATTCAAGTTTTGAAACTTTCTACCATGATCACTCTAGATTATAATCACAGGTAAACATTTATCATTTTTAATAGAAGTATGAACATTTTTAAAACAAAATAAAGATTTGGACTTTTGAGTTAGAAAATAAGTCCAAGTAAATATAGTGTAATCATCAACAAGAACATACACATAGTGTTTTCCCCTAATGATTCTAATTTGTGTAGGACCAAACAAATCCATGTGTACTAATTTTAAAGCTATAGAATTTGAGACTTCACTAATATGTTTAAAACTAGACTTTTTTTCTTACCATATTGAAAAGGATTGAGGACTCTTGTTGAGTTAAACTTAAGTTCTGGTAGATCTCTGTCACGACCCGCCCTCGGGGCCTGTGTCGTGACTACCCCAAGCCCACCTTCCATAGGCTAGGGGTTGGCGACTAGCACCAAAGGCATAAATCCTGGAAAAAGTGAAGGCATTGCCTTTATAAAAGCAAAGATACACAACAGAGTACGCAAGTGAAGTAAGCACTAAGTAAAACTGAGTACAAAAGTGGGTGTTGATAAGTAAATGGGCCAGTATACAAACCCAAATGAAAGTACAGTACAATTGAAAAGGAAGTACAGCAGTAGTAAATTGAAACAGCAACATCGAGTCTTCCTCTGGAAGTCCCACCTGAAGGGTGGGTACAGATAGTCTCCTCAGCTCCTCGGGTCCGGTCGTCCGCTCCATGCGTGTCCTGCCAAGTGGTCCACCTCCAGGTACCATCCAGCTCCACAAGCCTCCACCTTGATCAGTGTTGTTCGTCGTCTACATCCAACACAATGTAGTGCAGCCATATCCCATGAGGGGTGAGTATATGATACTCAGTAGGGACCCTGAGACCCCCAAAGGTCTCTCAAAATCCACGAAGAATAGACCACAAAGGAAAGATACAATCACGAAGTATCAACTGACTCTACTTAGGTATATGCCCATACCTATACCTAAGTCATCAATTACAGTTCATCTTCAACTCTCAATCCCAAGCACAACCAGTCTACACAGGAAAACACAACCTAGTCCACAGAAGAAAACACAACTCAGTCCACACAGGAAAGCACAACTCAGTCCACACAAGAAAACACAACCCAGTCCACACAGGAAATCACAACCCAGTCCACACAGGAAAGAAATTCAAACACATCGTTGATAAATATTGAAGTCAAGACTCCACTCACATAGGTATACCTCTTTCGTATAGCGTTAGAGATGATCAGATGTAGTCACTGATTCATCTAAGTTGTCAGACCCACATAGGATACAAGACTAGCTAAGCTGTCGGACCCACATAGGATACAAGACCAGCTACTCTTCCGGACCCACTCAGGATAAAAGTATAGAGGTCATACTGCCAGACCCACGTAAGATACAAGAATAATAGTCATCACTGTCAGACCCTACGGAGGATCCCAGTACAGTCGTCATCGCTGCCGAACCCATGGAGGATCTAAGTACAGTCGTTCTCGCTGTCAAACCCACGGAGGATCCAAGTACAGTCGTCCCCACTGCCGAACCCACGAAGGATCCAAGTACAGTCATCCTCACTACCGAACCCATGGAGGATCCAGGTACAGTCGCCCTTGCTGCCGAACCCACGGAGGATCCAGGTACAGTCGTCATCGTCGCAGTCGCAGCCAGCTCTAGGGTTCCCGCACACAGCACGCTCGATTCCGGGAGGGTCTACTCCTCGAGCCAAGTTTCAATACATAAACTGTCACGAAGTCTAGAGTTGATATATCCCAAAGTTCCATCTCGTCAAAATAAACTCAACGCGACAGACGGTGCGTCAATCGGACGCCCGGTCTGAGAGTTATTGGATTTTTCGTCCCAGGGGCCCGGGTGGTTTTTAAGCTAAAACCAACTCGACCGTACTCCAACTACATCCAAACCTCAGGTTTATTAAGCCAAAATAACCATCTCAACAAAAGGATTTCATCACAATTGACAGCATGTCAATAGTACGTCTGGTCCTTAAGTTATAAGTGTTTCCGCTGCAAGGGCCCGGTTGGTTTTGGGTTCGAACCAACCCGGATATACCCAAACCTTGTCGAAAGCTTGAGTGTAATATACTGAAATGACCATCTCGATCCAAGGATTTCTACGCAACTAACGGTGCGTCGATCGGAGGTCCATAGCTCAAGTTATGGGCAAAAGACCAAAAATGGTTCGAAGTGGGGGGTCTGGGCCCAGACCGACCCGGCCCAACCCCCCTGGGTCGGCTCGAACCGGGTCGACCAGACCCGGGTCCGGGTCCGGCCTGGTAGGGCGCGGCCCAGTCCGCGCGACCCGCCCCGGCCCGGCCGGGGGGGTGCGCTGGCTCGGCCAACGATACGAGCGTGGGGTGTGGCCCCCGCTTTCCGCGGACGCGGCGCCAAGGTGGCGTTGCTGGCTCCCCTAGATCCCGCGCGGCGACGAGATCCCACCCTCGCCACCGCTGTGGGATTTTGCCGGTGGCGCGCCAGGGCGCCGCCGCGCCGGCGACCCGCGCCGCCGGGGGCTTCCGCGGGCCAATGGAATCATTCTGGTGGTCCGATTTTACTCCCGTCTGCGCCTTCGGTCATCTCAGGACCCGTACATCACTGAAAAGGTCTCCAATTGCCATTATGGTCCCGCTTCATCATCACCAAATATTCCGTGCATCAAGAACAAAATAGCAGTGGGTTCGGACTTGTTCGTTAGTCCGTACCCACCACGTTAGTGGTTCAAATAATCACCCAACAATTACACGCCATGCCGAGGGTATAAATCACATAATGAAATATACAAATTCCCCTACCTCAATAATTTATGACGAACGTCAGCATCGCGGTAGACGACATCATGGGGAAATGGTTCGTAGGCGTCGTCGGAGTGCGCCGAGGAGGAAGCGGTGTCTCCTCTCTTATTGCGGCGAAGAGTATTGGTGGCGCGTCATTGTTCTTCGAGGAACAGGCATTCTTCATCGTTCTTCGTCAGAGGCCGGTGTTCTCCCAAAACCTCAAGAGTTCTCTCGATCTTCCTCACACAATGAAATATCTCCCCCTTAATAAAATAATAGGCTCCTCCTATTATTTTATTACACACGCCATGAAACTCTCCCAAAATTAAATCACCACATTAAATAAAACGTGTTGACGATCAATTAAGGAAGGGAGAGGGAAGGTCCCCGTTTATTAAAAGCGATGGAAATTAAATAAAGAAGGGGAGAAAGAGGAAAGATCCTCATTAAATTATGGGTTGACATGAGTTAAAGGAGTGATGTGGAGAGATTGGCATTTAATGGGGGGGGTTTCCAATTTAATGAGGGGTTTTTAATGAGTTAGAGGGAAATTGAATGGTTGGGTTCGTGTGGGCCCCACCTCTCTAACATCCACCCTTGGGTAGTTAGGTGGCTATGGGTCCCACCCCTAACTACCCACGGGAGGAATTAACCTCCCTATATTTTAAATAAAATTGTACAACAATTTTATTTACTTCTCAAATAAACCCCAAATAATTAACTTCTCCTCCCGCATGAACGCAACTACGGTAAGGATCTCGTTAAGCAATTACTGGCATTGCGAGTTCATCGGTGCCCTCAGATTTCAATTCCGAGCATCGGTCCAAAAGATAGAAAAACCCACTCGTTCGTTCACTGAAAGTACCCGAACTAAAATTCGGAAATTGATTCTAGGCACACCGGGCCTCAGAATCAAGTGCTGTCAGAAGCCACGGACTTGTAAAATTCCAAAGTATTTAAAAAAAATCCTTGAAATTTCCGGGTCTTTACAATTTCTAACAAGACCTTTCCAAGAATGTTTAGCTAATATTTGAAAGTTATAGTGACCTAACCTTATATTCCAAATCCAATAAAATTCATTAGAAACACTTAAAAAGGAAAAGTTATGATTCATTATATCCTCTAAGTCGAGAATATAAACATTCTCATGTCTATTAGTAAATAAAATGAAATTAACTTCTAAACTTTTACTATAGATATTCCTCATCTTTGAACATAGAAAATTAATCTTCACTTTATAGTTATCCTAAAATTCAAGATTTTTATCTCTAGAAAATATATAAATTTCCTTCTCTAGAATCTTATAATTTTCTATCATCATAAACAAAACTGATTCTAGTATTAATTAAAAATGTCTTTATACGATCACACTAGTACTCACAATCAGATCCATCAAATATTAGAAGATAATTAGGATTTATATTGGGTATCGATTCAACATGTAACCCTACCATCAAAAAAAACTCCACCACACAGTGAGTGCAAGGAAATTGGGGAATGAAAAAAACAACTTGGTCTTTAATGTAAAGACATGCTTGAATACCAAATATTTTCCCAAAAATAGGGAAAAATTGTTACAAGAGGGGGTGAATTGTAATCTCAAATTCGACTTAAATTTTTTTAACCCACTCAAGTATTAAGAATACTAAGAGTATGGATATAATGATAATATCCTTTTATACATATTATTACATGATTTAAAGAATAATTATCCATCAAATAAAAACCAAGGATCGTGAAGTCTAGTGTCTTTGGAAGATTAGGTATATAATTTGAAAACATGAAACCAAAATATAAAATATTTTCCACAATGAGATCCTAACTCCATTTGAGATCCTACAACTGCATAGGATAACCTGGGGAATACATAAATGAAAGAGATGAGCTAAAAATCCTAGTAAGGTAATAAACATTGAAAAGAAGAATAACATATGATACAAAGGCATAACATGATAACATAATAAGCATGGAACATGAATAAACATGTAGAGGCATATCATACAGAACATGTTATCATGTGAACATGTAAATATAGAAATGTGACAGCAACAAACAACATGACATAAACATGATTCAAGGATAACTTCTAAGACTATATCACATGGTGGACAAAGTCCCATAATGGATTAAGTTTACTCCATAATCCCATACATGACATCTCATGGGACTAAAAATTACCCAATGCATTGAGTAATTATCTGTTCACACCCATTATAACATGTTCATGCATATGTATTCCACGTGAAGAATTAAACATAAGGAATAAACATAAGGGTTACCCATGAAAATAAATGGGTATTGTAATCATGTCATACAACACAACCAATTGGAGTGTCATAATGGTGTCCATGAAATAATTTATTTAAATCATAAATGTAAATTCATAAAGTAAAATATTCATATATCATGATAAATGATGTCGAACTAATGTGAAAACTTGTAAAAAGAGTGTTTAAGAAACTTTAGAAATGTGCCACTTTAGTGCGGTTTAAGGGGAAATATTAAAGATTCTTTAAAGAGGATAAAGGAATAATTGTTTGTATAAAACCATAAATGAAATAAGACATTTTTTCATGATGAAATGAGTGATTTTAAAAATAATGGTGTCTTAAATCTGATTATGGAGTGTACTTGAAAATGTGTGAGAAATTGGGAAGTTCCCTTTAATCGGGTTCGCTTATCGGGGGGAATAAAAAGGGAACCTTATAAAATATGTATTTACCCATAAAATAAGGATGAATTGATCTGGATATATAACCTTGGAACATATAAATATAATGTATAAGAATTATATTATAATAATGAATAAATACATTAATTTAAAGAGAGAGAAAGCATAACCCCAAGGTAATTTAGAGGTTCAGAGAGATCCATTACCTTATGTCTGAAAGTGTTAAGCACTTGCACTTAATGTCATGGATAATAAAATTATATTAATTAATAATTTAATTCAGAACCTATTCAACATATATTTTATTTATTATAAATTTATTAATTTCATTTATGTCTATTTTAATGAGTTATAGCGTTTAATTGTTTCGTTCTGGGGGCATTCATTTCATGGATTTCATGGTCAGTTTAATTGTGTATAACTATGGAAGTTCTTATAAAATGAAAGAAAAACTCCAGAAGTGAAATGAAATGGTATTAATATACTTCCATAATTTTAAATGGTCCCATATATCTTTTTTTATGATGTTAGTATTATTCATTTGTTAAAATGTTAATGATAATTGTTTAGTTTATTTTGACGGTTCTTCAATCATCATGAACTAGTTTTGTTTTATTATTTAATATTAGGTATATATATTAGTTATAGAACATGAAACAAGTTATAATTTAAATTTAAAAAAAAAATTAACCATTATAATGGTTTTATGACCATCCTTGAAGGTGATAAATAAAAACAAAAGCTCGTCATCCATGAAGTCAGTGAATCGACACATCACGAATGATGTTTACATTTTTAGACTAAAAGGAAAAGAGAATATATTTGATGATGGATATTCCATTAACACAATAAAATTATAGTATATATATGATACTTGAGTTATCATGTTGTTTTAGATATGGGATTTTAGGATAATGTAGAATAAATAAAGAATTTAAAAGAGAAAGAATGGGGGTTTTTTCTCTTGAATATCATCTCCTTGAGAACCTCCTTAAGGAACTTGGGTTTGGTCTTTTTTTAATACAAGAATCTCATGGACATGGGTAAGAGGCTTGGGAGAGTAATTGGGTAGAATATTATCAAGCACAAAATATTATAAGGTGTGATGAGAATATGTGGTGAGGGGTGGTATTTATAGGGGAGAAGAGGGTGTTTTTTGATTATTTTATTTATTTGTTTATTACTTTGGATCAAAACTATCAATAGTGTTGATTATTATGACTAAATATAGTAAATAGTTTAGGATAGTTTAACAAAATGGGTTCTTAACTCATCCATACATCAACCATGACTCAATAATTCATATATTTATTAAATACCATAAATTATCATATTTCACTATTCACCAAAAAATCAACTATTTTAGAAAAATCCCAAAAAATCACCCTAACCATTTTTCAATGTTTATATTTCAAAAATGGAATCCATTTTATGAAAATGATTTTCTAAATATGAGAAATTTAATGTTTAATTAAAATCATCATTTATTCAAAAAATATTGATTTTAATATTATAGTTGATTTTATGACACTTTGAGAAATTAATTAAGGTCTCATAAAATTATACTATAATTATGATAAAACAAAATATTAATTTATAAATATATTTTATGAAAATAAATTTTATTTTAAATAAGTATATTAACTATAAAATTGTAAATAAAAATTTATGTTTCACAAAAATACCAATACTTAATTTATCATTTTTAAAACATTTATTTATTTATTACATGATATAAATATATCATATTTTCATTTATAATATTTCTAAATTTTATTTATAAATTTATAGGTGAGGTTACTATTCTAATGGCTAGATTACTATTCATAATGGTCACATTACTATTCCAACATCCAGGTTACTGTTCTAACGGTTAGATTTCTAATGGTCATAAGGGTTTACTACTTTTTATAAATTCCTCTTATTATATTCATCAGTCACTTCCATTTTATCCAATTTTATATATAATTTCATCTTCAAATTGAATGTTTTATTATTAATATTATGTTTTATTTCTACAGTTTTGTTCGTGAGTGTGGTCATTCTAGTGGATCGAGAAAATATAAATTTTCATATTCTTATTATCTTATTTTCTATTTATTGTCCCACTATAATATTTGGAATTCTTATTGGTTTATTTACTAACTAATGTTTCATTCTTCATTTATGAGAATAATATTTTTTTGGTTTCTCTGTGTGATGTTCGTGATTTATACTATATGATAGAATTATAAGAAAGGAATTTCCATTGATAAAATTATAGGTCGTTACAATAGAATTCCCTTAAACCCACAAAATCAGAGTTAACAAATAAATAAAGTGGAAATATGAATTTTATGAGATATAGTAAACAAATTGGAAATTTTTTTATCATAAATACACTAAATCTAATAAAATCAAAAGAAAAACATGCACGGTGAAAATTAACAAAATGCGGAGTATTTCATCACAATACAAGTACTACTTTAAAGGATATTATAAACCACATTTTTACCCAAAATTGTAAGGAGGATCTTAGACCTCATCCAAGGAGTCCCTAGCTTTAACATGTTATAAGTTCTATCTTCTTATCCTCAGAAAACCCTCAACTTAAACCCATCAGAAGGTACTCTATCATCCTAGCCTCAGAATCTCTCAACTTAAACCCATCGGAAGGTGGTCTATCTTCCTTACCTTGGAATTCGTCAAATTAAACCCGTTGGAAGGTGCTTTGTTTTCCTATCTCTAGAAGTCCTCGACTTAAACCCATCAGAAGGTGATCTATCTTATTATCCTTGGAAGCTCTTGATCACAACAATCAGAAATAAAAACAATTATAGTGAAACTAAGAGCTTTTACAATGAGAGACATCACACAATCAGAATATCTTAGAGAAACTCTCATAAAGAAAAAATACAACTATCATAAGTGAACTCAGAAATAATACATTTCAAGGTTCAAAAAGACTTAGAAACTATTTGAAAATCCAATTTTTTTACTTCCTCTTATGAACCTCAAATAAACGGTCCTTTTATAGGTAAACCTCTAACGGTTAAAAATTCGAATTCTTTAAGGTCAGTTGTAACTGGATAAAAAGATTCAAACTCCCACTTCTGATGGACTCGGCATTACTTCGTATCTTTTGATGAATTCAATCATTCACCACTATAGTGCTCGAACACAACTTGTGCACTTGATGGAACTAGATCTTATTATGAAATTTAGTTTTCAGGATTTTCATCTTGCATGCTAAAATCAACTACAAAACAAAATTTCACGATAAACCAAATTCACTAAAAATTATATTGTGATTTCCAAAACAATATATATATATATATATATATAAATGAACAAACTTCCTTAACATAATGTAACTTTTGAGTTGCCTAATAACCTAGTGTCATGTTGGGCTAATATAAGGGGTGAGTGTTCCTCCCCCACCAGCTTGTGTGTATCTAGGTAGGTTGTGACTTGGTTTTGGGATATGTATATAGGTAGGGTGTGAGAGGACCCACCTATATTATATTTAAAGTTAGACATTATGTCAACCTTAATGTGAATTGCTTGTATCTTGTTGGTTAATTCATTTATTATACCATAATGTGATTATGGTTATGTTTTGTGGGAAAACACACACATTGGTATTGATGATGGTTAGGGTGTGGGATGGTATGCATGTTG
This sequence comes from Viscum album, assembly GCA_963277665.1. NCBI lineage: Eukaryota > Viridiplantae > Streptophyta > Magnoliopsida > Santalales > Viscaceae > Viscum > Viscum album. The sequence continues at coordinate 1,882,252,766 of OY728165.1, read as the reverse complement.
TGTTATTGGTTATGGTAATGGATGGAATGCTCATTTACCTTATATTATGTTGTTGATGGATGTTATGCCCATTATGTGATGAGATCATGACCCAGAATGTTATGCTCATTGTAGTGGGATGTAATGTCCACCAGGTCATGGAACAAAATGCCCACATGGACCTGATAATTATGGAGGTGAGATGCTCACCCCATTTATTTACTATTACCCATGTAAGTGGGACGCACTGCCTATTTTGTGATACTTCTAGGGAAGGGGACGAAATGGCCATATGTGCATGGTTGCTTATGACATGAGATGAGATGTCCACTCTTTTTTTAAGGCCCAAGGCTAGAGATGATTTTTCCTCTTGTGATCATGACCATGGTTAGGGACGTTATGTACACTTATGATGTCATTATTGAGGCTCTATACTCATTGGTGTGTTGTCACTTTGGGATGTTATGCCCATTTATGGATTGTTTTCATTGGGAGTATAAACCCACTGATATGACTTTGTTATCAGGATTTGCTGCTCATGTGTCAAATATTATGTTATTGAAGGATGATATGCCCACCGATTGTGACTTGGGATGAGATGCCCAATGGATGTTTTATACCGTGATCGGGCGAATGTTTTGTCAACCCTGGGACGTTACTTATGATATGTTCAAGCACTCGCGGCACCGATTGAAGTAGCACTATTGGAAATTGGACTATTTGCGATGGGACCCCATTGCAGAAAAAGGCGTCGTAAAAAAAATTTGCGATGGGTCGTCGCAAAAAGTTTTTTTTGATGGTTAGTCGTAAAAACAAACTATTTGGGATGGGACGTGGGCCCGTCATAAATATTTTTTCCAAGATTATTTTAAAAATGCATTTGCGACTGGCCATTGCAAAAAGTCTTGTCGTGAATATTTTTTTTCGATATTTTTTTAAAAAAAGTATTTACGACGGGCCGTCGCAAAAGGCCCGTCGCAAATATCTTAAAAAAATAAAAAAAATAAAATTGAATAAAATAATATTATTAATAAAAATAAAATAATATTAGAAAATAAAAAAATATTGGAAAATAATAAGAATAATACTAATATTAATAATATAAATAATATTAATATAATGATAATAATAATAAATATTAATATTATTAATATTAATAAAATAAAATTATTATTAGTAGTAAAATAATAAAATATTATTATTATTATTATTATTAATGAAATAATGATATTAATATTAGTAAAATAAAAAAATTATAAAATAAGAAAAACCTCAATATTTGTAAAAATATAAAAAAAATAAAAATAAAATATTAATAAATAATAAATAATAATAAAATAAATAAATAAATAAATAAATAAATAAAGTAATAAAATAATAAAAAATAAAAAATGCAATATTCACAACAATATAAAAATGCATTATATAGAAATGAAAATAGTTAATATTACAAAAAAAATGCATTCAAATTTTTTATCATAAAAAACAAATATATCACTGAGGGGGGTCCTCTGGAGGAGATGAAGGAGATGGAGGAAACTTCATCTCTAAACCACAAGTCAGATGTTGCATGTACTCCATCTGCTCCTGCTGGTGCTCCTGCCATCAATGCATCTCCTCCTGTTACTGTTGTTATTGTCGTCAGAGCTCTTCCCGTTGTTTCTGCCATTGGCACATCTCCTACTACTATCATTGATGCATATTATTTTGCTCCCTACAAATACTATCTATGACCTCACTATGAGCTCTTATTTTCTCCTGATATTGTGTATTAGATGATGATGACTCACCACGAACTCGCCTTGAGCTGGACACCGACATCGCAGTGGTACCATAATAACTCTCAGGCATCAATCAATAGTTAATACCAACAACTCAAACTTTCTTGAAGCCATGTTGGGTAGCCTGCATCCATATCGCTTCATCAAATCGGTGGGCACTGGTCTGACCCTCGGTCTCGGCCTAACTCTCAGTCTTTGATTGAGACGTCGTGGCCTCATATGAGTCCTTCAATTGCAATTTAAAATTAAAATAGTTAAAATATTATTTGTAGTTAATTTTAAAAATCAAAAATAAATTATACTAACCACGATCTAATGTTGTCGATCACCTCTAATCTCTCCAGTGACTGAATCGTTTTACATCCTCCTATAAACGTCGAAATATGTAATATCAAGTTGTTTGAATATCTATTTGAATATAAAATAAACCATTACATTTAATGTTATATAAATTATTTAAAAAAAGGTATTTACCATATATTCTCAATGTGTACTAAATGTATGACTACCGGCTCAATGTGTCACCTCCTGTATCCCCCGGTTTTGTTGACCTATTGATGATCTCCTCTGAAAACTTCCACCCAACCAATGTGAACATAATCCATCTCAATCTTGAGATGAAATGTAATCAGGTCGGTGGGCATGAAAAGATTCATCAAATTATGTCACTTCTGCTTTCTTCATTGCTTTTCTTCTCAAATTATGCAAAAACTGACGGTAATGCTCACCCATAAACCCCTCTCATGCCTTTCAGATAGCGTCATGCATGATCTCATTGATGGGATACCATAAACCCTACAAATAAATTATAATTTCAAGTTATTAATTAAATAAATTTCAAAATAAATATTATTTATTTACGTACCGGCCAATGATCAAACATACGGTGTTGAATATCAACGGGAATCTCATCCCATGTGACCCATGCTTCAGGAGATAATTGTGCAATATAGCATTCCCCTGTCCAACAGCTATATGTGAAAAGTTGTGGAAAAAAATAATCAAATAATTAGTATGTAAATAAATTAATGAAAAAAAACTAAAATACACAGGTAAACATACCTCTACATGCGTGGATCTAAGTCAAGATGTGGACATCGCTTTAGGATAGGGTCAGGAATCATCAATCGGGAAGGACCACACCCCTTCCGAGTCTTCCCTGAACCTCTAGCAATTTGAGGGTCAGATGATCCAATATCCTGCTCGTCCAAAGGTAGATCAACCTCCTACAACTGACAAAAAAGGTCTGGGTCCATCTAAAACATGAAATGATTATTGTTAGAAAACAGTTAAAAACAACTATTATATATAGATATATATTATATATGATTATAACCAGCATTTAACCATGTCAATATTCATCTGCATCCTCATTTTCATATCTGATGATGTTAATGTCTTCATATTCCTCCTCTGCATCATCAATTTCTATATGAGTTTCAATTTCATCATCTCTTGTCATTTCAAATTCATTTGTAACATCATTAACATCATCATCACTATTGACCCTTAACTATGGGGTGTCATCATCAATATTCGTGTATCTTCATAAAAAAGATGGATTTGGAGTAGTCTCTTGAAAATTTTCAATTCCTTGCACTTTAGTAGAACCACATTTACTTTGAGTAAATTGATTTTCCTTAGATTTAATTTTTATTATGCTTCACCAATCACCCAACTCTTTTGAAGTAGCACAGTAATTAGCATAATAAATTTGATGTGCCTAATGAGCCAATAAAAATGGTTCATTTACTGCAAGAAGACTTTTATATTTAATATCAATGATTCCATGGGTCATATGAACACACAATCCTATCTCAGTATCCAAACACTAACATTTAAACATCATTATGTAATTTTTTCCCAGATAACACAATTCAATAATTTCTTCTAGTATGTTGTAAAAGTCAACTTAAGTTTCTCTATGATGAGATCCTCTCAAGAAGACACCATTATTCATTGTTTTTTATTCCCCATATGCATGTGTATGAAATCAAAAACCATTCATGACATACACATTATAAGATTTAACCATTTTGGGTGGTTGGTTACTCAAGACACACAATCGATTATCAATTTTATCAGCAAGTTGATATACTTGAAAATTTGTAAAATAATTATCAATATAAAAATTAATAAATTGATTTTATATGTTAAACCATAAATAATTTATGTTACTAGTTTTTGAAACCAGTAAGAAAAATTATTTTGTCAACGTTCTTCAAGAGTAGCTAATGTACTTCATGGAAGTTGTTTTTTGATATGATTATCATATAACCTACAAATAAAATAAGATTAATGTATTGTAACAAAGATTATAGAATAAGTGATAAGATCACTCACAATACAAATGGTTTCATTTTTTCACATTCGATCAAAACATATGTATGAGCTCTGTAATGTTAATCATTTGAAATCCATCGTTCATGAACTCCACTGAATCCAAGTTTAGGCTGATTAAAAACTGATAATTGATTCCTCATTTCATCTACAAAATTTCCCTTGTTATAGCCCATGTGGTTGTGTTTTGAGGGATATTCAGATTCAAAATAATGAGATCATAAAAAAGAAATTTTATCTTGTAAATAAGCTTCTCCAATTGATCCTTCAAGCGATGTTTTGTTACATACTTTTTTCTTCAATTTCTGCATGCATCTCTTGAATGGGTACATCCATCAAAACTGTACAAGATCTCCACACTAGTGCAAAAAGTAGAATTAATGCCGGTTTTTTTTAATTTTTAATGTCGGTTTTTAACTGACGTATTTAATGGTGACGTGAAAAATAACTTTTTGACGTCTGTTTTTTAAAAATCAATGCTGAAAACCAGCCGGCACTCGATTTTCAGCGTCGGTTCTGAGTAAAATCGACGCCAAAAATCAAGCTTCAACGTCAGTTTTTATGAAAACCAACACTGAAATACACATGGGGTTAGTTTTTTGTGTAGGTTTTCATAACAACCGGCACCAAAATCCAATAGGCGCTCAATTTTTAGCATCGGTTTTCATGAAAATTGATGTCAAAACCCACATGTGGAAGATTTTCGGCGTCAGTTTTTATGAAAACCAACACTAAAACCCGTATGTTTTTTTTAAGTTTCAGTGTTGGTTGTTATGAAAACTGACAACGAAAATTAAAAAAATTAAAAATATATATTACACTTCCCAAATAATCATAATCCCTGTAATAAAAACACAGTATACAACAATCAAACAGTAGTACTCATTAACTAAAAAACTACAAAAACTTACATCCTTGAATCTATTTAACCAAAAAATTATCTACGCATTTTATTATAAATTATATTTCAAATATACATTCCTGAAATTGACAGCATACTCATTGTTCATTATTATTGAAGCATTCATTTGATATCATTATGTTAAAACACCTATTATAGCAAAATAATTAGTTTTTTTATCACATGTTATTAGGAAAATGTAATATATTATTCATAAACATTAGAAAATACATACCTCAAATCGTAATCAGACTCAACAAATAGTTCGCAAACAAATATTGAAGATGGGTAAGTTCAGTTTGGGTATAAGAGTCTGTATCATTGAATGTCTACAATAACATTGAATGATATTAAATTAAAAATAGATTACTATGACAGAGAATATAAAAAAATTAATATAACTAACCTTATAAAATTCAGTAGTTACCTCAGTTGTGATTCTATAGGTGGTGGATTACTTGTGGACACAATAATCCTTTGACTATTTTTAAAGTAACCATATCAAACTCATTATGAAATTATGCATCAACAATAACATATAGTCTACATTTCTATTTATAATATATTTTACCATAGATTCTTTTGAATTATCTTAGGAAAACAATTTTATTTAGACATATTTTATATCTACAAAACCCATCAATATAATCAAATCCACTTAAATGAAGATTCATAGGATTATTAGATTTAAAAAAATTTATATACATAGCAAAGATATAACATAGGGTGATAAAAGATATTCCACTATACAATATTATATTTTTCATGACTATATAGAGATATCATGGGATAAAATATATCATGACTAAAGGAGAACCAATTGAGAGATTTATTGAAATAAATGTTTAATCATATTGCAAGTTGTAACATGCCTAAACATGGGTGTCATAAAAAAAATTATCATGTCACAAAAGTGATATGAATATATCACATAGAATTATATAGTGAATTTATTTAGTTTTAGTATTTCAAATGGAATTATATATGTGATAAGGTTCAACAAAAATAGTGATAATTTTTTAGGGGTGAATCAAGAAGTTCACTTCCTTTTACATTTTACCATCAAAAATTTTCAACACATGTTAAAGTGAATGACAAGATTGATATGCACAAGCCAAAAAAATATCAAGGAAAAAATACATTAGGAACAATAGATTTTTATGAGGTTTACTACTTAAAATGAGCATCCAAAACCTTGGAATGATCTAGTAAAAATCATGATCACACATTCCACTAGATTAAAAAACAACTTACAAAATTCAAAGTTCAAATTATCCTTGATCCTAAATCTGAACTTCATCCCTTGAATGCGTTGCAAGAATAAACATTTCCTGCAAGATCTAAACAAAATTGATTGTAAAAACAAACATTAAAGATGAAAAACAAACTAAAATAAAACCACATTTTAGGTCGGAAATGGGATTTCGAGAAGAAAATAACGCAAATATGATGAAGTAATCGAAGAAGAAGAAGAATGGAGACTGCAGATCGTGCAAATCAAAGAAAATCTAACAACAATATATCTTGAGATCACCGGGTGGCCTTCAAAGTGTCATGATTTAGGAGGGATTCGTCGCGAGTAGAGGTTTTCATATATCCAAAAAAATGATGGATTCCTGATAACAGGTGATTTTTAAAGACTTTTGGCATCCGTTATTAAAAAACCGACACTGAAAAGTCCGAAAAAATATTTTGGGTGTTGGTTTTTACAAAAATATATGCCGAAAAATTATTTTTTTTATTTTTTTCGTCGGTCCCAATGCAAGAAACGGCGTATAAAACATTTTCGATGTCAGTTTTTATTAAAACCGACAACAAAACTCTCTCGTACATACTTTTTTCATCGGTTTAAAAAAATTTCATTTCTCCAAGGTTAAAAACATTATTTCCACTAGTGAAATATTTTGCTTCATGCGGAAAATGAAATATCAAATGTTCCATTGAGTCAAAGAAAGTCGGCGGGAAGATTTTTTCAAATTTACATAAAATTAAAACAGCATCTTCTTATAGTCTTCTTAGTGCATTGTAATTTGTTGTCTCCGCACAAATATCTCAGAAAAATATGATATGTTTTTTATCACGTCTCAAATTGTATAATTCAACAAACCTCTTAATCCAATTAGAAAAATTCTTTCCATTATCACATGACAGTCATGACTTTTTAATCCGGTAATATGACCATTTCTGACACATCTTCCCAAATTGGAAGCATAACCATCTGGAAGTCTCAAATATGAAATCCACTGACAAAATAATAATCAATTTTCTTTGGATAGTGTATAATCTGCTTTTGGATTCATTAAATTTTCTGATCTGACATTTTCAAATAGTTCAAGTTCTGGTCACCTACAAATTTGGGCAAGATCTAATCGTGCCTTTACATTATATTTGGCCTTACCTGGTGTATCCAAAACTTTATGAAATAAATTATCAAAATAGTTCTTCTCAATATTCATGACATCCAACATGTGACGGACCAACAAATCAGACCAATATGGCAAATCCCAAAAAATGCTCTATTTTATCGAATTGTGTTATTTCCCAAAGCCATTAATTTTCTATTGGTTTATTGTTGGTCAAATATGATGGGAGGTAATGAAGAGACAATTGATTTTACCTCTGTACCTGAGATCATTGTTGGATGTTATTCTCTTTAAATTGTACCTTTTCTGAAATGATATTTGTTCCTCCAAAAAGGATGATCAGTTGGAATGAATTTGTGATGACAGTAGAAAAAACAAAGTTTCTTTCATTGAAGAGCATAAATGATGTGTTGTCTCTCATACATTATGGAAATTATTTTAGACCATGTGTACTCCATCCAGATAACATGTCATATGCTGGGAAGTCACTAATTGTCCACATCAATGCAGATTTCAGTAGTAAATTCTGTTTCGCAACGACATCATATGTACTGACATCAAAACTCCACAATGAATTTAACTCATCAATCAATGGTTTCAAATAAAAATCAATATTATTTTTTGAACATCCTAGAATTAATAAAGTCAAAAATATGTATGTCTCCTTCATCAACATCCAAGGAGGTAAATTATATAGAGTTATAAATATTGGACAACATGAATACGGACAACCGTAAGAACCATATGGACAGAAATTGTCATTAGAAAGACCCAATCACATGTTTTGAGATTATAAAGTAAAATATGGATGCACTTTGTCAAAATGTTTCCATGAATCGCCATTAGAGGGATGATTTAAGATTTTACCAGTTGAAATATTGGTTTTGTGTCATGACATCAATGTCGTTGTGTTCTGAGACATAAATAAACACTATAATCTGGGTGTAAGCGGGAAATATCTCAATTGTTTTACAGGAATCAATCCATACTTTCCTAATTGAGCCTCTTTATACCTCAATTATACACATGTGGGACAACTTTGCAATGACTCATTTTCACTATAATATAAGATGCAATCATTTGAACATGCATGAATCATTTGATAATCAAGACCCAGATTACAAACCAACCTCTTACTCTCGTAGAATTTTTTAGGCAACACGTTTCCTTCAGGTAACAATGTTTTAACCAAAGAGAATATCTAATCAAAATAACTATTTGGTATTCTATTATCTGATTTAACAACCATTAATTTTGCAACCGCTTCAAATTTTCTTATCTTGCATCTAAGATATAAGTATTCCTCAGCGAACCTCAACAACTCATAAAATTGATATGGTTCCAACTCAGGAGATAAATCAATATCATCCTGAGTTTTATTTTGTTAAAAAGATAGACCTGCCACATCATGTACTAAATTTTGAAACCATGATGGCTCTAGAACCAAATTATTAGTATCTTCTCTAGAACTGCATTCACTATGTTGATACCAAAAAACATAATATGGTTGAAAATCAAAACACAATAGATGACCTCTAACATTTTCAAATATGTCAAACGTCCTCAGAGCACATTGTTTACAAGAACATTTAATTTTCTCTTCTAAAATAAATTTGGTTTTTGATGATGCAAATGATAAGAAGGTTTCAATGCCCTCAATATATACGGGATTTAAACCAGAGCTATTAGAATTCTTGCACTGATTTATCCAAGCATAGTCATCTAATAATGACTATTGTTGACTTCCTTGTTTCGTATTTCTCTAAAAATATAAAATAATAAGTTTTTTTTTTGAATAATTTGATTTTATACAAACACTATCCAAAAAAGATAAGAAATTTAAATTCATTTTTCTAGCAATTTATAATAATTACTATTATTTCATTGTTATTTATAGTATTTTTTTAAAATTTATACAAATCTACACTAATCTACACAAATTTATAATGATTTATACTAATTACCTTTAATTATTAGTAATTGCGGCTAATTTATACTAATTATTGCTAATTACGAGCAACACAATTTCCAGCAGATTGGCGGCAGCTATTTTGTCCGATGGCTCATCTCCTTGCAACTTTCTTTGACTAAAACCACTATAAAAAATATGCTCCAACGTATGAATATCCATTTTCGTATGCACAAGAATAGAGAACAGGGAATCCTAGCCACGTTGCTCTCCATTCTTGTGCATACTTAATGGATATTTGAATGTCGGAGCAGATTTTTCATAGTGTTTTTAGTCATAGAAAGTTGCAAGAAGATGAATCATCGGGAAAATGAGCCTCTTTTTCCCGACTGATCATCCGCTTCTAACTTTCTCACATTGAAATTAGTATGAAAAATATACTCTGATGTACGCATATCAATTCTCATGAATACGAAAATGGATATTCGTATGTTATAAAAGATTTTTCATAGTGATTTTAGTGAGAAAAAGTTGTAAGGCGATGAGCCGTCGAGCAAAAGGAATGTCGTCAATCCACTGAAAATTATGCCAATTTATTGTGAATTATTATGAATTATTATTAATGATTCTGAATTACTGCTAATTATTACTAATTAATCCTAATTATTACTAATTAATCCTAATTATTACTAATTAATCATAATTATTACTAATTAATCCTAATTATTAGTAATTAATCTTACTTATTCCTATTTATTCCTATTTATTCCTCTTTATTCCTATTTATTCCTATTTATTCCTATTTATTCCTATTTATTCCTATTTATTCCTATTTATTCATAATTATTCCTATTTATTATTAATTATTCCTAATTATTACTAATTATTCCTAATTAATCCTAATTATTCCTAATTGTTCCTAATTACCTCTAATTATTACTAATTACCTCTAATTATTACTAATTACCTCTAGTTATTACTAATTATTGCTAATTATTACTAATTGTTCCTAATTATTCCAAATTATTTCTAATTATACCTAATTAATCCTAATTAATCTTAATTATTACTAATTATTACTAATTATTACTAATTATTACTAATTATTACTAACTATACCTAATTAATCCTAATTAATCCTAATTATTACTAATTATTACTAATTATTACTAATTATTACTAGTTATTAATAATTATTACTAATTATTACTAATTATTCCTAATTATTACTAATTATTCCTAATTATTACTAATTATTCCTAATTATTTCTAATTATTCCTAATTATTCTTAATTATTCCTAATTATTACTAATTATTCCTAATTATTCCTAATAATTCCTAATTATTACTAATTAATCCTAATTATTGCTAATTAATCCTAATTAATCCTAATTATTACTAATTAATCCTAATTATTACTAATTAATCCTAATTATTACTACTTATTACTAATTAATCCTAAATATTCCTAATTATTCTTAAGTGTTCCTAATTATTACTAATTATTCCGGCACATGTGCTTCAGCCCGGTTAGTGAGCACTCGGCAAGTGCATCCAAGAGACCCAAGATCAAATCCGAGTGGAGACATATTTTCGCGGTACTGTAGCAGGTACTATAGCAGGTACTATAGCAGGCAGTGTAGCAGCCTGAACTATTCATCCATCTGGGCCTCTGGGCCACCGGTTTGGTCCTCGGGTCCTACAAGGCTTTCGGGCCACCCAAGGCCTTCAGGCCAGTTGTTTCTCAAGGCCTTCGGGCCACTTTAAGGCCCCAGGGCCACCCCAAGGCTTTTGGGCCACATGATGTAGATGTACCAGTCAGACTACAAGGGACAAGGCTTCATATGAGGATTCAGGGCAGACGCATTCACTAGAGCAGAGCTAACCAGAATTGGAAGAATGAGAGGGTATGGCTTTGCCATCGGTACCAGGCATGTGTAGCTTTGCATAGGACAACTAGCCGACCATCCCTGTCAAGGTGGAGTGTTGATATCATGACATATGATGGGGAGGAGTAGTTCCAAGTTGTCTTGTTTGGGTGATTCCCTCTAAGAGCCAAGCGGGTCGGGTGTTACTACCTTAGGCGCACCCGAATAGTGCCAAACGGGTCAGGTGTTACTACCTTAGGTGCACCTCCCCTGAATGCCAAAGGCTGCCGACTAGCAGCGAGGGTCTGTTAGGTATAGTGGGGAGGCTATACCCTCTCGAAGGAATAAAATGGTACTGGTCCGAGTATAATACTAAAATATGCAGTGGAAATAAATGACTCAGCAAACTCGAACCAGACCCGCAAAGCGGAAGCATATCCAATATCAATAAACAGTGGAAGCAATATAGAAAACAACTATAGCAGAAAGTAAACAGAACAACATGCCAGCAATCAACTGCAACAACTACTGTAAACAACCAAGCATGCATCCAAAGCAGGTCATACACAACTGAATATAAAAATGGTGTCAATGACTAACCAACAGTAGCTACAACAAGTAAGCATGCTGATACAGAAAAGTAAACACAACTTGGTAAACCCCAGCTAGGTATGACCTCAAGGTCCGTACCATCTCCATGAAACAACTAACGTAGCCCAGCTCCTGAAGCTGGCCTCTTTCCTACACGTAAATCCATAAAGTCTGCACGCGTCCTGAAGGGCCCGTGCAGGGTGTGAGACAAATCTCAGTAGGATACCACCCAACGGTGCGTACCAAATATATTTGTTTAAGCAGTCATGCATTTACAAGGAAAGCAGTAATCAGTAAAATGCACAAATAAACACAAACTCCACTGGTGCTCAACAGCCACCATGGAGTGTCACCTGCTTCGGCCAACGCCGGAATCTCTGTCATGTAACCTGACACCGTGTGCCACCTGACACCTCGTGTCTCAAGTACCGACGTCCTGAAGGCACGCCCCAAATAGTAACCCGGTACCATGTTTCACCTGACACCTCGTGCCTCAAGTACCGACGTCCCGAAGGCACGCCCAAAAAAAATAGTAACCCGGCACCATGTGCCTCCTGAAACCTTGTGTCTCAAGTACCGACGTCCCGAAGGCACGCCCAAAAATAGTAACCTGGCACCATGTGCCTCCTGACACCTTGTGTCTCAAGTACCGACATCCCGAAGGCACGCCCATCCCCTGAAGACTCCTCACCTCCCACATGGCTTTCTACGGAAAGCACCCCCAACCAAAATACCTAACCACAACTATAGGGGCCTCTACCCACACAAGTGGTCAAAACCACCTCATCACGGAGTATCTCTGTGTGCACACTACTCAAAGTTCCAGGTGAGTGGTAATCACCAAAATAGTCCTAAGCCACCAACACGCCTGACACCTCGTGTCCCTGCGACCAGGTCGCTCAAGTCTAATGGCATCGCCACCCTAGTATCATGGTCCATGCCCAACTTGACAGTCTTACTGCCTCAAGCTGACGTCCATGACGCCCAATCCCGTGGTCAAAACCACCCAAAGTAACCCGGGAAAATCCCAAACATGTGATCAGCATCACTATAGCGTAACCGGGCCAAGCCCAACACAACCCAAAAAGGGTCCAGCGGATGCAATTCAGCAATTACATATATAACATATTTAAACAGAAAACATAAACCGGCAAAACAAACTAAACAATTGAATTGCACTCTACCAGGTGTTGTCCCATACCAGCACTGAGGTCTTAAATTCCTCCAACAATTTATATCAAATATCAATAAATTAAACTAACAGTTTATAACTTTAACATTTCAGTTAAACCATTTTGGCGTTCCCTAGCCAAAATTCCCCGACGAACAATGGCCCCTCACCCGGCCCTGCTCACGTAAACTGGTAACCGGGCATACCCAAAAGCATCCCAGAGGTCCCATAAGCAATACAGTATGAAAAAGCAGATAAAACGGGTCCCGCTCAAAATACCCGAAAACCCGCCGAAGGCCGCGTTACCCAAACAACCACGAAAACAAAAAAAAGAAGTATGCACCACCTGCATGAGACTCACACGATGCTACTCCTCTGGTAACACCCGCCAATTTGGTCTAAAACGCGGTAAATCTACAAAAGATTCAATACCGTTCAAACGCATATAACTCATTCTAGAATGAAAATCAGACATAACGGCCAAAGAGGAATCGAGGCCTTACCAAGGGGGTTCCAACGCACTAATCAGAAATCGAAATGGGTCTCAGAAGGACGATCGGGAGGAGAAAAGGGGTTCGGCCGGCCTGGTTCGTGAAACCGGTTGAAGGAGGAGTGTTCTGCCTCAAAAACGAGGCTACTGCCCGTTTTAAACGAAAAAAGAAAGTACACGTCGTGTACGTTTGGACTACATGTCGTGTATATTTTATTTAACTTTTCATAAAACAGCAGGATTCCGCCGACTCACTTTCTGAACCTGCCGACATGAGTACACGGCCTGTACCTCTGGGTACAAGATGTGTACCGGGTTCCTCTTCTCTTCCTCGCCGACATACCCACACGCCATGTGTTTCCCTTATACACGGATAGACTACACGGCGTGTCCAAAGGGAACACGGCGTGTCCCTGGTTCTACCCGGCCAACAGGCCTACACGCCATGTATGGCCTCACACGGTCGGGGGTATACACGGCGTGTTCAAAACTACATGCCGTGTAGTAAGAAACTACTACATGGTCATCACACGGCATGTACTCGGCGAGCACACGGCCGGTCACTCGCCTACACATACACGGCGTGTAACTAAAGTACACGGTGTGTAGTCTGGAAATTTCCAGAAACATCCCATTTTCTCCAGTTTCCTCAGAAATCAGTCAAAAATTCAAACAGGGTCGGGATTTTGACCCATTCTGAAAACTCAGGTTCTTACAAACTCCCCACCTTAACATAGCTCATCCCTGATCTATCAACCGAAACCTGGAGATGGCACCAAACATACCACTCCATTCAAAGCAACCCAGAATTCCCCGGTCTCAAAGGTTCCGACTAAATTCCTCAAGGGGGATCACTACCTTAGGAACCGCCTTACCCGGTCTCAACCCAACAAAATGTAAAGCAAACAGGGTTCACTAACCTGTTTTCCAGACGCATTGTCCTCATGTGACGCATTGTCACCCCTGCACCTAATTGGTGCTCCTTCATCGCTCCCGACACCCAACGTATCCCGCACCACATCAGTGTCCACCTCTACGAGGTCCTGGTGCTTAACACCTCAAGTAACCTGCATCCACAATGCCCCGATGCCCATGGCACCTCAAGTAACCTGCATCCATGATGCCCTGATTCCCACGACACCTCAAGTAACCTGCATCCTCAATGCCCTAATGCTACGCATCTCATACATACATATATATATCACGCACCCGATATGGTGCCAATCCCACTGACTAGCATCTAGTCAGTCCACAAAGGTCATGTGCACCACGTGCACTCAAAACAGACATGCCTCTACAGGTCATGCCAAAAAGGAAACATGGAGATCACGGCCACACCGCGGTGTACCTCTAACCGTCGTCGGCTCACCAGCCTGCTCAGCCTCTGGCAGCTCCACGGCATGCACCTGGCCTGAAACACGGCTACTTGATGCCTGACCTCCCAGCGATGCTGCTCCAGTCACCGGCCACTGACCCCCGATTTGGGTCCCACTTTCTCTGTCATGACCTCCGCGCACAGCTGAACCTCGACTACCCTCTCCGGGTACCGAACCTGAACCAACTCCAGATGCTACAGTCTGTCTTGGCCCCTTCCTGCCGGCTATCTGAGAAGGCTGCCTACAAAACCTCTCCAGATGTTCGTCCTGTCCACATGCCCGTCACTCCTTCGGAGGCCTATCGCACTGCGCCCGAACATGTCCCGGCTGTCCACACTGGAAGCAAATCACCGAATAACTCCCACGAGGTGGTCTAGCTGAATCTCTGGCCTGACTGCCCTACTGGAACTCATCTCGTCCTCGCTTCCTGCTTTCCAACCCGTCACCTAAAGTTGTCGTCCTTCCCAAGCAATATTTCTCCCTCCCATTTCCCTCGGCTATGAGTGCCTGATTCACCACCTCAGAGAAGGAACCCATCCTAAAGATGTTCACCTGTACCCGAATGGCATGTCGTAAGCCAACCTCAAAGCACCTCACCCTAGCTGCGTCATCGCTCACCATACCCGGTGCAAAACGAGACAACTCTGTGAAGGTAGCTACATAGTCCATAACGGACATGTCTCCAAGTTGAAGACTCAAGAACTCCCGAGCTCTCTCTGCCCTCAGTCTCTCCAGGTAGAAGTGTTCGAAGAACCTGTCCTCGAAGTCCTTCCATGCTAGTCCCTCGTGCCTATGAGCCTGGACCTGTACGTCCCACCAACGCTTCGTTGGTCCTCTCAGCATGTACATCGCCAGCTTGACCCTCTGCCCTGGAGGCGTCTCAAGCTGCTCGAAGATCATCTGCATACTCTCTATCCAGTTCTCAGCCACCTGTGGACCACCCTCACCCTGAAAAAGTGGCAGGTGTTACAACTAGAACTCCCGCGTCAGATACGCCATAGAAGGCTCTATACCCTGCGTGCCTCTGTCAATCCCCTGCAAGACGCGTGTCAGGATCGCTCGGAGCTTCTCGTCGAGCCATGGCCCGAACGATGCCAAATCCGGCTGTTGTCCTGCCTGCACTGGATCCTGATCCAGATTCAGTCTCTGGGCCTGTACCTGCGGCTCGTGCTCTGCCTGTACTGAATCCTGACCCTGATCTTGTAGCGCTGTATCGTCTCCTGCCTGACGCTCCATCGAGTCGTGAAGGAGTAACCCGCTGAATACCATAAATGTTCAGACAGCCCATACATATATACAGCAATATATTCTACACAGATAAGGAAAGCAATAAAAGGCAGTGCATAACAACTACCCTTACTCCCCCTCACCGCAACCCATGCCCCACAGCATCCCGGTCTCATGGCCTCCTTACCCGCCCTCAACAGAGCCAAGTATCAAGGTACCTCGGGCCATGCCCATCCCAAAAACTCACGTTGCCTCAAACTGACGACCGAGTTGCCCAATCCTGACAGTTACACTGCCTCAGTCATAGTACCTGCCGGCTCTCATAGGAGTCAGACCCACATATCCTACACATGTAATTTTACAAAATACAAAGCATGGCATACACATTGCACAACTAGAAATTCTATCAGGAATTTCACCAATTTACATTTCAAAGAATATTAAGCATGGAAATTGATTTTTATTCACATGGTATTATCATTTCACAAAGCATACGTGAAATTATGAAATTGAAATACCCTAAAAATGTGCCTATCAAAAGCCAACAACAAGCCTTGCCATACTGGGCCAAGGTCCAATTCTCCCTTACCATACCGGGTCAAGGGTCTCATATCACAATCAACAACATCACACATCAAGTGAGCCACTGAGGTGGAAATCATATAAACTGTAATCTGAGAAAAAAGCAAACAACAATTCCCACCCATAGCAACTTGGTCCATCCCTCGTACCTGGGGCTGCAGGCACCCAAGCACAAGCTAGAAACCCAGTTCCAGTAAAAACCTATCTCCAGTCTACCATATCCCAAATAGTAAAACTAGCAGAAATAAAAAAGAAAAGTCTCAATCTCATTAGTAGCCAGAAAAACACTGCTACTAAATCCTTGTCAAGAACTCCTTTGATACCACTTTGTAATGACCTGGACCCGTCCAGCCACCCAAACAGTGCCAAATGGGTCGGGTGTTACTACCTTAGGCGCACCTCCCCTGAACGCCAAAGGCTTCCGACTAGCAGTGAGGGTCTGTTAGGTATAGTGGGGAGGCTATACCCTCTCGGAGGAATAAAATGGTACTGGTCTGAGTATAATACTAAAATATACAGGGGAAATAAATGACTCAGCAGACTCGAACCAGACCCGCAAAGCGGAAGCATATCCAATATCAATAAACAGCGGAAGCAATATAGAAAACAACTACAGCGAAAAGTAAACAGAACAACATGCCAGCAATCAACGGCAATAACTACTGTAAACAACCAAGCATGCATCAAAAGCAGGTCATACACAACTGAATATAAAAAGGGTGCCAATGGATAACCAACAGTAGTTACAACAAGTAAGAATGCTGATACATAAAAGTAAACACAACAAGGTAAACCCCATCTAGGTATGACCCCAAGGTCCGTACCATCACCATGCAACAACTAACGTAGCCCAACTCCTGAAGCTGGCCTCTTTCCTGCACGTAAATCCATAAAGTATGCACGCGTCCCGAAGGGCCCGTGCAGGGTGTGAGAAAAATCTCAGTAGGATACCACCCAACGGTGCGTACCAAATATATGTGTTTAAGCAGTCATGCATTTACAAGGAAAGCAGTAATCAGTACAATGCACAAATAAACACAAACTCCACTGGTGCTCAACAGCCACCATGGAGTGTCACCTGCTTCGGCCAACGCCGGAATCTCTGTCGTGTAACCCGGCACCGTTTTCCACCTGACACCTCGTGTCTCAAGTACCGACGTCCTAAAGGCACGCCCCAAATAGTAACCTGGCACCATGTGCCACCTGACACCTCGTGCCACAAGTACCGACGTCCCGAAGGCACACCCAAAAAAATAGTAACTCGGCACCATGTGCCTCCTGACACCTTGTGTCTCAAGTACCGACATCCCGAAGGCACACCCAAAAATAGTAACTCGTCACCATGTGCCTCCTGACACCTTGTGTCTCAAGTACCGACGTCCTGAAGGCACGCCCATCCCCTGAAGGCTCCTCACCTCCCACGTGGCTTTCTACGGCAAGCACCCCCAACCAAAATACCTAACCGCAACTATGGGGGGCTCTACCCACACGGGTGGTCAAAACCACCTCATCACGGAGTATCTCTATGTGCACACTACTCAAAGTCCCGGGTGAGCGGTAATCACCAAATTAGTCCTAAGCCACCAACACGTCTGACACCTCGTATCCCTGTGACCTTGTCGCTCAAGTCTGATGGCATCGCCACCCTAGTATCTCAGGCCATGCCCAACCTGACAGTCGTACTGCCTCAAGCCGACGTCCATGACGCCCAATCTCGTGGTCAAAACCACCCAAAGTAACCCGGGCAAAGCCCCAACCTGTGATCAGCATCACTCTAGCGTAACTGGGCCAAGCCCAACACAACCCAAAAAGGGTCCAGTAGATGCAATTTAGCAATTGCATATATAACATATTTAAACAGAAAACATAAACCGGCAATACAAACTAAACAGTTGAATTGCACTCTATCAGGTGTTGTCCCATACCAGCATTGAGGTCTTAAATACCTCCAATAATTTATATCAAACATCAATAAATTAAACTAACAGTTTATATCTTTAACATTTCAGTTAAACCATTTTGGCGTTCCCCGGCCAAAATGCCCCGACGAACAATGGCCCCTCACCCGGCCCTGCTCATGCAAACTGGTAACCGGGCATACCCAAAAGCATCCCAGAGGTCCCATAAGCAATACAGTATGAAAAGGCAGATAAAACGAGTCCCACTCAAAATACCCGAAAACGCGCCGAAGGCCGCGTTACCCAAACAACCACGAAAACGCAAAAAGAAGTATGCACCACCAACCTGAGACTCACACGATGCTACTCCTCCAGTAACACCCGCCAATTCAGTCTAAAACGCGGTAAATCTACAAAAGATTCAATACCGTTCAAACGCCTATAACTCATTCTAGAATGAAAATCAGACAAAATGGCCAAAGAGGAATCGAGGCCTTACCGAGGGGGTTCCAACGCACTGGTCGGAAATCGAAACGGGTCTCGGACGGACGATCGGGAGGAGAAAAGGGGTTCAGCCGGCCTAGTTCATGAAACCGGTTGAAGGAGGAGTGTTCTGCCTCAAAAACGAGGCTACTGCCCATTTTAAGCGAAAAATGAAAGTACCCGATGTGTACTTTTGGACTACACGCTGTGTATATTTTATTTAACTGTTCATAAGACGGCAGGATTCTGCCGACTCACTTTTTGAACTTGCCGACATGAGTACACGGCGTGTACCTCTGGGTACACGGCGTGTACCAGGTTCCTCTTCTCTTCCTCACCGACATACACACATGCCATGTGTTTCCCTTATACATGGCTAGACTACACAGTGTGTCCAAAGGGAACATGGCGTGTCCCTAGTTCTACCCGGCCAATAGGCCTACACGCCATGCATGGCCTCACACGGTCGGAGGTATACACGGCATGTTCAAAACTACATGCCATGTAGTAAGAAACTACTACACGGTCATCACACGGCATGTACTCGGTGAGCACACGACCGGTCACTCGCCTACACATACACGGCGTGTACCTAAAGTACACGACGTGTAGTCTGGAAATTTCCAGAAACTTCCCATTTTCTCCAGTTTCCTCAGAAACCAGTCAAAAATTCAAACAGGGTCGGAATTTTGACCCGTTCTAAAAACCCAGGTTCTTACATAACCGGAATTGGAAGAACGAGAGGGTATGGCTTTGCCATCGGTACTAGGCATGTGTAGCTTTGCATAGGACAACTAGCCGACCAGCCCTGTGAAGGTGGAGTGTTGATATCATGATATATGATGGGGAGGAGTAGTTCCAAGTTGTCTTGTCTGGTTGATTCCCTCTAAGAGCTACGGGTCGTGTAATTGTCTCTAAGCCTTCGGGCCTTATAAGGGTTCCACCTCACCCCTTGAAAGGTGGATTATCAAAAATAATAAAAAATGAAGGCCTTCGGGCCATTCCGTCGTATTACTAATTATTCCTAATTATTACTAATTATTCCAAATTATTACTAATTATTGCAAATTATTACTAATTATTCCTAATTATTCCTAATTATTCGTAATTATTTATAATTATTCCTAATTATTCCTAATTATTCCTAATTATTCCTAATTATTCATAATTATTCCTAATTATTACTAATTATTACTAATTATTACTAATTATTACTAATTATTCCTAATTATTCCTAATTATTCCTAATTGTTCCTATTTATTCCTATTTATTCCTAATTATTCCTAATTATTCCTAATTATTACTAATTATTCCTAATTATTACTAATTATTCATAATTATTCCTAATTGTTCCTAATTGTTCCTAATTGTTCCTAATTGTTCCTAATTATTCCTAATTGTTCCTAAGTATTCCTAATTGTTCCTAACTATTCCTAATTGTTCCTAATTAATCCTAATTGTTCCTAATTAATTCTAATTGTTCCTAATTAATCCTAATTATTCCTAATTAATCCAAATTATTGCTAATTAATCCTAATTATTACTAATTATTTCTAATTATTACTAAGTTTTCATAATTTTTCCTATTTACTACTAATTATTACTATTTACCATTAATTATTACTATTTACTTCTAATTATTATGAATTATTATGAATTATTTTTTATTTGTTACTAATTATTACTATTTACTTCTAATTATTACTATTTACTTCTAATTATTACTATTTTTTATTATTTATAAATATTTATTTCAATTTACTACTTATTAATGCTAATTTTTAGTAATTATCGCTAATTATTACTAATTATGGCTAATTATTAATAATTTTTAATAATTTTTATAATTGATACTGATGACTACTAATTAATAATAATTAATATAACTATTAATTAATACTAAATAATACTAATCACGCATATTTGTAAAAAAATAATGCAAAATAAAATGATTTAATTCTAATTTAATTTAATTGCATCTAATTAAAAATAATTATAACTAATATCAAATAAAATGAATTAACTAAAAAAATAGATAAATACCTTAAAATTGAATCTTTTAGAGGATTTACGTCGTAAATACTATTCCGATTTAAAAAAATTTAACTTAGAAAAATTTTGAGAGAGAAAATATAAGTAGAAAGGGAGAGCGAAGTAGAGAAAAGAATGGAATTATAGGAAAAACAGATGGGGGTATATATAGGTTAGATTAGTTGCGACGGATTTATTTGCAACGAGATTCTCGTCGCAAATAGTGTTATTTGCAACGAGGCTCATCACAAATACTAACCCCCTATTAATTAGTGTCAGCAGTTAAAAATGTATTTGCGACGGGACCCATCGCAAATATCATCCTGTCAACATACTAATTGTGACGGGGGATAAATCCTGTCGCAAATACTAAAAAACACCGTCAGGTATTTGCAGCAGACATAAAAGCCTGTCCCAAATACCCTTCCCGCATTTTAGCGTGCAACTCACGCAAAACCTTTTGTGATGGGAAGAGGGTCCTGTCGTAAATATTCTCTTACGATGGACTTTTTGCGACAGGACCTTTCCCCGTCGCAAATATTCATTTTTTCCGTAGTGTAGGTATGGTCACTTCTAGGTGGCTTGTGTAACGCTTTTGGTTGCGGTATTTATTATTGATGTTGTTGTTTGTTATTTACTTATGAGAATATCAAATTATACATGAAGTTGTATTTACTGGATTTATTTGGGAAGACTATTGGTGATGGCCTACTGAGTTGTACTCACACCAAAAAAACCTAGGGGGTTGTCAAATAGAACTATATGCTCCACTCATTTTCTTAAAATCACATGAGACTTACTTGGGTATGAAAAATAGCTCTCCATTCTTCCTGACTTCCTCTAACTCAGAATGGCTCTAAAACCTTACTCACTCTAGAACCAGGGGAGACTCACGGGCAAACTCCAACTCCTACTCATACAAGGCTAACTTATAGGATAGTTTTCTATAACTGACTTCAAATTTCCCAAGTGACCTTCTATCTTGGGCGGCTTGTATGGATGAGTGGGCTAGGTATATAAGTTTGTTTCTTCCCAGAGGTTCCCTAGTACCCGAGTAGAATATAGGGAGAATGAAATCCCAAGACCAAAAGTGGTAATTAATTTCAGTTAAGGATCGGTGCAGTTATAAACTCAATTCGAAAAACAACTGCAATAGTCCTTAACTATAATAAATTTTCATTTTTGATCCTCATATGTCATTCTCTGTATAATTTATGGTTCATGACATGGGTAAGGGAAAGGACCCTGTTGTCGATGATTAAGCTGTAGATCATGGTTGGAGTTGGGAGACAGGACTGGAGGGGGACTCATACTAGTTTTGCAAATGATTCCATATTTCATTAGTTTTTGTCCATGTGGTATATGATCATCCCAAAAGTGGTTTGGTTTATCATGTACGACTTGAGTGACATTACATCAGTCCATTTTATTATAGCGTGATATATATTATTTGTTTAAAATTGGCTTATAGTTGTAATTTCCATATTCTGCTTTTATATTTTAATGGTTGTTATTAGTGTTTCCACTATTATTTATAGTTATTTGTACCAGAGGGTATAGTCTTCCCATGATTACTTATATATCATCATCATTGTTCGGAAGCCTCTCGCTTACGAGGAGGCGCGCTTGAGGTATGTGGTGCTTTGATTCGATCATGGTGGTGGTGAACCGGATTGGGGATGCTACATTGAGTAACACCTTCACGATATAGCCTATTCAACCTCAACAAACCATAGATTAGTAGCACTTCCAAAAACACAACCCGACCTGGTCGAGTTGGGTTGGTTACGTGGAAAAAATAATCAAGTTGGGTTATGTTGGGTTGACCCATGAATGGGTCGGATTGAGTCTCGGGTTGGCTAAATATAGATCTGACACGAATCGATGACTCGATGGGCGTATGAAAAAAAAACCTCGGTCGTCATACCCCCCATCCATGCCTATAGCCTCCTCTCCTCTCTATTCCCTCACGCTCGTCTCCTCCTCCTCCTCCTCCTCCCTCAATCTCGGCCTTCCCTTGTGACTGGAGAAACCCTACTCCCTCCCTGATTCACCCCCTCTCATGCTTTCCTTCTATTCTCCTCCTTCCTCCTTCCCCGACCTTCCCTCGCAAGAAAACCCTGACTCACCTTCTCTCTTCTCCTTCCCTCATGAGAAAACCCTACTCTTTGATTCTCATCATTCCTTCCTCCTCTCCTACCACCTTTTTCACCTCCATTAATTTACCTAACCAGTCATAAAATCCCTCCTTTCTCACCTCCTCCCCTCGACCTTCCCTCACGAGTGATCGAGAGAAACCCTAATCACCCGATTCACCTCCTCCTCCTGGTATCGTGTGCACTCTGGTACGTAGCTCTTTTTGCATCATGTTCTTTCTTCTTATCTTCCCCCTTCATTATTGTTTTGGTGTTGATAACCCCCCTTATCACTCAAAATCTATTTCTTCTTCTTCTTCCAGGGGTGTGCTGCAGTTAGAGACTCGCCAGTGGGTCACGGGTGGGAGTATTTTGCAGACAGTCAGGCTAGCTAGCTATCTATTCATGGAAGGTGGTATAAAAAGTGGTTCTAATCCTCCAATTTCCACAAGAACTCAAAGATAGATAGGATCTACTCCAACTTCTCATTCAATTACAAAAATAGGAGGGGTGGTAGTAGTAAATCAGTTGAAGAAACTGAGGGTAAACGGTCTCCTAAAAAGGTAAAAATTCCCAAAGCTCATGCTGCTTCAAAAGTTTCTCAAGCTTGTGATCATTTTCATAAGAAAAATGGAAGAGTTGTTTATAATTATTTTGTTAAAGATTATGCTTGCACATCTTACCAGCATGGAACTAGTAATTTGAATAGTCATTTGAAAAGGTGCAATAAAAATCATCACAAAAATCTTGAGAAAAGTCATTAGAAAGAAGTGTGAACATGAGGATGATGGGATGATTAAAATTTTAGTATCTCATTTTAACCAAGAAGAGTGTAGAATACCTCTTGCTAAAATGATAATTAAAAGAAGTGTGAAGATGAGGATGATGGGACGGATAAAATTTCAGTAGATCATTTTAACCAAGAAGAGTGTAGAATAGCTCTTGCTAAAATGATAATCATTAATGAGTTATCATTTAAATGTAATGAGAATCGAGGCTTTAGAAAATTTATTGAAGTTGTTCAACCTCAATTTAAAGTTCGATCTAGACAAATAGTTTCTAGAGATTTTTTGCAATTATATTTGACTAATAAAAAAATTAAAGTCTATGTTTGATATGTTATCTCATATGGTATGTCTTACCACCAACACATGGACTTCAATTCAGAATCCGAATTATATGTTTGTGACTGCACATTTTATTGATGATAATTGGATATTAAATAAAAAATAACTAGGTTTTGTCTTTTTAAGGATCATAAAGGGGAAACAATTGGCCGAGTATTAGAACAGATAATGAAACAATGGGGGATTAAAATGATTAATATCGTTACCGTGGACAATGCTAGTTATAATAATACAGGGATCAGTTATTTGGTGAGGAGGGTTAAAGATTGGAATGGGTCTATTCCTAAAGAAGAGTATATGCATATGATATGTTGTGCACATATTTTAAACCTTATTGTTATTGATGAGCTAAAAGAAATATCAACATCAATTGCTAGAATCAGAGTTTCCTACAAGTTTGTGAGAAATTCACCTTCTAGATTGGCTCATTTAAAGAGCATTATTGAGGAGTTAAAAATTCATAGTAAATAGGTCATAATTCTTGATGCACCTACTAGGTGAAATTCTTGTTACTTTATGTTGAATGTTGTAGAGAAGTATGAGAAAGCATTTATTCACCTTAAGGAGGATTCAAGTTTTATGAGGGCTCTTATCTGTAAAGGTGGGGATCCTACAACATATGATTGGGAGCATGCTTGTGTATTTATGAAGTTTTTAAAAATATTTTATGATAGAACTGTTGAATTTTTCAGTTCTATGCATGTGACATGTCACACTTTCTTTCATTCTCTTTGTGACATATATTGAAAAATCAAGAAATGGATGAAGAGTACTGATATTACTGTGATTGAAATGGCTATTTCAATGAAGGTGAAGTTGGACGTGTATTAGGGTATTGGTTCCAATTTTAATTGTCTCTTACTTATGGTAGTTGTTCTTGATCCCCGATATAAATTAGAATATGTTCGAGGTAGTTTTGAAATGTTGTTTGATGAAGACAAAAATGTTTTGATCAATAAATTAATAGAGGTTATGAATAATCTTTTTGAGTATTACAAATGTAAATATCTCATCCTTGTTGGTCAATGTGAGTCAAGTTCTCATCAAGATTCACATATTCATGATGCTGGTAGCGGTAGTGAGGATGATGAGAAATGAAAATATGCATATATATTAAAGAAAAGGAAAAGGACAATTGACACAACAAAAAAATAAATTAGAAATATATCTATAGATTGATGATTGTGAGGATGATTTCAATGGATTTGATATTTTAATATGGTGGAAATGAAAGGAAAGCAAGTATCATGTTCTCCCGTGCATTGCCAGAGATATTCTAGCAATTCCATTAAACACAATAATCTTTGGAGTCGGTATTTAGTACAGGAGGATGAGACCTTGGTACCTTTCATAGTTGTTTGAATCCCAATACCATTGAGGCATTAATTTTCTCCCAGAATTGGTTTAGAAAGTCTAAATCAATTGACATTCGAAAGAAACTAGAATAAATTAAACTGATTGAATCAGGTACCACTAAAAATATTATGATTTTTTATCATTTGACATTTATCAATTATAAACCCCTATTTGAAAAAGAAAAATACTCACTTGTTCTTTCTTCAATTTTGTTTTTAAGATATGTCATCATTCACGATTCATGATCAAAGTTTCATTGTCTAAAATAGAAGAACCAAGGATGATGGGGCACTCTTCATTAAGGTATAAGTTTTTGATTGTTTTATAAATTATTTAGAGCATAAATTTCTTGTGGTATTTTCTTAATGGGACATAGTAGCTCACCAATTGATAGTTTTTTTGGACTAGACATTTCCTTGGGAAGGCATAATTTTCCCTTCATTTTTTTCATTGATCACGGTTATAATTATAATTACTTATGATCCTGTAAATAAAGCTTGTGAATTCAAATGTTTGATGATGTTTTATTGCTAAATTTATAGGAGCAAAATTTCTCAAGATAATTGTGATTACTTGCAACATAAAGAGAATGTTTATGGATGCTTAGTCTATACTATTTCTGGAATTCACTAAATCATTTCTAGCATGCAACGAATCTGATTGAGTTGTGATACTCCTCTCAGGATATTTGGCTAAATCCATGGGTTTTTTTCTGTAAGGGACTTTTGATTCTGAATTAGACTAAAACATTTTATGCTTCATGTTATGTCTGATGAACTGGTTATTCTACCAACTGGTTCATGCCATTTTTTCTCATCGATGATTGTCGGTCGTGTACTTAATTGGGTGATTTGCATGCTGAATTCGGTCAATCATTGAATATTGATTTGAACTTTAATTCAAAGTCTTGCATGTGCACTCTGAGCTTTTATTCTAAGTTGTTTGATAGAAACTTTAATGATATTTTAAATTGATTATGACCATGTTGCATGCGCCTGATAATTGAATCTGGATTTCTTTTAATGAATTGAGATCATGCCAACTAGTTCATGCCATTTTTATTTTAAATTGAATCTAAATTTCATTTTAAACTTTTAAATTGAATCTGGATTTCTTTTTGCAGTTTCTTTTAAAAATTCCAGATTTGGTCATGTTTTACTAACATGTTCTCATTTCCAATTGTCAGTGGAAAGTGGGGGTGTACAAAGTTTAACTACACCGATTACTTGAAGTGGAAGGGAGAGAACAGGATTGTTCCTGATGGTGTTAATGCAAAGATATTGGGATCACATAGACCCCTTGTAAATAGGGAAGCTTGAAGTGTATTTTTGAATGTTGTTGCTTAAGTTGGCTACCCTTCCCCCACATTATTATGCACCTTTACCTATTTGCTTCCCCTGTTTTGGTCAGTTTGGAAATGGACGTCACTGTTACTTTGTTTATTTGTTGGATTTGTTTAAGATTTTATGCTCGGATTTATGGAGTTGTGGCCTTCTTGCTTATTTACATTTTATTGTTGCTGCATTGTCATTGTTGTTGTGTTGTTACATGTTGATTTTGTGATTGTGCTATTACATTTTGATTTTGCGGTTGTGTTGTTCATAGCGATTAGACTGGGGATGGGGTTGGGGCTACCAGCTTAATGGTATATGATGTAGGAAAGGGAAAGGCATCGATGAATGATAGATGAGTTGGAGTTGACAAAGATGTCTTGGAACCACTTTTTATGGTATCTCATTTAATTTGTATTTTTTTCTTATACCATCTACATGATTGACCATCATGTCTTAATGCATTTGTCATTTGATGTACAACTTAAATGATATTACATGAGTATCATATTTATTCATTTCAAGTGATATTTTTTATTATGTTTAGCCTATCACTGTAATTTCTGAGGCGGATGGGGGCTGGGACTAGGGTTGCTAGGGGTTGGGACTGGGGTTGCTGGGGCTGGTTGGGGTTGGGGACAAGGGTTGGGGTTGGGTCCATCGAATTGGGTTGGGTTTTACACATATAACCCGCTAAATCAGACCCAAATTGATCCACCCCACAATAGGTCTGGTTGGGTTAGATCCTTTGGCCATGCATCACTTAACCCGACCCCAATGGGTCGGGTCAAGTCGGGTCAGCTACTCACGAAGCATGTGAACCGAACCCGACCCAATCTTTTTGGTCGGGTAGGGCCCAGAAACACTCCTGACCCGACCCATGAACACCCCTAATAGAGATCATTGATGGTGGAAAAAAAATTAAAAATATATATATAAACAGTGGCAATAGCTTATGGTGGCCGCCAATGTTCATCCACAACCCAACCAATCGTAACCGCTAAAAGCAATCACCATGTCTTGAGGACACTTTCTCATGGTTTTATTGCATTTTTGCGATGCTCAAGACAAGTGATGCAAATGTATAATTTTTTGAATCTCTCTTGAGGGGTTCTCGTGATGGTAGTTGTTACTAGGTGAAGGGTTGTCTGTTTTTTTTACTAGGACGTCCTAAGTTGCACAATTGGCTCAATAGGACACGGACTTACCCGTAGAGACTCCAATCAATACACGCATCATTATCTCGCTCTTCCTGTCGTTCGGGTCGAGAATTGAGATAATTTTGCTTAAAGTATTGGGTTGTGATGGTGTGATTACGATTCTTTTGCTGCAATTGAGGTTGGCGAGGTAGTAATCGCCTGCGATTATAGTCAGGCGTGGCCAAACATCATAAGTATTGGTCCAGGTTATTAAACGCATGAAGTGGTCTGACGGTGAATTGGCATGAAGAGGCGGACGCCCCTGTTTATGGAGCTCATACACGATTGTGGACGAGTGCGAGATTCAATGTGGTGCACACAAATGGCGAGTAGTCGAAGGTTGTAGACATTACCCTTGGGAATGGGATGGTTTTTCTTTGTTTGGATGATTTGTAGTCATGTATGCACATACTACGTTTTATTCAAGTTAACCGGTTAGACGAGTGGCATGACTGTTATCGTATCACTTATGTTGGCTGGTTTATTGACGATGTTAATAATTATTAATTAATTAAAATCATTAAAAGGCTTATTTTTGTTATTTAACCATACTATTATTATAAAAAAAATGAAAGAATCCAATTTACTTAAAATCTAATAATAAGGATTACCGAATGATAAGTTTGAATTTTTTATTTTGGATAATATAAGGACTTACAAAATGAGTCATCATTTCTTGCGGTCATAAGCAGCGATGTTCTGTGGTTCGCATTCAGGGGCGAAGAGGCGAAGCTCCAACGCAGTGTAGCCGCCCATCGTCAATCCCCCGCACACTGCCCACCGCCCAAACCTGTAACGATGCATTCTACTGCCTGCAATATTATGTCAAACACAATCTAAGCAACTTGAAAACGCTTACAACTGAAAATCAACACGCTTTACTGGGATGATGCAGTTTCACAGGCATATACAAACCACATAATTTATTATCCTGAAAATGATATTAACTATCTTAGGTTATTGAACAAGTGCGTGTCTACCAAGTGATTTTCTTCATGAATTTAACTGCAGGTGTTTTTTCACAAACAGAACACCACTAGTGTCTGGATGTTCTATTACAGAATTAATTGGTCAAATGGCTAGAAGAGTCATGTAGGAATAAATATTCATTCATATTCAATGAACCAAACATGCCAAAATATGATTGTCATCGTGCAAATTCTAGGGTTTTTTCCGCACCAACTTGCGTCAAATGATCATAAAGAAGCTGGATGTTTTTATTCATATCATATGCTAAAAAACATTGAACACGCATTAAAATGCGAAACAAAATTTACCTTAAAAAGTGTTAACCCTCGTGTTAAAATGGAGAAGAGTGGACCCAATACCCAAGAAGTCTCTGCAATGGAGGTCTTGATGTTTATTTATAATAAATAATTAAGCTGACATAATACCTCAACTTCAATGTGGGACTCACATCCACACTCCCCCTCAAGCTTCGTGTATCTAGCTTGGATACACAAGAAAACAAAGAAACATTTTCACACTCCTAATACTCCCCCTCAAACTGGACATGCCTAGTTTGAGTATATAAAAAAAAGGCTAAAAATAATAGCATCCCCGTATGCATTGCCCACTGATTTTGCTCTCATGCTCCCATGCTAAGGGAAACCCTTACTTGAAGATGTCAGATGAAACAAAGACCGACAAACGGGCGGGTGAAACAACACCAAACTAGAGGACTCAAATTGCCGAGGTGAAAACAACGTCCAACTTTGCAAACCCAAATTGCCGAGGTCAAACGGCGACCAACTTGCAGACCCAAATTGCAAAGGTGAAACCACATCCGACTTTGCGGACCCTAAATTGATTTTGGTTGACAGCAAAGGTCTAAAGAAGAGAGAGTAGCGGAGAACCTAATAGAGTCAAAGAAACCATTCTGCAGGGTGTGCACGAGCAAGGAGAAGATCCGGAGAATCCAATCAAGGAGACGCCAACGAAGGAAGACATGCAGGGAAGTGCAACGAAGCAGTTGAAGGGATGCGTGTAGGAAAGGGGTGAAGCAGGCAATCCACAGCTGGGTCGTGTCAGACACCGGCATCGGGTGCATTTCCCGTTGATGACAAGACGACATACTAAGTTTCGTCACAAGAGAAGGAGAACGTGGGCGGGCCAGGCGATCGACGACAATGGCGGTCAGGGTGGTGTAAATGGGCTAGGCGAACTGCAACAGCGGCGGACGTGTGGATGCTCACGATGACGACGACATCGGAATGGGAAGGGGGCGCAGGGGGCTCGGGGTTGAAGACTGGCGACGGCGGCGGGGGCTGCCACGGCTGCTCGGAAGGCGGCAGGACAGGGGGACTAACGACAAAGGGGGACAGCTGACTAAAAATGAATAGGAGCCACCGCCCCTAACCGAAAATATCATAGGTTTTATGCAAGAGACAGTAGGGAAGGGTTAGGGTTAGGGAACCTCTTATGATACCATGTTAAAATGGAGAAGAGTGGACCCAATACCCAAGATGGGTCTGTAAAGGAGGCCTTGGTGTTTATTTATGTTGGAGTATGCATCCCACATTGGACTTGAGGTCCGGTGTGGTTTTAATTATTCATTATAAAATAACCCCAAGAGCTCCTTTAGAGAGAACATCTTGGGGGTTCGGTTACTCCTATTTTATCATTCTACATGATATCGGAGGAAAATTAATCCCGAACTCTCCTCCCATTTTATTTTCCCCTCGTATCTAGGGTTTCTCCTGGTTGGGGGGCGGCGGCCTCAATGGCAAGCAAGCTATAGGTATTACCCCCCCCCCGCCGGTTATCTCTCCTAGCTGGCCTCTGTCCGGCGGATCTCCCCCCCTGCCGGTACCTCCTCCCCCGGAGTCCCCTTCCCGCCACTGCGCGCACGACGGACACCAGCTCCCAATCCCGGCGGAATCCTCCCTCTGTGCGCCACGACGACTCCACTCATCCCGCCCGAGGCCCTCCCGAGCGCCGCTCGGCCCGCTGCATCTCCGGCGGATCTCTCCCCTGTCGGCGTCTGCTTCCCCGACACGTCTCCCTGCTGCGCGCGACGACCCTCGCCTCCCGCGCGCCTCCCGACCCGCCTTCCCCGGTGGATTCCCGGCGACTGCCGCCTCCCGCCTCTCCCGTTGCGCATGACCCGACCTCACGTTCGACGGCTTCTAACGCCAAATCTCCCGCTGTCCGCACGACTTCCAGCGTCCAGATCCAATGTCGCCCCTCCATCGGCCTCCCTGCACCCCTCCGGCGACTCACCGCTACCCTCCCTCGCGACGCAACCCCAACCTCCCGCACTGCTCCCTGGAGTTTCGCCCGACGGCCCTCCTACGGCCTCGGTTGTCAAAATGCGGCGTCGCGGCACCCGGCCGCTTCAGGCAGCTGGATCGCAGGCGGAATGAGATCGCGCCGCCTCACCCGCGATCCCGGTCGTCGTGCGGCGGCCGCGATCCAGGCCGTCCCTGCCACAACTGTTCTTGCGTCAAACAAATGTGATTTTTTTTGCCCTGTAAGCGGTCAAACTCGCTTCGCCCCTGCCCTATTCATCATATTTCCCCCTC
Source organism: Viscum album (assembly GCA_963277665.1). Classification (NCBI taxonomy): domain Eukaryota; kingdom Viridiplantae; phylum Streptophyta; class Magnoliopsida; order Santalales; family Viscaceae; genus Viscum; species Viscum album. Next base: position 1,882,221,102 of record OY728165.1, on the reverse strand, counting down.
CTGCCGCGATGAAGCCCTCCCTTTTGTGCGCACATTTTTTTTTCAGTCGCACCTTCTTCCTCCTTTTGCTACTACGCACACCGCTCCCCCAACCCCCAACGGTGATGACGACCGCCCCCCCATTCGTTGTTGCGCACACAGCACACCGCTCCCCGCATCCCTGACGACGACGACGACCGCACCCCGACCCCCCCACCCCGAGTCAATGTGGGTGTCGGGGTCCTTTCATTTTTATTCTTTTTATTTGATTTTGCTTTTTGTTTTTTGTTTTATTTTATTTTATGTGTTTTAGTTAAAAATTTCCACAGCAAAAACCTTTTGTTTTTTTTATTTTGTTATTTTTATTCCGTTTTATATTTTATTTATCATATTTAAATTTTTCAACATATATGTATAGAATTATATAGTTTAAATTATATTTATTGGTCTGCTATTGGATAAAAAAGCGTCCGCGACGCGATCCGCGTCGCCGCTATCCCGCTATAGGACCCCGTCGCGTCACGCCGCGATCTGCGATTGACTACTATGCCTACGACTCTTCCCGGCAGCCCGCCTCCTACGGCTTTTCTCGGCGGCCCGCCTCTCGTGGCTCCAAACTACGCGAATCCCCTCCCGCGCGACGACCATCGGAATCCCCCCCTCCGGGCACTTCCCAGGCGGCGAATCTCCCCCCTGTCGGTGCATGATTCACCCCCCCAGCTTCTAGTGCGACGCGTCCCGTCGCCCTC